>CM028134.1:37110000-42110000 GCA_016271365.2 Neoceratodus forsteri
AAGGGATTGATGGAAGCCACCAGTGAGTGAGCCAAAATCAAAAGTAAGAAAGCTAAGGCCAAGACACCTGGCTGGTTCAACAAGGAGGTAGCTAAAGTGGTGAGGGACCATAGGGCGGGTTTCAGAAAATATAAGCCTACTCAGAAGAATGAGGATAGGGTGAACTACACTACTAAATCAAGGGAAATGAGCAGGGTAGTAAGAGAGACAAAAGCTATGAAGGAAGTATAGCTAGCACAGGGGGTAAAAGCAGATGAGCAGGCTTTTTTCCAGTATATAAGGAAGACAACAAACATAAAGAAAAAGATTGTCAGGTTAAAAAAAGGAGAGGGCTGCACACAGGGTATTGAAGAAAAAGCAGAGGTGCTTAATAAGTAGTTCTGTTTAGTCTTCCCTAGGAAGAAGGATGAACCAGTACCACAAGGGATCAGAAGGGTGGGGACTGGGAGGAGGGAAGTCACAGATGTCACAATTCAAGCTGACAGGGTACTTAAGGGCCTAAGGACCCTAAAGATGGACAAATCACTAGTGTTAGGTGGCATGCACCCAAGGGTTCTCAGAGAACTGGTGCAGGTTCTGGCCGGTCCCCTGGCAGCCCTGTTAAACACCTCTCTGGAGTCCGGACACCTGCCCCAGGACTGGAGAACGGCACATGTTGTGCCTCTCCATAAAAGTGGGTCGAGGGACAAACCAGGAAATTACAGGCCAGTCAGCCTGACCTCAACAGTGGGTAAACTGATGTAGACCATCCTGAAAGAGACAGACTGATTGGCTTTCTGGAGGAAAATGGGTTCCAGGATGTCAGGCAGCATGGGTTTGTGTCGAGGAGGTCTTGCTAAACTAACCTACAGTAATTGACTTCTTCAGCTGGGTCACTAGGATGGTGGACAAGGGACAGGCTGTTGATGTCCTGAATCTGGACTTCAGCAAGTCCTTCAACTTGGTACCTCATAGAAGATTGGTTGGGAAGCTGGAAGACATTGGGGTGGGGCCAAGCTCATGGAATGGGTAGAAAGCTGGTTGCAGACTAGAAGCCCAAAAGAGGTTACCATTGTTACAGCGATGCTGTAACAGTGAAACCTGCAAAGTGACACAGATGCAGTGACTGCACTTGGGCAAGCTGGTTTCGCCGCCAGCAGTATGTTGCAGCGACTGGTGTGCAGGCAGCAGGACTGGCCATTTTTCCACTGTCTGTGTGATGTGGAGTTTGCTATATTAAATAGGGGGGTGCGGTCGGCACAACCCCCCCCACACACATTGATACTGTCAAGTGTGGTGGTCGGTTTCGGTGTGTTCCATGGTTGTTGTTGGGATGTGGTGGTGGTGGTGTGGATGTCGGAGCACTGCATCGCTGCAGGGGATGTCAGTGGGATTTCTGTTGAATCGACTTGGGGAAAGCACCAAAATTGACAGTCTGAGGGGAATTCTCTGAAGTGAGGCCTGTGACCAATGGGGTCCCATGGAGTTTGGTGCTCAGTCTGGTATTGTTTAGCATCTTCATAAGTAACAACATGGATAGGATCAAGGGTAACATCTGCCTGTTTGAGGATGACACAAAGCTCTGTGGGAGGGTGGGCATGGAGGAGGGAAAACAGGGAGGACCTGGCTAGGCTAAAAAAGTGATCTGGCATTTAGCAGGTGTGGTTCAATGCTAAAAAGTGTAAAATCATACACTGGTGGGGGGGTGAAGAATCCAGGGACCGAATACTGGTTGGGTGGCATTCAATTACAACTCAGAGGAAGAAAAAGACTTGAGAGCAATAATCACAAGTGACCTGAAGCACTCTTCAGGAGAGCAGCAACCAAAGCAAATAGGATGGTGGGCTGCATAGCCAGGGGAGTTACAACCAGGAAGGTGGAGGTCATTCTGCCATTGTACAGGTCACTGGTAAGACCACCTGGAGTACAGTGTGCAGTTTTGGTGCCCATATCTTGTGAAGGATTTCATCTTACTGGAGACAATCCAGAAAGGGCAACCAAGATGATACAGGACCAGCAGAGCAACACCTATGAGGAGAAGCTCAGAGGGTTGAACATGTACTCGCTTGAGGAAAGAAGGGAGAACTGAGTCATGATTGAGACCTTCGAGTACCTTAATGGTATTAACAAGGTGGCAACTGAGGGCCTCCTCAGCCTTAGCAGAAACAAGTCCATTAGGGGGCATAGCCTAAAGCTGGTGGGGAGAAGGTTCAGGAGGGAGATGAGGAGGCGCATCTTTCACCAAGAGGGTGCTGGCCAAGTGAAATGAGCTGCCAGAGGCAGTGGTATCCTTAAAAATGGTGGACAGCTTCAAGAGGAGGTGGAACAGGGTGAAGGGGAAAACTGTGCATAGATGGGGGCAAGTGAGGTGAGAAGGGGAAGCTGATGGTGATCAGAAGAGTAACAGGGGGGCAGGTCCCCCTGTAAATACACTGGTAACCACGCGCTCGAGCAGACAAGATAGCTGGTAAGGCTTTTATCTGTTGGCAAGTTCGTATGTAAAGTAACAAGCACCCTTCTGGCGAAAATGCAATTACCCCCGAGTCAGCAACAGCTCACTTTATTAAAACACAAAAAGAAAATTGACTTGAAATGTGACTTCAAAATATTGACAGAGAAGGACAATCTGATTTAGAGAAGGAAGCACTTTCCACGGGGGCATAAGGGATTTGTTTCAAGCTGAAGGAGTCCTGTACTTAGCATGCTGAGAAACTCTTCATATCTGATCTGAGGAGTCCAAAGGGAAACTGTCCTCTGAGAGATTAGCAAGGTGACTGACCTATGTGCTTCTATATCAGAATATTTTCTTTTTTTAGAATAATTAAATGGAAAACAATAGTACTGATCTCCATGTAAATTGAGTGCTGCCAGATGTACCCTCTTCCCAATATGATGTCCTCCATACTGGTCTCCGGCACTTGTGCAACTGTAGCCTTCTTTAGATCCCTGGCTGTCATTTGGCCTCTATGTTTTCAGGGCATGGTCTCCCACTTGCTAGTTCTCACCACTCATGTCTTTGTTTTGTGAATCTGTTCAACCACAAGTTAAGGCACTGTCTCTTTAAGAAATCAAACAAATTCTCCCATAATGCCACTAATCTATAAATCCAGCATCACCAAGTATAGTTCTATTTTAAAGTTTCCTTAGAGGCAAGTTCTCACATCTCTTCTTTGGTTTTACAAGGGGCAAGGGGGTGTGGTGGTGGTGGGGGAATATGAACACACACTAATAGAAACCTGCTTTTGGGAGACCATATGGAACAACAGTCATGGATGGGCCAAGGATCCTCAGGTCAGACGCATCTAATTTAATATAATTCACAAAATTTATTGGACCTCGTAGCTAATGTTTAAACTGCGCCTGCTTGGCTCCTCACAGGTGTTTGAAATATTAGAAGGAGAGAGGCACATTGCTTCATATCTGCTTTCAGTGTCCCCCCAGTTAAACACTTGTAGGGCAAGGCCACATCTGGCATCACTCAGGTGACAGGCACTCATCAGACTCCACGTCTAAAGAGTCATCTCCAATCGAGGATATCCTTTCGCTATGCAAAGGTGGCCACAGTAATAGCTGGAAAAACAAGCCTCTACTT
Source organism: Neoceratodus forsteri (assembly GCA_016271365.2). NCBI lineage: Eukaryota > Metazoa > Chordata > Ceratodontiformes > Ceratodontidae > Neoceratodus > Neoceratodus forsteri. Next base: position 37,113,572 of record CM028134.1, read on the forward strand.
AAAATAGATTGAGATGTTGGCAGAACCCATATGCCTTGCCTCATTTAGCATTCCATCCCAGCAGACCAAACTTACTGGATGGAGACAGGGAGGGGGAATGGCAAACTACTAGTTAAATAGTTTCCAAATCTCTGATTTCATCCTTGGTTTCCTCTTAGCTACAATATCAGACATAATTCCTTAAAGAAAAGGTTTTTTTTTAGTAACATATGAATACATGTGCCAATTTATCATCTTATTTGCAGTTAGGTCCTGCTAGAGCATCCTGGCACACCAAGGCACAACATGGATTTGAACCTGGATCTCCTGAGTGACAGGCCTTTGCTCCACACCCACCAGGCTATGCTGTTCACTGTTTTCTTATGTTCTTCTAGAGAGAGACATAAGAAAACTATAACATCAAAGTTTTTGTTTTCTTCCTTTTATTTAGTTACAATTTCTGGCTAGAAAAATGCATGCTGAGACAGCCCTTGCTTCTGGCTGAGACCAAGTTGTTGTATGAATTACGGTAGTGATGTCAGATTCTTGATATACAGTAAAAAAAAGAACATAAATGCAGGATGACAGTCAAATCAGAGCATGTAAATATATTTATTTCTTTCAAATGATTTACTTCAAATATTGTTTGGTAAAGTGCCACTTGTGAATCCAGATGTTGTTTATCTCTCCCTCCATCTGCGATCCTCCTTCCAAAAAACAAAACAGACAATCAACATCACAGTCCTCATAATGTAACCTGCAAAAGTATAACAGAACAAGTGTATGTGTGTGTGTGTGTGGGGGGCAAAGTTGCCAAATTCACTTTGTGAAGTTTGCAAAATTTATGAAGTGCGATATCCCAGAGTTTGCACTTCACGAACTTTGGATTAAAGGCACATTTTGCAAAATTTGCCTGTGAAGTGGCTGAAATTCACGCATGAAGTGGCCAATTTGCCCACTTTGAGGTGAATCTTTGTGAATTTCAGTGACGTTGAAATTGCTTAGGACAATGCAAACTTTGTGAAGCTATGCAAAGGTGAACTTTAGCCACTTTGCAGCAATTTTACTGGTAAAGTTTAACTTTGCTGCATTTCTAGTGTGTAGGTGTGTGTGTGTGCGTGTGCGTGTGTGTGCGTTTAGATCCCAAATATTGGTTATACATGGTGGACATCTACTTAAGCAAATAACAACTGAGAAGCCGGTCATTCCCGAGGGATTAATGACTAGCTGGGGGATGGGTGGCACAAAGCACAGCCAAGGCCACCTCCTTCCAGCCAGTCATTAATCCAAGGAAATTACCAGTTTCGAGGTTGTCATTGCAATTGTAAGTCTAACCATAATAACAAATTTTATTTTTGCCTTTTATTTGTTTTTTTTACTTACAAGTTTTAGCTGTGTGGCGTGAGCCGTGCATGCCACAGAGCATCTGTTGGCAGATGGATAGTTCATTTCTAAGACATCAATGAATGATCCAATAGCCAATCAGGAGCCTCGCTGGGCTCATGAATAATTAATAAGGCTTACTATGTAAGTTTTGGCTGTGCAGTACAGTTCATCTCTTCTAACAACCTAGCACTTCCCAGGATGTGTGGGTAGCAGATTTTTTAAAATCAAGCATCCTTCTCAGTCCACACTGTTTCCAGGTTCCTACAAACATGGACTGTGAAAATATAATTAAGAATTAATTAACATTTATTTTTTTTTTAGTAATCTTTTTTCTCCCTCCTACGTGCTCCTTGGCAGCCACTCCTTCAGGCCTGCCAAGGCAGTCCCCTGACCCATCCATCCTTCTGAGACTCCACCTGCCTCAGATCGCAGCCGATCCCCAGGGTGACCTGGCGTAACCCTTTCACCGGATGGGTCCCCCTCCTTCGAGGGGGAAGGCACCGGTCAGGGGGGAAGCCAGCACAACTATTTCCTTAGCCCCAGGGATGCTGCTGAGGCGGGGAGCTCAGTCGGACTATTGATGGCCTCAGGGCGCCGGGCGGCCATCATCCGGCTACCGCGAAGCAGTATTTCTGCTTTTCTGGTTGTTCTCTCCGTCTTGCTTGCGTCAACAGTTCTCCTGGTCTCCACCAGGAGCCACTGCAGTGTGGCAAGCTCCCATTGCCCACCCACAGGAGAGGAGAGCAGTCCACCGGACGCCCGATCCTCTCCCGCCCCTGCCAGCCCCCGATGACCTGAGTCCGTTCCCGAACTCGGGTCGCCGCCGTGGGCTGAGGTAAGGCACCAGCGCCTCAACCCTCTGCGCCACTGGGCCAGCAATTAACATTTATTAACAAAATTAGTTATAAATTCTTCTGTAACCCCTTAAGTTGGTAAGTGGAAAAGGATTTATACTGGTGCCAGTGAGGGGGCCACTACTGTTCAGTGTTTTCATCGGTGATCTAGAAGTTGGGGTCCCCTGCATGTAGCTTTCATTCTCTGCTGGCACTAAGCTGTCCAGGGTAGTGGATTCCATTTGACAGAGTTTTCTTTGCAGATTCTATGCTTTGTTTGACCAGGTGTAGCATGTACACAGACAAGGGAAAATGGTGCCTCTGTGGAGAAACTGCTGGATACTGTGGTTTCTCTGCAGATTACCTGTGTGTGACTTTTCTTGTGGGATTGGCAACTTGCACATCCAACTTAGGTCCTGGGAACATTGAAAAGCAGGCCCCAGGATACACACTGAGGGCCTTTTCCAAAAATAAACTAGGAATGCACCAGAACAGGCGTGTACAGTACCAAGCCACAAAACTGCATTCCACATATTGAGACCCAGCTAAACATGTAAAGCCAGGAAGCACTATCCACAGACACATAGACCCACACAAGGGAAGGGGCCAGGCAAAGGGTGGACCTGGGCCAGACCATGGGCTTCCAATCAAAAATCTCAGATGGTTCCACTATAGATCCCCTGCTCTGTGGGAGCAGAGGATCATGGGATATGACAATCTGTAGAAGGACTGCCATATACCCAGATATTCTTCCTCTTTGGACACTGTGCCCCGCAGCCTTCATCCTCTCTCCAGCCCTCTGTGGCATTGTGGAGGGCTAGGAACTATGGCTGCAGGGTGACATCAGGCCCTCTAGATGCCTCTCAGGTGGAGTGCATACCTGTAATGGTAGCCAACTGGCTATGTTAAAAACACATAAAAACACAATTTGTAGGCAGAAAAGGACCGCTTGGCCCACCCAGTCTACCCAGATGGTCCATGCCTAGTCTGTCTTCGCAGATCCTAACTGGTCTCTGGCAACCCTCCCTCCTCTCTGGCTACTTACTAATATTCCCTTATGTCTGTCCCATGCATGCTTGAAGCCCACTTCTGTTTTTTTCTGCTTCCACCACTTCCACTGGCAGTCTGTTCCAGTCATCTATAATTCTTTCAATAAATTAGTACTTCTTTGCATCACTCTTAAACTCCATCTCCAGCTTCATCACATGCCCTCTGATCCTGGTGCTTTTTCTCATTTGAAAGAGACTCCCTTTCTGCACCCTGTTTACCCGTGGGAGGTACTTGTCGGTCTCTATTGTGTCCCCTCTTGCTCTCCTCTCTTCCAGGATGCACAAGTTGAGCTCCATCAGTCTCTCCTCATAGGGCTTTTGGTGCAACCCCTGCATCATTTCAGTTGCCCTCCTCTGGACTGCCTTCATCCTATCTGTGTCCTTTCTGAGTTGCGGCCTCCAGAACTAGACACAATACCCAGGTGGGGTCTCGCCAGTGATCAAAATAGAGGCAACACCATCTCCCTCCTTCTGCAGGAGATACCTCTCCCTATGCATCCCAGCGTCCCATGGGTCCTATCCACTGCTATGCAACACTGCCCTGCCACTTTGAGGATCAGATATGATAACCCCAAGGTCCCTTTCCTGCTAAGTGACTGTCAGTGCCTCCCCTCCATCCTGTACTCAGCTCCTGGTTTCTATGCCCTAGATGCATAATTTTCCACTCTTTGGCATTGAACCTGAACTGCCATGCTCTTAACCACTCCTCAAGTTTCCCAGGATCTCTACACATTTTCTCCACTTCCTCCTGATTGTCCACTCTATAACAGATTTTGGTGTCATCTGCAAAGAGGTATATCTTCACTTTCAGTTCTTCTGCGATGTCACTTATGAAGTCAGTGAAGAGTATCAGTCCCAGTACTGAGACCTGTTTCACCCAACTGGCAATTCTACCCTCATTAGAGTGAGGGCCATTAACCACCACCCTCTGATGTGCATCCACCAACAAGTTTCTAGCCCAATTTACCACTTTGGATCCCACCCCTAGGCTGCTCAATTTCTTAATCATTCTCCTGTGTGGCACAGTGTCAAAGGCCTTGTTAAAGTCCATATAGGCCATAACAGTGTCAGTGGCTCAGTAGGTATCACACTCGCCTCCAAGGCCGGGAGATCAAAGGGCTGTGGGTTCAGTTCCCACATCTGGCACTTGGGTTAATATCCCAATACTGACACTGTAGTGCAGCATTAGGGGGATGCTGCACTTCTGAGGTGCCGTCTTTCAGATGAGACGTTAAACCGACGTCCCATCTGCCTAGATTGGTGGTAGTTCAGGTGGATGTTAAAGATCCCATGGCACTTATTGAAAAGAGTAGGGGAGTTCCCTGGTGTCCTGGCAAAATTTCCCCTATTCACTAAAAATATCACCAACAGCTTAATCTGGTTTAATTTCAGTTGCTTACCATCTGTACCCCCCCTCCCCCCAGTCACCCCTGAAAAAGGGACTTCTAGTCCCAGTGGGCCTACTGGGTCAACAAAATTCAATAAATAAATATCCACTGCCCTCCCCTAATCTATTTCCCTGGTCATCAAGTCGAAGAAATCCATCAGATTCATCTGACAAAACTCCCCCACCTCCCCCGGTGAATCAATGATGCCTTTGATCTTACAGCCCACTGAATTCAAGATATTCTCCCAACCTTTCCTTTAAAAGGGTCTCCATTAATTTCTCCACCACTGATGTGAGACTGAGTAGCCTATAGTTGCTAGCCTCCTCCCTACTACCGCTGTTATTTATTTATTTAACTTTTGTTCACCAGATAAGTACAATGAGCCAAAGGCCCTTTTTTGTTTGAATGACCCAGGGCCATATTTACAAACAGCCAAGATGTTAATAAAAGCACTTAAAATACATACATACAATATGCAGGATAAGCTGAATCATGATAAACATCTGAAAGTACATAAAACATTTACACTGCAATTGTTTTGAAAAGTACATTTTTAACTGCTACTTGAAAACTGTGTGGCTTTTTACTTCATGAAATGACTCTGGTAAATCATGCCAACATTTAACAGTGCAAACAAAAAGGCACATTCGCCCACAACAGCAGAGGTGGTTGGGATTGATAACGTGTGCTTTCCTGTGGATCTTAGTTGCCTACTTTAAATTTTTGTGTCTTCCCACCACTCCTGGGATGTATTGTATAAAAAATTAACTGATTTTCTAGCTTTTAAAAAGTGTTCAAAACCCTGCATAATAAGAGGTATATTGAGAAGACATAGATTCATCCTCCAGTAACCTGGACCTCTACTCATTGTGTCATAATTGGATACTTCCAATTTTAACATAGCATGGTCAGAGGATGCTGTTACTGTGTTTTTTTTTTTTTAATTTCTAAAGTGGTGGAAATAAACAAGAAATCTATCCGTGTTGCTAGATTGCCTCGAAAATATGTTTTTGGTGGTATGCCCCCCTGGGCAAAGGCATCCATGAGTCCTGTTTGAGAAATTAAATTGTTCAAACAAGTGGAATCACAAAAAATCTTACTAGTTTTTAAACCTCTATCAATAATGTATCTACTGCAATTGAAGACACCCCCTAAAAATACATATCTAGAGGCGAAGAGAAAAGGCTGGATTTTTTGGAATATCTCAAATCTGGCAGTTTTAGATTGTGGGGCATATACATTAATGAAATGGAACTCCATATCGTGTAGGGTAATGTCTAACAGGAAAACTCTCCCAGGTACTTTGTCTGTTGTATGTATAACCTTCGCTGCAGGGTTGTTAACACAGATTCCCACCCCACTACACTGATCTTCCCCCAATGACCAACATGCCCTCCCCCATATCCAGGCAGTGCTAGCTTCCTGTGCGTTTTGGACTGTGTGCAACCATGTGTCCTGGAAAAAAACACATCATAATAGGAAGAGTCAAACTGAGCATAAGTAAGCAATCATTTCCTCTCAGTCTGAATGCTATTAACATGCAGTGAAATGACGGCCAGGTCATACAGAGAGTTCCTCATAGATTAAGTTGACCTCATTTCTTTTTCACCCCTTTTCTTGTGCCCAGTTGAGTACATCTAGGTTTTGGGTCAGGGTACTTACCCCCTTGTTCCACATCGGAACCTCCTTCTGGTTGGGAAGAGTGTATGGATGCTGAATCCGACTCCATCCCAATATCAGCATCCTCTTCTTGCAAAATTTTATACTGATTCTGGGTAACCACACGAGATATAGGAGCTATCTCTTTATCTGGTCCTTTTTTCCTAAGGCTACTCCTCCTGTTTTTAACCACAGAAAAAGTCCCTTCCGATGGAAGGGGAGGGTGGGGGCATAACTGTAACATCAATTCCCTGATCAGCTGGAGTACCTTCATGTATTGGAACAGCTGTAGAACTGTTAACTGGGTCCTCTGTCTCTGGTGCAGCTTCACGTAGCCTAACCACCAGAGGCATAGGTGATGTTTGGGCAATAGTGGGTATTCATCTCTGTGTAGTATTAGGTGAAGGAGGAGCTCCCCTTCGATTGGATTTAATACCCATATTAATGTAGAAATCTTGTATACTGTAGTCGGCATCTGTAGTATTGTGTGCCACCCAGGGACAGTCAACAAAGGAATGGCTCTCATCACATAAGCTGCATTTTAGTGGGTTTTGGCAATGGAACATGGAATGTCCCACTTCACTACACTGGGCACACTTCACCACTTTGCATGTACAGCTGAGGTGTCTTGGGGAGCCACATTTGTAACAATGACAGGGTTGCCCTTTACAGAAAATGAACCCTTTGTCTCTTCCCACATAAAAGCAATTAGTGAGATATTGTAATCCAGAGTCATCTTGGAACAGATTGAATTTAAAACACCATCCCCATTCCAGAACCCTTCCTCATTTAATATGGGTTCTGGATTCCATTGAATTTTACATTTTTTTTCCAACCAGTACATGATGTCCCTAATATTAACCCCTTCATTTCTAAATAGTACCGTAATTACCTTGAAGGTCTGTTTTGTCAGGAGAATAGCTTGGAACTGAGCCCACTCATGGTTTGTTTTCAAAAGGGCATATTTCATTCAGAATGTATCCAGGACGTCTGAGGTGTGGAAACCTAATGTCATATGTGTTTTCACCTGGTGTATGAATTAATGCATATACTTCTGTTGGGAAGAAGCCCAACATTTGTTTCTGGAGGATTTTCCCCACAAAAACACGATCAGGCATGTCCTCATTACTGCTCAAAAATCTCAGATGAACAGCATTTCACCATTTAGCCAGTTGCACAGGTTTTTTAAAAAGGCTAGAGTAAGTGAGAGTTTCAGTCTGTTCATGTGTATCAGCCCCTTGCGGTCTAACGGTATCCACATTCAAAATGCCACATTCATTAGCACCCTTCACATCAGTATACACATCTAAAAACGCAGCCTGTGACTGTATATCATGAGGAGAAAAGGAAATGGTACCTTCTGTATCTCATATTTCCTTTGTGCACTTCATTCCATTCTCTCCAGCTGTTATCGCATCTGCTTCTGATGCAGCCTGGTCTGTCTGCACTGAATTTCTACCTTCTGCATCTACTGCAATTCTAGCTTCAGCCCCAGGGACCGGAATAGCTGGATCAGGTGTCCACGCCCCATCTTTGTTATTGTAGCTAGCTGGCGCTATGCACAGCATTCTCGGGTGACCAAGTTCATCCTGGAAATGTTTTTTCTGATGAATTTTCCTCCCCTGGGCTGGCCGGTTGTCCATCCGGGTTACTGGTATCTCCAGAGACCACAGACACTTTTGGAGCCTTCCCTTCAGATACTGTTGGGGATTTAATTGGAGTTTGTTTTCTTTTCTGTTTCTCCTCCAGATGAGTTTTCATCAGTAAGTGCTCTTTCTCTGCCTGTATGAGTCATTATTTAGATTCTTGTAAATCCTGCTGCATAAGAATATCAATATTCTTGTCTGTGTGCATTCCGCTTTCGGTGACCTCACACCCTGCAGAATAGATGCAACAGTGCTAATAATGTTTTGTACACTGGTTGCTCCATTAATTCCGACCATACCACCTGCATGCCCTCCTCATTCATTGGCTTCTAACAGGGGAATGATTGCATCAGCCATGCTGACTCAGGTTCAGTGCCCCTTACCAAAAAAGTAGGGAGGAATTTTTATTATAACTTCAAAATCAAATTATAAACAGTGTTAATTCACACAGACTTTATACAAATCATAACAGAAAATGAATAAGTATTATAGACATACCTTTTCTAAATTACTTTCAAATAGATATTTATGACCTAAATTAAATCATAATGCAAAAACAAACCCCTCTCCCTTCTCCCACTACAAGAGAGTGTGTGTGTGTGTGTGGGGGGGGGGATTATTTATTATAACTTCAATATTTCAAATTTACAAAACAGTGTTATCTTCACAAAATAGTAATACATGAAATTTATAAAGAAATCAAATGATCATACATGTTCTATTTACATTCATATATAAGTTTAAAAAGAAATGCAAAAGAAAACTTATAAAGTATTAACTAGATCTTAGTCGTACACTTATGGCGGTAGCCAATTTAAGTGACTCCGCCAATCTAAGTATTGTTGGTGAGACACAGCTTTCTGCTCCTTTTGCCTGATTCCATTAATAGACAAGTTTATTATATTAAGCAACTGTTCTGGGGTTAATACTATTTGTTGAAGGGACACCTTACACCAATAATATAATAAAATAATCTGTAGTGTTGATATATTGAAACGTCCCCAATTTTTAGGTAAAATTCAGAATAATAAGTTATCCAGCATCAAAGGAGGGAAAGGGGCCCCTTTCCATTTTTGTTGTACTAATTTCCAGAAACTTATGATAAATGGACATATGAAATACAGGTGTTCCATTGTTTCCAGTGTTCCATTACACAAAATCCTCGGGCAGTATCTTTCCTCTTTTCCTTTATGCTTCCTGTTATTGTTTACATTCAATTTCACCAGGGCACACTACTATTGCACATCTCACATTTGCTCTGGTATTCTTTTATTAATTAGCATTTATTTATTTATTTGCTTTTGGTGACTGGGTAAGTGCACTAGGCAACAGACCTGCCTATTTCAGGCACAACACGGGAGAGTACCAAGGAAAATACAAATATTTCTACATACATGAGTTGCAGGAGCAAGATAAAACAACATCTTAAACAGTACAGGTATCCACGCAGGGATTTTAGTGAGAGAATGTAGCAGCCCTATGAATGTTTGTTCAGCGCATGACCTATTTCAAAAGTGAGGTAATTCATGAAATTCTTTTTCCTGTAATGTGTTATAAAATGTTTTTCTGTCTACATTTATTACCTGTTGCTTTATTATTTTCCATAATTAAATTTTTCCGAAACATGCCTGGAAGTACGGAGGCAATCCCACTAGGAATTTTTGCCTAGCTAGTGGTGTATCTTGTGGCCACGCAATGAGCCATTGTTGCACCTGGTCTCCTACCCATGTTAACCATATTTTTTATGATGAAATTAAAAGCAGCTTAAGATTAGCATATAAGAAGATACTATGAAAAAAAAAAGGATTGGGTTAATCATATTAACCCCTCCTTTATGTTTTGCCAAATAGGTTATCCCCCTTTTCACTGGATTCGGTCTGCTCCCCCATAACCCTGGAAAAAAAAACAGCTCAATATTGTTGTTTCCAAGCATCTTGGGGGGTATACTTTACTGATGTATAAAAACATGGGAATTAACACTGTTTTGATCATGTACACCCTTTTGAGTTTGGAAAGGTGCCATCTGTTCCATTGTTTCACCTGATCCATTGCTTTCTTTAGCACAATTAGCCAGTTATATGTACCTAAATCTCCAGGACCAAAGTATATGCTGAATATTTTACTCTGGGTTGGTGCTAAAGGTGTATTCATGATCCCTGGAACATATGTGCCTGGATTGCCTATTGGGACACAAAAACTCTTTTTCTCATTTATTTGTGAACCTGTCCTATGTGCAAATTCTACTAACATTTTTTGTGCCACACCACTTGAGGATCTGTCTGCTACAATTATGCCCAAATCATCAGCGTATACAGTTATCTTAATCTCCCTGTCCATACTATTTATTGATAGTCCTAGGATAATTTTGGTCTCTCTTCAATCTTTGTATTAAAGGAACAATCGTGATTATATACAAAATAGAACTTATTGGACATCCCTGTCTCATTCCTTTTAATATTCTACATTGCTTCTGTACCTACCCATTGACATAGGGCACACTTGTCACACTCCGATACAATAATTTTATCCCTCGGGTAATTGTTTTAGGAAACCCATATTTGTCTAACACCGCTCATAAATATACATGTGGAATCCTATCAAAGTCTTTGGCCTGATCAATATTATAGACCCACCCTGATAATTCTTTGTTTTGTCCTTTTTCAAAGATCTCTCTTAATAAAATTAAATTATCCCTAATTTTCCTTCCTGGAATACTACACATCTGGCATAAGTGTATTACATCATGTAATGTGTTGGCTATTCTTTTTCTTAATAATTTTGTTAACATTTTAACATCACAATATAAAAGGGTTATTGGGCTCCAGTTTGCTATATCTTGTTTATCACCATTCTTATAGATGAAAATTATTAAGCCTTCCATCATACCACGTGGTAATACTCCTTTACTTAAAATTTCACTATATAGAGCTATCATTTGCTTTTTGCATTGATTAAATATTTTGACATAAATTTCGTTTGGTAATCCATCTATTCCTGGTGTTTAATTTTTATTTAAAGAAAGTATTGTTAATTCTAGCTCTTGTTCTGTAATTGATTTTACTAATTCCAATTTTTGATATGTTTCTAATACTGTACAGTGATATTCTTTAGACAATTATTTATACTATCTTCCTTAGTGGTAGAAATCTCAAAGGAAGTAGTAATATATTGTTCCATTTCTGATAAAATATCTCTATCAGAATCTTTCCTTCTTGTGTTTTTAATGATTGTATCAACTTGGCCTGTTGTCTTTCTTTACAATTCTCAAGGGGGTTATTAATCTCCAGCAGTCTCTGTGTTCCAAATCTCTGTTCATTCTCCAGAGATTTCATCCGATCATATTGTAATTGAGTCATGTCTTCCTTGAGTTTACTCAAATACTGCTGATCTACATTTATACCTTCATTCTGCTGAGAAATAAGACTACAGTTCTTCCCTGATATTACTATATGTCCCCCCTTTGACCCTTTCCCTTTATTCTCCCCATCATTTTAAAATAATCAGTTATGTCCAGTTTTGTGTTCTCCCACCATCCTATCACTGAGTCCTACAGGACATACACTGACTGCCTGGCCTGCAGTAAGTAATCAAAACCTTCTTTTATTGGGGAGGGTCTTCTATCAGACTAACATTGAGTTTCCAAACACTCCGACCTTTTGATGCCCTTTTATAATTAGATATATGAACACTCAATAGTCTATGGCCTGATGAAGCTACTGGGATCACTCTCACTTCCTGTACTGGGAGTGAGGGGGATAGAAACCAGTAATCTATCCTTGTAGATATGGGTCCTTTAAAAAAGATGTGCTGACTCTTTATACCATTGCCATGAAACACATCACATAAACCAGTATGTTGTATTAAATTATTCAAAAAAAAAAAAACTGCATCACAAAATGTTTTTTCTATGAGTGAACCCCTGTCACTTTTATACCTACTGATATTAAAATCCCCTCCCAGGAGCACATGTCTTGATGTATATAGACATGGCTGCACCACCTTAAGCAGACTCACTCTCAACACTTTGGTCTGGGGTGCGTATAGATTAACCAATCTAAAGTCTATTTTTTCAGTCTGAATATCCATTATCAAAACCCTTCCTGGCATCAAATCTACCACATGCTGAATTTTAGGATTTATGTTCTTAAATGTTATTCCTACCTCACTACATGCTTCATCCTCAATAGACCAACAAGATTCTCCCCACTGCCATGCATTATTGACTTCCTGCACATCTTATAAGTTTCTAAGTCTCATATCCTGAAAGTATACAATATCACATAATAATTCAGAAAATATGTAAAAGATGGACAATCTTTTCCTATTGGACAGTATACTATTACTATTTAGTGATGCTAAAGTCAGGTTGTAAAAACATGTATCCATAAGTCAAGTTTTAGGGAAAAAGAAAATCAATATTTTCACACTACTTTTTTACACACCCTAGATCTCATCCTTTTCCTTTTTGGTTTTCCTTTCCCAGTCTCTTTATCTCTAGCATCCATGAAAGGATTTTCAGTATCTGATCCACCTTCTTTCTGTGATGATGTTATTGAAGTTGTGTCTGACTCCTCTCTCATCTCTGTCTCTATCTATTCTAATGGTTTAAAAGAATTAGTTAGGGGGATTTCACTGTTCTGTACTGCCGTTCTTCCTTTCCTTGAGGACTGCCCTTTTTTTAACAGTTTAAAAGACAGCCTCTTCCACCGTAATGGTTGTGGGGGTTGTAGCATTCCCCCATCTCCCTCACCCACTTCCATGGGTAGATTTTGCTGATTTAATGATGAACTTCGCTTTTGTTGTGTCTCATTCTGCATTGTGTCTTCATGACTTTCTGTGTTCCCTTTCGCAATTGTCATAGGTGGAGGGCCCTGTGTTTGTGAGGGTGGCGGTGGGCCTGTCAATTTCACTTTCCTTCCAGTTTTATGGAGGTAATAGTCTTGTACCCCATAGTCGGCATCATCAGTGTTGTGTGAGGCCCAGGGACAATCTGTAAAGTTATGTCCCTCAGTATCACATAGGTTGTACCTTAAACCTGCTTTACAGAAATGGCTTGTGTGGCCTATCTCTCCACACTGGGTACAGATTTGGAAGGATATTTTTGCAATATTTTGGAAGTGTTCTGCTGGCTGAACAGTGAGTTTGTTTTTATCCCTGGACTCAGTAGAGTGGTTTGTGTAGAAACAGTGGTCTAGTACATTGTGGTGTTGGTTGACTTACTATACAGGGCAGTACTCACCAGGGTGGTGGAGCAGTGGTTTAATTGATTGTTTCTAACAGTCACCAGTGGTTTGGCCTACCCACCCACCCTACCCCTCACTCCACCCACCCCAGGTGTGGTATTTCCTTTATAGCCAAGGTTCTGACATCACTTCCTCAACAGGTCTTGGAGCAGAACTGTCATATTCTTAATTACCCAGCACAGTGCATAAAGCGTAAGTATACACACACCAAAAAAAAAAAATTGTATATTACTCATTGTATATTATAAGGAAGAGGGACATGTGGGGAGTGGTGCAATGCACTGGCTGTGGGGCAGCAATTTTCTGGGAAACATTCTGGAACCTGTGTTGCTGCCCTATTTGCAGGCAACTGTCAGCTCTGAGGGAGGAGGTTGCCCACCTCCAGGCTGAACTGGCAAGGACTAAGGAGGACTACCCCACCCAAAGAGCACCAGTTCCACAACCACTGCCTCAGAGGTTGCCATGTGTGAAGAGCAGATGGACCACAGTAGGTTCTGGGAGGGTGAGGAGGTGGAACAGAGGCATAGCCCCCGAGTTGCACCTCTACACAAATCATATGTTGATCTGGCAAATCAAGGTTCCTCTATGATGACACCCTCATTGGAGACCAAGAAGAATGCTGAGGACATCCACAAGGGAGACCCACAAAAGAGTGGCAAGGGACAACACAAGGGAAAGAAACAGCTTCTGATAGGGGACTCAATTGTTAGGTGTAGACCTGGAAAGGGAGAGGAGAGGGAAGTAAGGTGCCTGCCTGGTGCCATGGCTTGGAGGAACAGGAAATGAATCCTCAGGATTGCAGAAGCAGCATCACAGGAGAGGAAACTAGATATCATTGTCCACCTCGGGACAAATGATCTAGCTAGTCATGAGATCAGTGCAGTGCAGGATGAATTTGTGGAGTTGGGAAGGGGCCTCAGACAGGTAGCAGGCACAGTAACCTTCTCAGAGGTGCTGCCAGTCCATGGCAGGGGTGAGGCTAGGGTACTGCACACCATGCAGTTTAATGAATGGTTGCAAAACTGGTGCAGAGCACAGGGCTTTGGCTTCATTGGGGACTGGGGTCCACCTGGAGAGATGAAGGTCTATACTGGCATGATGGTCTGCATCTGTCCAGGAAGGAAACATGCTCCTAGGTGACAGGTTTAGAAGACTCCTTGGCAAGCTTTTAAACCAGCCAAGGGGAGGTGCTGATAGGAAACAGGAAAGTTCAAGCCTCCCCCAAAGCGCATGGCAGGTAGTAGGATAAACACTGAGGTACAGAGCTTGACAGAGGGCAGGACAGGAGTAAATAGAAAAATGGACAAGGGCAATAAGAGCAGGGATGGGGTAAAAAAGGATAAAGCCAACATTAAATGGAGGGCAATGAGTACCAATGCCCGTAGTCTTGAAACAAGCTCCAGAGCTAGTAGCCCTGATGGAAGTGGAACACTTGGATATTGTGGCAGTCACAGAAACATGGTACAAGGAGAACCATGACTGGGATGTCAACATACCAGGACACAATCTACAGAAGGGACAGGGAGGTAAAGAGGAGGTGGAGTAGCTCTCACATAAGGGAAGAGATCAAGCAACAGAACTAAAAGGCAAAGGGGAGGACAAGAGGAACCTGGGTCACATTGGAGACAGGGAATGGCATCACAATCTGCAACAGGGTTATACAGACCCGTCTCAAGGGAGGAAATGGACAAGAAAATGATAGAGGCATTCTCAAAATGGCTGAAAAAGGGGAGATACTGTTGATGGGGGACCTGAATATGCCAGATGTTAACTGGGTGACATGGACTGCAGCCACAACCAAGAGCAGGGTCATTCTCGATGCCCTACAGAGAGCATGCCTTAGACAGCTAGTGGTGGAACCCACTCAGGAGGAAGTAATATTAGACCTGGTACTCTCAAATGGAGAGAGGATCACAAACTTAGAAGTCAGAAGACACCTGAGAACAAGCAACCACTGCACAGTGTGTTTCACAATAAACACAACCATGGAGACAAGCCATACAAATACAAGGATACTGGACTTTAGAAGGGCTGACTTTGGCAAATTGGGTTAATTCCTGAGGAATGCATTAGCAAATGGCCAGAAAGGAGGGGTGGAAGAACAATGGAGAAAAATCAAAACTGCTATCATGGAGGCAACAAGCCTTTGTGTGAAACAAATAAAGAAAACAAAGCGGAATAAAACACCACTATGGCTCTCAAAAGAAGTGTCAGGGAAGGTTAAGGAGAAAAAGGCTGCATTCAAAAAGTATAAGGAATCACAGACAGAGCATGACAGGGAACTGTATCAATTAAAGCAGAAAGAAGGGGAAGGCAATCAGAAAAGCAAAGGCCCAAACCGAGGAAAGGATAGCCAACTCAGTTAAGAAGGGGATAAAACCTTTTATAGGTACATTAGAGAACATAGAAAGGTTAAGAGAGGATAGGAAGATTAATAAAGGAGAGGGGAGGTGGGCAGAGGGAGACAGTGAAAAGGCAGAGATAATGAATGAATACTTTTGCTCAGTATTCACAAAAGAAGAGGAGGAGTTACCTAAACCAAACAGTAGAAGCACTCTGGATAGTGGGGTTGATACCAGTCCATTTAAAGAAGAAAGAGTACTGACAGAACTTCTAAAACTCAAGGTGGACAAAGCAATGGGGTCTGACGGGATTCACCCTAGAATCCTAAAAGAGCTAAGGGAGGACCTAGTGACATCACTAACCACACTTTTTAACAAATCATGGGAAGATGGGGTGGTACCTGAGGACTGGAGGAGGGCAGATGTGATTCTCCTTCACAAAAGTGGGTGCAAGACAGAAGCAGGAAACTACAGACCTGTTAGTTTGACCTCAGTGGTGGGGAAAATGATGGAATCACTTCTGAAAGAAAGAATTGTTGAGTACCTAGAGGCCAGCTGGGCACTGGACCCAAAGCAGCATGGATTCACAGCAGGAAGGTCATGTCAGACAAATCTAATTGATTTCTTTGACTAGGTGACCAAAGTAATAGACCAGGGAGGGGCTGTGGATATGGCCTACCTAGACTTTAGCAAGGCATTTGACACAGTCTCGCACAAAAGATTAATAATCAAGTTAGCCAGCCTGGGAGTGGGTCCCAGGGTGGTAGCCTGGGTAGAAAACTGGCTGCACAACAGGACACATAAGGTAATAGTGAATGGAACACATTCTGAAGAAAGGGAGGTTACTAGTGGAGTACCTCAGGGCTCAGTATGGATCCAGTCCCTTTAACGCCTTTATAGGTGACATTGCAGAGGGTCTGAAGGAAAGGATGCCTCTTTACGGATGACACAAAGATCTGTAACAGAGTTGATACACAAGGGGTAGAAAGGATGAGAAGGGACTTGGCAAGGTTGGAGAATGGTCAGACATATGGCAACTTAGATTCAATGCAGAAGTGCAAAGTAATGCACCTGAGAAATAAAAATCCAGGAGAAGAGTACACAATAGCAGGGAGGTACTAACAACAACAGTAATGGAAAGAGATCTGGGTGTAGTCATATCAGATGACCTAAAGGTGGGTATGCAATGTGAGAATTCAGCAAGGAAAGCCAGGGGATACTGGGATGCATAGGGAGGGGCATCACAAGTAGAAAAAGGGAAGTGGTTATCCCTCTATACAGACAGTTGGTGAGACCCCATCTGGAGTACTGAGTGCAGTTTTGGAGACCTCATCTACACAAGGACATAGACAGGATGGAAGCAGTCCAGAGGAGGACAACTAAAATGGTGCAGGGTCTACATCAGAAACCATATGAAGAGAGACTGAGAGAGCTTAATATGTATACCCTTGATGAAAGGAGTGACAGGGGGGACATGATAGAAACTTTTAAGTACCTCAAGGGAATCAACAAAGTCCAGGAGGGTAGCATCTTCAGAAAAAGAGATGTGTAAGAACAAGGGGCACAATTTAAAGTTAGAGGGGATGGCTCAGGGTAATGTGAGAAATTCTTTTCACAGAGAGTGGTGGACGATGGAACCGCCTTCCTGGAGAGGTTGTGGGGTCTAAAACAGTGGAGGAATTCAAACATGCATGGGACAGACATAAGGCAATTATAGTGGGGGGGTTGCAGGAAATAGGCTGTTGGTTAACTAGAATCTGCAGCTTATCCAGTAGGTAGGGAAATGGGCAGACTGGGTGGGCCAAGTGGTCCTTATCTGCTGTCAAAGTCTATGTTTCTATGTTTCTATGATGTCACACTGACTGCTCAGATGCCTGGCAGACCCACATCTATAGCAGTGCCTTGGCTGACCTGGGTAGAATATAAACCCTTTGTCTCTGCCTAGGAAGAAGCAATTTGGCAGATGTGTCATTCCAGCAGGTGTTTGTTGTTGAGTGAATTTTAGATGCCGCCCCCACTCCAGAAACCCTCTGTATCAAAGATGGGTTCCAGAGTATCATGTATTTCACATCTTTGTTCCAGCCAATATAAAATGTCTGAAATGCTCACCCCCTCATTAAGGAACAAAATTGTGATTATCTTTGTGGGACTTTTTGTGAGGGGTATGGCCTGGAAAGGCACCCACAGGGGGTTTGTTTTGAGAACAGCATATTTACCCCAGAATCTTTCCAACAATTCTGGGGAAAGAAAGCTAATGTCAAAAGTGCTCACCCCCGGAGCATGTATGAAAGCATATACCTCTGCTGGGGTAAATCCCATAGACCTTTTGATCAACTCTTTCCCCACATATACTCTATCAGGGACATGTTCAAGACCACTTAAGTACCTCAAGCGTACTGAGTTACATCTTTTAGAAAACTCTATTGGCTTATGAAATAAGCTTACATATGTAGGAGCTTGATTCGGTCTATGATTTTCCTGATTCTTCTCAATGGGACCAGCCTTTATATGCACTTCTTCAGCAATCCTTCTTTCCTGTCCTGCTCTTTCATCTGTATCATTATCTGTGTTGTGGGCCCCCATTTCCACATTTAGGATCTCATTATTTATTTCAGGGTTTAGCCTTTCCCCTTTCTTCTCCATATGTTTGTCTTTTTCTACCACAGGCTCTAGGGGTGCATTAAAAAAATTAATCCACTACGTTAATTTGTGGTGAGTAGCTAGGGGATGTTATCCCCAAGTCATTTCCCCAAAACAGATTCTGTTCTGAGACACTAGGCCCAGCCCTGTCTTGCATTTAATTTACATTGTTTTCTTTACTCACGGTTGTTGTGCATGCATACATGCCTGGTATAGGCATCGCAGGATCTGGAATCCAGCCTCTTCCTTTCCACAGCCATCTTGCTGCTTGCAGTGCCTTTTCTGGTGACCAAGCCTCGGTTTGTATTTCTGGCCTACTTCCAGAAACCTGTGAGGTAGTCAGTTTATCTGCCTGATTTTTCTGTGCTTGAAAATAGAAAACTTTCGCCACCAATGGTGATGGTGTGCCAGGTATTTGCGTCCGTTTCTTTTCATCATCTAAACGCTGCTTTGCCTCATTGTACTGCTGATTGAGATTCTCCATTTGTGTTTCCAACTGATGTTTTTTCTTTCCACCTCTTGTTTTAGGTTTTCTTCCATTGTTACTTCATCCAGGTTTCCATCTTCCTTCTGTAAAAGTTGCAAAAAAATGTTGTAGGTGCCATATTGGTCCTTTTAAAAAAACAGATCCAGAAACAAATGATTTGATACCTTTATTGGACCAACATGGATGTTACAGAAAAGAACAAAGTGCTTTAGCTTCGAACCAACCAGGTCCTTCTTCAGAAGCTTTGTGGCAGTTTTTCAAATATCCCATACTATTAACACCAGATTATATAGAAAAGCAGAAATAATTCTCATTGGTTTAACTATAACAGTACATTTAAAACATAATAGAAGATTACGTCAGAGAAGCTAATTAACACCAGTATGCCTTAAACTGAAGAGCCTCAGAAGGGCAAAGGTTATCAAGAATTCTCTACAGCCAGAGAGTTCTTGTCACATAAATTTTAAAATGTCTCAGTATGCCAAGAAAGCATTCTAGTGATAAAAAAAAAACCTTGGAGTGGCATTCTCTCTAATACATGTAAGATGAGCTACAACTTACATTCCAATTGTCCTGGTATATTAAAGAACAAATAATGAGAGACAAAATCCTGAAATTTGGTATAACTGCAAGTTGAAATCAAGCCTCAAATTAACCTACACATATAAACATGATGCATGAAAGTATCACTTGTAAGTGTAAGTGCAAAAAAAAAAAAAATAAAAATTTCTTGTCAAGGACCCCCAAGAAAACGAGATCATGAGCCTGATAAATGCGGATTTCAACACAGAGTCTGTGTATAACAAAAATGCACAGAATCAGTCTAAGCAATCTAAATGAAAACACAAAGGAATTACACCTTTAATGAACCCCCAAGTAAATGAGATATGCATCTTAATATGAGCAGTTAAAAATGTGACAGTGTGAAATCCACCCACTGACAACTAATAGAAGGAAATAAATGCACACTATATGTGAAAACTAAGTGTTCTAGCCACATAACAACTGCCCCATGCCACGCCCACCCACACATATGTGTGTACATCACCATACCACACCCCATACACACACACACACACCTGCACACCCTACACAACCACAACACACAACAAATATAGCAACACATTCCGACACACCACACCACACCAAGCACAACAAACAAAACACACATACACCATACCCACAACACACAAAAACACAACACACACCAAACACACACACATACATACGTCAGTATACACACACACACACACACACACTCAAACGCACTCACCACAGTGTTAAGGTGAAAAGTCAACAATGTAGATAACCATAAACTTACAAAATCAAAGGCCCACTGAAGAACTAAACTGTTTATGTCCATCTTTTAAAGTAAAGGTCTATGTAAGTTTAAGTGGAATAATGTGTCATGTACCCAACATCAATGTTCAATCCATCCGCCACCATATTGAGAAGTAAAATGTCTAATTTCAGAAGCCCGTCTCTGTTGTGTACTGTTGAAATGTCCTTTTAAGACCATCACAGACATATCTGAGATTGAGTGGTCATCCTGGGAGAAGTGGTATACATCATATGGTATACGACCCTGTCATCAACGCACATGTAAGACATGTAACCTCATTTCCACTTCAGACTGTGTGGTTACATCACAAAACAGACTATTCAGGATACAGGGGAATTATACATGTACATCAAGTAATGTGGTCTATTTTATCCAATGCAAGAAATGTCCTCGCACAGGTTATGTGGGGGAGACAAGCCAACAACTCCGCGCTAGAATGAATTCACACAGACATTCTATTAATCACAAGATGATTGAGAAACCAGTAGCCCAGCACTTCCCAGGATGACCACTCAATCTCAGATATGTCTGTGATGGTCTTAAAGGACATTTCAACAGTACACAACAGAGACGGGCTTTGAAATTAGACTTATTTTACTTCTCAATATGGTGGTGGATGGATTGAACATTGATGTTGGGTACATGACAATTATTCCACTTAAACCATAAGACCTTTACTTTAAAAGATGGACATAAACAGTTTAGTTCTTCACGGGCCTTGATTTTGTAAGCTTATGGTTATTCATACTATGACTTTTCACCTTAACACTGTGGTGAGTGCGCTGAGTGTGTGTGTGTGTGTGTATACTGATGTATGTATGTGTGTGTGTTTGGTGTGTGTTGGTAAGGTGTGTATGTGTGTTTTGTTTGTTGTATGGTGTGGTGTGAAGGAATGTGTTTGCTAGTATTTGTTGTGTTGTGGTTGTGTGGGGTGGTGTGTGTGTGTGTGTGTGTGTGTGTGTATGGGGTGTGGTATGGTGTATGTAACACATATGTGGGTGAGCGTGGCAAGGTAGTTGTTATGTGGCTAGAACACTTAGTTTTCATATAGTGCATTTATTTCTTCTATTAGTTGTCAGTGGTGGATTTACACCGTCACATTTTAACTGCTCATATTAAGATGCATATCTCATTTACTTGGGGGTTCATTAAAGGTGTAATTCCTTTGTGTTTTCATTTAGATTGCTAAGACTGATTCTGTGCATTTTTGTTATACACAGACTCTGTGTTGAAATCCGCATTTATCAGGCTCATCGTCTCGTTTTCTTGGGGGTCCTTGACAAGAAATTTTTATTTATTTTTTTTTTTTTGCACTTATACTTACAAGTGATACTTTCATGCATCGTGTTTATATGTGTAGGTTAATTTGAGGCTTGATTTCAACTTGCAGTTATACCAAATTTCAGGATTTTGTCTCTCATTATTTGTCCTTTAATATACCAGGACAATTGGAATGTAAGTTGTAGCTCATCTTACATGTATTAGAGAGAATGCCACTCCAAGGTTTTTTTTTTATCACTAGAATGCTTTCTTAGCATAATGAGACATTTTAAAATTTATGTGACAAGAACTCTCTGGCTGTAGAGAATTCTTGACAACCTTTGCCCTTCTGAGGTTTCTTCAGTTTAAGGCATACTGGTGTTAATTAGCTTCTCTGACTTAATCTCTTATTATGTTTTAAATGTATATGTTAAACCAATGAGAATTATTTCTGCTTTTTCTATATAATCCGGTGTTAATAGTATGGGATATTTGAAAAAACTGCCACAAAGCTTCTGAAGAAGGACCTGGTTGGTTCGAAAGCTAAAGCACTTTGTTCTTTTCTGTAACATCCATGTTGGTCCAATAAAAGGTATCAAATCATTTGTTTCTGGATCTGTTTCTGTAAAAGTTGTAATTTCTGTTTTTTTGCCATTAATTCTTCCATCTTCATTTCTCCGGTTTGAAAGCCTGTACTTCCTCCTATGGCTTTCTAAGTAGCCTCCTGGCCTCCTTCCTCAACAGAGTCCAGTGCAAATCCGGGCTCCTGTTTCTCCATGATGCTGAACAGCGCCCTCTGCAGCTGGAGTAGGGTAATTTCCCCAGTGTCCTGGCCAAATTTCCCCCAATCACCAAAAATATCACCAACAGCTTAAAATCTGATTCAATTTAATTTGGCATCCATCTGTATCTGCCACCCCCCATGTGATGACTGGAAATTGGCAAAACATTGTCTAGTCCTCCTTCCCAGTCAACAAAAAGTAAATAAATAAATAAAATCCCCTATTGAAATGTAACGCCTGTTTACCTCTAAGCAAGCCTTTGTCCGGGTCCACCTCAAAAATGAGCTTGCTCAATGGTGATCACCTGGCTAAATAAAGACTTTGATTGATTGATTGATTGATTGATTGAAGCAAGCCTTTGTCCTAGGCAAAGGGGAGATGTCAGACAGTGAAATGCACATCAACTCTTCCCAATTACCCTTGCAGTAAAATGGGCATCTTTCTGATAGACTTTAGGTCCTGGCCTTTTTGGACATTAAACATAAAAGAAATTATAGGGAAATATGATAGCAATATGACTGCAGTGGCCTACAGTGGCCAATTGCCACAGAAACTATTAAACTTTGGGGGTAACCAACCAGACTGTGCATATAGTATACAACTAAATGAATCAAAATAACAAAGGATGAAATTAAAAAAAGATTGTTTAGTCTTAACCTTAACAAATCCATGGGACCAGATGCAATTCATCCCAGGGTGATCATTGAACTGGCAGAAACCCTGACATATTTATTTCAAACTTCCCTGGATCAGGGAGAAACAATGGAAGCATGGAGGGAGGCAAATGTGATCCCTATTTTTAAGAAAGGCTCCAAACAAGAAGTCAGTAATTATTGACCAGTAAGCTTAACATCTGTCATAGGCAAGGTGTTGGAGGGTATTATTAAAGACTATATAGAACAGGTTATGCGACTTAGAGGACTTATTGATAATACACAGCATGGTTTTAAAAATGGTAGGTCATGCCAGACAAACCTTTTGAGTTTTTACAAGAATGTAAGCAGGTCCCTGGATGATGGTAGCCCTGTGGATGTTGTTTTTTCAGACTTTTTGAAAGCATTTGATAGGGTCCCACATGGCGAACAGTGGATGCACTGATTGAACATGGTATCCCTGGGAATATTACCCATTGGATTGACTCCTGGTTGAGTAACAGGAGACAAAGAATAACAATTAGGGGATGCAATTCAAACTGGTCAGAAGTCATGAGTGGGGTTCCACAGGGATCTGTATTGGGGCCTTGCCTTTTTAACATATATATTCATTCAATGACAGGTGGACATGATATGTGGGAGGCTAAATGTGCGGATGATATCAGACTTGGTCATATGATAAATAGCCAAATAGGTAGCGCTACAGTACAGGAATCCCTAACCACATTGGAAAGGTGGGCACAGGACTCTAAATTGACCTTTAATGTTGAAAAGTGTAAGGTAATGCATTTTGGCACAAATAATTTAGGGAACACCTATACATTAAATGGACATATGCTGGGAGTTGTCAAGGATGAAAGAGATTTGGGTATCTTGGTTTCAAATGACCTCAAATTCAAACAACATACTAGCCTATTTGGTAAAAAAAAAAGCTGGTAACATCTTGAATTGTATATCTAGGCATATAAAGAGCAGGAGGGGTGAGGTTTTGATGCCCTTGTTTGGAGCACTGGTGAGACCGCACATGGAGTACTGTTCACAGGTGTGGTCACCAGAATATAAAAAGGATATTATCAGTTTGGAAAGAGTCCAGAGAAGGGCAACTAAGATGATTGGAGAGTTAAAGTGTAGGGACTATCAGGAAAGGTTAAATTGTTTGGGTTTATATACGCTGGAGTACAGAAGATTGTGAGGGGATATGTGCATGGTATACAGAGCAATAGGAGATAGCAGTTTAATGAGATCACTGGGACTAGAAATACGAGAGGTTCCATACCAGATCAGAGGACATCAATTTCAGTTAAAAAGGGGGTTATTCAAGACCACCAGGAGAAGACATTGGTTTAGTTTTAGAGTTGTGCCGCTATGGAATGATCTTCCATCCGAAGTAGTAAATAGTGTTGATATGCAGGCATTTAAAACCAACCTAGATACATTTCTGATTAGTAGTAATATTAATGGCTATTGCTAAGAAATAGTGGTGAGCATATGGACTTTAGTCTCTTCACTCTGTAAATCTATGAATCCTCTGAATGATGAATTCTGAATGGCATCTTTTATGCAAATCTGCAAACCCCATTAAATGTAGTAGTTAACAATGATAAGTCAACAGTAGCTAAGTTTGAAAAAATGTAAAAGTCATAATTTAAAGCAGGTAATAATATACTGTTTGCGATGGTTTGTCTGGCTTTGGTAGTTAAATAATTCTGTAGTTTAAACAAAACACCTAGTTTTTGATTAATTTGTCTACTTATTGCCCTTATGTGTAATGAAAAGGTTAAATTTGGGTTCAAAAGCAGTCCAAGATATTTGAATTATGTGACCTGTTCAAACAAAACACCTTTTGTATTCACAATAGACAGTAGTATACATTTTGACAGTCTTGGTTTTGATCCAAATAACATACATTTTGTTTTTTTACTATTTCACAACAAATGATGTTGTATGAGCCATTGATTTAAAGTGGAAAAATCAGTGTTGAGTGTCCGGATGATTTCCTTTATAGAAGAAGAACTGGAAGATATGGTAATATCATCTGCATACAAGATAGTATTAGAATGTGTCAGTACAGATTGTATGGTATCAACAAAGAAAGAGAACAGTAAGGGCCCTAGGATTGAGCCATGGGGCACTCCCTGTTTCAATATTCAAGTGCTAGAATATGTACCATCATAACTTACCCTAAGAAGACGATTAGTCAGGTAACTTTGAAACCAAGCATGTGGGAAATCTGCCAGTCCAATGCTCCCCAGCCTCTCGAGCAGCAGGGAATGATCAACTAAATCAAAGGCCTTGGACAGGTCCAAGAAAACCGTGCCCGTAAGCTTCCCTCCATCCATAGTGCTAGTGATGCATTCAGTGAACCTGGCCAAAACCGTACCAGAACTATGGTACCTATGAAAACCATGATGCTCGGGAGACCAAAGACCATGGGACTGGAGATACTCAGCCAACTGAATAGTATTAAGTATTTCCAGTATTTTGCTTAATGGTGACAGTATAGAAATTGGATGGTAATTATCCATATCCGTTTGGGAACCAGTTTTAGGAATGGGTTTTAACATGATATATTTCCATAAATAAGGAAACTCTCCTGCAATCAATGACAAATTAAATATCTTAGTTAAAGGATGATAGATATGCATAGCTATGTTATGTAAAGGGATCAAGTCTGCTCTCTTCCAGCCCTCCTGAACCATGCCTGTTTCCAGGGTGCTATTGAATAAGGCATCAATTGGGCAGCTGTCATCTCCTTGAGTTCCTTTAGTACCCTTTGGTGTATTTCATCTGGTCCCCTAGCGTTGTCGACTTTCAGAGCTGCAAGTCCCTTCAGGACTCTTTCATCTAAAAATGAACTTGTGTACGCCTCCCCCAGTATTATTATTATAATTATTCATATTACAATTTATTTACACCCCCCCCCAAAAAAATGACCTGACAGAGCACACACTGTATCGTGCATACTGCTCTCCAACTGCTGATCTCTAGCATGCCCAATACCCATCCCCTGCCTCAACTGGTCATGCAGTTGCCCATGTACAGGAGTGATCTGACCATGGTTGGGGCATGTGGTAGGGACAGGCTTTAGTGCATCTATGGATGTCCTTTGGACACTGAGATAAGTGTGTTTCAGCCATATGCACCGTGTTTTGTGGTGCAGAGGGCTGCAGGTCCATGATGCATAGGAACCCATGTATGGCTCCTTCTACTGTACTGGAGAAGACACAAATCATGATTATTAAAGGTTCCAAGAACTAAGTTGGGTGCACCAATAGATAGTGTGGCAAAAACAAGCCCCACACTAGCAACCTTCATGGAAACTGCTACATATACCAGTTTCTCCACAGGGCACAACGTTCCCTTGTCTGCAAGTGTATCTCTACAGGATCATACCAGGTGCAGCTTGTGCACTGAAAAATGGCCCCAACCTACCATAAAAGGAATTGGAGGAGCACAAGGGGAGCCCTCCCTCAGGCAAATCTTTTCCTGCAGCATGGGTACAATTTTTGAATCTTTGAAACTTGCACGGTACGGATTAGACATGTGCAATGCTGCAGAAATGCAAAATTCAGAAACTCGCACAGATGCCCAGATTAATATGCCTTGTGCTATTAACCCGCCTGCTAATGCACTGTGATTGACAGCAGGGTAACTGTGAGACTTCTAGATTAAGGAAGGAGAAGGTATATAACGCCTCACTAGTCACACTGTGAGGCTGTACTTTTAAGGGTGTGGTGAGGAATAAAAGTTCTGGAACATCATTTTCAGTGAGCTGGGCTGGGACTGGTCCAGAACTAGCCCATAACCAAAAGTCTGCCTGCGACTCATGGGTGTGAAAACGAAAGCCACACACCAGCAATCTGCTGAGAAACTGCTATTTTCATCAGGTTCTCCTTGGGGACACCACACTGTATACCTGTTTTGCGCACTGCACACTAGGCACAACACGAGCACAGCAAAATGGCCGCAAGTGGCCAGAAATCAAGAAAAGGGTCACAAAGTGGCTTCCTATATGAAATGTGTGTGCATATGACAAGTCTTGCAGTAGGGCAACTGGACCCAGGCTGTGCATTTTTTCCTGCCATCCTCATGTGATTTTCAGGTGTTTGAAAATCAGGCTTCTGTGGTTTCCTTTGCATCAGTCTGTGACTACCTGTCTGTGTAGAAGAAGATAAACAAGACACACCTGACACCTGCTTGTGTTGACCAAAGGCCTCCTCATCCTAAGCTCATAGCAGCTGTAGGTGCTCAAACTGCAGTCCTGCTGTCCCTCCCCAGGAGAGTATTCAAACTGAGACTGCTGTAGTCACTTGTTATAAAACAGTATGCAATCAAACTTTTTCCACCATGGCCGTAAGATGCTGCCTCGTTATAAACTTTTCACCGAACAATCCACATCCCATGATCTGTTTAAGAAACATTTCAAGTTTCATGAATTTAAATTTGTTCTTTGTAGTTTGCTACATTGATCTGGACTAGGGTCCCAGTCTCTGTTTGCAATGGCACCTCGGTGGACGTTTTTAAAGAAGTTGTCAAGTCTCATTTGTTTAAGTTGGCATATGATGATTACTTGTTATTCTGTATTATAATTTTAGTGGGAATTTCCTTATTTTGACGCATTTTATGACTAGTTTTACTATCTTTGTAAGGCTCTCTAGCTGAGCCATACAGATTGGGTGCCACATAATTAAACTTGCCTTGCTGTACACAGCTGTGGGTACAGCAATTCCAGGCTGCCAGAAAAGGAGGTGAACCATATGGGCTATAACATCTTGCTTCATTGGATTGCACCTATGTACCTACTGCATGTAAAGTACTTAACTATATAAAACTTCAAGTGTTGCTTATTCCCATCTAGCAGTTTGGAATGGCACTGCCTCATTGCATTGTTTGTATTATGTGCCACTGGTGTTTTTTTTGTTGATTTAGGTTTAATGATTTTTAAGGTACAGTACCTTACCTTGCTAGATGGGAGCAGAATTAATCAAGTTTGATTTATAAACTCATAATGATGAATATGTCAATGTGTCACGTGGTATTGGCGGTGAGGGGTAAGTAAAGGACACACAGAAAGGTGGATATAACCCCATGACCTCTCTACTATCGGTGCCTAATGCCCTTGCACCAATGATCCTGGCCTGACAGGGTATCAAGAGGAAGAAGTCTGCAGTGGCATCACATCCTTTTATTACCAGCGGGTGTCTCTCTGCACTACTGCAAGGGAATGAAATGCAGCAGGAAATATGGACGGGCCCAGTGGAATCTTGGGTTGTTAAAACTACTCCCAAAAGACTGATATTTTAATTTAGAACTAGAGCTTCCAAGGGTATGATCAGTGATAAGGGTTCCAAGCACTGACTACAATTTTTGTATTTGAATAACTGCCTATCTGATTAGAATTTGATTTATTTTCTTAATGATGGGAGTGGCCTACATCGACTTCACCAAAGCATTTTATACGGTCAATCACCTTTTACTACTTGAACAACTTGCCACTGCTGGGCTCTCAGATGAGTCAGTGGGGTGGTTCAGTAGCTATTTCGAGAACAGGACCCAACAGGTCAAAAACAAACAAAGT
Organism: Neoceratodus forsteri; assembly: GCA_016271365.2. Classification (NCBI taxonomy): domain Eukaryota; kingdom Metazoa; phylum Chordata; order Ceratodontiformes; family Ceratodontidae; genus Neoceratodus; species Neoceratodus forsteri. The sequence goes on from CM028134.1 coordinate 37,141,839, forward strand.
CCCATCCAACAGCCATGAGGTACGCTCAGGAGTTCCATAAGGATCTATATTGGGCCCGTTGCTCTTCAGACTCTTCCTTAACTGCTTCCCCCTTGTCTGTTCTGACAAAATTCTTCTTTGTGAGGATGACGCAGTTATCTTTGGAGTTGTTTTTCCAGAGTGACTGGGTCTGGACTGCTGACAGAGTAACTTTACTGTATTTGAAGCCTGGTTCATTGAACATAAACTCCTCATGAACTATAAAAAGAAAAAGATCACGTTATTTGCAAACCCCAACAATAAACTTAAACCACGTCAACTAACAAGCCATAATAGTGTCAACACTCTATTAGAAATAGTTAAAACCTTCAAATACCTAGGGCTAACACTTGGCTGTTCCCTTTCTTTCATCCACCATGTTGACCACATTGCCAAAGCAGTCAACACTAGATTAGGCCTACTGCACCATTGCAAACATTGCCTGACAACTGAGGCACTCCGTACTGCTGTCAACAGTAGCATAATCTCCATCATAGACTATGGTCTAGTCATCTATAGTACCGTGTCAGGCAGCATGCTTAAAAGGGTTACCACTGCACTAAACAAAGCCTGCAGACTAGTCACAGGTGCACACCAACTTATGCATAAATATGACCTATATGCTCAGTCCTGCTGGATGCACTTTAAAGGCAGGGTAAAATACCAGACCTGTCTACTAGCCAAAAAACCTGTCTAGGTCTAAACACCCCCAGCCCTTCAGCACCTCCTTACTCCAACGTCCAACCCCCACAGGACTTGGGGCAAGTCCAGGCAGTCATACCAGGTCCCATTTCACCGTGCATCCCATGAACAAAGGATCTTCACTTACCGTACCCATGACTGGCTTAAAAGTCTCCCCTGGGACATCCTTGTTGAACCAAAGCTTGATCAGCTTAAAGGTAAGCTTCACCAACACTCGCTGCTCTTAGTGGCTGTGACTGCACTCCATAGTAGAACCTCCCACTAGTTGCTAGTAACTCTCAGCACTTACATTCTGTTTGCCCTTGGTCTTGCCTGTCTCCCCATCACCCTCACTCTCACCCACACCCTATCCCGTACTCGTCTCATCCTGCCCCCCACTCTATGCCCCCATGTATCTCTTAATCCCTGCACCCTCCCTAACCTCAACAAAGCCCCCTGGCTGCTCATAGCTTAGTTATATGTGCTAAATTCTATAATTGAAGTATCACTCTCAAACTGACTGTAATACATTTAGCTCTCTATGTATCCTGCCATTTTTTGTCCCATCTTACCATTGTATGTTACCTGTTTTACTCAGATGTGGAACCTTTGTAAAAGAGCTTTCAGTTCAAAGGTGTTTTAATCCAAGATTTCAATTAATAAATAAATCACAAAGACGCCCCTACATGAGACCCGCCCCACCCCAGTTGCATGCACCTCAAGCTTGCTGTTCTTCTCATGCCCAGCCAAGACAGCCACATTGCTGATAATCTGCTCTGGGAATCTGCTGCTCCCCCAATATAATGGGGCATGGGGAGTGGGATGAGCAGCCAAGGACTTAGGGAAGAATCTGGAGGATGGGGGACACATGAAGCTATGTCCCCTGAATCGTATAATCATAGAATTGTGATGACAGAAAAGGACCCCTCTGGCCCATTGAGTCTTCCCATCCCCCCACTTGTCCCCATGTTCTGGGATATCCCCTTCCCCTCACTCACCAGCCCTTTATGTCTGTCCCATGCACTCTTTAATCCCTTCGCCATTTCAGCCCCCACCACTTCCTCCAGTAGTTTATTCCAGGCCTCCTCCACCCTCTCCATGAAGAAACTCCCCCTCACATTGCCTCTTAATCTTCCTCCATCCAATCTTAGACTATGCCCTCTACTTTTAGTCCCCACTTTCCTTGTGAATAGACTCCCCTCCCTCACCCTATTAATTCTCTTCACATACTGTAAAGTTTCTATCATGTTCCCCCTCTCCCTTCCAGTCTCCAGTGGGTACAGATCCAGTTCCCTCCAACTCTTCTCATATGGCTTCCTCTGCTTACCTTGCACCATCTTGGTTGCCATTCTCTGAACCGTCTCTATCCCATCTATGTTCTTGAGAAGGTGTGTTCATCAGAAATGGACCCCATACTCTGGGTGAGGCCTCACCATGGTTTTATAGAGATGCACCAGTACCTCCCTCCTTCTGCTAGTCATGTCCTTCTCAGTGCATGCCAACATTCTATTTGCCTTTTCCACCACTTTGCTGCATTGGTTACCTACCTAAAGGTTGCTTGATATTATGAACCCCAGATTCCTCTCCTGATCAGTTTGCTTAATTGTCTCTCTTTCTAGAGTGTAAGTGTCTTGTGGGTTTTTATGCCCCATGTGCATCACTGCACACTTTTTGGCATTGAATTTCAGCTGCCAAGTTTCTGACCACCCTTGTAGAATTTTTAGGTCCTCCTCATGGCCTCCAACCCCTTGGGGTGTCTACCCTATTGCAGATCTTTGTATCATCTGCAAATTACTTTAAAACCATGGGGATAGGGTTGCAGAGGCCTGCCCTTATGTTGTCCTGTGCTGCTGGCCACATGGCTATTTTCTGGCTCTTCCCATGCAACAGTGTATGAGGGAGCAGCCAATGCCAGCAGCCATTAACTATGGACCTCTGTGAGAGTCTTTCATGAATGGCTGATTTAAGAAAGGTGCACGTTCAGCTGTGCCCCAAGAAGACTGAGGGGCCTATTTTCACTGACAGGTCTGCCAAGACCTTTGCTGTAGTCCCTCCAATCATTATAGACACAGAGGAAAAGGTTGGGGGACCACACTGCTGTGCCACTGAAAACACTAAAATGGTAAGAAGGCAGGAGAAATAGATGGGTTTGGGGTAGTGGTGTAGTAGCTTTACAATGGGGAGTGATGGAAAAGGTCATAAAGCAAGCATTTGTCAATGCTGAATGTTGGCTTGCTGGCATTGGCATTGGTAGTGCAGGAGTTAGAGAGATGAATAATAGGAATGGCAATGAAGTATTGAACTGACACCAACCCCACCCCAACCCCCACCCTGCAGAGACTGACAGGCATTGGGGGTGTGCCTTCGGGTCTTTGGCCATAACACTCACACCATTTCACCTCACCTTACCCTGCAGACACTTACAAGTGTTGTGGTATGCCTTGGGGTCTTCGGGTCTTATAATCACCCCATTCCATCAGGAAATACGCTGAGATGGGTGTAGTATAGGAGAACAGGGTAGACGTTGGAGCTGAAGACCCCAAGGCACACCTCGATGTCTGTCACTGGCCGCAGGGTGGGGGTGGAATGGCATGAGCAGTATGGCCGATGATCCCTAGTCACACCCCTGATGCCTGTCAGTCTCTACAGAGTAGGGCGTTATGGTTGAAAACCCTAACGCCCAGGCCGTTTGTTGGTATTTTCACTCCAAATTTTCAAAATGGGCTTTTTGTGACCCCACCTTATGAACATAGCACTACCTTTCACGCAATCCTGAAAGGTGGTTTTGCACAGTGACTGCATTATTGGTGCCATAGATGTGAAAACACATTTCTGGCAGGATGTGAAAATTACAGCTGTACTGTTCATGAGGTGGTGTAAAAAAAATGGCAATGTTGAAAATCTACAGTGAAATATGAAAACAACAAAGTTACTTAACATGTAGTACTAACCAGCAATCCAGTAGCACAATCATTTTGGAATTTTTTTCACCAGATTTTCATTATGGGAATTTTTAAACCTCTCCTCATGAACAGTGGCACTGTGATTTTATTAATCTGTCCCGAAAACTGATTTCCCACAGCGACCGTGCAATTCTGTGCCACAAGTGTGAAAACACATTTCAGGAAGGATGTGAAAAATTACAGCTATACTGTTGATAAGGAGGTGTGAAAAATAGCAATGTTGAAAATCTGGACAGAAAATATTAAAAATTGGCGAAGTTATGAGCGTGCGTAGAAATTGGGCAGCACACTCTTTTAATGCAGTAATTTTTTGGAATTTCATCACCAGATTTGTAATATATTTTGGGACCTCCCTTCATGAACAGTGGCACTGTCATTTCATTAATCGGTCCCAAAAGGTGATTCCGTACAGCAACCACAAAATCACCTTTCGGGACGGAGAAACTAAATGACAGATACATGTTCATGAGGTGGGGTCCCATTAACCCCATATTGAAAATCTGGGGCCAAAATTCAAAAAAATGGCAAAGCTATCAACCTAAGTTGAAACCCTCCCTAATTGTCTCCCATTATAAAGTTCACCATCATTTCTTCAGTTCACAATTTGACTTTGAAGAGTGTAGACGTGTCCCAGTTCAGAGAAGATCATGGCTCCCAACCTCCAAAGGGTAAGTATGGGTGGGGGATGTACAGAGGGAGGGTGGGGATGGGGACAAAGGAGACAAGGATGGACCATTTTCTTGTTTGCAGGGGGGGAAATAGACCACAAGGGAAGATTTTCTTCACTTACAGGTTACACACACAAAAAAATAATTGTCACACTGGGGTGGGCTCCCAGTGTGCCACAATTCTGGAGGGGATGCCGACACAGGGATTGGGCACCCTGATGTTGGCAAGGCATATAGACTAGTTGGGAGGGGTGTATATCCTACACAGAGAGTGGGCATCCTGGTGTCAGAGAGGAAAGGGGAAACTGTTTAGCCAGGAAAGACACACTAAGGGAGGGATGCCAACCCGGGGATTGGGCACCCTGATGGCTTTTTGGGAGTGTGTGGTGGGTGGCAGGAGCCATCATGCTATGGTGTGCCACATAATGTGGGGGGGGGACATGCCAACACTGGGATTGGGCACCCTGATATTGGCTTTCTGGGGATTGTGTGGCGGATGGTAGGAGCCGCCATATTTATTGAAATGTTTCACTGGGAAAGGCACATAATGGAGGCATGTAATCTGCCACTGCAATGATGAGCCTGTCTGTGATTGCAGCGGCAGATTCATTTCAACTCTTTGGCTCTCTCTGAAACTGCGGTCATCGGCAGCATGCTCACTGATTGGGGGCTGAGGGACGCGCCCCCTAAAGCACCCCCTGCATTCGCCACAACACTGACACACCTCTGAAATGTACTACTTCCACAAGATGTTGCTTGCACGTCTGCACAAGCCAACATAAAAAAAGTGTAATAGACAAAGAAGTTATGGCAATGTAAGCATTTATTTAACAAAGCAAGGCTCCAAATAACATGCTAAGTGCTTGGGGCCCCCTGATGAAGTGACGGTGAAGCAAAAAGCACTCAGGGATCCTGACATGGTGTCAGAGCCTTGCCTTGCTAAATTAATGTTTAAATTGTCCTTACTACATTGTCTGCTGCTCTGTTTATTGTTTTTCCTTTTATATTTATTTATTGATGCAATTGGAATTACAACTTTTGAGTCAAAGACTCTCTTGCAAAGGATCCACGTCAGAGATATAGAGGTATACATACAATAGCAAGAAATAGACAGAGACAAAATTTTAACAATACATAGACAACAAATGGTAAGTTACAGCAGCAAGGGGTATTAGTTAAACCCTGAGTCACAATAATTTATCACAAAAAGCATTTAGCATTAAAAGACAAAAAAGTGGGGAAAAAGAGAAACAGGCAATTAGGCAATATATGCATAGCGGAACTCATCTAGTATAGAGCTACAGACACGTTAGCTATTTACAGATATCGTGGAAATTTCTAAAGAGTTTCTCTTTGCTGCCCCTACTGTGGAAATGGAGAAGGCATTAGATATATCTGGAAATATCACAGAAATTTCGGGAAATAGCTGGCAGTGTCTGTGGCTGCTACTGTAAGTGAGCAGCAATGAAGGGGTAGCTGTGGGGAAGCATAGTGTCTTGAGCGATGTTTAGGTGCAGTCACATGTGGATTGGGCCAGGAGGGTTGACCTGAGGGAGGACTTGTAGTGTTCTAGACACATTTCAGAGGTGATGATTGGGGGCAGTTTGTTCACCCAGTGGGTGTCCCTATAGTAGATGGAGCATTGACATATGGAAGTCCTGCACTGGGGAACTGTAAGGGAGGGTGACTGAGAGCTTCTGGTAGCCCTTGGCTGGGAAGCAGGTTCTACCAGGTATTGAAGACCCGGTGGGGATGGGTTTTGGAAGAGCTTCCTGGCTAGGAGACAGGTGTGATATCTAAGTCTACCCTCGAAATTGAGCCAGTTGGTGCATCGGTAGAGCTCACATATGTGGGTCTGCTTGTCACATCCAGATACAAGATGGCAGTCTTTATTAAGGGAGACCTCATACGCCGGAGGGCAGAGGAGCAGCAAAGCCATAGAAAATGATCCCATAGTCGGTTAGGGAGAGCACTGAAGAGGTCACCGCCAGTCACAGTGCCTCGGGAGGCAAGCACCCCCTATGATGGTACAGGATTCCTAGCCTGGAGTTTACTGCCAAGCAGAAAAGGCCAATATGGTCATGGTAATTGAAGTGGGAGTCAAGGGTGATACCCAGATATTTGAAGATAGGTACTAATTCAGTTGGGGTGCTCTGGTGGTTGAGGATGTTTAGTGGGAAGTTGCTATGTGAGTTTTTACGGTGGGTGAAAATCATTGTCTCATTTTTTTTTATAGTTAAGAACAAGTCGATGTTCTGAGAACCAAGCTTCGGCTTCAGAGAAAGAGCACTGTAGGGCTGATTGAAGATTGCTGGGGTCTGGGTGGCTGGTGAAGAGGACCACATCATTTGCATAAAGTAGCATCTGACCAGAACAGGACTTAGGGAGTGTACTGAGGAACAGGCTAAAGGGTAGGGGGCCCAGTATTGACCCCTGGGGTGCCCCTGAATTAACTGGTTTACAGGTGAAGAGAATTGTGTTGATTTTGACTCTTTGATTCTGATTGCTGAGGTAGTTTTTAAACCATGTATTGGCTTCCAAAGACAGGCCTGTAGTGGTTAGGGCCTGAATGAGGAGGGTGTGACTAACAGAGTCAAACACCTTGGTTAGGTCAAGGTAGGCTGATCCTACTACGTGTCCAATGTTGAGGGCTTTGCTTATAAAGGAGGTATACACAAGGAGGGTGGTGGTGGTGCTGTGCCCCTTCTGAAATCATGCTGTTCAGGGCAGAATGCATTATACTTTGAGAGCTAGTCAGTGAGTTGGTCTGACACAATTTTTTCAAGTGCCTTAGAGATGGGGGGAAGAATGGAGATGGGTTGGTAGTTGCTCGGGGAGGTGCAATCACCACCTTTAAAGATGGAAGCAATGACAGATGATTTCCAGTGAGTGGGGAATTGACTGAGACAGAGGGACCAATTGAGAATATTGATTAAGGGGGTGAGAACTGAGTCCAGAGTTAGAAGGACAAGTTTTAGGTAGAGGGAGTCACCACTATGATGAGCTTTCCCGAGAACTTTGGTGAGGTACTGCCTTGCTTCACGTGGGGAGATAGTGTGAAGGCTGAAGATAGGAGTTTCAATATGGGGGGAGGTGTGGGGTTGCAGCAGCTTCTGGAGCTGGGTCAAAGAAATTAGGGGGAAGGATGCCACTTAGGTCAGAGAAAGCGGAGTTAAGGGTATCCACAATGGTCTGGGGTCCTGAGTGAGGGGAAACATTTACTGTTAGTTGCGCTGAGGTGGGTGAAACAGTTTTCTCATTAAGTTCTTTAACATTGTTCCAAAATTTCTGCCCAGACCCCCAGGCCTCGGAGAGGGTTTCCTGGTAGTGGGCAGCCTTGGCTTTGCAGAGTTCCCAGGTGCACTTATTCCAGGCTTCCCTATAAAGTTGCCAATCCTGGAACCTGCCCGTTTCATTGGTTTTCTGACAGAGATTATCCCAGTGCTTCATGAGCTCAAGAAGTGCCTGGGAGAGCTGGGGATGTCATGTCCTTTTACTACCTGTTTGTTGACTGGGGCAAAGCAGTCACAGGCTGAGTTAAAGGAGGCAATAAAAGGATCAAGGCATGGTCTATAGTGAGGGCTGTATTGATGGGGGTCCAGTCACAGAGCAGTAGATGTTTTCTGAGCTGGGAGAGGGGTCCATTTTTTAGGTACCGCTGGAACATGTATGTGGGGGGCAATTTAGGAGATTTTGAGCACCATCGACATAGTACGGGAGAGTGGTCACTCAGAGCATCAGGAGGTACCGTGACTTTGGACATACGAGTGGGTCAATTAGTTAGTAAGAGATCAAGGAGTGTGGAGGTTCCTGTTCTGTGGTTGAGTCTCAGGGAGGTGTATGACGGAGCTCTAGCTGGTCACCAAGACACTGAAGAGAAGTACCGGTAGCAGGAGTCCATGAAAGGCACAACATTTTTTTGGTAAAGGTATACCACCATTACCTCTTTATATTTATTCTTTTATGATTCACTGACCTTTCCACTCCAACTTTGAGCTGAGGCTGTTGGCAATTCATGGAGTGAGGCTGAGGGCCTCTGGACTGCCCTGGCAACTAGCGAGGAGTTCATTGGTGGGGAGGCCCACTGAGAGCGAAGGAGAACAGAGGAGCCCATGGGGGCTTATCAGTCTTCAAGAGTCGCTCTGTATCAGGATTGTTTGAACCACTGTGTTAACCTCTGCCTTTATCTTATTCTGAATTACCAAATAAACAAGCATTTGTCAATGCCGAATGTTGCTTGCTTCTATGTGCTGTTTAGGTATTTGGAAGTCATTGGAGTGCAAATATTGAAAATTTGCGAACTTACAAGCGTGCGTAGGAACTGCGCAACGCACACTCGTGAAACAGCCATTGTTAGAAATTTTTCTACTGAAATGTTCAATATAGCCATTTTAAGACCTCTGGTCATGAACAGCGCGTGTGATTTTGTTAATGTGTCCCATACATTGAGTTTGCAACACCGACCGCGCCATTCAGCGCCTACATGGGATGGAAACACGTTTTGGGCAGGATGTGAAAATGACAGCTGTACTGCTCATAAGGAGGTGTGGTAAAATGGCAATGTTGAAAATCTGAGTGGAACTATTGAAAATTGCAAACCCTACGAGCGTGCTTGGAAACTGCGTAATGCACACCAGAAATAGTCATTTTAGGAATTCTTTCACCAAATTTTCAACATTGCCATTTTAAGATCTCTGCTCATGAACAGTGACACTGTGATTTTCTTAATGTGTCCCATACACTGAATTCGCACACCGACTGCGCCATTGTGCACTACATGGGCAGAAACATGTTTTGAGCAGGATGTGAAAAATGACAGCTGTACTGCTCATGAGGAGGTGTGCTAAAATAACAATGTTGAAAATCTGGAGTAAAACTATTGAAAATTTGTGAACTTACGAGCCTGCGTAGGAACTGCGCAACGCACGCTCGTAAAACAGTCATTTTTAGGAATTTTTTCACCAAATTTTCAACATAGCCATTTTAAGACCTCTGCTCATGAACAGTGTCACTGTGATTTTCTTAATTTGTCCTGTAAATTGATTTCGCACATCGACTGCGGCATTCTGCGCTACAAGGGAGGAAACACATTTTGGGTGAGATGTGAAAAATGGCAGCTGTACTACTCATAAGAAGGTGTGGTAAAATGGCAGTGTTGAAAATCTGGAGTGAAAATATTGAAATTTTGCGAACTTACAAGCCTGCATAGGAACTGCTCAACGCACGCTCGTAAAACAGTCATTTTTTGGAATTTTTGGACCAAATTTTCAACATGTAATTTTTAGGAATTCTTTCACCAAATTTTCAACATTGCCATTTTAAGATCTCTGCTCATGAACAGTAACACTGTGATTTTCTTAATGTGTCCCATACACTGAGTTCGCACACCGACTGCACCATTGTGCGCTACATGGGCGGAAACATGTTTTGAGCAGGATGTGAAAAATGACAGCTGTACTGCTCATGAAGAGGTGTGGTAAAATAATGATGTTGAAAATCTGGAGTAAAACTATTGAAAATTTGTGAACTTACGAGCCTGCGAAGGAACTGCGCAACGCACGCTCGTAAAACAGTCATTTTTAGGAATTTTTTCACCAAATTTTCAACATAGCCATTTTAAGACCTCTGCTCATGAACAGTGTCACTGTGATTTTCTTAATTGTCCTGTACATTGATTTACTTTATCGACTGTGCCATTCTGCATACAAGAGCGGAAACACATTTTGGGTGAGATGTGAAAATGGCAGCTGTACTGCTCATAAGAAGGTGTGGTAAAATGGCAGTGTTGAAAATCTGGAGTGAAAATATTGAAATTTCGAACTTACAAGCCTGCATAGGAACTGCTCAAGCAACGCTAAAACAGTCATTTTTTGGAATTTTTGGACCAAATTTTCAACATGTAATTTTTAGGAATTCTTTCACCAAATTTTCAACATTGCCATTTTAAGATCTCTGCTCATGAACAGTAACACTGTGATTTTCTTAATGTGTCCCATACACTGAGTTCGCACACCGACTGCACCACTGTGCGCTACATGGGCGGAAACATGTTTTGAGCAGGATGTAAAAAATGACAGCTGTACTGCTCATGAGGAGGTGTGGTAAAATGACAATGTTGGAAAATCTGGGTAGAAATATTGAAAATTTGTGAACTTACGAGCCTGCGTAAGAACTACAGCACGCGCCAGAAACAGTCATTTTTAGGAATTTTTTCACCAAATTTTCAACATAGCCATTTAAGACCTCTGCCATGAACAGTGTCACTGTGATTTTCTTAATTTGTCCATACATTGATTTCAAGACATCGACTGCGCCATTCTGCACTACAAGGTGGAAACACATTTTGGGTGAGATGTGAAAATGACAGCCAGTACTACTCATAAGAAGGTGTGGTAAAATGGCAATGTTGAAAATCTGGAGTGAAAATTGAAATTTCGTGAACTTACAGAGCCTGCATAGGAACTTTCGCACACTCGTAAAACAGTCATTTTTTTGGGAATTTTTGACCACATTTTTTCAACATGGGGTTTTGGGACCCCCTTCTCATGAATGATGTCACTGTCCTTGGTGGTACTTGGGCCTGAAGGGTGATTTTGCAGTCACTGCAGGGAAATCACCGCCAGGACCGAAATGTCATTGCATGACAGTGACATCATGCTGAAAGAAGCTAAACCATGTTAAAATGATACAAAATTCCCAAAATGCCTGAGATATGCAATAAAGTTGAACCCCTCCTATCTAGCCCATTACAGCTTACGGCATTTCCTCAGTTCGCGGTCGGCTTTGAAGAGTGCAGGCGTGTTCCCAGTCCACGAAGATCGTCGCGCGGTCCGGAGGTAAGTATAGAGTGAGGGGGTGTGGCGAGGCTGGGTGCACAGTGGGTGGGTGTGGGTTGTGGGAGGGGTGGAGATGCACACAGTGCCGTTTTACAGGTTTAAAACAAAAAAGACTAAGAGGGACGTTGCCATGCTGGGGTGGGCTCCCAGTGTGGCACAAGGATGGGGCGTTCAGCCGACAGGATTACAGGCACCCCGTCTGCCAAACAACTAATAGCCATGCTGGGATGGAAACAGCATGCTTTCCAACTCTGAGGGGCGACAGCAGCTCAGCCAGTGGGGATTGGGCACCCGTCAGCTACACAGAGGCGTGCGGGGAGTGCGCACACCTGTGTGTGGGGGAGCTTACACATCGGTGCTCACTGAAGCGTAGCTCGCCCTTTCAACTGTATGCCACTGCATTTTGGAGCATGTCATAGACAGCTCCAAAATGCATTGGCTTACAGGGGCCACACCTGCCAGCTCACTGACTGAATTGGAGGAGGAGGTGACACACCTCCGAAATCTCCGATGATGGCACTATGTTTCTTGCACATGTGTGCAAGCAACATAAAAAGGAGAAAAGTTGGAGAACTGCTGTTAGCGCTTTAGTTTTTAGTTTTTACTTAGAGTTACAGTTTATTATTTTATATTTTTCAGTTTTGCAGCAAAACCTCTGACAACACTTGTGTTTTTAAAAAAAGTATAAGGAAGTTACAGGCATGAACTGCATGCATAAATACTTATTGAAGGTGAAATGGAGTATATTTTATTATTTTCTTGATTTAAAAAGTTTATAAAATATACCAGGAAGTCTATTTTCGATTGGAGGGTTTGGGCACATGACCTAAGAGAATAAATACACATGTGCTGGCGTTCTATACAATATGCACCATTTTCAAACTATGTAGCAGAAAGCAGGAAAGCAGGGGAGTACTGAGGAGAGTATTGAGAGTGCTGACTACCAAAGGAAAGATTGTTTTTTATATTTTGTTGCATATAGTAAAATATGCTAGTGTGCCTTTCTCTTCCATGTCAGTCCTGAGAAGACTAGATTTACTGCTATTTTCCTGCTGCTACTAATCAGGTATTCGTTGGCCCTACTGGTATACCTCTCCCCGAGAATTTGCTGGATAAGTGAGGGGGTTGTTGTATGATAGTAGGCTCTTGAGTTTGAGTTTTCTGGAGGACCTAAAATGGTGTCTCACTTAAGAGACAAATGAATATACCTTAGAAAGTAAGTAGAAATAAATATTATTTATGCCAGTTCTAGACGCTCCTTGTAACTTGATAACTAGCAACTCTATTGGTCAAGCTTGGTAATATTATTTAAGGTGTAATTTTAGCAGTAAGAGTTATTTTCAGGCGCTATAGCTTGCCTCTATTTGACATAATAGAGATACTTTAGTTGTGTGTTTAAATATTATAGGATAATACAGCTTTGTAGTCTTTATTGTGATTTTTTAGTGTACATATTATACTACCTTGATCCATTTATCCTTAATTTTTAGTGGACATACAGATCATCTTAATGAAGCAACTGCTCAGAAATAAGGGGCTTTGCATTGGGACTCACTTCTTGGCACTGAAGGGATATACGAGCACCTGTTTTGTAATTTGTTTCTGTGAATAAGAACTGCAGGAGACACTCTGAGGTCTGGAATAATTCCTTTCCTGTACATGTGTCTGGACTAGTCTGCTTCTGGTTTGGTGAACGTTAGAATGAGTACACAGAGTAAAATTCTGACATTAATAGAGAAGGGTGGCATTCTGAGAACTGAATTGCTAGATAAGAACTTGAGATCACCATATCTCTAGCATACAGCTATTCTTCAACAAGTTTATTGGGACTTATTGGGACTTAAATAGAACTTGAAGTAATAGTGTTTGTAAAGGCCGCATGAGATTTTTCTTCATTTATTTATTAATTATTTAGTAAATTTAGCTGTCAATTTAACAATTTAAAGACCATAGGATGCAGTTGTAGAGATATCCTATAAGTTTTGAATTATTATTTATTGAGGCCATTAACTATACACTCTTTTATTCTAAAGATATCAAGGTTTTACAACTGATAGTTTGGGACATATTTGGATTTTGTACATCTTAAAAAAAATAGCATCTACCTTTCAATAGCTTTAAGCTTTAATAGCTTTACAAACGTAACACATAATGTGATTAGGTGTCCTCTCTTTTTTTTCATTATGCCTGTTGAAACCAGGAAGGGAAAGAAAAAAATCTGATGATAAACACCAGATTTTTAAGCCCATTAAGGGAATTAGTTCATTAAATAAAAAGGAAGGAAACTGTAAGGAAAAAAAAAAAAAGCAAATAAAGGAACAAAAGGGAATATAAAGAAGGACATTGAAAAATTGATAACATAGATGGAAACAATAGAAGATCTTATAGCTGAAGGATGTATGGATGGAAATAAAGAAAATATAGATCCAATTAAAGATAAGCAAGGGGCATAAAAAGCTGATAGACACTATTAACATGAAACAGCCACAAATTTGGGATCTTTGGAATAAGAAAGGGAAGTCGGCCACATTACCAGATGGGGAGATGGCTGGGGTTAAAGAAGTATGGATTTTTTTCCCAGTTGTTTAACTAGGTGAGACACATTAAGCTGAAAGCTCATTTACAGGTGCAACCTGTGAGCATAGGGAAGTTAAGTAACATGCTCAGGGTCACACAGTATGCAAATGTGGGCTGTGGTATTCAAACCCCTTTGAGATTAAAACCCCCTTGCCCCCTCTCCCTTTCCTCCCCCCGGGCATTTCCTGACTTTTATCCTTCCCCTTTAGAGCTCTTACCCTCACCCTCTACCCTCCGACAGTGGCCTTCCTGCCTGCATACCCCCTTCCTTCTCACCTGCAGTGCTTATTTCTAAGATTGCTCTTGGCTGGTATGTCATGCTACCTAACATTTGGCACATTTTGAATTATTGGAATTTCCTAAGCCTCAGACTCTTGCTTCTTCTTATTGTGTAACTATGTATTATTATGTTGACTTTTGTATGTATGTATATCCCCATTCCTTTGACATGGCACCTTTGCAAATGAGCAGTTCCTGCTCAAAGGTATTTGTAATTCTAGATTTCAATAAAATAAAAAATAAAATAAAAAACCCAGGTCTCCAGATTTGCAGCTCAGAGCCTTAAACCACTGCACTATACTGCCTCCGATTTAACTAATTATTAACTATTAATGGACAGAGTATACCAATTATGGAAAAACAAAATCAACAAAGATTATTTACTAATGATCCTGAACAAATATATATAGTGAATAATGAGGTTAGTAGAACAATTGAATGTATAAAAGAACATATTCAAATAAATAACAAAATAGGGCAAAGGTTGGAGGAATTAAATAAAATAAAGAGAGAAACCCGGTACTCCCTAGCATTTTCACCTTCATTATCCCCACCCAAAAATGTGAATAATTATGAAGATAGAGCAGAGGAAGATGCTAGAAATAATAGCTGGTCAACATATGATGAGACCAGATGTATGAACCCATATGAGAATGGTAGTCCCTTGATATGAAGTTCAACAAATGAGTGTATTACAGCTCTAAGGGACCCCATTAAGGCACATGTATTAATTTATGAACAGATGCTAATGAACAGTAAGGATTTGGCATTTATAAAACAGATCTGCATTGAAAATAAAAAGCATATAGATCTGATAATAGATACCTTACTACATGGAAATTTACAGATTAAGGAAATGAGGATAGGTTATCCTGTATGCTCAAATATATCTTTCAATCAGCTGATCTGTCTCAAAAAATAAGGAATATACAATAACAAGTATGAAAGACACAATCTGAGCCCATAATTTTATACAGGGAAGGGAAGAAAAGTCTGGATACAGTATTGATACTGATTCAGATTAGTAATGTTACCAGAGGGATATGAGTCTCACGATTTTATAATAAATGAGATGAGAGAAGGGAATGCAGAGGTATGGGGAAAAGGAGTAATTCAGGAAAGGAAAAGAAAGGAAAAAAGTAGCACTTAAACATCAGAGACTTCAGCATAAAATGAAAACAAGGGAATTGATAAGAAATGATTTGGGTAAAGAAATAGAAAAAAGCAGAAAGGATAGTGGTAAAGTGACTTTAGTAATAGCTGAACTGGATTCCAGTAAGACAGATACAATCAGAGAACATAGTGTAACAATACCCACGCAAAATAGGGCTCTAATAGAGGAGGACAAAGAAGGTACCCCAGAAGTTTCAAAAGGAAAGTTGAAGGATAGAAAAAAGAACAATAAACAATCCACCTTAGAGGGAACTAATAAGGAAAATAAGAAAGAGATTAGAGATAAAAGTAACAATATAGGAAAGAGGAATAGTAAAAACAAAAACAAGGCTGACTATAAAGAGGGCTTAAACTTATCTCAGTGGAAGGAAGAGAATAATGGCTGTAAGAGTAAAAATAAAAAGAAAAGTGATAAAGAAAAGAAGCAAGATAGTTTGCTCATAAGGGGTTTCGCTATGGATGATGAAAATCAGTGTGATTTAAAACAGACACTAAAAAGAACACTGGGAACAGATTATCTGTTACCAATATATAAAGTCCTGATTATACCTGAGGAAACCGAGTAAATTAAATCAAGATATTAAACAGTTCATTAGCATGCTTTTACAAGTAAATAATAGTCAGGATAATTTAATGTCTAAATTCAGTGCAATTATTTATATATTTATTGGAATCTCAGATAACACCTTTGAGCTAAAAGCTTGTTTATAAAGGTTCCACATTGTAAGACATTAGACAAGGTACGTAGACATTACAAAACAGATGGGGTATATACAGCAGGCAAGTACATTATGGTACATACAGAAACAGATTCAAGCAAGTACAGTTAAAATACATCAGGTAGAAGAGGTCAACTTTATTGCAACAGTACTAAGAGCATACCTAAGCTGGGCAAGCAATTTATAGTGGTAGCTGAGCTTTAGAGCATGCAAGTAGAGTTATGGAGGGTTAGAAGTGGTGTGACCAAAGAAGGAGGAGAACAGAATAGATGAGAGCAGGGGGAGGGTGGGAGCAGAGACAAAGGGGGTGATAGAATAAGTGAGTTCAGTAGTCAGAGGGGTGGGATTGGATAGAAGTCTACACAGGGTTATGCAAGTAGGGGATAGGGCAGAGCTGGGTAATGCGGGGGGGAGATAAGGGAAAGGGTTTTAAAGTGGTGGGGGTGAGGTGAGGTGAGAGGAAAATTGGAAATTAGACCATTAATACAGAAGGAGCTGGTCTTATTGATCTCAGACCAGTACTATGTCCTGAAATACATAGAAACCCAAAAAGAAAAAATGAGGAATTATGGATATGCGTTAGATAATGTGGTGGGTTTAAAAAACCATATTTTCTGTTTATTATAGACACAATATCAGTAAACAGGAAGAGCAAGAATTTCAGATTTCAATTTTTGGCTTAAACAATTTTATGGTGGAAACATCACAGAATATCAGATTAAAAGTGGCAGACATTTTATAGAATCTGACTAAAGATACTACTTTAAATAATAGAATCAAAAGGGCAACATGATGGGATCAGGATGGCCAAGTTACAATATCGACAAGAAATCAGGAAGATTATCTACAGATCTTATCTAAAGCAGAGATCTTAGATAGGGTGGAAATATATTTATATGGTGATGGAACAAATAATGATAACTTGAATGTCAATACACAAGATAAATGGACCACTCTGATAAAAATGACAAACAGATTTGAAATTCTAAAGGAAATGGAAGCTTGACAGACACTTATTTTGAGGGAACAGCAAGTTAGCCCCTACAATATTATTTCTTGGAATGTGGCAGGATTATTAAATAGTATGGCAGATCCAACATTTTTGGACTATGCCACACAGTTCAATTATATAGGTATACAGGAAACATGGATGAATGAGGTAGTTAATATAGATGGCTATAGAGCCTTTGGGAAAATTGCTAAAAAAAATATAAATATTGGTAGGATGTCAGGAGGTCTAATAACATGGTGCATAATTTTTCAAGACCTAGATTATAGAGAAATAGAAGTAGATTCGGAGCATATCTTACCTGTTCAAATAAAACAAAAAGGGGAACCTATATAATAATAAATATATATTTTCCACCTAGAGCTTCAAATTACTCAGAGGATAATGACTTGGAAAAGCTATTTGGTCTAACTGATGTACTGCTTAACAAAGATCCAGGTTGCGGAATTATTATAATGAGAGATTTTAATGCTATGATGGGGCATCGCCTGGAGCTCACTGATGAGGTCATGAGCGCATGTGATACTCAAAGCTGCACCAACTCTGGTAAAAACCATATGCAACTCAAATTCTGCTCATTTTCATTTTATTAATCAAACATGCCCCAATGTTTCACCCGAATCTGGCTTCTTCTGGGGAACTGTTAAATCAAAAAATAATAATTTTTACTAATACAGCACATAAATATTTTATCATTATTTAGCATTCTTTATGACACCAAAAAATATTAAATTTATAGTCATACTAATTTGTCTCTCACATTCTCATGGACATATTTCAGTATCTTAAAATCATAAACCTTCTATAGTTTTATAAACACGAAATAATTTCTAAATAATTTTACTATCGTCATTACACATACTTTATATGACTAACCGCTTGACAGTTCTCATTGTCCCAAATAGTAGAACATAAAATCCAACAAGATGCCAAGCAACTGGTTTATAATCCCTACTAATGTCACTCATTTCTTAAAGTTCAAAATATTCACCTATTTGTGTCTTTTAAATTAGCTCTTCTTTGGCCAAGACTGCTAGTCACTTACTTATCTTTCCTAATCAAGATACAAAGGTTCCTTGTTACCACTTGTTCACAGTGTATGCTATCATTTTTTAGAACAGGTATTAATTTAAGTTCTTTACCTACTAGTCGCTGCTCAATTTGACATCAAATTGTCATTATGTTCATCAATAATCTCATTTTGTGCATTATGTCTCTTCTAACCTCTAATATTGAGATACAAAAGTAAAGTTAATATCCTTTTAGTAACATTCTAAGTGCTTTACTAGTGAAAGGACTAGTACTTATATAAAGTTGACATGCATTCTGTTCCAAATCTTAATTGAGGCAGCAAGCGATTGGCAGCAGCCTTTACCTTTTATATTAGTTCTCAATGAGCACTGATAATTCTATCAGCTTCTCAATGAGTTATAACCATGCAACAAATAGTTGATAAGAAACTCCTTTGCCTGGCAAATGAGATGTGAAAAATAACTACAGTTTAATAATAAAATTAACTAATGTTTTTCTTCACCGTACTCTATGTTCTTAATATTTAGTCTGTTTTCAATCAAAAATCACTGTGAGTTCACTAATGACAAATTGGAGTTAGCCCTTAAACTTTGATATTTAAAATAATAAAGTTAGAATAAAGTATCTTTACTACTAAACGAACTAGAAACGGGGGGGGGGGGGGTTGCGAAGGAAAGTCCAGTAACAATAACAAGGGGGAATTTAACTAAATTAAATATACACATCTCATGTGGATTTACCAGCATAACTGCTAGTTTATTTCCTCATTTAAACCCCAATATTTATCATAGGTTCCCAGTTCATAAATCCACTTGGTTTCTTTACTTTCCAGCATTTTCTGAAAATTACCTCCTCTTTCTGATTTTTGAACCTTTTCTAACTCCCAAAATCTTAGCTGCATCACTGTGTGACCTCTTTCATTAAAATGGCTAGCTACTGAGGAGCTTTCGTCATTAGATCTGATGCGACTTTTATGCTCCAAAATCCATTTCTTCAGTTCTCTGGATGTTTGACCAACCTACAATTTGTTGCAAGGACATTGTATTATGTAAATAACACCCATTGTGTTACAATTGATATGATGTCTAATTGTGAGGCACTGGGTCATCAATCCCTTAAAAGGATAAGGAACTCCATAGATGAAAAGGGTTCTGAGAGAGGAACAAAACTTGTTAAAGAATTTGCTGATAGAGAATTTATTCTTTTAAATGGTCTGTGTATGGCAGGCAACCTACATACAGAAATCATGCCACTGCATTTCATTCTGAGCACCAGAGGGCAGCCACTCTCCTCAGTCACGAAGGATACCTGTACCGCAAGGAGAAAAAGTATGGGCAAAAGGAAACCCTGACCCATGAACTCTGAGCAGCACAGGAAGGTAAGGAAAAATATTTCAAATATTTTCAAAATAGCAAAGCACTGTTTCATCTCGGCTAAGCGCTTGGTTGGTAATACGCTTATTTGATGTGTACGATTAAAAGCTTCACACATAATTGTTTACGACGAAGTGTTTATGCGCTAATGTTTGCGCTGAAATGACGTGCTACCCTTAAGGGGAGATTATGAAGGGGGGGGTAACGTATATGGGAATTAGGTGGGCGTCTATTATTGATTTACGTTTGTCCAATGTTAATTTAGTTGAGAGGGTAAGACATTTCAGGATAGGAAACATGATAGGGAAAGAACACAAGCCCATAGAAGTTGAACTAGAGATATGGCCTCTCAAGGTTAACAAATTAAGAATAGGGAAAATATTCTCAGTGTAGAAAAAGGAGTAGAGTGGGGGTTAATAGAACATTTTAATTCAATTAAACTAATAGAATATGATGGTATCAAGGATAATATGATAGCCACAGGCATGCTGCAAGACCCACAAAATTGCAGAATAGAATTTGAAAAAAAAAAACATGCAAACCCTTTCCTCTATTTTCATCAAAAGTAAAAATATGTAAAGATAAAAAGGGAAGTAGATGGTTTGATAAGGAATATAAAAATTATAAAAGAGAACTAAATAAAGTAGCTAGACTTGCTATAAAATGGCCAACAAAGGATAACAAGCAAAGGCTGAACAAACAAAGGAAAAACTATAAAAAATTATTAGAGTCAGAAAAGGATATATATAGAAAACATATGTGGACTGAATTTGAAAAAAGCAGCAATAAATGCAGATAGTAAAAACTTTTGGAAAATGGTGTCCCATGGCTGGGATAATTTAACTGGAACTATATAAAGTCATGTTGATCCCTCAGCTTGGGAGTGCTACTACAAGGAACTATTTTTCAGCCCTGACCATCAAGAAGTAGCAAACAATGGACCCTTTATGACTTGGGTCCCAATGTTGGGAGGTATTACAGCTACAGAAGTAAACAAAGCAATAAATGAAGCTAAAAAACATAAAGCACCAGGCCCAGATGGTGTCCCTGTGGACATTTTTATAGATGATCTAGATTTGTGGACCCCAGCATTGGTAGTGGTATTCAATCACATAATAAGGACAAACACCCGGGACTTGAAAAACTTGGAAAGAAGAGAATTTTATTCCTATCCATAAAAAAGGAGATAAAAGGATTCTAAATAATTATAGACCCATTAGTCTTCTTGATAACTCCTTAATGATTTTTACTATGGTAATTCTCAGAAGATTAATTACATGGTTAAATAACCAAAAAATACTGGATGAGGCCCACAGTGGCTTCATTGCAGCTCATTCTACAGTAGATCAGTGCTATGTTTTATCACATATAGTTCATAAGTACATAAATATTAAAAAGCAAAAACTCTTCTGTGTATTCATAGACCTGAAGACTGCCATTGACAGGGTTAATAGAGTAAAATTGTGGAAAGTTCTGGAAAGTTGTGGAGGAAGGAATAATTCATATTTTGAGAATTCTCTATAAAGATAATTACACATCAGTTAGATATAATAAAGAAGGGGATATTACTCAGAAATTCCAAATGAAGATTGGGTTGAGACAAGGTTGTGTCCTATCCCCGATACTTTTCAACATTGTTCTTAATAACATTTTGGAGAGTTTGGATGACCCTGAACTTCACATGCCAAGATTGAGTTCCAGGCAGTGCCCTTACCTGGCTTATGCAGATGATGTAATACTCTATCAATTAGTTATCTGGGAATTAATTGAAGTCTGAATAGGTTTAATGATCAATGTAGTAAACTAGGTTTGGAAAAAAACTTTGATAAATCAAAGTATATGATATTTACTTAAAAAAAGGAAAAGAACAATAAGATAGGCTCTATTAAATGTAATAATAAGAAATTAGAACAAG
Organism: Neoceratodus forsteri; assembly: GCA_016271365.2. Classification (NCBI taxonomy): domain Eukaryota; kingdom Metazoa; phylum Chordata; order Ceratodontiformes; family Ceratodontidae; genus Neoceratodus; species Neoceratodus forsteri. The sequence continues at coordinate 37,163,082 of CM028134.1, forward strand.
TATATAAATTCTGCTATTTAGGCATAATCTTTAGTTATAATTTGAAATGGAAGGAACATATAATAAATATAACCCAAAAGATTGAAAGATTTTTTCCATCAGTAAACAGGTTCACATATAATATGGGGGTCATTCAGTTAAAGCCCCAATTAGGGTACTTCATGCTAAACTGAGAAGTCAGATATTATATAATGTGGAAATCTGGGGACTAGAACATGTTGCAGGGTTAGAATCTATTATGAATTAATTTTATAGACAAATCTTGGGAGTCCCTAATGGTGCCTCTTCATGTTTGGTAAGATTAGAATTAGGGCAAATAGCTTTAAAATGTGGCATTGAGCAAATACTTTGCCTTTATTAGATTAAGGTATTTAATATGCATGATGACAGACTTCCTCATATATGCCTTGAGGAGATGTTATATAATAGACAATGGGGAATATTCTATCCAAGCATCCAGGCACTTGAAGGAATTATTAAGACATATGGTTTACTTTATTGTATTACAGAAAGCATTTATTATCCTTTAGAAGAAATTAAAGTAATTGTGAAAACCAGAATTGAAGATGTCAATATGCAACAAGACAGAGACTTAGCAGAAAATTATAAATTAATGATATGCTATCTAATAACAGCAGCAGAATCTTTGAAATTCAGGATTATCTGATAAAAATAAAAAATATCCCAAGATTAGAAAAGCTTATGCTAAGGTAAGATTTGGCTATGTGGACAGCCAAAATTTAAGGAAAACATATGGGTGGATATCCAGTAGTAGATGCGCCTGTGGCTCGGATGATGATGTGCCCTCACATTTATTATTACTCTGCCCCCTGTACTCATTTGAAAGAAATAGATTTTTGAGTAGTATCGTACAGAATTTCGATACGGAAATTAAATATCAGTTTAATTATGCAATGAAAAATAAAAACCCACTACAGGTGGTAAACATTGCTAAAATGTGTAGGGTAATTGTATCTAAAAAAAAAAAAACACACATTATTCAAATAGTACATGGGGAAGAGTGATAAAAATAATAGGATAATTTTATAATAATAATTGATGGCTGTAAGAGATAAGGAAATTAGGATAGAACTGTGTAATGAGATAATGGATCTTAAACAGATTAGATGTATTGTCCTATACAGGCAACAACCTATGTAGTATATGAGATAAGATATTTATTGTATTTATTTTAAATTGTATTCTGATATGATTCTTTTGTAATGACAATATTGTGTTGTTAACAATAAAATTTGGATGATGATGGTTGAGTCTCATAGGGGAATGAACAATTTGGGTGAAATCTAAGGCAGTGACAGAATCCTTGTACAGAGCTGAGGCAGAGGCAAGCCGGTTGACATTGAAGTCACCAAGCATGACGATTTCATTCAAATTAGGTAGGTGGGAGAGACAGTTGAGGACCAAGTTGAAAGCAGGCCTTTGGTTCCTGGGGGAGAGGATGTACAGTGTCTCAATGTGGAGGGTTTTACCTGACAAGTCTGTCTGGAGCTTGACCGTGAGTACTTGTACCCCATGGGATGGGAGAGGGGTGGTGCATACAGCGGCATTAAGTGAGTCCCTAAAGTAGAGGGTGCAGCCTCCATCCCTCTTCATCAGCCTAGCTAACTTGAGGATAGAGTACCCGGGTATATAAACGGTGGAGTCAGGGGTTTCAGGGGCAAACCATGTCTTCATCACTGCAAGGACATCTGGAGAGATCTGCCTCATCCAGCCTTGGAGGACATCATGTTTTTTTAGCAGGCTGCAGATGTTAATTGTGGCTATGAGGCGCCCTTTGGATAACCTGTGGGTGGTGTAAGGCACGGGAGATTGGGTCTGGGTTATGGTGCACATTGCCAGATAGGAGCAGGAGTAGCAGTAAATGTCTGAGGAGAGCTGGCTTTAGACGCTTAGGGTTAGCCTTATGGTTACAAGGCAGATAGAGGGGTGTATGTGTCCATATTGGGATGGGGAGGGGGGAGGGAGGAGGGAGATGTTTACAGCTAACAGGTACCTGGGGAGAGAGCATATTTGTATGGACAGGGTGCCAGGATACTGAGGCATAGGAGGTGGTTCCCCATCAAGAGTGATCCTTTGGAATGGCTTCTTGGGTGAGAGGTGATTGGCTGTTGAGGTTCTTGGGTGTATAGAGAAAGAGGAATGTGATTAGGACAAGAGAGAGGATCATAGTTTACACGAGGACACATGGCCTGTTTCTCCAGAGGGGTATTATTTGGGAGAATGGAAAGGCCGAAAAATTTTTTTTAGTGTAACATTAAGACTAGTAGGTTTCCTTAGAGTGATAACCAAGGTCAGATGGAGTAGCAGTAGGGTTAGTAGGGCTGTTGTCAATGATATACAGGGTACAGGGTTCGAGTCTGGGGTGGGGACTGAGAGGATGGCATGTGGTAGGGCTGGAATCTGTACCGTTTGGGACAAGTGGGGGGAGGGTAGGCTGAGGGGAGGTGTCCTAGGATGGAAACTGGAGATCATAGAATTTACAAGGGAACTGGGAGCTCAGCACTGACTTCTAGTGGTTGGTAGAGATAACAAGCTAATGGGGAAGTGGGCACTTAGAAAAAACCTGAAAGGGGGGTCACATGACCTAATGAAGACATAAGAAGAGGGCCGGCCTTGGGTGCCTGGGGCGGGTGGGGAGTCAATGCGAAGCATTGATGGGTAAACACCTCACCAGAGTAGCTTGGTAGGAAGGGTGAGGTATTACCTTTAGGGCTGCTTGCTGTCCGCTCCTGGGCATTGTGTTGTATGCTGTGGGGGGTCCTGGAAGCAGCCTGTGGAACAAGAAAGAAGGGATTAGCATGCAGGGCCTGGCAGGAGGCAGAAGAACAATGGGAGCCCTGTCTGACCTATTGCGCATGCGTGCTTTCCGGTGTGGTGGTGGAGGGCCAGAAGGCCTTGAGGAGTACACAATGTCCACCAAACACAGTAAGTACAACTTAAGATTCAGCTATGAAAGAGCATACAGTGCAGATAAACAGTTGCTACCGCTATCAATGACCCCAGTGTAGAATTCCCACCCCTAAGATCAGTAAGCACATTCCTGGCTTGAAGCACACCAGCACCATGTCTGAGCCACACATTCAAACTGCCTTAAAGTACCCTTGCAAAAGCATTCTAAATGCCCCAAAATGTCCAGTGGCAGGAATCAAAGTAAAACAATCAGTCCACGTCCTCTGATGCAATTAAACACCTCACCAGAGTAGCTCGGTAGGAAGGGTGAGATATTACCATTAGAGCTGCTTGCTGTCCACTCCCGGGCATTGCATTGTGTACTGTGGGGAGGGATGGGGTCCTAGAAGCAGCCTTTAGGGCTGCTTGCCATCCACTCCCAGGTGTTGCATTGCGTGCTGTGGGGGGTCCTGGAAACAGCCTATAGGGCTGCATGCTGTCTGCTCCCGGGTGTTGTGTTGTGTGCTGTGGGGTGCCCTGGCAGCAGCCTTTAGGGATGCTTGCCATCCACTCCCAGGCATTGCGTTGTGTGCTGTGTGTTTTGGCATCATGGTGGCCAGCCCACATGTAGCAGCATGGCTAGAAGCAATAAGTGGCAGATAAGTGTTTAAAGAGGACAGGAAATTATTTCTATCTGGCAGCTGTTTATAATATTCCCATTTACAAAAAATAATATCCATAAGCCTAAATGATCCATATATAAATTACCTGAATAAAAAAAATTGTGAAAAATGTATTTTGCATTGTTTTGTTTCTATGGGCAGCATTCTGTTACAGTTCTCTTCATGGAACCAGTGAGCTGGAGTTTTAACTATGTCACGGTCCGAGTGAAGAACTGCAAGGGTGGTTCTGACAGGACAATCGCTCATGTTTAGTATTTTGTACACAAACCATGACATAGTAAAACCCCCAAATTACTGGTTCCATGAAGAGAACACTGCAGAATGTTGTCCATGAAAATAAAACAACTGAAAACAGTTTTTTACATCAATGTTTATTAAAGGTACAGTTAAATATGGCTAATTTTGAGGCAAGTCTATCATTTCTCTTACTAGGAACATTACTAACTGCTGCCAGTTCTCCCAAATTTCCTGTCCCCTTTAAGTGAGTCAGAGGACTTGAGTAGTGTGGAGGAGGATTATTCAAGATCTACAGGGTGATGAAGAGGTTATAGTGGCTCCCTCTTAAGTGACTTCACATAGGTTGGGTGGGATCACGTTAGCACAAAAGGGGTACAAAATGAAGCCACTGGCTCACACTGGCCCTTTAAGTGAAGCAGCCCCAGAGCTGCTATATACTGTAACTTTATTCTACTTTTTACATGGATTGTACCATTTCTTTTCCCTAAATATTGCATTTTTGGCTCTGGTTTTGGTTCTGGTTCTTATTTGTGTGATCCAACGCAGCTTGCTGGAACTGCAACAGTTGACCCGCACAGCCCTACCCAAAAGAGTGGTAGTTCCTTCAATGGGGACAGAGAGAGTGAAAGACCATACTGACATTACATAAGCATTCAAGCTTCCTTCAGTTCAAGTTCAAACTTCCAAACATTCTAAGCATCCTATCACAGATTAACCTACAGTGCAAGTTTCATACCTGCCAATCATTCAGTATACATTGCAAAGACATGTGACATTTATTTCCCTGCTGAACTAATGAATTGCTAGGCTAAATCTGAAGGTTTGGTGGGGCAGTGATTTACCTACACCTTGCCCTTTAATGAGTGCTACCTAAAAGCACATATTCCAGGCATTCTACAGACATTCATTTCTTTGACCTCCCCCAGTGTTGCTCTTCTTTCCTTAGAGTCATCTTTCCAACAGTACCTTTAACAAGCTAAGGGACTATTCCTGCAGTATAGCTGGGGGTGGAACCCTCCTCGAAGGAGTTCCTGTGCCTTCATCGCACCCCAAAATGGTGATAGTCTCTGTGATGGAGACAGAGTGAGTGAATGGCTCCATTTACATTGCATAAGCATTCCTGTAGTTCAAACTCAACCTTCTAGTAGTACTAAGTACCCTGTCACAGATTAGTCTACTGTACCTAGCTTCATACCTTCTGGTCATTCAATGTGCATTGCACAAGCACAGTATAAAGTACTTAGTTGTCCTCAGAGCCAGGGAATTATTCTCACTTGTGAAAATAATAACCATAGTTGTCATATGACAACACCATGAGCATGTTATGACGCTCCTACCCTCACTAGTAGAGTGAAAGGTTGTTCCACTGCGCTCCATTTTGAATGCCATTTACACTGCAAAGTGAAATAAAAGGTAACTGTGTTCAGACTTCAGAGAGTACAGGTGGCTAGCAGGTGGTATAAAAGGGCCCAGCAAGGGGTGCATTGCTGCATATCTGTATGTGTGTGTAGTTGCTTTTACCTCTGTCCTAATAATTTATGTATACACCTTGCCTCTAAAGACCGTAGCAGCTTTGTCCTAGCATTTACTATGTCTGTGAAGCAGCAGTTTATGTTGGCCGTAAAAATATAGCAGTAACTGCTTTCCTTTCAGTAAACACGTGTCTAGACTCCTTCTGTGAATCAGGGTGTTTTAAACAAGAACGGTCTTTAAAAATGATTTATTTTTCATTTGAACAAAAAAGGCCTTTTAAAATGATTTATTTTTTCATTTAAACAAATAGAGGCCCTTAAAAATGATTTATTTTAACTTAGATGATTTCTAGAGATGTGAAGAACTAGTCCTCTTCCAAGTCCATGACCTGCCCCCAATTTTCTGGCATCTATTTTGGTGTATTATGTGTTATCTGGCGCAGGCCAGGGACCAAGATGCATACCTTTCATTGGATCCACAGAAATTAAGTTCTGAGTTAAATAATTTTGAAAGTATTTTTGTGTTTAAATGCTGCAGTATGTCAGGGATCCTAGTTGCTTATGTACTTATTTATTTCAAAAGTTTTACCAGGAAAGACTTACTGGGCTGGTATCAATTTCCAGATGCATCCTGGGGGAGGATGAAGTGGGGAGAACCGTCCAAATATAAAGTTCCAAAATGTAATTATACCATGGCTCAAGTTGCCAACTGGGCCAGAATATCACATACTGTGACCAATACCCTCTTTAAATATACTGCCCTCTGGACTCCCTTCCTTCTGTTTTTGAAACCTAGGGAGGGAATCGGCTGAATAGTCACAACCATGCTACTGTAATGGTCTCCTCTCATGGTGCATTTAGGGGCAAGTGCTGGAGAGATTGTTACTGAGTTATAGGGGAACCTGATCTACGGATGACATGGTATAATATCAGTAAAGGATAGTATCTTCTCTGACAATGAAGACCTGTTTGCTTTGTGTGTGTGATCTCTTGTATTTTGTAGGCATAAACTAGAGGACAGCGGCCTTAGACCGCTCATAAGTTCTGATGCTTTGTCAAATACTGCAGAAACTAGCAGGATGGGGCCAGGTAAGATATGTTTGTATGAGTTAGCCATAATGCAGTGCACCAACTGTTAATACTTTCAAAGTTAATCTACAGCTGGATAGGTGTTGTACATCCAGGCAAAGAGTATTATCCTACTGCTTACCTGGCTAGTATATTCAGTTTGTTACTATTTGGCCAGCATGTTCTGTTCTCTGCTTCTACAGACATATGTTACAGTCTGTAAGATCTTTGCAATGTATCCGACTGTTTTAATGTTTGTATCGTCTTAATAAGTCAAATCAATAAAACATATTAACCACAAAATGTAATTATATGGAAACGGGTATAACAAAATGAACAAATACAGGCAATGCTTCTGTTCAGGAATTATGCAATGCAATAACATAGGGTATACTGAGGGTTTGCACTGCATGGATTTCCATGCCAGCTGAAACCTTATTGTAACAAAGTTCAAAAGTCATGGAACATGGTTGTGCCCTTCTGTGGCACAACAAGGTTCTAGCTGATCAGAAATCCTCCAGGAAGCTGGTGTTTTTCACAGCACTCCATGTGCACAGCAATCAGTTCAAGTTCTGAACTAAAACCATGCTGCTGCCACGGAGAGCTATGAAAACAATTGTGTTTCAAACACACAAAACAAAAATAATAATAAAAACTAAAATAACAACAAAAAAACTATACACAATAAAAAATAGTGGTTGGGAAATCATACACCCAACCAGCCTGTGCTGCCACCTCATGTTGCTGATTACATCTCGTCTCTTGAGCAGCGCTCTTGAGATCTGATGTAATCAGAACCGCTCTGTGGCAGCACAGGCTGGTTGTGCATGGATGCCCAACCTGTGCTCTCTATTTGCAGACAAAAAACAATGGGCCCAATGCACTAACGAATTTGCTGCCAACACGCCGCGTATCTGTGGTGCATAGGCAACCATAAGTGTGAATGCTGTGTAGCGGGGGTTCCACGGACCCCTGGCGGCATTTACCAAGGGCACACAAGGCACTTATGTGCCTGCCTGCAAAGCTGCTCAGGGAACACCTCGCTGGGGGTGTGTCGGGGGCAAGCCTGCACTATGCAGCATTCACCAAGCCTCACAGTGCCATGCTCAGGGGGTGCCAGCTATGCCAGCCGAGACCAGGAGTAACCCAGTATGCAGCCCCGTGTTCTTCATCCACTAGGCACAGCAGTATCAGGCTACAGACGTCTGTACTTCCCCAGCCACTAGGCTGCAGGGGAGGGCTGGGGCAGTGGCTTGAGTGAGTGCCTGGAAGGTGTGCGAATATTGTTGATTTATGTGGTTTGCTCCAGGTCTGTGCACCTGCTGCATGGGCGCAAGGGATCCATTGAGGGACCCAGTACGGGCATCCGATTGGATGCCCACCTGGGTTTGCAGCTCCACCCCAGACTGCCCGTATGACCCAGCACATCAAGGAGGTGTGACTGGGGGCAGGCATCCCACAAGGGCATGCACTCATGCATACCGTGTACCCTGCACCTGTCTTGGGCCACATAGGTTCGCTGGTGCGATATGCACCTCAGGTGCGTATAACTTGCCTGTTAGTGCATAGGGCCCATTAAGTGCTATATGCAGTGAGCAACAGTGCAGTAATAATGGGTGGTGGGGGTAGTGACTGAAAACTGCAGGAGAGGGAGCTGTACAGTGACATAGTAGAGTGGAGGGCAGTGAACAAGAGTCCATGACCCAGTGCCAGGAGCAACTGCGGGAGTGAGTAATGAAATCACAGAGGAGGGATTTCAGAGCAGGAAGGGAAGGAGCAGAGGGATGGTAAGGTGGGAGAGACCCCTGAATTTAGGGAGGCAGAAAGAGAAAGCAGCTTTACCAGCAGAAGATTCCATTAAAGTGAGAGTGAGATCCAGAATTGTGATGGGAGTTAGAGGTAGTGGGTGGGGGGAGAGAGGAGAGAAGCAAGAAAAAGGGAGGGAGTCCAACCAAAATCTGGCGATAAAGGAGGCACAGTGGGCAAGGTGCCTGGTATCAAGGGAGGGAGACTGAGGTGTACAAAGAACAGCGGTGAGTATACAAGAGTTTGTTGAGGGCAAATCAACAGAAGAGGTGAGTGAGGTCCAGTCTGGCTAACATGGACTAGGAAGCAGCAATGTAAACAATGTCACCATAGTCAAAAATGTAGAGAATCATCGTCAAGCGGCTCTCTCTCCAGGCAGGAAATGGGATAGTCTTTTTATGCCTGTAAAGTACAGCAAGTATGGTATGGAGCTTCTTGTGGATTGTGTCCACATGAGCAGAGAGACTGAGGTGATGGTCAGGCCAGACACGAGGTGTTTGAAGGAAGAGACATTTTTATTCACTGCACCATCAAGGGTATGGATGTAGGGGAGAGGGGTGAGTCTAGCAAGCCTCTGCCTGGTGCCAAATATCATGGAGACAATTTTCTTGGCATTGAGGGCAGCTGGTGTTCATGGAACCAATGCTGGACATTGTTAATGTCTAGTTGGAGCTAGGCCATGAGGTCAAGGGCAGAGGAGCCAGAGGTAAAGGATACCGTATCATCTGCGTACATGTTAATGGACTCATAGGAGAAGGTAGTGCGAAGGTTATTTAGAAAGGTGGAGAAAATAATTGGCCAAGGACAGACCCTTGGGGGGACTCCTGATCAGATCGGAAGTGGTGGGGAGAGGAAGTCTCCAATATAGACAGCTTGAGATCAACCCTCAAGGTAGGATTGGAACCACTCAGTTGAGGAGGTGGACAGTCCAACTGCCTTAAGCTTGTCCAGGAGACTGGTGTGGGCAAAAGAGTTGATAGCTTTGGCCAAGTCGACAAAGATGGTGGAAGGACTAGGCCCTGATCTATGCCAGAAAGGATAGTATTAATGAGCTGGAGGTCAGAGGGAGATAGAGTCGGACTGCCTGAAGCCAGACTGGAAAGGAGTGAAGAAGGAGTTAGAATCATGAAAAAGGGAGAATTGGGAAAGAACAAGGTGCTCCTGGAGTTTAGCCAGAGCGGGGAGTAGAGAAATAGGATGGTACTTTCTAGGGGAAGAGAGCTAACCCATTTGGGAAAGTGGATAACAGTAGCCTGCTACCGTGAATTAGGGACTGAGGATAAGGAGAAGGAGAGGTTGAGGAGGTATGTAATAGAGAGGGTAATGGCATGAGCAAAGAGATAAAGGAGTTTGGGGTCCAGACCATCAGGGCTCCACCCTTGTGTGGGTGTAAAGCCAGGAGAACCTTAAAAGAAGCAGCAGTGATGATGGGAGAGAAGGAAAAAAGGGAGTAGAGGGGTGATAGAGTAGAAGAGTGATGGGGAGGGGAGGAGGAAGTGGATGCAGGAGGTAAACAAGCATTTGTCAATGCTGAATGTTGTCTCTCTGGCATTGGCATTGGTAGTACAGGAGTCAGAGACACATAATAGGAATGGCAGTGAAGTACTGAAGTGATGTTACCCTATCTCACTCTCTCCAGGACTGACAGGCATGGTGTAAATTTTGGTCATCAGCTATAACGCCTACATCATCACCCTACCTGTAGACACCGACAAGTGTCATGGTGTGCTTTGGGGTCTTTGGTGTTATACTTCACCCCATTCCATAAGGAAATACGCTGAGGTGGGTGCAGTATAGGAGAATGGGGTGAACTTTGTGGCCAAACACTCCAAGGCACATCACGATGCCTGTCATTGGCTGCAGGGTGGGGGTGGGGGTGGAATGGTGTAAGCATTACAGCCGATGATCCCAAGTCACACCTCTGACACCTGTCAGTCTCTACAGGGTGGGGTGCTACCGTTGGAAACCCTAACACCATAGGCGTGTGTTGGTATTTTCACTCCAAATTTTCAACATGGGTTTTTTGTGAGCCCACCTCATGAAGAGTAGCACTATCAGTTTGTTAGCTGAAAGGTGGTTTTGCACAGTGGCTATGCCATTTGGTGACACAGGGATGAAAACACATTTTGGGCAGTATGTGGAAAATGACAACTGTATTGTTCATGAGGAGATGTAAAAAAATGGGAACGTTAAAAATCTGAAGTGAAAATATGAAAAATTGGTGAAGTCACGAGCATCCACAGAAACTGTGCAACACATGTCCATAACCCAATTATTTTTGGGATTTTTTTTACTACATTTTTAACATAGGCATTTTGGGACCTCCACACATGAACAGTGGCACTGTGATTTTGTTAATTTGTCCCAAACGTTGATTTCCCACAGTGACCACGCCATTGTGCACCACAGGTGCGAAATCACATTTAAGGCAGGATGTGAAAAATGACAGTTGTACTGTTCACAAGGAGGTGTGAATAATGCCAATGCTGAAAATCTGGCATGAAAATATTGGAAATTTCGAAGTTACAAGGGTGATCGGAAACTGCGCAACGCACACTTGTAACACAGTTATTTTATGGAATTTCGTCACCAGATTTTCAACAAAGGCATTTTAGGACTTCTGCTCATGAACATTGAAAACTGATTTTGCACAATGAATGCACTATTCTGTGCTGGACGTGCAAAATCACATTTCAGCCAGGATATGTAAAATGACAGCTGTACTGTTCATAAGGAGGTGTGGAAAAATGGCAGTTTTGAAAATCTAGAGTGAAAATATTACAAATTCACGAAGTTATGAGCGTGCATGAAAACTGCAATGCACGCTGGTAAAACAGCCATTTTGGAAATTTTTTTCCACCAAATTTGCAACATAGGCTTTTTGAGAGCCCCCCTCATGAACAGTGGCACTGTCATTTTGTTAATCAGTTCTAAAAGGTGATTCCATGCAGTGACTGCAAAATCACCTTTCGGGACCGAATAACACCATGAAAGTGCATGAATTCATGAGGCGTGGTCCCAATAACCTATGTTGAAAATTTGGTGTCAAAAATTCCCAAAAATGCCTGAGATATGCACCAAACTTGAAAAACCCTATTTATGTCATTATACAGCTTACCGACATTTCCTCAGTTCACAGTCGACTTTGAAGAGTGCAGACGTGTTCCCAGTCTACTGAAGATCATCGTGCGGGCTCTGCAGGTAAGTATGGGGTGAGGGGGTGGGGAGGCAGGGTGCGAGTGGGTGGGTGTAGGTTAGGAGGGTCAGGGAACCATGAGGGACCATTTTCTGTTTTATAGGTAAAAGTGAAAAAAAACACAATGCAGGTCCGTTTTTAACAGGTAATTTGGCATGCAGGGTGGGCCCCAGCATGCCACCTGAGTTTTTTTTGGGGTTCAGTCAGGATTGGGCACCCCATCGGCAAATACCAGTGGGGCGGAGACGAGCTGGATTGGGTACCCCTTGGCACACAACAATGGGGGGGACATTATGCCAATGGGGAGTGGGCTACCCCATCAGCAGAATGAACTGGGAAGGGGCTGAAGCCAATGGGATCAGCCCCCGCCGGCAAAAAAAAATACTTTTTGGGGTATGACAGGGGATTGGCACCCCCTCGGCACACAGCAGAAATGGAAGGGGGGACATTATGCCAATGGGGAGTGGGCTCCCCCATTGACATTATGACAGGCGGCGGCAGTCACTGCCGCCATGTTGCTTGCACGTTGGGAGGTGTGTTGTGGTCCCGCTGCATGAGAGCTTCGCTCTAATTGCGGCAGACCATTTCTTAGATCTGGTGGCCACAATAGCTATGCATGATGTCAGTGCCTGCTGCCAGCTTATTGGGGAATGAGGGATGCATCTACTGATGCATGCCGTGCATTTGCTTACAGCGACCGCACCTCCAAGTCTGCTACTACCACAAGATGTTGGCTGGCGTGCACGAGCGAGCGAACATAAAAAGAAGTGGAAGGAGGAGACAACTGCTTCGGGATCAGAGATAGGAAAGTGGCCCTCCATGAGAACAGGGAGAGGGGATTGGATCAGAGGGCAGAAGATGGAATGGATTATCTTCCAAAATGTAGAGGGCATGTATGGTTGTTCTGGAGTCTTAACGTGAAGTGTTCAGACTTCGCAAGCCTGGAAGCTATTATGCAGGCATTATGAAGGGCCTGGTAATTAGTAAGGTCAGAATGTGAGCCAGTAGGCTTGTAGGTCCTCCAGAAAAGGCCAACCTCACAGTGACAAGCCAGCAACTCTGCTGAGCTCCATGGGAAGTGAGATACTCAGACCCTGGTTCTTCTGGGGGGGGGACATATGATGATCCGAGACAGACATGAATTTGGAAGTGAACAATTTGAGGACATTGTCAATGCTGCCAGCTATAGAGAAAGGGGACCAGTTGGTGGTTATCAGGTCAACATGAAGGGGGGACAAGTCCAGCAACCAGAAGGACTGGATCTGAATGAATCTGGGGGAGTTTTGGAATGATGAATCTTACACACACAATAGACTATATCGTGATCACTGAGGGAATCGGAGAGAATACCAGCATCCACAATACAATGGGGATGGGAGAGGACACAGTCCAAGAGGGAGTGATTTACAGATTTGAGATTATGATGAATGGGAACAGAGATATGTTGGGATAGTAGGAGGGACTTAACTTTAACGCAAAATTTATACAGAAAGGGAAAGAGCTAACTGAGGCTGAAATCACCTAGGATGAGTGACTTACCAGAGGAGGCATGAGAAGAGATGGTGGTGAGTAGTTCAGTGACGTATGAGGAGTCATGCTGGGACAGCAGAAGATGCCAGCAATGAATATGGAGACTGAGAAGGGGAGGGAGAGCTTGACAGCTTGAGAAGAAGTATCTCATAGGTAGAGAGGATGGAGGTGACTAGCACAAGCTCAAACTGGATGTTTGAGGAGAGGTAGAGGGCTACTCCATAACCCCACTTCCCTGATCCTGTTGAATAGCAGTGAAACTAGGGTCAGCAGCAGAGGAATCAGGGATCCTGGGGGAGAGCCCAGACTCTAAGATCACCAACTTGAAGAGAAATTGTCTTGAGTTTTTTATTCATTATTTATGCTCCTTGACTGGGATAGGCTTAGGCTTCCATCAGCCCTGACCCGCCAACCTCCAACCTACCCTACCACCCCTGGACTTAAAAGGCTGACCTGAACACCCCCACAATTTCCCCCCTGTGGGGTGGGGGTCAGGAGAGGGAGGTCCATCCTTCCTTCCCCAGAAGCCTTCATATCCAGTCTCAGCCCCTGGCGTCCTAGTGGTGAAGCAGGTAAGGGATTGGAGGGAAGGGTGTCATGAATGCTTACTCTGTCACCGTTTTCCACTTGATTTTTCTCCTGCTGTCCTATTGCTGGGGCACACATGTCAGTGTGTCCATGTGGAGGCACATGTAGGCTGCACAGTATTGGAGCACCACACACTACTGCCACTCCCAACTTGCACTGCCACTAGGCCTCCATCTGGCAACAGTTTTCTGGTGATGCCAGCAGTCCAACCTTCCCGGGAGAAGACAGCAGTCCCTTGGACACTCAATCCTCCCCATCCTGGCTGACCCCCAGTGCCCAGTGCTCATTCCCAAACACGAACTGTGGCGTGGAGCAAGGTGTGGTGCCCAGCACCTTAACCCTCAGTGCCACTGGGCCAGATTAGTAGTCATCTTCTTTTTTATGACTAACGTAAATTGTTGCTTTATGAGAAACTTCATTTAAAAGTTTTCAGCTTGCTTGTAGGAGTCGTCAAAGGTCACTCTCATGGTCATTCCAGGCTGAATTTTTAAAGCATCTGATGCTGAGATAATTCCCAATGATCCGAAAAAATCTGCCAAAACTTGGGCTGTGAAAAATGTGGAATTTGGCCAGTGAAATTCACACAGAATGGCAATTCTTCTTCCAAAATTCTTTTCAGAATTTCTTTTTAAATTTCATGGCATTCCAAAAAGCATTTCTGTGCGAACTATGGAATAATATTATGTGGATCATGGAAACTGCAGACTAATTTTCTGCCGATTGCAGAAAAACAATTTGCACTTTATGAAAATTGCAGGTTATTAATCCACTAAAACCACTTCGGACTTCTGCTACCAATGAAATTCTGTGGAATTTTCCAAAATGCCATCTCATCAGAATCTAAACATTCCATACACCTGACAGCTATTTTCAAATATTTTGGTGGATTTATGACGGTTTCCACAAATTGCTGCCTCTTGTATAAACAAATTGACACATGCATCATGCTTTGAAGCAAGCTGGATCACAAATGTCACAATCTGCTGCAATTGTGCTAAAGTTTTAGACTACCTCTTTCAAGAACAAATTGCAGGAATGTGGCTTTGACATGCTGCCCACAGTGTTATGTATTATTTATTATAGAGCATGGGAGCAGCATGTGATGCTCGCAACCAATCATAGTACTTCTTTCAGGAGCTTGTGGGATACTTTTATTTTCATAAGAGTGTCTCAGACACTTTCCATCATAATGGGCTTCTTGCTAGCGCAACTAGTGCTGCACTGAAAGGAACCATTGTACAGATAAAAAAGGTAACTTAAGATAAATATTGTCACATGATTGACAACAGTTTTATAGGGATGCTAGGAGGCCAATTAAAGACGTTTTTAATGAATACTTTGAATCAGTTTTTGCTGCTAAAGAACACAATACTTTGCCAATCTCTACATCAGATGAGTGCATAAAAATTACACCTGGGGAAATAAAATCAGCTATTATAACCATACAAAAAACAATTCTTCACCAGTACCAGATAATTTAAATAATTATCTGATCAAACAAACCATGGATCAACCCTTAACAATTATTTTTAACAAATTCTGCAAAACTGGGGAAGTACCAGATGAATGGTGTAAGGCTGTAGTGGTCCCTGTATTTAACAAGTATTTGTCAGTGCCTAATCTTGATTGCGTTGGTCCGTTGAGCTCGCTCACTGCCCCTGTGTCACTCGCTCGTTCTGTTTCTCCCGGTGCTGCAGGCTGCCCTTTTGTACTGGGCTCCTGCCTGCATTGGCACCTTTTTCCTGCCCACAAAGAAATCCGCAGCTGTCCCAACAGAGCTCTGTTGAGATGGGTCACTCCCCCTCTCTCACTCGCTCATTCTGTTTCTGCTGGCACTGCAGGCTGCCCTTTTGTACTAGGCTCCTGCCTCTGTTGGTGGCTTTTTCTGCCCACAAAGAATTCTGCAGCAGTCCTGACACAGGTCAGTTGAGTAGCTCACTCCCCCACTCTCAGTCGCTCATTCTGTTTCTCCCAGCACTGCAGGCTGCCCTTTTGTACTGGGCTTCTGCCTTGGCACCTTTTTCTGCCCACAAAGAAATCTGCAGCTGTCCCAACAGAGCTCTGTTGAGGTCGCTCACTCCACCTGTCTCACATGCTCATTCTGTTTCTCCTGGTGCTGCAGGCTGCCGTTTTGAAGTTGTCTCCTGCCTCTGTTGGCACCTTTTTCTGCCCACAAAGAAATCTGCAGCAGTCCCGACAGAGCTCAGTTCAGCTTGGTCACTCTCCCTCTCTCACTTGCTCATTCCATTTCTGTTGGTGCTGCAGGCTGCCCTTTTGTACTGGGTTCCTGCCTCTGTCGGCAACTTTTTCTGCCCACAAAGAAATCTTCAGGAGTCCCGACACAGCTCCGTTTGCCTCACTCACTCCCCCATCTCACTTGCTCATTCCATTTCTGCCAGCGCTGCAAGCTGCCCTTCTGTATTGGGTTCCTGCCTGTGTTGCCACCCTTTTCTGCCCACAAAGAAATCCGAAGCAGTCACGATAGAGCTCCATTGAGCTCGCTCACTGCCCCTCTCACTCGCTCGTTCTGTTTCTCCCACCACTGCAGGCTGCCCTTTTGTACTCAGCCTCTGTATGCATTGCTGCCTTTTCCTGCCCACAAAGAAATCCGCAGCAGTCCCAGCAGAGCTCCGTTGAGCTCACTCACTCCCCTTCCCTCACTCGCTCGTTCTGTGTCTCCCAGCGCTGCAGGCTGCCCTTTTGTACTGGGCTCCTGCCTGCGTTGTCACCTTTTCTTGCCCACAAAGAAATCTGCAGCTGCCCGATAGAGCTCAGTTGAGCTCTGTCACTCCAGTCATTCAATCCTAATCTGTCCCAAACACTGATTTCTGACAGCTGGCACGGTATGTTGCGCCTGCCCAAAATGTGTTTCCGCACTTCCAACGCACAATAGCATAGTCGCTGTGGGAAATCAGTGTTTGGGCCAGATTATGAAAATGACAGTGACACAGTTCATGAGCAGAGGTCCTAAAATGCCTGTGTTGAAAATTTGGTGATGATACTCCATAAAATGACTGTGTTATGAGCGTGCATTTGCAGATTACATGCACGCTCATACCATCATGCATTTGTGATATTTTTACTCTGGATCTTACAAAAGTGAATGTGTTCTCCAAGGGCGTATTAATACAGTATATTAGTGATTAAGGCCGACCAATAATATAATAAACATTTTTAAACTTCTCCCTAGAATGTACTTGCTTCCAGATGAGACATTCTTTACAGAATGAGGGTCTCATACACAGGAGCAAGGAGTGCTCTGATTGGTCAAAAGAGCTTCCTCAATACGTAGAAAAATAAAGCTGCCTATATTTTCAAATGGGCTTGATGGTCACCATAAAACTTTGCCTGCATGGTTCTAGAGTCTAAAGGTGGGAAAGGGGAAATTGTTTAACCAGGAAAGGCACACTAAGCCAAGGCTTGTTTCCAGGTGCAACCTGGGAGCACAGGGAAGTTAAGTGACTTGCTCAGGCTCACACAGTAAGCAAGGGGGGGGGGATGTGGGATTCAAACCCAGATCTCCAGGTTTGGAGGTCAGTGCCCTAAACCACGGCACTATACTGCCTCCATAAAAAAGTCATTTAGCATGGTTCAGTATTTTGAAAAAAACACAGCTCTACACGCTTTAGAAACCACCTATAAAATGGCCAAATCATATATTAAACATAAACTATTTTAAACATCAAATAATACAGAGAGAGGACTACATCCAACCTGGTTCAGTCATACGACCCAGTCAAGATCGGCCACTTACTGTACATGGTTGGGAGCAGTTTTGCAAATCGGAACAAATCAGAGTAAATCAGAACCTTTTGGAAAAAGAACAAAGTTTGAATCAGAACTGGGATGCAGATGACACACCCATCCCTAATCAGCATGAGGCAGAACACTGAGACACAGCTGGTGTGTACGACGTACCCATATCTGAGTGTGAAGATAAATGAAATGATGTACCATACTAGCAAGATAAAAACATTTATCTAGCTAGCTAGAGTTCTATGGTTCTTATTGCATTTTTCTTTGTTAAAAAAACTCTAATGTATATGGTATAAAAACCTTGCATCGTTTGTCCCTAAAAATTTTCTTAAAGTTCTAGACTATAATTGGAACCCAGAACATATTTTTTTTCAATAACACAAATGGAATGTGCTTGGCTTAAACAGACATAATTATGAAGCAATCTGTCTGAGTAACAAGAGTTTTATTTTAACCCACTGTTCATAACACATCTCCATAATTTTTTGTTGGGGATTTTAATACCCTTTTTTATTTCTATAGAGGTGTGGCTCTTTCACGGTTCTGCTAGAGAGCACCCTTCCATCCCCGTCAGCGATCTTCTCAGGAACTTATAGGTTATCCACCACTTACATCACTGTTTACTCTATACATATTTAGGGTGGCTACCCCCCTTGGTATAATGATCCTTTGCCCTGCCTCGAATACCTTATGTATAAGCAGTTTCAGTCCCCTTCCCCCGCTATTACTATTCTGCCCCTCACCAGTGCTAGTGCCACCTACTCCCTCAGATCTCATGATCCTACGCAGCTTTTCACACCCAAGTGTGTAACCATAATGGGCAAACAGGCCATTTCATCTTTCGCACCCAGACTCTGGAACTCTCTTTCTCAAACTGTACGGTGTTCCACCACCACTCCGTCCTTCAAATCAGTCCTCAAAGTCCACCTCCTCCAATCCATGACCTGCAAATGCTTCCAACTCCTTTGACCCCCCAAATCTGTTACACTGCCTTCACAATGTATTGCTCTGTATTTATGGCACTGTACTAATCCCAGAATGAGTTCTGACCACTCACCGTTTCCGCACACCCTCATGACACAATGGCACTGCTGTGTCCAATTTTATGTTTTATGCTGCTGATGCTTTTCTGCCTGTATATTGTCACTACTGCACTATTGGTTGTATATGTTTTACATTTTCAAACCCATGTTATGTTTAGGTTTTTGTACAAAACTGCACCATCCTGACTTGCAATGCACTACTGCTTTTAAGACTTTTTCTTGGCACATGGATGCTCTCTCTAGGCCTCCCCCTTTGTCTGTCTTGTTCTACCTAGTACAAACCCCATTTTTCTAAGTCACTCCTTATACCTGTACCCCTCCTGTTTTTCGAATGTACTACTGCTTGTAAAACAACTGCTTGTATAATACCTGTATCCACATATTGAATTGGGCATGGGGTCATACCGCCGTATGACAAAACAGTGTGGCTAAAAATGTTGCAGCCAAACAGCGCCGAACACAAACAGAGTCAGGCAAAATGCCGACCTGTTTGTGTCAGCACACCCATTGAAAACAATGTGTGTTTACTTTTTTTGTGGGGGGCCTTGCCCCCCCACACCTCCCAAAACTTAGATAACTAACTCTGGGGGGGGGCAGACTTTGGGGATAGGAGAGAAACTTGGGAGGGGGGAACTTTGATTTAAAAAAAAAAATGCCGGCAAAAGTTGCAGCAGGGGAGACCTAGGAATGGAACCAAACCACGGTCCCAGGTCTCCCAACTGAACCACATGCTGGTGCCCTAACCACTCCACCATGGGAGTGGCTCACCCAGGCACCCAGCACATGACAACTTCTCCTCTCTCCACATCATCGTGCAGTGACAGGGGTAGTGGTATATCCCTATCGCTGTAAATCGAAGCGCTGTATAGACAGTGTGGTTAATACCGTGCTGTCTTACATGTGCGATACTGACCGGTACCATTGAATTGTGCTTCTGACACCTTGATGAGCATTTGAGAATTGAAATCTGTTCTTGTGAAATGTAATCTCCCCGGTCTTACCTGAAAATAGGCACTCTGTTTGTCTAGTGTACCTCCCTGGTTACCAAAAGCCAAATAAGTAAATAAATAGAACCCTTTATTTGTGGATCCCCCCGTGTCAGTCATGGGAGAGCCTGGGGGTTGCTGGTGTGGAAAAATGGTCATTTCCTCCTTCCTGTGGTTTTCTCCCTGGGGTGACAGTGTGCAGTACTACGTGCACTCATGTATGCGGTGGCAGATGCATATGCTGGAAATCTGGCAGCCTCCCCTCCCTATTCTTTAATTAGGCAGTGTCAGTGGCTCAGTAGGTACACACTTGCCTCTGAGGCCAGGAGATCAGAGGGCTGTGGGTTCAGTTCCCACATCTGGCACTTGGGTACTGACACTGTAGTGCAGCATGAGAGGGGTGCTGCACTTCTGAGGTGCCGTCTTTCGGATGAGATGTTAAACCGAGGTCCCATCTGCCTGGATTGGTGGTAGTTCAGGTGGATGTTAAAGATCCCATGGCACTTATCGAAAAGAGTAGGGGAATTTCCCCGGGGTTCTGGCCAAATTTCCCTCATTCACTTAAAATACCACCAACAGCTTAATCTGGTTCAAGGTCAGTTGGCATTCATCTGTATCCCCCCTCCCCCGGGTCGTGCCTGAAAATAGGCAGGATTTGTCTAGTGCACTTACCTGGTCATCAAAAACTGAATAAACAAATAAAATAAAATAAAATTCTGGTGCTACCATCTGTGCTGTCCTCTGGTGAGCAACATCCCCCTCCACCCCCAAAGGAAGAAGAGCATTCCTTAGGGAACTGCACCCCGCTAGCTCTCGAAAACCCACGCTCATTCCCAAATGCAGGTGACTGACATTGCAAGCAGTAGTGCTACTGCAATGCTGGTAGGCCAACTTGGGGTTTTACTACACTGCTTGTGGTTTGGTTTCACTTCTGATTCAACATTGCCTTTCAGGAGTAGCATAAACCACAAACAGAAGTAAAGTAAGTAAAAGATCTTATAGTGAAACTTGAAATCAGTAGTCAAATGCAGCGAGGGGCTAAGAGAAGAAAGTGGTAGAGGGTAAATTTAGAAGAGACACAAGGAATTATTTTTTTAATTTAATTCTTTGGTAACCAGGTAAGGTCCACTAGGCATAAGTGCCTGTTTTCAGGGGTGACCCGGGAGCACTGGGGTGGTTAAGTGACTTGCTCAGAGTTACACAGTATGCAAGTGGAGGTTGTAGCAATCAAACCCAGGTCTGTGGGATGTACCACGCTCATTCACAGCTCATTACTCTAACCTCTAGGCTATACTGCCAGGTTATGTCTTCACAGAGTGAGTGGTGGGTAGCTGGAATAACCTACAAAGAGAATTGGTATGATAAAAGGCAGTCCATGGGTTTAAAATGGAATGGGACAAGCACACAAAACTAATAGTGGTGGGAACTGGGTGGGGAAGGGGAGGGGATGAGCTGCAGAAAAGTCCAAGGGCCTGATTCAAAAAGGCGCTACGCCTGGCACAAGACAATTTACGCCAAACTTGAAGGCGCAAATCGCACCTTGCACCAGGCGTAATGCAAGTCACGATTCCAAGTCGCAGCTTGCACCATGCCACATGCCACATGCGGGTTGTGCCAAAGGTGGGCTACACCACCCACTACACCTGCAGCGGCATGGTGCAAGGGTGGGTTATGGCAGCAACTGTGCCCCATTCCAGAAGGGTGGCTGCTGCAACCCACTTACACCATTCCAGAACAAGGAATGGCATAGCGGGGTTAGACCAGCTAGGAGGTGGTCTAAGGGGCATCCATCCTGGCACAGCAACGGATGCCCCCCCCGCAGCACTGTGGAAGGTACAGTAATTCAATACCTTCAGGGTGCCTTCCTCAAGCAACTGGTCATGGAACCAACCCGGCAGAAGGCAGTACTGGACCTTGTGCTCACAAACAGGGACAGTGTGATGGGGTAAGAGTGGGGAGCACCTGGGAACAGTGACCACCAGTCACTGTGGTTTGAAATCACAGAAAGAGCAGAACCAAACCACACAAAACACGATCCTGGATTTTAGGGGGCAACTTTGAGAAAATGGGGAAATACTTGAAAGAGGCATTAAGGGAATGGGGCAGGAATCAGGGGTTGAGGAACAGTGGGAAGTATTTAAATGGGGATTACAAGAGCAACAGAATTATGTATTAAGCGGTTAGCAAAAGGAAAAGGAAGAGGAGACCATTATGGTTTTCCAAAGAGGTAGCAAAGAAAGTGAAAGCCAAAAAGATTGCATTCAGGCAATACAAAAAGACACAGGCAGAAGGGGATAGGGAGAAGTACCAGGAGAAGCAAAGGGAGGTCAGTAAGGGAAGCCAAAGCTCAGACAGAAGAACACATTGCAAAATCAGTGGGTAGAGGGGACAAAACCTTTTACAGGTACATAAGTGAAAAAAGAAAGGCAAAGGGAGGGATAGTGAGACTGAAGGGGGAGGATGAGGGCTGTGTGGAGGATGACAACAGTAAAGCTGACATATTGAACAGGTATTTCTGCTCAGTCTTTACTGAGGAAGAGGAGGGTAATGGGTCTGAATGGAGTACAAGGGGTGAGAATGGTGCAGAAATGGACACAAGTCCCTTTACATGAGAAAAGGGTCCTGAAGGAACTGGAAGTAATAAGAGTTGATAAAGCAATGGGGCCAGATGGGGTGCACCCAGGATCCTTAAAGAACTAAGAGAGGTGGTGGCTGAACCTCTTGCTATCCTGTTTAGTCGATCACTAGAAACAGGAGGTACCCAAAGACTGGAGGATAGCAGATGTAGTCCCTTATACAAAGTGGGAACAAAGAGGAAGTGGGAACTACAGACCAGTCAGCCTCACCTCGGTAGTGGGGAAGATCATGGAAGCACTACTGAAGGAGAGATTGGTGGAACATCTGGTTGTCAATGGACTACAGGACCCAAGGCAGCATGGTTTCACCAGGGAAGGTCATGTCAGACCAACCTCTTTGAATTTTGACTGGGTGACTAGGAGGTGGATCAGGGGAGGGCAGTGGACATGGTCTGTCTGGACTTCAGCAAGGCCTTTGACACTGTGCCACATAGAAGACTATTGCACAAACTGGGAAATATGGGTGGGCAGGACAGTAGTGCGGTGGGTAGGTAACTGGCTGGGCAGCAGGACACAGAGGGTGGTGGTAAATGGCTGTCACTCCACAGAGGAAGAGTGACCAGTGGGGGTACCACAGGGATCAGTGCTGGGACGGTACTATTCAATATCTTCATCAGTGACATTGTGCAGGACCTAGAAGGCAGAATTTCACTGTTCGCTGATGACACAAAGCTCTGTAACAGAGTAGACACACCAGAGGGTGTAGACAGAATGAGAAGGGACCTGCAGAAAATTGAAGAATGGTCAGGAGTTTGGCAGTTGAAATTCAATGCAAGGAAGTACAAGATAATGCATATGGGGCACAAAAACCCTGGCACAATATATCAGTTGGGGGGGTGAGGATATTGCATGCACCATGCAGGAAAGGGATCTTGGAGTTATCATCTCTGATGACCTCAAGGCAGGGAAACAGTGTGACAAGGCAGCAGGTAAAGCAAATAGGATGCTGGGATGCATAGGCAGGGGCATCACCAGCAGGAAAAGGGAGGTCATAATTCCACTATACAAGACACTAGTGAGGCCGCACCTGGAGTACACTGTGCAGTTCTGGAGACCTTACCTCACGTAGACATAGACAGGGTAGAGAAGGTTCAGAGGAGGGCAACAAAGATGGTGCATGGATTGCATCACAAGTCCTATGAGGACAGGTTGAAGGCACTGAACATGTACTCCTGGAGGAGAGGAGGGAGGCGGGGATATGATAGAGACATACAAGTATCTTACAGGGAGGAACAGGGTGCAGGAATGCACTATTTTAAGTGAAAAGATGTTCCAGGACTAGAGGGCATGGGATGAAGTTGGAGGGAGGACGATTCAGAGGAAACGTGAGGAAGAATTTCTTCACAGAATGGGTGGTGGACAAGTGGAACACCCTGCCAGAGGAAGTGGTGGGGGCTGAAACAATCATGGGATTTAAGAATGCATGGGATAGACATAAAGGAATTCTGGAGGTCAGGGGTAAGGGGCAACAGACTTCCTGGAAAACATAAACTGAACTTACAAACTTAAATGGGCAGACTGGGTGGGCCATAGGCCCTTATCTGCCGACACTGTCTATGTATCTATGTATCTATGTAATGTGCTCCCCATGCCCCTTGCCTTGTCATGCCCCCACCCCCTGAACTTCGGGGACCCCTTGGGTCTGTTTCCATCGCTGCCTCCCAAGCGCATGTGCCAACTGGCCAGCCCCCCAAATGCCCCCAGGTGCTTGCCATTGCATTTTGGGGTGGGCTCCAGGGGGGGCAGTAGAATGCATGCTGCGACATGCAGCACCCAGGTCTAGTGTGCCATTCCTTTGGCACTAGCCTGCAGCTGCCCCAAGTCATGGGCGTAAGTGCTGGGGACCCTGCTTGTCCTGGAATATGGTGCAGGGTCTCTGGCATAGCGCCTCATGGTGCAACTCGCATACGCCCGTGGGTTGTGCCATGTGTTTTAGAATCAGGCCCCAAATGCACAGTAGGTGGCTCAGTCTATGGCCACACAGCAGTAAACTGGGGTACTGCAAAGGTAGAACCAGAGCAAACTCTATGTACTCATAGTCATTTTCTGCCTGTAAAGTTTCTATGTTCCAGATGAAGTAAAAATGACACCATATGAGTGCTTTATAACTAGTGAAGTAAATCAAAGCTCAGATGCTACTATAGCTGTTTTATGAATACCAAAGGCTTATAAATTTAGGCTGCAGTCTCTAGTGGGGTCAGGTAGCAAGAAATGCTGCACTCACGACTAATATTCCGTATCATCATGCTCAGAAAATTACAGCAGACACATTAAGTAGGGAGCAAAAAAAGAAAAATCAACGACCAGAAATGTACATTCAGGCAGTGTGAAAGGCAAGCATATGCGACTCTTTAATATACAGACAATCAAGCTTCCCAACAGCCGCCTGGTCCTTTAATCAGCAGTCCCTATGAAGCATCATGCGCCGTATGGTTGATGTGACCTGGAATCTTAAATAGTTTCAGCTGAGTATGGTGTTTTTTCAGTATTCATGCAGCTCATAAATATGCATCTAATCATACATTTGAAGATGATGTTTGTGTCTCTAATTCTGTAGTAGTAGTAGTGATAGCTTTATTTCTAAGGCCCCCTTCCCCAAGGGCTCAGGGCACCGTACAGACATAACATAATATCAAATCACAGAAAAGAGGAGCAGTAGTAAAACGACATATGCATAATACCTAACAATAAATATTTCTCTAAAAACATAAACAAACACACACATAAATACATAAATAAATAAATAAATAAGCCCCCTCCCCAGTCTGGTGGCTTTCCTGTGCTTCCTCCTCCAGCCCCAGGATGACTGTCTCCACCCTCCAGTCCCCATGGACTGTAGAATGGGGGACTGGCAGGGCAACCTCCTCAGCACCCAGGACCACTAGTGGGAGCTGAGCCAAGACTCCATTTAGAACTCCTGGCAGCTGGAGCCACGCATTGCAGCCGTGTACTCAGCCCCTTAGACTGGTGAATGGGGCTGAGACCAGATGGGAGAGAGCCGTCCTGGCGCAGGCAAGAGGAATTCACCAGCCAAGGACAGGTAGCAGGGTCAAGGAGAAATGCCACCAACAGAAGACATGGAACACTGCACATATACAGAACCAGGGACTTGTAGCTGGTGCTCTATTTTGAACACCAGGCCAAGTGCTCACTACAGTAGAGGATCCCGGCTCCAGAGCAGGCAGCAAAGATGGGACCTAGGATCAGTAGCACTGTCGGATGCATGTACGCATTTTCCAGCCCAGGGAAGGCAGCCGTCTGGGAACAGGAAAAAGTGCAGTGTGCATGCATACCCTGGACTCAGGAGAGTGGCTCCACAGCCACCTCCCATGCCACAGCCTGTGGACAATAAAACTGGCTAAGTGCCCAAGTTACCAGTTACCTCCCAGGCCTCAGGACAGCTAGGGCAAAATACAAAACAGCTTTCCAGAGCTTGAAATAAAAATGCAAGCTGCTAAAGCCAGCCCTTATGAAAATTAAACATATTTTAAAATATATTATTAACATTATATTTACACAGAGTGAATATATTCCAATCTACTTGTTTTATAATATATTGTAATGTATTGGAAAAAACTATATATTTCTATATATTTTAAAATTTGCAAATATATTGCAATGTACTGTAAATCTACATATTATTGCTGCTTTAGTATACTACATATATTGCAAAATATAGTGATTAAATTCCAAATATATTGAAATAAGGATGGTAAATATATGTTACTGGTATATTGCCAATATATGTATAAATGTATTTTTTTTATATTTCAGATGCTGTTTCCTATATTTACAAATATATGTAATTTACATGTGTAAATTAATATAACTATTAAGACAAAAACAAAGGGAAATATTTATGATTTAATGTACCTTTATCTGTACAACTGGAGTTCATCTTATTAGTAACCATGGAGATATTTACATTGGAATTGTTGTTCTACAGTGCAGCTTTAACACAAACATACATTTTATACATTTATACTTACACATAGGACTTATTATTATTAATTAAGGGCTCAGACTGGTATTAATGCCACCCCACGTTGTTTCTCTTTTAGGTCAGGGTGAGGTCCTACGGGTCAGATATTCAAAACTTTCCCCCGGGGCTAAATTAACACTGCTTGGAGTGCTAAATTAGCCCGGACCCAATAGCCCGCTATATTCAAAAGGGATAGCCCTGGTGCTAAGCCTTCAGGCCTGGATATTCAAAGCAGTTGCACATGGCACTACAGGGTTGCGCATGTGCAACTGCGGAGATGCACCATAGAGAGATATTCAGCGGGAACAACTGCACAGCACAAGTAGCAATGTGCCAATGCACAATAGTGATGTATGCATGTGCAAGGGCAGGAGGCGTACCCATAAATATGCAGCACAGTGCGATATTCAACCCCCAACCAATGGCATAAGTGAGGAGCAACTGCGAGTTGCGCAGAGCAGACATGAGCTTATAAATACAGGCAGCAAGTAGGAGGAGGGCACTTGTGCCAGAGGGGAGCAGGACAGAGGAAGACAGACAGGCAGTCTGAGAGAGGAGAAAGGAGACAGGGAGAGAGGAAAAGAAAGACAGAGAGTGTGTGTGTGTGAGAGAGAGAGACCAGGAGAGAGAGGGAAGAGTGTGAGAGACAGACAGAAAGTGAGACAGACAGGGAGGACGACGGAGAGGGTGAGAGGGAGTGGGTGCCACACAGAGCCACTAGACCCAAGGGGAATGACACAAGCACCCACAGGGGTGGTTGAAAGAGCCTGCAGGCAATAGCCAGCCAGGGGCAGGGTACACAGGAGGGGGTCTAGCCAAGTGACAGGCACTGTCCCACAGAGACAGGAGGGCCAGTCGAGCTGGACATCCAGGGGTGACAGGACAACAGGGGCTATGGCCAGTGCAGCATTCCAGATGGAGACCATAATGAGGGGTGTGAAGAGGCAGGAGGCAGAGCAACATGGCCGTGGAAGGGCCCATCAGTGGTACACCCAGAACAGGCGGTACTGGCCCCGCATCAGCTGGGTGATTCTGAGGCAGCTCTGTGAGCTGTGCAGGGATGAGATGCAGGCACCCACTAGATGGAGCCACACCCTGACAGTGGAGACAAAGGTAACAGCTGTCATGTGCCTGCTCGCCACGGGCACCTTCCAGAGACCAGGGGACACCACTGGCATAACTCAGTCACCCAGGTCATGGCTCCTCACACATTTCCTCAGCGTCCTGCTGCCACATGCTACGGAACATATCCACTTCCCCAGCACTCAGGTGGAGTGTACAGCGACCATGCAGAAGTTCCACAGTGTAGCACGTATGTCTGGCATGCTAGGGACCATCGACTGCACCCATGTGGGCATCCACATGCCACCTGGTGCAAAGGGGATAGCCTACATCAACAGGAAGGGTTACCCCAGCATCAACTGCCAGGTGGTGTGCGATGCCAGGGGGTGCATAACCAATGCCTGTGCCACACACCCTGGGTTAGCACATGATGCCTACATCTGGCACAGCTCGGCACTGTGCCACAGGACATCTAGTGGGTGAGTATGACGAGACCATGGGCAGCAGGGTGTGGAAGGGGGGCAGACAGGGCAGGGGAACCACCGTGTGCGACTGGGAGGGGCATGGGGCACTGTGACAGGGGTCACCAGGCTAACCGTCCCTCTGTCTCTTTCCCCACACACAGGTGACAGTGGCTACCCACTCAGGCCCTGGCAGCTCACACCCTACCGGTGCCTGTCATCCCCAGCGGAAGAGCAGTACAATGAGGCAGATGCCAGCACATGGAACAGCATTGAGCATGTGTTTGTGATGCTGAAGGCATGGTTCCGTTGCCTGGACAGGTCTGGTGGTGCCCTACAATACAGCCCCTCGAAGGCCTGCTGCCTATTCCTAGCCTGCTGCATGCTGCACAACATGGCCATTGACCATGGAATAGCTGTCGAGGCTGATGAGGGGAACAGCAGTGGGGATGATGTGTGCGTTGGGCCAGGAGGTGGTGGGATGCCCCCCCTGAGCAGAGGGATCCCCTGCTCATGCAGCTGGCATGCCACCCACGAGACACGGTAGCGCAGGAGCACTACAGTGTACGCAGGTAGGTGGACACACACATGTACACAGAACGGACACAGTGGTAGGGCACACAGCCATGTGTGGGCATGGCCAGGGCCATGCACACACAGGCGTGGCACAGTGGTGGGGCAGTGCCACATGGCCACACACAACACCACACCACACCACACAGCACTGCACAATGACACACACACACTGGCACCCGCATGCACACGACCTGGCACCAGCACGTGGTGTGGATCAGACGCAGGGCACCGGTGCACAGGTGTAACCAGTGGTGAGATGGCATCATCACGCACATGCCACACAGGCCAGTGGCTGGGCAGATGCACACACGGGCAGCGTGTAGCACACCACATGGCTCCCACAACTGTGCCATGCACACACACACACATACACAATGCCCACGTGCATACAGGGTGGTGGCTGCAGACAGCTGACGGGGGGCATGCACATCAGGTCTGCCACTCAGTCACATGGCCACAACAGACACAGGGACAGCTGTGCCACAGCCACCCAGCAGTCACAGGCTGTGCAACGGCAACAGGGGGTGTCTGTGACTGCCCCCCAGGGATGGGACTGCAGGACCATGACCGGGTCCTTGCAGGGGTCTGCAGGCTTCCAAACAGACCTGCACCAGGCATGCCTGGGAAGTCTACAGCAGAGCCTGGCATTGACACGGATGGGGACACCTGATGCCGGGGCTGTGGGGTGGACATTGCACCCCATGGTGTCTGTGGTGGTTGGCCATGCCCTGTGGCAGCCAGTGGGGCTAGGCCAACCAAGATTGCATTGGCAATGTGGTCCAGGGCTGCGGTCGTGTCATTTCGCAGTCATTGACTGGCCTCCAGGACTGCGCTGTGCCTCTCTCGCGTTGCTCGGCTGCCTGGTGCACCTCTGTGCAGAGTGCCTGCACCCCAGCCATGAGCATCACCTTTTGCTCCATGGAGGCCCGCAGCTATCGGGTGTGTTCGGGCACAGGATCGCCACCCTGGGGTGATGGACATGGCACTGACCCACCGGTGTCATACGACCATGCTGCATGGCCCCCCCACTCAGGTGGGGCCACACAGCGTGGTCCTCATGGGGATGGGCAGTGTCAATTGCCCTGGTGGCAGACACAGTAGCAGGCCCCCCAACAACTCCAGCCATCCACTGCTGCCACCCTTCTGGCCCCTGTGCACTGGCCAGCACCTGTGTGCGTGCCCTGCCACCCTGTGCCATTGTGCCCACACACACAGCAGTACCAGGGTCACTGGCAGGCAGCTGTTCCACTGCTGACAGGCCACCAGCCATGCAGTCAGTGCTGGTGTTTGGTATAGGTGACTCCCCTCTGACAAGCCCCCTGCCGACCAGGGTAATGGTCTGATCATCATCAATGTTGGACCCCACCCCGATCTGAGTCTCCGCACAGAGCACACCATGGCTGGCGTCATGCTGGAACACAGCCAGGGCCTTGTCCGCCACCATGCCTGGGACATCCAGCTGGATGGCAGTGAAGGTCCCCAGCCTATCAGGCCCCCGGATGCCCGTGGAAGTGGATGGCTGGTCCTCCGGGGCTGGGCGGACTACCATGACAGCCACAGTTGTCCCAGCCACAGCATTCTTGCAAGCCGGTGCTGTAAGGGAACACAGATGCGTTAGAGCTGCCGACCCGACAGACCCCCCCTCTCCCCACCTACCAGACCTACCATGCAGTGATGGCTGCCTCCAGTTTGGGATCCACCACCCTGCACACCCTCCATCACACTACACCTCATGGCGGTCGCTACCATCTCCTCCTATGGCGTGAGCTGTGACATGGTGGCCTGGCCCCCACCCGTGGCTGACTTGGTGGCCCAGATGGCCACCACCTTCTCCTTTATCCAATGCTTGTCGGTGACCACTTTCTTCTTGCACTCCTGTGCAGATCGCTGGTGGCTGCCCTGCTGGTTCATGGCCTCCGCCACCTTCTCCCAGGCCGCGGCCCTGGTCTGGAGTGTGCCAGCGGTGCCACTCAGCAATGGCTCCCTGTCAAGGTATGCCTCGAACAAGGCATCCGCCTCCGCTCTTATGAAGTTGGGCCTGTGCTTCCAGGCAGGCCCATGCTCCTCACCCTCCTCATGCTCAGATATGTTGCTACCTGTGGACATGGACATGTGGTTAGTGGCTGCAGTGGCCCACCCCAGCCATCGAGCACCCTGTGCTGGCCCTCCCGCGGCAGGCGCATCCTACCTCTGATGGTTGCAATACCAGTCCATGGCCTGTGTTGTTGTGCGGTGCTTTTATAGCACATTGTACGCAAATGAGCAGATGCACAACTATAATGATATGCAAATGTCCTCATTGCATCGCAGATAGGCTGATGAGCTAATTTGCATATCTCATCTGAATATCGCGCTGTTGCGCATTGCGCAATGGACTTGCTCCAGCACATGTCATTGTGCAATGCCGTGACATGCGCAATGCGGACAGGCCAATGTGAATGTGCAATGGCAGCTGCTACCACCTATTGTGCAGCGTGCGCTGTAGGGTCCATCATGGCCATGCACCCTATGGTGCTTGAGCACCACACAGCCTATAGTGATCCTGCACTATTGGGTCTATGGCACTCTGGCACTATTGGGTCTATGGTGCTTGGGCTCTATTGGACCCATGGGGCATGCTGTCCACATGGCCCTATTGCTCAATATGTGACATGGGGCCCAATAGCGCACTGCCAAGACATTGTGCAGCGACCCCCGCCTCACTGTGCCCTTATGCCCCCAGTCACCCCTGCCCCACATGCTGGTAAGGCCATGCCCATGCCATGCATCCCTGGGGATGCGCGATTCCTGTGGATCCAACAGCTCCGTGCGCATCCCATGCACGTTGTGCCCATGCACTACTGGGCACCACATTGGCATTCTACAATGCTGACCGACAATGCTGCATCACGCAGTGCCCTGTGCCCACAACTGGAGCCAGGTAGAGCTTGTGAACCTGGTGGCCCAGGTGGAGCCCCACGCTGCCCGCCTGTTTGGCCTGCAGCCCCTCACTAGACCCAGGAGAGAGGTGTGGCAGGACATCGCAGATGGGGTGGTCCAGGCCACTGGGGTGCAGAGCACTAGAGAACAGTGCTGGCACCGGTATTTTGACCTACTCGGGAGGGACCCAGAGTGGCTGAGGGTGCTGCAGGTGCATGTCAGCAGGGGGGGCCATGCCACAGCCAGGTAAGTGGGCTCATACTGCATCTGTGCACGACCACTGTTCCATGGGGTTGGCAGGGCTGCATGCCATGCTGGGGTGGAGGGAGGTCTGTCATGTGCCTTGTGGCATGGCATTGCCAGTCACTGGGTGTGCTGTGCCACAGCCCTGTGGCCTTGCCAGGCTGGTGCACACAATGTGCTTGGGGGTGGGGGCAGTGGGCTCATGCTGTGGCTGTGTTCTGATGTGTGTCTGCCTGTGTTCCTGTCCTAGGGACTGAGGACTGAAGACATGCCAGAGCAGTAGGGGCACCTGGTGGGCCGCAGCAGGTTGCTGCGGGCCTTACGGCTGGGGGTGCGGGACCGAGCGGAGGTGCATCAGTGGGTCCAGTGCGCACAGCACCACAGTGGGCAGGTAGGCATTGTGCATTCCCACATTGTTGTGCTGGGTGGTTTGCGGGGGTGGGGGTATGTCTTTGGCCTCCTGTGCCATGTGCCGTGGCAGCTGTGTGCGTTGCACCGTGGGGCAGCCATTGCACGTGTGTGTCAGCTGTTGATGGGCTCGGTGTGCGTCTGGCTGCCACCGGTGCCACTGAGGTTCTGCTGCAGCACCATGCCACCTGCCTGCCACTGTGTTGTCGGGTGGTCCTTGGGTGGTGGTCCCCAGTTCTGTGCACAGCCATGGCTTGCCGGGTTGTTGGCAGGCATAGGCCCACCCACTGTGGGTGGAAGGGATGCCACTCCAAGGGCGTGTGTTCCCACTGTCCACTGCGCACAGTGTGGGCTAAGGGGCTCTGGATGTGCTCTGATCACCTGTCCCTTCCTCTGCCATAGGTGTCCGGAGGGCATCCCACCTGCCACTCTATTAACGTCTCCTGCATGAGATCCTCCTCATCACATCCCACACCATAGAGATTGTAGGGCAGACCCGGAGGTTCATGCTCCAGAACTGATGCAGGGGGAGGCACCAGGCACCAGCAGGCCGTGGCCGGCCATAAGGATCACCAGCCACCATCCTGCCTCTATCCTCCCTTCTCCCTCCTTCCCCCTTCCACCTGTACAGATCATGTCCCCTGACCCCTTCTCTCCTACGCCTACTCTCCCCTTTGTTACCTGTGTTATGTTTAGCTGTGTTGCTTTCTTCCATTATATTGTTTACCTGTTTATCCTTCTGTGTCCGTGTCTGCTTTGCAGCTGGCGAGTGGGTCCATGCTGCAGTCGTGTGGTGGGTGGCCATCTGGTGCACCTGTGTTGCTGGGTGGTGCATGCATGGTGTTGGCATGCCCCTCAGTCAGTGGCTGTACCTTGGCGTGGCCCTGGAATGGCTGTTCGGGATGTGTAGTGAGTGTGTGGTGAGTGCCATGTGTTGGAGTGTGACTTGTCATTGGACCAGCGGCCGCATGCTCACCAGTGTGTCATGGTCTAGGGAGCCCACCCCTGTATGTCAGTGCCGCCTATGCCCTGCATCCCCCGGGGGGGGGTGCTGCTGTATGCTTACACTCCATGTGCAGTGGTGACTTGTGTGCTGGCTGTGTCCCTGCCAGTGCTCCTGGCCTGGTGCTCCTGCCTTCCTTTTGTCCCTCCCCCTTGCCTCTCTCTCTCTGCTGTGCCTCTGCCTGTTCCTGCTGTGCCTTGGCACATCCTCCTCTGCCCGTTGCGCATCCCTGGTTGTGCTATGGTGCATTTCTGGTTGCTCCCTGGTACATCTCTCACTGCACCATGGCACAGTGCCTGCGATATTAAGCAGTGTTGCGCTGGCGCATGTTGCGGTGTGCAACCATTGGAAATCGCAATCACTGCACCATTGCGCAGTTGACTTGTGCTGCGCCGGGGTTGCACATTCCTTTGACACATTTCTGAATATCCCACCTGCTGAATATAGTGTGCTAAAGAAGCTGGAAAAACTGGGCTAGGAATGCAGTGCAAAATTAGCCCAGGAACAAGACAGCTGTGAATATAGCAACCAGGACATGCACACCACAACAGCATTCAAGTTCACGTGAAGGAAGGTAGAGTTGAACTATGTGGCCAATATGTGTGCTAGCAAAGGCATGGAGAAGGTAAAGCTGCAAGCAGCAGCACAGGTGAAATTACATTGTGCAAAAGTTTACAATTTTTCCAAAACGTTTGCACAGCGCAAACACATTTGTGCAGGTTTAGCACAGATCTAAGCCATTTGCCCGGCACAATCTGCCCGGGGCAAAACTTTGCTATATTCAAAAGTGACATGCAAATGAGCCTACTTAGGTAGTCTGTGGGCAAACATCCAGATTAGCATCTCATTATGACCTGATTTACATGCAGTTTGCACAGCTCTATTGCAGTGTCCCACAGCTCCACCTGTAGGTCAGTCTGGAAGTACAGGGGGCTGGCTGGGTCTTCCCGCAGCTCCACCTGTAGGTCGGCCTGGCAGTGCATGGTGGTAGCTGCAGGCTACATTTGTACAGTACAGCATAGCATATTGTGCCCCAGGGGACTATACTTGCACAGGCACAAGTGGTGGTGCTGCATGTAACTGTCAAACTGTACTTCATGCTACAGTGCACAGCAGACACTACAATAGCAAAGGGGGCCAGTAGTGTGAGAGAAACAGCAATGCCTATGATGTGTTGGGCAGTGATGACCACTGCACTGTACACAGTGACAGGCCCAACTTGCAGGTATTTACTGATAGTGGACATTACTGTTATGCTGTTGTGCGACCCACAGAAGCTGTACCACAGGCATGGGATGCTCACAGTGACATATACATGGCTGGCTGTGTGTGCTGTGGTATCTGTACGGATGTGCAGTATGTGGCTAGGGGGGCACATACCATCAGACAGGCACACTGGTTTTGGGGTATTCCTAGCACTGGCCCATGTGCACTGCATGGCTTGTCCCAGCCTTGTAGCCACACCCAGTCTGTGGTGCAGCCTGGCCACTTGTACACCCTCCCCTCAACACCCTCCATGCCCACAGTGCTGCATGTGTGTGCTGGCATCTGTTGGTGTCCACAGAAGGGTGGTCTGCAGTTGTGTGCTGTATGGCCGCACAGCCATGGAGTCCACTTGGAACCAGGTCAACACTTAATTGCTTGGCATGGCTGGGGTTGGTGGCAGATGAAGGCATCATAGTGATGCCATCAGTGAGCAGCATGTTTCCTCTATGTCTGGCTTATTTCTATTATTGGTTAGGGTCGCACAAAGCTGCGCAAAAGTCGTGCAAAGCCACAATGTCATGCAAAGCTGGTTTTGCCGAGAGTTAAGACTACCTTTTCCTGGGTGGTAATTTGCACCGCGCAAATTGTAGCACTAACTCGCGCAAAACCACTTTGCACAGTGCTATTCGCTGAATATAGCATTGCGCTGACATGCCCCGTCAGTTTGCCCCTTGCATACATTATAATTTTGACCAGCGCTAATGCAGTTTATGAGTGCTATTTGACCTTTTGTATATAGTGGATCCGCGCTAACCCGGCGTTAAACCTGCACAAACAGTTTGCGCCCAGCGCAAAGTTTTGAATATCTGGCCCTACATGTACTTGCTTTACAACTTGTAGCTTTCTTTTAGTCTGTAAGGGGGTTATAAATTCAAAATTTTTGTAAAACTAGAAGTTATCTTGATTTTGGCTGATAAACTATGTTTTTAAAATATGCAAATTAGATATGCAAATGTACACATGGGACCAAACTAAGCATTTACAAAAATATATGTAACATGTATAAAAATATATGTATCGATATATAAAATATATGTAACATATATAAAAAATACATGTTATATATACAAAGAATACAGTATATATTTTGACGTATACTAATAATATATTTCAGACAACATATTACTAAATAGATTGACATGCTTTCAAGCAATGCATGAGGCAGAAATACATTATGATTATATATTTCTGAAATATATTGTTTAATTTATTTCATCAATTCAATGTATTGATATATTTAACATAATTTCCAGTATATTGAAATATATTACATTCTTGTAATACAATATATTCTTTCAATACATTTACCATGCATTAGATCATTTACAATTTCTATAATTAGAAATATATGTTTTCAGTATATGCTGAAATGCATTGTATATTATATTTCATTGAGTCAATGTATTTCTCAATTAAAGCCCTGTTCACATTACAGCACGGTAATTTAAGATGTTTTTAAATACGGATTAATTACCGTGCTGTAGCATCCATGTTATAGCGTCCGCACTGTCACTAGCATGTTGTAAACCATTATTAACAAGCATTTGTCAATGCCGAATGTTTGCTTACTGGCATTGGCAGTGGTAGTGTAGAAGTTACAGAGCTGCGTAATAGGAATGGCAGTGAAGTATTGAACTGAAGCCAAACCCACCACCACCCTGCAGAGAGTGACAGGCATTGGGGTGTGCATTTGGGTCGTCAGGCATAACGGCCACGCCATTTCACCACACCCCACTTTGCAGAGACTGACAAGTGTCACGTGTTCCTTGGGGTCTTTGGCCCTTATGCGCACCCCATTTCATTAGGAAATACGGTGAGATGGGTGCAATATAGAAGAATGGGGTGAAGTTTGGGGCCGAAGAGTCCAAGGCATACCTCGATGCCTCTCAGTGACTGCAGGGTGTGGAATGGTATGAGCATCACAGGCAAGAATCCCAAGTCACACCCCTGATTCCTGTCATTCTCTATAGGGTTGGGCGATTTAGTTGAAAAGCCTAATACCTCAGGCATTCGTTGGTATTTTAACTCCAAATTTTCAACGTTTGTTTTGTGACCCCACCTCATGAACAGGGGGAATATCAGTTTGGTAGCCGAAAGCTGCTTATGCACAGTGACTATGGGATTTAGCACCACAGGTGCAAAAATATTCCGAACAGGCTGTAAAAAATGACAGCTGTACTGTCATGGGGAGGTGTAAAAATGGCTATGTTGCAAATGTGTAGTAAAAATATTTAAAAAAATGGTGAAGTCACGGGTACATAGAAACTGTGCCAGCTACACCGTTATATAAGTAGGTTGGGGATATTTTATAGCAGATTGTCAACTCAGGCATTTTGGTGCCTCCGATCATGAACAGTGTCACTGTGATTTTCTTTATCTGTGCCGAACAATGATTTCCCACAGCGACCAAGCATCTCTGCACTGAAAGTGTGAAAACACACTTCGGCCATGTTGTGAAAAATGGCAGCTGTACTGTTCATAAGGAAGTGTTGAAAAATGCCACTAGTGAAAATCTGGACTGAAAATATTATAACGTCATGAACTAACGAGGATGCATGGAAACTGCACAATGCTCACTCGTAACACAGTCATTTTATGGACTTTTGTCACCAAATTTTCAGCGTAGCCATTTTAAGACCTCTGCTCGTGAACAGTGTAACTGTGATTTTCTTAATCTGTCCTAAACATTGCTTTCGCGCACCAACAGCACCATTGTGCACTACATGTGCGATAACACATTTTGGGTGACATATGAAAAATTGCAGCTGTACTGTTCATAAGGAAGTTTAATAAAATGGACATGTTGAAAATCTAGAGTGAAAATATTAAATTTGCAAACTTACGAGCATGCATAGGAACTGTGCAACGCACGCTCATAAAAGTCATTTCTAGGCATTTTTCCACCAAGTTTTCAACATAGCCATTTTAAGACCTCTGCTCATGAACAGTGTCACTGTGGTTTTGTTAATGTGTCCCATACATTGAGCTTGCACACCGACTGCGCCATTGTGTGCTACATGGACGGAAACACGTTTTGGGCAGGATGTGAAAAATGACAGCTGTACTGCTCATAAGGAGGTGTGGAAAAATGGCAATGTTGGAAATCTGGAGTGGAAATATTGAAAATTCGCAAACCTACGAGCGTGCGTGGGAACTGTGCAACGACACGCTCGTAAAACAGTCATTTTAGAATTCTGTCACAAAATTTTCAACATTACCATTTTAAGATCTCTGCTCATGAACAGTGACACTGTGATTTCTTAATGTGTCCCATACACTGAGTTCATGACGACTGCGCCATTGTGCACTACATGGGCGGAAACACGTTTGGGTAAGATGTGAAAATGACAGCTGTACTACTCTATGTTAAAAGGTGTGGAAAATGGCAATGTTGAAAATCTGGAGTGGAAATATTGAAAATTGCGAACCCATGAGCGTGCATGAACTGCTCAACGACGCCAGAAAAACAGTCATTTTAGGAATTTTTTCACCAAATTTTCAACATAGCCATTTCAAGACCTCTGCTCATGAACAGTGTCACTGTGATTTTCTTAATTTGTCCCGTACATTGATTTACGCACCGACACTGCGCCATTCTAGCTACAAGGGCAGAAACACATTTTGGGTGAGATGTGGGAAAATGACAGCTATACTACTCATAAGATGGTGTGGTGAAATGGCAATGTTGAAAATCTGGAGTGAAAATATTGAAATTTTGCGAACTTACGAGCCTACGTAGGAACTGCGCAACACACGCTTGTCAAACAGTCATTTTTTGGAATTTTGGCACCAAATTTTCAACATGAGGGTTTTGGGCCCCCTTCTCATGAATGATGTCACTGTCATGGCAGTATTAGGTCCCAAAGGGTGATTTCACAGTCACTGCGCAGTCACTGCGTGAAATCACCCTTCGAGCCCGAATAACGCCATGACAGTGAATCATTGATGAGAAGGGGTCCCAAAAACCCCATGTTGAAAATTTGGTGCAAAAATTCCCAAAAATGCCTGAGATATGAAATAAAGTTGAACCCCCTTCTTTCTAGCCCATTATACAGCTTACCGGCATTTCTCAGTTCGCGGGTCCTTTGAAGAGTGCAGGCGTGTTCCCGGTCCACCGAAGATCGCTGCGCGAGTCCGGAGAGGTAAGTATGGGGTGAGGGGGTGTGGAGGTTGAAGCGCAGTGGGTGGTGCGGGTGTGGGAGGAGTTCGAGGAGACGCCTGCGGGACAGTTTTTGGTTTACAGGTAAAAAAAAAAAAAGACATCGCGGGACTGCCACACTGGGGTGGGCTCCCAGCATGGCACAACGACTTTGAGCATTCAGCCGACGGGGATTGGGCATCCCTGTCGGCAAAAACCCTCTTGGGACGTTTGCCACGCCGGTGGGCTACCCCAGCGTGCACAAGGACTTTGGGGGCGCCAGCCGATGGGGATTGGGCACCCCTGCAGCAAATTATTGATTGCCACGCTGGGGTGGGCCCGCGGGCACCAAATACTGGGAGGGGGGGACGATAACGCAGCCGACGGGATTGGGCACCCGCCGGCTATATCAGCTGCGCAAGGGGCGCGCACGCCTGCAGCTGGGGAGCGCGGTGAGCAGCTTCTCTCATCACTGCTCACTGCCGTAGCTCCCCTTTCAATCAGAGAAATACTGCATTTTTGAGCCGCACAGACAGCTCCAAAATGCATTGGCTTACAGGGGCCGCGCCTGCCAGCTCGCTGCCTGAATTGGAGAAGGAGGTGACACACCTCCGAAATCTCCGATGATGGCACTATGTTTCTTGCACATGCGTGCAAGCAAACATAAAAACAGTTTACAGCATCTGCACTACTGTCTCTGGACCAGATAACTGGCAACCGGTTCCCATTCGGGGACATCCAGCTTCATGAAAGGGAACCGTGCCTTACCATCTGCACTGCAGGTAAGTCCGATTTAACTGCTGAAACGTTTTTAAAACCGTGTTCAAACCTAGGTCTCATCAGGGTTTGAACACAGTTCATTAAAACAATTCTGGAAGTGTGTTAGGTGTGAATGGGAACCATGCTGACAAGATTGTGACATGGTTCAGGCACCGAGAAATGTTTCACACAGCCCAGTGTGAACAGGGCCACAATTACATATATTTTTGCATACTATTAGTTAGAAATATATTATGTCAGTATATTTAAAAATGTATTTCATAATATATTATATAATATATTACATTAGATTGGGACAATGTATTTCTCAGTGTATTGACATACATTAATGCATGTTTTTCA
Organism: Neoceratodus forsteri; assembly: GCA_016271365.2. NCBI lineage: Eukaryota > Metazoa > Chordata > Ceratodontiformes > Ceratodontidae > Neoceratodus > Neoceratodus forsteri. The sequence continues at coordinate 37,202,173 of CM028134.1, forward strand.
ATATATTGCAATATATTCCATTTTCTTAAGGGAGGACAGTACTGTAAACAAGTATGGTGGTGCCCTATGCCTCACCTCAGCCATCTGAGTCCAGCAAAGACTTCTGGAAAGAGTAGCAGGTTGGCACAGTATTTGCCTGCAAATTTCTGCCAGTCAGGGACGTTCGATGCATTTCAGCCTGACTGCAAGCCTACCACGGCTGGCCAACATTCTAAAGACTGTTCGCTTAGGAGCAAGACTGACTTATACAGTATCGAGTTTGGTCCCTTATAAACGGAGCTGTTCCCAGGGATCTGGGCAGTTCCGCCAGTGTGACAGCAAGAAAGAAACTGTGAGCCAGTGAGCCACCGTCTGCCACGCACTGCAGGCCTGGCAGACTAAAGAAGTCTGGGATCCCAGCAACTGAATCTTTTGTGACAAAAACAACAGCTTTTATCAAAACTAACAGTGTAAAAGTGAAGACAGGAGCTGGAGCTTTTCCTGCTAAACCAGTGACTTTCCCCTCTGGGGGATGAGCTTCATTGAAGACAGATTGACTAAGAAGCTACTGCCTGCTTCAGGGTCCCAGGACCCCCTTCATCTGCAGCACCAGACTGAACATGAGGTGACCGAGACCTGTGAGTGAACATCAGATGACCACAGGGAAGCCTTCTTTCCAGCCGGAAACACATCCTAATTGCCTCGCCTGTTCCATGATCAGACACCAGAGGTGTCTCTGAAGCTACAAAACCATGAATAACCACCAGGGTTTTGGCCTTGCAACTGGGAAAATTGTGGTTATGCCAGTGACTGAGGAGAAGTCCTTCACGGGACTTCACCACTTTTATAGGCCCAGGCAGAAGACCTGTGGAGGCCATCCACTTGTGTGGGTTACAAATAGGAGCAATGTTTTCAACAGTTTGTTGTTTAATTTTTCAGCAACAGTTGGGGTTTGAAATGTGTTTGCCTGTAACAATTTAGAATGTGTTACCAAGCTCCTACCCTGCTAGCAGCAACTGCATCCTCAGTGAGGTACCCACTGCAAAGTGAAAAAAAGGAGAGCTCTCGCCCATGGCCTTTGGAGGGATTTAAGTCGGGTGCACCTGCTTGGGGATTGAAGGATTGCTGCGGGTAGGGCATATTGTGGGGCAAATTGTTGCTATTGCTATTGCATAGGGGTATATAGAGTTTATTGCTACGCCATTGCTCCCAGTTTCCTTATTGTCCCCTTGTTCCCTCCCTTTTAAATAAATTGTTCAAACTGTGTTTCTTGGTTTGGGGGCTGTTATTGCTGTTTCTGCATCATTTGTTCTGGGGTGGGACTGAGTGAGCAGGTTATTCTCTGTTTGGGGTAATAGCTTTGTGTGTCGGCATCTAGGTATGCCATATTGTTACCCCAGGTGAGGCACTGTACCACTTTAGGCCCGAGTACTCAGTGTAGTACATCTTTAGGCAATGCAGGGCGTTCCCCTCGGAGGGTTTGGAGAGGTGAGCCCTGAGGGCCCCAGGTGGTCCGTTACAAATAAAACAAATATGAAATATAAAATAGCAGGATCATTTCATCATAATCAGGAGGAGGCAGTAATGCACAAGACCTCCTGGTCTCCAAATACCTTTCTAAATCATTAGGTTTCTAACCTTCTTTTAAAGTCCTCCACCAAAGGGGGTCTCCCTCAGTATCCTGGGCAGAATGTTTCATAGTAAAGGGCCAGTTACCTCAAAAACTGTATCCCCTAAGGATTTAACCTTACCCCTAGGGACTGATAGGAGACCTGTCTTGAAGGAACCCAAAAACGTCACAGGGCAGAAAAAAGGAAAAAGGAGGGTGGGTGCACAAGCTGTAAAGTAATGTGTACAAATGCCCGCAGTCTGAGGAACAAAATCCCAGACCTAGTGGCATTAATGAAAGATGCAAACCTGGACATAGTAGCTATTACAGAAACTTGGTACACAGGGAACCATGACTGGGATATAGCCACACCAGGATACACACTTTTAAGAAAGGCTAGGGAGTGGAGAAGGGGAGGGGGTAACTATGTATGTGAAGGAGGGAATTAAAGCAACAGAGGCTAAAAGGCTACAAGAAAGAGCAGAGGCACTATGGGTCACCCTGGAGGTGGGAAAAAGGACAGCCATTCACACTAGAGTGATTCACAGGCCTCCAGTACAGAGGGAGGATTCAGATGAAGCTTTTGTGGAAACCATCCACAAAATGGCAGCCAAAGGGAAACTGCTACTAATGGGTGACTTCAGCCCGCCTGAGATACATTGACGCACTCAGTCTGCAAGTACAACAAGGTTCAGGGACTTCATGACTGCCCTGAATGGGGCAAACTTAAGACAGCTTGTGGCAGATCCAACCTGCGAGAAGGCTGTACTGGATTTGATCCTGACCAACGGGGACAGGATCACATATGTGGAGGTGGGTAGTCCCCTTGGTACCAGCAACCACAGGACAGTATGGTTTAAGGTAACCACAGTGGAGGAGGCAAGCCATACAAGGATAAAGATCCTAGATTTCAGGAAGGCTAACTTTAAGGCGATGGGTAGAAATCTCAAAAGAGCCCTAGCATTGGAAGGTACAGTGGGAGATGTGGAAAAACAGCAATCTAGACCCAAGAGAGTCATAACAGAAGTAACAGGTCACTGTGTCAAAATGCATAGCAAGAGTCAAAGAAAGAAAAGGCCATTATGGTTCTCGAAGGTAGTGGCCGAGAAAGTAGGGGAAAAGAAAAGAGCCTTCAGAAGATACAAGGAAATGCAAACGGATGAGGACAGAGAACATTACCTGGAGAAGCAGAGGGAATCTGGAAAATAATTAGAAGGGCTAAAGCACAGACAGAGGAAGACATAGCCAGGCTATTAAGAAAGGTGATAATACTCTCTTTAGATACATTAGCGAGAGGAAAAAGACCAGAAATGAGATCGTTAGGCTGAAGAAGGAAGGAGGAGAAAGGGTGGAGGATGACCTAGAAAAGGCTGAGATACTGAACAAGTACTTTTGCCCAGTATTCACCAGGGAAGGGGAGGGTGAGGGCTAGACTCATTAAAAGGGGTATTCAGGGGAGGAAGGTGGACACCAGCCCATTCATGGTGGAAACAGTCCTGGAAGAACTCAGGGAAAATAAAAGCAGATAAGGCAATGGGGCCAGATGGAATCCACCCCAGAGTACTAAAGGAACTCAGGGAAGTGCTGGCAGAACCACTGGCTGCCCTTTTCAATGCATTACTAGAGGTGGGGGAGGTATCTGAGGACTGGAGGAGGGCAGATGTCGTCCCTCTCAACAATAGTGGAAGCAGAGAGGAGGCAGGCAATTATAGGCCTGTAAGCCTGAGCTCATTAGTGGGGAAGCTAATGGATTCCTTACTTATGGAGAGGATTGTGAAGTTTCTGGAGGACAGTGGGGTACAGGATCCAAGGCAGCATTGATTCTCAGAGGGAAGATCCTGTCAGATTTCTTTGACTGGGTAACCAGGGTGGTAGATCAAGGAGGGGTGGTGGATATGGCCTACCTGGATTTCAGCAAGGCCTTCGACACCATTCCACACTGGAGATTGCTAAATAAATTGGGGAGCCTGGCTGGGAGTGGGTCCTATGGTGTTAAAGTGGGTTGGAAACAGGCTAAGGGACAGGACTCAGAGGGTGGTGGCAAATGGCATTAAATCTGAGGGAGGGAGGTGACCTGCGGGGTGCCACAGTGGTTGGTGTTGAGGCCAGTCCTATTCAATGTCTTCATTAACGTCATTGCAGAGCATCTAGAGGGAAAGGTGTACCTCTTCGCAGATGAGACAAAGATCTGCAACAGAGTGAACACACCGGGGGGGGGGAGATGAGAAAGGATCTAAGCCTATTAGAGGAGTGATCGGGTTTCTGGCAGTTAAGTTTCAACGCTAAAAAGTGTAAGAGCATGTACCTGGGTCACAGTAGTCCAAGGGAGGAGTACAGGATGGGTGGAGAAATTCTGGCCACCGCAAGTCAGAAGAGACCTGGGGGTTGTCATATCTGATGAACCTGAAGGTGATCAAACAGCGTGAAAAGGTGGTGGGGAGAGCAAACAGAATGTTGGGGCGCATAGGGAGAGGCATAACAAGCAGGAGGAAAGAGGTGGCAATGCGACTGTACAGATCGCTGGTGAGGCCTCAATTGGAGTATTGTGTCCAGTTCAGGAGACCACATCTCAGGAAGGACATTGACAAAATAGAGGCAGTCCGGAGAAGAGCAATGAAGATGGTACATGGACTGCACCAGAAGCCCTACGAGGAAAGACTTAAGGAGCTTAATATCTATTCACTGGAGGAAAGAAGGGAGAGGGGAGATATGATAGAGACTTTCTAGTTCCTTAGGGGAATAAACAGGGTACAGGTAGAAAGCATATTTCAGAGGAAACTCTGCACAAGAACAAGGGGGCACAATATGAGGCTGAAGGGTGGAAGGCTCAGAGGTAATGTAAGGAAGTACTTTTTCACTGAAAGGGTGGTGGAGCTGTGGAACAGCCTTCCAGCAGAAGGGGTGGGGGTGAAAACAATATGGGGGTTCAAGAGTGCCTGGGATAGACATAAGGGTACCTTGGAGATGTGCATAGCATGAGAGCCACAGATCAAATAGGATCTGGGGCTGCAGCAGTGAGTAGGGAAATGGGCAGACTAGGTGGGCCACATGGTCCTTATCTGCCAACAGATTCTATGTTTCTATGAGGAGCTGAGGGAGTGTAAGGACTGGTGATGATTCTCGAGTTCTAAAAAGTAGCTAGGGACCAGCCCATGAAAGGCCCTGTAGGTTAACAAACCAACCTTGAAAGTAACTATCCACATCACTAGCAGCCTGTGAACTTCATGCAGGGCCACGGTTACATGACATGACCTCAGAAGGCCAGTCAGCAACCTGGTCACTGCAATCTGCAGCAGTTGCAAGAGTTGTAGGGTATATCTGTTGACACAGAGGTTGGGCAATAATCCAGCCTAGACCTCACAAATGTATGTACTAGTGTTCGCAGGTCTTGTGGGGATAAGGGACACTGAAGAGAGATCAAAGAGAACAAGAAGTGACCATTCATCTCTCTCCCTCACCCTGAGAAGATCATTGTGCACCCTTACCAATGTTGTCTCAGTGCTGTGCCTAGATCTGAAATGATCTGAAACCAGACTGAAGGGGCTCATAGATGTCAGGTGCACCTCAAGGTGCAGCACCACAACCTTCTCAATAACCTTACCTAGAAAGGGCAGGTTAGAGACAGGACTATAATTTGACAAGACACCCAGGTCCAAAGAGGATTTCTTCAGAAGGGGTCAACTCAGTGCATTTTTCAATGCCGCTGAGAAGACCCCCTCTGATAGGGAGCACCGAACAATCCCCATGAACACTGGACCCAGTAATGTTCATGCCATCATCCCTGAGGAATATTGTCATATTGTCATGGATGAAGTGGCCCAAGAGATGACTAAGGTCATCTAAACCTTGATGGTCCTCCTTGACTGCAGCTTGACTTTGAAAAAAGCAGATGTCAGTTGTAGTGAAGAGTTCCTTTTTTCATTTAACTAACATCATGAAGTGGCGTATGTCCGATAGTTACTCTTGATGACCTTGCCAGAGTGGAGCACACAATTGTCACTACAAGACTTAACAATTATCTGCTTTATCTTGGTTTGACAAAGAAACTGATTTACTGCCTACAGCTAGTGCAAGGTATTATTATTATTATTATTATTATACCCCATCAATAGAACTGTACACATTGTCCTACTTTTTAGGGGATTACAATTCAGTGGTGAATAAGGGGAATATTCCACAATGTTTTCAAAGTCCTCAGCTGTCTATGTTACCATCTGAAGTGGGATGTCCTTGCTATATCTCTCCCATGGAAGAGGAGATTATCAAGATTTCTCCAAGAAGACTTCCATTGATGAAAATGATGCTCCCTTCCCTTCTTACCTTCCATACCCTTGATGGGATGGTACTGGAGGACATCACTTCCTTCCGCTACCTCGGGGTTTGGCTCGACCGTCACCTGTCCTTCTCCGAACACATTGATGCCATCATAAAAAAACTGCGCCCCAAGCTCAGAGCCCTTTACAGGAACCGCAACTGCCTCCCTCCCTCTCATGGCCAGGCGTGAGCTAGTGCATAAGATGATCCTCCCCTCATTTGACTACTGCGACATAGTATACAGTGCCACTCCCAAATGTACATTATCCAGACTGGACACACTTTTCCATGCCTTCTGTCGCTTCACCCTCGATGCCACCCCCTGCACCCATCACTGCAACCTCTACCAAGCCCTCGCATTCTCTTCCCTTGAAAACCGTCGCCTACAGCACTGTGCTAAATTTGTAGCCAAATTCTGGCATGACGCCCTGCCCTCATACCTCTCTACCTTACTTACCCCAGCTCCTTCCCCTTCTCATGCCCTCAGGTCACTTGACAACCGGAAGCTACAAATCCCTAGGTGGAAAACTACTATTGGGCAATCTGCCTTCTCCTACCACTTCCCCAAACTCTGGAATGAACTCCCTCCCCAAATTCGCCACTCCTGCTCTACGAACTCCCTGTCTTCAGCACTAACAAACTACCTCTTGGTAAATTGCTTCTGCATCTAAGCCCCAAAGGTGTCCCCTTATACCTCCCCCCTCCTGACTGCCTGACCAGTGGCACCTAGCTTACGCTATGGAAGCTGGCTTATCTATACCAGCTTCAGCACTTCTTGGTACATGGTCTTGCCCTGTCCTAAATCCTACTTGATACTGCCCGATCATCACATGTTCTCCACTGCCAGTGTCACACCTCAGCTATCCAATTCTATCCCACAAGTTATAATTTATCCAGCACATATCGCTGGTTAAGTCTGTACTATAATCTGTGCCTTCCAAGTGTTGTTGCTGTACTGTACTGGATGTCTTGTCCCTATTCCATCGCACAATTGTATAACCATAACCCCTTCCTCTGCATTCTGCAACTGTATAGCTGAAACTCATTCTCTGTAAACTGTTCAACAGAATCTGTCTACTGTATTGCTGTAATTGTGTTCAACTGTGTTCTACTGTTTTTCTCGTATATGTAACTCTTGATAACCTGCGAGTTATCTCCCACTGTACCCCCACCCCCCAGATCGCACCGGGAGACGAGCATCTTTTTGCTCAGTGTGCCATCTTGGTGAAACAATTTCAATAAATAAATAAATATTTGACATTTGGTAACTGGGAAAGTCACACTGAGCTGAGCCTTATTCCAGGTGCAACCTGAGGACCTTGAGCATGTCATTTCACCTCCCCAGTGCTCCTGAGCCATCCATGTACAGGGGCCCTTTGCCCAGTGTGCCTTAGTGGGTTAACAAGGCACAATTACATAAAAACTGTCTTATGCACAGCCAGGTCTTACTCAGTGCCATGGACATCATGTATTGTCTCTACTGTGGCTGTTCTGCAACACATTACTGTGACAATACAAAATGTCACTATTCCACAATCAAATTCCTGGCAGTAGTTCACCCATGCCTGAATGTTCAGTTCCTTCATCACACAATATCGGTCTTAGTTGCCCACGGCAAGTGTGAATGAATGATGCAGACATTCACTACTTACATATGAGAGCGAGACACCTTCAGGCATCTTAAAAAGGATTTAGAATGGCTTTCTGTGAATAAGTTATGTGTCTTGATTTCAGTACAGGAAATTCCCACATGACACTGACTATTTTGTAGCCGGTTACTATACATTGATTCTGTGTGCACTACGTTCTCAGGAAACTGGCCACATGCACAGTGATGCAGATAACTGTATTTTTGCTCAACATGAATCTCTGTCGGATCCAGTTGTGTGTGGCCATTAGCAATTGTCAAACAGACCAGGGATAGTATGAATTATGATTTGGGGGGAGTGGGTCTGCTAGCCACCAGGGTGTTTGCGGGTGCCAGGGAGGGGCCGGTCCGCTGGCCACCAGGGTGTTTGTGGATGCTGGGGGGCAGGTCCACTAGCCACCAAGGTGTTTGTTTTCTTCTTCCAGGTGGGGGGGGGCCATGTCGGTGCACTGTTGTCTGCCTCTCTCCTGGTTGTGATTCCAGTTCTGCAGGCAGCTGCACACTGTCAACATGAGCGCTTCTGCCCCCCCCTTCGTGGTCCTGACCTGTGTGGTATTACCACCCACACGGAACACCCATTAGCGGTGTTCCCTGCACTGAGATTGCCGCATGGTAATGGGTTGCACTGGATGGTCATGAAGCCACTCAAAACAATATTGACTTTAACAGCTGCTCTTTAAATCTCTTTAAAATGACACCCTCACTGTTGGAATCTGAACTGCATGATCTCACTGACTTTTTGAAATTCTGCCACCTTGCTACAATTTCTTCTAGCTCCGAGAGACTGGGCTTTTGGAATGCTGTCCTTTGGTCTCAGGTCATGGTAGCTTTGTTTGTGTAAGGTGGTGTTATGATCTGTTTCTTTGCAGAACAGTGTGGTTTCCAGTTTCTGCTCTTTCTTATAAATTAACTGGTCTAGGAATGGTATTTTGTCTGCATTCCAGTTTAGAGTGAATCCTAAATAAAAGGGTTTTGCTGATACAGTAATTATAGAAGGACTGAAGGTTTTCTGTCTCGCATTCCCACAGAAAAAACACATAGTCAAAGTATCATTTCCACTGACAAATGTGTTTTTTGTACAGCCTCCTGTCATTTGGGATATGTTTTTCTTCTAATTGTTTCATAAATAGATTCGCATTGGACGGGACCAGTGAGCTGTCCATAGCCATCCCTAGCACCTGTTTAATTTCCTTCGAAACAGAAGTAGCTCTTTTTCAGAACTACTTCACATAACATCACAAAGAAATTATTTTGAGGTCTCTTTTCTGTTCTGTTTTGTAGGGATTCCAGCATTGCTTCTAGACCTTCCTTGTGAGGAGTGCTAAAATAGAGGTCCTTTACTTCTAAGGTTACTAGTAAAGTCCTTTCCTTAGCAAAGTTCTGTTCATTAATTTCTGTAATTACACAAAGCATTTGTCCAGAGTCTTTCGCACAGGATGTCATGTGTTCCAGAAGTGGTTGTTTATGTAAATTCATCTACATAGAGGTTCCAGTGGTGTCAGTGAGGCTTTTGAGGCATTTAGGGATTGTGTAAATTACTAGCCTTCTTGGACTGCCTTTGTCAGTAATTCTGCTTCCCATTCTGCGATCTGTTTGCTATTCACCCCTAAGTCCCATAGTTGTGTAATTATGTCTTTTACTTCTTCTGTGGGGTCCTCCTGTGCGAGTAGTTTGTACCTCCTGTTGTCTCCCAGTTGTCGTAACCATTCATCCCTATACTTCTGGTAGCCCAGTACTGCCATCTGCCCTTTTCCTATGTCTCTAAAGCCTGTTTTGTGAGGAAGATTATGTTGTTTCTGAATAGCGTTGTCCCTTTCTGCCAGCATTTGATCTATGGCTTCTCTCACTTTGTTAATATAGGTCTCAACTCTGTGTAACTGGCCACCAAGTGGATTGAATTTACAGTTTATGCCCAAAGCCATCTTAATGGCTAGCTGTCTTTAATCCACTTGGTTGCCCTATCAAGAAAAAATCTGCAAGCCTTAATTTTCTGAAAAGTGTTGGGAGGTCTACCTCCAAGTCAAATGTGGTAAGTTCTCTGTATGGGAAATTAATAATCCCATGTGTAACACCTTGTCACAGACTGGTTCCCCAAACTCAGTCTGCACTGCTGCCAGTTTTCATAATCCTTCAGAAGCCTGAAAGGGCTACCTTGATATTCTGCCACCACTCGACTATAACCACACTTAGGGTATCTCTAGATCCGAATCCCACCAGAACCACTGCTCACACAGTACACTGCTCCTTGTCAAAGGGCTAATGACACACTGCTTTTGTCATAGCTGAGAACACCTTTCCTTAGCTATGGTAACTGTGGCCTGTCTTTTTGAAAACAGGTCATGGACTTGTCGATGTACCCCTGGTTATCTGTATCTGAAATGACTCTGTCACAGAAAGCGTGAAGTATATAAAAATAACATTTACAACTCCATCATATTTACATATGTTACAGGTTAATATATATTATAAAATGGTAAGAAAACATCTAGAAATCTCATTGGCCAAGAGACATCAGCTGACTGTACATTACATCTCTATATATGCAGAGTCATCCTGATCCTAAACCACATCACACAATGAGCAAATCAGTCCTCATACAACCAGAACTATCTTCCATCAGTCCCCTTTCAACCAGAACTAATCTTCCATTATAAACATGGCTGCTACATTTACACTGTAAAAAAAAACTTCAGCTGGGCCCTAAAAATAAAACTACCTTAAATAAAAAAAATAAATAAATTCATTAAATGTTTTTTCCCTGATCATCACACTCCCCTTACACACATAAACAAATTAGAAACATTAAGTGTTGTTTATAGTTTTCATTACAACTGTTTGTTTACTAACAGTGAAAAATCCCCCTTCTGTCTTTACCTGCTCATCAGTGAAATCTCTCATGCTTGCCCTGACAGTGATATAATTGAGTCTCTGGCTCTAAACAGGCCTTTGTTGTCTGTGTGTACAGAATGTCAGGAGAGTAACATTCTACAAGTGGAACAAAGCAGAATTTTGAATCTCTGTATTCCATGGTAAACATTCCATGATAAACATTCTATGTCTTGAATGTAGGGAAAAACATAGGAAAAAAAAACAGGATGAAGAAAGTAGGCAATAGAGTAATACTTTATAAACAAAAAGAAAAGGTGGGAAAACACAGTTAAATAGGCAGAGGCAGACCCAAAGTGCCCAAATACATTGCCAATATTAATAAAAGCAATCCATAGAGGTAATCGGCCGGTGACACGGGCTATCAGTTAACTCAAACATACAATGCGAGTGCAGAGAGGCATTGAAAAAAAAAAGCCGATCGGTTCCCGAGATGGAAGTGCACAGTGCATGATGGCAGGCAACAAAAAGTTAAAGAAGTAGTGACTGCTACGATCATGGAGGGAATTTAATATTAAAGGAGGCAGCATACTATAGAGGTTGAATGGTCTATGCTGCAATTCTGGAGATCTGGGTTTGAATCTCACATTTGCCGATGGGGTCCCAATCCCCTGTCAGTTTCACTGCCCCCCCAAAAAATGTTCGTATGCCATGCTGGGAGCCCACCCCAGTGTGGCAAAACTTCCTTAGCCGACGGGTGCCCAACCTCCGTCACTTCACTGTCCCCCAGTTGCTGGTACCACGCTGGGAGCCCACCCCAGCGTGGCAAAGCTTCATTTTCCAGTGGGGTGCCCAATCCCCGTCAGTTTCACTGTCCCCAAAAATGTGCTTGAGGCTGCCACGCTGGGAGCCCACCTCAGCATGGCAAAACTTCCTACGACGGGGGTGCCCAATCCCCTGCTGGCTTCACTGTTTTCTGCCATGCTGGGAGCCCACCCCAGCATGGCAAAGTCCCTTTGTGTAAATAAATTAAAAAAAAACTGAAACAAAAAACCTTCCTCGTTGATTATTTTGCCCCTCCCCAACCCGCACCCACCTCTGCATACCCACCTCCCACACCCCACCTCAACCCATACTTACCTCCGGAGCCCAAGCGCGACAGTCTTCGGTGGACCGGGAACACGTCTGCACTCTTCAAAGCTGACCGCGAACTGAAGAAATGCCGGTAAGCTGTATAATGGCATAAATGGATTTCTTTCAACTTTAGTGCATATCTCAGCCATTTCTCAGAATTTTTTCACCATATTTTCAACATGGGTTTTTTGGAGCCCAACCTCATGAACTGTACCACTGTTATTTCGTTAATCGATTCTCGAAAGGTGGTTCCACAGACACTGCGCGGAACCACCTTTCCAGAATGATTAACGAAATGACAGTGTCACAGTTCATGAGGTAGGCTCCCAAACCGTATGTTGAAAATTTGGTGAAATATTCCACAACCACTGTTTTACTGAAAGGCATGCTAGGCAGTTCCTACGCATGCGTGTAACTTTGAGCATTTTTTATATTTTCACTCCAGATTTTCAGTATTGCCATTTTACCACACCTCCTTATGAATAGTACAACTGTCATTTTTCACTTCTCACCCAAAATGTGTTTTCGCACATGTAGTGCACAATGGCGCAGTCGGTGTGCGAAATCAATGTTCTGGAGAGATTAATAAAATCACAGTGACACTGTTAATGAGCAGTGGTCTTAAACTGGCTATGTTGAAAATTTGGGGAAAATATTCCCCAAAACGACTGTTTCATTTAGCTGCAAAAGCAGTAAAGTCTTTACCACATCAGAATTTCAGCATTTTAATATTTTCACTCCAGATTTTCAGTATTGCCATTTACCACACCTCCTTATGAACAGTACAACTGTCATTTTTCACATCACCCAAAATGTGTTTTCGCACATCTAGCGCACAATGGCACAGTCGGTGTGCGAAATCAATGTTCAGGACAGATTAAGAAAATCACAGTGAAGTAAAGTGCAAATCATAAACTACAACAAGTAGACTGTTGTTTGCTAATGTTGTTAGTAATTGCTATTTTTTACCATTCAAAAAAGTTTACCAAGGGACTATTTTATCTCAATGTTTCAATTAATTCTCTATTCTGTATTTAAATAAATATTACAAAGTTTTCAAAATATAAACACCTTGTCATTTTCTTTGTTTCCATAGTTATTTCCCATTTTATAAGCGCAATAAGACACTCCAAGGTGGTGGTTGTTATAGGTGTGGAAGGACACTCGGCCTTCGGCCTCGTGCCTCACCACTCACCTAGGTGTGCGGTTATCACATAACAACCACCACCCTGTCGTGTCTTATGGCTTACCTAAAGACTATGGAGAAGGCAATATTTCCACAGAGACAACAAATAAACATTAGTCTTACCTCTACTGCGGGTAAACTGATTGAGAAACTAGTCAAGGAGGACCTAGTGGACTACCTAGAGAGAAACAGGTTCCAGGATAGTAAGCAGCATGGGTTCATGGCAGGAAGGTCTTGTCAGACAAACCTGATAGCATTCTTTGACTGGGTAACTATAGATAAGGGACAATCGGTAGATTTACTTTACTTCAGCTTTAGCAAGACATTCGACTCAGTGCAACACCAATTTTTTTTTTTGTTTGTTAGTCAGCAGATAAGGACCGCTTTGTCAGCCTAGCCTGCCCATTTTGTCCCTGCCTATACTGTCATGACGGACCCTAACTGATCTCTGGCTACTGCGCCCCCCCCCCGCTTTCCTATCAAGGTTCCTTTGTGCCTATCCCATATATGCTTGATGCCCACCACTGTTTGTGTCCCCAACCCCCCCATGCTGAAAGACGGTTCCAGGTGTCCATCACTCTTTCACTGAAAACTTACTTCCTCACAACCCTCCTAATTTGTCCCTTCTAGCTTCACTGCATGCCCCCATGGTCTTTTGCACCTTCTCTTCTGAAAAATACCTCCTGTACCTTACTCAAACTTTGAGGTAGTTTGAATAATTGTATGTTATATTGAATGTAACTTTGTTCTTGACACAGGACAACTTTGAAAATAGGCCTTATGACCTAAAGTTTGCTATCCTGTATAAAAATAAACATTTTTACTACTACTACTACTTATAGATCACTGTCATATCCCCCCTCTCCTTTCTCTCACCCAGGGTGTACATATTGAGATCCCTCAGCCTTATAGGGCTTATGATGCAATCCCTGCACCATTTTAGCTGCTCTCCTCTGGACTCCCTCTACCCTGTCTATGTCCTTCCTGAGATGTGATCTCCAGAACTGGACACAGTACTTCAGGTGGGGTCTCACCAATGGTTGATACAGTGGCAACACCACCTCTCTCCTTCTGCTTATGATTCTCCTCCCTATGCACCCCAGCATCTCACTGTTCTTGCCTACTGCCTTGTCGCCCTGCCCCACCACCTTGGTGTCATCAGATATGATAAACCCATGGTCCCTTTCCTGTTTAGTGACTGTCAGTATCTCTTTTCCTATTTTATAGACTGCTTCTGGGTTTTTGTGCCCTAGGTGCATGATTTTACACTTTGTTTTGCATTGAAACCCAGCTGCTATACCCTCGACCTCTCCTTGAGATTCTTAGGTCTCTGCTTATTATCTCCCCCCTCTGCAGTATCAACACTATTGCAAATGTTGGTGTCATATGCAAAGAGGCATACCTTCCCTTCAAGCTCTTCGGCAATGTCATTTATGAAGACATTGAAGAGGGTTGGTCCCAGTACTGAGCCCTGAGGTACTCCGCTGGTCACTCTCCCCTCATTAGAGTGAGTGCTGTTTAACACCACCCGCTCTTGCCTTATCAGCCAGTTCCATGCCCGGTTTACAACATTTGCCCCAACCCCCAAACAGCCCAGTTTTCTTTTAAGCCTCCTATCTGGAATGGTGTTGAAGGCCTTGCTGAAATCTAAGTAGGCCATGTCCACCGCCATACCCTGATCTCTTTCTCTGGTCATCCAGTCAAGGAAATGCATTGCAATTGCAATGTTGTTACACACAACAAACATGTAACTACAGTGTAATTACTCTGTTGCATGTTATTAATGATTAGTTACATTGAACCAGACACACAAAATAAAAATGTAACCAAAGAAATCAATTAGGTTCATCTGACCTGACTGACCCCATAAATCCTAGCTGCCTTGAGTCTTTTTATTTTTTTGGCCCGGTACCTCCACCACCTGCACCCTGTCAGGCAGAGGGTCCTCAGTCCCTGCCCCCACCCCCTTTTGCCATCCATCAGCCCAAACCTACTCCCCTGGGTGGGGCCACCTGGCAGGCACCCCTTCCCCAGGAAACTTAGTCTCTAGCACTGGCTTACCCCCCAGGATGGGACCACAGGAGAGGGACCCCCGGAGGACCTTCATCGTGGCAGGAGTGGTGGCAGATGTGGAAGCGTCACCCACGGGGTCAGATTTTTTTGGAATGCTGGTGTTCCCCAGAGGTGGGACATGCAATGATGTCAACTGACATACCCGACATCTGTCCCACCTCCCATAACATGTGGCCTCGGTACTTGTGGCTCCCCAGCCTCTGCCAGGGACCGCTAACATACCAAATGCTGACCCCCCTCCCCCCAGAGAAGGAGAGTCACCAGATGGCACTCAGTGCTTCTCCATCCCAGCTGGCCCTCCAACTGCCGGGTCCATTCCTGAACCCGGGTCATCGGCATTGCAAGCGGATGCCCTCCTGCTGCGCTAGCGAGCCAGCATAATCCTAGCTGCCTCAAGTCTTGTAAACCACTGGATTCAAGATATTCCGATAACGTTTCTTTTAGTAATGTTTCCGTTAACTTCCCCACCACTGACATTAGACTGACAGGCCTATACTTGCCAGCTTCCTCACTGCTGCCACTTTTATGAAGCAGGACTACATCTGCCCTCCTTCAGTCCTCTGGAACCACTGCTGTTTCCAGTGAGTTGTTGAATAGGACTGTCAGAGGTGCAGCCAGTACCTCCCTGAGCTCCCTCAGTACCCTTGGGTGTACCCTGCTCAGCCCCATAGCCTTATCCACTTTCAGATTCACAAGTCTCCTCAGGACTCCTTTCTCAGAGAATGGACTTGTGTCCACCTTCCTCTTGCCTGTGTTCCTGCTACTTCTGTGTGGTCCGTCCCCCCTCTCCCTCCACTGTGAAGACTGAGCACAAGTATCTGTTTAGGATATCTGCTTTTTTTCTGATCTTCTTCTGCACAGCCTCCGCCTGCCTTCTTAATCTCAAAATCCTTCCCCTTGTCTTCCTCTTTTCATTTATGTATCTGTAAAAGACCTTGCCCCCTTTAGCTATCCATTTGGCTATCCTTTCCTCTGTTTCTGCCTTTGCACCTCTCACCACCTTCCTTGCCTCCCTCTGCTTTTCCTGGTATACCTACCTATCTTCTTCCCTCTGTGTCTCCTTTAAATTCTTGAATGCCACTCCTTTAGCCTTTACCTTCGCAGCCACTTCCCTCAAGAACCATAGTGGTCTCTTTTTCCTTCCTGTTTTTGCTCACTTCCATTGCACAGAAATGTGTTGCCTTCACTGTGTCATCCCCTAATTTGCCCAATGGCTCCTCCACCCCATACAGGTAATTCTCCCCCGCTGGGTTGTCTCAGAGGCATTCACCCATTTTTTTAAAATCTGCCCTCCTGAAGTCAGAGGTGCAGCCAGTACCTCCCTGAGCTCCCTTAGTACCCTTGGGTGTACCCCATTCAGCCCCATAGCCTTATCCACTTTCAGATTCACAAGTATCCTCAGGACTCCTTCCTCTGTGAATGGACTTGTGTCCACCATCTTCTTTCCTGTGTTCCTGCTACTTCTATGTGGTCCGTCTCCATCTCCCTCAAGTAAGGAGGGCTGGGTGGATACTGGGATGCATAGGGAGAGGCATCACCAATAGAAAACAGGAGGTTGTTATCCCTCTGTACAGACAGTTGGTGAGACCCCATCTGGAGTACTGTGTGCAATTCTGGAGACCCCATCTCCACAAGGACATAGACAGGATGGAGGCAGTCCAGAGATGGGCAACCAAAATGGTGCAGGGTCTGCACCAGAAGACTTATGAAGAGAAACTAAAGGAGCTTAATATGTATACCCTCGAGGAAAGGGGGGGGGGACATGATAGAAACTTTCAAGTACCTCAAGGTACTCAATAAAGTCCAAGAGGGTAGGATTTTTCAGAAAAAGAGATGTGCAACAACAAGGGGGCACAATTTGAAGATAGAGGGGGGATGGCTCAGAGGTAATGTGAGGATGTATTTTTTCATGGAGAGGGTTGTGGATGCATGGAATAGCCTTCCTGAGGAGGAGTGGAGTCAAAAACAGTGGGGGAATTCAAGAATGCATGGGACAGACATAAGGCAATTCTAGTTGGGGGTAGTAGGAAGTAGGCTGTTGGTTAACTAGGATCTGCAGCTTAACCATTAGGTAGGGAATTGGGCAGGCTAGGTAGGACAAGTGGTCCTTATCTGCCATCAAATTCTATGAAGTCCAGGACCCTTGTCCTTGTGTAGTTTGTCTCTGCCACTATCCTTATGTTAAACCACACTGTGCGGTGATCGTCGATCCTCAGGTGGCATCCTGTCTTGACATCTGCAGTACTGTCCCTGTTTTTGAGCACCAGGTCCAGTATTGCTCCATCTCAATTGGGTTTTATGACTAGTTGCCTGAGAAATGCCCCCTGCAGGGAGTCTAGGATAGCCCTGCTTCCAGCCGAGACTGCAACTGGGAGGCTCCAATCTACATCCAGCAGACTGAAGTCCCCCACCAGCAGGACCTCCCTCTTTTTGCCATCTTGCTGATGGCTTCCTCCATTGCCTTATACAATTCTTCCCCCGGTGTTGGAGGCCTATTTATCACCCCAGTATGAATAGTGGCTCCAGTGCCTATCTCCAGGGTGACCCAGAGCACCTCCAACCCATCCTTTACCCCTAGGTTCCCTTGCATTTCATTGCTCTAATATACTTCCTATACAGTACGCAGCACAATCCCGCCACCCTTTCTCCTCTCAGTATCCTCCCTGAACACAGAAGGTCGCAGAAGAAGTTAGAGGATCTGGGTACAACAAAGGACCTAGTTAGATGGGTGAGAATTTTTGGTTAAGAAGGACAAAGCAGAGAGTGATGGTAAAGAGAGTCAAATCAGGGGAGAAGGAGGACACAACCGGGGTGCCACAAGGGTCTGCCCTGGGACCATCCTTTTGTTCATCAGTGACGTAGGAAAAGGAATACAGGGCAAGACATGTCTAGTCACAGATTACATTAAGCTCTGTAGCAGGTAGGCAGTGTGAGCGGCATAAGAGAGATGCAGAGAAACCTGCAAAGGCTGGAAAATTGGTCCAAAGCCTGTCAGCTGATAAATTCAATGACAAAAAAAGTGCAAAATGATGCACTTAGGGAACAAAAACCCCAGAACAAGTCAGCCTACCAGTGCAGTGGTACTACTAACACTTGTGGCAATGGTGACCTGGGTTTGGGAATGAACCTGGGCTGTGAGAGGGTCAGCCAGGGAAGGAGGATCAAGCATCCAGAGGACAGCTCTTCTCCTCTGGGGAGGGATGGATTTAATGCCCAGCTATAGTTCCACCCCTAGCAGTGGCTTCAGATCTGTGCATGTGAGACCAATGCAACTGCAGGGATAAGCAGAAGCAGTGGATACTGGCACATTGGGTGCAGGAGCACACCTGACATAACCAGGATGTCACTGCACAGCTGCACCACCTGGGAACTAGATAGTTTACGGTTTCTGGTGTCGAGATATGAGGCAATGCTCCACACTACTGTGTGGGGAGTACGAACCGCAGGATCTGCTACAGGCTTACTTTGCCTTTTGAAAAGGAGGAGAGCCATTGGTGGAGGCAGGATGAGGGGACGCTGTGGGCCTGGGGGGCCTTTGGGAAGGCAAGAACATATGTCGTTGAGCCGAGGAGAGAGGTCGGGAGAAGAAGGGTCGGTAGGAGCAAAGAGATTGTACAGAACGAGCACACAGAAATGGAGACCTGCCAATCCATAATGGAGGGGGAGAGAGAGAGGATATTTGAATGCAGCATGATTAAATATTGAATGCTGAATGCCGAACACTGAAAGCTCTCAAACATTGCTAGAAACAGCTTGAATGCCGGATCCTACAAGCTACACAACAACACCAGTAGAAAAGAATTAAACTCTCATATTTGCGTACCTTCCACATTGATTAAGCTACCTAGTCTTGGGCCGTAAGTGTTGTAAAGACTTTCTGCTATTTTCAGGTACATTTGGGAAAAGCTAACAACAAGTTCAGGGCTACGCTCATGACAGGCTATCTGAAACAGAACTTGGACATTGCGTTCTCTCTTTTTTTACATATGTTGTAAAACTATTGCGGAATAGCATATTCTATGAAAAATTCCTGAATTAGTTTTGGACAAACATTCAAATAAGTATGCTTTAATTTAAAAGTTTAGCGTCTTCATAAAAGTTAATGAAATCTATAAAGATATTGGAAAAGTTTTTTGAAGGTTTTATCAAACGCTATTGACTAGTTTTGTATCCCTAGCAAATTATTTTAGCTAGGACGGGTTATTAAGGGCATTTTTAAGTATATGCTGTAAGTTTATGCTGAGAATAGAATGATGGAGTTGAAACACTGTCATAAGAATTTTTGGGGATCTTTTACCAGTCATTATACCAGTCATTATACTGGTTTCAACTTTTCGTCCCTCTTCTGAGTGAAAAGTGCCTTGTTAGCACAAATTAGCTGAGTAATTGTAAAAGTACTGTTGCACAGTCTAATCTTGATTAGCAGTATTTAATATCTTGCATACAGTACTTTCTGGTTAGAGCGTTTTAGTGTCACATTAAAGTTGCAACGACATATTTTTATTACACAATTACACCAAGGCAATTAAAGCACTCAATGCACTTTAAAATTGTAGGACTATTGTAGGATTATTTTCCCTCTCCTTCTATTTTTATTCTTTGTAAGTTTATGTATTTATAAAGGTTATGTAGGTAATTGGAACCTGGTCTATTGTTCCATCTAATTGAGCATAGCACAGCACAGCTAATTGAGCACTTTATAAGCAAAGCATTGAGCACTTTACAAGTAATCGGTTGTAAGTTGTATGTAGCTGCAGTATTTAACTAATAACAATGAAGGAGTGTTATGAACCTTATGATCTAGCATTAGCTAACCCTAAGTCCTTATTTACTTTTTGGCTCTGCAATGAATATTCAACTAGAAAGCCCACTAAAAGGCCAAGCTGAGAGTTACTATATCTGCTTTAACCTGTTGAATTCCACCTTAGTAATACAGAATACAGAAAATGGTAGCAACAAGGAGTGGAAAAGTTGGTCTGCCCCCCTCAGTAGTGCCATCAGTATACACAACACCAAAAAAAGGAAAGTGAGTAAAAGGAAAAAGGAAAATAGGACTCCTGAAGTGGAACCAAAAAATGTAATGGAAAAGAAGGAAAAAAACAAACAAAAATTACAACTTTCTTTAAAGAAGCTAGCCACTGCTAAGTTTAAGGTGTAGTTTTAATGGAAGAAACATATCACCACTCAAAGATCCAAATAGGGAGCCAGTGGTGAAACATAGAAACGTAGAAGTTGACGGCAGATAAGGTCCACAAGGCCCATGCAGTCTGCCCATTTTTTTTCTACCTTATGAATGTGCCATAGGCCTGTACTCTGTCAATGGCCTATCTATTCATACTCATCTGTATTGCTCCATTATGCCTATCCCATGGCTGCTTGAAGCCCTGCATTGTATTCATATCCACTACTTCCTGAGATAGGCCGTTCCATGCATCCACCACCCTTTCTGTGACAAAGAACTTCCTCACATTACCCCTTAATCGGCATCCCTCTAATTTTGTGCTGTGTCCTCTTGTCCTGCCACTTTTCTTATATTGAAACTTGTTAGACTCTTTCACCTTGTTAATGCCCTTAAGATGTTTGAATGTTTCAATCATATCACCTCTCTCCCTCCTTTGCTCTAGGGTATACATATGAGCTCTGTTAATCTGTCCTCATGTTTTTTGCAATGCAGTCCCTGCACCATTTTGGTTGCCCTTCTCTGGACTGTCTCCATTTTGTTAATGTTCTTGTGCAGGTGTGGCCTCCAGTACTGCACGCAGTACTCCAGATGGGTCCTAACCAGTGTTTTGTAAAGAGTGATTATTACCTTCCTCTTACGACTTGTGATACCCCTACTAGTACACTCCAACACCTCCCTAGCCTTACCTACTGCTTTAGTGGTCTGCTTGGATGATTTCAGGGCATCGGTGATGATAATGACCAAGTCTCTTTCTTCCCTTGTGATTGCCAGCAAATCCCCTCCCAACCTATAGGTGGCTTCAGGGTTTCTCTTCCCTATGTGCATGATCTTGAACCTCTATGCATTAAGTCCCAGTTGCCACTTTTCCAACCATTTTGCCAGTTTATCCAAATCTCTTCTTATTCTGCCCACCCCATCTGGATCATCTACTCTGTTGCAGATCTTGGTGTCATCTGCAAACAGACAAACCTTAACCTCCAGTCCATCTGCAATGTCACTGATGAAGATATTAAAGAGGACTGGCCCCAGGACTGATCCCTGAGGTACCCCACTCGTGACTTGCATCTCTTCTGACTGTATACCATTTACTACCACTCTGGTTTTCTGCCCACCAACCAGTTTGCCACCCAGTTGACCAACTTCTGACCCACCTGAGCCTACCCAGCTTATTAGTCAATTTATATGGGACAGTATCAAAAGCTTTGCTGAAGTCAAGGTAGGCACCATCAACTGCACCCCCTTGGTCCACCATTCTGCTTACCCAGTCAAAGAAATCTATGAGATTAGTTTGACAGGACCGTCCTTTTGTAAACCCATGCTGTCTTGGATCCTGTGCTCCTATGGATTACAGGTGTTGCACTTTCCTTTCCTTAAGGAGTGCCTTCATAATCTTGCCCACTACTGAGGTAAGACTGACTGGTCTATAGTTCCTTGCCTCTTCCCTGCTGCCACTCTTGTGGAGCAGGATCACATGAGCCCTTCTCCAGTCTTCTGGGGCCTCTCCTCTGCTCAGAGACTCACTAAACAGTTTTGATAATGGCTCTGCTAGTTCCATCCTTAGCTCCTTTAGTACCCTGGGATGTATGCCATCAGGTCCTATTGCCTTGTCCACCCTGAGCTTTACAAGCTCTTGTAGGACCCTTTCTTTTGTGAAGGGACTGTGCACACCTCTCTCCCCCCTGTGTCCATGGTGCTGAGCTGTGGGCCCTGCCCTACCTTCTCCTCAGTAAATACTAAGCAGAAATATCTATTTAGCATAGATGCTTTTCCTTGGTCTTCCTCCACACACTCCCCCTTATCCCCTTTGATATAAACAGTACCTCCTCTGGACTTTCTCCTTTCACTAATATACCTATAGAAAGTCTTGCCTCCTTCTTTTACTGCCCATGCTAGTGTTTCCTTGGTTTGGGCCTTTGCTTGCCTTACTGCCTTCCCTAGGGAAGTTTGATATGCCTCCCTATCTTCATCCCACTGCGTTCCCTTATATTTCCTGAAGGCCAGCCTTTTGGCTCTGACCTTTTCTGCTACTGTTTTTGAGAACCAAAGTGGTTTTCTCCTTCTTTTGCTCTTGCTTTTCTCCCTAACACAATGGGATGTTGCTTCAAGTATTACATCCTTAATGCTTTCCCACTCTGCCTGTACCTCCTCACCTGTATTTCTTCTTGCCAGGGGTAGCTTAACTCTGCTTGCCATCTCATCAAAATCAGCTCCTCTGAAGTCCCATATTTTTGCCTTGGAATGGGATGATTTAGTTCTAGTAGCCAAATTGTACCTTACCATGTGATGGTCACTGGCCCCCAGGTGAACATGGACATGGACAACAGCAATACAAATAAGAGGGTAGGTGATAAATATACCACTGATGAATTTCAGTCGTTCCAGTATGACTCCCTTACTGAAGATATAACAATCCTGGAGTACAGCTGGGAAAAGACTGGTCCCTCTGTATTTAATCAGAGTACCCCTTCCTAAGGTCCCACAGGAACCTTTTCTTTAGTTTCACAGCCCTATAGTGGAGAAAGCAGGCATAGTAAGAATCAAAGGAAATCATGTTATAATACAACGGATGACTGTAACAAGCAGACTAAAACAAAAGATAATATGATCTTGGTATACAGGACATGAGCTTAGCTATCGAGGGGCTGAAAAGATTGGTATCCTGTTTTCAGCCAAATAACCTGAGTAGTGTCTAGACTCCTATAGTAGGGGAACTGAATGGAGAACAAAACAATTCTGACTGTAATTGCTCAGATTGGCAGTACTCAGCAGAAGTTAATACTATATATTCAGAAGACAGGGATCAAGTTACTTTTGTTGAAAGAAACTTTTTATCTACCTCAATACTGTCCAAAAAACCTTAGAGCTTTTAAAAATTCCTGTTTAGCTAATATAGCAATCCTTGAGAATATTGCAATTTTGAAAGATGAAATTTCCAGTTTAAGAACAGATATATTTTACAAATGAATGCTAGTAAAAAAATTAACACAGTCAAAAAAAGTGGTGGAAGAATTACTAAACCAAACACCAATCCAGGAAACCAGTGGGGTAAATATTATCAAAAATAACAAAGCCGTACAAGTGAATTTACCAGCACTGTTTTATAGACAGACCCCCGAGTATAGGAAATACAATTGGGAAGACCAAGGGTAAATCTATAACAAGCAAAAGAGATGCAACTACAAAAGTTCAAATCCAAAAAATAAAAGGTAAAAAAACAGAAGAAAAAAGAAATCAGTATGAATGGCCAACATCTACTGGAAGTCAAACAATAGGAACAGAAAAGGTTCCAGGAACAGATCTCAGAACAAAATCCTCAGAAACATCTAAGAAGGGAAATGGAATCTAACAGGAAGGTACCATGATAGAAATCCAGGGGGAGACTGAGGCTTTTAATTTTATCTCTAATCATGCCTGTATCACACATTGTGATAATGCAGAGAGGGTAAATAATGCCTTGCAACTACAAAAAAACACAAATTTGGAACAAGAGGGTAACATACAATACCTGATTGAGCTTCATGGTATTAATAAATTTTACCAGGAACCCCAACAAGTGTTGGAAGATTGGATAATTAAATGGTTGCATACTACAGATGTACAGAATTACATCTTTATAACAAAACCCCCAAATCTGGACTTCCAAAATTGTGTACTTATATACTGCAATGTTTTAGAGCTGGCAGAAAACATTTGGAAAAAGGAAAATGATTTAAGTGCAAAAGGGATTTAATTGTTGCCCCCACAATTGGTTCCAGTGGTGTTGAATGATCAACCCATGGCTGCAAAAGAAAGGAATGCCAGTGATGAAAATTCTACCAACTGGTATAAGACGACGTTAGAAGTAATATCAGAGTACGTTAATTTAAAGGAGATATCTTGGGAAACCAAAACACTCACTATGTTTGGTTGGAAAGTGTCTGATAGGGACACAATAGGTAAGACTAAATCAGAAATAGCTATCTTTTTCTTAAGAGTTACAGGTGTTCCACTAGCAAGGAAAAATATAGAGTGGATCAAGATACATGACCAAATTAACGGTAATACCCAACTAGGCATCACTTTTGTAAATCCAAAACTTTTGGAATTAATTTTTGACCAATCAGTGATACTTGACAAAAGGGGTTATAGCATAGTAGAAGTACAATCATTAAGAATGAATCATACTAGGGGAAGAAGACAGGAAACAGTAACAGAAGTAAATAGACTTGAACACCTAGAATTAGTAGAGGAGGAGAACTGACTGGTGACAAGTAACAGGATCCAGCAGACAAAACAAATGTCCATTCTCTCCTGGAATATTGAGGGCCTTGTAATGGAATTAACTGATGAAGAATGCAGAAACTTTCTGGTGCAGCATGATATTCTCTGTTTACAAGAGACCTGGTGTAATGAAGAATATGCTCCCCTGATGGTTGGTTATGAGGGGTCTCCCTATCTGCCACTAGGATTAAAAAAAGTTGTAGAGCATGAGCAGTTTTAGCAATTTATATAAAAACTTCTCTGAATTTTAAGATAAAACAATTGCTGTGTAAACTGTGGTACTGTAGAGCACCACAAATCCTAGTGCCCACTTTATTTTGTTTTGTTCTAATTTTTGAGTGGAGGCAGAGGTTACATTCTGTTCATTTAAGGTTTGAATGTGTGAAAACCTGTTGGAAAGCATCTGTGGAGAGAAATGTCACTAGAAGCTACACCTGATTTAAACTTGACTGGCCATACAATAGCAGAAAATCTGTGGAAATACGTAGAACAACAACTTACAATGGTGAGTGCGGCTAACCCATTTCTAACAAGTGAAAATGAAGATGGGAACACTTCACATGAAAGAGATTCAATTAAAGGAGCTTTTAAAGAACTGGAGAGATTAACTCATCAACTCTGAAAGATTTTCTGGAATGTCAGTAATTTGGAAACATACGTACAGGTGCAACGCATCCTGAGGGGACTGAGAATTATTAAAAACCCAACATATGGGACAGAGAATGAAGTATTCTAATTCAAATTCTAGAGATATGGAACTATTACAAACTTATAAAAACTTTGATTGGTACAAAAAAAATCAAAACAATACATGATTTAGAGCCTTACTTGGCCCTATTGGAAGATCCCAATGCTAGGATGATAGTCACCAGATTCAGGCTAGAAATTTACAACTGTAGATATGTTTACTACCGTCAAAAATGAAAAGATATTAGTGATGGATTGTGTAAATATAATTTAAAGGTCCCTGACGACTTGAAGCACATTCTCCTAAAATGTCCCCTATATGAAAAACATAGGAGGTTTTGGTTAGGGCAAATATTGTCAAGTCTCGGTCTCCCCCCCGGGTCAAATTTTAAATTACCTGATCAACTCACAGGACAAAACTATCTTGCACAGACTTAGTCACTTTTTATTATCGTTGAAATTGTAACCCTGTGTATTATATTATATTTAAATGGGATCAATTGTTTTGTATTTTTTACTGCAATCTATCTATTATGTTATCTTGTACGTCAATATTTGTAATGACCCTGTGTCAAGTAATAAAATACTGACTGATTGAAAAAAAAAAAATAGGAACTAGAAAAAAGTTTAAATGCCACCTCCAGCTAGGGGGATGACATGTTGCTTGCCCCCGCATTCGATACAGGATTCTTTCTGCCTGATTGTGACTGTATCTCCCCTGGCTTAACCTCCACTGAGACCAACCAAATTGCAGGGGGAGTCTGCTGAGGAGCAGGGGGCAACTCTGTCCTGGGGTGAAAGCCCAGAGGGCATGGCCTCAGTGTGTTACAGGTGGCTGGAGGTGGCAGGTAAACAACAGGTGGGCCACCGGAGGATGGGAGGTGGCTCTGGCAGTCACTGAAGGAGGCCTTGGCAGGTGGCAGATGAAGGAGTGGTTTAAAAAAAAGAGTTAAAAAGAAAACAGAATAGAGTATTAGATGGAGGTTAAGCTGGACATAATATCAGAGGAAAGGGACCTTGGAGTCATCATTAGTGACCCCCATAAAAAACTACCACTGTAACAAGGCCTTCAGCAAGGCTAACAGGATACTAAGGTGCACTGGGGACAGGGTTCAATAGTAGAAGGCAGGAGGTACTGCTAACACTGCATAGGTCACTGGTGAGGCCACACATGGAGTACTGTGCCCAGTTCTGGAGTCCCCACTTAAAACAGGACAGGGACAGGCTAGAGAAGGTACAACGTAGGATAACCAAGATGATTCAGGGTCAGGATGGCAGATCCAATTAGCTTCAGCTAAAGGCACTGAAAATGTATTCCTTCAAAACCAGAAGAGAAAGGGAGGGTATGATAGAGACCTTCAAATTCGTGAAAGGAATTAATGAGGTGGGCTGTGAGGAGCTCTTTACCAGGAAGATAAAAGACAGGACAAAGGGTCATGAGTGGAGGTTAATAGGTGGAAGGTTTGAAAGGATGTGAATAAGTATTATTTTGTAGAAAGAGTGGTTGAGCTATGGACTGGTCTACCGGCAGAGGTGGTGGGTGCCAAAACCATAAATGGCTTCATACATGTCTGGGATAGGGTCGGGGGATATTAACTACTCAGTGGGAAGTTGGGAGAGAACAGAAACACAGATAACAAAAGGGAGAACAGTGTTAAGTGAATACCCCACAGAGACAATAATTCCTGGGGTATAATGGGGTAATATGGGCAGACTGGCTGGACCAGCAATCTTTTTCTGCTGTCGTCATCTATGTTTCTATATTTGTAATACTATCTTGCACCACCAAATGGAATGGCAGCTGTTAAGATCCTAACACAATTTTTGGGAGTCAGGGGATAAGGACAGAAAGTAGAGTTGCTCAGAATCTGCCTAACAGAGTCCAGTTTGTTGGATTCTCAGAGTGGGGTGGGGAATGCGATGGAGCAGAGATGGTTGGGGTGTTTTATTTTTCAGTACTGCATGTGTAAGAAGTCAGGAGTCAGCTGACAACCTGCCCTGATTTGTGGGTCCCAGCCCCAAAGCAAACATTTTTTCCCTACCTGGGTGCTGAAGGGGGGGGGTCCTGTCTGCTATCTAAGCCCCCAACTGCCACAACAGAACTTCCACAGAAATAGGAATCTAATGCCACATAAGTTCTGCAGCAACAGGGGCACTTGCTGTAGAACTTAGACCCAATCTGTTGCAGAGAACTCAAGGCCTTGCATAATAGCTGTATGACCATTTATGTAATAGAGAAACCTTTAATAAAACTTTTTTAAGTAAATGAAAAACAGGAAGACGGCACCATGGGAATTAAGTGATAGACATGGAGCGCCCTCGGTCCGATGATCTCCTCACATTCCGTCTTGGCAACTGTGTAACCTGGCACTATACAAATTCTGAATATGATGAAAGCATATTAAATCAGTGCATTGATGGTAAAAATGTATCTTTCATTTATTTTTTTCTTTGTAGAGTAGGATGGCTTGAGGCACACATTTTCAGGGGGTTCCACCCTCTCCCTCCAAGTATCTCCCACCCCCCCCCCGATGTCGTGCCATGCTTCTGGAAGCCTCGCATATTGAAACATTAGGGCTGATGCCATACCTCGTGAGAGAGCAGGTTCTCCAGCTTACCACAAGGGGCCCAGCTGTTAGGGCTCTGCAAATACCTTCTTCTGAATATTCAACTGAATATTTGGTATTCAGGGCCCAGGTATTCAGGTTACTTAAAAATAGGAAACGAACAGCCCCCTCCTCCTCCCAAGCACAGATCTTTTGAACATAGAAGCCCTCATCCCCACACCCTCACGTAGCACTCCAATCTCACTCTCCTCCCCCCAACACCCACATTTTGATAATTGGGTGCATCCTTTAAATAAAACTCTAATGGGTGACCAGCACAATCTGGCCACCTCCACAGCCAGCTGCCCACTTTTAGCACTTTACAGCACACCATAATATCGATTGTCCCTCCATCCCTCACCCTGGTAGCAGTGTCCCCATTACAAAAATTGAATATATTGCAATATATTGAAAAATATGCATTAATGTATGTCAATACACTAAGAAATATATTGTCCCAATGTAGTATATTATATAATATATTATGAATGATATTTTTAAATATACTGACAATATACTTCTAACTCAGAGTAAGCAAAAATATATGTCACTATATTGAGAAATACATTGACTCAATGAAATATAATACACAGTGGCCCAGATATTCAGAGCAGTTGCGCATGGCACAACTAAGTTGCACCGGCGCAAGTGTGGTATTGCGCTAAGGAGCCATATTCAGCGGGAGCCAGTGCGCACCACAAAATCCATTGCGCCAATGTGCAACGATAATGAATGCAAGAGCAAGGTGTGTGCCATGAATATCCAGCACAGTGGCATATTCAACCGTGAATCCATGGCACAAGTGTGGAGCAAATGGAAGTTGCTCCGAGCAGACTTGTTCCTAGTAAAACAGGGCACAAGCACACAGACAGCAGTTGCACCAAGGGTGGGAGTGACAGGGAGGGTTACAGGGAGACAGACAGACAGGCACACAACCAGACAGAGAGGTGACAAGGGAGAGGGAGTGAGGGGCACAGAGGGGGGGGGACACACGCACACACAAAACCTGTGTACCAGGATGGCACACGGCCAGCAACCAACTGCCCAGGGGCATGGTGGACAGCAGGGGACATGGAGAGTGCACCCATCCTGATGGGGGTGGTGATGAGGGCTGTGAGGTGGCAGGAGGAACAGCAACATGGCCGACAAAGGGCCTGGCGGCGGCATGACCGACACAAGTGGTACCGTGCCCACAGCAGTGCTGGGAACCAGAGTGACACCGAGATCGGCAGCCAGCACAGCCCAAACTAGGCCATGCTGAGGCAGCCCTGATAGCCACACAGCACAGAGCAGCAGGCACCCACCAGATGGGGTCACGCCATGGCTGTGGTGATGACGGTGACCACCGGCATGTGCCTGCACCAGCTAGGGACCAACAGGGGACACCACGGGCAGCACCCTGGTGGCCACAGGATGCCACCCCACACAGGTCCCCATGGCTGTCACCCCAGTACACAGGCAAAACATACAGCAGCAAAGCAGGAGAGCCACAGGGCAGCAGGCATGCCTGGCATGTGTGGGGCCTGTGCCTGCATCCACGTGGGCGGCCACATGCCGCCCATCCCTGTGGGACTGGTGTGTATCAACAGGAAGGGGTGCCCAAGCATCACCCACTGGGTGGTGTGTGATACTATGGGGCACACACCAATGCCTGCGCCACACACCTGGCACAGCCCTGAGCTGTGCCACGGATGTGAATGTGGAGATGACCCCACAAGCCACCCAGTGGGTGTGAGTGGCCTGGGCAGGGTGTAATGTGCAGTGCAGTCCTGGGGGTGTGGGTGCTAGGGAGAGGCAGGGGGTGCAGCACAGCATAGCACAGGGCTAACCATGGCATGCTCCACACAGGTGACAGCGCATACCTGCTGAGGCCCTGGCAGCTTCTTGCTGGTCCATCCCACCCTGGAGTGCCATCGGCCCCCAGTGTGCTGTTGCAGCATCCACCGCACCAGTCAAGGTTGCACTACCGGTACATGGCCTGTGCTGTTTGGTGGTGCCTTTGTGGCACAACGCATGCAAATGAGGTTCTGCGCAATGGTAATGATATGTTAATTCACCGCACTGTGCCATACATTGGCTGATGAGCTCATTTGCATGTGGTGTCTGAATTTCGGGATATTGTGCCATGCGCAATGGTATTGTGCCGGAGCAAGCGGCAGCACAATGGCCACACATGTGTGGTGCTCGGATCTGCAGTGCACATGTGCACAGTGGCGCATGGTGACTATCATGCAGACTGTGCAACTAGAAGCATGTAGCAGCACAGTGCAGCCATGCGAGGGCCGCAACGTGCACCTCACGCATGCTGGCATGTTCCCTATCGCGCACATGTGCACAGTGTGGGGGGTATGGTTCCATGGGCCATTGCACTGGGCACCTGTCTTGACCCTCGCCATAGGTGTCCAGCTGCCAGTGTGGACACTGCCGCATCAGCTGCTGCACCGGCCCATGCAGCAGATCGTGCTCATTGTCACAGGTGTACGTGGAGTGGTGGCAGACCTGCAGGGCATGTTGGCGGTGGAGGGGATGGGGGATGGCATGCCAGGGCAGTGGGCCAGAGCCATCACTAGGGGTGCCCCTGTGTCCCCTGTTACCCCCTGTGGCCCATCCCTATAGTCCCCCCTCTCACTGCACAGTCCCTGTTCTCTGTCCCCCTCTCTCTCTGTCCCCACCCATCCCCAGCCCCTGCTGTTTCTGTGCATGGTTGTCCCATACATATCTATCATCTGGCATACCCACCTGTGTCTGTGTCTGCTTTGCTGGTGGCATGGGGCACCATGCTGCAGTGTCCCAGTGTCCGTCCATGGTGTGTTCATGTGGGGGGCACATGCTGTGCTCCCATGGCTCCCTGCTGTGTGCTGTGGTCAGTCGGACTGTGGTGGTGGCCATCCCCTGTGTCAGTGGCTGTTCATTGGGGTGCCCATGGGGCAGCAGTCAGGAGTGTGTGGTGGGTGTGTGCATGGTGGTGGCCCACAGCCATGGTCATCGGTCGGGTACTGTCCGCAAGCTGTGCCGGGGCCCCTGCTTGGTGTTGTGCGTTCCATGTGGTCTGCCATGCCACCTGCCACCTGGCATGTTCAGTGCCTACTGTGTGGGCTTCCTGTGTGCCTATGTGGTGAGTTTGCATGGCTGCATGGTCCTTGGTGTGGCCTGCTATGGTCTGGGGGGGTGCATGGCCAGCGACCTGCAGGGGTGCTCCCTTGGTGGCCCTCCATTGGCCATTCCCACCCCCTGTTGCCTGCTATCTGTGCCACTTTTGCGTTCTGGGGTCCCGTGTCTGGGTGCCTGTGTGTTCCTTGCTGTGCCCTGCAGGTGGGGGCCTCCTGTGGCCTGGCACTGTGCTTCCATGGCTCTGTCCCTGGGTCTGTTCTTTATGCCTTGCCCCCCTCTGATGCTCTGATCCCACAGTTGCACTGGAGCATCTTTTTCTGCACCATGGCGCAATTGTGTTTGTGCTATGGTGCAACCCTGTTTGCACCATGGCACAACTGTGCCATATTCAGCTGGGATGCACTGGCGCAGTTTGGCCTGTGCATCCTCTGAATAGGCTTCTGTTGTGCCATGGTGCATCGAATTTACACTGTGCCAGACTTGCGCCGGGCTTTGGCGCATTTCTGAATATCTGTGCCAGTGTATTTCAGTGTATACTGAAACCATATATTTCTAATAAAAGAAATTGTAAATCACCTAATGTATGTTAAATGTATTGATAGAATACATTTTATTACAAAAATGAAATATATTTCAGTATACTGGAAATTATATTAAGTATGTTAATACATTCAATTGTTGAAATACATTAAACAATATACTTCAGAAATATATAATCATAATGTATTTCTTCCTCATGCATTGCTTGGAAGCACGTCAAACTATTTAGTAATACATTGTCTGAATATATATTATTAGTATATTTCAGAATATATACTGTATTCTTTGCATATGTTACATATATTTTATATATATTACATATATTTTTATATATGTTACATATATTTTTGTAAATACTTAGTTTGGTCCCACATGTACATTTGAATAATTAATTTGCATATTTCAGAAACATACATTATTAGCATAAGTTGTTATAATTTCTAGTTTTACAATAATTTTGAATTTACAGCATTAGCTTACAGACTGAAAGGAAATGAAAGGTACACATTATAAAGCAAGTACATATAGGATCTCACCCTGACCTAAAACGGAAACAAAATGGGGTGGTATAAATACCGATCTGAGCCCTTATTAAGCATGAGCTTGTGAGGTAAGTCTTATGTGTAAGTATAAATATTTAAAATGTATGTTTAAGTTACAGCTGCACTGTAAAACAATAGTTCTGATAAAATATTTCCATGGTTATTAACAAGATGAACACCAGTTGTACAGATAAAGGTACATGTAAATCATAAATAATTCTCTTTGTTTTTGTCTGGCTAAGTTAATAGTTATATTAATATCTATTACACATGTATATTACATATATTTGTAAATATAGGAAACAACATTTGAAATATAACATAAATACTTTGATACATATATTGGCAATATACAAATAACATATTTATCATCCTTATTTCAATATATTTGGAATTTAATCAATATATTTTTCAATTTACGTAGTATACTAAAGTGGCAATAATGTGTATATTTACAGAACATTGCAATATATTTGCAAATTTTAAAACATAGAAATATATTGATTTTCCACTACATTGCAATATATTATAAAACAAATAGATTGGAATATATCTCACTATATGTAAATATATTGTTAATAATATATCTTACAGTATATTTCATTTTCATAATGAGTGGAAAGATTGTGTTGGTGGTGCTCCTGAGTCCAGTTAGGATGCAGTGGGGGTTGGTCAAGAAATGTCAACAAACATGTTTTGGTGTGGTAACACCAGTATGGTGGGCACCCAGTGTTTCACTTTTTAATGAAAAAGATCTGAATCAAACTACCAGCTGCATCAACAGTCTCTATAGTATGTGAACAATTTAAGCAATAATGCCGACAGGATGTGTGTTGTGCTGGGATAACAACACGCCTCGGGTGGTTGAAGCACGGGGCTGCAGGCCGAGTGCATTCAACGCCTGAGGCGTGACGTTATCCCAGCACAACACATACCCTGGAGTGCATTATTGCTATTATACAATGGCTTGTTTTTTTAATAGAATAAAAAATAGAGAAAAAAGTATTTTTCTCTTTCTGTTTCTCATTTGTTGTGAGTGTAAGGATATGTTTTGAAAAAATCCACAGTTTCTGTTTTGGTCACTAGATGGTGCTGCTCGTGTAAAATGCGTGTTTCTTCCTTCCAGGTTTCCTTTTCTGACCACACGTGTGTCTCAGTCCTGGGTCTCAGTCTGTCCCAGTGTTGCCTCTGTTTTTCTTTTGGTTTTTTTATTGTATTATTTAGAATGTGGCCATTTATAATATTTGCAAGGACAGCGGTCACCGAGCCAATGGTACAGTGAATGTATCACGGTACAGTGAGTGAGCCAAAGAGCGGCTGCCAGACTGATCAGACACTGGAGCTGCTGAGGTACTGTTGTGCTCTACAAGCCGATTAAAGGTGCGGCTTTGTTGTAGTTTTTATGCATTTTCTTTTTTTTGTTCAAATCAGGGAAAACAGATGTAGGGGTGAGCGAGTGGTTGGTGCTGTTGTGGTCACGTGCTGCTATGTCTGTGCATCCCTGACTCAGCAAAGGGGAGTCTTTCAGTTTTTGCAGTGGAATGTGTGCATCTTGTTTTTGTTTTCTTTTAATTTTGTGAATGTGGTGGTAAGCCAGGGGGTGTTAGGGCGCTGTGCTTTTCTGGCTGATGGTGGTGAACAAGGCTTAGTTGGGGATAGTTGGTGACGGCAGCAGCGAGCAAAACTTACTATAACACCTACTGACCAGAGATTAGTACAGCAGGGTTTGTGGAGTGATTCCTGTAAGGACTGGTCACTTGTGTGCTGGGACTAGATCCATGATGTTGTGCTGGGATAACATCATGGGTCCAGTCCCAAGTATATCGTGTTTTTGAACTAGGGACACTTTGAGGCCTAATGGGATTGATTGTGTACCTTTAAATCAACCTGGAAAACATTTTTTTCCATTTCTCACTGTAACTGCTATTGGGTGTGCTGTGGTCAATGTTCACGTGTGCTTTGGTATTTATGTAATACAAGATATGTGCTATCTTACATGATGTGCTTCTGTGCTGTGTTTGTGACTCAACTGGTTACTAACATACTAAAATGCCAGCAGAATAGGCCTAATGGTCTTTTGAGTCTGCTCAATTGGTCAGTCTACCTGGGTGCTGACCTTGCTACCCTCGCCTTCTCTGGCTTCTCCTGCCCAGTTCCGGATATTCTTGCTGCATTGGATTTTGCTTCCAGAACCCTTCTTCTGTACCTGTCCCAGCCCCTCTTGAACCCTCAGCATCTCTGCCTCCACCAGCCCTCTAGGCAGTGCATTCCATGGCTCCACTACCCTCTCAGTGAAGTAGCACCTCCTCCTTTCTCCCTGAATCTTCCCTCCAGCTTCCACCCATGCCCTCTAGTGGCCCCTTCCTCCTTCCTTGAAGCACCCTGACTGTTCCTCCCTGGTTCCCAATTTTAAGTAAAGTCACTTTTCCCACAGAACCTGATTTTTATGTTCATCATGTGCGAAGTGCAGATGAACATGTTGATATGAGACTTGCTAGAGAGGGGTGTGAGGGTGCAGCCCAATGGAGGTGATGCTCTAGGGGGCCAGTCTGTGGCAGGTGAATCAGCAGGCAGTATCCTGCTGACACTGATTTGCTGTGGGGCTGGTCTTGGCAAACATTTCCAAGGACAAAGCCAACACAGTAGCAGCATGGCTCTCCTTTGAAGTGTGAGTCAGGATAACAACATATGCTATTATCTCCCAGCCACCATCAGTAGGTGGCACATGTGAGCCCACCCAGTGTGCCAAAATAATAACAATTTCTGACATTGGGATGCCTACTCCAGTGCGGATACCCCCATCCCACATTCATTTACTGGCGAGGGTGCCCAATCCCCTGTCGGCATCATGTATCCCCACCAACACCAACTCATGTGGCACACTGGGAGCCCACCCCAGTGTGCAGAGATAACTTTTTTTCAATTTTCCAACACTGGGATGCCCACTCTGTGTGTCAGATGTGCCCTCCCACCTAAACCGCCTATCCCTTGCCGACATCAGGATACCCAACCTCGTGTTAGCTTCCCCTAACTATTGTGACACATTGGGAGCCAACCCAGGTGAGCCTAGTTGCCCTGTTAATGAAGAAAAACATCCCCAGACCTGCCAGCTTTTTTTTAACCTGTAAAAAAAGAAAACGGTCCTTGTTGTCTCCCTTGTATCTTGTCCCCCTCCCCATTCCTATCTTCCCACTACGCATCCACCTCCCCTTACCCCCCTTACCACATATTTACCTCCAGAGGTTGGGCACTGTCATCCGCTGTGGACTGGGATGCGTCTGCACTCTTCAACGCCGAACTGCAAACTGAGGAGTGAAGGTAAGCTCTGCAGAATGCTAGTCAATGGGCGTTTCAACTAATGGTGATACCTCACACATTTTTAGGAATTTTGACACCAAATTTTCAACATGGGGTTCTTGGGACCCCACCTCGTGAACATGTCACTGTCATTTCTTTACTTAGTCCCCCAAGGTGATTTTGTGGTTGCTGCATGGAATCACCTTTGAGGACCAAGTAATGACATGCCAGTGCCACTGTTCATGGTGGGGAGTCTAAAAAGTCCATGTTCAAATTAGTAAAAAAAAACCAAAGATCTGCATTACAAGCGTGCATTGTGCGGTTTCTATGCAGGCTCAGTAACTTTGCCAATTTTCAATATTTTCACTCCAGATTTTCAACATTGCAATTTTTCACACCTCCTTTTGAACAGTATACCTGTCATTTTTCACATCCTGCCCAAAATTTGTTTTCACATCTGTGGCGCAGAATGTCACGGTCACTGTGCAACTTTTCAGGATGGATTAACAAACTCACAGTGCTACAATTCATGAGGGGAGGTCCCAAAAAGCCCATGCTGAAAATTTGGTGAAAACATTCCAAAAAATGATCATGTTACGGGCGTGCATTGCACAGTTTCTATGCACGCTCATTACTTTGCTAATTTTTCATATTTTCACCGCAGATTTTCAACATTGCCATTTTTTCACACCTCCTCGAGAACAGTGCAGCTGCTATTTTTGACATCCTGCCCAAAATGTGTTTTCACACCTGTGATGCTGAATGGCACAGTTGCTGTGCGAAATCACCTTTTGGGATAGAGTAACGAAATGATAGTGCCACTGTTTAAGAAGTAGAGTCCCAAAAAGCCCATGTTGAAAATTTGGAATGAAAATGCCAACAATCACCTGGGGTGTTAGGGTTTCCAACCATAATGCCCTTGCCCCCCCACCCTGTAAAGACTGACAAGCGTTAAGCTTGTGCCTTGGGGTCATCAGCTATAATGCTCACACCATTCCACCCCCACCCTATCCTGCGGCCAGTGACAGGCATCGGGGTCTGCCTTGGTGTCTTTGGCCCTAACATTCACCTCATTCTCCTATACTGCACCCATCTCTGCTTATGTCCTTATGGAATGGGGTGAGCGTTAGGGTTCAAGACCCCAAGGCACACTGCAAGACCTGCAGGGTGGGGGTGGAATGGCATGAGCATTATGGCCAATGACCCAAAGGGACACCCCAATGCCTGTCATTGCCTGCAGGGTGGGGGTGGAATGGCATGAGCATTATGGCCGACAACCCAAAGGGACACCCCCAATGCCTGTCAGTCTCTGCAGGGTGGGGGTGGGGCATTAGGGTTGGAAACATTAAGGAAGTAAATTAGGGAGGGACAGTTGACATCACCTACCTTGATTTCAGCAAAGCCTTCAACAATGTCCAACACAGAAGGCTGATTAGCAAGGTGGGTAGTCTGGCCACGGGGCACAAGCTGATAAACTGCTTTAGAAACTGGCTGATGGAAAAGAGGCAGAGGGTGGTGGTAATGGGATCCAATCCAGGGAGAGGGGGGGTGACCAGCAGGGTACCTCGGAGATCAGTCCTGGGACCAGTCCTGTTCAATGTCTTCATTACAGCCATTGCGGAAGGGCTAGAAGGAAAGGTCTGTCTGCCTGTTTGCAAATGACATCCACATCTGTAACAGAGTGAAGTGAATACTCCAGAAGGGATGGAAATAAGCAGGGACATGGAGAGCCTTGAAAATGGTCTGAGAAGTGGCAACTGAGGTTCAATGCAAAGCGCAAATAATGCACCTGAGAAGAGGGTAGCATAGGAGAGTTACAGGATGGGGGACGTGCCGATGATCACCAAGGAGGAAAGGGACCGAGGAGTTATCAGTTCTGATGACCAAAAGGTGTCAAAGCAGAGTACAAATGTTGCAAGGAGGGCCAGTGGCATGCTGGGGTGCATAGGCAGAGGTATCACTAGCAGAAAGCTTGAGTGGTGATGCCATTGTATAATGCACTAGTGAGGCCTCACCTGCAGTACTGTGTGCACTTCTGAAGGCCGCAAATATACAAGGACATTGACAGGGTGGATGCAGCCCACAGAAAGGCAACCAAGATGGTACATGGCTTGCAAAGCAGAACATATCAGGAGAGATTAAATGGACCTCAATATGTACTTATTGGAGGAAAGGAAGGAGTGGGGGTACATGATAAACATGTTCAAGTACCTCATAAGCATAAACAAGGTGCAGAGGCAGACGTCTTCCAATGCATCAAATGCTCGGCATTGACAAATGCTTGTTTTTTATCCTAAAAAACAGCAAAACGTCCATCATTGTCCGCTGTGTAACCCCACACCCCCAAACAGTATACAGACACTGGGGGTGCCCAGTTCCCAGTGTCCTCATCTGTCTGTCCATTGTTGACCACTGTGTAACCCCCCTAAACAGTAGACAGACACTGCTGGGTCCCCAATCCCCCAGTGTCCTCATCTGTTCAGCAAACTCCCTGAAAAAAGAAAACTGTCCATCATCGTCCATTGCACCATTACCCAACCCCCTACTCTCCCACTCTGGACCCACCCCCACACCCCACCCATACTTACCTACCAGAGTCCATTGTCATAATCTTACTTGACTGCAGGCACCTCTTTGCTTCTACAAAGCCCAACCGTGAATTGAGGTAACGCTTCAATGTATTTCAATTGAGTTTTCTAAGTCACATGTATTTCAATGGGTTTTCAACTAATGGCATAACTTGGACATTTTAAATATTTTGCCCTAAATTTTCAATATGTTTTCTGGGACCCCACCTCACGAACAATTTCACAGAAGCAATTTTCAAATATCCCCCGCATGACACCAGTGGACACAACGATCATTCAGCATTGACAAATGCTTGTTAAATACTGGTTTTAATTCTGTTAAGAGTTCCATCTTTACAGGCTTTTTAATAAAGTGGGCTAGTGTTTGTGATTTACACTCTGGAGGTAAGTATCATTTTATAACTGTATGATATACTGCAGTATGCTCCTTCCAACTAGAGGGTTCAAACACAGATCACAGATGCATTGTGACAGGGGTGCAAGAGCTTGACAAGGACATAAACTACATCACTGCAGTTCCAAAATGGTTGGTATCCCCACTGAGTAAATTTAAAACATCCACTGAGTTTTCTAAAAGGCCTGTAAAGGCCATAACAGAATGTGAACCTGTATTTGAAATACAACTTCTACAGAATATAATGGCTTGCACCTCAGTGCAGTTCTCCTTTAAAGTGGTAAATGAATTTTTTTTAATTCAAGGAACCTTTTCTGTAGAATTCAGGAGAATTCATAGAGATGTTAACAGAGAGACAGAGAAGGAGAATAGAAGGAAAGATAAACTGGTCCCCAAGGCTCAGCAGTTTGAATTACACTGATGTTTGATTTGCCAGATGTTTCCCTGATGGACATCATAAAAGGAATATAACATAAGGATGGATGGAGGTGAAATAGTGCTACTTGATTGCCAGTCTGGGACTACCACAGGTGAAACCGCATTCTTTTGTGAACTTTAATAATCTGAAGGGTCATCACTCTTGTCAAAAAGTAGTGAAACTCTGTCTCCAGGTTCAAGGGTGGATCAGTCCATGAGGATGGGAGGGATACAGACATACTGTACGTGGATGAACTTGCTCTTTTCTCTGTGCATTTCCCAGGATCCTGACCCAGCTGCCAACAGCTAGACAGGGGATGTTTAAGAGGTGAGACAGGAAGCCTGTCTAGCAGAAGCAGCACTGGGATCATGAATCTTGATCCCTTCTGATGACTATCGAACTGCTCTGCACTCTGGGACAGGAAATGTTTACACAGCTTCCAACTTTGCTCATCTTCACGCGATGAAGGGCTGCACATATTAGGCTTTCTGAGGATGCACAAACAAATGCTGCGTTCAAATGGTCAACAATTTTAAGTCTCATATCTCATCTCTTTTGGCAGAGTCATGTTTTAGTACAAAAATTAATTCATAGCATGTGGCAGACTGCAGAGATGGAAAACATGAACAAGAGATCTCATCTTGCAATACATAAATAAGCAAATAAATAAACAAATGAAGGAAAACATTAGGTCCCGGGTACATAATTTTATTTATTTTGTCTAGGATTACAAATACCTTTGAGCCAAGGCTCTTTTACAAAGGTTCCATGTCAGTTAATAACATACAACATGAGACAATAGTGAAATAACAGTAAACAATGCATGTTACAATAGAGCTATTGAAAAGGTCAAGTATAGGAAAAGTAAGGTGTAGAGGCAGAGGAGAAGTGTGGGTAGTTAAGAGAGGCAGCTATAATGAAATGGAGGAACACGGCTAGAAAGCATGTGCCCACAGGGAAAGGGTCGGGTCAGGCGCCTGGGGTGGCAAAGAGACAAGGATGAAAAGGGGTGGGAGGGCGTGGATGCAGCCAGTGGCATTTGTCAAACAAAGAATGGAAAGGAGTAGCGGAGGAAAAGTGGGGCAGGGTAAAGGGGAGGAAGTGCATAAGGGGGCAAAGAAAGGCTAAAGAGGTGATATGAAAACCTGAGAATTGAAGTGGCACCTCAGGAGTTGGGGGAAGGGGGGAGAGGGATTAACAGAATATCAGATGGGACAAAGGCTGAGTAGGTCATGAGCTAGGAAAGGCAGTCACAGGAGCTAGAGGCAATGAGATGGGCCTGGAGCCTGGTTTTGAACAGACCTAGTGTTGTGGCAGAGGAGATGGTCTGGCTGAGACCATTCAGCCATATAGGAGCCCTGTAGGTGAAGAAGCGTTGTCCCTGTGTAGTCCGACAGCGAGGAACTTGTAGTATATATAATATGTATATAATATCAAAAGAATGATGTATCTATCCACTGTCGTCTTTCTCAGGGTGCAAATCTGGTCATTTTCTGATTTAAGAACCATAGATAATATTTATTTATTTGTCATTTTTGACCAGGAAAGGCACACAGAGCAATGATGATAACTAATTTCCAGGTGTGTCCTGCTGGGGTTATCTGGACCTGTTTTATTGACGGGGGAATGTTGGCCATGACATCAGGGAAACTCTCCTACTCTTCATCAATAAGTGACACGAGATCTTTAACTTCCACCTGGACAGTTACTAGATGCAGGCAGAAGGGACCTTGATTTAACACCTTATCCTAAGGACAGCACCTCAACAGTGCAGTACTCCCTTCCCCCTACTGCACTACAGTGTCAGTTGGTGATATTACTCCAAGTACCTGGTGTGGAGCTGAACATATGACCTTCCAATCTTCCAGCCTTAGGTTCAAGCATCCTACCTTCTGAACCACTGACACTGCTATCACTGGGCCCTATGCACTATGCCTACACACCATGGAAACTGGGTGCATAGGCATAGATATGTGTGAATGCCACACAGTGGGGGTCCCACAGACCCCCAGTAGCATTCACAAATGGCGCACAAGGAATTAACGTGCCAGATCCCCAGCCACGTAGACAGAAATGTGCAGGGTGGGCGGGAGGAGTGCCTGCATTCACAAAGGTGCATAGTGCGGTCACAGGGGGCATAGTAGGGAGCAGATTATGGCAGGGGGGACCCTGATGTAACTGCTGTATGCAACGCGCATACACAGTCCCGTGCCAAGTCCAGGCAGACCATTCCCAGTCCCCCACCAACAGAACCCCGGCACCTATCCGCTGTGCCAGCCCACCAACCCCAGCACACATCAGTGCCCTATGCCCATCATAGTGCTGTAGCCCACCCCCCTGCACACAATACAGCCCCTCAGCCTCTGTATGAAGTATCCCCCTGCCCCCAGCACACATCTCAGCCCTGTCCCCATCTGTATGAAGTATCACCCCACCCCAGCATACAACACAGCCCCATCCTAATATACTATGCACACCCCTCCCCAACCAGTGCCCCATCGTGAGGTACACAGCCCAATACAGGAATACCCAACCACCTCCCGAACCCCCATCCCTGCCTCTCATTGGTGTTCAGTGGTCCCCTCACCCCCAGTGGCACCGTCAACACCACCCCTGGCCACCGAAACCAACAGTCGGTGCCACAGCTCTGGACAGCCAGTGGCACAGTCCTCCTTACACCTTCTCAGTTGTTGGACATCCAGTGGCCAAGGTGGTATAAGGAGGGCTGTGCTGCTGGCTGTCCAGAGCCGTGGCACTGACTGTCGGGTACAGGGGCCGGGGAATGGTGTTGACAGTGCAGCGGGTGGTGGAGGGGGGCCACTGAACACCAATGAGGTCAGGGATGGGGGTCGGTGGTCGGGCATTCCACTATCATGGTCCGTGATATGTACCGAGGGAATGCTACCTACAGACAGGGATGGGGCCTCAGTACTGTGAGTGGGGGTGGGCCATTATATGGAGAGGATGAGGCATTACTGTTGGGGAGGGGCATCACTGCCTTGCTGACTGGGGCCGGAGCTCTGCTGGGGCAGGGTACTTGTGTTGCTGGGAACAGCTGGGACTCTGTGTGTTCAGGGTGAATGTTACATGATGCGGGACAGGGCAGCCATTGGAGGCGCATATGTGCACCATGGGTGTCGGCCAGGGGGAGTGACCCAGTGACAACTGGGCACAGATAGTGTGGTGCCGGGTGCCTGTGTGTGTCTTATGCACCTGGACCCATGCCACTGCCCATTGTGCACACCAGCCCCTGCAGAGCAGAAGTTCCCTCTGGGACCCAGGATGGGCATCCCATTGGATGCCCCTGCAATCCATCACTCACCCCTGGCTACCCTGTGCAGTCCTGCATGCTGAGGGGCAGGGCCACAGACAGGTTTTCCCTGCAGGTGCATGCGGTTGTGCATACCACGCACCCTGTGCCTGTCCGGGGCTGCAGAGCTAAGCAGGTGGGCTACGCACCAATATTATCAAATAAAAAATTATATCAAATAAAAACTGGGAGTTGTACAGTATGTTTCAAGTTTATTTTTACATATCTGAGGTATGTGACACCACATAAATTACAACAGCATAGCTCGAGGGATTTCTATAAAGTTACAAAATGTGTAGAGCGTTTACTGCATCCTGACTGGCTGATAGATCCACTGGCCCATAACCATACAGAGCAATAAATTGTTCGCAGGGCACTTTTCTGACAACAAGGACACAGTACACG
Source organism: Neoceratodus forsteri (assembly GCA_016271365.2). Taxonomy (NCBI): domain Eukaryota; kingdom Metazoa; phylum Chordata; order Ceratodontiformes; family Ceratodontidae; genus Neoceratodus; species Neoceratodus forsteri. The sequence continues at coordinate 37,244,282 of CM028134.1, forward strand.
TACATATTCATGCCTTACAAAAAGTTTAAAAAACAAATTCTGCCAGGCACGTGTGTAAATTAAACAGCCTTAATACACATTATTTGCCCTAACCCATTAACTAACATTTTGACCCATTTTAATAAATACCCATCCCCACATGTAACAAAACATTTTACAGCATCAATTAGCCTGTTTATTTTCATTTTCCTTTCCAGGTATCTAGTTCTCAGTCGTTAACTTGCTTGACTCTCACTTGCTGCTTTTCCATGTCCCTCCTCCTACAAGCCCACCCCCAAACTCCTGGAAGAGCCTGGTCTGTCACTAAAAAAAATTATCTACAGTATCTCCCAGCTAGCTGCAGTTTTCTTTAATTGCCAGTACACATTTCGTTTATTGCCAGCAAGTGTAAAAAAATAAACAAAAAAAACCAATTACAGTAGCGATGGTGACACTCCCGTGCATAGCCAGTTAGTCAAGAGTTGGCAGCTTTCCTAAACTGACCATTTATAATAATAATAATAATCATTTTTATTTATAAGGCGCCTTTCAATTGTCAAGGCGCACCGTACATAAATAACAAATTAAAACAGTTAAAATCATTAAAAGAGATGCAGCTAAATCAGGACAATTAATTTAGTCAATATTCTGAAAATGCAGTTTCCCACAAAAAAGTCTTCAAACCTCTCTTGAAACCCTCCACAGAGGTGCACTCCCACAACCAACGGGGTAGAGAGTTCCAAAGGGTGGGGGCCACATACAAAAAAAGCCTGAGTGCCCGAGGATTTCAAATTCACCCTTGGAACCTCTATCAACCCCTCGTCGGCCGAGCGGAGTGATTGATTAGGGTGATAAGGAACCAGAAGTTCTTTCAGATAGACTGGGCCCAGATCGTGTAGGGCTTTGAAAGTCAGCAATCCGACTTTAAAGGTGATCCGCCACCGATTGGCAGCCAGTGCAGTTCGCGCTAGCACTGGAGTAATGTGACAGGATCTACTAGAACCATCAAAGCCGGGCTGCAGCATTCTGCACTAGCTGCAGGCGATGGATTTCAACCCCAGAAAGCCCTAGATAAAGGAGTTGCAATAATCAAGCGCAAGAACATGAAGGCATGGACTAACATTGGCAGGTAGGCAGATGGAACAAGATGCAGAATCCTGGCGATGTTCCTAAGATGATAAAGGAAGTCTTGACGACTGCTGACACCTGTGAATGCGGTGTCAGCCGTCAAATCAGAAACAGACAAGTTCGCCACCCGTTCAGAGGTCAGGAGAAATGCCTCCAAGAAGAATTCCAGAAGATGCACCATCACCCGACCCCCTATCTGTCGACCGGGTCCACAACCAGTACCTCAGTCTTATCAGAGTTCAACCTCAGCCAGCTAGAATTCATCCACTCCTGGATTTCTTTTAGACAACTATTAAAGACCGAGAGAACCCCTCCTGGTTGGGGCAAAGAAAGATGGAGCTGGGTATCATCTGCATAACAGTGAAACCTCAGCCCATACCTCCTTACAATGTCTCAGATGGGTAGCATATACACCACAAATAACATGGGTGACAATACTGAACCCCGAGGCACCCCTCACGACAAAGCCGTTGAATCAGAGGAAAAAACCCTGGACACATTTAAAATCAAAAAGACTTCTGTCTTAAACCACGCCAACACAGTTCTTACTATCTTGATGCTGTAATGCAGTGAGTGAAACACCGACCCCAATGACTGAAATGGTTGCCAGTCGAGACAACAAAGACAAGGGGGGAGGGGGATATTAATGCTCATTCCCCTAACATCAGCACAAAGGGCAGACATCCTTGAAAACAATGCATTCATTTACCATTTGCTTTTCCTGCCCATCAGCAGCAATGCCATCAGTACCCTGTGCCAAATGGTGGCACAAACATGAAGGACAAACTGGACTATATCAAGTATATGAAAGACACCACTAACTTCAATTTTCATTGCAGGCTCTGCTGCTGTAACCTGACAGCTGGTGAACTTGCAGCTCTCAGATCTCTGCAACACAGGACTTACGTTATTATCACACCAGCTGATAAGGGGGGAGCAGTTGTGGTCTGGTATAGGGGGCTATACATCACGAGCCACACAGCAACTCTCTGGCATCATTTTTACTCTTCTCTTCCACAGGACCCAACTGCCAGCTATCAGGAAGAGGTTAACACCACTAGGAAGTAAATCAAGGAGGGCAGTAGACTTCACCTACCTAGATTTCAGCAAAGCCTTCAACACCGTCCCACATAGAAGGTTGGTTAACAAGATGGGTAGTCTGGGCATGAGAGACAAGGTGGTGAACTGGGTTGGGAACTGGTTAACAGACAGGAGACAGGGGTGGTAAATGGGTTTACAATATGGGAGAGGGGTGACCAGTGGGGTACTGCAGGGATCAGTACTAGGACCAGTCCTGTTCAATGTCTTCATTAGTGACATTGCAGAGGGCAGGAAGGAAAGGTCTGCTTGTTTGCAGATAACACCAAGATCTGCAACAGGGTGGATACTCAGAAGGGGTGCAGAAAATGGAGAGGGACTTGGAGAAGCTTGAAAGATGGTCAGAAATGTGGCAACTGAGTTCAATGCAAAAAATGCAAAATAGTGCACCTGGGTAGAGGTAGCCCTGGTGAGAGTTACAGGTTGGGGAGGGTAGCTGACTGTCACCAAGGAGAAAAGAGACCTAGGGGTTATCATCTCTGATGACCTTAAGGTATCAAAGCAGTGTGCAAATGTGACAGGGAGGGCCAGTGGCATGCTGGGGTGCATAGGCAGGGGTATCACTAGCAGGAGGTGGGAGGTGTTGATGCCATTGTATAAAACATTGATAAGGCCTCACCTGGAGTACTGCATGCAGTTCTGGAGGTCACACCTGCGTAAGGACATAAACAAGGTGGAGACTATCCAGAGAAGGGCGACAAAGATGGTGCAGGGCTTGCACACAAAACATATGAGGAGAGACTAAGGGACCTCAACGTGTACTCACTGGAGGACAGGAGAGAGCAGGGGGACATGATTGAAACTTTCAAATACCTCAAGGGAATAAACAAGGTGCAGGTGGGGGACCTTTTCCAGTGTAGAAAAAGTACTAGAACAAGGGGTCACAATATGAAATTGGAGGGTGGGGATAGATTAAGAGGTAACGTGAGGAAGTTTTTCTACACAGAAAGGGTAGTTGAAACTTAGAATAGTCTGCCACAGGAGGTAGTGCGAGCAAGCACAATGGAGGGGTTTAAGCATGCCTGGGACAGGCACAAGGGAACCTTAAGAGGGGAGGGAGTGATGAAAAGCCATTGATCACATAGGTTCAGTGGCTACATATAATAAACAGGGCCTTGGGCAGACTGGATGGGCCTGGTGGTCCTTATCTGCTGACAATTTCTGTGTTTCTATGTTTCATCACCTCTGCTACTGAAACAAAAGAGCTCCCTACTTCTGCTAAGAAGCTCATAGCTCAACATCCTCAGGCATCCAGGTTCTGTTTCCTTCCCCAGATTCACAAAACAGGTAACCCTGGACACCCTGTTGTGTCTGCCTGCTCCTGCCCCACATCCCACATCTCAGTATTTCTGGATAGCCTTATGAGACCACTGTTGAATCCCTGCCCTCCTACATTAAAGACACTATCCATGTTCTCCAGTTATTTGACAGGTTCAGATTCAGTGACTCCCATCAACTCATCTTTACCATGTATGTTACATCTCTTTACTCAGTGATCCCCCCACAGTTAAGGCCTGACAGCTCTGCAGCATTTTGTGAATAAGTGGGAAGTCCAGTAGCCACACACACACACACACACACACACACACTAACCTGACTGGCTGAACTTGTCCTTAAACTTAAAGCTTTTTCTTTAACTAACAGTTTTTTCAGCAGGTCAGTGGAGTTGACATGAGTAACAGGATGGGTCACAGTTTTGCCAGTATGTTTATTGGTTTCAGTTGAGGAAAAATTCTTTACCTCATTCACAGGGACTGTGCTTTTACCTCTACAAATGCTACATAGATGATTTTGTGTGGGCCACCTTCTGTTCCAGAGAAACCTTTCAAATCTTCTTGGACAAGTTTGCCACGGCTCATCCTTACCTTCAGTACACTGTTGAAGCATCCTGCTCCACACTGCCTTTTCTTGATATCGAATTGTCAGTGCACAACACTGGTCTGAAGACACTGGTTTATTACAAACCCACTGACACACAGGTTTCTTCTCCACAGCTCTTTCCATCCCAAATATTTCTGAATTGTTTGCCCTATTTGCAGTTTCTTAGACTTCTAGATTATGCAGTGAAGAGGATGATTTTGCTGAGCAGGCTGAAATAATGCACTTTTTTTTTATTAACGGGATGCAAGGAAAGCATGTGGACGGAGCACTCTCTAAGGTCAGTAGTATGCCCCATAACCTTACCCTCACAGGTATGATATTCTGACACAACAACAACAACGCATTCAACTACCACTTCCCTTCCATTCTAAGACCCCTTCTCTTCACAGGATCATCACAAGGAGCTTACCTATTCTGCAAACTAACCCTAATATCGAAGCTTCCTTTACAGAGCCGCCAATTGCCTCCTACCGCAGATCACCCAACCTAAGGACTCTCCTGGTATGAAGCAGTCTCCATACCCATAACAATTCCTTCCTACCAGATACCAGAACTTGCAACAGAACCTTCCGTTATACCCACAAACTAATTTTTAGTATCACTGAAATTCAATGACCCACAGATGTTTTTCACATCGCCAAGGAGTTCTCATGCACTCTCAGTAATATGATACATTGTATTCTTTGCATGAAGTATGCAGCTACCATATCTACATTAGACAAACAGGCAGATCCCTAGCTGACCGATTCAGGGAACATTACAGTGCAGTCAGGGTTGAGTAGTCACTTGAATGTTAAACCCTAATTTTTGCACCTTTAATAACTTTGCCCCGTTCAACTAATTTACTTGACATTTGGAAAGCAGAGACATGGTGCCAGGGGCTCTGTATCCAGAAACTTTTGTGGTGATCAGTTCACCGGGGACAAAGTTACAGAGGGACACCCCCCCCCTCACATGACTTAAATTAAGACCTTTTTTTTTTTGCTCACCAAAAACTGAAAAAGTAGGAGGATTGGAAACCGGGAACCTGCAGGTTTGATAGAGTTTGCCCCACGATGTTTGACTTTTGTGCTTTTTATCTCCCAAACTTCAGTAGTTTTTAAAATATTTAAGAAAAATTGTTCTGTTTCTGGGCATGTGTAGTTTTAAAAAATCAGCGTTATAAAAAAAAACAATTTTTACAAACACATCTTTATATGTGTTTGTATCAAAAACCATGTGCTTGTATAAAAAAAACCATATGTTCGCATGAGTTAGTTGCAAACACAGGAAAAATGGCCAAACCACTGCTCACTGTAAAAATACTAAATATGTAAAATTGATGCCCGATAGTATGTCTTAAATTTAAATGTTTTTAATAGTGTGCTTTTGAGTACTTTGTACATTTGTTAGTTTTTAGAGAAATTGGAAAGTGTTGAAATTCACCTAATGTGAGCGATCGTATTCTGATCGCACAGCGAAACCTGCACCGTGAATGACAGTACAGCGACAGCATCAACAGGTTGCTGTACTGTCATTGCAGAACCAACACTGCTTTCTTAGGGTCCTGCACCCCTCTCTGAATCAACTCCAACTCAGGTTGTTCAGTTTAGTTATATGATGCGGGAGAGGTAGAACCCTCGCATGGGGGTTCAGGGGCAAAGTCCCCAAAGAAAACAAAGTCTGTAGTGAATGCTTTTTGTCAACCGCAATTGCAGTCAACATAAAGCTATCGTTGTAACGCCGGGTCGATTTATGACCTTGTTGAAACTGCATCATGGAGCCTGAATACATGACTATTAAAACTATGTGTTCATATCTTGAAACCATATGTTCGTGTCATGAATGTTATGTGATTGTATGACTTAGCAATTCAAATGCAGGAAAATGGTCAAACCATTGCTTCTTGAAAAAATACTAAAAATGTAAAATTGTTGTCACTAATAGCATGTGTTTGTCTTTAAAAGTTTTAAGTAGTGTGATTTTTAATACATTTTACAGATTTATTAGTTTTATTTAGTGAAATCAGAAAGTGTTGAAATTTGTATAATATAAACATATAACTATTAAAGCCATGTGTTCATAAAGCATTTCTTCATATTGCAAACCTTATGATTCATATAACTTAGCAATGCGAACACATGAAAAACGGTCAAACCATTGCTCCTTGAAACAATACTAAATTTGTAAAATTGTTGTCCTTGATAGGTGTGTTTGCCTTTTAATGTTTTAAGTAGTGTGCTTTTGAGTCTTTCAAAAGATTTGTTAGTTTAATTTAAAGAAACCATACATTGCTGGAATTAAAGTAATACAAACATATAACTATTAAAGCCAAGAGTTTGCATATTGAAACAACAATTTTGCGACTTGACCTTACAGCAATAGATTTATGTTGACCACAAATTGCGGTTGGCATAAATCCATCAGGTAAACTCTTCACCCCTGAACCCCCATGCAAGGGACTCTGCCCTCCGTACCCCCTGCACTTTATGATTATCAACTCCAAATCTCAGTTTATTCAGAGAGGGGTGCTAGAACCAAAGAAAGCAGTGCCAGGGTCCCACAGGTACATTACAGTAGCAACATCGAATTGCTGCTGTAATGTCATTCAGTTTCGAAATGTTGCTGTTAAATTGGCAAGCCTGTTGAAACCATGTATTCATATAGTAAACATTAGGTGTCCATATGACTTATTTTATTTCTTTGAAAACATTTCACCAGGAAAGGCATACTGAGCTACGAATAACTTGTTTCCAGATGTGTTCTGGGGGAGAGGGGATAGGGGATACAATATGAGTATATCAAAAAGAAAAAATATATAGTGCAACAAAGACAAAATCGTTCAAGGTACAAGGTTGAGACAAGGACAGGCATGTCAACAAGTTCCAAAATTATTAGGCAATTGTACTGACACACAACTGACTGTATTGAAGCTATGCCAAACATATATAGTGAAATAGGCACATAGCACATGCCATCAAGGTATAATCTAACTATATACATATGTACATAATCTATATGTACACATACATAAACACACACACACACACACACACTCACTCCCTCACAATATGCACATGAACTTATATAGTCACATATACATACTGTATATAAAATTGAACAATATGAGTAAAATGTTGCAGGGTTAGCACTTAAGGTAGTAAGTGAGATCTCAGTCAGACTGTAGATGAACCTTCCCTCCTCTGGGATGCAAATCCTACAAGGAGGTAAACCGGTGGACCTACACCTTCCAGTATGCACACCCCATAAGAGGAGAGGGGAAGGGGAAAGGGGGAGACAGGACAGAGAAGGGGAGGAGAGATTAGGGAAGGGGAAGAATGAAGAAAAGTGATAGGTTCTGTGCATACTCTACACTAGTCCATAGCTTGCTTATTGTTGTTTTCAGGTGATCGGCATACTCAACACCTGTCCATAGCTTTGGTATCTTCGTTTTCAGGTGCTGTGCATACTGTACACCTGTCCATAGTTTGTTTATCATTGTTTTCAGGTCCTGGGCATACTGTACACTTGTTCATAGCTTGGGTATCATTTTCAGATGTTGTGCATACTGTTCACCTGTCCTTGGCTTGCGTATCATTCCTTTCAGGTGCTGGGCATAGTGTACACCTGTCCATTGCTAGGCTATGGTTGTTTTTCAGGTCCCTCTGCATACTGTACACTGTCCATAACTTGCTTATCATTGTTTTCAGGTGCTGTGCATACTGTACACCTGTCCATAGTTTGCTTATCATTCTTTTCAGGTGCTTTGAATAATGTACACCTGTCCATAGTGAGGTTATTGTTGTTTTCCTGTGCTGTGCATAATGTACACCTGTCCATAGCTAGGTTATGGTTGTTTTCAGGTCCTCTGCATACTGTACACCTGTTCATAGCTTGGTTATTATTGTTTTCAGGAGGTGTGCATACTGTGCACCTGCCCTTAGCGTGTGGATCATTGTTTCAGGTGGTGTGCATTCTATACACCTGCCCTTAGCTTGCTTATCATTGTTTTCATGTGCTGGGCATACTGTACAACCATCCATAGCTTGGTTATTGTTGTTTTCAGGTGCTGTGCTTACTGTTCACCTGTCCATATCTTGATTATTGTTGTTTTCGGGTGCTGGGCATACTCTACATCTCTCAATAGCTTGGATATCATTGTTTTCTGGTGCTGTGCATAGTGTACACCTGTTCATAGCTTGGTTATTGTTGTTTTCTGGTACTATGTATACTGTACATCTGTCCATAGCTTGATTATCATTATTTTCATGTGCTGGGAATACTTTACACCTGTCCATAGCTTGGTAATCATTATTTTCATTTGCTGGGCATACACTACACATGACCCTAACTTGGTTATCACTGTTTTCATGTGCTGGGCATCCTTTACATCTGCCCATAGCTAGCTTATATTTGTTTCCAGGTGATGTACATATTGTGCACCTGCCAATAGCTTCTTATCTTTGTTTCAGGTGATGTACATACTGTACACCTGCCAATAGCTGCTTATCATCAGTTTTCAAGTGCCGGGCATACTCTACAACCGTCCTATGTTTACTTATCATTGTTTTCAGTTGCTGTGCATACCCTACACCTCTTCATAGCTTGCTTATTATTGTTTTCAGGTGCTAGACATACTGTACACCTGCCAATAGCTTGCTTATCATCAGTTTTCCGATTGCTGTGCCTACTACACCTGACCACAGCTTGCTTTATGTTGTATTCAGTGGCATGGCATAGTCTACAGCTGTCCATAACTTTGGTATCATTGTTATCACCTAATGTATGTTAAATGTATTGATAGAATACATTTTATTACAAAAATGAAATATATTTCAGTATACTGGAAATTATATTAAGTATGTTAATACATTCAATTGTTGAAATACATTAAACAATATACTTCAGAAATATATAATCATAATGTATTTCTTCCTCATGCATTGCTGGAAACACGTCAAACTATTTAGTAATACATTGTCTGAATATATATTATTAGTATATTTCAGAATATATACTGTATTCTTTGCATATATTACATATATTTTATATATATTACATATATTTTATATATATTACATATATTTTGTAAATACTTAGTTTGGTCCCACATGTACATTTGAATAATTAATTTGCATATTTCAGAAACATACATTATTAGCATAAGTTGTTATAATTTCTAGTTTTACAATAATTTTGAATTTACAGCATTAGCTTACAGACTGAAAGGAAATAAAAGGTACACATTAAAAGCAAGTACATATAGGATCTCACCCTGACCTAAAGCGGAAACAAAAATGGGGTGGTATAAATACCGATCTGAGCCCTTATTAAGCATGAGCTTGTGAGGTAAGTCTTATGTGTAAGTATAAATATTTAAAATGTATGTTTAAGTTATAGCTGCACTGTAAAACAATAGTTCTGATAAAATATTTCCATGGTTATTAACAAGATGAACACCAGTTGTACAGATAAAGGTACATGTAAATCATAAATAATTCTCTTTGTTTTTGTCTGGCTAAGTTAATAGTTATATTAATATCTATTACATGTATATTACATATATTTGTAAATATAGGAAACAACATTTGAAATATAACATAAATACTTTGATACATATATTGGCAATATACAAATAACATATTTATCATCCTTATTTCAATATATTTGGAATTTAATCAATATATTTTCAATTTCGTAGTATACTAAAGTGGCAATAATGTGTATATTTACAGAACATTGCAATATATTTGCAAATTTTAAAACATAGAAATATATTGATTTTCCACTACATTGCAATATATTATAAAACAAATAGATTGGAATATATCTCACTATATGTAAATATATTGTTAATAATATATCTTACAGTATATTTCATTTTCATAATGAGTGGAAAGATTGTGTTGGTGGTGCTCCTGAGTCCAGTTAGGATGCAGTGGGGGTTGGTCAAGAAATGTCAACAAACATGTTTTGGTGTGGTAACACCAGTATGGTGGGCACCCAGTGTTTCACTTTTTAATGAAAAAAAAGATCTGAATCAAACTACCAGCTGCATCAACAGTCTCTATAGTATGTGAACAATTTAAGCAATAATGCACGACAGGATGTGTGTTGTGCTGGGATAACAACACGCCTCGGGTGGTTGAAGCACGGGGCTGCAGGCCGAGTGCATTCAACGCCTGAGGCGTGACGTTATCCCAGCACAACATACATACCCTGAGTGCATTATTGCTATTATACAATGGCTTGTTTTTTTAATAGAATAAAAAATAGAGAAAAAAGTATTTTTTTCTCTTTCTGTTTCTCATTTGTTGTGAGTGTAAGGATATGTTTTGAAAAAAATCCACAGTTTCTGTTTTGGTCACTAGATGGTGCTGCTCGTGTAAAATGCGTGTTTCTTCCTTCCAGGTTTCCTTTTCTGACCACACGTGTGTCTCAGTCCTGGGTCTCAGTCTGTCCCAGTGTTGCCTCTGTTTTTCTTTTGGTTTTTTTATTGTATTATTTAGAATGTGGCCATTTATAATATTTGCAAGGACAGCGGTCACCGAGCCAATGGTACAGTGAATGTATCACGGTACAGTGAGTAGAGCAAAGAGCTGCTGGACTGATCAGACACTGGAGCTGTGAGGTACTGTTGTGCTCTCAAGCCGATTAAAGGTGCGGCTTTGTTGTAGTTTTATGCATTTTCTTTTTGTTCAAATCAGGAAAACAGATGTAGGGGTGGCTAGTGGTTGGTGCTGTTGTGGTCACGTGCTGCTATGTCTGTGCATCCCTGACTCAACAAAGAGTCTTTCAGTTTTGCAGTGGAATGTGTGCATCTTGTTTGTTTTCTTTTAATTTTGTGAATGTGGTGGTAAGCCCGGGGGGGGGGGTGTTAGGACGCTGTGCTTTTCTGGCTGATGGTGGTGAACAAGACGAGTTGGGGATAGTTGGTGACGGCAGCAGCGAGCAAAACTTACCATAACACCTACTGACCAGAGATTAGTACAGCAGGGTTTGTGGAGTGATTCCTGTAAGGACTGGTCACCTGTGTGCTGGGACTAGATCCATGATGTTGTGCTGGGATAACATCATGGGTCCAGTCCCAGAGTATAATACGTGTTTTTTGAACTAGGGACACTTTGAGGCCTAATGGGATTGATTGTGTACCTTTAAATCAACCTGGAAAACATTTTTACTTTCCATTTCTCACTGTAACTGCTATTGGAGTGTGCTGTGGTCAATGTTCACGTGTGCTTTGGTATTTATGTAATACAAGATATGTGCTATCTTACATGATGTGCTTCTGTGCTGTGTTTGTGACTCAACTGGTTACTAACATACTAAAATGCCAGCAGAATAGGCCTAATGGTCTTTTGAGTCTGCTCAATTGGTCAGCCCCAACCCTGGGTGCTGACCTTGCTGCCCCCCTCGCCTTCTCTGGCTTCTCCCTGCCCAGTTCCGGATATTCTTGCTGCATTGGATTTTGCTTCCAGAACCCTTCTTCTGTACCTGTCCCAGCCCCTCTTGAACCCCTCCAGCATCTCTGCCTCCACCAGCCCTCTAGGCAGTGCATTCCATGGCTCCACTACCCTCTCAGTGAAGTAGCACCTCCTCCTTTCTCCCCTGAATCTTCCCCCCTCCAGCTTCCACCCATGCCCTCTAGTGGCCCCTTCCTCCTTCCTTCGAAGCACCCTGACTGTTCCTCCCCTGGTTCCCAATTTTAAGTAAAGAAGTCACTTTTTCCCACAGAACCTGATTTTTATGTTCATCATGTGCGAAGTGCGAATGAACATGTTGATATGAGACTTGCTAGAGAGGGGTGTGAGGGGTGCCAGCCCAATGGAGAGTGATGCTCTAGGGGCCAGTCTGTGGCAGGTGAATCAGCAGGCAGTATCCTGCTGACACTGATTTGCTGTGGGGGCTGGTCTTGGCAAACATTTCCAAGGACAAAGCCAACACAGTAGCAGCATGGCTCTCTCCTTTGAAGTGTGAGTCAGGATAACAACATATGCTATTATCTCCCCACGCCACCATCAGTAAGGTGGCACACTGTGAGCCCACCCCAGTGTGCCAAAATAATAACAATTTCTGACATTGGGATGCCTACTCCCAGTGCCGGATACCCCCCATCCCACATTCATTTACTGGCGAGGGTGCCCAATCCCCCTGTCGGCATCATGTATCCCCACCAACACCAACTCATGTGGCACACTGGGAGCCCACCCCAGTGTGCAGAGATAACTTTTTTTTTTCAATTTTCCAACACTGGGATGCCCACTCTGGGTGTCAGATGTGCCCTCCCACCTAAACCCGTCTATCCCTTGCCGACATCAGGATACCCAATCCTCGTGTTAGCTTCCCCACTAACTATTATGACACATTGGGAGCCAACCCAGGTGAGCCTAGTTGCCCTGTTAATGAAGAAAAACATCCCCAGACCTGCCAGCTTTTTTTTAACCTGTAAAAAAAGAAAACGGTCCTTGTTGTCTCCTTGTATCTTGTCCCCTCCCCATTCCTATCTCCCCACATCCACCTCCCTTACCCCCTTACCACATTTTACCTCCAGAGGTTGGGCACTGTCATCCGCTGTGGACTGGGATGCGTCTGCACTCTTCAACAACTGCAAACTGAGGAGTGAAGGTAAGCCTGCAGAATGCTAGTCAATGGGCGTTTCAACTAATGGTGATACCTCACACATTTTTAGGAATTTTGACACCAAATTTTCAACATGGGGTTCTTGGGACCCCACCTCGTGAACATGTCACTGTCATTTCTTTACTTAGTCCCCCAAGGTGATTTTGTGGTTGCTGCATGGAATCACCTTTTGGGACCAAGTAATGACATGCCAGTGCCACTGTTCATGAGGTGGGGTCCCAAAAAGTCCATGTTGCAAATTTGGTGAAAAAATTCCAAAAAGTGACTGCATTACAAGCGTGCATTGTGCGGTTTCTATGCAGGCTCGTAACTTTGCCAATTTTCAATATTTTCACTCCAGATTTTCAACATTGCAATTTTTTCACACCTCCTTTTGAACAGTATACCTGTCATTTTTCACATCCTGCCCAAAATTTGTTTTCACATCTGTGGCGCAGAATGTCACGGTCACTGTGCAACTTTTCAGGATGGATTAACAAACTCACAGTGCTACAATTCATGAGGGGAGGTCCCAAAAGCCCATGCTGAAAATGTGGTGAAAACATTCAAAAAATGACCATGTTACAGGTGCGTAGTTGCGCAGTTTCTATGCGTGCTTGTAACTTGCCAATTTTTCATATTTTCACTGCAGATTTTCAACATTGCCATTTTTCATGCCTCCTCATGAACAGTGCAGCTGTCATTTTCACATCCTGCCCAAAATATGTTTTCACACCTGTGATGCTGAATGGCACAGTTGCTGTCTGAAATCACCTTTTGGATAGAGTAACGAAATGATAGTGCCACTGTTTAGAAGTAGAGTCCCAAAAAGCCCATGTTGAAAATTTGGAATGAAAATACCAACAATCACCTGGGGTGTTAGGGTTTCCAACCATAATGCCCTTGCCCCCCCACCCTGTAAAGACTGACAGGCGTTAAGCTTGTGCCTTGGGGTCATCAGCCATAATGCTCACACCATTCCTCCCCACCCCTGTGCCAGTGACAGGCATCGGTGTGCCTTGGAGTCTTTGGCCCCTAACATTCACCCCATTCTCCTATACTGCACCCATCTCTGCTTATGTCCTTATGGAATGGGGTGAGCGTTAGGGTTCAAGACCCCAAGGCACACTGCAAGACCTGCAGGGTGGGGGTGGAATGGCATGAGCATTATGGCCAATGACCCAAAGGGACACCCCAATGCCTGTCAGTGCCTGCAGGGTGGGGGTGGAATGGCATGAGCATTATGGCCGACAACCCAAAGGGACACCCCCAATGCCTGTCAGTCTCTGCAGGGTGGGGGTGGGGCATTAGGGTTGGAAACATTAAGGAAGTAAATTAGGAGGACAGTTGACATCACCTACCTTGATTTCAGCAAAGCCTTCAACAATGTCCAACACAGAAGGCTGATTAGCAAGGTGGGTAGTCTGGCCACGGCAAGCTGATAAACTGCTTTAGAAACTGGCTGATGGAAAAGAGGCAGAGGTGGTGGTAATGGGATCCAATCCAGGAGAGGGGGGGTGACCAGCAGGGTACCTCGGAGATCAGTCCTGGGACCAGTCCTGTTCAATGTCTTCATTACAGCCATTGCGGAAGGGCTAGAAGGAAAGGTCTGTCTGCCTGTTTGCAAATGACATCCACATCTGTAACAGAGTGAAGTGAATACTCCAGAAGGGATGGAGAAAATAAGCAGGGACATGGAGAGCCTTGAAAAATGGTCTGAGAAGTGGCAACTGAGGTTCAATGCAAAGAAGCGCAAATAATGCACCTGAGAAGAGGGTAGCATGGGGAGAGTTACAGGATGGGGGGGACGTGCCGATGATCACCAAGGAGGAAAGGGACCGAGGAGTTATCAGTTCTGATGACCAAAAGGTGTCAAAGCAGAGTACAAATGTTGCAAGGAGGGCCAGTGGCATGCTGGGGTGCATAGGCAGAGGTATCACTAGCAGAAAGCTTGAGGTGGTGATGCCATTGTATAATGCACTAGTGAGGCCTCACCTGCAGTACTGTGTGCACTTCTGAAGGCCGCAAATATACAAGGACATTGACAGGGTGGATGCAGCCCACAGAAAGGCAACCAAGATGGTACATGGCTTGCAAAGCAGAACATATCAGGAGAGATTAAATGGACCTCAATATGTACTTATTGGAGGAAAGGAAGGAATGGGGGTACATGATAAACATGTTCAAGTACCTCATAAGCATAAACAAGGTGCAGAGGCAGGCGTCTTCAATGCATCAAATGCTCAGCATTGACAAATGCTTATTTTATCCTAAAAAACAAACGATCCATCATTGTCCGCTGTGTAACCCCACACCCCAAACAGTATACAGACACTGGGGGTGCCCAGTTCCAGTGTCCTCATCTGTCTGTCCATTGTTGACCACTGTAACCCCCTAAACAGTAGACAGACACTGCTGGGTCCCCAATCCCCCAGTGTCCTCATCTGTTCAACAAACTCCCTGAAAAAGAAAACTAGTCCATCATCGTCCATTGCACCATTACCCAACCCCTACTCTCCACTCTGGACCCACCCCACACACCCCACCCATACTTACCTACCAGAGGTCCATTGATCATAATCTTACTTGGACTGCAGGCACCTCTTTGCTCTACAAAGCCCAAACCGTGAATTGAGGTAAGCGCTTCAATGTATTTCAATTGAGTTTTCGCAATGTATTTCAATGGGGTTTTCAACTTAATGGCATAACTTGGACATTTTTAAATATTTTGGCCCCAAATTTTCAACATATGTTTTCTGGGACCCCACCTCACGAACAATTTCACAGAAGCAATTTTCAAATATCCCCCGCATGACACCAGTGGACACAACGATCATTCAGCATTGACAAATGCTTGTTAAATACTGGTTTTAATTCTGTTAAGAGTTCCATCTTTACAGGCTTTTTAATAAAGTGGGCTAGTGTTTGTGATTTACACTCTGGAGGTAAGTATCATTTTATAACTGTATGATATACTGCAGTATGCTCCTTCCAACTAGAGGGTTCAAACACAGATCACAGATGCATTGTGACAGGGGTGCAAGAGCTTGACAAGGACATAAACTACATCACTGCAGTTCCAAAATGGTTGGTATCCCCACTGAGTAAATTTAAAACATCCACTGAGTTTTCTAAAAGGCCTGTAAAGGCCATAACAGAATGTGAACCTGTATTTGAAATACAACTTCTACAGAATATAATGGCTTGCACCTCAGTGCAGTTCTCCTTTAAAGTGGTAAATGAATTTTTTTTAATTCAAGGAATCTTTGCTGTAGAATTCAGGAGAATTCATAGAGATGTTAACAGAGAGACAGAGAAGGAGAATAGAAGGAAAGATAAACTGGTCCCAAGGCTCAGCAGTTTGAATTACACTGATGTTTGATTTGCCAGATGTTTCCTGATGGACATCATAAAGGAATATAACATAAGGATGGATGGAGGTGAAATAGTGCTACTTGATTGCCAGTCTGGGACTACCACAGGTGAAACCGCATTCTTTGTATGAACTTTAATAATCTGAAGGGTCATCACTCTTGTCAAAAAGTAGTGAAACTCTGTCTCCAGGTTCAAGGGTGGATCAGTCCATGAGGATGGGAGGGATACAGACATACTGCACGTGGATGAACTTGCTCTTTTCTCTGTGCATTTCCAGGATCCTGACCCAGCTGCCAACAGCTAGACAGGGGATGTTTAAGAGGTGAGACAGGAAGCCTGTCTAGCAGAAGCAGCACTGGGATCATGAATCTTGATCCTTCTGATGACTATCAGAACTGCTCTGCACTCTGGGACAGGAAATGTTTACACAGCTTCCCACTTTGCTCATCTTCACGCGATGAAGGGCTGCACATATTAGGCTTTCTGAGGATGCACAAACAAATGCTGCGTTCAAATGGTCAACAATTTTAAGTCTCATATCTCATCTCTTTTGGCAGAGTCATGTTTTAGTACAAAAATTAATTCATAGCATGTGGCAGACTGCAGAGATGGAAAACATGAACACAGAGATCTCATCTTGCAATACATAAATAAGCAAATAAATAAACAAATGAAGGAAAACATTAGGTCCCGGGTACATAATTTTATTTATTTTGTCTAGGATTACAAATACCTTTGAGCCAAGGCTCTTTTACAAAGGTTCCATGTCAGTTAATAACATACAACATGAGACAATAGTGAAATAACAGTAAACAATGCATGTTACAATAGAGCTATTGAAAAGGTCAAATATAGGAAAAGTAAAGTGTAGAGGCAGGAGGAGAAGTGGGTAGTTAAGAGAGGCAGCTATAATGAAATGGAGGAACACGGCTAGAAAGCATGTGCCCACAGGGAAAGGGTCGGGTCAGGCGCCTGGGGTGGCAAAGAGACAAGGATGAAAAGGGGTGGGAGGGCGTGGATGCAGCCAGTGGCATTTGTCAAACAAAGAATGGAAAGGAGTAGCGGAGGGAAAAGTGGGGCAGGGTAAAGGGGAGGAAGTGCATAAGGGGCAAAGAAAGGCTAAGAGGTGATATGAAAACCTGAAATTGAAGTGGCACTCAGGAGTTGGGGGAGGGGAGAGGGATTAACAGAATATCAGATGGGACAAAGGCTGAGTAGGTCATGAGCTAGGAGAGGCAGTCACAGGAGCTAGAGGCAATGAGATGGGCCTGGAGCCTGGTTTGAACAGACCTAGTGTTGTGGCAGAGGAGATGGTCTGGCTGAGACCATTCAGCCATATAGAGGCCCTGTAGGTGAAGAAGCGTTGTCCTGTGTAGTCCGACAGCGAGGAACTTGTAGTATATATAATATGTATATAATATCAAAAGAATGATGTATCTATCCACTGTCGTCTTTCTCAGGGTGCAAATCTGGTCATTTTCTGATTTAAGAACCATAGATAATATTTATTTATTTGTCATTTTTGACCAGGAAAGGCACACAGAGCAATGATGATAACTAATTTCCAGGTGTGTCCTGCTGGGTTATCTGGACCTGTTTTATTGGCCGGGGAATGTTGGCCATGACATCAGGAAACTCTCCTACTCTTCATCAATAAGTGACACGAGATCTTTAACTTCCACCTGGACAGTTACTAGATGCAGGCAGAAGGGACCTTGATTTAACACCTTATCCTAAGGACAGCACCTCAACAGTGCAGTACTCCCTCCCCTACTGCACTACAGTGTCAGTTAGTGATATTACTCAAGTACCTGGTGGAGCTGAACATATGACCTTCCAATCTTCCAGCCTTAGGTTCAAGCATCCTACCTTCTGAACCACAGACACTGCTATCACTGGGCCCTATGCACTATGCCTACACACCATGGAAACTGGGTGCATAGGCATAGATAATATGTGAATGCCACACAGTGGGGTCCCACAGACCCCCAGTAGCATTCTCACAAATGGCGCCTAAGAAATTAACGTGCCAGATCCCCTAGCCACGTAGACAGAAATGTGCCAGGGGTGGGCGGAGGTGTGCCTGCATTCACAAAGGTGCATAGTGCGGTCACAGGGGCATAGTAGGGAGCAGATTATGGCAGGGGGACCCTGATGTAACTGCTGTATGCAGCGCAGACACAGTCCGTGCCAAGTCCAGGCAGACCATTCCAGTCCCCACCAACAGAACCCCGGCACCTATCCGCTGTGCCAGCCCACCAACCCCAGCACACATCAGTGCCTATGCCCATCATAGTGCTGTAGCCCACCCCCTGCACACATACAGCCCTCAGCCTCTGCTGAAGAGTATCCCCCTGCCCCCAGCACACATCTCAGCCCTGTCCCCCATCTGTATAGTATCACCCACCCCAGCATACAACACAGCCCCATCCTAATATACTATGCACACCCTCCCAACCAGTGCCCCATCGTAGAGGTACACAGCCCAATACAGGAATACCCAACCACCTCCCGAACCCCCATCCCTGCCTCTCATTGGTGTTCAGTGGTCCCTCACCCCCAGTGGCACCTCAGCACCACCCCTAGCCACGAGAGCCAACAGTGGTGCCACAGCTCTAGGACAGCCAAGTGGCACAGTCCTCCTTACACCTTCTCAGTTGTTGGACATCCAGTGGCAAGGTGTACTAGGAGGGCTGTGCTGCTGGCTGTCCAGAGCCGTGGCACTGACTGTCGGGTACAGGGGCCGGGGAAGGTGTTGACAGTGCAGCGGTGGTGGAGGGGGCCACTGAACACCAATGAGGTCAGGGATGGGGTCGGGTGGTCGGGCATTCCTATATCATGGTCCGTGATATGTACCGAGGGAATGCTACCTACAGACAGGGATGGGGCTCAGTACTGTGAGTGGGGGTGGGCTGTTATATGGAGAGGATGAGGCATTACTGTTGGGGAGGGGGGCATCACTGCCTTGCTGACTGGGGCCGGAGCTCTGCTGGGGCAGGGTACTTGTGTTGCTGGGAACAGCTGGGACTCTGTGTGTTCAGGGGGTGAATGTTACATGATGCCGGGACAGGGCAGCCATTGGAGGGGGCGCATATGTGCACCATGGGTGTCGGCCAGGGGGAGTGACCCAGTGACAACTGGGCACAGATAGTGTGGTGCCCGGGTGCCTGTGTGTATGTATGCACCTGGACCCATGCCACTGCACCATTGTGCACACACCAGCCCCTGCAGAGCAGAAGTTCCACTCTGGGACCCAGGATGGGCATCCCATTGGATGCCCGCCTAGGTCCATCACTTCACCCCTGGCTACCCTGTGCAGTCCTGCATGCTGAGGGGGGCAGGGCCACAGACAGGTTTTCCCTGCAGGTGCATGCGGTTGTGCATACCACGCACCCTGTGCCTGTCCGGGGCTGCAGAGCTAAGCAGGTGGGGTACGCACCAATATTATCAAATAAAAAATTATATCAAATAAAAACTGGGAGTTGTACAGTATGTTTCAAGTTTATTTTTACATATCTGAGGTATGTGACACCACATAAATTACAACAGCATAGCTCGAGGGATTTCTATAAAGTTACAAAATGTGTAGAGCGTTTACTGCATCCTGACTGGCTGATAGATCCACTGGCCCATAACCATACAGAGCAATAAATTGTTCGCAGGGCACTTTTCTGACAACAAGGACACAGTACACGTACATATTCATGCCTTACAAAAAGTTTAAAAAACAAATTCTGCCAGGCACGTGTGTAAATTAAACAGCCTTAATACACATTATTTGCCCTAACCCATTAACTAACATTTTGACCCATTTTAATAAATACCCATCCCCCACATGTAACAAAACATTTTACAGCATCAATTAGCCTGTTTATTTTCATTTTTCCTTTCCAGGTATCTAGTTCTCAGTCGTTAACTTGCTTGACTCTCACTTGTTGCTCTTTTCCATGTCCCTCCTCCTACAAGCCCACCCCCAAACTCCTGGAAGAGCCTGGTCTGTCACTAAAAAAAATTATCTACAGTATCTCCCAGCTAGCTGCAGTTTTCTTTAATTGCCAGTACACATTTCGTTTATTGCCAGCAAGTGTAAAAAAATAAACAAAAAAAACACCAGTACAGTAGCGATCGAGTGACACTCCCGTGCATAGCCAGTTAGTCAAGAGTTGGCAGCTTTCCCTAAACTGACCATTTATAATAATAATAATAATAATCATTTTTATTTATAAGGCGCCTTTCAATTGTCAAGGCACCGTACATAAATAACAAATTAAAACAGTTAAAATCATTAAAAGAGATGCAGCTAAATCAGGACAATTAATTTAGTCAATATTCTGAAAATGCAGTTTCCCACAAAAAAGTCTTCAAACCTCTCTTGAAACCCTCCACAGAGGTGCACTCCCACAACCAACAGGGGTAGAGAGTTCCAAAGGGTGGGGGCCACATACAAAAAAAGCCTGAGTGCCCGAGGATTTCAAATTCACCCTTGGAACCTCTATCAACCCCTCGTCGGCCGAGCGGAGTGATTGATTAGGGTGATAAGGAACCAGAAGTTCTTTCAGATAGACTGGGCCCAGATCGTGTAGGGCTTTGAAAGTCAGCAATCCGACTTTAAAGGTGATCCGCCACCGAATTGGCAGCCAGTGCAGTTCGCGCAGCACTGGAGTAATGTGACAGGATCTACTAGAACCCATCAAAAGCCGGGCTGCAGCATTCTGCACTAGCTGCAGGCGATGGATTTCAACCCCAGAAAGCCCTAGATAAAGGGAGTTGCAATAATCCAAGCGCAAGAACATGAAGGCATGGACTAACATTGGCAGGTCGGCAGATGGAACAAGATGCAGAATCCTGGCGATGTTCCTAAGATGATAAAAGGAAGTCTTGACGACTGCTGACACCTGTGAATGCAGTGTCAGCCCGTCATCAAGAACTGACCCCAGGTTCCGCACCCGTTCAGAGGTCAGGAGAGAAATGCCTCCAAGAAGAATTCCAGAAGATGCACCATCACCCGACCCCCCTATCTGTCGACCCGGGTCCACAACCAGTACCTCAGTCTTATCAGAGTTCAACCTCAGCCAGCTAGAATTCATCCACTCCTGGATTTCTTTTAGACAACTATTAAAGACCGAGAGAACCCCCTCCTGGTTGGGGCCAAAAGAAAGATGGAGCTGGGTATCATCTGCATAACAGTGAAACCTCAGCCCATACCTCCTTACAATGTCTCAGATGGGTAGCATATACACCACAAATAACATGGGTGACAATACTGAACCCCGAGGCACCCCTCACGACAAAGCCGTTGAATCAGAGGAAAAAACCCTGGACACATTTAAAATCAAAAAGACTTCTGTCTTAAACCACGCCAACACAGTTCTTACTATCTTGATGCTGTAATGCAGTGAGGGAAACACCGACCCCAATGACTGAAAATGGCCAGTTTGAGACAACAAAGACAAGGGGAGGGGGATATAATGCTCATTCTAACATCAGCACAAAGGGCAGACATCCTTGAAAACAATGCATTCATTTACCATTTGCTTTTCCTGCCCATCAGCAGCAATGCCATCAGTACCCTGTGCCAAATGGTGGCACAAACATGAAGGACAAACTGGACTATATCAAGTATATGAAAGACACCACTAACTTCAATTTTCATTGCAGGCTCTGCTGCTGTAACCTGACAGCTGGTGAACTTGCAGCTCTCAGATCTCTGCAACACAGGACTTACGTTATTATCACACCAGCTGATAAGGGGGGAGCAGTTGTGGTCTGGTATAGGGGGCTATACATCACCGAAGCCACACAGCAACTCTCTGGCATCATTTTTTTACTCTTCTCTTCCACAGGACCCAACTGCCAGCTATCAGGAAGAGGTTAACACCACTAGGGAAGTAAATCAAGGAGGGGCAGTAGACTTCACCTACCTAGATTTCAGCAAAGCCTTCAACACCGTCCCACATAGAAGGTTGGTTAACAAGATGGGTAGTCTGGGCATGAGAGACAAGGTGGTGAACTGGGTTAGGAACTGGTTAACAGACAGGAGACAGGGGGGTGGTAAATGGGTTACAATATGGGGAGAGGGGGTGACCAGTGGGGTACTGCAGGGATCAGTACTGGGACCAGTCCTGTTCAATGTCTTCATTAGTGACATT
Organism: Neoceratodus forsteri; assembly: GCA_016271365.2. Lineage (NCBI taxonomy): Eukaryota > Metazoa > Chordata > Ceratodontiformes > Ceratodontidae > Neoceratodus > Neoceratodus forsteri. The sequence continues at coordinate 37,266,490 of CM028134.1, forward strand.
GCAGAGGGGCAGGAAGGAAAGGTCTGCTTGTTTGCAGATAACACCAAGATCTGCAACAGGGTGGATACTCCAGAAGGGGTGCAGAAAATGGAGAGGGACTTGGAGAAGCTTGAAAGATGGTCAGAAATGTGGCAACTGAGGTTCAATGCAAAAAAATGCAAAATAGTGCACCTGGGTAGAGGTAGCCCTGGTGAGAGTTACAGGTTGGGGAAGGGGGTAGCTGACTGTCACCAAGGAGAAAAGAGACCTAGGGGTTATCATCTCTGATGACCTTAAGGTATCAAAGCAGTGTGCAAATGTGACAGGGAGGGCCAGTGGCATGCTGGGGTGCATAGGCAGGGGTATCACTAGCAGGAGGTGGGAGGTGTTGATGCCATTGTATAAAACATTGATAAGGCCTCACCTGGAGTACTGCATGCAGTTCTGGAGGTCACACCTGCGTAAGGACATAAACAAGGTGGAGACTATCCAGAGAAGGACGACAAAGATGGTGCAGGGCTTGCACCACAAAACATATGAGGAGAGACTAAGGGACCTCAACGTGTACTCACTGGAGGACAGGAGAGAGCAGGGGGACATGATTGAAACTTTCAAATACCTCAAGGGAATAAACAAGGTGCAGGTGGGGGACCTTTTCCAGTGTAGAAAAAGTACTAGAACAAGGGGTCACAATATGAAATTGGAGGGTGGGGATAGATTAAGAGGTAACGTGAGGAAGTTTTTCTACACAGAAAGAGTAGTTGAAACTTAGAATAGTCTGCCACAGGAGGTAGTGCGGGCAAGCACAATGGAGGGGTTTAAGCATGCCTGGGACAGGCACAAGGGAACCTTAAGAGGGGAGGGAGTGATGAAAAGCCATTGATCACATAGGTTCAGTGGCTACATATAATAAACAGGGCCTTGGGCAGACTGGATGGGCCTGGTGGTCCTTATCTGCTGACAATTTCTGTGTTTCTATGTTTCATCACCTCTGCTACTGAAAACAAAGAGCTCCCTACTTCTGCTAAGAAGCTCATAGCTCAACATCCTCAGGCATCCAGGTTCTGTTTCCTTCCCCAGATTCACAAAACAGGTAACCCTGGACACCCTGTTGTGTCTGCCTGCTCCTGCCCCACATCCCACATCTCAGTATTTCTGGATAGCCTTATGAGACCACTGGTTGAATCCCTGCCCTCCTACATTAAAGACACTATCCATGTTCTCCAGTTATTTGACAGGTTCAGATTCAGTGACTCCCATCAACTCATCTTTACCATGTATGTTACATCTCTTTACTCAGTGATCCCCCCACAGTTAAGGCCTGACAGCTCTGCAGCATTTTGTGAATAAGTGGGAAGTCCAGTAGCCACACACACACACACACACACACACACACACTAACCTGACTGGCTGAACTTGTCCTTAAACTTAAAGCTTTTTCTTTAACTAACAGTTTTTTCAGCAGGTCAGTGGAGTTGACATGAGTAACAGGATGGGTCACAGTTTTGCCAGTATGTTTATTGGTTTCAGTTGAGGAAAAATTCTTTACCTCATTCACAGGGACTGTGCTTTTACCTCTACAAATGCTACATAGATGATTTTGTGTGGGCCACCTTCTGTTCCAGAGAAACCTTTCAAATCTTCTTGGACAAGTTTGCCACGGCTCATCCTTACCTTCAGTACACTGTTGAAGCATCCTGCTCCACACTGCCTTTTCTTGATATCGAATTGTCAGTGCACAACACTGGTCTGAAGACACTGGTTTATTACAAACCCACTGACACACAGGTTTCTTCTCCACAGCTCTTTCCATCCCAAATATTTTTCGAATTGTTTGCCCTATTTGCAGTTTCTTAGACTTCACAGATTATGCAGTGAAGAGGATGATTTTGCTGAGCAGGCTGAAATAATGCACTTTTTTTTTATTAACGGGATGCAAGGAAAGCATGTGGACGGAGCACTCTCTAAGGTCAGTAGTATGCCCCATAACCTTACCCTCACAGGTATGATATTCTGACACAACAACAACAACGCATTCAACTACCACTTCCCTTCCATTCTAAGACCCCTTCTTCACAGGATCATCACAAGGAGCTTACCTATTCTGCAAACTAACCTAATATCGAAGCTTCCTTTACAGAGCCGCCAATTGCCTCCACCAGAGATCACCCAACCTAAGGACTCTCCTGGTATGAAGCAGTCTCCATACCCATAACAATTCCTTCCTACCAGATACCAGAACTTGCAACAGAACCTTCCGTTATACCCACAAACTAATTTTTAGTATCACTGAAATTCAATGACCCACAGATGTTTTTCACATCGCCAAGGAGTTCTCATGCACTCTCAGTAATATGATACATTGTATTCTTTGCATGAAGTATGCAGCTACCATATCTACATTAGACAAACAGGCAGATCCCTAGCTGGCCGATTCAGGGAACATTACAGTGCCAGTCAGGGTTGAGTAGTCACTTGAATGTTAAACCTAATTTTGCACCTTTAATAACTTTGCCCGTTCAACTAATTTACTTGACATTTGGAAAGCAGAGACATGGTGCCAGGGGCTCTGTATCCAGAAACTTTTGTGGTGATCAGTTCACGAGGGACAAAGTTACAGAGGGACACCCCCTCACATGACTTAAATTAAGACCTTTTTTTGCTCACAAAAACTGAAAAAGTAGGAGGATTGAAACCGGGAACCTGCAGGTTTGATAGAGTTTGCCCGATGTTTGACTTTTGTGCTTTTTATCTCCCAAACTTCAGTAGTTTTAAAATATTTAAGAAAAATTGTTCTGTTTCTGGGCATGTGTAGTTTTAAAAAATCAGCGTTATAAAAAAAAACAATTTTACAAACACATCTTTATATGTGTTTGTATCAAAAACCATGTGCTTGTAAAAAAAACCATATGTTCGCATGAGTTAGCGGTGCAAACACAGGAAAAAATGGCCAAACCACTGCTCACTGTAAAAATACTAAATATGTAAAATTGATGCCCCGATAGTATGTGCTTAAATTTAAATGTTTTTAATAGTGTGCTTTTGAGTACTTTTTGTACATTTGTTAGTTTTTTTAGAGAAATTGGAAAGTGTTGAAATTCACCTAATGTGAACGCATCGTATTCTGATCGCACAGCGAAACCTGCACCGTGAATGACAGTACAGCGACAGCATCAACAGGTTGCTGTACTGTCATTGCAGGGCCCAGCACTGCTTTCTTAGGGTCCTGCACCCCCTCTCTGAATCAACTCCAACTCAGAGTTGTTCAGTTTGGTTATGTGGGGTGTGGGAAGGTAGAGCCCCTCGCATGGGGGTTCAGGGGCCAAAGTCCCCCAAAGAAAACAAAGTCTGTAGTGAATGCTTTTTGTCAACCGCAATTGCAGTCAACATAAAGCCATCGTTGTAACGTCGGTCGACGATGACCTTGTTGAACCGGCATCATGGAGCCTGAATACATGACTATTAAAACTATGTGTTCATATCTTGAAACCATATGTTCGTGTCATGAATGTTATGTGATTGTATGACTTAGCAATTCAAATGCAGGAAAATGGTCAAACCATTGCTTCTTGAAAAAATACTAAAAATGTAAAATTGTTGTCACTAATAGCATGTGTTTGTCTTTAAAAGTTTTAAGTAGTGTGATTTTTAATACATTTTACAGATTTATTAGTTTTATTAGTGAAATCAGAAAGTGTTGAAATTTGTATAATATAAACATATAACTATTAAAGCCATGTGTTCATAAAGCATTTCTTCATATTGCAAACCTTATGATTCATATAACTTAGCAATGCGAACACATGAAAACGGTCAAACCATTGCTCCTTGAAACAATACTAAATTTGTAAAATTGTTGTCCTTGATAGGTGTGTTTGCCTTTTAATGTTTTAAGTAGTGTGCTTTTGAGTCTTTCAAAAGATTTGTTAGTTTAATTTAAAGAAACCATACATTGCTGGAATTAAAGTAATACAAACATATAACTATTAAAGCCAAGAGTTTGCATATTGAAACAACAATTTTGCGACTTGACCTTACAGCAATAGATTTATGTTGACCACAAATTGCGGTTGGCATAAATCCATCAGGTAAACTCTTCACCCCTGAACCCCCATGCAAGGGACTCTGCCCTCCGTACCCCTGCACTTTATGATTATCAACTCCAAATCTCAGTTTATTCAGAGAGGGTGCTAGAACCAAAGAAAGCAGTGCCAGGGTCCCACAGGTACATTACAGTAGCAACATCGAATTGCTGCTGTAATGTCATTCAGTTTCGAAATGTTGCTGTTAAATTGGCAAGCCTGTTGAAACCATGTATTCATATAGTAAACATTAGGTGTCCATATGACTTATTTTATTTCTTTGAAAACATTTCACCAGGAAAGGCATACTGAGCTACGAATAACTTGTTTCCAGATGTGTTCTGGGGGAGAGGGGATAGGGGATACAATATGAGTATAAATCCAAAAGAAAAAATATATAGTGCAACAAAGACAAAATCGTTCAAGGTACAAGGTTGAGACAAGGACAGGCATGTCAACAAGTTCCAAAATTATTAGGCAATTGTACTGACACACAACTGACTGTATTGAAGCTATGCCAAACATATATAGTGAAATAGGCACATAGCACATGCCATCAAGGTATAATCTAACTATATACATATGTACATAATCTATATGTACACATACATAAACACACACACACACACACACACTCACTCCCTCACAATATGCACATGAACTTATATAGTCACATATACATACTGTATATAAAATTGAACAATATGAGTAAAATGTTGCAGGGTTAACACTAAGGTAGTAAGTGAGATCTCAGTCAGACTGTAGATGAACCTTCCTCCTCTGGGATGCAAATCCTACAAGGAGGTAAACCGGTGGACCTACACCTTCCAGTATGCACACCCATAGAGGGAGGGAAGGGAAAGGGGAAACAGGACAGAGAAGGGAGGAGAGAGATTAGGGAAGGAAGAATGAAGAAAAGTGATAGGTTCTGTGCATACTCTACACTAGTCCATAGCTTGCTTATTGTTGTTTTCAGGTGATCGGCATACTCAACACCTGTCCATAGCTTTGGTATCTTCGTTTTCAGGTGCTGTGCATACTGTACACCTGTCCATAGTTTGTTTATCATTGTTTTCAGGTCCTGGGCATACTGTACACTTGTTCATAGCTTGGGTATCATTTTCAGATGTTGTGCATACTGTTCACCTGTCCTTGGCTTGCGTATCATTCCTTTCAGGTGCTGGGCATAGTGTACACCTGTCCATTGCTAGGCTATGGTTGTTTTCAGGTCCTCTGCATACTGTACACCTGTCCATAACTTGCTTATCATTGTTTTCAGGTGCTGTGCATACTGTACACCTGTCCATAGTTTGCTTATCATTCTTTTCAGGTGCTTTGAATAATGTACACCTGTCCATAGTGAGGTTATTGTTGTTTTCCTGTGCTGTGCATAATGTACACCTGTCCATAGCTAGGTTATGGTTGTTTTCAGGTCCTCTGCATACTGTACACCTGTTCATAGCTTGGTTATTATTGTTTTCAGGAGTGTGCATACTGTGCACCTGCCCTTAGCGTGTGGATCATTGTTTCAGGTGGTGTGCATTCTAACACCTGCCCTTAGCTTGCTTATCATTGTTTTCATGTGCTGGGCATACTGTACAACCATCCATAGCTTGGTTATTGTTGTTTGTTCACCTGTCCATATCTTGATTATTGTTGTTTTCGGTGCTGGGCATACTCTACATCTCTCAATAGCTTGGATATCATTGTTTTCTGGTGCTGTGCATAGTGTACACCTGTTCATAGCTTGGTTATTGTTGTTTCTGGTACTATGTATACTGTACATCTGTCCATAGCTTGATTATCATTATTTTCATGTGCTGGGAATACTTTACACCTGTCCATAGCTTGGTAATCATTATTTTCATTTGCTGGGCATACACTACACATGACCCTAACTTGGTTATCACTGTTTTCATGTGCTGGGCATCCTTTACATCTGCCCATAGCTAGCTTATATTTGTTTCCAGGTGATGTACATATTGTGCACCTGCCAATAGCTTGCTTATCTTTGTTTCCAGGTGATGTACATACTGTACACCTGCCAATAGCTTGCTTATCATCAGTTTTCAAGTGCTGGGCATACTCTACAACCGTCCTATGTTTACTTATCATTGTTTTCAGTTGCTGTGCATACCCTACACCTCTTCATAGCTTGCTTATTATTGTTTTCAGGTGCTAGACATACTGTACACCTGCCAATAGCTTGCTTATCATCAGTTTTCCGGTGCTGTGCCAACTCTACACCTGACCACAGCTTGCTTTATGTTGTATTCAGTGGCATGGCATAGTCTACAGCTGTCCATAACTTTGGTATCATTGTTATCATGTGCTGTGCATTCTGTACACCTGTCCATACCTAGGTTATAATTTTCAAGTGCTGTGCATACTGTACACCTGTCCATAGCTTGGTTAACGTTGTTTTCTTTTCTTTTTTTTTTTTTTGCCTTCCTTGCCCCTGGCTGGCCACTCCTTCTGGCTGCACATGACTCCCCGACCTCCTCGCCCCAACCCCCTTCCTACTCACCTCAGATCGCAGCTGACCCGGGGTGGACCGGTGTAACCCTTCGCCGGATGGGTCCCTCTCTTCCAAGGGGAAGGTGCCAGGAGGGGGATACCAACGCATTCTACAATCAGTCCCTGGGCACTGCTGAGGTGGATTCCAGGGTGTCGGGGCATCTGAGGCAGCGGGGAGTCAGCAGCCATCATCCAGCAGACCAGGCAGCTCTTTTCCATTTTCTGTGGGGAGTGACGTCCTGATGTCAAGGCATATGCCGACGTCTGTCACTCCCCCTTGTACACTGAGCCCTGGCTATACTGCTGCACTCCCAGCCTCCACCAGGAATCAGCCTACACTGGTGTGCATCCCCTGCCCTCCCCCTGAAGAAGGAGAGCTGTCCCCGGACGCTCCATCCTTCTCCCCTGGCCGGCCCTCCAGCGACCCAAGTCCGTTCCCGAACTCGGGTAACCAGCATCGCAGACGGAAATCCAACCACTGCGCTGACGGGCCGGCTTAGTTAACGTTGTTTTCAGGTGCTGTGCATTCTCTACACTTGTCCATAGTTTGGTTATCATTGTTTTCAGTTGCTGTATATACTGTACACCTATCCATAGCTTGCTTATCATTGTATTCGGGTGCTGTGCATACTGTACACCTACCCTTAGATTGTGTATCCTTGTTTTCAGGTGGTGTGCATACTGTACACCTGCTCTTAGCTTGCTTATTGTTGTTTTCATGTGCTGTGCTTACTGTAAACCTGTCCATAGCTAGGTTATTGTTGTTTTCAGGTGCTGTGCATACTGTACACCTCTCTTTAGCTTGCTTGTCATTGTTGACAGGTGCTGGGCATACTGTAAACCTGTCATTAGCTTGCATATCATTGTTTTCAGGTGTTGGGCATATTGTACACATGTCCATAGCTTGGTTATCAATATTTTCAGGTGCAGGGCATCCTGTACACCTATCCATAGCTTGCTCATCATTGTTCTCAGGTACTGGGCATAGTTTTCACCCACCCATAGCCTGCTTATCATTGTTTTCAGGTGGTGTGCGTACTGTACACCTGCCCTTAGATTGCTTATCATTGTTTTCAGTTGCTGGGCATACTGTACACCTCTCCATAGCTTGGTTATTGTTGTTTTCAGGTGCAGTGCATAATGTACACCTGTTGATAGCTAGGTTATTTTTTTTTTCAGGTGCTGTGCATACTGTACTCCTGTTTATAGCTTGGTTATTACTGTTTTCAAGTGCTGCGTATACTGTACATCTCTCCATACCTTGGTTATCATCATTTTCAGGTGCTGGGCATACTCCACACCTATCCATAGCTTGGTAATCATTATTTTCAGTTGCTATGCATACTGTACACCTTTTCTTAGCTAGGTTATTGCTGTTTTCATGTGCTGTGCATTCTTTACACTTGTCCATAGCCTGGTTATTCTTGTTTTCAGTTGTTGTGTATACTGTACAGTTGTCCACAGTTTGGTTATCATTTTTTTCAGGTGCTGGGCATACTGTACACCTGTCCATGGCTTGATTATCATTTTCAGGTGTTGGGCATACTGTACACATGTCCTTTACTTGCGTGCTATTGTTTTCAGGTGGAGGGCATCCTGTAGACTTTCCCATATCCTGCTTATCATTGTTTTCAGCTGTGGTGCATACTGTACACCTTCCCATAGCTTGCTTATCATTGTTTTCAGGTGCTGTGCATAATGTCCACCTGCCCATAGCTTGCTTATCGTTGTTTTCAGGTGCTGTGTATAATGTCTACCTGCCCATTGCTTGCTTATCATTGTTTTCAGGTGCTGTGCATACCGTGCACCTGCCCATATCTTACTTGTCATTGTTTTCAGGTGCTGTGCATGCTAACCACATACTCATAGCTTGCTTATCATTGTTTTCAGGTGCTGTGCATACTGTGCACCTGTCCATAGCAAGGTTATGGTTGTTTTCAGGTCCTGTGTATACTCAATACCTATCCATAGCTTGCTTATTGTTGTTTTCAGCTGTGGGGTGTACTGTACACCTGTCCATAGCTTGTCCATTATTGTTTTCAGGTGGTCAACATACTTTACACCTGTCCATAGCTAGGTTATGGTTGTTTTCAGGTCCTCTGCATACTGTACTCCTGTACATAGCTTGGTTATTATTGTTTTCAGGTCCTGTGTATACTGTACACCTATACATAGCTTGCTTATCATTGTTTTCAGGTGGTGTGCATACTGTACACCTGCCCCTAGCTTGCTTATTATTTTTATTAAGCACTGGGCATACTGTACAACTGCCCATATCTTGATTATTGTTGTTTTCAGGTACTGGGCAGACCTACATCTCTCAGTAGCTTGGGTATCATTGTTTTCAGGTGCTGTGCATACTGTACACCTGTTCATAACTAGGTTATTGTTGTTTTCTGGTACTGAGCATAGTGTACACCTGTCCATTGCTAGGCTATGGTTGTTTTCAGGTCCTCTGCATCCTGTACACCTGTTCATAGCTTGCTTATTGTTGTTTTCAGGTGCTATGCATACTGTACACCTGTCCATAGCTTGCTTATCATTGTTTTCAGGTGCTTTGCATAATGTACACCTGTCCATTGCAAGGTTATTGTTATTTTCCTGTGCTGTTCATACTGGACACCTGTTCACAGCTAGGGTATTGTTGTTTTCTGGTGCTGTGCATAGTGTACACCTGTTCATAGCTTGGTTGTTGTTTTTTTCTGGTGCTGTGTATACTGTACATCTGCCCATAGCTTGATTATCATTATTTTCAGGTGCTGGGCATACTTTACACCTGTCCATAGCTTGGTAATTGTTATTTTCAGTTACTGGACATACTCTACACCTGTCCATAGCTTGGTTATCATTGTTTGCATGTGCTGGGCATCCTTTACATCTGCCCATAGCTTGCTTATCTTTGTTTCCAGGTGATGTATATACTGCACACCTGCCAATAGCTTGCTTATAATCAGTTTTCAAGTGTTGGGTATACTCTACACCCATCCTTAGCTTACTTATCATTGTTTTCAGCTGCTGTGCATACTCTACTCCTCTTTGTAACTTACTTATTATTGTTTTCAGGTGCTAGACATACTGTACACCTGTCCTTAGCTTGCTCATTTTTGTTTTCAGGTGGTGTACATACTGTACAGCTGTCCATAGCTTGCTTATCATTGTTTTCAGTTGGTATGCATGCTGTACACTTGCCCTAAGCTTACTTATCATTGTTTTCAGGTGGTGTGCATACTGTACCTGCCCTTAGCTGGCTTTTCATTGTTTGCAGTGGGTGTGCATACTGTACACCTGCTGTTAGCTTGGTTATCATTGTTTTCAGTTGCTTTGCATACTGTACACCAGTCTATAGCTTTGTTATTGTTCTTTTCAGGTTCTGTGCATACTCAACACTAGTCCATAGCTTGCTTATTGTTGTGTTCTGGTGATGGGCATACTCAACACCTGGCCATAGCTTGGGTATCATTGTTTTCCGGTGCTGTGCATACTGTGCACCTGTCCATAGTTTGTTTGTCATTGTTTTCAGGTCCTGGGCATACTGTACACTTGTTCATAGCTTGGGTATCATTTTCAGATGCTGGGCATACTGTTCACCTGTCCTTAGCTTGCGTATCATTCCTTTCAGGTGCTGGCATTCTGTTGACCTTTGCATAGCTTGCTTATCATTATTTTCAGTTTCTGTGCATACTGTACACATGCCGCTAGCTCACTTATCATTATTTCCAGGTGTTGTGCGTACTGTACACCTGGCTATAGCTTGCTTATCATTGTTTTCAGGTTTTGTGCACACTGTTCACCTGCCTGTAACTTCTTTGTCATTGTTTTCCAGTGGTGTGCATACTGTACTCCTGTACCTAGCTTGCTTGTCATTGTTTTCAGGTGCTATGCATACTGTACATCTGCTCCTAGCCTGCTTATCATTGTTTTCAGGTGCTGGGCATACTGTACACCCATCTTTAGTTTGCTTATCACTGTTTTCAGGTGCTGGGCATATTGTACACCTGTCCATAGCTTGGTTATCATTGTTTTCAGGTGCTGGGCATCCTGTACATCTGCCACTAGCTTGCTTATCATTGTTTTCAGGTGCTGTGCATACTGAACTCCTGCCCATAGCTTGCTAATCATTGTTTTCTGTTGCTGGGCATATTGTACACCTGTCCTTAGCTTGGTTATCATTGTTTTCAGGTGCTGGACATCCTGTACACCTGTCTGTAGCTTGGTTGTCACTGTGTTCAGGTGCTGTGCATACGGTACTCCTGCTCATAGCTTGCTTATGATTGTTTTCAGGTTCTGGACATGCTGTACACCTGTCTTTGACTTGCTTATCATTGTTTGCAGGTGCTGGGCATACTGTACACCTGCCATTAGCTTGCTTATCATTGTTTGCAGGTGCTGGGCATACTGTACACCTGCCATTAGCTTGCTTATCATTGTTTTCAGGTGCTGGGCATCCTTTACATCTGCCCATAGCTTGCTTATCTTTGTTTTCAGGTGGTGTACATACTGTACACATTCTCCTAGCTTGCTTATCATTGTTTTCAGGTGCTGTGCATACTATACACCTATTCAGTCAAAAGATGTTACTAGAGGAGTGTGGAGTGGGGAATTCTGTTGGTGGAATTTGTGCAAAATAGCAGTTGTGCTTCTGAAATGCTTTCTGGAATTTTTTGTTATTTCTGCAGAATTCTGGAAAGCATTTCTATGTATACCACTGAATAATACTCTGTGGATCATGAAAGCCATGGAGCAATACTCTGGTTTGTGGCAAATACTGTAAATCCAGGATTTCTATAAACTGTTGAATACAATTCCGCACTTACCATTCTGATTTCAGAGTTCTGCATTTCTGCTTCTGATGAAATTCTGCAGAATAAGGCAGAATTTCCAGAATTCCGTGGAACTGAGGTGGAAGCAGAATTGGAGAATTCAGCACAGCTTTAGATCTTACACATTCTGGAATACACCCCTCCAGAGATGCTGTGAGGACATGTTCGGTTTTTACTGTAGGCCTAACAAGGTGGCACTGTAGTACTCTATGGATTCTAATAAGGATTATGAGAGTGTATTGCTATCAAGTAGTTTACTAATAATTGCATATGTTCCCTCTGGAGTTGTGTGGAGTTGCTGAAATGTGCTTTACAATACTAGTAATTGCATGTGTTCCCTCTGGAGTTGTGTGAAGTTGCTGAAATTTGCTCCACAATACTAGTGATTGGATGTGTATCCTCTAGTGTTACGTGAAGTTGCTGAAATCTGCTCTACAATACTAGTGATTGGATGTATTCCCTGTAGTGTTGTGTGAAGTTGCTGAAATTTGCTCCACAATACTAATGATTGGATGCGTTCCCTCTAGTGTTGTGTGAAGTGGCTGAAATTTTCTCCACAGTACAAGTGAATGGATGCGTTCCATCTAGTGTTGTGTGAAGTTCTTAAAATGTGCTCCACAATACTAATAATTGGATATGTTTCCTGTAGGGTTGTGTGAAGTTGCTGAAATGTGCTCCACAATACTAGTGATTGCATGGGTTTCCTTTAGTGTTGTGTGAAGTTGCTGAAATTTGCTCCATGAAAATAATCCACAAATTTTGGCAAATTCATAAAGCTAAGGACCACGGTCTTGTTGTTATTCATAGGCAAATCGGCATAATTTGCATGGTGAATGGCTAATTTGCAGGTGAATCCAAATGCAAATTGTGTGCTACACTCCCTCCAAAACCCCAAAATGATAAAAACCACCTCCTACCCAACCCAAAAATGATAAAAATCAGACTATTCCCCCTCTCATCCTCCTGCTGGCACCCATCTTCCTCCCCCACCTAGGTGAAATGCTGCTCTGTGCATGAAAAAGTAATCATTTCACCCCAACCATGTGCCAAACACAATTCACCCCAACCCAATTCCCACTGTTTTTATTAAGCAGCATAACCAGTCCCTGACCCCCACCCAACCTGCCTCTGGTTCCCATCATCATCATCCTCCTCCTCCTTTCCACCCTGGCACCCACTAATCAATCTGGAATAGAGAAAATGGTCCCCCAGTGCACAGTGTCTGCTCTGTTCAATGTCCATGAATGAATGAATGAATGGTGACATCTGAGCTCTTAGTGAAATCTGATTCATTGAACTTTCAGTTAGTCAAGTTTTACTAGGAGCAAAGACATCACTACTCATTCATTACTGCCACTACAAGATGGACACTGACCAGAGCAGATGCTGTGAACCAGGGGACCATTTTCTTTATTCCAGGTAGATTTTGCGGGTGGTAGTGGTAGGGGGATGAGGGTGGTGGGAACCACAGTGGGGTGGGGTTGGGGACTGAGTGCTGCTTAATGAGACAGTGGAATTCAGGTGGGGGAGGTGACTGGAGTGTGTTTGGCACATGAAGAGGTAGAAAGGATTATGTTTTCAAGCACAGAGCAATAGCTGCAGCAGCATTTCACCATGTTGGGGAGGGGGACGGAGCAGGGTACCAGTGAGGGAGTGGGAGGGTGTCATGGTTTTTATCATTTTTGGGTGGGGGGGGGAGTACTTTTTACAGCACAGTGGGTGGTGAGATTTTCTTATGGTTGTAATTTAAAAAAAAAATCCACCAGCAAAGTTGATGCCTCTGCTGTGGTATTTAGGAATTGCGAATTTCCACAGATTCATATCAGTTTCACCAGTGGATTACAAATTTGCAGTATCTCCTGTTCCATCAACACAGCACAACAGAATCCTCACAGACTTCTACTTTGTGATAAACAGTGCAAAATACCCACCTCAGCTCAAACAGGAGAGGGACTGCTTGGCTTATGGATGCTATCTGGTCACCAACTGCTTGGGTGGTATGTTCAAAGAGCCATAAGATAGAAATCAGGCTATCTATAAGATGTCACTGCTCTGTTGTTGAGTACAAGGAAGCTCCAGAGGCATCACAGGTGGTGTAAATCAGCATATAGTGCAGAGCACATACGGAGCTCATTGAAGTAAGTTCTCAAAGCAGATGCCGAGGCCTGCGGTCCTGTAAGCAAGAAGGCAAAATCTGCCAAAACATGTCCTGTCAGCCCAGTGGGGGCCTAGGCAACATGTTCTGAACAAAAAGAAGGTGTAAAACCACACACGCAGCCTCCACTTCAGAAATGGACTAAGATGCTCATTTACAAGGTGAATCACAAATAGAATACATCTGTCTGTGGCTGTACAGTAGTTTAAACAATGGAAAGGCACTTCTGGTTCCAAATAATTCACAAAGAAGCAGAAAAATAGGCAAACACATTAGCATTTATTTTGATATCTTGCAGAAGTATGAATTCTTGTCCTCAGGAGCAGGATAGTTTCAGTCCAGACAAAGGGCCTTGGTGGCAATGGCGGAGCTGGAAACAAAGCATACCAAACTGCCACAGTCACAGACCACCAGATCGTTGTAATCCTTAGTAAGGGGGAAAGAGAACCAGGCTGCTGCTGTATTGCTGTTCCACTTACTGACCATGATGGATAATAATCCACTATGAGTCCAAAATCAAAAGTTCAATCCAACCTCTGCTCTCGCAGCCAAACTCTAACCAGAACTCCACCCACTTTGCATGCATGACCTACTTGACATTTCAACACCATGTAGATGTCTTCTTTATTTTTGGTTTGTTATAAAACTGTTTTATTGAAATATAAAGTAACAGTAGAAACAGCAGTATAGAATGAATTGAACGAAACCAAGAATCAGATAAAACAAGTACATTACATTCCTGAATAAAATATTTCTATACCTGAGGGAATAGACAGTGCTGACAACCGTAAATAGAACCCATATCCTGGAAAGCAATGAATGGTTAGTTTACATGAAAACTATTAATCTGTGATAACCTCCTTTGAACCCCAATGGAGAGTGGGGATCCCAAGAATATGTTTAGTAAAGTATTTTGGAAGTCAAAAGAAAATCCTTGAATTACATGGGGAATATGTTTTCTATGACAGCAGCAAGTTCCCCAGGACCTGGTGAAACATCTCAGGTTACCTGTAGCCATGGATTTGGCATGTTCTATTTTCAGACAGCTTAAAAGGTTATGAGCCCATTGCTGTATGGTAGGGGGAGTCACAGGGATCCAGCACTGGAATATTATTTTCTGTGCATTAATAAGTGCCAGAGACCAGAGAGGGAGATCCCCTTTGAGAAAGCATCTGTTCAGATCTGCCTCCAAGATGAATTCCAGTGTGGAACTTGGGGTGGGTAATGTGTCCAACACTCCTGTCATAATTCTATGAACTTCATGCCAATATCTAGCAATTTTAGGACAAAGCAGTATCATATGTAAATAGAACCATTCCTCTGCCTCACATTTGGGGCATTCCTTCGGTGTGACTGAGTTACATTTGTGTACTCCGTGGGGTGTGATATAGGCCCTATAAAGAAAGTTGAACTGAATCTGTGTCAATCTGTTGTTCTTAGAGCAGTTATTTAAATGCCTTATGGACTTCTCCCAAATAACTGGAGTTATTGCTAAGCCCAGGTCCTCTTCCTATTTCTGTATAATCCATTTTTGTGGCAGGAGAACTGCCTAATAGGAGCCAGTATAGAAAGGGGTTTGGAGTTGGGTTGAGGCCAATACAGATCCGAAGGAAAGGTGGCAAGTCCATGTAGTGGGGCAATTTGCAGGTTAAACAATCTCTGTTGTACTTGTAAATAGACAAAGAGGTCTCAGGACCCAATTCCCAGTGGGTTTTTATTTTCCCCAAGGTTAGAAATCTGTCACCTTCATACAATTGTCTTATATACTGTATTCCCTTCTTACCCCATCTCAGGAGTCCCCTATGTAGGGAGGCTGCATAATTAGCAGTATATTTTAACATAGAGGCAATGGAGGCATACTGAAAGGTGCTTTTGTATAGTTTAAGATAGTCTTGTACAGCATCCCAGACCCAAATCAGATTAACATAGAAACATAGAATATGACAGCAGATAAGGACCAACTGGTCCACCTAGTCTGCCCATTCCCCTACTTGGTTTGGCAATCCCTACTCTTATCTGGACTGCTGTTCCCCTGCTGTGCTGCACAGCAGGGTGCCTTTATGCTTATCCCATGCACTTTTGAATCCCCATACTGTTTTCGCTTCCACCACCTCCACTGGTAGGCTGTTCCACCGCCCTATCTGTGAAAAAATACTTCTTAACATTCCCCCTAAGCCTCCCTCCCTCCCTCTAGGCTCATGTTATGTCCCCTTGTCCTTGTGTACTTTCTTCTCTGAAATATGCTCCCCTCCTGTACCCTGTTTATTCCTCTAAAGTATTTGAAAGTCTCTATCATATCACCTCTCTCCCTTCTCTCTTCTAGTGAATAGATGTTTAGTTCCTTGAGTCTTTCCTCATAAGGCTTGTGGTGCAGTCGATATATTGTTTTTGTTGCTCTTTTCTGGACTGCTTCCAATCTGTCAATGTCCTTCCTGGGATGTGGTCTTGAGAACTGGACACAGTATTTCAGATGAGGACTCACCAGTGATCTACACAGTGGCGTCACCACTTTACTCCTCCTACTGGTTATGTCCCTTCCTTTGCACCCCAGCATTCTGTTTGCTTTCCCCACTGCTTTCTCACATTGTTTGGACAACTTCAGATCATTGGATATGATAACCCCCAGGTCTCTCTCCTGACTTGTGGTGGCCAGAACCTACCCTCCGATCCTGTATTCCTCTCTTGGGTTTCTGTGTCCCAGCTGCATTGTCTTGCACTTCTTAGCATTGAAAACCAACTGCCAAACCCTTTACCATTCCTCAAGTAGTCTTCTGTCATTTCTCATTTTATCTAGCCCCTCCTGTGTGTTGACTCTGTTGCAGATCTTGGTGTCATCTATGAACAGGCATACTTCCCCTCCAGTTCCTCTGCAATGTCGCTGATGAAGACATTGAATAAGACTGGACTCAGCACTGATCTCTGTGGCACCCCACTGGTCACCTTCCCCTTTTTGGATTTTATGCTATTTACTGCCACCCTCCGGGTCCTACCTTTTAACCAGTTTCCAACCCATTTTACCACTTTAGAGCCCACACCCAGATTCCCCAATTTGTTAAGCAACCTTCTATGTGGAACGGTGTTGAAGGCCCTGCTGAAATCCAGGTAGACCACATCCCTGGCCCTTCCCTGATCCACCACCCTGGTCAGCCAGTCGAAGAAGTCAATAAGATTAGTCTGACAGGACCATGCTGCCTTGGATCTTCTGCATCGCTTGACTCCAGGAACTTCACTACCCTCTCCTTAAGTAGGGACTTCATCAGCTTCTCCACCACTGAGGTCAGGTTTACAGGTCTGTAATTTCCTGCCTCCTCCCTACTTCCACTCTTGTGCACGGGGACCACCTCTGCCCTTCTCCAGTCCCCAGGTACCTCCCCGAACTCTAGTGATTGGTTGAAAAGTGTCATCAGCGGTCCTGCTAGGACTTTCCTGAGTTCCCTCAAAATTCTAGGGTGAATCCTATCTGGCCCCATTGCCTTGTCTGTCTTTACTTTCCCTAGTTCCTCCAAGACTCTATCCACTGTAAATGGGCTGGTATCCACCTCTCCCCCTTGTAAACCTTTCCTTGTGAATCCTGGCCCCTCCTCTGCCTCTTCTGTGGTAAATACTGAGGAAAAATACTTGTTCAGTATCTCAACATTTTCATGGTCATCCTCCACCCACCCACTCTCTCCCTTCTTTAGCCTAACAATACCATTTCTGGTCTTCTTCCTCTCGCTAATATAACAGAAGAAGGTCTTGTCTCCCTTGTTTATAGCCTGTGCTATTCCTTCCTCTGTTCTTGCCTTAGTCCCTCTGATGGCTTTCCCAGCTTCTCTCTGCTTCTTCAGATATTTCACTATGTCTTCTTCTTTCTATGTCTCTTTGTATTTCCTGAATGTCTTACTTTTATCTCACACTTTCTCAGCTACTGTGGCCACTTCTTTCTTTTGTTTTTGCTAAGCAGTTTGACACATTGATTTGTAATACCTGCTATGGATCTCTTGAATCTAACCCATTGTTCTCCTACCCTTCCCCCATACCTTCTGCTGCCAGGACAATTCTGAGCTGTTCCCCCATCTCCAGGAAGTTGGCCTTCAGGAAATCTAGGAGCTTAATCTTTGCATGGCTTTCTTCTGCCAATGTGTTGACTCTGAACCACACTGTTCTGTGGTCACTGGTACCAAGGGGACTGCCCACCTCAACATCCATGATTCTGTCCCTGTTAATCAGCTCTAAGTCCAATACAGCCCCCTCCCTGGTGGTCTCAACCACAAGCTGCCTTCGGTTTGCCCCATACATGGCAGACATGAGATCCCTACTCCTTGATGTACTCATAGTCTAGGTATTCCAATCTGCATCCAGTATGTTGAAGTCATCCATTAGTAGTAATCCCCCCTTTGGCTGCCATATTATGGAGGGCCTCTACTAATACTAGATCTCTATCCTCCCCTGTGCAGGAGGCCTGTAAACTACTCCAGCATGGATGGCTGTTTTGTTCCCAACTCCAGAGTGACCTACAATGCCTCTGCTTCTTCCCTGGATCCCTGAGTTTCTTTAGCTTTAATCCCTTCATTCACATACATAGCAACCCCTCCTACCCTCTTCCCTTTTCTTTCTAAAAAATGTATACTCTGGTATGGCTGCATCCCAGTCATGGTTCCCTGCATACCTTGTCTCCATAATAGCCACATTGTCCAGGTTTGTGTCTGCCATCGGTGCCATTAAG
This sequence comes from Neoceratodus forsteri, assembly GCA_016271365.2. Taxonomy (NCBI): domain Eukaryota; kingdom Metazoa; phylum Chordata; order Ceratodontiformes; family Ceratodontidae; genus Neoceratodus; species Neoceratodus forsteri. The sequence continues at coordinate 37,284,748 of CM028134.1, forward strand.
TCTTGGATTTTGTTTCCCAGACTGCAGGCATTTGTGCACATGACCTTCCACTCTGTATACCCCCTTAATGTTCCATGTTTACTGGTCTTTGCCTTGTGCTGCATTAGTGATATATCTTCTGTTCTCTCCCCCGTTAAAACCATGGTAGATTTACGGTTAGATATTATGCTAGTTATTGGGTCCTCACTGCTTTCAGCTATGTCCTGTAAGGGGGGGGAGCTATGATAATTCCAGGTAAAAGGGTTGTTGCAGGTTCTATGTTGTTTTCTCATGGAGGTCACTCCACACCTGGTCTCCTTCCATCTCCATCCAGGCAGGCACAGTGTGTGACTTCCCCATTGGGAGGAAAGATAGCTGGGTAGCCCAATAATACAATTTAAAGTTTGAGAGACCAGCTCCTCTTTTACTTAAGGGACACTACAGAATATTTCTATGTTTCTGTGTGTGTTTTCCCCTTCTAAAGAAATCTATGAAGTATAGTGTTCAATTGTTTGAAAATCTTCCCTTACAGAAATAATTGTATGAAATGTTTTCATGCTGCATACATAAAGCAACCCCTATGATATGCATGATGCAAGCATGATTTAAATGTTAAATTGGAACTGATTGCATGCATGTGGCATGCATGCAGCACACAAGTGTGGAAAGCATGCTTTTTATGTTAAATTGGAACAGACTGCATGCATGTGACATGTGTGCAAAAAGCAAGTGTCACTGATGACTGTACACATAAAAGTTAAGTGATTTGCTCAGGATCACACAGTATACAATTAGGGGTTGATGAGATTCAAACCCAGGTCTTCAGGTATCCAGGTTTCCTGGTTTGCAGTTCAGTGCCTTTAACCACGAAGCTATACTGCCTGCATACATATGGCTCACTTGTACTTCAGTACAGATCTGCATACATCTGCACACATACGGCATGCTTATAGCCACTGACATACTTTTTAGTTTTCTTGTCCTCCCTCATCTCAGCTGCACAGCTGAACTGTAGAGCACATACCAATGGAAGCATATGTGGTTCTTCTCACCCCAATACACATACTTACCCACACAACTAGTTAATTACTTCTGTCTGGCCTGTACTCCTGATATTTTCTCTCAATAGTTTTGAATGCTTCCACACAAACAGACTTAAAGGGACAAACACAAAAGTAGCAATAACTCGACACCCACCAATATGGCCAGTCCCCGCACTGCACACACACTGCAGCTGGTGCAGCCACGCTGCTACAGACAACCCACCAAATACAGATATAAGTCAAAAGTCTCTGACCAGAGTACTAGGGAGCCAAAGGTTGGAGTCTTTAAGAGATGATGTCCATGCATTAGAGTGCTGGGGCATACCCCCTTGAAATGAATGGAGTTATTTTTTGTTACATTATGATGGCAAGTTGGAGACTAATGAAGGCCACTGTTCTACAAACAAAGGCCTTTGTTAGTACAGCGGTGGCATTCATTAATCTCCAGCTCTTCATAAACAATGTATAAAATAGTAATAAAAAGTGTCCTTATTCATTTCAAAGGGGCACAACCCTGTACTCTCCCTTACCCTATTCCATAATGTGCCTGAGTGTGGGGATGTGGAAGTCAGCTTCACTTGGGAAGGTAGGGCATAAGCCTGACTACAGTGGAGCTCTGGTAGTCTGTGCATACCATACCATTCAGCTGTCCCTGAATGCAAGGGACTTATCTCATTTTACCCCTGAAAACTGCTCTGCCCCTCATCCATCCCTCATGGAAATCATGCTGCTCACACAGAGGATGTCCTGTAAATTTAGACTTTATGACAGGGGTGCCATTTCGGATTTCAGCAGAGGGGGAGCCAACAACCAGTGGAGGCCAGGTGCTAGTTAGCCCCTAGGTGGCAAGCTCTGGAATGTCTGGAATGTTTCTGAAAGGTAAAACTTATCTGTTGTGTCTGAAAAGTGATATGTAAATCAGGAAAAATTAAAATGTATAAGATTCATCTGTCTCTAGCCCAGATCAGTGCATCAAATGTGGGCTTCAACCCACCCGGTTACTAACCAACTTTTTTCCTGGCTGAAACTTTGACCCCTCCAAAAAAAACTTTATCTGAATTTCTCTCCCCAGCTCCATTCCATTCAATACCCATCCCATATGGGTCAAGAAGTTGGCCAAAGGTGCAGAAACATGAAAAACACATCAGTATTTCAGCCTTTCCTCCTTCCCCGATCCCTCTGTAAAAACAAAATATTTACTTTTACTTAGCCAGCCATCTGGCCAGAACCTGCAGCTTAGCCCAATATGCCACCAGCCCAGTTTTCCTTCTGCCAGAAGCTGGATGCTAGAACCAACCATCTCAGGTCCCCAGCGTGGTCTGCGACCAAGTCACCTCACCAACCAAATCCTCCCAACCTGTGTTGCTTGCTTCCTGCTTGGCTGTTCCATGGCTGCTGCTGCACTGTGGTAATCAAGGCCTATGAAGGCCACCCACACCACTGTCACTGCTGCTACGAGGCCTAGCTTGCTGCTGCTTGGGGCCCAAGCTTTTTTTTTTATTTTGTGAGGTGATCCTAATAGAGTAAGTAGGTAACCTAGTCTCGAGTTAGCTTCTAGCTCACCCTCTGCCCCTTCAGCCACTAGGGGAGATGGAGAGTGACTAAGAGTAGACCAACAAAAATATGCTGCCACAACACTGCTGTTGAGAGTTCAGTGTTCACTGACTCCTCCAACCTGTAGTGTGCAGTCTGTCTACTCTATGGTGGTAAAGACAGCCTCCCACTTGTGTGACTCATGTGCTCTTGCTTGGATGGAGCTCCTCCATGTCACGTATGATAGCGCTGCCACAAAGAGGTGGAGAGAGTGGGAAAAACAGTACAGACACAGTTGAGTCAGGAGTGCACCTGCAGCATGAGTGCAACACAGGCCAGGAGAGCACTTATTGTGCAAAAGATTAAATCCAAATTTAATGCCATTATTGCCACACCATAAGAACAACCTAGGCACAGATGCAGGGAGGGGGTGGGCAACTGCCCCCTCTGCCCTACCTAAGTGGCACCCCCGCTTTATGGTAGAAATTAATTCTCAGGGGCCAACATCAGTACAAGTAAATACAATGGTTTCCACTGTGTTCTGAGGTACTGTATCCCCATGTTTCACAATGTGTCCTGACCATTGTGAGGGTTAGTGTTCCTCATTTTGAGTATCCACGACCCTCATTTCAGTTACAAAATGTGAGGTATGGTGCACGCTTCCAAGACCCAACTCAGCACACAGAGTACTGAGCATAGCCATGGTGTATATGCTCCATACAGAATGACAAATGGAAAGTAAGTGAGCCGTAACAGTCATGGAGAAACACATTTGTAGTTGCACTTCATATGCATAGGAGGATTTGCATGACCCAAAACAAAAACATCAGGCTTCACAACACAGAGGCTCCTCTTTGCACATCTGAAATGGGGGATGTTGTCTGGCTATATCCTAGGCATTTAATGCAGTAAGCAAACAATACTTTACAAATTAATGGCAATTTAATGACAAAAATCAAAAGCCATTAAACAACTTGCAGAAGGATCGGAATTAATGAGTTTACCTAATTTTAATGGGAAATCAATGAAAAAGGTATTTTAATGGCTGTGCTTGCTAGCAGTAGTATGATAAAAAGAAACTGATATGCTTTTTTAACATGATATTTGCACCAGCTTAGTTGCTGCACACATGGCAAGCATGAAACATGTGAACCTGATGTGATTTTTAAATGACGTTCACACCAGCTTAACTGCTGTACTCATGTCAAAAGTGCAACACACGAACATGATGTGATTTTTAGAAGATGTTTGCACCAGCTTACCTGCTGCACACATCAAGCTTGCAGCATGCAAACCTGATGTGCTTTTTAGATCTGGCTGCATAGGTTCACTGTGTATGCAAATCGCATGCAAACATTGCACAATAAAGCATGTGGCATGCATTCTGCATGTACCCAGCACACTTATATTTCTGTAAGGGTTATCTGGAACATGAGCAGTAGTGATTGGAAGAGATATAAACACTGTGGCAACACATTCTTTTTGACTGTGTTGATCTGCGCTATGAGAATGAAGGGGAGATCCCTCCAGTTCTCACATTCGTCTGCCAGAGTAGGTAGAAGTGGACCATAATTTAGTTGCAGCAAACAATGCTGCATCCTTCAGATGTGAACCCCCAAGTATTTAATCTTGTCCACAACATGCACCCCAACTGAGTTGTTAGTCAAGGAGTCCCCACCCATGTCCCCCACCGGCATGAGTTCACTTTTGGTCCAGTTAATTCTGTGTCCAGACAAAAGGCCATATTCTGCTAGGAGGTCTTGTACATTGGGGAGCTCTTTATGTGGGTCTCTCAAGTATAATATTAAATTATCTTAAATAAAAATACTTTATGCTCACCTTTGCTCCCAAATCCCTCTCTTCCTGGGTGATTTCGGGTAGCAGCTATGATGGGTTAAGGGGACAGCAGACAAAGTAGAAGGGAAAGGGGACAATAAACCAACAGTTATGAACAATGAAAATTCCTTCCCCCACTTGACTGGTCTAAAACTCAATCAGCCATGCTCCCTTTGTTTAATGTTGTCTTGAGGTGAGTACTACAGTGGGCAGCAATGCCCTCAAATTTAAAGAAAAAAGTTCCACCCTCAGAGCACACCTGTCGGAGTCTGCCCGTCATTAGGGCAACAGGATTTATATTTGCAGATCACCTTATATGCTGGGGGCTGCACCTCCTGCACCACCCATGATATGCCAACTCCAGGGGAGCAGACCTCAGAGAGGGTGCAGCAAATTTCAAAGTTGGGTGCCCTAATGATGGGCACACTCCGATGGGTGCACAGATGGCCATAAGGGAAAGAAAGACACATTAATAAAGAACAGCTATTATATTAACTGATACTTTCTCAAGGCAAGGGTGATAGGTCTAGTCGCCCTCCTTTCAGTATTCCTCTGAAGAACCAAAAACTGTAATGGTTGCCAATACCTCCATAAAGATTATTAAATGTTGCCTCAGAAAGAATGACAAAACTGAACAATAAAATAGACCCCTTGTTCAAACTTACTAGTGAACCGTTGATATGGAGATCAGGTCCTGAATCCCTGCCTCTTACCTGTGAAGGGAGAACATTTTCTTATCCTAATAGTCTAGGCATTTAGGGAGTCTGCCCCTGTTAAGACAGGCATCCCTCACCTCCCCACCATTCCAAGTCAGTATATATGAAGCCATAATTTATCTTTTGTAGTCTACTGGTTGCACACGGAACTGTGTCATCACTCCTGTTTAAAATTAAGTCCTGTGGCTCGTTCCCCCCTCTATTGGTACCTGTACCCCCTGGTGCAGTTGGGGGGGAATCACATAGGGCAGACAGTCACTCATGGATGTTGGGGAGACCCACACAGATGTAGGCACTACTGGCAGATACAGAGGTTCACCGGTATCCATGCATCGCAGGGCCATCTACCTCACGTTCATGAAAACTGCAGTGATTCCCTTCTCAATAGAGTTCTGCCTTTTGAGAGGATGCTGGCCATTCTGTTACACTGCCTGCAGCGTACAGAGATAATGGATGCTGCCTCACAGCCACGGGATGCAGACAGCTCATCATCAACCAAGCAGCATTGTTCTAAGTAGGTGGGTACATATGCTGGCACAACTGAAGTAACAAGACCTCATAGCCACAGATGGGAGGTAACTCATTTGTAATGCAGCATTTTCTGCAGCCCATGCAGATTCTATGACTGCAACTCCAGCCATATTGCCCCTTCACTGCTGATACCTGCACCCCCAGGTGCAGTAAGGGGAGGAGGAGGAGCAGGACCCCACACAATGTATACTGGCAATGCACATAAAAAGCCACATAGACAAAATAAAGACATAGTCATCCTGTGAAAAGAAGAGTTGTACAGGGTTGTAAGAGAACATGCACTCATGCATTATGAGGAAGGAGTGTATGCACAGCCACGCAGGCTGCTCTGCTGTCTCCCTCTCCACGGTGCCTTGCAATGTGAGTGGCTGGCACCTGTTTTTGTGACTGCCCAGGTAACAAGAAGATGGACAAGTCCTTATTGCTGCCAAGTCCTTACCGTGGCGTGGTTCTCTGATGAACCCGACCTGCCAGACTGCCATCCACAGTCTCGGTATGAAGCCACCAGACCCTCACAGAAGCCCAGGTACAGACTCTCCCTCGGGGACTGATTACCTCTAGGAAGGGACCCTAGGAGCCTGATTTTTCTGTTTTACATGAGGACAGTTGTTTCTGGGGTTAAGTCCAGTGTCTATTACTGCTGTGACCCATTGGCTGCAGTTAGTCCCAGGAGTTCTCCGACTAGCTCTGTATAGCTCTGCACTATTAATGCTTGAATTATATTTTACTGGCTTTTGATTTCTGTTAATACTGTCTTGCTAGTATTTTAGAGTTCAAGTTTTGATGATTTAATCTAAGTGCCTGTGGAGTTTCCCTCTTAAGAACCAGCAGAGATCTCAGCTCAGGTCTTGAACCCATGCCCCTCTTTTTCACCTTTTTACTTTGGTATTGTGTTTTAATTAGCCCTGCTCTTCCTCTCTCAGAACTTGTAGCACCTTGCCTGCCATTTTGGTCTGCAGCCCACCCCCCATTTAAGCCATTTTGCATTTCTTTTTAGCTCCACGAACAGCCCCACCTCCACCTCTGTTATTTAATTTCCCCCTGTCCTTCTCTTTTCAGGTGGTGCGAGAGCCACAGCCATGGTTCTCTGACAAACCCAACCTGCCAGACTGCCATCCACAGTCCTGGTCTGAAGCCACCAGCCCCTCACAGAAGTCCAGATATGGACTCTCCCTCAGGGACTGATTACCTCCAGGAAGGGAGCCCTAGGAACCTGTTTTTTCAGCCCCCCCACCCACTTCCATCCCGATCCTGTTTAAATACACTGGAACCCTGCCCTGGCTTACTAGCTCATTCCTACAGGCTACTGCCAGCCAGCTCCTCAAGCTTAAAGTGACAGCAACATTGTCTCTTGCTAAGCATATTCCCTGTCTAGTGTAACTCCTCCTTCTAGCTCTAGCTCTCCACACTCTTTCTCTGCCTCTCTGCTTCTTTAATTCAAAGTGACAGCCACCCCTATCACCTGCCAAGTGCATTCCCATCTTGTATTGCTCCCCCGACTTGATCTGCCCACCTATTTCTCACTGCCTGTCTGCCACCCAAACTCAAAGTTTCCAGCTCCTCTGTGTCCTGACAAGCATATTCTCCCAGCTAGGATTCCTCCTCCCCTCTAGCTCTGTTCTCTCTCTGTGTGTGAATAGAGATTTCTACTACTGCAGCTGATAGCTGGGAGGTCCTGAGAGTCAGGAAGCTGGTCCGTTTACTTTTGCGATTCTGCAAGACGTTTTTGGGACTGATTACACCTGCGCAGTGTGAGAGACTGCAAGCAGGTGTTACCTGTTGTTTTTGAGAGCTTTCTGGAGTGAACTGGGGGGAGCTAGGACCCGTGCATCCTGTGGTGATTTGAATAAATATCTCGCACCGCTCGCAAGCGCGAGCGTAGTGAGTGGCGCGAGCACCACTCGGCACTGAAATGTTTAGTTGATGTAGGAGGGTTAGGCTTTGTTTTAACATGTTGTATTTAAATTTGTAATATTTTAACTATTTAACCTCTTTGTAGGTTTGTTATATTTTAGAAGCTAGGCTTGGTGGGTTAGTTTTTACCTAGTTATTATCTTTATTTAGATAGCCTTGTATTTGCTGGGCCTAAATAGATATGGGAGGATCGAGAGGGGCTAGAATAGTTTATGATGGCTTGATGTTGCGCAACCTGCGCCCTTTCATCCCCCTTCCAGTTTCTGATGTTATTATCAGACGTTGTTGGGAGATGGGGATTGGTAGGGATAGCATTGGTCGCGCACCATCAAGTAATCCCAGTTTGGGTTATGAGAGGATTGAAGTTGTCAGGTCCAGGAGGCGCCCTGGGTTGCGACAGGCACATGGGAGAGGCCGGTCGTGTTTGGTGTCCATCTCCAGGGGGCCTATTAGATCAAATGGCCAGGTAACCTGTGGGGCTGCATCATCCCCAAATCCCCTGAAGGCAGTGCTTTATAATGCCAGATCAATCAGAAATAAGACGGCAATTATTGCAGCCTTGATTTTGTCGGTTGATCTGGCGTTTATCACGGAGACCTGGGTGGGAGATGATGCGGGCCCATTTTTGAGGCTGCTGTCCCCCCCGGGTATACCGTGGTGCACTGTCCCAGAGTGGTGTGCAGGGGTGGCGGTGTAGCCATCTGTTTTAGATCCAGCTTGACTTACTGCACCCAGTGAGAGCTCCGGTTCGCTTGAATGTGTGGCCATCCGGAGGACCTGGTGCGGGCTGCAGGATCTTTTCTTATTTATCGCCCTTCTGGGTTGATGGGAGAGTTCCTGCAGGAGGTCGCAGATTTCATTGTTGCTAGATCATTGGAATCCCAGATATGTTTTTCTGGGATTTCAATGTTTGGTTCGACGATGTGAATCATGGACATGGTTATGAACTTTCCCGGATCATGTCCTCCCTTGGTTTGACGCAGGCAGTCACTTTACCGACTCATCGGGATGGCCACATGTTGGACCTGGTGTTCTCACTGGGACTTGATATTAGTGATCTTAAGGTCAATCCAGTTCTCTGGTCTGATCATTGCACGGTTCAAGTTTATGCTTGGGGCTCCCGCCATAAGCCCTTCCCCTGCTGAGATGATCTGCTGTCGCCCTTTATGGGGTTTGACCCCTGAGGCTTTCCTGGCGGCAGCAGATTTGTCTAGAGTGGGTGATGCATGTGCGGGAGGTGTTGTGGTCAGAGTTGACGCCTATAAACTCCCTCGCACCTGTCCGTGTACGACCTAGGACTTCTTACCTGAGGTCACCATGGTTTGATGGTGAGCTCAGGGAGATGAAGAAACTGGGTCGGAGATTGGAGCGCTGCTGGAGGAGATCCCATCTGGATGCAGACAAACTGGCCCTTCGTGCCCATTATGTTGGCTATCAGGAGGCAATCAACCGTAAGAAGACAGTGTTTTTGTCTGGGGAGATTGCTGCCAGAAGGAACCGACCGGCCTCACTCTCCCGGACCATTGATAGACTTTTACATCCTGTCTATCTACAGTTCGGGAGGGTCTTTTCTAATATGGACTGTGAGGATTTCACCCGGTTCTTTTCGGACAGGGTGTCTGTGATCTGGCGGGTGGCTCCTTCAGCCAGTAATGTTATAGCTGGCAGTGATCGTCTGATGTGTTCTGAGTGCACTCCTTCTGGTTGGGGAGAGTTTAGACCAGTGAAGGATAGTGAGGTTATTGAGGTGGCAACCAATGTGAGGCACGCCTTTTGTGAACTGGACCCGTGCCAACACGCTTCTAATGAGATGCGCTGGCTCTGTTGGGTCCGGTGTTTGCCATGATTGTACGGTGTTCTGTCCAAGGGTGTCTTTCCGGATGCCTTGAAGGAGGCTCTGGTAAGACCCCTCTTAAAGAAGCCATCTTTGGACCCGGAGATCAGGGCAAATTACCTTCCAATATCTAACCTTCCATTTTTAGGAAAGGTTATTGAGAAAGTGGTAGTGCTTCAATTGGAAGAACACCTCATTTCCCATGAGTTGTATGAACCTTTCCAGTCGGCTTTTCATGCCAGACACAGCACTGAAACTGCACTTGTTCGGGTGCAGAATGACTACTCAGGGCTAGAGATCGAGAGACAAGACAATTTTGTTCTCCCTCGATCTCTCATCAGCTTTTGACACTGTGGACCATTGTGTGCTGCTTGCTCGCCTTGGGGACCTATGTGGACTCACCGGTAATGTCATCAAATGGTTTGAGTCCTTTCTTACTAACAGGAGACAGCGGGTCATGATGGGAAATTTCTCATCTACACCCAGTCTGCTTCTCTGTGGAGTTCTTCAGGGATCAGTATTGGCTTCAATGTTGTTCGTAGTGTATGTGCTGCCTCTGGGTGGGATCATTGGGAAGTATGGCTTGAGTTTTCATTGCTATGCCGATGATACTCAGCTATATTTTTCCTTTGCCCCAGGAACATCCAATGCAGTGGACGTACTTAATATCTGTCTGGCCGAGATTAACGATTGGATGGCCTCCAGCTGGTTGCGGCTGAACCCTGATAAGACGGAGGTATTAGTAGTGGAGTCGAACAGAGTTCGTGATAGGATGGCCTCTGACACAGAAACCGGCTTGTCCTAGGGTCTGTGCCATTGAAGGCCTCTTGGTGCGAATCTTGGCGTGATTCTGGACAGAGATTTAACCATGGAGGCTCAAATATCCTCTGTGGTTCATGCCTGTTTTTACCACCTCAGAAACATTGCCAGAATTAAACCCTTGTTCCGTCTCTGGACCTCCCTACTTTGATACATGCCTTAGTCACATCTAGGCTTGATTACTGTAATCGCCTATCTCGGTCACCGAGGATCTTCTATTAAGATTGCAGCTGGAAAATGCAGCTGCCTGACTGTTGACCGGGCAGCAAAAGTTCTGTCACATTACACCAGTTTTGCATGAATTGCACTGGCTGCCAGTCAGGTGGAGAGTCCTCTTTAAGGTGGGTCTTCTCACCTATAAGGCCCTACACGGACAGGGCCCTGGCTACCTGTTAGACCTTCTGTCACCTGCCCTCTCCTCATGCCCTCTTCGTTCATCCAGTGAATGCCTTCTGACCATTCCCAGAACTAGGCTGAAAACAGCTGGCGATAGAGCATTCAGTGCCGCAGCCCCGGTTCTGTGGAATGCCTTACCAACTATGGTCAGAGAGGCTTCATCGGTGGATGTTTTTAAGGCCCAGCTAAAGGCTTTTTTCTTCTCTAAGGCATTTAATGTTTAGATATGGATTTATTGCTAGGTTTTAGTCTTTGTATTGATTTGTATTTATATGAAAATTTATATATTTATTATGTTAAATATGTTTGTTTAAATGCCTGTACGGCACCCAGAGCCTCTGGGATTGGGCGTCTTTTAAATAAATTTTGTCTTGCCTTGCCTTGCCTTGCCTCCTCCATTTTCTCCCTGACTAGTGTCAAGCATAGTGCCTAATTTCTAAAATACCATTACTATACCTGCATATTGGGCTTCCTCGGCTTTCTGCTTGCCAGCTTTTACGGCTTTTCACGGACATCTGTATTTTCTGTCTCGCCCGCCCACCCCAACCTCGACCTCTATTAAATACACAATAGGCCACGCCCTTGTGTTCCTTTTGTTTTTTTATTGGCTTCCTACAACCTGTCCTGTAGGCAAGCAGCTACTAAATATCAACTTCCTTCTAGTGCTGTATCAGTCAGGATGCACCTGCCTTTCTCTCCTTCTTGGATCTGAGTTACCCCGACTCTGTACAGCTAGTTGTGCTGTGCCTTTACTGACCTCTTTTTCTAGATCTGCTTCTCTGATCAGTCCTGTTTGGGTCTGTGTTGCCCCTACTCTGTACAGTTAGTGGTGCTGTGACTTATTGCTGACCTTTTTGTCTAGATCTGCTCTCCTGCTGGTTGTTTCATGTACATTAACCTGGCCCTCTGCCTCCTTGTGTTGTCCCTAGTCTAGCACCACTCACAGAGTTGTTCACCCTCTTCTACCTTCTACTGCCATCCACCCCACCATCCTATCCCTGTGCTAATCTGTACCCCTCTGTCATTTTCTCTGTGAATCCTTTTTTCTCGTGATCCTGGCATGGGTCACCTAAGTTGGCTAGTCTCTCTTGCCTGCCTTCTCTTTCTTTGCTGCTGTCTTAATCAGATTATTGCTGTGGCATTAAACCACTCTTCTCCAAATAGTACTCCTCCCCCTCCGTGTCACATCCAGCCGGAATCCTCTCATGCCCTGCAATACATCCCATGCCTTCCAAATCCGGGCTCCACTATCCTTGGGTTCTGACTCTGTAAACACCTTCTCTTACCTCATAATACCACTTGCACTGCGATGCTTTCTTCCTGTGCCTTGGCCTGGGTTCATTTATCCATTCTTCTCCTTCTTGCCCGTGCTGGGGACATCAAGCTCGACCCTTGGCCCCCTTGCCCTACCCTCACCCACTTCTCTACTATCATACCCCTGATAAAATGTCTAAAAATTGCACACATGAACATCTGAAGTCTCCGCCCTAAAATGGCTGAACTTGAGGTATGGGCCATGCAGATGTCTCCCGATATCTTATGTATCACAGAATCCTGGCTCAAACCAACTGTTAAACAAGACAAGGCAGTTCTACCTGTGTATAACTGCCTCAGAAATGACAGGTTAGGTAAGAGGAGAGGTGGCATCCTTATTTACTTTAGGTCTGATTTGGACGTACTCGAGCTCCCTGCTCCTGACGTTAGCTTATCTCCTGCTGAATCCCTTTTCATCTCCATAACACTTGGAAATGTCAAGAAACTTACCATTGGATGTACATACTTGCCACCCAATAGAGCTCCCCTACATCTACCCTCTTTCTCAACTCTCTTGTGAATCTCCCTAGCCATGACCTTATCCTGTGTGGTGACTTTAATATTAACTGGCTCCACACTGATGTGGACAAACTGTGTGCCTCTCTCACTGACACCAACCTGAAGCTTCAAACAGATTTTGTCGAGGGGAAGGGGGTGGCTCACCAGGTCAAGGCTCTTGATGAATGAAAAAAAAACTAAATTGGTGCATTTTTCAAATAGGAAGTCTAAATCACAGATTCATATCGTATCACACACAAATAGACTCATAGAACAGGTGGATAGTTACTGTTTGGGGGTGACCTTTGATTCCATGTTAACTTTCGATATTCACATAAATAATAATATAAAAAAGGTGACCAAGAAATTAGGAGCTTTGAGACGAACTACCAAATGTTTACAAATTAAGGATAGGAAAAAAGTGGCTGAACAGCTAATTATGCCAATCCTGACATATGGGGATTTAATTTACAGAACAGCGAGTAAACATCAATTGATTAGATTGGATAGGGTGCAATATAGAATAGCTAGATATGTTTAACAGTGTTCATATAGAACTCACCATTGTAATATGTTTATAAAATTGAATTGGCAGTCTTTAGAAATGATTTTTCAAAAAAATTGGTTAATATTGATACATAAATTTAAAACATTTTACCCAGAACATTATATTACACAAACACTCTTTTCTAAAGTTAGTAAAGGTACGCATGAGTTATTAAGATCTGTGCATAGATATTGAGTTTGTCCCATAAGAATTTACAATAAATACAGTAATGGTTCCATTTTATGTCAGGCAGCTAAAGTATGGAATATCTTACCCCCTCCAATAAGATCTTTAGAAGATCACACGATTTTTAAAAATGAAATTTTGAAATCTTATAAAATAGAATGTTGTTATACATGAATATGTATGGGATATATGTTTATGTTTTGTATTTTCTGTTTCATTTTAATTTGAGTCTTAATGTATTGTTGGATATTTGAAAAATTGTGTATTGTTTATACTGTCTTTATGTGAGTATTGTTATATATTATATGTTTAGATGTAACTAAGTGAAATACAAACAGGACTATCTTGTGAACAGGATTGTATAATCCTAATGATTAGAATTTCCTGTATAAAAATAAAGTTTTCATCATCATCATCACCTGGCACAACTTATACAGAATCCTACCTGTCACAGCTCCAAGTCTGGAAAACATACCCTACTTGACTTGGTAGTCACTAACTGCCGTTTGAAGATAAAAGCTGTTGGTGTCCTCCCTGACTGTATCAGTGACCATTCCCCCACTTTTTGTATTTGGAGGAACAATTATCCCAACCCACCCCCCAGGGTCTCCATGGTTCGGGACATGTCTAGGTCTGATGTAGGCAGCTTTATTACATCCATCAATGATGCTGACTGGTGCCCATTAATACCCTTCCCAATGTAAATCTAGCCCTTGATTTCTTTGTCTCGACCCTCTCTCAAATTATTAATTACCATGCCTCACTGAAAAAATGTAGGTCAAAGGGAGTCAAAGCTCCCTGGCTCATTAATGATATTAGACCGCTTATGTCCCTCTATGACAAAGCCTGGTGGACCTATAAAAAGAATGGACTCCCTCAAGACTGGCAAGTCAACAGGCAATTCAGAAACAAGTGCAAAAATTCACTCCATAAAGTCAAACGTCTCCATTGCCAATCCCTTCAAACGGAGCACCTTTGCAACCCAAAAGAATTCCGGGGGCAAGTTAACTCCCTGGTAAAAGGAAAATCTGCAGATTTCCCTTGCTCCATAGTTGTCAGTGGTGCCACCCTTGCTGACCCCATGTCCATCGCATCCAGATTTAACAATTTTTTTTTACAGATCTTCTCAAGTATATCTCGCTCTTCCATAACCCCCCCATCTGCTCCCCCTAACCAATTACCATCATGCTCCATTGGTGCTCGGCCTGCTTTCCATATGAAATTGGCCTCCCTCAAAGAGATGCGGAAGCTTCTCTCCAACTTAAAATCAGAAAGTCCCCCTGGACATGACACACTTAAGCCAACATTTCTTAAATTAGGTGCCCCTGCACTTGCATGTCCTGTCTGTGACTTGTTCAAGTTGATCATGTGCTGTGTGATGACCAGGAGCAGGCTGATCAAACGATTGAGGTGGTTAAGTCCAGGAGAAGCCCTGGAATAAATAGAGCACCTAGAAGAAGCCAGACGTGGTTGATGCCTATTTCCAGGGGGGCCACCTGGCCAAGTGGCCAGGTGACCTTTAGGGCTGCATCACCCTCAATACCTCTGACGGCAGTACTATGCGACGCCAGGTCAATCAGAAATAAGACGGCTATTATTGCGCTTCTGGTTTCATCGGGGTCGACCTGGCGTGCATACAGAGACCTGGGTGAGATGATGTTGGCCCTGTTTTTGAGGCTGCAGTCCACCCAGGTTACACTGTGGTGCACTGCTCCAGAGAAAATCATAGGGGAGGCGGTGTAGCTATTTGTTTTAAATCAAACTTGGACTTCACCGTGCACCCGGTGGGAACCCCAGGTTCATTTGAGTGTGTGGCCATTCGTGGAGGACTTGGCGTTGGCTTCAGGATCCTTCTCATCTATCACCCTCCTGGTCCGATGGGGGGGTTCCTGCAGGAATTCACCGAGTTCGTTGCCGGCGAAACATTGGATTCCCCAAAATGTATTTTTCTTGGAGACTTCAATGTTTGGGCTGAGGATAGAGGCCAAAGGTGCGCCGACGAGTTACTGCAGAGTATGTCCCTTTTGGGGCTGGTGCAGTCTGTCAGTGTGCCTACTCACCAGGACGGCCACACATTGGACCTGGTGTTCTCACTGGGACTTGAGATCGCTAATCTCGATGTTAGTCGAGTGGCTTGGTCTGATCACTGCACGGTGAAGTTCATGTTTAGTGCTCCCGTCGTGAATTCTTCCCCTTCTGAGATATTTCGCTGCCACCCATTAAAAGATCTTACCCCTGAGGGTTATTTGGCGGCAGTTGATCTATCAAGGGTGGGTGATGCATGCGTCGGAGCAGTTGGCCGAGGGTAGGCGCCTATAATGAGGTGCTATCTGGCGCCATTGACTCCCTTGCACCTGTCCGTATGCTGACCCAGAACTTCTTACCTGAGGTCGCCTTGGTATGATAAGCGATCTCAGGGAAATGAAGAAGCTGGGTCGGAGATTAGAGCGCCACTGGAGGAAATCCGTCTGGGGCTGACAACTGGTCCTGTGTGCGCATTATTGCGCATATCAGGAGGCAATCAACCAAAAGAAGACAATATTTTTGTCTCGGAAGATTGCTGCTGGGAGAAGCCGACCAGCCTCACTCTTCCGGACTGTTGATAGACTTCTTCATCCACTCTGTCTTCAGCCCAGAAGAGTTTCCTCGAATGAGGATTGTGAGGAATTTGCTCGGTTTTTCTCGGACAGGGTGTCTGCGATCTGGCAGGAGGTTTCCTCAGCCAGTAATATCATTGCTGTCAGTAGTCGTCAGTTGTGTTCTAAGAGCACTGTCTCTAGGGGGAGTTTAGGCCAGTGGAGGTTCATGAGGTCATTGAGATAGTGGCCAACTTGAGGTATACCTTTTGTGAACTGGATCCCGTGCCAACGCGCTTCTTGATGAGGTGCATTGTCACTGTTGGCCCGGTGTTTGCCCTGATTGTCCGGTGCTCCCTGAGTCAGGGTGTCTTTCAGGATGCCTTGAAGGAGGCTCTGGTGAGACCCCTTTTAAAGAAAGCTTCTCTGGACCCGGAGATTAGGGCAAATTACTGTCCTATCTCCAATCTTCCATTTCTGGGAAAGATTGTTGAGAAGGCGGTATCACTTCAGTTGGGGGAACATCTCATGACCCACGAGTTGTATGATCCCTTCCAGTCAGCTTTTCGGGCCAGACATAGCACTGAAACTGCATTAGTTCGGGTGCAAAATGACCTCCTCAGGGCTAGAGATCGGGGGGACAAGACAATTCTTGTTCTCCTCGATCTCTCTTCAGCATTTGATACTGTGGACCATTGTGTGTTGCTTTTCCACCTGAGGGAGTTATGCGGACTCACCGGTATTGTCATCAAATGGTTTGAGTCATTTCTTACTAACAAGATGCAGCGGGTTGTGATGGGTAATTTCTCATCCGCACCCTACCTCCTTTCGTGTGGAGTCCCTCAGGGTTCAGTATTGGCCCCAATGTTGTTTGCAGTATACATGCTGCCCTTGGGGGAGATCATTAGGAGGTATGGTTTGAGTTTTCATTGCTATGCTGATGATACTCAACTATACCTTTCCTTTGCCCCAGGAACATCAAATGCAGTGGATGTGATAAATATCTGTCTGGCTGAGATAAATGACTGGATGTCTTCCAGCTGGCTGCGACTGAACCCTAACAAGACTGAGGTACTAGTAGTGGAGTCAGACAGAGCTCATGATGGATGGCTCTGACTGTGCGACTGGCATTGTGCTAGGGCTGTGTCATTGATGGCCTCCCATGAGTGCGAAACACAGTGATCTTTGACAGGAATTTGTCCATGGAGGCTCAAGTGTCCTCTGTGGTTCGTTCCTGTTTTTTTCATCTGAGAAATATCGCCAGGATTAAGCCCCTTGTTCCGGCTCTGGACCTCCCTACTTTGGTGCATGCCTTAGTCACTTCTAGGCTTGACTACTGTAATGCCCTCTATCTCAGGGTCTCTGGAACTTCTCTTCACAGACTGCAGCTAGTGCAAAATGCTGCTGCCCGGCTTTTGACTGGACAAAGTAAGTTCTGTCATATCACTCCGGTATTGCGCGAATTGCACTGGCTGCCTGTCAGGTGCAGAGTATTGTTCAAGGTGGGTTTTCTCACCTATAAGACCCTACATGGACAGGGCCCTGGTCACCTTTCTGATCTCCTGGTACCGTCCACCTCTGTCCGGGATCTCCGCTCCTCTAATGGTGGCCTCCTCAAAGTTCCGAGAGCGAGGTCAAAATCAGCTGGGGATCGATCATTTGGAGTTGCCGCTCCAGCTCTCTGGAACTCGCTGCCGCTGGAAGTGAGAGAGGCCCCCACTATAGAGGCCTTTAAGAGCCGTCTGAAGACCTTTTTATTTATGCAGGCATTTGGAGATTGAATTTTATATGTATGTTATTTTAATGAAATGTATACGGTATGACATACTGTACAATTTTGTGCGGCGCCCAGAGCCTTTGGGATTGGGCGTCTTTTTAAATAAAATTGACATTGACACTGACATCATTCCTCTTGTAAAATTCTTGAGAAGTGGAAAGTGGTGGTGATCATTCCAGCGCTCAAAGGAGAGCCCAACAATACAGTAAAAAACTATAGACTGCTTCTCATCCTTTGCCTGTTAGCCAAAATTCAAGAGTGAATAGTATATAACTACCTTCAGGACTATCTGGAATATCACAATCTACTTTCCATATGTTAACATGGCTTCCAGAGGAACCACAGCACCCTAACAGCCCTGATAAAAGTTACCACTGATATATTCCATCTGATGGATCAAGGCTTTGTTACCGGTGCCATATTTGTTGACCTCACGAAAGCATTTGACCTGGACAGTCATGGTCTTCTCCTCCAACAGCTAAATGTCCTTGGCCTTGACTCTGGTGCTCTAAACTGGGTTAATAACTATCTGTCCTGTCATTCTCAAAGGGTTAAATGGGTTGGATCAGTCTCTGACCTAAGGCCCATCACCCATGGTGTCCCTCAGGGATCCATTTTGGGTCGTCTTTTATTCTCTCTCCATTAACAACCTGCCCAAATTTTGCGGAGGGACTTCTGTGCACCTCTATGCAGATGATGCAGTCATTTATCGCGTCTCCCCTGATATTGATCTAATTAGCAGAGAACTTACATCTGACTTTGCTTCCCTCGAGAACTGGTTCAGCCGCAATCACCTCATTCTTAATATGAAAAAAACTAAAAGCATTGTATTTACTCATCGACCCTCCATCAAGTCTCCTCTCCCCCCTCTTAGCATTAGCTCTAACAATGGTGATATGCTTGAGTGAGTCCAGTCCTTAAAATATCTAGGTATCCTGTTAGACACTGCTCTCACCTTTAGCCTGCATGTCTCTTGTGTCACCAAATCCTTGTACCAGAAACTCGGTCTCCTTTATCGCATCTGTCCCTTCCTTTCCTCTGCCTCCTGCCATAAGATAGCTACTGCATCTCTCCTGTCACTCCTAATGTATGGTGGTCCGTTACTACTCTCTGCAAATTCCTCTTTCCTGACCTTTCGAACCCAAGTATATAATAGGGAGGGGAAGTTTGCCCTGGGGGCTGCAACATCTTCTCCTCTCTGGGCTGACTACCCTATGAGGCAAAACTGAAGTATTCCTCTCTCAGCTTCATGTTCAAGCTTGTCCGTAAATTCACACCCCCTTGCCTCCATGAGACTATAAGACTAAGACAAGCTTCCCGCACCCTACGATCTTCCTCACTCCTACTTCTAGTTACTCCAAAACTACATCTGGTCACTACCTGTAGGTCTTTCTCTTTTGCAGCGACCTCAGACTGGAATTCCCTCTCCACCTCTGTCCTCCCCTGCTCCTCTCTCTCCATGTTTCAATCCAATCGGTATGTCTCACTCTCAGTCATTGTTTCCTGCTCCTGCTTCCATTGATGATTCACCCTTCCCTTCCCCTTCATCCCTTCCCCTCACTGAACTCTGTGCTTCTCCACCAGCTACATCCATGCGTTCTGCCCTACATCCATGTGTTCTGCCCTGCATCCCCCTCTTCTTCTTTGTCTGTCTCCTTCCCCTTCTCCTCCTCCCCTTCTTCCTTTAGTTCTTAGTTGATACTCTAAGGCCAGGATATTCAAAGGGTTGCATAGCACAACAGTGTTGCACCATCGCAACCCACTGATCTTGTACGATATTTAAAGGGGAAGTTGCTCACGTAAATCCCGCTGGCTGCCAGTCTTGATGTATGTGGTATAGGTACAGGGGCATGCCCATGCATATGTGGCACATTCCGATATTCAGCCCGGGATGTGTGGAACATATGCAGGCGCACACCAGCCTTGTGCCACACAGGGGGTCGCAAAGATGTGCCCGAAAAGAACAGGAGCAAGGACTGGCCACCCACAGGCCAGCCGCTGTATTGCTGGGTGCAACACAGCAGCTGCCTGCTGTGGGTGGCCACCCAACCTCCCAAGGCACAGGCCGGGCATCAGGCCCCCTCGCCTGTCCGGGCTCAGTAAATAAAACAAGAAGCCCTGGTGGTCAGTGGACCCACCCCCCAGCCCATCATGGGCATAAATACATATATCATTGTCCCTGGTGGTCCAGTGGACCTGCCCCCAGCCCCATCATGGGCATGGTGAAATAATAGTATCCCTGGTGGTCCAGTGGACCGACTCCTGCCCGATCATGGGCATAAATGAAGAATTCCATTCCTGGATGGTTGCAGACCATTGCTGTACAACACAGTCCCAATATGGCAGATAGTCATTCATATTGGGACTATGTGGCTCTGGCTGGTCTCACCTCCCATTGGTCACGCTGTGGACCAATGAGTGTACAGCTGTACTGTACGCTTTCAGTTGGTGGGTGGCCGGGCAGCTTCTGGGTGGGGAGCTGCCGCCCACTACTGACTGGGGGGGAGTGGGGTGGTGGGACCGAGTGGGGTGGTCGGGAGGGAGGTACCGCTGGACCACCAGAGGATGGAATTCTTCATTTATGCTGGCAGTCGGGCAGGGAGTTGGTCCACTGGACCACCAGGGATACTATTATTCTCACTACGCCCATGATTGGGCTGGAGGGCAGGTCCACTGGACCACCAGGGAGACTTTATCATTTAACAATGCCCATGATCTGGCATTGGGGTGCGTTGTCACTGAGGGACAGGGAGCATCAGTCTGACAGCTGCAGCCTGGGCGCGGAGGTGCAAATCATCGGGGATCGGTGCACCTGCATGCAAATGGGGCCATAATGACATGCAAATGGCCCCATTTGCACCTTGCATGCATTATGGCCCCATTTGCAAGTACAGCACTGAATATCACGGCTCATGCACCTCACGCACCCACACTTGCGCTGGCGCATCCCCCTGCTCCTCTCTGGCCACTTGCACTGGGGCAGTGCCACTGCGCAAAGTGCAATGCGGGTGGCCACAGTTCCATATTCAATGGTGCTGAGCCTTGGCGCAGCATCGTTGAATATCACCAAGACCACGCCCTGGCTCATCCCAGTTGTGCTGTGCCCAGGCTTGCGCCACAGCCTGGTGCAGTCTGAATAGCCCGGCCTTAATTTTTTGTATATACCTTTGAAAGTTTGATTGTTTTTGAAGTACTTTTTCCTTGTTTAACTAATTTTTGTAAATACCTGTATGCTGTATCTCTATATTTTTTGCCATTGTTTATGCTGTACCTCAATGTCTTCCATTGTACTTGCTGTATCTCCTTATCTGCCATTGTATTTTGTATCAATGTATTCTTGATATTGTCTCTGCTATTTTATCAAGACTCCGGGTTGATCCTGAAAAAGGGACTGTATTGTCTCAGTGGACTTACCCAGTCACCAAAACTCAAATAAATAAATAAATAAAAGTTCTTTACTTAACAATGATGGGCTGGTTGTGCAACCAGTGACCCTTGCAAGGGTGAAGCATTTCTGGCAGTTGGCTTCAGCTGTCAGAGGCCCTTCACTGATTATTGAGTGTCCCAGTTGCGACTGGGGCATCATAAAGTTAATAGCGGTGTTTCCAGTCTGTAGATCTTAGGATCCTGACTCTACCACCCTGAAAGCTGTCTATGGATTAAGCACTTTCCTGATGTCTGCATATAGTGGTGGAAATAGACTAAACTGTCCGACTCTGTGAAGACTTTGAAATCAACAAAATGTCAGCAGACTGACTCACTTCTGTCTCGGCTGTCATTGGAAACTCACAGCCAGACATGACAGGGGCCGTTGGTGGATCTCATCAGCGGAAGCCTGCAGGGAGTATGACCCGGAAGACCTAGAACTGAACTTAATGGGGAGGACCCAAGGAATTAGATAATAATTGTGGCATACCTTTTACTCAAGCTGGGGCTGTTCCCCTAACCTGAGATCCCACCTCCAGGGTCATGTCTTCTTCCTCCACAAGTCTTTCAGCATCCTGCAAGCTATCAAAGAATCTAGATGGGTGTCCCGATCTGGTGATTCGGAGTCATGAGGGGTACAGATGAGCAAAATCCCATCCCCTACAATGTAGCTTAGTTTTCACTCCAGAGAACCCCTGGAACCACTGTTGGAGATCTTGGCTAAAATCTTGAAAAGCATCACTGGTTGCCCATTTTCCAGCTGGATGGGCCTCATAGTCTTGGCTGCCTGCAGAACCTTATCTTTGTCAGTGTACCCGAGGTATTTTATTAGGAAATACCTGGGCCAGTCTTCAGGTCATGACTTTGGTCCAGTCCTGTGGGCCCTTTCTGTTTCATACCGGAGTACTTCTTCTCCCAGTCTGAGGTGTCTGACGAGCCAGGCTTGGATTTCACACTCAGGATTCTTTTCTTCTGTTCCCTCTGATAGCCCTATTATTCTTAAGTTAAAGTGATGTGATCTGGTCTCTTGGTCATCGACCCTGTATTTCATCTCCTCCAGCAATTTTTTTAAGTTATTCCTTTCCTGGGACAGATCGGAGATCAGGTCTTCCATGTCACTGATGCATTTTTCCACTTCATCCATTTGCCATGAGTGTGCAACCATCATTTTAGAAAGATCAGTAACAAATGATTGCAAGAGCGTTATCTGGACATGATATTCGCAAAACCGGCTTTCATTTCGGATTGTATATTCTTGAGCATTGCTGGCATGCTGGCCAGACTTTTCTCCAAATCTGACATTTTGGGGCCTTCTGGCACACTGGCAGTCTATGATCTGGTATGGACCTCGCGGCTCTGCCTGGAATCCATTGATGGTGCTACATCATGGAAGTTAAGCTTAGATTACTTTTTACCCGGCCTGACTGATACCATCAAATATTATCTTACCGTTGATGTCTCTTGTAAGTAAAAGAGAGAATTTTTTCCAAAGTTTGCTGTCAAAATAGATGCTGCCCATCTGCAGCTTAATCAGAAGATGTCTGCTATCTAGCCTGATTGTCCCCCACCCTCCAATGTAGATGTCTTCTTTAGAGTGAAAGAAAAAGCGCATGACTTATGAAAACTGATGGGATGCCTCCAGGTCAGAAAGGAAACCAGGCAGCACAGAGGAACTGCAAAACTAGAAATAAGACAGCAAATGCAGGTCTGGAAGCTGGGGCTGCAGTAGGTGCCGCAGACAACACCAAAGACTTCTTCCAGTATATACAGTTTATGACAGACAAAAAAGGTGAAAAAAGATGATTGGCTCCTTTAAAACAAGAGGAACCAGTGAGACAGCCAGAGAAATGGCTTAGATGCTTAGTGAACACTTCACTTCAGTGTTCACCAGAGAGCCCCATGGTGGTGGGAGGGAATTTATTACAAGAACCCTTAACATCAGCAGTAGTCACAATGCAGCCACTGGGCATCACAACAGCCATGTAGTCTGGCCTCCTGGCAAAGATCAAGTCAGTTAAGTCCAAAGAGGCAGATAGGATACAGCCTAGAATCATAGTGGAGCCAAGGGAAAAATAGGCATGGCCTCTTGCAATAATCCTTCAGGACTCTGTCTGTTCAGGCCAATGTGGTAGCAGAGGACTGCAAAGTGGGCACTTTTTTTCACCCACATGGATTGGGCTCTCACTAACTACTTTTAAACAGGACACCACAATTTCAAAACTGGAAATTCAGATATGTATTTAAAAGTCCATTTGCAGACACACATAACTCTCAGTGCATGCCTTACACATTTTAGACATGACAGTCCTTTATCAAAGTCTCTTTGATAAAGGAATGTAATGTCCAAAATGCATAAGGCATGCACAGAGTTCTGTGTGTCTGAAAATGGACTTCTAAATAAATATGAATTTCCAGTTTGAAGCTGTGGTGTCCTGTTTGGAAGTGGTTGGTGAGTGCCAGATCCATGTGGATGAAATTGTTGACTCTATCATGAGCACCACCATCCTGTGCACACCCCTTTGCAGTGTTGTTAAAGTGGCCACTTTGTTGCCCATCATTAAGGAAGGAGCAAGGTTAAACCTGGAAATTACTGGCCAGTCAGGCTGACATCAGTTCTGGGCAAGGTCAGACCTGGAAACTCCTGGCCAGTCAGGCTGACATCAGTTCCGGGCAAGGTCAGACCTGGAAACTCCAGGCCAGTCAGGCTGACATCAGTGCTGAGCAAGGTCAGACCTGGAAACTCCTGGCCAGTCAGGCTGACATCAGTTCCGGGCAAGGTCAGACCTGGAAACTCATGGCCAGTCGGGCTGACATCAGTGCTGAGCAAGATCAGACCTGGAAACTCCTGGCCAGTCAGGCTGACATCAGTGCTGAGCAAGGTCAGACCTGGAAACTCCTGGCCAGTCCGGCTGACATCAGTGCTGAGCAAGGTCAGACCTGGAAACTCCTGGCCAGTCAGTCTGACATCAGTGCTATGCAAGATTCTGTAGGCCATTATCAAGCACAGAATAATGGAGTACTAGGTTTAAGGCCCGGTTTCTTGCCCCCTCTCAGCATGATTTGATGAGGGGCAGATAATCCCCAAACAGTCTGATCCCTTTTTTTGAGATGGTGGCCAGAGAGGTGAACAGGGCAGGGTCATGCATGCAGTTAATCTGGACTTCATTAAGGCTGTGATATTATGGTGCATGGCAAGCTTCTGGAGAAAGTAGACTAGTGTGCTATCCATAAGGCATACACAAGGGGGATTGTGAACTAGCTTGGGTGGGACGCAGAGGGTGGTGGTGGAGAATGGGAACTGCTTGAGTGGTGAGGAGTGCACACCATCATTCCTCAAGGATCAGTGCTGGGTCCAATGCTCTTCAACATCTTCCTCAACAATCAGGAAGCTGGGGTCTCCAACAGGTTGCTTAAGTTTATGGAGGATACTCAGCTAGTCAGGGAGCCAGAGACCCTTAAAGATAGGACAATCTTTTCTTTCAACTGTATTTTGTGCTATCTGACTTCAGGCAGTGATGTACCCCATAGTTGCTCACTAGGCTCAACATACCCCCACCCACCTGGCCTCTCCCCTAGCTGTCTGGGCAGGAAGGCCTGTGACTTACATCTCATGGCAGGGCTTCCTGGAGGGAGAAACTGAGATCAACCTGAGGTCCTGGCCAAGATTTATGCTGGAGTCATTTGGGTATGTGGGGAGGCTGTGGTCCCAGGGCACCATGCTGCACTTTTTCTGAGTAATTTCCTTGTTTTGTTCCCCCTAGCAGCTCTGGACATGCAATGATGCCAGAGGCACACCACATATGCTACTGTGGGTGTTCACGCCAGCTTCTGCTGGAGCCACCATTTCCTGCATACACTGAGGTGCCAGGTTCATTGACTCCTGACCACCGACAAGAGTCAGACTATTGCCAACCACTTTCAACCACCCACCCCGGAGGAAGAGAGCAGTCCAGACGATGCTCAATTCTCCTCCTCATAGCTCATTTCCAAACCTGGTTTGTGGGTGCTGCAACTGGTAACGCTACTGCTGTGTCATTGGGCTGGCTTAAGACGGAACAAACTTGTGATTCTGAATAAGCTGGTTGAATGATCTGACTACTGGAGCCTCCAATTCAATGTAGCCAAATGCACAGTACTACATTAGGGAGAAAAAAGAGAGGTTTGACCTATGCACTGTATCTGGCTTCCCTTGCTGTAGTCAAAGTGGAAAAGGACCTGGAGAACACAATATAAAGCAGGCTGAGGGAGGAAAAGCAGTGCACAGCCACTGTCAAGAAGGCCAGCAGAATACCAGTGTACATCAAAAAGGGGATGACAAGCAGAGTAGGGGAAGTAATCCTGCCCCTTTAAACTACCTTGGTCAGGCCCCAGCTGGAGTACTGTGTGCAGTTTTGGTCTTATCGGTCCAAAAAGGATGAGGTACAGTGGTACCGGAACAATCAACAATATACGGGACAAAAGCTATGAGGGGAGGCTGGTGGTCCTTAACATGTTCACCCTAGAGAAAAGGAGGCTCAGAGGAAGCATGGTGTGAGTCACGGTCGAAGATGATTAATCTGGTGTCCGGAAGTAGGATGCGGGGACATACCCTAAAGCTCAGTGGTGAAAAATTCAGGTTTAATGTTAGGAGGCACTGCTTCTCCCAGATGGTGGTGATAAGCCTATGGGACAGCCTGTCAGTGAAGATTGAGGACATAAAGACAGTACAGGCTTTTAAGTCAGTGTTGAAACTTTTTTATTTATATTTATTTATTGAAATGTTTCACCAGGAAGGCACACTGAGCAACAGGTTGCTCATGTCCCAGTGCAACCTGGGGGGAAGGGGAACATGAGGATGGAATACAAAGTTTTGGAGCACTAACAAATATTATATATGCTTACGTTCAAATAAAAGTGAGTAAACTGTAATGATGCAATGAAATTACAGGGTGCTAACAGTTCTGAACTAGATACGAAATAATGACATCAGTTTAAAACTTGGTATATACAATAGCACAAAATGACAATGGTATACTCTAAGTGACACATAAATGAGTAGCTTGATTATGGCTGAATGGAGTTCAGGTAGTTGATCTGTGGATAGCTAGTAGTGAGTATCACAGACAGTACAAGTTAGCTAGGGTAAGACTGAAGTGCAAATTTGTCTAGAAGTGCAAAAGTTTAGGGTTAGCCAGATCTAAGGCTAAGAAATGGATCCCCCTATCTGGGGGGAGTGGGAAGGGGGAAAGGGAGGTGAGGTATTTAAGAATCATGTCTTACAGGGTGGTAAGAACCCAGCCAGAGGTCGATGTAGGACAAGGTGGGGGGAGGGATGATGGGTGCTAGGTAGAAGGGGTTGGAAGGAAAGTTAGGAATAGGGGAGACAGAGGACTTAACCCATTCTCACCAGTTCCAGATGTTGAGAACCATGCTAGTGGATGGTGGAGGGCAAGCGTTAGGGTGAGATGGTGGAAGAAGTAGGAGGACAGTGGAGAGGGTAACTAGAGAAAGGGGAAGAGAGGTAAGGGCTTAACAAGAGCTAAGACCCTGGGGAAACTGAGAACCCCTTCAGGGGACGGGGGGGGGGAAGAGAGAGGAGGAAAGAGGTCTGCCGGGGCCTGACCACTCCATTATGCTGAGAACCCTGCCTGCACAAGGCAGAGGTAGAGCATGGTAGGAGGGACGTTGGCTGATTAGGCAGTGAGGGTGAGTATGCTTCGTGATGTTGGGAGCCTGATAAGGTTTTGAGGAAGGCCAGAAGAGAGGTTAGTGAGAGAGAAGAGAGGAAGGAGCTTTTCAGGATGCAGAGAAACCCTCCAAGGGGACAAGGATGGCAGGAGACTTTGGGGAGGAGGAGGAGGGGATGGTGGGGGTAGGGTGGAGTGGGGACAAGCTCTTGGTACAGCTTTGGGTGCAACAGAAACACAGTAAGAGTGCAAGGGAGGCCAGTAGGGAGGGAGCGGGGGGAAGGGAAGGTGAGCTGGAATTTGGGAGGTGGGGGTGCATCAGGGACAGAGTGAGGGTACTGACAGGAGGTTGGGATAGTCTTAGGCTTAGAGGGGGGATTAGGGAGGGTCATGACAGGAACAGCTAGGTGCAAGGTAGTTATTTAGGGCAGAGCTGATGGAGTAGGAGGAGGATGAATGACAGATTTGAGAGGGGAGAGAATTCAAAATTTTGGGGAGGTGGTGAGAGTAACCAGATTGGCCAATAAGGGTGGATCTGTGGGGGACTACTGGGGTACAGGAATTGGTTGATCTTAGGGAGTGGGAGGGTGGGGAGTGTTATAAATGAAGAGGAGAGATAGAAAGGGAGCTCACCCAGCCAGTGCTCTGAGGTGAATTTAGCACAGTGGGAGAGTTGCCTATTTGTAAGGGAGGGGAAGGATAGGATAGGATATGATAAAGATCACAATGATGGGTGCGAGAGGGAGCATTCAGGACAAAGCGGCAGAAGGAATTGAAGATGGTATCCAATCTGGCCAGGAAGAACTTGGGAGCAGCACTGTAGACTACATCACAGTAGTCAGAAATGGGCAGTATCATCTTCTGGACAAGTTCATGCCCAGGGCCCCTACTTTTCTGTGGCATAGTGGGACCAAGTTCTGCGGCAAGACTACCATTTGCTGCAGAACTTCTGCGGAGGTGGTTTGTAATTTCTGCGGAAGTTCTGCAGCACTTACAAACTACCACATCACAGTGTCAGCTTGTCATCCTGACTTCACTTTCATGGCAGTGGTTATAGCAATCAGGATGGTGGAAAGCACAGTAACACTAGTTCAAAAAATAACAGACTTACAAAAATAATTTTAGGCCTAAAAAAGCAAAACAAATGTCTCTCCCTTAAGGTCCTAGCCTGTTGCATAAATGACATATGCAGAGGGATCTTACGTGATAAATAAGGTATTTCTATATGCATGCTATCTATCCCACTAATGAGGATTCCACTGTCTTATCACATATATTTGTATGTGCTTTCTACATCACTCATGAGGTTCCCACTGTGTATCACTTATATATTTATATGCAACCTGTAACATACATACAAATATGTGTGTGTGTGTGTGTGTGTGTGTGGTGAGAGAGACATACTGTGTGTGTGTGTGTGTATACATATATATATATTTTTTTTTTCCCATGAACTTGCATCCTCATTCATACAGGTCCCATTGGAAATGGAATAGATGAGTTATTGCAAAATTCATTTTTCATGTCAACCTGCTTTCCCTAACACACTGCGTAACACCATCAGGCCATGACATGCATGTGAACCAATTATGAGATACAGCTCTCTGGCCCATCACAATGTGTCCACCATGTGACAGATCACTGCACCATACCTTCCCAGGCTCCAAGCAGTGATGTGTTCCAACAATCCTTGTGCTGCCCAGCCAGCTCCCAGAGCTAATCTCTGAACCTGAGTTGCCAGCACAGAAACACAGCATGCTACCCTCTGGACCAACAGCTGTCCCTGCACACAACTTTTCTCAATAACTTTTAGGTGATTCTATTAACCAGTGACAATATGTAATCAATAATCCTGGCAAAAATGCATACAGTGCAATTATTTATTTAACAGGTCTATTCTTTCAGCAGGTCTACACATTATTATATTTCACTTTTCTGGGCATAATTAATTTATTTTTCTTAAAAATTTAGACAGTTAAATTCATTTTACCAGTTATTCATTTCAGATAGCGTCACTATACCTTAAAGGCACAAATAGGTTTGTACAACGAGAGGTATGGACTTAACAGGTCTGTGCTATTGACAAGGTTTTTTTTTAAGTTGGCCCTAGTGCAACAATGTAAGACTGAAAACTGTATTAGGCTGTAGTGCAGGTTGAGCAAATATCACCATGCATGATGTGCTGTGCCACCGTCTCTGGCAGTGGGAGCTGTGGTAGATAAGTGACTGTTCATTTCTGTTGCAGAATGCAGCCATTTCATTAGCTAATGTATGATGTTATAGTAATGATAACATCACATTCTGAATATATGGGGGTCTTGGATATAAAAAGAGGGGAAGGGAACCAGATTCTATGTATAAACAGAAATATTAATAAAAAATCACCAAGAAGAGTGAATTCTGCGTCACCGCAGAAGTTCTGTGGTAGATTGCAAGTTCTGGGCAAAATTCTGCGGCCGCAGAATTCTAGGGGCCTTGTTCATGCCTAATCATTGCAGAAATGCAGCTACGGTTTCTGAACAGGGCACCAAGCTTGGAGCACAGTTTTTTCTGCATAGCATCAATATGTCCAGAGAAGCTTAGGTGTTGGTCCAACCAAACACCTTGGTACCTGAAGGCGGATGTGTCTTCAAGTAAAGTCCCATCAAGGATGTGGAAAGTGGGCTGGGAGGGAAGCCTAGAGAGTCTCTACCTTGTGCCAAAGGTCATGGAGACAGTCTTCTTGGTGTTGAGGAAAAGTTGATGGTTGGCAAACCAGAGCAAAACCTTGTCGAAGTCTTGCTGCAAGCAGGTTGTAACCTCAGCAGGACAGGAGCCAGATGCATACAGGACTGTATCATCGACATACATGTGAATAGCGGAGGAGGGTGAGCAAACAGAGGGAAGGTCATTTAAGAAGATGGAGAATAGGAGGGACCCTTGTACAGAGCCCTGGGGGATGTCAGTGCTAATTGGGAGGGAAGGGGAGGGGAAATGACATTCGAGATCTTAACTGATTGGGTTCGGCCAGTAAGGTAAGCCTTGAACCAGTTAATGGCAGAGGAAGACAGACCAGCTGCTGGAAGGGAGTCAATGAGAAAGGAGTGGGAGATGGTGTCAAAGGCCTTGGCCAGGTCGACAAAAATGGCAGAGGTCATTTGGCCACTGTCCATCCCAGTTAGGATGGAGTCAGTGAGCCGTAGGAGAGAGGTGGTGGTTGAATGCTTTTTCCTGAATCCAGATTGGAAAGGGGTGAAAAAGGAGGTGTCAGAAAAGTGGTGAGTTGGGAGAGGACAATATGTTCTTGTAGCTTGGCAAGGGTAGGGAGGAGAGAGATAGGGCGATAGTTGCCAGGGGATGAGGGGTCACCCCCTTTGGGTAGAGAGAGGGCCACAATATGTTTCCATGGAGAGGGGACAGAGGCAGTCGAGAATGAGATTTAGGATTATTGAGAGGGGATAGGCAATGGCCGGGCAGACAGTGAGAGGAGTTTTGGGTCGAAGCTGTCAGGGGAGGCACCTTTAAAGGGGTTAATGGTGAGGAGGGCACCTAGGACATCATTTGGGGTTACTGAAGTGAAGGAGAAAAGGAGGTGGGAGGGTGGCGGGGGGACACTCCGTTAGAAGGTGGGAAAGGGGGGGTAGGATGGGAGGGATTTTAGTAACTCAGTGGCACAGGAGGTATAATAGGAGTTAAATTCCACAGCTTTGGCAGGTGGTTAAGCCACTAGTGAGCCATTTACTTTAAGCACCAGGGGGGTGGATGAGATTGGGGGATAAATAGTGCATGGACCACCTTCCAGAACTTTGAAGGGGAATCTATGTTAGTGAAGGCAGATTTAAAATATTCGGACTTAGCTAGCCTTGTAGCCCTGGAAAAATGACTACTTACTAATGGAATCACAGATACCCTGGGTAGTGACATGGGTAGGAACTGATGCTCGTTTGCACAGCATTGTATTTAATCCCTGATGCAAAGGAGAGGCATACATGTTGGATTGAAAGTCCTTTCCAACCTTAAATTACTGTGTTATTATGTTGCTGTTTCATCTGGGCCCGTTGCCATGCTTATGTGTAACATCTTGAGCGTGCTCTCAACTCCTCCAGTGTCCTGCAATGTGTCTTCTTGTGCTTCCTTGAACATAGCTCACTGTCAGTTACTGTGCCATCCTTCTCCACTGTGAATACTGCTGCAAAAAAATTTTTTCATCATTTCACCATCTGTTCTGCTTTTGTTGTCATGTCACTGTTTTCGTGTCTCGGCAAAACCACACCTCAAAAATTTCATTAACTCCTCTTGTGACTGTACAATACTTGGCTATAATCTTCAGCTGCCTTGTTCCCCCCAGATCCTTTGTAAATTCATATGTATGCATACTGTTAAAAGTGTATGCAGATTTACTGAATTATCTGTACATAGCAAAAAAAAAAACACATCTGTTTACCTGCCTGCATATAGTGTTCATACTTTATGATGGTCTCCTCTCCCTCTTTAACCCCTCCCTTTTCTCCAGATCACATCTGTAAATGACATTATCATTGTATCTCTGTATATTTACCTGGTGAAATAATTTCAAATAAATAAATAAATAATGATCCCTTAGTAGTCTTCTGTGGTTTTCGTTTCTGCTTGGTATCTGAAAAATGTTTTATTACTGGAGTCAACTTTCAGTTCTGCTTGATATTCTTCAGCTTGTTTTGGTCCTCTGATGTATCTGATTTTGTGTACTCCAGTGTGCACCCCTCGTAGATCTCTTGTCTTGTTAAGTTTGCTTAGCATCTCATGTGTCATCTGTATTGATCTGCGGCTTCTACCATTGTGCGTCCTCCTTTGAGTGATACATTCTCTTATTAAGTTATCCAGTTGATTTTTGAGGGTGTTCTACTGATGCTGAAGGTGGATAATGTCCTTAAGCTTGTCTTCCCAGTTTATATGATCAGAGATCCATCTCTTTCATTAAAGAGCAACTCTCTACTATAATAAAAAGCTTAAAACACTAGATTTACACCAAATATGTGTTATATTTATTGTTTTCTAGTTATTTGTCATTTTATTTTACTTTCCCCTGTTGTTGGGCGGCACGGGGTCATAATGTCTCAAGACATTATGCTGCATGGCAAAATCACACTGCCAATACAGCGCGATATTGCAGTGCAGCATAAGTATTTTTTCTGTGGGGAAATCCTCCCCCACCCCCCCATTATGGGGGGCTGTGCCCCAGGACCCCCCCCACTGAAGATTCTCAACTCCAGGGGTGGGGTCCTACTCAGGAAGCACACAACTTATGGAAATAAATAAAATGTCTGGGACCGGGAATCAAACTTGGTCCCAGACGGAGTGCCTGCGTTCCTGCTGCTGTGGCTTAGTCCAGTGAGCCACGGCAACTGTTTGGCAGAACCCGCTCCCAGCAGAGGTCTTATCCTCTGCCTGGGATTATGTGACTGGTGCAATACCATGTACAGCATTATATGCGGTATTGCACCATTCGCTGTCATGGACATCGCTGTTTCGGGTTAGCTATAATGTCATACGTTATTAAGCGTACGACATTATGACCCGGTAGGTTGTTGGGCTACTAAATATTGTAGATAATGCTGCAATTCTTTCACTGAGTCTTTCAAAATGTGTCTAACTCTCCCTGCTAACCACACAATTGCTGTTTGTGACATCACAGTCTGTTGTCATGGTGAGCACTATGATGTCATAAGCAAAGTCACTGAGTGACTAATGGGGGGAGGCAAATGTTTTCTATACTGACTTTTTTATATGAACTACCACAATGGACTGTAAATCTTCAAAAGGAACATTGAAAATATAAAATATGTATTCTATAGTAAATTGTAACTCCTGAAACATATCATTTATGAAAGCACATGTTGAAGTGCAGAGTTACTCTTTAACAACGATCGCTAAAGAACAAGATTGTTTGAAACGTTAGAAGCTGTGTTGGAAATCTCCTGGCCTGTACACTGTTGTGGTGGCTGAATAAACTTTGGAATTGGTCAAGTATTGGACTTTTGTGCCTTTTCATTATAATGTGTAGGAGTGCCATGACTTTAGTTATACAGTGGTTGTTCTAAATGTAGGGGAGCTGGGAGAAGAAAGTGGTTTGTCCAGAGGCAGAAACAGAGCGGGAAGAGAGAAGGTGCAGGGGTAAATCTATCTTCATTATTACATATGGCTGAGTCTCTTCCTATACCCACAGCTACTCCCTCTTCCTAGGATAGCATTGAGACTCTTGGCAAGGAAACTGATTGGCTCATAGCATGGATGGAGGAATATGACAGAAGGTCGGTGCACAAAGTAGGTTTTCTCCAACAAGGAACTAAGCACAGTAGAGGGAGATTTGAGGTCATTAATGTACAAAAAAAAAAAAACACAGAAGCAATTTTGGAGATTTCCAATAAAAATCAGGTACTTCAACACTATAATATCTGGACTGATTAAGGAAAACTGTGTAATAAACAGGAAAGTGGAGCTCACAGAAAAATCAGTTATGCTGCAAAAATCTACAGCTAGTTGGCCTACCTCTAAAATTGGATTCTGAGTACAACTCATTTAGAGACATGGTAAAGGACATTTTATAAATGTTTATTATCTTCTAAATGGCAATTCTTCATTTCTAACACAGGCTTTTCAAATATTTAAGAAAAACAATTTTTTTTTTTGATTAAGCTGTTTCTACTAGTGTTCTGGTAAATAAAGTTATCCAAACTGATACACAGGATAACGATGTCTGTCTTTTGCCTTTGATTCTGATTGTGACCTTATAATGCACTTGTCGAAAGTTAAAGATACTCTCTTATTTAAATGACATCATTTCTATATACTCCCAGATTCTGCTTTAGCCGCACAGCAGGGATGCAGACTGTTACTTGTCTTCCATCAAGAAATTCTTGAACTTGGCACTCAATTCAACTTTTTCCTCCTGCTAATGTCCATACTGCTCACAAAGCAAAGCCACAAATATTTTTTTTATCCTAACCAAGTATCTTCATTTACTCAAGCTCAATATGAACAAGACCTATCTAAAGAGGATGAGTGCAAATCTCCAACAGAGTCTGACCAGGAAATGTCTCTGATCACTCAACAAGTTGAGGACTTGTAAAAAGGAATTTTTGCAGATGTGATTTAAACTTTCATTTTTTCATGACTATGACAGCATTGACCTGTTTGCCTGCATCTTGAACTATTAGTTAAAATGAAAACAAGGACTGCAAGGACAAATGAAGTTTAAATAATTGTTAAAAATTGTAAAGAAAAGACTGAATTCTGCATGACATAAGTGAACAAAATAACAGTGAATTAATCTTTCCAGAAATATAAGAGCCAAAACAATGGAGAAAAAAACATTAAAGATGCTGCCTTATATCTTATCTTAATACATTAATTATTCTGTTTTTTTCCTTTTCTCAGATGTTGTGTATTGAGAAACGTATTGCAGCATCTATGGCTATCTGAGTGGCCATATTTGCAATTCATTTTAATGCATTTAGTTTTGTTATAGCTCATGTGAGCACTTATATTTTCATTACATGCAATATAACTATGGAACTGGGCCTTTGACAGCTGCTGTATTTAATGCAACCTTAAAGTAGTGCCAACACACTTATCAGAAAGCGTGCAGCCATGAAATCTTTGGCAGTTGTTTACCTAAGCATGGCACCTAATATACTTTTATAGCACTAAGGGCCCCAAATTCAAATGACTTTTGTGGCACAAAAAGGAAATGCCCAACACAACTTGGACAATGTGTAAAGGCACAATATTCAATAGGATGTAATATGTTGCGGTATTCCAAATGCATGATGGTGCACATATAATGTATGCCACACAGAGAAAGGGAGCAGACACCTGCTGAAGCCACACATGTGTATATTCAGAGGAAATGCACGCTGCATGTATTACACTGCCCACATTTGTGCTGTGCAAACATAGGTGTAAAAGGGGCAGCCTTAAATCAGCCAGGCCCCCAGAGGCAGGCTGTGGAACTACACGCAGGATGTCTGGGATAGCATTCCACATGGCTGCTGTCATGACTGACTTGAGGAGACTGAGGGAGGAGTAAGGTGGATGACGAAGGGCCTGTAGGCGGTATGCCCCACAGAGACGGTACTGGCCCTGTGTCACATTTGAACAGCTAAGTGACACACAAATCGTGGACTAGTGCTGTCTCAACAGGGCTGTACTGTGCAGCTCTGTGAGCTGCTCTATGATGAGCTCCAGGCACCCTCACACAGAAGTCATGCCATGATGGTAGAAACTGAAGTCACAGCTGCACTGTGCCTGCTTGCCATGGGCATCTTCCAGATACTGATGGCTGACACCACTGACATCACCCAGTCAGCCACTTCTCATCTCCTCATCCAGTTCTTGGACGCTCTGCTGCCCCATGCTAGTGAGTTCATTCAATTCCCTAGCACACCAGTGGCATGGACAGCAACAATGCAGCACTTCTTTCAGGGTTGCATGCCTACCAGTAGTGCTAGGTGCCATTGACTGCACCCATATGGCTGTCAGAGCACCGCCTGGTAGTGACAGGGCTATATATGTCAACCGGAAGTCCACTGACTGCCAGGTGGTGTGCAGTGCCTCAGGGTTTATCACAAATGTCCTGGCCCAGTACCCTGGGAGTACATGCAATTCATCCATCTGGCACCAGTCATCTCTGTGCCATCGCTTTGGGTCTGGGGACATACCCAGTGGCCATCTTGTGGGTGAGTGCAACCACAGCCACAAACAAGGTGTACACATGGTAACATGGTGCAGTGATGGCAGATGTACAGTAGTCACCACAGAAAGAAGGGGTGTTGGAATGGCAAACATCCATGGGACACACAGAAGGGAAGGAAGAAGTGATGGGACCTGAAAAGGACTGTCACTGAACAGACATGTAAAGCTGGCATGCGAGGGATGTCATGTGATCGGGAGCAGCAGGCACAAGAACCAGGGGTAGTGCTAGGCAGCAGGGGGCTGTACCATTATGGGAAGGTCAGTGCAATGTGCCACATGGGATGGTGTGATTGCTGTGTGGAACAAACATTCTGAGGATGTGTCTTGATCCACAGCCAAAGCGGCATGCAGATGGCAGTGGAAGTGACAGTGGAAAGACAACAGCAGGGAAAGGGCCAGAAATGGTAGTGCAACTACGTCTAAAAGTGACTGTCATGAACCCACTCCTGGGTGTCAGGCCCACTGAGCCAACCATGCCCACCCTTAAGTGCAATCCATGATGGGGGGGCAGGAATACCCTCCTTATCCTTTAGAATGTTCACCGAGGTTATGACAGCACCTCTGCCATGAGGATCCAGGGCCTCCCTCTAGCTCTGGATAAGGACACAATACCAGTCTTGAGTCTTGTGGCCAAATATGAACCCTTCCTTGGCTATTACACACAGGAGGAAGACCCAGGTATCACACTCCCTTTGAGGTAGCAGTGTAAAAAGCTGGTTTGGCCTTCTCCCTACAGGACTTGCAACAGCCTGGTTCAAAATCTTTGTAGACTCTGGTATTCTCCCTATCCTTCCAGATGTCCCTTCCAGACCCCTTTTCAATTTGGTTACTTATGGTAGCCCCTCTAAGCAAGTAACAGTTGTCACAGATTATTAATAAACCTTCTACAGTCACGCATACAATATAAGGCATTCTCATTCAGGCAGATATTTTTTTTTAAACTTTCTTTATTTGTAGTTTTTTATGACATAAAAAACATACATAAGGACAACAGTAGAACATATAATACATTTGTCACTTATTTCATACAGTACATTGCATTTCAACTAATCCTCAGGCAGATATTCTTTAGAAAAACAAAAGTTTTACTAAAATACTTCAGTACATTCAGTTACAACTAAAAACAGAACATTAATTTGGGTTACAGTATACAGGAAAAAAATGGAAAAATGTGCAATGAAACGTACTAAAACAGTTAGCTAGTCTACTTGAGGTATGAACAATTCAATGTCCAGAGAATCACTGGTTTGCAAAATATTTCAGTCCTTCTGTAGCGGCCTTTGACTCTCAAGCAGTCTCTATGCTGACAGGTATTCTCTGTGGTCAGGAGAGGGTCCAAGCAAAATGTGCATCCAAATGCCCAGATCTAGGGCTATTTATACCTTTGAAATAGTTAGCTAAAACCCCACAATGTTTAGGCCAGTAGATGGCACTGTTGCACTGTTTCCAAAATTTCCAAGAATATTGTCAAGCATTTGTCAATGCCGAATGTTCATCATGTGCTCTGGTGTCATGCGGGGGATTTTGAAAATTGCTTCAGTGAAGTTGTTTGTGAGGTGGGATCCCAAAAAACATATGTTGAAAATTTGGAGCAAAAATATTTAAAAATGGCCAAGTTATGCCACTAAGTTGAAAACCCTATTGAAATACATTGACGCCAAAAACCCCATTGAAATACATTGCAGCGCTTACCTCAGTTAGTGGTTGGGCTTTGAAGAGTGAAGACGTGCCTGCAGTCCAAGGTAGATTACAACAACGGACCTCCGGTGAGTAAGTATTGGGTAGGAGGGGTGTGGGATGGTGGGTCCTGAGTGAGAGAGTAGGGGGTTGGGTAATGGCAGAACAGATAAATATGGATGATTTTCTTTTTTACATGGAAAGAAATCGATGAAGGAAACTTTTCTTTTTTTTCAGGGAGTTTGCTGAACAGATGAGGACACTGGGGGATTGGCCACCCCCAGTGTCTCTATACTGTTTGGGGGGGTTACACAGCAGACAACAATGGATGGACAGATGAGGACACTGGGGGATTGGGCACCCCCAGTGTCTGTATACTGTTTAGGGGAGGTGGGGGGTACACACCAGACAATGATGGATTTTTTTTTTTAGGCTAGGAAACAAGCATTTGTCAATGCTGAATGTTTGATGTATTGAAAGATGTCCACCTCTGCACCTTGTTTATGCCCTTGAGTTACTTGAACATATCTATCATGTTCCCCAACTCCCTCCTTTCCTCCAATAAGTACATATTGATGTCCATTTAATCTCTCCTGATATGTTCTGTGTTGCAAGCCATGTACCATCCTGGTTGCCTTTCTGTGGACCGCCTCCACCCTGTCAATGTCCTTGTGCATTTTCTGCCTCCAGAATTGCACACAGTACTGTAGTTGAGGCCTCACTAGTGCATTATACAATGGCGTCACCACCTCGTGCCTTCTGCTAGTGATACCTCTGCCTATGCACCCAAAGCATGCCACTGGCCATCCTTGCAACATTTGTGCTCTGCTTTGACACCTTTAGGTAATCAGAACTGATGACTCCTTGGTCCCTTTCGTCCTTGGTGATCATCAGCACCTCCACCCCATCCTGTAACTCTCCATAGGTTTCCCTCTTCTCAGGTGCATTATTTGGGCTTCTTTGCATTGAACCTCAGTTGCCACTCCTCAGACCATTTTTCAAGCCTCTCCATGTCCCTGCTCATTTTCTCCACCCCTTCTGGAGTATTCACTCTGTTACAGATGTTGGTGTCATCTGCAAACAGGCAGAGAGGCCTTTCCTTCTAGCCCTTCTGCAATGTCTTTTGAAATTCAACTTCTTTATTGAAATTATACATTAGCACAGAGTGTATGACCAGGACAAATGTATCACACATTAATAATAACCAATATGACTAAAAGATGAGATAAGACCAGGATGTCATTGGAGCCAGTATAACCCAATAAGATACATTACATTTTAAATGCCCCCTCCCCCAATACCTCCCCACCCTCTCCTGGAGTGTGCCTTATTACTAACAGTAAGACCAATTGATACAAGCGGATAAACAACCATCCAGCAAAGCCAACCATCACAAGGAGGCTAAAACTAATTAAAACAGTCAGAGGCATGTGTGACATAAGTCTACTTCAGATACAAAGCATACAATTTACCCCATTTCAGGTTAAAGGAAGCTACACAATTCCAGGAGCTTGCTATTAACCTTTCAGTGCTAAAACAAAGCAACATTTCTTTCAGCCATTCAGCATACGATATGGGCAGTTGGTCCATCCAGTGTTTAAGAACCATTTTTTTGACTGCTATAGAAATTAGAGCCATGTGAAATCTATGCTCTCGAATTCTAATATTAGAGTACATCCCTAAAATACATATGTCCATGGTAAACACATCACCCAGTCCCAGGAGGGGATCTAGATTAGTTTGGATTGTATTCCATAGAGGAGCCACCTTATCACAGTGCCAGAAAATGTGTATCAGGTTCCCATCAGGCCGCACCACACAGTGTACAATTAGCCAGTGGTAGTCTTCCTAATTTTGCCAATTTAACCGGGGTATAATACAGATTATTTAAAATATGATACTGTATGAGTCTGTGCCTACCTTGAGTAAGATATCTATGCATGTTCACCCAAATCTGACTCCAGCTCAGGGAGGAATCTGGAAGAAGAGAAGACCAGATTTTGGAACCTGTAAGGGCATTAGGGTATTTAATATCCAATAAGAAGGAGTATATTCTGGAACTTCTATGGGCCTTATTTGCACATTCCTGAATCTGCTCTAAAAAAAGGCCTAACTTGAGACAACATGAATGTGGTCCCAAATAGGGAGACCATAAGATGTCTTAGCTGAAATACCTTAAAAATGTGTTTCTGAGGAATATTCAGTTTGGCGATTATGCCAGTTGAGGAAAGAAGGGAATCCTGAGAGAACAGGTTTTCCACAAGAATATCTTGTAATTGAGGAAGCCAATCCGCTGAGAGCGGAGAACCTCCTATTTTGATATTAGGGTTTAGAGTGAGGGGTAGGGCCATGTCCTTTTTAGATGAAATGCTAAAGAAGTTCCAACACTGGGTCAGAACCTTTATAGCAATCCCCACTGTTGAATTTTGTATGGGGGGGGGGGTAACGCCAAAAAAGCGTAATAAAAAACTCTGGGTGAATTAAGATTATGCATGTCCAGAAGCCTCTTCTCCAACTTTAGCCAGATGGGAGAATGTTCACCAGATGTGGGTTCAAACCATCTCCCCATTTTGGAGAGATGACTCACCCAATAATAAAAAAATTAAGTTGGGGAGGCGAAGTCCACCTCTCTCCTTTGATAAATTGAGTTTAAGGAAGGCCCGTCTAGGGTGTTTACCCTGCCAGATAAATTTAGAAAGAGCAAAGTGAAACTGTTGGAAGTAAGACAAAGGGAGCCAGATATTCAGTAGATTTAAAGGGTAAAAGAGACTGGGTAGAACATTCATTTTTATAATACTAATTCGACCCCATAATGACAAAGAGAGTTTGGCCCATCTTTGGAGATCTTGCTGAATATTCAGCACCAAGTCGTCCAGATTGAGCCTCCTGAAAACCTCTGGGTCTTTAGTGAGATGAATGCCTAGATATTTGATTGAGGAGGAGGACCATTTCATACCATAATGAGAGAAGTTACCTTGGTGCACGAGAACATTTAATGGAAATATGACTGATTCGGATAAGTTTAACTTATAGTTGGCCACTTGTCCAAACTGTTCAATAATTTGTAGCGCATGTGTTAATGAGGTTTCTGGATTGGCCAGATGTAAAAGAATATCGTCTGCATAGACTGAAAGGGTCAAAGATTGCTGGTATACTAGGCATCCTGTAACCTGAAGTGAGTTCTTAATACTAATTAGAAGGGGTTCCAGATATAAGTTAAACAAAAAAGGAGACAGGGGACAACCTTGCCTAGTGCCTGTAAATAGGGGGAATTGAGAAGAAAAAAACCCATTGCAATAAATTCTAGCCATAGGCACCTTATATACTGTCCAAATCCATTGAATGAAGGATTCCGAAAAACCCATTTTTTTGAGAGTAGCCCAAAGAAAGTCCCAGTTCACCCTGTCAAAAGCTTTTTCTGCGTCTAATGAGACTAAAGCCATGGAGATCTGGGAATCTTGGGCAGTCTGGAAAATATGTGAGAGGGTTCTCAAGTGGTCAGCAGAAGATTTGCCTTGCACAAACCCCACCTGTTCAGGACTCAACAGATGAGACCAAACCTGTTTAATTCTAAGAGAAAGGATTTTAGTTAAGATTTTAATATCATAATTTAATAATGAAATCGGACAGTAACTGGCCAGCTCATTCTGGGGTTTGTCTGGTTTCAGGATCAAGACTATCGTGGCTTCCAGCAGAGTAGGGTCCAGGGAATCTGAGGTGAACATATATTCAAAGAGTTTCAAGAGAAAAGGAGCCACCTCTTTACAAAAAACCTTGTAGAAATTAGAAAGGAAACCATCGGGACCTGGGGATTTATCAGGAGCTAGCCCCTTGATTGCCTCCACTACTTCATCCAGAGTAATAGCAGAAGTCAAGATCGCGCACTGCTGGGCCTGTAGAGAGGGGAGATTAAAGCTTTCCAGAAAATGTTCAATACGAGATTGGGAAGTTAGAGAGGTACCCTTACTGTATAGGTCCCTATAAAAGGCTTCAAAAACCTGGGAGATATCTCGAGGCGGGGTTTTAATAGAACCATCTGGAGAATACAGTGCAGGAATCAGTCTTGAACTCCTTCCGCAATGTCTGTAATGAAGACATTGAACAGGACTGGTCCCAGGACTTATCCCTGAGGTACCCCGATGGTCACCCCCTATCCCTGGATTGGATCCCATTACCACCACCCTCTGCCTCCTGTCCATCAGTCAGTTTCTAACCCAGTTTATCAGCTTGTGCCCCGTTGTCAGACTACTCATCTTGTTACTCAGCCTTCTGTGTTGGACATTGTCAAAGGCTTTGCTGAAATCAAGGAACGTGACATGAAATGTCCCTCCGTGATTTACTTCCTTAATGAGGCATTAGGGTTTCCAACCCTAACATCCCACCCCACCCTACAGAGACTGACAGGAACTGGGGGTGTCCCTTTGGGTCTTCGACCATAATGCTCATGCCATTCCACCCCCACCCTGCAGACACTGACAGGTGTCACGGTGTGCCTTGAGTTCTCTGGCCCCATTCCATAATGAAGTAAGCTGAGATGGGTGCAGTATAGGAGAATGGGGTGAACATTTGGACCAAAGACTCCAAGGCACACCCTGATGCAGCCAGTGCTGAAGTTGTTGAACTAGGGCGTAAGACTGCAGAGAAACACTGACCTTACTTTTCTTCTTTTAGCAGCTGCGTAGTGAAGTCCTGATCTTTTTGCTTCACAGTTCATTCAGTTGCACAGTTCTATGAGCTGTACAGTGCAGATCTGCAACTTGCTTGTTTTTATTGTCAGCTGCTCAGTCCTCAGGGCTGCACAGCCTGACTTGAATCTCAACCTGACTTGTATCTTTTGAACTAATCAATCCTTCACTGCACTGTTTTCAGCATTTGCCTAACTTCAACTGGTTTCTTAGTGATTTTTGGCCCCCGCCACCTCCTTTCTTTATTAAATACACTACCAGAGTTGAGAGACCTGCCCACCTGCTACTTGGTTACACTTCACTTTCCCTCTTAAAGGGGAAGCACCTAAGAGCTACAGCAAAGTACTTAAAGGGGTAATACCTAGATCCACAATACCAGGATTTCTTTACCTCTCCATTAGAATAAACTAGACTATTAGCCCCTCTCTTCAGACACAATGACTACAGTTATTGTTACAGCGCTGTTTATGTTGTGTTAAATTCTTGGATTAATCCCTGTAAATTGTTGAAACTGAATCGTAGTGCTGCATGAACTGCACTCTGCTCACAGCTCCCTCATTTTCTTGTTTTGGCCACTTCCCTGTCTGTCTCTATCTAGCTCCCCTTACATTCTCCAAACTAAATGCATGCAATGTTTCTAATGATGATGCACTGACTCTGCTCATTAACTCTGCAACTTCTTTTCCTAGCAGTACTTGGGAGCTGCTGTTGGAGCTGCTGCTTACAAACACGTGGTACACAGGGTGAAACTTGCTAAGTACCTGCTTCCCCATTAGCAGGTTATACAGCTCCTCCACTTGAGGGTATATACTTAAGCAAACATCCTTCACTTTCTACTTCCCTACTACAGGCTATTCAGCTGGATACCTGAGGGAGCTTTATTTTAAGCATTGCACCCCTTCCCCTTGGTAGCAAAGCAACTCTGTTTAGCTACACCCCCTTGTTGTAGTCTACTACCTACAAAAGACTGCCCGCCTGTAATGCTCCTTGACTCTAAGGATGTTTCCTCTCCACTCAAATCCTTCTCCCTTCAACCTCCTCCCCCTAATCTTATTTCTTACCCTCTCCCTACCCACTCCTCCTGCTTTTGCTAGCCCAGGGCCCTATAACTCCAAATCCATCCAAACCCCCTGTCTCCAGGCCCCAGCTTATATTCATGCAATTACTCCTGCTCCCCCTCTGACGTATTCTGGTCTCATTCCCTCATCATTTCACATGCATTATTACTAACGTTACCAAATTTCTTTGCTGTTCTTCACCTCCTGCTTCCTCACTATACCACTCCCTTCTACCTCACTCACTCGGCCCCCAAGCCCCATCACTCCAAATCCATGAAGCTACACTTCCTCATCCTAGCTCTACTATTACTCCCCTTGGGGGACATCCACCCCAACTCCAGTCCTGCTACTTCCTTCACCTCTGCCATCTCCCCCATTGCC
This sequence comes from Neoceratodus forsteri, assembly GCA_016271365.2. Classification (NCBI taxonomy): domain Eukaryota; kingdom Metazoa; phylum Chordata; order Ceratodontiformes; family Ceratodontidae; genus Neoceratodus; species Neoceratodus forsteri. The sequence goes on from CM028134.1 coordinate 37,327,852, forward strand.
ACTGCCCATACCCCTACCCCAACAGCCCTCATAAAGGGTTTCAAGATATTACACTTAAACATTCATAGCCTACTTCAAAATATAGACCTCCTGCAAGCCATGGTTGCTGCCCTGAAATCAAACATTCTAATTATAAAGAAACATGGCTAAAGAGCATGATTCGTGACCACTTGATCTCCAACCCCAGTTACTCCAAAGGCTAGACAAAGCAGGCAGGGGTGGTGGAGTGGCCATGTATATCTGCGCCTCCCTCTAGTGCTTCCCAGTCTTCTCCTCCTCCAACCCAGCAACGCATGATGCCCTAGCCATCAATGTATCCCTCCTCTTTTTTACTCCCTATGTTTTCAGCTGGTATCTATTGCTGTCCAATTGTCCAGCCCACTATCTCCCTTGAGCTCTTAACTTCCATTACTTCCCTCTCTCAAGCTGGTGAGCTTTACATCCTTGGTGACCTTAATTTAAATTGGTTGTACCCACTAACATCTACCACAAGAAATGCTATCAGAGCCCTCAACCTCACACAACTAATTACAGAATCCACCCACCCTAATCACAAGACCCAAAACCACTCCCTACTTGAGTGGGCCCTAACTTCCCACCTCCATAGAATCATCTCTGACATTCTTCCGGATGCTCTCAGCAACTACAACCCAGTTTTCCTGGTCAGAGAGGTTCACTGCCCTAAATCCCACATAAAACCCTACAAATACAGATTTATAAATCCCTAGAAATGGAACCTCTCCTGCATAGCCTTGTCCTCTCAGACTGGTCCCATCTAATAAGCACCTCCTCAGTTGATAAAGCCCTAATTTATTTTAAAGACATCTTCCTAGCAAATTGGAATGGCTTTGCACCCCTAAAACATACAAGGGTTAGAGATCATTACCTCCCCTGGATTACACCTGAATTACTAGCCTGCCACAGAGCCAGAGATCGGGCCTGGAAATGGCACAAAGTCTCCCAGCTTCCAAATGACCTTCTTATTTACTGAAAACTCCATAATGCCTACACCTGGGCTACCAGGCTAGCCAAATCAGAGTACTTCAAATCTACATTCGCAACCAACCTCAACTCCTCCTCCAAGTTCTGGAGAGTGGTCCACACCCTCTATATCCCCCTCATCCTGTCCACCCAACCCCATACTTAAGATAAATGCCATTCTCGTTGCCGATCCAGTTGCAGTAACTACCGAATTGAACTCCTATTACACCACTTGTGCTGATGAGCTACTCAAATCCCTCCCAAACTGTGCCCCTCCCTCTCCCCCTTCCTATTGCCTATGAACAACCCCCCCCTCAATTCCCCCTTCTCCTTCACTACAGTCTCCCCACATGACACCCTAAATGCCCTGCTAGTGATCAACCCTTCAAAAGGCCCCCCTGGATGGCCTTGACCCTAAACTACTATTCCTCTCAGCCCCAGCCATTGCCTACCCACTCTCTATTATCCTAAGCCTCTCTTTCTCAACCGCCTCAGTACCTTCCCCATGAAAACACACAGTGGTCCTTCCCCCTCCCCAAAGTTGGAGACCCCACTTCCCCTGGCAACTACCGCCCCATCTCTCTTCTCCCTACCCTTGCCAAACTTCAGGAACACCTAGCCCTCTCCCAGCTTACCGTTTATCTCAGTGACTCCTCCTTCTTAACCCCTTATCAATCTGGCTTCAGGAAAAATCACTCCACCACCACCTCCCTTCTTCAGCTCACTGATTCTATCCTCACGGGAATAGACAATGGCCAAATTACCTCAGCCATTTTTGTCAATCTGCCAAAGCCTTCGACACAGTCTCCCACTCCCACTCCCTTCTCCTTGACACCCTATCAACAGCTGGGCTATCCGCCTTAGCAACAGACTGATTCAAGGCATACCTCACTGGCAGAACTCAATCTGTCAAGATCTCTGATGCAATTTCCCCACCCCTCCCGATAAGAACTGGCATCCCCCAGGAATCAGTGTTAGGCCCCATGCTATTCTCTATTTTTCTAAATGATCTCCTGTCTACCTGCTCTTCCTTCTCCTCCATTCCCATGTATGTTGATGTTACAGTCTTGTATGCATCTGGCTCCTGTCCCACTGAGGTTGCATCCAAACTGCAGCACAACTTTGACAAAGTTCAGCGTTGGTTTGCAAAGCACCAACTATCTCTCAACGCCAAAAACAGTCTCCATGACTTTCAGCACCAGGCAGAGACTTACCAGGTTTCACTCTCTACCCTCCCTCCACACCCTTGATGGGACTTTACTCTAGGACACATCCTCCTTCAGGTATTTAGGTGTCTGGCTGGACCAACAATTGAACTTCTCTGGTCATAGCAATGCCATTCAGAAAAAATTGCGTCCCAAGCTCAGTGCCTTATTCAGGAACCATGCCAGCATCCCACCCACAGCTAGGTGTGAGATTGTCCGGAAGATGATCCTACCTATCTTCGACTACTGTGACATAGTCTATGGTGCTGCCCCTAAGTCCTCCCTGGCCAGACTAGATAACCTCTTCAACTCCTTTTGCTGTTTTGCCCATGATGCCCCCCTCAGAACTCAACATTGCAATCATTACCATGCCCTATCCTTCCCTTCCCTGACAAACCAACGTCTCTCTCACATTGCAAAATTCACCTCCAAGCACTGGCTGGGTGAACTTCCCTCCTATCTCTCCCCTGTTTTTACAACTGCCCCCCACCTTCCCACTCCCTAACATCTACCAGTTCATGAACTCTGGTGGTCCCACGCCACTCCACCCTTATTGGCCAATCAAGTTATTCCTATCACCTCCCAAAAATCTGGACTTCACTTCCCCCTCAAATTTGCCACTCATCCTCTTGCTACTCCATTAACTCTGCCCTCAGCCAGCCTGGTGGTGCCGAGGGCTGAGGTGCTGGATGCCTTACCTCACCCTATGCTGGTGGCCCGTGTTCGGGAATGATCACAGGCCACCAGGGTTTGGCAGGGGCGGAGAGGGATTGAGCATCCGATGGACTGCTCTCCCTCTCTGGGGAGGGAGAACTCCAGTGGTCTGCACACTTCTGGCCCCTAGCAGAGGCTGGTGGGCAGTGCACTGATGCTGTGCAAAGGGGGCTGAAATGGGGCAGGCACCGGGAGGAGCACGTGCAGACGTGTGCGCACTCTCTTCATTGGTGTCATTGCATGCCCCTCTTACATAAGAGAGTAAATGTGGAAAAGTGGTCTCACCGGTAGTCAGAGTGAAGCAGCCTCCCACCACATGCCCCAACTCTGAATGGCGCTTCCTCAACTGGATCTGATTTGAGATGAGTGAGCTTAGGGGTGCTCCTTGCTGCCCCGCCATGGGGGGGATGGCGGGAATCGGTGGGGGAAGAAGGGAGGCTGCCTGATAAGGGTGTGGGGCTGGATGGGTGGCTGATGATGAGGGCTGACCAGGAGGACCTGGGTGAGAAACAGATAAGTAAAAAAAAACCTGTGCCCTCAAGAACTTCCTTGCCCCTTCTTGTGCCTGTGCCTGCCATGACTCTCCCTAATCCCCCACCATCTCCCCTAAACCCACATTACCATATACCTACTTTCCACCACTCCTATTTCCCTCTGATCATGCTCCTCCTAGTCCTCTACTCTCCCTCCTCCTAAAGTGTTCCTCCCCCTTCTTTCTCTACTCTTAATCTATCTCCCTCCTATGATCTTGATCACTGTCTTGTGCAGGCAGGATCCATAGCACATGGTGGGCAACAACTTTACCCCCTTTCCCCTATTTCTCCTTTTATTGCACCCCTTCAGTCACTGCTAGATCACTGCCTTGTGCAGGCAGGGTCATCCAGCACATTGGTGGGGTACTACCCCCCTACAGTTGACGTCTGCTACTCCCTCCTCAACACCCCCCACATCATTATATATAAATAATTCTCATCACCTATAACCCTGTGTCCTACCAGTAGGGCTGTCCACTGCCCTGCCCAGATAGGGCTAACAGGCATTGTTGAATTTCAACTCCCCCTTCCCCCCTTGGATACCCCCCCACCTACAATACCTCTCTCTCATCACCGTGCCACACTCTACCTCTCCTCTCCCCCTACCCCCCTTCTGGTTAACATAGCCTAACACTGGCCTACCCCTACACTTAATTAAGCATTTATAACCTGCCACTATACCCCTCTTATATGCACTTTAGTCCACCCTGTTGTCTCTGTTTGCCTCTAAAATTGTGTTCTGCCTGTGTCTCTCAGTAAATTTCCTTTCCCTTCTTCCATTCTGCCTTCTGCAATTTTTCATTCCCTCCTTCTATTCTTCCTCTCTTTACTCCAATCAGTGTAAATCTTGAATATCTATGTTACACTAATGGCTACCAATTACTATTGTGTCACCTTACCATCAGGTGCTACACACTGTTGTCAAATTATTATATGTGTTGCAGTGTTACCAACTGTCACCAAATTGCTACATGTGCCTTCATATCTACTATAGTTAACTGTTGCATTGTTAGCCAATGTGATCCACCTGTAATCCCTCCTTCTCTCATTGTATGCAAGTAAGCGAATTGTATTCCAACATTGTAACATTTCTCTGTATTCTATCCCATTGTTTCCTACCCCCCCAGGTCAAACCGGGAGACGAGCAACTTGTTGCTCAGTGTGCCTTCCTGGTGAAACATTTCAATAACTATAATAAACTGGCTGCAGGGGTGGGGTGTGGGTGGAGTGGTGTGAGCATTATGGCCAATGACCCCAAGGCACACGCCCAATGCCTGTCAGTCTTTACAGGGTGGGGGGTGGGGCATTACAGTTGGAAACCCTAACACCCCAGATGTTTGTTGATATTTTCACTCCAAATTTTCAGCATGGGCTTTTTGGGACACCACCTCATGAACAGTGGCACTATCATTTTGTTACTCAATCTCAAAAGGTAATGTTGTGCAGCGACTGCAACATTTGTTGCCACAGGTGCTAAAACACATTTTGGGCAGGATGTGAAAAATGACAGTTGTACTGTTCATGAGAAGGTGTGAAAAAATGGCAATGTTAAAAATCTGGAGTGAAAATATGAGAAATTGGCAAACTTACAAGCGTGTATAGAAACTGTGCAATGCACGCCCATAACGCAGTCATTTTTTGGAATTTTTTCACCAAATTTGCAACATGGGTTTTTTGGGACCCCACCTCATGAACAGTGGCACTGTCATTTCATTACTCAGTTCCAAAAGGTGATTCTGTGCAGCGACCGCAAAATCACCTTTTGGGACTGAGGAATGAAATGACAGTGACATGTGCACGTGGTGGGATCCCAAGAACCCCATGTTGAAAATTTGGGGCAGTTGAAACCCCCATTGACTCTCATTATGCGGCTTACCTTTCATTCTTTCAGTTTGCTGGTCAGCTTTGAAGAGTGCAGATGTGTCCCATTCGGCAGAAGATCACGTCTGCCAACCTCAGAGGGTAAGTATGGGATATGGGGGGTGCGGGGAGGTGGGTGAGCAGAAGGAGGGTCAGGATGGAGGAGGGGGATGGGGAGACAATGAGGGATGGTTTTAATTTTTACAGGTGAAAAAAAAATAAAAGACCGCAAGGGAAGATTTTCTTCATTTACAAGTAAAAAAAAATAAATAAATATAAATTTAGACACACTGAGGTGGGCTCCCAGTGTGCCACATTAGTGGTGGGGAGAGGGGGATGCTGACACGGGGATTGGGCACCCTGATGTTGGCTAGGGATATAGACTGGTTGGGGGGGCGCATCTGATACCGGGAGTGAACATCCCAGTTTTGGAAAGGGAAAGGGGAAATTATTTAACCAGGAAAGACACACTAAGCCTCAGCTGAAAGGCTCGTATTTCAAAGGACAGAGATGTGCGCAGTGTTGGCTCCGTCCTTTGAAATGTTTGCTGTGTCAAGCCCCCCTCTGCAAACTGGTGTCATCAGGACATTGTCTGCTGATTTGCTGGCCACAGACCAGCCCCTGCAGCACTGCTGGCCATTGGGCTTTCACCCCTCACACCTCTCTCTAGCAACTCTCATATCAACATGTTTGTCTGCATTTGCGCGCATGACGAACATAAAAATCAGATTCTGAGACCTATAATTAGCAAGGATATGACATTTCAGAGTTAAGCCCTTTAAAGTCTCCTGTAGACCATTAGCACCCATAAGATAAAATTCACACAGGTTCCCTAGGAAGTATGTTCCTCTCCTGTTACCTCATAAAATGTAGCATATTATAACAGCTTCCTTAGATCAAAGCATTCTGCTTCTGAGTGTATGGTTGTATGATATACAAATAGATTTTGGCATATCTCTGTTTAAAAAAAAAACTGGGAATGCAATTTCAGTTCCTGGCAAACAGCTGCCTTCAGATCAAAAGAAGGTCAAGTTTTTTTTTAATCTAGTCTTTTCCTTATGTGTCTTTGTGCTGGCACTGGCATGTTCATATAATTACATAAAAAAACATATATACAACATAATACTATCTACAAATAAGGACTAGCAGCTGGGTAGCTCACCACAGTGACAATGTGTGTGTGGAAATGTTCAAAAGAGGCTGACCATCTGGAACAGTTCTATGGAGAGAGCAGAATGTAATGTTAGTAAATGTCGTACTAACATATCACCTTCCTTTACACAGAAGATAAGCACATACCCCCTTCAGCCATGGATGCTCACCCCAATACTGTGGCCCATCTCTGAAGTGGAAGACAGGTATTAAGAGGCACACATGGCAACAAGAAACATCATAGAGCACATGTTCGGCATTCTGAAAATGCTTTTCAGATGCCTGGACAGGTCTGGGGGTGTACTACAGCATAGCCCAGACAAGGCCTGTGACATATTCCTGGCTTAAACACAAAGAATCTTAGTGCAAAAGCACACATGCACATTATGGGGGTATGTGTTATTTTGTATTTCTTTGAAACGTGGCTTTATGGCCAAAGCCCTTTGGGGTAACCCTTACCTCAGTGCTTTTGCACTAAGGTTATTTTTCTTTTAGCTTGTTATTTATTTTTTTGGAGGCTCACCATGAGCCAAATTCATAAGGCCAACTTAAGGCAGCTGGTTCATTTCCCCAGCGGAGTCATACAGATGAGGCACACTGATGAGTTCTGGGTAGGATGAAACATGTGTCTGTGTCTTCTGTTTGCACCCTTTGGCACCATGCATTCTTGCTTAAAGGTGATCCAGCTTAAAATTTCATGGTGATTTGCATCTACAGCCCATGATGCTTTGCATTATGGGGGTATGTGTGATTTTATATTCCTGGCTTGTTGTATACTACACAACATGGCCATATTCCATGGAATAGTTGTCCAGGACCTGGAGGGTGACAGTGCGGTGGACGTGAAACCACCAGACAAGGGTGAGCATCAACAGCATGAAACATAGAAACATAGGATTTGAATTTGACAGCAGATAAGGACCACTTGGCCCACCTAGTCTGCCCATTTCCCTACCTGATGGATAAGCTGCAGATTCTAGTTAATCAACAGCTTACTTCTCGTACCCCCCCACTAGAATTGCCTTATGCCTGTCCCATGCATTCTTAAATTCTCCCACTGTTCCTGACTCCATAACCTCCTCAGGAAGGCTGTTCCATGCATCCACAACCCTCTCTGTGAAAAAATACTTTCTAACGTTACCTCTGAGCCATCCCCCCTCTATCTTCAAATTGTGCCCCCTTGTTCTTGAACATCTCTTCTTCTGAAAGATACTACCCTCTTGTACTTTAATTCCCTTGAGATACTTGAAAGTTCCTATCATGTCCCCCCTCTTCCCCCTTTCTTCAATGGTATACATATTAAGCTGCTTTAGTTTCTCCTTGTATGTCTTCTGGTGCATACCCTGCACCATTTTGGTTGCCCTCCTCTGAACAGCCTCCACTCTGTCTATGTCTTTGCGGAGATGGGATCTCCAGAATTGCACGCAGTACTCCAGATGGGGTCTCACTAACTGTCTGTACAGAGGGATAACACCTTCCTGTTTTCTACTGTTGACGCCTCTCCCTATGCATCCCAGAATCCCCTCAGCCCTACTTACTGCCTTCTCACATTGCTTGCCCACCTTTATAGAAACATAGAACATGACAGGAGGGACCCAAGATCAGCCCTGAGGGGAAGGCGGCACAGGGACATTATAGTGCAGGAACACTTTGGAGAATGACAGTGGGTATAGCCTGCAGGTGTGACACTGCTGATATGCACACAGGCTTAGTGTGTGTGAGTGTATATTGTGCCTCATGGTAATGGTGAGTAAGTACAGGAAAATCCGGTGTGATGTGCACACAGGTGTGAGGAAGTGGCATTCTCCCATGTCCACATCTGAGACAACACTGGTAAAGATGCATAGAGGTACTGGTAGCAGCTTGGCATGAGTCAGACACAGACCATTGGCACATACCCACAGTAGTAAGCCACAGGTGCACTCATCATGCCCCTGCCAGTCCCATGCCACCAGGAACTATATCCATGTCCCAGATGCCACAGCCATGTTTCGTGGTGGGTGTTGGGAACCGAACACCACAGCCAAGGGTGAGGGGATGTTCAAGCCCACAGGACAGGGTACAAGGGGAGATTCAGAGGTTGTGGGGTGTTCTGGGGGTGCTGGGGTTGTTCTAGGTGTGACATTTACAGAAGGTGGTTGAGCAGCAACTTGCAGCATGACTTGTGATGTGGTCTCGTATTGCCGCCACAGTACCCAACAACCCTGCACCAATGTCCTCACAGAAAATTTGAAGAGCCTCCATGAGTTCTGCATGGTGGACAGAAGCCCATTCTTCATGGAGGAGCATCTGTGCCTGCAACCTCTGCACAGCATCATAGAGTACCTCCTGGCTCTCCAAGTTGGACCTCAGTAGCCTCGTATGGTCAGCAAGCTGGTATTCTTGGACCATGTGTTCAGGGCTGGTATCAGGCTGCTGATCTTGGGGGGTCTGACATGCGGCCGTCGCAGCACATGGCACCCCCATGTTTGGCCGCTGGAGTTGTGGGGATGACACATGTGCAGGTACTGCACGTGAAGGGGTTGCCTGATCGTGTACCTGGTCAGGCTGTGGCTGGTCACATGTTCCCTGTTGCTGGGCACTAGTACCCTACCACCCCACCTGTGCAGGTCAATATATTGCCCTCTTGCTGCACAGTAGCCTACTGCAATTGTCGGGTTACTTGCTGCCCGGGGGCCGGCCCTGGATGGCTGCTGGTGGCACGTGCAGCTTGTGGAGGGTTAACCTGGAGACATGGGAGGTAGTGTCAGGGATGACACTGTCAGTTACAGTGCTGTCATGCCCTGACTCACTGGCAAGCATCTCCACAGCAGTGAAGAGGGCATCTGCAAACAGGGACACAGTCTCATCATCATCATCATCATCATCGGGTTCCTCCTGTGTGTGCAGGGCCACTTCTGAGGGCCCCACACTGGCAGTGGCAGTGACCACAGATATGAGGCCATGCTGTGCAGTGGGCTGTACCTGTGGACCACCACATGTCCCAGGATGTGATGGTGATGTGGAAAAAAAGAATAGACCACGGTTAGAGATGCATGTCCATCTATACAATAATGTAACTTACATAGGTAGGTGCACATAGATGTACCAGGATTGCACGTGAAACTGCACACCAGCAAGACACAGGTAGCAGTGCACGTGCCAGCCATGCTATGGTGCATACATATGCTGCAGAATGCACAAACATACAGTGGCAGAACTGAATTGTCAACACTGTGCTACACAACATGGTTATCATGAACAACTCGTACATAGGACAACACTTGCATGACCAGACAAGATATGTAACATGTGTACTTACAGTGCTGGAATGGGCCACCCTCTGTTTCGTATCCCCCACCAGGAACACCCTGCACAGCCACCTGGCATAATGTGGTGGCCATGAGTGCCTCCTGTGCAGACATCTGTGTAAGCCTGGAGGATCTGCCACCAGTGGCCTGTTGTTCTGCACATGTCTGGGCCAGTAGGTCTTTGGCCCATACATGCAGGACACTGGTGCATTTTTTGCACTCCTGGGGAGTGCAGTTAAACTGGCCCTGTTCATTCTTGGCCTCCACCACCTCTCTCCAGCCCAATTCTTACTCCTCTGGTGTTCCCAACCTCCTGCACAGGAGGTCTTCATGAGCCCCATAGGCCTCGGTGAGGGCCTTCAGTTCATATTTTGTGAAATTTGGTTATCTGCATTTTCCAGCAGACAATTCTGGTGCTTGTGGAACAGACAGATAGAGACAGACCCAGTTACAATGATATGGAAATAAAAATAAGCACTTTTCACAGAACAATGAAATCCATACACACACAAACATGAAACAACACCTACCTTCAAGGCTGCAGTACCTCTTATTCACCTCTGAGGAGTGGTAGTGCTGCCCTGCTTTTATGGTAGAGTGTATGCAAATGAGCTGAATACATTCCAGTAATGAGATGCAAATATGATGATTGAGCACAGACTGTGCAATGAGGTTATTTGCATATCCTGGCTAGATATTGCAAAGATGCATGCCGCACAATTGGCTTCCCATTGTGCATTTCTGTCTGCTCTGCAGAATGCCATGGCACACAGTCACAGATGTCAACACGATGGATGCCGCACATCACTGCTCTGTGCAGGACGTGCACAGTGCCATTCATTCATGACAGCAGTGGTCAATAACACATGCACTACCACCGGTCAGTCATGCATGACACAAGCCTGTCATGCATGCCCCTTGCAGAGCATGGTATAATTGATGCGAGTCATTGTACTGGGCATCCTTCACAACATGATGCTGCGCAGCTGCTGCCCATGTGCAGTAGCATGGGGCATGACCTTAGAGTGCTGAGCTGCTCAACACTATAGCGCATGCGCAGTGTCGTGGCTGTAGTTACCTATCGCATCAAGGCATGGAGCTAACAGCAGCAGTACATAGCTAACCATTGATTCCCTATCATGCTACATATTCGGGTACAAGCCTGCTGAAATGTGGCTGGCTGTGACTGTGTGGTACAGCAGCAGCAACATGTCAAGAACAAGAAGACCCATTGCAGTCAGCCAATGGGACCAGAGATGGTCTGAAGTGAAGCTGGCAACCCTAGTGGACCTAGAGGTCACCAGGGAGGGACAGCTATTTGGCACTGAGCATCTGGACAGGCCCATGTCCCAGGTGTGGGCCTACATAGCCAGTGGGCTAATAAGGAGGACTGGGGTGCAGTGCACAGGGGAGCAGTGCCGGCACAGATACGGAGATCTTACACAGAGGGACAGGGATTGCCTGGATAGGTTCTGCAGCATGGTGAAGGAGGGCACTGTGCTATGCCCAGGTATGTACACAATGATAATATGTGACATATAGAATGTCCTTCTCTGCCAGGGGCATGTCTGTGTCCAACAGTAATCAGTGTGGAATGTGGCATGGTACTTATATCAATCCACAGTTGCAGAACACCATGCCACATACTGTTCCATTGTGTTTGACACAGACATACCCCACCCTCTCTATAGTGCATGTCAAGGGGCACATGTTTATGTATGTTCTACTAAGGGCAACACCTGCCTACAGAGGATGACAACATACTGAGCAGTACCATTGTACATCATGCTGACCAGGGAATGATTCTGTCAAATACCAGGTGCACAAAGGGCTACAGTGGATTGGCCGCAGGACCACTGCATTGCACCTGTGTCTCCCCTGGACATGGTGCAATTTGGTAACCGGCACATGCATGCTTAACACTGAAATAGGTGACCAATGTGCTATGTAGACCCCACGTGCACCATGCATGTGTGCTGGCACACGCACACTATGTCCACCTGTCCTGATATACGTATGTAGGTACATACCCCATCGGATGGTGCTGTACAGTACAGTGTGTTGCAGGTGCCAATTGCTTATGTTCTGCTATGTACCACCAGCTGTGCTGCTGATAGGCACCCCATGTACTCCACAGCTGTCAGCAGTCTGTGTCATGTACGCACATACCTGTCCTGCATCCCATCCTTGGCTCCCATGACTCCTGTACATATGGGCTATGGATCTCACCATTCACTATTAATGTAACTGTTGCATTTTGGCACATATATGTTCAGTACAGTGCTATGCAAATTGACATGGGTGTATCACATCCCCGGTGATGGAATGGCAGTCAGACATACACTGTTGATACTGTGGGATGGCGGTGCACATTTCCTCTACCATACACCTGGGTGGTGTCTCCCATTGTACATGGACCTCTGGTGTAGCTTGCACACTTGACCAGTGCACATGCAGAGCTCCTCAGGTTCCGACTGATCACCCTTCCCTCATAGTGTACATGCATGTCAATGAGAGTGTTTCATAATCCCACCAATGTGCACAGTAGTTGCGCAAAGAACATGTGTTTATTACCAAGGGTGTATACCCCTACTATGCAGGTATGGCCACATGTATGTCACAGCGGTCCTCACATGTCCACATGGCATCCTGCCACTGCATAGTTGATGGAGGCATGTGGGGTATGTCACTGCAGTTGTTCCATTGCAATACACATGCACCCTTGGTTGGAGACACAGATGGAACAAGTATGCTGCATGCTGGCCCTGCTGGTCAGCATGGCTATGTCCCAGTGTGTGTTCACAATGATGTACGGCAAGGCTGTTGTGCGTTGTGATGTCACAACACATTCCCATGTCTATGTTGTCCATATGGTTCCACACACTAGGACCATGTACCCTCTCTAACCGTGCCCATGGCATAATAGTGAACACCATTCCTCCTGGAGAACCCCACATGTCCCTGTGCATCACAGTCCTCCTTGTGGCCTGGTATGGTGTGTTATGTAGGCATGTAATGGTGCACAGCACAGTGTGTGGTACTGGATTCCATTGTGCATCTCCATAATACAGTGCGTCAGTTGCCATGTCACAGCAACAGGGTATACAGGTGGCATGCGGATGTATGTGTCATACAGATGTCCACTGTGTGTCGTGCATCCCATCCTATGACTGTCGTAGCACCATTGACAATGTTCCCCAGGTGTGTTGTCACATTAATGTGTGCCTCTGCACAGCTATTCCAGCCCCCTTTGGTGTCCACCATACATACATGGTATGCTGCTGTTGTCCAGTGGACATGTCCCCCACACACCCCAGATATCACCCTCACATTGTTCTGGTGCTGTGCCCATATATTCAGCCAGTATATTGTTTGCGGTTCATGGTATGTTACTGTGTAGTGCCAAGATGTGATACCTTGGATTGTGTAGCCATGCCCGGTGCAGCATCTGCCACACCCATGGCAGGGGTGGGCAGGAATGGCCTTCTTGCATTTGCCAATGGGGGATGTGTTGCCAAAGCACTCACCTTTGGCCATGTGTCCCGTGTGTATATGGGCATGGCTGTATGTTGTTGTTGTTGCCCATATGTCTCCATTGGCTGTTGCCTGACAGCCTCTCCAGATAGCCTACAACACCATGTCAATATGCTGCCTAAATATAACTCACATCGAAGGTAATCTCCACCTCCTGTTCCTCTTCTACACACCCGCACGTGTGACTGTCTGTATGCATAACCTCACCGATTGTGCAGGTGGTATTTGTGCCATGCAGTCGTTCATGCTGCCACTGCCTTTGGGATGTTCATTGTCCACTGCCATACACAGTGTGTGTAGGCCTGTCCTCTCAGCCTGATGTGCTAGATGTACCCAGTGACAGGTGTTAACCCCACTGTACCCTCTCCATGATGGGGACATGGGTAAGTGTCTTGGTCACGTGCAGACACTTCTGCACCGTGTGATCCATGCATAAATGTGGTTCTGTGGTGCACCACACTTTTCCATTGAGGGAGTCATCATTTAATCATGCTGCCATTGGCCAGCAGAGCTAGTGACTGGGAATATACACTTGTCCACTGACAATTTCAATAGCCCAGTTGCTGTACCTACTAAATCATTTTCCTGTCTACTATAGGTCCACATGACTAGTTAAGGGAGATTCCTACTATGACAGTACGATGTCTACCAGTATTTGGCTAGCATGCTGGTCCAGTTTCAACCCCTGCATGTTCTTGTGCACAGCTGTCCTCAGGGCAGCCAGACTATGTGTGTATTCTTGGGTTGTGGGGGTGGTATTGTTTGCCCACACAGGTCCACACTGTGTCCCATCGATCCTTGCTTGCATTGGTCGGCCAATGTAGATAGTCAAGACCAGCTTGGGGGGGGGGGTGCTGCCGCCACCCCTCTCCCTTAGGTCTGACACCTGTGGCTATCCTGCATACACTTCTGTCATTGGATAGTGTACTATGGCTACTACACATCTTACACACAGCAATGTGCCTTTCCACAACATGGCCCTGTGCCTTGTGGGTTGCACGTCCTGCAGTGGCCTATTATGGTATCACACCCATGACACATGTGTTGGACTTCCTGGCACACATGTCCACCGCACATCTGTGGTCACTGTCGCATGCAGCACTGTGACATAGCCTGTGGCCACCATATCACAAATGCACGGCAACACATCCCAACTGTTGTTCTGTGCAGAGGTGGGGCATTATTTGTGCATACATATTGCCCAATTTGCACTACTGCTGTACTGAGTTGTTTTCTTCCAGTAGGTCAGGTCCAGGCTTTAGGTGGAACAGACAGACAGGTCCAGGCAGCAGGTGGAGCACACAGGTGCATGGCAAGAACTGGGATGTTACGAATGCTCTGGGCAATGTTTCTGCAGCAGGGGTTCATACTGTACTTCGAGCTGTCCGAGTAATTGCTCGCACTTTGGGGGCAGTGCAGAGGGAGCTGGCCTCCTTGCACCACCTGAAGGTGCCACCACCCCTTGTTGCTCCATGAGGCAGCCTGGCCACCTATGTATAATAACCCTACCCCTTTCCCACCCCAGTTCCCATCCCTTCATTTGAAATAGTTCCACCTCCCAACCTTGTCCACTGCATTCCCACCCCAATACCTTCCCTGTTTAGCCATTGTAGTTTTTATAGCTGCTGTTGTTGTTATTTCTGTTCCTGTTGTTTTTTGCTATGATGTTACATTGTTATTTTGCTCTTTGATATAGATATATATATATATATATATATATATATATCTATATATATGTGTGTGTATGTGTATATATATATATATATATATTTATTAAATATTCCACATGGCTGTGTGCAGTGTATTCTTACCTAGGGATCTTTAACAGGTGGTCGACCCACGTGCCCCCCATCCACATGTCTTCAGTTGCGGGGTGGCTGATGGTCTTTGCATCCCCCACCCCTCCATGTACCCGTGTCTGCAACCCAGATTCTCTGTGAATGGGATAACAACATCCAGTCTATTGTGCTGTGATTGTCAGACCTGGTGTTGATTTATGTGGGTGGGGACATTAGTTGGTTCAGCTTCAGGGTTTTGATTTTTGAGCATAGGTTTGGGAGAGGGAAGGACCAGAGTCAGCCATATAGTTGAAGTTAAAGTCACCAAGTATGATGTGTTCCCTGTTGGGTAGGGGGACCATAACCTTTTGCGATATTCCCATGATTGCACAGGTGTATTCCCAGGGGAGCAGTGAGATCCGGTTTGTTTGCAACCCCAATGTCTGTACTTGACCTGGCTCCCCTTGAGTTGGTGAAATCTTGTAGTAGATACCTTACTTATGCCAATTTATCTATTTGTCACTAATGTGATTCATGTATCTCAGTGTTTTGTGTACCTGTTTGTAACTGATGTGGAACCTTTGGAAAAGAGCACTTGTGTGCAAAGGTGTTATCCAATCCTCAAATAAATAAATACTATCAGGATGGAGTGTGGCAGGGAAAGGATCCCAGCAATTAGCTCATGGGATTTGAGAATGGCTTTTTGGTGGGGTGATGGTGAAACTGTGGTGACAGGAAAAGTATATGATGACCTCACATCCTTGTTTGGAGTGGTCTTGCCTGTAGGAGAGGTAACCTGGGAGGTCGATGGCTGAGGAGGCAACACGGGGAATAAGTCAGGTTTTAGTTAGAATGAGGAACAGTCTGTTACAGCTTCCCCAGGTTTTGACAAAGTCATCTTTGGAGAGAAGACTCTGATGTTTGTGTGGTAAATTTTGAGACCCTAAGGTAAGGGAAGGGATTCTCCATTTTGATTGTGTGGGGGGGTTGGGGTTGACCTCCATTTCTCCACTGGAG
Source organism: Neoceratodus forsteri (assembly GCA_016271365.2). Classification (NCBI taxonomy): domain Eukaryota; kingdom Metazoa; phylum Chordata; order Ceratodontiformes; family Ceratodontidae; genus Neoceratodus; species Neoceratodus forsteri. The sequence continues at coordinate 37,343,916 of CM028134.1, forward strand.
AGTAGCAGCAAGAGAAAGAGAAGTTGGCTGCCCCTGGGAGGGAGTTTTCTTGGAGTAGTGTTGGATGGAAGGGGGTTTGAAGGGGTGCAGGATCTTCAACCTCATCAGTTCCTCAGGTATTTGCTAGTTTTGGGGGAGCACAACTAGGTGTATAATTGAGAAGTATGAGCATAGGTTGGACTTGGTGGTGACCTGTAAGAGAATGTTTAGGATGATGGTGGAGAGCAGAAGCACCATCACTACTGTGCAGAGTGTCTTCCCCAGGTGGGAAGTAACTGAATGGTAAAGGGTCTGGTTGGGGACTGCCCAGATTAGGGAAAGATAGACTCTTGCATTCCTAATGTGTGGAAGGGATATATGGATTTCCGTGGGTTAAGAAAAGAACCTGAGTTGATAAGGAGAGAGTGGGTTCGCCCTGAAGTGAGAATCACACAGTGACTAACCTACATAGACAGACTCAGGGTATACTGGATGCCCAGGGTGGGGTTTCCAGCAGCATCTACAGTTGGAAGGGTGAGCAGCACAGTGTCTGACCTAATAGACAGACTCAGAGCATACAGAGAACCCAAAACGGAGTATAAATTTAAGCACCGTCAATAAAAACACCATCACAGTTGGCATTTTTATTGGCATCCTTCTTAACAGACTTGCATTAGAGACACAGGACTCATGGGCATGGAGTTCAAACTACAGTCTCTTAGATTGCAGGTAGTCCCACCAAGGCAGGATTGAGCCACATTGCTGGAGTAGTATGGGCTAGAAAAGCTCATACCATGCCCATTGAAGATTCATCTGTCTTCTAAATAGAGCTTTGCCATCCAGTATTATCCATCCAGCACCATTCACAAGAAGTAAAAGACATTAAAACTGAAACTGGCCATGGCACCAAGCAGAAAAGTGCCCACTCAGCACACTGGCAACCCGAATGTATGACCCACACATGGAACGACTGGAGCAGAGACCAGTGGGGAGTGTGAAGCGTGTTCACATGGATGCTCTCCTTCCTGGGAGGGAGGGTATGACCTGAACCACTCCTTGAGTGGCTCCTGGCGGAAGTCACTTGATGGCATGGGTGACCACGTGCTGCCTTGTGTCCTTCCCAGGACGTGGTGAACGTACAGCCATGATGTTGGGGGCGGCGCGAAGAGAAGGGAGGAAAACAAAATATGGACTGTTCCGGCAATGCCAGATGACAGCCCACTGAGAGTTCCCCCACCAAGCTATCTGACTGCCCAGTGCACCACCTCTACCCCCCCAACCGACACTCCAGAGTATGAGGCATTTCCTCCCTGGTGGTGGCAGGGAGGCCCCTGGCAGGAATAAGCTAGACCGTAAGAGCTGTCAGAGAATCTCAGGGATCCTGTAGCTAGGCGACAACAGCAGAGGTTGAGCTTGCTGGGCAGAGGGGACAAGAATGTGCAGCCTGAAAGAGTGGTGCTCCAGTTGGTCTGTGAAGGAGCAAAAAAAAAAAAACAGGAAGATTCCATGATACTGAATACTCAGCACACTGGTGTCCTGGGTTAGTACCCTTCAGCCATCCCGACTAGAGGGAACACTAGCAGGGAGGGCAAGAAGCATCCGTGCAGACATTCTCCTCCACAAAGGAAGAGATGGCATGCATCCCTTCTAGAGTGCCTCCTGGTGATGGCCAGTGGAGACACTCTTCGTGGCATGGCTGACCGCACACTGTCAAGCATCCCACCAGAACATTGTGACATGTGACTATGATGTAGGAAGTGGGCAGAGGGATGAGAGAACTTGGAAAAATGCCCACCTCTAATGGATTAGATGAGGGGCTCTGTGTCCCCCTACATCACCCAAATGCTCAGCACACCCTTCTCACTTCCCCCCACCATCACCATTGACGTCCCAAGGCTCTTCCTCCCATGGTGGCAGCAGGGCGTGCCCCCAGCCAGGAAGAGCCAGAAACTAAGGGTGTGACAGAGGTTCATGGAGAGCCTGGAAGTGAGTGACAGCAGTGGGACTTGAGTCCAGTGTCAGGCAGAAGCAAGCATGTGCAGGGCCAAATGGAGAGGGGCACTGAGAGACACGGGAAAGAAGAGAAAATAAAAGGTAAACAAACAGAACTTGTTAAATTCCTTTACTTGTCCTGCAGCTTTCTTAGTTGCCTTTATGTGCTTGCTATAGACAACCCTTCACCCCTTGTCACCTGACGCATGATCCCACTTGAGTAATAATTCATCAATAAAGAATTTTTTGGGGAATTTAGAGGGAGGCACCAGGGAACAGCAAATGTCAAGAAAACATAGTGTTTACATTACTGTATTTGATATTTAGCAAATTTAACCTTCTTTATGCAAGTAGAAATCATGTTAAGTTCAGTTGGCTGATTGTACTTTTCCACAACTGTTGAGCAATAACATTTTCTTCTGGAAATCATTATACTGTAAACAAGGGTGGAACCACAGAGGACAGATTAATTGCTGGAAACTCCTGCAAGTCAGTCTCACTTTTTCACCCTGTTATAACAGCTCCAGCTGTATCACTGACCTAAATCGCCAACTTAACGTGGATTCCAGCATTGTGCAACCCTGGTTATCACAAAACAAATTACTACTGATTGCTATTATGATATAAGCCATGCCATTTGGGTATCCTCAAAAACTCTGCAACTGCCCCAGTTCATTACAGTTTTCTGATGGCTTTCTCCTTAGTACTGTGGAAGTGTTCAAATACCTGCGTACTAAGCTTGACCCTTCCCTTGATTTTACACTGTATGTATCTGAAATCTGCAAGATAGTCAAATCAAATCAAATCAACTTTATTTATATAGCGCCTTTCAGAGCCAAGGTGCTGTACATAAAAACATATACATAATATAAATTAAAACAACATTAAAAAATGTCAACCATAATTAAATAAAACCTAGACTAAATAAATATATTTTTAAGCCAATTTTAAAACTATCGATGGTTGGGCATTCTCTCAACCAACGAGGTAGAGAATTCCACAGGGCTGGTGCTGAAAAGGCAAAAGCACGTGAACCTGATGTCTTCAATCGAACCCTGGAAATCTCTAGCAATCCCTTGATGGCAGAGCGGAGAGGATGGAGGAGGCAATAGGGAATTAGGAGATCTTTCAGGTAACCGGGTCCCTAGTCATGTAGAGCTTTAAAGGTTAGTAAACCAACCTTAAATGTGATCCGCCACTTAACAGGCAGCCAGCCAGTGCAGTGCATAGTAAACTCCAGACCGGGATTTGCTTACAGAATAATGCAAAACCTGACCTCAAGGCTCACATGGCAGTAGCCCAAGGAATTCTGTTGCCTATGCAGCAGACTGGGTGGGCTGATGTGCTGTTTATTTTGCCATCCATTGTCTACGTGAACTAAACTAGAGAGCACTAATTTATTGCAAGCCCTCTGCAAGTCCTCTAAAACAAATTTCAAACTGTGGGATGTCATCTACCTGTCCCCTTCCTCCCGAGCTGAGCTTTTCACTGCACCACCATTCTCCTGCTACGTTCTTAGATATCTAGCCCAGACACCGTTGCATGCACCTCAGTGCTGCTCAGATCTGGGAGAACTTCCCTCTCCCACTCGGCATCAAAACTCTGTAACTCTCCTTCTCTGAATATCTGAAGCAACCCCACACATCAAGCAGGACAACTGCATCATGGAACCATCTTTTTCTTGCTTGTTTTTTTTTTTCATAAATCATTTTTATTTCTTAAACATGAAAACAATGAACAACATATAATTAAAATACATTTTCCTTACATAATCTAAAATAGGTTATGCAATGACACAAGTAATATAAAGAGCATTGAGTAATAGTTCAACTAAAGACTGCTAATTAATAATGAATAAGCTATTAACAACACACTGACTCTACAGGAACACAATAACATATGATACCTAGAATGTGGTGATAAAACAAAAACTAAAAACCTTTAGGCGAGATCATAATAATATAAATATTCAACAACTGATTCATCAGACAACTTTCAGTTTGAGAAAGGGGTCCCAAATCTCATCAAATCTGTTAATTTTGTCTAAAATAAGATGACTGATTCTTTTGTTATTTGCATTCCTTGTTTCTTTTTGTTCCCGTACCTAATTGTCACCAATAATCCTCTCCTTTCACGCTCAGTCTCTAAACTATACCTGTTAATTTATGTCTGCTTACATGTTGTTTGTTAAACCTAAATATACTTCTGGGGGCACGGCCTGACCACTGCGGAAGACAGGCAATTAATCCAAAAGCACTGTCACCCCTAGTAATGTATCTGAAATAACCACCAATTTCATGTAGGTCTGGTGTGATCAAGCCGACACTAATTGATGCTGCATTATCCCAGCTCACTGACGTTAGTTTTGATAGGCAATCTGCACTCAAACGGGCTTTATTAAAAGTAGAAATTTCTACTGGTGCTGCTTATTGAGAGGGCTTTAAGCCTGTGGTTCGATGGGTGGAGCAACAACGTCACTCCCCCCATCGAGTTTAAAAGGTCACAAACATCCCAGTCCTCGCCAGGATTCTTTCTCGTTACAGCTAGAGGCGCTGCTTTTCTTCCACGCCGCTGGCCTTGTGCTCCATTGTTTTCTGCTTCTGTCTATTGACCCCTCTCAAGCACTCCTCAACCTCTGCTCATTTGCCCCAACTTTCAAGTTCCCATACGATCCGAGGTTTGTATTACAGCTCACAGTTCAGAATCATTACTGGGATTAGAGCCTTTGCCGCATTGCACGGTGGCTGTACAATTACTCTGCCTGTCGTATTACCAGCACACGATTCAGAAACTGGTGAGGTATGTTTGTTTTTCGGGCTGTTATCTTGCTTGACCTTCCTCCCCTCCCGTATGCTGCTTTCGTGGCTGGCCCACACTTTTGCTCCACTCTGGCAACTTTCAGTGTGGTTCCTGTTAACTCAGAATCATGCTCCTACCATGTTGCTGAAATGCAGATGAACTACCCTTTTTTTGTCTCACTCAAGATGTCATTCAGATCCCACTTAGAATGGAGGGGCACTTTCTATTTACCTTCCTTGTACCCTGAAGGGGACATATATGTGTCATCCCATTGCAGGACACCCCCCCAATAGCCTGCAGACTCTCCCACTTGTATCTTCTTTTTCCTTTTCCTGTGACACTCTCCTTTTCTGCCCTGGTATATCTCTTCACAGACTTCCTGCCACTCACTAGCTGTCTGCGACCCTGGGCTATGCAGTTCCAATTTACCAGTCCTGTACATTGTTGTGAAACTCGAGTCCTGCCAGTGCCAACCGTGTTTTGCTGAAACCTCGACGATCATGTCAAGCTGCTCAGCTCACACCACCTGGGTTTAAAGAAACAAAAAAAAAAAAAAACATAAGGGACCTTTGGCTGCTTCTTCTACCCTCCTGTCCTTGGCTGGGAACCTCACCGGTTCATTAGGTATGTCTCAGTTCAGCATCACCACTCTGCGATGCCACTTCGAGCAGTAATTTTTTTGTACATGGAACGTGTAGTTTGTTGCATTCATGTGCTGGTGGGAAGACCTCACATCCCAGCTATATCTTTATCGGGCAGAAGATTTTGCTTTAGACTTGTATTCCAGTTTGCGTTTCACAAGTGGCTTTTGCATGGAACTGGGAACACCTGCAAGCCACGGGGAGCACTGCTTTCTTGTGGACAACCAGTGAGCCATTACGAACTGTGACCCGTCAATACAAAAAAAAATTTTTTTCCGTTTACCACAGTTTGATCTAATTCAGGCCCCGTGACCCTGTATCCATGGAATCTTTATACCCCTTGTTTAGATAAGTCATTTCGAGTTCTTTCACATTTCTATTGGGGTTCCCAAAACCTCAGTTGCTGCTTAATGCTGTGTCCATGGTCTCTTTCAAGTGACATTGTTCTACTGTAGTTGTGAAAAAAATAAACAAATAAAAATAAGAAAAAACTTAAAGCCTTGGCTACCAAATCAGCTTGCCTCAGCTGACTCCATCTGACTCCAGTGCCCTTGGGGCCACCTTATACAGCTTGCCCTACTGCAGCTCTCATCCTGGTTTGGCTGGGTCTTATGCTTTCCCATTGTCCTTAGTACCTCCTCTGTTTCCTGATTTTCCCTCCCTTGTTCTAGTGCCTTTTTCTGTACTAGCCATTATGGTTTCCCTCCCTTTATAGCTCTTCCCTCCTCGTGCCTCATCTATTCCTCTGTTATTCATCATTCATATCACTCCTTAGGGCACAACTGCAGTATGCAGCAGGTGGGGAGTGTATTGACCCAGCATACCACTGCTTTTCTAGCCCTCTTTAGATGACATCATGACTCACTTGCTTGGGGTCTGTTTTAAAAAAAAAAAGAAGCCTCCATGGCTTCATTCCTTCATCTGTCCTTCATCCTTTCATCGTCCCTTTGTCCGTTCCCATTTACCTTCCTCATGCCAGCTATCTCAGCTCTATTCCAATCATGACTTTGCTCCGTTGCCATTCTGCATCATCACACCTCCTCCGTTTCCTACAATTTTACCCTCCCCATCATTGGGCCATCTCCAGTTGCCTCATTCTGGCCTGAGTTCAATCATCCTCTTTGGCTTACCTGTCATGACCTCTCATGTCTCCTATTCTGGTTTGGGTCTACTCATTCAGGGTCCACTCGTTTACATCGCATAATCATGTCTACCTATTCAACCTCAGTGTCTGCTCACTCTCATCACTCACTCCAGCACTTCATTCGATCAAGTCAGTGTGCATTTTCCTGCCTCCGGTCATCATTCACCACATCTTATCTCAAACCAGCCATCCCGGATTCACTCCACTCATGGCTTCGCTCTATCATTGTCCCTATCATGGACCCTATGCCTCCTACTCCTCACTAAGTATACCTCTCCTCAACTGGCATGCCTCTCCTTTGCTCTTATGCTCCTTCACCGATCCACTGTACTTGGCTCTCCTGCGCATTCATCTCCTTACCCACGTTCTGGACAGATTGACTCATAAGTTGTCATCTCATTGCCCTCCCATTCAGGCATCTCAGATTCACCTCACCCCAGGTCCGCAATCATTGTTTCTCTCTGGGGCATGTTTGTCATGAATCCTATTCCTTCTCCTCCAATCTTCCTGCCGCTTCTGTTCAGATTCCTGGCCACAGCCTTCTCACCTGTTCTCAAGGATTCCCTTCACTACAGGCCTATAATCAACATTACCCATTCCAGCATTCCTGACTTCTCTCCATCTCTGCCAATCATCCATTTTGCTCCTCTTGCTTATTCGTGCCTTCACTTCCATCCTGCATAATCATCTTCCATCCTTATTACCCACTTGCTCTGTCATCCACATCATTTGACTGTCTCTGGCTGCCTTCCTCTGGCCTTCCAGCAAGTCTGGCCTGTTTCTGATATTTCTTTGGGCTTCCCTATTGTGCTTCATTTACTCTGGTTCCTGACTTTGGTCTTCATTCACCGTGCCTTTTCTCATGCCGGCAGTCCAGAATTCTCTCTGTTCCTATCTTCCGGCCTTCATCAGCTGCCATGGATTCTCTCTGATCATGGTTTCTATCTCTCCTCTTGCCTTTTCATTGCCTGACTGCACTTTTTGCAGCTTTCCCTATCATCAGTCATTCCATGCCTGCCATCTTGAATCTTCTCCAATGGGCACCTACCTCCTCCGAGGAGTCTCTTTTCTCCATGTCATTTGTTGTAGTCCCCTTCATTGGGGTTCCTACATCTCCATTGCTTCAGCTCCTAGATACCATGCCCTAACCTGCTCATCTGTGTTCCATCGCTCTATCAGTATGCCTTGGCATCATTCGCTGCCCTGTCTGCGCTTTTTTCTTTCTGGCCCACCTACTCTGAATCTCCCCCTGATGTTCTCATCCCATACGAGCTGGGTCCTCTGCTACCCTGTTAACCCCCCTTCCATCCTTTTCCCTTTCTGAACTCACTTTCCAGTTCCTGCTTTAGTGACATCACTCCCTTATCGTACCTCATTGTTCCTGTTTACTTTCTCGACCTGGCACTTATTTTCGTCCTACCCCTCATGGATTTTTTTTCACTATCGGCTTCCCTCCTCCTCTTCCATCATCCGATTGCCTCTCCTTGCCCCTTGTCCTGAGCTTGCCCTCTAGTTCCTGATGTGCCTGGCCCACCATCATTGTTCTTTTGGGTATCCTTATCATGCCTCCTATATAACGCGGCCATCCTTCAGATTGTACCAAGTTTGTTACTCCTGTCTTATCAAGTTCCTATATTCAGTTGTCATTCCCTCAGCATCACCTCAAGATTTCTCTATTTACATCGCTTACTCGAACATTCTTATCATTGCATTCCATACTACCTCATCGATTACAACCTCGGGGTCTAATCATTCAGGTTTTATCGTTCACGTCACATAATCAAGCATGCATTTTTAACCTCAATGTCTGCAAACTTGCATCACTCAATCATGCGCATCACTACTTCAAGCCAGTCTGCATTCTGATTGGTCTCCTCATCAGCAATGCTGGATTCACCTCGTGAGCACATCTGGATACCCCTTGTTCCTCTGACTCCTACATGGATTTGGGTTTGCTTCTTTGCAGATGACACCAAGATCTGCAACAGGGGGAATGTTGCAAGGGGGTGGAAAGGATGTGCGGAGACCTGAGAAAACTTGAGGAGTGGTCAAGGATATGGCAGCTATGTTTTGATGTGAAAAAGTGCAAAATAATGCATTTGAGGCACAGAAATCCAGGAGCAGAATGCAAAATGGGTGGAGTGGTATTGGCAACAATCAAGCAGGAAAGAGACCTTGGGGTAATCATATTGAATCATCTAAAAGTAGCCAGGTAGTGCGACAAGGCAGTCGGTGGGCTAGCAGGATGCTGGGGTTTATAGAAAGAGATGTCACCAATAGAAAGAGGGAGGTGGTGTTACCCCGGTATAGATCACTGGTAAGGCCCCATCTGGAGTACTGTGTCCAGTTCTGGAGACCACATCTCCAGAAGGACATTGACAGAGTGGAGGTGGTCCAGTGGAGGGCAACTAAAATGGTGCAGGGTTTGCATCAAAAGCCCTACAAAGAGACTAAAGGAGCTCAACATGTACTCCCTGGAGGAGAAGAGGGAGAGGGGATATGATAGAGACCTTTAAATACCTCACAGAGGTAAATAAAGTACATGAGGGAAGTGTTTTTCAGAAAAAAAGGTGCTGAAGAACAAGGGGACATAGTATAAAGCTGCAAAGGGGCAGTTTCAGGAGAGATGTGAGGAAGTACTTGTTCACAGAAAGAGTGGTGGATTCCTGGAACAGCCTTCCAGCAGAGGTGGTAGGTGCAAAAACAGTGGTGGGATTCCAGAATGTATGGGATAGGCACATGGGAACCATAGTGGAAAGGTGGGGGGAGGGAGAGAACTGTAGATCAAATAGTGTCTGCTGTAAGAATGTACTGCAGGTAGGGAAAAATGGGAAGACTGGGTGGGCCAAACATCCCTTTTCTGGCATCAAATTCTGTTTCCATGTTTAATGACTAAAGCATCAAGATGGCGATGGTGGGAACTAAAGTACCCACTCCTGATATGTTCCAACTGGAACAAATGTTCACTCAATTCTTAAATCAAATGGTGGTCTAAACCTCATCCATCAGCACAAAGGTCCTCTCCGGATGGTTTAAGATGGCCCTCAGAATGTTTTTTCCATTTCCTCAGCATTTGTCCTGGCTGGTGGTGAGAGTACCACCTGGAATTATACTTGTGTTTCTCCTGGGTTCAAAGATCTAATTCCGCTTGAGATAGAAGAGGATAATTTATTTATTGCAAGTATTGTTCTGGACTGATTGTTATTTATCACCTGGAATTTGTTGGTGCATCATGAACTGAACTGTGGATTCTCCCTTTGTTTGTTTGACTTGTGTAATTTTTATTTTATTTTGGGTATTGGTGGGAGGTTATTTTGAGGGAGGGGGTGCTGTGTGTTGATAGGTTAGGTGTGATAGGTTTGTGTGTGTGTGTGTGTGTGTGTGTGTGTGTGTGTATATAGGACAATTTGCATTTGGATAGGAGTGTTTGTGTGGCTTGTGTGGTTAGGGACTAGGACTGATTATTGGGTGGAGGATATTTTGTTGTGTGTGGGTGGGTGTTTTAGATAGTATTGTTAGTTTGGTCTAGGATGTGACACCTGCAGCTGACCCCACGGCTCAGTTTCTCCTCATCCTTGCTCTGAGATCTCTGTCCCTGAGTGTGGCTTACCATTGGTGCAGGGAAGAGGGTATCAGGAGGAGGTGAAGAGGGGGGTAGGTGACTTGAGGAAGGCTAATGGGGAGGGTGTCATAAGGGTCATGAGGACCAGGAACCACCTTGGGCGTAATGCTGACTCAAGAGAGGCCAGACATCTTTCGTTCCCATACCCAAGGATCCCACCAGATTGAGTGGGCCAGTAGCTGAGGGACCGGCTCCCACCATTCAATTTCTTTGAGCGGTGCTGTGCAGTGCTAGATCAATGAGGAATAAGTCCACAATATGGTTGATCTTATTTCCTCTGAGGATCTGGCTTGCATTATGGAGACCTCGCTAGGTGATGTTGCAGGCTCCATCCTGGTATCAGGCCAGGTTCTCCATAGTGCATTGCCCATGTAGGGCTAGGGATGGGGAGTGGACATCTGTTTTAGATCAAAGCAGAACCTGGTGGTGCACCCAGTGGGTGACACCTCATCATTTGAATGTGTGACTGTGCATGGGGGTCCAGGTGCAGGTTGCAGAATCCTCTTTGTGTACTGGGTTCTGGGACGTGAGGAGGAATTTCTGCAGGAAATCATGGACTTCATTGCTGACAGGGTGTTGAAGTCCTGCAGTTGGCTTATTCTGGGTGACTTCAATGCTTGGGACAACAAACTCTCACAGTCTGGACAAGATTTCCTCCAGGTTATGATATCCCTGTGTGACCCACAAACATGGCCATGTCTTGGACTTGGCATTCACCCTGGTTCTCGAGATTGACAACCTCAAGATTGAGCCAGTCAGTTGGTCAAATCATTATGGCATCAGGTTCACATTCACGGACCCCCCTCCTTGTAGTCCACACCCTGTGTAGGTGGTCCAGTACTGCCCTTTATGAGAGCTTTGGCTAGAAGAACAAGTGGTGGTACTAGACACCTCAGATGTATTGACAGCATGCGCTAGGGGACCGGAGGAAGCAGTGGGGGCCTACAACAATGCAGTCACTGTGGCTTTCAATCTTGCAGTGCCAGTTTGTGTATGCCCACTGGTTTCATACCTTGGCTCACTGTCATTTGACGGTGAGCTGAGGGAGATGAAAGCAAAGGGTTGGAGATTGGATCACTGTTGAAGGAGATCCAGAGCACAGGAGGACAGACTGAATTAGATGGGTCACTACAGTGAGTATCAAAGTGCAATCACTCATAAAGAGGCAGTGTTTCCTGTCTATGGAGATTGCTGCTAGGAGGAACTGACTGACTCATCTTTTCCAAACTGTAGACGGGCTTCTTCATCCAGTCTGTCTGTAGCCTGTGCAAGCTGTTTCACCCATGAAATGTGAGTAGTTCACTCAGTTCTTCTCAGACAGAGTGTCCTCTGCTAGGCCTGGGATCTCACCAAGTGGGCCATCACAGCCCAGCGGTGCTGAGCCTATGAGTCTAAGATGCAGTCATGGAGAGAGTTTCAATGAGTGACAATGGAAGAGGTGAGTGAAGTAATCTCAAAGCTGCAGCTGACATTCTGTGATCTAGACCCAGATTCGAAACCTCTGCTTGTGAACTGTGTAGGACAGCTGGGCCTGGTGTTCACTGTGACTGTCTCATGCTCCTTGTCAGACAGAGTGTTTCTGGTGCCTTTGCAAAGCACGCTGGTGAAACCTCTTCTGAAAAAGCCATCTTTGGTCCCGGCCATCCTAGTGAATTAGTGCCCTGTCTCTAACCTGCCCTTTTTGGGGAAGGTTATTTGAGAAGTATGAGGAAGCTTGAGGCACACCTCACTGCCTTTAGTATCAATGAGCCTTTCCACTTTCATTCGCAAAGCTGAGGTAGCCATTTCCTGGTTGTGGCATTATTACTGGGAAGTGGGGCATGTGTTATCCCACTGCTTGAGGCCGAGGCAAGGGGAGAGGCAGATGGTGGCACCATTCATACAAAGGTGGCAGGCATAAATAAAGGCATACAGAAGTTCAATGTAGACATATGTATGCATTCACTGCCCCTCCCTGCTCGGACACCATTGACTCCTTTCTTTCTCAGAACCCCCTTCCAACAATAAAGGACTCTCTGGTCAAAGTGCTGAAAGGGCCCCTTACTATAGAAGAGACTGAGGCAGCCATAGAAACATAGACTTTGATGGCAGATAAGGACCACTTGACCCATCTAGTCTGCCCATTTCCCTACCTACAGGATAGGCCGCAGATCCTAGTTAACCAATAGCCTATTTCTCCCTACCCCCCACAAGAATTGCCTTATGTCTGTCCCATGTATTCTAGAATTCTCCCACAGTTTTTGACTGTATGACCTCCTCAGGAAGGCTGTTCCATGCATCCACTACCCTCTCTGTGAAAAAATACTGCCTCACATTGCCCTTGAACCGCCCCCCCTCTGTCTTTAAATTGTGTCACCTTGTTCTTGCATGTCTCTTTTTCTGAAAGATGCTACCTTCTTGGACTTTGTTGATTCCACTGAAGTACTTAAACGTTTCTATCATGTCTCCTCTCTCCCTCCTTTCCTCAAGGGCATACATATTAAGCTCTTTTAGTCTCTCCTCGTATGGCTTCTCTTGCAGACCCTGCACCATTCTAGTTGCCCTCCTCTGGACTGCCTCTATCCTGTCTATGCCCTTGCGGAGATGGTGTCTCCAGAACTGGACGCAGTACTCCAGATGGGGTCTCACCAACTGTCTGTACAGAGGGCTAACAACTTCCTGTTTTCTGCTGGTGATGCCTTTCCCTATACATCCTAGTATACCCCCAGCTCTCCCTACTGCCTTCTCACATTGCTTGCTAACCTTAAGGTCATCTGATATGATTACCCCCAGGTTCCTTTCCTTTTTTTTGTTACTACCTCCTCCCCCCATTGTGTAATCTTCCCCTGGGTTTTTGTTTCCCAGGTGCATTATTTTGCACTTCTTTGCATTGAATCCTAGCTACCATACTTCCGACCATTCCTCTAACCTTGCCAAGTCCCAGTCTTGATAGCCCAGCTCAGTGCACACAAAGCACCTGGAGGAGGTGGTTTGTCGGTCAGCCTCTATCAGCTCCTTAAATCACTCAAAGGGCCACTCTTCCAAAAGGTTTTTACAGAGGCAAAAGCATCAGCCACTCTCCCCGGCACAAAGTATATTGTATGCTCAGATCTGTTACAATTCTTGTGATTTTTTTTATTGTATCTACATTTTTATGATGTAATGTTCTGCATAAAGATGATTTCTGGTATTTCCTGCAGCTTAGCAATGGTATCTCGTGCATGTGTAAGGAAGGCACATACCCCAGGTCCCAACTTCACAGATGATTATAGGTAAAGAAGGCAGGGCTGGTCAGATTTACCGTGGCATACAAAAAGCTCTTCCTGATCAGTTCTAGCCAGCCAAAAATAAACAGGAGTCTCAGCTGAACACCATATCGGAAGATAAATGGCACAAATGTTGGACGTTTTCACATGTCGCCAGACCCGAAAGCAGTCAGGTTAATACAAAACTAAATCTTATATGTAGCATAGAACCCTGGCAGTGTTGCATAAGCTTAAAATATTTCCAGAAGACAGCTGCTGAATGTGTGGAGTTCCTCCTGGAGTGTCCTTGACCCACATTTTCTGGTTCTGCACCAAACTGTCACAATGTTGGTCCAAGATATAAGTTTTTTGCCAAGGTCTTATGCCTGCCCTTCCTCAACTCCCCCACAAATTTTCTGTATCCACCACCCAGCACTGCTGGCCCATCACTGCCTCTGTAGAGACCAAAAGGCTATTGTTACAGAGATATTATGCAGAAGTCTCATCTCTTGAGGAATAGCCGAATCCAATAGGCAAACTAGCCTCTTGTGAACACCTCTCTCATTCCATCGACCATCAGATGGACAGATTCCAAAATACCTGGGGCTATTATCTTTTGTTTCCCATCTGACAGACTCCAGTCATTGCTATACATGTGGTGAGTATTGGCCCTCACCTCCCTGAGGACTGTGGCATCCCTCCTAGGTACCCCCCAGCTGAGCATGTATTTGTGCATATGCTCTGTCAACAGCCACAAGGTACAATATGCTTTTCAGAGTCTTATACTAGGACAACACTAGCGCCTGCTCCATTGGGGTTATGCTGGCCTGTGGTGCAGGGATTATGTAGATTCCTGCAGCACAGAACTGTGCCCCCCCGGAGGAATGGAGTCCCTGATAAAGCCCCCTAAGGTTGGCCCACCTTCTACAGTTGCTTTACAGGATCCCAGTGCAGGGGTTCAAGGGAGCAATAAACCACTACTCTTTTGATGGGTGTATCAACTGCACTGTTGGATTATATAAGGTTATATGTATCTGCTCATCGACTTACTGTGTTTTACTGCTCTATGAGATCGTGAAATGTCATGTGCACTTGTACTGTGAATCTGGCATATATTTTACATTTTTGTCTGTTTTTCTCTTTATATTTTTAATTTCTGTCTTTCTCTTTATTGTTGTGTTTTTTTTTGCCTTCCCCTCCATCCCCTCAACTTCCCACTTCTTCCGGGTGCTCATCATCTCTGTCTACCCACCAGTCTCTCCCTTCGCTGCCGCTTCCTGCCACCTTGCTCCCCAGTCTGTCCCTGCATCCTTGGAGGGTCTGGCTTATCCTTGCTGTGAGAGAGTAAGTGAGTAGCATTCCTAGGGGTCTTCTGAGGTATGTAGGACTGGGGTGGCAGGAGCAGTGCCTAGGGGGACTAGGCGGCTGTCATCTGGCAGGCCAAGATGGGTGGCAGTTTGCATTTTCTGGGCCCCTCTCCACACCCTAACAGCATGCACCATGGTGACACCCTGGATATGGAGCCAGTCAATGTGTGGTCACTGTCGAAGTGGTGCTCTGCAGCCCCTGCCCTGGGAGAAAAGCATCTGCATGGATGCTGTATCACCCTCCCTGCTGGCCTTCACTTCTGATGTCCTGGACTCAGGGCTCAAACCCAAGTCAGTGTGTGCCAAGCAGGTGCCCCACCACTCAGTGCCATAGAGCTTGCATGTGTTTTTTTTTTTTTTTTAAGAAAAATTAATTTATAAAGATTAACTATAAAATGTACTGTACATATAATTCTGATTCATGCTGCTAACTGTAACATGTTTTAAATATTTATAGTACGTATCCTCTGTCTACCTTACGATGGCCTTCACCCAACTGAACTTCTCAGGTCATACCTGAAAATAGATGAGTACTTTGGCTAATTTACTTACCTGGTCAACAAAAGCTAAATCAGTAAATAATTCTTATATTCTTCTTTTATGGCATATTTACAGTATCACTATTTTCCCAAAGATGTCAGTGACGCCAATTTCAGATGAAGATTCTGAAATTACATGTGTGTGCATGAGGAGAGACACCACGTAATGCTACTGTTTGCAAATATTTAGGATTCATTTTTTCTAGGGTCCTATTTTCAAAATCTACAGCCACATGGCTATTCAGAGAAGTACAAAGGTGCCCATTCACAGCACCAGTTCCAGCACACCAGCTGGAGAGAAAAATGTGCCCCCACCTCCTAGCTGTGACTGGGCTGCAGTATTATTGGTAGGTATTGGCCCAAGTTCCAGGTGTGGGACTAGAACCAATAACCTGATCTTCTGGCCCCTAGAGGCATGCATGCAATCTACTAAGTCACTAGTATAGTGTCCTCTGTGCCCTGTTTAAATTTTGGTGGTGTTGTTTAGGCTGCCCTGCTAACTGTGATCATGTGTCTTTTTTGGGGTTGGGGGCCTTTTGGACCCTCTGGATCCTCTCCCACCCAACCCTGTGCATCAGGAAACAAACTATGTCTGGCTTGGCATGCTCCTCCATGTAAAAAATATTATAAATAAATAAAAGTGAAGCCACAACTATGCCATCAGACCTCAAGGTTCTCCTGGAAAGGTAGATAAGAGTTCTGGTCACAGATTTGAGAAGAAATTACTTATGTGCATACTACAAGAGTGCCCCCCACCCTCACTGGTGAAGAGGTGAAATATGTAGAAGTTCAGTGCTAGAACTTTTTCCCATGTGGTATCAGAAACAAACACGTTGATTTTATTTGGGAAAGCGATTCATCTTTCTGGCTTGTTGGTGTAAGCAGTTTTCTCTTCTAATGATCTGGAACTATGGCAACACTATTAAACAGAATATTGCAGTAATTAACTGCAGAACTGCACATACCAGAGGACAGCAAATTAATCAGTCTTAAAATATCTGTAATACAAATCAAAATACAGATTTTTTAACAACATCTGAGGGATAATATATTTTGGGGTAATGATTTGGGAATGTTTCCACCAATAGGGAAACCCCCAAAATCATGTAGCAAATCTGTACTGAGCAAATTTTTCCAAAACCAGTAAAATGGCTAAACACACTAGTGTGGCACTGGAAGTCTCCTACTTCAGAGGCTAAGAGTTACAGGGATGTTGTCTGCCAGGTTGGGAATGAACTGGAAATTTCTTGATGACAAGGTGGGAAATGGGCTATTAAATATTTGTCAGAGGGGAAAGTGTCAAGAGAAATATTTGAGTTGTATAATTTGTAAGAGAAGGAAAAAAAAAAAGTGTTCCAGTGTAATCGGGTCTCTGATCCTCAGATGTCTAGTTCTTGTTGCCAAATGCCCACTCTGCATCTACACACACCTCCCCATTGCATCCACATACCATCCTACTCACTCTGGTCAAGGTCTCCTTACTCAGTCCCACTCCACTACCTGAAATACAGTATGGAGGCAGTCTGGTTGGGATTCAGGCTGGTGGGCGAGGCCATGCTCTGTAGCATGCCAGAGGAAGGTAGGACTGACCTTGGGCATAGGGAGATGGAGATGTTAAGCAGGGGGGAGCTTTTGCCATAATGGGTCTTTTTAGCAGAAAAACAGACAATGACAGCAGAAAAAGACCAAAAGTCCATCTAGTCTGCCCAGAGTTCCCTATCTGCCTGGGACCTACTGTCCATTTGGGGTTTTAACTCTCCCAGTCTACCCCTTCTGCTCCCGTCCCTACTGTTACTGACCTGAGCAAGCACCAAACCCTTCACTTTGTCCCAGCCATACTTGAAACCATTTATGATCTTGGCACCCACCACCTCTGCTGGCTGGCTATTCCATGACTTCACCACCCTTTCTGAAAAATATAACTTCTTCATTTCTCTCTCAAACCTTCTCCCCACCATTTTCCACCCATGACCTTGGGTTCTTGACTCTGTAGTCTTGCTAAATAGTTCCTTGCAGTTCACCTTGTTAATTCCGTTCAGGAACTTGAAGGTCTCTATCATATCCCCCCTCTCTTGCCGGGTCTCCAGTCAGTACATGTTCAGTGTCTTTAGACGATCTTCATAAGATCTGCCCTGTTAGCCCTGAAACATCTTGATCACCCTACGTTGCACCATATCAATCCTGTCTCTGTACTTCCTTAAGTGAGGACTCCAGAACTGAGCACAGCATTCCAGAATGTGGCCTCACCAGTGACCTCTATAGAGGTAGTAGTACCTCCTTTCTCCTGCTCTTATTACCTCTTCTGATACACCTCAGCAACCTAACAGCTTTACTTTAGGTTTTATTAAACTGACTAGTTTATTTGAGGGAGTCACTAATGATGACTACAAGGTCCCTTTCCTCTGCCATAGTGCTCAGTTTAACCCCTCTCTTACAGTACTCTGCCCTGGTGCTTTTCCCCTCTAGGTGCATAACCTTGCATTTTTTGGCACTGAATTTCAGGTGCCAAACCTTAGACCACCTCTCTAGCCTTTGTAGATCCCTCTTCATCTCCCTGATCCCTTCCTCACTATCTTTCCTACCACAGATCTTCATGTCATCTGCGAAGAGACACAACTTGCACCGGATGTCCTCTCCAGTGTTGCTCATGAGCATATTGAAGAAGACAGGTCCAAGGACAGTAGTGATTCTCCACCACTCTGCTACTTGGAGTATCTGGCGATTTCCTTAGTAAGCAGAATGTGTCCAAGCTTACCTTAAAAGCCTGTACTGTCATGTGCACCGAATCTGCTTGTAGACTGCTCCTGAGGTTTCCCATCTATTGGTGAAAAAGTGCCTCCTAACATTAATCCCGAACTTGCCACCCCTGAGCTTCAGGGCATTCCTATGCTTCCACTGCAGGACACCAGTTGAAACATCTCAACCTGTCTGATATAACTGAGTGTGAAGAAGCCTGAGAGCATGTCTACTCTGAGC
The DNA here is from genome assembly GCA_016271365.2 of Neoceratodus forsteri. Taxonomy (NCBI): domain Eukaryota; kingdom Metazoa; phylum Chordata; order Ceratodontiformes; family Ceratodontidae; genus Neoceratodus; species Neoceratodus forsteri. Next base: position 37,362,199 of record CM028134.1, read on the forward strand.
CTCCTTTTCTCCAGATTGAACTTAAGAGCATCCAGCCTGCCCCATAGCTTTTGCCACCCCACACTGTTGATGATTTTGGGGACACTGTCTTGCACCCTCTCAACAACCTCAATGCCATTTTGTACTGGGGAGACCAAAACTGTATGCAATAATCAAGTGGGGCCTTCCACAGACCAGGTCCTTGTAAAGTGGCAGGATTACTTCCTCTGACCAGTGCCTTGTAAAGTGGCAGGATTACTTCCTCTGACCAGAGCTTTGTTGTAAAATGGCAGGATTACTTCCTCTGACCAGGGCCTTGTAAAATGGCAGGATTACTTCCTCTTACCAGGACCTTGAAAAATGGCAGGATTACTTCCCCTGACCAGGTCCTTGTAAAGTGGCAGGATTATTTCTCTTACCAGAGCCTTGTAAAAAGGCAGGATTACTTCCCCTGACTAGGGTCTTGGGGAGAGGCAGGAATACTTCACTTGTCCAGGGCCTTATAAAATGGCAAGATTACTTCTCCTGACCAGGGCCTGGTAAAACAGCAGGATTACTTCCTCTGACCAGGGTCTTGTAAAATGGCACGATTACTCCCCCAGACCAGGTCCTTGTAAAGTGGCAGGATTACTTCCTTTGACCAGGGCCTTGTAAAATGGCAGAATTACTTCCTCTGACCAGGGCCTTGTAAAGTGGCAGGATACTTCCCCAGACCAGGTCCTTGTAAAGTGGCAAGATTACTTCCTCTAACCAGGGCCTTGTAAAATGGCAGGAATACTGCCCTGACCAGGGCCTTGTAAAGAGGCAGGATTACTTCCCATGACCAGGGTTTTGGGAGAGGCAGGATTACATCCCTTGCCCAATGCCTTGCAAAGTGGTAAGATTACTTCTCCTGACCAGGGCCTTGTAAAGAGGCAGAATTTCTTTCCCAGACCAGGGTCTTGGGGAGAAACAGGATTACTTCCCCAGACCAGGGTCTTGGGGAGAAGCAGGATTACTTCCCCTGCCAAGGGCCTTGTAAAGAGGCAGTATTACTTGCCCTGCTTAGGGCCTTGGGGAGAGGAAGGATTACTTCTTCTGCCCAGGGTCTTCTAAAGTGACAGGATTACTTCCCCTAATCAGGGGTCCTTGTAATGTTACAGGATTACTTCCCCTGCTCAGGGTCTTATAAAGAGACAGGGTTACTTCCTCTGCTCAAGGCCTTGTAAAGTTACAGGATTACTTCACCTGAACAGGGCCTTCTAAAGTGACAGGATTATTTCCCCTGACCAGGGTCTGATAAAGTGAAAGGAACTTCCCCTAACCAGAGCCTTGTAAAGTAACATGATTACATCCCTGTCTAGAGACCTGTAAAGTGACAGGATTGCATCCCTTGCTCCACTGTTCATCACCCCCTTTGATCTCTAGGGGATGCCATGAAGTACTCCTTCCCACTCAGAGTAGTGCCCATCCAACAGCACCCTCTGCTTCCTGCACCCAAGCTAATTAACGATTCACCTTGTGGATGCCTGATCACCTCCCTGATCACCCCCTTGAAGGTGATGATCATGTTGGTTTGGCATAATCTGGTCTTCATAAAGCCACGCAGAGATGGGGCAAGAACCTTGACCTCAACCAAATGCTGCATTATTCACGATAAGACTGTGCCAGTGCCAAATTTGTGTTCAATAAATGTGACAAAATTCAGCACTCTTACCTTCTAGTCAGCCCACTCGAACTCTTGGCCATTTCAGATCACTTCAACTATAGCTAAAAAATTTTAAAAAAACTAACACTCTAGCCCTCCCCAGATGGTCAGTGTGAACCCTATTGTCACCCCTTTTCCCATCCCAGTCACTGCTTAGCTACTCCCCGTCCCAGCTGCTAGACCTCTGCTCCTTTGATGCCTCTTGTCAGTGGTGGCATACATGTGCTGCAGGAGGTGGGTGTTGTTAGAACGCAGGATGGTATGTGGCGGAGTGTGGGGAGTGCTTATTGGAGAGATAATATATGCTTGGGCAAGACCAGGAAGCACCAAGGGCCAAAATGGTCCTAAAAGAGAGGCCAGACATGTTTGGTGCCCATACCTCGTGATCCCACTGGACCATGTGGGCAGGTAGCCTTTAGGCCAGGCTTAGCACTCAATGCACAGACAACACTTTTCACTGCAACTCAATGTATAAGTGAAAAACTTTTTATTTAAGACACTCAGCTGGAGTCATCTACTAAGAGGAGGACCCATTAAAAACCATTTCACACCCTCTTCATGGGTGCTTTGTCAAGGTAGCTTGCACCCCATTCAGAACCCATTTTTATAGTTACCCATAATTAGGGGGAGCAGGCTAATACACCATTTACCAAGTGAAAAATGTGACAAGAAAATAAAAACACAAATTAGCACAAGATGACCCACTTCCGAAGACTTATGTGGCCCAATCAGAACCTAATGATTAGGTGTATTAATCTATTTTCATGTGATTTAAAAATTGGCCACATTAAACTTTAATAAAACCCAATATTATACCTCTAAAGGGCTAATCTACTTCTGAAAATTGCCCTAGTGTAAGTGGGTTAATCTAATAGAAAATTCAGACACTATTAAATTCAATGGCAACATATTTACGGCATACCGATCCTCTTAAATATGCTTAGACCTAAAAACCTTTGAATAAACCAATACAAAAAGGTAACTCCTCCTGTTAGAAGATTGCTCCTGCATGCTCATCCTGCTGAGTGTGTCTTAAATAAAAGCTTTTCACTTATGCCCTGAGCTGCATTGTAAAGTGTTGTCTGTGCGTTGAGTGCCAAGCCTTGCCCGTTGTTCAGTTTGCATGTTTGGGTATTTAGCACCAGTGCCACAGCCAGTTACCCTTCAGCTGTTTTTGTTTTAGCCTTTAGGCCAGCAGCCTCCATCCATCCTGCTCCGAAATGCCAGATCAATGAGGAACAAGACAGCCATTACGGCAGATTTAATGTCTTGTTCTTCGCTCAGTCTGGCATGTATAATGGAGACCTGACTGAGTGACAATACAGGTTCTGTTTTGGAGGTGACTGTCCCTGCCAGATTCTCTGTAGTGCACTGCCTGCAGAGGAACTGTTGGGGGGGGGTTAACCATCTGTTTTAGATCCAAACTGAACTTCACCATGCACCCATCTGGGGATACATCATTGTTTGAATGTGTGGCAGTGCATAGATGTCCAGGTGCAAGTTGCAGGATACTTCTTGTTTACAGACTTCCAGTACATGGGAAGGTTTTCCTGCAGGAAATTACAGAACTCACCACCAAAAAGGTGTTGGTGTCACCCAGATGGTTAATTCTGCATGACTACAACACCTGGATTGATGGTGAACTCTCACAATTTGGTCACTATTTCCTCCAGTTGATGGAGTCACTGGGCCTTGCACAGGTAGTTACACATGTGAGTCATCAGCACATTTGTGCTTTAGACTTAGTATTTTCACTGGGCTTGAGGTTACTAACCTCAGGATTGATCTGGTCAGTTTGTCGGACCATTTCATGGTATCATAGTCCAACTCCAGTGGAGATGGTTCACTATTGCTCTTTGAAGGGTTTGCTCCCAGAAGGACTCCTGGCAGTAGTGGATCTCTCAGGCATGATGGCTGCTTGTATAAGTGGATCGGTGGAGGTGATGGTGGCTCATAATATGGCCATTAGTACGCCTTCAATGCAGTTGCAATGGTCCACATTCAACCCCAGATTTTGTGCTTGAGATCCACATGGACTGATGGGGACCTCAGCGAGCAGAAGTCCAGGGTTCAGAGATTGGAGCATTGCTGGAGGAAATCTAGGTTTGACAAGAACAAACTGGCTTTGAAGACTCACTATGGTGCATATCAAATGTCTGTCTCCCATAAGAAGGTATTATTCCTGTTCAGCGAGACTGCTGCAGGGAGAAACCAACCAGCTCAGCTTTTTTGGACTATGGACAGACTACTTAATCCAGTCTATCTGCAACTGGTAAGAGCAAATTTATCCACTCATTGCAGAGTTTGCTCAGTTTTTCTCTGACAGGGTGTCTTTGATTTGATCCGGTATCTCTCCACCTTGGTTGTCGTGACAGAACAGTGTTGAGCTAGTGAGTGGTGGATGCCCTTTATCAGTCTGGAGTGACATTAGACTGGTTTTGAGGGAAGAGGTTTGCGAGGTGATCTCAGAGTTGCAGCCTGCCTTTTGTGTGTTGGATCAGGCCTGACTAACTTGTTAAACCGGTGTCTTGGGTTTCCTGGCCAGCGTTCACAGACTTGATCTGATGTTTCCATTCTGACTGGATCTTTCCAAGGGCATTACAAGTTGCTCAAGTGAGACCTCTCCTGAAGAAACCATCTTTGGACTCATACTGCCTAGTGAATTATAGAGCAGTCTCTAACCTCCCTTTTTTGAGGAGGGTTATAAAGAAGATGGTGGCTCTGCAGCTTGAGGGACACCTCACTGCGTTTGACATCTATAAACCTTTCCAGTCTGGGTAGAGGTCAAGTCACAGTATCTAGATGGCATTGGTCAGGGTGCACAATGACCTTCTCAGGGCAGGAGATTGAGGAGAGTGGTCAGTTCTTGTTCTCCTTGATCTTTCATCAACCTTCAGAGATAGGATATAGAGGGTATTGATGGAGATGTTTTTCTCACTCCAGAGGACCCTGCTCTATGGTGTGCTACAGGGGTGAATTCTCTCTCTCCCATGATGTTTGTGGTGTACATGCTGCCCCTGACAGGATCATCAGACAATATGGTCTGGGTTTTCATTGTTCTGCCGATGATGCTCGGCTGTATCTGTCTTTTGCACCCTGGATGCCTGATGCTGTCATGGTACTAAATGTGTGCCTGGCTGAGATTCGGGACTGGATGTTATCAAGCTGGTCGAGACTCAGCCTGGATAGGATGGAGGTACTTGTGATTGAGCCTGGTCTGAGGAGGGGAGCGTAAGATCCACTGATGAGGGGACTGACCTACAGATATGTTCCTCTGCATTGGTGGCTTCTCCTATGGTTAAGAATCTTGGGGTCACTGTGGATAAGAAGCTGACACTTCAGGTTCAAGTGTCAGCTGTAGTCCAAAAGGGCTTCTACCAACTCAGAAACATCACCTGGATTAAAACCTTGATTTTTTCTGAAGACCTGACATCACTGGTGTAATAGGGGCATGGGAGGCGAAGGATGTAGGACACCCATTTGCACTTAAAAACACAACTGTGTAATTTTATTTTCAGGTCAAAGTTTAAAAAAAAACAGTTCTCTTCACATAGCAGGAATTTACAGGCATTTCTTCACTTTTCTTTCAGTGTGCAAATTCAAAGTTCATTTCGCTTACAGTCATTTGGCAGCTGGAGTGGTAACTCAATCACAGGTTTACTGGCAAGAAACTTTATACATACTGGCACAATTCGAGCTTCTTTTTAAGGCAGACAATCAAACTTGGTCCCTTTAGCTTTAGAGAAGCAGACCTCGGAGTTGAAGATGCAATTTCTCTTACTGATGGATCTGATCGTAACCCCTTCCAAACAAGCTGGCTGATAGACACCTGGCATGGAATCACATGATCAGCCCAGTTTACTAATTATACAAATATTTCAAAATTATAATACTTTTAAATACTGGGACGGATCCCATTTTTGTGCCCATTTATAATGATCAATCACCATTCCTTTATTTATACATTTATAACTTTGTACGTAATAATGTTCTCCAGAGAAACTTTAATGAGTTGGGTTCAACCCTTAGGCTAGCCCCTAACTCTGCCCCTTAGGTGTTACCCTACTTTTGCAAACACTTAAATATAGTGAAAACATGGCCACTGCCTCCTTAAAGAGAGAATGAGGAAACAATCGATGGGCCAGAACATTTGTTTGGTGAGTTTATACTTATGTAATTTTTTTTACCCTTTTTATGTTTTAAACCACAGGCTCTACATGTTTATGAAAAAGGAATTGTGTTTTACTAAATTACAAGATGATCTGTAGACCAAATGCCTGTGAACAGAAATAAGCAAGGCTGGCCATGTGCTTCATATCACAGCATGAAGAGGACAGGGCAGAAATTTAAGGTATCATGTGCTCTATTGACTTTGCTTTGCAAACTTGGGAGGACAGAAATGGGGTGGGGGGGATAAGGAAAGGCATCTTTTTGTAACTGGCTCTGGCCAAGTCAGCAAATACAAGCAAATGCCCATTTTCTTTCTAAATACTAGGGCTAGAACTGGAAAGTGGGAGGTATTAAGTTCCTGAGTAATGCCTGCTGAGTTATACAGCCTCAAAGGCAGTGATTCTGTTCTCTATACTACACCTGGCCTGGAAGCAGATGAGAGAGAATAAAGGTGGTACTGTGGGTGGCCAACCCACAGGGAGACAAAGAAACAGGACAGCTGAAGTGATAAAAGAGAATGTGGACCCAGGTAAGTGAATTTCTTTAACTAATTTTATCTGGTCACTGGCAAGTTCACCAATGCCTGGCCGAAACAACCCAGAAGGAGCCTTCAAGGTCCAAGGCCTTGATCCCTAAGGGGGGAGGCCCATTCCCTAACCAGTGATGAGGGCACTACCTGACCCCCATTACAATGGCATGGCATCATAACAGTGCAAAGAAATACCACGCAGCAACACATGCCACAAGCAAAACAATGACACTCTCAGACAATGTCAGGTACAACAGTGACCCGTCTAGGAGAGTGCAGCCCCATTAACAATACTGGGACATTTTGTTTTATGTGGTGGGGGTGCACATCCAGCAGACTTAAAATAACCAACTCTGGGGGGTCGTAGACTTTGTGGATGGGTAGAAAATTGGGAGGGGGGAAATTACTTTTTTTTAAAAGAAAAAGCAACGTTGCAGCAGGAGGAGACCTGGTGGAAACTGAAGCGGCATGGAGTAATAACCTTGCAATGAAGAATAGCATGGTAATAAATGCTGCAAGCAAAATGGTGTGCACTACAATAAGGTCGGGAAATACACCAACCTACAGAAAGAGCACACGCCATTGTAATGAATGGGCTACTCTGTTTTTTTCAGAGGCATCACTCCCCAATCCCCCCATGTGTGGGTCTTGACCCCCCACACCCCCGGAATTGAAATAACAAACTCCGGGGTGGTGGACTCAAGAGATGGGGAGAAAGTCAGAAGGGGGGAACTTTTTTTTTAAATCACAGCAAAAGTAGTAGCACAGGAGGACCTGTGGTAAACCGAACTACAGCCCTAGTTCTCCAGATTATGCCGTGTGCTGGTGCCTTAACCACTCCACCACAGGAGCGGCTGGACCAGGCACCCAGCACCTGGGAACTTGATGCCTTTCTAGTAAACCATACAGTGATGGGGTAGTGGTAATTCCCTACCACTCTTGTACCTCTGTCGCTGTAATTCATAGCATGCTCTTCACAGTACGATTAATACTGCGCTGTATTTCCTGCACAGTTATGACCTGGTAGGAACTGAACCATGGTCCCAGATCTCCTCCTCTTCCTCTGCCATGTGCTTGTACCCTAGCCACTCCACCATGGGAGCGGCTCAACCAGCACCCCAGCACATGGCAACTCAACTCCTCCACAGGATGCCTGCAGAATGACAGGGGTAGTGGTAATTCCCTATTGCTATTCTAACCCCACCACTCTAAATTCTTTCTCATTTTACACAGCTCAGTTCTTTCAGCACTCTCCTTGGTGCACTGTTATGACCTAGTACCCATCACAACTCATACATGCATTCATCTCGGGGTGAGTGGATGTGTCCTATGAAATCTGCAGCTGGTGCAGAATGCAGCAATCCAGTTTTTGGCTGGCCTTCCAAGGTCTTGTCATAAAACTCCAGTCCTGTGTGAACTGCACTGACTGCTGGTGAAGTGGTATATGGAAACATAGAATGTGATGGCAGATAAAGGACTGCTTGGCCCACCTAGTCTGCCTATTTTCCTACCTAACAGATAAGCTGCAGATCCTAGTTAACCAACAGCTTATTTCCTCCTACCCCCACTAGGACTGCCTTATGTCTGTCCCATGCATTCTTGAATTCCACCACTGTTCTTGACTCCATGACCTCCTCAGGGAGGCTGTTCCATGCATCCACAACCCTCTGTGTGAAAAAAATACTTCCTCACATTACCTCTGAGCCATCCCCTCTATCTTCAAATTGTGTCCCTTGTTCTTGCACATCTTTTTCTGAAAGATGCTACCCTCTTGGACTTTGTTGATTCCTTGAGGTACTTGAAAGTTTCTGTCATGTCCCTCTCTCCTTCTTTCCTCAAGGGTATACATATTAAGCTCCTTTAGTCTTTCCTCATATGTCTTCTGGTGCAGACCCTGCACCATTTTGGTTGCCCTCCTCTGGACAGCCTCCACTCTGTCTATATCCTTGCAGAGATTGGGTCTCCAGAACTGCACACAGTACTCCAGATGGGGTCTCACCAACTGTCTGTACAGAGAGATAACAACTTCCCATTTTCTAGTATTGATGCCTCTCCCTATGCATCCCAGTATCCCCCCAGCCTTCCTTACTGCCTTCTCACATTGCTTGCCCACCTTTAGGTCATCTGATATAATTACCCCCAGGTCCCTTTCCATATTACCTTAGTGGTTGGTTTAATGACCTACAAGGCCATATACGGACTTGGCCCTTGCTACATATGAGACCTATTGTCTTCCTATCAGACCTTTCACCCTCTCCACTCCTCTAAGGTGGACCTCCTAGCAGTTGCTAGTGTAAGGCTGAAATCCATAGGCAATCGAGGCTTTGCAGTTGCTGGCTGAGCCAGCCCTACGGAACAGGCTTCCCAAGAATCCGAAGGAAGCCCTCTTGGTGGAGGCCTTTAAAAGAGGCCTGAAGTCTTTCCTCTTTCAGGAAGTTTTTGGTACTATCTAATTCACTCAAGGTTTGTACTGCCATATATTGCCTCTCCTGCCAACTGCATTGTGAAATTTTACATGTAATATTATTTATAACTCATTTATTTTTTCATGCATGAATATTTTATTAATTGTGTGTGTATTTTCATGATTGTTGTACAGCACTTAGAGCCCCTGGGATGCTTAAGAAATAGTGTACTACTACTACCAATATTTTTTACTACTCCCCCCCCCCATACATTTTCTTATTTAAAAAAAAAAAAAGATTATGGCTCTGGCACTGTGCCAGGCACCGGCTGAGTTTGTTTTTATAAAAAACTGACTCAAGGAAAAGGGGTAATGGAAGAGGTTGGGATTGTCTAGAGTGGGTGAAGAGTGAGATAAGGGAGGGTGTCCCAATAGAAAGCTTTACTGTTGACTTCTACTCAATTGATGCCACCGGGTTCCAGAACTGGTAAGTAATCAAAAATGTAATATTGGGCAGGAAAAAGCAACATTAACAGGGTACCTTACATAAGGAAAAAAATAAGACTCTTTCAAAACAAACACACAAAATACACTGGGAGGGGGGATTAAACAAGCTTCACAAATGCCCAGGCTTCTAATTACCAGTATGTTTAAAATGCACAAACAAAACAATCTTCATGTGCCTTTTAAGAACCAGTTCTGTATGTAACTCCCTATCGCACCAGTCTGATCTCTCCAATGAATCGTTGGTTACAGTTAGTATGTACGGTGACTCCAGACACTAGTCTTACCACCTGCACCTGGATTGGGGGGGGACGTCTACATGAATACAATGGAGCAGTTCCTGTGTGCACTTAGTTTGCATCAAATCTAGTGCTGGCTAGAAACAGAAAATTCAGAATTCTTGAGAATGTCATGAAACGTTTATAAATTTTGCAAAATGTTTCAAAATTCCAACTTTGGCAGAATCTGAATCCTCCGAATGTGTTTTACTAACTTTTGTCCCTTTCTGTGAACTTTTCTAACTGAATTGCAGAATGATATACACATGAACTGCAAAATGACAATTTTGTGGAATTTCATTCCACAGTTTAATACATCAAGTCCACAATATATGCAATCATTCCACAATACAGTGATCAGTTCTATGGAATTTCTTTATGCAATTTAATACATAGTCCTCAATTCATGCATTTATTCTACCATTGCAAGGCAGAACATCGGAAAAGTTGCCAAAGTGCATTGTGAAATTCTGCAGAAGCGAAATTCCAACTTTCGCAGTCATTCTGCTGGCAGAATTTTATTTTTGCACAACACAAATAAAATCTGCAACTTATACAAGTAATGGGTAGTGTTTTCAATACTAAGAGTCAGTGACAGGTTTCAAGTGATGATGTCACTGGTAACAGCAGCAATAGTGGCATGGGGGAGGGGTGGGGACCACATACAGAGCTGGTCTTAAAGACCAAGGAGACAGAAAGCATTAAAAAATAGACATATATAGAAAGAGGACAGGCTAAGCAAATAGATATTTTGAATGCTGTAATGCTGCCCTTACCCTTTTAAGTGGAAACTTGGGGGGAGGAGAGTAACTTTTTAAACAGAATATTTAGACACAATTCAGCTTTTATAGCTGACATTTTCTTTTTATCCACTCACATCTTTGGTGCTGAAGCTATCTGCAGAAAGCATGATTTGTGTGTCTCAGACTCCAGCTGCTTGTTCTGCTTTCCCCTAGGTTAAAAGTCATTACTCACTGTTCATGATATCATTAGATTATGGTGTGCCTGACACAACAGGTTAGGGCTTTTATAAACAGAAGGGAAAGAGGGGCAGAAGAATTCTGAGGCACAAAGATACCATTTTCATGCAAAAATATTCAGGAAAAAGAATAAAATAGAAGCTGAATTATGTCTAAATCTAATATTTGTAAAAGTGGCCCTGGATATTAAAGTGTCACTTTGCTTATAGGACTGTATGCACCTTATCTATAATTTAATTTTTGTCTTATTACCATTGTATTTCTCTCTATGTTTTATTGAGTTCATATTTTTATCAATGCATGTATTGTTTTGATATATTTCTTGTTACCCCTGTACCCTTACCCCAGGACTCCCACAGAACAAGATGTGTTGAGGTCCATGTGCTCTCCTGGCAAAATATTTTAAATAAAGAAATAAGCACAGAGGTCTGTCCTACTGAGCCCTGTTGTGAGACAGAAGACATGCCATGTTTGTGTTGCTTCTGAGATATGCTGAGAAAACAACACTCGTGGAATATTAATGAATGTGGCCAACTTTTCTCTCAGGACTTACTGCTCTCATCAAGGTAACAAGGTGGAAAGCCCATTGAGACTGCAATCTGTTTCAATGAAAACCAGGTCAAGATGCATTTTAAAAGGACACGACTAGATTTAGCAAAAGTCAAAGACATGGTATATTGATTGATTTATTTTTTTTATTTAAAATGTGTTAACTGGGAGAAGCACATTGACCTGGAGCTCATTTCTGGGTGTGGTCCATGGAGGGGAGTGGGGTTTCAAGAGAGGAAGAAATCCAATAAATAAAAAATGACAAACAGAATGACCAATGCCAAATCAAGTGCAAGTACAACGTACGATACATAGCATCAAACAGGGCAAAGTACAGAAATTACAGCATGTGCAGAAATGTATCATGGGAAAATTGTCAAGTGCAGCATACAGCACAGAATATCAAAAACAACAAATCTAAAAGAAAAAAGATAAAACAAGCTGAGAGACTGCAGAAGGAAAAACTGTGTACATTTACAGAGCACGTCACCTTAATGGAGCATGCAAGTGTCAGCTACCATGTGTTCCCGTTAATTCACAATGAATTATGTGTGATACATAAATGGGGTTTGATTGATGTAATCTGTTGTGCTGCATTCCCCTAGGACTCTTTGTGAAATTATGTGATTTACCTTTTCTGAAAATGTTTTCCTTCATTATCTGTGTTTCCCTCTGGTTACCCCTGCCCCTCCATCCCAATGTTAGGGGCTACCCTGGCAGAGTCACACTGGCCCACCTGGATATCTGGAAATTTCCTGGTGGACCCCCATCAGTTGGGCTCATCTCCAGCTTCCGAACTCCGAAACTCCTTGCATCCTCAAGTTTCTAATTAATTCAGTTGAGTGGCAGTATAGTGTAGTGGTTAAGGACACTGAGCTACAAACCTGGAGACCTGGGACTGGATCCCACTGCCCCCACTTGCATACTGTGTGACCCTGACTAGTCACTTAACTTACTTGTGCTCCTATGTCACATCTGGAAGCAAGATTCGGCTTAGTGTGCCTTTCCTAGTTAAACAATTTCTCCTTTCACCTTTAAATGGGGTCTCCTGATCACTGCAGGTAAATTTAAAATGCAAACAAAGAGCCACTGCTCAAGATTTAAGTGGAATGCTGATATGATTGTGTCACCCCTGGGTCCCCCACTGTGCTGATTTTCCAGGTGAGCCCCCCCCCCCGTGCCACAGTCTGACCCTGTGGACTGTATGCTTCCTCCAGCTGGCTGGGTGGGCAAGTGACCTACTTTCCTTCACGATAATGCCAGTACCACCACTTGGTCAGCCAGAAGGTGATACAAAAATATTGGGTGACCCACACACCCACTCTCTGGGAGCAGAGCGGCTCCCTCTGCAACACACCCCTGCCCCCAGCCGGACTCAAGGTGGTATGCCAGAGATTGCACACACACTGTGGTTTCTCAGGTAACAGTGCAATGCGGTGTGCTGTCACCGGGGCCAAAGACACTTTACCCTTATTGTTTTTAATTTTTTATCTCAATAAGCAAAGATTAAAAAAATAAAAATTACATCAGGAAAGCTGTCTGTATTGTTTTGTAATTTGAAGAAAGTAAACTGGGAGACTTGTTTCAGAGATTCTTGCTACACTTGGCATAACCAAAGGGGACCCATTCAACCCTCCAAAGGACAGTTTTGGGGTCATTCAAACTAATGCAGAGGGTTGGTCATATTTCAAACTCAAAATGCAAATTACAGATTTATGTTGTGTGTCCTGGAGTGTTATGATTGAGCCGAGGCATGTTTCCGATGATGACTTGGTGTATAATGGCAAAAGGTTATTACAATGTTCAGTAATTACAGTTCCAAATAAGGTGCAGTGTTCGGTAAATTACATAGGCTAGTACAGAGTAATACAGTTGTACAATGTAGTTCTGTGCAATGCGAATGCAGCCTAGTGCTAGAGTTTCAGAAGTTTCTTTTTTCTGCTAAATATTGGAAAAAAAATAGCCCAGCGTTTCATGTTGGTGCACTACCTCCTATCTCATGGCAAAGAGCCTTGTTACACTGTGTTGAGCACTGGTAACACTTTACATTTCCTTAACTACACTGTAGTTACAGTGTAACTACACTGTAACTACAGAGTAGTTGCAATGCAGTCCAAGCAACAAATATATAACTACACCTGTTAGATTGTAAGTAACGATTACCTACCCTGTTGTTACATTGATGCTGACACTTAAAAGAAACTGTGACCTGAGCATCAGATGTTAATTGTTTGCTAGTTGACTAGCAAGACTGTTTTCACAATCCCTATCATAGCTCTTAACTGCATTGCATTTCGTTCAGCGCTATGTACTTTAACCACAGATCTGATCTTGCTCTGCAGAGATATACTGATCCTTCTCACAATGCTGAAGTATTTTCTAGAAATACAAACTATTAAAAATGCAAACCAGCTCTATAGCAAGCAGTCCTTAATACTAAACACATGGTGCCCACTATTGCTAAATGTAATATTGTATTAAACAAAAAAAAAAGTTATGCATTCTGTCCATTTCTCTGCATTTTAAAAGTCAGTGCCACACATTTTAATGTTGAGGTTGAGCCCGATAGAAAAGAATAAAAAGGGCAGGCCCAGTTGTGCTGCGTAACTGAGAGAATGGGGGTTCTGGTCAGCACTGGAATGCTATTATGGAGCTTGCAGAGGGCTGGCTAGGACCTGACTCTTGGGGGACTGGCCTGGCATTCACACACATCCATACAGGTCAGTCAAGGCATGGGGTTGACAGCAGTTGTGAAGCCATCTACTTACCTGCCTCACTCCTGGACAGAGGAAGGATGCAGCATGGGTGGCATGGAATACCAGGACGAGGCAGAGGGGTCAAATAGACCAACATGTTGAAAAACTAATAATAATTAGAAAAGGAAAGGACCTCAATACAAAAGGGATTGAAATATAAGTATCTCTTTAAATCGGGAGGCAGTATAGTGCAGTGGTTTAAGGCTCTGAGCTGCAAATCTGGAGACCTGGGTTTGAATCCCACAGCCCCCACCTGCATACTGTGTGACCCTGAGCAAGTCACTTAACTTCCCTGTGCTCCCAGGTTGCACCTGTAAACAAGCTTTGAGCTTAGTGTGTCTCACCTGGTTAAACAACTGGAAAAAAAAATGACTGTGATCCATCTCATAGAATACCGTTAAGGAGTTTCATGCTTATAACTAGTCAGCGATGGCTGAGTGTCACACTGCTACTTGCTTGTGCTGGTTTGTTTAGCAAGCACTACTTGCATTTTTTCCATTAAAAATAAAAAGGCAGCAGCTCAGGTGATCGATGTTAGGAGCAGGACTTGCAGCCAGCAGAGAGAAATAAAGAACCCACGAGGCAAGGGCTATAAAAATTTAAAGGCGCTTCAGTAAGGAGTCTGGAATGGCTTTCTTGGTTATAGAAACTACAACAAGTCTGCTGCCACCATGATTTCCAACTGCTAACCTTTTGCAGAGACCTTCTCATGCATTGTTGATCACATGCATGAGATCTTGCCAATGTAGCTGCATTAGGAAACATTTACGGTTCTGCCATAGCTGACCTTGCATAGCACCTTCCCTCAGGCATGGGATCCAGTTTATGGACAACACATTAAGGAGGGGTAATATTGATTCAAAAAAAAAAAAAATATATATATATATATATGGAACTCCCTAAAACCAGACAGTATGTAAATATAATACAGTAAGAACAGAGCATACAATTGTGAAGCAGTGGATCCTGGTTTTGATCCCTCCAGAGTCACTGATTCACTATGTGACCCTGAACAAGTCAATTACCCTCACTGTGCATTAGTCCGCCCAGCTGTGCAACTTAGTAAACATCAGGACCTCACAGAAAATGAACTGTTTCATCTCAGCTGGGCTAGTCTGAGTAAATAAATTGTAAGTAAAATAAGAACAAAAACACAAAATAATAGTGACTCATATGCCTTATAAATCTTTCCAAGTGGCTATGTTAAGATTTTGCCACCAGAGTGGAACAGAAAAACATAGCAATTGAGGGCAGTAAAAGGACCACTGGCCTGGATACTCTGTCTGCCCTACCTATAGTATAATGTGAATGCTCTAGTGGACACTCACTTCTCCTCCCCCCCATGTCGTCCCCACCCCGCGCTGTCCTTGGTAGCACCATATATCGGCCCACTCTCATATGAATCCCTCCACTGATTTAACATAGACTAACCCCTCCAGCAGCCTGCTCCACATATCCACCACCCTCTCTGTAAAGAATTACTTCCTGACCTCCTCTCTGAATCACCCTTGAGCCCGTTTCTTTGAGATCCCCCTTGTGTTCATGTTTCCACTCAGTATAAATAGTTCAGCAGTCTCTACCTTGTTTACCTCATGAAAAAAAAATTGAAATTTTCACTTCTGCTCTTTCTGGTCTTTAGCATATACATGCTAAAGGGAAACATCCGCCTAAAATCAGGCCCCACCTCACTGTGAGGCAGGGTCCAATTAGCATTTTCAAAGAAAGTTTTTTTTTATTACTTACTGTGCCTTATTTTATTTGGAATGTATCTGGTTGATCCTGCCTCCCTCCCCGCTGGCATTTTAAATCCAAGCACCCCTAATGGCATGTTCACAACCTCCTGTGGCTGTCCCGAGAATGACATTTGATGCGGGGAGTAGCCGGGGAATAATCCATTGGTTTACTATATAGCTGGAGCATGTAACAGCTCCCATTTGAAATGTATATGTCTCGGTGCTATCTCAGGGAGTTTTTTCCAGTAATATGCCAGTAATCCATTCAATAAACTGTTTTGTGACTCTGTAGATTTGGTTCTGAGGAGCATTTTTTCCATTTAAAGCATGGTTACTTTTATTTTTATTGAGCCTGTCTGTTTTGGGACTGCTGCTCTGTTTGTTTGGTGCACAGGAGTTTGTTGGTTTGTGTCGGATCCCACATGGAGTTTGGAGTCTAGGCAGCATTAACCCAGTCAGTTTACCAAAAGAACTGGATGACTTACTCTCACAAATCTAAGGTCAGTTACTGAGCACAGCTTATTCTCTTCTAGTCACTCCTCATATTTACTGTATTTGTTAAAGTGTTATTATATCTTTTATTCATTTCAACACTGTAGCTGTAACAGTGTCTGTTTCCAAGTTACTCTTACTTCGTTTATTTTATGGAACTTATTTTGTCATTTAGCCTTTAAACATATTTCCATTTACGTCAACATTTTTATTTTGCATGAGTTTTGAAGAGGAAACAGACTCAGAGTTTGAAACATTAAATGAATTACTTCGAGCACAATGCACAAACAAGAGAGAATTTGAAAAAAAAAAAAACATCAGCGTCTATTAAGCACAGAGAAGGGGCAGGTGATATTTTTTTCAGAGGAGGTTCAACTCCCTACCAATATCCCACAGTCTTGAAAGGAAGTTTCATGCTTAGAAAAAGTGAAGTTACTCAACACTGACCTTTATTACAATTATGTTAGTTTGAAAACATATTCAGAAAAGAATTGGGCACCAGAAGGACTGTGTATTAATAAGGCACCCTCAGGAGGCTTTTGCAAAGATATTTACAAACAGAGATAGGAAACTGCTTTAAACATTTGTTCAGCTAGACTTATACAAATTCTTATTGATCAGGATACAGAAGAACATAGATATATTGTCTGAAGTTATGGAATTGGAAAATGATTTGTTAAAAGATGAGTCATCAACAAAATTTGATGATTTGAATACCAAATTAAGCAGGAAAATTGCTGCATATGAAAGACAGGTGATTCATCTTCAAACAAATTTAGTAGACTCACAGGATTATATGAACAACACAGTGTACAACTGGGAGAAACTCAGTAAAACTCAATCCAGGGGCAGGTCTCAATCTCATACTTAAGATCAGTTCAGATGTCAGAGATCTGATACTCGATCTACAAATAGATCACAGCAAGGGCAAAGTTCAAAAATAACAGTACTGCAAACCAACCTCGTGGAAGTGTAACCTTTTCAGAAACCAGGGGCAAAAAGGAACAAGAGCAAAAGATCCAAGCAAAGGAAAATAAAAACCAAAAGAGGCAGCTGAGGAGGAGGAAGAAAACTGAAGAGAGCTTCTGGCATGGAAAGCCAAATCCAATCAGCATCACAGACAACGGCATTAAACATTTCTAAGTTTCAATTAAGTCCTGATCAATTGAAGTGCCTCTTGAAGTGTTTACCATTTATACTAGACAAAAAAATTTATAAATTTCAGATAAAAGTGGACCCTTGAAAAATACCTATTGTAAATGACATTTAAAAGAGGTTTTACAATTCTAGAAGATTGGGTTACACTGATTTAAGCATTGAACTTGGATTAACTAATGTTGCCAAAATTAATTGTTTTACCCTATGAAAGGAATGGTCCTGGTAATAACTACATTTGAACAATTGGTTAATTGGGATGTGGACAGTCTTCTGTCATCGTCTTCAAATTACAGATACTTGAACTTAATGGAAGGAGAATACCAGGCATTGTATGAGCTGGAAAGCACACAGCAGATTACCATAAAACCCTCAGATAAGAGAGGTATGATTGTTATCATGGACATAGACTTAATTTACAGGACGTTTAGAACCAACTTATTAACACAAGCCACTATAAAAAAAATTAAAGGACCCTACACCAGTGTTCCAGGGATATTGCATCACTTTCTAAAGAGATTACTGCAGCTAGGTCATATTTCCAATTCTAAATATGAATACTTGAAATGTGATCCCCTACAATACCAACCTCTTACGTTCTTCCAAATATACATAAAGACTTCCAGCATCCACCTGGTTGCCCCATTTTTTTTTTCTGTTGGGTCACTTACAGAACACCTATCTACTTAGATGCTTTTTTACATGACATGATAGTTCCTTTATACTGTGATGTTTAAGGGACACCATGTCGGTGCTAGAGGCCTTCAGTGAATTTATCTGGGATCCGAATTATTCGTGGCTCACTACTGATGTGAGTGCACTATATACTGTATGAGTATCCAACGTCATTTGGGGCATCATACAATTAATCTTTTTTCAAGGAAAAACTGGGGCAGTTCTCATATTTTGGATCAACAATTTGTTTACCATTGGAACACATTTTGAATATGAACTATTTTGGTTTAGACAGACATTTCTTTCTACAGGTTTGTGGCATGGCAAGGGGTCATTGATGGTACCCTCCAACACCAACCTTTTCATGGTTTGGTGGGAGGAGGTGACTATCTATGACCTCAGGGCAAGCTGAACCTGATATATGCACCGGGGGTGTTAATCTGAACTATCCTGGGATCACTATCAAAAATCCCCATCATCCGGTTAGCAAGCTCGACTCCTACAAAATCTGCAGACATTTAACATTTCTCCTCAACATTAATTGGTGCTTGGCAGACGACATGCAGCAATGGTATTATCTGGCTAAAGTAGCCATTATCAGAACTCACAACTTATGCCGCATGGTCACGTGGGCAGAGAATTTGGATCACGCTATCCATCAACATCCAGTGGGCTGGATTCCATGACACTGGTATCTGTACATCACAATCATGGATTTGCATGACATCATCAATGTGTGCTTTATGCTGCTCTAAAAGATGCTCAAACCTTCACAGTGTTGAGTTCCAGTGTGCTGGGACATCAGGCTTTAACTGGTGCTGTGGCACTCCACTGGTCAGCAGTTGACTGCTGAGCTCTGATTGTGTCAGTGAAGACCAGTTGAAATGGTTGTGTATTCAGTAGGCTGCTGACTGCATTATGCTCAAGAAACCCCCTTAACAATAACCTATGAATATCGTCAAGCATGGGACATGATAGAAACTGCCATGAGTGATTGTTTTCCCAGCATTCCGAGCATTGTCACTAACAGTGAAACTGGTATGGAAGTGATGTGGTCTCAGCCAGCCAGTAATGGCTTTGTTCAGTGCTGATAGTATTCTGGCAAATGTGTGTGAGCCACGCATACTCTGCATGTTCAATGTAGCATGCTGACA
This sequence comes from Neoceratodus forsteri, assembly GCA_016271365.2. Classification (NCBI taxonomy): domain Eukaryota; kingdom Metazoa; phylum Chordata; order Ceratodontiformes; family Ceratodontidae; genus Neoceratodus; species Neoceratodus forsteri. The sequence continues at coordinate 37,381,244 of CM028134.1, forward strand.
AGCAACATCGGTACCGCAAGTGTAGATACGCAGAGGGCAAGTGGAAGATGGACATGACTCAATGTCATAAACACCAGGGAAATGTGTCCAGTGTACAGTGATGCACATGAAACTTATAGCAGAAGATGAGTCACTGGTACAGATATCTAAGGCCAGGTGGATGGTGGTGGGAACCACAGAATGGGACAATGTATGTGACAGAATACAAGAAAAGTCCTGATACAGCTGAATAACAGCCTTGCTGGAAAAATAAGTCTTACTTGAAACTTTATATTTGAGCACAGCTTTTTCCATCAAATGTAAAAACCCAGGTATTTCAACAAAGGCATATGGAAGCAGCTCTGTTGTGAGCATCCATGCAACTACAGTGTCTAACTCTTTGGACACAGGGGAGATCAATTTTCAGAGTGTGATGCAGGACTTGCATTAAGTCCTGCATCAACCCATTTTTTGGTGTAGCTGCGCCAAACTCTTTTGGTGCAACTCTACCTGATTTTAGTACATTGGGAGCAGTGGTGACAGTTTCCTCAATTTATGGCAGCTTGCGCTAAAGATTTGGTGCAAGCCCCATAAAAAGGGTCCCCCAAATGGCACAAGTTAGACCAGGGAAAAGCTGGTCTAAATTGTGGCATTTTGTGCTCAGGACTGAAAATCCCAGTCACTGGATGGGAGAATGCTGCAAGTCCCGTGCTCCAAAAAGATCAGCACACCAGGGCTTGTGGCATTCTTAGGGCTCTGAAAATTGAGTCCAGGGTGTTTATGGTAGTATTTTGTAAATTTGATAAATTCTGTTTTAACGTCGGATTGTTTCAGCTTGGGAGTGGGATGCAATCTGGAGGAGATGGAGGTGGCAGTGGCTTTACCAGTTGTGCTATTGCTGTTGCTTTGGCCTACAGGGACACAATGGCAAAACTAAAAGTGGGCAAGCCAGGACTTTTTCACCTTCAGCCAAACCCAAGCTGAGCCAGGGATCTGGCTTGACTCTGAGCCAAAGCATGACCAGAGCCACGGCAGCCGCTGCCTGTCCTCTACCATACTGGCAGTGTCCCTTGTGTGTTGATCAAGAGGAGGTGAACATTTCAGCCACCGCAATAACTGTTCAGGGTGACAAAAAGACTTGCTTTGATTAAAACTGGCTCAGGTTTACCTTGGCTCACAATTGCTTTTGGAAGTCGAGCCAAGCCCAACCAGGTACTAGGCTCGAGCCAGGCCTGAGTCTGCTGTGGCTTACCCACCTCGAGAAAAAACTACAGTACCAATATGGAAGGAGGAAGAGTCAGATTCAGCAGAGTAGAAGAAAAGTAGAGGGTCACACATCAGCTATCCCAAAGGTGCTCCAGTCATCTTAATATGCAACTTGAAAACTGAAAAACTGGGCGCACACCAGAATGCTGACTTTCATTAAGGATTATTTATTACAGAAGCACAGCATGTATAAACACAGGGCTAACACCCCTACGTATTGACCCAGCCAGGTGGGTCTTCCTCAGGGGTCTGTGAATGTTGTACTTCTGTATTAAATAATCCTTAATGAAACTCAGCATTCTGGTGTGTACCCAGTTTTTTAGTTTTCAGATTCAGCAGAGTAATTGGCACTAATACTGGCATGCTTAGGAGCAGAACTAAATACAGGGCTAAAAGGAGGCAGTATAGCGCAGTGGACTAAGGCTCTGAGCTGCAAATCTGGAGACCTGGGTTTGAATCCCACAGCCTCCACCTGCATACTGTGTAACCCTGAGCAAGTCACTTAACCTCCTTGTGCTTCCATGTCGCACCTGTAAACAAGCTTCAGCTTAGTGTCTCTCTCCTGGTTAAACAAACAAACAAACAAAACAAAGTTATCTCCACCTGATTCTTGGTTTTATCACCTTCTGGAATCAAACCCTGAGTATGCAGTGTGGCCTGTCTCTTATGCTGCACCCAATGAAATATAAATAGAAAAATACTAGAAAATAAACAAAAATAGAGAGGCTGCTAAAGGTCAGCTGGTGGTCGTGGGGGCCATCGTGGGTCCTGCCCTCCCCCAATACCGCATCGCTAGAGAGCTGAAATCAGCCAGTGGTTGTGAGGGCCATCGTGGGTCCTGCCCTCCCCCAATGCCGCATCACTATGGAGCCAAAATCAGCCAGTGGTCGTGAGGGCCATCGTGGGTTCTGCCTTCCCCCAATACTGCATCATTATGGAGCCGAAATCAGCCAGTAGTTGTGAGGGCCATCATGGGTCCTGCCCTCCCCCAATACCGCATCACTATGGAGCCGAAATTAGCTGGTGGTCATGAGGGCCATCATGGGTCCTGCTCTCCCCCAATACCGCATTGCTATGGAGCTGAAATCAGGTACGATGCCACACTACACCAGGGTTTTGAGCGCCAGCTTTGAATTACATCTGCATTTGTGTGAACAAGGGACTTGTACTTTTGGTGCCAATTTTAAAGGTCCCTGTCGGCAGTGCACAGAAGATAGTTTATTTTCCTTAGCTGCCTGCACAGATATTTAGCATTCTGCCCCTTTGATTGGGGTGCTTTAATTTGGTTTTAACTGTATGCAGAATTTCTCCCCATTTTGGAGGTTGCCTTAATTTTGGACTTCTGCCTATAAGCTGCATCTTGAACTTGATGAGTTTAGCCAGGACATGGGAAGGCAAACTAACACTGCACTCTGTATGTACTATTAATTTAAAGTGCAGCTGTACTATTAATTTAAAGTGAAGCCACTCCCAGTTAATATGTGCAGTTCTGTGTGATTTTGCAGCTAATTTTGTAGTCCTGAGTTTACTCCAAAATTGAGTATTTAAATGCATAGCAGAGCACCCCTTTAATAATCAGCACAGTCCTGCCTCTATTGTTAGTTCACTAATCTGCCTAAAATAACTTGTTACTATTGTTCATTTTAACTCTGTAGTCTGTGTTTACCCAAGCAATTGCGTATTTAAAATGTTTAGCAGAGCTCTCCCTTAAAATCACATATTCCTGCCTCTACTGTTAGTTCTTAATCCGAATTTAGCTAATTTAAACACTGCTGCTTGCAAATGTCTCTCTGCCTAGACCCTCCTCCTCCCTATCTGATATAACCCATCCATTTCTCTGTTTGCTCCACAGCCAGTGGTTGTGAGGGCCATCATGGGTCCAGCCCTCTCCCAATACCGCATCGCTATGGAGCCGAAATCAGGTACGACACCACGCTACACCAGGGTCTTGAGTGAAAGCTTTGAATTACATCTGTATTTGTGGGACCCCACAGTAGCTGTCGCTGGCTGCCCCACCACCACCTTTGGTCAGCTGCGCTGTATATAGCTGAGTCATGGGCCCAATAACCAATCAGCCCACTTTCTCCTTAGCAGCTTGTCTTGTCTCTCCACTAGTGGCTGCCCCTCAACATCCCTGCTGCCTAATCCCAGCAACACAACATGCTGCCTCTATCTCTTGCTGTATCGTGCCTTCTAACCCCCCAGCGTCCCTCCCACCTGCCGCCTACCCTGAAGCTCCGTTTAACCCCCCAACATGCAACACCAGGGCAACTACGCCCAACCACCATGCTTCATCCACCTCTGGCAATTCCCTGCACTCCATAATAATTAACTGGGACATAGGAGCTCACATCCTGCCACCATCCTTTCACGTAGGGCTGTCAGCCTTACACTTCCCTCCTAGAAGCAGTGCTGCACCGACCGCACAGCAACCTTCACCCCTCCAAAGTTAAGATGGGCCATGCTTGTAGCTAAACAGCTAATAACTCTTCTGCCACTCCTAGCTGGGGACGTGAGCTAAACCCTGGGCCAACCACCCCCTCCTACCATATCCCCTCCCCAACGTTCCAATTACCTTGGGGCTTTAAAATAATGCACCTTAACATATGCAGCATCCTGAATAAACTAACCTCACTCCAACCAAGTGTCCTTTCCCTGCGTCCTGATATTTTGTTCATCACTGAAGCCTGGCTGAAACCCCATAACTTTTAGATACCTCAGGGTTTGGCTTGACCAGCACCTTGACTTCTCAGATCACATTGACACGATCCACAATAAGCTGCACCCAAGCTGGGCACTCTATACCGCAGCGGCCTATCCTGTAGGTAGGGAAATGGGCAGACGAGGTGGGCCAAGTGGTCCTTATCTGCCGTCAAAGTCTATGTTTCTATGTAATGGTGGATGCATCCACCTGCCAACCTGCAAAGCAATTGTACAGAAATTATCTTCCCTATATTTGTCTATGCAGACATAGTGTACAGCATGGCTCCTAAGTCGTCCTTCACCAGACTTGACCCTCTCTTCTATTTCTTCTGCTGTTTTGCCCTGGACTGCCCTCCCACAACCCACAACCCACCACCGTGACCTCTACAGGTCTCTTGACCTACCTTCACTCCAGGATCGGAGGTAGGTGCACTGCACGAGGTTAACAGTGAAATTCTGGGCTCAGTCCCTACCCCCTTACCTTGCAATTGCCCTTATAGCTCAACCTCCTCCCACATACTCCCTCCGGAACTCCAACTCCCAGCTTCTCTCTGTCCCATATATGTCCTCCACTAAAGGACAAAATGTTTTCAAGTACCATATGCCTAAAGCATGGAACTCCCTGCCAGTAGACATTGGACACTATGCCAACACTCAGCAGCTTAATTCCCTACTCAAGTTGTACTTCTCCTCCTCCTGCTCCTGCACCTAGTTTTGCAGGACGGCATAATGTCCCATAATGTCTCTGACAATGATTAGGTGTACGTCAGTCTATTCTGAATTTTCTTTGCTGCTGCACTTAGTCACTATGCAACTCTAAGTCATTCCATGTATTATAATTGCATAATGTCTTTACCTAGTGAGTTCTCTGTAATGCAATTTGTCTGTATATCCTGTGATATAGTATTTGCTTGTTCTCCACTCCCTCCACCCCCAGGACACATCTGGAATTGAGCTCCGCACTGCTTAGTATGTCTCCTGGTAAAACTTTTAAATAAATAAAGGTCAGTGACCTCCGATATAGTCTAAGAGCCACATAGTGTTAACTTTGTTCAGGACCTTCTTTTGTTGAAACTAGAAAATCTACAAAGAAAGTACAATACATGCAACAAATAGAAGGTCATATCTGATGTGCACTAATTTTTTCAGTTCTTTGCAAGAAATGTTCTTATTTGTATAAAAGTTGTAATTGGTGGTATGTCACTTTAAGCACAGTATTTAAAATGGGTTGTGTCTGTTGGTTTTTCAGACCCACTCCCTGATGAAACATAGGAACACAAAATCTGATGGCAGCTAAGGACTGCCTGGCCCACCTAGTCTGTCCATTTTCCTACCTGATGGATACGCTGCAGATCCTAGTTAACCAACAGCCTACTTCCTTCTACCCCCCACTAGAACTGCCTTATGTCTGTCCCATGCATTCTTGAATTCGCCCACTGTTCATGACTCCACAACCTCCTCAGGAAGACTGTTCCACGCATCCACAACCCTCTCCGTGAAAAAATACTTCCTCACATTACCTCTGAGCCATCCCCCTCTGTCTTCAAATTGTGCCCCTTGTTCTTGCACATCTTTTTTTCTGAAAGATACTAACCTCTTGGCCTTTGTTGATTCCCTTGAGGTACTTGAAAATGTCTATCATGTCCCCCTCTCCCTTCTTTCCTCGAGGGTATAAATATTAAGCTCCTTTAGTCTCTCTTCATATGTCTTCTGGTACAGACCCTGCACCATCTTGATTGCCCTCCTCTGGACAGCCTCCACTCTGTCTATGTCTTTGTGGAGATGTGGTCTCCAGAACTGCACACAGTACTCCAAATGGGGTCTCACCAACTGTCTGTACAGAGGGATAACAACTTCCTATTTTCTACTGGTGATGCCTCTCCCTATGCATCCCAGCATCCCCCCAGCCCTCCTTACTGCCTTCTCACATTGCTTGCCCACCTTTAGGTTATCTGATATAATTACCCCCAGGTCCCTTTCCATTTTTGTTATTGTCAGTATCTTACCCACCATTGTGTACTCTACCACTGGGTTTTTGTTTCCCAGGTGCATTACCTTGCACTTCTTTGCATTGAATCTAAGTTGCCATACATCTGACCATTCCTCCAACCTTGCCAAGTCCCTTCTCATCCTTTCCACTCCATCTTGTGTATCAACCCTGTTGCAGATCTTTGTGTCATCTGCAAAGAGACAAACTTTTCCTTCCAGTTCCTCTGCAATATCACTTATAAAGACATTAAAAAGGACTGGTCCCAGTATTGAACCCTGGGGTACTCCGCTAGTAACCCTCCTTTCTTCACTGTGAACTCCAGTTACTATAACCCTTTGCGTCCTGTTGTCCAGACAATTTTTTATCCAGGCTACCACCTTAGGACCCACTCCAAGGCTCGCTAACTTGTATGTTAATATTTTGTGTGGGACTGTATCAAATGCCTTGCTAAAATCTAGGTAGGCCAAGTCCACAGCCCCTCCCTGGTCTACTATTTTGGTCACCCAGTCAAAGAAATCTATTAGATTCATCTGACATGCCCTTCCCACTGTGAATCCATGCTGCCTTGGGTCCTGTGCCCCACTGGCCTCTAGGTACTCAACAATACTTTCCTTCAGAAGTAATTTCCATCATTTTCCCTACCACTGAGGTCAAACTACCTGGTCTGTAGTTTCCTGCCTCTGCTCTGCTCCCACTTTTGTGAAGAGGAATCACATCCATCCTCCTCCAGTCCTCAGGTACCTCCCCATACTCCCATGTTAAAGAGAGTAGTCAGTAGTGTCACTAGTTCTACTCTTAGTTCTTTTAGAATTCTTGGGTGAATCCCATCAGGCTCCATTGCTTTGTCCACCTTCAGTTTTACTAGTTCTTTCAAAAACCTTTCTTCTGTGAATGGACTGGTATCAACCCCTCTATCCAGAGTGTTTCTCTTGTTTGGTTTAGGTACCTCCCTCTCATCTCCTCTTCCTTTGTGAATACTGAGCAGAAATATTCATTCAGTATCCCTGCTTCTTCACTGTCACCCTCTGCCCACATTCCCTCCCCTTTATTAAGCCTCAGTATCCTTCCCGTGGTCTTTTTTCACTCCCTGATGTACCTATAAAAGGTCTTATCCCCCTTCTTAACAGAGTTGGCTATCCTTTCCTTGGTTTGGGCCTTTGCTATTCTGACTGCCTTCCCTGCCTCTTTCTGCTTTAACTGATAAAGTTCTCTGTCCTGCTCCTTCTGTGTTTCCTTATAATTCCTGAATGCTATCCTTTTCTCCTTAACCTTTCCTGCCACCTCTTTTGAGAACCATAGTGTTTTTTTCCTTTGTTGTGTTTTGTTGATTTGCTTCACACAAAGGCTTGTTGCCTCTGTGATGGCTGTTTTGATTACTCCTCATTGTTCCTCCACCCTTCCTTCTTGCCTGTTTGCTAGTGCTTTTCTGAGGCACTCTCTCATTTTCCCAAAGTCAGCCCTCCTAAAGTCCAATACTCTTGCTTTTGTATGGCTTGACCTATGGCTGTGTTTATCATGAACCACACTGTTTGGTGGTCGCTTGTTCCCAGATGGCTACTCACTTCTAAATCTGAGATTCTTTCTCCATCCCTGTTTGAGAGTACCAGGTCTAAGATTGCTCCCTCCCGAGTGAGTTCCCATACTAGCTGTCTGAGGCATGCCCCTTATAGTTCATCAAGAATGACCCTGTTCTTGGATTTGCCTGCAGCAAAGGTGCTCCAGTTAACATCTGGCATATTCAGGTCCCACATCAACAATATCTCCCCTTTTCTGCCATTCTAAAGATGCCTTCTATCATTTCCTTGTCCATTCCCTCCCCCCTTAGATGGGGGTCTGTATACAACCCCCATGTGGATTGTGGCACCATTTTCTGTCTCCAGGGTGACCCAGAGTGTCTCATCTGCTCTCTGTTTACTCTTTAGTTCTGTTGCTTTGATCTCTTCCCTTACATAGACAGCTACTCCTCCTCCTCCTCCTCCTCCTCTTTTACCTTCCCTGTCCCTTCTGTAGATTGTGTATCCTGGTATGTTGACATCCCAGTCATGGTTCTCTGTGTACCATGTTTCTGTGACTGCCACAATATCCAGGCATCCATCTTCCATCAAGACCACTAGTTCAGGGAGCTTGTTACACAGACTGACGGGCATTGAGGTGTACTTTGGACTCTTCATCCCAAGCCTTCGCCCCATCCTCCTATGCTGCACCCATTTCAATGTACGTCCTTATGGAATGGGGTGACTGTAAAGCCAAACACCCTAAGGCACAGCTCAACATGTGTCAGTGTCGCAGAATAGGCTGAGGTGACATGGCATGAACGCCATGGGCAACGACCCAAAACCTTACCCCAAATCCTGTCCGTCTCTACAGGATGGAGGTGGGGTTCATGTGAAGTTCAGTACTTCACTGCCATTCCTATTCTACATCTGTCTAGCTCCTGCATTTCTAATGCTAATACCGGCAAGCAAACATTCGGCATTGACAAATGTTTGTTTGTTACATGATACTCCACCCCCTTTCCCTGATACTTTTAACCTCCACTTGACTATTTCCCAGCCTCCTCTAAAATCCTCAATCTTAAAGCCCCCATTGTATGTCAAACCACAGGTTCCGGTGATCACTGGATCGCTGGACCAGTTGACCTTTTCCGTGTCTAGAATCATTATTTATTGATACTGGTCCAAGACTACAGTACTTCTCTGATGGAAAAATATTTGTCCCTTGATACTTGGTTACCACATGGGCTCATACCTCTCCACTGCTCTGAGTTTTGCATAGTGCCATGGTTTTTACACTCAAATTTACCCTTGCCCCACAGAGGTTTACTGATGTTCCTCATAATGTTAGAGCTATTTTTGGGCACACAAACTATTAAAATATTGAAATAACTTGATAGGAGCATTCTTTAACACTAAATATACAGGGCCCACTATTCTTAGACATATTGGGTCCTGTGCAGATCCATAGCATGTAGGCAATCCTAAGTGTCATGCCCATGCACTGGGGTCCCACACATTTCTTCATGCATGCATTGAAGGGACATACATCCCTTCCACACTGGATCTCCAGGCTGGTCACTTGGCTACATGTGTGGTTCATCCAGGGGAGTGTTGGGGGGTATGCCCAAACTCTGCACCATTCACGAAGGCATGGAGTGCCAGATGGGGGGGACACACAATATATCAGCAGGGACCCTGCCATAACTGTTGCGTGCCCCCAGCTTACCTCCACCAGCCACAGGAATTCATAGCCCCACCCCTCACCATGCTGCCCCAGCTCTCCAGTCAGGCTGGAATGGCTGGGGGCATGCATTTGGGAACTTGCCCAACAAAGTACACATTTGGGACCCATGCCATCCCACAGTCCCTCACACCTCATGGAGCAGGGAATCTACTGCAGGACCAGGTTGGACATCCGATTGGATGCCTTCCTGTGTCCAGGATTTGCACTGATCTGTCACCCATGATCCTGTGTGCTGGGGTGGCCACAGACAGGCATCTGGCGATAGTGAATGCCAGCCACCACATGCCTGTCTGTGTGTACAGAGCTGCACAAGTCGGATACACGTCTCTCATGCATACCCAACTTACATTCGTACGCTGGCCCCATTATTGTTGAAAATAAGGAAGTGCTACATGTTCTGGCCATTTGCTCTGAATTTTGAAGGCCTGTACAAAACTGCGCTGTAACATGTGCTGTGGCTTTAAGAATGATTTTCACAGCTGGGCAAGTTAAAAAAATCGATGTAATTTACTCTTCCAGTATTTTTCTTCCCATTATTGCTAATCACGGAAATATGTGTGTTAAATTGAGTTTTATTTCTCAGAACCCGTCTAGAGTACATGCCTTGAGTATGCAGCAACAAAGCATAGCTCCGAGTTTGCAACAGCACAATCTGTTGCCACAGCAATCATTGTGATGCCACAAAAAACGATGCCGAAGTTCACTGCATGCCTGAGAAATCTGACTGTAATAGGTGGGTTGTAAGGCAGAAAGCTTTTGTTTGAACACAAATATCTTTAATAATTAACACGAACAAGAAGGGATAAAGACATGTGCAATGAAGGCAGCTGGAGTTCTCATGAACTATATGGATTTAAGAAATCTATAATATTAGAGCCTGACTTTAAAACATCCACAACACATTGAAAATAATCAGCACAATCCCTATACTGTGTGTAGATTTATGTTTTTCTTTGTAGTGTCCCACATTTTATTATTATAATTTATTCTTTATTGCAGCCTCATCCCTTCTCCTGCCTTTTCTCTTCAGGTGACCTGCTCCCTCCTAATACCCGTTTGACATGCTTGCTAAATCCTGTGGGACCAGGACCTCCACTATTCCTGCTGGTGCTCTGCAGTGTTCCTCAATGCAGTCGGGCCCTGTCCAACTGTGTGCTGTCAGCCCCAGGGATTAACCTTAGGTAGCAAGGTAGACAAGAGGGATGGCAGACAGTTTGGTGGTTCTGAGATGGATGGGGTAGCAGTGCTTCTATGCACATGGGGCAGTGATTTGTCCCCTTAAGATACAGGTTGAAAGACAATTAAAAGCTGTTGCATATGATGTATTGGGCTTACATGCATCTGGAAGTACTACCGAGATATACACAACTGAGTCTATTGAACATTAATACTGCATTGCAGACATTTGTAGAACACTGTGATGTTGCTGAGGAAGAAGCAAAGCTTGACTCAGTATAGTCGGGCACAGATTATTCCTCGATGACATCACAATACAACTGGCTTTAGAACATTTGAACGAAACAATCACACACCTCTTAAAAAAGGTGAAAAGAAACAGTATTTACACCTCTGGATTCCTTATGGTTTTCATTTTAGTGTATATCCAATACTGCAATATATTTTAAACTTTTTTCTTAAATTCATCTATTTTTTGCCTTTGCAATGATTCTTAATCCCTTTTTCCTCAGCAGTTGCAGTGCTTCCTTTTCATACCGCCTAAACATTCTATGACATCAGTAACTCCCTCAGTGGAGGCTGTTAAAAGGGGTAAGACCTTTCTGTTTATACAGGCATTCAGGGTTTAATTCCCCTTTCTGCTGTATAGACATCCTAGTTTTTCATGTATGTATATATGTATGTATGTCCGTATGTATGTATACGTGTATGTATGTATGCATGCATATGTATATGTGTATGTATGTATATATGTATGTGTATATACAGTATATATATATATGCATATATGTATGTATGCATATATGTATGTATATATGTATGTATGTGTTCATATATGTATGTATATATGTATGTATGTGTGCATATATGTATGTATATATGTATGTATGTGTGTATATATGTATACATATATATATGTATGCATGTATGTATATATGTATGTATATATGTATGTATGCATGTAAGTATGTATGCATATATGTATATATGTATGTATGCATGTAAGTATGTATGCATATATGTATGTATGTATTTATGTATGTATATGTGTATGTACGTATGTGTGTATATGTGTATGTATATATGTACAGTATGTATGTATATGTGTGTATGTATGTATATGTGTATGTGTGTATGTATACGTGTATATGTATGTATATATGTATGTATGCATTTATCATCTTTATTATCTTATTTATTATTTTTATGCTGCTATACTTAGTACTTACTTATCAGTGGTGTAGTGCTGTATTTAGAAGTGAGGGATCTCTGACCATGAACCACGGGCCCCCCAACCAATAGGCCAGGGGTCTGGGGGCCGCCTAAGCCCCCAGAAGCTACCAGGTTTTAGATGCATTCTGGTGCATTTAGAAGGTCATTTTGACACTATTTGGCTGCTTTTTAAACCTTCCTTGACTTGTTACAAACAAGCAATATCACTATCAAAATAACTAGCTTTTTATTTTCTTTAAAAGAAATTGTCAAAACTAAAAGAACTTCTTGATCAATATCAAGGAGCAGAAACCATATACGTCTCTAATCCAGAAAATTCAGCCATGAAATGTTCACATTGGCAACTTTATCGCACATAGGATTTACACATGCTGTAAAAGAAATACAGGACAAGGGACCAGACCATTTTGGAGATGAGATAGGCTGTCACCATTTATGAATTTTTTTGTCTGTCGCTGTCTCTTGTCACAAGCAAAACTCTGACTACTGGCTACCAGGTGTCAGTGTGGCTCAGTTGGTAGCACTGCACCTCTGGGCCACATAGCTGTGGGTTCTAATCCCACACTGGGGTTGGGCTTATGCCATTTACGTGGAGTGAGATCATGAGAGGGTGAGGATCCAACAAAGAGGTATAATAACAGATACTTACCTGCAGTTTGAATTTCCACTTTAGCTCCAGTTGTGTCCCCCACCCTCTCTCTGGTGCAATGCCACCTCCACCACACTTGAGTGCCTCCCACATTGCAGAAAACCACCAGTAACCAGAAGGAGAGGCAGATGGACAGATTGATTTTTAATTTAGTGCAGCACCCTTTCTGAGCCTGTCCCAAAGGCTGAAACCTTCCATATTTTATAACTTGAGGGAGTCACCTGGCACCCTACTGTATCAATTAAACACCTCCCCCTCCAAAGCTAAACTTGCACCTAGGACATCCACTACCTTTTTATTTCCAACAAGAAAAGTGGTTTACACAAATGTACTAAACTCTGGCCAGACAATACACTACATGCAAATGCCCAATTATTAGGTTTGTCAGAGGAGGGAATCTGGACAGAAGGAAGAGCATGTACTCCACAAGCTAGACTACAGGCCCTTCACTCCAACCCCCCCCAAGCTACACAAGTAGGTCCTGTGCTGACAACGCACCCCCTCAAAGCCAGACCAAGAAGCCTACAGTATCTCTCCAGCCCCCCAACCAAACCACACTAGCAGGCTGTGTAGTCCCAAGTCAGCTCTTCTGGCTGCTGAATTGAAGGTTGGGGGGGGGAGTGAGGTGGGAGCAAACCAGTTTCCACATACAAACTGAGACAAGGATGATAAATAGGATGCAAACAAAAAAATTAGAAAACAGTGTTGCACTGCAAATTATTAAAAGCACGTTTCAGACAATATTTGGACAACATATCACTTTTTAAACAATCTTAAAGACATTGGGCATTCCCAAAGCCAGACCAGCAGGTCCTTTGTTCCAATCCCGCCCTCCCATCCATCACCACAAGAAACAGTACCCTTAGGCCCTGATATTCAGAACTGCACCTGGCAATGGCGCATGTGGTGGCACAGTGCAACTGAGCTGTGCTGGTGCAACTAAGGGTTATATTCAAAGGAGATGAACCATGGCACATCTCCTCTGAATATATCAGGTAATGTGTACTGCGCAAATACGATGCGCTGGTGCATCCCCCCCAGACAGGGATGAATACCAGGAATGGGAATTGCACCAATGCAACAAAATTATGCTGCGTGCAAATTCCTGACATTCAGCCAGCAGTATGCAAACGGGGCCATAATGTATGCAAGGCACACATGGGGGCATTTGCATGTCATTATGGTCCCATTTGCATGAGTTGTGCAGGGCTGACCAGTGAAATTCTCATGGCACACTATACAGCATGCGGTCCCTGTACTAGAGACCGCAGTAGTACCCCCATGCCATCCCATGCCACTGTTCCCCAGTAAAATGCAGTACATGTTCCCTGGTGATCCAGTGGGTCCTCCTTCCCTGCCCAACTCACCAGTCACCCAACACAACATTATGATATGTCTCTGATAGTCTAGTGGTACCCCCTCCCTCCCTGTAGCCCCAGTCAGCTGAAATAAATGAATATGAAATCCCTGGTAGTTTAGTGGATCCCCCTCCCTCCCATAGCACTGATCACCCAAAATAAATGAACATGAAATCCTTGGGAGTCTAGTGGTATCCCCCTCCCTCCCCATAGCCCCAAACACCGAATATCATATAGTATGAAATCCCTGGTAATCTAGTGGTAACCCCACAACCTGCCCAAAACTCTGATTGCCAGTAAACCCTATGGAAATAAATTCCTGGTGGTCCAGTGGCACCCCCCACCCACACAGGACCCTGCTCACTCAGCACCTCATCATCGGGGGCAGCAGCAAACCCACCCATACCACACTCGGCTGCTCGCCAAATGACAGTTTGTATCAGTTGTAAACCCATTGTCTACACTGTGGACCAATGGGTTGCAGTGCATACTGTAATAGTTGTTCACAAATATGTGAAAGAATGACTTCATTCAATATTTGTGAATGACTATTACAGTATGCACTCCAGCCCATTGGTCTGCAGGGTGGATCTAATGGGCTTACAGCTGATACTGTAAGCTGTCATTCACTGGGCAGCAGCAGTGATATGCTGGTGGGCTTCTGCCCACCCGATAATGGGGGCTGGGTGGGCAGGGGTCCTGTGCGGGTGAGGGTGCCACTGGACCACTAGGGATTTATTTCATAGGGTTTACTAGTGATTGGGATTATGTAGGTGGGGTACCACTAGACTACCAGGCATTTTATATTCATTTATTTCAGGTGATCGGGGCTAAGGGGAGGAAGGAGGTACCACTAGACCACCTGGGATTTCTTATTCATTTATTTTGGGTGATCGGGGCTAGGGGCAGGGAGGGGGTACCACTGGACCACCAGGGACATTATCTGGTGCTTCTGTACAGTGTTCGAGGATACCACCCATGGCAGGCTGCTTCTGTGCTGCGCTTTGCAGTATGGCAGCTCGCCTGGGGGTGGCTCCCATTTGAGCCTTATTTTTTCATTCAACTTTGTTCTTTAACATATGCGGAGCATCTCAGGGTTGTGCTAGCATAAGCGCTGCACATTGCAGGTTGAATATCGGGATGTGCTATATATGCATGCGTGCCGCCCCCTGGAGATGTGCCGCATACATTATCTTTGTGCCCCGGCACATTGTGACTTGCCCTAGGGTGCATTTCTGAGGTTGTGCTGGTGCAACCCCTTTCAATATCTAGCCCTTCATCTGGAACCAGAGTGGGATAAATCCATTTGTGATCTGGTGGTCCGCTTGTCCCCTATCTTTCAAAAACTGGTACTCAAATCAGTATTTTTTAATGTCCACCATTTTTAAAGATTCAAAAATCACCTCTATGGGCAGGTAGCCAGTTCTGTCTCTCTCTCTTTCTCTCTCTCTCTCTCTCTCTCTCTCTCTCTCTCTCTCTCATATTTCACAGCTTATGACCAGAGTGAGTGGGAGTAGGGGACAAGCAGCTAAGACTGAAAGTGAGACATCATCAAGTTCCCTAGAACTGGCCTGCTTTCTGGTTTCAGCCTATGCCTTATCAAATTTTCAGTTCAGATGTCCAGTCCATATGTGAAGGGTGTTACTAATTCTGTTCTGAGCTTTTCAAGTGTTATCATTCCTCAAATGCCATGTTTCTGAATCTATTTGTGGTATGAATGTGGACCTTGGTTTTATGGCCAATTACCTTAATCTGAACTCCGACTGCTGTTTTCTTCTCAGCTTTATACACACAGATATACTGCTGTGCTGATCTCACACACACACACATGCACATTCTCTCTCTCTCCCCCCTCCACCACCTTGTTTTTCTTCAGACTTCTGCTTTCAGATGCAGTCTATTTTGTTAGAATTTGTGAATTACACCTAACTAAGAGGAGAGAGAGAGAGAGAGAGAGACAGTGTGTGTGTGCGTGCATGTGTGTGTATGTGTGTCTGTTCTCTGGTTATAGCCTACGCCTACATAGCTATGCCTTAAATCTTATTATCAGATAAGATGTCCATGTCCAGATGTGGAGTTTTACTAATTCTGTTCTGAGCTGTTCAAGTAGTGTTATTCCTTAACTGCCATGTTTCCAATGAAGGACTTTGTGTAGTCTGAAAGCAAAAACATTTTGTAAAAAAAATATTTGTTGGACTACCCATTTTGTTCATCACATACTTGAGTGACACAACAATGGTGGAGAGAGGGGATATAGTTAATTTACGACAAGTAAGTTCACTCATTGTACCCTGTGCAACTCTTTTATATCAGGTTAAGCAATGGATGGTTCAGACTTCAAAGGCAGCTACTAAGATTAAGGAGTTAAGTTGCAAATGCTCTGGAGGTGATGGACTGCAGACTTAGCAAACAGCTGGGAAGAAAAACAATAGAACTGTGTTTTGATTGCCAGTCACTGAGCAGTACAGATTGGTACAGCTGTTTTTTATCAGAAGTAAGGGAGCAACGCCCCCCTCTCAAAATGAGGTAAGGGGTCATCTCTCTCTTCTGACCCCCAGGACTATACCCTTGGTACTTATGTATTTTATGGTGGGTTGTCTGTATTGATACTCTGTGATTTTTATGCTGTATACCTTTCTGTTATGTACTTCATTGTAATGGTGCCTTAAGCCTCCGAGAATGGTGCCATTTAGAAATAAAAAAATACTACTACTACTACTACAAACACCATTCCAGACCATTCAAATCAGTATCATGGAATGGTGTAAGTGATGTCATGGAATGTTTTAGGAAAATAAAATTAAAAAGCAGTAGCTCCCGAGGAGAGTGGAACTCTGTGTAAACTGAGTGATGCCAAAGCTAGATTGTTTATTTATCAGAAAGTGATCAAAGCATATCAGGATACTTGATTGGCATGGAAAGAAAATTGGGAGGGCAGTTAACTATGTAAAAATCATTTCCTATGACATTTAAACCCTTAGAAAAGGCATGTAATATGATTATTATGGAGTTGCATGAGTATTCAAACAAAGTATTGAACCTACAGTGACAGTAATAATCATGAATTGCTTCCTTGTAACCCAAGTAACCAGTTTACAATTGAGCTGTGTGATTTTGTGGATGGATTTGTGCAGTGTGGGTGGCTAACTAAAGACAAAGCAAAATGTATCGCACCTGAATACCCTGTCACAACCCTGTACACCCTCCCAAAAATACATACAAATTGATAGGATCCACCTGTACATCTGATTGTCTCAGTTGGACACTGACCCCAATTTTGTGCAAGTTTCTGGATCAGTACTCATAGCCTTCTGTAGTGAGTCCTGGATCCTACCTATGAGACACTGTGGATGTCTTGGACAATGTCACAGACAGGTCATACCACAACTCAGTCAGCAGTCAGCACTGCACTACCAGCTTTTTCACAACCCTTTAGCCACTTGAAAGGTCACCTCAGTATACTGACAAAACCCAGCTTGACTCTCACTTGGGGTATCTTTAGGTTTGTGTCCCCCCACTAGCTTCTGTTCACAATGTACAGTGGTCTTTCCCAAGAGCAAATGACCCACCCCTACAGTCACAGCAAGGGGCACTCTTTAACCTACCCTGTATTAGGCTCAGGTGTGCTTTGAACAGTTTAATAGCCTGCCTTTTTGGAGATGGATCACAAATTTGCCAATTACATTAGGTTATCTATATCCCTAAAAGAAAAATCACAGAAAGCATGACATATATGCAAATAATATTTAATATTCCACGATATTTACATATGGTACAGCATTATACACACTAAAGTCTATGGAGAATACAATAAATTTAGAGGAATGAAAAATAAAGGTTTCGTACAGACAGAAAGCAGACAGAATTCAACTCTCTTGTATCTAAACTTGATTCTAAGTAGATAGCTTAAGCTTACACCAACTGGAATATCTTGAGTCATAACAGACACTGACAAAGATGTTCATGAGATAGTTCCCAAAATTTTGATTAGTTTTTGCAAGAAGATACAGTCAGAGAAATATCCCTATCAGGCAGACCCCTCCACTCACATCATCTGACGTTCCTCTCTTATATAACAAAATGGACATTCCTTTGATCTGCGGCCCTTCCCCTGCTTGTGAAACAAGTATAACCCAGTTTGTATCTTGGATGTGATTTAGATCTACCTTCCTGTGTGCGACAAGGCACCACTGCCCCACAGGGACCCTTCTGGCCTACCCTGGCTATTGTTTATACATAAACACAAACCCCTTTTCAAGTGACTGAATGTGTACTCTCTGGTGAGATCAAAGGGTTGTTTGTCCTTAGGCCTAGGACAGCAAAGAGAATGCAGTTTCAGTTTTAGAATACATCTCCTGCTGCTAAAATATTTCACAGAGAAATAAAAAAACATATTGCATTAGTGTCACAGACAAACTGAAGGATATACTGTAATATAGCAGCCAGACCTTAAGTGGGTCACTTATAGATGTTAGAGCTCTATACACATAACCTCCAAAAATGAGTCACTTCATCTCAGCCACATCGATGCTACGATTAGTACGAACAATAGAAACAAAAAAGGGAAATTGTGCACCAATCTGTATGAGCTGTGATACCTTGCTCCCCCTTTGGTCAGTTTCCATATGCACGCAGTAGCACACCTGCTAGCCTGTTCCAGTATGCTATTTGCATTTTTCAGTATTGGGCTTTTAAAATGCATTGTTTTGTGGCATCTGTATTTTTGGAGTGATATGCTCATCCCGATACTACCATACAGATCTCTCTCTGTGAAATGAAATTGTGGGACTCCAGCAGTGGTTTGACAACCGGAAAATTTCTATATGGGTGTTCTGCATCCTGAGAGTTGGGTACACAATGTCCTTTTTTTTTTTTGCTACTATCTCTAAACATCTAATCATCATATAAAGTGTCCACCCGACACCAGGCCATCATTCCCTCTGTGTTACCTACAGGGAGGTAGCTCAACTTCTCCCCTACCATGTGCCAGGCACAGGCAGGCAACACTAAAGGAACAGAGGCCAGCTGATGAAACTTCAGCCCCTATCCTATGATCTGTCTATGGATTCTCAGTGGCTCCAAGAAAACTGCTTGAAGCATGCCCTAATAGATAACACTGGTGACACCTGTCTGGCTCAGGACCACCAGCCTGCCTATATCCCTAGTCCTCTAGGGAAAATCTATCTGACTATGCTGCCTACCGGGGAACCTATCCCCCAAACTTCCCAGGGTATGTGTGAACAACAAAGGAAACATACATTACATTACATTTCCCCACAATCCATACCTGCGAAGAAAACATGTTAACAACCTGTTAACCATAAACATTTCTAAAAACACTAAGAAAAGGGGAACTCGGATGAGTTCCAACATCCTCTTCTTCTCTTCTTTTCTTCCTTTCTTCTGCAGGAATACCTGCAAAAGAAGAAAAACACAAAAAACACATTCTGCACTCCACACAGTGCCTAAACCTCCACCTAAACACTAAAGAACCCCAAAAATATTTTTCTATAAAAGTACAAAAGTAAAAACAGAAAGAAGACATTTATACAACACATTCAGGGATGGAAGGCCCTACAATGTTCAACCCTAGTGACAAGATTACTGTTGCCTGTAGGCATGGTCCATTAAAAATTTCTCCTAGGCTGGAGCTTGCTGAAGAACAGTTCTGGGCCTGTATAGCACTGCAATCCATGGGGTGAGTCTTTGATGAAAGAAATTAGAGTTCCGTGGACAGTCTTCAAATGTACAATGTGTTGTGCAAAGTCAGTAAAGTAAATAAAAAGTTTGGTCTTATCGGTTCCTTAAAGAATGAAAACAAAGGATCACCTTACTTCTACAAGCTGAGGACCTTCTCCCTTCAGACCAGATGGCATCTTCAGATACTGCTGGGTGATGTCCCTTGGCAAAACAAATGATGAAACAGGAAAACTGCTGGAATAATGTCATCTGGTAACCAAATGATGAAACAGGAAAACTGCTGGGTTGATGTCCTTTAGAAGGCCAGGCAATGAAACAGGAAAACTACTGGGTTGATGAATCTGGATACACCTGAAGAATCCTGGAACACCAGAAGAGCTGCATCTTCCTCCATGGATACTGCTGCTTTGATGACAGGCACTGGCCTGCCACTGCTTGGTGTTTCATGCATTTCAATTTTTGGTTAACTTTTGGAAGGATTTAGCTTTTTTACACTGTTGTGAAATACATTGACTTATTTATGTATTGATGCCATGTAGTTGCTCTTTTATTTTATTTTTTTTTTTTAATTTAGGGGTTTGTATTGCTTGCACCTTTACTAACATGCATCTCTCTACCTATGTGTTGTGTGTCATGAACTTGTTTGTTACTTTTATCTTTTAAAAATGAATACATGTCAGTTTTAAAGAATATTAAGCCACAGGCAAAACAGTGTAGCGGCATGATAACAGTAGCAGGAATGGTGCCACTGCGTTTTGTAAGAATTTTCGCAAATGCAATAGCAGTGTTCTCTTTCTCCATACGTTGTAAGTGTGTTTTTCTCTTATGTTTTTTACTGGTTTGCTTCCCATTTGCGTAATAACTAAGGAAATAGTAATGCATGCTACTTTGCACAGTGTCCATAAACAGAATCCTGCCCATTCTCCAGAATTTAAGGTGCTCGCTTATGACTTTGTCCCTTACACATTCTGCTGCACCAGAGTACAAATTCTTGCTTGCCTCTTCCAACATCCAGAATTACCTGTTTTGTTCGATTTCCTCCCAAACTCATCAAGAAAAGGTAGGAAAGGACTTCCAGTAGATGGCATCAGCACTTCTACTTATCAGTCTCCCCTCCTTGTTACTCTTTACTAGTCTGAGGTCCATGACCTAGCTTGGGGGTAGCCAATCCTGGTTGAGCCAGTGTCGCATACTTAAAGAAAGAAAGAACTTGTCCCCTACCATCTCTGTGGGCAGGTTACTAGAGCCTTCTTCAACTGTCTCTGCCTCCTCTGAGTCAAGAGCTTAAGGCGACTCACTGGAGCCCTCAACATGAAAATTAATTTCTTCATCCTCCTCTTCCTCACTCACTATCTGAGCCCAAGAGTGAGCAAACGTCCTCACTCCTGAGACATTCCACTCCTCACTGGGTGTGGAGGTAGACACCTCCCAAGTCAGTGTCTCTTGCAATTCATCCTCCCCCACTAGGCTAGGACTCAGACCCTGCTTCCATGGGTCCACGGATCCTTCCATTGCACTGTTCATCTGGGACACAGGCATGGAAACCTATCTCTGTTCCTACCCTTGCAGTGGATCGACATCAGTTTTACTTTCTCCTTCTGTAACACATTCTAAAGAACTTTCCCCAACAGGTTCAACCTGGTGCTGCATGCTGCTGCAGGCAGGGTCCCCTACTCATGTCCATGTGGGAGCCAATCGAATTCTTGATGCCCTCTCTGGTGCTGAACCCCTGCTCATTCCATACTTCACAAGGTAGTCTTAGCAATGGGGTATCAGAAACACATCCCTTCCAGCCTTTAGGCACACTATGCACAGTCTCACTGGATAGCTAGGGATTGCTACATCCAGAGGCAACCTTTCACCATAGAAAGCTTTCTCTATTTCTCTTAGTGCTGCCATCTCCTTGGCAATCTTAACTCGGGTGTGATCCAGGTAGTGGGGAGTTCCTGAAGCCATGTCTGAAATCAAACACACAAACTTGTTGTTACTGAATTGCTCACTAGTCACATACTGTCTCACAAAATGGCTCCCTGCTGCTGTGTTTACATTGCTGACCCCGCCCTGTAATGGCATTGGTAACTTTTTCTCATGCATCAAACTCTGTTCACTTTGCTCAAAACTGTGTTTCCAACTTTTCCGGCTACTGAATTTACTTAAAACTGCCATCGATTGCTCTGCTGGTACATTTCAGCACATTCATATGAATTTAACTTGACTTTGCGATCAGCATTTAATTTTGGAAAAATATTTGCACATGCTCAAAGTCACTCGTAAGCCCCACAGTCTTTCTTTGTACAGGATTGCCTGTGTGCTGCATTCTCCCTATACAACTCACATCCCTTAGAGAAATTCACTGTTGCTGAAAACATTATCACTGCTCACAGTCTATGCATAGGCGCCAGAGCCAGGGAGACCATACCCCCCCACACACTTTTAAAAATGGGAGTCCATGCCCCCTCACTTTTTTGAAAATTGGGATTTCTCATTTAAATAATGTTGCCCTGGTTTGAGATTGTGCCATCCCCGTTGACCTGGTTAGCTGGTGATCCATCCACCTGCCACACATTCACCAGCAGCTTAAAATGATTGCTGCATTCCTGCCTTGCACCTGCCTGTAGCCCTTTAAATTAACCACAAATGGCAGGCAGGTGTCGACGAGAGGACTGGGTAAAAGGTTACAGTCACGGCTCGGGCAGGCGCTCTCGGTCCAACCAGATTGGTGCTAAAGAAGTCAGTGCTGCATTAGGGACAGAGATTTGGTGGATGGAAACTGCTGGCTGAATAGAATGGAGTGTACCATCACTATGTGCTGTGAGAGAGACTCTGTCTAGTAGTCACTCTCCGTGTCTGGCTCCAGTCTCTGGTCTCCGCCTGTTTTATATTATTTTTTTAAAGTTTTTTGCCCATTTTGCACACTGCCACGATAAAATGTGCTCGTGTGCTGCAAGAATGTGCCACAGCGGCTGCAGCATGTACCCACAGCAACGGCCTTTGGCGTGAGCGCGCTTCAGACATCGAACTATAATGAACAAGCCTGCTGAGCCGAGTAACAAAGGTGAGTCAATCCAAGCCTGAAAAGTTTTATTTTTGCAGATCAGAAGGTTGTATCATCTTAAAAAACAAAGTCGAATCAGTCAGAGAGTCTCAAGTGAAGTCTAGTGGCAGTGGTACTAACTTTGAAGTTTGCTGGCTTAGCTCGCTTATTGATGTAGTCACTCTTCTTACCAACAAATGTCAGTGTGTTACTGCACACCAGTTTAAGCATATGCATCCCCTCCAAATAAGCTGTGTGTGACCTTCAGTGCTGTCCTTTATCAAAATTTTGAACACCAGAAAATAGACACATTTTGAACACCCAATTTCAAGAGGGTTCCGTGGAGGACTGTTATAGAACCAGGCTGATGTTTCCTATAAAAAAAATAGTATTTACAACAGGCAGTTTAGTACAATAATCACAGTGTATGCATATTTACAGGGTTAATATTTAAAGGTGACAGGGACAGCCGCAAGGGACTTGGACTAGGCAGTTGGAACAACAAAGATATGGGGACAGATGCAGTTGCAGGGGGGTGTGGAGGTGGGCAGGGCACACACATGATGTGTCTGAACTTGGTGTTGAGGCTGGTTGTGGCTAGTAGCTTCTTTGGAACTGTGAGGGAAGTTATTCCAAGTAGTATGTACTGTGAAAAATTTTTATATAAAAGCTGGGGGTCTGGGGGCTATAAAAATCTTTCACAGTCCATTACAATAATACCTATGAGATGGGTTGCCGATGGCATTGGTCAGGCAGTTGCTCACCCTAGCTGTGGCTGCAGACTTTAAGGCCAGCCAGAACCTCCCACACCCATGACTCTGGGGGGGTATTTTTTGCCCTGGAGTCAGGGATAGGGAAGATGTGACAAAAGTGTGTTTTATTTTCAGTAAAAGCCCCAAAACTCAACACAGAGCACTTAACAACCCAGAGCTTCTGGGGGCCTAACGGCCCACAGACCCCCAGCTTTTTAAAAAACATTTTCACGGCTCCCCTCTAACCCTTGGACTTTGCCCCCCCCACACTTTTAGAAAGGCTCTGGCACCACTGAGTCCATTCTCATAATTTCTGTCCGTTGCACTTGCTCCAACAACACACAGTCCTTCTTTGTGAAAAAATCATACTGCTTACACACAGATTCGGCTGGCTTGATAATCATACACAGTTTGTTTGCACAGTTCAGTAGCTCGTTCCCTCTGATGGAAATTTTTGACCTGCCGCCGATCCTGGGAAGGCCTCGGGGGTGAAATGGGCTGGTGGTTCTGCCAATCATAGCCACGAACACCTCGATCATTCTCCAGTCGATCGGACAATGGGTTGATCATGAAACTACACAGTAATAGTCTGTTTACTACAGTTTAGAATACTCACAAGCCCCTCAATGGTTGATCCTGGTCTAACCAGCTCACACGCCTCTCTCTCTCTCTCTCTCTTCCTTGAACACTCTGCAGTGCACAGACACTGGGCAGGGGATGGGACTGGATGCAGTTGCACCAGTCACTTGATGCCATGCAAATGAGCCTCTATTTCTCTTTGCTTGCTCTTCCTTCATGGCGATCATCAAGTAGGAGCAAATTTAAACTGCAAACTGTAATTTTTTTCTCTTGTGCAATTTCAGCTGTGGGAGTGTCATTTTGACCATTTTCTCCACGGTTTCTGGACACTTTCTCTAGCAACTACCCCAATTTGCACACAAAGCACATGAAACTTTCAGAGCACATATCGGAGTCTGTTCCTTAAAGTCCACACTAGTTTTGGTGTTTGAAAATTGCAATTTAAAAGTTCTGTAAGCACTTTCTGATGCACAGACTAGGACACACATTTCAATGCTTTACTGTCCATTATCACAGAGGAAAAAAACAGCAGCACTCTGTTCTTTACTGTTCTAGAAGGCACACCAGTGGCACATTTGAAATTCTGGATGCCACTTTTCTGGGCAAAATGCTCTTGTCCAAAGCTTCCTTTCTGTTTGGGCTTCCCACGCTACCAGACAGAAAGATGCTAGACATACCCTCAGCAAAAAATCTCTGGTTCTCTCCCCAAATTAAACATCAGATAAGCCCACATTTTCTATGACACTCCCCCAATCTAAACATCTTTGGACGAGCCCCCATTTTTTGTAACCATCCCCCCTCCCCCACTACTTTACACAGTTAGCTACCCCTGGTACCCTTGACTGCATACAGACTACTTCAGAACTGGTATCATCCCTAGCTTTCGGAATGTTTACCAGGTTCATTACTTCTAGAGGTCAGAAAAGGAGTGGGGGTGTACAAAAGCAATCTATGACCTACAGTATAACGCAGGTCCTGAGGAGAAAACTTTTTGCTAGGGCTATGCTAGACCTATACTTCTGGAGGGGTACCCAGTAACTCTACACACAGGAAGCAAAAACAGGAATGTCCAAACCAGAGTTGAGGTTCTAGAGTGTGAATTTATTCTAAAAGATGTTCTCTAAAACAAGGGTGGATCCCGAAGGTGGACAAAGCATGGCGCAAGGAATTGGCAGAACAACAAAATGACTGTATCTGACAGAAACTCTAGGTATTCCAATTTTTCAAAGAACATTGAATTCTCTTCAGTGGCACTGACCACAACCTGAACATTTCTTCTGGTGGCACTGGTCACAACTGAACACACATTTCCCATATGGCATAGGACTTTAAAACTTCTTCAAGTGGCACTGGCCACAATTGAGCACACAGGGGGCTCATTACTAGCACAACCCACTCCAGGGGGTGCACTTCTCTTCAGACATAGGTCACCATGTCCAAAGTAACCAGGCACCCTTACAGAACCTGTGGTCCTGAACTGGTTACTCTAGATGGGGGGCTGCCCACCCTTTGCTCCCAAATCCATATCCAGCCATTCTCTCCGAGTTACACCTTACACGTCTTGAACACACCTAGGTAAATGCATCTTTGCATGAACTTTTGCATCCAGCATTTAAGAAACACTACTCTGGGTGTGTAAGAAATTAAAGTCCTGAACAATGTGAATCAGTCTGCATCTGAACCCCAAAATTGCTAGCCAACTTTAAACTGAGCACAGTCTCAAACTTCAGAACAGAACTGGTGTACCTTTCCCTCTTAGCCAGAGAAACACCAACGCACAGGTACTTTCTTCAGGAAGCACAAAGTCAGAACTACTCAAAGTTAGAACAGCATAGGCTGCTTCAAATTGTCCTGGATCAAATAGGGGATTGCCTCTAGGATCCATTCTCTAGTAGTCCTTTTCATCCCTCTGGGGATGAAAATCAAGAGATCCTGCACTAGACAATGGTGTCCACCACTTCTCTTGGCAGGCTAGAGAATACCAGGACTAGGGTGAGGAAATAGGCTCTCCTCTCAGAGCCCACAGCTGCAGCTCTCACTTCAACTACAAACTGACTAACATTGACTCTCTCTACCAACCTACCCAAGATTCTAAAACTCTCCACTCACAGCCAGCTCTGGCTTATGCTGCTGCTAGAGTTCTAAATGACCTCATCTCTCTCATCTCAGGTGAAGCCAAGTAAACAAGAGAGTGAGTAGGTGAAAAACCCATTTAACTTGTTATTTACCAGCTGCCTTTCCCTACCTAGCACTGACACTGATGGGATTCTAGTAACCCCAGGGGACTGAGTGGTTACAGTACTATGGTGAGCTGTAGCAGGGGGTCAAGAGATGGACATGTGCCATGGAGCCCATGGTTATCAGATGAGTCACATTGTAGCTCTCCACAGCACTCTCATCTCCCTAAGCACAAGTTGTCACCATTTTCAAGAGGTCTAATACTGCCAGGAGTATGCTAGGCTCCAGACTGTGTTAACGATGGTATCAGACCATCTCCATAGGATGGGAAATTAACTGGGGGGACCCACAAAGGAACAGTATGACATGATAATGCAACCGTATGACTGGATAAGCCTTGATGTTACACATATCAAGACTCAGTGATGTCCAAGGCATGGCCCTGCTGGTGGATCCTAGAGGCAACTGCCTGTGCAAGGCCCAATGATGTCATAAACGGGAGGAGCTGTGTCTCAAAATGTAAGGTTTCATTGTTGACCCAAGCACTGATTTGAAAACCACCACATCAGAAGTCTGGTGGTGGTGGTGGGGAGTTGTAGAACTAGGTCACCCATGAATTCCACTAGTTTTTGCAGGAGCTCATTCCCATGGCCAGGTGGATGGTACATGAGAATGATCCTGCAACATGCAACTGGCACACCCTTAACTGCCACACACTCAAACAATCTTGAGTATGTCATGAGCCCAAATGTGGATCTAAAGCCAATATCCTCCCCATCCCCCCAGCGCCTGCCTTGGATAATGTACCACCGAATATCTAGCTGGGATGGATGCCTCCAGCACAGAGCCAGAGTCATTTCCTAGCTAGGTCTTGATGATACATACCAGCTCTGCTGAGGAGTAGGGGATGAGATTCTGCATCACCATGATTATATTTCTCAGTTTCCTGGCATGACATTGAACTTCCCAAAGAAGTGGAGCAGGATTAGTTAGCCCACACACTATTTGACTATTGACATGATACAGAGCCATAGGGATTCAAATCAGACTAGAAGTCCCCCTGTCCTGGTTCCACATCTTCCCAAGGCTTCTCCTTGCCCTCAGACACCTAATTCATCTCTACTCAGTGTCTACTCCATGCCAAATCCATGCCTGAAGTCATGGACCCAGAAGATTTCCAACCTCCAGCAGCAGAGGTATTGCTAGAATGACAAATCATCTGAAGCCTGGCCCCAAAAGAAATGGCTGGGGGTCTGGGGGCCACCTAGACCCCCCAGAATCTGTACAAATTTTGGTGTTCTCTGGTGCAAAATTAAACATTTTGGCTACTTGTTTCTTGATTTTTTTTTCCCACTTCTGTACTCCTTTTTTGTGTCCTCTTTTTGTTCCCTTGTAGGGTAAATACTTCATATTGTAGTTTCTTAAGTAGCATTAACTACAAGCTATCATACAATGCACATGTGTGAGACGTGAGGACAGAGCTTTATAGTAGTGACTGAAACATAGCAGCAGGCCACAGGAAATAACATTAATCGCATTACACTTACAACAACCAGCTTTCACGTTCTGCACTCTTCCCCTCTCCATGCTGACTGCAGATTTTCCTGCCCCCCCACACACACAACATCACACAAGTGTCAGAGCCTTTTTTGCACACCAGCACCACCGATTTATTTTCACTAAGTCACTAATTAAGCAATAATACATGACAGTCTATGTGTCATATTAGGATAATGTCACGCCTCCAGTGGTTAGGCATAAGGTTGAAGGCCAAGTACATCCAACACCCAAGAAGCAACATTATACCAGCATCGATACACACTCTGTAGTGCATTATTGCTATTATACAATGGCTTGTTTATATTTAAATAAAAAAAAATACATTTTTAACAGCTTTTAAACTTTTTCTTGACAGTGAAAGCACATTTAAAAAGAAATTGGTTCTTTTTTTTATGTCCACTAGGTGGTGGTGTATTTTATTGGGTAGCCTGTGTATGTGTGTGTCTTGGTTCCCCTTTGCCTGTTTGTGTCGCTCTGTCTCTCTCCCACCATCACCATCACAATCACAGTCACAAAAAACTGTAGCCCTGAGGGTGAAAAACTGCAGAAAGGTTAGTTAGCAAGTCACTAGCATGCCCATGCTCTGACAAGCTGAAAGTGAAAGTGTGTCTTAGTCAAGTGGAGCATGTTTGATTTTTTATTTGTTCACTTGGCTTCACCAGCACATCAGGTGATTCATTGTGCTGGCAATAAGCGAGAGGTATCTGAAATACATTAAGCCCATTTATGGCTGCCAAGAGATCAGGAAACCAGTATATAAAAATTATTCAGAGTGGAGTGGTGGAGTGCAAGGCTAGCACATGTGGTCAATCCTGTCTTGTGAGCCACATCTGTGAAGCTGCTTCTACGGCAATTAAAAAAAATTACAATTTGGTGGCAGTTTTTGCTGTGGAATTGTGGTCCACCAACAAGTCCTGGAATAAAAATAATTTGCGGGGGGAGGGGTTGTGTGTTTGAGATGATGGCAGCTTAGGAAGGAAGTGTGGGGATAGTGCAGACTGGGGGGGTGCAGTGATTTTGTTTTCTTTTTGGTGCAGTCATGTGTGCTGGATCTTAATACCATGATGTTATGCTCAGATAACATCACTGTCCCAGGCACAGACTGACCAGTCAGAACTCCAGAAATTGTCTTACCATTGTACAATAATCATTTTAGTTTTTCTAGCCTGGAGGCAGACAGTCGCACAGCAGGCAGCAGCACTGCCACAGAGATAAGGAGAAAGGAATCAGTGACTCCCTCTCAGTCAACTCTAGCCCCTCCACTCCTACTTGTTCTATCCTCCTCCTACCTACCTCATACCTATGGTGCTCCCCATCCCTCTCTGACCTGGCCTGTATGATGGATGGGGCTGGCTGAGGCTGGTGGCTGTAAAGCCCTTCCTTAGAAGGGACGCCCTCAGCTCTCATGCAGAGCTGCTTGCTGTTGCTGCTGGCAAGAGGTGGTGACTGGAGCCCACCTGAATAGTGCCCACCTAAAGAACACAGCAGCAGAGCAACAGCAGCAGCAGCAGTGGACCTCTGTCTCTAGCACTGACTGCAGCAAGCACTGGCAACAATTCAAGCAAAATGACACTAACATGCACAAACACGGGGAACAAGCATGATGAACTCTGTGAGCATCTGTTTTGAACCACATGACATGAGCAGTGGGGACACAGCAGATGCTGTGTTGTTGTTTGTGGTTGGAGGTGGAGTGTACAGACCCACATCCACTCTCACTGCTGTGCTGGGGATCTCAGCTGAAGTGGCAGATGGCAGGGAACTTTCAGTGATTAAACACAAAAAATTAAGCAATGCAATGGAGGAAAAGATTTGGGGCCCAAGACAAAACATTTGTTGCCCAAGCCCTGGAGGCTGAGTCCTATAAATGCCTCTGCTGCCTTAGCTTCCCCAGCAGCTGACCCTTTTCTGGCCCTGAGAGATGCTACCTCCCCAAGGGGCTTACCAGGCTCTGCCAAGCTTCCCCAGCAAATAGCCTTTACTTAAAGCCCCAGGGGTAGCCTTACCAAGTGGAGGGAGTTTAAAGGGCAGCTGACACCTTAAAGAAAACTTAGAAAAACATAATATTTCGGTACAATTCAGCTTGCATTCAATACGTATTTTATAGATTTCTCCTCCACATTATTTATTACTGAGGCAATTTCCATGAATACATTATCTTTATACCTCAGAGTTCATCTGCTTTTATAGCTTACTCCTTATTTCAAGTCATAATCTTCTGTTGTGACATCACAATCTGTTGCCATGGGAGTAACTGTGATGTCATAAGCAGTGCACTATGACTTTGGGTAGGGAGAAAGCAACAGGAATACATGAACTCTTCAGGAGCAGAGATCCTGTTTTCATGCAGATTACCCTCAGTAATAAATAAAGGGCAGGAGGAATACAGAACTAAAGTGAAATACAAGCTGATCTGTGTCTGAGTATTATGTTTTGCTACACTTCTCCTGAAGGCGGCAGCGGCTCTTTAATGAAGCCTGCAAACACAGCACATGGCTTTCTTCTTGTCTGCTACAGTGCTTCTGTACTGGGGTGGGTGGAGCACCTTCTCTTGCTTTTGATTAAGAGTGGAAGAGTAATATATACTGTATATCTTAACTGCTCCTTCCTTGTGGGTTTCTGTTTTCTCAGAGTTAAATGTTTTTTTTTTTTTTTTAGCCTCCTTCTAAACTTTTAATATTAAGTTTATTCCTTCTCTTTACTTTGCCTGGGTCTGTTACAAATTTTTGGCTGATCTGTTTAAGTCTTTATCTTGTCACTGCTTTCCTTTTCTTATTTCTTTAATTCAATTTCCTTATGTTTTCCTTTAATTCACTTAACGTTGTGTCTGTTTCAATTTCCTGTCACTTTTATTTCAAGGCTCAGGTTGATCATTACTGTTTTATTCTGTTTCAGTTCTCTTTTAACAATGTGTCCAGTACCTTAGTTCTGTTTCATCCCACGTTTGTCTTTTGCTGTGGTCTTTCTTTCATGGCTTTTGTTAGCTTTTATAGGCTCGGTGACTGAAGATACCCAGCGTAAACATTTAACAAAGGTCCAACATTCACACTTTAACTCTTCCAGTTTATGGTCACTGGAGTAATAGTTATGATTTTGTGATTATTTAGATTACCTAAAGTGAGAGAAACAATGCATTGTGATGTGGAAATTAATTAAAAAATAAGATTGGGAAACATTAAATACAAGAGCAAGTGTAAAAATCCTGGATGCAAAATTTTAAAGATGAAAGCTATGAAGGGAGGAGGAAGAATGGTTGCTGGAGGCTATATGTTCCAGAGATGAGGGACTGCCCTTTCCCCAGAGTACATGTATTTTTAATGGTATTTACAGTCAGGAAATCAATCTAGAGGTTTCATTTTAAAAAACCCTGCATCACCATCATTCATTATAGAGCGTTTCCTAGTTCACCCATGCAAGGAGCAGAGCTTGCGATTCCACGTTTGCATATTTTGCTCAGCCAAGAATGGGGAGGGGGGCTGGAATAGGGTAAGTCTAATTATATGTTTAACTCATTTTTGAAAAAAACTGCTGCAGGTCCCTTATTTAGGCATATTATGCAAGTACAATAGATATCTGGCAGTCTAAAATCCAATCCTGCAACACTTGCTCTTTAAATCCATTCCCCTTTAACACACTATAGCCTGGCATGAGGATGCTGGTTACAAGGCATTCCGCAGGTCTTAGATTCATTTCTGTTTGGCTACTGTTGTTACCTGCCTGCAGATAAAATCATCAAACGTATAGGAAAAAATAAGTAATTGAAAACCATTCCTCTCAACAATTCCCAAAATGTTAATTCTCAGTAAGACAATAGGCCTCATCAAAGATTTCTGTAACGCCACACATTAAACAGTGTAAACTGGTGTATTTCCAAATGAATAAAACATCTGATAAGCAGCAATGTGGCAGCTGTTTTTCTACTCTGTGGATCCTATCTTTATGTGAATAAATGTGTGGGACACTTTTCAGGGTGTGAAACATCCACTCTCCAGCTGATCACTTGCCAGTTGGAAATCAGAAGCAGCCATTTAAAAGTGCAGAAGCGGCCATATGGCCATCCCATTATATTTTAGGTGCCTGACACTGTACGGTTACAGAAAAGGACTAAACTCGGGGACCTTTGACAATTGTACATTTTGATCAAGTGGATACCAGACAATTTGGCACTTTGTAAATCAGTTTATACTAATACAGACAACCACTGGCAATGTCTTAATGGTTGCTTGTAAGATTTCTTAGTGAAATAGTTATGTTTATTTAGCAATGGAGGTAAAATTGTTTTAGTCCGCATGTCTAAATAGTGAGTTAACAAGTTAACCAGTGTGCTGCCAGTTAGTAACAAATTAGCAGTCATGCTGTTATCAAGAAAACAGTCAGCCAGCTGGCCCGTCAGCCAGTGGTAGTGGTACTGCTCGCAATGCCAGTGACCCACATTTGGGAATGAGTGTGGGGAGCCAGGGGCTGGCTGGGAGGGGGAGGATCAAGCATCCAGGAGGATGCACTCCTCTTCTGCGGAGGGAGGGCTGCTGGCTCACTGTTCCACTGCCACCTGGGTGACCACAGGTGGTAGTGCAGCCAGGACCAGCTAGTGAGAGGGATGTATGCAGGTGGGCGCCGTGCACCTCCCATGGTCAGGTGGGTGCACATGCACACCCCGATGGAAGGGACTCAGAAACCAAGGAAAAAGACAGGGCCCTGGCAGAATGACTACTGGCTCTCTATATGCCCCACACCAGTGACGTGGCACTCCTCCATCTGGGACCTGGTCTAGCTGGTGCAGTGCCATGCTGCCCCCTAGCCTGTAGCCCTTGGGTAGGGAGACAACACGTGGAAGATGGAGCTGGAAGACAAGCCCATGAGATGCCGGGTGACAGGGTTGAAGGAGCCGGTAAGATGGTGGGCCAGGGACCGGGGGAAAAAAGAAAACTGTTAGCCATCTGGTAGTTACTAACTAGTCAGCTAACCAGCCAACCGGCTAGTCAGCCAGCAGACACCAACCAGCAAGCATGTACAGTACAAGCCCCCAGCCAGCTAACTAACCTGCCAGCAGCTACCCATTCATGCAGTCACAAGTCGTTCATGTTATTCCATGTTTTTTCCCACACCTTTGTGGTGTTTTCCCCCATAATATTCCATGGCAATGTAAAATAGTGTATATAAACCATGCTACCATTACATTCAACAAAGTTTACATAATAGTGATGGGTGAAAGTGATGTTCCATTAACTTTCCACATTATCTTTTCCCCCGGGAATGTGGGAAAATGTGTAATTCTTTCAGGGCTGGGGGTCACTTCAGTGGCAGATTAAGAATGCAGTGGGTAGTGGTAAATGGCAGACACTCTAAAGATACAGATGATGTATGGGGTACCACAGGGTTCAGTGTTGGAACCAATCCTGTTCAACATCTTTACAGGGGACATTGCATAGGAACTGGAGGGGAAGGTCTGTCTTTTTACAGATAACACCAAGATCTATAATTGGGTGGACACCCAGGAGTGAATGGAGATAATGTGCAGGGATATAAGGAAACTAGAGGAGTGGTTGAAGGCGTGGCAGTTGCAATTCAATGCCAGAAAGTGCACAATCATGTACCTCGGGCACAAGAACCCTGATGCTGAGTATAGGATGGGGGGAGGTCTTGGCAGTCACTAGGCAGGAAAGAGACCTTGAGTAAATTATTTCAGAAGACCTCAAGGTGTCAACGCAGTGTGACAAGGCCATGGGCAGGGCTATTGAGATGCTGGAATGCATAGGGAGAGGCATCACCAGCAGAAGGAAGGGGGTGGTGCTGCCACTACACTGTTCTCTGGTACGCCCCCGCCTGGACAACTGTGTCCAATTCTGGAGACTGCACCTCAAGAAAGACATAGGTAGGATGGAGGCAGTCCAAAGAAGGGCAGCCAAGATGGTGCAGGGGTTGCAAGGGAAGCTCTATAAGGAGAGAATGAGGGATTTCAATATGTACACTCTGGAGGACAGATGACATGATCAAAATCCTTCAAATACCTCACAGTGGTGAACAAAACACAGGGAGGGAGCCTCTTCCATAACAGTATGAGCTCTAGGAATAGGGGGCACACAATGGAATTAGAATGGGGGAATTTTAGGAAAGGTGTCAGGAAATTCTTCACAGAAAGGGTGGTAGAAACACAGAACTAACAGCCAGTCAAAGTTGTGAAGGCTAGAACAGTTGAAGGCTTCAAGCATGTGACTGACACAGAGGCATATTACAGAAACAGGGAAGAGGCAGGTCTCTGGAAATCAGTTATCATCGGCAGAAGTACAACAGGCAGGACATCCTTGAACAGACTTGATGGGACTAGTGGTCCTTTTCTGCTAACAATTTTCTCTGTTTCTAAAAAACAAAAAAGCCATGGCGGGCAGATTAAGAAACAATAGCTGCTTAGCCCAAATGAATACTGTTTGTGCAGGTAATTTTGACAGAGAAGTGAAGTAAAGCTGTGCAGAACGAGAACATCCTGAATTCATGGAATTCTGATGAAATTCCACAAAAGTTCCATAAATTTCAAAGGAATTTTGTTGGAGTTTCATGGAATTTTTGAAATGTATTAATTTGGTCATAACACAGCTGTCTATTGAGCTAGAGATCTGAAATTTGGCATGATTCCTTGTTCGTGGGAACTATAATAATATACCACATATGACAACATTAGGATGTATCGTCTCAAAATCATTTGTGCTCAAAATCTGTCATTTTATTTTTTGTGGGAAATTTCAAGTTAATTTTTATTTGCGTGTAACTCAGGCACCTTTGGAGCTAGATACGTGTAAATTAGCACACATATCCTTTTTGGATTATAGACCTCTCTAAATGTGGAGAGAATTGGTTTAGAGATTAGGTTACATGGATTCAATTTGTTAATATGTAAATATTTACAAAGTTTTGTGAAAACTCTAAAAAATGTAGATGTTTGCAACATCTCTGCTCTTGCAGGTATAGACAACATTTGTCGTGCATATCTAATATCAATGTATCTTGATATCTAACACAAAATGGTAAATTGGTTTAGCAGTTTTAAGTTTACAATGGAAAGAACAAAATTTTATTGGTAACATTTTCTGAAATATTTATGGTAGCATGTAGATAAAGCCTCCAGAATTCTTCTTGAGGAATTTAACATTCACAAAACATGTATCATTACTTCATCTGATAAGCTGGGATGAGCTTTTTTCAGTCCTGCAGTTCCTTTTCTGGGTGACTACCCCCCCCCATCTCCCTTAGCTTATCCAGATAGACTCAGCAGAAACACTGACACCCTCCCCAATAGCCTATTTGATCTTTAGAGACAAAATACCTTAAAATGAGAGTCACTCACTCCTTTTCCTATCAACCTAACTTGTTGGAATAGTCAGAATTCTTCCTTCCTATTGGCCCAGACATTTTCTTCCCCCACTACATCTTTCTGAGTACTTCTAAGTCTCAGACTTGCAAGCACATCAGGCTCCCTCGATCATCAATTTACTGGGTGTGATTTCAGTACATCCTGGGCCAGATATTCAAAAGGGTTGCGCCATGCGCAAGTCCAAACTTGCTCCATTCTGTGATATTCAGCAGGAGGCAGCTGCGTGACAGAAAACATGCTGAGCAACAGGGCAATGCAAATGAATGCATGCTGAACTGGAGGGGGAGGAACCATGCATAAACTGCACAGCCCGATATTCAGCCGGGCTGTGCAGAGTTGTGCAGGCGCAACCCTCAACCTGGGCCTGCACAACTTTGAGCCAAAAAAAAAGGCTCAAGTCGAGGGCCACCCACAGGTGAGCTGCTGCATTGCAGGGCGCAACACAGCAGCTGCCACCTGTGGCTGGCCCCCAACCCACTCCCTGTGCCCCCTGCAGCCCGATCATTGGGCAAAGAGTGAAAATCCCACCACCACCCCACTGGCCCGATCGCGGGCAACAGCAGAAATGTCCCCCCACCAGCCCGACGCGGGCTGCGTGAATTAAAACAACCCCGAATACATCCCTGGTGGTCCAGTGGACGAAAAGCCTGATCGCGGGCTGTATCAGTGTAAAATACAACCCCCTCCTCCCGAACATAGCCCTGGTGGTCAGTGGACCAAACTCCTGATCGTGGGATGTATGCAGTAAATACCCCCAACACATCCCCCCACCCACCCATGAAGCCTCACACCCCGCTCCCCCATGGCGAGCTGCAGATTCACGCCTGCTGCTCGCCACTCAGCCGACCGACTGGTCTGGCTGCATTGGTAGAGCAAGACCATGGACATGCAGCCCTATAGTACAAGACAAAGTCCAGTTTTGTGAAATGACCTTCATTCACAAATCTGACTGTCTTGTATGGTATGGGCTGCAGCGTCCATTGGCTCTTGCCTGCACCAATGGGCTGGCAGCCCTACCAGGCAGTCAGTCGGCGGGTGGCGGGCAGCAGGGGGTGGGATGCTGCTGCCCACCGCTGGGGGGGAGCGGGTGGTGGGTCTTCGCGGGTGGGTGGGGTGGGGGACACTAGGCACCAGGGATGTGTTGGGGGATTTACTGCATGCATCCCATGATCCGGTAGTTTCGGTCCACTGGACCATGAGGGCTATGTTCGGGGTTATTGCTTACATCCCTAGCAACGGGAGTTTCGGGTCCACTGGACCACCAGGGCTATGTTCGGGAGGAAGAGGGTTGTATTTTACACTGATACAGCCCGCGATCAGGCTTTTCTGTCCACTGGACCACAAGGGATGTATTTGGGGGTTGTTTTAAACTAATGTAGCCAGCGGTTGGGCTGGTGGGGGGGGGGCATTTCTGCTGTTGCCCGTGACCAGGCCAGTGGGTGGTGGTGGTGGGGATTTTCACTCTTTTGCCCACGATCGGGCTGCAGGGGGCGTCGGTCCCCGACAGCTGCTGTCTGGCAGGGCGCCAGGCGCAAGTCCTCGGGGATCGGCACACCTGCATGCTAATGGCATGCAAATGGGGCCATAATCAGATGCAAATGGGCCCCCATGCACCTTGCATGAATTAAGGCCCCATTTGCATGTCACCTTTTGAATATGGGGATTTTGCGCATGGCGCAATGGTACTGCACCACGCAAGTTGTATGCTCCCTCTGACAGCTTGCGGTGGCGCGGGTTCCGCCTGCGCCATGCACGGTAACTGCGGCTGAGGCGATATTCAAAGGGTTGCTCAATGGCGCACTCCTTTGAATATCTCCCCGGCCACACCCCTGCGCAACTATTTTGCGCAGCGCAAGGGTTTGCGTCTAAGAATGGCGCAGTTTGAATATCCAGCCCCCTGTATTCAGGCTGCAACTTTTGATACTCTCCTTCCTTGCTCCAACTGGGGGGACCTACTATTGTTTTGTTACCCATCTCAGCTGTCCATTTCTTGAGGAGGCTATGTATTTAACTCCTGCA
Source organism: Neoceratodus forsteri (assembly GCA_016271365.2). Lineage (NCBI taxonomy): Eukaryota > Metazoa > Chordata > Ceratodontiformes > Ceratodontidae > Neoceratodus > Neoceratodus forsteri. Next base: position 37,418,026 of record CM028134.1, read on the forward strand.
ACTGGACCCCCCTCCACACTAGTTGCCTGTCCAACCCTTAATTGGAATCCCCCAGACTTCATGTCTCCTGACAAGACCAGTACCCCACTCCCTCATGGCACAATAGCAGTAGAGTGTGAGGACACCAACATTCCTTGCCCCAGAATGTCTTCTGACTTGTCAGAAACATAAGACCCTTCCTCTTTTAACAGAATGTTAGAAAAATGTTGCTTGTCTAATTTGCCACGGTCATTCCTCAAGGACCTCAGAACCATGAGGGCCTCAGAGAAGATACCTCTGGATACCTTTTCCCTTAGGAACACCTCTCATTGAATAAGTGATATCTTCATGTGCTCAGGACTTTCACTTCATATCACTTCCTATCACAATGCACATGATAGTCATCTAATCCCACTACACCCAGTGCTTAGCTATGGATTACACTCAACTGACCTGCACTGCAGGCAGGCAAGTCACCTTTCCAGCAATAGCATAAAGATCTTGCTATGCCCCTCCAACCATCATGCTATGTTAACAATGGAGTCCCCACATGAATCAGACCTTATAATTACTCTAGCCTTTCCATTTCTCCTGCATGGCAGTTCAGGTTAATGACTGGGAAATATTTACTTATTTAAAATGTTGATAACCGGGAAAAGTGCCATGAGCAGATGCTCGTTTCCAGGTGTGACCCGGAAGGTGGCGGGGTACAAAACAACAGAGGATAAACAAAATGTAAGTTACATGATAATACAGCATATATAAAAGCAGTTTGTACAAACAATAAATACATGAATATTTATGTTAGTTATAGTTATAGATAAGGTATCCACACACTTTTCATGAAATTCCACAATTTTCACTGAGACTCATGAATTATGACTTTTAAGTATAGATAATATTTTGCATTTTTTGGCAGCATATAACACAGACACCCATTAAGCAAGCATTAATAAAATTGACACACACATTCTCCTTTTAAGGTCTAAGAACCTGTCAAATTTGATGGTGTTTCATTCTTTAGTTTAAAAGTTTCAGGGATTTATACATTTGCAGTTTACATACTTACACAATGTAATTTAATGAACGTTTGACTACTTTTAATTCAGTCCCATTTAAAGTTATAAGATTGAATTATGCCAACCATGACCATATGATATAGCAGTTTAAATGTTTCAAATCTGGTTACATTTGGTTATGTTGTTTTATAAACCGAAGGAAATAACTGTAATTTAAATTTTGGCAACATGCTTGGCAGCCTATAGCTCAGTCCCATTTGAAGCTAGAGATCTGCAACTAGGTACATATATAAATGTAATAAGAACCTTTATACCTGCAAACTATTATAACATTTCAACGAATGCTTTAAAAATGGTACTAACATAACTAAAATCTAAATTTTAGCAAAATGTTTGGCCACCTATAACTCCGGCCCCTTTAAAGCATGAGGCTTAAAACTTGGTGCACATACACATTTTACATATTACTCTAAATTCAGAAACCTTGGAGAAATTTGAATAAGAATTTTTAAAATTAGATGGAAATAACTGAAAACTAAATTTTATTAAATGTTTGGCCACCCAATACTCAGCCACCTTTAAATCTAGGACTCTACAAATTGGTACACTTATGATAACCTGTAATACCAGTCTAGATGTCACAATGGGTATCATTTGGATATGTACTTTTAAAATTATACCAAAATAACTGAAATTTAGAATCTGACTGAATTGTCATGCAAATTCTCTGAAATTCCACACATTCAAAATTGCAATTTTGCAGGCATTCCACCGGTGGAATTTTATATGTGTGTATGTGTGTGTGTACAGGAGTACAAATGCTGCTGAAAAGTTTAAACAACTAGCCAGAGTAATCCTTGGGAGAAGCACAGGCAGCATTCCAAAGATGTACAAAAAAAACACACAGCATGGCGCAACGTAGGAAACCACAGCGATTGAGGTGCTAAGAGACAAAAAAATGAGCAAATCAGAAGCAACAGGAAAATATTGAGCACAGCAATCAGTTGGATTCATGCACATGAGAGACACATGTCCACAATATCTCCTGCTGTCAGACAAGACATTCTACCTTTTCTCTGCCTGACTGTTTATTAGTGGATAACACACACACACACATACAAACCCCCTATATCATGTCAACATGTTTGCATTGAATTCTGCAAGCAAGTGTAAATAATAGGACCAGATTCTAAAACCTTGCCTGTCATGACATGCATTTTATTGTGCAAGTGGCTATTGGCTGGAGAATATGCATAAGGTTTATATGTCTGTGCCATACTCAGACAACCTCCTTCACATACGAACATATGAATTTGCCAGCAGAAACAGGCCACATGGCCTATCAAGTCTGCTCGAGTGTGCAGCTAGCACCCTTACATTGCAGATGCCTCACACACCTCCCCCCTTAAGTAATTACCCCCCCCTTACCCTGTCCCTTCCCCTTTTGGAACTGCCCACTGTCTTACAGGATACCACCTCCTCCAGCAGTGTTCCATTCAGCCACAACCCTCTCGGTGAAAAAGTGTCTCCTCATTTCCCTTTTATATCTTCCCTCCTCCATTCCAAGTCCATGCCCTCTTGTGTTCCATATCCCTTCAGTAACTGCCTTGTTTATCCCTTTTAAGTACTTAAATATCTCAATCATATCCCCCGATCCGGTCTCTCCTCCATGGAGTACATATTCAGCTCACTCAGCCTCTCCTCATATGGCCTGTCCCCCAGTCCCTGAATCATCTTAGCTGCTGTACACTGTACCCCTTCCAGTAATCTTTTGCCCTTCTTTAGATATGGGTGTCAGTACTGCATGCACTACTCCAGGTGTGGCCTGACCAGTGACCTGTAGAGAGGCAGGATCACCTCCCTGCTACTGGAGGAGATTCCTCTTGCAGTACATCCGAGCATGCTGTTGGCCTTTGCTGCCACCTTCCTGCACTGCTCTGTATCATTCATTTTCCTTGTTACAACCACCCCTAGATCCTTTTCCTCCTTGGTGATGCCTACCTGGACTACTCTCAGATGGTAACCCCTTCCTGGGTTCTTTGCTCTGAAGTGCAGTACTTTGCACTCTTTAGCATTGAACCCCAACTGCCACACTTCCGACCACTCCTTCAGTTGGGTCAGGTCATCCTACAGCCCCTGCCATCCTGCTATGATGTCTACCACTGCCACCCAACTTGGTGCCATCAGAGAACAGACTGATCTTATTCCTGATGCCATGTAAGATGTCCGTTATGAATATCCCAAACAGCACTTGCTCCAGTACCAATCCCTGTGGCACCCCACTCACCACAGCCCCTGGAGATGAGAGCTCCCCCCCCAACCACTACCCTCTGCTGTCTCCCCTGCAGCCAATTCTTGATCCATTTAACCATCTTAGTCCCTGCGCCCATGCATCTCAACTTTACCCCCAACCTCCCATGCAGCACTGAGTCAAGGGCCTTGCTGAAGTCCAAATATATGACATCCACAGCATGGCCCTTGTCCAATTTCCTCATTACCCAGTCATAATACTCAGCTAGGTTAGTCTGACATGATCTTCCTGAGACAAACCCATGTTGATGATCATCCTGGAGCCCATTGTTTTCCAAAAAGGGCACCAGACTCTCCTTCAGAATTGTCTCCTTCAGCTTCCCCACAATGGATGTTAGGCTTACTGGTCTATAATTGCCCCGTTCATCCTTTGGGCCACTTTTATGGAGGGGTACCACATAGGCCATCCTCCAGTCATGTGGTATGCACCTTGAATCCAGGGAGGTATTGAATAGGTCCACCAGTGGTCCAGCCAGGACCTCCACCATTTCCTTCAGCACCTTGGAATGTATGCCATCCGGTCCTGGTGCCTTATCCATCCTCAGAGCCCTTGGACTTTCCAATACCCTGCCCTCAGTGATCACCCCATCTGTTACTCTCCCCTTCCCCACAACAGTGCCTTCCCCTGAAATCCTACATGGGTATGCTGTTAAGCATATGCTATGGGTTAATATTCACAGAAATACCAACAACAACTTAATCTGTTTTAATTTCAGTTGTTTTCCATCTGCATCCCCCCACCACGAGGCTGAAAATAGGCGGAATGGTGTAGCCCTCCTTCTCCAATCAACAAAATAAAATAAATATAGAATAATACATGGGGAGGCACGCATAACAAACATTTATGCACACCCTTGGCATGTGAGATGCTAACTAAGGCATCCCACACCAAGGGTGTGCATAAAATTCGAGTTTCACAGTCCTCCACGTTTGTTGTTTTATGTGACTGCTGGGGACTGTGTTTTTCTTTCACAGCTACTGTATTAGAAATAAAGCATTCCAAAAATGAAAGTGTGTGTGTGTGTGTGTGTGTGTGTTGTTTTAGTGTTACAGTTCTCATTTACAGGCAACTCTGCAAACACTTGAATTCGGCAAAATAGTAGCTGAGTAAGGTTAATTTGTATGAAAAGTATATATTTGCTGCTTTTGGTTTTGCAAGCAGAGGAGCAAACTTCAAAGGTCAGCACAGTTTGTCAAGTAAAGAGAGAGAGAGAGGAATACACAGCACATTTGTAAGAGCACATCCAGGAGAGAAGTTACAAGAGTTGATGGTTGGCAGCTCTGAATTCTCTGAATGTGTAACTGTTGACTAGATGGGGTGAGTTAAAAGATGAAAGGAAGAGACTGACAGAGCAGTGTTTTACTTTGTTTGAACCATGATTCTCTTCAGTTGTGGGGTTTTCCATGCATCTGAGTGAGCACGAGCTATGTGGCGGAGTGAGCATGGGCTGTCCATTGGCAAAGCTGGCATGTGTTAGCCATTACAAGTCATGGGTTATAATGGTGAATTATATAGCCAGCGTTCCAAATGAAAAAAAAAACAGTGCCCAATTATTGCTAAATCATAATAATAAAATGCTGCGGGTCAAAAGCTCCAAGTCTTGTTTATATCTCTAACTTAAACATTTTACCCCTTTATATGATACAGAAAATCCCGTGTTATGTCCTCCATAGGAAGAAATGCAGCAGCCTGCTATAGAACTAGTGATAAGGGATGACTCAATCAGGCCTGTTTCCGATCATCCGGGACATTCAATTGCTTAATATGCCGTACTGTAGCCAATAAGCTTTGCCACCCAGCACAGTCGCAGTATAATCTGACATGTTTTAACTCCGGCTAGTGCCACATTCTCCACTCTTCACAAAGGAATGCTTCCACTGCTCACTCCAAGCACTTTTATCTTTACTTTGATAAGTAATGCTATTAATAATTCCTTACAGGATAACAGGCTTTTAAGAAAAATAGTCAGGTTGAGATGACTAATAAATAAATACTGACAGAAAGCCATTGCTTGGACAGCTCCATCTGTTTCAGGAACCATTTCAGCCTCCGTCACACTTACACTGGAGATTTAGTTCTTGATATTTTCTTCTGGGCCCAGGAAAGGAAGCCATGGCATGGCCTTTACATTTTCAGTAATTACAGTGTCAGTTATGCGGGTTGGTCTGGTTTGGCAATAACGAGTGGTGGCACTGCCCTTCCCTCTTTGGATGGGATGATGCTTGGAGCTGTACACAGGGTGAGGAATTTGGGGATCATTATGGACTCCAAGCTGACTTTAGAATATCAGGCATCAGCTGTTGTCCACAATTGCATTTACCATCTCCAGAACATCTTCCAGATCAAATCCTTTCTGGAACCATCTGATCTTGTGACTCTGGGGCACACGCTAGTTACTTCTATACTGGATTACTGTAACTCTTTATATCTTGGGTTATATCTAGACCGGATTACTTTTAACACTTTATACCTTGGATTATCTGTGAAGTTGCTACGTTGTTTGCAGCTGGTCCAGAATGCGCAGCCCGGCTGAATGCTGAGGCCTCTCAATTTGGGCTTGTCATGCCAGTTCTCTGTGTTCTACACTGGTTGCTCGGCGGTGCTGCTTCAACTTCAAGGTGTGCTTGCTCACCCAACAAGGCCTTGCATGGTCTGGGTCTGGGCTACCTGAAAGATCTTCTGACCCTTTATATTCCTGGTCATCCCCTTCAGCCAGTGGATGCAAATCTCCTTCTAATTCCCAGATCCCGTTTGAAGTCCTCGGGTGATAGGGTGTTTGGCATGGATGCTCTGATATCTTGGAATGCTGCCCCTTCCCCAGGAAGTGAGAGATTTGCCATCCCTGACCAGATTCAAATCTCACTTGCAGACCCACCTGTTTTTGTTGAGTTTTGGATATGGCTCTGCTGTAGACTTTCTGTGTTATTTTATTTTATTTGTAAAAATGTTTATGAGTGACTTTATTGAATTTACCTGTTTTAATGTGAGGCACCCAGAACCCCTGGGAATGGTTGCCATATAAATACAATGGTTTTGCCCATGCTGATGTAACCCCTAGATGGCGCTATCCCAGGGGCTACTACCCCTGCCTGATTTGCCACTAACAGGTTGAGGGGCCTGGAGCCAATGGCGGGTGCCTCCACCCAGAGGTCAGGGTTTGCAATAGTTAAACTAACTTGGTCACAGCCCTCTGGGACACTGCAACCCCTTTCTTCCCACTAGTGGCCCACACAATATATCAGAATTACCTTCACAGTATACACTTACCCCAGGTCTGGTTCCGGCACTGGGACCTCCTGTGAAATGAGATACAGTGCAACAATCACAGTACAGTACTTTAACATAGACAAATACCTCAGGCAGTATAACTTTGCTGAAACAAGCAGCTCTGATTTATTTAGGGGATATAACAAGACAGGGAAATCAGGTTAATTAGCTTATCACTCTAATAATCTACCTATGGCTCTGTGCACAGGCCTATCCCTATCAGTTACTGTCCTGGTACCCAAGCCCTAGTGGCTAGTCCAAACGTGGCAGCTGGTAGGGGCCCTTTCACACAGAGAAAGGAGAATTAAACAGTCAGCAGTACAGTAATTCCATTTGGATTTAATGTGGCAATTCAACAGGAGTGACCCTGAATTAGTACTCACGACCTCCAAATAAGATAGGGTCCTTCAATGTCAGCAGGGCTCACTTGAGGTACACAAACCTCTTCACATCCATATAAAAGAAAGCACTATACAGGCAGGCTGCATCTGTATCGATCGCAATTACTGCAATACCGAAGAGTACAGCAGAATTCAGTTCTCTGACAGACCGGGTGTAATTTTCAGCAATTCCTCCAGTCTTCTACAGGGTGAGCCTGGTTTCTACTCTTCAGAGATCCTTTGATTCTTTTCACAGGACAGTTCAGTCCTAACAAGCTGTTACACAAGCTGCAGACCGAACTCTGGGCCTTACACGTTTTTGACTAAAACTGCACACTGAAAAGCACAGGCTCCTTCCTTCTTCACTGCCAAAGCTCAACTGAACTTTCAACCGACAAAATTGGCACTTCCTTTGAGTTCCTCCCAGTTCTTGACTGGATTGGCTGTCACTCACAATAGACTGCTGCTGTTGGTCCAAAAGGCACTGAAGTCTAAACTACATCTCCAGAGTCACTGCCCATACAATCCTCTTGTGGCTGGCTCAGATTATGAGTCCAAGTTCTGATTCGTCCAAGGCACCATTTTAGAGCTAGCTTACCCACACTGATTGGTCCAGTTCAGCAGTTCAAAACTAGAATGGGGAACTAGCAGACACAGTTCTGACTGCAAAGAAAGCAGGTTAGACAAACTGTAATTTCATTATTACTCTAAATAATTGGCAAACAGTTACATCTTTCAGATAGGTTCCTTTGCATCCTAGTGACTGCAAAATGAAGTGAATTGGCAGCAGCTTGAGTGGTACTCAATCAAAGAAACACACAGTCCCCATACAAACTAATTATGTCTGCAAGCAGACAGCTCTTAAAGAGACAGTACCAGAGGTTCTAAAAACACTCACTGATAAATGGCTTAAATGCCAAACACCATTCAGGCTTGGAGCATTCAAGCAAGCTCCTGGAAGTCTTTTGGGAACCCCCATTTGCAGGGGGGTTACACCCTTCCTGGCCTGGGAAAGCTTGACGTCTGCGTCAAGCAAGTACCCATAAGTTTCAACTGCAACTATATACATTTGCATTAGGCTCGCACATGTGATCATCAGTCAATATATCATTTTACCAAGAACACATTTCTGAAACATTGCAGTACGTCCTCTTTACACAGTATTACATACACATTGTACCATAACTCAAGTTATTACCTCTTGTACATGAAACCTGAAGAGAGGGGCCCTTCCTATCAGTTACCTTGGGGCTGGATGGGGCAAGGCACCATACTTAGAGGGCAACACAAGTAACTTGGAGTTAGCACTGATGCTCAGTTTGGGCAATGAGCTCGGGGACACATACACTCCTTTATGGACAACATTGAGAGGCAAGTCCACAGGCCTCCCAAGCGAATCATAACTGAGGTGCACCACAGGCTTTACAGCTCGACCAGTCTTTCTAGGGAACTGTTATAGTCTCTGTACTCTGAGCCTCATTTTCAGCATTGTCCTCATTTGTCAGGGAGTCTCCATGGGGTAGAGAGGCTAGAACTTGGGGCACTTTCAGCTCCAGGAGTTACAGTTTCTGAGTCCACAACATTTGGCTCGCATGGAGAGCTTTCGACACTGGCAGTGGACTGTCAGGGCACTCAAAATACTCTTCTTGTTCAGGTGTATCACCAGTCTGCCCCAATCTATCATTTTCCTCCCTGAAGCTCAAACAGTTCAACCATGCACAATGATTCCATTTCATCTGATCTGATGCTTTGCACTTCACTTTCTGGGAGCATTGGCTCCAGGGATGAAGCTGGGGCTTAGACAGTCCAGAAGGCCCAGCTTCATCTCCAGTATTGACTAGGGATTGCCCTCAAACAATTGACTCAGTTCGTAAGAAGGATAGTATTCAAAGTCACTCTCACTTTCTTCCGATATGGACTGACAGTCATGCTCAACTGGGACTTGTGGAGGGAACACTTTAACTTTGCTTCTGTAGGTGCAGACTTTCTTGATCTTTTCTTAGCAGCAGCTCTAGTCACTGGTCCAGAGGGGCATCTTCTAGGGCTCAGACTCAATTAAGATTTGTCCAATGGGCAGTAAATGATTTCTATGCATTGTTTTACATCTTTTGAATTATTCTCAGGCCTTACTTTGTACACTGGCAGATCATCTAGTTTGCCCACTACAATGTGAGGGAGATGGTGCCATCTGTCAGCAATCTTGTGCTTGCCATGCAGTCCCAGATTTCTTAGCAATACCCGATCTCCTCCTGGAGTTCCTGTGCTTTCACCTTTTATCATACCTTTCTTTGTTGGCCAGATTTCTTTTGGCAGCCATGGTTTGAGCCAGTTGGTACACATGAGTTAGCTGGGCCTTTAACTTTTGCACATACTGTAAATAGTTGTCAGCTTGAACCCCATCAGGAGAGACCCCAAAACACACATCTACTGGTAGTCGAGCTCTCTTCCAAACATCAGCGTGTAGGGGAGAATCCAGTGGCATCACTTTTGGTGCAGTTATAAGCATGTACCAGGGTGCTAATTTGTTGGCTCCATCTAGGCTTGTCCTTTGGGTGCAGGGTGCCTAGCATATCTAGCAAAGTGCGGTTGAAACGTCAGGCTGTGGGTCCCCTGGGGGTTGGTAAGGAGTGGTTCTGGACTTTCGCCTCCCCACAGAGAAAGCATCTCTTTGATCAGACGACTCTCAAAGTCTCTCCCTTGATCAGAATGGATTCTTTGTGGAGCCCCATAGTGAACAAAAGTTTTCTACAAGTACTTTGGCCACAGTGGATGCTTTCTGGTCTTTGGTGGGGAAAGCTTGGGCATATCTCGTAAATGGTCAGTGACCACCAGCACATTACTGATATTTCTTTGATCTGACTCCAAACTCAGAAAATCAATAAGACCAGCTCCATGGGTGCACTGGTGGTGATGTTAACAAGGGGCAGCCCTCTGGGGCAAAGCTTTCCTCTGTAAGCAGCACTACCATAGTTCGAATGTGGTGCTCCACATCAGCCCCATCTTAGGCCATTAGAATCTGGATCTCACCAAGTCAAGTGTTCTGTCTATACCAAGGTGCCCCATGTGGTTGTGCAAGGACCTCAGTACTGAGTCTCGAAGGCAGTGGGCAGCACCAGTTGTTGTTTGTCTACTTGTCCCCCTCTGTCTACTGTTTCTCTGTATAACAGTTTATTGATCAGTTTCAACTTAGGACCTTCTTTGTATAACAGTGCAGTTCTCAAATCAGGGAGCGTATTTGGACACATCTTTTCCTGCATAGAGGCTTCTAAAGCTGCTTTGATCATGGGATCGCGGATTGAGCCGCTCGAATACTGTCATTGTCCAGCTGAGGCGGTGCACCAATGTCTATTGCAGAAAAGTGGCAATAAGCAGCAGGTATGCAATTCTCAGAGGCTCCCAAGCAATCCACCATGCAGTCCACTCGTCCATGGACATTTGTTCCTCCCTGTCAAACTTCCGGCAGAGTGCCCAATGTCGGGTTCTGCCAATCGGACCCAATCATTCTGGGGAACAGGCCTCCGGAGAGAGCATCAGCATCTATGTGGTTCAGACCTGCTCGGTATTCGAGAGCATAGTCATATGTAGATAATGCAGAAAGCCACCTATGGCCAGTGGCATCCAACTAGCTGAGGTCTGCACATAGGTCAAGGATTATTGTCAGTTTTACTAGTATTTTAGCCCCATATAAGTACTCATGGAATTGGTCAACAATAGCCCACTTCAAAGCTAGGAACTCTAACTTATGTACAGGATAGTTCTTTTCGGATGGGGTCAGGCTTCTACTGGCAAAGGCCACTGGTCTCAGGCCATTCGTGCTCTTGGTACAACACAGCCCCCAACCCTTGCAAGCTAGCATCAGTGTGCAGGGCGTAAGGTTTTCTTGGATCGGCATAGGCCAGCACTGGAGCATGGGTAAGTTGATATATGATCTCATGAAAAGCAGTCTCACAATCAAGAGTCCAACAGGCCTAAATACTTCACTCGAATGAAAATACACTCTTTCAGTCTTGAGGGACGCTGACTTTTGGTATTTTTTGTGGGTTGGGGGATACCCTTGAGTAAGGTTAAGTAAAGGGCGGATCACTTTTGAATAGTCCTTGATGAAGCGCCGATAATAACCACAGAATCCCAGGAATCTTTGCAGTTCTTTTAGATTTTTGGGCTGTGGCCAGGTGGTCAAGGCCTCAACTTTACTTGGGTCGGTCTCTATTCCCTCGGTGGATACTATGTGTCCCACATACTTTACTGATGTTTGAAAGAATTGACACTTATCAATGGACAGTTTAAGGCCAAAGTCCTCCAGTCGGTCCAATACCTTAAATAATCTGCTCTCATGTTCCTCCAGTGAGCTGCCAAACACAATAACATCATCTAGGTATACCAGGCACTCTAGTAAGTTCATGTCCCCCACTGCACGCTCCATCAATCGTTGAAAAGTGGCTGGGGCACCTGAAATCCCTTGAGGCATCCTCATGAATTCATAGAAGCCAAGTGGACAGATAAAGGCCGTCTTCTCACGGTCCTCTGGGGCCATCGGGATCTGATAGTACCCACTGCGGAGATCCAGCACAGAGAACCACTTGCTCCCGTTTAGGCAGTCCAAAGCATCCTGAATGCGGGGCATTGTGTACTGATCAGGGATAGTCCGCCGGTTTAAGGTCGATAATCCACACACATCCTTACTGTTCCATTCTTTTCCTCACTACCACAATGGGGAAGCATAAGGGCTTCTGGATTCTTGTATTACACCAGCAGCTAACATCTCTTGCAGATGCGTCTCACATCATCTATGTCAGCAGGTGCCAGGCGTCGAGACCTCTCCAGAAATGGTCTTTCGTCATGCAGCCGGATATTGTGCTCAGCTCCTTGCACGCATCCTACATCCATTCCTTTAAAGAAAACACCTGGTCTCTCTGGGCAAGCTTCTCACTGATCCTCACTTTCCATTCAGCTGGCAGCGGGAGTCGCGAAATCAAACAAGTCAGGCGTTACTCTATCATTCTTCCTTGAACTGCTTGCTGGGTAGCACTGCAGTGTCTGCACAATGCACATTAGCCAGGATGCAACCTCTGTTTACTCGAATGTCTCTTTCAGACACATTATGAACTTGGACCATTACCCTTCTGGCATAAGCATGGGCTCTAGCGGGCAAAATACTAGGCTTGACCAGCAGTCCCTCTGGCAATTTTCCATCGCCTGGTGCATCCAACATTAATATTTTATTCTTAACATCCTTTCTGATACGGACCTCTCCCTGTAAGGTACACTGGGCATTTGGCACCAGGATCAGAGACTCAGGATCCTTCTTCCATACAATTCCGACCGGTTCCTCTGGTTCTGTTTTTCAGCATCTCTCTGTGCCTCATAGGCCTTCTTAATTAAAGCGGAACTCTTAAAGCTCTACTAGTCTTTGACCCCTGTTTTCATAACACAACTGTGCCAGCCTTCCGAACATATGAGCATTTGTTCCAATCAACAAAGGACACCATCATACAGTCCAGTGGGGACACACTAAGGCTAGGGTCTCTGCTTGTCGGCCACTCCAGCCACGGAGGTGGGGAAAGACAGCCAAGTCGGATATACCCGAATAGGGTAGGCCTTCACTTAACCCCCATACATGCAGTCCTTCTAATGGTTGTAAGGGTACGTCTGACAAATGCTTCTGATACCAATCCTGGAACATAATTGTCACTTGGGAGCCACTGTCTAATACAGCTCTTGTAGACACTCCATTCACCTTTACAGTGGTCTCCATGGAGGACCCACTATTCTGGACCAGTCTGGAGAGGCGGTAGTGGGGGCCTGGGCAACTGACCTTGCCACAAAAGGACGTGAATTAGCATTTTGGTGCCTCACTGGGATCATGTCGTGCACCTCTTAACCACTGATTTCTTCTCCAAGCTCTCCTTGTAGCCTATATGCAACTTTGTCAGTGTCTTTTGGGACTGGCATTCCCTTTCATGTGCCCATCTTTCCCACAATTATAGCAAAACATACTTTCTGGAGTTTGAGCTGGCCGAGGCGCCACACTGGGAGCCAGGGCGGGGTATTACTAACTGGAAACCTTGGTGCCATCTCTGTCTGGCGGCGTGATAAGCATTTGGAGACATCTCGTCAGTTTCTCCACTTCCATGGTCAAGGAATCGAGTTCGAGCTGTTATCAGCAGGAGATACATGGTGGTACCCCACCCCATAGCAATGCAGTCGGATATAGGTCAGGGCCCTGTACTTGCAGGCGTGGCCTTCATAAAGGACTGTTTTTGAATTCCGGATCTCTCTCAACAGTTAGCCCCATTGTGACATATCTTTTCCTTGTCAGAGCACTCATTGACTGCCAACCTCTGCCCCGAACTTCACTTGATGGGTCACCTCAGTCACTCGGGTCGTAGCCGCAGCTATTGGTGCAGGTCCCTCCCGAGGTCGTCTTTTCTCAACTCTCGAATTTCTCTCATTAACTCATCATAGGAGGGTGGGGATTCCAGTCGATCTGCCAGGTGTAACTGAAGCAACAGCAGTTCTGAGAAGGGGCAGACTTAGGATCCTGTCCAGCCTGGTTCGTCCAGTTCAATCGCTGGCAAACTACCTTTTCTGAGGCATTCTTGCAACAATTTTTCCAGCCGAGATACATACACAGACAACAACTCCCTGGTACTGTTGTGCATCTCTTACTCTCCACCATAGGTCCTCATCAGAATCTGGGCTCCCATACACATTCTCCAAGGCCTCAAGATAGGCCTGTGCAGTCGCTTCAGGGTTACTGGCCCGTTTAGCACGGATGGTAGCCAGGGCGGGACCTCGGGAGGCTCTCACTAACCCTCTTTGGCTTTACCTTCCGAGCATTGCCATTCTAGCACTTGAGGGCAACATAGTCTATCCAGGTCTCCCAGTCATCCTCCCTTGGGGGTGGGAGGTGCCAGAAGATCCTCAACCTTCGTAAGAGTCGTGACTAATGGCAGGTGCAGAAATAGGAGTCTGCATTGGTTCAGCCACCATTACGGGCACTGGAGCAGGAGAGGGTGTTGGGGAGGAACACCCCAGGTGGCAAGAATAGTTTCTTCAAGTCCTCCACAGTTTTCCCTCTCCCAGCAACCATTCAGCAAATTTCTCTGAAAGTTTCAGATAGTGGTGGGGGCTGATTCCCCAGGTCTTTACTGTCCTTAGTTATCACTCTCCAAGCAGTGAGGGGCTCCCTCTGGGGTAATGGTCTGTGGCACTTTGAGCTATCTATGGGATCCTTAAACTCTACTAGGGCCAGGAAAGTGTGGGTGAGCAGATTAGCATGCCGACCCACCACCACAGGGTTTTGTAAACCTTCCACCTTGGAAAGTACTCCCTGTACAGTGTCCGTATTGATACCCAGGGGGATGTCCAGGATAAGCATAGCATTTTGGGGGTCGATCTCCTCCCCAGTACACCACTCCACCAGCCGGTGCACTGCCACTTCTGTCGGGGTACCCATTTTTTCTTAACAGTGGTTCGTAAATATGGCCACTAGAGGACACACAATCCCAGCGGTGAGCCTCCAAGATGTAACCCCTAGATGGCGCTATCCCAGGGCTACTACCCTGCCTGATTTGCCACTAACAGGTTGAGGGCCTGGAGCCAATGGCGGGTGCCTCCACCCAGAGGTCAGGGTTGCAATAGTTAAACTAACTTGGTCACAGCCCTCTGGGACACTGCAACCCCTTTCTTCCCACTAGTGGCCCACACAATATATCAGAATTACCTTCACAGTATACACTTACCCCCAGGTCTGGTTCCGCACTGGGACCTCCTGTGAAATGAGATACAGTGCAACAATCACAGTACAACTTTAACATAGACAAATACCTCAGGCAGTATAACTTTGCTGAAACAAGCAGCTCTGATTTATTTAGGGGATATAACAAGGACGAGGAAATCAGGTTAATTAGCTTATCACTCTAATAATCTATTTATGGCTCTGTGCACAGGCCTATCCCTATCAGTTACTGTCCCTGGGTACCCAAGCCCTAGTGGCTAGTCCAAACCGTGGCAGCTGGTAGGGGCCCTTTCACACAGAGAAAAGGAGAATTAAACAGTCAGCAGTACAGTAATTCCATTTGGATTTAATGTGGCAATTCAACAGGAGTGACCTGAATTAGTACTCACGACCTCCAAATAAGATAGGGTCCTTCAATGTCAGCAGGGCTCACTTGAGGTACACAAACCTCTTCACACATCCATATAAAAGAAAGCACTATACCAGGCAGGCTGCATCTGTATCCGATCGCAATTACTGCACAATACCGGGAGAACACACAGAATTCAGTTCCTGACAGACCGAGTGTAATTTTCAGCAATTCCTCCAGTCTTCTACAGGGTGAGCCTGGTTTCTACTCTTCAGAGATCCTTTGATTCTTTTCACAGGACAGATTCAGTCCTAACAAGCTGTTACACAAGCTGCAGACGGAACTCTGGGCCTTACACACGTTTTTGACTAAAACTGCACACTGAAAAAGCACAGGGCTCCTTCCTTTTCACTGCCAAAGCTCAACTGAACTTTCAACCGACAAAACCGGGCACTTCCTTTGAGTTCCTCCCAGTTCTTGACTGGATTGGCTGTCACTCACAATAGACTGCTGCTGTTGGTCCAAAAGGCACTGAAGTCTAAACTACATCTCCCAGAGTCACTGCCCATACAATCCTCTTGTGGCTGGCTCAGATTATGAGTCCAAGTTCTGATTCGTCAAGGCACCATTTTAGAGCTAGCTTACCCCACACTGATTGGTCCAGTTCAGCAGTTCAAAACTAGAATGGGAACTAGCAGACACAGTTCTGACTGCAAAGAAAGCAGGTTAGACAAACTGTAATTTCATTATTACTCCAAATAATTTCTGGCAAACAGTTACATCTTTCAGATAGGTTCCTTTGCACCCTAGTGACTGCAAAATGAAGTGAATTGCAGCAGCTTGAGTGGTACTCAATCAAGAAACACACAGTCCCCATACAAACTAATTATGTCTGCAAGCAGACAGCTCTTAAAGAGACAGTACCAGGGGTTCTAAAAACACTCACTGATAAATGGCTTAAATGCCAAACACCATTCAGGCTTGGAGCATTCAAGCAAGCTCCTGGAAGTCTTTTGGGAACCCCCATTTGCAGGGGGGTTACACTGACATTAGTGTACTCTATATGCTACAGACACAGACATGTAAGGACATGTTAGGGGGCAGTATAGCGCAGTGGTCTAAGGCTCTGAGTTGCAAATTTGGTGACATCCAGCAGACCAGACCTGGGTTTGAATCCCACAGCTTCCACTTGCATACTGTGTGACCCTGAGCAAGTCACTTAACCTCCCTGTGCTCCCAGGTCGCTCCTGTAAAAAGCTTTCAGCTTAGTGTGCTATACCTGGTTAAACAACTAAATAAAAAAAGGTCCTTTATAGCTTGGACCTCTTTATCTCAGCAAGTGTCTTGTAACACACGCAGTGTCCAGGAGTTATACTGTTCAAGCAGACAGTTTTTAGGTGTTCCTACTTTTCACTCGAAGTTGTTGTAGCATTCTCTGTTGCACACTAGGGCCCGGTTTTCAAATGGGGATGCAGGACTTGCGACCAAGCCCTGCATCCCTGCAAAGTTTGCTGCACCTGTGTCCTAGGGTTTGCTGTAACTTGTGCCCTATTTTATAACCCTGGATGCAAGTTCTGACAGTGCCATCATTTTATGGCAGCTTGCGCCAAAGGTGTGGCACAAGCCCCATAAAATGGCTCCCCCCATGGCGCAAATGTAGACTGGGGGGGGGGGAGCTGGTCTAAATCCTGCATTCGGCACAAGGCACTTGTGCCAGGGAGTTGCGGCTTGGATTCTTCTAAAATCAGACTTGCAGCATTGCTTGACACAAGTCACCACTCTTGTCAAACTCCCTGCCATAAGTCCATTGCAGCAAATGCAACCCTTATTAAAATCATTCCACTGTTGGACAGGCTGAGGCCCCCGCCATGAACTGCTTTTGGTCTTGGTTGAAAACATTGCCTTTAAAAGATTCTTTCCTGGGATGCTGACTGTAGATTGTAGACTGTTTAGATTCTCCCTTTGTATCTGTTTTCCATAAATGTATTTAGTTTCAATTAATATTGTTTGGATTGGACTGGATGTTGTTGCTGTGTTGTGTTTGTATTTTTATTGTTTTCTTGATTTATTTCTTTATTGTACTTCAGTTTAAGAAAGGTGTGTTTTAAATATCTGTCTGTCTGATAGCATCTGTCTGTCTGTCTGATAGACAGCATATATTTGTCTTCTATCTGTCTGACAGATAGACTTCTATCTGTCTGTCTATCTATCTATCATAGAAAACTGACGGCAGATAAGGACCACTAGGCCCATCCAGTCTGCCCATATACCCTTCCTGTGTCACACCTGCTGACCCTACTAGGTCATCAGCTTTAGTCTGTCCCTCCCACCTATAGGGTTCCCTTATGCCTATCCCATGCATGCTTGAATCCCCCCACTGTGCTTGTTCCCACCACCTCTTGGGGTAGGCTGTTCCATGCATCCACCACCCTTTCCGTGAAAAAAAACTTCCTTCTATTGCTCCTTAACCTTCTCCCTCCAGTCTCAAATTGTTCCCCCTCATTCTTGTACCCCTCCTATACTAAAAGATGTCACCCAATTGTTCCCCCTCATTCTTGTACCCCTCCTATACTAAAAAGATGTCACCCACCTGCACCTTGTTCATGCCCTTAAGATATTTGAAAGTTTCTATCATATCTCCATGTTCCCGCCTCTCTTCCAGTGTATACATATTAAGATGCTTCACAATCTCCTCATATGTATTCTGTTGCAAGCCCTGCACCATCTTAGTCACCCTTCTCTGAACCACCTCCACCCTGTATTTCTTTTCGAAGATGTGGTCTCCAGAACTGAACACAGTATTCCAGGTGCGGTCTCACCAGCATTTTGTTTAGTGGTATCACCACCTCCCTTGTTCTGCTAGTGATACCCCTACCTATGCACCCCAACATTCCATTGTCCCTCCCTATAGCCTTTGAACACTGGCCACCTTTAGACCATCTGAGATAATCCCCAAACCCCTTTCTTCCCTTGTGACTTCCAGCAATTCTCTCCCATCCTATAGCTCTCTGTAGGGTTTCTGTGCCCTATGTGCATGATTTTGCACTTCTTCACATTGATCCTCAGTTGCTACACTTTTGACCATTCTTCCAGCCTTCCTAGGTCCTTCCTCATCCTCTCCACCCCATCAGGAGTGTCCACTCTGTTGCAGATCTTGGTGTCATCTGCAAATAGGCAAACCTTCCCTTCCAGCTTTTCAGCAAGGTCACTAATGAAGACATTAAAAAGGACTGGCCCCAGGACCAACTCCTGAGAAACAAAACTGGTCACCCCCCTTTCCTCGGATTGGATACTGTTTACCACCACCCTCTGCTTCCTGTCCCTCAGCCAGTTTCCAATCCAGTTCCCCACCTTGTGACTCACTCCCAGGCTACCCAACTTATTTTCCAGTCTCCTATGTGGAACAATGTTGAAGGCCTTGCTGAAATTAAGGTAGGTGACATCTACCACTCCCCCTGATCCACCTCCTTCATCACCCAGTCAAATGAAGGCCATCACCCTTGTACAGGCCTACATCTTTACTGGTGGGTCCCCAGGCTGCAATGAAGCTAAAACCCTTTTCCCATACAGCAGCTTTCCAACCAAGTGTTACGGCTTCTGATATAGAGATTCCAAGCCTTCTCCCTGCCATGGACCAGTAGCATCTCAGAGAATGTCATGGAGCTTGCTACCAAGGCACCTCCTTAACTCCCTGAAGTCGTCCTATACCTGCTCTATGCCTGCCTCATCCCTGGCTAGGTCATTTTTACTCAGGTGGACAATGACATCCAGTCCACCCTTACTACTGCCTTAGCGATCCTCTGGATCTGCTCCCCCTCCCTCTGAGCTGTGCCTCCTGAAAGGCACCTTACCTCCCTCTCCTCCTCACTGCCTGTGCCCAAATCCATTCCCCGGACAACTGAGTCCCTCACCAGGAGTAGCTTCCTCTTCCTCTGGGGTCCACTACCTCCCATCCCTGGGCCTCCCTTCTGGAGTACCTGCTTATCCTCCCTGGTCTCAACCTCAGGCTCACTTGTGGGAATCTCCCATTCTTCCAGGACAGCATAGGAGTTTCTAAGTTAGACCAGTTGGGGGATGTGCCTCTGTCTCACCTCTCTCACCCTCTCTAAGCCCACTGTAGTCCATCCAACCCCCTGCCCGGAGAATCATTGTGGTAGTGGCTGGGGACATGGTGGCCTCTGGATGGGGGCAAATGTCCCCAGGACAAAGGTACCTCAGCCCAGAAAGGTGCCTGCATATGGAGCAACACAACATTACTCAGGACGTCCTCCTGAGGACTGCTGCCCCACACCCACTGCACCACTCCCTGCATCTTCCCCTTCTTGTAGTCTGTCTCTACAGTGTCTGCTCTAAGGGCACCCTCTTTATGCAAGCTACTATGACCAGTATTCACAGTACCACCTGATGTATCATTCACCTCCTAGCCCCTATTCTTGACCCCAACTTTTTTTTTTCTGTTTTGTTTGTTTTGTATTCTGTTTTCTCGTTTCTTACTTTACTTCCCCCCTCTTTATGTTGGTATCTCACACCTCAAAGGTACCAATCACAGCTTTTCTTTGTTATGTTGTCTGTGTGGTCCTGTCCTTTCCTAGTTCTGGACAGAAAGTTTACAAATACTTTCCAGATGTGTCCTATAAAGGCAGACAAGCCCAGGGTGGGTGATATGGGGAGGAGGGTGGGTTTATCCTCTTGTGCTTCCCCGGCGAAAATCAATCAGCCTCAAATCACCAAGCATTCCACCAACTGTAGGCACTACCTGATAAAAAAAATCCCAAATCACCCCAAACACAGAAAAATGTCCCAAACTCAACAGTTGCACCTAAATATGCTCAGAGCAGTATTACTTAGCTTTCTGAGCCACCATCAACTCTCCAACCTGCTCCTGTGTGATGGCACTCTGATCTGCTCCTGTGTGATCTGTCTATCTATCTATTTATTATTTCAAACGTTTTACCAGGAAAGACATACTAAGCTGAGTAGCAGTTCATTTCCAGATGCATCCTGGGGGGATAGGGGACAAGGGGAAGAAAATATAATAAAAATATAACATAATGGCGAGTGGTAGACTATACAGTGAGAAGAAGAAAGAAACATAATAAACAAGCAGATTATAGCAATATAAACAATTTAGCATTTACAATTTTACATTTACAATTCAATTTACAGTTGTGGCTAGCTGTTCATAGAGAGCCCTAAGAGTTGCCCAGCAAGGGGCCAAAGTGCCTAGGCATATTACAGCCAAATGCAGAGAGGTACAGTACATAGGTGGGATATAATAATTAGGTGGAGAGGGGTTGAGCAGTGAACTAGTGGTGTGGGAGTGTATAGGTCAAGATAAGGGAAGAGGAAAGAAGGAGTAGGGAGAGGGTAGCATGGAGAAAGAAGAATCAGGAGCAGTTGCAGATGGGTGATTAAAGCTCATGGAGAAGATGGGAGTGGGAGTGAAGAGAAGTGGCAGAGCAGGTGGTTAGGGGGAGAGAGAGTGCCACAGTTTAAGGAGACGGTAGGGGAAAGCCTCCTGACCAACTGTAGTTGACTTAGGTGGGAGAGTGAGGTGTTGATTGAGTTTCATAGGGAGTAGGAGGATGGGAAGGGGATGTAAGGAGTGAGGAGAGATAGGAGGGAAGAGAACCAAGCCAGTGTTTGGCCAGGAAGGAGGAGCAGTGAGTAAGACATCTGGCCTCAAGGAAGGGGAGAGAAAGGGCAGAGTAGAGGGAGCAGTGGTGGGTGCAGAGGGGGCAGTCAAGAGCAAAGCAGCAGAATGAGTGGAACAGTGGGTCCAGTCTGGCCAGCATAGACTTAGGAGCAGCGCTGTATACTGTGTCTCTGTAGTCAAAGATGGGAAGAATCATTCTCTGTAATATGGCTCTGCGAGCAGTCAAGGGGATGTATCTATGGTTACGGTACAAAGCCCCCAGTTTTGGGTGTAATGTTTTGTGGATTGCCTCAACATGAGCTGAGAAGTCTAGGTGCTGGTCAAGCCATACCCCAGGTACTTGAAGGATGGGACATCTTCAAGGGGGGACCCAGTAAGGTGTGAAAGGAAGGGGCAGTTGTAAGTCTGGAGATTTATTGCCTGGTTCTAAAGGCCATGAAGACCATCTTCTTTGCATTTAGGACCAATTGATTTGAATGGAACCCGCACTGGACATTGTACAAATCCAGCTGGAGTATGGCCATCAGATCTTGGATCTATCTGTCTGTCTGTCTGTATATCTATCTATCTATCTATCTATCTATCTATCTATCTATCTATCTATCTATCTATCTATCATTCCTCAAGGGTAGAACTTAGAGTGGTGTCTGAGATTTAATCCTCAGCCCCTCTCCCCCTATACTGTGGAGTACCACAGGGTTCCAGTTTGTCACCCATGCTGTTCGCAGAGTATTTGCTACCATTGGGAGACATTACTAGGTGGTACAGTTTGAGTTTTCACTGCTATGCAGATGATACTCAGCTGTACATGTCTTTCATGCCCGAACATGATGGACTTCTCTCGGTCTTTAACAACTGCTTATCCGAGATCCAGGACTGGATGAGTGCCAGCTGGCTGTGGTTGAATCCAGCTAAAACTGAGATGCTGGTTGTGGACCCAGATTGTCAGGAGGTGAGTTTGTTGGCTGGACATCCCTCTGTGATTTGGCTTGGGGCTGTTCAGCTGACTACCTCAAATCAGGTGTGGAACCAGGGCATTATTTTTGACAACGATCTGACTCTGAAATCTTAGGTGTCGCTGTTGTCAAGACCGCACTTTACCATCTGAGGAATAGCACCTGGTTCCGCCCGATGATCTTCCAACTTTGGTCCATGCCTTTGTGACTTCCTGCTTTGACTACTGCAATGCCCTCTACTTTGGGCTACAGTGAGTTTATATCCATTGCTTGCAGCTGGTGCAGAATGCGGCAGCCAGGCTTTTAACTGGTTCTTCTAGGGCCAATCATATTACACCTGTGCTCTGCAGACTGCATTGGCTGCCAGTACAGTGGCGGATCACCTTCAGGGTCAGCTTACTAACCTATAAAGCCCTACATGAACAGGGACACCTTTACTTGCAAGATCTCCTGCACCCCTACTGCCCCCAGCTCACTCCACTCCACCGATGAGGGATTGCTAGAGATTCTCAGGGTTCAAATGAAAACATCAGGGGCCCATTCTTTTGCTTTTGTGACCCCCACCCTGTGAAATTCTCTAACTCATCTGGTGAGAGAGTGTCTGACTGTCCAGAGTTTTAAAACAGCATTAAAAGTTATTTATTCAACCTGGCCTTTCCAGACTGCTTCTAGTAAGAAGATTGCTGAAGATTTTACATGATAAATATTTTAGAGATCTGTTGATATGTTATCTGTAGAGTTTAAATTGTTGTTGTGTCTGCTTGTTTGATTATATACAAGCACCCTGAACTTTTCGGAAAGGCACTTTTTATAAATAAATATGATTTGATTTGATCTATCTATCTATCTATCGGCAGTATCTATCTGTCTATCTATCTATCTATCTATCTATCTGTCTATCTATCTATCTATCTATCTATCCATCCATCCATCCATCCATCCATCCATCCATCCATCTATCTATCTACAGACTGTATCTGTCTGTATGTCTATCATATATCTATCTATCTATCTATCTATCTATCTATCTATCTATCTATCTATCTATCTATCTACAGACTCTATCAGCAGTATCTGTCTGTCTATCTACAGACTGTCTGTCTGTCTGTCTGTCTGTCTGTCTATCTATCTATCTATCTATCTATCTATCTATATCTATCTATCAGGTGTCAGTGCAGCTCAGTTGGTAGCACATCTGCCTTTGGGCCAGAAGGTTGTGGGCTTTCATCCCACTCTGGGATTGGGCTCATCCTATAAACCCTAGCTCCAAAGTGCAGTACTGTGGGGGGGGAGGGTGCTGTACTCTCGGTATGTGCCATACTTTGGATGAGATGTTAAATCGAGATCCCTTGTACCTGACTCTGGTACTGCCCTGGTGGGTGGCTTTTCATAAGAGTAGGGATATTTTATTGAAAACAGAAACCGCACAGCACAACATCACCACATACCTATAATAAATACAGACATATCAGCAGAAAGAAAAAAAGGTCATTATTATCTAGTATGTCATCCAATGACAAGAGACCAATACGCCCTAAACAATGACAGGTCACTATGTTTTTTCTTATACTGATATATACTATGCAATGTTTGAAAAGTCACATGAGCCACTGCTCCAGGAGAATTCCATTTCTGCTGTACTTGAAATGCATGTCGAGCCTGCCACAAATAATATTTACAACATACAACAATTTATTGTGACGTGGCTGAATAACATTTCTTCCAAGCCCCGTGACAGAGATCCAAAACCGCAACAGAATAAGTGATATGATAAACAATGGTTCTTCTCACTTCGTATTCAGAACTTGCCAAAATAAAGTAGCAAAAGGGCATTCTAAGAGAACGTGACTTTGTGTTTCAAGAATGTTTCCGCAAGAATCCCTACGATAGACTCTTTCTTCTATACTTTTATGCTTAAATGAATCTTTGACCCCCATTCTCCCATGAATACTCAACCAAATATATTGTATTTATTGTATATAAAAATGTCACTGTGTCATGGCTTGTTCTAATACTTATTCCTCCATGTAATGTACTTGGGTTGTCCAAATGCTCACTCCTCTTTGTAATGTAAGTTGCCTTTTATTGTGTTATTACCTCTACTATTGTGTTCATGATTCACAAATGACTGCCTGTATATCCTTTTCCCTGTTGTACCTTCATGTTGCTCTATATTTTTACCTTTGTACCTTCCCAGGTCATACCTGAAAATAGACATTTTTTGCCTAGTGTGCTTTCCCGGTAAACAAAAGTTAAATAAATAAAAGTTATATCCAACATCTTTCTTGGTATTCTTGTTTGTCAACTGTTTCATAGCTTCACTCTGTTGAATTTTAGCTGTACTACACTAGAGAAGTTTGTGCATAAAATGTGATTAAACAAATTTTCTGTATGAAGTGTCACTATCTGTGAGATACCCAGTTTCTGCCCTTTTATTTTTTTCTAAAACATATACCAGGCACTGTGGAATAATATATCTATAAGTTGAAATTTTGGTAACCCAAGTCCCTCTTTGCCCTTCACCAAGGAATGGAGTAATCCAGTCTAATACCCATGTGGTCCAAGACTGCATAGATCCTTTTAGTGCTACCACAACAGTATAGTAAATAAATATTGAAAAAAAAGAAAGCAACAGGGTTAACCATCCTTCCCCTCCCCTCCTTATATGACCTGATTTTCCCCAGCTTCCTTGCCAACATTTCCCTTCCCATAAAAGAATGTTAATTTCATTGTCCAAGGCTGTGCATGAGTGTTGATGTGTGCAGTGGCAGTCACTTCACTACCGGTCTAGCATTGCCTGTAAAGTGCTTTGGAATACAATATGTATAAAAAGCACTATAGAAAAGGTGATTCTTCTTCTTGTCTGTCTGTCTGTCATCGAGGCACAGGTCAGGAAGTATAGGAAAAACAAGGAGCAGTTGTAGAATTCGCAAAAAGTGTTTATTAGTACTAGCAGTGACATAAAAAAAAAATTGTTCCATGTAACTATTTACAAAGGCAGAATAAACAGAGAAGATCCATCTGAGTTTTCTTTCAATCTCTGTATCTCCCACAACATTGTCACTCTCTCTCTCTCTTTTATAAGTCTTTGCAAACTCCTCCTTAACAAGTATCCTGTTATTTCTAAAATGTTCTTGTAAGTTTCAGGCAGGTGCTGCAAGAACACAATGTCCCAGAACTGAGGCCCCTTCTCCACAGCTTCTGAAAAAGGAAGCACCAAAGGAGGTTGACAGAGAAATGCCGACCTTCCCCACAGCGACGGCACAATACCGACACAGGTATTGTGCTGCCCATTGAAGAAGTGTTTTCCGTGGGGGGCTCTGCCCACTACACCCCCTGGACTTTAGGATTCCAGATTCTGATAGTGTTGGAGTTGGTCCGGGGAGAGGGCAGAACAATGGGGGAAAGTGAAACACGGAAAAAGGACCATTACCATGATAGTAGCCTTAATGGTCTTTTTTCATGTTTCGCCATCGGGGTGTCTACCTGAAGGGGTGCACCATCTGAAAAAGGGCTTAAAAACTGCTCTCAGGTTAACCCCTTGAGTTCTCAATAAGTTTTTGCAGTCATCTCAAACTATAATTATATACTATACATTTCAACAGTAACACTATATCATTTTTAAACAAAGGGATCCCAATATCAGTTACATTTCCACCTAATGATTTGCATATATTTTTATACCAGCAGATATGCAAGGGAGGAAAAGACAGAAACAGCAAAGGAAGACTGAAAGACAAAGAATTGTGAGACTGTTGGGGTGATCAAATCCTAGGTCTCACAGGAAAATTTGGTTGTGCAGCCAGACAGACAAGAGACGGAAAAGGAAAGAACAGATCCTTGTATTCAAACTCTCCATAACAACTGGGGCAGGGTCCTATTCAAGCCTGTCACATACATCTCCTTCATTAACAGGGAACTTGTTTTATCAAACAGGTTTCCAAAATGTTCCATTAATTCTCTAACATTAGCTTCTAACTTTCAGAAATTAAGCACATGTGCAGTATCATTTTTTCTATAACAGTACAGCAAACAGTAAAGTTTAAACTCATACATTTGTTTTTCAACATTCAGAACTCTCAATTCCTGATCCATATCTTGACAGAAAATCAGCATTGCTGTTTTCTTTACCAGATTTGTGTATCACCTTGAATTTAAATTGCTGTAGTGCCATGTACCACCTTGTGATTCTGGAATTTTTATATTTCATGTGGTTAAGCCAACAGAGAGGATTGTGATCTGTTACAAGTACACAGTCAGTTCCTAGCAAATAAAACTTAAGAGACTCAATGGCCCACTTTGTTGCTAAACATTCCTTTTCAATGGTGGAGTACATTTTCTCTCTGTCAAGCAACTTCCTACTTATGTACAGAATAGGAGGTTCCGTCCCATCTATATTTTGACTCAGGACTGCACCTAGACCTACCTCTGATGGATCTGTTTGTAACAAAAATGGTTTCTCAAAGTCTGGCCTCTTAAAACAGGGGCTGAACACAATGCAGCCTTAATGGCTTGAAAAGCTTCATCACACTCTGGGGTCCATTTCACATTATTTGGGTACCATTTTTTCATGAGTTCAGTGAGGGGAGTAGCTAATTCAGCAAAGTTGGGAACAAATCTCTGATAATAACCGGCCAGCCCTAAAAATGACCTGACATGTGTCTTTATTTTAGGGACAGGGCTGTTAGCTACAGCTTCTGTTTTAGAACTTTCTGGCTTAACTTCTCCATTTCCCGACACATAGCCCAAATATCTGGTTTCCTGCATGCCCAATGCACATTTGGTAGGATTAATAGTCAGACCTGCATTTTGGATAGCTTGGATAACTGCTCATAGGTCTTCCAGGTGGCTTTTCCAGTCTGGACTTTACACCATGACATCATCCAGGTATGCAGCACGATAACCAGTGTGAGGTGATAAAATGATATCCATGCACCACAGGAATGTAGCTGGCACACCATGTAAACCAAATGGCATGTTGGTGAACTGATAGAATCCAACAGGAGTGGCAAATGCAGTTTTGTCTTTGGATTCTTTAGCTTAAGGGATTTATCAGTAACCCTTGGTAAGACTGAGGGTACTTATGTACTTTCACTCCCCAATCTGTACACCAAATCATTTATTCTGGGCACAGGATTACTGTCAAATTCTGACACTTGAGTAAGTTTCCTAAAATCAAGGCAGATTCTAATACCCCCTTCTTTTTTGTTTACAGTTACCAGTGAAGATGACCAAGCACTCCTCAACTTTTATATGATACCCAATTCTTTCATCTTTTGTATTTTCTTAACCACTTCAGCTCTTCAGTGCTCTGGTAACCTGTATGCCTTTTGCCTAATAGGGTGAGCATTCCTTGGCACTATTACGTGCTCGACCCCTTTTGTTCAGCCTGGTACTGTGGTAAAAGTACTGTTAAATGTCTTTAGCAAGTTATGAATTTCAATGTTTTTTCCGGGGGTTTAGGAAACATTCACCTTTACAGCATAAGCAGTTACAGTTTGTTCCAGTCTATCCTAATCTACATCAATATCTTCTTTATCAGTTTCTGATAACACTAGCAAAGCAGCTTTTGGCATTTTTTCAACTCATTTCTTGAGGAGGTTAGCATGATATATTTCAGAAGGATTTCTCCTGACAGGGGTCTCAATCTCATAGTTAACGTTGTTAGTACATCTAAGCACTCTGTAAAGCCCTTGCCACATCATTAGCAGTTTATTTTCTGTTGTGGGTAACAGTAGCAAAACCTTTTCATCTGGCTCAAAACCTTTTTCTTTTACCCCATGGTCATAATATACCTTCTGCTGGTTTGGGGCCTCTTCCTGATTACTATGGGCAATTTCAGCATATTTTTCCAGCTTCTTTCTTAGGGCACACCTATAAGACGTTATAGATTGTTTCTGAGTGGGGTTATCTTCCCACATTCCTTTTATCACATCCAGCGGCCCTCTTGGCTGCTTACCATACAGAATTTCAAATGGTGAAAACCCTGTTAATGCCTGTGGCACTTCTACGTAAGCAAAAAGTAGGTAAGGCAAGTATTGGTCCCAATCTTTCCCTTCTCCTTTTACAAACCTTTTTAACATGTGTTTTAGGGTTTGGTTAAAAAGCTCAACAAAACCATCTCTCTGAGGGTGATAAGGGGAGGTTCATATGGCAGTGATACCTAGTAGTCTGTACAGCTCCTTAAGTAATGCAGCACCAAAATTACTGCCCTGATCAGTAATATTTTCTTTAGGTATGCCCACTCTGCTGAAAGTTTTTGCAAGCTCTGCTGCCACTTTTGATGCTGTGACAGTACGCATTGGAACTGCTTCTGGGTATCGAGTAGCATAGTCACATACTACCAGGATAAATCTATTACCCTTTTTACTTTTGTCTAAAGGTCCAACCAAATCCATTGCAATGCTTTCAGAAGGCACATTTATTAAGGGTAGGGGTACCAGGGGCACCTTGTCCTTTCTTGTGACTAGGGCTACTTTCTGACACTCAGCACAGGAATTACAACAGGTAGCAACATCTTTATGAATTCCAGGCCAGTAAAATCTATACAGCAGTCTGGCAAGTGTGAGATCCTTCCCTGAGTGACCAGCCATAGGACTATCATGTACTATCTGTAACAATTCTGTTCTATACTTCTGTGGTATAACCAATTATTCTGTCTGTTCCTGTGTCTGAGGTTTAACCCAGATTCTGTACAGTAACCCGTTACATTTTTTAAACTTTGGTTCACCCTGTTTTGGTTTCACCCCCAGGTGCTTAAAATAACCCTGGAGAGAAACATGATTAGTTTGTTCTGAAACAA
The DNA here is from genome assembly GCA_016271365.2 of Neoceratodus forsteri. Classification (NCBI taxonomy): domain Eukaryota; kingdom Metazoa; phylum Chordata; order Ceratodontiformes; family Ceratodontidae; genus Neoceratodus; species Neoceratodus forsteri. The sequence continues at coordinate 37,446,486 of CM028134.1, forward strand.
AATCACAATCATTTGTCAGTTTAGCTTCAGCATTTTTATATTTTAACCCTTTATGTCCATCAGTCTTTTTTTGCCACTGTTGTTTCAGACATCTTCTTTCTTTCCTGGACTTGCGGATCTTGGAGCTGTTCTCAAACAAGTCTGAATCAAAGTCACTGAAAGGAAAAGTGTCCCCACCATTTGAAATTTGTTTTGCCTGAGCTCTTGTTACCACTGCTGCTGAAACTGCAGGGTTCAGTTCCTCTGAGATTAACTCAGTAAATCCTGCACAGTCATTTCCAGTAATGACAGGTACAGGTAACTTAGGTACTAGCCCCACTATCATTTGGTGTGACACACCCTTAATGGTCAGAGTCACTTGGGTGGTGGGATAGTGTTGAGTGTCCTCATGGATGCAGATGACACCAGTACCTGGTCCTTTTGCACAGTGTTTTCCCAGCACCTCAACATGCACTAGAGTCCGTCTGCTTCCCAAATCAGTGAGTCCCTTTACAGTCTTATACCCCACCTTCACATCTGTTAAGTACTTGCCCCAATTTGCCAAGGACAAATCTGCTCCAGTGTCACTCTTCTTATGGCAGTTTCTTGCAATATGACCTGGCTTATTACAGTTATAGCAAATAATGTCTTTGGGCAGAAATGTATTACCCCCACCAGAGTTCTCATCAGACTTGGAGTTAAAATGTGAAAAAGAGTGTCTTATCAGTGCTTGGCTGTTACCTCACTGCTGTGGCATCTGTCTGGCCATTTGGTAGTCTTCCGCCAAAGAAACAGCCTTTTCCCCGCTTTCTGGTCGGTGTTCCTTTACCCAAAGCTGCACATCTGTAGGCAGGATGTTGATGAATTGCTCCATTGCAAATGTGTCGATGATCTGTGGGACTGTTTTGCCCTTTGGTTGGAGTCATTTTATCAGGAGTTCTCTGAGTCAGGAAAAGGCTTCTTGAGGATTGTCGACTGAGTTGTACTTCAGAGATCGAAATCTCTGCCTGTAGGTCTCTCCTGAGATGTCGTACCTTTTCAGGATTTCGCTTTTCGCCAGGTCATAGTTTCCGACTGTGCAGTGTCCATATTGCTTTAGGCAAGTTGTGCTTTCCCTGTCAGGTAGGGTACCAGTCTGATTGTCCATTGCTGCTTTGGCCATTGGCAGGCTGTTGCAACTCTTTCAAAAGTTGTCAAGTATGCCTCGATATCATCCAAGGGGTACAACTTTGTAAGTTTAATGGCTTTTAGGTTGCTTGTGTTTTGTTGCTCATCTGGATCTGTGCCAGATCCTCTGACTTTGATAGCTTGCAAGGCATCCAGTAATCGCTGCTCCTGTAGCTTCATCACTTCTCTCATCTGATGCTCCTGTCACTGCATCTCTTCTCTCCTCTGCTGCTCCTGTCACTGCTTCTCTTCTCTTCTCTCCTCTGTGCTCTAAATGTTGAATTTCTTGTTCTGTCTGCTGCATCTCCTCTCTTTTCTGTTTCTCCATCTCTTTTTGTTGTATAGCCCACTATTTGTAAAAGGCAGTCAGGTTTTCAGGTTCTGTCACTGCTTGTTATTTTTCCATAACTTGTGCTGGCTGTACAATCTCAGCTTGGACTTCTGTCTGTGCTAGTTTGGCTGCCATTCTCCTGGTAACCACTCCTGGACTTGCTGCTGCAGAATCCAAACCTTTCTGTAAGCTTTCCTGGTACTAGGTCCAGTACCCACGCACAAAACCCCTGGCTTAGAGTATGCACAGTGTAATCTCACTTAGGCTGACACAATCTGTCTTTGAGACACAGGTCAGGAAGCATAGGAAAAATCAGGAGCAGTTGTAGAATTCACAAAAAGTGTTTATTAGTACTAGCAGAAACATAAAAAAATAAAATTGTTCAATATAACTATTTACAAAGGCAGAATAAACAGAGGAGATCCATCTGAGTTTTCCTTCAAATATATGTGTCTCCCAAAACATTGTAGTTCTCTCTCTTAGAAGTCTTTGCAACCCCCATCCTTAACAAACATCCTGTTTTTCTAAAATGTTCTTATAAGTTTCAGGCAGGTGTAACAAGAACACAATGTCCCAGAACTGAGGCCCCTTCTCCACAACTTCTGAAAAAAGGCTTAAAAACCGCTTTCAGGTTAACCCTTTAAGTTCCCAATAGCTTTTTGCATTCATCTCAAACTATAATTATATACATTTCAACAGTAACACTATATCATTTCTAAACAAAAGGATCCCAATATCAGTTACATTTCCACCTAATGATGTGCATATATTTTGATACCAGCAGATATGCAAGAGAGAAAAAGACAAAAACAGCAAGGGAAGACGGAGAGACAATGAGAGGCAAAGAACTGCGAGACTGTCAGGGTGATCAAGTCCTAGGTCTCACATGAAAATTTGGTTGTGCAACCACACAGACAAGAGACAGGAAAGGAAAGAACAGAACAGATCCCTGCATTCAAACTCTCCATAACAACTGTGACAGGGTTCTATTCAACCCTGTCACACTATCTATCTCTATATCTATGTCTTTATCTCTGTCTGTCTGTCTGTCTATCTATCTATCTATCTATCTGTCTGTCTATCTATTTATCTACAGTCTCTGTCTGGCTGTCTGCCTGACACCCTTTGTAGAACAGCATAGAATAAATGCTACATTGCCTTACAAGTAGTTCCAGTGGGGCTGGTGGGTCTACTTTGCCCCCTGGTAGACCAAGAGTCACTGTCAACCCCTGCAATCACACACTGGAGAAAACTGGAGGCCAGGCAGGACACATGGCTGTTGGTGGGCCATGCTAGCAGACTAGTATGTGGTGTCATTGGCTGTGGGGCTGGTCATGTGCCTGCCCTGCTGGCTGTTTGTTGGCTGTTTCTAAGTGGATGTTCAAGATGCTTTGTTACTTTTCGGAAGAGTAAAATAGTTATTTTTTGTGTCCTGGCACCCTGATCAAAATAAAAAAAAAACAGCCTTTTACTAGTCTTGCTGCTAATTTTACCAAAGACGTAGTTACCAGCTTTGGATAACTACTTCAAAATACCAGCAAAAGTCATGATGGAATGCCACCTGTTGAAATATACAAAGCCAACAGTGGACATGTCAGTTTCAACTCTAACGTCATCTGTGTGAATTAAACTGATGACAATGCAATCATCAAAGCATGTGAGACATAAGTGAGTTCATTCAATAGTATGTCAAATGATGCATGGTGTCTCCACAGTCATGTTATTCAGCCAGAAAGCCTAACATTTAACACTGAAGAAATCAGTATTATGCAGGAATTGCCCAAAACAGCCACTGCATTAGACAAACTGCAGAACACTGTGGGGAAACAGCTTGCTATTTATGAACATAGTTCCAGCAGGCAAAACGGCGAACACCTGGTGTACCAAGGTGCAGGAAGGGGCCTGCTAAGCCCAACCAAAACATGAAACAGTTCCAAATACCTGCACTCTGCAAAAAAGGAAGAACCACTGACAGCAAATGCTTTTGAATGTTTTATTGCAAATTTCAAAGTTAGTCAGTGTCTCCATGGACAGACAGACATCCACACATGCCCCGGTACTTCGGGTATGAAAAACCCTTCATCAGGGGGTGTTCAAAAGCATTTTCTGTCAGTGGTTCTTCCTTCTCTGCAGAGTGCAGATATTTGGAATGGTTTATGTATGAACATATCCACTTAATCCCTAAACTGACACAACAGTTAAAAACTACATGCTAATCATCAGCATAACCAAACCTGGCTGCCCAGAAATTACCACCCACTATCCATTTTCTTATTCCCCCATCCCAAATGTTGGGACTACTTTTCTCCTATGGCATAAGAATACGTTATTAATAGTAACGGCATTTTGGCTTTCAACACATGTATTCTGTGCCTGAATATTTTATTCAACTTACAAACATATCGTAAGTACAACATGACACTTCAGCATGTGGTCACTGAAATTTCAGGGGTAGTAAGGAACTTGGCATGCAGCCTTATGTCTCATTATATCCCTGGACGTGCAGTGATTACACTACTACCTACACCCTGTCATGTTTTATTGGTTACTTATTTCATACTTTTTTCAAAATTTATTCTTGATGAACCTGATACAAGAAAATATTTTATGTTTTAGAGTAAAAAGCCTTGAAACCAGATGGCTTGTTCCTTGCTCCTCCCTTATTGTTAAGTACTGGCTGGGCTTCCTCCAATCCTACCTGATGTCTCTTCTCTCTTCCCCTTCAACCCCCTCCTACTCTCTCTGTAGCTCTAACCTCCGCTCTCTAACTCTCCCATCCAGGTGGACCTCGGCTGGGCAAGCTGCTTTCTCTTTCCGCCTTCCCAAACTCTGGAACTCCCTCCCTGGTGCTATTCATTCTGTTACCTCCATCTGCTCCTTCTACAGTCTTATACATGATTATTCCTCCCCCTCCTGTAACTGCCCCTGACTCCATCCCTCTGTTATTGCCTCCATACCTTCCCCTTCCTGGGTCTCCACCCTTCTCTTCCCAACCCCCCTGAATTTTATACTACATATCTCCACCTCCCCCATTCCTCTACCTCCTCTACCTACCTACCCACCCTAATTCTGGATCTCCCTTGACTCCTTCCTATGACCCACCTTCTCCTTTTCCCCCCCTCTCTACTCTTCACCCTTTGCTAGACTACCCTTAGCCACTTGCACTATCCTAGTTCATCCCCTATTCTTGTAGGCAAATGTTACTTACTGCTGTTACTGCATTTTTTGTAAAATAATCCCTACGTATATGCTATTGTACATTGAATGTACATCACTCAATGTTAATTTATGATATATTGTATTTTATTTATTTATTTATTTGGAAAAAGTGTGCCTTAATATGAGTGTACATTCTCTGTAAATATTTTTATGCTGTATGGATATGCATTTCTCCCTCTCCCCCAGGATGGTTCTGGAAATGAGTTGTTTATGGCTCAGTATGTCTCTCCTGGTAAAACTTTTGAAATAAATAAATAAAGCTCTGCTCTTGGTGGTGGAGATCCATGTTGTTTAAGCTGTCCTACAAATGAATTTCAGATTCTATTGTGAGTGTGGTTTTTGACTGATGGAAAGTAGACCCCCAATTTTAAATTGAGGTTGGGGGTGGCATACCTCCACTTAGATAGTTATGTCTTTGGGGTATTGCTTAGTTCCCTACTTTTTGCCTGTCCTCTTCCCTGACTGTGCTGTACCTGTACCAGGGGCCACAGGTGTATAAAACCTTCCAATGTTCTATTCAGAGATAGTTCTTTCCATATGTTCTATTTCTTTTACATTACTGGACCACTGCTGTATTGTTGAGGGAGGGTGACTTGGGGCATCTCAGAGTAATGCCCTTTACTGCTGAGTTCCTGAGCATTTGCCTCCAAATTTGAGTCATCTTGGGGCCTGTCGGGTGCTTTGGGAAGCCCAAGACCATATCTTGAAATGCCTTCAGTACTGTGGTGCCTAGAATGCCCTGTACAGCCTGGTGCACTTGTTCCCAGAAGTGGGTTAGTGCTGGGCATCCCCAGAATATGTGATAATGTTATGCCCCTGAACCCCACAGTTCCTCCAGCATGTATCTGTGTGTGATTCCAAAGTGCAGTCTGATTATGGGAGTTCTGAAAAATGAGTGAGGATTTTAAAGTTAAATTCCCTCCAAATGGGACAGGTGGTGAGCTTCCAATCTAGCCTACTCTCCCAATGCCTGTCCTGGAATGCTCCCCCGTTTGTTTCTTCCAATTGCTGCAAATTTGTGCCAAGAACGGGGTGTCATCTATGCTTAGTATCTTATGGAGTTATACAATAAATCTGATTTTGATATCCAGCATCACTACCTCATAGAAAAATGTTTCAAGCACTAATGGAGGTCTTATCTGTTTAGGCAGGGCTCCTGTCTGTTGAATGTAATGCTTAATTTGAAGGTACCTAGAATGGTCCTCCCTTTTTAGACTGAATGACCCCTGTAGTGTCTGAAAAGGGAGGCAGGCTTTTTGTTCACACACTGCATAAACCTGGTGAGTCCCTTCATTTCCCAATATCTGTACCCTTTACCCATTTTGTGGTGGGGTAAATTCCTCCTGGTGTCTAATCAGTGTGAGGGGCCCTATGTCATTTGGGGTAGCAGTAAGCTTTCTCAGTTTCACCAGTATACAGAGTGCATGCTTGGTTCAGGGATTCTGTACTTGTTATCAGATATGAGTGGGAGAGGACTGTTGTTGGAAGAATCCAAAGTGAGCAGCCTGGAAGCATCTCCTCCTCTATCATGCACAGTGCCAGCTGGAGGAGACTGTCTGTTTTGCCCAAGTGCATAGGAAAGCCCCTAACACTGCCAAGTAGTACAGCGAAAACATGGCATACCTTGTCTGTCACATATGCACTCAGCAGGTCAGGCCCTCTGCTCCCACAGTGCCAACCTCTGAGCGCAGTAATGTGAACAGGTAACAGACGGGGTAACCCTCCTGTCTGCTTGTGGGTCTGAATCACCTTTGGTCTCAAGTTCTGGGGGGATTCAAACTGTGAACCTTATGCTAACGTACCCAAATGTACAGGCTCAGATAAAATTCTCTTTGGGGGATGCAATATATCTTTTCACCTAAGGGCACCTAACCAGGTATCCAAAACGAACCCTTAAAACTCTATAAAAGACCTTAGGTATATTCTTACCTTTTCCCAGTTTAGTAACACCATCAAGCTTTGAATAGTTTTTGTCAGTCTTAACCCTCTATACGTCACATGCAAAAAGAACTTTGAAGACACACCCAGGCAGTCTTTCAAAATAATATATTTACTAAAATGCATAAAAATATGTAAAATGTAAACACAGAACACTACATCAAAAAGCATACATCTTAAGCATCTTAAGGGTCCAAAAAGATATGCATCAAAGATCAAACACAAGTCCTAGTAAAACTGTGTCTCTCTCACACACCCCTTCTATGACGTCATCTAGCTCCTCCTTTTAGAATATAAAAAATATACAAACAGGATGCCCTATCAGGAAGTATGTCAAATAAGGTGACATCAGCAAAACTAATTTCCCAAATTATGACAGTCTTTAATCAAGCCTTTCCTCTTTGATCTTGAGCAGTTCCTATTTTCTCAAGGAATATCAAAGTTTTTTTTACAACTTTAGCACCATGGTGGTATAACCTATTTTTCCTCTAAGACACCATAAAAGTTTATGAGCTCTATATCCTGGCAGCTGGGTCAGTTCTAATTAAAACAGGAAAACAGGAGACCCTTAATTAAGTCTCTCTAGTCTTTTAATTACCTTCTGGTTTCAGGTTAATATATCCTGTTATTTTCACTAAATCCTGGGGGGGGGGCGCGTGTCACCCAGGAGCACAGGATGTCTCATGTGAGACAATCACATACAACATTCTATATTACAAATTTCAAAGAACAATCATAACCATCTGGCCAAGCTTCACAATCACCTTTGTCTTTAAGGAGTTCGAGATTTTCACTGCTACCCCAGGGCATTTCCCTGCCCACGCAAATGCCCGGGTGTCCTTAAGGAATCCATTCCAGAATCTTAAAGGGATGGTGATAGGGAGTGTCTGAAAGAGAAATAGCATTTTGGGCAGGACATTCATTCTGAGTACCTGGATGCATCTGTATAATGTTAAGGGCAGCAATGGCATTAGCAGAAAGAAAACCAGACCAAGTCCCACTGAAACTTTCTGGTCTCAGGGATTTAAACTCCATTTTATGGACAAGACATCCTAACCTGTGTGCCACCAGCCCCGTCTGGAGCTCATGAGCCCACGAGCCCCCCCCCATAAACCTTGTTTCCCCAGAGTGGGTCCCAGTATGGAGAGATAGGTAGATAGATAGATAGATAGATAGATGTGTCCTAGACATGCCCCCAGAGCAATTGTTATGCCTATTCACATTCATTTTGCACCTCATCAATCAAAAGGGTTACAGATCCCACCCAGCCACTTTTTAATTGTTCCCTGGCCAACAGAGATCAGCATCTAGGGTCTTTTAAGGCACCCATGCCATAAGTGGTTGCTGCCTGTGAAGCAAACAGGCGCATCCGCCAATCTGTGTTTGACTTTCCACTACATTGGGCAGCTGTAATAGTGCCCCTCATGGTCTCCTAGGAGGCAGCACCTTTCCTCATTTAAGCTGAGGTTATCAATCGTGGCCCCACTATTTTATTTGATGTTTCAGCTTTCGACCCCTGCCTGCTCTTTTCTGGTGCATCCTTCTGATATTTACTGGTCTTAATCTGCTCTTACGGCCCCTGATCTTTTCTCCCTTTGCTATTTTGAGGGTGTATGCACCACAATGATTGTCCCAGGTCCACCTGGCTCACCAGAACCCCCCTTCGAGGCCCTCTAGGGTCTTCTGGATTCACTTGCTTGTGGCCACTGATCTCCAGCACAGCTCTGCAGAATGGCTCATCGGCTATGCCTCCTGTTTTAACCATGTACTCTATTCCACTTTACTGAAACTGTGAACTGTGGCAATGCTATGTAATTGCATTTAGTTGTGTACTGTGTCCTTGCTATGTACTTGCCTAATCTCTTCCCTTCCCACGAGTCATACCTGGAAATGAGTCTTGGCTCAGTGTGCCTTTCCCGGTCACCAACTTTCAAATAAATAAATAAACTGCGCTTTAAGGTTTGCTGTCACTGGCATTTCTTTCAGTTTCTGGCACCACACACTGTCATCAAAAGTTCAATGATTTTAGATTTTGGGGTCAGTTTGACTGTGTTTGCTTTTGGATTGTTTTGTATGTGGTGCATCGGTCAGGAGATTAAGCACTACAGTGCCATTCAGTTGCTAGCTGGAAACGAAAGTCCTATAAATTTTATTTTGATTGTAAAACAGTTTAAATTGAGAAATGTTCCTGCCACATTAAGCTCTTCCATTTCAATTGTCATTACTGAAAGAGAAGCATTTAATATCAGTAAACTGTCACCTGGCAGTGAAATTTTCTGTGGTAGAAATGAAATATATAAACTTCTGTAACTTAAAATCAATGCTGGCTAAGTTGCTTTTATAAAACAATCAGTTACAGTTACTAGTTACTTTCAAATAAATGTAATCAGAGTTATTTATTATTTTTATATGAAAAGTAATTAGTAACAGTAACTGTAATGCGTATTACTTTTCATATTACTTTTGAAAACATGGTTGTATTTATTCATTGAACATAGCTATGTGCCCATGAAACTCCAAGAAGTGTATAAAATAAATAAAACAGATTCTAAAGACAATGAATATGTTCATTTATAATGCAGCACCCGTCTAGCTTTGCCAGCCACAATGTTCCTTTTACGCTTCCATAAATAAGAGCTCTATTAAAAAAAACACTCAGACACACACCTCCCCCTGCATCTTCTGCTGCCCTCTCCAATCTCCTCCTCTCCACAGCTAGATCCTGACATTGCCAGCCACTGCTGTCCCTGTCCTTTTTCATTTCCATAACACCCACCCTCACCCTCCAACATACACCCTGCATCTCCTGCCAGTGCCCTTGGTGATCTTTCCCACACAAGAAAATACAAAATCACACATGCCCCCACAATGCAAAGCATCAAGGGCTGCATATGAAAATCACCACAGAATGTTATGCTGGTCCAACTTTAAGCAGAATTGCATGGTGCCGAAAGGCCTCTCACACAGTTTGCAAAGGGTGCTAACAAAAGACATCGACATGTGTTTCGTCCTACCAGGACTCATCAGTATCCTCGTCTGTTGACACCCCAGTGGAATGGACCAGCTACCCCTAAGGCAGTGTGCCTGGGATATATTATGGTGAACCCATTAAAATAAAAAAACATTTAAAGACAAAGAACCTCTGTGCGTAAACACTGAGGGGAAGGGTTACCCAAAGGGTATTTGGCTGGGAAGCCAAGTTTCAGAAAATACAAAATCACACATGCCCCTACAAAGCATCAAGGGCTGCATATGCAAATCACCACAGAATGTTATGCTGGTCCAACTTTAAGCAGGGTGCATGTGGTGCCGAAAGGCCTCTCTCACACAGTTTGCAAGGGTGCTAACAGAGACATAGACACGTGTTTACGTCCTACCAGGACTCATCAGTATGCCTCGTCTGTTTGACACCCCAGTGGAATGGACATACGACAGAGGTTCTTTGTCTTTAAATGTTTTTTTTTTTAATGGGTTCACAAATATATCCCAGGCACACTGCCTGAGGGGTAGCTGGTCCATTCCACTGGGGTGTCAAACAGATGAGGCATACTGATGAGTCCTGGTAGACGAAACACGTGTCTATGTCTCTCTGTTAGCACCCTTGCAAACTGTGTGAGAGGCCTTCGGCACCATGCAATTCTCTGCTTAAAGTTGGACCAGCATAACATTCTGTGGTGATTTGCATATGCAGCCCTTGATGCTTTGCATTGTGGGGGCATGTGTGATTTTGTATTTTCTTGAAACTTGGCTTCCCAGCCAAATGCCCTTTGGGTAACCCTTGCCTCAGTGTTTACGCACAGAGGTTCTTTTGTCTTTAAATGTTTTTTATTTTAATGGGTTCACCACAATATATCCCAGGCACACTGCCTTAGGGGTAGCTGGTCCATTCCACTGGGGTGTCAAACAGACGAGGCATACTGATGAGTCCTGTAGGACGAAACACGTGTTTATGTCTTCTGTTAGCACCCTTTGCAAACTGTGTGAGAGGTTCTTCGCACCATGCAATCCTGCTTAAAGTTGACCAGCATAACATTCTGTGGTGATTTGTATATGCAGCCCTTGATGCTTTGCATTGTGGGGGCATGTGTGATTTTGTATTTTCTTGAAACTTGGCTTCCCAGCCAAATGCCCTTGGGTAACCTTGCCTCAGTGTTTACTTATCAGAGGTTCTTTGTCTTTTAAATGAGTTTTTATTTTAATGGGTTCACCATAATATATCCCAGGCACACTGCCTTAGGGGTAGCTGGTCCATTCCACTGGGGTGTCAAACAGATGAGGCATACTGATGAGTCCTGGTAGGACGAAACACGTGTCTATGTCTTCTGTTAGCACCCTTTGCAAACTGTGTGAGAGGCCTTTCGGCACCATGCAATTCTGTTTAAAGTTGGACCAGCATAACATTCTGTGGTGATTTGCATATGCAGCCCTTGATGCTTTGCTTTGTGGGGGCATGTGTGATTTTGTATTTTCTTGAAACTTGGCTTCCCAGCCAAATGCCCTTTGGGGTAACCCTTGCCTCAGTGTTTACGCACAGAGGTTCTTTGTCTTTCCCACACAGTTGTACAGCCTGACAATGCCAGCCACAACTACCCCTTTATATCCCACCCTTACCCACCTCCACACACACCCTGCTGCATCTTCTGCACTTGGCGATCTTTTTCCACCTCTGGCCTGTATTCCCCTCCTGACTATGCAAGAACCACGACTACACCTTTAAATTTCTATAATAAAATTCCACCCTCCTATGGCTCCTATATACTCACACACACATACCCTGCAGATCTACTGACCTTCCTTGCCTTGGTGATCTTTTCTCATTTCCCCGCAGCAGCCTGAATCCTAACTTTGCCATTGCCAGCCACAGATCCATCCCATATTGCATACAATAAATTCCACCAGCACACACTTGTGTACCTCAACACACAATTTAAATATTCTTTCCCACAGCTGAGCCTTGACTTACCATATCCACTGAGACACAGTTATAATTATAACTAAGTCTGCCATGACTATAATGCCACTGCCAGTATACCACAGCTAAAGTCAGACAGTGTCACTTATAATCAAATTATCACACAAAATAACACACTTGTTGCACTTCGGTACATACCCCTTTTAAGATGATTTTCTGTGACATGGATCAGGTGATGGTGACAGACTTGGCAGGTGGCCGGGCAGATGGACGATCAAGTGGCCTGCTATGATAGTTTGGCATATGTGCCGTTCGTGGAAATAGGCTCTGAGCTCTGCCTGCAGATGGACTACTTGCCTTTTTCATTACAGCAGCGATGCTGGTCCTGATTCCCTTGAGGTTCATAATGGTTACTATAGAGGGCCACAACTGGTGACATGCAGGGGTGTATCTATCAATCTATAAATTGTACATCATGGGCCCTATATTCAGAACTGCACCTGGCAATGGCGCAAGTGGTGGCACAGTTCAATTGAGTTGCACTGGAGCAACTAAGGGATATAATCAAAAGAGATGTACCATGGCGTATCTCTTCTGAATATAGCAAATAATGCACACAGCACAAATACAATGCACCGGTGCATTCCCCTGACAGGTCTGAATGCCAGGCCTGGGAATGCTCCAGCACAACTGAAGCTGCGCTGAGTGCAATATCCAGCTATTCAGACCTGGATATGCAAATGGGGCCATCATGAATGTAAAGCAAAATGAGGCCATTTGCATGTTATTATGGCCCTATTTGCATGTTATTATGGCCCCATTTGCATGTGTCATGCAGGGCTGGCCAGCGAATTGCATCTGGCTCCCTGCACAGCATGCAGTCACTGTACCAGGGACTGCAGTAGTATCCCCCCATCCCGTACCAACGATCGCCATAAATATGGCTCAATACAGTCCCTGGCAGTCTAGTGGTACCCCCCTTCCTTTCTGTACCTATGATCTCTGTATTTCAATGATTTTAGTCTCCCTGGTGGTCTAGTGGCACCGCCTCCCTTCCTGTTCCTCCAATTGCCATAAATTAATAAAGTTATTCTCCCTGGTGGTACAGTGCTACCCCCCTCCTCGCTGGTAACCCAGATCACTGTAATTTAATAATTTTATTCTCCCTGGTGGTCCAGTGTCTCCCCAACATCCAGCCCACACAGGACCCCCAGCCCACCCATCATCGGCGGCAGCACTGGCTCACATACATACAGCTGCTGCTCGAATGACAGCATACTATCATCTGTAAAGCCCATTGGTCCACACTTGTACCAATGAGCTTGCAGTGCATACTGTAATAGTAATTCACAACTTTATGAATGAATGACTTCATTCACACAGTTGTGAATGACTATTACAGCATGCATTGTAGGTGCTGATTGGTCCACAGTGTGACCAAATGGGCTTGGCAGATGATACTGTAAGCTGCCATTCAGTGGGCAGCCGTAGGTATGTGAGTGGGTTTGCGGCCTGCTGATGATGGGGGGGCTGGGGGGCTGGCAGTCCTGTTTGGGTGGGGGGTGCCACTGGACCACCATGGAGAATAAAATTATTAAATTATGGTGATCAGGGGTTACAGGTGGGGAGGGGGATACTACTGGACCACCAGGGAGAATAAAATTATTAAATTACAGCAATTGGGGTAACAGTGGGGAAGTGGGTACCACTAGACTACCAGAGTGAATAACTTTATTAATTTATGGTGACCGGAGGTACAGGAGGGGAGGGGATGCCACTAGACTATCAGGGAGCTTTGTGGATGCTTGTAAATAGTGTTCTGGGGGGGTTGCCACCCACGGCTGGTGGCTGCTGTGTTGCGCATTGCAATACAGCAGCACACCTGTCGGTGGCTAGTACCTGAGCCATTTTGTATGGGCTCAACTTTGTGCCCAGGTATGTGACACATCTATGGGATGTGCTGGTGGATGCACCACACATCCTGGGCTGAATATCGGATGTGCCGCATATGCATGGGCACGCCCCTGGACATATGCTGCATAGATTATCTTTGTCCCCCGGGGCATCGGGAATTACACTGTGCAATTCCCCCTTTTGAATATTGCCCTGGGCCCATTTCTGGGGATGCACTGGTGAAACCCAGTTGTGCCAGGTGCAACCCCTTTGAATATCTCTGCCCAGCTGGCCAATCTGTTGCCCCCTTAAACAAATTTCATTAATTCCTATAGTGATTCTTAGCTGTAGCATGTAGCGGTGCATAAATAGTATAATTTGTATATCAAATGTTGCAAAATGATATATTTATTAATAAACCAACAAATAAAATTGTGTTTTCTGACTTTTATTTGCACAGCACTTTACAGATATAGAATACAATGATAATATTAAATGCATGCTGAACACAGAAAATTTTGTTAGAATCGATGTTTCAACCGTAGGTCTTCTTCAGGAATTATCTAAAAGAGAAAAAAGCAGGTATGGAAAATAAAAGAAATATATGTGAGGAAAGAAAGTAGGGGGAGGCTGTGGAGAAAAAGTGATAATAGGTACGGTAAGACTAGAATCTGGAAAATGAAGAGGTGATGATAGATATGAAAAGGCATAGTAGATGTGAATGAGCTGAGGAGTCCTTACGTGGGAAGTAATTAACAAGACCAAGTAAGAAGGCTGAAAGGTGAAAGCTATGTGTGCACACTCATTTTCATTTTCTACAGATCAAAAAAATACTCAAACTGGAGGAGCCAGTGATTTACATTGGATCTGCAGCAACTGATACAAGGACACACAGCACAGCACCACCTCACCAGAGTCATTCAGCCTAACAACATTTTCCATAATGAGGCAACTAGCAAAAGCAACCCCAGCACCCACCAGCAGTGGGACTGTAACCATGTAGAAAACAGTGGTGCAATAAATGAGGCTACCTTGTAGTCATAGCAACTGTGTTATAGCAAAGATCTCGCAAAGCAAACCAGTATTAGGTCAAAATTCCTAGGCTTAATGTTATAAGGCTCCAGTTGTAGTGCCATAAGTTTACACCACCTGGTAGCTCTGGCAGCTCTGCAGCTCATAATACCTAGACACTGCAACTACGCAAACCTGAATATCAGAAAGGTTACAAAAAATGGCACCTCACAGCCATGAAATGTTGCCTAAACTTTTTGTTGTGAAAAAAGGCAAAAAATGGTGGACAACTTGCATTCAATGGGTGGGATATTAAGAAGTGTTGCGCAAGGTGCAACACTGTTGCGCCATGCACAACCCACTGATGCGCCCTGGTACAATATTCAAAAGGGGAATGTGCATGGCACAAATCCCGATGCGCCGGAGTGCATCAGTAATGTATGTGGCGCAAGTGGGGGGGGGCATGCCCATGCATACTCCGTACATCCTGATAGTCAGCCTGGGATGTGCTGAGCAGATGCAGGAGCAACCCGTACCTGTGCCGCACACAGTTGAGCAAAAAATAAAAGGAGAAACTGCTGGCCACCCACAGGTAAGCTGCCATATTGCAGGGTGCAACATGACAGCTACCAGCTGTGGGTTGCCACCCAAGCTCCAGTGTCACTTTCATTGTAGCGCCCCCCCCATGTCTGACCACAGGCATTAGTATTGAAATAAAGGTCCAATATCCCTGGTGGTCCAGTGGACTCGTCCAGCCCAATTGTGGGTGTCAGTTATAAAATATTAAAACCAATCCATCCCTGGCGGTGTGGTACCCCTCCCCACCCACCCACTGAGCCCCATCACCCCACTCCCCAGTCAGTGGCGGGTGGCAGCTCCCCCACCGCGCAGCTGCTCTGCCGCCAACTGACTGCGCGTACAGTAGGGCTGTACTCTCATTGGTCCACAAGCGTGAGCCAATGGGTCAATAGCCGTACTGTCTACACAGTCAGAAATGTAATGGGATCCAGATCACATTTCTGGACTATAATGCAGTACAGGCTGCAGCTTGCCCATTGGCCACACTGTGGACCAATGGGAGTACAGCCCTACTGTACACAGTCAATCGGGCGGGTGGCAGAGCGACTTGTGGGTGGGGAGCTGCTGCCTGCTGCTGACCGGAAGGGAGCAGGGTGGTGGGGCTCAGTGGGTGGGTGGGGAAGGGGTACTGCTGGACCACCAGGGATGGATTTTTTTTTCCAAATCAAATTTTATTGGTTTTCCAGTACAGAGAACAGATCCAGTATACATCAGGAGTATCATACAATGAATCAGAAACCTAATAATCCTATATACATTGGAACTGTCCCCCACCTATCTAAACCCTAAATCCCCACCACCTAAAAACACCCTCCCACCCAATTCAGCACAGTCTACCTCCTCCATGTAGTCTACGGACTCTGTTCCTAACATGTAACCTTACATATTAAGAGTAAACAGCATATGAAAAGGTTCCCATATCCTTTTAGATCTATCCATTCTGTTATTAAGACTAGCAACTGTCTTTTCCGTTCTGAGGTTGTCAAGTAACTTTTTCAACCATTCAGAATATGAGATATCCAGACTATCTTTCCAATAACAGAGAATGATCTTAACTGAAAGGGATATCAATGCCAAATGGTATCTTCTAATGGTGACTGAGATCACGGCGTAATCACCCAGAAGACACATCTCTGGGGTAAAAAAATCTGATAAGCCTAGCAAGGGGTCCAACTTTAGCTGGATGCTCTCCCAGAGCGTTGAGACCTTGGGACAGGTCCAAAATATATGATACAGGGTACCCTCTGCTGGATGACACCGAGGACAGGTGGGAGACACAATAAGCACATATTTAAATAATTTTTGTGGAGTATAATATATATTGTGTAAAATATGGAATTGAGTGACCCGCAGCCTGTCCTGAGTAATGTATTTATGACAGTTACACCATAACACTGTCCAGTCTATTTCTTTCTGAGGACAAAATGAATCCTAGTACTTCTCAGGTGCGATGGATTGGTTTTTAATATTTTAGAACTGATGCCCGTGATTGGGCTGGACATGGTCCACTGGACCACCAGGGATACTGGACCTTTAAATTAATACACATACCTGCAATCGGGCTGGGAGAGGCCCACTGGACCACCAGGGATATTGGACCTTTAAATTTATACATATGCCCGCTATCGGGCAATGGGGCACTTTGCCACTTGTGCAGGAGAGTCGGTCCCCAACGGCTGAAGCCTGGCAGAGTGCCAGAAGCAAGTCGCCAGGGATCAGTGCACCTGCATGCAAATGGAGCCATAATTTTTTTTTTTTTTATTTAGTTGTTTAACCAGGTATAGCACACTAAGCTGAAAGCTTTTTTACAGGAGCTACCTGGGAGCACAATGCAATGCACATAATGACATGCAAATGGCCCATTTGTGCCTTGCATGCATTATGACCCCATTTGCATGTGCATGTTTGAATATCGCGGGTGATGCACCTAGAGCAATGGCACTTGAGCTAGCGCATCCCCTGCCCCTCTCTGGTCACTTGTACTGGTGCAGTGCCACTGTGCCATGCACAATGCGGGTGGCCACAGAGCAATATTCAACGGTGCTGAGCCATGGCGCAGCACCATTGAATATCACCCTGTCAGCACCCTGGCACATCCCAGTTGTGATGCGCCCAGGCTTGCGCCACAGCCTGGCGTAGTCTGAATATCCCACCCACTGTGTACATTGCTCCTACTTTTGGCAGTTATAGCACCGTATCATGTAACGGTGCATACATAGCATAATTTGTATATCAAATGTTGCAAAATGATATATTTTAATAATAAACTAACAGATAAAATGGTGCTTTCTGACTTTTATTTGCACAGCACATGTTACAGATATAGAACATATACAATAATGTAAAGTGTGCTTAATGAGAAATAAAGGGTTTATTAAAGCATCCCACACCGAGGACAACCATTAATTTCTCATTTAAGCACACTTTCCCATACTTTATTATTTATAATTGTTGGACAGCAATTTTTTACAGCCCTGTGTCTGAATCTCTCTCTCACACACACACTCTGACTCTCTGTCTCACATACACACACACACACTCTCTCTCTCTCTTTCTCTCTGTCACACACACACACACCCTGTCTGTCTTCCCATTCGTCTTTTTTTTCTTCCAGTTTCCTTTTTAACAGTTGCTGTTTTATTTTTTATTTTTTTACTTTGACCAAAGTTCTGTGTTGCAATCGCGATCGTCTTACCTCAAGGAGCGAGGTCTGAGCCGTTGTTCATGGCAGTTGTCCTCTATGGCTTTTGAATGGCACAATCAACCAGATATTTTTGAAATACAGTTCACATGACTGTTGTTTTATTTTTATTTTAAAAAAACACGATGAGGACTTTCGGTCTGGTGGCTCCTCGCTATGTGGATAAGGAGCCGCCATGTTTGCTCGCGAGTGGAAGCCCGCCCAGTAGGACATTAACAACCAATCACAGAATGGTTGTTGTTGACTGACTCAGCGCGTGTTCCCCATTATAACTCACGAGTTATAATAGGAAATTATAACTTGGTCAGGCAATGTAAAAAATTGCTGACCAGTTATTATAAAATGGTAATACTAAATGCATGCTGAAAACAGAAAATTGAGTTAGAATCGATGTTTCAACCAAAGGTCTTCTTCAGGAAATATCTAAAAGAGAAAAAAGCAGGTATGGGAAATAACAGAAACATATGTGAGGAAAGAAAAGAGGGGGAGGCTGTGGGAGAAAAGTGAGAATAGGTAAGGTACATTGCTCCTGTTTTCATTAGCCAGGACTCTCCTAAGCTTTTTGTTACTGTTTGTCCTACACCTCTATTAGCTTTTGAAGCTGTATTCTACTTGAGTCTATTTTTTTATTACTGTACTTGGCTGTTTCCACTGTATTTGGGTCTTGTAACCGTGACCCTTACTCAGTTTTCTCAGTTTAAGTAAGACATAAGAAGGCTTGTGCCCATCTAGAATGTCTCCCATGACAACGTGGGTATATCTGGTTACCTGGAGGAGCGATGGCTCCAGTTAAGAAACTTATCAAGTCTGTTTTTAAAGGTATCAATGTTTGCAAATGTTTTACATCTGTATATCCCTGTGTAACCCTGTCCCCGGGTTGCACCTGGAAATGAGCCTCAATTCTGTGGTGCCTTTCCCGGTTACCAACTTTTAAATAAATAAAATAAAAATTCAATGTGCAAGGTGGAAGATGCTGGGTGCTCATGCAGTGCTTGTCAGAAGGCAACTCTTGTAGCCTGATGATGTAATAAATTAAGCATGCAGTCCACTAAGCAGCCTTTGTTTACACTGAAACCTGAACATCAAAAGACACCTGCACAATCTCCAGATTCCTGTGATGTCATAAACCTCTCGAGCTTCGCTGTTGAGGTTTATGAAGTCATAGGAACCCCTTTATGGATTATAGAAACTGTAACAGATGGATGCCCATCTGTTATTCTATTTATACATCCTCCCCCTCCTGTTCACCCCAATTACTCTCCCTCCCACTTCTTTTCCAGCCATACCGATATTAAGCACCTCCACATTTCCCTCTTTCTGTCTCCACCCCCTCTCCCACTCACCCTGGCATCCATGCTTTTCTTTTTTCTGCTTTCCTGGTTTACACTTACTGGCTCTTTGGTTCATCCACCCCCCTTCATCCCACTGTAAATTATGCATCCCCAGGAGATTTTCCATCCCCTCTAAGCTACTTATCATCTTACTACTCTTAACAGCAGGAAATGTTGAACCTAACCTTGGTCCATTCCACCTCTCTCAACTGCCCTCCCAAAAGGTTTAAAGTTTGTCCAGCTTAACATCAGGAGCCTTCTACCAAAGATTGATCTACTCCAACCACTCATGACTAACTTGAAGCATTCTGTACTGGTCATCACAGAATCATGGCTCTCCTCAGAAATTCCTGACTCTGCCATCTCCATTCCTTTTTACTCACTTAGGCAGGACCAGTCTGCCAGGGTTGAGGAAGTGGCCATTTGCATTGCATCTTCCATCCAGTACTCTATCTGTATAGCTACTGCCTCCCCCTCAGCCTATATACTTCTATTATTAAAACTTTCTCTCCTCTGCTCCCTACCTATCTTTGTGGCTGGGGTCTATTGCTGCCCTAGCTTCTCTTCCTCCTCCCCCACCTCCATTGTAGACCTCCTCTCAACCTTCATCACTCACTCCACTTCTGGTGAACTCTACATCCTAGGTGATTTTAACATCAACTGGCTGTCCAACAGTCAATCTAATATATGTAACCACATCTCTTTCTTGAATCTAAAACAACTAATTTCTGATCCCACCCATCTAAACCATGAGTCCAGTAATCATACTTGCTTGACTGGGTCCTGACATCTCACCCCCACCAGGTAGTTTCCTCAGAAATTCTTCTGGATTCACTCAGTGACCACCACATGGACTACTGCATCCACAAAATCCATCGTCCCAAAGCCCCCCCTCAAATATCATCCATCTCTGCTCATTCAGATCCTTAAATCTGTCCTCACTGCACAAGGAACTTGTTGGAATTGACTTGCCCCAATTGCCAATGCCTTATCTGTAGACTCTGCCCTGAGTTATTTTACACTCAGTTCCTAAATACTTGGGACAGGCATGTTCCCTTTAGGAAGGCAGTATAGTATAGTGATTTATGGCTCTGCACTGCAAATCTAGAGACTTGGGTTTGAATCCCACAGCTCCCGCTTGCATACTGTGTAACCCTGAGCAAGTCACTTAACTTCCATGTGCTCCCAGGTCACACCTGGAAACAAGCTTTGGCTTAGTGTGCCTTTCCTGGTTAATCAATTTCTCCTTTCCCTTCCCCTAGGAAGATTAGGGTCCATGGTTCCCACCTCCCCTGGGTTTCAGCTGAACTACTGGCCTACCAACATGCTGGTGATCAAGCATGGGCAGTCTACGAAACAAGCAGAGTCATGATGATTTGGTTAAATATCGGACTCTCCATAATGCCTGCACCAGGGACATATGCCTTGCCAAAGCAGAATATTTCAATTCCACCTTCCAAGAAAACCTTAATAGCCCATTCAAATTCTGGAAGGTTGTTCATGCTGTTTTCTCCCTCCCTGCCCAATCCCCTCCCCAGTCCTAAAGAGAGGTGATACCACAATCTCTGACCTCCCCTGCTGTTGCCACTGAATTCAACATCTACTTCACCACTTGCACTTCTACCATCCTATAATCTCTCCCCCACATGAACCCCCCACACCAGCCTCTTCTGCACTGATCTCCTCTTCTTCATCCATCTCCTTCCTTTCAGTCTCACCACTTGATACCCTGCATGCTCTTCTTGCCTTAAACCCTCACAAGGGTAAAAGCCCCAATGGGCTTGACCCTTAACTCTTACACCTATCAGCCCATGCCATGGCTTTCCTTCTCTCCTATCTTTTAAACCTCTTCTTCTCTCTTGCCTCTGTCCCTGATGCCTAGAAGTCGCTACCATAGTCCCTCTTCCCAATGGTGACTCCTCTAATCCTGGAAACAACCGCCGATATCTCTGCTTCCAATTCTCGCTAAACTCCAGGAGCATATGGCCCTGGCTCAGCTGGCTTCCTTACTTGATTCCTTCTCTTCCTTCTATTTCTTCACTCCCTTCCAGTTTGGCTTTTGAAAGGCCCACTCCACCACTACCTTCCTTCTCTGGCTCACTGAATCCATTCTCTCTAGCTTGAATCAGGGACACATCACTTCTGCCATCTTTGTCAACCTGGCCAAAGCCTTCAATGCTGTTTTCCACTCCCTTCTTCTCAATATTCTGTCAGCCGCTGGTCTCTCAGAGTCTGCCACTCTCTGGTTCCATTCCTATCTCATGGGTAGGTCCAAAGCAGTCAGGATTGGTAACTCCATATTTTCACCTCTCCCCATCACGACAGGTGTCCCACAAGGCTTGGTTCTCGCACCAGTATTAGTGCCAATATTTCTAAATGACCTTCCTACTGCCTGCACATCTGCAAGCATCCATATGTACGCGGATGATACTGTTTTGTATGTCTCGGGTACCTCCACTTCTGATGTGGCATCTAGCCTCTAAATGGATTTCAATAATGTTCAGTACTTGTTTCACATAAACCAACTGTCACTAAAGGCTGAAAAGATGGTCTCTATGACCTTTGGCTCAAGGCAAAAACTGGCCAGACTTACTGCCACTCCTACATTCCATACCCTGAATGGTTCCTTACTTGAGGATGTCACCTCCATCAAATACCTCTGGTTCTGGATCAACAGGAATCTTGACTTTGCTGTTCATGCGGATGCTATCCACAAAAAGTTACTATCCAAATTGGGAGCACTGTATAGACATCAGAGCTGCCTCCCCTTACTGGCCTGCCGTGAGATCGTCAAGAAGATGATCCTCTCCATTTTTGATTTTGGAGACATAGTCTATAGCATAGTCCCCAAACCCACTCTTACCGGACTGGACACACTATTCCACTCCTTCTGCCATTTTGCTCTTGCCTGTCCACCTCGTACTCACCACTGTGATGTCTATACTGCCCTCTCCCTTCCCTTTCTTGGGGATAAGTGCCTTGCCCATAGCACCACATTAATTGGTAAGTTCTGGTTTGATGTCCTGCCTCCTTATCTTCACTCTCTCCTATCCATCCCTACTACCTCCCACTAAACCCTTCGTAACCCCCCATTAGGACCCTCGCCCTCCTTCCCTGGATTTCTACCTCAGGGTCAGCAGCATTCTCTTATCACTTTCCTAGCATTGGGAACTCTCTCCCTGCAGATATCTGCTCTGCCTCATCCTCCTTCTCACTATTCCATCTTCTGCAGTGCTTCATTTCTCCATCATACAAATGCACCTGACCCTTCCTCATTCCAGTCTTCCTTCCTCTTTCAGTCCACCACTACCAATCTCCCTTCCACCCTTCTAATTCCCCTCCCTTTTTTGTATGCCCTCCCTTTTTCTTATTCACAGCACCATATACCTTTTACCTTACCCTATTCCAGTTTCAGGTTCCCTCTCGCTCCCTTCATTTATCTTTGCCCCTCCCATCCCTTCCGATGTTTCCTCTCAAGTTCTGACCTTGCTCCTCCTCATTCTAACCCCATTTCTTCCACCCATCCCCTTGTGGGATTCACATCCTGGTGGGGTGTAGGCACACCATGCTATTTCCTCCCACTTTCCCCTATGCTTAAATATTGACCAGCAGGTAATATTACTCGCCGTGCTATTGCAAATGTTGATCTACAACTATGTATATTTCAGTAATATGAATGTATGTTTAAAGTTATGTATGTGTTTGCACCTATTGCCAGACTACTTCGTACTCAATTTGTCTATATTTGCCTTTTGTACAGTCAGTACTCACTGGTCATTTTCTATCTGTTTTTGTATCAGTATTGTATCCTCCCTTCTACCAGGATGCATCTAGAAATGAACTATTGCAGCTCTGTGTGCTTTTCCTGGTGAAACTTTTTCAAATAAAATAAATAAATATTACTGTAACTGTAGTGACTGTGTGGGGGCCACCTCCTGCTCCAGGGAGACCCTCCAAGTCTTCCTTGACAAGTTCACCACGGCTCATCCTTCCCTTCAGTACACTGTGGAAATATCCTCCTCTACACTGCCTTTCCTGGATATCCAGCTCTCAGTCCAGAACACTGGTCTGAAGACATCAGTCTGTTACAAACCCACTGACTCTCACAGTTTCCTCCTCCATAGCTCCTTCCATCCTAAACATGTCAAGAATGGCCTGCCTTATTCACAGTTTCTTAGACTTCGCAGGTTATGCAGTGAAGAGGATGATTTTGCTGAGCAGACCCAAATAATGCATAGTTAATTATCAACAGGGGATACCCTAAAAGCACAATGGACAGAGCACTCTCCCGGGTCAGTAACATGCCCCGTAACCTTGAACCCCGCAGGAGGGATACTGTCACACAAGAACAACGGCGAATTCCACTAGTTCTTCCTTTCCATCAGAGCACACCTTCTCTTCACAGGATCATCACTAGTAACTTTCCCATTTTGCAAGCTGACCTAACATTGGTGCTTCCTTTACAGAACCACCTATTGCCTCCTACCACCAGCCACCTAACCTGCAATCTCCTGGTAAAAAGCAGCCTACCCATTCTAACAGTTCCTCTCCCCCAGGTGCCAAACCTTGCAACAGGGCTCGCTGCTACACCTGCAAGTTGTTCCAGTGTAACTGAGATTCGAGGCCTACAGGTGTTTTTCATCACCAAGGAGTTCTCATGCACCTCCACTAATGTGGTGTACTGTATTCTTTGCAGGAGGTGTTCAGCTATTTACATCGGAGAACTGGTAGGCGTCTTGCTGACCATTTCGGGAACATTACAGAGCAGTCAGGAATGGTGAAACTGCTAAACCCATTGTATTCCACCTTATCTCCAGGGACCACAATGTCAATGACCTTTCTGTTTGTGTCCTTCAGCAGGGCTTCCGGATCCTGACCATAGAAAAACATGGAAGCCAAGCTGATCATCCGCCTTGGCTCCCAGCAGCCCTCTGGTTTAAATGATAGACTTATTTTCCACTAACATCTTTCAGCCATCCCTTTTTTTCCCTAAAGTCAATTTGTTTTTGTACTCATTTATTTTTAATTTTCACCATATGTCTCCATTTCTGTCTCCTTCTCACACATTTGTCACCTTTCAGTCCTCTTACAATGCCCTGTTAATCAGTCTCTACTTGGGAACTTCCCCAGCTTTTTCTTTCCCATTATGCTTTATCTTTCCCATCATCACCTTTTTGTTTCATAGATTCTCTCTTAATCTCACCATTTATCACTTCTTCTCCCTTAGCCTCCCCCTTCTTCTTTCTCCACATATATATCTCTCTCATTTTACCTCTCCTTTACACTAACTTTTTTTTCTCTTTTAGATATTTCCTGAAGAAGATCTAAGTGAAGCGTAGATTTTTAACTCTATTTTCTATTTTCAGCATGCATTTAATATAACCATTTTGTTTTGCTTTTAGACCACATGCTGACGCAGCGCCTTGTCTTTGTTTTTTTACAATTTGTATGCTACATTTGCTGTGACCCACTATGCCTAATCTGAAATCTCTTCTGAATTCTCTGCGATGCTCCTTCATTTCTTCATGGCTGCATTCCCTTCTCATATTTCTAAGCCTTCTCTTGAATTATTTTCTGCCATTTGCTCTAAGACTAAACTCTGCAGTCACTTACAGTTTCTTTCCAAATGTCACCACCTGGGTATTATTCCTAAAGGTTTCTGTTTGAAATTTCATCCTTGTTCATTTGGATCTGAGACACATGTTTCCTCTACTAACAAGCTTTTGAAAACTTTCTCTAGGAAACATCGTGCACACCATTCTCTCCATCAAAACACAGCTGATCTCTGTGGACAAAACCATTCAAAGGCAAAAGGATTTCCTGCAGCGAACGGCTCCACATAACCTTCCTTTTATTAAGCACTGCATCCAAAACCTTAACTCCACTCTCTTTCAGTTTCTCAAGGATACCAAAGCTGCAAAACTCCAGTCTCTCTCACCCAGCAGATCAACAACCAACATGAGCCCTTGAGTCAGACACAACCTAACAATTTGGTATTTTGTATTCCTCCAGACCTACCCCTGACACAAGATGAGCACTCTCTCCTTAGCAAAGGTCTCTCTTTTGTGCCCCCACCCAGATATCTTGATGCACCCCAGGTTCATGTAGATCTGCATTGCTTCTATCATAGAGTACGCCTTGCAGCTCATTTTTCTAATATGAATCCTCTTCCCACAGATGATGACAGTACGACCAGAACTATCAATGACATCAATCCCCAGCGAAGTGCATGGACACCCCCTCCAGGACGTTTTGCTGCTGTTGATTATTTTGTTAACCAATGCATGGAAAACACCATTAACTTCAATCTTCATTGCAGGCACAACCATTCCAACCTGACACCTGGTGAGCTTGCAGCCCTCAGATCTCTACAATGTAGGAATGACATTGTTATTAAACCAGCTGATAAGGGAGGTGCTGTTGTGGTCTGGCAAAATGAGCTATACATCATGGAAGCCACACAGCAACTCTCCGATACCAGGTTTTATTCTTCTCTTCCACAGGACCCCACTGCTGACTATCAGACGGAGGTCACCACCACCATCACCTCTGCTATTGAAAACAATGAGCTCCCTGCTTCTGCTAAGAGACTCATAATCCAGCATCCCCAGACATCCAGGTTTTATCTTCTTCCCAAAATCCACAAAACAGGTAATCCGGGTCATCCCATAGTGTCTGCCTGCTCCTGCCCCACATCCCACATCTCTACATTTTTGTATGGCCTCATGAGACCCCCTTGTTGAGTCCCTGCCCTCCTATGTTAAAGACACTAACCATGCTCTCCAGTTATTTGACAGGTTCAGATTCAGTGACTCTCATCAGCTCATCTTCACCATGGACATCAAATCTCTTTACAGTGATCCCCATGATGATGGTCTGACAGCTTTGCAGCATTTCTTGAACAAGCGGGAAGTCCAGCAGCCACCTACACACACACTAACTCATCTGGCAGAATTGGTTCTAACACTTAATGCTTTTTCTTTTAATAACAGTTTTTTTCTGCAGGTCAGAGGGGTTGCCATGGGTGCCAAGATGGGTCCCAGCTTTGCTAATCTGTTTGTGGGTTGGGTGGAGGAATGTTTTTTTCTCTCATTCACAGGGACTGTGATGGAACTCTACAAACGCTACATTGATGACTCTGTGGGGGCCGCCTCCTGCTCCAGGGAGACCCTCCAAGTCTTCCTTGACAAGTTCACCATGGCTCATCCTTCCCTTCAGTACACTGTGGAAGTATCCTCCTCTACACTGCCTTTCCTGGATATCCAGCTCTCAGTCCAGAACACTGGTCTGAAGACATCAGTCTATTACAAACCCACTGACTCTCACAGTTTCCTCCTCCATAGATCCTTCCATCCTAAACATGTCAAGAATGGCCTGCCTTATTCACAGTTTCTTAGACTTCGCAGGTTATGCAGTGAAGAGGATGATTTTGCTGAGCAGACCCAAATAATGCATAGTTTTTTATCAACAGGGATACCCTAAAGCACAGTGGACAGAGCACTCTCCTGGTCCGTAACATGCCCGTAACCTTGAATCCACTTGGGAGGGATACTATCACACAAGAACAACGGTGAATTCCACTAGCTCTTCCTTTCCATCAGAGCACACCTTCTCTTCACAGGATCATCACTAGTAACTTTCCCATTTTGCAAACTGACCTAACATTGGTGCTTCTTACAGAACCACCCTTGCCTCCTACACTGGCCACCTAACCTGTGCAATCTCCTGGTAAAAACAGCCTACCACTCCTAACAGTTCCTCCCCAGGTACCAAACCTTGCAACAGGGCTCTCTGCTACACCTGCAAATTTATTTCAGTGTAACTGAGATCTGGGGCCTACAGGTGTTTTTCATCACAAGGAGTTCTCATGCACTTCCACTAATGTGGTGTACTGTATTCTTTGCAGGAGGTGTTCAGCTATTTACATCGGAGAAACTGGTAGGCGCCTTGCTGACCATTTCGGGAACATTACAGAGCAGTCAGGAATGGTGAAACTGCTAAACCCATTGTATCCCACTTTATCTCCAGGGACCACAATGTCAATGACCTTTCTGTTTGTGTCCTTCAGCAGGGCTTCCGGGATCCTGACCATAGAAAAACATGGAAGCCAAGCTGATCATCCCTTTGGCTCCCAGCAGCCCTCTGGTTTAAATGATAGACTTATTTTCCACTAACATCTTTCAGCCATCCCTTTTTTTCCCTAAAGTCAATTTGTTTTTGTACTCCTTTATTTTTAATTTTCACCATATGTCTCCATTTCTGTCTCCTTCTCACACATTTGTCACCTTTCAGTCCTCTTACAAGGCCCTGTTAATCAGTCTCTACCTGGGAACTTCCCCAGCTCTTTCTCTCCCATTATGCTTTATCTTTCCCATCATCACCTTTTTGTTTCACAGATTCTCTCTTAATCTCACCATTTATCACTTCTTCTCCCTTAGCCTCCCCCTTCTTCTTTCTCCACATATATATCTCTCTCATTTTACCTCTCCTCTACATTAGCTTGTTTTTTTTGTTTTTTATTCTCTTTTAGATATTTCCTGAAGAAGACCTAAGGTCGAAATGTAGATTTTTAACTCTATTTTCTATTTTCAGCGTGCATTTAATATAACCATTTTGTATTACTGTAACTAGTTACTTTTAGGGAAAAGTAATATCATTATAGTTATTTATTACTTTATTTTAAGAGTAATCCATTACTATTACTAGTTACCTAGACAAGTAATCAGATTACAGTTACTAGTTACAAGTAACCAGTTACTACCCAACACTGCTTAAAAGGTACAACTCTGGGCTCGGGGTGGATAGTAAAGAACTAGAAGTGCAACAAGTTTTATATATCTATTTAACTATCTATCTATATATGTATACAGTTGATATTTATTTATTTATTTATTTATTATAGTGGCCCAGTAGTGCCACTATAGTTAGGGTTGAGTACCCCATTTAAGGTTAAAGTGTGAAATTTTGCAGCTTAATAACTTTGCCACCATATGACAGATTTGGCTGAAATTTAGTAGGCACAGAGCAGTACCATAGATCTCTGGATCTGCCAAGTTTCAAATCAGTCAGACATATAGTTGTGGAGCTATAAAGCACAATAGAAAGTCATATTTACATTTTTTTTGGGCATTCTTTGCTCGAGCCTACAGGTCGCACAGTTTGCAAGACTAGTCCAAAAACTTCAGGAAGCTTGTGGCCAGGGTCTCTGATGTGCCTTTCAAAGATTTCGTGAAAAAATATTAAATGGTTTAAAAGTTATTCACAAAACAAGTTTCCCATTATAGTGATGGGAAAGTTAACAAAGTTTTACAGTATCGCAAATGCAGTTTTTGTGTTGCAAATGACCCCTGTAGTGTCATGTATCAGCCATTTTTTTTTCAGTTACTGGTTACAGAAATGCTTGCCATTTAAATTTGGGACCCTCTAGGGACACAGTTCTTTTTGTGTTCACCTAGTTGAGCCCGGAGGATGATAGCCATGGCTTTTTTGAGGGGGTTAAGCACCCCAGAGATATGTTCTTCAAATTTTTGTAAACTGTAGTGTCACACTTGTGACACTTTCGTGATTTTTTTTTGTGAAAGTGTCTTGATTTGCGACTCTACTTTGTGACACTATGACCAAAAGAATAGGAAATCTTTGCCACCCTGCTGCAAAAGAGGAGTTTGAGCCTCCCCCACCCTCACTCTCCCTGTTCCCTGTCCCATGTCCTTTTGAAGTTGTTCACAGATTCACATGATACCACCCATTCTGGTAGTGCATTCCGTTTTGCTACCACCCTCTCTGTGAAATAGGGTCCCTTCATTTCCCTCCTAAATCTCCCCCCTCTATTCTTAGCCCATGTCCCCTGGTGACCCTCCCCCTCCTTAACTTCAAGACCCCATCTCCCCATTCTTATTGATTCCCCTCAGATACTTGAATGTCTCTATCATGTCCCCCCTGTCCCTTCTATCCTCCAGGGTGTACATATTCAGGTCTCCCAGCCTGCTGTCATAGTCTCTCCCCTCCATTCCACATATCATCTTTGTTGCTCTCCTCTGCACCCCCTTCAGCAGCCTGATATCATGCTTTAGGTATGGCCTCCAAAACTGCACACAGTACTCTAAGTGCAGCCTTACCAGCAACCTGTAGAGAAGCAAGATCACCTCTCTTCACATGGACAAAACCCCCCTCGCTATGCACCCCTGCATTTGGTTCACTTTTGCAGCTGCTCTCCTGCACTGGGCAGTGTTGCTCATGGTCTCTGTTGTCATTACCCCAGGTCCTTCTCCTCCTCAGTGATCCCCAGCTTAACCCCCACAGCCAGTATTCTCTCCTTGGGTTCTTCACCCCAAAATGTGTAACCTTACACTTCTTTGCATTGAATTCTAGCTGCCGCCTCTCTGACCACTCCTCCAGCTTGCTTAGGTCGCTGTGTAGCTGCTTTCATCCCCCCCTCCATCCACCACTGCTCCGATTTTGGTGTCGTCAGCAAACAGACTTACCTTGCTCACCACCCTGAGTGCAATGTCTGATATGAATAGCTCAAATAATACTGGCCCAAACACAGAGCCCTGTGGCACCCCACTCGTCACCAGCCTTGGAGTTGAGAACTCCCCTCTCACCACCACTCGTTGCAGCCTCCTGCTCAGCCAGCTTGTAATCCAGTTCATCATTTTTGCCCCTACCTCTACACCAGTTAGCTTTCCCCCAAGCCACCCATGAGGCACAGAATCAAAGGCCTTGCTGAAGTCCAAGTAAAGAACATCCACCGCATGACTCTTATCCAGCTCACCTGTCACCCAGTCATAATATTGTATCAGGTTGGTTTGACAACGCTTCCCTGAAATGAACCCATGCTGCCTCACATCTTGGAGGCCATTGTCCTCCAGGTACGACACCAGTCTTTCCTTTAATATCATTTCCATGAGTTTGCACACTATGGAGGTGAGACTTACTAGATGATAATTACCTGGTTCATCCCTTGGCCTGCTCTTGTGTAATGGTACTACATGTGCCATCCTCCAGTCCAGTGGCACACATCCCAACTCCAGTGAGGTGCTGTACAGATCTGCCGATTTATGTATGTATTCAGTTTTATGTTAGCGCGCTTGCTCAGCCCACATCTTGTGCTAGTAGCAGATTTGGAGGCAAGGTAATGTTGGGCGAATGCAGGGCATGCATCAGTAGGTGCCGTCCCTCATTCCCCAGTCAGCCAGCAGCAGGGGCCGTCACCCTGCATATCTTATGTGGCCACCACATCTGAGAAAAAGTCCGCTGCAATGAAAGCTAAGCTCTCGTGCAGTGTGACCATAACAGGCCTCCCGACGTGCAGGCAACATGGCGGCAGTGATTGCTGCCACCTGTCACAGTGCCGACATGGAAGCCCACAGCCCATCTGCATGATCCCCCCCCATTTCTGCTGTGTGCTGAGGGGGTGCCCAGTCCCCCTTGGCATCATGCGCCCCCCCAAAACACACCTTTCTTTGCCGACAGGGGACCCACCCCACTGGCTGTCCCCCTTTCCTGGTTCAATCTGCGATGGGGGCCCTCTCCATCGGCATGAGTCCCCGTGTTGTGTACTGAGGGGTGCCCAATCCTCGGCTCATGTCCCCCTCCTTCCTTATGTGCCAACAGGGTGCCCAATCCCCATCGGCTACTGCAACCCCTTTCCTCAAAACACTTGGGCGGCACACTAGAGCCCACCCCATGCCAAATACCCTTAAAAAAAAAAAAAAAGTGGCTATTTTTTTCCTTTTACCTGTAAAAAAGAAAACAGTCCCTTGCGGTCTCCCTGCCCCCCCTTCAGCAACCTGCGCCCACCCTCTGCACACCCTGCCTCCCCACACCCCTCTCACCCCATACTTACCTCCAGGGCCCAGTGCAATGATCTTCGGTGGACCAGGAACACGTCTGCACTCTTCAAAGCCGACTGCAAACTAAAGAAATGCTGATAAGCTGTATAATGGTATAAATAGGGTTTTTTTCAACTTTGGTGCATATCTCAGGCATTTTGGGGAATGTTTACACCAAATTTTCAACATGGGTTTTTTGGGACCCCTCCTCATGAATTCAGGCACTGTCATGGTGTTATTTGGTCCCGAAAGGTGATTTTGCAGTCGCTGTGCAGAATCACCTTTCAGGACCGATTAATGAAATGACAGTGCCACTGTTCATGAGGGGGTCCTGTCAAACAGCCTATCTTGCAAATTGGTGGAAAAAGTCAAAAATAGCCATTTACGAACATCACGTCAGCGCAACTTCTACCGCTAGTAACTTCATGAATTTGTAATATTTTCACTCCAGATTTTCAAAATTGCCATTTTTCAACACCTCCTTATGAACAGTACTGCTGTCATTTTGCATATCCTGACCAAAATGTATTTTTGCATGTGTGGCGCAGAATCGCACAGTTGCTGTGCAAAATCCATTTTCAGGACAGTTTGAGGAAATGACGGTGACACTGTTCATGAACAGAGGTCCTAAAATGTCTATGTTGAAAATTTGGTGCTGAAAGTCCATAAAATGACTGTGTTACAAGCATGCATTTCCACGCACCCTTGTAACTTCGCAAATTTGCAATATTTTCATGCCAGATTTTCAACACTGCCATTTTTTCATACCTTCTTATGGACAGTACAGCTGTCATTTTTCACATCCTGCCCTAAATGTGTTTCTATACATGTAACGCACAATGGCGTGGTCGCTGAGGGAAATCAACTTTTGGGACAGATTAACAAAATCACAGTGCCACTGTTCTTGTGGGGAGGTCCCAAAATTCCTATGTTGAAAATGTGGCTAACAGACTCCTAAAAATAATTGGGCTACGGACATGTGTTGCTCAGTTTCTATGCATGCTCAAGACTTCACCAATTTTTCATATTTGCACTCAGGATTTTCAACGTTGACATTTTTGTATATCTCTTCATGAACAATGCAGTTGTCATTTTCCACATCCTGCCCAAAATGTGTTTTCATCCCTGTGTTGCCAAATGGCATAGCCTCTGTGCAAAACCACCTTTCAGCTAACACACTGATACTGCTGCTCTTCATGAGGTGGGCTCACAAAAAGACCAAGTTGAAAATTTGGAGTGAAAATACCAACACCCGCCTACGGTATTAGGGTTCCCAATTGTAGCACCCCACCACCCCACCCTGTACAGACTGACAGGCATCAGGGGTGTGACTTGGGATCATTGGCTGTAATGCTCACACCATTTCTCCCCCACCCCTACCCTGCAGCCAGTGACAGGCATCATGGTGTGCCTTGCAGTGTTTGGCCACAAAGTTCACCCCATTTTCCTATACTGCACCCACCTCAGCATATTTCCTTGTGGAATGGGGTAAGTATAACACCCAAAAACCCCAAAGCACATCATGATACTTGTCATTGTTTACAGGGTAGGGTGAGGTAAAATGACATAAGCATTATAGCTGACGACCCAAAGGCACACCCCAATGCCTCTCAGTCTCTGCAGGGTGGAGATGGGATTGGCATCACTTCAACACTTCACTGTCATTCCTGTTATGCATCTCTAACTCCTGCACTACCAATGCCAGCGCGACTATATTTGGCATTGACAAATGCTTGTTTCATTTAGAACTATTCTTTTTTATCTCTATATATAAACTGCAACATCTTTTTTTTTCTTTAGAAAATAGCTTTTTAATGAAAAATCTAAAATGGGACTGATCCTGATATTTTAAATTATCAATATTTGTATGTATATTGAGACTTATTATTGTTTTAATTTGAGCCCTAAGGGAAAAAAAGTTGAAAAAGAACAATAACAAATGTGAACCTGCATTTGAAAAGCAGCTTCTTTGGTTAAAATGACTGTTAGGTTCTCTGCATTTTTACTTTAATATGGGGATGCAGGGATGTGGAAATTAGATTTGCAGAATCCAGACAGCATGTCAGTCTAGTTATTCTGCATACTAGTGTAATCAGTGATGCAGCTTCTCTTCCCCCTTTGATTCTGGTTATACACCCACACTTTCCCCCATATTATTGATCAGGGTTAGGATGGGGGCCATCACTTATGATATTTTGAGGACTTTAGGGGATCAGGAAAGAAAGGGTAGCCATACTAAAAAGACATTGTAGTCACTTGGCAATATATTAACTGTATCCCTATAGCATGCACTCTTTCCCATACTGTGATAGCAAGCAGTCCTCAGTCCCATTTAAAAATTCCTATCCTACCTTCCCTTTGGCTGAACTTCATCTCAACTGACAGGATGCCAAGCAAATTGAAATCTTTTTTCAAGCCAAATTTTTCTTTAGTAGTGCCCTACAATTACAGTGACCTACTGAGTTAGAGTGAGTGATGTTTCCAGGGGTGTAGCCAGGAATTTTAAACTTGTGCTCAAGAGCTGACAGAATTGTTGCCCCCCCCACAAAAAAAAGATGTTCTGCCCTGCCACACAGTCATTGCCCCACCCCCATTTTAGTCAACAATATATATATATAGTAAGCCAGTGTTCCTAACAGATTCACAACATTTTACTTTATCGAACACACACAATATCAATCAGACAGGAGTTGGCTGGCTTTTAGTTATAATGTTTAGGATACATTGTGATAAGTCTCTGTACTACATCAAGGTAGTCAGCCTTACAGAAATCCATTCACACTAGCACTTGACGAACATACTCAATCGGGTCACTCATACAGTTATGGCCTCTAAGTTTAGCACCCACACATCTTTCAAAGATCATTCTCAAACTCATACTAAAGCATCCAAGCAAGGGAAAAACAGTTCTTCAGGTACATCAGGCTCTGTTGGTGTTTGTTGCCCTGGCCTGAGG
The DNA here is from genome assembly GCA_016271365.2 of Neoceratodus forsteri. Taxonomy (NCBI): domain Eukaryota; kingdom Metazoa; phylum Chordata; order Ceratodontiformes; family Ceratodontidae; genus Neoceratodus; species Neoceratodus forsteri. Next base: position 37,480,334 of record CM028134.1, read on the forward strand.
CTCATGTTGCCCCTTGGTTTTACATATTTTACTGTACTCAGCAAAGTACACTGAGCATGCCTGCTGACACCCATGGATGTCTCTAGGAAGAAATTCATGCAACGTACAACAGGAATCCTTTTGTTAGTTTCTACTTATGCCTCTACTATACCTCCTGAGGAGGTCAGGGTAGGACCTTCTGACATCTAGTAGATACTGTCTGTCCATCCTGTTAACCAGGCATTTGTGTTCTCAGGCACCAGTCATTGCCACTGCTGTCTCTGATCGCTATGGTTTTTCCATTGCGTAGGGGACTAGTCTGGTGGGGGCAATCTCTGCCGGGAGACCGGATCTGATACGGGGATGCAGGGACAGGTATGTCCAGTGAGGAGGATGTGTCAGAAAAGAGGTCTCTTACAATGTGGGGGTATGGTGTGGGTTTCATCTTCCCATTCAGGACCAGTCATGTTTTTACAGTTTCTCCTAGGGCTGTGCAGGCAGCTAGTCAGAGATTCAAACAGACTGAGTATTACCTGGATCAATCCATTGGGCAAGATGGTATGAAGCAATTTTGACCCAATTTTTGTATTTAATTTTTTTTTTTTTAAACCTTCACTTCATCCAACTCCTTCATAATCCCACCTGAGCTTAATCTACTTTTCTTCTACTCTCTTTTTATTAATGCACTCACAAAAGATTTATGTCGGACTCATCAACACCGACTTCCCAGCCCGGCCCAAGGCTGTGACAGGGGGCTCAACTCCAATGCTGTTTTCAGCTGGGAAGACTGTATTACAAAAAAATGCTGTGCCTGTAATTTTGAAAGGGGAGGGCTCAGTTGTGTATGGGCCCCTATTTCATAACCCCCCAAATTGGCCTAGTTACTCCTAGCTGCTTCCCTTGGGTCCCGTATCAGGTAGCATGATACAATAGCACTAGGGATTGGGCACCTACAATAACAGTGACCCAATCCCCAGTGCATGTGTCAAGGCTACTGTAGGGTAGAGTGGCCGAATGAGGGGGTCGGAGAATATAGCGATGGGATGTCACTATATGTACGCACATTGGGGGAGAGTGAGCACACACAGAAAGGGGTGGGAGGGAATGTGAGTGGTGGTGCCACAGTGGGTTGCCGAGCTGAGCCCGTGGCATGGTGGGTGGGTTGGCATTGTTGGTTGGCAGGGTACTGGGTTTGGGTGCTGGTACGTTTTTGTTGCGCCTGGCCCAAACCTTTTTTTTTTGTTTGTTTTCATCTCCCCCTGACATGCACCCCTCTGGAGTTGAGAATCCTTAAGTAGGTGGGTGCGAGGGCGCAGGGGCCACAGCCCCCCCACATAAAACATTAAAAACCTAAGTCCCCAGTGCCATTTTGCTGTGCACCGAGGTGTCAGAGTGCTGAAATAAATTTTTGGCACTCTTGACTTCTGGATAATGATGATTGCCTTTAGGCTGTTGCAATTATCACATAGATCCCCATATCATGGGGAACAGTGTGAATGCAACAGCCAACCAGCCAGGTAGGTGCAAATTATAGCAGTAGGCAGGTAGGTGAAAGGAAGGCAGATTCAGTAATGTGGTCTTGGAAGGGACCCAATTCAGAGCATGCAATGTAAACTTTTTTGAAATACAGCCCACCCAGCCACAAACAATTCTGGAGCTGAGCCCCCATCATGTCCGAATGTGGGCAAGACGGGAGAAAAACACACAGATAAAGGAATGAGCATGCAGCAACTGTTGGGTCTGTCATTGTAGGTCAGGGAAATGAGAACCAAACAGCATGACAGCAGCACACAAAAGGCATGCACAAAAGTCACACAAAAACAGTGCACAGAAACAGCACACATAAAGGTGGATAACTGCTTAGTTGACAAAAATTAACCAAATATTCTGCACATTCAAAATGGCACCAAACACCACCACAACCAGCGCAACACATCTTGGCTGTCAGTCCCTTCCTACTCCATATGAGCTCCTTGGGAAGGGAAGGGAAGACAAGACTGTGTTGGTTACTCCAAGATGAATCCTACTGGCAGTGGAGGTGGGATTATGAAGGAGGAGAGGGACAGAGGGAAGCTTATTTGTATTATTTGACACTGGTGGCATTTTCACTGTGGCAGATCCAGACATGTTGTATAGTACAGATGTGTGTTTTCCTATTGATTCAACCATTTCTTTTTCTTACATATTGCTTTTTTCATTCTTGCTCTGATTCTGGTTTGCTCAGTCTGATGTTACGCGTTGGAAGTGGGAAAGCAGAACCTGCACACTTCTTGCTTCCCCCACCTCAACATCTCCTGCACTGTTTCATCTTGAACTGACTCCTCATCCTTGTGCCACCAGGGAGCAGTCAGCTGATAGAATCTGGAGCCTGTACTGTAGCTCCCATTCCAGAGGAGGTAAGTGTCCAAGGGCACTCTCACTACCCCCCCCCCCCCGAATCCTACTGGGCCCCTCCTAACATCCTAACATGAGTTATGAGCATTATGGGGGAATGTGTGATTTTGTATTTCTTTTCATCGTAACATGAGTGCTGTTTTCCCTGTTTCTGTTTCTCTGCTGGGTCTCTATCAGAGGTTCTTTCTCCAGTGACTTCTCTGCCAAACTGGCCACAACACCACTGGATCCTCAGACCGCCCACACCGTGAATGTGTTTATGCCAGTGACTGCACCTATATACTGAAATGGCTCTTTGTGAAATTAAATACACTCATCAGCAAGTTACATTCATTCCAGTGCCTGATGTTCAAAATTGTCTATTTTTTCACACAACTGCTATATTTTGACAGCTGTGTATTTATGCCAATTATTTGGAATCAGGGGGCGCCTTTTGACAGGAGTTAATAAAGCAGACTGTTCCAAAAGAGGTTATTTATTTTGAAGAGTCAACCTTTTCACCTTTTGCTGCAGATTGCCATATTTGCCTTATACAATTTTTTTTTTTTGCAATAATAATACAAACTAACTGTGCCGTTTTATAACACTGACTGATACACAGCAGCATTAACAGTACTTGAAATCAAAAGAAAGAGACTCAGAGTTGCTTCCAGATTTATTTGTTCTCTTTCTGAGATGCTTTGGAATAACTCAGTATGCTTTCATAATGCGTTTGCACTGGCAGGCAATAGAAAACCAGTCAGAACAAACTTGCTACAGAGCTATCTACAGACACACCAGTATTGGGTCTGTTCACAAAAAGGGGTTACCAATGCACCCATCACTTTGAATTGTATTACAAAACTGAAAACAAGATTTCCCTAATGAAAGTGGTGCTTTTTAAGGGTAGTTGGTAGTAGAGATAGGTAACATAATGTTTTTTTGTAATTACATCCCTAACATATATATTTTTTTCAATTTAAGTTAATTTACTGCTGTTTTTTTTTTTTACCTGAAAACGTGATATCAAAACCAACTTGTTTGTTGTTTGCTACTGTGAACTCATTTTACTTTACAGTATTCAAACTAAAGTACTGTGTTACTCAAAACATCTTGTTTTAAGATATCCACATTGTTCTGGCCCTTTATTCTCTTTGGCTGCAGAGATGCTCAATAGTTTCCATGATGGGTGTAACGTGTAGTGTCCTCCTTTGTTACACCCATCACAGTGAACCCCACACTGACTTCCAGTCAGTTATTTAAAATTCTTGCACTTTTTCTTGCTCCCTGGATCTCTCAGCTTCTGAGAGAAAACACTAATTTGTCAATGACCCCCTAGCATCACAACACTATGTGGCCATTTGACCCCCCCCAACCTGACACTATGTCCTAGATTTGCAAATGTTTGCACATCATGGGTTGGGGGTCAGTCTGGTAGCCCAGCATGATAATTGTCTCATGTCTGTGTGGGAAAAGCAGTTCGAGTAGGCGGCAGTATGAAAGCCACATTTGTGACCGGATCTTCCTCTTTACTATCACATCCAGTGCGAGTTAAAGAGCTGTGTGTTTGCCACTCCTCAGTGTTACAACCATCATGAGGTGAGTGACTAGTTACAACCGTCACGGGGGACAAGTGACATTTAGCGAGCTGGGCAACCGAGATTGATCCTATAGGATCGATTTTTCACTGGTGGCATTAGTATGCAAGTTCTCCGGTTTTGGAGATGGGGGGGCTTTTCATTTCACCGATTGAACTTGCTGGAGTTAGTTAGTGAAACACACCAAAACCTGTGGTGTGTCTGATAGCCCATCACGTTCTGTCATGAGTGTCTTTAGTGAGGTTAGAAATGGAGCCAGTTAGTATACGTTTCAAAAGGACTATGTCCCTGTATTGTCAAGTATGTAAGCTCTGTGGTTTGGTCCCAGCCCATTTACCTCCATTTCTGTTTGTACATGTTCCCTTTTGAGAGAGATTAGTAGTGGAGATCTCCTCTTGACAGTTTTAAGTAAGAGGCATAGATTGCATGGCAGCAACAAATCCTTTCTAATTGGCAGCTGTTTATTAGGTTCTTACTTTCAGAGATGATATGCATTCCCCTAAATTATCCATATGTAACAATACCGGAATAAAAAGTGATACAAAAACTGTATTTTACGTTGTTTCTGTTTTTATGGGCAGCATTGTGTTATAGTTCTCTTCATAGAACCTGTGATCTGGAGTTTTAACTATGTCAGGGTTTGTGCCAAAATGCTAATTATGAGCTGCTGACCTATCAGATCTATGCTAAGAGTTCTGTGCACAAACTACAACATAGTTAAAACTCCAAATTACTGGTTCCATAAAGAGAACTGTATCAGAATGCTGCCCATAAAAACAAAACAATGCAAAATACAGTTTTTGTCATCACTTTTTTATTCAGCTACAGTTAAATATAGATAATTTAGGGGAATGCATATCATTTCTGAGAATAACAACTTTAAAAACAGATGCCAATTAGAAAGGATTTCCTGTCCTATTTAAATGCTTATTCAAGCATCCTGGTGTTTTGTTCTGGATGTCAGCGCTCTAGTGCAATAAATTTAATTGTGATGCTAACTGTGTGAGCTCCAATGCAGCAACACTGCACAGCCTAGAGGGTAGAAGCTGTGAATGAGCTTGGTACATCCAACAGACAGACCTAGGTTTGATTCCTGCAACCTCCACTTGCATACTGTATGATTCTGAGCAAATCCCTCAATTCCTAAACCTCCCCTGTGCTTCCTGTTCATCCCTGAAAACAGGCACCTGTGCCTAGAGGGCCTTACCCGGTTACCATAGAATAAAATAATTTTAAATGTGCTATTAATTTAGTTGACATTCTATTTTACCAGGACATGTTTTTGTTTTTTTGCTGCCGAATATTTGTATGTACCTTCTGTGTCCTGTTGTATTATTTTTATTTCGGTATTGTTTACAATATCCTTCCCAGGACCTCCTTGTAACTGAGCTGTGTAGGTGGTGGCATCATTTTACTCATGGTCTGGTGCAAGGGTTCATCAGACGAAGGACTAGGTCTTATTGTTTTGACATTACAAGTAAGTGTGAGGGGGGCAGTGACTGAAATAAAATTTGGGGCATTCTTTGTAATTGGTGTCCATGCATTTTGTACGGGGTTGGGGGCTTAATGTACTGTGAACTGTGAATGCTTTGTTTTTTATTTTTAATATTGGAATAAATGTTATGTAGTAATAATGTATACAGAAAAAGTGAAAACGTGTTTTGACTCGGCCTGTGTGAGCATTCATATTTGGCCTTCCTGAGCACCATGTGGCTTCCCTGCTGGTGGGTGGTGGTTGGAGGAGGTACTCTTGGTGCCTTTGATGCTGGTCTCATTATGGCCAAATACGAGTGCTCAAACAATCTCAATGCTTCCTAAACTAAAATGGTGCAGGGTCTGCAAGAGAAGCTGTATGAGGAGAGACTAAAGGAGCTTAATATGTATACCCTTGAGGAAAGAAGGGAGAGGGGGGACATGATAGAAACTTTTAAGTACCTCAAGGGAATCAACAAAGTCCAAGAGGGTAGCATCTTTCAGAAAAAGAGATGTGCAAAACAAGGGGACACAATTTAAAGATGGGCGATTCAGGGGAGCAATGTGAGAATATTATTTCACAGAGAGGGTAGTGGATGCATGGAACAACCTGCCTGAGGAGGTTGTGGGGTCGAAAACTGTGGGAGAATTCAAGAATGCATGAGACAGACATAAGGCAATTCTTGTGGTGGGTAGGAAGAAATAGGCTGTTGGTTAACTAGGATCTGCGGCCTATCCTGTAGGTAGGGAAATGGGCAGACTAGATGGGCCAAGTGGTCCTTATCTGCCGTCAAAGTCTATGTATGTTTCTATGTTTCTTCCCATTGTCTGAATCGTTGTGTCTGGGTAAAATAAAAAACGTGGTGTAGTTATGCTGTGGTTATTATGCTGGCCTGGGAGCATGTCCCAGCCAGTCTTTTGACTCCGCCTGTGTGAGCATTCATATTCAGCCTCCATGAGCACCATGTGGCTTCCCTGCTGGTGGGTGGTGGTTGGGGGGTACTCTTGGTGCCTTTGATGCTGGTGGGGTACTTAACAGACTGTTAATCTAACTCTTGGGAGTGCCTTATTGCAATTATAAAAATCTATGCCATGGTGATCAAACTGTACATGACAGTGTAACAGGGATTATTGTAAGGCTTTTGGACTCCAAACAGCCAATCAGATTACAGCATTTCTAAAAGCCTTTTTATAATATCCCATCTTTTGCTCCGTCAAATTGTCCTGAGTGTTCCATGCCTCTCTGTTGATTGAAGGATCACGTGGAGTGTGTAGGCTGACTCTTTCATACCGTCAAATGGCCTTGAGTGCTCTGTTCCTCTCCAGAATGGTCTTGAGTGTTCTGTGCCGTGTAGAATAGTTTAAAGTAGTGTAATTATAATAAACACGTGGTTGTTTAATGTAATGTTGTGTTTAAAAAGCCTTCAGTCTACATAAGTAAACATTTTTTCTCATTAACAGTTGTGTGGTGCCCTTTATTACATTCGCAGTGATGTGTGGTGTGTCTTGTTACAATTATCACACTAGACCCAATTTTTCTTGGCAACCTTCACATTTTTTACATTAAAACATTGTGATTTTTTTACATGTGGGTCATAGTATCTTAACCTGTATTACGCAATTCATTTATGGTCGCCCTTTATTGCAGTGATGTGTGGTGTGTCTTGTTATACTCACCATGGTGTGTGATGTGTATAATTACACTCACCACAGTGTGTCTTGTTACAATCATCACACTAGACCCCATTTTTCTTCGGAAGCTTACATTTTTTTATCTTAAAACATTGTGATTTTTTCATATGTGCGTCACAGTATCTTAACCTGTATTACACAATTCATCTATGGTCGATTTTAAAATTTCATTCCCATGTCACACTTTGGTAACCCCTTTTCACGAACAGACCCTATTCTGAGTTTTGGAAACCATCAGTCATGTTGAATTCTGTGGGTTGGCAGTCCTTTTGAAGAAATGATTCATTTAGCCCTTTTCTTTTTTGTCTTCCCTACTGGAAATCAAAGATTGCCTGACACATTCCTAGAAAAGCATGGAGCATCACTGGTACGTGACCAACAACTCCACACATGCGTAATAAAGCAAGTTCAAATCCAAGCGTCTACAGTTGCACTGTATGGGAATATTACTCACGCTTCTTAGCTGCAGCCCACAGTGTTTGTACGCCAACATTCTCAGTACTGTCAGTAATTACTGGTATGCAAACCCTTTGTAATGCAGTGTGAAAGGTTTTATATACAAAACCAAATTCGGTTCTGTTCTTCATTTGAATTATTTTATACTGGTGTTGGTCAAACATTGTTGAATATTTCTAGTCCCTACATGTGCAGTAGTGGGCCAAGTTGGCAGCTCCATCACTACTGTAAATATAGTACAATTCCATCTTATGTAGCATCTTGCAATAAACAGCGAGGAACGATTCAACAGGAACAGTGACTCGAGAACATGGAGACATGAGCAGAGGCTGGCAGGGAAAGAGATTCAGGAGGGACGTGAGGAAGTTTTATTTTACAAAGAGTGGTTGAGCTGTGGAGCAGCCTAGAAGCAGAGGTGGTGGGTGACAAAACCATTAATAGCTTCAAGCATGGTTGGGACAGAGTAAAGAGCTTAGTAGTTACTCAGGGGATAGCAGTAAGGCAGGGAACATGGGGGCAGATAGTGTAGACAACAACCCATATAAGACAACAGGACTCTGGGAATGTTAGGGTATTAAGGGCAGACTGCAGGGACTGAGGGTCTTTCTTGGCCCTTATTGTTTATTTATGTTTTTATTTTTTATACAAATTATAGAACTGAGTATTACAGGGTGTGCCGACGCAAGGTCGACACCCGCACAGCGGACACCAGCATAGCGACAGAATTTGCCTGTCTGCGGCGAGTTGCTGTGCTGGTGTGAGGAAGACACCGGCGGTGCATTTCCCAGTGTTGCACCCCGCCCTCCCGATCTAACCCGACTTGGAGTTAAATAATTAGAGACCAGGGGTGTGGGGGGTGGAGCCCTCCACATGAGAGGTTGGGGGTGTTCAGCCCCCCAATGGAAATGCACCAGCATCCCCGATGGTACAATGCCGACACTCAGCACTGTGTCCATCGCTGTGGGGGATGTCAGTGCGAGTGCTGTTGCAACGCTTTAGTAAAACCGTATTACAGAGCACATTTTCCATTTCTTAGTATAAAACACCATAGCAGCCTAACCTGCCCCAAAGTCCACTGGTGCAAAAATTACAATTTTTCTACAGCTAAAAATTCGGGAGGGAAGGGATCGAATTTGGCTCCATGGAGCAGAGAGCCCAATCCCTTCCACTTCCAGCTTTGGAGACACTCCTGCGCACTCCAACATTTTGTGATGTAATGCTATGGAGAGCATTAGGGCACGTTCACTACACTTTTACAGGGACCCATTTTCAAGTCCTTTCTTGACAATTTTAGAGTGTTGATTTTAACACACCAAGGCCACCGCTCACCTAACAAGGCCCTTGTTAGTTCAGGGGTGGCCTAGATATGTTAAAATTGGCATTTCAAAATGTTCATAAAAGAGCTTGAAAACAGGTCCCTGTAGAAATCTATGGTCGCTCCCACACTCTCTCCATAGTATTACATCACAAAATGTTAGAGTGTGGGGGCGTGTCTCTGAATCTGGAAGTTGAAGCGATCAGGTTCTTGGCTCCACAAAGCCAAATAAGGATTCCTTTCATCTTGATTTATGGCCACAGAAAAATGACAATTTTTGCACCAGTGGACTTTGGGGCAGGTAAGGCACCTATGGTGTTTCTGGAGAGCAATTTAAAAAAGGGCAGTAGATGTGCTCTTTAGGCATGAAGAGTGGAAGGGATTTTTTTCAAAATTGGCTGATGGAAATGCAAATGAATTTTTTGCCAACATCTGCATCTGCACAATTGCATCAAAACATAGAAGTTGTATTTCAAAAGGTCCTGAGTTTTTATAACAGTTTCTGTGATTCATGGCAGTGTGTGTAAAAAGAAATGATGCATCAGAAAAACCAGTCATTCATAATTTAGCTGGCCTGTGTGGTTACCGCTCACAATGATGGTCCGCTTGCTGTGCCAGGTGACATAGATTTGGGAATGAGACTAGGTTGTCAGCAACCAGCAGGGCAGAGGAGGATCGAGTGCCCAAGAAGATACTCTCCTCTGGGATGGAGGGAGTTTCTCCCTTCCCCACAGTATGAGTATCACCTGGGGTGCTTGGTGGGGTAGGTCAGACGGGGACTGCAGTGGGAAGGAGAAACAAGAGGCCTTGTAGCGTGCACTCCCAATACATGTATTTCCCATCTGTTCATGACCCAGTGTCTCAGGGGAGGGATCAGAAATGGATTTAAAACCTCTTAGGTACATGGTTGATGCCAGCATGCTTGCATCCTGCACTGCCCCGCCACAAAGCATGGAAGGATCTGCTTGGGCTCAGATATTCAATGCACTCGTCTTGGGTGCTATCCCAACCCCAGCACCAACCCTACTGTGGGATGGTCTCTCCCCGCAGAGCAGGTACAGTAGGTGGGGGATTCAATAGGCTGGTAGATGGCTGATGAGCTAAAAGATGGGAAAATACTAATTAAAAAATGCTTAGTTTTTCTGCTCGTTCCTCCAGAATGGCCCTACTCAGTCGTGGCAACCCCTCACTGAATCCCACCTTTTCTATCACTTACCCACCACCAGGGCCTTTGGGGGCATGGCTTACCCAATAGGACAGTCAGGTTCTGGACAGTGGGTGGACAGTCGGTGTCATGGAGCTTGAGGCTGCCAGTCATGCTGCTCCTGTATGGGAATAACCCAATTTCTATCACCGCAATCAAGTGACTAAGGGGTCTGGCTCAGTGGCACAGATGCACATGCAAAGTGTGCCCCACATGACAGAGCCCATCGGTGTTCCTCATATGTGCTACAGGTCTAACTGCACCACCCCTGTGGTCACCCAGGGGGCAGCAGAGCAGCAGATGCTGGCTGCCTCACCCCAGGAGGGTCTTGCCCTGTGGGATGCTCTATCCTCCTCTCCCCAGTTGGTCCCTGATGTCCCACACATATTCCCAAACCGGGGTCATCAGTATCACAGGTGGCAGTGAAGCTCAGCTAGACAACTTTTTTTAATGCAAGCTCCCAATTTTGCATCCAAAGTGCTAGACAATCTAATCAATTGGTGTTAACGCACAGATGGAAGTCCTCTTTGTAACACGGTGGACAGATCCAGATTAAAATCCCGGCCTGAGGCAACCACTCTTTAAAGAGCACCTGACACAGCTGTGAAAACTTTGTAAAATGCAAGATTTAGACACAATTCAATTAGTATTTCATATTAAGCACTTATGTGTTTGCAGCCAATCAGTGTGCAGAGTCACTGTACCCCTTATCCTACGCATGGTGGTCTCTCGTGTAGTAGCATTATGATTGGTGCATTCCACTTCACATTGGGGGTTCATTTAACTTTGGAAATCAAAAAAGATACACTTCACTCCAGCTAGCTCAGGTGATTTATAATTAGATTTTTGCAAAAAAAAACAACTTTGTTAATGCACCAGTTAGAGTAACTTAATGCCATGAAAGTAGGAACTTTCTAGTACTAACTCCCCCACACCTGACATTGTTTGCTCAGGGAATGAGGTGGGCATTAAGGTTGATAACTTCAAAGAAGAACCCACCACTGATTCACCAAGACTCTGGAGACCCCAAACTCTATTTTTGTTTCTTTTGCTTCTGGGGGGGCAGGGCGAAGGGTGGGGGGAGCTAGGGTTGGAAACCCTAATGCCACATTTCCTGCTTTTATGATGTTAAGTTGAACCCTAACTGGGGCATTAACAACATTTTTAGCAAATAAGTTCTTTTCTTTTTAAAATAGAAACATAGAATTTGATGGCAGATAAGGACCGCTTGACCCACCTAGTCTGCTCATTTCCCTACCTAACGGATAAGATGAACCAACAGCCTACTTCCTCCTACCCCCCACTAGAATTGCCTTATGTCTGCCCCATGCATTCTCGAATTCCCCCACTGTTTTTGACTCTCTGACTTCTTCAGGAAGGCTGCTCCATGCATCTACAACCCTCTCTTTGAAGAAATACTTCCTCACATTACCTCTGAGCCGTCCCCCCTCTATCTTCAAAGTGCGCCCCCTTGTTCTTGCACATCTCTTTTTTCTGAAAGATGCTTCCCTCTTGGACTTTGTTGATTTCCTTGAGGTATTTGAAAGTTTCTATCATGCCCCCCTCTCCCTCCTTTCCTCGAGGCTATACATCTTAAATTCCTTTAGTCTTTCTTCATATGTCTTCTGGTGCAGACCCTGCACCATTTTGGTTGCCCTCCTCTGGACAGCCTCTACCCTGTCTATGTCTTTGTGAAGATGGGGTCTCCAGAACTGTACACAGTACTCCAGATGGGGTCTCACCAACTGTCTGTACAGAGAACCAGCAGCTTCCTGTTTTCTACTGGTGATGCCTCTCCCTATGCATCCCAGTATCCACCCAGCCCTCCTTACTGGCTTCTCACATTGCTGGCCCACTTTTAGGTCATCTGATATGACTACCCCCAGGTCCCTTTCCATTTTTGTTGTTGTCAGTATCTCACCCCCATTGTGTACCCCTCCCCTGGGTTTTTGTTTCCCAGGTGCATTACTTTGCACTTCTTTGCATTGAATCTAAGCTGCCATACATTTGGCCATTCCTCCAACCTTGCCAAGTCCCTTTTCATCCTTTCCACCCCACCTTGCATATCAACCCTGTTGCAGATCTTTGTGTCATCTGCAAAGAGCCAGAAGTTCCCTTCCAGTCCCTGTGCAATGCCCCAGTACTGAACCCTGTGGTACCCCACTAGTAACCCCTCCCTTTCTTCACTGTGGACTCCATTTACTATTACTCACTGTGTCCTGTTGTTCAGCCAGTATTTTGACCAGGCTACCACCCTGGGACCCACTTCCAGGCTGGCTAATTTGTTTATTAATCTTTTATGCGGCACTGTGTCAAATGCCTTGCTAAAGTCTAGGTAGGCCATGTCCACAGCCCATCCCTGGTCTACTACTTTGGTCACCCAATCAAAGAAGTCAATTAGATTTGTCTGACATGACCTTCCTGCTGTGAATCCATGCTGCCTTGGGTCCTGTGCCCCACTGGCCTCTAGCTACTCAACAGTTCATTCCTTCAGAAATTATTCCATCACTTTCCCTACCACAGAGGTCAGACTGACAGGTCTGTAGTTTCCTGCCTCTGTCTTGCTCCCACTTTTGTGAAGGGGAATCACACCCACCCTCCTCCAGTCCCCAGGTACCACACTATCCTTCCATGATTTATTAAAAAGGTAGTCAGTGGTGTTACTAGTTCTTCCCTTAGTTCTTTTAGAATTCTGGGTGAATCCCGTCAGGCCCCACTGCTTTATCCACCTTCAGTTTTAAGAGTTCTTTCAGAACCCTTTCTTCACATAGTGAACACACAGATGCAGATACATAGATACGCAGGACCATTTGGTCTCTGAACCATGGGAAGACTCAGTCCACCACACTTCTGTGCAGCAACAGATGTCAAGAATTCATGGGGCTGTCTGGTGGGCTGTGGAAGCACAGGGCTATCTGGTCCCTGCACTTCCATGTGGCCACAGTTGCAGATGCACATGGCAAAGAGTCTGCCTGTCAGCAAATGAATAGGGCCCTCTTCCACCCATGGGTGCAGAGATGCAGGGCCCTATGCCAAGAGGACAGCTGTCTTCACTATATGGTACCCGGGCCCATGTGGACAACCCTGCAGCTTTCATTCCCTGGCTGGAGGGTGTCACATAACAATGCCATCCCCCCACCCTCACCCCATCCAACAGAGTCACTGAGCTCACCCCTGAACTCGGCACACCAGCATAGAATCACAAAGCATACCTACTGGGGTCAAGACTGGCGCTACACTCAAAGTTATATATTTGTTTTTTTACCCCAAATTTTCAAGATAGTTGTTTTATGACTCCTCTTATAAACATGACATGTGGTACTTACAGCTTATTGGCTGAAATGTCATTTTGCACCAGGAGCGTGAAAATACATCTCATCCAAGATTTAAAAAACTGACACCTGTCAAGTTTATGAGGTGGTGTGGAAAAATGGCTATGTTGAAAGTTTGGAGTCCAAATATTGCAAATTAGTGAAATTATGAGTGAACATTAAAATATTGATCTGCAGCTTATCCAGTAGGTAGGGAAATGGACAGACTGGGTGGGCCAAGCGGTCCTTATCTGCTGTCAAATTCTATGTTTCTATATTTCAACATTCACTGATAACCTAAGCATTTTGCTGTATGTGTACACCAGATTTTCAGCATAGCCTTGTTACTCCACCTCATGAACCCGCAAGGCTAAACTGTTCAAATCCTCACTGAAACATCATTCCACGCCACAGGTGCGAAAACACAGTTTTGGCCAGGATTCAAAAAATGACAACTGTGCTGTTCGTGAGGTGGTGTGAATAAATGGCTATGCTGAAAATTTGGGGTCAAAGTAATTGAAATTGCCAAAGTTATGAGTGAGCATAGACAAATGTCAATGTAGGCTCATAACTTTGTCATTTTTACATATTTTGACCTAAAATTTTCAACATAGCTTTCTTATGACCACACCTCATGAAGAAGAGCAGTGAACATTTTTAAATCCCACCAGAAAGGTGATTTCACAAAGTGACTGCAAAATCACTTTTCAGGCCAGATTTGTATAATCCCACCACCACTAAGTCATGAGGTGGGGTCCCAGAAAGGACATGCTGAAAATTTGGGGTAAAAATATAAACAACTTACAAAGTTATGAATCAAAGTTCCAACCCCATTGAAATATATTAAGCCTAACTTACCTCATTTTCTCATGTTGCAGTTGCCGGTTCCTGCAACAAGACGTGTCTTTAATCAAAGAGCGGATATATGCTGTGAGACCTTTTCAAGTGAGTGAGGATGTGTGGAATAGTGGGTGCTGAGTGTGAGGTGTGGATTGAGTGTGTGTGTGGGGGGATGTGGGGGGGTCAGATCAGTGAGGGACCATTTTCTTTTTTGCAATTTAAGAAAAAAAACATTGAGGGATGGTTTTCTTTATTTCAGGGGATATTCTAACACTGGAGATTGGGCATCCTACTGTCTGGCTACGGTTCAGTGGCACCAGGGATGAGCACCCTTGTGTTGCCAGGTGCCTAGTGGGAATGGGAGAGCAAACAACCTGAAGGGGAGGGAGGGTTAAGATAAGGTGTACCAAGGGTGGGCATACCAGTTTGCTTATATAATATATTTAATATTTTTAAATATTAGGAGGGTGGGCAGGTGACCTGGTGGAGAGGGGGAAGAAAGAAGTGGTACTGGGAGTGAACAAACCGGTCCACTTAAGAAATAATTAAAAATAGATAGACAAACAGCATAGAGGGGCAGATAGATAGATAGATAGATAGGCAGGCTGACTGACAGACAGACAGACAGATGGACAGACAGATAAATAGAGAGACAAAGAGGAAGACAGAGACAGACAGAGAGAACAGGGGTTCACCGGCTCAGTGCTTGAATTGAAGCCAGCTGCACAACTCCAGCTGCAACTTCAGCATTCAAGAAAGTCCTACTGTTCTCATACAGAGAACATGAGGGAAGTGCTCCTCTTGCTAGCTTTTGGGGTGCCAAGAAAAGGTATTTCTAGCAATTTCTTCAAAAAATAAACACCAGAATCTAGGTAAATGGTCCCTTTTACCTAGGTCCAGGTGTTTATTTTTTGAAAATATATCATTAGTATTTATTTTCAATGTTTGTGAGTTAAAAAATAAACAAGCTGTCAGCTGAGACGATGGGTATTTTCTTCCACATGACAAGTAAATCATGAATATAAGCACTCACAACAGTTATTTTTTTCTACTGTTCACATTTCTTGGTTATCCAAAAAAATCCTTATAACTCTGAAACCATATCATATTTTTTCATGAAACCTTCTTAAGGCACATCTTTGGCATAGACCCCTTCAACTATGAAAATTTCATGAAAACAAATCCATACCAACTAGACTGTTGGTGAGAGCAAAAAATGTGCAGTGTTAAGTATGGGAAACCAAATACATTTTTATCCATTTTGTGGTGTGCCATACTTCCAAAACCAAACAAGATAGCGCCACAAAACATTTCATGTCTTAAGACTCTGATAGTCTGATTGTGCGTGCCAACTTTTGGGCTACTTCGTCAAAAAACGGCAAAGTTATTAAGGTGCAGAAATTGGGATTTAACACTAAACAGTCTACTCAACCCTAACTATAGGGGCACTACTGCACCCCTATAATAATAATAGGGTCTCTGCAGGGTGTCTTATATGGGATAAGGGACTCTTCTTATCAGGTGTGGACAGTCAGAATTGCTTAGGCTTGTTTTGTTGTCCTCTTGCCCAAACCTCATGCTCAGAGGTTCTCATACCATAAAAGACATCCAGTGGAGGTGCTATTAAATTTTTTTTTTCTATCAGTATTTTATCCTCCTGGCTAGGACTCCTCAGCCCTGTCACCAACCTTTTCACAGACTTACTGGTTATCCACCATCTACTCGGGATCCCATTTGGTAGGTAGCCGGCTGTGTAGGTCATGCGAGAGGCTGTGGATGATGCTAGTATGTGAAAGCCTGGCCATTTTCTGCCTGGATTTTCTCCTGAAGATGAAGTGCAGGGACATGTGCATCAGCACGTCACACTCCAGCTCTGCCCTGCTGTGTGTATGCCCACTGTGCTGCCGCTCAGTCTCCACCAGGTGGTTGTCCCTACAACGGGAGCCAATGCCCCCTCTCCCTGAGAAAGGAAAGCTGTCATCAGGTTCACCATCCTCCCTCACCCTATTACTGGATCACTCAGTGACCCTGTCCATTCCTGAACCAGGATCACCGACATGGGTGAGGGGTGGAAGTGCAACCATTCCTCCACTGGGCTGTGAAACTCTTATTATCTTTCCTGTAACCCCCCCCCATGGTTATTTTCTGCTAGAGACAACTACATGGAAACAGGATCAGTTGCCCCTAGACATCATCTGCTGTGGCTGCTTTACAGCTGACCCCATCCTCCCCTGTGTATTTATGTTGTCTCACTTCTGTACCTTATTGTAAGGTGTCCTGGGTCTCCAGAGAAGAGTGCCATTAGGTATAAAATTACTACTATGACATCATAGTCATTCACACAGCAACAGATTGTGATGTCATAAAGAAATGTGATGTCAGGAATACACAAGTAGTCAGAGCAGAATTAGGGCCAAGATCCTGTTTTCATGTGAAGTCATTTAGTCATAATGAAATAGGGATTATGATTACAGAAAACAAATAAATCTGAGCTGAATTTGTGCTTGAACATTATATTTTTCTAAATTTTCCCAATGGTGTCATGTCCCAGAACTCTTTTAGTAGTGCATGCTCCTACTGAAACTGGAATGAAAACCCAAGTGAAGATAGCAGATAAAAACAAGCATTTGTCAATGCCGAATGTTGATTGTGTTGGTGTGTTGAGCTTGCTCACTGCCACTTTGTCACTCGAGCCATCTGTTTCTCCCGGTGCGGCAGGTTGCTCTATTGTACTGGGCTCCTGCTTGCATTGGCACCTTGTTCTGCCCACTAAGAAATCCGCAGCTGTCCCAACAGAGCTGCGTTGAGGTGGCCCACTCCCCCTCTCTCACTCTCTCATTGTGTTTCTCCCGGCGCTGCAGGCTGCCCTTCTGTACTGGGCTCCTACCTGTGTTGGTGGCTTTTTCAGCCCACAAAGAAATCTGCAGCAGTCCTGACACAGGTCTGTTGAGCCTGCTGACTTCCCCTCTCTCACTCACTCACTCATTCCATTTCTGCCGGCACTGCAGGCTGGCCTTTTGTACTGGGCTCCTGCATGCGTTGCCGCCTTTTTCTGCTAACAAAGAAATCCGCAGCAGTCATGATAGAGCTCCATTGAGCTCCCTCACTCACCTGCTCTCACTCACTCATTGTGTTTCTCCCGGTGCTGCAGGCTGCCCTTTTGTACTGAGCTCCTGCCTGCATTGGCATCTTTTTCTGCCCACAAAGAAATCCACAGCTGTCCTGACAGAGCTCCGTTGAGGTAGCTCACTCCCCCTGTGTCACTCACTCACTCAATCTTTTTTTCCTGGCGCTGCTGCTGCTCTTTTGTACTGGTCTCCTGCCTCTGTTGGTGCCTTTTTCTGCCCACAAAGAAATCAGCAGCAGTCCCGACAAAGCTCCGTTGAGCTCGCTCACTCCCCTTCTCTCACTCACTCATTCCGTTTCTGCAGGTGCTGCAGGCTGCCCTTTTCTATTGGGCTCCTGCCTGCATTGCCGTCTTCTTCTGCCCACAAAGAAATTTGCAGCAATTACAATACAGCTCCGTTAAGCTTGCTCACTCTCCCTCTCTCACTCACTCTTTGTGGTTTTCCTGCCACTGCAGGCTGCCATATTGTACTGGGCCCCTGCATGCATTGCTGCCTTTTTCTGCCCACAAACAAATCTGCAGCAGTCCCAAAAGAGCTCTGTTGAGCTCACTCACTCCCCCTCCCTCACTCGCTCATTCTGTGTCTCCTGCCACTGCAGGCTGCCTTTTTGTACTAGGCTCCTGCCTGCATTGGCACCTTTTTCTGCCCACAAGGAAATCCACAGCTGTCCTGACAGAGTTCCATTGAGGTCGCTCACTCCCCCTGTGTCACTCACTCATTCTGTTTCTCCTGGAGCTGCTGCCTGCCCTTTTGTACTAGGCTCCTGCCTCTGTTGGTGCCTTTTTCTGCCCATAAAGAAATCTGCAGCAGTCCCAACAGAACTCTGTTGAGCTTGCTCACTCCCCTTCTCTCACTCGCTCATTCCATTTCTGCTGGCGCTGCAGGCTGCCCTTTTCTGTTGGGCTCCTGCCTGCGCTGCTGCCTTCTTCTGCCCACAAAGAAATTTGTAGCAATTACAATACAGCTCCATTGAGCTCGCTCACTCCCCCTCTCTCATTCACTCATTCTGGTTTTCCCGCCACTGCAGGCTACCATTTTGTACTGGGCCCCTGCATGCATTGCTGCCTTTTTCTGCCCACAAACAAATCTGCAGCAGTTCCAACAGAGCTCCATGGAGCTCACTCACTCCCCCTCTCTCACTCGCTCATTCTGTGTCTCCTGCCGCTGCAGGCTGCCCTTTTGTACTGGGCTCCTGCCTGCGTTGCCGCCTTTTTCTGCTCACAAAGAAATCCGCAGCAGTCACAATAGAGCTCCGTTGAGCTCGCTCACTAACGCTCTGTCACTGGCTCATTCTGTTTCTCTTGGCGCTGCAGGCTGCGCTTTTGTACGGGGCTCCTGGCTGTGTTGGCACCTTTGTCTGTCCACAAAGAAATCTACAGTTGTCCCAACAGAGCTCCATTGAGGTCACTCAGTCTCTCTCTCTCATGCATCATTCTATTTGTCCTGGTGCTGCAAGCTGTCATTTTGTACGGGGCTCCTGCCTGCATTGGCACCTTTCTCTGCCCACAAAGACATCTGCAGCAGTCCTGATAGAGCTCCATTGAGCTCACTCTGTTCCCCTGTCTCACTCGCTTGTACTGTTTCTCCCACTGCTGCAGGCTGGCCTTTTGTACTACGCTCCTGCCTGCACTGATGCCTTTTTCTGCCCACAAAGAAATCTGCAGTAGTCCTGACAGCGCTCCGCTGACTTTGCTCGCTCCCCCTCCCTCATTTGCGCTCTCGTTCTGTTTCTCCTAGTGCTACAGGCTGCCCTTTTGTACTGGCCTCTTGCACTGGGGCCTTTTTCTGCCCACAAACAAATCTGCAGCAGTCCTGACAGAGCTCAATTGAGCTCGGTCACTCCCCCCTTTCACTCACTCGATCTTAATCTGTCCCAAACACTGATTTCCCACAGCGACCGTGCAGTTCTCTGGCAGGAGTGCAAAGACGTAGATAATGTATGGTAGAACGCTGTTAACCTTAGGAAATCATCATTTCCTAAGGTTGTTATACCATCGATGTGACGTAGTAATGTTGTTAACCTGTCAATGCAATGTCACAGAGATAGGTTAACATGGGGGATCGGTCTGCGCATGTGCTCACCTTTTTTTACACTCTGGAACCAACGGATGCATGCAGCGGCAAGGGAAGGACTGAATGGCTGTGGTGGTGACTATGTTTCAAAAAGTAAGGAGCCGTTTTCCCTTTTTCTTGGGACCATACACTATAAAAAATAATGTATGGTCCTTCTATCAGCAACCAGTTACTGTTAACCATCTCGAGGTTGCCATGGTGATGTAAACCCCTTGAGCTTCAATCTCGAGGTTTATACAGTAGCCCTGGCAACCTCTCAATGGTTAACAGACTGGTAACCAATACAGGACCATATATTATCCTCTATTTTAGGCAGGATGTGGAAAATGACAGCTGTACTGTTCATAAGGAGGTGTGAAAAAATGCCACTGCCGAAAATGTGCCTCAAAAATATAACAAATTTGTGAAGTTACAAGGGTGCGTGGAAACAGTTCAACGCACGCTTGTAACACAGTCATGTTATGAAGTTTCATCACCAAATTTTCAACATAGGGATTTTAGGACAGCTGCTCATGAACAGTATCACTGTCATTTTTCTTAATCTGTCCCGAACAGTGATTTCACACAGCAACCGCCGTATTCTGCACTGAAAGTGCAAAAACACATTTCGGCCAGGTTGGGAAAAATGACAGCTATACTGTTCATGAGTAGTGTGGGAAAATGGTAATGTTGAAAATCTGGAGTGAAAATATTACAAATTTGTGAAGTTACGAGCTTGCGTGCAAACAGTGCAACACACGCTCATAACACAGTCATTTTATGGAGTATTGTTACCAAATTTTCAACATAGGCATTTTAGGACATCTGCTCATGAACACAATCACTGTCATTTTCTTAATCTGTCCAGAACACAGATTTCCCACAGCAACTGCGCTATTCTACACCAGAACTGCAAAAACACATTTCGCCCAGGATGTGAACAATGACAGCTGTACTCTTCCAAAGGAGATGTGAAAAAATGTCAATGTTGAAAATCTGGTGTGAAAATATTGCAGATTCGTGAATTTACGAGCATGCATAGCAACTGCACAACGCATGCTCGTAAAATAGTCATTTTTTGGATTTTTTCCACCAAATTTTCAACATAGGTTTTTTGAGAGCCCACCTCATGAACACTGGCACTGTCGTTTCATTAATCAGCATTGAAAGGTGATTCCATGCAGTGACCGCAAAATCACCTTTCGGGGCCGATTAACGCCATGACAGTTTGAGAATTCATGAGGAGGGGTCCCAAAAACCCCATGTTGAAAATTTGGTGCCAGAATTCCAAAAAATGACTGAGATCTGCATTAAAGTTGAAAAAAACCCTGTTTCTACCATTGTGCAGTTTACTGGCATTTCCTCAGTTTGCAGTTGGCTTTGAAGAGTGCAGATGTGTTCCCAGTCCACCGAAGATCATTGTGCTAGACTCCAGAGGTAAGTATGGGGTGAGGGGTGTGAGGAGGCAGAGTGTGCAGTGGGTGGGTGGGTGTGGGTTGCAGGTGGGAGGCAAGGAGTGCGCAAGGGTCAGTTCCTTTTGCAAGAAAAAAGACATCGTGGGACCATTTTTAACTTTACAGGGGCATGTGGCATGCTAGGGTGGGCTCCCAACGTGTCACCGGAGGCTTTATTCTTTGTGGGGGGTAGCAGTAGCCGATGGGGGATTAGGCACCCCAGTCAGCACACAACAAAAGGAGGGGAGGTATCATTATGCCGATGGGGATTGGGCACCCCGTCAGCAGACAATAAAAGTGGGGAGGGGGGGTTTACCTAATGCCGACTGGGAGTGAGCTCCCCCGTCGGCAATAGAAACATGAGGGCACTGAAGCCGATGGGGATTGGGGCCCCCATCGGCAAGTAAACATATGGTGGGGTTAATATTGTTTGTGAACATGGCGGCAAACTGCTGCCATGTTCACAAACAATATCAGTATGTAAAGATCCCGCCCTGCAATGACGGGTCGCTCCTTCATTGCAATGGATGGCTTACACTGCAATGACGAGGTGGCCCCTGATTGCAGCAGCTGATTTGTCTCAAGTTGGTGGCAAGGTTCCAAACTACTGTCATCAGCAGCATGCCATGGCATTGGGGGAGGTGGGACAAGCCTTTGCAGGCTGTGGGGCATTGGCCACAACAGTGCCGCGCCTCCACAACCTGCTTCTGAGCAAGCTGTCCCAATATGTTTCTTGCGCTGAGCGCAATCAACATAAAAAATAACTTTCAGTTAGCCCCTAAGTTATATACAGTAGGAGACTACACTGCACTGTGTGTGTGAAACATACAGACTGAGACAAATTTGTTGGGTAGAAAGGATACTGTTAGTAGGCTGAGGAAGGTTAAGTCTGTGTTTTTTGCTCATCAACGCAGTACTCTCCAAATATTCTCGAGAGGAAAATGTGAAAGTTCAAAACCTGAGAAACTGAAAATGATGGAAAAGAAATCTAAATTACATTTAGGACAGGGATACAGGGAATAACATGAGTTTACAGAGATAAGAAAGGCAAATTCACTTTGATATAAAAGAGCCATAACAGGAGGTGGTCTACACAGACGGCCTCAAAGAATTTCCTAAATCTCTAAGGTTTTTCCTTTGCTGGTTCAGTCCCTGCAGCTCAGCAACACTGAACTCTTTTGATGTCTTCACCTTTTAAAGGGTAGGGCTAGGTAAGAGAAAACTCTGTCTCCAGCAGTGACTGTAGACAGTTGGTGGATTTAATACACTGTAGCTAAAAGTCAGAAAATGCACTAAATACTATACTCTACCCAGAAAGTGTTTAAAGTTATACAGTTATCAGGAAACAGTCCTGAAAGCACCTGACATGTATTTACTGCCTAGTACAGCAGTGGTGTGGCAGGCATAGAGTGCGGCGGCTGCGAGTATCAGAACAATTAACAAGGGCCATTGTACTGAAATACATGCTGATCAACTTTTTTTTATATTTTATTTTTTGTTCGAAAAAGTTGTTTTCAATGTTAGAACATTGAGAACAACTTCAAACATTAGTCGGCAGCACCTGCAGGCAAGAACCGCTTGCCCTGGCTGTACAAAACTGAAAACAAAAGAGACAAGCTGATTTTCATCTAGAGCGAAATATCAGTACAGCATTTTGTCTAGATGAAATATCAATATAGAGAACCGGAACTGCAAATGCTGCTCCACTTATAAAAAAAAGAGAAAAAGATGTTTATTTTGTATTATAAAAAATAAAAAAAAATCCCGAGTATGAAGAACAAGCTTTGTTCTCACACCTCATAGGTACAATACCATCACAGAGCACTCGAGGTTCGCTCTCGTGCTTTGTAACATCATTGTACCTACTCAGGGTGAGAACCAGCTTGCCCTTCACAGTCAGGGGTTAGTTATTGTCTATGTACACTGGCATCGGGGGAGAGCACCACCCTTGCATCCCATTCCGCAGATGTGCCTCACACCACCAACATTTGCATGCTGAGCACACCTCTGAGCTGTGTGTGAGCCATGTAATCAGCATTACGTGACTGTGTCTACTAAACATGCCAGCTGAGGGGCATGGCCTGACCTAGCAATGTGGTAGTCACACATTAGTCCCGCTCCTAAGTGGCACTGAATTAAAACAGCAAAATTTGTGTGATTAGCATTTCAGAACTGGCTCCTTTTGACACCTAAAATCGAGTAACTGGATGGCCACCCAGAAACCATTAAAATGGCAAGTCAGCTCCCATTCCTGCCAACCGCCATGCCACTGGACTCTCCTTCCGCAGCAGTTGTACAGAGCCACACAATATCAAAAAGCATGGCCACATCAAGTGCCGAGAAGTACAGGGAGACAGATATGGTGCACTCGTTAGCCTCCCTGCCTAGCATGATGGCCAACTTATAATTTATTTATTTAAACTTTTGTTATCCAGGTAAGTGCATGAGCAGAAGCCCTTTCTCATACATGACCTGGGGCTAAAGAGCCACTGGTGTTACAGGAATAGCAAAAATCAAACTCTGAATACCCTTAACATAAATGCATCACATATTGAAAATGAGTGGATTTAACATACTATACATAACAAGTCAAACAAAACAAGTACAACACAATTGGGCACAATAAAACTGTTTAAGATCTATTTTAAAGGAGGCATGGCTGGCTGCAAATGAAGTTCAAGGCAAGATTTTAGAATAATACTCTCAAATCTCACAAGTGCAGGGCACAGTAACTGACCAGAGACCTCCACAGCACATGCTTCCAGCCTTGACAAACTTGAATGGCACCTGGATGAATGAATGACACCATTATCGACCTTGTTAGGGAGAGATGTGAGGCCCTGGGGCCAGACGGCATCCACCCAAGGATATTAAGGGAGCCGTGAAGGGAACTAGCAGCACTTCTTGTGGCCCTGTTCACAGAGTCACTCAACATGGGTGTGGTTCCAGAGGACTGGAGGAAGGCACATGTAGTCCCACTGCACAAAAGCTGCAGTAGGGAGGAGGCGGGGAACTACAGGCCAGTCAGCCTCACCTCAGTGGTGGGAAAGATAATGGAGACGCTGCTGAAAGAAAGGATAGCAGCACACCTGGAATCCAGGGGTGCTCAGAATCTGAGGCAACATGGATTCACAGCAGGAAGGTCATATCACACGAATCTGATAGATATTTTTGATTGGGTGACTAGGGAAGTAAATCAGGGAGGGGCGGTAGACATCACCTACCTAGACTTCAGCAAAGCATGCTACACCATCCCACATAGAAGGCTGATTAACAAGATGGGTAGTCTGGGCATGGGAGACAAGGTGGTGAACTGGATTAGGAACTGGTTAACAGACAGGAGAGAGAGGGTGGTCGTAAATGGAGTACAATCTGGAGAGAGGGGGGTGACCAGCAGGGTACCGCAGGGATCAATAGTAGGACCAGTCCTGTTCAATGACTTCATTAGTGACATTGCAGAGGAGCCGGAAGGAAAGGTCTGCCTGTTTGCAGATGACACCAAGATCTCTAACAGGGCGGATATTCCAGAAGGGGTGCACAAAATGAAGAGGGACCTAAAGAAGCTTGAAAGATGGTTGGAGATGTGGCAACTGAGGTTCAATGCAAAGAAGTGCAGAATAATGCACCTGAGTAGAGGGAACCCTGGGGAGAGCTACGAGTTAGGGGGGAGGAGCTGACTGTCTCCAAAGAGGAAAGGGACCTAGGGGTTATCATCTCTGATGACCTTAAGGTATCAAAGCAGTGTGCAAAGACAGCAGGGGGGGCCAGTGGCATGCTGGAATGCATAGGCAGGGGTATCACTAGCAGGAGGCGGGAGGTGGTGATGCCATTGTATAAAACATTGGTAGGCCTCACCTGGAGTACTGCATGCCGTTCTGGAGGCCACACCTGCACAAGAACATAGATAAGGTGGAGACTATCCAGAGAAGAACGACAAAGATGGTGCAGGGCTTTCACCACAAAACATATGAGGAGAGACTAAGGGACCTCAGTATGTACTCACTGGTGGACAGGAGACAGCAGGTGGACATGATTGAAACTTTCAAGTACCTCAAGGGCATAAACAAGGTTCAGGTGGGGGATCTTTTCCAATGTAGTACAAGCATTTGTTAATGCTGAATGTTGATTGCTTATATGTGCTGCTTAGGTATTTGGAAGTGAAAGTACCATGCCTAAGAACTGTCATGTGCCCCCCAACCCCAAGACATCCACTGTGTCTTTCTGCTCAGTATTCACAGAAGAGGGGGAGGGGCAAGGACCACAGCAGTATAGGAGTTGCAAAGGCGTGAAGAGGTGGACAGTAGTCTATTCACAGGCAGAAGAATCTTGCAGAAGGTGAGTAAACTGAAGGTGGACAAAGTGATGGGACCAGATGGCATATACCCAAGGATATGAAAAGAACTGTGAAGGGAAATAGCAGTACCTGTGGCAGCCATGTTCACTGAGTCATTCTACAGAGGGGTGGTACCAGAGAATTGGAGGAGGGCACATGTGGTCCCTCTATAGAAATCCAGCAGTAGGGAGGGGCGGAGAACTATAGGCAGATCAGCCTCACTTCAGTAGTGGGGAAGATCATGGAGACATTGGTTAAAGAAAGGATAGTGGGGCATGTAAAAGCCATCGGAGCCCAGGGCCATAGGCAACATGGCTTCACAGTGGAGAGGTCATGGCAGACAAATCTGGTTGATCTCTTTGGGTGACAAAGGAAGAAAATCAGGGTGGGGCAGTGGACAATGCATTGCTTACCTTGATGTAAGCAAAAAATGTGACACTGTCCCACATAGGAGGCTGATAAAGTAGCTGAGAAGGGTGGGCATGCTGATTTCCAACCCCTCTCCTATCCCCTCTGTTGTTGATTTAGAGCCCCCATTCCCTTCTACCCCGATAGTGATGCCCCTCCCATCCTTCCCCTTCCCATAGCCTTCTCTCCTTCAGTCACCATCCTCTCCTTCCTTACTAGCCCCCTTCTACCCTTTTGTCCTCACTATCTTTTTCCCTACCTGTTGCCATCCCTCTCATGCCCCATTTATCCTCCCCCTCAGTATGTTCCTGCTCCCCTTCTGTGTCCCATAGCAGAGGTTTGAATCTATTTGTAATCGATACCTGTCTTACATCTCTTACCCCTATCGGTTCCCCCCTCCTACTTGTTTCCCTTCATGCCACCCCAGTGCCTCTCTACCCGTAGTCATCTGCTCTCTCCCCTGGTACTCCTCGTGGTGTCTTCCTCCCCCATCAGGAGGCAGCCTCCTTCACCTCAGCAACTTTTTCCCTCTCTCTCTTTCCTGCTAGTGCCTATGATACTGGGGTCAGTTTCAGTCCCTAGTTATTCTTCCTCCGTCCCCCTTTGCCATCCCCTATTCCCCCCTCAGGATGCCTATCATACTCATCTGCCCTGCCACTTACACTCCTCCCTAACCTCCACAGTTCATCCCTCAAAGTAACCAGTCATCTACAGACCATACACCCCCCCATTCCTCCAAGCCCAGTCCAGGATCATGGCACACCTACACCTTCTACACCCCTCCACTCTTCCAACGACGCACGCCCTAGTGACATGTGACACCTGCCCCATTTTGGCCCCGCTAGTGGCTCTTACTCCCAGGTTCTGTACCCTACTACAACTGTTAGGCCTCTAGTTACTCAAATTCCTGTCCCCCCCCACACACTAGTCCCCCTACTGACCCCTTGCTGACGGGGGTAATTCAGGCTCAAATGTCATCCATTACACAATGTATTACTGTAGGAATCCTAAAGCCTCCTTGTCTGTTTTTGACCCCTCAGCTATCATACTTTTTGTTCTTGGCTCTCATATAGTTTCACCTAGCCCAGTTAGAAATCCTATTGCACTCCAAGTATTACTCAGTTCAGTTAGAGAAATAAACAGAACAAATAAATATGTATTATTACAAGAATCTTAACAGTATAGCTCAGTACTTAGCTCAGTTAGAGAAAGAAACAGAAGAAGTAAATCTGTATTAGTACAGCAGTCCTAAAGCATCCGGTCATTGCTTTGTCTGCACTCCAGAGACCCTGCTGTAATAGAGGACCACAGAGGACACTGGGTGAGAGGGTGGGCAAGTGTGAAGTCCCGGCAGAGCTCCATTGAGCTTATTCATTCCCCCTCTCTCACTCGCTCATTCTATTTCTCCTGATGCTGCAGGCTGCCCTTTTGTACTGGGCTCCTGCTTGCATTGGTGCCTTTTTCTGCCCACAAAGAAATCCACCACAGTCTCAACACAGCTCTGTTGAGCTCGCTCACTCCCCCCTCTCACTCGCTTGTTCTATTTCTTCCGATGTTGCAGGCTGTCCTTTTGTACTGGGCTCCTGCCTGCACTGGTAGCTTTTTCTGCCTACAAAGAAATCTGCAGCAGTACCGATACAGCTCCGTTGAGCTCGCTCATGCCCCCCCTCTCTCACTCACTCATACTGTTTCTCCCGGCACTGCAGGCTGCCCTTTTGTACTGGGCTCCTGCCTGCGATGGCACCGTTTTCTGTCCACAAAGAAGTACACAGCTGTCCTGACAGAGCTCCGTTGAGGTCGCTCACTCACCCTCTCTCACTTGCTCATTCTGTTTCTCCTGGCACTGCAAGCTGCCCTTTTGTACTGGGCTTCTGCCTGCATTGGCGTCCTTGTCTGCCCACAAAGAAATCTGCACCAGTCCCGGCAGAGCTCAGTTGAGCTTGGTGACTCCCCCTCTCTCACTCGCTCGATCCTAATCTGTCCCAAACACTGATTTCCCAAAGTGACTTCGCTATTCTGCGCCGAAAGCGTAAAAACACATTTCAGCCAGGATGTGAAAAATGACAGCTGTCCTGTTCATAAGGAGGTGTGAAAAAATGCCAGTGTTGAAAATATGTCATGAAAATATTACTGATTTGCGAAGTTATGATGGTGCGTGGAAACTGCACAATGCACACTCATAACACAGTCATTTTATGGACTTTCATCACAACATTTTCAACATAGGCATTTTAGAACCTCTGCTCATGAACAGTGTCAATCTGGTTTTCTTAATGTGTCCCAAACACTGATTTCCTACAGCGACTGCAAGGGTGAAAACGCATTTCGTCCAGGATGTGGAAAGTGACAGTTGTACTGTTCATAAGGAGGTGTAGAAAAATGCTGATGTTGAAAATCTGGAGTGAACATATTGCAAATTCATGAAGTTACGAGCGTGTGTAGCAATTGCACAATGCAAGCTCATAAAACAGTCATTTTTGAGATTTTTTTCTACCAAATTTATTACTCAGCTCAGCTACAGAAATAAACAGAACAAATAAATATGGCCTACCCGGTCACCAAAATTAAATAAATAAATAAAATATTATTACAGCAATCATAACAGTTTAGCTCAGTACTTAGCTCAGTTACAGAAATAAACAGAACAACTTAATCTGTATTATTAGAGCAATCCTAAAAGTATCCAGTCATTGCTTTGTCTCCACTGCAGAGACCCTGCTGTAATATAGGACCACAGAGGAGCTGGGCGGGAGGGCAACTCTAAAGTCCCGGCAGAGCCATTGAGCCTCTCTCACTCGCTCATTTTATTTCTCATGACGCTGCAGGCTGCCCTTTTGTACAGAGCTCCTGCCTGCATTGGTGCCTTTTTCTGCCCACAAAGAAATCCGCAGCAGTCCTGACACAGCACCATTGAGCTCACTCACTCACTCCCCCTCTCTCACTTGCTTGTTCTGTCTCTCCCCATGCTGCAGGCTACCCTTTTGTACTGGGTTCCTGCCTGTGTTGGTGCATTTTTCTGCCCACAAAGAAGTTCACAGCTGTCCCGACAGAGCTCCATTGAGGTGGCTCATTCCCCCTCTCTCACACACTCATTCTGTTTCTCCTGGTGCTGCAGGCTGCCCTTTAGTACTGGGCTCCTGCCTCCATTACGCCTTTTTCTGCCCACAAAGAAATTTGCCGCAGTCCCGACAGAGCTCTGTTGAGCTTGCTCACTCACCCTCTCTCACTTCTTCATTCTGTTTCTCCCACCACTGCAGGCTGCCTATCTTTTTGTACTGGGCACCTGCCTGCATTGACACCTTTTTCGACCCACAAAGAAATTTGCCGCAGTCCCGACAGAGCTCCGTTGAGTTTGCTCACTTCCTCTCCCTCACTCGCTCTCTCGTTCTGTTTCTCCCGGCTCTATAGGCTGCCCTTTTGTACTGGGTTCCTGTGTTGTGGCCTTTTTCTGCCCACAAAGAACTCTGCAGCAGTCCCGACAGAGCTCAGTTGAGCTCAGTCACCCCCCCCCACTCACTAGATCTTAATCTGTCCCAAACATTGATTTCCCACAGTGATCGTGCTATTCTGCGGCAGGAGTGCAAAACCATATTTTGGCCAGGATGTGAAAAATGACAGCTGTACTGTTCATAAGGAGGTGTGAAAAAATGCCACTGTTGAAAATGTGGCGTGAAAATATTACAAATTTGCAAAGTTACAGGTGTGTGGAAGCAGGATCAACACAGCTTGTAACACAGTCATTTTATGGACTTTCATCACCAAATTTTCAACATAAGGATTTTGGACCTCTGTTCATGAACAGTGTCACTGTTATTTTCTTAATCTGTCCCAAACACTGATTTCCCAAAGCGACCATGTTATTCTGCGCTAGAAGTGCGAAAACCCATTTCGGTCAGGATGTGAAAAATGACAGCTGTACTCATAAGGAGGTGTGAAAAAATGCTAGGGTTGAAAATCTGGCGTGACAATATTACAAATCTGCGAAGTTACAAGGGTGCGTGGAAACTGCGCAACGCACACTTGTAACAAAGTCATGTGATGGGCTATCATCACCAAATATTCAACATAGGCATTTTAGGACCTCTGCTCATGAACAGTTCACTGCCATTTTCTTAATCTGTAGTGAACACTGATTTCCCACAGTGACCGCGTTATTCTGTGCCGGAAGTGTGAAAACACATTTCAGCCAGGATGTGAAAAATGACAGCTGTACTGATCATAAGAAGGTGTGAAAAAATGCCAATGTTGAAAATCTGGCAAGAAAATATTGCAAATTTGCGAAGTTACAAGCGTGCTTATCAACTGCGCAATGCACACCCATAAAACAGGCATTTTTTTTAATTTTTTCCACCAAATTTGCAACATAGGCATCTTGAGAGCCCACCTCATGAACACTGGCACTGTCATTTTGTTAATCAGTCCTGAAAGGTGATTCCGCGCAGTTACTGCGAAATCACCTTTCTGGGCCGAATAATGCCATAACAGGGGAGGGGAGGGGTTTAAGCATGCCTGTGACAGGCACAAGGGAACCTTGAGAGGGAAGGGATTGATGAATTCATGAGGAGTGGTCCCAAAAAACCCATGTTGAAAATTTGGTGCCAAAATTCCAACAAATGCCTGAGATATGCACCAAAGTTGAAAAACCCTATTTATGCCATTACACAGCTTACCGGCATTTCCTCAGTTCGCGGTTGGCTTTGAAGAGTGCAGATGTGTTCCCGGTCCACCAAAGACCATCGCATCAAGCTGCGGAGGTATGTATGGGGTGCGGAGTGTGTGTGGAGAGGTGGGGTACACAGTGGGAGGGCGCAGGTTGGGGGAAGGGCGCAGACAGCGAGGGACCATTTTCTTCTCTTCAGGGTTAAAAAAAAATAGACATCGTAGAATGGTTTTCCATTTTTCCAGGTACTTTTTGCACGCTGGGGTGGGCTCCCAGCATGCCACCGGCATGTTTTGGGGTGGGGGGGACTGGATCCGATGGGGATTGGGCATCCCCATCTGCACATCCTGGTGTGGGGTCTCATGAGCCAAGGTAGACTGGGCACCTCCTCGGCACACAAGAACTGGGGGGGAACATGCAGATGGGGATTGGGCACCCCCATTGGCAAAGAAACAGGGGACATGATGCCGAGGGGGATTGGGCATCCCCTCAGCAAACAACACAAACCAATGGAGACTGGGCTAACTGTTGGCAAACTGGTCAGGGAATGCAAGGGAGCCCTGCAATGACGGGTTGCTCCCTCACTGCAGCGGATGACGCTGCAATGACGCGGCGGCCCCTGATTGCAGCGGCTGAAACATTTCAAAGTTGTGGCATGCTGGCTGAACTAGTGTCAGCAGCAACGTTGCACGGCATTGGGGAATAGGAGCCAAGCCTCAAAAGGCAGTGGGAGCATTGACCACAACAGTGCCACGCCTCCACATCCTGCTTCTGCAGCAAGCTGCCGCAACATGTTTCTTGCTCATGTGTGCAATCAACATAAAAAGTACTAGAACAAGGGGGCACAATATGAAATTGGAAAGGGGTAGATTATGAGGCAATGTGAGGAAGTTTTTCTGCACAGAAAGGGTAGTCATTGCTTGGAATTGTCTGCCAGAGGAGGTAGTGGGGGTAAGCATAGGGGAGGGGTTTAAGCATGCCTGTGACAGGCACAAGGGAACCTTGAGAGGGAAGGGATTGATGAAAAGCCATTGATCACATAGGGTCAGTGGCCACATACAATGTATAGGGCCTACAGGCAGACTGGAGTGACCTAGCCGTCCTTATCTGCCAACAATTTTTATGTTTCTAAGAAAATAACTACAGAACTTGATTGAAAGAGTAGACAATCAAGAGATTTGAACCAGGAGATCAATGCTACTAATCAATGAGTTGCCCATGGGCACAGAAGGGAAATGCCCAGTAGCCAGGATTCAAGTACGGCACATGAAAAACTTTAAAATGAGTCCCAAGGCAGCAAAGTTGGAAACTGAGTGGACCCACTGGACTAGCCCCAAGCCCAAGCCAGGCAAAAAGCCCAGGCAGTTCTTGGTATAATATCTACAGTATCCTGATAAAGAGGAGATACACAGAGCAGCTAAGGCTCAGGGACTGATCTACATCGATAATGGGAATGGACTAATCTTCCAAGATTACAACAGGGCTCTGCAGATCAAAAGACAACAATTTAAAGACTTAAAAGCCAAACTTCATAGGCAGAGATGGGAATATGCCCACCTTTACCCTCCTGTCTCCAAGTCATCAGACCAGGGAGACCACCAAGATGTTTTTATACACCCTCATGAAGCAGAGAAATTTATTTGCAGGGAGGATGTGTCTGTGAAAGGGTGATGAGCAACTGAGTCTACTGGACATGCAACCTGAAGTGATGGGCCTCACTTATAGGTAAAACTCATTTCTCTTGTGCATTTTTTCTCCCCCACATAACAGAGATGGCTCCCGCCTTCGAGTATAGACAATGACTCAAACACTGTGTGCTTACCAGCTCTCAAGCTCGAGATGATGGCCCTCTTGGGCAGGACTGTCCACTAGTTAATAGAGGTCAACATGTTTAAATTCCGCTGTCTTTTTTTATGTAAGTATGATGCCATGGGTACTGGTTGTTTTTCCTGAGCCATAACACAAGAGCCTAAGGTGGAGAGGCCTGCACTGATATGCTCTAGCTTTCCCCAAAGGGAAACAAAATTCACTGATCGAGTGTGGTGCTTTTTGGGCTTTTCCCCCAGTCTGGGTGAATTAGCTGGGTAAGCTGCGCTGAGAGGCTGGAAAGTGCTATTCTGGGGGTGTGGCTTAAATTTGTGGCGAGATTAGCTATCATTGATCATCACTGAAGAGACTGCCGCCAGGTGAGGAATCATAAAAACTATTTACAACAGTCTCAGCCTGTTGCGGAATTTACTGAACTTGAGACAGTGCCACCTATGAAATGTGAAATAGGCACCCTCTCGACCACATGGTTGGATTACCATATGCTTCTGGGCCTCTGGGTAACAGTGAGTGGGGCCTACGCACTCAACAGATACTGACTGGCTGTGTCTGCAGAATGAAAGCACATCATCTGATTAACTCTTCACCAGCGTGACTCAACCTGTGATTAACAGTATAATTTCAAATGGAACCTAATTTTTATGTTTGCTTGCATGCATGTGTAAGAAATATACTAACATACTAAAATGCCAGCAGAATAGGCCTAACGGTCTTTCGTGTCTGCTCGTTTGGTCAGTCCCCAACCTGGGTGCTGACCTTGCTGTCCCCCTTCCCTTCTCTGGCTTCTCCCTTCCCAGTTCCGGATATTCTTGCTGCATTGGATTTTGCTTCCAGAACCCTTCCCCTGTACCTGTCCCAACCCCTCTTGAACCCCTCCACTGTCTCTGCCTCCACCAGCCCCCTAGGCAGTGCATTCCATGGCTCCACCACCCTCTCAGTGAAGTAGCACCTCCTCCTTTCTCCTGAATCTTCCCCCCTCCAGCTTCCAGCCATGCCCTCTAGTGGCCCCTTCCTCCTTCCTTCGAAGCACCCGACTGTTCCTCCCCTATTTACCCTCTTCATGTACCTAAAGACCTCTATCATGTCCACTGGTCCCTTCTCTCTTCTAATGTGTACAAATTTAGCTCTTGAGCCTCTCCTCATAGGTCCTGTCCCCAAGCCCCAAATCATTTTGGTTGCCCTCCTCTGGACCCTCTCCAGGAGGTTAATGTCCCACTTTAAGTGTGGCCTCCAAAACTGCACGCAGTACTCAAGGTGCGGCCTCACCAAGCAGTTATACGGAGGGAGTATCACTTCCCTCCTTCTGGAGGTGATCCCCCTAGCGATGCATCCCAGCATCCTGTTGGCCTTGGCTGCTGCCCTCCTACAAGTCTCCGAGTTGTTCATCTTGACATCCACCACCACCCCTCCCAGGCATGATATAGTGCCATCATCTGAGTTTTTGTAGGTGTGGCACCCTGTCTTCCAATTCAGTCATTGTGTTTGCAGGCGTGGCCACAGTTCACCAATGAATGCTGCAGCTGTCTATGACAGCAGTTGAAAATGCAGTGGCGTAAAGTTGAAAGGGAGAGACCGCTTCAGTGAGCAACGATAAGATAGTGTTGATTAGCATATTGCTGGCAATCCTGCTTGTATATGTCTCTGCCTTCTCTTCCTGGAACATAAATTCAATTTGAAGTGAACTTTTCCTAGGACTATCTTTCGGGGAGGAGGCAAGTGACTAAAATGACATCCTTGGAATGTTTTCAAAAAAAGATCTACTTGCCATCCTTGGAATGTTGAGTCAGAGTTCAGGGTAGGAGCGGCATTGACAAAAGCAGGAAAACAGAACCCCAAAGAGACTGAAAAAGTAGACACAGTTTTCATCTGTTGGCATATCTGATCAGTAGTGTAATAATATTCCCCAACGCTCTGAGTGTCTCTGAATAGCGCTTCCCTCTCCCGCCCGCCGCACACAGTATGGCTGAGAGGGTGCCCAATCACCCTGTCTGATCTCGCCCCCAGAGTTCTTGGTGCCCAGCTGGGAGCCCACCCCAGAGTGGCATAAGTGAGAATGGCGCGAGGTGCCCAATCCCCCGTCAGCTCAATTAAACCCCCCCCAAAAGAAACAGACTTCCAGTTGCCATGCTGGGAGCCCACCCCAGTGTGGCACACTTCTTTATGGCCGATGGGGGTGCCCAATCCCCCGTCAGCTCCACTGACCCCTCCCAAAAAAAAATCTTCCAGCTGTCATGCTGGGAGCCCAACCCAGCGTGGCACAAGTCCCTCGTCGTCTTCCTAAAAAGAAAACAAACACCTGAAAAGAAAAAAACGGTCCCTCGTTGATTGTCTTGCCCCCTAACCTGCGCCCACCCTTCACGCATCCACCTCCCCACACCTCCACCTCACTCCATACTTACCTCCGGAGGCTGGCTCGATGATCTTCAGTTGACCGGGAACACGTCTGCACTCTTCAAAGACGACTCAGTGAACTGAAGAAATGCCGGTAAGCTGTATAATGGAATAAATAGGGTTTTTCAACTTTGATGTATATCTCAGACATTTTTTGGAATTTGGCACCAAATTTTCAACATGGGGTTTTGGACCCCTCTTCATGAATTCTGGCACTGTCATGGCATTAATCAGCCCTGAAAGGTGATTTTGCGGTCACTGCGTGGAACCACCTTTTGGGACTGATTCTGAAAACAACAGTGTCACAGTTCAAGTGGTGAGGCTCCCAAAAACCCTATGTTGAAATTTGCAAAAACTCCCCAAAATGACTGATTTATGAGCTGCAAGGCTATGCAGTTCCTACGCGCTCGTGAAGTTCACTTAATTGTCAATATTTTCACTCAGATTTTCAACATTGCCATTTTACCACACTTCCTTATGAGCAGTGCAGCTGCCATTTTTCACATCTCACCCAAAATGTGTTTCCATGCATGTAGCGCACAATGGAGCAGTCGGTGTGCAAAGTCAATGTTCAGGACAGATTAAGAAAATCACAGTGACACTGTTCATGAGCAGCGGTCTTAAAATGGCTATGTTAAAAATTTGGTGACAAAAGTCCATAAAATGACTGTGTTACGAGCGAGCATTGCGCAGTTTCCATGCACCCTCGTAAGTTCATGAATTTGAAATATTTTCAGTCCAGATTTTCACTACTGGCATTTTTCCACACTTCCTTATGAACAGTACAGCTGTCATTTTTCACACCATGGCTGAAATGTGTTTTCACACTTCCAGTGCAGAAATACTTGGTCGCTGTGGGAAATCACTGTTCGGGACAGATTAAGAAAATCACAGTGACACTGTTCATCAGCAGAGGTCCCAAAATGCCTGTGTTGACAATCTGCTGTAAAAAAATCCCCAAACTAATTACATTACAGGTGTGCGTTGTTGCACAGTTTCTACGCATGCTTGTGACTTCACCAGTTTTTTTAATATGTTCACTGCAGATTTTCAACATTGCCATTTTTTTACACCTCCCCATGAACAGTACAGCTGTCATTTTTCACATCCTGTTCGAAATGTGTTTTCTCACCTGTGGTGTCAAATGGTGTAGTCGCTTTGCAAAATCATCTTTCGGCTAACGAATTGATATTGCCCCTGTTCATGAAGTGGGGATCACAAAAAAAACATGTTGAAAATTTGGAGTGAAAATACCAATGAACACCTGAGGCGTTAGGGTTTCCGACCATAACGCCCCACCCTGTAGAGACTGACAGGCATCAGGGGTGTGACTTGGGATTGTTGCCTGTAATGCTCATACCATTCCACCCCCACCCACACCCTGCAGCCAGTGAGAGGCATCAAGGTGTGCCTTGGACTCTTCGGCCCCAAAGTTCACCCCATTCTCCTATACAGCACCTATCTCACCATATTTCCTGATGGAATGGGGTGAACATAAGGGCAAAAGACCCCAAGGCAAACCATGACACTTGTCGGTGTCTGCAGGGTAGGGTGCGCTGAAATGACTTGGTCGTTATGCCTGATGACCCAAAGGCACACACCAATGCCTGTTAGTATCTACAGGGTGGTGGTGGGGTTGGCTTCAGTTCAATACTTCACTGCCATTCCTATTATGCAGCTCTGTAACTCCTACACTACCAATGCCAATGCAGGCAAGCAAACATTCAGCATTGACAAATGCTTGTTCTTTATTATTTTTCCGAAATGGTATGCTGTAATAAATTCGAATCTCATCGCTGAGGTAATGCATGGTATCTTGAAACCCTCACCTCTGATGATGCAGTATTAAATAGCGCCTACTAGATTAAATTGCTTATAGTTTTGGGAGCCACTGAGCAACAATTGTCCCAATAGCCCAATAAAGAGTTAAACATAGGGGTCACCAGTTGTATTATGTAGCAATTCTATAGTTATGTAAACTCCCTAAGGAAATCAAATTACAATCTGTGCTCTATAAAAAAGGGAAGTGAGATAGTCGCGGACCCTGTTGAAGCGGCAAACATATTTAATGACTATTTTGGTACAGTATTTTCCAGCAAACAGCATAGTGTAATCAACATTAAGCCAAATTACATCGAGCCCATAAACATTACTACTAACATAATATTGAAAAAGTTTAAGTCCCTAAAAAATATGAACTCTGCAGGACTTGATAATATTTCAAACAGGATGCTAAGGCTATGCGCCCCTAATATAGTGCTACCTCTGGCCATATTGTTTAGGGAGTCACTTATAAGCGGAGTTGTGCCTGGTGATTGGCTGGAGGCAAGTGCAGTGCCTATAGATAAGAAGGGAGACAGGGAAAACTGTGTCAACTATAGGCCTATTAGTCTGACCTTGGTCCCAGGTAAACTTAAGGAATCCATCTTAAAGGATATCATAGATACCCAGCTCACTGAGACTGGTCAGGTGGATAGGGAGTAGCATGGGTTTGTTGTAGGGAGGTCATGTGTGACTAATCGGTTGTGTTTCTGTGAGATCTCTGAAGCACTGGATAATAGGCAGGATGTAGACTGCATACACTTGGACTCGGCAAAGGCCTTTGATAAGGTTTCCCACCACCAGGTTCTCCGTTGTCTCATTGATTCAGGCATAGACCACAGAGTAGTCTGCTGGATTGAGGCCTGGTTGTGTGGAAGAACCCAGAGAGTATGTGTAAATGGATATTATTCAGACAGGGTTAATGTCACTAGTGGGGTTCCCCAGGGGTCTGTGCTGGGCCCGGTGCTTTTCAGGGTCTTTTTGTCCTCTGTGAGCAGGGATAGCAGTAGTTGGATCAGCAAATATGCTGATGACACCAAATTAGCTAGAATAGTCACAGACCCGGCAAGGCCTGCAGGAGGATTTAGATGTTATGTGGGACTGGGCAGTAAACAGTGGTATGCCATTTAATATAGATAAATGCTGTGTGATTCATTTGGGGAATCGTAACAGCAGACATAATTATTATACAAATGGAAAACTGCTGCGCAAATTGGTAGAAAAGAAAGATCTGGGAATTATTGTTAATCATAAACTAAAATATAACTGTCATGTTAACAAGCAAATCATAAAAGCTAAGGAAGTGCTGTGAAACATTAAGAGAAACTTAAAGAGCCATAGTGAGAAAGTGGTAATGCCCATGTGTAGGGCCTATGTTAGACCTATCTTGGACTATGGGGCCCCCTGTGTGGGGTCCCATATCTAAAGGAATGGTAGCAGACATAGAGAGAGTTCAAAGACAGACTACTAAATTGGTTTATAATATTAAAGATATGCCCTATGAAAGACGTCTAGAACAGTTGAGGCTCGTGTCCCTGGAGACTAGAAGGATTGGGGGGATTTACTAGTCTGCTGCAACATTATGGGGAATGACTATTTATTAGATGAACTAAATCTCCAATTTAAAAATAATATGAAAGGCACTAGGGGGCACCCACTGCAGCTAAGACATATTAAATACAACACTAATAGGAGGGCCTTCTTTACACAGAGGGTGGTGACCCTGTGGAATAAGCTCCCTTTGCCACTCATCTGTTCTAAATTAAAGCAACAATTCAAAACCCAGCTGTACAAATATACAGTATAACGGAAGAAGGTAAAATTACAGTACCTATTAAGGGTAATGGAAGGGAGCAGCTATTGGCCAAATGGCCTCCTTGGCTCCCATACTTCTTTGTATGAACCTTAATATGAACCTTTGTATAACACATTTAAGATAGTGCCTCCACCTTCCTTTGGAGGGAGGCTTTTAGTATTGCTGCTCAAAGACCATCACATGTCCAGAATAAAATTAAGTGTCATGTTTTCCTCCCAAATCTGCAAAGTTTGCAGGGGAAGATGCTCTGAGCAATCTTTGGCTTGGAGGGGTCTGGGGGTGGTAGCTGTCAATCACTGAGCACGTACTGTATACAGTATGCCCTCATTCAGAGCTCAGTCGGCAGCTGGCTGTGATGGTGAGTGGTGGGCTGTGCCAGTCTCTGGCTTAGTTATGAGTTGGGGTGAGTGGGGTGGTAGGGCACTGAGTGGTGGGGGGTCCACTAGACCACCAGGAATTTCAGAATGTCACGTAATAGCAGATAGGGGCGGGGATGGTCTGTTAGACCACCAAGGGATATTATAATTATCACATGTGGAGATTGGGGCTTGGGGGGCTTTAGATAACCATGTATATTACAATTGTTATACAGGAGATCAGGGCTTGGGGTTGCTGCTAGACCGCCAGGGACATTATAATTATTATACTGGAAGACTGGGGCTTGGGGAGGCCACTAACCACCAGGGATTAATTATTTATTCAAACTGGGAATCGGGACTTTGGGGGGGGGTCCACTAGATCACCAGGGATGAATGATTTATTCAAATGTGGAATTGGGGTTTGTGGGGATGCTAGACTACCAGGGATATTACAATTATTATACCGGGAGATCAGGTCTTGGGGGGAGGGTGGTATTTGATACTAGTAAACTTTTGTAGGACACATAGAAACGTTCAATACAATTTTGATCGCATGAGCAAGTATTAGTCATTTTGGTGTAGGGGAGTCCATGACACTAATACAGTGGACTACCACCACTAAGGGAGAAATAGGGGAGCCCTTTGTTGGGTATAACCACAGTGCTATGCAGCCTCTTATAAACTAGAAAACTTTGACTATAAATACTCAACACAATAATGCTTAGGGAACAAACGTTTCATCTACTGACATAATATATGTCACCCAACTCTGCCATTGTGTTTGGAATTGAGGCAGTCAGTTTATATAATGAGGAGGTCAGACATCCAATACCATAGATATCTGTTACTATGTTCCACCACTTCCCATCCGTTGGGGTATTCTACATCTACAGCCAAGTAATAGCTTTCTTAGCTGCTAACAGATATAGTCTCGCCACCAACAGTGAACCACCCAGTTCCCGTGGGGGGTGAACAAGAGAACCATGTCTGGGAAGACAAGCTCAGGGAGCAAGATAGAAGCTCTAGCTGCCACTCCATGTCTTGCAAGAAGCTGATCAGCACTGGGCAAGTTCACAAAATATGAGTATGGTCTGCCAGAGTCTGGCCACAGCCCCTCCAGCAGTACTTATATTCTGGGGGCACAAATTTGGCTAGGAGGGTTGGGGTCTGGATTTATTTATATCTGCACCACCAAGCAAATTCCTTCCACTGTATAGAAGATGTTATTT
Source organism: Neoceratodus forsteri (assembly GCA_016271365.2). Classification (NCBI taxonomy): domain Eukaryota; kingdom Metazoa; phylum Chordata; order Ceratodontiformes; family Ceratodontidae; genus Neoceratodus; species Neoceratodus forsteri. Next base: position 37,520,053 of record CM028134.1, read on the forward strand.
TAAGGGCTGGGTGGGTCTGCTTAATCCAGGTGTTATAATCAGAAGTGGTGGCCAGTGCTTTGTTCCACGTGCCAAGTTCAGTTTGTGTGGGGCTGACCAGAAGATCCAGAAGACCCCGATACATGTGCCCTATTAAATTTAGCCATGTGTCCCCACGAAAGGCTCCCAAAAATATCTGCAGCAACAAGGGGGGCTGGATCTGGGAGGTGACTGTCTTGTGAAGCAGATATGTCCTGATTTGCAAGTATCTAAAATGTTCAAGATCTGTGAGGCCTTATTTCTGCTGGAGCTCAGCAAAAGAGACCACACCATTGGTGTCTAAAAATCACAAGATGTATAACAACCCCAGTCTTCCCTATCTACGAAATGTGCAGTTGATTCGGGTTGGGAGAAAGTCAGCCTCAGTGGCCATAATCCAACAAAAATAGAAGATCTGTGCTAGTGGCGGATTCAATTGGAGATGACGCCAGACAGTTACAGTCTGGGCAGTGAATTTGGTAACTTGTACCAATGGAGGATTGGCCACGGGGCTGGAGAAAAGAAGCTTTCCAATATCAAACACATTGTCTATTACAAATTCTATTTGCTTCCATGGGGCCATATATTGGAGGCTAAGCCAGTGGTACAGTATGTCGTGCATAAGCGAGAGACCTTTGAATAATGCTGAAAGTTGAAGAGACTGCCCTCCCCCCGGCCCAAGCAGCTGGGAGCTGGAGTACTGAAAATCAAATCCTAGTATTGTTTCCCCCATATAAATCAGGATATCATTTTATTCCTGGATGACTTACATAACTTCTTAAACCCTGAGGATTATGCTCAAAATTTCCTTCTCAATCTGAGCATACTTTCTTTTCCTTGAAGGTAGGGTTCTTGAAGCAAAAGTAATGGGGTGCTCCTCCCCTGAAGGTAACACATGACATGAGGGATTACTGCACCCACCCCACATGGGTATGTGTCACACACCAGTCTCAGAGGTTTTGCTTGGTCGTGGTGCATCAACCACTTGCTGTTCAGAAGTCACTGCTTGCAACTAGAACACTGCTTCACACTGCAGCGACCAATTCCATTTCACTTCTTTGTCTAGTACATCATATAGTGGTTGCAACAATGTACGCAAGTTTGCCAGGAAACATCCATGGTAGTTCAACAGGCGCAAGAATGATCTTAACTCAGTCACATTTGTTGGCGCTGGTGCACTGACAATTGCTTCAACTTTGGTCTCTGTTGGATGCTAGCCCCAGGCATTGATCCAATAGCCCAGGCACTCAACAGAATCTTGTGGAAACTGCACTTGGTTAGTTTCACTCTTACTCCATACTGCTGCAGTTTGGACATGGTTCAGGACTGTCAGATGTTCTTCCACTGTGGGTGCTGTTAGCAGGATATCATCCATAAAGCAGACTACATGGTCCAGTCCATGCAGTGTCTGGTCCATTGCATGTTGGAAAGTTGCTGATGCTGTCAAAACTCCAGAGGCCAAGTGCTGATATTTGAAAAGTCCCTTGTGGGTGTTTATGGTGAGATACAGCTCTGACCGGTTCCAATTCCTACTGCTGGTATGCAAAGGGTAAGTTCAACTTGCTGAAGAATTTCCACCTGCAAGTATGGCAAACAAGTCCTCGGCTTTGAGTAGTGGGTATGTTCCTGGCTCCACACAATGGTTCACTGTAACCTTATAGTTACCACGCAGCCTCACTGTTCTGTCTTGCTTTGGTACCACAATGACAGGGGCAGCCAAGTCGATCCTCTCTACTTGTGACACAATACTATGTTCTCCAGATAATCCAATTGTTTCTCTACTGCTTATTTTAAGGTGTAGCGTAAGACTTGTGGAAGAGTGTAGTGACTCCCACTGGCCTTCAGATCTTTGCCCTGAAATCTTTAAATTGTGCCATAGCCATCCTGGAAAATAGGACCATGTTTGTCCAATACATTTCTCACTGCATCTTGAGGTGCTTATGTTACAGTTCATAGAGTGAAGATTTTTTCCCAATTCAGCTTGATCTTCTTGAGCCAGTTTCTTCCCAGTAATGCAGGTCTTTCTCCTTGCAGTACCACTAGAGGCGAAGTCCATGCTACTCCCTTGTAGGTGATTAATAATAGAATCTTCCGATTCAGCCTTCCATATAAGATATGAGCTGAATATGTGATAGTTGCAGTGGGCACTTCTTGAGGTTCTCCTTGTAGATTTGCTCTGGCAGAAGAGATGCTGATGCCCAAGTGACAAGCTGCATGCTAAATGGTTTGCCAACCAACTAGATCTGGATACAAATTCCCTCTCCATTTCCTTGCGTTGCGTAGACAGTGAACAGCTCCAATGACTCTTTGTCTGGTTCAGTCTCCGGCATGGTACAGTATCTGTGACATACTGTGCATGAACAGTCCATGATGCACATTTGCACACTCCCTGTAGATGACCCACTTTTGCACAGTTGTGGCATTTTTACGTTCGCTTGAACGCATGTGCAAGGAACGTCTTGGGAGAATGGGACACTTTGGAGGTGTGCCCCTCCTCTGCAATCACCTGCTCCATTGAGCAGGCGTGGCAGTCCTGCACTAATCGGATCCGGTGCTGTGTATGACAGCAGTGGTCTTCTCTTCAAAGAAAACCACCACTGTCATACACAGCACCGAGTCATGCCACCCCCCCCAAGTCTTTGCTGCCATGCTGGGGCCCACCCCAGCCTGGCAAGCGTCCAACGTTGTCTGCCGATGGGGTGCCCAATCCCCGTCGGCTCCACGGCCCTGCAGCCATCCTTCTGCCATGCTGGGAGCCCACCCCAGCATGGCAAATGTCCCACATCATCTTTTTAAAAAAACTGTAAATTAAAATGGTCCCACGGCGCTTCTCCCAGCCCCTCCCACAACCTGCACCCACCCACTGCACCTTACCTCCCACCCCCTCACCCCATACTTACCTCGGAGCTCGGCATGACGATCATCGGTGGACCGGGAACACGTCTGCACTCTTCAAAGCCAACCGCGAACTGAGGAAATGCCGGCAAGCTGTATAATGGGCTAGATAGGGGGTTTTCAACTTTATTGCATATCTCAGGCATTTTTTGGAATTTTTGCACCAAATTTTCAACATGGGGTTTTTGGGACACCTTCTCATGAATGATGTCACTGCCATGGCGTTATTCAGGCCCAAAGGGTGATTTCGCAGTCACTCGCTGGAAATCACCCTTAGATGAACACCGCTGCAATATGAAACCACATTAAGAATCTAAAATCCAAAATTAGTGCAAAATTCAAAAATTCTTTTCTGACGTCGTTGTGCAGTTCCTATGCAGGCTCGTAAGTTCATGAATTTTCATTATTTTCACTCCAGATTTTCAATATTGCCATTTTACCACACCTCCTTATGAGCAGTATAGCTGTCATTTTTCACATCCTGCCCAAAATGTGTTTCCGCCCATGTAGCACACAATGGCGCAGTTGGTGCGTGAAATCAATGTATGGGACACATTAAGAAAATTACGGTGACACTGTTCATTAGCAGAGGTCTTAAAATGGCTATGTTGAAAATTTGGTGAAAAAATTCCTAAAAATGACTGTTTTACGAGTGTGCGTTGTGCAGTTCCTATGCACGCTCATAAGTTCACGAATTTTCAATATTTTCACTCTAGATTTTCAACATTGCCATTTTACCACACCTCCTTATGAGCAGTATAGCTGTCATTTTTCACATCCTGCCCAAAACATGTTTCCGTCCATGTAGCGCTCAATGGCACAGTCGGTGTGTGAAATCAATGTATGGGACACATCAAGAAAATCACAGTGACACTGTTCATTAGCAGAGATCTTAAAATGGCTATGTTGAAAATTTGGTGAAAAAATTCCTAAAAATGACTGTTTTACAAGCGTGCATTGCGCAGTTCCTATGCCCGCTCATAAGTTCGCGAATTTTCAATATTTGCACTCCAATGACGTCCAAATACCTAAACAGCACATAGAAGCAAGCAACATTCAGCACTGACAAATGCTTGTACTTCTTTGTCACTGATTTTTTTAAGCCATGTCCAAGTGCCAAATACCACTGCAAATACCTGCAAGTGAACGTTCGGCATTGACAAATGCTTGTTCTTGTTGAAATCAACATGTGCTTTGCTAGTGGTTGCCCCCCTCCCCAAAAGTGACAAAGTTGTTTCAACATTGTGAACAGGCCTGTGGTGCCGGCTTCCAATACACCTGCAGCTGCTGACATAACGGTGGTGGATAACTTTGTGGTCTGGAATTTGACTTCCGGTATATAGGTGACCCTGTGAGCCCTACTCCTTGGTGGTTCAGAATGTCCTACTAGCTCCCTGGTGTTCATCTGCATTAGCTTCCAAGAGATTGCAATATCACAGGCTGACGTGAAAGTTAACTCCTTTTCTGACAAAAGCCATTTGTGATATCCTTTTCCTCTTAGACTGCAGATAAATTGATCCCATATTGCATCATACAGAAACTGACCAGACTCACTGGTGCTTGCCAGATGCTTCAATGCAATGATGTAGTCAGTAAGAGCTTCCCCCTCCTTTTGACTCTGACCTTGAAAATGAAAGTATTCTGTAATTAGAATCATCATGGGCTTGAAATGCTGTGAAGGTGTCTCAGTGAGACAATCATACCACATGTCCACCAGCTTGACAGGTGCGGTCAGACTCATGAGAAGTCCATAGACTGAGAGTCCCAAAACTGCCAGGAAGACATTGAACTTTTAGTCATCAGGTACTTAATTTGCTACCAACCAACATTCAAAACTTTCCAAATAAGAATCAAAATTTTGAGTCATCAAATTCTGTCGCTCATCTGACTGATGCCATGTTGCCAGCATGTCCTGATGGGGTGCTGGATGTGTAGGCTATGTGGCTTTTAAAATGTTGTTGTCCATTTTGCACCAGTGGTTATATTGCACTGTAGCTCTGTTGTCCAGATACAACCTTTTTTTCCTTCTTCAGTGCCCCTGTACTTACTTGGCTGCAATTTCCAGCTTTGGCCACTAGGTTCTGATACTGTGTTTATTTCCTACTGTTTGCTTGCAGTACATTCCTTCTGCCTAGAGAGTGCTGTACCATGGCTATGCAGGTTGAAACAGAGGTGGTACCTGCTTGCTGTTTTTGTCTTTCAATAGTGTTGCCAGACAGACTACTGAACCCCTTTGATTATTTCTACCTTTTTCTCTGTTTGCAGGTACAGTACTCATTGAAATATATTTAATAATTCTTTTCTGGCTTGCCCCAAAAGGCTTGTATTTTGCCTGTATGGGTTGGTGGGGTGAGGAGTCCAGCTGAATTTCACTACAGAGCGATCTAGTGAGGCAGGCAACTACCAGAACACTTTTGCTTTCAGCTTTATTTTTTTCTACTGCCACTAAAGGGAACCCTTTCTCTATGATTGCCAATGCTCTGTCTCAGTCTTCAGATCATTCAGATGAAGGACTTTGTTTTGTTCGAACTGCCTGTATAAGTACTACTATGCACAATTTTATTTGTTTTTATTTTATTGTTTACTGATAATAATAAAAAGGTACATGTGAATTTTATATCTTCTCCTGGTTTGCCTGTGCTTCCTGAACTGTGCCTCAACAACACCGTCTCACTCTGCCTTGGCCCTGTTTACATTCAAAACATGTCTTCTTTTATGAAAGGGGCTCAATCCCTTGAAGTTTAACCAAAACAAAAACCTTTTAGATTAAAAGGGGATCATCTCTTGATGTTTAAGTAAAACAAAAGAGGGCAGGAACTATTGTGGTCCCCACCCAACTTCTGTGAGAATCCAGGAATACCCACACTCCATGGACCGTAAAGGAGTGGGGGCACAAAGACCAATTTATTTATTTAAGAGTTTAACCGGGAAAGCATACTAAGCAGGTAGCCACTCGATTCCAGATGCGTCCTGGGGGACAAGTCCCAACAGTATTGTTTTTACAGGTACAATAAAAGCGAATAGACAGGCAAAAGTACATTACATTAGCACAAATTGACATAGATACAGTCCTAAGGGATAATATAATAAACTACAAATTATTAGGCTGAGAGAGTACAGTGGCTCAACGGTGGTAGTGCTCAGATGAGCAAGAGTTGGACTGGCTCCGCTAATAGGCTGGTGGGTGCACTCATTCCCACTGGTAGGGTTTTTTTTTAGCCACAGGTGCTTGCAACTAGAAGCACATATACCTGGTGGCAAAATGGGCACTGAGGAGGAGGTTGAGGCACTGGGGGTTAGTGGTGTGTCTAATGCTAGCAGGCAGCACATTCCAGAGTTTGGGCATGCGGCATTGGAAGACAGAATGACCTTTGGTCATGCCCATGAAAGGGACAAAGAGGAGCCTGGAGTCCATGCTTCTGAGGGAATAGGTAGGTGTAGGCTGAGTTGAGAGGGCAGAAACGACTTATGTGGGAAGGGATTGAGACCAGAATTTGGCAGCGGTCCTTGTGCAGTGAATCTGTCTGCGTGCATGAAGAGAGGGCAAGGCAAGGGAGCTGTAAAGGTTGCAGTGATGAGTCAATTCTGGATATTCCAGAGCAAAGCAGCAGAAGGAGTGGAAGAGAGTATCGAGGCTGGCGAGGGAGGTGGGGGGAGCAATACCATAGACTACGTCACCATAGTCAATTAGTGGGAGAATTATTTTGTGAACTATTTCATTCCGGGCCGGTGTGGGGATACTACCCTTGTTGCAGTATAAGGCTCCGAGTTTAGGGAGCAATTTCTTGTGGATGGAGTCAATGTGTATAGAGAAATCAAAGTGCTGGTCCAGCCAGACAGCCAGGTATCTGAAAGAGGTGCATACTTCCAGGGGGGTCCCATCCAAGGATTTGAAAGAGGGGCGGGCAGCTAGGAGGGAGAGTCTTGCCTGTGAGCCGAAGGTTAGCGAGACGGTTTTCTTGGAGTTTAGGCACAGCTGGTTGGAGCAGGAACCAGTGCTGGACAACATTGAAATCTTGCTGGAGTACGTTGGCCACTTCACCGAGAGAGGGACCTGTAGCATACAGAACTGTGTCATCTGCATACATGTGGATAGATGAGTGTCAGCAGACCGATGGGAGATAGTTTAGGAATATAAAGAAGAGCAGCAGTCCCAGGACGGAACTTTGGGGGACACCTGCAGTGACTGGCAGGGGACTAGAGCTGTGGTTGCTGATTTTTACCGATTGGCATCTACCTACTAGGTATGCATGAAACCAGCTGGAGGCCAAGCTGGAGAGACCGGTGGCTTTTAGCTTGGATAGGAGCAGTGGGTGGGAGACAGTGTCGAATGCCTTGGCCAAGTCTATAAAAATGGCTGAGGTGATGATACCCTTTGTCCATGCCGGTGAGTATGTCATTGGTGAGCCTTAGTAGGGAGGTGATAGTTGAGTGTGATTTGTGAAAGCCTGATTGGTAGGGGGTGAAGAAGGAGGATACGTCTAGATAGTAGGTGAGTTGGGCAAGGACAAGACGCTCCTGCAGTTTGGCCAAGATAGGGAGGAGGGACATCGGGCAATAGTTACCCGGTGATGAGGGGTCACCGCCTTTGGGGAGGGGGATGATGGTTGCCTACTTCCAGTCAGCTGGTATTTTGGCTAGTGAGAAGGAGAGGTTAAAAAGGTCTGCCAGCGGGATGGCTATGGTGGGGGCAGACAAGTATAACATTTTTGCATCCAGGCCGGTGGGCCAACTACCTTGTTTGGGTTGAGGGTGCGCAGTGACTCCAATACTTCAGCCAGGGAGACTGGATGAAAAGAGAAGCTGGAGGCTTGGCAGGGGGGCTCCAGATCCGGGGGGATACTCAGTGTGGGATGGTGCTGGAGAGCAGCTAGAAGAGAGTCTGCACAGCTGGTGAAGAAGGTATTGAAAGCAGAAGCAATCTGACCAGGGTCAGTGACAGTAGCACCCTGGATGGTTAGGGTCAGAGTGGGTGCCTGGGCTGGGGGAGAGAGGAGGGATTTGATTGTTTTCCAGAAGTTTGTTGGGTGGTTCTGATTTAAATTGAAAGCCGTCAAAAAGTAGTTCTTTTTGGCCTGGCATATAAGTTTGGTGCAGGAGTTGTGGAGGGCATGGTAATATTGGAGGGATGAGTTGGTGCCGGATTTCTTGTGAGTTTTCCATGCCTGGTCCCTGGACTGGCAGTGGCTAATGATGGCTCCAGAGACCCAAGGGAGGTGGACACCATGGACCCTTTTATTTCTCAGGGGGCATGGGAGTCCCATACTGTTAGGAATTTGGCCTTGAAAGATTCGAGTGCCAAGTCAATGGAGAGCGCTGTCAGGATGAAGGACCAGTCTGTGTGAACTAGGTCATGCAGTAGAGAGGCTAGGTCTAGGGACTTATATGACCTTGTGAGCAGTGTCCTGGGGGAGGGGTGCTGAGGGCCTGTGCACTTTCCTGACCATGTAGGTCATGTGGTGGTCACTTAGGGAGTCTGGGAGGAGACCAGCGCTTATAATCCTGTGTGGATAGGTGGTGAGCGCCCAGTCCAGGAAGGAGTGGTTCTGCATTTTGAGGTTTAGACGGGTGAGGTGAGTGAGTAGCTGGGTGAGGTTTCGAGCATTTATTTTGGTTCTCAATTTGGCATTGTCTATAGTGAGCCAGTTGAAATTGAAATCACCGTGGATAAGGAGCTCACCAGTGGAAGCTGATGACTTTAAGATGTCCAGATGATCTAGGACATTTGTTAGGGGGAGTGCCAGGGGCACAATAGGAGCCGGCAACATATACTGGGTTGGAGTAAGGGAGTGCTAGTTTTATCAATAAAGAATCTATTTCTGGTGTGAGTGTGGGGATTTGTTCCACGGTGAACTGTAGCCCGGTGGAGATAAACATGGCAATGCCACCGGCCCTTTTCTTGCCCAGGCAGTCATGCCTAATAATTGAGTAACCAGGAATGGATATCTCAGACTCTGCATAATGGGGCTTTAGCCAGGTCTCTGTTATGATTAGGACATCTGGACATAGTGATAGAACAATGGGTTGAAGTCTGGTAATTTTGTTTAGGATGCTGCAGATGTTGGGGTGCAGGAGTCTGAGGCCTCTGGGGAGATGGTGCGGAGCAGAGGTGTTGGGGGTGGTGGGTCCAGGGTTGGCTTCAATGTCCCTTTCCAGGAGGAGCAGTAGCACAATAAATTGTTTGGACTTTTGCCAGTAGGATTTGGGTCTAGTGATGGAGGTGGGTGAATGAGGGGTTGGCGGAGTGTCGCATGGTGCTGTGAAGCAAAGGACCAATTGCCCCGAGTGATAGGAGGGGGGCAGGATGATAGCACTAATATCCCAGTCATGCAAGTAGTCATAGGGCATCTGTTGAGTGGAGTCGGCTGTGCAAAGGGTCAGGGGTGTTGTGTTGGGTGGGACAGTAGGGGAGTGGGTTGCTGTTCCGGGTAAATAGCTGGGGGGAGGGAGACTAGTGGAAGCATCAGAAAAAATAACGTTAGACTACAATTTAGCATTGTGACTGAGGTGATAGAAAATAGGTTTAGCGGCCACTAGTGGTTGCAGCAGATAAGGTGCAAATGGAAAAGTGGGCTGATAGGTTTTATAATGTCACGTGAGGCTCGCTGTCCTCACTATATAGCGAGATGCTCACCAAGGGTGGTGGTGGGGGTGGTGGGGTAGCTGGCGCGCAGCACCAGCGGAGCAATCTCTCTCCGATTGCAGCTGGCACTGGGTGTTTTCCTGAACCGTACCTTGCTTGAGGTGTTAGTTGCTCTGGTAGTGTTTGGGGAGGGCTGCTTCTCCTTGCCCTCACGACCCCTCTGTGCTGTGAAAGAGAGAGAGAGAGAGAGGGGAGATTTAAACACTGTGAGGAGGAGGGGCATCAATTAATCAAGGTAAGTAGCTCTGCTGGATAAAGGAGACTGAATTTAGCTCATATTCCCTGCAGCGTTGTTAAAATAGGCTTTACAGGGAGGCTACACTTTAAATACAGCATGGATATTAAATATAGCTGTTGCAGGGAAGCTGCAATCAAATATACATAAACGAGCTAAAAGTAAAAGATTTACAGCTGCTGCAGGGTCGTAAAGTAACGAATATCGAGCTAGTGCTGGCATACAATGATTAGGTACTAAATTCAGCAGCAAAAAAAAAAACTATCAGTTTGTCTTGGTCGACATTGAAGTTCTTTAAGGGCAAGGACCATTTTAAATAGAAATTCTTGGCACCCAAAAAAACGCTCCACTTGCTCTCTCCGATTGCAGCTGGTTCTGAGAGTGTTTACCTGAATCGTACCTTGCTTCAAGGGGTGGGGTTCGTTGCTCTGATAGTGTTTGGGGAGGGCTGCTTCTCCTTGCCCTCGTGACCCCTCTGTGCTTGCTTCAGGGGGGTTCAAACCTTCCTCCCTCCAGCACCCACAATTTGATATTTTAGGTACTAAAACTCCCACAGTGGGTGATCAGCACAACCCACCCACCTCCACAGCCAGTTGCCATATATGTGCTTGTTTGCACTAAGAGAAAACAAATTCCCCCTTTCCCCTACCCCACCCTGGCAGCACCCTCCAACCACCCTTCTCTCCACAGCACCCAATTTTTTGTCATCATACTTCTCCATCAAGAAGGTGATTGGCACAAACCCATCCTTCTCCATGGCCAGCCACCATATTTTATTTATTTTATTCTTTGGTAACTGGGAAAGACCCACTAGGCACAAGTGCCTGTTTTCAGAGGTGAGCCAGGGGCACTGGGGAGGTTAAGTGACTGGCTCAGAGTGACACAGTATGCAAGTAGAGGTTGTGGGAATGAAACCCATTTCTGCTGGATGTAACAAGCTCATTTGCAGCTTGTTACTCTAACCTGTAGGCTATACTGCCAGCCCCACAATCCTGGCATTTTCGACAGCTGGTCACCTTCTACAGAATGAAAGCGCTCCTACACTTGCTCGCTCTGTATAGTGAAACCATCTGATCAACTGGTTTCACTGTACAGAACTAGTGATGTGTGAAGCTGGCAATTGGGGAGAGGGGGACTGCTAGACACCAGGGATTTAATTCAATTATAAAAAAGATTGTGGCTGGTGATTGGTGGGGGGGGGGTCCACTAGACACTAGGGAATGGGATTTAAAATATATAGATTTCAATTGGGGCTGGTGATCGGCAAGGGATTTACCATATATATTTTTACACTGGGGCCAGCAATCGGTGTGGTGGGGGGACCACTAGACACTGGGGATTTAATTTAAAATAAATATTATTTTTACATTGTGGCCAACAGGCCGGTGATGATTTAGGCAGGACCACTAGACGCCAGGGATTTAACATACATATATTTACGGCCAGCGATTGGTGATTGGAGGGGGCAGTGCATTAGACACCAGTGATTTGAGGGATTTATTGGAATGTGTAACTTCTCCTTGCTTTGGGTTTTTTTAAAGTGCAATTTGCATTAAAAAAACAAACAAAAGCAAGGCGAAGTTACAAATGGCAAATTATCGCTTTGGGGACAACTTCGCAAATTGATCCACAGAGGTGAATTTGTTGACTTTGTAAATAATTCATGGGTGAAATAAAACTTCACTGCATCTCTATACAGAGCAAACAAGAGCAGGAGTGTTTTCTTTCTGTAGAAGGTTATCAGCTGTTGAAAATGGCAGGACAATGCTGGTGGGCTGGTCGTCTTCTTGATAGAGACACAAGATGGCAAGAATTGGGTGCTGGGGGGAGGAGGGTGGTCAGAGGGTGCTGCCAGCATGAAGTTGGGGAAAATTAGTTTTCCTTTAGTGCAAATGAGTGCTTAGATGTTGCCCAGCCATGAAGGTGGGCAGGTTGTGCTGGTCACCCATCATGGGAATTTTAGTACTTAAATATCAAATAGTGCTGGAGGGTGGAGGGTGAGATTTGGTTTCTAACAGAGATTGGGGATGGGGACTTGGATTTAAGGATTTTGGCTGGGTAGAAGGGTGGGGGTCTGTGTCTTTTCCTTTTTTTTTTTAAAATAGTATTTACCAGATAGGTAGGGGACAAATAGTGACACTAATTGTAAGTCTGATCTGAATAATGTAGCGTGCATTATTGTTGGTACGCGGTAAATACTATTCATTACTCGCACACTCGTAACATCCAGTTAGTGACCAGAGTGGATGAGATTGAGCCCAAGTGAAGGATTCTGAGATTTGTAGTTTCTGTAGAGAAAGAGCATGACAATAAACAGGGACCCTAGTTTTCCATTTTTACCGGTAACACCGGTAACAATCACGGAATCCTGCTTGGTTTGCGGATTTTGAATTCTTGTACCGGTGCCTCACGGAAATTGCATGTCACTGCACAGAATCTCTAAGATTTCAGCATCTTTTTAATTTTTTTTTTATTTCCTCTTTCTATGCCCCCTTTTCACAGCATCAGTCTCCACTTTTCAGCGATCCCTAGGCTGGGTATCCCCTAGCTTCACCCCAGGTAATGCTCAGGAGCTCCTGTGGGCCTGCCCCTATCCTGCCTGGGATGTACCCCCCCAGGTGGGAAGGGAGGGGCCCCAGGTCACCCCTCCACACCCCCTTAGTGTGTGTCGTGCAGACTAGTGGGTCCCTCATGGAGCCTGGTTATGAAGTCTGGGGCACCTTGGTCCCTTCTGCTAGTGGCCGATATGGGGTGATTGTTCCTGGTTTTCTGGTCTCTGTCCCTGAGGACACCAGCACTAGAGGAGATCCAAGGAGGTAGGTCACATAGAGACATGCCACTGCTCCAGATCCTGGCTAGCGTCCTCCCCTCTTGATGACTCTGCAGCACCATTGTACCATCACACGTGGTCACAGAGGTGGTGGTACAGCAGCAGGACCTGCAGCCCACCATCCCAGGAGGAGGAGAGCAGTCTCCTGGGTGTTCGATCCTACTCCCCTTGCCAAACATCCAGCAACCCGAGTTTGCTTCTGACCCTGGGTCGCTGGCATTGCAAGCAGTAGTGTTACCGCAGCACCAGTGGGCTGACCCAGATTACAGCATCTTAAAATGAATGCTGCTGTGCTTTGCATTCTTTCTGCTTTGCTGCATATAGAGTCAGTAAGGAAATCACCCGCACTGCTTTGTTGTAACCAGCCATTCTGTTTAACCACCCATGCTTCCCACCAACATCTCCATCACCTGAGGACTGCTTTCCTTCCTGAAACCACAGTTTTCATGCAGTATGTGCCTAAGAGTCTTTTCCTATTTATATTACACTATATGATACAAAAAAAATACAAGTATCAGCACATATGGGCAGGGCCACTAAAAAATTGCAGGAAAAGAAACCTGAAATTGCAGTGATATTTTGCAAAACTTGGGAAATTGCAGGAGTTCTACTCTAGATCTGGAGTGCCTCACATTAAATCCTTTACTGTTTTCTACAGCATATATTAGTCAGCATAAACTACTAAATGAATACACTGACACTTGAAAATGTTTTAAATATGAAGAAAAATTTCTGTTTCTAACATGAATCCTAAACGGATAAGATGTGTTGCCTCTTCCAAAATGTAAAAACATCCACCTTATACAGTGCTAGATTCTATTTAGTGAGCCACAGAAAATCAATATTGAATAAATCCAGAATAAACGAATGTTATCTTTTTCTGGATGTAGAATAATGAAGCCTGATTAAAAGCTATTTACAGTGCTCTGTCAACTATTCACCGACTTTGGTGTGAAAAAAATAAGCAGATGCAGTGACAAATAGTTCAGTTTAGTAAAATGTAAAGTGTTCCATGATCATAATTTGGACTGTAGGTACTGTGCACTATTATTAAAATCATATATTAAAACATTATATATGGGCGTTATTATGGCTGGCAGTATAGTCTAGTGGTTAGAGTAACAAACAGTGATTGAACTGGGTACACCCAGCAGACTTGGGTTTGATTCCCACAACCTCCACTTGCATACTGTATGACTCCAAGCAAGTCACTTAACCTCCCCAGTGCTTCTGGGTCACTCCTGAAAACAAGCAGTTCTGCCTAGTGGGCCTTACCTGATTTACAAAGAATTAAAAAAAATACTTATATGTGTTTACTACATCATAGAACAGTAGTCAGGGTACCACCTAATTTACTTGAGTTTTACTTACGCTGTATAGGTAAAATAAATATTAAGATACATTTTATGTGTTTTATAAGGTTGCTTTTAGATTTTAATCAGGTTTTTATTGTATACTTTGCATATGGGCATCTAGGTTATAGATTGCTAAACGCAGGATCGCTGTTACCAACTAGCTTATTCAAGTTTATAATCAGCAGGACCATCCAAAATTCTCAGTTGTTTGAATGAAAACTAGTCTGAATGGAAGTATATTCCCAAGGAAAAACTGCCTCACATCTTATGAAAAGACTTCACAGTTAGCACCCCATTTAGGTGAATTGGATCATTTGCACCTTTTTTCCCACTTGCTGTTTCAGTCTCTGTGACAACAAAACGTTTTCTGATAGACTGCTTCAATAAAAAGCAAATGTTAAGTTTTTAAGTCTACTTATGTTTGGCCAATGGATTTTGAAAGCACATTCAATGACATACAGAAGGTAAGATCCCAGGGGCTGTATGATGCTGGTGGGCAGAGTGGTGCTGAATTCACATCTGAGCTCAGACATGAAAACTGGGAGACACCCTTCTCATGGACACCAAGTAATAAAAAGGCATCCACATGTCTAGAAGATGCATGAACCCATTTGAAGGTCCATGTGTGGATTTTTTAGGTGAAGACACTTCATTTCAAAGAAGCAAATTCAAGCATTTTTTTTCCTCTTCCTACCCCCCTGGCCATCCACTCTTTCAGGCCTGCCAAGGCCCCCAAGCACCACTGCTGAGTCCCAGCCACCATCCACTGCCCCTTAATGTTGTGCTACCAGGTAACCCAAAGTGACCCTTCATTGAGTGGGCCCCTACCCCTGTGGAAGGCTGCCAGGGGAGGAGAATTGCCCCAAAGAGCTTCCTGTGTATCCTGGGCATGGCAGGGGTCAGAATGGACACATGTCTGGGGCTTTCAGCTTATGGAGAGACTAGCAGCCATCCTTCGGTTGGCCAGTGGGTGTTTTCCCATTTTCTTGGGAGTATGACAGCCCACATGATGTCAAGGCACAAGCAGACATCTGTCATGGTCACTCCCGCAGTGAGGGCCAATGTGTTGTGCCTCTGGCCTCCACCAGGGGCCAGTAAATGATGAGCCATGAACCCACCCTCCCTCCCAGGAGAAGGTGAGTGGTCGTTGGACACTCAAGCCTTCACCCACCAGCTGGCCCTCCAACACTCAAGTCAAGTCTGTTCCCTTACCCTGGTCAGTGGTGTCACAGGCAGAAATCCAATTCAGGCACTTAAATTATAGATAGGAAAAACAAAGGTAGTCCACCTTAGCAGTGATGGTTCAGATTAATTCATATCTGAGTTCTAACAAGCAAAGAGAGCAAGTAATTTGTAACTTGTGCACATGTGGTGTGGGTGTTGAAGAAAGGGGATCATAGTGCTCTCACTACTGCCATCACTCCAGAGGGATGTGGACTGCATTGTTGCTGCTGCCAACACACCAGAGGGGTGAGGGCTGTAGTGCTTCTGCCATCACCACTGGTGGATGGGGAATGTAGTACTGCTGCCATCACACCTAAGGGATGGGGGCCACAGTGCTGCTGCTGCTGCTTCTGTCACATGTGAGGGAGGGAGGTCATAGTGCTGTTGCTGCTGCCATCACACCAGCGGGATGGGGGCCGTAGTGCTGCTGGTGCTGCCATCGCACCTGAGGGATGGGGCCGTAGTGCTGCTTCCAGCACACCTTAGGGATGGGTGCTGTAGTGTTGCTGTTGCCATCACATCTTGTACCTAAAATAACTTTAAATTGGTACAAGGATGGATGGATGTGCAATAATGGAGGTCAAAACTGCTAAAATGCATGTTAGCAGAGTTGAAAATTGTTAAATAATGTACACAGAACCAAATACCGGTAAAACCAGATTTTGGCTTAGTAGACACCGGTGACAATACCGTTTTTTACAGTGTGCAAAACGGAATATGCCCTTTCTCAATCCCGGTAAACCAGTGTCCCTAACAATAAACCAATAGGAGGCTTCCGATTCCCCCATTTGACAGCTCTAGACAATAGAAATTGCAGCTTGGTAACTGGGACTTCAGCAGGGTTGCAGCACCACCACAGATCTGCCAGACCAACTGAAAGATAAAAATATGTGATTTCTTCAGCTTAGCCCCAGGGCTAAGCAAAAGACCCGAGATTTTGTGCCAGAGACTCGGAAACAGTTTCAGAGTCTAAGGATGGATGTGCCTGCCCTAGACATTAGCCTTCAGTGAAGCTGTTGCCTTACAAAAAGCTCCAGATCTGTGGAAGAGAAACTAGCATGCTTTTCTCTCTTGCTGCCACAGGATTCTTCCTTGTGAGACATTGACCCCATGGTCCTGAGTGACCAGTGCCTGCCTTCAGGTGGGTGGTAGCCCTCCAAAGGAGGAAGAGGACTGACAATGATCAGCTGGAGATGAAGCACAGTGTGCACCCATTAGTAATTACCACTGGAGAACTGCTGGGTCTGTTACACCTTTAAACAAGGCTGCCATCCTCAGACTCCACATGCAGGACATACCGCAGAGATTGCTACTCAACTGTATCATAGAGATTGTGTTTGTAGATGAGGTCCTGGCCCTGCAAGCATTGTAGATAGTTATGAACTTCATTAGTTAGAGGGGGAATCATCTGTGCAATCTTGGCACTGCCCAGAGATAGCATGCTTCTGCAATAGTATACAAGAGGCTTTTCATAAAATGGATCTATAAATCAAAGAAACTTAATTGGGTAAAACCAGTAAGGTGACCGTACATTATTCCTTACATAATGCATGGTCATCCTCGTCCTAAACCTGACTGGACTTGTTAGCAGCTACATAAGATAGCTAGTCCCCCTATACCCACAACTGACCTGTTATCACAAACATGGCGGCCACCTTGACACACCAAAAACCTTCAACTTGTCCCCTAACATGAGATTACCTTATTAAAATAAACACATTAATTAAATGTTGTTTCCCTGATCATCACACTGTCCTTACATGCGTAACGTAATTAGAAAAATTAAGTATTGTTCATAATTTTCATCACTAGGGTGCCTTGGCTGATCATGAAAAGTTCTTCTCCTATCTTTCATGCTTATTAGGGAACCTACCTGAAGTAGATGGGCAGAAGAAAGAAGCACAAGAAACCACTCTGGTTCACAGAGCTGGAAGCTGTCAATGCTGTGAGGGAGAAAAAGTTTGTTCAAGAAATATAGGGAGAGCTGGTGGGAGGAAGACAGGGTGAACTACCTGGAAAAGCTATAAACAGCTTACAGAGGGGTAAGAAAGGCCAAGGAGTGGATGGAGTTAAAGATAGTGGAGGGAGTTGTAACGTGACCTTTTTTGGTACATCCGAGAAAAGAGGATGAAAAAGAAGGGTATTGTCAAGCTGAGAAACAGGCCAGAGTGGGTGGAGGACAACAAAGGAGAGGCATAAGTACTGACTGAATGAATATATCTGCTCAATGTTCATTAAGAAAAGGCTGGATCAGTCCCACAGAGAAAGACATGAATTGGATGAGAAAGATCTGCAATGAGGCAATCTCAGAAGACAGGGTCCTCAAGGGACCCAAGATCAATAATTATCCTGGGCCAGATGATGGCATATACCCTAGGGTGCTAAGAGAATTGTCGGCAGTTCTGGCAGCCTCTCAGACAAACCCGTTCAATGGCTCCCTTGCCACAGGTGTGGTGTCACAAGCGTTAAGGACTGGTGATATAATTTCTTTACATAAGAGCAGGGAAAGGGATGAGCTGAGGAACTACAGACCAGTCAGCATGACATTGATAGTTGTAACTAACTAGCTAACTAACTAGCTAGCTAACTAACTAACTAATGAGTAAAATCACTTAAAAGATCATGGCCTGGTATCTGCATGATGTAATATATAATTTTGCGAATTTGGTCAGATTTTCAAAAGCTACTCTTATGTCTACTGAATCCTTCAATGAAGAACAGGCCAGGGGTTGGGGAGGAGGCCCCATCATGTTAGAGAACAGCACACCATCGGTTCCCTTCTTGTTCATATCCAGGGCATCATAAACTCAGTGATAACAGATGAGGAGCATTACTCAAGGAACTGTATTGTCAATTACCTCATGCTAGTATACGCTCATATACCATTTTGAGGGGACCAAAAAGAGGGTACCATGATGTAGGCGACTGAACTAGGGCATAAGGAATTATGCCAATGTCAGATGTGACAGCATGGCATCTTTAGAGCGTGTTCAGTTGCAAGTGTGACAGGATTGTGGGGACAGGTTGTACTTCTGTTTACTAACTATAGTACTTTCTGTTACTATGGTACTTTTGAGTGGGTTATAGTACTGTGCTCTGCCAGTTAGGAGCCATTCCCAGAAACTCAGTGCTACTATGCTGTGCCATGCCTCTGTTGTCTGTATGCAATAAATTTGAGGTACGTCCACACTATGTCTCCTGTGCATTTCCTTCCCCGTTGTCCACTGTTTCCACGTTGTGTCCTATCTACTAATTTCTCTGCAGCACGGCCATGGAGTTGGTTATATTTAGTTGTTGGGGGTGCAGGGGTACAGCCCCCCTGCATTGGTTGGTGCATGGGAAAAAAGCCCCCCACAAACAATCAGGAGGTTACTCTGTGAATGACTGGGCATTTTGTGGTGTGGGAGTGCTACAGAACAGCTTTCACTACATGTCTGATGGGGTTTCCCTGGTCTCAAGTGACGGTGTAGTATTCAGGTGACGTAATGCTGTGCTGTGATGGTTGGTGTTAGTATTTTTGGTTGCATTCTTATTTACAGCGCTCCAATGTTGTGCACACTGACGTGGGTGAACGGTATACACTTCGTCTGATCTTCCTTAGTAACATAGAGATCCCCAGGGGCCATAAAACCAGCAAGCACATTTAGAAAAAAACTCCTTTCAGCAAACCAATGGAAGGACTTGCTAGGAGTACACCTACAAATCAAAACACTGCACAATTTTTGTTTGCAGATTTTGACTTTAGTTCCCCTTTAAATCTGTACCTTTGTGTTCCATTTTAGATCACTTTTTGCTTCCGTTTTCATTTTGTCTTTTGAGGTGAATGTTAAGTTTTCAGATAGAAATACAGAAACATAGAATTTGATGTCAGATAAGGACCACTTGGCCCACTCAGTCTGCGCATTTCCCCCTTCCTGCAGTATCACCGCAAACCGTATTTGATCTCCAGCTCTTTCCCACATGCACATTATTAAATAAGGCTGCCCTCAAATTTTCATAAGTATTCTCAGCTGTGTTTAAGGATCTTTTTCAGTTTCCAGCAAGAACTTCAGACTTGGCATTGATAGAACTCCTGTTACAGTGCCCTTCAAAAATTTCAGGACCATCCACTGTTTAATACTGAAAACATTTTCATTACAGCAGAATTGTTTACTGTTAGACTTCATCTGTTTCCTTTGCTTACTCTTGCTATGAAGTCACAATCATCTGCCTATGACATCCTGACCTATTGCCTCGGAAATCTGCTGTCACAAGAAAAGGATCACAATTTCAGAGCAGGGCAAGCAGCATGGACAGATGATGTTTCTGGAGCAAACAGTCTGTGTTCATGTGCATGTTTTTAGTAACAAAGAATCTCTGAAACTCACATTTTGGTTGGAATGCTAAGTTTTGAGTCCTGCTCGAGCCAACTGCAACTGTTTTACAGGAACCTGGAAAATCCCTTTAAACACCCAGAGCTGGATTTCCAAAGGGATTTTTCAAACATTTTGATGCCTTTTTTGACACTTTGTGCACTTCATGGCAGAAAAAGGACACATGTACCGCTTACTTGACAATCGTTACTTCTGAGGCAAAACAAGCAGCACTTACGCCAAACTATTAGACCACGTCTTTTCTGCCGCAGCTCGTTTATACAAAAAAATGGAGAAATTAGCTCTTTGTATGGCATAGACATACTATACTGTTGCAAGAGTCAACTACTGGGGGTAATCTCTTGTGTGCCCATATCAGTGTGTAATTTATTGATGCTATTCAATAAAGTATTAAATAAAAGAAAAAGAAAACCCTGCACTCATTGTTTAACGTTGCTTTTCTTGTAACTAATGAAATAGCGTGCAACAGACACAGCCTCCAAACCTCATGGCACAGTGGGGGCATCCGGGCTAGCTGCAGGCCACAGAACTTAACATGATTAACTAGCATGCAACAGACACTGCCCTCTAAACTTTTAGGACTGTGGTGCATAAGGGCTAACTTCAGACTGCAGAACATAACATGGTAAACCAGCAGGCAGCACACATACAACCTCATAACCTTATCTGACAGTAGGAATATCAGGGATAACTTCATGCCACACAACATAACATGGTGAACTGGCATGCAACAGATGCTATCCCTAGATTTGTGGCACCGTGAGGGCATACTTCAGGCTACAGAACATAATGGGGGGAACTAGAATGCAACAGAGACTGCCTCCTTATTACATTATGGGACAATGGGGACACCAGGGCTATTGCCAGATCACTGAACTTAACATAGTGAACTGGCATGCAACAGACACTGACCCTAACATTATGGGGCACTGGGGGCATAAGTGCTAACTCCAGGCTACAGAACATAAGATGATGAACAAGAATGCAACAGACACTGGCATTAAGCCTCATGGAACAATGGGGACTTCAGGGCTACCTAAAGGCTACAGAATTTAACATGATGAACAGGCATGCAACAGCACATCCTTTTAACCTTATCTGACAGGGGGATAGGAGGGTTAACTTCAGGCCACATAATATAACATGGTGAGCTAGCATGCAACAGACACTGCTCCCTGAGCTTATGGGACTACAGGGACATCAGGATTAACTCCAGACCATAGAACTTAAGATGGTAAACTAGCATGCAGCAAACATTGCTCCCTGACCTTAAAGGACATGGGAGACATCCGGGTTAACGCCAGGCTATAGGACTTAACATGGTGAACTAGCATGCAACATACACTGCTCCCTGATTTTATGGGACTGCAAGGACAACAGGGTTAACCCTAGCCCACAAAACATAAGATGGTGAACTAGCATGCAACACCACTGCTCCCTGACCTTATGGGGCAGTGGGGACATCAGGGATGACTCTAATACATAAAACCTAAGCTCTTTCATGGTGAGCATGAAATGAAAAGGGACACTGTGGAAACAGATTTGGAGCCAGGAATGAACAGCTGAGATCAACTTGGTTGTTGCAAAGAGTGCAGAATGATACTTGATGTACAGCAAATGGGAGAAACATAGAAACATAGAACTTGACGGCAGATAAGGACCGCTTGGCCCACCCAGTCTGCCCATTTCCCTACCTGATGGATAAGCTGCAGATCCTAGTTAACCAGCAGCCTACTTCTTCCTACCCCCACCCCCTAGAATTGCCTTATGACTGTCCCATGCATGCTTGAATTCCACCACTGTTTTGACTCCACAACCTCCTCTGGAAGGCTGTTCCATACATCCACAACCCTCTCTGTGAAAAAATACTTGTAAATTACCTCTGAGCCGCTTCTTCTATCTTAAAATTGTGCCCCTTGTTCTTGCACACCTTTTTTTTTGAAAGATGCTTCCCTCTTGGACTTTGTTGATTCCCTTGAGGTACTTGAAAGTTTCTATCATGTCCCCCCTCTCCCTCCTTTCCTCGAGGCTATACATATTAAGCTCCTTAAGTCTCTCTTCATATGTCTTCCGGTGCAGACCCTGCACCATTTTAGTTGCCCTCCTCTGGACAGCTTCCATCCTGTCTATGTCTTTGCGGAGATTGGTTGTCCAGAACTGCACGCAGTACTCCAGATGTGGTCTCACCAGCTGTCTGTACAGAGGGATAATAACTTCTTGTTTTCTACTGGTGATGCCTCTCCCTATGCATCCCAGTATCCCCCCAGCCCTCCTTGCTGCCCTCTCACATTGCTTGCCCACCTTTAGGTCATCTGATATGACTACCCCCAGGTCCCTTTCCATTTTTGTTGTTGTTAGTATCTCACCCCCCATTGTGTACTCTTCCCCTTGGTTTTTGTTTCCCAGGTGCATTACCTTGCACTTCTTAGCATTGAGTCTAAGCTGCCATACATTTGACCATTCCTCTAACCTTGCCAAGTCCCTTCTCATCCTTTCCACCCCACCTTGTGCATCAACTCTGTTGCAGATCTTTGTGTCATCTGCAAAGAGACATACTTTTCCTTCCAGTCCCTCTGCAATGTTGCTTATAAAGACATTGAAGAGGACCCCGACCTAATACTGAACCCTGTGGTACCCCACTGCTAACCCCCTTTTTCAGAGTGGACCCATTTACTATTACCTCTGTGTCCTATTCTCCAGCCAGTTCTTTACCCAGGCTGTCATCTTGGGACCCACTCCCAGGCTGGCTAACTTGTATATTAATCTTTTGTGTGGGACTGTGTCAAATGCCTTGCTAAAGTCTAGGTAAGCCATGTCCACAGCCCCTCCCTGATCAACTACTTTGGTCACCCAGTCAAAGAAATCTATCAGATTTGTCTGGCATGACCTTCCCGCTGTGAATCCATGCTGCCTTGGGAGCACAGACATTTATTAACCCATATGGTCCCCCTTGGCGAGGGCCACAGGAGAGGGCACCTTTCCAGGGTAATAGGTTAGACCATAAAGAATAAAGTCAGATGAGCCCAAAATGTGTGATAGCTATCATCACCAGTAGGCTATTGCTAACAATGTCAGGCATGAACTAAAGGCACTGTTGTCACTTAAGAAAATTAATTTGAAATGTTCTTGTAACCGGATGCATTTAGTAGTATTGTAGACCATGCAAAGACCTGTATATGAAATGTCAATGATTAATTTTCATTGTCCCACAGTCATATATTGTACAAAGAAGGTTGCCAATTAAAAGGGCAGACCCCATTGTCCCAAGGCCCTGACAAGAGGTGTGGGAACCTCAGGAGAGGCAGAAGAGGGGAAGGAGAGGAGAGGAGATGGGGAAGGGGATAAAAGAAAGGCATGAGGTCATGAAAGGGGAGGACCTGATGAGGTCACAGAAGGGGTGGGCAAAAGGGAGTGGTGGGAACAGTGAGGTGGCAACCTGTGATTGGCCGAGGTGAGCCAAGAGGCAAGACCTAAGGGGGCAGTTATAAGGGGCTACACAGCAAGGAGAGGGCACAAATTTACTCCAAGAGTTTTTTTTTTTACAAATCATGGAAAGGGAAAACCTGGGACAATTGGTCCATGGGCTTTACTTATTTCACTGCCACTGTCATTGAGAAGCGGCCTAAGCTCGCTACCCCACTCTTGACCTATTCCATCATTATAAAGAATGCGTATAGAAAGGGGTCCATAGCTGGTTAAGATATGATGAGAAATTTAGGAAAAGAATGGCACATTTTGGGGATGTGAAATGGGATGCCAGGCAGATAGACCTGTGGCTGGAAATTTACACAGGCCCAACTGAGAAGGAGACAGAGGGAGACAAAAGGAGGGGGGACAGCTTTGAAGGCCTGTTGAGGATACAACAGGGTGTTCTGCTCATGGCCTAACTGCCATTTCCGACACGTATGTTCGAAGTGTGGGGGGCAGCATCCAGCATCCAAATGCAGGTACAACTGGGAAAAAGGCTCTGGCAACCAGGATAACTCGTACCAGCAGCCCTTTCGGACCAACCAAGATTCCTTTAGAGGTCAGCAGTGGGGGGAAACAGAGGAGAGCACCGGGGGACACACCTATCACACACAACACCAGGACAATTGAAAGCCCAACAGGCGGCGGTTTCCAGCTGACCCGCACACCCATCAGAGTGGAGGCAGTAGAAAGGTGGTTGGGGGACTACCCGGACCAGGAGGCAGTCTAGAAATTGCAGACAGGTTTTCGGGCAGGTTTTAATCTACAGTTTCAGGGATCTAGGAGAGTGATGAGGGCAAAGAACCTCAAATCCACACGGGGGAAGGAGGAAGCTCTGGCACACAAAATTTGAAAGGAGGTGGCAGCAGGGAGGGAGGGAGGAAGGCCCTTTTGCCTCCCCCCACGTTGCCGAACCTGCGGATTTCCCTGTTGGGTATAGTGCCCAAAAAACAGCCAGGAGTACTGGGTGATACATCACCTATCCTGCCCGGAGGGGGATTCAGTCAATGACTCCACTGGGGAGGAAATCAGCAGGGTTACATACGCCACCCTGGAGGAGGAGGTGCTGCTCATTAGGTCTAAGCAGAGAGCCTGGTTGGGAAAGACAGACATAGAGTTAACATTCTGTCTCCTTCCATTCTGGCTGGAGGATTGGGATCTGCTAGGCTTCCAGGTGGATGAACTGTATTATTTTGACAAGGCCATGGCTATGGGATGCTCAATGGCATGCGCCGCATTCGAGATGTTCAGTACCTGGCTGCAGTGGGTGTTTCAGACACGGTACAGGTATCAGATGGTGGTGCACTGCTTAGATGATTTCCTGTTCATTGGGGAAGGGGAAAGGGAGACTGAAGCCATGCTTCAGGATTTCAAGGCTTTATGCCAAGAACTAGGGGTGCCACTAGTGGAAGATAAGATGGAAGGGCCCTTTCGGATGATAGAGTTCTTAGGGCTGGAGCTGGATACAATTCAGGAGCTGTACCGTTTACCAGTTCAGAAGGTCAAGAGATTACGGGAGTTGTTAGGGACGGTCGGGGGCACAGTGGGTGCAGCTGCAGCAGGTGCAACAGCTGCTGGGGCACCTGAATTTTGCATGTAGAGCCATTGCTCCAGGGCACACATTTATGCAGTATTTAGTCTGGGCAACTCGGGGGGGGGGGCAAAACAGTCCCATCATTGGGTAGATATTAATAAGGGGACCAGGGAGGATATGGTAGTTTGGGAGCATTTCCTCCAGGCATACAATGGGCAGACGTTCTGGCAGGATGATTGGCTATACAATACTGAACTGCAGCTGTATACAGATGTAGCAGGGGGGATTGGCATGGGGGGTTATTTTCAAGGAAAATGGTTTGCAGAACCACAGCCAGAGGAATGGGTGCAGGAAAGGGTGACGAGAGACTTCACTTTCCTGGAGCTGTTCCCCATAGGGGTGGCAATGCTAGTTTGGGGAAGGGAGCTCAGGAACAGGCAGGTCACATTCTGGAGTGATAATAGGGCAGTGGTAGAAGTGCTGAACAAGAAAAGGATGAAGTCAGACAGGGTTATGAGGGTGTTGAGAAGGATGGTGTGTCTAGGCATGACCTTGAACAAGTCATTCAGGGCCAAACACATTGATGGTGTGGACAATGTGATAGCTGATTGCCTCTTCCAATTGCAGATGAACAAATTCAGGACCGCTGCACCCGGAGAAGAGTTTTGGCAGACCACCATCCCGACATACGTATGGACGACTGGATTGGGGGAGCTGAATTACTGTTCAACAACTCTTGGGTCCCCATACCCTTAGAGCTTATGAAACCTCTTGGAGGGCGTTTCAAAAATTTTGGGAACAGTACGGCGGACAGGTAAGTGGGGCAGTGACAAGGGAGCAGGTGGCCAGATTCATTGTAACAGGGTGGAACCAGAACATGGCACAGGCAATCATGGGGGTTCATTTGGTGTCTATAGGGCAGATATGCATGCTGAGAGGGTGGGAGGACCCAATGAAAAGCAACCTGGTCCACAGAATGATGCAGGGCTGGCTATGAGGAGTGGATAAGAAGCAAGATAGCAGAAAGCTAATATCAGAGGGCTTGATGGTGAGGTTGATGGGGGTGCTACACCACATCTGCAGCTCAAGAAGCGAATCCATGCTGTTTAAAGCCCTGTACGCCACCATGTATAGCGGGGCTTTTAGATTGAGGGAGGTGGTAGGTCATGGCGGGAAGCTAGATGGAGGAGGGCTACAATGGGATGACATAGAATGAGCGGGAGAAGCAATAGCAGTGCTATTAAGGTGATCAAAGATCAATCAGGCAGAGCAGGGCAGTAGGGTGTGGTTAAGGAAGCATCTGAACTCAACCATTTGTCCAGTGGGGGCCTTGCACGTGTACGTGGCAGACCGCCCAAAAGTAGGAAGTCCACTGATGTTCATACATGGGAACGGACGGCCAGTCTCCGGGTACCAAGTGACAGCAGTGCTGCACAAGGGCATCAGATTTCTGGAGGAACTGGAGGAGGGATATTCCTCCCACTCATTTAGGATTGGGGTGGTCTCGATGATGGCAGCACAAGGCAACAGACCCGGGGAGATCAAGCAGAAAGGTAGGTGGACTTCTGACTGTTATAAAAAGTACAAACACAATACAAAACAATAACGATATCTCTGTTTTTGTTTCCCATAGCAGGTGCAAGAGATGAGGAAAGAAAGAGGGATTAAGTGGGGGTGACTTTGTGAGGGGGTTGAAGAGAAAATATACTAAACAGTGTGCTTCTGGTTATGCAGGGACATCCAGGAGGCTCAAGGCATGGATCTGCGGATGTTCATTTATCCACTGGGCAGAGAAATGGGCAGCCAGGAGACAAGGGGGAAAGCAGCTGTACTTGAATAGCGATACAATTAGTTTGGTGCGGAAAGGCTGACGGGGGATGAAGTGGGTGCAACTGCTACCAGAACTCAGGGAGATCAGGAAGTACCATAGGCGGCCAGACTTAATTGTGATACATCTGGATGGCAACAACCGGGGGACAAGGCCCTGGCTGGACATATTTTATCAAATAAAGCATGATTTGGAAAAAATAAGAGTGGTGGCCGGTGGTTACTCTGGCCTGGTCTGAAATCACGCCTTGAAGGGTTTGACATCAAGCAGAGAGCCACAAGGGGATGGACAGGGTCCGGAAGTGCATGAATGCATTGGTGGGCAGACTGTTCGAGGGCATGGGAGGATTAGTCATCCACCGTGGAATTCTGGAATGGGTAGATGAGTACTACTGGGGAGATGGCATACACCTATCAAGACTGGGCCTGGCACTGTTCAACACAGAAACAGCGAACGCTGTTGAAGCCTGGCTGAGTCAGAGATAAGATATATGGTAAGGGGTAGGATAAAAAGGCCAGAAATGGTGGGGTGGTAGGAGGGGGACAGGGGGAATAAGGAGAAGTCCACCGTCCATCGCAAGCTGCAGGCGGACTAATGAAAAAAGGGGGGGAGGAGGACAGGAAAGAAAGGGGGGGGAATGGAAAACAATAAAAGGACACAGGATTGATAAACAAGAGGCAGGGGTACGGTGTGTGCTTATACCCCTTTACAACATAAGAGGAAGAGGCTAGGCACCCTGTGATGTACGTCTGGGGGGCAAAAGAAAAAGAAGAAATTGATAAAGTGGATGAACTGAACAAGAATGTGGATGTATATAATGTATATAAATATTATTGGAAAGAGATTGTAAAATGAAAATTGCAGAGATGTACCATGTTATTGTAAACTATGATATCTTTGACTATTCAGTAAATTAATTGTCAAAATGAGAAACCACACACAATCTTGTCTATGTCTTTATTGGCGGGGGTTCTGGGGACAACTGTTTATTTCTTTAATAAATACATTTTTCCAAAAAGAAGTATTGCACAATGAACTTCAGGTGCTGTATATAACTTTTTAAATATGAATTACTGCTTTGAGTATTTGCCTTTTTCTTTCAGTGCTGAAAGACATCATGCATGTCGCATGTTATATAAACCACCTCCTGACAGGGATTGCCTAAGCAGCTCTAATGCATGCAGATAATTCTTGCATCAATAATTTGCCATTAGCAAGCTGTTTTATGTTAAGCTTTTCCTCTTTAATATTAGCAAACAAGCTGTGAAGTTTGCCAAGTACATTATTCTGGGAATAACTTTTCAGATATGTTTAATTCTACTTGATGAAATCATCCACGCTGTATGGGGTCTCTGGATTTCTTCACAGAAGCAGTCAATTGTATTTTGGGAAAACATTTATCAAATAGCTCGCTACATGCACAGGTTTAGTCATCAGAGTTATATTGGATTTTTCAGTGGGATTTAGACAGCCCTTTGTTCTCACGCCTCCTATTGCTTTGTCCATAATTCTAAAACTCTCATTATTAGTCCTTTTTGTACCTGCAATAGCTAATGCAAGAACATTTTAATAGAGGACCTCCACAATAATTACATTATAAAAGTCAACAAGAATGGTCTACTGTATACTGCTACCAGAACTGTAGATACAATTTAGTTGAATCTGAACTTTTTTTTTTAATTTACAATTTTTGTGTATTTTTTTCCCCATTTTCTCCCTGGATCCTGGGACTCCAGCAGACACGTGCGTGCACGCACATGGAGATGCACACACAGACACTGGGTACTGGCTCGGCCACTTCTACGCCACTTTGGGCAATTGTTTGCTGCCCACTCCACTTGCATTTCCCATTGGACCTCCACCCGATGGGAGCAGAACTATGGAGGGGTGAGCATCCTCCCCGGGAGAGGAGAGCTGCCTTTCAGTGGCTCGATCCTGCTCCTTTCCTGCCCCCTGTGCTGGCTCCCTGATGGCCCAAGGTCATTCCCAAACCCAGGTCACTGGCATGATGCAAGGTAAGGCATCCAGCGCCTCAGCCCTCAGTGCCACTGGGCCGGCCGAGTTGAATCTGAATGTTTGACTGACTATAAAAAAATACCATATGACTGATTTATTCAGCTATGTGTACATGTATTACTAATAGAGAGCAGAGAAAGATTGAGGTGATTTATTTCCAACCATACCACTAACACCATAAATAGTTTTAATTGAAATAAGGGGCCAGTGATCTGTGGGGTGTATGTGCTTTAGATCACAGGGGGAAGTTGTGCTCCCCCAGCGTCCAGCTGGCTAGATGGCTGCATTACCTCTGGCAGCCACCAGGGTTGCCTGGAGTTAAGTTGGGGTTTTGTTCAGGAGTATTTGCACTGCGCAAAAGGACAGCATTAAACCCTTTTTCGCAGCTCAAAACCACCGAATATGGGATAGCGCACATGTTCATAGCCATGACCCACCCTTTGCCAGCATGCATACATTATGTTTTGCATGGGCACTAACCCTCTTTGCCCATGCAAAAGCCCCTTTTGAATATGGGGCTCCAGCACAACCCCTGTTTGCGCAGGCAGGCAAAGACTCTTTAGCGGCCATGCAAACTTCTGAATATCGGGCCCCATAAGTGTAAAACTACACAATTATTAATTAAATAATGTGTAGTAATACCAAAATTTACAATAAATGGAACAACAGTTTTATTAAGAATTTATTTTTTAAAATCGTCATGTAATTTTATGTATCAGTACAAAAAAATAGTATTGATTCAGTAC
This sequence comes from Neoceratodus forsteri, assembly GCA_016271365.2. NCBI lineage: Eukaryota > Metazoa > Chordata > Ceratodontiformes > Ceratodontidae > Neoceratodus > Neoceratodus forsteri. The sequence goes on from CM028134.1 coordinate 37,549,218, forward strand.
CGTCTACCGTTACAAAGAAATTGTGTCAACACTATGTAGTCGCCATTTGTTTTGGCTGTGTCACAACCAATAAACGTGTCTATACTATACTGAAAAAGCAGGTTAAAATAGTATGACAGTAAGTGCAATCATGTACAGACAGTGGCTGGACAAGAAGGTGAGCAGAGGTCTGTGCCAGCTACTGTTCTGTACCAGTAGCGAGGGTGAGTGGCAATCAGGGTGAGGGTGGGTATGGGGCAGGGGTCCTCGTGAATGGAAGGGTGGTGAATTGGCAATTGGTTGGGGGTGGGGGCCACTAGACTACCTGGAATATATATTTAAAAGGTTGGAAGGGTGAGCAGGTGGTGGGGGGGACTGCTAAATCACTAGGGACTTACTATTACATGGTAGGATGGGTGTACTGCTAAACCACCAGGGACTTACGTGGCAGGATTGGGTGATCAGGGTTGGGGGGACTATTAAACCACCAGGGACTTATACTATATAGCAGCTAGCAGGATGAGTGACAGGAGGTTGGGGGGATGCTTGACACAGGGGTGGGAGGCTACAGTACAGCCACATTGCCTTCCAGGGGTGGTGATGCAGGCTTAACACCCAGATAAGATGTGGTTTTCAGCAGTGGCAAACAGGGCCACTCTGGGGGCTGTTTAGCATTGCAGTAAACCTTTGAGTATAAAGCTGTACCAGTATGCCTGATGGAGCCCCTCATTTGCATAGGCACAGTGATATGGATAGCACATTGGTGCTGCTGGGTTTTGGTAATGTTTTGGGGGCCTCTAAATATAGCCCCACCCTGAGCGCCGGCACAAATTTAGGTTAGCACTGGCATATATCAAGTTTGCGCTGGTGTTAACCTTTGAATATGGGGTCAATTTATTTAAAATGTGATGACTTTGAAACAATCAGGACTAGAGATTTACTTTTTTTGAAATGAAAGCTTGGAGTCAGCTAAGTAGATATATTAATACAATATTACTACAGCGGCCACATATCAATATTAAAAAAATCAAAAATATTTCATACTGATATAAAAAAAATAAAATGCCTGGCCCATCACAGAATCATAGATTTTGTCAGAAGATAAGGATCGTTTGGCCCACCTAGTCTGCCCAAACCACAGATCCTACTAGATCTCTGGGCCATTCACCCCCCCATTCCCTTTCCCCATGATTCCCAGATGTCTGTCCCATGCATTCTTGAACCCCACCACTGTTTTTGCCCATCCACCTCTACCTAAAGACTGTTCCAGGAATCCACAGCTCTTTCTGTAAGAAATACTTCCTCAGAGACTTCGGTTCCACCCCAGTAATGGCAGCCTAGAAAAAACTACGTTTGCAGGCTAAAAACTACACTTCAGCTGTAATTCTGCATATTTCTTAAATAGATTTCACATTACAAAATCAGTGGAAAGTGTAGAGAATTGAAGAGATTGAATTTAGTAATGAAACACAGCACAATGAAAGAGATAGCTGATGGAACCGACTCAGAGGCATCAGTCGCATCAGATAACTGCGACTCTGCAGATCTTAAAAGGGGCTTGTTTAAATCTCAGCAGAAACAACCAAAAACCAAAGTGAAGAAGGCAAAACTTGACCTAATTTACCAAGAGATACTTACTTTTCGTACAGAAATCAAAGAAATGTACAGTGAGTTACAAAGAGATGTGATACAATTAGAACAGAGAGTAGATGAACAAGAGAGAACTGCGACAGCAACTGAGAATAGAATAGACGATTTGGAACAAACAGTACAGCAGATGAAAGAGATGCAAGAACAAATAATTGATCGCCAAGAAGATTTCGAGAACTGAGCACACCACAAAAACATTAGAATTTATTGTTTACCCAAGGACTCTGAAGGAACTAACATTAAGGAATTTGTTGAAGCTTTGTTTCACACAGTCTTAGAACTGTCAAAAGACCTCAACCTTCATCTCGAGAGAGTGCATAGGGCACTGGCACCCAAACCTACCTCTGCACGTATTCCACCAAGGTCAGTAATTCTTCATTTCAACAGCTATGCAACAAAAGAACATATTCTGCTTACAGCATGGTGGAGCCAGAAAGTTTTCTATGGTCCAACTCGTATATATCTTGATCATGACTATGCACCAAAAACTGCTCGTCTGCGATGTGCCTATTTACCGTTACTTCCAGTACTGAAAGCAGCAGGACACAAATTTACAACCCCATATCCAGTGCAGCTAATTGTCCATCTGCCTACTGGAATGAGGGAGTTCTCCATGGCTCAAGAAGCAAAAGAAGAACTTACAAAAATGGGCCTGCACTTTCCTGAATGAAGTATGGGTAGCAACAATCCAGAAGAAAGGCCAAGTTGGCTGGCAGTCTAATTCTAACAGAAGACAGGGAAAACAACAAGAACTGGGAACAATCAAATCTACCCTAGCAGTTTACAGGAGGGAAGCAAAAAGTGACAATACTTGAAACTAACTGAGAAGTTCGTTCAGCTGAAGTGAGCAGGAGAGAGAATTTGAAAAATATGTGCTGCAACATCTGTTTCTCGGGCCTGAAGTGTGCTCTTTATATTAATGAGCCGCTTTGAGCCTGGAATAGGCTATTGCACGATGAACAGGCACTACCTTACATAACCTAAGTGCCTTCTAGTGGTGGACTAGAAGTTATAGATATAATTATTTGATTATACAAACTGCAGACTCTTTTTTCTTCCATGGATAATCGAAGTAACATAAGGGGGACAAATTTTTCAGAAAGCTCGGGGTGCAGGTAATGGGGGAAGGAACAGTTTTTGAGCTCTATGCTGCTTTTGGGGGACGTCTCTAAAGATTTTCTTTGGAGTTATATACTCCTTTCTTATGTTGTTTTTGCCTTATTTAAAGGGGAACAGTTTACTGGCTCCTCGAAGGCCCCTAACAACAATGTTAAGGGATTCCCTTCACTTTTAGGGAGAGTTCAAATGCTCCAGGAGCAGTTTCTACTGGAAATTTGGAGTTTTTTTATTTCTCTCCCCACATTTGGAAGTCCTAAAGCTTCTACAGCACAGAATAATACTAAAAGCAATACTTATATGTATGTATGTTTTTGATTTATTGTCAATCATTATTGGACAACTATCCTTCCAGATTACTGGATACACCACTTACATTAACATTTTACAGTGGCTAATCAAAGTTATATATGTGATAATTAAGCAATAATGCACGACAGGGTGTGTGTTGTGCTGGGATAATGTCACACCTGGGGTGATTAGGCACGAGGCCGCAGGCCGAGTGCGAATAATCACCCCAGAAGTGACGTTATCCCAGCACAACACACACCCTGGAGTGCATTATTGCTATTATACAATGGCTCCTTTGTAAAAAAGAAAAAAAAAAAAAAAAAGGAGATAAAAATACTCTTTTAAAAGCATTTTTAGGTATGAGTATGTTTACATATATAAAAAAAAAATCCCTTGTTGCTAGTGCTGGCTAGCAGGTGGCAGTGTCTGTATATCCCCGTTTCATTCTGTCATGCTTTCAAAGTCCCTGTGCTGTTTTGCGGTTTCCCTTTTGAGCAGCTGAGAACACAGTAACCCCCAGCATGTCTGATAATTTTTTTTTCTGCTTTGTTTAGCGATTTACTGCAGTGTCTGTGATGGATGTTCAAGGAAACTGCTTAGCGAGGATTACAGGCATTTCAGTTTCACTGTTGGGTTGGCTGGTGAGCAGTGGAGATGGTTTAATGAGGAAGGTAACGTTGTGTTCTGGGACAACAAGCGGTTTTAAAAATATGCGTTTTTACTGTCCAAGGGGAGAAAGGAAAAATGACCTGGCAGTTGTAAATTTAGCGCAAAGTTGACTACAGGTGGTCTCGCGCTGTGTCAGCTCGGCTCACTGACCGCGTGTTGAAAAGTGAAGCCAACAACTTCGCTGAGATTTAGGATAAAAAAAAAAGAGAAAACAAAACTGCCGGTGAGGTTTTTTGTTGTTGTCGGAATGAATACTGACTTGGTGGGAGGGAAGTTTGCAGTTTTAACGGGATGTATTGTGGAGATGGCATTGGAGCAGCGATGATTTAAGCCTTGCTGTACAGCGGGGATCACTCCAGCGGGCTGTATGGAGTGATCCCCATAATAATTGATGCAGTCATTTGGCTGCTGGGACTAGACCCGTGATGTTGTACTGGGATAACATCACAGGTCTAGTCTCAGACTGATCAATCAGAGCCCAATATTTTTCTTGTCATTGTATAAGTTATTTTTGGTTGATAAGGGACAGTAAGAAAACTTTAGTTAGATTATGTGGTACTGGTCAGATGACAGGACATCTAAGACAAGATAGGATACTTTTTGCTGGTACCATCTTTGGGACATTCTGAAGACTTTGTGGATCCTTGTGGAGATTAGAGGGGGAGTGGTAGAGAGGAGAAAAGTGCAATAATCAATAATGCTGTATCAAATGAAAACAAAATATGGTATTAGAAACAGCTAAGATATTGTCATTAAATATCAATGACATTAATCATCCCATAAAAAGAGGTAAACTACAACAATATCTGCGGAAGCAGAAAGCAGAATGCATTTATTTACAGGAGACACATTTGTTGAAAGGGGAACATGCTAAGCTTGCTGCAGGTGGCAGATACACTGTCTTTTCTTCATCTAGTAAGTCAGGGAAAAGGCGTGGAGTGGCAATTTTGATTCCAGCTACTACTCCATTCACTGAATGGGAGGTTTATTCAGATAATAATGGGCATTTTGTCATTGTACAAGGGAGGTTGCATGAGACTGACGTGACAATGGCGAGTGTTTGTCTGCTACCAGGAGCATCTTCCATAACGAGACAGTTCTTTAACAGATCGCTCGAAAAGCAAAAGGGGGTAATGCTGATAGGAGGCGACTTCAACTTAATAATGTCTTCACAGAAAGATTCCACTTTCCCTAAACAACATAGGTTTACTCCCACTCAAAAACTTTTAAATACCCAGATACTTACGATGGGTCTTACAGATATATGGCACCATTTCTACCCCTCTGTGGAGGAACATACTTTTGTCTCCCCTAGATTTCACACTTCAGCTAGAATAGATTATTTTTTTACATCTACAGAGCACTTAGATGTGATCTAAGATATACCCCTGGAAGCTCGCCTCCTCTCAGACCATATACCTCTCTTAATTAAGGTGGGATTAAACAAAACTCATAAAACAACTTTATGGAGACTGAATCTTTCTCTCTTGAAGGATCCAGTGTTTAAGACCAGAATGGTAGACAGCATAACACAAATCTTAGAGGAGAACGCAGACCCTTCTATTTCAGCTACTGTCCTCTGGGATACTCTGAAGGTTGTGATTAGAGGAGAGATTATCTCTTATTCCTCTAGACCAAATAAACAGAGCGAATCCAGATACAAAATATTACAAGATAAGTTACAAGAATTACAGCAGAAGAGAGATAGAGGAGAATGAGTTCCACAATTTGTGCTTAGACAAATTCAGTAGGAATTACAATCAATTCTAGATTATAAGATGCAAATGTCTTTACTATATCTTAAAAGATACTATTATGATGGAGATCCTAAAGGTGCTGTAAATTTAGCTAGGCGCACTAGAGGATTTAAGCAGACTGCCACTATTACAAAGATTAGAGACCCCTTAACAGGTGACATTCTTAGTAAAACCCCTGCAGTTTTGAAAGCATTCCAACAATATTATGCAGATTTGTACTCTGATCCTACACCCCCCTCCCTGGAGGATATAAAAAATTTCTTGTCATTTACTTACTTACTTACATCTCACATATTTGTTCCTTTCTGTTTGCTAATTAGAAGATTTTCCACCTGGCAGTACTAGGGTGATGTGTGGAGCAGCACTTTGCCTGAAGGCTAAAATAAAAGTCAGTTCTGTTCTTTCCAATACATCAACACTGAGACCATACTGACTGTCACATCAATAGTAACCAATGAGAACCATTTCTCACTGCCAGATTATTCTATTTCTCATGAAGCAGCAAGGACCGACTCTTCTTGTTTACTAGTGCTGTCACAATTTCCTGCATGTTGATTGGTAGCTTGTGAAAGTCACTGCCCAGGCTGCAAGGACTGTGGTGTCTCAAGGTGATTGGTCACATTTCTGATGATGTCGTGGGAGGAACAGAACTGACTTTTTTTGTAACCTCCAAATGGGGTGCTGCTCCACACATCACTCTAGTACTGCAAAGGGGAAAATCTTCTAATTAACAAACAGAAAATAAACAAGCATTTGTCAATGCTGAGTGTTCGTTGTGTGCATTGGTGTCATGGGGGAAGGGACATTAGGAGCCTGGCATGGCAAATTTCAAAACGGATTCATAACGTTGTTGTTTTGTAATATTTTTACACCACATTTTCAACATGGGCTTCTTATTACCCCACCTCATGAAGAAAGGCAGAGTACAAATTCATCTCTTGTCCAAATGGTGATTTCACGCAGTGACTGCGAAATCACCTTTTGGTTTGCAAAAAAAAAACAACATTTTGGTCAGGATCTGAAAAATGGCAGCTGTCACCTTCATAAGGTGCTGTAAAGAAATGGTTATGTTGAAAATTTGGGGTCAAAATATTGAAAAGTACCAAAGTTACAAGCCTACTTTTGTAAATTTAAGCACAGGCTCTTAACTTTGTTGTTTTTTTAATATTTTCAGATCAAATTTTCAATGTAGCTTTCTTATGACCCCACCTCATGAACAAAGGTGGAGAACATTTTCAATTCCTGTCCCAAAAAGTCATTTTGCCCAGTGACTGCGAAATCACCTTTCGGGATGCACAAATACATGTTTTGCCAGTATCTGAAAAATGACAGCTGTCATGTTCATGAGGTACCATGAAGAAATGGCTATATTGCAAATTTGGGGTCAAATTATTGAAAATTGCTGAAGTTATGAGCCTGCATTAGCAAATTTCAATGTAGGCTCATAACTTTGTTGTTTTTTAATATTTTTACACCAAATTTTCAACATAGCCGTCTTTCGACCGCACCTCATGAACAATGGCGGAGAAGATTTTCGACTCCTGCCCGAAAGGTGATTTCATGCAGTGACCGTGAAATCACCTTTCCAGACAGATTTACCTAACATCACTTGCATTGTTCATGAGGTGGAGTCCCCAAAAATACAAGTTGAAATTTGGGGCAAAAATATTTAAAAATGGCCAAGTTATGCAAATAGGTTGAAAACCCCATTGAAATTTATTGACGCCAACGACGCCATTGAAATAAATCTTTTTTTTTCTTTCTTTCTTTCTATTTTTAACCAGGAAAAATGACTGGGCACAGTCCTTTTTCAGTCATGCCTGACATAAAAACATAAAAAAAAGACAAATACATAAATTAATACATCACAAATACAAATCAATTCGCAATTGCACAACTGAACATTGAAGCGCTTACCTTAGTTCGCGGTTGGGCTTTGAAGAGTGAAGACGTGCCTGCAGTTCAAGGGAGATTACTGGGATGGCCCTCCAGTGGGTACATATGGGGTGGGGAGAGTGTGGGGTGGTGGGTCCCGAGAGGGAGGGTGGGGGGTTGGGTAATGGCGCTACGGCGGTTGGGCTTTGAAGAGTGAAGATGTGCCTACAGTCTAAGGAAGATTACTGGGACAGACATCCGATGGGTAAGTAATGGGTGGGGGGAGTGTTGGGTGGTGGGTCCTGAGTGAGAGGGTGGGGGTTGGGTAACAGCACAATGGACAACGATGGATGGTGTTCTTTTTACAGGAAAAAAAAGATGAAGGGCAGTTTTATTTTTTCAGGGACAGTTTGCTAAACAAATGAGGACATTGGTGGATTGGGCACTCCCAGTGTCTGTATACTGTTGGGGGGTTACACAGCAGACAAGGATTGAGTGATTTTCTTTTTTATTCAAGATAAAAAAAAAAAAAATGAGGGACAGTTTTATTTCCAAACAGACTGGTAGCACGTTGCGATTGTTGGTCTTGGTCTTGGTCTCAGTCTCTCTCTGTCTCCTCTAATGCAGGCGGCAGTGGCTTCAGGTTGCAATTTGTCCCTGGCACTCTGGAACTCGGCCTTGGCTGTGAAGTCCACAGCGTCGGGGGGACTTCTTTCAAGCACTGTCCATGGACCTGAGGGGGGACAGTAAAGTTCAGGTCTGAGTGTGTGGAGGTGCTACAAACAATGGCAGACCGAGCATGAAAAGAAACACTCCATGATTGGCTACCTGGGGTGCTGATGTCAGCTCAGTCTGTGCATAAGAATTTTTCGAACGTGCAGAAACAAAACAGTAGTGGTGTTTTGGTATGGTGGGCGTGTGCACGGCAGTCGGAGCTGCGAGCAATGCAGATGCTAAAAACGCACAGCCTTAATGAAAACAAGTTCAGCTCTCCTGATTAGATGCACGAAGCTGGGGAGTTTCTTAAAGATCATTGGCAATGTGTTCATTTACAGGCAAATACATGGTGACTTATATCGCAAGTGCTGTACAAATTAACCCTACCAATTTTCAGACGTGTTTGATTGATGCACTTGAAGTTATTCATGTGTATGTTGAGCATGATGTAGACGTGTAACTGCAGGCTGACTGAATGAGCGCCTGGAGCACGCATTGCATCAGTGATGTAATTGTCAAGCTGCCACTGACTGCATCTCATCTCCTGCTATTGAACTCTTCGTGCTTCAAGTTCTGTGGCCCATCATTTACAACTAAACTGTTCTCTGTTTGATGGCTCCTAATTATTAATCCATTTTCACTAACTCAACATCATATTTATTTATATTATCTGCTCTTCTTTTTACTGTCTTTTTCAGGCTTGTATGTTATTTTTTTGTAGCCATCAGTTCTTGTTGTTGTCCTAGCATGTGATAATCCTGCCACTTCAAGTGATTCTAAGTAATTATTTTTCATCTCTGTAAACGGATCACAGCCTAGTTATTCATACTAGTTACTGATTCATTTGGGGTACCTGTATTGTACTTTTCTATGAGAAATCATTCGGTGATTTCTCTTTTGAAAGGAAAAAAGTGAGTGTCAATGTCAATTTGAAGTTGTAGTGCTGAAGTGACAAGCGTAATTTCGGTAGTTTTTCCTGATTTAGGCAGTGTGTATTTTGTAATGTTTCTCTGAACTGTGGCATTATTTTATTCTTTAGTACTGCACTTGTGTGTCAGACTGAATCCATTGCTTAGCTGCGGTACTCACATGCTGTGAGTATATCGCTAAAAGGAGGAACATCTCCTATTGGATATAGGGACAGATATATGAAAACATTTAACATAGTGATTTGTAACACGGCATTATTGAAGGCTCTGGGAGGCGCCCGGGATAGGCGCTGGCAGCATCACGTGGTGCAGGAGCAACACGGCATTGTGAGCCAACTAATGCCGTGTTGCTATACTAGAGGCTGCGTTCGCGACTCCAACACGGCATTATTTCTCATAATGCCGTGTTGGGCTTCGAGCAGCCTTAAAATAACGGCATTATGAAATAATGCTGTGTGGAGTCGTGAAGCGGCTTCCAGCACAGCAACACGGCAGCTCCTTGCACCACGGACGGCGATGCGCCTATCGCGGGGCGCCCTCGTAGAGCCCTCAATAATGCCGTGTTATAAAGTAACAATAAAGTCTATGAAGATCGCCTCAGTCTCCGGCGCCTTTTTTCTTAATGACTCTGCTTGTCCTAGTATACATCGCGCTTGTCCGTGTACAAGAGCATTAATGCCAGCAGCGTCGGCCTCTACCGGTGATTAATGCCCGCTGGGGAGTTGAATTTTCAGACGGCCCTCGTACAACGCCCCCAGGCATTAATCCCCGGTAGAGGCCTCCTCTGCCGGTGATTAATACTTACACAACACCTTGATATGAATAAATTCAATAATTACCATTCATCAATTGGAAATTGCAACTGCTTCAATGGACTCACTTTCTGGTGCAGTACTATCACAGTCACGGGCTGCATCAGCTGCTGCAGCACCTTCTGTTGCAATTGGCTTGTGTGGGTACGGCGCCACTGAAGAGCTAAATATAACTTGGTCAGATTCCTCGTATTCATCAGAAGATGACATTTCTAAAGGCTGACAAGGATTTCAGTAAATAAAAAATAAGTAATTCAATGCAGCAACAAAAAAATAGAACTGTATGGCTGTTGGAACAGCACACTAAGTGCTCCTAAACAGTGCAGCGGTGTAAGTCAAAACTCTTGCAAATCAAAATTGACGTCATCATGCATTCTGCAGACACAGCCAACCACAACACAGCCAAAGTGTCAGTGCATTCAGTGCTGCTTATTTAAAACTAAAAATCTACTCGTTGTGAGAGTATACACCAAAACAAAGAATAAATACAGTACAGACTGCGATCATGAATGCTCAGGTCAGTAACTCTGTGAATTTCAAAAGTAACAGGCTGCCAATGATCTTTAAGACTCAGAAAAGTGATTCATTCTGGCTCTGCCTTCTGATTCACCAGCCACAGATCAACCCCTACAGCACTACTCTCCATTGGACAATTGACAATTGGACATACTCCATCCCCTCACACCCCTTCCTAGTAACTCTCATATTAACATGTTTGCTTGTGCAGTACGACGAACATAAAAAATGCTTCAGATATTGAAAGTGATAGCTGACTGCATCTGAATTTCACTATTAATTCCAAGCACTACACTAGCTCTTTAAATCACTATAATTGTTCTACATATGTCATAAGACTAGTTACAGTTACTTGCACTCAGTGTAAAGACTCAGTTTAAAGGAAATGGGAAACCATATTTTCAGCTGCCTTTTGAATGTAATAAATATGAGAACATAAGTCCGACCGTGTTGGGAGACGGGCGGCGGCTGAACTATTTATGTCAAGGAATCTCTCCCTGTACTAGCCCCTGCCGCTCCCATCCTTGACTCAGGGCAGAAGCACTGTACGAGAACTAACCCTGACCCTTTAAAGGGACCCCTTTATCTGACTACTGCATCACTCGCCCCAGGGACCAAAGCAGAGCCACTGCCTCTCTTACAGAATACCTTACCTCTCTACCTCCTTTGCTGATCAAATTCTGGTGGGTGACTTAAATGTCAACTGGCTCAGCCCTCCTCCTCCTCTACCCGAGACTCCTTTTCTGCAATAGACCTAACGCAACTAGTTACCCACCTCACCAGGACTAACCCCAAGAGAGGCTCCAGTACCCTGCTTGATGTGGTACTCACCAACCACCCTAATCGGATCCCCAATGTACAAGTCCTCCCAGACTCTCTCAGTGATCACTCCCCCATTCTATTCCACTGGTCAACCTCAGTCCCCAAACCCATAGCACAGTCCACATGCCGGTGGTGTCTAATACCTGGTGGACTGATAAAACTTAAGGAACTTCTGTCCCAAATTGACTGGTCTCCTATACAGGCAACTCCTGACATCGACACAGCTTTCTCCTTCTTTACCCAAACTTTTAATAATGCCTGTGATATCTTTGCCCCAGTGTTGACCCGCCGTTCTAAAAGGAAGAATGCCCCCTGGGTTACCCCAGCTTTGATCCACCAGCTCAAACATAGGGACAACCTATGGCACCGTGCCATTGAGACTGGCGGCCCAATGACAAGCGGTTATATGCTGCCGCCGAAACAAGTGCACTCGGGCCATCAGAAAGGCCAAGTCTGAGCACTATCGTCATCACTCACTGCCTCATGGGGAATCCCAGAACCTTCTGGGATAACATTAAACAGTTAAATGGAGTGCACTCCCCCCACCCACCAGATCAACATTAATGGTGTGATCTCCTCAGACCCAGCCCTCATAGCCAACCACCTCAACACCTCATTCACTGACCTTAGCCCTATCCTCCCTACAAATTTTTTGACCTCCTCCCCAGCACCTGCCGCGTAAATCTTTCTCGCCCTTATTTTCTCCTCCTACACGTGTTTCTGCCCAAGAACTTAGGCCACACCTTGTCACTGCCCTCAAGAGTAATGAGTACAGGCAGTGACACCCTGATCCGTGTATCCTACGGCTGGTCTTAGACACAGTCCTTACCCGATCACATGCCTCATCAACCACTCTCTTTGCCTGGGGAAGGTTCCAACTGCCTGGAAAGTCACCACTGTCACCCCTATCTTTAAAGGTGGTGACAGGACTGTAACTGAAACTATCGACCGATCTCCATTCTCTCTCTCTCTCCAGGCCTTGGAAAAGTGGTGGCCTCTCAAATCTCTGACTACCTCTCCACCTACAATGTCCTTTGTCCTGAGCAGCATGGCTTCCGAGGCGGGCCACAGTACCAACACAACCCTCCTAGAGTTCTCCAACTTTCTCCTCCTCCTTAGACACTGGTTCTCTGGCTGGTGCTGTCTTCATTGACCTCTCAGCTTTTGACACTGTCTCCCACCCCTCCTTCTTGATGCCCTTAGTCTCTCTGGTTTTGCTGCTGGGCCTATCTCCTGGTGCACCAGTTATCTGTCTGACTGCTCACAGCGTGTAAAAATTAATGGGACCTACTCAGACATCTGTCCCATCTTTTCTGGGGTTCCCCAGGGCTCCATTCTGGGCCCCTTACTATTCTCCCTTTACCTTAACACCCTTCCATGCTCTTGCTTGGGGAACATTCTAGTGTACGCTGATGATGCAGTCATCTTTGCCTCAAATCGTAACCATATTGCCCTCCAGGACTCGCTGCAGAAGTCCTTCACTGAAGCCGAGGGCTGGTTCAAGGAACATAGATTGGTGATAAATCTTAAAAAAACAAAAACCATGTTCTTCACTCATCCCCAAAACAAGTCCTGCAACTTCAAACTCCTCATTCACTCTGGGTCCTCATTCCCACTCGAACAAGTTTGCTCCTATAAATACCTAGGGATCCATTTGACCCCTCCTCTCCTTCCATGGACACATCGCTGCCCTAGCCACTGCCACTAATATCCGATTGGGCATCTTACATCGGTATAAACCTGCCTCCCGGGCTCTTGTTCGCAGTCACCTCCTCTATCCTGTCCTAGTGGACTATGGACTGCCGTGTGTAGTGCTGCTGATCAGACCGCCTCCATAAAATTCGCACTACTCTGAATAAGGCCTGCAGGTTAATTACTGGAGCACCTAGGATGACACACCTGTCTACTGTTTGCTAAGCGCTGGTACTTGATCTCGATGAGCGCTCAAATATCTTACCTGTACCCTTACAAAAAGACCCTCCTTGGGCTTTCCCACCAGGATTGACCACCACCATACGCGCTCTGTCCCACTAGTTCATACTCGGACCTCTGGAAAACCTCTCTTGTTATCCCTAGAGCAAGGACCTCTCATGGCCAAGAGCCTTCAGCTTTGGGGCCCCTCCTGGTTCAACACTGCCCCCCTCCATCTCTGAGCTCCAGCTATATACGTTGCTTCAAAACTTCCTTACGTAACCACCTTATTAACACCGATGCTGTAACCTGCTAGTCAAAGCCTATACTCAATACTTATGACAAAGCTTATTACTAAGCTGCTATACGGCTATAACTCTGGTATTGTTTGCATCCATCCTACCTGTACCAGCTTGTTTGTATCTATGTCTTAATTTACTGTTATACTTATGTGTTGTACTGCTATACTGTGTATTTTGGTTTGTCTTACTGTGACAAGGTACCTTTGTAAATGAGCCTATGGCTCAAAGGTTTTCCAAACTGCTGTTTAAATAAAATAAAAATAAAAATAAATAAGAAGGTCTTGTCTGAGTCCCAGTGGGCTTGTAGTGTATACTGTATGCTGTCATTGACAGTTCAGTTGGCAGGCAACCATGGAGGTGTAAGGAGAGCTGTGCTGCTCACTGGCTGGGGATCCAGTTGGGGGGAGCGGAGGATACTTTTTTTTAACTTATATTTTATTGAATTTTATATATTTTACATCAAAAGATAAACAACATCCACCTTGATCATACAATAAATAAAAAACAGATTTCTTTGTTATTATACATTGGTGTTTAGACCAAAAACATAAAAAGGGTGGGAGGGGGGAATGATATCTTCTTAATTTTTTTAAAACAACAGTACACAAACTGCACTTATTAAGTTGTCAGGTATAAAAATAGTATTTAACTTTCTTTTAACACAACAGCACTTCCCCTTATTTTACTTATTATGGATATATTCAGGTATAGAAGCAATATTCTTATTGATTCATTTCACATCAACTCCCCAACCAGCCTCAGCTTTTACAGTACATGAGGCTGACAGAAACAAAACAGAGCCAACTGACACTAAAGAAAAATAAACCAAGCATAAAAAGTACAGTGCCTTCATATCACATATTTATCATTTAAGCAAAAATGCCCCACAGGATGTGTGTCATGCTGGGATAACGTCATGCCTCAGGTGGTTGGGCACGAGGCCGAGTGCATCCAGTACCTGAGGCGTGACGTTATCACACCACGACTCACACCCTGGAGGGTATTATTGCTATTATACAATGACTTGTTCTTATACAGAATAAAAACAATTAATTTTAAAGACTGTTTTTATTAGTGTGGAAAAATATTTTTGTTTCTTAAGAGGAGATGCAAAAAAAGAGACTAGGATCCTAACAATCATCAAGAAATTCACAGTGCTGAGACTAGACCCGTGATGTTGTACTGGGATAACATCACAGGTCCAGCCCAAGACTGACCAATCAACCAAGATTCTTTCTTGTGTAACCTCCAGGTGGCGCTATCCCAAGGGCTTCTACCCCTGCCTGCTTAACTGCTAACAGGTTGAGGGGCCTAGGTTCTATGGTGGGTGCCTCCACCCAGAGCTCAGGGTTTGCAGTAGGTAGACTAACTTGGTCACAGCCCTCTGGGACATTGAGACCCCCTTTTATTCCTACTAGTGGCCCACACAATACACTGTGAGTATCTTCACTATTTACACTTACCCCCAGGACTGATTCGGTCAGCTTGAATCTGGGGATCCCCTGTAAAACAAGATAATGCAATACAATAGCCACAGTACAATATTTTAACATAAATGAATACCTCAGTCAGTGTAACTTTGCAGAAACAAACAGATCTGATTTATTTAAGGAGCTGTAACAAGGACAGGGGGAAATCAGGTTAATTAGATTAAACACATTAATAATCACAGTACTGTGCACATATTCAGAGTCCAAAAATGTCACTTTACTGGGTACCCAGGATGGTGGGGGGCTAGTCAGGATCGGTGCAGCTGGTTGGGGCCCTGTGATGGAAAAAACACTTGCACAATACCCAATTGTAATCCGGAGCCGGTTGGCTCAGTTCATGAAGAAAGGAAGAAAATAAATCGGCTGACACACTTGCAATTTGATAGACAGATGGCAGGGAGTTATCCTGATTTGCACTCACAAACTCGATTCTGAGAACTGGCACAGAGGGGGTCATGGATGGCCAGACTCCCTCACACAGTGGGGGGAGGGGGGGGATTCTACAAGCCAGGCACACAGCTTCAATCAGCAACGGATTCAGTCCACCTGCATGCGATTGGCTTTCCGTCTACCCACATGGGGCAAGAGGACTCATTTAGCTGTCCTTCACAAGCACTCCACACATTTATATGTAAAGGAAATTACTATACCAGGCAGCTGCTCTCAGGTCCCGATCGCACTTTCTGTTGACCCGAGAGTTCACTCTGCAGCTTCACTTTCCTGACAGACCCGAGTGAGATTAAGCAGTTTCTCCAGTCCTCTACAGGGTGAGCCTGGTTCCTACTCATTCAGCCTCTCTTCCTCTCGGTAGTTGCGGATTCAGTCCGAGTCGCAACAGCAACGCACCGCCCGAGTTTAGGCCTTCACACGAGCTTCCCGTGCTAAACTATGTAGCGCAGATGCTCAGAGCTCCTTCCCTTGTCATGGTCACAACGGACCTGCCTCACCAGATGCAAGGCAGGGTATTTCATCTGGGTGCCACCCGGTCCAATTGGTGGACTTCAGTTGTCAATCATTCAAAACTCCCCCTGTTGGTGCAAATAGGCAGCAAGGTCCAGAACTTCACTTCCCAGAATTACTAGCTATATTTCTTATGGTAAGCCGGCTCCCAAGAGAGTCCTGATCCGGGTTGGTCCACTTAAACTCCATTTTGGATGCCTCTCCTTGTCTGATTGGATCTATTCAGTAGTCCAGATCCAAAATGGAGGGGCAAAACACACAGAGTCCCAGCTGCAAGAAAGGCAGGTTAGACAAATTACATTTCCACTTATACTCTAAATAATATGTGGCAAACAGTTACATTGCTAAATAGTGCTCACTCTGACCACTTAGCGACGGCAGAAATGGAGCGATTTGTCAGCCGCTCGAGCAGGACTCAAGCAGGGAAACGCACAGTCTCCTCTGCGAGCTAATCATGCCTGAAAGCCGACAGCTCTTAAAGAGGCAGTACCAGAGGCTCTAAAAGCACTCACAGATAAATGGCTTAAACGCTGAACACCATTCAGGCTAGGAGCACTCAGCCAGCTTCTGGAAGACTTTTGGCAAACTCCATTTTCAGGGGGGGTTACACTTGCCATTGTATAATCTGATTTATAATTCTGATTCTATTCAATAAATAAAATAAAATTTCCTCTTCGGAGAATGTAAGCGATTCCATTTCACCATTCTGGGAATATCGACTACGAATAAAGGTAGCTAACTGATCAATTTCATAAAACATATGCTGCACTCAATTATATTTTATTCTTACTTTTGCTGGGGCCAGTAACTGAAATTCTGCACCCATCTCCAAAAGTTCCTGACAATATCCCAAAAATTGTCATCTTCTTTGCTGTGTTGCAAAAGCATGGTCAGGAAAAATCAAAAATTTAAAAGTTTTGTACACTAAGGGTGCTTTAATTCTAGAAAGCCTCATTATCAGGTCTCTATCGGAGTCAAATGCAAAACAGACGAATACAGTTCATTTCTTGTTGCTTGTTATTTCTGAGTCTACCTGGGAATTTGAGCTTTTAACATGTGGTTTAGGTGTTGTACAGTAAGCACTTGTAATAAATGGTAAATTATCTTCTGGCAACTCAAACAGGGAAACAAAAACATCTTTCAGTATGTCCCGTACTGATTCAAAAGGTTCATCCAGATTTTAAGGTAACCCCACTATTCTCAAATTTCTATAGTGCAGTCGGTTCTCTAGAACTTCAAATTTTCTCGACATATTATAATTGTCTCTGATCAGATTTGCTGTTGTAGCTTCAAGCCCAGTAACTTTATTACTATTCTTGTTTATATCTCCTTTATTAAATTCCATATCTTAGGGCCGGTCCGTCGACGCAGCGGTTGGATTTCCGCTTGTGACGCCAGCGCAGGTTCGAGAAACGGACCTGGGTCGTGGAGGACGGCCGGTTAGGAAGGATTAGGCGTCCCATGGGTGGCTCTCCTTCCCTGGGGAGGCAGGGGCTGCAGCCGGCATACAGGCGGCACCTAGCGGAGGCTGGGTGCACGCTCACCGTCGAAGCATAACAGAGCTCTCAGGATGGGGCGGATGCTGGCTGTCATTGCCGTCCCCATCCTGCTTAAGGGAACAAAATCCACGCCTTGCGTCTCGGTGACGTTCTGCCCTAGGAAGCCGATTGCCACGGGCCATTCCCCCAACCAGTCACAGTTCCGCGGTCCGATATCTGGGGTCAGAGCCACGGCCCCACTCTCTGGGGGGTAAGCCAGGGATGACCGGGGGAGACGGCAATATCCGGTGGTTGGGGCTCCAGGGGTCCGTGACCAGAGTCGATGGTCGACGAGAGGCGCGGAGGTCAAAAAATAGAAAATAGAAAAAAAAAAATTCCATATCTTTTGTCAATGTCTCTATCCTTTCTGTTTTGTTTTGCATCTGCTTGTAAAAAATCCACTTTGTCTGACAATGCTTGACACTTTCGATCAAAAAGCTGTGACACTTAAGTAACTTATCTAACGTATCCCCCACAGAAACAATTGCATGCCTGGGTGTTGTCCCACTGCCATAGCTGCATCTTTCTCTGGATCTGATCGAACAGGTGAAGAGGTCACAGATTGCATTCCTCGATCGTGTCTCTCCTACAGAGGTTTAAATTCAGTAACAGCCGTGTCCAATCCCAGAAGATTTCAGTCCACTGGAAGAGTAAGAATTTCACTTGCTAAAGTTTGTTCTTTCTCTAAAGCTGGGTAATATTTTCACTTAACTCCGTGTAGTCAGGAGGTTTAACTTCTAACCTCTGTCTGGTGCGTCTATGCTAGTCGGCAATCGGCATCTCCCTAGAACGAGAGATTTGTTCTCTCACTCTGCCGACGCTCTTATTGCTGGAGTGAAGCGTGAAATACTTTTTGAGTGGCTTGATTCTAGGTGAAATGTATTCTTCTGAAGAAGAAGATGATAAAACTTTTCGTTTGTCCACCATATATCACGATTATGTAGCTTACTCGTACTGAGCTCTTACAACTAGAAGCTGCCTGCTGCCATGTTGGAACCACCCCCTGGGGAGCAGGGGATACTGTCTGACAGGGTGGGGGGGGTCTACTAGGCCACCAGGGTATGAGTTACATTGGTTCAGGGGACAGGGTTCAGGTACGATGAGGGCCCACTATATTACCAGGGTTGGGATATTTTGCTACTGCAGGATGGTGATCAGAGATGGGGGGTACAGGGACTAGGATCCTTCTTGTGACTATGGGACTGGTGATCAGAACACTGGGGAAGGGCCACTAGACTACCAGGGTTCTAATGTTTTACAATGGGACCAATGATCAAGACATCGGAGGAGGGGGAAGGACCACTACTCTATGGGAAATCTTTGTATTATCAGATTGGTGATCGGGAAAGGGGGAGGGACCACTACACTATGGAAACATTTCTTTTACTACTAGGGTAGGGGTTCAGAGACCAAGAGGGGGGAAGGAACCACTAGACTGCCAGGGATTTCTACACTTCCTTGCAGGAGGGTGATTGGCAATAGGTGGGGCATGCTACACTTAACGCAGTCCATGCAAATGGGCCCATAATGGGCATACAAATGGGCTCATTTGCATAGCTGCCTTAGTGAATACCACCTTAGTGCACTGGCGCTATGCTTGTGGGGATATTCACTTGGTTGGTGGTCGGGGCTGCACCAGTGGGGTTAGAGGAAGCAGTATTAGTCTTACTGCTGCCTATATCCAGTCCTATTCACTGCTGGATAGAGCCATTTGCTATCCATCTGTGAATAGTGAGTTTTGCGACCTGGGCAATCACAAGGTGCCACTCAAGCTTTTGCATAGCACTTTGCGATTTTTTGTGAATCCTGGCCCTTGTCAGCTAGATACTGTATCCATAATGCCTTGTTTTGAAAATAACATATGAGAACTTATATTGTTGAAGCCACTACAAAAATAAGGGATTGCACTTCACAGTATGGTAATTGGAAAACAACTTCTTATTGTACCCACAATGCCTTGCTACCTACATCTACATATTAGGTGCTATACTGTAGTCACCACTACCAAAATAAGAGACTGCATCTCTGAGTAAGGAACATTTAAGTAAACTTTATAATTTACCCAGAATTCCTTGTTGCTGTATGTAAAACATTGATAGCTCCCTTCCATGACATAATTCTGGGGGTGTGGCTTCACAGAGAAATCTGCAGGGGGGGCAGAAACAAAGCACTGATTAAACATTTAAAAAAAATTACCATGACAGATATTTTTATAAAACGAATTCAGCTTCAACATTTAAAGCATGGCTGGCAAGGGCATACTATGTGATTGGGGAACTTCCATAAATCACTTTAATTATTCCCTGGTGGTCTAGCAGACTACTCCCCTCCCCAATCTCTGATGTGCCCAACAAATCATTTTATTTTAATTCACTGACAGTCTAGCAGGCCCCCTTCCCAATTCCTGTATCACTGATATGTTCCCTGGTGGTCTAGTGAACCCCCACCACCCCACCATGGCAGGCAATGTCCCACCACCCGTCCCCAACCTGAAACAGGAGCCAGCAACTGGCAGCCCTTCTTACACTACGCATCTGGCCACCGACTGAGCTGTCAATAAGGAACACAACTGTATACAGTACATGCTCCCTTATTGGCAGCCAATCGATATGGCTGAATGTGATGTGAAGGCTGTGTCAGTCGCTGGCTCTGTTTAGGGTTGTGGTGAGCAGGATTGTGGGACACTGGCTGCTGGGATGGGGATCCACTGGACCACCAGGGAATATATCAATGATATGGGGATTGGGGAGGTGGGTCTGCAGGACCACCAGGAAATTGAAATTATTTATTTGGCACATTGGGGATCGGGGAGGTGGGGTCCGCTAGACCACCAGGGATATATTTAAACAATGGGAGATTGGAGCTTGTGAGGGTGACTACTAGATCGCCAGGGATATAATTTAAATAATGGGGGAATGGGGCTTGGGAGGGGGGGTCTTCTAGACCACCAGGGAATATTTAAATATATTAATGGGGATCGGGGCTGGGGCGGTCTGCTAGACCTTCGGGGATTAGGGATGTAGAGTAATAAACAAAAGCATTTCTCAAAATTGCGTCAAAATTTTGCAATTTTGCCTGCAATTTCACCCGCCATAAATCCAGCCAAATTTATCCATCCCTGCTCCCTGGTGTCTAGTTGGCTGCCACCCCACCCGGCCGTTCACCTGCCCACATGTCAAAATTAAAATATTCTCCCTGGTGTGTCTAGTGTCCTCCCCCCGCCGATCGCTGGCCCAAATTAGTATAGTAGTAGCCCCTCCAACGCATTTCTCCCCCTCCTCATCCCCCCGAATCCCTGATCTTTACTTAAAAAAAACACTCCCTGGCGTCTAGTGGACCCCCATCCTGTTAGCAGCACCCACCCTGCTCCCTACCCCGTACCCCGATTGGGCCACTGGCACAGCCCTCCACTCACCTCCATGGCTGATGGCCTGGCTGAGTGCCAAAATTAATGAGTGCATGCTTGTACAAGCACACGCTCATTCATTGAAGTGTGCAAGCGCAGTACCTCTTCAATGAATGAGTGCGTGTTGTACAAGCATGTGTTCATTCATTGAAGCTAAGTCAGGCTGCTGGCTGTGGAGATGAGTGGAAGGCTGTGTCAATGGCCCAATCCAGGTACCTGAGGCAGCGGGAGTGCTGATAACAGGTGGGTCTACTCGACACCAGGAGTGTTTTGTTATTAAGTAAGGATCAGGGGATCCAGGGAATGGGGGCAGGGGAGAAATGTGTTGGGGGTGGGTTCAGACTTATTTGGGCCAGTGATTGGCCAGGGGGGACCACTGGACTCCAGGGAAGATTTTATTTTTAGGCCAGTGAGCGGCCGGGGGGGGGGGGGGATGACAGTCACCATCACGGGCACCCAGCCCACCAGTCCACCACATTATGTCTATAAAGCGAAATTTCACCCATGAGTGGCAAACTTTTGCCCACGGTGGTGACATTTTGCCCACGATATTTCGTTCACAACCACGGGTGAAAATTTGCCTTTCCCCCAGCAAAATATTTCCTGAAATGCACAAATTATGCAAAATATTTCACTGGGCGAAATATTCCAATTTCGCACAACTCCATTGGGGATATATTTAAACAACAGGGGATCAAGGTTTGGGAGGGGGGTCTGCTAGACCACCAGAGAATACTTAAATATATTAATGGGGGATTGGGCCTGGGGCGTTCTGCTCGACCACCTGGGATATATTTAAACAACAGGGAATCTGATCTTGGGAGGGGGGTTTGCTAGGCCACCAGGGAATATTTAAATATATTAAGGGGGATTGGGGCTGGGGTAGTCCACTAGACCACCAGGGATATATTTAAACAATGGGAGATTGAGGCTTGGGAGCGGGGGGTCTGCTAGACCACCAGGGAATATTTAATTATATTACTTGGGGACTGGGGCTGGGGCAGTAAACTTGACAACCAGGGATATCTTTACTTTTCTTAACAGGTTACCGGGGCTTGAGAGGGGTTGTCCTAGATTGGCACATGGCCACTCCATAGCTTGTGGCAACCCTCTGGACGTGCCGCATGTTTGGCGCATGGCCAGGGTTGCCACAAGCTTAGGGACTTTGCTGCCGGGACCCTGCTCAATAGAGAATCAGGCATAGGGTCCCTGGCAAACCAGGCATTGATGCAGGCTTCTGTTTGCCACAGCTTGCATAAGGCCCCTTTGAGAATTGGGCACCTTGTCTCAAAAATATGTGTGGCCCTCTATATTGTGCATGGTTATTCCATAAACTTGCTGAATTACACATCTGAACAAGAAAACAGCGCATCACAAAACAGTTTTGGGGTTTGAGCTCCCATGACTTTCTGGGCTAAATCACAGTTACAGCCCCCCCCCAACCCCACAGCTTGTCCAGCTAAAATAACTACTGATCTAGAACTCTTGAAAGTACAGCAGAGCCAACCAGGATGCAATGCAGAATCTTGCAGTATTACTGCAAAGTGCTGTAGTATGCAGCATGGAACAGTGCAACCCAATGACAATTAAGCCCTTTAGTCATGCAGTATTTTGTGACATGTCATTTACTGCAATGCATTGCATCTTGTCTGGCTCCAACGTAGTTCCGCTAAAGCAGATTCCAACCCAATCACACATATCCTCCCCAAATGATCCACAGAAGCTCCCCCAACACCATGCTCTCTTAGCCTGGCCAACTGAAGACAGAGACTGAAGTCTGATATCCTCTAAAAATACAGTATTAAAAGGGGACAGGTGCATGCCTGCAATGGTGTTCACCCTTTGCCTCAGATGTTTAATGCTGCCAGCACCGGGCGTGAGACGTAGGGTGATCACTCTTAAAGATGATATTAAAAGGGGAAAGGTGCACAGCTGAAATGGTGCTCACCCTTTGTCTTAGGTTTTTAAAGCTGTCAACACTAAGCATGGCACACTTCAAATGGATACCAAGCCCTATGGTCATGATGAAAAAAAGAGAAAAGGGACCCCAAACCAGCCATGAAGGAACATCAGGTCTTCCCCCTTTGGCTCCTGGAACTAGTCCTTCCTTTCCTCTATATTACGGACTGTTTGTCAGAAAACAGTTTTTTGGGGAAAGACGGTATAGAGGAGGTATTGGAGTCTTCTACTTCTCTCTCTCTCTCTGTGTGTCACACTAATTCCTGTCATCCACAAGTGGTTCAGATTTGTTCTGAAGATCAAACCTTTCTCTTTCCAAAACCTTGGGTTCAGGCTGCTGACCCTCTTGATGACGCTTCCTCATGAATATTTGCATGCCCTCTGACAAAGGGAGGGGAAGTGAGGGCATTGCGATTTCATCCTCTGAAAACTTAACCAGGGGCCCAGTTGATGATTCTCCTTTGGTTTCCATAGGGGTGACTATTAGATCTGCTTGTACCATTGGCCCTGCTCCACACTTTTCTGGGCCTCCTTTATAGTAACCCACCTGGGATGAGGAGGTGCGTCACTCCCAAAGTTCCGGCTAGAGAATTTACTGTGGTTACAGTTGTTACTGGCGTGAGTTGCTGAACCATCGCTGGAGGCTTGCTGGGCCTGGGGACGGGTGTCATTAAACTGACCTGAGACAAGTCCAGCAGACTGTATTTGTATTTTCCTCACACTGATTTTCTGGGCCTGAACAAGTAATCCTGATCAATCTGATCTTACCAATTGTGAGAAGCCCAAGGGCACTGCCTGTTTCCTTTACAACACAAAGATTGCACTTAAAAGCATTCATACAATGCAAACTGACATGGGTGAAGTCTGAGCAGAGACCGCTCCTGAGCTGGTCACAGGTGTTGCCATGGGCATGGGGTCATTATGTTGCATGGCAGAATGCCGTGCGGCACAATCGTGTTCTGCAATTTCTTGTGGATTTACGTTCTGCAGAGGGCTCTGCCCACACCCTCTTTACTGGGGCTGTGCCCCAGATCCCACACTAAAGATTCCAACACCGGTTGGGTTCCAACTCGGAGAGCGCACAGGTCCGGGTTTTGTCATAATGCTGCACGCTATTAAGCGTACGACATTATGACCCGGTATGGTTGCCATGGTGGGCTCTGGATCTGCCTTCATAGCATGCCTTCATTTGTCCAGGATAAGAGGATACACCTCTATCACTCCTGTACCTTTTCCTGTGACAGTACTGGTAAATCAGCTTGGGCTACAGTCTATGAGCTGGAGGAAAAAGCAGTTGTAACGTGATGAATGGTTCAGTATCATCATTGTGGGCAGGACCTGACTTCAAACTTTTTACTTTGGCCCCAAATAATAGTACTGTTTGTGTGACTCAAAAAACACAGACATATCTGGGTGTTGTGTCTGAGTCTGTGCTCTGGGATTGATTCTCTGTCTGCTGCAGCAGGAACTTGATGCTGCTGTCTTATTTACATTCTGTTGCTGTTGTGCCACAATCCACTCATCTCCATGGGGAGAGCTGGTCCATCCTATTCGAGAAGGGCTTCCTCTGGTGATAGGGCTGATATTTCTGTGGAGTCCAGCCATCTAGGATAAGAGTATATGCCGCTATCCTTCCCCAGGAAGAAACTGTTAGGTGGTAGCAGTAGTAGTATTTTATTCATGAAGCATGAACAGGTATGCAATCCTGCTGAAACAACACTCATTTGCAAGGGACACCTTTGTGAAAAGACCTGGTTTCAAGAATAACATTTATAGAAGTCAGTGCAATACAGTGTATACTATACAGTCATACAGTACAATCAGTACAATCATAGTTATTTACATACATAACTACATATTCCAATAAATTAAAAATATGCAGCCTAATGAGAATTCATAGGGTTGCTATAGAGACCTGTTAGAACCTGTTAGAAATAACTGTTAGATTGATGATGCACTCCTGCAAATGACTGCTTTTGTTTGTCTCTAAATTTCCAGCCCCCAGTCCATATCTACTGTGAGTACATTTTTGGTTCTGTCCATACTAAGACTTTACGATACTGCTTCATAGAAACATAGAAGGTGATGGCAGATTAAGACCATGTGGCCCACCTAGTCTGCCCCTTTTCCCTACCTAATGCAATACTGCAGACCCTAGTTGATCTGTGGCTTATCCTCTCTTCCCTATTGCTAGAGTACTCATACGTCTATCCTATACATTCTTGAATTCTCCTACTGTTTTTGCCTCCGCCACCTCCACAGGGAGGCTGTTCCAAGCATCCACTACTCTATCTGTAAAAAAAGTACTTCCTCACATTACCCCTGAGCCTACCCTCCTCTAGTCTCATATCATGCTTCTGTATTCTTGTACACCTTCTTTTCTGAAAGATGCTACCCTTCTGTATCTTGTTTATACCCCTAAGGTACTTGAATGTCTCTATCATATCCCCCCGTTCTCTCTCCTCTCATCCAAGGATTACATATTGAGGTCCTCTAGTCTTTCCTCATATGACTTTTGGAGCAGTCATTGCACCATTTTTGTTGCTCTTCTCTGGACTGCCTCTATTTTGTCTATGTCATTCTGGAAATGCTGCCTCCAGAACCAGACACAATACTCCAGATGAGGTCTCAATAGTGATCTGTACAGTGGCATAACTACCGCCTTTTTTCTGCTTGTGATACCTCTCCCTATTCACCCTAGCATCCCACTGGCTCTCCCAACAGCCTTCTCACATTGTTTGGTTACCTTTAGGTCATCAGATAAGATTACCCCCAGGTCCCTTTCTTGACCTCTCCCCATCTTGTACTCCTCCCTTGCATTTCAGTGCCACAAATGCACAATTTTGCACTTCTTTTTATTGAATCTTAGCTGCCACACTCTCGACCACTCCTCAAGCTTGTTTAGGTCCTTTCACATTTTTCCACCACCCCCATGGAGTGTCGACCCTGTTGCAGATTTTAGCTTACCTTCCTCTCCAGCCCCTCTGCAATGTCGCTCATGAAGACATTAAAGAGGACTGGCCCCAGCACGGATCCCTGTGGCACCTCACTGGTCACCCCCCTCTCCTCGTATTGAACACCATTTGCCACCACCCTTTGTGTCTTGTCACTCAACCAGTTTCTGACCCAGATTATCACCTTGGGGCCCACTCCCAGGCTACCCAGCTTATTTACCAACCTCCTATGTGGGAGGGTGTCGAAGGCCTTGCTGAAATTTTGGTAGGCCACATCCACCGCCCCTATCTGATCTATCTCCCTGATCACCCAGTCAAAGAAATCTATTGGATTTGTTTGACAAGACCTTCCCACTGTGAATTCATGCTGCCTTGGATCCTGTGGTCTGCTGAATTCAAGAAACTTCACAATTTTTTACTTTAGCAGTGACTCCATTAATTTTCCCACCACCGAGGTCAGGCTGACTGGCCTGTACTGCCAGCTTCCTCCCTGCTCCCACTTTTTTATATTCCATGTTTTTTTGACAGCAATCCACATATTACATCTGACTTATGTTAAAGCAAACAACAAGTCACAAACAAGGGAAAACATGAGTTGACAAATTTTCTAAAAAGAGTAGTACGGTATAATAAAGGCCTACATATAAGGCGTGCACCACCTCTTATAGTCTTCTAATATAGTACCCATCTAATAAAAGTAGGGAAGAGAAAAAAAAAAAAGAGTACCCTAACCCCTTTCATAGATCTTCAGACTTTCCTTCTGTTTCACAACCACCTTTTACCCGAAGAACAGAAACTGAAACCAAAACCCTTTAAATATTCAACAGAGCTCATGGCATAAAGTCTTTGTTCATCTTAATCTGGTAGAGTACCCAACATCTGTCTCCACATTTCGTCAACTGTGGTGGATTTATCCCTGACAGATGCTGTAAACAGCTCCATTCTGTATATATTATTTACTAAAGTTACCCATGGAGACTGCTGAGGAGATTTTCCCGACAGTCACAGTTTGGTTATAGCTTTCTTTGCAGCCAATAATAAAATTAGTAGTAATTTCCGGCTAGGTCCTTGAATAATTCAAGGTACTATAAAAAGGAGAGCCAACTGAGGTGTAAGAAAGTTTTGCTCCATGAAAAGAGCATGTAAGGATTCATTAATCTTTTGCCAAAACAGAAATATCCTGGGACATGCCCAAAAAATATGAGTATGTGTGGCAAGAGACTCACCACACCCCCTTCAACATTTCCCCATGGAACTGCCCAGGTATTTTATTTGTATAGTGGGGGTAATGAAATATCACATACGACATTTCCATGAATAGTCACGCCAATAATAGGAGGTAGTTAATCTATAACTGGCCAAGGCATTCTTGGTTCACTCCTCAGTGGTCACTTCACTGTTGAGCTCCTTGTTCCATCTCTTCAATACTGAAAGAGACACATTAGGCAGGAGACCCTTATAAAGCTCCGTGTTTCCACTTTTGTGAGAGGGACTACATTCACCCTCCTCCAGTCCCCTTGAACCACTGCGGTCTCTATCCATCTGTTAAATAGGGCTATTAGTGGTACTGCTAGCACCTCTCTAAATTCTTTTGATATTCTGGGATGTAACCCATCCAGCCCCATAGCCTTGTCCCTTTTCAGATTCTCGAATTCCTTTAGGAATCTTTCCTCTGCAAATGGGCTGGTGTCCACCTCTCTCTCTCTGGTGCACCTATCACCCAATAGTCATCCTTCTTCTTCCCCTTCTTCCGTGAATACTGAACAAAAATATTTGTTCAGGATTGTTGCTTTTTTTAGGTCCCCTTCTGCACTCCCCTTCCCTTTTTAACCTTACAATCCCACCCCTTGTCCTCTTTCTTTCACTAATATACCTGAAAAAGGTCTTGTCTCCTTTCTTAATTGCCTGGGCTATTTTTTCCTCCGTTTGTGCCTTTGCGTTCCTGACTGCTTTCTCCACCTCCCTCTGCTTTTGTAGATGCAGTTCCCTGTCTTTTCCCCTCTGTGTTTCCTTGTACCTCCTGAAGGCTAGCCTTTTCTCTCTTACCCTCCCAGCCACATCCTTTCAGAACCATAGCATTTTTTTTCTTTCTCTTTGTTTTGCTTAGTTGCCTAACACAAAGGTTTATTGCCTCTACTATGGCTCCCTTAAGGCTAGCCCATTGTTTCTCTACATCCCCCCTTCTTCTTCTTCTCCTGCCAGGGCTTCCTTGAGACATTCCACCATTTTTGCAATGTCAACCCATCTGAAATCCAGGACTCTTGCTTTTGTGTGGTGTTCTCACATTGAACCACTCCCTATGATGATCACTGGACCCCCCAGGTGGCTACCCACCATTACATTGGTGACTCTGTCCCCAGTGGTGAGTACCAGGTCCAATATTGCTCCTTCTCTGGTGGGTTCCCCCACAAGCTGCTCGAATCACACCCCCTGCAGGGCATCCAGGATGTCTCTGCTCCTGGCTGCGGCTGCTGTCTGGGTGCTCCAATCCACATCAGCCAAATTGAAGTCCCCCACCAGCAGCACTTCACCTTTGGATGATATGTCAAAACACTTTACAAGTCAGTGAGTTAAGTACAAACATAGTTCCAACCACATCCATAAATCCAGAAACAACTGAAATACACCCTGATTTTACTGGATGCAGGGATGTTATCCAGAACAAAACAAGAGAACCCAAGGTGCACTTCATTCATGGATGGTGCTAGATCAGGGTTGCTAGCTCCTGCTAAACATGCCATAACAAACAAAACTGACCACAGTCAAGTAGGATGAGCTGGAGAACAGTGTTATGGTTAAAAAGTTTTTATTGCGGAGGGCCCATCTGCGCAGCAGTAGTGCTACCACTCATGATGCTGATGGCCAATGTTCGTAAACAAGCACGGATCATCTGGGGCCAGCTGGGGGAGGAGGAGGGAAGGCTGCCAGCTCCACCATGTTACTGCCACCTGGGTGGCCACAGGTGGCAGTGCAGCTGGAGCAGCTCATGGGTGGGAGACATCTATGGATGCCGCATCATGCATGCTTCCATGTGCCGGTGCTGGGCACACCCTATGTGGACATCCTGAGGGAAAGGAGAAGGAAAACAAGGAAAAGAGCCCAGTGGCTTGATGAAGCTGACCCTACCCCCAGGCCCCACACCTTGCTACTTGGGCTCTGTCTCCCAAAAAATGGATCTGTGTGTGGTGGGGGTATGGGGGGTCCCTGCCAGAGGGAAAAAGCTGTTGAGGAACACGGGAGGTCAGGTAAGTCCTGGGGGACACCAGGGTGATGATGGGGCTGGGGTGGTACACAGCAGAGGGGGGGCAGCCAGAGTGTGAAAGGGCAACAAAAAAGTTTTTATTGCTTCACATAGCATTGCCACCAGCCACACAGCACACACAGCATTGATCTAAAATTCAATAAGCAAGTAACTCACAGAAAAAACAGCATAGTGGTCAAGCCCAAAGCCCCGCAACTTCGATCAGATTGGAGCCATGTCAGAGGGGTGGGGCTACTGAGACAAACACACAGTGACATAACATCGAGTTGAAAATTAAATATGCAAGTAAATCACCATTAGTATTCTAAAAGATGGTCCTAGAAATGATTGGTGCCATAATATCGTGTATATATGTGAGTACCTTGTTAGACTACATGTAATAGTAATTTAATGAGGTACACACCTATATACAAGAGATTATGGTAGCAGTCTTTCTAGGATCAGCTATTAGAATACTTATGGTACCAGAAACTACCTTTAAATTTCTAAGACCTTTGAAAAATTAATATGTACACAACTGAAAAAGTATCTGGAAGATGAGAAATTATTGAGCAACCACCAGTCTGGATTTAGGCCTCTCCACAGCACCACCTCAGCCCTAATAACGTTCACTGGAGATGTTCAAGAGGCTCTGAACAGAAGGATGTGGGTGGGAGCAATGTTTTAGATCTATCAAAAGCATTTGATACTTTTGACCACTACATTCTGATGTCCAGATTAAGAAAAGTAGGAGTCGATGGTGCTGCAGACTTGTTTAGTGCTTACCTTAGAGGACAGAACCAGTTTGTAATAATAAATTAATTTAAATCTACTTTAGCTCCAATAGTGTATAGAGTTCCACAAGTCTCCATATTAGGACCAATTCTCTTTAATATATACATGAATTCCCTTACTTTGGATGTTCCTTATGTTCAGTTTTATCTTTATGCTGATGATACAATAATACATACAGAAGGAACAAACTCTAATCAAAGAGAGAGATTAGGTTACAAAGGGCTTTTGATGAGTTACAGGTTTTTTCTTGCAATCAGGATTAGTACCAAATGCTAAAAAAAACTAAAGTAATGCACTTTAGCAGAACAGAGAGTCAGAATACACCTGCAACTAACTTAATATTAAAAACAATGGACCAAACAATATTATAACAGGTACAGAGTTGTCGTTATATGGGTGTCTGGTTGGATGAGAAAATTAAATGGAACGTACATATATATACCCAGATAAAGAATCTAGGGAAACGCCTGGGTGCACTGTATAAAATCAAAAATTCTATGGATAGCAAAGTTAGGAAATACGTTGTAAACACTATGGTCATACCGATTTTTGACTATGATGATTTGCTGTATGCAGGGCTGTAGGGAATGGAGCTGGCAAAGCTAGACACTATGCATGGAAAATTTGCCCACTTCATTCTAGACAACCCGCCCAGGGCATGGAGGTGTGAACTTTTTCCAAAAATTGGAGTAGCTAAGATTGAGGAGTACAGGAGACTACACTGTCTTACATATATGTGCAATGGACAGAAATAAAGTTCCAGGCTACATATATAAGAATTTACAACAGAGAAATAGTAAGGGTTCACTAATATCAGCAGGTGGGACTAAATGTATACTTCCCAAAAGAAATTTGGAGGTGGATAGATCACATTTTTATTACATGGGACCTACATTTTGGAACCTTGTCCCAATCCACCCAAGACCAGTAGAAAGAAATATTAGTCTGTGCAACATTAAAAACTAGTATATTGAACAATCAAAAAAAACATTACCCCCTTGTTTAATAACTGACACAGGATGACAATCAGGCTACTTTAGTGCAGAAAATTGCAAATCAGGTATACTGTGTATCAGTACTACATAAAAAGTGCACTGATGAAACGTATACACTGTGAATATATATGTATACTGTGACTGCCTTTTTAAGATATTGCAGATGTGGATGTTTTTGTAATGGAAGACCTTGCTTTTTTGTGTATATTTAGGATATGCACTCGAAATTTTGTATGCATTAAGGTATATGTAATAACTGGCCAGCAATTTTTTCCATAGGCTGAGCCAGTTATAATTTGTCGTTATAACCTGCGGGTTATAACAGCAAACACGCGCCACCTCAATCAAGAACAGACACTCTGTGATTGGCTGTTGAGGTCCTGCTGGGTAGGCTAATCAATTTGAGAAACATGGCGGCTCCATATCCTCCGTAGCGAGAAGCCACCACACCAGGAGTGCTCGTCTGCACCGAGAGAAAAAAAGCTGCATTTGTGCAGATAGTCCTCATTTTTTCTTTTCTGCTTGCTTAAAAATAGAAACAAAAAAGTTATCAGGTTTCTCGTGCCATTCGGATATCACGCTGGACTACAACTGCCAACAGGAAGGGCTCCAACCCGACGTGCCTCGCTAAGGTAATCCCAAATCATAATTTACAAATCACCAACAAACTAAATGAAAAAATAAAAACTAAAACAAGCTAAAAGAGATTGTGTATATATGTGTGTGTCTGTCTGTCTGACTGCATGTGTGTGTGTCTGCCTGCACGACTGAAACAACACCACAAAAATCAATGTGGCAAAAAATTGCTAACCAGTAATTATAACAAATAAAAGATGGGTAAGTGTGCTTTTAACTCGAATTTAATGATTGCCCTCAGTGTAGGATGCTTTAATAAACCCTCCGGGCTTCGCCCTCGGGGTTTATGTAGCATCCCACACCTCGGGCAACCATTAAATTCTCGTTAAGCACACTTCCCCATCCATTATTGTACATGTAATATTGTGAGAGTGCATGGGACCTCTTTGAAAATGTTGTTGGAAGATCTTTCCATCTTTGCTTAAAAAAATGCTGTTTGATCTTCCACCCAAGTAACCACCAGAGGTGAGCAGAAGGGACCTCATTTTTATGTTTGCTTGCATGCATGTACAAGAAACATATTGAGTCAGCTTGCTTGTAGTAGCGAGTTTTGGAGGTGCAGCAGTGTTGTAGCCAGTGCCAGCAGTCCATTGTGGGGCTGGTCTCTGTGGCGCCAATAGAGAAGCAGGCTGTCCATGACAGCAGTATTGTAGCATGTCACCAACTTGAAAGAAACTCGCCGCTGCAATCAGAGAGCACCCCGTCATTAACAATCAGCTGTTTTTGCTGCTGGGGCAGTCCCTGATTGCAGCAGCGAATTACAGCTTGCCTTGTCAGGTGTCCCCTTTCAATAAACATGGTGACAGCTTCGCTGTCTGCCTCTCACAGTCCCCACAGAAGCCAATGGACAGCTGCCGCCTCTCACAGTCCCCATGAAAGCCGACAGGGGTGCCCAATCCCCCTGTCGGCATGCCTCCTCCCCAGTTCATTTGCTGATGGGGTAGCCCAATCCCTGTTGGCATAATGTCCCTGCATTTGTTTTTAATTTCACTTGGTGGTGGCTATCACCGTCCGCCTCTCACAGTCCCCATAAAAGCCGACAGGGGTGCCCAATCCCCCTGTCGGCATGACCATCCTAAATTTATTTGCCAATGGGGGAGTCCAATCCCCCATCAGCATATTACCCCCCCATTTGTTGTGTGCCGGGGGGGTGCCCAATCCCCCTCGACTCATGTGCCCCACCCCAACACTCTATATGTGCTGATGGGGGTGCCCATCCCCAACAGCTATAGTCCCCCCAAGAAACACTCAGGTGGTATGCTGAGAGCCCACCCCAGTGTACCAAACCACCTGTAAATACAGAAAACCTTCCCTTGTTTGGTTTTGTTTTTTTAACCTGTAAAATAAAAATAAGTCCCTCGTTGAGTCTGGTGCCACCTTCTACAACCTGCACCCACCCTCTGCACTCCCCTCCACCCCCATACTTACCTCCGGAGCCCGGCGCGACGATCTTTGATGGACCGGGAACACGTCTGCACTCTTCAAAGCCGACCGTGAACTGAAGAAATGCCGGTAAGCTGTATAATGGCATAAATGTTTATTTTTTCAACTTCAGTGGAAATCTCGGCCATTTTCGCAAATTTTTGCACCAAATTTTCAACACAGGGTTCTTGGGACCCCATCTCATGAATTCGGTGACTGTCATCTGGTTATTCGGTCCTGAAAGGTGATTTCGCGGTCACTGCATGGAATCACCTTTTGGGACCAATTAACAAAACAACAGTGTCACTGTTCAGGAGGTGGGCTCTCAAAAAGTCTATGTTGTAAATTTGGTGAAAAAATTCCAAAAAATGACTGTGTTACGATTGTACGTTGTGCGGTTTCCATGCACTGTCGTAACTTTGCGAATTTGTAATATTTTCACTCCAGATTTTCAACATTGACATTTTTTCACACCTCCTTATGAACTGTAGAGCTGTCATTTTTCACATCCTGGCTAAAATGTGTTTTCGCACTTCTGGCGCAGAATAGCCCGGTTGCTGTGGGAAATCAGTGTTCAGGACAGATTATGAAAATCACAGTGACACTGTTCATAAGCGAAGGTCCTAAAATGTCTATGTTAACAATTTGGTAACAAACGTCCATAAAATGACTATGTTATGAGTGTGCATTGCAAAGTTTCCACGCACACTCGTAACTTTGAGAATTTGTATTATGTTCAGTCAGAATTGTCAACATTGTCAACTTTGCACAACTCCTTATGAACAGTACAGCTGTCATTTTTCACATCCTGCCCGATCTGTGTTTTCGCACATCTGGTGCAGAATGGCGAGGTCACCATGGGAAATCAACGTTCGGGACAGATTAACAAAATTACAGTGCCACTGTTCATGAGCAGAAGTCCCAAATGCTTTCATGAGGTGGGAGTCACAAAAAAGCCATGTTGAAAATGTGTAGTGCAAATACCAACAAACGCCCGGGGTGTTAGGGTTTCTAACTATAATGGCCCACTCTGTACAGAGTGACAGGCATCAGGGGTGTGCCTTTGAATTGTCGGCTGTAATACACACGCCATTCCGCCCCCACCCCCCACCCTGAAACCAGTGACAGGCATTGAGGTGTGCCTTGGACTCTTCGGCCCCATAGTTCACCCCATTCTCCTATACTGCACCCATTTCAGCATATGTCCTTATGAAATGGGGTGACTGTGAAGCCGAACACCCCAAAGCAGACCTCAACACTTGTCGATGTCTACAGGATAGGAAGAGGTGAAATGCCATGAGCATTATGGGCGATGATCCACAGGCACACCCCAATGCCTGTCCATCTCTGCAGGGTGGAGGTGGGGTTGGCCTGAGTTCAATACTTCACTGCCATTCTTATTCTGCATCTGTCTAACTCCTGCATGTTCAGTGCTAATATCAGCAAGCAAACATTCAGCATTGGCAAATGCTTGTTACGTCTAGTTTGATACTGTTAACATATGCATTAGTCATGCTGCCATCATCTGCAATCCCAAGCAAGGCTTGGAATACAAGCAAGCAAGATGCTGGGGGCAACTGCATAGGATTGCATGTAAACAGCTGTTAACGATACATGCTACCGGCTGTAAAACTGAGCAGAAATGTAGAAAAACCGTATCTTCTGCCAGCTGCCAGGTAGAGGAATCAATTTTCTACAATCTGTTGCAGTATTATTTTATTGACCTTTTGTATACTTTTTAGATCAGGAATAAATGGCACTGCCCCCTTTCAGTAGTTGTAGCCAGTCACTGCTGAAAATAGTGAAAGGGGCAGTGCCTTTTAACACCGATTAGGAAACCACACAAAGTTCAATGACATAACAACTCTAACAGATTGTAGAAATCAGTTCCTCTTCCTAGCAGACAGGATGGATTTCTGTGATTACACTCAGTTAGCTCATGAACTCATGTCTGTAACAACGGTTTACATGCAATCTTATGGAGCCACCGCTGCTACCTTGTAGTTTGTGTTCCAAGCCAGTGTTTATGTCAAAAGAAAGCAGCAGGTGTGACAAAGGTGCATTATAGTTCCCCTTCCCCAAGGACTGCCCTGCAGTGTTCACAGGGAATACGCCCAAATCCTTCATAGGAGCAGTGATCAGTTGACAGCACTGTTCACTCTGGGACAGAAGGTCCTTGGTTCAAGTCTCACTGTGGAGACCTGTAGTGTTCACTCCTGATGTGGACACGGCAGTGCAGTGTGGTGCAGGAGGGGTACTGCATGGTTTGATGTGCCATGCGTTTCATAAGATGTTAACCTGATGCCCTGGCCACCTTTCTGTGCCGTATGTTCAGACTTACAGTGGTAGTTACACAGAAGTTGTCTCAATACTGTGCTATACTGTAGTTGTAGTAAAAAAAAACACGTTATCCACTGTGGTTTTTTTACCCCACAATGGCGGTATACCATGGTATTTTATTACAGCAACTGCAGTATACCGCAATACTGAAACAACTTCTGTGTAACTACCACTGTGAGTTGAAGGAGAACTGCCCTAAACCCATACGTCATTTTCCCTGTTACAAGCTGGTTTTAATTACTGGTTTCAATTTGGTTACTGTTCCATCTCTGCAGGTTTTTTCTTTACTATCCTACTGAGTGATTCTGATTCACACACAAGTAGTAAGTACCATTATAGAACTGTTCCATGTTCTTTATATCCCTGCTCTGCTTTTCCGCAGTTGGCACAATGCATCCCTATTTCACTATAGAACTCCTTGGCTGAGAGGAACATAAATGACATCACACAGTCCTAAAATTGAACTTACTATCACAGTGTAAATCAGAAATGCCCACTGTGTTTACAAATAGGCTCATACAGATGGAATAATAACAGAACTGAGAAAAAACGACTTTCATGTTCACTGCAGTTCTCCTTTAAAGATCCCTAGGCTAGCCTATTCCCAGAAAAAAGGAGAAGGGGCTTACACTGGAGTCCTGGTCTAAATTTTCCCTTTAAACAGAATGGGTACTTCCTGATGTAGTTATTTGTGGATGTGTGTGAGATGCTGTGGACTGCTTAAAAATCTGCTTACAGTCCTTATGCTACCTGTAACTTACTCACTGCTTTATAAAGTGATTTTAGGTACTGCACATGAAAGTGGGGCTACATAAACAATGCCGGTGTGAGAATAGTTGATGCCATCACTTTCTGGCTTGGGGACAGTTATGCAACTACAGTACTGTACCAGTAAGACACAACTGACTGCTATGGCTGTGACATGATAGTTAATGAGCCAAGGGACTGTCTAGAAGATTTAACTTAGCAAGCGCTGCCATTTGAAGAAAGATGAATCCTATCTCCTTTTGTGAACTGCGGTCTCCACCATATTCAGGACTGGAAAATATGCAGTAGACAAAATGCAGCAATGCCCACGGGAGAACAGCTCAGCTCCTTGGTTCTTCGGCATGCTGCGTTTTGTTTTTCCTTACCCCCAGGTGTACGGAATATTTTTACTTTGCTGTCTGGTTGAGTGTGATCAGAAAGAGCTCATTGTTTAAACGTTTCCAAGCAGTCTCAGGGGATTACTCACGACCATCTCCAGTGGTACACTATGCTCTAGGGATGAGGCTGTACATCACCATTTGGTGTCCTAGCAAGCCTGTTTTCTATTATCAGGATTTGCAGAAGGGAGAGATGGTTTATGGAAGCTGCCCTTAAAGAAGCGCCAGTGATATTTCATTGCAACTGCCAATCTGAATTATGAAAAGACTTACTGGTCCAGAAAGTACTTTCATTGTTCCATCTCTACAAAAGAAATACCAGAACCTCATAGCCAAACCCAAAGACACAGAAACTTGGGATTAAGAAGAAAAATAAATTATTTTTTAGAATTCATTTGTCAGTGATAGGCCAGCTGAAATGCGATATCTCATTTTCGGTGGGGCTATGTGTTTGCCCAATTTTGCAGCCAATGGGACTAAGCCTCTGGGTAGTTATATGACTTGCTTAGGGTCACATGGTGAATAAGTACCTTTAGTGGGATTTGAACCTGGGAATCCAGCTTCCCAAGCCAGTGCTCCATCCACCAGACCACACTGCCTCTCAGCTTGAGCTCTCTGGTGAATGCTATAAATTTTTGGCTACTTGGCTAGTTTCACAGACCCTAATGAGCCCTGCATAAATGTAATGTGATCTGCTATGTTGGTGGCAAACCAAAGAGACCCTTAGAAGCTGAATGGTCCAGTGGGACAAAGTGATCCTGTTCAGCAGGAATCAGACTAGATAGGTGGAACAAACCTGTTCTGCTTCTAATTAGAACCCCAAAAGCCCTGGGCTGCCCTCCGCTCCCACCAATGTAGTATGTACAATGAGCTAGAGTGGTTCCCTCTCCCCGTGAGACAAATGATGCATACTGCCCTCCTGAGTGCCAAGTATTGGTCCAGCAAACTGCCCAGATATCTGTCTGACTTCTCCCCTGCAGCAAACCCTTCCTATCTGCTCAGATCCGAGGCTGGATGCCACCTCCACATCCCACAGTACAAGCGCAACCTAGGCCAAGCATTCATCAGCTACAGGCTCCCTATCACCTCGCATGATCTCCCAGTCAATGTCACTGCCCCTTCCCCCACATCAAGCAAGGTTCTGATCAAGTCCCGCTACAAATCCTTGACATCATGTCCCCAATGGCAAGCCCCTCCTTGAGCCTAATTCCACTAGCTAATTCATATAATATGAAGCCAGTGATGTACATTGTGTTAACTGCTGTGATCCTTTTCAGGACAGCTGTGATTCTACAGTTAATTGTCTTTCCCTGGGGCTACCCTGTCATGTAAATATAATTGACTGCACCAGGACATGCTGCCTACCAAGGACTTGTTTCAGTTGCTTTTGGAACGTGTAATGTATGAATGCTGTAAGATTCCTTACTGCCCCATTCCTCCCCTTCCCATTGGTTGTCACTGGAAATGAGCCCTGGGGTCTGTGTACTTTCTTGGTAAAACATGCTTAAAATAAAATAAATAAATAAATACATGCATACATACATACACACTGGAAAGAAAGAAAGAAGTAAATAAAATAACTCAAAGGCATTTGTATTCAAACCTAATGTCAAACCTAGCACTCTGCATGCTTCTGTATATTACATGCTGATTATTTATAAATGACTCATTTGCCTTTCAAACCTCTTAATTTCTTTGAGGCAAGATTATTTAGGTCTGAAATGTTCCAAGTGGCCTAGTTCTATGGGATTCTTTTGTGTAGAACTGTTTCTGCTACAGAAATAGAACCAGGTAAGACTATGAGCTGTTTCAGGGCTCAGTCATCTAGCTGAATGTTTACAGCTGGTTCAGAAGTATGCATACAGGTAATGGATGAAACAAGGATCTCCTTTCTTAGGTCAGCTGTACCACGCAGGAAACATCTGTTTGTACAGTATCTGAGCTTAAAGTTCACTACAGGTCAAAAGGATCCAACACCCGAAGTTCAAGGTGTTTGATTCTTTTGTAGAACCAAACTTGCAGCCCTAGGGCTGGATTCACAAAGCTTTCAGAAGGTGCAAAACCTTCCCCTAAGTCCCCAAAACTGCCGTAGCTATGAAAACAAAGGGGAATTTGCACTGGGTGCTATTCACAAAACCCTCCGCAGTTGCGGAAAACAACACTAAGGACTGTGGAAAAAAAGTGCAGCTGCGGAAGTCCCTGTGGAAAAAAAGGTGTGAGATGAGTAAGGCACAGCACCACCTGAAAGGCTATTCACAACCAGTTTTTTCCCACAGTTGTGGAAAAAATGTTACACACGGTGGAATGAGGTGTAACTGTCCCTCAGCAAACTGCAGTAACGCCCCAACAATTGGAATCAATTAAGGTGGAGGTGAGGCACAGGTAATAGCATCACAGATAGTATAACAGTGGCTGCTATAACAGCAACAAAAGCACACATTGCCATGATATGCAACAGGCAACAACCACCAGACATAGTGCAGACCATGATGGAGCCCCACAGGCAGTAGAGCCTGGCCAGGCTGCAGTGAGTGCTACCTCTGCATGCAACAGGAACACCCCAGGGAGGGAGGACCAGCAGTGACAGTTGGCCACTGTGGTGCCATGGTATTGCTGGTACCTGTGGTGCTGCAGTGGTCCCAGTTGAGGGACTGGTTGCTGGTCTCTTTGTGGCTGCTTTCAGCTTCATTCTTTGGCAGCCCTGTTAAAGTCTGCTGGTCCAGCTAATTAAGTTCACTGTTGCTGTGCCTCCTAAGCTGTTTCTGCAGCTGCGGATCTGCAGCTGCATATTTTCAGCACATGCACAATTTCCACAGCTGCGGGGATTTTACGAAATTCTGCACCTGCTCAAAATTTCTTTATGAATATCACGCAACTGCGTTTCCGCAGGGCTGCAGGCCTTTTTCCTGCAGCTGTGGGATTTTTGGCTTTCTTTGCGAATCTTCTCTCTAGTGTTTAACATGATCCCGCTAACCATGTAGCGCCATACTACGTCTCTCTTTGAATATTGTAGTGGCCAAACTAACAGGTTGTAGACCAACTATATCCCCCATATCCCACTATGTCAGCACTAATCCTGTTACCACCATGCTAAGCATTTGAATAGGGAGGCCATCATTGCTTATTTCATGAGGAAGTGAGGAAGCTGCCTCTTGAGTCCAGATAGATACTAATGATATGCAGCTGGCCATGGAAGTTTTATAGTAATGATGTACTGGAGCAGATGTTTTAACTGTTGACAAAATTTGCCAAATTAGTCATAACACATTTACCAGGTCACAAGAAAAGGGCACCATAATACTCAACCATAGACAAACAAGAACTGGACAATCATCCTTTGACTTTAGGGCCACCTAATGAATAAAATCAGTTAGACACGCTGTAACAAATTATATAATCTTTGGTAAATTTAGGAAATCTTTGAAAAATTACCTACATGACAACAGCTCTTGACTATGTTTTAAATAATACTGTAAACAAATGTTTATTGTGTACTGTAATTGACAATGTACATTTTACACTGTTGTATATATTGTCCTACCCTGACCAAGGATGCCAATAAAAACTGGCACATGTGCTCGTAGACTTTCCTATTCCAATAAACTTTAACTTGAACTCACGAGTGTCAAAGTCAGTAATGAAAGTCCTTCTGACTCCTGAGTGATGATAAGCTGTGTATTCTGAGCTAGACTATTGCGTATCCAAATTATACATTGGTTTACTAGTGATAACTTTTAAATCTGCTGCTTGTAAGAAGATTTTAATTGGAGTCACGTGGTGTGCCTTAGTGGGTGAATGAACGCTTGCTACCACCCGCTCTGCTCCCTCACCCGCTTCTCTAATTAAAATGTATGGCAAAATCCAAGTATTTCTTGCTTTACTGATTTTGGCTCATTCACCATTACTCCAGGATCGGTGGGCATCTGTTTAATTGGTAAATGATGGACTCCGAGATGAAGAATGTACCTATGAGCCACACTCCTCCTCCAATGCCTGATAAGAATACAAAGAGGACGAAGGCCCAGATCACATCTGCTACCCAAAGAACCTCCAGCTCCCAGGCTATAATGGAGGAGCGCTTTCTACAGGAACTTTCTCCATTAAAGGAGGCTCTATAGTTTCTTACCAAGGAACTCGAAAGAATGCGCATCGAAAATGAGAATCTGACAAAACACATTGCAGATACCAAAACCCACACCAGCTCCCTCGATGACTGGAGGGATACGGAGCTGGAGGTAGTGGCTTTGCAGAGAAAAATGGTCCATCTGGAGAAGAAGCTAGAGGACTTGGAGGGGTGCAATAGATGTAATGGCATTGTGATTTTAGGGTTGCCAAAGGGCACCGAGGGCTCTAACACTTTAATTTTCACACAGAAGCTGTGTGAGAAGTTGTCTGGCCCATCGCCTAATGGGCCATCTCATAGAATGTGCCCATTGGGTTTTCCGTCCCATACTCCCATCCAGAGTTGCCTCTTCACCCTCTAATATTTTAAATGTCTCAACTGTCTGGACTGACAACATATTCTGTCAAAGGTGCAAAAACTGAAGCAGGCTACTTAGGAGGGCCATAAGCTTCTGATCTTTCAGGACTTGCCCCTGGCTGTGCGGCAGAAACATGCTGCTTACAACCCCCTGAGCTCCAAACTCTTTGCTGTGTATATTGGTTTTAAGATGTCATACTCAGCATGGCTCCATGTAAATTTCCAGGGCTCTCAGAAGTGATTTGATTCTTATGAGGTGGCAAAGACTGAATTACCATGCCTGTTCCCTGACCTCTTTAAGTCCACTACTTGAATACCATCAGAGGTCTATTTTTTGGTAATGCACTGATATGGTGAGAAACCCGCAGATATTTTCTTCCAGTGGCTGCCCTCATATAACATTACTGGTGGACAGTATTGTCACCTTTATTTGGAAAGTTTCATGTAGCTTGGAAGGTATATGTTTGATATCCAGTACCAAGGTTAGCTCTGCTTTTATGCGGCTAATGGACCTCATGTGGACACTGTGAACTTGCAGACTTTATTTTTGTTGGATACCTTCTAGTAGCCATCCTGGGAACTCATGCAGTTTTTGTTTTACTATAATATGCTTACTCTGATTTCTGTTTGATGGTTATCCATGGCCACCTTGGCTTGATAACTTGCAGAGACTGTTTTTGTTTGTTTTATTAAACTGAATTTTGGCTACAGTTTTTAGAGAGCTGTGGATGGCTGAAGGACTGAGCAGCTCAAACTATACTTTGCCATTTCAATTCAGGGGCCCATCTATTAACTCTCTTGCTCAGATGTTGCTCTATTTGTGTTATTTTATAGCCCCCGAACATGGGTCTTTACCTCATATACAACTAGTATTTTACATTAGCAACAGCCATATTTTGTTTTGGGGTCCCAATTTGTTAGTTACAATGTTTGTCCTCTAATTATGGATAGGGAGACTCTCTATGTTATTTTCCTACACTATACTCATGGCCTCCATTATTATATGTTGGATTTTTGCTGTTATAACTTGTTTGCTTATGTTATATAAGCCTGTTAAGATAACTATACCTTCTTATAACATGAATCTTTAATTGGTGGTTGGTACATGAGGGGGCTGGTTTGTGTATGTGAGTATTTCATCATGGGCCTGGATGTTGCTTGGGAGTTGCGGTCACTAAGACCGGGGGGATTTCCAATAGTTAGTGTACTTTGGAGAGGGGATTTGTTGTTTTTTTTTATTTTTTTCGGGGGGTGTTCTCCTCTTCTGAAGTTGGGGTTAAACTATCCCTCTCTCCTACATTTTCAAGTTGTTCCTATTTCGTTTTCATTTGTTTGGGATATTAGCTGATGCAGGGAGCTTTGCGCGGGGGGGGTAATTGTATGGAGCTCAGCAAGATAGCGTGGGATAGCTGGACCACTAAATTGCATAGGGGTTTCCCCTTGCAACTGTTTTCTTATATTCTAATGGGTAGTTACACACTTATTACCTGGAATGTAAAAGGGGGGCAGGACAAGCATAAGTGCTGCATGGTGCTCCGCCATCTCCAGAAGTTGAAGGTGGGGGTTGCGTAGTTGCAAGAAACACGCACTAAGAGAGAAGATCTACAACATCTTTTCTGACAGGAATGGGTGGGACAGGCCTATGGGGCTGGCTGGAGTACGAAGAGGGGCAGGGTTGCTATATTGATACCCCAGTATATTCCCTTTGTTTTAGAAAAAGAATACTGGGCTGCGGAAGAACATTTTATATTC
This sequence comes from Neoceratodus forsteri, assembly GCA_016271365.2. Lineage (NCBI taxonomy): Eukaryota > Metazoa > Chordata > Ceratodontiformes > Ceratodontidae > Neoceratodus > Neoceratodus forsteri. The sequence continues at coordinate 37,591,677 of CM028134.1, forward strand.
TTACATGGTAAACTAGGGTTGGCTGAAGTAGCCTTGGGGTAAGTCTAGAGTCCCAATGTGGGCTCCCCTGGTTTCTTTTCCAAGTTGGTCCCTATTTTAACCCCTTTAGCCCATGTGTCTATTTTAATTAGTGGGGACTGGAATATCGTATACCAAAAGGATATAAATAAATCCAGTTTGTATTGATGAGGTCTCTCCCCAGGGCTATGGGGAGTACGGGATACAATGGATGGACTGGGCCTTGTAGATCCCTGGGGAAAACACCATCCCGCTGATGGACAATACACCTTTTACTCCCCCCCCAACACAGAACCTATTCTAGGCTTGATTACTTTCTTATAACCCAGGAGTCTCTTTTGGGGGTATTTTCTTTGGAGATACTTCTAATGGTTTTATCTGATCATGCCCCAGAAAATTTGCTTCACACTGTTAGTGTGGTGGAGGAGCATGACTCTGCATGGTGTCTCAATGCCCAGTTACTCCAGGATCCTGACTCACCTCAATCCATATGCATTCATTTTTTAGAACAGAATGAGGGATCAGTTGCTGCAGTTGACGACTTATGGAGAGCATTGAAATGCTCCTTGAGAGGGGAGTGTATATGCCTTGCTTCTAGGCATTCAAAAATACGGCAAGTACATCAAGCTCTGCTTTTAAGATATATCAGACAGCTCGAGCATGCCCTTACCTCACATTCCTCTACTGACGTCTGGTCCAAACTGCATGACCTCAGTGCCCAGTATGCTGATTTAATGGCACAAAAGGCTGAGCTGGCCTTACTCAGGACAAAGTTGAAATATTTGGAATCGGGGGAAAAGCCAGCAAGCTGCTGGCTCTTTGACTTTGGGCTATGGCTTCCACCAATTTTATCCCTGGAATATGGCTTGATTCAAATGTCACAGTCATAACCCACTGTCAAAGTATAGGTGAGGTGTTTCGTTTGTACAATTCTAAAATACAGAATATATGCCAAAGATCCATCCAGTCCTCAACTATTGATCAATATTGTTGACTATCTGGATTCTGTGCTGGATTCCTCGCTATAAGAGATCCTTAAGGGTCCAATAACAATTGCAGAGGTTTTAAAGGTAACAAAACTGCTCCCACTGGATAAAGCCACTGGGCCAGATGGCTTTATTAACAATTTTTACTTGGTCTGTTCAGAGGAGATAGCTCCTCTCTTAGTTCATTTATATAACTATTGGTATGCTTCGGGCTTTTCTAACTCATCCTTTACAGAGGCCCGGATATCATTAATCAAGAAACCTGGTAGAGAGGAGACCTCCCCAGACCGTTACTGTCCGATATCATTACTTAATTCAGATCTACAAATTTTAGCAACAATTTTGGCCAAAAGACTGGCCCAGGTGTGGGAGGGACTAGTCGGTTCTTCGCAGGTAGGTTTTATGAAAGGTTACCTATCCAGCAACCGTCTCCAGAAATTACACTAACTTGTTTCGGCATCCAGGGAGAGCAAGTCCCCTGTGATGTTGGTCTCCCTGGATGCCAAAAAGAAATTTGATTGAGTCACGTGGCCCTACCTGTTTGCAGTACTAAGTAAATCTGGTTTTCCATGGGAATTTTTAACGTGGATTCAGTTACTATGTAGCAGCCCATTGGCTCACGTTCATTGTAATGGGGTTTTATCTGACACCTTTGCCCTACAGCATGAAACCCAACAGGGCTATCCCCTTCCCCCCTTCCTTTTTAATCTTTATTTAGAACCTCTAATTTATCATCTTCAAACAGTCCAGAAATTAAGGGAATACAGGTGAGGAGAGTAGATATATACTGTTAGCTTATGCTGATGACTAGTTGTTACATATCGAAGACCCCTGTCTCACTACGAGCTGTACTCCGGGAGGTTCAACGTTTCTTGGCCATTTCAGGTTTTAAATTAAATTTAAATAAAGCAGTGGTCCTGCCTCTTAATAATTTTGTTTGCAAACAGGACATTATTTTATGGGTTTGTTGTGGGAGCCAAGGACTATCACATATTTGGGAATCCGTATTGCCTGTACCTCATCTCATTTGGTAACAGACGACTTGTCCCTCTTGTTGCACACCATCCAACAAGGCTTACAGAGGTGAACCACCCTGCCCCTTTCCCTCTAGGGATGTAATAGCACCATAAAAATGAATGTATTATCCCACATTCTTTATCCCCTGGGAATGTTGAATATATATCTCCTAAAAGTGCAGTTTACTCGGGTGCAAACTATAATCAATAAGTTTTTCTGGAAGGGTGAGGCCATCTGGCATGCCTATCTTAAATTATCGATCCCTAAGATAGGTGGTGGTCTACAGCTCCCTAACTTTTCCCGTACTATGGGGCTCCTTACAGTAGCAAATTACTGTGGTGGCATGTACAAGAAGGAGATCAATCAATCGGCACCTATGTTCCACTATGGTTGGACTGGAGCACTCTCTATGTAAAACTTATGGTATTCAGCTCAACAGTTTGCTTTACATTAAACTATCCTTACTACCTTGGCCCCTCCATTCCATGCCACTACATTGGTCTCGGAAAGCTCATTGTCAGTTAGGCACATACCTGGGCTTGTCATGGCCTAGAGGTGTGACTCAATCCTTTCAGGCAATCCTAATATATGGATTGTTGGCCGACCTGTCCCACCCTCCTTTTGTCCTCAACTGTGGGACTTAACTTTAGAATCCTTACTTGATGGGGATAATTTTTTCTTATTTAATATTACAGTTGAACCTTGATTATCCGGATCTCTCAGGGACAGCAATTTTGTCCAGATAATCTGTCGTCCAGTTAATTGAAAATGCCCACACTGCAGTACTGCAAACATACCACACAATGTGGTTGAAACACAGAACAGTATTTATTAAAAAGTGTGCTCTCTACAAGTACTGTAATAATCTTTAAAATGCATAATTAAAAGCTAAGTCACTTTATTCAGTTTAAAAAATAAAAAGCTTCACTCGGTTTTAAAAAACTCTGTCAGTGTCATTAAAACTTCACTTGGTTTTAAAAAAATCAGTCAGTGTCATTTGTTTTGCCCCGCTGTATTTCTTTTTCGATGCCAATGCAAGCAGCCTGTTCAGTGTTATTAGGTATATTGGATCGGCATTGGTCTGTCTCACTAAACAATACACACACCTTTTAAAATGTTCCACTGCCTGTGAATTGGACACTGTCTCCTCTGCTCCTGGTTCATCAGGATCAGAATCTCCTTCTTCTGGTATTCCAAGATCGCTAACCAGGCTGAAAATGTCCCTGTCAGTGAGGTCAGGTGGGGTGAGAATGTCCTGATCATGCGAATTTAGCTCCTCAAATCTCCTCCAGATATTTGCAGTTATCTTCGGCCGTTTTGGGGAAATGAAGACATTCAGGAATACTGGCAGGCATTCCATCAGGGTCGTTTTCTTGAACCCCTATCTTTAGTGTTCAGCAAGAGACTTTAATTTAAGTACAACTTGCCCAGCCTGTTCTGCATAGGTCCAAGTAAACCAGCCTGATTTTGCTATCTTAAACTGTTAAATTAAGGAGTTTTGTTATTCCTGTAGCTCAATAGGTAGTGCAATTAATTTAGAATATTCTGCCTCTTTGCCTAAAAGCACTGTAATTAATTTTAGCAAAGTCTGCCTCATATGCCTAAAATTACTATGATTAACTAATCATTTTACTACCTGTTGTAGTCACTGCCTGTTATAGTTAGTAAACTGCTGGAGCTCCTATTTGCCAAATTTAATTTCTCCCAGGCTCCTGCAGTCCTCAATCAAATTTTGTAGTGCTGTTAGCCCAGTCAGCCATTTTTACTCTTTTAAACCCATTCCTCTTGCTATCCTCTCCAGTGCATTCACCCTCAGAGCAGGTTTTCTCCTGGACCCCCCCCAACCCCATTGCTAGTCCATCCCCTCCTCCCGTACCTGTTTTAATCCATTTCTGCTCTATTTTCTTCACAGTATAGATGGCTCCCCCCTGAAGGTGGTCGTGAGGCGAGAAGGAGGAGCCTCCTCCAGAGCTGCAACTAAGCAGTGCTGTGACTTCCCTTGCCATCGACTGACCGTAGGTATGCTAGATGTGATCACGAGGACAGCAGATGAGGACCCCGCCAACCCCACCACCACTCTTGGTGAACAATTAACTATATAGTGTTTGCCACGTGATGATGGGAACCTGCCAGCCGGGTTTGCCATTTGCAGTTTATCTGCTCCCACCAATAGTGGCCGTTACAATTACAGATTTTAATCTTTTAAACCTGTTACACCCAGCTCAGTCAGACATCATGCTGCCATCTCTAATATTAATTTTCATCCTTGCTCCACTAGTGTCACTCCCTCCATCCTGGTATCCTGAATTCAAGGCAAGCCTACTAGCATTTGGTACCCTGGTAGGCTCTGAACCTCCCTCCGCCACATCCTCAGCAGGCCCACAACATGTGGCACTTTTGCAACAGAACTTTGCAGGATCTGCCATTCTTCCGCCATCCTTCCACACTGGCCTGTTAGCCCTATATTTCCCCTCACAAGTGCCATCAGTGCCTTAAATCAGGCACCAGAGTCTCTACATAAGCTAACCTGGACCCGATCCCTTATTAAAACTATGATAAACTTTCTTCTCCTATTATCAGGTAATGTTGAGCTAAACTCTTGCCCATCACCCTCCCCGTGCCATACCTCACCCCCCTCCTTTCAACTCCCTAAGGGCCTAAGACCGGTACACCTAAATTTCTGCAGCCTGCTACACAAACTACCTCTCCTGTAATCACTTGCCCTTTCCTTATGCCCTGACATTCTGATCATCTCCAAGACCTGGCTAAAACCCTATATCAAAGACACTGAAATCATTATCCCTGGCTACACTGTCATTTGCTATAATCACCCTGGGCATAAAAGTGGAGGTGGCATAGCCGTATATGTTGCATCTTTGCTCCATTTCACCCGAGTATAATTAACCACCCCATTGCTGTCCATCGATACCTTAATGCTAAAACTTGCCCTCCCCCACAGTATGCCCATATTCATATCAGGGTCATACTGCACACCTGACAACGCCATGCCAGACATACTAGAACACATCACCAACCTAAAATCCTTGGCATCAGGGGGATGGCTCTATATCCTCGGGGACTTCAACTGGAACTTGATCACAAATGCCAGCTCCAGGCTACGCAGCCAAGTGTCTGCTGTCAATCTGTCACAAGTGATCACCAAGCCCACACACCGGAAACCCAAATCCCAAAACCACTCACTCATTGATTGGTCCCTCACCTCCCTCCCCCAACTCATAGTAGCCTAGGGCCTCCTACCTGACTCAATAAGTGATCATCATATGATCTACACAGTAAACAAAGTCTTCAGGCCGAAAGCACCTCCCCCAAAAACACTTCTGACCAGGTTCTATAAATCCCTCAACCTCGCTTCACTCCAGAATGACCTGGCAAATACTAACTGGTCTGGCACCCCTCGGGCAACGTCCATCGATGCTGCTCTGGACTACTTCAAGTCCAGGTTCCTTGCAATCTGGGACTCCCATGCCCCACTCAGACAGATGCAGGTGAGTGGTGTCCACCTGCCCTGGATCACAGCTGGCATCATGGCCCACCTCTGAGCTAGATATCAGGCTTGGAAATCCTTCAAAGTCTCCGGCTTAACGACAGACCATTTACAGTATTGTGCTCTACGTAATGCCTGCATGAGATTAATCTGGCAAGTGAAAGCAAACTATTTCAACACTACCTTCATCACGAACCTTAACCACCCGGCAAAATTCTGGAAGGCAGTCAAATCTCTCTTTGCACCACTGTCCCAACCCTCAACTCCTGCTTTAAACATAGATGGTTCCACTGAAATTGACCCCCTTGTAGTGGCTTCAGAGTTAACTCCTTTTTCAGAAGGTGCACCTCATCCCTGCTGTCCTCCCTTCCCTCTGCACATTCATCCCCCGCTACCCCCTCCACCAGTCCACAAACGCCTCCTCCAGCTTCACCAGGTTACCCCACAAGAAGTATTAAAGGTGTTGCTCACTTTAAACCCATCCAAAGGTAAATGCCCCTCTGACATGGACTCCAAAATGCTATACCTGTCAGCCCCGGCCATTGCCTCCCCACTGGCAGCACTTTTCAATCTTTCTTTCTCTCTTACCTCCATGCCAACTGAATGGAAGCATGCCACGGTCATCCCCCTTCCGAAAAGTGGTGACCCAGCTGTCCCTGGAAACTACCTCTCTATATCCCCCCTCCTCATACTGGCCAAGCTGCAGAAACACCTGGTCCTCTCTCAGCTCTCCTCCTAACTTGACTCCTTATCCTTTTTCACTCCTTACCAGTCTGGTTTTAGAAAGACCCACTCCACTGCCACCTCCTTGCTAAGGCTCACTGATGCTATCCATACTGGTATGGACCAAGATCACATCACCTCAGTAATGTTTGCTGATCTAGCAAAGGCAATCAACACTATCTCCCACCCACTCCTCCTGTCCAAGCTCTCACTTGCCGGACTCTCCAGTCAAGCTACAAACTGGTTGCACTGCTACCTGGTTAGTAGACTCCAATCTGTCCATATTGGTAACACCATCTCTGCCCCTCTTCCTGTCTCTACTGGTGTACCACAGGGCTCCGACCTTGGTCCAGTTTTGTTTTCCAGCTTCCTAAATGACCTGCCTCTGCCAGCCCTCATACTTCCATACATATGTATGCAGATGATACAGTGCTGTATACATCCGGCCCCTCTACCACTAATGTGGAAACCAGACTTCAGCTTGACTTCAACAATGTTCAGCTCTGGTTCCACACTAAGCAACTTTCCCTCAACACCAAGAAGACAGTCTCCAGGACCTTTGGCACTAGGCAGAGACTCTCATGGCTCCCCACCACCCCCAAATTCCATACAGTGGATGGGACTTCCCTGGAGGATTGTGACACCTTTAGATACCTCAGGGTCTTCCTTGACCAGCACCTCAATTTTTCTGTAGATATCAATGCCATTCTCAGAAAGCTCCAACCGAGGTTGGGGGAATTTTACCGAAATCGTGGATGCATCTCGCTGGAGGCGTACCGTGCCATGGTACAGAAAATGATCCTCCCTATTTTTGACCATGGGGACATAGTCTACAGTGCCACACCCAAGTCCTCCCTAGCCAGACTGGACCCACATTTTCATTCCTTCTGTCATTTCGCCCTGGACTGCCCACCCTCAACCCATCATTGCTCCCTCTACCAGACGCTGGGCTTCACCCCCCTTCAGGACTGTAGGCAATCTCACTGCGCTCAGATCACAGTCAAGTTCTGAACCCAGTCCCTGCCCTCTCACCTCGCCTCCTTAGAATCAGCCCCTGCCCCTTCAGTTTATACACGAAGGAATAATGACACCAGGATCCTATCCGTACCACACATGTCCACCACTGCAGGTCAGGCAGCTTTTAAATATCACATGCCTAAACTATGGAATTCCCTCCCCATTGGCATTCGGCATGCCTCCCCCTATCATCAACTAAATTCACTACTCAAAGCATACGTCTCCTCCACCTGTACATTTGGCTAATTATATGACCCGCTCTGAGGCCAGTCCCACCAATTCTGTCAAAATAAGAGCAGTCAAACAGCACTATGATGTATGGGTCTACCTAGTTTAGTAGCTGTATATAGCCCTTCTGCTCTAACCTACAGCTGCTGCATATATTGTATTGTATTGTATTATTTTATTAATTCTTTCACTGTTTTTCTATATTGTATATAAAGTATTGTTGCATACCACATATACCCTTTACTGTATTCTGGACCTCTTACTCAACGTTGTACTTACCCTGCCCCCAGGATGCATCTGGAATTGAGCAGTGTTTCTGCTCGTATGCCTTCCAGGTAAAACTCTTAAATAAATAAATAAATGACTTACTGATGCTTTGAGCAGTTGCTTCATCCCAGGACTCCCCTATCATATATGTGACATTTTTCAGAATAAGTTTTTTAAGAGTTTCAACAATTGACATCTCTGGGTCTCCCTGTGACAAAATGAGGCACAGAAGTTTTTTTTTTTTGAAGGACTTCATTAACCTGTCAAGTATGCCATGATTAAATGGCTGCAAAAGGGAAGTCATGTAGGGAGGTAAAAACTCAAATGCGAATCCTGCCATCATCGATGAGGAGCAGGGCTTTAGGTGGCAACTTCATTTGGTGCATGTGTTTTCTGACATCTTGGACAAATGTTTTATGGAACCAGTGGCAGAACAAATCGCTGCTCATCCAGCTACTGCGTTGGTTTTCATAAACAACTGGGAGAGCACCCATGTTTACACTTTGGAAGCAGTGGGTTTAGCAAACTTGCTGATCATCAAGGGCTTCAATTTATGTGTGCCAGTAGCATTGGAGCATCCTAGGATCGTCACCCTGCCCTTAAATGTTTTATAGCCTGCTGCAGTCTGCTCATGTGAACTGTCCAGAGTTTTGCCAGGCAGCAGACGCCAATAAAGACCAGTTTCATCTGCATTGTAAATTTGTTCATCAGTGTACCCCTTGTCCTGGATAAATCTGTGCAAATTTTTCTCAGTAAAGCTGCACTTCATTCTCATTAGTGGACATTTTTTCGCCTTGGATTTCTAGCTGGCGAATTGAATGCAGCTGCTAAAAGCACTGCAACCAGTCACTTGATGCCTTAAAATCTATTGCAGTGGGATTTTGATTTTGTTTATTTATCTCCTGACTGAAATATAAAGCCTTCTCCTGTAACATGGGGCCGGACATAGGAGCACCTTTGCTACGCTGCTGTATAAATCAAAGGTAAGTTGCCTTTTCTAGTTTGTCATCAGCAGCAGGCTTAAGTGTTTTTCTGCATTTCAGTTCTCTTTCATCCTCCACACTGGTGGCACGAGACATCAGTTTGTCTTTTTGGTTTTTATCTCAGAGACTTGCTGTTTATTGATGCCATACGCCTCTGCTATGCTGATTGCCTTGTCCCCCTTATCGAGCCTCTGAATTATTGCCAACTTCTCACTCAGTGTAAGAATTGTCCTTTTTCTTTTTCCAGCCATAACTGCAATGCTTTGTTCAGCCATTTCAGTGATCTGATGCTATCTGAGGCTATGAATGGTGTTCATATTAAGTACTGTAAGGAAAGCACTTAAGCTCTTAATGATCGGTTGGAACAGAGGAGAAGGAAATCAGCCAATGACATTAGAAGTTTAATTACAATAGCTGACACACATTAACACCACTGCATAGAGAGGCATTCATACTAAGCAAAAACTATTTAGACCATCAGAGACTGTAAGAGTGTTGCTTTGTACTAGAGTTACTGATAATGACCACTAATCGCCAACTGCAAAATATATTTAGCCAAATTTTTTTTTGGTATATTTCTTTATGCTCCTCCCTGCTGGTCAGCCCCCATCCAGCCAATCTCCCCAGCCCCATCCCCTGGAATCATCGGCTCTTACCTGCCCGGCCTGGGAGCGGTGCCTGCAGGGGTCAGTCTTCACCCTGCTGATCGGTATTTTTTCCTCTGAGTGTTTTCTCCTGGAGGCCCCAGGAGTCAGCGCACATGGAGGTCTGAATCCAAGCATGGAGGAAGGAGACTACTGAAGACTACAGGAAGTTTCTGTCCCAGAACAGGAAGGGTGAGAGTTGTAAGGGCACATACGCAGTAGGAAAGTAAGTGTAAAAATACATAGAGGGAGGAGACAATAAGCATACAAAGCAACAGGAGAGGAGACACAAAATAAGTCAAGATGGGAGTGGTGCAGTGTAATGGCTGTGGAGCAGCAGTGTTCCGGGAGACATTCTGGAGGCTGCGATGCTGCCCTGTTTGCAGGCACCTCTCTGGTCTGAGGGAGGAGGTTGTCTGTCTCCAGGCTGACCTGGCTAGGATTCGTGAAACCTCTTCCCCCACCCAGGGACCACCAGGGCCACTATCGTTACCTCAGAGGTCGCCAAGAAAGAGGAGCGGTTGGACCAAGGTGGGCTCAGGGAGGGAGAGGTTGGTGGAACAGAGGTGCATCCCTCCAGTTGTAGCTCTCCACAATTCATATGCTGTTCTGGCAAAGAGTGGCTCCTCTATGGAGGCACCTGCAGTGGAGACCAAGGAAGATACTGGGAACCTCCACAAAGGAGACCCACAGGAGGGTGACACGAGACCCCACAGGGGAAGGAAACAACTCCTGGTGGGGGACTCAATCATTAGGGGGGTAGATGTGGGGGAGGAAGGGGATAGGGAGGTAAGGTGCCTGCCTGGTGCCGCAGCTTGGAGGGACAGGAAGCGAATCCTCAGGATCGCGGGAGCAGCTGCATGAGGGAGGGAGCTGGATGTCATTGTCCACCTAGGGACAAATGACCTGGCTGTAAATGGGATCAGAGTGGTGCAAGAGGAGTTTGTGGAGTTGGGGAGGGGCCTTAGACAAGTAGCATGTATGGTAACCTTCTCGGAGGTGCTGCCTGTCTATGGCAAGGATGATGCTAGGGTATTCCGCACCATGGGATTCAATGAATGGTTGAAAAACTGGTGTGCAGCTCAGGGTTTTGGCTTCATTGGGGACTGGGGAGCCACCTGGAGGGATGCAGGCTTATACTGGCGTGATGGTCTGCATCTGTCCAGGGGGAGATCCAGGATCCTAGGTGACGGGTTTAAATGCTTCATTGGCAAGCATTTAAACTAGCCAAGGGGGGAGGCACTGAAAAGGAGCAGGGAAATCCCAGACTCCCCCCACAAAGTGCAGTAGTTAGAGAGGTAAACACCAAGGCAGAGAAGTCAGTAGGGAGCAGGACAGGGATAAATGCAGAAAAAGGTGTTAAGGACAGGATTGGGGCTAAAAAGGGTAAGGCCATAAAAAATAAATGGAAGGTGATGAGTACCAATGACCGCAGTCTGTGCAACAAGCTCCCTGAACTAGTGGCCTTGATGGAAGAGGGATGCCTGGATATTGTGGCAGTCACTGAAACATGGTACACAGAGAACCATGAGTGAGAAGTCAACATACCAGGATACACAGTCTACAGGAGGGACAGGGTGGATAAAAGAGCAGGAGGAGTAGCTCTCTATATAAGGGAAGGGATTAAAGCAACAGAACTAAAGAGTAAACAGGAAGTTGATGAGTCACTATGGGTCACCCTGGAGACAGGAAATGGCACCACAATCCGCATGGGGGTTGTGTACAGATCCCCATCTCAGGGGGACGAAATGGACAAGGAAATGATAGAAGGAACCCTTAAAATGGCAGAAAAAGGGGAGATATTGTTGATGGGGGACCTGAATATGCCAGATGTTAACTGGAGTACCTTTGCTGAAGGCACATCCAAGAGCAGGGTCATTCTTGATGCCCTACAGGGGGCATGCCTTAGACAGCTAGTGTTGGAACCCACTCGTGAGGGAGCAATCTTAGACCTGGTACTCTCAAATGGAGAAGGAGAAAGGATCTCAGATTTAGAAGTGGGTAGCCATCTGGGAACAAGTGACCACCAAACAGTGTGGTTCACAATAAACACAGCCATAGAGTCAAGCCATACAAAAACAAGAGTATTGGACTTTAGGAAGGCTAACTTTGGGAAAATGAGAGAGTGCCTTAGAAAAGCACTAGCAAATGGGCAAGAAGGAGGGGTGAAGGAACAATGGGGAATAATCAAACAGCCATCAGAGAGGCAACAAGCCTTTGTGTGAAGCAAATCAATAAACAAAATGAAGGAAAAAAACACCATGGTTCTCAAAAGAGGTGGCAGGGACAGTTAAGGAGAAAAGGATAGCATTCAGGAAATATAAGGAAACACAGAAGGAGCAGGACAGATAACTTTATCAGTTAAAGCAGAAGGATGCAGGGAAGGCAGTCAGAATAGCAAATGCACAAACTGAGGAGAAGATAGCCAAGTCTGTTAAGAAGGGGGATAAAACCTTTTATAGGTACATTAGGGAGCAAAGAAAGACCAAGGGAGGGATACAGAGACTTAATAAAGGGGAGGGAATATGGGCAGAGGGTGACAGTGAAAAAGCAGGGATACTGAACGAATATTTCTGCTCAGTATTCACAACAGATGAGGAGGGGGAGGTGCCTAAACCAAACAAGGGAGAAACTCTGAATGGGGGGGGTCAATACCAGTCCATTCACAGAAGAAAGGGTTTTGAAAGAACTCTTGAAACTGAGGGTGGACAAAGCAATGAGGCCTGATGGGATTCACCCAAGAATACTAAAAGAACTAAGGGTAGAACTAATAGCACTACTGATTACTCTCTTTAACAAATCATGGGAGCATGGAGTGGTACCTGAGGACTGGAGGAAGGCAAATGTGATTCCACTTCACAAAAGTGAGAGCAGGGTAGAGACAGGAAACTACAGACCAGTTAGTTTGACTTCAGTGGTACGGAAAATGATGGAATCACTTCTGAAGGAAAGAATTGTTGAGTACCTAGAGGCCAGTGGGGCATGGGACTCAAGGCAGCATGGTTTCACAGCAGGAAGGTCATGTCAGATGAACCTAATAGATTTCTTTGACTGGGTGACCAAAGTAGTAGATCAGGGAGGGGCTGTCTATATGGCCTACCTAGATTTTAGCAAGGCATTCGACAAAGTCTCACACAAAAGATTAATATACAAGTTAGCCAGCCTTGGAGTGGGTCCCAGGTGGTAGCCTGGATAAAAAACTGGCTGGACAAGAGGATGCAAAGGGTAATAGTAAATGGAGTCCACAGTGAAGAAAGGAGGCTAACTAGCGGGGTAGCGCAGGGTTCGGTACTGGGACCGGTCCTCTTTAATATCTTTATAAGTGACATTGGAGAACACCTGGAAGGAAAGGTATGCCTCTTTGCAGATGACACAAAGATCTGCAACAGGGTTGATACACAAGGTGGGTTGGAAAGAATGAAAAGGGACTTGGCAAGGTTGGAGGAATGGTCAAATACGTGGCAGCTCAGATTCAATGCAAAGAAGAGCAAGGTAATGCATCTGGGAAACAAAAACCCAGGGGAAGAGTACACAATGGGGGGTGAGTTAATAACAACAACAAAAATCGAAAGAGACCTAGGAGTAATTATATCAGATGACCTAAAGCTGGGCAAGCAATGTGAGAAGGCAGTAAGGAGGGCTGGAGGGATACTGGGATGCATAGAGAGAGGCATCAACAGTAGAAAACAGAAAGTTGTTGTCCCTCTCCAGAGACAGTTAGTGAGACCCCATCTGGAGTACTGCGTGCAATTCTGGAGACCACATCTCCGCAAAGACATAGACAGAGTGGAGGCTGTTCAGAGGAGGGCAACCAAAATGGTGCAAGGTCTGCACCAGAAGACATAAGAGGAGAGACTAAAGCAGCTTAATATGTATACACTTGAGGAAAGGAGGGAGAGGGGGGACATGATAGAAACTTTCAAGTATCTCAAGGGCATTAACAAGGTACAAGAGGGTAGTATCTTTCAGGAGAAGAGATGTGCAAGAACAACGGGGCATAATTTGAAGATAATGGGGGGACAGCTCAGAGGTAATGTTAGGAAGTATTTTTTCACAGAGAGAGTTGTGGATGCATGGAACAGCCTTTCTGAGGAGGTTGTGGAGTCAGGAACAGTGGGAGAATTCAAGAATGCGTGGGACAGGCATAAGGCAATTCTAGTGGGGGGCAGGAGGAAGTAAGCTGTTGATTAACTAGAATCTGCAGCTTATCCATCAGGTAGAGAACTGGGCAGACTGGGTGGGCCAAATGGTCCTTATCTGCTGTCAAATTCTATGTTTCTATGTTCTGAACAGCCCTGGTCAGGGCCTCCTTCCCCAACCCCAGGCCTAGTGCCTAGGCTACCTCAGCCCGAGCTTCCTCCAGCCTCCATTGGGGGTCACCCATCAGCCAAGGGATGCCGTACTCCCTCCCCAGAGAGGAGATCTTGCCTGTCAGCAGCTCCGTCCAGCTCCACCCTCCCCTCTCATGCTGACCTCTGACACCCCAGGCTCGTTCCCGAACCAGGTCACCAGCGTGGGTCGAGGTAAGGCACCAGCGACTTAGCCCTATGCACCACCTGGCTGGCCTATTTAGCTATATTTTGATGGGACCACAGTGGAAGTCCGTACAAGCGAGTTATCCAGATAATAGAGGTCCGGAGGTTCAACTGTATTAAAGATAGATACCATCTTCCTAACTCTGCCAGTTTTAAATATTTTCAGCTTATTCATGCCATATCAACATTTCTGGGCCTTAGACCATGTACATGGTGCAATTCAGCTGTGTCCGAATCTTTGTTTACTGCAGCCCTGCAGCCCCATTCAGTGTCCAAGCTCTATCAGCTTTTCCAAACTCTGGACTCCAATAGTCCAGTGGGGGTCTTTTTTATTGGCAGCAGACATTGATCCTTCAGGATGCTCTTAAAATGTGACATTCAGTTTGGCGGACTCTCTATAAATATATTAAACAGGACAGGCTTAATTTAATTCAATTTTGTATCCTCCATAACTTGTATTATACACCGTCTAAATTATTCAGGATGGGTAGAGTATCTTCTCCCCTGTGTAACAGATGTGGCCTTGTGGACGGTACGTTGAAGCATATGTTGTTGGACTGTGATAAGGTGACCCTTTTTTGGAACACTATCAGGGACTCCTTGGATCCCCTTTTGGGCTTGGAAGATATTTTCTCCACTGAACTTTTTTTGTTCAGGTCTTATCCCCCAGATCTTCCTAGAATTCATAAAGCCCATATGGCACTGATAGCAATAACTGTGAAGCTAATAATATTAAGACACTGGAAGGACACTTCTATTCCTCAGTACTGAGAATGGCATCAAATGATTCTGATGGTACAGAAACATATAGCTTCTCTTCAGAAGTGTCCCAGTTTCGGTCCAGATGGGAACCGCTATATATACTATTATCAGTATCTTCCCCAAGGTCATGGTCATAGATTTAATGTAGTCGTTATATCCAAGGGTAGGTATATTATCCATATGCCCTATTTTTTCTTGTCCTCAGGGTCCCTCTTAATTTATTTTATAATTTTGGTTTCATTGCTAAGCTCTGGGAGGGGAGGGGGGTTTTGGAAGATGGGGGATTGGGGTTTGTTGCTACTTATTTGTTTGGTCTGTCTGTCCATCTTTTTTCTTCTTCTTTACTGGTAATTACAACATTATATGTGCTATGTTTTATTATATCGTGCTGTGTTATTGGAAACAAAGTATATTTAATGAAAAAAGAAAATGTATTAATTATTAGCTTGAGTTCTGCACTGGGCTATTGTGATGTCATCAGCATTATGAAAGCTACTTTCTGATTAATTCAGTATTCCATTTTATTTACGCAGCCTTCAAGATAGTGATTGTTACCAACCCAACAGCAAAGAAAACATGTTATCTTGGAGAACTACAGTTGAAAGACCGAACCCTCACTCCACGGTTCTAAATCTCCCACACTGGGAACAAGTGTAGTAACAGCTTTAATTTATTTCCCAATGACACTCTCAAGAATTGGTCCCTCTATCAACACTCAACCTTTCATGACATCACCTTGGTACTCCCTTGAGGAAGTGCCAGGGAGGTGGCATGAAACATTTTATGTTGCTGGAGGCACCAATTGTTGTATTCACTGAATTTGTCATTTTGCAATAAATGTAAACTTTTTCTGCATCTGTTCTGTTCTCAGTGTGCTAGTTTTGTTACACTGGAGAGACTGCTTGGTCTTTCTAGTCCTGTAAAGCTCGTTGGCTTTAGCACCGACAACCCTGGAGTAGCTTTTGTCTGTTTATCTTATCTTGGGGGTTAGATACTGTATAAGATATAATAGCTATAAGTTGGGTATGGATGAACCAGGAGGGAGATCTTTGGAATGTAAAGGTGAGGAGGGGAAGGGGGAAAGGATGGATGGGGGTATAGAAGATGGGTGGAGGACAGGATGGGAAGAGGTGGGAGGAGGGCATTTGGAGGCAAGAGGGTGAAGTTTGAGTAGGCCTTGCATAAAAGGAATTTGTGTCAGTGGTCGAGGGGTGGGGAAATAGAAGGGGTGGAAGGAGGCAGGGAAAATAGTAGGAAGTGGATGGAGGTAGGGAAAATAGAAGGGAGAGGAATGGGATAAGGGAAGACCGGCATCATGGAAGGTTGTTTAAATCAATGATAGGAGCCTGGGGAACAAGATGGATGACTTTCAGGCCTTTTTGAATGAGGGACATTTTTATCTGATGGTAATCAGAGATTTGGGCATCCCTGAACCCTGACACGGATATCTCACTCCCAGGGTTTATCCTCCATAGGAAGGATAGAGTAGAGGGAAGGGGAGGAGGGGTGGCCCTATATGTCAGAGAAGAGATTTTGGCCAAGAGGGAGAATATGGGGAGGTGGGTATTGAGACACTATGGGTACAGATCCAAAATATAGTAAAGTGAAGGATGTGGTGGGAGGTATACAGGCCTCTAAATCAAAATGATAGCATAGATCAGGAGTTGGGAAAGGAGACCAGGAAGGCTTCATTGCAGGGAGAGGTGGTAATCGTGGGTGACTGCAACCTACTGGATGTAGACTGGAGCAGCCCTAAAGCCAGCATTAGCAGAAGCCATTTACTCCTGGACACAGTCCAAGATGGCTTCTTAACCCAGTGGGTGAGTGAGCCAACTAGGGATTGGGCAATATTGGACCTAGTACTGACAGACTATGATTATGAGGGACATTAGCATAGCTGAGGCTCTGGGTAGCTGTGACCACCAGTCAGTGTTGTTTTGACATGATATGTGGAAAGAAGTCCTGAACACTAAAACATGTGTTCTGGACTTCAAAAAAAAAAAAATTACTTCGCCAAAATGGGAGTGCAACTGGATGAGCACCTGGTGAGTTTGGGGGGGGTGCAATTAGGGTAGAAGGAAAATGGTCCATCATTAGGAATGAGATCTAGGAAGTTACCAATATCTGTCTGAAACAGAACAGTAAGAAGAATAAACACAAGAAACCCTTCTGATGCACAGTGGAGGTAGTTAGTGTTTGAGGTAGAATGAGTTAGGATAGATAAATCTCATGGGCCACATGGTACATACCTAAGATTACTGAAGGAAGTGGCAGCAGTACTGGCAGTCTCACTAGCTGACCTGTTCAGTAGCTCCTTAGACTCAGGCATGGTGTCACAAGTGTGGAGAACCATATATGTACTGCCTTTGAATATCATGTGTTAGGGACAGGCAGGAGAACTACAGAGCACTCAGCTCGACATCGATCATTGTCAAACTGATGGAAACCATTCTTATGGAAAGGTTGGTCAAGTTTCTTTAGGCAAATGGGCTGTAAGATGACAGAGAGCACAGGTTTATTGCAGGGAGGGCATGTCAAAGGAATTTGATAAATGTTTTTGACTGGGTCATAAAGGTGGCAGATAAGGGACCAGCAGTAGACATACAGTACCTCTATTTCAAAAAGCCCACTTATACTGTCCCCCATAAAACACTGATCAGGAATTGGGAAAAACTAGGGGGAAGGGGCAGAATGTCTTGGTGGGTGGCAAACTGGTTTTAAGGAAGAACCTTGAGGGTATTGTTGGTGGGAGAACACTCAGGGATAAGGGAAATTAACCAGTGTGGTACCACAGGGGTTGGTGGTATGGTTGGTGCTATTTAACATGTTCATAAACTACTCTGGGGACAGAATTAAGGGCAACATTTTCCTTTTTCCAGGATGTACCAAGCTCTGTTGGAGGGCAGACACAGAGGAAGGGGACAGAGATATAAGGGAAGACCCAGAAAGGCTGGAGAAATGGTCCAGAACTGGCAGCTGGAGTCCAATGCCAAAAAGTACAAGTCATGCACATGGGGAGAAAGAACCCCAGGTGTGGAGTACAGGCTGGGAGGGGGCTATCAAGGTGTCCGAAGAGAAGAAAGACACAAGGGTTACAATTATTAGCATCCTGAAGTCCACTATGCAATGTAATAAAGCAGAAGAAATGGCTAAGAGGATTACTCATGTATTTGGAAAACTGGTAACTGGGAAAGGCACACTGAGCTGAGCTGAGGCTCATTTCAAGGTGCAAACTGTGAGAAGGGGAAGGGGGTAAATAGTGCAACAAACGTGGCAAGAAGAGTACAGCAACAATTTCACAGTACAAAGTAAAGTGCAAACAGTACAAATTCCAAAGTAGAAGTGCAGTAACAATAGTACAATTGACAAAGTGGAATATTGAGAAACATAAATATAGACTGGATCATGACTATAAAGCCAGGAGAATACAGGTGGTAAAATTGCATCAGTGGTGGTTTAAAGCCGAGACCAGGCAGTGGCAATACAGGTGAGTACAAATCAGTAACAGTGGTGTGACAGAGAATGCAAGAGGTGGGTCCCACTTGTTGTGGTTTAAGTGGTAAAAAATAAAGCAAGATTACTCCCAGGATGGTGGAAATAGGACTGACCAGCCCAGTCAGACAAAAAGTAAGGTGAGTAGGGGTTGGGGGGCTGGGCAAGAGCCAGACGGAGCAGAGAGAAGTTTTTGATTGCATTTAAAGAGTTGGCGGGGGGGGGGATTGTTCCAGAGGGAGAGGAGGCAATAGGTGAAAGCATATTGGCCCACAGAGCAGTGCACATCAGGAAGTGAAAAGGTGCATGAGTCTCTGGTGCGCAGTGAATAGGAGGCAGGGGAAATAGGAGAGAGATGTCAGGAGAGATGAGGAGGAGACCTGAACCAGTATTTGGAGATGAGGGAGGCACATCGAGATATGCGACATGAGGTGATAGGAACTAAATAAGGAGAGGGATAAAGGGAGCAGTGGTGAGTGCAAAAGGGGGACTTAGTGAAATGAGAGAAAGCATTGCAGACATTATCCAGTCTGGCTAAGGAAGAGGAAAGGGCAGTACCGTAGACCACATCTACATAGTCAAACACTGGAAGAACAATTTTGGTGACCAGCTCCTGGTAGACCTGGAGAGAGAGGCAGTCCTTACTGTAATACAGAGCACCAAGTTTAGGGCAAAGTTTGGAGAGGATAGCATCAATGTGGGCACAGAAGTCCAGCCTGCCATTCAATCACACAGCAAGGTACTTGAAGGTTGATGATACTTTGAGGGGGAAGCCATCCAGGTGGGAAAAATGGGGGCAGAGGAGCCTGGAACAGTTTCTGGCTGGTACCAATTTGGTACTAATTTTTCAGTGTTGACCCAGAGTTAGATGGCTTAAAACCAGCTTAGAATGTTGTGGAAGTCTCACTGGAGCAAAACTTCCAAGGCCTAAGGTAAGGAGTCAGAGGCATAGAAGACTGTGTGATCCACATACATATGGCTTTGCAAGTTGGCACAGATGGAGGAAAGGTTGTATAGGAAAATGGAGAATAGGATGAGACCCAAAATAGAGCCATGTGGGAACCCACTCTGAATGGGAAGGAGAGGCAACAGGGCCTCTGCCACCTATACTGACTGTGGAAGGAGTGGAACCAGTCAACTGCGGAAGTTGAGAGGCCAGCAGGGCTCAGTTTATCCAGAAGGAGGGGTTGGCCACTGAGTCAAAAACCTTGGCCAAGTTGATGAAGATGGCTGCTGTGATATGCCCTGATCCATCCTGTAAACATTGAATCAGTGACCTGAGGCAGGGAGGAGATGGTGGAGTGGTGTTTTCAAAAGTCAGATTGGAAGGGAGAGAGGAAACTGGAGGAGTAGAGGAAGTCAACAAGCCTGGAGTAAATTTGTTTCTCTTGTAGCTTGGCAGGAATGGGGAGAAGGGAGATGGGGTGGACATTGCTGGGAGGGAGAGGTCACCCTCTTTGTTGAGGCTAGAATCTTATCAAACTACCAGGACTGAGGGACAGCACAGAGGGAAAAAAGAGGTTGAGAAGGTGGTTGAGGTGGAAGGCAATGGCAGGGGCAGAGAGTTGAAGCAGTCTAGAGTCCAGACCATCAGGACTGGATTTGGACAGATTGAATGAGGAAAGAGTATGCAAGGTCTCCTGAGGACTTATAGGGGAGATGTGAATCCCTGGGACAGGTGGGGCAGTGGGAGTGGAGAGTTAATGGTGGGACGGAGAGATGGCAGAAGGAGGGAGAGGAAAGACCACAAGTAGTAAGAAATTTGTTAAAGTGAGCAACAACAGATGGAGGATCAGAGACATGTGAACCAATGACCATAAGGATGGGGGAAGCCAATTGGGTTAAATAGAGAGTGAATAGCCTTCAAGAACTTTGCAGGGGAGTAAAGTTTATTCTGGAAGTTGATTTTAAAATAGTGTGACTGCAGTGTGAACAGTCTTCATGCAGGAGTTCCTGTGCTTCTTGTAAGATAGGTGAACAGGCAGTGAGTGGGATAATTAGAAGTGGGTCCAGGCTTGGTCACAGGACTTGCACTGATCTATAAGATCCAGCGTGATCCAGAGGTGGTGGGATCCTTTGTCCCTAGATTTTCTGAGGGGAGTGTGCTTGTCCCAGACATGTAAAAATTTAGAATAGAACAAAGAGAGGACCACATCAATGTCAGAGACAGAGGTGTGGAGGACCTGTCTGTTGCAGCAAAGTCACAGAGGAGGAAATCAATGTTGGGCAACCAGAAAGATCTGGACCAAATGTATTTGGGAGGGGAAGGAGGGAGTTGAATTTCTTTGATGCAGAAAGTTATATGATGAACACCGACAGCATCTGGCAAAAAGATGCAGCGTTGCATAAGTAGAGGGTTCACAAGCAGAAAAAAGGAGGTCACACTACCTCTGCACACATCCATGGTGCTTCTGCACCTGGGGTACTGTGTACAGTTCTCGAACCTCAACCACAAAAAGGACATAAAACAGCTGGAGGTGGTGTAAAGAAGGGCCACAAAAACAGATGTAGATGGATTCAGGGCAGCAGGGCTCTCGTACGAGCAGAGTCTGGAGAACCGAAATATGTACTGCAGGAAATGCAGGAAAAGAATATGCAGGAAAAAGACCTGGAGGTAACCATATTAGAAGACCTAAAGGTGGCCAGGTAGCGCTGCAAGGTAGTCGGGAGGTCTAGTGGGATACTGGGTTGCATAGGGAGGGGTAACTCCCGCAGAAAGAAGGAGGTGGTATTGCCTCTGTATAGATCACTGGTAAGACCCCACCTTAAGTTCTGTGTCCAGTTCTGGAGACTACAAAGACAGAGTGGAGGCAGTCCAGAGGAGGCAACTAAAATTGTACAAGGTCTGCATCAAAAGCCCTATGAGGAGAGACTAAAGGACCTGTGTTCACACCCTGGAATAGAGGAGGTAAAGGGGGGATATGATAGAGACTTTAAATACCTCAGGGATAAATAAGGTACAGGAAGGAAGTATGTTTCAGAAGAAAAGGTGTTCAAGACCAAGGGGACATGCTATGAAGTTGGAGGGGGTAGATTCAGGAGAGATGTGAGGAAGTACCTCTTCACAGAAAGAGTGGTGTATTCCTGGAAAAGCCTTCCAGCAGAGGTGAAAACAATGGTGGGGTTCAATAATGCATGGGATAAGCACAAGGGAATTATAGTGGAAAGGAAGACTGGAGGGAGAAAGAGCTGTAGATCAAGCACAGTCTGCGGTAATAGTGTAGGTAGGGAGAAATGGACAGACTTCTATGTTTCTGTTTACTCACAAGAGAACAGTGTGGAGGGGTTGTGGGATACCAGATGGACCAGACACCGAACTTCAGGTTCAACACACAATCTCTGTGTGATGTTTATTCAAAATACAAGAAATAAGCTTCTGCAATGCCATATTCCTTCTTCAGCACATCAGTTTGCAGCAACAGACTATAAATGTCCTTTCTCTGCACTTAGCCAGCACCTACTGACACTGATCTCTGATTCCATTCACTAGTTGAGATGTAGCCACCACCCCTATGCAGGCCCCATTTGCTTGGGTAATTGGGGCTCAAAAAGAAAAAAAAAACAACAAGCTATAGACAAAGAATCTCAATGCAAACTCACTGAAAGGCGGTTTACCCCAAAGGGCACTGGCAACAAATCAAGTTTCCAAGAAATACAACATCATGCATACGTCCATAATGTAATGCATCTTGGGATATATGCAAATCACCATGGCATTTCTGGCTTGTTAAGTTTACAACAATTTAAATGCATTTTAAATAGCACAACTAGCTTAATGTATATAATAGTCACCTAGTACTTTTTGTCATTATCAAAAATGTCTAGAGCCATGGTATTTTCATCATTTACGGGTTTCATAAACATAAGGTATATACATCAAGGTATTTTATGACATAGTGCTATTACATACTAAATCCAACAACAATAAACATAATCTGTTTTACATACACTTGGAGGTCACCACAATAACCTCCCTGTACTAGGACCTAAGAGGGAATAGGAAAATTAAAGAGGACACTATAACATAGTCAAGGGAGGGAGGGAGAAGGGGGTGCCGACAGCTGGCCAACCTTATGGAATAGAAATAGTAAAGGATAGATTAGGCTTAGAAATATAAGAACTGTTGCAACAGATTTTAGGAAAGGTCAGTCCTCAAGAGTGGCAGGAGCTCCCGGTCACAAACAGAAGGAAATGGGGGACATGATAGAGACTTTTAAGTACTTCAAGGGCATCAACAAGGTAGACACCAGTGTACTTTTCAGGGTTAGTGAAAGTAAAAACATGAGGAGAAACAACTACATACTGGCTAATGGTAGGTTCCAGCAGGAGGCCAGGAAGCGCTTCTTAATGGAAAGTGGTGAAGGAGTGGAACAGACTACCAGAAGAGAAGATGAGCAAGAAAACTATGGATGGCATAATGAGAGGATGGGATAAAGTGAAGGGGAGTGTGAGAGTGACCGGGGAGGAGCAGCACATAACTTAGGATACATTGACTCTGCATTGGACAGACATGATAGACCATAAGACCCCCTTCAGCTAGCAGATACCTTATATTCTTATGTACTTAGATAACAATTTACTTTCACAAATGTATCACCAATGGTGTTTTAGAACTATTTATTAATGGGTCAAGACAACCATCACCATACTGCACTTAGTGCACTCTGATTGGATGGAACAGGTCATCTGCCATATCCTTTAGAGTTGCTCGGAATCTGCGGAACGGTACTGGATTTATCAGATTCTGAGATTTTATTCATAATTCATAATTTCAGTATTCAACTCCAAAATTCTAACTCCAAAAACCCTACTCAGATGTGGAATCATAATCTGATTCCAAATTCTGATTCTGCATCCGAATGCTGCCTAAATGTTTTACCTGCCCCCACCTGGTAAAAATACTGCAAGCCCTCTCCAACCCTTCTCCCTTACCTTCCCTTATTTATTTGGTGTCCCACTCATGCTGCAGGCTGGTGGAGTGACCATGATGCTGGAGCTGGAGGACTGTACTGGACAGAGCCCAGTCCAGATGAGGAGGCAGTGACTGTGGTTCATCAAGTGGTGGCTTCTTCATCTGTCACCCCCCCATCCAGAGAAATGAATAAAGTCAGACTTGGTGACCCCCTCTCCAGCTTCAGTGCCAAATCCCACCCCCATAAACCTTGTCCCTGGCCCCTACTCTGTGAGCCAGTCCCTCACCAAGCCCATATTAGCAGGCTATCTATTTATTTAAGTGGTTAGTCCACTCCAATAGTGTACTCTGCAGTGGTCAGAGACAATACAGCAACCTGTCCATCCAATCATGTCCCCAGCCCAGACTTCCCTTACCCAGCAGCCTTCTCCCAAGTGGTGACCAGCTGAAACAGCCCTGGTAGCAGGCACTATCAGATTTTTTACTGAGTAAGGTATCTGATTTTGGTTACCCTGGGCTCTTTGTTAGTTGTTCATCACTTGGGAGATGACTGCTGGGTAAGAGAGTTTGGGCTGGGGAAGGGACATGACTGGATGGTCTGGTTATTCTGTGATGGACCGCAATGGAGTTGGGGGTACACTGTTGGAATGGAGTGGACTAACTTCACTTAAATAAATAGGTAGCCTGCTAGTATGGGCTTGGTTAGGGACTGACTCACTGACTATGGGCCGGGGACCAGGTTGCTGGGGGGGGAGGGGCATGGTGCTAAAGCTAGGGAGGGAGTTTCTGACTCACTAAGTCCAATGCTGTTCATTTCATTGGATTGGGGAAGGTGGATGAAGTCACTGTCTGCTGATCCTCACTGCCTGCTCCAGGACCAGACTCCAGTCAGTCCTCCACCTCCAGCAGTGTGAGCACATCCTACCAAGCCTGCAGCACCAGTGGAACTGTAGGAAAGTAAGAGAAGGGGCAGGAGAAGGGTGGAGGAACATGAGGGCATTTGTCCCATCCCACTAGGGGATCCTCGGGGTGTACTGGTTGGGTGGGTGGGGGTTGTAAAATTTGTATTTGAAATCAGATATAGAGTTGGAACATCCGATTGTGACTCTGATTCCAGCTCTGATGAAGGCATTGAATGGAATTTGAGTTGAAGCATATGTTCTGATTATTGGACAAATGAATGGCGGAAAGAATCAGCAGATTCCAAGCAACCCTAATGGCTACACAGCGGTGCCCAGTGTCAAGTTTCTTCTTGTCTAGTGATGTCAGTCCGCATCTACAGTGAAGAACTGGCAAGAATAGACAGAGCAATTACTTGCTATTTGCTCAGTTGCCTTCAGTTGCCTTGTGTATCTTATGACCAGTCATTACTATGGACAGCGAGATAGTAGCGTCATGGGCTGTCACAACATTTGGGGTTCTGACACTGGGCAGCTGTGTACACACTCGTGATGCATGGGGCCGCAGTTTCAAAATCCAAATTTTAATACCAGGCTATTTCATAAGTGCAATGACACACTCCAGGATTCTACCATTATTGGGAGATGTGGCCACTCCTCGGACATGTGCTGAAGAGCAGTTGGCTAATGGCCTCGTGTCTCAGCACACACCATAACAGTACATCTGTCTCCTAATGGACTCGCACCCTATTACGTGTTACTGCCCTATCCAGATGTGTGTGTCATTATTTAAATAAATAGGTTCGTACAGTACCTGTACTGAATATTGCCTGCAGAAGCAGACAAATTGCTCCAGACCCCTATTTCACTACGTTGCTCACAGGTGTGGGAGTTGGGCATCCCATTTCCAGCAGTGTGCTCCTCACGCTAAGCCATGTGTTATGGCTAGCAAAATGGTCCGACTCCCTTTCAATACCAGGCCTGTGGTGTTTTGTCAAAAGAAAGTTAGAAAAGCACCCCCACTCTCCATCCCACTCTGTAGCTTATAGCTGCTGGAGCCTGAAATGAAAAAAAGATGTGTTATGGGGAAGAATACTGGCAATACAACTGCACATTCAGCGTCTGTTAGAAAATATTGCTCCTGTCATAAAAGCCATTTACAGTACATATCATAAAAAAAAATTGGTGCCTTTCTCTATATCCTGCAGTTTTTTCCAAACGTTTGCTCAAAGTAATAATTTAAACAGATGTAAAAGCCAGAACAGGCAAATGTTGCTTTTTGTGCTCTGAAGTTAGAGCCCAGAAACAAAGCAGGTGCTCAGCGTTTAATGTGTAGCGGTAACCGCTCCTGGATATAATTTCACGAACATACTGTATGTTATTCAGCTAAAGAAATTACAGAACACATTCTTTCAACTGCATTTCTTTCCCAGGATTTGCACTAAATTGTGCCTGCTTTTCCATGCAGTCTATAAAATGCTTTCATTTACATTTACTGACCCCAGTGCACTTATTATGTGACATCATAGTTCATACCACGACAGTGGATTATGGTGTCACAAACACAGCAGCTGTGAGGTCAGTTGGGGACTGTGTAATGTTTTGGAAATAGATAGCTGAATAAGTACTTGACAGTGTGAACTATTTTAAACACTACTGTAAATCAACTGTGTGATTTCAGCCAGTTGGCACACAGAGCCACTGTAACCCCTATCCTGCGTACAGCAGACCTGTGCAGGAACTTTAGAAGTGGGCCATTCCACTTCAGAGCTGGGGGGAGGACGGGCTTTACTTGACTTTTGAAATAAGCAAAAAATACTTAAAGTTTATTATGAATCACTCTAGGTAACTCACCTGATTTATAAGAAGTTAATAGGGCCTGAGTAGGGTGTGTCTCTTATGCTGCAAGAGACTCCTCTTATTAGATGTGGGCAGCAGTTCAATTTTACTTAGCATTCTTTTCACACCGACCTCATGCTCTGTGTCTTTTATACCATGAGACACCCAAAGGAGGCCTTATTGACTTATAACAGTGGATCAATGTCAAAAACCTAAAAACCACCCAAGTTAAATACTACTGTATTTCTTTAAGTATTATGGGTTTAAAAAGCTTTACTTCACTGCTTTTTATGTTGATTGCGCACATGCGCAAGAAACATGTTGCGTCAGTTTTCTCCACAAGCAGGTTGTGGAGGCGTGGCACTGTTGTGCCCAATGCCCCCACAGCCTGCAAAGGTTTGTCCCTCATCCCCCAATGCCATGGCACGCTGCTGCTGACACTAGTTCAGCCAGCATGCTAAAAAGTCAGCCGCTGCAATCAGAGGCCGCCTCATCATTGCAGCGTCAGCCATCCGCTGCAATGAGGGAGTGACCCATCATTGCAGGGCAGGATGTAGGACCCCTGATATTGTTTGTGAACATGGCGGTGGCTTGCCGCTGTATTCACAAACAATATTTAACTATGTTTACTTGCCAACGGGGGAGCCCACTCTCCGTCAGCATAATGTACCCCCATTTAATTGTCTGGCCGCGGGTGCCCGATCCTCGTTGGCAGAAAGAATCCTTTGTTGTTTGCGGCGGGGTGCCCAATCCCCATCGGCTACGCTTCCCCAAAAACAAGACTCTGGTGGCACGTTGAGAGCCCACCCAGCTGCCATGTGCCCATTTTGTTATTTGCCGATGGGGTGCCCAATCCCCCATCGACTACAGCTGTCCCCCCAAAGTCAGACTCTGGTGGCATGCTGGGAGCCCACCTCAGTGTGCCACATGCCCCTGTAAAGTTGAAAACGGTCCCGTGATGTTTTCTTGTTTTTTTTGTACCTGATTAAAAGGAAACAGTCCCAAGTAGTCTCCCTGCCCCTCCCACAACCCGCACCCACCCACTGCGCACCCAGCCTCCCCCCCCCACACCCCACACTTACCTCTGGAGCTCGGTGCGGATGATCTTCTGTGGACCGGGAACACGTCTGCACTCTTCAAAGCTGACTACGAACTGAGGAAATGCAGGTAAGCTGTATAATGTAATGAATAGGGTTTTTTCAACTTTAGTGCATATCTCAGGCATTTTTGGGAATTTTTTCACCAAATTTTCAACATGGGGTTTTTAGGACCCCTCCTCATGAATTCTTGAACTGTCATGGCATTAATCGGCCCTGAAAGGTGGTTTTGTGGTCACTGCGCAGAATCATCTTTCGGGGCGATTAATGAAATGACAGTACCAGTGTTCATGAGGTGGGCTCTCAAAAAGCCTATGTTGAAAATTTGGTGGGAAAAATAAAAAAACGACTGTTTTACAAGGCGCATGCATGCAAGTTGTTACTATCGCCATAACTTTGGCGAATTTGTAATATTTTTCATGCCACGCTTTCAACATTGGCATTTTGTCACACCTCCTTGTGAGCAGTACAGCTGTCATTGTTCACATCCTGGCCAAATGTGTTTTCGCACTTGCGGCGCAGAATAGCGTGGTCGCTGTGGGAAATCAGTGTTCAGGACAGATTAAGAAAATGACAGTGACACTGTTCATGAGTAGAGGTCCTAAAATGCCTATGTTGAAAATCTGGTAATGATAGTCCATAAAATGACTGTGTTACGAGTGTGCATAGCGCAGTTTGCATGTACACTCATAACTTCGCGAATTTATAATATTTTCACTCCAGATTTTCAACATTGCCATTTTCCTAGGCCTACTTATGAACAGTACAGCTGTCATTTTTTCCATCCTGGCCGAAATGTGTTTTCGCGTTTCTGGCGCAGAATAGAGCGGTTGCTGTGGGAAATCACTGTTCGGGACTGATTAAGAAAATTACAATGATACTGTTCATGAGCAGAGGTCCTAAAATGCCTTTGTTGAAAATTTGGTGATGATAGCCCATCAATTGATAGTGTTACAAGTGTGCGTTGCACACTTTCCACGCACCCTTGTAACTTCGCAGATTTGTAATATTGGCACACCAGATTTTCAACAGTGGCATTTTTTTCACACTTCCTCATAAGCAGTACAGCTGTCATTTTTCACATCCTGACCAAAATGTGTTTTCACAGTTCCGGCACAGAATAATGTGGTAACTATGGGAAATCAGTGTTTGGGACAGATTAAGAAAATGACAATGGCACTGTTCATGAGCAGAGGTCTTAAAATCCTTATGTTGAAAATTTGGTGACGAAACTCCATAACATGACTGTGTTACAAGCGTGCGTTGAACTGTTTCCACGCACCCTTGTAACTTCGTAAATTTGTAATATTGTCACGCCACATTTTCAACAGTGGAATTTTTTCACACCTCCTTATGAACACTACAGCTGTCATTTTTCACATCCTGGCTAAAATATGTTTTTGCACTCCTGCCAGAGAATAGTCACTCTGGGAAATCAGTGTTTGGGACAGATTAAGATGGACTGAGTGAGAGGGGCGAGTGACTGAGCTCAGCTGAGCTCTGTCGGGACTGCTGCGGATTTGTTTGTGGGCAGACAAAGGCCCCAACACAAGAGCCCAGTAGAAAAGGGCAGCCTGCAACACTGGGAGAAACACAACGAGAGAGCACTGAGGGAGGGGGAGTGAGCAAACTCACCGAAGCACTGTCAGGACTGCTGTGGATTTCTTTGTGGGCAGAAAAAGGCATCAGTGCAGGCAGGGGCCCCAGTACAAAAGGCCAGCCTGCAGCAGCAGGAGAAACAGTATGAGCGAGTGAGACAGGGGGAGTGAGCGAACTCACTGAAGCGCTGTCAGGACTGCTGTGGATTTCTTTGTGGGCAGAAAAAGGCATCAGTGCAGGCAGGGGCCCCAGTACAAAAGGCCAGCCTGCAGCGGCAGGAGAAACAGTATGAGTGCATGAGACAGGGGGGCTTAGTGAACTCAACGGAGCTCTATCAGGACTGCTGCGGATTTCTTTGTGGGCAGAAAAAGGCACCAATGCAGGCAGGAGCCCCATACAAAAAGGCAGCCTGCAGCAGCAGGACAAACAAAATGAGTGCATGAGAGAGGGAGACTGAACAACCTCAACAGAGCTCTGTTGGGACAGCTGTGGATTTCTTTGTGGACAGACAAAGGTGCCAATGCAGCCAGGAGCCCCATACAAAAGCGCAGTCTGCAGCGCCAAGAGAAACAGAATGAACAAGTGACAGAGCGATAGTGAACGAGCTCAACAGAGCTGTATTGTGACTGCTGCAGATTTCTTTGTGGGCAGAAAATGCGGCAACGCAGGCAGGAGCACAATACAAAAGGGCAGCATGCAGCGCCAGAAGACACAGAATGAGCGAGTGAAGGAGGGGGAGTCATTGAGCTCAACGGAGCTCTGTTGGGACTGCTGCAGATTTGTTTGTGAGCAGAAAAAGGCAGCAATGCACGCAGGGGCACAGTACAAAAGGGCACTCTGCACTGGCAGGAAAACCAGAAGGAGTGAGTGAGCGAGCTCAGTGGACCTGTATTGTAACTGCTGCAAGTTTCTTTGTGGGCATAAGAAGGCAGCAATGCAGGCAGTAGCCCAGTAGATGAGGGCAGCCTGCAGCGCCAGCAGGAACGGAATGAGTGAGTGAGAGAAGGGGAGTGAGCAAGCTCAAAGGAGCTTAGTTGGGAGTGCTGCCGATTTCTTTGTGGGCAGAAAAAGGTGCCAACAGAGGCAGGAGCCCAGTAGAAAAGGGCAGCCTGCAGCGCTGGGAGAACCAGAATGAGCGAGTGAGAGAGGGGGGGGAGTGAGCTACCTCAATGGACCTCTGTTGGGACAGCTGCGGATTTCTTCCTTGGCAGAACAAGGTGCCAGTGCAGGCAGCAGCCCCATACAAAAGCGCAGTCTGCAGCGCCAAGAGAAACAGAATGAACAAGTGACAGAGCGATAGTGAATGAGCTCAACAGAGCTGTATTGTGACTGCTGCGGATTTCTTTGTGGGCAGAAAATGCGGCAACGCAGGCAGGAGCACAATACAAAAGGGCAGCATGCAGTGCCAGAAGACACAGAATGAGCGAGTGAGGGAGGGGGAGTCATTGAGCTCAACGGAGCTCTGTTGGGACTGCTGCAGATTTGTTTGTGAGCAGAAAAAGGCAGCAATGCACGCAGGGGCACAGTACAAAAGGGCACTCTGCACTGGCAGGAAAACCAGAAGGAGTGAGTGAGCGAGCTCAGTGGACCTGTATTGTAACTGCTGCAAGTTTCTTTGTGGGCATAAGACGGCAGCAATGCAGGCAGTAGCCCAGTAGATGAGGGCAGCCTGCAGCGCCAGCAGGAACGGAATGAGTGAGTGAGAGAAGGGGAGTGAGCAAGCTCAACGGAGCTTAGTTGGGAGTGCTGCAGATTTCTTTGTGGGCAGAAAAAGGGGCCAACAGAGGCAGGAGCCCAGTAGAAAAGGGCAGCCTGCAGCGCTGGGAGAACCAGAATGAGCAAGTGAGAGAGGGGGGGAGTGAGCTACCTCAATGGAGCTCTGTCGGGACAGCTGCGGATTTCTTCCTTGGCAGAACAAGGTGCCAACGCATGCAGCAGCCCCATACAAAAGAGCAGCCAGCAGCACCGGGACACACAGACTGAGCCAGTGACAGAGGGCCACTGAGCGAGCTCAGCAGACCAACGCAATCAACAGTCGGCATTGACAAATGCTTGTTTACTGAGGGTCTTGTCTTAGAAATTACTTTGAGCTCACCTTGACCCTAACCATCGTCATCATTTGACTGGACGACCCCTCTGTTTAGGCTCAGGTCACAGGTAAAGCACACTGATAAGTCCTAACCAGACACAAACATGTCTATGGATTTGCTGTTTAGAGCCCATTCAGATTGTTTGTGATGCTTTTCACCACCATGAGATCCTGTTTAAAGTTCATCATGGTAATTTGCGTATATTATCCATGATGCAGTGCACAACAGGCATATGTGTATTTTTTTTATTTGTTTTTTAAACCTTGGCTTTATATCCAGTGCAGTTATAGTGTAAATTTGATTCAGTGCTCTTGCATGAAGATTATTGTCCTTTAACTTAATTTTCCTTAGGGGCGCCCCATGATACACTACTGTCATCATTTGACTTTTCAGTCTCATTTTCTGGGCTAAGACACCATATCCTGGACAGTCATAGACCCAGATCAGATTGTATGGATCTGATATTCTGGTATCTGAGTCAGTTTGTTTATTAGATTATCTGTTGAAATTGTCTGTTACTAGGAAATATTGGCCAAGATAACAAATGCTGGAGCTATCCACAGATAATCCATCATAGAGAATGCACTATCCGGGCATCTTTGGTCCAGAGGTATGGATCCAAAGTTTCCAAGCCTGAACTCCCCAACATCACATGCAGCAACCTCTACTGTGCAGTCTGATGGGGATGCAGACTCATTCCAAATGATTCATGAGCTCTCCAAAGGTCTAATTTCCATCCTAAGCAATGTCACACAAGCCCTAGTTTATGGGTTAAGAATTATGACAAGCACTGTGTTTGTACTATCTGTTCCGCTTCATACAGTTTGGGTAGTGTGAATTATCTGCTTCTCTAGGGTACACTGTTTGAATCTACTGGATCCAATACATAACATTTCCCACTTTGCAGAGGTGTGGATCATGAAATGCCTGGCTTGGAAGTGAGATGATGTTTCTTCCATTTCTTTGTAAGAGTTTTGAATTTGGTAGGTTTCCTGAGTCTTGTTCTTTCATCTGCTTCCAGTTACCATTTTTTTTTTAATATAATTAGAAAAAGAAGCAAAAGAAATGTATTCAACATTACCTGTCTTGCAGCAATATCTATAGCTGGTGTATACTGGAGAACAAATAATTTGATCATGACAATCTGGATAATTTAACTGGTACTTTGTAATCTGATACAGACAACCTCATCTGGAACAAAAAAAAATGACTATGAACCAGAGTATCCAGTGAAATTCACAATTCAAGAAATGCTAAAATAAAGTAAATGTATGCAATCAATGAATTTCAAGTCATAGAATGGAGGTGAGGGGAGGTGAAATGAAGATATGTGCTGTACAGATGCATTCTAATCTTGCTCTAGGCCCTTCTGTGAAAGAGAAGAGTAAGGGAAACTAATCAAGAAGTGGCCCTCTTCACTCAAAAGCAACCTGCATCAACTGATCCTGAATAAAAAAGTCTATGACTGCTGGAAAAAGACATGATACCTTCAGGCAAGGCAGCAGTACAGGGTATCACTGATGGACTGCAAGACTAGAATTAAAGGGGAACAGTTACCACCTAGGGCCCCCCACTCAGGTGTGAAGCTGGTCCTAATGTGCCCTTTGTGCACAAAAACATTTTGGTTTACTTACTGTTTACTGTAGCATAGTAGATTATATCAAACTAATTTTGGTTAATTCTCATGACATCTTCTTTTACTACAAATCACAGAATCCCCTGAAGATGATGTCAGAGGAGTAGACAGCAGTGAGAAGATGCAACCTACTGCAGTGCATTTTAGTATTTATATAAGCTCTGATCTTTTGTTTGCTGGTCCCACTTTCCTCCATGGGCTATGTACAGTCATAGAGGACTATACTTAGCCCCCGGAGAAAAGCACACCCAGAAAACATCTCCTTGGAGGTTATAAAAATTCTAACATGTACTGCAGGCTATCGAATCTCCCACTGTGCCTACTACTCTGATGGCAACTGCAGAGGATTCTGGAACTTTTAGTAAAAACAAGATGATATGAGAATTAACTAAAATTAGTCTGATATAATCTGCTATACTACAGTAGACAGTAAATAAACCAGAATGTTTTTGCCCACAAAGTGCACATTAGGACCAGCCCCAGAATTAAATGTGGGGCCCTTTGTGCTGGCAGTTCCCCTTTAAGAAAGCCAAGGAGGGGCTAGAAGCCATGCTTGCAGCAGTCTTCCTCAGATCCATCAATCATGGGCTTTCTCATATTAGTCAAAATGTAAGAGATGGCCTTGCCTCTTTAAGCAGTTGTGCTGTATGGGCATTCAGTGGTTTGGGACAGCTGACTTGTTGGTGATGTGGGCAACACTGTCAAAAACCTTGACCTTGTTCACATAAATAGCAACAGTGAACCATCCCTGATCCGCCCTCTTCAGGATGGTGTTAGCAGGCCTGAGTAGAGCTGATGCAGTTGGATGTGGCTTCCTAAAACCAAACAGGTAGGTATTTAGGAAAAAGTGGTACCCAGCAAGAGGAGAGCTGAGAGAGGATCAGATACTCTTGCAGTTTGGCCAGAGTAAGGATGAGAGCCAAACAGAGTGATACTTACCTGAACAGAGTGGTCACCACCTTTTGTGAAGTGGGATGACTGAATCTCTTCCAGACACCAAGAACTGTACCTGAGGCCGGCCTTGTAGCACAGCCATTGGGCTACTGCTCAGAACACCAGCAAGCCAGGTTCGAAAACAGATTCAGGTCACTTAGGGGCTGGCCAGGTGAAGGAGGACTGAGTGTTCCAAAGACCGCTTTTCTGGCTCTGTGGGATGCTACATCCCACTACTTACCTGATAATGGCAAAAGCCAGAGGGCTTCATAGTGTGAATGCATACTTGGGAAAGGCATACTTTGGCAGAAGAAAAGTGTCATCACAATGAGGATGCATACTCTGGGAAGACCTACCTTGGCAGCAGCCAGTGGCATCACTGTGTGAGTGCATAGTTGTGGAAGGCTTACTTTGGCAGAAGCTAGTGGAATCAATGTGTGAGTGCACAGTCAAGGAAGGGTTACCTTTGCAGAAGCCAGGTGTCATCACTGTGAGGATGCATACTCTGGGAAGGCCTACCTTGGCAGCAGCCAGTAGCATCACAGTGTGAATGAATACTCAGGAAAGACCTACCTTGGCAGAAGCCAGGTGGTTTCACATTGTCTCTGTTTTCCAGGGTCCCATGAAGATCATTACTGACTTCAAGCACAAGTCTGAGCTTGTGATTATCTCATAAACCATGCTGGCAAGGTGTTAGCAAACTGCCAGTATCCAGGAACTCCTCAAATTGGTCAAAAACAATTCCCCCAAAGACCTTGTGCAATGGGGCAAGTAAGGATATTTGTTGGGGCAAGTAATGATATTGGTCAATAGTTTTTAGTCAGTGTCCTCTCTCCTGATCAAAAAACAGGGACCACAGTTGCCTGCTCACACAATCTTGGGACCTCACCAGTTGGTAAAGAATGGTTGTATAAATTGCACAGAAAATTAGCCATGACATCAATGAAAAAAGAAAAGAGTTTTATGTCCAGCTAGTCCCAATCTTCTCAAGATCTGAAAGATCAACTAATGGATCAATTTTTGCAGCTCTACAAACAGCATTATTGAGCTCTGAGGCAATTTCAATCAGAACTGTCATTTTTTTAAGTAGTCAAAAGTGGTATTGCTGTGGAATTGGTCTTTCCATGAGGTTGTCTAGTACTTGCTGATTTGCCTGTTGCCCATTTGAAAATTGAAATTTGGAGATTAAATAATATTTCATTTTTGTCTATCTAGCTAATTGTTTACATTTATTCCTTAGTATTTATATTCAATCAATGTTATATTTCTATGTTGTTTCCTAAAAGCTTTCCAGACCCTGTCTCTCTCCTGTATCATTTGTACCAGACAAGGTGTAATCCAATCTTGACTTCTGTTTTTACTACGTAAACCATGGATGGGGCAAAGTGCTTCCTAACCCTGTTACATTCATGTATAATATAATCCAACATCAAATCTGCCACGGGGACAGAAAGTTATGACCAGTCAATCAGTGAAATAGCATTCCTGACTTCATTAATGTTCAGATTACAAATTGATCTGGAGGTTACATTTAGAGCAAGGGAACAAGACCTGTGAGCACTTCAGTATCAAATAACTGGTGAATGGTCACTTAAGCTATCAGTTAAAGGATGGTCTTGATGGATGTGATCTAGTCTAGAAGTGACTATCCAGTCTATGAAGGACTCAGTGCCAAAGTTAAAGTAAGAAGTACAGGGATATCATAGAATAAAGAATTACAGATATAACAAAGCAGAACAATATTGCAATTTCAGTGTATCATGGTATAGTCCTTGTATGGCATGTGCTAAGAAAATTCATAACTTTTAATCTTATTTGGGAATATTAACTTATCCTGAGGATAGAAAAGTTATCATGTCATTTAGAGTCCAAACATTTTCAAGTAAAGTATTAGATGCAAGATTTAATAAAAAAATATTATTTTTAGTAAGAATACAAATTGTGACTGTAGCTTTGGTGAGGAGGAAACTAGTAAATGCAAAATCTTGCGGTGTCCTGCATATAGTAATAACAGATTGCATTGGTTAAGATGTACAGCATATTTTCCAGTGTTTATAAAATCCCTGATGACAACTGCTGAATATTTACTTAATATGTATGCCAGACAAAAGCAATTTTGAGACATTAGCTTTGAAAGCTGCTATTACAAATGCAGAATCATTGCAAACATTAAGATCAGAGACACAGAGATACTTTGACGTCTATAACTACAGAAAAATGCCAAAAACTCACTACAGAGCAGGAGCTAATTTTTACTGTATTTAACTCTGGGCAAGTCACCTAATATACAAGTGCTCCAGTCCACCCAGCTGCAGAAATGAGTAGCAACAGGACCCAGTGGGAAATGAGATGTTTCATCACAGCTGGGCTATCCTGGGTAAATAAACTGTAGTTGAAGAGCTGTTTACATCTTAGGGAAAACTTAAAAAAAAAAACATAATACATAGGTATAAATTGGTTTTGTATATGTTGTCTATATACAGTATTTCTCCTCCCCATAATCAGTTAATGAGAAATGTGTACAAAACAGGGGCCAGATATTCAAAACTTTGCCCCGGCAAAGTACTTTTCTTAGCGAACAAACTTAGCCAGACACAGAGCACGCTATATTCAAAGGAATAGCCCAGGGCAAACAGCTTCCGAATATGGCATGGTAATGAGGCCATGCAACTGGGTTGGGAGTGCAGGGCAAAAATAGCCCTGGAATAAGACAGCACTGAATAAAGCAACCAGGAAGTGCAACCACAACAACAACACAGTACACAGCAACATGAGGCAGGTACAGGCAACTCACGTGGCCAATGTGTGTGCCAGCAATCATAGACTCAGTACAGCTGCAGGAAGCAGCAGATGTGAAAGAACAGTGATCAAAACGTATAATATTCCCCGTACCGTTAGCGCTGCGGCTGACATTGCGCCTAGCGGCAGAGCTGAAGAAAGTTAGCCTGGAGCAAACACGCTTGCCCGCTAAAATGTGCCATATTCAAATTGCCATGCAAATGAGCCTACTTACTTAGTCTCTGGGCAAACAACCGGATTAGTATCTCATTATACCCTGATTTGCATGCAGTTTGCCCAGCGTTACTGCAGAGTCCCAGAGCCACCTGTAGGTCAGTCTGGAAGTACAGGGCTGACCAGGTCCAACCGCAGCTCCACCTGTAGGTCAGTCTGGCAGTGCATGATGATAGCTGCAGGCTACATGTAAACAGTACAGCATAGCATAGCATATTATACCCCAGGGACAGGACACCATAGGCACAGGTGGTGATGGTGCTGCATGCCACTGTCACATTGTAGGGCATGCTACAGCACAGCAGAAACTACAGTAGCAAGGGGGCCAGAAATGCGTGGACACAGCAATGCCTATGGTGTGTAGGGAGTGATGATGACTGCACTATACACAGTGAGCGCCCAACCTGGGATGTTTTCTGACACTGGACATTACTTTTACGCTGTTGTGTGACCCACAGATGCTGCACCTGTGGCATGGATGCTCACAGTGACATGTACATTTCTGGCTTTGTGTGCTATGGCAGTTGTACAGCTGTGAGGTATGTGGCCGGGGGGGGCATATATTATCCGAAAGGCACACTGGTGTCGGGGTATTCCCAATACTGACCCATGTACACTGCATGATGTGTCCCAGCCTTGTGACCACACCTGATCTGTAGCACAGCCTCGCCACCCATATATGCTCTTCTCAACATCCTCCATGCCCACAGTGCTGCATGTGTGTGCTGGCATCTGTTGGTGTCCACGGAAGTGTGGTCCACAGGTGTGTGCTGTATGGCCACACTGCCGTACTGTCCACTGGTGGCAGGGTCACCACTTACTGCCTGGCATGGCTGGGACTGGTGGCAGATGATGGCATCATTGTGATGCCATCAGTTAGCAGCATGCTTCCTCTACGTTTGGCTTTATCTATGTGTCATATTTATTTTTAGGGTCGCGCAAAACCCGCGCTAAACCCAGCGCAAATGCCGTTAAAGCCATAATGTCGCTTCGAGCTGATTGCCCAAGTTAAGACCAGCTTTTCTAGTAGGTAATGTGCACCGCTAAGTGTCGCGCTAAGTCGCGCAAAACCATTTAGCACGGCGCTAGTCGCTGAATATATCATTGCGCCTGTATTCATGTCAGTTTGCCCCTTGCATACAT
Organism: Neoceratodus forsteri; assembly: GCA_016271365.2. NCBI lineage: Eukaryota > Metazoa > Chordata > Ceratodontiformes > Ceratodontidae > Neoceratodus > Neoceratodus forsteri. Next base: position 37,629,014 of record CM028134.1, read on the forward strand.
TATAATTTTGCCCGGTGCTAATGCAGTTTGCCTGCGCTATTTGGCCTTTTGAATATGGCAGACCCGCGCTAATCCCGCGCTAAACCTGCACAAATGGCTTTTGCCCAGCGCAAAGTTTTGAATATCTGGCCCAGGATCTCTTATTGTTTATTTATTTGTTTGTTTTTGTTACTGGGTAAGTGCAGTAGGCATGCAGTGTCATCTAGGGATGTGCAGTTCATTTGCCCCAAGTGGCTTATTCCCTACTAGAAGTCATAATCCTCTGTTGTGACATCACAGGTTGTTGATGCAACAATAGTGGTGATGTTACAAGAAGAGTATTATGACATTAAGTGGGGAACAAGCAATAGGAGTAGATGAGCTCTTAAGGATAGACTAAGCTTTTTATGCAAATGATTTCAGTACTAAATAACGGGAGGAGAAACAGAGAACTAATGTGAAATATTAGCCGAATTGTGTCTAAGTTTTATAGGTTTTCAAGTTTTTCTTGAGGAATCTGCTGCTGTTAAACTGCTATGAGTCTATCAAGTCTTTACTCTTTATCTTCTACTAACACTTCTTTGTGCCGTATTCTTGTGATATGTCATTTAATAATAGATTTTAAGTAGTATATTTAATACTACTGTATATTGTAAGTCCACAAGCAACAGCAGATCTCATGTTTCAGCTATCAGTATGCACTGCTACAGTTGTTGTATGCGCACTACACATTATACCATACGATCAAGTATTGTTGTGTATGGATTTCCATACACTCAGAATCATTGTGTATAGCCAAAAGTTGTTCTGCACACTTCAAAGGTCATAAAACATTGCTGTTGTGCACAGTTCAAAGGTTTGTGACAAGTTGCTGTGCACAGTTAAAAAGTCACAAAAGTTGGTGTATGGTCATGTCCTGTTACTCGCCCTGTCAACATAATTTAATTTTAATGTAGTTACTATGAGTAATGAAAGGTAGGCAGGAGGGGGAGAGGATTTGTCCCACTTTCTTCTATTTATAAACTGCAGTTTTCATTGTTGACGTACAGTAAAACCCATGTACTATAAACAACAAGCATGGGCAACAATGCCGAACTAGGCTCGTGTTTCCATCTTGGGGTTGAAATGAGATAATGGACCTCTCAATTTTCACTCTTGAGATCCATATGATGTCATTTCAATCCCTCGATGGAAGCACAGCCTCACTTTGTATGGTTGCCCTTATATTATTCATTCTGTCCTGCATGAGGCATCAAAAGCTGAAAGAAAAAAACTCTAGGAGAGTTCTTGGTATCCATATTAGAGCGGAGTGGAGGAGTTCTACTTCTGATGGAATTCTAAGGAATTAGACAGAATTTCTGAAATTCCATGAAATTCTGCCAGAAGTGTAATTTAAAAAAAATAAGCACAGCTCTTGTCCATTTGCAGAAAGGCAGCAGCGAACATCCACTTAAACTGCCATTCTCTCCAGTGAGCTCAGTGGTGCAGCGATTCTGTGAGTGACCTGTAGTGCAGCCGTTAAGCAGAAGACTGGAGATTAAATCCTAATACATGCCAATGAGTTTTTTTTATTTATCTATCTATGCAATTTCTCCAACCAGGTTAATCCAATGAAAGACAATACCTCATTTTTATGGGGATCCCAAGGAGTACAACAGCAGACAGTAGTATATCTTAACACAGCAGAAAATCAGTCAAAGTACGTACAATATAGAAGGTAGAAATATAGTGTAAAAGCAAGTAAGAGACACAACATAATTTACTACAGAATGGCACAGGTGAAATAACAGCTGTAAGGAAAATTGGGCCTGAAAGATATATACTGTTTAGGGGATATGTGTGACATTGGTCTGAAACCAGTCTAAGAGGTTCTCGGGTGGTGGGATGGAGCAGTTGTGAATGCTTGTAGGTTGGGGGACTTTCTATGCTGAACAGGGGCTTATTCTAGGGATGCAGTGCATAATATGCCTTTATAAAATGTGAAGAGAAAATCCTTCATCCTGACTGGCCATTAGCCATGCATTAGAAGTGTCTAATACATGGCTAAAAACAAGTGCTGGCCAGCAGGATGTGGGACAGGAAAAGAAATCTATGAGCCAGTAGACAGCTGCCATTTCCCCCCTCATTAAGCCCACATATGGAAATAAATAGTAATCAGCAGACATGGTAAACCCAGTATTTTAATTTTTTCCCACTCCTGGCCAGACCTTCTTTCTGAGGAGAGCCCCAGCCTTATCATCCCAATATCCACAGGGACTTACCTGCCAGCCATCTTCTGCAGGGCTTACCACCCCTGACTGGGTTGGTGGCATTCCGCAAGCCTTGCTGCAGAATGGATCCAGTTTGGGCCGCCACACCCACCTGGACTGATGGCGGGCCTGCGGGTGCTCCTCTTCATCCTATTACTGGACTATTTTCCTGTTTTTGTCCTCAGGAGGTGCAGCATGCAGTGATGTCGTGGTGCACATTACGTGCTCCTGTGTGGTGTGCCTTGATGTCTGCAAGCCTCCCGACCTTCCTGGCCCTGGCTGCCTTTCATCCAGGTTCAGCCAGGGGCAAGGCAAGCATCAGGCTCTGCCCACCCTCCCCCTTGGAGGAGGAGAACAGTCCAATGGGCACTCTGTTCTCCTCCCCCCTTGCCAGCTCTCTGACACCTTGGAATCCAGGTCATCCGCGTCACAAGCTGTGGCACTACCACTGCACCAGTGGACGTGCCTGCAATCAATGTTTTCACTAGCTGTTATACAACAATGAAAGAGAGTGCTTGCATTTATATCAGACATCATTAAAAAGGCAGTTTCACTTGTCTATTCCCCTTCATGAATGTTCAGTCCAGCTGCCAGCCCAACCGCTGCTCATTGACTCACTCACTCTATACCTGGATCCATTTTCTCATGCTCACTAAAGATGCATTTGTTCAATGTCCAGAAGCAGTAGTCAGAGTAAAGTTGTTTTTTTTGTTTAATAATTCAGACCTGGCACTACTGGCATGTCTCTGCTGAATGATTCCTTTGTTCCATCCGCTCATCTGCTCACATGCCCACCCGCTCATCACCGCTTCTCACACCTGCTGATAAATAGCTTCAAAAGAAAACTTCACCTCCCACCCCAGTGGCTCACAACCACCACATCTCAGTTGCTACCAGCACTCACTCATTTGAGACAACCTTTTCAGGCTGTCAGTGGTGCTCAGTCAAAGGTACTGGTAGGGTCAGCATCTGGAAAAGAAAAATGTGGAACTGCACCTTTTTCAAACGATCTGCTGTTCAGCCATGCTATTAGTCCCAAAGGAAGCCCGATTGAACACATATCCTTTCTCAGATGCTTCATTGTTCTCGCACCATGTTTGGCTTGCTCCCTCACTTTAGGAGGCAGTATAGCACAGTGGTCTAAGGCTCTGAACTGCAAATCTGGTGACATCCAGCAGACCAGAGCTGGGTTTGAATCCCACAGCTTCCACTTGCATACTGTGTGACCCTGAGCAAGTCACTTAACCTCCTTGTGCTCCCAGGTCACTCCTGTAAAAAAGCTTTCAGCTTAGTGTGTTATACCTGGTTAAACAGCAAATAAAAGCTATAACTTTCAAATAAACCATAAAATAAGAAAACTATCATTTTGTTTGTGCAGGTGGGTCTTTCACAGTGGAGGGGGTGTACACACACAGAACAACTGTAGAGGCTCACTCATGAAACTACAGCTATGGAGACCATAGCAGGACAAATGTCCTAAGTTTAAAAAAGATCTGAAAGCACATGCAGATGGAGTAATTACTTTATGTCACCTTTAGACAAATATTCTAATTTTTATTATGTTAGCTAATTAATTTAAATTCTTGCATGCATATTAAATGCAGATTCCAATTTTGTAAGCATAATAAGACACTCTGGGGGTATGCATTAGGCAGTTCTAATGCACACCAGGGGCTGAAGCACTCAGCCTGTCACCTCATACCTTACAACACCCCTGGCCGTACATTACAACTGTCTAATGCACACCCCATCATGTCTATTGTTTACTTAAACCAGAACCAGGCTTCATTCCAGCCCAGGAGTTGAAAAGTTGTGTGCTGCAGATGAGTGGAGGGAGTAGGGATTTCCTGACTCTGCAAAGTAAGTTAATAGGTAATTAGGGGCTTCCTCGTGCACACAGTTTTATAACAAAGAGAACCAGCGATAAGCATGTCTGACTGAGGGACTCATCTACTGAGCTTGTCAGACAGTGTACAATGATGAGTAATCAAGTTAAGGTTGTCAGAACCCACTGAAGTTCTGGGTTCTGGTCTAGAACTTTGCAAATAGTTCTAGGTTTTTATTCTTCTTTAGAACTTGAACTCTTTTGTGTATAAGACTGAGGAGAAAGCACAGATAAAGATTCTGGGAGGAGAAAAAACATAAATAAAAGTCCTGCCCTCTCAGCACAGCAGTAATATTGTTTCACTGCACATGCAGAAAAGAGAAACACATTGTGCATTCTAAATGCAAATAGCAAGTGTCACAATTCCATCCATGTAGCACGTCTGCATATAAGCAGCATATTCTCATATTGCCACTCTCTGCAACATTGTAGGATCTAATTCCCAATAAGTAGTTTGTTTTCCAGGCTTGCATCTCCTGTTTGTGAAAGGTCTGAACAAAAAAAGCATTTTATTTAGTATTTAGAATCCTTAGTATTTGGAACCCATGGGTGTTCTAGTTCTAAATTAGAACTTGATGCCCTGGGTTCCTAAAGGGTTAAATCTTTTTAGAACTAGTTCTGACAACCCTAAATTAAGTCACACTAGGACAACAGGAACCAACTGTTTTCCTTAAAATGTATTTCTGTTTGATTTTTACTCATTATGTTGCTTGCACACATGTACAAGAAACGTAGTGCCATCATCAGAGTTTTTGGAGGTGTGGCACCCATCTTCCAATTCAGTCAGTTTGTTTGCAGGCGCGGCCCCAGTTCCCTAATCACTGCTGCAGCTGTCTATGACAGCAGTTGAAAATGCAGTGGTTGTACAGTTGAAAGGGAGAGCTCCGCTTCAGTGAGCAGAGCTCCTCCCCCACATGCAAGCACATACTGCGTGCTATTACACGCCCCCGCACACACTGTATGGCCCGATGGGGTGCCCAATCCCCATCAGCTCCGTCCCCCAAAGCTTTCCAGGTGCCACACTGGGAGCCACCCCAAGCGTGTAAAGCTTGTTTATAGCCAGCAGGGGCCCAATCCCCTCCGGCTCCATGGCTGCACGCCTCCCCAAAAGCTTTCCAGGTGCCACGCTGGGAGCCCACCCCAGTGTGGCAAACATCCAGTGTCGTCTTAATAAAAAAAAAAACCTGTAAACAAATAAATGGTCCCTCATAGTCTCCCTGCCACCCACAACCTGCACTCATCCACTGCCCATCCTGCCTCCCCACACCCCCCACCCCATACTTATCTGCGGAGTCCAGTGTGATGATCTTCGGTGGACCAGGAACACGTCTGCACTCTTCAAAGCCGATCGCAAACTGAGGAAATGCCAGTAAGTTGTATAATGGAATAAATAGGGTTTTTTCAACTTTGTTGCATATCTCAGGCATGTTGGGGAATTTTGGGCCCAAATTTTCAACATGGGGTTTTTAGGACCCCTCCTCATGAATTCTTGCACTGTCATGGCATTAATCAGGCCTGAAGGGTGATTTCACGGTCACTGTGTGAAATCACCTTTCGGGAACAATTAGTGAAATTACACTGCCAGTGTTCATAAGGTGGGCTCCCAAAAAGTCTATGTTGAAAATTTGGTGAAAAAGTTCCTAAAATGACTGTTTTATAGCGCGGCTATGCAGTTCCCACGCTCATAAGTTCATGAATTTTCAATATTTTCACCCAGATTTTCAGCATTAACATTTACCACACCTCCTTTTGAGCAGTATAGCTGTCATTTTTCACATCTTGCCCAAAATGTGTTTCCACCCATGTAGTGCACAATGGCACAGTCGGTGTGCAAAATCAATGTATGGGGCACATTAAGAAAATCACAGTGACACTGTTCATGAGCAGAGGTCTTAAAATGGCTATGTTGAAAATTTGGTGAAAAATTCCTAAAAATGACTGTTTTATGAGCGTATGCTGAGTGTTCCTATGTACGCCATAAGTTCGCGAATTTTCAATATTTTCACTCCAGATTTTCAGCATTGCCATTTTACCATACCTCCTTATGAGCAGTACAGCTGATATTTTTCACATCTCACCCAAAATGTGTTTCTGCCCATGTAGCGCACAATGCAAAGGTCTTAAAAATGGCTATGTTGAAAATTTGGTGAAAAAATTCCCTTCAGCTGTTCTGCAATGTTACTAATGAAGACCCTGCAGCACCCCACTGGTCACCCCCTCTCCCTACACTGCACTCCATTTACCACCACTCTCTGCCTCCTGTCTGTAAGCCAGTTTCTAACCCAGTTTACCACCTTTCCCCCATGCCAAGCCTACCCAGCTAGTTTATCAGCCTCCTATGTGGGATGGTGTCAAAGGCTTTGCTGAAATCAAGGTAAGCGTTGTCCACTGCCCCACCCTGATTCACTTCCTTTGTCATCCAGTCAAAGAAATCAACCAGATTTGTCTGACATGATGTCCCCACTGTGAATCCATGTTGTCTATGGTCCTGGGTTCCGATGGCATCTAGATGCCCCACTATCTTTTCTTTAAGCAATGCCTCCATGATCTTCCTCACTACTGAGGTGAGGCTGAATGGCCTATTGTTCCCTGCTTCCTCCCTCCTGCTGCATTTGTGTAGAGGGACCACATGTGCCCTCCTCCAATTCACTCATGTTGAATGACTCAGTGAACACGGCTGCCAGAGGTACTGCTATCTCCTTTCACAGTTCTCTTAATATCCTTGGGTGTATGCCATCTGGTTCCATTGCTTTGTCCACCTTCAATTTAGTGAGCTCCTGCAGGACTCTTCTGCCTTTGAATGGACTATTGTCCACCTCTTCACCCCCTTGGCAACTGCTGTACTGCTGTGGCCCTTGCCCCTCCCACTCTTCTGTGAATACTGAGCGGAAAGACACAGTGGATGACTTGGGAGGAAGGCATGGAACTATCACTTCCAAATACCTAAACAGCACATACAAGCAAGCAACATTTGGCATTGACAAATGCTTGTTTATTACAACAGTAAGTGGTGTTGCTCGGAAATTATCCTCCCAGGTCAGATACCATTGGATGCCATCATTTTGGTCAGATATCGGAGAGCATCAGATGGCATAGACATCCGTCCAAGGGACCGACCTCTTAGGATCCACTGTAAGTATTTGAGGTATCCCTGGATCTGACCTGGATCCAATGGAACCGCCCATCAGATCCAACAATCCAAGGCTGGTTATGATGGATCTGCCCACTGGATCCAGCTATATGAGTTTGGATCTGATGGATCCAACTTTGGATCCATTGGTCAGGTCCTAGGTCTGATACCAGCACTATCCAGTGGAGGATAGTTGGATCTACAAAAGCACTATCGAGCAATACCCATAATAAGGCACTCTCACAACCATAAGGGTTGATCAACAGACTGTTCATCAAACCACTGAGCATGCCACATTGCTTAATTACTGTATGAAACACTGGCTGGAAATGGGTAATTTTGACTTGATGACAGCATTTTAAAAGGGTTAGCTTAATGGCTAAAACCCCTCCGGTAAAACAGGACAATCAGAATTGAGACCCCAAAAATTAATTAAAAAAAAGCAAAAAGGAACTAGGAGTAGAGTGTGTTTCTGCTTTAAAAGAGCAGTACATTATGTTTTTCAGAGTTGCATATCATATTTGATTTGTGAATACTGTAGCTGATAATACTTGGCTGTTTATTTTTCCCCCTGACATTTCTCATCATTTACAATAGTACTTTTAGGAGCTGCACCAACTTTTGTCAATGCCACCATTCTGAAACAGATCTGTGGAGGAGGCAGTCCCAGCAACTGCTCTGTCATTTTAGAAAATTTCCAAGTGCTGTCAACACATCTGAAGATGTGAGCACATGATGCGTTCTTTTGTGCTGACATCATTGTATGATGTGGTAGTAAAAATATTTATTTTTATGCAGGTTAATACTTTTTTCAAAGTAGTCCTGTTTCACTTTCATACAGTTACAAAGCACGTATAATTTTACGGAAAAAAAAAACACAGATAACTACAATAACATTTTTCTAAAACTTCCCATTTTAACTATAACGAGACATCAACAATATAATTCATTAATCATAACTATCATACAAACAGAGACAAGACACAGTTAAGATATTAATACATTTACCTAAAAGGGGGAAAACGAAAAATTATATCTCTTCCCCAGCATACAGATATTAATTGCAGGTACATTCTACAATATAGTTTTCATTTAATCTAGATTTAGAAAGAGATAATTTTTCAAGATTTTCTTATATGTGGTGGAATCTCATTCCAAGTTTTAGCAGCCCGAGCTTGTAATTTCATACGTCCATATCTAGTTTTTATTTTCGGAAAGTTTATTACCCTAAATTTGACTTCCCTTAGTGTATGTTGATTCAATTCACAACCAAATTTGATGTCTTTGTTTCCCCTAATTAGTCAATTTTTAACTTTAAAGATAGAAAATTGTTTTTTTATATTGGATAGTCAAGCTATCCCATTTCAGCTTTCCATACATGGAATGATGATGGGTGTTATAGCTACAATTAAGGGTAAACCTTGCCAACCTGTTATATGATTTAACCAATTTGTCCAGGTGAATTTGCTCAGCAAGATTATAAACCAAATTGCCATATTCCAGCATGGGCAATATACAGTAAGTTGGATAGTGTTTTTATTTGTTCGCAACTGAATGTTTAATATCTGGGAAGACCTATGCAATGCTCCAATCCTGTTGTTTACCTTTTTGGACACACTATTTATGTGGTCAGAGAAGGTCAAGGAGTTGTCTATTAACACTCCCAAGTATTTATATGATTTTGTGGTAACTAATTGTTTCCTTTTTGCTTTCTACTAAAGTCCATTACTTGTGTTTTCTTTTCACTCATTACCAATTTGGAAATCAAAAACCATTCTTGGAGGACATCAAAATCGGCTTGCAGCTTCATCAACATTTCTTCTTGGGTTTTTGCTGATGCCAATAATACAGTGTCATCTGCATAGAGACAGATATGAGTATTTTTTTTATATGAAGTGGCAGGTCGGTCACATTTATCAAGAACATTAGTGGCCCCAGGATTGATCCCTGTGGTACATCTCTCATAATATTACCTGTTTCTGAATAATGATTACCTATTTCAACTAATTGCTTTCTATTTCCTAAATAAGATTCAAACCATTTCAGGGTCTTAGGAGTGATCCCAATCTTCCTCATCCTCTCAAACAGCAACTGGTGAGCCACTAAATCAAAAGTTTAGGACAGGTCAATGAACACCACGGCCATGGACTCCCCCCATCTAAGGCCAAAGCCACTTTATCCACAAAGTCCATGAGCACGGTGCTCATCGAATAACCAACCCTAAAGCCATGTTGGAATTCAGTAAGTTTTGAATATTTTTTGAAATACTCATACAATTGGATATATACCATTCATTCCATTACCTTTAAGAGGATGGGGAGGACCGCTATCAGCCTATAGTTAAAGGGGTGATTTATATTTCCACCTTTAAAAATGGGTACGATTTTAGCTATCTTCCAGATTTCTGGAAATGTGCTGTCCAATAGGCTCTGATTTAAAATAATTAGTAATTATCAGAGTCAATATACTGTATCTACTGCACCTTTGATGAATTTTGATTCAGTTTTGTCCAGACCACATGACTTTCAGTCTTTTAATTTCACCCTTAACCTCATCTACAGAGATTTCTCTGAAATAGAACTGGAAGGAACATATCACAAGATCCTCTGATCTAAGAAGATAGTCTGGGACATTAACTGGAATGTCTATATCTGGTAAAGTGGCAAAATAGCTGTTTAGTACCTGCACTGTTACCTTCTTATGTAATAATACTCCTCCTTCATTTGACATTTGTATTATTTGTTTAGTTCTTAATGGGTTGTCCATATCTTTTATAATTTCCCAATATTGCCTTGGATCTTTCGTATTATCAGCTTTGTTATTATAGAATGTTTTCCTGGCCTGCTTTATAAGTCACTGGCATTCTTTTTGGTTCTGTTTATAATTATCCCAGTCTACCCTGCTTTTTGTTTTATCGTCTTTCTTCCAAATCCTATCCCAAATATGGATCTTTTTCTTTAAATATTCATTTAGCCAGGTGAGATGCTTTTTTTGCAACTTTTTAATCTTAAAAGGAGCATGTCTTTCACAGATGCTCGTAAAAGTTCTAGTAAACTCTAAAACCCCCAAGTTTACACCAGGTATAAAGCTCAGTCTTACCAGATTTGCATTTCCCAGATCTCTAAAAGAAGAGTTCCTGATGATAATTTGCAAGGTCTCTCCTAACTACAACCTTCCCCCATTCTTTGATAGGTTGATCAAAAATCATCTTACATAATACCAAGTTATGGTCACCTAAATTTGGAAGCAGAACTTGACAACATTTTGCATTAAGTCATTTTGACAGGAACACCAAATCAAGAATGTTACCCTGACTATTTATCCCATTTTTTCTTGTAACCTGGGTTACCATCTGTCGTACATTTAAAATTTCAAAGCTTTTCTCTAATTTTAAACCCCTAGGCTGACCCCAGGCTGCTTTAAAATCACATATAAGGACAATATTATTTTCCTCTGCAGGGAGGCTATTTTTGTGACCAAAATTTCAAATTATTTAACATGTACTTTTGGAGTGGAATAAACCACACTTACAAAAAGTTTTAATTAACAAGATTCAACACAAAGACATTCAATGTCTTCTATCTTTCCATGGAATACAGACTTAAATAATCCTATTTTATTTTTGATATAAAGAGGGAACCCGCTCCCATTTTCCTCTATCTTGCCCAAAAAAGTGCATACTCATTGATAATAAACTCACTATCCTGTTCTTTGTGGGTCAACCAGGACTCAGTTATGCCTATTATATCAGGCTTTAGTTCTTGTACCCACGTCCTAAATTCCTGCACTTTGTTTTTTATGCTTCGTACATTATTTAAAACTGTTTTTAAGTATGACTCTGACTCAGTGCAAGGGCCTGGATTTATTTCTATGTCTCCTACCAAAAGCATAGCAAAATACCAGGCATCAAAGTTGACTGAACTACAATTTATCAAATTCATACCCCTATCTTTGAAAGAAGAACATTTACATAGATTAAACAGGTTCCAATTATTCATAAAAACATTGCATCTAATTTTATGTGTAGTTGCAAACTCTAAAGGGGCTGAGATCAACCACACTGTGACCCTATGCTGCAACTTTTCAGAAATCAAATCGGTTTTAATTGATAAACTTTTGGTAAGCTGTAGTTGGCATAACATGCTGAGCAGTACGCATTCAGCAAACATTTGCCTTTTTTGTGCCTTTTTTTTTCCTTTAGGGTGATCATTTCATTTTATTTGAATTGCAGATTGGTACACTGGAATATACATTCTGTTTTCCAGTACGTCCAGCGGTCAGAATAATAGCAACAGGACAGACAACAAAGTATACAAAGTACAAGATAAAATACAGTGAAAACATACAATAAATCAGTAATTATTCAACATTTCATTCCTGCTTACATAAACACATATTTGTATTTTTAAGATACTGAGTAACAGATGAGGAGAAAAGCCTGACAGAAGGAAGATGTTTGATATGTATTGGTAATGAGTTCTATAAGGAAGCAGCAGAATATGCAAATGTTCTTTTTCCCTTCGTTTGTGCACACAAAAGTTATAGCTAGTTGAACATTTTGTGATGAATGTGAGTCATAAACAGAGGTATGTTTGGGTAATAGTCTATGCAAGGAAACAGGAATACCAGAATTCATTATATTGTACGAAAAGAGCGCTAATGATAATTTAATTATTATTCAGAACTGATAGCCAATCAAGTCCATCCAAGATTAGAAATGTGCGAAATTAGAAAATTCCATTCTGCGAAATGTGAAATTCCACAGGCAAAAAGTAAAATTTTGCCCACAAAATGGTGAAATTTGGGCAAAATTGCACATTTTGTGGTGAAATTTCAAATTTTGTGGGCAACATTTTACAGTTTCGCACCCAGCAAAAAATTTCACGGAATAGCAGAATTTCATGAAATGTTTCACGTGGTGAAATTGCCGATTTCACAGCAATTTCTCTGGTGAAATTTAATTTTGCAACATCTCTATCCAAGATTAGACAATGGTGAGTCTTGTTAGGTACTGGGGGCCAGATATTCAAAAGAGTTGCGCCATGCGCAACAGAGATGCGCCAGCAAAAGTCCAAAATTTGTCATTGTGCGATATTTAGTGGGAGGTAGCTGTGCCGCTCAAGTTGCAATGCACAAGACTGCAATGGTAATGAATGCATGCGCAACTGTAGGGGAAGGAACCATGAATAAATGGCACAGTGCAATATTCAAAAACATGCACCATGCGCAATAGGGGAGCTAGCGGAACTTGCGCGATAACGGAAATGAGCCAATATAAAAAGGAACAAGAGAGAGGCACAAGAATGCTACAGGAAGGTCAGAAGTGAAAGCGAGCTGGCAGCAAGAGCTGAGAGAGAGAAGCAGAGTGAGGGACATAGAAGGAGCAGGACAGGGCACACTTGTGTCACACAGGACAGGAGTGGGGAGCCACTCTTGAAACTCTTTGTTATTGGGAGTTGGCATGGAAGGGACAGTCATCCTTCAAAACACAAAACAATTATTTGAAAGTCCCGAAACCTTGATATACCATGAACCACAGATATCATGGTGTCAGAAATGCCATGTTATTGAACGGTATGTCCCAGTTTCCCCCGTAGCCATCCCTTTAATGATGCAAATGATGGGTTGAGCTGAAGGGAACATTTATGTGCCTGCAAGTGTGTTTATTCAGTAAGTGTGTAACAGAGATTATGGTCTTGCTTATTCTACTGCTAACGACTGAGCTCAGCTGAGACTGAACTCGCTTGATTGGTACTGGTGAAATAAGCACTATCATGTGCTTTTTTATCACACAGTAACTGAAAGAAGCAGACTTGCAAGTACATAGATGTCTTCTGTGGCTCAGCCTATCATTCACATCATCAGAGGGCTGGTCACAGCTAGAGATGGGTCAAATCCACAAATTTTGCTCCACAAAATAGTTTGTGAAATTCACGCATTTCGTGAAATATTTTGCAAGTGTGAAATGCGAAATCCCACTGGAGAAATGCTGAATTTTGCCCGCAAAATGCAAAATTTCACCTGCAAAATGTTGAATTTTGCCAACGAACAGTGGAATTTCGCCACTTGTGGTGGCGAAATTCCACCATCCATGGGCAAGATTCTGCATTTCACACCTGTGAAATATTTTGCGAAATGTGCAGAATATTTTGTGGGCCAAAATTCCAGATTTCGCCAGAATTTCAGAGACAAAATTACATTTTGCTGTATCTCTAGTGGCAGAGGACACTGGGACATGTAGTTCAATAGCATGGTGGGAGGGGGGTCACAGGATCAACCAGATAAAAAATAAAACTACACAAGAGTAAGTGCCTAACAAAACAAATAGGTATTTCCTTGCATTCATCTTAATGACCTAAAGGTCCCACAGCTTTCTGTAGGGGAGCTGAGAGTTCCCACTTAATATCCTCAAAAAAATGCACATATTTATTTATTTAAAAATCATGAGGCAAGGTGCAAGTACAAAACCCTGGGGTAAGATGTACAAATGTACCAAGTATGCAGAAATATGGAATACATATATGATAGCCTGGGTACGTAAACTAGGTGTGGGATGAAAGAGTTGGGAACTTTGTGTTGGTAGAGATGTGGCTAGCTGCAGGTGCATGCTTTAGAGAAATAAGCCAGCAGAAGTGATCTGAGGGAGTGTTAAATGAATTTTCACTCAGGGATGAAAAGGGGCTGTGTACATTTTGTGTAAATGTTAAGAACTGCAAAAGAATTATCTACTGTGTAAGAATCTCCATGTAACAATGTTACTAAATATGAACATATGAAAATTGCCAGCAGAAGGCCCAGTGATCTATGAAGTCTACTTGTGTTACAGAGTCCTTATTAACAACTAACGGCTGCACCCCTTAAATACTACACCTTTTTCACTCACCTTCCTTTACCTTAACCTTCCCCTTTACCCTATCCCATCCTCTTTTGAAGCCTCCCACCATCTCAAGTGACAGTATCTCCTCAGGGAGTGCATTCCACCCTGCCACCACCCTCTGAGTAAAGAAATACCTCCTTAACTCCCTCCTGAACCTCCCCCATCCAGTTTAAGGCAACACCCCCTTGTAATTTTGCTTCTACTGTGACTTAAGAGTTCCTCTTTGTTCACCCTGTTGATGCCCTTTCATGTACTCAAAGGTCTCAATTATGTCCCCCCTCTCCCTACTCTCCTCCAGGGAGTACATGCTTAGGTCCTCCGGCCTCTCCTCATATGTCCTGCCCTGCTGACCTTTAACCGTTTTTTGCCTTCTTTCTCTGGACTGCCTCTAGCAAGTTTTATTTATGACTTTGTTAACCAGTTAGGTGCACTGATCCCAGGGACCATTTTCAGGCACGAACCGGGCCACATAAGGTGGAGTAGAAACATCAAAATAACAAAAACATGACAAGAGCAGGTAATACATAGTGAAAGGTTACAGTTGTTACATTTGGCAATACATAGTGGCAGTAGCTGAGGGACAACAAATAAAGCAAAGTTAGGCTTATGGTGGTACAGTTTCAGTAAATAAGTCAATGTCCTTTTTCAAGTAGGGGAGAGAGTAGTGTACACTATACTACAGGTGCAGTCTCACCGGTGATCTGTACAGTGGTAGTATGATATCCTCCCTCCTGTTAGTGATTCACCTGGCAATGCAGCCCAGCATTTTATAAGCTTTCGCTGCTGCCTTCCTGCAATGTGAGGAGTGCTTCAAGTCACTAATGATTGTTACTCCCAGGTCTTTTTCTTACTCAGTTTTGGTTATCAGGACCCTTCCCAGGCTGTACTCTGTCCTTGGGTTCTTAGCACCTATGTGCATGACCTTGTACTTCTTTGCATTGAACCCAAGTTGCCATATTCCAGACCACCTCGCAAGCTTGGTCAGATCTTCCTTTAGGTTCTGTATCCCTTCTGCTGTAGCCACCCTCCCACAGAGACTATTGTCATTCCCAAACAGGCAAATCTTGCCTTTTATGCCATCTCTAATGCCATTCATGAAAACATTAAAGAAACTGACCCAAGCACCGAGCCCTATGGGATCTGCTGGTGACTTCCCTAGAGCCCAAGAGCCCCCCCACCCTCTGGGTCCAGTACTTCAGCCACCTTGCCACTCATCCAGTGAGTCTCCCCTACCCCCAGATCCTCCAGTTTCTTGATCAGCCTCCTGTGGGGCACAGAGTCAAAGGCCTTGCTGAAATCCAGGTAAATAATATCAACCACTTCACCCCTGTCTGCTGTTTTTGTCACCCAGTCAAAGAAATTGATAATGTTTGTTTGGCAAGATCTCCGAGCTAAGAACCTGTGTTGGGTCTCATCCTGGAGACTGTTTTCCTTCAGAAAATCTACCAGCCTTTTCTTAAGGATTGCCTGCATGTGTTTAGCCGTGGTCTAGGTCAGACTGACCGGTCTGTAGCTGCCCAGCAAATCTTTAGCTCCACTTTTGTGGAGTGGCACCACATGTCATTCTCCAGTCCAGTGGCACTACCCCAGTTCTGGTGCACTATTGAACAGTTCTGCCATGGGTCCTGCTAGTTCCACCAGTAGTTCCCTCAGCACCCTGGAATGCATGCTATTCAGGTCTGGATGGCATGGGAGGAATGATACTGTAAAAAAAAAGGACTCAGATTCTGACCCAGCATTCTAGAATTCTGATTTTTCTCAGTTCTGGATAGAGATTCAGAACTGGGAAGGGTTTCATTTGCAGAAGAATATACCCTCCCCCGCCACAGTCCCCAAAGTACATTCAGTACAATGGATCCTTTACCACCCCAGTCCCCAAAGTGCCTTCTGTAGAACAGACCCCCCACTACAGGCCCCAAACTGTGTCCTGTAGAGCAGACCCCCCCGACCACAGGTCCCAATGTGTGTTCTGTAGAACAGACCCTTCTCCAAACCAGTCCCCAAAGGGCATTCTTTAGAACAGACCCTCCCATTGCCCACCCCAACCCCCAAAGTGAATTTTGTAGAAAAAAATATCCCCTGTCCCCTTGCCCCAGTCCCCAAAGTGTGTTCTGCAGAACAGGCCCTCCCACTATCTACTGCAGTTCCCAAAGTTCATTCTTTAGAACAGACTCTCCCCCAAACCACTCCCCAAAGTCCATTCTGTAGAATAGACCCTCCCCCACCTGCCCCAGTCCCAAAAGTACATTTGGTAGAAGAGACCAGCCCCACCCCCTCATCCCAATCCCCAAACTACATTCTGTGGAACAGACCCTTCCCCGCCCCTCACCTCTGTCTCCAAAGTGTACTTTATAGAAAAGGCCCTCCCCACCCCTTGCCCCAGTTCCCAAACTGCATTCTGTAGAACAGACCCTCCTGCACTGCAGTCCCAAAGTGCATTCCATAGAACAGAACTTCACTTACCCCAGTCCCGACAGTGCATTCTGTAGACCAGCCCCTCGCCAAGTCCCCCAAAATTACTAATGTGCATTCTGTAGTACAGACCCTCCCCCACCTCTTTTCCCAAAGTGTATTCTGTAGAACAGTCTCTCCCAACCCAATCTCCAAAGTGCATTCTGTAGAACAAACCGTTCCCCATCTGCTCCAGTTCCCAAAGTGCATTCTCTAGGACAGACCCTTCCCCACCTCAGTCCCCAAAGTGCATTCTGTAAAACAGACTCTCCTCTGCCCAAGTCCCCAAAGTCTATTCTGTAGAACAGACCCTCCACTGCCCCAGTCCCCAAAATGCATTCTGTAGAAAAGGCCCCACAGCCCCCTCATTCCAGTCCACAAAGTGCATCCTGTAGAACAGACTGTAACATGATACCCATCTACTAGCTTTGTGTATAATTTTGTTATAAATATATGTTTTACAGTTTCTGCCTATAAGACATAGCAGGGCAGCAGACTATCGAGAAGACAGTAGTTTTTAAAGAGGCCTGACCTTTTGACTGAAAAACAGTGGCTACAGTATCTAAGGAGCTAGTTTCCTTCTCTGTATTGACACATAGTTGCAAGCCTTCCTGTGACTATAAAGTCTTCCTTCAAAGGCCAGGTTATAACTGTTGTAAACTATCCCTTTACTTTGAAACGCAGGGACAAAGTATGCATTTTATGACCTCTGAGGAAACGGCCATTTTAACAGATTTCTGTTAGTTTTCACAACTAGGCGAACCCAGTTCCTCAGGAAGCTTCTGAAGACATCAAAGGGATAATTCTGTCTGTCATAAAGTCTCACTAATTAAGAAGAAGATATCTTTCTTTATTGGAATGTTTGAGCAATGGGCTGAGAAATGTGACTGATAAATTAATTCAAGTTCTCAAGTTTGAGTGACCTCACAGTCAGCATCTGTGAGCTGTGTCATCAGGGGGGAGGAGTTTTGAAACAAATATATTACCAGCCAGCAGGGAGAAAGCATTGCTTTTGGTTTTTGGCTTTTGGCATTTTGCCTCTGATTTTGAGGTGGGACTCCTGACAAACTCTCGCAGCACTTTAGGTAAATTCAACCACCTATTTATTACTTGAATCCTAGGGTAGTATAAATTCAGTAATAAGGCTTCATTTTATATAATTGTCCATTTACTTTAAAAGACTGTAAACCCAAGTTTATATTTTCTGCATTTTGTATTTATCTATTTTTAATTTTTAGTAAACATTATATTTCTTGAAATTCTGCATCTTCCTTTTCTTATTTCCTTTGGCATGTGAATGCTGAAACAGTGTTGATATTACTGACAAAACTATTAAGGGCTTAAAAGTGTGTCACTACCTTGCTAAGTTAAGAAATTACCTAGGTCTCAAATTGAGTCAAAAAGGCAAAAATTGTGAACCAGGCTGGGTGCCCACTGGGTTTATTATTCCCTGAAGAGGGTACAATATTTGATCCTGTTAACAGGGTGTGCTAGTAAAAAAGGGTTCACATTTGACCTCAGGACTCAAGATTAGGAGGTGTTTCAGACCCAAAATAGACAGGAGGGTTACCCTGTTTGTCTCCTGTTCACATATTGCACTTTGAGGTTTGGCACTGTGGGAGCAGAGGGCCTGACTGGCAGAGTGCATTTGTGACTCAGACCCTTCCCCACCTGCCCCAGTCCCCATGGTGCATTCTGTAGAACAGACCCTCCCCTGGCCTTGTCCTCAAAGTTCATTCTTTACAACAGACCTTCCCCTGCCCCTTGCCCCTTGCCCCAAAGTTCATTCTATAGAAAACACCCTCCCCCACCCCTTGCCCCAATCCCCAAACTGCATTCTGTAGAACAAACCCTCCCACCTCAGTCCCTAAAATGGATTCTGTAGAACCAAACTTCCCCCTTCCCAGTCCTCACAGTGCATTCTGAAGAAGAGACCTTTCCCTCAATCCCCATAGTGCATTCTGTAGAACAAACTCTCCTCCTTGAGTCCCCAGCATGCATTCTGTAGAACAGACCCTCACCCACCAGTCCCAGTCCTTCAAATGCATTCTGTAAAACAGATCCTCCTCCCAATCCCTAAACTACAGTCTGTAAAACAGTCCCTCCCCAACTCAGTCCCTAAAGTGCATTCAGTAGAATAGACCTCCCCCCCAAGGTGCATTCTGTAAAACAGACTCTCACCTGCCCCAGTCCTTGAAGTACATTCTGTGGAATAGGCCTTCCCTGCTCCAGTCCCCAAGGTGTATTCTGTAGAACAGACCTTCCACTGCCCCAGTCCCCAAAGTGCATTCTATAGAACAGACTCTCCCCATCCCAGTCTCCAAAGTGCATTCTGTAGAACAGATCCTTCCCCAACCCAATCCCCAAAGTGCATTCTGTAGAACAGACCCTCCCCACCCACCCCAGTCTGCAAAGTGCATTTTGTAGAACAGAATATCCCTTGTCCTAGTCCCCAGCATGCATTCTGCAGAACAGACCCTCTTGTGACCAGGTCACCACAGTACATTCTTTAGAACAGACCTACCCACCCACCCATTCCAGTCCCCAAAGTAAGGTGGCCGCTATTTGCATAGGAATGATCTACAGTGCTCCAGCAAAGGGAGGAAGTGGATAAGGACATGCTGGAAGCCATCCAAAGGATGGCATGCATGGGGGAGGCATTGCTTTGTTGGGGATTTCAATCTACCAGACGTGGATTATAGCCTACCAGCTGCAACAACTGTCAGAAGTAAGTACATCCTGGACTCACCACAAGGAGTATTCCTCAAGCAACTAGTTAAGAAGCTCACTTTTGTGTATGTGTGTGTGTGTGTGTGTAGGGGGTGATACTGGACCTGGTACTGACAAACGGAGACAGTGTTGCTGATGTCATGATGGGTGACAATCTGGGGTCCAGAGATCAGCATAGTGTAGTTCAATATAAGGACTGGGGCAGAACTGAGCCACACTAAGATGAGGGTCCTGGACTTCTGGATGGCTGATTTCAGGAAAATGGGAGAATTGCCTCTGGGACACCCTGGCAGGTATTGAGGATCCGGGGGGAATCGAGTAACTATGGGTAAAAATAAAGGGGGCATTGAAAAAGCAACAAATCTCTGTGTCAGGAAGGCTAATCAGGGGAAGAGAACAAGAGACCGCCATAGTTCTCTAAAGACGTAGCAGAAAAAGTAAGAGCAAAAAAGCTAGCATTTAGAAAGTATAAAAAGACACAGAAGGAGGAGGAGGACAGGGAAAACTGCCAGGAGAAACAAAGGGAGGTAGGGAAGGCTGTGGATTTACTATGGGAGACTGAAACTTGTTCTCCCTATGCCCATTAGCTTGAAATCAACTTCCCGACACCGAAAATCCTGACAGTGGGATTTTGCCCGTGGGGGACAGTTTTTTCATGTTTCAGGGGGCTTCACCCCCTGCACCCCCCCATAATTATTATAGCCAACTCCACCACGGGCAAAATCCCACTGTTAGGATTTTTGGTGTCAGGACTCGGGAAGTTGGTCTCGGACTAATGGGTGTCAGTCTTATGTAGTGATACTAAGGTGGTTAGACATGCAAAGGCACAATCAGAAGAGAATATTGCCCAATCAGTAAAAGAAGGGGATAAACTTTTCTTTAGGTATATAAGTGAGAAGAGGAAGACCAGAGGGGGAATAGTAAGGATAAAAGGAGAAGAAGGAGTTTGCGAGAAGGAGGACCAAAAGCAGGCTTATATATTGAACAAACACCTTTGTTCAGTATTTACAGAAGAAGGGATAGGTGACCATCCAAAGATAAGGGACAAGGGCATTGTTACACAAGGTCCCTACACTGTTATTGGTACCCCTAGAGGTACACTGTAG
This sequence comes from Neoceratodus forsteri, assembly GCA_016271365.2. Taxonomy (NCBI): domain Eukaryota; kingdom Metazoa; phylum Chordata; order Ceratodontiformes; family Ceratodontidae; genus Neoceratodus; species Neoceratodus forsteri. The sequence continues at coordinate 37,649,421 of CM028134.1, forward strand.
ACAGTTAGCATTTAGGCATATGTTATATGTTGTGGAAATTTCCTACTTGTTATACAGAGACAAAGAAACAGTCTTGTGCAGAGTTCAAACCATTTATTCACGTATACATACAGAGAGCCAGCTCCCCAGGTTGTTATTGCATAGCTCCAATTACAATAGTAAGCCTCCTTCTCTTATACACTTGCCTAGTCCCATAACAGAGTCATGGCACAACTTCATTGGACAGTAAACATCATACAATTCTGCTGTTAGTTGCTGATTGGTTATGCTAATACTATGTTAAATACAGTACTGCTGCCACTTACTGGCTGGTTATGCTAATTATTATGCTAACTTACTTTAGCCACATCATCTATAAGGCATGCATACATTACTACAAGGAAATGTGTGCTATGGAATTTTCCACCATCCACCAAGGGCATGCTTGCTATGGTGCTATGGAATTTTCCACTATCCACCATTTCATGAAGATTGTTTCAGTTCTGCAGCCATTTTGTGGTGCTTTCTGCACAGTTACATTGTGCAGCATTAGGTCTGTTATAAAATTTTCCTCTACATATACTAACATATAGGGCTAAGGGCATCTACCATATTAGAGTAGATGTCAGGATATGTAAGCACATTATTGTTATACACTTTGCCTTCTAATATATACATGTATTTCTTGCTTACAAGATGTTAGGACACCTGTGTCCTTGTAATGATTATGATATATGAGTTGGCATTGCCATCTTCTGATGATTTGTATTATTGCACGGCTATGTACAAATTGTACTTCTTTGTTTTTACAAAGTGATGACTGCTACAAAATTGTATAATGTTATCTTGGACTGAGGTGCCACCTCTAATTTAGTTAATAGGGCTCATCTCTGTAACTAGAAATGTTTCTATCTTACAGTAACAATGGTAATTATCATAGGTATATAATAGAAATATAGAAACATAGAAGTTGATGGCAGATAAGGACCGAAGGCCCATCCAGTCTGCCCATTTCTTTTTCTACCTTATAAATGTTCCATTGGCCTTTGCAGTAGCCAGTAGTGGATGAGGTGCAGAGAGGATAGAGGACAAGAGAGAGGAAGAGTAGAGGGGGTGGAAAGCTATAGAGGAGGAGTGCAGCCAGAGGCATTGTCGTAGATATAACATGGGGAAGTGCATGCTAAGGGGTATTCAAGTACTAATCGGAGAGAAAACTGCATGTGGTTAGGGAAATATTCATGGGGTCAGCTAGTGGAGGCAGTCACAGGAGCTAGAGGCAGTGAGAGAGAGTCGTAGCCTTGATTTAAATGCACCAAGGGTAGGAGTGGAGGAGATGTAACTGTTTAGACCATTTAGCCAGCTGGGCTCCCTGTACGTAAAAGATCTTTGACCTTGTGAGGTACGACAACGTGGAACCTGCAGGAGCTATGATTCAGACCCCCTGGTTCAGTAGGGGTTATTGCTAGGGTTCAGGAGTGCACACACTCCAGGGGGTGCAAGGCCCATAGTTATTTTCTTCACCATGGTGCAGGTTAGGTACTTTATCTGATTGGTGAGTTGCAGCCATCCAGTTTGTGCATAGAGATCACACGTATGTGTGAGGTGGTGGGATCCAGTGAGAAATCGTCAGGCCTTATTGAGGGAGGTGGATATGCATCTAAGAGCAGTAGCAGGGGCAGAGCCATAGATGATAAGCCCATAGTCAATAATGGAGACAACAGAGCTCTGAACGGCGACAGTCAGGGCTTCTGGAGCAAGATGTTGCCTATGCTGGAAGAGAAGGCCAAGGCAAGTATTTGCTGCTTTGGCTACAGAGTCAATGTGGGCACTGTAAGTTAGATGAGGGTCTAGAGTGATTCCAAGGTACTTAAAGGCTTGAACCTGTTCCAGGGTGATTCCATGGCTGGTTTTGATTGATAGGGGTGCAGCTTATGTTTCTTATGAGAGCTGCTGAACATCACAGACTTTATTTTCTTATTATTGAGGATGACAAATGGTAGGGAGGTGGACACCAGTCCTTATACAGAGGAGAAAGTCCTCAAGGTACTAGCACAACTGAAAGTAGACAAGGCAATAGGGCTGGGAACCAAGTCAAGCCAAACGTTTGGGCCATTCAGGTTTTGCAGTGATCGGAAAGAAATTTCCAAATCAGGTTTCACTGCCAAAACCCGAAAAGCATAGTCTAAATTATTCCTAAGTGAGATGTGTTCTGCAGAAGCAGCACTACACTTTGCTGTAGTGCTGCAAAAACTCGGACGAGCATGCACAGTAATTGGGGGGGGGTGAGAAGAGGGAGTGGCAGGGAAGTACAGAGGCTGGACATACCTGAAAGGTCTGATTCTCCTTCTCCATTGTTAGTGCTGTGAACGAAGCTACGTGCTGCCGCCTGCTCTTCTGATGTTGCTGGTGCCATCCCACCTCCAAGACAGTCCTCCAAGGAAGCTGCTGTCAGCCTGAAGAAGAGACAGTCATAGAAACAGAGAAACATAGAAGTTGATGACAGATAAGGACTGCAAGGCCCATCCAGTCTGCCCATTTTTTCTACCTTATGAATGTGCCATCGGCTTTTGCTCTGTTAATGGCCTATCTATTCATACTCATCTGTATTGCTCCCTTATGCCTATCCCATGCCTGTCTGAAGCCCTGCACTGTATTCATATCCACCACTTCCTGAGGTAGGCTGTTCCATGCATCTACCACCCTTTCTGTGAAAAAGAACTTCCTCACATTACCCCCTAATCGGCCTCCCTCTAATCTCATGAGGGGAATCATGTGACTGCCCTTATGGCAGTCCAATCAAACAATCTGTCTCTTTGCTTGGATTGATTCTGCTTTCTGTTAGCAGTACTCAGATTGGAGCAGGCAGTACACGGTAGAGTGGGTTTATAAACTCTCCCTTGCTTCAGCTCGGCAGGGTCAGAGGCAAGCGGCATGGCAGGCAACGGGAGCTTTAGTGTAGTGTGTCTGAGAGGCTGAGTTCATCTGTGTATGGTGGCACAATGTAATTCCACAACTACTGTGTTTGAGTGTTCTTGTAGAGGAGGAAAGACAGAGTCTGATGAGCAGGAATAGGCTTAAAAACAAGTATAACAAAAGCAGCAGACTGAGAGAAATGCATTTTTTAAAAAGTGCAATCCAGCTGACTCTTGCGTCTGAAGAGTGGAAGAAAACTAACAGGATCAACAGCAGCTGATTAAGAGGGACAAAGGGGCAGGCAAGGGCTGGCTCTGATTCTCCTGAGGCAAAATGACAAAAGAGGTGTTTTTTTTTGGGGGGGGTGCTGACTGAGTCCTTAAACAATTTTACAGCAAGGCCTGTGTGGTGTTCTTTGTCACCATTTTGAAAATATATTTTTTAAAATCTTTCTTTCTGAATATTTCTGAGCAGTGCAGAAGAACTGAACTTAGTGCATTTTTGTGACTGTCCTGTACAAGTGGCTTCTCCTTTTATTGGATGGGATGGAACAAAAGGAAGGTGTTGCCCCCTGGGTGTGCTCCAGTGCCCTCCATAGCTAGCCAGCCACAATGGGTGTTTACTCACCTGGTAAAGGTGATTGTGTTGGTTGGCATCCATGGCACTCCCAGACATTACCTCATGGGTTATAGCCCACCTGATAGGCTAGAGATGCACATGACCCAGATCAGATTTCTAGGATATCCAGGTCCCAGGAACCCCTGCTCTCCAGTTTGAATCTTCCATAGCTGAAAATAAGGTTAGTTGGAAAAACAGGCAAGAGAGAAACAAATCCCTACATAGTGCGAATAGACAAATAACAAAGAAGGCCTACCACGACATGACTAAAAGAAAGGCCGGAGGCCTGTGATTTATTTCCTATTATTTACAGACTAAGAAAACCTCGAACCCAGGGTTCGACTTGAACTTCGAGATAATAATAATAATAATAATAAGCTCCCCTGCGACCCAGTGGGGAGTTTGGTAGGGACCCCCTGCTTTGCCTGAGGCGGACGCTCCGATCACTCCCGAGGGAGGGCGTTGGAGTGCCATGGATGCCAACCAACACAATCACCTTTACCAGGTGAGTAAACACCCATTGTGATTGGTTGGCATCCATGGCACTCCCAGACATTACCTCATGGGAGATAAGAAGCAGTTAACACTCCGGGTGGGAAGAGAGTGAGTCGGAGTGTCCGGGAGTAGAAGCTGTTGACAGAACCTGGGTCACGAATGAGGATCTGAAATCCTGGAGCTGCTCTAGCCTGTAGTGCCTAGCGAAGGTATGCAAGGAGCTCCAGGTGGCCACTCTGCAGATATCCTCGGAGGAGACCGAGGCCCTCTCCGCCCAAGAGGTGGCAACCGCCCTGGTGGAGTGGGCCCTGATCCCCTGTGGTTCAGTCATTAGGATTGCCGTATAGGCATGTTGGACGACCGTCTGAGCACACTGCTGTTAATGGTCTTGGGCAGCGGTCCCGTCTTACGCCCCTTTGAGACAATGAATAGCCTCTCTGTCTTGCGGATGTGGCGGGTCCTACTAGGTAGACCGATAGGACTGACCCGACATCCAGGTGATGGGGGGTCCCGCCATGGCCCTGTGGGTTATCTCGTGGCAGGGTGGGCAGATCGATAGGCTGTTCCCTGTGGAACTTAGTCGAGACCTTAGGCTGGAAGGCCGGTACTGTTCTCAGTCTGACCCCCTGGGGCGTGAAGACAGTATATGGCTCCGAGCATGACAGAGCGCCAAGTTCCCCGATCCTTCTGGCTGAACAGATGGCCACCAGGAATGCGGTCTTTAGTCCGACCCAGAAGAGGTCTGCCTCTAGAAGCGGTTCGTATGGGGCTGATTTTAGGGATCCCAGTACCAGGGGTAGGTCCCACAGGGCGATGGTTGGCCTGGTCCTGGGTCGGAGGAGTTCTACCACTCTCACGAAGCGTATGGCATCCGGGTGAGCTCCCGGTGAGTGTCCCTCCACGAGTCCCATGGCTGCACCAATGGCTACCAGTTGTACCCTTAGGGAAGATGGGGCCAGCCCCTTGTCCACTCCTTGCTGGAGGAACAGAAGGATGGTGCCAGGTCGGACTGCTCTGGTACCGACCCTCGCCTTTGGCACCACCGTGCGAAAATGGCCCATTGCATCTCGTAAGTGGACGCGGGTGGAGCCTGCCTAGACTGGAGTAGTGTACCACGACCGACTCATGATACCCGGTTGCCGGCAATCTCCTCCTTTCAGGAGCCAGGCCGTGAGTTTTAGGGTCCGGGGAGATGGATGAAGTACCGGTCCTTGAGACAGCATATCCGGGCGGTCAGGTATCCGGAAACTGGCCAGTGACATCCCTCTTATCGTCGCGAACCATGATCTGCGTGGCCAGTAAGGGGCCACCATGATGATCGTGACGTGTGATTCTCGGATCTTGGATAGTACCTGTGGGATTAGGGGGAGTGGCAGGAATACATACGCGCACTCCTGCGGCCAGGTCTGGGACAGGGCGTCCATGCCCTGGGAATGGGCATCCCTGAACCGTGAATAGTACATGTCCACTTGGGCGTTGTCCCGTGATGCCATGAGATCCATGGACACGGGACCCCATGTCCTCTGGATCTTTTGGAAGAGAGTCGGGTGCAACTTCCATTCTCCCGGATGAATCTGCTGTCGGCTGAGCCAATCTGCTCTGACATTTAATTTGCCTGCAAGGTGCACTGCTTCCAGGTGCGAGAGATGTGTCTGTGCCCAATTGAGCACCCTTGCTGCCTCCTTTGACATGGCCCTGCTTCTGGTTCCCCCCTGTTTGGCGATGTAGGCCACCGTCACCCGGTTGTCGGACCGGATCATGACCGAGCGGCCTAGGATAAGCTGCCTGAACGCCTTCAGGGCGTGGAACACGGCTCTCATCTCCAGAACATTGATGGAGAGCTGGGTCTCCGTTGGGGACCACGTTCCCTGTGCTGCAGCCTTCCCCAGACAGACCCCCCAGCCCAAGAGGCTGGCGTCTGTCTCTATGGGGACCATGCGTGGGGGTTCCAGTGGAACTTCTCTGGTCAGGTTCCCTGCTGTTGTGTTGTCCACCAGACCAGAGAAGATCTTACCGCTACCGGCAGTGGCACCACGCACTGGAGGTTGTGCTCTTTTGGTGCCCCGCAGGACAGGGCGTAGTTCTGGAGTGGGCGCATGCGCCACCTTGCCAGGGCATGAGGTCGATGCAAGAGGCCATGCAACCCAGCAGTTGTGCTATCTTCCCCATCGTGGTGTGGCTGCGTGTCTTTAACTCGTAAGCCAGCTGTCGTAGGTTGTGAATCCGGCTCGGGGATGGTCTTGCCCAGCCTTCGGCCGAGTTGATGATGGCCCCGGGGTGTTCGATTTGTTGGGAGGGTGGAGTTGACTTTTTCCGGTTTACCACCCAGCCGTGGTCCCCGAGAGCCTGTAAGGGCGAGCTCGTATGCGCCCGCGCCTGATCCTCGGAGCCTGCGCAGATGAGCCAATCGGCCCAAGTAAGTGATAATGTCTAATCCCTGCTCCCTGAGCCTGGCTACCAAGGTTATGGAGACCTGGTGAAGACTCTGGGGCCGAGGACAGGCCGAACAGAAGCGCCTTGTATTGGAAGTGATGACCCAAGATGTGGAATCGAAGGAACTGCCTGTGTCTTTTGATAATGGGAATGTGGAGGTAGGCGTCCTTCAGGTCGATGGACGTCATGAAGTCGCCTACCCTGATGCCCTGGAGTGTTGACCGAATGGTCTCCATTTTGAACCGGTTGGGGACCACGTGTCGGTTCAATTGCTTTAAGTCCAGGATAGGTCTGAGTTCCCCCGATTTTTTTGGTACCAGGAAGAAGATGGAGTACATGCCCCTTTCTTGTTCCTGAACCGGAACGGGCTGGATGGCCCTGTTTTGGACTAGCTCTGCTAGAATCTGTTGTACCTGGTGTGGAGACGCTCTCCTTTTGGACACGGGGGAAGACACGAACCTGTGTGGAACAGGGGTTCGGGATAGCTCTATGGCGTATCCCGTGGACACTACATCTCGAACCCATCTGTCCGATGTAGCGGCCATCCAGCGGTGGGCAAACAGGGCTAGCCTTTGCTCTACCGGGGGGTACAGGTTCTGCCCGTGAGTCCTGGACCACTGGTAGTCACTGCTTTCCCCTGAAGCCTCTACTTCGGGTACCGGATCTCTGACCCCGGGCTCTGAAGGGGGCGGATTGATAGTTCTGAAATGAGGGGCCACGGGAGCTGGAGGGGGAGCCTCTACTTTGAAAAGAGTGGCTTTGCTGAAAGGAGTCCCTGCGGGTCTGGCCAAGTTTGATCCCGCCCCGAAACTTCCGCCTTGTGGAAGGTGCGTAAGAGGGTCTGGACCTAATTCTGAGAAGGTCCCTACCTTCCTCCTTCTGTTTCAAGTAACTCTGTAGTCCCTCCCCAAAAACATGGTTTCCTTTGAGAGGTAAGTTCTGTAATAAAGTCTTGGATTCCGTATCGGCGTCCCAGAGTTTTAACCACAGTGCCCTACGGGCCCGGTTGATGATGGCGGTGGCTTTCGCCTGAAGGCGGAGAGAGAGTCCACCGCCATATCAACAGATAACAGCTGCATCGGGTACAGTCCAGGGCTCTGCCTCCCTAGACTTAGGGATAGCCTGCTCCTGGAGCTCCTCGAGCTAGCGAATCTGTGCCCGAGATGTGTAGATGGATGTAGTCATTGCCCTGGCAGTGGTTCCCTCGATCTCAAAGGTCCTCTTGAGCATGTCCTCGATTTTCTTGTCTGTCGGATCCTTGAGGGCTGTGGTGCCACATGGGAGCACCGTCTTCTTGCTCAGAGCCGCCACCTGTGGATCAATGGTGGGCGCCTTGCACCAATTATCTGACTTTTCCCCCTTGACGGGGTACATCCTGTCCAAGTTTCTGTGGTTTGGCATTCTGCCCGGGTCGGGGGATTGCCATTCCCTGCTGAAAATGTCTTCAATGGCCGGGCATACTGGAAAAGACTCCATGGTCGTGGGTCTAAGCTGGATCATTGGATCGAGCTTCGACTCAGGCTTGTACTCCTCGGGGTCCTCCGTGCCCAGCCCCATGGTGGCCTTGATCATTTTCATGAGCCCCGGAATTGTGTCAAACGAGCACAGCTTCAAAGTTAAGGATGGAGCAGCTTGCAGATCCATGTCCTCTGCGTCGGAATCCACCCCCGTTTCCTCCTCCTCTTCTTCTTCATCTGCGTCGTCTCTCTCCCCTTCCTCTGGCGGGCCGTTGTGTGGAGCAACCGGGCGGGGGTCCTCAGGCGTGGATGTCTCATCTGGTGGACCCCTAGTCTTGACAGGTTCCGGGCTGGGCAGTCTCGCCCTGTTCTGGGTGAGGGCTTCCAGCTTTTCCATGGTCTTGAGCATAAAATTTTGTTGGCTCTCCATCATGGCCACTGCTGCCTGTTGGTTCTGGATCAATAAGGAGCCTGGGTCTACCCATGTCGAATTGCTGGATCCGGGGATGGCGGGGGCCTGAGGAGGTGTCCTCTCCATTGAGGAAAAGTCATCGTCGAGTAGGCAGGCCGCTCACAGGGGCCCCCGGGTTTGGGGGAGGAGGTTGACGTTGCACGCGGAACACTTCTTGGCCTTAACCATCTGCAATCAGAGAGAAAGTACACTTTTTAGGAAGGAAAAAACTGTCACCCCTTTATCTCCTCTCTCTTTCTTAAACCCCCCTTTCCTCTTTTTTTTTTTTTTATATCCCCGTCAGAGTGGAGGAGGGGCTGGGAAGACAGAGAACTCCTGAGGGTAGGGGTGCTATGGGAGGACCCCTAACACAGGGTGTGGGGTGAGATGGTTCCGAGGCCCGCTATGGGAGGGGGCTGGGGACACCATGCGGAGGGAGGAAGAAACTCCTTTAGTCATCCACTGGGGTCACTATGGGAGGAACCCGAGTGGTTAGGAACACAAAAGAACACATCCTCTTTTTTTTTTTTTTTTTTTCTTTTGATGCAGTCGAGGGGGATTTTCCTCAGAGGCCCAGAACGCCACTCTCATGTGGCCAGAAGACCAATCTGGGATGCTCCGTCTAGTCGGAGGTCCGATTGTGAGCGAGGGGCCACCGGAAGAGCACCAGGCCATTGGGCCGTATTTGCTGGAGGCCCCACCCGTTGGACACGTGACGGGGGGAGGCCTCGCACAGGAGGCTCACAAAGCGGCCTACTCGCACTTGCCTTCCCCCTCTCTGGACGCGACGAGAGCAGATAGTCACGAGAGATGAGGGAGGAAGGAGCGAGCGGGGCGCAGGACTGGCTCTTCAGACCAGAGATCGAGGTGGGGGGGGACGGAGAACTAGGCCTGTGGCCTACTGCGCTCTCGAGCCTGGCGCGGAGGAGCGCCTCTCCCTGAGATCCCCCGGAAGGGCGAGCTCGGCCCAGGAGCCACAACTTGCAGTAGAGCCTTAGCAACCACGTGATACACTGCTTCCTCGGGACAAAGGAGCCCCGAACGTCGAGGGGAGACAGTGCTTGGCCCCGTGGGGCGAACGCGATAGTGGGGGGGGAACAGGCCCGCGTGGGACCACCAGCATCATTGCTCTGCCCAGGGAGAGTCAGCGAGAGGCTGGCTGAGGGTAGATAAGCCAAGCAGCCCTCGCCATATCGAGAAAAACAGAGGGAAGGGAGTCACCTGAATGGAAATGGCTAATGCTGGCCGTGACCCAGTGGCCACACTGCCCCAAAGGTGAAAAAACAAATATACAATTCGCAAAGCATGTCAATTACAGAGAAACAAGGCAAGCAAACAAGGTTTGAAAAACCAGAAACAACTAACAGAAACAATTAAAATGCTGTTCCTACCTTGATAGAAAAATACAGGGATTCCTGGTATGCTTCTAACCTAACAGATGCACGATTCAAAGCTGGAGAGCAGGGGTTCCTGGGACCTGGATATCCTAGAAATCTGATCTGGGTCATGTGCATCTCTATCCTATCAGGTGGGCTACAACCCATGAGGTAATGTCTGGGAGTGCCATGGATGCCAACCAATCACAATATGCATTGCATTTGCCTCACATGCTGTCAGTCTCATCAGCACTGCAGCAGCACAGCTCACTCTTGCATTTCTTCTGATTGCTGACAATTTTCATTTTCTCAAACTGTCTTGCCATCGTCGTCATCATCACCTCATCGTCATCATCATCATCATAACTGCCATGGGGAGTACTACTACTAACTAGGGGAGAAGGTTTGGGTGGGATGGAACAGTGGAGGAGGAATGTGTTTTAGGTTTCCCGCCTGACTCTTAGCCTCTTGGTATGATACCCTACCCTACCCCACTCATCTTGAAGGTTCTACTTACACATACAGTTCATTGTTTATCATGCACTTCAACAGCATATTGCAATAATACATGAGAAGCCATTAAAAATTCAATGTGTTTTATCTCTTCATTTAGTTTTGGGCCAAATTGAGCCAATTCAAGTTTTGCCTGGCCAGGCTTGAAATTGGCCTGTTGGGCCAAATTTGCTGACTCTCACGGCCCCACAAGGCAATGAGACCTGATAGGGTGCACCCCAGGATACTGAGGGAGCTCAAAGAGGTGCTGGCTGCACCTCTGACAACTCTGTTCAACTTATCTTTAGAAACAGGAGAGGTTCCAAGGGACTGGAGGAGGGCAGATGTGGTCCCATTTTCACAAAAGTGGAAACAGGGAGGAGGCAATAAATTACAGACCTGTCAGCCTGACTTTGGTAGTGGGCAAAATAATGGAAACACTACTGAAGGAAAGGATAGTGGAATATCTTGCAACCAGTGGATTAAAGATCCAAGGTAACATGGTTTCACAGAGGGGAGATCTTACTAGATAAACCTGATTGAGTTCTTCAACTAGGTGACCAGGATAGTGGATCAGGGAGGAGTGGTAGATGTGGCCTACCTGAATTTCAGTAAGATCTTCAACACTGTTCCACATAGAGGACTCGTGAACAAGCTGGCCTGTCTGGGAGTGGGTCAGAAAGTTATAAACTGGGTAAGAAGTTGGTTAAGATACAGGAGTCAGAGGATGGTGGTGAATGGTGTCTACACTGCAGAAGGCAAGGGGATGGGGGGCCTCAGAACTCAGTACTAGGCCCAGCCCTCTTCATGTCTTTATTAGTGACATTGTAGAAGGACTAGAAGGGAAAGTATGCCTGTGTGTAGATGACACAAAAATCTTCAACAGATTAGACACTCGTGGAGGGGTGGGGGGGGATGTCAGATGATTTGATGATTTGAAAAAGTTGGAAGAATAGTCAAGGGTTTGGCAGCTGTGTTCCAATGCAAAAAAGTACAAAATCATGCACTTGGGGCACAGAAATCCAGAGTCTATGTACCAATTGGGAAGGGAAGTACTGGCAACCACCAAACAGGAAAGGGACCTGGGGGTAATGATTTCTGATGACCTGAAGGTAGCCAAGCAGTGTGATAAGGCAGTAGGAAAGGCTAGTAGGATACATAGGGAGGGGTGAAGAAGTAGGAAGAAAGAGGTAATATTACCCCCGTACAGATAACTGGTAAGACCCCACCTCAAGTACTGTGTCCAGTTCTGGAGGCCCCACCTCCAGAGGGACATTCATAAGATGGAGGCGGTACAAAAGAGGGCTACCAAAATGGTGCAGGGCCTGCATTAAAAGTCCTACAAGGACAGTCTCAAGGAACTGAATATGTACTCTCTGGAGGACAGGAGAGAATGCACGGATATGAATGAAACATTCAAATACCTAACAGGTGTTAATAAGGTACAGGAAGGTAACATTTTCCATAGAAAAAGGTCAAGGACAAGGGGGCATGCTATGCAGTTGGGGGGGGGATGATCATAGGAAATGTGAGGAAATACTTATTCACAGAGAGGGTGGTGTATGCCAGGAACAGCCTTCCGCAGAGGTGGTAGGTGCCAGGATTCAAGCATGCATGTGACAGATACAAGGGGACCTTAGTAGTAAGACAAGGGGAGGAGACAACCAGAGATCGAGTAGTGTCTGCGGTGGCACAGTAGGTAGGGATAACTAAGCCAATTGGGTGGGCCAAGAGGTCCTTGTCTGCCAGCAACTTCTATGTTTCCATGTAAAGTGCATTCTGTAGAACAGACCCTCCAATGCCCCAGTCCTCAATATCCATTCTGTAGTACACTTTCCCTGCCCCAGTCCCCAAAGTACATTCTGTAGAGTAGACCTTTCCCCACCCCCTCGCCCCAGTCCCCACAGAGCATTCTGTGGAACAGACCCTCCCCCATCCTCTCGCCCCAGTCCCCAAAGTGCATTCTGTAAAATAGACCATCCCCCAATCCCCAAAGTGCACATCATAGAACAGACCCTACCCTCCCCAGTTCTCAAAGCGCATTTTGTAGTACAGACCCTCCCTGCCCCAGTCCCCAAAGTGCATTCTGTAGAACAGACCCTCCACCACTTCAGTCCCCAAAATGCATTCTGTAGAACAGGCACTCCCACTGTATCAGTCCCCAACTGGCATTCATTAGTCAGTTATCTTTTTAATTTGCTACATTTAGTCACCAACAGGCGGAGGGAGAAACTGGCCAAATGGACCTTCATTGTCTTGTTTGTCTCCATGGTAAACTAGAATCAACATGTGCAGAACCACTAAAAAAAGGATCCAGCAACTACCGACTTGTTGGTGCTGAGAAGCAAAGCAGACTGGCAGCTACATATTAGTTACAGACGGTGATGTAGCTGAGCAAATGAAGAACATGAAAGTTTAAACTGAAGCAGGCCATGCAGAAATGCTACAACTGGATTCCACCTGTCTCCCAAGACCACACTTTGTCATGTACAGAGCAGAGGGAAACATGCCTACAGTGCTCATAAACTAAACTTACTTTGTGGAGAAAGCCACATATCCATTTCTCATTTTTTGCTGCTAGAGCATCCTGACCAGCACAGAGCAGATGAACCATTAACATACATAACTCTGCTAAATTACACGGTGCAACGTGCACCATTACTAAGGGCATGATGGCAAGTGAGACCGCAAACTGTGCTGGCAATGGCATCGCCCTGCCTCTGTGTGCACATCAGCACCAATAATTAATATAGTGTTTGCATAATTCATGTATTATTAATAATTCATAAAGATACTTACATGGTTCATTATACTGTTTCTATATGCATGAGTTGAGTCTTGACCTGGGTGAACCCCCCCCTTCCCATTTGCAATAACAGTTGCCTTCTCTTCTAACTGCTTGGTTCCAGCGTTCTTCACAGACTTAGAGCCGCGGTCTACTCAGCAACCCAGGAAAAGAGAAACATTAAATTTTTTCTGTCGTTGTTTTTGAAGTGAATCATAACAGTAGGGCATATGTTTTCTCAGAACGTACTGATGATTGGTGGCCCTCAGGCAGCATTTCAAGAAAAACATGGGATTTGCAGCTACAAGGTTTTTTTTGTTCTTTGGTATGTGAGAAGGGGAAAAAAAAGGCCAGGCCTGGACAGATCCTCCAAAGCCAAGTGCTGGATTGCAAGAGCTACTCTTTTCATGTTGTTTACTTTTTGTCATTTTGTATGTGATACTTTTTGTCTAACCACGTAGTGGTCTGGAAGGGTCACAGGGACAGAGAGGCTTTAATTTCATGCATCTCTCCGGGACCTGGTTCAGATCCCCGTGCTTTGTACCATGTGTTTCAGGGATGCTCAAGCTGGTTCATCATATGTGCAGAGGCAGCCATCACCATCAGTAAGGACACCAATCACTACAGCATGCCGTAGTGTGATAGTGGACGCTGTCACTGCAATGTAACTTAATACTTTGGAAGCAATAGCACCTGCTTTCATAAAAAAGTAGTCTGATGGCACAAACAAAGCCCAGTGGCCCGTCTGTCCACCCTACCTAATTCTCCTGAGCTGGTCCCAATGACCATCCTGTTAGTACTGCGGTAGCAAATGCCATGGCGTGCTATCACTATGAATCACTATGACTGGTGATGGCTACCTCTATACAAGGTAGGCCATAGTGAGACAAGATCATGTGCAGCCCCTTGTGTTTGCACCCATGTTATCCTTACCGAAATAACCCTATAAGAGACAAAGAGCCTCCTAATGTTTCCCCTGAATTTACCAAGGTGTAGCGATAGTGGCCACAGTTGTTAGGGTGGGTAGGGGAGTAGAGGAAGGATAGGGGAAATGAATCAGTAATAGAAAATCAAGAATTTCTGGATCTTGGATGAGCTGTAGAGAAAATGAACAGAGGGTTGGTGGGAAAAAGAAAAGTCCTCCACCTTGAGGCCCGGGAGATGGAAATTTGGAAACAGAAGCCAAAGTAGTGGGGGTAGTACTGGGCTGCAGGGAGGCCTCAGCCATGCTGACTGCCATCCCTGGATCCAGAGCGTAGTCTGCTCACTGCCACCACTACCAGCCCTGGAGCATTGTGGGTGGGAGTGATCATCCTGGTAATACCTTGGCCATTACCTCTGTCACCACTACTAACTGAAGAGCTTGCACGTGGGGTGTGAGCATCCTGCTGTTACCACAGCATTGCCAATTGCTAATTGTTTTAACCCGGGATCCTACATGACGGGAGGGAGGTTGGTCATCATGATGCCACCCGAGCCAAGCCCACTACCCCCCAGTGCCACTGCCAGCCTAGAAGCCTGTTTGGAGGAATGTCTGATCATTTTGTTAGTATCTCAGTTATGCCCAACATCACCATTGCCACCCAGGTGCCTTGCATGGGGAGTCTGATTAGCTTTATAGTACCTTAACAATGCCCACTGCCACTTGTGCCAACCCATGAGCCTGTAAGAGAGATGTCTCATCATTTCATTTTCATTTTTTGGTTTTAACCAGGAGATGGACTGGGCACAGACCTTTTTCAGCCATGCCTGACATTAAACGTAAAAGTACAATGCAAATATACACTTAACGTAATTAATCACATTTACATACATTGTCACAGTACAAAACATTCAACCACAAGTGTTTAAAGTGCATTACAGTTTGTGTTTTCAGAAACAACTCTCAAGATTCATTTAAAGCGGAAGGAGCATACCAAGTGAATGCTTTCCTACTCATTTGAAGTTTAAAAGCAGGGACAGTGCAGGGTGGTCAAACTACTATTTCTTGTTCTCCGATGACATTTATTAGTGATTATTGCTCTTGATGGAATTAAAGGAATTGCAGAGCTAACAATATGAAAAGCAAAATTAGCTACCAGACCCTTTAGGCGTCTCTCCAGAGAGAGTAAACCCAGATATGCGTATAACTGGCAGTGATGGAATCTAAGCAGGTCATGGAGAGCAAACCTACAAATGTTGTTACAAACTGTTTTATATTTGAACTCAAATAGGCTACTACTATGCACAAATATAATACTGCCGTAATCCAGAGTTGGAAGTAAGACTTATTTGGCTATGGTATACTGGGCCTCATCTGTCAGATAGTTAATATTTCTGTGAAGGAAACCAAGTTTTTGTTTTCTTTTTGCCCAGCTTCTCTGTATGGGAGACCATGCTAAGATTCTGGTCAAGATATGTACCCAAGTATTTAAATGTTGTAACCAAAGGGAGGGGAAGGCCACCAAGTGCCACTATCTGTATCGGGTCCAGTTTCTGAAGCCTCTGTAAAGAACCAAAAAGCATTACTTTTGTTTGATCAGCTTGCTGGTACCACAGCCATGTCCACTGCTATCAGTGCCACACAAGGAGCTTACATGAAGGGGTGTCTGATGAGCTTTCTGGTACATCAGCAATTCCAGCTGCCATCAGTGCCAACCCAGGAACCTACTGTACAGTACCTTGGGGGAACTGCTCAGCTGGCTTGTACATCAGCCATGCCCACTGCCACTAGTGCTACCTTGGGAGTCTGCATCGCGGGCAACTCGAAGAAAAGTGCTACGGCCAACAGAAGGAACAGGATAGCCCAGACTGTTATTATGGAGGTTGGATATAGCAGCATGGTGTGGGCATATGGAATTAGCATGGCTTGCATCATTACGGGCTATGGCCACCGACAGTAGATGCAGCATGGTGTGGGCTTAGTAAAGAGGAATGACTTGCATTATCATTTGCCATGAGTGCAGCAGCATTGAGTGGGTTTAGTAAGGGGATCTGATTTGTATCATCATGGGCCGTGGCCATTAGCAGTGGGAGTAGCAGCATGATATGGGCCTAGTAAGGGGGCATATCTTGCATCCTCAGTGACTGTGGCTTCTGGCAATAGGTGCAGCAGTATGGTGTGATCTTTGTAAGGTGCATGACTTGCATTCTAATGCACTGTGGCCACTAGCAGTGGGTGCAGCAGTTTGTTTTTTTATTATTTAATTGTCAATGTCCTCTTATTCGGCCACCTGAACTCCCTCCAGAGTCCCCCAGGGTACATGCTCCCACCGGACCTACCTGCTTCAGTTGCCATCCTCCACACCACCTCAACTTGCCCCCAGGGTGGGGTCGGGGTGGAGGGGATATCTCCCTGAACTGCACTGATTATTGTCAGGAGAGAAGCTGTGACAAGCAGGTCCTTGCATGCTGCACTTGAGCTCCTTTGTCCTCAGGTAGCAGGGCTGTTTTTGTTCAATGTTCTCTCGATCCCTGCAGAGGCAAGCATGCTGGGAAGACCAAAGCATGCATTCCTGCTGAGTGTGCTGCCATGTACGTCCCTGGCCTGCTTCTGTTCCACCCATGGCGACCTCGACTTCACTGCCACCTGCAGGCACCCAGGTGGCAGTATTGCAGAGAGGATGGTAACCCAACTTCCCCGGAGGAGGAGAGTATCCTCTGAGATGCTCAATACCCCCCCCCCGGCCCCTCCCCATGACCCAGGCTTGTTCCTGAACTTGGATCTCCAGCGTCATGAGTGGTACTGACAGTCCGGCTAACACAGCAGTATGTTGCAGGCTTAGTAAGGAAACTTGACTTTCATCATGATGGGTCATGGGCATGGCCACACGCAGGGGGTGCAGATGTATGGTGTGCCATTTGTAAGGGGGCATGACTAACATTACCATGTGGCATTGTGACTAGCAGTGGGTGCAGTAGCACGGTTAGGACTTAGTAAAGCGGCATGATTTGCAGCTGCCTGCTCCATGGCCACTGCCATGGCCACCAGTGCCATTCCAGGAGTCTACGTGAATGTGTGCCTGATCAGCCTG
The DNA here is from genome assembly GCA_016271365.2 of Neoceratodus forsteri. NCBI lineage: Eukaryota > Metazoa > Chordata > Ceratodontiformes > Ceratodontidae > Neoceratodus > Neoceratodus forsteri. The sequence goes on from CM028134.1 coordinate 37,666,433, forward strand.
CGGGTACCTTAGCAATACCTACTACCACCAGTGCCAACCCAGGAGCCTGCATTGGAAGGCTGGCTAGCTTGGTTGTACCACAGCCATTACCACTGCCACCAGTGCCACCTTAGAAGCCTGTATGGGGGTGAGTCTAAGAAGAAGGCTGTGGCTGGCATTAGGGAAAGCATAGCTCAGACTGTTACGGTGGTGGATGGCAACAACACAGTCCTTGCAGTGGCACTGCCAAGCTGGTTGACTGTAAGGAGGAAGAGTCAACTGGCCCACGAAGATGTTTACCACTGCCACTATTGGTAGCACTGCTTCTGTCAATGAACCACCTTGGACCACCTCCCCAAGAAGTCAGAAACCAGCCATGCACACCAGAGGGCTGGCATTGCCTGCAGTAGCATGGTATGGGCTAGGTGAGGAGGAATGACTTGGGAAACAAAAACCCAGGGGAAGAGTGCACAATGGGGGGTGAGATACTGACAACAATAAAAATGGAAAGGGACTCGGGGGTAATTATATCAGATGACCTAAAGGTGGGCAAGCAATGTGAGAAGGCAGTAAGGAAGGCTGGGGGGATACTGGGATGCATAGGGAGAGGCATCAACAGTAGAAAACAGGAAGCTGTTATGCCTCTGTACGGTTGGGGAGACCCCATCTGGAGTACTGTGTGCAGTTCTGGAGACTCCATCTCTGCAAAGATATAGACAGAATGGAGGCTGTCCAGAGGAGGGCAACCAAAATGGTGCAGGGTCTGCACCAGAAGACATATGAAGGGAGACTAAAGGAGCTTAATATGTTACCCCTTGAGGAAAGAAGGGGGGGACATGATAGAAACTTTTAAGTACCTCAAGGGAGTCAACAAAGTCCAAGAGGGTAGTATCTTTCAGAAAAAGAGATGTGCAAGAACAAGAGGGCACAATTTGAAGATGGGGGGGACGGCTCAGAGGTAATGTGAGGAAGTATTTTTTCATAGAGAGGGTTGTGGGTGCATGGAACAGCCTTCCTGAGGAGGTTGTGGAGTCAAGAACAGTGGGAGGAATTCAAGAATGCATGGGAGAGACATAAGGCAGTCCTAGTGGGGGGTAGGAGGAAGTAGGCTGTTGGTTAACTAGGCTCTGCAGCTTATCCATTAGGTAGGAAAATGGGCAGACTAGGTGGGCCAAATGGTCCTTATCTGCCATCAAATTCAATGTTTCTATGTATCATCATTAACTGTGGCCCCTGGTAGTGGGAATAGCAGCATACCAAACTTTGCCTCAAGCTTGGTGCCTTCTTGAGAGCTGGTAACCAAAATGGTCCTCCTGGTTTTCAATTATGTGGATATGGTCTCTGGCACTGCTCTGTCCTCTTCCCTTGCCAGACTGGACATCCTCTGTAATGCCTTCTGTCATTTTACTACCAATGCTCCACTCTGCACTCATCACTGCTCCCACTATTCCTCCCTTTCCATCCTCCCACTACCTTTACTTCACTAGTCCACTGTTCCACCTTCATTGCCAAATACTGGTTTGGCTCCCTTCCCTCCTACCTCTCCTCACTCCTCTCCCCTGCCCCCTCTTCTTACTCTTTATACTCCCAGGGACTCCCACAGCTTCTCTATTCCCCATCCTCACTCATGTGCTGGGCAAGCTGCTTTCTCCTACCATCTCCCCTCTCTCTGGAACCTGCCCCCTCTTCCCTTCACCTCTCCCCCTCTCTCCATACCTTTAGATGCCTGTGAAGGCATATGCCTGCTCCTCCCTCTACCTGTCTCTTCTCTTCTTAAACCTTCCTTCCTTCTTGTCACAGTTTCTCCTGTCCCCCTGCCTGCTTATGATTCCCTAATTCTGGGCTAACTGTGCTCCTGGCCCTCAGTCTGCTCTCTATACAGTGCAACACTTCATTTATTCACTCTAGCATGCAATAGTCAGTGTATCCATGTATTGAATCCATGCTCTGTGCATTGTATTCAATGTCAAATTCCATAATGTTGTTTCATGTGGGGCTTCTTATTCTCCTCACTTGGACTGCCTATATATTTTGCACTTTGTGCATTACATATTTTTGCACTTTGTGCGTTACACATTTTTGCACTTTGGATGCTAGTGTTGCCTTTATGTTTGCACTCCCATTCCCCCACCCCCAGGCTGCACCTGGAAATGAGCCTTGGCTCAGTATGCCATTCCTGGTTATCAAAATTTCTAAATAAATAAATAGTGCAGGCCAAGTAAAGTGACTTGACTTGCATCCTCATGGACTGTGGCCACTGGCAGTGGGTGCAGCAGTATGGCGTAGGCTTAGTAAGAAAGTGTGACTTGCATCCTCCTGGACCTTGGACATTGCCACTGACAGTGGGTACAGAAGTATGGTGTGGCCAAGATGGCATTATTTTCATTTTAATGCTGCATGGCCGCTGGCAGTGGTTGCAGTAGCATGGTGTGGACTTAGTAAGGGGGTATACCTTGCATCATTATGTGCTGTGGCCAGTTGCAGTGGGTGCAGCAGCCTGGTGTGGGCATTCTAAGTGGATATACCTTGCATTATTATGGATTGTGACTAGACACAGTGGGTGCAGCAGCCTGGTATGGGCATTGTAAAGAGGCATGACTTGCACCATAAAATTAGTAAAGTATCAGATTAATTTTTATTAGTAACTTCTGTTGTTTTTGGTGTCAACAGCATGTTGTAGCCTTCATAAACGGGCATGCCTTGCATTATTGTGGACCTTGGCCACTGGCGGTGGATACAGCAGCAGCACTGTGTGGGTCTAGTAAAGGAGCATAACTTGCATCTGCATGGGCTGTGGCCACTGGCAGTGTTTGCAGAAGCATTGTATGGACTTAGTTAGGGGGTATGACTTGCATCCACATGTTGTGTGGCCATTAGCAATGGGTGCAGCAGCACAGTGTATTCTTAGTAAAGAGGCATAACTTGCATCTTTGTGGGCCGTGTCCACTGACTGTGGGTGCTGCAGTACAATATGGGCTTAGGAAGGGGCATAAAATGCATCATCGTGGACTGCGGCCACTAGACGTGGGTGCAGCAGTATGGTGTGGACTTAGTAAGCGGGCATGACTTGCATCATCATGGGCCATGGCCTTTGGCAGTGGTACAGCATCTTGGTGTGAACTTAGTGACAAGGTGTGACTTGCATCACCATGGGCTGTGACTACTGGCAATGGGTGGAGTAGCATGGTGTGGTCTTAGTAAGGAGGCACGACTTGCATCATCGTGTGCTATGGCCACTGGTGGTGGGTTAACTAAACCACCCAACCAGCTTGCTGTGAAGCCAGTCACACAGGACACAGCAAGTTTAGTCAGATACAACCAGCAGAGAAAACACAGCTCCAGCCTTCAGTCTGTGGACATTTGCTTGCAAGTTTATTTTAGTGACACAAATGGAACTACATTAAAAAACAAGAATTGAATTTACGTCTTTGTTCAAATGGAGCCACCCTGTCTACACATTGTGTAATCCAAGAAAATCAGTTGGTTAGACAAATAGATGCTATATGTGAGGATTTTCAGACTTTAGGTAGTAGGGAGGAGCCCAGCTGATCATGGTGGGGGTAGGGGGCACTTTGAAATTGTCATTACTCAGGCAGACTAGTCCAACACTGGGATAATGCCCTCTGCTATTATTCTCCCTTCACATGGAATAAACTCCAGGGACAATGATACTCAAATAATGCTTTTGACTCTCCTAACTGGATCAAACAGGTAGTCCATCCATCTATCCAACTCCAGATCCTAGCCAGCCTCATCCGTATTTCTAATTCAAGGACTGATAGTGGGATCCGAGGTCAGATAGTGGGGTCTGAGGTCAGATGTCTGCCTCTGATCCAAGGTTGGATAGTGGGATCCTAGAGCTATGTCTGCCACGGATCCCTTGGATCCCAGATAGTCACATTGGATAGCTGGTGTCCTCTTGGATCCTAGGTGATATGATCCAGTAGTTGGATAGCAACAGTATTTGATGCCATCCATTGTATAGGAAAATCAGTGGTATCGGATGGTATCTGACTCTGTATACTGCCCAAGCAACACTACCCAGGGGCCATAAGTGGCCATAAGAAACTTAACAAATCCTGCTTGATTGAAAAGGTCAGTAAAAAATCTCTTCTAGCTGCCACCTTTGGCTGTGCAGATTGATTGCTGTTTCTCATAGTTAATAATATATATCTACTCACTAAAATACTACCAGCAGCTTAATATGGTTTGAGTTCAGTTGATTTGTTTGCATCTGTATCTACCCCCACCCCCGACAAGGCTTTACATAGGCAGTTTGTCTAGTCCTCTTGTACTCGTAAAAAAGAATAAAAAATAAAGAAAATAAATTAACTTGCAATTGAATTGTTACTTGTCCGATAATCACACTTTTTTTACTACCTTTTTGTATGTAGTTACTTTGTAGTGCTTGTAACCACTGCTTTTAAAACCTTCTTGGATTCCCACTGTGTCAGTGTGTGCAACTGTGGGTCACCATAATGTTTCCATTATAAGCCCATTAATCAAAATGTTTGGCTCCTCTAAAGCTAGGTTGTAGACTCTTTTTATTCTAATATGTATTGTAGATGTGATTAATGCAACATGACTATTCTTAGTATTCTGTATATATAATGTGTGTGTGTGTATATATATATATATATATATATATATGATGGCTGTATATGTACTATGTTTATCTGATTTATTTTTCCTGTTCTAACCAGGACATCCTTGTAAATGAGCATTGCTTAATGGAGCCTTTTTCTTGGTGAAACAAACAAAATGCAAGTACTGCAGTTTATCATTCAAAACCACTGCAATTTATTTTATGTATTGTTTCCTGCTGAAAATTATTGCCTTTTCTTAACTCAGGGCATATTTAAAAATAGGACTTTGACAGCCTATCTCCTGGTGCAGCAAATAAAACAAGCATTTGTCAATGCCGAATGTTTGCTTGCTGGCATTGGCAGTGGCAGTGTAGAAGTTACAGAGCTGCGTAATAGGAATGGCAGTGAAGTATTGAACTGAAGCCAACCCCACCACCACCCTGCAGAGAGTGACAGGCATTGGGGTGTGCGTTTGGGTCGTCAGGCATAACGGCCACGCCATTTCACCACACCCCACTCTGCAGAGACTGACAAGTGGCACGTGTTCCTTGGGGTCTTTGGCTCTTATGCGCACCCCATCTCATTAGGAAATACAGTGAGATGGGCGCGATATAGGAGAATGAGGTGAAGTTTGGGGCCGAAGAGTCCAAGGCATACCTCGATGCCTGTCAGTGACTGCAGGGTGTGGAATGGTATGAGCATCACAGGCAAGAATCCCAAGTCACACCCTGATTCCTGTCATTCTCTAGAGGGTTGGGCAATTTAGTTGAAAAGCCTAATACCTCAGGCATTCGTTGGTATTTTCTCCTAAATTTTCAACATGTTTGTTTTGTGACCCCACCTCATGAACAGGGGAATATCAGTTTGGTAGCCGAAAGCTGCTTATGCACAGTGATCTACGCATTTAGCACCACAGGTGCAAAATATTCGAACAGGATGTAAAAATGACAGCTGTCTCTTTCATGGGGAGGTGTAAAATGGTTATGTTGCAAATGTGTAGTAAAAATATTTAAAAAAATGGTGAAGTCACGAGCGTACATAGAAACTGTGCAACGCACACCCATAATATAATTAGGTTGAGGATTTTTTATAGCAGATTGTCAACTCAGGCATTTTGGTGCCTCCGATCATGAACAGTGTCACTGTGATTTTCTTTATCTGTGCTGAACAATGATTTCCCACAGTGACCACGCATCTCTGCACTGAAAGTGTGAAAACACACTTCGACCATGTTGCTAAAAATGGCAGCTGTACTGTTCATAAGTAAGTGTGGAAAATGCCACTAGTGAAAATCTGGACTGAAAATATTACAAAGTCATGAACTAACGAGGATGCGTGGAAATTGCACAATGCTCACTCATAACAGTCATTTTGTGGACTTTTGTCACCAAATTTTCAACATAGCCATTTTAAGACCTCTGCTCATGAACAGTGTAACTGTGATTTTCTTAATCTGTCCTAAACATTGCTTTCGCACACCAACAGCACCATTGTGCGCTACATGTGCGATGACACATTTTGGGTGACATATGAAAAATTGCAGCTGTACTGTTCATAAGGAAGTTTAATAAAATGGACATGTTGAAAATCTAGAGTGAAAATATTAAATTTGCAAACGTACGAGCATGCATAGGAACTGTGCAACGCACGTCAGAAAGTCATTTTAGGATTTTTTCACCAAATTTTCAACATAGCCATTTAAGGCCTCTGCTCATGAACAGTGTCACTGTGGTTTTGTTAATGTGTCCCATACATTGAGTTTGCACACCGACTGCGCCATTATGCGCTACATGAAGTGGAAAACGTTTTGGGCAGGATGTGAAAATGACAGCTGTACTACTCATAAGGAGGTGTGGAAAATGGCAATGTTGAAAATCTGGAGTGGAAATATTGAAAATTAAAACCCACGAGCGCATGGGACCTGTAGCAACGCACACTAAAACAGTCATTTTTAGGAATTCTTTCACCAAATTTTCAACATTGCCATTTTAAGATCTCTGCTCATGAACAGTGACATTGTGATTTTCTTAATGTGTCCCATACACTGAGTTCGCGCAACGACTGCGCCATTGTGCGCTACATGGGCAGAAACATGTTTTGGGTGAGATGTGAAAAATGACAGCTGTACTACTCATAAGAAGGTGTGGAAAAATGGCAATGTTGAAAATCTGGAGTGGAAATATCGAAAATTTGCAAACCTATGAGCGTGCGTAGGAACTGCACAATGCACGCTCGTAAAACAGTCATTTTTAGGAATTTTTTCACCAAATTTTCAAAATAGCCATTTCAAGACCTCTGCTCATGAACAGTGTCACTGTGATTTTCTTAATTTGTCCCGCACATTGATTTTCACTATACTGACTCGCCATTCTGCGCTACATGGGCGGAAACACATTTTGGTGAGATGTAAAATGACAGCTGTACTACCATAAGAAGGTGTGGTGAAATGGCAATATTGAAAATCTGGAGTGAAAATATTTAAATACTTACTTACGAGCTGCGTAGGAACCGTCGCATAACGCACGTCTAAACAGTCATTTTGGAATTTGGCACCAAATTTTAACATGGTTTTGAGTTTCTAGCAAAGCATTGTCATGGTATTTATTCGAAGGGGTGATTTCCAGTCACTGCACATTCACTGGCGCCGAAATCACCCTTCAGGCCTAATAACGCCATGACAGTGACATCATTCATGAGAAGGGGTCCCAAAACCCCATGTTGAAAATTTGGTGCAGAAATTCCAAAATGGCTGAGATATGCAATAGTTGAAACCCCTATCTCGCCCATTATACAACTTACCGCATTTCCTCAGTTCAGGGTCGGCTTTGAAGAGTGCAGGCGTGTTCCTGGTCCACGAAGAGACGTCGCGCGGGTCCAGAGGTAAGTATGGGGTAAGGGGTGTGGGGAGGCTGGAGGCAGGTGGGTGGGTGCGGGTTGTGGGAGGGGGCTGGAGACGCACCGCTGGACCGCTTTTGTCTTACAGGTTAAACAAATACAAAAGACGTCATGGGACTGTTTGCCACACTGGGGTGGGCTTCCAGCGTGGCACAAGGACTTTGGGGGCGTTCAGCCGGCGGGGATTGGGCACCCCATTGGCAAGCAGGGGAAAAAAAGCAAAAAAACCTCGCGGGACCGTTTGCCACGCTGGGGTGGGCTCCAGCGTAGACATGACTTTGGCGGGGGCCTTCAGCCGACGGGGATTGGGCACCCTGGCCGGAATCACTGATTGCCACACTGGGGTGGGCTCCCAGCGTGGCACCAAGTACTGGGGGTGAGGCGAGTGCAGCTCAGCCCGGCGGGATTCGGGGTGCCCACGTCGGCTATACACTGCGTCGAAGTGCGCCACGCCTGCAGCCATGGGGGAGCTGCACGTGAGCAGCTTCTTATCGCTGCTCACTCAAGCGTAGCTCCCCCTTTCAACTGTATGCCACTGCATTTTGGAGCATGTCATAGACAGCTCCAAAATGCATTGGTTTACAGGGGCCGCGCCTGCCAGCACACTGCCTGAATTGGAGGAGGCGGTGACACACCTCCAAAATCTCTGATGATGGCACTATGTTTCTTGCACATGCGTGAAAGCAAACATAAAAATGAGAGAGAGAGAGAGGTGTACAGAGAGGAGATAAAAAGAGGGGTTTGTGAGCAAAAAAAAAAATGAAATGAGGAGACAGAAAAGGAACACCAAAGGGAAGGATCTATATAAAAAAATAAAAGAAAGAACTGGGACCAGCTAGAAGATATCCCTCCAAAAATAAAAAAAAACTGAGAGAAAAGAATACAAGCATTTATCAATGCCGAACGTTCGATTGCAGGTATTTGCGTTAGCATTTGGCATTTATGCAGGCCCCCAACCCCTAGTTGTATCCATGTCCCTTTAGCATCCATATCCCAACAGAGCACCTCTCTGCAACTCCTCTTGCATCTGATCAACATTTTACCCTCATACTTCTTAAGTGTCTGTCTTAGGAACCCTAACGCCCTGGGCGTGCTCAAGGTAACGAGCCTGTGTGGAAACTACACAACCCATGCTTGTAACACAGTCATTCAGTGGAATTATTTCACCAAATTCTCAACATAGGCATTTTGCCACCTCTGGTCATGAACACTGTCACTATGATTTTCTTACTGTACACTGAACACTGATTTCCCACAGCGACCGTGCTATTCTGCGTTGGAAGTGTGAAAACACATGTCAGCCAGGATGTAAAAAATGACAGCTGTGCTGTTCATAAGGAGGTGTGGGAAAATGCAAATGTTGAAAATCTGGAGTGAAAATATGACAAATTTGCGGTTATGAGTGCGCATGGAAACTGCGAAAAGCACGCTCGTAAAACAGTCATCTTTTAGACTTTTTGCACCTAATTTTCAACATAGGCATTTTAGGATGTCTGCTCATGAACAGTGTCACTGTGATTTTCTTACTCTGTACCAAACATGATTTCCCACAGCTGCCATGCTATTGCACGCCAGAAGTGCGAAAACACATTTTGGCCAGGATGCGAAAAATGACAGCTGTACTGGTCATAAGGAGATGTTGGAAAATGGCAATGTTGAAAATCTGGAGTGGAAATATTACAAATTCATGAACTTCCGGGTGTGCGTAGGAACTGCACAACGCACGCTCGTACCACAGCCATTTTATGGACTTTTGCCACCAAATTTTCAACATTGGCATGTTATGACCTCTTCTCATGAACAGCGTCACTGTGATTGTTTTACTCTGTAGCAAACACTGATTTCCAGCAGCGACCACACTATTTTGCACCAGAAGCACAAAAACACATTTTCGGCCAAGATGTGAAAACTGACATCTGCACTGTTCACGAGGAGATGTGGAAATATGCCTATGTTGAAAATCTGGAGTGAAAATATTACAGATTCATGAATGTACGAGTGAGTGTGGAAACTGTGCAATGCACGCTCATAAAACAGTCATTTTTTTAAAATTTCACCAAATTTGCAACATAGGCTTTTTGAGAGCCCACCTCATGAACACCAACACTGTTGTTTTGTTAATCAGTCCCAAAAGGTGATTCCACACAATGACTGTGAAATCACCTTTCAGGACCAAATAATGCCGTGACAGTGACTGAATTCATGAGAAGGGGTGTCAAGAACCCCAGGTTGAAAATTTGGCATCAAAAGTCAAAGAAATGGCTGAGCTATCCACCTAAGTTGGAAAAACTATTTATGCCATGATACAGCTTACTGGCATTTCCCCAGTTCTCGGTCGGCTTTGAAGAGTGCAGACGTGTTCTCGGTCCACCAAAGATCATCATGCCAGGCTCCAGAGGTAAGTATGGGGTGAGGAGGGGGTGTGGATAGGTGGGTGTGCAGAGGATTGGTGTGGGTTAGCGGGGGTGCAGGGACTCCCCGAGGGACCGTTTTCTTCTTTCACAGGATTTTTAAAAAAAGGGGGGAGGACTCTTTTGGCACACTGGGGTGGGCTCCCAGCATGCCACCTACCAATTTGTTGGGGGGGGAGAATGGAGCCAGTGGGGATTGGACACCCCCGCAGGCCATACAGTGTGTGCTGGGGAGGGAGCATGAGCATGCTGGGGTGGGCTCCCAGCGTGCCATTTTTTTTTTTTGGGTGGGGACACAGCCAACGGGGGATTGGGCACCCTGTCAGCCACACACTGTGCTGGGGGGGGTTCATGAGCTGAGGGGGATTTGGCACCCCCCTCGGCACACAAGTTGAGGGCCGGGGACAAAAGGAAGGAGGGAGGGGGAGGACATTAGCAGAGGGAGGGATTGCCAAGCTGTGTGTGACAGCAGTTCAGCTGATGTATGCTAATTGTATACACACTACTACCACTAATTGCAGTGGAACTTTTGTTAAAAGTAAAGACCAACACAGCCGAACTGCTGTCATACACAGCTCAGCATGTATTGGTTCCCTAGGGTCACGCCTGCTACACTGAGCAGTGCTTTGGGGAGGAGGGTCACACACCTCCAAAACTCGCACTGTTGCAAGACGTTCCTTGCACATGCTCAAGCGAATGTAAAAAAAAAAAGGTATTCATGATGATGTCCCAACACGGTGTTTGGGGACACTGTGATGTCAGAGATGCTGGCTTTCAGATGAGATGTTAAATCCAGGTCTTATCAACCTGTTTTAGTTGTTGTCCAGATGGATGTTAAAAATCACATGGAACTTCTTGAAAAGACCTGGGGAATTTTATTGAAAATAAAATCAGACCAACAAATACAGACAGATCAAAGAAAAAGAACATCAGTGAACCCGTGAACCCCCAAAACATGCTGTGCCAAAACTCATGTGAAAACGAATACAGTTTTGCTCCAAAAACTACCTTACGTGTTATAACCATGTGATATTTCTCCATAAAACAGTCCACTCCAGAGACCCATAAATCTTTTGTTCTTTCCAATGAATATACCGTAAAGTGGATTCACTTTCTGGCCACTGAAAGATATGAGGACCAAAGTTGCTGTGGGATCAATTGACATCCAACCTGCCACAAAGAAAATTTGTGACAGGCGAAAATTATCATTAAAGTGCTTTTGTTATATTTTCATAAACCTTGTAGAAAGTCATTTAGGACAAATCACTTATAGGTGAGTCTTTCCAACCACAGAAATATCCATCTGAGGACTACAAAATGCCACAATCCAGTAACAGAGGCACACTCGAACAAGAAATGTTCAGCTATTTAATTTTGTGCCAGACAGTCTGGGTATGGGCAGTGTTTTTCCTCCAAAATTTGTGTTTTTTATTTCCATGCACTCCTATTCTGCTCTGGGAACAAAGACACAAGACATTCCACATTTTGTGTGGGGCTTGTCTATCAATTGAACCATGATCAAAGACGCTTACAAGACTATACACTATGGAGTTTTTAAAGTCCAGAGTCTGACTACAAGTTTATACTATTACTTCTTGATAGAACCGTTTCCTCTTTAAGATCTCTCAGTTGTTGCCTAGTAAGTTTCCATTTATAAAGATTCTGCTGAGATAGGAGTACATAATCCAGAAGTCCCATACTCTGTAAGACCCTTGGAGGGTTGTTCTGCCAAATATTCAGATACCTATGCCAATCTCCCCCAAATCCATTCCTGGATTATGTTTGTTCTATCTCACAGTCCCACTCTGAGGGACCCATGCCAAACAGAGTATGGAAAAACACATTAGGGTGAATCATATTAAGTCCTCTTTTTCCCTGGGCAAATACATTGGTTCTTGTCTATTTGGATTAAGCCCTAAAGTAGCTAGAAAAAAAGCACTATTGATTTGTGTTTCCAAGCCCAAAGAAGTAGGACACACATGACTAAAATACAATACAGTGGGCAACAGAAATTGCAGAATAATAAATACTCTTTTACATTTTGCTAGTATCCATGATTTCCATTGACCCTCTTTTTCAAATATAAACCCAGTCTGTCCAATCAGTTTAAAATGGCCATGTCTACAGCCCTGAATTTAATACCCAATATTGTAACTGGGCCCTCTGAAAACTCCTGATCCCTGCCACAGACCTTACTGTGGGTTGATCAGTAACTTAACGTATACCACCACTTTTCTGGACATTTCCTTGTGATCAAGAAATTCTAGAAAAATATGCCTGAGGCTACAGTACACCTCTCACATATAGACAGATGATATCTGCACATGCAGTGATCTTGAGCTGACCCACACTCCCGCAAGATGAGATCTAAATTATCCACTGATTGACAATAATTTGTTTAAATAGTGGGTCCAGTGCAACAATATAAAGAAGTGGGCTCAAAGGATAGCCCTGTCTAACTCCAAGTTTAACTGATGTAGCCTTTTCAAAATGCCCATGTAGCAGGGGTGTTACAGTACAGTTCTGTACAGTAACCACAACCAGCAAGCACATTTCTGTGGTATCCCAAAAAATTTCAAAACAGCAAAAAGGTAGTCACGTGCTACACTATCAAATATATTTTTCTGGTCCAGTGATAGCAAAAAAAAACAAACAAAAAACAGGAAAATTGTGAGATGTGCAAGATTCTATAAAATAATGTAAAGATTGTCATAAATGTTTGTTGAGGCTATGGAGAAAGTCTAAGATAGTTCAGTCAATGAGCTTGCCATCTGCCGAAGTCTGGTACTAAATAGTTTTATCAAAATTTAAACATTTAGAAGACTGATTGGTCTCCAGCTTTGCATATCACGTCTGTCTCCTTTTTTAAAGAGAAAAATCAGAAGACCACAAGAGAAGGATGAAGGCAAGGCAAGTTTTATTTAAGAGACGCCCACCCCGGAGGCTCTGGGTGCCATACAACAATCAAAATAAGTACAAAACAACATAATAATAAACATTTATATGCAATATTCCAAACAATTAAAACAGAATTTACTACTCTCAACAACAACTAAATTCAAATTTGATAAAAAGTAAAGTTAACATCTATTTCTGAAAAACAGGTAGAAACTATAAAATACAGTCTGGGAAGGCCTGATTATATAAGAAGGCCTTGAGGCGGGCCTTAAATACCTCCACAGAAGGGGCCTCCCTGATAGCTAAAGGGAGTAAATTCCACAGGATGGGGGCGGTGACACTAAATGCTCTGTTGCCAGCAGTTTTTACCTCGTCCTGTGAATCGCGAGGAGGCCCCTAGAGGAGGAGCGGATGGAGCGGACTGAGACAGCAGGTGCAAGAAAGTTCTTCAGGTAGCCAGGGCCCTGGCCATGTAGGGCCTTAAAGATGAGCAAGCCCACCTTAAAGAGGACCCTCCACCTAACCAGCAGCCAGTGCAGTTGATGCAGCACCAGAGTGATGTGACAATACTTAGGCTGTCCTGTCAACAGCCTCGCTGCCGCATTCTGCACCAGCTGCAGTCAGCGCAGGGTTCCCCCAGAGACCCCAAGATAAAGTGCATTACAGTAGTCAAGTTTGGACGTCACGAAGGCATGCACCAAAGTGGGGAGGTCCAGTGGCAGAACTAGGGGCTTTATCCTGGTGATATTACTTAGATGATAAAAACTGGTACGGACAACGGACACCACCTGAAACTCAAGTGTCAATCCGTTGTCAAGAATAATGCCCTGATCACGCACCCTAGAGGAGGCCTTCAGTGGTACAGAGACAAGACAAAGCCCTGTCTCTACACCAGAGGCCAACCTATCATGTCCTCTGTTTGACTCCACCACCAGTACCTCCATCTTACTGGGGTTCACTCGCAACCAGTTGGAGACCATCCAGTCATTGATCTCAGCAAGGCAGCTGTTAAGCACTTCCACTGCACAAGATGTTCCAGGGGCAAAGGAAAGACACAGTTGGGTATCATAAGCATAACAGTGAAAACCAGACTGTACTTCCTAATGAGCTCTCCCAGGGTCAACATATACATGGCAAACAACATCGGCAACAAGACCGAACCCTGGGGAACTCCACATGACAGGTGGCCAGGGGAGGAGGAGAAATTCCCCATCACTATCCTCTGCCTCCTGTTAGATAGAAAAGACTCAAATCAGCAGATGACAGTGCCGGCGAGTCCACAGAATTCCCTTAGGCAGTCAAGTAACACTCGATGGTCCACCATGTCAAATACTGAAGAGAGATCAAGGAGAACAAGAATTGTCCCCTTCCCTCGATCTCTAGCCCTAAGGAGGTCATTATGCACCCGAACTAGTGCAGTTTCTATGCTATGCCTTGCATGAAACCCAGACTGGAGTGGCTTATACAAATCATGGGCCACGAGATGCTCCTCAAGCTGAAGCACCACCACCTGCTCCACAATCTTACCCAAAAATGGGAGATTGGAGTTAGGTTGGTAATTTGCCTTAATGTCAGGGTCCAACGATGTTTTTTTTCAGAAGGGGTCTCACCAATGCCTCTTTTAAGATATCTGGAAAGACCCCCTCTGACAAGGAGCACCGGACAATCAAGGCAAACACCGGGTCAACGGAGTCAGCATATCTCATTAAGAAACGAGTTTGCAACGGGTCCAGTTCACAAAAGTTGTGCCAAAGCTTGGAGGCAATCTCACTGGCCTCAGCCACCTCCACCAGCCTAAACTCACCCCAACCAGGTGGAGTGCTCTCCGGTCACCCACGGTGACCACTGTCGGCCAAATTCTGGCCCACTGGCAGAACCCCCTGCCTGATGGCAGACACCCTGTCTGAGAAGAACTGAGCAAACTCCTTGCACAATGTGTTTGAAAAGGCTACCTTCGGCTGTAGACAGAAAGGATGAAGAAGCCTGTCCACAGTCCAAAAAAGCACAATCGGTCAGTTCCTCCTGGCAGCAATCTGCCTTTACAGGAATTCTGCCTTCTTAAGGTTGATTGCCCCCTGGTATGCACCGTAGTGCACACGTAGGGCCAGTTAGTCTATCTCCAGGCCAGACTTCCGCCAGCAGTGCTCTAATCTCCGACCCAAAATCTTTATCACCTTGAGCTCCCCATCATACCAAGGGGACCTCAAGTGAGAAGACCTGGGTCATACATGGGCTGGTGCGAGGGAGTCGAGCGCACCAGACAGCGCCTTGTTATAGGCATCCACTGCCGCGCACACACCCCCAGTGCATGCACTGTCCACACTAGATAGGTCAGCCGTTGCCAAAAAATCCTCTGGGGTCAACCCACTCAAGGGGCAATAGCTGACCATCTCTTCAGGGGGAAGGCTATCAAGGGGTGCCCCCAAACTGGAACGTCACCGTGTAATGATCGGACCAAAAGACCCAATCAATGCCGAGACTATTTATCTCAAGCCCCAGTGAGAACACCAGATCCAACATGTGGCCACCCTGTTGGGTCACGGAGGAAACTTCTTGAGCAAAGCACAGAGATGACATCATCTGGAGGAAGTTGTAACCAAGCTGAAAAGATTCATCCTCGGACTAAACATTGAAGTCCCCCAGCACTAAACATCTGGGGGCCTCCAATGTTTCCCCGATGATGAAATTGGCCACCTCCTGCAAGAAATCTCCCACCGCCCCACAAGGGCAGTAAATCAGGAGAATCAAGCAACCTGCACCTGGACCCCCATGGATGGATACACATTCAAATGAATGTGGTGCTCTCACTGGGTGTAGGGTGAAGCCCAGCTCAGATCTAAAACAGATGGCCACCCCCTCCCACCCCTGCGTTCCACTCTGGGGCAGTGCACTACAGTATACCCAGGTGGGACGGTGGCCTCTAGAACCAGACCAGCAAATCACCGATCCAGGTCTCCATGATGCAAGCCAGATCGGCCAAAGAAACCAAGTCCGCTGTAATTGCAGTCTTGTTTCTGACCGATCTGGTGTTGCACAGCACCGCCCTCAGGGGATTGGTGGACAGTGCAGCCCCTCTGGTTGCCTGCCCCCTCGATCTGGTGGGAACCCTGGTGATGGGAACTAAACACATCTGGCCTCTTCCTAAGGCCCGTCTAATCCCAGGGCGCCTTCTGCACCCCACTACCTCGATCCTACCACCATCCGCAGTGCATGGGGCACCCCACCCTGATTGAATCCTGTAATTCCTCCCTATTCCAACCTCCCTACAGCGCCTTGCTGTAGTAACAGACACAGGGAGGCTGAAAAAAGGCTGAAGACTGAGCAGCTGGGATGCCCCATACACTGTTCTGGCCCGCCCCAGGCCCTCATGCCTTCCCAGACACATCCCTACTGACTATGTAATCTAAAATACCACCTTCAGTATACAGTTAAATGTTACTAGTAAGAACCTTGCTTTCTGAGAAGCAAATCATTTATAAAATTCATTGGGAATCCTTTCTTTCCTGAACAGATGCCCCAGTCTTCAGGGCCAAAATGACTTAAATTTCCTCTTTAATTATTGGGGTGTTAATGCTTTTCTAACAACTGGGACGGAGGAACTTCTGGAAGTCCTGCAGTTCAGCAGTTGTCTCTGTAGCAATTACAGAATTGTCATGAACATGCTGATCTAACATTTTAAGTAATTTCAGTATGTTCAAGACCATCAGTCCTGTATGGTCCTGCCAAACTGAGATACTGGACAAATCTATTCTCTCTCTACAGGCTGAAAAGGGGCCCCCATAAAGAGTTTTCTGAGTCCCACATGAGTTCAACTACCAGAGAAGAAACTCTATCATACTGATAGTGCTACAGCTCTAGCTTCAGTTGCTAGATCTGTTCCTCACACCTCCTGTTCCTTCCCTAGTCAGGGAGGTTACCCTCTGTAGTTGTTCCCCAATTTCAAATAGTGAAGATAGGATTTACACTGGTTTCTCTTTCCATAGTTTTGAAACCAAGTGCACAAATCTGCCTTTGTGTTTTCCCTCGGTTCAAAAAGATTATCATAACTGTATAACACTGAGAGTTGAGCCTGGAGGAACAGCATGCTGCTTGCTGTACTTCTATGGAAACAAGTAGGGTAGGAGTTCAGCCTCCACCTATGCTCCACTGGCAGTTGAGGGCTCCTAACCTTACTACCCAACTAAGTAAAAGGTGGTCTGAGAATTCCACTGGGAGAAAAGAAAGTGTTTGAATAGAGATCTTAGGCGATAGAAAAAACAAATAATCTATCCTGGTGGCTGAACTACCTCTCAAGTATGTGGCACCTCAAGAGAGATAAAAGGCTCTATAACCATCAATCAAACCAGCAACCTTTACAATCCTGCTTAATTTCAAAGTGTCACAATAATTTCTTTTTACCACAATCATGTCTTTCTGTTATCCCTGAGCTGCAGTTAAAATCGTGTTCCCAGTGATGTTTTGTGAGGTAGCCAAACAAGGCTCAATAAGCGCTGCTTGCCCTGATTTTATTTCTGGGGCATACACATTGATACACTTAATTTCTGTTCCATGCCATTGTAAATCCAAAAGGAGAGTTCTCCCTTGGGAAATGAATTATTGACTTAATTAATGAATTGATGTTGTAGCTGAATCCTGTTTTTTGCTTCTGTCTCTCTAACTGTATGCTGTTATTGCTCAAGTATGTATTAATTGCTCACATATGTATTATGTCTTATAGATCATTTCATTCTGAATTTTGTGTACATTATAATTAAAACTTATGTATCTGTTCACTGTATATGCACTTGTATCTCTCACCTTTCTTCAGTTGCTGTATGTGTCATCTAGGTGGCCTGGGTCATACCTGAAAACGGTCCCTGGGACTAGTGCACTTATCTGGTTACCAAACACATAAATAATTAAATAAATGTCCACCAGTCTGTCTATCTTGAAGTCTGAACCTTGTAACAAACTCCCTACTCATTCGGTCCTATCCTCTCAAAAGGACCAAAAGGAGGAGCCTCAACTCAGTCTTTTCTAAATTGTGAGAGATCAAAAGTAGACACCATCCAAGTCTCTTGTAAAAAAAAAAAAAAAAAAAAAAATGAAAAGCAGCCTCTTGCAATAATGAAAAGACTGCCCCTCCCCCTCTTCTTTGAGTTATTAAGGTTACAAACATTTAAGGAAACAATTTTTAAATGCTTTGTAAGACAAAGTTAATGGAATCCAGGCAGTGAGTGTCAGGTATATCAAGTAATTTCTCCTGTAGTTTAGAGTTTCTGCTTCTGCCCTCTCTGAGGTCTAGGACTCAATTTCTCCACAAATGAGGAAGGTCATGAATGGGAGGATCTTGTTGACAAGGCATCCAAATTTGTGGGGGAAGGCATCTGTTGCTGTTCAGGAGGATTTTTGGAGGTACCCTCTTTGAGGGTGTCTCTGTCATAAGCATAGGATGTTGGTCATCATTGGGTTCATCTGCTGGTGAAGTCATTCCCTGAATTGCAGCAGGAGTCTCCTGGGGTGAGATTCCTTTCTGTCAACTGTGGCAGATACTGAGTGTGGTGTTCCATCCTTCCCCTTTAATGAGGTGAGAGTTGTTCCTATGTTTTCTGTGAGCAGATGAGGGGTTCTGTGACTGAAGGGTAGAGGCTTCCACACCTTCAACTTGTTGCACCCTCCTTAGAAGATTATCTTGGTTGACTCCATCTGTGTGGTTGCAAGCCACCTATGGGCAGTTCCATTTCGTGCAGATGGAGCTCACATGCCTGAATTCCCCACATAGTCCACAGCATAACTAGTCGCATGCACTGGAGAGATATGATCTATCTCCACACTTATAACATGCTTTCTGGAATAGGTCTGCATATCTGGAGCATTCTTCAGATTGTAAACCATGTCCAGTGAGTCTCTTCTCCTCTGAGTCCAATGGCCCAGAGTCTTGATCTCTTGCCCCCTCCTGTTGCTCTGTAGTACCCCAGCCTAGATCCCATGATGAAGACGGCTGTGGGTCTGAGGGTACAGGGTCATCTGGAGGTATAGAAGGCCCAGAATACTTCCCAGAGTGGTGCTGCAAGTCTTCGTAATGGTCTTCTGCTCTGTCCCATAAGTGTCACAAGCTTTTTCCTGGGGTTGCCTCACCTTGGAGGGAGAGGTGGACCTGCTGATTCTCCACATAACCTTTCTTATTAGAGTTGGTTCAGGTGCAATGGACGCTGCATCTGGGTCACCCACCACTGTCCCTCCACCCCTCCAATCCACTGAAGAAAAAGTCTGTACCTGATCTTCCATTTCTTGTGTCTGGTGTCTGGACACCACAAAGTCTTGCTAAGCTGGGGGCGTATTGGACAGAACTGCTTTTTCAAACTCATTTTCTGTATCCTGCTGGGATGCCTTCATTGTTATCCATCAGCTACTGCTGAGACAGTCCCTCTTCTCAGTTGCACTGCTCTATGATTTGTGCTGAGTACCAGCAGCCAGGTCTGGTGGTTGTTGCAATGCTTGGGGAGCCTCTGTATGCAAATGAGGTTGCTGTGCCATTGAGTCTGCAACCATCACTGAAACTTGGCTTGTTGGGGTAGTGTCGGAAGCTATGAACCTTGCGGTGGTAGTGTTGGCTGATCAAAGGACAGTGATTCAGCTATTGGTGCCATCTTGCTGTCAGTTGAGAGTGACTCTCTTGAGTTGGAATCCAGTTTCCTTTTGGAGTTTGACTCCAGCCAGCTTTAAGAAGTGCTTCATTAGGGTAATGTTGGGATATTACTGGCTCACTTTTCCACAGTTTAAAAGTTGCCAACAGTCTACTCCTAGGACTGCCAGCTTCCAGGTTACAACCAGAATGTAGAACTCCTGATTCACCAGTTACATTTGAAGATACAGCCTTCATGGTGGGTTTGCATAAGGCAACCTTGAGTTTGGTGCATCAGTCCTCATTTTCCACAATCAGAGACAACAAATACTGGCGCCTTTCCACCATCTCCTTCTCAGGCTGAAAGTCTGCATCCAGAATATCCCATTGGCTAATGGATAACAACAAGGTCATAACCTCAGCAGCAGCAGATAAGCCATTTTCATAGACAGTCTCAGAATTCATTTCAGTTTTGTCTATAACATCAGGCATTTTCACCATAGTGTTTTCCACTTAGTCTGGCAGGGAGGACAACTCCACACCTTAGAAACATAGAAACATAGACTTTGATGGCAGATAAGGACCGCTTGGCCCATCTAGTCTGACCATTTCCCTTCCTACAGGATAGGCCGCAGATCCTAGTTAACCAACAGCCTATTTCTTCCTACCCCCCACAAGAATTGCCTTATGTCTGTCCCATGCATTCTTGAATTCTCCCACAGTTTTAGACCCATAACCTCCTCAGGAAGGCTGTTCCATGCATCCACTACCCTCTCTGTGAAATAATACTTCCTCACATTGCCCCTGAACCGCCTCCTTCTATCTTTAAATTGTGTCCCCTTGTTCTTGCAAGTCTCTTTTTCTGAAAGATGCTACCCTCTTGGACTTTGTTGATTCCACTGAGGTACTTAAAAGTTTCTATCATGTCCCTCCCTCCCTCCCTTCTTTCCTTAAGGGTATACATATTAAGCTCCTTAAGTCTCTCCTCATACGGCTTCTCTTGCAGACCCTGCACCATTTTAGTTGCCCTCCTCTGGACTACCTCTATCCTGTCTATGTCCTTGCGGAGATGGGGTCTGCAGAACTGGACACAGTACTCCAGATGGGGTCTCACCAACTGTCTGTACAGAGGGATAACAACTTCCTGTTTTCTGCTGCTGATGCCTCTCCCTATACATCCCAGTATACCCCCAGCCCTCCCTACTGCCTTCACACATTGCTTGCTAACCTTAAGGACATCTGATATGATTACCCCCAGGTCCCTTTCCTTTTTTGTTGTTGTTACTACCTCCCCACCCATTGTGTATTCTTCCCCTGGGTTCTTGTTTCCCAGGTGCTTCACCTCATCCTCCTCCTCCTCCTCCTCCTCTGGAATGGGATCCTCCATCCAGTAAGTCAGCCAACAAAGCTCAGCTCTGTGACCCTTAGATCCCATAATAATCATTGGATCACTCTGTGACCCTGGGATTCTACCATGATCACTGACTCACTCTGTGACCCTGGGATCCCAGCATGATCACTAGCTATACCTGTGACACTGGGATCACACCATGATCACTGGCTCACCCTGTTGTTCCAGGATATCACCATGATCATTGGCTCATTCTGTAAACCTAGGATCTGATAATTATCACTGGCACACTCTATGATCCTGGGATCCCACCATGATCATTGGATTACCCTGTGATTCTGGGATCTCACCATGATCACTCACTCACTCACTCTACAATCCTGGGATACCAACATGATCACAGGTTCACTTTGTGACCCAGGGATCCCACCATGATCATTGGCTTACTCTGTGTTGGTGTGGTCCCATCAGGATCACTGGCTTACACTGTGATTCTGGGATCCAACAATGGTCCCTGACTTGCTCTGAGACCCTGGAATCCCTCCATAATTGCTGGCTGACACTATGACCCTGGTATCCTGTAATTATTTCTGGCTCAATCTATGTCCCTGGGATTCCTCCATGATCTGTGGCTCACTCTGCGACCCTGGGATTCCACTCTGACCAGTTACTCACTCCATGACCATTGGATCCCACTTTGATCAATTGTTCAGTCTGTGACCCTAAGATCCCACTATGATCACTGGATCACTCTCTGAGCCTGGGATCCCAACATGATCACTGACATTGTCATCCAGGAATTCCACTATGATCCCCAGCTCATCTGATAAAATTGATAACAAGGTTTGTGGATGTTTTAATAGTCTGAGTTGCTGAATGTTCTTGCAGAAAAAATGTCAATACCTTGCTGCAGCCTACAGTACCTTTATTTTTGCCATTTAACTGACAAATTGCAGTCACTACAAGTTTTAATTTTCACTCTTCTACTAACATTTAATTTCAATAGCAACATTTTGATTTTTTGTCTAAATATTGTGAACTGTTTAGTGTCAATTGTCTCACAAATACTGATATTTATTTTTAGAGCAGAATTCTGCCCACAGAAGTCATGCATAATGGTAATTCTGCTTCTGAAATGCTTTCCAGATTTTTTTAAATTGCAGAATTCCAAAAAGCAATTCTATGTAAACTACGAAATAATAATCATGAATAGAAACACAGAATTTGTTGGCAGAGCAGGACTGCTTGGCCCACTTTGTCTGCCCCAAATGGTCCCTGCCTAGTTTGCCTCAACAGACCCTAACTGGTCTCTGACAACTAGAGATGCTGTGAAGTTTAAATCCGCCAGTGAATTTAAGGCAAATTCGCCAAATTCACGCTTGTGGAAAAATGTGCAGATTTTTGCTGTTTAATGTGGAATTCACCTTTGGCAACTACCCCTGGCAACTTCACCTGTAACTTCACCCTTGGGGTACACCAAGGTGAAGTTTGGTCAAAATGAGGCTACTGGTAAATAAGTGCCCCAGGATGACTTTTCAAACCACAGAGAAAGGGAACTGCACTCATCTCTCCTCTATGAGGACCTCACAGCAATTCAGGTACACATGGATGAGAGCAGCAAATAAATGGACCTGTACTCACAGGTGCTCTGATGCAATCACAGCTTCTTTATTTAATTCTGTAGGAGCTCTAAAAGTACTCCCAGGAAAAAAAAGCTATAAAAAAAAAGTACTAAAAGTCCAGCATAATTTTCAGCAGATGCCAGCTCGGTGTGCTCTTGGGTTAACTAACATTTTGTGCTTTGCCATCCTCAGAGGATTAGTTAACCTGAAAGCACACTGAGCCAACGACTGCTGAAAATTATGCTGGACTTTTAGCATTCTTTTTTATAGCATTTTTTTTGTCTGGTCTAGGAGTTCTTCACCTTGGACCCTAATGACGATAACTGAGTGACATGCAGTATCTGTAAGGTGGTTGCCAGCTGTGGAAAAAGGAGGGGGGGGCCACCGTGGTATAGGTGGCCAACACATGCAACTGACAATAAATCACAGGAAGCAGAGAGAGGCCCACAAATGTGAGTTGGAGGTCATTTATTTATTTATTTACTTACAAGTTTAACCAGGAAGGCATACTGAGCAGGGATTGCTCGATTCCAGATGTGACCTGGGGGACATGTCCCAAAACAATAGTACAAATACAGGTACATGTAGATTACACAGCACAGTGAGGGGTCCACCTGCCATACAGACAATCGGCAGATAGATACAGGAACACAGGAGGGGGAACAGACACGGGGATAGTGTTACAGAGAATCACAACAACAACAGTACTAGTACATAATGGACACTAGCTAAAGCATGAGCAGCTTGAGGTGAAGTCAGTGCTGAGTAGGTGGTTGAGGAGGCGGGGGTTGGGTACACCGCAAACAAAAACAGTGCAGCAATGTACCACACTGTCAATACAGCGGATACAATGCTAGCACATGGCAATAAAGGTGAATACAAAAAATTGCCAAAAAAGGGACAGCAAATATTTCATTTTTTGCTGGGGGCTATGCCCCCTCACCCCTTGTTACGGGTGCCCAATCCCTGTGTCAGCGTATCTCTGAAACAAAGAAAACCATCCTTTAATGTTTTTTTAACCTTTATTACAGAAAACAGTCCCTTACCAATTTGCTTTCCCCCCCACACACACCCCACCCTGACCTCCCAACAGCACCCATCCCCCCACACACCTCCCATACACCATTACTCACCTGAACAGGTCCCAGTGTGAAAATCCACTCTCCAGTTGAAGACATGTCTTGTTGCTGGAACCACTGACTGCAATATGAGAAACTTAGATACAGGTAAGTGTAGTTCAATGTATTTCAATGAGGGGTTTTAAACTTTGATGCACAACTTTGTAAATTTTGCATATTTTAGTCCCAAATTTTCAACATAGCTCTTTTTTGGGGCCCCACCTCATGACCAATGGTGGTGGAATTATGGCCTGAAAGGTGATTTTACTTTTGCAGTGCAAAATCACCTTTTAGGCAGGATTAGAACATTTTCACCACCATTGTTCATGAGGTGGGGTGATAAGAGGGCTATGTTGAAACTTTGGGGTCAAAATATGTAAAAATGGCAGTCATGCACATGCATTGATATTGTTCTATGCTTGCTTATAACTTTGGTAATTTTAAAGATTTTGACCCCAAATTTTCAACATAGCCATTTTTTTCACACCACCTCATGAATGTGATAGCTGTCATCATTCAAATCGTGGCCAACATGTGTTTTCACACCTTTGGTGTGGAATAATGTTTTGGCAGGGATTTAAAACAATTTCACCTACTGGGTTCAGGAGGTGGGATAATAAGAAGGTTATGCTGAAAAGTTGGTGGACAAATACAGTACAATGCCCAGGTTATGACTGAACAGTATAGTATTTCAACATTCGCTCATAAATTTGCTAATTCTTAATATTTTGACTCCAAACTTTCAAAATAGCCATTATTTCCAAACTTACTTATAAATATGACATGTGCCATTTTTATGTTGTCTTGCACGTGCAGCACAAGCAACATTTTGTGACAGCTTGCTGGAATAGCAGGTTATGGAGGTGCGGCTGTGTTGTGGCCAATGGCGCCAGTGCTTTTTTGGGCTGGTCTCTGGGGCACCAATGAATCAGCATGCTGTCTATGATAGCAATTCAGAAGCATGCCACCAACTTGAAAGAATTTTGCCGCTGCAATCAGAGCCAAGCTTGTCATGCAGCGGCACTAATGACATGCTTCTGTTATGTGCCTTGCGTAACATTTCAATAAACATGGCATCTGCCATCCACCTCTTATATTTTTTGGTATTTCATTGAAAATGCTACCCTGGACCCAAAGTTCTCTCCCAACCCTGGGGCCTGCCTTCTTCCCACTGATTGGGTTTGTCCCTGGCATTCTGGAACCAGCCTTCCACCGCTTCCAGCTATGATTGGCTAGAGCTGACACCAGCTGTGCAAACCCTGACAGCTTTCTTCTCTGTTCTTGTGACTGCTGTAAACACGAATGCATTATTTATTTTATTTTTTTATTTAGTTGTTTAACCAGGAGTAGCGCACTAAGCTGAAAGCTTTTTCACAGGAGCAACCTGGGAGCACAGGGAAGTTAAGTGATTTGCTCAGGGTCACACAGTATGCAAGTGGAAGCCGTGGGATTCAAACCCAGGTCTGGTCTGCTGGATGTCACCAGATTTGCAGCTCAGAGCCTTAAACCACTGCACAATACTGCCTCCCTGCCATTATAGCAATAAAGTTTCCCTGGCTTTGCCCTTAAATGATTGTTTATAATCAGGAGTCAGACCTTCTGTTTCAGTCGTCATCTTTAACTAGTTTAAATAGTTCCTGGGCTTGGGACATTGAATCCATTCCAGTGTAAGAGGATTAGTTTTATTATATTAGAAATAAACCATCAGGTTGTGTGAACAATAATCATTTTATGGTATTCTGCTAAAAGCTGCTGCCTCATATCTTACCTGCAAATCAAAACTACATCCCGGTATTCTGCTTTACCCTAAAAGCACTTTAATTTATGGTATGGTTCTTGGTGCTAGATGCTGCACAAACATTGATCTTGATCAACTGTGATCAACTGTGATCTTGTCTTTTCCATTCAGTGCTTCGCAGTTCTTGACGACGATATTTACGTGCTCTCCTCCTTAGGTCATCTGTAGCTATGAGCTACTTTAAGAAGCATTATGTGACCGAGTCCACTCCCATCACATGCACCTCCTGGCAGGCAGTGCAGTTCCACCTGCAGGGTCTCGGGGCAAGTAGAGTCGCACTGCCTGCCAGGGGATGCAGCTCTGCCTGTGTGGTCTCAGGGCAGGCCAGGCACGCTGAACCAGGCGGGAACCCCTCGAGACAGGAGCCCTGCCACCACTCATTGCCGATGTAGGGCGAGCGGATTAGCATCAATTGCATTTATTTATTCATCCAAATGTATGGATCCATGCTACTAATAACCTAAATTTACTGAGATACAAGTTTCTAGTTTGCAGTGATGCCCCAGTAAGAAATTACAGTCGTTATAATAACATTGAATATACAAGATAACATTACAAATAAAATAAAATCCTATGACAGTAGTCAATTTCCCAACTAGGTAAAATTCCCATACTTCTGCTTTTCCCAAAACATAGTTAACTAAACTCTGTGCAAAACGACAAAGGTAATGACAAAACTGCATCCAGTAAACATTAAAAAAAAAAAGTTCTTTTGACATCTGGGGTTGCATTCTTCATGTATACGCCATCAGAGAAGCACAGCAGGTTAGTGTAACAACTTCAGTGATCGGCAGCTTAGATTCGGTACAATAGGCTTATAGTTAGTGTACGGTACTTCTTCATCCACTGGAATACTGGTACCTGCGGGCTTTTTGGAGATGAGCGGCACTTGAAGGGCGACCTAGACTGCATGCAAGGGTGGTGATCTCTACGGATTGTGGACTAACATCTCCTCTTCAGTGGCATTAGAGTTTGGTGAAAATAACTCAAGTCATCTCTTTAAGAAAGCTCTGAAAATTGGCATGTACACTCTCATGATCTAGCACTAAGAACCTGTCAGATTTAGTTGTCATCAATTAAATGGTTAAAAAGTTTGAGGACTTCAAATCTTGGAAGTTTACACAGTTATACCATTTCATGAAATGTCATGATTGTTTGTGACCTGGTTGCCCTTACAGCTAGAAACTAGAATACTGAATGTACTGGCGCATTTGCG
Source organism: Neoceratodus forsteri (assembly GCA_016271365.2). Lineage (NCBI taxonomy): Eukaryota > Metazoa > Chordata > Ceratodontiformes > Ceratodontidae > Neoceratodus > Neoceratodus forsteri. The sequence goes on from CM028134.1 coordinate 37,692,911, forward strand.
TGGTATAGGCAACTGTCGAATTTGGTGACATCTAGTTAAGTAATTTTAAAGTTACAGGAGAGCATGCTCTTACTGCTCTTGCAGCTTACTCACTGGTGCAAACTCACGAAGATGTCAGAAATATTTGGCTATTTATAACTGGACAGTAGACCTGCAACTGGACAAGCATACATGTTATTTGTGGTACTGCCTCGAAATCTACCAAATATGATGAATTTCTGTTGAGTACTATTACAGATACAGAGACAATCTCCTAGGTACTTATTGGCAATATTTCTTGAAAACTTTCTAAACTTTTCAAAACTTCACAAAATCAGTAATTCCACCTAAATTCCTCTAGTGGAATTTTGATTTTGCATAGCATGAATGGCCAAAAGAAGGACTTCATCACTTCCCCATGTACCCAGGAGATGACACTGTTTCCATCCCTTCCTTGACTTTGCACAACCTGATGTGAGGTAACAGCAGTCATACTTCCCCATCTACAAATAAGCCTGCACACAAGATGCCACAGCCTCCTTCAAAAACAAGAGGATGGTGACAAAAAGACAAAACACTGGGTGCATGCACCATCTGTGAGGAAAGAGTTGGGACAGCTGCAGAACTGTAGATAAAGTGCTGATTAAAAACCAGTACTCAACAAGAACACAACCGGGACCCCCCCCTTCATGGTATAATCAACTTTGCTTACTTAAACAATGAGTTTGTGCAGCCTCATACTGTGGTTAGTGGAGTCTGATAACAAGGCTGGGTTTTTCTCCACAACAACTCACACTTTATCACTTATTTCAAGTTGCTTTTAATTTTGTTCCTTAATGTACCCATTTTATAAACGCAACAGCACGCTCCAGAGTTTTTGGGTTGGCGTTTTAATAACCTATGCCTAGGTGATTGAAGACACGTGGATGTGCCTCATGCCTCATTATCAGCTGGGGGCATGGGTTATTATACAATCCACACCATATCGTGTCTCATTGCTTAGACAAGAGCCTTATGGAACCCCCTTCAAACCCATTGAGGTAAAACTTCTGTCCACAAAATACTGAACTGTAAAACATCATGAAGTTTGAATCCCACACAGACATTAGCGCAAACTGAGTAGAAGCAGGACTCCACTGTAAACAGGAAGTTGTATTTTAATTCAGCTGTAAAACACCTCCTTTACAAGGGGATCCAGAGGGACAGCAGCAGCTTCAGCTACACATAGAACAACCGAGTGGGGGGGCTGCTGATAGAAAGTGATAGATTAAAGCCCAGTGCTCCATCCAGTCTACCTCCTCACACCTAATACTTAGGGCCTCGTGACCATCACTCCCCTTTGCCACTGGCACAGTCCCTCTTACTAAGGCCATATGCCTGTTTCCACCCTGCATGAGGTTAGAATCATGCTTCCAAACAGCGCCATCAAAACCGCGCTGCAGTAACCACATAATTCCTGAACAGCGATAGGGGTAGAATAGCGAATGTCAGCTACCGTTACCCATGTAGCTATCCAGGCATTATTGGATGCAGATAAGTTGAAAAAAACATGCAGAAACTGGCCAAGCTGCTCCCATGGCAGAGAGGGCTGAAGCAGAAGCAGCTTGGTCAATGTAGATCTAAAGAGCAGGGTTCTGTTCCTGGTCTCCCGAATCATACCTTTTTTGTGTTCTCCCCATCCCAGGTGTCTTTTTTTTTTTAGTGTGGACAACATGGAAATAAAACTGACCCCCATCTCTAATTTTCCCTGTGATTTGAACCCCCCCCGTAGCTAGTTGTATTCATAACTGGGGGTGTGAGGGCCGTAGCCCCCCATGAAAAGAAAGTGTAAGTCATGTTTTTTAACAATGGTAGCGGTCATCAGTGTGGCTTCTGACTGCTACCATTGGTGCTGTGTGGTGTAACAGCATTTTGAACTGACGCTGTATTTGACAGTGCTGTTTATACTGCACTGTTTTTGACAGCGCTGTTGTTCCTGATGTGATTCTAACCTAGTGCCATTTCACCCTATTATGAAACTACCCATTAGTTTGGCTTTCAGCACTTCCTCAGGCAGTTTGTACTGCTTGCCCACAACTCATTCAGTGAAAAAGTGCCTGTAGACATCCTTCCTAAATCTTCCTCCAGCCAGTTTCATTGACTTTAACCTCTCACCAGTGTTCATGCTCAAGACAAATTTTTCCTTGTAATCCTCTCTATTTATCCTGTGCGTGTACCTGTAAGTTTCTTTCAAGTCCCCCCCCTCCCCTACGCGGATTCTACATTACTCTGCGAATCACTCCGTGGAGCGATTCGGCCACTTCGACCATCTCTAAACACAATATACAGAAACTATCCTCTAAGAATAGTTCTCAATGAGAGGGAGGAAGAAATAGTTAATGCTGCTGCATTATGCTACATGGTGCCATGCTGTGTATTACTCCCACCAACATGATTCTCAGTTGAATAAATTATTAAGTGTGCAAATGTTTGCATGAGACAGTGAAATGAGATGGGCTTCACTCAGTGGTGGAATTATACTTTGTGAGCTGGGGGGCCCATAAAGGCCTCATCTCTAAATTGAGCCCCCACTTCCCATTATAAGTCAATGGCAGTAATGCATGAGCTACCAGGGCTCACTTCAGAGCTGGTGGAGCGAGCCCTGGCAAGCACCCCTGGAATCCCAACACTAACTCCATGAATTAGTATGCTGCTCCTGTGCTCTGCAAGTGTCACACCACAGCACCTGTCCTAATGAACTGTAGTTAACCAAAATTCAGGATGTTTTTTCATCAAATCATAATGCCTCTTTGTGGCGTCGATTCAGACGATGGTCTTCGAGTATTGCTTTGTGTCCCACCAGCAAAGGTAAGTATTTTTTTTTTTGTCTGCTCCAGCGCTAGGTATCTGCCTGGTCACAGCCCCCATTGCCCCCACTCTCAAATCAGCTGTCCTCTCTGCTCCCTGGCTTGCCCCCCAGGGTGGGGCCGTGCCACTGGCCAAGGTGTCATGGACACGGGTCTGGAACGGGAGTCAGCCACAGAGTGATAGAGGGACGGTGAGGTGGATTCATGGAGGCACTGCAGCAGAGATTTTTTCTATTTAGGCTCCCTCTGGAGCCAGATGTATGCAATGACACTGGCCAAGGTGGCTCATGCATGCTCCCATGTGCGCTCCCCTCGAGTCGTCTGCACCCGACTCCCCCCATGTACGTGCACATACACCCTGCTCCCCAGCCTCTGCTAGGGAGCAATCAGGTGCTGGTGCCATGATCCACCCCTCCCCAGAAAAGGAGAGCAGTCCTTCAGATGCTCTATCCATCCTTGCTGACCCCTGGTGGTCCATGTCCGTTCCTGAACACGGGTCGCCGGGGTGGCACTTGGTGTGGCGTCCATCGCCTCAACCCTCAGCACCACCGGGCCGGGGCGAAGGTAAGTATTTTTTATCTAAATATGTATTTGGCTTGGGAGGCTATGGAAAAAAGTATATATTCAACCATTTTAAGGTACCAGCAGCATAGTGCTAAATGCCTATTGCGGTCATGCATACTCTTCTGTGCATTTAGCCAAGCTCAAGGTTACATTCAGTGTTAGTAATTCAGCTGAATGATGTTTTTATTTATTTATTTATTTATGTGTTTGGTAACTGGGTAAGTGCACTGATCCAAAGGACCATTTTCAGTCACGACCTGGGCCACACAAGTGGCACAACAGCATAGAATTACGTGATACATGATAACAATGGTAACTACAGAGCATATACGGATAATGGCAAACTGTCATAAACTGCTTACAAAGTAGGCAGCTGGAAGTACAATGCTAGCATTTTGTTCACTAGAATACAACACTATTTACAGTATGGGGATACAAGCACATTAAAAGTAGGATTAATATTTACAAACAGTATTTACAACAGGAGCACATTAACAGTAGGAGTAGTATTTACATCAGTATTTACAACAGGAACCACAGTGCCTTCTAACATATACCAGTGATAAGTTAAATTTACATGTGAGGGTTGGATAATTCAGATTCTAACAGTGGCAGGTGGTTTCCCTCAGAAGCCAGCACTTTAGTTGCAGTTTGAAGGGCAGGTGGGAGGTGGATGAGCGGATGGTTAAAGGGAGTCTGTTCCACAGGGAGTGTACAGAGATGGAAAAAGCTTTGCTAGCCATATTGGTGGAGATGCAAGGGACTTCTAGCAGAGTTAAGATAAGGTAATTTTTATTTTTCTAGCTGCCAAATCCCAGAGTCTCTGGGCGCCATGCACAACAGTGCAACTATCCAATAAAACAGTCAAATTATCAGCAATAAATAACAAAACATGTAATTAAATAAATATGCTCTAAACTAAAACAGTAGCTAAAATGGGCTATCCCAGAGCTAAGATCTAATATACAGTGTCTGGGAAGGCCTGATTAAACAGATGGTCTTGAGGTGGGCCTTGAATACCTCCACCAAAGGGGCCTCCCATACAGATGGTGGAAGCAAATTCCACAGGATGGGGCCGGTGACAGTAAATGCTCTATTGCCAGCAGTTTTCAACCTCATCCTGGGAATCACTAGGAGGCCCCTTGAGGAGGAGGAGGGAAGAGAGCAGGTCTAGGCAGCAGGTGACCGAAGATCAGACAGGTAACCAGGGCTCAGTCCATGTAGGGCCTTAAAGGTGAGCAAGCCCACCTTAAAGAGGATCCTCCACCTGACCAGCAGCCAATGCAGTTCACGCAGCACTGGGGTGATGTGGCAGTATTTTGACTGACCCATCAGCAACCTGACAGCTGTGTTCTGCACTAGCTGCAGCCTGCGGAGGATACCTCCCGAGATCCTGAGGTAGAACGCATTACAGTAGTCAAGCCTTGATGACACAAAGGCGTGTATCAAGGTGGGGAGGTCCAGGGGCAGAACTTGGGGCTTGATTCTGGTGATATTTCTAAGATGATAAAAGCTGGTCCAGACAATGGATGACACCTGAACTTCAAATGGCAATCAACTGTCAAAGGTCACACCAAGAACTCTCACCCTAGAGGAGGCCTTCAAAGGCACAGATCCCAGGAACAAGCCTGTTTCTGCACCTGAGGCCATCCTATCAGGCCCTCTGTTTGACTCCACAACCAGCAGCTCTGTCTTATCGGGGTTCAGTCACAACCAGCTGGAGGCCATTCAGACATTGATCTCGGCAAGACATGCATTTAGCACTACCACAGCATTCGGTGTTCCAGGGGTGAAGGAAAAATACAGCTGGGTATCATCTGCATAGAAATGAAAGCCCAGACTGTACATCCTAATGAGCTCTCCCGGGGCAGCATGTACACAGCAAACAACATTGGTGACAAGACTGAATCCTGAGGAACTCCACATGACAGGGGTCAAGGGGAGGATGAAGGCTTCCCCATCACTACCCGCTGACTCCTATTTATGAGAAAGGACTCAGATCAGCAGATGACAGTGCTGGTGAGTCCACAGAATTCTCTTCGGCAGTCAAGCAACACACAGTGGTCTACCATGTCGAAAGCTGAGGAGAGGTCAAGGAGAATGAGAACTTTCCCCTCTCCTCAATCTCTAGCCCTAAGGATGTCATTATGCACCCAGACTAATGCAGTTTCCATGCTATGCCTCTCACAGAATCCCGACTGGAGAGGCTTGTACAAATCAAAGGCCACAAGGTGTTCCTCAAGCTGAAGCACCACATTCTTCTCAACAACCTTCCCTAGAAATGGGAGGTTGGAGACTGGACAGTAATTTGCCCTGATGTCAGGGTCTAAAGAAGGTTTCTTCAGAAGTGATCTAACCTGTGCATCCTTCAAGGCATCTGGGAAGACCCCCTCCGAGATAGAGCACCAGACAATCAAGGCGAACACCGGGCCAATAGCACTGAGGATGCCCTGAGAGTCCTTGAATGTTCCCTACTAGTCAGAAGGGGTAAGTAGGGGGATAGATGATGTCTTCTGAGTGAGTTGTCTAACAGGCAGCCAGTGGCATAATCAAAGCAGCCTTGAAGTGGGAGCCACCCACAGGCCTGGTAGAGGGAGCAGTGGTGGGTTCAGTAGGGATCCTGAAGGATGAAATGACAGATGAAATTGTAAGTCGTGCTTAGTTCTGAGTGAAGAGACAAGGAGACAAGGGAGTAAACAGGAGAGCAGTAGTCAAGGAGGGGGTAGCAGATTGCCCTGGGCAATGGCAAGGCGTGCCTCAGCAGATAGAAGGTGTTTAAGGTGATAGGCTGCTCCTAGTTTTTGGTGAATTCTCCTCACGGTACTATTAACATGCTCACAGAAAGTGAGGGAGGGATCAAATGTAGTACCAAGGTATTTAAAAAAGGGAACATTAGCGAGTGGTGGACCTGCTGGAGTGAACACCTGAAAGGAGGAATTTGTTTTGGAGATTTTGGCAAGGAAAGGTTTTGAGCCAAGGAGCATTGATTTAGTCTTTTTTCATTGACTATGAGCTTATTGGAGAGAAACCATCGATGGGCCGAGCCATAGTTATGTGTGAGGGCGGAGGAGATGGATTCCAGTGATGTGATGCTGTGATAAAGGACTAAATCATCTACGTAGAGGAGTGCCTTACAGTCAAGCCTGTGCATGGGGAGAGCATTTATGAAAAAGGAGAAGAGTAATGGGTCACATATTGAGCCCTGGGGGACTCCCATGTGTATGGGTAGGGCAGTGAAAGCAGCTTTACTGATAATGATGGACTGCGATCTGTTAGAAAGATAGCTGCAGAACCAAGCAGCAGTTTCAACAGAGCAGCCAAACCTGAGCAGGGCAGAATGGAGAAGGTGGTGGTCAACCAGGTTAAATGCCTTAGATAGATCCACAAAGACAGTGCCTGTGGCATTGCCCATATCCATTTGTCTTAAGACATGGTCAGAGAATAGAGCCAGTGCCGAGGTGGTGCTTCGAAATTTATAAAAACCATGTTGAAGTGGGCAAAGAAGGTTGTATTTCTCAAGATGTTCTGACAGTTGGAAGTGAACAACTTTCTCCAGTAGTTTACTTTGATGGGGGAGGAGGGAGATAGGCCTGTAATTATCTGAGGAAAGAGGATCCCAAGCTTTGTAAATCAGTACAATGTGAGCATGCTTCCAGGAGTCAAGCACAGTGGATGATGAAAGGGCAAGGTTAAAGATGCACATAAGAGGTTTAACAATGGCAGGGGTAATGATTTTTACAAAAGCAGGGTAAAGACCATTACTGCCTGGGCTACCTTTGGCCAGTAGAGACTTGAGGAGTTTGAGGGTGACAGCATGTTCAATAGCTCTGAAATAGAAAGGTGGTGTCTGGGCAGAGTTAGAGGGGTGGGAAGAGCTATTTAAAGGGTAGTTCTGGACAGGGGGAGGCTGGGGAGTGAGTTTGTTGAGGTAGGGGGACAAGTTGGTGAATTTCATATTGGAGTTGTTTGCAATATCCATAGGTTCCGAGATTAAGCCAGAGGGAGTCGAGAGCTGCTCTGTTTGTTTGCTGGCCTTGGAATTTAGTAGGGGCCCGATGGAAGCCCAGAAATTACATGAGTTGCCAAGGTTAGTGCTTTGCTGGTTGAGGTAGAATTTGCACTTGAGCGCTTTGGCAGTTTGCTTGCATGTGTTCCATAGTTGTCTATAGGCATTCCAGAGTTGGGTAGAGGGAGACACTTTATACGTCTTCCACTTATGATTCCTATCTTTCATTAGGGACAGTAATTCTCTCGATATCCAGTGAGTGCAATCCCCTCTAACCCTTCTGGTAGTGCATGGGTAGTGAATGTCCTGAAGTCGAAGGAGAGCAGAGGTGAGGAAAGTAACTGTGGAGGAGATGTTGCTGAGTTTGTAGAGGGCAGACCAATTTATTGCTCTGGCCTTCCTGAGGACTAGTGCAGGATCCTAGCCATCAAACCTTCAGAAGGTCAGGCGTTTGTGGGGAGGACGGATTGTTTTGGTGGCCCGTATAATGTAGGTAGGTGTATGGTCACTGAAAGAGTCAGACATAGTGCTAGTCTGGAGAATCAGATCCACCCGGTTAATAGTGATCCAGTCAATAAGGGAGCCATTTAGTGAGTGAGCATTATGTCTAGTAGGGGCAGAGATGACTTGCTCTAGGTTGTGTATTTTTGGCAAGTTTGCATAATCTGGTGCCTGGGCATCTAACCAATAAGTCACCGTGTCATTGATGATGTCACTTATAGGGCTTTTAGTCTTGGTACAGAGTTCCAGACCTACACCAGCCAAGTTCTGTCAACAGTGTGTAACAATTGTGTTTTTGTCATTACAATTCATGTTGTATGAGAGAAATTGTTACGTCTTGGCTGATAGTAATATACTTTCAGCAAGGTTTGAAGTTTTATACTACTAATAATTTGAACATTTCCAGCTCAAACATCAAGGTTTAAATGTAACTTGGGGAACACTACTTCAAATAGACAGACTGTTAATTGTGAACATCTATTGCAGCTGTGTAGGGGAGGTATGCACTCAGTTCTGGATATCTTTTGCTACAGCATGCATCTCCTGTATAGGAAGCCTAGTACAGCAGTGAAGCTACAGATTATGAACCAGTAGAGAGAGGGGGTCCCGGTTTGACCCACAGAGTGGATTTTTCTTCTTTCTCAGTACAATGTATGTAGTATGAGATAAATTGTTAGATGTCATTGCTGATAATAGTGATATACTTTCAGCAAGGTGTGAAGTTCTATATTGCTGATAACTTGGAAAGTTCCATCTCAGTCTTTGAGGTTTAAATGCATTTGGGGTAACACTACTTCCGATAGACAGACTGTTATTTATATTCATCCACTGCAGCTGTGTAGAGGGATCTGCACTCATTGCTAGATATACTTTGTCACAGCATGCATCTTCTGTCTAGGAAGCTTAGTACAGTGGTACAGTTACAAGGTACCAAGCAGTAGAGGTTGGGGGGGGGGGCCTGGGTTTAATCTCCAGAGTGGAACCATGTTTTCTTTCTCACTCTAATTTATGAAGTATGAGAGAAATAGGTTGATATCATTGCTGATGTTAGTGATATACTTTCAGAAAGGTTTGACATTCTATTTTGCTGATAACTTAAAAAAGTTCCAGCTCAGACTTTGAGGTTTATATTCAACTTTGGAAACATTACTTGAAATAGACAAACTGTTCATTATGAAAATTCATGGCAACTGTGTATGGAGGGTCTGCTATCATTGCTGGATGTCCTTTGCCACGGCTTGCACATTCTGTATAGGAAACATAGTAGAGTGATAGAGCTACAGGCTATAAAGAAGTAGAGGGTATGTGGCCTGGGTTTCATTCCCAGAATGGAATGCTTTTTCTTTCTCACTACAGTTTATGTAGAATGTGAGAAATTGTTAGATGTCATTGCTTATGGGTAGTGATATACTTTCAGCAAGGTGTGAAGTTCTATACTGCTGATAACTTGGAAAGTTCCATCTCAGACTTTGAGGTATAAATGCAATTTGGAAAGCACTACTTTAAATAGATAGAATGTAAATTATGAACATTCTCTGCAGCTTTGCAGGGTAGTGTCAGTACTCACTGCTGGATATCCTTTGCAACAGCATGCATATCCTGTTTAGGAAACTTACTACAGCAGATGCGTTGTGGGCTACCAAGTAATAAAGGTTAGGAGGCCTGGGTTTGACCCCTTGACTAGATTTTTTTTCCTTCTCACTACAATTTATGTAGCATAAAAAAATTGTTTGATGTCGTTGCTCATGAAAGTGATAGACTTCCAGCAAGGTTCAAAGTTCTATAATGCTGATTACTTGAAAAGTTCAGCTCAGACGTCAAGGTTTAAATACAACTTGAGAGACATTATTTCAGACAAACAGACTGTTAATCACAAATATTTGTTGCAGCTGTGTAAGGAGGATCTGTACTTGCTGCTGGATGTCCTTTGCCACAGCATGTATGCCTTGTATTGCAAGCTTAGTACAGTGGTAGAGTTACAGACTGCCAAGCAGTAGGGGGTTGGGAGCATGGCTTTGATCCCCAGAGTGGAACTTTTTGCTTTCTCACTACACTTTATGTATTATGAGATAAATCATTTGATTTTATTGCTGATGTTCGTGATAAACTTCCAGCAAGGTTTGAAATTTTATATTATGAACTTGAAAAGTTCCAGTTCAGACTTTGAGGTTTAAATGCAGCTTGGGAAATATTACTTCAGATAGGCAAACTGTTATTTACAAACATCCACTGCTGCAGTGTAGGAGGGTATGCACTTACTGCTGGATGTCCTTTCCACAGCATGTATCTCTTGTGTAAGATACTTAGTACTGCAGTAGCACTATAGGCTACCTAGTGGAACGGGATATGGGGCTTTGGTTTGATCCTCAGAGTGGAAGAGTTCATTTAAATATGGGCACACACACACACACACACACACACACACACACACACACACACACACAACACACACACCTTGACAAAGTGCCTGATTGTGTATATGAAATGCTGGTGTAATGGGGTAGTGGCTTGCTACTGTACCCATCTTTAAATAAAATCTTCAAATTTTATCTGCTGATCCAATGGTGATTTCTCTGAGAAGTGGAAACTGTGAGCCAGGCTTCTTCGGTATCTGTGAGTCATCTTTGTTTGTTGAGATCCGTTTGTTAATTTTTTTTATTTGTTTCTTTAAAATTTGTAACTTGGAAAGGCACACTGAGCCAAGGCTCATTTTAAAGTGTGACCAAGGATAGAGGGAATTGGGGATCACAGACTACAAGCATACATTGAGTGATAACAAAAACAGAATGCTGTGATAAGTTACAAAGTGCAAATAACAGAACAATGAGTGAGCAAGTGTACAGTCTAAGGACCAAAAGACAATAAAAATGAGCACACTGAGCAGTGATCACTGAAGACAAGAGTAACTAGGTTAAGTGCATGGTTTCAAAGCAAGGATAGGTTGCACTTAATGCCACAGCAATACAACATCAAAAGATACAATCCAAAAAACTTTTATTTACTTACAAAAAGGATAAAAAGCTTGGCACATGGCTGTCAAACACCCACAGCCTGCACAAGACAGCCATAGCCATTGGCCAAGCTTTTTATCCTATTTGTAAGTAAATAAAAGTTTCTGGATTGTATCTTTTGATGTGGAATTGTTGTTGTGGCTTTGAGTGCAACCTTTCCTTGCTTTAGAATTGATGATATCTTGACTTATGCACCTGAGTTCTGAAGTTGCCCCCCCCCGGCTTGGGTTAAGTGCATGGTGCCTGTAAAAGTGGCCATGCAATGGCAGAACAGATGGATACAACAGAGAGTATAAGTTTGCAGGTGGGAGCCAAAATCATGTGGGTGTAGGAGAACTAGCAGGAGTGGAGGTCAGGAGCAGAAGGAATGGCCAGGTGGGGATTAGCAGGAATGGGGGGAGCAGGAAAAAGCCTTAGTTGGTGTTTAAGGGAGAAGAGGGAGGTGGAGAGATGGATGGAAGAGGAAAGCTGGTTCCAAAGGGAGGGAAGAGGATAGGAAAAGACCGCTTGATCAGCAGAGGAGTGAAGGTGGGGAAGGGAAAAGGTGTGATTGTCCCTAGAGTGGAGGGAGTAGTAGGAGGGGGAAGGGATGGGATGTACCCTTTGAGCCACCATGCCCTATTGCATAGTCATGAATGGAGATAAGGAATAGTTGATAAACTTTGATGGATGTTCATGAACCATTCATGGATGTTCCTCAAAGCTAATGAGTGATTAGCTTCATTTCACCTGGGGGCTGCATAGTCAGTGGGCGAGACAGACAAAAGGGCCATGGAGGTGGTGGCACTGTACATCAGGAAAGGTACAGAGGCCATGGAAATTACTACTCTGAGGGCATGGAAGTAGCTTGGGTACACAGTGCAACTGACAAAAGAAGGGGGTAAAAAGATCAGGGTCAGATCATCAGATCATTAGAATGATGAACAAACTGATGAACCAAAAGGAGGAAGGGACAGAGAATGGGGGGGTCAGTAAGTAGCAATCAAAGAAGAGGTGGTGCTTGTGGGTTACTTAAATACACCCATTGTGGACTGGAAAATTGTGTCAGCTAGCAGTGCAAGAAGTCAGGTACTGATGGATGTGATTTGATTACTTTCTCATGCAATGGTTCAGGGAACCAACTTAGGGCAGGGACCCATCATTAAGGAACAAACACTGGAATTCTTTGAGGTAAATGGGTTGCAGAAGAGGAGACAATACAGATTTGTAGCAGGGAGATCTTGACAAAGGAATCTGATTGACTTCTTTGATTGGGTTAAAAGGGAATGGATGGGCCCAATCAGTGCATGTGTTACACCTTGACTTTAACTAGGCCTTCAATTTAATTCTACTCAGAAGGCTACTAAAAGCTGAGTGACCTGGGGGTAAGGGAAAAACTGACCAGGTGGATAGGCAGCTGGCTGGGAAAGCAGCACACAGAGGGTGGTCATCAATGCTATGCTGTCAGAGCCCCGGTGAGTCAGGACTGGGGTATTGCAGGGTTCAGTACTTGCACCGGTGCTCTTCAATATCTTCCTTTACGATATAGGGGAAGGAATCCAGACTAAAGTGTGTCTCTTTGCTGATTGCATTAAGATCTGTGGCAAGGTGAAAACTAAAGAAGGAAGTAGGGAACAGAAAAGTGGCATGGGCAAATTGAGAAAGAGGTCCAGATTATGACAACTAAAGTTAAAAAGTGCAAAGTGATGCACATTGGTTGAAAGAACTCAAAAATGGAAAATTGGATGGAGGGAGTAAAGATGGTGCAGACGACTGAGGAGAGGGATCTTGGGGAATCATCATCAGTGACAGCTTTAAGTCCTCTGCTTAGTGCAGCAAAGCATGCAGAATGGAAAACAGGTTGCTGGGGCATATAGGAAGAGGATTTGATAGAAGGAGGAGAGAGGTGATACTGATCTTGTACAAGTCCCTGCTAAAGCCACACTTGGAGTGTTGCACAAAGCTCTGCATTCCACATCTCATAAAAAACATGGACTACGTAGGGACCATGCAAAGGAGGGCCATAAAGATTATCCAGGGTCAGCAGGGGAGGTTGTATGAGGAAAGGGTAAAAGACCTTAACATATAAAGTTCACGAAAGGAATGAACAAGGTAAACTGTGAGGAACTATTTAGCATCAGTAGCAGATCAAGAACATGGAAGCATGAGTGAAACTGTTGGGGGGAGGAGATTCTAGAGGGACATGAGAAAGTTTTATTTTACAAAAAGGGTGGTGGAGCCCTGGAACAGTCTGCCAGATTATCTGTGGGTGTCTCAAACACACTCCAGGGGTCAGGCCCTCTGTTCCCACAGTGTCAAACCTCAAAGTGCAATATGTGAACAGGAGACAAACAGGGTAACCCTCCTGTCTGTTTTGGGTCCGAACAGCTACCAGTCTTGAGTCTTGGGGTCAAATATGAACCCTTTTTCGCTAGCAAGCCCAGGTAACAGGTTCAAATATCACACCCTCTTCAGGGAAATGCAGTGCAATACTTAACCTAGCTGGCACACAAACTGGTTCACAATCCCCCTTTTGACTTAATTGAGACCTTGGTATTTTCCTTACCTTGGTGCGTATTGTAACAGACTAAAAGCACTTAACAGTTCTGCCAGAATTATCAATACTGTCCCAGCATTCACACTCAAAATGAGAAAAAGGCTCAGGCAGGATTTCAAGGAAAACAGAGTTTACTAGAATTAAAAATAGTAAATAAAATACAAAACACAGAACATATAACATTAATGGTACAGTCATAAAAGTAAAGGACAAATATAAACAAACTGCCTTTTTGCTGAGTAATTGATCCTATTCCTGTTTCAGTTAGTAAATGGTGCTGAAGTTACCTAGCTTTGGTAGAAGTGCTTCTTAAGAGTGTGCTCTTTCAGGAGTCCAGAAATAAAAAAAGCACTCTCTTCTTTCAGCCAGCTGATAATATTCAGTTACAGTCCCAACCTACCTGTGATGTCACAGTTCCAGGCTGTTGGCATGAGGTAACTCTTTCCTGCATACCAGATTAGTCTCATGCATCTGCATATTGCTAAGCATCCCACTTAAAAAAAATTATATATATATATATATATACACATTTTTTTATTTTTTAATTAGTGAGCCTGCTTTATGGTAGGTCAGAATTACCCCTTTGATCTTCAGAACACATTCCTGAGCTATTTCTCTTAGTGGTGAGAAGTTTAACAGGTAATTGTCAAAAGTTGACTTACCTCCTGAGAGGTCGTAAAATGCAGCCTGTTTATGGCCAGTTTCCTAGATTCACAATAAATGGGTGTTTTACAATCTGTTACAACCTGGTATCTAAAGGAAGCTCTTAATTATTAGAATTTCCACTAAGAGGGAGAACAGTATTTTTTTGAAAATCCAAGGTTTCATGATGCCCTGTGCTGACTGCCATACTTCACAAGCAGAAATTCAAAGGAACATATATTTATATTACAAATATAATACAAATAATAACAAGCAGATTGGCTATCTGTCACAGTCCTCCCTCCTTGACTGAATTTGGGGGAATCTAGTCCTAGTCATGGGATGAGTTTCCCAAATTCATTTCACTGCTCTAACTGATGCGATAGTTCATCTGCATTTGCATTTGCTGCCCCCTGGCCTGTGAGTGACAGTCATGTCGTAACCCTGCAAGGCAAGGTTCCATCTTAAAAGACTACTGTTTGTTTTACCCATTTGTGCCAGCCAAACCAGGGGGTTATGATCTGTTTGTACCTTGAAATGCCACCCATATAGGTATGGCTCTAATTTCTTTAGTGCCCACACCATTGCAAGGCATTCTTTCTCCACTGTAGAATAAGTCTGCTCCCTGGGAAGTAACTTCTTACTGAGGTACACAATTGGGTGATCTTTCCCTTGGTTAGAAGTTTGGCTGAGTACTGCCCCAATACCCACATCTCAGGCACCTGTCTGGAATACAAATGATTTACTGTAGTCTGAACTGGCTAATACAGGAGCACCGCACAGTGCCTCCTTTAGCCATGTAAAGGCTTGTTCACAGGTTGGTTCCCATTTCACCTTTTAGGCATTCTTTTCTTTAATAGGCCAGATAGGAGAGCTGCCAGGGGCACCGTAGTTTGATACAAATTAGTTACAGTACCCTGCCATCCCTAGAAAACTCCAAACCTGCTTCTGTGTTTCCGGTCTGGACCATGCCTCGATTGCCTCAATGTTTGCTTGATTTGGACGGAGCTGTCCCTGCCCTACTACATGCCCTAGGTATGCCACTTCAGCCATGGTCACCTGGTACTTTTCAGCTTTTACAGTGAGCCCAGCCCTCTGTATCCTGCCCAACACTTCCTTAAGGTGGGACAGGTGTTCCTTCCAGCTGGCACTGAAGATGACAATATCGTCCAAGTACACCACGGCGTACTCTTCAGTACCATTTAACACTTGGTTCACCAACCTTTGAAAGGTGGCAGGAGTGTTCTTCATTCTGAAAGGCATTACTTTAAACTCAAATAACCCTATTGGAGTGATGAAGGCTGACCCCTTCCTAGCTCTGGCAGTTAACCTCACCTGCCAATACCCTTTCATCAGGTCAATAGTGGTAAGGTATGTCGCCCCTACCAACTTGTCCAGTAGTTCAGGTCCACCCATGGCATTGGGTGGGCGTCTGACCTTGTGACTGCGTTAAGCCCACGATAGTGGACACAAAAATGAGTAGTGCCATCTGGCTTGGGAACAAGGACTACAGATGAGGCCCAGGGGCTGTGGGATTTCTGGATTATCCCTAAATGTTGAGACATATTTATATGTATTTGTATGTGTATATGTCTTTTTTTCTTATATTTGTATTTTCTTTTTAAGATGTATGCATTTTATATTGTATTTAACTGTTAGTTGTACACTGATCGCCCATGAAAATGGGTCATTTTTGGCCCATGGTCCTATCGGTATAAATAAAACAAACAAATCCAGCATTTCCTCCTCCTCCCTTCTAATGTCCTTTTGGATGGCCTCTGACATCCAATAAACTGTTTGCTGTATGGACACTTGCGTCCCTGTATCTACATCATGTGTCGTTAAGGGGGTTAGTCCAGGCTTGACATTAAACAATGGGGCAAAGTCTGCTAAAACCTCCCTTACTACCTAGATCTGGTCCATGGTCAATTGGGGTGACATTTTGATTGCCTCCACAGAGGACTTCCACTTGCTTTCGTCCAGCAAGTCCAGAATGGGGTCTTCCTCATCCGTTCCTTCCCCAGGACCACACTCTGCAAAGACCATGTCAGTCCTATTTGCATAGGGCTTCATCAAGTTGACATGGTACATCCTTTGGGTATGTCTCCTGTCAGGCAGTTCTGTAATGTAATTTATGTCATTCACATGTCTGACTACTTTGTACTGTCCTGCCCACTCAGCCTGCAGCTTATCGTTCTGGACTGGGATTAGGACCATGACCTCCTGACCCACAGTGTACAAGCAAGCTCTGGCTCCGCGGTCGTACCATACCTTTTGCTTTTGTTGGGCAGCTGCCAGGTTGCTCTGGGCTGTTCCCATAAGCTCCTTCATCTTCTCCTGTCCAGGGCAGCATCCATCGGCTTTGGGAGTGGGGTTGGAAAAAAGTGAGTGACTTCCTATTTGAAGGGCAGATCCCAACTAGTGTCACTGGGGTCATGGGTTTCAGGATTACATCCTGCTGGATAGGGGGTTCCCCAAGGTTCAATTTTAGGTCCTTTATTATTTAATATTTATGTTAATTGAGTCCCATTAGTTAATTACCATTTGTACACAGATGACATGGTGATTTACACTGCTGACAGTGACAAGACTGCAATACAAGATGGGCTGCAGGCAGCATTTGATGAACTGCAGACCTTTCTTGACAGTAGTAAATTGGTGTTAAATGTGAAGAAAACACAGACCATTTTATTTACTAGATTGGGAGGAGTTCTTGGGGATGTAAAGTTGAACCTGGTCACCTCTGGGGCCCTTGATCCAGCAGGTCCAGGTATATAAATACCTGGGATTATGGCTGGATGCCTTCTTGAGCTGGACCCCTCACATAAACACTTTGTCCGCAAATATAGGGAAAAGGTTAAGTGCCCTCTATGGGGAAAACGAGTGTATGAGTTTAGAGGTGAGAAAGAAAGAAAGTAGTGGATCATATGATCCTTCCCCTGTTTAATTATGGGGATATTTTATACTCTGCAGGATCCAAAAAAGACCTACATAAGTTGGATGTCTGTCTTGGCAGGCTGGCCCCGCTTTAAATTGTGAGCTCCCTGTTTAACACATAAATGCTTGCTATACAGGCAGTGGATGCATCTACATGATAGTCATAGTGAACATCTCCTGGCTTTTGCCCACAAAGGGTTGTTGGGTAATTTACCTAATTATGTTACAGAAAAATTGGTTCCTAGGGATAAAATTGACTCTTTAAGATCTGTAGGTATTCTAGATCTTGTTTTACCTAGGCACAATATGGAAATAGGGAGACAATCAGTATTTTTCAGAGGACCACAGCTGCTAAACGGTTTGCCCAAAATATTAGGAATTATGGGAAATAACACACAGTGGTGAGATATAAAATACTGGTTAAGGGTAATTAAGGAAAATACCAGGCATTGTTGTACCCCTTACTGAACTAATGATAATGATTAATTGGAACTGACTGCTGAACTAGAAAAGTAATAGAACCTAAGATACAATTATAGATAGGGTATTATTATGCTGTGACCTTTTATAATGTATATTATAGTTATTCTGTAATTTGTACTGTGAATTTATTGTATACTGCTGTGTTCTAAGGATCTCTTTGTAAATGAGCAATGCTCAATTTAGTCTATCTAATTCATAAAGTGATTTATGAATAAACATAATACTTTACTTTATTTTACTTTTCCCTAAACCTAAGGACATAATCCACTATCGGAGTTCCCTGGGTGGCATGCTTTCCTTCCCAGTCCTCCCAGATAAAGTGTAGGGGAAAATGCACTCTGCGTCCATATAAGAGCTCGAAGGGGGAAAACCCTGTTGACTCTTGGGGCACCTCCCTGTATGCAAACAACAGGTGGGGAAGGTATTTCTCCCAGTCCATCCCATGCTGTTCAGCAACTGCTTGGAGCATTGATTTAAGGGTACCATTAAATCTTTCCACAAGCTCATTGGCTTGCGGGTGATAAGGTGTCTTGCATCTCTACACCACCTCACACTTCTCCCACAAACACTTCACCAGGTCTGACATGAAGGAAACCCCTCGATCGGTGATAATCTTCTGCAGGAACCTGACACTGGAGAAAATCCCTAGCAAGGCATCTGCCATGTTGTTTGTCCTCAGTGAGAATAGGGTGACTGTCTCTGGGTACCGGGGTGGCATAATCCACCACTGTTAGGATAAACCTCTTCCCAAAGGAGCTGGGGATATTCAGAGGCCCCACAATATCCATTCCTACCCTCTGGAATGGCGCCTCCATTATGGGCAAAGGAATTAGGGTGGCTTGGGTTTTACTACCCGCCTTCCCTATTTCTTGGCACAGGTGATGAGATCTGCAATATTCCTTCACCTGCTGGATGAAGTTGGGCCAACAGAAATTCTGGGCCAATCGCTGCATAGTGCGCGCGATTCCCAGATGTCCAGACATGAGAATATCATGAGCAATCTTGAGCAACTTCTCACGGTATCCCTGGGGAATGACAAGCTGCCTGCCCATCACCCCTCCCTCTGTCCTTATGTCCTGTGTATATAGCAGTCCATTGTCCCAGTAAACTCTATGTCTCCCATCACCCCCTGTGCTCTGTCAGAGTCTGCCCAAGCCCTCAGCCTATCTAAACTAGAGTAATATTTCTGAGCAGCTGCAAAATCTTTGCACATTCCCAAAGCATGGGACAGTACCCCTCCAGTTTCTAAACTAGGGTCCTTAGCTCTCTGACAATTGGCTACCCCTCCCTTCTCAGAGTAACCTTCTGTAGCTGTTCTGTTAACTGCTGCCTGGGGAATTTCTACCCCCTCATTTTCATTATTCTCCATATCAAGAGATACAGGCTGGGGAACCAGCTTCCCAGTGTTTTTCACAGGGGCTTTTATGGGGTCCAGGGAACCACAATTTGCCTTTGCTGCCTGACTGCTGGTAACTGCACACACCATCCCCTTTTGAAGATTGTCACCTATAATCACATCCAGGGCAATATTTTCTGCCACTGCAACTTTTTGCACAGTCTCTCTTGTCTCACCCCAGTCCAGGAGAACACTAGCAAGTGATAAAGTTTTCTCCTCCCCAGTGACTCCCCAAACTGTAACAAACTGATTGAGCACAAGCTGTTCAGGCTCAACCAAACCCCTTTTTACCAAAGTAAGGGATGCCCCCCTGTCCCTTAATCCATGGGTTTGCACCCCATTCACAGTAACTGGGTGTATGTGCTCCCTCAATTTTACTGGCATGCTTTCAGGGATACACAAGAAAAACACCTCTTTCCCAGCCCCACTTTGTGCACTCACTGCCTTTTTAGTACACTGTCTGGCAATATGCCCAGGTTGTTTGCAAAGCCAACAATCATTTCCTTTATCAGGCAAATCATTTCTTTGTAACCAGGGGCTGCCCACTTTCTGGGGAGGCAGCAAGAGTTTTAGCTGCCCTGAAGGTGCGCTTTTCCCTTTTTGCACTGCCACACCCACCCCACTCCCTCACAGAGCTGGTCTGCTCCTGGTATAGCAGTCTGAGAGCTTGGCAGCCTCCTGTACTGTTTTTGAATCTCGGTCCTCCAGCCAGGATTTCAGCTCTGCTGGGCAAGCCCAAAAAAACTGCTCCAAAAGTACAACATCCTCAATTTTCTCTGCAGAGTCTGCTTGTATACCTTCCCACCAATGTTTAAAAAACTGATGTTGTTTGATAGCTAGCTCCTCATAGCTCATGTCAGGGCTTCTCCTGAGCTTACGGAACTTAACTTTGTATGCTTCAGCTGTCAAGTCATACTTTTTTAACAGTGCAGCTTTAAGTTTGCCATAATCATTACTGTCGTGATTGTCCATTTGACCCAGTGTATCACGAGCTTTCCCGGTAAGCAGCGGGGATAGCTGGAAGCTCCAGGACTCTCTGGGAATTTTTGCCTGAATGCATACTTGTTTAAATGAATTTAAAAATGCATCCATATCTTCCCCCTCTTTAAATTCAGCTATCAATTTAGAATTTAATTTGTAACCCAGTTCTGGAGGTCCAGGTTCACCCATGCTACTTACCTGCTCTGGTGCTGGTCTTCGGAGTTGTAGCTTCTCCAGTTTAAATTTCCTCTGATGCTCTCTCTCTCCTCTCACTCAGCCTCTCTCTGAAGCTATCGCTCTCTTTCCTCTGCCTCTCTCCACCATTGGTTTTCTTTTTCCATCGCCTCTCTCTGCTCTCACATCTCTTCTCTCTCTCTCTTTCCAGCTTCCTCTGTTCAAACTCCCTTCACTGTTGGGCTTCAAAACTTTTCTGCTCAAATTCCAGCTCCATTCTCTGCAACTTCATCTGCAGCCTGATCCCTTCTGGCTCCAGCATGGTGGTAATCCTCCCCTGGGGCTGCAGCTCTCAGCTCACACTGGTCCAGCTGTCCTCCTCCCTGTGTTTGGACACTGCGATGGACCCTGGCCCCTCCATGCCGAAGGTCTGGTCCCCTTCAGTCACCAACTGTGACTTGAGGTCTTGGGCATCGGCTGCCACAAGAGCCTCCAAGAGGTGCTGTTTGTTTTGCCCCTCACAATGGACTTCTCTCTCCTGGCACAAGTGTCTTAGGTATTCTGCAGTGTACTTACTGTAGGTGGAAGTCATCTTCTTCCCTAATCTAGGGCTACACCAGCTTGCATCTGAAAGAAAATAAAACAGGTAGGGAACTTAGACTATAACCACAATGATATATTTCTTTCTTTCTTTAAAATCTGCTGAGGGATTCCTGGCCAGCGGCGTCGAGCTCCTTCAGCCGCGCCTGCCTCCATGAGAGCGGACACTCGGTGCCTCAAGGTACCACTACAGCCGCAACATTTACGCCCACCCACCCTTCCACCCTTTATTATATACACTCCTCCCACACCCCCTACAACATCACACCCATCCAGATCTCACCCTCCTATGATACAACAGATCTGTTTATTTTCCTCTCCTCCTACTTTTCATATCTCTTTTAAGGTGTACTCCTCTTCCCTCTCCTCATATTCTCTAAAAGCAAATCACAGGGCAGGCAGAATTCCTGAGCATAGTAACTGGGATCATCGCTATTATCCTTGCCCTGCACTGGTATTCTTCCCTACCGCTCTGCCTGGTGTTGCTTACATCCACAGACAACACTATCATTATATAATATTCTTAAATTCTTTATTGCAACCCATGCTTCCATTGGAGGGAAATCTCCCCTTTGATAAATCTAGTATCTGTGCCCTTCATTGGGACCCATCTTGTGGGGTAGTCAGAGTGTTTTGCTATGGTCCCGCCTCCTTTTTGTGCCATGCGGCATTGATCAAGGCTCACAAGATAATGTTGGTGGAGACTACGATGAGTTATTATTTTGCCACATGATCAACAAATCACCCCTTGGATATCTTTGTATATACAACCTCCCGCCTCTCTAGCACTATTCTTGCTGCATCCCTACTGGCGGAACTAGAACCAATTTACCTCAGAAATGCACGGCACCCACCTCCCCTAAGGCTGAACCTGCACTGCACATTGCAGTCTGGGTCCCAGTCTTCGCTACACTAAATCAGAAGAGCATTATAAGGGGGGACCTGCCAACCCTAGATACTAAAATGCGTAGACGAAAAAATACCAGAACTCTTAATCTAACATTTTCTGCCCTAAAGAATATTCTGTTTCTCCTGTTATACTATTCAGGTAATGTAGAACTCAATCCAGGGCCACCATATGCCATTGCGTCGCCTGCAGACCTTGCTAACCTCAAAGGCATGAGTTTCCTTTATGTTAATGCATGCAGCCTATTAAAAAAGATATCAATGATCCAGGCGTGGGTCTGCCACACTACACCGGACATCTTAGTGATCTCCAAAACATGTCTCAAACCTGCTACTCCTGACAGTGAGATTAATATTCCAAACGATCTACTATTTAGAGCAGATAGGCACTCTAGAAGAAGAGGTGTAGCCATTTATGTCAAGGATAAATTTACATTGTCTTGTCTTGACTCTGCATCAGTAGTGAATTAATTCAAATGTCTATCTCTTAAGGTTGTGATCTCACCCAATATGTGACTGCGTACAACAGGGTGCTATAGACTCCCTTCAGCCAGTCTAGAGCTCCTAACGCATCTCAACACCATCCTTGGGCAAGGGATGCTAGAATCAATTATCCTTGGAGAATTCAACCTCGATTGGCTATCTAATACCTCAGCACCTCTCTCTTCCTTTTGTGATACATATGGGCTAATGCAACCTATCAACGAACCAACACATATCAACAAAAAGAACCCTGGCAATAGCTCACTGCTGGATGTTATTTTAGTAAGTAAACCGCATCTCTTCTCGCATACTAGCACCTTTTTCAGTAGCACCATGATCACTGCTTCATCGCCGGTGTGAGGTCAATCAATAAATCATCATCCTCCCCAAAGTTCTCAGACAAGAAAGCTAGATGGAATTTTGACCAACTTGCCTACATCAATGAATTAAAACATTCCCTGCATTGGCAAGATTTCTATCTGGCAAAAACTGTGCGATCAGTTTACAACATTTTCAATGAAATAATCTTAGGGGCCTTAATCAAATATGCTCCCATAAAAAAGTGCGCATATCAAAAAAAACTTGTTGATGGTTCACATTGGGTCTTAAATCTGCACTTTTAGAGAGGGACAAGTTATGGAAAAAAGCATGAAAAACTCAGACCCCTACAGACTGGTGCCAGTTTAAAAGGGCTAGGAATCTATGCACCAAAATGATTAGAGATACAAAAGTGGCCTGTTATCACACTGAATTTGATGCTGCCACCAAGAATCCAACTAAATTCTGGAAAACATTTAAGGATCTGTCTGGCCACATTCCAGGAAACTCTCTACCAGACAAGATCACCTCTGGCACTGATATTATTAGTGACAGGCTGAAGGTACTGGATTCCTTCAATAACCACTTTGCCACTGCAGGCCTAGCATTTGATAACTCTCATGCAAACCTACTACACCTACAGCTTCGGTGACCAAGATGTGGAACCTTGTGTCGTTGACTTGAGATTCTCCCTGCATCCTACCTCTCTCAAAGAAGTAGAAGATTTGCTACTGAAGCTGGATACAAAGAAAAGTGCTGGTGCCAACTCTCCCGATCCATATTTTCTGAAAGTGGCACAGAACGTGAAAGCTGTGCCTGTTACTCACTTATTTAACCTATCCTTGTCCCAAGGGATCATACCGACCATTTGGAAAACAGCACATGTCATTCCTCTGTGTAAGTCAGGAAATCCTGATGATCGTAACAACTACAGGCCTATTTGTATTCTTCCCATCCTGTCTAAACTATTGGAAAAAATTGTAAGTAATCAGCTAAGGCTATACCTAGAATCTACGAATCTCCTAAATAATGACCAATCAGGATTCAGAGCAAAACATAGCACTATTACAGCTCTTGCAAAGGTGACCAATGATTGACAAAGAGAATTGGACAATAGAAACTACATCTGTGCTGTATTTTTAGACTTAAGCAAAGCCTTCGACACTGTCGACCATAGTCTGCTACTTTCTTCCTTGCAAGCAATAGGGCTGGCTACACTATCCTTGAGATGGTTTAACAACTACCTCTCAGACCGTCTCCAGCAAGTAAAGGCCAGAGGTGAATTGTCAACCCTCAAACCACTTCTAAGAGGCATTCCTCAGGGATCTATATTAGGTCCTATTTTGTTTGCTATATATATCAACAACATTGATGTCTCTATAAACAGGGCCAACATTCATCTGTTTCCAGATGATGCTGTACTCTATTTGAGCTGCTTAACACCCGAAGCTGCATGTAATGACCTGCAAGCTAAATTTAATCTATTACAAAAACAGCTCCTAAACAAAAAGCTTTTGCTCAACACTGAGAAAACCAAAGCGATGCTTTTCTCTCCTCTGGTACATGCAGCTAACCCGGTCGATGTAGGACTAGTGCCGCAAATTTCTACAATCCTTAGAGAAAATTGGAATTTGTTTTGAAATTCAAATATCTGGGAGTTTGGCTGGATCATAGGCTCTCCTTTATAGAGCATATAGAGGATTTGCTAAAAAAAACTACAACAAAGATTAGGCCTTTTTTTTCAGGATCAGCCGCTATCTAACAAAGGATGCTAAACTACGTTTGGTCCAAACAACGTTTCTCTCCTTGATCGACTACGCAGATTTCTTGTACAGTCATTGTCCTGCCTCTTACCTCTCAAAACTGGACATGCTGTATCACTGAGCCTGAGATTTATTACAGGGCTCCCTTTCACTACGCACCACTGTTTACTATATGCAGCCACGGGCTGGACTTCCCTCCAGTATAAACGGAATAGAAATGCTGCTTTATGGACTCAGAGCGATCTCCAATAACCTCCACAAATACATTGCAGACTACCTCCCCTTAAACCAGCTAGGCAAGTGTGCCCTGAGGAGCTTTACAACCATCTCCTTGACAGTCCCCGAAGTCAAATCACGTTTTGGTAGGGCAGCTATAAGCTTTGTGCTGCCCTCCCTATGGAACAGTCTTCAGAAAGCACTGAAGCTGAGTACTCTTGTCAGCGTTACTACTTTCAAGACCTTTTACTCTTGTCTCATTAAGGAGTCTTGTAATTGTTTCCCCTCGATCCTAATCCTGCAATTGTCTGCCTACTCTGTGTTGGAGGTTTCCTCTATCCTTACTCTTTTCTTATTTATATCTGTAAACTCATCCTTCATGTGAATGTCGTTCTTGCCTGCTAGCTTCTCTGTCCAGCCCTCACAGTTCTTCTGTGTACTTCCCCCTTTCCCCCATTATGGTGGATGTTCCCTATTTCAGTTAGCAGATCGAGTTGCACGTCCCTCTTCCTTAGCCCCTCCATTATCACCCTTCTGTCCCTATCCCTATCACTCCATATCCCTTAGCTCACCCCCTAGTATCCCTCACCTTGATGCCTTCTGCTGTACTTATGCCAATATCCCTTCATCCTTCTAGTTTAATGCTGCCTGATCCTGGCTCCTGGTTCAGGTCCCTAGGACTCTAACTTATTCATTCCAGCTGGGTTACTACCCTTCACCCACCCATTCTTCCCTTCCCTTCCCTGCCCCCTGATGTATTTGTTCTCGTGCAGTACTTAGAAATTTGTTCCCTCGGGTCATGCTCCATTACTACAGCTATATATGGGTATTGAAATTGGTATTGGATTCTCCCATGACATTTTCTTTTGTGTATGTTTATTACCTGTTGCACCATATTCCTTATGTATTGTTAGTGCATTGTGATCATATGTGAATATATATATATATATATATATATATATATATATATATATATATATATATATATATATATATATATATATATACACACACACACACACACACACACACACACACACACACACACACCCACCCATGTATGCTTTTTTCCTTCTTGTACGTGACTTTGTTATACCCAGGTCCATCTTGCAAATGAGCCTCGCTTAATGATGTTTGCCTGGATAAATAAAGATTTTGATTTATTGATTGAAAATCACTGCCTTATTTTGTGTGTGAACTGCTACAGTTTATCAACCTGACACACTGGACTGTTAATGCTCGTGTCACCAAGTAATGTCACAGTATGCAAAAAAATATTTTTGATTCCAGCACTAAAAACCAAATCTTTTAGATCGCACCACTGCCAACCAGATCTGTCACAAACACACTCCAGGGTTCCGGCCCTCTGCTCCCACAGTGCCAAACCTCAAAGTGCAATATGTGAACAGGAGACAAACAGGGTAACCCTCCTGTCTGTTTTGGGTCCGAACAACTACCAGTCTCAAGTTCTAGGGTCAAATATGAACCCTTTTTCACTAGCATGCCCAGGTAACGGGTTCAAATATCACACCATCTTTGGGGAAATGCAGTGCAATACTTAACCCAGCGGGCACACAACTTGGTTCACAATCCCTCTTGCAACTCAGTCGAGACCTTGCTCTTAATTAGATTTTATACTCAGAGGGAGAACAGTATTTATTTGAAAATCCAAGGTTTCATGATGCCCTGTGCTGACTACCATATATCACAACAGAAATTCAAAGGAATATATATTTATATTACAAATATAAAGCAAATAATAACAAGCAGATTGACTATCCATCACAGTGGGTGCCAAAATCATCAATAGTTTCAAACATGGCATGGACAGAGTGAAGGGTTTACTGGTCACTCAGTGTGGTAGTGGTAGAATGGGAGTATGGGGTTGATAGTGTGGGTTAGAACCCTATATGGACAATATGCCTTGGGTTTGTTAGGGTTTTATGGGCAGACTGGGTTGAACAATGGTCTTTTTCTGCCACCATTGTCTACAGTATGTTTCTATGTACAGTATTCACTGTAGGCCAGAAGGGAGAGAGGTGATATGATTGACACATGCAAGTTCTTGCTGGGAATCAACAGGGTGAATCATAAAACTTGTTCATGAGGAATTAGGGCATAGATACATGTGTGGTGATTGGTTCCATGTCATAATAGCGATCACAAAACAGCGATCGCTATTATGGCGAGTGTATATCGCCGAAAAGCAAATTGGCTATATACACTTCCAGGTGACCCAACATCCAGAACACTAAAAAGTGTTTTTGTGGGTGGGGGGGCTTCACCTCCCCACACCCTCCCTTGTAGGGGGCACTGCTTCTAACCCACCCCTGAATTTAGAGTCTCAACTCCAGGGGGTTGCATGTCGGGGAGGGAGCAAAATCCAGATTCTGCAAAAAAATAAGTCCCACAGCTGCAGGCAGTGGCAAAATTTCCATGCTCCCAGCTCCAGCCCCAAACCCAGTACCTGTTGTGCCAGAGCTACCCACCCACACCACCATACCACATTACCACATGGCTAGCTCGGTGGCAGCAGGCACACCGGTTCCCTAAAACCTCTTTCCTTCCCTGTCCTCCCCCTTCCCCTCACTATCCCCCCCTTTCTGGTCGCCCTTCGCTATGCTTGCTTTCACATAGGGTCACTACCCTTGTATTGTAGCCCATTGAGAAAGTGCTGAGTCACCGTTTTGATGGTCACTCATATTCAGTCGCTGTCCTCACTGGATACCGTGGTGATTGGTAGAGAGGAGATTCAGGATGGACATGAGGAAGTTCATTTTCGAGGAGTAGATAGATGGATGGATGTAACAGATGTCCCAGAGAGGTGATCAAAGCCAAGACTGTGAAAGGGTTTAAATTTGGATGGAACATACATAAAATATTGGGACAAACAAGCAGATTAGAGGAAAGAACACCTGGGAAAGGGGGTGATGATCGGCCACCATGGCTATTAGATCTCTAAATCCATCCTGGTATTAGGCTGAGCATAGCAACATAGACAATGATGGAAGAAGAAGACCAATGGTCCATCCAGTCTGCCTGCAGCAACCTATCACACCCCAAGACCTTTTGCCTGTACAGGGTCTTCATCTACACTATTCATCCCCTTGCTCCTTACATAGAAATTGAAATTGAAGTCAGATAAGGACTGCTAGGCCCACCCAGTCTGCCCATCTTTTCTACCTGCTGCAGAAACCACAGACCCTACTTGATCTCCAGCTTTCATCTCTTTCCTATCACTAGGGTTCCTCTATGCCTATCCCATGCATTTTTGAATTCTCCTACTTAATTTTCTCCCACCACCTTCACTGGGAGGCTGTTCCATGCATCAACCACCCTTTCAGTGAAGAAATACTTCCTCACATTACCCCTTAGTCTACCTCCTTCCAGCCTCATGTCGTGACCCCTTGTTCTAGAACATCTCTTTTTCTGAAAGATTTATTTATTTATTTAGTTTTTGTTTACAGGGTAGGTGCATGAGCCATAGAAATGACTATTTTCATGCATGACACAGGAGGTTACAGAGTGGAATTATATAAAACACAGAAACAAAACAAGGTTTTACAGTAAAAATGCAAGCAAGAGGTCTCTATCAAATCCCCCCTTTCTCTCCTATCTATATATATTGAGGTTCTCCAGTCTCTCCTCATATGACTTATGGTACAGGCCCTGCACCAGTTTTGTTGCCCAACTCTGAACTGCCTCTACCCTGTCTATGTTCTTACAGAGATGTGGCCTCCAGAACTGGACACAGTACTCCAGATGAGGTCTCACTAATGATTTGTACAGAGGCATCACCACCTCCTTCCTTCTGCTGGTGATACCTCTTCCTATGCACCCCACTGGTTTTCCCAACAGCCTTGGCACGTTGTTCAGTCACCTTTTGGTCATCTGATGTGATTATCCCCAGATCTATTTCCTGTTTGGTGGCCGTCAGTGTCTCTCCCCCCATCATGTAAGCCTCCCTGGGTTCCTGTGCCCCAAATGCATGAGTTTGCACTTCTTTGCATTGAATCTTAGCTGCCACACTCTTGACCATTCCTCTAGTTTACCAAGGTCCTCCCTCATTTTTTCCACCCCTCCTGGAGTGTCTACCTTGTTGCAGATCTTAGTGTCATCTGCAAAGAGGCATACCTGTCCTTCCAGCCCCTCAGCAATGTCACTTATGAAGACATTGCATAGGACTGGCCCCAGAACTGATCCCTGTGACACCTGCTGATCACCTTCCTTTCCCCTGATTGAGCTCCAGTTACCACCATCCTCTGTGTTCTATCCCTCAGCCAGTTCCTAAACCAGTTTAACACTTTGGGACCCATTCCCAGGCTGCTTAGCTTGTTTACAAGTCTCTTATGTGGAACAATGTCAAAGACCTTGCTGAAATCCAGGTAGGCCACATCCACTGCTCCCACCTGATCCACTCCCCTGATCACCCAGGGCCAGTCAAAAAAATTTTCAGATTTGTTTGACATGACCTTCCCACTGTGAATCCATGCTGCCTTGGATCCTGTGCTCCGCTGTATTCAAGATGTTCCACATTCCTTTCTTTTAGCAGTGATTCTATTATTTTTCCCATCACTGAGGTCAGGCTGACTGGTCTATAGTTTCCAGTCTCCTCCCTGCTCCCACATTTGTGTAGAGGGGCTACATCTGCTCTCTCCAGTCCTCTGGAACCACTCCCATTTCCAGAGATTCATTGAACAGGTCTGCCAGTGGTGCTGCTAACACCTCCCTAAGCTCCTTTTATATTCTAGGATGTATCCCATCTGGTCCCATTGCCTTGTCCATTTTCAGCTTTGCGAGTTCCTTTTGAACTCTCTGCTCCGTAAATGGGCTGGTATCCACCTCCCTCCCCTTATTGTTCCTGCCACTTAACTGTGGTCCCTTATCTTCCCCCTCTTCTGTGAATACTGAACAAAAATATTTGTTCAGGAATGTTACTTTTTCCAAGTCCCCCTCTGCACACTCCCCTTCCTTGTTATAGAAACATACACCATGATGTCAGAAAAAGACCAATGTCATATCCAGTCTGTCTGTAACACTCTGACAGAGCTAGGCAGGGAAGTGGGATGACGGGCAGACCAATGATTTGTTTTCTGTTGAATAATGTATGTTTCTGTGTTTTCATTCTTCATTTGAAGGATGACACATCCTTAGTCTTGTGCTACCTTAACCCTCAGCATTTTCTTTGAACCAATGTCCCTTGGGTATATTTTACATTTTGTTTTTTTCAATTTGGTGAGCCTTACTGCCACACTGAGTGTCAGTTTTAGTGGGGTCCTGCAGAATTATAATTTTAGAGCTAGAAAGAATGAAAGACATGAACGTCAAGGTGCAAGCTCAGGGTCCCACAAGAAGTCACTGGGTATGGTGGGATTCAAACCTCAGATCTCTTGGGATCACAGTTCTCTTCTCAAAACCCTTTGAACCCACTTCCTACCAAAAGCTTACTGTAAGGACTGGAACCCTCAGTGTTTTGAGGTTTGGTAACATCAGTTTAAAAATTCTCGAATTAACCAGATGAGAAATAGCATCACAGCCAGCTCTGCTCTCTGGATATGCAGTCTGTTCTGGCAGCCCACGCTGACATCATTATTAAGACTTGAAGTAGGTTATGTAAATTACGTAGATGCAGCCCATAACAGTACCCACAAACAAGCATAGCAATGCAATTAATAAATAATATTGTTTATGCCTTATGCTCACACTAATAATTTATAAAGCTACTTTCAGAGTCTATTTTACAAGTATCGCCCTCGCATCATGGATTATATATTATTTACAAGGCAACAATTCAATAGTTGCCATTTATTTTATGTTTCTTCCCTTATTTATTTAGGTAGTCAAGATGAAATGCGCTAGAGGAATGAGCCTGTACTTTAACCTGCAAAGGCTGATCTTTGCATTATCACCTGGGGGGGGGGGGAATCATCAAAAAACGAACAGCAGAAAGATGGAAATGCTTTGAATCAGTGGTGGTAAAGTTCAACACATCAAAAGAGAGAAATAAGGCCAGTAAAGAGCCAATGAAATCTCTGTGAAATGCATGAGAAACATCTTATAAACACATTTTGGCTCATGTTTCATATCTTTTCCACACTGAGATTCCCCTTTTTACTTTATAACGATGTACAGTATTAACATGCAGACAGGACGGCTGTCCCTGACTTTGCCTACTTCAGCTGCCTGCATCTGCCCCTGCACCAGACATAACAGCCCTCTTCTTGTGACATCACAGCGTGCTGCTGTGAAGCAACTATGATGGAACAGAGGATTTGTGATGTCAGCTGTAGACAAGTGGACAGAAGATGGACCCAGTGGACAGTGATCCTGCCTTTCATGTTAATGTATGGGACCTATATAATGACAAAGGAGATACTTAAAGAGCAGCTCTGCACTTCAGCATGTACTTTCATAAATATGATGTATTTATTTCAAAAGTTTAACCAGGAAAGGCACACTAAGCTGATAATAGTTTATTTCCAGATGTGTCTGAGGGTGCAGAAGAAAATACAATGGGTAAAACAATTGAAAGTATATTAACAGAATTTATAAGTAAGTAAATAACAAACAATACAGTGCAGCAGCAGCAGCAGCATAGGAGCAAAGTACAATATATTACAGATGTGCATACTAACATTCAATACAGACTAAAACAAGCATTTGTCAATGCCGAATGTCTTGCTGGTATTGGCAATGGTAGTGCAGGAGTAAGAGACGCATAATAGGAATGGCAGTGAAGTATTGAAGTGATGCCAACCCCACCCCCCATCCTGCAGAGACCGACAGGTGTTGGGGTGTGCCTTTGGGTCATCAGCTATAACGCTCATGCCTTTTCTACCTCACCCTACCCTGTAGACACTGACAAGTGTCGTGGTGTGCTTTGGGATCTTTGGGCGTTATACTTACCCCATTCCATAAGGAAATACGCAGAGGTGGGTGCAGTATACGAGAATGGGGTGAACTTTGTGGCCGAACACCGCAAGGCACACCACGATGCCTGTCACTGGCTGCAGGGTGGGGGTGGAAGTGGAATGGTGTGAGTATTACAGCCGATGATCCCAAGTCACATCCCTGATGCCTGTCAGTCTGTACAGGGTGAGGTGTTACAGTTGGAAACCCTAATACCATAGGCGGGTGTTGGTATTTTCACTCCAAATTTTCAACATAGTCTTTTTGTGACCCCACATCATGAAGAGCGGCACTATCAGTTTGTTAGCTGAAAGGTGGTTTTGCACAGCAGCTATGCCATTTGGCGACACAGAGACGACAACACATTTTGGGCAGTATGTGAAAAATGACAACTGTATTGTTCATGAGGAGGTGTAAAAGAAATGACAACGTTGAAAATCTGGAGTGAAAATCTTAAAAATGGGTGAAGTCATGAGCATGCATAGAAACTGTGCAACACACGTCCGTAACCCAATTATTTTGGGGATTTTTTTTAACCACATTTTCAACATAGGCATTTTAGGACCTCCCCTCATGAACAGTGGCATTGAGATTTTGTTAATTTGTCCCAAAAGTTGATTTCCCACAGCGACCACGCCATCGTGTGCTACAGGTGCGAAAACACATTTTGGGCAGGATGTAAAAAAATGACAGCTGTACTGTTCATAAGGGGGTGTGAAAAAATGCCAGTGTTGGAAATGTGGCATGAAAATATTGCAAATTTGCAAAGTTACAAGGGTGCGTGGAAACTGCACAACGCACACTTGTAACACTGTAATTTTATGGACTTTTGTCACCAGATTTTTAACATAGGCATTTTAGGACCTCTGCTCATGAACAGTGTCACCATCATTTCCTCAAACTGTCCCAAAAACTGATTTTGCACAGCGAAAGCACTATTCTGCACTGGACGTTTGAAAACACATTTTGGCCAGGATATGTAAAATGACAGCTGTACTATTCATGAGGAGGTGTATAAAAATGCCAATATTGAAAATCTGGAGTGAAAATATTACAAATTCACAGTTACAAGTGTGCATGGAAACTACACAATGCACACTCATAAAACAGCCATTTTGGGGATTTTTTTCCACCACTTTTTCAACATAGGCTTTTTGAGAGCCCCCCTCATGAACAGTGGCACTGTTGTTTCGTTACTCGGTTCCGGAAGGTGATTCCACGCAGTGACTGTGAAATCACCTTTTGGGACTGAATAACGCCATGACAGTGACTGGAGTCACGAGGAGGGGTCCCAATAACCCCATGTTGAAAATTTGGTGTTAAAATTTCCAAAAATGCCTGAGATATGCACCAAAGTTGAAAAAAAACTATTTATACCATTATACAGCTTACCGGCATTTCTTCAGTTCGCTGTCGGCTTTGAAGAGTGCAGACATGTCCCGGTCCACGAAAATCATCACGCCGTACTCGGGAGGTAAGTTTGGGGTATGGGGAATCAGGGTGCACAGTGGGTGGGGGCGGGTTGTGGGAGGGACAGGAGACCGCGAGAGACTGTTTTCTTTTACAGGATAAAAAAAGGGAACATCAGGGGCCAGTTTTATTTTTCAGGCACATTTGGCATGCTGGAGTGGGCTCCCAGCATGTCATCTGATTGTTTTTGGGGGCTGTAGCTGACAGGGGATTGGGCACCCCTGGGCACATGGGGGGCAAGAGCCGAGGGGGATTGGGCACCCCTAGTCACACAACAGATGGGGGAGACTTTATGACAATGGGGACCAGGCTCCCTGTCTGCTAAATAAAGTGTGGACTGTAGTCAACGAGGATTGGGCCCCATTGTCAAAGAAAGACTGTTGGGGGGAGCGCATGATGCCGAGGGATGGGGCACCCCTAGGCACCTGCCCAGGAGGGTCATTATGCCGATGGGGGGTGGGGTCCCCCTTCGGCAAATGAAGTGGGTCGGGGAGTGCAACAGGGGGATGGGGCACACCATCGCCATGTTTACGTGGGGAGGCTGTGCCACTGCAATGAGAAGCTTGCTTCTCATTGTAGTGGACATTTTCTTAGATGTGGTCACCACATTATATCTTGCTGGTGTGGTGCCTGCATACTGTCTTACTGGGGAATGAGTGACGCACCTACTGATGTGTGCCCTGCATTCTCCTGACCCGCACCTCCGTCTCCTATTAAAATATGTTGGCCGGCGCACCTTGTGGTATAACCTAAATACAAAGTCGTAGTCAGCTAAACCAGCACTTAGACAGGAGTAATGAACCAATCCCAACAGAGGTGAATGTGTGTGGGGGGGCACCAAAGCAAATCAGGGCAGGAGCAGGCAATGGGAAGGAGGGGGGCAGTTGCAAGGTATGAGGTCCTGGACAGTCACAGGAGAGCTATATAAAGCCATGAAGAAGAGACTTAAAGGAGATAGGAAATGATTTTTACATAGTTAACTGCCCTTCCATCTTCCTTTCCATGCCAGTTCTGTATTCGGATATGCTTTGATGATTTTTTGATAAATAGATGATCTAGCTTTGGGGTGCCCCCAGATCTACACAGAGCTCCACTCTCCTCACCAGCTACTGCTCTTGATTTTCATATTTCTGACATTCTATGACATCACAGACTCCCATTCCATGCCATTCATCTGAACGGCCTGGAAGGGAGTTTGTGATGTGATAGAATGTTCAGGCAGTATGAAAAGAGAGAACAGCAACTGCTGAGGAGGGAGGGAGGGATTTAGGGTAGCTACAAATGCAAAAAAAAAATAGATTACTAGTTAAACAGAAAAGGTCAAAAACATCAGAATACTGGGTAGCCAATAAAAGACAACTGGGGGGCTTCCAGAGATGTAAATACTGTTTCCTATCACCTTTAAGAAAGAAGGTGGATTGACAGAGGGAGAGAAGTTTCAGCTATTACAGTTTACTACAGAATACTTTTCATTTTAATGTTCCTTTCCAAGGTTTACAGCTCATGCTGGTAGTCAATAAAAAAATACCACAGACAGTGATGTCACAAATGGCAATTGTGAGTTAGCAGGGGCCAGTCAGATACAGTTTGAAAGACTCAGAGAAACCAGTATTGCACAATCTTTAGTAGGCCAACAACAGGAATAAATAAGAAAATAAAAAGTAGAAAACAGTAATGTTAAAACACAATTGGTGTAAATATAGTGGGGTTTAAGCATTTTATTATAGTCGAGAGTTGCTCCATCGAATTTACAATCTTTCATAATTAGTCAGTTGTTCATAGTTAGTCAAAAGTTGTTATAGGAAGACCATTGTACGTATGCACTCCTGTATGTATATAGTCAAAATCATATGAAGTGAATCTGTTTGTATGCACTCTTATCTACTAATTGTAACTAATTTCTTGTACTCTGTATTTGAATGTGTAGTCCTGCACATTTTCTGTATATTCCTAGTCCTATCATATATTGTATGTAACTAATTCCTGGTCACCACTGAAAAAGGGACAAGGTGTCTCAGTGTTTTTTTTTACCATTTTTTTTAACCCAGGATAGCCCAGCTTAGACACATCTCATTTTCAGTTGGGTCCTACTTCTACCCCTTTCCACAGCTAGGTGGACTGCAGCACTAAGTTGTCCAAGGTGTCTCAGTATGTACAGTGCTTGGTGATAGCTGGGATTGAACCTGCAATCTACTGGCTCTCAAGCTGTTACTTTAAAGGGGACAGTAAAGCAGTAACAGAGGTAAATGCATATTTTTTTATGTGCCTTATGTCAATAAAATATTTAAAACCAATACTATTATGTCATGTCTTCATTTTTGTTCTTTTTTTCCTTTTTTACCTTGCTAATGCTGATTTGCCGTTCCTCGGTGTTCAGATTATGCTCGAGCTGGTCTAGTGATGTTCCATCACCTGCTGAAAGGGTGAGCAAATGTGAAACTTGCCAACTTCATTTTGGCTTTGATTCAGACCATCTGTCTTCAGTTCAGCTTCAACACGTGGTGCCCAAGACACTTTGGGTTGTTGGCAATGGGGTGTAGCAGGCTATGAATAGGAGTAAGTGACACCCCTTAACAACCTTTTGCCCACTGCAGTAAATCCCAACCTTCTCCACCCTCCCTGGTCCTCCAGTCAGATTTGTTTTAAAAACTCAGCACTTGCCGCAGTGCCAGGAGCTTTAATTAGTTTTTTTTATGAAAAATGCCTCGGAAGGCAGGAGGGAGAGGGGTTAATGACTAGGGAGGGAAATGGGGTAGTCACGGAATTTGCTCTGGCCACCAGAGGAGGACAGAAGTGTTTCTTTTAATTAACTGTGTGAAGTTTGAAGTGATACCAAAGTGGCACATAACTTTAGCTGGGCTGAAAGGTGGTTAAAAGTGCCGAATTTCAGCACATTTACTGTATACAGGTTTGTTACCACACTCCTAAAGTTTTTCCACAGTTTCTCCACCGATGTCAGGAGTTGTCCAAGAAATTCAAGGTACAAAGATGATTTGCTGTAGTTTGAAAGCCATCTTCCACCTACTGAAATGGACACTTGTGAGTTGCCCCAAAGTATGGGACCCAGAAGAAAATAAATAAAATAATATAAAGTGCTCCCTAAGAGCCCCTCATTCGCCTGAGTGGCATAGGGGTGTGGTATTGGGGCCCCTCAGTAATGTGTCCCCCCCCCCCTCACGGGACAAGGTAGTCAGATATAAAAAAAAAAAAAAAAAAAAAGAAAGTTTTCTATTCTGGGCTGCCTGCTCCTTCTCAGAACCCTCCACCCTGAGCAGGCAGCACAAGCTGAAATTGACTACATGCTGGGACTACTCTCCTTACCCAGTGAGTGGTGCCTTTTTCAAAAGAGAGTGGCTGTTGGCGTGGACTCAGGATTCATGAACTGGAACCCTGAGTATTTAAAGGATAAAAAAAAATAGTCTGGGGGCAATTGAGAACGGGGCTAAGAGAGGACAGGGTGGGAGTGCAATGGTGACCAAGAAGGCTTACCTGTAGTGGTTGATGCTGATCCACTGACTCTCTTTCCTCTCTTCAACCAGTTTGGTCAGTGGTTGATATGATCGGTGCTGTGTCATTCACCATGAAGTGTTCTGTTCTTGTGGTTGGTGATCACGATGAGGGCTCACTTTAGTCCCTTTTTGTTATTTTCATTTAAAAAAATCTAGGTCCCAAGCTGGCAGCGGTCCCCAAGAGCTGCATCAGAAGAAGTGTACAGTCAGGCAGAGTGCCCAGAAGCAGCTCCCAACCTCGCAGTATCTCTGTCTTTACCCCAGGCCAGGGTGGTG
The DNA here is from genome assembly GCA_016271365.2 of Neoceratodus forsteri. Lineage (NCBI taxonomy): Eukaryota > Metazoa > Chordata > Ceratodontiformes > Ceratodontidae > Neoceratodus > Neoceratodus forsteri. The sequence goes on from CM028134.1 coordinate 37,729,417, forward strand.
AGTCAGCAGCAGCACTATCAGCCAGATGCTGACAGGTAGCACAACACCTGCTGGGGATGACACTGGTGTTGGTAGGAAGACAAAGTTCCCTTTCACCACAAAACTTGGCATAGTTACATCCAACCAATCCCCAAAACCACACTTGTACTGAACAGTTACTACACTGCTGAACAGTATCTGCAGTCCACTGTAGACTGGAAGGACCTCAGTCTTTTTTGGCCCGCTTAATTGTCCATGCTTCCAAGAAGTTTTATTTGCTAGTTCTGTATTATTCCCCATCTCCGACCTGCCCCCAGCTGATCCCCCCCCAGCCCCATCAACCACCTCTCTAGGTGCTTACCCCAACCTCCTGTTCCTCCATGGCTTGCCTCCCATGGCAGGGTTCCCTTGGTGAAAACCACCCCTTTGCCTCCTTGACAGGGTCAGAGTTGGAGGCAGATGACTTGTCCGGGTTCAGGGCCTGCCTGCGGCCAATGCCTTCTGACCAGTTTTGGTTTTTCAACCATTTTCATCCCAGGGATACCAACTGAGTAATGACCCATGTGTGTTCAGACTGGCATGCAACATGTATAAGCATCTGACAATGTCCTCTCCTTCTTATTTACCTCCGCTATGCGACCACACTGCTTTTGGAAGCTAAGTAGTGGAACAGGTAAACCTCTTTTCTGAAAGAGGAGAGCTGTCCTTGGATGCTTATTCTACCTTCCCCACACAGCCCCAGCAAAACAAGTCCATTATTGAACCTAAGAGAGAGGAAGGTGATGAGTGGTGTCCCACAGGGGTCAGTTTTGGGGCCAGTCCTTTTATATATATATATATATATATATATATATATATATGTGTGTGTGTGTGTGTATATATATATATATATATATATATACATATAAGAGACATAACAGAGGGAATTGGAGGGATGTTGTGCCTTTTTGCAGATGATGCAACATTATGTGATATGGTTGATTCTGAGTGAGGGGTGGATGCTATGAGAGGGGATTTGAATACTTTGGAATGGTGGAGTGAAACTTGGCAATTGAAATCCAATGTGAAAAAGTGTAAGGTTTCCATTTGGGACAGAATAATAAAAAAGCAAATTATACTTTATGTGATGAACAATTAAGCAGTAAGGCACGGCAGGGTGTGGTATATCATGGGATATCATCACTCGGTGGTTGGGCACGAGGCCGCAGGTCGAAAAGGCCCAATGACCCGAGAAGTGACGATATCCCATGATATACCACACCCTGGAGTGACTTATTGCTATTATGAACTGAGTTTGAATTTTCATAAATAAAAAAAATAAAACAAACAGGTTTTTAAACATTTTATGAACAAGTTTTTGGGTGATGTAGGAGTACATTTTGAAAAAATAGCACTCAGACAGAACAGAGCAAGGAGGCTGGTGGCGCCGGAACTTTTTTGAAGCTGTGATGATGTAGCCCGATACCATCATGGCTTCAAAGAGCTCTCTGCCAATCAGATTCCTCTATTTACGCTCCTCAGTTCATAATTAAAAATAACAAATTAGGAAAGGGACCATGGAGTTATAATCTCAGATAATTTTAATGTGGGAAACCAATGTTGTGAAGCTGCAGGAAAAGGAACTAGGATGCTGGCTTGTATTGGTAGGAGAATCACAAGTAGGAAAAGGGAGGTATTGATGCCATTGTATAAGACAATGATCAGACTGCATTTGGAGTATGGTGTCCAGTTTTGGAGACCTCATTTAAAGAATGATATTGATGATCTGAAGAAGGTGCAGAGGAGGGAGATCAAAGTGGTTTGGGGAATGAAGAATAAGTCATATGAAACTAGATTAAATTAGTTAGATTTTTACCCTCTGGAGATTAGAAGGAAAAGAGGGGATATGATTGAGACTTTTAAGTATATCAAGGGAATAAACAGGGTCAGAAATGGCAGTGTATTCAAAATGAAACTTGAAGTTAAAACAGTGGGTCATGGCTTGAGACTAGAGGGAGGTAGATTCAAAAGTGACATGAGGAAGTATTTTTTCAAAGAGAGGGTGGTGGAGCCATAGAACAATTTACCTGAGGAGGTGGTGGGTATAGAAACTGTAGAGGGTTTTAAGAAAGCCTCGGGTAGATATAAGGGGTTGGGGGATGGGAAGCAAAAAGTATCTCTGACAAAGGGAAACAGGTTAAGGGAGGGAGGGAGAGAGGTTACAGGCAGACTAAATGGACCAGGATGGTCCTTTTCTGCCATCACAATACTATGAAATTATGAAACTGTGAAACCTGGGTCACTGGGGCAGCGAGTGGAAGTGATAAGGCTGCCTTACCTGGCCATCCTATGTAGTTTTTATACAGAAGGTTGAAAAATCGCAAGCCAATATATCACTGAATAGTAAGCTCTTTAGAGCCCTAAAGATGTGCAAGGTGATTGAGCAGAGCAGTAAGGCTAGCTTGGCTACTGGGTGGTGAATTGTATACACACATCAAATGTAGTTTCTTCAAGTCATCGAACAGAAGTACCAAGCGTATGTACCCATAAGAGGTGAGGTGAATGAGGCATAAGGAAGTGACTGGCTAGGCTTAGGTGATCCTTGAAATAGATTAGGACACCCCTACCCCTTTCAGAAGGAGCCTTGTCCTTGGAAATAAAGTTATAACCATGGATGGAGCAGGTAGGGTAAGGTAGCAAGATTTTAACGAGATCTGAGTTACCTCCAAGATATTTAGGTTGTAGAAACTCACACAGACATTCCAGTTCATCTTTACTGGCCATTAGACTCCATGACTTCTTTGGGGCTATCTTAGCACTTTTTGAGAAACCAGGGAGGAGGTTGACAGCATATGAAGGAGGGCACAGGGTTTGTCTGAATATCCCCAGCTTGCAAAATACTGTATTCCTGAAGGATAAAAGAGTGACGTGACAAGTAGGGAACACATGGCAGGGAGAGGTTAGCCTTATAGAGCCAGCTGAAAAGAGAGATACCAAATAGAGAAATATTTTTTCTCAACAAATAGGCATATGGTGTCTGGTATTGAGCAGTCCATTACCCAGGAATTGCAAACTGAGATATCCAGAGAGGAGAATTAGGGTACCTTATCCATTGAGGGGGTGCCAGCAAGGGGATAATACTGGACAAGAGAAAGGGGTAGCACATAATAATGGTGAAGTCAAAATGGCAATGTCAGAACGGCGACTCATTAAGGGCAAGCACAAATACGGCTACCATGAAATAACGGCACACATGAATTAACGGCGATTATACAAGAATGGCAATCGTGGTGGTCCAAGTGTGACTCAGAGTAGGTTATTTATAAATGGGGGGTTCAGGGCACAGCCCCCTGCATTGATACAGGACAACTGTGTAAAGTAGTAGTATACAGGTGTGGTAGTATACGGATGTGAAGACGGTGAGAGGAGTGGCAGCATAGTGAAATACACATTTTACTTACATTGCCCGGCTCTGAACCTCCATTGCACAGGTAGGGAAGGAGCAGCACAACCAGTTACTGCAGGAAAAAAAATTTTCATTATTTACTTTTGCCCTAATTTTGTATAGCCATTGTTGTAGTTGCCTTAGTTGAGTCGCCATTTTGACGATCGCCATTATAGATTCGCCATTATGACATGGAACTGAGAAAGGCACCAATAAGGGATACACTTAAAAGAGTGAAAGTGGGGCATGTTGCATGCTTGGGACCTAAGTCATGTAACAGTGTAAGAGCAGGCCAATAACAACCAGTCATAGCAATAACATGACAACTCAGCATTGCACACTAGCAAGCAAGCATATAATAGGAATGATTCACTAGCATCAACATGCCAGACCCTCACCCCTAGGGGCATAAGTCAGAAGGGCCAGAGTAGCACAATACTTTTACTAGAATCAAATTGTCAGCCCCTACACTCTTTGGGTCATAAGGGGGAGAGTGGGAGCAATATCAGTTAGTATATGAGAATTAATTGACCATTCCACACACCCATTACATCATGGGGGTGGGTGGGAGTAGCACAGTAGTTTTACTAAAATACATTTGCTGGTCTGGCATGCTCCTTGGGTCATAAGAAAGGAGGGTGTGGGCAATATCCATAAGTGTAATACAATCAGTTTGCCTGAATCTATATCCCTGGGGTCATGGGGGAGGGTGGGAATGTGCAATAGTTTTATTAGAGTCAGTTTGCCAGTCCCCACATTCCTGGCCTCACGTAAAGATGCAGCGAATTAAAATTTTGCTGGTGAAGTGCCCATGAAGTGGGCACTTCGGGTTGTCACTCCACTATGTGGAGTTTCCAGTGTGAAAGGCTCACTTCACCTTGTAATTATGACTTCATGTTGTCATTCCTCCTTAACGCGAAGTAAGGTGAAGTGACAACAATATAGGCAGCCCCCCACATATCACATGGCTTACAGTACTGTAAGTCAGTGCTTTAGCCAGGCAGAATGGAAGTGACTCATGCAAGCAGATACTTTCACTTTCTCCTGTACAGAGGGAGAGAGAGAAGGCAGTTTATATTAGTGGGAGCAGAGAGAGAGATCATTTTATTATAAAAGTAAAACCCCAACAGCTTTTTTGAAAGCTATTTTGTTGACTGTTTAGTATGTTTTGTACTCTTGTTGTAGACAGTTCATTTTTTCTTTCTGTGATTTATTTTTTACTTTTATAAGTATTTTTTGTGTGTGTGTGTCTGACTCTGTGTGTGTGCGCCTGTGTTGCGTGTGTGAGTGTTTTGTCGACTGTCTTGACTCGTCGTCATTGCACACGGACAGAGGGGAGGAGGGAGGGCATGTCTGGGACTGTGCCAGGGGGCAGTGTGACTGCGTCCGCATGGCAGCATGGTTGGCAGGGGAGGAGTGCACACCCATGGTGGGGGTCATAGCCGGGTGCTGTTGGACTATTCTAAAGTGTCATCCCCCAACCCCTGGAAGCAGCAGCAGTAGCACCACCACCACCAAGTCCACCAGCAGCAGTAGCAGCTCCAGCAGCACCGCCTCCACAGCAGAATTTGCTGGAGGTTGATCACCACCGTGTCCAGGCTGCTAGTGCATCTGGCCCTCCCATGCCTGGTTCCCCCCCGCAGCTCCACAGATTGGTAGTTTTTTTGATTGTGTCGGGGGGACAGCAACCTGGTACATTGCCACATCTGTGGTGTAGAGGTGCGCCGTGGCCCCCAGGGGACACACCTGGAAACTGGGGGGCAAACTCACCTGCATGATAAATCACCACAAGGTGGAGTGGCAGGCTGCCACAAAACGGGCCAGGCCTCCACCTGCTGGTCCTTCTGTGGCACTGGCAGAGGGTGATGCTGTGTGTTGCTGCAGCAGCAAGAGGAGGGCCACATCAGCAGCTGCTCCAGCACCACCCCCACCACCACCACTAGCTGTACCACCACCAGTGGACCCCACCGTGCCTGTTACTCAGGCTGACCTTGCTGTGTGGTGGTCTGTGATGGAAGAAAACAATGAGAGGGTGAGGGCTGTCCAGCAGCAGTTGGAGCACATAGAGCGACACCAACTGCAGATTGTGTCAATGCTCCATCTGCTACTGGACCATTAGAGGATCCCACATTAGCTTTTTTCAAGGCACCACCCCCTGCTGTGATATACTTATAATCCAAGTTAAGAATGTGTACCCTCCCTGACATATCCAGTGCCTCAGTAATGATTACTTTCTGTTGTGGAGTGGTTGTGGAAAAGCAGGACTGAGCAGTGCAAGTATAATGTGCTAAACTGCATGTGTGCACTGTGCAGTCCGTGTTCTTTCATGTGTGTGCAGACCAGACACTGTCCAGCTTCGTGCAAACATATATATGGTGTGACCTGTTGCAGTATGTAAAGAATAAAGATAAGAATATATAACATATATTTTATTGGTACCATCAGCAGCAGCGGACTAAGTGATGCAATATTTTTTCAGAGGTCTCTGGCCAGAGTGCACCTTAGTCACACAGTGCACACATGACTTTTAGGATATCATATAGCAACCAAAAATCCTGCTTTTCAACAAGCTGTACCCAACAGATATGAAGTATTGGTGATGGTGAGGCACCCAAAATAGTTGACAGATGGTGTACAGACACTATAAAGTTAGAAAATATATATGGTCCAGTTCACTCACTGTCAAATGCCAACATACTGTGCTACCACAGTTCTTCTTTCATTTTTTGTTCTGGAATAAGTGATGTCTTTCTAGTTTAGAGTAGCAGTCAGTTTTTTAGCAAGTTGATGTACACCATAACACAACACAGCGCCAGTAGTTGCACAGTGTGGTAGCAGTGGACTGCAGGACCTGTTTTATATTCTGACTTTAAAATGTCTGTAAGCCATAACATATTTTGGGTGCCTCAGTAATATTTAATGTCTGTTGGGTATGGTTTGTTGAAAAACATGATTTTTTTGTTCTATTATATCCGCAAAGTCATGTGTGCACTGTGAGTGACTGAGATGCACAGTGGCCCAAGACCTCTGAAAAAATATCATATCACTTACTCCGCTGCTGCTGATGATAGTACCAATAAAATATATGTTATATATTGTTATCTTTATTCTTTACATACTGCAACAAGTCACACCATATATATGTTTGCACAAAGCTGAACAGTGTCTGGTCTGCACACACAGGAAAGAACAATGACTGCACACATGTAGCTTAGCACAGTATACTTGAACTGCACAGTACTGCTTTGGACAGACACTTCACGACAGAAAGTAAACATTACTGAGGCTCCAAAAATATTTATTTTTTGAAATAGACATTCATTTTTAATTTATGACATTATGTGCTTACACACAGTCCCCAGAAGTTTTGTGCATCCCAAAAATGCAACTGTCCTGTATCCAGAAAATTCCCCACCACTGATGAAGTAAAATGGGGGTGTTACACCAAATGCAAAGTGTCCCAGAATTAATGGCGCACTCAGTCATGTACGCAGAGCTCACACACAGTCCCCAGAAGTTTTGTGCATCCCCCAAATGCAACTGTCTTGTGTCGTGAAAATTTCCCAGTGAAATTGGAGTGTTATAAGAAATGCTGCTGCTGTTGCAATTACATGCTTCTGTGTATTGACCTTACTGTAATGATGATGTGAATGTGATGATGCCCAGTATCTAGCCAAACCATATGAAGGAGGGATAACATGAATGACCATTCAGTGTACCGGTTCCATCACAAATGATGACATTGAGAGAACTATTGGTTGCCCAACATGTGCTGTGATCACCTCAACAGGAATGGTGCCCTTTGTGTGTACACCAATAGTAGCCTTGGTGAGTTGATATATATACATATATACATACAGTATATGTATTTTCTTGGGGGGGCATTGACATAAATATACATGTACTCTTTGTATTGTTTTCTGTCACGGGTCACATACTGTTGGTGTGTGCATTCCCGTGCTTGAGGAATTGTGGCGTTGGAATTGGAATTGGAATTGGAAATGGAATACTCTTAAGCCAATGAAGGTAAGTATTTTTTTGAGGGGGGGATTATCATATTTGCAAGTAGGTCTCATTAATGGTTTGTTTGGTTACTTCTTCACAGATTTTATCTGCATCCTTTCACCAGTCCAGCAATGAAGGTCATGGGCATCATCGATTCATACGACTTCTACTCGTTGCATGTTTGCCAGCCAGCTAGCCTGGGGTGGGAGGGTTTGATGTCGAAGTTCTTTGGATAAGGCAACTATGTCACAAGAAAGCATCTGGAAGTTTCCTATAAAAAGAAACAAAGGACTTTTTACAACTTGATTGCAGCAGTAACACATTATGTTTAAACCATGGCTGTTCCACCACGGGTATATGGATTAACACAGATAGCAAGCTGTGAAGCCACAAGAACAGTAAATCATCAGATCACAATTAAATTTAGTACCAGGATATAAGAAACACACTGTTTCAGAGTCCCTGCATCTTAGCTCAAGTTACATTTTAAAACCACTTCTTTTCACACGACCTGGGTCAGACTTTTTTTTTTAACACTGGCATGGCTGCAGCTGCAAACCTGGAATACAGTGCATGAACCATAATGTGCTGGGCAAATATTTTGTGACGTACATGTCACCTACTTTACAAATCATCAGTCTGATTTTTTTGCACTCATTAAAAAAAAGGAACAGATCAAACAAAATTTATATACTTACCAGTATGGAAATGGATATCCCATAGGTTGCTGTACACAGTAATGCTGTACCATTGATACAGACCTTGAGCAAAGAAGAGTCGGATGTTAACCTGTAAAAAAATAACTAGGTTGACCGTATTTGTTTGACCATTGCAGCTCGGAAAAGCAACATGAAGCAAAACACACAGCTATAGGAAGTTGAATAATATGAAAAACATTAGTACACATACTCAGTATAGTATTCATAGTAAGAAGCCTTGTGCCTCTGGCTGATGGATGTGGTCTCCTCTGCCTTGGCATGGTCAAGACATGAAATGGAAAACATCGTCAGAATGGTGGTGGTGGGTGGTGGTGGTCATAGCTTAAGCACATGATGACAATCCCTCTCACATCTTCCTGCATCTGGAGGTGGTTGCAGTGGCCATCAGCAGTCTTATGGTGGTGGTCCGGGGGGGCACATGGTGACATTCCCTATGGTGGCAGTGGCTAACAGTGGTTTCATGGTGGTGGTCAGAGGGGGCACACAGTGACATTCCCTATGGTGGCAGTGGCTAACAGTGGTTTCATGGTGGTGGTGGAGGGGGAACACAGTGACATTCCCTATGGTGGCAGTGGCTAACAGTGGTTTCATGGTGGTGGTCGGGGGGACACACGGTGACATTCCCTATGGTGGCACTGGCTCACAGCGGTTTCATGGTGGTGGTCCAGGGGGCACACGGTGACATTCCCTATAGTGGTAGTGGCTAACAGAAGTCTTATGGTGATGGTCCAGGGGAGCACACGGTGATATTCCCTATGGTGGCAGTGGCTAACAGCAGCCTTATGGTGGTGGTACAGGGGCCAGCATATATTGCGCTCTGTGTTACAAATGTGACGTAACAGTGACATATGGAATTTGAGTCAGTCTGAGTGGGACACTGATTTAACTTTATCAAAAAGAAAACATGTATCATACAACAAATGTGACAGACTTTTAACCAATGAAGTTAAAACCTGCCGACATTAACCTCATCATCATCCTCATAAAGAAAGCTGCCCTCACAGCCTTCTATGTCTGAATTCTGACCACTGGGAAATTCTTTCTCCATTGTGTTATCATTTACATCAATGGCAGGCCATTTCATGCTGCCACAGCCACCAGAATGGTCCATTTCTACAACATCAGAAAAACCATGACTATCCTGGGGTGCGAATACTGAGGTTGCAGTCTGAGCTGGTATATGCCTCTCATTCATTTTTATGAATGTCAGCAAACTGACATTTGCAGGAGAGAGGTTTGTATTATGATCCTGAACTATTGCACCCGCAGAGCTGAATACCCTCTCAACACTTACACTGGAGGGTGGGCATGTCAGGTACTTCAGTGCCACTGCAGTCAGCTCCGGCCACTCACTGACCTTTCCACTCCAGTATAAGAGAGGATCATCAGTTATTGACAGATGCCTGTTTTCAGACAAATATGACTCAACCATTCGCTGTGCTGCACTAAGTCCAGTGGTTGATGCATCATCCTGTTCTCTGGAATTATTTATGTCACAAATCCCTACTTGGCTCAAAGCCTCCCAAGGTGGGTTAACGCCAGCTGCTTTGGATGACAGACCACCTGAAACTGCAGTCCCCTTCCTCTTAAAGGATATGCTTAATACTCCTCCAGGTTCACCTTCAGCCTGATTATATTGCTGAGGTTTGCTGACTTTGGTACGTGACCTCTGTGCCCCATGAACCAAGCCCACCAGTTACCCACTGACATTTTTTACATATTCAGGCCTGCCTTTCAGTACTGAGGCAATTCCACATTTGTATCGTGGGTCCAGCATTGTTGCTATTGCAAAGTTGTCACTACGCTGAATGCTCAAGATGTGATGATTCTGGTTGAATACTGTCAGCATGTGTTTCAGCAACACACTGCTAGCACTGTCTCTGGCAACATCAAGGCTATGCTGTACATTCATCAGTGTCTGCCTCAGCACCCGCAGCAGTGGAATTGATTAGCTAATGGAGGCAGACTCGCCACTCACTGCCTGTGTGGCATGTTCAAAAGGATGCAAAATTGTTATTACAGAGTCCATGAGGTGCCATTGTTCAGTCGTCATAGACATGAAGGCCCCAGAACTGTCTCGGCTAGTGTGCATAACAAGATATTCTGGGATGGCTATGTATTGTTCATACAACCTCTCTGCCATGTATAAAGTGAGGTTCCACCGGGTGACAACTTCCAGCTTCAAGCGGTGCTGCGGGAGGCAGTTTTGGATCTGCAACTGCTGAAGTTGGTCACGTGCCTTTGCGGGGTGTGAAAAGTGAGAACACATATGGTGTGCAGCTGTCAGCATTTCCTTTATATCAGGATAATGCAGAAACTCCTGCACCACAATATTTAAACAGTAGGCCAATCATGGAACCCGAACAAAGCCACCATTCGTGATGCATTTAGCCACATTTGACCCATTGTCACTTGCTATAAACCCAGCTCTCAGGGACAGCGGGTTCAGCCACTTGTCAGTTTCAGTCAGTACCAAATCCAGCATGTTTTGACCAGTGTGTGTGTGAACAGGTCACATTGTGCATAGCAATCGCTGCATGCTGTCGAATTCCTGGAAGATTGCTACCACAACACTCCACCTTACTACACTGATATTCACACTACCAACAGCACAAACAACACCCAGCACCTGCACCCAATGTGCAGTTATACACAAATATGAACTCACTGCTGTTTTGCCACTTTTCCACATATCCGTACTTAAGTGGATGAATGGAGAGGAGGAATGTTGAAGGGCATGTCTTACAGAGTCGGACACAGTACAGTACAACTCAGGGACAGCACGGGTGGAAAAGTATGACCTGGATGGGACTTTCCATTTTGGACAGGCACGTGCTGCAAACCGCCGGAACCCAGAATTCTCCACGAAGGAGAAGGGCAAAAGATCAATTGCCAACATTTCAGCTACAGCAGCATCAAGTTCACGTGACACTGTATGATTGGGTGGGTACTTCAGCTTTTGCACAAAAACACTCTGTAATGTGGGCTGACTTAAACATTTTACATGGGGTGTGATGACAAATGGTTCTGCTCTGCAAATCGTAGGGGGTGGAGTGTGGACGTGTGATGAAGATGGTTGCACAGGTGATAACAAACCCAGAAATGCAGTTATTTTCCCAGATTTACAAACAGGGGTTGATGTACCCCTTGCACTAGACATACTGCATTGATCACTACCACCACCAAAACTGCTACTCTCACCACCACTGGGCAAGATTTCAAAATCATTATGCTCCTCCACCTCATCATGCCTGTAGTAATCCTCTGCTGTTATTTCATTGCTACTGCACACACATTTAATTTCCTACTTGACTTAACAGTCATGGAAGGGGATAACATGCTCATTATGATTGATGACGTGGGTGAATACCCCACTGTGGTATTAGCTGCCATCTTGTGCTTGGTCCACAGTACCGTGTGCCTATTCTTAAGATGTGTATGCTGTCCCCCTGTGCCCAGATGGCTCCCCTTTTTACCTCGCCTCACACACACATGGCAAACCTGGCAGATTGCAACTGACTCATCATTTGCATCTTGCACAAAAAATCCCAAACAAAGGATTGTGATCCCCTACTTTTAACATGTCCTTGATACTGCTTATTGGACTCCATTTTTTAAGCCCTGAAGTGGGGGGTGTGCTACATGATTGTTTCAGGCCGGACACACTTGGACTGCAACTGACCACCACGACTACCTGTCATTATTATTGGGCCATCATCACCATCATCAACTGAAACTGGTGGTAAATCAAAACTTTTTACGGGGAGTGGGGGTTAATGCAAATAGAACCAGACACTGCTACCTTGAATTTCTTTTTCTCCGGTTCCCAACAGGGGTCACTGACATCATCATCATATTCATCAACATCATCCACATCTTCTGCTTGGATGCTGCTGGCATGTGGACTGCATGTTGCAACCACAGCATCATCATCATCATCATCAGATTCATCATCAACACCACCATCACCCAAAATGTTTTCACCACACTGTGAATCATTGCATGGCAAATGCGTGACCTGAACCGTGGAGGAAGAAATGTGACATTGTGTGTTATCATTGCCATGGTGATCAGGATCCTCATGTTCAGTTACCAATGGGATTGGGATGTTACTGGGGAGTATGACATCATCTACACTGTCACTCACTGACAGTGCTTTACACTCAACTATATTTTTGGACACAGTCAACTGGTCAGAACTCAGTCTTGAAGCAGCAATACTCATACCACCAGCAACTGCACCAACACCACCAGCTGGGACAACATCATCTCCTCCAACTATGAGTGAAGTTACAGATTGTGTTGTAAAAAACATTGAAGGTGAAATACCTGTCCTCACATCAACAAAGCACTTCTGCAACTGCATACTACCATGCCCACAGACACCCTTACTACTGGCAGCAGTGCCATGGCATGAAACAGCTTTGCTAGCTGGCCAGCCAGCGCAGTGGTTAGATTTCCGCTTGTGACGCCGGCGACCCGGGTTCGGGAACAGACTCGGGTCATCAGAGGGGCCAACCTGGGGAGAAGGATCGAGCGTCCCATGACTGCTCTCCTTCTCTGGGGGGAGGATGCGGGATGCCGCCGGTGCAAGGGGGACTTCTGGTGGAAGCCAGGAGTGCCCCAAGCATACGGTGACAAAAAGGTAACTAGGGGGCGGGACGGATGCTGGCATCATTGCACATTTCCGCCCCCCCGAGGGAGAAAAACCAAGCCTGCCTCCTCTCTGCCTATATGGTGCCCTCTCCTCTGCTGCACTCGGCTCCCCAGGCCGACTCTCACCCTATCCTGTTGTTCGTGGCACCTTAAAGGGAGGGTGCCACGTCTCCGCCCTGGGGAGCAATCCAGGGGGTCCTGGGAGAATGGCTCATGTGGGGATGCCGCAGCTGAGGAGTCTGTGACCGGGCAGATGGCCAGCAGAGAGAGAGAGAGGTGAAGGCACAAAAAGAATAAATAAAAAAAAAAGAAACAGCTTTGCTTGCACGTCTCTTTGTGGGCATTTTGGGGGATCAACAAGAATATTCTAAACAAATTTTGATTTTTGAATGTTCATTCTGGGCCACTGGATGTGAAGCCAAAAAAAAAACCAACTGAGGATTCAACAAGAGATACAGACACAAAGTCACAACAAGTTCAACAACACCTTACCTGTAACTAACCAGTGGTGCTCAAGTCACAATCCAATCTGGGAAAGAATACCTTTTGCCAGTTGGGGCACTGTGACTGCAGATTACTGTAACAGTGCAAAACCAAGATACCACGATGGCAGTACAAAATCAAGCAGGTGCAGTAGATTGCAGGTTCACACTGCTGTGTCTGCAGTTAAACTGTGGCACAATAAAAGGTGTATTATTTGATGGCACACAGAGCACACACACACACACACACTTTGTCTAAGCAAATTGAAAACTTCAGTAATATACTTTAAACAACCTGAAATTATGCACTGGACCAGGTCCACAACACAATCAGCAAAAAAATGTCAACAGTTACTGAAAATATTACTGTGTGTACATTAACATAGTTATACAAGAAAAATATAACCAAAAAACAAAGAACTCCCTATTTCTCCAACTTAAATCTACCTACACCACAGATATGACCCTCCCCCAAAGCACACTTCCACTGTCTGTCAGTACACGGACTGAACGTTATACATTAACATTCAAAATCCACACAAAAACAATAAACACTCTCTGATAGGAGCACAGCAGGGTTTCCTACAATTGATGCACTAAAGTTTGAGCCAAAAAAAAAACCCAAAAAGGCCTTTTTAACGGATTTTAGAGGGTTTGAATCACAGAGAGCTCTCAGAGCAAACTGTCTCCTTTAGCTACATGTACCTACACACGCTACCCTGAACGGAGGCTGTGCAGAACAATCTAGAGCCCATGTGACCTGCAATCCCATGAATCATTGCAAAATTTGCCTTTGGAGCTCACCAACAAAGCGAAGGGATGCAAAGTACATTGATTTCAATGTACTTCGTCTTAAAATTAGTGGAGTATTGGTTTGGGGAAGGCAGAATAACGTGAAGTTAGTGCTTTCAATGGACTTCATGTTCCTCATTATGCTGCAAAGTTCTCCGCTTCGCATTGCGGAGTTCTTCGTGGATTCCGCCTTACTCCGTGAATCACTTTGTGGAGTGAATTGGAGCCACTTCACCCACCACTAGCCTCGGGTCATATGGAGGAAAGGTGGGAGCAATTTCTGTAAGTATACTAAAATCTATTTTCCAGTCACTATACCCTTCAGGTCATTTCATGGTGAACTTCTGTGTACTGACTGGTCTCCTGTTTTGTTCACTGCTGATGCCTCACTTGCTCTGTCCAATTTTATAACCACTTTCTTTGCACTGCCAGACAAGGGCTCCATGTCAACACAGTGATGCAATACGAGCAGTCATCATAACGGCGACTTCATAATAGCAAAGCACATAACAGCTCCTACCAATTACAGCGACAAATTCATCTTAGTGCCAATTTCTTAATCCCGGCAGTATAAAAACCCATCACGTGTAGTAAGAGGGGCATCACCTTCAGGCTCAGCATGAATTCCATGGACATCCTCACTCCTCGATTATCAGGTGTAAGTGCAGTTCCCTGACATACAGCATCTATTTAAACACAGGTGCACAGGTATCACATGTTCACATTTGGGGGGGGGCTCCACCCCTCATGGGAGATTATGTCTCCAGCCCACCTCCATCTCTAGGATTACTACTCCGAGGCACACCTGGATAGTGGAGTAGTGAGGTACGCCATTTTCACTATTTCCTACCAGTCACCTATATGGGATGGTCACTGTTAAGGTTGCCATCAGAGGTTCACCCAAACTGGTTTGCCATTATAACTTTGCTGTGATCACGTGCTACCCAGGATAAGCATGCCCCTTTCATTAAAAGGAAAGTTTGGGCACTGTTACTAAATGGCTTCATAGTGACCTGCTAGCCCTCATGAAATCTAGAGATAAGTGCTGGGCCAGATTTAAGGCTATTCAAGCACTGCCTAACCTTATTTTGTATAGGCATCTTAGAAATGTTTGTAAAAAAGCCATTCACTCAGCTAAGAGGGGGAATTTTGTAGATCCTCTCTGCTGACATCTGCCAAAGACCCGAGGAGCTTTTGACATAACATTAAAAATGTAATTGATGGTTCTCGTAATTACCAAATCAATGATATGCTCATTTATGGGGTTAACTGTAATAACCCTACAACCATAACTAATGCATTTAACAAAAGGTTTTGGATCTCTCTGCCCTCACCTCCCTGCTCACTGGCCCTGCATCCCAGGATGAGACAGTGCCATTCCCTGCTTCATGGTCACCCCATCCCCCCTCTACTTCAACACTGTTGTGGCTGGTAAGGTTGGTGGGTTGTTGATTTCTATCTCTCCCCTGATGCTAGCCCTGGTCATGACAATGTGGAACCTAAGCTCCTCTGCCTCGGTGCCCCATTTCTGGCCTTACCCATTTCACATATATTTAACATATCCCTGTTTACTGGTACTGCCTGATGTTTGGAAGGTTGCTCAAATGGTCCCTGTCATTAAGTAAAAGGACCAGAAATTTATTTCACTTTATTTTTTTTAGTCTTTGGTAACCGGGTAAGGACCACTTGGGACAAGTGCCTGTTTTCAAGGGTGACCCGGGAGCAATGGGGAGGTTAAGTGACCTGCTCAGAATCACACAATAGGCAAATGGAGGTTGTAGGAATCAAACCCAGGTCTGCTGGTTACGCCAAGATCATTCACAGCATGTTACTGCATCCTCTAGGCTATAGTGCCTGTCCCAAATGCAATGAAATTTATTGCCCCATAGCAATCCTGTTCTCCCTCAGCAAGCTCTTGGAGAAAATTGTTGCTTTCCAGCTTACTGAATATCTTTATACACATGACCTGCTGTCCTTGGAGCAGCATGGTTTCTGGAGGGGGCATGGCACCTCGGGCAAAACTCAGGTCATGCCCTGAACCACTGGCTGTATCTAGTTATGTATCGATGGTTTGCACCTGATCATTGCCTATTCTTTCAAGTACTTTGGAGTCATCCTTGAGCCCCAGCTGGATCTCTCCTTGCTGTCTCTAACGTGTGTACTGTAGGGTTGTGAATGGTGTGATTGGCATGGCTTACAGAGCCAAACACTTTATCATCCGCACTGCACATCTGATCCTTGCTAAGGGATTGCTCCTACCCTCCTTTAATTATGGGCTCCTTATCTACACCAATGCTGCTAAGTCCCTCGTGTTCAAACGGGATGTAGTGTATTATAATAATACTGTATATGTCACTTTGCCCTCTCAGCAGCCCACCCCACACACCACTGTGAACTCTATGACAAACTAGGATGGTTATCCTCCTCAAACAGTCGTGCTTTTGCCCTGGGGTGTTTTGTAGATTAAGTACTCTGAACTGCCACCCCCTCATCCTGAATGAGAAACTAAGGGCTACAAACCCTGGTTACCCCTTAAGATCCAGTGACATGTCTGCTTGCTGGACCAAAAACTAGCACCATTATCGGAGATCAGGCCTTTGCTGCATGTACTTGTAGGCTCTGGAACTCCATCCCGCTATCAGTTCAGGGGGTCTCCTCTCATCACCTCTTTACAAGAACTTTATGGACTACATGACAGACTCTTCTGCTTGCACTTGCCTGGGGTGACTGGCCTTTCCCTTAATCTAATGACTGTGGGTCTAAGTATTTCCCCCTGGGTTTTTAACATGTTGCATTATGCAGTGCTCCTCATGCTATGTGCATTTTGCTTTTCACCTCAGGTCTTGTGCCAGTAATGCACCAAATTTTTATGCTGCCTTCTCTGGTTGTACAGATTTCTATTTTGTACCTTGATTTTGCTTCTTTGCAATCCCTGTACATTTTGTTCCTGTTGTAATCTTATGTACTATAATTCAGCTGTTTGCATTGTAACCTCCTGGGTCAAACCTGAATATGGGCATTAATTGTCTAGTGTGCTTACTTGGTCAATAACAACTAAATAAATAAGGGGGTTGGGGAGGAATACAGTTTGATTAGAATCAATTTGCCAGACCCACACCCCCGGGTCATTATAGGGAGCGCTAGCGTGGCACAGTAGTTCTATTATAATCAATTTTCCAGACCCCCTTCCCGCTCTTCGGTCATAAGGGGATAGAGTGGGAGCAATACCAGTTAGCATATTTTAGAATCATTTTGCCGGCCCCCATATCAACTGTGTTACAATGAAGGAGGGTGACAGTAGCATAGTAGTTTTACAGGAATCACTTTGCCAGTCCTCACACCCCTTGGGGCACAGTGGGGGAAGGTTGGAGTAGCACAGTAATTTTACTAGAATCAATTTGCTAGCCCCCACACCCCTTGGGTCATAAGGGGGAAGGTGGGAGCAATATATGTTAGTATACTATACAATTACTTTGCCTGCCCCTATCCTCATGGGGATACCCATTAGTATACTATAGAATCACTTTGGCAACCCACACACCCCTCAGGTGATAAGCGGAGAGGCTGGGAACAATATCAGTTAGTATATTATAGAATCACTTTGGCAACCCCCCCCCCTTGGTTCATAAGGGGGGAAGTGAACAGCAGTAACAATAATGGCTGTAAATAAATTACTGTGATAGCATGATACAGGATAACAACTGATACATCCCCATAACCCCTCGGGTGGTAAAGGGATGGGAGCAGTACGAGACAGGTACGACAAGAACTAGAGTCTCATGTGCTATATTAAAATTAGACCAGTCTCAAATAACACTAACTTATGTCCATAAAGCATCAGGGGATCAATGTTGTACAGGGGCGTGAGACAAGAGATTATTTGTTGGTTTTGTTTATCCTTCTGGTAACTGGGAAAGGCCCACCAGGCACAAATGCCTGTTTTTAGGGGTGACCCAGGAGCACTGGAGAGGTTAAGTGACTTGCTCAGAGTCACACAGTATGCACGTGGAGGCTGTGAGAATCAAACCTAGGTTTACTGGATGGACCGAACTCATTCACAGCTCATTACTCTAATCTGTAGCCTATACTGCCAGCCTGGTATATGATGGACACAGTTGGACACAGAGACTGAGGAAAAACTTAGTGCTCACACTTGGGGGGCAGCATCTCCTGCTGATTGCTTCCCCAAAGTGTGATTCCGTAATGCTCCTGCATTTGCAGTGCAGCCCACTCAGACAGAAGAACACATTGCAAAATCAGTGGGTAGAGGGGACAAAACCTTTTACAGGTACATAAGTGAAAAAAGAAAGACAAAGGGAGGGATAGTGAGACTGAAGGGGGAGGATGGGGGCCGCGTGGAGGATGACAACAGTAAAGCTGACATATTGAACAGGTATTTCTGCTCAGTCTTTACTGAAGAGGAGGAGGGTAATGGGTCTGAAGGGAGTGCAAAGGGTGAGAATGGTGCAGAAATGGACACAAGTCCCTTTACACGAGAAAGGGTCCTGAAGGAACTGGAAGTAATAAGAGTTGATAAAGCAATGGGGCCAGATGGGGTGCACCCCAGGGTCCTTAAAGAACTAAGATAGGTGGTGGATGAACCTCTGGCTATCCTGTTTAGGCGATCACTGGAAACAGGGGAGGTACCCAATGACTGGAGGACAGCAGATGTAGTCCCCTTATACAAAAGTGGGAACAAAGAGGAAGCAGGGAACTACAGACCAGTCAGCCTCACCTCGGTAGTGGGGAAGATCATGGAAGCACTACTGAAGGAGAGATTGGTGGAACATCTGGTTGTCAATGGACTACAGGACCCAAGGCAGCATGGTTTCACCAGGGGAGGTCATGTCAGACCAACCTCGTTGAATTTTTTGACTGGGTGACTAGGGAGGTGGATCAGGGAGGGCAGTGGACATGGCCTATCTGGACTTCAGCAAGGCCTTTGACACTGTGCCACATAGAAGACTATTACACAAACTGGGGAATATGGGTGTGGGCAGGACAGTAGTGTGGTGGGTAGGTAACTGGCTGGGTGGCAGGACACAGAGGGTGGTGGTAAATGGCTGTCACTCCACAGAGGAAGAGTGACCAGTGGGTACCACAGGGATCAGTGCTGGGACCAGTCCTATTCAACATCTTCATCAGTGACATTGCACAGGACCTAGAAGGCAGAATTTCACTGTTCGCTGATGACACAAGCTCTGTAACAGAGTAGACACACCAGAGGGTGTAGACAGAATGAGCGACCTGCAGAAACTTGAAGAATGGTCAGGGGTTTGGCAGTTGAAATTCAATGCAAAGAAGTGCAAGATAATGCATATGGGGCACAAAAACCCTGGCACAATATATCAGTTGGGGGTGAGGATATAGCATGCACCAAGCAGGAAAGGGATCTTGGGGTTGTCATCTCTGATGACCTCAAAGTGAAAACAGTGTGACAAGGCAGCAGTAAAGCAAATAGGATGCTGGGATGTATAGGCAGGGGCATCACCAGCAGGAAAAGGAGGTCATAATTCGCTATACAAGACACTAGTGAGGCCCCACCTGAGTACAGTGTACAGTTCTGGAGACCATACCTACGTAAGGACATAGACAGGGTAGAGAAGGTTCAGAGGAGGGCAACAAAGATGGTGCATGGATTGCATCACAAGTCCTATGAAGACAGGTTGAAGGAACTGAACATGTACTCCCTGGAGGAGAGGAGGGAGAGGGATATGATAGAAACATACAAGTATCTTATAGGGAGGAACAGGGTGCAGGAAAACACTATTTTAGCGAAAAAGATGTTCCAGGACTAGAGGGCATGGGATGAAGTTGGAGGGAGGGACGATTCAGAGGAAACCACGAGAAAGAATTTCTTCACAGAATGGGTGGTGGACAAGTGGAACACCCTGCCAGAGGAAGTGGTGGGGGCTGAAACAATCACGGGATTTAAGAATGCATGGGATAGACATAAAGGAATTCTGGAGGTCAGGGGTTAGAGGCAACAGACTTCTAGGAAAACAAACTGAACTTACAAGCTCAGATGGGCAGACTGGGTGGGCCATAGGCCCTTATCTGCCGACACTATCTATGTATCTATGTATGGAGGGCCAGTTGATAGAGAACCCTAATGGAGTGAGAGATGGAGAATCATGCCGTCAGCCACATTGACTGAGTGGGGCCAAGTACCCTGTGAAAAAGAATAAAAATCCAAGACTGGATCAAAAGATTTGCGTTTTTTTATTTAAAGTGTGTCCCTTTAAATACATGCTGTCCTGACCTGGTGAAGTTGGAGTGGGGGGGGGGCGGCAGAAGACTCCTGCCTCGAACTCCCCACTCCTCACTTGGGGACATAATTCAGAAGTGACTCTGATTGAGTTCAACTGGCTTTTTCAATTAACCAGAGTTATTAACTTTGTCCTTGCATTCATGGTGGGTCAGAAGACTCCCACCATGCTATGCCCACTCCCCACTTGTGGTGGTGACCCAAAGTGGCTCTGGCTAATCCCATTTGACTCCTTCAAATGGCATGATTACTTCATTCTGGAGTAAACTAAGTAACTTTATTTGGCCTCCCTGGTGGTCTTAGTGCTGGCATTTTATACTTTGTTGTATCTCAACAAGTCATCCAGAGAGCTTGAGGCTTTATTGAGATGCTAGGCAGAGTCAGGAGCTCTGAACAGGTCGATGACCTCTGCAGCAATCCATGGAAATTGATACCCCTGGACACATGACCTTCTGACAGGGGTACATTTATCAATACTGCAATTAATCTGGTGCTAAAAGAGGTTACAACAACATCTATTTTGGTGGGTAACGTGTGCTCAGCAGTCAGTTTCCAAAGATCATCCAACAGGACATGGAGGTCCACAGACTTGAGTGACCTAGACCAGACAATCTTCAGGGGAGCTTTAGTGTGGCAAATCATACCGATGTAGTAGACCACTATCAATGAAAGCACCTCGTAGGGTGCCAGTGGAAAAGAATGTGGTGGAGTGTAAAGACAGGTCCCAGTCTATAAGGGAATGATTTTTGGGGTGGAGCTGTGCAAAAACATTGTGGTTTACTTATAGTTTTCTCAGAATAGTAGATAGTATCAGACTAATTTTGCTTACTTACAGAATGAACATCTTCTGTAACTACAAATCCTAGAGTCCCCTGCAGCTGACATCAGAGCAGTAGGCAGCAGTGTGATATTCAGAAGTAGTCTACAGTGCATGGTAGGTATTTTATAATCTCCTGCCAGATGTTTTCCAGTTCTGCGTATCTCCAGGGGCTAAGTACAGACCTTTGTGACTACACTTAGCCCCAGGAGGACAGTGGGGCCAGCAAACAAAAGATCAGTGATTAAATCAACTCTAACATGCACCAGATCATATAAACTCTAGCACGCACTGCAGGCTACTGAATTTACCACTGCTGCCTACAGCTCTGATGTCAGCTGCAGGGGATTCTGGGATGTGTAGTTACAGAAGATGTCAGCCTAGAAGTCAGCAAAGTTAGTCTGATACAATCTACTATACTGCAGTAAACAGAAAGTAAACAACAATTTTTTTTTACCACAACTTTCTTTTATCCGCCCCCACTGTGGCACCTACCGGTGGGGGCATGCAGCCATCGGCCCTGCCCGTGGGGAGAGCAGCAGGCTCAATCGCATGATGGGGGGGGTCCGGCACAGCCATGGCCGATCTGCTGGAGGGCTCCCCGTCACTGTCAGCCAGACCAGCGCCAACCCCCCCAGCACAATTCCACAACAGTCCTCCCCGCATGGCAGGGCGCTGCCATCAAGCTGCTTGGTTGCGCCCAGCCTTTTTCCATTTTTTCTCCCCAATGGGAGCACGGATGTGCAATGACATCCAAGCACCAGTGTGCCGAATGTCCGCCATGCTCTCCCCCCTTCAAGCACCCACGCATCTGCAGTACTGCCAGACATCCCCAGGGACCACCAGAGCGTGGTGTGGATCCCACCCTTTCCCCAGGACTGGGAAAGCAGTCTTTGGATGCTCAATCCCAGTCCTCCCCTGCCGAACCCCGATGACCTGGGCTTGTTCCCGAACCCGGGTCGCCGGCATGGAGCGAGGTGTGGCATCCAGCGCCTCAACCCTCAGTACCACCGGACCGACAACAACAATTATTTTGCACACAAAGTGCACCTGGGACCAGCTCCACACTTGGGTGTGGGACTCTGGGTGCTCACTGTTCCCATTTAATAAGGTCTTATTCAAGGGAGACAGCAGCAGTTTAATACACCTGCTGCTGACCAATTAGATGCTAAATAACCATTTGGAGGCACAAATAATCCGGGAGCTGTTCCCTAATCCTTTAGCTGAACTCAAAATTCACATTGCTGTATTTAAGGTTCATTGCCGGCACATTCACTTAAAGAGAGCAATAAAAGGAATTTAGGAACATTTGCACAGTGTTCCTTTTCCTCACAGAATTAAATGATTCCAGACATTGTGCCACTTGAGTACAGCGCTATACCCTCAAAAAAAGCATACACCCATAGGGATAACAAATTGTACGCTTAGGGCTACCACTTGCCCTACTGGGCTACTGAGTTATTTGACCTACTAGCCCTTGGAAGAACTCAGGACAGTCTGCTTTTTGGAAATGCTCATGGGTTTTACTTTTCTTTGGCACATACTCTATAACCACTTTTTCAGGATCCCAAGGCCCCAGACAAACTGTCTCCTGACACAAACCAGGGATGGGCAGTGCAGACCCCATCACACAGCTCCCTGCGTCTGTCCCACCAAGGTTTGAAGCCCCCTACTTATTTCACACAGACTACCTTCTTGTGTAGTCTGTTCCTCCCCTTCACCCTCTCTGCATGAGGAAATGCTTTCTGACTCCCCCCTTAAATCTCCCATCTGCCAGTTTCATTGGGCTCCCCCTGGTACCTGTGCTTCCACTCAGTGTGAACAGCCCTCTGCTATCTGCGTTACCTCATGGAGATATTAGTTTGTCTCTATCATGGCCCCCTCAGTCTTCTTCCTTAACATGTTCAGATCTTTTAACTTCTCCATGCAAGTCTTTTCCATCTGATCCTAGACAATGCTGGTTTCCCTCCTCTGCACCCCTGAACCATGTCCTTGTCTTTCTTCAAGTGCAGTCTTAGAATTGCTTTCAGTACTCCAGGTGATGATGAACCAGGGACCTTTACTGTGGCAGAATCACCTCATTCCTCTGGTTATTTTGTTCCATCCTATACTTCCCAGTATCCTATTCCCCCACCTGCCAAGTTGTACTTCACTGTTTTAAAATTGTTTAATATTAATCAACACATGAAAAACTTATTGAATGCATATACTAGGAACAGATTTTACTACCACTAAATAGAATAACAGATGGGCATCCATCTGTTATGGTGCAGTAAATCATCGGGGGATTCCTGTGATGTCATAAACCTTGAAAGTGCAGCTCGAGAAGTTTATTCATCACAGGAATCTCAAGACGGATTTACAGCACCAGTAACTGAAGGGTGCCCATCTGTTATTTTTCGAAATATAAGGGTGCGATTTTTTTTTTTCCAAACAAAAGGAACTTTGGCAGACTTACTACCATGATGGGATAACCTCTCTGTTCCGTTGTCATACACAGAAGAAAGACAGGAAATGGAACTCAGAACCTGGGAAGACCTTTCACCCCTCCCCCACACAAACCACACACCACCAGCTACACAGAATGACACAATAACTGTATACATATTTATCATAAACATTCCTGTCACTTGTTGGCTGAGATTTGAAAGCAGTGACAGAAGCAACTGCTAACAACAGCTAAGCACGAGTGCTAGCAGCTTTCCAATCTGTAATACCATTGTTTTGTTGTCAGGTCAATAGTATTATGGATTCCTGACATCAGAATGATGGTATTGCAGCTTTCTATGTGACTTATTTTTACAGGGAACAAAATGGCACCCGTATCTTTCAATACAATCACCAGAGCAGATGTCAGTGCACATTTAGCTAGTACAAACAATTGTAGTGATCAGAAAATACTTAGAAAAAATTTATACTGTATGGTGGAACCCTGTTATGCATGGAATTCCATGCCTGGAATACGCTTGCTGTGCTGCAGTAGTGACATCATTATGTTGTTGTGCTGCAATAGTGATGTCACTACTGCAGCACAACAACTTAGAACGCTGCCACACAGCTGCTTTCCTCTATCACATCGAGCCGGAAGCTTTTTTTCCTAAACCTGATCTACAGAACAAGCTGGAAGCACATTTAGCCAGTAAGTTGAGCTTGCCATCAACCCTCAAGTGCCTCTCTCCCAACCCCCAGTTCACTGACAGGAGCTAAGCATCTGAAATGGGTATGCATGCCCATACACTGTTAAAGATAATGTATGTGCATCCATACACAGACAAGCCTCTGTTTTCATCTAAAGCTTTCGATGGCATCCAGTGAACCTTTTGAGCTTTGCTCTCCAGGTTCCTGGCTGCCATAAAAAACTCTTGATGCAGACACAGGCTTGCTGTGTATGGCTGCCCATACATTATCCTGTATCTTGTGCTGCAGTAGTGCTGTCACTACTGTGCAGCACAACAACTTATATGGCTGCCGCACAGCTGTTTTCCCCATCCAGCTGAGCTGTACACATTCTAAACTGTTGTCTGCATTCCAAAGTGTTGCCGTGAGCATTCTGAACAGTTGTTCAACACAGATTGAAGGTCATAAACTTTTAAATTCCTCATTCACCCCACACCCAGCTGCTTACTAACCACTGAATGCCCAAAGTTATACTTTTCAACTTGTAAAAGTCTATAAATTAATTTTTTATCATGCAACAGAACAGAGAAATGTCAAGTTTTTTTTTGTTACTTTCAGAGTGCTTCTGTGATGCTTTTGTAAAGAAAAACATATACAGTACAAATATATAAAATAAAATATAGGCAACCATACACAACTCGGAATGTGTTTCTATCTCGGAGTTCAAATGACAGCATGGACCTCTCGAGCTTAGCTCTTGAGGTTCATATGCTGACAACTCAGCCCCTCAATGAGAAAACAGTCTTGTTGTGTATGGTTACCATACATTATTCTCAATATTAAGGTTACCAGGGCTCCCAGATCTACAGGGATTCCTGTATTTTATAGGGAATTTAAGTGATTTACAGGACAATTGCTCCCATAGACTTGAATCGGTTATATGGAAAAAAAAGAGCAATTTGGCTTCCATAAGAAATAATGTACTCTACAGGAAAACACAGGAAAATTGGAGTAGAGTTACAGAGAAAATACTAAATCAGTCTGATATATAATAGTACAAGAATATTAATCCATTATAAATTGGGTTTGAAAATCAAAGAAACTTAATTGGGTAAAACCAGTCTGCACATTAATAAAGCTTATCAAATGGGTATGAAAAATACTGCATCCTGATTGACTAGGACCTGTGCATTGACAGAGCACAAGCATGGTTAAAAAAAAAAAAAAAAACAGCTGGCAATCAGGACACAGCGCATTCAGAATATTAGTGCCTTTTTTAAATTCCTGATTCCCATTACAAATATGGCTACCACCTTTACTCACTAAAACGAATCACCTAGGCCCTAAAATTAAACTCCATGAGACTAAAAAGTAACAAACAAACAGATTAAATCCTTTTTCCTCTATTTCCCTCCTTACATACACGCACAAAATAAACCAGCAGTGCATGATAGCGGTGAAAATTTTGACCTATACTTTTTTATTCTTTTCTATATTGCCCCTTATCTCCTGACTTCTATGATATCCTTCTTTCCACAATTTGAATGTGCTTTAGTACTTTTTTGTTCACATCTGAAACCATAAAAGGTACGCTCCTTCTAATATGACTCAGATTGAATTTCCATCAGTACTTACAGCTGTTTTTGAACACCTGCTGTCCTATAAGGTCGAGGAGCACTGCCTGCTGCTCATGTCACAACAGAAGTGATTTTAAACAACCGGTGTACAAAAACAGCTGAGAATACTGATGAAGACCTGGTCCCAGACATATTAAAATGAGTGCTCCTTTTATTATTTCAGAAGTGAAAAAAAGTACTAAAACAGACTCAAAACAGAAAAGAAGGTATCCTATAAATCAGAGACATAAGGAGCAATAGTCAAATAGAATAATAGCTAGGGGACTGGTATTATACGGCTATAATACCATTTAGAGGTTTGCCTGTCCCCAGAACTTCTCAATGGTATCATAGCAGAGTAATCACAGTCCCCTATCTGTTATTTTTTGTAATATATGTATCCAAGGAGTTTCCACTGCTCAGAACTGCAAAATAAAAAAAAAAAGAAATCTGTTGCAAAGCTCCGAGGGTGGTGAAATCTGTGCAGGTCCCTTTCAGTGGAGCTGCTTGCCATGTGTTGTTATGGATGTGACAATGTCAAGAAACTGTTAAGTACCCAGTGTGTGTTTTTATTGGTGTTTCTTGTTTCTTTTGAATAATTATCTTGGGAACATGGCAGCATCTGTAGGCGAGCAGTCCCCAGAGCAGTCGAGCAGCTGGTAGTATTTTTTATTTATGTAGGTTACATATTTATGCAGGTTATATTTTCATTGAACTTAATAAAAAAAAAAAAGGTTATGTTTTGAACCAGAGTGAGCAGCAGTGGTAACCTTCTCAGAGGTGCTGCCTGTCTATGGCATGGGTGAGGCTAGGGTACTCAACACCCTAGGATTCGATAAATGGTTGAAAAACTGGTGCAGAGCACAGAGATTTGGCTTCATTGGGGACGGGGGGAGGTCCACCTGGAGAGATACAGGCCCATACTGGCATGATGGTCTGCATCTGTCTGGAAGGGGAACCAGGATCCTAGGTGATAGGTTTAAATGCTTCATTGGCAAGCTTTTAAACTAGCCAAGGGGGGAGACACTGAAAAGGAGCATGGAATTCCCAGTTTCCCCCCCACAAAACAGGATAGTTAGCGAGGTTAACACCAAGGTAGAGAGGTCAATGGGGGCAGGGCAGGGGTAAATTGAGAAAAAGACAAAGGCAGTAAGTACAGGGATAGGGATAAGGCCATCAAGAAATGGAGGGCGATGAGTACCAATGCTCACAGATTTGGTAACAAGCTTCCTGAACTGGTGGCCTTAATGGAAGAGGGATGCCTGTATATCATGGCAGTCATAGACACCTTGTCCACAGAGAACCATGACTGGGATGTCAACATTCCAGGGTGCACAATCTACAGGAGTGACAGGGAGGGTAAAAGAGGGGGAGGAGAAGTAGCTGTCTAAATAAGGGAAGGGATCAAAGCAAAGGAAATAAAGAGTAAACAGGGAGGAGAGGAGGCACTGTGGGTCACCTTGGAGACAGAAAATGGCACCACAGTCCTTACAGGGGTTGTATACAGACCCCTTCTCAGGGGGAAGAAATGGACAAGGAAATGATAGGAGTCATCCTTAGAATGGCAGAAAAAGGGGAGATATTGTTGATGGGGGACTTGAATATGCCAGATGTTAAGGGGAGCACATTTGCTGCAGACACATCCAAGAGCAGAGTCATTCTAGATGCTCTACAGGGGGCATGTCTCAGGCAGCTATAACATAGAAACTTAGACTTTGACAGCAGAGAAGGGCTGCTTGGCCCACCTAGTCTGCCCATTTCCCTACCTACAGGATAAGCTGTAGATCCTAGTTAACCAATAGCCTATTTCTTCTTACCCCCCACAAGAATTGCCTTATGTCTGTCCCATGCATTCTTGAATTCTCCCACAGTTTTAGACCCCACAACCTCCTCAGGAAGACAGTTCCATGCGTCTACCACCCTCTCTGTGAAAAAATACTTCCTCACATTGCCCCTGAGCCGTCCCCCCTCTGTCTTCAGATTGTGTCCCCTTGTTCTTGCACATCTCTTTTTCTGAAGGATGCTACCCTCTTGGACTTTGTTGATTCTACTGAAGTACTTAGAAGTTTCTATCATGTTCCCCCTCTCCCTCCTTTCCGCAAGGGTATACATTTTAAGCTCCTTTAGTCTCTCCTCTTATGACTTCTCTTGCAGGCCCTGCATCATTTTAGTTGCCCTCCTCTGGACTGCCTCTGTCCTTTTTATGTCCTTGCGGAAATGGGGTCTCCAGAACTGGACGCTGTACTCCAGATGGGGTCTCACCAACTTTCTGTACAGTGGGATAACAACTTCCTGTTTTCTGCTGGTGATGCCTCTCCCTATACATCCCAGTATCCCCCAGCCCTCCCTAGTGCCTTCTCACATTGCTTGCTAAACTTAAGGTCATCTGATATGATTATCCCCAGGTCCCTTTCCATTTTTGTTGTTGTTACTACCTCCAACCCCCATTGTGTAATCTTCCCCTGGGTTTTTGTTTCCCAGGTGCATTATTTTGCACTTCTTTGCACTGAATCTAAGCTGCCATACTTCTGATCATTCCTTCAACCTTGTCAAGTCCCTTCTTAACCTTTCCACGCCTCTTTGTGTATCAACCCTGTTGCAGATCTTTGTATCATCTGCAAAGAGGCATACTTTTCCTTCCAGTCCCTCTGCAATGTCACTTATAAAGACATTAAAAAGGACTGGACCCAGTACTGAACCCTGCAGTACCCCACTAGTGGCCCCTCTTTTTTCAGAGTGAACTCCATTTACAATCAGCTTCTGTGTCCTGTTGTCCAGCCAATGTTTTACCAAGGCTACCACCCCGGGACCCACTCCTAGGCTGGTTAATTTGATTATTAATATTTTGTGTGGGACTGTGTTAAATGCCTTGATAAAGTCTAGGTAGGCCATGTTCACAGCCCCTTCCTGGTCTATTACTTTGGTCACCCAGTCAAATAAATCAATTAGAGTCATCTGATATGACCTTCCTGCTGTGAATCCATGCTGCCTTGGTTCCTGTGCCCCACTTTCCTCTAGGTACTCAACAATTCTTTCCTTCAGAAGTGATTCCATCACTTTCCCTACCTCAGAGGTCAAAGTGACAGGTCTGTAGTTTCCTGCCTCTGTCTTGCTCCCACTTTTGTGAAGAGGAATCACATCTGCCTTCCTTCAGTCCTCAGGTACCACACCATCCTCCCATGATTTGTTAAAAAGGGTAGTCAGTGGTATCACTAGTTCTCCCCTTACTTATTTTAGAATTCTGGGGTGAATGCTGTCAGGCCCCATTGCTTTGTCCACCTTCAGTTTAGGAGTTCTTTCAGAACCCTTTCTTCTGTGAAAGGACTGGGATCGACCCCCCTATCCAGAGTGTTTCTGTTAATTGGATTAGGCTCCTCCCACTCCTCCTCGTCTTTTGTGAATACTGAGCAGAAGTATTCATTCAGTATCCCTGCTTTTTCATTGTTCTTCTCAGCCCAACCACCGTCCTTTCTATTCAGCCTATCTATCCCTCTCTTTGTCTTTCTACGCTCCCTGATGTACCTATAAAAGGTTTTATCCCCCTTCTTAACTGAGTTGGCTATAATTTCCTCCAGTTTGGACCTTTGCTATTCTGACTTCCCTCCCTGCTTCCTTCTGCCTTAACTAGTACAGATCTCTGTGCTGCTCCTTCTGTGTTTCCTTATACTTCCTAAATGCTGTCTTTTTTCCCTAACCTTCCCTGCCTCCTCTTTCGAGAACCATAGTGGCTTTTTCTTTCATTTTGATTTGTTTATTTGCTTCACACAAAGGCTTGATGCCTCTGTGATGGCAGTTTTGATGTTTCCCTATTATTTCTCCACCCCTCCTTCTAGCCTGTTTGCTAGTGCTTTTCTAATGCACTCTCCCATCTTGCCAAAGTCAACCCTCCTGAAGTCCAGTACCATTACTTTTGTATGGCTTGACTCTGTAGCTGAATTTATCATGAACCACAGTGTTTGGTGGTCACTTGTTCCCAGATGGCTACCCATTTCTAGATCTGAGATCCTCTCACTGTCCCTATTTAAAAGTATGAGGTCTAAGATTGCTCCCTCATGAGTAGGTTCTAAAACTAACTGTCTGAGGCATGCCACCTGTAGGGCATCGAGAATGGCCCTGCTCTTGGATGTGGCTGCAGCGAAGGTGCTCCAGTTAACATCTGACATATTCAGGTCCCCATCAACAGTATCTCCCCTTTTTCTGCCATCCTAAGGATGCCTTCTATCATATCCTTGTCCATTCCCTCTCCCTGACTTGGGGGTCTGTATACAACCCCTGTGCAGATTGTGGTGCCATTTCCAGTCTTTAAGATGACCTACAGTGCCTCCTTTCCTCCCTGTTTACTCTTTTGTTCCATTGCTTTTATCCCTTCCCTTACATAGAGAGCTACTCCTCCTCCTCCTCTTCTACCCTCCCTGTCTCTCCTGTAGGTTGTGTAGCCTAGCATGTTAACATCCCAGTCATGGTTCTCTGTGTACCATGTTTCTGTGACTGCTACTATATCCAGGCATCCCTCTTCCATCAAGGCCACAAGTTCAGGGATCTTGTTGCCCAGACTACGGGTATTGGTACTCATTACCCTCCATTTCCTGATGGACTTACCCCTTTTTGCCCCATCCCTGTCCTTATTGCCTTTGTTATTTTCTCCATTTACCCCTGCTCTTCTCCCTATTGACATCTCTATCTTGGTGTTTACCTCACTTTTTACCCTGATTTTTTTGGGGGGGCTAGGATTTCCCTGCTCCTTTCCAGTGCCTCCCTCTTGGCTAGTTATAATGCTTGCCAATGAAGCATTTAAACCTATCACCTAGGATCCTGCTTCCCCTCCTGGACAGATGCAGACCATCACACCAGTATAGGCCTGCATCACTCCAGGTGGACCCCCAGTCCCCAATGAAACCAAATCCCTGAGCTCTGCACCA
The DNA here is from genome assembly GCA_016271365.2 of Neoceratodus forsteri. Lineage (NCBI taxonomy): Eukaryota > Metazoa > Chordata > Ceratodontiformes > Ceratodontidae > Neoceratodus > Neoceratodus forsteri. Next base: position 37,760,211 of record CM028134.1, read on the forward strand.
GTTTTTTAACCACTGATTAAATCCCATGGTGTGGAGCACCCTAGCCTCATCCATGCCATAGACAGGCAGCACCTCTGAGAAGGTTACCATGCATGCTACTTGTCTAAGGCCCCTCCTCAACTCCACAAACTCTTCCTGCACTGCTCTGATCCCTTTCTTAGCAAGGTCATTTGTCTCTAGGTGGACAATGACATCCAGCTTCCTCCCCCTACAGCTGCTCCAGCGATCCTGAGGATTCGCTCCCTGTCCCTCCAAGCCATGGTGCCAGGCAGGCACCTTACCTCCCTCTCCCCTTTCTCCCCCAGTTCTACCCTCCTAACAATGGAGTCCCCCACCATGAGTTGTTTCCTTCCCCTGTGGGGTCCCATGCCACCCTCCCGTGGGTCTCCTTTGTGGAGGTTCCCAGCATCCTCCTTGGTCTCCACTGTGTGTGCCTCCATAGAGGAACCACACTCTGCCAGAACAGCATATGAATTGTGGTGAGGTACAACTGGAGGGATGTGCCTCTTTTCCACCACCCTCACCCTTCCTTAGCCCACTGTGGTCCAACTGCTCCTCTTTCTTGGCAACCTCTGAGGCAACGGCAGTGGCCCTGCTGGTCCCTGGGTGGGAGAGGAGGTCCCCCAAATCCTGGCCAACTCAGCCTGGAGGTGAGCAACCTCCTCCTCCTTCCGCCCAGAAAGGTGTCTGCAGATGGGACAACATCGCATCCTCCAGAACGTCTCTCGGAAGACTGCTGCTCCACAGCTACTGCACTGCACCACTCCCATCATGTTTTATTTACAGCCCCTTAATTGTTGTTTTGAATACTTACTCTTTCCTCTGTTTATTTTTTATTTTATATTTTATATTTTCCCTACTTACTTACTTACTGCCTCTGTATCCTTTAAGCTCTTGATATTCCTGTTCTGAGACAAGACGTTCCTATATTTCTCAGTAGTCTCCTTCCTTGCTCAGAGTCAGACCTCCAGCAGCTAGGGAGGGATGGAGAGCTACTCTTTTCTTTCTAAGATGGTGAGTCCTTTGTGGCTCTGTGATCACTCACTTCCTGCTGCCAAACAGGGCGTTCATGTTATCAGTCAAATCCTGTGCCTATATAAGTAGAACTGGCTGGGGGGGGGGAAGGAGGGCAATATAGTCCCAGTAGGGGAAGTATAGTTATAACAGCAGCTTCTTCTTCTTGGTGTTCTCTGCCTGTTCTCTGACAGAAGCTATCTAGTGCAGTTTTTAAATCTGGCTTTAACCTGGCTTTCTTCTAGCTAAGCCACTCCCCCTACTTCACAGCTCTTTCTACACTTAGTTAATTGCACAGATAAGAATTCCCTTCAGCCACCTGAGACAAACACCTAGATAACTGCACAGATAACAGTTCACTTCTGCCAACTCAGACAAACACACTAACTTTTTTGTTTTGTTGTGTTTTTACCTTAAATTGAAGGTCCCAGCAGTAGAGTTCTAGTTCTTTAGTCCCAGTTGAGAAGTATAGTTATAACAGCAGCTCTTTCTTCTTGGCATTCTCTGTCTGTTCTCTGGCAGAAGCTATCAAGTTAGTGTTGGAATCCACTTAGGAGGGAGCAGTCTTAGACTTGGTACTCTCAAACGGGGATGGGGAGAGGATCTCGGATTTAGAAATGGGTAGCCATCTGGAAACAAGTGACCACCAGACAGTGTGGTTCACAATAAACACAGCTATAGAGTCAAGCCATATGAAAGAGAGAGTACCGGACTTTCGGAAGGCTGACTTTGGCAGAATGGGAGAGTGCCTAAGGAATGCACTAGCAAAAGGGCAAGAAGGAGGGGCAAAGAAACAATGAGGAAAAATCAAAACTGCCATCACAGAGGCAACAAGCCTTTGTGTGAAGCAAATAAACAAAACAAAATGAAGGAAAAAAACACTATGGTTCTCAAAACGGGTGGTGGGGAAGGTTAGGGAGAAAAAGATAGCATTCAGAAAGTATAAGGAATCTCAGAAGAAGCAGGATGGAGAACTGCACCAGTTAAAACTGAAGGAAGTGGAGAAGGCAGTCAGAATAGCAAAGGCCCAAACCAAGGAAAAGATAGCCAACTCAGTTAAGAAGGGGGATAAAACCTTTTATAGGTACATTAGTAAGCGAAGAAAGACCAAGGGAAGCTTAATAAAGGGAGGGTGGGCAGAGGTGACAGTGAAAGGCAGAGATACTGAATGAATATTTTTTCAGTATTCACAAAAGAAGAGGATGGGGACATAGCTATACCAAACAATAGAAGCACTCTGGATGGGGTCAATACCAGTCCATTGGCAAAAGAAAAGGTCCTGAAAGAACACTTAAAATTAAGGTGGATAAGGCAATGGGGCCTGACAGGATTCACCCCAGAATTCTAAAAGAACTAAGGGGAGAACTAGTGACACTGCTGACTACCGTTTTTAACAAATCATGGGAGGAGGGCATGGTACCTGGGGACTGGAGGAGGGCGGATGTGATTCCCCTTCACAAAAGTTGGAGCAAGGCAGAGGCAGAAAACTACAGACCTGTTAGTTTGACCTCAGTGGTAGGGAAAATTATGGACTCATTTCTGAAAGAAAGAATAGTTGAGTCCCTAGAGGCCAGCGGGGCACAGGACCCAAGGGAACATGGATTCACAGTGAGATTTGTTTGACTGGGTGACCAAAGCAGTAGACCAGGGAGGGGCTGTTGACATGGCCTACCTAGACTTTAGCAATGCATTTGACACAGGCCAATGCAAAAGATTAATAAACAAGTTAGCCAGCCTGGGAGTGGGTCCCAGGGTGGTTGCCTGGGTAAAAAATTGGCTGGACAAGAGGATGCAGAGGGTAATAGTAAACAAAGTCCACTCTGAAGAAAGGGAGGTTACTAGCAGGGTACCACAGGGTTCTATACTGGGGTCTTTAATGTCTTTATAACTGACATTGCAGAGGGACTGGAAGAAAAAGTATGCCTCTTTGCAGATGACACAAAGATCTTCAACAGGGTTGCTACACAAGGAGGGGGTGGAAAGGATGAGAAGGGACTTGGCAAGGTTGGAGGAATGGTCAAAAATATGGCAGCTTAGATTCAATGCAAAGAAGTGCAAAGTAATGCCCCTTGGAAACAAAAACCCAGGGTAAACGTGCACAATGGGGGGTTCTAACAACAACAAAAATGGGAAGAGACCTGGGGGTAGTCATATCAGATGACCTAAAGGTAGGCAGGCAATGTGAGAAGGCAGTAAGGAGGGCTGGGGGATACTGGCATGCATAGGGAGAGGCATCACCAGTAGAAAACAAGATGTTGTTATCCCTCTGTACAGACAGTTGGTGAGACCCCATCTGGAGTACTATGTGCAGTTTTGGCGACCCCATCACCGCAAGGACATAGACAGGATGGAGGCAGTCCAGAGGAGGGTAACTTAAATGGTGCAGAGTCTGCACCAGAAACCATATGGAGAGAGACTAAGGAAGCTTAATATGTATACCCTCGAGGAAAGGAGGGAGAGGGGGGACATGATAGAAACTGTCAAGTACCTCAAGGGAATCAACAAAGTCCAAGAGGATAGCATTTTTCAGAAAAGGAGATGTGCAAGAATGAGGGGACACAATTTGAAAATAGAGGGGGGGACAGCTCAGGAGCAATGTGAGGAAGTATTTTTTCACAAAGAAGGGAGTGAACACATGGAACAACCTCCCTGAGGAGGTCATGAGGTCAAAAACAGTGAGGGAATTCAAGAATGCATGGGACAGAAATATAGCAATTATTGTTGGGGTAGGAGAAAGTAGGCTGTTGGTTAACTAGGATCTGCAGCTTATTTAATAGGTATGGAAATGGGCAGATTGTGTGGACAAGTGGTCCTTATCTGCCATCAGAGTCTATGTTTCTATTTTTCTCTATTGGCTGTAGGTGAGATGTTTGCAGTTTGCAGCAAATTGGCTTTTACTGTATGGGACAGTTACGGTAAAAGACGGGTCCTGCTCTACAGGACACAGTTGTGTGCTTCTGTTCGTGTGATAATACTATCATTAAGAGCACTGCCCAATAGCATTACGGGCTCTGAATTATCGTATTATCACTTTTCATCTATGGCATTATCAGTTTTTGAGTGATGGTATTATGGCACTTTTTTTGTTTACTTTACTATAGTATTAAATGGCTTATCCATATATTACAATAGAATAACAAAGTATTGGTCAAATTTTCACTGTTGTCATGCACTGCTGCTTTGAAATAAACTGCCTCGCTACAACTCTGGTGTGCATTACTGCCAGGACAGTGACACCCCATCATGTGTCATGGCTTACGTAATGCATGGTCAACCTGTTGCTGAACCTGCCTGGTCATGTTAGCAGCCACTACACATAGCTTACCCTGTATGGCAGTCTCATGTCAACTGTTGTAATGCTGTTCAATTCTTATACTTAACATTTCTGTACGAAGATCCAGAATACACCATTACTCGTTTAGATAACAGACTACTTTTAAGGCTAACAGTACTTACATCTTAGACAGTTAATTATGATGATACTTTAGGATTTATAGCTATGCTGTAACAAAAGGCTTGGGCACGCACCACCGCAAATACTGCGACACCATGTAATATAATTAAACATATTCTAATAACATAATAAAAGGCAGTTACAGCGCCCACCTAATGCATTTCTGGTCCCACCTGGCCCCTTTCTCAAAGGCTAGGGCTTCATTAAAACAAAGTCATTTAAATAATCACATACTGATGATGTTATACACGTAACAACCAGTCACATTATTTATAAACACTGGAATGTGCTTTCAGTGGATCCAGGTTTAAAGAATTTAGTTCGCACAAAACCACATTTTGCATATAGGAGAGGCTGTAGCCTTAGAGACATGTTAGTACATAGCCATTATCAGAATAAGTGGAAGAATGAAATGTTGCTACATGAATCTAAGGGGTGCTTCAAAAGTAGCAGCTGTATTTACTGTAAAAATATTGAGACAGGAAAAACTTTTAGTACAGTTAATACAAAATCTTTTGAAATACATCAAACAATAACATGTAACACAAGTGGAAATATTTATTTGGCAGTTTGCACGTACAATTCTTTTTATGTAGGGGGAAACTACTAGAAGTTTCAAGATAAGAGTGGGAGAACATCAGAGAGCCATAGCCGCTGGAGATGCAACCTCTGCAACAGCTTTATGTGCCAGTAGTACAAGAGATGGTCAGGATAATTTTTTTTCATACATGGCAATAGATAAATTATGTTCAAATCCACGTGGAGGGAACTGTAACAATTTAATTTTGAAACAAGAAACTTTCTGGATTATATAGCTGGGAGCCTATATAAAACCAGGTCTGAATACTAGTTTTGAAGTAAAACCATACTTAGAGGAAAGATAAATGTTGGCGGAGTGTCTTTTCAATACATTAAAAGTATACTTTCCTTTCCCCCCTTCCCTCCCAAAAGAAACAAATGTAAAAGGTATTTTATGTTTATCTTGCATTTCTTTGAAGTTTTTCATGAATTCCATAACCTTTTGGATTTTAACTATTGTTCCTCATAAAACAGTTTTTTATTATGAAACATTGTCTCTAATATATATTTACTTACTAGTGGGGCCTTTTTATGCATCTGGTTTTACATGTCATTTTGCATTTCATGCAGTTCTTTGTATTTACAGTATGTGCTGTTTCCCTTTATCACTTCCCCTCCTTTAATCTCATTTGTATATACATATTTAAAATTTGTGACAAGGTTACTGTTTTTATGTTGAGTGATATATTTATGGATTTGTTTGCATTGTTAATGTATTATCCATGAATATGATTGGTTGTTAGGGGGTATGACATCATCAGTATGTGATTATTTAAATGACTTTGTTTTAATGAAGCCCTAGCCTTTGAGAAAGGGTCCAGGTGGGACCAGAAATGCATTAGGCGGGCACTGTAACTGCCTTTTATTATGTTATTAAAATATTTTTAATTATATTGCATGGTGTCAGCAATATTTGTGGTGGTGAGTACCCAAGCTTTTTGTTACAGTATTGTTTTTTACTTGAGAGCACCACAACCTTGTGCACACTCTGCTTTGAAAAGGATTTATAGCTATGTATTTAAAAATCCTATTACTCTGTCTTACTCATACTGTTCTCATTTTAGTGTACTATGACTACTTTGTGCTGTAATTTATTTTATTCAAATAAAAATATATTGATAAAAAAACTGTTGGAATACTAGTCTTCCCGTTCCCCTTCTCCCACATCGCTCCTGGAAAAGAATGTCAGCTCAGTGCACTTTTCCCAGTCACCAGTTTTCAAATAAATAAAAAATAATAAAAAAAAAAAAATTAATTTAATGTTGTTTACCTGATCATCACATTCTCCTTGCAGACATAAACAAATCAGAACAAGCATTTGTCAATGCCAAATGTTTGATTGCTGGTATTAGCATTGGAAGTGCAGGAGTTAGACAGATGCAGAATAGGAATGGCACTGAAGTATTGAACTGACGCCAACCCTACCCACACCCTGCAAAGATGGACAGGCATTGGGGTGTGCCTTTGGGTCATCACCCATAATGCTCATGCCATTTCACCTCATCCTACCCTGCAGACACCGACAAGTGCTGAGGTGTGCCTTGGGGTGTTTGGCTTTACATTCACCCCATTCCATAAGGAAATATATTGAAATGGGTGCAGTATAGGAGAATGGGGTGAACTTGGGGGCCAAAAAGTTCAAGGCACACCTCAATGCCTGTCACTGGCTGCAGGGTAGGGGTGGGGGTGGAATGGCATGAGCATTACTGTCAACACTCCCTAATCACACCCCTGATGCCTGTCAGTCCCTACAGAGCAGAGCGTTATGGTCAGAAGCCCTAACACCATGGGCATTTCTTGGTATTTTGACTTCAAGTTTTCAACATGGGCTTTTTGTGACCCCACCGCATGAACAGTGACACTATCAGTTCGTTAGCTGAAAGGTGTTTTTGCACAGTGACTGTGCCATTTGGCACCACAGGTGCAAAATACTTTTTGAACAGGATGTAAAAAATGACAGCTGTAGTGTTCATGAAGAGGTGTAAAAAAATGGTAATGTTGAAAATCTGGAGTGAAAATATTAAAAAATTGGTGACGTCACAAGCATGCGTAGAAACTGCATAACACGCACCAGTAATGATATTATTTTGGGGATTTTTTATACCAGATTTCCAGCATAGGCATTTTGGGACCTCTGCTCATGAACAGTGGTGCTGTGATTGTCTTAATCTGTCCCAAACATTGATTTTGCACAGCAATCACACCCATTGTGTGCCAGATGTGTAAAACCACATTTCAGGCAGGATGCAAAAAATGACAGTGGTACTGTTCATAAGGAGGTGTGCAAAAATGGCAATGTTGAAAATCTGGACTGAAAATATTAAAAATTCTCAAAATTACGAGCGTCGTGGAAAACTGTGCAATGCATGCTCGTAATATAGTCATTTTGTGGAATTTTATCCCCAGATTTTCAATATGGGCATTTTGGGACCTCCGCTCATGAACAGTGTCATTGTGATTTTCTTAATCTACATAGAAACATAGAAATTGATGGCAGATAAGGACCGCAAGGCCCATCCAGTCTGCCCATTTCTTTTTCTACCTTATAAATGTGCCATCGGCCTTTGCTCTGTCAGTGACCTATCTATTCATAGTCATTTGTATTGCTCCCTTATGCCTATCCCATGCCTGTCTGAAGCCCTGCACTGTATTCATAGCCACCACTTCTTGTGGTAAGCCATTCCATGCATCCACCACCCTTTCTGTGCAAAAGAATTTCCTCATTCCCCTTAATCGGCCTCCTCTAATCTCATGCTGTGTCCTCTTGTCCTGCTATTTTTCTTATATTTAAACATGTTAGACTCTTTCACCTTGTTTATACCCTTAAGGTGTTTGAATGCCTCGATCATATCACCTCTCTCCTCCTTTGCTCAAGGGTATACATATTGAGCTCCATTAATCTGTCCTCATATGTCTTCTGATGCAGTCCCTGCACCATTTTGGTTGCCCTTCTCTGGACTGCCTCAATTTGGTTAATGTCCTTGTGAAGGTGTGGCCTCAATACTGCTGCAGTACTCCAGATGGGGCCTAACCAATGTCTTGTACAGAGGGATTATTACCTCCCTCTTACGACTTGTGATACCCCTACTAATACACCCTAACACCCCTAGCCTTACCTACTGCTTTAGAGGTCTGCTTGGATGATTTTAGGTCATCAGTGATGATGATGCCCAAGTCTCTTTCTTCCTTTGTGACTGCTAGCAACTCCCCTCCCAGCCTATAAGTGGCTTCTGGGTTTCTCTTCCCTATGTGCATGATTTTGCATTTCTTTGCATTAAATCCAGTTGCCACTCTTCTGACCATTCTGCTAGTTTATCCAGATCTCTTCTCATTCTGCCCACCCCATCTGGCTCATCTACTCTGTTGCAGATCTTGGTGTCATCTGCAAACAGACAAGCCTTACCCTCTAGTCCATCTGCAAGGTCACTAATGAAGATGTTGAATAGGACTGGCCCCAGGACTGATCCCTGAGGTACCCCACTTGTGACTTGCATCTCTTCTGACTGTATACCATTTACCACCACTCTCTGTTTTCTGCCAGTCAACCAGTTTGCCACCCAGTTGACCAACTTCTGACCCACCCGAGCCTACCCAGCTTATTTATCAATCTTCTATGTGGAACAGTGTCAAAAGCTTTGCTGAAGTCAATGTAGGCGACATCAACTGCTCCCCCTTGGTCCACCACTCTGGTTACCCAGTCAAAGAAATATTGAGATTAGTTTGACAGGACCTTCCTTTTGTAAACCCATGCTGTCTTGGATCCTGTGCCCCTATGGATTCCAGGTGTTGCACTATCCTTTCCTTAAGGAGTGCCTCCATAATCTTGCCCACTACTGAGGTAAGACTGACCGGTCTGTAGTTCCCGCCTCCTCCTGCTACCACTCTTGTGGAGCTGGATCACATGAGCCCTTCTCCAGTCTTCTGGGACCTCTCCTGTGCTCAGAGACTCACTAAACAATTCTGCTAATGGCTCTGCTAGTTCCTCCTTTAGCTCCTTAAGTACCCTGGGATGTATGCCATCAGGTCCCATTGCCTTATCCACTCTGAGCTTAGCAAGCTCTTGTAGGACCCTTTCTTTGTGAAGTGAGTAGTGCTCACCTCCCTCCCCCTGTGTCCATGATGTTGAGCTGTGGGCCCTGCCCTACCTTCTCTTCAGTAAATACTGAGCAAAAGTATCTATTTAGGATAGATGCCTTTACAGGGTCCTCCTCCTCACATGCTCCATTTTCTCCATTAAACACTTAATACCCCTCTGGACTTTCTCCTTTCACTAATGTATCTATAGAAAGTCTTGTCACCTTCTTTTACTGTTCGTGCTAGTGTTTCCTCAGTTTGGGACTTTGCCTGCCTTGCTGCTTACCTGCTTCCCTTAGGGCAGTTTGGTATGCTCCCTATCTTCATCCGCTGTGTTCCTTATATTTCCTGAAGGCCAGCCTTTGGCTCTGACCTTTTCTGCTACTGTTTGAGAACCAAAGTGGTTTCCTTCTTCTTTGCACTTCCTTTTCTGTCTAACACAATGGGATGTTGCTTCAGTATTGCATCCTTAATGCTTGCCCACTTTGCCTGTACCCCCTCACCTGTGTTTCTTTTTGCCAGGGCTATCTTAACTCTGTTGGCCATCTTATCAAAGTCAGCTCCTCTGAAGTCCCATATTTTTGCCTTGGAATGGGATGATTTAGATGTAGTAGCCAAATTGAACCATACCATGTGATGGTCACTGGCCACCAGGTGACCTTCTACCTGGAGATCTGTGATCCCTTCTTTGTTAGTCAGTACTAGATCTAGGATAGCCCTGTCTCTTGTGGGTTGCTGTACCAGTTGTTTGAGGCCCTCCCCCTGCAGGGAATCCACTATGAGTCTAGTTCTGGCAGATGTTCCTGCTGGTATTGACCAATCTGTATCTGGCATGTTGAAGTCTCCCATTATCAGAACCTCCCTTTAGCTGTCATGTTTTGTATATCTTCTAACAGTAATGTGTCTATGTCCTCCCTCTGGTCTGGGGCCTGTAGACAACCCCAGTTCTTATGGCTGTCCCATTTCCTGTTTCCAGGGTGACCCACAGTTCTTCTGGCTCCTTATGTCTATTCTGAATTTCTGTAGCTTTGATATTTTCATTAACATACAGGCCACTCCTCCCCCTTTTGTACCCGGTCTCTTCTGAACAATACATAGCCAGGTACTGAAGTCTCCCAAGTGTGGTTACTGGTAAACCACGTCTCACTAATTGCTACTATGTCCAGTTTAGCCTCTGACATTTTGCCTGCAGGTCTGGGATCTTATTTCCCAGGCTGTGAGCATTTGTGCACATGATTTTCCATTGGCCAGATTTTGGTGTGTTAGTTGTTGGGTGAAGTTTGGCATTACCCCTGTGCATCGTATGGGGAGACAAACCTTTTTTCTTACCTGGTGATGCAAATGAATGGCAAACACGCTGAATTCCTGTTTGACCACTAGCTGAGGGGGGAAGGGTGTTCTTCCCATTCGACGTATGGGGTGCTGCACCCCTCTCCCCATTTGCTAGTTTAAATATTCTGCAAAGACGTCAAACTGTCCCAAACATTGATTTCCCACAGCGACTGTGCCATTGTGCGCTGGATGTGTAAAAACACATTTTGGGCAAGATGTGAAAAATGACAGCTGTACTGTTTATTTATTTATTTATACATTGGTTTACAACCTTTGAGCCAGAGGCTCGTTTCCAAAGGTACCTCGTCACAAAGAGGACAAATACAGTACAACATTTAGTTACAATATTGCGGTTACAGCATACATCACTGTGGTTACAGTTTTGGTAGATACAGGCAGTTATAACTTAGTTACAATTTAAGTGTTACAGGAATGGTAATCACAGGTTATTACAGTTATATGGGTACAGATTGAGTGACAAGCCTACATTGGTAATGTGGATAAAAAGTCTTGAGCAGGGACTGCTAGAGGTGAAAGAGTTCAGGGGCTAAAGGACACGGTTTGTGAATAGTTTGGGTGAGGCGCCACTCAGAGAGTTTTGTCAGTTAGTTTAGGAGAGGAGCCACTCAGAGAGCTTTGTCAGGGCATTTGAACTAGATCACCTAGAGGCAGGAACAGCTATGCATGTTAAAGAGCTGACTCCGAAGTGAGATTTTGAAATGGGAGATTGTACGGGTGTCAGAGATGGAGGTGGGGAGAGTGTTGTACCAGGAGGGAGCTCTGTAGCAGAAGGACCTTTGCTCATGTGTGGTCCTGGACCTAGGGACTAGCAGGGTGGCCTTAGAGGTGTTACAAGTTTGGACTAAGGGTTGTGCAAGGTGGATAGAGGCTGTCAAACCAGGTGGGGATAGTCCAAGGAGGGTTTTTTTTGTAATGAGGCAGGTTTGGTATCTGAGCCGTTCATCCAGATTAAGCAGCCTGGCCATGTCATATAGCTCGCAGGTATGTGTGAGCCTAGGGGCTCCCGTGATTAACCTACAGGCCTTATTCAAGGTGAGGTGAATTTTATTGAGGGCGGCCGTGTCTGCAGCACCATAGACTGGCAAGCCATAGTCTACAAGGGACAGTATTGAGGAGGTGACTGCTAGTCGGAGGGCATTGGGGGGAGGCAGTGCTTGTAGCGGTAAAGGATTCCTAGTCGCGTGTTTGTAGCTGAGGCTAGATTATCTATGTGGTCATGGAATGTAAGGCTGAGTCAAAGGAGACCCCGAGGTATTTGTACAAGCGGACTAGATCGAGAGGATGCTTGAAACCAGGGAGGATGCAGAGTGGGAAATTTCTGGATTTGTTTTGGGGATGGGCAAAGAGCATAGTTTTGGGTTTTTTTAGATTGATTACAAGTCTGTGCTCTTTGAACCAGGCTTCAGCATCAACAAAGGCTTGTTGCAAGGATTCTTGTAGGGAGTTGGGGTTTTGGTGGGTGGCGAAGATGACGGCATCATCTGCATACAGCAAGATTTTACCAATGCAGGCTTTGGGGAGGGAGTTGAGATATAGCGAGAAGAGAAGAGGACCAAGGATGGAGCCCTGGGGGACACCTGAGCAGATAGGACATGTATCGGAGAGGGTCACATTAATTTTAACACACTGGGAGTGGGCAGACAAATAGCTGGAGCACCAGGAGACTGGGCCAGAGGCAAAGCAGGTGCAGCTGAGGGCATCCAGCAGGAGGGGGTGGGAGACTATGTCAAAAGCCTTAGAGAGGTCAATAAACACTGCCCCAGTGAGAGCCAGAGTCAAGGGAGGAATGAAGAAAATTTGAAAATTTAATAAGGGCAGTGCTGGTACTGTGCCCTGCCCAGAAACCGTGTTGTTCATGGCAGAGGATGTTGTATTTGGTCATGTAATCCGTGATTTGGGTAGCCACCAGTTTTTCTAGGGCTTTGGAGAGGGGTGGGAGGATGGAGATGGGCCGGTAATTCCCGGCAGAGGACCTGTCACCTCCTTTGTGAATGGGTGTAACTGTGGCAATTTTTCAGGCTGAGGGGAATTTCCCAGGCAGAGGGACTTATTGAACAGGCTAGTTAGTGGAGCAAAGACCTGATCCAGAACCTGGCGGAGGATACTGGGGTCCAGAGAGTCACTGCCAGTACTATTGCTCTGTAGATCTTTAATCAGGTGTGGCCTGACTTCCTGGGCAGTGACCCTGCACAAGTGGAAACTAGGATATTGAGTATCTAGGGCAGGTAAGGAGGAAGGAGGATCAAAGAAATCACAAGGGAAAAAGAGGTGTGAAAAAATGTGAATGTTGAAAATCTGGAGGGAAAATATTAAAAATTGTCAAAGTTACGAAGGTGCATGGAAACTGCACAATGCAACTCAATAACACAGTCATTTTTAAAATTTTCTACAAATATGCAACTTAGGTTTTGGGAGCCCACCTCTGTGAACAGTGACACTGTCATTTTAGTTGTTCGGTTCAAAGGTGATTCCAAGCACAGTGACTAAGAAATCAATTTTCGACTGAATAACAACATGACAGTTTCTGAATTCATGAGGTGGTGTCCCAAGAATCCCATGTTGAAAATTTGTTGCCAAAAGTCACAAAAATGGCCACGATATCCACCTAAGTTGAAAAAGAACCATTTATGCCATTATACAGCTTACCAGCATTTCTTCAGTTCGTGGTTGGCTTTGAAGACTGCAGACACGTTCCCGCTCCACCGAAGATCATTGTGCCAGGCTCCAGAGGTAAGCATGGGCTAAAGGGGGTGTGGGGAGGTGTGGTGCACAGAGGGTGGCTGAGGGTTGGGGGAGAGGGCCACCACAGATAATGAAGGACCGTTTTTTCCTTTACAGGTAAAAAAAAAAACAACACAGCGTGGGAAGGTTTTCTTAATTGCAGGGACATTTGACATGCTGGGATGGGTTCTCAGCATGTCACCTGGATGTTCTTTTTGGGGGGTGGGACTGGAGCTGATGGGGATTGGGCACCCCTTTGGCAAAAAAGAAAACTTGACCAGCTGGAGGGTGAGCCGAGGAATGAGGGAGCGGGGAGGACAGCCACAGAGGGAGGAAGTGGGACGGATTTCTTTTGTAACTGGAGGGTGAGTCAGGGAACACTGGAGCGGGGAGAACAACACCAGAGGGATGAAGTGGGAGGGATTTCTTTGTAGCCAGAGGGTGAGCTGGGGAATGAGGTAGCGGGGAGGACAGCAGCAGAGGGAGGAAGCGGGAAGGATTTCTTTTGTAACAGGAGGGTGAGTCAGCAAACGAGGGAGGACAGCAGCAGATGGAGGGAGTGGGAAGGATTTCTTTGGCAGCGACGTGCAGGAGGGCCAGAGATATTGCTTAATGTCAATATGCTAAATACACACACGTTACCACTGCTGATTGCAGCAATGGTTTTCTTTAAACTGAAGACCACTGCAGACAAACTGCTGTCATAGACATCTCACACATCCATTGGTGTGGTACAGTCACACCTGCTAAATGGAGCACTGCTTTGGACTGGAGTGTCACACACCTCCAAAAAGTTGTACGGTCGCAATATGTTTCTTACACATGCGCACAAGCAAACATAGAAATGATTTGCTGTTTATAGTTTTCATTACTAGAGTTCCTTTGCTGATCATGAAAAAAATCTCCTTCTATCTTTACTTACTTACGATTCAATGGCCCATGCAGCCAGCATAGTGTTATGCTTGTGCAACTGTGTTACTTAGATTTTGGCCATTGGCAATCTCTATTCCAGAGGAATTACCACCTTGTAGGGGTACCAAAGGCAAGGAACCCTCAAAGAGGGTTCCACCCCTAGAGGTGCCGCAGGATGATTACCTTGGCTAAAGGTACCCAAGCAAGGATCCCCAAAAAGAAATGTAGCAGTATGAAACATATAAGCAACCAGTAGTTGTGAGACATACTAATATATAAAGCCTCAGACAGCTTGATAATGTAATGAGATGCACAGGTTAGCAATGGCATGAGTTTGATGGGTTGTGTTAGAGAATGAAGGGACCTCCAAAGGAGAGAGGAAACAGCAGTAGGGACACCATCCGCCTCCATCCAACAGCAGAACCTACCTAAAGGAACTAGGGAACACTAACTACATTAACTAACAGGTATGACCTGAAGCACAGAGGAGAGAGAAAATCCCCTTTGAGGAGGAAATCTCTAGAGATCCAAGGCCTAGGTCACCTTCCCTCCAGGCTTGGGATATTGTAGTTAGTGATGGCTCTGCTGCTACAATTTGGAAACCCAATTAAAGGGAGGTGGAAAATATTCTAATTTGGAGGAAAGCTGTCACTCAATCCCTCTAACAGGAACGCTGTGGAAGGTTGCGAGAGTGCTCTGCAACATCGGGGGCAACCAAGGTGGGAGGAGGACAGCAATGACTGCTGAGGCACTCACCTGGCCTACTCGCCCCAAAAACAAACCAGGTAAACCAGAGGCAGTCATAGGGAGAATGTGGTGAAGGTGCCTTGCTAGTATGATTGCTTGAGCAAAGGAGGTAACTTTTTCCACCCTTCACAGCTAGTCTTAAATTCTACACCAGGAGCTGCCGTCAAGTCTCGAACAGCTAAAGCCAGGCCCAGAGGGAGGAGATTCCCAGCTGTGGGCAAGGTGAGAAGAACCCCACCTGAAGTCAGGCACGCTCATGATGTGGACTTAGAAATGTGGAGTGAGGCCATTGGCTGCAGGGAAACCCTGCGCCAGAGTGGTATGGCTGGCATGCCCCAGAAACTGATGAGGAGCTGACTAAGCGTTGAGTGCTGAGACCTTGTAGAGGTCAGATGGCAGTAAGTGAGCATTAAGCAATGATTGCATAAGCCAGAGTGGATCTGCATGTAGGTCAGTAAGCAGTAGCACTAGTCAGACCTGCACGTAGGTCTGCAAAACATAGTAGCAATAGTGGGACCTATACATGGGGTGGGATCAGTATGGAGAGAGAGAGAGAAAGAGATGGGGATCATTGAGAGTTTGGGTGCCTGTGAAGAATAATGGGCTGTTAGGCACTCTAAATTGTTCTGGGACTTGTGCTGCCTTTAAACTTTTGTGACCATTGCGGTCCTGAGTTAATGCTGCCCTAAAGACTGTGAGACCTCCTCAGTCCAGGTAAAAACTGCTATTATGGTCATACCGGCCATGTAAAAGCTAAATGTGTTTCCCACTAACTAACTGATGCTCCCCAGAGCTATGTGTGAATATGTTTAATGAATTTGGGATCCCTGTTATTTCTTCAAGTTCTGTGTGGACATTCCATTATTGAAAGGAACTGTTTAATATGCATTAACCTGTTGTTTTGATCCAGCACCAGCGAGGAAAAGGGACCCTGTGTGTGACATCTGGGCCTGGATCGCATGGCCACTGGAAGTGTTTCTGCTGCTGTGGGTGCCCCCATCACACAGACATATTCCATCCATACACCTAGACACGGAGAGGGAGGGCTACATTTCCATGTATGACAGGTTATATGATTCAAATGCATAAGGCACACCGCAGTTCCAGTTTTGCACTCACGCTGTTGGTTTACAGAGCAAATTTAGATATGAATGTGTGTGGTGGTTGTTGGGGGAGGGGTAAGGAGATGCAGGCTTGAGGATCAAACAAAAAAACAAAACAAATTAAATATCTGTGCCATATAGTACTATGCCCTCCATCGAGCTCAGCAGTGATGAACATTACATACATTTTCTGTAGGTTACAGGCAGTGATTTCAGAAATACATATTTTTTTATCCAAGCCATCAGCCTCCATTATGTGAACATAATAAACTTTATTCGTAAAAGATTGGGAAATAATTTAAAAATCTAACTTGACAAAAAAGTCAAGTAAGTTATCACATTTGGTGAGCTTCACTTTTTAGCATTCCCTGTATAAATCTGGTTCCTAGAGAGAGAGAAAGGGAGAGAGAGAAGAGGATTGGTGGAGCATGGTTGCCCATCCAGTATTCTCTAAGTACAGTGACACACACACACACACGCCACACACAATTGGGAGACAGATAGAGAGAAGTGTATTTTTTTTTTTTTATTTCTATTTATCCTCGCCTGCCGTCCCACTGGAGCCGCACCATCGGGAGTCGTCTATTTAAGCCTGTCCCTGTCAATGCCTTACCTGTCAGTCCCAGGTCCCTCCATCCTGCCTCGGATACCCCCCCGGGTGGGTCAGGGTAGGGGCGGACCCCCAAACCTTGCATGTGTCAGGGTCCTGAGGCTACAGGCAGGCACCAGCAAATTGAAACCTGACTTGGTGCTCCATCTTCCCGGCTCCAGTGGGGGTGTTTCTGTGGGACGTTGCAGGCCCATACATCAAGGCGTGAGTGCCGACGTCAGCAGTGTCCCTCCCCCTCCTTCCATGAAGGAGTAGTCCCTAAGGCTGATTGGTCATATCCTACGCCCCTGACCAATCAGGCCCCTGAGACACCAGCTTGCCGTCACGCCCCCAGCCTCTGCCAGGGGTTGCCACTTGCCGGGTTGGAGAACCCTCCCTCCCCCGGAGAAGGCGAGCTGTCATCGGATGCTCCACCCTGTCTCCCCCCGGCCAATCCCCGGTGGCCCAAGCTCATTCCCGAATCTGGGTCGTTGGTGTGGTGCGAAGTGCGGCATCCAGCGCCTCAACCCTCAGCATCACCAGGCCGGCTTAGAGAAGTGTAATTTAAATCTCTGAAGGACCAATGCAGCCTCATTACGGACTCAGTTTTGATGAACAAGCAGTGGTGTAGTGCTAAATTTAGAAGTGTGGGATCTTCAAGATTTCCCCAACCCCACTCAGGCAGGGGAGGCGGCTCCCATAAGCTATCAGGTTTGAGATGCATTCTGGTGCATTTTGAGGGCCATTTTGACACTATCTGGCTGCTTTTAAAGCCTTCTTTGACTTGTTACAAACAACCAGTATCACTATCAAAATAACTACTTTTTATTTTCTTTCAAAAAAAAATATTGCCAAAACTAAGGCAAAAAATCCCATTTCGACTACCCGTTAAATACCCAACTACATACAGCTTTACAACTTCTCTTGAGTACAGTCAGCTATCACTGCAGCAGGCACTGCACTTGTTACCTTGCAACCTGAACAGCAGACTCTGTGCCCCTCCCACCAACAGTGCACCACACAGTCAGACATGCAAGGCAGTGAGAAGGGCACACAAAACACCAGCCTGGATGTGCAGGTGCCTGTCACGCAGCAGAAACTTACACAGACTATCCATGCCAAAGAATGGAACTGATACATAGGACCCACTGGAGGGTCCCTCATGGACCAACATTGACACAGGATGTATACTTGGTCATGACTGCTTTATCTTCATTTGCCCTGAACTGAGACAGTTGGAGCAGGGAAGGTAATGCTCAGCAGGGACAGCTGCATGAAATACAGGGCATATACAGTGACATCACAGCCCGCAGACTTGACATAGAGCAAGGGTTTCACAACCTGTGTGAGACCTCAGACAATGGCATGACCATAACTGTCACTGCTCTACAGCAGGATGATGTTTCCCATTCATATCCCATACATGGCAGCCAACCACCAAATCCCCATGTCATACACTGGAACCACAACACCATCGAGCGCTTTAGTACAACCCACACATAACAGCCAATCTGCAAGGGTGCACAGACAACTGTAACAGATGATGACTTAATACCAAGCACGTCCTGTGGCATATAGGCAGCCCAGTCACATGGCAAGGGTAGGAGTAATGCAAGTGGTAGGCTCATCCCACCCTTAATACCCACTCAGAAGTCATTCCAGACACCAAAGCCAAAAAACACAAATGACCTAATGTCTCATCCAAAAGCAGCGCAGGCTTCAATGCTGAAGAATTGGCATCCATCATCAGATGCATATGGACTTCACTTCATGAGTTACATGCTCACTCACAGTGGGGAGATGGGAGGCTGACAGAAAGGGGCAAGCTGGGGGAAGAGAGATCACTCAAGTCACTGGACGCAGCCTAGCCCCTCACCACCAGATAAGGCCATTCAGTACAAACAAAATTATTAATACAAAACAGCACACTTACCTCACTGCTCCTTTTATGATAAAGCCAGGCTGATTATTAATTCATATTGTTTTGTTGGCACCGCCCGTCTAACTCACTCATTACTGGCCAAGTTCTGACTCCCAACTTGTGAGAATTATTCCCTCACAGGTTCAGACGGCATGATTAGTCAGCTGCTCCCCGTTCAAACTCCGCATAGTACCAGCAGTGCCTCCAGTCATACAGGTACAGCTAGTCACTCGCTGGGTTAGAGGATTTCTGCAGGACATTCCCCAGATTGCAGATCTATCTTTCACACGAACAAAAAATACCAACTTCAAGACGAGAACAAAGCTATCACTGCCAGATTATTAAGTAACTAATCCTTCATGGAGAAGACATTTAAACATGCATTATTGCTTTGCCATATTAAATAAGTTAATTAAATAACTAAGTCCACTATTCTGCTCCTTTCTGGAAAAATACATAGTAAAAGCTGGACCCCACTGAAAATGAGAAATTGCCTCTCAATGGACTTGGGCTATCCTGGGTAAATGCATTATAAAAATGGGTAAAAGGAGGACCCCACTGAAAAAAAAAAAAAACTCTTGCATCTCCGCTTTACTATCCTGGGTAAATACAGTGTAAAAAACTTGATCAAGCAGAACCCCACTGCAAACAAGATATCACAACTCAGCTGGGCTATCCTGTGTAAATATATTAGAAAACTACAAAAGCAGGACCCTACAGCAGAACCCTACTGAGAGGCAGATGTTGCATTTAAGCTGATCTCTCCTGGAAAAATACATTGTAAAAGCATCCAGATCACCCATCTTCTAGATGTCTGGTATATTCTTGGTGGGATAGTGGTCCCTCCAATAAAGGCATCTGACCCCCTCCTGACTAATCCTCTCAGGCACCTCACCAGCCCTGGTCACATAATGCAAACTACGGCAATAGTGATAACTGGCACAGCCCTCTGCTCACCACCTCAGCTGATTTCCATCTGATGGTCTCTGAGCAATAGTAAGCATTGTACAAGCACCTGCTTCTGTTGTACTCATGATCACTCACCAACAAGCAGACAGTGGCAGGCCAAGGTGGTGAGCAGAGAGCTGGGCAAGTTGCTCTCACTGATTCTGTACTTCTGCTTAGGTGACCTGAGTGGGTGGGAGGATTGTGGAAAGGAGGGCCCTGAGTAGGCAGGTTGACAGAGGTTCAGATGTCCTTGGTGGGGGGAGACCACTAGACTCAGTCTATTTTTTTATTTTAGTTTTTGGTAACTGGGTAAGGCCCACTAGGTAGAAGTGCTTGTTTTCAGGGGTGACCTGGAAGCACTGGGCAGTTAAGTGACTTGCTCAGAGTCACCCAGTATGCAAGTGGAGGTTGTGAGATTCAAACCAAAGTCTGGTCTGCTGGATGTACCAAGCTCGTTCACAACTCGTTACTCTAACCTCTAGGCTATACTGCCAGACCTATTGAGGGTGCAGAAACCACTACACCACCAGGAATATTCAAGACAGCTACAGGACAGTTGATCAGGGGGTGGGGGACCACTAGACAACCAGGAATATTCAAGACAGTTACAGCACAGTCAATCATGGGTACAGACAGGACCGCCATTAGGCACATGAAACACGCAGCCTCTTGGGGCACCAGCACAGACAGGGTGCATGAGCCTGTGGTTCTGCAGTCCCCTGAATGTGTCTGTATTCATTTTATTTATTTTTTTTCCCCCTCAAGACTGCTGCACATCCACCGCCCCAGGGCTGGATTAACTGATACATGCTGTTGTCATGCCCTGGCCCCGGAGTTTGCTGCTGCTGGAGGAATGAAGGAAAGCATGGCCCCTTTAAGGGCACCGCAGGCAGGTGCCGCACGACATTGGCGTGGGGGGGTGGCTGCCATGGAGATGGAGCAAGCGGGAAAAGACCACTAGTTTGAATGGTGTTGGAAGCAGGAAGTCTGCGGTTTTATGGCTAGCAGGGTCTGTGAGTGCGGATCAAGGAGCAGTGATGGGGGTGGCACCCTGCTCGAGATGGAATGGCTGGGGGCACTTCTGCTCAAGATGGAATGGCTGGGGGCACTTCTGCTCGAGATGGAATGGCTGGGGGCACTTCTGCTCGAGATGGAATGGCTGGGGGCACTTCTGCTCGAGATGGAATGGCTGGGGGCACTTCTGCTCGAGATGGAATGGCTGGGGGCACTTCTGCTCGAGATGGAATGGCTGGGGGCACTTCTGCTTGAGATGGAATGGCTGGGGGCACTTCTGCTCGAGATGGAATGGCTGGGGGCACTTCTGCTCGAGATGGAATGGCTGGGGGCACTTCTGCTCGAGATGGAATGGCTGGGGGCACTTCTGCTCGAGATGGAATGGCTGGGAGCACTTCTGCTTGAGATGGAATGGCTGCCTGCCTGCCTTCTACTACATGGTGCAAGGATTGCTGAAGAAGCATGGCGCTTGTGTCCCCGGCCCCTCTGACAGGATCGGAGACCAGGAGGGACTGAAGAATGCAGTGACACAGGTTGGCATTTCATTTTTGTAATGCAGAAAGATCTGATTTTAAAAATGTCTTCCTGAGTTACTATATATCAGAAGTCGGCTAGAAGTGGTGTTGACTGGCTGTTCCTACTGTTAATAGAATTGAAACCTGATCTCAAATCACCTTGTGCTCCAATAAAGCCTCTGAAGCAATTTAACAGAGAAACTATTAAACAAAGTTCCTTTACACCTCTGCTTCAAAGACTGTTCAGTTGCTGATTTAACACTGCTGCCTAGAGAACTACATAAAAAAATATACCCTTGCCAACAGGGCATTGTTTAGATAAAAATATGTAAAAAGAAGGTTTAGGTGTCATGTAAGACTAAAACAAGCTGTCTGTGCTGTTTATATTGAGCGTATCCACTGATTGTAATTTGAATTGGCATGAGAAAGCTACATGTAGGAAAGGAACTCTTTCTCCCCAACCTCAGCACAGTGATTTCAGGTAGTGGAAGGATCGTATTTCATGTCCAACATGTGCTTCGGTGGGAATCTGAAGAGCCCTTTTTCCCTAGTAACAGCAAGACATCTACCAGGCTCCACCCACTGCAGCAGTAAAAATAATACCCAGCAATTATATAAATCAACATATGGGTAGGTGTGCAAATAAATTCAAGTTTTATACACACACTCGGTGTGGGATGCTTTACTAAATCCCTTGAGCTTCACTCAGGGTTTATGTAGCATCCCATGCCTTGGGTGTGTATAAAATTGTTGTTAGTCACACTTACCCTTGTATTGTTCTATACATAAGCACACACCCTGTTGTGTGTTATCCCTTACATAAAATTTCAGTTCCATCAATATATCATATCAACATTTCCAGCACTCACGTTAAATAGTCCTGTGTTTAACAAAATTGAAATACTATTTGTCTTTCCACTGGATAACATCTTCACATGAAAGAATGAAGCCACACCCAGTTCAGAGTCACTGGGCATGTGCTGTGCTGTCAGCTGGTAAAATGTTGCTCTCTTTCTTCCACAGTAAGGTGCCCAGTGGGGATGGTGCAGATAAGAACATTAAATGGGGTAGTGGGGAAGGTGAAGTTTGTAGTTTCATGTTTCAAGAAGTGTAAACAATGTTCCAGTGTTGGAATTTAAGTTTTCTGTTCTTATCATAAGCCCCAGTTTTACTACTGGCTGATCATTCCAATGTTAATATAATATGACACATAGACTTCTCCTGACCCTACCCTCAACCCCCCTCCAAATGTAACATATTTATGATGTGCTCAGGACTGCAGCTGTTGGTGTTGTCTAAATGACCGCTTATGACACCAGCAATAAATCCAAGAGAACTTGTTTTCCACCTGGCATTAGTGTTTACATGTTAGGAGGCACCCAGTGAATCATGCGTGAGCAATGAGCAAATCAAATCAGAGTTTCTCAGCTCCGTTGTTTTGATTTTAACTTAGGGTTCCAGAGCTTCCAGTTGTTGTAGCTCGACACAGTATTCCTGGTTCACTTTGCTGTTACAGTATTTCCATCTGCTGTTGGAATAAAGCAGAACAGCTGCACTGATCTTTCTTATGTAGACTGACAGACAGGTAGACAGACAGACACAAACAGGCAGAATAAAAATAGACACATGCCAGGCAGGTAGGCAGATACCTCATAGACAAATATCTGTCATGCAGACAGATATACAAAAATCAGCAGACAAACAGATCAGGCGAGTGTGTCTTTGTGGTCAGGAACTGAAAGAGGCTCTGAGTGTCAAATATCCTAGCCCACCTAGAAGTACAAGTTCCCTGAGGGCTACAAGTTTGCTACCAGCCTATTGATTTTTTACCACAGTAGAAAGGCATGTTGAGCCACAGCTTTTTAATATTTGATGTCTGGTCAATGGCAAATTTTAACAATGTACCTGGTTTATTAGAAAGTAAAGAACATAAAGTCCTTCCCAGGGCAGAGTAGGGAAAATAAAATATTTAACACTGAGTCAACCAACATACTGTACAATACTGAAAATCAATACTGCTGTAATAATGAAGTACAAAGTTAGGAATTCAGTGGGTGAGTGCGGTCTATGTGCACATAATATAACCTGGTTTGATTGAATATGTATTCAGAAGAACTGTACGTTTCCCATACAGTCCAACATTTTCTGAGTTTATTTGAATTTTTCTAAACAGAATCAGCTAGCCAAAATTACTGTCAACGTCTTAGTGCAATCCCCCTCTGTAGAGGAAAAGACACGAGGGTGGCACGCACAAAGGAAAGTGGCAAGGCATGCATACCATGTACAAAATACTCACTAAGGAAATTGGCAAGGCACGCATACAGTGTACAAAATACACACTCAGGAAAATGGCAAAGCAGGCATATCGTACAAAATACTCACCAAGGAAAGTGGCAAGGCACGCATACAGTGTACAAAATACACACATAGGAAAATGGCAAGGCATGCATATCGTACAAAATACACACTAAGGAAAGTGGCAAGGCACGCATACAGTGCATAAAATATAAAGAAAAATGGCAAGGCATGCATACAGTGCATAAAATATAAAGGAAAATGGCAAGCCATGCATACCGTGTACAAAATACACACTAAGGAAAGTGGCAAGGCACGCATACAGTGCATAAAATATAAAGGAAAATGGCAAGGCATGCATACCCTGTACAAAATACACACTAAGGAAAGCGGCAAGGCACACATACAGTGTACAAAATACACACAAAGGAAAATGGCAAGGCATGCATAAAGTGTACAAAATACACACTAATGAAAATGGCAAGGCATGTATACAGTGTACAAAATACACACTAAGGAAAATGGCAAGGCATGCATACCATGTACAAAATACACAGAAAGGAAAGTGGCAGGGCATGCATACAGTATACAAAATACACAATAAGGAAAATGGCAAGGCACGCATACAGTGTACAAAGTACACATTAAGGAAAGTGGCAAGGCCTGCATACAGAGTACAAAATATACACGAAGAAAAATGGAAAGGCACGCATAAAGTGTACAAAATACACACTAATGAAAATGGCAAGGCACACATACAGTGTACAAAACACACACAAAGGAAAGTGGCAAGGCATGCATATCATGTACAAAATACATACTAAGGAATGTAGCAAGGCACGCATACAGTGTACAAAATATATAATAAGGAAAGTGGCAAGGCACGCATACAGTGTACAAAATACTCACAAAGGAAAATGGCAAGGCAAGCATATCATGTACAAAATACACACTAAGGAAAGTGGCAAGGCATGCATACAGTGTACAAAATACACACTAAGGAAAGTGGCAAGGTGTGCACACAGTGTACGAAATACACACAAAGGAAAACGGCAAGCACGCATATAGTGTACAAAATACACACAAAGAAAAATGGCAAGACATGCATGCAGTGTACAAAATACACACTAAGGAAAGTAACACGGCCCTCATGAAGTGTAGAAAATACACACTAAGGAAAGTGACAAGGCACGCATGCAGTGTACAAAATATACTCAAAGAAAAATGGCAAGGCATGCATAA
The DNA here is from genome assembly GCA_016271365.2 of Neoceratodus forsteri. Taxonomy (NCBI): domain Eukaryota; kingdom Metazoa; phylum Chordata; order Ceratodontiformes; family Ceratodontidae; genus Neoceratodus; species Neoceratodus forsteri. Next base: position 37,784,692 of record CM028134.1, read on the forward strand.
AGTGTACAAAATGGGTTGCCATAAGGGCAGCCCCCATTGTTCCAGGCTACCTGACCCTGGAAAGAGACTGGAATAGCTGTAAGGATGGGGGAGGGGAAGGGAGAAGGGAGAAAGGATGGGGAGCTAGGGAAGATAAAGGGAAGAAAGGGAGGGGAGGGGAGTGAGGTCATGAAGGGAGGTCTCTCATGACGTCACCAGAGCATCGGGGCGGGGATAAGGACCAATGAGAAACAAAGAATAGCTAGAGAGGGGCGGAGCAGAATGGGGTTTGAGAGGTTCTTCGGTAAGTCATTTTCAAGACCCACCCGCCACCCTGGAAAATGGAGAGGAAGGTAGGAAATAAAAAGGAAGGTAGGAAGTAAAGATTGGATAAGGTAAAAGGGGGGGAACGGGTATTGGGGGGTTAGGGAAAAACAAAATGGAGGAATTAAGATGTGGAAGAAGTTAAAGGGTATGGACACCCTGATAAGTGGACAAGAAAAAGGGGAGCAGGAATTGGACCTGCCCAGAAAGAAAGAAAGTAAAAGACTAGCTCGGGTTTACACCCGAGTAAGGAGTGGAACTGGACCCCCTCGGGTTTCGACGCCTGAGGGAGAAAAACAAAAGGAAACAAATTAAAATAAAGAGGAGAGGAATAAAATGTGACAGAGAAAAATAAGAGGAACTCAATATTGTATAAATGTATATATTTATGTTTATGTGGAAAATAAAAGGTTTTGCTGACTGAGCAGCCAAATCTATAATATTGAGTGTGATGTCTCTTTTTGTGGAAGGGGATCTGGAACAAAATACACACAAAGGAAAGTGACAAGGTGTGCACACAGTGTACAAAATACACACAAAGGAAAATGGCAAGGTGTGCACACAGTGTACAAAATACACACAAAGGAAAGTGACAAGGTGTGCACAAAGTGTACAAAATACACACAAAGGAAAGTGACAAGGCATGCATAAAGTGTACAAAATACACACAAAGGAAAGTGACAAGGCATGCATAAAGTGTACAAAATACACACAAAGGAAAGTGACAAGGCATGCATAAAGTGTACAAAATACACACAAAGGAAAGTGACAAGGCATGCATAAAGTGTACAAAATACACACAAAGAAAGTGACAAGGCATGCATAAAGTGTACAAAATACACACAAAGGAAAGTGACAAGGCATGCATAAAGTGTACAAAATACACACAAAGGAAAGTGACAAGGCATGCATAAAGTGTACAAAATACACACAAAGGAAAGTGACAAGGCATGCATAAAGTGTACAAAATACACACAAAAGGAAAGTGGCAGGCATGCATAAAGTGTACAAAATACACACAAAGGAAAGTGACAAGGCATGCATAAAGTGTACAAAATACACACAAAGGAAAGTGACAAGGCATGCATAAAGTGTACAAAATACACACAAAGGAAAGTGACAAGGCAGCATATAGTGTACAAAATACACACAAGGGAAAGTGACAAGGCATGCATAAATGTACAAAATACACACAAAGGAAAGTGACAAGGCATGCATAAAGTGTACAAAATACACACAAAGGAAAGTGACAAGGCATGCATAAAGTGTACAAAATACACACAAAGGAAAGTGACAAGGCATGCATAAAGTGTACAAAATACACACAAAGGAAAGTGGCAAGGCACGCATAAAGTGTACAAAATACACACAAAGGAAAGTGACAAGGCACGCATAAAGTGTACAAAATACACACAAAGGAAAGTGACAAGGCAGCATAAAGTGTACAAAATACACACAAAGGAAAGTGACAAGCATGCATAAAGTGTACAAAATACACACAAAGGAAAGTGACAAGCACGCATAAAGTGTACAAAATACACACAAAGGAAAGTGACAAGCACATAAAGTGTACAAAATACACACAAAGGAAAGTGACAAGCACGCATAAAGTGTACAAAATACACACAAAGGAAAGTGACAAGGCACGCATAAAGTGTACAAAATACACACAAAGGAAAGTGACAAGGCATGAAAGTGTACAAAATACACACAAAGGAAAGTGACAAGGCGCATAAAGTGTACAAAATACACACAAAGGGAAAGTGACAAGGCGCATAAAGTGTACAAAATACACACAAAGGAAAGTGACAAGGCACGATATAGTGTACAAAATACACACAAAGGAAAGTGACAAGACCGCATATAATTGTACAAAATACACACAAAGGAAAGTGACAAGGCACGCATATAGTGTACAAAATACACACAAAGGAAAGTGACAAGGCACGCATAAAGTGTACAAAATACACACAAAGGAAAGTGACAAGGCACGCATATAGTGTACAAAATACACACAAAGGAAAGTGACAAGGCACGCATATAGTGTACAAAATACACACAAAGGAAAGTGACAAGGCATGCATAAAGTGTACAAAATACACACAAAGGAAAGTGACAAGGCACGCATAAAGTGTACAAAATACACACAAAGGAAAGTGACAAGGCACGCATAAAGTGTACAAAATACACACAAAGGAAAGTGACAAGGCACGCATAAAGTGTACAAAATACACACAAAGAAAGTGACAGCACGCATAAAGTGTACAAAATACACACAAAGGAAAGTGACAAGGCACATATAGTGTACAAAATACACACAAAGGAAAGTGACAAGGCACGCATAAAGTGTACAAAATACACACAAAGGAAAGTGGCAAGGCATGCATAAAGTGTACAAAATACACACAAAGGAAAGTGACAAGGCATGCATATAGTGTACAAAATACACACAAAGGAAAGTGACAAGGCACGCATAAAGTGTACAAAATACACACAAAGGAAAGTGACAAGGCATGCATAAAGTGTACAAAATACACACAAAGGAAAGTGACAAGGCATGCATAAAGTGTACAAAATACACACAAAGGAAAGTGACAAGGCATGCATAAAGTGTACAAAATACACACAAAGGAAAGTGACAAGGCATGCATAAAGTGTACAAAATACACACAAAGGAAAGTGACAAGGCATGCATAAAGTGTACAAAATACACACAAAGGAAAGTGACAAGGCATGCATAAAGTGTACAAAATACACACAAAGGAAAGTGACAAGGCATGCATAAAGTGTACAAAATACACACAAAGGAAAGTGACAAGGCACGCATAAAGTGTACAAAATACACACAAAGGAAAGTGACAAGGCACGCTATAAAGTGTACAAAATACACACAAAGGAAAGTGACAAAACACGCATAAAGTGTACAAAATACACACAAAGGAAAGTGACAAGCACGCATAAAGTGTATACAAAATACACACAAAGGGAAAGTGACAAGGCACGCATAAAGTGTACAAAATACACACAAAGGAAAGTGACAAAAGCATATAAAGTGTACAAAATACACACAAAGGAAAGTGACAAGCACGCATAAAGTGTACAAAATACACACAAAGGAAAGTGACAAGGCACGCATAAAGTGTACAAAATACACACAAAGGAAAGTGACAAGGCACGCATAAAGTGTACAAAATACACACAAAGGAAAGTGACAAGGCACGCATAAAGTGTACAAAATACACACAAAGGAAAGTGACAAGGCACGCATATAGTGTACAAAATACACACAAAGGAAAGTGACAAGGCACGCATAAAGTGTACAAAATACACACAAAGAAAGTGACAAGACGCATATAGTGTACAAAATACACACAAAGGAAAGTGACAAGCACGTATATAGTGTACAAATACACACAAAGGAAAGTGACAACACGCATATAGTGTACAAAATACACACAAAGGAAAGTGACAAGCACGCATAGTGTACAAAATACACACAAAGGAAAGTGACAAGGCACGCATATAAGTGTACAAAATACACACAAAGGAAAGTGACAAGGCACGCATATAGTGTACAAAATACACACAAAGGAAAGTGACAAGGCAAGCATATAGTGTACAAAATACACACAAAGGAAAGTGACAAGGCACGCATATAGTGTACAAAATACACACAAAGGAAAGTGACAAGGCATGCATATAGTGTACAAAATACACACAAAGGAAAGTGACAAGGCACGCATAAAGTGTACAAAATACACACAAAGGAAAGTGACAAGGCACGCATAAAGTGTACAAAATACACACAAAGGAAAGTGACAAGGCACGCATAAAGTGTGCAAAATACACACAAAGGAAAGTGACAAGGCACGCATAAAGTGTACAAAATACACACAAAGGAAAGTGACAAGGCACGCATAAAGTGTACAAAATACACACAAAGGAAAATGGCAAGGCATGCACACAGTGTACAAAATACACACTAAGGAAAATGGCAAGGCGTGCAAATAGTGTACAAAATACACACTAAGGAAAATGGCAAGGCATGCATAAAGTGTACAAAATACACACAAAGGAAAGTGACAAGGCATGCATATAGTGTACAAAATACACACTAAGGAAAATGGCAAGGTATGCACACAGTGTACAAAATACACCCAAAAGAAAATGGCACGGTACGCATACAGTGTACGAAATACACACAATGAAACATGGCAAGGCATGCATATAGTGTACAAAATACACACTAAGGAAAGTGGCAAGGCACGCATAATGTGTACAAAATACACACAATAGAAAATGGCAAGGCATGCATACCCATGCATACAGTGTACAAAATACACACTAAGAAAAATTGCAAGGTGTTCAAAAAATGCACACCAAGGAAAGTGGCAAGTCATGTATATCATGTACAAAATACACACACAGGAAAGTGGCAAGGTACACATAAAGTGTACAGCCTCAGAATCTCAGAACCTCATTCTGGAGACATACTGTACGCAGGTACCTCCTCTATCTCAGTAAGTATTCTGTAGCTAAAGGATAGTTTGTCATTAATTTCCCTCCTATGTCTCTCCTAGGTTCCCAATCCCTCTGTTTAGATATTATGACTCTGGGTCCTTCAAGACCCTCTGGAACTGCATCTTGTCTTAACTCTGACCAGGGACCTTCTTTATGCTCCCTGTGGATGTAACCCTCAAATTGCGTATAAGCCAGGGCTGTATGACTTTGTATTATTACACTGTTTTTGTATGTGTACTTTTTGTTTTCTTTGTACTGTTACTTTTATCTGACGTGGAGCCTTTGCAAAGAGTCTCTGAGTCAAAGGATTGTAATTCTGATTCTATTCAATAAATAAATAAATAAAATACACACAATGGAAAGTGGCAAGGCATCCATACAGTGTACAAAATACGCCCAAAGGAAAATGGCAAGGCATGCATACAGTGTAAAAAATACTAACACAGTTTATTTTGGCATTGAAGGTACAGCACAGAACTCACCTGGGTTCTTTGAGGCTCAAAGACTCTTCGTTAGGGAGCTGTTGAGTCACTTCTGGCACAGGAAAGGGTCGGACTGGGAAAAGTCTGATTTCTTCTGCCTTGATTGGATCAGGGAAACCCAGCCTGGTGGCCAAGCTCTCTGTAAAACCAAACCTGCCAATGTCACAAAACTAATTCTCTTACTTCCCAAGTCACTTCCAATCGTAAGTCCATGTGCCTGCATCCTGTCAATACCAGATTAACATCCCTCTGCTCTCAACATGCACCTGGAAACAACCATCAGCTTAGAGTGTATTTTCAGGCCAAAAATTGTCAAATAAGGATTTTAAAAACTTGGGTAACCACAGGTGGTAGTGCAAGCTACAGCTGTAGGTGGTAGGGAGGAGGCTGATGAGTGTGGGTGTGCACAGTCCTGCATATACATGCATGCATTTTTGTAGGCCAGGGTTGCTATCCTGTTTTTTTTTTTTTTTTTTTAGGGTCTGTCTCATTCTGATATTATCGACACATTTTTGTTAAATTAAAAATCTAATATTTTATTGCCTCTGTAACTACATTAAATCCCTCTCTCCTCAGCAGCTACTGCTGACAGTTTTCATGCCACCTGGACATTCCAGTTAACACAGAAACGTAGAATTTGCCAGCAGAAAAGGATCACTTGAATCATCCAGTCTGCCCATATGGTTCATGCCTAGTCTGTCTCCACAGACCCTAACTGGTACCCGGAAACCCTTCCTCTTTCCTGCCTATTTACTAATATTCCACTACACCTATCCCATGCATGCTTGAAGCTACTTACTGTCTTTGCTTTCACCACTTTTGCTGGTAGTCCGTTCCAGGCAGCCACCACTCTTTCAGTGAAGTAGTACTTCCTCATATTCCTCTTAAATTTCCCCATTTCCAACTTCATTGTATGCCCCATGTTCATGCTGCTCTTTCTCATTTGAAAGACTCCCCTCCTGTACCTTGTTCACCCCGTGAGGTACTTGTAGGTCTCTAGCATGTCTTCTCTGGCTCCCCTGTCTTCAAGGTGTACATGTTGATATCCCTCAGGCTCTTCTTGCAACCCCTGCACCATTTCAGTTGCCCTCCTTTTGACTGTCACCAACCTGTCTACACCCTTTCTGAGGTACAGCCTCCAGAACTGGACACAATACTCCAGCTGGGGTCTCATCAGTGACAGATACAGTTGTAAAACCACCTCTCTCCTCCTGATGGTGATACCTCTTCCTATGCATCCCAGCATCCCACTGGAACTACCCACTGATTTGTCACACTGCCCTGCTACTTTGAGGTCATCAGATATGTTAACCCCGAGGTCCCTTTCCTGGTTAGTGACTGTCACTACCTCCCCCCATCCTATACTCAGCTCCTGGCTTCCTATGCCCAAGGTTCATGATTTCGTACTTTTTGGCATTGAACCCCAGCTGACATTCCCTTGACCGTTCCTTGAGTTTCCCAAGGTTCCTACACATTCTTTTTATCTTCTCTTTTGTATCCACCCTATTACAGATTTTGGTGTCATCTGCAAAAAGACATACCTTCCTTTCCAGTTCTTCTGCAATGTTACTTATGAAGACATTGAAGAAGACCAGTCTCAGTACTGAGCCCTGCGGTACCCGCCTGGTCACTCTCCCTCGTTAGAGTGAGTGCCGTTTACCATCACTGCAGGATGCTGAGGATTATCTGGGGCACTACTCATACTGTAGATCTGCTCCGCTGGTAGATTTTGAGTGTAGGATCAGGAATGTGATCTCTAGGAGGCACCCAGGGAGCAGAAGGTATTTGGAATGGAGTCCTCCCCGCCTTATCCCTATTTCTCAGGCATCTGAGTTTTCATCTCTGCATATGCCCAGTAGACCTACCGACTCGGCTTCTCCCCTAGGGTAGTTTGTTGTAATGCTAGGTCTCTCAGGAATAAAACAGCCGTGACTTGAGGCCTTTATTTTGGATTCCTCTGCAGACCTAGTATGCATCACAGAGACTTGGTTGAGGGAAGACTTGGGTCTTGTACTTTTTTTTTTTTTACACTCTCTTTATTCTCCTTCAAGCCTGGGCATCCTTCCAGGGTGTGCACTTGACCCCAGCCTTACTCCATTGCCTGAACCCTCATTAATGGAGAGACTCCTCCGATCACCCAGGCAGATCTAACCCCCTGGATCACCCTCTGTGGCGGGCTCGTCCTCCCGCGATGGCCTGTCTGAAATTAGGGAGATCATACCTGGTGTGTGTTGGGTCAGCTCTGGAGTCCTCCAGACGAAGGACTGGCAGTCAGGATGTGGGCTGCGTCCCTGGCATCCCCTTCATCTCCACAAGGAAGGGGGTTTTCTACTTTTTGTCAGGTCCCCCTCGGGAGTGCGGCGTACAATGACATCTGCACATGGCTGTCCTGCTGATGTCTGCCGCACTCCCACCCCTACTTCTGGCTGATGTACCTGCATTACCCCAATCTCCACCGGGCGTCGCCTGGATGTCGAGCAGCCCCGGATCCCTCCCCAGAGAGAGGAGAGTAGTCCTCCGGACAGTCGATCCTCTCTCTCTCCTGCCAACCCCCGGCGGCCCAGGCTTATTCCCAAACCCGGGTCACCGGTGTGGCACGAGGTGTGGCATCCAGTGTCTCAACCCTCAGTGCCACTGGGCCGACTGGTCTTGCACTTGAGTCATCTATTCTGCCAGGTTTCTCTATGGTGCATTGCCCTAAGCGGGAGCGAAGGGAGGGTAGCCATCTGCTTTAGATCCACCTTGAAACTGTTGGCATACTCATTGGGACAGACCAGGTCATTTGAATGCGTGGCTGTAAAAGGTGATCCAGGCACAAGCTGCAGGATTCTGCCCATATACCTTCCTCCTGGTTGTGGACATGAATTCCTGCAGGAACTCAAGGGTCTCATGGCCGATCTAGTGTTGGAGTCAACCGGACTGATGGTTGTGGGTTATTTCAATGCTTGGGTAAATGATGACACATCCTCTTTTAGTAGGTAATTCCTCCAGGTAATGTCACCCCTGGGCTTTGTGCAAGCAGTTGCAACTGGGACCCACAAACATGGCTACGCCTTGGACCTGGTCTTCTCAATTGGTCTTGACATTAATAATGTCAAGGTTGATCCAGTCTCTTGGCTGGATCATCATGTTGTCCAGTTTCTTTGTGGGACTCCTTGTTCAATCCTCCCTGTGGGGATGGTCAGGTACCACTCCTTCCAACACTTGGAGCCTCAGAGCATCCAGGCAGTCCTTGACATCTCAAGCATGCACATGGCTTGTATGATGAGTGTTGAGGCAGCAGTGGAGGGTTACAATGTTGCCCTGTCCTCTGCTTTTTACTCCATAATGCTGGCCTGTGTACACCCCCTAACCTCACACCTCGGTTCGCCCTGCTTTGGTGCTAAACTAAGGAAGCTGAAAAGTCAGGTGCAGAGGTTGGAGCATTGCTGGCAGAGGTCCAGTCAAGAGGCAGGCAAATTGGTCCTGAGAACTCATCATTTTGAGTATCAGTGGACAATCACCCTAAAAAAGACAGCATTCCTGTCACAGGTGATTGCTGTTGGGAGGAATTGGCCTGTTCAGCTTTTCAACACCATCGACATGTAGCTCCCTCACCAGTTTGGGGCTTATCTTAAGTGTCTCCCAGGGCTCAAGCAATGCCCACTGTCAGGCAGACATCCATTGGAAACAATAAATCCATGCTTATTTGGTGACCCTATTGATCTGTGTGAGAGTGCCTTGATATGTCTTTGTGCCTGTCCATTTAAGTGACACTGCCAGTGTGTTATGAATGGCCTGGGATTGGGTTCTGAGTGCTTCAGAGCTTGCAAACAGCCAGGCATCACCCCGATTTGCTCCACTCTGCTGTCACTGTTAGAACAGAGGGAGCCCTGACTGGTATTGTAAATATTTACTTCTAATTTGTTGTTGTATTTAAATTAGAGTGCTCATTTTAATCTGCCTTCTTGCAGCGTATGCGTCCAAATGGGAGCCACCATGTTTGGACCAGGACTTCCAGGAATTTGGACCAATTGAGACACAGGGGACCTAGAGAGGTCCTTAGTTGATGTGTCTTGTGGGAGAAACTGTGAACTCTATGGTTTGGCACCTAAAAGAATCAATGAGAGCACAAGAGTGTGATTGAGAGCCCCCCATATTAATTGAAATGCAAGAAAAACAGACTAATCAGAAAACTGATTTCAAACTGTGAGCAATTCGTCCCGAGACTCCATGGAGTGAAGAGCCCTGTTCAGGCTTGTAGGGTTTTGGCCTAAGAAAGGTCTAGTTTTCTCCGGCGTGTGTCTGCAGTCTCAAGTTTGGGAATTGGTCACCAGAGACTGCCTTCTGCAGATTGAAAGGTTTGCTTAGCAGAGCGGCTGTAATTGCGAACCGGCCTGAAGCCAAACTGAGAAATGGATGCTGTTTTCATTTAATGTGCTGAATGCTCAAGGGGAACCGAGGCCTACTATTCAGGGATGCCTGTTTGCCACCCGGAATCATTTGCCTTGTTTGGCCAAGTTGTCAGTCAGCTGGAGGTTTTCACCAGCCAAAAGAATTGAACTTTGCCAGAAGTGTTTTATCTGACCTTGGGCTCATGCCAACCAGCCCAAGTCATCTACTCCTGCTCCAGTTACAGTTTTCTTGGTGAGAGACCAGCTTGGGGATCCAGCCCCTATGCAGCAAGGTATCGCAGGTTTCGGCCACCTGGAGGGAAAGGCCGTGAAGCGGAGGTGCGTAGTGTTGACCCAGCTTCCCCATGCTCTTCAGTGCTCCGCAGCAGGTCTTCATTTCACCAGGCCATCTTCTACCTACTGGTGTTGTGAGTAAACTCAGAGTAGCTCCCTGCAACAAGCTCTTGAATTATTCTGTGCCATCTGATTATACTCAGTATGTTTTGCAGGGTTTCAGTGGACTAGGCCAACCAGCCGAGGATACAATTAGTCGAGGTCTTTGTTCATGTTTAATCATCTTTTCTTTCCATCAAGGGCCCCAAGAACAGCTGCAACCCTCTGGCACCATTTTGGCTAGCCAGCATCACACTCTGGGTACCCCGCAGTCTCAATACTGTACTTAAGGGACTTAAAAATCTGCATGCAAAATATCCTGACTAATACCAGCTTAGCAATCATTTATCCAGATTTGCACCCCTAAATTGTTCACATCCGCTCAATAAATCAGATTCATTGTTTCACTGTTAAGCAGACTCAGGAGCAAATTATTATCTGGTTAAACTTCACTGTGACTTGGGTAAAAGCATTTGAAAGTGTATGCTTGCATGTGATATTGCTTTCCAGAGGGCTCCAGGACGTTTGCCAGAAGACCAGACCCTGGTGGTAAGTGCAACAGGTGATAGCATATTAATAATGTTCATTGCTAATTGTGTGTTCCCTACTGAAAAGGGTTGTATCCATTGTGAAGGTACTTGATAACTAGGTGGGCTGGTGGGTGGTTATAGCTTCCCAGAGGGCTATACCAGGTTGGACAGACACCCCCACATACCTTACTCTGGGTGGAGGCACCAAATCATTGTGTTTACTGAGGGTAGGGGAACCACAGTAATTGTTAATTTGGAACCCAGGCCCCTTAACCTGGTTTTAGAAGGACAGGCAGGGGTAGTAGCGCTTGGAATAGCACTGCCTAGGGGTTACAGACAGATTATTACATCCAGTCTATCTACGGTCTTGTGAAACTTTTTCTAATGAAAAATTTGAGTAGTTTTGCCGTTTCTTCCTAGCCAAGGTGTCCTCTATCACAGCTGGGATCTCCCCAAGCAGTCTGTCAATGGCTGATAATGTCCCGTCTGAGTGGATGGCGGGCACTCCACCTTTATGGGCTGAGTTTGGGCTGGTTGCTCTGGATGATATCTCATGGTGGTTTCTGCATTATGACCCACCTACTGCATGTTGGACCCTGAGCCAATCAGAATCTCATTACAGTGCTGGGATTTGCTCAGTCCAATTATGGTGGTGATTGTCAGTGGTTCACTTCTTTAGAGGGTCTTTCCCTCTGCCTTAAAAAAGGCAGCGGTGAGGCCTCTTCTCAAGAAGGCATCTTTGGCTCAGGATGATCCTACCAATTACAGACCTGTCTCAAACCTTCCCTTTTTAGAGAAGGTGATTGAGAAGGTGGTGGCATCATAGCTGGAAAAACATCTGGAGAGGTATGACATCTATGAGCCCTTCTGGTCTGGCTGTCAGCCTCACCATAGTAATGGAGACTGCCCTAGTCAGGAATTTCATGACCTCCTTTCAGCAAGGGATAGTGGACAATGTTCTATTCTTGTCCTTCTAGACCTTTCGTCAGCATTTGACACGGTTGATCATGGTGTGCTCTTGGCTCACCTTAGGCACTATGGCCCCATGCATGACCCCTCAGAGTGACTATGCACCACATTCCTTGGGCGCATAGCCACTACATACTCAATGCGCTGCCCATGCCCGATGCACCAATTGGGGGTGCACAGCCCCAATGCACCCAATCCCCCATGTCCACAGACCGCACCAGTTGGAGGGTGGGCTAGGGGTGTGCCAGCACTATGCACAACGACACATAGTGGTGGTCGCAGGGGTGCAAAGGAGGGTGCAGGATACATCAGGAAGAACCCTGCCATAAGCCCCCAGTATGTGCCCCATGCACACATTGGGTCTCCGGCCAGATGGGGCAGATAGCCCACATAACCAATGAGACCACTGCGGTCGATTCCCCCTATGGCCGCCCGGGCCCCACCATCCTCAGCATACATCAGTGCGCAGCCCATACTAGGTGTCCCACCCACCCAGCACACAAACCACATTGTGGCACCAGCCCAAGGATGCTGCCCCCCCCAAATGACACCGCCGGCCTGCCACCGGTCCCCTAAGGCATATGGTGGGGAACAGTGCCCCCCTCCCACACCATCAACAGACCTCCCACCCCGTCCCTGCACACTGCTCTGGTGCTACATCACGGGAGGGCCGGCGACTTTGCCCTCTTCTCACCTCTACAGCTGCCAGCCGTTGGTCATCCATGAGGTGCACTGCCAACATGTACCCCTCTGCATAGGGGATCCACCGAAGGACCAGGTACAGGCATCCCTCCACCCACAGCCACCCTGCAGAGTCCTGCACACTTGGGGGGGCTGGGCCATGGACAGGTGGCGGCCAGTGTTGAATACTGCCGGTGTGCAACGTGCCTCCGGGGTGTAATTCCCACCCATTGGTGCATAAGGGCCATTGTTGGTATCTCATGCACTGTTTTATGGTGGTTCAAACCCTACATAACTGTTAGGATGCAGCAAGTGATACTTGGCTCCTGTACATTGAGCATTGCTGTGCTTTGCTGTGGGGTGTCTCAAGGGCCGATCCTGACTCCCATGTTATTTGTTGTGTACGTGCTACCTCTGGGGCAGATTGTTAGATGCTATGGCTTGGCACCCAGTTGTACATGTCCTGTGTCCCTGATGATGTGACAGTTCTCTCAGTATTGGCCCAGTGTCTTAAAGAGATCCAGGACTGGTTGGCAGCCAGCTGGCTCAGGCTGAACCCTTCAAAGATGGAGGTGCTACTGGTGGAGTCGGGTTGACATGGCTCTTCTGCGACATTTGGGAGCACTGCTTTCCCTTCATTGGGAGGAGTAACCCTCTGTCCAGTAAATAAGGCTAAGAATCTGGGGGTCATTGTGGACTCTAAGCTGACTCCCAGGTGTCAGCTGTCGTCCACAGTGGCTATTACCATCTTTGCAATATCACACAGATCAGGCCCTATCTTGAACCATCTAACCTAGAAACACTAGTGCATGCCTTTATCTCATCAAGACTGGACTATTGCAACCCTCTTTACCTGGGGCTTTCCACGTGGCTGATGCACCACCTGCAGCTGGTTCAGAATGCAGCAGATGGTTGGTCGCTGGGAGATCTCGTTTTGAACCCATCACTCCAGTTCTCAGTGTTCTCCATTGGCTTTTGGTTAGATGGTGCATCAGTTTCATGGTTTGTTTGTTATCTTACAAGTCCCTGCACAGTCTGGGTCTGATCCACCTGTGTGACCTCCTGCTTCTATATGCTCCTGCTCATGCCTTCAGGTCAACTGAGGTAGACATCCTCTCTGCCCCTCTCTTGCAACTGAAATCCTCTGGAGATAGGGTGTTTGTTGTAGTAGCACCAATTTTGTGAAATGCCCTTCCCTGTGAAGTGAGGGTGACTCCCTTGCTGACCATTTTTAAATCAAGAATGAAAATATATTTGTTTAGTGCATGTTTCTGACTGGCCTCGTAAACTCTTTTATGCTAATTTTAACCTGTTGTTCTTAATTGTTTTATCCGTTTGTTGTAAGGTGCTCAGAGCCATTTGGAATGAGCACCATATCATTAAAATTGACTTGACCACTCTCTATATATCCCATCCATTAAGCAGTTTTTTTACCCAGTTTACCACTTTGAATCCCACCCCTAGCTTAATCAATTTCTTTATCAGTGTCCTGTGTGGCACAGTGTAGAAGGCATTGCAGAAGTCCAAATAACCCACGTCCACTGCCCTTCCCCAATCTATTTCAATGGTCACCCAGTTGAAGAGATCAATCAGATTCATCTGGCATGACCCATGAATCCATGCTGCTTTTGGTCTTGTAGCCCACTGGATTTAAGATATTCTTCTAACCTTTCATTTAACAGGGTTTCTATCAGTTTCCCCACCACTGACGTGCGACTGACTGGTCTATAGTGTCTAGCCTCCTCCTTGCTGCCGCTCTTATGGAGCAGGATCAAGTCTGCTCTCCTCCACTCTTCCAGAACCATGCCTGTTTCCAATGAGCTGTTGAATAAGCCCATAAGTGGGGCAGCAAGCACCTTTCTGAGTTCCTTTAGTACCCTTGTCCCATCCAGTCCCATAGCATTGTCCACTTTCAGAGCTGCAAGTCTCTTCAAGACTCTTTCCTCGGAAAACAGACTTGTGTACCCCACCCAACTATTCCTGCTGCTCCCTGGTGGTGCGTCCCCCTTAACTGTGAAGACTGGGCAGAAGTACCTGTTTGGGATGTCTGCTTTCTCTTGATCCTCTTCTATGCAGTCTCCTTCTGTTGTCTTCCTTATCCTCACTATCCCTCCCCTTGCTTTCCTCTTCTCGTTTATGTACCTGAAGAAAGTCATACCCCCTTTAGCTACCTCTTTATCTAGCCTTTCCTCTGTCTGCACTTTTGTTCCCCTCACTGTCTTACCTGCTTCCCTCTGTTTTACTTGTTATACCTCCCTGCCTTCCTCCCTCTGCATTTCTTGGTACTTTGTGAATGCCAGCCTTTTTTCCTTCACCACCAAGGCCACTTCCCTAGAGTACCATAACAGATTTTTTTTTTTGCTTTTGCTCACTTCCTTCATGCAGAGATTGACTGCCATAATTCTGCCCTCCTTTATTTTTCCCTACGGTTCCTCTATCCCTCCCTAGCAATCCTCCCCTACGAGGCAGTTTCTGAGGTAGTCTCCCCTTCCTTTAAAATCCACCCTTCTAAAGTTCAGGACTCTCGCTCTCAGGTGGTTTGCCTCTGTACCTGTCTTAATGTTGAACCACACTGTATGTTAATCGCTAATACCTAGGGGACTGCCCACTGTGATATCTGCACTACTGTCCCTGTATGTAAGCACCAGGTCTAGTGTTGCCCCATTCCTTGTGAGTTTGCTGCCTAGCTGCCTGAGAAATGCCCCCTGAAGGGAACCAAGGATGGTCCTGCTCCTTGCCTGCTGGAAGGCTTCAATCAACGTCTGACAGACTGAAGTCCCAACTAGCATCATGTCCCTCTTTTTTTGCCTGTCTAATGATGGTTTTCCCAGTGTGTTATCCAACTATTCTCCCTGTGCTGGAGGTCTGTATATAACCCCTGCATCAGCTGCTGTCTCCAGGATGACCCTCAGCACCTCCAGCCATTCCTTTTCCACTGGGTGCTCCTATATTTCCATAGCCTTCATTCTGTCTCTCGCATATTGAAGAACACTTCCTCCCTCCTGCCCTCCATATGTCTCCTGAACAGAGATTGGCTTGATATGGCCATGTCCCAGCAATGACTGACAGTGCGCCCTGATTCAGTTATGGTCACTAAAGCCAGGCAAGCCTTCTCCATGATGGTCTTCAGGTTCAGAATTTCATGTTCCACACTCCTTGCATTGGCGCACATGGCTTTCCTTACCTGGCTCCCTCCCTGGCTGCAACCCCTCATTCCCCCTTCCCTTCTGCCTGTGCTTCTCCCTGAAGCTCCCCTGATCCCCCTCTTCCCTCGTTACCCTCTCCATTTCTTGTCTCTTTTACTACCAGTTATACTAATCTGTCCCATTCAGGTGAAAAGCATGGAATGGTTTGACTAATCACATAGAATTTTGTAGAAATAAGAAAAAAGAGAGCAATAGCTTATGAGATCAAAGCTCAACAATCTAGATTTCAGGCACCACAAACCTAGGTAGCTAATTTATCAAACATTGGTCAAAGCTACCAGATTACATCACTAACATGGAAAAACGTGATTGTATTTAACAGTAAAAAACTTATATTACATTTAAAGACTTCACTGACATTATAAATGGCTCTAGAGGAAGAGTGATGACTCTTCAGTCGTAAACTAAACAAATAACTCAATACAAGATGTGTGGCTAGGGGCAGGGGTTAGGATGTGGTTTAGTATCTGGTTTTTACCTCATCCAAAATTAGTAACCCAGGACAAAGAACAATACATAAAAAAAAGTGCATGAAAAAGCAGTGCATTGGGGAGTGTATAATGTAAGGAATAATACACTCAAGGGGGTTTCAGTTGTTCTGAGATATGCAGACACTTCTGATGTGTTGCAAAGCATGAGCCACAGCAGAGCACATTCAAGCAGTAGACATGTTCCTGTATCTAGCACAACAGGACACTATGAAGTGTACTGTCCTTCTTATAAACTAGTCATAACAATTAAAAAAGGCGACATGTTTAATGAAACATCCACTGTCTGTAAGATCTGACATGTCCAGTCATGCTGTAGTAACTGAACAGTCACAATGTTCTCATCCAGGCAGATCACTAGGATTTTTTCAACTATTTCATAACGGGCTGTTGGGAATCTTAGTTTCTTCTTGAATTGGCCAACTCCTAAGGCTTTGCTGTCACAGTTAACTGATGTTTTATTTATATATATGTTTTATTTTATTCTTTGGTAACCAGATAAGGCCCACTAGGCACAAAGCCTGTTTTCAGGGGTGATCTGGAAGCACTGGAGAGGTTAAATGACTTGCTCATGGTCACACAGTATGCAAGTGGTGGCTGTGGGAATCAAACCTAAGTCTGCTGGATATACCAAGCTCATGCACCACTCATTACTCTAACCTCTAAGCTATACTGCCAGCCCCAAGTATTAATACAACCCCTCAATACTAAAAATAGTCCGTAGTTATGTATATCAAACCCATGTCTGCTGAATGTACCAAGCTCATGCACCACTCATTACTCTAACCTCTAGACTATACTGCTAGACCCAAATATTAATACAACCCCTCAATACTAAAAATAGTCCGTAGTTATGTATAATAAACCCATGTCTGCTGAATATACCAAGCTCATGCATGGCTCACTACTCTAACCTCTAAGCTATACTGCCAGCCCCAAATATCAGCACAACCCCTCAATACCCCCAAATAGCCTGTAGTTATGTATATCCCCTATACATTATCCTCCCTGAAATTTCACAGTCTCTCCCTGACACACTCCTGCTAGCAGATGAATTTCCTTGAGAATCTTCTACTGATTAATGTACTATTGTACAATAAAGTTATGCTTTAATTCGTGTCTCCTCAACCTTTTATCTTCTAACCTTTGAGTCCTTTCCTTTCCTTTCTGTCTCTCCCCTCAGTGCTTCTCCAACATACAGTAGGGAAATCCTGTAAGATGATGATCATTCGTCAACATAGCTCAACATAGTGTTTCATTCTTGCCTGTGGCAGCCTTGGCCCCAGCAGCAGCAATGTCAGTTTGTGCCAAATCTGGCTACTCCAGTTTTGCTACCCTACCTCTCTGGTTCAGTTACTCTGAGGATCAGTCCCCCTGTTCCTTCATTTTACCTGAGTTTATAAAATGTGTAGGGAAAATACTGCATCCAGACTTGCTGGGACCAGTGCGTTCAGACAGCACAATGCACAGATAAAAAGAAATGCTGGCAGTCAGAACACAGCTCACTAACCATATCAATACCTTTTGTAAAAATTCATGTTTGCCATTACAAACATGGCTGCCACCTATACTAACTAAAAAATCACCTAGGCCCTAAAAATTTAACTCCCTCAAAATACAAATAACAAGCAAACTGATTAAATGTTCTTTTCCTTTATATTCCTCTCCTTAATCTCATACACAAATTTAAATGAAGTACTCATCACAGTTTTATTTTTTTGGAGATTCTTTTCTGACCATGTCCCCCCTCCTTACCTACCTACTCTGGCTTTACTTCTGCTTACTGTTGTGAGTGTTTGTATGGGGAGAGGTGAGCATTCAGCCAGTAGAATTCTGCAGAAGTTTGAATTCCTGCATTCCAAGACAAACAAATATACTAACTTTTGAATGTGTGGATAGAGAGATAATTGACAGCTGGGATGGAACTACTTCAAATTCTAGTTACTTTTATCAAAAGAAAATACCTGTTTTTAATAATAAAAAAATAAGTATTTTTTTAAATGTTTTTCAGCATACCCATTTTACAAGCACAATAAGACACTTTAAGGTGAGTGTTGTGCTGGCAAACACACACTTGCAGGGGCCAAAGCCACTCTTCCTGCATTGTCGTACCTCAGTACATTCCTTGGGCATGTGTTGTGCCAGCACAACACACACCCTGCTGTGTCTTATTGCTTACATATTGAGATACAGATAACAACTGCTGCCATGGTTGGGGTGCTTTGTACTTGGAGTTAAACTGTGCATGGTCACAGACTACAAAGTGTTTTAGTAGCTAGCCAAGCAAAGCCACTGAGCACCATGCTATCCTTGGACTTGCAGTGCTTGAGGCACATCCAAATTTAACAGCAATGCATAGTGGGTAACGTAAGGGATGAATCTGTTCAGTAAGAAAAGAACCCCTAAAACAGGGCCCAGTTCTGAAATTTAAATTAGAAGGAGCATCCCCCTTAAAAAAACAGTGTGGTTCAAAAATGCAAATGAGCAATGATTCTGTCACTTGCATGTGATTAATATGCAAGTGTTTATAAATCACTAGGGTTGGAAATGGGACAGAAAACCAGAATCTTTTAGAACCTTCTGGAGTTCTAATTAGAAATGGACATGATTTGCCCATCCCTAGTAACTGCTCTTTGCTTTTACAGATCTAGCACATACAGCACTGCACTGCAAAAATTACATCTTGACAAGCCAAGCTTCAATATCTTATTTCACTAACTAAAAATCTTGACATTTTTATTCCCAAGATTTTCTTTTTAGTTTTCTCTTATTCGTTCAGAAAAGTAGCCTCAAATCAAGTCAAATTATCTTGTTTTATCTCATGAAAAATGCACATTGCATAATGTATATCTTATTTTAATGTATTTTTAGTCTGATTTAATTTTTTTTTTTATAATTTCCTGGCTCCATCCTGTTTTCAGGCTAAAATACAGTCAGACCTGGCTAAAGGGACACTGTCAACCCATTTAGCTTCATATTATTTCTAGCTAGAAACCCACATTGTATGATTGCTTACCTTCTCTAAAATGAATTGATTATGATTGTTGTTTTATCTGCCTTCTTTCTAAGTAGAATTAAAATACATGCTAATAGTGTAATTATACCCAAACTTGTTTTATTTCAAGTCTTTGACTTAGTCTTAACATACTTCCTGAGCATTAGGAACACCCCAGAACAGTGCAGTCAGTCATGGTGCAAAAGACTCTTCTCCTCCTCCAACTGCATAATTAGTGGGCAAACTCTGTTGGGGTGATCCCAAGTCCAGGAAAGCTGCAGTGGATGTTGAATAAAAAATTAAAACAAACATGTTCTTGTGTGGTAACATCAGTGTGCTGGACAGTCTGTTTTTCACTTTTTGAAAGAAAAAATGAATCAGAATCAAACTACCAGTTACGTCAGCATCTCTACTGAATGTGACCAGTCATTGAATGTGTTTTTTTTAAACTAAAGACACTTTGAGGTCTAAGGGAATTGACAATGTCCCTTTAATTCAGAAACATTACTTTTTTGCCATTTTGTTACATTATTACGTTCGCTTGCACGCATGCGCAAGGAACGTCTTGGGAGAATGGGACACTTTGGAGGTGTGCCTCTACTGAGCAATCCCCTGCTCCCTTGAGCAGGTGTGGCGGTCCTGCACCAATCCGCACCGGTGCTGTGTATGACAGCGGTGGTCTTCTCTTCAAAGAAAACCACCGCTGTGTGCTTGCACCAAGTCACGGCCCCCAAATCTTTGCTGCCATGCTGGCAGCCCACCCCAGTGTGGCAAACATCCCGCATCATCAGCAGGCGGGTGCCCAATCCCTGTCGGATCCACAGCCCCAGCCATCCTTCTGCCATGCTGGGAGCCCACCCAGCATGGCAAAGCGTCCGCGTCGTCTGCTGACGGGATGCCCAGTCCCCATCGGCTCCATGGCCCCCAGCCATCCTTCTGCCACGCTGGAAGCCCACCCTAGCGTGGCAAATGTCCCGCTGCTGTCAAAGTAAAAAAAAACCTGTAAATTAAAAGCGGTCCCACGCAGTCTCCCCGCCTCCCACAACCCGCACTCCACCCACTGTGCACCCTGCCTCCCCACACCCCTCACCCCATACTTACCTCCGGAGCTCAGTGCGATGATCATCGCTGGACTGGAAACACGCCCCGACTCTTCAAAGCTGACTGCGAACTGAGGAAATGCCGGTAAGCTGTATAATGGGCTAGATGTTTTTTTTTCAACTTTGTTGCATATCTCAGGCATTTTTTGGAATTTTTGCACCAAATTTTCAACATGGGGTTTTTGGGACCCCTTCTCATGAATTCTGTCACTGTCATGGCGTTATTCGGGCCCAAAGGGTGATTTCGCAGTCACTGCACGAAATCACCTTTTGGGCCTAATTAATGAAACAACTGTGCCAGCGTTCATAAGATGGGCTCTCAAAAAGCCTATTTTGAAAATTTGGTGGAAAAATTCCTTAAAATGACGGTTTTCCGAGCGTGCGTTGTGCAGTTCCTACGCAGGCTCGTAAGTTAGCGAATTTTCAATATTTTCACTCCAGATTTTCAACATTGCCATTTTACCACACCTTCTTATGAGTAGTACAGCTGTCATTTTTCACATCTCACCCAAAACATGTTTCCGCCCATGTAGCACACAATGGCACAGTCGGTGTGCGAAATCAATGTGTGGGACACATTAAGAAAATCACAGTGACACTGTTCATGAGCAGAGGTCTTAAAATGGCTATGTTGAAAATTTGGTGAAAAAATTCCTAAAAATGACTGTTTCGGGCGTGCATTGTGCAGTTCCTACGCACACTCGTAAGTTTGAGAATTTTCAATATTTTCACTCCAGATTTTCAACATTGCCATTTTACAACACCTCCTCATGAGCAGTACAGCTGTCATTTTCACATCCTGCCCAAAATGTGTTTCTGCCCATGTAGCGCACAATGGCGCAGTCGGTGTGCAAACTCAATGTATGGGACACATTAAGAAAATCACAGTGACACTGTTCATGAGCAGAGGTCTTAAAATGGCTGTGTTCAAAATTTGGTGAAAAAATTCCTAAAAATGACTGTCTTCACGAGTGTGCGTTGTGCAGTTCGTATGCACGCTCGTAAGTTTGCGAATTTTCAATATTTTCACTCCAGATTTTCAACATTGCCATTTTACCACACCTCCTTATGAGCAGTACAGCTGTCATTTTTCACATCTTGCCCAAAATGTGTTTCCACCCATGTAGCGCACAATGGCACAGTCGGTGTGCGAACTCAAAGTATGGGACACATTAAGAAAATCACAGTGACACTGTTCATGAGCAGAGGTCTTAAAATGGCTATGTTGAAAATTTGGTGAAAAAATTCCTAAAAATGACTGTTTTACGAGCGTGCGTTGTGCAGTTCCTATGCACGCTAGTAAGTTCGCAAATTTTCAATATTTGCACTCCAGTGAGTTCCAAATACCTAAACAGCACATAGAAGCAAGCAACATTCAGCACTGACAAATGCTTGTACTACTTTGTCACTGATTTTTTTAAGCCATGTCCAAGTGTCAAATACCACTGCAAATACCTGCAAGCGAACGGTCGGCATTGACAAATGCTTGTATATTTATATATGTATATGTATGTATGTATGTGTGTGTGTGTGTGTGTGTGTGTGTGTGTGTGTGTGTGTGTGTGTGTGTGTATATATATATATATATATATATATATATATATATATATATATATATATATATATATATATATATATATATATATATATATATATATATATATATATATATACATACATACACACATATATATAAGTAAGTCAGTGACCAGAGGATTTTTTTCACTTTATCTGAAAATAAGAAAACTGACAATTTGAAAATACAGTGCTAAGCAATTAAAACATTTCATTTTCCATTGTTAATCACTTATTAATGCTTAGTTTAAAATAATCTATGATTTTTGCTTAGAAATGCCTGCCCCTTTTGCATATGAACACTTTCTTATATCAAGAACACAGTCCACACGTTTTTGTGTTTCCTTTAAGGGATACTGCTCCAGGTAGGATGGAGAATCAGTTTTTCATTTCAGTTCACGGATAAACAGAAATTTTCTCAGTTAGTAGAGGTCAGCAACAGATATTTCAGCCAGGGTTCATGGCTGGTTGGAGTGAGTTACTGCTGGAGTGGGGGAAGAGACACTTTGAGAACAAGGTCTTGATTGAATGGGAACGGCACTTTGAAAGATGGCAAAGCCAGTAAGAAGCAAATAGTCAAAACTGAGCTACTGCTAGAGTGGGAAGGATGATGGGGGGGCAGTCTTTGATAAAAGTGACAGGAAACAGTTTTTACAACTCTAGATGCCCTTCTGTTTTCCTCTTAGGGTTTTGGCCTTTTTTTGTTAAATTAACAATTTTGTTTTGGCCTTACTATGAATCCCTTTCTCATCAGCAGTTGCTGTTCTCACTCTTCATACTGCCTGAGCATTTTGTGACATTAGTAGCATCATTCCAAGGCATTCATATGAGCAACATGATATGGTGACACTGCTTCCTTGAAATGTTTCAGGAATATGAAATAAAAGAGCCGTAGCTGGTGAGGAGAGTGGAACTCTAGGTAGATATGAGTGCATCAGAAAGCCAGAGTGTTTTTTTTTTTAATCAAAAATTGGTTGAATCATATTAGAATACATACCTGGCGAGGTAAGAAAAATGGGAGAGCAGGCAACTATCTAAAAATAATTTTCTATTACCTTTAAAACATCAGAGAAGATTAAGCAGACTTAAGAAGACTTCCTTTAACACACTTACTAACACCAGCAGCAGATTATCCAGGTCAAAATGAATGGGGATAATGGTCTCTGTACTCTGAACACAGGATTTGGATTCAGAAGCAGAGGTTTCCATATTAAAGAGTCAATTAACATGGCAAAAAAATCCATTTCAGAGGTTCTCCGTTCAGATAAATAGTATACATAATAATGAGGCACATATTAACCAGGTCTGATTGTCTAGATTTTGGAGTTTTTTTTCCTCAAACCAGTTTTACATTTTTTACGAGTGACAATTGACAAGCCTTTTTTTCTAATTTTTCCAAAGTGGAATTTAATATTCACGTTGTTGTTTTTTTTTTTTTAACTGATTCTTGCCATTACCGTTTTACTGCGTCTGACAGACATCCTATACAACGTGCACCTCATTTATTGTCATACCCCTCCACACACACAGACACTCCCTGTGGATGCCGCCTTGAGATCGAGACCTGCAGCATCATGAGGCTTGCTACTGATGAATCAACTCTGGCAATATTTTCATATACGATTGTAACACAATCCATCCTGTCCTTTTACTTTTGAAGTTAAAAGGAGAAAATACACTCCTGTCTCTGAAGCTGCTGCTCCTGTTAGGCAATACTGGAAAAACAAACAAGAGGAGCGCACACACCAACTAGGTTTAAAAGCTTTATTAAAACTTGAAAAACATGGAGTTTGCACCATGTTTTTCAAGCTTTAATAAAGCCTTTAAACCTGATTGGTGTGTGGGTGTGTAGCTTTTATTTCTTTTTCTTTTGACACTGCAAAAAATGATATCTTGAGCTTATGAAATAGCTTTCAGCCCAAATTGAAATCTTGTATTTGAATCCCCCCAAAACATTTGACAGTACATGTATGCTAGGGGCCAGATAAAACTTTGAGCTCTATGCAAACCATTTGCATGGGGTTTGCGTGGGTCCACTTTATTCAAAAGGTCAAATAGCGCAGGCAAACTGCATTAGTGCCAGGTAAAAGTATAATGTATGCAAGGGACAAAAAGAGGGGGCGTATACATGAATACAGGTGCAATGCTATATTCAGTGCATTAGCGCTGCGCAAAGTGTTTTTGCATGACTTAGCATGACACTTTTTGTGGTGAAAATTACTGCCCAGGTAAAGGTAGTCTTAAATCCGGGCAAACCAGCTTTGTACGACTTTGTGGAATTGCGCAGCTTTGCATGACTTTGCACGACATCCTGTAGAACTATGGTTCATGGAACTCAGTAATTCACAAGTGTGAATACTGGAGTTTGCGAGGGTCTGCCAGTGGTGGTTTATTGAACCTAGCCAGTAAGTATTAAACACAGAAAGAAATCAGACATGGAAGAAACATGCTGCACACGGATGGCACCTCCTACTGTATGTTGCCATCATCTGCCACCAGTCCCAGCCATGCCAGGCATTAAGGGGTGACCCAGTGCCCAGTGGATACCATGGCAGTGTGTCCATACAGCACACACCTGCAGACCACCCTTCAGTGGATACCAACAGAATCCAGCACCCACATGCAGCACTGGGGGCATGGAGGGTGTTGAGGGAAGGGTGTACAGGTGGTCAGTCTGCACCACATACTGGGTGCTGTCAGAAGGCTGGGACAATACATGCAGTGCAAGTGGTCCAATGTAGGGACTACCCCTACACCAGTGTGCCTGTCTGATGGCATGTGCCCCCCCGAACACATACCTCACGTCTGAACAGACACCACAGCATACACAGCCAGCCATGTATATGTCACTGTGAGCATCCCATGCAAGTGATGTAGCATCTGTTGGTCTCACAACAGCATAACAGTAATGTCCACTGTCAGTACACACCTGCAAGATGGGTCTGTCACTGTGTAAAGTGCAGCAGTCATTGATGCCCTACACACCATAGAAATTGATGTGTCCCTCACACTACTGGCCCTTTGTTACTGTAGTGTTTGCTGTGCACTGTAACAAGAACTACAGTTTGACAATTGTGTGCAGCACCACCACCTGTGCCTATTCTGTGTAGTCCCCTGGGGCACAATATTCTATGCGGTTCTGTACAAATGTAGCCTAAAGCTACCACCATGCACTTCCAGACTGACCTACAGGTGCAGCTGTGGGCAGACCCAGCCATCACCTGTACTTCCAGACTGACCTACAAGGGGAGCTGTGGGACCCTGCAATTGTGCTGGGCAAGCTGCATGCAAATCAGGATATAATGAGATGCTAATCTAGATGTTTGCCCACAGACTGCCTAAGTAGGCTCATTTGCATGTCACTTTTGAATATAGCACATTTTTGCCTCGGGCAAACGTTTGCTCTGTGCAAATGTTTGTGCCACACAAACGTTTCAGAAACTTGGTACATTTCTGCAGATTTTCACATCCGCTGGTGCTTGCAGCTTAAATTAATCCACTCCTCTGCTAGCACACACATTGGCAACATGGTTCACCTCTACCTTCCTTCACATCACTGTGCACTGGTCTGCTGTTGTGGTTTGCACTTCCTGGTTGCTATATTCAGAGCTGTCTAATTTCCCGAGCTATTTTAGCACTGCACTCCCAGCTCAGTTTGTTCAGCTTCCTTAGCACACTATATTCAACAGGTTGAGCACTGGGGCTGTCCCTTTTGAATATAGCAGGCTATTGGTTCTGGGCTAATTTAGCACGTCAGGCAGTGCTAATTTAGCCCTGGGGCAAAGTTTTGAATATCTGG
Organism: Neoceratodus forsteri; assembly: GCA_016271365.2. Lineage (NCBI taxonomy): Eukaryota > Metazoa > Chordata > Ceratodontiformes > Ceratodontidae > Neoceratodus > Neoceratodus forsteri. Next base: position 37,810,107 of record CM028134.1, read on the forward strand.
CCCTATATGTTTTTGTTTTAATGGGTTTCATCTAATTAAATATCTTATTTTATAACTTCATCACACCATGCAGTTTCCAGACCAAAATGTTGTTTTTTAGAAAGTAAGATTTTTTTTCTCTAAACCGGTTTGAGTTTCAGTTTGGCAGTATAGACTAGAGGTCGTGTAACAAGCAATAAATGTGCTTGGTACATCCACCAGACCTGAGTTTGATTCCCACAACTTCCACTTGCATATTGGGTGACTAGGGCTAAGTGAAATGTATCTTCTTTGAGTAAAATTTGGATTTCTCTTCTGTGAAATTTCATGACCGTTTCATGACAGTTTTGCAAAATTTTGTCAAAATTGTGAGTTCATTTTTTTTCGTATAATTTAAAACATATTTTTCCACATTGCACCACATTTGGTAAGATGATTCTACCAAGGTTCATACAGCAGTGTGTCAAGTTTCAAATCAAATCTCTGTCTTTAAAGGTGACTGAGTTATAATCCTCCAAACCCTCGGACATTTTAAAATTACATTTCGCAGCTATGTAAACTGCAGAATTGTAAGGCCCTACAACTTTAAAACTAGAGAACAGAACATCTCCAAGTTTGTTAGGTTCATTGGCCCCAAATATTAAGCTTTAAGGACTCCCCCATAACCCAGCAGCAGCAGAGTGTCACACTGCAATGTTGATAACTTGGTTTCAAAAGCAATCCCAGGAAGTGACGTCAGAAGGCAGCCCATGTCCGAGACAGCTGCTGCTTGGCAGTGCATCTCAGTTGGTAAGGGTTGGCAGTGGGTTCCACCAACAGTGACCACTGTGGCTGGGCCAGGGAGCATTCTCCTGCACCTGGGCAGCTGTGGCTGTGTGAGACTATCAAAGGCAATGTCCCCACTTGGGAGGAAACAAATGTTGGAGAAAAGCCCAGTAGCCAACTGAATGATGACTGGATTCAACCTGATTAGAGTATATCCCTGAGAACAGGGTATGACCCTGAGAAATGAGCTGTTGGCCAGGAGAAAAACCAATATGGAAACAAACATTTGTCAATGCCGAATGTTGATTGCCTTAGTCTGTTGAGCTCGCTGACTGCCCCCTGTCACTCAGTCAGTCTGTTTCTCCCAGTGCTGCAGGATGCTTTTTTGTACTGGGCTCCTGCCTATGTTGGCAGCTTTGTCTGCCCACTAAGAAATCCGCAGCTGTCCCAACAGAGCTCTGTTGAGCTCGCTCACTCCCCCTCTCTCACTTGCTCATTCTGTTTCTCCTGGCACTGCAGGCTGCTCTTTTGTACTGGGCTCCTGCCTTTGTTGGTGGCTTTTTCTGCCCACAAAGAAATCTGCAGCAGTCCCGACACATGTCTGTTGAGCCTGCTCACTCCCCCTCTCTCTCTCACTCACTCATTCCGTTTCTGTCAGAGCTGAAGGCTGGCCTTTTTGTAGTGGGCTCCCTGCCCGTCCTACCTTTTCTGCCAACAAAAAATCCATAGCAGTCATGATTGAGCTCCGTTGAGCTTGCTCCCTCCCTCTCACCTCGCTGATTGTGTTTTTCCCAGGCGCTGCAAGCTGGCCTTTGGTACTGGGCCCTGCCTGCATTGCCACCTTTTTCTGCCCACAAAGAAATCTGCAGCAGTCACAATAGAGCTCTGTTGAGCTCACTCACTACCGCTCTGTTACTCACTCATTCTGTTTCTCTTGGTGTTGCAGGCTGCCCTTTTGTACTGGGCCCCTGCCTGCATTGATGCCTTTTTCTGCCCACAAAGAAATCTGCAGCAGTCCTAACTGCACTCCGGTGAGTTCGCTCACTCCCCCTCCCTCACTGCTCTCTCATTCTGTTTCTCCCAGAGCTGCAGGCTGCCCTTTTGTACTGGGCTCTTGTGCTGGGGCCTTTTTCTGCCCACAAATAAATCCACAGCAGTCCAGACAGAGCTCAGTTGAGCTCAGTCACTCCCCCCTCTCACTTGCTCGATCTTAATCTGTCCCAAACACTGATTTCCCACAGCGAACGTGCTATTCTCCAGCAGGAGTGCAAAAACATATTTTAGCCAGGAGGTGAAAAATGACAGCTGTACTGTTCATAAGATGGTGTGAAAAAATGCCACTGTTGAAAATGTGGCATGAAAATATTACAAATTTGCGAAGTTACAAGGGTGCGTGGAAACAGTTCAATGCACGCTTGTAACACAGTCATGTTATGGAGTTTCATCACCAAATTTTCAGCACAGGGATTTTAGGAGCTCTGCTCATGAACAGTGCCACTGTTATTTTCTTAATCTGTCCCAAACACTGATTTCTCACAGCGACCGCATTATTCTGCGCCGGAACTGTGAAAACACATTGGGTGCAGTGGGTGGGTGCGGGTTGTGAGGCGGGGCAGGGAGACCGCCGAGGGACATTTTCCTTTTTTACAGGTTAAAAAAAAACAAAAGACGTTGTGGGACCATTTTTTAATTTACAGGGGCATGTGGCATGCTGGGGTGGGCTCCCAGCCTGCCACTGGAGTCTATCATTTTGGGGGGCAGCTATAGCTGATGAGGGATTGGGCACCCCCATTGGCACACAACAAAAGGGGGGATTACACTATGCCGATGGGGATTGGGCACCCCGTCAGCAGACAATAAAAGCAGGGGGGGTTACATACTGCCAATGGGGAGTGGGCTCCCCCGTCAGAGAAATAAACATTGGGGCACTGAAGCCGATGGTGGTTGGGGCCCCGTCAGCAAATAAACATGGTGAGGGGTTAATATTGTTTGTGAACATGGCGAAAGCTGCCACCACTGTTAACAAACAATAATAAGATTCAAGATCACCTGCAATGACATAGCTCCCTCATTGCAGCCGAATGGCTTACACTGCAATGGCAAAGGTGGCCCCTGATTACAGCGGCTGATTTTTACAAGTTGGTATGCGTAGGCTGAACTAGTGTCAGCAGCAGTATTACTGACATTGGGAGAAACTGGACAAGTCTTTAAAGGCTGTGGGGGTATTGGTCACAACAGTGCCGGGCCTCGACAACCTGCCTGTGGAGAAAGCTGCCACAATATGTTTCTTGTGCTGCGTGCAATCAACATGAAAAAGAGGCTGTGTATGTCAGCTCTCTAATCTGCTGCTTAAAGTCTGGCAAATTATAAACAGCCAAAGATTCCAAAATAACATCAGTAATTAACGTTGAATTTCATAAGCTTTTGTAAAATTGTGGAATGTTGTTATAATTTTGTCAAAACCATGTCCATACATTTTGCCCAGTCATACCCTTGAGTTGCCATTGTAGAGGAAGGTAAAGACTGGGTAAAGTGGCAATAAGGTAGCAGGCATAGGAGACTCCATAGTAAACATATAGTTTTGCCAAGTGTCAGGTCACTAGAGCTCACTGACATAATGGCTTGTGAAAGCACGTGTACATGCAGCATTGTTTCTGTACACTGCCACCTGCTGACTCTTTGAATTACCCCATTGATAACAATGTATATTTCTACTGTTTCAAAACACTGGCACCAAGTGATGCCAAGCCTAACAACTAATTGTGACTAAGGCCACAGTGGTGCAAGTGTCTGGATATCTTTAGTCATGATGGGGCATGGCATCACTATTGCAGGAGTGCTGGGGGGTATTGCAGTGCCATGATGCTAGTGCAGGTAAGGTGATTCAGTGGTGATACGTGCACTGTGAAAGATAAATTCCACAAGTGGAATTCTAGTGGCATTACCTATTATGCGTCCATGAATTTTTGAACAGATTTTGCCAGTTCATAATTTCTATACATTATAACCAACAATATTAAACCACATTTATCCAGCTTAATTAGATTCCAGGACGTATTTACTTTAGTACGCATGCCAACTCTTTAGTCTATACTTGCAAGCAGTGGAGTTATAAACATTAAAGTATTTTGAAACTGTTCACACAATTTAACAAATAAATACATTTTGAAATTTTGAACTCCTGTAACTTACATTTACATAACTAACTTCCTCTCTATTTAGCAGTTTCTAAGACTCTTCCAAGAAAGTATATATATAAATTTTCAATTATCTAGCTCCAAAGTTGGCTAAGTTGCAAGCATAGAAATATTTTTGGAAATTATTCAGATGAATAATAAATTGCCAGACTTTGAGTCCCTATTACTTGCCTGCCCCAAGCCAAATGTTATGAAACTTGGCATCCTTTTAGGGCTTCTTCATATAAGGTAGTTCAGGTATGTTAGCCAGAAAAGGAAGACAAAGGGGAGGACTGTACGTTTGAAAAAAAAAGGGGGTGAGGACTGTACAGAGGAGGACTAAGAAAAGCCAAACATCTTAAATAAATACTTCTGCTCAGTGTTCACAGTAGAAGGGGAAGGGGAGAGACCATAAATAGGCGCCAAGAGCTTTGAGTGGAGGGAAGTGGACACCAGTCTCTTTTCTGAGAAGAGGGTGAAGAAAGAACTCGCTAATCCGTGGGCGGACAAAGTCTTGGAGCCAGATGGGGTGCATCCAGGAGCACCGAAGGAACTCGGGGAGATGCTGGCTGCACCCCTGGCAGACTCATTTAATAGTTCTCTGGAAACTGGCATGGTCCTGGATGAATGGAGAAGAGTGGATGTAGTCCCACTTCACAAAAGTGGTAGCAGGAAAGAGGCAGGAAATTATAGGCCTGTCAGCCTGACTTCGGTGGTAGGGAAATTAATGGAAGCACTATTAAAGGAAAGGATTTTGGAAGACCTGGAATCCAACAGACTGTAGGACCAGAGACAGCAGGTTTTACAGTGGGAACGTCTTGACAAACACATCTAATAGATTTGTTGGACTGGGTAACTAAGGTGTTGGATCAGAGAGGCGATGGACATGGTCTACCTGGACTTCAGCAAGGCCTTTGACACTGTTCCACATAGGAGACTGGTAAACAAGTTGTGTAGCATGAGGGTTGGCAATAAGGCCAGCAATAAGGATTAGGACCATTACCTGGGTAAGAAACTCGTTAGGGGATAGGAGGCTGAGGGTGATGGTAAATGGATTTGCTCCGAGGAGGGGAGAGTGATCAGTGGGTCAGTACTGGGGCTGATTCTCTTTAATGTCTTCATTAGTGACATAGGTCCTCTTTAATGTCTTCATTAACAACATAGCAGAGGAACTGGAAGGGAAGGTCTACCTCTTTGCAGATGACATAAAGATCTGCAACACAGTGAACACTCCTGGGGGGGGTGCAAAGGATGGAAAGAGATTTAAAATGGCTGGAGAAGTGGTCAAAAGTTTGGCAGCTAAGGTTTAATGCAATAAAGTGCAAAATAATGCACTTGAGTCACAGAAACCTGAGGGGTGGAGTACAAAATGGGGGGAGAGGTATCTGCAGTGACCAAGCAGGAAAGGGACCTGGGGTAATTATATCGGATGACCTGGAGGGGCCATACAATGCAACAAAGTGATCAGGAGAGCTAGTGGGATGCTGAGGTGTATAGGTAGCGGTATCACTGGCAGGGGCAGGAAGAGGGAAGTGGTGTTGCCACTATATAGGTCATTGGTAAGACCCCACCTGGAGTACTGTGTCCAGTTTTGGAGACCAAATCTCAAGAAAAACTTAGACAGAGTAGAAGTAGTCCAGAAAAGGGCTACCAAGATGGTACAGGGTCTGCATTAAAAACCTTATGAATAGAGGCTAAGGGAACTAAATATGCATGCCCTGGAAGAGAGGAGGGAGAGTGGAATATGAACGATCTTTAAATACTTCACCATGGTGAATAAGGTACAAGTGGGGAGGTATTCTTCAGAGGAAAGAGTGCTCTAGAACAAGGGATCATGATATGAAGCTGGAGGGGGTAGGTTCAGGAGAGATGTGTGGAAATACTTCTTCAGAGAAATGGTGGTGGATGCTTGGAACAGTCTTCTAGTGGTGGTAATGGGGGTGAAAACAGTGGTGGGATTCAAAAAAGGCCGGGATAGACACAAAGGAAAGGAAGGGTAGAAGAGAGAGTGCCGTAGACCAAGAAAGGTCTGCAGTGAAAGCAATCACAATGAAACTGGATGGGCCAAGTGGCCCTTATCTGCCATCAGTTTCTATATTTTTAAGTATGCATGCTGAATTTCCGATAGCTAAGACAGACTGAGTTAAGAACAATTAAAAACTTTCAGAAACGTCAACAGAATTTCATGAAATCTCACAAAATTAACAGAATTTCACAAAAATTCCATGAAATGAGACTCTGCTAATTTCATCCAGCCCTATACGTGACCATGAGCAGGTTTCTAAACTGCCCCAGTGTTCCAGGTGCATTCCTGAAAACAAGCCTCAAACCTAGTGGGCTTTACCCAGTTACAAAAAGAATAAATAAAGTTTATGAGATGCAACCTGTTTTTTACAATTTTCTAAGTAGCAGTCTTTTCTGTTTGTTTTTTTCAACCAAATCTTATAATTGCTGGCTTTCAGTGTGACCACGTTGAGGCCTTACAATGCACCATGCACCTCCAATAATTGGGTTATGGTAATCATCATCCTCCCCCTGACTACACTCACTGGTCCAAACCAATGCAGTTGAGATCAACACCATCTGATAATTTTTGCTTGTGGATTTTAGTACAAACAATTATTTTCTTTTACAGCCATAGATTCATATTGCATGGTCATTCAAGTTATGGATGCTGCAATACTGCATGTCCTGAGTGGTAATTTCATTTATTTATAGGGCTGTCCAGAATGTTGACATTTTGATGGCACAGAATACTGTGGAATTTTGGAAAGTTCCATGGAATTCTATCAGTAGCAGTATTTCAATATTTTGCATTTTGCATGTGAAATGGTAAACATGGGTTAATAATCTGCAATTTACTTAAAATGTGGATTATTTTTCTGCAGTACATGGAATAGTATTATGTGGTTTATGTGATCATGTAATTGAAAGACAAAGTTGAAAAAAGCATTCAGGAGCAGAATTGTTATACTGCACCATTTCTGATGGTGAAATTCCACATTCTGCATAGCCATAGTTATTTATTAATTAATGCTTTACTGAGGTATTGATTTAGTTATCAATCTATCTGTCTATCTATCTGTCTGTCTATCTGTCTGTCTATATGTCTATCTATCTATCTATCTATCTATCTATCTATCTATCTATCTGTCTATCTCTCTGTCTCTATCTATCTATCTATCTCTGTCTGTCTGTCTATTTATCTGTCTGTCTACCCATCTGTCTGTCTGTCTGTCTGTCTATCTATCTATCTATCTATCTATCTATCTATCTATCTATCTATCATCTATCTATCTATCTGTCCAACTGTCTGTCCGCCTGTCTTTGTGTCTATCTATCTAGCTATCTGTCTGTCTGTCTGTCTGTCTGTCTATCTCCTCCATCCATCTATCATCTCTCTAGCTTTCTACTTATTTACTTCAAAGATTTTACCAGGAAACATGAATTCTCCATGTGCCTTAAACCAGTGATGTTTGATAATTGATTATGCATTCCCTCCCAAGTTAGTGCCAGATTTGTGTCTAATGATTCTTTTTAAGCCTTACAAAGTCACCCAAAAACATTATTTGTAATATTTCTATTTATTTGCTATCAAACACATTTTTCTTTTCTGTACACTTGATAGCATGCTACATATGTGATCTGTTCAACAAAAACATCTTCAGTGCTTTAATCATTGCTTCTAAAATGATTAAGTGGACTGTTTTCCCAAAGCTATAACATTGTTGTTTTCACCCATTGTTTACAATGATCAATACCAATATAGCATACACACATTTAATGAGTTTCATAATTAAGGGGAACATAATTAAAAAAAACAGGAGCTCTATACAGAGTCACAGCAGTGGGTGGCACTTTTTGGCAGTGCAGATGTCTCTCAGTACTGCCACCCACCAGTACTGCCATACACAAACAGGTACCACTGTCTGCTGGGGGCAGATTTTTCCTTGTGAAAGTGGTGCTGCATTCAGTTATGTAATTGCCACTCCAGATGTTACTGGTTGTACGTAAGCAATGTTACCACTAAGATGTTAAAAGTGCAGCAGGTGCAGGGGCCGGTCAGTGGCATGGCACAAGGGCATGGTGCTATGCCATGGTGCATGACCTATTTCCCAGGCACACAGTGCCATCTCTGACATTATCCCTCCACCCTCTTTGCGTGTACTATGAGGCTTGCCCCTCCAGTCTTCACTGGTGGTCCAGTGAACCCAAAATTTCACCCAATCTGGCTGATGTCCCTAGCATCCAGACAGTAGATCCCCCTCCCTCACCACATTCCTGTGTGCTACTTAACCTTTCCACTGCCAGAATGGATGTGCCAACTCACAAGGCAGTGACCCCTTGAAGGACTGCAATAAGCATTTTTTTGGTCCTTTGGTTTCACACAACTGTTCTTTTTATGAGGAGGCAAGATGGCAGCCACGCTGGGCCAGCCATCATCATCAGCAGCAGCAATTTAGTTTTGGTTTAAGCTTTATTTATTTTATTGTACTTATTTTACTTGTTTTGTTTGTTCATTTTGTTAATTATTTTCTTAGTGTTTTAGTTAGTGTTAGTGGCAGTTAGTAAGGGAGACTGAGTGAGCCAATGAGTTTAGGAAAGCATTCCCAGGACTATTAGGCAGTGGACAGAGTTATAAACTGAGTCACAAACTTGCTTCCAATACCTTTTGTTTTTGCTCCAGCATTACAAATCAAATGCACTGGAGTATATATTTTTCTCATAAAAAGTTGGTCCTACCTGTCTGGTTTGCTCTTGAGTATCAGGGCCTTTGGATTTACTGACCTGGAGTTGTGCTGGTTTGGCTGGTTTGAGTGGAGAAGAGGTCTCTGCAGCTGTTTTTGACAGAGGAGAACTTTGCTTTCAGAGTAAGTAACAGTAGTCTAGAACTATGGCTTTTTTACTGATAAATTACTTTTATCTCAGCAGGGGTCAATGCCTGTTTGGATTAAACAAACAGATACTTTATTAGAAGAAGGGGGGTCTCATTTAAGTACAAAAAAAATAAGAAAGTCACTGTATGTTTCTTTGAGGAAGGGGCTGTATCAGCTTAATTTACTGAGTCAGGAGCAGAGGGTGAATCTAATTGGGGGTGTGGCTTAGGAGCTTAGGAGTACAAAAGCAGCTGTCTCCAATTTCAGCTTCCTGCTGTTTTTGACAGAGGAGAACTTTGTTTTCAGAGCAAGTAACAGCAGTCTAGAACTACAGCTTTTTTACTAATTGCCCTCATTTCCACCCCTCCACCCTCCCTCCCTATGCCAGTTCTACATTTATAGCCACTGGATTTGACTGACAACAGGAACTTCCTGTTTGGCAGTAGGAAGGGAAGGATAACTGAGACACATTAGTTTCATCAACCTTGAAGGAGCCTAAAAAATAACTCTTCCCCCTCCCCCGGCTGCTGGAGGTCTGAATCCAAGCACAGAAGAAGGAGACTACTGAAGACTACAGAACGTTCCTGTCCCAGAAAAGGAAGGGTGAGAGTTGTAAGGGAACATAGGCAGTAGGAAAGTAAGTGCAAAACACATAGAGGGAGGAGATAGTATGCATATAAAGCAACAGGAGAGGGGACACAAAAAAGCAGTCAAGATGGGAGTGGTGCAGTGCAATGGCTGTGGGGTAGCAGTGTTCTGGGAGACATTCTGGAGGCTGCAATGCTGCCCTGTTTGCAGGCACCTCTCTGGTCTGAGGGAGGAGGTTGCCAATCTCCAGGCTGACCTGGCTAGGATTCATGAAACCTCTTCCCTCACCCAGGGACCACCAGGGCCACCACCGCTACCTCAGAGGTTGCCAAGAAAGAGGAGCAGTTGAACCAAGGTGGGCTCAGGGAGGGAGAGGGTGTTGGAACAGAGGTGCATCCCTCCAGTTGTACCTCTCCACAATTCATATGCTGTTTTGGTGAAGAGTGGTTCCTTTATGGAGGCACCTGCAGTAGAGACCAAGAAGGATGCTGGGATCCTCCACAAAGGAGACCCACAGGAGGGTGGCATGAGACCCCACAGGGGAAGGAAACAACTCCTGGTGGGGGACTTGATCATTGGGGGTAGAAGTGGGGGAGGAAGGGGATAGGGAGGTAAGATGCCTGTGAAGCGCCACAGCTCAGAGGGACAGGAAGTGAATCTTCAGGATCGTGGGAGCAGCTGCATGAGGGAGGGAGCTGGATGTCATTGTCCATCTAGGGACAAGTGACCTGGCTGTGAATGGGATCAGAGGAGTTTGTAGAGCTGGGGAGGGGCCTTAGACAAGAAGCATGTACGCTAACCTTCTCGGAGGTGTTGCCAGTCTATGGCAAGGATGATGCTTGGGTATTCCACACCATGGGATTCAATGAATGGTTGAAAAACTTGAGTGGAGCTCAGGGCTTTGGCTTCATTGGGGACTGGGGAGCCACCTGGAAGGATGCAGGCCTATACTGATACAATGGTCTGCATCTGTCCGGGGGGGAACCAGGATCCTAGGTGATAGGTCTAAATACTTCATTGGCCAACATTTAAACTAGCCAAGGGGGAAGGCATTGAAAAGGAGCAGGGAAATCCCAGCCTCCCCCAACAAAACACAGTAGTTAGAGAGGTAAACACCAAAGTAGAGAAGTCAGTAGGGAGCAGGACAGGGGTAAATGCAGAAAAAGGCAGTAAGGACAAGGATGAGACTAAAAGGGGTAAGGCCATAAAAAAAATGGAAGGTGATGAGTACCAATGCCCGCAGTCTGTGTAACAAGCTCCCTGAACTAGTGGCCTTGATGGAAGAAGGATGCCTGGATATTGCGGCAGTCACATAAACATGGTACACAGAGAACCATGACTGGGATGTCAACATACCAGGATACACAATCTACAGGAGGGACAGGGTGGGTAAAAGAGGAGGAGGAGTAGCTCTCTATATAAGGGAAGGGATTAAAGCAATAGAACAAAAGAGTAAACAGGAAGTTGATGAGTCACTATGGGTGGAAATGGCACCACAATCTGCATGGGGGTTGTGTACAGACCCCCATCTCAGGGAGATGAAATGGACAAGGAAATGAAAGAAGGCATCCTTAAAATGGCAGAAAAAGGGGAGATATTGTTGATGGGGGACCTGACCATGCCAGATGTTAACTGGAGTACCTTTGCTGCAGGCACATCCAAGAGCAGGGTCATTCTTGATGCCCTACAGGGGGCATGCCTCAGACAGTTAGTGTTGGAACTCACTAGGGAGGGAGCAATCTTAGACCTGGTACTCTCAAATGGGGAAGAAGAAAGGATTTCAGATTTAGAAGTGGGTAGCCATCTGAGAACAAGTGACCACCAAACAGTGTGGTTCACAATAAACTCAGCCATAAAGTCAAGCCATATAAAAACAAGAGTATTGGACTTTAAGAAGACTGACCTTGGGAAAATGAGAGAGTGCCTCAGAAAAGCACTAGCAAATGGGCAAGGATGAGGGGTGGAGGAACAATGGGGAATAATCAAAACAGCCATCGCAGAGGCAACAAGCCTTTGTGTGAAGCAAATTAACAAAACAAAACGAAGGGAAAAAAACACTATGGTTCTTAAAAGAGGTGGAAGGGAAGGTTAAGAAGAAAAGGATAGCATTCAGGAAATATAAGGAAACACAGAAAGAGCAGGACAGAGAACTTAATCAGTTAAAGCAGAAGGATGCAGGGAAGGCAGTCAGAATAGCAAAGGCACAAACTGAGGAAAAGATAGCCAACTTTGTTAAGAAAGGGGATACACCTTTTATTGGTACATTAGGGAGTGAAGAAAGACCAAGGAAGGGATACAGAGACTTAATAAAAGGGAGGGAATGTTGTCAGAGGGTGACAGTGAAAAAGCAGGGATACTGAATGAATATTTCTGCTCAGTATTCACAACGGAAGAGGAGGGGGAGGTACCTAAACCAAAAAAGAGAAACTCTGAATGGGGGGGGTCCATATCAGTCCATTCACAAAAGAAAGGGTGGAAGCTCAACAGGTCTCTATAAAACTTAATTGAGAGACTTAAAAGTGACTTTTTCTCTCTAGCCTGCGAACTTGCATTCTGCCATAAGATTTTTATCACATTTTTACATTGTTGTTGTTTTTTGCTGTATTTTTGGTTATTAGTGTTTTGAGGATTCGTGGATGGGGTGGGTTGAGCTTTATCATTTGGTTTGCCTGAAGTATCGGGGGTTCTGGTTTGTGTGGTGTGAGATTGAATGTGATTGGGTTGTGAGTTTTTGTGGATTGTTGGTTGTTTGCTATGGCTGTTGTTGACTGAGATGTGCTGTGGTGGAGTAAAGACGGTCAGGCACTATTCCCACGCCAGGCTCAGGGACCTCTGCCCTTTTAACTGTCCCCAGTTCCAGAGGAGGCATAATAGTGATCACCATATGAGCATGTGCACATTGCCAACAACAGCAATGGCGACTGTGCACTATGCCAAATACAGCATCAGCATCCATATCACCAAACAGTACCATACATTCTATGAGGGGGACTGTGCCCCACACACCCCTCCTTCAAAATATAATCAACTTCAAGGGAGGACCTGACACCCAGGTAAGGAGCCAACTTGGGAGAGGGTGATTTGGGGGGAGGAGTAGAAATGGGGGACCACCAGAATGGCAGAGGAGCAGGACAGAAGAGGAGCGGGAACACAACAGTGCAAAAAGATGCACTGTAAGATAAAACAAGCATTTGTCAATGCCGAATGTTGTCTCGCTGGCATTGGCATTGGTGGTGCCGTAGTTAGAGACACATAACAGGAATAGCAGTGAAGTATTGAAGTTACGCCAACCCCACCCCCACCCTGCAGAGACCGACAGGCATTGGGGTGTGCCTTTGGGTTGTCAGCTATAACGCTCAAGCTATTTTACCTCATCCTACCCTGTAGACACTGACAAGTGTTGTGGTGTGCTTTGGGGTCTTTGGGCATTGTACTTACCCCATTCCATAAGGAAATACGTTGAGGAGGGTGTATTATAGAAGAATGGGGTGAACTTTGTGGCGAACACTGCAAGGCACGCCATGATGTGTGTCACTGGCTGCAGGGTGGGGGTGGGGGTGGAATAGGGAGCATTACAGCCAATGATCCCAAGTCACACCCCTGACGCCTGTCAGTCTGCACAGGGTTGGGTGTTACAGTTGTAAACCCTAATGCCATAGGCGTGTGTTGGTATTTTCACTCCAAATTTTCAACATGGGCTTTTTGTGACCCCACCTCATGAAGACCGGCACTGTCAGTTTGTTAGCTGAAAGGTGGTTTTGCACAGCGGCTATGCCATTTGGCGACACAGGTCCGAAAACACATTTTGGGCAGTATGCAAAAAATGAGAACTGTATTGTTCATGAGGAGATGTAAAAAAATGTCAACGCTGAAAATCTGGAGTGAAACTATGAACAATTGGCAAAGTCATGAGCATGCATAGAAACTGTGGAACACACATCCGTAACCCAGTTATTTTGGGGATTTTTTTAACCACATTTTCAACATAAGCATTTTGGGACCTCCCTCATGAACAGTGGCACTGTGATTTTGTTAATTTGTCCCAAAAGTTGATTTCCCACAGCAACCATGCCATTGTGCGTCACAGGTGTGAAAACACATTTTGGGTAGGATGTGAAAAATGACAGCTGAACTGTTCATCAGGAGGTGTGAAAAAATGCCAGTGTTGAAAATGTGGCATGAAAATATTGCAAATTTGTGAAATTACAAGGGTGCGTGGGAACTGCGCACGCTTGGAACACAGTCACTTTATAGACTTTTTTCAGCAAATATTCAACATAGGCATCTTTGGAACTCTGCTCATGAATAGAGTCACTGTCATTTCCTCAGACTGTCCCAAAAACTGATTTCGTGCAGCAACCATGCCAATTTTGAAAATCTGGAGTGAAAATATTATGAATTCACGAAGTTACAAACGTGCATGGAAACTGTACAATGCACGCTCGTAAAACAGCCATTTTTGGGATTTTTTCCACAAAATTTGCCCCCCCCCCATGAACAGTGGCACTGCCATTTCGTTAATCAGTCCCAAAAGGTGATTCCGCACAGTGACTACGAAATCACCTTTCCGGACTGAGTAACTCCATGACAGTGACTAAATTCATGAGGAGGGGTCCCAATAACTGCCTGTTGGAAATTTGGTGTCAGAATTCCCAAATATGTCAGTGGTATGTGCCAAAGTTAAAAAAAAAACTATTTATGCCATTATACAGTTTACCGGCATTTCTTCAGTTTGTGGTCGGCTTTGAAGAGTGCAGACGTGTTCCTAGTCACAAAAGATCCTTCGCACTGGGCTCCGGAGGTAAGGCATGGGGTGGGGGTGTGGAGAGACAGGTGTGCAGAGGGTGGGCCAGGGTTGGGGAGGGCAGGGAAGCCATGAGGACCATTTTCTGTTTTACAGGTGAAAAATAAAAAGGGAACATCGCAGAACTTTTTTTTCAAGGACATTTGGCATGCTGGGGTGGGCTCCCAGCATTCCACCTGATTGTTTTGAGAAGGGGGGCTGTAGCTGATGGGGGATTGGGCACCCCTGTCGGCACATACGAAAGGTGGGGCAAGAGCTGAGGAGGATTGGGCACCACCCTTGGCACACAAAAGATGGGGGGAGGGGGAAGACAGTATGCTGACAGGGAGTGGGATTCCCCATTGGCAAAATAAACAGGGAAAGGGGGACTGTAGGTGATGGGGATTGGGCCCCCATTGGCAAAGAAAGACTGTTGGGGAGGCATGACAGAGGGAGGGACACCCCTCAACACACACTTGGGCTGGCATCATGCCGACGGGGAGTGGCTCCCATGTCAGCAAATGAAGTGGGTCAGGGCAGGTGACAGGGGGATTGGGCACCCCTGAAGTCGGGCGGCGGCAGTCAGTGCCGCCATGTTTACATCGGGAGGCATGTTATTGTGCCGCTGTAATGTGAAGATTGCTTCTCATTACATGGACTTTTTCTTAGATCTGGTGGCCACATTCCGAATTGCTGGTGTGGCACCTGCATGCTGGCTGATTGGGGAATGAGGGATGCACCTACCAATGTATCCCCTGCATTCGCCCACAGTGACCGCACCTCCAGATCTGGTACTACTGCAATATGTTGACTCATGCACAAGCACGTGCCAACTTAAAAATATAACTCCCTAACCATACACCACCCAAAAACAGTAGCACATTAACCCAGGTTCAAACCCAGGTCCTTCCACATCGGAGGTATACACTGCCTCCACAAGCCCACACAGCCAGCTCAGAACTGCCTCCTCAAACTACCTCCTATATCCTGCTTTCTGTGATGTCCCTCCTACTGGTGCTGTATCCTGCAGTCACCGTTTTAGCCCTTTTTACCCTCGCCATTTTCACAGTCACTCTCCTTCCATAGTCAATCTAATTACAGGCCATCAAACTGAGGCACTCAAATTAAGTCTCTCAATTTGAGTCACCCATATCAATGGATAATGCTTTGGGGATAGTTTGAAGGAGGAAGGGGGGCATGGCCAGGCAGGGGAATGGAGGGGTGTGGGTGGATTAGGGTTGTGGGAACAAGGAGACACCCTGGGGCAAAATGAGACCAGGACAGGGGTCTTCCCTGCCTGGTTCCCATACCCAAGGGCTCTGCTTCGTGCTCAGTTTCCCACCCTACTTGGGCTGTGTTATGTAATGCCAGGTCTATTAAAAAAAAAAGACTGCTGGGATAGAGGATCTTGTTGGTACATCAGACCTGGTTTGCATCACCGAGACCTTGCTGGACAAAAATGCTGGTCCAGTATTGGCATCAGCAGTTCCAGCCGGGTACTAGGTGATACACTGCCTGAGGGTGGATCATAGAGGTGGGGGTGTAGTCA
Organism: Neoceratodus forsteri; assembly: GCA_016271365.2. Taxonomy (NCBI): domain Eukaryota; kingdom Metazoa; phylum Chordata; order Ceratodontiformes; family Ceratodontidae; genus Neoceratodus; species Neoceratodus forsteri. The sequence goes on from CM028134.1 coordinate 37,825,824, forward strand.
TCTGTTTTAGATCCGAACTGGGCCTTGTGGATGTTCCAGTGGGGACTACCAGTTCCTTTGAGTGTATCATGGGCACAGGTGAAGGGTGCAGGGTACTTCTCATTTACCGTCCACCTGGTGATGAGAAAGAGTTCCTGCAGGAATTTGCGGACTTCATTGTCAACATGGTATTGGGACAGAGAGAGGATCTCCGATCTTGACGTGGGTAGCCATCTGGGAAAAAGCGACTACCAAACAGTGTGGTTCACGATAAACATAGCTGTAGAGTCAGGCTATACAAAAGTGAAGGTACTGGACTTCAGGAAGGCTGATTTTGTCAAAATGGGAGAGTGCCTCAGAAAAGCACTAGCAAACAGGCAAGAAGGTGGGTGGAGCAACAATGGGAAAACATCAAAACCACCATCACAGAGGCAACAAGCCTGTGTGTGAAGCAAATAAATCAAAGCAAAAGAAAAAAAACACTATGGTTCTCAAAAGAAGTGGCGGGGAAGGTAAGGGAGAAAAAGATAACATTCAGGAAGTATAAGGAAACACAGAAAGAGCAGGAGAGAGAACTGTATCAATTAAAGCAGAAGGAAGCGGGGAAGGTAGTCAGAATAGCAAAGTCCCAAACCAAGGAAAATATAGCCAACTCAGTTAAGAAGGGGGATAAAATCTTTTATAGGTACATTATGGGGCAAAGAAAGACTAAGGCAGGGATACTGAGGATGAATAAAGAGGAAGGTGGTTGGGCAGAGAGCGACAGTGAAAAAGCAGGGATACTGAACGAATGTTTCTGATTAGTATTCACAATGGAAAACAGGGAGAGATACCTAATCCAGTCAATAGAAGCACTCTGGATATGGGGGTTGATATTAGTCCTTTCACAGAAGAAAGGGTTCTGAAAGAACTCTTAAAACTGAAGATGGATAAAGCAATGGGGCCTGATGGGATTCACCCCAGAATTCTAAAAGAACTAAGGGAATACCTAGTAACACCACTGACTACCCTTTTTAATAAATCATGGGAGGATTGTGTGGTACCTGAGGACTGGAGGAGGGTGGATGTGATTCCCCTTCACAAAAGTGGGAGGAAGACAGAGGCAGGAAACTACAGACCTGTCAGTTTGACCTCAGTGGTAGGGAAAATGATGGAATCACTTCTGAAGGAAAGAACTGTTGAGTACCTAGAGGCCAGTGGGGCACAGGACCCAAGGCAGCATGGATTCACAGCAGGAAGGTCTTGTCAGACAAATCTAATTGATTTCTTTGACTGGGTGACCAAAGTAGTAGACCAGGGAGGGGCTGTGGACTTGGCCTACCTAGACTTTAGCAAGGCATTTGACACAGTCCCACACAAAAGATTAATAAACAAATTAGCCAGCCTGGAAGTGGGTCCCAAGGTGGTAGCCTGGGTAAAACACTGGTTGGACAACAGGACACAGTGGGTAATAGTAAATGGAGTCCACAGTGAAGAAAGGGGGTTACTAGTGGGGTACCACAGGGTTCAATACTGAGGCCGGTCCTTTTTAATGTCTTTATAAGTGACATTGCAAAGGAACTGGAAGGGAAAGTATGTCTCTTTGCAAATGACACAAAGATCTGCAACAGGGTTGATACACAAAGTGGGGTGGAAAGGATGAAAAGGGACTTGGCAAGGTTGGAGGAATGGTCAAATGTATGGCAGCTTAGATTCAATGCAAAGAAGTGCAAAGTAATGCACCTGGGAAGCAAAAACCCATGGGAAGGGTACACAATGGGGGGTGAGATACTGACAAAAACAAAAATGGAAAGAGACCTGGGGTAGTCATGTCAGATGACCTAAAGGTGGGCCAGCAATGTGAGAAGGCAGTAAGGAGGGCTGGGGATACTTGGATGTACAGGAGAGGCATCACCAGTAGAAAACAGGAAGTTGTTGGCCCTCTGTACAGACAGTTGGTAAGACCACATCTGGAATACTGTGTACAGTTCTGGAGACCCCATCTTCGCAAAGACATAGACAGGGTGGAGGCTGTCCAGAGGAGGGCAACCAAAATGGTGCAGGGTCTGCACCAGAAGACATATGAAGAAAGACTAAAGGAGCTTAAGATGTATAGTCTCGAGAAAGGAGGGAAAGGGGGACATGATAGAAACTTTCAAATACCTCAAGGGAATCAACAAAGTCCAAGAGGGTAGTATCTTTCAGAAAAAGAGATGTGCAAGAACAAGGGGGCACAATTTGAAGATAGGGGAGGGACAACTCAGAGGTAATGTGAGGAAGTATTTCTTCACAGAGAGGGTTGTAGATGCATGGAACGGCCTTCCTGAGGAGGTCGTAGAGTCAAAAACAGTTGGGGAATTCAAGAATGCATGGGACAGACATAAGCAAGGCCTCTGCTTTTCTACGGTACAGTGGGATCAAGTTCTATGGCAAAACTACCATTTGCCACAGAACTTCTGCAGCGGTGGTTTGTAATTTCTGCAGAAGTCCTGCGGCACTAACAAACTACCATATCACAGTGTCAGCTTGTCATCCTGACTTCACTTTCATGGCAATGGTTATAGCAATCAGGATGGGGGAAGCACAGTAACTCTAGTTCAAATAATAACAGACTTACAGAAATAATTTTATGCCTAAAAAAGCAAAACAGATGTCTCTCCCTTAAGGTCCTAGCCTATTGCATAAATGACATATGCAGAGGGCACCTTATGTGATAAATAAGATATTTCTATTTGCATGCTATCTATCCCACTAATGAGGTATCCACTGTGTATCACTTATATATTTATATGCAATCTGTAACATTCATACGTGTGTGTTTGTGTGTGTGTGTGTGTGTGTGTGTGTGGTGAGAGAGACAGAAATAGTGTATGTGTGTGCGTTTATATATATAGCCCCTACCCAGTCTGCCGTTGCCATCTGACAGCTATACCAGCTGGGCTGGGTTCGGGAAGGAATAGGTCACTCGGCACAAAGGCTAGGTTTGGCTACTCTGCACAGGGGCACCCAAGTAACTCCAAATACAGGAAGCAATAACTGTAATGTCCAATACCAGAAGTGGGATTCTAAAGGCTTTTATTCACATCCAAAGAGAATAAACAAAGCATAGATGGACCCCCATGGGGCTACACTCCTGGTAATGCAGATTAAGAGACTAGAACACTTCCTCAACACTTTAGCCCTCAGGCTCTGAACCCACTGGGCACACAGCCCAGACTTGCATGCTGCTTTGGGTTACACAGCCCGAACTTGTACACTGTTTTGGGTTTTCCCTGGCTTGGCTCCCTTGCCAGCAACTTGGACACCTTCCATACTTCAAGGAAACATTTGCTGGTGGCTCCCTAAACCACCTAAGAGCACCACGGCTCCATCAGGGAATTCTTTCTTTCAGTCCCACGTCTGAGTACTTTCCTCAGGCACTGGCCAAGTACCTGAGAGAAAGCAAAAGGTGTCTCAGAGCAAATCCGTAGAGGTGAATTTGGTTACTATTGATGAGGAGGGTCTCCCACCTCTCGCTCCCATGATTCATACCCGCCATTTCTCTGGACAGTAAACACCTCATCCTGTAAAGCTTTGCAATGTATATTCTTGCCAAATGTATTTCACATTCCATCTACTTGTCTTGCTTCCTATTTGTGCTAGACTTGAACATACTTTTAAGTGGCATTGTCCATTACTGTAGACCCCCTCACTGATTAAGCAGTCCAATCCCCAGTTTCCTTCAGCTCTTTGTGCTGGACTTGAACATACTTGAATTAAGTGGCATTGTCCATTATTCTAGCCCTCCCACAGATTAAGCAGTCCAATCCCCACTTTCCAACTGTACTTTGCTGTCTTTTCCTGACCCCACAGTAACAGTCCCTTTAGTTTCATTCTGTTCAGGTGAAAAACACTTGGCCCTTTTTTCAGAGCGAACTCACCCTTTGGTTGCAGGTGCCCCACAGGCATTTCCTCCACAAGGAATTTCTCTCTCTGAGCTTATGGTGCCTCAGAGCAAGTTGAATAGGCAGCTTCTTTCCCTTAGCCGGACCCAGGAGGGTTGCCCCTGGAAAACAGGCAAAAACCTTCCCCCATCCCCTCAGGGATGGGGCTCTTGAACCATTGAAAGCAGTCTCCACCACTTCAATTACCAGTTCCTGTGTTCCTCTTCAGGTGGAAACACACACCTTCCCAGACGTAGCTCTGAAACAGAGCTTAAAGCTCTGCGAGCCTGTACACACTCTGCTGCACTACAGTCTCTCACTCAGACTGCACACAGACTGACTTCAAAATCCCCAACATTCTACTCTAACCTCCAACTGCAACATTCCAGTGTGGTTTATGCAGCTGCGAAAGTTCTATGGTGATGTCATCCCTCAGTCTCAGCTGAGACTGAGAACAGAGTGAGACAGTATGAAATCCATATAACTGGAGTTTCACAAGCTGCCTTCCCTGCCTACCACTAGGTCTTACTAGGATTCTAGTAACCCCGGGTAACAGGGGGGTTACATATATATACTGTATATACATATACATACACATATTTTTTAATTTCCATGAAATTGCATCCTCATTCATACAGGTCCCATTGGAAATAGAATAAACTGAATAGAGGAGTTATTGCAAAACTCATTTTTCATGTCAACCTGCTTCCCCGACACACTACATAACACCATCAGGTCATGACATGCATATGAACCCATTGTGAGATAGAGCTCTCCAGCCCATCACAATGTGTCCACCGTGTGACAGAACACTGCACCATACCTTCCCAGGCTCAGAGCAGTGATGTGTTCCCCCAATCCTTGTGCTGCCCAGCTAATCTCTGAACCTGAGCTGCCGGCACGGAAACACAGCATGCTACCCTCTGGCCTAACAGCTATCCCTGCACACAACATTTCTCATAACATTTAGGTGATTTTATCAACCAATGACAATATGTAATCAATAACCCTGGCAAAAATGCGTACAGTGCAATTATTTATTTAACAGGTCTAGTCTTTCAACAGGTCTACACATTATTATATTCCACTTTTCTGGGCAAAATTACTTTATTTTTCTTAAAAATGGCAGTTAAATTCATTTTACCAGTTATTCATTTCAGATGGCATCTCTATACCTTAAAGGCACAGATAAGTTTGTACAAAGTGAGGTATGGACATAACAGGTCTGTGCTATTGACAAGGTTTTGTTTAAGTTGGCCCTAGTACAATAATGTAAGACTGAAAATTGTATTCAGCTGTAGTGCAGGTTGAGCAAATATCACCATGCCTGATTGCTGTGCCACTGTCTCTGGCAGTGGGAGCTGTGGTAGATAAGTGACTGTTCATTTCTGTTGCAGAATGCAGCCATTTCATTAGCTAATGTATGATGTTATAGCAATGATAACATCACATTCTGAGCATATGGGGGGATTTTGGATATAAAAAGAGGGTAAGGGAACCAGATTCTACGGATAAACAGAAATATTAATAAAAAATCACCAAGAAGAGTGAATTTTGCGGCACTGCAGAAGTTCTGCGGTAGATTGCAAGTTCTGCGCAAAATTCTGCGGCCACAGAATTCTAGGGGCCTTGGACATAAGGCAGTTCTAGGTGGGGTGTAGGAGGAACTAGGCTGTTGGTTAACTAGGATCTGCAGCTTATCCGTTAGGTAGGGAAATGGGCAGACTAGGTGGGCCAAGCGGTCCTTATTTGCCATCAAAGTCTATGTTTCTTTGTTTCTATCCCCCCAGATGGTTAATTCTGGGGAATTTCAACACCTGGGTTGACGATGAACTCTCGCAAGTTAGTCAAGACTTCCTCCAACTGATGACTTTGTTGGGCCTTACACAGTTGGTTACCTCCACGACCTACATCCATGGTCACTCATTAGATCTGGTATTCCTTCTGTGGATGGAGATCTCTGATTTGGGGTGGAACCAGCTGCAACTCCCCCCAATAAGAATACCCATACGGAGATGGTCTGGTACCGCCCACTAAGGGGTGTGACCCCAGATGGCCTAATGGCGGTGCTGGACCTATCGGGAATACCGACTGAATGCTTGGATCCAGGGGATCTGCTACAAGCCTATGATAAGGCAGTGACAGAGGCCCTGGATTCCATTGCTCCTGTCCATGTTCACCCCCTCACTCTTCGTCCAAGGTCCCCATGGTTTGATGGGACCCTGAAGGAGTTGAGAAAAGTGAGGCAAAGGTTAGAGAGACACTGGTGGAAAATTGGTCTGAATGCTGACTGGCTTAGATTGATGGACCATTATATGGTCTATCAATCGGCAATCACCTGTAAGAAGGCAAAATTCCTGTCCAGGGAGATTGCCACTGTGCAAAATCGATCAGCTCAGCTCTTCCATACTGTTGACAGATTGTGCAATCCAATCTGTCTTCAGCCAGGAAGAGCCTTTTCACAAGAGAAGTGTGATGAGTTTGCTCAGTTTTTCACAGATAAGATTGCCACCATCAGATCTGGGATCTGTTCAGGTCCCTCTATTGGGTGTTGTGGAGGTCGGCAGGTGGTTGCAAGCACCCAGTTTGTCTGGTCTGACTTCGGCTGGCTGGAAATCATTGACATCATGAGGACTATCCAGACTCTGCAGCCAATCTGCTATAGCTTGGACCCAGGCCCTACACACCTCCTTGTGGGATGCATTGATGAAATCAGCCAGGTTCTGACCAAGATACTCTGGAGGTCACTGGGGATGGGGGTCTTTCTGGACCCCCTAAAGTACTGTTTGGCCAACTATAGTCCTATCTCTAACCTGTCCTTTGTGGGTAAGGTTATTGAGAAGGTGGTTGTGCTGCAGCTGGATGATCATTTGTCTATCCACGTTGTCTATGATCCTCTACAGTCCAGATTTAGGAAGAGGCACAGTACCGGGACAGCCCTTGTTTGAGTGCTTAATGATCTCCTAATAGTGAGAGATCGGAGGACTCATTCTGTCTTGGTCCTCCTTGATCTCTCTGGAGCTTTTGACACTGTGGACCATGGTGTCTTATTGGAGCATCTGCGGTTCATCTGTCGACTGTCTGATACAGTCCTCAGTTGTTTTCAATCATTCCTCAAGGGTAGGATCCAGAGAGTGGTTTCTGGGATTTATTCCTCAGCCCCTCTCCCCCTATTCTGCAGGTTACCGCAGGGCTCCATTTTGTCACTCTTATTGTTTGCAGTGTACATGCTGCCATTAGTATACATTATTAGATGGTACGGTCTGAGTTTTCACTGCTATGCAGATGGTACTCAGCTGTACATGTCCTTTGTGCTCGAGCAAGATGGAGCTTTCTCAGTCTTTAACAACTGCCTCTCCCATATCTAGGACTGGATGAGTGCCAGCTGGCTGTGGTTGAATCCAGCTAAAACTCAGTTGTGGACCCAGATCATCAAGAGGCGGGTTTGTTGGCTGGAAAACCCTCTGGGCTTTGGCTCAGTGGTGTTCAGCTGACTGCCTTAGATCGGGTGCGGAAGCTTTGAGTTATCTGTGACGATGGCCTGACACTTAAATGTCAAGTGTCGTCCATTGTTAAAACCTCATTTTACCATCTGAGGAATATCGCCAGGGTAAAACATCTGGTTTCTCCTGATTATCTTCCAACTTAGGTCCACGTCTTCATAACCTCCCGCCTTGACTGCTGCAATACCCTCTACCTAGGGCTACCGGGGATTGATATCCGCTGCATGCAGCTGGAACAGAATGCGGCAGTCAGGCTACTGACTGGCTCATCCAGAGCCAGTTGTACTATGCCTGTGCTGTGTGGACTGCACTGACTGCCAGTACAGTTGTAGATCACCTTCAAGGTCGGTTTAGTGACCTACAAAGTCCTACATGATCATGGACTCCATTACTTGCAAGATCTGTTTTTTCCCTACTGCCCCCCCCACGCTCACTCCGCCCCACCAATGAGGGATTGCTAGAGATTCCCAGAGTCTGACTAAAAGCATCGGGGGCCCGTTCTTTTGCTTTTACGGCCCCTACCCTGTGGAATTCTCTACCTTGTCAGGTGAGGGAGTGTCTGACCATCCAGAGTGTTAAGACAGCATTAAAAACGTATTTATTCAGCCTGGCTTTTCCAGATTGCTCTTAGTTTTCAGAAGACTACTGATAATTTATTAATATTAAAATGATTTTTATAGATTTATTGAATTTGATGCAGATTTGAATTATTGTTTTTTTTATGTGTTTGATTATGTACACGCGCCTTGGACACGTTTTGGGAAGGCGCTTTTTATAAATAAGTGTGATTTGATTTGATTACAAAGCACATGATCACAGGAACAAAATAATTCATGAACTGTTGATAACCATAGGATGATTTCTGAAAATGGTCTTTGCCCAATGACTCTTATTCTATATAACATATTATTAAATATGAATTTCAAATTTGATTCTGTGGTCTCTGCACCTTGCAACTGGGAGTGAGGGCACTGAAAACCTCAAGACCAGCCTCTGGTAAGATAACGTGGGCTAAAATAAAATCATGGCTTGATTTTAAAGCTAACGAGCCTCTGCCCTGTTTTCTGGTATTATAATGTGTACCATTGGATCAATTGCAAGGAAAATGTATGTTGCTATATCTGTTTCCCTTGCTATTACTCATTGTTGGAAATGTTCTGTTTTTGTTTATTTTGTCAATTGTAAATTATGTACAAATTGTATTATATTTGTATTACTCTGTAACAGTTCACAAATGGGACCTCATTGTAACTGAGTTTTGGTTCAGCTGAGCATGTCCTTGTTTATATTGTACTATGAATAAAAAACATTATCTATCTATCTATCCATCTGTCTGTCTGCCTGCCTGCCTATCTATCGATCTGTCTGTCTGTCTATCTATTGACAGTCTCTGTCTGTCTATCTATCTATCTATCTATCTATCTGTCTGTCTGTCTGTCTGTCTATCTAGCTGTCTGTCTGTCTATCTATCTGTCTGTCTGTCTGTCTAGCTATTTTTCTGTCTCTATCTGTCTATCTATCTATCAACAGTCTCTATCTGTCTGTCTATATCTGTCTGTCTATCTGTCTATCTATCTTATCTATCTATTGACAGTCTGTATCTATCTGTCTATCTGTCTGTCTATCTATTGACAGTCTCTATCTATCTATCTGTCTGTCTGTCTATATCTATCTGTCTGTCTATCTATATGTCTGTCTATCTATTGACAGTCTTTATCTATCTGTCTGTCTGTCTATCTATCTACCTGTCTATCTATCTTTCTATCTCTCTATCTGTCTGTCTATCGACAGGATCTATCTATCTGTCTGTCTGTCTGTCTGTCTGTCTGTGACAGTCTCTATCTATCTGCCTGTCTGTCTGTCTGTCGGTCTATCTATCTATCTATCTCTCTATCTATCTATCTATCTATCTTTCCATCCAAATGCATATCATGGCACTTCTGTACATACAGCACCAGCACCCTCATAACCTCTGCCTCCCATGTCCCTTTCCCTGTGCTGGAACACTAACCTATATGATTTCTTGATATTAAAAGATAATACAGTAGCACCCTCATCAACTCTGCCCCTTCCCAGTACTGGCACACAAACCTGCATGATTTACTTACATTAACAGATAGTAGTTACTAAAAACTTAAAAAAAGAAAAAGGATACTTACAGTACAGCAAAACGATACTTCAAACAAGAAAACGTTTTCACTCCCAGCATGCAACTTAATTAGCATATTTAAATGCACATGTAGCACTTAAACTTCTATAAATAATCACAGAAATTATAACTATTACAATTTAGAATGGAACCAGGCAATTTACAGAAGGAAAGAAACTTTCTGAGCACAGAAATCTAATATGTGAACTCACCCTCGGCTAAAGGGGGTTTCTTTTCAGGTGATATGCTGTAAATAACAATTTGACATTTCATTAGGCTTGACATGAAGAGTAGAGGAAGAAAATGTCCCTTATAATGAGCACCATATCCTGAAAGTGGTACTTGATACTGTCACAGACTGGTTATCTCCTAAAACTCAGTCTGCACTGTGCTGCCAATTTTCACAACCCTTCAGACGCTTGAATGATCATGTTGGTATGATGCCAACACTCAGACTGAGTGTCACTCAGGGTATCTTTAGGTCCAAATCCTACCAGAGCCACTACTCACACAGCACAGTGCCTTTTCTCAAAAGGCAATCAGCCCACCCCTTTAGTCACAGCTGTGAGCACCTTGCTTTAGATATGGTAACTGTGTAGCCTGTCTCTTCAGAAATGAACCACACACAGACTTGCCAGTTGCCCCATTATCATACCTTAAATGACTCAGTCACTGAAAGCATGAGGTATATAAAAATATAATGTACTACTCCACAATATTTATGTATGTTACAGTATGATTACACACTAAAGACTATGGGGAATACAGTATTCTAAAGAGATGAAAAATAAACATTTGAAAAGATAAAGATCACACAGAAAAACCTTATTCAATGCTAACTAAATTTCTAAGCAGAGTAGAAGATTACCCAAACTGTAAACTGGTGAGGTATGGCAGACTATAACCCATGATGTTACCAGTCCAATATCCCACCACAACTAAGCAAAAACAACAGAAATATCTTTGACCGGCTGGCCCAGTATACCCACGTCATTGGAGACGTCTCTCTGACCTCACACCCTGGAACTTTCTTTGATTTCTGAGGACCACCTTCTTCCCAGAACTATGCCATGGCCACCTTCTCAGTTTAGAAAGATCAGAGCCATTGGCACTGAGACCGCAGGACCTGTCACTCCTCTAATTGTTGAAAACTGGCCCGGCAGGATCTGTTCCTTATAAATCAAATCCAGTTTTACCATTAAAATGGAGGCCACAGTGCCTCTCAGGTCCTGGGTTGCAATCCCATTTACTTAAGACTGGGTGCATGTGTGCAGTGGTGTCAGTGGGAACTGCACACTGGGTACAAACCACTAGCTACTGGGAACTTCCATAGCTACCCCTCCAACTGCACTTGTTCCTTTTACTATATTTTTGGACAGTCATACAACAGGTATCCCAGTTATTTGTACATATAGCAAATGTGTTCCCCTACTCCTCACTTTTGAAACAATTCGGCTTCCCTTTTTGTTCAGGAGCAGACTGATGTCCCTTAGGTTGCACCCCTGGGGCTCCCTTAAAACCACCTAATGTCATGCTGCCCCACCAGCGCAGTAGTAGCACTACTGCTTGCAATGCCAATGACCTGGTATCGGAAGCGATCTTGGGAGTCAGAGGGCCAGCCAGGGTAAGGAGGATTGAGCATCCCAAGGACTGCTCTCCTCCTCCAGGTGGAGGATTGGGAAGTCGCTGGACTGGTATTGATTCCTTGCAGAGTCTGGGGGGGTCTGACCACCAGGGCTGTACCTAGTTGGGAGGTGTGCTGGATGTCGGGCAAGAGTGCCATATACATCATTGCATGCCATGCCTCCCTGAGGAAAACTGTAGAAAACAAAAAGCTTGGCTGAACAATGGAAGACATGCAGCTGTCCAAGGCACTTGACCGCTGGATCAAGTTCATGCATTCATCAGGGAGTTAGGGTCCCTCCCCAGTGGCCCCGGCCTGAGGGGTAAGCCAGGGGCAGTTCGGGTGTAAGACGTAAGTCACAGAGATGGTTGGGTGGCTGGAGCAGACCGATGGATGGCCCGCCAGAAAAAAAGCATACTAAAAAAAAAAAATACCTGATATCCCCCCACCATTGTTTTTGTGCTGAAATCATGGTGGGCTGGACACAGGGGGATCAACCTTCTTGGCTGCATTCTTCATGCAGCTAGGTATGCTATCTAGCAATCATATTCTCAACTCCTCTGGCACAATCGTGAGAAACTGTTCCATGAAGAACAAATCTTTTATCTGTTCCACACAGCTAACCGTTACACTCTCTAACTGTTGCTCTAACAGACTGCCTAGTTGCAAACACATGTCAGAATAGTTATCTCACAGTGCTTTCCTTAATCCTCCCAATGTTTGTCTATAGGTCTCGGGAGTCAGTAAGAAATGTTTAACAACACATCTTTAACTTTGTTATAGTCCATACAGTGCTTATTGGCAATCCTGGTAAAGGCTTCTAACTCCCTGCCTGTAAGGAATAGCAAAAGGTGAGTTCCCCAGGACACCCTGTACAATTCAACCTACCCACAAATTCTTTCCTAAGATTTTAAAATAAAACCCACATCATCTCCCTCCTTATACTTTGGAAACATTTTGGAATTAATTTTGGCTTCTTGGGTTGAACCCTTGATGCCAGCACTCACGATGTGTGGCAGTGCCCTCTGATGCATAATTTCCATCTGCCTTTCATGTTCATGCTCTTGCTCTTGTCTCAGCTAGATTGTATATGGGACAGCCCGCTGATGCAGAGGCATGGTGGAAGTTTGTGTTGCCGATGACCCGGGTTCACGAATGGATCCGGGCGTCGGAGGGCGAGCCAGGGGAGCAGGATTGAGCATCTGTAGGACTGTTCTCCTGCTCCGGGGGAGGGGGTCGAGTGCTCGGCACAATGTGGATCCCCAGCGGAGGCTGGAGGTACCACAAGTGCTCTGGCACCTGCTGGAAGGGGGCAGGGTGGATGCTGGCCGTCATTGTACATCCCCACCCCGGGGAAAAAAACAACAGAAAAATCTCTCTTGGCTCCCCACTAATGATCCAGCTGCAGTATGCTGACCCCTCTAGCCACCTACCTCCACCATGGTGGCCCCATTCAGGAGGGGTCAGTCCAGAGCATGTGGGTATCAGTGGTTGGGGCAAGGCAAACCCTACTCGTGGGGTTAGGGGAAGCCGGGGCCAAAAAGAGAAATAAAAAAATAAAAAATATGATTGGACATGGGCACTAACCTTTTTGCTCCTCTTTCTCTTCACTCTCTCTCTCTCTCTCTCACTCTACTTCCAATTTTTCTCACTCCTCAGCTTCCAGCTTTGTCCTCTGCAGCTCCACATCTGCCTTTTGCTTTTCAGCCTCTACCTTTTGTAGCTCAGCCTCTGCCTTTGCCTTACCCAGGTCGAGCTTCAGGTGCAGGATCCCTATCTGTACTGCTGCCCAAGTTCTAGGCTCTGGCTCACTAGCACACCCTATAGCCTCCATCTCACAACTTTGGCTTGCAATAACCACTTCTGCACCTCTTCCCTGGTCAATTTTCATGAGGATGTCTATGAGTTCTGTGAGTGACTGGCCTTCCCAAAAAAACAAGCCCTCTTTTTTTGCACAGCTCCTCAAGATCACCCCTGTGCATCTTCCATATGGCTCATACATAGTGTCTTCTAGCTATCTTACTTACAGTACAAAATAAAACTGATACTATATGCAGTATCCCCTTTGTATATTCAGTTCCCTGACTGGGCAAATAACCCTTTTATTGACAATCCATTCCAGTCCCTAACCACTGCCTACCAGTTTGCCAAAGACTGGTTCTCTCCCAGAACTCAGTCTACACTGTACTATCAGTTTTCACAACCCTTCAGATGCCTGAATGGTCATCTCTGTATGCTGCCACCACTCCCCTAACTCTCACTCAGGGTATCTTTAGGGCTGAATTTTACCAGAACCACTGCTCATGCAATACAGTGCCCTTTCCCAAAATGGAAATGACCCAACACTTTAGTCACAGCTGAGAACACCTTGTTTTAGATATGGTAGCTTTGTTGCCTGTCTCTTCATAAACTAAACACATACTTGTCAATTTATCCTGGTTATCTATACCTGAAATGACTCTGTCACTGAAAGCATAAAGTACATAAAATAATATTTAATGCTCCATGATATTTATATATGTTACAGGATTAGACACACTAAAAACTATGGGGAATACAGTACTCTACAAAAAGGAAAGATAAACATTTGAAAAGATAGAGGTTACACAGGAAAAAACCCTCAAAAGGTAACTAAATTTCTAAGCAGAGTAGAAGAAGCTCACCCCAAACTGGGAGCCGGTGAGTTATGGTAGACTTGAACCCAGCACTACTTATTTCTCATAGCAAAGATACAAAGGAAATATATTTGGTCAGACAGCCCACGCTATACCTGCATCATTGGACATGCCTCTCTGAAATCACACCATGGATCTTCCTTTGATTTCTGGGGATCTTCCTGCACCAGAACTGGTCCAAACTGGTTTTGTGTATTTGAGCTTGGTCCTTTTGTTATTCTGTCTGATTACTTGGCAGGGTGTCATCTGAGTGTGCTAACCATTTGTTTATGGTCAAAACATAGCCTCTTAAGATGAAAAGAGCTTCAGCCCTTGATGTTTAAAGGGACACTGTCAGCCTTTTAATCCCTTTTTAGTGCCCTTGTACTTTTTGTGCCTGTTAACAGAGCTTTGCTCAGTATTTGCTCTGATTCTGTTTAAAATGCATAAGCTCCATTTTTAATGTGTGTTTTTACATAGAAGACTTTCAGTTGTCCTGACCAAAATTCCATGAGCAGGAGGAAGGTCACAAACATTCCATTTTCCCAGACTTAAATTTCACAACCTGGGACAGAAGGAAGGGTTACGATGGAATGTGAGTCACATTGCAATCCCTAGGGGTTACACATGCACTACCGTTCCTGGCAAAATTTTACATAATCTACTGTAGGAAACAGTATGGGTAGGACATTCAAACATTTATATAGTTGTAAATGTGAGTAGAGAATGCTACAACATATCTGTGCCTGTTTAGCAGCCAATGACCCATGTTAGACATGTGGGATTAGTGATCACAATATTGCCTATGATCATTAAAATTAATGCATGCAATTGACATACAAATGAGAACTCTGACCATGCATATCAGGTACAGCCAGACAGTCAAGTAATCTTGTCTCTGCAAAGTGTTTGTGTGTGATTGCAAACATGGGACAGAGCTGTTCAGCATCCCGGCCATGACCGAAGCTCAGTTACCATCAGACATATCCCTGGAAACATTGAGTATGTCCTTACAGCTGCATCCATGGACATCTACAGTATGCATCAAAAGCCACAATTCATATTGGCCACAGGTGCCAGTGTCAATGATCCTCATACCAGACATGGCGCTGGACTACTGCATGTCTGTGTAGTGCTGTGTGATAGATGCCAGTTGTGCAACATGAGTGTGCATGGCACTTACCTGTTATGCCCCTCAGTGTCCTGTTATTCCCTTTCTGTGTTCCATGTCTCCACAGCTCCAGCAGCAGGGGTGATGCATCTCAGAGGCTGGGATGAGAAGGAAGCATAATGGGAACATGTGCAACCCAGGCACCAGCAGCTGGATTCACCCAAGGAGGAGGAGAAGGAGGGCCCCCAATAGCCACAGGCCCGATGAGCACAAGCAAAGCCAGCCGAAGAGGGGCAACAGCTAGTGGAGTGGAGGTGGAGGATCCAGGACATCAGGAGACAGGTCCCAGGTGGGGAGACACCAGCACAGCCACATAGAGTGTCCGACTCAGATATGTCCCCATATGTTTATATGGTTACTGGGTACTATACTTTCCTCATATGTGTGTCATGCAGATTCCTGGGCCACACATGTCTACTGCCACTGTGCTGCATTGTGCACTGTCTACCCATTGGCCATGCCATGTCATCTGGTTTGGCAGGGTGTTCCGTGTATACATGCTGGAGGTCTGCATTGTGGCATCCAATGCAGCCCTGTGTCTGGCATGGCACATACACTGGACCATCTGTATTGTGTTCCTTGAGAGGCACAATTACAATGTTGTTGGTGTGTGGTCATTGCGTATGTACTGCTGGCTCACTGATCTCACTGGTGCTGTATAACCACCTATGTTGGACATAGCATGGATACCTCTCCATATACCACAGCATTGTTTGTTCATACAGGGTATCCATGTAGCTGTGTCAGCACTGGCACAGATGTATGATGGTATGCCTTGCTGCCATCACTGCTGATGCTGAACACAGTTTTGTCACTGCTGGTGTCACAGATTGCTACTTAATGTGCCAGGATGCACCTGTGGGGTCAGTACACATCATGGTAAACAGTATGGCAACCATACAAGCACCATAGCACCATTCATAGTAATGTCGGGTACACGTATGTCACACGACTTTGGCTGCAGCATTCCTGTGATGTGCAGTCTGTTGTGCAACACAGCAGCACTGTTGCATAGCCAGTACATGTGTGGTGGGCGTGTCTGCTGGTCCCTGTTTTGATCCCCCCCTCTGAAACACTGGCCGACATTCCTGGTAACATTCACTGGGTCCATCACAAATCCATCATATCAGTACAGTGGGGGGACTAACAATGTCACTGCCATTGTCCACCCTCACACATTGGTTGTACACATGACCTGGGTTTGTGTAGGATACAGTTGAGTGGCTGCATGTTGGCCCTTGCGTGGTGATGTCTGCGAAGCACAATGCCCAGCAGCCACCATGGTTGCCCTGTTTATACATGTTGTGCCCATTATGTTCCATCACATTTCCACTGCTGGTGGCTATGTCCCACTGTGTGTCCTGCTCCTCATGTGGGATGCACTACACACCATATAGTGTGTGTATGGTGTCTGGGTTGCTCCACTGGCCATGTCCATGGTAAGAGGGGCCACAGGAGTGGGTCATGGGGTTACGGCACATGTGCCAGGTCTTCTTAGCTGCAACACCATGCTGCACATGCTCATTATGTAAATGAGTTTAATGCATTTTTTACTACTATGGGTACGGATGTATTAAGTGCTGGAGGGAATAATATGAATCAGGCCTCACAAAGTATTATTGAGTTAGATAAATCAGGTATAGAAAATGTACAATCTGAAGAGAACAAGGAGTTTGTATTTACCCCTGTTACATGTGGGGAAGTTAGGGAACTATTATTCAAAATTAGAATAAATAAAGCAGAAGGTATGGATGGGATCCCCAATATCTTATTAAAGTATGCAGCCCCCATTATAGATCCACCTTTAGCAAATTTATTTAATATATCTCTTATTTCTACGGAATTACCCTTAATATGGAAAACAGCAAAAATTGTGCCAGTGTATAAGTCGGGATCTAGGATGCTTTTGGAAAACTATAGGCCAATTTCCCTGTTGCCAACAATATCAGAAATCTTGTAAAAGATTGTAGCGAAACAAGTACAGATATTTTTAAAAGATAATGGTGTACTTAATAAATGTCAATCAGGTTTTAGATCAGAACATGGAACCGCTACAGCTCTATTGAAGGGCACGGGTGACATTGTAGAGGATCTGGACAGGGGGATGCCAGTGGGGGCCATTTTTGTTGACCTTTCAAAGGCATTTGATACCTTGGACCATGGCATCCTCCTGTCCAGATTAAAACTCTGCGGTATATCTGAGCCAGTGGTGGGTTGGTTTAGAAATTATCTGGACTCAAGACAGCAACAGGTGACAATTAAGGAATGGTCGTCAAGTTTAAAGACAATTGTCTCGGGTGCGCCGCAGGGATCTATATTGGGACCCATATTGTATAATCTTTATATGAATGATTTGAGGTTTAAGCAACAGGGGGTACAATATCATCTATATGCTGATGGTACAATTATATATCTGGCTGACTCATCTGTGGTACTTATTCAGACAGTATTACAGCAGGCTTTTGACTACTTACAGCATTTTTTGTTGAGATCTAAATTAGTTTTAAATGAAAAAAATCCCAGGTAATGGTATTTCACAGGGGGAATGGTGTAAATTTGGAACAAGATGGGCTGCAGATTACAACCTATACTGGTGGTATCCTGCAACAAGTTGATAAATATAAATATTTGGGGGTTTATTTAGATAAAAAACTTGATTAGCATAGTCATTTTGAGTATATTTTGATGAAAACAGGAAAGTGTTTAGGATCCCTATATAGAATAAGGAATAGCATGTCTCCAGAGGTTAGAAAACTTGTGATTACTGTGGTGGTACTACCCGTATTAGAATATGGGAACTTAATTTATATGGGTGCAACAAAAGAGCAGTTATATAAGCTTGATATTATGTTTAATAAATTGGCAAGATTCATATTAGGTGTTCCAAGGATGACACATAGATTAGACATGTATAGGGATTTGGGCTGGTATACCTTATCTCAAAGGAGAGGTTTAAGTCTAATCTTATTTGTGACCAAATGTCTATCTGGCAGGGTGCATTGTAGTTAAGAATCCTATTAGGGGATTGCGCTCTGCAAATAATTTGGAATGTTTGATACCAAAACGGAGAACGGTTTGGGGAAATAAATCATTTTATAAGTGCTGGACCTGTACTGTGGAATTCCTTACCTGGGATATTGAGACCATTAGATAAAAAATTCCAGTTAAATGTAATAAAGAAATGGCTTTTTGAGCACACAAGTAATGAGGGGGAACTAGTTTAGGAATAAATATAGAAAAGTGTCTATTTATTTATGTGTTGTATGTATCTGTTATTTTTAAGTTATTGTGAAGATACTGTATATGTATTTTTGTTTTTCTGTTATCTTGTGCAATGTAGGGATATTATATTTATTATATTGTTATGATTAATTGTATAAATAACCCGAAGTGTAACTGGTTTTGCTTCTCTGGACCTCACTGTAAATGAGCTTTGCTCAGTGGATTAATCCATATTCATTATTTTATGAATAAAAATTGTACCTACCTTACCTTTACCTACCCATATCTGTGCCATGGTAACTTGTGCCACAGCATCCATCACACAGACGCCATATGCATCATGACCATTGGAACACACTTCACTATAGTTTTTCATGGATGTGTTCTTGATGTGCCCTTGTGTCCTGCACAAGGGTGTCATTTGTAGCACATGCTGCTGCTCATGCCTGTAGCTGTGTCTGGTGTGTCCCTAGAGGTGTATATGCCCTATGGTAGTCGTGCAACTGTTGATCAGTACTCTGGTGATGCTGATGTATGCTGGGGAAAGATCACATCACAGCCATTTCACAGTCTATGTCGAGTGCCTCACTGTACCGTAGAATTACATTGGTATTGTAATGTTTAGATAACCACCAGTGTTCATTCTGCAATGCCTGTGTGCCTCTGGTGTGTCTGGTGGCATGTCTGCTGGTATGAAGTGTGTGCCCAGTGTATGTTACTGTACAGTCAGGCTTTCCAGTGTGGCACCACTTTACCATACACTTCAGATGTTGCCCCAGTACATGTCTGCCAGCCTGCACCTTGTGGTCCACAGTACACTACAGTTACACACTCTGGTAGGTGCATGTCACAGTACTACTGGTCAGTTACTTACCACCCACCCCATGCCTCATCACTGTCACCTGTTTCATCTGTGTCACATTGTGACATGTGACCTCTGGACATGTGCATGCTACCTTGGGGATCTCTATGTGGGTGGGAAGCCCATGGTGTCACTAGTGCAGTGTGGAATTTTCAAATTCCTGTGGAATGAAATTTTGCAGAATTTTTTTAATTCTGCCAAAATTCCACCAAATTTTTCTGGAAATGGAATGGTGGAATTCCATTGGAGAAAATGGTTGTGGAATGACTTTCTGTGGAAAAAAATACTATTCCTTGGATCTCAATATTTTCCATGGAAATGGTTGTGGAATGATTTTCTGCAGAAAAATGCTGTTCTATGGAATATTATTTCGCAGATCACAGCTGGTGGAATTCCACATAAGAACCAGTGAAATTCCAGTGGAAATTCCACCAGAGGAATGGCCATTCTACACTAATTTTGCTGGCAGAATTCTGCAATCCCCACAGCAATGCCCACAGTACCACAGACGTACTACCAGCTCTATGGGTTGCCATGTCCTCAGTCCACACACAGTCACTGCCAGGACCTTTGATGTGCATGCCTGGCACTGATCATGTCCATATGTGCTGCTCAGCACTGCACAGGTGGGTTGCCAGGTGTATGTATTGTGTGCTGCCCACAGATGGTGCTTGTTATACCTTGTAGAGCACGTGCCACAGGTCTGTTCCCATGCTATGTGTGGCACTCATGCATTTTATGTTTTCTTTATTATTCCAGTCCATGACAGAGGAGTCGGAAGGGGAAGGGGCACTATGGCTACAGTGAGGTGGACACTCCATCATGTCAAAGGAATTCATGTCCTGCCAGGTGAGGCAACAGGCCTGCTTTGTGAGTCAATCGGTCTGCTTAGGGACATTGTGGTTAACATGCCACAGGGACAGCAGCAGTAGCAGAGAGTGCCAAATGCTGGAGACTAATACTGTTTTGTTTTTGGGACATTTTTCATTTTGAGGGGTGGGTTGCCTCATTTTTATTTTCTCCTGGCAGTGTGCCATTTTTTATTTTTCATGGCAGATTGCCAGTGTTTTGTTTATACTGTACAGAAGGTAGCAGCACTTATTTTATTTAATGACTGTCTACCCCATTCATTTTGAAGTAGCCCTTTACCACTTTTGTGTTTATTTCATGGAGGTTTGCCACATGTCGTTTATTTTTTGGCTGTGTGGCATTTAGTTTTGTTTATGGCCTTGTGCCTGTTTCTGTTGTATTTTTCTATTAATGGACAACACTTTATTTTCGCTGCATATGTGTCTGTTGTCTTTCATGATTCTGTATATTTCGGTGGCATGGTTGAGGAGTCTGTGGTACTGCCTATGGTATGCCATACATCCTATCACTTGATTCTTTGGATTCCCTCTGCTATCACAAAGGAGCATTTGCGGAGTGCGTTGTAGCAGTTTTTTGCTAATGCATTTGTGACTGCTGCTACTGCCTTCTATATTTTTGTGAATGCTGTGTCAGTTTGCGATCATTCCAATACACCATTGTTTAGTGACTAGTGCTGATTTGCTATCGCTAATCGTGGAATGCACCACACTTAACTGCTGTTTGAATATCCCTGCCTATGTCTTTAGTGACCCTAAAGAAGCAGAAAAACTGATGGACAAAATAAAGTTGGACTTTGGGGATCAAAATATCCAAAATGAGGACTCTGATTGAGAATGTTCATATGCTGTGAACTTTAAGTAATGTGGGCTTGGGGGATGGGACCACTTAAGTTGGAGCCTGGTCAACAGTGCATTAAGAGTGAGTTATATACTCATGCAGGGTACATCCCCTTCAGTTGTTGTAATTAATCTTGCTCAGGTTTTTACATTTTGTATACTTTATGTGATGTTCTTACCTTTACTCTCCTATCCCTAGGCAGAGTGTTATAAATGTCAAGAAGTTGGGCGCACCACCCAGCTCAAAATGGCCCTGACTGCATGACTAGTCAATGGGTGGTACCCTTTGTTGCCTGTCAACGAATTTACAGACTCTAATCATATGTATCTACTTTTAAGTTTGAACATTCAATGTTTAACTGTTGTATAGGGCAGACAGTTCTTATACTATGCCCTAAATTAGCAATTTAACACACTCAAGTTTTTTACTTTATAGAAGTTCTCCGAAGCTGGACTGTTGCCCTTTCCTGTTGTGCCTGTATATATAAACGGGAGATCATTATATACATGGCGCCCCATATTCAAAAGTCCCAGGCTGCATCGCGCAAGTGCCTGTGCCGTGCAACAAAGATGCACCGGCGCAAAATAATGGTATATTCAGAAGATGCTCCATAAGATGTGATCATGCATGTCTGGTTGAATATCCTGAACATGCGCAATCATGCAGTGGGAGATGCGTGGCATGGCAGGTGTCCTGAGACCTGTGCAGGGCATAGGTAAATGCACAATAGGTGGCCACATGTGTGGCACACAAGATTGCAGTATTCAGCTGGGATATGCAAATGGTCTTATTACACATTCCGAGCTCATTTCCCACATGTGCAGCTCATTACTGGAATGTATTTAGGCCATTTGCATACCCAAGGCATGCGTAGTTCCAGCTTTGCAGGGCTGCCCCACCACTCCACAAAGGTGAACAGGAGGTACTGCAGCCTAGCAGGCAGGTGTGATGGATTGTTAGTGTGTGGGTGGGCTGCAGTGGCCTGAGTACAGTGCTATTACCCATGGCCATATACAGGGTCAGGCTGGGGTACAGGGGACCCACCTGGCCAAGCAACAGGGGAAGGCACAGGGTGAAACACTCTGAACAGTACACCACAAGAATGTGATACACTAGCTATGTTTGCAGCTTATGGTCACCTGCAGTGCCCCACATACCCTCACATGATAGGAATATGGTGATACATGCAAGGAATGTCAGTGTCCAGAAGGTAACTAGGTACCTGAGTGTATAGGTCCCACCTAGACTACTCCAGGTAACCCAGTGGGCCAGTCTGACACTGGCCACATATGTGCTCATAGTGGCAGGATGCCCAACACCGGAGGGATCAGGTGACCATGCGGCATGCCATTGTCACCCCCACGTCACAGGTTGTGCCACCCCTGCCTCACACTGCCCACTGTTGTGCTATGTCCACCACAGGAACACCACACAGACCCACTGCAGTGCCTCTTTGGCAGTGTCACACTGCATGGCAGGCATCAGTGACATGTCTGTAGTGCCCTGTTGTGTGGGCCTGGCATGGGTGCACTTTGTGCAAGTATGGTGTACCACTGTATGTGTGTGCCACAGATCAGTCCCTGGCTTGTGCCATGCTGCCACTAATACCACCAGTCTACCTGGGCACTGCTGCCCCTGATGTCACCATGGGCACATGACACCACTGGGTGGCACCCTGCAGGCCACATGGGTGCAGGCCATGGCCCCTAGTACATGTGCTGCATTGTCTGCTCCACTGGTGTGCTACATACTTCCATCCTGGCCTGACTGCTGTGTGTGGGTGACTGGGAAATATGGTGCACCTCCAAGGGCTGTCTCAGGATAGCTTGCCTGCAGTTCCATGGCCTGCCTGTGGGTGGCTGCCTGATTTAGGCCCTCTTTTTGCCTGCCTAACTTTGCGCGGCACACTTCTGAAATGAGCAGTAGATGCACCGCACATTTTTGCCGAATATACGGATGTGCGGCATATTCATGTATACGTCCCCTTATTTTGCTCCACATACATTATTTCTATGTGATCACACATTCAGTAATGCACGTTGCATCTCTCCCTTTTGAATATCGCTCTTCCAGACATTTTCTGGGATGCACCACGCTTCTCCATTTTGGGCCACTCATCTCCTTTGAATATGTGGGCCCATGGACTCTAGCAATGGCAGTAAATAAACTGTTAGCTGTTTGGTAAGATAGGTTCTTAAAACTGAAGTGAGATGTGGGTGCATGTTGCTGGTTAGTAAATTGTTTAGGATTCCTGGAGGGAAGAGATGGGAGAGGCAAATAAGCTTATGTAGCAAGCCACTAAATTACTATAATTTGACCGAGAGCTGTTCCAAGTACAGCAGCCGAATGTAGGTGTACATGCATTTGAAACCTGGTTATTTCACTTGCGGCATGAAATAGCTCAAATGTATAACTATTTTGAAGAAGCAATGTTTATCTAGTTATAGCCTCCTGAAGTAGTGACAACCTGAGTGTTACTGTCAGAAATCCTAGCACAAAATGTGTGAAACTGTTCATTGTATCACTACAAGTATTCATTGTGAAGCTGTTGAAATTGTATTTCATTTTCAAAGCTAATGATAACAAAATTCAAACAAAAGAAAAAGAATTAGATCTTAACATAAAGGCCTCACTATTGAAAAAGAGGGTGAGCGAATTGCAGCCATATGCCCTGTCCTTGTTCCTGCGCTTCCCCCAGCCGTGTTGATATTCAGATGGATAACACTTACTGATGGAGCAGTGCTACCTGACTGAATATCAGTCCATATTTGTTGGCACTGTGCTAATTGAATCTGCGCTGCCCTGACACAGACCAGGGCTGTATATGGCCCACAAGGAATAGCGCTGCCCAAAATGGGATAGGGCCAGGTCTCCTGTGGTCCATATTCTGCCTGAGTATTCAAATGAGCCCACTGAATATGCAAGACACTAAGGGACTATTTGCATACCTATTATGGGCCAATTTTTATGGGGTGCAGCAGCCCCCTAATGCCTTTCTCACTGTGAAAAACACTCCCTGGTGGTCCAGTGGTTCTCCCCACCCCCAAACCCCTAGTACTTCTCTTTAGTTAAATGCCTGGTGATCCTGTTTCTAAAGCATGTCTGCTCACTGACAGTTCATACAGCGGCCAGCTGCAGAGGTCAGAGGGGGGCTGTGGCATTCACCATACTCTACTGTACAAGAGCACTAGACACTGAGGTGAGAGGATTACAGGTAGGTTGGATGTCAGCGGGTAGGTCGGGTGAGGGGCATGGGACTGTTCGGAGGGGTCATTGGACACCAGGGATTTAACTAAAGAGATGTACTGGGGGATTAGGGTGGGGGGAATCACTGGACCACCAGGGATTTTATTTATTTAATAGAATTTTGGTACCGGGTAAGCCCGCTGAGATCATGCAGTCCATTTTTCAGGGGTGTCCTGGAAGACAAATACAATACATCACAATGCAATGCAAAACAGTGAATACAGAGATTACAACACTGTGTTCAGAAACATATGGATTACAAAGTCATATACAGTGGGATATACAAATATACAAAATTCTCATTATTTACAAATATACATATTTACAGAGGTTCAGATGTAGTAGTTTAAGATATAAGATAACTTCAGCAGAATCGGGCACAGTTAAAGGTATGGATTAATGAAAACATATGCAGCGTGGCGGTTTAAGTAGGTAGGTGGCAAGCTCAGTTTTGAAGAGAGACAGGGTAGGACAAGAGAATAGTAAAGGCGGTAGAGAATTTGAGGCTGAGGTGGCAGAGTATGTAAAGGATTGCCTCCTGACAAAGCAGTGCAGTTTAGGGGTAGCAAGAATAAGTAATGATGCTGACCTGAGTGGGAGGACAACTTCTTTATGATAGACAGTTCCCCTTAGGCAAGAAGGATTGAAAATTTTCACTAGTTTAAATTTTGTCATATTTCTCTATTCCAGAATAATGGGTTGGGGGGTTCAAAATTGTTGTGCCAAATGCAGTAGATAGGAGAGTGGCAGCTAATATTGTCGGGTAGTACACCTACAGATTTGATCCTGTGAGGACAACTGTATGACTTTCGTGAACCATTCTGTTGCTGAGGGGATGGAGGTGGAACGCCACTGATGTAAGATCAGTTGCTTGACTTCAGCACTCACTGCATTGAACCACAGTACCTTGTGCCCTTCTATGTATGGGTATTGGAGAGGGCCCCAAGGAGAAACAAGCCAGAAAGGAAGGAAGATCAATACCCAGAACCCGAGAGCATTTATAGTATGTAGGGTACCCATTTCCAGAATTGCTGAATTAGTGGGCCCCCCATAGAATAGGGTACAGGTCACCTCCCCCTGAATTACACCTTCAGCATGAATCCTGCCAGATGAGACCTAAGGATTTGAGCTTTGCAGGAATGCAATGCCATTGATGAAGGCTTTTATGTTGTATGAGTAAGCTAAGGTTCTCAGGGCAAGCCTTGTGGGCCCGCTTCCAACAATGCAGCCAGCTTTCTGTAGAGATGGAGAAATGAAGTGCTATTTCCCACTTGGTCCTAGCCTTCTCTGTGGGGGCTGGCATGGTGTCCTTTATAGCTCCATATATCAATCCTGCTCTCCCCCCTGCCATGATTAAGCCATTTGTACAGCAGAGGTGAAAGTGGGGTTTTGAAAGGAGGGGAGACTGCCTCAGATAGGCCAGGGCTGCACTGCACAACTTCAGATATTTCCAGAAATCAGATTTGGGGATTGAGAAGCAGGACTGAAGGTTAGTAAAAGTATCAGTGGATAATATGCCTTGCTGAAAAAAAGTCCCAAAGAGTCCAAACATCATTGATCTCCTAGGATGGCCAATAGATGAATTTAACTTCAGTACAGAGAGTGTGTTTTTTTCTACACTAGGGTTAGCTTAAGGGGCAGAAGTGGGGATTTGGTCAAAGTCTGGAGTTTTGTCCAAGCCCAAATGGAGGCTGAGATGGCAGATCACTGTTTGAGGGTCTTAAGAAGGGAGGTATTAGGAGAGTGGGGTTCCCTTTCCAGAGGTGATTGTATGTGGGGAGGTTCCCGCCTCCCTTTGTCCAACAGGTACATAGCTTGGCCCTGCTGTAATATGGTGCTTTGCCCTCCCATAGAAAATTTTCAGTAGGGACATCTTAGTGAACCAAACAAAGGGAATTTTCACTGCTAGGTATGATAGATGGTGAAAAAGCTTGGGAGCTGTCAACATCTTAAGCATTGCAATTCTTGCCAGCTAAGGATAAGTGTAAAGCTTTCCAGTTCTCGCACTCCATCTGCTGGTTCTTCAGCAGAGGGGCAAGGTTGGGGGGGGCATTCATGTAGGGTCAAGAGATAGTTGAATACGTAGGTATTTTATGGATTTCTTAGTCTGAGTCCAAAGCTGTTAATCACTGCATTCAAGCATGTAACAATTATGGGTAAGACCACTATCTGAACAAATGAGTCCAATTGTTTGAGTGGGGTGCTCTTCGAAGCATCCTCTGTCAGAACCAGCAGATCATCTGCAAAATGCAATGTGCAGTGTTCTTGCTAATGAAGATGAAAAACTTGCAGGGTTTTGTGTTCTCTAATGGCAATAGCTAGGGGCTCTATGGCCAGGACAAAGAGGAGAGGAAAGAGAAGATAGACCTGTTGGGTACCTCTGGATAGGAAGAAGTGGTCTGAGAGGAGGTTTGTTAGTGAGGACCCTCGCAATGGATGAGACATACAAGCTGGAGATCCACTTCTGGAAGGTGAGACCAAAGTCAATCTTGTGCAAAACCAGGTGCAGGTACACCCACTCAACAGAGTTGAAGACTTTTTCAAAATCTACTGATATTGTTGCTACTGGAGTGGGAACAGAGCTGGCAGCTTGGAGCAGATTGATGAAGATCCACGGATGGTCAGCCCCAAGTTAGTCTTTGACAAATCCCACCTCTGATGGGTGGATAAGGGCAGGTAGAAGAGGGTTCAGTCTATAGGCTAGGATCTTAGCTAGGAGCTTTGCATCTGTATTTATTGAAGAAATAGACTGGTAACTACCTGATAGCTGAGGGTTTTTCCCATCTGATGGGAATATGATGACCGATGACCACTTCAGTGAAGGTAGGAGGAAGGTGGCCTTTGACCAGGGAGTCAGAGGATACCTTCTGCAGTATTGAGCAGATGGTGGGACTGATAAGCTGATAAAGGTCAGATGGTAAATCATTGCCCCCCAGGGCTTTGCCATGAGTAAGTGAGGATTGCACCAATTCAGTCTTCTATCTAGTGGTTGTGGATTCCAAAGACCTAACCTTGTCCTCAGAAAGATGAGGAACATGAGGGCGAAGAAGAACTGGTACAGAGCCAGGTCTTTGGATACTCTGGTGGAATAAACAAGGGATGATGTGCCAGCATGTCTGGAGATGCACACTTATGGGCCTCAGCCCTTTGTGTATCTAACTTTCTTAGTGTGATACTTAGTATGAATAGAGGGAAAAGTAAAAGTCTTGCATCAACCCATTGATCCCTGCAGGAATGGTATGTGGTGTCTGGGAGCCATTATACAGGGATTGTTCCAACACTTTTAGTTCTGCCATTCTGGTTTTGCATGTTCTGGAGGCATATTGCATAATGGAGCCCCAAAAGGTAGCATTAAATGCCTCCCATAAGGTGGCTGATGATGTATCTCCAGTGTCATTCAGGCAGGAGATCTCAGCAGCCTTCATTTGCAGCCAGTAGACAAACTCTGCATCTCTCAGAATTAGAGGACTGAGATGTTATGAGGAGGAGCAGGGGAGTTCATACCAGAGAGAGGAGTAGCAGGGTATGGTTGGACATGTACAAGGGGGCAATGGAGGAGGAGATAGTCACCTGAGAAAATCTTGAGGAGGCCAGCCGCAGGTTGAGCCAGCAAAAGGGTCCATGTGTGGGTGAGAATCAGGTGCAGTCCCATCTCCGTAAGGTGCATCTCCCTGCAGATGTGACCTAAGGTGAAATCAGACATGAGAACTTGCAGAGCAGATGCCACTTTGTGGTGGGGTCATTTGTTACCTATAGATCTGTCCATGAGGGCTTGCAGAATGAGATTGAAATCCCCATCAATTAGGCATCTGAGTTAAACTCAGCAATGGCCTGTCCAAATGTGTGGAAAAATTGGGGATCATTGTGGTTAGGGCCAGATACAGTCTCTAGGGCAACTGGACCCTCAAGGGTGGATAAGTAGGTATTAATCAACCAGTGGCCATCAGTATCTGTTCACTGATCCAGGAGTGATCACTGACGGGTTCTGTCAACCAGAAGAGACACTTCTCTCTTGGACAATCGACCACAGATGTGTGCCTTGAGCCCAACCCACTTCTGTGTAGTTTCATGGCTACAAAGTGGGTGATCTTTCTTTCCTGAAGAAAAGTGACCTGGACATGCAAGTGCTTGAGATGAGTCAACACCTGTTTTTGCTAAATGGAAGAATTTAGGTCTCTGACATTCCAGATGATATATATTAGGTCAGCCATTATAATTGGGAGGTAATGTAGCTTGTTTTAAAGATAAAATGTGTAACATTTAGATTTTCTTTCTCATTTTAAGGGGTCAGTTTTTGCAGTATACCAAACAACGATACTGCATTCTATACAGAAACTAATCCTACCATAGCATACTTTATTGGGCTGTAGTTCTGCAAACACCAGCCACAGAGGGGTCATGAAAGGCTCCCCTGTGCTTCCATCTACTCACTGCCTTCATCAGGGGTCAACATCAATTACAGCACCATGCAAGTTCCCTTACATGATCTGGTCTACAGTGAGACAATCCAATAGAATGAAGCACATCCGAAGTTTGCTGACCTCAGTATAAACTGGAGCAATTGTAAAGACTGTGTTCAAGCAACTTTAATTCTGGTGAAGCTTGTCAGCCTGCCCTATGCAAGGGTTTCCATACTGCATCCTGTGATGCTTTGCTTTGGGTGCGAGGCTTTTGATTGCAGGATGCATGACTGGGAGAGAGTTACAGAAACCAGACATGCAGACATTTTATCCATTTTTAAAGCTTCTACTCTCTGCTCTTCCTTCAAACTGCCTCTCCAGCATGCCACATCTGAGTTTACTAATGCTTGACCTACTGATACAGGTCAGCCTTGGCCTCGAGGCAGGCAACCTCAGTTCTGAAGAGGAGAAGCAGACGGTACCTTTGAGATCAGTCCAGGATAGACTGAGCCAGAGGTTTGGCTGCAGGGCTCTCAAAGAGAAAACATACTGTAAGGCAAGGCAAGCCTGCAGTGCTTAAAGGTCTCAATGTTTTTTAACAAGCGGTTGGAAGTGACATCAGGTGGTTACCCCCAACCCAAAAAAATTAAATGCTGTAGGAAAAGCATGCCTTAACTTCATAAATATTTTACTGATGGAAATCATTTGCTTTCCCTGACAATTAGTTTTTTAAGCAGCTAGTCTTTAGTGAAACAAATAAAATGCTGGTGATTTAGTTACAGGTTAGATGATGTGGGGATACAGGAAAGCTGCCTAAACACAGGTTCATATGTTTCTTTGATCTTCGGACTGAAAAGCAATGAGTAGAGTCATGCCAATGTGGCCCAAACCTGGCATGAACCATTATGGGTATGAATGGGCAGAGCAGGTCAGTGACAGGACCAAGAAACCCTGGACCTTAGGACTGTCTAATTTTGCCACATCTGACATGCTGGGGCAGATGCAGTGCATTGGTGTACAGATCTGCATCCACATGGACATTTGGTTCAGCCCATGAGAATTAGATCGGGGGAATCTGGATGCTGATATGTTCACAACTGAATTTCAAAGTTCAAGTATCCTCCCACTGTACTCTAAGCTCCATATCACCATTATGTTTAGCACATCCCTAATTATGGACTGTAAAACTATTCCCAAACAGCTGACTCAGTGGCTTGTTAGTAGTGCTATGGCCTGCCACACCAGCAAGTTATTGGAGTTGGCCAGGGGAGGAGGTGATTGAGCATCCCAGGGACTATTCTCCTCTCCTAGGGAGGCAGGACTCTTACTCCACTCAATGACCACCACCAGGTGGAGGCCAGGTGACACTGCAGCATGAGCGGCTGAAATGGAAGGACTGCTGTTTCACTCAACGCATGCATGCCTACATACAGTACCCATCAATATGTACCAGAGGAGACAAGGAAAGCAAACGCTTAAATGTGACAGGCACCACAATGCCCTGTCTGTCCACCTCTGACCCATGCCATCATAAGGGACTCCTGCTCTCTTCTAGATGCAGTCATGTGGGGCAATCTGTGGGGGAACTTGAGAGCAGGTAGGCCTCTGGGGGGAGATGGTTGACAACTGAAGATGCAGAGATAGAAGTTGAGAATCAGCCTGCCCTAGGAGGTAAAAACCCTGTGGGAAAAATAAAACTGTCTCCATCCTCACCCAGGGGTTGCCAGTTGCAGTACAGAAAAAGTAAAACATAGGCAGAAAACAGAGACCATAAGACCTGGCTAGCATATTGGTGGCATGTCAATCCAGAGTATGTTGGCAGACATGTATAACATACAGTATGGGGCACAGCAGATTTTTGTGCCCCATAGGTATATAATGTGAGACACTAAAGTCTTGTACCTCGGAGATCCTAAGAGACACAAAGAAACCTCGAGGTATAGGGAACACTTTGCACTGGCTCCCGGTTCACATTGGTAAGAACTGCGTAGGCCAACTGTGGTTTTATCCTCTTTGGTAGTAATAAACAAGTTTATTACTCTAATGCAATGTGTCTGTGATTACTTGCATTCCCAATATTGCCAAGAACCTGAAAGTGAGGTTTAGACCTCCTGACAATTGGTGACTGCGTGCAGGCAATATTTGGTGTTTGTAAGTTTTTACTAGTTGCTACAACTTTTCCCTTCCCAACGGGGACAGTAGGTGTACATTTCCATATCATCGCTCCCGTTTTCGAACCAGTTTGTAGTCACTTACAAAGTCTGGCTATTGTTCTCGGATGTGGTCGATGCCAACTTGACCCACTCCATAGCAGCTTTGAATTGAAAGCCTACAAATTCTACAGTAGCCCGACTGTGTATAACATGCTCCTGCTGTGGATTGATACATAGCACGGCGTCTTTTTCACTGTTTGATTTTTCTTTCCCTCCCACACAATGGCCACCGTATCAAATATCTGCGCAGAACTGAGACTCGATATCTCTAACTTCCTTGCCTCCCATGGAGGATGGGCTGACTTCGCGTGGAACTCAAGTCAATCCGATAACCCTATACTGGGGATTTCAACCCAGTACACAGAGATGAGACAATCAACCAATAAGCATCAAGCTAAAGGGCTGATGGTCGCATATCTCTACACTGCTCTGGAAGCCTCCGAAGCGAAGTTTCGAACCCTTGATCTGCACATTTCATCTCTTAAGCAAGAGATGGGTCTGCAGGAAATGGAATGTATTAGACTGCAGCAGAATTTGGAGTCTGAACTTCAGATATTGTGAAATGAAAAGGATTCACTTTTGCATCATTCAGCTCAGGCTGGAGAACAGGAACTTTGTATGTTGAAGCAGGAGTGTGAAAGTTTGAGACAGGATAAGGGACAGGCATTGCATATGAATGACTTGTTAAGTACTGCGAATGCACAATTGAGTGAGGGGATGGGAGAGCTACAGGACAAGATAAATCAGGTATGTAATGACTTAGAAGTGGCTACTAGGGACAATCGCGAATTGAGCGCCGAATATAGAGTTTTGCAGAAGCAAATGCAGGATGAGGTTGAAATGGATCTTGCAACAGTGAGTCCTGCTGAACGTAAAACCAAGATGGCGAAACTGCACCATCAGTGGGAGGTTCTGGCTGGACATGTTAAGGCAATGGGAGGCATAGCCCCTGCCTTACACATGTCATCTGAGGGGGAGATATTAGATGATAACATCTCTCAGTACGATGCCCAGTCACACCCCTACTATGGCCCAGAAACCCCACCCAGCCATTCACAACATGGCTGGTCCCCACTCCACCCATACCATGTAATACACCATCGACGTCATGATGCCCATCATGGGAAATGCCAACATGGTGGCCCCCATGATGGGGGGGAGCAGGCCCAGACCTAGTCCCGATGGCACCACCGATAGCCGTTATTAATGTGGAAGACAGGCAGGAGATAGAAACAATGACTGAGAATGCAATAGGTGATGTACCTCTTCCTGAGGGAAGTAAACAGGCCATTAAAACCCAAATCAGACAGCTTCTACAAAAGACTGGCACTCAGGATGGCATTGTTTGTACTGCGGCAGAAGCTGCAGCTCGGGCTGCCCTAGACGGCGCCCGAGATTATTTACCTCCACCTGATCGGCCCAATAATCCCCTACAAATGGCCTACTCTGTTCAACAAATAGCTGACAGTATCGGTCGGATGAACCCATCCGACAACCTCAGCTGCCACTTGGAAAAGGTGCTTTTCAAATGCGAGATGCTTAGCCTCGCTGCAGAGCTGCAGAATATCAGGTCCAGATATTACACCAGACCATCAATCCTAGTTTGTGGGCCAAACTCCCCAATGCCATCCACCAGGACGGCAACGCCACCTTTGATGAGGTTGCAGCCAAGCTCATCTCTGCACACAGCCCAGGTGTAGTAGGAGTGATGCTTGCATACCCTGTAAAACAGAATGCAAAGGAAAGTCCAGTGACTTACCACCAGAGACTCTGGATGGCCTACTGAGCAGAAAAGCACCTGGCACAAGAAGCTGTGGATGTAGATCTTATTGAATATAAGACCCTGCTCCTTAGGTACATGATTTCTGCAGTACGAGAAAAGGTAGAGCCAACCACTTACCCCAACATTGACAGGTTTGCCGACATCCTTTGGAAAACCAAAAGAGTTTACCAACTTTACATCCATGATCTGGGCTCCGGTTCCAAGAAAGTAGCCACCATGGAGCCTATTCAAGAGGCTGCGATGCACTACACGGTGGAAGGGCAGGCCCAACACAAACAGCCCCTTCCCGTAGACAACCAACACCCCCAACAGGCCCAACAACAACAACAACAACCACCACCACCACAACAACAGCAATGGGGTGGGAACCGGAACTATCATAAGAATAAAAAACATAAGAACAAAGGCAAACAACAACAGCAAAGAATGGGCCCTTCGTATAGGGAGATAGCCGAAAAGAATCGTAAATTCCGAGAGCTCCTGGGCAAGTGTGCTCTGTGATGGATGTTTTTCCCGCTCAGTCCCTTGCAGCTGTGAAACCAGTGACCCAAACCCCGCTAGGCCATGGTGACACCAGAAGTACAGGCCTTCAGGCCCATACAGGCCTGAACCCAGAAGCTCCTCCCTATATAGCATCAGTGCAGCATGGTGAAGTGGTTCAAAGGAGCCTGGTCCAACCTCTCCATGCCCCCAGCAGTACAAATTGGCAATTACAGACCCCAGTCCAGATTGTAAACAAGCTGGTCTTGGATACAAATGGAAGGCCCTGCACCAAGGCCGAGGTTGGGGGCTGCCTACTTGTAGTTTTACTAGATACAGGTGCGGCTATGTCTGTATTACATGATGAACCCTCAGACACATTCCCTTGGTCCACCGGATGGAGGACCAACATGTCAGGAGTGGACGGTACTAGATTACCTGCATACTGGTCTCTACCCTTGCCGGTAGAGTTAGGCCACTTAAAGGCCTCACACACCTTCCAACTGATGGTAATGCATGATCATCCTAGTATCATAGGAATTGACTTCCTTGCACCACACAGCTGTGTGGTAAATTTATCTAACACGCTATTAATGCAAATTCAGGGTTAATACCACACTATTTTGATTCCTGATTCACATGTTGTGGCAACAATATCTGCTAACAACAAAGAGTATGATGTCATAGATTTGTTTAAAGACCATGAGCTTTTCCCAAAGCTTCTCCCCATTTTGCAACAGCATTTGGAAGCATTTGCAATCAACAAACATGACTGTGGCAGAATGCACACTGTCATCGAAGTGCCAGGCCCAGCACATGAGAGGCAAAGGCAATATCCTTTTCCAACTGAGGCCTTGCCTTCTCTCAGAGAAACAATAAAGTCACTCCTCAAGCAAGGGGTAATCAGAACATGCATTTCTACTGCTAACTCCCCAGTGTGGCCCATAAAAAAACCACGGGCGCCTGGAGACTTACTATTGACTACAGGAAATTGAACCAGGTCACCCCCAGTTGTTCACCAACTGTAGCATCCGCACCTGATGTGCTATGACTTTTGACCCCTGACCTAAAATGGTTCAGTGCCCTGGATATCTCCAGTGGTTTTTGGTCATTACCATTGGCCCCCAAGAGTCAATATAAGTTTGCCTTCACCTTTGAAGGAAGACAATATACGTGGACTTGCTTACCACAGGGATTCCATAACAGCCCATCCCTGTTCCATCTGCATATGATGGATGCCCTTGAGGGTTTCTCTACTCCCCAATGTCTCTTGCAGTATGTGGATGACCTGTTGCTGGCAACTGCCACACAGGAACAACACTTGGATCTCTTGGACGAACTATTGACTCTCATTCAGAGAGCAGGCCTAAAATGCAATCCAGCAAAAGCACAACTATGTCAGAAAGAAGTACTCTTTCTGGGTCTAAAAATAACTGACCAAGATCGAAGCCCTACCTGGAAGAAGATACAAGGATTGCAAGCCTTGCCATTGCCTACCAGCTTGGCAGCTCTTCGATGGTTTCTAGGTATGGTAAACTATTTGAGAGATTTCATCTGTGATTTTGCTCAAAAAGCCACTCTTCTGTATGAGCTATTGAAAAAGGACATTCCATGGACTTGGGGCCCTATACATACACATGCTGTGA
The DNA here is from genome assembly GCA_016271365.2 of Neoceratodus forsteri. NCBI lineage: Eukaryota > Metazoa > Chordata > Ceratodontiformes > Ceratodontidae > Neoceratodus > Neoceratodus forsteri. Next base: position 37,860,365 of record CM028134.1, read on the forward strand.
CGTCACTGAAGCAGGCCTTGGCATCCGCCCCTGCTCTGGTCAACCCCAATCCATCACTACCATTCCATCTGGAATGTACCACCTCTGATTTTGCCATGTCAGCAGTGCTGGCTCAAAAGGTTCACGGCACCCTGAGACCTATTGCATATGCATCACAGGTCTTGACCCCAGTGGAACAGAAGTACAGCCTTTGCAAAAGGAACCTTCTGGTCACCTACTGGGCTGTCAAGCACTTTCTGTATATCATTGGGTACTCTCCACTGAATATCGACACCAACCACACACCAACTACCTTTCTGCTCTCGGATAGAGTCAAGGATAAGTCTGTCTCTAACACCAGGCTGACACACTGGTCACTTCTTCTTCAGGATAGAGACATACGGGTGCACCCAACTAAAATTCCATCTATGCTAGCTCATGGACTCCTTTCCAAGGAGAACCCCATGACTATGCATTGCAGTCACCTGATCTTCCAGATCCAGGTCCTTTCCTCCCTGCCACACTACAAATACTTGACAACATCTCTTTGTGTCATATTTTTACTGATGGTTCAGCATCCTACTATCAGGGAGAACAAATTGCAGGGATGGGCATTCTAGTGATTTACCCTTATGGGATCACTGTTAAAATCTCTAAGCATTGCAGTGTAGCATCATCACAGTATGCAGAGATGGCAGCAGTGGCCTGTGCCCGCGAGTTCATCCAGCGTGGGACCGAGGATACCATAATTTTTACAGACTCCAATTGGGTTTGTTGTTCTCTTACAGAATTTCTTCCTTTCTGGCAGAAGAACTCCTTCTTCTCCTCTGATGGCAGCCCAGTGAAGTACAAGGAACTGGTAATATACATATATTCACTGGCACAAAAATTTGCACACAAACTCTATGTACACAAAGTTAAATCTCACTCTCTCCATGATCCCTATCATGTCTTCAGTGATACAGCAGATACCCTTGCCAAGGAAGGGGTCCGATGGGGGGACACATGGATGATGAATCATCCAGAGGCCAATTCGGCCATACATATTGGAGCACTCAGGAAAAAACCTGAACCCTTTTCCCCCTTGGATCTCTCAGCAGCCCAACAAACTGATACTGAACTCAAAGAGGTGTTTAGATTCCTTGACAAGAGTACCGAAGAAAAACTTCAAACACATAACCCTTATCGGAGGCATGAAGGTAAGTTACACTTGTCATCAGATGACAAGCTCATCTGGTACCAGCCAGATGACCCCACTACCAAGTTGTGGGTGGTCCCGAGACACCTTAGGTCTGAATTTTTGCACCAGGTGCATGATACACCCACTCGTGGGCACCAGGGAGTGGAAAACACCCTCCAGAGGCTTAAGACCACCGCCTGGTGGCCTGGTGTCACCAAAGATGTCAAACAGTACATAGATAACTGCCTTGTTTGTGCACAAAACAATCCCATCCCCACCAAACGAAATGCCAAACTTTTACCACAATGACACTCTGGCCCTTGGCACACCATACAGATTGATTTTATTGGTCCCTTAACCAATACCAACAGAAATAACAAGTATGCTCTTGTGGTAACTGACCTCTTCTCCAAGTGGGTTGAAGCTTTCCCCACTAAAGCATGCACCGCTAAAACCACTGCCAAAATCCTGGTGAAACAGATTTTCTCTAGGTGGGGCCTACCTCTTAAGGTAGAATTTGACAAAGGAACCAGTTTTACAGGTGAGTTAATGAAATAATCTCTTGAACTCCTTGGAGTTCAACAAAAGTTCCACATACCCTACCACCCCCAATCTTCAGGTCAAGTAGAGAGAGCCAACAGACGGGTTAAGCAAATACTTTCCAAATTCATTGAGGACATTCCCAAGGATTGGGAGTCCCTACTGCCATTACTCCTTATGGCAATTAGGGGCACATCCTCGGCCACCACCCAGCTCACACCTTTTGAGGTGATGACTGGAAGACAGATGAGATTATCTGAACACCTGTTACTTGACTTGCACACTCCCACTGCAGACCATGTGTCTATAGATCAATATGTGGAAAAACTCAGAAAAGACCTCATACACACATCTGTATGCTGCTAACTGCATGGGTAAGGCCCAGCAACAATCCAAAATACAGTTTGACAAGCACGCACAAGAAGTGGATTGGCAGGTTGGAAATCAGGTAATGGTACTCCGATTTGCACATCCCACCCATTCCTTTTCCAATAAATGGGAAGGCCCATACCCCATTGTCAATAAGCTCAGTCCGGCAGTCTATCAAGTTAGACTCCTGCACAACAGTAAACTGACTGACAAATGGTTGCATGCAAACCAACTGAAACTGTATAAAGGAGTTTAATTACTTTTCCTCACCACATTGGACAGAAAAGTACTGATTCACTAATGTTTGATTTTATTTTTCAGATACACTGAAAAGATGGCAATCTTGTTCCAATATCTCCTCATCTCAGGAGTTATCCCCTGCATCCAAGGCATGGTACCGAACCTCCTACCACACCTTGATCATCCAGCATCTCCTTCAGAGGGAGTATCCATCAATATACCCGATAGTCTGATTACTGTCCAGGAAGGTTCCGATGCTTACCTCACTGCCTCAGTTGTCGCTCCTGATAAATCTACCCTACAAATTGAGTGGCAAACCACATCGCAAGGACAAATTCTCCTTGTGGCCAAACTCTCCAAAGGAATTTTCCAGGGTTGGCCCAATGCTAAATTATCCCCAAATGGTTCTCTGTCCTTGCTACAAACTGCTCTTAGACATTCTGGTTTATACAATATTACTGCCTTAATTGAGCCTTCATATTGTAATTCTCTGTCTAAGGATACCGCTTGAAAATTTTGTGCTGTACACCACATGGCTTCTGCTGCCATGTATCTCTCTGTGTGTTACCACCCACAGACAAGCAGCTTTTGGAATGTCCAAGGCACACCCCAGGTCCCCACAGTGGTCTAACAGCCACTACCCTCCCTGGTTGATTGATTAACAATCTGCAATTTATGCATATACACGTGTTGTTTAATCTCACTTAGTGGAATATGAAAGAATTTGGCATGTGTCACAATACTAACACCTCAGCATTTTATAGTACATTATTGCTTGATAGTTTAGCTGCATTTCAGATACGTACTCAAGACCCTATTGCCGGGGTCCATACCACTGAACATAGAGGCAACTTCAGGAGAAAACCCAATCCTGATGATCAAAGTCATAAACGTAACACACGTGAAGTTGACAGTTCTGATGTCACAGGTGCAACAGGTACTGTCACAGGTCTATTTGGTACAGCTATGTCTATTTGGAATAAGGCAGACATTGCTGCTATCAAATCTCAGTCTACCAAATTTCAGACTGGTTTGGTCAATAATATACTACCCCCATTATTGCATGGTGTGGATGGCCTTAGGAAGAAAGATACACTGTATACAATATGCACAACATTGCTAAGGCATTTATAGACTCTAAAGACAAGATTAACGCTCTCATTGCACAAAATAACAAAGAAGCAGATAAACAATACATTGCTGGAGAAATTCTCTGCTCTGCCTATGGCTCATACATTATCACTACCATCAACAATCTCTTCTGTGATCTAGAATCTGGAAGAATCCCTGATATCATACATGATAGACGTATTTCCAAATGGTATTGTCCATGATGAAAAACCCGTAGCTGTATTGCTATGTGTATGCAACAATCTCTAACCATTACTCTTTCTACGGCTAGAAACTTGGGTTTTGAGACCAGACACCCTAACACTGGTCCTTGTTTCACTGGTAAGAAATGTTCCATAAGAGATACAATGTTTGTTTCCTTTACTGTCTCTTTACCACGCTTTGATCCCACTAGAGCTTTGTTCGACAAGCTTGCACTGGTACAATCCATTGGGCACCTTGATGAAGACATCTACAGAGAACACCTGGATCTACCGCCTCTGCTGGTTTTCCATCCTTTTCTGGACGCCTGGATCACTCGGCACATGGACTGTTGTGTGAAAAAACAATACATTTACTTGTGTCAATGTGAAGTATTTGATGTTATTCAACCTGTCTGTGGTTATTCTCCAGATAGCATTGATTGGACTTTTACAATGGACGATGATATCAGCACAAATGGCACAGATTTTGCAGACTTAACATTGGCTCCGGATCAACTTTATCGATCTTATTGTGAGGAGGTTCATCACCTGTCAACATGGATTTCCAAGACGACCTACACCTGCCCAGTACAGTTGCAAAAGTGGAGACTCCCTACTGTATGCTCTCAGTATAATTCTTTTGGGGAGTATTGCATGGTAACTAATTTCAAAAGCTATACTTATGGATCTGAAATATGTGTTATTGATACCTCCAATTTCTGTTTTGTCCCACACCAGAAAACTGTTATTGGACATACCGTTATAACCCCCATACCACTTGTAGATGCAGACATCATTGATGGTAACCCCGATTATCTGCTCACACTTTCAGAATACTTACCATATTTTAATATACACATAGATCCACTTACACTTACATTAAAATCACTTTTAGACAGGAAAGATACACACCTCATCCACATCAGCAATGATGTGACCAAGGTCAATAAAGCTATCCTTTCATTAATTAATGATGGTGATATGAACGATGCATTGACTAACACCTGGTTAGAAATTACCTTTAAAGGTTTTGTTATTATACAAGCATTTTTAATATTTTTCTTGATTATTATGCTATGCTGCCTACGGTGCACACTGCACCAACATCGTGAGCAGCTCAAGTTCCTTTACAAAGTTCACCTCGGGTTTGTAAATGACCACTGCTCCCTGACCTTTCCCTAGATTTTCCTGTGTTGCCCTTGGAGGCAACAAAGGGGGAACTGTTACACAAGGTCTCTGCACCCTTATTGGTACCCTCAGAGGTACACCGTAGACAGCTAGTGCTTAGGCATATGTTATACTAACATATAGGGCTAAGGGCATCTACTGTATAAGAGTAGATGTCAGGATATGCACACATGTTATTGTAATACACTTTGCTTGCTAATATATACATATATTCTTCTATGTATTTTCTGTGTATTTCTTACTTATAAGATGTTAGGACACCTGTGTTCTTGGAATAATTATGATATGTAAGTCGGCATTGCCACCTTTCGGTGATTTGTACTACTACACTGAGTTATGTAAGACTCTGTATAAGAACTCTTTTTTTTCACAAACTGATGACTACTACAAAATTGTATAATGTTATCTTGGACCATGGAGCCTCCTCTAATTTAGCCAATAGGGATCATCTCTGTAACTAGAAATGTTTCTATCTTACAGTAACCATAGTAATTATCATAGGTATATAATGTGAGACACTAAGTCTTGTACCTTGGAGATCCTAAGAGATGCAAAGAAACCTCGAGGTATAGGGAACACTTAGCACTGGCTCCCAGTTTGCATTGGTAAGAACTGCTTAGGGCAACTGTGATTTTATCTTCTTTGGTAGTAAAAAACAAGTTTATTGCTCTAATGCAATGTGTCTGTGATTACTTGCATTCCCAATATTGCCAAGAACCTGAAAGTGAGGTTTAGACCTCTTGACACCCCCACAGCCTGCAAAGGCTTGTCCCGCTTCCCCCAATGCCATGGCACACTGCTTTTGACACTAGTTCAGCCAGCGTGCCAGCAACTTGTGACAATTTAGCCGCTGCAATCAGGGGCCGCCTCCTCATTGCAGCGTAAGCCATTCACTGCAATGAGGGAGCGACCCATCATTGCAGGGCAGGATCTTTACAGAGTGATATTGTTTCTGAACATGGCAGTGGTTTGCTGCTGTGTTCACAAACAATATTAACCCCTCCATGTTTACTTGCCAACTGAGGCCTCAATCCCTGCAGGCTTCACTGCCTGCATGTTTCTGTTGCTGACGGGGGTGCCCAATCCCCCATCAGCTACAACGGCCCCCCAAAAAGCCCAGACTCCATTGGCATACTGGGAGCCCACCCCAGTGTGCCACATGCCCCTGTGAAATAAAAAACTGTCCTGTGATGTGTTTTTTTTTTAACCCTGTAAAAAAGGAAACTGTCCCTCGGCAGTCTCCCTGCCCCCCCCGCAATCCGCACTCACTCACTGTTCACCCTGCCTCCCTACAACCCCCCTTACCCCATACTTATCTCCAGAGCTTGGCGCAACGATCTTCGGTGGACCAGGAACATGTCTGCACTCTTCAAAGCTGACCACAAACTGAGGAAATGCCAGTAAGCTGTATAATGGAATAAATGCGGGTTTTCCAACTTTAATGCATATCTCAGTCATTTTTTGGAATTTTGGCACCAAATTTTCAACATGGGGTTTTGGGACCCCTCCTCATGAATTCTTGAACTGTTATGGCATTAATTGGCCCCGGAAGGTGATTTTGCAGTCACTGCTTGGAATCACCTTTCGGGGCTGATTAACGAAATGACAGTGCCAGTGTTTATGAGGCGGGCTCTCAAAAAGCCTATGTTGCAAATTTGGTGAAAAAAATCCCAAAAATTACTATTTTATGACCGTGCGTTGCGCAGTTGCTATGCACGCTCATAACTTCATGAATTTGCATGCCAGATTTTCAATGTTGCCATTTTTTCACACCTCCTTGTGAACAGTACAGCTGTCATTGTTCACATCCTGGCGGAAATGTGGTTTCGCACTTCCAGTGCAGAATAGCGCAGTCACTGTGGGAAATCAGTGTTTGGGACAGATTAAGAAAATGACAGTGACACTGTTCATGAGTAGAGGTCCAAAATGCCTATGTTGAAAATTTGATATCGATACTCCATAAGGCCAGCTGTTATTCACCGGCGTGCATTGAGCAGTTTGCACGCACGGTCGTAACTTCGCAAATTTATAATATTTTCACTCCAGATTTTCAACATTGCCATTTTCCCACACCTACTTATAAACAGTGCAGCTGACATTTTTCCCATCATGGCCAAAATGTGATTTCGCACTTCTGGCGCAGAATAGAGTGGTCGCTATGGGAAATCACTGTCTGGGACAGATTAAGAAAATGACAGTGATACTGTTCACGAGCAGAGGTCCTAAAATGCCTATGTTGAAAATCTGGTGATGATAGCTGATCAAAAGACTGTGTTACTAGTGTGCATTGCACACTTTCCACACACCCTTGTAACTTTGCAGATTTGTAATATTGTCATGCCAGATTTTCAACAGTGGCATTTTTTCACACCTCCTTATGAGCAGTACAACTGTCATTTTTCACATACTGATTGAAATGTGATTTCACAGTTGCTGCACAGAATAACACAGTCACTGTGGGAAATCAGTGTTCTGGACAGATTAAGAAAATGACAGTGGCACTGTTCATGAGCAGAGGTCCTAAAATCCCTATGTTGAAAATTTGATGACAAAATTCCATAACATGACTGTGTTACAAGCGTGCGTAGAACTATTTCCACTCACCCTTGTAACTTAGCAAATTTGTAATATTTTCACGCCACATTTTCAACAGTGGCATTTTTTCACACCTCCTTATGAGCAGTACAGCTGTCATTTTTCACATCCTGGCTAAAATATGTTTTTGCACTTCTACCGGAGAATAGCATGGTCACTGTGGGAAATCATTGTTTGGGACAGATTAAGATTGAACAAGTGAGAGGGGGGAGTGACCAAGCTCAACTGAGCTCTGTCAGGACTGCTGCAGATTTCTTTGTGGACAGACAAAGGCCCCAACGCAGTCAGGAGTCCCATACAGAAGCGCAGCCTGCAGCACCAAGAGAAACATAACGAGTGAGTGACAGTGCAGAGCGGTAGTGGGCGAGCTCAACGGAGCTCTATTGTGACTGCTGCGGATTTCTTTGTGGGCAGAAAATGCGGCAATGCAGGCAGGAGCCCAGTACCAAAGGCTAGCTTGCAGCGCTGGCAGAAACAGAATGAGTGATTGAGAGAGGGGGAGTGAGCGAGCTCAATGGAGCTGTGTCGGGACAGCTTCAGATTTCTTTCTGGCCAGAACAAGCCGCCAATGCAGGCAGGAGCACAGTACAAAAGAGCAGCCTGCAGCGGTAGGAGACACAGAATGAGCGAGTGAGGGAGGGGGAGTGAGTGAGCTCAATGGAGCTCTGTTGGGACTGTTGCAGATTTGTTTGTGGGCAGAAAAAGGCAGCAATGCACGCAGGGGCCCAGTACAAAAGGGCAACCTGCAGTGGCGAGAAAACCAGAATGAGCAAGTGAGAGAGGGGGAGTGAGCGAGTTCAGTGGAGCTCTAACGTGACTGCTGCGGATTTCTTTGTTGACAGAAAAAGGCGGTAATGCAGGCAGGAGCCCAGTACAAAAGGCCAGCCTGCAGTGCTGGCAGAAATGGAATGAGTGAGTGAGTGAGAAAGGAGGAGTCAGCAGACTCAATAGACCTGTGTCGGGACTGCTGCAGATTTCTTTGGGGGCAGAAAAAGCCACCAACAGAGGCAGAAGCCCAGTACAAAAGGGCAGCCTGCAGCGCCAGGTGAAACAGAATGAGTGAGTGAGAGGGGGGAGTGAGCCACCTCAATGGAGATCTGTCGGGACAGCTGTGGATTTCTTAGTGGGCAGAACAAGGTGCCAATGCAGGCAGGAGCCCAGTACAAAAGAGCAGCCTGAAGCACTGGGAGAAACAGACTGAGCGAGTGACAGAAGGGCAATGAGCAAGCTCAACACACCAACGCAATCAACATTCGGCTTTGACAAATGCTTGTTTCTTTCCTCCCTAGCTGACCTGGGCAGCTATCAGCCCTGTCTCCATGCTCGGGGTCATTCTTCACCTCACTCCTGGTTTGAGGGCTAGTCCCCCCACAGATTTACATAGGCGGCAGGGTGGGAAGGGAAGGGCCATCCTCCCCAACACACATATTCAGATCACTCTGGAAACAAAGCAGTAGGGTGGACCACCAAGATTAGGGCAGGACTTCATTTAACCCAGACTCCTAGATTTTTCACTTGATTGCTGGGGTTTGCACATTGATGCATCGTGTAGAGGCACACACGTGCTGCAGAAGTCCCGCAGCTCCCTTCCATTCTTGCTTCTCCTTAACCATCCCACCGTAAGACGTCCAGCTGGTGGCAGTCACAGGGTAGAGCTGGCAGCCTCCCCTCCTCAGGAGAGGAGAGCAGTTCATCAGACACTCTAACCTCTCACCCACCAGCCAGCCCCCAGCAACCCAAGACAGCTTCCGATCCCAGGTCACTGGCATGGCACATGGTAGAGCTACCACCGCATCACTTATCTGGCTATGTCCATGAGTCCTAAATCACAGCCTGTTCACCACATCATGTCACATCATCCTGGAGCTGTGTCTTTTTGTGCTGATACCACCTACCTCATCTGCACAGACCAGAGAGGAGGACTGTGAGCCTGTCAAGATGTTGACCTGCTTGTGCCATCATTTCATTCTTGTCAAGTTATGTCATGCCATCAGCTTCCCCGAAACACCTCTCAGTGTAATGCATTATTAACATGGGCATCATACATTAGAGTAAATTTAAGATGTGATGTACCTGTTTCATGGACATAGAAACATAGAATTTGACAGACGATAAGGACCACTTGGCCCACCTAGTCTGCTCATTTCCTTACCTGATGGATAAGCTGCAGATCCTAGTTAACCAACAGCCTACTTCCTCCTGCCCCCCCACTAGAATTGTCTTATGTCTGTCCCATGCATTCTTGAATCCCCCCACTGTTCTTGACTCCATGACCTCCTCAGGAAGGCTGTTCCATACATCCACAACCCTATCCATGAAAAAATGCTTCCTAACATTCCCTCTGAGCTGTCCCGCCCTCTATCTTCAAATTGTGTACCCTTGTTCTTTCACACATCTTTTTCTGAAAGATGCTACCCTCTTGGGCTTTGTTGATTCCCTTGAAGTACTTGAAAGTTTCTATCATGCCCCCCTCTCCCTCCTTTCCTCAAGGGTATACATATTAAGCTCCTTTAGCCTTTCTTCATATGCCTTCTGGTGCAGACCCTGCACCATTTTGGTTGCCCTTCTCTGGACAGCCTCCACTCTGTCTATGTCTTTGCGGAGATGGGGTCTCCAAAACTGCATGCAGTACTCCAGATGGGGTCTCACCAACTGTCTGTACAGAGGGATAACAACTTCCTGTTTTCTACTGTTGATGCTTCTCCCTGTGCATCCCAGTATCCCCCCAGCCCTCCTTACTGCCTTCTCACATTGCTTGCCCACCTTTAGGTCATCTGATATAATTACTCCCAGGTCCCTTTCCATTTTTGGTGCTGTTAGTATCTCACCCCCTATTGTGTACTCTTCCGCTGGGTTTTTGTTTCTCAGATGCATTACCTTGCACTTCTTTTCATTGAATTTGAGCTGCCATAATACATTTGACCATTCCTCCAACCTAGCCAAGTCCCTTCTCTTCCTTTCCACCCTACCCTGTGTATCAACCCTGTTGCAGATCTTTGTGTTGTCTGCAAAGAGACATACTTTTCCTTCCAGGTGCTCTGCAATGTCACTTATAAAGTCATTAAAGAGGACTAGCCCCAGTACTAAACCCTGAGGTACCCCACTAGTTACCCTCCTTTCTTCACTGTGGATGCCGTTTACTATTACCCTTTGTGTCCTGATGTCCAGCAAATTTTTTATCCAGGCTTCCACCTTAGGACCCACTCCAAGGCTGGCTAGCTTGTTTAATAATCTTTTGTGTGGGACTGTGTCAAATGCCTTGCTAAAATCTAGGTAGGCCATGTCCACAGCCCCTCCCTGGTCTACTACTTTGGTCACCCAGTCAAAGAAATCTTTTAGATTTGTCTGACACATCCTGCCTGCTGTGAATCCATGCTGCCTTGGGTCCTGTGCCCCACTGGCCTCTAGGTAATCAACAATTCTTTCCTTCAGAAGTGATTCCATCATTTTCCCTACCACTGAGGTCAAACTAACTGGTCTGTAGTTTCCTGCCTCTGCCCAGCTCCCCTTTTGTGAAGTGGAATCACATCCACCCTCCCCCAGTCCTCAGGTACCACCCCATCCTCCAATGATTTGTTAAATAGAGTAGTCAGTGGTGTCAGTAGTTCAACCCTTAGTTCTTTTAGAATTCTGGGGTTAATCCCAACAGGCCCCATTGCTTTGTCCATCCTCAGTTTCAAGAGTTCTTTCAGAACCCTTTCTTCTGTGAGTGGACTGGCATCAACCCCCCTATCCAGAGTGTTTCTCTTGTTTGGTTTAGGTACCTCTCCCACCTCATCCATTGTGAATACTGAGCAGAAATATTCATTCATTATTCCTGCTTTTTCACTGTCACCCTCTGCCCACATTCCCTCCCCTTTATTAAGCCTAAGTATTCCTCTCTTGGTCTTTCTTCACTCCCTAATGTATCTATAAAAGGTTTTATCCCCCTTCTTAATATAGTTGACTATCTTTTCCTTGGCTTGGACCTTTGCTATTCTGACTGCCTTCACTGCCTCCTTCTGCTTTAACTGATAAAGTTCTCTGTCCTGCTCCTTCTGTGTTTCCTTATATTTCCTGAATGCCATCCTTTTCTCCTTAACCTTCCCTGCCACCTCTTTTGAGATCCATAGTGTTTTTTTCCTTTGTTTTGTTTTGTTGATTCACTTCACACAAAGGCTTGTTGCCTCTGTGATGGCTGTTTTGATTAGTCCCCATTGTTCCTCCACCCCTCCTTCTTGCTCATTTACTAGTGCTTTTCTGAGGCACTCTCTCAGTTTCCCAAAGTCAGCCCTCATGAAGTCCTATACTCTTGCTTTTGTATGGCTTGACTCTATGGCTGTGTTTATCGTGAACCACATGGTTTGGTGGTTGCTTGTTCCCAGATGGCTACCCACTTCTAAATCTGAGATCCGGACTCCATCCCTGTTTGAGAGTACTAGGTCTAAGATTGCTCCCTCCTGAGTGGGTTCCAACACTAGCTGTCTGAGGCATGCCCTTTGTAGGGCATCAAGAATGACCCTGGTCTTGGATGTGCCTGCAGCAAAGGTGCTCCAGTTAACATCTGGCATATTCAGGTCCCCCAACAACAATAGCTCTCCTTTTTCTGCCATTCTAAGGATGCCTTCTATCATTTCCTTGTCCATTCCCTCATCCTGAGATGGGCATCTGTACACAACCCCCAAGTGGATTGTGGTGCCATTTCCTGTCTCCAGGGTGACCCATAGTGCCTCATCTTCTCCATGTTTACTCCTTATTTCTGTAGCTTAAATCCCTTCCTTTACATACAGAGCTACTCCTCCTCCTCTTGTACCTTCCTTGTCCCTCCTATAGATTGTGTATCCTAGTATGTTGACATCCCAGTCATGGTTCTCTGTGTACCATGTTTCAGTGACTACCACAATTTTCAGGCTTCCCTCTTCCATCAAGGCCACTAGTTCAGGGAGCTTGTTACACAGACTACGGGCACTGGTACTCATCACCCTCCATTTTTTGATGGACTTACTCCTTTTAGCCTCATCTCTGTCTTTACTGCTTTTGCCTTTTTTGCATTTACCCCGTCCTGCTTTTTAATGACTTCTCTACCTTGGTGTTTACCTCTCTAATGACCGTGTTTTGTGGGGGGAGGCTGGGATTTCCCTGTTCCTTTCCAGTGCCTCCACCTTGGCTAGTTTAAATGCTTGCCAATGAAGCATTTAAACCTATCACCTAGGATCCTGGCTCCCCCCCGGACAGATACAGACCATCGCGCCAGTATAGGCCTGTATCCCCCCAGGTGGCTCCCCAGTCCACAGTGAAGCCAAAATCCTGAGCTCCACACCAGTTTTTCAATAATTCATTGAATACCATGGTGCAGAGTATCCCAGCATCACTCTTGCCATAGACAGGCAGCACCTCTGAGAAGGTTACAGTATGTGCTACTTGTCTAAGACCCCTCCCCAACTCTACAGACTCCTCTTGCACTGCTCTGATCCCATTCCTAGCCAGGTCATTTGTCCCTAGGTGGACAGTGACATCCAGCTCCCTCCCTTATGCAGCTGCTCCCGCAGTCCTGAGGATTCACTTCCTGTCCCTCCAAGCCATTGTGCCATGTAGGCACCTTACCTCCTTTTCCCCTTCCTCCCCCACTTCTACCCCCCAATCATTGCATCCCCCACCAGAAGTTGTTTCCTTCTCCTGTGGGGTCTCATGCCACCCTCCTGTGGGTCTCCTCTGTGGAGGTTCCCAGCATCCTCCTCAGTCTCCACTGAAGGTGCCTCCATAGAGGAACCACTCTTCACCAGAACAGCATATGAATTGTGGAGAGGGTACAGCTGGAGGGATGCACCTCTGTTCCACCACCCTCTCTCTCTCTCTGAGCCCACCTTGGTCCAACTGCTCCTCTTTCTTGGCAACCTCTGAGGTAGCGGCGGTGGCTTTGCTGGTCCCTGGGTGGGGGAAGAGGTTTCATGAATCCAAGCCAGGTCATCCTGGAGATGGGTAACCTTCTCCCTCAGACCAGAAAGGTGCCTGCAAATAGGGCAGCATCGTAGCCTCCAGAATGTCTCCCGGAACACTGCCACCCCACAGCTATTGCACTGCACCACTCCCATCATGTCTTATTTTGTGTCCCCTCTTCTGTTGCTTTGTATGCTTACTCTCCCCTCACTTTATGTATTTTTCCACCTATTTTCCTACTGCCTATGTGCCTTTACAACTCTCACCTTTCCTGTTCTGGGACAGGAACTTCCTGTATTCTTCAGTAGTCTCCTTCTTCCTTGCTTGGACTCAGACCTGCAGCCGCTAGAGGGGGGAGAATGAGATATTATTTTTCCTTCAAGGTTGACGAAACTAATGTGTCTCAGTGATCCTTCCCTTCCTACTGCCAAACAGGAAGTTCCTATTGTCAGTCAAATCTAGTGGCTATAAAAGTAGAACTGGCTTAGGGTGGGAAGGTGGAGGGCTTGGTGGGAGAGCAAGTACTAAGAAAAGCTGTAGATTTTAGTCAGGTGTCTCTTGCTCTGAAAGCAAGATTCTTCTGCCAGAAGCTAGCAGCAGGAAACTGTAATTGGAGACACCTGCTTTTCTACTACTCAAGCCACACCACAATTAAATTATCTCCTCTGCTCCTGACCTAGCAAACTAAGTTGATACAGTCCCCTTCCCTAACACAGAAACACACACTGACTTACTTTTTTTTTTGTATACCTTAAATGAGACCCCCCCACTTCAAATAAAGTATCTGTTTAATCCCAACAGGCACTAACTCCTGCTGAGGTAGAAGTGTTTTATCAGTAAGAAAAGCTATAGCTTTTAGTCAGATATCTCTTGCTCTGAAAGCAAGACTCTTCTTCCAGTGACTTATGACTGTGTATCTCATTCTCTACAGCCCCCTTAAAGGGCAGTAGAGGGCAATCTCCACAGAGGGTGGACTACCAAGGGATGCCCTGAATGAGAACTTTATCACTGCGCAGTAAAGTTCTCATTTGGGGCCCTCTCTGGTTGTCCACCCTTTGTGGAGATGGTCCACTACCACACTTTAGAGGGGTTGTCTCCAGTAGGATTCTTGGTGGTAAGGGACCTCTCGGGTGTGATGGCTGCTTATGAGGCAGAATCAGGAGAGGCAGTGGTGGCTTATAACTGATAACTGAGCTATCATGTTGGCTCTTGATTCTGTTGCACCAGCATGTATAGGACCCAGTAATTCTCACTTGAGATCCCTGTGGTTTGACAGGGTGCTCAGGGAGATGAAGATCATGGGTCAGAGATCAGAGCATTGTTGATGGAAGTCCAGGACCGATGGGGACAGACTGGCTTTGAGAACTCATTACGGTGAATATCAAAGGGCAATCTACTGTAAGAAGGCAGCATTCCTGTCCAGGGATATTGCTACAGGGAGGAACAGACCAGCTCAGCTCTTTCAGACTGTGGACAGGTTACTTCATCCTACCTATCTACAAATGATAAGGGCAGTTTCATCTGCCAGTTCTTTTCTGACTCAGCATCTTCCATCAGGACTGGGATTATCCCAACTGGGATGTTGTGGCTCAGCCGGGGTGGTGCTAGTTGTCAATGGGAGCACTGCACTCCTCCTGTTTGGGGTGAGTTTACTCCAGTGGGGTGGAACAGGTTTGTGAGGTAATCTTGTAGTTGCGTCCCACCCATTGTGAATTGAACCCAAGCCTGACACATCTTCTAATGTGCTATGTGGGGTTTCAAGATCCAGTGTTCGCTGAGATAGTATGGTGCTCCCTTTCAAAAGGGTCTTTCCCTAGCATTTTGAAAGAAGCACTGGTGAAGCAAATACTGAAGAAACCATCTTTGGACCTGTCTCTAACCTTCCCTTTTTGGGAAAGGTTATTGAGAAGACAGTGGCACTGCAACTCAAGGCACATGTCACAGCCTTTAACTTCTGTGAGCCTCCCCAATAGGGATTTGGGTCTAAGTAAAGTATGGAGACCATGTTGGTCAGGGTGGAAAATGACCTCCTCAGAGCAAGAGATTGAGGGGAACAGTTACAGTAGTTTCATTCTATTCAGTCTCTCCTCAGCATTTGACATCGTGCACCATTGAGTGTTGCTTCGTCACCTAAGGTTATTCTGTGGACTTACCAGCACTGTCATCAGCTGGTTTGAGTCCTTATTTACAGGCAGGATGTGGGGGAGTGGGAAATTTCCTCTCATTCCTGAAGTCCCTGGTCTGTGGAGTTCCTCAGGGCTTGATCCTCTCTCCCATGCTGTTCGTGGTGTACATACTGCCCCTTGGGAAGATCATGAGATGCTACAGTCTGGGTTTTCTCTGTTAAGCAGATAGCATCCAGCTGTGTTTGTCATTTGCACCGGGGAGGCCTGACATGGTTGAGGTACTAAATTTGTGCCTGGCTGAGATCTAGGACTGGATGTTCTCTAGCTTGCTAAGACTAAATCCAGAAAAATGGAGCTATTGGTGGTTAAGTCTGGTTGTCAGCAAGGTTCAGAGGTGTCAGGAGAAGTGATTGGCCAGGTGCTTGGTTCCTCTCAGCTTGCAGCCTCTGCCAAGGCAAAGAATCTGGGTGTCACTTTTGATGATAGATGGACACTTGAGGCTCAGGTGTCATTGGTAGTCTGGAGTGGCTTCTACCATCTCAGGAATAGCACCCAGATTAAAGCTTTGATCCCACTGGATGACTTGCCATCACTAGTGCAAAAATAGGAATCTAATAAAAGCTGACTCTGAATTAAGTCCAGTCATAGACACCTCACTCAGAGTTACCTTTGCTAGGGAAAAGAACCTTGGAGACCTTTTTGGTGCACAGCCACCAAAACCCCTACCCCGCTAGAGCACCTGCATTGGTACAGCCCCTTAAGGCACATTCAAGTGTCATCACTGCAATGTTTGTAAACATGTAGTCCCAGTTGATAAATTGAGCATACCAGGATGCAATAGGAAAATACAACTTAAATAGTATATTACCTGTAGTACCAAATACAGTATGTTGTTTATGTTGCCTGGTGCCCATCCCAAACGTCTATGTAGGTAGAACCATAAGTAGAAACAAGGACAGCTGCAAGAACATGTAAGGGCCATCAACGGTGGTAAAATGGAGAATGCCTTAGGTAACCACTTTTCACTGGTACATAGATGTAACCCAGATTCTTTAAAATTTACAGTACTGGAGCATGTACCTGTTAACCAAAGAAGTGGAGACAGACAGCAACTTTGTTGCAGAAAGAATCTAGATGGATTCACCACATGAAATCACTTAAACCAAAGGGATTTAATGACATCATTGCTTTTTCATTGTTCTTGTAATTGTACAAATATGTGAAATGTGTTTTTCTTCTCTCACACTGAACCGTACTTTCCTGTGTTTTGGTGATCACCCTCTATGGGAAGGGCAAATTGTTTAACCAGGAAAGATTCACTAAGCCAGAGCTTGTTTCCAGGTGTGATCTGGGAGCACAAGGAACTTAAGCAACTTGCTCAAGGCCACACAGTATGCAAGTGGGGGCTGATGGGTTTCAAACCCAGGTCTGCAGGTTTGCAGCTCAGTGTCCTTAACTATTATGCTATACTTCCTCCTAAAGGAAAGGGGAAAGATAGGGAAAAGTACAGGAATCCAAGAAAGAACACAAGCAACTGATAGAAATCATCATGAATAGTTGTTATTTAACATCTATCTTCTTTCTCACCAACCCTCCACCTGTACCCCTCTCTACCCTTCCCCCTCCCTCCCCCTATTTTCACCTACCCGTCTTTCCCTTATACCCTACCAACCTAAGCATGCCATAGGTGACAAACAGTTGTAATCTGGAGAAGGTACTATATTATTCACTTTTTGCAGCATTAGCACACCAAGCTTTAATCTTTTAGAACTGAGCAATGGTAGGAGTCTAACACTGACCAGTATAGCTTTGGGAATAAGACAGGCCAGGGAACAATTTATTTTAGTATGCAAAAAACAAAAAAAACTAATTACTTGCAGCAGCCGGCACAAAGCACAGATGGAGCGAGAAACTGGCATTCAGGCTCAGAAAGGAAACTAGAAGGTTAAGGCTCACTATGCAGTGTGGGCCCTGATAAAATAATTTTTACTTTGAATAAGTGAACACTGGGGGCTCTTGGAGTGGGACAGGAAGAGTGATGAGGCTGAGATGGGCAGGGGGTGTTTTTTTCTAATACTGTATATGTCTAGATTTGGGAGTTTAATTGACAATCTGTCCTGGTTCATAGTTCACAGACCCAAAACAAACATTTATTTCCCCTTCCTAGATGCTGGAGGGTTCCTGCCTTCTGCCAAAGCGAAGACAACAAAGGAAAATGCCGTGACAGGGGCCAGGTTTGAATGCATCGCTAGTATCTCATGTATTATGTAGTAGATACGTGTATTTAAAGAATGATGTTTTTGTATTGTAACCACACCCCTGAGGAAGACTTGGTTTAAGTCGAAGCGCTGGGTGAGGGAGTCCGTCGTTGTTTGGTACTCCTTGCATGAATAAAACATTATTTTGTTCCTGGCTTGGCTGCTTGCAATATTTTCAAGGAGAGACCCAAGTGCCACCTGTTTTTTGAATTTCTGGCTTCTGCCAAAGCTCCCAAGTGCCATCACAGAACTTGCAAAGAAATAGGATCAATTGGTGCCACTGCAAAGTGCTCAAACCTCATCAATCTTCGTGTCACCGTCACTGAAAATATTAAGCTAACCACTGTCACGAGAGGAGTGGGACCACCAAAATTTAGACAGACCACTGAATAAGGTACAGTGCAATGTACTGGTGTGTAGTTTTATTGCACAAATATCTCGGTTCAGAAATTATAGGATGGTGTCAATTTTTTCACGATGGCGTTCAACAAAGTGTTTTTAAAGGGCATCTATCAAGCTCTTCCAAGTTCAGCTTAGACACCCTTACAAAGCTGGCCAGTATTAAACTGTTAAAGTATTGAGCAGCCTGGGATTTACTTATCTTTTAAATTTATTTATTTATTAAAATTGTTTCACCAGGTAAATACACAGAGGTACAACAAGAATCTAGCTTACAGATGCAACCAGGGATGGGGTGGGGAATGGGGAGTGGGAGTACAAGGTTGGAGTGAAGAACATTACAGAAATACATGTGAGATACTGTCAGTACAAAGTTATACAATGCATACTGTATGTACAATAATAGTTTTACAAGATGTACTATAATAGGTACACAACTGACAGCAGGGTTCAGTAAAATGGTACATAAAGAGCATACAAGGATGAACACAGGAACACAATCAGCCACAGTCAAAAATAGATGCAAGAATAATTCCAAGGGACTGTTTAGAAGAGAAACACTAGTAGGTGGGCAGCCATCCAAAGCTAGCTTGTTCCATAGCTGGGGGAGTCTGTAACAGAAAGTCAGCGGACCAGACTTCAATTTACTGTACACTCATGTTAGCTATTATGTGCTGAAACTAGTTGCTTCTTTGCAGCACATCTACCCTGCTCTGCTTCAGCTTTGATTCTGAACTCATCCTACTCCTGGCTTCCCACGATCCTTGATATAGTTCAGCCCCAAGTTCATATGACATATCAGTTTGCAAGAGCAGTGGTTTATACAATACCTTTCCAGAGACTTTATTTACAGTTCATGTGTAAGTATCACAAACTATATGCAATAGATTAATTTTAACATTCTTAACAGAAGAATATATTCATTCTAGGCTTTTTATACAGGTAAGATAAAGAACGTATTTCTAATGAAGTAGGAAACCTTGCCTCTCACTCCTCCCATCTCCCTTTTCTTCTGTTAACTTTCCCACTTTAGATTGAAGGAGCACTCCTAAGCAATCAGAACGCTCTTTTCCTTTGCATGTGAGACACTCTTATTCTGTGGCGAGTGTCTCACACACAGCTGACCTAGAAAGGGTCATATTTGGGTAAATTTTTAAATATTTAATATAATATTGATAAAGCTTGATCAATTATATATTAATACGGGTGATGAGATCACTCTTACATTTATAAGAGTGGTCTCACATTCTTAGGGCAACAGAACCAATTACCTTTGGTTTGAGGTTCTCATACCCTAAGAATGCAGCTGAGACCACTCTTACAAGCACTCTTACAACTGAAAGAGTGGTCTCGTTGCCCCTGTTAACATACATAAGAACAGGAAAGGGTTGGCTGGTCGGAATCTTAAGAACATTTTGGATTCACATATCAGGTGAGTACTAACCCGTGTCTATTGTTAAAGTTCAGTAGTCATTTTAAAGTTACTAACACTTATTTCCATTCTTTCTAAATTTTTCTGCAACCCATAATAAATAGTTAATCGAAAGAAAGAAGCTGAGGCCCATGAGGTAAAACTACTATAAATATAATATTTTGCTTAGTATAAGATAAAAAGACATGGGCTCTGTCAGTAAGCTCCAAAGGACTGAAGGGGAAAATAGTTGCAACTTTTTAAAACAAAACACAGGAAAAGGCATAAGAACAGAATAAACATAACTTAATAATAGCTTGCAGAAAGGAAAATGCCCTTTTAACTGAGAAAGGGACCTGATCCCACCTCAGCCAGGTGCAGGAGTCGCCCTACGAACATACAAACATACAAAACCACCAGCAGATACAGGCCACATGGTCTATCAAGTCTGCTCGAGTGTGCAGCTAGCAATCCTTTATACTGCAATAGCCCCTTCTTCCCCTTCCCCATCACGGTGACCCTCCCCCTTCCTTTGTCCCATCCCCTTTTAAAACTGCCCACCAACATACAGGACACCACCTCTTCAGGCAGCGCATTTCACGTAGACACCACCCTTTCCGTGAAAAAATGCCTCCTCACTTCTCTCCTGAATCTTCATCCCTCCAGTCTCAGACCATGTCCCCCCCCAACTTAAAGATCCCCTCTGTACCAGTCTTGTTTATTCCCTTCATGTATTTAAAGTTCTTAATCATATCTCCCCTATCCCTCCTCTCCTCCAGAGAGTACATGTGAAGCTCCCTCAGCCTCCCCTCATAGGGTTTGTCTTCCAATCCCATGATCATCCTTGTTGCTCTGTGCTGCACTCCCTCCAGTAATCTAACATCTTTCTTTAGTAAGCTGCCAGTACTGCATGCAGTAGTCCAAGTGCAGCCTCACCAACGATCTGTGCAGAGGCAGGATTACCTCCCTTCCCCCAGAGATGATTCCTGTAGCAGTACACCCCAGCATCTTGTTGGCTTTAGTTGCTACCTTCCTGCACTGTGCTGAGTGGTTCATTTGCCCCATTATTATCACCACAAGATCCTTCTCCTCCTGTGTAGCAGCTATCTGTACCCCTCTCAATTGATAACACCTCCTTGGGTTCCTTGCTCCCAAGTGCATGACTTTATTCTTCTTAGCATTGAACCCCAGCTCCCATGTGTCTGACCAGTCCTCAAGTTTTGTCAGATCATCCTGAAGTCTCTGCCACCCTATTGTGTCATCTGCCACCGCACCAATCTTGGTATCATCTGCAAAAAGACTAATTTTGTTCTTAATGTCATGGGAGATGTCAGCTATGAAAATGCCAAACAACACATGGCCCAGTACCGAGCCCTGCAGCACCCCACTCATTACAACCCTTGGAGCTGAGAGTTCCCCTCCCACCACTACCCTCTGTTGACTCCCTTGCAGCTAGTTCTTGATCCAGTTCATCATCTTTGTCCCTGCTCCCTGGTATCCCAACTTGCTAATCAGCCTCCCATGTGGCACCGAATTGGATGCCTTGCTTAAATCCAGATACAGGACATCCACCGCATGGCCCTTGTCCAGTTCCCTAGTCACCCAGTCATAATAGTCAATCAGGTTGGTCTGGCAGGATCTGCCAGAGACAGACCCATGTTGCTTTCCCATCCTGGAGACCATTACCTTCCAGAAAGGTTACCAGCCTCTCTTTAAGGATTGTCTCTATTAACTTTCCCACAATGGATGTGAGACTTACTTATCTATAGTTGCCCAGGTCATCCTTGGGTCCACTTTTGTGGAGGGGCACCACATGAGCCATTCTCTAGTCCTGGGGTACATACCCAGTTTCCAGAGAGATATTGAACAAGTCTGCCAATGGCTCTGCCAGGACCTCTCCAAATTCCTTCCGGGGGTGTATGCTATATGGTCCTGGTGTCTTATCCACCTTTAGTGTCCTTAAACCTTCCAGTACCATGGCCACTGTGATTTCTCCATCCATCACCACCTCTCCCCGTGCCTACCCTCCCTATCCCCTGAGGCATTGACCTATCCTTTTCCTTAGTAAATACAGACAGAAGTATTCGTTTAGCACTTTTGCCTGCTCTTCTCCTTTCCCTGTCCACCTCCCATCCTTCATGATCCTTACTATATGATCTTTGTGGATCCTTCTCTCTCTCTTATATACCTGAAGAAGTATTTTTCCCCATCCTTGATGCCCAGTGCCAGATTAAGCTCTCTGGAAGCCTTAGCTGCCCTCACTGCTCTGGTCACCTCTCTATATTTCTTCATGTACTCCTCACTATCCTCCTTTTGCCAGGATCTTGAAACTCCTGAAGACTGCTCTTTTTGCCCTCACCTTTTCCAACCTCCCCCCACACTTAACCAACTAGGTTTCTTGGCCCTAGCCTTTTTGTTTTGTGTCTTGGTAGAGGATCTAGTGGCCTCTGCCAGTCCTAACCTGATGACTTCCCATTTCTGGCCAGCATCCAAGTGTGGATGGATTGTGGCTAGGTGCCCAGTCACTATTTCCCCCATCCTCCTAAAGTCAGCTCACCAGAAGTCCAACATCCTGGTCCCTGTTCCCACAGCCTCCTTGCCCAAGCTGAATGAGAACCACACTGTGTGGTGGTCACTCCTGGCCAGTGGATCCTCCACCCTAGCTCGCTGACAAATTCTCCATTAGTCAGCACGAGGTCCAGAGTGTTGCCTAACCTGGTCAACTCATTTACCATCTGTACCAAGAAGCTGTCCTGAACAGCCTCAAGGAGGACTTGCTCCTTTGTGCTCGAGGTGGCTGGAGTGCTCTAATCCACCCATGGAAAATTGAAATCCTCCATGATCATGGTGTTACCCTTCTCGCTGACCCTCCTGATCTGCTCCGTTAGTTCTCTGTCCAAGTCCTCTGCCTGAGACAGTGGCCTATACACCACCCCTATCCTAAGGGTCCTGTTTCTTGAATCCTGGAATTGTATTCATAGTACCTCTGTTCTACCCTCCACCCCTTCCTCCCTGATACACCTTATCCCCTTCCTCCCTCACATAGACCACCACCCCCAACCCCTTTCCCTTTTTCCCTATCCCTCTGGTATATTCTGTACCCTGGGATCACCAGGCCCCAGTCCTGGTATTGGGTGGCGTATGTTTTGATGATGGCAGCTATGTCCACCTCCCCCTCTGCCATGAAAGCCTGCAACTTGGCCATTTTGTTTCCCAGGCTCCTTGCATTCAAGGAGACTACACTCCAATATGTGTCCTTCCCACCCTTCCCCCTTTGAACACTATCATTATCAACACTGTATGTACCCTCCCTTATTGCATCCCTACTTGTATGGTGGGTAAGCCCCGCTTGGCTCCCCTACCTGGAAACCTTGATTGAATTCCACCCAACTTCCTCCTCCCCACACCTAGTTTAACTCCACACTGGTTGCTATATACTCCCCTAGTCTCTGTTTTAATACTCCTGATCCCTCCGTGCTCAAGTGTAACCTGTCCTCGGCATAGAGGGGGCTGCTATCCCAAGTTCTTCCCCATCCCCCACCAGCCCAAACCCTTTGGTCTGACACCAGGCTCCCAGACAAGTGCTGAACTCCTTTATTCTCAAATTCCTTGCACCACTTACTCTGGGTACTGGGATTACTTCTGAGAAAGCCACTGAGCTCCCTGCTTCCTCACACAGCTTCCCCAGCTCCAAAGATCTCCTGTGTACCTCCTTGACTGTGTTCCCCTCCAGATCATTTGTGCAGAAGTGCACTGCCACAAACCCACTCAGCAGGTCAGCCCTCTACTCCCAAAGTGCCAACCTCAGAGCGCAGTTTTGTGAACAGTTAATAGAAACACGGTAACCCTCCTGTCTGTTTTGTGGGTTCGAATCAACCTTTGGTCTCAAGTTCCGGAGGGATTCAAACTGAGAATCTCTTGCTAGCCCACCCAATGCACAGGCTCAGATAATTTTGTCTTCGGGGGGCCAGATATCTTTGCCTATGGGCACCTAACCAGGTGTACAAAAATGAACCCTTAAAACTCTAATAAAAGACCTCAGATTAAACTCTCACCTTTTTCCAGTTTGGTATCACCATTCAAGCTTATGCACAGTGTCTGCTTTAACCATATATACTTCACTTGTTAAAGAAAAGAAATTCAAAGACAGACCAAGTAGGCTCTAAAAATAGTTTTACTAAAATAGATAAAAGTATGTAAAACATAAAATACAGAACCATTATATCACAAGAACCATACAATCTTTTAAAAGAACAAGGTTTTAACAGTACAATTCCTACTATGGTACTTAGATTTTGTCTCTCTCTACCTGTATACTTGCTTAAAATGCTCAAAGATGTTTCTTTGTCAGAGTGTAGATAAAAGTGTGTCTGAAGGAAAACAGAATCTCTTAAAAAAAATGTCTTTGCCAACCCCTTTGTGTGAGGTCACCTAGCTCCTCCTCTGTTTATGAAAAATCATACACCCAGGATGTTTTATCATTTTAGAAGGTAAGATAATTAAGGTTACATCAGCAGAAACTCCTTTCCCCATGTGAGTTCCCCAATCAAGTTTGTAAATTTCCTTTCATCTATAAGCAGTATCCTCTCTCACACAGACATCAAAGCGTTTATGATTTCATACCAGGGTGCCATATAACCTGCACTCTTCCCTTAAATGCCTTAAAAGTTTATGATTTCCCTCTTAGCAACTACAGCTATAATTAACTAAGATAAATAGGAGATCCTTGATTAAGGCCTGTTCTAGCCTGTAGTTAGCTTCTGGCCTTCCAGGTAACACCTTGTATCTAAAACCTGTGTGTGTGTGTGTGTGTCTGTGTGTGTGAACTCACATGCTGTCTCAGTATCTGTCATAAAAGACAGTTCATAACACATTTTCATATTACAAAAAAATCATAGTGTACTCAGCACTGGCTGTCCACGTGTCACATGCACCATCATATGAGGTTTCTCCCTCTCCCTCTTTGTGCAGTTAAGAATATACTGACCACCCACACAGCTGTCATTCCTGGTATGCACTATACCCATACATGACTATGCCATTCCCTTTTACTCTCCCATCTCACCCTTTTTAGTACTGAGTCTTCCAGCACTAAGACTCCACCTCCTTTTCACTGTTATAGCCCCTGCCTCATCCCATTTTCCTGGCCCCTGTTCTGAATCTTTACCCCATCCTGCATATCCCCAACTCCCCCTGCCCCACCTGACTCCTCCCTAGCCCTTACCCTCATCCTGTCTCCCCCCTCACTGCTTTCCTTGGCTGCCCCACCCTCCACTCCCCAATGCACGCTTCACTTAAGACCCCTCATTCCCATCATCACTTGATCTTTGCTTCCCTTCCTCTTCCACTGCTTTATTCCCCCCAGCTGCCCTCCTCCCCATTTCCCTCTTTCCATTTCCCATCATACCCCTGTCCCTCCATTTTCCATGCTGCTTCCCTCTGGGATGACAGAACCCCCCATTCTGCCTGCCCCATCCATGAGTTTCTCTCCCTCCTCATCGTCCATCATAGCCAGCACTGAGAAACTATTGTTTGACACTTGTACTTAGCCCTGAGCTACCTCTGGCAAACTATTCTGAGACTTCCATTTGCTGCTGGCTCTTAGACCAGTACTACCCCTATTCTCAGTCCTCTTCCAGCCCCCTGGTTCTGTATCCCTAGGTTCCTGAGGAGGTGGCAATATTGGTCCATTCTCCGACCCCTCTTCCCTCACCTTGGTCTGGGATATCTGCCAACCTCTGGGGCACTCCTGGTTCCCCCATACTGCCACCATCCCTTTCCTTATCTCTGTTCCTACATAGAAACATAGACTTTGATGCAGATAAGGACCACTTGGCCCACCTAATCTGCCCATTTCCCTACCTACAGGATAGGACGCAGATCCTAGGTAACCAACAGCCTATTTCTTCCTACCCCCCACAAGAATTGCCTTATGTCTGTCCCATGCATTCTTGAATTCTCCCACAGTTTTAGACCCCACAACCTGCTCAGGAAGGCTGTTCCATGCATCCACTATCCTCTCTGTGAAAAAATATTTCCTCACATTGCCCCAGAACCGCACCCCTCTATCTTTAAATTGTGTCCCCTTGTTCTTGCATGTCTCTTTTTCTGAAAGATGCTACCCTCTTGGACTTTGTTGATTCCACTGAGGTTCTTAAAATGTTCTATCATGTCCCCCCTCTCCCTTCTTTCCTCAAGAGTATACATATTAAGCTCCTTTAGTCTCTCCTAGTATGACTTCTCTTGCAGACCCTGCACTATTTTAGTTGCCTTCCTCTGGACTGCTTCTATCCTGTCTATGTCCTTGTGGAGATGAGGTCTCCAGAACTGGACACAGTACACCAGATGGGGTCTCACCAACTGTCTGTACAGAGGATAACAACTTCCTGTTTCTGCTGGTGATGCCTCCCCATGCATCCCAGTATACCCCCAGCCCTCCCTACTGCCTTCTCACATTGCTTGCTAACCTTAAGGTCATCTGATATGATTACCCCAGGTCCCTTTCCTTTTTGTTGTTGTTACTACTTCCCCATTGTATTCTTCTTCCTGGGTTCTTGTTTTCTAGGTGCATTATTTTGCACTTCTTTGCATTGAATCCTAGCTGCCATACTTCTGACCATTCCTCCAACCTTGCCAAGTCCCTTCTCATCCTTTCCATTCCTCCTTGTGTATCAACCCTGTTGCAGATCTTTGTGTCATCTGCAAAGAAGCATACTTTTCCTTCCAGTCCCTCTGCAATTTCACTTATAAAGACATTAAAAAGGACTGGACCCAGTACTGAACCCTGTGGTACCCCACTAGTAACCCTTCTTTCTTCAGAGTGGACTCCATTTACAATTACTTTCTGTGTTCCA
Organism: Neoceratodus forsteri; assembly: GCA_016271365.2. Lineage (NCBI taxonomy): Eukaryota > Metazoa > Chordata > Ceratodontiformes > Ceratodontidae > Neoceratodus > Neoceratodus forsteri. Next base: position 37,886,733 of record CM028134.1, read on the forward strand.
TTGTCCAGCCAATGTTTTACCCAGGCTACCACCCTGGGACCCACTCCCAGGTTAGTTAATTTGACTATTAATCTTTTGTATGGGACTGTGTCAAATGCCTTGCTAAAGTCTAGGTAGGCCATGTCCACAGCCCCTCCCTGATCTACTACTTTGGTCACCCAGTCAAAGAAATCTATTAGATTCATCTGACATGACCTTCCCACTGTGTACCCATGCTGCCTTGGGCCCTATGCCCCACTGGCCTCAAGGTACTCAACAATTCTTTCCTTCAGAAGTGACTCCATCACTTTCCCTACAACAGAGGTCAAACTGACAGGTCTGTAGTTTCCTGCCTCTGTCTTGTTCCCACTTTTGTGAAGTGGAATCACATCTGCCTTCCTCCAGTCCTCGGGTACCACACCATCCTCCCATGATTTACAAAAAAGAGTAGTCGGTGGTTTCACTAGATCCCCCTTAATTCTTTTAGAATTCTGGGGTGAATTCCATCAGGCCCCATTGCTTTGTCCACCTTCAGTTTTAGGAGTTCTTGCAGAACCCTTTCTTCTGTGAAAGGGCTGGGATCGACCACCCTATCAAGAGTGCTTCTGTTAATTGGATTAGGTACTTCCCCTCCTCTTTGTGAATACTGAGCAGAAATATTCATTCAATATCTCTGCTTTTCACTGTCCCCTCTGCCACCCACCATTCATTCTATTCAGCCTTACTATCCTCCTTTGTCTTTCTACACTCTCTGATGTACCTATAAAGGTTTATCCCCTTCTTAACAGAGTTGGCTATCTTTTCCTCGGTTTGGGCCTCTGCTATTCTGACTTCCCTCCTGCTGCCTTCTGCCTTAACTGGTAAGCTCTCTGTCCTGCTCCTTCTGTGTTTCCTTATACTTTTTGAATGCTATCTTTTTCTCCCTGACTTTCCCAGCCACCTCTTTTGAGAACCATAGTGGCTTTTTCTTTTGTTTTGATTTAACTCCTTCACACAAAGGCTTGTTGCCTCTGTGATGGCAGTTTTGATGATTCCCCATTGTTGCTCCACCCCTCCATCTAGCCTGTTTGCTAGTGCTTTTCTGAGGCACTCTCCCATCTTGCCAAAGTCAGCCCTCCTGAAGTCCAGTACCCTCACTTTTGTATGGCTTGACTCTGTAGCTGAGTTTAACGTGAACCATGCTGTTTGATGGTCACTTGTTCCCAGGTGGCAACCCACTTCTAGATCTGAGATCCTCCCACTGCCCCCATTTGAGAGTACGAGGTCTAAGATTGCTCCCTCATGAGTGGGTTCTGAAACTAGCTGTCTGAGGCCCCGCCACCTGTAGGGCATCAAGAATGGCCCTGCTCTTGGATGTGCCTGCAGCAAATGTGCTCTAGTTAGCATCTGGCATATTCAGGTCTCCCATCAACAGTATCTCCCCTTTCTTTGCCATCCTAAGAATGCCTTCTATCATGTCCTTGTCTATTCCCTTCCCCTGACATGGGGGTCTGTACACAACCCTGTGTGGATTGTTGTGCCCTTTCCAGTCTCCAAGGTGACCCACAGTGCCTTCTCTCCTCCCTGTTTACTCTTTTGTGCAGTTGCTTTTATCCTTTCCTTTACATAGAGAGCTACTCCTCTCCCTCTTCTCTCCTGCCTGTCTCTCCTGTAGGTTATGTACCCTGGTATATTAACATCCCAGTCATGGTTCTCTGTGTACGATGTTTCTGTGACTGCTACAAAATCCAGGCATTCCTCTTCCACCAAGGCCACCAGCTCAGGGAGCTTGTTCCTCATACTACAGGCAATGGTACTCATTACCCTCCATTTCCTGATGACTTTACTCCTTTTTGCCCCATCTCTGTCCTTCTTGCCTTTGTCACTTTCCCCATTTACCCCTGCCCTTCTCCCTATTGCCACCTCTATGTTGGTGTTTACCACACTTACTACTGTGATTTTTTTGGGGGGCTAGGATTTCCCTGCTCCTTTCCAGTGCCTCCCCCCTTGGCTAGTTTAAATGTTTGACAATGAAGCATTTAAACCTATCACCTAGGATCCTGGTTCCCCTCCTGGACAGATGCAGCCCATCATGCCAGTATAGGCTTGTATCACTCCAGGTGGACCCCCAGTCCCCAATGAAGCCAAATCCTGAGCTCTGCACCAGTTTTCAACCACTGATTGAATCCCATGGTGCATAACACCCTAGCCTCTCCTACGCCATAGACGGGCAGCACCTCCGAGAAGGTTACCGTGCGTGCTACTTGTCTAAGGCCCCTCCCCAATTCCACAAACTCTTCCTGCACTGCTCTAATCCATTTCTTAGCTAGGTCATTTGTCCCTAGGAGGACAATGACATCCAGTTCCCTCCCCTGTGCAGCTGTTCTGGCAATCCTGAAGATACGCTCCTTGTCCCTCCAAATCATGGCACCAGGCAGGCACCTTACCTCCCTCTCCCCTTCCTCCCCAGTTCTACCTTCCTAACAATGGAGTCCCCCACCAGGAGTTGTCTCCTTCCCCTGTGGGGTCCCATGCCACCATCCTGTGGGTCTCCTTTGTGGAGGTCCCCAGCATCCTCCTTGGTCTCCACTGCAGGTGCCTCCATAGAGGAACCACACTTTGCCAGAATGGCATAGGAATTATGGAGAGGTACAACTGGAGGGATGCACCTCTGTTCCACCACCTTCACCCTCCCTGAGCCCACTGTGGTCCAACCACTCCTTTTTCTTGGCAACCTCTGAGGCAATGGCAGTGGCACTGGTAGTCCCTGGATGAAGGAGGAGGTCCCACAAATCCTGGCCAACCCAGCCTGGAGATGAGCAACCTCCTCCCTTAGCCCAGAGAGGTGCCTACAGATGTGACAACACTGCATCCTCCAGAACATCTCCCAGAAGACAGCTGCTCCACAACCACTCCACATCCACTGCATTGCACTGCACCACTCCCATCAGGTCTTATTTCTGGCTCCTTAACTGTTGTTTGGAATCCTTACTCTTTCCTCTGTCTTTTTCTCTTTCTCTTCTCTCTCAACTTACTTTCTGCCTCTGTGCCCTTTAAGCTCCTGATTGTCCTGTTCTGAGACAAGAATACCCTATTTTTCTCAGTAGACCCATTACTTGCTCAGAAGCAGGCTTCCAGCAGCTAGAGGGGTCCGGAGAGCTACTCTTGCCCTTCTAGGATGGTCGGTCTTTGGTGGCTCTGTGATCACTGACTTCCTGCTCCCAAACAGGAAGTTCCTGTTGTCAGTCAAATCCTGTGCCTATAAAAGTAGAACTAGCTTTGGGGGGGGGGGAAAGGAAGGAAGGTAATATAGTCCCAGTAGAGAAGTCCAGTCACACAGCACTCCTTCCTCCTGGTGTCTTCTGCCAAGCTACTAAAATAATCTTTCTAAGGTAGTCTTTAAATTTAGCTTCCTTCTAGCTAAGCCACTCCCCCTACTTACTAGATCTTTCTACAAGTAATTTAACTGCACAGCTATCAAGCCCTTTCAATCACCTGAGATTTACACCTAGATAACTGTTCAGATAACCATTCAGTTCAGTTAACTCAGACAAGCACACTCATTTTTTTTTGTTTTGTTTGTTAGTTTGTTTTTTCACCCTAAATTAAAGGTCCAAGTACAAGAGTTCTACTTCTTTAGTCCCAGTAGAGAAGTCCAGTCACACAGCACTCCTTCCTCCTGGTGTGTTCTGCCAAGCTACTCTAACCAATTAATCTCATCCCTAAGCTGCTCAAACTGCCTGCGCGCCCTCCCCTGCTCTCCTTGCCACCTCTAAAAAGATAGCGGTCCCGCAGCTGTTGCAGCATACCACCAGTTCCTTATCTCTTTCAGCTATCCAACGCACCCTTGTGCCCCCAGCTGTAGCTTGTCTGCCCCATCCCCTAGGCTCTTCCCACATTCTAGGTTTATCCATGATGTACTGTATGTGCAACCCCCCTCCCCCTTGCCAATCCATATCTCTATCTAATGTAACAGATTTTGTTTAGTCCTCTCTGGCTCTCCAGGATGAGTAAACTACATTAGTGGATGCACCTGGCTGTGCTATCCACTGATCCCATGAGGCATCACTGCAATAGGAGGCTGGGCCTACTCTGACTCCCATGAGAATCAATCAGCCTCTTGTTCAACAGTACACCTCAGTCCCTTTTCTCAGGCAGGGACAAACACTGCCCTGTAGTTTGTCCCCCTTCAGCCTCCAGATCCAAACTGAATCAATTAGCTAAAATGACACCTGGCTAGTCCCCCTCCCCCAAAGCTAAATCTGTTTGCAGTTTCCTGTGTAACTACCACACAATAGAATTGCACTCCCAGTAACAGTTCCTATCCCAAACAGTAAGACACCAAAGCACATCTCTCCCTCCCAGTACAAGCTATTTAAAAAAACAAAAGCTAACAGAAGCAAATATTTCCCTTAGTTCATCCTCCCTCAAACAGCAGCAGCAAACACTGCCCTGTAGTTCATCCTCTTTCAGGCTCCAGATCCAGACTGAATCAATCTGCTAAAATGGCTCCTGACTAGTTTCCTCTCCCTCAAAGCTAAATCTGTTTGCAGTTTCCCATATAAATCCCACAGAACAGAAATGCACTCCCAGTAACAGTTCCAATACCAAACAGTACTGCTTAAACACCGAAAGCACATTTCTCCCTTCCAGTGCAAGCTATTAAGAAACAAACACAAATAGGAGCAGATACTTCCCTTAATTCATCCTCCCCTCAAACAGCAGGAGCAAACATTGCCCTGTAGTTCATCCTCCATCAGCCTCCAGATCCAAACTGCATCAGTTAGTTTGCAAGAGAAACATTCTTGTGTTTGTGCTGTGCAACTGTTCTCCCTTCAAGAATGAAATCTGTTAGAACAAGCCAAAATATTTCACCTGTATGCATGCACTAGTGGTGCAGGGTGGGTGGCATGGAACAGATGCAGATGAAAATGAAGCCACCAGTTCACACTGGCATTTTCCATGCAGCAGACCCAGGGGCAGTTGTGGTTAACAGTCCTGTCTGCACCTTCACTATGTTGTTTTTGTGCAAAGAAAACACAACAACATTTATTTGGATTTATACATAACGTTGCTGTAGTCATCTTCTTGAACACAGATATCTCCCATCTCTATATTTGCCTGTCAGGCTGGCAACCTGTTTTGCCTGCACCAGCCCAGCACTGTCTTTCATGGTCTACTTTTTGGAGTTTGTCTGTTCTGTAACATTGCTGTTTGTTTTGGAATTGACTGTGCCATTTAATTTTGCTATCTATGTTGCAGTTTTGGTTCTGGGTCTGATATCAGTTTTAGAGCCTTGATGAAGCCATTTGGTGCTACATAGGGGTGTTTAGACCTTGCAGATTTCCTTACAATAAATTATTGTTAAGACTCCAGCAGTAGTATGTGTACCATTTTTTGAGATTTGTTTGTGCTCTGTGGCAGTTTAATAATGGTAGCACCTTTGGTAACAGTCAGGAGTGTGCAGTCTTTTTTTGCTGTCTGGTATCAATTTGCCTGGTCAGACCTGGCCAGATCCATCAGAACTAGAACAGAAAAGATGATGGAGACTGGGTGAGGTTATGGAAAGTACAGTGGTTTAAATACTGTACATAGAAAAGTGGGAGAAAGGGGAGGTTAAGGGACTTGTTCAAGGTCAAAAGGTCAGAATGTGGCAGTGATGGGATTCAAACTTGAATCTCCATGTTCACATCTCTAACCCCTAGGCTGTACTGCCTGTCTGCAAGTGCAAGGAGACTGTGTGCATCTGTTCGCACCAGCTTTCTTTCTAAAAGAGAAGGCAGATGGAGTCAATTTTGTATTCAGGGATCCCACATGCACAGAATCCCATAGCCCTAAGATATAATACTGTACCGCAGTTAAATAAAGATCAGATTTACATGCACAATGCTGAAAATAAATATACTGGCATCAGCAGTGTCATTTGTCTTTTCTTTTTGTTCTAGAGGATTACAAATTGCAGAAATAATGTGAGAATGACAAAAGGTTGTTTATTTTTTCCACGACAATGGTCTTTTTTTTTCCCCTTTCAGGGAAATCTCATATTGAAAAAAGAGATTGCATTTGCAAGAAACTTGCAGAATATGCCAGAGCAAATCTACTTAGGAAAGTTTCAGGGATTTTGTTTTTAAATAGCTTCAAGTGCTGTAACTTTGCATCAGTTTTAGTTAGCGACTTTCACATGGGCAAGGCCACAGTGTGTGGTGTAAAACATGAAACACTGTGCACCCCATCATGTCTGTTCCCACTACTGGGGCAGACAGAGCTCCAGCCCTCTCTGGGAATGAAACCAGGGACCTTGAGTCCCAGAGAAGCAGCTCTAACCATTCAATTAAAGGAGAATTTCCTTAGCTGGGAGGTTAGGTTTCTCCTTTGATGTTCATGCTTTCTAACCCATGAATTACTACTAGAAGGCACTATTGCTGTTACAATTAACATCGCTTTGGACTGTTACTCACAGTTTTCACAACTAGATTGCGCTGACTAAACTTTGTAATTTTATTTTATTCCATGTAAATATTTTCCCTTATTTGGGAAGCCTCCTGATGTATATTTCCACATATAATTCCATGTAGATACATTGTCCTTGTTTTATTGTACGTGCACTGCACATTATTTGCCTCAGGACCTCCTTGTAAATGAGCCTGCTCAATGGAGTTATTTTCCTGCCAATAAATTTTGACTTGACTTGACTGCCTTTTCACATGTTCAATGTCCCCAATGGCAGCTTGCAAATCAGTGCTGGTGGCTTGGCTCCATGACCCTGACATTAGCATGTGACAATTTATCACAAGCACAGCTTGCATGGTAACATATCATAGTCATTTAAGGTCAGACTGGACTTTAGGACCATCATGTCTCCTTCCCTGGTTCATAATCAGAGATGAAATATGTAAGTATGTTGTGCAAACACAGCGATTTATAGGGATTCCCTGCCTACTCCACTACCAACTGATTTCCTTGGAATGCAACATTGGTTCAGGATTAATAGGCATGTACTGTCTTCTTGTCCACTGTTGCTACTGGTAAGCTGTTCGACAGGTGCAACCACCTTTGGAAGTAAAAGTACCTCCTAATGTTTTCCCCTGAACTCACCAACCCTTGAGTTTCCTGACATGCCCGTCTCCTGCTGTAGGGGACCAGATCAAAGATCTTTGACTGTTTAATCTTGTCCATACCCCGAGTATGTAAAAGACAGAGGTCATGTCACATCTTGGCCTCCTTTTCTCCAGGATAAACATGTTAAGGGCCTAAGGCCTCTCCCCATAGTTTTTGTCCCCCATACCACTAACAGTTTTGTTGGCCTTGCAGTGCACTCTGTTGATTGCCGAAAATGTTATTTTTGTATTGAGGAGATCAAAATAGCATGCAGTACTCCAGGTGGGGCCTGACCAGGACCTTGTAAAGTGACAGGATTACTTCCCCTTGTTGGTCACCCCTTTTTGCTGCACCCCATCCCAAGCATTCTGCTAGCCCTCTTGATAGTGGCTGAGCACTGCTTGTCCTGCGCTATCCCCTTATCTAGTATAAATCCCAGGTCCTTTTCCTTCTCGACTGAATCAATAAGATTCCAGTGCATAGGTCCTCCAGTACCTCTGGTTTGTATCCCAAGTGTAGCACTTTGCATTTAGTTGCACTGAATCAGAGTCTGCAGGACTCAGACCAATCACCTTACTTGTTCAGGTCCTCCTCAGGTTTGTCCACATTCTCAAGGGCATCAACTGACCTGGCTAGCTTAGTGTAATCTGTGAACGTAAGCAGCCAGATGCTGACACCAACTTCTGGATCACTGATGAAAATGATGAAGACCAGCGACCCGGCACTGATCCCTAGGACACACCACTAAATACTCCTCTCCACTCGGACTAGTGCCCATCCACCAGCACCCTCTGCTTCCTGTCCCCCAGCCAGTTAGCAATTCACCTCGTGGATACCTGTCCACCTCCCTGATCACCCCCTCGAAGACGGGGCTCGTGTTGGTTTGGCACGTTCTGCCACTTTTAAAGCCATGCAGACATGGGGCAAGAATCTCAGCCTCAACCAAAGGCTCCATTATTCTGTGCCTGATAATAGCCTCCAGCACTTTGGCCAGCACTGAACTCAGGCTGACTGGCCTGTAGTTGTCTGGGTCCATCCTTGCTCCTTTCTTGAAGAAAGAGGCCACATCAGCCCCCCTCCTGTCCTTGGGCACCACACCTGTCCAGACAGATTCTTACCCCAGGAATTCCCCAATATTCCTAACTCTTGCAGTCAGCTTTTGAAGTAGAACTGCCTGGAGTTAGAATGTTATGCTAATGATAGAACCTATCTTTGGCTCTTGCCACTTTTCAAATGCTGCCCGTTTCAGCTGCATTCTATAACACCTCGAATTTTTCTTCGCCTGCCAAATCAAGACGTCTCAGAGATTTCTTCTCACAGTCGTTCCTGAGTGTTACTTTGAAAAATATAAGTATTTTTCTTAGAAATTTTCATTTGCTGCCTTTATTACCTGTTTAATAGTAAACCACTAGTATAGGAGTAGATATTTAAGTTTTTCTCGGTTTCTCTTGGTTTGGGATAACCGCTGAGGAACCAAGGTTTAGTTAGTTTAATCAGAGTTTTGTGACTAAAACTCCACTAGATTTTTAGCTAAATTTGTTCCTGTTTTTTTATTTAAAAGAACCACTAATCTCTGTTCTTTTTCTATGGACCCTGGTTCTTATTGGAACTTCCCTTGGTTCCTAAACTGACCGCAACTGCTGAATTTTTACTTATAATACTTTATTTGTGGTAGTTGGCCTTAGATTTATTTTCCTAAAAATGTCAGAAAAACCTAAGAAGAAAGCTGGTCCACCGGGGTTGAAAAATTGCTCTAAGTGTGGGCAAGTCTTCGCCAAGGCTGACAAACATGATTTATGTGTTGTTTGTCTTGGCGAAAAACATTTCTCTTCTGAATGTGACATTTGTAAGTCTTTCCCTCAAAAGACGCTTGACAAACGTCAGGAGAGATTTGATAAAAAGTTGGAGAAGGGTGCCTCAGGCTCTGAACAGCCTACACTCTCAAAAAATATGGCTGACTCCGTTGATCCTAAGCAAACAACCCCTGATAAGGGTTTTTTCATCTTCAACTGGGAAAAGAACTGGTGAACTGGTTGAATCACCGGTTCCTGCCAAAAGATTAAAGAAAGCAAAGCACACTGAACCCCCTGCTGTAAAGCCTAAGGGGGACTTCTGTGATGCCTAGCAGTTTGCACACACCTGAGGATATTGGTCAGCATTTAAAGTGATCCAAGTTTTACAGGGGTTGGTACCGGTTTGGGTTCCTCAAACACTGGTTCAAGCCCTGGTTTGGCAAACAGCTTCCTTGGTTCCAACATCATTCCAGGAACATACAGAGTATGAGGATTATGAGGATTATGATGAAGATAGGGGGGGGCCCATTGAATATGACATTTCCCCTGATCAGGATTTTGGATCACCTGTCAGGACAACTGAGTATTATTCCTCCCATTTCTCCTTTGTGAGGAAAATGGTGGCTGCCTTAGACATAGCCACTAATGAAGTGGTAGAAGATGAAGAAGAGTTGGAATACCTGGATCTTATGGGGCTAACACCATCAAAAAAGTTTTTACTCCCCATGAACACATTCTTTAAAGCAGATATTTTAAAGATTCTTCAGACACCAAATTCTGTTTCACCTCTGGATAAGAGGTCTGACAGAAAGTACCAGCTGGTAAGGGGGGGGGGGAGTTTTTGTTCACTCACCCTGACCATCTAGATGTCATTCAAACAGCAGCCTGTGACAGGGAAAAGCTGCCCTTGGCATCACATCCTCCTGAAAAGGATTCTAGAAAGATGAACAGTATGGCTAAGAAGGGCTATCTTTCAGCTTCATTAGCTATAAGACAGGCCAATCACCAGGCTTATGCTGCACAGTACCAAAAATCACTGTGGCAGTCTGTCCTTGCCATGTCCGAAAAAGCACAATCCGGCCTCTCAGCTGCTCTGGCTGAGACTGCCAGGTTTCTCCTGGAGGCTGCAAAGTATCAGTCTCAGATGGCAGCAGATGCCAATGACGCTGCTGCCAGGTGGATGGCCCTTACTATAGCTCTTACAAGATTTGCATGGCTTAGGACCACTAACCTTACACATGATACCCATGTGAAAGCCATGGATTTCCCTCTAGAGAGCAACTCCTTATTTGGAGAAAAGACAGAGGCTTTTGTGAAGAAGATGGATGCGTACAAGGCCACCTACAGAAGCAACTCAGCCAAAGAGAAGTCCTCACCTTCCACCAGATCTTATGGAAGGGGTGGCAGGGGTAGAGCCAGTTACAGCAGACCTTTTTACCAGGCTCAGGCTGTCCCCCAATATCAGCAGTACCCCCAGAAGACAGGGTACTTCAGAGAGAGGGGCAGAAGGGGGTATAGACATGGATCCCAGACTGGTCGGGCCCAGTCTCAATCCAAACAGAATCTCTGACTTACTTGCCTAGGCTGCCTCCCCACCCCCAGTAGGTGGCAGTTTGGCTCACTACTTCCAGGTTTGGGAAAACATTACCACAGACAAGTGGGTCCTGGAAGTGGTGGGTCAGAGTTTGTCCCTGGGTTTCAAATCCTTCCCCCCTTTAAGGACAAGAGTGTTCAAACCAGTTTAAGATGCAGAAAGAAAGCCGTTGGAAACAGAGGTGCAAAATCTGTTGCTGTCAAGGGCAGTGGAATCTGTCCCTCCACAGCAAAAGGGAAAAGGAGTTTACTCTAGGTACTTCCTAACCACAAAGAAAAATGGGTGGGTGGCGGCCTATTAGACCTAAGGTTACTAAACAGGCACTTGGTGAAGTCAAAGTTCAAAATGGTAACCTTGGCAATGATTCCACCAACCCTGCAAAAAGGCAACTGGTTGGCATCCCTGGATCTAAAAGATGCTTACTTTCACATCCCCATAAGGGGGTCTCACAGAAAATATCTCAGGTTCAGACTCCCATTAGATCATTATCAATTTATTTGTTTAAGATATCACTGACAATTAGGTCCAGGTAGAAGGATTTGGATTAGCCAGGCAGGATAAGGGAAAACATGGTGGGGCAGTTGTAACATACATTAATAATAAATTAGGGCCCAATAGGATTAGATAGTCTGAGAACCTAGAAGGCATGGATTGCTTAGTAGTTGAGCTAATCTGAAGTAAGCTTATAATAGGCACTGTATATGCACCTCTCAAAACCAAACAGGCCCATTTTGATGTTTTAGCAGCCAAACTTCTAGATATAGTACAGGATGCTGACTTTATTTTATTGGGAGACTTTAATGCTGATTGGAATATGGGTAGGGGAAAAGGTTAAAAGATAGTTTTGAAATTTTGGAAATAAAACAGGTGATACATGGGACAACAAGAAGTATGAGGATATACATTTCCTACAGCGACACCCCTACAGCAACATACATCGTTGCCGACAACAGCGCCAAGTCACTATAGAGGATGCACTCAGGACCCAGCAACACCCTCCCCTGACCTGCACCCCATCCCTGAACTAACTCTGACCTGGAGTTAGAATCCTTTAGTAAGTGGGGGTGCGGGGGACAGAGCCCCCCCATGTGGGGGGTTTGGGGGCAAAGCCCCCTGAAGAAAAAAACAGTCCCTCTGTGCATGGCTCCCTGACAACTGCAACTCACAGTCAGCAAGGAGCCTGGCACTGTAATGCCGATCGACGAGTTAGTTGTTGACTTGGCATTGTAGAGCCAAGTACAAGTAGTATAGTGCAAGGGTTCTTACTTGGCTAAATATTTATATCAAAACATCTATTAGCAAAAATCAGCTGACATAATGCGACTTAATTTGAGTGACCACTACCCTATCTGATGTATTATCGAATGGGCTAATCCAAAGTGGCTTGAAACTGAATCCATCTGGGTGACAAATTGGAAGCTCTTTAATGCAAACGCCTTTAGTGATCACTTGCTTAATGTAAATCGGAATCGACTAACATTAATATCTGAAATGGATTTGGCAATTCAGGACTTTATTAATATACTAGTCACGATTATTAATAAACATGCTCCTAAGATACAAAGGGCTGTTGGGGGGAAAAAATCAGCTACCATGGGTAACTGAGAAAATTAAAAAGGTTTTAAGAATAAAAAATAGGATATGGAAAAAATCCAAATGAACAAAGTCTCCTGATGACTGGGCCACTTTTAAGAAATGGCGAAACAAATGTTCTCATTTAGTACGGGTGGCTAAGTCACGGTATTATAAGAATGGTCTGGAAAATGCAACTGATCCTAAGAAATTCTGGCACTCTGTTAAGAAGCTACAAAATCCTGTTAATACAAAAAGACCCATCCAACTAACTGATAATAATGTAATATTAGAAAATGAGAACCTAGCAGCTAATCTTCTGAATGAATACTATACAGAGCTACCTGATTTGGACCTTGAAAATCACAAGTTGGAATCTCTTGACTTGAGAATACAAGACCTTATTCAAAATTCAGAGACACTGGAATCCAGAGATCAGCAACCCAGGTTTAGGTTCAAGGTCTTAAATAGTTTTGATGTTGAGAAGTAACTAAAAAGGTTAAAAACTGATAAGTCTGGTGGGCTAGACAGGGTGGATTCCAAATTTCTGAAAACAGGAGCAGATATACTAGCTCCAATCACTACATATTTATTCAGCTGGAGTTTAAGTACAGGTACATTCCCCAACATCTGGAAGATAGCGAAAATTGTTCCAGTAGATAAAGGAGGGGATTCCTTGGTTCCATCAAACTATCTGTTGCCTTAATCTGTGGCGCTTCCAGTATTTTGCCATAGTGGTCAGGCGGTCTGGGCACAGGCTGCCCACTAGGGTTGGCTCTCCACTTTTGAGACATCTTCTCTGGCTTCTTTTGGTGATACTAGTCCTTGCAGAGGACATGGAGCTGAACCCTGGTCCTCCATGCTGAGTCTTCTCCTCTCCTGCGGGCTGGCTGGCAATGGGCTGAAAATTGCTCATCTTAATGTCTGCAGCCTTCTGCCCAACTTGGCTGAACTCCTTGCCTGGGTCACCATTTTTAAGCCTGACATCCTTGGGATAACTGAAACCTGGCTGAAACCCTCTACCCCAGATTTGGCCTGTGCGCTCCCTGGCTCTGACCTTGTTAGGCATGACCATCCAGGTAAATGGGGGGGGGGGTGGTATACTGGTCTACTACAGGAGTCACCTTAAGCTCTCGGTGCTGGCCTGCACACAGCCTGAGCAGTCTTCCTGTGAACTGCTGCATACTGTGCTGTTACTGGGGAATGCTAAGAAACTACACATTGTGTGTACCTACAATCTCCCCACTGGTGGAGTAGTGGGTTTATCCTCCCTTCTTGACTCTGTTGGCACTAGGAAGATGAAAAATGAGCTATTGATCCTAGGGGACCTAGACCTAAACTGGCTTGAAAGCAATACCAAGCAGTATGAGATTCTGCTTGCAGGTTTCTCACTGTCCCAAATCATTAAGGATCCCACCAGGTGGACATCCACTGGTGGTACCGGCTCGCTTCTGAACTGGGTCCTGTCCAATAGGCCTGACAGGATCAGCTCCTCTGGTACCCTCCCTGACTCTATCTCTGATCATGCCCCTGTGTATTGCATATGGAAGGTCTCGGCCCCTAAGATCCCCCCCAAGATCATTCATGTCAGGGATTTCTTCAGGTTTGACCTTGGTGCTTTCCAGGAGGATCTTATGCTCATGGACAGGTCCGCAGTGGTGGATGACCAGAGTGCTTCCTCAGCAGTCTGTCATTTCCTTAGCATCATTGGGGTGCTACAGGGCAAGCATGCCCCTCTTGTCAGATGGAGGGTAAGGGGGACAGCTATGATATGGCTGCATGGGATCCTTCTTGCTCTCATGAGGACTAGGGACAAATGCTGGGCCAATTTCAAGGTCTCAATGGACCAGGCCATTTTCCATCATTACAAGAGGCTCCAGAATGAATATAAAAAGGCTATCAGGGCTGCAAAAAGGGAATTTTGCAAAGCCGCCTTACGGACCCCAGCTAAGGACCCTAGGAGCTTCTGGAGGAATATTAAAAACATTGTGAATGGTTCCTCCACCTGTGAGGCTCCTGACATGCTTATTGAGAGTGCCAGCTGTACTAATCCACTGACCACTGCAAATGCATTTAACTCACATTTCTCAGACTTGTCTGCCTTCACCTCTTTATTTTCCTCCAATGGTAGTGACAGACCTGTCCAGGCCACTTCATCTCAGCTGGCACCTTCCCCTTGTCCTCTGTTCTACCTCAAGGCTGTGATGGTACATGAGATTCAGAGATTGTTCTCTGGTCTCTCCCCCTTTACTAGTGCTGGTCATGATGGCATGGGACCAAAACTTCTCTGCCTTGCGGCTACCTACATTGCCTCCCCTGTGGCCCATATTGTCAACCTATCTTTAGCCTCTGGGGTTATCCCTGAACTATGGAAAGTGGCAAGGGTTGTCCCTATACTTAAACAGGGCAACCCTAGGATCCTAGATAACTATCATCCGATTGCCATCCTTCCTGCTATCGGTAAGCTTCTATCCAGTCTTATGAGCTACTCTCTCCCTTGCAACATGGCTTTTGTAAAGGGCATAGTACTACCTCTGCCCTAGTCACTGTCACTTCTGGAATAAGGGCTGCTATGGACCACGGCAGATTCTCTGGGGCCATCTTTATTGATCTCTCTAAGGCCTTTGACCTAGCTGACCATACCTTGCTATGCACGCAACTTAGGACATTGGGCCAGTCCCCGCCTGCACTCAGTTGGTTTCACAATTCTCTTCAGGGCAGGCAGCAACTTAGCAAATGTAGTGAGGTGCTCTCAGACGCCGCCGCTGTGTCCTCAGGGATTCCCCAGGGGTCAGTCCTCGGGCCCCTGCTCTTCTCCATATTCGTCAATGACCTTCCCTTCTCAGCTGCCTCTTGCAAGGCCATCCTGTATGCTGATGACCTTGTTATTCTCACCCATGCCCAGGACATTGGGGTCATTCACCACCAACTGAGTGAAGAGTTCATGAGTATCCAATCCTGGATAATGTCCCACAAGCTGGTCCTACATCTTAGAAAGACTCAGACCATGCTGTCTGGATCCCAGGCTAAGTTAAAGGCCTCCTCTGTCCCTCTGTGCATCTCAGGTATTGATGGTGTTCCAATGCTCACCACCAACTCTGTCAAATATCTTGGGGTGACACTTGACCCTCAGTTCAACCTTGGTCACCATATCCACAATATGTGTCAAGCTGTTAACTGGAAATTGAGTCTGGCTTACAGGGCGAAGAATAATCTTACCTCGGCTGCTCACCTTGCACTGGCCAGAGGAGTGTTCCTCCCATCTCTATGCTATGGGCTCCTTTTGTTTGCCTGTACTACCAAGGTCCACCTCACTAACTGGACTGTAGCCTACAATAATATCTGCTGTTTTGCTCTTGGAGCCCCTCATCTTACTCACCATTGTGATCTGTATAGCAAGCTAAACTGACTCTCCCCATCCAACTACATGAACTTTGTCTTGGGCTGCTTCACGGGTAAGGTTCTGGGCTCTGACACCCCTCCTGGATCGGCAGAGCTTCTCATGCCTGCTGTCTTCACTCCCTACTTCCTAAGGTCCTTGGGCCCCACTATCCTCAAGGTTCCTGTGATGCATACCCAAATGGGGGACAGGGATTTTGCATCCTGTGCCCCAAGATTTTGGAACTCTTTTCCTGTCCAGGTCAGGTCTGCCCCTTCCCAGATGTGTCTACGAACCTCCCTGTAGAAGCACTTGAAACTCTCCTCAGTATGCAACTGTCTCAGACCTCCCTAAGTACCCTGGTCCCTGCATTGTACTTGAGCACATTATCTCCTGTACTTGGCTCTGGCCCTACTGTTGTTGCCTGCCTGCCTGGGTGTGGCCCGGTGTAAATTGTGTGTATTCTGTATATTTTTGCTTGACATGTTGCTATAGAAACTCTGTGCTGTTACATGTTCACATTTGACGGTGTCCACTGCTGTAATCTAAGCTATCCCACTATGTATGTTATGTCTCTCCTGACTTCAGCGTATCTGCCTTACTTGCTTCAATTTGTACTCTGTGGCCCCAGATATTCAAAAGGGTTGCGCATGGCGCAACAGTGTTGCACCATGCACAACCCACTGATGCACCCCGGTGCGATATTCAAATGGGAATTGTGCATGTCACAAATCCCGATGCACCAGAGCGCATCAGTAATGTATGCGGCACAGGTGGCGGGGGGGCGTGCCCATGCATACTCTGCACATCCCGATATTCAGCCTGGGATGTGCTGAGTCGATGCATGCGCAACCCCTACTTGCGCCACACAGAGTTGATACAAAAAAAAGGAAACAACGGCTGGCCACCCACAGGTGAGCTGCCATATTGCAGGGTGCAACAAGGCAGCTGACACCTGTGGGTGGCCACCCGAGCTCCTGCTGCACCTCCGTGGTGGCGCCCCCTATGCCCGATCGTGGACATCTGTTCAAAATATCAACGTCCAATATCCCAGGTGGTCCAGTGCACCGCTGTCAGCCCGATCGCGGGCTTAAGTATGAATAAAATTATTTTCTATACCCCTGGTGGTCCAGTGGTCCACTGTCAGCCCGATCATGGGCTTAAGTATAAATAAAATGATTGTCTATATCCCTGGTGGTCCAGTGGACCGCTGTCAGCCTGATCACAGGCTTTTGTAATAAAAAGGAATTACGCCTGGTATTCCTGGTGGTCTAGCTGCACCCCTCCCAGCCCGCCAAGACTGGCCTCCCCACTGCCCTGCTCCTCCCCGGTCAGCAGCGGGCGGCAGCACCCCACCCACCTGCTGCCCCACTGCAAGCCAACTGACACCGTAGGTAGGGCTGTATGCCCATTGGTCCACAGCGTGAGCCATTGGGCGTGCAGCCTGTACCATACTACACATTCCAGATATGTGAATGGATCCATTATTCTCCTGTACTCTCCCAGGTCATACCTGAAAATAGGCATATGTTTTGTCTAGTGTACTTACCTGGTTAACAAAAGCTAAATAAATAAATACAGGCCAGTAGCTCTGCTGCCGGTTCTGTCGAAGATGCTCGAAAGATGTGTACACGGGCAGCTTTGCCGGTACCTGGAGCAGTATGTTCTGATCACGAACTGCCAGTATGGCTTTAGAGCAAGGAGGTCCTAGGGCGTGGCCCTTATTGACTTTAACAATCTTATAGCTATGCCAATGAACCAGGGGCACAGCATGGGGGCCATGTTCATGGACTCCAGTAAAGCCTTTGATTTGGTGGACCATGGAATCACTTTGAGAAAACTGTATGAAATAGGAGTGCATGGAGAAGCTCTGTTCTAGTTTACATCTTATTTATCTAAAAGAAGACAATGAGTATTGTTAGGTAAGACTGTGTCATCACTGAGAGGGGTGAGGAGAGGGGTGCATCAGGGCTCAATATTGGGGCCCCTTCTCTTTAACATCTATGTAAACAGTCTACCTAATGCCATAAAAAAAATTGGGTGGTACAGCTGTATGATGACAACACTGTTATGGTGATATCTACTGATAGCCATACCAACATGGAAATAAAACTGCAGGAAGACATGCTCCTAATGGAGAATTGGTTCTGTGAAGCCAATCTACCGATGAACCTTGTGAAAACGCAGTGTATGACTTTCGCATCAAATAATAGACCAAACACAGGCTATGAACTAAATCTGGTTTTCAAGAACAAACAGATCACCAGAACGAACACTTATAAATATCTTGGGGTGATGATTGACATACGGCTAACATATGAGGTGCATGTCAACTCAGCAGTAAAAAAAAGTGTAATCAAAAACTGGGTGCTTTAAGAAGAATCTCCTAGTCCCTTGGAAAATCAACAAGAGTTAAATTGGTAAATCAACTAATACTCCCTGTTTTAAATTATGTGGGGTATTGGTGTACAGGAATGCTCCAAAAAATACACTGAGAAAAGTTGACAAGACATTTTACGGGTTTGTGAGATTTGCTAGCTCAAGTAAATTTGGAGAACACCATTGTAAAGTTTATGACAACTAACAATGGATAGGTCCGAAGTTAAAGAAGTTTATTCAATGGTCCACCTGCTGCTACAAACATATGAATGCTAACCATACCCATCCTTTAAAACACTTGTTAAATATGAGCATTCGAGACAATAGACATGGTTTGAGGGAAACCGCATTAGGAATGGTATGGCCTAGAATTAATAATAGATTCGGTGATATAACATTACTAACTACTGTAACATGCACTTGGAATGCTACATCAAACCAAATCAAACTGGAAAATACAGCTCATGAGTTTCAGACTGCAATGAGAAACTGTTACCATACTGGTTGTAATTGCTATGATTCATCTTAGCTGTTATTGCAGTTGTGATTGTTATGTTTAATCCTAGCTGATATGGCAGTCATAGCTCTTATGATATTTTGTGTTTGTACTTCTTTTATTTATGAGTTGTTGTCTATGTATACTTGTACGTTGTTGAAAGTGTTATATTTATATACAGGGACTTGTCCCTAAAGTCTGTTCCTGGATAAAAATAAAATGTTATCATTCATTCAGTTTTCAACACTACCATTTGGTCTCACCTCAGCTCCAAGGGTGTTCACAAAGTGCCTAGCAGTGGTAGTGGCAAACCTAAGAAGGTTAGCTGTCACAGTGTTTCCCTAGCTGGATGATTGGCTGGCATTGGGAAAATCACCACAGCAGGTCAGCAAGCACTTGCAAGTAAACCAGGAGCTCTTGGAGTCACTAAGGTTCCTAATAAATGTCACAAAGTCTGTCCTACAACCTGTTCAGGTACTGCACTTTATAGGGGCAGAACTGGACACTCTGAAGGAAAGAGCTTACCTGCCTCAAGACAGGGTAAGCAATATCCTACAAATTACTGGTTCGTCTAGTCTGAACAAACCAAAGGCAGCAAGGCAGTTCCTGCAGCTACTGGGACACATGGCTGCAGCAACAGGCACAGTCCTGGGTTCCAGCTTCCAAATGAGAGACATTCAGTTCCACCTTAGAGCACATTGGTGCCAAAGGAGGCACCCTCTGTCAAAGCTGGTTCCAGTAACAAAGACATTACTGCAAGCCCTCCAATGGTGGAAGGAAGAAGACAATCTCAGGGGAAGGAGTCCCCTTCCAGAAACAGTCCTCATCAATGATTTTCACAACAGATGCATCTCTACTGGGGTGGGGTGCCCACCTAGGGGAGCACACGGAACCTGGTTAAGCACAAAGTCACTCCGGCACATAAACCTGCTGGAACTGAGGGCAGTACTCCTGGCCTTACAGGACTTTGCACCGTTGTGCAGGACAGAGTGGTACAGGTCAGAACAGACAATACCACAACAATGTATTACATGAACAAACAGGGAAGACCAAGGTCAAACCCCCTGTGCACAGAGGCAATGAAGATATGGAGTTTGGTTTACTCAACTCAAAGCTTCACTGCAAGCTATCCACCTGTCAGTCAAGGACAACACCCTAGCAGATGCCCTGAGTTGTATCAACCAAGCCCATCACGAATGTGCCATCAACAGGTAGGTGTTGGAAGTAGTGTTCAGGAGGTAGGGCACCATAGAGGTAGACCTCTTTACGTCCCAAGAGAACCACCACCTTCCACAGTATTGCTGTAGACCACCAACCAAGGGTACGATCCCCTGGGATTCTGTGACTCTGGACTGGTCAGGGAGACAGCTATATGCCTTCTCTCCATTACCCCTGATCATCAGGGTTCTGATCAAACTCAGATCCCAGCCAGCAACAATGATACCGATAGCACCAGTCTGGGCCAGGCAGCCATGATACTCTCTGCTGCTCTCCATGTCTCTGGAAATGCCCATACACGTCCCTGGGAAGCACAACCTGTTAGCCTCCAACCAGGGGAGGATCCTGTGTCTGAACCTCAGATCCCTCAGGCTCAAGGCTTGGCTCTTGAGGACTTACAGTATGCAAGCTTGCAGCTCTCAGAAAGTGTTCTGAATGTTTTGAGGAGTTACAGGAAACCTACTAAGAAAACGTATGCATCTAAATGGAAGAGATTTTCTATTTGGTGTTCTACCAATGATGTGGTACCCACACAGGCATTACCTATTTGCACTCCTTGGGCTTGCAACTCATGACTTTGATGGTCCATCTTGCTTCAGAATCTGCTTGCATCTCAGCTGGAAAGGGTGTCTCCATGGTATGCTACTCTATTTTCAAAAAAATTATTCAAAGGTCTGGCCCACCTGTACCCCCCACCATAGGGAACCGGTGCCAGCTTTGGACCTGAATGTCTGCATTGCCCAGCTCATGGGCCCTCCATTTGAGTCCATGGCCTCAGCTCATTTGAAGTATGTTACCTGGGAGACAGTGTTCCTGGAAACCATCACTTCTGCCAGATGGATTAATGAGCTGCAGGCTCTGTGTATTGAAAAAAGACTACATCTCATTCCATCGAGATCAGGTAGTTCTGAGAACAAATAGAAAATTCCTCTCTAAAGTGGTTTCTGATTTCCACTTAAATCAATCCATAACTCTGCCAGTCTTTTTTACTTAGCATTCTAGTTCAGGTGAACATCAGCTCCATGGTCTTGATGTTAAGAGAGCTCTGAGCCATTACATGACTCTCACTAAGGACCACAGGCAGGACAGGCAGCAGATGTTCCTGACTTATGGGGATGTGGGTAAAGGAAATCCAGTATTCAAAAGGTCAGTTTCTCACTGGATAGTTCAATGCATCCAGTTTTACTAGTCAAAAGCTGGAAAGGAGCTCCCAACAGGGCTGAGGGCCCATTCCCAAGAGAAACCGCTGCTACTATAGCAGCTGTCAGGGATGTTCCATTGGTGGAAATCTGTAAAGCAGCTACATGGAAGACAGTACATACCTTTACAAAGCATTACAGCCTGGACACCCAGTCCAGAAGTGATGCCAGGTTAGACACAGCAGTCCTGCAGAGTCCGTTTCCAAAGTAGGTTCTGTGACACCTCCAAAGGTACTACTTCTTAATCTGCAAGAGTTAGGAATAATGGAGAATTCCTGGGGAAAGAAGAAAAAAATACTCACCATAGTAATCTTGTTTCTTCCAGGGTATTCTCCAATATTCATAGCATACAAACATATGAAGAAACCAGCATAAGAAGGCAATTTGGTCTATCTAGTCTGTTTGTATTGCAGGGTACACAGCTTGAGCTAATGACTCTGCCCTCCCTCCCCACACCTCCGATTCTCCCAACCCATGATCCTTACCTTTCCCCTATGCCTATCCCAGCTTCTCTTAAAGCTGCTCACTGTCTTCAATGAGAACACCTCTTCCGGCAGCTCATTTCAAGTGTCCACCACCCTCTCTGTGAAGAAGTGCTTCCTCACCTCCCTCCTAAATGTCCCACCCTCCAACTTAAGACTGTGTCCCCTCATGTTATGGTTGTCATTCAGTTTAAAGAGGCTCTCCTTATCTACCTTCTTTATCCCTTTCAAGTACTTGAAGGTCCCAGTCATGTCCTCTCTCTCTCCCCCGCTCTCACTCTCTCTCTCTCTCTCTCTCTGTATCTGTCTCTCCTGTCTTCCAGGGAATACATGCTCAGTGCCCTCAACCTCTCCTTATATGCCCTACCCTGCTGACCCACTATCAACTTTGTAGCCCTCCTCTGGACCTTCTCCAGCAGGTTAATATCCTTTTTGAGGTGTGGGCACCAGTACTGAACCCCATACTCTAAATGAGGCCTTACTAGAGACCTGTACAAGGGCAGTATAACCTCCTCTCTCCTACTATTGATCCCCCTAGATATTCATCCCAGCATCTTGTTTGCCTTGGCTGCTGATTTCTTGCACTGCATGGAGTGCTTTAGGTCACTAGTGATCATCACTCCCAGGTCCCTCTCCTCCTCTGATGCAAATATTCGGACTCCACCTAAGTAGTACTCTGTCCTGGGATTCTTGGCTCCAAAATGCATAACTTTGCATTTCTTGGCTTTGAAGCCAAGCTGCCAGATCCTGAACCATCTCCTGAGCTTTTCCAGATCATCCTGTAGGTCCTGTATCCCTTCAGCTGTGTCCACTCTTGCGCAGAGCTTGGTGTCATCTGCAAATAGGCACACTTTGTCCCTAATGCCATCCCCAATGTCATTAATGAAGACACTGAACAACATCGGCCCCAGCACCAAGCCCTGTGGGATCCCACTGGTTACCTCTCTGGTGCCAGATAACTCTGCCCTCACAACCACCCTCTGGGTTCTGTCCCTCAGCCAGTCTTCCACCCATCTGGAATCTTTTCCTCAACCCCATGATCCACCAACTTCCTGATCAACCTTTTATGGGGCACAGAGTCAAAGGCCTTGCTGAAATCAAGATAGAGGATGTCTACTGCTTGACCCCTGTCTACTGTCTTTGTGACAGAGTCAAAGAAGTCAATCAGATTCATTTGACATGATCTCCCCCCCCCCCATGAACCATGCTGCCTTGCATCCTGGAGATCATGCTACTCTAGATATTTCACCAACCTTTCCTTTAGTATGGTTTCCATGAGCTTGGCCACCATGGAGGTCAGACTGACTAGTCTGTAATTCCCTGGGTCATCCTTGGGACTGCTTTTGTGGAGGTGCACTACATGTGCTGTTCTCTAGTCCTGTGGTACTACACCTGACTCTAGTGAACTATTAAATAGGTCTGCCAGTGGCCCTGCCAGCTCCTAAGCCAGTTCCTTTAGTACCCTAGGATGTACTCTGTCTGGGCCTGGTGATTTGTCCACCTTCAATGCCAGCAGCCCCTCCCTCACTTACTCTATCCTCCTCTATCACTGCACCTGTGTTCCCCTTCCCCACCCACCTTGCCTCCCCTTCTAGAACCGGTGGCCTCTGCACTCCAGGCTGAATAACCATGTGTAGGGTGCTTCACACTGGCATGGCCTATCTTTTTGAGCCCTGCTGGGCATTGTTTTCCCCTTCTTCAGTTTATTCTGACATTCAGGGGGTTTGTTTCCTCCAGTTGGAGGTTTGTTTAGATTAGCTTTCTGTTAATTGTTAGGTTGGTGCTTTTGTTGGTTGGGCCTTTCCTTGCAGGCTCTCCAAGAAATCTAAGGCATTATGGAATGCAGCTGGTAAGGGCAGCATTTGAAAAGTGGCACGAGCCAATGATAGGTTTTATTATTAGCATAACATTCTATCTCAGGGCAGTTCTACTTCAACGGCTGACTGCAAGAGTTATGAATATTGAAGAATACCCTGGAAGAAATAAAACAACTAATTTTTCCTCCTAAACACCACACCTGTCAAAACAGACTCCTGAAAGATTACTGTACGTGACACTTCTGATTGATTCTTTAGCTCCACTGTGATCACATGGTATATCCCGTCCATCCTTTTGGACTTGTCTGGCCAAATCTTTGCCAGGTAGTCAGCTACCAGGACAGGTGTGATATCCAATGGCTACCTTTTGGCTGCATTGTCCCTTTCCTACCCATCCCCATGAGGTCAGATACTTAGCCTACTGTGCTTTCTTTATCTCCAAATACTAGTTTGGCTCCCTCCTCTCTTACTTTGCTTCCCTCCTCACATCCCCCCACCCACCACTTCTTATCCTCTTCGCAGTTCTGGTTCTCACTCTCTTGCACACCCTTCTAGGAAATCCACTGCTGGTCAAGCTGCCTTCTCCTTCCTGTTCTTGAAACTGTGGGGTTCTTTCCAGCTTACCATCTAGAAACATAGAAACAAAATTTGCTGGCAGATAAAGACTACTAGGCCCACCTAGTCTGCCCATTCTTCCCGGCCTATAGTATCACTGCAGATCATACATGATCTCCAGTCCAGTCACGCACCCCCCCTTCCTTTTCTCTAAGATATCCTTAGACTTATCGCATGTATTCTTTTTTTTTCTACGTAGCTTTTTCTGCTGTGGGGGCTGGCAGGCAAGGTTGCAGCTCTCTCTTTCTGAGGGCTCCGATCCCCCCTAATCATGAAACCATGTAGCCTGCCAGTATCCCCTGTTTTCTGTTTTCTCTCATTTTCCCATTACTGGGGTGCTCACATCAGCATATGCACATGGAGGTGTGCACATGCTGCAGAAGTCGCGCAGCACCCTCCCTTTATTGGCATCCTTAGTCCAACACTACCCTTGGGCCTCCTCCCGGGGACAGTCATTCGGCAGGAATGCCAAGCCTCCCTCTCTGGGAGAGGAGAGAAGTCCTCTGGAGGCTCAGTCCTCTCCCTTCCTAGCCAACCCCCATCAACCCCGTGTTTGCCACCGAACACAGGTCGCTGGTGTGGCAGGAGGTAAGGCATGGATGCCTGAGCCCTCCACTCCACTGGGACAGCATTATCCCATGCATTCTTGAACCCCATCACTGTTTTGACTGCCACCACCTCTGCAGGTAGCCTGTTTTAGGAATCCACCAGTCTTTCTGTGAAGAAGTACTTCCTAACATCATTCCGCCATCTACGAACTCCAGCCTCTTATTGTGCTGTCTTGTCCTTGAGCACCTTTTTTTCTGAAAAATACCTTCCTCCTGTACCATATTTACCCATGTGAGGTACTTAAAGGTCTCTATCGTATCCTCCCTCGTTCCTCTTTTCCAGGGTGTACATATTGAGGTCCTTAAGTCTCTCCTCATACAGCTTATGATGCAGATCTTGCACCATTTCAGTTGCCCTCCTCTGGACCTCGTCCTCTTTATGTCTTTCTGGAGATGTGGTCTCCAGAAATGGACACAGTACCGGGGGTCTCATTTAGTGATCTCATACAGGCAACACCACTTCCTCTTCTGCTAGTGATACCTCCCCATGCACCATAGTTTCCCACAAGCCCTCCCAACTGCCTTGTTGCACTGCCTGGCCACCTTTAAGTCATCTGGTATTATTACCCCAAGGTCTCTTTCCTGCTTGGTGGTTGTCAGTATCACTTCTCCCTTACTGAACTCTGCCTCAGTGTTTCTGTACTCCAAGTGCATTACTTTGCACCTTTTCACGTTGAAACCCAGCTGTCATACCTTTGACCACTCTTCAAGTTTTCTCAGGTCTCTGCTCATCCTTTCCAACCCCTCTGGAATGTCAACCCTATTGCAGATTTTGGTATCATCTGCAATGAGGCAGACCTTACTTTCTAGCTCCTGTACAACATCACCTATAAAGACATTAAAGAGGACCAGTCCCAGCACCGATCCCTGAGGCACCCTGCTGGTCACCCTCTCTTCCTTGACATCAACTCCATTTACCACCACCCTCCCTCACTTATCACCTAACCAATTTTTCTCCATATGAGAAAAAAAAAACACACTCAAGAGTAAAGGTTGCCAAGAATGCATACTTTAATGTTGCATAGAATAGCCTAAAAATCGGCAGTGCCCCATCACAAAAACTTCAATGTTTCAAGCTTGCACACTTTAACTAGAAGCTAAAGTGCTTAACCTAGCATAGTCAATATATATCATCATCAATTAACATCTTAAATACATACTCACAGGTGTAATACATAATCATTTGCAAGCTGTGAAAGTGCTTAAAAAATGCACCAAGAATAACAATAGTGATAAAATTCAAACATTACTAGATTTTTATAGAAACCATGTTTTGCCCCAGAAGGATGTTTGTCAATATGCATCTATATGTATATATCCCAGGATTTTAAATATCTTCTCTTAACACAGATTAAATTATGGACATCCATCATTTATGCACATTCCTTCGACAAACTTCATATTTATTTATTATTCTGTTTGCTGAATTCCACTGCAGGACAACGGGGACCAAAGCAACTATTTCCTTTTCAGAGGTGCCCATTGATCAATCAATCAATAATCATTCATTTCTGATATTTATGATATGGCACTTGAAGCCCCCTCCTTTAGTCTTTTACATACTATTACTGTGAAACCTATCCTGGAGTTTCTGGATGCAGCAGAGAAACATCGTGCTGGACCTTCACAAACTGATACTGGAGGAAATGGACAGATACCTTTAACCATAACAGATTAAAAAATTGCCTTACAAATGTGACATTTAGGGTGGCAAGAAGTTATAATGGGAATATATTTTGCTGCAAGTAGAGTACCACAGGGACTCTGTATACTCAAGTTTCCTAGTTTTGGTAAAGACAGAGACACCTTTTTCTCATCTTGGAAGGAGGAATTGCATGATGCCTCAGTGAGGGTGATTGGATTAATCATCAAGGATTCTGTGCAAGTACAGAAAGAACTAACAATTTTGTTGAAACGAAAGAAGGAGGATCTAAATAAGTTTGCTAATCATCCTCAGTTTGACAATTTCAAAAAGCATTTAACAGAGATGATTATGAGAACTGATAATAAAATCAGAGCTCAGAAAGAAAAGAAATGGCTTAGAGACCAGAGGGATTATGCCAACAATTGTATTTACAACTGGAAAAAATTTGAAATACAACAACAAGCAAAGGCATCCAATAATCAACTTTGTTCAATATTAAAGTGACCACAGCCTTCTGGCAATCGCAAGGACAATAACACGGACAATTCTGCAAATTAATCTGATGCCGCATCCTTGTTTTTTATGGAGGACTCGATGCCATTAGATGAGAGTCCTTCTTGTACCACCAATATTCAATTATGGAGGAGCCCCCAGGTAACTTTCAGCACTCCAAGAAAAGAAGAGGTAAGCGCAACAACAGGAGAAAGAGGAATCAGGGGCCAGGGAGGACAGCATTGCAGCAGGGCAGAGGTGGACTGGTACAGGAGAGGAGTTACCGACAGAACTCTGGTCCACAGAGGAAGGGCAACCTGGGAGGACAGTATCAGATCTGGTGCAGGATTCCAACTTCAGTAATGTCAATAATTTATCTTCAGTCATTCTGAGTGATGTTGAAATAGCAACATTAAGTAAATGACTGAAGTATGTGCTGACTAATCAGTTGAATCATATTGATTTATCCATAGACTTACAAAAGTTTGTCACAAATTTGAGTGGTTGGGGAGGGTGATGAAGGTCTTTCACATACTCATGATCTTTCCACTACAGGGAATGTTCCTCATGTAAGCATACAGGTGTGTAAACCACGTTACAGATTTATCCCCTCATGACCCTGTTGTCCAAACATTTCAGAGGGCTTGTGAGTGGGATTTCTCAAATTTTGCAGAAACCTGCTTCACTCCCCATTACGTTAATTTGACCAAGGGAGAGCTAAATGCTAGCTAATCAAAATCTTACAATAAAATCTGCAGACAAGGGTGATAGCATTCTGGTCATGGATACCATGAAATATGTAGAGGAGGTGAACAGACAATTGGCAAATGAATGATTCTCCAAGAAATTGAGCTTTGATCCCACACTTAATTTTAAGAAATCTATTGATGCATATGTAATTGGGGCCCATGCGAGAGGATGGATTGATTTAAAAACAAGGGAATTTTTGATAAAAGAACACCCAGTCAAACAAACAATTTGTCTTCTCCCGAAGATGCACAAGAGTCTGACAATTCCGCTTGGGAGACCAATAATATCAGAGGTTGATTCATTAATGGAATCGCTCTCTGTTTACATTGACTCCTTCATTCAACCCTTTATAAGAGGTCTATGATCTTATATCAGGGATACTAAGGAGATTCTTTCTGTGTTGCAGGATATCCACATCGACCCAGGAGAAATATTGGTCACTCTTGGTGTGAAATCCCTATATATGGTAATTCCACACAATGAAGGTTTGGAAGCCCTAAGAGAATATCTGGACTGTAGGGAACCCCCGGATAACTCTCCCACAGACCTTTTGGTACGTTTAGCTCACTATTTCTTGGAATCTAATGTTTTTTAATTTTTTTGGGAAACAATATTTTTAGATAAGTGGCACCACCATGGGTGCCACTTTGCCCCAAATTTCACTAATTTGTACTTAGGTCTGTGAGAGGAGCATTTTGTGTATGACCCCCTTGTAACCACTTTTTTAGGCCACTTGCCTTTATCATCGTTACATTGATGATATATTGATGGTGTAGTGGGGAATAACTGACCAGCTCCAGCAATTTGTACAATTTTTGCAATCTACGAATCGTAATCTGCCTTTATCATTGACACATAGTACCACTAATATCCCTTTTTTCGATATAATGTTGGTTTAGAATGTGTATTCTTTCATCGAGACCACCCTATATTAAAATTCGACTGATCACAATGCCATTCTCATGTCCAGTTCTTGTCATCCCTGCCATATCATCACTAATATTCCTATCAGTCAATTTTTACGAACGCGGCAAATTTGCAGCATGGACTCTGATTTTGTGTCCAATACGGATGATATGTCCAATAGATTTCAACAGCAGGGTTGTAGCCAGGAATCAATAGACAGAGCATACCAAAGAGTGAGTACATCTAGCCATGAGGATCTTTTGACAACAAATGTATCAACTGCTACAGCGTATTGCCCGAGATGTAATTTTGTCACTACATATGGGACCATTGGCATATTTTATAGAATGAGCCTAAGATAAGTGAGTGGACACAATGATTTCCCTGCATGGTTTATGAGAGAGGGAAAAATATATCGGACCTTGTCACACAAAGCTTACAGCATATGTTACGTCTATCCTTCTGGTTGCCAATCTTACCACCAGGGTGCTATAGGTGCAATAGATGTAAGTTTTGTCAGCACATAAAAAACCCTAAAACCTTTTTCAATCAACATGAGGAAATTGTAATTGAAAGGTTTATTAATTGTGACACTGCAAATATCTATTTTGGCCACCTGTAGATGGGAAAAATCTATGTTGGTAAGACAAAACGCATACTGAAGGAATAGGAGGGGGATCATGTTCACTCCATTGAGCATATGAATTTCGTATATGCAACAGCGGAACATGTTGCCAAGAGTAAGTAAGTAAGTAAAACGTTATTTTTTAAGTGCTTTTCAGAAACTTAACCACTGTACAAAAGAACAACATTTAAAATAACAGACATAATATTAACAATAAAATCATTCTCCAAAAGCTTTTAAAAATGAAAAAGTTTTAAGCTCTGATTTGAAACTCTCGACGGTCAGGCAGCCTCATATCCAGCAAGGTAGAGAATTCCACAGGGCGGGGGCAGCGTAAGAAAATGCACGTGCTCCAGATGTCTTTAAATGAACCCTGGGAATCTCTAGCAATCCCCTCATCGGTGGATCGGAGTGAGCGAGAGGGACAGTAGGGAATAAGATCTTGTAGATACCACAGTCCCTGTTCATGTAGGGCTTTATAGGTCAGTAACCCGACCTTGACAGTGGTCCACCACTGAACCGGCAGCCAGTGCAGTCCACGCAGCACAGGCGTAATATGACTTCTTCTAGATGTCCCAGTTAAAAAAGCCTTGCCGCTGCATTCTGCACCAAGCAGTGGATATCAACCCCCGGTAGCTCTAGGTACAGGGCATTGCAGTAATCAAGGCGAGTGGTCACAAAGGCGTGGACCAAGATAGGAAGGTCAGCCAGAGGAACCAGGTGTTTCACCCGCGGGTGATATTCCTAAAATGGTAAAATGAGGATTTGACAACTGCTGACACCTGAGATTTTAGGGTCAGGCTGTTGTCTATCATAATGCCCAGATTACATACCTGGTCTGAGGTTGGGAGCTGGATACCATCAAGCCATATGCCCAATGGAACCCCAGCCCTACAACCCACCTCAAGGTGACCTGGGTCCACAGCCAACACCTCAGCCTTTTCCAGGTTTAACCTCAGCCAACTGGCACTCATCCAATCTTTGATTTCAGATAGACAGCTGTTAAGCATAGAGATTGCATCTTCCTGTCTGGGATTAAAGGACAGATACAGCTGGGTAACATCTGCACAGCAGTGAAAACCCAGACTGTATTGCCTAATAATGTATCCCAATAGCAGCATATAAACAGTGAACAACATGGGTGATAAAATGGAGCCATGCGGCACCCCACAGGACAGGGAGATGGCGTCAGAGGAATAAATTCCAGTGACAACCATCTGCCTCCTACCCATGAGGAAAGATTGAAATCAATGCAGCACTGTACCAGACAGTCCACAATAAAGCCGCAGGTGCTCCAAAAACACACCATGGTTCACAGTATCAAATGCTGCAGAGAGATCAAGAAGGACTAGAATAGTATGAGCCTTTCGAGTGGGGACCCCTGTGCTCATAAGTGGTCTTTTGTTGACATAAAACACCTAACTTTGGGTGTTAGAGGGGGAGATCTGCCGAATAAATTGTCCCATAGGGGGGGGATATTGGATATTCCAATTAAAAGCTATGACAAGGGGATTGAATGACAAATCTGAGATCTCTGCTTATTTGTAATCCTAAATGTGCTTGTCATTTTGGTCCTGCCTTCCCTTACTCGGCCCCGCCTCGCTCCTCCTCGCCCTTCCTACTTTCTCCTCCTATTCGTCATTTTCTTCCATAGTGTGGTTAATAGGTTGCTCCTTTTGTTCCCTCCAATGTATAAATATTCATTGCTCAGTAGTGGACACACACATATACAATTCTTTGTTAATTATTGCCTTTTTCTAAGCGGTGTGATTATGTATGGAGGTCATAGTTCTATGTTTTGGCTTTTGTATATATGGTTCAAATTTTGTACAAATTGAGCTCTTCCTTGGAACACATTAAAATAGCCCCTCTTTTTTTTTGAAATTACTAGATATACATATGTGTATACTATTTTTGTTCCCATGCAGGTCAGATTTAGTTTTCCTACTTGAATAAAAAACTGAGAGTTTTTTTTTTACATATGTGACACAGCATGTAGAGGCAGAGGGGAGCTCTATAAGAATTATTGACAATCATCCTGAAATAGATATTTTTGATTATAAAAAGTATGAGAAATAGAGCTTTCTGATTGATTGTAAACATTCTATCAGCCCTATGTTAATCTTTGATTAACATACATGTACAGCCTAATCATGTGCTGAACAGGGTTTAACACTGTTTAAAAAAGCATTTTTATTATAATAGTAATAAGGCACTCCCAGGGGTTATGTTAATGGTCACTTAATTACCCTCTAGGGGCATGTAGCACTCGGCTATGCCTCGTGCCACATGACACCCCTAGAGGGTGATTACAGACCATTAACATAACCCCTGGTCATGCCTTATTGCTTAATTATTGCAGTTTATTCATGGATGCCTGTAGTAGCATATTTAAGCAATAAGGCATGACAGGGTGTGGATTATTGTGCAATAACATCATGCCTCATGTGGTGGAAGCATGTGGCTGCAGACTGAGTGCGTTCAACACCCAAGAAGTGACATTATTACGCAATAACCCACATCCCTGGAGTGCCTTATTGCTATTATACAATGGCTAGTTTCTAAATAAAAAAAGGAAAAAGAGAAAAATTAAACTTTTGTTGATTTTTTTATTTGATTTTCTAGTGTGTATGTGTACATATAAGAAAAAAGTCCACAGTTCATGTTTTTGCCAGTAGGTGGTGCTGCTATATGGATGATATGCTGTCTGTACCCAAAGGCAAAGCATTTCTCTTGACTCTGCAAGGATGTTTCATACTGGTGCCCACCCTTAACCATTCCCTTCCTTATTGAAGAGGGCTTCATTATAGTTTTGTTTTGATTCTCAGTTTACTTTCAAATATATATATATATATTTACAGCAAGTAGGATCGTCATCTGCAAGGGAGCTGACTTCTGCGGCAGTGGAGACTTCCAGTTCTTGGGAGCAATTGGGTGACTCGTGTCAGGCTGAGTAAGTTTTGACTGAAGTAAACAGTAGGAACATTTGAATGATTTGTTACTTTGAAAAAAGTCAGTCAGAATTAATGATGTGTCTGGGGTTTCAAAAGAACAGGAGGCCAACCACGAGCATCCCTCAGTGCGCTATGTGAAGGACAGAGCTGCACACAGCTCCAGTTGCAGGTAGATTTTGTTGTTTCAGAAAAACGCAGGTAGTGGTGTTTAAGTAAAAAGTTGCAGTTTTCTTTGAAATTGGGGCTATAAAAATAACATGAGATTTGGGGATTTTTTTTTAGTGTGACCTGCTACAGTATGAGGCAGGTATCATGAGAGGCTTGCAGTCTGAGCCAGTCTCACAGACAAATGTGAGCCATGTTGGTTTGGTAGTAGTCCAGCAGGGAGGGATATAGAAACATAGAAACATAGAATTTGACGGCAGATAAGGACCGCTTGGCCCACCTAGTCTGCCCATTTCCCTACCTGATGGATAAGCTGCAGATCCTAGTTAACCAACAGCTTATTTCCTCCTACCCCCACTAGGACTGCCTTATGTCTGTCCCATGCATTCTTGAATTCCCCCACTGTTCTTGACTCCACCACCCCCTCAGGGAGGCTGTTCCATGCATCCACAACCCTCTCTGTGAAAAAATACTTCCTCACATTACCTCTGAGCCATCCCCCCTCTATCTTCAAATTGTGCCCCCTTGTTCTTGCACATCTCTTTTTCTGAAAGATGCCACCCTTTTGGACTTTGTTGATTCCCTTGAGGTACTTGAAAGCTTCTACCATGTCCCTTCTCTCTCTCCTTTCCTCAAGGGTATACATATTATATGATGTACTGTACTGCAGTCATGTGTGTGCCTGCCCTAGATACAGTGATGTTATTGTCTAATAACGTTACTGTGTCTAGGGGTCAGCAGCCAATCAGGTTGCTAGAATTTTTCTTACCATTGTATAATAAGACATAACGAGCCTCCCTCTATATCTAGATATGCAGTTCACTGTATTTTTTTGGTTGAAACAGAAGAATAAATAAATATGAAGTTTACTGAAGGAATGTGCATAAGGATGGATGTCCATCACTTTAATCTGTGTTAAGAGAAAATCTTTAAAATTACAGGATGTGTATATATATAGCTGCATATTGACAAACATCCTTCTTGGGCAAAAAAGTGTTTCTATGAAAATCTAGTAATATATGAATTTTATCACTATTGTTATTCTTGGTACATTTTTTAAGTGTGTTCACAGCTTGCAAATGATTATGTATTACACCTGTGAGTATGTATTTAAGATGTTAATTTATGATGATATGTATTGAACCATACTAGGTTAAGCACTTTAGCTTCTGGTTAAAGCGCACAAGTGCGAAACGATGACGTTTTTTGTGGCGGGGCACTGCCGATTTTTTGGGCTATTCTATGCAACATTAAAGTATGCGTTCTTGGCAACTTTTTACTCCTGAGTGCAGTTTTCTTTTTTAATCATATGCACTGGTTTTGAAACAATGCATCACAGTTGCTTGAGCTGCCCTGTTTTATTTCATTTCAATTTCTTACCCAGTTTACCGTCTGCTCTGCCCCTTCCCACCACTCACTCACCTTTCTCCTCTGTAACCTCACTACTCACTCCTGCAGCTGCCATGATACGGACCCTGGGCTGCTTCCCTCTACCCTCATACCTCTTCTCCCCCTTTGCTCAGCACCCATACTAATGAAGTCCCCTCTTCCACCCTCCCAAATCTACAACCATTGCTCGCACCCTGAACTCAGTATTGCCTGCTGCACACTGCAATGTTATCTGTCAGCACTTTATTGTTTCATAGTGTATTGTACAGTCATTATTTGAAATTCTTATTTATGTATTATTTACACTATTTGTACCTTACGCTCCTCCCTTCCTCCAGGACACATCGAGAAACAAGCTGTTACTGGCTCTATATGTTTTTCCTGGTAAACTTCTAAAATTAATAAATAAATACACCTGTTGACACGGGGCCCCCACAGTAAGCCCCCCTCTTCTCACCAGGGTACCTTTTGTGAACACAGAAGCAAAGTATTTAGGTATCCCTGTAATTCTGAATACTGGGACAGCAGAGTCTTGAATGCAGAATGGAGGCAGTGGGCTCAGACTTTTGGGGGTGGGAAATGATTAGCCCACCACTCGAGCACATCTTTAGCTGGGCACATAGTGACTGTGATGTCATAAATCAGGCAGATATATCAGAGAGGGCCCTATGTAAGTTGGGTGGGAGGGTTATAAAGATGGGGATAAAAACAGGTGGTAAGCCCCAAAGGATGATATCTGCATGTTTGGCAATGTCCTAACAATTCAATAGCCAGTCCGTAACCCTATCAGTCCTTGACCCCACTGCTGGATCCTGAAGAGCGGAGTTGCAGCCCTTGAGGGCAAGCCACTGGGCTTGAGATCCAGGGTGCCACATCATGTTGGTGTGCGGGGTGGGGAACATGCAGAAGAAATGAATCCTGCATTAACGCAGCAGTCCTTATACACTTCATTAGGTACTAGTTTACAACCTTCAATGTCGATCTGTTATTCACTTTTGGTTACAAATTCATTCATGTGGTGAGACACTCTTTGGTTTATGTTCACCATATCTGAGTTGAAGTTTTGCGGCTAGACTTGACATGCCCAGTGTCCAAATGGACCAGGGAACAGTGTTTGTTGCATGCAAGTGCATCTTAGTTACAGAGAACGTTATGTTAAACTATGGGTGTTCAAAGCAGCTAAACATATGAATGCAAACCTTCCAGGACCTATAGTTAATGATTGCCACTATTCAGTATTTCAGATCTAAAAAATAATGCTAAAACAAACTCAAAATGGGGAAAGGGGGCATCTTATCAGAGGGGAGAAAATAGGTAATTTTAAATGGAATACGGTACAACCTTTCTGCTACAGCATGAAGTGGAGCTTTAAGGGATGTTAAAAACTGGCAACTAAAACAAAGCCCTATTTTGCCATGAGGGTGGTATATTCCGAGAGCTTGTCCAGTACAGTTCCATGGAATGGCCACCACGACACTAAGCATCGGCCACAACTGATGGGCTTGTTCCGTCCAGCTGGAAGCAGTAATTGCCTTCAGGTACTTAAGTGTCTATACCAACCCCTGTCTAATATTCAACACTCACATAAACAACATAACTACATCGGTGCACCAGAAATTGGGGTCTTCATACCATATCCAGAAAATAAATGTATGTATATATGTATGTATTTATTCTCTCATTCATCCATTCATGTATTTTTTATATTTCAAAAGTTTAACCAGGAAAGACATACTGAGCTAATAACAGCTTGATTCCAGATGTGCCCTTGGGGGAGGGGGAGAAGAACATATAATATGAAGATAAAAGAACATTAACAGACTACATCATAAAGTAAATGTCAAGCAATGCAGTGCATCAGTATAGGATCACAGTGCAATACATTACAGATGTGCATAACAATATTATATTACTTAATTGAATGTGGTTCTGTCATTACTGATGAGTCTTCAAAAACAGTATGGGCTAAACTGAGGTTATTATACTATAAGGCGACTTATTTTGCACCCTCCTCAGGGGTTAGAGCACAACATTGCCATACACTAGTGGTTCTTAATTGACTTCAAACAGAACTCTGAGCCCAATGGACCAATCGCTAATTTTATATTCATGATGTTACTCAAAAAGTCCCTCAATGTTTATTTGAGCAACTTCATTTTGTCAATCTTATTTATTCTAATTCTATTTTTTTATCATGGCTCTGGTTATTCTCCTTGTGTCGGCTAGGGGATATACTCCACCTCAGTCAGTTGAGTCCCTGCAAGGATTCCAGACTTCATACTGGCTCATCCAAGGGGCATTTTCTGCAGTGTGGTTCCCCAGTGGCCCCCTCTCGATGGAGGTGGACATGCAATGACTTCTGCACATGACTGGGTACTCACCAGCATGACGGACAGACATCTGCTGCCTCCGCCAGTCCAACCTTCAGTGCTGGGCTCAGGCTCAGAAGCAAACAAAAGGCAAGCACTCGGATTACATATAATATGGAAATAATCAAAACAAGAGATATTGTGAAAAATTATCAACTGATGAACCCTGGTGCTTTGAGGTAAAAACCACCTCTTCCTCAGGAGGCATGACTATCCAGATCCATGCAGTGTTTTATAAAGTTACATAGAACAAGTGTAGTTAATTAACCAGTGCACAATTACAACTTGTTAAAAAGGACTGGGGTAAGATTCACAAAAAAGGGCAAAGTGGAACGCAAACATTTGCACCGTACCTTCCCATTGTGAAGGGGTAAAAAATTGCTTTTCACAATTGGATAGCACTCTGCACTATTTGACTGTGAATAGTTGCAGGTCCTAACCCAGGAAAAGCACTGGGAACCTCAGTAGTACTGCCCCCCACAGCCAGACAGGTGAATGGGCTGCCAGAAATAGCGCCACCATGCTAAGCCCCCATTCACAAAAGAAGCCATGCAAATGAGCCCATTGTGCATGCAAGGTGCTAGTGGCCATTAGCATGCCCATTATGGGCTCATTTGCATGCCATTAGTGTGGTGGTGTGTGGCCCCCAATCAGCCCAAGCCCAACACTGCCACATTTTCCAATAGTCTAGTGGTGCCCTCCTTCACCCTAACCATGTACCTGATATTAAAAAGGTTTCCATAGTGTAGAGTTGCACTCTGTTTCCCAATCTCCCACCCACTATGTATTAAGAGGTTTGCCGTAGTGTAGTGTCCCACCCTGGTTCCCAATCTCCCACCTGATATGTATTAAGAAGTTTGCCATAGTGTAGTGTCAGACCCGATCTCGCACCTGATATCCAATAATCTGTTTTCCATAGTGTAGTGTTCCTCCCCCCATGACCCAAAACCATTGACTCCCTTGACTGTGATTGATCAGTCACAGTCAAAGAGCCATAATGTATGCAGTACGCACTCTAAGAGGGCTCAGTTGGCAGCCAGCTGCAGTGGTGAGAAGTGAGTTGTGCTGGTCTCTGACAGAAGATTGGGATGGGGAGGAGTGCGGTCGTGGGTCACCCTTGATGGGGGGAGGACCCTAGATTACCAGGGAATGGGGTTGTAGGTATTTGTGATGGAGATCAGTAACTGAGGGGGGGGAGGGACCACTGCACTATGGAAAAGGTTTTTGTTTATACAGGGATTGGTGATCGAGGAGGGGGGGTTGGACACTAAACTATGGAATAGATTTTTTTTTTTATAATACAGTGTGGTGATTGGTGGTGAGGAGGGGGAGGGACACTATGCTACAGAAAGGTGTATTTTTTATACTACAGTGCGGCAATCAGTGGTGGGGGTTGGACACTATGCTATGGAAAAGGGAGGTTATTTTTATTACAGTGTGGCTATCGGTGGCAGGGAGGGGAGAGGGACAATGCACATTGGAAAATGGATTATTGGATATCAGGTAGGAGATCAGGGACTGGGCTGGGACACTACACTATGGCAAACTTCTTAAAACATATTGGTTGGGAGAACGGGCACTGGGGAGGGACACTACACTATGGAAATGATTATTGTACATTATGGGTGGGAGATCTACTACTGGAGAGGGACCCTACACTGTGGAAACAATTATTGTACATTACGGATGGAAGATCGCGGACCAGAGAGGGACCCTACACTATGGAAACAATTATTTTACATTATGGGTGGGGGATCAGGGAACAGGGGCTGCAGTACTGCCACAAGCCACTAGGGTTGCATGGATTACTGTCAGGTTTTTGACGGCAGTATTTTTCCCACACAAGGGCCATCGCAAATGGCCTTTGCATGGACCGCAAGTTTTATGGATGGGATTGTGGGGATATGCAGGTCCCCTCCCCCTGATTTGCATTGCAGACTCCCTCATTGCATTGCCCAGGCACAAACCCAACTTGCGAGGGCAAACTGGGCTTTGTGAATACCAGCTAGTCATAAAGCCCAGCTTGCCCTGGGCAAACTGGGTTTGCTCCAGGGCAAAGTTTTATGAATCTGGCCCCTGATCTCTCATTTTCACATGAACTTTGCAGAAAAAAAGTCTATCATATAAAATTTTAAAATAACAAGGTTAAACAGTTAAATGGTCAATTCCAGGTCCCCGACTCACCTATCCTCAGCCACCGCTGTAGGTCAGTATTTGTAAGGTGCCAGAACCCCTCCCTTCCCAGAGAAAGCCAGCTGTTGGATGGATGCTCAGCTTTCATCCCCCCCAACCAGCCCTCCAACAGCCTTGGGCTCACTCCTGAACCTGAGCCATTGGCGTTGCAAGCGGTAGAGCTACTACTGCACTGGCAGAATGATCTGTTTATTCTCATTCTAAAGCAAATAAACATTTCATTTATTTGTTATACTGGAGAGCAATATGAGCAATAAAGCCCATTTCACAAGTGACCAGTTGTAGAGAGTTTTAAATACAATACTACACAGTATGGTACAACACAGTATAAAGCAGGTCTCACTAATTTAGTTATTTATTTAAAATGTTTTACCAGGAAAGGCACACTGAGCAAAAGCTCATTTCCAGATGCATCCAGAGGGGGTGGGTGGGGGAATAAAGGGAAGGGATACAAACAGATATAAACATCATATGCGGTATAAACTTCCACATGAAGTAATCAAAATTTTACAGAGAGTATAAAGTTTGATATACAGGGCTGGATATTCAAACTGCGCCATTCAAAGGCGCAAGTCCTTGTGCTGCGCAAAATAGGTGCGCTGGGGTGTGTCCCGTGCGATATTCAAAGGAGTTGCGCTATTGAGCAACTCCTTTGAATATCGCTCCCCAGCCATAGCCACTGTGCATGGCGCAGTGGAACTTGCGTAAGTTGACAGAGTGGAGCAGTCAACTTGCAGTGGCGCAAGTACCATTGCGCCATGCGCAAAATCACGATATTCAAAAGGTGACATGCAAATGGGGCCATAATACATGCAAGGCACAGGGGGGGCCATTTGCATGTCATCATAGCCTCATTTGCATGCCATTAGCATGTAGGTGCGCCGATCCCCGAGGACTTGCGCCTGGCGCCTGCCAGGCAGCAGCCGTCGGGGACCGACACACCGCAGCCCGATCTCGGGCAGCAATGTAGCTCCC
The DNA here is from genome assembly GCA_016271365.2 of Neoceratodus forsteri. NCBI lineage: Eukaryota > Metazoa > Chordata > Ceratodontiformes > Ceratodontidae > Neoceratodus > Neoceratodus forsteri. Next base: position 37,925,404 of record CM028134.1, read on the forward strand.
CACCTCCTCCGTGATATCTCCTGGTGGTCCAGTGGATCGAATGCTCGATCGCTGGCAGAAAGTATACAGATTTTCATTATTCATGCGCTCGATCGGGCAGTATACAGATTTCTTCCTTATCTCATGTGCTGACACGGGTGTGGTAATTGTTTACTTAAAATCTTTCTTTGGGGAGTTGGTTTACCACTTCATTTCAGCCTTATTATTTTGCCGAGCAGTCGGCGGGCGGCAGAGTCTTCGCTCGCTTCGCCGCTTCGCTGGATTGAGTGGTTTGACGCCTATTGGTGAGTTAGAGCTACTGGCGCAGTTTCATACCAGACATGATAAGTTCAGATTTGTGAATGAATGTCATTCACAAATCTGAACTGTCATGACGGTATGGGCTGCACGCCCATTTGCTTCTAGCTTTGCACCAATGGGCGCAGCCCTACTGGCCAGTCAGTCGGCGGGCGCGGGCGGCAGGCGGGTGGATGCTGCTGCCGCCGCCGCCGGGGAGCAGGGTGGTGGGGCTTTGTGGTGGGTGGGTGGGGACAACTCAGACACCAGGGAGATGTTTGTGGGGCAATTTACTTACTGCCCGCGATTGGGCACAATGGGATGTGGGGGTTCTATTCTTTCTGCCCATGATCGGGCACATGGGATGTGGGGGTTCTATTCTTCTGCCCGGATCGGGCAATGGGATGTGGGGGTATTGTATTCTTCTGCCCGTGATCGGGCCATGGGATGTGGGGTTCTGTATTCTTTCTGCCCGCGATCGAGCATTTCGTCCACTGAACCACCAGGGATGTGAATGGGAGGGGAGCCATACGCCCGCGATCGGGCTGGGGCACAGGGACTGGCTTGGGGCCAGCCACAGGTGGCAGCTGCTGTGTTGCACCCTACAATGCAGCAGCTCGCCTGTGGGTGGCCCTCAACTTAAGCCTCTTTTTTTGCTCAAAGTTGTGCAGGCGCAGGTTGGGGGTTGCGCCTGCACAACTCTGCACAGCCCGGCTGAATATCGGGCTGTGCAGTTTATGCATGGTTCCTCCCCCTCCTGTTGAGCATGCATTCATTTGCATTGCGCTGTTGCTCAGCCTGTTTTCAGTTGCGCAACTGCCTCCTGATGAATATCGCAGAATGGCGCAATGTAGGACTTGAGCATGCGTAACCCTTTTGAATATCCCACCCACAGTGTACATCAGATGTCAGGGAGATACTAAGTCAGCTACAGGCAAAGTTATAAACAGTGCAAAACTTAGAGAACACAGCAACAAAATAAACATAATCACTCCGACAGATTACAAGGGACAGAGTGATTTAACTTTTAACATTTGTAAGTGCTAACACTTTATGACTAATTACAGGCACAATGTGAGAAACACAGTTTACAGGCAGATGACACACTGCAGGGAAGCATCAGATAAAAATGATTTACAGTTACAATGCAGATTATCCATATGGTGTTGGCAGAGTCTAGCATTGAAGGAGGGAATGCTGACAGCTAAGGTGATTGTGGGAGGTGGGAGGTTATAGGGGCCAATAGCCCTGAAGGATGGAGCTCGATGCTCCTTTTGCCATGTTTCTAAGGGGGAGTTTGAAGTTAAATTTGGACGTTGAGCAAATCCCCAGTGTGTGGGTGGCGGGGGAAACTGTGAGGTGATGCATGGAGAAACTGTACCAAGTGTCACCTTATGTAGAAACACCACTGCTCTATAGATGAAGTGAACTTCCAAGGATAAGCAGGCAGCAAAACTGTACAACTGGCAGTGGTGGGTGTGATGGGGTAGGCCAGTCAGGAGTGGCAGTGCTGTTGTAGGTTGTGTGCACCTTAGCAAGGGGTCCAGAATGAGCAGCAGAATATATGGCAAAGCCATAATCAACAACAGAGAACAGAAGGCTGAGGACAAGTAAACTCCTACTTTCAGGGATCAGGTACCTCTTGTCCCTGTGCAGGGCGCCAAGCCTCTGGTGAATAGTGTTAATGAGGTTGTTGATGTGGGTGTCAAAAGAGAGGCTGCTGTCAAGGTTGACTCCTAGATATTTAAAATGGGGGACAATCTCAACCATGGTGCCTTCAAGATGACATATAGAAAACAGAAAGCATGTTGTTTTATTCCTGAGAAGACCATGGAATTAATTTTTTTGGCATTGAGGACCATTTTGTTGTCCAAAAACCAGGTTTGTAGGAGGTCAAAGTCATGTTATAAGATTTTGTTGAGGGATGCCATTTCCTGGCCTGAGCTGAAGATGACGGTGTCATCTGCATAAAGTAAGGTTTCTGTAGAAAGTCATGAGATCAAGAGTGTGTTTAGGAATAGAAGAAAAAGTAGAGGACCAAGGATAGGGCCTTAGGGGCCCCTGCAGATGATAGGGCAAACATCAGAGAGGATGGTGCTGATAGCGGTCCTGTGCATCAGGCCAGACAGGTAATTACTGAACCAGGCCATTACATCAGAAGAGAAGATGAAGATTGTGAAGGCGCTAAGCAGCAGCTCATGGTCCACGAGATCGAAGGCCTTGGTGAAGTCCACAAATATTGCTGCAACCAGATTTCCAGATTTTCTGGCCCGTGTACATAGTGCATGACTGGCACGAGGGCAATCTTGGTGTTGTGCAAAGGCCAGAAACCATGTTGGGCACTTGTCAGTAGATTGTACTGTTGGATGTGGCTTACATCTGGTCAAAGACAATTCTTTCAAGACCGTTGAGAGGGCAGCTAAGAGAGAAAGGGGATGGTAGTTAGAGGTGAAGAGTTTAGGCCTAGATTTGTGGATGGGGATGATGGTGGCCTTCTTCCACAACTTAGGGTAAGTGCCTGTGTGAAGTGAGAAGTTGACAATATGGGAGCTGGTGTAAGCCAATGCCTCATAGGCCAATTTAATGAGGTGGTAGTCAATCCCATCAAGGCCAGAAAAAGGCTTAGGATTGGAGCATCTCAGGTATTTGGCACCCTGTCCCACTGAAAGGTGTTTGAAGTAAAATTTGGGAGGGGAGGCTCCTGGTGATGAGACAGGAGATGCCTGCACGGGGTTGGGGTGTGCTACAAGAAAGATGTTGATATTTTCCAGGTCTCCAACAAAGTCATTAAACAGGGAGGCAATGGTTTTGGGTCACAGGTGACCCTGTCCTTACCTTCAATGGTCCAGGATTGAGAGCCCTTAGAACTACCAAAGAGGCTGTTGATGGTAGTCCGTAGTTAATTAGGATTACCAAGGTGGGAGGTCAGGCCTTATTTGATGTGGTTGATTTTAGCTTTGCGGATTGTGGATTTTCAGCTGTTGCACAGAGTTTCATATTCTTGAAGGTGGACTGGGTCCTTAGTTTTCCTAAAAGGGCACACAGTTTGTCCCTAGCTTTGAATAGCCTAAGTAGAACACTCCTGCTTATTGCCATGAACTCTAAGATTCTTTATGGGAGAGAGGCTATTACAGATACTGGTGAAGATCTCACAAAAGCCCTTGTAGGCCAAGTTAATGTCCACAATGTCCAGTGGAGGACAGAGTCAAGGTAAAGACCACCGTGTTTAACTCCTTGAGCCGCCTGGAATTGATATAAATAGGGGGAGCACTGGGGAGCCTGGTGGACCATAAAAACACAGAATGTGATGGCAGATAAGGGTCATTTGACCCACGCAGTCTGCCAATATTTTTCCTTTTTTTTTTCTGTAGACCTCACTTGATCTATGGCATCATCTCTTTCCCCCTCTTCCTTACACCTACAATTCCCTTGTGCCTGTCCCAGACATTTTTGAACTCCTCCACTGTTTTTCTCCCCTCTACCTCTGCTGGAAGGCTATATTTGGGATCCACCATCCTTTCCGTGAAGAAGTACTTCCTCACATCCTTCCTGAAATTACACCCCTCCAGCTTCATAGTATGCCCCATTGTTCCAGAGCACCTTTTTCTCTGAAAAATACTCCAATACTGCAACATTTTGGTAGCCCTTCTTCCACTTTGTGTATGTCCTTCCTGAGATGTGATCTTCAGAACTGGACACAGAACTCCAGTACTCTATATAGGGGCAGAACCACCTCCCTCTTCCTGCTGGTGATACCCCTTCCTATGCACCCCAGCATCCCACTCACCCTTCCAACTGCCTTGTCACACTGTCTGGCCACCTTTAGGTCATCTGCTATAATTACTTTTAGGTCTCTTTCATACTTGGTCTCTGTCAGTATCATTCTGCCCATTTTGTCCTCTGCTCCCAGGTTTCTATGGCCCAAGTGCATTATTTTGCACTTTTTTGCATTAAAACCCAGCTGACAAACCCTTGACCACCCCTCTAGTCTTTTCAGATCCCTTCTGACCATTTGCAAAAGACAGGACAGTGTTCACTTATCTGGGAGTACTCCAAGTTTGAGACTTTGGAGGGCTTAAAGAGCAATCCAATCTAGGAGTGGAGCAGTACCCAGATATTTAGTTTACCCTAGTGGGGTCAGTTGGAGCTGAATTAGACCAAGATTCACAAAATGTGTCTGGCTTTGTAAACTTGGATCATGGGCCAGTTTAGATTGAAGTCACCAAGGAGAAGCCATTCCCTTTTTTTGGGTAGTGAAAGGAAAGGTCAGAGATGGTGGACAGCCCATCCTCAGTGAAGTTGGGAGGGATGTAAATGGTGGAAACAGAGAGGGTTTTTTCCTGACCCCAAAAAAATATCAATGGAGAGGAGCTTGCAAGAGCCGGGGGAGGATTGGGTGAGGGTCACAGTGGCTCTGAGGTGATCAGAGATGTACAGGAGGCAGCTGCCTCCCTTTTTATTGGTCTTGTCTCTTCTAATAAAAGAGAAGCCATTTAATTTTATTTCCACATTAGGGATTTTGCTTGAAAGCCACATCTCGGAGAGAGTGATAATGTCAGACTTAAAGGCTGAAACCTATACTTTAAGGTAATCACATTTGGCAAGGATGCTCTGGATCTTCAGGTACACAAGTCTCAGGGCTGCTTTTGAGGGTTTGATTGCTGACAGGTGTGGGGGTCCTGGAAGGGGGTGAACCAAACCTGTGATGAGCAGCAGAAGGAGTGCCAAATATCTGTGTCTAGGGAGGCACCAGGGTCTGTTGTGGTGCCTCTGGGGGGGGTACTACATCTGACTCTGGTAGAGGTGGGGTTTACCATGTTGAAGCAAACATCTATGATCACTAAAAATGTGTTGAACAGTGCCAAGTGAAGAGGTTCAGGTGTGAGTATCAGGAAGTCATTACACGCAAAAAACTGCTAAGTAAGGGTGCTGTCAGTTCCCGTACCATGGGAGAAAAGGGGCAGGGAAGGGCTGCCACTGCATGGGACCACCTGTGGAGAGGGGTTTTTAGGTGTTTGCCAGAGAGGGCAAAGCACACTCACATGAGTAAGAGCAAAGGGGGCAGGCATTATGTAGTCCAGACAATGCAATATGTACAACTGTACAAAGGAAGACCCTATGCAAAATCAACATGCCACGTTTCCAAGTAACAGCACATTTGCAAGCAAGCAATCAGCGAGGAATTAAGCATGAGTGTTCAATAGCAGACCCTAAGCAAGGAACAGCACAGATGCAGGCAAGCAATAAGTGTATTCTTAACATGAAATAGTTTATTGAAATTATAACCAGTAAACACATATAACAGTACCGAGTAGAAAGTACCAACTATTTAAAGGAACTGCTTATCAATCAGGCAAACAGTCAATGTTAAATATTACCATCAGTTTGGCTGTGGCAGGGTACTTAGAAGCAACCCATGATTATGCATTTGAAGGTTCCCTTGATGCACACCAATCTGGGGCAAAATTATTTTGGGTACTGTGCTGCAAGACTTTGAAACACCATTCCTCTCTTAATTAGATCTTCGCTAACTCCTAAAGCTCTTTCTGTAACCTTGAGTGATCATTTACAGGCTGAAATGTTTGTTTTATTTTGTATAACTTCTTTACTAGAGATGCAGTGAAGTTTTACTTCGCTGGCGAATTTTGGGCTAAGTGGCCAAATTCACCTACATGGATCACTTCGCTAAGCTGACCCGCTTAATGAAAAATTTGCCATTTGTAGCTTCACCTTGCTTTGGGACTTTTTTTAAGTGTTAATTGCACGTAACAAAAACCCAAAGCAAGGAGAACTTAGAAATGGCAATCTGAGTGCACCCCCGCTCACCAACCCCCACCCACCAATCGCCAGCCCCAGTAAAATTATTAATTGTTTAAATCTCTGGTGTCTAGTGGGCCCCCTTCCCCACACCCACCATTGCCGATCACCAGCACCATTCAGTGTCACATTACTTATTTTTTTTTTAAATAAATCCCTGATGTCTAGTGGACCCCCCCCAACCACTGATCATCGGCCCCAGTAAAATTAATTGTGTAAATCCCTGGTGTTTAGTGGTCCCCCCTCCAATCTGCCGTTACCAATCGCCGGCACCAGTCAGTGTCACATTACTAATGTTTTAAAATTAATCTCTGGTGTCTAGTGGACCCCTCATCAGGTAGTAGCTCCCCCACCCCTACCCTAAGTTTGGTGACGAGCACAGCCCTCCACTCTTCACCATAGCTGGCCACCTGACTGAGCAGAAATAAATGAGTGCATGCTTGTACAAGTATGAGCTCATTCATTCCAACTCAGTTGGGCAGCCAGCCATGGTGGAGAGTGGAGGGCTGTGCTGGTCGCCCATGCTCAGGGTCGGGGTGGAGGGGAGCTGGGTGGGGGGCATTACCTGGTGGGGTTGGGGTTCCACTAGACACCAGTAATTTATTTAAAAACATTATTAATGTGACACTGACTGGTGCCGGGGATCAGCAATGCCAGGTTGGGGGGGGATCCACTAGATACTAGGGATTTACACAATTAATTAATTTTACTGGATCCGATTGGCAAGTGGGTGGGGGGTCCACTAGACACCAGGGATTTACACAATTAATTAATTTTACTGGATCCGATTGGCAAGTGGGTGGGGGGTCCACTAGACACCAGGGATTTACAGAATTAATTAATTTTACTGGATCTGATTGGCAAGTGGGTTGGGGGGCCACTAGACACCAGGGATTTACACAATTAATGAATTTTACTGGGGCAGATGATTGGCTGGGGAAGGGACCACTAGACACCAGGGATTTATTGAGGCAGTGATCGGCAGAGAGGGAGGGCTTCCATTACATACCAGGAAGGGCAAATGTTTTGCCACAAAGTGTGGAACTCAACTGTGAAATTCCACACTTTGCAGTGGATCCTCGCTCTGCCAATTGTGCAAACTGACAAATTCCACTTCGCGAATTGTGCGCCATTTGTAAATTAATTTGCAGAGTGAATTTTTCCTACTTCAACCATCACTATTCTTTTCTAATCAAAAATGTCTGTCACTTCTGTCATATTTGTTGTTTTGCATATTGTATTATTTACTTGTTTTCATGGATTGTGCCTGAAATAGGTGCCTTGCGGCCAGTGCACACACCCAGATAACAAAATGAAATAAATAAATAAAAAATATTGACTACTTGATCCCCTCATGTAAACATGATTCTTTTTTTTTTTTTTTTTTAGCTGGCCCACCGGAGCAGCTGTTGGAATTCTGCTCATAACGCTGATGACCTGGGTTTGGGAACGGACCCGGGAGTCGGAGGGCCAGCCGCAGGGAGAAGGATCGAGCATCCATGGGACTGTACTCCTTCTCCGGGGGGAAGGGAGGAAGAGTGTCCGGTGCTTTGTTGCCCCCTGGTGGAGGCTGAGGGTGCTGCTCGGCTGGTGCCAGAATGTAGGGGGGTGGGACAGACACTGGATGTCATTGCATGTCCCTTCCCCGGGCATCACCACACAAAAATTGCTGGCCCCCTGGCATGACACCCCTGCCCTATCACTATCCTCAGCTGCCTTACATGTCTGCTGGGGGCATCCCTTTCCTGTAGCCCTGACCCGAGGGGGAAAGTCGGGACTAGCTTATAATTACCATTGGAGAGGGAAGCTCCCCCAGTGGCTCTGCCTGGGGAGGTAAGCCTAAGCATGGGGGGGGGGATGCATACAGGGCATGGGCTGACCTCCAAAGGGAGGAATAAGAGGCAAGGCCCCCCCCCCACAAAAAAACATGATTCATTTTTTTATATCAAACTGTACTGTGCATTCACAGAGTAGAACAATGTGAACAGCCTTAAACTACAAGTTGCTCAGTTTGGCTTCAAGGCCCAAATGCTGGCAGCTGATCTGAAGTGAATAAATAGAGACACATATGCAGTACAGTGGTACAGATGTGCAATGTGCATTCTCATAACATTGCGAGAGCCGTCACTGTTCAGGAACCTTCAGGCTTTGCAAGCTTGAGTTAGGAAAGGTCAGAATCTGCTACATAAAATGATACAGTATATGCCATGGTTAATACTTGTCATGCATGGTGACTGGAGGCTCAACTGCTGCTTGAGTTTTCCCAACAAATAAAATCTGAAGTGCCAAAAAAGTTTAGTTATTCCTGATCAAGTTAGTCACTTGAAAACATTACACACCGCACGTTTTTTATATCTCAGATGCACCAGTTAAAAGGAACAGCCTCAATAAATAATTCAGCACTAAGTGTGATCCTACACAACTCAGGCAGAACTACAGCTAAGTTCATATGTTTACTAAAGCTCTGCCTGATTTGTGCAAAATTGTTGGAGCGTGGTAGCACCCCTATATTTAGGGTTCAATGGGGCTTTCTATGTTAAACCTCAAACTTTGAACTTTAATATCTTTGCAACCATTCAATGAATTGGCTCAAAATTTTGCATGTCCTGTCTCATGGGGTAGATCTATGTACATGTCAACTTTTGTTCTGGTCGGATGTGCAGGTTCCGAGATGCACATAATGAAAAAACTTAAACATTTGCCGTTTTTCACAGTTTTTTTGTCAGGACACTGCACCCAGATGGTTTGGAATTTTGGTCCAAAATGTTCAGAGTAAAAAGGGCATGGCCCACAGATGCGACTTTCACTTGTTTGGTGAAAAAATATTAATGTTCCAAAGTTATTACATTTTTAAGTCCCTATTATTTTCAATGAAAATTTACTCTCCAGGATAACTTCTTGGACTGAAAAAAGAATTTGCTCAAATAAAAAATTATTCTTTTTTATTGGGACCAATCCTTTTTTGTAAGAAAAAATAATTTTTTCGTTTTCTGCCATCTTGTTTTCTGTATTTCTCAAAATTAAATGTTTCAAAACCCCCAAATATTACCCTGTCCACACACATACAGACATGTATCTTGCTTATCGGGGCTCAGTTACCTGGATTCTGCACTCATCTGCTTTAAAAATCACCCCAGAATATCTTTTTAATAATTATAAATTCTTTTCCATGACTTACTAATATCCTTTTTCATGATTCTTGCCATGTTCAAATGAAAAAGGATCACATGTCATGAAAAAGGATTTCGGACTTAGGTTTTTCTCTATTCTTATTTCGTGCCAAGGGATCCTTTTTTGTTTGAACAAAACAGGCTCATGAAAAAGGATCCTTTGGCATGAAAAAGGATTTCAGACTTAGTTTTTTTCTGACTTCTATTTTCATGCAAAGGGATACTTTTTCGTGATCCTTTTTCATTCAAATGAAAAAGGATCCCTTGGCACGAAAAAAGAATTGGAGAAAAAACTAAGTCCAAAATCATTTTTTGTGCCAAGGGATCCTTTTTCAATTCATAGTTTTGTGGAAACAAAAAAAGAGTCTATTAGCATGGAAAAGGATTTTGGACTTCATTTTTGTTTAATTCTTTTTTTTGTTTCAAGAAATCCTTTTCCATTTCCTTTTTGCCTTTCATGCAGAAAAGGATTTCTTTAAATGAAAAAAACTTTTCTGTGCCACTTCTGTGATTTCCTCAACTTTTCCTGGTGCCTAGTGGTGCCCCCCACCCTCTGATGATTGTCCCCCTTTAATATTTTAATTGCCCTGGTGTCCAGTGGTACCCCCCAAAATGCCGTCCCCACATATACATTTTTTCCCCTTTTGTCCCTTTTTTTATTTGTCCCTTGTGTCTAGTGGTGCTCCCCCACCCTCCAATTACTGGCCAGTAATTATTTATAAATTGCTCTGTTGTCTAGTGGCGCCCCCTACTGTACGATCACTGTCTCATAATAATTAGTCTTTCCATAGGTGTCTAGTGGCAACTCCCACCCTCTGATTAACATCCCAGTATATTTTTCTTATTGGTGTCCAGTGGCACCCCAACCCTCCGATTGTCATTTCCCTAGTGAGTTCTTTATTTTAGTTTCCTTGTGTCTAGTGACACCCCCCCCATCTCATTACGTGGCAGCTCTGTTATATTCAAAAGTTCTCTCAATGTCTTCCCTTTTTCTTCTCTAAAAAAAAAAAGTCCATCACTGATTGCAGCCCTCCCACCCCAACCTCCAAATCAGCCCCCACCACCCTGCACGCCCCCACAGACCCCCACTCACCTGAACAGGTGCTTTGATGAAGATTCACTGTTCTACAGGAGACACGTCTTGCTGCTGAAACCGACAACTGGAATATGAGAAAGGTAAGTGCGGTTCAATGTATTTCAATGGGGTTTTCAACTTTGGTGCATAACTTAGTTGACACAAATTCAACACTTGAGTTCAAAACGGGCCTCAATAAACCTTTTATAACTAATAGAGATTTGGTGTAATTCTGACCCACTTTTGTGGGAGAACAATCCTGATGGGCTGCCTTAAGCCTACTTTTGTCCTTTCAACCGAATAAACCCAGTAAGTAAACTTTGGCATTTGTGCAAATTTTTACACCAAATTTACAGCATACCCTTTTTGTCATCCCACCTCATGAACAAGGTTGGTGTCATTTTGCAAATCTTGCCCGAAAGGTGATTTCACGGTCGGTTGGTGAAATCACCTTTTGGGCAGAATTTCAAAATTTTCATCATACTTGTTTATGAAGTGGGGTCATAGGAATGGTATGTTGAAAATTTGGCATCAGAATATACCAAAATTGCAAACTTGTGTGAATCTGTTGACATTTTGCTACACTCACTCGTAACTTTCTTAATTTTCAATATTTTGACCCCAAATTATCAACCATTTCTTTGCACTATCTCATGAAAAATCATAGCTGTCATTTTTCAAATCTTGTCCAAAATGTCTTTCCATGCCCCTGGTGTGGAATGATGCTGCAGTGGCACAGAAGACATTTTGTTGGGAATTTCACAATTGTACTACCGACTTCATGAAGTGGGGTAATAGGAAGGCTTTATTGACAATTTGGTTGCTGTTGTCCATAAACATACATATCTGCATCTATGGAGGGATGGGAGCACTGGGTTCAGAGGGCCCTGCGCTCTGTCACACAAATAAGGATACCATCACACTATCTCAAAGAATATAGATGCATGGGGCCTTGTGTTCCAACAGGAAAATAGGGATATGAATATACTATGTCAAAGAGTTAGGAAATTCTTTGCAAAACACTGCATTAATGCAACATTTAGGGTTCCAGCTAAAGTGAAAAAGGTAGAGAAATGTGACTTTAGGGTTTCCAACCCTAAAACCACAGCCCTATCCCTAAAACAAATCAGGGGTGGAGTCTTCCTTGGCATTGTAAGCCCTAAAGCTCACCCCATTTTGTACACTCCACAAGCATACACACCCAATGGGGTGAGCTTTAGGGTTGACGATATCAAGGAAGACTCCAGCAATGATTTGTTTCAGTGAAAGGGGTGTGATTTTAGGGTTGGACACCCCAAAGCCACATTTCTCTACTTTTTTTTGCTTTAGCCGGAACCCTAAATGTTGCATTAATACAGTTTTTTTTGCAAAGAATTATACTTAGTGTTGATGAATTGTAAACTGGCAAAAAACTGATTCAGCACGCCAGAAATAGCTGAGTTTTGTCATGCACCTTAACACTGCTTGTTTCTGACCTCGCAGTCGTGGTTTCATGCACAGATTAGCCATTTTATATTATCTCAAGACCAATATGTATGAAGCGCAAGACAGAGGCCTTTACAAAACATTCGGATACCAGAAAATAGACTTGCCTTGTTCTAACCCTGTTGCCCCTCACCCTAGCAATAGTTGCACAGCTGGCCCTGCACGTTGCTGTACCCTACCCAACCCTCACTTTTGTCCCATCTTTACTTTCTTTAACTCTACACCTTGCCTAATCCATAGAGTGATAATCCTACCCTCTTGTGTTACCCTTCAATTGTTCAGAAGGTAGCATGCTTTTCTCTGAGAGGCCGGGATATCAGGAAAGGTTGTAGGTTCTAGCCTCACACCAGGCACTTGGGATAATATCCATAACTGACACTGTAGTGCAGTACAAGGGGTGGTACTGCACTGTTGAGGTGCCATCTTTTGGATGAGACGTTAAAAACCGAGGTTCCTTCCGCCCATCTCTGGACACTGTCCAGGTGGAAGTAAAAGATCCCATGGCACTTATTGATGAAGAGAAGATGGGTTCCCCCGGTGTTTTGGCCAGCATTCCCTCATAAATAAAAAAACAGTATATGCAACCCAATCCCCAAAATGCACCTGGAAACAAGCTGTAAGAACATAGTGTGCCTTTCCTGGTCAAAAATTACAAATAAATAAATCCTTACACTGCTCACACCTTAGCTTAGCCTCATCCTTTCCATGCTCCCACTTGCTCTTGCTCCATATTACTTCAATAGTTTCTTATTATAGTGCTCATGGTTCTCCCAGGCCTCGGGGGTCAGCTAGTGGGCTGATGCTAAGCCATAGGCCAAAGTTGCGGTACTGAAATATCTCTGGTGTGGTCTCTGTGGGCGGAGTGTTTTGGGCCCCCACCAGCTTTTGGGTGGACTGGACCCTGGATCTGGAGGAAGGAGAGGAGCGATTGCTGGGTCCTTGGATTTTGAACATGGTCAGACCTCCTTTTTGTCTCTGTATTATCTGATGTTTCCTGTTGTGAACTCTCAGGCAGTGAGAGTGCCTGGTGGGACACCTGAAGCTTTCAGGCGGTGAGAGTGCTGATCAATTTTCCATCATTGGTGACATTTGGGATTCAGTGCATCCATATGAGAGGTGATGCACTTGGAACTTTGTTGTGGCATCTATCCTGTGGAGGTGTAAGCTCCCTGGACTGGGTCAGTTTTTCAGGAGACACTCTGGTGACTTAATAGAGACATTGCAATAGCTTCATAATGATCTCTGTTTAGAAAGACAATATTGCCCCCTTTATCTGCTGGTTTGATAATTATTCTATCATTATTAGCTAGTTCCTTTACTGCCTGACATTCTTGATAAGTTAGATCGTTTTGGGGGGCAATAATGTCATACAAAACTGCTTCACTTGTTTACAAACAACCTTTTCATAAGTGTTTATTATATCATTGTAAACATTAGGGCAAAAGCTAGAATTGACTTTGAACCTGTTCATTCTCTGTTTATGAATGTGGCCCTTAGCTGTAAGCAAACTTCTGACTGTATGTGAGGTCGAAAGGTTATCACATTCAATATTTTCTTACAGCAAAGACTCCAAAAGATCTACATCTGCAGGCAGGATTTCAGTCATTAACTCACAGGGGTTGGTATTGAACATTTCATGTTCAGAGACATTCTCACCCTGTTCATTAATATCACCCAGCTGGGGAAATGGAATTTCTTCTTGTGGTAGCGTCATTATGGTTTCTAGCAGCAGATCAATGTCTTCCCTGGGAGGAACCAAGCTGTCTTCTAAGTGGGGGTACCCCATTCTGTCAAAGTTAATGTTCATCTATTTTTGAGAAAAAAACAACTTTAGAGTCAATTTCCTAAAGAGTTTGAACAAATCAACATAAACTTTGAAGTCATTAACTGGGGGTGTTGGGATAAAGCTGAAGCCTTTTCTTAAGACACTGTCTTGAGTCTCTGTAATTTCCAAATCGGAGAGATTTATAATCTGTAGCTCTTCTTTCCTTTCCCTAGCCTCTCAGAGTTCATTCATTTGAATCTTTTTCCTTCTCATTTGCACCTTCTTGTTTTCCTGTGTGTGTACCGCATTTTGATGCCTTGTTTATTGTTGCCGAAGTAGCTGCTCAGTGCCTTGATCTTTGTCTAATACATTGTCTTGCGAGTTCTCTTGTCCACTCGTACTCCATTTCTTGGAGGAATTCCAATGAAAGTGGACCCTTGTCCTCCCCCTGCTGTTAGATCTGCTAGCCCAGTTTTTAGACCAGTTAACAATGTTTCCCTTTCCAAAATCATTGCTGTCTCTAAGCAGTTGCTTGGCTTTGTGCTCCATTATAGTGGCCTCGTATTTAAGTGACTTCTTTTTCAGCTGTTTGTCTAAATCGTTAAACTGTGCATTACTTTTGTGGCCCAAGACTTTTTCATTAACTAATTTCAGTTCCTTTAGTAATTCTTCATATTTTAAAGCGTCACTCTTTATCAATAGCTTGAGGAAAATTTTGGAATGTTTTGAAGCTGCCAAAATCCATTCATCTTTAAATAGGAATTCATCTATTCCACTAGATGGCACAATTGTAATACGCAATCCTCAAGGTGCATGCTCTCTGTTTAAATATTCCTTGTGTGTTGAAATAATGAAGGAGGTATCTATTTCTTCAAACAATAGCCTTTCTAATTCCAGAAATGCAAGTTTAATTGTATTAGAATTTTCTGTTGGTACCTCAGCTCCTTGCAGTCATCGTCTCACTTTTCTCCTCCTCGCAGCAAGTCCATCAATGTCCTCCCAGTCGTAGCTCTGAGAAATTTCTGTGTGCATGTCATCTGCTGAATCATTCATGCTGTAAATGACTTGGAACAGATAGTCCTATAATTCCTATGTGCAATAAATGAAAATGCAGAGTTTACAACAGAGCAACAGAGTTGTAAAAGCTGACTTAACCCAAAATATCACAGTTTTCAACAAACCGCGCGACGGTCAGCAGCAATGGTGGCAGTTCAAAGAGAATTCCAAAAGAAAAGCTGCGATCCTGCAACTTTCGGGTAGGTGCTCACCACAAAGGCAGTCAGCCTAAGACTTTGAACAAAATCCAGAAAAGGTGTCACTCTCATCAGCGGGCAAAAACTCAAGCACCAAAAATAACTGTAAATAAAATGTATTGCAAGATACAACTCTAGCGCACCAAACAGTCACCCAGCACTTCAACTCCTCACGAGTCTTCCTCAGGGGCATGACTAATGGTGAGAGAACACATTTAAATACACAGTTTCAATTACATCATAATTGCTATGTCCAATTACAAAAAAGTTCCCAAAAAAATCTTAAAGCTACTGTACTAGTCCACATGTTTGTTAAACAAAATCTTTTAAACTAAATTTCTTAAGAAATGGTTTATAAACTCAGAGAGTCTTTAATACATAAGTTCAGAATTTACATTAGTTCAGTTCCCTATGCTGCAGCTCAGAAAGCACAAGAGAAAAACACCAGTGAAACCTTTAATCGGGCCCTGCGCTGTGGACCACAACTGTACAGGTGGACATGGCGTTAGTTGTGGATGGAGCTGAAGAACCTCCAGGGAGAACAGTGCCGGGCACCATCACTGGGTGGATTGTAGGTGGCAGAGTAAAAGATGGATTGTAAAAAAATTCTGTTGCACTCCACTGCATGTCACCACCCCAAGCCCAGTGAAAGTGGCGCCATGGCACACACCCCAGTGTTCAGTTTGACTGTGCCAACTGGGACAGATGTAACGGCATGAGACAATTCTTGGGGACAAACAACTGGAGGAGCAGCTGTGGGAAACTGCATTGACACAGCAGATTCTGATCCAGCAATGTCATATTTGACAGTTTACATAGGCTACCATTTTAAAACCACAGAATGCTATTCTGGTGTTCTAAGATGACATCATTGAAAAGCACACTACTCCACAGTTTCTACATAAATACCACAGTAACACTTGAATCATGAAATGAATTTTCACTGGTTTAAAATAGTGGAACTGTAAAAATCATAAAAAAATATTGAATTACAATCTGTGGTTTCTTTTTTTTATTATTCACAATTTTTACTGCTGGCCAAAATGGTGGGTGCATGGATTTCTGGCTTTCTGGCTGAATCAGTGTTGGAATTAAACTTTATGAGTTTTGGGAGCTGGAGAGGGCCATATAGACACTATCTCTAAACTGAGCCACTCTCTTCCCAATGTAAGGTAATGGCAGTGATGCTTGAGCTACTGGGGCTCATGTCAGAGCTTCAGACTTGTTGTCTCCCTGTTCTCTGCATGATCTCTGTCTCCATAGGGACACCAACATGAGGACTCGAGGTCCCTGATGTGAGCATGCAGAGACCACCTCTGTTGAGGCATGGCACAGCATCCCTCCCTCCCTGTGTCCCAAGTTGCTCTGCCACCCATGCGTCTACAGGTGGCAGTAGCGGGTGTGGAATGTGGCTCCCTCCCCCCTCCCCGGCCAGCCCCTGACACCCAGCTTGTTCCCACGTTGTGTAATGGTTTGGAATTCTGCAGAATTTCTGTAGCCCAAAATTCCAAAACTCATTTTGGAAGCAAAATTGCCATTCCACGTGAGTTCCACTAGTAGAATTCTGCATTCCACAGCACTCAAATGGACAACCTTTTTTATAACTTTAATGTTTCTAAAATTTGCAATTGTTTTTTTGACAACATTCTTATACAGTAGGATGCTGTTTCCCAGATACTGCTTGTAGTAAACTGATCTACTGTCTATTGGATCGGTGGTTGGGGATGCAGTTATGCTGGTGTGTCTCTCGCTCTGAGGCCCACAGCACTGCAGCTGAGCCACCAGTCCTGCTGAACCAAAGTGCCCTACTTGAAGCCACCTGTTGTCTTATTAAGGGACAGAAAAGGTATGTGGCTGAGTCTTGGCATACTTTAGAGAAGTAACACAGTAACATTGTCATTTAATGCCAGAAGAGTCTATAGGTCCATCAGTCTTTGAGGGTTTTAGCCCCATTCACTGTCAATACATTGCCTATGGATTTGTTTCAATGTTTGGGTGAATGGACTATGGGGTTAGACGTGCTTATGTAACTGTAGTTTACATTGGCTTTTCTCTGTTTCTTCCCTTGGTAGGTAAGCTGGGTAGTGATTAGGGAATAGAAAGCCCAGCACCAAGGGTGAGTAGAGTGCTGGAGAAGGAGGAGGCAGGGGTGGATAGTGGGTGTTTCACAATGCGCTAAGCAGAGAATCATCATGGGAGGCTGGCCTTTGCAGGAGATGTGGAAGAAGCTATTCCCCCGACATTGAACCTTGGGCTATAGCCCTCCCATTCAATGTTTGGGTGAATACAGTATGGGGTCAGAAGTGCTTATGTAACTGTAGTTTACTTTGGCTTTTTTCTGTTCCAGCCCTTGGTAAGTAAGCTGGGTAGTGAGTAGGGAATAGAAAGCCCAAAAAGAATTACCAATGAATGGTCAAAAGAGTATGATTAACTCCTCCAATTCATGGAGAGTATGACCAGTAGCAAGCAGGAGAGGAAAAAAAACCCAGGTGGAGGAAACCTCTAAGGACCCACGGCTACTGACCCACCCATCCTCTGGACAAACTAAGAGGAGGTGAGTCTAGGTTCTAGCAACCATAAGCTAATTTTGGGAGAAAGGTGAACTCCTTGAAGAGATGACGGTCCATCTTCGAATCCATGGATGATGCATTCTGGAAGGATGATTCTGAGGTTGAACAGGTAAGTATATTCTAGAGGAGCATCCGAATCCTGAGAGTGGAGTAGGTCCAGTTGAAAAGGGGGAGAGTGTAGTCCAGGTTTCCAAGGTGATGATGTCCAGATGAATTACAGAGGCTAATGAGCAGGAAGTGCATGATGTGATAAATATGCTACCAGACTTTGAACAGTAGGAATATGATGGTTATGAAGTCATAAGGTAAACAATCTAACTTTGTAGAAGGTTTGACATTCAAGTTAGAGTCTGGAGGTGAGGAGTTAAGCGATGAGTGATAAGCTGCAATGTAAGCATCCATAAAGCAGAAGAAGGAGTTGGACACAGTCTTTATGTACCTGGTAGGAGTAGTGATGTAAATGATTTTAGACTAATGAAGGAAGATTGATACGTGCAGTAGAGATGGTAACTGAATGTATATGGAATAATTGGAAGTTCAGTACAAGGAATTCGAGACTTGATTTGAGTATTGATGTTGTAATGATACTTGTATAGGCTCTTACTGGTCCGTTGGTAGAAAAGTAGATATGGGTATTTCTGTGGTGCAATTGCTGTGACATGCGATGAGTTGGCCATGACTGCTTTGCCTTACAGGCAATCCAATGTCTAAATACTGTGGGAAGCCTGGAAATGGGTATATGAAAGAGTACATAGATTGGTATGGCAATGGGGAGTAGGGAGCATTGTAGAATGCCAGGGGTGCGTAGCACTGTAGTCGAATATAGATCTGTTGAGAGGCAAGACTGTGATAATGAGACAGCCAGATTGGTTGTGGATCTTCAGATTGAGGATCAATGGAAGTCTGCTCTCAGTGAAAGTCTGCACTGGAAGGAGTATGGGAGGTGAATCATGAGAGATGAGCTAGAAGGACCGCTGGATGGGCAGCTGCCCTGATTGATGGTAATATGATGAAGGAATATAGATGATTGTATTAAGTATGGTGACATCCAGGAGCTAGATGACAGTGGTTTGGACAGAATGCCTTTAGCAAGGTAGATAGGAACTGGAGATCCAATGATGGAAGTTCTGGGAAGGTATCTGTGAAGGTCTTAGGACATCTAATGGCTATTGAGGACAAAGAAATTGAGTAACATGATTAAGAGAGTCAGTGGTCTTAGGAGAAGCTATGAAAAGGTAAAACAGATGATGTCAGTACTGCTATGAGGCATCTTGCTGTTCCCGTTATCTGTAACAGCGATGATGATTACAGAGTCATTGAATGATGGAAGGAATTAGGTCTTTTTCCATGTAAAAGATATCCTATGAGACATGGTAGATAAGGAAGCCATAGTCCTTGAATTAACAGGATGCATAGGGAGTATCCAGTAGATTCAGATGAGGGATAAGATCTTCCTATAGTCCCCGTCGAATGGGATTCCGGAACTGATCCTGGAAAGATGATTGGGAAGTATAGATAACTCTATGGTGATGTAAGAATCTATGAGGCAAGTTGTCCAAAGGATGTTTGCTAGAAGTAGTTTTCCTCAGATGAAATGAACAAGTGCTCCATCGAGTAGTGGATAGGAGCTGTTTGAATGGCCAGGGTAGGAGTATGAATAGATGAATGGGATGTGTAGTTGACCGGGTAGGAATACTGGCTGGAGATGGGCATTAACTGCCAAAAAAAAAGCAACAGCAAACAGGAAGGAGCCCTGAGCCACCAGGGTGGCAAGGAGAAGGCAGCTGTCCAAGGATGAAAGGGAAAGTCTGGAGTGGATGTCCGTGGACTGGAGGAAGGAGTCCGAGGAGAAGATTGCAGAGGCCAAGCGTGCAGACTTCAACAGGTGCAGACAGAAACAGAACCAGGGTCAGTGCCACAGCAAACTGAATCAGAATGGAGGAAAACTGCTGCAGGCCATGAGGTGGAGCCATGGAAGATAAATAAGTGAATCCAGATATCA
Source organism: Neoceratodus forsteri (assembly GCA_016271365.2). NCBI lineage: Eukaryota > Metazoa > Chordata > Ceratodontiformes > Ceratodontidae > Neoceratodus > Neoceratodus forsteri. Next base: position 37,944,817 of record CM028134.1, read on the forward strand.
AGAGCCACAACATTGAGAAACAAGATTCCCTTGTATGGAGATGAAGACAAACAACAAGTGCAGGGAACAGAAGGCTCTGTGGTGATGAAGCATGAGAATCCCACTTCTGTAAGAGAAAGAGAACTCACATGGTAGTCGTGGAGGGTTGAGCAGCAGAAAAGAAGTCCAGGAGGCAGGTATACAGACTGGAGAGAGAGACGAAACAAGCTGGCGTCGTCCAAATCCCAAGCGTGAGGAGGTCAAGGTGGGGACGAGTACGATGAGTCTATGGAAGTGCAGGATATAGACTGGTGAGGAAGGATGAGGAAGGCAAATAGAGTACAGGGGTCCTGTTCCTGAAGGGAAGTGGCAACTGTGTATTCAAGTACAGTAGAGAATGTACAAGGGTAAAACTGTGGAATGCAGACACAGGATTCCATCCCTGGTAGTCATTGTGAAATGACCGCCATTCGATGCCACAAGGAAAAGGTAAGATGGTGAAGGCAATGGGTGCAGTGGTCCTATTCCAGAAGGAAAGCAGCAACCAGGTAGTCAAGTAGAGAATGTGCAAGGTTAAAATGGTGGAATGCTGATGCAGGATTCTATCCCTGGTAGTCAGTGCAAGATGACCTCCATTCGATGCTGCCAGCCAAAAGAAGGACAGTGAAGGCAAATGGGGTAAAGGGGCCCCATTCCCAAAGAGAAGCGGCAACCGGGTAACAGGCAGAGAATGCAGAAGTTTGAAACAGTCGAATGCAGAAACATGCTCCCATCCCTGGTAGTCAAGGCTGGTTTTACCATGCCACAGCGACAGTGGCCATGGAGACATCCCTGACAGTGACAGCCGCATTGCCGAGAGTCGGCAACAATGCAGTGTCGGGGATGCCTCCATATTTTCATCAGGGGGGGCAGTGCCCCAAACCCTCCCATGTGGGGGGCTCTGCCCCCACACCCCCTGGTCTCTAGGATTCTAACTCCGAGTCAGAGTTGGACCGGGGGACACACCCAACGAGGCTGTCCCGATTGCCACATGGACCACCACAGCGACAGGTGGATTTTGTCCCATTTCTGGCACTATGGTGGTCTTCACGGTCGGGGATTCGCTGCAGTGATGGTATATGGTCGAGGCAAGATGACCATTACTTGATGCATCAGGCAAAGGTAGGATGGTGATGGCAAATAGGATAAAGTGTTCCTGGTCCCAAAGGGAAGTGGCAACTGGGTATTCAGGTAAAGAATGCATAGGATTGAAACAGTGGATTGCAGACACGGGCTTCCAGTTCTTGTAGTAAGTGTGAGACAACCTTCAGTCAATGCTGTCAGGCAGAGGCAGGATGTTCAATGCAAATGAGCTATATTGGTCCCATTCCCGAAGAGAAGCGGCAATCAGGCATCAGGCAGAGAAAGCATAAGGTTGAAACAGTCAAATGCAGACTAAGGCTCCCATCCCTGATATTCGAGGCGAGATGAGTGTGACTTGAGGCCACCAGGTAGAGGTAGGATGATGGAAGGCACATGGGGTAAAGAGGTCCCATTCCTGAAGGGAAGTGGCAACCAGTATCAGGTAGAGAATGCATAAGTAGGGCACGGTAGATTGCAGACATGGCTCCCATTCCTGGTAGTCAGGGAGAGCTAACCTTCACTCGATACCACCTAGCAGAGTTAGGGATGGAGGATGTCAGGTTTGTAAGCAGTAGGTAGTATGAGTGTAACAGAATCCCGTCCCCAATAGACAGGGCAAGCCTATCTTCGCTCAGCACCCCAGAAGGTACGAGTTAGGGACGGAGTCCGGACAAACTGTTGGTATGGGCTGAGCAAGGAAAAGGCAGCTGGCTGTGTAGCCTTAGGTAGGTAAACTGTGAGGCAGTAGAAAGGGGAAGGCAGCAAGTCAAATTGGAAGAATGTGAGGAGGAGTTGTCAGGAAAGTTCAGTAAAAGGGAGGTAGAGCAATCCAGGAAGGAGCATACTAGTAGTGACTGAATGCAATGAATGACAGAAAGCTGAGTAGTCTGCAAGGGCAATGATCCATGAGATAGCAGCGATAGCCATGAAGGCCAGAAGGCAGGATATATCAGGAACCTGAGAGAGGCTTTGGGACAGGCAGGGCCTAGGGGAGGAGAAGCCAAGGTAAATCACTGAATAGAAACCAACAGTGCGGTAGCAACAGAGAATGGATAATGCATGTGGAGCAAATGCATGAGAAGAGCCAATGATACAGGCTGAGGGGGCACCGCAAGGGGCATGGAAAAGGAAGTATGTGTGAACGGTGCAAGTAACTGGCAAGCTGGAAGATGAAGAGCACCAGGGATAAAGCAAGATAACATAATTCTTGAAGCTGAACAGAATAGAGGCATTAGGGCAGAAGGGTAAGGGGGTGCAATCGCCTGACTAGGGTTAGAGGTAGCACGGTCCAGATGGTAGAATGGGTGTAAATGGAGAGGGAATGCAGGTGTGAGGAGCGAAAGTCCCCAAAAGGAGAACCAGAGGAGCATGGGACAAGGGCAGGAATGGGGGGGTGCCCAGGAGGAGACAGCTGGGGCAGACATGGAGCCAAGGGAGAAAAGATGGGAGGGCAGGGCTGGGAAAGGTGAGAGGGCAGCAGTCATTGCTGGATCTGACAGAAGGGCAGTGGACTGCACAGACCATGAGAAATCAGGCAGCAAAACAGGAAGGATAAACCATGCATACAGCCATGCAGGAGGAAAGCAAATTGAAGGAGGTATGAGTGGGCCAGTGGGGGTTAGCCACAGGAAGGCATCAGACTAGTCAGCAGAGAGTCTGAAGGACAAGCAGACCAGAGCATACTGGAAGAACAGAGACTGGGCAAAAAAAAAAAAAAAAAGCAGCAGTAGGATGGCAAGTCGTATATCAACAAAAGAATGACGTTGCATTATGACACCCGATAAATTCCGGCGTAAGCTAAACACACACTTGCTGGACTCTGGTTGCCAATACATTAGGCAGTATTTGTGGTATACAGGAAGTAGTGAAATCAGCATAGAAGTCTCATAGGTGGTCGGAGCTGTGTCCCAGTTGGCAGCTACTGGTAGTATAGCATCAATCCACTCACCAGGTAGTACAGAGGCCCTCCGAGTCCATACAGGATTGCCCCACTCAAGCGATCCTCAAGTTACACAGTGCAGAAATTAAGAAACTCCCGGAACCCACCTGACCCTGGTGATTTACTGGTCCATAATTCCCCAAAAGCCCCCCATCCCATTCTGTGAAAACGGTGTTAAACCAACCATGGTGCTGTGTGCTCAAGAAATGTTGGGCAATGCAGTGCTGTGAAAAATGAATGAAACAAACTGAAAGGAAGGGTTGAGGTACTTACTCAGGTGGCCATGGGGAAATGCAGCAAGCTGTCCTTCACATGCCAATCATTGAGAGGGCAGGATGTGGAGACAGTAGGAGGCAGCACGCTGGTGATGCTTCCAGCAGCATGAAAGAAACTGGAAGAGGAGCAGTCCAGTCTAGGGCAGGTCATGCGCCATGCAGGTTGGCATGCTAGAAAGGTGGGCTGCATCCCCTGAAATGGTCTAAGCAGTGCAATCAGGATGCTGGGGTGTACGAGGATGGGAGCAGGTCATCCAGGCCCCAAAGGGTGCAGCAGGATCGGGATCGAGTACAGTGGCCAAATAGATGCAGGGGGATGACGTTGCACCCAAAGGGAAGGAAACATGGAGTGGCTGCCTTGGAATAGAAGGAGTGGCAAAGGAGGTACTGAGAGGAGAGGAAGGGAAAATGGAGGTGTGATTGGATACAGACAAGAGGAGGGCTAGAATGGGGGAGGAAGAATGGGAGGGAGCAGAGGAAAGCAATCAGGGAGCAGAATGAGAAGGAAGGAGGCTCAGCCCACAAGCCACACAGGAGCCCAGGTGCTACGTGTTTCACAATGCGCTAAGTGGAGAATCGTCATGGGAGGCTGGCCTTTGTAAGAGATGTGGAAGGAGCTATTCCCCACATTGAACCTTGGGCTATAGCCCCTCCCATTAATAATTTATCGATTCATGGATTTAAAATTTGTTTGAGAACACATTTGTTAGCATCGTGTAATGGTTTGGCACTCTGAAGAATTACTGCACCCCAAAATTCCCAAATTCATTTTGGAAGCAGAATTGCAATTCCATGTGCGTTTCGCTGGTGGAATTCTGCATTCTACAGCATTCAAACGGACAATCTTTGGGGGCAGAGAAGGTATGTGGCAATTTAGAGTAGTAACACAGTAATATTGTCATTTAATGTTAGAAGAGTCTATATGTCCATCAGTCTTTGGGTTTTTAGCCCCATTCACTGTCAATGCACTGCTTAAGAATTTGTTTAAGCATTTATCACTTTATGGATTTAAAACTTGTTTGAGAACACATTTGTTAGCAACTGACATCTGTCAATGCGTTGTTTAATTATTGGGTCTGCTAATGTTGTTGTATTGTTATATATTGCTGTTTAAACTTCTTGTCTTTTCTGTGCTTTCCTCTCAGGCCATCCATGAAAATGGGTAGGAATCTGTAGGAATCTGCTCATGGGTTAACCAGGTCTTTTAATAAATAAAATCAATCAATCAATGTCCCCACTCCAGCTTCATGAACTGGGATAAAGTAAGGATTCTGTACTCATACTATAATCCAGGGTACCCAGTGATCCCCATAGTGAACAGACATTTGTCCAGGCATACCTTAAATGTATGTATTGGGCACCACCCTATAGCTCAATGGAAGCACTTTGTTCTTCCATATCAGTGACCGAGGTTTAGAAGCAAGCGGGGTCTGCTTGGGTTGGGCAGGCAGGCTCGGGAGTGCTCCCAAAGGAAGTGCAAGCCCACATGGGAAGGAGACAGCCTGGCTCCGACACAGCATCGTCCCCTCACGGTGAGCTGGGGAGCTCACCCCTTTCTGAGAGGTGGCACATGCACATAGCACGCTTCTGCAACCAAGGTTGACTGAGGCTGCGCTGGCCATCTGAGGTGGTGGGAAGGACCAAGGGAGAAAAAAAAAAGGAGGAAAAAGTGAGGCTTGGTTACATGAAGCCTTTGCTTACTACCTGCAGGCTCCCGACATCACTCCAGGACACCTGGTCAGAGTTGGATGCATTCTTCGGGGGGTGGGTGACGACATCCCTCCCTCCGTCCTCCACCCTTCCATGAAGTGGTAGTCCATGGGGACCAATGGCCAGGTAAGCATTAGGGGTGAGATGCTCACCAGTGGTGCAGAGGCAGAGTAGGAGTGGAAACTGCCCAGGTGTGTCTGAGGAGGATAAACAAAGGATGGCAAAAAAAATGCATATACTGTCTTCATGCCCGTGGTCTCCGCTAGTAGACTCCTTCACAGGTTTGTTTATTCATTTAAAATTTGGTAATTGGGTAAACACAATGGAGTGCAGAAACACCCTTTTCAGGAGCAACCCAAAGTGACATATAATACAGACAGCACTGAATATAACTTAAAATTAGAACATACAGATAAAAAAAAAACAGGGTCACTACCCTCTGGGAGAAAGCGTGCCTTCTGACATTACTCCTGTGTTTGTCACCCCTGACCTTCAGGGTGTATCCCTCCCTGTATCCTGCTGCAGGACAGGACAACAGATCAAAAAACTCCAACTGTTGAAGCAAGCATGGGAGTCAGAGAAAGGCTACATGAAATCATGCCATGCAACTGACAAAATATTCCTATTATTAGTTGCCCGCATGAGAAATGCATTGTTTGAAACCCACCATACATGGACCGCAGTGGTGGGGCCACTCAGTTAAACCATTACCTATAAAAATATTTTGCAAAAGAGAGAGCTGATCTATAGTGAAGCAGTCATGGTGCTGTACTGTGTAATGTAATGTTTTTCTTTTTCCTGCTATCTAGGACTAACATCTAGAAGGCTTGCATGGATTTTATGGGAAGCAAGAACATTCAATGTAAACCACTGTGCTTTTTTTCAACTTTCTGAGATCTTATGATTTTTAACATGCAACGAAAGCACAGTCTATCCATGCAGGTGTCGCAGAACTATAGAAAATGCTATTGTTTTTTAATGTAGTGGTCTTCCAAGAAACAGTCAATGCTTTTTATTTAATTTAATGCAGGAGGCAAGATATTTTTTTTCCTAAAAATCTACACATGCCAGTGTACCAGGCTGTAGTCAATAAGCTAATAGTGTTAGTACTGCAAAAAAGGCACATAATACGCACAGATTAACAAGCACACACGAGGAGCATAATCAGATCTGTGCTTCCTAATTAGGTTACTCCAAAACAACAGTCAAGGCAGGAAGAACAGTTATGATGAAGCCTTTTCTTAAAGTTTCAGCTGCTTGTCTGTGACCTTCATAATACTGGAGCCCACTTTGTTTTTATTAACTCATCCCATCAGATATAATGTTTGCAATTATGCGATGAGTTTTGAACCCAGTTTCCATTTCCCACATGCCCATACCTTTGTACCAGTGGCTCAGTAGGTAGCACACTTGCTTCTGGGGCTGGAAGATTAGAAGGTCATGTGTTCTAACACCACACCAGCTACTTGGAGTAATACCCATAACTGATGCTATAGTACAGTATTAGGGGGTTGCTGCACAACTGAGGTGCCGTCCTTCGAATGAGACATTAAAGTATGGTTCCTTCTGCCCATCTCTGTTCAGTGTTCAGGTAGAAGTAAAGGATCCCATGGTACTTTTTGAAGAAGAGCAGGGGATTTTGTTATTAACAACAAAGACAAAGTACAGGAAAGAGCAAAACTGTGTCATAAAAATCAAGTAATCACAGTATAAACCTTGAAGTCTGTCAAGAAAAATAAAGAGGGAGATAAGAAATGAGTAAACGTGGTAGAAAAGTAAAACCCAAAAAGAAAATGCCTTCCTGGTCTGATGGAACATCTCCGATTAATGGGGTGTGGTAGTGCCCCTATAGTTAGAGTTGAGTAGCCTGTTTAATGTTAAACCTCAAATTTTGCACATCAATACCTTTGGCTCTGTTTGACGAAATGAGCTGAAATTTTTTATGTGTTGTCTAGGAGGCAAGGTCTTGAGGTGGGAACATTTTTGTGATGGCAGCTTGGGCGGTGTCTGAGATCCACATGTGTCATTTTTAGTAAAACACTTTTTTCCTAAATTTAATATGTTATTTTTATTTTCTTTTTGCTTTCACCTACAGCCTACATGGAATGGAATTTTTTCCACAAACTTTCAGAGGACATGTGTCATTTTCCAAGGTAGTGCCTTTGACAGATCTGGTAAAAAAATATCAAAGGATTCCTGAGTTATAAGTGCTTTAATTTTAGTGTTTTCAGACCTGCGCATGGACAGTATGGTTTTCAAGATAACGTTCTGTGGCAAAAGTAAAAATCTGATGCCACAAATCCTGTTCTTTGGTTTTGCACCACAGAATTGGCAGGGCACCAAACATATTTGGTGGCATGCCAACTGCTATCTTGTTCATTTTTTCCATGGACTGCGAAGCGTAAAAAATACAAAAAACTGCTGAGATTTTTAAAAACAAACATCAGAATCTAGCAAAACAGGACTCATTTAGCTAGATTCTGATGTTTGTTTTTTAATATTGTGCCCACTTATCTGTTTTCTAGGCACCCAAAATCCCAGGTGCCCAGCTTAGCGAGAGGAGCACTTCCCCCATGTTCTCTGTATGAGAACACTGGGAATTTCTTGACTTCTGCAGCTGAAGCTAAAGTCATGCTGCCGACTGCAGTGTTAGCTATGAGCCGCCCTTTTCCCTGATGTCTAGTGGCACCCCACCAGCCAATCACTGTCCACATAAACAAAATAACCATATTTCCTGGTGTCTAGTGGCACCCCCACCCTCCGATCACTGTCCCCATATTTTTATTTTATTCCTCTCCCTGCAGCTTGTTGTTTGATTAATAGTGCTGACATTGGGGGGCCCAATCCCCATGTTGGCATTACAAGCCCCCCTCAGCAGTGTGGTACACTGGGGAGCCCAGCCCCAGTGACCTGAAATATTTATTTACTTGAATCCCGTAGAAAGAAAACAGTTCCCACGATGTCTTTCTTTTTTTTTAAACCTAAAAAAAGAAAAGGATCCCTCGTCATCCCTGTCTTCCTCCTCCATCATCCCGACCCTCCCACTGAGAACCCTCCACTCCACACATCCCTTTACCCTATGCTTACCACCAGAGGTCATATGCTGTCTTCTTCTGTGGACTGAAACATGTCTGCACTTTCTTCAAAGCTGAACTGTGAAATGAGGAATCAAGGTAAGTGCTGTATAGTGTATTTCAATGGTGTTTTGCATTTATGTTCATAACTTTGCCATTTTAAAGAATTTTTTCACCATATTTTCAACATGGCATTTTTGGGACTCCACCTCATGAACACTGGCATTGTCATTTTATTAATCGGGCCCAGAAGGTGATTTCACAGTCACTGCACTAAATCACCTTTTGGGATGAATAATGAAATTTCACTACAAGTGTTCATGAGGTGGGGTCACAAAAAGGCCATGCTGAAAAAATTGGTGAAAAATTCCTAAAAATGGCCGAGTTATGTGTGTTTGTCGAAAATTTTCTACACACACGCGTAACTTTGGTAATTTTCAATATTTTGACTCCAAATTTTCAAGATAGTAATTTTTCACACCACCTCATGAACAGTGCAGCTGTCATTTTTTACATCCTGTTCAAAATGAATTTTTACACCGGTGGTGTGGAATGGTGTTTTGGCGCTGATTTGAACATTTTCACCTATGGAGTTTATGAGGTGAGGTCATAAGCAGACTATGTTGACAATTTGGGGTCAAAATATGAAAACATGCCAAAGTTATGACCATTTCTTGCAATTTCACTACACCCGCTCATAACTTTGAAAATGTTAAATATTTTGACCACAGATTTTTAACATAGCTTCTTATTATCCCGTCTTATGTATGTCATAGCTGTCATTTCTCAAATGCTTCCCAAAATGTGTTTTTGCACCTGTGGCACAGAATGGCACTGCAGTTGCACAGAATTATGTTTTGGCAGGGATTTGAAAATCTTCTACACTGGGTACATGAGGTGGGGTAATATGATGGCTATGCTGACAATTTGATCACTGTTGTCCTACAAATGAAAGCGCAGGGCTCAGTGCGTCCTGTGTTTCAACAGCTACATAAAGTACATATATATGCATCTACAGAGGGATTGGAGCGCAGGGCCTGGAGGACCATGCACTCGTACTGGCAAATAAGGATATGATTATACTATCTCAGAAAGTAAGGAAATAAATTGCAAAACACTGCATTAATGCTCTAATTAAGGTTACAGCCACAAAAGTAGGGAAATGTGGCATTAGGGTTTCCAAACCTAACACCCCACCCACATGCTTCACACACCAACAGGCATCAGGGGTGTGCCTTGGGGTTATCAGCCCTAATGCTCACCCCTTTCTTCTATACTATACTGTACCTATCTCAGCTTACTTACTTATGGAATGGGGTAAGCGTTAGAGCAGATGACCCTAAGGCACACCCCCAAAACCTGCTAGTGTGCCCAGTATGGGGGAGGGTTGTTAGGTTTGGAAACCCTAACATCAAATTTCCCTACCGCATACTCTCCATTATTCATCACTGGTAAAGTCTTACTGCATATAACTCTAAACCTGCTAGGCATCAGCCTTAGACTTCCTCCATATCAGTATCATGTCCCCCACAGACACAAATGAATCAGAGTCTTGAAACTCCTCTTAGGGTTAACCAGAAAGCTACTGCTCCTACTATTGTTATACTCAGGGAATGTTGAACATAATCCTGGATCCCTATCTCCCATCGGATCACCCAACTACCTACCTAGCCTTAAAGGCCTAAACTTTATGCATGATAATGTGTGCAGCCTGTTGAAACAAAATCGGCTCCATCCAGGCCTGGATATGCAACACTAACCCTGACATTTTGGTTGTCACTGAAACGTGGCTCTGCCTGGCTACAACTAACTTCAAAGTAAACCTCCCTGCTTACTCACTGTTCTGAACTGATAGGCACTTCAGGGGTAGTGGGGTTGCTATCTATATTAAAGAAAAATTCTCTGTTTCCGTTATTGATTCTACATCTCTCCAAAATGAGTTTGAAAGCCTTACCCTTCAGGTTGGGATCTCAGCTGGCATCTCACTTTGTGTGCCAGGCTGCTACAGATCCCCTTCTGCAGGGTTACAGCTTCTGGATCACTTAAGTAAGGTCTTGGGTCATAGATCCTCAGAGTCTGTACTACTAGGTGATATTAACCTAGACTGGTTGTCTAGTGCCTCAACTCCTCTAAAAACACTTTGCGACTCACTTTGATGGACCCAGCTTATCAATGAAACTACCTGCCCAAATAAGTTAAATCCTACCAGCAGCACCCTGCTGGATGTTATTTTAGTTAACAAACCATATTTGTTTACCCATGCTAGAGTATTCTTCTCTGACATCAGTGGTCACTGCTTTATTGCTTGTGTCAGGTCCAATCATGCTCTGCCACCTGGTTCTAAATTTTCTACTAAAAGATGTCGACTCAACTTTGACCCCGGGGAGTCTATTTCAGAGCTGAGCAGCTCCATGCGCTGACAGAACTTTTACCTAGCTAAATCTATCACCTCAGCATACAACATTTTTCAAGAAATTGTGTTGGGGGCACTTAATAGGCAAGCACCACTAGTGAAGGTCCGAGTCAGGAACAAAAGTTCACAAAAAGTTCCCTTCACTAAAGTGGGACCAACACAGAGGCAGGAAACTACAGACCTGTCAGTCTGACCTCTGTGGAAGGGAAAGTGATGGAGTCACTTCTGAAGGAAATAATAGTTGAGTTCCTAGAGGCCAGTGGGGCACAGGACCCAAGGCAGCATGGGTTTACAGTGGGAAGGTCATGTCAGACAAATCTAATAGATTTCTTTGACTGGGTGACCAAAGTAGTAGACCAGGGAGGGGCTGTGGACATGGCCTACCTAGACTTTAGCAAGGCACTTGACAGAGTCCCACACAAAAAATTAATAGTCAAATTAACCAGCCTGGGAGTGTGTCCCAGGGTAGTAGCCTGGGTAAAACATTGGCTGCAGAACAGGACACAGAAGGTAATTGTAAATGGAGTCCACTCTGAAGAAAGAGGAGTTACTAGTGGGGTACCACAGGGTTCAGTATTGGGTCCAGTCCTTTTTAATGTCTTCATCAGTGTCATTGCAGAGGGACTGGAAGGAAAAGTATGCCTTTTTGCTGATGACACAAAGATCTGCAACAGGGTTGATACACAAGGAGGCGTGGAAAGGATGAAAAGGGACTTGGCAAGGTTGGAGGAATGGTCAGAAGTATGGCAGCTAGGATTCAATGCAAATAAGTGCAAAATAATGCACCTGGGAAACAAAGAACAGGAAGAATACACAATGGGTGGGAGGTAGTAACAACAACAAAAAAGGAAAGGAAAGGGACCGGGGGGGTAATCATATCAGATGACCTTAAGGTTAGCAAGCAATGTGAGAAGGCAGTAGGGAGGGTTGGGGGTATACTGGGATGTATAGGGAGAGGCATCAACAGCAGAAAACAGGAAGTTGATATCCCTCTGTACAGACAGGTGGTGAGACCCCATCTGGAGTACTGCGTCCAGTTCTGGAGACCCCATCTCCGCAAGAACATAGACAGGATAGAGCCAGTCCAGAGGAGGGCAACTAAAATGGTGCAGGGTCTGCAAGAGAAGCCATATGAGGAGAAACTAAAGGAGCTTAATATGTGTACCCTTAAGGAAAGAAGGAGAGGTGGGACATGATAGAAACTTTTAAGTACCTCAGTGGAATCAACAAAGTCCAAGAGGTAGCATCTTTCAGAAAAGAGACTAGCAAGAACAAGGGGACACAATTTAAAAGATAGGAGAGGCGGTTCAGGGGTAATGTGAGAAGTATTATTTCACAGAGATGGTAGTGGATGCATGGAACAGCCTTCCTGAGGAGGTTGTGGGTCTAAAACTGTGGGAGAATTCAAGAATGCATGGGACAGACATAAGGCAATTCTTGTGGGGGGTAGGAAGAAATAGGTTGTTGGTTAACTAGGATCTGCGGCCTATCCTGTAGGTAGGGAAATGGGCAGACTAGATGGGCCAAGCAGTCCTTATCTGCCGTCAAAGTCTATGTTTCTATGTTTCTATGTTAAATCTTGTCAGTGGTTTACTGAGGAATTGAAGGACACAATGCGGAATAGGGACATGCTTTGGAAAACTGCCCGAAAAACTAAACTTACGAACGATTGGATTTCCTTCAGGAGAGTGAGAAACCTTTGCACTAAGATGGTTAGAGAAGCAAAGGCTAATTTCTTTCACTCACAACTTGATCTCTTGGCCAACTGCCTCTCCAAATTCTGGAGGGTAATTAAGGGTATAGAAGGCCATTCAGCTGAGACTTCCTTGCCTACCAAAATCTCGATGGGTACTACCATACTCACTGATAAATCGTCAATCCTTGATGCCTTCAACAATCATTTTGCTACAGCAGATCTCGCCTTCAATTCTTCCCCTGCCACTAACCTTCGAGCACAACTTAGGGTTCATAAACAAGTCACCTCCTCCTCCAGTCCAACTTTCTCACTTCAACCCACATATCTGAAAGAGGTGGAAGAGCTCCTGTTAAAATTGGATGTCAGAAAAAGCACAGGTGGCAATCACATCGACCCGGTTTTTTCTGAAGATGGGCGATAGGGTCCTAGCTGAGCCTATTACACATCTGTTTAACCTATTTCTGTCACAAGGCGACCTTCCTCCCATCTGGAAAATGGCACATGTCATCCCTTTGTCTAAGTCAGGTGACCCCTGTGACCTCAATAACTATAGACCTATTTCTCTTTGCCCTATCCTGTCTAAGTTGTTGGAAAAAATCATGAACACGCAGCTCAGGAACCATCTGGACTCGTCAAAACTTCTCAACCCATTACAGTCAGGGTTCAGAGCACAACACAGTACTACTTCCGCTTTGGCCCATGTCACTAATGATTGGCAGAGTGAGTTGGATAATAAAAACTTCATCTGTGCATTTTTCTGTACCTAAATAAGGCCTTTGATACTGTTGATCATAGTCTGCTCCTCACATCCCTTCAAACCATTGGACTGGATGCTCCTTCTCTCAGATGGTTCGGCAACTACTTCACTGACCGTTCACAGCAAGTAAAAGCGGACGGTGAAGTCTCTCCTTTGAAATCCCTTCAGAGAGGTGTTCCCCAAGGTTACATTTTGGGTCCCCTGCTCTTTGCACTTTACATCAACAGAATTGATGCTACCATCAAAAAGGCCCACATTCACCTATTTGCAGATGATACAGTACTTTACTGTAGCGGATCTTCCCCCAAATGACATGCTCAGAGCTACAGGATGATGTCAATTGGCTACAGACTCAGCTCCTAAAGCAGAAGCTGCTTCTAAATGCCAAGAAGACAAAAGTGATGTTCTTGTCACCCTTTCCTAACCTAGCAAACCCAGCTGCGACAGGGCTACTCCCCCCAATTACTACAATACTTGTGGACAGCTGGAGTGCGTATCAAAATTTAAATATTTGGGGATTTGGCTGGACTCTAGACTCTTCTTTGCTGTTCACATAGAAGAGCTGATAAAGAAACTTAGAATGAGACTTGGCCTTTTCTATAGGATAAAAAAATCTCCTCACCAGGGATGCAAAATTGAGGGTAGTCCGAACTACCTTTCTCTCTTTATTAGACTACACTGATTTCCTCTACAGCCAGGGTCCTGCAGGTGCTCTATCCAAACTCCATACGCTCTACCATAGAGCTGTAAGGTTTATAACGGGCCTTCCCTATTCCACCCATCATTGCCTCCTGTACTCGGCGGTAGGTTGGTCATCTCTTAGCTTTAGATGCCAGAGAAATGCTGTGATCTGGATCTACAAAAGCATCCTAAATAAACTGCCTGATTACATCTCGGACTGCTTACCTCTCTGCTCATTAAGTAAGTATGCCCTGATAAGTGCCTGTTATATTTCTCTGAAAGTTTCCAAGGCCAAATCTCTGTTTGGCGGGTCATCTATTAGTCACGCATGGCCCCTTTTGTGGAACAAGATACAAAAAAATCTAAAAATCAATTACCCCATTAGTCTGGCAGCTTTCAAATCCTTATATACATTCCATTTTAAAGAGTCTTGTGTCTGCTCCTCCTGGCCTAGGTCCTCTTTCCCTTCAGAGCTTCCTGTTCTATTCTCTGACCTTGCCCCTGCCACGTCATGACTTTAGGGTCACTCTCTGTTGTTGACTCCACTCATTGCCATCTCCATGCCTTCCTCCTTCACTCCCCTGCCCACATCTACACTTTATATCCACTTACCCGTGACTATTAATCTCTATTTTTGTCTGTTTATCTGTTTTGATTGCCTGAGCATACTCTGTACCTACTGTTTCCCCCCATGTTCTGCACTTTATATACGATGCACAAATTATCTATTTGTAATCAATGTTTTACAATCTTTTGTACCATTTACTTGCATTTATACTGCCTTTGCCTAATTGTTGTACACATAATTGATGTACACATAATTGACATTGTATGTTGATCTCACCTAAATTGTATTTGTTATACACATACTTGAAATCGTATGTTGATCTCACCTAAATTGTATTACCTATTGTTTGTCCCAGGTCCACCTTGAAAATGAGTTTGCTCAATGGTGTTCGCCTGGTTAAATAAAGATTTTTATTGATTGATTGATTGTGGCTGTAACCCTACCTAGAGCATTAATGCAGTTTTTTGCAATTTATGTATATAAAAAACTAACTAAGGCAGGAAAAACGATGAAAAAAGAAAAAGGATTAATACAGCAAAATACCTGTCAGGTAACACCACCTAGCAGCTAAACAATGAAAAGTAAGCCTCTCGCTATCTGACCAATAAATGGAGACCAGATTCTTCTCTACCAAATTGAATCAAAGATTCTTTTTGTTGGAAATGGTATGCACAACGGGATTGCCAGAGGCAAAACTTTATGGTGGTGATGACAAGCCTAATGGTGAGTTTATCACAAGGTTTCTGAGAGGGAGAGGTGCCAAGAATTCAATTACTATAAGTAAGTCTGGATCAGGAAGGATCTCCCCAGTGGTGTGCCAAAGTATTCCAAAAAATTACGTGGGTAAGAGCAGTCTAACAGAAAGTGTTCCATAGATTCCAGGAGCAGCTTGCATCCTAGTCTGGGGCAATTACATTCTGCAATGCTCTTGTGTTTGGCATTAGCCTTTACACTAAGTCACCCATGGCAACTAAGCCACAATACATTCCACATCTTTGCAAGTGTCCTTCCATCCACTTAGTAAGAGTGTATCTCAGGATAATCTTCCTGGGAGACTTCAGATAGATTTTGGGGTCTTAAAAATGATTGTCCATGATGGAAGTGTAAATGACCTTCCAAGAGGAGTGTGACAACAGCAGTAATGCAATATGCCATCTCCTAAGCTTCTCCATGACTATGGAAACATAAGAGAGGGTAGCATATGTTTTTTAGAGGATGAGAACATTATTGGACCAAACTGTGAACAATGTGTCCATCCATCTAGCCATCCAGGGATGCCAGAACTTAGGAATGGGAGTGAGAAAACTAGTAAAATTCCCTGTTAGAAACAAGCTGAAATAAGCAAACAAGAGGCTTTAACAGATTGACACCACTCTCCCTTTCTGGGAGATATAGAGTGTTCCTCTTAATGGTGTTCAACCTATTACCCTGAATGAGTTGGAAGAAGAGGTTAAGCAGTCATACTTCCAAGTTCTTAGGAATGGGATAAATTATACTGAGATACGTAAAGATAGGGAGAAGAAAAGTTTTGGAGATTTCAACTGTTTTCTTTTTGGAATGCTGCCAGTGTTTTTAAATTTGATTTTTTTTTGTCACAGAAATCAAGTTTTTCTTCCCAATTTAACTGAGCCAAGTCTCCATTACCAAAAGTGATTCCCAGAATGTTAAACAGCGTGGGTGTGATAGCAACTCCTCCAATGTCTCCAACAGGGAAAGGTTCCTTACTAATTGCCATTCCCAGACATTTATGGGGGTTCAAAGTGGCTCCAGAAATGGGTGTGAATGAATTAAAGTTGTCCAGTGCCAAAAGACCCAACTGAGAATCTTTAACAAAAAGTGTGACATCATCAGCATAGGCAACAATTTTAACAGTGTCCTTGCCATCAGTTGTGCTTATGTCGTATATCTGTGGGTGTAAAACAATTTTTTGCATAATGAGGTCTATACAAAAAGTATATAACAATGGACTGAAGGGAGCATTGTCTCACTCCTGACATGAAGTGTATCCTGTGACCAATATGACCATTAATGTTTGGAAGGAGGCTAACTGATTGTTATAACGTCCGTATCCAGGAACTAGAAGTCTTCGGGAGGCCATAATGATCCAAGACCTCAAAAAGGTATTGATGTGTTACTTTATCAAATGCCTTTTCCTGGTCCAGTGTCAGCAGGTATTCTATGTCCCCACCTTTTGCACCCATGTCCACCTGTTCCCGAATAAATATTAAGTTATCAATAATGCTTCTCCCTGGGATTGAACAGGTATGATATTCCAAAATTACATATGGTGCTACCAGTGACAGTCTAGCATTCACAATTTACATCAAAATCTTGAAATCTGTATTGAGGAGACACAGTGGTCTCCAATTCTTCAAATCAGTTTCCTCCCCTTTCTTAAATAAGAGGACCTGAATGGCTCCCCCAAAGGAGATCAAACTGTGTCCCTAAATTAAAATCCAATTGTAAATTACCATCAGTGTGTCAACCAGAGGAGTCTGGAACTGTTTGTAAAAGTCTGTTGTAAGTCCATCCTGTCCTGCAGCAGTGCCATTGTTCAATTGTCATACAGCTGTGGCAACTTCTGTTGGTGTCAAAAGTGAAAGTTTGTCTGCCAAAGGAATCTGTGGAACTGTTACTGAGGTCAGGAATGTGCTAGCAGAAGGATGTGCATCCCTAGTGCCAAACATCGAGTGTAAATGTTGCTGCACTACAGACATATTCTCATCTTTATTGGTAACCTTCGCCCCAGTGCTACTTGTAACACTTGTGAGATTTCTATTTAACAACCTGTTATTACAGCTCTCATAGACATTCCCCTTACCTTTTATACCTTGGGTACCACTCCTGTATTCCATTAGGAGGGAACGACTCCTATCATACTGCACGGACTGCATTTTGCTTTTAATACTAGCAACCTGGGAACTGACATCCCCGTCACACAAATGCATCAGGGTTAATGCCTTAGCCAGTTCCATCAGTAGCTATAGGCACTCTATATAGTCCTTGTTTGGTTTGTTAAATGATGTGGAACAAAACAGTTTTGCCAATTCAGTTTTTGCCCCTTCCCCATATCCCTAAATCATCCTCCATACAGGCTACAGATTGTTGAGCCAACAGTAGATCATGGATTTTAGTCTGTGTCTTGGGGTCATCTAGTAGAGTTATTTAACTTCCAACAACCTTTCCTTGTCTTAAGGACATCTCTCTCACCAAATGTGCCACCTATCAAAAGATGGTCAGAAGTTTCAATGGGTAAGACTTTTATGCCTTGAGTGTCCAAGTGAGTCGAGGTGAAAATAAAATCAGTACTTGTTGCATGGGTATTCCTATAATAGCGAAACCAACTGTCAGGAATTTTGTTCTGTATGCATCACTAAGGGATGCATCTGTAAGTAATTTATTCAAGAAATTAGTATCACAAAATAACTATTGTATTTGTGCTCCTCTGTCAGTAAGTGACAAACAGCAACTGAAATCACCACCAAACAGTAAGTGCCTTGACATGTAGAGGTATGACTGTATCTTTTTCAACAGATCTAGCCTCCCTTTTTCATTTGGAGGCATATAAATTAATTAGCCTCAACTGTGTCCCCTGAAACAATACATCTATCATCATAGCCCTACCAAGTTCAATATCAACTAATTTAGTCAGGGTAAATGAGGAATCTTGTAGGAGAATTCCATCACTGGTGTCTGTCCCAAAGTACCAGAGGTAAGCTCCCCAACACTAATGTCTTTGCTCTTGAATCATATCCATGGTACTATTCATCCCAGTTTCCTGAACAAAATACACATCATAAAGTAGGTCCTTCAGGACTGAAAAAAGAATAGTATGTCAGACAGCATTCTTAATACTGTTGGCATTGAAGGTGACAAGGCACAGGGATGGAGCCATGGATGACGATTGATGGGGGGGCATCACTGTCAAGTTGAGCAATCCATTTCCAGGTTCTTGCAGGTCCTGGTGATGATTTTAATCTTCTTCCATTGTTGCTTTGCAGTTTTGGTTTTAGCAGTATTCTCATCAGTGTCTGTAGATGCTGGGTGCAGAGAAGATTTGTGCAATGAGGTTTCTGATTCTAGACTTCCACTGAGTCCATTGGTTCAGTGTCTAAAAAATCATATCTGTTTTCCAGCAGTATTGGGGTGGCTGTGGAGGCAGACTTCAAAGAGTTTAGAAAATCCAGTGTCCAATTACCTGCGCTCAAGGAAATGAATAGAGGTGCTCAGAGAAGGTAGCTAGCCCAACAATTCTGAACAGTCCAAAAGAAGTGGCGCCTCCAAACAGCTAATATTCTTCAAGTGAAAATACCTCTGGCTGGAAGCTGCAATACTGAAAATAGGATTTGCAAGAAAGCGAGCTGTGCTCACAACAGAGGGAGGTGAACCTTACAATTGTTTTTGGTTTGTCGCAGATATTCTGCAAGTGGAGGTTACTTCTTACTGAAAGATGAAATAAGGAACTTAGAATTATCAGGAAAAGACAGTCTTTCAAGCAACAGAGGGAGGTGGATCTAGCTTTACTTTTGTTACAATTCTTAAGATTTTCAGTGCAGGAAGAGTTTAAAGCACAGCTGACTTATTTTGGGGCTGACTGCTTTCAGAGCACAAACCACCAGGCTGTTTTGGGGCTGGGGAGATTTATCTGTGTCTGACTTGGATGTCTGGATTTTTCTCTGTTTGATTAGCAGGGTATTTTCTCTGTCAAATTGTTGTGTAGGGCATCTTGCTGACAGGAAGGCACTCATCGCAGTGGTGGGTCAGAGCTTTTAGCTGATTGTTTTGTGAGGAGCAGTTTAGGCCCAACCCCTTCCACCCCTCACCCCACCCACACCTGGAAATAGTTCCTTTATACCTGTGGTTCTGACATAATTTCCTCAAGAGTGTAAGTGCATATCACTGTCATATCCTCTCTAGCACACTGCACTGACAATATAAGCATACACATTGTATAATATATATATTTTTATATAACAAACCAATCACACACACACACACACAAAAAAAAAGTAGATAAACATGTGGGGAGTAGTGCAATGTAATGGCTGTGGGGCAGCAGTCTTCCAGGAGTCTTTCTGGAGGCTGAGATGCTGCCCTATTTGCAGACAACTCTCTGCCCTGAGGGAGGAAGTTGCCCATCTTCAGCCACACTGGACAGTAGTAAGGGAATCTTCCCCAGGCCACACTGGATGGTAGGAAGGGAACCTCCCCCATCCAGGGAGCACCAGAGCCACCACCACTACCTCAGAGGTTGCAAAGAAAGCACAGCAGTTGGACCACAGTGGGCTCAGGGAGGGTGAGGATGGTGGAACAGAGGCACACCCAGTCAGTTGTTCCACTCCACAATCCATACACCATTCTGGGGGAGCATAGCTCCCCTATGGATGCACCTGCAGAGGAGACTAAGGAGGCTGAGGACAACTGTCACAAGGGAGGCCCACAGGAAGGAGGCAGAGGACACCACAAGGAAAGGAAGCAGCTCCTGGTGGGGGACTCAATTATTAGGGGGATAGAACTGGGGGGAGCAGGGAAAACTGAAGTAAGGTGCCTGCCTGGTGCCATGGCTAGGAGGGACAGGAAGCACATCCTCAGGATTACGAGAACAGCTGCACGGGGGTCTGTGCTGGATGTCATTGTCCACCTAGGGACAAATGACTTGGCTCATCATGAGATTAGAGCAGTGCAGAAGGACTTTGTAGAATTGGGGAGGGGCCTAAGCCAAGTAGCACACACAGTATCCTTCTCAGACGTGCCGCCTGTCAATGGCATGAGTGAGGTGAGGGTACTTTGCACCATGCAGTTTAATGAATGGTTGAAAAAATGGTGTGGAGCACAGGGGTTTGGCTTCATTGGGGACTAGAGTTCCACCTGGAGGAACACCAGCCTGTACTGGCAGGATGGTCTGCATCTGTCCAGGAAGGGAACAAGTCTTTTGAGCAATCAGTTTAAATGCTTCATTGACAAGCTTTTAAACTAGTCAAGGGGGGAGGCACTGATAAGCAGCAGGAAAATCCCAGCCTCTCCCTACAAAACAGGGTACTAAATGAGAAAAAGACTGAGGTAGAAAGGTCAGTGGGGGATGCTGCAACAGAAGGTAAAGCCATCAAAAAATGGACAGCAATGAGTACCAGTGCCCGTAGTCTGAGTAACAAGCTTCCTGAATTAGTGGCCTTGATGGAGGAGGAACATCTGGATATCGTGACAGTCACAGAAACGTGGTACACACAAAACCATGACTGGAACATAAACATACCAGGATACACTATCTACAGGAGGAACAGGGAGGGTAAAAGAGGAGGAGGAGTAGCTCTTTACTTAAGGGAAGGAATCAAAGCAACAGAACAAAAGGTTAAACAGGGAGGAGGAGAAGAAGCACTGTGGGTAAATTTGGAGACCGGCAATGGCACCACATTCCGCACAGGGATTGTATACAGACCCCTTCTCAGGGGGAGGAAATGGACAAGGAAATGATAGAAAGTATACTTAGAATGGCAGAAAAAGGGGAGATATTGCTGATGGGTGATCTGAATATGCCAGATGTTAACTGAAGTGTAGTTGCAGCAGCCACTTCAAAGAGTGGGGTTATTCCAGATGTCCTACAGGGGGCATGCCTTAGACAACTAGTATTGGAGCCCACTCGAGAGGGAGCAATCTTAGACCTGGTTCTCTCAAATGGAGATGAAGAGAGGATCAAAGATGTAGAAGTGGGTAGCCATCTGGGAACTAGCGACCATCGAACAGTATGGTTCACAATAAACACAGCAATAGAGTCAAGCCATACAAAGGCAAAGTACTGGACTTTAGGAGGGCTGACTTTGCCAAAATGGGTGAGTGCCTAAGGAATGCACTAGCAAATGGGCAGGAAGGCGGGTGGAAGAACAGTGGGGAATAATAAAAACTGCCATCACAGAGGTAACAAGCCTTTGTGTGAAGCAAATAAACAAAACAAAATGATGTAAGAAACCACTATGGTTCTCAAAGGAAGTGGCAGTGAAGGTTCAAGAGAAAAAGCATTCAGGAAGTACAAGGAATCACAGAAGGACCAGGACGAGAACTGTATCAGTTAAAGCAAAGGAAGCTGGGAAGGCAGTCAGAACAGCAAAGGCCCAAACTGAGGAAAAGATAACCAACTCCAGTTAAGAAGGGGATAAAACCTTTATAGGTACATCAGGAGTTAAGGAAGACCAAGGAGGAAGGGATAGTGAGGCTTAATAAAGGGGAGGGAGGGTGGGCAAAGGGTGACTGTGAAAAGGCAGAGATACTAAACACATATTTTTGCTCAGTATTTACAAAGGAAGAGGGGGAGGTACCTAAAACAAACAGTAGAAACACTCTGGATACAGAAGTTGATAGCAGCCCATTTACAGAAGAAAGGGTTCTGAAAGAACTCTTAAAACTGAAGGTGGAAAAAGCAATGGGGCCTGATGGGATTCATCCCAGAATTCTAAAAGAACTAAGGGTAGAATTAGTGACACCACTGACTACCCTCTTTAACAAATCATGGGAGGATGGGGTGGTACCCAATGACTGGAGAAGGGCAGATGTGATTCCCCTTCACAAAAGTGGGAGCAAGGCAGAAGCAGGAAACTACAGACCTGTTAGTTTAACCTCAGTGGTAGGGAAAATGGTGGCATCACTTCTGAAGGAAAGACTTGTCGAGTATCTAGAGGCCAGTGGGGCATAGGACCCAAGGCAGCATGGATTCACAGAGGAAGGTCATGCCAGACAAATCTGATAGAATTTCTTTGACTGGGTGACCAAAGTAGTAGATCAGGGAGGGGCTGTGGACATGGCCTACCTAGACTTTAGCAAGGCATTTGACATAGTCCCACACAAAAGATTAATATACAAGTTAGCCAGCCTGGGAGTGAGTCCCAAGATGACAGCCTGGGTAAAGAATTGGCTGGAGAATAGGACACAGAGAGTAATAGTAAATGGAGTCCACTCTGAAGAAAGTGGGGTTACTAGTGGGGTACAGCAGGGTTCAGTATTAGGACCAGTCCTCTTCAATGTCTTTATAAGCGACATTGCAGTGGTACTGGAAGGAAAAGTATGTCTCTTTGCAGATGACACAAAGATCTGCAACAGAGTTGATGCACATGGTGGGGTGGAAAGGATGAGAAGGGACTTGGCAAGGTTAGCGGAATGGTCAAATGTATGGCAGCTTAGATTCAATGCTAAGAAGTGCAAGGTAATGCACCTGGGAAACAAAAACCCAGGGGAAGAGTACACAATGGGGGGTGAGATACTAACAACAACAAAAATAGAAAGGGACCTGGGGTAGTCATATCAGATGATCTAAAGGTGGGCAAGCAATGTGAGAGGGCAGCAAGGAGGGCTGGAGGATACTGGGATGCATAGGGAGAGGCATCACCAGTAGAAAACAGGAAGTTATTATCCCTCTGTTCAGACAGCTGGTGAGACCCCATCTGGAGTACTACGTCCAGTTCTGGAGACCCAATCTCCACAAAGACATAGACAGGATGGAAGCTGTCCAGAGGAGGGCAACTAAAATGGTGCAGGGTCTGCACCAGAAGACATATGAAGTGAGACTTAAGGAGCTTAATATGTATAGCCTCGAGGAAAGGAAGGAGAGGGGGATATGATAGAAACTTTCAAGTACCTCAAGGGAATCAACAAAGTCCAAGAGGTAGCATCTTTCAAAAAGAGGTGTGCAAGAACAAGGGCACAATTTGAAGACAGAGAGGGCATCTCAGAGGTAATTTAAGGAAGTATTTTTTCACAGAGGGGTTGTGGATGCATGGAGCGGCCTTCCGAGGAGGTTGTGGAGTCAAAAACAGTGGTGGAATTCAAGCATGCATGGGACAGTCATAAGGCAATTCTGGGGGGTTGGGGTAGGAAGAAGTAGGCTGCTGGTTAACTAGGATCTGCAGCTTATCCATTAGGTAGGGAAATGGGCAGACTGGGTGGGCCAAGCGGTCCTTATCTGCTGTCAAATTCTATGTTTCTATGTTAAACCACATTGCACAAAAGACTCCAGTCGCTTATTGCACATTATTAGGCTTTATTCCAAGTGAAAACAGAGTAGGTACAAGTTCACCTGTGTATCCACACTGCCCCACAGCTTTGGCTGCAAGCCTTCCTCAGGGGGAGTAACCTTTCTAACACACAGCTTCATTTTTATAGGTAGAAGTCTCTCACATCATTTATAATATGTATTAAGATTTTTCTCTTCAAAGAGTTTAGTCCAGCTCTGTGGGATCTCAGTGACCTCTTTCTATTTTCTATAGACATATCCGGTGGAGGCATTACCTCATCTACAGGAGGTAAGATTGTAGAGGTGTCCAGAGCATGTGCATCCAAAGACTCAAGAGACAGAGGTGTCAGAATCAGTTCAGAGCTGTCAGGATCCAAAGATGTATCAATCTATGTGGTCAAAGGGAGGAGTACAGGGTCATGCTTTGAAGGCGCATGGATGGCTACATGTGCTATACCAGGATCCTCTTGATGTGCAGTCTGTTTTTTCTGTGTCCCTATGCAGTTTTTGTTGAAAGGATTGTTGTGCCTTCTCCAGTATGGAATCCTCTGAAAATCAGTTATCTCTGTTGTGGGTGGCCCACTGGCAATTTCTGTAGGAGTGCCCAATTTCTTCACAGGGATTGTACTGGAAATCATTTGTGCATTAGGTACTGACATGTCCACAGGAGAGGCAAAGATTGCACCAAACTCTATCAGAGACATTGCTCAGATGTGTCTCTGAGCTGCACTTGAAACAAGTCTTAGGCTGGCCTGGGTAAAAACAATGACCTCTATCCCTTCCCAGAAAGAACATGCTGGTGAGGTGCTGAAGGCCAAATACATTATGTTTGAACTGTACTTTGCACCTCCAGTTGCCAATCCAGAACTGCTCGGAATCCATTATTAGTTCAGGGCCACCCAAAATGTCACATCTTTGAGCAAGCCAGTAGTGAACATCATGAACACTCACAACTTCATTCTTCAGTAAGATGGTAACACTTCTCAGCTCTGGTTTGGTTAGGGGGATCGCCTGAAAGGGAAGCCATAAAGGAGTGTGCTTTAAAGAGTTATAGCTTGACCAGAATCTATCCAAATTAGCAGCGTTTTTTAAAACTGAAATCAAAGTAACCATCTCTTGCGGTGTGTATTAAAGCATAACATTCATTCAGGATGTAGTGGAAGGATTCTTTCAGGAGAGCACTACCTACATATGCCTATCTGGTGGTAGTTCCAGGTCTTCTTCATATAACAATCTAACTGTGTTTCTCCTCTGAGCAGGTGCAGGGGAACTAGCAAAACCATCAGTTTTTTGAAATAGCTACCATTTGTGCAATGATTCTTGCTATGCAGTTATCTGTGGAGCAGGCTAATGAGTGGAGGTTAAGGTTTCCTTCGCTTGAGCAACACGATCTGCCCAAGACAAAGACCTATCATCCACCAAGGGTCCAGGGTTCAAGGGAGGGTTAGGGCTTGAAACAATTGTGGGGGCACATCCAGAAGCATGGAAGACATCACCAGCCTTCAACTTCTGGGTGCTGAGAATGTCTTCAGTAAACTGTGACAATCCACCCTGATCCTTCACAGAAAACTCCAATGACTGCAGTAGTATAGTAGTAGAGATAGAGGCAGATGCAGCAACAGTTAGCACCGATTGAGATTCAGTGCTTTTCAATTGGGGAGGGGTGGTGTTACCCAGTCCTGCAAGTAGAAGTGTGCCATCCTTCTGTACAAGTGGTGGAGCATTAGACAGCAAGGGGAAAAAAATTAGAGACATTTTCAGAGGTTGAAGGGGCCGTACCTGCAGCAAAGGCTGCAGCACTGGGCTCCTGTGGAGTACTCGGCTGCTGTTGTCCAATGGGATCACAGGACCACCCCTCCCCATTTAGAGCAGAAACTGTAGACAGGCCCAAAGGGGGTACGAAGTTAATCCAGCTTGGCTGCATCTGTTTCTAGGTCCTAAAGTTTTATGAAATAAATTTATAGGACGTGACTGGAAAGCAGGATGTTTCAGCAAAGTCTGTGGGTGGAAATGGTACTGGTGCAGTCTGCAGGGTGGATGATATCATCAATTCTGGTAGCTGAGAATCAGCTGAGGTCCAGTGAGCTGTTTGTGGCTTTACAAAGATGTCAGCACTGGTATCCCGACTTTCAAATTTAAAACAGGCTGAGAAACAGCAAATGAGTCACTCATTGCAAGTGCTCCTCTGGAATCTGCAGGTTGTATGTGGGTAGATCAGAATGCAGTGGCTCTTCAGATGCTGCTGTGTCCCAGGTTTTGACAGGTCCTTGTTGAATGTCAATGGAAGCGGGGCCAAACTGCAAGGAGTCCGTATCCTGATGCAGCACAAGCAGCTACTCTTTTTCACAGAGGTATGTGGCTTCCTCCTCAGCAAGTAAAGTTAGCAAATGTTTTTTCTTGATATTTAAAGCCTTTTGAATGTGCAAATATGTGTCTTGTAGAGTCGGAGTCATGAGCAAAGTCCTAGATAAGGGCTGTGCAGCCTCAGTGTTCAACAGTGGTGTAGGCTCAGTCATTGCAATTAATTATTTTACCAGTGGGTCCAAAACAGTTGTAGCCCAAAAGGGAGAGTTAGAAGGGGAAGGGGCTACCCTTCCCTCACCTGGAGCTGCTGTAGTCCCTTTGATCTCCAGATCTTCCATCCTGGAATGCCGCTTAGTGTCTCCCCCTACTGCAAGAGAAGGGAATTTTTTTTATTTGAAAAACAATACTACAAATAAGTTTTAAACAAGCTACATGACAAATTATGATTTCCTGTCCCTTAACAGGGATATAGTAAGACAGATCAAAGTGAGAAGAAGTATTCCAATCACTACTATAATATTTTGTTTTCATAAATCATTCTTCAAGTTCTGTACTTCACATGAGCAAGGGATTATTGTTAAGGGAGAAATATAAACCTAACGAACTCCAGCAAATTCATGTTTTGTACAAATAGCCAAAAACAGTGCTTTAGAAAAGATAGAGGAACCCTAAGAAAGGAACTACTAACCCACCAATTACACTGGGGCAAAAAGGAAAGACAAATTACAATTTTGGAGGATGCTAGTGCATAATCCTCCACCAGTTTTCCAAAACATGAGTTGACACTCCTTGTTTTTCTTTTGCATATATGTACTAAAAGTATTTAATTATTTACTTGTAAGAACAAAAACAAGGTACTATGTTACTCTATTCTCTGTTTTTAGCATGCATTTAACATTACCATTTTGTTTTGTTGTCATTAGTTACTTGTTCTGCAAGACCAATTATGGACACAAATTTCTGTTGTAAGATGAATTGACATCTAACCTGCCAAATCATCCATTTTAAAATTGATAGTATTAATTGTAATGTGCCCGGATGAAAATTCTATCAGGCACCTATAAAGTTACCATATACCAAAATATCATAAGCCATTCTGGAAAACTGTGAGAGTACCCATTGTTTTTCAAGTAAGGACCATAAATCTGCAATGTAAGAACAGTGTCAGAATAAACGTTCCATAGATTCTAGTTGCTGAATGCACTGTTCTCTAAGACAGTATCTCTGTTGAATAGATTTATGATGGTGGTTGTTCCAGAAATTTAATCTATTATGACAACAAAACCACAAAGTGCCCTACATTTTCTGAGGTATCCTTGGTTCAACAAGTTGATGTAATAAACTTTATCTGTTATTCCTGGAGGGCACTGGAAACATGGAGAAGTAAAGAACTAGGTATTCACTATATATGATACATTTCTTTCCTTGATTGTGCAAAACATCATGAGTGTATAACTTCCATTGTTTCAATTTTTTTAAATACTCTATCAAGTAGACTGCCATAAAATCTGGAAAATTTCAAAACACTCCCAAGATCCCTGCATTCCACTTTTGAAAGAAATATTCCCCATATAATTTAAGAAGTGGGGTCCAAGATTTCGTATGTCCTTGCATAATTGGTAATAAATTAACATACAGAAATGTGGTAAACAAAATGACCAGATTAATCATATTTAGCCCCCATTTTTAATGGGCCTGAGTGTGACCGAATGCTTAACAGGGTTTAATCTACTCCCCTACAATAATTTGAAAAAGGTATTATACAATTGAGATTCTAATTTTTGGGGTAGTGGAAATGCATAGTTCACAAATTAAAAAATGGGGATAATAAATGTTTTGAGTATATAAACCCTTTTTTTCTTGACCATGGGCCATGGTTTCCATCTGCCTATTTTACTTTCTGCTAATAACATTTTCTATGACCAGTTACAGAATGCAGGATCTGGATCCCTGAATTTAGTACCCAGTATCTTTATTGGTTTCTGTTTTATCTGTATCACAACTATGATAGTAATCTGTTCATTCTTTTCTTTTTCAAATTAAGTATACTTTATTAAGTTTCAGACAGACACATACAAGTAATCTGGTCATCCTGATTCCCACAAATGACTATTTGTCACAGGGTGCCCCTGTGAAGGGTTGAGGGAATGGAAATTATATTTATAAAAATGCTGGATACCTGAAGGTCTGGCTGTTTACCGCCCTAAAGGTGCTGTGATAGTGCGCATCGTCGCACAGTCAGGCTGTTTAGTTTAGCCTGATGTACGTCTTTATGTGCTCATGTTTGTTTTAAGGCAACTGCTATTCTAGAAGGCGTCCATTGAAATAATAAAATAAGGGAACCTAGCAGCTGAGCCTTAAACTTGTTATAATTTTTTAACTTAGTGTTTAAAAAATTAAAAATTATGAGTGAAAGAGCTATGGGTATAGAACAGCATTTCTTAATGGTTTCTTAATGGTCATAACGTAGAATAATGCCCCTCCTTTTTCTGCATTATAAAAATAGGAAGGTGGCGCTTAGGAAAGAAGTGAGCACTTTAGGAGTTGCATTTCTAAAATAATTTAAAGAAACAGAAATGGTATGGGAAGGAAATAAATAGGAAAACTGTGAGACTTTAAATGCTATAAATATTGATGGGCTGATATGTTAACCGTCGGGGAAATGAATCTGTTTAGGTATTGTAGGTTAGTCAGTAATGAATCTCCCAGTTTATCTTGTGTTAAAAGTTGTTTCCAATAGTGCAGGCTACCTGCTTGTATGTTTAGTAGTGAAGGATTCTGTTTTGTGAGGAAACAGCCCTCCGTAGTGCAAGACGCTGCTAAGTCTGTTTCAGCCCTGTTTGTCCTTGCTGTGCTTTTGAGGACTTGGCTGAGTTTATAAATAATAGTGAGAACCTGTTGGTTCTCTCCTGCTTTCCTTAATAAAATACCTACTCGTAGCCTGGGTATATTCCTTTAAGAAAACACTCAGTTTTGTAAATATAGGGCGCTGTTTTATATTGTACTAGTATGGCTTTTTAAGCCTGTAAATACCCATTACACTTATCAGGATATTAAATGAAAGAACTTGCTGCCCTTAATTTGACCCTGTTATGCCTGTCTTTAAAGAGCTTTGCTGAAATTCAGCATTCTTTTCTCCTTAAAGGCATTTTACTTTTGGGTTCCCCCTAAAATGAAATATGCTAAATAATACATAACGTTTTGAGTTCTACAAACCTTCTGAAGGTGGAATAAGGAGGTTTGGTGCTGCAGTTGGGACCTCTTGAAAGCGAAGGTTTTTGTTGTTTTTCTTTTGGTGTTTCAGAGCCCTGAATGGACTCTTTCCCAGCTGCTGTAGTTTTCTTAGGAGTCAGCCGGCCATTTTATGACTGCCTTTATACTGAATAACAAGGGGTGGTGCTTTCTGGGATTAGAGATTGAATTAAACATTTCACAGAAAGGCTGTATTTCACCTCTCTGTATGAGACTGAGTTATTATGTCAATTAGAAAATGTTTAGACATACTATATAAAATATAAATGTTGTAAAAGAGATATATTTGAAATAAAGTATAGGGGTGGGGTTAAGATGTCACCTGACCCCTGCAGTGTGTAAATACTGAACAATGTGTTTGGTAATCAGATTTGCTTGTGGGTCTGGAGGTACACTCCAGGACGTTATTGAAGGTACTCTGTGGAGTTTCTAAATGAATATTTGCTGCTCCAAATGGAAGATTAAGCTGCCAGATTATTCTGCTGTATTGAATTTGTCTTGATGTAAACCACTTCTGAAGAAGAATTAATTAAAACTTGAACTTTTAAAAAGAATTGGTGATGTATGTCTCTCTATGATTGCCCACTTACACCCGTGCCCTACCACATATGGTGTCAGAGTGGGATGCAGTGTGGCCTGCATAAGGTCTGGTGGGCAGTGAACTTAACAGAACAGTACAGCAGGTCTGATTTCCTATTGTTTGCTGCTGCTGGGAGGAACTGTTCCAGTGATGGAGTCGATGAAACAATAGATGGATGGTGAGGCCTTGTGTGAACAAGCTAAGCAGAACAGTGACCACTTGAAAGTTTTGCATTGGCTGTATGAGCACTGGATGGAGGCAGAGAATTGATGTAGGAGTGCTGAGTTACAGTACCAAGAACTATTGAGACATCTGGTAGTGTCTAGAGAAGAGATTACTATTTTGGATCCTATCAGAGAGGAGGAAGAGAAACTATTTAAAGAAGGTAATGAACTTCCTGATTTACCTATGTTTGAGGATTGTACTGGACAGAAGATGAGAATCAAGTTCCTAATAAGTCCCCAGGTGAGACTGTTCTGAACTTTGGGGTGAATGTGGAGAACCATTGTGCAACATGTTTTGAAAGTTCTGATTTGCCTGTTGATGAAGGATGGCAAATTCCGAATAAGTCCCCAAGTGAGACTATTCTGGACTGTGGGGTGAAGCCAACAGTCATAACAGAGGATGCAATACTTACTAGAGAGACTCATAGTACATTTTGTCATGCACCCAAAAATGAATTATTTACTGTTAACTGGGATGTGTTACAGGCGGGGGATCCTGAGATTATACACCTCAGTAAATATGCCATTCAGCAGAATAAAGGTATAAGCCTGGTTTAAGGAGCGCAGACTCGTCATTAATCTTAAAAAAAACAAAGCTATGCTCTTTTCCCAACCCCAAAACAAAGCTAGCAACCACCCACTCTATATCCTTCCTAGTACCAAACAGCCACTGGAACAAGTCTGCTCCTACAAATACCTTGGGGTTACCTTCGACTCAGCCCTCGCATTTCATGACCACATTGATGCCCTAACATCCGCCACTAACACACAGCTTGGCATCCTCTTCCACCATAGAACCTGTCTTCCCCCAAATGCGCTCCGGCTCGCTGTTACGTCTTCCGTACTGTCCCTTGTAGACTATGGTCTACCAGTCTATGGTGCTGCTGACACGACTGCACTCAAAAAAAATCACTTAACCCTGAATAAAGCCTGCAGATTGATTACTGGTGCCTCCAGGCTCACACACACCTGTCAGCTGTATGACAAGGCTAAACTCCTTACCCTGGATGAACGGCTCCGGTATCAAACCTGCCTCCTCACAAAAAAAACCCTACTCAGGCTCTCCCCTCCTGCGGTGACGGCATCCGTCCACTAGATCCCACCCACTATTGCAACACGGTCATCCAACAAGACCACTCTAATGGTCCCCAGATCTAGAACCAGCCATGGCCAGAGGTCCTTCTGCTACAGAGCCCCATCCTGGTTTAACTCTCTCCCTGCCCCCATCACCAATGCCACCACCATCTCCAAGTTCAAAACCACCCTTCGAAACCAACTCATCAACACTCGTAGCTGCTCCTGTCTCTGAAGGCAGACTCCACCTCGACTTCTCATGACAATGCCCACCGGGCGGCTCTCCACCTAGCCCTCCCCACAACCTCTTCCCGGTACACCGTACCTATGTCTAACCTGGCCAGTGCCAGCTGTTTTATGGTATGCCTATTAGATTGCTCAATTTTTTATACTAACTTGTGTAACAACTGTTCTCAATTACTTGTACCCTGTAACCTAAATGTATTTTGTCTGACCTCAATGTGATGTGGCGCCTCTGATGAACGCCTATTTTTAGCAAACCTGTGCTATGTAACCTAAAACTCTATGTATGTCTTTAATGTGACGAGGTACCTTTGGAAACGAGCCTCTGGCTCAAAGGTTGTAAACTGATTTCACAAATAAATAAATAAAAATAAGTGTGGATGGGGCGAAAGGGCAGTTATGGTGGTACAAAGTAAAAGATGATATATTGTACCACATGAGACCAAACCCCCGTACTAAGCAGGTGGATTCAAGGGTGGTAATACCTCATAGATATAGGGTATGGGTACTTGCTGAAATCTGTAAGAAAAGTAGGTATTTAGATCGTGGGGAAGTGTTGCGATGTCTAGTTCCATATTACCACTGGCCTGGGATGTACCGACAAGTGGCAGTGAATTTATGGGAATGCGGGAGACATACTGGAAAATGTGAGAAAGATGTAACCCAAAGGGATGATAATCATAATAAGTGGTTACGCTGGAGAAAGGGGAAACTTTCCTATAGGAACAAGGGTACTCGATGTACTAGATGGTAGGTGCTCAAACAGAGTTGTACTAGGCTAGGGTAGTTTGGGGTATTCGAACCTGGGTAATACAAGTTTGACCACTGTTACTGGGAAAATGTAAATGGGACAGTGGATACGTATTATTTGAAAAGGGAATGCCCAAATTAAGGAACGCTGCCTGAATACAGATGGGGGTTATCATTCCTTCTTGTTCAGGCTAATTGTCTGGGGCTGTTTTGATAAAGGCAAAGACCTGATCTCATTCCAATACTTATATTTGAGCCTGCTTTGGTTAAGAAATCTAAAAGCTACGCGATATGTTTTTTCTAATCTCTTAATGACTAGGGGCTTTGCCACTAGCAGCCGTCTTTATTCTATCCCAGTATTTTTATGTTTCTGTTGGATTTGTTTTCATTATTTTGTATTTTATTTTTGTAAGATGGAAAAGGTAATATCTGCTTGTTTAAGGGATGTTATTTAGTATTTAGGGGGAAGTGAAGCTGACAAAGTAAGCTAGCTATTTCTAGCTGTACTATTTTGTGAAATGTTGATTTTCTTCTCAATAACAGTTTAGAACATGTGATTGTTAGCTTGAAAATGATTTTTCATTTGTAAGGTGAAAATATTTCACAAACAAAACATTAATGTGTCTCTTTTGTATAAGTACACAGATGTTAGTGGCAAAAATAGTCAACGTGGGTAGAGGAAACAATTGTCATAAAATGCTTTAGACATGACATCCAATGGTGTTGGGGATCGTCCAAAAATCGGACTACCTAGCATGTACTTAGAAGTTAAAGTAGGTTGTAGAATTTGAACATGGGCTTTTGAGTGGTAATATAAAATGAAGCCCCAGAGTATTGTTGTGTTAAAATCACAATATATGTTATAAGATAGATGTATTAAGGGACTCTAGGGTGGAGCTCTAGGTGTGGGTGGGCCGGAGCTCCACATGCCCCACTTCCTTCCTGTCATATGACATCTGAAGCCTTAGGACAACCAAATAAATGGTTGCCCTCTTAGGCGAGGAGGAGTGTCACAGGGTGCCCCTGTGAAGGGTTGAGGGAACAGAAATTATATTTATAAAAATGCTGGATACCTAAAGGTCCAGCTGTTTACCGCCCTAAAGGTGCTCTGATAGTGCGCATTGTCACACAGTCAGGCTGTTTAGTTTAGCCTGATGTACATCTTTATGTGCTCATGTTTGTCTTAAGGCAACCGCTATTCTAGGGGGCGTCCTTTGAAATAATAAAATAAGGGAACCTAGCAGCTGAGCCTTAAACTTGTTATAACCTTATAACTTAGTGTTCAAAAAATTAACAATTATGAGTGAAAGAGCTATGGGTATAGAATGGCATTTCTTAATGGTTTGCCGTAACGTAGAATAATTCTACCCCCCCCCCCTTTTCTGCATTATAAAAATAGGAAGATAGCACTTAAGAAAGAAGTGAGCACTTTAGGAGTTGCATTTCTAAAATAATTTAAAGAAACAGAAATGATATGGGAAGGAAATAAATAGGAAAACTGTGAGACTTTAAATGCTATAAATATTGATGGGCTGATATGTTAACCGTCGGGGAAATGAATCTGTTTAGGTATTGTAGGTTAGTCAGTAATGAATCTCCCAGTTTGTCTTGTATTAAAAGTTGTTTCCAATAGTGCAGGCTACCTGCTTGTATGTTTAGTAGTGAGGGTTTCTCTTTTGTGAGGAAACAGCCCTCCGTATTGCAAGACGCTGCTAAGTCTGTTTCAGCCCTATTTGTCCTTGCTGTGCTTTTGAGGACTTGGTTGAGTTTATAAATAATAGTGAGAACCTGTTGGTTCTCTCCTGCTTTCCTTAATAAAATACCTACTCATAGCCTAGGTATATTCCTTTAAGAAAACACTCAGTTTTGTAAATATGGGGCGCTGTTTTATATTGTACTAGTATGACTTTTTAAGCCTGTAAATACCCATTACACTTATCAGGATATTAAATGAAAGAACTTGCTGCGTCCTTAATTTGACCCTGTTATGCCTGTCTTTTAAAGAGCTTTGCTGAAATTCAGCATTCGCACTATCGCAAAGGCATTTTACTTTTGGGTTCCCCCTAAAATGAAATTTACTAAATAATACATAACGTTTTGAGTTCTACAAACCTTCTGAAGGTGGAATAAGGAGGTTTGGTGCTGCAGTTGGGACCTCTTGAAAGCGAAGGTTTTTGTTGTTTTTCTTTTGGTGTTTCAGAGCCCCGAGTGGACTCTTTCCCAGCTGCTGTAGTTTCCTTAGGAGTCAGCCGGCTATTTTCTGACTGCCATTATACTGAATAGCAAGGGGTGGTGCTTTCTGGGATTAGAGATTGAATTAAACATTTCACAGAAAGGCTGTATTTCACCTCTCTGTATGAGACTGAGTTATTATGTCAATTAGAAAATGTTTAGACACTATGGGCTGGATATTCAAACTGCGCTATTTTGTGGCACAAGCCCTCAAGCTGCAAGTCAAATAGTTGCGCAGAGGGGTGGTTAGGGCGAGATATTCAAAGGAGTTGGCGCTATTGAGCAACCCTTGAATATCACCCTCAGTCACAGTACACTGTGCGTGGGCTTAGTGAAACTTGTAACCACCGCAAGTGGTCAGAGGAGCATTCAAGTTGTGGTGGCGCAAGTACCATTGCGCCATGTGCAAATTTCCCATATTCAAAAGGTGACATGCAAATGGGGCCATAATTCATGCAAGGCACAGGGGGGGCCATTTGCATCTATTTATGGCCCCATTTGCATGCCATTAGCATGCAGGTGCGCCGATCCCTGAGGACTTGCACCTGGCACCCTGCCAGGCAGCAGCTGTCAGGGACTGAAGCCCCCTGCAGCCCGATTGCGGGCATAAGTTAAAAAATCCCCCCAACCCCCGACTGGCCCAATCGTGGGCATATGTTTCAAACACCCCCTCCCCCAACTGGCCCGGTCGGGCAAAGTGAAAAATAAAACCCACCCTCCACCAGCCCGATCGCGGCACCAGAGTGTCAACCCCCAAGAACATATCCTGGTGGTCCAATGGACCATGAAGCCCGATCGTGATCAGCAAAGTGATTAAACCTCCCCCAGAACATATTCCTGGTGGTCCAGTGGACGCTAAGCCCTATCGTGGCACCAAAGTGATTAAACCTCCCCGAAGACCATATCCCTAGTGATCTGAGTGTCCCCACCCCACCCACCCATGAAGCCCCACCACCCGCTCCCCCTCGGCAGCTGGCGGGTGGCAACATCCCACCAGCTGCCACCCCTCCGCCCGCCGACTGACTGCCGGTAGGGCTAGCACGCCCACTGGTGCAGAGCAAGAGCCAATGGGTGTGCAGCCCATACCTAAGAGGCAGTCCAGATATGAATTAATTCATTCATTCACATATCTGGACTACTGCTATGACTATAGGCTATGCCCGTTGACTGCTACTCTGCACCAACTCAAGCTTCCGAGCAGTCAATCAGCGGCGGGCGGTGGAGTGAGATATTCGCCAGCGGCTGCGAAAGCGAGAGATGGTGGGCTTGAGTGGGGTGAGGTACAGATCACCAGGATGGTCTGGGGAGGTTTAATCACTGAGTGCTGCTATCGAGCTTAGTGGTCACTGGACCACCGAGGGATATGCTTGAAGGATTCATCACTGCTGCCCGTGATCAGGCTTCACAGTCCACTGGACCACTGAGGATATGGTCTTGAGGGGGGGTGCACTGATGCGATCGAGGCTGATGGGGGGTGGGTTTTATTTATCACTCTTGCCCCGCGATTGGGCCAGTCGGGGAGGGGGTGTTTTCAACATATGCCCATGATCAGGCCAGTCGGGGGAAGGGGGTTACTATAAGCCTGCGATTGGGCTGCAGGGGGGGCACAGGGAGTAGGTTGAGGGCCACCCTCAGGTTGCAACTGCTGTGT
Organism: Neoceratodus forsteri; assembly: GCA_016271365.2. Lineage (NCBI taxonomy): Eukaryota > Metazoa > Chordata > Ceratodontiformes > Ceratodontidae > Neoceratodus > Neoceratodus forsteri. Next base: position 37,980,339 of record CM028134.1, read on the forward strand.
TGTGCCCTGCAATGTGGCAGCTCACCTGTTGGTGACCCTTGACTTACTCCTTTTTTTTGGCTCAAAGTTGTGCAGGCGCAGATTGGGGGTTGCGCCTGCACAACTCTGTACAGCCCACTGAATATCAGGCTGTGCAGTTTATGCATGGTTTCTCCCCCACCGGTTCAGTGTGCCTTCATTAGCATTGTGCTGTTGCTCAGCTTGACTTGGGAGGCGCAACTGCCTCCTGCTGAATATGGAAGGATGGCGTAATTTCAGACTTGCGCAGGCGCAACCCTTTTGAATATCCAGCCCATGGTGTAAAACATAAATGTTGTAAATAAAGAGATAATATTTGAAATAAAGTATAGAGGTTGGGTTAAGATGTCACCTGACCACTGCAGTGTGTAAATGCTGAACACTGAGTTTGGTAATCAGATTTGCTTGTGGGTCTGGAGGTACACTCCAGGACATTATTGAATGTGCTCTGTGGAGTTTCTTTATGAATATTTGCTGCTCCAAATGGAAGATTAAGCTGCCAGATTATTCTGCTGTATTGAATTTGTCCTGATGTAAACAACTTCTGAAGAAGAATTATTAATTAAAACTAGAACTTTTAAAAATAATTGGTGATGTATGTCTCTCTATGATTGCACACTTACACCTGCGCCCTATCTCACTATTCCTACGCTTTTATCTATTCAAAGAAAAGCCGGAAACCGAGGAGGTTTGTAGTACAGAGAGAGCCCTGTTTCCTGATTGGGGGTCCACTACCATGAGACATATGTCATCTGCATAAGCCAGGACATTAGGGAATGTCAGCCCACTATATCCCTTCACATGAACTATTCATGTGTCTTGTTCCAATTTCCTAAGTAGTGGATCAATACAAAAATCGTAAAGTAGAGGACTGAGTGGGCAACCTTGTCATACTCTCCTTTGAATCTTTACTGATGCCCCTAGTGTTCCATTAACCACTGGATGAAGTGTTGCAGCACTGTACAGGTGTTTTAACCAGTTAATAAATTCAGGCAGAATACCGTAAGGTTGTAACCCAAGGAATAAATACCCATGTGACATGGAATCAAATGCTTTTGTTTGGTCTATACTTATGACATAGCCTGTGCTGGTAGATCCCTCAAAGAGCTCCCTCAAGAAATTATCCAATACAATTCTTTGTGGAACTGCACAAGTTTGTCTGGGAATAATTAAAATTTAAGCTGCCTGAGCCAATCTGCTACTCAGTATTTTACATTTGATGTTCCAATCCATGTTTATTAGGTTTTTAGGCCACCAATTAGACAACTCTGATTTGTCACCTTTTTGGCATAGATAAATCAATAAACTTTCTGATAATTCTGGTGATGCAGCAATGCCTCCTAGTAAGATCATATCAAAGATAATCACTAGGGCCGGGATATTCAGACTGCGCCAGAATGATGCACAATAGAGGAGCAGGTGCAAGTCCAGTGCACCATGGTGCAATGGGCGTGATATTTAAACCATGCGCAGGACAAGGTGTGCTTGTGCCATGTGGCTGAATATCACCCCCGATGTGCCATAGCACAATGAGGAATGTGCAGTGGGGCAGGGACAGTGTGCAATAGCGCCCCTAGGTGTGCGCAGGGACAAAGCCAGGAATCAGCTGAGCAGCAACCAGGAATGCGAAAGGTGCAGAGGCACATGCACCAGGACAGACAGCCCAGCCCCCCCACACCTGACCAGAGCAAGGCCCCAGAGGTGGACCCAGTACCCCATGAGCAGCACAGCCAGATGGGTGCAAAAGGGACCACCAATCCTTGAACCACAGTGGTGAACCACCAGCAGATGCACACCAGTAGAGCCCAGCAACTGGGCATGGCACCCCTGGACCGTCTGCCGGCCAACAGGGACCAGGACACAATGATGGGCAAGCCCCACCCATGCCATGTCCCCATACCAATGATGCCCCCCCCGGACAGTGCAACTGAGACTCCTAGCCCAGATGCATGACCAAACAGTGTATGGCAATGAAGGTAGTCCACTACCCCCATGCCTATGCATCCAGTCACCTCAGAGTGCATTGCACACCCACCACATCACCACTGTGACCACCCAATGCAGGTGGTGGGACCATCCACCAACACAGCCACAACCCACACAAGACCCTCCACCATGTCCTCAATGGAGACACAGCAAGGAGGGTGACCCAGCACCAGTATCTGAGGGAACCTGCATGTGACCAGGTCAGCCATGGATGGCACCACATGTAGGAAGACCCCTGAACACAGGAGCAGAGCAAGGGCCCACACCCATGCACCAACCTCTGCCACAGCACCGATCCCGCCAAGCAACACAGCACCCTCCTGTGGGGCACAGAGGCATGCACCAAACAGGAAGCAGCACAGGGCACACTCAAAGTCCCCCCTTCCCGGTTCCATGGGTACCCCGGCAAGCATCACATCAAAGCTGTGTGATAGGCACTGCTGGTGTGAATCCCATGGTGCCATGTAACCCACAGGCCACCTGCCACCAGGCAGTCATTGAGTCTGCCATGTAGCAGGCATCCTATGAGCCCGTACACACTGACAGCAGGCGCATGGGCCTGGGTCAACCCACAGCCACCTGTCCACCACCTGCATGCAGTGGGTCCCCATGTGACAGCCACTGGCCCACAGGCACAGCCCCAGTCCCAGTCCACATGGACAGAATGAAGGGAGCATCCAGTGGCAATACCTACAGTGGCAACAGGGATGACAGGCTGATAGGCATGGGTTTGGAGTGCCAGTTGCAAGGGTGCCATGTCAGCAGGGTGACAGGTACAGCCTGCCCCTGAAGGCATGCTGGCAGGTAAGCATGTGGTGGTGGTAGCCACATGACCACACAGACCCCAGTGGTGCATGTAGGCAGGGCAGTGGCAATGGCCACAGCTGCACAGGCAATGGCCAAACCAACAGGGGGGCCTGAGAAATGCCACATGCACCACAGCCTGCATCACACCGGTGAACAGTGCACAGGGCACACCATACATGCCCTGTATAGATAGCCCATGGCCCCCACCCACACCTGTGGAGGAGCACCACCAGGCACACCCACGCCCGCTCCAGCCTCACCACACAGCAGCCATGAACCACTGCAGCAAGGCTCCATGTGCCAGCTGAAAATCAGAGACAGACACGGATGTAAATAGAAATGTATGTAATAGTACTGCAGCAAGGGGACAAAACCTATTCACAGATGTGTACATCAGGGGAGGGGTATGGGTAGGATGCTACAAGGGGGTAGGGGAAAGGGGCCAGGGACAGTGGACATAGGAAAGGCAATGGTAGGGGTCAAGGGTGTGTGGGGAACAGTCCAGGTGGGGAGGGGCAAAGATGTGGGCCATCAGGCCCTAATGGTGGCCCAGTCCTCCGCCACCACCCTCTGGTGCCTGTGGTGCCTCCTCCCGGACCTCTGGTCATGTCACTGCAGCAGTTCCTGTGTGGCCCTCACCACCTGCAGAAGCTCCTGGAGGGTTCTCTCTACCGCCTCCCAATGATGGCCATGTAGGACAAGGGAGCGGAAACAGTATGAGTGCCTGGCCAGGATAACGCAGCCTACCCAACGTGCACGGCATGCATCAGTGACCAGCGCCCTGGGATGGCATGCAACCACCCACAGTGGGTGCACCCACATGAGCCACCAACCCGTGTAACCACAGCCATGCAAGCCGCTGCACACCATCACTGTCCATGCACTGCAGACCATCGCCCTGGCCATCCGGCGTCATGACACCGCAGTGTGATTGGAGTGGCACAGCTAGGCACCGAGTGCACCCACAGCCCACCCATGACACCCACCCACATGTGCAAGGCCACAGGACAGTGCAGAGGACACTGCAGGCAGTGCACAGCTGGAGGGGTCTTGTGCAGAGGGGCCATGCCACACCCCCACCCCTGCAAGCCACCATGCACATATGTATAGAGGAAAATGGTACTCACCTGCATCCCGGTCACCTTGGAACTGCTGCCCCACAGCACCATCTGTGTTGGCTGGCCGATGTCCTTCTCCCCCTTCGTGGTCCTGCCCCTGGCCAGCTGCTGCTAGCTGTGCTCTCCGCCTGTCTTCAGGGCCTAGGAGGGAAACATTGAGAGACACGTATCAGTACCTGTCTGAACCACAGGCTCTCCACCCCCCCAACCTGTGTGATGTGATGCACAGTGTGTCCGGGTTGCGGTGGTGCAGGGTGGTCATGGTACACCCCCACAGCTGCCAACACATGCGCTGACCCACCCCCACCCCCAGACGTGGGGTATGGTGACCATTGTGCCCCAAGGACTGTGGGATGAGACTGGTGAAGGTCACTGTGCTTCTACCTGGCCATGGCACTGCATCTCTCTGTACCTGCACCTGCAGGCACCTCAGCCTGTCCATTTCCCACCGCTGCAGGTCACCATAGTGGTGGCGACACTGCTCCACCATGCACTGGCTGCCGGTTGCCTCCTCCAAGCCATCCGCAACCTCCTGCCACATGTCTGTCCATGGCCTCTGGAGGGGCACCTGGCCAAACAGAGCCCCAGTGTGTGGCTGCACTAGGGCCATGAGGTTGGTGAGCTCCAGGTCACCCCATATTGGGGCATGACGTTTCTTTGTGTGCGGCATGTCCCTCGCTAATCAGACAACAAAATGGCAGCCAGTAGCACACGTGGACCACGTGTGGAGCTAGTGCGGTGCTGCACTGCCTGTCACAATTATGCAGTCAACGAGTGGTGCAATAGGGTAGCAGCCATGTGGCCGTATGGTGCCTACAGGGCAGAGGTAATCTGCAGGGTCAAGGTTCAGGCCATGCACAGAGCACCACTGCGCTATTGGGGGCCCCCATATGGTGCATGGTAGGAACATGTCACCAACACTGTGCAGTGGCCTACTGCACAGAGGCGCAATGGGAACTACAGCTCAGTGGCACAATAAGGGCATGATGGTGCTGTTCCAGCTGCACAATAGCACGTGTGCCCCATAGGTCGTACAGCACATGAGCGCCACAGGCATGATAGTGACTGGGTGTTGTGCTGCCTCCTGCGTAATGTGCGTATGCAGCGCCACTGACATATGTGTCGGCAGCGCGCGTATGCGTGCTGTGGAGCTGACAGCGTCAGTCAGAGTGTTGCGCCCTGACTTGAGCATGCACAACCCCATTGGGCAAGGCACAGCCACTTGATATTCAGCCATGATATGCAGATTAGTTCATGAGCCATTCTGTGGTGCACCTGCTGCATTTGCATCCCATTACAGCTGCGCGTGACCTCATTTGCATGCGTTGCACTATAAGGGCACCATGGAACTGCACAGGCCATGGATCAGTATTGCAGCCTTTGAAGGTAAGCTTCATGCTGTGGAGCCATCGGGACAGTGGGCTGTGAGGGCGGTGTGGCACTGAACAGTCCATGTTAACACCTGTCCATCTCCACAGGTACAGGCATGTCCGAACTTGAGGAGAATGAGGAGCAGGGGAGGGTGTGTAAGTGAAGGCCGAACTTCATCAGGGTGGAGTCGGATGTCCTATTCGAGGCCTACCTGGGCAGGGAGCCACTTCTGAGTGGACAGAGGGGCACACTACAGGTCTGGGCAACAGCATGGGAGGAAGGGGCATGTGCAGTCAACCAGCAGGGCAGCCACCAGCGTTCTGTGCAGGAATGCAAGAAGAAGGTTGGCACTGACAGGAGGAGGATCCAGGAGAAGGTTGCTGCCATCTGGGTGGCGCGTTCCTCCATGGGGGGGGACAGCAGGTTGTGCCACGCCTGATGTCGTGGGAGGAGCAGGTGGCCGGCAGCATGCGGTACTGCCATTGAGGGTACGCCTGCCGGAGGCATCCAGATGGGTGGCAGACCATCACTGCATGGCATGAATGGTGGTGGTGGTGTGAGGGTGGCAGGGGGTTGGGGCCAGGGGTCGGTTGGCACAGCTAATGGTACTGTGTTCTCTTTCAGCTCCCGAGCATCTGCATGGAGCAGTGGGGTGGGTGTGTCCACCGAAGGTGTGGCTCTGGAACAGGTGGAGTGCCCATCCACCTCCACTGGTGTCCAAGGGTCCGACATCCAACAGCCCTGCACGGCTGTTCGAGCTGATGCCTGTGGCGCGGGTGTGGACAAGGCCCTGGCTGTGTTCCAGCATGATGCCAGGGATGGTGTCCTGTGTGCTGAGACATGGATTGGGTCTGATTCCAGCACTGATGATGATGTGACGTGCATCCCGGACAGTGATGCTGATGTGTCACAGGGGGGCACCCTTGACAGGTGACCGCCAAGGCGGCTGTACAGGCAGCATTGGCATGGTTGCCCACCCACCGGCCGCTGTACCAGTCATGTCTGCAGTGTCCAGTGGGGCAGCACTGGCATGCAGATGCAGTAGTGATGTAGGTGGTACCGATGCAGCCGTGTTGGTGATGCCCAGAATTCAGCAGCCGAAGGGGCGGTGGAAGCAGCTGGACAGTTTTGAAGGGTGGCTGGTGGTGGTGGGCAGCAGCAGTGCACCAAGTGAGGTAATACCCCAGGATGGCACCACCATGCAGCACCCACCTTAGAGGCGTGCTGCGCCGCAGGGCCAAGTCTCACCCATGGGTCAGCATGGTGCCAATGTGGATGACCCCCTTGGAAGTTCACAGCTGTCTGCTCCAGGCCTGTATGGATCACCAGGTCCGGCTCATAGTAGCAGTGGATGCACTCCATGCAGAGCTGTGCCAGGTGGGGGAGTGGCGCAGCAGGGACCATGCCCTGATCCTGGCAGAGTTAGCTAGGCAGAGGGTGGATGTGACCGCAGCCATGGATAGGCACACCACTCTGGTGATGACTGTCCTTGCAACACTGGCTGACCGGTTGTGTGCCCATCCACCACATACCCCTTGGAGTGCAGTGTCCACCCCTCGGGCCCTGTGTCTGGCAACCCTAGCCATGTTGATGCCGGGTTCGGCTGTGGGCATACCAAGCACACGTGGTGCGGGCATGTTTGGTGGCCTGCAGACACCTGCACGAACCCGGTTGCATTCACGCAGTGTCACCCCTGGGGAACCATCTGTGCAACCCCATGAGGCCACTGAGCAGCCTGTGCTGGCTGGCAGGCCTCGGCAGAGCCGACCATGTGTCCATGGTGGCAGTGCTACTGTGCAGCGTGACTGACCCTACCCCCTCCATGACCGCTGTCTGCTGCGGCCCTGTGTGCACTGTGGTGTTCCTTGTGTGATGCATGGGTGTGGTACCCAGTCCTGCACACACAGGGGCCTTGTGCACACCTGCTTGACAGCTGGCCACTGTGGCATGTGCATGACGATGCCAGCATAGCGCTGTCCACCACTGTGCAATGGTGCCCAGCATCTGAGACATGCCCAGTGCCTGCCTCTGGGTGTGGCTCTGTTGGGTCCAGTGTGAGGGGTGGGCGTATGGGGGTGGGTGTGCATGTGGCTGTGTGGGCAGGAGATGGGTGTGTGTGTGCATGCTGTGTGCAGCCCTGCTGTGTTCCGCCATGGTGTCTGAGCCCCCGCCCATTCACACACCCCTGTCACTGACCAAGGCTGGGTGTCTGCCTCCGCCTGTCTGTCAGCTGTGTTTGGATACCCGGGGCATGCTTGTGCACATGTTCACCTACCTGTGTGGTCCATAGTGCTTCTTTGCAATGGTGTCCCAGTGCTGCTGCACCATCCGGGCCAGCCAGGGACCCCTTTGCCCAGGGGGTGGCTGCCCACCTCCAGCTGGACTGGCATCCCCATCATCCCCACCGCTGTCCCCTCTTCGACCTCAATGGCTATCCCACTGTCGGTGGCCATGTTGTGTAGTATACAGCAGGCCAGGAATTGCCCACAGGCCTTTGAGGGGCTGTACTGTTGGGCAAAACAAGACCTGTCCAGGCAATGGAACTGAACCTTCAGCTGCCCGAACACCCACTCGATGATGTTCCGTGTTGTGGTGTGTGCCTCACTGTACTGTTGCTGCATTGGGGTCGAGGACCACCATTATGGTATGAGCAGCCAGGGCCAGAGTGGGTACCCACTGTCACCTGTGTGTTGAGAGGTATTGTTAGTATAGGGATCTGTGTCACTGTGCCCCCGGCCATCCCGGTCTCATCCCATGGCACCCCTGCTCTTGCACCACACACACACACACACACACACCCTGTTGCCCCCATCATTCGGCGTACACTGCATACTCGGCTACTAGATGGCCAGTGGGGATGTCCCCAGCTGAACCTGCGGCACAGTGCAGACTGGTGCCAGATGAAGGCATCATGTGCTCCCCCAGGGTGCGTGGCACAGACATTGATTATGTGCCCCCTGTCATCGCACACCACCTGGCAGTTGACGCTCGGGTATCCCTTATGGTTGATGTATGCCACCCCCTCTGGGTCGGGTGGTGTGCGGATGCCAACATGGGTGCAGTTGATGGCCCCGAGCATGCCAGACAACCGTGCTACCCTGTGGAACTCCTGCATGTTTGCTGTATGCTCTGCCTGTGTGCTGGGGAAACGGATATACTCAGCAGCATGTGGCAGCAGTGTGCTGAAGAATTGTGTGAGGATGCATGATGGGGCTGACTGGAATATGCCTGTTGTGTCCCCTGTTGGTCTCTGGAAGGTGCCCCTGGAGAGCAGGCACATGGTGGCCGTGACCTTTGTCTCCACCGACAGAGCATGGCTCCGTCTTGTGGGTGCCTGCATCCCCTCACTTCACAGCTCACAGAGCCACCTCAGAATGTCCCAGTTCAGGTGGTACAGGCCCACAATCTTGGTGTCACTGTACAGCTCAAAGCTGACATGGACGCGGTACAGCCTGTTCTGGGCATACCACCAACAGACCCTTCCACGGCCACATCTCCCTGCACCCTGCCTCCTCACACCCCTCATGACTTCCTCCACCTGGAAGGTTGCACTGGCCATGTCCAGGGTTGTGGTTCCCTCCCGGGTGGGTCTCTACCTGGTCCCCCTGGCTGTGTGCTGGTGGCCCTGCCCCTGCACCGGTGCACCCCTGGCACTGCGCCACCTGTGTCTCTCACAGTGTGACCTGCCTGGGCCCCTCTGCTGTCCCTCCTCTGTGGCATCCACGCACAGTCCCTCTGATAAACACAAACACACACACACACACACACGCACACACACATGCACACACACTCCCTGTGACCTCACCCACCTCTGGGCCACTCCTGTGCTGCTTTATGTTGCCCTCACTCCCTGCTGCTATGTCCCATCTCCCTGCTGCTATGATGCCTCTCATGTGCAAGCTTTCTCCCCTCGGTTGCTCCCTTTTATTTTGGCTCAAGTCCACTATTGCACAACTTCCGGTTGCTCCTCTGTTGTCCACGTCGCCTGCTGTTGAATATCGCACTGCACCACATATTCATGGTTACGCCCCCTGCAGTTTCACATGTATTAATTTCCATTGCACTCTTGTGCACTGGATTTTGTGCTGCGCATCTGCTGCTGCTGAATATCGCATTTTGACACATTTAGGTGATTGCGCAGGTGCATCCCTATTGCGCATGGCGCAACCGCTCTGAATATCCCGGCCACGGTGTTCTATAAGAACATCTATCTTTTTTTTAATTCTCTAGAGAGGCCATTAGGTCTTAGACCAATAAACCCCTTTAAATATGAAACAGCCATACAGATTTCAGTTTGTGAAATAAGCATTATTAATTGTTGTATTATATCAGCGGGAAGATCTGGAACAACTAGGTCTTGAAAGAACACCTATGACTCTGATGATTTAGGTGGAGGAAACCAAACAAGGATTCTGTGTGGTCATATACTATTTTAGCCATTGCTAGATTATTATTTGTCAAAGAACCAGCATTATTTTTTCAGTGAGACATATAGTTTTTCTCTACTCGCATATTACAGCCATCATAAAGGTTAACATGATGGGCCTTACCCTGGGTGATGAACTTTTGTTCAGCAAACAGGGTGGTGGCTCTACTATAGTGTATAGCTGACATTTCTTTCTTAATTGATGTAATCTGAGGTGAATAATCAAACCCTGTTTTTGCAGAAAGAGAAATCAGTATCTGTAATTGTTTCCTTAACTCCAAATAATGGATATACCATTGTGAATAAGTAATTTTAGCTGTAGACTTAAAATGATATTTTAAATCAGATTTGGTTTACAACCACCATTGTAAAGGGTTATGGTAAAATTTGAACACTGACTTTCTTGCTTCTATTAGTTCTTGTAGTGAGAGCCGAATACCAGGGTCATCAAGTCGGGAGACATTCTGTCTCCAAACATTATGGGTGACTAGTTTATTTGGTGAAGCTCCAATTTTTATAACGATGAAATTGTGATCAGTAGTTTCTATAAATATAGTTGTGTATATAGAACAAGGTAGCCAGTCTGACAAGAAAAAATCAATTTGAGATGACAACAACCCTTTGCAGAAGGTATGGTCTGGAGGGTATATACTAAAGGTGGCACTATCATGTAATCTAGCCGTTTTATACAGGGAGTTCAAAAAGTTGGAAACGTTATATAACTTTCTGGTGGTTTCAGTTCTATATGACAAGGAAAGCACACAATTAAAATCTTTTCCAAACATCTGATCATGTAGTAAAGAAATATGGTTGAATTAACTTAAATAGATCAACCCACATGAATTTCATTTGGGGGCCTAAATGTTTATTAACCTGAATTCCTGCTGGTCATATAGGATGTCCAACAAGAGACCCCTTCCAGGGGCCATGCCAAGTAGCCTAGTTACAGAAATCCCCTGTGCATTAAATAAGATTCCCAGCACTAAGCAGGGGTCTTCCCTCAGTGTCCAAAAGGATGGTCCTCCAAATCATTCTCTAGATGCTAGGTACATCAGTTTACCCATAATGATGTGAATAAAAAAGGGTGACCATCATGAGGCAACACCAGATTGCTGATGGTGACCATGTCACCCAACAATTGGGTCACCCGACTGCTTTCACACCCAATGCACCGGGGCACATCCAGGCTGTTTGTGGGGGCTTCACCCCTACCATGGGGAGCAGTTCACCCCTGCACACTCTGAAACAGTTACATAATCACCACCACAGGGGAAGTTTATTGGGAGGGAGGGTAACACTGGTGTAGTGGTCTCAGTGTATAGCACTCCAACAACCAGCTCACCACTGTGAGTGTCAAACTGGTTGTGGTACACCGATGGCTGTTGCCCTAATAAGATCGCTGCATCGACGGGATATCAGGGACATCTCCCTATTGGTATGCAGTCTTGTATTTTGTAATAAATATAAACAGTAATTAAGTTCCCACAGTATAGAAAAAGTGGTTTGCCTTCACTTGTTGTTTTTAAGACTACTTGCATTTAAGGAAGCAAATTATATGCTACAGGACATATCCAGGGAAAGTAAAAGGCTTTCATTTGTCTAATCAAGATGGTTTCTTCAGTTTAGTCCTTCATTTACATGACTGTTCAGAGTCAGTGGAGGCAGCTTCAGTATCTGTGGTGTAGTCTGGTTGGGAGGAGGCCACTGAAGATACATTTGAACCATCACTAGTGTCACTCAACATTTTCCTTTTGGATAGAACTGCATATCTGTTTCCGAGGGTGATGTCCTTGGGTCTTGAAGATTTCACTATTGATTGGCCCTTGCTTGTTCTACTCCCGGTATTTCACCTAGGATTCAGCTGCTCCCACATGGATGGAGGTGGGGCAGGCATAGTCATATCCTAGATCCCTGTAGTAGAATCTACAGTGGTATGTTCAGCAGGATCCTGGTTCTCAGGGAGGTTGGTCACAGTAACCTCATCTGGCTCAGGAGGGTGTAACTCAGTGTCCATTCTGGGAGTCTGTTCTGAAGTTTGGTCCAATGCTTGAGGTAAAGAAGAGAGGACCTTCTGTGGGTTAGCTTGTGTTGGCTGAGTGATGTCCATATTCTCTGTTGCAGAGTAGTAGTAGTAGTAATAAAAGTTTATTTTTATACAGGTAGCAAATGGTAATACATCGTTGGGAAAAAATCCCACTATCAAGATGGACATGTGTCAAATTAATGGACCTGTGGCAGAATTTTCTTCAGACATGGTTCCAGCTCCCTGGGATGGTGCAGGTCTGGAGAAGTATTGATTATGTACAGGGGTCCCCACTTCTTAATCCCCTTGTTCTGATGCTGGTTTATTATGTGATGCCCAGGGCCAGTTCTTGTATGTGTGTTCAGTTTCATCACACAAATTACAGCTTACCAGATTGGGGCAATTAATACCCACATGTCCGATCCCAGCAGATAAAGAACATTTCAGCTGGTCACAAGCACTATTTGAATGGGTATAAGAGCCACAATGAAAGCAGGATGTAGACTGTCCTACATAAAATATGAATCCACAGTCTTGACCCAGGTAAAAGCAACTGGGTAAATATTGTAGAGTGCTATTGAGTTGAGGCAAATGGACATGAATGCACCATTTATTTATTTAAATTTTGGTAACCGGGTAGGACCACTGGAATGTTGCGGTCCCTTTTTCAGGGGTGACCCAGGATTAGTTACATGTACCTAGTGGGAGTAAAAAAACAATGCTTTGATATGTACAGAACAACAAGGCTGGCATAGAGTAAATGAGAATACCCCCATACATAGTTGTTCCGTGTTCATTATAGAGTCTGGTTGACTCAGTACTGTGCATTTTGTTTTTAGCCAATAAAGGATGTCAGTTATGCAGACCCCTTCATTTTTAAATAATACAGTTATGGTCTTGAAAGCAGGTTTCATTAGTGGGATTGCTATGAAGGGTGTCCACAATGGAGAATATTTGACATCCTGGTACCACATCCAAAGCTTCTTCAGACCGGTAGCATTTTTTTTTTTTACTCAATTTCTCCCCTCCTGGATGTTCCACATCCTCACTGATGCTCCAGCCCCATCCACCCACTTGCAGAACACCCTCCTGTCTTCCTCCATGACTTGCAAGGATCCTGCAACCTGCCGACATGGATCCAGTTCTTTAGGTGGCTGCCAGTGTGGGGGTAGCACCTGTGAGAGTCGACGGTCATCCAACCACCCAGATTTTCTCCTTCAGTTTTCTCACAGCCCCCATCCTGAAGGTGAAGCAATGTAGCGTCATTGATGGCCGAGCTGTGCATGCTTCTGGCCACAGCACTCTGGCTGACTGCTCTGCCCCTTCTCTCACATACGGGACTGGCCTCTGTGTCCCTCCCTCCCCAGGAGAGGAGAGCTGTCCTCCGGAAGCTCAATCCTCTCCCACCCTGGCCAACCACCGGCAACCTGCTCGCACTGTGACCACAGGTCACTGGCGTGGCAGGAGGTAAGGCATGATGCCTCAGCCCTCCATGCCACCGGATCTGCCAGGCTGGTAGAAGTTTTAAAACTAATATCAAAGTTGGGATCACTAGAAGCGTAGATCAGGGCATATACTTCTGAAGCTTGGAAGCCCAAACTTTCTTTCAGGAGCTTGTGGCCAATGTATAGCCTATCTGGAAAAAAGTTCAAGACCTCCCTTGTATTTCACACCCACTACTAGATTGATGTCCTCCAGATGTAGAAGGTGTTGGAATAGTCATAGCTGAGGTGTTACTATAAGTAGGATTACGGGGGCAGAATTTAGGTTTCTCACTGTAAAGCCGCTGGTTGATGTAGAAGATAAGCATTCTAAGGAGGGCACAGTATCATCTGTATTTGCCCTATTGTTGGTGTTTTCACGAAGCACATTCAGGATGGCTAGCTGTAAAGCTGGATTTTGCGTTAATGCAAAAGAGGGGATGGCAACTCCAACTGGCTATCTTGAATGGAAACAACGTCTGGTGCAACGACTCCTAAGTCAGCTGCTACAACTGGTCCTCAGGACTGCCAAGGTTTCTGAGCTCCAGCTTGAACCTATTCTGCCTGTTTGAGTGCCTCTGTTATGGATAAGCCAGAGGCAGAGTTATTATCATCGTATACAGGCAGGGAAAGTGAAAGTTCCACAGGTAAAATAGAAACTGTGTCTGCATTTAAACTAACATCTGCATTTGTACTCTCAACCCGAGACCTTTTTCCACACTAATGAGCATTTCTGCAGAGGGAGACAAACCCAAATGTTCAGCAGGTGCAGCAACAATACCAACACCTTGATTCCCTGCTCCATCACTAAGGCGTAACAGATCATTGTCTGACTGCACGCCAGGCAGCGGTTCCACAAAGGCCACAACAACCATTGAGGAGGCATTAGTAGCAGCAGTAGTTCCAACACTAAAAGAAATGGTCTGCAAAGAATACAAGGCAAAAGCTTGCACAGGACCAGGAAATGAAACTGTACCTGAGTTTGTTCCGGCGTCCATCACTGTGGCATTCTGGGCTGCTGCACCCACCAGCTGAATGGCATCCTCCCTCTGTGCTACAATATCAGTACTGACAGGTGAGCTGTGTTGTAAGTTTCTAAACTTCCAGTCTTCAGCAGTGAGAAGTCTGAGCAGATACTCTCATCGCCTCCTGTATATTTCTGTAGACAACTATTGAGCTTCAATGTCATTGGCCTCAGGTTCGATGCTCAGTGTGGCAACATGTTCTGGTGCACAAGTCGATACATTAGGGTCGATAAACTCAATGTCCATTGTTTCGTCAGAACACCGGGAGGGGGGCGACTGTCTCCTCCACCCAGTTCACCATCACTACTCTATCCACACCGCCAGTCCCCTCAGCAGGAAAAAGACAGCACCCCCTGTGAAGAGTAGGGGAATTTTTATTACAGCTTTCAAAACACTACAAATCATATAAACATGTTGAAATCATCTCAAAACAATATATACCATGAGTAATGATAATAGTAAAGCAAATAAGTATTAAATCTTACTTTCTGTCCCCACCTCTCCCCCCCCCACTACTTTAGAGTTGGGGGGAAAAACATTTTTTCCCAAAAATTATAAAACAAGTATATGCATTTCACCTTATGCAAAAGGAAATTATGGGTTATAACAAAAATCAAATAAGTGAAAAGCCAGTCAGTATTAAAATTATATTTAGCTAAATACAAAGATAACTTTTCCCCCAAATCTGTCAAAATACATTGCAATGTCATTTGCTTGAGCATCTTTTTGTGGAACTGGTATCAACTTAAATTAAAATCATTCACTATCACCCTGCCCCCCCCCCATAGGGGGAAACTGCATTTTCTATCAAATAAATCACAAGATCATCGCATTAATTTCATGTGAAAATATTGCTTAAAATGTTTCTTTATCAAAGGTTATTACATTTAGAAATCCCTTCTCAAATGCTTCCTTTTTCCAAAAATAAATCAAAAAGGACATTTATTATGCATGTCTGAAAAGGAAAGAATTAAATTAAACTAAAAGAAAAATAAATCAGTATTAACTTCATATTATAAGAAAGCTGGATGCTGAACTTTTCCTTAAATATTGATACATTTCTTCATTCCAGCCAATCTATACTTTCCCACCATTTTTTGGAACATTTCTGAGGGGAACATCTTTTTCTCTTTCCTTTGAAACTGGCAGATTGCCCCATGAATATTCCAAAAAAGGTGCTCTGGGGACACCCATTTTTGTCTTAATGTGAGTTGACACCTTGTTTCCCATATGTAACAGAAACATAGAAATATAGTCTTTGACAGCAGATAAGGACAGCTTGGCCCATCTAGTCTGCCCATTTCCCTACATACAGGATAAGCTGAAGATCCTTGTTAACCAACAGCATATTTCTTCCTACCCTCCACAAGAATTGCCTTATGTCTGTCCCATGCATTCTTGAATTCTCCCACAGTTTTAGACCTGACAACCTCATCAGGAAGGCTGTTCTATGCATCCACTACCCTCTCTGTGAAAAAATTCTTCCTCACATTGCCCCTGAGCCATCCCCCCCATTATCTTCAAATTGTGCCCCCTTGTTCTTGCACATCTCTTTTTGTGAAAGATGCTACCCTCTGGGACTTTGTTGATTCCACTGAGGTACTTAAAAGTTTCTATCATGTCCCTCCCTCTCCCTCCTTACCTCAAGGGTATACGTCTTAAGCTCCTTTAGTCTTTTCTCGTATGGCTTCTCTTGCAGACCCTGCACCATTTTAGTTGCCCTCCTCTGGACTGCCTCCATCCTGTCTATGTCCTTGTGGAGAACTGGGTGCAGTACTCCAGATGGGGTCTCACCAACTGTCTGTACTTGATAAATAACAAAAAAATCTGCACTGTGCTTGGTTCACGCCGTGTCCATGCTTTAGGAAGCATGCCCAAAACATATCTGTTGTGAATGTCTGAAAAGGTGATGTTTTCTAATTTTTAAATATTACCCAGAAGGATGTTATGTATGGACATTCAAAATGTAAGTGCTCCACATTTTCATACAGCCCTGGACATATGTCTGTTCTGGGGCAGACTCTTTCCTTAACGTCTTTATGTTTTAGATTATTTTTTATGTTCAATCTCCCATGTGAACATAACCATAAGGCATCCCATATGTGTGCTGCAACTCTATGATTTGTCAGCATGTTTCTAGTGTGTTTTAACTGTAAAGGCTGGGTGGTAAGAAATGAAAGTTTTTCCACAAAGAAATTTGCCCATTATGTGCCCATACATTTCTTTTGTTGTCTGTTTTATCAGCATCTGGTTTGGAATATTCCATTATTTTAATTTTCCTGTGCAATGTTGGAAATATAAAGGTAAACTTAACACAGTTTTTTGTTGTGGTATGCCATTATGTAAATCCCACAACTGAAGCCAGGGTTGTATCTGATCAAGAACATAGGGAAACCATGGCCCTTTTAAAACTCCTGACAAAGGTTTTATATTATTTAAAAATACACAGAAAAAGAATACCAGAGGGTTTACCATCCCCAGCCCTCCATCTCTAATGGGTAAGTATGTTATTCACCTCTTGATGGGGTTTTAATGTATTGCCCCAAATGCTCTGAAAAAATGCTAAAGATGAAGGTTTCCAGCTGTCTAGGTGGTGAGAATACAACACATAAATGTGTGAATAAGCTCACTAGAAAAGTTTTAACCATGTAGATTCTGATTTTTTTTTTACATTCTCCAAGAGTTCCATCTCATCACTTTTATTTCAGCTTCTTGTAAAAGCCTGTCCCAATTAAAGAAACCCATATCCCCTTGTCCAAAAAAATATACCTCGGATGTTACTAAAACCTTCAGAAACAGGTATGACCATGATTTTTCTAATATCAGGCCTATCTGTTCCAAAGATTAAGCATTTACTTTTCTCATAATTCATTTGGGACCCAGTCCCTGTCATAAACTCTTGCAGAATTGTTTCTACCTTTTTAGTTAAAGGGAGGTCAGCAAGAGTTAAGCAAAGGTCATCTGCATATGTTGTTGTTCTTACTTCTTCATCTTCACATGTAACTGAAAGTCCTCTGATGTGTACTTCTTCATTTATCTTTCTAATAAGGGGTTCTAAGGTTATCATATATAAAAGGGGACTGAGAGGACAGCCCTGCCTTATCCCTTTTTGTATTTTGCAAGCTTTCCCCACCCAACCATTGATATATGGGAATACTATAGCTGACTCATAACATGCCTTAATCCAGTGAATAAATTCTATTGGCAGTCCATATAGTTCCAAACACTGCCACATATAAGAATGAGTGACTTTATCAAATGCCTTTGTTTGATCAAAGCTTATTAGTAACCCATATATTTCCTCAGTGTTCCCTTTTTCCATTATTTCCCTTAATAGGATTAGCCCATCTTATTTGTTCCTGCCAGGTACTGAACAGACCTGGGCTGGGTGGATTATATCTTCCAGTACTACAGAGAGTCTATTACTTAATAATTTTGTAAGTATCTTGAAGTCAGGATTAAGTAATGTGATTGGTCTCCAATTATTTAGTAATCCCTTTTCACATTTTTTGTGTAATAGTATTGAAAGTTCTTCATACATACTGTGGGGTAATTAATTTAGCTGTAGACAGGAATTATACATAAGAACTAGTTAATTCACTAGAGCCTGGTAAATGACCTGATAAAGTTCATTTGGAAGACCTTCCATTCCAGGAGTGAATCCAGTATATGGATTATGAATGACCTGTCCTAATTCTTGTGATGTGATTGGTGTCTGTAAGGCTGACTTGCTGTATGCAGGAATTTTTTTTACTAACCACTCTTTTATTTTTCTTTCAGATAGGGCTATATCTTCTGTGAACATTGTGGTCATATAATTTTCCATTTCTGTCATTATTTCAATGTTATTTGTGATAGTTGTACCATCCTGTAACAGTAACTGTTTGATGTCCTTTTTCTTTCTTTAGTCTTTACAACTTTCGAATGAGATAGTATTTGTTAAATTCCATTTAGTTCCAAATTTCAGTTCTATTTCTAATGTTTTCATTCTGTTATATTGAATTAACACCATGTCTTCTTTAATCATTTGAATTTGTTTTAAAACATTTGTTTGACCTAAATACTGTTCTGATTGTAGTTTGTACAGTTGTCTTAACTGAGTGTATTGTTCCTTCTTTGTTGTCCCACTGATTTTTCCCATTTGTTGGAAATAGTCTTTGACATCTTTTTTTGTATCCTCCCATCATTTGGCTAGGTTGCCATAAAGAATTAAAACTGATTTTCTGGCCTCTAACACAGAACGAAAATCATTTGTAATTTCTGTATTTTCTACTAAGGATACATTTAATTTCCAGTATCCTAGGCCTTTAGTGGTATATTAAAAATTTGAAATGATTACAATAACCCATGATCAGAAGTCGACACTGGACTAATTGCCTTTTTTTAATTTGGAGCGATGGGGTAATAAACCAGTAGTCAATTCTGGTGGAGAGGCTTCCTCAAAAATAGGTATGTAGAGCAGATTTATTATTTCCCCAAAATACATCACTTAACCCAGTTTGATAAAGCAATTGATTAAGTAAGGAAGCCTCAGGAGAAATTTTAGTTGCCTTACAACCTCTATCTAGGGTAGATCTACTAATATTAACATCCCCCAAAAGTATATTCCTTCCCATGTATAAATACAGCTCTATAGCTGTCAACAGCTCAATGCATTCCATTTTTCCCCGTGGCACATAAATATTGATCAGCTTAAAGTACACCAAATTTATACAAATATAGCAATGCTCAGCCTGGATCAATATCCACTAATTGGGAAGCTTTTATACTTGTGTCAGTGAAGCATATCCCAAGATCACAACATTGGTCTGTACCAACTGACCAATAGCTTGGGCCCCAAACCCATGCTTCAGATGTCTCCTGTATATCTTCCAGTGAATGAAGATGAGTGTCTTGTAGAAATATTGTGTCATATTGATAGCCAGCAAATAGTGAAAAGGTGGCCAATCACTTTTTTCTGAAAGAATACTATTTGTGTTTAAGTGACTATCTATAGGTCTTAGTATTCTATATGAGTAGTGATGGTTTTAAGTTGATGTAGTTAGTGAGGCTTTTTTCTGGCTGGATCCTAATACCATCCTTCTTTTCCTTTTTGTTTGTTTTCTATTACTTCTGGGTGATCTACTTCATCAGTCACTTCCATCTGAGAGGAAGCAAGGGAGTTAGAGTCTGAGTCCATCTCCTCTTCCTGCCCTTTATTTTGTAAAACAGTATATATGTTCTTTATGCTAATTGAATGCTCCATTATATCTTGTGCTGTGGCTGATTTCTTTTTATGCTGTACAGAAACAAACTCTGAAGATCCCTGTTCTGATGGAACAGGGGGGGCATTTCCTTTGGTGTTACTGTTTCAATATTTTCTTTTCTCTGCATTAGTTGTGTATTTATCACTGGACCTAAAGGAGGAAAGTCCAAGTCTCGAGGAGCTTCTGGTCTTGGGCCTTGCAGTGGTTTTGGTACATTTGGTTGTTTGATGAAATCCACCACCGTTCTGCCTGCTTTAAAGATGTAAAAATATGGTATTTCAAAATCTACATTGGCTCCATTGTGAGAGGCTTCTGGACACTCAATAATAATGTGAAAAGTGTGGCCCTCAATATTGAATAAGGAGCATTTTGGTCTTTGCCTACAATGGAAGCCTGAGTGTCCCATTTCACCACAATGTGTGCATTTTAGAATCTCACATGTAGGACTTATATGTCTCAATGAACCGCATTTGCAAAATTTTTTGTGCTGTCCTGGGTAAAATTCAAAATCTTTATCCTGCTTGATACAAAAACAATCATGCAGGTGTTGAATGTCATTCCCTTCATGTTTCAATTTTACCTTTATTCTCCATCATCTATTTCAAAATCCTTTTGAATCTAAGATAGGGTCAGGTTTGCCCTCTACTGTACATCTGTTCTCCAGCAAAAACAATATATCAGTGATGTTGACACCCTGACTATGAAATAGATATGTTATCACCCTGAAAGATTGTTGTGTCAGGGGAATGACTTGAAAGGGCATCCAGACAGGATTAGTGTTTAATGTCATGTATTTAGCCCAAAAGTGTACAACAGTTCTGGCATTCTAAAGCTAACATCAAAGTTATGTCCCCTGGGATCATGAATTAATGCATATACCTCTCCCTGGGTGAAAGCTAAATATCTTTTTATCAATTATTTCCCAACATAATGCCTATCTGGGGGTGAATCCATTCCTCCCAGATATCTGATCCTTATGGCATTTTTGTGTTTTGCCAGTTCTATGGGCTTCTGAAACCAACTGATTCAGCTGTGCCTGTACCTGTGTCTGTACTCCTTTCAGCTCTTTTTCATTCCCTGTAGGTGTGTTATCCTGACTGGCATCATAAAACACTTCCACAGATGAGTAATGGTGAATATGAAATAGTACCTTCCTTGTCTGTGTCTTTGTTGGTATCAGATGAAATCTTTCTCCATTTGCTGCGTTTCCCCATCCGTTGCTGCTGATGTGCTGGAATCTTTGTTTTTGTTCAACACTTTGAATTCTCATGTCTGGCATCCGGGAATTAGGTGTTCAAGTTCTGTTTGCATTTTGGACCCATCTCTCTCTCTCCTTTGAGAGCTTTCTCTGCTGACCAGTCTAAATTCTCTCTCGGCTTTGTTTGTTGTTCCACACCTTCTGTTTCTTTCCGAGCAGGGTTTGAATCTGTGTCCGGTGCATTTGGATCAAACATAAATATATTAGTTTCTACTGGCATGAAACCTCCTGAAGACTGGATTGTAAGTTTTTTCTTTTGTCATTCTTCTTCTTATGTTTTTTTCTGCTAGAAACTCTAGTTCTGCCTTTTGTAAATTGTCCACAGTTATGTTTTTATTTTTTAGAGCATTCTGTAAAGTTTGGTTAGTCTCTTCCATAGAGGATCCTGCAGCTGTTATAATTATGTTTTTTTTTTCCATTTGTCTCTGTTTGGGCTACCAATACAGTGTCTCCTGCACCTTCTGGAGCTCTCATCATATATTCTGCTTGTTCTGGCACCTAGCCTGAACTGAACTCTGCCATGCTGTGTACCAACTGAACAGTGCCCCTTCACAAAAAGCAGGGGAATTTTTTATTAAAGAAAACAGAATAAAAATCAAATTCAAAATCCAAAATTCAACATGCAGGTTTCAGCAGTTGTACCTTTTTACATATAGTATTCACTGGCTGCATCTTGTTTATCCAGAGTATACAACGTCAGATAAAAAAAATAGAAACATAGAATTTGACAGCAGATAAGGACCACTTGGCCCACCCAGTCTGCCCATTTCCCTACCTAATGGATAAGCTGCAGATCCTAGTTAACCAGCAGCCTACTTCTTCCTACCCCCACCCCCTAGAATTGCCTTATGACTGTCCCATGCATGCTTGAATTCCACCACTGTTTTTGACTCCACAACCTCCTCCAGAAGGCCATTCCATGCATCCACAACCCTCTCTGTGAAAAAATACTTCCTTAAATTACATCTGAGCTGCTCCCCCTCTATCTTCAGATTGTGCCCTCTTGTTCTTGCACACCTCTTTTTTTAAAAGTTGCAACCCTCTTGGACTTTGTTGATTCCCCTGTGGTACTTGAAAGTTTCTATCATGTCCCTCCTCTCCCTCCTTTCCTCGAGGCTATACATATTAAGCTCCTTAATTCTCTCTTCATATGTTTTCCGGTGCAGACCCTGCACCATTTTAGTTGCCCTCCTCTGGACAGCTTCCATCCTGTCTATGTATTTGCAGAGATTGGGTCTCCAGAACTGCACGCAGTACTCACATGGGGTCTCACCAGCTGTCTGTACAGAGGGATAATAACTTCCTGTTTTCTACTGGTGATGCCTCTCCCTATGCATCCCAGTATCCCCCCAGCCCTCCTTGCTGCCTCTCACATTGCTTGCCCACCTTTAGGTCATCTGATATGACTACCCCCAGGTCCCTTTCCATTTCTGTTGTTAGTATCTCACCCCCCATTGTGTACTCTTCCCCTGGGTTTTTGTTTCCCAGGTCATTACCTTGCACTTCTTAGCATTGAATCTAAGCTGCCATACATTTGACCATTCCTCTAACCTTGCCAAGTCCCTTCTCATCCTTTCCACCCACCTTGTGCATCAACTCTGTTGCAGATCTTTGTGTCGTCCAGAAAGTGATGTACTTTTCCTTCCAGACCCTCTGCAATGTCGCTTATAAAGACATTGAAGAGGACCGGTCCTAATACTGAACCCTGTGGTACCTCACTAGTAACCCCCCTTTCTTCAGAGTGGACTCCATTTACTATTACTCTCTGTGTCCTATTCTCCAGCCAGTTCTTTACCCAGGCTGTCATCTTGGGACCCACTCCCAGGCTGGCTAACTTGTATATTAATCTTTTGTGTGGGACTGTGTCAAATGCCTTGCTAAAGTCTAGGTAGGCCATGTCCACAGCCCCTCCCTGATCTACTACTTTGATCACCCAGTCAAAGAAATCTATCAGATTTGTCTGGCATGACCTTCCTGCTGTGAATCCATGGTGCCTTGGGTCCTGTGCTCCTCTGGCCTCTAGATACTCAGCAATTCTTTCCTTCAGAAGTGATTCCATCATTTTCCCTACCACTGAGGTTAAACTAACAGGTCTGTGGTTTCCTGCTTCTGCCTTGCTCCCATTTTGTGAAGGGAATCACATCTGCCCTCCTCCAGTCTCAAGTGTACCACCCATCCTCCATGATTTGTTAAAGGGGTAGTCAGTGGTGTCACTAGTTCTACCCTTAGTTCTTTTAGAATTCTGGGATGAATCCCATCAGGCCCCATTGCTTGTCCACCTTCAGTTTTAAGAGTTCTTTCAGAACCCTTTCTTCTGTAAATGGGCTGCTATCAACTTCTGTATCCAGAGTGTTTCTACTGTTTGTTTTTTGGTACCTCCCCTCTTCCTTTGTAAATACTGAGCAAAAATATTTGTTTAGTATCTCTGCCTTTTCACAGGCACCCTCTGCCCACCTTCCCTCCCCTTTATTAAGCCTCACTATCCCTCCCTTTCCTTTGCTTCCTGATGTACCTATAAAAGGTTTTATCCCCCTTCTTAACTGAGTTGGCTATCTTTTCCTCGGTTTGGGCCTTTGCTGTTCTGACTGCCTTCCCAGCTTCCTTTTGCTTTAACTGATACAGTTCTCTGTCCTGCTCCTTCTGTGATTCCTTGTACTTTCTGAATGCTTTCTTTTTCTCTTGAACCTTCACTGCCACTTCCTTTGAGAACCATAGTGGTTTCTTACGTCGTTTCAATTTGTTTATTTGCTTCACACATAGGCTTGTTACCTCTGTGATGTCAGTTTTTATTATTACCCATTGTTCTTCCATCCCTCCTTCCTGCCCATTTGCTAGTGCATTCCTTAGGCACTCACCCATTTTGGCAAAGTCAGCCCTCCTAAAGTCCAGTACTTTTGCCTTTGTGATGCTTGACTCTATTGCTGTGTTTATTGTGAACCATACTGTTTGATGGTCGCTAGTTCCCAGATGGCTACCCACTTCTACATCTGTGATCCTCTCTTCTTCTCCATTTGAGTGAACCAGGTCTAAGATTGCTCCCTCTCGAGTGGGCTCCAATACTAGTTGTCTAAGGCATGCCCCCTGTAGGGCATCTAGAATAACCCCACTCTTCGAAGTGGCTGCTGCAACTGCACTCCAGTTAACATCTTGCTTGGCTTTTATCATAATTTAACTTTGACCCAGAAGCCTTTTTGAAGGCCACTATTTCCTGTAGAAATATTTGTTCATTCATTTCAGGTGTCATTCACACACAAAGATCATCTGCATCAGCACTGACCTTAGGTGCATAGGATTCATTGGGTAAAAGTATGGGCGGAATACCTGGGTTCATAGAAAGTTTTCTAACTAAGGGATCTATTTGGAAAGCAAATATCAAAGGGTTGAGTGGGCATCCTTGTCTCACCCCCTTTTTTTTCCTGAAAAGTCTCTCCCCTGAATGCATTTACATAAGGGGAGAATAGTTGCAGTTTTACGTAATAGAAATCCATTGAATAAAGTGTCAGGGATATGGTAAACGTGCAATACCTAAACAGATAGTTATGGTCGACTCTATCGAAAGCCTTTTCCTAGTCTAAGGCCAGGATAAGTCATTTTGGACTAGATATTGTGACACATGACATTAGGTCCCTTATGTAAATAAGATTTCTAAGTATAGACCTGCCTTCAACAGTACATGACTGTATATCACTACTTATTATCTTAGCAACTTTAGTAGATGGCCTAACAGCAAAGTTGCGAAAATGTTGTAGTCCACATTAAGAAGACTGATAGGTCTTGAATTTGTTAAATCTCTTCTATCTCCATTTTTAAAAAGCAAATTACTAAAGCCTGAGACTTGACTTCCATAAATACTTCTGTGGACAAAATACAGGAGAAAATTTCAGCCAGTACTTGGGCAAAAAATACAGCATATTAAGTATATAATTCAATGGTAAGGTCATCCCTTCCCTGTGCCAAATTTTTCCTTAGTTTTCCAATGACAGCTTTAACCTCTGATGGGGTAACTGGTGCTATTAGGGTAGACAATATCTTCTGGTCTATTTGAGGGATATTTAACTCTCTCAAATAGTTTGTCTCCCCTGTTGCAGTCCAGTGGGTGCTAGATATTTCCTGTATATAAGTATGGGTTACATTTTGAATTTTATCTTGATCTGAATTACATTTGTTAATTTGAGGGTCCAAAATATTATCTATTTTTGTGAGATTTATTATTTTTTGACAACTTTTGTATATAGCAAGAGATAGCTTTGTACCCTGCGTGCCAAATTGTGCTTTCTGCTTCACAGATTCTGCCATGTTTTATTGAAATTTAACCATCTCTGATTTTAAATAATGTATTTCTTTAAGGAGATCTAACTTATGTCTGTGGACCCTTGAGATTGTCTTAAATAATTTATCCCTCAGTTTTAAATAGCGTAAATACTTGGAAGTGGATTTTCTAATAGATTGTTTAATAAAAAATGTTTTCAGATCAGTTTTTGTGTCAACCTGCCAGTCCGTAATCGAATCATAAGCATCTCCCATTAAAAATTTCTGTTAAGAACGCTGAAAGTTTTTCTTCCTTGTCTGGTTGAGTTAATTATTTAACATCCTCCTAGAGACAGATTGTTTTGTAAATGAAGCAGGACTTGAAGTTTCTATGGTGCACTTCAGAGACACTGCAAAATGGTCTGATGTTTCACATGGAATAACTTGTGCTTGAGTAGCTGGTAAAGACTTTGAAAGAAATATAAAATCAGTTCAAGTTGCAAGTGGGACTTTGAAAAAAGTTTTTGGCCCTGTAGGGTGAACTCAAACATACCCATCTACTAAACTGTATGTTCTTATGACTGTGATTAACTACATAGAGTCCCAGACAAGTTTAGTGGTACAGCCACTGTTATCCATTAAGGTTAGTGGACAATTGAAATCACCCCCCTTTGTAATATTTTCTTTGTGTGTAAGTATGGTTGAATTAAGTAAAACAAAGCTGAACATGATGCAATGCTCTGGGGCGCATATACATTTATAACTCTAAAGGCCTCATTTTCACTATATAGATCTAATAAAAGAGCCCTCCCTGGGCAAATGTCAACAATTCTTTTAACTGAAAACTGGAAACCTTTTAGCAAAATACCCACCACGTCACATAGGTCAGAGCCTTGAGATCAAAATGAAGGTCTCAGGTTCCATAATTGTTTTGAATGAGAAACCTTGAGTGTAGTTTTTAATCTTGTATCCTGGATGAGAGTTATATCCTTTGCTAAATCTTTTAGAAATTGGAGAGTAGTGAACCTTTTTATATGCTTTCAGCTGCACACATTTGGGGTTACAGAAGAGTGTTGCTGATTTGCCCTCATTTAAATACAATGATTGGCTAGAACACTTTCTGAAAGGACTTTTCATTTTTCTTTTTTACTGTTTCTTACTGTGAGTCAGACGAAAGGTCCAATTTTGAGGACACTGTGGAGGAATCGGAATCATCCCCCCTTATCTTCCATGTCCCCCTATTGCCTTCTTTTTGCCAAAGCCTGATAATGATTTCTGGTAACCACTCTATTTTTTGTGGGGGTGTTATATCTGCCTTTCATTTTCCTTTCTTTTTTTTTTGGTATCCACCATGATAAACTGAGATTGCGGGGGAATATATCCATGCTACTACCAGCTTCTTTTTGGGAGGAGTTTTGAAGGGGTGAAGGGGTGCCCTGGATGTTTCCTTCATTTGCAGGAATATCTGTTGAGACTCTTAGAGGAGTCTCTTCCCCTGTAGGAAGGATATCAGTAGGGGAACCCACACTTGCTACAGAATTTTTATTTGTAGACTTTCTTTCTCTCTCACTAGATGAAACACCTCTCAGAGGTGCTCAACTGACAATTCTTGCTACTCCCTGCTTGAAGCCTGTATCTTTCTGGGGACCCCCCCACCAGAATCTTCCAGCCCCTGGATCACACCCAGAGGAGGCCCACCCCACCCCACCCCCACCCCCCACCTACCTGGTGGCCTCTCTATTATTAGAGGGTCAGTCCAGTGGAGGGCCAGGGGAGCCTGGCAGAGAGACAGCCCAGAACTGGGGATGTGAGGGATGTCCCTGGAGCCCTTGTCACCTCCCCAATCCAGCGAGGGTTTTTCCAGCTTGTTTTTCCTCCCCAGAGTTTGGCTGTGCAATGGCATTCTTTGCTGATGCACTGATGCCCACCATCGCTCTGCCCCCCTAGTGTCATCTGGCACTGTTTTCTGGCACTGCCCCCAGCTACAGCCAGGAGCTGCACAGGAGTGGCGCTGTCCCTAGGTCCCTCCCAAGGAAGGGAGAGCTGTTCTCCAGATTATTGATAGCTTCCCTCCCCTGCTGACCCCCGGTGGCCCGAGTCTGTTCCCGAACCTGGGTCACCGGCGTGGTGTGAGGTGTGGCTTCCAGCGCCTCAAACCTCAGTGCCACCAGGCCAGCTTGCTGCAGGCATTTTAGCAGCTTCCTGTTTTTGCAAGGCCTGAACATGGCATTTTTCAAGCAACTGTACAGGATCTTGTACTACCTTTTCAAGTCAATTCCTTTCGGCCCATGGACAATTTACATGTGCATGACCTCCCTCATCACATAAATTACACTTTAAAGGATTCAGGCATCCTATACTGACTGCCCATATTCCATACACAAGTTGCACCTGGGCTGGTCACAGACAGAACTTAAATGAATACGTGCCCCACATTTGTGGCATGTCCTAAGCTGCCCTTGATAAAAACACAGATCCCTGTCCCTACCTATATAAACACTCCCAGGAAGATGAACTATGCCTGAGTCCTGTTGTTTTAGTTGAACTTTTACACTCCAGTTTCCTGTCCATACCAGGTCTTTGTCTAATATAGGTGTGGGAGCTTCCAAGACTGTATGTCACTGTTGTAACCAACAATGTACATCAGCTTTACTGACACTTTCATTTCTGAAAAGGAGAGTGATAATTTTAATAGTAGGTTTGGTGAGGGGATGGGGAAAAAAAGGCTGCCATAAGGGTATGTGCTAAACCTGTAGATATATAGCCTAAAATTTGTACAAAGTATGACTCGTTTTAAAACTAATGTCATAAATGACCTCCCCTTTCACATGTATAAATGCAAATAATTCAGTATGAGTATTGCCCATTTGGTCTCTTAACATTTGGTGCAGCACTGTCCTCCTGTCTGGTGCATTCTCAACATCCCCATTGAATTTCAGTCTAACAGCATTTCTATGCTGTATATGTTCTCCCCATTCCTAAACAAATCTGCCATAAAGAGTTGCCTTGGTTGCTCTCCTGAAACATTTTCTTAATTTATGGCATTACCTCCTTTTCATCCCTGGGCAGAATCCTGCATTTTGTTGGCCTGATCAGAAGCACCCATATGCTGACTGATCCCCCACAGCAACCTGAGTGTCCTGGTTAGATGAGTCAGCTATTTGTGTCTTATCCACAGAAGTTTTTACTGAAACAGTGATCTCGTAGGGAACCTTTCTTTTTGAAGAACCTTCCTCAAATATTTGTTTTGCGCTGACCGGTCCTGGAGAAACCCATGTTTTAGATTGTCAGTCATTCTTCCAACCTGCCACTTTCAAGGCAGCATCAGGGGACCAAGCTAGGAGTTTGTCCTACCTTTCATCTTCTCTCCTTGTTCACAAGCAAAAAGGATGCTCAGTAGGTGCACTCTCAGAATGTCTTGTGCCTTTCTCCTCAGTATATGCAACTGGAATAAACTGTGAAGGTAAAGAAAACTGACTGACCTGAGCCACAGGATCACATTCATTTCCCGACAGGTCCTCCTGCAGTAGATTTAACAGAAACTCCTTGTTTTGTTTTATAGCTGATCTCAGTATGTCCTCTTGTGTTACTTCATTATGTACCTGTCCTCTAAATGTTGTAGCTTGTGCAGCCATTTGCCTCTGCTGATGATTATCCCGGGGTGGAACATTAGAATTCTTCGTCCTTACATTTGATATTTGAACTCCTTCCACTTCTTCATTTACTTCCATTAACTCAGACTGTGTCCTGTTGATCCGACATTATATTGACACCGATAGGTATTTTTTTCTTCCATCAAGCTTACTCCATCATTTCTTTCACCTACCGAGTGGCCATCTGCCATCTTGAAGAGGTGGACAAGGGTTCCCCCTACAGTAGATTAGGGGAATTTTTTTAATTTAAAACCAAAAACACACATTTACAGTTTTTCCATCATTTCTTATCTACACAATAAATTCAAGCATCTTCACTTTTACCCATTCCAGTTATTTCTTTCCACAGTTTTTTTCACCAAATTTTTCACATTCTTCCTGATATATTCTGTTTCATCTTGAATTCTAAACAACACATCTTGTATCAATGCTTCCTTATTCTGCAGAAACCTTTGACATCTATTTTGCCAAATTACCCATTTACATACTGCTAATAGAACATATATTGTATGTTTAATCATTTTTTCCCATACTTCAGGTATTTGACCATACACTAAATCTCATACGTCATATTTTTAAAACATTGCATCACCCAAAAGTTTGCCAGTGTATTCCAGAATGGCTTTATAAAAGTACACTCGAAAAACAGATGTCTCATACTTTCTTCTTGATTCCTACAACTTACTTCACCACAGATCCTTTCTTCTACTTTCTTCTGTTTCTGGTTACCTTTAACATTTAGTTTCCCATGACTGCACATCCATACCATTTCTCTCATTTTTTAGGGATTTCTTTTTTCCAATGTAGCTTCTAATATTTGTTTGGTGCTTATATCTCTCTACTTTAAACACAGGTGTCTCAAAATACTTTCTTTCCATTATACTTTTATAGACTTGTTTCCTATTCTTCCTAATTAACATTTCTATTGTCACCCCAACTGTGTTAAATATTTTCTACTAATCTCCATATACCAAGATATTCCTTTTTTCCTGTTATATTTCCTTTCTTTCCTATATTGTTAAGCAACATAGGGTTCCATTTCTGTACTAAAGGTGTCCATATTTTCTTCTCACCTTTCAATATTGGTACTATATTTGCATAAAAGAATATATTTAAGTAGAACACTATTGGCTGTATCATATTTAAGCCCCCTTCACTTATGGGTCTATATGTAATTCCTCTCTTGACTGGATTTAATTTACATCCCCATAACAACTGAAAAAAGGCCTACTATTTTGGTTTGCATTTGTTGAAATATTGGATAGACATATGCCACATACAGAAATATCAGTAGTATGAGAGTTCATAATAAATAAATTCTCTTTTCTTTCATTATTCTCCATTCTCTCCACCTATTTATCTTTTTTTGTGCTACACTATATTTTTCTTCCCAATTCAGTGTTATAGTCTCCTTTCCTCCCAATAGTATTCTCAAAATCCTAATATTACCTTGTGCAATCTCTGGCTCCCCTTCCTTTTCTGGGTTTACTTTCCCTAGTGGATATATTTTGCTTTTTTCTTTGTTTATTACTATGCCTGTGTGTTCACTATTATTTCCAACTACTATCAGTTTTTTCCCTGCTGCCTGATCCTTTACTAGAACCACACAAATCATTTGCGTATGCACATGTTTTCTTTAACTGTTGGTTCTGCCACTTAATATTTCCTATGTCCTGTCATTATCAAGTTTGCTCAAAAGAGGATCCAGACAGAAAACATATAACAAAGGACTTAATGGACATCCTTGCCTTACACCATTTTTAATGAACATGGGAATTCCTAGGTGACTGCTCACCATTGTGCATACTTGTGTTTTGTATATAATATTCTTACTAGTTTACTTGTGTTTTCTGGAAAGTTATATTCTTTCAGTGTATCCCACATATAATTATGCTATAATGTATGGGCAGTGACTATTAACCCCTGTTTCAATCAGTTTATAACCTGATAATCCCATCGTTATGACGTCAGTATGCTGTAAACCTTGCTTAACTATGTCATAATGATGGGATTACAGGATAGAATGTCACCACCTGTCAAAATCTTTGGAAAGGAAAGGTGACCTGCTGCTTGGATATTTGTTCAAAACACACACATTCCATTCAGACAGTTACAGACCTGCTGCAGTATAGATCACAATGGTTAATTTCAGCACTTCAGGTGCTCAACATTCAAACCAGTAGGCATTCATAGCCGAACAGAACAAACGCACATTGGAAAAAAGTGTGTTTTTTCCCCACAGTGGCTAGTTTTCCCATACACTATAAAATACAATGCCCGAGTAATGGTGGTCAACCACAGACATAATCACCTCTTGTGGTTGCCATGACAACTGTAAACCTCTCAAGCTACACTCTCAAGGATTATTTGGTTGTCCTGGGAACTGCTTGAGGTGATTACGCTGTGGTTAACCACTGTTACTCAGGCATTACCTTCTATGTATTACATCAAATACTGTCTCCTGATCCAGTGCATATAAATACATTTCTAGTCTTTGCTCTTGACCCTCATTTATAATTTTGCTTATATATAATAAATTTTGTCTTATATCTCTGCCTGGCACAGCACAAGTTTGTGTTTGCAAAATTAGTTCATCTGAAAGCTCCTTACCCAGTTATTTATTAATTGTGCTAATGTTTTGTAATCTGTTGTTAATAGGGTGATAGGCCTCCATTTTTTTATATTTGCTTTGTCCGCCTATTTTTATATATAAAAAAACAGTTATTCCTTGCTTCGTACTCTCAGTTAGTTGTCCTTCTTCAAGTATTGCTTTATACACTTGTGTCAATGTGGGAGCAACTTGATCTTCATATATTTTATAAAACGTGTTATGTATACCATCTATACCAGGGGCTATATTAGTGGTTAACATTGTTATTGCCTATCTAACTTCATCATCCTTAATATTCCCATTTATTGCTTTAGCTTCTGCCTCCCTTAATGTCAGCATTTTTGCTGTCTGAAAAAAAACGTCTTTTGTTTTACCTATTGGTTTTTGATTTTTTTGTTTCAGAAATGCTTGTATTACACCCTTTATGGTTCCTAAATCTGTATGCAAAGTGCCCATACTATATCTTAGTTCATACATTACCCTGTCCTCAATTCTATCTTTATTACTATCAAATGGATTAGTGTGTTGTTTATCCCCTTGAGTGCCGCTGTTCTGTTCCATTATAAGAGACTTCATTCTATTATACTGATAATGTCTCATTTTTTTCTTTAATTTCCTCTATTTGTTTTGACTCATCCGCATTATTTTTTTCCTGTATTGTAATAAGCTTATATAATTGTACCCTTAGACTTATATATTTTCCATACTTCATTGTTTCTGCTTTTTGTCCTTCTACTATCATCAGTTTTTGTATGACCCACTTAGTGTCCTCCCACCACTCTAGTAAGCTACCATATAATTCCTTTACTGTTACTCTAGCCTCTAGCAGCTCCTTTACTTTTACATCACACTTTTCACCTTGTAATCTTTCCATATTCATCCTCCAGTACACTTTGCCAAACTTCATTCTGTTTCCAAAGTCTATACTTATTTCTACAGCCATAGGATCTGATGTTTCTATATGAATTATCCTTATATCTTTAACACTCATTCTCTTTGGTACCATCCAGAAATCTATTCTTGTTGATATGCTACCTTTATAAAAGGTATGTTCTCTTTTCTTCGCTGTTATATTGTAGGCATCTTCCATTCTTGCATTGTCTAATATTTTCTTTAAATAATTTGAGTCACAGTGTACTTTTTCCTCCCCCAATCAGCTCTAGTTAGGCCACAATTGAACCACCCCTCCCATATTACTAACTTTGAAGTATGTAGATATGGTTCTATAATGCCCATCATCTTATTTCTTTCTACTTTTGCTTGTGGGTTATAAATAACTCTTACCCTTATTGTTGTTTTTTTAATTACATCATCTGTTATAAAAACTCCCCTAGGTACTGGATCCACTATTTTCAAAATGTATACATTATTTGACACAAATGCCACCCCACCCCTGAGCATCTCTCCTCACCTATTGATTGTAATGATGGGCCCCATCTCCATTCTTTCTGAGCTTGCCTTAAATCCTCCATAGTATGGAATCTGATATCTTGAAATACTACAATATCACCTTTTAGTTCACTTAATATTTTAAAAGTGGCTGATCTTTTTTTCTTATATTTAATTCTATCCACATTACTTGTTATACAGTATAACTGATTCATCAGTTTTTGGTGTTTGACATTAGTTCCTTAACCCATGTCTCTAGATTTTTTCTCTTCTTGGAGACTTGTGTGTCTGTTGTATCCCCCTCTTCTGGTTCCTCTGAGTCTGAGGAGTCCATGCTTGTTCCATTAGATCCTTCCTAAACAGTAGCCCATTCTTTGTCTTGCAATAAAGTGTATCTGTTTGTTAGGTGCACTCCTTCCTTGTCTTTTTCAAGTACTGTTTTCTGTTTAGACTGTTTTTTTTCTGTTTGGACCTTGTCGCCATGGTGAATGTCATTCCCTTTGTTGTTTTATTTCCTTCTGTTTTATCATGTGCTTTCCCTATTTTCCACGTATCTCCATTCTGTGGACCTTTTCCTTTTCCTTTCTCTGTCTGTGGGGAAGGTGATTGTATGTGACCTTTTAACCTTGCTTTCTTTATTTCATTAACTTCTTTATTTTGTGCTCTTCTGTCCTCCTTAAATGCCTCAATCCCACTTTCTCTTGCTTTCCTTTTTCCTTCTGTGCCATTGCCAGATACACATGTTGCTCTGCTCTTTCTCCAGGGTATGGGCTGTTGTGCATGGCACAGAGGCAATTCAGATACATGTGCCCTTCCTCTTCACACAAATTACATTTCACTGTATTCTTACATTCTGACCCAAAATGTCCCAAGTTCCCACATAGTCCACACTTAATTATCTCTCAGGCATTACTTAGGTGCCCTCGTTCCCCACATCTATAATAGGCCTGAGGCTGCCCTGCATAAAATACAATCCCTCAATCCTGGCCAAAAAAAAACAGTTTGTTAAATGCTGTATTTCCCCATCTTGCTGTTTCAAGGTAATTTTATATTTCCATCCTCCTGTCCACAAACATTCCTCATCTAGTATCGGTTCCAGCGGCCCATGTACTACACTTCTTTGCTTTAACCAAAAGATTATATCTATCACATTCACTTCTTCATTTCTGAATAACACTGTCCCAATTTTAAAAGCTGGTTTAGTTAATGGTATTGCCATGTAGTCCTTCCACAATGCTGTGTGTTTCACTTGATGGTATAATTTCCAAAACCTATCCAGGCCACATGGGTGTTTGAAACTGATATCGTGTTCTGTACTCCCAGGAACATGGATCAATGCATGTATTTCATAAGGATAATATTTCATATCATTTTTAAGCAACTGCCTTCCAATATATAATCCGTCTGGGGCATCAGCTGTTGTCCTCTAAATTTCAATCTTACAGTGTTCCTTCTTTTGGCTTGTTTGGATTTTGTTTCTTTTGGGAATAATTTTTCTTTCGTATTTTCCCCCATACTTTTTCTTTTTGTTTATTTCCTCTTCACTTTGTTCTTTATCTGTTTGTACCGTTATCTCTTCAAGTTCCATCGACGATTCTTCATTTTCTTCACTTAACAGATCCTCTATTTCTTTTGTGTCATTTACTTCTGAGTCATTATCTGGACCTAAGTTTTCCTCTGTTTGTTCAATATTTCCTTCGTTCCCTATTTCTCCTTGTTTTGTTGTTTGCTCAGAGGTGCTGGGCCTATTTGGGTCCCAGCCCAACCCATCCTCTTTTCTTTTCCAACCTGCATTTAGTAAAGCATTTGTGACCCAGTCTGGAGTGTCTTTAAAATATGCAAATGTCTCTTCTATCAGAAGCTCTGTTAACTCTGCATCAATGCTATGTCCTGATTGGGGGCCCCCTTGTTTATTTTTTGTTTTCTCTTGAAATTCTGATCCCTCTCCCTTGTCTTCCTCATTTGTTTTATTTCCATCTTCTCCTACAGCTCTTCTTAGGCCGAGCCATTTCCTACTCATTTTGGCTGTTCCATTCTGGGTTTTTCCTTTAACTTTTTCATTTTCACCATCCATATCTTTTTCTCTTTAATGCTGAGTGTGGCACCCCTTGATGTTGCTGCATCATCTGGCTTCAGCTGTTTTTGACAAGCCTCTTGCCAGTCATTCTCACTTTCCCCTGTAAGCTTTTTTGCCTACTACTTTCACTGGTTTTTGCTTTGCATTTACTTTTCAGTGACTTTTTCATACTCACAGTTTTATTTTTTTCTGCCCTCCATCTCCACGGAAGACACTTCAGCATTCTTTTTATCTCTGTTTTTTACCATTTCCTCCTTAGTTGTTTGTGCTCCGTCATCCAGCTTTTCTACAACATTCTCCAGCCTTTCTTCATCCATGGTCTCTAGAAGGAATTAAGACCAGGGAAGAGACCCACTCCCTAGCCTTCCGCATGTCCTCACTCTCCTGCTACCACAGCAACACTGACTTTCCTCTCTTAGTCTGGCATGGATCCCCCTACTGGAGAGTAGGGGAATTTTTTATGAGAGAAAATATAACAACATACAATCATATATGTTCAACACGATTATGTACTTACATTTGTTCATTACTGCACCTAGGGATCATTCCCAAAACATTCTATCTTTTATCTAGACCCGACCCCCTTTAACCCTCTTGATTAAACACACCCCTTGATCTATACTTCTCATTCCTACCTCAAGTTACCCCTTCAAACAGAACTATTGGTAGAGCCCTCCACCAACTTTCCATTAATACAACATTTAACATTACTTTCTCTTTTTCTTTTTGATAAACCATTTCCATTTCTTTTGTGACATGTTCCACTAGACCTCTTAGAGGAACTATTTTTTTCAGCAGCACAAACTGGCAGCTGTTCTGCCAAATGCACCATTTTATTGCTGCAAACATTACCCGTAATGTTCCTGGGTCGAATTTGACCCAAATTGTATCAAACTTTCCATATACTAACTCTATATGGGACACATTTCTTAACTCCAGTACTCCCCATTTTTGAGCTAATAGGTCCCAAAACTGTGTAATATATGAATATTCAAAAAACAGGTTCTGCATAGTCTCTATTTATGTCACACATGTACTCCTCACACAAAGTATTTCCTCCATGACTTTATGTGCATGATTCCCTCTGACATTTAATCTGCCATGACAGCATAACCACACCATATCCCACATTTTCCTTGGTATCCTATTCTCATTCCACTTGCTTCAATATTCTGTGGCCAATTGAAACAAGGATCTTTCAAAAAACATTTTTCCAATATATATATATTTATGAAAGTATTTCCTACTTTGCATTCTACAGTATTGAATCATCACTTCCCATTGTTTTAAGTTTATTAAAGATTTCACTTAAATAAAGAGATGTTCCCTCGGGGATCGCCCTAAAGGCCCCCCATTTGGGAGCATCCCATTTCTTGAAAAAATATGTACATCTTGCTTCAAGACTTAACGCTCAATCCATATTACCCCCCATTATAAGGATAACAATGTTTGAATATATGAATAAAGAGAAAAAAAAACTGGATTTAACATATTCAGGCCACCCTGCTTAATTGGCCAATATGAGACTGATCTTTTTACTGGGTTTAATCTGCTTCCCCACAGTAGCTGAAAGCATAAGTTATACATTCTGGCCTCCAGTTTTAAAGGTAGGGGGAAAACATAGCTTAAGGTTAAAAAGATTGGAATTATGAATGTTTTTAGCATATAAATCCATTTTATTCTAGACATTGGATATGATTTATATCTTCCCACTTTTTCTTCTGCTTTCTCCAGTCTTTGTACCCATTTCAGTTCTGCTGCATTTGCACCTCCAAAGGTAATTCCCAATATTTGCTCTGTAGTGTCCTGTACTTGAATCCCGTCTATATTAGTGACCTGTAATTCTGGTTTTACGGCAGTAGAGGCCCCCTTACTTTTCTGTTTGTTTATCCTAGACCCTGACCTATTTGAAAAGGATTTTATCACCTCTAGAGCACATATGCCTGATTTCTGATCTGCTACTAGCAGGCAAATATCATCTGCATATGCAATTGTACATGGAAACATTGCCAGTGCTGGGCTAACTATATGTCTAATAAGTTTATCTGAATTAAGCATCCTTATGAGGGGGTCTACTGAAAACACATATAAAAGGGGGCTTAGGGGGCACCCCTGCCTTACCCCTCTTTTTATTACTATATGAGGTCCTGTGTGCCCATTTACTATAGGTGTTATTGATGCTCTGTTATATAAAATTTGAACCTATTTTATGACTGTTTGAGGTAAACCATATATTTTTAATATCTCAAATAAATATGCATGAGGGACTGAATCAAATGCTTTCGATCGGTCCAAGCTTATGACATATCCTCCAGCTGCTGGGCTGTCAAAAACCTCCCTTAACGATTTTAAATTTTCAATCATTGTTCTCTGGGGTACCACACATGTTTGGGTTGGGTGTATCAATTTAGTAGCTACTTTTGCCAATCTAATACCTATGATTTTACACAGGACTTTCCAATCTGAATTCATTAAACTTATCGGTCTCCAATTATTTATCTCTTCTTTTGTATTCTTTTTATGAAGATTAATTAGGATGCTGTCTGCCAATGTGAGTGGGACTGCATACTGCCCCTGTAGTATAGCATTAAATATTTCTTTTTTTATTTATTGAAATTTCGGAGTTACAATCCTTTGAGTTGAAGACTCCTTTGCAAAGGCTCCACGTTAATACAAACAGAAACAACACATAGGGACAATTTGTACATTGCTAGCCAGACAAACAATACATTAGGGCAAATATAACATGGTTGAATCATTACAGAGTAATTTACTTGCTAGATTAGTTTCTCACGGTTTCACTAGGGTTACTATATGAATCCAGGGTCATTGCGGTGAGGGGGGATTGGTTGCTAGTTTCAGATGCTAGCATTTGCCTAGGGGTTGTGCTTAAGGTACCCAGAGCTATGATGGCCTGTTAGGGAGTTGAGGGAGGCATTGGTTTTCTGACTTCAGCCTAGTGTGGGAGGACAGGTTGAAGCAGCCACAAGTCTCAGAGTCCAGGAGAAATCGCTTGAGGCCAGTTTTATATAGGCTAAGGCTGGGGGCTTGGGAGATGGAGGAAGGGAGTTGATTAAACCAGAGTGGCACTGAATACCTGAAAGACCTTTGCCCTAGTGAAGTCCTACAGGGGGGGATTAGGAGTGTGGTGTTAGCCAGATGTCTAGGGGTGCTCCTATGTGGGGTTGGTTGGATGAGGGGGTGAAGACCCTAAGATGAAAGTTTCATCAGGATCTTTTTTGCTTGGAGGCAGGTGTGGTACATTAGTCTCCCTTCAAAGGTCAGCCAGTCTGCTCGATTATAGAGCTCACATGTGTGGGTTAATCTTTCTGCATTAGTGACCAATTGGCAGGCTTTGTTGAGAGCTAATTTGATGCTATTTAGGGCTGTGTTATCAGCTGTGCCATAAATTGTAATCCCATAATCGACAACAGATAGGACTGAGCAGGTAACAGCCAGTCTAAGTGCCTGGGGGGAGGCAGTGCTTGTGCCTGTAAAGAATATTATAACCATGTAGTTTTGGATTATATCTACCTTTTTTTGTGTAAAATTCATTAGGAATGTCATCTGGCCTGGGTGATACCCCATTTTTTTAAATGCTGTATCACACCCACGATCTCCCCTATTGATATTGGTAGTGTTAATTCCTTCTTTTCTGTCTCTGTCAAGCCTGGTATATCCAACAAACCAAAGATATCCCCTAAATTCCTAGTTTCTGGTGCCTGTTGACCAAACAATTTTTTTGTGTTGTTTACCACTATACTTGGTATTTCTGCATTCTCCCTTGTATAATTCCCTTCATCATTTAATAAACTGGGCATGTGTTTAATGTCTATTCGTTTCTTGTAACTATCATATGGGTTAACCGCTTGAGCTGACCCTTTCATCCCATATTTTTGTTCTAAGAACAAAGATGTTGCTCTATCATATTGAAATGCATGCATCTCATTGTTTACTTGATTTATTTGTTGGGAATAATCTAATCCATAATCTGCTTTTAATGAGATTAGGTTCTGTAATTGTTGTCTTTTATCTAAGTATTGTACATATTTTGATTTATGCTTATTTTTGCTATATTCTCACAATACTTTTTAATCTCTGTTTTCATGTCTACCTACCACAATATGGGGTTATCAAAGAGCTCAAATACTGATATCCTTGCCTCCATTACTGTCCTAAAATTGTCCCATTCTGAGCCCTCTTCCACAGTATTTATATTCATCCTCCAGTGACTGTGTGCCCCCGGTTTATTTTTTGGGGCTTCTATCTGTATCTATAGTAAACAATGGTCTGTGGTCTCAATAGGTGTCACCCATAGCTTACATGGTAACCATTCAGACAGAAAAAAGAGGTCAATCCTAGAGGATGATCTCCCATGATGATATGTGTGTTTGGGGGGGGGGGGTTGAGGCCCATGAATGGCTGCATCCGCTAATTTAGCTGTCTGGCACATTTTCAGTAAAAAATTCAAATTACTATACAGTTTCTGTGTAGCCCCTGTTTTATCAGAGAAAGATAAAATACAATTAAAATCCCCTCTGAAAATGATAGATTTTGTAGTGTGCAAAAAAGGTTGTAAGGCTTTCAATACTCCTACCCTTTGAGTTTTAACCTGAGGATTGTAGACATTTATTATTCTCCATTCCTGCGTCTGATAAACCACATCTAAAATTAGCACCCTTCCCTGGATTAAATCCGTTGGTCTGGTTACAGTTATATTTGTTTTGTTAAAAAGAATCCCAACCCCTGCACACGGCTCTTCTCCCAAAGACCAATAAGACAACCCATGAGCCCATTTATTTGAAGCCTGTCTAGCATCTTTAAGAGCATACAGCCTAGTGTCTTGCAAGAATAGAACATTAACATTCAAGTCT
Source organism: Neoceratodus forsteri (assembly GCA_016271365.2). Lineage (NCBI taxonomy): Eukaryota > Metazoa > Chordata > Ceratodontiformes > Ceratodontidae > Neoceratodus > Neoceratodus forsteri. The sequence goes on from CM028134.1 coordinate 38,019,950, forward strand.
TTTAATTTTGTAATTTTTTTAATTTTTTGAGATTCAGTGTGATATCTGTGAGCAGATTAATTTCAAATTACACTTCAGTGTAATTACTTCACTTCTCTGACTTCATCATTATCTCCTACACTGACCTACCCTGTTGCTCCAGGATCCCTGTATTATTATTATTGCCCATATTTATTAATATACTATTTATATGTTACTTATATATAAATATTTTCAGTTATTTTTCACCAAAATGCTATAGCTTAGATTAAATTGATCTAGTTTATAATATACTACTATATAAGCCCATTTTGTATCTGAACATGGAACAATTTCCAGATCTTATCAAAAGTGTTATCCTCTCTCCTTCTCAAATAATGGCAGCGTTTGGATTTCATTGAGTCAACCATAAGACTAGCCCATGTCATATAAATTGGTGGCTCTTTATCTTTCCATTTTATCAATATACTTTTTTTGCTATATTCATTGCTATGGCTATAAAGATTTTTTGATGGTCCTCCAAGTTTACCTCCTCTTCCACTTGTGCCAATAATGTAAGTTTGGGGGAGAGTGACACCTTCTTTTCAATAGATCTATTTACTGTTAACATTATTTTTGACCAGAAATTGGAACGGTAAGGACAATTATGTATCAAATGTATCAGGGTTCCCATAGTATGAGAACACCTGGGGCACTTATCAGAAATATATATATTCATTTTATGAAGTTTATATGGCATGTAATAAATTCTATGAAATGTGTTAAATTGAATTTGCTGCATTTTAACTGATTGCAATGATTTTGAATAAACAGATACTATCGATTGCCACTGGTCTTGTCCCAAATTTCTCCCCAAATCTTGCTCCCATTTTTTTTAAGTAAGTGCATGAGTTTTAGATTTTTTGAAATATAAATTTCTTACAACTTTGAAACAAGACCTTTACTTTCTTTTTGAGCTAATAAAATATCCAACAGTGGGGTAGTTTTTAAAAATAGCCCCCCATTAGACTTGATTATATAATCCCTTATCTGAATATATGAGAAGTAATTGTTGGATATATGATATTGTTCTTTTAATTGCAGAAATGTTTTTATATTATTATCTTGAAAACATTGTCCACGCTCATATAGACCCTGCCTCATCCATTCCCTATATGTATTATTATTTATAGATATTGCTAGAGCATAATTCATATATATATTGGAGTGAATTGGGTGACTGGTGTTTCCATTTTCATTTTTTATGTAATTCAAACCAACTATTTATTGTTGTTTGTGTGGACACACACCCTATATTTAGAATATGTTTTTTTTTCCTAGTATCAGCAGAGAATACATTCATTAATGTCTTATAGCTACATTTTTGCAATACCATTTGCATACTAGTTAATATATTCTCCTTACTGTTTAACCAATTCCAGACAACAGTTATCTGTGCAACATTGTAGTAAGTGTAGAAATCTGGTAATGCTAGTCCACCATCCTCTTTTAGCATAATTTGTTTGTTGTAAGCTACCCTTGGTCTTTTATTTTTCCAAATGAAGTTTGTAGATAATTTTTTCAATGTTCTGAAAAAAATGTGTCTGTACTGGAAATGGTAGCATTTGAAATAAAAATAGTACTTTAGGTAACACTTGCATTTTTATTATATTTATTCTTCCTATTACTGTCAATGGTAAGTGCTGCCACTTATTAAAATCTGTTTTAATGTCTGATAATAATTTTCCATAATTTGCTTGGTAAAAATCTTTAATTTGTAATGTAATAATTACTCCCAGGTACCTAAAAGAATCTACCTCAAGGCAGGGACAGCTGTTTGGTAACTGAAAATTAATATCCTTATCCAAATTTAGAATCATGGATTTGTCCCAGTTTATGCTATATCCTGAGCACTCCCCAAATGTCTTGACTAGGTTAAAAAATTCTTGCAGGGAGGTTAATGGATCTGATAAATAAAGCAAAGCATCATCTGCATATAAGCCAATTTTATGTACCATTGTACCTAGGCTGATTCCCTTAATCGCTTGATTATTCCTTATAGCTTGTGCTGAGGGTTCTATTGTAAGATCTAAAATTAAGGGGAATAACGGGCATCCTCGCCTCGTCCCTCTTAAGAGCCTAATTGGATTCAAAATCACATTATTAATCTTTATTCAAGCAGTTGGTTGATAATACAATGCTTTGATCCAATCTACAAAATTTCCACAAAAGTTCATTCTATTCTAAGTTTGATACTTGAAACCCCATTCTACTTTATCAAAGCTTTCTCAGCATCTACTGAAAGCAAGATTGCATTTCTAGTTTTAGAGTCCTTTATTATGTTGATAGTCCTTCTTACATTCTCAGTGAGCCTTCTCCCTTTAATAAATCCATTTGATCCATGTCTATCAAACCTGCCAAATGTACTTTCAATCTATTGGCTAGAATTTTGGCAAATATTTTATAGTCTACATTAAGTAATGAAATTGGTCTATATGATTTTGGTGAAACTGGATCCTTGCCTTGCTTATGAAATAATAAAATAACAGCTTCTGAAAACTCTGAGGGGATGTCAGAATAATTGTTCATATTGTTAAATATTTTAACTAAAGTAGGTGCTAAAAACTCTTTATATACCTTAAATAATTCAATCCGTAGACCATCCGGTCCTGGAGCTTTCCCCAATTTCAATTCTTCTATGGCTCTCAATACTTCCTGCAAAATAATAGGGCTATTCAAATCATATTTAGATTGTAATGATATTTTTTGTAATTCCATATCTTTTTGGAAATAATTATTTTCCTTAGTATCTATATTAAATTGTGACGTATACAACTGTTTAAAATATTCTTCAAATACTGTATTTATTTTTTGGGAGTGTCTTTCTAAATTCCTCATGTCATCTCTTATTACTTTAATGTTCTGATTTTCTTGTTCTTTTTTTAACTGCCATGCCATCAGCTTAAGTGGTTTCTCTGAGTATATATAATAATTGGTTTTGGCAGATAGAATTTGCTTTTCTGCTTTATCCGTTATCAGAATATTGTATGCTTCTTTTTTTTTCATCAGTCATGCAAAAGGGATCCACGACAGGAGTCCGACAGTATTTCTGTCGAACATCCTGTCAGCGACACCGGCAGGTCGACTGCATTCTGCAGTCGCTGCTGGTTAGATATTGTGTTCTTTGTTTTCTTTGAGACTCACCCTAGACCCCCACCCAGCGGGGCAGTGCCCCGCACCCTGTAAAGATTCTCAACTCCAGTCGGAGCTGATTGGAGGTGCAGGACCCCACAGGCAGCGCTGAAAGTTCCAGTGGGTCTCCCAACGTGGTTAGGTGTTGTAAAGGTTGTGGGGACCTCACTGGCAAAATGTCATTGCGAGGGGGGTAAACTGTGCAAAAGAGTTATTATCATAATTTGATGCATGTAGCTGTTGTAATTAATTTCCATTTCCAGTTGTTTTAGTTGACCATCCCTTTTCCTCTTTATGTTACCCATTATTGCTTGCAAACGCCCCTTACCCATACTTTAAATGTTGCCCAAATAATGCTTATTTTTGTTTCTTGTTCTGTGTTATTACTAAAAAATTCTTCAATTTCCCTCTGCAAAATGTTCTTATTATCTCTTTACTAAGTACTGAGATATCCATTTTCCAATTAAAGCTAAGTTGTGTAATGCTTCCTATTTCTCAGGTCATAAGACATGGGGAGTGGTCAGAGATAATCCCAGGATAATCAACATTCTTTACTTTATACAAAGTTGTCTCTGAAGTCAAAGAATAATCAATTCTAGAATAGGATTTATGGATTGGTGAGTAGCATGAATAATTGTTCTCTGTTGTAAAATAAAATTTCCATGGATCCGCCAGTTTCAGATCAGACATATAATTTTGTATTACTCTACTAGCCATTTTGAAATAAGTGGACTGACCTGAAGTTCTATCACCCCTACCTAATGTTGTATTAAAATCACCTCCAATCATATATGGGGCCTGAAATGTTGTTAATTTCAAACAAAAACTCAGTGAAGAAAGAGGGATTATTTTGATTAGGTTCATAGAGTGTGGCCAACGTTATCAGACTCCCTGCAATCAACACCTCCAATGTAATATACCTTCCATTTAAATCAGTAATTTCCCCAATTATATCGACCTTTATCTTTTTCTTATGGAAAAAATTGCAACTCCTCTTGAATTTGCATTAGATGAAGCATAAGTGCCCTTTCCCCAATTTTTTGAAACCATTGGAAATCCATTTCTGTAAAGTGTGTTTCTTGCATAAATATGCAATTTATCTGTTTGTTTTCCAGATAATTGATTACTTTGTTCATTTTTATTTTTTGCCTTAGGCCCTTAACATTCCAAGTAGTGATTTTTAATTGTTGAGCCATGTTGTTGCTATGTTATTATATTGTTTGTTTGTATTGTTAAAATTACATGCTAATCTGTTTTGTTTTTCCTGGATCAACTGAATTCTCTTTTAAAGTAATACAAATCTTTTCTTTTTTCTTTGTAAGTGATTATATTGTATCCCGCACCATCCAAACATCACCCTAGTGACCCCCCATTCCCTTTGAAGGACATAGTTCTCCCCCGCCCCCATAGTAGCCGAGATAACCTAAAAGTCATCCCTGTACACCGAAAGTGCCTACCTGGATGTTGTTAAATAATTTTAGTAATAGTTTTTTCTACTTTTATTTTAAATAGTATTAATTATATTCAGCATGGTCTATCATCTTTCTGTTCTTCCTATTACCTTACTTCGCCCCTTCCCCCATATCTGGTTCTTTAAGAAAGAAAGAAAGAAAGAAAGACTTTAAAATTGGAAGCTTGTGGGGAATTAATTATTATATGATTTTTCAAAAGCTTCTTCTGCATCTTCTGGGTCATCAAATGTCATTAACTTTCCATTTACTACGAACCTCAATTTTGCAGGTTACAGAAAAATAAATCTAATGCCTTTCTCATACAGCTTTATTTTTAACTGGATTGAACAGTTTTCTTTTACTAACAGTGTCCGAAGACAGGTCAGGAAACACATTAAAATGAATATATTGGAACTGAAGCCCCTGATCAGTTCTGGCTTTTTGCAGAATCTCTTCTTTCTCTTGATATCTATGTGGTTTAACAAAGATTGGCCTAGGAAAGTTATGTTGATCATTATATCGTGTACCACCTCTATGTGCTCTTTCCAAAGAGATCTTGTGTTGGGAAAATTGTTTGCCTATAGCTTCTGTTATCAACTTTTTAAAAAACAGTAGAGGATCCCTGCTTCCCTCCATGCCTTCTGGAATATTGCACAACCTCAAATTACCCCACCTAGAGTGGTCTTCCATTTCTGCTACCTTTTGAACTAGCTTTTGTATTTGTTTTCCATGTGTGGACTGTGTTTTAACATTGGTCCTTTTATATCTTCAACCTGGGAAACTCATTCCTCTAATTCCTGTGTATGCAGTGACAAGCTCTCCATTTCAACTGCCAGTGTGCTGACAGAGTCAGTAACCTCCTTTATCGAACTATTAATGACTGCTAGTACCTTTAACATTTCCTCCTTCATGGCAACCACCACTTGCATTACTTCATTTGATTCTGACCTTTTTTCTGCATTAGATTTCATTGAGGTTACATTAATTTCTGCAGAACATTGAGAGCTCTCACCCATATCCTGCAGGTCTGGTGCAAGTACATAGTCACTCATCGAGGGTCTGCGACTGCAGTTTTCCTCTGAGTTTAGTTGTAATTTCTCCTCCATTGACCCCACCTCTGCTGACATCCTTTCAACACTATCTGGTAAACTCAATACCACTACTGTTTCAGAGTTACCATGGAAGCTTTCTTGGCTTTCTGTTACCACTTGATTTCCATCGAGCTTGTTTGTACCATTGGTACTATTAAAACAAAATTGCTCACCTGCTTTCTGCTTGCAGTAGTACGTGATTTTACCAACATGGAAGAGCCCCCTACTACTTACCAGCATGCTGGGCAGAGGTGACAGAGGTAATGAATTTACCAATATAAAATTGGAAATCCTAAGAGGGTCATTAGTTAAATTATCTTCTTCCTGGATAGAATTTAACTCTTCAGCATTCATTCTGTATTGGTATTTCTCTCTTTTTCTTCCTTTCATGACTTTTTACTTACACGGGTAATGTCCCTGACCAGCCAAACTGCTTTGAAGATACTGTTACCCCCACAGCATATACTTACAAATTCTCAGTGAATCGATAACAAATACTTAATTTTCCAAATTCAGAGAACTGAAAAACACCAAAATATTAAACAAATAACCGCAATTACAAGACCACCATTTCACCTAAGGTCAGCATGTCAGTGTTCTGCTCAGCTCCTCCTCATGCATGAAGCTGACGTCATCCCCCAACATTCAAGTCTTTTAAAATAGAAAAGGTGATACTTCTCCTCCTAGGATTTCTTATTCTGTTTACATTAATAGTACCACATGATAATTCAAAATCCACTGTGGGAGGTTATATGTTATAAGGACTTCTTCCCTTTTCCCGAGGATCTGCATTTACACCTCTTTTTCATCGAATGTCTGGAGTCACTCAACACCTGCTCAGTGTCTGTCATAAGTTCTGGTTGGGAAGAAGAAACCATTGAAGAGGCATCTGAATCTTTCTCTGTTTCTTCCCTTTGCTTTCTTTTCACCAGAGGTGCATATCTGTTTTTGACAGGGATTACTTCTTTGTCCAGGGGTAGGTTTATTTGGGATTTATCTGCTGACCCCTTTTTATTAGAACTACTTCTTGTTGACCATCTCTACAGTTTGACCTTTCAAGTTATTTCTTCAGGAGGTGGCATAGTTTAAACATTGGCCTCTTTAGATGTGGAAGAGCTCTCTGCCACTAAGATCTCAGTGGCCCCTAGTTGTTTTCCATTTGACACAGGAATTTCTGAATATATGGTGACATGGGCACTGTCGTCTAGTCCCCCTCGATTTGTGCTAGCCGACCCCCCCTTTCAGGTGCTGCGGTTCTCATGGTAGCCAACTGTTCCGATTCTGCATCTTGACCTTCCTCTTGATCAGCTGTTTGAGATGCTTCCTTATTCCCAATAGACTGTGGGGAGGGTGTTTTGGATTTAGCTGAAGACGTTGGATGGGCACCTGCCTATTGTTGTGCTCTATACACTGCCTCATCTTGTTCCTCCAGAGTGTGAGTGGCATTATTACGAAATGCCCATGGGCAAGTCTTGAAGGAATGTGTTGTAGCTTCACACAAATTACATTACAGTGGATTTGGACACCATGTACTTGTGTCACCAACCCCTAGATACTGGGAGCATTTCAGCTTATCATAGGCACTGTTTAGGTGGGTCTGAGCTCCACACCTAAAACAAGATTTAGGCTGTCCTGGATAGAAATTGAATCCATGATCCCTTCCAAGGAAAAAACAGCTAGGTAGGTGTTGTATGGACCCATTAAGTTGTGGTAACCTCACCCAAATTTTCCAATCCCCTGTCCATAATTGTTCTGAGTCTATAATTGCTTCTGGTAGACCCAATACTGTACATTTTAACTTCAGCCAACTTATAATGTCCATTACTGCCACACCTTCTTTCTTGAAGAGAACTGTAATTGTTTTTATTACAGGCTTCATCAAAGGGATTGCAATGAAAGGGTACCATAAGGGAATGTATTTCTCTTGCTGATACCTGAGCCAAAATGTTTCCAGGCCTGCTGCAGTTTTAAAACTCAAATCAAAGTTTGAGTCCCCAGAAGTATGGATAAGGGCATAAATTTCGCTAGGTGAAAACTGCAAACTATCCGTTACCAGTATTTTACCAACATACACCCGATCTGGAAAGACCTCTAATCCCCCTCTATATCTTATTAGGACTGCATTTCTTCTTTTTGCAGATTCTGGGGGAACATAAAAAAGACCTGCATATGTCCTAGGGTGAGTCCTTTGTGGTTCTGGAGGATCTCCATTCTTCCTTCTATATTCCTCAAGGTTGTGGCCCATATTAGCAGTCCCATTCTCCATTCGTTCTCCTCTCTCCTATCCTTCTTGGGGGGTCTACATTTCCTCTTATATTATGATCTGGGGGGGAGTGTCCCATCTCCAGATGCTCCTTGTAAGGGCATTTCCAAGGCTGCCTGATTCCAAAATATAGGATTCTGAGTTAAATGTAAGTCTGGTGGGATTTCTAATGGGTCTTCCATTTCTATAATGTTTTCATCTTGCAGCATTGCTCCCTGCAGTGGGGAGGACCATCCCTGATCAGGCCCAGTTTTTGTCCAACCTGCCCCTCTCAAAGCTTCTGTTATGGTTATGCCTGTTGCTGACATATTGTTGTCAAAATTCGGGGGAGGGGTGAAGGTAGGGGTATAGGTACTAAATCTTCCCTAGATTTCCTTCTTACTCCATTTTGTTTTAGAACACCAGGCTGTAAAACATTTGTAGGACAAACAAAAGTTGTGCCTGTACAGCTCGGGGACCCAGGCTGTTTCTCCTCATTTATTACGTTTGGTAAAGTCATTTGTTTTCATGTTATACTTTTCTCAGTTTCATGTCTGGTGTCTGCCTCCATCTGATCATCCATCTCCCCAATTGCATTCTACTGTGAATCTCCTTGTATTGTTGTCCTTATGCTTTCCTCATTACAACAGCCCTCCAGCTCTGCTACAAGTGGTGGATTCTCCTCCAGTCCCGGCTTTTGGCACATGCCACTCTCTGCATCTCCACTGCCAGCTGCTAAGCTTGATAGTCCTCTCAAAGATCTTACACCATTCCCTTGAGGATGTGCACACATGTCAGTCTACTGGAATCTGTTTGATGATGCTGCATCACAGGGCAGCTGTTTTTGGCTGTCCGGCATCTGTAGAGCTGAGACAGATAATTTCCCTGCTTTCAAACATGCTATTCTTCCACACAAAGCTCTCTGTCTTTCTGCCACTGCCAATTCTTCTGTTATCAATCGTCATAATTCTTGTTCAGTATCAGTACATTCATTATTCATTAGGGCTGTGCAACTCACGATATTTGTTCCTTTTCTTTTTTCTTTTTCTTTTGTCAAACTCATCACCCCTTGTACTTCCACTTGAGTTCTTTGTCTTAAATCCATTGTTCTCTGTGGATCTGTCTCTCCTTCTGTCTCCATGTCATCAGCCTCTAGCAATATCTGAACAGAGGAGGAGGCCTGCTCCCCTGACTTCAGCACATCCTTCTTCTCCAGTGATCAACCTGAAGTGGCCATCTTGCAAGATGGCCAGAAATTCCCCAGTGCAGTGTAGGGAAATTTCCCCAGTGCCATGGCCAACATTCCCCATGTCAATAAAACAGGTCCATGCAATCCCCTCCCCCGATGCACCTGGAATCAAGTTAAAATAGCTTAATGTGCCTTACCTTGTCAAAAGTTTCAAATAAGTAAAAATAAAATACCTCTCAGCCTTATTGTCACTGAAACAAGGGACACAGACACTCAAAATGAGGGACAGTGATGAGGGGTACATCCTCAGACATAGAGATAAAAACACAGAGCACTTTGAACACTCTTGTGTCTACCTGTACAGTTTATTTTTGATTTAGCGTCTTAGAATATTCTGAATTTTTACTTTAAAGTCTGAACATACAGCACATTCTTTGTGGGGGCAGCAATTTTTCTTTGAGGGATGGATGAGAGACAGAGCAATTTTGAGAGGTAAAATGAGGGACGTCCCTCATAATCAGGGACAGTTGAGACATATGCACATGCCTCCTTTAGAAAGAAAGCCTCTACCTCCTCCTGGATTATTAGCATATATTTTAGCTTTTTTTCAACACAAATTTCTGCTCTAGCTCTGCAGATCTCCTCCACACACCCTATGGTTTCCCAAGTGTTTCCTTAAAGGATGACACTCACATATGACCTGTACCTAGCATTGTGACTGCAACAGGGATGGGAGTCTAGCAAATCAGTGCTTTTACAATGTCTGACACAGATTACTGTCTACTGAATCTCCCACAGCTGCAGCTCATGCCAGATGTCAGCCATAGGGAGATTCTAGGACACACTCCAAGCAGGACAAAACACAAAATGATGCCAGGATGGGGGTAGCTGAATCAACCTGATATACATATTTAAAGCAACATTAAGTGGCAAAATTATTTAAGAGCATCAGTGTGCTAGTCTGGACAAGGTCCCGTACATAGTTGCAGGGATTCATTTGTGATGAACGGTCCACTTGCAAGAGATTTGCCAGATTCTAGCAAAAATATATTACATTTGGCATCAGCAGACTTCAGTTACACCAAATTTCTCCAAAAGTTCAAATTCTGGACCTTCTTCCATTTTTTATCACTGAAACATAGCTCTCAACTTTTTGCCACTGAAATGTTAGACACTGAAGCTCTAAATGAGGGATAATGAGGGACACTGACCCTCATAATGAGAGACACAGCCTCAAAAACCCAGACACAAACTCAGAACACTGTGGAAGCCATTGTGTTTAATTGTACAAAATTTATTTTTGATTTAGGATCTTAGAATATTATGAATTTCTACTTTAAGGTTTGAATTTACAACTCTTTGTAAGGACAACACCTTTTCCATGAGGACAGATGAGGGACAGAGCAATTTTGAGGGGTTAAACGAGGCACATCCCTCATAACTAGGGACAGTCGAGAGGTATGCACTGAAGATATTTTCATTAAAACATGCACTTTTCTCCCTTAGACTCAATCTACTCACATTACTTTCTGCTGTACTGAAGTTAAAATCCTTGGTGTGTGACATCAAAACCAAATGCCACAGGTGGGATTCAGGTGGCATGAACAGACATTTATGACTTCAGGACAGGTATAAGAGTCTGGAACAGAGAAAGTCTAATGAGGGAAAAGCCCATTTTATGGTCAATGTCCTAGACTGGAGGGTCCAGTTCTCAGTCACAAAGAACTGGTGCTAGAACTTTACAGAATACAGTATTCTACTGGTTGAATTCAAGGAGGTTCTGCTTCCAAAAAATGCTTTCAAGAATTTTATTTTGAATTCTGTGGAATTCCAAAAAGCATTTCTATGTAAACCGCGGAATAACTATCCCCAATTATTAATGTGCAGGATAATTTTATGCAGACTGTGGAAAAAGAATCTGTTGGTTATGCAAATCCAAAACCATTCTGCTTTTGAAATTTCAGAATTACACTACTAACGGGATACCATGGAATTAGGAAGACTTTTTAGAAATTCCACAGAATTCTGTTCTGCTGGAATTTGCAAATTAAGCACAGTGCTTACTGGTGTTAAATAAGTTTTGCACAGTTTAGCTCCAGTCCCTTGCCTGTGTCTCCCCTGAGAGACTGTATACTTAGTGGGAGTCTATGAGCCCTTCTGCACCAGCAAACAGCAAAGTGTATGAAAAAGACAGAGGTCACCATGCAAATGGTATGTAGCACCATGATGAGAAGCTTGGCTTCTCCTCAGCAGTGGGCACAGCACTTCTCCACTCCCTGGTTGAATACCAGCTGGAGGTGGTGGTAGGGATGTCAAAGCACTGTATCTGCTTCACACAGACATTGAGAGCTGAAGTCAGGGGTCTGTTAGCACCACATTTTGTGGCCCACAAATGTGTAGCTGGGAAGTAACCCAGGAATGCCCTGAAATTGTCATTGATTTGACAATTTATGAGGTTGGTGTCCTGCTGATGCCAATTGGCATTCTGTTTGCAAGAAACTGCAAAAATTCCTGTAATGAACACATGAACCCAAAGAATTTCCACTGAAGTAATACAGTATGTATCACCACTACCTACAGTGCCCATTTTTTACACTATCATGTAAGAGCTCTGGGTTCCCTTCCCATGCAAATTCCTTCACTGGACCTGAGAATCAAGAGCCCACTATGGAGGCAGTATGCCCAGGTCCTGGGGGCAGGCAACATTCAGTATGCACAAGCTCTGGGGGGTCCCATTCTGTATGCCTGGGCTCTGGAGAAACCATTTGGTATGCACAGTCTCTGGGGGTACCACTCAGTATGCACAGGCTCCAGGGGACCATTCAGTATGCCTGGGCTCTAGGTGGGCAGGTACCATTCAGTATGCCCAGACTGTGAGGGGGTGGGTACCATCCAGTATGCCCAGACTTCGAGGGTGTGGGTACCATTCAGTATGCCCTGGTTCTGAGGAGGGTGGATACCATTCAGTATGCCCAGGCACTGTGAGGGTAGGTACCATTCAGTATGCCCAGGCCCTGCGAGTGCCATGCAGTATGCCCAGGCTCTGTGAGGGCAGGTACCATTCATTATGCCCAGGTTCTGGGTGGGTACCATACAGTTTGCCCAGATTTGGGGAGATTGGTATTATTCAGTATGTCCCGGCTCTGTGTATATCATATAAATTGCAAAAAACTGCTTTACTGCTCTAGTTAGGGATAAAGCCACAAAAATCGGGAAATGTGGTGTTAGGGTTTTCAAAGCTAACACCCCATACCCATCCTGCACACACCAACAGGCGTTAGGGGAGTGCCTTGGGGTCATTTCTCACCTCATCTCATAAGTAAATAAGCTGAGATGCAGACAGTATTGAAGAATGGGTGAGCGTTAGGACTGATGACCCCAAAGCACACCCCCAATGTCTGTTGTTGTATGTGTAGGGTGGGTGTGGGGTGTTTGCTTTGGAAACCCTAACACCACATTTCCCTACTCTTGTGGCTTTATCCCTAACAAAAGCATTAATGCAGTGTTTTTGCAATTTATTTTCTTACTTTTTGAGATAGTATAATCGTATACTTATTTGCCTATGGGAGTGCAAGGCCCTCTGGGCCCTGCACTCCCATCCCTCCATAGATGTGTATATGTATGTAGCTGTGAAAGCGTAAGGCCCAGAATGGCCCTGCACTTCTATTTATAAGACAACAGTGACCAAATTATCAACATAGCCAACTTATTACCCCACCTCATGTACCCAGAATGGAAAATGTTCATATTCCAGCCAAAATGTAATTCTGCCCAACTGCAATGACATTCAATGCCAAAGGTTCAAAAATACATTTTGGCCAGGATTTGAAAACTGACAACTCTGACAAATATGAGGTGGGGTAATAATATTGCTATGTTGAAAATCTGAGGTCAAAATATTGAAAATTTCCAAAGTTATGAGCATGCATATTGAAATTGCAACAAATGGTCAAAACTTTGGCATTTTTTTTCATATTTTGACCCCAAATTTTCTTATGACCTCACCTCATAAAGGCAAGGAAAGGCAAGGCAAATTTTATTTTTCCAGGTGCCCAATCCCAGAGGCTTTGGGTGCCGTACATTAAAATACACTATCCACATAATAAATAAAAACTAAGAATAAATATAACAATATTATCAGCATAAAATAAATATGTCATGTGATGACACAAGACACAGCTAAAATCAGACATAAAAGAGGGGGGTAATCCCTAAGAGATTAGAGGACTAGGTCCGGGAAGGCCTGGCTAAATAGGAAGGCCTTGAAGCAGGCCTTGAAAACCTCAACTGAAGGGGCCTCCCATATAGCTGGTGGAAGCAAATTCCACAGGATGGGGCCAGTGACACTAAATGCTCTGTCACTGGCCATTTTAAGCCTCATTCTGGGAATCACCAGGAGGCCCCTAGAGGAGGATTGGAGGGAGTGGACAGATGCAGCAGGTGAAAGAAGGTCTGACAGATAGCCATGGCCCAGACCATGTAGGGTCTTAAAGGTGAGCAAGTCCACCTTGAAGAGGATCCTCCACCTTACCAGCAGCCAGTGCAGTTCACGCAGCACCAGGGTGATGTGGCAGTATTTCAACTGCCCGATTAACAGCCTGGCTGCTGCGTTCTGCACTAGCTGCAGCTGGCAGAGGTTCCCCCCTGAGACCCCAAGGTAGAGCGCATTACAGTGGTCAAGCCTTGACAACACGAAGGCATGCACCAAGGTCGGGAGGTCCATGGGCGGAACTAGGCACGTAACCCTCGTGATGTTCCTGAGATAGTAAAAGCTGGTGTGGACAATGGACGACACCTGAGACTCAAATGTCAATCTGCTGTCAAAGGTCACGCCTAGATTATGCACCCTAGAGGAGGCCTTCAGTGGCTCAGATCCCAGAAACAAACCAGTTTCCAGACCAGAGGCCATTTTGTTCTGCCCTCTGTTCGACTCCACCACCAGTACCTCCATCTTCTCAGATTAGAGTCACAGACAGCTGGAGGCCATCCAGTCATTGATCTTTGCAGAGCAGTTATTTAATACTTCCACCACACTGGATATCCCTGGTGCAAAGGAAAAATACAGCTGGGTATCATCAGCATAGCAATGAAAACCCAAGCTGTATTTCCTAATGAGCTCTCCCAGGGGCAGCATGTACATGGCAAACAACACTGGTGACAAGACTGAACCCTGAGGTACTCCACACAACAGGACGCTAGGGGAGGAGGAGAAATTCCCCGTCACTACCCATTGTCTCCTATTCATGAGGTAGGACTCACAGATGACAGAGCTGGTGAGTCCACAAAATTCCCTCAGGCAGTCAAACAACACATAAAGGTCTACTGTGTCAAAAGTTGAAGAGAGATTGAGGGGAATAAGAATTGTCCCCTTCTCCCAAACTCTAGCCCAGAGGAGGTCATTGTGCACCCGAACAAGTGCGGTTTCCATACTATGCCTCGCACGAAAGCCAGACTGGAATGGCTCATAGAGGTCAAAGGCTATGAGGTGCTCCTCCAGCTAAAGTGCCACAACCTTCTCAACAACCTTCCCTAAAAATGGGAGGTTGGAGATCAGAAGGTAATTCCCCTTGACGTCAGGGTCTAAAAATGTCTTTTTCAGGAAGGAACGCACCAGTGCCTCTTTCAAGGTATCAGGGAAGACACCCTCTGAAAAGAGAACACCAGACAATCAAGGCGAACACTGGAACAATGGTGTCAACACATCACATAAGAAATGAGTCGGCACTGGGTCCAGTTCACAATAAGTGCGCTTCAGCTTGGATGCAACCCCAATGACTTCTGACACTACCACTGGCTTAAACTCCCCCAACTAGGCAAAGTGCTCTCTGGTTGCCTGAGGCAACCACTTTTGGCCTCAATAAGGCTCACTGGCTGAACTCCCTGCTGGATGGCAGATACCCTGTGTGAGGAGAATTGAGCAAACTCTTCACAAAGGGCATCTGAAAAAGTATTTTTTGGCTGAAGACAGGCTGGGTTTAAGAGCCTGTCCACAGTTCAGAAAAGCACATTTGGTCAATTCTTCCCAGCAGCACTCTCCCTGGACAGGAACTCTGACTTCTTACAGGTGATTGCCCCCTGATACTCAAGAGAGACTAAAGGAGCTTAATATGTTTACCCTTGAGGAAATGAGGGAGAAGGGAGACATGATAGAAACTTTCAAGTACCTCAAGGGAATCAACAAAGTCCAAGAGGGTAGCATCTTTCAGAAAAAGAGATGTGTAAGAACAAGGGGGCACAATTTGAAGATAGAGGGCGGACAGCTCAGGGGCAATGTGAGGAAATATTTTTTCACAGAGAGGGTGGTGGACACATGGAACGGCTTTCCTGAGGAGGTCATAGGGTCAAAAACAGTTGGGGAATAAAAGAATGCATGGGACAGACATAAGACAATTCTATTGAGGTGTGGGAAGAAGTAGGCTGTTTGTTAACTAGGATCTTCAGTTAATCCAATAGGTAGGAAAATGGGCAGACTAGGTGGGCCAAGTGGTCCTTATCTGCCATCAAAGTCTATGTTTCTATGATACGCACCATAGTGGGAACGCAGGGCCAGTCTATCCACCTCCAGGCTGGACCTCTGCGGGCAGCACTCCAATCTCCGACCCATAATCTTCACCCCCTTGAGCTCCCCATCAAACCAGGGGGCCCTCAAGTGAGAGGATTTGGGTCATACACAGGCTGGTGTGAGAGAGTCGAGTGCTGCAGCCAACACCCTATTATAGGTGGTAACCGCCTCACCTGGACCCCCTACACATGCACTATTCACAAATCTGTGGCAAAATGCCATTCAGCACCACAGGTAGGAAAACATGTTTTAGAATGTGAAAAAATAACAGTTGTACTGTTCATGAGGTGGTGTGAAAAATTGGTTATGTTGAAAATTTGGAGTCAAATTATTGAAAATTACCAAAGTTATGCACGTGCATAGAAATATTTAAATGAATGCTCATAACTCAGCAATTTTTAGGAATTTTTTCACCAGATTTTCAACATGGCCTTTTTGGGACACCACCTCATGAACACTGGTGGTGAAATTTCATTATTCAGTCAATAAAGGTGATTTCACGCAGTGACCATGAAATCAGCTTCTGGGCCAATTAATGAAATGACAGTGACAGCGTTCATGAGGGGGAGTCCCAAAAAGGCTATGTTGAAAATTTGTCAAAAAAAGTCCTAACAATGGCAAAGTTATGAACATAAGTTCAAAATACCATTGAAATACATTATACGACACTTAACTTGATTCCTCAGTTCATGGTTGAGCTTTGAAGAGTGCAGACGTGTACCAGTCCACAGAAGATGACAGCCTATGACCTCTGGTGGTAAGTATAGGATAAGTGGGGGTGGCGGGGTGGTGGGTGCTCAGTGGGAGGGTTACGATGGGTTAGGGGGATGGAGGGGATGACGAGGGACCATTTTCTTTTTTTCAGGTTAAAAAAGACATTGGGGGACTGTTTTCTTTTTTACAGGGACAAGTACAATAAATATTTAGGGATACTAGGGGTGGGCTCCCCAGTGCCACACACTTCTTGGGGAGAAGGGCTTGTAATGCTGATTGGGCCCCCTGATGTCGACACAATAAATGAAAAAACAAGCAATGGGAAGGACAATAATCAGATGGTGGGCGGTGCTGCTAGACACCAGGGACAGCAGTTGGAGGGTGGGGGGGGTTCCACTAGACACCAGAGAAAAGGGTGGCTCACAGCTGAATCTACAGCCAGCATCACAAGTTCCAGCTGTGACTGCAGAAGTCAAGAATATCTCACGGTTCTCATACAGAGAATGCGGGGAAGTGCTCTTCTCACTAAGCAGGGCAACTGGGATTTTGGATGCCCAGTTAATATATATGTGGGCACAATATTTGAAAACAAACATCAGAATCTAGCTGAACAGGTCCCGTTTAGCTAGGTTCCAATGTTTGTTTTGTGAAATCACAGCATTTTTGTGTTTTTTACATGGTTGTAAGTTGGTAGAAAAAATCAGCAAGATGGCGGTTGACACGGCACTAAAAAATGTGTGGTGCCCTGCCAATTCAGTGGCACAAAAGTAAAAAGGAGCATTTGTGGCAATACATTTTTACTTTTATGGAGAAACGTTATCTCAAAAACCCTACTGAGCATGCGCAAGTCAGAAAACTGTAAAATTTAAAGCCTTATAACTCTGAAACCCTTTAACATTTATCCACCAGACCTGTCAAAGGCACTACCTTGGGACATGACACATGTCCCCTGCAAGTTTGGGGCAACAATTCCTTTTCATGTTGGCTATAGGCAAAAGGAAAAAAAAAACAATGTTAAGTATAGGAAAACATTTTTTTTTCTTAAAAGGACACATGCTGCCATCCCTGCCCCACAACACCCAGCCTGAAGCGCCGGGGCTTCGCTCTGCCAGTGGGCAGTTGGCAGAAACTAGCCGACCCAGGGAACCATGAGGCTGGAAGGGACAGCCAGGAAACTCTCGAGAAAGCCGCAGCCAATTGACTGCCATCTCTGCCCCACAACACCCAGCCTGAAGCGCCGGGGCTTTGCTCTGCCAGTGGGCGGTCGGCGGAAACTAGCCAATCCAGGGAACCATGAGGCTGTGAGGGATAGCCAGGAAACTCTCGGGAAAGCCGCAGCCAATCGGTAAGCGAGAGCTCCTCTAGGCACAGCAGCTGATTGGCTCTCCTGCCCCATTGACTTATACTGACTGAGCCTGCATTTCCGAAATCTGTCTGGGACTTGGGAATTTCTTCCCTTCATTCTAGTAAAAATCTCCCAAAAAGAGCTGTCTTCTTATTGCTGCAACTGTAAAGGGAATCTGTTGATTTGTTGTGTTTTTTGCTGTAATTCCAAATCCTTGGTAACCGAAGTGGGCCAGATGCTGAGGCGCCACTTTTCCTTCCTTAAATTGTGTAAAATTCCTAAAAGTGCTGTTCTCTGCTAAGGTAATTGCAAGGGGAAACTGTTGATTTACTGTTTTTGCTGTGATTACAAATTCTTTTTGCATTTGTAAGGTGGGCCAGACACTGAGGCGCCACAGCCCCCCCCCACAGCCTTTTGTTGTGCAGATTTAGGCACTGTGACGAGCAGGAACACTTGTTCTACCTCTATTTAATTTATTGCACCTTCCTCAGTCTCTCTCCAGACTGCCATCCCTGCCCCACAACACCCAGCCTGAAGCGCCGGGGCTTCGCTCTGCCAGCGGGCGATCGGTGGAAACTAGCCGACCCAGGGAACCACGAGGCCGGGAGGGACAGCCAGGAAACTCTCGGGAAAGCCGCAAATTTTTTGCCTCCACCCTTCCTCCTCTTGTGTGTTACTTTTATAGGCATCTTCCCACCAAAATCTCTTCCACGCCCTCAGCATTACCCTAAACCAATAAACGGTTCCACTGTCTTGCTGATCCAACTAATCAGCAACTTCACTACTCTCCCAGTAGCCAACTAACAATATCTCTCTCACAATGGGGAGTTTACTTCTGATACTTCTTTCACTGTCAGCCATGGGGTTCCCCAAAGAAGATGTCCCTATCACACAAACTATGGTGATCCATCCGCCCAGTCTCTCTGAACCATCCCCATTGTTTGATGCTCAGACCCTCACATATGCCCTACCATTGCTGCATCGATTACAGTGGGGTGACCCCCAAAAAGAGACGCAAACCACCATACATGTATTTCAATCAAGGCTCCACTACAGGATATACAGATTCCCCCTACACCTGACCACCAAACTGCTACTTGGTGTCTCGACACAATCCTATAACCCCACATGGAGTACCCCAAAAGAGTGGCAACAGAATAAGAGAAGGAGGACCAAAGACAGCCCCCTCTCCCTATCTCTGGCAGCCCTCATGAAACTTCTGCTCTTTCTATTGCTCTGTATTGGTAACATGGAAATCAACCCAGGACCCCCTGAATGTATTACCTCTCCAGCAGACCTAACCACAATTAAAGGCCTCAGTTTTTTGCATATTAATGTATGCAGTCTGTTGAAAAAACTTACACTGATACAAGCCTGGGTTGCCCATACCTTGCTAGACTTTCTCATGGTATCTGAGACATGGCTCAAACCCACCACAGCAGACAGGGATGTTAACCTACCCAACTATCAGTTATTCAGAGTGGATCGCCAAACAAGGGGCAGTGGAGTAGCTATATATGCAAAATCCGGTATACCTGTATCCTGAATTGCTGCAACCTCTATGCCCAAGGAATTTGAATGCCTATCCCTAAAAGTATCCCTCCCCAATACAGCAGCTTTTCAGCTAGTTGGATGCTACAGACCCTCCTCTGCTGACCTCAAGCTCTTATCCCACCTGGGGAATCTGCTCAAGCCCAGCACTGAAGAAGTCATTATTCTAGGTGACCTGAATTTCAACTGGCTTACCCAGGCAGCTACACCTCTGGTATCATTCTGTGATACACATGGGTTCACACAACTAATTAATGAGCCAACAAGAATTAATGCAAGGAATAGTAATAACAGCACACTACTTGATATCATGCTAGTGAATAAACCACATCTATTCACACATGCTGGAGTGCTTTTCAGCGATATAAGTGATCACTGCCCCATCGCAGGGGTAAGATCTTCCAGCAAAACAACAACCCTGCAAAATTCCTAATGAGGAGATCCAAGAAAAACATCAATATTGAAGGATATTTGCATGATCTAGCTCACTCTCCAAGCTGGCAAGAGTTTTATCTTGCTCATTCTGTGGAAAAAGCACAGCAGGTGCTAAATAGCATTATAATAAGTGCCCTTAACATCCATGCTCCAATCTCTAGTACCGAATAAAAAACAAATCCTGTCATTGGTTTTCAGCTGACCTCAAAGCAGCACTGCTGGAGAGAGACAAACTCTGGAAAATGGCAAGAAAAACCAAGAATGCAAATGACTGGATGATCTTTAGGAAAGCCAGAAATAGATGCACCAAGAAAGTTAGGGATGCAAAGGCTGCCTTCTGCTTGGCTGAGCTTGACTCTTCCTATCATAATCCTGCTAGGTTTTGGGGTACCATCAAGGGTATGGTTGGGCAGGATTCTAGCACCTCCCTACCAACTCAATTACACCACAGTAATGGCCCTATCTCTGGCAAAATGGAAATTCTGGACACCTTCAATAACCACTTCACAACGGCTGGCCTTGCCTTTGACACCTCTCCAGCTAACCTGCTGCATGCACAATTAAGCTCCCAGTACACTGGTGCTTAGAGAGCTGACTCTTCCTTCAGCTTCAAATCTGTACTGTTGAAGCAAGTAGAGGACCTACTATGGCAGATGAATATCAAAAAAAGTGCAGGGGCAGACTCTCTGGACCCCTACTTTCTAAAGATTGCATCCCATGTACTTGCAATTCCCCTAACACATCTCTTTAACCTATCTCTAAACTCTGGTTCTATTCCCACACTGTGGAAGACAGCCCAAGTGGTCCCCCTTCTAAAATCAGGGGACCCTATGGACCTTAATAATTACAGGCCCATTTCCATTTTACCAGTGCTATCCAAGATGCTGGAGAAATTAGTGAGTACCCAGTTAAGGGAATATCTTGACGATGCTAACCTCCTGAATTCTGCTCAGTCTGGATTCAGGGCCAAGCATAGCACTATCACTGCACTAGCCAAGGTCACAAATGACTGGCAAACCGAATTAGATAAAAAGAATAATGTCTGTGCAGTATTTCTTGACCTGAGCAAAGCATTCAACACTGTGGACCACGAGCTTCTACTATCATCCTTGCACTCCATTGGCCTAGATCCACCCTCCCTTAAGTGGTTCAGGTGTTATCTTACCGGTAGGTCACAGCAGGTAAAAGCTGAAGGTGACCTATCCCCATTAAAACCACTGCTAAGAGGAGTCCCCCAAGGTTCTATCCTGGGTCTGATCCTTTTTGTCATCTATATAAATAATATTGATTCAACCCTCACCAAATCCTCTGTACACCTCTTTGCTGATGACACTGTTTTGTATGTCGGCAACCCTTCTTCTGCAGCTGCCCGTGAAATCCTACAAACAGAATTCTCCTTGTTACAATATCAGCTACTTGAGAAAAAGCTTCTGTTAAATGCCAAGAAAACTAAAGCAATGATGTTCACAAATCAAAGCTCCACCAGCACCTCCTCTTCAATCATTCTCCCCCAGCTATGCACTATACTTGGAGAAAATCTGGAGTATGTAGAAAAATTCAAATACCTAGGTGTGTGGATTGACAGCAGACTCAACTTCACTCATCATTTAGAATAACTGCTAAAAAAGCTTTGCCAAAGGCTTGGCCTTTTCTATAGATTAAAACCCTTCCTAAACAGAAATTCAAAGATGAGATTAGTCCAGGCCATTTTTCTCTCAGTTGTTGACTATGCAGACTTCCTTTATAGTCACTGCCCCATCTCCTACCTACACAAGTTGGATACCTTATACCATAGAGCAATAAGATTCATAACAGATCTGCCATGTAATACCCATCATTGCTCTCTTTATGCTGCAGTTGGATGGGTTTTCCTACACCTCAGAAGGAACAGAAATGCAGCTCTATGGACTTACAGAGCGTTATCAAAAAAACTCCCAAACTATATTCTGGACTGCTTCACCCAGACCATTCCTAGTTCCTATGCCCTAAGAAGCAACAACATCATCCTGTTCAAATTGCCCAAATTCAACACCCGGCTAGGGAGGGCAGCAATCAGCTATTCTCTAGCTATAGCATGGAACACCCTACAAAAATTCCTAAAACTGTTCAATCTTATACCAATTGCATCCTTTAAACAGCGTTGTACAGATTTCTTCACAGAGAAATGCAGTTGCTATTGCTAGAGATAGCTTTTTCAACTCACAATCTCCCTACCAAAAATTCACCATATATGGCATAATCTTTGTTCTTCAGTTCTCCCTCCCAGGCAGACACCCCATCTTATGGCACCCAGTAATACCTTCCACCGTCCTAGTATTACATTATGCTGTGTGTTTGCCATGGCCCCTCCACTGGGATATGTATATACTGTATATACTGTAAATATTAGCTTAACTTTCCTATAACCCATTTTATCATGTGAATTTTACTGTACATCACTGTGTTTATAAATGTTTTTTTCCCCTGTATGTATAACTGTTTATATAAGTGTATTGATGTATCTGTTGTGTATTAACTGTTGAACCTTGACCTTATCAGGTCCATCTTGTAAATGAGCCTTGCTCAATGATGCTCACCTGAATAAATAAAGATTTGATTGATTGATTGATTGACATGCAAATCTCAGAAACCACACAAGCTACCATCACAAAAATTTTCACAGAGCAAGAGTTTGCCTATTAGACAACACATACACAATTTCAGCTCATGTTGTCAAAGGGAGCCAAAGATATTAATGTACAAAATTCAGGGTTTAACATTCAACAGGCTACTCAACCCTAACTATAGGGGCACTATCGCGCCCCTATAATTTATAAACAGATTCAAAAATACAGCAATCTGATTGGCAGAGAACTGTCACATGGTGTCTTATTATTTCAGCATAACTGGACAGCTTGGCTCTTGCAGTTGTTTATTCAGTATTTTTTTCTCTTTAAAGACTGTTTCATAAATCAAGTAACACCCTCCCAGGTGTCTGGTCAGGAAGAAATATACCGACCTCTTGGCTGGTTGAAGGCCCTTAGCTTTGCTTTACCCCTTACAACACACTCATGGTGTCCATATATTTTAGCATGACCAGACACCTCTTTTGGTGTTACTGATTACACGTATGACAGACAGACAGACAGATAAACCAAACTGGTCTAAAAGCTCATGGCCTTTGGAAGCTTGTATATTTGCATGGGTTTAGTTTTACATTGTTCTTGTCTGCCTCTGCACAACCCCTGAAAAACTGCAGGTGAGCGTGTGGTTATTTCAGTTTTGTTACCTTTAAACTCATGTGCTCATCTTTCAAAGACTTCCTTCTGTTTCAGAACGAAATTGTGCCAACATCACAGTGGTATGGCGATATGATATGAGCTTTAAGATGGCCTTAAAGACCCACTTGTTCCAGTTTGCTTTTGGGGGAATTTTATGCAGTGAATTCTTTATGTTATGGGATTAATAGTTTTGATACAGAAGTCAAGATCCGTATTTTTTATCATTTTATTGTTTTATTGAGTTTTTATTAACTAAAATTTGTACAGCACTTTGATACCTGTGAATTGTGCTAAAAAATAAAGATTATTATTATTATTCATATACTGTAAGCAAGATTAGGGAAAGTCTACAAAATTAAATGTTTTACTGTTCAGTCCACAAACACACACACACACACACACACTCCATTTTTAACTAAGTAAAATTTGTGATCTGTCTTTGACACACTACATCCTGGTGATGCTACACAGGGTATAACTACCACATACTGTAGCATTCTTTAACAAAAGAGAATCGTATGATGACAGAGTACCATTTGTACCCCAAACAACAAATAAGTAGAATCACTGCTCAAAGGATCAGAAGAAAAATCAAACCTTCAGTTCTTCAAGCCTTAAGCTGCTACTCATCCACTTAGTTATCATGTTTGCTCAGTCCTCATTTCTAAGACTTAAAGTTGAACAGTTCATAAAAGAGTTTCCCTTCAGGTATTAAGAGTAAACATTATGTTTCACAAGGATTTTTTCCCCCGTAATCAGCAAGGAGAAGTAGCTTTTTCAAGTTCAAGTTTCAAGCTTAAGTTTATTTAGGGATAGGTCATTGACTTAACTTTGGTTTACTGATATTAGCCCCCCTTCCAGCTCTAAAGCCATAAGGAGAATACTTGTATGTCTTGCAGCACTTCTGTAACACTCTGCTCAGTGTTTACCTTGGCTAACATTAACAAATCAAATTTGGGTGTTAATTGGCATTACTCGCACTACATAATAATGGCAATTTTTCAGAAGGAGATGTAATTCATGTATATTTAGTTTCTATGACTTCAGACTAATCAAATACATTAGCAAGTGATATGAGATGCTAAGCGACTCCCTTTTATCTGCTAATGGATGGATGGAATGTTCTCACATTCGGTTCCCAGCTTTCACACGTCTGATATAGAGCCATTAACTGGAGATTATATATCTCTTATTACCATGCTCCCCTTTGAAATATCTCTGTTTTCTTCCTTAGAGCAGTCACTTACTGGTTTGTTATGTTCAGGAGTTGAAAATGTCACTTTCCTGGATTTGAGCCTATCAAACTATCGTCTGAACCAGGGGTCTCCTAGCCACTAGAGGACAGAACTTGGAACCAGTTAGTTTTTTTGACCTTGTCCTGCTGGAGAATTCAGATGTGTACCATAGCCTTCAAAGAGTGAAATGTTTTTCTTGAGCAGTTGTGGGGTTTGGCCAGCTAAACTGTGTTTGAGATTGATGTTAAGCATCTAAATTAACAGAGGGAGAAACTGAAAAATTTATGTCAAAATTTACCATACAACACCCAAGCAAGGACTCTAGTGGTAAACTAAAGGAAGAGCTTCTCTAGCCTAGCTAAAGTAAGTGCCACTCTATGGTAAACTGCAGTTGTGACATCCCCACCCCAATAAAAGAGAACTATTTATCTAGAAAGGCAACTGAAAAAGCAGCAAATGCATACAAAAATGACATTGACCACACTATGGGAGAGCATCATGGGAAGTATATGCAAATCACCATAAAGGAACTTCAGCTTACTCTTCTTTAAACAGGACTCAATGGTACAAGAAGAGTGAAAAAAATCTCTGAATAGGCTGCCAACAGCAGAGAGCAGCAGGCACAGACACATGCTTTATCTACAATAGGAATTATCAGTTTATCATATATGTCTTTCATCCCAGGAGGAGAGGGAACACCCATATGATCTCAGTGGTTTGGACCATAGGGAGCCAAAAACAGGAAAGCAATCTAAAAGATGAGGACCTCAGTGCAAACACACTATAACAAGGGTGACCCTGGAAGGGCATTGGCAGTAAAGCCAAGTTTCAAAGAACTGCAAAACCACAGATATGTCACTAATGCAAAGCATCATGGGATGCATACGCAATTCACCATGAAGGAAATTAAGGCTGGCTCAGCTTTTAGCAGGACTAAATAGTGCCAGAAAACCACACCTGTCTCTCAGAAAGGGGTGAGGAGGACCAAACATATGATCTCAATGGTTTTGGTTATTGTGAGCCCAGACAATTTATTTAAAATTTGTTGATGGGGGAAAAAGCACACTGAGCTAGAGCTCATCTCCAGGTGTGTGACCCGGGGGGAGGGGATATTACAAGGTGGTAAGAAATACAATAAACAAAAAAATGGCAAATGTGAAGTGCAATACCAAATAAAGTGAGAAGTGCAATTTATAAAACGGCGTATCAGATGGTGCAAGGTACAACATTTACAAACTTGCAAGAAATTAGTGTTTAAAAGTGGCAAGTGTAGTGCATTAACACAGACTATCAGATGACACAAGGTACAAAAATGTGCTGTTCATGGTAATAAATCATTAAAAAAGGAGGGGGGACGTGGCTTAGCTCCTAACATGATGGCTGCCTGATTCAAGCGCTCCGCCAACCCAGGGGTTTAATTCATGTTATTTACACCACCTATTGTACCTTTTTCAAGAGGTGTGGCAGAGATACTCATTCTGGGTCAATCGGCGATCAAACTGATCCAATCGTAATCACCAACTGTCCACTTCAAGGATTACTGGAGCTGTCCATGTTTCTCACCTCTCAACATGGCGCACAACAAGGGTCCTGATGCCTCCACGGGCCTCAACATGCAGCAGATCAGTGACATGTTCAAGGCCCTGATGCAGCTTATGGCTGAGGTCACCCTGGCATTAAACAACAAACTACTGCTATACAACAAATAGATGCCAGCGTGTAAAGACTTGAATCATGATGGCCATAACACTGCTGCTATTGATTTATTAACATCCTGATCCATGACAGGAAAAACATCCACATGCTGAAAATAAAATCAGCGACATGGAAAACAGGAGCTGGCGCAACAACCTGTGACTCCTAGGTTGCCCCAAAGGTCCAGAATGAGGGAACCCTCTGGATTTCCTATACAATGTTTTGCCTGAAGTACTGCACCATGAATTGCCTCCAGGCCAGGTGATCGAACGAGCCCACAGGACACTACACCCTATAAACAGTAAACACTAATCTAAGCCAGGGGAGAGGTCTAGCCCTCTAATGGCCCAAATTTTGAACTTTGAGGAGAAGGAATGGATCACCTCCAGGGCCCGGGAGCTCAGTGCCCTATCCTGGCAAGGCCATAAAATCCTGATTTTTCAGGACTACTCTCGGGAGCTGGCGGCCAGGCAGAAGAAATATACTGATGCCTGCTACCTGATGCATTCATTGGGTATTTGGTTCTCACTCTGTTACCCCTCCACAATGCGCCTGGAAGTGAATGGTGCTCCTGTCTCTTTCTCCACCCCTGAGGCTCTCATGGAATATCTCAGGTGCAACTGACCTTCTCACAACAGGGCTGATCTCCCGGTAAACCGAAGCATTAACTCTGACCACACCAGGCAAAAAAATATACTTGCTGATGCACCAAATACAGGAGGAGAGTCCCAGGACTTCTACAACTTCAGAGGCATGGCTCCGGGCCTCCCAGCCAGATCCCGTAAGCAGCAGCAATATGGCAAACGTGCTAGATGGAGCCACCCACAAGACCACGAAGTAGAGCAGGAGTGATGCCAGGAAGAATCAACGCTGACCACCTCCAACACCAGCATTATCAGGTTTTCAACTCCAAACCGCTATGCAGCACTGGCCCCCCAGGAACCAACAGAATCCCCGGAATTTCCTGACTACCCAGAGGTGGAGATGGTGCTGGAGGCCTGCACTACTGAAGCAGAACATGGACAATAGAGAAGCCCCCTCGGCACAGCCTCCACTCTGCTGCATCGTTCACTGACTCACATGGACCTTGGCTCAGACAAGCGGGCATCTCATGTTCTAGTCCAAACAAGAAAACCCCAGATGGAGACATAGCAGGACAATACATAGATAAGTGTCCTTTCTTTTTTCTTGAAGTCAGGGCATGGGTATGGACTTAGGGATAGGCACCTAAATGATCTCTGTTTTTTTCTTTTTTTTCTCTCTTTTTGTTACCTTGGGGTAACTGGTGGCTAATACCTGGGCAATGTATAGAAATTGTCCCCTATCTGCCCCCTCTGGGAATATTGTCCCAATATCTATTCCCTGCTGACCAGATAATTGCCTCTGGGACACGTTACAGTTTACAGTCTGTATGTACAATTGTTATCTAGTTTTATGCAGTGTTTTTTGCTATATCTGTCGACTCTTTACTTTAAACCTCTTCTGCGAGGGGGCCTGCCGACTGATACAGGCTGGAGGCTAGATACTTAATTTAATCCACTTGAGAGGATGAGTACTCTGATGTTGGGAAGCCTGTGCACCATGGCAGCATTTATGTCCCTCCCTAGCAGGAGGTGTGTTGTGTTAACTTTAAAAACTTTACATACGGAATAGATGGTGCCCAAATTGCCAAGGTCCCCCCTTCCCTTGTCTCCCTCCATACCTCTGCAGCGGGGCCCCATGCAGGCACAGAGACACTGAACAATGTTGGGGCATTGCTATCAGGTCCGAAGATGGGCACATGCCACAGATGCCACATCGCATCTACTGTTGAGACATGACCAATCTCCAGATGCCCCTGGCTCAAGGGATATTCATTTTGTGAATCACGCACCAGATTTTGTCTCATTCCCCAGGGCAGTGGTGCTCAGACAGTCTGGCCCACACATCCTCTTTCCCTCTCAACACCCTAGCAGGTTTGGAATCCCTTGCTCCCAGTGGGTTCCTTATCCGTAGCACCCCCCCCAATGGAAAGGTGGGTTAGGCCTGAGAGGATCCTGTGTTCTCAGCCTGCTAAACCAAGCTGTACCGATGAGCAGCCATGCACATTACCTGTAAATAGTTTTCTTTGTGTTACTGTTTTCTTGTTAATACTGTTTCTGCATCGTGTGATACTGTTTGCTTACTGGTTAATAGGTAATTATATGTCTGCCATTACTCGATGCTGTGCCCAGCAACGGGGCTGTATTCACTCAACAGAGGTGCACAGTACTAGCCCTGGTTCACCCGGTTGAGCACTCACTCTTGCCAGCTATTTATTGTACAATTTTTCCTTCAACATATTTCACTGTACCTCTGACTATGGCTGATACCTCATTTGTCACCTGGAATGCCAGGGCGCTCAACACACCGACAAAACAGGAAAGGGTACTATCACAGCTGAAGAGAGAGAGGGCTCAGGTTGCCTTCCTGCAAGAAACAAAACTAACCAAGCTGGACCATGCTCATCTGGTGAGAGACTGGGTGGGGAAGGAGATCCATGACGGTGCCCCACAAGGAAAAGAGGTGTAGCTATTTTGTTGCACAAGTCCTTGCCCTAGCCCATTCTGAAGAGTAAATCAGATCCTCAAGGCATGTGGGTATTAGCCCTGCTTGATACCCCTAATGGGCATGTCCTCTTGGTAAATATATATGCCCCAAATGAGGATGACTCCACCTTCTTCTTAGACCTAATGACCAAAATAGAAGTCTTGAGTGAGCAAGATACAACCATTATAGTCAGAGGGGGGAGAGATTTCAATCTCACGTTGGTTCCAGTACTGGATGGAAGCGATCAGGGAAAGAAAACTCACACTGAAAATTGCAGGCTACGTTGAGGCTGAGCTCAGAATTCCAGCTGGTGGACATCGGGCACCTCACACACCCCAAGGAATGCGATTACACTTTCTATTCTGGAGTCCATAGTACCTTTAGCAGACTGGATTTCTGGTTGATTTCGCAATCTCTCACCCAGTCAGTCCTTGATTCCAGAATTCTCCCCACGACTATCTCAGACCATGCCCCGGTCCAGTTGATAATACCCTGGGGTGCTCCTTCACCCCGATCTCCCACATGAAGAATTGATCCTCTTCTCATGCATGCCAAAAATTCATAGACTGGGCTAAATATGAAACTAGACTGTTCCTGCAAGAGAACCCTGTCTCTCATACCTCTGCCCAAAACACCTGGGAAACATATAAAGCCACCATTAAGGGGAAGAGCATGGGTTCTGCTGCACACAGTAGGAAGGACAGAGAGCAGGAGTTGACCAGGCTGGAAGGGGAGCTTGCCACTGCTGAACAAGCCCTCTTGGCCATGTCTCACACCACCCCCCACTCCACCTGCGGCCGATGAGTCCTTACATTTTGTATGAGAATAAATGAGCTCCTGTCCCGGAAGGCCGACCTGGCTATGCTCCAAGTATGCCATATATACTGGGAGGGGGGAGACAAAAGTAGGAAAACACTGGCATACCAACTCCAGAAGCAGCAAGCAAAAGGTATATCACTGGGCTTAAGGACCCCACATCCGGGAGGGTAAGAACCAAACTGCAGGAGGTGAATGATTCTATGACAGCCTTTTATTCACAGCTGTACACCTCATCCTAGGCCGAAACCAGATCCGACAAAACTCTGGACTCCATATCCCTGCCCAAGCTGTCAACTCAATGTGCAGCCCTTGAAGAACCCTAACTACTGAAGAGATTTCTGCCACCCTGCAATCTCTTAAAAAAGGGAAAGCCCCTGGGGGGGATGGCTTCTCTGTGGATTTTCTTCAGGCTATGGCACCTTTGATTGCTCCGTTGCTCTGCCAGGTGTTCACTGAGTCAGAGGACGAGGGCATACTGCGTCGCACTCTTCAGGAGGTCATAACAACTGTTCTCCCCAAGAAAGGGAAGATCCCACTGAGGCAGCTAGCTACCATCCCATATCGCTGATAAACTCTGACAGTAAAGTGTATGCAAAAGCCCTAGCCACCAGACTGAACCCCAATTTACCCTCCCTGATTCACCCGTCTCAAGTTGGACTCATACAAGGGAGATATAGTACTGACCATATATGGATGCTTCTCAGTCTCATCCATCTAGCCAAACAGGTGAACACCCTGGCAGTTGCCTTAGCAATTGATTTTGAGAAGGCGTTCAATTCAGTCAAATGGGACTACCTCCATACTGTCCTGGAACATTTTGGATTTGGACCCCACTTTTGGGTCACTGTTACTGTTCTTTACACTTACCTTCAAGCCTGGGTGTTAACCAGTTCAGTGCTATCTGACCCCTTTCAACTCCACAGGGGAACCAGACTGGGTGCCCCCTTTTTTCCCCTGCTATTTGGTGGTGGGAAAATTAATGGAGAGTATACTAAAGGAACGATTGGGGGTATACTTGGAGGAGGTGGGAGGTCTGGATAGTTGGCAACAAGGGTTTGTGCCAGGTAGATCATGTCAAACCAATCTTGTGGAGTTCTACGAATGGGTAACATCAGAACTGGACAGGGGAAAGCCTGTGGATGTATTATTCTTGGACTTCAGCAAGGCGTTTGACTCTGTCCCCACAATGGTCTGGTGGAGAAACTGATGGGGTTAGGAGTAGGCCCTTTGATGGTCAGATGGATTGAAAACTGGCTAGCTGGATGCACCCAGACAGTAGTGGTCTGTGGGGAGCTCTCAAGCCCTAGAGAGGTTGGTAGTGGGGTACCGCAGGGCCCGGTCCTGGGTTCTGTCCTGTTTAATGCATACATATCAGACATCAGGGAGGGTATAGGGTGTGAAATGAGTCTCTTCACTGATGACTCCAAGATGGGAGCAGTAGTTGAGAGAGAAGAGGGGAGGTTGGCCCTGCAAGGGGACCTGGACACCCTGGAAAGCTGGGCTCACACATGGAAATTAAATTTCAATATCACCAAGTGCAAGGTGTTACATCTTGGGCTGGGAAACCCTAAACACAGGTACACCCTGGGAGGGGAGGCGCTGGAGGCCTCAATAGGGGAAAAAGACCTAGGGGTCATGGTGGATGCATGTATGAATAACTCTGAGCAGTGCAGGAGAGTGGCTAGTAAGACAAACAGGGTGTTGGGATGCATCATAAGGGGGATCACCTCTAGGAGCAAGGAAGTGATTCTGCCGCTGTACAATGGACTGGTTAGACCACACCTTGAGTACTGTGTACAGTACTGGAGACCACACTTGAAGAAGGACATACAGCTCCTGGAGAGGTACAGAGGAGGGCAATTAAGATGATATGAGGGCTAGGGATTTGACGTGAGGACAGACTTGAGGAGCTCTGCCTGTTTTCATTGGAGGAGAGGAGAGACAGGGGGACATGATTGAGGTCTTCAAGTACCTCAAGGGAATAAATAAGTAAACGTGGAGGGATCTTTAGACTAAAGCAGGGAGGTATCACCAGAGGGCATGGTTTGAAGTTGGAAGGTGGAAGGGTGAGGGAGGAAAGAGGAGGAGGGTTTGCACTGAGAGGGTGGTGGACCCTTGGAATGCACTGCCTGATGAGCTGGTTCAGAGATCCACAGTGGAGGGCTTCAAGAGAGGGTGGGGCAGACACAGAAAGTGGATGTATCAGATGATGGCCTGCCCAAGGGGGTGAGGATGGATGATAGGGGTTTCTGGAACACAAGGGGGGGAGGGCCTCGGCACCCAACTAGGGATCTGAGGTTCGAGCAGACTCGATAGACCATAAGGCCTAATCTGCTGGCAAATAGTATGTTAGTATTTGTACTGACAGTTGAACCCCTGGCATCCTCAATACGGCAGGACCCACACATCAGAGGGATACAGCTAGGGAAGTCTCAACACTCCACCCTTATGAACGCAGACAATCTTCTGGTCCCATTAGAGGATGCACAGTCATCAATCCCTCCTTTACTGGCCCTTTTAAAAAAATGTACACACATCTTAGGCCACAAAGTTAACCAAAATAAAACTGAGATACTCCCTCTCAACCCTAAATGTTGCCATCAGATTATCCCCCAACTTGGTCTTAAGTGGTCTTCTCACACCATCACTTCTTTAGGTATAAAAGTTGGGACCAATATTGACAAATGGTGGGACAACAATCTTGTCCCCCTGGTGGGAGAATGAAAGGGAGAAATGGATCGATGGAACCAGCTACACCTTATCATGGCCGGCAAGATTGCTGCCTTCAAAATGTCAATGGCGCACAGATTCTTTCATTTAATATCACACATTCCTTTATACCTGCCCTCACAATGGTACCAGAAGCTGGATGGGATGATCGGCTCATTTCTATGGGGTGATAGCCTGCCCCATTACAGACGAAATGCTCTTAGAGTGCACTGGACTTAAGGGGCATGGGGACTGCCTTGGATGGAAGGTTATAAGTTAGCTTATCAATGTTCGCAAACTCTGAAATGGTTTCAATCCCACTCTCACTGCTCCCTTCAGTGGTTAGAGACAGAACAAATATTGGGAGACACCCCATGTTAGCATTTCTACTAAGGGCTGACACACCTCGTGCACATCAAACTTATCCTACCCTAGGAACATCTATCCAATATTGGAAGATATTACACAAAAAATTGGGGATCCCCCCTCATCCCCTCTCCCTCACCCCCCTGTGATGTAACTGCCTCATTAAAATAGGGGGCTCCTCTGTGCTATGGCCTAAATGGAGGGACAGGGGCATTCTTTTTCTCAGAGATCTGTTGACTCCTAATACTAGAGTGGTAAACTTCTTCCAAAGCATGCAACTTTGATGGTCCTTACCTACATCTGACTTTTGGAGATACTTACAGCTAATGGATGCAGTTAAGCCCCTCCTTCTCCCTGACATATGCCCAGTCAGAGCCCCATTTAAACTCAGTAGCTGGCTTTGCCTACCAAAAGGGACAGCAGGGGCTATATATGCCTCACTGAGGGACTCCCGGCTGAATCCAGCAACCTCTTCAAAGAGCAAATGGGAAAAGGCTTTAAACATACAGATCTCGGACACCCAGTGGGCCCAGTGTTGGAAAACGGGACACACTGCACATAGGGATGTCTGGAGCAGGCTAATGCATAATAAAATACTGCACTTATGGTATAGGACTCCGACAGTGCTAAAGAAGGCTACGGTATTGACACATGATAACTGCTGGCATTGTCAACAGCCTGGAGGGGATATATTACATATTCTCTGGCATTGCCCCTTAATATCCCCCATATGGTTACTAGTCTCACAAGAGGCTAGCACAACCCTTCAGCACCCTATACTACCCTTAGCTCCTCTGCTACTGCTTGGCATGAGGTCAGAGGCTCCATCCCTTACTTCATACCAGTTCAGATGGCTCATGTTGCTCTGCATGCAGGTGAAATGTATCATTCTTAGAAACTGGAGAAGCCCTACGACACCCACCATCACAGACATTTTTTCAACTCTTGCAACATTGCATGAACTGGATAGGTGGTCCCATGTAGCCCTAGATCAGGCAGAGAAGTTTCGGCAATGCTGGACACCATATATGGCATACCTAGCCACAAGGGCAGGCATTGGCTGAGGCTACTTCACCATAACTAATGGAGTATACCTCAACAGTAACTTAGCAGATGGATATTGACCTCTCTCCTTGTAGCAGGTATGCAAGCAAGTTACCTCTGTTTTTTATGGATTGTCTTCTATATAGTTTGCTTTATGATGATTTACTAGCTAGATAACGCTCAGCCTTCTATGTTTTTTAAGATGGTTGTTTAGAGGGCTGAGTTTACTCTGTGGGGACCTTCATGTCTTTCAGACCCTGCACCAAGACTGCCAACTGGAAGGTACATCTTTTTGGGCACCATAAGCCTTGACTACGAATCAGCAGCAGTACCTCCTACTTGGTTGTGGTAGCTTTCTACACAAGACTAGGTAAATGCGTTTTCCTGGACCACTCTGAGAATTTCATGTTCTCTAGCTTGCTTTAAGTCTTTTGCATATTGTTTTATACTTGGTGATCCCACTGTGCGACATCATGACTATGTGGTAATACCAGCCTGCATAACTGTATGTAACTGTGCATCTTTTTTTTTTCCTTTTGTATCGGATGTTATGTTTTTGTTTTTGAAAACCAATAAAACGTTAAACTGAAAAAAAATATTAAAAAAATACAAATAGTGGAAACATTAATGTAGTGGTACAATTTTGCATAGTGTACATTGTGACTGGTAATAAAGCATTAAAGTAGTGGAAGTGTGTGGGGTGCAGTGGTGTTCAGGGGAATGTAATGTTCCAGTGAAAATGAGTATGAGTGGCTAGTTCAGAAGCTTGGTAAGGAGACATGCATAGATAGGAGTGGCTTAAGACAGGAAAGTGAGGATGAGTGAGGATGACTAATGGATAGGGAGAGGAGATCATTCCAGAGATTAGGAATGTGGACAGAAAAGGACAACTGACTGCAGAAGGTTTTGCAGCAAGGGATATGGAAAAAGCAAGCATTAGATAACTGGAGGGAATATGATAATGGAATGAAGAGGGTGAGTAGAGAAGACAGATAGGAGTGGATGGTGATGTGCTGGTATGTAGCCAGGAAAGAGCAGCACAGAGAGAAGCAGCATTCTTCAAGGGTGGAGAGAGAGAGAGATTAAGATGAAAGCAGCAGTGCTGTGTATAGCACTGTACATTTAGGGTGAAACAACAGAAGGAGTGGAAAAGGGGGTCAGGCTAGATACATAGAATTTATCGGCAGATAAGGACCACCTGGCCCATCTAATCTGCCCATTTTTTCTGCCTTTGACTTATGCTGCAGACTATAGTTGATCTGCGGCTTTCCTACTCTTCCCTTTTCTAGGGTTCCATTGTGTATGTCCCATGCATTTTTGAATTCCTCCACCATTTTTGCGCCCCCCCACCTCCCCTGTGGAAAGGCTGTTCCAAGCATCAACCACCCTCTCTGTGAATAAATATTTCCTCACATTACCCCGATTCTTCCTTCCTCCAACTTCATCTCATGTTCCCTAGTTCTTGTCCATCTTCTTTTCTGAAAGATGCTACCCTCCTGTACCTTATTGATCCATTTAAGGTATTTATACGTCTCTATCAAGCCCCCTGTCTCTTTGCATCTCTAGAGAATACTTCTGGTGCAGCCCCTGTACCATTTATTTAGCTCTTCTTTGGACCACATTCACTCTGTCTATGTCTTTCCTGAGAAGCAGCCTCCAAAACTGGACACTGTACTCCAGGTGAGATCTTGCTAATGATCTGTACAGTGGCATCACCACCTCCTTTTTTCTGCTTGTGATGCCTCTCCCAGTATACCCCAACATCCCGCTGAACCTTCTAACTGCCTTCTCACACCATCCAGCCACCTTTAGGTCCTCAGATATAATTATTCCTAGATCCCTCTCCTGTTTGGTGGCCACCAGTACCCCTCCCCCCATTGAGTACTTCTCTCTCAGGTTCCTGTGGCCTAAGTGCATAATTTTGCACTTCTTTGCACTGAATCACAACTGCCATACATTTGACCAATCCTCCAGCTTGCTTAGGTCCCTTCTCATTGTTTCCACCCCCCGCCATTGTGTCTCCCCTATTGCAGATCTTTGTATCATCTGCAAAGAGACACACCTTCCCCTCCAGCCCCTCTGCAATGTCGCTTATGAAGACATTAAAGAGAACTGGGCCTAGCACCAATCCTTGAGGCACCCTGCTGGTCACCTTCCTTTCTATGGACTGAACTCCGTTCACTACCACCCTTTGTGTCCTACTGCTCAGCCAATTTCTAACCCAGTTGACAACCCCGGATCCGACTCCCAGGCTGCTCAATTTGTTAATTAGCCTTTTATGCGGGACAGTATCGAAGGCCTTGCTAAAATCCAGGTAGGCCACATCTACTGCCCCTCCCTGATCAATCTCCCTTGTCTCCCAGTCGAAGAAATCTATCAGGTTTGCTCAGCAATACCTGCCTGCCATGAAACCATGCTGTCTTGGATCCTGCTGTCTGCTGGATTCAAGGTATGTCATAATTCTTTCCATGAGTAATGATTCCATCAGTTTTCCTACCATTGAGGTTAGTCTGACTGGCCTATAGTTGCCATCCATACAGAGAGCTAATAAGACACAGCAATGACAACAGTATAGTCACCAGCCTCCTCCTTGCTCCTGCTCTTACAGAGAGGGACAACATTCGCCCTCTTCCAGCCTGCCGGAACCACATTTGTTTCTAATGATTTCTTGAACAAGGCTGTCAGTGGTCTTGCCAGCTCCTTTCTTAGTTCCATTAGAATTCTGGGATGTATTCCATCCTGTCCCATCACTTTATCAATTTTCAGTTTTTCTGATTCCTTTAGGACTGCTCCTGCTGTGAATGGACTGGTATCTACACTCCTCCCTTTGGTACTTCTTACACCTAGTTGTGGTCTTTCCCTGTCCCCTTCTACCGTGAACACTGAAGAAAAATATTTATTCATGATTTCTGCTTTTCCTGGTCCCTTCTGCTAACCCCCCTTTCCTTTTTAGTCTCACAATCCCACTCCTGGTTTTTCTCTTTTTGCTAATGTGTATAAAAAAGTTTTGTCTCCTTTTTAATTCTTTCCTCTGTCTGTGCCTTGGCATTTCTGACTGCTTTCTCCACCTCCTTTAGCTCTTCCCAGATACATTTCTCTATCTTTCTCTTTCTGTGTTTCTTTGAATTTTCTGAATGCTGTCTTTTTTTCCCTTACCCTCCCCACAACCTCCTGTGAAAACCAGAGTGGCTTTTTTCTTCCTCTTTGTTTTACTTATTTGCCTAAAACGCAAAGACTCGTGGCTTCTGTTATGGCTCCCTTAAGATGTGCCCATTTTTCCTCTACATCCCATTTTCCCACTTTACATCCTAGGGCTTTTTTCAGACATGCCTTCGTCTTTGCAAAATTGACCCTTCTGAAATCCATGACCCTTACCTTTGTGTGGCTGGATATCTCTACTATCCTCACGTTAAGCCATACCATACCGTACCGATCGTTGGTAACTCCCCACTTCTACATCCATTACCCTTTCTCTGTTGGTGAGCACCAGGTCCAATATTGTCCCCTCACGGGTGTGTTCTACCACTAGTTGTCTAACCAGGGTACATTTGGGGGGCAGCCCTGTAAACCAGGTCTGCGTAGTCAAACATCATCATGAGGGTAACCTCTCAGCAGACTGGAAGCGACAAGCAGAGTTTGTTGCATCACAGTGTGCCTAGTTTGGGAAAGGTGGTGTTTTTATGCATGGCATTAATTTATGTGGTGCTCATCCAACCACACACCAAGATACTTAGTGAGGTACCACGTCAAGTGGGGCAACATTTCATGTCCTGAAGACTGTTGCATATTGGAGCCTAGCTAACTTTTGTTTGTGCCAAAGGTCAAGGATAATCTTTTTGGCATGAAGAAATGTATTGGTTTAAGTGGAACCAGCATAGAAAATCAAATTAAAAGACATGGATAGGGTGCTGGCAATAAAGCCAAGTTTCAAAGAAACACCAAATTTCACATACCTTCCTAATGCAAGACATTATGGTAAGTATACGTATACACCATAATGGCTACGTTATTATGTTATCATTAGCATGGCGAGTTATGTAGACTTCCCATGATACTTTGCATTAGTGGGGTATGTGTAAGTTTGAGGTTCTTGTTTTTCAAAGAGCATCAGACTTCAATATGAGGGTGGCCATTCCACAATTTAGCACCACTCAAAGAGGCCTGCTACGTCATGTTTACAGCTTTATAACGAGCGGAGCAGGAGTCAGATATATGACTTTTCAACTCCTGGTAAAATGCATCAGTATTCAAAGGAAACTGATGTTCCCCTATAGCCCAGCTAACAGGAGTTTCTTTTCTATACATGGGTCATTGCAGCACATCCCTTAAAGTGTGGAGGTGTAGCGTACATATTATGAACAAAAGGGAGCCTCCTCTGCTGTTACAACACTGCTAAAGATGATGACTCATCTGTCTTGCTCTACTATTTCTGCTACTGCTAGGATGAGAAGGGACTTGGCAAGGTTGGAGGAATGGTCAGAAGTATAGCAGCTTGGATTCAATGCAAAGAAGTGCAAAATAATGCACCTGGGAAACAAAAACCCAGGGGAAGATTACACAATGGGGGGAGGTAGTAGTAACAACAACAACAATGGAAAGGGACCTGGGGGTAATCATATCAGATAATCTTCAGGTTAGCAAGCAATGTGAGAAGGCAGTAGGGAGGGCTGGGGTATACTAGGATGTATAGGGAGAGGCATCACCAGCAGAAAACAGGAAGTTGGTATCCCTCAGTACAGACAGTTGGTGAGACCCCATCTGGAGTACTGCATCCAGTTCTGGAGACCCCATCTCCACAAGGACATAGACAGGATAGAGGCAGTCCAGAGGAGGGCAACTAAAGTGGTGCAGGGTCTGCAAGTGAAGCCATATGAGGAGAGACTAAAGGAGCTTAATATGTGTACCCTTGAGGAAAGGAGAGAGAGGTGGGACATGATAGAAACTTTTAAGTACCTCAGTGGAATCAACAAAGTCCAAGAGGGTAGCTTCTTTCAGAAAAAGAGATGTGCGAGAACAAGGGGACACAATTTAAAGATAGAGGGGGGTGATTCAGGGGCAATGTGTGGAAGTATTTTTTCACAGAGAGGGTTGTGGACTCATGGAACAGCCTTCCTGAGGAGGTTGTGGGGTCTAAAACTGTGGGAACATTCAAGAATACATGGGACAGACATAAGGCAATTCTTGTGGGGGGGGGGGTAAGAAGAAATAGGCTGTTGGTTAACCAGGATCTGCAGCTTATCCTGTAGGTAGGGAAATGGGCAGACTAGATGGGCCAAGTGGTCCTTATCTGCCATCAAAGTCTATGTTTCTGTGTTTCTATGTACTAGTACCACAGACAAACCATGATCAATAATGGATAGATCCTAACAAGATCATTATAATTTAGTAAACCTATCAGGGTAGATACTATAATCTAATTGCCAGCAGAACTGGCTGTTAATAATCACATGCAGAGCTTTCATATTGAATGCTATTATGGTAAACAGTTTTGTAAACTGGCTATAAATCAGTTTATACCCACAGAAACACAGACTTTGTTGGCAGATAAGGACCACTCGGCCCACCCAGTCTGCCTATACAGAAAATAAATATTTTATGACTATATTTGTTAATGTATATTTCAAATATACTTGTAATTCGGGTTTATAATACATTTTTCTCATACGCCTGAAGTATATGTGAAATAGCTCAGGTTAGCCAATTTAAAATATTTGATTTATGTGCAAAATATATATGATACATGTTTATAATAAACATCTTGTATATATATTCTCATTATGTATTTATTATAGATGCACTATACATGTCTTATATATCTGCTGATACATCCTGGATGCTTCATACAGAAATACTTTTTTGTATATTTGACAAATATCTAAAATACTTTGTAAATGATACATTGTAAAACAAAATCCTAAAATACCCAGACAGGGCTGACCCGGTGGCACTGAGGATTGAGGTGCTGGATGCCACAACTCGCACCACACTGGCAACCTGGGTTCTGGAATGAGCACGGGCCACTGGAGGTCGGCAGGGGTGAGAGAGGATTGAGTGTCTGGAGGACTGCTCTCCTGTCTCAGGGGAGGGTAATGTGTTGTCCCGCTCACTGACTACCCCCTGCAATGGCTGGAGGGCAGTGTGGGTCAAGGGGCATGTTTCTGACATGCCTGCATTGGTGGAGAGGGGGGAAGGAGAAAATGGAAAATGAGGAGAGCCCAGGCCGGCACTCAATGATGGCCGCCGCACCTGAGGGCCGACCCCGGATTCTGTATTGGGTCTCCAGGGGGAGGTGTAGTGCTCTGCCTCCTTCCTTAGTTTAGTTTAGTTTATTGTTCTAGGAATTACTACCTTTGAGCCAGAGGCTCTTTTACAAAGGTTCCACGTCAATAAGCTTCCTGGCCCAGTCATGGGGGACAATCTGTGGGGGAAACTCCGGGGTCAGTAGGTGCGATTGCAAGCGTATCTGGAGAGAGAGTGTCCCTCTGGTAGGAGGGCTGAAGCTGCCAGTTGGGAAGTCTCCCCGGAAGAGGAGGATAAACTATAAATGGAAACAAAAAAAATACCCAGACAAAAGAAATATAAAATTAATATGATGCAACATATCTTTATCTGTACATGTGGAATTCATCTTGTTGGCAACCGATTAGATATCTATACTGGAATTATCATTTAATAATAACTGGGTAGTGTTTTTTCTCATTGGGAAACCTGGTTATAATTTGCTGTTATAACCTGCAGGTTATAAGGGTGAACACACGCCAGGTTTCCCTCACTCCACTCATGCACCTGCCGCCACTTTTCCCTTAATCAACACCAGACAGTTGGCCAACACTATCAATCGGCAGTAAGTAAACTAAAAAAAAATAACAAAAAAAACTCACCTCTCAGAACTTCTTGAGTCCTGTGGAATGCTTGGTTCCTTGGTTAAACATTTAAAAAAAAAAAGGTTTCAGCAGCTGCTCAAGGATGGACCACACTTCATCCTGAACGGATGGCGACTGTTTATTTCACATAACTGCTGTGGTGAGAAAATACTCCCCAGCAATTATATAAAATAAAACATGGAGTGGTGTGTTTAACTCAAGATTTTACACACACCTTCAGTGTTAGATACTTAAATAAACCCCTGGAGCTTCGCTCTCAGGGTTTATGTAGCATCCAACACCTCAGGTGTGTGTAAAATCTCATTAAACATACCACCCCATGTATTATTCTATATATAATGTACCTTGAACTAACTTGGATGTACAGTTAACACATTTATACTTATGCATATGACTTACCATTCACCTAGATAGCTCAAACTGGTATTTATAGCATCACTTATTTCTCATTTAGGTAGGGATGAGTTCCTACATATATTTGGTTAATACTCTGTATCTTCCACTCTGGCCTGTAAAATAATGTTGTCAGTTTAACATTATTTTAAAAATAAACATTACCATGATTTTGGTTGATAAACTGTGATTCTGAAAGATGCAAATTAGTTATGCAAATGTCTACACAGTACCAAAGTAAACATTTACAAAAGGTATATTTAACATATATAAACAATATGTATTATTATTATAGTCTACACATACTGTATCTTGCATGAAAACAAGACACATATTTTACAGTGAGAATATATGTAGAAATAAAGCATTTAATATATAGTCACAAAATGTGGTGTCTCTCTCTCTCTCTCTCTCTCTCTCTCTCTCTATATATATATATATATATATATATATATATATATTCTAAAGATATACTGTATGTAAAATATATACCAACCACATTTGTTAACTAAAAATATATTAATTGCTAAATAGAAATATAGTTAACATGTTTTATCAGCATACAATGGGGATAAATAACATGTAGATTAACATATACTTATTTCAGAAATTGCAGTGTAAAATTACACTTGCATACAAATATAATAATTTTTGTTACAGTCAAGAGGCATTAAAAAAGTAAAGAAGATAACAAAACTAATGTTTGATAGCATAACAAAATACATATTTAATATATGTGTGCCAAGTATAAGGCATACCAATGAATACTGAAAATGTGTAAAAAATATCTATAAAAATGTAGCTATATCTGAAACATGTTTGAGTTATATTTAGATATAGTCAGATATAGTTTGCATATTAAAAAATATAGTTACTTTCCATATGGGCAATAACAATGCTCCCCCTGAAGAAAGAGTTGTTACCTTAATTAGCAGCCTGTTTATTAGGCTTTTAATGATCCCAGTCAAATCCTATTAGCAATAAATGATATCTAAGGGATTATTGCCTCATTATTTAATGTTTCATTAATCAGTAGCTATCCAAACAGCACATAAATTGTCAGGGTGTCCTTTGAAATCTGTTAGCCCTAACCCAGAGCTATAGCATAATTCAATTTTAATTGCTGCCATTGTTCTGTGAGTTGGTTCTGATCACATATTCACAGTGACTATTAAGACACATCTTCTAAATAAAGGAGGAATACAAGCTTCATTGCTTATTTCTGTTCAGTGTAATGCTTCAGTCCCTTTAAATGACTAGTGATGAGAGCATGACCCATGCACTAGAGTGCCTCATACTTGCTCACTGAGGGGTGTTGTGCTTGACCCAGTATGAAACAAATCCTGATGGCAAACTTGCTTTTCACTACAATCCCCTCTGTGAAGCCTACAGAAAAGCTTGTATAACTAATAGGGGTCACCCAGGGTGACTCTTGAATCACCATTTTAAAAACAAGGGCCAATACAGTCACCAGGACCTATTGCAATGTGGTCGCATCAGTGACATTTTTATAATACTATTGTGTTATGTACAATAGGGTTTATAATCCTTTCCTCTGGGGTCACTAATCATATTCTGAGCATGCGGTAAAGGGGCAGAGCTTGCCGTGGAAAAAGCATGGTG
Organism: Neoceratodus forsteri; assembly: GCA_016271365.2. Taxonomy (NCBI): domain Eukaryota; kingdom Metazoa; phylum Chordata; order Ceratodontiformes; family Ceratodontidae; genus Neoceratodus; species Neoceratodus forsteri. The sequence continues at coordinate 38,062,276 of CM028134.1, forward strand.
ATTTTTGCTAGCCTACTTGCAGCCTGTAGAAACATCCACAGCCTGTAGAATTGCTAGCAGCAATCAGAAGATGTGCTGCAAAGCTGTTACTAAGCACAGTCTGGCAGCAGGGAAGGGTTAGAGTGATGGAACTGGATGGCATGTCAGACCACAACAGCCAAGTATGCAGGTTGGGTAGGGGGTACCACTGGACACCAGAGATTATGTAAAAGTTGAACTTCTTGAGGGGGACAACTGGACAGTCAAGGATCACCCATGTGAGCCATTAAATTTAGTGCTACATATATTGTGTAGGGCCTATGAGCACAGTGCACATTGACAGTGACACCATGGTACAATGTGGAGACATTTTCTCCACCCCTACCCATTTTTAACCACATCCCATTAGGACTGTATATTGGGTCCTATAGTAGTTTACACAGGATTCAGATATGATGGTATGGGAAGGGGGGTAAAACTATACCATCTCTGTAACTCATAAAGAACACCACTGAAAGTGAGCCATGGCACCTCACTGATTTATTTATTTAGCTTTTGTTAACTAGGTCAGCACGCTAGACAGTCAAGTGCCTATTTTCAGGTTCGACCTGGGAAAATTACAAATGTATAGCAATAACAGTTCAGAGACAGGGTAAAAAGCAATCAACATGGTACAGTCAGGTACAGGCAGTATCAACAACAAGGTACAGGCAACAGTTCAGAGACAAGGTACAGCAATCAGCATGGTACAGACAGGTGCAGGCAGTATGAGACAGAATGGCAAGTGCAGAGTTTTAGGCATGGCAACAGCAGGAGGCAGTACCATCATTCCTTGATTTTCCAACAAATTAATTATCGATGATGATGACAATGATGATAATTATGATCTATAACTCTTGTGGAATGAGGATTTACCTCCCCCTATCATTCTGCTGAAGTGAGGTGTTGCAAGCTACATAATTCTGGAAAGTCTACCTCTCAACTGTTCCCGATTTTCAGTGATGTCCTGTATTTTGTTCCTAAAATGGATTTGTTTTATTTATTTAGTTTCATTTTTACCAGGAAAAGAGAACAAGGCAATTCTGCCTGTTTTCAGCCTTGTCCATGGGAAGGGTGAGATACAGATGGAAACCAACTGAAATTGAACCAGATTAAGCTGTTAGTGGCATTTCTAATGAATGGGGGGAAATGTGGCCAGGACACTGGAAAGTTCTGTTCTCCTTTTGAGAAGTGACATGGGATCTTTATCATCCATCTGAACAACCACCATAACAGGCAGATGGGACCTCCGTTTAATGTCTCATCCAAAAGGATTGTCTCCCTTCTGACTTAACCAGCTGTATTACTACCGATTTCTGCAGAGGACTTTAAAAGCATAAACTGAAACTAATTATTAATCTAACCCCCCACCCACTCTTCCAGATTTGGGATTGTTGTCCAAGTGAATCTGACCCCCTATGTCTCCTAGTGTGAAAAATGCTTGCTATAACAGCGGTTTTGAAAACAAACTGCTGAACTCTCTAGGGGCTGCCATCTTGTGACATCTTGACTTCAGGTAGGGCCATAAGTAGCATTCCTAGGTTCAAGTACTTCCGCAGGGTCTTTGGAAAGTGAAGGAGATTGTCTTGATGCCTTTAGTAGCTTTAGTAAGTGTCAAGGATAGGGAGCGGCAAGTGAGGAGGCCAACAGGAACTGTGCTTCAGGGCCTTGAAATATAAGGTGAATGACCCAGGAGTAGGGCTGAGCAGAATGTGCAAATCCATTCATGTGGGATGGCATTTCTGCTTCCAAAATGCTTTTCAGAATTTTATTTTAAATTCTATGAAATTCTGAAAGCATTTCTATGTAAACTGTGAAAATTTTTCTGTGGATCTCATAAACGGTGGAATAATTTTCAGCTGATTATGGAAAAGGAATCCAAAGTTTATGTAAACTGCAGATTATTAATCCACAAAAAAACTTTCACTTGTTAAATGTCAGACTTCCCCTACCGACAGAGTTCTGTGGAATTTTCTGAAATTCTGTGGAATTCCATTCCACTGGAATCCAAATATTCCACACAGTCCTACCCAGGAGGAGTCAGATCTGTGAGGAATCCCAAAGTGAGCGATCAGCATGTTTCGCCTGTGAGTGAAAGTGTATCATTCTGTGCCTTGAGTTTGGAAGTAGTGGTAGTCTGAGCAGCATGTGTGTGCAGGCCTGAGTTAGAGACAACAGCTGAAGATCAGTGTGTAGCCCTTGGTGGAGGATTAGAGACTCAAACATTGCTGAACTTGAGCACTGACCCCAGAAAGAACCTGTGAGCCTTGTCAGTGGTACAGAACTGTACCACTCAGGTCACACTTACCCAGAGTCATAAAGGCAGGTGGACAGAAACATACAAGTGAGGTTGCAGCCCATGGAGAGCCATTTCTGGTAATCATGAGTACTGCTGGAAGTGTTTTCTTCTTTTAAACACTGATTGAGTTTCAAATTTGTTTTCGAGTTGACCAACAGGCTGGACTACAAACAACTCATTTGCAGAGGTGGGGCAGCCCATTTCAGCAACTGCACTGCCTTTTGGGGTAATTTCTACAGACGCCATTGCTTCACTGTTCACCATTTAAGTGCAACAATGCTGACCAAACCACAGCAACGTCAGTGGGCCTGCCATGTGTCAACACTGGGTACCTAGGACTGTCAAGTGGGGCTCCCTACTTTACTAAAGAGTCTGGCACCAGGGGAAGAGGGTAACCAGTTCTAGTACAGGAGGATCAAATTATACTTGGCTATCACTCCAGTCAGGTAGCATAACAGAATAAGAGCTGCACCTAGCTGGGCCTTGTTAATCACAGCCAAGAGTCTGTTGCCCTTCTGGGTGAGTGGTGGTAAAAGGGGTAGGAGACCTACTCTTAACTGCAGCCAAAAGTGAGTTTACCACCGATCAGCCACTAGGGACTGACTAACTCATGGCATAGGCATCGTCTGAGTTCCCCATATGTGGGCAACTAAGTGGCACTTGATCCTTTAAGAGGTGTCTGTGCTAATCTGTCTTGTCCATTGCAGGGGCGGGTGTATTAATAAACCTGTGCTTTAAGCTACAATGTTATTATTGTCTGCCTTTGGACTGTTCATGTTATTGGGGAAGAGTCATACTGCTGTCTTAAGAGGGATTGGGTGGGTGAATACTTATTATGGAGGGTAGGTGGGTAGGTACAGCACCCCAGAGGATTGTATCAGACTGTCATCTAACCCACTGCCAAATCTCTCTGGGCGGTGGCATTACACAGCTGTTTGTGGATATGACCCCCCCTCACAAGTGGTTAAGCCAAGAACCCAGGTGCTGTCAAACTATTTTCAGCAGCCTGGTGGCAGTGTAAGGTGGGGCCCTGTCCTTGATAAAACAAACTTTACATTAGAGCTTCAGTAAATGGTTGCATTTTGCACATAAAGGATCCCTGGTGTCACACGAGAAACTGGAAAAGCAAAACTTTTAGGTACATCTTAAGTTCATCATTTATACATTCTCTAATTGATTTTTTTTTTAACTTATGTTGTTTATTTATTTAAACATTTGGACTTGGAAAAGTACACTAAGCTATCAGTGGCTCATGTCCAGGTGCATTACAGGGGAGAGGTACATGACAGATTAATATAACAAAAAACAACAGGAAGTACAGACAGAGGACCCAGTTCACAAAGGTTGCTGCAAGCTGTACCGAAGGCAGCTTGTGCCAGTTGCCAGTACAACAGGAACCCTGTGCCCAATTCACTATCAGGCAGGGTCATGATGGCAAAATACCATGGCTTGTGGCAACCGTGGCCCTGCGCCAAACAGACAGTGCATCTGGAAGGTGTGACTCAAGCTGCAGTGCAGCTATGTTGCATTACAACCATGGACAGCAGTCCCTGGTGGCTAGTGGTCCCCCCAGCCACAATCCCTGTCATAATAAAATTCAAGACGTCCCTTTATCAGAACTGTTTAGTGAGTCTCTGAGCACAGGAGAGGTCCCAGAAGACTGGAGAAGGGCTCATGTGATCCCGCTCCACAAGAGTGGTAGCAGGGAGGAGGCAGGGAACTACAAACCAGTCAGTCTTACCTCAGTAGTGGGCAAGATTATGGAGGCACTCCTTAAGGAAAGGATAGTGCAACACCTGGAATCCGTAGGAGCACAGGATCCAAGACAGCATGGGTTTACAAAAGGACGGTCCTGTCAAACTAATCTCATAGTTTTCTTTGGCTGGGTAACCAGAGTGGTGGACCAAGGGGGAGCAGTTGATGTCACCTACCTTGACCTCAGCAAAGCTTTCAATACTGTTCCACATAGAAGATTGATTAATAAGCTGGGTAGGCTCAGGGTGGGTCAGAAGTTGGTCAACTGGGTGGCAAACTGGTTGACGGGCAGAAAACAGAGATTGGTGGTAAACAGTATACAGTCAGAAAAGATGGAATTCACAATTGGGGTACCTCAGGGATCAGTTCTGGGGCCAGTTCTCTTCAATATCTTCATCAGTGACATTGCAGATGGACTGGAGGGTAAGGTTTATCTGTTTGCAGAGGACACCAAGATCTGCAACAGAGTAGATGATCCAGATGGGGTGGGCAGAATGAGAAGAGATCTGGATAAACTAGCAAAATGGTCAGAAGAGTGGCAACTGGGGTTTAATGCAAAGAAGTGCAAGATCATGCACATAGGGAAGAGAAACCCTGAAATCACCTATAAGCTGGAAGGGGAGTTGCTGGCAGTCACAAGGGAAGAAAGAGACTTGGGCATCATCATCACCGATGACCTGAAATCATCCAAGCAGGCCACTAGAGCAGTAGGTAAGGCTAGGGGGGGTGTAATGGTGTATTAGTAGGAGTATCACAAGTCAGAAGAGGGAGGTAATAATCCCTCTTTATAAGACACTGGTTAGGCCCCATCTGGAGTGCTGTGTGCAGTACTGGAGGCCACACCTTCACAAGGACATTAACCAAATTGAGGCAGTCCAGAGAAGGGCAACCAAAATGGTGCAGGGACTGCATCAGAAAACATATGAGGACAGATTAACGGAGCTCAATATGTATATCCTAGAGTAAAGGAGGGAGAGAGGTGATATGATCGAAACATTCAAACACCTTAAGGGCATTAACAAGGGATAGGCATAAGGGAGCAATACAGATGAGTATGAATAGATAGGCCATTGACAGAGCAAAGGCCGATGGTACATTTATAAGGTAGAAAAAAAAATGGGCAGACTGGATGGGCCTTGCGGTCCTTATCTGCTGTCAACATCTATGTTTCTATGTATGTTTCTATGGTGGTCCAGCGGACCCTCCCAGCCCCGATCCCTGTCTTAAAAAAATTAGATAAGTCCCTGGTAGTCCAGCAGACATGCCCCCCCCCACTCAGTCCCAATACCCAAATAATAAAATATTTACCTGGTGGTCTAGCGGTCCCCAAGCACCAATCCCTGTTTATCACAAAAATCATGTCCCTGGTCACCGATCTGCCCTTATAAAGAAATATCCTTTCCTGTTGGTCTAGTGGACTCCCTTCACTATCCCTAATGTGACATGTCATAGAAAGATAAATTCCCCTGGTGGTCTAGTGGCTCCCCACCGTGCACCCAGCAGGCAGTTCCCCACTGACCCACTCCCCCATCCCATCCCTGAGCCCACGACCAGCACAGCCCTCTGCTCTCCATCATGGCTAGCTGAGGGCTTAGCTGTCAAGGAGCACATACTATATACAGTATGCACTTAATGACTGACTGTCAATCAATGAGCGTGTACTGTATACAGAACGCGTTCCTTGACAGGTCAATACATGGACAGCCATGGTGGAGAGCAGAGGGCTGTGCTGGTCACAGGCTCAGGGATGGGACGGGAGGAATGGGATGGTGGGGCACTGCCTGCCAAAGTGGATGGGAGGGGGGCCACTAAACCACTAGGGAAATATATCTTTATATGACATGGGCACATTGAGGATATGGGGGTCATCTAGACCACCAGGAAAATATTTTTTTATATGAGCAGATCAGGGCTGAGGGGGGTCTGCTAGACCACCAGGGATGTGATTTTTGTGATAAACAGGGATCGGGGCTAAGGGAGAACTGCTAGACCACCAGGAATATATTATATTTTACTGGCATATTGGGACTAGAGGGGGGCTGCTGGACCACTAGGGACACGTTTAATTTCATTAAGACGGGAATTAGGGCTAGGGGGACCACTAGACCACCAGGGCATTTTTTTTTTTATATGGGCAGATCGGGGCTGTAGGGTCCACTAGACCACAAGTGACATGATCTTTTTGATGACAAGGCATTGGGGCTGGGGAAGGGGGATCGCGGCACATTGGTGCAATGTTTAACACCCTCCCAGAGGACACACTTCTAAGTACCCTTAGACCACCCCTGGCTTGTCTAACAGTACTTAGAATTGTGCCCCCGTGAGGGTTTTGTGAATTTTGATTTGGGGGATATGGCAGCTTGCATCTGTCACAGTTCCCCAGCACCATGCAGCAGCCCATTTTTTGGCACAAGGCAAGTGCAAGCCCCCTTTGGTGCACACAGCCTGCATTTGATGTTGGCTACTTTTGTGAATCACTCCTGGAGCATCTTCTGGTGCAAGCTGCACCTTGCACCATAACTTGTGGCACAAGCCCCTTGCACCCTTTAGGGGAGCTTTGTGAACTGGATCCAGATAGTCAGTAGTGTAACCGTAGTCGACATGCAGCAATTCCCAGACATATGCGTAAAACAGCAGTATGGTATAATTAACATTGACAAAACAGAAAGTACAAAAATAAGCAGAGCTGAGAAGACTGTATGGCATAAATGAAAATAGGGATGTTTCCTGCATTAGACAGAGGGAGAAGGAAAGTATTGGAGACATTGGAGGAGAGGAGGATAGAGAAGTTTGGGATAGGAACAGAGACAGAGAGAGTGGGAGAATAAGGGGTGACATTGGGGGAGAAGAGGACAGAGACGTTAGGGATAGGAACAGAGACAGATAGAGGTGGAGGTAAGGGGGTACATTGGAAAAGAACAGGATAGAAAAGTTAGGGGTAGGAACAGAGAGAGAGGGAGGGGGAGTAGGGGTGACATTGGGGATAGGATAAAGAGGTTAGGGACAGGAACAGAGGCAGAGGGAGGAGATAGCAATGGGGAACATTAGAGGAAAGGAAGATGGCGTGGTTAGGGACAGAAACACAGACAGAAGGAGTGGAGAGTAAAGGGGTTCCCACTGGAGGAGAGGAGGATACAGAGTTTAAGGATATGAACAGAGGGAGGAGGAGAGTAATGGGGACATTAAAGAAGAGAGACATTAGGTGAGAATCAGGAACAAAGGGGTGGGAGATTAAGGGGTTCAGTGAGGGAGAGGAGAATAGAAAGGTTTGGGATTGGAACAGAGGCAAACGGGGGAAAGTAAGTGGGACAATGAAGGAGAGGAGGAGGACAGAGAAGAGAAGAGTAAGGGGGCACTGGAGGACAGTAGGATAGAGAGGTTAGTGATAGGAACAGAGACAGAGGTAGGGGAACAGTAAGGGGGACACTGGAAGAGAGCAGAATAGATAGGCTGATATAGGAAAAGAGGGAGGGGAACAGGGAGACTAATGGGGGCATTGGAGGATAGAGAAGTTAGGTACAGGAACAGAGGGAGGGAAGAGTAAATGCGGCATTGAGGAAGAAGAGGACAGAGAGGTTTGGGATAGGAACAGAGGCAGATAGCAGAGAGAGAGTAAGTGGGAACAATTGGAGGAGGGGAGTATAAGGACATTAGGGATAGAAACAGAGACAGGAGGTGAGTAAGAGGAACATTGGGTAAAAGGAGGATAGGGAGGTTAGGGATAGGAACAGACATGAGTGACATACTCATGGAGAGAGATTTTCAGTATGGTCAGGCAGTGAGGAAGATGTAGAGGAGAGGGGGACATTAGAAAACAGACATGGAAGTCTGTAAGAGAAAGCAGGCAGGCTGGTAGACTCTTGGGAAAGGGAAGGAAGAAGAAACAAGAAGATACATGGTTTCTGAGGGAGGAAGAGGAAGGTAGAGAGCAGGAAAATCAAAAGTAGAGAATTGAGGTGGTAGGGTGGAGCCAAACCTGAACTTGGCAATGAGGGATGTGCAATAGAAGAGGTCCTCTTGGGACAGGAGATTGAGGGTGGTAAAGTGACAGCACTAAAGGGTATAAAACATCAAATGGGGGGGGGTAGCATCCAACAGCACCAGACATCTCTCACAGAAGCTCCAGACTGCTTCAGATATAGCTATATATATATATATATATTTATATAGGAGGCAAAAAACTCCGGTTAATGCATTTGATAGGGTTGTTCCATAGCGACAAAAGCAAGGAAATTCGGTGTTGGGGTTGAATGCCCCCCTTGCACCCCCAGCCACCCCAACAGCCAATGGGGTGTGCATTGGGGTCGTTGGCCCTAACTCTAGCTATAATGCTACTCATTGTCTCAACAAAATTATGTATCTCAGTGACCTGCCTGCGTAGATATGAGCCCCGAAAGGCGCAACGGATGCCACCATGTTAGTCTATGGGAAAAAACGTCAACTTTGGAGTACTGTAACTTGGCATCCATACAATATTTTGTCACCAAGCCACCAAAAGGCACATCTGTCAGATGTTGGCTGCCTTCCCTCCAAATCTGAGCCCAAAATACCAAACTCTTCTTTTGCAGCAGAGTGGCAAAGAACCGTCATTTTGGCCATAGTCTGGAAAAGTAGTGTTGCAATTTGAGGCACCTTTCACAAAAATTTGTGAAAGTGTTGCAAGTGTGACATTACTTTGTAATATTACTTTTCCCAGAAGTTTGAAAAACATATTTCTGGGGTGTTTAATCCCAAAATAAAGACATGGCTAGCATCCTCAGGGCTCGACTAGGTAAACACAAAAGGAATTGTGTCCCTAGATGGTCCCAATTTTAAATGCCAAGCATTTCTGTGATCAGTAACTGAAAACAAAATGGCAGATTTGCGACACTGCTAGGGCCATTTGCAACACTAAAAAGTGCATTTGCAACACTTTCAAACTTTTTGTTAACTTTTCCCATTGATTTATAATGGGAAATTGTTTTTTGAATAACGTTTGAACCATTTAATATTTTTTCACAAAATCTTCAAAAGGCACATTGGGGACCCTGGCCGCATGTTCCCTAAAGTTTTTGAACAGGTCACATAAACCGTGCGACCTGTAGGCGTGAGCAAAGAATTTGCAAAAAAAATGAAATTGTGCACACAAATGTTGCTTAATAACTCCACAGCCGTAAATCCAAATAATATGAAAATTGGCAGACCTCAAGAACTATGCAGCCAATCAGTGTCTGCCAAATTTCAGGCAAATCTGTTGAACGGTGGCAAAGTTATTAAGGTGCAAGGTTTCAACTTTAACCTTAACAAGGCCACTCAACCCTAAATATATATAGATATATATATAGATAGATAGATAGAAGGGGACTGTTTAAGAGCAAATTCAGCAGAAATAGATTGCAGCACCATTTTCTTCACCTCCTATTTCCCCAAAAAGCTACCTTTTCTGATTTTTATCGCCAACTTAGAATTTTGAAACATGGGGAAACCCAAGAACACACAACAGCAAGACCAGCCAAATGGCACTGAAAGAGAACCCTTGAATGCTGCCATCCTGAAAGCGGTCAAAGACCTGGAATTCTTTGTTAAAGAACTCTATAAAAAGGTTGGCAGTTTAAAGAGCAGCTGACCATTTGGGAAAACACCAAAAAGCATAATATTTAGACACAATTCAGTTGTTATTTCATATATCCTCTGTAGTTTTCTAGTGATTTTTCCTCTCCATTATGTATTACTGAAGAAGTCCCTAGAAAAATAAGATCTTTATCTCTTAGAGTTAATCTACCTCTAGAGCTTATTCCCTATTTGAAATTTTAATGTTCTGTTGTGACATCACAATCTGTTGCCATGGGAATACCTGTGATGTAATAAGCAGAGTATTACGACTTGTGGATGGGAAGAAGCAATAGGAGCTGATGAACCCTCAAGGAACAGAAATCCTGTTTTCATGTATATGACCTCAGGAATAAATAATGGGGATAAGAAATATGGAGTTAAAGAGAAATATAAAGCTGCTTTGTGCCAAAATATGTTTTTCAAAGTTCTTCTTGAGGCATCTGGAGCTCTTAAACCTTGAGGGTAACAACAAAAGAAAGAAAGCTGGACTCAGTGGCCACAGAGTCACAAGACTTGAAATCTCTGGTGCAGAAAGTGGTAACCACCACCGTGGGCTTGGTGCAAGAAAACTGACTGTTCCGTCTATGTCTGGATCCCTTTGAAAACGAAACTCACCTCGCTAATGTCAGAATAGTTGGTATACCAGAGGAGTAGAGGGACAGAACCGGATGACCTTCATCTCATCAACTCTCCACTCTATAACTTGATTTCAGCAAGAGGTAGCACTAATCCCGATGTATAGAATTAATCCATGGTGCCGACCAGCTCAGGAGGGGATGTCTTGAGCCATTTTTCTTGTGACATTGGGATCCACAGTGAAGGACAAGATCCTGAAGGCAGCAAAGGATAGGGTTAGGTACAGTTCACAGATGGTATAAGAATTTGTTATTTTCCTGACCTCTCCTTTACGACCTGACAATGAAGGAAATACTTTGATGCTGGCTGGTCCAAACTCGAACATCTAGAAATCTCTCATGCTTTACACTTCTTTGCCAAGCTCAGACTGTCTTAGCCTGGTAAGATTTATCCACAGTATTTAACAATCATACAGAGATGGAGAAGAGACTCCTTAAAATAAAAGCAGACATTGGCAGTAGAGCTGCTACTACAGAAACTGAAGATGTAGGGTAATGATGTCTCGGGGTATTTGAACCTGCTACTCAATGCTCTTATTGGAACCAGTTCTGTATGCTTGTTTACGATGTAACTGATGCCATTATTATTTTTATAATGGCTAGAGGCTGACAGGTGGGGAATGATTATGGGTGTGTATCACCCTTAATGTAGATGCCAGGTTTGGTGGTGCTTGGGTAAGAGACCTAAGGCAGTTTCTGGGAGCCATTGGTGGAGATCAGCAACTTGAAGCTCACCATGACTGTATGGTGACATTCACATGGCATTGCATATGCCCCTTCACCTAAACCCCACATAGAGCCTTATTTCTCACAGTCTGCTCACTGATCAGACGTACCAGGTCTTGTGCCAGTAGTTACTGTGTGAGCACAATCACTGTTTTGTACACTTATGTTTTCTTTCTCGTGGTGGGACTACTTTTTTCTGTATCTGATTTGTAATGCAATCATTTAACTCAAATCAGGTGAGATACTGACGATCCCTAATTACATGCAACAGAAGAATTACCCCGTAGTTACATGTTCATTGCATGCAACTAAATTTTAGTAAGTAATTTATTTATTTAAAATCCAGCCAAAGTGTAACCCTGAGGATTAATATGTTAGCCGTAATTTTTAGCAAGTAAGTAGTTTATTTATTTATTTAAAATCCAGCCAGACCCCTAGATGTTTACAAGTAGCAACAGTCTCTAGGGGGGAACCGTCCAAGGTAGTGAACACTGGGGGAGACTGGAGGGTGGCCAGTTTCTATCTAGAGCCAAACATCATGGCCATGTTTTTTTTTAGAATTGAGTTGCTTGTTACACTCTAACTACACTGTACTTAACTGACAAAGTGTAACCCTGATGATTAATACGTTAGCCATATTTTGTAGTAAATAAGTAATTTATTTATTTATCTAAAATTTGTTAACCGGGAAAGGCACACTAAGCCAAGGCTCGTTTCCAGGTGGTACCCTGGGATAGGGTAACATAGGAAATAAACAGTGTTACAAAACAATGAATAGGTCACGATTACAAGACCAAATACAATATTGAAGCTGTTATATACAGAATAGATACAGATTACAAAATGAAATTCTGGTTTAGGACAGAAGTAACAAATAGGCTTAGAACATTCAGATTAATTATAGTAGGTGCAGAGTTCGCTACTCATCACTGAACCATTGGGAATTGGGGGAGGTGACACTTGCTTCTAAGGGGGGAGGCTGCTTGGTTAGTGGGGGGGGGATTGAAAGCACTGTGAGCACTGTGGAGAGGGGAAAAGTCTGAGGAGTCTTTTGAGGGAGGAGAAAGAGGAGGATAGGTGAAGATCAGAGGAAAGTTTGCTCCACAGATGTGGGAGACTATAGGAGAAGGTGGATTTGCACACGGCAGAATGGGGGTGAGGGATAGAGAAGGTGCGTGAGTCTCTGTGGTGAAGGGAGTACATAGAAGTGGTCACTTGAGAAAGGTGGGAGGAGAGGTGGGGGAGAGTACCAAACCAGTACTTAGCAATGAGGGAGGGGCAGTGAACCATTCTCCTGTGTGACAATGGTGCTAGCAAGAGAGCAGAATAGAGGACACAGTGGTGTGTGAGGGGAGGCTTCGTAGTAGCGAAATGGCAAAACGAATGTAGGAGTGTGTCCAGTTTGGAGAAGGACATGACTGGAACAGTGCCATAGACCACGTCAGCATAATCAGTGACCGGTAAAATAATTTTGAATACCAACTCATGACAGGTGGGGAGAGGGAGACCATCTTTATGATGATAGAGGACTGCCAGCTTAGGTTCAGAGTTGGGTACAGATGGCGTCTACATGGGAGGAGAAGTCCATGTGGCTATCCAGCCAGACCCCTAGATGTTAACAAGCAGTGACAGTCTCTAGGGGGGAACCATCCAAGGTAGTGAAAACTGGGGGAGAATGGAGGGTTGCCAGGTTCTATCTAGAGCCAAACGTCATGGCCATATTTTTTTTAGAATCGAGTTTCAGTTTGTCAGACTGAAACCAAGACTGCACTCTGTTGAAGTCTTGCTGGAGAGGGGATTGCACGCTGACAGAAGAGGGACCAGAGGTATAGATGATGGTGTCATCTGTGTAATGTGCATATTAGAGGAGTTACAGATGGGGGGGTCATTTATAAATAGGGAGAATAGGATGGGGCCAAGAATACAGCCTTGAGGGACCCCAGTAAGGACAGGGAGAAGGGAAAAAAGTGCGTTGCCTATTTGGACAGATTGCTGCCTGTCGTGTAGATAGGAGCAGAATCAGTTAACAGCAGGTTCAGGGAGGCCAACAGATTTAAGTTTATGAAGCAGGAGGGGGTGGGAGACTGAGCTGAATGCCTTTGCCAGGTCTATGAAAATGGTGGTTGTTATAAGACTCTGGTCCATTGCAGAGAAAATGGAATCAGTGACCCACAACAGGGAGGAGATGGTCAAGTGTTGTACCTGACTGCATGGGTGAGAGGGAGTTTTTAGTGGCAAGTGGCTAAAAAAAAATCACACTACATCTGATGCCACCAGGAGTCCAGAATCTGCTCAGGTGCCATGTCAGTGCCAGGCTGACCAGAAGCACCCACAGCCAAATTTTCAGTGAACCTAGATGCCACACTGCACAGGGTTAACTTGCATTCTACTACCATGCACCACACTGGACTGACGGCCTTCCTTCAGCCATCTCCGATACCACAACCATTAGTGTTTTTAAGCGTAAGCTCAGGCAGCACCTTGCCACATATGACAACTGTGATTGTGTTGGCCATTCATGATGACCAAAACAACTTTCCTACATTTGAACCACTGTAAAGCATCAGCACTTAGTGTTCCACCTAATCCTAGGGGCACCTACCTTCACAGCACTTCATTACCCCATCCCCCCAGTCTATCCCCATCCACTTCCCTCCGGGCACCCATTCCCCTCTCTGTCCCCCCAATCATGCCCCTCCGTCTGCTGCTGTCCTAGCGCCATTGTCTCCAACCTTCCTTAAGTCTGTTCTTAACCCCTTACACAGGCATACACTTCACTATGTCGTAGCTGTGCCTGTTCTCCACTCTATTTCTCCCCCCACAAGTATGCTTACCTCTCCAATGCAGGCACCTTCTCACCAATGCTGCAGCAGTGTCTAAATGTTATACCTTAAGCTAAATGCTATCCCAATCTTGTAATTCACACCAGTTTATTGTCTACCTAGCTTGTAATGTATTGTTTTGTACCAGTGCAATTTTGTACTTGCTTGTAATGTAATGCCTTGTAATGTAATTCTATGTACCTGTCCAATTTTTGTTTCTTGCAACTGATGTGGAACCTACAAATGAGCATCAGCTCACAGGTGTTCTCCAAGATATCCTTAAAAAAAAAGGTACTCAGACAGCCTGAAGTTAATGACTGACTCCTGGAATTTGGCAAGAGAAAGAAGGAGTGAGATGGACTGGTGGTTCCTGGGTGTAGAAGGGTTGCCACCCTTGTGTAGAGGTAACACTTTTGAGGATTTCCAGGCTTTAGGGACAGTGGAGGCTGAGAGGGAGAGGTTAAAAATACAGGCTAAAGGAGCGCCTGTAGTAGGGGAGAAGATGTTGAGAAGCCTGAGGGTGGAGATCATCAAGGATGGTTTTGGCTGAGTTAAGAGCAATGAGGGCTGCATAGACATCATAGGGGAGAACAATGGAAGAGGAACTGGGCGGGGGAGGAGTCAGGTGGGGTAGGAGAAGTCTGGTGGTATGGGAGAGAGGTTGTTGGGCAGAGCGCAGGTGGCAAAAAATTTTTTGAAGACCTCTGCTCCTGTAAAAGGGTCAGAGACAGGGGAACCGTTGATTTTAAGGACCTGGGAGGCCTTTTGGGCAGGGGATCAAGGACAGAGTGTAGCACTTTCCAAAACAATGCAGGTGTGCTTTGACCTTGTTGCAGGTGGGACCTGAAGTATTTAGCCTTGGAGAGGCAGATGGCCTTGGTGCAGTTATTTCACTACCAGGTCAATATAGCTAATACATAACAGCACATGTAATATAGCACATGCAATACAGTGCAGGGCAATAATAGCACATGTAACATAACAGCATATGCCAAAATAGCGCATGGGAGAGGGAATCAAAAGAGCGTATGGCACCAGTATGGATGGTGCCAGATAAGCACATGTCAATACAGCGCATGTTTTTATGGCGCATGTAAAATGAGCGCAAGGCAAGATATCGTCCAGCAACACAGGGAACTAACCCGTCAGTACACTGTCCTCATCCCCTGTGACTGTTTTCAGGGTGGTGCTCCCCCCCCATGAGTTCGTTGAGCGCACGAGAGACACGGCAATCCTTGGGAGTCAGAGGCACTCACACTGCTCAGCAGCACCCGTGATGTAGCAGGTGTGGACACACATTCAGGAAACAGGCAGCCAGCATCGTAGCTACGGGTTCAATACTCATGGCAAACAAACGCATATACACATTCACCCACCATCACCCACAGTCCATTGTACATGCCGAAACCACCCTTATGCTGGAAGCCACAGGACGTATGGACAGGACCACCGTTAATGCAGCATCTACAGCCGTACAATGTGCTGCATTTACAGGAGAGCCTACATGGAGGAGCACCCAGCTCGTGGATGGGCCTATGAGGTATGTGTTTTCATGTTGCACAGTAAAACCACCAAGAAGTACCTTGAATTTTTTGCCCCACAACACAAACACAGCAGATGTCCAGTTGTCCAACCCTCACCACCAGTCACCCCATTGCAGATCTCCCCCAACCTGCTGATGGTGTCCTGCCCAAGTACCCCAAGCAATGGACGAGTAACCCCCCCAACATCACAATCACCTCCAGCATGAATGCCACGGCCAGGCTAGTAAGGGCTGCAGGGGTGGGCACTGCACTGGCCTACCCTCCCACCAACGTGAAGTGTCCCACAGATTCCCCCAGCCCCAGCCAGTACTTGTGGAGGTGGTACACGTAGCCCCCAGGCCTGCGATGCTGCTGCAGGCCTGCCAGTGCACCACAGGGGTGACAAGCGAACCTGCTGCCCTGCGACCCACACCCACACAGAATGGCTCTTTCTATGACTACAGCACCTGGAGCTGCACTGTGGCAGCCCCTTCAGGTGTGTGTGCAGGCCGGCGGACATGCACTGGAACAGGCCAGCTGCACACAGCACCACAGAGGTCCAGGGATGCAAGGCCATTGTGCTACTGAGGGACGGGGGGTTACAGTGTACAGGTCCTGGGGCACCAGGGAAGCCAATGGTAGGCACAGCAGGCACAACCCCCCCCCGGGGGAATGGACACAGGTGAAGTGGTGGGGCAGGACGTGGTCCAGACTTCAGCTGTGTCAGAGACAGGGCACATGCCACACAGACACAGGGCACCCATGGCAGCCGCTATGGAATTCAACAATAGTGTACACCGTGGCTGTTGGCAGGGGCTGCTGTGAGCAAGCCCACCAAGATGCCCACACCACCCACAAGCACAGGCATGAGGTG
Source organism: Neoceratodus forsteri (assembly GCA_016271365.2). NCBI lineage: Eukaryota > Metazoa > Chordata > Ceratodontiformes > Ceratodontidae > Neoceratodus > Neoceratodus forsteri. The sequence goes on from CM028134.1 coordinate 38,078,520, forward strand.
CACAGCCTCTGTGAATCCTGCCATGCAGTGTGGGACCGCCTGCTTCACCATAACACCACACATGCTGTACTCACCTCCCCGGCTGCAGGGTCTGCATGCAGTACACACCTGGGGGGGTGGGGCAGTGGCAGCCCAACTTGTACTAAATCCTGCACTCCTGTGCATTATGTGGGGCAAGGCCTCCACCCCCCCTTAAAAATGATCCATGCTAGCGGTCTGCACCTGACCCTTTTTGGGGCCTGGCCTGTCACACACATTGCCACAGTGCACACACCCCTGCACAGTATGTGTCTGCTGCAGCAAGGGGGAGATCTGCCCTGTGGCAGGTGCATCCACTCAGACACACAGCAGGCCCCCATGTAAGGGCAGTCACACTGTAGGTCAGGTATCCAGACTGTGGATATTGTCTGTAGTGTGAGGATGCCACTTACCTACTTCTGTAGCCAGAAGGGTGCCTCGCTGCTACACCATGCTGGCTTTCTGTACAGGCAGGAGATAAGGCGCGATGCCCAGCCAGGGTGCATACGCTGGGTGAGGAGGTGGTACATGACACGGCCAATCACAACCACATCCCGGATGCTGCTGACATTGCTGCCAGGGAGGTGCTTGCGGCGGTCAAGGACCGTGCCCATAGGACAAATGAGACCTGCAGCACGATGGTGGTGGCCTGCAAGACTGGTGTGCCATCAGCCATCATGGGGAGAATACCAGCAATGCCCCTCATCAAGAGGACGTGTGCCAGGGCCGGGACCACAGCACACAGGCCGCCATCCCAGCTTACATCCCTGTGGGAGTCGGTGACTCCACCGGAGTACACCATGACAGAATTAGAGGTTGCCTTTCTCCAGTATAACAGCGGCTCGGGGGACAACAAGTTGCTGGTATTCACCACCCAGCTGACACTGGTGCAGTTCGAGGGCTGTGATATGATCCTGGCAGATGGCACATTCAGTGTCACACCCCCCTGTTCCACCAATTGTACACCATACATGGGCTGATCGAGGACTCAGCCTTCCCAGTGGTATATCTTCTGATGAGCACCAGGACCACTGCTGCCTACACAGCTGCCTTCCAGAGGATCAAGACCCTATGCCCTGGCCTCGCACCAACATCAGTCCCAACAGACTATGAACTTGCTGCCATGCAGGCCTTTGAAACCATCTCCCCTGGCTGCCAACTGCATGGGGGTTTCTTCCACCTTGCCCATGCAGTGTGGCAGCAGTGCCAGCTCATACAGGGGTTTGTGGCATGCTACACCAATGACCAGGAGTGGTTGTGGCCCAAGCATTTGTTCCCCCCAGGTGATGTCGTTGCTGCATTTGATGCGCTGCAGGAGTTGGGGTACTTCAAGGCCAATGGGGACCTGCTTCCAGAGTTGCTGGACTACTTTGAGGACACCTGGGTTGGCAGGCACATGGGATGTATAGCCAGAAGGAGGCCTCTCTTCGCCATCGACAGCTGGAATGTATATGATGCAGCGCGGGATGGTACGCCCGTACGACAAATGCAATAGAGGCATGGCACTGGGGGTTTGGTACATGACTCGGAGCATGCCATCCAAACCTCTGGAGGTTCATCAGGGCACTGGGCACCAAACAGTAGCTCACGGATGTGAAGCTGGCATAGCTAACTGCTAGGACCACTGTGCCAACCACAAAGCGTTGATATAAGGATACCAGCAGGAGAATTGCAGGCATTGTGGCAGCCTACGCTGAGTGATCCTCTGTGGACCACCTGAAGAGGATCACCCTCCAGGTGTGAGATGACTTTGTGTGTTTGGGCATCTGTTTGGCGGGTGTGGGAGTTCGGGTTTGGTTCACATTCACCTTTGCACTGTGTTCATTCCTTGTCCTGCAGCAATAAAATTCCATGTCACACAAGTCCGTTGTCCTGCCTCTTTTCTCATGGTCACGCCATGTGGGCCTGCTTGAACTGTTTCTGTGTGAAACATTCTATCTGTTAGCTGTTTAGAGTTTAGCTGTTTTGTATGCACTGGTTTTGCTTTAGCTGTTTCTGCATTAGACATTAGACATTATGATCCGTTGCCATTATTTCTGAGTGCTTTCCAAGCTTGTAGGTCTGCCTGAGCTCAGGATGCTTTATAGTGATTCCAAGCTTTGTCCCTGGCTTGGCATTTGGCCAACAGGTCTCTTGTTATTCAGGGGTTATGGTGACGTTTTACTCTAGCTTTCTTTAGGGAGCATGGTGGTTCCAGATGTGGTTGAGTATGCTAGAGAAGAGGGATAGGGTTGAGTCAACATCGAGTGCTGAGAGAATGGGCTGCCAATCAGTCTTGGCAAGATCTTGTTATAGGGTTGCAATGTCTAGAGCATGGAGGGGTGGGACCATATGTATTTAAGGACAGCGTGGGGGGGATTATATCTTGTGTATGCAATAAGTGATGCAGTGATCACTGAGGGCATCAGGTATGATGCCTGCTGCAGTGACACGGTAGGGGTGGAGGGATAACATCCAGTCAAGCAGTGAGTGGTTTTGGGAGAAAGGGTTTATGCCGGTGGGTTCGAGGATTAGTTGTGTGAGGTTAAGAGCCTCAGTTAAAGAATTTGACAGAGCAGTAAAATGTAACAGATTATATAAACAATTTTCAGAAGGCAGATAAAAATAATTAAATTTGTTTTTGTGTGTTAATTGAAAACATCAACAGGGAAGGCTAAATTAAAAAGATGGGTCCTTAGGCCCCTCCTGAATGCCTCCACCACTGCATCCTCCCTCAAAGGTCTTGGCAGCATGTTCCAGAGGACTGGGCCAGCCACCCTGAATGAGCGATCACCCAAGCTTTTAAGCCTGGTCATCTGAACTGCCAGGAGGCCCTCAGTGGAGGAATGAAGGGAGCGGGCCAGGATGACAAGGGTAAGGAGGTTTGACAGGTAGCCTGGGCCCGATCCCTATAGGGCCTTATAGGTGAGCAAGTCCACCTTGAAGAGAATCATTCACCTGAGCGGCAGCCAGTGCAGACCTCACAGGACCAAGGTCACATGACAGGACCTTGACAGTCCTGTCAGCAGCCTGGCCACTACATTCTGCACTAGCTGCAGCCGATGGAGGTTCCCTCCACTGACCCTGAGATAAAGAGCATTACAGTAGTTGAGCCTGGATGTCACAAAGTCATGCACCAGCAATGGCAGGCCCATGGGCAGAATTAGGGGTTTAATCTGGGCGATGTACCACAAATGGCAGAAATCACTTTTGATGACAGCCGACACCTGGGCTTCAAATGTCAGCTTGTCGTCAAGGACAACGCAAAGATTTCTCACCCTAGAGGATGCCATTAATGGTATCGACCCCAGGACCAAACCTGTTGTCATCCCTGAGGCCTCCGCATTATGCCCACCACCTGGCTTAGTCACCAGCACCTCTGTCTTGTCTGGGTTAAGTCTCAGCCAATTAGAGTTCATCCAATCCTGGATCTCGGCAACGCATTTATTCAGCACATCGACGGCACCATTTGTCCCTGGTGCAAAAGACATATAAAGCGGAGTATCATCTGCATAACAGTGAAAACCCAGGCTGTACTGTCTGATGAGTCTCCCCAGGGGCAGCATGTATACCATGAACAACATCGGTGATAGGATCGAACCCTGAGAAACTTCACAGGTCAGGGGCATTGAGGGGGAGGAGAAATTCCCCATCACTACCCTCTGCCTCCTGCCCAAGAGGAAGACTCAGACCAGTTGATGACAGTATAGGCGAGTCCACAATGCTCTCTAAGGTGGTCCAACAACACACTGTGGCCCACGGTATCAGATGCTGATAACAAATCAAGGAGAATGAGAATTGACCGTTCCCCTCCCTCTGTTGCCCTGAGGAGATCATTGTGCACCAGGACCAGTGCTGTCTCTGTGCTGTATCTTGTCTTAAATCCGGACTGGAATGGCTGGTAGATGTCAAAGGTCTCCATGTGTTGCCCAAGCTGCAAAGCCACTGTCTTCTTGAGAACTTTCCCTAAAAAATGGGAGTTTGGAGATGGATCTATAATTCGCCAGGATGTCAGGGCTGAGAGATTGCTTTTTCAGAAGGGGCTTCACCAGCATCTCCCTCAAGGTGTCGGGAAAGACCTCCTCTGAAAGCAAATACCTGGCTATCCTGGCAAACACTGAACCAATAGCCTCGACACAGCCCACTAGGAGTTGTGTCTGGCCAGGGTCCAGTTCAAAAGAGGGCCGCAGCTTTTAAATCAACTTTGAGACCTCGGCCACCTCCACCGGTCGAAACTCTGCCCAGACAATGGGAGTGCCTCTGCTCCACCCAGACCCCACCCTGCAGGACTGATCTAGACCCACTGGCGAGATCCCAGCCCGAACAAAGGATACCCTGTCAGAGAGTAATAGTGCGAGCTCTTCACAAAGTGCTACTGAAAAGTATCTTTTTGATTGTAGACAGACTAGATGAAGCAGTCTATCCACAGTCTGAAAGAACTGAGCTGGTCTGTTCTTCCCTGTGGCATCTCTCTGGACAGGAACTCTGCCTTCTTATGGTCAATTGCCTTTAGCAATCAATATAATAATTTTCCAAAGCCAGCCTATCCTCCACTGACCTAGTCCTCCACCAGCAATGCTCTTATCTCCAACCCGTGGTTATCATCACATTGAAAACCCAAACATACCATGGGGGTCTCAGGTGAGAGGACCTGGGTCATATACAGACCTGTGCAATGGCATTGAGTACCCCAGAGGCAGCCTTATTATAGGCTGCCACCGCTTCACCAAAGCCAGCCACACAAACAGCACTAACACTGGAAAAATCAACTACCACCATCAGTCCCTCTGGGGACAATCCCCTTAAAGGGCAGTAACTGATCATCTCAACAGGGGAGGGACTATGGGGGGGGCTCCAAATGAGAATTTCACCATACAGTGATCGGACCAAGCAACCAGATCAGTCCTGACCTCAAGACCCAGTGAGAATACCAAGTCCAAAGTGTGGCCGTGATGGTGGGTCGCATAGGCAACTGCCGGTGCAAGGTTGAGCGATGCCATCAGCTGGAGGAGGTCAGAACCAAGTTGCGAAGATTCTTCATCAATCCAGGCATTGAAGTCCCCCAGAACAAGCCATCTTGATGACTCCATCACCCTGTTGGCAATGAAGTCCACAGGCTCCTGAAAGACTTCTCTGCCAGGCTCAGAGGGCGATAAACCAGGAGAAGTCTGCGACCTGCACCCGGACCCCCATGTACTGCCACACATTCAAACGATGAGGTAGAACCCACCAGATGTACAGAGAAATTCATACTGGATCTAAAACAGTTGGCCACACTCCCGACCCTGCAATCCCTCCTCAGGCAGTGTACCACAGAGTACCTGGCAGGGACTGATGCCTCCCAAAATTAGCCCAGCATCGTTCCCCAGCCAGGTCTTCATGATGCACACCAGGTCAACCAAAGAAATCAAGTCCGACATAATTGCAGTCTTGTTTCTCATTGACCTGGCATTGCACAACACTGCACAGAGGGAATCAGTGGAGGCTGTAGGCCCTCTAGCTGCCTGCCCATGAGGTCTGGTGGGAACCCTAGAAATGTAGCTCAAATATGTTGGGCCTCTCTCAAGGATCCATTTTCTCCTAGGGTGCCTCCTGCTCCTGACCACCTCAATCCCTCTCACCTCCGTTAAACCCCCAGCACCCCTCCACAGACCCCCCCCCCGCCCCCTACAGATACCCGCCTCCCTGCAATGCCTTATAGCAACAGCTAGGAGGGGGAGATCACAAAAAGGGTGGAGGTCAGGCAGCAGGGCTGCTGGGTACATAATTCGGAAGGGCCAGACTCCTCTACACATATCTAAGCAGCTAGATCAACTAAACAAAAATAACAGTGCTATAAAATCCTAGCACCTTTTCTCTCCTTTTTCACAAGAGGACTTGATTATTCCATACTTAAATGGTCTATTACCTTTGTAACAAATGTGGTGTTTAGATTTAATTGGGACGTATCAACAGCACGGAGTTCTGAATGATCATTTTGACCACTTGAGTGTTGTACTCGGGCTTTTCAGCATTACTCTTTCTTGGACTTTAGTCCATGATCATGGCACAGATGGCCATTTGGGGATATTAGTGGACAAAAATATATGTTTACATTGTTCACAGTACTGCAGATACCCTCTTATTTTGTAACAGAGGCAGACAAGAATTTAGATCCTATACATAGACTTTGTTTCCTGATTGCTATGCCTCAAAACCTTGGAATACATAGCGTATGTTTTTCTTGACATACTCAATAAAAGTATATATAAAAAACATCAATCAAATTAGACCCACTGGTTTAAAAATATGGGTCAAAACAGGGACCTACTGGGTTTACAACTAAATGAAAGCAGATTTTCGGTTCACTGCTCCTTCCTTCAGATATTGGTATAGAGCAGGTACATCACTTTGGTCCCACTGGTAGAGGAAGGGGGCTCATTTCTGGGCAGCCCACAGCCCATTAGGCCCATTTTAGCCATGTCCTTTAGGAAATTAAAATAGTGCAGTTGAGGGTACAGTGGGACATTCAAGGGCAAAAAGATAAATGGAATGAAACCGGTTAACCGGTCTGGCCAGCTAGGATATAAAGTCAGTGCTATGCATCACATCCTCATAATGGGGGGTGATCGTCTCAACATTTTCTTGTCTTGCGGGGATGGGAATACAGCATTTCTTCTGGTACAGTGCACCAAGGTGAATGAGGCATTTAATCCTGCTTTTCATAATAATTATTGACACTAACATGTGAACAGGTTCAGTGTACATTAGACTTCTGGCTGTTTGTACACACCTGACATCCCAGTCCTATGTATAGTATATGGTTACCCCCTGTTGTGCATCGATTTCTAGACACACCATTTTCTTGTTGTAGGACAGTTCAAAATTCACCAAAAATTGTTGTACTACTGGTCAAAATTCACTTACACACTATAACAACTATTCACTTTAAAGTTTGCTCCGCCATTCTCTTCTCATGATTATCCACTACTCCCACGCTCACCCAAAACACACATCTGGCATTCAAATGTTTCATTTTAGATCTTAAAAGTAATTTTTCCTTGTTTGTACTAAGAAAAGAAGTACTACAGCCCACTCCATTGTATTTACTCATATACTATTTTATTTATTTAGTTTTTGTTTACCGGGTAAGTACACTAGACAAAAATTATGCCTATTTTCAGGAACGACCCGGGAGAGTACAAAAGGGTACAACAGGTACAACAATACAGCAATTGGTTCAGACGAATACATTAGATACAGAAACAGGAGAAAAGACAATTTTTACAGTTTTTACAATTACGTAGAAAGTACACCCAGATACCATGCTGGGGCAAGGTATAGATTGGAGATAAATACAAATGACCAACAGGGCTAGTGAGGATTTATGAGCATAGGAACACCATAGATTCCGTCAACAAGGGAGGGGGGATTTGGACGAGGTCATAGCGCAAGAGTGGTGACGCCAGAGCAGGAGAAAAGAAGCCGGCACCAGTGGGCACCAGGTGACTAAGGGGGCTTAGGGCATTCACAGCGAGAGGCCAACTTAATATGGTCCCACAGGAGGTCCTGAAAAGCTTGTGAGAGAGGGCAGTACGACACTTTCAGGAAAGGAGTTCCAGAGCCTGGGACCATGGACAGCAAACTCCGTCCCCCATGATGGTGCAGGTGGTAGGCACATTTAGTAGTCCGGACCTTGGGATCGCAGCAGGTAGGGGAGAGGTCAGCAGGGGCAAGAAACCGGGCCAGTTCCAGGAGGGGTGCCAGAGCTAAGTACTTTACTCACAGGGACACCCAGTGCTAAAGTTAAGGTGATTGAGCGGGGATAGCCAGCCAAGCTTCTCGTAGAGCTCACAGTGATGGGTGAGGCGGGGGGCGGCCAGGGCAAACCGACAGATGTTGTTATACGTTGTGCTTCACTTGCTTAGGAGGGTCTTAGAAGTATGAGCAAATATGAGGGAGCCGTAGTTGAGGGAAGGAAGTAGTACTCCCGTGGCAAGAGCTATGCGAGCCGCTGGAGTAAGGTTGTACCGAGCCCTGTAGGCCATCCCCAGCTTACGGTTTACCCCACTACAGGCATTATGGATATGACTACCAAGGTCCAGTTGGGGATCAAGCATCACTCCAAGATACTTGAGGGAGGTCACGGTTGGGAGAGGGGAGTCATCTTCATAGTTGATATGTAGGGGAGTTGAAGAGGCCCATATTTTGGCAGCTGAACCGAAGAGCATAGCCCGGGTTTTGTTTTGATTGAGGACCAATTTATGGTTGGAGAGCCATGCCTGGATGTTCCAGAGGTCTTCAGATAAGTGTCGGTTTAGTGTGGCTGTATCACAGGAGTGGGCAGGAGAACCAGGTCATCCGCATACATGATGACACGGCAGCTGGAGACCACATCGGGAGATTGTTGATGAACAGGGAAAAGTGGGGACCAGCACAGAGCCCTGAGGGACACCAGAGGTGACAGGCCGGGGGGCAGAGAGGACTTTATTGAATTTAGTTAGTTGTTTTCTGCCATATAGGTAGTCAGAGATCCAGTTTAGGGCAGAGGGGGACAGACCAAGGGACCTCATCTGCAAGGAAAGCAGGTCGTGGTCAACGAGGTCGAACGCCTTGGATCAGTCAATAGATACCACACCTGAGAGTTTTCCCTGATCCATAGCAGCTCTGATACTGGAAGAGACAGAGATGAGAGCCGTGGCAGTGCTGTGCCCTCTACGAAAGCCGTGTTGGGCAGGGGTCAGCAGACCATGGGAGTGGATATACTCCGAGATTTGTTTGGCGACCACCTTTTCCAGGAGCTTGCTGACAGCAGAGAGAATAGCTATGGGATGGTAGTTGCCCAGGATTTTGGGGTCGACCTGCTTAGGGACAGGGACGACCTTGGCAACCTTCCAGATGTCAGGAACCAGTCCCTGGGTAAGGGATAGGTTGAAAATGTGGGCCACCGGGGAGGCTATAAGGGGGGCTCCTAGTTTGAGAAGCTTGGGCTCCAGGTCATCAGGGCCGGGGCTAGCATTCTGGGAGAGACCAAGAAGGAGAGACCGCACCTCACTTTCCGATACCGTCCTTAGGCAAAAAGGAGGGCGGGGCAGACCAGACTCCCGCTGTGACGTGGAGGCAGAGCCGCTTGAGTTCCGGGCTGAGGACCTGAGCGGGAGAGCAGAAGGAGGTCAGTGAAATGAGTTTGAGTGCATCAGCAATCACGTGAGGATTGTTGCAGGAGACTCCCGATGAGCATGTCAGTGACCCCGGAGTAGGGCGACCACCGACCAGTGATTGAATGGTTCTCCAGAACCGCCTGGGGTCTTTAGCAGAGCTGAGAAGGGCAGCCTTGCAGAAGTCGCTTTTTGGCCCCCTGATCATTTTCTTGCACTCATTTCTGAGTTTTCTGTATTGCTGTAGCAAGGCAGTATCGTGTGAGCGTTTTAACTGATGCCAGCATTTGTCTCTCGCTCGCATACGGGAGAGGAGGCCCCCATGCAGCCACTGGGTGGCTGTCCCATGGACCCTACGCCTAGTGATAGGGACATGTCTATCTTGTAGATCCACAAAGATGTTGTGGAACGTATGGCGGCAGATGAGGGATCCAGTGCTCCATAGACTGTGACCAGTCCGTGAACCTGAGTTCTTCCAGGAACAGGTCGGGTTTAATCTGCGCAAGTTTGAACCTGGATGATTTGTGTAGGGGAATTTGGGGAGGGATATTCATATGCACAGAACCGGAGGTGTGTCCGATATGTGCGTCGGGTGGGCCCCTACTGATGAGATCCTCTCGGGACAGTTTGACATAATCCGTCCAAGAGGGAGCAGGAAGTGCCGTTGCTTTTCGACGGGTGGACTCCCTTACAAGTTGTGTTAGGGATTTGGTGGAAACAGGGCCTCAAGCTGCTGACATTATCCCCATCCCAGTTCAGTTAATGTCCCCAAGATAAGAGTTCGTTACCCCTGTATTGGACAGACAGTATCCAGAAGATGGAGAGGCCCTGCAGCCCACCCTTTGGTGGGTTGTAGGAGCATACGCGTGCAGTTTCTTGGTGTTGCCAAGCAGCAGCATGGTGTGGAGGAGCTCGCGGGTTGGCCGGCAGCACAGAGGAATGGTTTATAAGGGATACATTGAGGTGGGCCTATAGTAAATCAGGATACCACCTCCCCTTTGCTCCTGTTCTGTCCTGCCGTTTGAGCTCATAGCCAGGAAGCCTGCAGACAAGTCGGAATCTGGGGTTTGAGCCAGGTCTCAGTTATCCCCAGGATGTCAGGCTTGTAGAGTGACCCATGCAGTGAGCCCATCAAGGTTGGGAAGTAAGCTCCGAATGTTGATGTGAGCAACTTTCAGGCCCTTTTCCATCCACCATTCCTGAGGAGAGTCAAGGGTGGTGGGGCCAGGATTGACTTCGATGTCGCCAGATAGGGCAAGGGACAGCAGGATTAGCCACAGGAGGGGTCCTTTCGGGGGGGGACCTTTTGATTTCTGGCCTCCAGACCCTCCGTCGATTTATCTGGATTTGGGGCAGGACTAGTCTAGGCAGCAATCCGCTAGGGGGATGGCGGGGACCAACGGTATTAGCCATAAGGTTAGAGAACATAAAATCGGTCACGGAGTATTGGTGGATGGACCTGCCGCAGCCACTGTCCTGGCCAGGGACAATGTCCGAGAGGAGGGGGATGAGTCCCAAGTTAAGGGTAGCCAGGAGAACAAAGTGGGGAGGGGGGAAATGGAATTCTTTAGCAGAGATCATGCAGAGAGGCCGATCTTGGATTGAACAGGGGGTATACTGTAGAGGACCTGGGAGCATTGAGGTGACAGTGAGCAGTGTAAGGCAGGAGCGCCGAGCAAACACCAGGGAGTGTGACTGCTGACCTTGTGTGATAACGAACACCAGGGGTGAGGCTAACTGACCTGATGTGATGATAACGAGCTCTAACTGGAGGTCCAAAGACACTTTAGCAATGACAGTAAAATTTTGGATTAAAAAAAAACAGTTTCAGGATACTGAGCGACTGCCTGAAAAGGTCAAAGAATTAACACAATTTGGAATTAAGCAGTAAAACACTTTTAGTAATAAGCAGCAGTCACAGGATATGCAGCAGGTTACTGGAGTGAGTTGGATGGAATTGGGTTTGCAGGCTCAGTGGGCACAAAAGGCGGCAGGCGTAGGAGAAACCTGGGAGGTAGGTAACTAGCTCCACTCCTATCAAGTCAATAGACAAGTTAGCTGGCAGTGGGCGGGTAAGGCGATGGATTAAAAGTCACCTCTCAACCAGGGCGGGTGGAGGGCTAAAACCGCCGCTTCACCAAGGGATCGCACTGGGCTTGCCGAAGCAGTTCTTCTGCACCAGCAGGGCACAATTGTAAGTCTTTGAATTTCCTTATTCCTTCTGACTGGGTCCCGGGAGGCCCGCCGGTGCTTGCCAGAACAAGCCAGCACCTCCACTCGGGAGCGTTTAACTTGGAGCCCGAGATAACTGATGCGAGGGCGAGGGGGGGCCCTCCAGGTCAAGGTCTCCCTCTCTCCCCTCCGTTGAAAAAGCAAGTAAGATCTTTAGCAGGGGAGCTCCGTTTTAAAGCAGGAGGGCTTAGGAGAAGGGCGAGGACTTCAGCTAATCCCAGGCAAGGTGGGCAATACAGTTTTTCGGCGCCAAAGTTTAAAGTTGTTGGACAAAGGGCAGGGCAGGATTTCATCCGCACGCCATCGCTTCACCAGGGATCGCCGCTGGGCTTGCCGAAAGCAGTTCTCCTGCAACCAGCAGGGGCATGATTGTAAGTCTTTTGAATTTCCTTATTCCTTCTGACTGGGTCCTGAGGAGGCCCACCGGTGCTTGCCAGAATAAGCCGGCACCTCCACTCGACACCCATACACTCTCTCAAGCTTTGCTCTCGGGGTTCCTATGATGTCATCTTAACCATTTGATGGAACACAGCCTTGTTTGTGTATGGTTGCCCATGCATTATTCTGTGTTTATAACAGATAGAATAATACATGGGGTAGCGTGTATGATGAGAATTTTTCACACACCTGAGGTGTTGGATACTACATAAGCCCCAAGTGCAAAGCTTGAGCAGTTTATAGCATCCAGCACCAAGGGTGTGTGTAAAATATGAGTTTTACACACTGCCCCGTGTTTTATTTTATATAATTGCTGGGTAGTGTTTTCTTCCCTCGGAAACACTACTGAGCAATTATAGAAAACAGTGGTTCCGGTAGTGCGGTCAAGCTGGAGTGCAGTTTCACTGTAACTTTCCTTTTTCACTTTTTGTGCGATTGCCCCAAAACTTCACATAAAGGAACTGAACAGCAACTAAATTTTTGAAGGTGCTCGTGAAAACTCTTACTGTGAGTCCACTAACTGTGCACCAACCAAAGTGTGTGCATGAGGGAGGCAGTGTACACATGCGTGAAGTAAGGGGAACCCAGCCCATGTTCACCATTATAACAAATTGTAACTGGGTTTCCCAATGGGGGAAAGCTCTTCCCAGTTATTATATGGAGAATAATGGATGGGATGTTGTACATTATGATTTTTTTTATGCTGTTGAGATGTGTAATACCACATAAACTATGAATGCAAAGAATACGTGGTTTGTGATGATATTAAACACCCTAGGTTTGTAAAAAAGGAAAAATTAACAATGTAAAACCCAGTTCTTTATTTCATGTAATTTCTGGTCAGTTTAGTGGAGTGTGTTAAAAATATCTGTTTTCTTTTTATGTGGCATTTTGTTTCTGATAGCGTGACACAGCAGCGACTTTCACTTTCAGTCTGACTGGCTGACACCTACGCTGTAATAACCTGGTTCCACTCTGTAATGACCGTCCAGTTGTTATGGCATTAGAAAGTGATGTCAATTCAGTCAGTAAATGAGCTCACCAGTAATTATATAGAGAGAATAGTGCCTGTGCCCATGTGTGTTATGAAGATTTTCACACCCCCAGGGTGTATGATAATCCATAAACCCTGAGAGCGAAGTTAGAGGGTTTTTGAGATTATTACACACAAAGGGTGTATGAAAAATCCTCATAAAACAAAGCATGCACAGGCATTATTTTTTTATAATGACTGGTGCAAGATTTCAGTAGAGACAAAAACAGTAAACTGTATTTCTGTGTGCCAGCATGTCCCCGAGCAGCCACCGTAGAGAGTGGCTTTTGCTTCCCGATTTTGACATTATGGTGTAAGACAGTTAACTTAATGATATTAGTGCTCAATATTGAAATATGTTAAATTAATAGTTAACAGACCATGTGTGGTCTGGCACTAGACCCACAGTGGTTGCAGAGAAACCACAGATCTTGAGACTGCCAGTGACAGTACTAGAAGGAAAACACTGTAATAACCCACTATAGCGTTATTACAGAATTCAGCGGGTTATTACTGCATTTTATCGCTAGTGCATATCTAGTCATTTTAGGGGATCACCAGTTATTATATAGCGATTATTTCCACAGCAACACATTGTAATGTCATAGACAGAGAGCTATGCTGTCAGGTGTAGGCAAGCTGTCAGAGCAGATGACGTCTTAACATCACTGATCACTTTTTTATGGTACTGTAAATAGTTACAGTGAATGACAAGACGTTAAATGCAGAGAATGTGTGGAGCAGACAGCTTAAATGTAACAGCTTTGTTTTCCTAAAGAGTCACAAGAGACAGCAGGCTCCTTAAGTTATGTACTGCTTATTTTAAAGATTCTGGACTCTTTCAACCTGTTTATTTTGTCTTGATGTCCCTCATATTGATCCATTGTCCCTGATTTATTTATAATGCTGTCCTTAATTTGCAAGTGAGATGGTCTGGAATGAATACATTGTAAATCTGGTCTGCAAGTGTATTAAGTTACTGAGAGACAGATTTAATTAATTGCCGTATGAGTCCTTTTAAGAACAGGTCCAGAAGCAAATGGTTTGATACCATTTATTGGATCAACTTAGATGTCACAAAAAGAACAGATTGCCTAAGCTTTCGGACCAACCAAGTCCTTAATCAGAAGTTAAGATAAGCTTCTGATGAATGACTTGGTTGGTCCAAAAGCTTAGCCATTCTGTTCTTTTTGTGACATCTAAGTTGATCCAATAAATGGTATCAAACCATTTACTTCTGGATCTAAGTTACAGAGGTTTCCCAGCTGGTATATGGTGGAGATTGGGGCTGTGTGACCTGGTAAAATAGTGGCTTGGGTTTTGTAGCCCTGTATGATTTTGTAGAAAACTTAAGGTGTTGTTATATAACCCAATGATTTTGGTGAAACTGTGCTTTTTGAAATCAATCTCATTCTATTCAAATGGGGGGGGGGATTTATCTGATTCTGTTACAACTGGAGATTTGTAATCCAACTGATTCTGTTAACATTGGGGGTTAATTATAATAACCCATTGGATTCTGTTACAAATGGGAACTTTGGGCTGTGTCCCATTTAATTTAGCAGTATTTGGCAGTATAGCCTAGAGGTTAGTGTAAAGAGCTGTGAATGAGCTTTGTTGATCCTGCAGACCTGGTTTTGGTTACCACAATCTCCACTTGCAGACCATGTGACTCTGAACAAATCACTTAACCTCCCCAGTGCTTCCGGGGTGCCCCTGAAAACAGGCACTTGTGCCTAGTTGGGCCTTACCCAGTTGCCAAAGAATAAAATAAAATAAAATAAAAAAAAAATTGGCTAAAATTGCAAATGAACAAGGCCGGCTGCTGGTGCAGTGGTAGTGCTACCGCTTGCGATGCCAATGACCCGGGTTCAGGAATGAGCTTTGAACATTGGAGGGTGGGCCAGGTGGACAAGGATTGAGTGTCCAATGGACTGCTCTCCACCTCTGGGGAGGGGATGGCATGGTGCTAGGAGTTAGACTGTCCCCTAAAGGAGGTTGGGGGACAGGACACTGGGACCACACTTCGGCGGTGAAGGAGCAGCAGACATCTAGCGTGCCATGCATGGGAATGTGTGTGGCACTGCCATTGACATCACTGCATACACACTCTTCTGCACCAATGGGGGGAATGGAAAAAAAACATGTTGGCCAGCAGGATGCTTGCTGATCCCTTGCAGACCCTGCAACTGGTAACTCAGGCTCAGCCCTTCAGGATCCTTGACTGGGATGGTTGAGAGCACTCCCTGCCATCCTGCTGCAGGGGTTGGGGGTTTTAAGTCACAGGAGAACAGAGCTCAGTAAGACCTGGGAGAAGATGAGGGGACAGTACTGGGGGGAGTCAGTGGGATGGGGGCCATGCCTCAACAGGGGGAGAAAATAACTAACATAAAAAAAATTGGGTTAACTGTCACCCACAATATTCTATTACATTTCAGTCAGGTGTTTCATGACCCATATTATTATGGTAATGTTAGTTTTTTAAGCCATATGATTCTATGGCAATAATGGTTTAACCTCTCTGATTCACTTGCAACTGAGGTTGTATCCCATATGATTCTCTCAACACTGAGTTGTTAACCCTACTGATTCTGATAAAATTGGGAGTTAATTTTAACTCATGTGATTCATTTAAAATTTGGTTTTATAACCCATCTGATCTGATTTGAATAAAATAGGGATTAGAAACAAAGAAACATAGAATTTGATGGCAGAAAAGGACCGCTTGGCCCACCCAGTCTGCCCAGATGGTCCCTGCCTAGTCTGCTTCTGCAGATGCTAACTGGTTTACTACAACACTGTCTCCTTATTAACTAATATTGGGCACCTTGTTGGTCACACTTATATCCTTAGAGTGAGTGTCATGAACCAACACCCCTGGCACCTATCCATTAATTTCTAGCCCAATTTGCCACTTTGGATTCCATTCCTAGCCTGCTCAAAATCTTAGTTAGTCTCCTCTATGGCACAGTGACAAAGGCAATACTAATGTCAAGATAGGCCAGGTCCACTGGCCTCTCCTGATCTATTTCCCTGGTCACCCAGTCAAAGAAATCAATCAGGTTCAACTCCATGATCACCCCTCCCCATGAATCCATTCTGCCTTTTGTCTTGCAACCCACTGGATACAAGATACTCTACTAACCTTTCCTTTAACAGTGTTTCCATTAATTTCCCCACCACTGAGGTGTGGCTTGTCATGAACCCACTCCTGGGGGCCAGGTCTACTGAGCTCACAGTACCTACCCGTTTGTGCAATCCATGACAGGGGGAAACAGGAATACCCTCGCTGTGTCCTTCTAGTGTATTTGATGAGTTCACAACTGAAGACTTGCCATGAGGTCCCAGAACTTCCTCTCTAATCTGGGTAAGGGTAAAATACAGTCTTGAGTCTGTAGCCGGGGAGAACCCTCCTTGGTTGCTGTACTGGGAGGAAGACCCAGGTGTTACAAGCTCTTTGGTGCTGTCCTTATAACTCTGATTGTGTCTTCTTCCACGGGTGGTGAAGTGACCTAGTTCCCCCTTACAGACTCCTCCAGAGACCCATGTATTTCCCCTACTTGGCCCCCAGATTTCCCTTGCAAGATCCTAGTCTTTGGATGCGATGGTGGCACCTTGGCAATTTAAACAGACTGTCACAGATTTAATAACCATTCTCAATGTTACACACACAACAAAATCTCTCCCAGGCAGTTTTTAAAAGCAAGTTGCTTTTACTAATCTTAAATAATTATCATACAAGACTTACAAACAAAAGATTCATGAAGTTGGAAATATGCAAAAAAAAAAAGCACAGAAATTTAACTGTCTAGTTTTTACCTTGTCCATGGAGAATCAAAAGTTCTGAAAATAAATGAGTTTCTGCAAAAGTTTTCAGTTGTTCTGTAGCCTTGGTCTTCAATTTGAGTCAGACAGTTTGGCTTCTCTGGTGTGTTAGGAATGGTGTCTCATGAAATAGTGTGCACCAAAAGGCTGTGTTGAGTGTCTTATATACCTCGATTCCTGCAGTCTGTGGCTTTATCTTTTTGGGCCAGCAGGGGTCTTTCTTGTTTTTTCCCAAATTTTAAGTGAACAACAACAACAACAAAAAAACAGTCTCCCTACTGTCACTTTTAAATGGAGATGAATATGACACTTGAAGTGAATTCAAAATAGACTTCCACAGTACATATTCCCCCAAACCATTTCCTGGCTGAGCCTTTGATATCCCTGTCCTTTCTGCCACCTAATAAAATGTAAATATACCATAACAGTTCCTGGAACTTAAAGTCTTTGTCTCTTGAAGGGTAAAGTTTATTACAGTGAGACAGTTCCTCCCATCTCCTGTCCTACTGGACTTGTCTCCCTTGATTAGTTTATCAGGTCACAGAATTCCAGTTTCCCCCATGAAATTGAATTTTAGTTTCCTGTTACGCAGCTTTTTCTCAGGACACAGAGGAATGTCAGACAGTTGCAATATACATTCTCTCTCCCTATGTGACCTCTTCAGTAATAATGAGCATTCTTGTGGCATTTAAACAAAAACATGGTTCACCAGCTATCTCTCCAATAGAACACAGATAGTCAAGGTGGGCCCTGTCCTGTCACCTGCCTCCCGATCCACTCCAGTGTCCCACAGGGCTCCATACTTAGCTCCCTACTTTTCAGCCTATACCTCAACTCCCTCCTATCCTCATGCCCCAGAAACCTGTTCCTCTACGTGGATGATGCAGTCCTGTTTGCCTCTGACCTGGCACCCCTCAAACTCCACCAATCTCTCCAGCACTCTTTCCGTGAAATTGAAGACTGGCTCACCACCCAGCACCTTATTATCAACTATAATAAGACTAAAGTCATGATTTTTGCCCACCCTCAGAACCCACACAAGAACCTCTGCCCACAACTTCTCACTGCCAATAAGACCCCCTTAGAAAAAAGTAAGCAGCTTTAAATACTTAGGGATCACATTAGACACCACCCTCAGCTTTAATCAACATATCCTACACCTATCAACTGCCCTTAGCTCCAGACTAGGCGTACTCTACCGGTACAAACACTACCTCACACCGAAGCATTACAACTTACCATAAACTCCTAGATCCTCTCCCTGCTAGACTACGGCATCCTAATACACAGTGCCGCACCACCCACAACCCTAAACAGACTGCAACTCATGCTAAACATAGCCTGCTGTCTCATCCTTGGATGTGATCATTTCACACACTCCTGCTCCCTTTACAGTAGCACAAACTGGCTAAACCTGGACAGCAGAATCCAGTACCACACCTGTATTATGACCAAAAAGGTATTGTTAGGCCTCACCCCACCTACCCTAGACTAAATTTTCCTCCCAACACCACCAGGCAAAACAACCCATAGTACAAGCAAGTGGCTACTATGGGTACCCCATGGTCGGACTTCCCAATATCAACGCACTTTCAGTTTCAGAGCCCCTTCCTGGACAAATGCCCTTCCTAGCCATATAACTGATGAAATAAGGCTTGGCCCTTATAAATCCAAGCTAAGGGAATACCTTCCGGCCTCAAACCGATGTGACTACCCCAACACCTGATCTGACTTTGCCACATTCAAACAAACTATTATCGGGTCCCCATACCTAAAAAAGTCCCTATGAAACTATATGACTATCAGCCTCCTACAGAACCTTCTGTAACTTTTCTGGCTGTGCTAATGTGCCTAAACTTCTGTTAGCCATCTACTGAACAACTATGTAACCTCTTGAATGTTATTTGTAAATGTGCTGTAATTCTGTATTTCAAGTGCTGTCACTGTACCTTTTATGTATGTCGTGGAATCTTTGTAAATGAGTCTCTGACTCAAAGGTTTTTTCTGAATATTACAATAAATAAAATAAATAAAAAAAATCACAGAAAAATATAACAAAAATATGTCTGCAATATGACCGAAGTGTCCAACTCACCACATCCTTCACTCCTTATACTGAATTTGTTGGAACACTCCCCTATTGTATGGTAAGGATCCCACAATTCTGTTACTGTTCTAACTGGCAAGACAGGCCATCTGTGTTTGCATTGGCCAATCTGGCCCTGTGCATAATTGTCATGTCATAGGCCTGTAGGGCAACACTCCATCTGAGGGGCAATCCATTTGTTTTGCCCATCTGATTTAACCACAGCAGGGGGTTGTAATCAGTCTGTACCATGAAGCACCTTCCATGGTGGTACGGCTCTAATTTCTTCAGGGCCCATACCAGCACAATGCATTTATTTTCAGACATGGAGTATGCCTGCTCCTGTGGAAGTAACTTCTTACTAAGGTACACTATTGGGTGGTCTTTTCCCCTGATTAGATGTCTGGCTGAAGACTGCTCCAATCCCCACATCTGAGGCATCCGTCTGTACTACAAACTGCCTAGTGTAATCTGGGCTGGCCAACACAGGGGCGCTGCACAGTGCTGCTTTTAGTTGTGCAAAGGCTTGTTCACAGGCTGGCTCCTAGTTTACCTTTTTGGGCTGTCTTTTCTTTAGCAATGCAGATAGGGGAGCCGCTAGGGTACTGTAATTGAGCACAAACTTTCGATAGTACCCTGCGGTCCCTAGGAAGCTCCTAACCTGGTTCTGGGTTTCAGGCATGGGCCATGCCTCTATTACTTCAATCTCTGCTTGATTAGGATGAAGCTGCTCCACCCCACTACGTGGTCTAGGTATGCCACCTCCACCATAGCCACCTAACACTTTTCAGCCTTGACAGTGAGCCCTGCTGCCTGTATCCTGCCCAACACTTTCTTCAGGTGGGACAGGTGTTCTTTCCACCTGGTACTGAAGATGGCAATATTATCCAGATAAGCCACTACGTACTCTTCAGTACCATGTAACACCTGGTTGACCAACCTTTGGAATGTGTCTGGGGCATTCTTCATTCCAAAAGTCATTACCCAGAACTCGAATAATCCTATTGGAGTGATGAAGAGGCAGTGAGGGGTTTCAGCTGCCCTGAAGGCATGCTTTTCCCTTTTTGTCCTGCCACACCTGCTCCCCCACTTCCTTTCAGAGCAGGCCTGCTCCTGGCATAGTGATCCAAGAGCTTAGCAGCTTGCTGTGCTGTTTTTGGATCTTGGTCCTTGAGCCAAGTTTTCAATTCCACTGGGCAAACTGAAAAGAACTGCTCTAGTAACACAATCTTCTCAGTTTTCCCCACAGAGTTTGCTTCCACCCCTTCCCACCAACATTTTAAAAACTGACATTGATTTGTGATGAGTTCCTCATAGCTCATGTCAGGGCTTTTTTGGAGATTATGGAATTTAACCCTGTAGGTCTCAGGAGTTAGTTCATACTTTTTAAGTAAAGCAGATTTAAGTTTCTCATAGTCTCTACTGTCATCATTGTCCATTTGGCCTAGCGCCTCAAGCCCTTTTACAAGTAAGCAGCAGGGATAGCTAAAAGCTCTGTGCTTCCCTGGGTATCTTGGCCTGGATACAGAACTTTTCAAATGAATTCAAAAATGCATCCATATCCTCCCCCTCTTTAAATTCTGGTATTAATTTGGAATTCAATTTATACCCCAGCCCTGGAAGTTTCAGGTTCACCCCTGCCTCTTGCCTCCTCTGGAGCTGGTGATTGGAGTCTTAGCCTCTCAAGTTCAAACTATCTCTCTGGTGTTGCTTTTCTTTGGCCTTTCACTTGCGCTGCTATTCCTGCATCTCCAGTTCAAACCTCTTCTGCTCTCTTTCTTGCTGGGCTTTGAACTTTCTCTGCTCCAGCTCCAAATTCCTCAGCTTAAATTGTAGCCTGATCCCTTCCAGCTCCAGCTCTGTGGTGACCTTCCCCTACTGCTGTGGCTCTGGATTCCCGCTAGTCTTGCTGTCCTCTTCCCTGGGACTAGACACTGTGATGGCCCCTGGCACCCCACGCCCAAGGTCTGGTCCCTTTCAGTCACTGGCCATGACTTGAAGTTCTGGGCAACCATTTCCTCATCAGCTGCCATGAGAGCCTCCACAAGGTTCTTTTGGTTTGCCCCTCATAATGGACTCCTCTTTCTTGACACAACTGCCTTAACTGATCTGTATTGCATTTGCTGTAGTTGGAAGCCATCTTCATCCCTAACTACTGCTGCACTAGCTTACACTGTAAAAAACAAAGAGACAGGGTAGGGAACTTCATACTGTAACAAATTTTTTCCCCCCAGATCTCTGCCCTGTTTGTGTGTCGATTGTTTATCATTTATTAATCTGATACACTGGCCTTAAATCCAACCACTATGCCTGTGCCACCAATATTGCTCAGATCCCAGCAATATGCCACCAGATCTGTCATGAACCTACTCCTGGGGGCCAGGTTCACTGAGCTCACAGTGCCCACCCCCTAAGATCAATCCATGATGGGGGGGACAGGAATACCCTCCACGTGTCCTTCTAGAATATTCACTGAGTTCACAACTGAACACTCACCTTGAGGTCCCAGGGCTTCCTCTCTAATCTGGGTAAGAGTAAAATACAGTCTTGAGTCTGTAGCCAGGTGTAAACCCTCCTTGGTTGCTGTATTGGGGGGGATACATAGGCATTATGAGCTCTTCAGGACTGTCCTCATAACCATGATTGTGTCTTCACCCACAGGTGGTGCAGTGACCTAGTTCCCCCTTACAGACCCCTCCAGAGACCCATGTATCTCCCCTACTTGGCCCCCAGATTTCCCTTCCAGGATCCTAGTCTTTGGTAGTGATAGTGGCACACTGGCAATTTAAGCAGTTTGTCACAGATTTAATAACCATTTCCCATGTTACACACACACACAACAAAATCTCTCCCAGGCAGTTTTTAAAAACACGTGCTTTTACTACTCTTAAATAATTATCATACAAGACTTACAAACAAAAGATTCAGAAATTTGGTTACAGGATAACAAAAACAAAGTTGGAAATATACAAAAAACACACTGAAACTTAGCTGTCTAGTTTCTACCTTGTCTGTGGAGAATCAAAAGTTCTGAAAATAAATGAGTTTCTGCAAAAGTTTTCAGTTCTTCTGTAGCCCTGGTCTTCAGTGTGAGTCAGACAGTTTGGCTTCTCTGGTGTGTCAGGAACAGTGTCTCATGAAAAAGTGTGCACTAAAAGGCTGTGTTGAGTGTCTTATGTACCTTGATTCCTGCAGTCTGTTGCTTTATCTTTTTGGGCCAGAAGGGGTCTCTCTAATGCTTTCCCAAATTTTAAGTGAACCACAAAAAGAAAAATAGTCTCCCTTCTGCCACTTTTAAATGGAGATGAATATGACACTTGAAGTGAATTCAGAATAGCTTCCAGAGTAGATATCCCCAAAACCAATACCTGGCTGAGCCTTTGATATCCCTGTCCTTCCTGCTACCTAATAAAATGTAAATATACCATAACAGTTCCTGGAACTTAAAGTATTTTTCTCTTGAAGTGTAAAGTCTATTACAGTGAGACAGTTCCTCCGATCTCCTGACCTACTGAACTTGTCTCTCTTGATTAGTTTATCAGGTCACAGAATACCAGCAGTATAGTGTAGTGGTTAAGGGCAATGAGCTGCAAACCTGGAGACCTGGGTTCGAATCCCATCAGCTCCCACTTGCATACTGTGTGACTCTGAGCAAGTCACTTAGCTTCCTTGTGCTCCCAAGTCACACCTGGAAACAAGCTGTGGCTTAGTGTGCCTTTCCTGGTTAAACAATTTTCCCTTTCCCTTTCCCTGTGAAATGGAATTTTAGTTTCCTGTTAAGCAGCTTTTTCTCAGGTCACAGAGGAATGCCACACAGTTACAATATACATTATCTCTCTCCCTATGTGGCCTTTTCAGTAATATTGGGCATTCTTGTGGCATTTAAACATAAACAAAATCACAGAAAAATATAACAAAAATATGTCTGAATTATGACTGAAGTGGCCAACTCACCAGAAGGCTCACTGGCTTATAGTTGCTAGCCTTCTCCCTGTTACCGCTCTTATGTAGAAAGACCACATCTGCTCTCCTTCAGTTCTCCAGAACCGAGCACAATTCCATTGAGCTGTTGAATAAGGTAATCAGTGGGGTATCCAGCACTTCCCTGAGTTATTCTAATACCCTTGGATGTATCCCATCCAGCCCCATAGCCTTTTCCACATTTGGAGCTACAAGCCCCTTCAGGACTCTCTCCTCTGAAAATGAACTTGAGCCCACCTCCGGCCCCCCAGTTCCTGCTTCTCCCTGATGGTCTATCCCCATTCCATCCACTGTTAAGACTGAGCAGAAGGGCATCTTGTGAAGATGGCAATTACCAAAACCGCAAGGACAAAAACAGCAAAGGAAAGTAGCGCAGCCACAAATGGTGACTGTGAAAACTCAACCATATCAGAAATGGAGCCCTATAGGTTTTCTCCCTTCCTGAGTTGTGTCCTCCAGAGTTTGTTATATTTAGAAAGGGGGGTGTTGGGGGTGAAGTCCCCCAGCAGAAAGTCACAGTGCCACTGTTGTTGCCATTTCGGCGATCGCTGTGTTTTCACAGTTGCTGTATGTGGCTGCACTGCTGTCTGTTCGCTGTTTTCATCCTCATGGTTTTACCCTCATGATTATCATATAGAAACAGCAGAAGTACCTGTTGTTTTTGGTCCCCTTCTGTGCAGTCTTCCTCTACTGTCCTCCTTATCCTCACTAGCCCTCCCCTTTCTTTCCTCTTCTCACTTACGTGCCTGAAGAAAGGCTTATCTCCATTTGCTACCCCATTGACTACCCTTTCCTCTGTCTGCACCTTTGCTCCCCTCACTGCTTTACCTGCTTCCATCTGGTCTACCTGGGACACCTCACTCTCTTTCTCCCTCTGTGTTTCCTTATACCTCCTAAGGCCACCCTTTTCCCTTCACAATTGTGGCCACTTCCCTAGAGAACCATAACAATCTCGTTTTCCTTCTGCTTTTACTTGCTTCCTTCTTGCAGAAGCTTGTGGCCTTATTTATGCAGTGCCCGCCTTTATTTTTCTCCTCGGATTATCTACCCCTCTCTGGCAATCCCCAATCTTCCGGCTAAGCAGTTTTTTTTTACTTAAAATCCATCCTTCTAAAGTCCAGGACCCTTGTCCTTGTGTGGCTTGCCTCTGCTCCCATCTTAATGTTAAACTATACTGTCACGGTGATCACGTAAGCAATAATACCCAATAGGGTGATGATAGGAATACGGACCATGAGGGTGTAATGAAGCCCGATGTCGAGGTAGAAGGCCTTGAAGTTCTGAAGGTCTGGTATTGCCTAATACTGCCCATCCTGAAGGTATTATTGCATTTAGAAATGGGCAATAGGTAAAATGTTTGAAAACAAATATGAAAATAAAAATGTATGTAAAATATGTATAAAAATCAACTGAAATTAAGTTGTCTGGTTAAATAGTCCCTGCATTGCTACAACTGCCACAGGTGGGCACTGCTGTTTTTCCCCTTTGCTATCAGCATTTCTTCCAGTTTGTTATTTTGTCCCTCCTCCCCCCGCCCACACACTGAGGCACCACAGTGCAGTTCTTTTATTTTCTTTTTTGATGGGTGACTTGGAGTTGAAAACGTAGTGTGGTGAGCTGTATATGAAGAGAGGTACCTTCTTTTTTTTAAATTGGTTTTGCAATGTGGCGCGAGTTTCAAATCCTGAAATATACTGAATATGAGCAGGCTAGTGTAAAGCAAAGGGAAACTGTGTTGATTATAAAGAAATAAGAAAGAAACCAGCAAAATATGATGGTACAGCACTCAGGAGGGATGGCAGAGGTACAGTTTCGGTTCCGGAGGGATGGTTGAACTTTGTGTGTTGCAGCATGTGTTGTGGGCAGTGGACTGTTCACCTGGTTGCCGACGGACTGCTGACTGGGGGGAAAAAAAAGATACTGTGACTAGCGCTTCTTCCTGTGTTTTGATGTGTGTGTTTTGTGTGAACGTCTGCGTAGAGGCAGTGGCGATGTTGGCTGCAGTGGTGAGCTGATTGTGAAGTGAAGATTTACTGTGGCATGGACAAGCGGGGAAGTTGCTTCGGCCATGGTGTGAAATAACACTGCTTCAGTCTGTGCCTAAGATTGTAGATGCTGCTTATTAATCTATATCTGGGCATTTCAAAGGTGGTGAGCCTCAGTGAGTGTCCCAAAAACAAGACGGTTGTGCTGGATGGGGGAGTTCGATCCCTCGCTAAAATGGTGGCGATTTCAAATTTAATATGGTGTTTTGGCCAATCAACAAGCAGAATGGTGGGCACACAAATACTTTGGTGGATGAAGGGGCACTTGGGCTGGCACTCTTTATTTCCTGGGCATCAATTGAAAGTTAAGGTACTCCCTTGGCAAGGGTAACAGCCAATCAGATGCCAGGAAATAGAAAGCCCATAATGGTACCTAGAGCACTGCCCACCATATCATCTGCAGTTCTGTCCCTTTTTGTAAGCAACAGGTCTGGCACTGCCCTGTCCCTAGTGGGTTCGTTGACTAGCTGCCTGAGAAAAGCCTCCTGTAGGAAGTTAAGGATGGCCATTCTCCATGCCTAAGCTGCAGCTGGAAAGCTCCAATCCACATCTGGCAGATTGAAGTCCCATACTAGCAGCACCTCCCCCTTATTTGCCATCCTGATAATGTCTTCCCCAGTGCCTTATCCAACTTCTCCTCCTGTACTGGAGGTCTGTACAGGACCCTTATATGGATAGTGGCCCCGACTCCTGTCTCCAGTATGACCCACAGCACCTCCTGCCCTTCCTTTTTCTCTGGGTACCCTGTATTTCTGTAGCTTTGATTCCCTCCTTCATATATTGTACAACCCCCCTCCTCCACATCTCTCTCTCTTCCATGACTCTTCTGAACAGAGAGTAGCCAGGTATGGCCTGTTCCCAGTCATGACTCTCAGTGCACAATGACTCCATTTTGACCACCAAATCTTGGCTAGCCTCCTCATTGATGGCCTCCGGGTCTGGAATTTTATTTTCTAGACTCCTTGTACTATCACATGTGGCTCTCCATATCTTACTAGACTGATTGTGACACACATGATTGTATTAAAATTGGAAGCTTTATAACACATACGGTATTATTCTGCTAAAATTGTGGGTTACTTACAAGCCACATGATTCTGTTGAAACTGGGTTTTGTAACCTGTCTGATTCTGATAAAATTGAGGATTAATTGTAACGCACATGATTCTGTTAAAATCGGGAGCTTTGTAACACATCTGATTCAGTTTAAACTGAAGTGTTGTAATTCATATGATAAAATTAAATTTTGGGGGTTAATTGTAACCCACAGTCTTCTGTTTAAATTAGGGCTTTCATAACCAATATGATTCTGCTAACTGTGCATATTTATAACCCATAATATATGACTCTTACAATTGGGGTTTTACCCTATGGTTCTGTTAAACATGGAAGGGGCAGGTTGTATCCCATATGATTCTGTTAACGTTGGGTTTTATAACCCATCTATCTGATTCTGATAAAATTGGAGGTTGATTGTAACCCATCTGATCCACCCACAGGGTTCTGTTGAAATGGAACTGTCCAGTATGATTCTGGTGAAAGGGTTCTACAGCAGAACAGTTCGGGTCCACACAGGCTGACCTGATGCTGAACAGGTCATATGAAAAAACAGGTCTAGGTAAGACCAGACTGGCCCAATTCTGGCCTTATTACATAACAGTTAAAAGAAAACAAGCATTTGTGAATGCCGAATGTTGTCTCGCTGGCACTGGTAGTGCAGTGTTGTGGTGTGCGTTGGGGTCTTTGGGCCTTATACTTACCCCATTCCATAAGGAAATATGCTGAGATGGGTGCAGTATAGGAGAATGGGGTGAACTTTAGGGAAAACACTCCAAGGCACACCTCAATGCCTGTCACTGGCTGCAGGGTGGGGGTGGGGGTGGAATGGAGCATTACAGCCAATGATCCCAAGTCACACCATTGATGCCTGTCAGTCTCTACAGGGTGGGATGTTACAGTTGGAAACCCTAACGCCGTAGGCGTTTGCTAATATTTTCACTCCAAATTTTCAACTTTGGATGGGATATTCAGAGCGGACGTACCATGCACAACAGGGATGCACCAGTGCAAGTGTGGAAATGCGCCATGGTGCGATATTCAGTTGGAGCGGCAGCGCAGCACAACATGCAATGTGCCATAGCGTAACAGTAATGAATGTATGTGCAACTGCAAGGGGCGGAACCAGGAATAACATGCGCAGTGCGATATTCATCAGTATGTGACATGCACAGTAGCGGAGCAAGTGGAAGTTGCGCAACAGCGGAAATGAGCCAAAATAAAAGGGAGCAAGAGAAGGGATGAAGAATGTGCCACAGAGGAGCCATAGGTGGGAGTGTGGAGACAGAATGGCAGGGAGGCAAGACAGGAAGCAGGGGGCAGGTGTGGCCAGGAGTTGGACAGGGCCCACTGGAGGTGTGCCTGAGTGAGAGAAGAAGTGGGTGTGCCCATGCCAGTGTGTGCGAGAGGGCCTGAGAGTTCCACAGTGGATGGAGGGCAGTGGCAAGAGGCAGGGCACCCAGAGGTGAACAGCCAGAGGTGAACCCGGTGCAGGGGCAGCACCAGCAACACACAGCAGGGGGAACAGGAAGACAGCCACCGGGGGGGAACACTATCCAGGGACATGGCCAGTGCCACCTTCCAGATGGAGGCAGTAATGAGGGTGTGAGAAGGCAGGCAGCAGGGAGGCGCGGCCGTGGAAGGGCCAGTCAGCGGTATGCCCAGAATAGGCAGTACCGAGCCCGCACCACCTTCGAACAGTACAGTGACACTGACATTGTGGGCCGGTGCCGCCTGAACCGGGTGATTCTGAGGCAACTCTGTGAGCTGTGCAGTGATGAGATGCAGGCACCCACACAACGGAGCCATGCGCTGTCAGTGGAGCTGAAGGTTACAGCCATCATGTGCCTGCTCGACATGAGCACCTTCCAGAGACCAACAGGGGACATGACAGGCATAACCCAGTCAGCCATGTCACGCCTACTCACACAATTCCTCAGCACACTGCTGCCACATGCTGTGGAGTACATCCATTTCCCCAGCACACAGGTGGAGCGCACAGTACACATACAGGAGTTCCACAGGCTAGCACGGTTGTCTGGTGTGCTCGGGGCCATAGATTGCACCCATGTAGGCATCCACATGCCACCTGGCCCGGAGGGGGCAGTGTACATCAACCACAAGGGCTACCCGAGTGTCAACTGCCAGGTGGTGTGCGATGCCAAGAGGTGCATAATCAATGTCTGTGCCACACACCCTGGAGGAGCACACGATGCCTTCATCTGGCACCAGTCTGCACTGTGCCACAGGTTTGAGAGTAGGGACATCCCCACTGGCCATCTGGTAGGTGAGTATGCATAGCACGCTGGACGATGTGTGCAGATGTGAGGAGGTGTGGGGCATTGTCAGGGGTGCCATGGGTGATGGCCATGATGGCCCATGGCATAGTAACGCAGACCACCATGCTAATGACTCCCCTCTACACACAGGTAACAGTGGTTACCCACTACAGCCCTGGCTGCTCACACCATACCGGCACCCCATGACCCCAACACAGCAACAGTACAATGAGGCACATGCCACAACATGGAATGTCATCTAGCGGGTGTTCGGGCTGCTGAAGGCACAGTTCCATTGCTTGCACACGTCAGGTGGTATCCTACAGTACAGCCCCTCGAAGGCCTGTGGGCTATTCCTGGCCTGCTGTATCCTGCACAACATGACCATCCACTGTGGGATAGCCATTGAGGTTGAGGAGGGGGATATCGGTGGGGACGATGAGGATGCCGGTCCAGCTGGTGTAGGGCATCCACCCCCTGGGCAATGGGACCTCCGGCTGGCCCGGATGGCACAGCAGCACCGGGACACCATTGCAGAGGAGCACTTTGGACAACACAGGTAGGCAACGGGGCCATGTACAACCACCAAGGGCAAGGGCACAGCCCACAGATAGGCAGGGGTGGACACTAGGGGCGGGCAGCATGAAGGGAAGGGGAATGGGCAGGGAACTGCACACGGTAACAGGGATGGGCAGGGCTGCACACATCATGTGCACACACACGCACACACACCACAACACATGCCCAAAGGGCAACAGGCATGCCCACCTCAACAGGCACCCCCACAGGACCACACACAACCATGCCCAGTAGCTGGCACTGTGCATGCCTTAGATGCTGAGCACCATTGCACAGTGGCAGACAGTGCTACACAGGTATCATCATGCACATGCCACAGTGGCCAGCAGCTGGGAGGGTGCGCACAGGGACCATGTGTGGGCAGGGCTGGGAACCTCACCCATGCATCACACAAAAAACACCACAGTGCAGACCGGGCAGCGGCAGACCGTGGCCATGGTGGGAGATGGGTCAGTCATGTGGCACAGTACCACGGCTGCCACAGATGCATGGGCAGCCCCGCTGAGACCTGCCAGCTGTGCCAGGCTGACCAGTGGCCTCATGGGGTGGCACTGACAGGCCCCCAGGGGTCACGCTCTGTGAACACGACTGTGTCCGTGCAGGGATCTACAGGCCACCAAACATGCCCACACCAGGAGTGCTTAGTATGCCCACAGCTGAACCCGGCATCAATATAGCAGGGGTCACACGGCGCCAGGGATGGAGGGGTGGACATAGCACCCTGCGGGGTGTGCGGTGGCTGGGCACCCAACTGGGTGGCCAGTGTAGCCATGACAGTCGCCATTGCAGTGGTCTGCCTGTCAATGGCCGCGGTCACATCCGCCCGCTGCTGGGCCAACTCTGCCAGGAGCAAGCTGTGGTCTCTGCTGTCCCGCTCCTCTGCCTGGTGCAGAACCACACTGAGTGCATCCACCGCCACCACGAGCCGCATCTGCTGATCTACTGAGGCCTGGAGAAGATGGCTGTGGTCGTCCAAGGGGTCTTCTGCATGTCCAGCATGCTGCCTCACATGGTGTTCCTGACACTGCTGCCCAGCACCCCTTGACAGTGGGCGCTGCACAGCACTGCCATTCTGGGGTTCTTCCACCCGTCTCTGTCCCCCTGTTGACACTGGCCATCTGCTGGCACTGCCTTTCTGGCTGCCGATTGCCAGGGGACACTGGTGTGGCTGCAGCAGCCACAACAGTCCCACCACCCTGGCTGCAGACCAGTGCTGCCCCACTGGAGCATGCAGATGCAGGCTGGAAATGGGCTGTTGTGCAGGCAGCCATGCCAGCATCACCCACGGAACCGCCCGGGCAGTTGCCTTCTGTGGGACCATCCTGTGTCCCACATGCATCACTGTCCGGGACGTGCGTCACGTCATCATCAGTGCTGGATCTGGCCCCGATCCATGTCCTAGCACACTGGACACCTATGGCGGTGTCACGCTGGGACACAGGCAGGGCCATGTCCGCACCCGCACCACTGGCATCAGTCCGGACAGACATGCAGGTATGCAGATGGACGGTCCCTCGGACACCTGTGGAGGTAGATGGGCATTCCTCCACATCCAGGGCCACCCCCTCAGTGGACACACCCACCACCACTGCCCCATGTAGATGATCAGGAGCTGTAAAGGAACACAGTACCGTTAGTGGCTCCGCCTGGCCCTGTGGCATGCCCTCCTACCACCCACACACTGCCAGCGCCGGAACTACCATGTAGTGATGGGCTGCCACCCATCTGGATGCCACCGCCAGGAATGCCCTCGATGGCACTACGTCACATGCCGCTGGTCACTCGCTCCTCCCGTGGCATCAGACGGGGTATGTACTGCTGGCCCCCACCAGTGGCAGCACGTGCTGCCCTGATGGCGGCCACCTTGTCCTTAATCCACCTCCTGTCTTGCCAACCTTCTTCTTACACTCCTGCATGGACCACTGGTGGCTGCCCTGCTGGTTGACGGCACGTGCCACCTCACCCCACGCCACAGCAAGGGGCTGTGGCATTCCCCGCTGTTTGCTAAGCAGCTGTTCTCTGTCAAGGTATGCCTTGAACTGGGCATCAGATTCTGCCCTGGTAAAGTTGGGTCTCCTCCTTTGCACCCTTCCCTGCTCTTCCTCTCGCTCAGTCATGCCCATGCCTGGGGGATAGACAGGTGTTACCTTGGACTTTGCAGTCCCATACAGCCCTCCCAGACCACTGTCCCCACGTCCCTACAGCATGCAACCTACCTCAAAGGACTGCAATACCGATCCATGGTCTATGCCGCCTCAGGTCACGTATTTATAACACAACGCATGCAAATGAGAGCAGGCACATCTGTAATTGGATGCTAATGCAGTGGATGTACAGTGGAATGGCTCATGAGCTGATTTGCATATCCTGGCTGAATATCACACTGTTGCACCTTGTGCAATGGTGTTGAGTGTGGTCAGGCTATGGCGCACTACTGTGACGTGCGCAATCGGCACCACACCATGCATGCCCGGGGTGCTGACACCGATGCTAGTGGCGCTGCTGGCGTGCTGTGCACAGGAAGCAGTACAGGGCATGGCCACCACTGTGCCTGTGGCACAAGTGCGCTGTATGCTCAGGACGCGCTTCTGCCATGGTGCGCTGCGGGCGCCATGGCACCACAGCACGGTAGGCCACTGCAAAGTGTCACACACATGCACCCTACCACACTACATGCAGAGCTTCCCAATAGCACTGTGGCACTCCGTGGGTGGACAGACCCTTGACCCTGTGGCTGACCTTTTCCCCCTAGGTACCATGTGTACGCATGACCGCACCTCTACTGCGCAGTCTGGTGACAGCACGATAGCAATGGGCAGCACAGTACTGTGCTGTCTCCGCACGTGCTCTATAGGGTGCCATTTTGTTGCAGATTGCCACAGCACTATGCCGCACACCAGAGTGCCCGTCTGGTTGGCAATTGAGCTTGCAAACCTGCTGGCCTTGGTAGAGCCCCATGCAGGTCCCCTCTTTGGCCAGGTACCCCTCCTGAGGCCATGGACAGCAGTGTGGCAGGACGTGGCAGAAGGCCTGGAGGAGGCCACAGGGTGCAGCAGGACAGCAGAGCAGTGTCACCACCGTAATGGTGACCTCCAGAGGCAGGACCCTGACCACCTAGGGTGACTGCAGGCATGTGCCTGGTGGGGCGCTGTGCCATGGCCAGGTAGGTGCTCCATCACATCACTGGTAGTATCTGTCTGTCCAGGTATTGTGGTGGCCATTAGGCCATGCCATGGGGAGCCTACCTGTGTTGACGGTGTTGGGGGTGCCGCATGTACACCCTGCACCACTGTGTCACAGCTGGGCTGTGTGGGCATGCACACAGCAAGGGGGGGTTTGTTACTGGCCTGTACTGATGTCACCCTCTCCATGTTTGCACCCTAGGCGTGGAGGATCGCTGTAGGGCCTGGTTAGCCCATGAGCAGGGATGGCAGGCCGGAGCAGGTGGTGTGGCCTTGCAGCCGGGGCACAGTGGTGGTGCCGTTGGTCAGCAGTGCCCTGTTGACCAGGATGCAGGTGAGTGCTGTGTTTCCCCTTACATCTGTGCATGGTGGGTTGCAGGGGTGGTGGTGGAGCATGGCCCCCCGCACATGGCCCCACTGCCATGCACTCCACACAGTGCACTCCACACTGTCCTGTGGCACTCCATGTGTGGGTGGGTGTCACAGGTGGGCTGTGCATGCACTGGGTGCCTGGCTGTGCCACTGCCATCACACTGCATAGCCATGACACTGTATAGCCATGTTGGTGCTGTGCAGTGCATGGGCAGTAGGAGTGTGCAGCAGTTTGCACAGCTATGGGTGCCTGGGTAGGCGGGTCTTGTGGGTGCACCCACTGTGGGTGGTTGCATGCCTTCACAGGGGTGAGGCCCACAGCTGTATGCCATGCACACTGGGTGGGCTGCAGGGGTCTGGCCAGTCACAAGTACTGACTCTGCTCCCTTGTCCTAGGTGGACAACGCTGGATGACCCTGGAGCGTCACATCCAGGAAATACTGCAGGTGGCCTGGGCCACACTGGAGCTGCTGCAGGGCATGGAGCAGAGCGACCGGCGGTGGCACAGAAGGCGCCACAGCAAGCGCAGGGATGAGAGGGGCCGCCAGTAGGGCTTGCAGTGCCCGCACTGTTCCTTCCCCCCCGGACTGTCCCTTACACCACTCTGTCCCACTCCTTGCTGTTCCCCCTTGCCCCATGCAAGTCCCCCCTGAGTTGTAGCCTTGTACCCCTTCCCCACTTTGTATATAGTTATGTAAATAGTTATTGTTAATATTGTTACCTTTTGAATTATATATATGTTTCATACAACAACTGTGGTGGTCTCTGATTTGCAGCGGGGTCGGGTGTGTGTCTGGCAGGGCCCCTCCACTGGTGTGGGTGGGGGCCATGGTCCCTGTCTGTGGTATGTGTGTTGTGCCCTGTGCACTGGATGCCTGTGTGCAGTGATCCCAGGTGCATGCGCTGTGTCCCAGTTGCCCCTGTCAATGTGTGCCTGGCCCTGTGTGGCTGAGCCCCTTGCATGTCTGTGGTTCACACGGTCGTGCTGAACCCCCAATGCATGCATGTCTACTGGCATGACATTGGTGGCTGTCCATGCCAGCCACCCTCTGGGCACGGCGCTATGGCAGCTGGCATCCTGTCTCCAGGTCTATTGCATGTCTGCCTCAAGTGACACTATGGGTGGTGCTGTTGTTGTCCCCCTCCATGCTGTCGCTAGTGTCTGTGGTCTGTTGTCTGTCACATGTGCTCCAGCTGCATGCTGGCAGTGGACAGGTTCATGGTGCATGCACCACATGGCTAGCTCACCAGCACCATGGTGGTGTACAGGCCACGGGTACACGGCATCACTGGACACATGACAGTGGCATCTGTTGCCCTGCTTTGTGTGGCTCTGTGACGGGGTACCCTTGGGACAGGGTGGGGGATTTGTTTGTGCCCTGTGTTGTATCCTGTATGGTGCATGCCTCCATGCACCACAGTGGGCAGCTGTGCTGTCTGGTGGGGCCAGTGCTGGGACAGGGTGTGTGCATGGGTGGGTGTGCGGGGTGGGTGTGCGGGATGCTGTCCGGCTGGTGGTGGCATCCAGGGCGGGCCTTGTCACATACGGGGTCCCTCGGGTACTGGCGCAGGGTCGACCTCTTTTCTGTACCATGGTGGGGGCCATGCAGGGGGACATTGTGTATGCTGCAGTTGTGTCAGTGGCTGGTGTCACCTGCTGTGGGGGGATCACGGTGGGGCTGTCATGCATGGTGTCATGGGGTACAGGGTTGCATTGTCACGGTGGTGGTGTTGGCATGCCTTCGGTGCCATGCACTGTTTGGTGATGCTTCTGGGCTGGGTGTCTTGGGATTGCTGTACAGGGGGCGGTCAGCTTTGGTGGGGTGTGGTGGCGCGGGAAGGTCCAGCTCTCCTTGTGTTGCAGTCACTGTTTGCCGGGGGAGTGTGCTGGGGCACTGTGCCTCTGCTGTTGAATCAGTGCTGGGGTTCATGGGCTGGTGGTCTGTTTAGCTCACCTCTGGTTGTGCAGTTCATGGGGGGCCTTGGGGGGTTGGTCTGTCTGGCCTGCTGCATGCTCCTCCGCCCATGGTGCTTCCATGGCTAGTGCACCCCTGCTTCCTGTCCTTGTCCCTGCGCATCACTGGATGCACTACTGCGCATCAGCCCTGCTCCACTGCGCATCCCTGGTTGTGCCATGGTGCATGGGGCATGATATTCAGCTGTGTTGCACAGGTGCACCTTGGTCTGCTCTTGGTTTGAATATTGCACACGTTGCACAATGGCGCACTGCTCTTGCGCCTGCTCCCAACATTACGCATCTTTTTGGTGCAGTCTAAATATCCCACCCATGGTCTTTTTGTGACCCCACCTCATGAAGAGCATTACTATCAGTTTGTTAGCTGAAAGGTGGGTTTGCACAGCGACTATACCATTTGGTGACAAAGGCATGAAAACACATTTTGGGCAGGATGTGAAAAATGACAATGTTGAAAATCTGGAGTGAAAATATGAAAAATTGGTGAAGTCATGAGCAGGCATAGAAACTGCACAACACACATCCATAACTCAATTATTTTTTGGATTTGTTTAACCACATTTTCAACATAGGCATTTTGGGATCCCCCCTCATGAACAGTGGCACTGTGATTTTGTTAATCTGTCCCAAAAGTTGATTTCCCACAGCGCCCATGCTACTGTGCGCCACAGGTGTGAAAACACATTTGGAGTAGGATGTGTAAAATGAAAGCTGTACTGTTCATAAGGAGGTGTGAAAAAATGCCAGTGCTGAAAATCTGGCATGAAAATATTGCACATTTGCGAAGTTACAAGGGTGCGTGGAAACTGCGCAATGCACGCTTGTAACACAGTCATTTTATGGACTTTCATCACCAGATTTTCAACATAGGCATTTTAGAACCTCTGCTCATGAACAGTGTCACCATCATTTTCTCAAACTGTCCCGGAAACTGATTTCGCATAGCGACTGAGCTATTCTGCGCTGGACATGCGAAAACACATTTCGGCCAGGATATGGAAAATGACAACTATACTGTTCATAAGGATGAATGGAAAAATGCCAATTTTGATAATCTGGAGTGAAAATATTACAAATTTATGAAGTTACGAGCGTGTGTTGAAACTGCGCAACACACGTTCATAAAACAGCCATTTTTTGGATTTTTTCCACCAAATTTGTAACATAGGCTTTTTGAGTGAGAGCCCCCCTCATGAACAGTGGCACTGTCATTTCGTTATTCGGTCCTGAAAGGTGATTCCACTCAGTGACAGCAAAATATCCTTTCGGGACTGTATAATGCCATGACAGTCACTGAATTCATGAGGAGGGGTCCCAATAACCCCATGTTGAAAATGTGGTGCCAAGATGCCCCAAAATGCCTGAGATATGCACCAAAGTAAAAAAAAAACCCTATTTATGCCATTATACAGCTCACCAGCATTTCTTCAGTTTGCGGTAGGCTTTGAAGAGTGCAGACGTGTTCCCGGTCCACCAAAGATCATTGCTCATGCTCTGAGTATAAATGGGGTGGGGGTGGGGAGGCAGGGTGGGCGT
The DNA here is from genome assembly GCA_016271365.2 of Neoceratodus forsteri. Taxonomy (NCBI): domain Eukaryota; kingdom Metazoa; phylum Chordata; order Ceratodontiformes; family Ceratodontidae; genus Neoceratodus; species Neoceratodus forsteri. The sequence continues at coordinate 38,114,273 of CM028134.1, forward strand.
GGGTTGGGGGAAGGCCACCGGAGTTGACAAGGGACCATTTTCTGGTTTGCAGGTTTAAAAAAAAAAAAAACATTGTGGGATGGTTTTTGTTTTACTGGGGCATTTGGCATGCTGGGGTGGGCTCCCAGCATGCCACCTGACTGTTTTTTTTTGGGGGGTGCTGTAGCTGGCGGGGGATTGTGCACCCCCATTGGCACATACCGAAGGGGGGGACAAGAGCCGAGGGGGATTGATCACCCCCCTCTACACACAACAAAAGTGGCGGGGCCATTATGCCGATGGGGAGTGAGCTCCTCCATAGACAAAATAAATGGGAAAGGGGGGACTGAAGGCGACAGGGATTGGGACCCCGTCAGCAAAGAAAGACTGTTTGGGTTGGTGCATGATGCTGAGGGGGATTGGGCACCCCCTTGGCATACACTTTTAATGGGAGGGGGGGCATTATGCTGATGGGGAGTGGGCTCCCCCGTTGGCAAATGAAGTGGGTTGGGGCACTCTGCGCGGCGGAAGTCAGTGCCACCATGTTTATTAAACTGCTTCACCAGGAAAGGCATGTCACTGCATAACAAGCTTGGCTGTCATTGCAGTGGATCTTTTCTTAGATCTGGTGGCCAGTTTACGTGTTGGTGGTGTCAGCGCCTGCAGCTGCCTTATTGGGGAATAAGGGACGCACCTACTGATGCACGCCCTGCATTCACCCACAGTGACTGCACCTCCAAATCTGCTACTACTGCAATATGTTGGCTGGCACGCATACGCGAGCCAACTTAAAAAGAAAGCAAAAAAAAAAAAAAATTCTGTACTCCAGATACAATAGGAGTTGTGTAAAACTGACTACACTGTAATATAGAAATACAGAATCTGTCAGCTGATAAGGACCTGTTGGCCCATCTAGTCTGCCCTATTTTCACTACCTACTGTGTCGCCGCAAACCCTACTCGGTCTCTAGTCCCTCCCCCTATTGCTAAGATCCCTCTGTGTCTATCCCATGTGTTCTTGAAGCCTGTCACCATTTCCACCCCCACTACATCCACTGGTAAGGTGTTCCATGCATCCACCACTCTCTCCATGAAGAAGTACTTCCTCACATTTCCTCTGAGCCTCCCCCACCATCTAATCTAATTTCATAGCACGACTCCTTGTCCTTATGCATTTTCTTCTGTGGAAAATGCTTCCCTCCTGTACTTTATTTTTGCCTGTGAGGTACAGTACTTGAATGTCTCTTGCATATTCCTCCTTTCCCTTCTTTCCTCCAGGGAGTACGTGTTAAGTTCCTTGAGCCTTACTCCATAGGCTTTTGATACAGGCCATGCCCCATTTGGGTTGCTCTCCTCTGTACTTCCTCCACCCTATGTCTTTACAGAGGAGGGGCCTCCAGAACTGTAATGTGTTCCTTTGAGGTCCAACTAATAATCTAAAAGTCAAGGGTGGGAGCAGTAATCTTCCAAGTAATAAAGTCAGCCACCCTCGTCCAAGGAAGACACTTTTCATATTCCACACAAAACAATTTTGTATCCATTTATACTACATAATTTGTTTTTAAAATGTTGCAGTTCCTGAAACTCTAAGGAACACAGGACCATGAGGCACTTTTACCTCTATGGGTTCCATGTGATAATGGTGATCACGGAAAGGAGTTCGCTGTTAAAGCGAGTGTACATCGCCTAAAATTAACGTTGGTGATGTACATTCCAGGTGCACAGCAAAAGAATGCCGGGGACTTGTTTTTGGTTTTTTTTGTGTGAGGGCTTCACCCCCCGCACCCTGTACTAAAGGATTCTCAACTCCAGGGAGGGTACATGTTGGGGGGGGGTGCAAACCTGGAAAAAAAAAAAGAGAAAACAGCTGGGCGAAACAAAATGAATGCGCACCCGGAACCAAACCCAGCACCCTCGCAACCCTGGACTGCTATCCACCATGCCACAGGGCCAGTTCAGCAGCCCACCCCCACACTATGCCTCACAAACCCTCCCTCCCCTTCCACCCATCGCACGGCGTGCTCACTCCCTCCCCATGCACATGTACATATAGAGACATCCTGTAGCTATATTCGCAGATCTCCCCTATCCGGTCTTCCTCCCTGCCCTGTAGCCCTGTGAACAGGCACTGCAATTGAATCACCCTTTTTAAAAGCGCTCAATCGCAGTCACCATTGTCACGGGCTACCCCTCTATGATACTGGCAGCAACTGACAGTGAGAAAAATTCTGTTTTTTTACCTTGAACAAACTGTGTTTCAGGAGTGGGCACAGACCTAGGGAATCTGCTCAGTGCAGACCAGCACTAACAGACCGGTTCCTTCATTCTGCTTTTAGTCCTTAATTTTATTATTGAAAAGCAGCAGCATAAAACATCATACTGTGCACAATACACAAAGCAAACAGAAGCAGCAGACTGTGCAACTGAAGCAAAAACGGATGAAAACTCACAGTGCAAGCAAATCGGTGTCCATGGTGAGTCAGGCTTGTAATAGGTATTAGTGGAATCATTTCAGTTAGTCTCAAGGAGGATGTACAGTTTGTGACCCTGAAAAAGCATAAGAGCGGCACGAAACTGCAGTCTTTTTGGGAGGTCTGTATACTGCTGTTGCTATTTACTTGCTAAGGTTTTTCAATTTATTTTGCACAAATAAACAATTTGGTGTATAATACAGGAAGCATCGCCTGGAGTCCCTTCTGGAGTCCCTGCCGGATGTGAGTGTACCTGACTTCTACTGTGAGAAGGGTTAATAAACCCAGGCTAATGGGCACCAGACAGTATTTCAAAACACTGGGCTCCACTGAAAAATTGGCTACTCAAACAGAGTTTCAACCCCTAATCATTATACAGGAAAACATCAGCCGCGACAAGTAAGAAAACACAAAACCATTGAGCTTCCGCCTGTAACAAGGAAGAGTGGGTGTGCTCCCAGTGTGCTGGGTCAAACAGGCAGAGTACCTCTCTGACCCAGCCTCAAGTAAGGGTAGAGGCCCCTTCCCATGGATTTGACTGATCTGGCCCCTCTGAGCAAACCCCTGCCCGATTGGACCAGCCCAGTGCTGCTGCTGGCCTGAAGGCAAGATTCTCCCATTGGTCATGGGGCCAAAGGCAAACCTACCCCCTTGGTGAAAGGCTCGGGGGGGTCACTGCCGAGCAGATTTCCAATGCACTAATAACCACACCACACACCTCTTTGGGATTACAAGGCAGCAGCTTTACTCAATATTTGTTAAAACATAATGCAGTACAAATATATAGACACTGAGGTCAGTCACCTGCCACAGCAATTCATGTCCAAGCCCAGCTAAACCCTTAGCTGTCCCACCCCCAAAGGAAACTGGCCCTAAGTTCAGACAAACCTGCCTAGGGCAGTGACTTCCCTCCGGACAGTTCCCCAACCAGATTTGGGGATTACACGACCTTCCATGAAGAACATCCCTGCCCAGAGCTGCACTCCTCCTCTTCCAGTCCTGGCCTTCCTTCGTTCTATCACACACCCTCAATCAGAGACAGCTCCTCCAACTGGAATGCATATCCACCCCAGGACTGCACACCTGGCATGGTCATTACTCACCCCTGGCTGACTCCACTTTCATCTGCCAAGAACTCCTACATGAATTTTCACCATGTGTCCCTAATGCACGTCCCCTCGCTAGTGGCCCAGGGGTCCTCTGCTGTAGCCATAAAATCCTTTCACATACATCCTGGATAACAGAATTAAAATTATCATTACCCATGTACAAGAGATGTACCCCATTCTTGCTGTATGAAGCCTCACAAGTCCGATGATGCAAAAGTGACACATCACCTGGATACCATGGGAGACAGCAAAATGGGACACCTCCCGATTCACTTCTCTGTTTTTTATCTGTGACCAGTAGTTTGTGAGCCCCATACCAGTGGAGCTACATCAAGACTCCAAACCAGACCAGGACTGTGGCTGGAAGGAGCTGTCCCAGGCGGACCAGACCTGTCCTAAACTTGCATATCAGTTGGGGGCTTGTTTGACTGACCAGATCATTACCCCCAAGGTGTACAACCAGCCCCGCTGGAGGTGGCCCTGTGTAGCCCCGATTAATGTACCAGCCCATCCTATTGGTCCCACCGCATTCCTCCTTTTCCCTTCCACTTGATCAGCATGGTCTCAAATAGGTATCCCAGCTAAGTGCAATACAGCCTTGTTCTTGCTCCCTGTAGGTTTCTTGTACATACGAATGGCCCACTGTCCATATGATTTGACAACAAGCGTGCCATACTATCAAAGTGAAACATACGTGAGTCAAAGAAAGATGCAATTGTTCCCTTGTGCCTGCCATGTCTGATGGACTTAGTCTAGCGCCTTGCCCCCACCCCTGACAGGAGTGGGCTGATAGAACCCTTGTATGCATTCACTGCCCATCTGATTTGGTTCCCTGACAACCCTAACTTGGCAGCTTCTGTAGTGGCACTTATTCCAAAAATGTGCTTGCTGGGATCACTGGATTTCCCCAGCTAACCATATCCCTTTTTGGAGGATTGCTGCAATCTGAGATATGGTCACAGGCTTGCTGTCTCTGTGGACAAAAAAATGCCCCTTCCCCTGTGGTCTAGCCACCAAATAACTAGACTTAATGATCCCTGCACAACCTTGTCATCCTGCCAGAGTACAATTATATTTAAATCATGCAGGAAAATTTCCCAGACTAGCAGTTTTGCCCTCATTTGTCACCCGGACATGTTGGTACAGCTACCTGTCACCTTATGTCACTAAAGCCACATGCTGTAGGAATACCTTGCCTAATTTGATTGCCTGCCAGTCAAAGTTCAGGTGCCCGAACAATGCCTGCATTTGAACTAGTGTTCCTTTTTTGGCCTTGACTATGTTGCCAAGCAGCTGCTGCAAGGTAGCAACCTTTTCCACCAGCAGCTGGAAAACCGTATGGACCGAGTCCAATTCAATCCCCAAAGACAGTATGTGAGTCTTGTGAAGTGGTCTTCTGTTTTCTCTGGCACTAACAGAATTCTGGACTGCTCCATGAACCAGCAAAAACCCTGCAGCATCTCACACACAGCTGGGACTGGCCAGGGCATATCAGTAGAACATCATCTAGGTAGTGTGCAATGCTGTGATTCGTTGTTTACCTCTTGTTGGCTCATTCCAGGAAAGCATTGAAAGCTTTGAAGGTGGCACAGTGAGTACAGCAACCCATTGGCATGGCCTTGTAAAAATACCACTTCCCCCGAACATGAAACCTAGCAGTTTGAAATGCTTCAGCCTGACAGGTAACAGGCAGAAAGCAGATTTTATATTGCGTTTTGTTATCAGGGCCGTCTTACCAAGGCCTTGCACCAACTTCACCACACCACTGAAAGACGAGTACCTGACTGTACATTCTACTGGTGCAATGAAGTCATTGACACCAGTGCCCTTAAGGTACGAGATGTGGTGCTTAAGCTGGTAATCCCCTTGTCCTTTCTTGGGCATGACACCCAGCAGTAAGGCCCTAAGAGGCATAAGGGGTGGTGCATGGCATGGGCCTGAGATGCTACTGATCTTGACTTCCTTGCATATCTTGGAAACCACTATGTCTGGAGTGCTGTCATAGATATGAGATTCCATGCAATCGTGCTAACTGTTGGGCCTCTTTAAGGAATCTCAAGTCCATTAGTGAAACCATTGATTAAGTATACATGGATACATGTATGAATAACACTGAGCAGTGCAGGAGAGCAGCTAGCAAGGCAAACAGGATGTTGGGGTGCATCACAAGGGGGATCACCTCTAGGAGCAAGGAAGTGATTCTGCCGCTGTACAATGGACTGGTTAGACCACACCTTGAGTACTGTGTACAGTACTGGAGACCACACTTGAAGAGGGACATACAGCTCCTGGAGAGGGTACAGAGGAGGGCAACAAAGATGATACGAGGGCTAGGGATTTGACTTACGAGACAGACTTGAGGAGCTCTGCCTGTTTTCATTGGAGGAGAGGAGAGACGGGGGACATGATTGAGGTCTTCAAGTACCTCAAGGAATAAATAGGGTAAACATGGAGGGGATCTTTAGACTAAAGCAGGGAGGCATCACCAGAGGGCATGGTTTGAAGTTGGAAGGTGGAAGGGTGAGGGGGGAAAAGAGGAGGAGGTTTTTCACTGAGAGGGTGGTGGACCCTTGGAATGCTCTGCCTGGTGAGCTGGTTCAGAGATCCACAGTGGAGAGCTTTAAGAGAGGGTGGGACAGACACAGAAAGTGGATGTATCAGATGATGGCCTGTCCCGGGGGGGTGGGGATGGATGATAGGGGTTTCTGGAGCACAAGGGATGGGAGGGTCTCGGCACCCAACTAAGGATCTAGGTTCGAGCAGACTTGATAGACCATAAGGCCTAATCTGCTGGCAAATCGTATGTTAGTATGTTAGTAAGTAGTGTGCGGCAGACTGGTTGGGATAATGGGAGAGCCGATGGGTTAAGCTAGACACCCTTACCAGTGTGCTAGCCAGACTTACCAGTTCCATGCTTGGCTTGTATGTCTTTGCCACTGTGTCCCTCCCTGCTGGTGTACTTTGCCCCTGATCTCTGGCAGTTGAAAACCCTGTTTCCCACCACACTTCCTGCAATCACGGCTAAATCTGGAGTGGCCCCCAAAAGACTGGCCCCTAAATCATGTCCCAGCAGGCCCCATTGTGTTACCTGTTATTATTATTATCCCTCCCAACCTCCCCAATTCCTGCCTGCTGATTACATGACCACTGTCTGTGTAAACTACCAAATTAGGTTTCCCTCTGGTCATATACCACATGGGTCTGGCAGTATAGCCTAGAGAGTAGAGTGACAAGCTGTGAATGAACTTGGCACATCCAGCAGACAGACCTGGGTTTGATTCCTACAACCTCCACTTATGTACTGCATGACTCTGAGCAAGTCACTTAACCTCTCCAGTGTTCCTGGGTCACCACTGAAAACAGGCACCTGCGCCTAGTGGGCCTTACCAGGTTAACAAAGAATAAAAGAAAATAAATTAAAATAAAAAAATATACTGGGTCTACAGGTCCCTGAAATTCTTGTTTTACAGTGCAAGAGGATCTGTTGTACCATTTTTAATCAAAACTGCTTATATTTTAACCAGGCATAACCCTTAAAGGACAAGTAGGTAAATTTGGTAATGTCTCGATACTTAAGTAAGGATATCAGTTTTTCTGGGTACTTCATACTGTAGACAGATATAAATATTTCAAATGCAACTGACCAATTTTCAAAGGTGTATGGGACCCTTGATCTACATGGCCTGGCCTGCCGTACCTACTGTTCTCATTGACCTCTGGCAGTTCCTAGTGGAGGAGTGAGAACATGTCAATAAAATCTCCCTTCCACACTTTTTCCTTGATGCTGTTGGATAGATGGTCACCCAGTGAGTCATTGACTCCTACATAGGCCCATCTCTCTGTCCCTGTGTCCCTCCCTCAGAGGTGGTCAGTTGTTCCATGTTCCAGCCTGTGAGGTAGCACTGACCTACTGGTGATGATTGGGTCTTCTTGGTCATGGCAGATGGCCCCTGCAGAAAAGTCAACCCAATGGGCACATGCAAGTGTGTCACTATGTTCCAACCCACAAATGCTCTGGCCTGGATGCCAGCCTGTATTGGCACTGCCAGCAGTGGCACTGTGAGTGGTGTCCCAGTCCACACTTGCACTACTGCCACCTGTACAGCTTGCGCCATTGTCTCAGCTGCTGCTCCAGTCAGGACTGGCTGGGTGCTACTGAAATTCTGTGTGCCAACCCCAGGGGCAGGAGTGGGCCCTACCACTCCAAGATATGCACCATGCCCCACATGGGTTACCCTGTGCCCAAGGGCCATGTTGGATGATTACCCCTTTCCCACTTGCATATGAACACATGTGGGACCACGGGTGCCACATGGGTTGCCAGACCAATACTGGCCATTTCGTCATGTGCATGGCATCAGCCTGCAGTGTTGGCACCACAAATTGGTCCAAGTGCACTTCAAAGCAGGATCCTGCAGCCAGCAAACTACGCCAATGCTGCCCTATGACCATGTGTTGACCTACTAACCCCAAGCCCCAGGAGATGAAAATGGGAAACACCCCAGTGCCCAATGGCTGGGCCTTGAGCCACCCCACCTACTTGTCATGTTGTGGACTCTGCTGCCCTGCGGCCATGGGTTGTACTGCAGACTGTAGAACCATGAGCAATGATGGGGAAATATCCCCCTTGCATGGCCATCCAGTTCTGGGCTGTCCCCCCAACCTATTTAGCCTGCCAGCTGTTCATAGTGTCCCATGGTGGTTAGCAGGAGCAGGTGTGAGGTTGAACCAGGATCCTAGGCCACAGCCTTGCTCCTTCTATCTGCAGAGTCAAGACTTTGCAGCATGTGTGATTCCTCCCCACGTACAGCAATGGTTTGTTGCTGCCTCTGCCCTGCATTTTGCCACCATGGGAATGGCTCATGCGTCGCCACATGTAATGTCATGTCTTGCTCCAGTTAAGCCACCCGTATCCCCTCATCATTGTCGTACTCACCTTCCAACACATGTGCCTGCTCACCCATGGGGGACTCATTCTGTAGACCTCTGATCCCATTTTCTTCCGTTTTCTGCCTGTCATCCTCCATTGCATTGGTTTCACTTTCCCTTCTCCAAACGTTGCTCTTCACCACATTGCTTCCGCCTTCCATGGGGTCGTCCACTGAGACTTGCTGCTGTCATCTTTGCCTTGCACTTCACTGGCCTGCCTTGAACTCCCATGCTTTTGGCCCCTTGAGCCACTGACTCCAGCAGCCTCATAGAGGGCTGCCTTTTTCTGGTGGCCCACCTGTCCCAGTCAGTAACCAGTGCAGCATCAGTGGTTGCCATTCCACCATGTGTGGGAGTATCCCCTGGCCACTACTTGCAATGGCCTGCAGGCCCAAATCCAAGACCAATAAGGGCTGCATCTAGTTAGTACCCCCCAGTGCCTTCAGGAGCTGCATGGACTCCATAAACGCTTGGCACTAACCCCTGGTTCTAGTGGCAGATGAAGACCAGTTAGTCTGATCCCTCCATGCATCCTGTCACAAGGTAGCCACCATGGCCCTATTAATTATTATTTTGTTCTTTTTGCTAACAACACAAGCCAGCTGCACATAATCTGCTTAGGGTGAAGAAAGAAACCATTAGCACCATACTCCATAATTCCTTTCTCTCCCCTTGCCATCTACAGACCCCCCCCCAAACATCGAGAGCACCCACCACCATAGGACATGCAATCTCTGTGCCCTGAGTCATCATACAGTTATATATATTTGTTTATTGTTTAATTCTTTATTTACTGACTTATTCTTATATGCACAAGGCAGATGCCAAGCTCCCAATGTCCGCCTGATCAGTACCTCTCAACTACTATGAATTTTTCATAGTGCTATAATTGTTTTACACTCAACATTTTCCCTTGCACAGTGAAGGTTTACCGATATCCTTGGAATGCTGGGGTATATCTGAACATACAAACTATAAAAACACAGACTTATCTAGCTGTAACATTCCTTGGCTTTAAACATCTGGGGCCCACTATAAACTATAAAACATTGACTTAAACTAGCTATAACATTACTTAACTCCAAACATATGGGGCCCACTATACATTGAACTATTATTCCTGACAATAAGAAAGTGCTGCACATACTGGCCATTTGCTCTGAATGTGGAAGGCCAAGGCTATGCCTTTCATGTATTGTAATGTATGACTGTAGAGCATGGTCCAGCACTGGGGGGGATGAGCGCATGGGGGCTGTACATGGCAGCATGTAGCCAAATTGGCGCTAGGGACCATGCCTAAGATGGCTGCCAGTTGGTATAAATGCACATAAGCTGAAGAAGAGCTGAAGGGTGATGCCAGCATAAAATGGTACTGAGCGCCCAAGCAATGCAGGTGCTGCTGGGACACATGTGTGAGTGTGGTAAAGTGGCAGCAGTGGAAAAAGGCATACAGTCTGAGAGGAAGTCCCCTTCCTGACATTTGCATGAGAGGTGGAATTGGGAATTACGAGTTTTATTGTTTCAAATCTGCACAAGGAACTGCAACTTTCTCCTTTGTAGATACATCCACTTGGTGCTGTCCGTATTGTAGCATGCGCGCATGTGTAGCACACAACTCTGTCATCCCCTGCCCTTGCATGTTCACCGCACGAAGTCAGCATGCAGGCATGGATTGCTGGTGATTTCTGGTGATGGTGCATGGTGCAGTGGTGCAGGATGCATTACTTGCAGCTTTATAATATCGTCAACCTTCTGATGATGACAGCATTTGAAAGTTTTTTAGATAAAGCAGAGCAGCATGGCTGGGCAGTGACAGAGACAAGGCACGTTGCCAAGAAGGGAGATCCGCCAGAATGTTGAGAAAAACAGAGCATGGAAAAGTGAAGGGGTGGGATCTGTGGAGGCCACAACAAGGCAGGAAGAGGAGGAATAGCTGGGGGAAAGCAGGCATAAAAAGGAGCAGAGCACATGCATAAAATGTCCACCACCAGTACGCATGTGCGAGGGGCCACTCAGCTGGTTGGTGACAGAGACATGGCCACATGGCAAGTGTGGCTAGGAGGGAAAACAGGGCTCAATATCAGGGCACAGGTAAGAAAATGGGTGGGTGCAGGGGAGGCATGTAACAAGGCATGAGGCCTGGGAGGAGGGGAACAGGCCAAGGAGAAGATTGGCGGGACATGGTGCTGACTGGTTGGCCTAGAAGTAAGGTGGTTGGAATATACCTGGTCCACTATGCGGCAGTCGGGCAGTGGGATGCCTGAAAAGGAGGGCAGTTTCAAGTTAAGGATTGCAGGGAAAACAGTCATGGCACAGTGGTATCACAGCTAGGGGTGGGGCCACTTGGTAAATACAAAACCAATGCAGCAGGTGGGAGAGAGGCAAAGCAGAATCGTGACAATGGAAGTTCCAGCCAGAGCCAAGGGAGCCTAGGGAAAAGAACATGTCAAATGTATGATTTTTTTTTTTGAGAAGCTAGACTTAATGAAGGGGGCCAGGGCAGTGAATAGAGCAGGAAAAGGTGGGACGCTGGCACCAGCAAACCGATGCAGGATGGGGCGGACGGCCTCCAGCAGGGGCTGGTGCAATAGGGGAGAGGGTGGCAGCACACAAAAAAGGGTCCGTACAAAACAGGGGGGCCTGCCTGAAAGATTTGTGCAGAAAATGGTCGTTCCAGGTTGCTGGGTCAAAGAGGCCAATTGCATCTCTGACCCAGCCTTAAGTAGGGGCAGAGGCCCCTCTTCATGGGATTGACCAAGGTGGCCCCTCCAGGCAAACTCTGTCTGATTGGACCAGCCCAATAATGCTGCTGATCTGAAGGACTGCTGCCCCCATTGCTCTCGGGACCGTGAGCAGAGCTGCCCTCCCCCCCGTGAAAGGTGGAGGGGGGGATTTCCTGGATCAAGAGCCTTGTTCCCTCCTTGAGACTAACTGAAATGAATCCACTGACACCTTTTATAAGCCTGCCTCCCTACAGACACTGATTTGCTTCCACTGTGCATTTTGTATGGATTTATAATGATTTCTTATATTGTTAGTTGATGTTTTTAATTATTGTATTTGTTCGTACAGCGCCCAGAGCCTCTGGGATTGGGCACCAGAAAAATAAAATTTGCCTTGCCTTGCCTTTGCCATTTGTTTTTTCTCTGATTGCAGAGTTTGCTGCTTCTGTTTGCTTTGCATATTTTGCAGTTTGATGTACTTTTCCAATAATAAAATTTTGGACTAAAAGAAGAATGAAGTAACAAGTCTCTTAATGCTGGTCTACTCTGGGCAGATGCCCTAGTTCTCTGCCCAATCCCCTGTATTTGTGTTTCCTGCATGTAGAGTACTTTTCTCAACCCTCTGTAGTTTGTATAACCACCAGAGCTGGTGTCTCCATGCCTCAGTCTGACCAACAACAAAGCTGCGGTTCACTCAACGCCATTTTTTGGAACTGACAGCAAAATTATGCCGCCTTTCCTGGAAGCAGAATTGCTATTCTGCCAGAATTCAGTTGGCATAATTTCACACTCTGTCAAGTGGTAGCAGGCCACTGGACTCACAGTCAGCTACCTGCACATCTGAAAGATACTTTCTGTAAACAAATTCACTATTTGTGAGCTTCATAGGGAACCATAAGGCAGAAAGTATGCAGGGCAGTCAGCTAATTGTCCAGGAAGTATTTTTTCATGGAGAGGGCAGTAGACTCATGGAACAGCCTTCCTGAGGAGGTCATGTGGTCAAAAACAGTGGGGGAATTCAAGCATGCATGGGACAGACATAAAGCAATTTGAGTGGGGAGTAGGAGGAAGTAGGCTGTTGGTTAACTAGGATCTGCAGCTTATCCAATAGATAGGGAAATGGGCAGACTGGGTTGGCCAAGTGGCCCTTATCTGCCATCAAACTCTATGTTTCTTAGTTTTATATTTTTAATTGGAAATCTGGCAGGTGCTTTTCAGCTAACTAATTAGCTAATTTGTCTGAGTGAAATATGGCAGTAGCAGCAGTCGGCCAGCTTTTAGTATTAGAAAAAAAGCTTGCTTTTCTTTTTCATACACTTTGGGCAGTATATTCAAACACTTTGCAAGCCTCAGAAGGCATTTGTGGTTCCCACACTGGGTTAGGGTGTAGTGGATCGGCAGTTCTCAAGTCAGGAGCAATACTGGAAGCAGTAATTGGCATGCAATGAAACAGCCTGCACTGTCTTGGAAATGGCAGTCTGAAGCATATGTAAATGACAGATGAAGCCAGGAATACAAGTCCCACAAGCATAGTGAAACCTTATTGAAGGCACTGACTGCTGTTTGCACTCGCAAGTACGTTATAGGGTGCAGAAAACATGTGTTGACAAAGCACAAACAGATGTGGACACCAACAAGCACTATCAAAGTGGCCTGAGACTGGAGTATTAAACCACTGTGGCAAAAGCCCGTACATATATGTTATTTTTTAAGTTGTGACCTTGTTAAACGGCTTACTGATTGTTTGTAACACTGTCTACTGTGTTTTGTACTTAATGACGTGGAACCTTTGTAAAAGAGCCTTGGCTCAAAGGTATTAATACCTAGAACAATAAACTAAACTAAACTAAAAGCAGTGCACCCAGGCAGTTTGTGATGGAGATAGCCCATATTTAGCAGTCAGTATACCTCAGTACAATGGCACGTTGCTGTAGCGGACCTTGAACAAGCATGTTAGAACTGGCTTGCTGGACTCCCTAGAAGCACTAGTGCAGTTATTTCATTGCAATACAATACTGCGCTGCAGCCCCTCCTGTCATCTGTTTCCTTTTGAGATCTGGATTGCTCTGTTCTTCTAGACAGCTTACAGCCTCCATCCACTGAGAGGAGAACTATTTGTTAATAATGATATGTAAATGGTCGCCGATGATATGGATCACTTGCATTTATTGTGACCAATATTGCCTTCTTCACTACAGCACTAGAGGTTTGTGCCTTTCAAACTGGCCAGCTTGCTTGCGGTGCTGATCCATGACAGATAGTTGGCATGAGGAGTCGCAGCTGTGATTTGCTTTTGCACAATATGTGGCTTTGTGCTGCTTTTGCAAGGAGTACAGTAATTTGGTCACCTGCTATTGCAGTATGTGGCTTTGTGCACCTTCTCCAGTGCAACTGCTGCTTGTCTCACCTGCGCATTTGCATGTGCCCATTGCCTTTGCATCTCAGTTTGCGCTACATACCAATATGTTGCAACTTAATGTTGTTATGCATAAAAACAGCATTTCCTGTTTAATATGTTAAAGCATGGTTGACAATCAATGGTACCATTTTAAGACTATTATGTAATTTTAAATCATGATTGTGCATTTAATTTGTTAAAGCCCTGTTTCACTGAGAATTATTAATTTAAAGCACAATTTCACTGGGAGTTAAGCAATTGTCATGGGCTTCAATTGAATCAATGAGATGACTGGATTTCAGCAGTGTTCTTTCAACAATTTTACAATACTAAATACTGTACACACATTACTTTATAAATCAAATTTAGTCCAAATCATTCAAATTTATGTGGGTGAGTCCCCATTAAATAAAGGTTCTTGAATTTTTTCATAAGCCGTAATATCTTTTAACAAGATGCCTGATGGTCAAAGCCCAGTGTCAGCAGTATGATGGGATAGCTAAACTCATCCCATCTGTTATCTTTAGATTATGGCCCAACTGTTTGAAACCTAAAGATCCCCATAGATCAAGACGGCAGAACAAGTAAACAAGGAAAGCCATGTCAAGGGCAAGGAAGTAATAATGAAATAAGACTGATGACACTGGTCATTTTAAATCCATTAGCAAGGCTAAAGGGAAACTACCACTACAGCTGTTGTGACAGCAAGCCTAGAGGGAGGGCCGCTGGCCTGTGCAGCTGCAGCCTTTGATCAGATGAAGGCAGGTGGGGCTAAGAGGGGGCCAGTGATGAAGTGAAACGTCGGCAGAAACAGGTGAGAATTTGTCATGTTAAAGGGCCTTACTGAAGGGAAGCTGATGATGACAGAGTGGCCACTGGCCATGACCTCAGTGCCTGCAATGACTGTCATGAATCAAACAATACACAGCACTACAAAGACCCCTAGACCATATGAACACATTTAAAAAAAAACTCTGCCTAATTAGTGCCTTATTTATTTCTGTTCTAGCTCTGCATATTCATTTAAAATGAATGGCCATAAAAATGTGCCGCATGACATAATCAGCTCCTGAACTTGAAAGAGGATATTTTCTCTTTACATTTGATATGCAGTATACCTTACAGTTCCTTACATTCTCTAGCAATACATGTTTCTAATCCCTGTTTTCCTGACTGACCTGCCCACTGTCTGTGTTTCCTCCCATAGCTATAATATGTACGTGGATGGTTCTGTGTGCTATGCAAGCAGCTCTGAAATTAGCTCTCTGAATGCAGACTTTTCTCAGCCCAACCTGGATGCACGCCAGTGGTTTTATTTTTATTTTCATAATTTATAACTTGTTTACCCAGGATGAGCCAGCTAAGATGCAACATTTTCTTTCCAGTGGGGGCTTTGCTTATAAAACGTTCATGCCCCAGGGAGAAATCACTAAGTTTTCCAAATATCCGGCATGGAAGCGGCCCTTGCATGCATTTCGCTGCACACAAAATGGCTGCCAGTTTGTGCTGTGATCCACTGCAAGAGCACCATAATTATGAAAACCAAACAAATGTTAAACAAATGGTAGCAAGTACATAGTACTGCAGCCAGGCTGGGTAGCCATAGTAACAGAAAAAGTCTATTTCGTATGGAAAGGAGAGAAACTACTTTTTGAAGCATAAGCTGTATTTATCCCTGAAGAAGCCACATAAAACATGGGAAAAAATTGGGCAGTGTAACAAATAAAAGAACTGTGAGATGTACATAGTGTTTGAGCATTCTTTTGCCATGAGTCCCCCCCCCGTGTGCTTTACTTCTACCCATTTCTACAGCTGAGCGGATTGGAGCATTGGGAGGTTAGATGACTTGATCAAGGTCATGCAGTAACTGTTTGCCTGTGATGGGGTTTGAACCTGTGGTCTCCTGCTTCCCAAGCCAGTGTACTATCACTGAACCACATGGCACCAACCAGCTGACCCCAAATGTGAAGAAACGGTGACTATGACTTTTATTTTCTAAGCTCAAAATAAGAGCCTTTTTCGATTGCCATATTTACCTTCTTCAGACACTCAGACTTTAAAAAAAAATCCCTTTAGTTATCAGTATATGTCTATAAATTTATTATAATTACCGGGCAGCATTTTAATCGCTAAATAATCAGGTCGTAATTTTTGACTATGACTGATCATGTGTAATTGCAAGCTGTCAATTAACGTTGTGCTGTTGAATGCGCATGCCCCAGCACCACAACTGCCTCTTGTGTCAGTGTCCTTCACAGAAAAGCATCTGAAGTTTTACAGATTAAAACAAACAAGTTAAAGTTTACATAACTAAACTATGAGTTCCACAAGGAGTTTATATAACTAAACTGTCTCTGGTTCTCAAAACCCCACTCTCATTAAAAATGCTGGACAGTAACTATAAAAAAAAAATATGAGGTATGTCGCAGTATCTCATTAAGTGAAAGAAAGACAGACAGGCAGGTTTGCAGGTAAAAATGCATTGGCTGGTCATAGTTTTATTGCAAAATAAAAAAAAGTTACTTTCAGAATGGGTCCAAAAGTTCTTTTCAGTCAGGATGAAACAGGCAAAATGTCAGTTACCATGAGACTTTCTTTGTTCTGACTGAGATAAGGAGTTGCAATAACTGTAGAAGGTCTTCCTTAAACATATATTGCTATCCCAACAGTAGCCATAGAGAAGGGAAAGAGATGCAGGTCTCAAGGTTGCTTCTAATGTCTCCCAGGAGCTAGGTCCTTCTCTCACTCAGTGTGGGGAACCTACCTCAAGAAATGAATCTTGGGGTGAGTAAATTGGGGGGTGATTAGATTAAGAAAGCCCTGTGAATCAGGCATGTGATTGGGGACTGGAGCTGCTAGAGTCGTTGTGCCTTCTAACAAGAGCACTATAAAAGTCTGAGCAAACAAACTCAGATGCCCATGAGTCCCTTGGGGCCAGCCAACAGTAACAAGAACAAATACAGGCAAAAATGTTGCAGTTCACACACCTTACCACTTGCTAAAAAGCATCTAGTACAACAGTACTTAGGTTAAAAAAATATGTTTTTATTATAATGCAAAGTGCCCAAAAGTGCATTAAATACTTAAAAACAGTAAGCAGACCAGACAGCTAAATGTTTTGCACATAATGCTTTTCAGCAAGTGATGAGGTGTGGGAGCAGCAGCTTTTTTGTCTGTGTTTGTTCACCATAAAAGACTCCCTTGACTAGCGTGTCCCGTCATGCTCATGTCCCAGCACATTAGTGGGACAGTGCCGGAGTGGAACATCCATCTTAAAGCACAAAGTTAAGCACATACAAGTACTGTAGTGGGGTAACAACTAGATGGGAGGAAATAATAGACATCAGGCAGGCAACCACTGCTATTAGGGTTGAAAAAGGAAAGTAGGAGACACCCTATCTATGGCAGGGTAACAAATACATTTCAAACAGTTAAATGAAGAAACAGGAAGTAAAAGGACATAGATTGGAGGCAGGAAGGTACAGAAAAGGTTCAACAGACAAAACAGACAACAGACAGAAAGGTTAGAAAAGGAAAGTATGGGAGTGGTGCAGTGCAATGGGTGTGGAGCCACAGTTTTTCAGGACACATTCTGGAGATTCAGGTGCCATCTCATATGCACTCACTTCTCTAGGTTGAGAGCAAAGGTTACTGAACACTGGGCACAGAGAACCTTCCACCCCACTCAAGGGCCTCCAAGTCTGCCACCACACCTCCAGAGGACATCTAGGCAGAGGCAGAACAGTTGGACCTTGGTAGGTTCCACTGCAGAATTCCATCACCATACTGGGATGGAGCAGCTGGGAGGAGGCACCCGCAGCACTGGAAAGGGAGGAAGTTGAGATCCTCAGAAGGGGAGGCCCCAAGGAATGAGGAAGAGATGCCCAGACAAGGAGGATGCAGCTGTTTGTGGGGGACTCTATCATTACAGAGATAGACCTGAGAGCTGGGGGAGGAAGGGAGAGGAAGCTGAAGTGCCTCCCTGGTGCTTCAGCTAGTAGGGATGAAGAGCAGATCCAGAAGATTGCTAGGACTGCAGGAGATGGAAGGGAGCTAGATGTCATTTTCCACCTAGGGACACATGACCTGGCAGGGGATAGGGTAGCGGTAGTGCAGGGTAATTTATGGGAGCTGGGGAGTGGCCTGAAGCAGGTAGCACACACGGTGACATTTGCAGAGGTTTTACCTGTGGATGGTCAAGGAGAGAAAAAGGCACTCTGCATCAAGACTTTTAACATTTGGTTGAAAATGTGGTGCATGGAGGAGGGCTTTTGGTACATTGGGGACTGAGGACCAGCCAGGGAGGCTATGGGCCTCTATAAGGGAGCAGGTCTGTATCCTTCTAGGAGGGGGACCACAGTCCTTATTGGGAGATTTAAATACTACTTCGACGAGCATTTAAACTAGCTGGAGGGGGCTGTAATATCAAAGGACGGAAAGATTGCCTCCATCCAGAGGATGAAGCAACAAGGAGGGAGGGTCCCAGTGGAGGAAGCTCCCTCAGACAGGGGTGAAGGAAGGCAGGGGTCTGGACAAGGTAGAGGATGGGGGCAGGGAATCAGGATATCAAGAAGAGAGGAGTAAAGGAAACTGGTATTGGAAAGGGTAACAAGGGAAGAAGGGGGTCAGGGCAACTCCAGGAAATGACACAGGCAAGGGGAGGAGAAAGCAGGAACACAGGCAAAGGGGGAGTAAGGTATGGAGAGCCATGTGTATGAATGCAAGGAGTCTGGGAAATATAATTCCAGACCTGAAGGCTATTATGGAGGAGGCTAGCCTGGATTTGGTTGCTATAACAGAGTCATGGTGCACTAACAACAATGACTGGAATGTGGCCATACCAGGGTTCTCTCTGATCAGGAGACAGGGAAGGAAAGAGGGGAGGAGAGGCTGTACTATGTGTGAGGTAAGAAGTCAGGGCTATGGAAGTGCAGTGGCACCTGGAAGAAAAGGGAGAACTGGAAGTGCTGTGGATCATTCTGGAGACAGGCGCTGGGAACTCTGTCTGTACAGGGGTGGTATACAAACCTCCAGCTCAGGGAGAGGAGTTGCATAAGGCACTTGCGAGTACATTATCAGGATGGCTAATAAGGAGAAGGTGCTGCTAGCTGGGGACTTCATTCTGTCAGTTGTGGACTGGAGCCTTCCAGCTGCAGCTCTGGCAAGGAGCAGGGCCGTCCTTGACTCCCTACAGGGGGCATTTCTCAGGCAGCTAGTCAACAAACCCACTAGGAATGGGGCAGTGCTGAGCATGGTGCTTACAAACAGGGACAGCATTACAGACGTCATAGTAGGCACTCCCCTAGGTAGCAGTGATCACTGCAAAGTGTGGTTTAACATTAAGATGGGAGCAGAGGCAAGTCACACAAGGGTGAGGATCCTGAACTTTAGGAGGGTAGATTGTAAGGAAATGAGAAACTGCCTCAGAAACTGCCTAGTAGGGGGAAATGCCAGGTAGGGGTAGAGGAACAGTGGGTAACAATGACGGAGACCATAATTAAGGCAATCAGCCTCTGCATGAACAAAGTGAACAAAAGCAAAAGGGAAAAGAGTCCATTATGGTATTCTAGGGAAGTGTCCACAGTGGTGAAGGAGAAAAGGGTGGCACTCAGGATGTACATGGAAACACAGATTGAGGAAGACAGGGATGTGGACTAGGGAAAACAGAGGGAAGCAAATAAGGCAGTGAAGAGAGCAAAGGCACAGACAGAGGAAAGGATAGCTAAAGGGTTAGCAAATGGGGATAATACTTTCTTCAGGTACACAAGTGAGAAGAGGAAAACAATGGGAGGGGTAGTGAGGATAAGGAGGACAGCAGAGGGAGACTGTGCAGAAGAGGACCCTGAAAAAGCAAACATCTTGAACAGGTACTTCTACTTAGTCTTCATAGTGGAGAGGGAGTGATCAGCACTAACAAAGAAGGGAGGGGAAGGGAGGTGGACTCAAGTACATTTTCAGAGGAATATCTCAAAGGGACCTGTAGATCTGAAAGAAGACAAGGCTATGGGACCAGATGAGATACACTCAAGGTTACTAAAAGAACTCGGGGAGCTAATCACTGCCCTGCTGCACTGGAATCAGCTGTGGTTCTGGAGAATTGGAGGAGATCAGACATGGTCACTCTACATAATGGTGGCAGCAGGGAAGTGGCTAGTAACTATAGGCCAAGGAGTAGAGGTTGCCGGACATCTTCCAGGACGCATTCCTAAATCAGCAGGTGGTTGATCTGATGAGGGAGGGTAGTATTCTGGATGTGGTCCTGGCAGATTATGACCTGGTTAGGGACCTAGAGGTTGGGGACCCACTGGCCTGGAATGATCATGCCATGGTCTGATTTTTCCTGGAACTGGGGGGAGAAGAAAATTGCACAAAGACGGTGGTAATTGACTTTAGGGGTGCAGATTTCAAGGGTATGGAGAGGGTCCTTAAGGATCATTTGGAGGGGATAAGGCCAGGCATGGATGCTGAAAGCAGATGAGAAATTATTAAGAGGGGGATACAGGAGGCTACCAAGTCCTGCACAAAGGTGAGATGCAAGTTTGGTAGGGCCAGAAAGCCAAGCTGGTGGACTCAGGAGGTCCAGGAAGTGGTGAGTGAGAAAAAGGCTGAATACAGTTGGTACAAATGTTCGCGTTGGGGTTATGGACCCTGGAGTATGATGGCCAGGAAGGTCACCAAGGTGGTGAGCTCAGCCAAGGCATGAACGGAGCAGAGGTTGGCGTGGGGGATCAGGAGGGGGGCAAGGGTTCTTTAGGTATATCAGGGAAAGAAGGAGAGTAAAGGGGCAGATTAGTAGGATGAGGTCAGCGAGGGGGTGGGTGGAGGAGATGGGGGAGCAAGCAGAGGTACTCAGTGAGTACTTTGCATCAGTCTTCACTAGGGAGAACGGTGGGGCTGCATTGTATGGGTGGAGATGGGGTGGACCTGCAGAACAAACAGGAGCCACAAATGTTGAAATCCCTGTTGGCACTAGGGAGGATAGTGGGGCTGCACCATAAGGGGAGAGGCAGGCAGAACATGCAGAACAGAAGGGGTCACGGTTGTTGAAATCCCTGTTAGCAGGGTGTGGGAAGCCCTCAAGTCCCTAAAAACAGAAAAGGCTCTGGGACAAGATGGAATTCATCCCAGGGTGCTAAGGGAGTGGCTGATGTTCTGGCTGCACCCCTGGCGGTGCTTTGTAACACTTCCCTTCAGACGAGAATGGTACCTCAGGATTGGAGGGTGGCCCACATCATGCCTGTTCACAAAGGTGACTCAAGAGAGGAGCCAGGGAACTACAGGCCTGTCAGCCTGACGTCAGTGGTGGGTAAATTGATGGAGGCCATCCTAAAGGAGAGGATGGGGTGTTCCTGGAGGAACGGGGGTTCCTGGATGATCACCGGCATGGCTTTGTTCCAGGCAGATTGTGTCCGACCAACCTTGTGAAGTTCTACAACTGGGTGACGAAGAGGCTAGACTAGGGTAGGCCGGTGGTTGCCCTCTTGCTAGACTTCGGCAAGGCATTTGATTTGGTACCTCATACTGAGCTGCTAGATAAGCTGTGGAAATGGGGGTGGGAAAACAGATGGTCAGGTGGATTGGGAACTGGCTATTCGGGCGTACTCAGAAAGTGGTGGTTGGGGGGGTCTCATCTCCTAGGAGGGTCATTAGTGGGGTCCCGCTGGGATCGGTTCTGGGCCCACTCCTGTTTAACACCTACATTTCAGACATCAGAAAATGTATCAGGTGCAAAATGAGCCTCTTTTCAGACAAATCAAAGCTGGGGGCAGTGGTGGATGGGGAAGAGGTTAGAGTAGCCCTACAGGAGGACCTGGAGGCTCTGGAGAGGTAGTCACATACCTAGAAACTGAAATTTAATGCAGATAAATGCAGGGTTCTTTACCTGGGGCCCTAGGAACTCAGTACATCTGTGCACCCTGGGAGGGTATACACTGCAGTCTTCAACTGAGGAAGAGAGACCCGGGGGTGGTGGTGGATGCCAAAATGAACAACTCTGAGCACTCTAGGAGGGCTCCGGCCAAGGCAAACAAAATGCTGCGGTGCATCACCAGGGGGATAACCTCAGGAGGCCAGGACGTGATTCACCCTCTATATAACTGCCTGGTTAGACTACACCTTGAATACTGCATGCAGTTTTGTCGTACACACTTAAAAAGGGACATTGCAATCCTGGAGAGGGTCCAGAGGAGGGCAACTAGAATTATTCAGGATCTGGGGATAGGTCCTATGAGGAGATACTTGAGGAACTCAACCTGTACTCTCTGGAGGAGAGGCGAGAAGGGGAGATATGACCATGGTCTTCAAGTATCTAAAAGGGGTAAATAGGGTAAGCCTAGAAGGGGTGTTCCAGCAGAGGGAGGAAGGGGCCACCAGGGGGTACAGTTGGAGGCTGGAGGGAGGGAGACTCAGGGGAGAGAGAAGGAGGCGTTACTTTACTGAGAGGGTGGTGGAACCATGGAATGTACTGCCTGAGGAGCTGGTGGATGTGGATTCTGTGGATGGGTTCAAGAGATGCTGGGACAGGTATAGGAGGAGGGTGAAGCTGAGTAATTCCAACACTGGATAAACTAGCAAAATGGTCAGAAGAGTGGCAACTGGGATTTAATGCAAAGAACTGCAAGATCATGCACATAGGGAAGAGAAACCCTGAAGCCACCTAAAGGCTGGGAGGGGAGTTGCTGGCAGTCACAAAGGAAGAAAGAGACTTGGGCATCATCATCACCGATGACCTGAAATCATCCAAGCAGACCTCTAAAGCAGTAGGTAAGGCTAGGGGAATGTTAGGGTGTATTAGTAGGGGTATCACAAGTCATAAGAGGGAGGTAATAATCCCTCTTTACAAGACACTGGTTAGGCCCCATCTGGAGTACTGCATGCAGTACTGGAGGCCACACCTTCACAAGGACGTTAACCAAATTGAGGCAGTCCAGAGAAGGGCAACCAAAATGGCGCAGTGACTGCATCAGAAGACATATGAGGACAGATTAACAGAGCTCAATATGTATACCCTTGAGCAAAGGAGGGAGAGAGGTGATAAGATCGAAAACATTCAAACACCTTAAGGGCATTAACAAGCTGAAAGAGTCTAACATTTTTAAATATAAGAAAAGTAGCAGGACAAGAGGACACAGCATGAGATTCGAGGGTGGCCGATTAAGGGGGAATGTGAGGAAATTCTTTTTCACAGAAAGAGTGGTGGATGCATGGACGGCCTACCTCAGGAAGTGGTGGCTATGAATACAGTGCAGGGCTTCAAACAGGCATGGGATAGGCATAAGGGAGCAATACAGATGAGTATGAATAGATAGGCCACTGACAGAGCAAAGGCCGATGGCACATTTATAAGGTAGAAAAAGAAATGGGTAGACTGGATGGGCCTTGCGGTCCTTATCTGCTGTCAACCTCTATGTTTCTATGTTACTTCAGACAAGGGTGGTGGATCTAAGGGGAGGCGGGGAGGGCAGCAATGGTGCCTGTCATGGGTACTGACACTTGAGCTGACTTGGCAGACCATGAGGTCTACTCTACTGGCATTTTAGTATGTTAGTATAGGCTGGTGAGACTCACCTCTGTAAAGGGGAAAATTAATGGAAACACTGTTAAAGGAAATGTTGGTAGAGTATTTTGAATACAGTGGGCTGCAAGACCAAAGGCAGCATGGATTCATGGGGTGGGGGGAGGTCATGCCAGATGAATCTGATTGCATTCTTTGACTGGATGACCAGACAAACAGATCGGGGGAGGGCAGTGGACGTGGGCTATCTGGACATTAGCAAGGCCTTCAACGCTGTGCCACAGAAGAGACGGATGAAGAAATTCTGCTGCATTGGGGTGGCATCCAAAGTGATAAACTGGGTTAGAAACTGATTAATAGATAGACAACAGAGGGTGGTGGTTAATGGCACTTACTCTAATGATGGGAGAGAGACCAGTGGAGTGCCACTCAGTGCTGGGACTGGTCCTCTTCTTCATACGTGACACTGCATATAGTTCAGGAAGGGAAAGTATGCCTTTCTGCAAATGATACCAAAATCTGTAATAGGGTGGACAATAAGGAAGGGGTGGAAAGAATGCAAAGGGATCTTGGGAAACTTGAGGAGTGGTCAAAAACATGGCAGTTGGGGTTCAATGCCAAAAAGTGAAAATCATACACATAGGCATAGGAACCCAAGAACTGAGTATGAGGGGAGGTACTGTCAGTCACTAGGCAGGAAAGGAATCTTGGGATTTCGATATCTGATTGCCTCAAAGTGACAGGGCAGTGTGACAAAGCAGTGGGTAGGGCCAGTGGGATGCTGGGATACATATGGAGAGGTGTCTCTAGCAGGAGGAGGAAGGTGGTGCTGCCACCATATCGCTCACTGGTTTGACCCTACCTGGAGTATTGTGTCCGGTTCTGGATGCTACATCTCAGAAAGGACATAGACAGGGTAGAGACAGTCCAGAAAAAGGCAATTAAAATGGTGCAGGGGTTGCACCAAAAGCCCTATGAGAAAAGATTGAGGGATCTCAGCATGTACACCCTGCACCTGCAATTACCTAACAGGAGTGAACAGGGTGCAGGAGGGGAATCTGCTTCAGATGAGCGAGAGCATCAGAACCAGAAGACATGTGATGAAGCTGGAAGGGGGGGGAGTTTAGGAGGGATGTGAGCAGTATTAATACTACTGAGCTTACAGTGGATTCAGAGATGATTCTCTTAACGCTCGATGTGGAAAAAGCATTCGACTGGGTGGAATGTATTTTTATGTTTGCTTGCACGCATGTGCAAGAAACATAGTGCCATCATCCAAGTTTTCGGAGGTGTGTCACCCCCTCTTCCAATTCAGTCAGTGTGTTGGCAGGCGCGGCCCCAGTCCACCAATGCATGCTGGAGCTGTCTATGACAGCTCCAAAATGCAGTGGCATATAGTTGAAAGGGGAGCTACGCTTCAGTGAGCAGTGATCAGATATCGCCTGCCCGCGCGCAGCTCCCCAGACACACACACACATATACACAAGCACGCATATCTGCAGTTGCCCCCCATCACATTGCATATGTATAGCCGATAGGTGCCCAATCCCCGCCGGGTTGTGCTGCTGCCTCAAAGCCTGTGCCACATGCCACGCTGGGTGCCCACCCCAGCGTGAGTAACTCATGGTATAGCCGACGGGAGTGCCCAATCCCCGTCGGCTCCACTGTCCTCACCCCCCCCAGAGTACAGGCCCGAGGGTGCCACGCTGGGATCCCACCCCAGCATGGCAATAGATACTATGGCCGACGGGGGTGCCCAATCCCTCGTCGGCTCCACGCCCCCCCAGCCATCCTTGTACCACGCTGGGAGCCCACCCCAGCGTGGCAAACGTCCCGCATCGTAGTAATAAAAAAAAACTGTAAAGAAAAACGGTCCCACGCAGTCTCCCGCCCCCACAACCTGCACCCACCCACTGCGCACTCCTGCCTCCCCACACCCCTCACCCCATACTTACCTGCAGAGCTCGTGCGATGATCATCGTGGACCAGGAACATGTCTGCACTCTTCAAAGCCGACCGCGAACTGAGGAAATGCCGGTAAGCTGTATAATGGGATAGATAGGGTTTTTCAACTTTGTTGCATATCTCAGGCATTTTTGGAATTTTGCACCAAATTTTCAACATGGGGTTTTTGGGACCCCTTCTCATGAATGATGTCACTGTCATGGCGTTATTCTGGCCCAAAGGGTGATTTCACAGTCACTGCGTGAAATCATCTTTGGGTCTGATTAACAAACGACACTGCCAGCGCTCATAAGGTGAGCTCTCAAGAAGCCTATTTTGAAAATTTGGTGGAAAAATTCCAACAAATGACTGTTTTACGAGCGTGCATTGCGCAGTTCCTACGCACGCTCGTAAGTTCACAAATTTTCAATATTTTCACTCCAGATTTTCAACATTGTCATTTTACCACACCTCTTTATGAGCAGTACAGCTGTCATTTTTCACATCTTGCCCAAAATGTGTTTCCTCCCATGTAGCGCACAATGGCGCAGTCGGTGTGCGAAATCAATGTATGGGACACATTAAGAAAATTACAGTGACACTGTTCATGAGCAGAGGTGTTAAAATGGCTATGTTGAAAATTTGGTGAAAAAATTCCTAAAAATGACTGTTTTACGAGCGCATGCGTTGCGCAGTTCCTACGCACGCTCGTAAGTTCATAATTTTCAATATTTTCACTCCAGATTTTCAATATTGCCATTTTATTACACCTCCTTATGAGCAGTACAGCTGTCATTTTTCACATCTTGCCCAAAATGTGTTTCCGCCCATGTAGCGCACAATGGCGCAGTCGGTGTGCGAAATCAATGTATGGGACACATTAAGAAAATCACAGTGACACTGTTCATGAGCAGACGTCTTAAAATGCCTATGTTGAAAATTTGGTGAAAAAATTCCTAAAAATGACTGTTTATGAGCGTGCGTTGCACGGTTCCTACGCACGCTCGTAAGTTTGCGAATTTTCAATATTTTCACTCCAGATTTTCAACATTGCCATTTTATAACACTTCTTTATGAACAGTACAGCTGCCATTTTTCACAGGTCACCCAAAATGTGTTTTCGCACATGTAGCGCACAATGGTGTAGTCAGTGTGCGAAAGCAATGTTTGGGACAGATTAAGAAAATCACAGTTACACTGTTCACGACCAGAGGTGTTAAAATGGCTATGTTGAAAATTTGGTGACAAAAGTCCATAAAATGACTGTGTTACGAGTGAGCATTGCGCAGTTTCCACGCACCCTCGTAAGTTCATGACTTTGTAATATTTTCAGTCCAGATTTTCACCAGTGGCATTTTTCCACACTTCCTTATGAACAGTACAGCAGTCATTTTTCACAACATGGCCGAAATATGTTTTCACACTTTCAGCGCAGAGATGCGTAGTCGCTGTGGGAAATCATTGTTCGGGACAGATAAAGAAAATCACAGTGACACTGTTCTTGATCGGAGGTCCCAAAATGCCTCTGTTGACAATCTGCTATAAAAAATCCCCAAACTAATTACATTACGGGTGTACGTTGCACAGTTTCTATGCATGCTCGTGACTTCACCAGTTTTTTTAATATTTTTACTACAGATTTGCAACATTGCCATTTTTTACACCTCCCCATGAACAGTACAGCTGTCATTTTTTACATCCTGTTCGGAATGTGTTTGCACCTGTGGTGCTAAAGGCTGTAGTCACTGTGCATAAGCAGCTTTCCGCTAACAAACTGATATTGCCACTGTTCATGAGGTGGGGTCACAAAAAAAACATGTTGAAAATTTGGAGTGAAAATACCAACGAATGCCTGCGGTATTATGGTTTCCAACCATAACATCCAACCCTGTAGAGAATGACAGGCATCAGGGATGTGACTTGGGATTCTTGCCTGTAATGCTCATACCATTCCACACCCTGCAGCCAATGAGAGGAACCGAGGTGTGCCTTGGACTCTTTGGCCCCAAAGTTCACCCCATTCTCCTATACCGCACCCATCTCACCATATTTCCTGATGGAATGGGGTGCGCATAAGGACCAAAGACCCCAAGGCACACCGTGACACTTGTCAGTGTCTGCAGGGTGGGGTGTGGTGAAATGGCGTGGCCGTTATGCCTGATGACCCAAAGGCACACCCTAATGCCTGTCACTCTCTGCAGAGTGGTGGTGGGGTTGGCTTCAGTTCAATACTTCACTGCCATTCCTATTACGCAGCTCTGTAACTTCTACACTACCACTGCCAATGCCAGTAAGCAAACATTCGGCATTGACAAATGCTTGTTATGCATGCGATACTGGATAAAATGGGATTTGCTTCTAGTTTTTGCACCTATGTTAAGTTGCTCTATCTTAAACCAAGGTCTCAAGTCAGGACAAATCTCCACCTGTCTGAAAAAATGCCTTCAGAATGTGGTATGTGACAGGGATGCCAATTATCCCCCCTCTTCTTTGCAACAGCTATTGAACTGTTAGCAATTGCAATTAGAAAAAAGAAATCAGATGAAAGGTATCAATATTAATAGGAATGGGTACAAAATCTGCTTTTATGCTGATTACATTCTGCTTACCATTACAGAATCTTCTTTAAGACAAGTATACACTGACTCTTGTTGAACAGTTTAGATGAGTCTCAGGTAATAAAGTTAACTGGGCGAAATCCGAACTGTTACAGCTTGACCCTGTAACCACCTGGCCACTAACATTACCCACTCATACTCCAACAGGGCTCCTGACAATTAAATATTTAGGTATTAAATTATCTAACAACCTGTCTGAGATATACAGCATGAATTATATAGAGAATAATGTATGAGGAGGTGGTTGATATGAGAATTGAACGTGCACCTGAGTCGAGTGATGCTACTTAAACCCCAAGAGCGCAGCTCGAGGGGTTTATTCAAGCATCACTTGATGAGGGTTTGTGTTCAATTTGAGATAAACCACCTCCTCATAATTTATTTTGTATAACTGCCTGGCATCAGTTTTTTAAGACTGAAAATAAGTGCTCAAAATGTTTTGAACAGCAGGGTTTTTAATAACATCCGAAATGATCTATAAAAGTACATCTCTGACTTCTCTATGAGTCCACAACAGCGTGTAGAGAATGGAAAGTCAGCATTGTCAGTAAAACACTTTCAGGAGAAAAAAACAGCTACAACCATAACTTTTTACTCACATAGATAATAGTCCTTGAAATGTTAAATAGTCTCACAGCCTTCTTGTTTTTTCGTCGGTTGGTCATATAGGAAACGTGGTCACATGATCTGGGGGTTCCTGTGAAAAGAAAGTGACTGGGTTCAAACTACTGATTTACATTTAAGATTTTTGCCGGGACTCGAGTGGAAGAACACTTTTTTAAAATAACCAGTGAAACGGCGAGAATCGGAACAGACAGCGTTTGCCAAGTAAGACCAGGCTTAATTTGAAATTCTGCTGCCGTTTTTTCACTTGTTGTCACAGGGCTCATGTGAGAACTCGATTTATGCTCGCGACAGGGATAGGACAATCGCAGAGTGCAAATCTCATAACAACCAGCTGGTTGTTATGGGAAATATCAACTACTTGATTCAATGGTGAAAACTGATGCTCAATAATTATATTCCATTATTTCCCAAAAATTACTAAAGACCTGGAATAATGGACCCATTCCTATGTACCTTAATTGGAGCAGTAAACATTATCAAAATGGCCATATATTTGAGGGTATTTCTTTTAAAATCTCTACCTATAGTTGTTCCAGATGGCTATTGTTCAATGTTGAACAAATGTATAACAACGTTTTTATGGAAAAATAAGAGATCAATGGACAGATTCACAAAACATTGCATCGGCGCAAACTGGATTTTGCGCCAAGTTGGTATTCACAAAAGCCTAGTCTGAGGCAAAGTTTTGAGGGAGCCACAATGCAAATGAGGGGAAAGGACCTGCACATCGGTGGTCTTCTATTCACAAAGTAATTACTTCTTGCAAGGGCCGTTTGAGGGGTCTCCTTGTGCTGAGCAAATACCGCTAAGGAAAACCTCCTCTTAATGCCACACAACCCTAGTGATTGGCAGAGGTAGTGCAAGGCATCCCCCCAGCCCACAACACTGCATTCTTGGTAGTCTAGCGGTCCCTCCCCCCACCCGAAAACCCTTCCCATCATGTAGTTAAATGTCCCTGGCAGTCAAGTGGTTCCTCCCCTCCCGGTTCTCTGATTGCCTTCCCGTATATATCAAAATTATTTCCCTGGCATTCCAGTGGTCCCCCCACCCTATCCCTGATCCCCTGATCCCTTCCTGCCACAACACGAAGAATAATGCCGGTGGTCTAGAATTCCCCCTACCCATCCCCGATGTGCCCTTAGAAAGAAGGATATTATTCCCCCTGATGTCCTGTGGACCCCCTGCCCCCCTACTCCGGCAGGTAGTGCCCCACCACCCTGCTCCCCCCATCCCAAAACCTCTCTTCACACTTCCTTTCCGGCTAACCTCTCCTCATCCTTCCTTTCTTGTCATCTACTCCTTGCACTTCCTTTCATGTCATCTTCTCTGTCTCTCTTTTCCTTCTGTTCCTAGAGCATTTTGGGTTCCCTCCTTTTCACTGCCGCCACTCTGTCCATGTCCTGCTTTAGAAGCAGACTCCAAAACTGCACACTGTACTCCAGGTGAGGTGTGTGATGCTGTATAAACCCCAAGAGTGAAGCCTGAATGGTTTATAAAAGCATGTCATACTGAGTGTGTGTAAAATCTAATTACACCATCCATCCCAATATTCTATTTTTTATAATTGCTGACATATGTTTCTACCACAGAAAATTCAGACAAGCATGGCCTTAGTCTCCTCTGAAACCTTTATATTGGATCATGTGACTTATGCTCCCACTGGGGGCCCCAACTTATACTTTAGCACCCACAGTCAGTGATCCAATCAGGGAGCATAGTTTTTTTTGTGAGTTCTGTGCCCATGTGGCAAAATGATTAGTGACCTCAATGGGCACACAGATACACAGAAGGTGATGGCAGATAAGGACAATATGGCCCATCTAGTCTGCCCCTTTTCCATACCTAAAGAATTACCACCGTCCTTAGTTGATCTGCAGCTTATCCTCTCTTCCCTATGGCTAGAGTACTCATGTCTATCCCATGCTTTCTTGAATTCCCCTATTGTTTGTGCTCCCACCATCTCCTCAGGGAGGCTGTTCCAAGAATCTACTACTCTTTCTGTGAAAAAGTACTTCCTCACATTGCCCCTGAGCCTAGCTTCTCTAGCCTCATATCATGCCCCCTTGTTCTTGTACACCTTCTTTTCTGAAAGATGCTACCCTCCTGTACCTTGTTTATCCCTCTGATGTTCTTGAATGTCTCTATCCTATCCTCCCCTCTCTCTCCTCTCCTCCAGGGAATACATATTGAGGACCTCTAGTATTTGCTTATATGACGTTTGGTGCAGCCCTTGCACCATTTTTGTTGCCCTTCTATGGACTGCCTCTATTTTGTCTATGTCCTTCCAGAGATGCGGCCTCCAGAACTGAACACAGTGCTCCAGATGAGGTCTCACTAGTGATCTGTACAATGGCATAACCACCTACCTTTTGCTGTACACATTCATGCCCAGTGGACATCATAGGTTGAAAGCCAATGAAAAGCAATTTCAGATACGGTATTGGACTCATCTGTTGCTGGAAGCAGCCTAGAGATATAGGCAACTGAGTCTATTCAACATTAGTACTACATGCAGGCAGGTTTAGAACATTGTGATGACATTGTGGAACAAGCTGTACCTAACTACATAGAGTCAAGCACAGCTTGTCCTTCAATGACATCACAATGTTCTACAAATGACTGCAGTGTAGTATTAATATTGAACAGACTCAGTCACCTGTATCTCTGGAGTACTTCCACTCGCATGTAATCCCAATACCTTATTAGAATGATCTTTCCATGGCCTTTCAAACTGTCATCCACTGTACATGAATGTTTCACTTTAGGACACTGTATTTCCCCACTGTTTTTGAAGGCAGGATTTGTGCACAATGACTGATAGCTGTATGCTGTCTCACACTAGCTATTAAACACGACTGTGTGTAATGGGGAATTACACCACAGTTTTCACTGTGTAATTAGGGCAAGTCAGTAATTATATATAGAATAATACATGGGTGAGTGTGTGTAAACAGAATTTTACACACACCCGAGGTGTGGAATGTTACATAAACCCTGAGTGCAAAGCCTGAGGTGTTTATAAAAGCATCCCACACTGAGGATGTGTGGAAAATTCTGATTTTACACACACTCACACATGTATTATTTAATTACCGGTCCTCATTTTTTACCAACTGACACACACACACACACGCACGCACACACACACTGCCTGTCTCTCCATTTCCAGTGCAGGCATTCATTGTTATTTTTTTAATTGCAGTACAAATCAGAGCCAGTCAGTCATGATCCGTTGGAGATACAGTCACAGTGTGGAGCCCCACTCGAAGGGTAAGAATGGCAGGATCAACCAGATAGAGTTTTAACACTTTGAAGGCAGGATCAGTATCAGGAGAGGATGACATGAAAGGAAGGTGAGGATAGGATGGCAGGAAAGGAAGGGTGAGGAGAGGATGGCAGGAAAGAAAGGGTGAGGAGAGGATGGCAGGAAAGGAAGGATGAGGAGAGGATGGCATGAAAGAAAAGGTGAGGAGAGGATGGCAGGAAAGGAAGGGTGAGGAGAGGATGGCAGGAAAGGAAGGGTGAGGAGAGGATGGCAGGAAAGGAAGGGTGAGGAGAGGATGGCATGAAAGAAAAGGTGAGGAGAGGATGGCAGGAAAGGAAGGGTGAGGAGAGGATGGCAGGAAAGGAAGGGTGAGGAGAGGATGGCATGGAAGAAAAGGTGAGGAGAGGATGGCAGGAAAGGAAGGGTGAGAAGAGGATGGCATGAAAGGAAAGGTGAGGAGAGGATGGCAGGAAAGGAAGGGTGAGGAGAGGATGGCATGAAAGAAAAGGTGAGGAGAGGATGGCAAGAAAGGAAGGGTGAGGAGAGGATGGCAGATCTAAGCATGCACAAGTGAGAGGGGACATGATTAAAACTGAAAAATACCTCTACGGGGCAAATAAAGTAGATATTGGGGAATCCTTCAGACTGAAAACACAGACACCAGGGGCAACTGCATTAAGCTGGTGGGGGGGGTACAAGTTTAAGAGAGATACCAGGTTGTATTGTTTCGCAGAGAGGGTGAAAGAGCCTCCAAAGCACTCTCACTCAATATTACTTAGGTAGGAATGAGCAGACATGATCGGCTAATGGGTCCTTGTCTGCTGACAGAGTCTATGTTTCTGAGTGTGTATACATCACATTACATACCCTTCCCCATACATTATTCTCTACCTAAACTGCAAGAAGATTAATATTTTGATTAACTTTTTTGTATGTTATATCATTAAGTACCTGTTCACTTTTTTCATTGTCAACACTTGCAGCACCTTCCATTTCCATCATAGTACTCCTTATACAGCAGTTCTCTGCAGCCGCCATATGATATAATCATTATGGGCCAAACGATGATGTCATAAGCATGGGACAGAGTTACTGACAGCTGACCTTGCCAACTAACAAATAGATGTAATACAGTGGTGTCTATATAAGGAAGAGTCTGAGCACACCATTATCACCCTCTAACAAAGCCTTGTTGCACAAAGTGCGGGGGTATCAGGTGGTCCAAGCAGTCAAAGGTAAGTTTTGCACACTTGTATCTTTTGTACTGGATTTTCTACTTCATGTGGAATACCAAGTAATTGATTTTTCCAGTGCAGATGCTATGGACTTTGTCCTGACAACATAAATTGTGTTACTATACTATCCAGCATTTAAACTGGACTAGCCTCTGAGTGCAAGTACCTCTTTTATAATATGTCAGTTGAGTGTATCATTCTTTATTGTTGACTTTGAGTAGGGGTAGCTGCCCCTGGTAGCACCAGGTACTCCATCCCATGAGCACATCTTTCCTTCCATTTGCTCATTGTTTCTGAACCCAGACTGGCAAGCCTCTCTTCCTGCCACCTTCACAGAAGGGAATGCAGATTTTTCCACTGCACATCAAATGGGCTACTGGAGGACTAAACATGTATAGACCAATTAGTCTGATGAACAGTACAACACACATATTTACAAAAATAATGTCTACAAGATCAGATAGATGGGTAAAGGAGGGTCATCTTTTGAGTAGATTTCAGGTAGGCTTTAGGGAAGAATGTTCCACAATAGATCATATATTTATCTTGTCCCATTTAGTGGACACACAGTAGTTTCCATGACACATTAGGGACTGAGGGCATGCACCAGGAAAAACTATGGTTCAGAAATCTAATACAGCTGGAAACAATGAAAGAAAAAATGCAGCTGAAGCTTAAGGAGGCAGACAAAACTGCTGCCTCATATATCAAGCAGCATGTCATTTATCAAAGTGCCAGACAGTATAGAAAATGTGCAAAATACTCACTGTTTCCAAACACACAAAACTTGTGCAAAACAGCAGGCATGCATCATTACATCCGATGTTTCGCTCAGCAACGGTTGAGTTTCATTAGAGAAAATATAATGTTATAAACTGACCCCCTTTATATCAGCATCTATTAGCTCTGGGTGCAATTTCTCTTTTGTTGGTTCCCATTTAGTGGAGAAGAATGTTAACTTTAAGAAAATTAAATTCTCTGTGCCATTTATAGACCTCAAGGCAGTGTTTAATGGTTTGTCAAGGAGCATTCCATGGAGTACACTATCAGAATTAAGAATAGATAAGGCATCATTAAGATCTAATTATGCATTTACACTCTGCAAATTGGGCTAAAGTCAGATATGCCCTGGATGCAGACTGATATTTTCGATACTAGCAAAGGAGTTAAGCAGGGCTGCCCACGTGCTTTTCAACTTTTATATTGACAAGATAATTATATCACTGGCTCAGGAAAATAACTTCCATTCTCCAACAGTCTGTGGCAAAAAAAAGTTTCATTACTAGCATACACAGACAGTATTATTTTGTTATCATTGACACCAATTGGTTGAGGGAGGCAACTAGACAAATTTGGAGAGCTTTGTTCTGAAAGATCTCTTATAATCAATGTGGACAAAAGTAAAGTGATGATCTCTGGTGGACTTAAGAAACATACATGGATAAATAATGTCAAAGCATTAAAACAAGTAAAAGAATACTGTTACCTTGGAGTACTAATTCCTAATAACTTAAAATGGGCTAAACGTTGTAATAAAATCTGAAATAAGACAAATAAGACTGCCCAGTGTTTACTGGGATTCAACTTTAAGTCCAGAGAATATTCATTAAAACCTGCCTAGGACGTGGGAGAAGCTAACATTATTTTGCCTATGATATATGGTGGTGGGATAGGCTAAGGGTATCTTAATGGAAGGGAAGAGAGAGGAAGAAAGAGCAGAAGATTGATTAGGGTCTGTGGTGATACTGTAGGTAGGGAAAGATGGGCAGACTGGGTGGGCCAGGCAGTCAATATATGTTGTCAAACGGGAGTCCTACGAAATCCTGACAGTCACTTGCCGACACACAATAGCCCAACTCCATTTGCCTGACAGTCACTTGCACGAGCAGTATAAATTTTCCCACAGCAGAAGTGATTATAAATAGAAGAATAGATAGATAGTGGTTGTTACAAGGCAGTAATATCATCGAGAGGTTTTGGGGACATGGAACCTCAAGAGCGAAGCTTGAGAGACCCTAAAGTCCCCAAAACCTCGAGATGGTATTACTGCCTTGTAAAACACTTATCTTTCTGTTATTTTTTGAACTGTAGTATTATCTGCAAAAACAATAGTATTATCACTTTTCAGGACAGCATTATTGAGAGTAATGATGTATTACTGGGAAATTTTTATATAACCTAGTATAGTATTATTAAGGCTTATTCATATATTATATTTCAGTATGGGGGGTATGGGGGGCAAAGCACCCTGAAACATAAAAGCATATCCACAGTGGGAACATTTCTATTGTCAGGCAAACAGAGTGGGGCTATTGTTTGGCGGGCGAGTGACTGTCAGGATTTTGTAGTAAACCCGCGACAAATTCTGCTTCTGTGTTTCAGTGTGTTGTGGTATATGGATATTATTTCCCCAAATCAATTGAAAATAGCATTGTCAGGTACTTCATTACTAGCAGTCTCCATAATAACTCCAGCTAGTTATGCAAGGGCAGAACTAGGAAAACTGAAAGTAGAGTGTTCTGCCAATACTAGATTGCTTGCATTCTGGACTAAACTTGTTGCAATAGACACATAAACATAGAAACATGCACTATGATGGCAGAAAAAGACTAGAGGTCTATCCAGTCTGCCCATATTCCCTATAATCCCAGAAACCTTCCCTGGAACCTACGGTCCATCCAGGGTACTAACCCTTCCCGTCCTATCCCCATTCTCCTCCCTGGTCTTGTTGCCCCAGGCGACCACTATTCCCTTTATTCTATCCCTTGCCTATATGAATCCCCTGACTGTGTTTGCACCCACCACCTCAGCCAATAGACTGTTCCAAGGTTCCACCACCCTTTCCATAAAGAAATACTTCCTCACATCCTTCCTGAACCTCCCTCCTCTGGGATCAAATAAAGTAGTGCAGCTTTATTACACACAGAAGCCGAGGTACTTGAAGTTGGGATATAAACCAAGGTGGTTATGTCAAGTAATACACTTATTGCAAACTTCAGGACTAATATGTTATGGGGATGTGCAAGCAATAACACCTGACAAGGTGTGGGTTATCTCTTGATAATAGCACGCCCAGGTGCATTGTGATGCATGAGGCCCTTGCACCAAGTGACTTATGCACCTGGGCATGCTCTTAGCAGGAGAGAACCCACACCTCAGAGTGTGTTATTGTGCTTATAAAATGGGACTTCATGAGTAATTATTGTATGGGTAAAAAAAAACATAAAAAAGTCAAAAATATAAAAAAAGGAAATTTCAATACCTCAAATAGTAAAACATAGTCCCCCTAATAAGTTTCTTTCAAAAGTGTTTCAATGGCAGTAGAGTGTGTGTTTTCCTCAGGATATCTGTCTATCATTGCTGTTCTCACTACATCCCCCACTCACAATGTTTTTTTTTGTGGTGTTTCTCCTATATTCAAATGGTGAGAGCCGTCCTTTGCGTGAGATCCAATGTCCACTTTCACTGTCAGGTGCGAGCGAGCATGTTTGCCAACGCTGCTGGCTCTCAAACACCAGCCCCTCCCCATACACAGAGTCACAAAAAAATACTGGCACAAATAAAGAGTGCCAATTTTGTTCCCTTTGTTTATAGAGTTTTCTTAAAACAGGTAGTGAAATCAGAAAGTGCATGCTCATGGCCAGTATTGTCGGGAGCAAGCGTGTCCCTTAGCCACCACCATACAGTGTGGTATGTAAATAGCAACTTCTGCTTTGAGGTGCCTATGTAGCCAGAATACAAAAGGTTTATTTGCATATTTAGGAACAAAAACATTTCTGTAAGAAAAAGCTGAGGAGCAATAAGGGCTCTTTATTAAAAAGCAAGCGTGTTACTCACCGGGGGCCCTAGTTACCTCATTTTGAGCCAGCGCTTCACGATCGCAGCTTTTAACAACGGCTGCCTGGTGTTCCATTTATCAGAATATTTTGCTTATTTAGGTATGTTGATTTATTGCCACAGTTTACTTGATATTTTCTGTTTGTTTTCTGAACTTTTTCAGAGTTGTTGACAGCTTTTCCTGTGAGTTCTTTTTTGCGCTTGAGAGGTTGACAGGTGCTGTGAATGGAATGCCATTTCCCCCTACTGCATGGCAAACTGTGCCACTGTATTATTTATTTTTTTTTTTACAGTGGACACAGTTCATGGATTCCTTGTTGTTATGCGACTGGGCACAGGAGGTTAGTGCCGGTTGGCTAGTATACGATCTGATAAGGACATGGCTCAGAAGGTGTACTAGCCAATCAGAGTCTGTCATTTTTGAAGCCCATTTTATAAGCAAGCTTAGGAGTCATAATTAGTAATAATAATACTAATAATAATAAATTTATTAGTTTGAAGAGCAATTCACAGCAGTACCAAAGCACTTTTACAGGATAAAGTCTTTAAAACAGTACAAGTTAAAACCAACTAAGATCAACATCTATAAATTAATACTCAGGATAAGCAAGAGAGAATAAATAAGTTTTAAGAGCAGATTTAAAGCTCTCCACAGTCAGACACCCTCTAACCTGATGAGGCAGAGAATTCCACAGGGTCAAAGCTACAAAGGCAAAAGCTTGAGCTCCAGAAGACTTTAAATGGACCCTGGGAATCTCCAGCAATCCCTTGTTGGTGGAGTGCAGTGGTCGGGGGGGCAGTAGGGGCACAGGAGCTCTTGCAGGTATCTTGCTCCCTGTTTGTGTAGGGCTTTGTAGGTCAACAGACCCACTTTGAAGGTGATCTGCCACTGAATCAGCAGTCAGTGCAGCCTGCGCAGCACAGGTGTAATATGGCAGGTGCGAGGAAGCCCAGTCAGCAGCCTGGCCACAGCGTTCTGCACCAGCTGCAAGCAGTGGATATCAACCCCCGGAAGCCCAAGGTACAGGGAGTTGCAATAATCAAGGTGGGAGGTTATGAAGGCATGGACCAGTGTTGGAAGATCGCCGGGCGGAACCAGATGTTTAATCCGGGTGATATTCCTCAGATGATAAAATGAGGTCTTGATGATGGCTGACACCTGGGATTTCAGGGTCAAGCCCTCGTCAAAAATAATGCCCAGCTTCCGCACCTGTACAGAGACCATCAGCTGGTGACTGCCAAGGACAAGCCCAGAGGCCTGCCCAGCCAAGGACCCCTCGTCCTAGTGACTTGCGTCCACCACCAAAACCTCGATTTTATCAGGATTCAGCCTCAGCCAGTTGGCACTCATCCAGTCCTGGATCTCAGCAATGCAGTTGTTAAACACCAAAACTGCCCCATCCTGGTCAGCTGCAAAGGACATGTATAGCTGAGTATCATCTGCATAGCAGTGAAAACTTAAGTCATACCACCTTACAATGTCTCCCAGTAGCAGCATATACACTGTGAATAACATAGGCAAGAGCACAGAGCCCTGGGGTACCCCACATGGTAGGGAGAATGTATCTGAGGAATAAATTCCCAACATAACTCTCTGAGATCTACCAGAGAGGAATGAATGGAACCATCTGAGAAGAAGAAGAAGAAGAAGAATCAGCATTTATATAGCACTTTTCATACATCCAAAGCGCTTTACAAGCAATGCTAGACTGGTAGTGAAGTGACTGAATGTGTGGTGGCGGCCATATCGCACATCATCACCCACACACAGCCTGGATAATTGCATGAACCGGTTTTATGGGAAGGGGAATGTTGGCCAGGACACCGGGAATGTTCCCTACTCTTTGCGAAGAGTGCCCTGGGTTCTTTTACTTCCACCTGACACCCACCAGGACAACACCAGAATGGGCAGAAGGGACCTCAGTTTAACATCTCATCCGAAGGATGGCACACCCCAGCAGTACAGCACCCCCCAATACTGCACTCGGATGCCAGCGATTTTTAGGTGCAAGCCCAATCCCGGTGTTGGACGAGAACCCATGACCTTCTGGTCCAGAGGCGGATGTGCTACCAACTGAGCCACGCTGAGGACCATCCCTGACAGTCCACAGACAACCCGCAGGTGATACAGCAACATGTCATGATCCACAGTGTCAAATTCCATAGAGAGATCCAGTAGGACTAAGACGGAGGGACTTCTCTGATCTCTCACTGTCAGGAGATCATTGAGCACTCAAACTAGAGCAGTCTCAGTGCTGTGCCTCTTCCTAAATCCCGACTGGAGAGCACCGTGGATGTCATAGATGGTAAGATGGTCCTCCAGCTGCAGCATGACCACCTTCTTAATAACCTTGCCCATGAAGGGCAGGTTAGAGATGAGTCTATAGTTGGCAAGGCATTCTGGGTTGAGAGAACATTTCTTTAGAAGGGGGCATCATCACCGCCTCCTTCAGGGAGTCAGGAAACTCACCTGTCTCAAGCAAACTTGAACTATCTCCTCCAGGACTGAGACTATAACCTCAACACACCCCACCAGGAGATGAGTTGGGCCCAGGTCAGAATGACAGCAGGTCAGCTACATACTCTGGATGATCCTTATGATATCGGTGCTTGCCAGCTGGCTAAAGGTCACTCAACCAAACCGGGGCATCGCGACCTCCCACCGACTATTAACCCACCCGCTGGAGCAAGCAAGGCAGATTTTGGATCTGATGTCAACAACCTTATCCGCAATGAACCAAGCAAACTTGTCGCACTTCTCTTATAACAACACTCTCTGAACTTGCAGACAGGCTGGATTGCACAGTCTGTCCACAGTTCGGAAGAGCTGAGCTGGTTGGTTCCGTGCAACGGAGATCTTCCTGGATGGGAACTCTGCCTTCTTATGGGAGATCTCCAATTGACAGTCCCTATAATAGGACATCAAACTAAGTCTGTCGGCATCAAGACCGGACTTCTGCCAACTACGCTCGATCCTTCACCCCTCTGTCTGCATCTCCTTCAAGGTCCCATCAAACCAAGGCGACCGAGGTCAAAGGGTGAAGGGGCAAACACAAACAGGAGCAACAGAGTCCAGAGCAGCCCCCACAGCCTGATTATAGGAAAGTAGCAGACTGTCAGGACTCCTGCTCACAGTTGGAAATCCCGATAGGTCCAGCACCATCATCTAGTACACTATGTTCCAGCAAACAAAGGTTAAGAAACATTGCTAGACAGGATGATTTATCTGTAATTCATCCATCAAACGACTCATAATGGTATAAAAGAATCAAAAATATACACAGAATAGAATCTCATTTCTGCCTGTTGTTAGAGACGGAGGACAGGAAGATTATGACAATGTACAGAATGGAATTTTTCAATCAAAAGTATGTAATTTCAAAGTCAGAAAATAAATGATAGACAATTAAGTCTGTAGTTGTAAAGGCAGTGATGCTGAAGATTTATTCCCTATCTTATTTGTGTGTAAATGGTATTCCAAACACAAAGTGAAATTACTGTCAAACTTTTCAATGCAATGTGTTTCCAAAGAAGAATTACTTGAAATATTAATGAGTAATGCCGACAAATGTATACTAAATCAACTCATCTTTTATCTTACAAAGTGGAAGACTATCAGGAACTTTAAAGTGAACAGTAAGTAATGTAGTTTGAGCATTTTGTCTTAATATCTGTGTTATTGTATAATGCATTTTAAAATGTGTAATGACTTTTTGTTGGAAATGAATAAAAACTTAATCGAACTGAACCTCCCTTCCCATCTTCAAGACCTGTAGCAGCTCACCCCTAGACTATATCATCTTTAAAGTTCCTTGAGGTGTGGCTGGGCCTGTCTGACCTGTTTTGATCATCTATTTGAATATCATTTCCTCCAAACTCCTCCCCAAGTAGGGTGAGCCCCCTCCACAGCAAAAAACATGGGGCTGGCAGTATAGCCTAGAGCTTATGAGCTTATTACATCCAGCAGAGCAGGGTCTGATTCCCACATCCTTCACTTCCATACGGTGTGGCCCTGAGCAAGTCACTTAACCTCACCACTGCTCTCAGGTCACCCCTGAAAACAGGCCTTGGACCTAGTGGGTGTTACCCAGTTACCAAAACAATAAAAAGAAAATCCTGTTTATGTGCTGCTGTCAGACATGGGATCATTGGGTAAATGATTCCCCCATCTTTGGCTATGCAGACATTGGTCTTCATATATGAAACTCATGCAGACTCAAGCACTGAGGTCTGTTAGTGCACACAAGTGTGTGCATGAGACCACACAAGGTTTGTTGGAAGAGTCTAGAAGGCAATCAGGTTTGAAGTACTGTCAGATGTCTATTACCCCTTCTGCCCATCTGTGCGACAGCGGCAGTGCACCCATCATTAGGGTGCCACATTGTGGAATTCGCTGCCCCCTGGAGTTAGACTATGTAGAAATCAGGGGGCATGGGGTGCAGGGGGTACAGCCCCCCTTCAAAAAGAGGGGACGGTGACATCAGGACATGGCACCCTAATGACCGGGTGCACTGCCTCCGGCACCCTGTATAGGTGGAACTGTCACAGTGGCACCAGCCAGGGTGCCATGCAGTGATGCTGCAGTATACCATAAAATGCCACAGTATGCTGCAGAAAACAGTGTAATTCAACAGCAGTTAAGCCCTTTTGGCATGCATTATTGTGTGACATGCCATTTATTGCAAGTTATTGCACTGCATCGTGGCTGGCTCCACTGTATCCTCTGTAACAGCAGTGCAAAGCAATGACTCAGCTGGAAGCACAAACAATAGTTGTGACTTCACACACAGTACACCTCTTCATTCTGAGTGAGCTGGGCAGTTTGCAAAGCACAGATTCATTGGTGCTGTAGTGAAGAACTGCAATATTGGGACAGTACATAAAATGTTAATGACCTCACTCAACATGCAAAGCCTTAACACCTCCTT
Source organism: Neoceratodus forsteri (assembly GCA_016271365.2). Lineage (NCBI taxonomy): Eukaryota > Metazoa > Chordata > Ceratodontiformes > Ceratodontidae > Neoceratodus > Neoceratodus forsteri. The sequence goes on from CM028134.1 coordinate 38,155,849, forward strand.
ACCATACTATTACCTTATCGTTACTTGTCATCTACATGTGTTATCAAGGCATATTGATTCTCTCAGTTGATGGAGGCTGTGGGCTGCATAGAATAACAGAGCTTTCCAGATCCACATGTGAAAAGGGTGACATTTGAGAGTGCAGCCCACCTTTTGCTACAGTGTAGTGCCATGTGAAAATAAAATTCTGTCAGCAGAATTACCATGAAAGTCAGAATTTCACTTTTTACCAAACTTCAGAAAGTACTTTGACAATTTTCATAAAATTCTCTCTTAGAACATGGGAATGAATGTATGTATTGTGGATTGATGTAGCAAATTGTTGAATTAAATTCCATAGACCTGATCACTCTTTTTTTTTTAACTTTCTATTTATACTCCCCTCTGCCCCCTGCACACCACCCCCTCAGGAGTTGCCATGATATCTGTCCCTTCCTGTTATTTGTTCCCCCCAGGCAGGGACAAGGTGAGGCCCCTACACCCTGAACTTCTGAGTTTCATTGGGACACCTTCGGGACAGGCAGGGAGTTGGGGATCAGTGCTGCTTGCTCCATCTTCCTGGCATGCAGGGAGCCATTTTCCTGTGTTCTGTGGTGTGACGTTCACCCTGGTATCAAGCTGTACCAGCCGATGTCTGTCACGCCTCCTCCCTTCAGCATGGCTTGGTGCTTACTGTACTTCTGGCCTCTGCCAGAGGCCAGTCAAGCACCGAGCCTCGTCCCTTCTCCCTCCCTGGAGAAGGTGAGTGGTCCATGGATGCTCAAGCCCCCCCCCCCGCCAGCTCTCTGACTCCCCAGGCACATTTCTGAACCCGTGTTGCTGGCATCATGAGTGGTAGCACTACCGCTGCACCAGCGGGCCAGCCTGATCACTCCTTTACTTATAGAACTGTGGAATGATTGTATGTTTTCCAGACTGTATGTATTGCATTGTGGAACTGAATTCTTCAGAACTATCATTCCATAGTTCACATGCATCATTTCACAAATCAGCCAGAAAATTTCACAGAATTGGGAGAAAGGGAACACATTCAGAGAATTTGGACTTTGGCAAAGTCAGAATTTCTGAAAATGTCATCAAATTTGTGAAATTTCCCAAACTTTTCACGAAATCAGAATTCTCAGATTCTACCCAGCTAGGCTGCAATGAAATACTGTAGAAGTATGTCTGTGTTTAGGGAGGCTAGCAGATCATTTGAAATGTACTTGTTGAAAGGTCTATTACATCAGTATAGCATTATATTGAGGTCTACAGCTATCATGGTTGTTAAATCACATTACTCCTCCCACCATCAACAATACTGCTAACAGCTCCATTGAAAGTGATCCCCCATCCCCCATGGTTTATGACTGCATCATGACTTGACTTTTAAATGGTTGTAATACAGTGATGGTCTATGCTATTTGTCACTGCTAAAACATGCTTTTCCAAGTGCTAACTAATGCTGCCCAGACAGCCAGTTAGCACGATCACTGGGAGCCAACATACTGTTGTGCCGTGTGTGCACAGCTCTCTCTTTCATTTACATGTGCTCAAGTCCTACCTTTGTGCTGATGTGCAAACTGATTTGTGCGGCATGAACTGCAGCTTTAAATCTACTGTATGGATTGGCATGCTAATTGCTTTCCATAAAAACAACAACCTAGTTTGTGTGACACAGTTTGTATCACACAAATGCTTCAAATATACTACTCCTTGTCTACAATGTAGACACAAAGACCTTGCAAGCCAGGCTGGATGCCCCTCTTTTCCATGTCTTCTACTGCTTTGCCCAGAGGCCCCCCCCCCCAACACACACACACACACACACACATACTCACCACTGCAACCTATACTCTGCTCTGGGCAGCATTCTTTTCAGTGGTCAGTGGCTTATGCCTTCTAATCAACTGATCTTCACAGAAACACAGAAACAGAATTTTGTGGCACAAAAGAACTGCTTGGCCCACTTAGTCTGCACTGATGTTCCCTACCAACTCTGTCTCCACAGTCTGCAGTGCCTATCTGGTCTCTGTCAACCCCCCCACCTTCCTGCCTCTTATTTAATATACCACTGTGTCTATCCTACACATACTTGAATCCTCCCACCGTTCTAGCCTTCACCACTTCTGCTGGCAGTCTATTCAAGGCATTCACTACTCTTTCTGTGAAGAAATACCCCCTCAACTTCATTGTATGCCCCCTGGTCCTGGTGCTTGTTGTCATTTTTTTTCAGTTACATTTTTTTATTGTTTTCAGAGACATTACATGAAATAAAAAACAAAACAACACAAAAACAGCCAAAGAACATCTGGGCAAATACATGGTTAAATATATAACATACCTGTTACAGTGTGGTATCACTAGTGTATCTTAACATGTCAAGAGAAGAAACAGCCACCATAGAATTCTGAGGATTGCAGCTCGTTATCTCGAAGAGTTGACACATAAGTACTTGGGACCGCAGATATTGTAGGTAGAAATATGGATTGCCCCTAAAAAAAGAGCACATAACCACAAAGAACCAGAATTTTTACTGTACGGCATGTTCAGTGCAAAAATAATACAGAGGAAGACTAATTGATATAACACTATTAGTCAGCTCAACAAGCATCTTTCTTAATTGTATTGAAGGTCAAGGCAGTTGTACTTGTCTGTCAGCAGGGGAGTGGGTGAGACATTCACCAAATACCAGTTCTAGGATTGGCGAAGGTCAAAAAGGGGTTCCAGCAGTGGTAATACGAGGGGAGGGTATTTGTCATCACATGACTGATACGGCCTAGTGAAGCCACCTTCAACAAGAAATTTAGTATTTCTATGATGCTTGGGATTTCAGGGGTTTGCATCTACTCAGAAGAAGTCTTTTTGTTTGCATGCATAACAGTGCCAGCCATTTTACCTCTGAGGGGGTCAGGTTTGGTGCATCCCTGGTGTTGCCTAACAGCATCAGTGCAGGCACTAAGGGTATGGATTTATGTAGGACATCAGTGCTGAGGGTCTGCACGTGTTGCCAAAGGGGCTGGATCTTTGGGCAGTCCCACAGGATATGGTACAGGCCTCCCCTTTGTGCCTGACACCTCCAGCAAAGGTCATTGCTTAGAGGTTTGGCTTTATATAGTATTGCCGGGGTCTTGTATCAGGAGTGCAAGATTTTGTTTTATATTAACTGGCTTCTGCCCTTTGAGAAGGCTAGGTGTGCAACTTTCTAGCATGTGGTTCATTGTTGGTCTGATTTACTGTGACTCAGTGCCCATTCCCATTTGTCTTTAGAGCCTTTGGCTTGTGTCCAAATTTTCTCTGATATGGCAAAGTATATACTGCTGGCTACACCTTTGGGTTTCGGTAGCCACTGCTCTGTCAGAGTAGGGCCAGCAAAGTGTGGTGATGTGTACAGGTGTATCTGCACTGTGCCACTTATTATAAACCCTCCCATATCCTTGGAGGAATAGTGACTCGTTACAGGTCACGATCAAGGGTATCAGTACAACATCCACCAGTCCTGGTGGAACCAGTCCCCTCTCACCACCGAGCCTCAGCACTTCACTCCCCGCAGCAGCAGTGGCACCCAGCTCACCAGCCATTCCCGCAGCCGCCACCAACTGACTCTATGGTAGGGCTGTATGCCCATTGGTACACAGCGTGGGCCAATGGGCGCAACTCTGCATCATACTACACAGACCAGATACTGTATGTGAATGGATCCATTCACATTTCTGGACTGTGTAGAGGAGACGGAGCTGCATGCCCATTGGCCCATGCTGTGGACCAATGGGCATACAGCCCTACCGTACAGAGTCAGTCGGGCGGGTGGCGAGCAGCTGGTGGGTGGAGTTGTGCCCGCTGCCGCCGGGGAGCGGGATGGTGGGGCTCAGTGGGCGGTGGGGAAGGGGGTACTGCTGGACCACCAGGGATGGATTGGATTGTCATATTTTATTACTGACACCCGCGATCGGGCTGTGAGCAGTCCACTGGACCACCGGGATATGGGAGGGTTTTATTAATGTACTTCTGCCCATGATCAGGCTGCGAGTGGTCCACTGGACCACCGGGGATATGGGAGGATTTTTATTATGTACTTCTGCCCACAATTGGGCAGCGAGCAGTCCACTGGACCACCAGGGATATGGGAGGGTTTATATTAATGTACTTCTGCCCGCGATCGGGCTGCGAGTGGTCCACTGGACCACCAGGGATATAGGATGTTCATTTACAATCCCTATGCCCATGATCGGGCAGTGGGGCACTTTCCCACTTGTGCAGTGGGTCCCTGAGAGGCTGCCAGCCTGGCAGGGCGCCGGAGTGCAAGTCACGGGGCTCGGCGCACATGCATGCAAATGAACCATGACGGCATACAATGGCCCCACTTGCACCTTGCATGCATTATGGCCCAATTTGCATGTGCACTTTTGAATATTGGTGTTGATGAGCCTAGCTGCAACGGCACTTGTGCAACGGATCCCCCTGCTCCACTCTGGCCAGTTGTGCTGACGCAGTGCCACTGTGCCATGTGCACTGCGGGTGGCTAAGGAGCAATATTCAATGATGCTGTGCCATGGTGCAGCTCCATTGAATATCACCCTGTCAATGACCAGGCGCATCCCAGTTGTGCTGCGTCCAGGCTTGCGCCACAGCTTGGCGCAATCTGAATATCCCACCCCAGGTATTCAGTAACCAAGTGTCCAGTCTATTTTTAAAGACCAATTTGCTCCTGCTAGCAATTATGTGTAAAGGTAAATTGTTTCATGCATTCACAACTCTTTGTGTATAAAAGAGTTTTCTTTTACTTGTTTTATAATGGAAGCTGTGCAACTGTAGGGGATGGCTTCTTGTTTATTTGATGTTTTGTTTATAGTTGAAGCCCATTTCCAGAAAGAAGGCTGAGTCATTTATGACTTCCCACAACATTAACAAGTCATCCCATACCTTTTTGTTTCTAGTGACATAAGGCTTAATGATTTAGTTGATCAGCATAACTTATATCTTTTAGACCAACAATGTATTTTGTGAATTTGCGTTGAACCGTTTCAAGGTTTCTACTGTCAGTTTTATTTTGAGGAGACCATAGCTGAGAGCAGTAATCAATGTGAGGACGAACATATGCCTGGTAAAACGGTAATAGTACTTTTGCTTCTCTTGATGTTATATTATTATGTATGGTCCACATAATTTTGTTTGCCCTACCAATGACTGCATTAGCCTGTTCAGTGAACTTTATCTCATTAGGGACAAGGACTCCCAAGTCCCTTTCTGTTGTTGTTTCAGAAAGGTTTTTAATCCTTAAGTTGTATTGGTGTTTTATGTTCTTATACTCAAGATGCATGACCTTACATTTATTGATGTTAAGTGTCATGCCCGAGGTTTGTGTCCAGTTGATTATTGTATCCAGATCGTCCAGTAGTGACATAATGTGTTCTTGGGTGCTACAGTCCCCCCATCTTTAAATTGACTGCAAATTTAGTAGTGTCGTTTACTAAATTGTCGGTGATATCTGCAATGAATGGTTGAAAGATGTAGGATCCCAATATTGAACCCTGGGGTACACTACTGGTTACTTATTTACACTGTGAAAAGCTACCTTAAGATCTATAAATAGACAGTTTAATTTTTTTTTTAATTTTGGTATATTTATAGATCGTGAGATGGAACAAAACATTGGTCCAATATAAAATGTCCTTGCATAAACCCAGCTTGTGCCTCATCGATCTTATTATTAGTTTGGATCCATTCCAGGATTCAGTTATAAATTACCCTAGTAAATATCTTTTGGCTAGTATCAATTAAGGAGATAGGTTTATAACATGGTGGGTCCTGTCTATTGCCTTTTTTTAAATAATGGTATGATAATTGAAACTTTCCATGAATATGGTATTACTCCTAATGTTACTATTGTATCAAACAGTTTTTTTTTTTAATTGGAACCCAATAATCAAGTAAATTCAAAATTACATCAGTAGGAATACCGTGAGGCCCTGGTGCCTTGTGTCTCTTAAAGGCTAGAATTGAATTAATTATTTTGTCGTTTGATTTTATTCTCCCATGGTGTCTATATATCCTGGTCTAACGTTATATCCTCTTTGCATGTATTATTCTGGAAAAGCTCCTTATAATATCTTACCCAAGTATCTGGTTCAATATATAATTCCACATTGTCATTAAAATCCTCACATCCTTTAGCCACAATATCCCTCATTTTTTACTATCTTTGTTATAAATAGCTTCCTCTATTTTTTTTCCTGTTTTCCATTCTGTATTTTTCTTTTTGCAACATAATTAATTCATTATATTCCTTCCTAATAGTATTTAATAATTTCCCATTTTGCTTGCTTTGATCTTTTTTAACCTGGCAGAATTGTTGATTTAGTTTCTTTTCATTTCTTTACATTTCCCATCATACCATTTTGCATTAGTTCTTTTATGTATAACTGACTCTTTTTGAACTATTATTGCAATTTCTTTTATGATGTTATTATACACTTCTATTTCCAACATATCTTCAGAGGATATTAGGGAACTCATTTTTTGTATTATCCACCTGTTCTTAACCTCTTCATAATATCTCTGACTCTTTATTAGTTTCCATTCTATTCCCTTTCTTGTTCTGCCTATATTATCTTCATTTTTCAGATTGACACTATGGCAATATATCTCCCAAGCAACATCCAGTTCCAGTGGCAGATGCTCAGTTTCCACTCTGTCCCCAACTACTAATTTTAAACAGTCTGCTATTAAAGTAAAACTTACCCAAAGAAAATCTATGACAGAGGCACCTCTTGTATTAACAAATGTATACTTTCCCTTTCATCACCTCGTATGCGTCTATTCAATAAAATTAAGTTCTTATTGAGTAATCATTTGCAGACTTCTCTTCCTCTTTCATTTATACATATGTCCATTGTTTTTCTTTCTCTTGTTATGTAAACATTAGACATAATGCACAATAATTTTTCAGCAACCCTCTGGATAGTTGATAAATGACCTAACTGAGCATTAGTCACCAATAATTATTTATTTATAAGAAGGGTTTTCCAGCATATTATCATCATCAATAAATTGACACAAACATTCAAATATAGTGGTTATTTCTTCTGTTCTCATCACAGGTGTTATATTCACATTTACAAATATAAATGTTTCTTTATTGACACTGACCTTTAATCCTAGCAAAGATGCATTGTCCATCTTTATCTTCTCTGTCAAATAAGCCTTGTTAATTCTGCATAGTGTTAACAAACCTCCAGAGTTTCTCCCAAACTTTCTATTTTGAACAGCAGATTTAGAATAGCTTATATAGCCATTTACATTAATTTCTTCCTTTAGCCATGTTTCTTGAAAATTAACGATACCAAACTTCTTAATATAATTGAGAAACTCAACATCATCCAATTTGCTTTTTAGTCCTGTAATATTTAATGATAGTATTCTAAGAAGTTGGCCAGTGCCAGTATTAATAGATTTTACAACATTATGTCACTCATACTCCTTAATCTCCTTTCCCATTTTTCTCTCCTTCCTTTTTAACCAGATCTTTCCAGTTACCACTGTTTGTTAAATTCATGGGACTTCATATGTTCTCATTATCATCATATATGTATATTCCCAAAGGATCTTGTTCTTCATTCCTATCCATAATTTTATGATAGACATTGTCCTCTTTCACCCATAAACCAATTTGTCCTCATTGTTCCCATCTTTTCACTTTATAGATGCCTCTGCTAATATCTTTTGTTTTTAACATAACATCTAGAAATTCTCCCAGCTTTTGTTTTAAATTGCTACTGGATTCATTCTGAAATTGGTCAGTACCAAAGATTGAGAGTATGTTATTATTCTGTTTAGATAATACTTCACATTTAGCATAATATTCAGGGAGCAGCATACCTAATGATGTTATTTCATCACAATCAATTCCAAAATGTAAGTTTTTCCTTGTTCTTTTTTATTGCTTTTAGTATAAAGAACTGATCTGATACAACCATTATCCATTCTTCATTGGCTACTGGTCTTATTATACTCAGATAGAACATGTTACAAACGTCTCCATTAGTAGCTGAAATCAACAGAGACTTCACATTCTCACTCAAGATTTCTTCAGTTTCTCCTGGAAGAATTTCTATCCCAAGCATTAATAAAACATAATCTGTACTTTTTGTCTTTTTCATAAATGGCTCAAAATACTTATATCTTAGTACACCCTATTTTGTCTTTATATTTGCCTGACTAACTTTTGCTTCCTCTTTGTATTCCTTACTATCCACTATGGACTGTGGGCAGGATTCACAAAGAAAGACAAAAATCTCGCAGCTGTGGGAAAAGGGCCTGCAGCACTGTGGAAATGAAAGTTGCATGATATTCATAAAGAAATTTTGAGCAGGTGTGGAATTCCATAAAATCCCTACAGCTGCAAAAATTCAGCACCTGCAGAAATTGAGCAAGTGCTGAAAATCCGCAACTGCAGATCCACAGCTGCAGAAATAGCTTAGGAGGCACAGCAACAGTGAACCTAATTAGCTGGAGCAGCAGACTTTAACATTGCTGCCATAGCATGAAGATGAAAGCACCCACAAAGAGACCAGCAACCAGTCCCTCAACTGGGACCACTGCGGCACCACAGGTAACAGCAATACCATGGTACCACAGTGGCTGACTGCCACTGCTGGTCCTCCCTCCCTGGGGTGTTTCTGTTGCCTGCAGGGGTAGCATTTGCTGCCTCTAGGTTGTAGTAGGCTAACCCTACTGCCTGTGGGGCTCCGTCATGGGCTGCACTGGGTCTGGTTGTTGTTGATTGTTGCCATATCATGGCAATGTGTGCTGTTGTTGCTGTATCATCAGCCACTGCTATACTCACTGGGATGCTATTACCTGTGCCTCACCTCCATCTTAATTGATTCCAATTGTTGGGGCACTACTGCAGTTTGCTGAGGGGGAGTTACATCTCATTTCACTGTGTGTAACATTCTTTCCGCAACTATGGAAAAAAACTGGTCGTGAATAGCCTTTCAGGGAATGTACTTTACTTATCTCACACCTTTTTTTCCTGAGGGACTTCTGCAGCTGCACTTTTTTCCTCATTCTGTAGTGTTTTTTTCCACAGCTGCAGAGGGTTTTGTGAATAGCACTCAGTGCAATTTCTCCTTTGTTTCCATCTATGGCAGTTTTGGGAACTTAGGGAAGGTTCTGAACCTTCAGAAAGCTTTGTGAATCCAGCCCTGTATCTCTATACTTCCCCTCTCTTCATAATATTTGTGGGTGTCCCTTCCTCTTCTTCATATGACTCACCTACAAAGTTAATTATCATTCAGTGTTCAACACACATTCCCTATTAGACCTTGTATAAAATACAACAAAATTCCACTAATTACACAATAATATTCAGCTTCCACAAGATAAATTACCCCAGCCAATCCAATCCCAGTCCCTGCTTTAATTCCTTCTAATTGAATAAATATCTAGAATCAAGAAATAGAGAAATAAATATATAGAAACACTGAAGTTAAAAAGTCTGTGCCAACTTAATAATCGATGTGACACTTGGCCAGCTGGTTATGATTATTGTATGATATTTATAATATAAAAATATAGTATGTGATTGTCTCACATAAGACAGCCTGTGCTTCCATGGGTGCCCCGAGGTTTCAATGTAGCTACAGGATATGTAAACTGACCAGGAACCATTTAATTAACTGACTCCTTTCAAAATGGCATTTTATTACCTTCTTATGACATGTCTAGGCTTTTTGAAGTGCAAACCAAATGTGACTTTATGACTTCAGAAACAGGATGTCATTAGGCTGGTTTCTGTTAGCTTTTTAACACATTGGTGCCAGTGTGGGATTGCTAAGTTCAAAGGAAACATGTATAATTAAGGAGTTATATATAGGAAATGTATTTTATCTTCTAATGGCACCTTATTTGAAATACCTCCTGATAGGAAATAATTTTTTGTAATTTTATATTCTAAAAGGAGGAGCTAGATGACTCACAGAAGGGATATGGAGACACAAAGTTTAAACTGATACTTGTGTCTGAAATGTAGGTCATATCATTTTAGGACTCTAAAGAGAGACACAGCTCTCTGATCTAACTTTAAAATGCACTTCCAGAGATAATACCTTAGATAGCAAAAATCTAAATGTATAGTAGTAGGAGTTTTGCTTTGTAATTTCCCCTTGTTCTTTTATGTGATTGTGAGCTCTTTGATATATTGTTCTGTGTTTACATTTTTCATATTTTTATCTTCTTTTAGTAAAGTACATTTTCTTAAGATACTGCCTGTGTGTTTCTTCTAAGTTCTTTTCGCATGTGATGTATGCGTGGCTAAGTCTGACAGCTGTTTGAAGGGCTTGATGGTGTTACTAAATTGGGAGAAGGTAAGAATATATATCTAAGGTCTCTTATAGAGTTAAAAGGGTTCATTTTAGAAGCCTGGCTGGGTGCCCCAGAGAAAGATTTTACAGCAATCCCCAAAGAGTGTACATGTCTGAGCCTGTTTATTGGGTATGCTAGCATAAGGTTCACAGTTTGAATCCCCCCTGAACTTGAGACTAAATGTGATTCAGACCCAAAAGCAGACAGGAGGGTTACCCTGTCTGTTACCTGTTCACACTATTGCACTCTGAGGTTGGCACTCTGGGAGCAGAGGGTCTGATCTGCTGAATGTGTTTATGACAGATTTGGTTGGCAGCAATGTGAAAAATTAGGTAATACAAGCCTTAACTGTTCAGTGTGTCAGCTTAATACTGTACAGCTCACTTGCAAAATAAGGCAGTGATTTATTTTTAAAAAGGAAACAGAACTATATCATTTAGCTTACAGTCAAGTTCCTACCTGTTTTATTTTTTTTTCTAAAGTGCAAGTTAGAGTAGCCATAGTTAGGGAAGAAGATGGTGTCCAACTATAGCAGGTACACTGCAGACTACTTGAGGCAGTTGTGCCAGGACAGAGGAGTCCAGTATGAGGGGAAAGCCAACAAGCAGAACCTCGTAGATGCTCTGATGGCAGCAGATGCCCAGAGTATTGAGTCAAAGACTGTGACTGTAAAGGACCAAACCTTGGGCATGGAGAGGCCAGTGACCAGTGCAGCGTCCAGATCTAGTGAGAAGGACAGCAGGGCCAGTGCAAGCAAAGAGCCACAGCAGCAGAGGAAGGTCACCAGCATTCTGGAGCCAGAAGCAGTCAGACTGCAGATTGAGTTGTGCAGAATGGAGCTGGGATTCGAGAGGGAGGCTGAATGAGAATGGCGAGAGGCAAAGCAAGAAAGGTGAGAAGCGGAACAAGAACAGCAAGAAGCTGAACGTGAACAGCGGGAGGTGGATTGGTAAGATTGTGAGCACCAGAGGTGACATGAACTGGAGAAGCTGTGACTCCAACCACCAGCACCAGAGCAGATAAGAGGCTTGGGTTTAACTGAAACTACAGGACTGGGTTACAAATTAAATTCCAAATTGATAGCTGAATTTAAAGAGGGGGAGGATATAGATGCCTTTTTAAATTCCTTTGAAAAAGTTTGCATTCAGGAAAAGATTTCTAGAGGGTCCTGGAGCTTCCAGCTATCCCCGCTACTTAGCGGGAAAGCTCAGGATGCACTGGGTCAAATGGACAATGAAGACAGTACTGATTACAGCAAACACAAAGCTGCACTTTAAAAAAGTTTGATTTAACTGCAGAAGCATACAGAGCTAAATTCCGTAAGCTCAAGAGAATCCCTGACATGAGCTATGAGGAGCTAGCCACGAAAAACGTCAATGTTTAAAATGTTGGTGGGAAGGAATTGAAGCAGACTCTGTAGATAAAATTGAAAATGCTGCATTGTTGGAGCAGTTTTTTGGGGGCATGCCCTGCAGAGCTGAAAACCTGGCTGGAGGACCAAGATCCCAAAACAGTGCAAGAGGCTGCTGAACTCTCAGACTGCTATGCCAAGAGCAAACCTGCTCTGAGAGTGAATGGGGTGGATGTGGCAGTGCAGAAATGGAAAATCACACCTTCAGGATAGCTAAAACCCTCACTGCCTTCACCAAAACCAGTTAGCCACAGGTTTCAAAGAAAAGATTTTTCTGAGAAAAGAAACAAATGTTGCATTTGCAAAGAAACTGGGCATATTGACAAACAGTGTCCCAAAAGGATGAGTAATACTCAAAATTGGGCTAGGAAAGAAGTGAGTTGTTTGTGTGTCCCTGGAAGCATGCCTGTGAACATGAGAGAACACATGCACCCAGTCACTGTGAATGGTGTACAGACACAAGGGTTGAGAGACACAGGGGCATCCCTGACATTGGTAAAAGGGGATCTGGTAGAGCCTGGTCAGCTTATACCCAATAAATTTGTAACTGTACAAGACTTCACTGTGGAGGAGAAAACATTGCCACTCACTAGTGTTCTCCTAGACTGGGGTGAAACAGGGGGAACTGTGAAACAGATGGCTGTAGCCAAAACCTTAGCAGTTGACATTATCTTTGGTAACAATCTCAAACAGGGGATAGTGTGTGCAGTTACCCTTAGCCAAGCAGCAAGGGAAAATTGTAGTTCCCTGTATCCCATAGAAGCCACTGTGGAAACCACTGGAAGGCTCGTTCCCCAGCCTGTGTCTCCTGATATGGAGACTAATGAAATGGGGGTAGAAATTTCCCCAGTAGCAGTTAACCAAGCAGCTATAGAGGGTTACTCCGAAGAAGGAGGGGTGACCCATTGTCAGAGGGTTAGGGATGATAGTCATCCAGAGTGTCCTGACATTAGAGCTAGGGACCCTAGTTTAGATACTGATGGGGAACTGTTCCATGCCTTGGGAATGTGTAAGGTGCTTGAGGCTGCTCAGAAAAGTGGTCCTAGTTTAAAGAAGCTGAGGGCTTGGGCAGACTCTGATGGAGCACAGGGAGGTGATGGAAAACATAAAGTTTATTGAGAAAATTGACTGATGTATACTCAGGATGCTAAGAAAAAGGGAGGGGTGATAGGCAGGCAGCATGTAATTCCCCAGGGGTACCGTGAGCAGTAGCTCAAGATTGCATGTGATATTCCCTTGTCTGGCCTTCTGGGAATTGTTTGCACTGTGCAGCGGTTGGCCCAGAATTTCTGTTGTCCCAACTTCACCCAACAGGTGAATGAGTATTGCAGATCTTGTAACCGGTGCCAAGAAATAGGGAAGGCAGAAAAAAAAAAACAAGCTACCCTAATTCCATTGCCCATAGTGGAAGAGCCATTCCAGAGGGTAGGAATGGAAATTGTGGGGCCTTTAAATACTCCCAGCTCCTCCCGGAAGAGGTTCATCCTGACTGTGGTGGATTATGCCACCTGGTATCCGGAGGCAGTCACCCTATCTTTACTGAGGACAGACAAAGTGGCAGATGCCTTAGTTGGGATTTTCTCCCTTGTTGGGTTTCTGCATGAGGTTATCACCAATCGACAGGGTTCCCTTATGTCGGACCTGATGAAATGTTTGTGGGAGACGTGTGGGGTGGTGCAGAGGTGCACAACACCTTCTCACCCACAAGCCAGTGGGCTTGTGGAAAGATTTAATGGTACCCGTCAATGCTCCAAGTGTTAGCTGAACAGCATGGGAGGGACCGGGAGAAATACCTTCCCCACCTGTTGTTTGCATAAAAGGAGGTGCCCCAAGAGTCAACAGGATTTTCCCCCTTCGAGCTCTTATATGGATGCCAGGTACGTAGGCCCTAGACTTGATCTGGGAGGACTGGGAAGGCAAGCATGCCACCCAGGGAACTCCCATAGTGAATTATGTCCTTAGGTTTAGGGAAAGGCTGAAGGATCTTAAGGGGACAGCCCAGAGCCACCTGGCAGCTGCCCAACAGAAACAAAACTTGTGGTACAACCACAGAGCCAGAACTCACTCATACACGGTGGGTCAGAAAGTCATGGTCCTTATCCCGGTCTGGAAAGACAAGCTGCAGGCTAAGTGGGCAGGACTGTACAAAGTAGTCAGAAAGGTAAATGATGTGAACTATATCTTAGAACTACCTGACAGAAGACATACAGAAAGACTGTACCATGTCAACATGATGAAGCCATATACTAATAGGGCTGACATGGTGTTTGCAGTATGTAGTCCTGGGGAGGGGACGGATGAAGGAGACCCCCTTCTGGACTTGCTGGAAGAAAACAAGTGGGAGTCCTCTGTGGAGGCAGTTAAATTGTCACCCCAGCGGGCCCCAAACAAGTTCCAGAAAGTAAAGAAGGTTTTAGCAGACTTTGTCCCACTGTTTAGCACCAAGCCTGGACTAACCCCCTTAGCAACATATGATGTGGAGACAGAGACCCAGACGCCCATACAGCGGACAGCATATCGGATGTCAGAGGCTGTCCAAAAGGACTAAAACAGGGAGGTGGAGAAAATGCCGGATTATGGGGCAATCCAGAGATCCCACAGCCCCCGGGGCCTCACCCGTAGTCCTTGTGCCCAAGCCAGATGTCTCTACTCATTTCTGTGTGGACTATCATGAACTAAATGCAGTCACGAAGTCAGACGCCCACCCGATGCTCCAGACGGATGAATTCCTGGACAAGTTGGGAGAGGGTGACATACGTATGACTATTGACTTCACAAAGGGGTATTGGCAGGTAGAATTAATTGACAGAGCTAGGGAGAGGTCAGCCTGCATCACTCTGATAAGCTTATTTGCATTTAACATAATGCCTTTTGGAATAAAGAATGCCCTGGCCACTTTCCAAAGGTTGGTGAACCAGGTGTTAAATGGTGCTGAGGATTATGCCATGGTGTACCTGGATGACATTTTCCATCTTTAGTGCCAGCTGGGAGGAACACCTGTCCCAACTTATGGAAGTGCTGGGCAGGATACAGAATGCCAGGCTCATTGTCAAAGTTGAGAAGTGCCAGGTGGCCATGGCTGACATGGCATACCCCGGGCATGTTGTAGGCCAGAGACAGCTCCATCCTAACCAAGTAAAAATAGAGGTGATCAAGGCATGACCCAGACCAGAAATGCAGAAGCAGGTCAGCAGTTTTCTAGTGACAGCAGGGTACTATAGGACATGTGTACCCCATTACAGTGCTCTGGCTGCTCCCCTATCTGACCTGGTAAAGAAAAAGATGCCTAAGAAAATTACCTGGGAACCAGCCTGTGAAAAAGCCTTTACCAGACTGAAGGAGGCACTGTGCAGTGCTCCTGTATTGACAAGTCCTGACTATAGCAGACCCTTTATAGCCCAGACTGATAACTCAGACATGGGTATTGGGGCAGTACTGAGTCAGACATCCAACCAAGGGAAAGATCACCCTGTAGTGTACCTGAGTAATAGGTTACTCTACTGTAGAAAAAGAGTGTCTTGCCATAGTGCGGGTCCTAAAGAAGTTAGAGCCATACTTATATGGGCAGCATTTTGAGGTACAAACTGACCACAACCCCCTGGTTTGGCTGACATAAATGGGAAAAACTAATGGTAGACTATTAAGATGGAGTCTTGCCTTGCTGGGTATGACATGACGATCTTACATAGGGCTGAAGTGACCAATCAGAACACATATGGCTTGTCGTGGCCATATGAGGAGTGAACTTACTTGGGAAGCTCATCCCATGCAGGGGATAGAGCCCCCAAATTCAGTCTAGGTGGGGAGGATTGTGACTCTTGGACAGCTGGTTATGATTATTGTATGATATTTGTAATATAAAAATACAGTATGTGATTGTCTCACATAAGACAGCCTGTGCTTCCACGGGTGCCCTCCCTCCCCCCCAGGTTTCAGTGAAACTACAGAATATGTAAACTGACCAGAAACCATTTAATTAACTGACTTCCTTCAGAACGGCATTTTATTACCTTTTTATGACATGCCTAGGCTTTTTGAAGTGCAAACCTATTGTGACTTTATGACTTCAGAAACAGGATGTCATTAGGCCGATTACTGTTAGCTTTTTAACACATTGGTGCCAGTGTGGGATTGCTAAGTTCAAAGGAAACATGTATAATTAAGGAGTTATATGTAGGAAATGTCTTTTTTCTTCTGATGGCACCTTATTTAAAATACCTCCTGATAGGAAATCATTTCTTGCAATTTTATATTCTAAAAGAAAGAGCTAGATGACTCAAAGAAGGGGTGTGGAGACACATAGTTTAAACTGATACTTGTATCTGAAATGTAGATCATATCATTTTGGGACACTAGAGAGACATAGCTCTCCGATCTAACTTTAAAACGCACTTCCAGAGATAATACCTTAGATAGCAAAAATCTAAATGTATTGTGGTAACAGTTTTGCTGTGTAATTTCCCCTTGTTTTTTTATGTGATTATGAGCTCTTTGATATATTGTTATGTGTTTACATTTTTCATATTTTTATCATCTTTTAATAAAGTACATTTTCTTAAGATACTGCCTGGGTGTGTTTCCAAGTTCTTTTTGCATATGATGTATACGTGGTTTAGTCTGACAGCTGTTTGAAGGGCTTGATGGCATTACTAAACTGGGAGAAGGTAAGAATATACCTAAGGTCTCTTATAGAGTTAAAAGGGTTCATTTTGGAAGTCTGGCTGGGTGCCCCTGGTGAAAGATTGTACCACAATCCCCGAAGAGGGTACGTATCTGAGCATGTTCATTGGGTATGCTAGCATAAGGTTCACAGTTTGAATCCCCCCAGAACTTGAGACTAAAGATGATTCAGACCCAAAAGCAGACAGGAGGGTTACCCTGTCTGTTACTTGTTCACATTATTGTGCTCTGAGGTTGGCACTCTGGGAGCAGAGGGCCTAACCTGCTGAGTGCGTTTGTGACAATCGAGACTTCAGAAAATTGTCTCCACCAAAGATGTTAAAGTTCTCGATCTCTTATAATCTCTTACTGAGTTCACTGAAGTTAATAAAATATATCTTACACTCTCCTTTCATAAGGTTTTGATGTGAGATCTTCCTTAAAGTAGAGGTTAAAAATGCCAACACATCAGGTCCCAGAAAAACTTCTTTTAGGTTGACACCACCACTCGATTTACTTCTTTCAAACCAGGATATGTGCACAACTGGAGTTTAGTTAAGGCTACTGCTCCTTCAACACTTGCCACTAAAAATTAAACCTAAGAAAAGCTGGCTGTTATTATAGTTAATGACAATTTCTTATAGAGTTAGTAAAACTATTGTGATACTCTACAGTTAAAACAGGTGTACTAATAACTTAATAATATTTGGTTTAATTGACACAGATATTACAAACTTCCTGTGTCTAAGCAAGTTCTTATGGTATTAAAAATAAACTATAATTCAGTTAATATAGGTGATGCTAAAGAATGTAGGACTGTATCTTACTTTTGCTCTCACTTCTGCCCTTCTCAGCCTTGTTCTCCCTCCCATGTAGTGTACTTGGCTTCTTCACTCTCTGCCACTCCGTGAAGGTAAAATAATTCACCTCACAACTCCCACCAGCCCACAGGTTCTGGGATGTTACCAGTAAGTATAAAATGGAAAAAAAGCTTCAGCACTAACAATAAGGTGACCGGAACCTTTAATGCCAACCAGCTCACTCGAGTACTCACTCAAGCACCCTCCTAATTCTACAATTAAGGAAAACAGATTAATCTTATGGCCTGTAGGCTATAACGCTATAGCACAAAATTGTTGCAGCACAAAAGCACTATAATGCCAACAAGTGTTAAAAAGGCAAGAAAAACTGAGAGAGTAAAAAGATTTTCGAGAGCTCTAGCTCTCTCGCTTGGCATCTCTCAATAAACTGAATGAAAGCCCTGTCCGACTGCTAACTTATACTGATTGGCTGTAGAAACCATGTGATCTCAGTGGCATGAAAATGAAACCAGCTTTAAAAAAAAACAAAAAAAAAAAACTTTAAAATAGATCTTAAATGCCATTAAGTAGCTTTTTAGTTGTTTAACTTTTAGCCTTTTAGTTTTTTTGAGGGACCTGGAAAAATATCTAAAAATATCTAGTAAAAAATCATCATAATGCTCTCAATAGGAGCTATCTTTGAAATAAATAAAAGCAAAAAAAAACAAAGACTTTATCAAGACAGTGCATGGGACAGGACACATAAAACACTTAAAACAACAGAATAAAACACTCCTTGTATCTATGCTGAATGATGACAACTGTCTTTGCTGCAAGCTATCTCCATCCACTTACAGCCTTTCTGAAGGGCTCCCTTGCTCTAATCCAGCTCCCATCCCATCTCCAGTTTCTTGCCCAAACTCCACTGGTAGTGGGCCTTCCTCCTGGAGGGAACAAAGACACTGGGAAAAGCAGCAGTACCAGTCGTGGACCACAAAAAAATTTACTGGTAAGGGAATAAAGTTTTAGGCAGTGATGATATACCTTACATTACTTGTTTAAAGCTTTTTATTCCCCTGCTTCACAGAATTCCTCTTCAGTTCTGGTGAGCAAGTAGCAGCACAACGACCTCCCTCCAGATCTTACTGTCAGCGTTTATGAGGGAAATGGGTCTATAACTACCTGCCATAGTGGGGTCCTTCCCTTTTCTCAGCAGCACTGTGACCACCGCCTCTCTAAGAGACGGAGAGAACCTCCCTTTGCCAAGTGCCTCTACGTAAATGGAGTATAGCACCAAGATGATTGCTGTGGTTAGGGCTGCCATATCTGTACAGGGAATTCATCTCCCTCTGGTGCTTTCCCCTTTTGAGGGAGTGGAGGGCCTGACTGATCTCAGTCTCTGACAGTGGGGATTCCAGTGTGTCAGTTTGCTGTTGCGTCAATTTGGGGATTTCTGTAGAGGCCAGGAATGTTTGCAGAGCATGTGAGTCTAGCGATATAGAGGAGGTATATAGCTTAACATAAAACTCTGTCATGATGCGGTTTATTTCCTGGGCTTTGGTTTGGACCTTTCCCCTTCCCATCTGCTAGTCCTGAGATAAATCTTTATGTTTGCTGCTTCCACAGCCTATAGGCCAGTACTCCCCCCCCTTTTTCCCCCTTCCCAGTATTTGTGTCTAAGCTGGAGTAAGGGTATTTCAGCCTTTCTGGACAGGAGTTCATTTATCTCCAAGCGAAGGTCGAAGATGACATGGCCCAGAGGTGAGTGTTGGTTGGCCTGAGGGAGGGACTTAAACTTAACCTTTGCTGCTTGCATTTCTGTCTCCAGTTGGGTAAGGTGCTGCTCCCTTCTTTTCCTCCTAGCCGCAGCATAACCTATGATTTTACCCTGTAATGTGGTTTTGAATGCTTCACGAGTATTACCAGCTGAAATGGCTTCAAGAGGGTTCTCTCAAAAGAACAAGGTGATCTCCTGCTTTACCCAGGGTATGAATTCTGGATCCCTCAGTAAAAAGAGGGTCTAGTCTCCATGATGGTGATCTGGGAACTGAGGAGCCCCATGAAATAAGTAGCTGAATGGAGGCATGGTCAGAAATTGTCAAGGGAAGGATTTTAGACTCAAGGGAGGTTTACATAAACTTGAAAGAGGTTAGCCAAAAATCCAGCTGACTGTGGGAATCATAAACTGGCAAGTAGAAGGTGTAGTCCCTCTACTTTGGCTGAAAAGCCTCCCGATATCCTCCAGATTCAAGTCTTGCATTAATTGAGTCAATACCCTAAGCCCTCTGACGTGGGTTTCAGACCCTGTCATGCTCCTGTCCATTGCTGGTACCAGGGTGAGATTAAAATCCCCCCCCAGTAGGATAGGAGTGTCCATCTCGGTTACGCTTCATATTGCCTGTGCCACAGTGTGCAAAAAGGTCTGGTCATCTTCATTAGGGCCATAAATATTCCAGATGAGGACTTGCCCCGTAGGGGTGTTCATCAAGGCTAGCATCCATCTACCGTGTGGGCCACTACCAGAGCTTCCAAGTGGCTAGTGGAGGGACTTGTGTATCAGAATAGCCACCCCTCATTTACGGGTGTGAGCTGAGGCATTCATCACTTGCCCCACCCACTCCCTTTCAGTTTTTTATGATCTTTGGCAGTTAGTTTAGTCTCTTGTAAGAAGGCCAGGTCTGTTCTAAGCTTCTTTAAATGTGAGAGTGCCTGTTTACATTTAACTGGGGTGTTAAGCCCCCTAACGTTCTAGGTATGGCAATTAATGTCACCCATATTCTCCCAGGTGTCTCACATGCACAGCAGATTTGCATGCAGTGTCAGAAGCAAAGATCCAGACCTGCCCCCCTTGAGTAGCATCCAAGCCACCTAGATGGTGCATTATGTCACATGAGTCATACCCTCCCCTTCCTTATTCTCTGTAAGTACCTTAATCCCATATCTTCCTCTGTGTGGTTTCCTATAACTTGTTTTATCATAAAACCAGAAACTATTTACAATTGAAGTGAAGCTTCCATATGAAGAGCATCAAAGGCTTGCGGCCAGCAGTTGGGGGACTGTGCAAGGCCAGCCTCAGCACACTGGGGCATTTAGATTCTCTATACCAGACCGTGACGTCTAGTGGGTCTTCAGCAGAATCCATCTGCCTGAGTTTACAGCCTGTAGAAAGAAGTTTGCAAGTGCAGTGCTGCTCCTTTCCCCTTGAAGCAGTCAACGCTGTGAAAACAACAGCTCAGTGTCCATCCTGACAAATTCTTAATAGTTAATTCATTCATTGTCCTGATGCCTAGATCAAGGACCTTTTCTGCTGACAGGTGAGATGGCCCTTTGGATGTCAGCTGCTTAAAGGTGTATGTTGTCAATGGTTTGTGACTAGTACCCTTGGTTCAATGGTGAGGTAAAAACTCCAGCTTGGTGTTAGCAGTTTCTTCTCTGGGGGTAGTGCCAAGGATTCTCTATATTCCTAGTCCAAGATTAGCACTAGGACAAGGATAGCCCATAATCTCATATCTGTCCCTGCACATCAGCTATGCTGGAAGTCAGTGTTTCAGGATGAACTCCCCTAGGTCACATTCTTTCTTCATAGTGCCATCTCCTCCTCCCCCTGACATAAGGGGGACAGTCTGTACAGAGATGTGGAGGAGTTGTGGGGGGTTTGAACTCTATCAGCAACACGGGGAGTCTAAAGGGTCAGCCTGGACCGTGCCCCAGATATTGAGAATATGCACCACCTAAAACTGCTTTCTTTATATCTTTATTATACATCATTTGTACACAGGAACTTAGTCCAAATGTTCAGTTGCATTGTGTGCTGGGCTCTGTGTGATGGGGAGGGGACCTGGGAGTGTTAGACTGTCGAGAACCTTGGTAGAGGGGCCTCTTGTACCCCAGCTTCACTCCCCTCGCCTATGCTTCACTCAGGGAAACATCTTAAAAAAACATCCCTGGAGTACACCCCCCCCCAGCTAGGTCAAAAAGCTCCCCCATCCCAAAACTATAATTAACAGAGCGTAAGCACTTATCTGTTGTCATTCAGCCCTTTTTAATGTCTTCATCAGTGACATTGCAGAGGGACTGGAAGGAAAAGTATGCCTTTTTGCAGATGACACAAAGATCTGCAACAGGGTTGATACACAAGGAGGCTTGGAAAGGACGAAAAGGGACTTGGCAAGGTTGGAGGAATGGTCAGAAGTATGGCAGCTAGGATTCAATGCAAAGAAGTGCAAAATAATGCACCTGGGAAACAAGAACCCAGGGGAAGAATACACAATGGGTGGGGAGGTAGTAATAACAACAACAAAAAAGGAAAGGGACCTGGGGTAATCATATCAGATGACCTTAAGGTTAGCAAGCAATGTGAAAAGGCAGTAGGGAGGGCTTGGGGTATACTGGGATGTATAGGGAGAGGCATCAGCAGCAGAAAACAGGAAGTTGTTATCCCTCTGTACAGACAGTTGGTGAGACCCCATCTGGAGTACTGTGTCCAGTTCTGGAGACCCCATCTCCGCAAGGACATAGACAGGATAGAGGTAGTCCAGAGGGGCAACTAAAATGGTGCAGGGTCTGCAAGAGAAGCCATATGAGGAGAGACTAAAGGAGCTCAATATGTATACCCTTGAGAAAAAGAAGGAGAGGGGACATGATAGAAACGTTTAAGTACCTCAATGGAATCAACAAAGTCCAAGAGGTTAGCATCTTTCAGAAAAAAGACTTGCAAGAACAAGGGACACAATTTAAAGATAGAAGGAGGGCGGTTCAGGGGCAATGTGAGGAAGTATTATTTCACAGAGAGGGTAGTGGATGCATGGAACAGCCTTCCTGAGGAGGTTGTGGGGTCTAAAACTGTGGGAGAATTCAAGAATGCATGGGACAGACATAAGGCAATTCTTGTGGGGGGTAGGAAGAAATAGGCTGTTGGTTAACTAGGATCTACGGCCTATCCTGTAGGTAGGGAAATGGGCAGACTAGATGGGCCAAGTGGTCCTTATCTGCCGTCAAAGTCTATGTCTATGTTTCTATGGTCCGGTGGTGCAGGACCCATCACTTTGGCTTGAGAATCTGGCTGCCTATCTTTGGAAATCAGCTCTGTCATTTCTAATGGTGCAGGCATAGGGTCTCTACCAAGTTAAGGTACCTCTTCTGTAGCTTGAAAGGCCCAGGATTCTATGATGTTAGAGTGTGGTGTGCAGCCTTCTGTGTCAAGTTGGGCTGTGGCTGTTGGGAGCTGGTGGTCTGGGGCCTCTGGAGATGTTGGCTGCAGCAGTGCATATCTGTTGACCAAGTAATAGTGTTCTAGGGAAGCATCTTGAATGGAGTGGGGTGGCAGATCACCGGGGTTCTTGGAAACTTCCCTCAAAATCGGGTGTTCCCTTCTATCATGCCTCCCTGTCATCTGTCTTTTCCGGCTGCGTGGGGGGAGTGACCACTGTTCCTCCATGCCTTGCTGGCTAACTTCTGCACCTTCCCCACACTTACCCATGCTCGTGTCCATACCTTCCCGGACAAAATTCCCTTGGTGCTTATTTTGTAGTCTGAGGTTCCTTACCTCCTGTGGCCAGGTGTGGATTAAAAAATCCATTACAGTCTCAGGGGTACCAACCATGAGTGGAGCCCTGTTATGGATCAGGCACATGGTCACCAGATAGCATATAGAAAATGTTACCCCCAGGTGATGCAGCATTCCCTGAGCCTCAGTGTATGCTCTCCGTTCATCTGAGAGCTTCTTCGAGTAATCCTGGTAGATGTATATTTGGTGTGTCTCCCAGTAGAGTGCACCATTGTTTTTTTTACTGCCTCCATGATCAGATCCTTTACTTTAAAATTCAAAAACTGAGCTAGGATAGGCTGCAGTCTATCCCTGGTCTTGGGTGGCAGAGCCAGGGATCTGTGGGCCCTTTCAATGTCAATCTGGTGAGGGGGGTTCCATTCCAAATTTTCAGGTAGTATGTGCTGTAGAAAGCCACCAGTGTCTCTGTTTTCAGTGCCCTCGGGAAATCCTAGGAACTGGAGGTTGTTTCTTCTGCTCCAGTTCTCCAGGTAATCCATTTTATCCATTAGAGTTTATATAGTGCAGTGCTGGTCCCTTACTGTGGTGGTTAAGTCTATGATCACTGCATCATGGGAGCTCACTTTCCACTCCATTTGAAATAGTCGCACCTCATTGTCCTGTACTGCCTGCATTGTGTTGTTGGACATGATCGTGACTTGAGCCATTTGCTGCATGAGTTGGGCAAACATGCCTTCGATAGCGCTCAAGTCCCGGTGCAGTGCACACCCAGAGGCCATGCTTTGAGTGGCCCTCTGGTTTATCAGTCTGATCAGGTGGTTTCTTTGGTAATCCATTGGTGTAATCTGGGAACGAGCTGATCGATGGTGTCACCGGAGCCTGAGCTGTCCCAGTCAGAATTAGATTTTGTGAACAGGAAGTTGTTTTGATGGATTCAGTCGGATATTCACCGCAAGGTAAGCAGAGCACACGGGCTATGCTGCCATCTTGTCTAGGGCCAAGCCACGCCCCTGTGCTTGTTCTCATTTGAAAAGAGTTTCCCCACCTGTACTCTGTTCACCCCTTTAAAATACCTGTAGGTCTCTATCATTCACCTCTCTCTCTCTCTCTCTCTCTCTTTCTCTCTCCTCCCTTCCAGGGTATACATGTTGAGATCCTTCAATCTCTTCTCATAAGGCTTCTCATTCAAACCATGAACCATTTTAGTTGCCATCCTCTGGACTGCCCTATGTCCTTTTCAAGATGTAAACTCCAAAATTGGAACACAATACTCCAGGTGTGACCTCACCAAAGAGTGATATTTATTACAACACCACCTCCCACTTCCTGCTGGAAATACTCCTTGTTATGCAACCCAGCATTCTGCTAGCCATACCCACTGCCTTGTCACAGTGACCTGCCACCTTGAGGTCCTCGGATATGATAACCCTGAGGTCCCTTTCTTGTCTAGTTACTGTAAGCACCCCCCATCCTTTACTCAACATCGGGGTTTCTATGCCCTTGGTGCATTTTTTGCACTGTTTGTCAGTG
Source organism: Neoceratodus forsteri (assembly GCA_016271365.2). Classification (NCBI taxonomy): domain Eukaryota; kingdom Metazoa; phylum Chordata; order Ceratodontiformes; family Ceratodontidae; genus Neoceratodus; species Neoceratodus forsteri. Next base: position 38,180,099 of record CM028134.1, read on the forward strand.
ATCCCAAACTACCACGTTTTTAACCATTTTTCAAATCTCCCAAGATCCCTTATAATTTTTTCCTACACCTTCCTGAGTATCCACCCTATTGCAAATGGAATAGGCTGCTCCAGGAGATGGTGGGGGAGAGCACAGTGGAGGGTTTTAAACATGCACGGGACAGGCATAAGGACACCTTAGCAGTGGGTAGGTGGGGTGAAAAGGCATTGACCAGTTAGGGTCAGAGGCCACAAACAAATATAGGGATTTTGGGCAGACTGGAAGGGCCTGGTGGTCCTTATCTGCCAACAATTTCTGTATTTCTATGTTTAAATTTTGGTGTCATCTGCAAAAAAGGCATACCTTCCCTTCCAACTCTTCTGCAATGTCCCTATAAAAATATTGCAGAGGACTGGTCCTGGTATCAAGCCCTGTGGTACCCCACTGGTTAGAAACATAGAAACATAGACTTTGACGGCAGATAAGGACCGCTAAGCCCATCTAGTCTGCCCATTTCCCTACCTACAGGATAGGCCACAGATCCTAGTTAACCAACAGCCTATTTCTTCCTACCCCCCACACGAATTGCCTTATGTCTGTCCCATGCATTCTTGAATTCTCCCGCAGTTTTAGACCCCACAACCTCCTCAGGAAGGCTGTTCCATGCATCCACTACCCTATTGAGTACACTCCCCTCTTTAGAATGAAGTGCCATTGAACACCTCTGTCTCCTATCCTTTAACCAGTTTCCAACCCAGTTTACAACAATGGTTCCCACTTGCAGGTTGGTCAACTTTCTAACCAGCCTTCTATGTGATACCATGTTGAATGTCTTTCTAAAATCCTGAAAGGTCATGTTCTCTGCCCTATGACATCAATTTCTCTGGTCACCCAGTCAAAGAAATCTATTAGATTTGTTTGGCATTAGCAATCTGTGTTGCCTGTTCTCTTGCAGCCTTTTTCATTCAAGATGCTGCAGCAGTCTTATTTCAGTAGTGTTTCCATTAATTTCTTCACCACTGAAGTGACACTGATTGGCCAACAGTTGCTTACATCCTCCCTCCTGCCACTGTTATGCAGAGGGACAACATCAGCACTTCTCCAGTCGTCCTGAATCACTCATACTTCCAGTAAATTGTTGAACAAGGATGTAAGAGGGGCAGCCAGGACCTCCCTGACCTTCTTTTAGTACGCTAGGGTGAATCCTATTCAGTGTCATAGCCTTGTCCACCTTAAGGGCTGCAAGTCCTTTCAGTACTTATTCCTTTGAAAAAGGAGCTGTATCCACCTCCCCCCACCCTGTTCCTGCTTCTCACTGGTGGTCCATCCCATCCACCCTCCAGTGGGAAGATTGAACAAAAGTACCTGTTTAAGATGTCATTTTTTTCTTGGTCCACTTTGGTACTGTCTCCCCCTTCCACCCTTCTAATTCTTATTATCCCTACTCTGGCTTTCCTCTTCTCACTTATGTACATGAAAAAAGTCTTGTCTCCTGTAGGTACCCCTTTGGTAATCCTTTCCTTGGTCTGCACTTTCGTTCCCCTTAATGCCTTGCCTGCTTCCATCTGCATTGACAGATATACCTTCTTGTCCTCCTTTCTCTGTTTTCTTATACCTCTTGAATGCAATTCTTTTATCTTTCACCATGCTTGCCACGTCCTTGGAGAACAATAATGATCTATTTTTCCTTCTGCCTTTGCTCACTTTCTTCACGCATAGATTGGTCACTTTAGTTATGCTCTCCCTTATTTTTCTCAACTGTGCCTCTACTCCTCCTTGGTACTCCTCCCCCCCAGGTAGTTCCTGAGGCAAGCTCCCATTTCTTTAAAATCCACCCTCCTGAAGTGCAGAACCTTCGTCCTCATGTGGTTTACATGTATTCCTTTCTTTATGTTGAACCACACCGCACGGTGATCATGTTCTGACCTAACACTCCTCTAAAAAAAACTTTCCTTATTCCTCATATATACCCCTCACTCAGCCTAGGAGTAGTGCTGCAAAGTTCTACTTTGCTTGCAAAGTATTGACAAAGTGCTGAACTTCACTCTGAATAGCTTCTCAAAGATTGGCACTTTACCCCTTTATAGTAGTGTGATTTTCTTTTTATTAAAAAAAAATCTAAGAAACCCTTCTCACCTATGAAGCATTTTATCCCCCCATCTCCTACTTAGAGATGTGTGAAACTAAGAAAACTTCACTTCGACAGAACTTCACAAAATTGGCCAGCTTTGTGGAATTCTAAGTGTCGACTTTGCAACATCTTTTGCCAGGTGAAGTGACACTTTTTTCTACAAAGTGACCAAACCTTACTTGCGAAGTTGCCACTTATATGAGAAAAAAGTGCCACTTCACCTGCAAAAACATTGTGAAGTTGGCAAACTCAAAGCTGGTGATGCCAATAGGAACTTTGTGAAGCTTTGCAATGTTGAAATTTCACAGCTGCATGGCAACTTTGCCGACAAAGTTTAAATTTACTGCTTCTCTACTCCTACCCAACCACTAAGAAAAATACAATAATGATAACACCTCTACCACAGTCCATTTAGCCCCTCTTTGCATGCAAGCCACAAAGAAACACAATAATGATAAACCACTTCCCCAGGCCCACCTAGCACCCTATCTACCCTTCTCCCACCCAGCCATAAACATAATAATGACAACCTCCTTCCAGCCATAAACAAAGACAATAATGATAATCCTTTCCCTAGTCACCATAGCACCCCATCCCCCCTTCTCCCACCCAGACATACTGTAAAGAGAGACAACAGTGATAGCCCCCCTTTAGCAGCCCACTTAGCACCCTATCCCACCCTCCTCCTGCCCAGTCACAAAGAAGCACACTAATGACAACCCATTCCCAAAGCCACTTAGCACCCTATCCCCTTTCCTCTCTCCCAGCTATAAAGAAACTCAATAATGTTAACTCCCTTCCCGTAGTCTCCATTAGCATCTCATCCCACCTTCTCCCACCCAGCCATACAGAAATACAGCAATGATATCCCCTTCCCTCAGTCGCCAAAGTACTCTGTCTCATCCACCTCTGGTCCAGCCACAAAAAACACTATAATGATAAGCCCCCTCACAAAGCCTACTTATTACACCATCCCCCTTCCTCTTGCTGAGCTACAAAGAAACACAATAATGGTAACCCTCCTTCCACAGCTCACTTAACACCTCAGCCTCCTTCTCCTCCTCCCACTCAGCCATAAAGAAACACAATAATGATAACCCCCTTCCACAACCCACATAGCACCCCAGCCCCCATCCTGCCCAACCATAAACACAGTATTGATAACCCCCTTCCCCATGCCTACTGAACACCCCTTCCCACCTGCTCCTACCCAGCATTAAAGAATCCACAATAATGATAACCCCCTTCACTTGCCCACTTAGCACCCCGTCCCTCCCTCCCTCCCACCCAGACATAAAGAAACACACTAATGATACCTTCTTCCTTAAGCCCACTAAACACCCATCCCCCTCCTCCTGCCCAGCCTCAAAGAAACACAATAATGATAAGCCCCTCTTCCATAAGCCCACGTAGCATCCCATGCCATCTTCCTCCCACCCAGCCATAAACACAGTAATAACCCCCTTCCTCCAGCCCACTGAGCACCCCATTCCTCCTCCCCTCACCCAGCCACAAAGAAACATGAAAATAATAACCCCCACCTCCCCAAGCCACTTAGTACTCATCCACCCATTATCCCCAAGACATAATAGAAATAATGTACTTCCAGATAACCCCCTTCCCTGAGCTCTTATAGCACCCAGTTCCCCATCTCCCCCAGCCAGTCCACTGCATAAGTCAAGTTACCCACAGCACCTGTTTTAATTAAGCATCACTCCAGAGCGTGTAATGTATATATCTATAGGACTATTTATTATAGATAGTGTTAACTACTTTCCTTAGCCTTTGGATAGCTGCTTTAGGACACTGTTCTCCGTATACTTTTATCTTACCATGGTTATTTATCTATTTATTGTTACAGTATTTTGGTCCAGAAACAAATGGTTTGATACCTTTTATTGGACTAACATTGATGTACCAAAAGAAAACCATTTGTTTCTCGATCTGTTCTTACAAGGACCAATACGGCAACAAACTATTTCTGTGAGTCAAGCACTGTTTTCTTTTCTTACCTTTTATTGGACCAGCATAAATGTAACAAAAGAAAACAGTGCTTGACTCACAGAAATAGTTTGTTGCTGTATTGGTCCTTGTAAGAACAGATCCAGAAACAAATGGTTTGATACCTTTTATTGGACCAGCATAAATGTATCAAACCATTTGTTTCTGGATCTGTTCTTACTAGGACCAATATGCTAACTATCTATTTTGGTGTGATACATATCTGTATTGTTTTCATTCTGTTGCAAATTGTGTAATGCTTTGTTGGATGCAGCGCTATATGAAAATACCTGCCTTGCCCTTGCCTAATGTGTCACAATGCATAGCCAACTTCTACATGCCCCCAGGGGGTAATTAAGTGGCCCCTAACATGATGTATGAGAGTGTCATATTACTATGTTAAAAATTAGGCATAAAAAAATATGTAACTTAAAAATGCTTAGTGCAGAATTAGTTCAAGCCAGGATTAACCTACCATGGTTCAGAAATCGAGGAGCTAGCCCACAGTCAGTGGTCAGCCTGAAAATATAATAATCGGTCAATCAATCAAATCTTTATTTATCCAGGTGATCATCATTGAGCAGGGCTCACTTGCAAGATGGACCTGTTTGGTAATGGTCAAGTACATGTCCTGCTCTCAGAAGGATTGGGGGCACACAGTGCAGCACGTGGTTGATGTAAATTTATCTACCTACTCCAGCAGGAATCAGGAAGACAGAACGAAGCAGGTGTTTTTTTTATCACAACATTATTTTTTTTTTCAAAAATAGTTTATTGAGTGGTTCAAAGATGTACAACAGTCATTCAATTTAAGTACATATTATATGCAGGTATAGGACTGACTACTAGGAGTAACAGGGTACATGACGTTCTGAAATCATGATATGTGTGAACATACAAACCATACATTATATAACTATTAAACATCAATATTGACATTCACAATGTTGTATCCACAATGGATACTCAGCACAAACACCATATACACCATTTAGCCATGTAATAAACAATAGCCACCTTATGGAATATATACTCAGAGCCTATGGAAATTAAGGGAGAGCTGAGGGGGCAGGCGGGGTCAGTAAGGGATCGTGGCTCAAATAGGAAATCTACCCTCCCCGACTGCTGTCAGCAATGGGTCCCATATTTCATTGAAGATGCAAAGTTTGCCTATCACACCATTATTTACTACTTCTGCAAACCTGGCAGGGGCTACGACCCCCCACCCCAGAGGGATATATCCTCCGGCCCATTGGGGCCATCATGGGTCCTGCCGGGCTCCGGTATTTTCCTCCATTTTTTCTCCCCCACATCCGCGCCTGTGCATGGGTGCAGCAGCTGTCTCCACCTCCACGGAGTCAGCCAAGCACGCTGGGTGCAGGCCAAACCCCTCTTGTTGTGCTGACACATTCAGCACAACCCCCCCTCCCTAAGGAAGGAGAGCAGTCCTCTGGATGCTCAATCCTTACCTCCCCCAGCCGACCCCCAAATGACCTGAGTCCATTTGACCTGAGTCCATTTCCTAACCCGGGTCACCGGCGTGGTGCAAAGTGTGGCGTCCAGCGCCTCAACCCTCAGTGCCACCTGGCCCGCAGAAAGCAGGTGGTTAATTTTATAATGATAACTTTCTGCTCAGTGGGGCTCAGGGGGAACACACTGCATCCTGTTATCAGTTTAGAAATGAAATATTCACCTGTTGGCACAGGAGAGACAGGCTTTAGCTGGAGGTTGATTTAAATAGCAGCTATTTTCTTTGGCCACTGCTGACAGCTGGATTGAAAGATTTCTGATTGTGTTAATGGTGGTTGACTTAGGTAAAAAAAAAGATTTTTTAAAAGAAGGGATTCATTCTTACATGCAGTATCTATACACCCATCATAAGGCTCTCCAGGTAACCTAATTAAAGAGTAATGTAATGCTAGTATAACATCATCGGCCAATCGCAGCGTCCTATTTCCCAGACCCTTTTTATAATACCATAAAAATGCTTGACAGCCAGCTCCAACCCTCCACACACCACCTTATCTAGCCGTCAGCTGCATGAGTGAGAGAAAGCATACCACAGGATACTGTGCTTCTCCAGGGAGGGACAGTTACACTCTTCACTGCTGTAGCATCTCCTGGGTGGTCACAGCTGCAGGTGCATCTGGACAGGCTGCATGTGGGAAGTGGAATGCAGGCTTGCTCTGAACACGCAGCCAGCCATCTCTTGTGCATGTGCTCTATGTAGCCCTTGCTACCTGCATCCTTGGGAATGGGTGACAACAAGGAGGGCAATCACCACAGAGGGCAGTATGGTGTCAGCATACTATTGCCCCACAGATCCTGACTGCCCGTCGGTCCTGCAAAGGATGGACTGATACCCTCCCAATGGAATCTACCATAGGGGAATAGTTTTCTGTGGACCTCCCCCCAGAGACTGTCAAGTGACAGAAGGGATCAGACAGTGCTGGAAGGTAACCATAGCAACAGTGGGCAGCACCAGGGAGGGGATAAACAAAACATGTCCCTAGCAATAGGGACAGACCGGTCACAAATTACTGTATAATGGGGCTAAAAAGAGAGACACTTAGAGATAGCTGTCACAATTGTTTTGGCTGGGATACAGATCTGGCTGTTTTGTTTGCAAAATTTTCTATGTTTAGAAAAGTGCTAGAAGGGAGACAGAAAAAATGTCTGCAGAGAGATCAAAAATGGCACTGTTAGGAAAGCAGCAACATTGTTGCAAAGAGGAGAGACCTTGACAGGAACTCAACATGGGTACTAGTGCTGCTTTCTGTGAACCTGAGAATGACAACCACCACCAGAGCAAGCCTAAGTGATGTGCTGGAGGGAGATGGTGTACTGGTTTTGTTTATCAATAAAGATTTTTATAACATAGGTAAGGAAAAGTGGGGGGAAACGTCCAGTTCCATTGGTGGAGTCCCTCAGTGTGGCCATGTATTAAATTCTCTTTTTAATGCACGGTTCCACTGGGGAACCCAGTAAAAGTGCCATCAGCACTTATAACATAGGTAAGGAAAAGTGGGGAAAAATGTCCAACCCCATTGGTGGAGTTCCTCAGCATGGCCGTGCATTACATTCTCTTTTTAATGCACAGTTCCATGGAGGGACTCGGTGAAAGTGCCGTCAGCACTTGTTGCCTTGTACAGCAAGAGAAATCCAAATGGAAGCCATTACAGCATGTGAGTAAGCGAGACAGGGCAGCTGTCAACATACTGGGACATTATCCAGTATACTGGTGTTCTCAGAGGTCTTTCTGTGTTTATCCTGTGTGTTGTAAGTCAGTGAACCCCCAGTATTTTGCTTCCCACCCAGACACCTCATGGATCAACGCCCACTGAGAAATACATAAAAACCCCTAGTCTGTCATTCCCCACCAACCCACCTCGCGGATCTCCGGTGACCATGCCACACAGTGTAACCCCCCCCAGTAGTAGTCACTGGTGAGTAGCTGGCGATCCTTCTCTCTGTTGTGGTATGCGATGTGGTCAACCGCAAATTTCTGCACTGGTGTGTGTCTCTCTCTGTTTCTGTATGTGTGGCAGCCCCCCCCCCCAACAGCAGCCAACGGGAGTGAGAGACAAGTAAAGTGTCTGCCTTTAATTTGTGCACTTGCTGCTCTCTCTGTGTATGTATCTGTGCCCCCCAGCAGCTGATGAGAGCTACAGACAGCCAGAGACAAGGAAAGCATGAGCCGTTAATCTGTGTACTCGTGTGTCTCTCTGAGTATGTAGCTGTGGTGGCCGCCCCCCCCCCATAACAGCAGTCAATGGGAGTGAGAGACAATCTGCTGTTTCAGGTGAAATCTCACTGACAGGTCCCATGATGGCCCCCACCCCCACTCAGATGATGTACATTCACAGAGGGAAACATCCCGACTGGAACAGAGAGAGAGTAGCAGCAACAGACATCCTGTCTGTGTGGGTGGGGAGAAAGACATTGTGCTTTTGGGTTTGTGCTGCAGGTAAAGACTTTCCCCTGTGTAAGATCTAGAGAGACAGTGACAATTGAGGGAGCCACAAAGATACACTGACAGGGAGAGAGACAGAGAGACAAGAAGTGCTCTGATCCATGGATGATCCCCCACAGCGGCAGTTCTGTCAGTGAGACATGGAGCATGAACCAGACAGACAGAAAAACAGTGACAGGGACAGTGCGTGGCAAAGTTCTGCAGTGTTCCCTCTCATTCTGTGTGTGTGTGTGTCTGCACAGTATGTGTCTCTCTGTCTGCCTCTCTGTGAGGGTCATGCCTCGTCTTTTTTCTGTGCTGTCCTGGCAAAGTTCTGTGTGGTGCTGGTTTTTCCCCTCAAAGCAGTAGCTGTGGGGTGACTTGGGGTAAGCGCTTCCATGAACTTGTGACAGACAGAGCTGTTAGAGACACACATCAGCAGGCTGCTTACAGGGGGCAGATCACAGCAGCAAGGGTTGTGGGGTGCTGTGAGGACACTTGGCCTGCGGCCTTGTGCCTCACAATGCACCCCAGGCATGCATTAAATGCCTATAAATGCACACCCTGTTGTGGATTATTGCTTACTTATCCTTCTGGCTGAAGCAGGCTTGCTCTTCAGCTGTTTCCCCTCCCCCTCCATCTGGCATTGAACTTTACTTTGGCATTTTTCTTACATTTCAAAACTGATTTTCTTAGCAAACCTAACTTTTTAAAATGTATTTTATTAAATGCTTAATGTGCTAGAGGTCCTGAGTTATGGCATGTGCGCCCCAGCAGTGCTGGGCTGCTGAGTCATTGTACATTCTGTAACAAGAAGTAGAAACATAGAATTTGATGGGCAGATACGGACACCTTGGCCCACCCAGTCTCCCATTTCCCTACCTATTGGATAAGCTGCAGATCCTAGATGACCAACATCTTGCTTCCTCCTACCCCCAACTAGAATTGCCTTATGTCTGTCTCATGCATTCTTGAATCCCCCCACTGTTTTTGACCCACTACCTCCTCAGGAAGGCCATTCCATGTGTCCACCACCCTCTCTGTGAAAAAAAATATGCATATGCTCAATAAGTGAGTTGCTGCTGGCAGCTACCTGCCTGCCTACTCCTAATAAAAGTGGAGGATACATGCACAAGCATGAGCTCAGACCTGCATGAGCTGAGTTCTGAGTCTTAGCTCAGAGGAGTGCAGATGCTAGCTGAGAAAGAGAGAGCAAGAGACCCCTCCACAAAAACTTCACCATAGCTGCTTATCTGCATACAGTTAAAAACAGTAAGCACAGACAAATTCTAATCAAATACAGAATCAGCAATCACAATCTAGAAACAGAAACAGACAGGCACAAATTAACCTGGAAACCTAAAGAAGCCTGACTCTCTACTCAGTGTGAGAGCAGTGACATTGAATCAGAAATGTATTTCAGTCTCTACTATACAAAATACAACTGTATACGAGACAATGTTTTCTAGAGCTATCACAGAGGAGAGCAGATTTCCAGCTCATGAACGATGAAGCTAAGCTTTGTATACTGTGGGGAAAGAAACGATGTGGCACAAATAGCTGCAAACCATGAAGCATCCTTCCACCAGCTTCCAAATACAACATAGATGTCTTTAAGTGCACTGTAGTATGTTTATGTCTTATGAATAAGTTTATGAATAGTTTTATGTATACACTTTAGCAGTATCTGCATACCATGTCATGCCAAGAAAGCTATTTTTCAATTTGATCAAATTTAGAGAGAGAGAAAGAGGCAGAGGAGGAAAAGACAGAGAAAGAGAGAAAGAGAGAGAGAAGAGAGATCAGTAGACAGAAAGAGTGGAAACTAGAAATAATGAGAAAGAGAAAGACAGAGACCAACAAACAGACAGCGAGTAAGAGAGCAAGAGAGACAGACAGAAAGACAAACAGAGAGAGATGGAGAAAGGGAGAAAAAGAGAGAACGAGAGAAAGAAAGAGAAAGAGAGAAGTAGAATGAGAGAAAGAGAAATGGAGGGAAAGACAGACAGAGAGAAAAAGAAAGAGAGGGAGAGAGAGGGAGGGAGTGACAGAAAGAGAAACAGAGAGATAAAAGAAGAGAGAGAGAGAGCAAATGAGACAGAACCCATTGGTGCCTCTTTGCCAGCCCCTCCCCAACGGTAGACATGCCCTTATTTGTTACCCAGACCCCATGTACTTGCTATTCTGTACTTCAGGAGCTGCATAATAAGAGCAAAATATTCAGCAGTACTTAGTTTTATGCATTTAACATAATGTACAATTAAAACAGAGCACATTCATATTATAACGCCAGTTGGGGGGGGTATCAGAATGTAGGAACAACCAAAATCAATGACCAGGGCTCAGCATGCTGCCCTCTCCCTCCAATCAACTTGCAAGCTGTGGCCTAACTGGCATATGTTTTCCTACACCCAGAAAGAGGGACCCCATGTGAGTGATCAGCAGCCCCTGTGAGGGAGGTGGAGGAGAGGGGTGCTTTGGCTAGAAACAGCAAGGAAGACCAGACAAAAGACATAGCAAGACCCATAAAACAACTCCGGTTCATATTTATTTCATTAAACTGTACCTGTCTAATCACCCCCAAAAGTACTGCCATTTCTCTTTCTTCTTTGGCACCAGGGGTTTCTTCTTACGAATGCCTTGCTCTAGTGGTCCCCTCAGTCTTGTTCCCAGTTATTTGCTGTATATGTGGTCCCTGGTAGTGTAGTAGCACCCCGCAGTCCTGATTATTTTTTTATGTATGTTTCCAGAATAATGCCCCCTTTGGTTCCTCTATATATTCATGGCAAAAAGCTCAGTTTAATGCATTAGTTAGGGTTGTTCCACAGTGTCAAAAGAGGCAATTCGATGTTATGGTTCCCATCCCCTTGCCCCCACCCCACCCCCAGCAACAGGCATCAGGGTGTGCGTTGGGGTTAGTCCATTCTCACCCCATTCTCCTATACTACACCACCTCAGCTTGTTTACACATGGGATGGGGTGAGAGTTAGGACTGGTGACTAACACACACCCCCGATGCCTGTTGCTGGGGGTAGGTTGCAAGGGGGGTGGGAACCATAACATCGAATTTCCTTGCTTCTGTCACTGTGGAACAACCCTAACTGATGCATTAAACTAAGTTTTTTGCCATGAATTAACCTTCTTTTTGAGAATGTGCACTATAAATAGTGAAGTAACGGCCACGCAAACTCAAGCGCTAACGTTAACGATAACACAAACAGTACTAGAAACACAAGTGCAAATGGTAATGGAAACAGAAACGCAAATACAAATTAAATTCCCCCACTTTTCCTTACCTATGTTATAAAAATCTTTATTGATAAATAAAACCAGTACACCATCTCCATCCAGCACATCACTTAGGCTTGCTCTGGTGGAGGTTGTCATTCTCAGGTTCACAGAAAGCAGCACTAGTACCCATGTTGAGTTCCCATCAAGGTCTCTCCTCTTTGCAACAATGTTGCTGCTTTCCTAACAGTGCCATTTTTGATCTCATTTTTCTGTCTCCCTTCTAGCACTTTCCTAAACATAGAAAATTTTGCAAACAAACCAGCCAGATCTGTATCCCAGCCAAAACAATTGTGACAGCTATCTCTGGGTAAAGAAATGCAAACTGTAATGCGCATGGTCATGGTAACGCAATTGGAAATGCAAATGGTAACGGTAACAGCAAAGATGACGCTAAAGGAAAGACAAATGCAAACGCAAATGGAAGAGCGTACGCAAATGCAAATGGTAATGCACATGGTGATGCAAAATGAAATGCAAACAGAAACAGTAGTGGAAATGCAGATGGTAACAGTAACGCAAAGCGCAATGAAATGAAAACGCAAAGGGTAACGCACAGTGGCGACATGGTAATGTGCTAATGCAAACGGTGTTGGAAATGCAAGTGGAAACGCTAACTGTAACAGTAACGGAAGCGCTCACCCTTTTTTTTCCCCCAACAGCTACATAGAGAAACATAGTGAATACAAAGAATCTATGCATAATAATGGGCCTCGGAGCAGAAAATGAGCACTTGGAATACTAAATTGCTTATATCTCAGGAACCGTACGACATTGAAAAAAAAGTAAAATTTCATAAGATTTATGACTTTCCTGGCTAGTTGTGTATTTAGCCCCTAGTAGGGGGCTGAACAATTTTCTGATGAAAAGTCCGTATCTTGAAGCGTTTCCGAGATACGGGCCTCGAATGGCGCGACGAATGTTGCAATGTTAGTCTATGGGAAAAATTGTCAAATTCAGAGTACTGTAACTTTGCATACATGCAGTACTTTGTCACCAAACAACCAATAGGCACATACGTGGGATGTTGGCTTTCTTTCCTCCAAATTTCAGCCCAAAAGACCAAACCGTTCTTTTGCAGCAGGGTGGCAAATAATTCCTGTTATTTTGGGCATAGTGTTGCAAAGTAGTATCGAAAAACACGACACTTTTGCAAAAAAAATCATGAAAGAGTTGAATGTTTGACACTACTTTGCAACACTACTTTTCAAAAAAATTTCAAAAATATATTTCTGGGGTGTTTTAACCCCCTAAAAAAGACATGGCTAGCATCCTCAGGGCTCCACTAAGTAAACACAAAAAGAGTTGTGTTCCTAGCGGGTCCCGATTTTAAATTCCAAGCATTTCTGTGATCAGTAACTGAAAACAAAATGGCAGATTTGTGACACTACAGGGGTCATTTGTGACACTAAAAACTGCATTTGCGACACTGTCAAACTTTTTGTTAACTTTTCCCATTGACTATAATGGGAAACTTGTTTTTTGAATAACTTTTGAACAGTTTAATATTTTTTCATAAACTCTTCAAAAGACACATCAGGGACCGTGTCCACATGTTCCCTGAAGTTTTTGAACTTGCCACACAACTCGTGCGACCTGTAGGTGTGAGCAAAGAATGCACAAAAACACGTAAATGTGCTACAAAACATTGCTTTATAACTCCACAACCGTATATCTGACCATTACAAAACGTGGCAGATCCAGAGATCTATGGTACTGCTCTGAGCCTACCAATTTCAGGCAAATCTGTCATATCTGGACTTTGGACTTCGTAGACACTATGAGGATTGTCCGTGAGATGCGCCCAACATGCTGTAGTTTGGATCCGGGTCCTACTTCCTTGATTATAGGATGTAGTGAATTTATTGACCCAGTCCTTGCTCAGATTATTCAGTGTTCTTTGGAGAAGGGAGTTTTCCCTAGCTCTCTGAAGGAAGGGGTGGTGACTCCCCTTCTGAAGAAAGCTTCCTTGGACCCGAATGACCTAGCCAACTACCGTCCGATTTCTAACCTCCCTTTTGTGGGGAAGGTTATTGAAAAAGTTGTGGCGGCTCAACTCGATAACCATTTGACCAACCATAGTTTATACGAGCCTCTCCAGTCTGGTTTTCATAAGAGGCATAGCACCGAGACTGCTCTGGTTTGGGTGCTCAATGATCTCCTGATGGCGAGAGATCAGAGACACTGTTCTATTTTGGTTCTCCTTGATTTATCATTAGCTTTTGATACTGTGGATCATGGGGTTTTGCTCGAACGCCTGAGGTCCATCTGCAGGCTTTCAGGTGTGGTCCTCAGATGGTTTTCATCTTACCTCCAGGGGAGAACACAGAGAGTGGTTTCCGGTTTATGTTCATCCGGGGCTTTCTCTCTACCTTGTGGGGTACCTCAGGGTTTGGTGCTTTCCCCCATGTTATTCACAGTATATATGCTACCCCATGGAGACATTGTAAGATGTATGAGCTGAGGTTTCACTGCTATGCTGATGATACCCAGCTCTACCTGTCTTTTGCACCTGGCCAGGTTAGTGCTATCTAAGTGCTGAATAACTGCCTCGCTGATATCCAAGACTGGATGAACACCAGTGGTTTGAAGTTGAACCCGGGAAAGACTGAGGTTATGGTGGTGGACCCCAGTTGCAGGGTTGAGGGTTTAGGGATGGGGTCCCCCTCTGGATTAGTTCTTGGGGTAGACCAGATCTCTACCTCTGAACGGGTGCGTAACCTGGGTGTGGAGCTTGACACTGGCCTGACCCTTTGTTATCAGGTGTCTGCAGTTGTCAAGACTTCATTTTTTCATCTTAGAAACATCTCCAGGATTAGGCACCTGGTTCCACCGGGTGATTTGCCGGTTTTGGTCCACGCCTTTGTGACATCTCGTCTTGATTACTGTAACTCTCTGTACCTAGGGCTTGCTGGGGTTGATATCCGCCGCTTGCAGCTAGTGCAGAATGCAGCAGCACGTTTGTTGACTGGGGTGTCTAGAAGGTCACATATTACCCCTGTGCTGCGCACTCTGCACTGGCTGCCAATACAGTGGTGGATCACCTTTAAAGTGGGTCTATTGATCCCGACTACTTGAAAGAGCTTCTGGTGCCTTACACCCCTCTGAGACAGCTTCGCTCAGCTGACGAGGGGTTGCTGGAGATACCGAGGGTGAATTTGAAGTCCTCTGGAGCCCGTGCTTTTGGATTTATGGCTCCCACCCTCTGGAATTCTCTGCCCCGCCAGCTCCGAGAAAGTACAATGGTGGATAGTTTTAAAAAGGCTTTAAAGTCATTTTTATGGAATCAGGCATTCCCTGTTGTACTGTAATTTGTTTATTTTAAATATTTATTGGCTGTATTGTCAGTTTATGTATTGGTGTGTTGATGTTATGATGTTTTGTATAGCGCCTTGAAATATTTGAAAGGCGCTTAACTAAATAAATTTTATTATTATTATTATATGGTGGCAAAGTTAAGTTGCATAATTTCATACTTTAACCTTATATGGGGTACTCAACCCTAACTATATAATATATATATATATATATATATATATATAATGTAAAAACATCAACAAAGCTCTGTGTCAACATGTGGTCTGAAAGCAAAACAAAATGGTTATATTAAATGCACGCTGAAAATAAAAAGAGTTAAAAATCTACCTTTCAATCTTAGGTCTTCTTCAGGAAATATCTAAAAGAGAAAAAAAACAAAGTTTGTGTAGAGGGGAGATAAAATAAGGGAGATATATATATGGAGAAAGAAAAAAGGGGAGGCTCAGGGAGAAGAGGTGATAAATGGCATGATTAAGAGAGAATCTGTGAAACAAAAAGGTGATGATGGGAAAGACAAAGCATAATAAGAGTGAAAGAGCTAGAGAAGTCCCCAGGTGGGGACTAATTAACAGGGCCTAGTAAGAAGGCTGAAAGGTGACAAATGTGGGGGAAGGTGATAGAGATGGAGACATATGGTGAAAATAAAAAATAAATTAAATGCGTACAGATACAATCAGACTTTAGGGAATATAAGGGGTGGCAGAAAGTTGTTAGTGGAAAATAGGTCTATCATTTAAACCGGAGGGCTGCTGGGAGCCAAGGTGGTTGATCAGCTTGGTTTTCATGTTTTTTCTATGGTCAGAATCCCAGAAGCCCTGCTGGAGGACACAAACAGAAAGGTCATTGACGCTGTGGTCCCTGGAGATAAAGTGGAGTACAATGGGTTTAGCAGTGTCTCCATTCCTGACTGCTCTGTAATGTTCCATGAAACAGTCAGCAAGGCATCTACCAGACTATCCGATGTACAGTATATAAGGGATATGCAGTGGTTCAGTGTGTGATAATACATTTATCTTGTACAGTTTCCAGTGACCTCAAGTAACCTCACGGGTGCCGAAGGCACGAGTGAGAGTTACGAGAGGTCACTGGAAACTGTACAAAATAAATGCATTATCACACACTGAACCACTGCATATTCCATTTATGCAACAGGTTTAGATTTTGTGTGAACATTTTGATTTTGGTAGGTGTAAATAATTTGTCAAAAAAGGGAAAAGAAAATTGAATTGTATGCTGTTTTTTGCTAATTATAAAAAAACAAAATGGTATCTATAAATGAAACACCACTCATTTTGTAGATATTTTTGAACTGAACATTTTTCGTGCTCACAGTACCATGCTATCATTTTTTGTTTTAAAGTTATTTATATTTGTTTGTCAAAAAAGTGAACAAAAAATTACATTTTCTTCTGTTTTCTTGCTAACCATATACAATATACAGGGTTTATATAAATGAAACATTATTCATTTTGTAGATAATTTTGTGCTGAACAATTTTCGTGCTCACAGTACCATGTTATCTTTTTCATTTTAAGTTATTGACATTTAAATATGGTTAGTACTGCTTCTGAGGCTGAACATTCTAAATGAATTCTGAAAGAACTGTGTAGATAAATGAGGTAGTGATGTAGTTACTGTGTGGATAAATGGGTGATAATGTAGTTACTATGTGGATAAATAAATTTATTACCATAGTAGCGAAGATAAATGGTTTTATTCTACAGTTTTTATCCTGACCCCTGTTGCATAAATACTGTGTATATATATATATATATATATATATACACTGTATATATACACACAGTGGAGTCAGCCACAATGAAGCGCAGTAACTTTCATTAATGACATGTCACAAAATCCTGCATGACAAAAGGGTTTAATTGCCATTCACTTACAATAGCCCCTGCAGTAAACCGCAGCATTCTGTGATATTCTGCAGCATTTCTGCATTGCATCCTGGCTGTCATATGTATGTATGTGTGTGTGTGTGTGTGTGTATGTGTGTATATATATATATATATACACTCTCTGGTTGTTTAGTGTCCCCCCATTCCCTCTCCCTCTCCTTCATGATTTTAAAACAATATATTCCCTGGTAGTCTAGTAACCCTTCTCCCTCCCTGTCCTATTGATCACCTCTCTGCTTCCCCCATCCAGCCCTGAGATAGTGATTGGTATTCACCCTCCACTCACCTCTTCCACTAGCAGCTTCGTATGCAAGTACAGTATGCTCAATTGCATTATTTAAATAACTTTATTGCTACTGTATCCTTGAGTATCGATAATGTTATTTGAATGATGTGAGTATACTTTTATGGTCTGGCGGCCAGTAGCATAGATGAGCAGAGGGTGAATATGGGCTGTTATCTTTGGGTCAGATGGAGGGGAAGGGAGATGGTCACTAGGACTGAGATGGGGGTTGGCCACTAGACTTCCAGGGAAAACATATTGTTTAAATTGTGAGGGGGGGTGAGGGTGAGTCACTATAAAAACAATTTTTAGGACCTAGGGGACCACTAGCTGCAAGGAATTCCAATGAAGAAGAAACCACAGACTGCAAAGAAGAAAACTAAACTGCAGTAAATTGGTGGGGGGTACAACTTGGGCAAGATCTAATAAAACAGATTTTGACAGACATTTTTGGGATACAGTGGGAAAATCTTGCTCATCTGAGACATGCAAATAACTTTATTGGTATTGTATTGATGTTATTACAAGATCGATAAAGATAACTGAATAATACTCGTAAGTATATTTTAATGAAGTGGTGGCTGGCAGCAGAGGGTAAATACCAGCTGCTGTCTATGGGGTCATATGGGGGATGGGGAGGTGATCTCTGGGGCTGAAGTTAGGGGTTGGCCACTGGATCACCAAGGAAATTGAAAACAAATCTAGAACAGGAAGGGAGTACAAATGGCTCCTGGGAGTGTTCAGAATCAGAAAAGTGCAATTTTTTTTTTTTTTACAGGGGGTATGCATGTGCAGGTTTGGCAGGCAGTAGTTTTTGGGATTACTGCCCATTGTCAGGGAGTTTAGGAGGTAATAGCACCTGCTTTTCTGGTCATGTGATGAGGCTTTAGCCAAGCACAAGCCAGGATTTTTATGCAAGGTTTAATCACTGTAACTATATGTATGTACATGAAGCTATAGAACCATCAGGCATGGTACCAGACCTGTAACTTGTATCAAACTGAACTAGGGAAAAAAACTAAGCCCATGTCCATGTGCAGTTTGATTTTGTTTTACTCTTTTTTTTTTTTGCACTTTTTGTATTTCATAGAGATGAAAAAAAAAATCTGAAAAAACAAAAACTGCACACACTTACACACACAGATTTTTTTCCTTATATAATTTTCTCTTTCTCATAATTTTGCCAGTTTTAATATGCTTTACAGAAATGTCACTAATTGGCAAGTTACCAGCATATCTCTCAACCACATAAGTGGCAACTTTTAAATCCTGCTCATAATGCGTTCGCAGGTGTGACCCTCGAAAAATATTTCAGGTGGGATTTAAAAGTCATCGCTTCTGTACTCTTAAGAGATCATGGTAACTTGTCACTTGGTGGGATTTTTGATGAAAAAGTATTAGCAAATGGCAAAGTTATGAGTAAAAGAAAACTGAGATGGGAAAAAAACTTAAGAACCATAATGCATGAACTTCACAGGCACAAGGACCTCTTTTTATGTTGGCTCGCACTTGCACGCCAGCCAACATATTGCAGTAGTGGCAGCTTTGGAGGTGTGGTCACTGTGGGCGAATGCAGGGCATGCATCAGTAGGTGCGTCCCTCATTCCCCAATAAGCCAGCTGCAGGCGCTGACACCAGCAATACGTAAAGTGGCGACCAGATCTAAGAAAAGTACCGCTGCAATGAGAGTCAGGCTCGCCACGCAGCGGCACAATAACACGCCTCCCGACATGGCTTTCCTGGTGAAGCACTTCACTAAACATGGTGGCACAGACTGCCACCACCACTTCATTTGCCGATGGGGGAGCCCACTCCCCGTTGACACGATGCCCCCCCATTCCAAGTGTGTGCTGAGAGGGTGCCCAATCCCCCTCGGCATCATATGCCCCCCAACAGTCTTTCCTTGCTGATGGGGGGCCCAATCCCCATTGGCTTCAGTCCCCCCTACCTAGTTTAGTTTGCTGACAGGGGAGCCCACTCCCCATTGGCATAATTTTCCCAGCTCCTGATGTGTGCTGTGGGCCGAGGGGGTGCCCAATCCCCCTCAGCATCATGTGCACCCCCCCACCTGTTTCTGTGCTGATGGGGTCCTAATCCTCATCGGCTGCGGTCCCCCTCCCCGTTATGCAGAGGGTACACTGCGAGCCCACCCCAGTGTACCAAACAAACACCTGCAAAAAAAGGAAACCGCCACTCATTGTCTTTTTTTTTTTTTTACCTGTAAAAGAAAAAAAACATCCCTCTTGGTCTCTCCTGCCCCTTCCCCCAACCCGTGCCAACCCTCTGTGTACCCCGCCATCCCACACCCCCCCTCACCCCATACTTACCTCTGGAATCCAGCACGACGATGTTCGGTGGACAAGAAACACGTCTGCACTCTTCAAAGCTGACCACGAACTGAAGAAATGCCGGTAAGCTGTAGAATGGCATAAATAGGGTTTTTTTCAACTTTGGTGAATATCTCGGGCATTTTTGGGAATTTGTGCACCAAATTTTCAACAGAGGGTTATTGGGACCCCTCCTCATGAATTCAGTCACTGTCATGGCATTATTCTGTCCCTAAAGGTGATTTCGCAGTCACTACATGGAATCACCTTTTGGGACTGATTAATGAAATGACAGTTCATGAGGTGGGCTCTCAAAAACCCTATGTTGCAAATTTGGTGGAAAAAATTCAAAAAATAACTGTTTTATGAGCGTGCATTGCACAGTTTCCATGTACACTCATAACTTTGTGAATCTGTAATATTTTCACTCCAGATTTTCAACATTGGCATTTTGCCACACCTCCGTATGAACAGTACAGCCGTCATTTTACATATCCTGACCAAAATGTGTTTTCGCACTTCCAGTACAGAATAGTACGGTTGCTGTGAGAGATCACTTTTTGGGACAGATTAAGAAAATGACAATTGCACTGTTCATGAACAGAGGTCCTAAAATGCCTATGTTGGAAAATTTGGTGATGGAAGTCTATAAAATAACTGCGTTACAAGCATGTGTTGTGCAATTTCCATGCACCCTAGTAACTTCGCAAATTTGCAATATTTTCATGCCAGATTTTCAACACTGGCATTTTTTCACACCTCCTTATGAACAGTATAGCTGTCATTTTTCACATCTTGCCCAAAATGTGTTTTCTCACCTGTGGCACACAATGGCTTGGTCACTGTGGGAAATCAACTTTTGGGACACATTAGCAAAATCACAGTGCTACTGTTCATGACAGGAGGTCCCAAAATGCCTATGCTGAAAATGTGGTTAAAAAAATTCAAAAAATAGTTGGGTTACAGATGTGTGTTGTGCCGTTTCTATGCCTGCTCATGACTTCACCAATTTTTTATATTTTCACTCCAGATTTTCAACGTTGCCATTTTTTACACCTCCTCACGAACAATACAGCTGTCATTTTTCACACCCTGCCCAAAACGTGTTTGCATGGCTGTGTCACCAAATGGCATAGTCGCTCTGCAAAACCACCTTTCGGCTAACAAACTGATAGTGCTGCTTTTCATGAGGTGGGGTCACAAAAGCCCATGTTGGAACTCTGGAGTGAAAATACCAACAAACACATACATTGTTAGGGTTTCCAGCTGTAACACCCCACCCTGCAGAGACTGACAGGCATCAGGGGTGTGACTTGGGATCATTGGCTGTAATTCTCACACCATTCTACCCCCAACCCCACCCCTACCCTGCAGCCAGTCACAGGCATCGAGGTGTGCCTTGGAGTCTTCTTCCCTAACGTGTACCCCATTCTTCTGTACTGCACCCATCTCAGCGTATTTCCTTTTGGAATGAGGTAAGTATAAGGCCCAAAGACCCCAAAGCCCACCATGACACTTGTCAGTGTCTACAGGGTAGGGTGAGGTTAAATGGCATGAGCGTTATAGCTGATGACCCAAAGACACACCCCAACGCCTGTCAGTCTCTTCAGGGTGGGGGTGGGGTTGGCATCAGTTCAATACTTCACTGCCATTCCTATTATGCATCTCTAACCCCTGCACTACCAATGCCAGTGAGACAACATTCTGCATTGACAAATGCTTGTTCTTTTAACCTCAGTTCTCTTTTGCTTATGTTTATGTTTTTTAATATTTTTTAATTTTAAAATTCCACTAATCTTCAAGCTGCCACCCTCCCTCCTGAGTCATGACCACCCAAGTGACAACTTATAAATCCTGCTGAAGTGTGCTTCTGGGGTTGTGCTCAGAAGACCTGGATTTGAAACCTACAACCACCACTTGCATGCAGTGTGACCCTGAGCAAGTCACTTAGCCTCCCTGTTCTCCTGGGACACATCTGAAATTTAGGTTCAGCTCAGTGTGCCTTTCTCAAAAAGCATTCTAAAAAATAACTAATTAAAAACAAAAGACGAAATGGAAGAAAACCACAGCTGACAGCAACAGTCTCTATGCCATATTTATCTAAACTTCACTCAATAAAACTTAGAAAGGCATTCTGAGGGATTGTGTCATAACTTCATGTAGATTCAGCACTCCTGATGTCCATGAAATCTACCTGCCCCTGCAGTCCAGCTAAATTATTCAATGTCTAGCTTCACTGGATTAGTGCAGTAGTGCAAGAAAGAATATAGTGGTGCCAACCCAGTGGCACTGAGGGTTGAGGTGCTGGACACCACACCTCACACCATGCCAGTGATCTGGGTTCAGGAACAGACTCAGGACCCCAAGAGTCGGCAGGGAAGGGAGAGGATTGAGCATCCAGAGGACTGATATCCTCGCCAAGGGTGGGTTACAGGAGGTTCCATGCTCTGTAGCTACTCCCGATGGAGATCGGGAGCAGCACATGAGCAGGGATGTCACATGTGGGTGAAGTGATAGCAGACGCTGGCGGCACAGGAGGAGCCATACAGGGTCACTGCATGCCGCATCTTGGGTGAAAACAGCAAGGAAAAACCCCAGAAGATCCAGGAAGGTGATGGTGAACCCAGTGGGTGGAGCCCACATTTCCAATACCGGACCACCTTCTCACCAGCTCTCCTGAACCCCTCGACCCCGCCATGGGCCAACTGTCTAAATTCCAGAAAGGTCACCAGGTAAGGAGTGGCAGTCCTGCTCTGGGGGGCTTAGATCTGGGTGGCCAGCTGAGTCAGTAGGCTAGGGAAGGGGGATACTCAGCCCTCGTACTTCCGTGAGAGGGGGGTTTCAGGTGGGGAGTAGAGGTGGAGTCCAAGAGGGTACACCTGAGAGATGCCCTGTCCCTCCAGAGATAAAAAGAAGGTAAAAAAAAAAAAAAAAGAATATAGTGGTACAGATGTTGCGAAGCTTTACTTCGCTAATGAAGGTGTGAAATTCACCTTTGCAAATAACTTCACGAATTGCCCACTTTGCCACTTGGCAATGAGTAAAATGGAACTTTTTGAGGCGAAGTCAGACAAAGTTAAGGCAAACGTTACAACTTCACCTTAACTTTGCCTGAAAAAAAGTGCTACTTCACCTGCCAAAAACTTTGCGAAGTCAGCACTTCGCACTTTGTGAATTTGAGAAACTCCACAAATTATTTTATGGAGGAATGTTTGACAACTTTGCACATATCTGTACCGTGGGGGGTACTGAGCTAGTGCGCAGTGTGTGATTTTATACCAGCATTGTTCTTAGTTAAAACAGCAGTGCAATGAAAAATGTTTTTCCAAAAAGCTAATTTCAGCTATAGTTAATACAGATATTAGCATACCTGTCAAATCTACTTTTCTAGTTACCTCCTTTGTTGTGTACCATGAGTTTTTTTTTCTCTCAGTCCATTCATAACCCCTGCCAGGACTACAATGATGTTTCTAAGCTAAATGTGCCAGCCATATTTCTTTGAGAAGAAAAATTTTGTTAAAACAGTGATAAACTACTCAGATTTTGGTGGCTATAGGAAATGTTACCACCAAATAAAATGGGACAATGCCTTTAATCTTTTATAGTGTAAAAAGGTTGGGTCAAATCTTTTGCTCAGTTTCATTGCACTGCGGCTTTAAATTAAGCAAATATTATACATGTATCTTTGGAGTGCAGATATCATTGCTGGAGGGACTAATCCTGCTATACTGTAACAGAAAGTTAGCCACTTTTAGGTTGACATGGACAGCTACTTTTGAAGACTTTACATCAACAACAGTTGATGAGTGTCATGGTAGCCATTACAATGGAACATCCACTGTAGTGTCACAGCCTGTCAGTAACTGTGACTACTTACTTTCTGCGCAGACCCAGATGGTGATGCTGGGGGCCCACCTGGGAAGTTGGTATAAGGGGCTCACCTGGAAAATGGATTGAGGACTCATAGATGACATGACTGTACCAGCATTATACTGTAGTGTGGTTCACAGAGCCTGGTTTTGTAGTTTATATTTACTTGCAGTACTCAGAAAGCACCAATTTTATTAGAAAATAGTTAATAAATGAAAGGATTTCCAGCTATAGGAATGTGTGGAGGAGCCTAACTGGGAGGGGCCCACCTAGAAATTGCCAGGGATCCAGGGGGCCAGCCTGACTCTTTTGGGCCTCTAAGTCTGAAGGCACCAATATGACTTGAACATGAGGATGGCTTATTTTTTACCTTGATGACTGTTGTACAGTGTATGAGAAATGGCAGCCTGTTCGAAGTAGTGACACCTAGTGCTGAAAGCTGTGAATAACGCTCAAAGGTAATACAACTATCTAGTGGTGGACCAAGGGATGGCAAGCATATATGTCAAGGGAGACCTCTAACCTCCCAGGCAAAGGGAATTACCTTTTAGCTGAATGTTTTGAGCTGCTACCCTTGGGACTCAGGATCTCAGGTTTGATTCTCAGTGAGGGATGGAATTGTGCCTGTCCAAGGTGATGCAATGTGCACGTCTATAACTATTAGCAGGCAGCACACAATTTCTAAATTAGTTTGAACAGCCCCCTTGAAAATATATGAATCAAAATAGACATACATGAGAAGGATACAAATCAAACACTGCCATATTCACAGAAGACAGTTTACAATTTCTGAGTATCTTTTAAGTGCAAAGATGCCTCACAATCGTAAGGCAGACCCTGCCGATAAAGGTCAACAGCATTTCCAACCTCTTGTGTCTTTAGAAAAATCTATCACTCATGCAGTTTTAGGGGAGAAAGTTCTGCATTTTTTTGTGTGTATGTTTAAATGGGTTTGGGACTGTGTCAAGTAAAATACATCCTGTAACTTCCTGGTTCGATGTCTTCAACAGCTACTATGTCTGAACTGAAGTGTGCTATGACTGGCTGTCTCTGCAGCATGGGATATGAGTGGGTTTCTGTGGTTACCTTTTGACAGCTTGCATTAATACACGGAGCCCTCAAACAGCCTTAACCTCTTCCTGCCCAGCTGTAATATACAGTTTTGTTGCCAGACTGACGTGTCAAGTGGTCCTTTGTTTGTTTTAGGAGCCATGTCATAGTGTCTATAACAGTGATTGATGTACTGCAAGTAACAACCGCAGTATTTATTTCTGACTTGATCTTGGGCCAGGTTTGTACGTATATGTTGGGCACTATTGTCAATGCCAATCAGGCCAGAAAGCCCATCATATGTAACGTCCTTCTGTTTCAGAGTGAAAAAATTTTTACCATAACATTATGGTAACATTTGTGGGAATGTCTGTATTTAGAAAAGAAGGTCACAACAAGGATTACTAACCTCATGGCTATCAAGTTAAAGAGAAAAACTACAGGACAAATAAGAGAGAGTCTGGGATTTATTTATTTAGCTTTTGTTGACCAGGTAAGTACACTAGACAAGTTATACACCTATTTTCAGGTACGACCCGGGAGAGTACAATGAGATACAGATACAGTGAGATACAGGTTCATACAGAGGACAACATGACACAAGTTAGGCAGTATGCAGAGTCAAAATAGAACCACGTGAACATAACCAGTAGACAGTAAGCACAGTTAAGATATGTACAGGAATATATATCCATAGAGACACCAAGGCTAAGAACAGTGCAATTTTTAAACCAAAGAGTGGTGATCCCATGGAATGAACTTCCAGAAGACATAGTAAAAAGTAACACAATTACTATTTTCAAAAAAAAAATTAGACATGCATTTAGGTTAAACAGTTTCCATTGGAAAATGACGAGTCTTCTTGGTGAAAGCTATAGACTTGTAATCTGATTTATAAAACTTACGAAACTTATTAACATCCAACAGCTATTGGAAACAAAGAAATGTACTCACCAAATAGTTTAAAACATAAAATATGTTTTAGTAAAAGCACATACCCCAAGAGTTCAGATTCAAGTTCATTTGTGCCACATAGATGTGAAAAATAGGATTATAACATCCATAGAATATAAAATACATGTTTTTAAAACATATAGAATAAATACAATTATATATCAGCATGAGATGCTAGTATTTATGTACAATGTTCCCCAAACATTTTATTCACAGTACAGAGAGACTAAGCATAAAAATAAGTAAGCATTAAGCCACAATGAAGGTGGCATCTAATGGGTAATTAATGCATGGTTGGGACTGACCTAGTGCCTACAACGGCCCAACCATGCATTAATTCCCCATTATATGCCACCTTCGGAGTGGCTTAATGCGCTTGTAACATAATTTTCCTACAGTACTTGTTGCTATAACTGTAACTTAAATAATGTAAATGACATACTGCAGACATAGTTTGTTGTGTTTTGACACGTTTACTGCACTTTTGGCAACTTGCAAACACATTCATTTAGATGCTGATGTTGTCAAAACAATACATAACATATTAACAGAGGAACTACATTTAAAGACTATTTTGCAGAACTTGTGGAAATCTGCACGGCTATTATTTTCATAGCCTGTGCAGGAGGTCCATGATCTGCTGATCTATGTGTTTGGGTAGTTGCCATTGTGACTTCTTTGCATATTGTCTGACCTTTGCTTTCTGTGTACCACGTTAGTACGTAGATACTGAGGATTTCTTTGCTTTTCTTGTATGCCATTTCTGTTCCATTTTTCTATTAAAAAGTATCCTCAAGTAATGAAACATTTCCAAGTCCTCCTCTGCTTAACTCCCACCTTTGACTCTCGCATTGTTCTCTACTATTGCTACAGACCATTGCTTCTGATTTATTAACTCACTCAGTCATACCTCTCAACCTCTTAGCATTACAGTTCATAGCACTGTCCTTCAAAAAGGAGAGAAAATGGCCAGAATGTGGAGCACTTTCTTATTTTAAAGAACAGCATGTTTTTAGGACTCCATATATTTAACATCACTGAATGTTTCTATCAAGTTAGTTCATGGATTTAATAGTTTGTGTGTCCAGAAATAGCGCTATCATTGTTAAAAACCTTAGTAAACCTTTGCAGAGCAATGGTACGTTTGAGTGTAAAAATCACAGTGCTATGTGAAATTTGTAGCAGTTGAGAGGTATTGCATTCAGCCCCACAGCGTAAATATGAATCAAAAGGTTCCATGCTTAACCTTATTCAAAACAATCGCATGAGGCTGAGTGAGTCCCATTCAATAAGTCTACATCCAAGGTAATCAAATGGTCTTGTATCTAATGCAGTGTTCTTTTTAAGCAAAGTGGGGTATTCAGTAGTATCCCCATATCGTCTGCATGTATGAGACCTTGTATTACCTCCCATTCTCCTCGTCCTTCTCCAGCCCCCCCACCTCCCTTTGCTACCGTCTCTCCAATCCTGTGTTTTTCCATTAAACCTCTACCACCCCTACTCCTTCATCTGTCTACCCTAGCAACCCCCTTCAACTTCCTGTCATGAAACCATCTGGTCTGTTATCCATCATCCTTTCTCTCCTACCCTTTCTAGTCTCCCCTACCTCTCTCCCCCCTCCTGCTTTCCTGCTCCCTCCCCCTCTTCCCCTTCCCCTCCCTTCTGCCTCTGTTTCTCGCTCCCTCCTCCTGTCTCCTCCCCTGCACTACACCTGGTTTCTGACTCCTCCCTCCTGCCCTCTGCATCTTCCTGGATCCACCAGGTGTCCATTAGAATTTCCCTCACCTTGGCCCCCACCCCTCTCCCCATCCTCTCCTTCACGCCATGGGGGACCTCACTCCTGTCAAGCCTATCCAGCTCCTCCTGCTCCTCAAAGTAGGTGACATTGAGCTCAACCCCAGCCGTCCTCACTCCCTCCCCACTGATCTATCCAAGGTCTACATGTGGCTCACATTAATATTCGAAGTCTTTTGCCCAAAGTTGACCTGCTCCAACCCCTACTGCTTACAAGCTCCTCATCCTTAAACTCTCCTTCCCTTTCTTATCTTTGTGGCAGTTGTTTACTGTCTATCTGCAAGATCTACCAGGGGAGGCCTCCTTGAAATTCCCAGAGTGAGGTTGTGGCATTCTAGGGATACAGCGTTTTCGGTGGTGGCACCCTCTCTGTGGAACTCACTGCCTGGTTATCTAAGGAAGGCCCCCCTTGATAGAAGCCTTTAAGAAAGCATTAAAAAAGTATTTATTCCAGCAGACTTTTAATGACTGATGGTGATTTTAATGGGATGGATAGAATTTTTAATTTATGATGAGCTGCTATCTGTATGTATTTTGCTATTGAATTGTCTGTTCAGTGCCCAGAGTCTATGGAAATGGGTGCTTTATAAATAAAATATCTATCTATCTATCTATCTACTGCTTCCCAGGGATATCTTCTGCTTCAGTCAACAAACTGCTAACCACTATCTCTTCTCATGCATCCACTGGCAAGCTACTCATTTTGGGGGATTTCATCATTAACTGGCTTTCTCACTCTCATTTAAATCTCTGCTACAACATTAAGTCCCTGCACCTAGTGCAGCTCATCTCTGTCCCTACCCACCAAAAGTTTCAATCCCCAAATCATTCACTACTAGACTGAGTACTCACTACTCACGCACACCACTTCATTGATGCTGGTACCCTTCCTGATTCACTCAGTGACCACCACATGGTTTACTGTGTGCATAAAATTCACCACCTCAGAGCCCACCCACCCCACAAAAAATATCCAAATCAGGTCCTTCATGTCAATTCAGCTATCCTTGTTACATGCTGATCTGCTTTCCACTGACTGGTCCCCTATCTCTATGGCCTGTAATATCAACCAAGCTCTCCAATATTTCCACACTAAATTCTTACTAATCTGGGATCAGAATGCCACCTTCCGAGAAAAAACTAGGGTCTGAGGTTCTCATCTCTCCTGGATCCATGCACATGACCTAGCTTGAAAGTCCTACAAGACCTCTGGCACTCGGGCAAATCTTAACAAGTACTGTGCCTTGAGGAATATTTGTACTAGGGACACTAGGTTAGCAAAGGCTGAGTTCTTTTCCTCCTCATTCCAGAAAAATCTAAATCACCCCTCAAAGTTCTGGAAAGTCATCCATGCCCTCTTCTCCCCCTCTACCCAGTCCCCCTCTCCAGTCCTCAAGGTGGGTGACTCCAATATTTCCAATCCCCCTTCTGACACCTCTGCTTTTAACTCCTACTTCACCACCTGAGTTTCCTCACTCCTGTCTGCCTTCCCCTCCATGTCCCCACTCCCTACATCCCCCATAACCTCCAATATACTTCCCTTTTCTGTCCTGCCAGTTACCCCATTTTCCTCTCTAAATGCCCTCCTGGCTCTCAACCCTCTGAAAGATGGGAGCCCTGGTGGACTTGACCCCAAGATCCTGCACCTCTCTACACCTGCCATTGTCATTCCCATCTCCTCCCTTCTCAACCTGTCATTCTCTCTTGTCTCAGTCCTGGACTCCCAGAAGCATACAACAGTCATCTCACTCCCTAAAGGTGGTAACTCCTTCTCTTCTCCTGGCAACTTCCACCCAATATCCCCATAATCCGATCTCACCATTGAAAAATACAGGGACACTTACATTGGCATCAATTAATATCTGCTGCCTGCTCTCTAAACTAGATAGCCTACAAGTGTGGATCACTCAGCATAATCCTGATGTCCTTCTGTAGTGGAAACCTGAATCACTTCTGACATACCTGACGCAGCAATTTCTATTCCAGGATACCTAGTATTTAGTCAGGACTGACTTTCCAAGAGTAGTGGAGGATGCCAAATATACATCAAGAACAAGTTAAAAGGCCTCACCATCCCAGTACCTCACACTAGTGACCAAATACAAATGCTGGCTATCAAGCTGCTCCTTGGTGCCCATAATAAAACACGGTGATCTCAGTTTACCTCCCATCAAAGCACAACGCAGTTGGGTTCATGTCTCTGATAAACAGTTTAAGCAACCTGTTTAGTGAGTCTTTGAGCACAGGAGAGGTCCTAGAAGACTGGAGAAGGGCTCATGTGATCCCACGCCACAAGAGTGGTAGCAGGGAGGAGGCAGGAACTACAGACCAGTCAGTCTTACCTCAGTAGTGGGCAAGATTATGGAGGCACTCCTTAAGGAAAGGATAGTGCAACACCTGGAATCCATAGGAGCACAGGATACAAGACAGCATGGGTTTACAAAAGGAAGGTCCTGTCAAACTAATCTCATATATTTCTTTGACTGGGTAACCAGAGTGGTGGACCAAGGGGGAGCAGTTGATGTTGTCTACCTTGACTTCAGCAAAGCTTTTGATACTGTTCCACATTGAAGATTGATTAATAAGCTGGGTAGGCTCGGGGTGGGTCAGAAGTTGGTCAACTGGGTGGCAAACTGGTTGATGGGCAGAAAACAGAGAGTGGTGGCAAATGGTATACATTCAGAAGAGATGCAAGTCACAAGTGGGGTACCTCAGGGATCAGTCCTGGGGCCAGTCCTCTTCAATATCTTCATCAGTGATGTTGCAGATGGACTGGAGGGTAAGGTTTGTCTGTTTGCAAATGACACCAAGATCTGCAACAGAGTAGATGATCCAGATGGGATAGGCAAAATAAAAAGAGATCTGAATAAACTAGCAAAATGATTGGAAGACTGACAACTGGAGTTTAATGCAAAGAAGTGCAAGATCATGCACATAGGGAAGAGAAACCCTGAAGCCACCTATAGGCTGGGAGGAGAGTTGCTAGCAGTCACAAAGGAAGAAAGAGACTTGGGCATCATCATCACTGATGACCTGAAATCATCCAAGCAGACCACTAAAGCAGTAGGTAAGGCTAGAGGGATGTTGGGGTGTATTAGTAGAGGTATCACAAGTCAGAAGAGGGAGATAATAATCCCTCTTTACAAGACACTGGTTAGGCCCCATCTGGAGTACTGTGTGCAGTACTGGAGGCCACACCTTCACAAGGACATTAACCAAATTGAGGCAGTCTAGAGAAGGGCAACCAAAATGGTGCAGTGACTGCATCGCATAACATATGAGGACAGATTAACGGAGCTCAATATGTATACCCCCTAGAGCAAAGGAGGGAGAGAGGTGATATGATCGAAACATTCAAACACCTTAAGGGCATTAACAAGGTGAATGAGTCTAACATGTTTCGATATAAGAAAAATAGCAGGACAGGAGGACACAGCATGAGATTAGAGGGAGGCCAATTAAGGGGTAATGTGAGGAAGTTCTTTTTCACAGAAAGGGTGGTGGATGCATGGAACGGCCTACCTCAGGAAGTGGTGGATATGTATACAGTGCAGGGCTTCAAACAGGCATGGGACAGGCATAAGGGAGCAACACAGATGAATGTGAATAGATAGGCCATTGACAGAGCAAAGGCCGATGGCACATTCATAAGGCGAAAAAGAAATGGGCTGACTGGATTGGCCTTGCGGTCCTTATCTGCCATCAACTTCTATGTTTCTATGTCTGCACTCTGAAATACAAATGCTAGGTGATTTTAATATCAACTGTCTCTCCTCCGCAGCTGCTGCCCACAAGGATGCATTGTCTGCCATCCACTTCTCACAAAGTATTGAGACCCCTACAAGACTAAATTACTGAGCTGGGTCTGGTACTTTGCTGGACTGGGTGCTGTCTAACTGGCTGGAGTATATAACAGATGCCACTGTTCTCCCCAACTGCCTTAGTGACCATTCCCCTGTCACCTGACACTAGTCCAATAAGTATTGCAAACCGCCTGCTAGAGCCATTACCAATTGAGTTCTAAACCAGGGCCACCTGGAGCAGCTGAAAGCTGACCTTAGGCACCAAGATTGGTCTGATAGTCATAACGCCAACAATGTTGACACTGTGCTTGACCAGTTCATTAGTAGGTTCAATGCAGTCTGTGAAAACATGCCCCTCTGAAAACATAAAAAGTAAAGGGTGCCAGCAATTCATGGATTACCCTTGCCCTTATTGAACTTTTAATATCTAGAGATCGCCTCGGGCACAAGGCGAGGGCCTCTGGTACCCAATCTAACCTCCAAAACTACAAATCAGCAAGAAATGAGTGTATCAGAGCATTCCAGACAGCAAAAAGTCAGCATTATAAAGATGCCCTTTCTAAAACCTAGAATAACAGCAGGTAACTCTGGAAGAACATTCATGACATCACAGGGAAAGACCCCAAGTCAACACCTAACATGATAAACATAGAAGGAACCCCATCAATGGACCCAAAAGTCATCGCCGACGCATTCAACAAGGTGTTCTCAGATCTGAGCAGTGTCCTTCCACCAGACTTTTTCCACCCTACCACCATTAGTGACAACTCGCTGAACCAGGATCCTCACCATAACCACCCTCCATTCTATTTCAAATCTGTCTCTGAATGCGAAGTGAGACGCTATCTTAAGAAAGTGCTAGGGAAATCCAGATACAGTGGGGATTCCCTGGATCTGAAATTTATCAACCTCAAGAAATTTTAGTGCCTCTTACTAAAATAATCAACCTTTCACTTAATCTCTCACAATTCCCACAGAGATGGAAATCTGCTATGGTCACCCCAGTATATAAGAGTGGTGATCGTGCACAGCATGGATACTATCACCCGATTTTGATTCTCCCACCACTTTCAAAAGCCCCACAATGCATCGTGTCTGACCAGCTGGAGGAGTACTTGGACACCTACCAACTGCAATGTTCCCAACACCAAGGGTTTAGGAGTGGGCATAGTATCATCATTTCCCTATTGGAATTTACTGGTTTTATCCATAATTCACTGGGACAAGGCTCTTGGTTGGGGCAACATTCCTAGACCCAACCAAGGCCTTTGATACTGTTAACTCTACACTACTTATCGACCAGCTTACCAGCACTGGCCTCTCCTCAGACACAACCAGGTGGTTCTCCAGCTATTTAACCAATTGCTCCCAACAAGTAACAAGCATTTGTCAATGCCAAATGTTGTCTTGCTGGCATTGGCATTGGTAGTGCAGGAGTTAGAGAGATGCATAATAGGAATGGCAGTGAAGTACTGAACCGACGCTAACCCCACCCCACCCTGCAGAGACTGACAGGCATTAAGGTGTGCCTTTGGGTCATTGGCCATAACGCTCATGCCATTTCACCTCATCCTACCCTGCAGACTCCAAGTGTTGCATTGTCCCTTGGGGTCATCGGGCCTTATGCTCACCCCATTCCATAAGGAAATACATTGAGATGGGTGCAGTATAGGAGAATGGGGTGAACTTTGGGCCAAAGAGTCCAAGGCACACCTTGATGCCTGTCACTGGCTTCAGGGTGGGGTGGAATGGCATGAGCATTACAGCCGGCAAGCCAAAGTTACACCCCTGATGCCTGTCAGTCTCTACAGGGTGGGATGCTTTGGTTAGAAACACTAACACCCCAGGCGTTTGTTGGTATTTGCACTCCAAATTTTCAACATGGGTTTTTGTGACCCCACCTCATGAAAGCATTTGGGACCTCCGCTCATGAACAGTGGCACTGTGATATTGTTAATCTGTCCCGAATGTTGATTTCCCACAGCGACCACACTAATCTGCACCAGATGTGCAAAAACACATTTCAGGCAGGATGTGAAAAATGACAACTGTACCATTCATAAGGAGGTGTGAAGAAATGGCAATGTTGAAAATCTGGAGTGAAAATATTACAAATTCTTGAAGTTATGAGCGTGCGTGGAAACTGCAATGCA
This sequence comes from Neoceratodus forsteri, assembly GCA_016271365.2. Taxonomy (NCBI): domain Eukaryota; kingdom Metazoa; phylum Chordata; order Ceratodontiformes; family Ceratodontidae; genus Neoceratodus; species Neoceratodus forsteri. The sequence goes on from CM028134.1 coordinate 38,212,909, forward strand.
CGCTCATAACAGTCATTTTTTTGAATTTTTTCACCAAATATTCAATGTAGGCATTTTGGGACCTCTGCTCGTGAACAGTTTCACTGTAATTTTCTTAATCTGTCCTGAACATTGATTTCCCACAGTGACCATGCCATTGTGTGCTAGAAGTGTGGCAATGTTGAAAATCTGGAGTGAAAATAATAAAAATTCTCGAAGTTACGTGCGTGAGTCGAAACTGCGGAACACACACTCTTAACACAGTCATTTTTGGGATATTTTTCACCAAATTTGCAACATAGGCTTTTTGGGAGTCCGCCTCATGAACAGTGGCACTGTCATTTCATTAATCAGTCCTGAAAGGTAATTCCATGCAGTGACTGCAAAATCACCTTTTGGGACCGAATAACAAAATGACAGTGACTGAGTTCATGAGGTGGGGTCCCAAGAACCCCATGTTGAAAATTTGGAGCCAAAAGTCGCAAAAATGGCTGAGATATCCACTTATGTTGAAATCCCCCCATTGATGCCATTATACAACTTACCGTGATTTTCTTCAGTTCACTTTTGAAGAGTTCAGATGTGTCCCGCTCCAGTGAAGATCCTCGCGCTGGGCTCTGGAGGTAAGTTTGGGATGGGGGTGTGTGTGCAGAGGGTGGGTGCATGTTGGGGAGGGGGGCGCTCCGATTCAACGATGGACTATTTTCTTATTTTCAGGAATGGGCATCGCAGGAAGGGTTTTTTTTTTTTTACAGGTGAAATTAAACAACTGTTGGGCACACTGGGGTGGGCTCTCAGTGTGCCCCGTGACTTTGGGGTGGTTATGTTGGCCACACTGGGTGGGCTCCCCAGGGTGGCACAATGGGGGTGGGGGGCGGGGCAGGGGCAGGAACATGCTGATGCGGTTGGCTTCGGAGCACAGGAAACACACTGGGGTGGGCTTCCAGTGTGCCACACAATCTTGAGGGAGGTTATAAACATGCTTACTGGGACATTGGGTACCCCCCGTAGTCAGCTTTGTAAGGATTGTGAGAGGCAGATAGCAACAGCTGCCACCATGTTTATTGAAATGTTTCAGCAGGCAAGGTACTCCCTGCAACGACGGGGTGCTCCCTCATTTCAGTGGCGAAATTCTTTCAAGTTAGTGGCATGCTTCTGAAGGGTTGTCATAGACAGCGTGCTCATTCATTGGTGCCACAGAGACCAGTCCAAAAAAGCAGTGGCACCATTGGCCACAACATGGCCGCACCTCCACAACCTGCTACTCCAGAAAGCTATCACAAAATGTTGCTTGCACTGCGTACACAAGACAACATAAAAATTGGAGTCATCATCTCTGATAGAGCAGTATAATCTGGAGTCCCTCAAGGATCCATCATGGGACCGCTATTATTTAGCATCTTTCTGAATAAACTACCGAAGTCCTGTCATGGCAACATCCTACTATGTGCAGATGATGTTATAATATACACTAGTAACCCACATCCAAAACACCTTCAGGATCAGCTACAGCAAGGCTTCGCATCTGCTGAAAAATGGTTCACTGACCAAAAGCTAATACTGAACTACAGTAAAATGAAGACCATGCTGTTCTACAGCATCCACAGCAAACATAAGTCCTTCTCCCTTATCATCAATAATGATGTGGGATCACCCTTGGTAAAAGTACACTTTAAATATCTGGGTATAACCATCGACACCATGCTGTCGTACACCCAGTGCATAGATTCATCTGTGAAAGCAATAAACAGGTGAATAGGCATGCTTTACAGGCATAGACGCAACCTGACCCCTGAAGTGCTGAAACTAGCCATACATAGTTCTGTTATCCCATTTGCTGACTATCGCATTGTCATCTATGGATTTGCCTCAGACACAGCCCTCCAGTGTATCAAAATAGCTCTAAATAAAGCCTGCTGCCTTCTGACTGGGGCAGAACGCCAAACTCACATGTGTGACCTCTATATCCAGGCCAACTGGCTCCAGTTCAACAATAGACTCAGATATCAAACATGCCTACTCGCCAAAAAAGTCAACCTAGGTATGATGCCTCCTGGTGTTCAATCCCTTCTGGTGTCATCGTTAAACCCTTGTACTACCAGAAGTTCTGGTAATCAAATTTTCAGAACTCCTAGATGCTATACCTCGCTTGAACAGCGTGCTTTCACCTATACAGCCCCACTCTGAATAAATGCACTGCTATCAGATATTTCCAACACAACAAAATTGGGCTCCTTTAAGTGCTTACTTTGGCAGCATTTAGTTACAGAGGCTATCTGTGACTGCTACCACTAGGCACTAACAAATTCTACCACACCTGCTCCTTATGGGTACCCCCCTGACCCTCACCTACTCTAAATACTACCCTCACTTGCACTTATTTTGCACTTACCTCTGGTGCCTTCCTGCTCCCACCTATCCTCTTCCCCTCTCCTCCCCCTATCCCCTACTACCCCACTCCACCCCTCCTCCTTCACTTCTCCTCCTCCCCCCTCTCTTCCCTTATGGCCTTCTGCCTGTTTCACTCTGTATTTAGTAACCTAGTAACAATTAGACTTAAACATACATTGTACAATACCTCTGCTGTATGTAAGATGTACCTCTGATTACCGTTAGTGTCATTTTCACTTTATTTTATCTATAGAAATCTCCTGAATCTTCGTCTCCCTTTTGTTTACACACAAATGTATTTGGGCTTAGTGACACTTGCAATGTAACTATTGTAAATGTTAACCTGACTATGTTATCATTCTGATGTGGAACCTATGTAAAGAGCATCTGCTCAAAGGTCTTGACTCCAAGATGTAAATAAATAAATAAAATAAATATCTCTCCTTCCAACCTTATCCAAACTACAAGAACACATAGTTCTTTCGCAACTCTCCCCCTTCCTTGACTCCTCCTCTCTCTTCATCCCTTTCCAGTCTAGCCTTTGCAAACATCACTCCACCTCCTCCTCTCTCCTCAGGCTCGCTGACTCCATTCATACTGGTATGGACCATGACCATCTCACTACCACCATCTTTGTTGGTCTAGTGAAAGCTTTCAATGTTGTCTCCCACCCTTTGCTCTTTAGCAAACTCAAGTCAGCAGGTCTCATAGGCTCAGTAACTAACTGGTTCAGCTCCTACCTGGAAGGAAGATCTCAATCTGTGAGCATTGGAGAATCCATGTCCCCCCTGCCCCATTCATACTGGTATACCCCAAGGCTCTGTCCTTGGCCTAGTGCTCTTCTCTGTATTCCTCAATGATCTCCCCTCAGCCTGCTCTTCTGCTTCCATCTACATGTATGAAGGTGACACAGTCCTGTTTGAATCTGGGTCTTCTCCCTCAGAGTTAATATCCAGGCTTCAACTTAACTTTGACGCTGTCCAGAAATGGTTCGGGTCAAATCAATTATTCCTAAATGCTCAGAAAACTGTCTCCATGTGCTCCGGCACTCGGCAGTGGCTTTCAGGCTTCCCTCCCACCCCACCTTCCACATCCTAGATGGGGGTACAATTGACAATGTTCCCTCATTTAAATACCTTGGTGGCTGGCTTGACTGACACCTTGGCTTTTCTCAGCATGTAGACACCATGCACAAAAAACTCGACCCCATGCTAGGTGCCATTTATAGGAACAAAAGCTGCATCCCTATACCTGCTCACCAAGATATTATCTCTAAGATGATCCCCCTCCTATTTTTGATTATGGCGACATTGTCTACAGTGCTGCACCTAAGTCCACCTTGGCCAGACTGGATCCCTTCTTCCACTTCTTCTGCCGTTTTGCTTTGGCCTGCTCTCTCCATACTCACCATTGTTCTCTATATTCTGCTCTCTCCCTCCCCCTTTGGTAGATCACCACCTAACCCACTGCGTCTTCTTCATTTCTAAATTCTGTCTGGCTTCACTCCTCCCTTATCTCATTATGCTTCTCTCCCCTATGCCTCTCTCCTCTTACTCTCTCTGTAACTCAAGCTATCACTCCCTACTGCTCCCCTCTTGTAAATCTCTTGCAAGATGGAATGCCTTCTCTTCCCACTTTCCTAATATCTGGAGCTCTCTCCCCTAGCAATTTGCTCTGCCTCTTCCAAGCGCTCTCTTTCCTCACTACTCTAAGTCCATACCACTTCCTCCTGCAAATTCCGATAGCCTAATGTCCTGCCTCCCCTTTCTCTTTCCCTATCCTCTACCTGTCCCCAAGCTCCTACACCTCCCATTTTTCCACTACTAAAGTATTTCATCCTCTACACTCATCCTCTCCTGCCCATCTTAACCCCTTCTTTCTGCTTCCTCGCCTACCACTACCATCCTTCCCTCTCTCAAACCCTCTCCCTCTCTATCTCCACCCCTCCTTCCCTTCTCCTATCTCTGTACCCTCCCTCCTCTCTTTCCTCTCTCATATTCATCTCCAGTTGCTCCTCCCTGTTGCTCCCTCCTGATTTAATGACCACTTCCTACCCTGTCCTGTTACTGATGTTACAGCCTGTGAGTGCCTGGGTACCCCACACTCCTGATGTAATAAATTTATATTGTTACTAATTATGCCTATACTATACTGTGTATTACTCTTCATTGCTGCACCTAATTGTTTTATAATTACTGTTGACCCCCTTTATCACACAGACTAGAGCCATGTTTAAAATGCTTTAATAACCCATAGAATGGGTTATTACAGCATTTAATGTCACTTATTTTTAGCGTGCCACCTCATTGGATGTTACATGGTGTGTGAATGGGCCGAATACCTCAACGAACACGGCGGTCCCATTTTTCCATTACATAGAAACATAGAAACATAGAATTTAACGGCAGATAAGGACCGCTTGGCCCACCCAGTCTGCCCATTTCCCTGCCTACTGGATAAGCTGCAGATCCTAGTTAACCAGCAGCCTACTTCTTTCTACCCCCAACCCCTAGAATTGCCTTATGACTGTCCCATGCATGCTTGAATTCCACCACTGTTTTTTTTTTTTTTGCCAATAACTGTACTTTATTGAAGAAAACATTACAATACAATGTGCACATCAAGTTGTGGTAAGTTACAAAAACTACATCAGTGTAACAAGTGCACAATAAACTAAAATAAAATATCCAGAACAATTATAGAAAAAAAAAAAAAACTCATCCTACCCCCCCCCCCCACAGCTATCCATAAAGGACATTATGTCATTATACAAGGTAGTAAATAAATAAAAGCTAAAACTATTAACATATACTGGGCTTAGGTAAGGGGACAAGACTGATATAAATATTGAGAAAGGAGAAGAGGCCTTAATTACATCAGGTTTCTTGGCCTATAAAGATACAGAAGGCATTACCAGGAGAAAAGTGGAAAAAGAAGGCAGAACCACCAAGAAAAGATAAAGGGAATTGGGCTTGAATATCCTCCTAATAACCATACCTATCTTTCAGGCTTTGACTAAGACCACCCCAATACCTTATGAAACTTAGGCAATGTATTAACAGATAAATACACCCTTTCTACGCTTAGGGCATTCAAGAACTCTTCCCACCACTCTTTGAAGGAAGGAGTCCACTCATCGCTCCAATGGCGCAAAATCACTAGTTTAGTGACTAGCGCCACTAGTGCCATCTGAAACCTTTGAATGTTATATGGGATGAGTCTATACATCCCAAAAATACAGATCTCTGGGTTAAAAAACGCTGGAAGTTCACAATAGGGTCTTAACCCATACTTGACCATCCACCACTGTTTTTGACTCCACAACCTCCTCCGGAAGGCCGTTCCATGCATCCACAACCCTCTCTGTGAAAAAATACTTCCTTAAATTACCTCTGAGCCGCCCCCCCATCTTCAAATTGTGCCCCCTTGTTCTTGCACACCTCTTTTTTTGAAAGATGCTACCCTCTTGGACTTTGTTGATTCCCTTGAGGTACTTGAAAGTTTCATCATGTCCCCTCCTCCTTTCTCGAGGCTATACATATTAAGCTCCTTAAGTCTCTCTTCATATGTCTTCCGTGCAGACCCTGCACCATTTTAGTTGCCCTCCTCTGGACAGCTTCCATCCTGTCTATGTCTTTGCGGAGATTGGGTCTCCAGAACTGCACGCAGTACTCCAGATGGGGTCTCACCAGCTGTCTGTACAGAGGGATAATAACTTCCTGTTTTCTACTGGTGATGCCTCTCCCTATGCATCCTAGTATCCTCCCAGCCCTCCTTGCTGCCCTCTCACATTGCTTGCCCACCTTTAGGTCATCTGATATGACTACCCCCAGGTCCTTTCCATTTTGTTGTTGTTAGTATCTCATCCCCCATTGTGTATTACGGAGGACCCATATCGATCTTTGCCTCACACACCAAATGCAGGTAGTTTATTTATATTTTAAGTATTCATCTGGTTAATCCTGCCTTTATAACATGAAAAATTCGACCTGGTTGATCCTGCTGTCTGCATGCTTTGGACGCAGCTTTAGGAGACAGGAACTGTGGCTGAGGGGCTAAGTACTCTCATTGGCAGCGGCACGTTTACATAGTGTAACCTAGGAAAAAAGAAAAGAATTTCTCTAATGGACAGTCAGAGACAGAGTGTGTGTGTGTCTCTGACAGCTGGCAGCACTCAGCTGTTGAAGGTAAAAAACCTGCACCAGTAATTTAAAAAAAAATATCGGCAATGCAATTGTGGTGTTATGGCTTTTGTTTTTTTGTTTTTTACACACCCTCGGTGTGTGATGACCTAATAAATCTCTTGAGCTTCACTCTTGAGGTTTATAGGTCATCACACACCTTGGGTGTGTAAAAAAAAGGCATAACACATAGTTGCATAGCCATTGTTCTCTATATCATATTACTGTGCTTTTTACTTGTTATTATGTACTTATCCCCTTCCCCAGGACACATCTGAAATAAGCTTTATGGCTCAGTATATCTTTCCTGGTAAATCTCTTTTAAATAAATAAATGTAACCATATACTTCTGAGGCAAATGTACTGTATCTAGAGCTTTTATAACTGTGTCAATGCACAAACTGATAAGGTTTGGGCAGAGAAGCAACCCTGCCTCACCCCACTATTTATACTGAAGGGTAAGGACAGTGAACCTGCCTTGTTTATTCTAGTTTGTGCATCAGTCACTTTATGCAGGACTAATGTAGAATCTCAAGAAGTCTTCAATCTATATGCAGCTCCACCAGGATATCCCATAATTTATTTTGGTTTAGAAAATTACATGAGTCTTAATATCCAAAAACAAAACAAAAGGCAGCATAACCCTCTCACTTTTAATTGAATATGTTCTTATAAATAATATCCTGTAAAGTAGATATCTGGTCTAACAAGCTATTTTTTTCTGATGCCTCCTTGATTAACTGGTAACAAATTATTATCCTCAATCCAGTTATATAGGTTTTGTTTTCCTGTTTTTTTTTAAGATCAACCTTGTATAGATTTTTTGAACAATGCACAGAAGTCTGATTGCTCTGTAACTTGCAGGTGAACAGCCATCTCTCTTCTTGAATAACACAATTATAATTTATGTCTTCCAGCTATCTGGTATAATTAAATTTCTATTTATCTCAGTGACTATTTTGGCAAGAATTTCTGCCCACAAATCAGTATTTGAGTGAAAGACTTGACCAGCAGTCCATCTAGACCTGGTGCATTATTGTTCTCTTGAGCACTAATAGCAGTCTTTCCTTCAAATATATTTACATCTTCCCAGGCCTGAAGAAGTAGCCCGAACTAACCAGCTCTGGACTGTTGTGCATTTGAGAATCTACATTGTTGTAACTAAAGTGTTCAGGACCTGCAGGTATTGAAGTTTCAAAATTCTCTTTATTCTATCCAATACCCAGACAAACGAAATCCCCATATAAATTAATGTCATCTTCCATTGAACTTTGAAAAATATACCGCAGTGTGTGAGTATGGCTTTTCCTTTTATTTTAATAAAGGTTTTTTTTTTTTGGCCCCCATGAAAGCCTTATTATCATCATAGCTGAGTGTATTGTTTGTTCTCCTGCCTAATTTATAACAACTTTTTATGTTATACACTCCCAGTCATACCTCGGTGCTGCCCTTCTTTTCCTCTCTAGAGCTTTCTCTCAGTACATTATTGTATACTAAATTATCCCTGACACAAACAGATATGTCTTCAAAATGTGAAAACAGTTTTCCAGTTTCTTGGATCCCAGACAAAACTGAAGGTTTCAAATTTGACATTTGATTACAGATTAACTCATCTTCATTCTTCTTGCTGTCTAAGTTTGATCATTTAATTATTATTGTATTACAAGCTAAAATAATATCTTCCATGACATAGTTTTGCATAGGTGGGTAGGGTTTTTTCCTTCCTCCACTTTCCTTAAAGTTGCACAAAGTGGGAGGTGGTCACTGTGCCACCTTTCCAATACATTACAATGTTTTATATAGCCGAAGGAAACAATGCGTACCAAGCAGAGGTTGATGACACTTCCCCCTTTGGAGGTTGGAAACATGATTTCCCAATTTTTGTCTCCATTTGTTCTTTCATTAGGTCAGGTAACTAACCTGACCTAAAGAACAGAGTATTATCGCTCAAAAGCTAGTCTCAGAAATAATTTTGTTAGTCCAATAAAAGGTATCCCCTGCAACATATTTGTTGTTTTTTTCTCTTCCATTGGGGAGTCTTAAATTTGAACCTACACCCAATTTTAAAAGATGGGATCCCCTATCATTACATGTACTATTCCTAGACTGTCTTAATGGAATGTTCAATGCATCATCAAGTATCCATTGATTAGACAAGACTTGTTGCTTCATCCCCACTCTTACAGTTGCTTCACCAGCTAAAATTAATGTAACATCAGAGAAATGTTCTTCTGTATAAAATATCACACCACTTAATAAATATGGTGTTTTTTTGTAAGGGTAGCAGACAATACTGGGATAATATACATGTTGAACAAAATATACCATGGAGTCACTCCCTTACAGATGAGTACACATGAACATAGTGGAAAGCCTACATTCAACAGTTTACATTTCAAATTTAAGGACACAGAAACAAATGTAGAGATGCCTCCAGAGGGTCTACCAAATTATTTATTTTTGGGAGCTAAAATGTCCCAATTTTTGAACCCTTGCATTTGGAAATCCTCTTTATCTAATAACCAGGTCTCTTGGCATATCATAATATCAAAATAGTTAATAATTTGTAACCAGTCGTTGTCATTTTTTGGCTTCAATATCAGCTATGTTTCAGAATAAGATATTTGCCGAGTCTTGTTTTATGCTCTCCTGCCAGTCTAAACCTTCATCCACTGACTCATTAGAAAGCAAATTGGTTACAAAGGAACATATGAAAGAGCCAGCAGAAGAAGTCCAAATTGGTCTATCGAGTCTGCTCGTTAGTAAGGAAGTGTCCCTTGCTTACACCATTGGCCCAATGCCACCCTCCAACTTGGTTGGTTCAAGTTTAGGTAAATCACACTGTCTGAACACTCCCTGTAATCATAGCCTTCACGTTCCTCATCCAAACCCCAAACTGTTTATCCACTTTGCTACTGTTGCCTTTAAAAGGTGCCTCTTCTGCCATGCTACCCTTCTCTCCCCATTCATCCAGCATAAGCTATGGTACCTTCACCTTCTTGCTCTCATCCTGGCAGTTGACACTGAGCTGAACCCTGGTCCATCAGCCCATCTCTCTATACTGATGCAACTGGAAGGACATAAAGGATCTTCGGTCATGCACCTAAAATTAGGAGCCTCCTTTGTAACCTGACTGAACTTGAGGCATGGGTTGCACTGTACCACCCTGATGTTATTTGCCTGAGTGAGACTTGGCTAAAACCCTCCATCCCTGACAAAGCTTGCTTATTGCCAAAACCATAACCTTATCAGGTGTGACAGGAACACCACCAAATGGAGTGGAGGTGTGGCCATTTTGTACAAATCCCACCTCAATCTCTCTGCCCTTTCTTCTCCTGCTCTCTCACACTGTGAATCTGTTCACACTACCCTCCTCCTAGGTTCAAAGAAACTTCATATTGTGTGCACCTACAACCCTCCCCCAGGTGGTACCAATGCTCTGGTGGAACTCCTGTCCCAGGCTGCCGTGGATGTTGGATGCAATGAGGTTCTCATCCTTGGGGACCTAAATCTTAACTGGCTTGACAAATCCAACAAAGCCCTCCACTACTGTAGTTCAAGGACATAGCTTCTTCCAACTCATCTCAGACCCTACAAGGGCCATGTCTACATCTGGATCTGGTACCCTTATTAATTGGGCTCTAACAAATCAGTTAGATAGGATAGCTTCAGCTAGTACCCTTTCTGATGCCATAACTGACCACTCCCAGATATATTGCATCTGGCGCTCCACAATAAACTCCTCTCCCCCTCCCAAATACATTGCTATCTGCAACTTTGCCAACTTAGACCTGACTCATTTTATATATGATCTCTCTCTATGGTAGACTGGTCCTGTATGCATGCAGCCAATGATGCTCAGGTCACTCTTGACTATTTTCTAACCCTGATTAGGGCTCTCCAGGACAGGCACATCCCCTTAATCATGCATCAAATCCATGGTACACTAAACAGGTGGTTTGATAAAGACCTTCTCGCACAAATCAGAGATAGAGGTAAAAGCTGGAAGCACTTTAAGACCTCCAATCTCCCATCTGATTACATTGATTATAGGACATGGAGAAACGCCTGCAAAAGGAACATTTGCTTAGCAAAAAGTTCCTATTGTAAAGGTTTAGGATAGATGTGACAGGTGATGGTCACATGTTAACTCCTTCCCTGGAGCTAAACACTCCCCAAAAAACTAATGATATGGTCCTAAATGAGGTGCACTGCAATAGCACGACCACCATTGCAAACTCCTTTAACCTCTTTTTCTTTGATCTAAGTATACATTTTCCTTCCCTCCCATTCAATCCTCCACCCCCCACCTCTGAAACTGAATCTGCCAACACTCATCCACCCTTCTTATTTCATGCAATAACTAGGGTAGATGTCATTAAACTGTTATTCACCATCTCTGACTATATTACTGACCCATTTCCATACTATCTACCCTATCAAAACTACTGGAAAAAAATTGTCAACACTCAAGTTAGAGAGCACCTGGACTCACAGAAACTACTAAACCCTACACAGTCCAGATTTAGAGCCAAACATAGCACAGTATCCACCCTTGCAAAAGTAACCACTGATTGGCTAATTGCCTTGGATTCTAAGAAGCATGTGTTTGCCCTCTTCCTTGATCTCAGTAAGGCATTAGATACTGTAGATCACAATATTATGCTTAATGCACTGAGCAATAGCGGTCTTGATGGCTTACAAACAGGTTACAACAAGTTAAAGCTGCAGGTGAATTGTCTCCACTAAACTCTCTTCCTCGAGGTGTCCCCCAAGGCTCCATCTTGGGTCCAATCCTATTTGCAATCTATATCAATAACCTTGACTCACACCTACGCACAGCTAATGTGCACTTATCTGCAGATGACACTGTACTCTACACCTCAAACTGATCCCTGGACCTGGCCCATGAGGATTTACAGTGAGACTTTATCTCTCTCCAATACAAACTTATCAACCACAAGCTTCCATTCAAAGCCAAAAAGACTAAAGCCATGACCCTCTCCCCAAAGGCAGCCTCAGGACCTGCACATTATCCAAAGATTCTAATGTTTTGGGAGAACTTCTTGAAATAGTTGATACCTTTAAATACCTAGGGTTCTGGTTGGATAACAAACTTAACTTTCTGTGCCACCTGAATGAGGTCTCGAAAAACTAAGGCAGCGGTTAGGATTATTCTACCGCATTAAGCATCTACTCACCAAAGAAAGAAAGAGACTAGTGCACAAACAACATTCCTGCCCTTACTGGACTATGCTGACTTTCTCTACAACCATTGCCCCTCAACAGTGCTCAACAAATGTGACACTCTTTATCACGGGCCTTAAGGCTCATCCTTAATCTGCCCCTCGCACCCACCACTGCCTACTGTACCAAGAGATGGGATGGCCCTCACTCTCAACTAGGAGGAAAAGAAACGCTCTCCTCTGGTTCTTTAGAGTGCTGTCTGATAAACTTCCTGCATACATCTCGAACTTCTTCGAACATGCCAAGGGATCTCATGGTCTGAGATGCTTCTCCATACTCTGCTTCCAGATCCCCAGAGTAAATACAACCCATGGCTAGGCTGCAATCAGCTTCTCACTCCCATCCCTATGGAACACCATGCAAGGCTCTCTAAAGCTCTCATCCCTTCCAGGTCCATTCACATTCAAAGCACTAATAGCTGAGTACCTGAAGGAAACCTGCAGCTGTTTTTAGGTGACTGTGCCTTTAGCCTCTGGTATCTTACATGAATCCTTTGTCACAGAGTCTATCTCAACTCACAGCCCTAATAGGGGGTACCCAGCACTTATTAGCCCACCTCCTCTTCTCCCGGCCCTCACCATTCTATCCTCTCCTCCCTTCTTACTACTCTCCTCTTTCCTTTCCCTCATTTTGATATGAATTATAACTGATGTTATCTATGTTAGTTCTGTATATAGGCCTAAACTATCCTTCACATGTACAATGTCTTGTTTTGCCTATTTTATTTGCAAATGTGATTGTATTGATGTCCAGGACCACTTTGAATATGAGCTTGCTCAATGGTGTTTATGCCTGGTTAAATAAAGTTTGATTGATTGATTGATACTATCGTTGGCTCAAACAGTCTTGAACCCAGGCTCCTGAAACTTGCTTCTCCATTTATTGTCTCCCCCTTGGCAAAAATCTTTAATCTGTCTCTCCGTCATTGCACAGACTCTAGCATCTGGAAGATTGCTAGAATCACCCTATCTTTAAAAAGGAAGATCCCAAGTCCATTTCTAACTACCGACCTATCACCATTCTATCAGTTCTTAGCAAAATTCTTGAGAAACTGGTGGCTAAACAAACTATCTCCTTTCTCCTTAATCACAACCTCCTCTCTGGTTCCCAACATGGCTTCCGTAAAAGCCACAGCACTGCCACAGCCCTCCTTAAATTCAAAAATGATATCAGTGTTGCCATGGACAATGGACTTCTGGACAGGCATGGTCTTTATAGACCTTACAAAGGTGCTTGACCTTGCTGATCATCTCCTTCTCTATACCAAGCTACTGTTCCTCAGTTTCACCCCAGACTTTGTGGCCTGGTATAGTAGCTATCTCTCCAACAGACAACAGGTAGTTAAATTTAACTCTCCACCTCTGATCTCACAACCATAAATACTGGAGTACTGCAGGTCTCCATTCTCAGACCCTTCTTTCTCCATTTTCATTAACAATATCTCTTTGACCACCTCTACTTGCTCATCCCTGCTATATGAGATGACCTGTTTTTATTTCAGCTTCAGGAACATCTCTGACATCAATCTTTCTCTCTCATCTGACTTCCTTCGCATCCAGTCTTGGCTTTCCAGCAACAAATTTGTGCTCAGTGCTGGGAAAACCCAGGCCATGCTCTTCGGTTCTGCCTCTAGGCTTAGAGTTAATCGTGATGGAAGTAAAGTCTCCTGTCAGGATGGCTCCCTATTGGACTATGCTAGCTACTTCAAGTACCTGGGTATCTTGTTTGATGGATCCTTGGACTATGATCTGTGTATCTCTGCCACCTGCAAGTCTGTTAATGCCAAAATTGGGATTGCATACAAAACCAGTTATGCCTTAACTCTATGGCTCAGTCATGTATGTTGGTATGCTGAAAGCCACTCCACATAAGTGGAACACCACATACAATAATATCTGCCATTACACGTCAGCATTCCCTTGCTGCAAGCACCACTGTCAGCTCTATGCTGTCCTAAAATGCCCTCCCCCCACCTCCCATTTCCTATCCTTTGGGTCACTAATAGATGGCATCATCAGACAAAAAAACACCCCTATCCCTAACCTCCTTGTTGCTACCACAAAGCTCTTCATATAGTCTGACATCTGTTGATCAAACTCCCCTCCTTATCCCTAGATGTAAAACGTCCATGAGTGCCCATGCTTTCTCCTCACTGCCCCTCAATAGGAACTCCTCTCCTTAGTAATCCGACTTGCCCCAAACCATGCTACAGTAGCTTCAAAGGCTTCATCAGAGTCACCTAATAAAATCGGTCCCTGTACTTGCTTTCATCCACCTTATCTCTATGACAGCTACCTTGTCTTCCGATATCCTGCTTCCTCCTGCTCTTCTCTGATCACCCTTGCCCCTCCCCACCCTTGCCCTCCCCCACCTTTGCCCCTCCCCCACCTCCACCTCCTTCCCTACTAGTCTCCTACTCCTTCCTTAGGCCTTACCACTATTTCTTCCCTCCTCTGCATGGACCTAGCGTAATACCTACCTACATGATGACAGTGTCTGGTCATACTGCAAATTCTGCTTTAATTTCTTATCTATTGATGGATTTTCTTATTTGATACTTAACTGCTGCATTCCTGTCTTATATCATTGGCATTCCCGAATGAAATTTTTTATTCCTATGTTTATCAATGTCTTGCCATTTATGTGCATAATGCTATTTTCATTTGGTTGTAACAATGCTCTTATGGTGTAATTGTACATGCTATTTATATTTTCTCTGTACCACCTTGTATTACTGTCCACCGCTGTATGGAACCTGACTTGTACATTCTGCCAATCATTGCTGCATTGTCTTTGTTGTTATGTATCCTACTTGTACCATCCCCAGTCATGCCTGAAAATAGGCATTTCTATGCCTAGTGCCCTTACCAAAAACTAAATAAATAAATAAAATTACACTTGTATTAGTTCACATCCCCTTCTGAGATATACCTCTTATCTCCACTCCACTCGATTGGCCCCTACTGCAAGCTGAAAGGACTTGCTTGCTGTGTTAATTTTGTAGCCTGTTGTGGCTTCTCAGCAGCTCCTCTAATGAAAAAGTTTCCTCAGCTATTTGATATTTTTCTTTTTTTCTTTATTGAGTTGCAGGCAGAAGAGTTTTTAAATGCATTTGGCTAGGTTTTAGTGCAATTAGACTTCCGCCTAGCTAACATTGTACCTGTAATGAGGAACTAATGAGGGACCCTAATGCTTTGTTAATTTTACTGAAGTACATCTAGACTTCAGGCTAGCACAAATTGTCTACTGTTTAAAGCTTTAAATTAGCATGATTTAATTCTGTGCTTACTGCCAATGCAGAGATTTCTGATATTTTAAAAGCTTTGATTGTAGCCTGATGTATCTCTGTGCTTAAATGCTGCAGCAGAGACCTCTGCAATTTTGAAAGCTATGATTTTAGTCAATCTAGTGCTGTGTTTCAATTGTGCTGCAGAGTTTTCTGTAATTTTGTTTTTTCGCTACCTACCCACTTAAATTCATTGCCCTGCTCTGTAGCAGTGATTTTCCTTAGTCGCTAAAATTTTTTAGCCCAGTCCTCTTGATCTACTTCTTCCCTGCTATATCTCTTTCTAAATTCTGTTGCCCTCTCTCTCTCTCGGTAATTTCACCCTTGAACGTAGCGCTGACCCACCCTGCCCCCCAGTTCCTTTGTCTGTCTATCAAATCTCTGCCCCCTGATTAAACTAATCCTTCCAGGCACCTCTGGTCCATGGTTGCTAAATTTGTCTGCATCAGCTTAGCCCCCACCTCCCAACTCTAAACTTATTTAACCTAAATTTCTTCTCTTTTGTCTCTCACAGACCTGAGCCCACCCCCCCCAATCGGGTGTGCTTCCCCTGCAGCTGCTTTTGCCTCTGATACCACCCACATCACCCTTGGCTGCCAAAAGGAAACCCACCAGACCCAAGCCCCACTCCCCAATCGGCTGTGCCGCCCCTCCCTCACTCCTGGAAGTCTTTAAATCCTCTAGCTGCATCTCTGACTCTACCCTGTTGTGCAGCTTACCCAATTAAAACCAGTGAATCCCTCCTCAGTGTCAGCCAAATTTCCTCCCAGGTATCACCTTTTTCTGTTGACTGCCTAACAAGTATCCTAACAACCCACTCAGTTGTTTATCTCTAGCATAGAAACCCTCTTTCCCTCACCGTTAACTCTCTCCTTTATGTTTATTGTTCAAGCTTCTCCTGCGCCCCTACCTCCCACATTTCCTTATCCTTGGTGCTCTTCTCAGTCATGTCACCTCCTTTCACTCCCCTCTTGATATTCTCATTAACTCCTTCTCTGTCCTCCCACAGCCCCTCCTTCTCTTACCCTCCTTCCTCAGCTGCCCCTGCCCCATGTCCCTCTTCCAATCACCCTCCTTACCATGCCCACCTACTGCTCCTTCCTGCCACCCCCCAGCCCACTCCAGCACCTCCTTTCCCCTTCTCCCTTCTCCCATTCTCCCACCCCACATCCCACCCTCCCCTCACTCCCTCTTCCCCTGCTTATCCACCCTCCTGCTCCCTCCCACCTCCAAATCCTCAAAGCTCTCTATCACTGCTTAAATCTCTCCGTGCCACCCTCTGTGTGTAGTTCTGACAGGTCAAAATGCCCCCACACCATACCTTCTTCCTCCTCCTCCTCCTTCTCCTCCTCCTCTCCGGTGACATCAGCCCAACCCTGGCCCCACCATATCACAACACACCACTACCCTCTCTAGGTCATCCCCATCACAGACTCAGTCTTCCTTTCCAAAGGGTCTCCGTATCTTTCATCTCAATGCCAGGAGCCTCCTTCCCAAAATTGATGCCCTCAATGTATGGCTTACCCAATATCACCCTGACATACTCTGTATTTCTGAAACCTGGCTATCTGCCAGAATCCCAAACTCCTCCTTGTCATTCCCAATTTCAATCTATTCAACAAAGATGAGACAAGCGTGGGGAGCTCGCTACATCAGGCAAACCATCTCCAGCTCAATTATCTTCAAAGACTCTTGTCCCTCCTCCCATGCACTCATTATTGTCCACTTATCCCTTCCCTCCTCCACCCTCTTTTATATTGGTGCTCTTTATGCCCCACCCAAGGCCTCATCTGACTCCTTATCAAAGTCATCTCCTCAATCTCAGCCCTCACCTCAAATGTCGAACTTCTGCTCTCGTGATTTCAGATCTCAACTATCTCCTCATCCACCAAGCCCACCACCCTTATGATCAAAGCCCTTAATCTCTCTCAACTTATGCAGGAACCTACCCATCTAAATCCTCAGTCCCAAAACCACAACCTCCTAGACTGGATATTATCCTCCCAACCCCACCGTATCTCTGCATTGGGCATCCTCTCCGATGCACTTAGCGATCACTGTTTTACCTATTGCAGTCACAAAATCCACACTTCCCACTCCCCTCCTGACTTCATATGGTCCCACCCCCTGCATTCCCTCAATGCTGCCACCCTACAGCATGATCTCCTACGTGTTGACTGGCAATTTGTCCTCTCTGCACTGGCTGTGGACCTTGCGTTATCCCAATTCTACAATATCTTTAACCGCATCTGGAACTTTCATGCACCCCTTAGAAAAGTAAGGGTGAAGCTGCACCACCACCCCTGGATTACTGCTGACCTTATTGTGTCGTGTCAGTGACAAAGCCTGGAGACTCTACTAAACCTCCCACACCCCAATCTCCTTTCTTACAAACATCTCAGGAACAGGTGCACTAAGGCTACTCACATGCCAAAGGCATCCAATTTCAAAACTCAGCTTGAGCGGAGCCAGAATTCCCCTGCTTCTTTTTGGAAAGTGATCCACTCTCTCATGGATCCCCCGCAACAAGCCTGCCTGGTCTTCAAAATTGACAGCTCCCCTATCTCTGACTCTGCCTTGGTAGCTGAGGCTTTCAACAGGTTTTTCGTCTCCTGTGCCCTACCTGACCCCCCTTCGTCTGTCCCTTTTCCCTGTCCTCCTGCATCCCCCTTCCCTCCTGCCAGCTTCCTCCTTCCTCCTTCCTCACCTCATGAGATTTACATTGCACTCATTTCCCTTAACGCCTCCAAATCAAGAGCTGATGGTGTCCACCCTAAACTGCCTCACATCTCTGCACCCGTCATATCCATTCCCTTGACACATATGCTAAATCTCTCTCATAAGGTAGAAAAAGAAATGGGCAGACTGGATGGGCCTTGAGGTCCTTATCTGCCGTCAACTACTATGTTTCTATGTTTCTCAACCGTTCCCAATGCCTGAAATCAGCCAAGATCCTTCCCTCACAGAGTGGTGATCCTTCATTCCTGGAACTACCAGTCCCTCTTGCTCCTCCCTCCCTTGCTAAAGTAAAAAGATCCCTCATTCTTGCTAAAATCTCCAATTTTCTCTCCTCAAATAATTTACTATCACCTGTGCAATCAGGTTCGGAAGCAGCATTCTACAATCACCTCTCTCTACGTGTCATTGACTCGATCCTCTCTGCAATGGACAAAAGCCATATCACCACTGCTATTTTCATCGACTTGGCTAAAGCTTTTGACACTGTCTCCATACTCCTTCTTCAAAGCATTATTTCACTTTTTGAAACCAGCGTGAGACTGGTTCCGCTCCATACCTACAAAACAGACAGCAATCAGTCCAAACTGGCATTTCACTCTCTACTCCTCTTCCTATACTATCCGGGGTCCCTCAAGGCTCCATCCTTGGCCCCATCCTCCTCTCTCTCTCTTTATAAATGATCTTCCCTCAGTCTGTCTCTCCTCAAACATCCACATATACGCAGATGACACCATCATCTATGCCTCCGGCCCATCTTTCAACTGCATTCTCCCTTCTCTGCAAAATGACTTTATCATGGTTCAAGCTAGGGCTGTGCATGGTCTGAATAGTATTTTCTGAATACCACGAATAGTAGGCTTCCCGAATATTCAGATGCATTTTCTGAATAGTTCACTATTCGGCCACTATTTGGGAACAACTATTCGGTGAGATTTCCAAGTCTCGCAGAGCTTTGTTGGCCTATCAAAAATTGTTTCTTGAGCTCAAAGGCAAGCACACCATGTGACTTCCTCACTCTACTCTGGTAGAAGACAGGAGACAGTGGTTTCTGAGAGCTGCTCTGCAGTACTTTTGAGACCTTAAGCGTGCTAAAAGAATTGATTTTTGTTTCACAGGCTTTTTGGGTCAGTATAGCTTTTTGATCAGTATCAGAAAAGCTATGTTTGGCTTTCTGACAGGTATTTTGTCCTTATTACTGTACTCAGTTACAGGGACTGGAGGCTGTCTGCTAACACCCCTTCTCGACTGCTGTCTGACATAGCCCCAGTGTGATTTTTTAGGTGAAGCACATTTTATTTTTGTGTTTTTTTTTTGCTATTGCCTGGTTCCAGGCTTGGTTCCCTTTACGACTGATGAGGGTGTCTGCTAACTCCCCCTCCTGCAGGTCACTGCTTATAATTTGCTGTATATGTGCAAAATATTTGATTTTGGGAGGCTTTACCCTGCATGTGAATGCTTAAAATATTTTCATGAGGCAGGGCTACTACGTGTGCACACAGATTTTGAAATAAACTTCTTCAGTTCTAAGCCAATCAGGCTTGACTCACTGAATTAGTATTGTTAGTCTCCTCTGGTTCTGGGGATAGACCCCTGTGCACATAAGGATAAGAAGAAGAAGAAGAATCAGCAATTATATAGCTTTTCATACACACTGTATCCCAAAGTGCTTTACAAACAATACTAGACTGGTAGTGAAGTGACTGAATGTGTGATCGCGGCCATATCGCACATCATCACCCACACACAGCCTGGATAATTGCATGAGTACCGGTTTATGGAAGGGGAATGTTGGCCAGGACACCGGGAATGTTCCTACTCTTTGTGAAGAGTGCCCTGGGTTCTTTACTTCCACCTGGACACCCACCAGGACAACACCAGGATGGGCAGAAGGGACCTCGGTTTAATGTCTCATCCCAAGGATGACACACCCCAACAGTACAGCACCCCCAATGCCATTAGGATGCCAGCAATTTTTAGGTGAAGTTCACAATCCCAGTGTGGGATGAGAACCCCACGACCTTCTGGTCAGAGGAGGATGTGCTACCAGCTGGAGTCACACTGACACGGTGACTCCCCCACCCCACTTCTACAGCCCACTGCACACAATTAAGCTGTGCTTGTGAAATATATCCCCCTGCGAGTCTGTGCCGTGTGTTTGTGCACAGTTGTTCACATGCATTTTTTTTGTTTGCTTATTGTTGTTTTGTTAATTAAACCATTACACTTTGGGGGCAGGCTTGTCCCACTGAGTTAACTGTATGTCACCTGCCTGTTCCTTGCTTGGTTTCATGTTTGACTAAATAGGTTGCCCTTTTCTTCCCCTTCTTAGTAGCAGTGTTTTTCTTTACTGCTACTTTTTTGTGGCACAGTATAACTGGAAAGGTGGGTGTGTTACTGTAGTTCCACGGGCACTAAGTAACGCATCACACACACAGGTACTATGTAGTAATAGTTTGTGTTTTACCCAGTAACCAGTAGTGACCTGATCCATCATGTCTTTAGCAATCTTGCAAACAAGCTTGGTCCAGCCCCAGCAAAGCATCTGCACCTCTGGCCTCAAGTGGTGAGGGGCAGGATGATAGACCACAAACATACAGCACATCCACACAATTACTGCTAGAGTTGTCCCTGGGCTGCCAAACCCCCAAACAATTTATGTAGAACAAAGGAAGCACTCAGCCGGGGGCGGGGGTTGCAGTAACAAAATACAGTTAAGAGCAGTGCAGCATAAAGTATGCCAATACATTTGTTTGTGCGAAGGCTGGAGGATGCCAATAGAGCCCTGGTGCTTTGACAAGAACCTGGTCTTTGTCAGGGTGCATGTCGGGAATGTACAAACATGCAATGAATATACAACGCTTAAAGAAACACACACTATAAATAAGTGAAGTTAAAATGAATGAGACTGAGATGTCCTTGTAACAAAACAATCCACAACTAACATACCCAAGGATGAAACACTGCATCAAGATTATAGAACATAGTTCATAGAGTGGTGCCAGACATTACATAATGCAGTATCTTGCAAAATTGCTGTAAAAATGCTGCAGTATGCTGCAAGGAGCAGTGTAATTTAATGGCAATTAAGCCTCCAGTCATCCAATATTTTTGTGGCATGTCATTTACTGCAAAGTACTGAATTGCATCTTGTCTTGCTCCGCTATAAATTATTGATACATTATACAATTCGAGAAGGTGGTGAGATAGACTACATAGACAATGACATACAGGTGTGTCTCTCTTTATTCGATGGGCCCCAAATGTTCTCCCAAGCAAGCCTTTTAGTTCTTGTAGCATTGGCAATAGTACTACTACCACTAATACCATTAGCAGTACTACTGCTGCTAATGTCACCACCTGTCCATCTGTACCTTCACTGTCACATCCTGTTGTGCAGTAGTAGGGGGGAATTAGAGCATACATGCTTTGTGCAGCAAGCAGCAGACACCACCACCAGTGTCCCCACTGCTACCATTATGGCTGCTACATCCACAGCCAGTGTGCTTCCCACCACCACCAGTGCCTTTCTTGCAGCAGCCACCCTTTCAGCTGTCACCACTACTGCAGCCACTGCTACCACTATTCCTATGCCTATGGCTGAAGCACCTTCTGTCCCATGTCTGTGACCATGAACACCCTCTAGTGCTGACCCAATGCAATGATTGATATTGTTTTTAGAGTGCTATGTGTGTGTTGTGGTGGATCAAGTGTGCCACATGAAGCTTGTGTTGCATTAGTGAGAGCTCAAGGTTGGTGGCTGAAGTGTCATTAAGGTATATATGGTATTCCAGGTTCAATGGGTGATTAATGGTGTTGCTGAAGTGTTCTTTTAAAGTTTCCTTAAAAAAACACCTTTTCTGGCCAAATACCGAATACCAAATACTTGGGACCCGAATATTCGGGAAATGGTATTCACACAGCCCTAGTTCAAACCTTATTCCAATCAAACCAACTAAAACTCAATGCCAAAAAAAAACAGTTACCATGTTTTTTGACTCCAGACAGAAGCTTGCCTCCCTCCCTCCCCACTCCCCTAGTGATCACCACCCTGGACAGTTCACCCCTTGAGTTGGTCTCAGCCTTCAAATACCTGGGTGTCTGGCTGGATAGTCACCTGGACTTCTCTGCCCACATTGAGGCCCTCTGCACCAAACTCTGGCCCAAAATAGCAGTCCTTTACCACCACAAAGCCTGCCTCCCTCTCCTCACTTGACGTGAACTAGTACTTAAAATGATTCTGCCAGTGCTGAACTATGCTGATGTAGTCTACGGCACTGCCCCAGCCACCTCCCTCTCCAAGCAGGATACTCTTCTAAACTCATTCTGCCATTTTGCCACTGCCTCCCCCCCCCTTATCCATCGCTGCCTCCTTTATGCCCCACTCTCCCTTGCTCCGCTATCTCACAGGCGTACTGTCCACTGCGTTTCCCTCATAGCTAAGTACTGGTTCGGCTCACCTCCCCCCATCTCTCTTCCCGACTTGCACCCGCCAACTCCACTAGCTACTCTCTTCACCACAGAGACTCGTGCTCCTTGTCTAACCCTCATCCTCACTCTGCTCTCAGGCCACTCTGCCTTCTCATACTACCTCCCTCTTCTATGGCACAATCTACCCTCTGATATTCGTCTTGCCTCCCTGTTCTTGTCCCTTAAAAAAAATTCCTCAGACTCCTCCCCTCCTCTCAGTGCCCCCAATGCTCCTGACTCTGCCTTCATCTCATTCTCTGACCCCTCGTGGTCTTTTCCCACCATCATCCCTGTTGGATTTGCTTGCTCTCTCCCCCCCTTACCTCAAATCATATTCCTTCTCCTCTTTACCCCTCTTTCCCCCCTGTGAAAATAGTTCCTGGCTGGCCTGTGTCGGCCACCCTCCTGAACATTATCCTCAGCCCTTACCTGCTCCAGTTCCCCTACAAAAGGGGCCTACTAGTATTTAAAATAAAACGACTGTCCTACATTTTTGTGCTGCCACCTTATACTATATCTTACCTTTGCACATATTGTGCGTATCATGCCTGTGCCTAACTTATACTCTTGCAAACTGTTTGTAACAAAAGTTTACTGTAATAATTGTTTAAACTCCAGTGCTTGCTCAGCTTTGTACCTGGGCACACCTGGAAGCAAGCCACGGCTCAGTGTACCTTTCCGGTCATCAAATTTTGAATTAAAAAAAAATCATAGATATGTCTGAGGACTCATTAGAACTGCCAAAGAATGAACAGTTTCTGTGGTTTTAAATAGTTAGTTATTCTTTTCTGAGATTTAGTTATTTTACACTTATCCAACTTCCTCTCCTGTGCTTTACATTGGGGATAACATATTTAAACAAAAGCAGGTACCTGAAAGAGACAACAGACCTGGTAAGACCCTCCAATGTTTTGAGGACACAACCTCTTTCTCAGGGTGGAACACTAACTGTTAGATCCAGTTTGCTTTATCCATGCAGTTTTTTACATAACTGTGCCTGCATTTGGCTGCAGTTTTCTTTGGGAAGATTATTCTTTTATTTTTTTTATTTTATTTATTTATTTTTTGTTGACCGGGTAAGTGCACTAGACAAATCCTGCCTATTTTCAGGCACGACCGGGAGGGATACAGATGAATGTCAACTGACCTTGAACCAGATTAAGCTGTTGGTGGTATTTTTAGTGAATTATGATTAATTGCAGTGTTTATTGCTTGTAAACTTGATCATGATGCTCTCAAACATGCTCCTGCATTACCTGCTTGCAGGTGGGTTTTCTGAGAACCAAAGTTACTGCTGCTAGGGTGCAGTGTGCATTTTGCAACATGAACACCTCCATATGTGAAGCAACAAGTTTGCATGGTGGTAAGCGGTCAGCAAAAGCGTGTTGTATAAAATGAAGCTGCTTATCATCTCAGCAGAATTATACCTGCTCATCTTGGTTTCAGATCAATGTTCAATGGTACAGTATATAAAAGTAGGGCTGTGAAAGTAGGTGGGAGAAAACTGGCAACAACATTTTTCAGTGATGCAATAAATGGCTTCCATAGAGTTTATATAAAGCTTAACTAGGATATAAAAACTTAAAGACAGCCAAAATATACAGTTACTTTATGGGGGGGAAAAAATCTTTTTATCCAGCCACTGAACTTTACAATGTTCCTGAATATCCACAAAAATCTCATGCTATGCAAAATCATAGAAGCTTGATGGCAGAAAAAGACCACACCAGCCCATCTAGTCTGCCCCATTTCCCCCTACACCTCCCCCTCTCTGCCAGCCCCTGCCCTCCCCCTCTACTCAACCCCATATGCCTGTCTCATGCCCTCTTGAATTCTTCCACCGAATTAGCTCTCACAACCTCATCTGGTAGTCTGTTCCAGGGTTCCACCACCCTCTTTGTAAAGAATCACCTCTCATATTGCCTCTGTATCTTTTTCCCAGTAGTCTGAGGTTATGCCATACCCATAATCCATAATTTGTTTCCAGATTCCTAGACTGAAAACAACCTATGGCTAGGCAGCAATCAGTTTTTCACTCCCATCACTTTGGAATGCTATGCAAAGTTCCTTAAAGCTTTCCTCACTTCCAAGTATTTTCACATTCAAAGCTCTAATAGCGGATTATGTGAAGGAATCATGCAGCTGTTTCAGATGTCTATGATCCCTTAGCCCATGGTTCCGCCCTCAATTCCAACACCTCAGTAACTCACCCACCTCACATCCCTAGCAAGGGATATCCAACACTTACTAGCCTAGCTCCCATAATCCTGGTCTTCTCAGACTATTCCCTACCTCGAGCACATTTTCGCCTCTCTTCTTTGGCCTCCATTACTACCTTTCTCCATTTACTATCTCCATACTTATTATCAGTAAGGTACTAGCCTCTACTTAGTGGAGACAACCTAGGATTGTCATCTCCTCTCATTTCTGTAATCTTATCATGATATATCGTTGCATGTTAACTATGTTGACCTGTATGTATAGGCCTATATTGACCTACACGTATACAATGTGTTTGCATCTTTGACTACTGCATCTGTAAACTATGTATTGTATTGTATTAACGTCCAGGACCACTTTGAAAATAAGCTCGCTCAATGGTGTTTATGCCTGGTTAAATAAAGTTGATTGATTGATAGATTGATGCCCTCTAGTTCTGACCCCCTCCTTCTTCTTAAGTAAATTCCCTTCCCCTACTTTATTTAGCCCCTTCACATATTTAAAAGATTCAGTCATGTCTTCCCTTTCCTTCCTTGTCTCCAGCGTGTACAGACCCAGATTCTTACACCTCTGCTCGTATGTTTTCCCCTGCATACTCTGCACCATCTTGGTTGCCCTTCTCTGAACCCTCTCTCACCCAACTATATCCTTGCTGAGGTGTGGTCTCCAGAACTGGACCCCATACTCCAGTTGCTGCCTCACCATGGCTTTGCAAAGGGGCATTATTACTTTCCTCCTTCTGCTAGTAATGTTCCTGCCTATACATGCCAGCATTCCATTAGCCTTTCCCACCACCCTGCTACATTGATTTCCTACCTTAAGGTTGGAGGAGACTATGATCCCCAGATCCCTCTCCTGTTCTGTTACTCTGATTGCCTCCCTTCCTAGTGTGTATCCTGTTCATGTGTTTCTACTCCCCACGACATCACAGCACACTTTTTAGCATTACATTTCAGCTGCCATGTCTCTGACTCCGTGAGCATCTTCATGTCCTGCCTCATGTCCTCCACTCCTCCATGGTGTCCACCATATTGCAGATCTTTGTATCATCAGCAAATAGGCCCACCCTCTCCCTCAAACCTTCTGCACATATAACTGATGTGAATGTTAAAAGAAGCAGACCCAAAACCGACCTCTGTGGTACTCCACTTCACCCTGCTATCCTAGGAGTACACCCCTGTTTAGCACCACCCTCTGAGTTCTTCCCATTAGCCAGGCCTCCACCCACCCCCAGACTCTCCAGTTTGCTCACCAGCCTCCTGTGGAGGCCTTACTGAAGTCCAGATAGGCCACGTCCACTGCCCTCCCTGGTCGATCACCTGAGTCACCCAATCGAAGAATTCAATCAGGTTTGTCTGGCATGACTTTCCCTTCATGAAGCCACGTTGTCTGCTGTCCTGCAAGCCACTTTTCTCCAGGTAATCCACCACCCTCTCCTTGATTAATGCCTCCATTACCTTCCCCATCACTGATGTGAGGCTGACAGATCGATAGTTCTTCACCTCCTTACTTCCTCCCTTGTGTATAGGCACCACGTCAGCCCTTTTCCAGTCATCCATCACTATTCCCATGTTCAGGGACAAGTTGAAGAGCCTTGTCAATGGGGCAGCCAACTCCTCCTTTAATTCTCTGGTCACTCTGGGGTGTAATCCATCCGGCCCCATTGCCTTGTCCGCCCTCAATCTATCTAGCTTTACCCTAACCCTATCTACAGTGAATGGGCTCTGATACACCCATTTGCCCTCCTTCCCCTTCGACTTTAGCTCAGTCCCCTACCGTCCTCCTCCTCTGTGAATACCGAGCAAAACTACTTATTTACTACCTCTGCTTCTAAAGTTTCAGCATTGTAACATAGTGATGTTCTTCAGAGAGCCATTTCTGTGGCAGATGAGGGTTTAAATAGAACTTTCTTAAAGATACATACTTCCTAATTTGTGCCTATAGTGCATTCAGCAAACAACAGTGACAAGTTAATATGTAAGTGCTGAAACCACCACCACCAAAAGTTCAAATTCAAGAAGAGGACATCTTAAAAACTGAAGATAATATGCAATTCATAACTACACATGAAGCAATAACTCTTTGTTTAGACCATTGAGGGTATTCACAGTATTGAAACACTGATTGCTGTGGCCTTATTTATCATTGCCCACTGCAAGTTTTGGTAGCCAAGTATTTGTTTTTATTGGTTTTAGTGCAGAGTATACCAGTACATTTTGCAAATGTCCACCTCTCCGGTATGTTACTGTGTTTTCTATGTGATAACTTCATCAATTCACAGACATTTCTGAATATTGCTCAGTGTCTTTTACTTTGTATTCATGTGGATTATAGAGCAACAAGGTAACATAATGCATGCTGAAGTAAAAAATACAGTTAGAATCGATGTTTCAACCATAGGTCTTCTTCAGGAATTATTTATAAAAGAAAATAGCACAGTTCTTTTTGTAGATAATGTAATTCCTGAAGGAGACCCTTGTTGTAACATTGACTCTAACTCTATTTTCTACTTTAAGTGTGCATTTAAAATTCCTTTTATGTTGATTGCACACATGTGCAAGAAACATATTAAAAGCAGCTTCTCCAGAAGCAGGATGTGGAGGTGTGGCACTGTTGTGGCCAATGCCCTGCAGTCTGTAAAGGCTTGGCCCGCTTCCCCAATGCCATGGCACACTGCTGCTGACACTAGTTCAGCCAGCGTGCACAACTTCTAACATTTTAGTCGCTGCAATCAGGGGCGCCTCATCATTGCAGTATCAGCATTCGCTGCAATGAGGATTGACCGTCATTGCAGGGTAATTTTAAAACACATATTGTTTGAGAATATGGCGTGCTTGCCACCGTGTCCACAAACAATATTAACCTCCCACCCGCAGAGGGTGTGTCCAATCCCCCAGCAGCATGTGCCCCCACTGTGTTTATTTACCGACGGGCCCCAAACCCCGCCAGCTTCAGTGCCATAAGGTTAACTCCCCCCTCTTATGTTGTCTGCCAATGGGGTGCCCAATCCTCATCAGTATAATGTCACCCTCCCTTTATTGTGTGCTGACAGGGGTGCCAAATTCCCGTCAGCATAATGTAACAACCCCCCCCCTTTCTTGTGTGCCGACGGGGGTGCCCAATCCCCTGTCAGCTACAGCTGCCCTCTGAAACAGAAGACTCCAGTGGCATGCTGGGAGCCCACCCCAGTGTGCCACATGCCCCTGTAAAATTAAAAAATGGTCTCGTGATGTAATTTTTTTTTTAACTTGTAAAGAAGGAAATGGTCCCTCGGCGATCTCCCTGCCCTCCTCCCACAAACCGTGCCCACCCATTGCTCACCCTGCCTCCCCACCCCCCTCACCCCATACTTACCTCCAGAGTCTGGCGCGATGATCTTCGGTGGACCAGGAACACGTCTGCACTTTTCAAAGCTGACCGCGAACTGAAGAAATGCCAGTAAGCTGTATAATGGAATACATAGGATTTTTTTCAACTTTGACACATATCTTGGACATTGTTTGGAATTTTTGCACCAAATTTTCAACATGGGGTTTTGGGACCCCTCCTCATAAATTCTGGCACTGTCATGGTGTTATTCAGGTCCAAAAGGGGATTCATGGTCACTGAGCGGAATCCCCTTTGGGATTGATTAATGAAGCGAGTGCCAGTGTTCATGGTGGGCTCTCAAAAAGCCTATACTGCAAATTTGGTGGCAAAATCCAAAAAATGACTGTTTTACAAGCGTGCGTTGTGCAGTTGCTACACACGGTCGTAACTTTGCGAATCTACAATATTTTCACGCCAGATTTTCAACATTGCCATTTTTCCAGATGTCCTTGTGAACAGTGCAGCTGTCATTTCCACATCTTGGCTGAACGTGTTTTTGCACTTAAGGTGCAGAATAGCGTGGTTGCTGTGGGAAATCAGTGTTCAGGATGGATTAAGAAAATTACAGTGGCATTGTTCACGAGCAGAGGTCCTAAAATGCCTATGGTGAAAATTTGGTGATGATACACCATAAAATGACTGTCTGAGCATGCATTGGCAGTTTCTACACACGCTCGTACCTTTGCAACTTTGCAATATTTTCTCTCCAGATTTTCAGCATTGTCATTTTGCCACACCTCCTTACGAACAGTGCAGCTGTCATTCTTCACATCCTGGCTGAAATGTGTTTTCGCTTTTCCGGTACACAGTAGCTTGGTCGCTGTGGGAAATCAGTGTTTGGGACATATTAAGAAAATCACACTTGCACTGTTCATCAGCAGAGGTCCTAAAATGCCTTTGTTGAAAACTTTGTGATGAAACTCCAGAAAATGACTGTGTTACTAGCGTGTGTTGTGCAGGTTCCACATACCCTTGTAAGTTTGCAAATTAGTAATATTTTCATGCCAAATTTTTCAACACTGGCATTTGTGCACACCTCCTTATGAACAGTACAGCTGTTATTTTTCACATCCTGGCTGAAATGTGTTTTCGCGCTTCTGGCGCAGAATACTGAAGTGTCTGTCGGAAATCAGTGTTTGAGACAGATTAGCATCAAGCGACTGAGAGGGGGGGAGTGACCAAGCTCAACTGAGCTCTGTCAGGACTGCTGCAGATTTCTTTGTGGGCATGAAAAGGTGACAATGCAGGCAGGAGCCTAGTACTGAACGGCAGCCTGTAGCGCCGGGAGACACAGAATGAGCAAGTGATGGAGGTGACATGGTGAGCTCACCGGAACTCTATTGGGACCGCTGTGGATTTCTTTGTGGGCAGGAAAAGGCAGCAATGCATGCAGGGGCTGAGTACAAAAGGGCAGCCTACAACGGTGCAAGAAACAGAATGAGCGAGTGACAGAAGGGGAGTGAAAGAGCTCAGCAGAGCTCTATCATGACTGCTGCAGATTTCTTTGTGGGCAGGAAAAGGCAGTAATCCATGCAGGGGCAGACTACAAAAGGGCAGCCTGCAGCAACAGCAGAAATGAAATGAGCGAGTGAGACAGGGGAAGTGAGTGAGGCCAATGGATCTCTGTCGGGACTGCTGCAGATTTCTTTGTGGGCAGAAAAAGATGCTTACAGAGGCAGGAGCCCAGTACAAAAGGGCAGCCTGCAGCGCTGGCAGAAACAGAACGAGCGAGTAAGAGAGGGGGGGAGTGAGCAAGCTCAATGGAGTTGTGTCGGGACTGCTGCAGATGTCTTTGTGGGCAGAAAAAGCCACCAACGCAGGCAGGAACCTACATAGAAACATAGACATAGACTTTGACAGCAGATAAGGACTGCTTGGCCCATCTAGTCTGCCCATTTCCCTACCTACAGGATAGGCTGCAGATCCTAGTTAACCAACAGCCTATTTCTTCCTACCCCCCACAAGAATTGCCTTATGTCTGTCCCATGCATTCTTGAATTCTCCTACAGTTTTAGACCCCACAACCTCCTCAGGAAGGCTGTTCCATGCATCCACTACCCTCTCTGTGAAATAATACTTCCTCACATTGCCCCTGAACCACCCTCCTTCTATCTTTAAATTGTGTCCCCTTGTTCTTGCAAGTCTCTTTTTCTGAAAGATGCTACCCTCTTGGACTTTGTTGATTCCACTGAGGTACTTAAAAGTTTCTATCATGTCCCCCCTCTCCCTTCTTTCCTCAAGGGTATACATAATAAGCTCCTTTAGTCTCTCCTTAAATGGCTTCTCTTGCAGACCCACACCATTTTAGTTGCCCTCCTCTGGACTACCTTTATCCTGTCTATGTCCTTGCGGAGATGGGGTCTCCAGAACTGGACACAATACTCAGATGGGGTCTCACCAACTGTCTGTACAGAGGGATAACAACTTCCTGTTTTCTTCTGCTGATGCCTCCCTATACATCCCAGTATACCCCAGCCCTCCTACTGCCTTCTCACATTGCTTGCTGACCTAAGGTCATCTGATATGATTACCCCCAGGTCCCTTTCCTTTTTTTGTTGTTACTACCTCCCCACCATTGTGTATTCTTCCCTGGGTTCTTGTTTCCCAGGTGCATTATTTGCACTTCTTTGCATTGAATCCTAGCTGCCATACTTCTGACCATTCCTCCAACCTTGCCAAGTCCCTTTTCATCCTTTCCACGCCTCCTTGTGTATCAGCCCTGTTGCAGATCTTTGTGTCATCTGCAAAAAGGCATACTTTTCCTTCCAGTCCCTCTGCAATGTCACTGATGAAGACATTAAAAGGACTGGACCTAATACTGAACCCTGCGGTACCCCACTAGTAACCCCTCTTTCTTCAAGTGGACTCCATTTACAATTACATTCTGTGTCCTGTTGTGCGCCAATGTTTTACCCAGGCTACCACCCTGGGACCCACTCCCAGGCTGGTTAATTTGACTATTAATCTTTTGTGGGACTGGGTCAAATGCCTTGCAAAGTCTAAGTAGGCCATGTCCAAAGCCCTCCCTGGTCTACCTACTTTGGTCACCCAGTCAAAGAAATCTATTAGATTCATCTGACATGACCTTCCGCTGTGAACCCATGCTGCCTTGGGTCCTGTGCTCCACTGACCTCTAGGTACTCAACTATTCTTTCCTTCAGAAGTGACTCCATCACTTTCCCTACCACAGAGGTTAGACTGACAGGTCTGTAGTTTCCTGCCTCTGTCTTGGTCCCACTTTTGTGAAGGGGAATCACATCCGCCTTCCTCCAGTCCTCGGTACCACTCCATCCTCCCATGATTTATTAAAAAGAGTAGCCAGTGGTTTCACTAGTTCCTCCTTAATTCTTTTAGAATTCTGGGTGAATTCCATCAGAACCCATTGCTTTGTCCACCTTCAGTTTTAGGAATTTTGCAGAACCCTTTCTTCTGAGAAAGGACTGGATTGACCCTCGATCAAGAGTGCTTTTGTTATTTGGATTAAGCACTTCCCTCCTCTTTGTGACTACTGAGCAGAAATATTCATTCAGTATCCTGCTTTTCACTGTCCCTCTGCCCACCCACCGCTCATTCTATTCAGTCTCACTGTCCTCCTTTGTCTTTCTACGCGCTGATGTACCTATAAAGGTTTTATCCCCTTCTTAACTGAGTTGGCTATCTTTTCCTCAGTTTGGGCCATTGCTATTCTGACCTCCTCCCTGCTTCCTTCTGCCTTAACTGGTACAGCTCTCTGTCCTGCTTCTTCTGTGTTTCCTTATACTTCTTGAATGCTGTCTTTTTCTTCCTGACTTTCACAGCCACCTCTTTTGAGAACCCAGTATAAAAGGGCAGCCTGCAACAGCGGGAGACACAGAATGAGCGAGTGAAGGAAGGGGAGTGAGTGAGCTCTGTTGGGACTGCTGCAGATTTCTTTGTGGGCAGAAAAAGACAGCAATGCACGCAGGGGCCCAGTACAAAAGGGCAGCCTTCAGCGGCGGGAGAAACAGAACGAATGAATGAGAGAGGAGGAGTGAGTGAGTGAGCTCAACGGAGCTTTGCTGGGACTGCTGCAGATTTCTTTGTGGGCAGAAAAAGCAGCAATGCATGCAGGAGGCCAGTACAAAAGAGCAGCTTGCAACGGTGGAAGAGACAGAATGAATGAGTGAGAGGGGGGAGTGAGTGAATGAGCTCAAAGGAGCTCTATAGTGACTGCTACAGATTTCTTTGTGGCCAGAAGAAGGTGGCAAAGCAGGCAGAAGCCCGGTACAAAAGGGCAGCCTGCAGCGCCAGGAGAAACACACTGAGTGAGTGAGAGAGAGGGAGTTACCAAGCTCAACAGAGCTCTATCATGACTGCTGTAGATTTGTTTGTGGGCAGAAAAAGGTGGCAATGCAGGCAGGAGCCCAAAACAAAAGGCCAGCATGCAGCGCTGGCAGAAACGGAATGAGCGAGTGAGAGAGGGGGAGTGACCCACCTCAATAGAGCTCTGTCAGGACAGCTGCAGATTTCTTTGTGGCAGCAAAACATGCCAATGCAGGCAGAAACCCAGTACAAAAGAGCAGCCTGCAGCACCAGGAGAAACAGAACGCGTGAGTGAGACAGGCAGAGACAGCGACCTCAACAGAGCTCTGTCGGGACAGCTGCAGATTTCTTTGTGGGCAGAAAAAGGTCCCAATGCAGGCAGGAGCCCAGTACAAAAGGGCAGCCTACAGCGCCGGGAGAAACGGAATGAGCGAGTGAGAGGGGGAGTGAGTGATGTCAACAGAGCTCTGTCAGGACTGCTGCAGATTTCTTTGTGGGCAGAAAAGGGTGCCAACAGAGGCAGGAGCCCAGTACAAAAGGGCAGCCTGCAGCACCAGGAGAAACAGAATGAGTGAGTGACAGAGGGGGAGTGAGCGAGCTCAACAGACCTCTCTGGTGACTGCTGCGCATTGCTTTGTGGGCAGAAAAATGCGGCAACGCAGGCAGAAGCCCAGTACAAAAGGCCAGCCTGCAGCACCAGCAGTAACAGAATGTGCAAAAGAGGGGGAATGAGCTAGCTTAATGGACCTGTGTCAGGACTGCTGCAAATTTCTTTGTGGGCAGAAGAAGCCGCCAACAGAGGTGGGAGCCCAGTACAAAAAGGCAACCTGCAGCGCCAGCAGAGACAGAATGAGCGAGTGAGAGAAAGGGAGTGACCCACCTCAACAGAGCTCTGTCGGGAGAGCTGCAGATTTCTTTGTGGGCAGAAAAATGTGCCAATGCAGGCAGAAGCCCAGTACAAAAGAGCAGCCTGCAGCATCGAGTGATACAGGGCCAGTGAGTGAGCTCAACGGACCAACGCAATCAACATTCAGCATTCACAAATGCTTGTTTGTTTTGTTCTCGGCCCACATACTGATGCAGCACCTTGTTTGTTTGTTTCTATTTTTGTTCTTACATCATGTGGGTTATATTCCATATCAAATATCAGGAAGTGGTGGTCTTCAGTAGTATGTTGTTTTTTTCCTTGGAGTAAAATCTCTTGATTTGTTTGCTG
Organism: Neoceratodus forsteri; assembly: GCA_016271365.2. Lineage (NCBI taxonomy): Eukaryota > Metazoa > Chordata > Ceratodontiformes > Ceratodontidae > Neoceratodus > Neoceratodus forsteri. The sequence continues at coordinate 38,246,285 of CM028134.1, forward strand.
TTAGCTAATAAGGTGTTACCATAGGTGAAACACAAGGATTCCTTCATTTAGTTGCCGGACACAGAGTAAAAATGACACCTTGCAGCTTGCTGTCCAACACTGCACAGTTTTGTAAGTTCATAGTGCCTCTGAGGGCTGCCTCCTATAGTATAAGAGACTCGAGTGTGAGGTTTGGGCAAGAGGACCGCAAAGCAAAGCTGAGTGGTTCTCTCTGCCCACACCTCATGAGAGAAGTCTCTTAAACCATAAAAGGCATCCCTCAGAGGCTCTATTATCTTAATATAATTAATTGTTTTTAAATGCTGGTAACCAGGAAAGGCACACTGATCCAAGACTCATTTCCAGGTATGATCTGGGGGAAGGGGAGAGGGAGTAAAGACATAAACAGCGAATAACAAACATCCAAAGTGCAAAATACTAAATAAATAAGCAGTCAAAATGAGGTGAATAGGTGGCGAGCTCCATGTGACTTAGTAACAGTGTGGAATCATACTTTGAATAAAAGAGAAGTACTTGGGTTCCTACATGGCTACAATAAACAATGTGTACTAGAGTGCATCAAATTATGCACCTCACAGATCAGACAGCAGACTGGGTGCCAGAAGTACAGTACACTCAGTTAGGGGAGAAATAGGTGGGAGAAGGGGGACAGGAGAGAATGGGGGAAGAGAGCTGGAAGGTTCAAGAGGGAGACTGACAGGTGCAAGGGGGAGCAGGGGTTGAGTTTAGCTTGAGTGATTTAAAGTCGAGAGTCTTCGTTTCCTTTTTTTATTTTATTTTGCTGTCCTCCCCCCTGTGGCTAAAGTGAAGTACTTCCTTCTACTGTTCCTGCATGAGAGTACACTGTACACAGCATAAGAGGTGGCATTGCTCTGCATTCTGATTGGCTGAAATCACTTTAGGAAGTATAATAGTTTTTACAGGTACTGCTAGTCAGCTGATACTTGTATTCTTTATTTTGGGTTACGGGAGGCAGATTGGGTGTCAGAGGGTGGGCTAGGGTTGGGGGTTCTCTCATGATTTTATTAGTGAGTTTATTGACTCTGGGGCATGGGATGAGGGCAGGTGGGCGTCTTTAGGTGAAATAGTGTGGGGGGGGAATGGAGAGTTGTTCTTTGTAGCTGGCAGCCAGACAACAATGTATTATTACCAGCGCCTACTTTACTGTAAAACATTCGCCGAGAATGTGGTGGGGAAGGAGGTGGGTGCTAGAGGGTGGGGTGCATACTCTATAGGTCTGGGTGGGTGGGTGGTGGGTGGGAGAGTGGCATTTGTTATACAGCGGGTGGGGAGATTTTAATGTTTTAAAGTTTTTTTGTTTGTTTTTTAAATGCTGCAGAAACAACCAAACACTTTGAATAGTTTTCACAAGTGAAGTGCTACTTCACCTGGTGAAAATTATGCATAGTGGCCATTTGCTGATAGTTTTGCTGGTGAAGTGCCACTGCACATAGGCTTTTCTGGGCAATGGTGGGCACTTTTCCAGATGAAAACTATGTGATGTACACCTTCCAGTGAAGTAAAGTCAGGGAACTTCACAAAGAAATTCACAAAGGGAAGTTTCCCAGCTTCACACACCTCTAGCTCTCCTCCTCCTTGCTACCCCTGTAACATATGTATTTTTGCATATATAGTGAAATAGTTGGCCCTTGTTCTGCCTGGATTTCTATATCAGCTGAAATGTTGTTGTACTACAAGTCAAAGGTCATGGACTATGGTTATACTCTTCTGTGGTACAACAACATTTCAGCTGATTAGAAATCCATCAGTGAGTGTCCACTCTCAGAACTGCCATGTCTGCTTTCAAAACAGCCATGCACTCATCAAGCAGTTGAAAGGAACATAAACCGCAAGTGATGGCTGTTGCGTTTTTTCATTTTTTGAACAGGGAGCAAGTCTGAGAAGAAATGACAGCTGCTTACATAAAATTCTAATTAACTATTCTAAATTTTTTATACATAACTTGCCTTTTGGCAACTTTAGCATGGCTCCACTTTCCATTCTCCTGTTTGATACCAACATGTGTGTGGTCTCCCCGATTCCAAAAACAAACTCCCCCCCAAAAAAACTATAGCCTATAAAAAATACTGGTTGGGCAACCACATGTTGAACCAGCCTGCGCCCGCCACCTTGGGTTTCTTGATTACACTGGACCGCTCAAGCATCCCTCTTGAGGTCTGATGTAATCAAACCCCTCTGTGGCAGCACAGGCTGGTTGTGCATGGTTGCCCAACCAGTATTTTCTATTTTGTGCGGGTTTTTTCTGTTTGGTTTTCTGGGATTTGTTACCTACATCTTGCCATTTATTGTTCCTATACATGCAATTATTGTTATATATGCTACTGATGTGTCACTCCCCATGTAGCCCCTCCCCTGTGTCACACCTGAAGAAGAGCTCTTTCTCACAGAATTCTCAGTGTGCCGATCCTGCTCACCAAATGTTAAATAAATATTTCTTCTATTTTACAGTGAAAAAGTGCAGTCTACAGTGAAATTGTTCCCATACACTTGCATTGGTTATACAGGAAGAAAAAAAAGCAATTCAGTTTCCATAAGAAATAATGTAATCTACAGGAAAACACATGAAAATTCTTTTGTAGTTACAGAAAGATTCCAGGCTGATCTGGGAGCCATGCAAGCTATGCAAAGGTTAACTGGTAGTGGTGTGCAGAATACAGAATTCTACTGGCAGAATTAGTGCAGAATGGTCATTCTGCCAGCAGAATTTCCACCAGAATTTCATTGATTTTTCTGTGGCATTCTGCCTGCTGTGATCTGCGCCATAATATTCCGCAAAACAGCAATTTTTCTGGAGAAAATCATTCTGCAACCATTTCTGTGGAAAATATTGAGATCCACGCAATAACATTCTGCAGAAATATTGTGGAATAACTCATTGCACATTTTTTGCTGCAGAATTCCTCCATTCTGTTTCTGGCAAAATTTGACAGAATTTTGGTGGAATTTTTAAAATTCTGTGAAATTTCATTCTTCTGAAATTTGAAAGTTCCACACAGCACTATTTAGTAGGTGTGTTTAGTTGGTGTACTGTATTTGGTGGGGGTTCCAACACATGCATAATACTGTGCCTCTGACCCCCATAAAAGACATACAGTAGGCTAAAGTTACTGTACTGCACTGTTCATAAGCAAGGCCACTGATTTACGGTGAATAAAACAATGAAATTCCATTTTCAACACTTCAGATTCTGGAATTGCACCGGTGATTGTTACTCTAATTTCCGGATTTTACCAGGATTCTGCTATCATTCTTTTAGTATGTCCATAAATAAACAGAATTAAAGAAAGCTTAATATACAGAGCCTTAAATAAAGCAAACTGAAACTAGTACAGGAAGGAATTATAAGAAAAATGCAAGTTTTGTAGATTTACTGATCTGATATAAAATGCCAGATTCCATGAAATCTTTGTTTTTACCGGTGTTCAGGCAGCCCTAATTCCGGAATTTTACCAGGTTTTCCGGTTAAAACCGAAAAACAGTGGCCTTGTTCATAAGCAAACGTGTTGAAAATGTTTGAACCCACAACTGATGTAGGACTGAACATAAGTGCCGGGAGTCAGGAGATGTTTTCTAATTATTCTCATTAAGATTTATGTTGTATTTTCATCATCACCATTTTTGCACTGATGGTGAAGAAGGATACAGGCAAACTGTAGTAGCAGGGAGGGAGGCATTTATTCTACGACACATGCAAATGAAGTAGCAGAGAAGGGGGCAGTTAATTCATTGCTACAGCACAATTCTGTAGTGAGCGACATGCACAGTATACGGTCACAAAACATGCACGGTATGCAAGTCCCTCCACTGGCAGACTGTAGCCAAACATGTGCATTTGTAACTAGTGAAGACACATGTGCAAAAAGAACTGCAGAACACACCATCTGCAAGGAAAAGCATTATGTTGGACCCCACCAGGATGCAACGCAGAGTCACAAATTTCTGCATGGCAATTGGGATTATCTTGGATCCTGCAGTAACTCTGCTGCAGAATGCTGCAGTACTGCACTGCATCCTGGCATGCTCAACAGTACGTGAAAAAATACATAGGAATAATTAAAGCAAAAATAGTTGTGGTAACATGGTGGTAACTTGGCTGCTGCCAGCCTGGTCATGGCACAAATTTAGCTGTCCGCTAGTCATAAATATAGCAGACTCTAACATGCCCCTGCATTGACTGCATTTAGTCTCTGATCTTCTAACTCCTTAAAAAACTTGGTGCCCTCTACAGAGTAATTGACTGCCTCTCCCAGGATGTGCAAGAACACTTTGTTGAAGGAATGATCATGCCTGCTGTTGATTTTAGTGACATCATGTACAGCAGAGCCAGCCATGATGCAATGTAGCAACTTGCAGTAGATGACGTGTCACAAAATTCTGCATGACAAAAGGGCTTAATTGCCATTGAATTGCATTGTTTCTTGCAGCGTACTGCAGCACTCTCTGTAATACTGCAAGGCACTGCATGACATCCTGGCTGATGCTGTTGTATGCTAACGCACCCATTCAGCATCAACAATGTCTAAGTTGGACACCATGTTCAACTCCTTTTGTTGTTTTGTGCTCTGTTTCCCTCTCTGGGCAGTATTCTGCATGCTTAGTTGCACTGGCCTTCATTTAATTTTAGGCACTTGCAGAAACTCATGCAAACATAGTTACTAGAAGCAGAGAAAGACCCACAGGTCCATCCAGTCTGTCCATTTCACTGCTTAGCTCCATGCTTGGACTAACACCAGTCTTGATTTAGAGATCTGGGGCCCAATATTCAAAAATTTGCATAGTCATTAACCAGTATTTGCCCATGAAAACCAGGTTTTGCACTGGAGCCCAATATTCAAAAGGATCGGTTGTGCCAGTAAACAATGTTAGCACCCACGCAAACCACAATGGGTGGGATATGCAAATAGGGGGTGGGAACAGAAATAGCAGCACAAACCAATATTCAGCAGATTTGCACCACGCAAAAGGGTTTCACGCAGTCCTTTTCTGCATGCAAATACCACCAAACAAAACCCACTCTTACTTCGTGCAACCCTAACAGCTGCCGAATGTAATGTCTTTAACTAGCCGGTTGGCTGCTGAGGGAGCACACCCGCCCCCTGTGGTCCTTGGTACTCCCCCTCCGATTGCCAGCCCATACTATAAAAAAAAAAAAAACTCCCTGGTAGTGGTCCTCCCCTCCCACTGATCACCAGGCCATAGTAAAAAATAAAACCTCCCTGGTACTAGTGCACCCCCACCGTCCTGTGATTGCCAGGCCATAGGAAAACTAAAGCCCTCTTTGGTGGTAGTGGTCCTCCCTCCCTCCCTCTGATTGCCATCCTGTAGGAAAACTAAAACCCTCTCTGGTGCTAGTGGTCCCCCCTCCCTTCGATTATCAGCTTGCAGGAAAACTTACAACCTTCCCTGGTATCCAGTGGTCCCCCTTAGGGCACCAATCCACAATACTGCCAACTGCCAGTTGCAATTCCATAATCCATGGCATCTAGCAGCCCCCCACAGTGGCACTGAGCACCCACCCCCAGCCACCTTACCGGTATCCTTGGCATCATGGATGTGCATAGGGCTTCTGGAACAGCCCTCCTTACACCTCTTCGGCTGGCCACCGTATGTTCAGGCAGGGACCGTACGTCTTATTTATGGGACAGGACAAATTCACCCTGTCCTAGAAAAAAGATGCATGCTCCCTGCCCTGGACAATTGTGAATGCTTCCTTCCCACTCCACTCTCCAGACCCCTTCTACTAGTATGGGTGGTAGGTCTGTTATCCTCCTTCTCCTGGAGTCTTTGGGCCTAAAGGCCTACCTCCTCCTCCTCCTCCCTCAGAAGTTTAAATTTACCTTATGTGTTATGTACCCCCCCCAGTTTACCCCTGAGTCCTCGCTACTGAGGTGTGGTCTGTCTGGTGCATGAAGTGATTTATTTGACAGGTGTCCCTCCCCCAGTCTCCAAGACATAGGGACCCTTCCTTCTTGCACTATTCCCTCAGCCAGATATTGAAATCCTCTACCCTTTTCTTCTGGACCGCACTGGTCCCTTTGCAATGGTGATACTTCTGGGAATGCCATTGATCTTGCTTCTTCCCTGCAGGTGCTTTCTAACGCAATGAATCTACCTTGTACTACCTCCATCTCCTCCCCAGCTAGGTCATTGGTACCTAGGTGTATAACTAGGTTTGGTTTTCCCAGCCCCCTTACCATTTCTATTTTTGGGCACACTTCCCTGCTGTCATCCAGGCATGCAGATCACCTTTCTTCTTGCATTCTGGTACCCGTATGATCCCCATCAAATATCCTTAATAATGGGGTCTCTCAAGAGTACCAAATTCCTATCCCATCCATTCATAACTCCCTTCCTTCCCTCCTTGACTACCCTACTAGCTGTTTCCCCACCTAATTGCTTCCCCTTCACTCTGGATAATGTTCTACTACAGCCTCTACTTCTATCTCCAGTTATGTCTCCATTCCCATGTATGCCATTTCCTTTCTGGCTAGCTATGCCTGCCTCCACTTTTCTCTCACTTCCTCATAACCTATCCTCTCCCTGGTATGCCACACTATCAGTGACATTTCGACAGCATGGTCCCCTACGGTGACAACAGCACCATGTTGCTGGAGGGAACCCGCTGGAACCCAGCACTGTCTGTTAGGGGTCCTGCAGCCCACCCCCCAAATCAGCTCCGACTCAGAGTTGAAAATCCTAAGTGGGGGTGTGCGGGGTTTGGGGGCAAAGCCCCCTGAAGAAAACACTTGTTTTTGTACGAAACCACAGCCGACTGCAAAATGCGGTCAACCTTTCAGTTTCACTGTCCGATCGTTCAACAAAAATTTGTTGACGACCAGTCATGGATCCCCTCTCCCTCACCCTCATTTTTTTCTGCTCTTTGCCTGTTTCTCCTTCTTCCCAGCCTACCTTGACTACCCTTCAGAGTTTCACCCTCTTTTTCCTGTCTTTCAGCCCCTGATCTCATTGTTTTAACCTGATCTTCTACCCCACATCCTGTAGCTCCCTTCCCCATTCTCAACAGTGGATCAAATCTATTCATCAAAGGCACTTCTTCAAAAGTTCCCACTCCTGTTGCTAACCTTGCAGTCCCACTCTTCCCCCTACTACTTGCCATTCACCCTCCCTGGGCTCCCTGGCCTTCTGAGGATGAGGTACCCCCTGATACTGGATGATCCTAAAAGCTCCCTTTTCCTGCAAGAGACCGTAATTCCCCTGTGCACCTCCCCCATACCTTTCTCTCTATTGCCCTGCTTCCCTGACTCTCCACTTCATCATCCCCAGCTCCCATCTAAGCTGTCTTACTTCTGCCCTTAGCTGATCCTGACTCCTACACACTGGACATCCCTCTGTACTCCACATCATCCCCAGAAAGACTGCTGCTCCACAATTATTATACCCTACTACTCTGCTCCCAATGTCCTGATATGTGTACCTGCTCCTGTTTCCACACACTGTCCCAGCCGGGCCCCACCTTCTCCTAACCCCTAGATATATATCTTCATATGTAACCCAATTAGGGATACCTGCAGTAATCACCAAGTTCCCTCATTTCACCTTTCTCCTTCTGCTTCACTAATGCTCAGTATAAACATTGGCTGACCCTTGGTAGGAATCATCTGCACTCCCCTTCCAACCCTTTACTGTGTACTAAGTATCAAATTAGGATAATTACTAACAGAGAGTGGTGTCTGGGGTTTATTCCTCAGATCTAGTTTCTCCAACATGTGGGGTTCCTCAGGGCTCAGTGTTGTCCCCCATGTTGTTCGCAGTGTATATGCTGCCCCTTGGAGACATTGTAAGAAGGTATGGGTTGAGGTTTCACTGCTATGCTGATGATACTCAGCTCTACCTTTCTTTCGCATCTGACCAGGATGGAGCTCTCTCGGTCTTTAATAGCTGTCTCACTGAAATCCAGGAGTGGATGGATGCCAGTTGGTTGAAGCTGAACTCTGATCAGACTGAGGTATTGGTTGTGGATCCTGGTTGCCGGATAGGGTGGGTGGCCGTGGGTTCGCCGTCTGGACTTTTTCTTGGGGATCGTGTCACTCCTGACCTCTTAATGGGTGCGAGACCTGGGGGTAATTTTTGATGAAGGGCTGACCCTGCATTCGCAGGTGTCAGCCGTCATCAAATCCTCGTTCTACCATCTGAGGAATATCTCCAGGATTAAGCACCTTGTTCCATCCGTGACCTTCAGTTCAAGTGCTAAGGCTAACTGCATATAGTCAGGATACATCAAGACTTCATGTTGTTTGAATAGGTAACAGCAAATTAATCAGCTGAAAGAATAATAACACTGAAAATGTACAATCAAGCATTGCAGAGCAGTACAATATTATATAGTGTGGCAATGTGCATAATTACAAGCATTGAGAGGGTAAAATTAATTTGGGCAGGTACAGGAAAGAATAAAGTGATGTTTCCATTTTAGCTTGGACATATTTAAAATTCTGGACACTTGTGAAAAGGGTTTGATTAGCTCACTAAGGATTTCCAGTATAATAAATAAGCAAAAATGAAAATGAAATGAAAAAATGAAATTCAAGGAGCATGTAAGTCAGGTGCAGCTAGCCATTCCATCTTTTAGGTAGCCTACGCTGGATTGCAGCTTGATCAGATTGGTTTCTACACTGGACAATCTCCAACTTTTCATCCAGTTGTCATCATAGCATGCAGTAGGGGTTAGATGAAAGGTTAAACAGACTACAGAGGCAGTCAGGGAGTTTACCAACCCCGAATGTTACACCTGCTAGAGGCGAGCTGTCTGATTTATTCACCTAAGGACCAAACTCATCTATCCTAGGTTTACACTGGACAGTAATGCGTATGGGGGGGGGCACACTTCAAGGTGTGTCTAAATAGTGTGTTATATAGATAGTCAATTTTTGAGAGAGATAATTTATGAACTGTACTATGACTAAGGTTTTGGGTTTTTGGTTTTAAATGATAATAACCAATAAAACACCACTGACGTGTTTTTCGTTATTTTGGTTAAAACCGACAAACAGCGAAATACATACCCCTGCTGCGCTCTCATCCCACACCATCATTGCACTGTAACAGCCCCCAGTAACAGCCACCCAGAGGATAAAACAGCCAATAGTGCTGCTAACAAGTATTGCTGCTAACCCAGTCTGCCCATTAGGTAATTTATTTTAGCCTGCTTCAGCACGCTTAAATTGTGTTACAATGACTCCCCTAATTAAATTTTTTAATTGCCCTTCCTCCCTTCTCAAACAGACCAATCAATTAGACTAGATTAGTTTAATAGAAGTGCACGTAGCTAGGACACTTGAGTGACCTTATTTGGTTCAGTTGTTCAGTTAGTTTAGCCACATACACTGAGTAACCTCTGGTGCTTTCAATCCTTTTCTGAAGGGCTGTGCTTTTTCCTTTGTTATTTCTGGGTCACGGTTTCATATTTTTTACCTAACTTATCTCTTATGGCACCAGATTCAAAGTAAAAATGCCTCAACAATCAAAGACAGCAGAGCGGTATGCAGTTGAGCATAAAGATTTCATGGTTGAGCTTCTCCGTGGCAAGCAAACACTAATTTGTAAGTTCTGCTGAGTTACGGTGCCACTTGTCCCCAGGAAAACCACAAGTCAGCTCACTGAGCATGTGGTTTCACAGACTCACATCAAGCAGAAGCAGCCACTTGAGAACAAAGAGCACTGTTTAAGCCAGATCTCACTCACTGAAAAAATTACAAGGTTCAAGCACAAAAGAGAGGATGAGTGGGACATCGCTCATGAGTTCGCCAGAGTGATGATACAGTCGGGTGTAAGCCTAGATCAAACTGATGGCCCTCTGGGAGATCTTTTTAGAAAATGGGCACCAACAGCATGAACAGTGCCTAAATCTGGCCAAATGTATGAAAAATATCTACTCGAGGTCTTCAATTCCTTCATGGAGCACATTCTTAATTTGCTGAATGGCACACAGATTTCAATTACCATTGATGAAACACCTGAGATGCACAGTGACCCAGCAGTGGCTGTTCTGTTTACTTTTGCCAACCGATTGAAGGGCTGGAGTCGGCGTACCATTATGGCAGACCTCAAAGTGATTGAGTGTTGTAACACAGTGTCAATTGCAGCATTAACACAAAAGGTTCTTGACATCTATGGGAAGAACTGGGAGGATGTTGTATGCATATGCAGTGTCAGTGCCAGCTATATGAAAAAGTTATGTGATGATTTATGGAGAGCACACCCACAGTTCAAGGCATTCCCTGTTTGAGATCTGTGTCTCCTGCTGGATGGTGTACTGAAGGCAGCAATCACCTCATCAAGCATCCTGAAAAAGGTAGTTGACTTTATTTTGCATTCTGGTGCAATTTTTAAATATGCTTGGGAGCTTAAAAGAAAGTACTTTGCAGTGTGCTCATGCCTAGAGGTAAAACAAAAGGTAATCCCCAGCATCACACAAAGACAGTGGTATTCTGTGATAGAAGCTGTAGAAAGCGTGCTTGCCTTGTGGAGACCATTTACTATTTTTCTATTAAGTGCAGACGCTGAGGGGAAGAAATGTGAGGAAATTAGAAAGCATGTGGACGCTGACATAAAAAAAACACTGTGCATTGCGTTTTAAACTTTCTTACAGAGAATATGAAACCTCTGATTGATATTATGAAAAAACTGGAGTCTGAACACACACAGGACCATCAAGTGTTTAACATAGTTGGAGTGGGCATTAAAATTCTGTTAGAGAGCAAAATTGATGGTGGCAGCTCTGAGTATGGACCTGCTGCAAGTGCACTTCTTGGGTATCTGCCATTGGAAACTCAGCAAGTACTGAAGGAAACCTTTAACATTTTCTACACAGCTATGTACGACAAATGGCAGGCTGTAATGGCTAGAAATATCCCAAATCCAACAATGGGATGTGAATTAAATGATGCCTCTCTCTTGTACTCAGTTCAAGTGTTTGATCTATTTAAAAAAATGAATTATCTTCCAACTTTGAACATTATGTATTTATTTTTGATGCTTTTAACAAACATGATACTGAATTACTATGTGTACAATTTGATGAGTACTTTGCAGAACCATTGCGTACTAACATAGAATTAGAAGTGAGCACATTTTGGAGGGGTTAAATGAAGCAATGGCCAGAACTGAGTGAATATGTTCTGTCAATTCTTGCAGTGCCTGTCTCTAGTGTTAATATAGAGAGGGCTTTTTTCAGAGATCAGGGCATTTACTGCCAGAAAAGAGAGAGGGAAAATGTCAAAACAAGCACTGAAAATGCATTGCATGATTTATTACAACAAATTTAGCATTTAAAGTAATGGTGCGATTTCCATGCTGATATTGATCCAACAGCGCTACTAATATGTGCAGTATGGTTGGTGCTAATAATAGGGGATATGGTACTACTAATAGGGTTATGTGCAATTCTAATTATTTTTGCAATTTCTTGAACTGGAACAGCAAAGTACACAGTGACTTTAAAAAAAAAATTAAAATACAAAAATGTATTACAATAAACACTGTTAACTACTGAAAATGTGTTAAGACTTATTTATTTACACTGGAAAATGTAGAATTTTACTACTTGAAATACGAATGAGAAAAGCTGAAAAATAAACACCTTTTTTATTAAACAATAAACGCCTAAAACCAGAAACACTAACTATAAATGACATCTCTACAGTAAAAGGTTGTGGTAGCATTTATTCAACTGTGCTTCCTTGCATTCAAGGAAAGGGTGCCTTGTAACCTAGAAAGAGAATCCAGCTTGGTAAAACACTTTGCAACAACTGAGTTAATATACAGTAAGAAGAGAAAGTCAACTACTAGTCAAATAACAGGCTCAAATATTTAAAGTGAAGTGCGCTGTCTAACACAGCATAACAGGTTTTAATATGCAGTGGAACTGCAATACTAAGCCAGTGTTTAGAGCCAAAAAGCATCACAATAGGGTTCTTTTGATTTAACACAAGCTGGTTTGGGATACACGAGGTCTGGATAAAGTGAAGTTTCTTTGTAGGTTCTGCTGAATAACAATTGAAAAATGGACAAGTGGTACACAGGACGGTATCAAGTCCTGACACAGAAGGTAAGCTCATTCACAAAAATTTTAAAAAGGAGAGGCCCAAGTACTGACCCTTGAGGAACTCTCCTAACAAGAAGAAGTGAGGGGAAAATTGCCTGAGTCCAGTAGTGATCAGACAGGACCTGAATGGGCTGAGAGTGTTACCAGCAACACTTTTTTTACTTAACATTTTTATTAAGTGCTTTATAAAATACATTACATATCACAACAATCAAGACTGCTTAAAGCATTCTTATCAGGTGTACAAATATAGAAAATAAAAATAACTGCTAGAAATGCTGTCATCTTGAACACGTACTTCTGCTCAGTATTCATAGTGGAGGGAGGAGAGGACAGACCACCATTGAGTAGCAGGAACAGAGGGTGTGGAACTGGACACAAGCCCATTTTCGGAGGAAAGTGTACTGAAGGGACTTGCAGCTGTTAGGATGATCAAGGCTCTGGGGCCAGACCAGGGAAGTGCTAGCTGCTGCACTGATGGCATCATTCAACAGTTCACTGGAAACAGGCAAGATTCCAGAGGACTAGAGAAGAGCAGACATGGTCCTTCTACATGACAGTGGCAGGAGGGAGGAGGTTAGCAACTATAAGCTGGTTAGTCTCACTTCAACGGTGGGGAAATTAATGGAAACTCTACTAAAGGAAAGGCAGGTAGAATATCTTGAATACATCGGGCTGCAAGACTACAGGCAGCATGGATTCATTAGTGGGGAGGGGAGAGGTCATGTCAGACACATCTGATTAATTTCTTTGACTGGGTGACCAGAGAAATAGATCAGGAGAGAGCAATAGATGTTGCCTACAGTGCCTGGACTTTAGCAAGGCCTCTGACATTGTGCCACACAGGAGATTGATAAAGGAAGTAAGCAACATGGGGTGAGATCAAAAGTGGTGACCTGGGTTAGACACTGGTTAATGAATGGGCAACAGAGGGTTGCTTTTAATGGCACTTACTCAAATGATGGCAGAGTGATGGGAGAATGACCATCGGGGTGCCACAGGACTCAGTACTGGGAACAGTCCTCTTCAGTGTCTTCATAAGTGACACTGCAAATGAACTGGAAGGGAGGGTATACCTTTTTAGAGGTGATACCAAAATCTTTCATAGGGTGAACACTCAGGAGTTTCTAAGACTCTTTCAGGAAAGCATGCATATACATTTTCAATTTTCTAGCTCCAAAGGTGATTAAGTTGTAAGCATAGAAATATTTTCAGGAAATTTCTCATGCATAATAAATTTCCAGATGCTGAGCCCCTATAATGTCCCCACTGCTCATCCAAATGTTATAAAACTTTACTTAATTTAGGGCCTCTTTCAAATAATATGCATTCCAAATGTCAGATCTCTAGCTGTAAAATTGACCAAGATATGACTGATTAAACAGTTTTGGAACATTCCACAAAATTTTGCAGCATTTCATGAAATTCATGGAATTTTGTGAAAATTCCAGAAAATCAGAATTTGTTAATTTTGCCCAGCCCTATTCAGCACTTGTACTGACTATGCCAGTTCTGCTGATACATAACTAAACCTAACTACTGTATCCACAACCAAGCATCACTCACCAGGTTCCCACTTAGTGACTGGGAGAAACTTCTTACCACCCACCACCTACTCCTGACAGCAGTTTCCTCTTAATGAACCCTTTAGATCGTCATAACACCACATGGCACCCCATCTACCATGAAGATCCCCAATGAATTCTGGTTTGGAGGTAACCACCCTACATCTTTGATAATCTTTCATAACCTGCTTAATCCCACTTTACTGCAGCATTCAAAAATCCAAGATATTTAGTTCTCCTTTTTCATAATGTTTCAGAAAGGTAACTAATCAGGTTTTTAGTTGTCCGGTTGCATCCTGAGCAGGCTGTTAAATATTTCATTTATGCCCGAAGGTTTTAATTTAGCTACTAGTGGTGGTGGGGGATGTCACAGTGTCCAAAGCTTTTGCAAAATCAGTACAGACAACATCAGAACCCACAGAGGAGTCCATATTGGTAACAGTGTAATCAATGATTGTGAGAAGGGATGTGTTGGTAGAACGGTTTGCATGAAAACCTGACTGGAAAGGGTTGAGGACATCCACCCTGTTATATTAGGCAGTGAGATGGACACAAACTAATCTCAAACATCTGACTAAGGACAGGTACGTAGTAGAGAAAGTGGACAATAATTGCTAAGAATACCCAGGGCATCTGCCTTATGTAAGGGTATGACAATGGTTTGTTTCTGTGCACCTGTAAAGGAACCAGAGACCAGTGAACAGTTACAAATATGCATCAGATGCATTGAAATTGCAGTGGCACAAAGAAGCAGGAATGTAGGGGAAACACCATCAAGACCACTTCTAAAATTGAGGCCAAGACACTGAAGTTCATTAGTGCATGCACAACTTTGATTCACTGTGGCAGCTGGAAGGTCAGATGTTATGTGAGATAGCAAAGCTATTGGGATGTTGATGAGGTTGTAATTCAGGGAATTCACAAAGGCATGTTTACAAGACAGTTAAGTTGGGTCAGTGAGAGAGAGAGAGAGAGGTTGGATAGACAGTTGGCCAGACAGATTTAGCAGATTTTTGACTAATACCAGAACATCTTAGGAACATCAGCGGGCTGAGAGAATTTCTTCTTAACCTAGGCAGAATTGGATTTTCTGGTTAGACAAACACAGAGGTTTCTATGTTTATTACAATGCTGTCTGTCAGCAGGAGAGTTAATTACCTTGTGACAAGCCCAACCAGCATGTCTGAGATAAAACAGGTCAATAATATAATCTGACCATTGACCTATGCAAGACAAGAAAATATGTCTTACAGACTGCCATGTAGAGCATTATTCAAATGTGTTTTCTATGAAACACATAAAATAATGTCCAGTCATTTTGAATAAACAGTTTTCTTAGTAAGTGGTACAGTGTATGAGCATTTTATTTAGTCTCAAACTGGGATGATAATTTTCTGTTAATTAATGCATGGCTTACTGTACTAATAAAACATATTAAATAGCTACCTGGGTTGGAATTTACTGCATAATTGCTTGTAATTCAAAACCATTCACAAAATCTTGGCATAGCTATAATAATGTATAATTGACTCAATTAACATTTTGTAATTTATTCTAGAAATCATTATAAAAATAATTTACAATGGAACCTTCTGCTGAATAGTCCCATTTCTGGATCATTACCAATTAGAATGCAATTAAACTATCTATAACAATTATACTAAAACAACAAACAATATAGCATTCACTGACCTGCACAGCCAGTATAGTGTTATGCATGTGCAACTGTGTTAGCTTGGTTTTGGCCATTCACACTTTCTATTCCAGAGGAATTACCACCCTGTAGGGGTACGAAAGGCAAGGAACCCTCAGAGAGGGTTCCACCCCTAGAGGTGCCACGGGATGATTCTTGTGGCTAAAGGTACCTTAGAAATCCCCCTAAGGAGAGAAGTGCTGCTGCTGGAGGAAGAGGGGAGGATGGTGGGGCAAAGAAAAAATGCTTCACAATGAGGCTGAGAGGAACTGCTTATATAGCTCAGGAAGTGGGAGTGGCTGGCTGCTTGAACACTGAACTCCAGGCAAAGCCTTTCCAAATCATTGACCTACACAGCCACTATGGTGTTATGCTTGTGCAACTGTGTTAGTTTGGTTTTGGCTGTTCACACTCTCCATTCCAGAGGAATTACCACCCTGTAGGGGTATGAAAGGCAAGGAACCCTCAGAGAGGTTTCCACCCTAGAGGTGCCACGGGACAATTCCTGTGGCTAAAGGTACCTTAGGAATCCCCAAAAGAAATGTAGTACAACCATCCCCAAAGAAGGAGGCAACACGAAGCATATGAGCAAGCAGTAACTGTGATGTAGTAATAGGAACTGTGACGTAATAGTAGAGAAGCATAGACAGTTTGATAACGTAATGTGATGCTCAGTTTGATAACGTAATGAAATTCCCATGTTTGAGTAGCATGATACTAATGGTTTGCATTGAGATTAGGGGATCCCCTAAGGAGAGAGGGAATGGCGGGACATCCTCCACCTCCATCCAACAGCAGAACCTACCTAAAGAAACTAGGGGACACTACTATGCTAACTAAGAGTTATGACCTGAGGCAACGGAGGAGAGAAAAAACCCCTATGAGAAGGAAATCTTTGGGGATCCAAGGCCTAGGTCGCCTTCCCTCCAGGCTTGGGATAGTTCATTTAGTGACGGCTCTGCAGCTGCAATTTGGAAAACCCAATTAAAGGGAGGTGGAAAATATTCCAAGTTGGATGAAGGCTCTCACTCAAACCCTGTAGTGGAAATGCTGTGGAAGGTTGCGTGAAAACTCTGCAACAATACATGCAACCAAGGTGCAGGAGGAGAGCAACGACTGATGAGGCACTCACCTGGTCTACCCTCCCTAAAATCAAACCAGGTGAACCAGAGGCAGTCATAGGGAGAATGCAGTGAAGGTGCCTTGCTAGGGAATCCACTAAAGGCAATGGCTAACCATTATAGTGGAACACTAGAGCCAAAGGAGGTAACTTTTCCACCCTTCACCACTAGTCTTAAATTCTACACCAGGAGCTGCTGTTGCATAGCAGGCAGCTAAAGCCAAGCCCAGGGCGAGGACATTCCAAGCTATGGGCCAGGTGAGAAGGATCCCACCCCATGTTGGACACACTCGAGATGTGGACTAAATGCAGAGCGAGACCGTTGGCTGCAGGAACCCTCTGCCAGAATAGAATGGCTGGCATGCCCCAGAAATTGACTGAGAGCTGAAAAGCTGGTGAGCTGAATAAGCATGGCATGCTGAGATAGTAATGAGCATTGAGTGCTGAGACCTTGCAAGGTCGAATGCAGAATGGAGTGCAGCAGAATCCCAGAGGCTGAAGCAGAGGGGATGGTAGTAGGCATGAAGCAATGGTTTGCGTAAGCAAGGAACAATAACTGCGTAAGCAAGTGTGGACCTGCATGTAGGTCAGTAAACAGAGAAGTAATAAGTGGACCTGCATGTAGGTCTGCATAATGTGGGGCAAGCCTGCCAGGCATTTCAAAGCCAAATCAAGGTGACAAACTCTGAGGATTTTCAGTGGCGAAGACAGGATTTAGAACAGAATTAATTAACCACATTGGCCACAACCCCCAAACACCTCCCAGTCCCTGCTGTAGGACAAACAAGGAAGCAATGAAAGGGCCGAGAACCACATGCAGATATAAAAGCTAATTTAATAGCCTCAGTAGGAGCTTTAGCTAACCTCAGAGTAGAACAAGGTACAGTAGCAATGGGAGTAAACAAAGCTGTAGCAGGACGCAATTAGGCCTGTACAGCAGTAGTGAAAACAGTTGAGTACACAGAGTTGTAACTGCAATAAACAAAATAAAAGGAGGCACAATGCTCTGAAAGCACTGTAAAAAGGCAGTGCAATGAGACTGCTGCAATGAGGTAATTAGAACAAGCATGAGTGAGCTGTATAGCTAGGTTCAAAGTAAATCTGGTCAGGTGAAAGTAATTGAGTATGCAACATGGAGCAGCTATAGTTGAGCTGAAACACACAGATCAGGTTTGCAGTTGTAGTGCAAGTAATTTGAGAGTTTTGAATAACTGAAAGCAAGTAGTATGAGCCCTGGGGTAGCAGTATGCTAGGAGCTTAAAAACAAAGCCCTCCCCCAAAAGACAAAACCAAAGACACACAAACACAGAAAACAGGGAACAAAAAAAACAGAAGGAAGCACACACAGCCAAAGGCAAAGCACAAACCAGAAGCAGAAGAATTAACACAGAAGCCCAGCAGAGACAAGCAGGACCAGCAAGGAGGGGGGCACAGGCCACAGCCAGCCAGGGAGGCCCAACCAACTCAGAGGACAAACCGACAGAGCCTTCGGCTGCAAAGAAAAAATGCTTCACAATGAGGCTGAGAGGAACTGCTTATATAGCTCAAGAAGTGGGAGTGGCTGGCTGCTTGACCACTGAACTCCAGGCAAAGCCTTTCCAATTGTGTGGAGTTGTGTGGTGGGTATATTATGCTAAATTATGGCATGGTATGGGTATGGTATATTATGGCACAGTATAACAGGATGATATAATAGTGTATGTTGTGATGTTATGTGGTATGCTACAGTATGGTATCGAATGGCATGGAATTGAGTGGAGGGGTGTGGAGTTGGATGGGATGGTATGGTATGGTGTGGTATGGTATGGTATGGCATCATAGGGTATGATATGGTGTAGTGTCTTGAGGGGTATTGTGTGGTGTGATGTGGAGTAGAATTGTATGGTGGCATGATGTAGCATGAGTGTGGTATGGTATGGTATGGAATGGTATAGTATGGTATGACATGGTATGATATAACATGGCACTGAGGAACGGTATGCTATGTTGTGATATGGCGTTAATTGGTATGGTACAGTATGGTACAGCAGGGTACAGTATGGTATAGTATGGTATGGTATGATATAACATGGCACTGAGGAATGGTATGCTATGGTGTGATATGGTGTTGATTGGTATGGTACAGTATGGTATAGTATGGTATGGTATGATGGTGTGTGGAGTGGTATGGTATTATAGGGTATCATATGGTGTGGTGATATGAGGGGTGTCATGTGGTGTGATGTGGAGTGGAATAGTTTGGTGGCATGGTGTGGCGTGAATGTGGTAGGGTATGTATTGTACAGCATAGCATTGGGGAATAGTATCATGCATTGTGGTATGGTATGGTATGGTATGGCGTGGTAAGTTATAGCATGGTATGGTAATATATAATAAATAATAGCATACTATAATATTGCATAATGTGGTGTGATGTGGTATGATACGGTATGATATTGTATTGTATAGTATGGTATGTGTGATGTCGGTGTAGTATTGCACTGGGGAATTATATGGCATGGTGTGATATCGTATAGGTGGTATAATATGATACGGTATGATGTGAGATGTGGTATGGTATGGTACGGTACGGTACAGTATGGTATGGTATGGCATGGTATTGGGTGCTAAGACATTGGTATGATGTGAGGAGCTTAAGTTTCAGGCACCTATCAGATGTGTCACACAGTGCAATTTATAAAAGAGATGAATAACATAATAAAGTGTATTTATTAGTTTTTATTTAGTTGTCTCCCCACCAGGATATCCTTATTTCTTTGTAGGATGTAATTTCCAAGATGATCCAGTGACAGAGAGCAACAGTATTAAGTACACAGAAAGTTACAGACATCAGTTATTGCATTTTCCGATTGTTCAAGAGACATGGTTACAAAAGTTGACAGGAAATAGTACGCTTATACATGTAAGCTGTGCTAGAAGTTAGAGAATGCCCACTGGTTACTGTGGTGAACGGGGGTTACAGCCATGGATCAGGAAGTTAAAGTGCACACCAGGATATGAACGACGGAAAAGATAAAACAAATATGTTAAACATGACTTAGTTAAATAAATGTGATTCATGAAGGATATTTAAACAACCCAACCAGGGGCTAGGGAGAAAGCACATATGAAGAAAGATCAGGGGACCTTAACATGTACACCCTGGAGCAAGGAGAGAGAGGAGCTACATGTTAGAAATGTATAAATATCTCTGTGGGATTTACATGGTGAAATGTAATGAATTGTTCACCCCAAGTGCAAACACACATACTGGGGGGAATCCAACAGAACTGATGGGGGAAGGTTCAATAGAGATATCCTCAAGTGCTTTGTAGCAAATCATGGTGAATGATGGATTGGCACAGGAGGTGTTCTGTGCCAAAACTGTAAGTGGATTCAAATATGGGTGGGACAGACACAAGGGCCGCCAAGTGCAGGTGGAGGTGCAAAGGGAGGGAAAAGGGAGTTAGATGTTCACCAAGGTCATAGCACACATAAAAGACAGGGTTGGACAGATCTGATGGGCCAGAAGGCCTTTATTGGCCATCGTGTTATAAGGTTCTGTGTTTCTAATATTCAAATTAAGCAGTAAGGCATGACAGAGGGTGTGTTATGGTGGGATAACCACCCACTTTGGGTGGGTTGAAACACGAAGTAAAGCGGAGTGCTTCCACCACCCGAGAAGGGCCGTTATCCCACCATAACACACACCCTGGAGTGCCTTATTGTGATTATGAAATGGGTCCCTATTAGTAAACGTACATTGTATTTTAAGATTGTTTTTGAATTGCTACATATAGAAAAAAATATTTAAAAAAATGTAAAATAAAAATGTAAAAGCAAAAAATAGTTCAATTTGAACATTGCAGTTTTTCACATTGCCAGCAGGTGGTACCAATGCTGCATATCAACAGTAGTATGGGCAAAGGGAAGGCAGGCAGTGGCTTTAGCCCCCCCAGGCTTCAGCCACTAGCATGTCCTGGCAGAGGAGTTTGCATTTGCTGGTGCTGTCTGTCAGTTTGGGGGGCTAGCGTAGATTCCAGTGTCAAGACAGAGCAGACCATGTTTGCCTCCAGTTAGTGTTTTAAAAGGCAGTGGTTGGAAAGGAGCAGAGTGGCAGGCAGATTTTGAAATTGCCAACCAGTTTGGGAGCTAGCCTGTTAGCTGTTTAAAGAAAAGAGACAAAAATGGTAATCACCAGTTTCTTTTGTTGTGGCATGCATGAGTCAGTTTGAGCCATGTAATTACTTATTTTCATCACGGCACTTGAGAATGGGACTATTATCCAAACAAAAAATTTATTTTGGACTTGTTTCTGGAGATCGCTGAGTATATGGGAGACCAGAGCCGGGAGTGGTGGGCTGGCAGTATAGCCTAGATGTTAGAGTAATGAGCTGTGAACGAGCTTGGTATATCCAGCAGACCAGACCTAAGTTTGAGTCTCACAACCTCCACTTGCATGCTGTGCGACTCTGAGCAAGTCACTTAACCTCCCAGTGCTCCCAGGTCGCCCCTGAAAACAAGCACTTGTGCCTAGTGGACCTTACTCAGTTACCAAAGACTACAAAAAAAAAAAAGGGGATGTAAGGTAGGGTCGTCCTATGTGGAAAACAAAGTTAGTACCAGTCATGTTTGTTTAGAGCAATTTGCTCTTAACTAAGGGTGTACTGCTCTTTAATACACTGCGTCACGATATGCAGGAGTTACTTTCAGCCTGGCTGTTGTGCTGGGATAACAGCCCGACTGAAAGTACCTCTGAATCAATCAGGACAAAGCATTCTTCTTACCCATTTCGGAATGTGTCATGATAAATCTGGATGACTAATGGCATTGTTACTGCATAGGAACAGAACGTGCTTGTATTGGGTTAATGCTGTTATTGAAATGGGTACCTTTTAAACATGCTTAGCTAATGAGGGGACTCCTCTGGATACCCTGCATAAGGGACATTTTAGGTCACATATTTTGTGTCAGAAATAGATAAGAGGGAATCCTGGTCGTTATCCAAATAAACTATCCAGGTTATCCAGGGGTACCTGGGCAAATTATCTGTTATCAGGGCTACCCACCCTAATATGGATACTTGATCACTCCATGGATAGGGAACCACAGCAGTTGATTCAATCTCCGAGCATTTCTAGTACTTTTGCCATTGATATTGCACCCTGGATATTGTTCTTCTTTGGGCCTATTTATGTCCCTTCTGCTCAGTAGATGTTCTCTGGACCCCTCAAGACACCCACCAGAAACTTCACCTGCTTGAGTATCTGGTCTATCCCTCATATGGGGGTCCCCTTTCTGGCATAGGAGAGAGCAGGGTAAGTAAGCAAAGCTGTGGCTGGGCAGGGGGAGGAATGTTAGAGGCCTGATGGAAGTGTGTGGGGGAAGGTGGCATGGCAGTCATAAAACAGTGAGTTAGGTGAGCCTCTCCCATTTTCTTTCGAAGTCACACCCACCTAGCCTGGTACACAAATAGTATACCGAAGATGTTTAATCTCAGCTATAAAGAACAAGAAGCTCTAGAAAGTATTTGTCAGGACTAAAGTATTGTACTGAAACCTGCTGATAAAGGGGGCAATATTGTCGTCATGAGTAGAGAAATGTATTTTGAAATGGTACAAAAATTATTATCAGATAGAACTAATTACAAGTTGCTTCCTAACAATCCAACATCTAATTATAGAAAACATCTTAATATATTTTTAAGACAACCAGTGACAGACAACCAAATCACTGAAACAGAATTTGGCTTCTTATGGAAGGAGTTTCCTGTTGTTCCATGCTTTTATGCATTACCTAAAGTGCATAAAAGCATGGAAATGCCTCCTGGACGTCCTATTGTTGCAGGTATAGATTCTTTAACTCAGAATCTAGGTAAATTTGTTGATTTTTTTCCTGAAACCATTTGTCTCTAACCTTATCTCATATGTACAGGATAGTTCTGACTTATTGAGAAAGTTAAAAACAATTGAATGGAATTGTAATTTTTGTCGGTTGGGGATTCATGTGGAATCTCTCTATACCAGTATTATTCATCATGATGGCATTCGAGCTGTTAAGAGATTTCTACGTCAGTCTAAAAATGATGATATACCAATAGAATTCATTTTGGAATCACTCACATTCATTCTTACACACAATTGTTTCGAATTTGAAGGGACTTTTTATCAACAGTAGCGTGGCACAGCTATGGGAGCCTCTATGGCTCCAAGCTATGCAAATTTGTTTTTAGGAGGGTGGGAGATGGATCATGTGTTGAATGGAAGTAGAAATACCTTCCTAAAACATATTGTAAAATGGTACCGTTTTATTGACTATATCATATGCATCTGGAAAGGAAATGAAAGTGAAGCTCGTTGTTTTATTGATTATTTGAACGATAATGAATTGAACTTGAGATTCACATATACTTTTGATCCTAAGAGCTTCAATTTCTTAGATTTGAATTTCACAAGTGAAAATATTGGCAATAATGTCTTTGACATTAAATCAAAGACATTCAGAAAGGAAACAGCCACAAACTCTTTGCTTCACGCTGACAGTGCCCACCCCCCGAAACTTAAAGAATCTATCCCCTTCAGTCAGCTTATGCACATAAGACATAACTGTAGTACTGACACAGATTTTGAGATACAATCAAGTGAGCTGCTATCTAGATTTCTAGATAGAGTTTACGATGAAAGATTTCTTATTGAGACTTTAGCTAGGGTTAGAGAGATGGATAGGGAAGAAATCTTGGAAAAAAGGAATAACATTCCTGATGTTGAGATCTGCAGTTTTGTTACTGAATTTAACCATGTTGCAGGAAGGATAGGCAATATTGTACATAAATATTGGCCTATATTAACAGGAGACGAAATAGTGGGACAGGCAGTAGGTTCAAAGCCACGGGTTTCGTTTTGTAGAGCTAAGAATATTAAAGACATGGTGGTTCACAGCAGGGAAAGAAAGTGTGGCATGTCTGACATTGGTTCCTGGACACCAAGAAGAATGAACAGGTTTTTTTCTTGTAAAAGGTGCAATATTTGTAAATATAGTGTAATTGGAAAAGCCTTTGAGCATCCTAAAGAGCAAGGTGTTACAGTTGCCATACGAGAATTAATCACGTGCAATCCTTCATATGTGGTGTATGTCTTATGGTGTCCCTGTGATTTGTTGTACATCGGTAAAACCATAAGGCCGTTAAAACAGAGAATCCAGGAGCAGGTCAGATCCATCGTGAATGGTCATCAAGATACTCCGATTGGGATGCACTTTATTCTATGCCATAATTCTGATCCACATCATTTAAAATGATGGGGCTTGAGCATGTTGCTAGTTTGTCCTCAGGAGGGGATCGAGCAAATAAACTTCTAAAAAGGGAGTGTATGTGGATCTTTAAGATGAATTCTATGAGGCCATATGGCCTTACTGATAAATGGGATATTAAACCATTTCTTAAGGTCTAAATGAATTATTTGATTGTCTCCCTGACATTGAATGATATGGTATTTGACTGTTACCTTAGCAACCTTGTTCTTAAAATTATTCTTTTTGTATCGAAATGTTATTAATTTCATTTTGTTTCTTTTTTATATTAGGATTCCGGTTGGAATTACTACCTGACTTCTTCAAAAAAATCTATAAATGTGTCTTGAATATATAAAAATAAGAAACGTTGAGAAATATTGTCAGGTTCTGCTTTAATTATGAGAATTGATTGGTATTCCTTTTTCTTTCTTCTTTCTTGGTGTATGTCACTTTAAATAATCTAATCATTGGCTTATAAATTATTAATTGATTGAACATTTATAAACGAGCCTATGACTGGTTCTCCCTTTGAAGACTCGTGTGAGTCGAGGCGCTAGGGGTGTTTTTCTTTCTGCAGCAATCATCAGCACTGTGCTTATTTTGTTATATTTGTGATGACCTTATTAAAGCTAGAGTGTTTTTTACTATAAAACGCTCCCATTCTTTGGTCTTTGGGTCTTCACTCTGCTTCTATAATTATTGTGTGCTTAGAGGTTTTTTGCGCTCTCCATTTTGGCAATTCGTTTTGAATTGGGCTGGCTGCCCCTTTGAGAGCTGCATGGTTGTCCATGGGACTATCGTTCATGGTGTTTTCGCTTGGATTTCTACCCTGGTACTTGGCACCCACAGTGCACACCCTGTAAGCAGAATCTAGATTGACACTGAGTGGTCACCAGTGATGTCGGACCATGCTGAGAGATGCTGTAGGAGGCGATGAGGAGATGACTACTTTGTAATAAGCAGTTGAACTCAAACAGAATGATTCAAACTCTTCCAGGGTTGAAGTGAAATGTTCCCAAAGTCAAACGCAGAGGCTGGCACAGCTCCCAAAAATGTTTTGATGAGTTCTATCAGGAAAGAATGACATATAATACACTATAAGCATCTATTTCTGGCATTTCTGAAAAGTTGTTTTCTGTGTTAGAATGTTGAGAACAACTATTAGTAGGTGCTACTGATTAATTAGCCTTTGAAATTGTTCTCAACTTTGAATGCTGATCAGCAGCACCTACGAGCAGGAGTGGCTTGTGCTAGTAGCTCTAAAATGAAACCAAAAAAATGACAGGCGATATTCCATCCAGGTGAAACACTGATGTGATTCTGGAAACTACTGTAGTTCTATTCCTCCCACTACATCATCAGCATGTGACCATACTCACTGTTACATCACAAACCATGCTGCCTGATTGGTAACATGTGTTACATCTAAGTTACTAATGACGTAGCAGGAGATTGGCTCTTTTTGGTTACTATTGATGTCATAGTGAGGTTACAATGCTGGTGATTTCTAGGGAGAAATAAAACTGATTAGGCCAGCCTCTCATTACACTGGTGTTCCACATGACACCTGACACAGTTGGGTAAAATACTTCTAATTAGCAAAACAAAACAAAAAGAATACTTAATATATAAGAAGTGATCGCTGACTACTTCTGAAAGTTACTGTTAATTCCAGGCAGCACACTACCATTGTAAGGTGGAATGTTACAGCTGAGACTTGCCCTGCAGTTTGCTGGCTCGGTTAGAACTGTCTGACTTGGAGCCTCAGCTAGCAAAAGTTAGAGAGTATAGATGGTGCTTACCTGTGACAGGTATCCTGGGCCCCCCAACAGAGGAGAGTGTAAACAGGCATTTTAGGCCTTCAGAGGCAGGAAAAACATGGGAGCATTTCCAGGTTCACAGGTTATCAGGCTCGAATGAGTAGAGTTATCAGAACTAGTTGAACTTCTTTAGAACCTAGGGGATTGAGTTCTAATTTAGAACTAGAACAAGCATGGGTTCTAAGTATTAAGGATTCTAAATACTAAATATAGGGCCCTATATTCAGAGCCGGTTGGCTTCACATGCAGACAGGTGCGCCACATGAAAAAATAGAGTTATCCTACCCTGGCACCATGTTCAAACAAATAGCATGATCTGAACTGACCCCACTATCTATCTGAATATCGGACCATGGTAGCACTGCACACATCAAGAGAGTCACCATGCTTGGCGCAGCTCTTCCAGAGCACTGGGCTGAAGACCGCCCATAGGAGTAAAGCGTGGCCCACACTGGTTAGCGCCGTGGCCTCCATGGGCGATATTCAGCCCAAACATGCAGATAAGCCCATTGGGCATGCATGGCACTAAGGGGCCATTTGGGTGCCCATTACCCATCTGCATATTAGCACCACGGCCGAGTGTGCTGGGCTAGGTCTCCTCCCCAAGCACTGATCCCCGTCCATGTAATAAAATGAAGGCATTGTTGGTCCAGTGATCCCTCCCATGCCCCAATCACCATTTGTGTAAAGAAACAGTAAAACCTGGTAGTCCAGTGATTCCCCCCATGCCCTGATCCCCTCGTATAATAAAAATAAAACAAAACAGTCAGTCCTGGTGGTCTAGCAGTTTCCCACCAGGCCCTGATCCTTGTGTATAATAAAAATACAGGAAACATTCAGCCCTGGTAGTCTAGTGGTTCCCCCTCCATGCCCCGATTCCCCGTGTCTAATAAACAAAAAATAGAAACAGTCAGTCCTGGTGCTCTAGTGGTCCTTCCTCCCCATTCTCCGATTGCTGTCCCTGTTTAATAAAAATAAATCCCCGGTGGTCAAGTGGGCCCTTCCCCATTCTCTGATCACCATCCAGAGGAAAACTACAATACCCTGGTAATTTAGTGCCCCCCCAGCAGGTAGCGACACACCACCCCACTTCCCCTCAACCCGTCCCAAGCTGGGCACTGGCGTAGCCCACCTCATGCTTCCACGGTCAGCCGCCGACTGAACTGTCAATGAGAACATATAACAGACAGTACAAGCTCATTGGTTGACTGAAAATGGTAATCAATTAAAAGCAAAGATAAAGGACCACGTTGCAGACTTTTGATTAGACCACTTAATAATTGTAAACACATCGTAATAAGTAAAACTCAAGCCAATCAAAAAGAAATTGATTCTTGCCTGAACCTATTTCCAGGTTCTGGAAGGGGAGGCAGGGTAAGAGACTATGAATATTACTGATGGATCCCTTAAAGAGCTAGTGTACTGCTTGGAATTAATAGTAATTTTCAGATGCAGTCTGCTATCACTTCCAGTATCTGAAGTATTTTTTTGTTATTTTCTGTTTGCTAATAAGAGTCAGGATGGTTTCTTTAATTCTTGGGTTACTTGGGTAAGTTAGGACAAAAGTAGGCTTACGCCCATCATGATTGTCCCCCACATAAAGTGGGTAATTTACCTTAAAGTGGATTGGAATATAACCATTTGTCTAATTTAGTTTTGAAGGTATGAACATTTTCAGAACCAATTATGTCATGTGGCAAGGAATTCCTGGCTTTAGAGGCTTCTAATAGTAAAGAAATGATCCCTTTTTGCAGTGTTGGCCCAATCTACTACTAACTGTTGTGGGCTCTAACAGCAATTCATCTATTAGAAAATGTAAGACCACAGTGCTGCATTAGTTGTTGGGATTGAAGGATTTTATAAGTTAGAAGAATATCTCCCACGTCTTTTATCATAAAAGGAAAATAGTCCAGTTTCTTTCAGCCTACATTGGTAATTTAACTTGGAAAGTCTTGGTACCAATTCAGTGGCTCTCCTCTGGATTTTTTCAGCCATGTTGATGCCCCCCTTTAAATACAGACACCAAAAAGGGGAACCATAATCAAGAAATGGCCTAACATAAGTTCTATATGCAGGTATTAGACACTGTTCTGTCCTAGTTATAAAGATCCAGCTAATTCATTTTCAAATATTCCATTAATGCCTGAAGATTTTAATTTAGCTACTAGTGGTGGAGGGGGTGGTCACAGTGTGCAAAGTTTTTACAAAATCAGTAACAGCACCAGAACCCAGAATTGAGTTCTTATTGGTTACAATGTAATCAATGACTGTGAGAAGTCTTGGTAGTATGGTTTGCACAGAAACCTGACTGGAAAGGGTTGAGGACATTCACCCTGTCATATTAGGCAGTGAGCTGGACACAAACTAATCTCAAACATCTGACCAAGGACAGGTAGTAGAGAAAGTGGACAATAATTGCTAAGAATACCCTAGACATTTTCCTTATCTGTATGACAATGGCTTGTTTCTGTGCACCTATAAAGGTACCAGAGAGGCCAGTGAACAGCTACAAATATGCATCAGATGCATTGAAATAGCAGTGGCACCAAGTAAAAGGAACATAGGGGAAACGCCATCAAGATAACTTCTAGAATTAGGGCCAAGACAGTGAAGTTCATTAGTGCATGCAGAACTTTGATTCACTGTGGCAGCTGGAAGCTGGCTTCTCTCCCAGACTGCATGTCCAGACAGTAATGTTTTATGAAGCTGTGTACTGTCTTACAGGTAGCTGCTTTACAAATCCCTTGAAGGAAAATATCCCTTGCTGCTGCCACAAACGCAGAGGTGACCCTTGTAAAATGTGTCGTCAGTCCTGGAGGTGGGGGGGGGGCAACAGAATTGAATACAGGAGACTATCCAGCATGATATAGTTCTCCTAGTTGCTGGTTTGCCTTTCACCACTTCACCATAGGTGATAAAAAGGTAAATGCTGTTGTACCTGACATCTTTTGTGCATTCCAGGCAGGGGCATAGCAAAAATTTTGTTTGGGGAGGGTGTTTAAATATGAATTTTTTGAAAAGGGACAGATAAAAGCCGGGGGTCTGGGGCAGCTAGGCCCCCATAAGCTCTGGGGTGTGTACATGTTCTGTAGTGAGTTTGGGGGGTTTTCTTGAAGAATACACACACTTTTGTTACATGTTTTCCACCCCAATTTCATAGGAAACTTTTTTTTTCACATGGAATCAGAGTTGTGGGAGACTGTGGCTGTCATAAGTCTACAGAACCGCCAATAGTTGAGGACAACTGGTTATTTAACAGTGTGATCAACCACCCATGTGGTTCTACCTGCTGTGTTAGTAATGCTGCCTGGTGACAAGGCATTGTGCCACTATGTGCATGGATTATGGTGGAATGTCATGCCATCAGCACCAGGTCACCATCCATAATTCACCCATGTTTTCTGCCATGGTGCCCTAGCTGCCCCGCCATGTTACTAATATGCAAGCATGTGCCCCTTTTGTATATCTGTATGTCAAAAATGAGCAGTTATATGTACTCTGAGTTCTGATAGGGAACTGTTAGGCTTATGCAGTTTTTGTAATATACTGTGATGTTTGAAAGATTTCTTCATAAAGGCTGTTGCTGGGTGTCTGGGTGCTGCTAGGCCCCAGAAGCTCTGGGGGTTTACATGCTCTGTGGTAAGTTTTAGGGCTTTTTTTGAAGTAAAAGCACAGTTTTGTTACATGTTCCCCACTGCTAATTTCATTGACATTTTTTTATTCCCATAGAATCAGGAGTGTGGGAGACTCTTGTTGGCATTACAGCCAGCAGAACCTCCAATGGTGTGGACAACTGGCTGTCCAACAGTATCATCAACCATTCACCCCATGTGCATTACAATATGCAGTTGTGCCTGCAAGGCTGCAAGTAACTGTGGTAGTCCACCGACTGACCAAGAATGGCATGATAAACCACACCGCCAACACCAACCCTTACAGCCTATGAGAGACATTTGAACTAAAGTTACTGTCTGTAAAAAAAAAGTGATAAACACATTGATGTGAGTGTTAAATAAACATTGTACTTACAATTTAGTGTCTTCTCATCTTCATTTTTCTTCATGTTCTCTTAGGGGCCAAGCTGAGGATTCTTCATGCGATTGCTGATGTCTTGTGTGGACTCGTCCAGTATAAAGTGAGCTTATCACTGGCTCTTCATTCACAGCAGCATCCAGTTCTCCATGTCTCCATGGTATCTGACGATCTGCAATGGTGTCATGCATCTGGATGGATAGTGTAGTAGCATTCATGTAGGTGTCGTAAGGCAGTCCAATCTGTTTCAGTATGAAATCTTTTGAAGAATGGTCGGACATTCCATTTCTTTGAGAAACTTAACTCATTTTATAAACATTGTGTTAGGCAGTTTTTATTCAACAAGAGAATAGGTTGCTTTCAAAAAGCACTGTAAGCTGCAGTGCTTTCACCAGTTGGCTCAGTAGCCTTCAATAGCGCTTTTGTCTTCCAACCAACCAATGTAATTCACAGTCCAAGATTTTTTAAATGCTCAAATCACTCCTTTTTTTTGTATTTAGTTTCATGAGCTGGAGTTCTGCAATCACATGTGGTGCAGAGGGATGCATTCGATGATGACAGTACACGTTTCTTACTATGTATTCGCTCAGTTCTGAGTTGCAGTAAGTTTGCTCCTGAGACAACTGGTCTGGGTCCTGCTTATCTCGACGGCTGGCCCAAGACAAGTTTCCCATGACAACTGGTCTGAGACTGATGATTTTACTCTGGTCTGGGAACAGTTTCTCTGACATATTTCTTTTCTTGCCATTTACACCAGTCAGTGTAGAATAACTATTCCGACATCATGTCACCTTGATCACCACTCAAGTGAAATTTGAGGCTAAAATACATTTAGAGGAAATTGGGATTGAAACTCAGACCACCTGGATTGAAGTCAAAGGTTGAAATAAGCACCTGACTCACAGTCCAAGATGCCCAGTTTCCCCTTAATGACACCTGGTTTAATTTTTCTGTCTCTCCTTGGGACAGTCCGTACCACGTGAAAAAGCATTAGTACCCATCACTGGAGATGCTGCTACTTGTGTAAGGTTGTGCTACGGATGCTTCAACATCATGGTGACAATTGTTGAAAGATGACTATTCAACCAAATGTTTTAGAATGGTATCTTATGTGCAATCAGCAGTTTCATCAAGCAGCACAAATTAAAACCAATCCTCTGTAGGAATAGACAGTCTGCACGTGTAGAAACATTGAATTTGATGGTAGAGAAGGACCGCTTGGCCCACCTAGTCTTCCCATTCATGCAAATTAGCCTTCTCAGAAGTGCTGCCAGTGTGGTGAAAGAGAAAAAGCACCAAGCGAGTCAGAGAGATTGAAGTAGGTGAATTCAACTCATGGCTGTGTGATTGGTGCCACGACAGGGGATACCACTACATATGGGACTGGCACAACTTTTTGGAAAAAGTTTGTTTTTAAATACAATGGAAGCCAGTAAAAGGGCATCCTGAGGGCTCTGAGTCACTGGCATGGACAAGGGAACATCTTTCAGAATAGGCATTGTGCACAGGCCCACAAATTAAGGAGATAAAGGAGACAGGTGGGCCCATGGAGGTAGTGAGTCAGGGTCTGGCACTCAGCTTAAGATCATTCCCCAAGCTGAGAACAAGAACCTTTGCACCAGCTACATCTGCAGATGGAATCTTACTGGAAACAGAGGTAAAACATCTTCTGGCAATCAAAGAAGTGGAGCCAGTGCCCCCAAGTCAAAAAGGCAAAGGCTTTTACTCCAGATACTTCCTCACAAGGAAGAAAAATGGGGATTGGAGACCTATTCTGGATCTAAGAATGGTAAACAGACACATTTTGAAGCCAAAGTTCAAAATGGTTACTCGTTCAATAACTATTCCAAATTGCAAATGGGAGACTGGCTAACCTCCCTATACCTAAAGGATGCTTACTTTCACATCCCTATCAGACCGTGCCACAGAAAGTATTTGAGATTCAGGCTGGCCTCAAGTCACTATCAGTTCACAGCACTTCCATTTGGCCTAACTTCTGGTCCAAGGGCCTTCACAAAGTGCCTGGCTGTAGTGGTAGCGTGTTTGAAAAAACAGGGGGTAACAGTCTTTTCCATACCTGGACGACTGGATAGTAGTGGGTCAATCTTGACAGCATGCAGAGCACTCTCTAGAACTAACAAAATGTACTCTGGAATCTCTGGGTTTTCTCATAAACAAACAGAAGTCTCAGTATACACCAGTTCCAAGTACTGGAGTTCATTGGAGCAGAACTGGACATCTGTCTAGGCAGAGCTTTTCCACCTCAGGACATCATAAACAACATTCTCATTTGTGCCAGGAAAATCCAAACCAGCCAAAGAATTTCTCAGGCTGCTGGGTCGCATGGCAGCTGCCACCACAGTGGTGCTAGGTTCCAGATTTCAAATGAGAGCCATCCAGTTTCACCTGAGACAGTACTGGTCACAAAGGACAGACTCACTGTCCAAATTGATTCCAGTCACCCACAGTCTAGTACAGGCACTGCAGTGGTGGCTGGATGAGCACAACCTTCAGGTAGGCGTACCTTTTCTAAAAGTAACAGCCTTCCTTAATTCTCACAACAGATGCCTCTCTTTTAGGCTGGAGAGCACACTGTCTCGCTCTGCATTTAGTCCGCATCTGGAGCATGTCCAACTTGGGGTGGGATCCTTCTCACCTGGCCCAAAACTGGGAATGTCCTTGCCCTTGGCTTGGCTTTAGCTGCCTGCTATGCGACAGCAGGTCCTGGTGTAGAATTTAAGACTAGCGGTGAAGGGTGGAAAAAGTTATCTCCTTTGGCTCTAGTGTTCCACTATAACTGTTAGCCATTGACTTGAGTGGTTTCCCTAGCTAGGCACCTTCACTGCATTCTCCCTACGATTGCCTCTAGTTCACCTGGTTTGAGTTTAAGGTGGGTAGGCCAGATGAGTGCCTCAGCAGTCGTTGCTCTCCTCCTGCACCTTGGTTGCATGTATTGTTGCAGAGTTTTCACACAATCTTCTACGGTGTTCCCACTACAGGGTTTGAGTGAGAGCCTTCATCCAAATCGGAATATTTTACACCTCCCTTTAATTGGGTTTTCCAAATTACAGCTGCTGAGCCGTCACTAAATAAACTACCCCAAGCCTGGAGGGAAGGCGACCTAGGCCTTGGCTCCCCAGAGATTTCCTCCTCATGTTTGTTTTTTTTTTCTCTCCT
This sequence comes from Neoceratodus forsteri, assembly GCA_016271365.2. Lineage (NCBI taxonomy): Eukaryota > Metazoa > Chordata > Ceratodontiformes > Ceratodontidae > Neoceratodus > Neoceratodus forsteri. Next base: position 38,279,046 of record CM028134.1, read on the forward strand.
CCGTAGCCTCAGGTCATAACTGTTAGTTAGCATAGTAGTGTCCCCTAGTTTCTTTAGGTAGGTACTGGCACAGGAACATTTTCAATTCATGAAGAGCTCCCAGACCAGGGAACATGATCTCAGGCTGCAAGGAGAGAGGTTCTCTACCAACACCTGGAAGCTTTTCTTCACAGAAACACTGGTGGATGCTTGGAACACCCCACCCCAAGAGGTTGTGGGGGTATCAAGAATGTATCGTAGAGACACAAGGGAGCCCTGATATGAAGGACAAATCGAGAGTCAAAATACAGTTATAACAAATGGGCAGACTAGATGAGCTAGCGGTCTCCTTCTGACATCAACTTCTATTTTTCTATGTCACGGTGTACCAGAAGGGAGTTTTGCGCACTTGCCTGTGGACACACTAGTGAAATAACTTTTCAGGGCCATTTACCAGCCAGCAGGTAATACTTAGAAGCCTGATTTAGGCTGTTTCATCAATTAACAAGCCCTTTTTTCATGGCATTGCACACCAGACATGGAGCACACTATCTATTAGCGCTGATCGAGAAGTGGAAATGTAACATTCCTAAATAAAAATGAATGAGTCACCTACAGAGTTGGTGGAACAGTCAACATGAGTAAGGTATAACTGCACCAGAGCCTTGTAGGACAGTCAGTTATGAAAATGTATTTCTTGCCCTTATTACAGGATTTTGCAGCTGTCTGCAGCACTAACCAGTACCACTATGCTATGGTGGCACACTGGCAGCTGGTTAGCAACCTTCCAGTTATACGCATGTCTGACAGCAAGCGATCCCAGATCAGTTTGGAAACTGGTCCTAGAGTCCCAAATGGAGCAATACTCAGACATCCAGTGAAACTGTTCACAGACTAGTATTCCTGGGAAACTGTTCCCAGACCAATTGTGGAAAAGTAGTCCCAGACCAGTCATCATGAGAAAGTGGTCCCATATCAGTTGTCACCGGAAACATTTTATTAGACTCCCTTTTGAAATGTGGGATTGCAACCAGTCTTGTTGCTGGACAAACACTCTAAATTAGTAAGTTCAAGCGCCGGCTATGTGTGGTCACTAGTCTGTCAATCACTTCCTTACTATCCAATTGAATATCCCAGTGAATGCTTAGAAGTGCAAGACCTACGAGTCTGTTTTCACAGCTGATATTGTGAAGTTAACTCTTTAATGGCCTGAGTGAGGAGAAAGATCACCCTGAGCATGCGATAGGAACAGGCAGTGTAACCAAAATCTGCAGAAGCTTGTGCACATTTGGGTAAAACTGTGCATCCCACTGAGTAAGTGCCATTATTAGAGATTTAGGTTTTTCTGCAGTATTTTTCCATTTATGGCCTCACAGCTTCATTTCAGACAATACAACTTGTTCAGAATCAAGATCAGACTCATACAATTTTAGAAGATCTGATGCTCCAGACTGAAAATGACTTGCAAAGCCATCCACTAGGTATACTGGCAAGATGCTATAGAAACCAGAAACCACTTTTGAATGACAGGTAAAGCTATTGTCTAATTCAGACAAAAAAAAGTCAAGGAAAGGAATGTAGACAGCTCTTCAAAAATATTGCTCTGCGTTGTCTTCAGGGTAGTTTGCCCTGTGTTGCTGCCTGCCACTTAGTCTTGGAAACCGTAATTCTTCGCCCAAGCCATGGGCTGTGCTTTGAATGTTCTCAAAGACTTTATGAAAAGAATCACCACAGTCTGATCGCAGTTCATTTATGGCATCTTTGACACTGCATACATGGGCTAGGGTACAACTTATATCACAGTTCTTTTGCTGCAAGTACCTGGACAGAAGGAGTGAGACACTGAAGACTTGTACACAGCAGTGCAACAAAGAATTCACTGGGGCCGATAGCAGCACGAAACTAAGTAGCTTTTGAAGAACATTCATTGTTTCCATTTTCTACAAAGTGTTCCAATGCTGCTGTGACTGGAGAAATCAGCTCACTAAAGGTTGTTAGACTGTCAAGTCGTTCAACCCACTTAGTGTCACACAGAGGTAAAAGTCTGTCTTTTTTTGATTGAGGAAGGATTATGCCTACTTGTTCCTTTAAGATAGCGATACACTGCGCAGAAGATCGAAAGAAGGTGCAAACATCACTGACAGTTCCTAAACAATTGCGAATAGCTGCCACTGAGCAACATTTGCTTAGAGCTAAATTTAGTGAGTGACTAGTGCAATGCAGGTAAAGAGCTGTTGGGTATTGCTGCTGAATTAATGCTTGTACACCTTGTACTCTGCCTGACATATGACTGGTGCCATCATAACCTTGACCTCGCATATCAGTAAGGTTGAGACCACGATCTCCAACACTGGCAAGAAACCTCAAAATATTATCAGACAGATTTCTTCCTGTCAGATCATATACAGATATAAAACCCAAAACGTCTTCTCTCACGTTCTAAGTTTTGAAAGGTGCCGTTTCACTAACTTGGCGATCAACATATTGGACACACGCTTAAAGCTGCTCTATTCCAGAAATATCTGTTGTTTCATCTGCAAGGACTATAAAGTATTTGGCATTCCAGCTTTTGTCTACCAGCTTTCTCTGGATTTCAGCTCCACATGCAGTAACAATCTCATTTTGAATGTATGGGCTAATGTAAGTTGCTTTAAGAGAGGAAGTTTGGAGAGGATCTCACAGCACTTGGTCACTACTATAAGCTTTAAACCTTATTAGCGTATGGATATTTCCGTGATTTTCTATAGTTATTACTGGCTCATAGGACTGTATTAGTCCACTGTCTCTATGGCCTCGCAAAGCAAGTCCTTGTCTCCCACACACAAGCACTGTATCAACAGTTGACGTCAATTTGTTACGATTTTATTCCACTGTCTTCTTTTTTTGGGAATCTATTTGTGTGGCAATGTCTACTAGTGATCCTGCTTTCACTTTAAAAAAATTTTCCTCCAGTTCGTGGCAGCGTTGATGATAAGCCGTTTTTGCATGATGACTAAATGCTTCCAGTGCATTCTTCCACTTTATGAAAGGCTTATCAACCAGTGCCCCTAAAGACTGACGTGATCCCTATCCGACAGTGCTTTTAGCAAACAGAACACAAATTTTGCAGAATGCTCCATTGTCTTTTGCAGAATAACACAGCCAGATAAATTTGCTTAACCATGAAGCCTGAAATGCTAATTTCTGATCATTTTTCGGGAAAGAATAATCATTTGAAGGTCGCCACACATTTCTGAGTAAATCAAATTTCAGCTGTTCAGATACACCAGTTGCATCAGTTGCCCCTGCATACTGGCCTATGTCAAGTGCATTACAAGTGCCAGTGCTACCAGCAGCAGCAGCGCCAGCGTGATCACTTCCTATACTATCAGGTACACTGGCAGAACATGATGGTTGTGGTTCTGAAGAACTGTCACTGTGATTATTCACTTGTGAAACCTGAGGATCCAGGTCATTGAGTGAACTGTCAGTGTTTTCTGGTGCATCTTCAAGACGGGGTTTCTTAGCAAAATATTTTAGCAGTGTGTTGCTTGATTTTTTTATTTTTCCCTTCTTGTATATTCATCTTGTGCTGCTATTTATTTGGATCACAACGTGATCACTGCAGGCAAAGTGATAAGATTTTAACGCAGGTAGTAGCCAGGACTACAACTCCAGCAAGCTGTAACAGAAAACACGGATTAATGCTCAGCAGTGCTACGATTCACCAAGTAGAAGTAAACCTTATAAGTAGAGTAAACTTTGAACAAAGCACAAGATGAATGTGAACAAAAGCATAAAAGGCCACATAAACACAATTTTTCTATCGGGCACCAGTGATAAAATCCTCCAGGTTTTCCTAAGCCTGAGGAACTGTTTAATGCTGTGCCTGATAGATGGTGGGTGTGCCTACAGCTCCATGCACTTAAACTTCAAGTGAAATATCGATAAAGATGATTCAGTAACACTGTCACACTAATCTGAAAAACAGAAGGAGGTGGGACCCCAATGCTTTCCACTTCCCATCCGGAGCCACCAGCCATTATAAGGCATTGAAACTGTGGAGACACAAGTGTGGGGAAAGGGGTAGTTCAGGTTTTTGCTGCACTGTGCTTCCTAGTCACATAGAAAGCTTTTACCACCCACAAAGAAAACTGGTAAATTGTTTTAAAGAAAGCTATTTAGGACATTTCAAGGAGTTTAATGCAATTTTTTAAAGAAAACTTTAAAAAGTATGTAACGGCCCAGTCCCCTGGGGTTACCTGAATGATAATCCCATCAGTGTTAGCCATGATCTACCAGCTACCTCCTACTTTCCTAATAGGAAGATAGGGGTAACTAGTAAAGGGCTTATTAGCAGCTCTTTACATGACATCATTGTTCACTCAGCTTGAGCAGAGGATGATTATGTCATTTAGAACCATTGCAGCAGCTTGCGCCACAATGGAATCAGTTCAGGAGGACAGTTTTAGAATAGTGATATTGAAGTGCAGTCAGTGTGTAGTGGTCAGAGTGTGAGAGCCCAACATAGTGGAGCTGTCAGAGTGAAAGGTGCATGCCAGTCTGTCCAGTGACTGGGTGAAGGACCTCTGGTCATTTATCTCACCCTAGTGAGTGTGATGTCAGCAATGCCAGGACAACAGTTTGTCATTTCAGAGATAAAGAAGAATGGGACAGCAGTTCTGTGAATGCAAGGGGCAATTCCGTTAGAGCAGAAGAATGTTAGCGGTCCTGTGAGGAGACAAGAGACAGTTTCCAGTCTGTGACCCTGGAAAGTGTAAGGTTTTCTTTAGTCAGATGTCTGTATTGCAAGTTAAATGAAACAGAGTACAGAGAGGGAGACTAGCAATTTTTGTGTTGCTGTCACTTGGTGTATGTGCACTGAGATAAGGCTAGAATGCACCAGTCCGAGCACCATCCTCACCACAAATACGTGCTGAGCTTGAATTTATAGTGGACTCATTTAGTGCCCTAGAGAGTGTGGACGGTCGGTCCTCTGTTCAAGAAAATAGGTTAAGTCACTGCCTTCACAATGTCACATATTCGGCAAAACAGAAGTAAATTTCCCTGCCTGCCAATTCTGGGTGAAGCCAGGAATGTTTGGTTCTCCATTAAAGTTAGTTTTTCAAGCTGGCCCACCAGCACAGCAGTTGGGTTTCTGCTTGCAATGCTGGTGACCTGGGTTCAGGAATGGACTCAGGGAACTGGAAGGCCGGCCGAGGGTGAAAGACTGAGCATCCCATGGAGTGCTCTCCTTCGGGGGAAGGGAGGGCTAGTGTGCCCAGTGCTTGATGGATTCCTGGCGGAGGCCAGGGGAACCACAGATGATCGGCATATTGAAATTAGAGGGGCAGACACTGGACGTCACTGCACGCCCCCACCCCCGAGATAGCTTGGAAAACATTGTCGGCTTCCTAGATGAAGCATGCCAGGTGCCTGGCCTCAGTGGTTCTCCGCCTCTCCGCCAACCTAATATGGCTCTGCTGCACCAACCAGCCCTGAACTCCACTCTGGGGGGGAATCCAGGGAGGTAAATTCCGCTGCCAACACCTTCTCCCATAGTAGACATGCTGGATCAGAGCAGTGGCCCCACCCTGAGATGCATGTCAAGGGGTATCAGCAGGGTGTAGCGATAGGGATCAAGGCAGATGGTGGGGAATGAGCTGAATGAGAGGTAACATGCAGAAAAGTGCAATAAATTTAAAAAAATGTTTTTAAAGTTTATATTTTAGCATCTAATTACGCTGCAGTGGTCTTTCAGGGCACAGTTTAGCCTATCAGGTTTCCTTCTCCGGGAGGTGTGTGTAGTGGAGACTCTGAAGGCCCCAGAAGCTCTTCAAATTAATTTTTTTAATCCATTTTGGAGGTCATTTTGAGGGGTGTTTGAACACCCTAAACACCCCCCAACCCCCTGATTCCAGGTAGTAACCTACTGCTATCTTTACATCCGGGTAGTGGAGTTTTTGTTCCCCAGTACTGGACTTCTCAGTAAAAACACAGGAAGGGCCATTGACTGGTTCAGGTGGAATTCTGACACCACCTTAATGAGGAATTTCATACTAGTTCTGAGAACCACCTTATCCCTATGGAAGATTATGTCCTCTGGATCTGTGCAGAGAGCTTGAGCTCACTCACCCTCCTAGCACATGTAATAGCCACTAGGAATATTGATTTCCAAAGCCATACGCTCAAATGGAGCTTCCATCAACTGGGCAATGCACATATTTAGGTCTCAGGGAGGGACAAGATTCTCAAAGGAGGGTATAAATGGTGGAAGCCTTTAAAGAGCCTTTTGAAAATAGATTGTGAGGCCAGACACTTTCCTTACGAGCTGATTTGTAAGCTGAAACTGCTGCCAAATGCACCTTCAGTGTGGAGGGCCTCAGGCTGAGGGACTGCAGGTGCACAAGGTAATCCGAGACGGTAGGCAGGCCTGCCTGCAAAGGCAATATTCTCTGGGAGCGCACTATAATGAAAATCTCTTCCATTTTGAAGTATATGTTTTTCTTGTTGCTGGTTTTCAGAAACCTTCAACACTCTCATTCTCTGATAAGTTTTGGCTACAGAACTCTAGCTCTGCATGAAGCATGCCCTCAGGCATAGGGTTTGAGATCTGGGAATGTTATCTGCTCTGAGACAAGGTCTGGAAGTTGGATCCCAGTGGCAGGTTGATTGGAGACTTGTGGACAGGGCCGAAGCATGGAGAACCAGATCTGCTGGGCCAAGTCTGGTGTTATCAGAAACACCGTTGCTGGATCCCTCCTGAGCTTTATGAGCACACTCTGCAGGAGTGGAAATGAAGGGAGGAAATATAGGAACTTCCTCGTCCAGAACCAAAGCATCCTCTGGGACTGGCTCCATTGTAGGGGGTACCTGCAACAATAAATGTGTGAGCTCCTTGTTCTCCCAGAAAGCCAATAAATCTATTTTCCATCATCTAAACACTAATGCCAGCAGCTGCTGGTTCAGAGTCCACTGGTGATTTCCGTAGCTGATTCTGCTTATAGAGTCTGCCTGGACATTGTCTTTCCCTGACAGGTATACTGCGGATAGGTCAACACGTAGGGAATAGGCTAGGTTCCAGATCTGCATAGCTTCTATACATAGCCTTGAGGATCTTGTTCTTCCTTCTTGGTTATGTAAAACATTGTTGAGATGTTGTCTGTTTGGATCTGGACAGACTTGATCCTGTATTTGGGAGGAAAAGCTTATTGCTAAAACACTGCCCTGAGTTCCAGGAGGTTGATATGTTCCTGAGTCTTCTGGGTGCCCTAGGTACCACTCACACCGAGATCCTCTAGGTGGCCATCCCACCCTAGGAGTGAGGCATCTCTAGGTAGCCACCCCACCACAGGAGTGAGGCATCTGTTGTGAGGGTACTTGTTGGGGATTGCTGGAGGAAGGAATACCTTATCTGAGGTTGTCCTCTTCTTCCACTGTTTTAGTACCCTTGGTAAAGTTTCTGCAGTTGGCACTAGTTTGGACAGAGGATCCCACCTTTGGGAGCAGTGGTCCTTAAGTTGTACTGAATGTCCTCATCTGGAGCCTGGCCCCTGGCACCACTGCAGTTAAAGAGGCTGTGTGTTCCAGCAATTGCAGGAAATCCCTTGCAGGCCTTGCTGGCCAACTAAGGATTGTGCAATGGAAATTAGACTTGGTACCCTTTTTTGTAGATGAAAGGTCTTCTCCTGCAAGGTATCTAGCTCTGTGTCTATGAAGTCCAATACTTGAGCTGGCTCTGTGTGTGACTTCTGTAAGCTAATCAGGAAGCCCAGGTTTTCCAGTGTGCTTTTTACTAACTGTATAGTGCGCCCTGCCTCCTGCTGTGTTTTTACTGACATTAACAAGTTGTTCAGGTAGGAAAAACCACAATACCTTGTCTTCTTAGCTGTGCAGCACCACAGCTAGGCACTTTGTGAAAACCTTGGTGCTGAGGTAAGGCTAAGGAAGGGATGTGAACTGAATCAACAGTTCCCTAACCTGAGCAATGAGTTATTATTATTATTATTATGAGGTTCTCTCAGTGAGTAGGTCTAACTGGGATGTGGACATAGGCATCTTTCAGATCCCATGACCCCAGCGAGTCCCCAACTGTAGAGATGGTATCACTGAGCTCAGTGTAACCATATTGAATCGTCTCTTTTTATGTGTTTGTTCAAAATCCCTGTCTAAAATGGGACACCAATCCACATTTTTCTTGGCCGGGAAATATCTTGAGAAAAGACCCTTGCACCATTGTGTGGCTGGGATTTCTCCACTGCTCTTGCTTGCAGTAGGTTCTTACCTCCAGCTCCAGCAGGATTTATTTCTGTTGGGGTGTGAGGCTGAACAGTTCTGGCTTCTGCAGTTTCGAATTTTCTGAACTGCAGGGACAAATGCTGACTACTTCAAGAACTCATTGTCTGTGGTGATTTTGACCATTCCTGGATGTAATGAGCCAACCTTCCCCCATTGGCAATGGTTGGTGGAATTGGGCAGAATTGTCAGGGGTTTGCTTCTGCTGGGGCTTAGGGGCTGGTGTTACAGCTGCATGCCTAGTGCCCATTTTACCCCAGCCCTATAGTAACCACTTTGGGATGCATACACATAAGGATCATAGGATCTTGGGTTGTAACTCCTCCCTGCCTCCCCATCCATAATGCCTGTAGGAAGTGGAAGCCTTTTCTTTTCAGTATTATTTCTGTAGGTGATTTTGTACTAGCTACCTTTTCATAAATGCCTCTTTGTCACCAAACTTTCTGAAACTGTGAGTCACCGCACATTTCGAAACTGCGTGTCACTGCCACATTCCAAAATGGTGTCACTGCCACATTTCAAAATTGTGAGTCATCTCCACATTCTGAAATTGTGTGCATCAGTGCCGCATTCAGAAATTGTACATCACCGCCACATTCCAAAACTGTCACTGCCGCATTTTGAAACTGTGAGTCACCACCCCATTCTGAAACTATGCATCACCACTACATCCTGAAATAGTGTCATCATCACATTCCAATATTCTGCATTACTGCCACATTCTCAAATTGTGCAGCATCACTTTGTTGTTAAAATTTTTTTTATTTTTCAATTATAAGGCAATATAAAACATTCTGTAGGATTCCATGCAGTTTGAGTTATACAAACAATGCATAAAACTTTTAACTTACTTAGGCATCTTACCTTCCTTAGGCTTTCAAGTTTCAACTTGTGCCTAAAACAGTGGCTTGGTAGGTGTAGTGCATTAGAGCCATCAAATAGGTAACTGTAGTTACTTGATATGAACAGAAGGATACAAAAACATGAAAATATCTTCCTACCTGTGTTAACCTGAGTATCATCTTTAAGAGGTGACTCTCATTAGGGTGCTCCTGGAGTCAGCGGTGGGGGCACCTTTCAGGATAAGTCTGCATTGAACCAAACAGAAAATACACACAAAGTAACTGGAGGAGAATGATAATTCAGTGCATTACCATTGTACGTCATACTGATTGCATTGTTTAGACAGTCAGTCCTTCTATAGGAGTTTCATCAAGAGTCAGACCCACCCTTACTCTGATGGGAGAGTGGAAGGGAGGCTGGGATTGCAATTATAATGAGCAGGAGAAATACAGTACCTATTCAGCCGATCCCCTCTCTGGGTTTCAGCAAAGAGAAAAGGGGATGCCAAAAGCTGGTGTAAGTTGGTAAGGTGTTAGCCACCACATGTGACATTCTCATCAGGGTGGCCACTTGGGCTAGGGAATTCATTACCTCTTTCATCGTGGGGATGTCACTTGTCCACCATCTGCATCGGAGTAATCATTTAACCGCCATGCTCGGGATCGAGGTCCACTTTTGTTCATGGGAGCTAAGGTGAGGAATGGAATTATGTAGACCTGCAACAGCACTTCGAGGCAGGGGATGGATTTCTTCAGAATTGTACTACCCAAAGTGGCCACTGTCTCCCATATCGGTCTTATCAGAGGACAGTCCCAAAGGATATGCAGGAGATCCCTTGATGAAGGCTACATCTCCAACACTTGTCATCCTGGATAAGCCTAGCTTTATGTAACACTGCGGAGTTTTGTACCAGGACTGGAGAATTTCATTCTGTATTAAGGCACTTCTGGGGTCTGGGTATGCTTTGTGGGTGAGCCTCCAGCAAGCTCCTGGCTGCGTCTGAGATTTGAGTATTCAGGAAGACTCCATTTAGCTTTAGCCTCCTGTGATTGTGAGGGATGTGAGCATGGAGAGCTGCGATATGACGCTGGTATGACCTCTCTTAAGGGAAAGCCATTTTGAAAGTTGAGAAGGGGATTTCCCTTTTGGGGTATCCCTGATATATTTTGAGACTGACCCTCTAACTTGCAGGTATCTCCAAAATTCTTGAGGTGGAATAGGGAAGCGGGTGCATAGACTTTCAAAGGTATCTATCCTGCTAGTATTAGGGACTAATATGTCCTGGATACGTAGCAGTCCCACTTCCTCCCACTTGGACCACCAGATGGGTGAGTTACCCACAGTGATATGTTTATTTCCCAAAGAGGGTTAGGCCTAGAGAGAGGAGCTAATGTTCAGCTTTCTGTGGAGGCTTCCAGTACCCTACAGTGGGGCCTATGGTGGGATGTATCAATGTCTTCTGGGGGGCATTGCATAGCAATAGGGACAGATATGGCACTGAACACTGTTCCAACTCAATTGCCAACCATTGAGGGGCATCTGGGGTAGGATCTTAAAACCATTTTAGTGCTTGAGTCACTTGGAACACCCATTATAGCCCACAAACCATGATAGCCCCACCCCTCCTAGAGACCAGTGGGCGGTATCTTATTCTTGCTGTACCTGGGCCTTTACCCTCCCATAAAAAGGTTCCCACTACTTTATCTAGTCTGTTGTACCACTCCGCCAGAGTCTTAATGGAATGTGGGAAAGAATGTACAGAATCTTGGGAAGGTGATCATTTTTATTGCTGAAACCTTACCGACTAAAAGTTAATTGAAGGGATTTTCATCTATCCAGTTCAGTGCTAATAGTGGAGATCAGGGGTTTTAGGTTTGCTTCCCAGATTTTGGAAAGGTCAGGGGTAATGATGATCCCTAAATATGTAATACCCTTTGGTGTCCACCTAAGATTATGGAGTGCAGCCATGGTAGCAGTACAGTGGGTGTTCAGGGGGAGCACCTCAGTCTTGGATTGATTTAATTGTAGCCCACAGTGTGCAGCAAATTGCGCCATTGTGGCCAGCAGTGGGGGGATGGAGGTTTCCAGGTCAGCCAGAGGAAGCAGCAGATCATCTGCATACATCAGGGTGGAATAATTTTTTTCCCCTACCCACATTCCTTGAATCTGCAAATTTTGCCTAATTGCTGTAGCCAGGGGCTCTACAGCCAGTACAAAAAGTAGGGGGGTACAGTGGGCAGCCTTGACGGGTACCACTCCCTAGCTGGAAATGGGGGGGGAGAGTGGAATTTGTTAATACCTTGGCCTTGGGGGAGTTGTATATTGCTGCAGTCCATGCCAGGAACCCTGGCCCAAACCCCATAGCTTGCAGGACCTGCTGGACAAAGTCCCATTCCAGGGAGTCAAAGGCCTTTTCGAAGTCAATTACTACCTCTGCTGCTGGGGAAGGCAGAGATTTAGCATGGTATATCAAGTTAATCAAGGATCTGATATGGTCAATGCTGTTTGTCCCCTTTACAAACCCCACCTGTGAGGGATGTATAAGAGTCGGGAGGGAAAGGGTTTACCTGGTACCTAGGAGTTTGGTCAGGACTTTACCATCTGCGTTCAGCAGCGAAATTGGCCTGTAACTGGAGGCCTGAGTAGGGGGCTTACCCTTTTTGGGGATGACCGTAATAACAGCCTCTCGAAAGATGGGGGGGGGGGAATCACTACCTCCAGGGCATGCTGTATACCTGACACAGTATTTGAGCTATGGTCTTATGGAGGATTTGCCAGATCTCCAATGGGAAGCTGTCCCCTCTGGGAGCCTTACCCGTACTCAGTGATGATAGAGTTTGTTCCACCCTTGGGAGTGAGTGGGGCATCTAAAGTCTGAGACTGGTAAGGGGGAAGTGTAGGGAGGTTAAGGTCAGCGAGAAAGGAGGCGGTCCCATCTGAGTTGGGGGTTCTTGAAGAAGTGTATAAGGATGCATAGAAATCCACCATTATCCCATTAACTTGCTCTGGTGTGGTATGGACCTTCCCCTGTTTGTCCATGAGACCTGCTATATACCTCTCCACCTGTTGCTTCCTAAGACAATAGGCCAACACTTTCCTTCCCTTTTCTCTGGTCTCCCAGTACTTGTGTCTCAATCTTAGTATAGAGACCTCTGCTTTCCTGGCTAGTAGCTCATTTATTTTCACCCGGAGAGCGACTACCAGTTTCCCAGTTGGGGTGAGCAGGGAGTGGTTGTGCTGCTGCTTGAAAGCACTGTCCGCCTCCTCAATTGTTGTTCCAGAGCTAGAGTTCTTTTCCCTTGCCTTCTTTCTTTATATGTGACCTATGATGGCTCCCGCAAGGTGGCTTTAAACGCCTCCCAAGTATTGCCAGCTAAGGTGTCTGCCAAGGGATTCTCCTGAAGGAATCTGCTAGCCTCAATCTGGAGCCAGGAAGCAAAATCAGGGTCTCTTAGCAGTAATGGGTCCAGTCTCCAGGCGGGGGAGGAGTACACGGCGGGGCCCCATGCATTGGAAAATTGTGTAGGGGCATGATCTGAGAGTATAACAGGGTGGATGGACACATTAAGGGCCCTATTTATGATTGCTGGGGAAGTAGCCAGAACTTTATCCGACTGTGGGAGTTATGAACTGAGGAATGGAAGGAGTAGTCTCTGTCCCTAGGGTGAAAAACTCTCCAGATATCCGAGAGGGCCAGATCTTCCCTTAGTTGTGTAAGGGCCTTTGGCTTTTGAATGAGGCTCTACATTAGTGACACTTCTGTCCATTACAGGGTCCAATGTGAGATTGAAACCTCCTCTATAATCACCGGGATGTTGTTATGGAGGAGTTCACTGACCTGGTGGGCCACTTCATGAAAGAAGGCCGGAGTCTCCTCGTTGGGGCCATATATATTTCCCAAGACCAGGGCTCCCTCAGGAGTATTCATCCTAACCAGCACCTATCTAACGTCGGGGTAGCTGACTGACCTGGATACCGTCCATCTAAGGTTTTTATAGAGAAGGATGGCCACCCCTTTCTTTTTTGTGTTGGTGGAGGTGTTGATCACCTGTCCCACCCAATCCCTCCGTAACCTCTCGTGGTCTATCCGACTGAGTTTGGTCTCCTGTAGGAAGGCCAGGTCAGAGCGCAGTCACTTTAGATGTGCCAGAATTTGTTTCCTTTTCACAGGGGTGTTTAGGCCTTACACATTCCATGAGGTCGCTGTAATATCATTCATCATGGAAGATTAGTAATGGTCTGTGGATTTGGGCACCTAAGACACATACTGAGGCTGCGCCCTGCATGCTGGCCCCAGAGGGACCACCATCAAGAGCGCCACCATCCAAAGGGTGGCAAACATAAACTGTCCAAACAATATGACTATTTTTGTCAGTACTGACTTACTTAAGCAGGTAGTGCATATTCACCAAAAGGTAACATCAATAACATTCACAAGTAACATTTTCCAGTACACGTATTTACAGTGAAAGAGACTAAATAACATTTTGGATAACCAGAGGGATGGCTATGGCCACAGCAATATGCATAGGGCCTCCCTCTGTAACCGGGGCACTTAGGACTGAGTCAGCTATCTTATCTTCTAGGAGATCTTACCTGGGTGTAATGCACCCAGCCTGGGGGAAGTACAGAAACTTGACTCCAAGCGAAAAGAGAAGAGAAAAAAAAAAGAACAAGTAAAGCTCTCTTGCCTCCATAGGCTATAAGTAGGGTCTGGAAATGTCCTGCCTGTACACTGCCGAACTTCCCCAGAGCCCTGATGAGTCTGGAAACTAAGCTAGGAGGAGAGGTGTAAGATTAAAAGATTAACAAGGGGGCAGGCCTATGTACTACCTTGCATTCTTGGAGTTGGTCTACCCATCTGGGTGTGAGAAAAACAGGAGACAAACTAGGAGAAACCCTCTTATTCCCTGGGGAGGGAAAGAGCAGGGGCCTTATGAAATTAAGTAGCAGACAGGATCCCTGAGGCCAGACCTCTGGATGCTGAGCCGGGGGGGGGGGTTCTGCAGACTTGAGCCTTGTTATCCTGGGTCACCACTGTCCAGAATGGATGGGGTGGGGAGTATCTTTGCTCAGGACCTTGTCTGTCTGGAAGCTTTCGCATACCCACATTGTTAAATTAGCTGCATTTTGCTACTAGATTTTAACCTGCCATCCACTAGTCGCCCCCAAGGGAAAGCTAAGAGAGAGAAAGGAAGAAAAACACAACAGGGTGGTCTCCGAGTGCAAATTTTACCAGTAACTAGAAAAACTCGGCCCCCTCCCCATAAACAGGATTAAACTGAGTGTCATCGGGTGATCACCACCGGTCGTCGATCAGTAGCTGGCGGGGCTCCCACCTGCTTGCCTGGGGATGGCAGAAAGTCTGTTTCGTGGATGAAATACTCATACAAGGGCCATCAGTCACAGTTCCTAAAGTTTTGCCCTGCATGGCCTGCCCACGAGGTAAAAATCCCCCAGCCATACTTCAGGCCTCACTCAATGCCCAGGACCAAGGCCATCAGCGACCAGATGAACAAACAGTTTAGGGGAGACAAAACAAGTCAGGTACTTCTCTGAACTGTTGGATGGCTGGATGGTGAGGCAAAAGGGGGGATCTTCGTTGTGAGGTGGCTGGTGAGCTCCTGGAGGCAGGCTGTGACCGACTGGAGGGATATGCGTGATCTTGGCAAGCGGGTGTCTAGTGCTGCCTTAGCTCTTGGGGGATACCATGTTGTCCCATGCAGTGGGCGGCGATCCAGGTGTCTTCTCAAGGGAAGACTCTGGAGTCAGTGCACCTGGAGTATTCGGCCGCTGTTCTGGAATGCCAGGTCGGATGGCTGAGAATCTGTTCTCCATTGGAAAGTCCCAGATTGTGTCCTTCATGCTTTGTGCCTGGTTGTGCTCCATCAGGCTGTCTGCTTGGGACCTCTCTGAGGGATGGTCTCTTTTCCCATGCCTGTGAGAGGATTGCCGCTTTCTGGTGCCACAAGAAGGGAGTTCCCAAGAATCGCCAGTGTCCCCCTACCAGTCCGGTGTGCGCTGTGCTTGTGAGGAGGCTCGGTGAGTGATTTGACCAGTGTCTCTTCTGGGACCATCCTTTCCCTTAATAGATGTACCATCCAAAGCAGGCCAGGTGGATTACAGAAAACACATGAAGGCAGGGGATCTGAGAAGAGCTTGGGGACCCCATTGTGCCTCAATTGCATGGTGGCAGGGTATCGAAAGGGAGAAGGGATTCCATGTCAATGCATGAAATGTCTGGCTTCTGTATAGGACCTGCATTTGTCAGAAAGTCCTTTCGAATAGTCAGGTAGATATTTATTCTGTGTTTTTTGCCAGTACAGTTGTCAGAGGTCTCTGGATTTAGTTAGAATCATTTATTTTGCTTATAGTCCAAGAATCAGGCAATAATAGGCCTGGGTTTGTCGGAAGGTTTTGGTGCTGGAGTGAGGGTGCGGTGGGCCCTCTCTATTTGCAATGTACACTCTGGCGCCAGTTTTAGGATTTCAGATAGGGCTTGTTGTAGGAATAGCTCAGCGCTTCTACCTTCGGATCGCTCCGGGAAGCCTAGGAATCGGAAGTTATTCCTGCGCCCCCGATTCTCCAGGTCATCAATTTTATCTTGAAATTTACAAATCATTTGATGCTGTTCCAGAAGAGTCGCTGTGTGTTCCTGTAAGCAGGTCTCCGTGCTGGTTAACCGCCCCTCATTGTGGAGCATACAAGAGTCTAGGGACTGTAACACACTAGCTGTGTGTTTAGAATCCAAAATTACTTGTGCCATTTGATGCAGGGAGTTGGTTGAACATGGCTTCAATAGCTGCATGGTCCCACGCCGTGGCCTGGAGCTGCAGCGACATGATAAAAAGATAGGCCTATCCGACCTGTTCAATTTGGGAGCTTTTACCGAATCAAGGCGTAATTTGTCCAAGATTATAGTCAGATTTTCTTGTTCCTCTCTGGTAGAAGTATGTCTTGCTTAGTATTAAAAGTTCATCAGATGCAGGATTGCTAAGAATGCTGACGGATTAGCCCTTGGAGACAGAGAGCTTTTAGTTCACACTGCTATCTTGGTTAGCGCCCCTAGTGGCAGTCGCATCACCACATTTTGAAATTGTGCAGCATTGCTACATTCCAAAATTGTGTGTCACTGCCACATTCTGAAATTGTACATCACTGCCACATTCCGTAATTGTGCATCATCACCATATTCCAAAATTGTGTGTCACTGCCACATTCTGAAATTGTAGATCACTGCCACATTCCAAAATTGTGTGTCACTGCCACATTCTGAAATTGTACATCACTGCCACATTCTGAAATTGTACATCACTGCCATATCTGAAATTGTGCATCTCCACCATATTCAAATTGTGTGTCACTGCTCATTCTGGAATTATGTGTCATCACCACATACTGAAATTTAAGGCCACTGGTACATTCCAAAATTGTGCATCACCGCCACATTCTGAAATTGCATATCTCCACCACATTCTAAAATTCTACCTTCCTGCCACATTCCGAAATTGTGTGTAAACTTTCATATTAACCAGCTTAATATGGTTCAAGGTCAGTTGGCATTCATCTGTATCCCCCTCCCCCGGGTCGTGCCTGAAAATAGGCAGGATTTGTCTAGTGCACTTACCCGGTCAACAAAAACTAAATAAACAAATAAATAAATAAAAATATTCCAAAACTGCCTGTCATTATCACATTTTGAAAATGTGCATCCCCGACATACTGCAAAATTGTGCATCCCCACCACATTCAGAAAATAAGTGTCACTGCCACATTCTGAAACTGCATCTCCAAATCACATTCTAAAATGATGCATCCCTGCCCAGTTCTGAAATTGTATGGGACTACCACATTCTGAAACTGCATCACCCCCACATTCTGTGATTCCATGTGCAATTATGAAATTGCATGTTGCCACCACAGTCTGAAATCAAGCATCCCAATCATATGTTGAAACTGTGCAGCACCACCCCATGCCAAATTTCTGCATCCTTTGACACATTATGAAATTACAAATCCCTGCCACCTTCCACAACTAAGTGTCTCCTGCATTTCAAAACTGTGTATCTCTGCCACATTATAAAAATATATATCATGTTAGTAAAATTGAGGACTAGTGGTGTTCCTGTTGATGTACTTCTATTTGACCTTAGCAAAGCCTTCGATCGAGTTCCACATTGGGCAATGCACCAAAAATTGAAAAAGTATGCAATGAACAATACTATTGCTAGGTGGATAGATGATTGGCTTTACAAGTGTTTCCAAGTAGTTTCATGACTCCTGTTGGCCATATTCAGCCATATTATTCTAATAAGCCCATTGGGCATGCAAAGCACTAAGGGGCCATTGCATGCCCATTATACCATACAGCCCCCCCCCCCAAGCACCCATGCTGGGCTATAGAGAAATAGATTCCCTGATGTCTGGCAGTTTCCCCACTCACTGATTTCTATGTTCCATAAATATATGTAACTTCCCTGGTGTTTAGTAGACCCCCACCACCCCAATTGCCATGCCCTGTAAATATATGTAACTGCCCTGGTGTCTGTGGACCCCCACCCCAATGCCATGCCCCATAAACATTTCAAAGGACACAGCTGATGCTGCTGGCTCTGTCCTTTGGGTAGTGGGAACCCTGGGAGAGCTACAGGTTGGGGGAGCTGACTGTCACCAAAGAGGAAAGGGACCTAGGGTTATCATTTCGATGACCTTAAGGTGTCAAAGCAGTGTACAAGGCGGCAGGGAGGGCCAGTGTCATGCTGGGGTGCATAGGCAGGGGTATCACTAGCAGGAGGAGGAGGAGGGAGGTGGTGATGCCATTGTATAAACATTGATAAGGCTCACCTGAGTACTGCGTACAGTTCTGGAGACCACCCCATGCAAGGACATAAGATAAGGTGAGACTATCCAGAGAAGGCAACAAAGATGGTACAGGGCTTAACACCACAAAATATATGAAAAGATACTAAGGGATCTCAATATGCACTTACTGGAGGAGAGGAAACAGCCGGGGGCATGACTGAAACTTTCAGTACCTCAAGGGCATAAACAAGGTGCAAGCGGGGACCTTTTCCAATGTAGAAAAGTAATAGAACAAGGAGCACGATATGAGATTGGAAGGTGGTAGATTAAGAGGTAATGTGAGGAAGTTTTTCTACACAGAAAGGGTAGTCAATACTTGGAATAGTTTGCCACAGGAGGTAGTGGGGGCAAGCACAGTGGAGGGGTTTAAGCATGCTTGGGACAAGCACGAGGGAAGCCTGAGAGGGGAGGGAGTGATGAAAAGCCACTGATCACATAGGGTCAGTGGCCACATACAATTTACTGTATAGGGCCTATGGGCAGACTGGATGGGCCTAGCAGTCCTTATCTTCTGACAATTTCTGTGTATATGTAACTGCCTGGTGTTTAGTGAACCCACTAATTGTGCCCCATATAGGTATGGTACACATATGTAACTGCCATAGTGTTTAGTAGACCCGCTGAATGATTGCAAACACCCCAAACACCCCGCCCCTTCAGGACCCACTGCCCCACACACACTCGCCAAGACAGTGGTCAGTATTGACAGCGACTGGCATAGCCATCCACTCATCTTCTTGACCAGCTGAAATTTGACCATCAGTGAGTTCAATCACAAGAACTGTTTGGGGGGATAGATAGAAAAAACAAACATAACAAATTTACCTGTTACTATAAAGATCACCTTGGTCAGTTTAGCACCTCTTGGGATAAAACTTTTCCAACAATTTTTCTGAGGCTCCAGAAGAACCCGTCTTATAACATATTGCCCACTCAATACTGCTTATAATAACTACAGTATATTTTCAACTAAATTTATTGGGGAACTTCTTTATAATATGATTTATCTGAAAGAAACCAAAAGAGCCACATAAACCCTCCATATTAGGCATTTTTGTGAGTAACTGCTTGGTGATAAACTTCAGAAGCCCTGAACTAAGTTGAGGGAAATCTCTTAGCCATATCTATCTGAAATATTAAAAGGTTATTGCGAAGACAACAAATTATGTGTCTGAGATAGTCCCCAAACCAGATGAAAACAGTAAATTGAATACACCAACTTAGCATTGATTAGGGGAGCTGTATGTCCGTCGCTTAGTACACAGAGAATTGCCAAGTTGGATATTCAGTCTCCATCATCCCTTGGTCTGGCGAGAACACCCATGTTGTCCTCATGGTACTGCACCTAAAAGTAAAAACAAAGAGAGAAGCCTCACATGTAAACTAACCATTTCACTATTTGAACTTAATTAAATCAATGTTATACTTCTTAATACATCCAAGACTAAGTGCATGGTCTTTTCTCATAATTCGACCCCAATACCCCCATCAACTAGTATCCGCACCCTTACACATGAGATAATTGAGCCAGTGTCCACGTTAAAATATGTTGTCATGCTACTTGGTAACAAGCTCACATTTCAGGCTCATATAGAAGTATTATGTAAGAAACTCAGGCAGAAATTGGGGTTCTTTTTTCACAACAAATTATACCTAAGACAAGTTGTTAAGAAGACTATGGTCCAGGCTACCTTCATAACTTTACTAGACTATGGCAATATCATTTACAGTAATGTTATTGCCACCTTACTGGATACTTTAGACATGATCTACCATAGCTCACTATGGTTCATTACTGATCCCCCTACCCTTACACGCCATTGCCTCCTCTATAATACTGTAGAATGGACATCCCTCTGCACAAGATGGACAAGACATCTCAACTTATGGACCTTTAAGGCACTAAGAAATTGATTGCCGGGTTACACCTCAGTGCTCCTTAATAGGATTTTCGGTCCTTAAGTGCTCAGGAAGCATAATGCACTCATGCTTGAGATACCGTGGCATTTTTCTAGGTGTGGGAAAATGGCATTTAGTTGGGCTGCCCCAACTGCTTGGAAAGTCCTACAGAAACTAATTAAGCTCAATAATTTGGTCTCCCTTCCTTATTTCATGCACGCCTCAGTTACAACCAAAAGACAGTGAGATTGTTGTTCCTAGGCATCTGTTGTGCATTCTCATTGATATTGTACTGATTACACAAAAATACTCTCATTATCTTCCAGTAATTCCAATACTTGACTGTACTAGTGTTTATCCATTTTTTAGTACTATTTATTTCCCTTTTCATTTTATATTATTTGCATGCTTTAATTCTCTTATGTTCACGTTTTCCAACGTTGTATGTTACTTCAATTTGTGTATTGCTTTGCTGTCCTACCCAGGACCTCCTTGCAAATGAGCTCTGCTCAATGGATTTTTTTTCTGGTAAAATAAAAATAAGTAACTCTAAATATCTCTGCCTGTATGTTATCAAGTGTGATCAGAGAAGTAGAATCAAGTTTCAAGTTTATTAATCATTCAGCTTAAAACAGTTTTACATTAGACTACAAATACATTTCATAAATGGGCTTTACGTGAGAGTCATCAATAGAAGACGGTATTTGGCAGTACAGACAGTTCAATTGCTTATTGCCAGATACTGAAAACAGAACAACTATAATAATGGTTATACCCTCTCAGTACAACTCTAGTCATGTGAGATCACCTCCTTTCAACCCTTTGCTTCTATAAAGCAAGAAACAATTTCAATTTTAGACATAGGAAGAGCAGAACAAATAAAATTCTGTCAAGCAGTTGTGAGGCTTTTAATATAAATAACCCAAATTCTCAGTCAGTAATAGAGGGCTCAAAGCAGTGTTGGAAATATACTTCCAGAGGTACCAGGGCCCTAAAATTTTTGGATCTGGGACAATCTGAGACTGTTTCAAATTGGTGCATAATGCATACCAGTGGGTCAGATGGAAGGCACACCACACTAAACACTACTCCTTGGTTTACATAGCTCATGGTTTCTTTGTAAAAATAAGCAAGCAGTGTAAAGGCTTGTGTTACGTGGCTTTTAATGCATCTTCTAAACACTAAATATTTGAGCATGGCATTACTGGGAAAGGCACACTGAGCCAAAGCTCATGTCTAGGTTCAATCTGGGAGAGGGAAACCATGAGATTACAAGCCAAAAAGCTATAATGCACTTAGTTATTCATTTATATATATCTAATTATTTTTTGAGGGTAGGGAGGTGGAGGAGAACAGTGCAATCTAACAAGGTGCACAATACAAAACAGTGACAACTGTAGACACAAATACCAGGTGCAGAGTAATACGTTACAGTAAGGTGCATGAAGTTAAACAAATTTGCAACTGTACAAAAGCAATGCACATATGGAGAAGGAACAGTACTGTAAATTGGTGAGGGCGGATGGGGAAACAGAGGCCCAGATATTCAGAGCAGTTGTGCATGGAGCAACTTAGTTGCACTAGCACAAGTGCGGAAGGTGCCAAAGAGCCATATTCAGTGGGAGCCAGTGCACAGTACAAAATCCATTGCGCCAATGCACAACAATAATGTATGCAGGGTCAAGTGCAGGGGGCGTCCCCATGAATATCCAGCACAGTGGCATATTCAACCGTGAAACCATGGCGCAAGTGTGGAGCAAATCAAATTTGCTCTGAGCAGACTTGTTCCCATAAATATAGGGCGCAAACACACAGACAGCAGTTGCACCAGGAGTGGGAGGGGAGAGAGACAGACAGACAAAAGACCACACACAGAAGAAAAGGGACAGAGAGGTGGCCTGGGAGAGGGAAAGAGGGGCAAAGAGAGAGAGAGAGAGTGAGACACACACACATACACAAACCGTGGAGATGAAGGTGACTGCCATCATGGGCCCCCTCACCACGGGCACATTCCAAAGACCAACAGGGGACACCGCAGGCATCACCCAGTCAGCCACATCCTGCCTCCTCACACAGTTCCTCAATGCTCTGCTGCCAAGTGCTTCGGAATTTATCCATTTCCCTAGCACACTGCGAGCATACAGCAACCATGCAGGACTTCCACAGGGTGGCACACGCATGCCTGGCATGATTGGGGCTATTGACTGCACCCACATGGGCATCCGCATGCCATGTGGCCCTGAGGTGTGGCATATATCAACAGGAAGGGGAGCCCAAGTGTTAACTGTCAGGTGGTGTGCAATGTCACAGGCTGTATCGCCAATGTCTGCACCACACCCCCGGGAGTGCACATGATGCATTCATCTGGCACAGATCTGCACTGTGCCACAGGTTTGAAGGTGGGAACATCCCCATGGGCTGCCTAGTGGGTGAGTATGGCACGGGCAAGGGGCGATGTGCAGAGCAGACCTGGGAATGGGGTGGGCAGGGTGTGCATGGTGGCATGGTGCCAGGAACAGGCAAGGGGTGCAGCACAGAATAGCAGAGGGCTAACCATGTCATTCTCCACACAGGTGACAGTGCATACCTGCTGAGGCCCAGGCTGCTCACTCCCCATCGTCCCCAGCAGAGGAACGCTACAATGAGGCACACACCAGCATGTGCAACGTCATCGAGCATGTCTTTGGCATGCTGAATGCATGGTTCCATTGCCTAGACAGGTGAGGCGGTACCCTACAGTACAGCCCCTCAAAAGCCTGTAGCCTGTTCCTGGCCTGCTGCATACTGTACAACATGGCCATTGACCATGGGATAGCTGTTGAGGCTGATGAGGGTGACAGTAGCGGGGACAATGGAGGCAATGGGCTGTAGGGTGGTGGACAGCCACCCCATGGGTGGAGGGATCCCCAATTGCTGCAGCAGACATGACGCCACCGTGACACTATCACACAGGAACACTATGGTGCACACAGGTAGGTGGTACGGTACACATGCATGGGCCACATAAACAGGTACAGCACACATGTAGGGGTGTGCATGGCAATGGGAATGCACACACAGAGGCATGATGCAGGGGTAGGGTCAGTGGCACACAACCACACACAGCATCACACACACACACACACACACACACACACACACACTAGCATTGGTATGTGGCATGGATCAGATGCACTGCTGCAGTGCACAGGTGCAACCGGTGCTAGACTGCCCTCATCATGGCCACGCCACATGGTCCAGTAGCCAGGCAAGCACATACACAGGCAGCATGTGGCACAACACACAAGCACGACACCAGTGGTAAGGTATACACACACACCACCAAGGTGTGCACAGGGCAGCAGCTGCAGACTGCAGTCAGAGTGACCCGCAGCTCAGGGCTGCTGCATGGTACCATGGCCACCACAGCCATGGGGGTGGCCACACCAGTGCCGATCGGCAGCCACAGGCTGTGCATCAGCCAGGGGTGTGTGCAGCAGTCCCCCAGGGTGAAACTGAGGGACCATGACCTTGTCCTCGCAGGGGTGTGCAGGCACCCATACAGGCCAGCCAAGGGTGTGCCTGGGATGTCTACATCATAGCCCTGTGTCTACTGTGTTGGGGTCACCCGATGCCAGGTCCGTGGGGTGGACAGTGCATTGCAGGGGGGGTCACCTGTGCAAGGCCACGCCCTGTGGCAGCCAGCAATGCAAAACCATCCATGATCACACTGGCAATGTGATTCAAGGATGCAGTTGTGACCTCCTGCATGCATTACATCCCCACCAGGATCTGCTCAGTGCCCCTTTCCTGCTGCTCAGCTAACTGGCATACTTCCACACACATTGCATGCACCCCAGCAGCAAGCAGCACCTATTGGTGAATGGACGCCCACAGCAGCTGGGTGAGCTCAGTCAGATGGTTGGCGTCCTTCGGCTCCTGGGCTGGATGCCATTCCTCTTGTGGTGACCGGCCTGCTGTACAGCCTCTCCCTCTGGTGGATGCTGCATAGTGGAGTCTGCAGGAGGAGGGCACAGCAGGTGCACCGCAGCAGACCCTGTGCCAGTTGCCCAGTGGCACCCACATCCTGCTGCTGTCACCCATCCAGCAGCTTTATGCCACACTGCACCTGCACGGCCACACCACCACCATCACTGCATGGCACAGCCGGGCCAGCACATGCCACTGCACCCGCAGTGGTGGCAGGCAGCTGTTTCACTGCTGGCAGAGAGCACTGGGCATGGTACCTGTGTCTGAGGACAGCTGGGGTGACACACCCACAATGTCGCCCATCTGGTAGCCTTCTCCACACACACCCTCCACCGTGGTGCTGCACATGGTGGCTGCCACCAACTCCTCCAGTGGTGTCAGTGAGGGTGCATCTGCTGGCCTTCCTCTGGTAGCAGTACAGGATGCCCTGATGGCTGCCACCTTCTCCTTAATCTGGCGTTTGTCCATACAACCTTTTTGCAGCACTCCTCCGCCAACTACTGGTGGCTGCCATGCCGGTTTACATAGGTCACCACCTCCTCTCGTGCACCAGCTCTGGCCCGTGGTGTGCCCATGGCACCACTCAACAGGGCCTCCCTGTCCAGGTAGGCCTCAAACAGGGCATCATTCTAAGTCTTCATAATGTTGTGACTGCACTTCCGAGCAGGCCCCCACTCCTAGCCCTCCTCATGTGCTGACATGTTGCTTCCTGTGGACATGGACAACACAGTGCATCAGTGGCAGCATCTCACTGGTCCATTCCTCCCTGCAGTGCTGACTGCTCCCAGTGTGCTGCAGTGGCATCCACCACTTACCTATCATGGTTGCAATACCAGTCCATGGCCTGTGCTGCTCTATGGTGTATATGTAGCACAATGCATGCAAATGTGGTCGGGTGCAACAGTAATGACAGCTAATGCACCCCACTGTGCCACGCATTGGCTGATGAGCTCATTTGTATGTAGCTTCTGAATATCGAGATATTGCGCAGGGCGCAATGGGATTGCTCCAGAGCAAGTCGCTGCACAATGCGCGTCATGCTATCATGTCATCAGTTGTGCACTGCATGTGGACAGTGCAATGCAGTGGCAATGCGCATGTTGCACCTGGCCAGCTATGCGCAGGGTCGCGCATGGGGTATCATGCCCTCATCGACAAGCGCGGTGCACTGCAATGGTGGTGACCCCTGACCCCAGAGCCAGACCTCCATGACCCCGCATTGCCATGCCTACTTCACGATCTCTAGCACTGCACGATAGGTTGGAACTGCTCATTCTCCCATGCATCGCACATCAGGTGCATGTGGCAGACACGGCCTCCTCCCTCCATTTTCGCCACTGAACCCTCTACTGTAAAATGGCACAGGGAAGAGGCAGACATGCCCCTAACTGGTCACAGGTGGAATTGGCCAACCTTGTGGCCTGTGTGGAGCCCCACACCACCCAGCTGTTTGGGCAGGTGCCCCTGCAGCAGGCCAGGGGCACTGTGTGGCAGGGGATTGCTG
The DNA here is from genome assembly GCA_016271365.2 of Neoceratodus forsteri. Taxonomy (NCBI): domain Eukaryota; kingdom Metazoa; phylum Chordata; order Ceratodontiformes; family Ceratodontidae; genus Neoceratodus; species Neoceratodus forsteri. The sequence goes on from CM028134.1 coordinate 38,304,376, forward strand.
CCAGCCTGGAGCGCAGGACCGGGGTGCCCAGGACTGGTAAGCAATGCAGGCGCTGCTATGGTGACCTCAGCAGATGGGACCTGGAGAGGCTGAGGAGGCTTCAGGCACATGCCAGGTGTGGGGCTGTGCAACAGCCAGGTGAGTCATCCCATGTTGCATGTCTGCCCTGGTACTGTACTGTGGTGTTATCTTGGCAGCCTGGCATGCCCTGCAGAGGGTACACTGTCATTGTGTGCATCACAGAGTATCATTGCCAGCTTCCACTTGCATTATAGATGCAGCCATGCAGGCGCATGGGATGTGTCTGGCAGGGGCACACCCTATGCACAGGGTGGGCAGCTGCTGTGGTCGGTTACTGATGTGCACCTGTCTTCTTTCCATTCCCAGGGCCGGAGGACCACAGGTGGACCAGGACTGTGGCATTGCAGATGGGACTGTTGCACCATGTCGGCAGTGGACCAGCACCAGCAGGGCCACAGGGCAGGAAGCACTGTCATGGTCCTTCACACTGTACATGGGGGTGGCAGGAGTTGGTGTGGGCATGGCCACCTGTGCCATGTGCCGTGGAAGCTGTGTGTGTGTCACACTGAGCGTGTTGCATGCCACTGTGGCATGTCCATTGCACACATGTGCCGCCTGTTGGTGGGATGGGTGAGCGCCTGACTGACACTGTTGTTGCTGTGGTGCTGCCAGGCAGTGTGCCATGTGACTGTCATTATGCAGTCATGTGGCCATTGTGTGGTGAGACCACCTCTGTGCAATGTCGTGGTGCAGAGTTTCTGGCTGGCGTTGGCCTCCCCTGCAGGTGGCGGTTCGGGCCCTCCAGGGGTGTGTTCCACTGCCCATTGTGCACTGTGGGTGAGCATGGTTCCTTGGGCCATTGCACTGATCACTTGTCCTGTCCCTTGCTATAGATGTCTGGTGGCTAATGCGCACTGCCCCGACAAGGAGGCTGAGCTGCCTAATGCGGGAGATGCTCCTAGTGGTGTCCTCAATCCTGAAGGTGGTGGTGGTGATGAGGCGATGATGGCAGCAGAAAGGCAGAAGCGGTGTAATGCCAGGGTGGCCAGATGGGACTGGCATTGAGGATTCCCCAGTTCTCCCTGTCTCCCCCTGTTTAGCCTTCCCTACAGTCCTCCCTCCCACTGTACAGTCCCTGTTCCCTGTCCCCTTACCTCACTGTACCTACCCTTTCCCAGCCTCTGTTTCTGTATATAGTTCACTTACATATATTTTCTGACATACCTCCCTCTGTCTGCTTTGCAGATGGCGTGAAAGCCATGCTGCAGTGGCCCAGTGTCTGTCCGTGTGGTGTGCATGAGCAGGGTGCATGTTGTGCTTCCGTGGTTTGCTGCTGTGTGCTGTGGTGTGCCCCACCGTGGCAGTGTCCATCCCCTGGGTTGGTGGCTGTGCCTTGGGGTGCCCAAGGCGTGGCTGTCAGGGGTGTGTGGCAGGTATGTTTGCATGGTGGTGGCACACTGCCATGGTCATTGGTCGTGTACTGTCCACACATGGTGTTGAGGTCCTCTGCTTGGCATTGTGTGGCCTGTTCCATGTGGTCTACCACGCTGCCTGCAACCCAGCACATTCAGTGCCTACTATGTGGGCATCCTGTCTGCCTGTGTAGCATGTGTGTGCTTGGCTGCTTGGTCCTGGGTGTGGCCTGCCATGGTCTGGGAGGTGGGCTCCTCTGGTGGCCCTCCATTAGTACCTCCTGTCACCTGCTATCTGTGCTATGGTTGTGTTCAGGGGTCATGTCTGGGTGCCTGTGTACCCTGCTGGCAGTGGCCTCCTGTGGCCTGTCACTGTGCTTCCATGGCTATGTACCTGGGTCTGTTCTTGGTGCCCTGCCCTCCTCTGTTGCTGTGCTGCTCTGCTCCAGGGTTGCACTGGATCATCTCTGTCTGCGCCATGGCACAACTCTGTTTGTGCCATGGCACATATCTACCATATTCTGATGGTTGCACTGGTGCAGTTTGGCCTGCACAACCTCTGAATATGGCTCTGGTTGTACCATTGCACATTGGATTTGCACAACGCTGGACTTGTGCCAGGCTTTGGCGCATTTCTGAATATCTGGGCCAGAGTCTTTAAAGCTCTGCTCAGATTTTGGATTAGGTTACAAATTAAGTGCAGTATGCAAGAATTCATTGTCATGAGTACAAAAATGTTCATGGGAAATATGTATACATTCCAGAAGCAGTACACATAGCCAGAAGCTGCATTTTAAATGAAGATGCTTAGCTGTATAATTTAAATGCTATAGGTCTGTGCTGATATATAGTACATGTTACTCAATCTACAACTACATTTTGTTTATTTTATCTTGAGATAATTTATCATGTCAAAATCTGATGACCATCACCCTCCAGACATGGCTCTCTCCTGCCCCACATTTGTACTGTGTAGTTGTTCCCCCATCCACCTCACCAATTTACAGTACTGTTCCATGGACAGACCTTAAAAAAACAGAGTGTCTGCACTGCAGCCATCCAGGGAAACTGAAGACTCCCTGTCAAAAATGCTTTTCAGTAATGATTCACTGCAATCCTGGATCTTCCATGGTGTTACTTTTTAAAGTACTGCCATACTGGTCTAAGCCCCAACTCATTCTGCTGATATTTTAAAACTTTTGCTTAAGAGACAGCATCATGCGAGGAGGAGGGGGAGGGCTAGGACCCTGGATGAACAGTGGGTCCCATGGTTAGATTCAGAACTCAGGCAGACTGGATAGACCATTGGTCTTTTTCTGCCATCGTTGTCTATGTTTCTATGTAACTCCTGGCAAAGTTCTGAGTAACCTGGAAGAAGCACATTTATCTATTCAGTGAGCCAAAGGAAGCCAAAAACTAGTCTATAAATTTGAAGAGGCTTGGGGAGACAGCGAAGAGAAGGAATCCAACAATTGTGAATGTGAGGATTAAAGGTGTGGTTAGTAGTGTTTCAGCAGATTGTGAGTACTGTGACCATAGGATATTATTCTGCATGGGGGGAACTCAGAAAATGTTTTTCTTTTGGGCAATGTTATTTCTTTATGTTTAGAACAGATAGACTGTCTTAAAAATATTACATATATGCTGCCCCATGCGGAAGGTGTCTCGTAACCTGGAACTCTGTTGAAGACACTCTTTTTCTTATTTTTTGCACAGTCACTCAGCACTTGGAACTAGGGGTGTAGTCCCCCTATCTTCATACTGGAGCTTTTCCTTTCCCAGAAGTTTTTGAGCCACTGTTGGAATTAAGCCGGGGCCTGCAGGGGGTGAGCCCCGGTAATTAATCAAGGAGCCCCGGTAGCTATGAAAAATAAATCTGTGCACTAGGGCAGGTGTTTTGACCCCGGTACCTCTTCCTTCACTAGGAACTTGCAGATTAACACCTCAGACCTAAAAACAGCAACTTTTGAGAAAGGAATCTATGCAAGTCTATTACTAGAGTGGGAAGCAAGACATTAATGAGTTAGGGTCCTAAAAACAGTTACATGCATCATTAAGCAATAGAAATACAAGATGTTTGTGAATCCTGTAAAGAAATAATTATGTTCCACTTCTCTAAAGTTGGAGGCAATACCAGACATAAAACAGACACTCCTTCTGTTGGTATACCCACCCGACAGCAACACTTCGACAGTGAGGTCCCCTATAGCGACTACAGTGCCTTGCTGTTGTAGGGAACCTGCTGGAACTGGGCACTGTCTGTCGGGGTCCTGCACCCCTCCCCAAATCAGCTCCAACTCGGAGTTGATAATACCAACTGGGGGGGTGCAGGGGCACAGCCCCACATAAGGGGGTTTGGTGGTGAATCCCAGAAGAAAACACTTCATGGCACTGGAAACCAGCAGCCAGCTGCAAACTGCGGTCGACTCAGCTAGTTTGCTGTCGGGTCATTCAACAAAAATGCTGTTGAACACCCATCGGGATCACCTTCTGTCTGAGAACAGACTGGGGATTCATTATTTTAAAGGAGAAAGGTCACAGGTGCAGCTAATTAAGAGGACATATTTTCAGTACTATCAGACTGGAATATGACATCATGCTCCTTGGTCCTCCTTCAGTCGACTCTTAGGAGAAGGGGCAGAGAATGATGGCTCTGTGAGCTAGAAGGTTCAGGAATTAGCTCTCAAAGAGAGAACAGCACTGTTAGAAGCTTGCCAAGAAAATCTGCCATGATTTTTCAACTTTGAAGGTACAAAACCTGAACTGTTGCTGTTGGGTCAGAAGGACACCTTTTTGGAGAAAGACACTATTCATGTTTGTCCTGTGAAAGGATGCAAAAGTTTGCTGATCTAGTAAGTGTTCTTTAGCTACCAGCCTGTGGGCACCAAAGACTTTGTGAGAAAAACTTGCAGGTGATCCATGGAATGTCAGTAGCAGAAATGCAAAAGAATTCATTTTTGTTATTAGAACTACTCTCCTAATGTTCCGTTGCTTTACTTTTGATGGGCCTGTGAAGGTTAGTTACTATTTAGAACTTTTATGTGATGCATTTAGTGCTCATTGGAAGTAAAAGGATAATTAGTGCTACCCAAACCAGGTACATTGAAGATACAAGTACAGCACATTAATGAAGCTTGGGCCAGATTTTCAAAAACTGAATAACTCTGCATGTGCTCATACAAAGCTGCATAAGGGTGGGAACCCTTGCAGAGCTGCAATTTGGCATGCGCACAATGTTCAAAGAGACTGTTTTTTGCAACCTTTCCACCGTTTAGAGCAGCTTGCATAGATTTATTTGACATGGCTGTGCAAAAATGCTACATCTTGTAGTGCTAAAAACAACATTTTTTGCATACTGTACCTGGGAAAAAGCAGTCAACCCCACCAAAACACAAACACAATGCTGAAAATAACATTTTCAATTGTGTAAGGTCTTTCTCTGCATCAGCAAGTTGCACATGGGTATTGTTCTATGGGCCATGCCAGGCCCTTTGAAAATCAGACCCCCCCTCCAAGCTCTAAGTGAGGGATGATCTTTCCCCAAGATGACAAGGTAATGTACTTGTTTTGAAAATGGTAGGGAGAATTCTTGATGCTGACTGGCTACAAATGTTGCTGTGTAATGCTTGTGAACATTCCCATTTGCCCCCCTGGCCCCACCCACTTTCCTTTCAGAAACTGGCTCTCATTATGGAATGGTTGTACTCAATTACAGAAGTGTCACCATGACTATAGAAGGTACAGTGGGCAGTGTAAAGGAACAGCAGACAGACAAGATAAGACAAACCGTGTTTAGCACAGTGGCTTGTTATTTACGCTGGTGTTTCTTTAATGACCCAAAAATCCCCTCCTATCCCCACCCATTTGACAGAGAACTCCTGCACTTTACCAGTCAACTGATAACATTAAGGTTGCGACTCCATCTGAGGACTTTGTGTGTGTGTGTCTGTGTGTGTATGCCAGTGAAACTCTGAAGAATGTTTAATTCATGTATCCCATGTCACCATGCCGTGTGTGTGGGGGGTTGTGTGTGGGAGCATTCTACTACTGAAATAATGCAGAACTTTGAATTCTTCTATTCCATGGTGAACAATCACACAGTGTACTGAATATGAAGAAAGGTGACTGACAGGTGAAAAACATCTGTGGAAGGACTATTTTGCATTATTTAGCAACATTGTATTATACTTTTTGTGGGTTTGAAAACTTTTAGAGTCTCTGTTTTTTAAAAGTTGCCTCTGGGCCCATTTTACTTTGCAATCTGCCTTACAATGCCCCTGACCATGGGGTAAATGTAGTGCAACCAGTGCCCTGTCGTGCTTTTTTGCTTAAGTATGATGAGAGCTGTAGAGACAGAGAAACAGTGAGATGACAGTTCTGTTGCTATGCTGTTTCACTGTTGTTATTCAGCACAGCTTGTTTTAGATAGCTGACGGTCACCAGGAGCTCTTTCACTATAACATAGGCTTTTCTCTTGCACAGGGCATGTGTGCTATTGTAGCATGCCTGTTTAGTTGTGAACCTTGGCTGAGGAAGCTAAAGAAGTGACACAGTCTGCCGAACATCTATACTTGTTCCGAGTCTGTGTTGTGTTTTGTAACTGTTACTGTTTATATTTTTGCCAGTCACCTGTGGATTCAGTGCTGACCGATATGAAGTTATTCAGCCAGTACTACAGGATCTACCTGATTTTGCTAATAGTGAGACTCATCGGCAGTCAGCAACAGCATGAAGTTACAGATCAGTGCACTAGTTTTAAAGTATAGTCAGAATCATCAAAGAGTTTTCCTGGCTAAGATAGTAGGGGTGAGAAGCAAGTGTAGGGAGAAAACTAGGAGCAGGGATAACATTTTAATATTAAAGACAGTAAAATCTAAAGTAAAACATACTGCAAGTTTAAAACCCATACAGCAATTGAAATGGAGCTGATTGGTGACTAGGAAATAGACGGAATTTACAATGTGTGAGGGTGTTGTGCTTTTTAAGCCAATCATGTCTTAACTCTGAAGTGACTGGTAATTGAATGCAGATGAGTTGCCTTAATCTTATGCCAAGTGTGTGTTATGAGTCCAGGGCTGCTCTTTCAGAAAGCAGAATGATGAGATCTTGAAATTGTCTCTGGAGCCCAGATACAGTAAATCAGAAATCCTGGATGGCAGGTTTTGAGACTGCAGTTTTTTTTTTTTTTTTTATGTTGACATTTAGTATTCTCTTCCTTATCTGGTTTCAAGATTCCCACAACATATGCCACTCTTTCTGGAAACTGTCACTCGTGCATTATCTGTAACCAAATATGTGTTGATATTTTATATGGTTGTAAATGGTAGGGGTGTGCCAGTAATGAATAGTATTTACTGAATAACACTAATAATGCACAATTGTTATTCAATGTGAATAATGAATAAGGCAGTATAATTGCCTCTTTGCATCTGGGAAATACTTTTAAAAAAATGAAATAGACCCCCAACCTATATAACATTTTGGATGCTGGGGGAGGAGGTTGGAACTGGATTTCTGACAGAGGGTAGGGGACAAAGGCTTGAATTTAAGGATTTGAGCTGGGGAGGAACGTGGTCAGCTGTTTTTTTTTAATCAGATCCCCTGAATACCCAAATATGAATAACGAATACCCAAATATTTAGGGACCCAAATATATCCTTCAGTCTGGCTATTCGAAATAAGGTATTTGCATTCCTCTAGTACCTGGAGGAGCTTGGATCATCACCACTTGAATAGTAAGCTCGAACACTCCACATCACAGCATGTCAGGTGAAACATCTATAGACAGCTTAACCTTTCTGGTGACACTTAATGCCCTGTAAATAGGAAATCCTGTGATGAGACAGGACAGTAAATGATGTACAGTGTGTCCCAACACTGCTAGAGCAGCAGTGACATCCTATGACTCTCTACCCCCCCACACACGCTAATAGCATAATAATAAAATTTTATTCCCACAGAAACAAGCATTAGCCAATACCAGTCATGTTTCCTGTATGTTTTAATTGTGAAATTGGATACTGTGCTATCAGTCCTGCTGTGTGTTGCCTGCTGGGTTCTCCTGTCCCATTATGAGCCCTCCATTTTTGTGACTAACCTGTAGTGGGCTCACAGGCTCTGTTACCACCAGTCTGATCCTGGAGCCCTGCCTCACTCTCTGTTCCCATCAGTACTGTATTTACTGTGGTGGGGGATCAGCAATCCATCCTTGATGACAGCCAATGGGAGCTCCAGGCAGTAGCCACACAGCAGACCCAAGTTCATGTGCCCCAGGACTGGTTTAGGGGACTAATACTGGGTTTTGGAGCACCATCTAGGTGCACAGCAGAGCTCCCCATCCTCAAGAAAAGGCAGCAAAGTCACGGGACAAAAGAAATCAACCACAGTGACAAAGCATGTAGACCCAACACTACTGGGGCCAAAGACCCGATTCAAAAACTGGGCAATTGGCCTACTTCCTCCAAGGGTCTCAGACTCCAGGTAAGGCAGCAGAGCTAAGACTGAAGACCAGAAGTGACTTTTGGTGCAAACCCTTTCCCACCACAGGGCAGGAAGTGCGTTCAGGAACAGAATCAGACAGGGAACCAATATTGTCAGTATTACCAGGAGGAGAGAGCCAGAACAATTGCTGCTCCGTAGTAAAGTAATAGAAAGGGGGAACATACAGGAGACAGATGAGTGGAAGACATCTGACAGAAGCCCCTAGAGGCAGTTGAGCCTGGGACCTTTCTTTTAGGTGGCTGCAACTGTATGGCAGACCCATGCTACTGGCCCACAGGACTGAGTGATGGTGCCAAGAACAGGTTGAGGAGCACCATCCTGGCACATAGCACCACTCACTGAGCTCATGACAGGCAGTAGGGTTGAGGGACAAAAGACAACAACAGCAGCAATAGAGCGAGTGTGGCAGCACATTAAAGGAGTTGGATCTCCAATTCAAATACCAGACCAGACACCAACTCCTCCAAGGGTCCTGGACACCATGTCAGATAGTGAGCTGGGACAAAAGACCAGAAGCACTGTCAGATGTGAAACAAACAGAGCAGGCAGCAGGGCTGGTATCAGAAGCAGACCTGGCATTATGCTGTCAGTATTGGGAGAAATTGGGAGCAAGGAAGGGAGACAGAAGAGTGGTGCTGAGTGGCAAAGTAATAGCATGGGGGAAAAGGACAGGAGACAGCTGTGTGAAACAAGAATCATAAAATAAGTCTGCAGTAGGAACCTCAGAGTTACACATGACCACAGCAGCTTCCACTTTGCACTTGCCAGAAACACAGAATTGGACGACAAATGAAGACTGCTTGGTCTACTCAGTCTGCCCCATTTTTCCCTACCCACAGTATCACCATAGACTCTAATCACTCTCTGAATCTTCTTCCCTCCCCATCTTCCTTTCCACTAAGATTCCCTTATGCCTATCCCATGAACTCTTCAACACCACAACTGTTTCCACCCACACCACCTTCACTGGAAGGCTGTTCCCAGGAATCCGTCGCACTTTCTGTGAAGAAGTACTTTCTCACATATCTCTCTCTTGAATCTGCCCCCCCTCCCAGCTTCATAGTATGTCCCCTTGTTTTTTAGCTTGTTTCTGAAAAATGCTTCCTCCTGTACATTATTTACCCATGGAGGTATATAAAGGTCTTTATTTTATGCCCATTCTCCCTCTCTTTTCGGTGTACATCCTGAGGTCCTTTAGTCTCTCATCGTAGGGCTTTTGGCGCAGACCCTGTAACATTTTAGTTGCCCTCCTCTGGACTGCCTCCTGTCTATGTCCTTCTGGAGATGTGATATCCAGAATTAGACACAATATTCAAGGTGATCTCTTTATTAGTGGATATCTGAGTACAATTTTAACTCACTATTAGCATTTTAAGTTCATTTGCACCTTAAATATGCATGATCACATTTTAATTGATTGCACTATAAATAATGCTAAGGTAAAGAATGAACTGCAACTTCTGATGAAGCTCTGCCCAGACGGAGCGAAATGTAAGGCTTTTTTTTTGCCTTAGGGCAATGCTGATGCTGTTGGAACTGCTGTCCCTCGAATGTGTTGTGATTTAGTCATGCTGTTTATTTTTCATGCACTTTTTGGCACCCTGTTCTTTGCACTCTAATAAAACATAAGTACAATTTTCTATACATGGATGGAATTTTGTGTGGGCTTGTTAACCATACCAATTTAATACAGCGATAATTTATTTAAGATCTGTAGTGCGTGGCTCCATGTTCTCCACTGGTTGGTTTAGTTATTTTATGTGAAGCACCACTAATATACAGACAGACTTTGGAGAGGCTTTTGTTTGGCTTTGTTTACCATCTTTGAACCTACTCCTAGGCTACCCATCTGCTTACTAGTCTCCTGTGTGGAACGGTGTCAAAAGCTTTTACTGAAATCTAGGTAGGCCATGTCCACTGCTCCACCCTGATGTAATTTCTTGGTCAGTCGGTCAAAGAGCGCTATCAGATTTGTTTTGACTGACCTCCGCTGGATTCAAAGATATCCCACAATCTTTTCCTTCAGCAGTATTTCCATTAACTTTCCCACCACTGATGTCAGGTTGAGGGCCCATAATTGCCAACCTCCTACCTTCTACCACTTTTGTGAAGTTGGACTATATCAGCCCTCCTCCAGTTCTCTGGAACCACTCCTGTTTCCAGAGAGCTGTTAAACAGGTTTGTCACAGATGCAGCTGTAACTCTTGAGTTTCCTCAGTATCCTTGAATGCACCCCATCTGGTCCCATTACTTTGTCCACTTCAGACTAGTGAATCCATTCAGGACTCTCTTCTGAAAAAGGACTAACGCCCACCTCCCTCCTCCAAAGTTCCTGTTACATTTGTGTGGCCACTCCCTCCACCCTCCACTGTGAACACTAAGCACAGGTATAGTCCGGATGTCTGCATTTTCCTGGTCCCCTTTTTGCAGTCACCCCTTCCCTTTTTAACCTTACATTCCCTCCCCTGGTCTTCCTCTTCTCACTTACATACCTAAAAAAGTCTTGTCCTTTGTAGTTACTACATGAGCTATTCTGTCTTCCATTTCTGCCTTTGTACTTCTTATTGTTTTCCCTGCTTCCCTCTGTTTCCCCTGATACACCTCCTTATCCTTCTCCCTCTGCATCTTCTTATACCATCAGAATGCTACCCTTCTAGCCTTTACCTTTCCCACCACCTCTCAAGAACCATAGCTGTCTCTTTTTCCTCTTGCATTTGTTTACTTGCTTGATGTAGAGGTTTGTTGTCTTCACTAAGCCCCCTTTTAGCTTCACCCACTGTTCCTCCACCCCCTCCATATCATTCCCCTGCCAGGCCATCCCCTGCCATGTCATCCTCAGGCATTCACCCATCTTTATTTTGTAAAAGAGATACTAGCCATATTGGTCCTCGAAAACAGTAGATACTGGAAAGTTTGATACCTTTATTGGATCAGTAACTAGAGCAAAGCATGGAATTATACACTTGATGAAGGGACCTGTGGAGGCCCCAAAAGCTTGTGTATAATTCCATCTTTGTACAAGACGCTGTTGGTACAATAAAAGATATCAAACCTTCCAGCATCTCCACCCATCTTTATAAAATCCCCTCAAGAAGTCTAGGACCCTTGCACTTAAGTGGTTTGATTCTGTAGCTGTTCTAGATTAAACCACACTGTACAGTGATCACTGGTCCCTAGGTAGCCTCCCACCTTGACAACTGCAACACTGTCCTTTTAGTGAGTACCAGGTCCAGGGTCCAGTATTGCCCCAGCACAAGTGAGTTCACTGAATAATTGCCTGAGGAATGTCCCCTGCAGGGAGTTCAGGATGTCCTGCTTCTAGCTGAAGCCTCAGCTGGAGTCTCCAATCTACATCTGACAGACTGAGGTCCCCAACAGCAGCACCTCCCCTTTTCTGACATCTTGCCAATGGCTTCCACCAGTACCTTATCTAACTCCTCCCCATGCCAGAGGTCTGTAGATCATGCCAGTGCGACTAGCAGCTCTGTTCCTGACTCCAGGCTGACCCACAGTTTCAATTCAATTTTATTGATCGGCAAAAGAAAATGCCATTACAATTTGTTATTACAAAGTGCATTTTCATAAATTACATGCATTACTTTAACAGCAACAGAGCAATAAAATACATATACATACATATGCTGTTCTTAAGCTAAAATACATAGGAACCAGTGATCCTATTATTTAAAATGACTTTGTGTATCTGATATTTATTCAATGTTATCAAATACATTTGCATTTAAAATAAGATCATTATTGCACAAAATATGTATTAAATCATGCATTTATCATCATAGTGCAGTTTTAGTTGATCGACAACTTTAAGAAAGGAGGCAGCAGATTCAAGGATAAATCTGACTGGTATATTAACGGGAAGTAACTTGGGCAATAGGTTCTAGCTCAATCTCTACCAGTATATTACCCAGTTATTTATTTCTGTGAGAATTATAATATAGAGGAGGGTGACCCATGTACCTCTGCCCTCCTGTATTTCCTGTATCTTTGTTGCTTTTAAGCTTTCACTCACATAAAGCACAACACCCCCCCTCCTTTTCTTCCCACCCTATCTTTCCTAAACAGAGTATAGTCTGGTATGGCCATGTCGTATTCAGGGTTTTAAGTGCAGCATGACTCTGTAATGGCCACAATATCCAGTCTGGCCTCTGCCATAATGGCCTCTAGGCCTGGAATCATATTTCCTAGACTTCTAGCTCTATGAGAGCTCTGTGATCGACTAAGTACTTCAAGGTGAAAAGCAGAGTAGGTGGAGAGTGGGCAGCATTGGGGAGAAAATTGCTGAATCCAAGCTAAATGGCAGAGGGGGACAAAGACCCCAGAAAAGCTCTCTTTCAGAGCAATAACAACATTTTTGTTACACCATTGATGATCAAACATAAACAGTCTGTGAGAAGCAGCAGGGCAAGGTCTTTCCCTAGGGATGAATTTTAGTAACTAATCTGGACAGAATCTGGCTTCTAAGCATAAGGATCCCTATGTCTCCCATCACCAGTGTCAAGCTGGTCCTTTGAGATGTCACAGTGTGATAATGATCACGAAATAAAAGAACTTTCAATTCCATCTGAGAAGCTGTCTTTGAGGCAATAACCTAATCAAACAATTCCAGAAAAGTGCCTTGTTCGGGGGAGCAATATGTTTCACTTTTGGCAGCATAATGACAGCAATTTAAGATTGGAAGGAACTCTAGGTCCCTTGGCAGTCACAGCTGTTGCGCACAATAAGGTGCTGTCTAAGGAGGTCCTTGAAAGGACCAAGCTTGGGTACATCAAGGGTAGTTATTGGGAGTCCATTTAGCCAAATGGGCACTTGGAAGCTAAAGGATCATTGGGCTTGCATGGTACGGCAGAAAGAGACTTAGAAGGAATGTCTAGTTGCACTCCTAGTGCTATGTGAGTAAGGAGCACAGGTGAGGAGGTACTGGGAGTTAGGAGGGGTTAGTCCCATGCTAATGTTTTTGGCGTATAAGCAGGTGTGATACTTGATCTTGTCTCTGAGGTTCAGCCAAGTTGTCCTGGAGTACAAGTCGCACGTATATATGCGGTTATGAGCACCTGACACCAGGTGACAGGTTTTGTTTAGGGCTGTGCTGACTCTTTTAAGGGTTGTGTCTGTGGTGGCGCCATAAATGACCAGATCACTATTGAAGAGGATGGAGCTGGTAGCTGCCATTTGGAGTGCTTCCTGAGTCAAGCTGCTTCAGTGCCTATAGAGGATTCCTTGTCTACAGTTGACCACTTTGGCAACTACACTGATGTGTTCTGTGAAGGACAACATGCTGTCAAGAGTAGTACCAAGGTATTTAATGGTCTGAACTTGTTCTATGGGGGCATTGAGGTTGTTGAGTATGTAAGCGGGAAAATTTTAGTTTATTTTGGGGCTGGCAAAAAGCATAGATTTTGTTTTTTTGTAGTTCAAGATCAGTTTGTGTTCTGCGAACCATTCAACAGCAGTGAAATTGTCTTGTAGACTAATTGCTAGTGGGTCAGGGTGACTGGAAAATAACACTGCATCATCCACATAGAGGAGTAGGTCACCAGAGCAGGCTTGGGGGAGTAAGTTCAGAAAGAGACTAAATAATAGAGGGCCCAGGATGGAGCCTTCTGAAACTCCGGAGTGGACAGGTAGCCTGGAGGATAGCGATCACTTATTTTGACCTGTTGGAACCTATCCTCTAGGAAACTTGTAAACCATCTAACAGCCCCTGGGGAGGCCCATGGTATAGTCAATAAGGAGAGGGTGATTTACCGTGTCAAAGCCTTTTAGTAAGGTCAATGTACACTGACCCCACTAAGTGACCATGGTCGAGAGCTTTGTGAATAAAATTAGTATATTCAAGTAGAGCAGACGTAGTGCTGTGACTTTTTCTGAAGCCGTGCTGCTCTGGGCACTGGATGTTATGCTTGGTGAGGTGTTCCTTGAGCTGGTCAGCAACTATCCGCTCCAGTGCTTTTGAGGGGGGGGATGGAAGTCGGACGGTAGTTAGAGTGAAGGGCTCGGTCTCCAGTCTTATGGATAGGGGTCACTATTGTGGCCTTCCACAGTGAAGGGAAGGGAATTGCCCAAGACAAACAGACTGATTTAGTATTTTTGTGCAGGGTGTTAGGACCACATCCAGAGCCATATGTAGCAGCTTCAAATCAGTCACTGCTAAAGCGGGATTTGCTGAGGACCTTGAGTAGGTATTTTCTGGCTGTTCTGGGGAGACTGTTTTAAAGTAAAAGGGTGGGTTAAGTGATGAAGTGCTTGCATCCTTCAGGTCAGTTGAGTGGTAGGGAGGTCAAACAAGTCAGGGGGGAGTACTCTGCTGAGGTCTGAGAAAGCAGTGTTGAAGGTGTTAGTGATCTGCAGTGGGTCTTGGATGGCTGTCCCGCCACATTTAGCATCGTGGGGGTTAATGGCTTATCAGTAAGTTATTTTAGGTTCTCCCAGAACTTTCTGCTGTTGCCCCAGGAGTTTGAGAGCACATGCTTAAAGTTGTCATTTTAGCCTTTCTGATGGCTTGTGTGCATGAGTTTCTGGTTACTCTATATTGCTGCCAGTGGGTTTGATTGCCCGTGGCCCAAGCTTTATGCCAGAGATGGTCCCTATCTGCCATATGGGTTAGAAGGGAGGGAGAGATCCAAGGGTTGTTGACATCTTTTAGCCTCTGTTTTTTCAGAGGGCAAAGATGTCACAAGTTTTATTTGAAACTGGTTATGAAGTAGTCCATGGCATGATCCACACTGAGTGCTGAGTCCAGAATTGACCAGTCCTGGTTGTGGAGATGGGCTGGAAACTGATTTAGTTATCCTTTCTTGAAGACATGCTGATGAATAGTTTTGTTTGGTGGTTTGGTGGACTTATTGGGCCAAAAGCATAAGATGGGAGAGTGGTTGCTCATGGAGTCGCAGAGTACCTCTGAACCAATGATTCCATCAGGTCTGTTGGTAAAGACGAGATCAAGCAATGTGCAGTTGCTGGTCCTAGAGTTTAGTTTGGTCGGGGAGGTCACTACTTGTGCCAGATTAATGACTGTGGTAGCATCCTTGTAGACGTCTGCTTCAGGAGCTAGTCAGTTCACATTGAAATCCCTGAGAAGCATTATTTTTGAGTAGGGGGGAAGACTCGAGAGGTAAGTGATTATTGTTGTGAACCCTTTGGTGTGGTCACATGGGGGAACATAGCTAGCAATGAGTGTGATAGATTTTCCGTGCTTCCCTAGAAGCAACTTAAGTGCAAGTGCTTGGGAGCTGCTGCCTGTGTCAATTTTGGGGAGAACATATCCTTGGAGGGAGGCTTTAAGGTACGAACATATGAAATTGCCAGAAGAAAAAGGCGCACAGGTCTATCAAGTCTGCTCGATTGTGCAGCTCTTAGTTTCATATCACTACAGCTGCCCCACCCCCACATAAACCTCTCCCTTCCTTCTCTTTCCCGGTCCTTCCTCCCCTTTGTGTTCTTGTCTGTACTAACCCTGGCCCTGACTCAATCCCAACCCTGCTTATAGCTAGCCACTGTCCTCCGAGTGATTAATTCTTCCAGCAGTGCATTCCAACCCATCACCACTCTGTCTGTGAAGTAGTGCCTCCTCATCTTCCTTCTAAACCTTCTCCCTTCCAACTTCAGACTGTGCCCCCTACTGACCCTTCCCCCTTTAAGCAGAACACTCTTCCCTCCCTGACTTTCTTTATGCCTTTCAAGTACTTGAATGTCTCTATCATGTCCCCTCTTTCTCTTCTCTTCTCTCTTCCAGCAAATACATGTTGAGCTCCTTCAACTTTTCCTAGTATGGCAACTCCCCATGTACCATGATCATTATTGCAGCCCTATGCTGCACCCCCTCCAGTAATCTCCCATCCTTTTTAAGGTATGGACACCAGTACTGTACACAGTACTCCAAATGTGGCCTCACCAGTGATCTATACAAGGGCAGGATGACCTCCTCCTTTCTAGAGGTGATCCCTCTGGCAATGCACCCCAGCATCCTATTTGCCCTTGCTGCCACCCTTCTATACTGTGCTGATACCTTCATGTCCCCTGTAGCTATTACTCCCAGGTTCCTTTCCTCCTCTGAAGCTGTTATCTGCACTCCCCCAGCCAGTAGCTGTTCCTGGGATTTATGGCTCCAAGGTGCATGACCTTGCACTTCACAGCATTAAACCCCAACTGCAACTACCTAGACCAGTGCTCTAGTTTAGCTAGATCCTCTCTGAATGCTTGCCTCCCTTCCTCATTGTCCACTTTTGCACAAATGTTAGTGTTGTCCGCGAACAGGCTGATCTTACTCTTGACCCCCTCTGCAATGTCTCCAGTAAAGACATTGAACAGAACAGGGCCCAGCACTGAACCCTGTGGTACCCCACTTATTACTAGCCTTGGCTTGGATGTCTTCCCCTTACAACTACCCTCTGCAGCCAGCTCACCACCCACCCCACCATTTCTTCCCCGCCCCATGTCCCAGTTTGCTCATTAGCCTCCTGTGTGGCACTGAGTCAAAAGTCTTGTTTAAGTCCAGATACAGGACATCCACAGCATGGCCTTCGACAACCACCCTAGTGACCCAGTCGAAGAAGTCAATCAGGTTAGTTTGGCAAGATCTTCCCGTGACAAACTCATGCTGTCTCTTGTTCTGCAGACCATGCTATCAAGAAAGATTATCTATCTCTCCTTCAGAATGGTATCCATCAACTTCTCCACTATGGAAGTCAAGCTCACCAGTCTGTAGTTGCTCAGTTGGTCCTTGGGCCCACTCTTGTGAAGGGGCACCATGTGAGCCATCCTCCAGTCCCTGGGTATATTCCCAGTCTCCAAGGAGGTGTTGAAAGGAGATTAAGATGAAGGTAGATTGCACAGCCACTGCCCCATTTCTCAATTCTGTCATCTCTGAATAGCCTGTCGCCATCAGGTCGGATGGCACTGGGGTCACGTGATGCAGTGAGCCTAAGAAGACACCTTATCTAACTTCTCCTGCTCACCACCACTATTGTTACACATTTTTATTAGAATATAATACTGTGAACCTAGCAAAGGTAACCCAGTGGTGTGGGAAACTCTGCAGAACTGCACTGGGGTAGTTTTGGGAGGATGGAGGTCACTATGAAGAAGCTACAGCCTAAACACATGCCTCCAGCCACTTCTGAGAAGGCCCAAAAAAAGCCACGTGCTAACTCCTTGATCACCACGCAGGCACCAGCACAGCAGAATCCCGATCAAGAGTATTTAACACTCGCCAGGTTTTTGGATGAGTTTCGCCCGTTTCAAGAAGAACTAAAAAACCTCACATCTGAAATTAAAACCATCTCTCAGGCTATAGAAGACATAACTTTGAGGACATCGGATTCTGAGATCTGTCTCACCTCACTGGAAAGAAGAATAGATAAGCAGGACCCAGAGCTGGTTCAAGTCAAGCAAAAAATCACCAAAATGGAGCAGAAATTGGAAGACCTGGAGGGTCATAGCCGCAGGAACAACACGGTGATCATCGGCCTCCCGAGTTGGAAGAAGGGCAGGATCCTTTTATTTGTACAAAAGTTCTTGGAGAAAGTTGTAGGGCTCCTCTCTCACGGTCCCCGCTACATTATAGAGCGGTCCCATAGAGCATTGAGGCCAAAACCTCCGATCGGGGCTCCCCCCCGGCCATTAATCTTCCGCTTCTTAAATTTTTTGAAGAAGCAGCACTTTTTCGCTAAAATAAAGGCTATACAGGAATTATAATGGGAAGGAGTAAAAATCAGAGTTGCCCAGGACTTACCGCTCACAGTACGACAACGGAGGTCCACCTTCCACCCCTAGGTCACCAAGCTGATCGCCGCTGGTCTCAAATTTAGGATGCAGTACCCTGCTAAATTGCAGGTACAGTTTTTGGGTCTGTGGCACTCGTATGATGATGTGGAATCAGCAACTGCAGGCCTTAAGACTGCTATGCCTGACCTATTTAGAGACACTTGAGGATGCGCCGGATGTCACCGTAATGCCCTATCCTGAGTGTAGGAGTTAGAATGGCTGTAGGAGCATTCCAGAAGGCTAGACCGGTGAAGTCTGGACTGGACACTGTATTGTTATTTAGACCAGGACCTGTTTTCACAAATGGCTCCATTAAGGGCATAAAGTTGTATTTGTTGTGTTTCTGCTGATTCAACTCTTGTTACAGTTAATGCTATTATAAGGTTAACGTTGGATTTAACAGGGGAATAATATTTCGGGCCATGTTTGTAGGGTTAGCTGAGTTACTCATGGCATCGAATCGAGTTGGGCAAGCCTCAGGGATTTGGTAAGGTACTACGGAGAAGAAATATAAAAAGGATGTCCCCATGGATAAACAATGTCCATTGTTAAGTTTGGGCTAGGTCTCAACTACTGTATGCACCAGGAATACTAATTTGATTCAGCTAAATCCCCTATTTTGTCTCCCCCCCTCCCAGAGTCGGATTCTTGACTAGGGGTAGGTGTTCCCTCCCAGACGCGGGCGTGTATAAGAGTACACTGGGAGGATAATATTGCAGTGAGGGAGCTGTTGGATGGAAAATAGGTGGGGGGGGTATGACAGTGATAGCGGAGGGGCTTGCACTTTCCTTTTTTACTGAGACTCTCCTTGGATTTCTTTTGTTTTGAGTTTGTTGCCATTTTTTCATTTTCCTGTGCTTTCAGACCGGAGGGTGGACTTAAATGGGATAAGAGATGTGGCAGTTGCACCTGGTTGCCACACAAGGGGAGCATAATGCTAGTTTTGGAGGTGGTTACCACCAAGCTGAGAAGCTTGATTTGTTTTGTGCTTCCCTTCGATGGAATAGCCGGGGAGAGGTTGTTAACAAATGTTCTGACAGCTCCTTTATCGGGGGGGTGGGTTGCTGCTTTTAACTTTGTATAACCTCTCTCCTTGGTGGAATATCTTTGTAGGATTATATTTGGCTTGCTGACGGTGTCAGCAGTCCTGGGTGTTCCGCGATTGAAGGAGCTCATGGAACAAATAGGGATATGCCTCTTACTGGGCCTCCGAGGAATATTTGGAGGCAATCTTTTGAACCACGGCAGTGGAAGAGTAATGGACTACCCAGAGTCTGGGTACTCGAGGAGTTTCTAAACAAAGGGGCCAACTAGGAATAAAGTGGTTTACAGAATGGGTGGAAGGTGTAGTTAGGTTTAAAGGGGTTAAAAGAGCAGGTTTCCTTGGGATCGAGGAAACATTCCGATTAGACAGCTTTCTGAAGTTAATAAACCTATTGAGCTGTTCCTTGCTTCCAGCTAATTTCCATACATGGAGGTAGTGGGGAGATTTTGGAGGGGAGGTCAGGAGGGGAAGGCGATTTTTGCGACGAGCTGCTAAAGTAGCACAAAAAAAGAGGGGTGGGTGGGTTGGGGACTTAAGAATGCATAGGGTTGGGGATATTTCTTTGGTTACTTTTTGGGGGTATTGGGAAACAGGGTGGATTGGGGGTGGGGAGAGGGGCGAGGGCACAGTCCAGAATCAGTAGATTGTGTGTTTGTCTCTAGTTTTCCTTACCATTTGGTATCACTTCTATTTACTGGATAAGACGGATGGCCAATGATCTTTGTTTTTCAACCTGGAATGTCAAGGGGTCCAAAAAAAACAACAATACAAGATTTTGAAACATCTGGACATTTTGCACACTAATATTGCTTTTATTCACAATCCCATTTGTTAGACTTGGAAGCCATTCAGATGAGACGTTTGAGATAGGGCAGGTCTTCTCTGCTCAGGGTACTTCTCAGAGTTGCGGGTCTTAATTCTTATCAACAGGAATATCCCATTTAAGGTTTTGCAGGAAATTAAATACCCACATGGCAGGTATATATTGGTAAAAGGTACTATGTACTCCATGGAATTTGTGTTGGGTAGCATTTATGGTCCTAATAGGGATGACCCTCTTTTCTTTATCACGACTACTCAATAATATCCTCTCTTTATTGCCTCCACTACAATTCTAGGGGAGACTGGAATTTAGTGATGGATCTGGGTAAGGACTTCTCAGGTTCTGTCTCAGATATACCTTCCCCGCACAGCGGGCATTACACTACCTAATGGATAGACTGGGCTTGTGCGATATATGGAGGGTTCTACACCCTGAGAATGGGAATACACTTTTATATCCCCTGTTCACAGGTTGGCATCCCGTATTGATTACCTGTTATCACCCCAGGCACTACTGCCGGGTGTTACAGCCTCAGTCATTCACCCTGTCCCCCTTCTGACCATTCCCTCGTGTCATGTAAATTGGTTCTAACTTCCCTTCCCAAGCGTCAATCTAGATGGAAATTGAATGACCAATTGCTTAAGAACTCCAAAAGTAGAGACTGTATTAAAGAACACATCACACAATTTTTTGAGTTGAATTGTACCCAAGGGATCAGGCCTGACTTATTATGGTATGACTTTAAGGCATATCTTCGGGGGGTATCTTAATTGGGATGGCCTCTGCACGGAAGAGGAGGCAGGAGGAAAAGCAGAGGGCACTGCTTGCCCAAATCAGATCACTGGAAACCAATCCACAATTGAATTCTTCGGATGAGGCTAAACAAAACCTTGCTAAATTGAGGGATTCCTATATAAGTATGCTAAATGAGAAAGCAGAATTTGCCATCCTTTGCACGAAAGCCTCCTATATAGATCAGGGGGAGAAAGCGAGGAAATTGTTGACCCAAAGAATTAAGCAACTTGAATCGGCCCGATTTATCCCCCCCTATTCATTCCAGTATGGATGGATCCCTAAAATGTTCCCCTCAAGAGATTGTCTCAGAGTTTGCCAATTATTATAAAAAGTTATATGGTGACATGCCCAATCCGCCCACTGATTCCATGCTCTCCTCTTACTTAGCAGAGACCCATCTACCTTGTCTTTCTGAACCTCTGAGTAGGAAGTTGACAGCCCCTATTACTACCTCAGAAATCATGGAGGTGATTCAGGGCCTCCCTTCGGATAAAACACCGGGAATGGATGGTTTTTCTTCTCGTTTTTATAAGTGTTTTAAAGAACTAGTTGCCCCACATCTCCTTTCCCTTTTTCGATCCATCCTATCCAGCACACGGGTTGATCCCACTCTCTTTGAGGCACTTATTGTATTACTGCCGAAGGCAGGTAAAAATTTAGAGTGTGTGGAAAGCTACAGACCCATTTCATTGTTGAACCAGGATATCAAAATTCTAACCAAAATTTTGTCTGACAGGCTTGGTTTAGTTCTCCCTGGCCTAACAGGCTCACACCAGGTGGGTTTCATGAAGGGCAGATCATCTCCAGATCACCTTCACACTCTCTCACATGTCTTCTCGGCCTCAGGATGCCCCTTTCCAGTGGCGTTGTGTCCCTGGACGCCAAGAAGCTTTTTGACAGAGTGAATTGGAATTTTGCTCAAACCTTAAAAGCTTTCGGTTTTCCCCAACAATTCCAGATGTGGGCGAGAGCTCTTTATCAGAATCCCACTGCCAGGATTTCTGGAAATGGGGCATTCTCTGAGTCTTTTACCTTATATTCGGGTACAAGGCAAGGTTGTCCCCTTTCCCCTCTGGTCTTTAACCTTTATTTGGAACTGTTAATCTGCAGATTAGTTCTGTGTCCAAGGGTTCAGGGGCTTACTATTTCAGGTACCAAGCTCAAAGTGGCCGCTTATGCGGATGACCTGCTCCTGCAGTTATCTAACCCAGAAACATCTACAGTATCCCTGCCATGCTGGACATAATTGAGCAATTCAGTAAATTATCGAACTACAAGCTAAATGTCGGAAAGTCTATTGTATTCCCCTTAAACCATAGAGTCTTTAAGAATAATATCATGGCCTCGGTCTATTATGGTCCAGGGACTCCTTGAGGTATTTGGGCATCGAACTAACCAGGATACACAACTTACTATCACGAAAAACCTGGAGGCGACATTATTGATGGTGTCCCAGGGGTTAACTCGCTGGTCGACCCTCCCCATTTCTCTATGGGGGAGAATAAATTTGGTCAAGATGAATGTTCTGCCGAGGCTACTATATCCCCTTCAATTACTTAATATTTTCATATTTGGAGACTGGTTCAAAAAAGCTCAAAGCTTAATAACAGATTTTATTTGGGCTAAAAAGAAGTCGAGACTAGCCTACCATAAGCTTGCTGCACCTAAATTTAAGGGTGGCTTATGACTACTATACCTCAATTTGTATTACTGGGCTTGTAAAGCCGACAAATACCTCAAGTGGCTGGATCCTGATATTCCCACGTACGTCCCCGTTTGGCTCAAAATAGAACGGGAACTGATTCGATCAGTTAAGTTAGCCCTTTCCACATTACTGTTCCTTAACATATCTTCCCTGCAGAAAAAATTAAAGGAGACTACAATCGCAACATCTATTAGAATTCATTCACAGTTGTGTGGATTTTTAAAATATAAACACTGTCTAGATGCATCACAATCGATTTGGAACTCCCCAGCTTTTAAAATAGACAGCAAGATGTTATCCCCCTCGTGGCTACCTAAATTGGGAGAAGGAAAACTATCTTCATTTCTCAAGGAAGATGGAACTTGCTTATCTATGGATGGTTTTATGTCAAAGTTTAGACTACAAAAGACAGAATATTTTAAAGTTTTGCAGCTCAGACATCTCCCTGTTAAAAAATTTGAAGACGGCTATCCTCTAGCCTCAAATTTCTCTTTTCAGTCGGATCTGGGCCCCTTAGTTTATTCCCCTAAGGCAATTTCCAAACTATATAACACCCTATATGACTGGCGTTTCCTGGATCCGTTTGGACCCACAGAATTTTGGTCTGCTTCTTTCCCACATTGGGACAAGGATTGGTCGGCCATATGGAGGAATTGCCACCATTTTGTCACACAAGTTAGGTTGCATTTAATGCAGTTCAATATCCTGCACAACCTTTACTATTCTCCACAGAAATTGGCCAAATGGGGAGTAATAAGTTCAAACAAATGTGTGAGGTGCTTGCAGGTGGAAGGATCGTTGTTTCATATTTTCTGGGAATGTCCTAAGATAACCGCCCTATAGGAGAGTATTAAGGGTAGGGCTGACCCCTTGCTCAGATTAACAGACCTATTTACCCCGGAGGTTTGTTTGCTGGGGGATTATTCATGGATTTCAGTTAAGAAGTGGAAATATTATATTGCTTTGATTTCCATGTCAGTTAAAAAGCTGGTACTTAAATATTGGAAAAGTACGGAAGTTGTCTCTTATTCTGAATGGCTTAACGAGTTACTAGCTAATCTTTGAGTGGAGAGAACTATTTTGAGTCTTAACAATAATAATTCCAAATACAAGAGGATTTAGGCCCCATTACATACTTTATTTTCTATTTAGATCTTTCTTCACATAATTATGACCTCTGGATTGATAAGCCTCAGGACTGTGGGGGTACATGGGGTGTAATTGGGGGATGGGATCATGTATCCTGTTCTTGTATATGTGTATCTGGTTCTGACACCTTGATCCTGTCTGGTGTTTTTGTTGAAACTTTAATAAATATTATATTAAAAAAAAAAAAAGATGTATGGCACTGTCAGGCACCTTGGGGGAGAGCCACATTTTGATCATGGCTAAAACATCAGGTCCATGATGGGCCACCCAGACCTGAAGGAGATCAATTTTATTGGAGAGACATCCGATGTTTAATAACGCCAGTGTAATGGCTCCATTGTTACTGCTGTGGGTCTGGGGAAGCTGCATTAGTCCGGGGTTAGGGTGGATGTTTCCCAACAGAAGGAGGAGTAACACGGAGTTCCATATAATGAGGAACTTGAGTGCCTTAAGCAGAGATACAGGTTTCTGATTTCTGGGTTTGCAGGCCATTGAGAGGGAGGGAGGGAGGATGGGAGGGAGGATGACAGAGGTTTGGCAGCATTAGCAGGGAGAGGGGGATGGGGACTTTGGGGGAGTTTGGCATAGGACGAGTCTGGGTGGCAGGGATGGGCTGCAGGATGCTGTTGGTTGTAGAAGCCACAGGGATACCCCACCATGGGTTTAGCAGGCAGGTCAGTGCTGGCCAGGTGGTAACCTGGTATTGGAGGAGGACACATACTACCAGAAGTGCTAGGGGTGCCATGCATTTCAATGAGCTCATCCAAGGAAGTAGTTGGGTCAAAACTTAAATGAGAACTAGTGGAGGGATGGGCACCTGAGGTGAAGATGTGAGTAAGACAGGGGAGGGTGCAGGTTGATAAGGAGAAATTACTTACAAGGCTGGATGGGGTGATAGAGGTTAGTTAGAAGGAAGACAGGATTTCCCGGAGGACAAGGAGGAGAGGCGTGCACAGCCGAAAACACTCAGTGATCCCTTTGCAAAAAAATTAATCTTGTTGTCAGGTGCCTTAAAATTAATCTTGTGGTCAGGTGCCTTATTTCCAGTGTGCTGATACACTGGCCTTGTTACCAGGAGTAGCTAAAACATTTAGTGTTCCTGCACTTTTAAGTTACCAGGAGTAGTTAAACATTCTGGGTTCTTTCACCTTTAAGTGGTAGACTAGCCTGCTTGGAGCAGAGGTGGGTCTGTAGGCTAGCTATTGTATTTAATGGAGAACGGTGGTGGGGGTGGGAGGATGGGAGAAAATTCAACCCAGAAACTAAAACTGTGATTAATTCGGCCCCAAAGCAGTGAAACAACTCAGAGAAGTTGGGTATGCCGGCTACAAATCAAAACTGGATGGTCTGAGCAGCTTTACAGGCTCTGCTTCAGAAGAGGGCTGGTAAAGTGAAGCAGAAGTGTGCACAACAGCCCCAGAGGGTAGGTACCAAATTTGAACATTCAGCAGCACCCTACCTAAGTTCAGAGGGAAGCAGGTGGGCGGCAGTGCCTAGCCGTAGAATTTGAACCGCAAATGCGGTTCATTTGGAGGACTTGAGCCCGGTCAGAACTGGTGATCCCCTAAGTGAAAAGGGGAAAGTAGGAGAAAATTAATAGCTGGCAAGAAAGGGGAGGGTCTCTAAAGTAACAATTGGGACAGGAGACAGGGAGGGTCTATGCAATCGGAGGGACAGGGTGAGACAGGGCAGAGAATTATGCTTGCCAGGCCTCTTTTTTTCCCTCCCATGTGTGTTTCAGTTTCTTGGGAGGGTGGATGCGCAATGCCACCTAGATGGTCCTACACATGCTCCCAAATGTAAGATATTGGCAGCTGCCACTCCTCCTACCCTCAATGTTGTGGTCCCCGGGCTACCTACCCCTAGTCGTCACTAGGAGGGCAGGTATGCACAAGGTGATGCATCCTTACATCCCGGCGGAGGACAATAGTCCAACAGATGCTCAACTGTTCTCCACCGGTTGACCTCTGACATTCTGAGTTTGCTCCGGAACATGGGCAATTCGTGCCGCAAGCAGCAGCACTACTGGTGTGACAGCAAGGCAGCTTATGGCACATTTTCACTGTTACTGGGAGTGAGGGAGCAATGCAGGAGCAGGAGAAATGTGAACAAAATCATGAAACAGTTCTTGATTTGCAGTTATTGAAGATCTGTGCAGAAAGCAAATTTGTACCAGCAGAATTCAGGAGGATTAACTCCACTTACTAAATGTTTTTTGCAATTTTTCAGTAGATTATGCGGGATTGTAAAAGTATTTTTACATAAACTGTGGATTCATTTTCTGAAATTTGTGGAAACCTAATGGTTCACAGTTTATGTAAACAGCAGAACACTAATCAGAGGTTTATGTAAGGAACACTAATCAGAGGTTTATATAAACTGAGGAAAACTGATCAGAGGTTTATGTAAACCAAGAAACACTGATCAGAGGTTTATGTAAACCAAGGAAAACTGATCAGAGAACTATGTAAATTGAGGAACACTAGTCAGATGTTTACTTATACTGAGGGATATTAATCAGCTTTTTATCTAAACAGGAACACTAATCAGCTGTTTATGTAAACCAAGGGATACTAATCAGCTATTGATTTAAACTGAGTAACACTGATCAGAAGTTTATGTAAACTGAGGGACACTAATAAGCTGTTCATGTAATCTGAGGAACACTGATCAGAGGTTTATGTAAACGAGGGACACTGATCAGAGCTTTAAGTAAACCGAGGGACACTTTGAGGAACACTAATCAGAGGCTTATGTAAACCGAAGAACAGTGCTCAGAGGAGTAAGTAAACCGAGGAACACTGATCAGAGATTTATGTAAACTGAGTAACACTGGTCAGAAGTTTATGAAAACTGAGGAACCCCAATCAGCTATATATGTAAACATAGGAACACTGATCAGAGATTTATGTAAACCGATGGACTGATCATCTGTTTATGTAAACTGAGGAACACTGATCAGAGGTTTATGTAAACCGAGGAACTCTAATCAGAGGTTTATGTAAACTGAGAGACACTAATCAGAGGTTTATGTAAACTGAGGAACACTGGTCAGAGGTTTATGAAAACTGAGAAACACCAATCAGCTATATATGTAAACCAAGGAACACTGACCAGAGGTTTATGTGAACCGAGGGGCATGAATCAGAGGTTTATGTAAACTGAGAGACACTAATCAGAGGTTTATGTAAACCAAGGAACACTGATCAGAGGTTTATGTAAACCGAGGGACAATGATCAGCTGTTTATGTAAACCGAGGAACACTAATTAATGGTTTATATAAACCGAAGAACACTGATCAGAGGTTTATGTAAGGCAAGGAACACTGATCAAAGGTTTATGAAAATGAGGAATACCAATCAGAGGTTTATATAAACTGAGGGACACCGATCAGAGGTTTATGTAAACCGAGGAACATTGATCGGAGTTTTATATAAACCGAGAGACACTAATTGGCAGTTTATGTAAACTGAGGAACACTGATCAGAGGTTTATGTATTCCGAGGAACACTAATCAGCTGTTTATCTAAACCGAGGAACATTGATCAAAGGTTTATGTGAACAGAAGGACACTAATCAGCTGTTTATCTTTATTTATTTTTATTTATTTAGTTTTTGTTAACCGGGTAGGTGCACTAGCCATAAAATGACTATTTTCAGGCACGACCCGGGAGAGTACAACAAAAGGAGAACAGTTGAACAACAGCAACATGGGTACAATAATACAAATAGAGGAACAGTACAGCAGTGCTACAAAAATACAGTGGGTAGAAACAAAAAATAATGGCAAGCATTATACAGATAATGGCAGTAAGATATATAATAAGTGCAGAAACCATGGACCCGACCTGTGGAGTGAAAGGGTTAACAAGATAGTAAGGTATAGGAGAGAAATGTGAGGAATGTTCAAACATAACAAGAAAGACTGACAAAGGAAGGTCAGGGGTGGTAATTGGCAAAACAACAGTGGATGGCCAGCAACAAGGCTCGAGAAGGAAGAGAGCTAGTAGTCAAGAAGTTATTTACAAAGAGAAGGAAAAATATGGGGTGGGGAAGAGGAGACAGTCTTGGAGCTGGATTAGAGCAGGGGTGACATTACTGGTAAGCCTCAGGAGCTTCAGGTTGGGTCAAAGCATGTACAAGCATCAGCTAAGGATAGATAATGACGATATTCACTTTTAAATCCAAAGTGAGACTGAGACAGCCAGAGGTTGAGTGGAAGAACATTCCATAGCCTGGGAGCAGAGAATTGAAGGCCCCTGTGCCTTTAGTCGTCCGACATCCTCGAACATAGAGCAAGGATTTGTCAGCTGATCGCAGGCCATGGGAGGATGGTTGAGGTACCAGCAACGCCACCAGCTGGGATGGGTTTTTTCCAGATGATCAAGTCCATTAGTGATCCAAGGTAGTATTGTCTACTGGCAAAGGGTGAGAGCCAATTCAGATCCTTATAAAGAAGGCAGTGATGTTTGAGTCGAGGTGACGAAGAGGCAAATCGGCATATATTGTTTTAAGTTACGTCCCATTTTAGTAGGGAGGTTTTATGCGCAGAGGTAAAAATAGAGGCACCATAAGTAAGGGTTGGGAGCAGAATACCTCGGGCAATTGCTAATTTGGCCGAGGGTGTAAGCATGTAGCTCGTTTTGTAAGCTACTCCTAGTTTCAAGTTTACAGCTTTGCACGAGGACTGAATGTGAAGATTAAAATCCAGGGACTGGTCCAGCAGGATCCCAAGGTACTTGAAGGAAGTAACACTTTCAAGTGGAAATCCTCCTGGTGAAGAAACCTCCAGCAAACTGGAACAGGTCTTAATCTTCGGAGCAGAACCTAGGAGCATGTCTTTAGTTTTCTTTTAATTTAGTACAAGCTTACGGTCTAGTAGCCAGTCTAAGACCTTATTGAAGTCTGAAGTAAGTGATGTGTTTATGCAAGCAATACTAGAAGAACTAGTGTAGATGATCAGGTCATAAGCATAGAGAATAGCTGAGCAGCCTAAACTGAGGAACACTGATCAGAAGTTTACGTGAACCAAGGACACTAAACGGAGGTTTATGAAAACCAAGGAACACTAATCAGAGGTTTATTTAAACTGAGGACAATCGTCAGCTGTACATGTAAACTGAGGACACTTGATCAGAGATTTAAGTAAACTGAGGAACACTAATCAGCTGTTTATGTAAAACAAGGAACACTGATCAGATGTTTATGTAAATTGAGGACACTGATCATCTGTTTATGGAAACCAAGGAACACTGATCAGAGGTTTATGTAAACAGAGGAACACTAATCAGAGGTTTAGGTAAACCGAGACACTAATGTAAGCATTAATCCCCCAACAGAGGAGGCTCTACCGGTGGATTAATGTCCGGGTGGGGTGGCCTCATGCTTCCAACCACCCACCAGGCATTAATCCACCGGTACAGCCCGACTCTGGAGGAGATTAATGCGCTTGTAACATGGAAAGTGCAAGGGGAATTATTCTTAACAAAACACTTTTAGTTACAACCATATATACACTCACACCATGACTAATTGTACTGGACAAACCATGGTGCAGGGTACTGCTTTTGAACTGCTGAAGATGTTTCGCCGTGCGCGTGCACATTCAACCCTTGACATACAGTTATGTAGTGTCTAGTAATTATGAACAAATGTGAAGCTCGCATTGCCGCCTCACACAAGCACTACTTTATTTTTTTTTCATTCTAAGTGACAGTTTTAACGTTTTCCTGTTTCTTCATACGCTGGCGACATACATGAGACTGCTACATTCTGGGAGACATCTACTTTTTCTCTGTACTCCTCACAAAATGTCCCAAAAGTGCTCTGTTGTGTTCTCTGACACTCATTTGCTGGTGACCACTTCATTTCACTAACCATAATACCTCATTCTCACTTATATCTCCGTCAACTCAGACACACCTGTTCCTCGTTGAGACACTTCTCTCACTACTTTAGTCCTGCAACTCGCCACTGTTCTGTCCAATATGTCCCGAGCTTCTACACCACTCCGCGAGCTGCCAACAATCATTGTCTGACTGGTGCATCACCTGCGCCATCTACAGGCAAGCATACATCCCGACACAAACTGTCTCTCTCTGTCTGGCACCATTTGCAAGCGCGCTACCTGTATTCTGTTTCCTTTCACTGCTGCCAATGTAAAGGTGGTTTGCAGAGGTACTGCAACAGTGGGCTCTACTGCTGGATTAATACCCGCTAGATATTGGTCACCTGCTCGTTTTCAACCAATCGCACAGCTCACTTTGACACAAGTTTTTTTGCCATGTTAGAACAGAGGTTTATGTAAACTGAAGAACACTGTTCAGTGGTTCATATAAACAGAAGCACACTAATCAGAGGTTTATGTAAACTGGGAAACATTAATAAGAGGTTTATGTAAAGCAAGTGACACTCATGAGCCATTTATATAAACCAAGGAACACTGATCAGAGGTTTATGTAAACCGAGGAAAACTGATCAGAGGTTTATGTAAGCCAGGGGACACTGATCAGAGGTTTATGTAATCTGAGGGACACTAATCAGAGGTTTATATAAATCCGTAAATTGAGGGACACTAATCAGAGGTTCATGTAAACTGAGTAACACTTATCAGAGGTTTATGTAAACCGAGAGACACTAATCAGAGGTTTATATAAACCAAGAAACACTGATCAAAAGTTTATGTAAACTGAGGAACGCTGATCAGAGGTTTATGTAAACCTAGGGACACTGACCATAGGTTTATGTAAACCAAGGAACACTGATCAGAGGTTAACGTAAACTGAAGAAGACCGATCAGAGGTTGGTGTAAAGCGAGGAACACTGATCAGAAGTTTATGTAAACCGAGGAAGACTGATCAGAGGTTTGGTTTATGTAAACCAAGGAACACTAATCAAAGGTTTATGTAAACTGAGAAACACTGATCATTGGTTTATGTAAACCAAGAAACAATGATCATAGGTTTATATAAACCAAGGAACAGTTATCAGAGGTTTATGTAAACCGAGGGACACTGTTTGTGTAAACCAAGGAACACTAATCAGCTGTTTATGTAAACCGAGGAACACTAATCAGAGGTTTATGTAAACCAAGGAACAGTAATCAGAGGTTTATATAAACTGAGGAACACTAATCAGAGGTTTATATAAACTGAGAAACACTATTCAGAGGTTTATATAAACCGAGGAACACTCATCAGCTGTTTATGTAGACTGAGGAACATTAATCAGAGGTTGATGTAAACTGAGGAACACTAATCAGAGGTTTATATAAACTGAGAAATACTATTCAGAGGTTTATGCAAACCAAGGAACACTAATCAGAGGTTTATATAAACCAAGGAACACTCATCAGCTGTTTATGTCAACTGAGGAACATTAATCAGAGGTTGATGTAAACTGAGGAACACCAATCAGAGGCTTATATAAACCAAGGAACACTAATCAGAGGTTTATATAAACTGAGAAACGCTAATCAGAGTTTTATGTAAACTGAGGAACACTAACGAGAGGTTTGTATAAACTGAGAGCACTCATCAGCTGTTAATGTAAATCGAGGAACACTAATCAACTGTATATGTAAAACAAGGAACACTAATCAACTGTATATGTAAAGCAAGGAGCACTAATCTGCTGTATGTGCATACTGAGAAACATCAATCAGAGGTTTATATAAACTAAGTCACACTAGTCAGAGGTTTATGTAAACTGAAGAACACTATATTAGAGGTTTATGTAAACTGAAGAACACTAATCAGAGATTTATGTAAACCAAGGAACAGTAATCAGTGGTTTGTGTAAACCATGAATTATTAATTTGTTGTTTAAATAGAAAGGTGCAATCACTTTTTTAATTTTGAAAGTCCTCTTCCAATGGAATTTTATGGGATTCAGTGGAATTTCTGAAATTCTGTTGAATTCTGTCAGAAGCAGGATTTGAAGGTCCCACAAAGCACTTATGTTTTACTGTATAAGTGCACCAGATTGGTCATTATAATTTTAGACTAGTGCATCAATCTGCTGTGAGTTAGCTAAAGTTTACCCTGGTTGAGATCAAATGGTTTGCAGGAGGGTCCCAAGAAAAATTGGCATACAAGGAATCTTTACACAAATTGAAATGCAAGCTCTATTAAGGCCAGATTCTGAAAAGGTCTCCTGTAAATCATAAAAGAATATAAATTATGAGAAAGAGAGATTTATACAAGTTCACACAATAATTTTTAAGAATAACATATTTCAATTAGAGTCACAAAACAGATCTCATACATGATGATAAGCCTGGCCAAATAATTGTGTAGCTACTGTATACCACATTATCCAGTCAAGTTATTCAAATTACTTCAGATCATCTAGTCAGATCATCTGGAACAGTTACTTAGATCAGAGCCATCAAATATGAATAATGGAGTTAGTCATCAGTAGCAATCCAAATCTTACAATGCACTCCCATATGTTTTCTAGTTTTCACTGCCCGAGGGTTAGCCTTAACGCATAGTGCCAGAGTCCTTCATCTTGGTGCCCATAAGGTCAACTTTATGTGATTTTTCCTTGCCCCAAAGAATGTCAGGGGCTCCAGGGCACATGTAGACTGCAATGTGACCATTCAGATGGAGCCAACACTCTGCTTCCAACTTAAAGGCACCCAGCTACACACACAACTAGGGTCATGCAGTTGTTGGGAACACAGCTATCAACTTCAACCCCTTAAAGATGCAAACATTATACAATGGCAAAAAGAGCCTCTGAGCTTTGATTGGTCAGTGTGTGCCTGGGATTACTGTTATCTCAGTATAACATCACTAAATGAAGTCCAGGCACACATGACCACATCTTACCAAGAGAACGTGATGTCTTGCAACTTTAGGTACATCAGGGAGAAAAGGAGCTGTAAGGACTACATAGTAAGGATTAGGAAGGAGAGGGTTGGGTGGAAGCAGGGTGCGATAAGGCAGAAGCACTAAATGAGTACTTCTGCTCAGTATTTACTAAAGAGAAGAGGGGGGTGACACCCAAGGGGGGAGAAATGGCAGAAACAGGGGGAAGGGGTGACAGATGGGGAAATCATGGAGGGCAGAGTTTGGGATGGTTTGAAGGCACTGAGGGTGGACAAGGTGCCAGGCCCAGATGGCATCCACGCCAGGGTACTGAAGGAGCTGGCAGAGGTCCTTGCAGGACCTTTGGCAGACCTATTTAATGCCTCACTACATTTGGGGTGTGTACCTCAGGACTGGAGGATGGCTCATGTGGTGCCCCTCCACAAGAGTGGCCCAAGGATGAACCGAAAACTACAGACCAGTGAGCCTCACATCCATCATGGGTAAGCTAATGGAGCCTATCCTGAAGGAGAGGGCTGGTGGCCCTCCTAGAGGCCAAAGGACTACAGGACAGCAGACAGTATGGCTTCATACATGGCAGATCCTGCCAAACCAACCTGGTGGAGTTATATGACTGGGTAACTAGGCAACTGGACAGGGGCCATGCAGTGTATGTCCTGTATCTGGACTTCAGTAAGGCATTCGACTAGATGCCACATGGAAGGCTGGGAAGTAAGTTAGTAGGCACAGGGGCGGGTGCAAACCTAGTGAGATGGGTAGGAAACTGGCTTCAGGAAGGCAACAGAGGGTGGTGGAGGGTGGGAGCTCACACCCAAGGGTAGCAAGAGTGGTGTTCTCAGGGCTCGGTGTTGGGACTAGTGTTGTTTGGGATATTCATTGCAGACATATCATGGGACATCAAGAGCAAGATCAGTCTGTTTGCTGATGATACCAAGGTAGAAGCAGTGGTGGATGACCTAAGGGGATGGCAGGGGTTGCAGGATGATCTGGTAAAGCTTGAAACCTGGTCAGACACCTGGCAACTGGGGTTTAATACCAAAAGTGCAAGGTGCTGCATTTTGGGATGAAGAACCCAAGGAGGAGTTACCAGCTGGGGAAGTGCAGCTAGCCCAGAGAGAGGAGGAGAAGGATCTGGGGTGCTCATTATAGGGTCAATGAACAACTCGCACAATGTAGGAAGGCAGCTGCAAAGGCCAACAAAATGCTGGGTTGTATTGCAAGGTATATCCCTGAGGAGGAGGAGGTGATTCTGCCACTGTATAGGTCATTAGTTAGACCGCACCTGAGTACTGCTTGCAGCACTGGTGCCCGCACTGAAGAGGGACATTAGTTACTGGAGGGAGTGCAGTGCAGGGTGACAAAGATGATCATGGGGCTGAGGGACTTATCATATGAGAGGAGGTTGAGGGAGTTGAACATGTACTCACCTGGAGGAGAGGAGGGACAGGGGACATGACTGAAACCTTTAAATACATGAAAGGAATAATCAAGACAGGTACAGAGAACTGTTCAAAATAAGGGAGAGGAGGGACACCAGGGCCATGATATGAGACTGGAGGAGGAAGATTCAGGAGGAGATGAGGAGACACTTTTGTTTTTTTTACACAGAGGGTGGTGGCTGGGTGGAATGCATTACCTGCAGAAGTGGTATCCAGTACAACAGTGGACTGCTTCAAAAGGGGAAGGAACAGGACAAGACAAGGGGGAGGGTTAATGTAGGAGAAGGGTGGGGCAGCTGCAGAATAAGGAGTGCTAGCTGCACATTCGAGCAGACTTGATAGACCTCTAGGCCTTTATCTGCTGGCAAATTTCATGTGTTCGTATGAAGTAGCACAAGCTTAGTTTCATATAAAAACCTTATTTACTAATATTGTGGGTACAAAAATATTTGTCATGGCAAAAACATCTCATAGTTAGGCAAAGAACAAGTGTCAGAGCATCTCATTTATAGTGTTGGAACATCTCTTTGATAGTATCAGTTTTACAGTTTTATTTTATGAGGAAATATACCACATATGAATGCAATGCATCATGTGTATGCATATCTAATTGCCTGGTATAGCATGACACACTACAGTGATACCAGACAATTGATTATTTGCATACCCATAATGCAGTGTTTCACATGGGAGTGTTTCAAAAAAAAATTAAATAATAAAACTGTACAACTGATACTATAAAACAGATGTCCCTACACATAAAAGGATGTTCCAACACTTGTTCTCTGCCCAACTATGAAATGTTTTAGCAAGCTACATGTGCTCATTTTGTCACCACAATATTAATATATAAGAACCATCGTATAATAGCAATAATGCCCTTCAGGGTGTGTGTCATGGATAATGTCACTTCTCAGGTGCTGGTTGCACTTGGCCTGTGATCTTGTGCTCAACCACCCGAGGCATGTTGTTATCCCAGCATTACACACACCCTGTTGTGCATCATGGCTTAATTCACCGCCACTATGACAGCAGCATGGCTCTGTGATACTGCCACTGTGCCAGTGGTGAAGCCACTGATACTGCCACCGCATGAGCAGTGCAGTCACCGATACCACCACTGCACCAGCAACCACCGATACTGCCACTGCATCAGCCTCTGTGCCACCAGAACAGCCTCTGATAGTGCCACACACCACCGGTGGAGCCACTGATAATTCCACTGCACTAGCAGCTAAAGCCACTGACACCACCACTGCACCAGCAACATGAACACTGATACCGCCACTGCATCAGCAGTGTGGCAGCTGTTACTGTTACTGCACCAGCAGTGCAGCCACTAATATAGCCTCTGTGCCACCAGCACAGCCACTGATACTACCACTACATCAGCAGTGTGGCAGTTGATACTGTTACTGCACCAGCAGCATCACCACTGATACTAACACTGCACTAGCAGTGCAGCCACTGATTTTGCCACTGAAACATCACTCCAGTCTCTAATACTATCATAGCACCAACAGTATGGCCGCTGATACTTGCACTTCACCAGCAGTGCAACCACTCGATACCGCCAGTGCACCAACAGTGTGTCCGCTGATACTGCCACTGCACTAGCAGTATGGCCACTGATACTGCTACTGCACCAGGAGCATCACCACTAATACTGCCACTGCACCAGCAGTGAAGCCAATGATTGCCACTGGAACATAACTGCAGTCTCTGACACTGTCATTGCATTGGCAGCATGACCTCTGATACTGCCTCTACAACCACAGTGCAACCACTGATAATGCCACTGCACCAGCAGTGTGGCCACTGATACTGCTACTGCTCTAGCAGTGGGCTGCTGATATGGTTACTGCAGCTGCTATGCAGTCACTGATACAGCCCTGTGCCACCAGCACAGCTGCTAATACTGCCATTGCACCAGCAGCATGGCCCTCTGATACTGCCACAGCACCAACACCATGGTCACTGATATTGACATTGCAACAGCAGTACAGCCATCGATACTACCACTGCACCAGCAGCACACCCACTGGTACTGCCACTGCACCAGCAGCACAGCCACTGGTACTTCCACTGCACCAGTAGTGCAGCAACTGATTCTGTCACTGCACCAGCAGCATGCTCACTGGTATGGCCACTGCACTAGCAGCATGGTCTCTGATACTGCAACTGCACCAGCAGCCAAGCCTCTGATACTGCCACTGCATTGGCTGTGTGGCCTCTGATACTGTCACTGCATGAGCTATGTCACCTCTGATACTGCCACTGCACAAGCAGTGTTTTCTCTGATACTGCAACCAGTCAGCCTCACATCAGTGGTGGATAAGGTGATGGTGGTGATATTGAAAGAAAGGGTGGTTAGCTTACTTGGAGAATAGTGGGCTTCAGTACTTCCATCCACATGGCTTCACAGGGAGGTCATGCCAAAGCGAACCTGATTGAGTTCTTCGATTGGGTGATAAGGATGGCTGATCAGAGGGCAGTGGATGTGGCTTATTTGGACTTCTGGAAAGCCTTCAATACTGTGCTGCACAGAAAGATTGGTAAATAAACTGGAGATTTTGGGGTGGGACAGAAAATAACAAGGTGGGTGCAGAACTGGCTGGTGGTAGAAGCCAGAGGGTGGTGGTAAATGGGATGCATTCCAGGGAGGTAGAGGTAACAAGTGGGATCCCCAGGGTCAGTGCTAGAGAGTAGCCCTCTTTATGCCAACACATGGAATCCGACATTTGGGATCCCAAAGCCAGCAGCCTGACACACACCAGCTCAACAGAATGGAAACTGGTGCCGACAGGGTAAGGTAGCGGATGTGATGAACCACTATCCTACCCCTAGTCAGGCACCACAAGAGAGGGGAGGATGTGAAAGCTGGCTGAACTGCTCCCATGGCATGGAGGGCTAAGCCCCTAGTGGCTTGGCAAGCATGGCATTCCAGATCCAGGCTCTGTTCCCAGGGTGGAAAGTTTTGCGAGGTGCTCTTCTGGCCACTGTAACTTTATTGACTTACTCCAAGGTCCACTCCCCCTCAGAGTTTATTTTAGTTACGGGGGTATGTGGGGGGTAGCCCCCTTGTGCAGGGGGTGCAAGGAGCAAAGCCCCCCGCATTGCACTTGAGACCCTGTCGGTCTCCTGACATTCGGTCTTATGGAATTCAGGAGACTGAATGTTGGCATTACAGAGGTAATCCATTATTGGGTCCATCTTATTTAACATCTACATCAGCGACATAGCAGAGGGGTTGCAGGGGAGGGTCTGCCTTTTTGCAGAAGATATGAAGCTCTGCAGCAGGGTGGATACCCCAGAGGGGGTGAAGGCTATGAGGGAAGATCTAAGGTTGCTGGATATGTGGTCGGAAACATGGTAGCTAAAATTTAGTACCAAAAATGCACAGTGATGCATAAGGGGTACAATAACTCAAACCAACTATACACGGGGAATGAAAGCAAGTGAGCAGTGAAGGATCTAGGAATCATAATCGCAAAACAACCTCAAGGTAGGGACACAATGCAGCAAAGCGGTGGGCAAAGCAGACAGAATGCTGGTGTTCATTGGGTGAGGGATAACTAGTAGAAGGCGGGAGGTCCTGATGCCACTCTACAAATCCATGGTGATGCCCCACCTGGGCTACAGGGTTCAGTTCTGGAGGCCTCACCTATGAAAAGATATTAATGGCATGGAAAGAGTACAGAGAAGAGCCACCAAGATGGTGCTCGAGCTAAGTGGTAAGCCATACGAAGGGAGGTTGAGGGTGTTGGATTTGTACCCGCTGGAGAGAGGGGGGACATGATAGAGACATTGAAGTATGTGACAGGGATTAATAAAGTGGGGGGGCTTATTTTCAGGAAAGGTAAATGATAGATCTAGAGAGCATGGACTGAGGGTGGAGGGGGTAGGTTTAAGGGGAACATGAGGAGTTTCTTCACTGAGATGGTTGTGTTGCCCTGGGACAGTTTGCCAGAGGAAGTGGTGGGGGTCAGAACTATGAAGGGATTCAAGAGGGCATGGGACAAACACAAGGGGTTGATTAGGGAGCAGAGGGTGGAATCTATGGGAGAGGGAGGCAAGTAAAGAGGGGATGGGCAGACTCAATATACCAAGTAGATCCTTTTCCGCTGACGCATATCTATGAATCTATGAACTACACAACCTGTATGGCTTCCAATACTGCCACTGCACCAGCTGTGTGACCTCTGATTCTGCCAATGCACTAGAAATGCTGCCTCTGACACTGCCACTGTACCAACAGTGCAGACTCTAATGATGCCACCACAACAGCAGTACTGCTGCTGATAATGTCTCAGTGCTAGCAGGGTAGTTGCTGATCCTCTCTTTGCACCTACAGCAAGGCCTCTGATATTGTGACTGTGTCAGCAGTGTGGCTGATTATACTTTCACTGTACCAAGAGCACAGGCACTGATAATGCCAGTACACCAGCAGTGTGGCCACTGATACTGCCTCTGTGCCAGCAGTGCAGCCTCTGATACTGTCACTGTGCCAGCAGTGTAGCCACTGATTCTGCCACTGTGCCAGCAGTGCAGCCTCTGATACTGTCACTGTGCCAGCAGTGCAGCCTCTGATACTACCACTGTGCCAGTAGTGCAGCCACTGATACTGCCACTGTGCCTGTAATGCAGCGTCTGATACTGCCTCTGTGACAGCAGTGTGCACCAACTGATACTGCCACTGTGCCAGAAGTACAGCCACTGTTACCGCCACTGTGATAGCAGTACAGCCACTAATACTGTCATTATACCAGCAGCGTGATCACTGATATTGCCACAGTGCCAGCAATGCAGCCTCTGTCATGCAGTGTATCCACTGATACTGCCACTGTGCTTGCAGTGCAGCCTCTGACACTGCCTCTGTGCCAGCACGGCAGTTTCTGAAAGTGTCACTGTGTCAGCAGTGCAGCCTCTGATCCCACATTTGAGCCAGCAGTGTAGCCACCACACTGCCACTGTGCCTACAGTGCAGCCACAGAAACTGTCACTGTGCCAGCAGCAAAACCTCTGACACTTTGTGCCAGCAGAGTGACAGTGGCTGCACTGTAGCATTTGTCACTGTGTCTCTGCCAGCAGTGGAATGACTAATACTGCCACTATGCCAGTAGTGCAGCCACTGGTACTGTCACTGTGCCAGCAGCACAGCCCTAGATACTGCCATTGCCCCAGCAGTGCAACCACTGATACTGTCACTGTCCCTGCAGTGCATCCACAGATACTACCACTGTGCCTGTAGTGCAGCCTCTGTCACAGTGGCTCTGCCAGCAGTTACAGCCACCGATACTCGCCACTGTGCCAGCAGTGCAGCCACAGATACCGCCACTGTGCCAGTAGTGCAGACACTGCTACTGGCACCGTGTGAGCAGTGCAGCCCATGATACTGTTTCTATGCCAGCAGTGCAGACACTCATACCGCCATTG
This sequence comes from Neoceratodus forsteri, assembly GCA_016271365.2. Taxonomy (NCBI): domain Eukaryota; kingdom Metazoa; phylum Chordata; order Ceratodontiformes; family Ceratodontidae; genus Neoceratodus; species Neoceratodus forsteri. Next base: position 38,343,317 of record CM028134.1, read on the forward strand.
CCCCAACAGTACAAACACCGATACTGCCACTTTCCCAGTAGTTCAGTCTCTGTTACTGCCACTGTGCCAGCAGTGCTGCCTTCATAGTGCCACTGTGCCAGCAGTGCAGCCTCTGATACTGGCAGTGTGCCAGATATGCAGTCTTTAATACTGGCACTATGCCAGAAGTGTTGCCACGATACTACCACTGTTACAGAAGTGAAGCCTCTACTAATGCCACTGAGACAGCAGACAGCCACCGATGCTGCCACTGTGCCAGCAGTGTATCCACTTATACCGTCGTCACTGTGTAAGCAATGCAGCCACTGATACTGCCACTGTGAAGGCAGTGCAGCCACTGATACGTCTCTGTGCCAGCAGTGCAGCCTCTGATACTGATACTATGCCAGCAGTACAGCCACCGATACCGCCACTGTGATAGCAGTGCAGCCGCCAATACTTCCACTGTGCCAGCAGTTCAGTCACTGGTACTGCCACCTGTGCTAGCAGTGCAGCCTGATACCGCCACCTGCCAGTAGTGCAACCTCTGGTACTGTCACTGTACCAGCAGTGCAGTCTCTGGTACTGTTACTGTGCCACAGTGCAGACCCTGGTACTGTCATTGTGCCTGTAGTGCAGCCTCTGAAGCAGTGCAGCCTCTGGTACCGTCACCGTGCCAACAGTGCAGCCTTGATACCGTCACCGTACCAACAGTGTAGCCTCTGATACTGCCACTGTGCCAGCAGTGCAGCCACTGATACCGCCACAGTGCCAGCAGTCCAGCCACTGATACCGCTCTATGTGCCAGCAGTGCAGCCTCTGATACTGACATTGTGCCAGCAGTTCAGCCATTGATACCGTCATTGTGATACAAATGCAACCACCAATACTTCCACTGTGCCAGCAGTTCAGTCACTGGTACTGCCACTGTGCTAGCAGTGAATCCTCTGGTACTGCCACTGTGCCAGCAGTGCACCCTCTGGTACTGCCACTATGCCAGCAGTGAATCGACTAATACTGCCATTCTACCAGAAGTGCAGCCACAGATATTGCCACTGTGCCAGTACTGCAACCACTGGTGCTGTCACTGTGCCAGCAGTACTGCCCCAGATACTGCAACTGTGCCAGCAGTGCAGCCCCTGATACTGCCATTGCCCCAGCAGTGCAACTACTGATACTGTCACCGTGTAAGCAGTCAACGATTGATATTGCCACTGTGCCAGCAGTGCAGCCACTGATACTGCCACTGTGCTAGCAGTTCAGCCACTGATACTGCCTCTGTGCCAGCAGTGCAGCCTCTGATACTGATACTGTACCAGCAGTACAGCCATTGATACTGCCATAATGATAGCAGTGCAGCCACCAATACTTCCACTGTGTCAGCAGTGCAACCTCTGGTACCGCAACTGTACCAGCAGTGCAGCCTCTGATACCGCCAATGTGCCATCAGTGCAAACCCTGGTACTGTCACCGTGCCAGTAGTACAGTCTCTGAAGCAGTGCAGCTCTGGTACTGTCACTGTGTCAGCAGTGCAGCCTCTGATACCGCCACTGTGCCAGCAGTGCATACCCTGGTACTGTCACTGTGTCAGCAGTGCAGCCACTGATACCGCCACTGTGCCAGCAGTTCAGCCATAGATACCGCCACTGTGCCAGAAGTGCAGCCACTGGTACTGTCACTCGTGAGCAGTGCAGCCCCTGATACTGTTTCTGTGCCAGCAGTGCAGCCCCTCATACTGCCATTGCCCCAGCCTCTGGTACTGCCACTGTGCCATCAGTGCAAACCCTGGTAGTGTCACTGTGCCAGTAGTACAGCCTCTGAAGCAGTGCAGCCTCTGGTACTGTCACTGTGCCAGTAGTACAGCCTCTGAAGCAGTGCAGACTCTGGTACTGTCACTGTGTCAGCAGTGCAGCCTCTGATAATGCTACTGTGTCAGCAGTGCAGCCTCTGGTACCGCCACTGTGCCAACAGTGCAGCCTCTGATACTTCCACTGTGCCAGCAGTGCAGCCTCTGAGCACGCAGCCTCTGGTACTGTCACTGTGCCAGCAGTGCAATCTCTGATACTGCCACTGTGCCAGCAGTGCAGCTTCTGATACTGCCACTGCACCAGAGAAGTGCAGCCATACTGATACCGTCATAGTGCCAGCAGTCCAGCCACTTTTCTGCCTCTGTTCCAGCAGTGCAGCCTCTGATAATGACACTGTGACAGCAGTTCAGCTATTGATACTGAACTGTGATAGCAGTTCAGCCACCAATACTCCACTGTGCCAGCAGTTCAATCACTGGTACTGCCACTGTGCCAGCAGTGCACCCTCTGGTACTGCCACTATGCCAGCAGTGGAGGAACTAATACTGCCACTATGACAGAAGTGCAGCCACAGATACTGCCACTGTGCCATTAGTGCAGCCACTGGTACTGTCACTGTGCCAGCAGTACAGCCCCAGATACTGCCACTGTGCCAGCAGTGCAGCCCCTGATACTGCCATTGCCCCAACAGTGCAACCACTGATACTGTCACTGTGCCTGCAGTGCATCCACATATACTGCCACTGTGCTTGTAGTGCAGCCTCTGTCACTGTAGTTGTGCCAGCAGTGCAGCCACCAATACTGCCACTGTGCCAGCAGTGCAGCCACAGATACCGCCACTGTGCCAGAAGTAGCCACTGGTACTGTCACTGTGTGAGCAGTGCAGCCCCTGATACTGTTTCTGTGCCAGCAGTGCAGCCCTCATACTGCCATTGCCCCAGCAGTGCAAACACCGATACTGCCACATCCATAGTAGTTCCGCCTCTTATACTGCCATTCTGCCAGCAGTGCTGCTCCTCATAGACTACTGTGCCTGCAGTGCAGCCTCTGATACGACATTGTGTCAGAAGTGCAGTCTCTGATACTGGCACTATGCCAGAAGTGTTGCCACTGATACTGCCACTGTGCCAGCAGTGAAGAATCTACTAATGCCACTGAGACAGCAGTACAGCAACTTATGCTGCCACTGTGCCAGCAGAGTATCCACTTTTACTGTTACTTTGTAAGCAGTACAGCCACTGATACTGCCACTGTGCCAGCAGTGCAGCCACTGATAATGCTACTGTGTCAGACTACTGATACTGCCACTGTGCCAGCCATGCAGCCACTGATTCTGATACTGTGCCAACAGTGCAGCCACTTATACTGTCACTGTGCCAGCAGTTCAGCCACTGATACTGCCTCTGTGCCAGCAGTGCAGCCTCTGTATATGGATACTATGCCAGCAGTGCAGCCACTGGTACTGCCACTGTGCTATCAGTGCAGCCTCTGATACTGCCACTCTGCCAGCAGTGCAGCCTCTGGTACTGTCACCCTGCCAGCAGTGCAGCCTTTGAAGCAGTGCAGCCTCTGGTATTGTCACTGTACCTGCAGTGCAGCCTCTGATACTGCTACTATGCCAGCATTGCAGCCTCTGAAGCAGTGCAGCCTTTGGTATTGGCACTGTGCCATCAGTGCAAGCTCTGAGACAACCACTGTGGCAGCAGTGCAGCCTCTGGCACTGCCACTGTGCCAACAGTGCAGCCTCTGATACTGCCAGTGTGCCTACAGTGCAGCCTCTGATTCTAACACTGCACAACCAGTGTAGCCTCTGATACTGTCACTGTGCCAGCAGTGCAGCCATTGATACTGATTCTGTGACAGCAGGGCAGCCACTGATACTGCCACTGTGCCAGCAGTGTGGCCTCTGATACTGCCACTGTGCCAGCATTATAGCCTCTGATAGTGCCTCTTTGCCAGCAGTACAGCCTCTGGTACTACCTCTATGCCAGTGTCATGGTGTCATATACTGCCATTGTGCCTGCAGAGCAGCCTCTGATGTTGCCACTGTGCCAGCAGCATGACTTCCAGTACTACCACTGTGCCAGCAGTGCAGCTTGTATTATAGCTGTGTATATGGGATGCCAGTCTGGTGACAATGTGTTCGTCAAGGCTAAGCAACTTTTCAGAAGTGTTCAATTTAACAGCCCACAATATGCATAGTTTCTGCATGGGGAGTCAATGACTGATGGCAGCCTATGTGTTCATTGGTAGGAGTAGTTAGAAATGCTCTATTGGGGAGGGAGCAGACAAAAATAGTGTTAAAAGACCAAGATAATTAAAAATATGAAAAAGAAACAGACAGACAGACATAGAAAGGGAATGGAATAAGCAAGTATAAATAGTGAGTGTTGTTATACATCTTTTTCCATTTAAATATGAGTTTTGGAGTCCACATCTGAAGACGGACAGTGACAGAGTGGCATAGAGGTGAGCAAGCCAGGAATTGTTCACCTAGAGCCAAGCCAGAGTTGAGCCAGGGGTCTGTCTTGACTATACGAGCTAAAACACGAGCCAAGCCCTGGCTACTGCGGACTGTTCTCTACATAAGCTGAACATTTCAGAGACTACACTGACTGCTAAGGCTGATAAAAATATTTATTTCAACCATAACTGGCTTGGCTTGACCATGGCTCTCAATTGCTTATAGAGGTCAAGCCGAGCTGAGCCAGGCACTAATCTCGAGCTTGGCTTGAGCCTGCTGTGGCTTGCCTACCTCTGAACTGGAAGCAGTGTGGGGAGGGGGGTAACTAAGATGCACCATATGCAACAGGACAGGAAATATGAGGAGAGGTTGAAAGCCCTAAACAGGTATACAATGGCATTGAGAAGGAAGGAAGAAAAGAGGCATGCTTGAAGCATACAAATGCCTCCATGGGGTAAATCAGGTAGACAGTGGGTAAATGTTCAGACTGAGCGGAAGCACAAACACTAGGGGTAACTCCATGAAGTGGGGGGGGAGGCAAGTTGAAGCGAGATGCCAGAAAGTACTTTTTCACAGGGGGTGGTCATGGAGGTGTAGTATAGGCTGCCGGATGAGGTGGTCTGTGCAAAATCAGAAAGGGTGGATTCAAACGAGGGTGGGAAGATAAAATGGCTTGGAAAGACCACACCAGAAAGGCAGGGGTAAGGTGGAGAGAATATCCTCCCATTCAACATTACTTAGGGGGGAATGGGCAGGCATGGGCCAGTTTTCTGCCAGCCAAGTGTCTGTTTCTGTGAATAAAACAAATCTTCTGGCTTCCTTCATCAGCACTGGTGTAACAGAAAAAGTATCTGAAACCAATAAAAGATATCAATCCTATTTTTCCTCCTCCGGTTACCATTTTATTATCTTATTGAAGTAAATTTAGTTCAGATAAAACAAAACATATTACAAACGCCTGCAGGTTCATCACGGAAAGAAAGAAGTTCATGACCTGACATTCCAGATGCGGTCTGGCAACAGTCAATCACACTTCCTTTTTTATTTTTACAGTCTCAGAAAAGATATATGTTTTCAAGTATGTGTTGTCCTTTTCCATAACAAGCAATGAGTAAAGTGAATTATGGGAGGAAAGACTATTTCGAGAAAATTAGTTCCAGAGCAGTCGTGCAGTATGATCTGCAGTGGCATATCATTTTCCACTGTTCAAGCCAGGGGATACTAAGGCTTGGAAGGAGAGGCTGGGGATTTCTGACTCACAGCTGCTCCCAAGTATTGTAGCCTTCTGGTTTCGGCTCCCTTGTAGTATAGAGGGAGGGTCTTTTTCTTTAAGTTATCCCTGCTGCTATTTTCCATGGTGCTATTTAGGTAAAAAAGCACTGGTTGTGTGCACTATGAAGCACTTATGTGAAATTAAACCAAATAGCAGGCATGTGTGTGTGTGTGTGTGTCTGTGTGTGTATATATATGTGTGTGCATGTGAGTTTGCATGAGCAAATATGTTTGTTTGTGTTTCTGTGTCTATTTGTGTTCTAGTGAGTTTACATGTGTTTGTGTGTGCAAGTATGTAGTTATGTGCAGCAGTGCATTTATGGAATCTGTCCCTCCCATCCCCACCCCACCTAGGGATGTCCATTTCTAATTCATGTAAGGGATCTGTCTGAACACGGCTGCTGAATTTATGATCAGCTTGACATACTACTTGTGAACACCTTATGCATGGCATTTCTGAGTGTAGTGTATGTAGACAATAACCAGACAATGCAATGCACCATCTGATGGGACAATTAAGACTGCAACATGCTGTGCAAAAGAACTAGACCTCAGCATCCACACTAAAGGAACTGTCCATTTAGCTGAATGGTTAGAGCTGCTTCTGAAACCAGGGATACAAGGATTGACCCCAAGGTCTGGCACTGACTATTTTCAAGTTGTCATTCAGTTTAAGGAAGATGTCCACCCATGAGCTGGTGTGAGGAGACATTACTGTGCATTTCATTTTGCACGTGCACACAAGTGCCAAAGCTCTAGTTGTTATGGTTCAGAAGTACATGAAGTCTGAACCTGAACATTCAAAACCATGGACCTAATGCACATGTGTGTGTGTGCATGCGAGTGCATGTGTGTGTGTGTGTATGTGCCCTGCATTTGTGTGTGTGTGTGTGCGAAGCAGCATTCCATGCGTGTGTGTGTGTGTCTGTCTGTGTACATGTATATATGTGTGTGTGTGTGTGTGTGTGTGTGTGTGCCTGCATTTGTGTGTGTGTGCATGCGTGCATGCCCATGTGTGTGCCTGTGTGTGTTTCAGTAATACACAGTAAATAATTTTCTGGCCTGGATTTATCTAAACAAAACAAGGACAGCCAAAAACTCTTTTAAGAATATCTTTTGGCAGCTCTGTACAGATGGATTTGGAATATCAGTGTACTGCCAGAGAATGTCTCATTATAGTTCTTCTCATCCCTCCATGTCTTCCCTCCCTCCTTTAAGTCTGTATCCCAAACAATTGAATTTTAGACCCAACTTAACAGTCTCTGCTGAATAATTTCAGTAGTTGGTTTTAGATGTTACAAGCTAACTAGAGTACCTAGTTCAGCTCTGTTCACTTTTGCTGTACATGATTTTAAAATATTCACAGTAACAAAAGGATGTAAAATGAAGATAAATTATGAAGATCATAAAAATGAGGAATGATTACAGTCTACATCACTTCACACCAACAATAAATATCAGTAGGAGTGGGCACTTCACTTGCAAATCCCTTATTGCTTGCCCATATATATTCTTTTCTAGCCAAAAGGCAAAAATTGCTGAAGCATAAATTACCATTAATTTTTGGGCATGCAAATAGTTGCTTGATTTTCTATGTGTCTGGTAAACTTTTTTTGTCAGAAGAATTGGCTCTGGCCACTTTTTCCTTGATACTGAGTACAGAAAAATAGAATTTGCTGGTAGAAACCTGCATGCATAAGATCATTGTCATGGGCGGATAATTTCAGTTGTGTCCCTGCTTGTCTTTTGGAAGATTCCGACATCAGTTCATATGGTTACAAAAAAAACCTGTGGTGCAGACTTTCTGAGCAGTTCTGAGAGAACTGGGAATGGTGGCGATCTGGTCTGGAGGGCACTTCACCCAGGTGGTCAGCACTATAATTTTTGCTCTTAGCCCACGAAAAGTACTCGCATATTTTATTTTTTTATTTTATTTATTGTGATCTCGGATTAATACCTTAGAGAAAAAGCTCATTACGTAGGTTCCACATCAGGGCAGAAAAGAAAAAGAAACAAAGGTGCAAATTACAGCACTACAACAACAAATACTAACAAAGATATATAAATATAACAATTAAGAGAGTATACATACATATGAAAATAATCATAAACAAATAGAAAAAGCAACAAGCAAGGCATTATACAATGTATGCCATTATTGTCAAAAGTAATAGGGTGGGATAGTACGAACCACAGTCCAGGAAGAATTCTCAGGAAGTACTGTCATTAGTGATAGAAACCAGACAGGAGGCCTTATCATGAGAGATAGGTAGAGAGGAAACTTACACAAGTAATAAGGAGACAGTTATGACCCACTGCAGAGATGATGGCAAGAAAATATTGGGAAGATAAGAGGAAAAATTGACAGGAGAGAGCTATAGAAGTGAAGTGAGGAAATGGGCCTGGTAAGATGCTAGGTAGAACAGAATAGTAGAAACCAGACAGTATGAGCTAGGGACCAGTTGAGGTAATAGGGAAGGAGGACGGGGGAGGGAGTGGGTGTGGAGGAAGGTGAAACCACTAATGTGCCTTGTGGTGAGTTAGTGGAACAATCACAGCTGGCCAATGTGACTAAATGTTTCCTGAGTGATTTTAAAGGTGCCTGAGGTAGCAGCAGTGGAGATGTTGGGAGGAAATGAATTAATCCAAGCAGAAGCACAGTGGAAAAGCCTCTGACCTAATGAGGTATGACATCTGGGAATTTTAAAGATCATGCTTTCTGAGTTTCTGGTGCAGCAGTTGTTTCTCAAAGGGGTGAGAAGCATCTGTACACCAGATGACAACAGGCTGAGACTAGCTTTTTTGGCCAATAGGCAGGTTTAGAACCTGAGTCTTCCAGAGAACTGGAGCCAGTATGCCTGTTCATACAAGTCACACGTACGTGTGAGCCATCCTGACTCCGGAAAAAGTTGGCAGCCTTTGTTTAAGGCCACCTTAATGTGACGGAGGGCTGTTTCTGAGGTGGAACCTTAAATTACAAGACCACAGTCAATGAATGAGACTACTGAACTAAGGATAACAAGATTTAGAGCCTCCGGAGTCAAACTTTGTCGATGCCTATTCAGTAGACCAAAGCGCACATTGATAGCCTTGACAGTGTTGGCTATATGTTGTGCATATGACATAGTGCTGTCAAGCGTGACCCCCAGGTATTTAGAGTGCCGCACTTGATCCAGGGGAGTACCTGCCACATCAGTGATGGTAAGGGGGTGGGAGCGACGCCTGTTAAGGGAGCTGGAGGACATCATTGTTTTAGTTTGTTTGTAGTTCATGGTGAGTTTTTGCCCTGAACCACCTTTCAACATCTATGAAACTTTGCTGTAACCTGCATTGTAGTAACATTGGGTCAGGGTCGCTAGTGAACAGGACTGTATCATCTGCGTATAGCAGGATCTGACTCTGACAGGAATAAGGGAGCTGGTTGAGAAATATACTGAATAAGAGTGGGCCCTGTTTTTAATGCAACAAAGTGAATTGAGTAGGATATGCTCTAGTGATAGAAGTTTTAGAGGAAGAGAGTACACTAGTGGCCCGCTCAACTTCTAGGGTAGTGAGTGGCTTATCAAGTAAACTGCACTCTGAACTATCAAGACTGGGGATGTACAGCTGGGATAGGATGGTGTTAACTTCTTTGTCCATTGGAGGATTGGAGCTATAAAGCTCCACATTAAAGTCCCTCATTGGTTCATTGACAGATTTGGGGCTATGATGTAGATGGCTGAGCTTGTCCTAGAGGGAGCTGTGATGCATCTGTTTGTCTGCTGAGCCCTTAACCTGTGAGCAAAGAGCTTCACAGCCAGCTCGCCACCTTCTCTGTACCTGTGCTTCATGTGGACCAGAACAAACTCTGCTTGTCTAGACAGGAGAGTATTCAGTTTATATCTAAGGAGAAAGAGCTCTTAACGATTCTTATCAGAAGTGTTGGTACCATTCTTAAATTAGTTTTCCTTCACCTCCAGAATAGCCTTACTGTCTCTCTCCTCTTTCTCCCTAGTTTTCTGCCTGTGGGACACAAAACTGATAATAGTGCCTCAAAGATAGGAGTTATATGCTTCCCAAGTAAATGCAGGAGAGACCTTGGGGGAGATATTTAGTTAGATGAAAGGTTTAGTTTCCTTAATGACATGTTGTGGGAATCTAGAGTCAGTGAGCAAGATGAGGTCAAGATGCCAATTGGTGGTTTTGGGAGAAAGGTGAAGAGAGCTGCAGGGAAATCTGTACCGGGGCACTGTCTGATGAGACTATAGTCCTGATGGAGGAGTAAGTAAGGGATTGGGTGAAATCGAGGAGAGCAGCCAGTAATCTATTCTGCTGTATGACATGTGGGAGCAGAGAAAGAAAGACTAATCTTTGTCTGAAGAATGGAGAAGATACTAAGCATCTGAAAGCTTGTGCTCCTCCACCAAGTGCTAGACAGGTGACTCATACTGTGGAGTACTCTTATTGAGAGTACCATCCGTTGAGGGATTGAAATCACTTCCAAGCATGACAAGAAGGCTATCTGGCTGGAAATTTGTGATAGACTGGGCTAGAGCCATAAAATAAGCAGGGTTCTATAAGATTAATATACAAAGTTAGCCAGCCTAGGAGTGGGTCCCAAGATGACAGCCTGGGTAAAGAATTGGCTGGAGAATAGGACACAGAGAGTAATAGTAAATGGAGTCCACTCAGCAGAAAGGAGGGTTACTAGTGGGGTACCGCAGGGTTCAGTATTAGGACCGGTCCTCTTCAATGTCTTTATAAGCGACATTGCAGAAGGACTGGAAGAAAGTATGTCTCTTTGCAGATGACACAAAGATCTGCAACAGAGTTGATGCACAGGGTGGGGTGGAAAGGATGAGAAGGGACTTGGCAAGGTTAGAGGAATGGTCAAATATATGGCAGCTTAGATTCAATGCTAAGAAGTGCAAGGTAATGCACCTGGGAAACAAAAACCCAGGGGAAGAGAACACAATGGGGGGTGAGATACTAACAACAACAAAAATGGAAAGGGACTTGGAGTAGTCATATCAGATGATCTAAAGGTGGGCAAGCAATGTGAGAAGGCAGCAGGGAGGGCTGGGGGGATACTGGGATACATAGGGAGAGGCATCACCAGTAGAAAACAGGAAGTTATCCCTCTGTACAGACAGCTGGTGAGACCCCATCTGGAGTACTGTGTGCAGTTCTGGAGACCCAATCTCTGCAAAGACATAGACAGAATGGAAGCGTCCAGAGGAGGGTACTAAATGGTGCAGGGTCTGCACCGAAGACATATGAAGAGAGACGAAAGGAGCTTAATATGTATAGCCTCGAGGAAAGGAGGGAGAGGGGGGACATGATAGAAACGTTCAAGTACATCAAGGGAATCAACAAAGTCCAAGAGGGTAGCATCTTTCAAAAAAAGAGGTGTGCAAGAACTAGAGGGCACAATTTGAAGATGGGGGGTGGCTCAGAGGTAATTTAAGGAAGTATTTTTTCACAGAGAGGGTTGTAGATGCATGGAACGGCCTTCCGGAGGAGGTTGTGGAGTCAAAATCAGTGGTGGAATTCAAGCATGATTGGGACAGTCATAAGGCAATTCTAGGGGGTGGGGATAGGAAGAAGTAGGCTGCTGGTTAACTAGAATCGGCAGCTTATCCAGTAGGTAGGGAAATGGGCAGACTGGGTGGGCCAAGCAGTCCTTATCTGCCAACAAATTCTATGTTTCTATATACCCTGCCCAAGATCATTCCATCTCAGTGATTTTGACACATGCAATTACCCACCTCCCATCTGAGTCAGCTTTATGCTGTACAATTTGTCAGGGCAGATGTTTGTGGAAAAGGATGGATACCCCCAGTGTGCATCTAGAGAAAGTGGCATATTCTTCTGCCCCTGCCCACTCCTACCTGAGTTTCTGGGCTTCTTTGTGGGTGAGATGGGTTTCCTGGAGAATGGCCATAGCTGTGCCTTGTTTTCTGAGCTGATTTAGAACTGTTTTCCTCTTACCTGGGTGGTGGAAACCCTTAACATTCCATGTGGTTACGTTAGTAGCTAGGTGGGCCGTACTACAAGAGGAGTACCGGTAAGCTTGGTGAAAAAGAGAATGGATAAATCTCACATATCAGAACCACGAAGAGCTTCCCCAATGGTAATCTTGGCAAGAAATATTCAGTTTCCGCTGTGCACAATATGAAACATGGAGTACAATTGATAACGTAGCTGTAACACAATAAAATAAACATTAGCCTTAGAACTGTATACACTCCTGTCTGAGCCGCTGGGGGACCCTAAACAGAGATATGGTTGAGCAGGAGTAATGCAAGAACCTCCTGCGTCCTCCCCCCGAACCCATAGGTGTCCATCTCCAGTTCTACAAAGCAACTGCAGCTGCAAGAGGGAACAGAGAAAAAATCTGGGGATGTGACCAAAGAAAGAGAGAGCTTCCAGGTCACATAGTTGGTATCTGGTTCTCTATGTGCCCGGATAGGTAGGCATGGTACACAATGGGGTGGGTGGCAATAGGGGGCAGGGTGATGCCCTTCCAAGGGTAGCAACACCTTCCTCCACACCCTGAGTTCTTACTGCAAATATATAGGAGGGATTTGTTGAAAACATACAAGCAGCGATCACATAACAATACAACATTTTCAAACAATAATTTACAAATTAGTAGATATAGTCCATAATAAGGATAAAACAAACTTTAAAACATTAGAACTTTGCGAGCAGAATTTGGTCAATACATTGTCCGGCCATATACTACCAATATATTACAGTAAGCAGTTTGGCCTTCTCACTTCTTTGCTGCTTCTTTATTTAAACCTAAAATATTGCAGTTTCACCTCCAGCTCTTTATCTTTATTTTCTCGTTTGTCCCAGTACTTAGCTACTACACTTGGAAAAGACATGTTTCCATACCTATTTTTTAGTTTTATAGTCTGGAATTGGGAGAAACTTCTGCTTCTTAGGTTATGCATCCTGTCTTCTTTAGTCAATTTATCTACCAAATATGCTGGAATACTAGTTTGTAGAGTTCACTGAATCATACATGTCCATTTAATGTACGTTTTACACTCAAGATCTAGCCAGTTTGTCTTTTTATACATAGTATGGTGAAGTGTATTAAAATCACAGTGTAATACAAATCTGACTATACGATTGTATAACTTTTCTACTTTGATTAGTGTCATTTTATTTGCTAGACTATATATATGATCACTTTAATCAAGAATTTGAATCAAAAGCTGGTTTGCTACTGATTGTCTCATCCACAAGTTTAAGCAATGTCGAGATCTTCTGAAAGCTCCCAGTCTATGCTCTGTTTTATTGATTATCAGCTTTACATGATGCTCTAAATGAAGACTTGCATACAGCCATATTCCCAGATATTTATATTCATTTACTTGGGATAGCAACTGACCCTGTAGTGCTTTTATACTGATTTGTTTTGTGATTTTATTTTTAGCAGCTGTGTTAAAGATCATAACCTGGGACTTTTTCCCATGTAGTACCAATTTGAATTTGCAAACCAGGCACACAGAATATTAAAATCTTTCTGCAAAAGTTGTTCCATCTCCTTCAGATCTTTACCAGTCTCCATGAGTACAGCATCATCTGCATAAGGACACAGGCTAGTACTAGTTATGTAGTTTGGTACCTGGTTTACGTATACCAAAAACAGAGTAGGCCCCAAAATTGATCCCTGTGGGACCCCTCTACTTATTAGTTGTCTGTGGGACAAGACTCCTCCCACCTGTACCTGCTGGCTGCGACCACCCAGATATGACTCAAACCTCTGGATAGTATCCTCTGCCATTCCACTCTCCAGAAGTCCTTCACTCATCACCGAAGTGGTCAGTAGTGTCAACACTTTCAACAAGTCCACGAACACCGCACCCACCGCCGCCATCATTTGATGTGGTAGCAACCAAATCTACCAGGTCAGTGAGTGCATTGTCTGTGGAGTGCCCTCTTCTGAAACCTGGTTGATAGTTCATTAATAAAGATTATACCATGGCCATAAGTGAACAGTCAATGAAGTCGTCAGACTGGCAGTTTACCACTGGTGTAAATCCTCTGATAACCAATGGTTGTTGATGAGTACCTAATCCTAATCATCTGCAGCCCAGGAATAAATACAATAAAAGTAAAACTAAGCAACCTCTTTAAAAATTGCATTTTATCATAGTAAAAAATGAACCTTGGTAGAATCGCAAAAGCCACCGGAGGATGTGGGTTATCAGGGATTTACCACGGCTGGTGAGGATTTACCCACGAGGTGCACCACTCCAGCCATGGTAAATCCCTGTTAACTCACACACCCTCGTGTTTATTATAAATATTGTTCCAAGTATTCCTTAGTTGTTCTTGGACAATGGTTTCAGGGATTTTTGAAAGAATGGATAGTAAAGCTATCGGTCTATAATTTGCTGGATCAGTATTCTGTCCACTCTTAAATATTGGTACGATTGTGGCTATTTTCCAAGAAGTTGGGAATTTTCATTCTATTAAGCTCCAATTTACCAATCCAGTTATTACCGGAATGATCTATTCCTTTGAGTCCTTTAAAAATCTGCTCTCTACTTTGTCAGGACCACATGATTTATTAACTTTAAGTTTATCTATACATTTTTTTCACTAGCTGCAATGAGCTAACTTAAATCTAAATTTGCCTCTGGTCTGGCTATTCTCTATCTCTGCCAATTTATTTTTAATTTCATATTCCTGGGTAGGAATATTTACACCTGGCAGTGTAGTAAAATATGTATTCAATATATTTGCAGAGTTTTTTAAATTTTGCATAACTCCTTTACTGATAATTTGTTTTACAGGTCTATTTTTATGGGGGATTCAACTGACTTAATCACCTTTCAGTACTGGTTTGGATTTGTAACCCCTTGAATCTTATTTTTATAAAACCTACATTTTACATTTCTCAATTTTTGCTTCAGTCTGTTTCTTGCATTTTTGTAAATATTCCATTTTTCTGGATCTAAGGTCTTATTCCCTTGTTTCCAAAGTCGATTTTTGATCCTTATGTCCTGTTTATGTTTTTTTAGTTATCCAAGGGGCTTGATTTACTTTCTTGATTTTTTTGTGAAGGGGGCTACTTTATCACAGGCTTTTAAAACGGTCTGTATAAAGTCATCTATGGCCAGATCCAGGTCTGGTATCAAAACAGACTATCCCACTGTACTTTATCTAACTCTGCTAACATTTTTTCTTTAGAGTAATGTTTATAGGTTCTAGTTCTCCTATTTAAGGGTTCTGTACCTACCCTGCCTCAGGCTCCCTAGATCTACCATAGCAGCAGTTCACAAGCACATTAATTAGATGTCACAGTCTATTCTACAGCGTTAAAACAGCCTGTGTGCTTGAGCCTATTTAATCAGAAGACCCAGCAACAAATAGATGACTTGGTTCAGCAACAGGTACAAATCACAGTTCAGAAGTTATTCTGGTGCACTGGAGCGAGTCATATATGGAGCATGGAACAGTCCTTCCCAACAAAGGAGAATGAGTAAGGATGCCAGGGGTGAAGGAGAGTGCACACCCAACCACCCAACCTCTCACTGGACTCCGACCCTCCCCAGGAGCCCACAGATGGTGCAAATAAGGCTTCACACAACCCCAGAATCCACCAGTAAGCTTATACAGCAGCCTGTTCAGGGAACTAGTGAGGACATCTGAGGTAAGCTCTGAAGATGCTTTGCTGCACTTATAGCTCAACCACAACCAGCGAGGGGATATGCGTGAATGAGGATTGGAGGATCCTAATCACCATGCAGGCAAGTTCACACAGACTTTAATCCTCACAGACATGTGAAGTGGGAACACCCTGCCAAGATCATGGTAGAACAGCCAGTGACAAGGCATGCAACCCAGTGAACAAGGATTTGGATGACCGTGGTCCCAAACTCATTTATCACCAGTAAAGGGGTAGCTGTGGGCCAGTAGTTGTAGTCAGAAAATTGTGGGGGAGGTGCTAGACAGTGGAGGGCAAAGAAAGCTGATATCTGCTACCACTGGAGCCCTTAAGGGCCTCCATGAACCTCATTCATCCTTACTGCCCCACCCTCTGCCCCCCTTCCCCCAGTTATGGCCGTAGCAGAAAGCATAGTCACATGCCATGAATTCACACTGATATTGTTCTATTGTAAAATATGCAGTCAACTCCCAGCCCAAAAGTGCACCCCAGTCCTACTACTGATGGAGGGAGAGGTCACCATGTGGGTGAAATCACATACATGAGCAGCTTCTTGAACATGCGAGGAGGAACTGCATGGCTAGACCTAACCTGCAGCAGCAACTGCTTGTAAGGCAAGAGACAGGAAAGTGCAGGACTGACCAAGCATATGGTTATGCCTATGGGGCCCTTCCTACCAGAGACCCTCTGTCAGCGGAATGTAGGGCTAATTTTGGACCCTATCCAGTAGCCAGAGTGAGGGGAGTGGAGAGGGGGGAGCAGTGAGGCATGTAAGACCCATTGCGAGTGTAAGGGAAACTGGTTACAGATGAACAAAAGTGAATGCCTATGCCAAGTCATTCTTCACCATCATCCACCAGCTCCTGATGAACCCTTATGGCGAAGTGCTGGAGTATTAGTACTCCAGAGATTGGCATTGTTTTTTCAGGTATTCTACACTGGTCTGCATTAATTGTTATTTGTGCCAGAGGCATTAAATGAAATTTTACAGTCTAATGTACTTGCAGCCTGATTATTTTCTATTCAATCTCCTCTTGAGTGCAGCCAGTTCGTGGTTCGGGAGCAGATGGATTGTATCTCTGCAATTTCCACGCCAAGGTGGGAAAACATAGTTTCAATGAATCACTAGGGGCAGTGTGGTCCACCCTGCACCTATAGAAAACTCCAGGAGGGATCTATCTCCAAAACGTCAGTACAAACTATGCCACATATGGAGACATATAGACCCGCTCACCATGATATGTTTTAATATCTTTTATTGATATTTGAAGTCCACCAAACTCTGATCAATGTTTCATAGTTATCTCATTACTTCCTCAAGATCTAAAATGCATCAATATAGTCACAATTAATGGTAAAGAATATTAAAGACACTGTATCTGAAAACACTCTGTTTGTTTAACATCTTATGTGAAAATCCTTTGAGGTAAAAAATAAGCATGTTACGTAATATATTCAAAGTGGTCATACTTCTGACTAAAATACATTGCATGAAACCTCCTTATATTTATGTTTTTTATCACACTTCTATAGTAATTTAATTTAATGTCATATCACCACATATTCCTAACTAATTTGTTATTATTCATGTGTATTTCATAATGCCCACCTTTCTGGTAGATTCAGTATTCCCCAATGCTCTATTGTTCTACTCAATATTCCAATCCTATGACATGAAACAAAAAGAAATATTCTGTTTTAAAATTCTTAACCCTTTTTTCATAGAATTGTTCTAGCATTAGATTTAAAAACATTGATTATGTTACCTCACCTGTAAATGAGGCACTGCCTCTTTAAATGGCCTTGGCATATGTAGTTGATAAGATGTTTCATCAAGTTCATCTAATTTATATATAAAAAATACACATAATGTATTTACTATTCATTTATGTATCTTGTTTTGTCTTACTACCATTGTAATCAACTTCCACACTGTCTTGCTCTGTCCTTGTATCGGAGGTTTAACATTTCTTTCAACATGATACTTTGACGTCATTGAAATGTGGACTTACCCCTTGCTCAGTGTTTGTATTCTTTCAGGTGTGGACACTGACTACTGATTTTGCTCTTGCTTAAATATGCTTTTGTTACCATGGGGACTCACCTAGGAGTATCCATTCTATGCACGTGCTCAGTTCCGTTTTTGTCTGACTCAGTTTGATTTTCAACTGAAGTGCATAAATTCTATGCATATGATCAGTTCAGTTTTTATCTAACTTAGTTGATTTTCAACTGAAGTGCATAGATGCAACTTATTCACTGGAGGATCATGCAACGACTGTGTCAGGAAGTCCCACTTTCTAAAGATAATCATTATGCTGAATAAAGTTTATTTGATAAAAAAAAAGATAATCGTTATGCTGGCTCCATATACGTAAATTAAAATGTATGTCTAGGATGACTGAATTGGGACAAAAAGGCTTGGCCAGTCAACAAAGCATCATGTCCCAACCCACCCATCTTACACCAATCGGTGTGGATGTAAGGTGGCCACCTTCTGTCTAGCACTAGTGGCCAAGCATTGGAAGTGGTCAGTCTGTTACATTTGGACCCTGTGTGGATCCAAGAGTCCATTATCATTGGTCCAACTACTAAAATGTAATAAAATTAGCTTAATGCCATCTAATTTCCTCATGTATAAAAAGCGTGGAAGGGGGGTTTCTCATTGGAGGGTGCAGACATCGGGAATTGGGCATACCCAATTGAATTACAGTATTTTTCTTAAATCCTACAATTTTCCTGATTTGGTTTGTTATTAGTTTTATTCAACAAATTCTGTCCACACAATTTCCTCATTTAAACCATATCTAATGTCTAGTGTTCCAAATCGATCGATCCAATATGCTTCCCTCCCGAAATAGCTTCTTCTCCAGGTCCCCCCCCCCCGACTCAGATTCTCTACCTTTTCCAGTCCCACAAATCTAAGTGCTGACACATTGTGCTTACTGTCTAAAAAATGTTGTGCTACAACTGATTCGATATCTCCTCTCCTTATGTCACGTCTATGTTCATTTAACCTTAGTTTCAGACATCTAGCTGTCTGGCCAACATAATGCAAATCAGAAGGGCATTTTAGTAGATAAAGTACTTGTTCTTTTTAACACTTAATAAATTGTTTGACCTCAATATGTTAATTTCTACATGGGTTGTATACAGTTTTGGTTTTCCCATTACTCAGTCAAAGAATACTATAAGGTTGGTCTGCAAGACCTTCCTGCCACAAATCCATGCTGTTTACTATCTTGGAGTCCATTGTTCTCCAGGTAGTTTATGAGGTCCTCTTTGACTAGTGTCTCCATCAGTTTACCCACAATAGAGGTAAGACTGACAGGTTCGTAGTTATTCGGTTGCTCCTACCCCTTCCCCTCTTAAGGATCAGGACTATGTCTGATACTTTCCGTCTTTTGGAACTTTCTCTTTCTGAAATGAGCTGTTGAATGGCTCCACCACAGGTTCAGTTAGTTCCACTGCCAATTCCTTGAGCACCCTCGGATGCATCCCATCTGGCCCTGGGGTCTTATCTATCTTTAGGGCTGCTAGCCCTTTCCGAACCCTGTGACTGATAAATACTTGCTGCCTCATCTCAAGGATGCTCCTTACAGATGCCTTAGTGCTACTCTCTGGCAGAGGCCTCTGTCTTCCTTGTAATCACAGAGCAAAGTAGTCATTAAGAATGGTTGTTTTCTGCCCGTCCCCTCAGTTACCCTACCACCCTACTGTGTCTTTTTAAACAAATTTGTATTAATTTTCATAAATATGTAATTGCAGCATTTTACATCATAATACAATAACAATTTCTACTAGTATAACCCCTCCCCTACTGACCATGAGAAAGGAATGACCAGTAAACTTCATGCTATACCTAAAAGACAATACAGTATAGAACAATTTTATCAAATGCCTCAATTAATATTGATAGTGAATGCATGGATCCGGGGGACCTGGTACTTGCCTATAATAAGGTAGTGGTAGGGGCCCTGGATTCCATTGCTCCTGTTCCTGTTCACCCCTCACTTTTGCCCCAGGTCTCCATGGTTTGATAAGACCTTGAGGGAGTTGAGGAGACTGGGACAAAGGCTTGAGAGATGTTGGTGGAAATCTGGCCTGAGGTGACAGGTTTAGCTTGATGGACCATTACCGGTCTATCAATCAGCAATTACCAGTAAGAAGGCAGAATTCCTGTCCAGGGAAATTGTTGCTGTGCAGAATCGACCAGCCCAGCTCTTCTGTACCATGGACAGATTGTGCAATCCAATTTGTCTTCAGCCCAAAAGTGTTTTTACACAGGAACGGTGTAAGGAGTTTGCTCAATTCTTCATAGATAAGGTTGCCACAATCAGGTCTCATCTTCCTCAAATAAGAGCTGTGGTGGTTGGCAGGAGATGTCGGACACCCAGTTTGTGTGGTTGGACTTGACCTACCCACAATCAATGACATTGTGATGGTCATCCAGTCATTGTGACCAACAAACTGTAGTTTGGACCCGGGCCCCACACGCCTTTTAGTAGGATGTGTGGATAGAATTGGCCCAGTCCTTGCCGAGATAGTCTGGTTGTCTTTGGAGAGGGGGATCTTTCCTGATCCCCTGAATGAAGCCGTGGTTTGGCCCCTTCTTTAGAAATCCTCCATGGACCTGGACTGTCCGGCTAACTACAGGCCTGTCTCTAACCTACCCTTTGTGGGTATGGTTATTGAGAAGGTGGTTGCGTTGCAGTTGGATGATCATCTGACCAGCCACAATGTCTACGATTCTCTCCAGTCAGGATTTAGTAAGAGACATAGTACCAAGATGGCCCTTGTCTGGGTACTAAATGACCTCCTAATAGCGAGAGATTGAAAGACCTGTTCTGTCTTGATCCTTCTAGATCTCTCTGCGGCATTTGATACCGTGGACCATGAAGTGCTCTTGAAGCACCTGCAGTTTATCTGTGGACTGCCTGGCTCGGTCTTCGGTTGGTTTCGATCTTTCCCACTGACAATCTGGATTCTCCACCAATGCCTCTGTCTTGTCATGGTTGAGTCATAGCCAGTTTTGAGTCATCTAGTTCTGGATCTTGGCCAGACAGTTGTTGAACACTGAGGCTGCCATCTGGTTTTCAGGCGTGCAGGACAAGTATATCTGGGTATCATAAGCATAGCAATGACAACCCAGCCCATATCACCTGATAATGTCTCCCAATGACAGCATATACACCGTGAATAACAGAGGTGACAGGACTGATCCCTATGGAACTCTACAGTGCAGAAGCATTGGGCTATATGAGGATAACCCCATCGTCACCCTCTGCACTCTGCCCATGAGGTAGGACCTAAACCAGCTACTGACCTTGCCAGTTAGTCCACACCAGTTCCGCAACTGGTCCAATAACACCTCCTGATCCACAGTGTAAAATGCCGCAGAGAGGTCCAGAAGAACCAAAATGGTGCACTCTCCCTTATCTCTCACCATTAGGAGATCATTCAGCACCTTCCCCAGGGCAGTTTCGGTGCTATGCCTAGGTCTAAATCCAGACTGGAAGTACTCAAAAGTGGCAGAGGAGGCAAGACGAGTCTCAAGCTGAATGGCCACCACTTTACATTTGGACAGAAAATAGTATGTTGATACTGTAATGTCTTTGATAAATGATGTTAGTAATTACAGGGAATTAACTTGTGACCCCACCCCCACCTTTAAGAAGAAACTTCATGAGATCTTGTTGGAAGCTTCTAATAATGGTAGCATAACTGAAAAACCAGTACATTTGGAAGGAATGTCCTGTGGTCCCAGATTTTTATATTTTACCTAAAGTACATAAAATTATTACTACATCTCCAGGAAGGCCTATAGTATCAGGTAATGGGTCTGTATGTGAAAATCTGGGACACTTCATCAACTTCTTTTTATAGAAATGTGTGATGGGATTACCATCCTACATAAAGGACGTCATTGACACACTCCATAAATTTGATCAGCTTATATGGAGTGACAGATTTGTGTGGCTAGGAACGGACACTGAATCACTGTATACTTTGATCAAGCCTTCACAGGGCATACATGCATGTAGATTTTTCCTCGAAAATGCTGCTAACTTTAAAGATGTCCCAACTGATTTCATCATTAGAATTTGTATTAACCTATAATGCCTTTGAATTTGAGAGCAGATATTATTTACAAACATCTGGCATGGAAGTATACTGATGCTACTGTGACATTTTTACATCGTCCTCCACTACAGCGACAACAGCGCCAGGTTGCTGTAGTACCAGCACTGGACCCTGGCACTGCTTTCTGGGGGTATTGCACCCCAAACCCCAAATAACTCCAACTTGGAGTTGATTATTTTAGAAGCGGGGGCGTGGGGGGCAGAGCCCCCTGAAGAAAACAATGTTTCTTGTGACTCCCTTTATGCCAACTGCAAATGTGGTTGACATAAAGAAGTCGCTGTAATGTCGATCGACAACTCAATTATCAACCGACTGTCATGGATCCTGGCATGTCAATGGGGGCTAGTATGGCACCAAGTTATGCCTATATGTTTTTAGGTTGGTGGAAGATGCTTTTTGTTCTAAATGAAAGGAGTAATCCATTTTTTCATAACATTAGGCATTGCTACCATTTCATTGATGACTGTGCTTGCATCTGGAAGGGTGAACTAGAAGAGATAGCTAAATTTATTAGGAAGGGGTTGAATGAGGCCACAAACACATGTGCCAAATCTCAGAGTAAGCAGTCCTGGTCCAAAAAGCCTAGCTGACTCAGCAAGGAAGTGAAGGGAAAGGTGAGGGAAAAAAGACTGGCCTTCATTAAGTTCAGAAAATCGGGGCGTGAGGAGGATAGAGAGGTGCTTACAAAGGCATCTAGGGAGGTGACCAGGTCAATCAAGGCAACAAAGGAGCTGAAGTTGGCTCAGGGGATTGGGGGGGAGTGTTTCTTTAAATACATAAGGGAGAAGAGGAGTTGTAGAGGTGACATTGTTAGAATCAAGAGGGATGGAGGCTGGGTGTAACAAGGGGAAGAACAGGCAAAGGCACTTAATGAGTACTTCTGCTCAGTGTTCATAAAAGGAATGGATGGCCCAATACTGCAGGGAAAAGGGGGCAAGGGTGAAGGGGGGGCAGAGATAACAGATGGGGTCATCCAAGAGGATAGAGTTCTGAAGGGTCTTAAAGCCTTGCAGGTGGACAAGGCACCAGGACCAGACGGTGTACATGCAAGGGTCCTGAAGGAACTGGAAGAGGTGTTGGCAGGCTCTTTGATGGACCTCTTCAACACCTCCTTGGAGATGGGGAAGGTACCCAGAGACTGGAGGATGGCTCTCATGGTGCCCCTTCATTAGAGTTGACCCATGACCAACCGGGCAACTACAGATCGGTAAGCTTGACTTCCATAGTGGGGAAGTTGATGGAGACCATTCTAAAGGAGAGGTTGATAACCTTTCTCAATAGTAATGGTCTAAAGGATGAGAGACAGCATGGGTTTGTCTCGGGAAGATCATGCCAAACTAATCTGATTGACTTCTTCGACTGGGTCACTAGGGCAGTTGATGAAGGCCATGCTGTGGATGTCCTGTACCTGGACTTCAGCAAGGCTTTCAACTCGGTGCCCCGCGGGAGGTTAATGAGCAAGCGGAGGTACATGGGGGTGGGGGAGAAACTGGTGGGGTGGGTTGAGAGCTGGTTGCAGGGCAGACAACAGAGGGAAGTTGTAAGGGGGAACACATCCAAGTCAAGGCCAGTAACAAGTGGGGTACCACAGGGTTCAGTGCTGGGCCCTGTTTTGTTCAATCTCTTCACTGGAGACATTGCAGAGGGGGTCAAGAGTAAGATCAGCCTGTTTGCAGATGACACTAAGACTCATGCAAAAGTGGACAATGAGCAAGGGAGGCAGGCACTCAGGGAGGATCTAGCCAAACTCAAGCACTGGTCTAGGGAGTGGCAGTTGAGGTTTAACACTAAGAAGTGCAAGGTCATGCACCTCAGAGTAAGAAATCCCGGGACCAGCTACTGGCTGGGGGAGTGCAGGTAACAGCTTCAGAGGTGGAAAGGGACCTCAGGGTAATAGTCACAGGGGACATGAAGGTATCAGCACAGTGTAAGAGAGCGACAGCAAGGGCAAATATGATGCTGGGGTGCATTGCCAGAGGGATCACCTATAGAAAGGAGGAGGTCATCCTGCCCTTGTATAGATCACTGATGAGTACTTGGAGTACTGTGTACAGTACTGGTGCCCATACCTCAAAAAGGATGTGAGATTACTGGAGGGGGTGCAGCGCAGGGCTATGAACACGATCATAGGACTGGGGGAGTTGCTGAATGAGGAAAGATTGAGGGAGCTCAACATGTATTGGTTGGAAGACAGAAGGGAAAAAGAGGACATGATAGAGACCTTTAAGTACTTGAAAGGCATAAACAAAGTCAGAGAGGGAGGATTGTTCCACTTAAAGGGGGAAGGGTCACTAGGGGGCACAGTCTGAAGTTGGAAGGGGGAAGGTTCAGGACGGAGATAAGGAGGCACTACTTTACAGAGAGAGTGGTGGCGAGATGGAATGCACTGCCGGAGGAGTTAATCAAACTGAGGACAGTGGATAGTTTTAAGCAGGGTTGGGATAGAGTCAAGGGCAGGATTAGTACAGACAAGAATACAAATGGGGGGGAAGACCAGGAAAGGGGAGGAAGGGAGGGGTTTGGGTGGGGCTGGGGCAGCTGTAGTAATATGAAAATAAGAGCTGAACAATCTGGCAGACTTGATAGACCTGTGGGCCTTTTTCTGCTGTCAGTTCCATGTGTTTGTATGTACAATGACTTAAATCTGAGATTCACCTGTAATGTTAGTAAAGAGAAACTATAATTTTTAGATGTGAGCTTTTGACAGTCCCAGGTGAATCGATTCACACTAAGTGCCACAGAAAGTCTACTGCCACTAATTCACTGTTGAGTGTAGATAGCGCTCACCCTGTAAGCTAAATGAGTCAATTCCTTTTAGCCAGATGGTTTGGTTATGCAGACACTGCTCCACTGAGGAAGATTTTCTGTCACAGGCTTCTGAACTAGAGACTACCGTAAAAACTCACATACAAGTCGGTTAGCCTATAAGTCGGGGTCTTAACTTGAACGTGGCAAATTACAACTTTGTTATTGACTCGAGTATAAGTCGGGTACTGAGTTTCAACGCAAACTGTAATCAATTTAAAAAAAAAGCATAAGAGGGACTGAGCTGATTTTTAAGTAAACATGTTTTATTATAACAGGTTCAGGTTTTTAAAAAATAATGAGTAAGCTCACTAGATTTCTAGCACGAGGCTACAGTAAAAAATGATTGGCTAATTCAAAGCAAAGAGCATTACATTTGTATAGAGTGTGTTTACTACAGGGGGGATCATCACATTTTTCACAATATCTCTGGGCCTGTTATTGTTATGGAATTTATTTGTGTGGCTGGCGGAATAGGGAACATTATTCCCCAAAATTGGCCTATTCTCATGAGTGATGGTGAAATGGTAACCTCAGTGGGCAGCAAACCTAGGGTGTCAGGTAAGAGGGCTGCTAATTTAAAAGATCAACCGGTCCATAGTCGCTTCCCAAAAACTCCATCTTTACCCAAGGGAATTTGGCTTCCACCTAGACCAAGGGCTTTTACAAATGCATAAAGGGCAATATATGCAAATATGCACAAGCAGGCAATCGTTTTTCACACCCCAGGGGTGGTAAAAGAGGGCTTGAAATACAACAATGTATTACTTGTGATACCCCCTTTTGAGTCTATGCTCTTTGGTGCCCATGTAATTTATTATAAAATGGGTAGGGAAAATCCTGCTCCCTGATTGGTTCTTACCTGTGCATTAGATCTGTCTAATGCACAGGTAAAAACAAGTACTCCAAAGTCAAGACGCAGTACAAAAAAACTAATGTGCCACATAGAACGCTCAGTTTTAAATACAGCCATTCTTGTTTTCTCTTAGCGAGTAATAAGACACAACTAATCAGCGCACCTAAAATGAATAAAAAAAACCAGGACCCATAAACTGCATACAAGCCAAAAAACTCCAGAGATTATAACAACAAGAACTCTCCCTACTGCACTGTTTTTAGTAGCTTTTAGCCTTTTTTTTTACTATTAGTAATGCTCCCTCTCTCTCTCTCTCTCTTCTCACTGCCGTCCAGCACTCGCTTGCTTGCTCACACGACTGATTATCCTCTTCGCTCTATCAAGGCTGGAACTGGCACTTCTCACTCATGCTGAAGTCACTGCATCTAGCGATTAAATAAAATCAAAACTGCATCTTTTTTAAATGTACAGAGATGAAAACACACGGAAGTGTCAACAGCCAGAACAGTTAGACAGAACGCTCGCACTTTTCCTGATGTGGTTCCACATCCCCATTCTCTTGAGATGCCGACTCCGAAGAAATGAAATCAGTTGTGCTCTGAGTATTTCCATAATACCTTGAGTGCAGGACGATGGTCCAGAGTCTCAGAGCATGACGTAACTCTTTCTGTATTTTTTTTAAAACTGATGCGGACGACAGTTCACGGTCACCCCCCGCCCCCCGTGACTTGTTCTTTCACTGCTTACAGTACTGCTGACTCACTCCCTTCCTCAGTTTGCTTTTTCTGGGTTACATATACAGGGGAGTAGAAGTTGCAGAACAGACACCTGCTGGACACTGCTGACCATGCGGCTTTCACCACTCTCTACTTCCTTCTGTTGCCGCTGGCATTTTTTTTATGTCCCTCCTAAAAATCTCTTCCCGTTTTGTTCTTTTACACGTGTGTGGAACTGCCATATTTGGAAATCAATAAATAAATAACTACACATAGTCTGTGTCTCGGGGGGGGTGTTGTAACACAACCTAAAGAAAAAAAACTAAATGGAACCAGAAGCATTAAGAACTACAGCTTGCAGAGGCTACAGTGGGACAAACCTCCTAAGTTTAAAAAAATACAGCAAGCTCATTGTAGGTAGAGGGACTATTTTATGTATAACTAAGACAAATATTTAACTTTTTTCATTTTTGAACCCGTAGATTTGAATTTTTAAATACTTATGAAATACAGGGTCCCATTTTATAAGCACAATAAGACACTCTGGGGGTGTGCATTAGACACATCTAACGCATGGCCAGGAGTTGAAGGTACTCGGCCTGCGGCCTTGTACCTCACTACACCCCTGGCTGTGCGTTAGATGTGTCTAATGCACACGCCCTTGTGTCTTATTGCTTACATATACATGGGCAGAACTGTTCGACCATTGAAACAAAGGATCCAGGAGTATTTAAGGTCCTTATTGAATCATAGGTTTGACACTCCAGTAGGGGTTCACTTCTCAGAGAAGCATGTTTCCAGTTAAGGTTATGGGCATTGAGCATGTAAAGGTTCCTTTTAAGGGAGGGAATAGAATCAAGAACACTTTGTTGAGAAAAGAAAGTTTTTGGATCTTCACACTACAAAGCATTAAACCAGTGGGTCTCAATGACCAATGGGATCTAAAACCTTTTTCTGGGCTGAAGTTTTTGCTCGTCCTGTGCCACTGTAAACTATGCGTATTTCTGTTTTTACAGTTACTCAGTATGTCTTTTTTCTCTTTTTCAGGTGCTGCTCGTCTCTTTATCTCTTTCAAACTGATGGGAATGGCATACAGCAGATCCACGATGTTATGTTTATCGTTTCCTATGTGTTCCATTACCTCCCCCCTTCCTTCGTACTGTGTATGTTTTTCTGCACCATATTCATATACAATTTTTTAAATTCAGGAGCTTTTGGATTACAGTTGCCATACTCTGTTCTTTCTGTGCATCTTTTAATGTTTATTTTGTTTTGAACAATAGGGTATTTTACCTGAATTTCCTTCATGTATTTAGATACCCTGTCACTCTAGTACGTATTTGTTTGTAACCGTTTGATTTTTTTCACATCACTGTCACTGTTTTTGTAAATATTTTAATATTCATGAGATGTGGTATTTAAGCTGATGTGAAACTCCTGTAACCATGCCCCCTGACAAAGAGTGGTATACTCGAAGCACCAGGGCAGTAGTGGCTGGCAGCTTGTTCTGCACCTGTACTTCTGGAACACAGTTTGTAATAAAGCTGGATTTTGACACTTCACCCAGGAGTATGGTGATTTCTCTGTGAGTGTGGTTTCGTTCTTTGCTTTCCATGACCAACCCTGGAAGTGGCAGCAAGCATTAACATGACTAAAGAAAGGAAATCATACGCTAGCACTCTTTCTCTCCTTGCACATCTCCACTTCTCATCCCGATCTTGCTACTGCCTGCCCCAGTGTTCCTGCCCTATTTTTCACTGCCTCTTTCCCTGCCTCGCTCCTGTGGCCCACAGTAGCTGACACTTTAGTTGCGTAAATAATGCAAACACAGGAACCCAACAAGCACCCAGAGTTTATGAAGCATCAGGCTGGGATGTGAAATGTCTGGTGTTCATTGGGTTCCCGTGTTTGCAGTATTTACAAAAATCAGTATCAGGTAGTCAGGGTCAGTGAAGAGGGGCAGGACAACAGGCTGTGAGAAATGAGGCAGTAAACATTCAGGCAGAGAGTAGCAGGATTGCTGAGAGGAACAGTAACCAGGAGAGGGAATGAGATGCAGAGGATCAGTCAAGAAACAGAGGCTGAGAAAAGGCGGCATCATGGCATCCATTACTGGAGCAATGGGGATCGGGTGCAGTGCTGGGAGCTGGGAGACTCAGCCCCATGGGCAAGAGTTGGAGCACCAGAGCAGGGACTTGAGAGGGTCAAGCCACTGAGTGTACATTGTCTCAATTTTGCAGGTTTGGGGGGGCTAAGGATGCAGCAGGAGCGGGGGTTGTGCTCAAAATATGAAAACAACAACAAAAAAATACCAGAAACACAGAGTTCAATCAGTCTGTCTGCCTGTGTCTGTCTAATCCCAACATAGGTAGCTCAGGTCTTTTGCCTAAAATCTACTCTACTCACATAAAATGCATGTCCTTCTGTCATCTGACCCACACACTGTCAATTCACATGCACTTGCCAGTGCAGAATGTATAAAATGTCAGCCATCCCGAATATATACCTAATTTACCCCATCTCTCACCAACTCACCATATACATACACCAATGCAAACGCTGCAGATATCAGAGTTCACATTTAACAAGAAGCTTAAATGCAATACAACCCATACCCATCAGTATTTGTGATTTTTCATGTGTTTTCATTAAAAACAGTAAGACATCATGGTTTGTGCTCCATATCACATTAAGGCAAACGTTAGTAAAATTGTATTTATTTTCTGGTGACCATTATTCTTCTGTTTTGTAAACCTCATGGACAGAATGCATCAAAAGCCTGTTATAACATATCAGTTTATTGGGGGTAATGATATACAAATCCAAGACATGCAGGCTCAAAAATATCTTCTGGCAATAAATCACTGGCTGATAAAATCATCTGCTATAGTACATCAGTGACATTTTCTGACTTTATTCAGAGTGCTAGGGGGCAGAATTGTGATCTTTTGAAGGTAATTTAAAAAAAAGTGATTATCCCCCCCCCGAAAAGTTCAATCATTGTAGTAGTTGCTCGCTCCTATATTATTGTATCTCCTTCCCACCACCTACATGCCAACAACAACCCCCACCCCAATCTTCATTTGAATTCCCCCACCCTTTGGCTTACATCTCCCTCCACCCAAACACCCCAGAGAATCAGTCTATGCACCTTGGAAAAGAAAATGGTCCTGCGCTGCAGAGAGACACCCTCTCCATTCAGAGATAAGTAATATTACTCATTTAAATGTTTCACCAGGACAGCACACTGAACAACAAGTTGCTCATCTCCTGGTGTGACCTGGGGGTGTAGGGGGAACATGAGGATTGAACACAGAGACATGGTACAATAACATAATACTGCATAAAATATACATATGAATACATACAATAAAAGTGAGAAGACTGTACAGAGAGTAATAAAATACATGAATGCTAACAGTTTTGGTCTAAGGAGCTGGATGATAAAACAACAGAAAATAGATACAGTAGCACACATTTACAATAGAATGCAAGCACTGTGTAACCCCTAACTGTATAAGAATGGACTGAATGAACTAAATACTAGATTGAATTAGGTCAAGTACTGAGGAGTAACTCCGACAATACAATTTTCTAAGGTATACCCGAAGTGCAAATATTCTACCAGTGCAAAAGAGACTAGGGCAGCCATAAAATAGGGCTGAGAAATAAATGGGGAGGGGAGGAAGGGGGAGTTAAAAACGATGGGTAGGGTGGGTGGAAGGAGGTACAGCAAGATTCTGCCTTATCAGTATATGAGTACCCTGCCAGGGGTCAATTCAGGGCATGGAAGAGAAAGGGATGAGTGCATAGTGGGGTGATGGGAGAGGAGGGCGGCAGTAGAGGGGAATGATGAGAGGAAGAATTGGGGAGGTGGGAGACTAACCAGTACAGCCACTTCAGGATGCTGAGAACCCTGCCAGAGGATGATCAAAGCAATGAAGACATTAATGATAATATTAATACTTGACTGGCTTAGGTCTTGGCCAATCAAGAGTTATTACCAAAGAAGTCTTCATGCGATGCACTTACATTATATGCTTACCTCTAAATGGAAAAAAATGTCTCTCTGCAGCATGGGATCTTTTTCTTTTTTCACAGGTATATTATAAACTAATATTTAAGGGTGCTGGGGGGGAGAGGTAGGTGGGGCCAGAGGAGGATTGGGTGGGGGAATTCAACTAAGGATTGGGGTAGAGGGGGCAGGGGAGTTGTTTTAGAGTATGAGTTGGGGGTGTATACAATACATGTAATATATAAGTGAGCAGCTAGGAAGGTGGACTTAGAGATCAAAACATGCTAAATATATACTTCCATCACCTAATGATGAGCAGTCTTCTAAAAAGCAAGTCAAAGCAAGTTATCCTTATTTTGCAGCAAATGTGCCTTCCTATAATGAGAGATAACACTGGTAACTTAACGAAAGGGTTTGAAGAGTAGGTGTGAAATGCATAGAATGCTGTGCCACAAATCAAACATTTAACCCTCAGGTTGCCAACAGAATTAGAACGTATAGGGATTCTGGACTGATATATCAGTCCATGGCACAGCAAGGGTTAAGCTTTTTCTACCATTACTAATGATAGAAACATAGAAGCTGATGGCAGAAGGATACCGCTAGGTCCATTTAGTCTATCCATTTGTTTTAGACCTATTTTGACACTCTAGTTGCCCTTTGTAGTCAGTTCTCCCTTGTGTCTATCCCATGTATTCTTGAATCCCCCGACAACCTCTTGGGGCAGGATGTTCCAGGCATCCACCACTCTTTCTGTGAAGAAAAATTTCCTGGTGTTGGTAGAGAACCTCCCTCCTTGCAGCCTGAGTTCATGTCCCCTGGTCTTGGAGCCCTTCTTGAAGTGAAAAAGTTCCTGTGCCTGTGAAAGCATTAATCATGGCACTTATCGAAAAGAGTAGGGGAATTTCCCCGGTGTCCTGGCCAAATTTCCCTCATTCACTAAAAATACCACCAACATATTAATCTGGTTCAAGGTCAGTTGGCATTCATCTGTATCCCCCTCCCCCGGGTCGTGCCTGAAAATAGGCAGGATTTGTCTAGTGCACTTACCCGGTCAACAAAAGCTAAATAAATAAATAAATAAAATAAATAAAATCACTGACAGAGGAGGGCTGTACCAGTGGATTAATGCCCACTGGGGGGGATTGGTGCACGAGGGTGCAGCCCGAGGGTTCCAACCCCCCAGCGGGCATTAATGACTAGTAGAGCCTGACTCTGCAGGTGATTAATGGACTTGTAACATAGGCTCTTTGCGGCGGCGACGAGCCTATGTTGCCGGTGGGTGCACCTCGCTGCCGGTGACCCTAGGGGCACAGGGACAGTTTGCTGCCCAAGACAGTGTATGACACCGCCAGTGACAGCAGTCACCAGAACCGTCCACAGAGCTCAGCCCAGCATGTGTTGGCAATCACGGTGGGGGGGGAGTAGGAGCGATCGCAGCAGGGTGGCTGATGGCTGTGTAGCGCACACATTAGCCACGCTCCCACCTGTCGGGTGCCTGCCAAGCACATTTGTTCATGGTGGGGAGGAGGGGAGCTTGCAGCCATGCATCACTCTGGTGAGCACATCATCTGCCGTTCCTTGCGGGGCTGGGTGTCCTGCGGCAGGTGGGAGACTGGTGCCGGTGTGTGCCCTACCAGGCTGTGGCTCGCGAGCACCTCGGGTGTTGTGAGGGGGTGGTGACAGATTGGGTGGCTACCCTCTGGTGCCTCCATGGCGACAGCTGGTACTCACCGAGCGGGCGTTACCTGTGGGTTAATACCCGCTCAGTTTCAGTCAGCTACGCCACTTCAGCGAATCCAGAGACTGCATCCTGCTGGTCTGCGGTGAGCCATGTGACAAACCTTGTTAATGCCTTTTATGTACTTGAATATTTCAATCATGTCCCCTCTCTCTCTCTCTTCTCTGGTCCAGGGATTATATATTCAGTTCCCTAAGTCTTTCCTCGTAGGACATGTACTGCAGACCCTGAATCATGTTTGTTGCCTTTCTCTGTTCTGTTTCCACCCAGTCAATGTCTTTCCTGAGGTGAGGCCTCCAGAACTGGACGCCGTATTCCAGGTGAGGCCTGACCAGCAGTCTATACAGTGGTAGTACCACCTCCATCCTTCTGCTCGTGATTCCCTTCCCAGTGCATCCCAGCATTCTGTTGGCCTTCAATGTTGCCTTCTCACACTGCTTACTAACCTTCAAGTCATCTGAGATTATGATTCCCAGATCTCGTTCCTGGTTTGAGGCTGCCAGTCTTTCGCCTCCTAGGTAATATTCCTTTCTTGGATTTTTCTTTCCTATGTGCATGATCTTGCACTTTTTGGCATTAAATCTCAGCTGCCACACTCCAGACCATTCTTTTAGTTTCTTGAGGTCAACTTCCATCTTGCTCACTCCTGCTGAGGTGTCCACCCTGTTACATATCTTGGTGTCATCTGCGAACAGACACACCTTCCCTTCCAGTCCATCAGTGATGTCTGCTATAAAAACATTGAAGAGCAGAGGCCCCAGCACTGAGCCCTAGGGCACCTCGCTGGTCAACCTGCCTTCCGTCGATTGCATTCCATTAACCTGTACCCTCTGGGTTCTGTTTTGTAGCCAGTTTTGTACCCATCTGACTACTTCTGGACCAACTCCTGTGTGGTCAAGCTTCTTTACCAGCCTTCTGTGTGGAACCGAGTTGAAGGCCTTGGCAGAAACAATTTCAGCACAGTGAGGTTACAGTGTTGTGTGTGAATATTATGAACATGACAGCTAGTCATGCAGGAAACTTGATTTAAAACTTTAGGGGTGCATATTCTTTGTTGCTGGTGAAGGCACATCCACTGCAGCCTTTCTTGCAGGAGCATCATGCAGTCCTGGGATAGAAATTTCTACAGAAGAGTCACTTCTGCATTCCTTGCAAACCTATGGTGCCTTAAATTGCACCATAAGTAACCATCACTAACAAGTGAGTTAACACATTTCCCTTTATTTTTTTTTTCATATTTGTGTTACGACTGGTTTCCTAGTCTATGTTCTCCTTATGTTACTTAACTCATTTCTGACTGTGACTTTGTCTCTGTTACTTCTTGTCACAGCTGGCATTACTAAACTTAAGAAGAACCAGATGCTATGGAGAGAAAATTCTTTTTCTCAACTAACCTAACTACGATCAATTGCATTATTTTCACACTGCATTATTGTTGAGTCTCACACAATTTTAAAGATCGAAAGTTGACAACCTTTTTATCAATGGAGCAAAGTACCGCCAACAAAAACCTGGTGTTAATCTGTGCAACACTAGTGGTTGACGGAGGTATTGAGGCCCTCCACCCTCCCGGTCCCCAGTTGTCCACCTGACATTGTAACATATATTGTATATTTCCATACTGTGGTATTTCTCCACATCCCCAATCATCCACCTGACATTGTAAAATGTTTTTTTCCATAGTGTAGTGGTCCCTCCCCCTCCATGAACACTGATCCCATAATAAATAACATTTTTCCATAGTGTAGTATCCCACCCCAGTCTCCGGTTGCCCACCCAACATGTGAAAGAAAGTTTCCATAGTGCAGTGTCCCATCCCTCCCCTGTCACTGATCACCATCCCCAAACCAGAAACCCTATTCCCTGGCAGTCTATGGTCCTTCCCCCACCCCACCACATCCAGGGTGACCCACCCCCAACCCCCATTCCAGCCATAGACTGGTGACCAGCACAGCCCGCCCTATTTCACCACAGCTGGCTGCTGACTGATCCCTCAAGGAGCAATGTACTGTATACAGTAAAGCTCCTTGACTGTGATTGGTCCGTCACAGATGTTGATGTCTGCTGTTGATATCTGTCCATCTGCAAAGCACAGCATCATCTGCATACAGTTGTAGTTTAGCCCTCCCCAATTACCAAGCATGCCATTTATAAATAATGAGAATAACAAAGGACCCAATACTGAGCCTTGGGGAACACCATTGTTTATGTCCCTTTGCCCAGATAAATTGCTTTGCCAATTAACTTCTTGTTTCTGGTTGGACAGGTAATTCCTACACCACGTACAAGCATGGTTGTCCAGACCCACCTACCTATGCTTTGCTAACAGGAGGTCATGGTTTACCAGGTCAAATGCCTTGGTAAGCTCAGCGAAGATAGGACCAATAGCCTGCCCTCCATCCATTGCATTGAGGATATTCATGATCAGTTGGACAAGGGCAGTGACTGTGCCATGATTTTTAATAAAACCATGTTGGACATCGGTAAGAGGTTATGGAATTTTAAGTAATCCTGGAATTGGTTATAAACCAACCTCACTTGGATCTTAGCTAAGGAGCTAAATAGCTAGATGGTCTGATAGTTCTCAAGTGGTTCTTTAGGCCTTTCTTGGTGTACGGAAACCATCTGACCAATTCTCCATCTCTCTCTGGGATGGTGCCCTTGAGTAGATATTTATTATAGAGGTTTTTGAGGGGCTGAGGAAATGGCTGGGATAGAAATTGTTAAACATTTTGGTTCCAGATTGTCATAGCCTGGCAAGCTGTCAGTCTTGATCCAAGTCAACTGGGGGGAAGGGGGACCTCCTTCCTAGTAACCAGAAATTAAATCTGGGTAGTGACCTATGGAGTGAGGATTGGTGAGAAATGGAGGGTAGGGGGCAAGTAATCCCCCATTTGGAGTTACCATAAACTTATGTTTATTCATTTTCCACCTTATACAAGTCATTGCATGAAGTGTTTATGACAGCTTCAATCCTAATGCTCCTTGACACAAAACATTTGATAGATTCCTTCTAAAAGAATGTAAGTAGCTGCAAAATGGACTTTCTCTGACTAGAACGTACTGCACCACAATGACAGAGAATAAGCACTAGAAAGAAAGTACAAGGCCTTGTGTTCTGACACTTCTGGTTTGCTGACATCAGCTCCTCATTCAACACTAGGCACAGCTGTGGTAAACACAGTATAGAGTGCCTTTGATCTGAACACATCTGGAGCCATTTTGATTAGAATTTAAAGGTTAGCTCCGGGAGCCAAGAAGAATTTTTAATAGAGCCAAACCCCACTCTTTAGCTCTCATATGTCTACCACAGATTACACAAGGAGTAAAACATAAAATGTAATTAGTAATACTCCAGCCTTCATGTCTGTCACTGATGTTGATCTCATGGCTTTTGGCACCCTGATGCCACAGTGGGATATCATTTATCCATCTGCAGGGCTGCTGCTGGAAGAGGCATTCCTCATCACATGGGATGGCTGAAGCCTAAAGCCCTTGTGGCATCTGTACTGAGCTCATTATGTGATACAATACAATTTTTATTTTATAACCACACCTTCCATATTAACTATAGCTATACTGGCATTGTTTTTGAAGACAGTTCCACACTGCCACCACTCAATCAACCAGCCCAGGGAATTTGCTGCTGTGAGTTTCAATGTCAAGTATCCTGTTTTAGAGTCAAGCCAGAAGGAGCAATGTGGGACACTATGCTGATTTTACCTCCAGTGATAATATCACTTTATTATGCCTTTACTAACCTGGTTCAGCAAGCTCCCATGTTGTATAGTGGCACATTGCTGAATCAGGTATGTTTAGACAAAGTAAAGTGGTGTCCATGCTGTAGGCAACGTTCCTGAACACTGGTCATTGTCTTTCAGTGTCATTGAGATACAAATACGTAATGTGGGACATGGATCATTATCAATTCAATGAGAAGGCAGCCTGGTGACTGTGCACATGTTCATCCACCTTGGCGTGATCTAAGCACCATACTGTAGCACAAGATGGATTGGTGCATTATGCTAAGCTGGATGCAGTGCTTAACCTGATACAAAATGGCTGCTCATGGTATAATGAGGTAATGCAGACCTGCCACCTCTGGGGACAATGGTTGATCAGACAATGTTACGTCATGACTTTGTTTATAGTTCATATAGTTTCTGTTTTTATCTGTCCCTTATCATTTTTACTAAGGTTATTTGCACATAAACAGGATTGTTGTCACTTAGTCTTTATCTGTTCTGATTGCATAGGCCCCACCCAAAGTCACAGTCCTTTGCCATTGGTATCTCAGCCACTTGGCAGCAGAGTGGGCATTTTGTCCATTCAGGGTTAGCAGACTGTGGAGGCGATTTGTGGCAAACGTTGTGCATAGGATCAGTAAAATATTAATGGTAGGAAAGAAGAACTATCCCAACTGTCTGGTGTTTGTACATCTCTCCAAACCACACATACTTTAAAGCCTCTAACCCAGAGCAAGGCATTCTGGGTATGCAAATCCTTGTGTAAGGCAGAGTGAAAAGGCTTCTCTGGAACAGACATAACAGGGTTCGTCCTGTTGAGACTCCATAGTGTAATGCAGTTATTGGCAGCAGAGAGTGATACAACAAACATGATCAAGACCTCACTTGTGGAATAATCAGCAAGTGTGGATTGAATCTGAAGCACAGGGACCAATTTTTAATGTCAATATCCTTGATAAAGAGCAAGAGGAAGAAATATACTAAAAATGTTTAAATCATAAGGTAATGTATATTTTGTCTCCAGTAAGTGTCACATATCCCAAGCAACCCTCAGTTCTGCTTCAGATCTATCACTATACCCGACACCCTAAAGTATGTTAGATGGGTTCTGGGGAAAACAAGGATAGGCACTGACAAGTTAGACTTGAAACTAATTGCCCTAACACTAAACAAACTCCCCCCCCCAAAAAAAAACTAACCAGACTTTTCAATCCTTCTCTACGGTATTCACAGTTCCCTCGGTTATGGAAAACAGCTTGTTAAACCTGCACACAAAACTGGAGACCATTCACTAGTATCTAACTGCAGACCAATATCCATCCTTGTCACCTCATCCAAGGTTCTAGAAAAAATAGTCTCTGATCAACTTGTAGACTATCTCAGCAAATATAACATTCAATGCCTACAACCGCATGGCTTCAGAAAGTCTTATAGCACAAATACTGCTTGATTGAATATACCAGTTATCTACACGAGGCACTAGGCAATGGTCACCTGGTAGGACCTATCTACATTGTTCTAACAAAAGCATTTGATCTAGTCAACTACCCACTACTGCTCATTAAACTACATACACTTGGCCTCTCACAAGACACGGTATCCTGGTTCTGTAGCTACCTCTCTGATAGGACTCAGCAAGTTAAGATCAATGGAAGGCTATTGGATTCCAGAAGTGTAACCATTGAAGTACCTCAAGACTCAGTTCTTGGGCCACTATTACTTGGCTTATTTATTAATAATCTCCCAGTGGCTTGCCCTGCAAAGATTCTACTATATGCAGATGACCCGATCATAAACACCTGTGGCCCAAAACTATAGATCCTAACACTTGAACTACAAAACAGGTTCAAGGCTCTGGAAAAATGGTTCTGCCAAAATAAACTGCTGTTAAACTACAAGGAAACTAAAACTATGCTGTTTTCAAATCCACTAGCAAGACAAAAATTCCCTCACCTCTCCATCGATAACAATAGTGACATTCCCTGGAGCAAGCTGTACATTTAAATAACAAGGGGTAACCCTTGATAACACATTTTCTTTTGCCCCTCATGTGGACAATGTTGTAAAACAAGTCAACATGAAATTAGAAGCATTATTTAGACACAGACACTACCTCACCCCCAAAGCAAAACACCTAGCAGTAACTACTGTAGCTTTATCCTCCCAGTTTTGGACTATGGCCTGCCAGTTTGTGGTGCAGCTACTGACACAGTTCTCTACAGGGTCAGATTAGTATTAAGTAAGGCCTGCCGCATCTTTCTTGGGGCAGATAGGCTTACACACACATCCACACTTTACTCACAGACCAGCTGGCTCAAACTGGGGACCGTGTCAAATGTCAGACCAGTCTACTCAGAAAGAAATCACACATGGGCCTTACCCCTCCTTCCATCCAATATTGCCTAATCTCAGTAAATAAACAATATTTAACAAGGAGCATGAACAGGAATGCACTATCTGTGCCTTTTCTCAAAACAAACCAAGTTCAATACTCCTTTGCTTTCATAGCACCACACTGGCTAAATGAACTGTCTGAACCCCTCCTACAACGCTCTAAACTTTATCAGTTCAAGGCAGAACTAAGAAATGTTCTCACACTGAGGTCCAGGTGTGACTGCCACCTCTGATAAAACTACTTTGTACTTCACTAGTTCTTTCTTGGTTTCTGCATCCAATTTATAAGTAATAGTCTCTAGCTACCCTATTGTTGTTTACTGTATAGAATGTGTTGTAACTTTAAATGGTTTCTACCTCTGTAGCTAGCAATGACAATGGCTCTTCAGAGCCACCCATTGCAGTGTCTGGTTAATATAGCGTTGTTAGAATAGCGTGGTGAAAAACAGCGGGGTCAGAACAGTGAATGTGATATCAGCTACAGGGTTCATGTAGTGAAAGTGATTTACCACTACTCCTGTAGCTGTCATCACATCTGAGGAGAGGAAAAAGGGGTACAGTAAGTGGTGTCTCACCAAGTTGCTTCTGTGGGGTAGGGAGGCAGTATAGTACAGTGATTTAAGGTTCTGAGCTGCAAACCTGGGTTTGAATCCCACAGCCCCCACTTGCATACTGTGTGACCCTGAGCAAGTCACTTAACTTCCTTGTTCTCCCAGGTCGCCCCTGTAAACAAGCTTTCAGCTTAGTGTGTCTCTCTTGGTTAAAAAAAAAAAAAAAGAGACAGGCTGAGACCAGGTGCAGGTACGGCAGTTGAGCATCCAGGAGACTAGGGTTCTGTTCCTCGACTGCAGTGTATTTTTGTGTTCACACCCACCCCCAACTGTATTATTTTGTTTTTTTCGTGTTCTCCCCCCCAACTTCTTCCTTTTCCCCAAGTTACGTCCTCCACAGAGTTGATTATATTTAAGTAGAGGGGTGTGAGGGGTTACGCCCCTCTCACTGGGGGTGTGTGGGGCGTAGCCCCCAAAACATACATTTTGTCTGATTTTTTGTTTTCAGCATGGTAGAGCTCACTGATATTATTGAGCACTAGCCTTACTTTAGCGCTGTTGCCTAGCATGGTTTTGTACTGTGCTGTTTTTATTTAGCTATTATGACAGGGAACCGCCTA
The DNA here is from genome assembly GCA_016271365.2 of Neoceratodus forsteri. Taxonomy (NCBI): domain Eukaryota; kingdom Metazoa; phylum Chordata; order Ceratodontiformes; family Ceratodontidae; genus Neoceratodus; species Neoceratodus forsteri. The sequence goes on from CM028134.1 coordinate 38,382,098, forward strand.
TTGTACCCTGTCCACTAATATAATTTGTAAACACTATTCAAGACGAGGAACCTTTGTTAATGAGCTTGCAAACTCAAAGGTGTTTTCCAAATACACAAAATAAATAACTACATAAATAAATACATGCATAACAATGTAATTACAGTACCTAAAACTCATTATACACAGTACGTTATACATACGTTTAAAAGAGAATTGCCTCACTCTCACACACTGCATCAAGTCTGAGACACGGCTACAGCCAGTAGCTGAGGCAAGAGCTCCTGTCATTTTTCAGTTAGCACCCAGCTTCTGTTCTGTTCTGATTACCAGTTATTATAAACAAGCATTTGTCAATGCCGAATGTTGATTGCGTTGGTCCATTGAGCTCGCTCACTGGCCATCTGTAACTCGCTCATTCTGTTTCTCCCAGTGCTGCAGACTGATCTTTTGTACTGTGCTCCTGGCTGCATTGCCAAGTTTTTCTGCCAACAAAGAAATCTGCAGCAGTCCTGACACAGGTCCATTGAGCTTGCTCTCTCCACCTCTCTCACTCGCTCATTCCGTTTCTGGCAGCGCTGCAGGCTGGCCCTTTGTACTGGGCTCCTGCTAGTGTTGGTGCCTTTTTCTGCCCACAAAGAAATCTTCTCCCACCGCTGCAGGCTGCCCTTTTGTACTGGGCCCCTGCATGCACTGTTGCCTTTTTCTGCCTACAAAGAAATCCGCAGCAGTCCCAACAGAGCTCCGTTGAGCTTACTCACTCCCCCTCCCTCACTCGCTTGTTCTGTGTCTCCCACTGCTGCATGATGCCCTTTTGTACTGGGCTCCTGCCTAGGTTGGCGGCTTTTTCTTCCCAAAAAGAAATCTGCAGTAGTCCCAACACAGCTCTCCATGAGGTCGCTCACTCCAACTCTCTCACTTGCTCATTCCGTTTGTGCCGGCGTTGCAGGATGGCCTTTTGTACTGGGCCCTGGCTCATGATGGCACCTTTTTTTTTTTTTTTTTTAAATTATTCCTTATCTCCCCATGCCTGCCACTTCCGACCCTTTAGGGGAGACAAGTGGACATTCCATTGCCTAGAACCCTACCCAGACAGACCCTCAAGCCCCATGGAGCCATGGTTTACCCCTCTCCGGGCAGGAACAAGGTGGAGGCCCTAACACCCTGATACTTACATTTCAACGGTCAAGGGCTGCTGGGCGGGTTCTGGCACATTGTGGCACGGCCTCAGTCCCCCCATCTTCCCGGCTGTGGCAGGCATTTTCCACACTTTTCTCCCTCCCCGAGCAGCGAGTGGCTCCCTGATGTCAAGGCGCTAATGCCAACGTCCTTGTTGCTCATTGGCCACCCCTTTTCTCCTGAGTTGGAGCTTGCTTTTCCTCGAGCCTCCTCTCGGGGTCATGCAAGTGTCAGGAATTGGCCAAGTCCCTCCCCGGAGACAGCAAGCTGTCATTGGATGCTCAAGCCTGTCTCCCCCAGCCGACCCACCGACAACCCGAGTCCGCTCTCGAACCCGGGTCGCCGGCGTGGAGCGAGGTGTGGCATCCAGCTCCTCAACCCTCAGCACCACTGGACTGGCTCATTGGCACCTTTTTTTGCCCACAAAGAAATCTGCAGCTGTCCCGACAGAGCTCCGTTGAGGTCACTCACTCCCCCGGCTCACTTGCTCTTTCTGTTTCTCCTGGTACTGCAGGCTGCCCTTTTGTACTTGGCTCCTCCCTCTGTTGGCACCTTTTTCTGCCCACAAAGAAATCTGCAGCAGTCCTCACAGAGCTCCGTTGACCTCACTCACTCCCCCGGTCTCACTCGCTCATTCCATTTCTGCCGGCGCTGAAGGCTGCCCTTTTGTACTGGGCTTCTGCCTGTGTTGGCACCTGCTTCTGCCCACAAAGAAATCTGCAGCAGTCACGATAGACCTTCGTTGAGCTCACTCACTCCCCCTCTCTCAGTCACTTGTTTTGTTTCTCACGGTGCTGCAGACTGCCCTTTTGTACTGGGCTCCTGCCTCTGTTGGCTCCTTTTTCTGCCCACAAAGAAATCTGCAGCAGTCCCGACAGAGGTCCGTTGACATCACTCACTCCCCCTCTCACTCACTCATTCCATTTCTCCCGGCGCTGCAGGCTGCCCTTTTGTACTGGGCTCCTGCCTGTGTTGGTACCCTTTTCTGCCCACAAAGAAATCCACAGCTGTCCCGACAGAGCTCAGTTGAGGTCGCTCATTCCCCCTGTCTCATGCACTCATTCTGCTTCTCCTGGCGCTGCAGGCTGCCCTTTTGTAGTGGACTCCTGCCTGCATTGCCGCCTTCTTCTGCCCACAAAGAAATCTGCAGCAGTCACGAAAGAGCTCCATTGAGCTTGTTCGCTCGCTCCCCCTCTCTCACTTGTTCATTCTGTTTCTCCCACCACTGCAGGCTGCCCTTTTGTACTGGGCCACTGCATGCATTGCTGCCTTTTTCTACCCACAAAGACATCCACAGCAGTCCCAACAGAGATCTGTTGAGCTCACTCATTACCCTGCTTCACTTGCTCATTCTGTGTCACTGGCTGCTGCAGGCTACCCTTTTTGTACTGGGCTCCTGCCTGCATTGGCAGCTTTTTCTGCCCACAAAGAAATCTGCAGCAGTCCCGACACAGCTCTGTTAAGGTCGCTCACTCCCCCTCTCTCACTCGCTCATTCCGTTTCTGTCAGTGCTGCATGCTGGCCTTTTGTACTTGGCTCCTGCCTGCATTGCCGCCTTTTTCTGCCCACAAAGAAATCCACAGCAGTCACGATAGACCTCCGTTGAGCTCGCTCACTCCCCCTCTCTCACTCACTCGTTCTGTTTCTCCCAGCGCTGCAGGCTGCCCTTTAATATTGGGATCCTGCCTGCATTGGCACTTTTTTCTGCCCACAAAGAAATCCACAGCTGTCCCAACAGAGCTTCATTGAGGTCAGTCACTCCCCCGTCTCACTCGCTCATTCTGTTTCTCCTGGCGCTGCAGGCTGCTCTTTTGTACTGGGCTCCTGCCTCTGTTGGCACCTTTTTCTGCCCACAAAGAAACCTGCAGTCCCAACAGAGCTCCGTTGACCTCACTCACTCCCCTCTCACTCGCTCATTCTGTTTCTGCTGGCACTGCAGGCTGCCTTTTGTACTGGGCTTCTGCCTGTGTTGGCACCTTTTTCTGCTCACAAACAAATCTGCAGCTGTCCTGACAGAGCTCCGTTGAGGTCGCTCACTCCCCCTGTCTCACTCACTCATTCTGTTTCTCCTGGTGCTGCAGGCTGCCCTTTTGTACTGGGCTCCTGCCTCTGTTGGCGTCTTCTTCTGCCCACAAAGAAATCTGCAGCAGTCCTGACAGACCTCTGTTGAGCTCGCTCACTCCTCCTCTCTCACTCACTCGTTCTATTTCTGCTTGCGCTGCAGGCTGCCCTTTTGTACTGGGCTCCTGCTTGTGTTGCTGCCTTCTTCTGCCCACAAAGAAATCTTCTCCCACCACTGAAGACTGCCCTTTTGTACTGGGCCCCTGCATGCATTGCTGCCTTTTTCTACCCACAAAGAAATCCGTAGCAGTCCCAACAGAGCTCCGTTGAGCTCACTCACTCTTCCTCCCTCACCCTCTCGTTCTGTGTCTTCCGCTGCTGCAGGCTGCCCTTTTGTACTGGGCTCCTGCCTGTGTTGATGGCTTTTTCTGCCCACAAAGAGTTCTGCAGGAATCCCAACACAGCTCTCCATGAGGTCGCTCACTCCCCCTCTCTCACTTGCTCATTCCATTTGTGCTGGCAGTGCAGGCTGGCCTTTTGTACTGGGCTCCTGCTTGCGTTGCCGCCTTTTCCTGCCCACAAAGAAATCTGCAGCAGTCACGATAGACCTCCGTTGAGGTCGCTCACTCCCCCTGTCTCATTCGCTCATTCTCTTTCTTCTGGCGCTGCAGGCTGCCCTTTTGTACTGGGCTCCTGCCTGCATTGGCATCTTTTTCTGCCCACAAAGAAATCTGCAGCTGTCCTGACAGAGCTCCATTGAGGTTGTTCACTCCCCCGTCTCATTCGCTCATTCTCTTTCTCCTGGCACTGCAGGCTGCCCTTTTATACTGGGCTCCTGCCTCTGTTGGCACCTTTTTCTGTCCACCAAGGCATCTGCAGCAGTTCCAACAGAGGTCTGTTGACCTCACTCCCCCTCTCTCACTCGCTCATTCCATTTCTACCAGCATTGCAGGCTGCCCTTTTGTACTGGGCTTCTGCCTGCATTGCTGCCCTTTTCTGCCCACAAAGAAATCCACAGCAATCACGATAGAGCTCTGTTGAGCTTGCTCACTTCCCCTCTCTCAGTCGCTCATTCTGTGTGTCCCACCACTGCATGCTGTCCTTTTTGTACTGCGTCCCTGCATGCATTGCTGCCTTTTTCTGCCTACAAAGAAATCCACAGCAGTCCCAACAGAGTTCCATTGAGCTCACTCACTTCCCCTCCCTCACTCACTCATTCTGCGTCTCCCGGCACTGCAGGCTGCCCTTTTGTACTGGGCTTCTGCCTGCATTGGCACCTTTTCCTGCCCACAAAAAAATCCGTAGCAGTCCCAACAGAGCTCAGTTGAGCTCTGTCACTCCCATCCCCCCCGCTTGCTGGATCCTAATCTGTCCCAAACACTGATTTCCAACAGCGACTGCGGTATTCTTCGACGGAAGTGCGGAAGCACATTTTGGCTAGGATGTGAAAAATGACAGCTGTACTGCTCATAAGGAGGTGTAAAAAAATGCCAGTGTTGAAAATGTGGCATGAAAATATTACTAATTTGCGAACTTACAAGGGTGCATGGAAACTGCACAACACATGCGCATAACACAGTCATTTTATGGAGTTTCATCACACAGTTCTCAACATAGGCATTTTAGGACCTCTGCACTTGAGCAGTGTCAGTGTGATTTTCTTCATGTGTCCCGAACACTGATTTCCCACAGCGACCGCACTATTGTGCGCCAGAAGAGCAAAAACACATTTCAGCCAGGATGTGAAAAATGACAGCTGCACTGCTCATAAGGAGGTGTGGAAAAATGGCAAATGTTGAAAATCTGGAGTAAAAATATTGCAAAGTTGCAAAGGTACGAGAGTATGTGTGGAAACTGCGCAACACACATTTGTAACACATTCATTTTATGGACTTTCATCACCAAATTTTCAACATAGGCATTTTAGGACCTCTGCTAATAAACAGTTTCACTGTCATTTTCATAATGTGTACTGAACATGGATTTCCAACAGCGACCGCGCTATTCTGCGCCGGAAGTGCGAAAACACATTTGGCCACTATGTGAAAAATGACAACTAAACTGTTCATAAGGAGGTATAGAAAAATGGCAATGTTGAAAATCTGGAGTGAAAATATTATAAATTCTTGAACTTATGAGCGTGTGTGCACACTGTGCAAAGCACGCTCATAACACATTCATTTTATGGAGTATCATCACCAAATTTTCAACATAGGCATTTCCTACACCGACCACGCTATTCTGCGCCGGAAGTGCAAAAACACATTTTGGCCAGGGTATGAAATATGACAGCTGTACTGTTCACAAGGAGGTCTGGAAAAATGCCAATGTTGAAAATCTGAGGTGAAAATATTGCAAATTCACAAAGTTACGAGCATGCGAAGCAACTGCACAATGCACACTCATAAAACAGTCATTTTTTGGATTTTTCCCACCAAATTTGCAACATAGGCTTTTTGAGAGCCCACCTCATGAACACTGGCACTGTTGTTTCATTAATCAGTCCCAAAAGGGGATTCCACACAGTGATCTCAAAATCACTTTTCGAGACTGAATAACACCATGACAGTGATAGAATTCATGAGGAGGGGTCCCAAAAACCCCATGTTGAAAATTTGGTGTAAAAATTCCACAAAATGCCTGAGATATGTATCAAAGTTGAAAAAGCCCTCTTCATTCCATTAAACAGCTTACCGGCATTTCCTCACTTCATGGTGGGCTTTGAAGAGTGCAGACGTGTTCCTGGTCCACCGAAGATCATCGCGCCTCACTCTGGAGGTAAGTATGGGGTGAGGGGGGTGTGGGGAGGCAGGGTGCACAGTGGGTGGGTGCGTGTTGTGGGGGTGAGGACAGGGAGACTGCGAGGGACTATTTTCATTTTACAGGATTACAGTAAAAAAAAAAACATTGTGGGATGGTTTTTCCTTTACTGGGGCATTGGGCACGTTGGGGTGGGCTCCCAGCATGCCACCTCAATTTTTTTTGAGGGGGCTGTAGCTGACAGGGGATTGGGCACCCCTGTAGGCAAATATGCAGTGCTGGGGGGACACGAACCAAGGGGGATTGGGCACCCCCTCAGCATAACCCGACCGTTTTGGCAGCGGCCATTATGCCGACGGGGAGTGGGCTCCTCCATCAGCACTCTGACCTGGCACCATGCTCACAAACAATATCAGTTCTTCTAGATCCCACCCTGCAATGACGGGTCGCTCCCACATTGCAGTGAATGGCTGACGCTGCAATGACAAGGCAGCCCCTGATTGCAGCGGCTAATTTTTTACAACTTGGTGGCACGCTGGCTGAAGTAGTGTCAGCAACAGCGTGACACAGCATTGGGGAAAGTGAGCCAAGCCCTTACAAGCTGTGGGGCATTGGCCACAACAGTGCCACGCCTCCACAACCTGCTTCTGGAAAGCTGCCGCAATATGTTTCTTGCACATACACACAAGCAACATAAAAATGACAACAGGGAAGTAGTGACATTTTTTTTTTTTTACACACGCCCTTAGTGTGTGATACCTTTCAAAACCACTCAGTCTTTGGTCTCACAGTTTATGTAGTATCACACCTGGGTTGTGTAAAAAAAATGTTACACACTGTTGACCCTACTGTACATTATTCGTCTAAATTATGTTTCTCAAAGTTTTCCTCAAGGAGTCAATTGCTCATTAAAAAGCTCAGAAAAAAAGTGAAACAGCCCCTTGTACATGTAGGACAAAGAAATACAATTTGGGATGTCTTTCCTAATGTCAGAGGTATGGCGAATGGAACAAGGCGGTCATGGTACCCATCACCTGAGGAAAGGCCAGTGTGATTGCTTAAGATGGGGGTGGAGCTAGCCAGCAAAGTGAAAGAATGCGTCCAAGTCACTTCCTTCTATTGGTACTCTAATATATTTTATGAATTTAACTCGAGCTTAACCCCAACAATTTACCACCATAGTCTTTGTACAGCTGTGGGCAAGCTGTTTGGAAGATGGGATGACTAAGGGGTGCTTCATCATGGGCTCCAGCAGCAGATTTTTGAAACCCAATCGGGGGAGCAGGAGGCAAGGTCAAGAAGGAAAATTGCATCATGAGACACTGATAAACAAAGAGATATCAGAAATAAGAACATTATTACAGACACTCTTTAATCAATACAGAATCTTTGAAAGACTTATTACAGTTGGATAATCAGTGTCTGGCCTCTCTCACTATTTAAACAAAGCCTTAGAGGCCTCATTAAAACTGACTCTGGATAACAAACACCTCAAACACAGGTGGGGGCACACTGAAAATGCTGGTATGAATACCAGTAGGTTTTGAGAGTGATGGCCCTGTAAACATTTTCAAACATTGGCAACCGCAGATGTTAGAGAGGGACCTCCTCACGGCCAGGCTTTGTTGACAGAGTCTACTGGGTGCAGCCTAGACAAGTAAGCCAAAAAGGCTATGTCTCAGAGATGGCCTCGATTTTTTTTTTTTACCCAGGTGGGGTTAAGGAATAGCATGTTGCATCCTGTGAGGCAAAGTAAGGAGCTCTCGGTGGTGGATGCATTCTCAAAATTATAACCAGACCTCTCCTTTGCCGCCTGGACATGGGCAGTGAATTTGAAAGGGTTAAAAGGAGGCTCTGCGTGCTTAATCTTCCTTTTGCATTGCTTTTCCTGCTCACCTTCTCTTGAGCATTGCAGGCAAAGCTCTACCTCTTTACCAACTTGCAGGAGGTGGGAAAACTGCTTCTGAAACATGAACAAGGGACAGAATAATTATCAGATGGGGTCTTAGCAGAAGAAAATGGTATAGAGTTATGCGCTATCTCATACTTAGTGGTCATATCTGATCTCAGAAGTTACGTACTGTACAAGAGGGTGTGGATGTTTTCTGGTTAAGCTCCCAGCAGTGCAGAAAACCTTTCTATTATGGACTTTTAACATGTGGTAAAAGACTTAGCTTTGATATTCTGTCATATACATTGGACAATGATTAGGGACCCATTGCTAGTATGGTATGGCTCTGGCACCACTCAGTTTTTATCTTTCTTCTCATTCTTTCCCCTCCCATCTAGGGTTCATACCTCCTTCTTTTGGCATCCCCAGCCCCATCGCACCACCAACCACAGGGCATATACAACTCTGCTGATGCCCTGTAGTGTACCCCCCACAGTGAGGCTGCTGGGATGGAAGCTGATCCTAGCAGTTTCCAGATCCACATGTTGAAGTAGTATGTGGTCAGCAGGCATGAAGCCTGCAGGCTACAGAAGTCATCCTTCAGTCGGGCCCTGGTGCTTTCTGCTTTTTCCCCTTTCACCCGAGTATGTTGTACCTAATGGCAGGCTCCCCCACTTATGTCGGAGACGTCCCCTTCCCATCTGTACTGCTTATATTGCACATTCACCTGTGGTCACCCAGTGAGCAGTGTGGTAGCAGGGAACTGGCTCCCCTCCTGGAGGAAGGCAGCGTCCACTCAGATGCTCAAGCTTCCTTCCCCAGTTGACCCTCTGACATCTCAAGTTTGCTCCCAAACCCAGATTGTTGGCACTTCAAGTGGTGATTCTACGTGCTCCAGTGGGTCACCATACGCTCAGTTTTTATTTATGGATGGAGGAACCTTTAAAACCCGCAAAGAGTACTCTGAGACATAGAAACATAGACAACAAGCATTTGTCAATGATGAATGTTGTCTTGCTGCCATTGGCATTGGTAGTGCAGGAGTTAGAGAGATGCATATTAGGAATGGCAGTGAAGTATTAAACTGACGCCAACCCCACCTCCACCCTGCAGAGACTAACAGGCATTGGGGTGTGCGTTTGGGTCATCAGCCATAATGCTCATGCCATTTCACCTCACCCTGCCCTACAGACACCGACAAGTGTTACGTTGTGCCTTGGGGTCTTTGGAGCTTACGCTCACCCCATTCCATAAGGAAATACACTGAGATGGGTGCAGTATAGGAGAATGGGGTGAACTTTGGGGCTGAAGAGTCCAAAGCACACTTCAATGCCTGTCACTGGCTGCAGGGTGGGGGTGGGGCAGAATGGTGTGAGCATTACAGCCGACAATCCCAAGTCACAATCCTGACGCCTGTCAGTCTCTACAGCATGTGGCATTATGGTTGGAAACCCTAATGCCCCAGGTGTTTGTTGATATTTTCACTCCAAATTTTCAACATGGGCTTCTTGTGACCCCACCTCATGAACGGTGGCACTATCTTAGGAGAAAGGTGATTTTGCACACCGACTGTGCCATTTGGCACCACAGGTGTGAAAACACATTTTGGGCAGGATGTGAAAAATGACAGCTGTACTGTTCATGAGGAGGTGTAAAAAAAATGGCAATGTTGAAAATCTGGAGTCAAAATATGAAAAATTGGTGAAGTCATAAGCATGCATAGAAACTGTGCAATGCACACCCGTAACGTAAATATTTTGGGGATTTTTTAACCAAATTTTCAACATAGGTATTTTGAGACCTCCGCTCATGAACAGTGTCACTCTGATTTTGTTAATCTGTCCTGAACATTGATTTCCCACAGCGGCCATGCCATTGTGCGCCACATGTACGAAAACACATTTCAGGCAGGATGTGAAAAATGACAGTTATACTGTTCATAAGAACGTGAGAAAAAATGACAATGTTGAAAATCTGGAGTGAAAAGATAAAAAATTGTCATAGTTATAAGCGTACATGCAAACAGAGTAATGCACGCTTGTAACACAGTCATTTTTTGAAATGTTTTCACCAAATTTGCAGCATAGGCTTTTTGAGACCACACCTCATGAACAGTGGCATTGTCATTTTATTACTCACAGTGACCGTGAAATGACCTTTCGGGACCTAATAACGAGATGACTGTGCATGTGTTCATGAGGTGGGGTCCCATGAACCCCAAGTTGAAAACTTGGAGCCAAAATTCAAAAAAGTGGCTGAGATATCCACCGAGGTTGCCCCCCCCACCCCATTTATGCCATTATACAGCTTACAGGCAATTCTTCATTTTCATTTGCAGTTCGGCTTTGAAGAGTCCAGATGTGTTCCTACTCTACTGAAGATCGCAGCACCAGACCTCCGGACATAAGTATGGGGTGAGGGGGGGTGTGGGGAGGTGGGGTGCAGAGAAAGTGGGTACAGGTTGGGGGAGGGTGACACTGCGGACAATGAGGGTCTCTTTCCTTTTTTTGGGGACCATTTTCTTTCTTTACAGCTGAAATAAATTACAGGCACACTAGGGTGGGCTCCCAGTGTGCCACATGACTTTTAGGGGTGTGTGATGTTGGCCACACTGGGGTGGACTCCCAGTGTGCCACACAGTGGGGTTGGGGTGGGGCAGGAACATGCAGATGCAGTCAGCTTTCTGCGAGCAGCGGCACACCGGGGTGGGCTTCTAGTGTGCCACACAATGTGGGGGGGTGTAGACATGCCGACACAAGGATTGCACCCCCGATGTCAGCTTTCTTTAGGGATTGTGTGGTGGTGACAGGAGCCACCGCCATGTTTACTGAAATGTTTCACCAGGAAAGGCACATGCAGGAGGCATGTCATCTGTGCTGCTGTATGATGAGCTTGTCTCTGATTGCAGCGGCACATTTCTTTCAAGTTGGTGGCACTTTACATAATTCTTGTGTCAGTGCTAGCATGATGGCTAATTGCGGAATGAGGCATGCACCTACTAAAGTGTGCCCTGCATTCACCAACGCTGACACACCTATGCAGTTCTGCTACTACCATAAGATGTTGCTTGCGCACGTCCAAGACAACATGAAAATGACAAAAGACTTAATCCATCACATCGAACCAAAGCCCCTACCCTACTCAAGTTCCCAGCACTACTGCTCCCCTCCCTCTCCACTACTCTTCAACCAGTTATTACCTTCCCTGTTGATCCCAGTGAAAAAACTGAAAGTATTGTATTTATTACTCCTAGTCCGAAAGTTAGACACTATGCGTTTTCATTACATATTGCACATATCACTAAATGAATTAGCTGTGGTTTGTTTGAATTGAATTACACATATATTAAATCTGTTATTATACAATGGCAAGAAACTTTCTAGGTCTCTCATTGGTCAGTATCCCTGAATTAGTAGTGTTATCCAATAGCAACAGTGTATTAAGTCCAGGCACACACATGATTACCTAAAAATGACTTTGTCCTGAAGTCATCCCAAAACCGTCATGGCTTCACATTCTTCCGCTCAGTCCCCTCTCTCCTCCACCCACCAGAACATTGTAGATTGCCAGCAGTAGCAGAGTACAGCACTCCCATAGCTAAGTGAAAATGTTCCATATTTTTTCAACTTTTTAAATATTTTTTCTTGTGTACAGTTGGTTGATTGAAAATTAGGGATTTTTTTTTGCCTACAGGAAGGTGTGGGATTTATGCATCTGACTGATGTTGGTAGGAAGGACAGTCACCACATTTGTTCTGTGGTGAGTCACTTCTAGTATGATTGTAATTTTATTTTTATTTATATACAGTATATTGGCAGTCTGTGCCTTTTGTGGGGTTGTTATGTGACTAGGATTTGCTGGCTTGTTGCTGTGGTGGCCTGTTAATTATGTGGTACTGAGATTTTGTTTGGGAGGGTTTCTGGACTGCTGATTTCTTGTTTTATTTTCTTTAACGATTTTAGAAAGTAATTTTTAGCCAGAATCTGTCTGTTGCTAAGAAACAGCTTTCCTGGCATAGTGCTCTGGTTCTGACAGAACATATGAAGTAGAAGTCCACTGAGCTCTAGAATATTGGTGCCTATGCATGAACGGGCAGAAAGTACACTCCAGAGGTGCGTACCCCACCTGCATAGCTCCGCACCCATGGACAGGTGAGTACAGGCTAGTATGCACAAACACCGGCTACCTGTCCGTGGCCCTGCCCCCAGCACACAGGATCGCAGAGGGCAGATGAGAGCAGAGTAGAAGACCCAGAGAGACAGCCAGTCAGATGCCCATCCTGGGTTCCAGAGTGGATCCCCTGCTCCGCAGAGGAGTGTGGGAAGGCATGGAGCCTGGTGCATTAATAGCAAATGCAGGCACCCAGGCCTGCATGGCCAGGCTCCATTGTCCAGTAGTTCTCCCTGCCCGATACCCACCCTTGTGGCACCATGCCCACCCGGTGGACAGATGATGCCCACTAACAAGACCCCTGCCCCAGTCCCAAATGCCAGCCCACCCTCACACACAACAGTGCCCTGTCCCTGTTCACATAAATGAGAACCCTCCATACACACACACGGCTGCCCCGTTCCCGTTCACATATATGAGACTACACACACACACACACACACACATATACAGCTGCTCCATCCCTATTCATGTCAGTGAACCCCCCACACACACACACATTTGTGCCCCGTCCCTGTTCACTGTAATAACCCCCCCCACACACACACACACGGATGCCCCGTCCCCTGTCTGCAAGTGGGTGACATGTCCCACGACTCCTGATCCCACAACCTCTCACCTCCTGTGGCACTGGCAAAACCATTCCCCATCCCCCATACCTGAATGTCAGTGCCGTGGTGATGGACGGTGAGTGGCACATCCCTCCGCACACCACTTCAGATGCCCGCCATCCAACTGATGCTGGGAGCATGCTGCCTATTTATTGGCGGCATGGTTCCCACATCAGTTGGATTTCAGGCAGCCAAGGTGGTGTGCGGAGAGAGGTGCTGCTCATCATCCATTGCCGTGGCACCAACATTCAGGTACGGGGAATGGGGGTGATGTTGTGGGTTCTGCAGGGGGGACACTGGCTACTAATGCAGGGGAAGGGGTGCCGGGATTGGGGGCTGGGGGTGTGTCACACACTTGCGGGCAGGGGATGGGGCATCCATGTGTGTGTGTGTGTGTGGGATTATTGCCATGAACGGAGATGGGGCACCAATGTGTGTGTGTGTGGGCGGTCATTGCCATGCATGGGGATCGGGCAGCCATGTGTGTGTGGGGGTTCTCATTTTTGTGTATGGGGATGGGGCACTGTAGTGTGTGGGGGGCTAGCATATGGGAAAGGAGTGGGTGTTGTGTTGTTGGGGGGGTTCACCTTGTGCCAGGACTTGGCAGGGGTTCTGTTGGGGGTTGCATCCTGCTGCTGGGACTGAGTGGGGGTTATATGTGCACACGGCACATATGGCAGTTGCAGCAGGGTCTCCCCTACCATGTCCAATGCCCTTCTATGCCCACCTGTGTGCAGTACTACGTGCTTGCGCATGGCATGTAGTGTGGGCATGCCGTCTCGGACTGCTCTGGTGCATAACTGCCTGTGGCAAGAGGGGAATCAGGTGCGCACCTGGCCAGCACACCTTTGGTGAATGCTGCTGGGGATCCATGGGACCTCTGCTGCATGGCATTCCCACATGTGTCTGCCTATGTGTTTGGTTTATGCAGCACATTGGCATAGTGCATAGGGCCCCATTGAGATTTGCTCTAACATTTGGATTTTAGTAAGATTTGATACACATGAAATAGATCTTTTTTATATATATTTATATGCTAAGTGAGTAAATAAAGTTAAGGGAGGTGTAGGCAGTACTGCATATAACAGAAATCCATATATAAAGTAGGCCTTTTTGGTTCTAGTCTAAAGGTACTAGGCACATAGATGAAAGCAAGTTATTAACAGTGGTTATCATAGAAATGAGTATGGAGAGGAGGTGTAGTAGGAGGGCAGTCTGTTGTGCAGACTGTGGGATGCTTTTCTTCAGGGTTATGCTCTGGAGGACAGGGCACTGCCCCATTTGCAGGACCCTTTGCAGGGTTCCATGCTCAGCAGGTAGTGGCAAGAGATGAAACAGCTTAGCTGCAGCACCGGTTCAGGTGGGGTTCACTCCCATACCCCCACTCCTCGGAGGCCCCCTTGCACAGGGGCTGGAGGATGATGGGAAAGGGGAGGGGAATGGTGGCAGGAGTAGCCACAAGGAGTTCAACCAGTGACACACTATCAAGACAGCAAATCACTTTGCACTCCTGAAGGAGGTTCAGGTACCTGAATCTGTCTGGGGGGGGTGCTGAGTCAGTTGGGGAAATGGGCAGGACAGCTTGGTGGCTCCCAAGGGGGTGAGCAGAAAAAAGTCATAAGGAGGTCATAGTGACTGGGGCTCAATGATTAGGGGAGCAGAGAGGGTAGTAGCAGAAGGAGGGAAACATTAAAAGAAATATACATAGAATTTGTCAGCAGATAAGGACCACTTGGTCCACCCACTCTGTCTATTTTCTCGTACCTACAGTATCACCAAAGGAAGGAAGGGGAGTGAAATGGTCAGATACCTCCCTGGTGCATCAGGCATCTAGAAAATAGATAGGATAGAGAGAGTGGCATAGCAGGGTAGTGCTGGTACTCTGGGGTACCAGTGATCTGGCAAACCAGGCTGTGGAGACAGCAAAGCAAAACTTTAAAAGGCTGGAGGACAGATTAAAGGTGCACACTCAGCTTCTTTGGCCTTTTCTAAGGTCCTCCCTATGTGGTATAGGGGGAATAGGAACGACAGAATAAGGAAGGAAGAGATTGAGGAGTTTAATGGGTTTTTCAAAGTATGATGTCAGGAGGGGGATAACACTTTGTGGAGGCTGGGGGCTTCTAGAACAGGATGCTCTTCAAGGGTGATGGTCTTCCATCTGATGAGAGACGGAGCAAGTGCTCTGGGGCTGAAGTTTGACATCGACATTGGGAAGTTAAACTGGCTGTGGGCAAGGCAAAAGTGAGGAGAACCACTGAGAAGGAAGAGCACATGGAGAACCTAGCTGGGTGACAGTAAGGTTGATGTTCAGTTTAGGTTAAGGGAAGAGGTCAATGAGGGAGGGCTAACAAAGCATACCTTCAGCATGAAAAATAAAAACGTAAGGAGGTTAGAGAAGAAAAAGGGAGAAGGAATAGGAAAAGGTGAGATAAGATTAGGAGAAAGGGGTCTGCCTTAATGCCAGGAGTCTGGGAAATAAAATGAATGAGCTCCAGGTAATGATGACAGACACAGTGATGGACCTAGTAACCATCACAGAAACTTGGGCCACAGAAAGTAACCATTGGGATCCTACAGTCCAAAGCTACACCATGTTTAGATGGGAGAGAAGAGAAGAGGAAGAGAAGAGAAGAGAAGAGAAGAGAAGAGAAGAGAAGAGAAGATAAAGGAGGAGGAATAGTCATATATGTCAGGGAAGGCGTGAAGGCAGTGGAGTATGGAAACATCAGGGGAGGTGATGAGAAACAGAATCATTGTGGGGTCAGCTCATGGCATCCTCAGGCAAGAAACTATGGATGGAGGGGATCTATAGACCTCCAGGATGGGGGCAAGATAGAGATAAGGCACTATGGGCAGAACTAGAAAGGAGGTGGCAAAGGGAGAAGCAGTGGTGGGAAATGTTAACCTGTCAGATATTGATTGGTCACTCCAACAGAAGGAGCTCCATAAGTCAGGTCCTGATGGATACACTGCAGGACTGCCTACTGGTGCAGCTAGGTAAGGACCCACTAGGCAGGCTGCCACCCTTGATGTGGTGCTCACCAACTTGGAAGTGGTAGGAAGAGCCACTAGGGTCTAGCGACCATAACTCCATATAGTTCGACCTGGCCCTTGGGTCAAGTAAGTACTCATCAAAGATCAACCTTCTAGATTTCAGAAGGGCAGACTGCAACTGGATGAGTGAGATGGTCTGGGACAAGTTAGCCAGAGTAGACAGCATCAGGGATGCGGAGGAAAGAAGAGGGGCAATCAAGTGGGAGCCATTCTTGAGGCAACAAAGTCTTGCATGAGAACAGTAATCAAAAGAAACAGGTACAAGAGACAGTGTGGTTCTCTGGAAAGATCACGAAAGCAGTGAGAGCAAAAAGAATGCCATCACCAGGTAGAAGGGAAAAACAAGTGAAGAAGAGCAGGGAGAGTACCAAATGAGAGCAAGGGAAACCAAAATGGTGGTCAGAGTATCAAAGACAGAAACAGAGCTAC
The DNA here is from genome assembly GCA_016271365.2 of Neoceratodus forsteri. Taxonomy (NCBI): domain Eukaryota; kingdom Metazoa; phylum Chordata; order Ceratodontiformes; family Ceratodontidae; genus Neoceratodus; species Neoceratodus forsteri. The sequence continues at coordinate 38,398,232 of CM028134.1, forward strand.
ATATTGTGGAGAGGGTCAAGGAAGAAGAAAAACAGTTCTTCACATATATTAGTGAAAAAAGAAAGAGGGGGAGGAGGAATTGTTAGGCTAACAGAAAGCAGAAACCAGAAAGTCTTAATGACTAATTCTGCTCTATATTCACAAGGGAAGACAGAGGGCCTCTGCCAGAGAGTGGCACTAAGATTGTAAGGGGTATCCTTGAGATGATGCAGAAAGTATGTTCCAATGAAAGGGTTCAGAAAGGGCAAGCAGTCCTAAAGATAGATAAGGCCCTGGGCTCAGATGGAATGCATCTGAGGGTGCTCAAGGAATTGACAGTGGAATTAACTGAACCCCTGGTAGGGCTATTCAATAGGTGAATTCAGACTGGGGTACTTCCAAAAGACTGGAGGATAGCAGATGAAGTCCCCGTCCATTTGGGGGGGACAACAATGAGCATCTGGGTAACTACAGATCTGGCAGTCTTACCCCCATTGTGGGTAAACTGATGGAGACACTAGTCAAAGAGGACATTGTGGACTGCCTACAGAGCAATGGATTCCTGGACAGTAAACAGTACCAGGCAGGAAGATCTTGTCAGACCAGCTTGATAATATGGTTTGACTGGGTAAGGAGGGTAGTGGATAAGGGATATGCTATGGATCTACTCTACTTTGATTTCAGCAAGGCTTTCCATTCAGTGCCTCACAGAAGGTAGCTGAAGAAGCTAGAGGATCTGGGTACAGAGAAAGATGGGTAAAGAACGGGTTGGAAGGGAGACGGCAGAGGGTTATGGCTAACAGAGTCAAATCAGAAGAGAGGGACGTCACCAGTGGAGTGCTACAGGGATTGGTCCTGGGTCCGGTCCTTTTCAATATGCACCAACAACATGGGAGAAACAATCCAGGGTGAGATGTGTCTCTTTGCAGATGACACTAATCTCTGTGGCAGGGTAGACAGTGAGGAAGGGGTTAGGAAGATGCAGAAAAAACTTGCAAAGGCTAGAGAGGTGGTCAGAGGTTTGGCAGTAGAAATCCAATGCCCAAAGTGAAAGTGATGAACAAAGGGAACAAGAACCCCGGGATAGAGTACTAGATGAGGGTGATAAAGCTGACTACAACCTCTGAGGAAAGAGACCTAGGGGTCATAATCAGTGACTCCCTAAAACAATCAAACCAATGAAATAAGGCCTACAGTAAGGCAAACAGGATGCTGGGGTGTTTAGGAAGGGGTAACGACAGCAGAAGGAAGGCAGTATTACTACCTCTTTATAGATCACTGGTGAGGCCTCATCTGGAGTGTGGTACCCAGTTCTGGAGTCCTCACCTAAGGCAAGATAAGGATGGGCTGGAGACAGTTCAACAGCAGGGCAGATCTTATGTGGATCATCTCAAGGCACTAAACATGTACTTGCTGGAAGCCAGACAACAGAGGGGAGACATGATAGAAACCTTTAAATTTCTGAAAGGAATGAACAAGGTAAAACTTCAAGGAACTATTTAGAATAAGACGCAGCTCAAGAACACACGGGCACTAGTGGAAACTGACAGGAAGAAGTTCAAGAGGGAAGTGAGAAAGTTATATTTTACAGAAAAGGTGGTGGAGCCATGGAACAATCTGCTAGCTGATGTGTTGGGTGCCAAAATAATTAGCGATTTCAAACAAAGCTACGTCAGAGTGAAGGGCATTGTGGCTGCTGAGGGTGGTAGTGGTAGGGTAGCATGCATGGGGGTACATAGTGTGCGTCAGAACCTTGTATGGACAATAGGTACTGGGTTTGTTAGGGTTTTGTGAGCAGACTGGATGAACCAGTGGTCTTTTTCTGTCATTATTGTCTATGTTTCTGTTTCTATTTAAAATAGCAAAGTCATCATGGCTTCAAATTTCCCTGCTCTTCAATCCAGCATGAACATCCCCTGTAATTTTAACACCACCAAACTCTGTAAGCATGTATGCACTGTGCACAGTGGTCTACTTACTGATCAGTGTTCAGGGACTCAGATGCCACAAAGTTGTTTTAAACTTGTTCTCCTGGTACAAATGGTTATGTCTCACTGTGCTGGCTGAACAGAGCCAAACAACAATAAGGGGTGGGGGAGGGGGACGAGACTGAAACAGAAACAGAAAGTGAACCACGTCCCCAAAACCAACATGGGGGTAGTGACAGAGAGTGTAGTGACAGAGAGTGTAGTGACAGAGTGTGAACTACTGATAGCAGTACCACCTACTAGAAAAACTTAATACACTAACTTTTTTTGTAATATGATTAAACACAAAAAAAAGAACTAAGAACTATGTTAAAACATTTTTTTGTTTAATTTTTAATTTTGTTTTATTCTGTTTAAAAGTGAGCCATTTTATAACAGCAATAATGTAGTCCATGGAGTATATCATGTTGAAATAACATCACTTCTGAGGTGGTGGAAGCACTCAGCCTGCAGTCTGTGCTTTAACCAACCTGAAACGTGATGTTATTCCAGTATGGCATGCACCCTGTCATACACTATTGCGTAACTGAATTTATCAAGTATGTTTAGAATGTAGCTGCGTCAATTATCTAGCACTGTTTTTGCCTGTAGAGGGAGCCTGTGAGTCCCGACTCAGTAAGTCTGTTGCATGTTTCTGGTGTGACAGTGGCATATTATTAAGCTTTACAAATTATTTATTTCTTCCTGATTCCTGGTGCACATTTGCCATATAGTATTTTGGCACTTTTCTTTGACAGATCACAACTCATTTAGATACAGTACATTTCAACTTTGCAGCAGTATTTTGTTTCCACGCCTAGTGGGTTACAAGCGTAGAAGTGACTAAAAGCACTGAAATAATGACAGTTTATATCTTTCTATATATCTTTGTATGACAACATGCCTGATAAATTTATTCTTACCTTGATCTACATAAAATGAATAAAAAAGTTTAGGAAATAAAGAGACTGCTTAAGACAATGTTTAGGGTAAAAGTGTCTTATTTAAAGGGGACAGGAAATGAATGCTAATTGGCACGACTAATGTTTCTGTTTGCAGCAATGAAATTCACACCTCCAAATGATCCATGTGTAACTAAACCTGAATAAACACAGATATGAAAAACTGTGCTTTCAATTGTTTTCTTTTTATGGCCAACATCCTGCACAGTTCTTTTCATGGAAGCAGTAGTTTGGAATTTTTACTATGTCACAGTTTGTGTAAAGAATGCTAGTTGTGAGCTGTTGACCTATCAGAACCTTGTTCAGAGTTCTGTGCACAAACCATGACATTGTTTCTGTGAAGAGAACAGTAACAGAATGCTGCCCATAAAAACAAAACAATGGAAAATACAGTTTTTCATGTCACTTTTTATTCAGGTACAGATAAATATGGGTAGTTTAGGGGAAAGAATATCATTTTTGATAATAAGAACTTTATAAACAGCTGACAAATAGAAATGATTTCCTGTCCTCTTGAAAGGACAGTTGCAATATTCAATTTTCAGAGAACATTTTTAGAGGGAAAACAAAAGATCTGTTTGAACACAGAGCTGTAGTACTGGGTGTAGCAAAGGTTCTTCCTGGCCCAGACCAAATGGCTTAACATTTACAAAATTAAACATGTTATCACAAAACAGAATTTGGTCAACACAAGAAAGTTTGTCAGTCTTTATTTTGCTCACAGAGCTGTAATGTGTATTTTTTTTGTTTCCAAATGATTTTATGATTATCCATGTTGTCAAGAGCTGAAAAAAATTATATTGTATGGTGGAACGAAATTATGTACGGAGATCAATTCACTGTAAAAAGTCATTCTGCTGCAGTAGTGACATAGTAATACAGAATGACTTTTCATTCTGCGTTAGTATGGATGTCATGATACACGTGACTCCATCAGTGCTTTTCATTGGTCATTGGTGGGTGAAGAGTCACGTGCATGAGCTGCCCAGCGGGCAGTTGTTGGTGAAGTGTGGCAGCGGAGCAGAGAGACTAGGTGCCAAAAACAAAAGAAGGAAGCAATTCTGTGCTTCTGTCCACCATACACTATATAGAATAGTGAATGATAGCCCTGATACACAACAGTACTCTTCTGACACCTCGTGGTTACTATGACATCAAGGACCTCAAGAGTGAAGTTATAGTCTGTTGACAAAAATGTGATAAAATGCATTTTGTTAACTGAATGAAGTTAGTGGTTTTGTCAAAATGTATCATTTGTCCACAAAATGAAGTCATTGGATTGACTAAAATGCATTTTGGCCATGAAATGAAAGGCCCAAAATGGAGTAAGAAATTAGACAAAAGGCATTTTCTCCACAGAACAAAGTCACGGGTTTGCCATAACAGGATTCTCTCTCCAGATGACAGCTGGGATATGTTATCACATTACCTCTGGGTAAACTGAATAATAATAATATGCTAAGTAAATGTTATTAATTTCAAACCACTTCAACAGTTTTTTTAAGTGGAGATTTTTGTAGTACAAAATGTCTGAACAAGCCATGTTCCAGGGGATGTTTTGTTTTTGTTTTTAAAATGGATTTGAGCCATCCTTAGCTCATGGGAACATTGCAAGGGTCGAAGTAGAAATGTGTATGTGCTTCAAGCATTGCCATTCTGTATTTTGTTTTCCCATTGAACAGCTCATAATGGGTCTGGTTGGGAACCTAAAATGGGTTAAAATCAAGGCAGGTTTGATATCTTGTAGAACCAGTCACCCTATAAGAAGTGTACTATAGGTGTGTTTACTAGTGGTGTGTGGAATTTTCAGATTCTGGCAGAAAGGAATTTCACAGAATGTTCCAAAATTCCTTAAAACGCTGTTGAATTTCATCAAAAGCGCAATGGTGGAATTCCATGGCAGAAAAATGTGGGAGAGTTTTCCACTACATAGCCATGGAATTCTGTTCCATGGAGCTCAATATTTTCCATAGAAATGGTTGCAGAATGATTTTCCATGGAAGAATACTGTTCCACAGAATATAATTCTGCAGATCATGGTAGGTGGAATTCTGCAAAAGAACAAATGAAATTCCAGCAGAAATTCTGCCAGTGGAATGGTTATTCTGCATTAATTCTGCTGGCAGAATTCTGCATTCCACACAGCACTAGTGTTCACACTTCAGTTCCACAGTGCCAGCAGATCCACTACTGTGTGAGGAGCGGCATAGCAGTAGCCACTGGAAGCACAATATCCACACACTGGAGGGATGTGGCAGCGTGGCCCCCTCCACTGTCCCCATTGTTTTTTTTGTTTTTAGATGCCATCTTTTTAAAAAAGCAAACCACTTTCCACCAGGGTTCCTCGGAATATGACAAATGGAATTGGGGTTGTCAGGTTCCGATCTGATTTTGAGATTTAGGATTTTTGGAATTGCAGTCCAAAAATTCTAATTCCTAAACTGAATCCTGAAACCTATTTTTACATAGGAATTTAGGATTTAAAATGTGTATCTTATTTTGATTTTGAGGCCTTTTTTAGGGTTTTAATTGGGATTAGATTAGAATCCGGAAACCTCTAAATTCCGAAATCTGAAAATTGGATCAGAATGAACAAGTTCTGAGCATCCCTACTTTCTATCTCCATGGGGATTAGTCTCTTCATCCTGTATCCCCTGTTCCGTCTTTTATTTTTTAAGAAATTTTACCTCCTACTTTGTTGACTCCATCCCAGCAACTACTTCCCCATTACTTGATGCCACCTACTAAATAAAACAAGAAATACTCCATACCACCCTCTCCCTCTGTGAGCTCCCTTTCTCCAACCCATGACCCAAACACCAGACAGTCACACCACTGCAGGTGGTGGGGGCACCCACAAGAGGACCTACAATGCCTATAGCATTTCTGCTTCCAACCACCATGGTGAATTAAAAATTCCCCTCATTCAATTTCCCCTTCAACACAGTGGGAGAGGTTTACACTACTGCACTTGTGACACATCAACACCTCTGAAGTTAGTGTAAACAGGCCTGATGCTGTTAGGAAAGTCTACAAGATAACCATCGGTATCCTATTAGTACATGATTTTTAAACTACCAGGATTACTTGTAACACCTACACTGGCAGGTTAGGGGCTCCAGCCACAATTAAAATGAGCATTGGTCAATGCATTAGTGTTTTCTTGCATCTGTGAGTACTGCAGTAAGTTGACTAAATTAGGTAAAGGCATACATGTTAACCAGTGGTATTATAGTGTGTGGCATGGGAAGAGATGTCATGGGGATGGGCAGGCAATTGGGTCCTGCTGAGGGCCATGAGTATAGTAGGCAAGGTGAGATGGGAGACTTGCTCCAAGACAGACAGGGAGGAGGGGAATAGAGAGAGAGAGAGAGAGTGTGAGTGAGAGAGAGAGAAAGAAAGAACAAAGACTAATGTTGCTACCAGTGCCTTAATTTCTTAGACTTTTTGGAACCTGTTTCTGCCTGGCACTGTTGACAAAACCAGACACTTTTTGTCCCTTCTGTTAACTTCGAATGGCATGAAAGGTTCTCAAATGGAACAAGCTACAGGAATCAAAACAACTTATCCACAATTAGAAAACAATCTTATCGGCAAGAAAAGCACTCTGAGCTACTACTGCTATAGTCTCTCTCGCTCTCTCTCTCTCTCTCTCTCTCTCGTAAATAGTTGTTAATTGCTGATGGCAGGGGGTAGATAAGTCACAGGTATGGGGAGAAAGGGGGATAAGAAGGAGTATTAAACAAGCCACGTGTGTGGTGTGTCTAAAAGCACAGTGGAAGAGAAACTAGCAGCTGCAATGACAAATCACTACCTTCAGGTACAAACAGGAAAATGTTAGTGGGCAGCAACATGCAAAAAAAAGTCACATGTTGTTTTTCAAATTAAAATATGCACACACTGCAGCACTGACTGAAAAGTGGGAGTGGTTGTTTTCTTCATCGCTCACTGGCTAAAAAGACTGACCCACCAGCAGAGTACAGTGTGCTACCAATCTGTTTTCCTGCTATGCAAGCAAATGCAAAAAATCACATTTAATATAAGCATAAATCTAGCACAAAACCCTGCTAAAACACATTTCCTCCAATCTGAACTAAGGGCCTTAGTCCTCAGCTTCTGACATCAGTGCAGGAGGAGTTTATGGAGTTGGGGAGGGGCCTTAGACAAGTAGCTCATACAGTATCCTTCTCGGAGATGTTGCCTGTCTATGGCATGGGTGAGGAGAGGGTACTCCGCACTATGCAATTTAATGAATGGCTGAAAAACTGGTGTAGAGCACAGGGTTTTGACTTCACTGGGGACTGGGGTTCCACCTGGAGGGATACCCACCTATACTGGTATAATGGTCTGCATCTGTCCGGGAAAGGAACCAGTCTCCTCAGTGATCGGTTTTAATGCTTCATTGGCAAGTTTTTAAACTAGCCAAGGGGGGAGGCACTGATAAACAGCAGGGAATTCCCAGCTTCCCCCTCCAAAACAGGGTACTAACTGAGGTAAAAACCAAAGTAGAAAGGTCAGTAGGGAGCAGGACTGGGGTAAATGGAGAAAGCAAAGTCAGAAAGGGCAGGGATGGGGCTACAAGAGGTAAAGCCATCAACAAATGGAGAGTAATGAGTACCACTGCCCATAGTCTGGATAACAAGCTTCCTGAACTAGTGGCCTTGATGGAACAGGAACATCTGGATATTGTGGCAGTCACAGAAACATGGTACACACAGAACCATGACTGGGATGTAAACATACCAGGGTACACTATCAACAGGAGGGACAGGGAGGGTAAAAGAGGAGGAGGAGTAGCTCTTTACATAAGGGAAGGAATCAAAGCAACACAACAAAGGGTAAATAGGGAGGAGAGGAAGCACTGTGGGTCAACTTGGAGACAGGAAATGGCACCACAATCTACACAGGAGTTGTATACTGACCCCATCTCAGGGGGAGGAAAAGGACAAGGAAATTGTAGAAGGTATCCTTAGAATGGCAGAAAAAGGGGAGATATTGTTGATGGGGGATCTGAATATGCCAGATGTTAACTGGAGTGCATTTGCTGCAGCCACATCCAAGAGCGGGGTCATTGCCCTACAGGGGGCATGCCTTAGACAACTAGAATTGGAACCCACTCGGAAGGGAGCAATCTTATATCTGGTACTCTCAAATGGAGATGGAGAGAGGATCACAGATGTAGAAGTGGGTAGCCATCTGGGAACTAGCGACCATCGAACAGTATGGTTCATGATAAACACAGCAGTAGAGTCAAGCTATACAAAGGCAAAGGTCCTGGACTTTAGGAGGGCTGCCTTTTCCAAAATGGGTGAGTGCCTAAGGAATGCACTAGCAAATGGGTAGGAAGGAGGGGGGTGGAAGAACAATGGGGAATAATCAAAACTGCCATCTCTAGGGCAACAAGCCTTTGTGTGAATCAAATAAACAAAACAAAACAATGTGAAAAACCACTATGGTTCTCAAAGGAGGTGGCAGGGAAGGTTAGGGAGAAAAAGACAGCATTCAGGAAGTACAAGGAATCACAGAAGGAGCAGGATAGAGAATGGTATCAGTTAAAGCAGAAGGAAGCAGGGAACGCAATCAGAACAGCAAACGCCCAAACCGAAGAAAAGATAGCCAATTCAGTTAAGAAGGGGGATAAAACCTTTTATAGGTAATCAGGGAGTGAAGGATGACCAAGGGAGGGATAGTGAGGCTTAATAAAGGGGAGGGGGGTGGGCAGATGGTGACTGTGAATAGACAGAGATACTAACAAATATTTTTGCTCAGTATTCACAAATGAAGAAGGGGAGGTACCTAAACCAAACAACAGAAACACTGTGGATAGGGGGGATTGATACCAGCCCATTCACAGAAGAAAGAGTTCTGAGTTTAATACTACTTGCATTGGTTTTAATTTGCTGTAATTTTTATTTATGTATTTTGTTTATTTATAGTATTGTACAAGTGCCTAGGTTTTAGAAAGGAACTTTTTATAAATAAATTTTGATTTGATTTGATTTGATTTGAAAGAACTCTTAAAACTGAAGGTGGACAAAGCAATGGGGCCTGATGGGATTCACCCCAGAATTCTAAAAGAACTAAGGGTAGAACAAGTGAAACCACTGACTACCCTCTTTAACAACTCGTGGGAGGATGGGGTGGTACCTGAGGACTGGAGGAGGGCAGATGTTATTCCACTTCACAAAAGTGGGAGCAGGGCAGAGGCAGGAAACTACAGACCAGTTAGTTTATTTATTTTTATTTATTTTGCTTTTGGTTACCGAGTGGGTGCGCTAGACATAGCAATGCCTATTTTCAGGCACGACCCAGGAGTATACAAGTGAAACACATGACCAGTACAATGTGATGCAGCACAAGGAAGAGGTAGGCAGTAGGACAAATGCAAACAGTGTGAGACATGTAGATTGTTTAGCATATTCAACAAATAGTGCCAGTTAAACTAAAGCAATACAGCTACCCAGACCATATATACAATGTTAGTGCTAACAAGTTCAAAGTAAATAGCAAGTGCCATCAAATGATGTGAGGTTTTGGGAGGGGAGAGATAAGGTAGAAGACAGGGGTAGAGGGGGTAGGAGAGGGAGGGTAAGTAGGGTAGAAGGTAGAGGAGCAAGAAGTGGACTATGGTGGCTGGAAACATGTACAGGGGTTGGAAGCCAGGAGATGTTGACAGTGGAGATTCTTAAAGTGGGCATGGGTGTGGCTTGGCGAATATATTGTGGAATAGCGTTCCAGTTTTTAGGTGCTAGGTAGGAGAAAGCTCGTGTACCCATAGTGGTTTTGCATCTGGGGATAAAGAGATGGGTGTCGTCATTCGATCGGAGACCATAGGCGGAGGTTTGGGAGTACAGAAGTAAGGAGAGAGAGATCCAGGTAGACCTGAGCTGTAGATACCGTGTAGTAGAGAGCCAAAAGCTAGGTGCCGATGAGCAGAGGGACTAGGCCATTTGAGGTCAGCATAAAGCTGACAGTGGTGTTTGAAGCACGGCGCCCGGGAGGCATAGCGGCAGATGCTGTTGTAGGTGGTGTCCCATCTGAGGAGCGAGGGATTTTGAAGCACCTAGGAATGTGACTGAGCCATATGTCCGGCTGGAAGCAGAACTCCTTGTGCCACAGCAAGCCTGGCAGATGGCGTAAGAGCATAGCTTGTACGATAGGCCCCACCAATTTTTGCATTGATGGACTTGCAAGTGGAAGTGATATGGAGGTCGAAGTCCAGGGATTCATCAAGAAGGATGCCCAAGTATTTGAAAGAGCTGGTACTTGCTACCATGGAGCCATTTGCGCTTTGGATTTGGAAGGAATTACGAGCTGATCTGAGTCTGGCAGGACAGCCAAAAAGCATAGAGTGAGTTTTGCTCTCATTAAGTACCAAATAGTTAACACTTAGGTAGGTTTGAATGCAGTGGAAGTCTTCAGTTAGGGAATGAGTTATATCCAAGATGTTTCTTCCGCTACGGTAGATGACAAGATCATCCACATAAAGTAAAGATGAACAGACAGGAACCGCAGAAGGAAGGTGATTTATGAAAATGGAGAAAAGTAACGGGCCTAGTACAGAGCCTTGAGGAACTTCCATCTGCACGGGGGAAAGAAGAGAGATGGCAGAGTTGAAGACTACTGCCTGCATTCGGTTGGTTAGGTAGTTGTCGAACCAGTCAACTGTGTCGACAGAGAAACCCAGCGAGGAAAGTTTGGGAAGGAGAAGGGAGTGCTTTACCAGGTCAAACGGCTTCGTAAGGTCAATGAAATAGCTCCTGTCAGGAGGCCAGCTTCCATAGCACCGTAAATATCATTTGTGAGTTTTAGTATAGCTGTGGTAGTGCTATGGCCTTTTCGGAAACCATGCTGGGAGCTAGACAGAAGGTTATACTTCTGTAGATAGTCTGAAGATTGGGTTGCTACTATTTTTTCAAGGACGGAAAGAATGGCAATAGGTCGGCAGTTTGACATGTCTTTAGGGTCCCCTTTCTTAAGGATAGGAGTTATTCTACCTATCTTCCAGATGTGGGGGACAGTGTCATGACATATCGATAGATTAAAGATTTTTGTTATGGGGGAGGCAATAAGTGGAGCTGCAATTTTCAGGAGCTTAGGTTCCATCCCGTCCGCCTGGGGCTAGTGCTTTCTGGGATAGATTGTAGCAGTTTTAGGACTCTTTGTGGAGATGATATGAAACGGAATTGTGTGTGGGGGAGGAGATTGAAAGTCCTGGGAGTTATTTGTGAGGGGACTTGGGGAGGCTGAGTAGCTAGATAGGTCCGAGAAGTGACAGTTTAGAGCATTGGCTATGGTCTCAGGATTATTACAATGTACATTATTTATCCGCATGTCATTAGCAGTGGGTAATTTATTGGTCCCAAGAAGGGTTTTTATGACGGCCAAGAACTTCTTGGGGTCACCAGCAGATTTCGTAAGTAGGTCCTTACAGTGTGAGCTTTTTGCTAGTCTAATGTTCCTTTTACAGGCATTTCTCTGGGTCCTATAAGCATCAAAGTCTGCTGGGAGTCCTGAGGCCTTAAAACATGACCAGCTTTTATCCCTAGCCCTTAGTTGAGAGCGGAGATCTTTAGTGAGCCACTTAGTCTGAGTACCATGTAGGCGGCAAGTGACTTTAGGGGCATGGATGTCCTGAAGGTGTCCAAACTTCATCAGGAAGTAGTCAAGGGCTGATTGAGGGTCTGGGGCAGCAAAGATATGGGACCAGTCTATCAGAGAGAGGTCAAGCAGAAAGAGTGCCTGATTTAGTTTAGCTGCGTTGTGGAAAGTAATCAACTTTGGCGGAGGAGATGCTGGTCTTGCTGATCGCCAGATGCAATAAATAGGGGAGTGATCAGTTATTACTTCAGGCAAAGTACCAGAAGATACTATGCTATCAGGGCAGTTTGTGAGGGCCCAGTCAATTAAGGCACTAGAACGAGGAGGGGCAAGGACCCTTGTGGGGTCAGAGATAAGTTGGTGCAGGTTATGCCCGTGTACCATAGTGTGAGAGGCCTGATTTGATTTGCCATTCCAGTTTATATTTAGGTGCCCCACAATGAGGACCTCGTTTCCACCAATAACCGAGTCCACCTGAGTTAATAGTTCCCTGAGTCCAACAGTGCTACCCTTCGGAGGGTTATAGGCACAGACTATGTGCAGTTTCTTAGAGCCTAATTGTAAGGTGGTATGAATGGCTTCACACTGTGACAGGGTAAGAGGAACATTAAGATGTAGGGCTAGGTGGGCTTTAAAGAGGATTGCGACACCTCCTCCCCGTTTGGATGTGGATCTGTCCTGTCGATGTATTTTGTAGTTTGGTAGCTTGCACAAGTGACCAGGAGTTAGACCTTAGTGATAGCGAAAATGATGGAATCATTTCTGAAGGAAAGAATTGTTGAGTACCTAGAGGCCAGAGGGGCACAGGACCCAAGGCAGCATGGATTCACAGTGAGAAGGTCATGTCAGATGAATCTAATAGATTTCTTTGACTGGGTGATCAAAGTAGTAGATCAGGGAGTGACTTTTGTCATGGTCTACCTAGACTTCAGCATGGCATTTGACACAGTCCCACACAAAAGATTAATATACAAGTTAGCCAGCCTTGGAGTGGATCCCAAGATCGTAGCCTGGGTAAAACATTGGCTGGAGAACAGGACACAGAGAGGGTAACAGTAAACAGAGTCAACTCTGAAGAAAGGTGGGTTGCTAGTGGGGTACTGCAGTGTTCAGTTCTAGGACCAGTCCTCTTCAATGTCTGTATTAGTGATATTGCAGAGGGACTGGAAGGAAAAGAGTATGTCTCTTTGCAGATGACACAAAGATCTGCAACAGGGTTGATACACAAGGTAGGGTGGAAAGGATGAGAAGGGACTTGGCAAGGTTGGAGGAATGGTCAAATGTATGGCAGCTTAGATTCAATGCTAAGAAGTGAAAAGTAATGCACCTGGGAAACAAAAACTCAGGGGAAGAGTGCACAATGGTGGGTGAGATACTAACAACAACAAAAATGGAAAGGGACCTGGGGTAGTCATATCAGATGACCTAAAGGTGGGCAAGCAATGTGAGAGGGCAGTAAGGAGGGTTGGGGTGATTCTGGGATGTATAGGGAGAGGCATCACCAGTAGAAAACAGGAAGTTGTCATCCCCTCTGTACAGACAGCTGGTGAGACCCCATCTGGAGTACTACGTGCAGTTCTGGAGACCCAATCTCTGCAAGGACATAGACAGGATGGAGGCATCCTAAAATGGTGCAGGGTCTGCACCAGAAGACATATGAAGAGAGACTTAAGGAGCTCAATAGGAATACCCATGAGGAAGGGAGGGGATGGGAGACATGATATAAACTTTCAAGTACCTTAAGGGAATCAACAAAGTCCAAGAGGGTAGCACCTTTCAGAAAAAAAGAGGTGTGCAAGAACAAGGAGGCACAAATTGAAGGTAGAAGGTGGATGGCTTAGAGGCAATGTGAGGAAGTATTTTTTCATGGAGAGGGTTATGTATGCACTGAATGGCCTTTCTGAGGAGGTTATGGAGTCGAAAATAGTGGGGCAATTCAAGAATGCATGGGACAGACATTATGCAGTTCTAGAGGGTGGGGGTAGGAGGAAGTAGGCTGTTGGTTAACTAGGATCTGCAGCTCATCAATTAGGTAGGGAAGTGGGCAGACTGGGTGGGCCAAGTAGTCCTTATCTGCCGTCAAATTCTGTTTCTATGTTTCTATCACAATCAATTCCAGACTCACTGATTTGGTTGCCATAAGCAGGGGCCTACAATGACATTGGCTAGCAATCATTTGGAGAAGAGGCATTTGAAGGGACAAAAACAAGGTTTTGTGCTGGTGCCCTGAATAACACAGAAACGTAGAATTTGTTGGCAGATAAGGACCGCTTGGCCCGCCTAGTGTACCAAGTTTGTTCCTGCCAGCAAGAAAATAAATGGCTTTGAATTAAATTTTGAGGGAATTTTGTTATAGCAGGTTTTACTGTGACCAGCTGTGATTTTTTTTGCTGCTAGATGCAGACTCACATTAACTGATATTCGCATTGGCATTGGCATTGGTGTTTAGGCGTAACAGGATATATTTATTAACACGAATGACCAAAGTTGTTTTGTATTCTTACTATGCTACTGTATTTAAAGGATTTATTTCAGTGATTGTTTTTCATGTATGGATTTAAGAAAAAAACTGGTATGAATATATAGTAACAGGAGCTTGTTGTCAAAAACAGAACTGAGTATATCCATTCTGGGACCCTGTGTGGGCCTTCCTAGAAACCTCCAGATCACTGCAGCTTAATACTCAGCCCTCCTGTTTCAGTTAAATGAATAGTTTCTTACATATCTGTTCTCAATCAATCAATCAAATCTTTATTTAACCAGGCGATCACCATTGAGCAATGCTCATTTTCGAGGTGGACCTGAACATAGATACAGGTTATAAAGACAGCAAAACATAATACAAGTTAAGTTACAACACACATTAAAGAAGAACAATGAACACAAGGATACCAGTACTAATTCTTAGTAAAATAAATGTTCAAAATATGTACAAAATATAAATAAAAGATTCGCTGCACTGTAAGAAGGGCAAAAGAGATGAAAGATGAAAGGAGTTTATAGGGTGCAAAGAGAGGCTCTTTAGGCTAGGTAGGAAGTAGTGTGATAGGCCCATAGAGAGAGAGGAAGGGGCAGGTGCCTATAAGGGAGAAGATAGATGGTAGGGTAGAAGGGGGAAGGCCAAATGGGCGATGGAAGCCATAAGGACCCCTGAATGCAAAGAACTGCTAAGGTACTGGAGGGGATATGAAAATAGAATGAATAAGGGTCAGGATAACTAGAGTGGAAGGGTCAGAAAATAACTTAGAGTGGGAGGCTCAATTAAAGAAATATGATGGGGTAAGGTGAAACACTCACAGGATTCTTTGAAAGAATGAGCACAAAGGGTTTTGAATGATGATAGTGTGATAGGGTAGACCAATTTCAACTATTTTTGCAGCTTAATCCAGAGTGAGGGTAGCACATAGCTTAGGGATTACCTACCAAAGTGCGATCTGACCTTCGATATGACAAAGGAGATATAGGAGGCACTCTTCAATGCATAATGACCTTCCCTGCTAGGGGCAGACAGTCTAAGACATATTGTGGCAGCTTCTTAGAAATAGCTCTGAATGTCCAAATGGCAGTGTTCCTCTGTTTTCTATATTTGAGGGATGTCCATCCCACAGAGGCATATAGGGAGCAGTGATGCATAGTGAAGGGGAGGCCGGTAATTAACCTTAAGGCTCTATGAAAAAGTGTGTCCAGTTTGGCCTGTGCTCAGGCAGGGCCTTGACTGTAAAGGAAGTCTGTATAGTCTAACAGTGTTAAGAAGGTGGGTTGGACTAACTTCTTAGCCTCCCATGTAAGCAAACGATTAATCCTAAAGAAGAAACCAAGCCTCTGTCTAAGCTTTTTTATAAGTTCTTCAATATGATTGTGACAACCCTCCTCTCCCTCTGGGCTGAAATAGCTTTTAGAGAGGTGTCTGTCCTCGGGAATTTGCTGCAACCGGCCTGACTTTCCTTCTGGCACCTCTTTTAAGTGTACAAACTTGAAATAATTAAATGTGCAATTGCACAAGTTAAAATCTGGTAGTGTGTCTCTCTTGGGTGGCAGATGCTAAACAGAGTTTACCTCAGCCAGTGGAAACCAAATATTACCTTAGAAAAATGACATCACAGTCACAATTGTTGAGCAAATAAATAGCTTTTTACTTAACAGAAAGTGCACTGAGCATTTACAGGATATATATTTACAACACAAGAGAATAACACTCATACAGGAAAAGTAAACAAATGTTTTTAAACAACAGATGGCAAAAGAAGAAGGCTATTACTGAAATATGCCAGCACTAAACTTATTCCTTTTCTGTCCTTTTAAGAGACACTGGACCCTATTTTAACTGCCAGCTCCCATGGACATAGCTACAAGGGTAGGCTCCAAACTTATGTTTCCCCTCCCAGCTTCTGAAGCAAAAGAGAACTCTTCATTGTCTTTTAGCCTCTTATATATTCTTCTGGGAATAGGTAATGCCTATTCCCCCTTTGAATGCACCAGCCATCTAACATGTATGTATTCAATTGTCCCAATCAGACTGAACACCTATCAGTGACCAATTATATTCTATTTTAACCTTCGGTTTATATTTGAATGACCCAATTCGTTCAAACTGCCCTGTGTATGTGTCTGCAGGTATGTGTGTGTGTGGAGATGTCCACTCGAGATTTATCACCCAGCTCTTATCTAGCAGCTAGGAATTCCACAAGCTGGATGCTGCTAGACAGAGGATTTTAGCCTGAGTGTATTTTTTTTAATTCAATATACTTAATTTATTTTTTGTTTTTAAGCATACAGACATTTAGTTAGGCCCATCAGGCTTAACATATACATTGAGATATAATCTTTTTTGGCCTTAGGGTTACATTGGCCCACCAAAATCTATACTGTAACTACTATAACTACAGATAACCACATATATACCTATCTAACCCTCTTAATATCCCTCCTTCCCTCTTCCCCTCCCCTATTCTAGATACGACATTATTACAGTTTACTAAACAGTGGTCTCCAGTGTGTATACATGACATAACAGCATTTCAAGTTTTCATTTAGCAAGCAATGTTACTGTGTAAACCTTATTGTATTTTTTCTCAAAGCTGTTGGGACAGTGTCAAATACTTGCAATCATTTTCTCTAATCTCAAATTAAATAGGAACTCGTTGAGCCACTCCGAATAGGGAATAAGCTGGGAATCTTTCCAATGCTTCAGCACCAGTTTTTTAACTGAATAGGAGATTAGGGATATAGCGTATCTTCTTTCTGATACTAAAATTTGGGAATAGTCTCCCAAGATACAAATTTCTGGTTTAACACACTGGTCCAGGCCCAAAAGAGGGTCTAGCTTTTCCTTAGTCTTTTGCCAAAGGGGTTTAATTGAGGGGCATTCCCGGAGAACATGAAGACTAGTTCCTTCATTAACACCATATCTGTTACAGCTGGGGTCTTGGAGTTTGCCTGTGGCCGCTAGTTTTGTTGGAGTAAAATATATGTTATGCAATATATAAAATTAAATAAGATGTAGTTTGTCATTTGAAATATAAGAATATACTGCTTGTCATATTTTTTCCCAATTAAGTTGCTTCTCCGGAAATTGGCTTGTCCAGTACGTGGATATTCCTTGGGTTTCTGAAAATATAGCTGCGTAAAGTACTGCTGTTACTTTGGAGACTGCATGTGGACTCCATACCAGCAGGTGTAGTGTATTGAAAAAATCTGTCTGGTCTAAAAGCCTGACTGTATTTTTTTTCAAACTGCTAAAAATATAAGGCACCTACAGAATCCAAACCATTAACTCTTTCCTTCCCATTTCTGTCACATCCCCCAGATAATGAAGGCGTGTCCCTTGGGCCTCCTCAAGTGACACAGCTGTTCATGCAATTACTGGGAAGTACCCAAAAGTATTTAGCCATGCCATTAGCCCTGCCTAGATAGCCCATTCACATTTGCATTTTGTTTGCCACTGCGATGCTGGATGGTCATGTTGTATGCCTGCAGTACCAAACTCCAATGTAGTAGTTTTTCATTTTGCCCACTTGACCTATGGAGCCAAATCAGGGGATTATGATCTGTGAGCACAGTAATTTTTCTCCCATATAGGTAAGGCTGCAGCTTCTGAAGGTCCTACACTATTCCCAAGCATTTCTTTATCGATTGTGGCGTATGCCTCCTCTCTGGGCAGAAGCCTTCGGCTGAGGTAGACAACCGGGTGCTCCTCCCCCTGCTGGGTAACTTGGCTCAGCACAGCCCCCAGCCCATGATCTGAGGCATCCACATGGACCATAAACTTTAAATTATAATTGGGGCTACCCAATACAGCTGGGCTGCGTAAGCCCTTTTTTAGCTCCTGAAAAGCGACCTCACAGCCTTCAGACCACTTTACTGTATCTGGCGTTTCCTTTTTGGTTAAGTCTGTCAGGGGCTTAGCCAGATCGCTATATTGGGGAACAAACATTTGGTGGTACCCTACTGTTCCTAGAAATGCCCTGACCTGTTTTTTTGTGGAAGGAGTAGGCCAGGCCAGGATGGCATCAACCTTGGCAGGCTCCAGGCAGATGTGTCCACTACCCACCCGGTGCCCAAGGTAGAACACTTTTGCCATACCTATCTGGCACTTTTCTGTTTTGACTGCCAGACCTGCCTTTTTTAACCCATGCAACACATTATGTACATTTTTGATGTGCTCATTCCAGGTCTGGCTGTATATGGCTATATCATTTATATAAGCCAATGCAAACTCACCTACCCCAGACAGAATGCGATGTACAAACCATTGAAAGGCTGCTGGTGCATTCTTTATTTTAAATGGCATTACCTTGAATTTGTATAAACCAAATGGAGTAACAAAAAACTGATCTTTCCCTGGCCACAGGGGTTAGAGGTGCCTGCCAATAGCCCTTTGTTAGGTCTACTGTGGTCAAATACCTGGCTCTCCCCAGGGTCTCATCTGTTTTGGTCATGGGATATGCATTAGACTTTGTGCAGCTATTAAGCCTCCTGTAATCAATACAGAATAGTGTGGTGCCATCCCTTTTGGGGATCAGTACCATGGGTGATGCCCAGGGGCTACTAGATTCCTGGATTACTCCAAGTTTTAGCATCTCCTTGAGCTCCTCTTTTACAGTCTGCTTAACGTGCTCAGGTACCCTGTAGAGGGACTGTTTTAGAGGAACCTGGGTCCTTCTATCCACATGGTGCGCTGCCATCGTGGTGTACCCCGGTTTCCCTGTAAACATGTCCGCAAATTTTCTCAGCACACCCCTAATTTTTTTGCACCTGGGCTGGCGTCAGCTGTTCCGAGAGGGTAAGGTTGTTTACAGAGGATGCAACCCTGGCCTCCCCAAGCAGGTTCATCAGTGGATCCATCCCAGTTTTTTCCTCTGGGGCACTGCATACAGCGAGGACCATTTCCTCCCTGTTATGGTAGGGCTTTAACATGTTAACATGATACACCTTTTGTCTGCATCTCCTATCCGGTACCTCGATCATGTAATTGACATCACTAACCTTTTGGACAATGGAGAATGGCCCCTTCCATGCTGCCTGTAATTTATTTTTTCGGACAGGGATAAGTGCCATCACTAGCTGTCCCACCTCATATTTTTTGGCTCGGGCCCCACGGTCATACCAGACTTTTTGCTGCTGTAGTGCAGTGGCCAAGTGCTCCTGAGAAAGCCCCATGAGCTCCTTAAGGTGGGTCCTGAAGTTCAGGACATACTTTACAACAGACTCCCCTTGGGAGGCACGGTCACCCTCCCATTCATCCCGAATCAAATCTACGGGCCCCCGCACCCTATGACCAAACAGGAGCTCGAAAGGTGAGAACCCTGTGGACTCCAGTGGGACTTTCCTGTATGCAAATAGGAGATGAGGCAAATATTCGTCCTAGTCTCTCTTACGTTGGTCAGCAAAAGTCCTTAGCATGGTCTTAAGGGTTGAATTAAATTGATCCACTAGACCATTTGCTTGGGGATGGTATGGGGATGTTTCGAGCTGCTTCACCCCACACTTTTCCCACAAACTACTCATTAATCCTGATATGAAATTGGCACACCAGTCTGACAGTATCTCCTGGGGAAAGACCACCTGGCTAAATATTTTCAACAGTGCATTTGCCACTGGTTTTGCCTCAGAGGATGTTAGGGCCACTGCCTCTGGGTATCTGGTGACATAGTCTACAACTACCAGGATATGCCATTTGCCAGTGCGACTTGGGGTGCTCAATGGCCTCACTATGTCCACAGCTACCCTCTTGAAGGGTTCATCAATAATGGGCAGGGGCACCAAAGCTGCCTTGGCCTTGTCCCCCATTTTCCCCGCCCGCTGGCACTGTGGACAAGTCCTGCAATAATTTGCTATATTTTTTGCAATACCAGGCCAGAAGAAATTGTTGGTTAGACGCTTTTTTGTGCACCTCACCCCAAGTGCCCTGAAAAAGGGGATATCATGGGCGAGGGCCAAAAGCTGCTGATGGTGAACCTTAGGGACTACCAGCTGCTGGAGTACCTCACCGTCTAACCCTTTCTCTGTTGTACATTCTCTGTACAACAGCCCATTGTTCCAGTAAATGGACTCTTTACCCCCCGAGGGCCCTCAGCCCTATGAGCTATTTCCCTCAGTTTTTTGCAAGGTAGGGTCAGTTTCCTGTGCAGCACTCATCTGCTCTTGTCTGACCCTTCCCAGTGCCCCTTCAGAAGGAAGTCCTGTGGGCTCCTCTAGTTGTGACTGGGGTTCTGGACTGCTGCTTCTAGCCAGCCCCTTCCCTGTGCCAGGCACTTTTTTAGCTGCTGGGGGTGTGGCTGGACCACCCAGAGTCACCCTCTCTTCACCCTCAGAAGCTTGTCCTTGTGTCTGACTATGAGTTACAACACACATCGGTTTTTTCATCCAAATCCTTCCCCACAATCATATTTACAGATAGGTCCTCTACAACTCCCACCTCCTTTTTTCCATGACCACCTTCCCAGCTCAGGAAGATTGTAGCCATTGGTAATTGGACTGGTGGCCCTGTGAATGCCTGGACTCTGGAGTATTTCCCAGGCACTATCTGCTCTGCCCGAATGAGATTCTGCCTTACCAGGGAGATGTCAGAGCCTGTGTCCCACAGTCCCTGTGTTACTATTCCATTAACTGTAATGGGATGCAGATTCTCATCAGAGGAGAGTGGTGTTTTAGACTGGACACACCCTACAAACACACCAGTACCCTTTTGATCGCCACCTCCCCCATACCTCTGCCCCTTAACCAGTTTTTGAGGGCAGTTATATCTCAAATGTCCCACTTGATTGCAAATATGACATTTCTTGGGTCCTATTTCTTGAGCCCCCTTAGAACCAGAGGGTTCTACTTTGGGCTCAGGTGCAGGCTGGTTTCCTTTGGGCTGCCCCCCATGGGATCCCTTATAACCATGTGCTGCCCCCCCACCATAAGACTTACGCTGTGTGTATGGCTGGCTAGACAGATGCACGTTAGCACTTCCTGCCACCTCTGTGGAAGAGGTTCATGCCCTGTCTATGAGCCATACACGCATGTCCTCAGGTACAATTTTAAGGAATTGTTCTTTCACCAATACATCTTTAATCAGTTCCGCAGTGGTTGCTTCAGCCCCCTCCATCCACCTATCAAGGTAAGTATGCAGTTGAACCTGCAGTTCTGCATAACTGTCTTCTGGGCTTTTCTTTAACTCCCTAAATTTCCTTCTATAAGCCTCAGGAGTTAACTCAAAATGTTTCAACAACACTGTTTTAACTTTATCATAATCAGCATAGTCTTCATTACTCATTTTAGCAAATGCATGCAAAGCTCTCCCCGTAAGTAAGGGAGTGAGATAAGTTGACCAGGAAGCCTTAGTCAATTTTAATTGGTTGCATACTCTCTCAAATAACCTTAAAAATAAATCAAGGTCATCTCCCTCTTTAAACTGAGGGAACAATTTAGAATTAATTTTGGCTTCATGAGGTAAACTCACTCCACCATTACTCACGCTTTGCTGACTGCGGAGGGTCATCATCTCCTTCTCGTGCTGTTCTCTCTGGAGTTCATGCTGTCTTTCTCTTTCTTTTTCTTCATGTCCCTTCTCTTTTTCCTGATGTTCTTTCTCTCTGTCTTGGCATTCTCTTTCTCTTTCTTCACGTTCTTTCTCTGCTTCCAGTCTTTTTGTCTCTGCTTCCCATCTTTTTGTTTTTGCATCCAACCTTCTTCCTTTTGCTTCAGCATCCAGTCTTTTCACTTCAGCATCCAGTCTTTTTGCCTTCAGTGCCCTTTCTTGCAGCACCAGCTGCAGTCACAGTGCCTCAAGCTGGTTTGGGGGGTATGCCGCCTCTGTTTCTGACTCACCTCCAGCGACTGTCTGCTTCAGATCATGTGCCAAGAGGGCAGCTATGAGGTCTGCCTTTTTCTTGTGTTTTAGACCTTCAGGCTGAATCTCCTTTTCCTGGCATCTTTCAAAATGCTGTGCCACAGGAAGTGAGTCATACTCCTTGGAGCTCATTCCTTACTGCTACGTTATACTGTGCTAACTAGAAAGAAATAAAACTGTTGTACAACTGTATTCCCTTATATATCCTGTTTTGCAATGCTAAGGTAACTTTTCCACTGACAAACTCTGTTTCTCAGTGTGCTACGTAGTCTGCTATCATTGTCCCACTGCTGCCACCAATATGTGACAACCCACCTCTCCCTCTGGGCTGAAACAGCTTTTAGAGAGGTGTCTGTCCTCGGGTATTTGCTGCCACCAGCCAGACTTTCCTTCCGGCAAGTGTACAAACTTGAATAATTAAATGTGCAATTGCACAAGTTAAAGTCTGGTAGTGTGTCTCTCTTGGGTGGCGGATGTTAAACAGAGTTTACCTCAGCCAGTGGAAACCAAATCTTACCTTAGAAAAATGACATCACAGTCACAACTGTTGAGCAAATAAATAGCTTTTTACTTAACAGAAAGTGCACTGAGCATTTACAGGATATATATTTACAACACAAGAGAATAACACTCATACAGGAAAAGTAAACAAATGTTTTTAAATAACAGATGGCAAAAGAAGAAGGCTATTACTGAAATATGCCAGCACTAAACTTACCCCTTTCCTGTCCTTCTAAGAGACACTGGATCCTATTCTAACTGCCAGCTCCCATGGACATAGCTACAAGGGTAGGCTCCAAGATTATGTTTCCCCTCCCAGCTTCCAAAGCAAAAGAGAACTCTTCATTGTCTTTTAGCATCTTATATATTCTCCTGGGAATAGGTAATGCCTAGTCCCCCTTTGAATGCACCAACCATCTAACATGTATGTATTTAATTGTCCCAATCAGACTGAATACCTATCAGTGACCAATTATATTCCATTTTAACCTTCAGTTTATATTTGAATGACCCAGTCCGTTCAAACTGCCCTGTGTATGTGTCTGCTTGTCTGTGTGTGTGTGGAGATGTCCACTCAAGATTTATGACCCAACTCTTATCTAGCAGCTAGGAATTCCACAAGATGGAAGCTGCTGGACAGAGGATTTTAGCCTGAGTGTATTATTTTCGAACTGCTAAAAAAATAAGGCATCTACAGAATCCAAACCATTAACTCTTTCCTTCCCATTTCTGTCACAATGATCATTATAAGACAGCCTATGGTCGATCCAGACCTTCAGGTATTTGAACTTAGTTACATAATCCAAAGATTTGCCTAGGAGTGTGGAGATCTGAAGAAGAGTTCCTTGTGAAGAGGGGTTCGTTATGTGTGCAGATGGTGAGAGGAGCATCACCTTTATCTTTTTATCATTCAGTAGGAGTTTCTAATTCAGAAGCTGCAATTGTAGTAGATTAAAATCCTGCTGTAGATCACTACATGCTGCCTTCGGGGGTGGGTCTGCTGAGGTAAAGTACTGTATCATCTGCAAATAAATGTATTAGGGGCTGACCAAATGAGCAGACATGAAAGACTATTAGGCCTATTCTGCTGGCATTTTAGTATGTTAGTATATCTGCAGTATTGAGGTTGGCATCCACTTTGTTTATATATATTGCAAAAAGCAGAGGGCCCAATATTGATCCCTGAGGTACACCTCTTAACAGAGGTTTTAGGGGAGATAATTCCCCATCTGCTTTTACCTGTTGGAGCTGACCTGACAGATAGTTGGAAAACCATCTTAATGATAGACAGTTCAGACCAATGTTCTGGTGGGACATTAGAAGCAGATCGTGATTGCAAGTATCAAATGCCTTACTTAGGTCTAAAAATACTGCACATACAAAATTCATGGCATCCAAGTCACATTGCCAGTTATTAGTCACTTTTGAAAGTGCTGAGATGGTGCTATGGCGTGATCTAAAGCTGGATTGTACTGGATTGAGGAAAGATGCAGATTCCAGGTAGTTCCTGAGCTGATTACTCATGATTTTCTCTAACAGTTTGGACAGGATGGGGAGAAGGGAGATGGGCCTGTAATTGTTAGGGTCGCTAGGGTCTCCATATTGAAAGAGGGAGATGACGTGTGTAGTTTTCCATTAGGGAGGAAGGACATCCTGAGAAAAGGATAAGTTAAAGAGATGGGTAATTGGTGCAGCCAGGGCGTGATGACTGAGTTTCAAGAAGAAGGGGTCAATGCGGTCTGCACCAGCACTCTTCGTGGTGTCTAGTTATAGCAAAAGGTCCTCAACATCTTTCAAGGATACAGGCTGAAGGGAGAACACAGTGCTGATGGCTGGAACTTCTTGGTCCTGAACACCAAGTTGCAAGCAGAGGATACTGGCGGTGGAAGTATCAAATGTTAAACCTGTGGTAGCAAAGTGGTTATTGAGGGATTCAAGGATAGTCAGCCTATAAGAGACTGTAGTGGCCCCAGTGGTAAGTCTTGTGGGTAGGGAGTTCATGGATGCATGGCTTTCAATGTCCTTAAGTGTTTTCCAGAATTTGGTTGAACAATTAGAGGAAGAGTCCAGTTCAGCACAAAAATAGTTGGCCTTAGCTTCCCTGACCATCCTTGTACAGAGATTCTTTGCTCTCCTAAATAAGGTCCAATCAGCTGGAAGCTTTGTTTTATAAGCTGTTTTCCAAAGCAAGTCTCTATTATACAATGCTTCCTTTATGTCCGCCGTGAACCACTGGCAAAGTTTTTTCTTGGATCGTACCTTGACCACTGGTGCATATTTATCCAATGACCATAATATAATATCCTGAAATATGTCATAGGCTGTATTCATTGATTTTGCTAGGTAGAAGTCCTGCCATCTCAAGGAATTCCTCAAATCAGCAATGAACGCCCAAGGGTCAAGATTGTGACGACACCTCTTGGTGGTGAATTTAGATGTAGATGGTAGTTTCGAGGTAGATCTTACTCAGGCAATGAAACAATGATCACTGATATCCGAGAAGAAAATGCTAGCATGTGAAATTAGGTGAGGCTTATTTACTAAAATGATATCCAGCAAGGTGCTATTATCAGGGTTCTATTCATTGGGGCGTGTAGCCTCAGTAATGAGTTGTGATAATCCAAAGGAATCACACAGGGACTTAAGGGGAGCTGAGGCACATGAAAACCAATCCAGGATAAGGTCTCCTAATATAATAAACTCTGATGGCATGGATCCTATAGACTTACTTAAGTGTTCCAGGATTTGTAACCCTGCTGAAGGGGGCCTATAACATCCTCTAATGCAGAAACAGAGAGAGGTGGAGAGTTTGATTTTAATAATCAGGCTTTCAAATTCTTTAAGGGATGCAGTTGAGCTGATGACTGAGACTGAAAATCTGTTTTTAACATAGATGGCAACTCCACCTCCTCTTGTCTGCCTATCAGTTCAGAATAAGGAACAGGCTGGAATATTTACCTCCCGGTCAGCTGTAGCAGGTTTGAGCCAAGACTCAGTAACTACTACAGCATCAGGCATAGTATGACTAACCCAAGCCTAAATAGATGTAATCTTCTTTAGGAGGCTGCATACATTGACATGCATAAAGCTTATACCTTTAAAGTTGGTTACGTCAGCAGCGGATGGGATAGCTGCCAGAGGACCTAGGGTTAAGCGCGACATTATCCAAACACAACAACAGAAGTAGAAGGAGTTTCTTGATAGCTCCCACCACCACCAACCCAGATGCTTTAGTCCATTCAAGTTTGCAAGAGGTCTTAAGCAGGGTTGGGGGATCCCAAGGACATAGACCTGGGGGGCCCAAAGTTACATATATAAGAATCCTTGACATAAGTAGCAGGGAGATCCATGGGACTTGATCAATTAAGGAAGGCTCACCTCCTGAACTAAAATGTAATTGTTAAGGACACACAATTAGCACTACTTTCAATAGTAAACTAGGAATAGAGACACCAAATGGCCATCTGAAGGCTCTTGGGGACCCCTCTGCTCTGGGTGGGAGGCCTGTGTGATTTCACTGTTTAGGCCTTGCTAAGATAGCTCCAGCTACAAAGAGGATATTTTTTTACACAATTTCACTTGAGAACTTTGTTTTGGGATTCATTGTTTGGCAGCTTAACCATTATTTTTTGCTCCCATGGTCTGGGCACTTACTCCTTCGGGAACCCTGCAAGGCACAGCACCTGACATCGCTGGACCTGCCACATATCACCCGAGTCCCCTGTAAGCAGGAATCCTGATTTATCCTCGTTGAAGTGCTCATCTGCTGCCCCTAGGAGAGAAGCACCTTTATCAGCCTACTAATGGTGGGGGTAGCAGGTCAGCTCACTTGGGGATCAGATGTGATGGGAGGGGCTGCCAGAGGGGCCTTCATCTAGCATATGATATGCCATCTCGTTTTCCATTTTTGAAGGCCTGCCCATCACCTCCATGTACACTACAATGCAACAAAAACTTTAACAAGTGAAGTTGGGGACAAAGTCTGAACTTCACTACGCTATGTATAACTTGAAGATTCTAACCCCACTGGTGAAGTTTAGAATCGCAGCATCTTCTCTATGTAAAATATGCTTCTTGCAGTAACAAAGCATGGAGAGGTGACTGTGGTAGCCTCAGCAGACATCTCCATTAGAGCTCTACAAAACTGATATTTTTCTGCCTTGTGTAATTGCCTAGTAAATTCTAACAAACTCCTGAAATTTGTGAAGTCTCATTAAAAATGGCTGGTTTGCAAAATGAAAACCAGTTTAACTCAGCAAAACACCATTAAGGGTAACAAAAGATATGTGGAAAATCCATTGAACTATATGGTAACTATTTTGTTAGTTGAAACTGATTTCTGTCAGCAGTTTTCCCTAGTTCAAACTGCTTTTCAAGTATGGTAAAAAAAATTAGAAAAAAGGAAAGGGGAAAAGTCATTATTTTCCCCTCAGGATCTTTAACCAACAGCAGGTAAGGCTTCCTGTTTTCATTGGATATTTAGAGGATTTTGTGTTAGCCAGAAAAAAGCAGATAATTTTTTATTCTGTTTTGTGTTTTTAGGCTAATAAATATTTTTGGAATGCTAGCTTTTTGGAAGTTGAAGGTCTCATGAGTAGAGCTGTTTCTGTCGTTTTCCAGTGGTGATGAACTTCTATACAGCTGTAATGATGGTTCTTTCCTTTTGCTCCTTTAATGCCTAATACCATTTATTTTTACATCTGCTTTTCTTGCTTTATTTTCTTAGTGAAAGAAAACCACCACAAGTTTTCTCTCTAGATGCTAACTCCTACTGTTTTCCTTGGAATGAAAGCACTGGCGTGCAGTATCTTCTAGTTTCTAAAGCCCCAGTGTCAAGGTTTTGAACTTGGCTTCCACACTGACTGCTGCACTCGTAACATTTGGTCTCTGTTGTGGACTTGGATGGGGGAAAAGTCAAGCTATGAACAGAAAAATTCAGCACACACAAGACCATGAAAGGGATCTGTGCAAAGATCCAGCACCAGATAAATCCTTATGAGGCAGTAGCATGCCCACTTTCCATATTGGGCAGCATTGGGGCTGTTTTCCACTGCAAGCAACTAAAAGTTAATACTATAACTATAGTACAGCATGGTATGTACTTCCAATTGATTACTGTTGTCACGGAAACCTGACTTGGCTGCATGCAATTGAACTGCTGAATTGAATTCCAGTTCAGCGACTGCAGTCCATTGAATACAGATTTATTGTTTCACTAAAGCATGTAAGATTAAGCAATAAGGCAGGCTAGGGCATGTGTCGTGCTGAAATAATCCATAATGCATGTATAAAAATGAATCATCATGGATAAAACATTATGTCTTTACTATGTAAGACCACCGTACAGCCTGGAGAAAGAGACAGTCTGACATCTGGCCATCAAACATTGCCTTTGCTATTTTTCTGAGGTGGAAGAGGTAACTTCATTAAAAGGTCTTTAAATTACCCGGTTACCAAAAGCAAATAAATAAATTGAATTTCAAAGAGGAGCAGAGCTCATTTTTCATTAATAGTGGTTAAGTTATGCCAGGATAATGTCATGACTCAGGTGCACTGTGTGGCACAAGACCACAGGTTGAGTGCCTTAAACCACCTGAGAAGTGACATTATCCAAGTGACACATGCCATGAGGTGCCTTATTGTGATTATAAAATGGATCAGTTTTAAGTAAGGCTGTTTTGTGGGTACTGGTTTCACTTGTGATTTTGTGCTGGGCTAACATCATAGGTGAAACAGTTCCTCCATAAATCAACATTCAGCATAATTGCTATCCATTTCATAATCAGAGTAACATTGCACCGATTGCCAGTGCTTGCCTGTATGGGTCTTGCTGCAACATAATATTTGGTGTGTTTGTGTCTGCCCTGCATCAGTTCCTGTTCAATTGATTTAACTGTCTGTGAGATGGGAAACAAAGACTGTTATGTGGTGAGTAAATACAGTTCACAGGTTCAAACTGTAAAACACAACAATCAATTCAGTTGCATGTTAATAAGAAATGATTGCTAGAGTGCATTGCTTGAAAATAAACTGATGCAGGTCAGGCATGCGGAAGCATGACAAAGCATCAGAGTGACATGAAACATTTACACAATTGTGTGTTGGGGGGGTGCTACTTGTTTTATGTTACCTGAGCAAGCTGTGCTATTTGTGCGTTTTAATAATAAATGCATTTGTTATTGTCTCCCAATGCTGTAGTGTGCTGTTTTCTGGACATCAAGCCATGCATTCTTGTCCTTCTTACACGGAAACATGGAAACACAAAAATCGAATGGCCCCAAAGACAATAGTGCGTGACAGTCCAGGAGTACCAACTGGCAAAGTCAAAAAGGCTTGGCACCTACAAATGATCAGCTGCTAGGGGGTGCACCATGCACTTTAGTAGCAATACGCCCAGCATTGAATAACATGTTGTAATTTAATAAACTTTTTTAATATTCTGACATCTTTTTTGTGGAATCTTTTCACTGCCAGTGGGGTTTGTAGATACGTGTTTGCCTTTGCTACCTTCAAACATGACAGCCTGGTTGCCTCAGCAAACACCAGTTGGCCAAAAGAGGTAGCACAAGGTGTATAGCAGGATATGGGAGCTGTTAAGGCAAGGAATGGTGAGCATAGGGCAGATAAAAGGGGTACAGGAGAAATGAGAAGCGTTTAATAAAGGGATGTTAGAAGTAGCAGCAAGCTTCTTTGGGAGGATGTCGGAGGGCATATGGGCAAGGGGCCCAGTGTGGTTCATGACAGAAGGGAAGAATGTGGTAGGCTGTTTGTGGGTAGTCAAAAGGATGGCATTCACAAAACATAAGGGTAGCCAAGGGGAGCAGGATAGGGAGGAGTACCTAAGGGTAACCAGGGAAGTTGAAAGGAAGGTCAGAGAGGCCAAGGTGGAGGCAGAGCTCAGGCTAGTGGTGATAAGGTGTACTTTATATACATTTGAGAGAAGCAAAAGGTCAAAGGGCCATAGTGAGGCTTAAAATGGAGGAAGGTTAGGATGAGGGGACAAAGGTAAGACAGAGATATTGAACAAATGCTTTTGATTAATAATTACTAGAGAAAAAGAGGGAATTCTGCCAGAATTTTAGGTAAATACTAGGGAAGAAAAAGGGGAGGACACACTAGCAGTAATGTCAGTATGAAGGGGAAAGGGTGATGGAAAAGTTAAGCAGGTTAAAGGTAAATAAATCTATGGCCCCCTGGGGATCCTGAATCTATTTTTCTGAAAGGCCGTAACTCTGACACATTACAAAACAGTGGACACTCCCACTGATGGATGTTATCAGTAACAGCAGGAAAGAACTGTATAAAAATATCTTGGAAAGTTTCTTCTTTTCAGAACCAAGATTTAATTATCACCTGAGGATACAAGAACATTGGATCATGAATTAGTGGAAGGAAACCCAGATCCCGCAGAAAATGTGGAACAAATTATGGTTTTAATGCCATGACAGAGTGAACGTTAGGAAACATAGAAACATAGAATTTGATGGCAGATAAGGACCGCTTGGCCCACCCAGTCTGCCCATTTCCCTACCTACTGGATAAGCTGCAGATCCTAGTTAACCAGCAGCCTACTTCTTCCTACCGCCACCCCCCAGAATTGCCTTACGACTATCCCATGCATGCTTGGATTCCACCATTGATTTTGACTCCACAACCTCCTCCGGAAGGCCGTTCCATGCATCCACAACCGCCTCTGTGAAAAATACTTCCTAAATTACCTCTGAGCTGCCCCTCTATCTTCAAATTGGCCCTCTTGTTCTTGCACACCTCTATTTTGAAAGATGCTACCCTCTTGGACTTTGTTGATTCCCTCATGTACTTGAAAGTTTCTATCATGTCCCCCTCTCCTCCTTTCCTTGAGGCTATACATATTAAGCTCCTTAAGTCTCTTCATATGTCTTCTGCAGACCCTGCACCATTTTAGTTGCCCTCCTCTGACAGCTTCCATCCTGTCTATGTCTTTGAAGAGATTGGATCTCCAGAACTGCACACAGTACTCCAGATGGGGCCTCACCAGCTGTCTGTACAGAGGGATAATAACTTCCTGTTTTCTACTGGTGATGCCTCTCCCTATGCATCCCAGTATCCCCCCAGCCCTCCTTGCTGCCCTCTCACATTGCTTGCCCACCTTTAGGTCATCTGATATGACTACCCCCAGGTCCCTTTCCATTTTTGTTGTTGTTAGTATCTCACTCCCCATTGTGTACTCTTCCCCTGGGTTTTTGTTTCCCAGGTGCATTACCTTGCACTTCTTAGCATTGAATCTAAGCTGCCATACATTTGACCATTGCTCTAACCTTGCCAATTCCTTCTCATCCTTTCCACCCCACCCTGTGCATCAACTCTGTTGCAGATCTCAGTGTCATCTGCAAAGAGACATACTTTTCCTTCCAGTCCTTCTGCAATGTCGCTTATAAAGACATTGAAGAGGACCGATCCTAATACTGAACCCTGCGGTACCCCACTAGTAACCCTCCTTTCTTCTGAGTGGACTCCATTTACTATTACCTCTGTGTCCTATTCTCCAGCCAATTTTTACCCAGGCTGTCATCTTGGGACCCACCCCAGGCTGGCTAACTTGTATATTAATCTTTGTGTGGGACTGTGTCAAATGCCTTGTAAAGTCTAGGTAGGCCATGTCCACAGCCCCTCCCTGATCTACTACTTTGGTCACCCAGTCAAAGAAATCTACCAGATCTGTCTGGCATGACCTTCCTGCTGTGAATCCATGCTGCCTATGGTCCTGTGCCCTCTGGCCTCTAGATACCGACAATTCTTTCCTTCAGAAGTGATTCCATCTTTTTCCTATCACTGAGGTTAAACTAACAGGTCTGTAGTTTCCTGCTCTGCCTTGCTCCCACTTTTGTGAAGGGAATCACATCTGCCCTCCTCCAGTCCTCAGGTACCACCCCATCCTCCCATGATTTGTTAAAAGGGTAGTCAGTGGTGTCACTAGTTCTACCCTTAGCTTCTTTTAGAATTCTGGGATGAATCCCATCAGGCCCCATTGCTTTGTCCACCTTCAGTTTTAAGAGTTCTTTCAGAACCCTTTCTTCTGTAAATGGGCTGGTATCAACTTCTGTATCCAGAGTGTTACTACTGTTTGTTTTATGTACCTCCCTCTTCATTTGTAAATACTGAGCAAAATATTTGTTTAGTATCTCTGCTTTTCACAGTCTCCTCTGCCCACCCTCCTCCCTCCCTTTATTAAGCCTCACTATCCATCCCTTGGTCTTCCTTTGCTCCCTGATGTACCTATAAAAGGTTTTATCCCCCTTCTTAACTGAGTTGGCTATCGTTTCCTCGGTTTGGGCCTTTGCTGTTCTGACTGCCTTCCCAGCCTCCTTTTGCTTTAACTGATACAGTTCTCTATCCTGCTCCTTCTGCGATTCCTTGTACTTCCTGAATGCTTTCTTTTTCTCTTGAACCTTCACTGCCACTGGCCATCACCATAAAGATATGGCAGTGAGGTATTGCTTAAGACCAGAATGTACATCAATTCTAGAAACGCATGGAACATTTGTTTTTCAGTTGTTCATAGAACAGAAATATCTGGTCTTTGATTGCCATTAGATGGTAACATCATATTTTTTTCTGAAATGACATATGGGGCTCGATTCTGCAAGGATGACACGGGGCTTTCATAAGCCCTGCGTCAAACTCTGCGTTGCACTGCGCTGCGCTGAACACATTGCTGCACCATGCCCCTGATTCACAAAGGTCACATTCATTTGCGATATTTTACCCCTTTCGTGGCAGCTTGGGCCAAATGGTTGATGCAAACCCCATAAAAAGGTCCACACAGTTAGACATGCAAAAGGTGGTCTAACTCACGGCATGAGGCGCACGGGATCGAGAATCCCGATTGCTGGCCAGGGAATGCCACACGCCCCATGCACCATGTGTTCGGCCCTCCTGGGGCTTGCGGCATTCTAACTCTTTTGAGAACTGAGCTCATGATGTCTTGGTTTATTGAGACTTCCACAGGATACGTGGGAAGTTCCACCAAAGAACTGTGAGGATTATTTTAATATTTTATAAATGGTGTATATGACAGATTAGATGTCAATATATTTTACGACAAAAGTTTATCCCAGTATGTACTCTGTTAGCCCAAATTACTACTGAACTATTGGCAGTATGTGAAAAAGAGGCTAATGTCCTGTTCTGTCTGGTACTTATTGGATTATGGAAACATACTCCCTGGATCTTACTCCAAGGGTAAGCCTCTCATTAAGAGTTTCTGGAATTTTCCTTCCTTCCAGTGCTAGCCTGTACTATTATAAGTTCTTGTAGTCTCTTGTAATTCTTTTTCTTTGAGCATCAGTCCTATTTGTCAGTTTTGTATATGAAAATGTAATTTTTTTTCTTATTTTATTGTTGTTATTGTTAAATTTGTGCTCTAATAAAAAAATCCTCTACTCTTTTCCAGAAGTGCCATGAGATCTTTAACATCCACCTAAACAACCACCAGAAAAAGCTAACAGAACCTCAGTTTAACATCTCATCTGAAGGATGGCACAACCCAACATACAGCGTCCCTTTAGTATTGTACTTGGTATGAGCCCAGTCCCAGTGTGGGGACTTGAACTTATGACCTTCTGGTCCAGAGGAGGCTGTGTTGCCAACTGAACCATGTTGACACATATCAAATGTGTTTACACTGGCCACAATTCCTTTATAGTATATGGTTATCACTTCTGCATGGATTTCCATCCTAACTAAAAAGCTGCTGCACCACTGTTCCATGGTAATGCAATGCTGTTGTTCCCTTCTGTGATACAACAGCTTACTTTCATTATCCCCAAATGTGCAGAATCCATACCTTCCCCTAACATAAAATCTTCTGTTGTTTCATCATTTTAAAAACAGAAAGTTCCCCCTCAGTTACCTGGGTGAGTTTGCCTCAGTTATTTATTTATTTATTGAGATCTTGGATAGTACCTTCGAGTACAAGCTCATTAAATAGGTTCCTGTGTCTCAGCAAAAAAGCTGTAAGAAACATAAAACAAGTAAATTACAACACAGTTGTACTGGAATGACAAAGTAGAGTAAACACAACATGTACAAGGTCGTTGGCTGATCACAGTAGCCAGAGTCTGTTAAGTTACATTAGGTAGGCATTTATACAAAGGCTGTGTTGGAAGCCGGAGTCAAGTACACTAAATTAGATATTGTTTCAAGGTTATAGGAAGGGAAGGAAAGGGAAGGGAAGGGAAGGGAAGGGAAGGGAAGGGAAGAGAAGAGAAGAGAAGAGAAGAGAAGAGAAGAGAAGAGAAGAGAAGAGAAGAGAAGAGAAGAGAAGAGAAGAGAAGAGAAGAGAAGAGAAGACAAGACAGGCAGTACCTTGGGAGGAGAGATGACAGCTGATTGTGCAGGGGAAGCAGTGAGGGAGAGAAAGAAAACAGAATCGGGGGGGTGGAAGATGGAGGCAGAGTATAGGTTATAGGGCAACTGGAGAGAAGGGGAGTTACCTGGGTGGGTTTGCAGTAGGAGTGTACAAATACCTTTTTCTGAACATTCGTCTGAATATTCAGTAGCCAAATATTTGGGTATTCAGCATTTGGATATTCAGGAGCTGACTCATCTTTAGAAAAACAAAATTACTACACAAGCACCCATCCCCTACCATTGTTTATCATACTTACCCTCCCAGCCATAAAACTTTCACCCACCCGCAACCTATTGTCTGCACCCCTTACCCATCCTCCTCTCCCCAGCACTCACACAATATTGTTAAATATCATTTTTCCTCCCATGGTGGACTACTGGTACAGCTGGCCCACCTCCATGCAACCACCATGTTGCAGAACAAAAAACACTTGTTTGCACCATGCAAAAACATGTCAACATGTCCCTCCTGTCCTCCACCATGGCATGACCCTTATATCTCTCCTCTTCTCCCCCAGCACCCAAGTACGAAAGTGCTCCAAGGTGATAGGCATAATTTCCCTTGTACATCTTTTATAAACCCTTGTTTCTCTTATCTCTTCTCACCTAAACCCCATCTCTGATGGTTTGTATCACATTTGACTTGTTGAATTTTCTCCTGTACCGGTTATATTTTATGTACTATTTATTTTTTTGTCAGTACATTTCTGTATGTTTCCCTGCACTCAAAACATGCTGTACCTGCCTGAATGTATTGTACATACTATGAATGTACTATATCATATGCCAGTTGAATGTGCCTTTGTACCCAGGTCGTGCTTGAAAAAGGCACTTGCTGCCAGTGTAACAAAATTTAAAATAAATAAATAAATAATCTGCCCTCCTCCACGGCCAGCCACCTTGTAATGAATGAACGCGCTCGCTCATGTGATCAGCTGGGTTTCTATAGAGACTGAGTGAGCATGTTCATTCACCAAGTCTATTTAGACCCTTGATGGTCTCCAGCATATCCGTGATGCTGTTGCAGTTCATCCCCTCAAGGACACCTCTTACTAGATTTTCTTTATTTACAATACTGCCCTCTGTACCAGTTCCCCCACTCTAACTGCTCCATGGTGAAATACCTTGGGATCTTTAATGTCTACCTGGTCAAACACTGGCAGAGGAAGATGGCATCCTAGATCCTGTACCTCATTTGAGAGGATGGACTAGCTGGATCAAGCCCAGCAAACATATGGAGGCTTAGAGAAAGGTCAGTGGTAGAAACCCTCAGGAGTTCAGAACAGTTACCACAGAAACATAGAAACATGGAAACATAGACTTTGACGGCAGATAAGGACCACTTGGCCTGCCTAGTCTGCCCATTTCCCTACCTAGAGGATAAGCTGCAGATCCTATTTAACCAACAGCCTATTTCTTCCTACCCCCCACAAAAATTGCCTTATGTCTGTCCCATGCATTCTTGAATTCTCCCACAGTTTTAGACCCCACAACCTTCTCAGGAAGGCTGAAGATATTAGAAAGTGGGTTAGAGAAACCCTGGATCCTGATTGGTTAAGAGCACCAAGGACCCAAGCAGGTATTAGGCCACAGAGACCAATAAATAACTTATCCCTGTGCCTGCCTTCTTCCAAAAGGAATAACTGTGCTCATAGAATGTTCCATTTTGTGTAAGCAGACATATCTTACCCTCACTTAGCAAGTGAGATCCCCCCATATGCCTTCTTGCTTTGATGTTAATTTTTAAAGAGATTTTAAATGAAAAAAACATTAGTGCGACAGTGCTATGAGGATCTGTACCAACTCACCAGAGCTGCTGAACCATTGGGTCTGAAAGCACATTTGTAACTGTCAACCGCGCAACTTCAGGAACTCACCTTAGTCGCTCACTCTGACATCTCGCCCAACCATGATCAAAAACCAACATATCCAAAAAGAAAAAATAAACAACCACAGCCCCAGTAATTACTTTTCTTGTGTCGCATTACCTGTCCCAACTGCACAAACTATCATGGATGCACACACTACTGGTGGGGGGTTGGGGACATGTGTGGGGGGTGAACTGAATTTGGTTTCAAACAGCTGGGTGGGGTGGCTGGACACGAAAGAAAAGTTGCAATATAAGGGTGGGTGGAGTTATCAACACAGAATGAATGTGGCTAACATAATAATATAGTAACTCACAAACAACAGTGCCCTCTGCTGGTAAGTGTATCAGTAGAGGAACTACTTTACAATAAAATGATGTTTTCTAGTCATTTTTACTCAATTGTAAGTGATTTTGTTTTTACATTTCATTACATGTTTTATTAAACTGTAAACTAAGACTCATTTTTTAAGCTCAGTAATACCCTCCAGGGTGGGTGGGTGGTTTGGGGCTATACCAGACCTTCCAGGTCCTCCGCCTGCAGAGTTGAGCTTCAGTACACCCCTGCCCAGTCCAGTATAGCCCAATACTGACCACCCTGTAGAGTATTATTGATTACACACTGGATTTGCAGTGGGTTGAAAGAGTGCTTGGACTCCATTGGAAGGAGATAAACTTAGAAATGAAATAAAAATGTCCCCTCATCTATTATTAAATTGAAATTACTATTATATAATTATGGCCTCATGTTAGGGATAACCTGTCATTATTTCCTGGACTAACTGCTTGCTCAGACTTCCTGAGGATTTTCCTTGATTTTGCAGTGCCTTCTCCCCCCCCAATCCACACATGTTTGTTGAGGCTCTTAATTCCGAAACATTTTGAAATTTCTTTCACTCTTGCTCCAAGAGGAAGGACGGATGCAAACAGAGAGCTGGCTGAAAGAATGAGCTGTGGGGTGTATTCTTTTTTTAACATCCTAATTGCCTCTAATGCTGCCTCTACAAGCCCTCACTGCTGCCACTTAAACTGCCTGCAGCTCATTAGTTTCCTTTGATGTCCTTTGTTTCATCATTCAGTATGATAATTAGAGTGATGCAAAACATTTATTGGGGGCCTCTCCTGAGTAGCATCTCGCAGTGTCTTTGCAGGTTCACATCAAATGAACTCTTCCAAATAGGTATTCCTAAGCATTAAAGCTATGACCTGCGAGCAGAAGACTGAGTCCCTTTACCCTCAGGCAATATTTCCCTAAGGTTGGGGGTACTGTTTAGCTGAATGAATGCCAGAACCACCAACAGGGTCATTTTAGAAAGCCATCACACACACACACATGGGGGGGGGGGGGGTGTTACACCATGATGACTCTTTCTAGAAGTCATATTGAGCACTTTAAAACTGAATCTGCAAAATACGGAACCCAGCTAGTTCTGTCACAATGAATAAAGCTGTATATAATTGTATTTATTAAGGCAGTGCAGTGTAGCAGTTACAGCAATAGGCTGAGACACAGGAGAAAGCAATGACTATTATGGTACTTTAGACCCTTATGGGCTGCTCAGGGTACTGTGAAATGTACCATCATAAAACAAACAAGCATTTGTCAATGCTAAATGTTTTAGTTTATGGTGGGCATGTATAATGAATGAGATAATTCATGGTGGATCCTGACTGCCTACTAAGTGTATGTTTTAATATTTGTACCTCATTGTTTCTATCCATTGCTTCTCCGTTTCCCTCCTGAACCCTATGGATGTCAACTTTCAAATCACCCCAAAATGTAGACCTTGGCTATGTATGCTGCGAACACTCATTTTGGGGGTGATTTGAAAGTTGACAAACTTTGCTCAGTGAGAATATGGTGGGATGAGGTGGCTGGGTGCTTGTGGGTATGTGGTCACAATTACATCAGTGGGTCAGTAGCAGCAGCAATCCACTCCAGGCACTGGTAGGTAGTTCTACACATCTAGCTGAGATCATACAATTACCACACGTGCTGTGAAGGTCTTAGGATTGGCATGGCCCTGGTGACCTGGTCTACCAGCACAAAACAGTGGTGTTGCAGGCAGCCATTCAGATTATACTGAGCTAGTGGTAGGCTGGTAGCAACAGTGTAGGTTACCCAGGGAATGACACTGGTAGGTCAGGCTGGCCCAATTTTTCAAGCAGACTCTGTCAGGCTAAGTATAGGTGTGGTGGTACACTGTTGGGCTCTCAGAGCACAAATGAACTAACCTATTCTGTGTTTGCTGCTCCTTGCCTGAGACCCAGATTAAAACAAGCATTTCTCAATGCTAATTGTCGATTGCGTTGGTCTGTTGAGCCCACTCACTGCCCCTGTGTCACTCGCTCGTTCTGTTTCTCCCGGTGCTGCAGGCGCTCTTTTGTACTGGGCTCCTGCCTGTGTTGGCACATTTTTCTGCCCACAAAGAAATCTGCAGCTGTCCTGACAGAGCTCTGTTGAGGTGGGTCACTCCCCCTCTCTCACTCGCTCATTCTGTTTCTGCTGGCACTGCAGGCTGCCATTTTGTAATGGGCTCCTGCCTGTGTTGCTTCCTTTTTCTGCCTACAAAGAAATCTGCAGCAGTCCCGACAGAGCTCCACTGAGCTCGTTCATTCCCTCTCTCTCACTCGCTTATTCCATTTCTGCCGGCGCTGCGGCTGCCATGTTGTACTGAGCTCCTGCCTGCATTGCCGCCTTCTTCTGGCCACAAAGAAATCTGCAGCAGTCATGATACAGCTCCGTTGAGCTCGCTCACTCATTCCCCCTCTCTCACTCGTTCATTCTGTTCCTCTCACCTCTGCAGGCTGCCCTTTTGTTCTGGGCCCCTGCATGCATTCTTGCCTTTTTCTGCCCACAAAGAAATCCGCAGCAGTCCCAACAGAGCTCCGTTGAGCTCGCTCACTCTCCTGCTCTCACTCACTCGTTCTGTGTCTCCCACTACTTAAGGCTGCCCTTTTGTACTGGGTTCCTACCTTCGTTGCCAGCTTTGTCTGCCCACAAAGATATGCTGCAGTCCTGACACACAGGCCCATTGGAGGTCGCCACTCCCCTTTCTCACTCGCTTTCCGCTTTCTGCCAGGGCTGTAGGCTGGCCTTTGTACTGGGCTCCTGCCTGTGTTGCCACCTTTTCCTGCCCGCAAAGAAATCTGCAGCAGTCACGATAGACCTCCGTTGAGCTCACTCACTCCCCCTTCTCACTCGCTAGTTCTGTTTCTCCCAGCGCTGCAGGCTACTCTTTTGTACTGGGCTCCTGTCTGCATTGGCACCTTTTCCAGCCCACAAAGAAATCCGCAGCGGTCCCAACAGAGCTCTGTTGAGCTCACTCACTCCCCCCTCCCTCACTCACTTGTTCTGTGTCTCCCACTGCTGCAGGCTGCCCTTTTGTACTGGGTTTCTACCTGCATTGCCAGCTTTGTCTGCCTACAAAGACATGTGCAGCAGTCCCAACACAGCTCCATTGAGATTACTCACTCCCCCTCACTCACTCGCTCTTTCCGTTTCTGCTGGGGCTGCAGGCTGGCCTTTTGTACTGGGCACCTGCCTGTGTTGCCACCTTTTCCTGCCTACAAAGAAATCCGCAACAGTCACGATAGACCTCTGTTGAGCTAGCTCACTTCCCCTCTCTCACTCGCGCTTTCTGTTTCTCCCAGCACTGCAGGCTGTCCTTTGGTACTGGGCTCCTGCCTGTGTTGGCACCTTTTCTGCCCACAAAGAAATTTGCAGCAGTTCTGACGGAACTCCGTTGGCCTCACTCACTCACTCACTCACCCTGTCTCACTAGCTCATTCCGTTTCTGCAGGCGCTACAGGCTGCCCTTTGTAATGGGCTCCTGCCTGCATTGCTGCCTTTTTCTGCCCACAAAGAAATCTGCAGCAGTCATGATAGAGCTCCATTGAGCTCGCTCACACCCCTTTTCTCACTCGCTCGGTCAGTTTCTCCCACTGCTGCAGGCTGCCCTTTTGTACTGGGCCCCTGCCTGCAGTGCTGCCCTTTTCTGCCTACAAAGAAATCTGCAGCAGTCACGATAGAGCTCCATTGAGCTCACTCACTCACTCACTCCCCCTCTCTCACTTGTTCATTCTGTTTCTTCCACTGCTGCAGGCTGCCCTTTTGTACTGGGCCTCTGCGTGCATTGCTGCCTTCTTCTGCCCACAAAGAAATCTGCAGCAGTCCCAACAGAGCTCTTTTGAGCTCACTCACCCCCCTCCCTTTTGCTCATTCTGTGTCTCCTGCTGCTGCAGGCTGCCCTTTTGTACTGGGTTCCTGCCTGTATTGGTGGCTTTTTCTGCCCACAAAGACATCTGCAGCAGTCCCAACACAGCTCCGTTGAGCTCACTCACTCCCCCTCTCTCACTCGCTCATTCCATTTCTGCCAGTGCTGCAGGCTGACCTTTTGTACTGGGATCCTGCCTGCGTTGCCACCCTTTTCTGCCCACAAACAAATCGACATGTAACCCCTAGGCGACACTATCCCAAGGGCTACTACCCCTGCCAGCTTGGCTAGTAGCAGGTTAAGGGGCCTGAGTTCTGAAATGGGTGCCTCCACCCAGAGGTCAGGTTTGGTAGTGGTCAAGCTAACCTGGGCACAGCCCTCCAGGACACTGTAACCCCCCTCTTTCCCCTCTAGTGGCCTGAACACTGCACAATAATCACTTTCACAATATCGCTGGTACACCACACAAGTACCCACACTGTTTGCACTTACCACCAGGGCTGGTTCCTCTGGCTCGACCCTGGGGACCCCCTGTAAAACAAGGTTAAGCACAGCAAATAGCAACAGTACAGTACTTTGAGCACAAACTAGAACCACAGTCAGATTACATGCAGAAAAAGTTAGATCAATTTATTCAGGGGACTTGAACAAGGGAGGGGCAAAATCAGGTTACTTAGCTTAAAGGTTATATCAATCAAGCAGGTATGCATGTGCTTTGAGTCCCCCCACACAGTCCACCTCTGGGTACCCAGGTAGAGAAGAGATGGGCTAGCCAGGACAGTTGCCCGGGGTTGCAGCTGGTTGGGGCCCTGTG
Source organism: Neoceratodus forsteri (assembly GCA_016271365.2). Lineage (NCBI taxonomy): Eukaryota > Metazoa > Chordata > Ceratodontiformes > Ceratodontidae > Neoceratodus > Neoceratodus forsteri. The sequence goes on from CM028134.1 coordinate 38,438,867, forward strand.
ATGGAAAACACAACATGCACATTACACAATATTTGTAATCTGGAGCCAGAGGGCTCAGTTCGTAAAGGAAATGAAACAACAAGACAATCAGATGACACACTCAGATTAAGCTATTGTTGTAGGGAGCTACCCTGGTATTTACTCACGATACCCAAGACTGGACACAGGTTGGATGAAAATCGAGACTGCAGGTAATTGATCTGGAATGCCAGGAGAAGCAGGGCCCACACAAGTCACAGAGGCATCGTTCCTGTTCAAGTGTGGAGCAGGAGGCTGATCCCCAGGCGGGTCTCTCGGCGATGGCTTCTCTTTGCAGTGGGTAGTCTGGCTGGGCCAGTCTGGCAAAGCCCAGACCGCATGGAAACAAGTTCAGAAGCAGTCCGTTTTGGGCTGGATACAGCTTCCAGTAAGCAGAACACAGTTCACATAGTGGGAAACTAACTCACAACCCACTAGCAGCGCATAGCACATTTACATGTATGGGAATTCTACTTTACCAGGCAAAGCGCTCCCCGGGCACAATCGCAAAGTCTCTGCACACACCGGGATCTTAGGGGTAGCTGGAACTCCTGACAGGCCAATTGCATTCAGCAAAAATATTCAGTTTTCTTCAGGCTGAGTCTGGCCCACTTCAGTAGCTTACTTTAGTCACACAAACTTGGATTTAGTCCAAAATAATTCTCTTCTCTCCCTCTCAGGAGCAGCACACCGGCATGCAGGCCAAAAACTTAGCCTTTTCAGAGTTCTCCCATGAGAATCCACTCAGGATAGCTGCTCAGAAACACTTCAGCTCCTTTTTGCTCAGCTTCCAGCTTAGTTCTAACTGAAAACTGCAAGCAGCCTGGGACTTCCCCAAGATCCAAAAGATTGGTTGGCTGATTTGGCTGTCAGTCAAAGCAAAAGATTCCCCCTTCAGTTGCAAAAAAGGCACAAAAAAGCACCAAACTAAAGTTCCTACAGATATTGAATTCAGACAGCTCCTGTAGTCTGGCTACATTTTAGGTCCCACCAGAATTGTTTGGTCCAATTTGCAGTTCAGGACCAAGACAGTGGAGACAAACAAAACAGTCCTTGCTACAAAGAAAGCAGGTTAGAGAAACTACATTATCATTATCACTGTAAATGATTTTCAGCAAATAGTTACATCTTTCAACAGAGCTGCCTCTCAGACTACTCATACTGCAGTTAGGCAGCTCTTAAAGAGACAGTACACAGAGGGTATACAAGGTCTGGTAATCACATTTAAACTGCTAAAACACAGGACACAGCCTGGCAGTGAACATTTAGGCAAGCTCAAGGAAAACTTTTTAGGAACCTCCATTTGTAGGGGGGGGGTTACATGCAGCAGTCACGATACTGCTCCATTGAGCTTGCTCCCCCCCAACTCGCTCGTTCTGTTTCTCCCACTGCTGCAGGCTGCCCTTTTGCACTCAGCCCCTTTTGCACTGCTGCCTTTTCCTGCCCATAAAGAAATCTGCAGCAGTCCCAAAAGAGCTCCGCTGAGCTCACTCACTCCCCCTCCCTCACTCGCTCATTCTGTGTCTCCCGGTGCTGCAGGCTGCCCTTTTGTCCTGGACTCCTACCTGCATTGTCACCTTTTCCTGCCCATAAAGAAATCTGCAGCAGTCCCAACAGAGCTCAGTTGAGCTCGGTCACCCCCCCCAGTCACTCGATCCTAATCTGTCCCAAACACTGATTTCCGACAGCGACTGTGGTATGTGCCGGAAGCGTGGAAACATATTTCAGCCAGAATGTGAAAAATGACAGCTGTACTGTTCATAAGGAGCTGTGAACAAAAGCCAGTGTTGAAAATCTGGCATGAAAATATTACTAATTTGCAAACTTACAAGGGTGCATGGAACCTGCACAACACATGCTCATAACACAGTCATTTTATAGAGTTTCATCACAAAATTTTCAACATAGGCATTTTAGGACCTCTGCTCATGAACAGTGTCAGTGTGATTTTCTTAATATGTCCTGAACACCGATTTCCCACAGTGACCACGCTAATGTGTGCTGTAAGAGCGAAAACACATTTCGGCCAGGATGCGAAAAATGACAGCTGTACTGTTCATAAGGAGGTGTGGCAAAATAGCAATGCTGAAAATCTGGAGTGAAAATATTGCAAAGTTGTGAAGGTATGTGCGTGCATGGAAACTGCTCAATGCACATTCATAACACATTCATTTTATGGACTTTTATCACCAAATTTTCAACATAGGCATTGTTGGACCTCTGCTAATGAACAGTGTCACTGTCATTTTCATAATGTGTCCCGAACATGGATTTCCCACAGCAACCACGCTATTCTGCACTGGAATTGCGAAAACACATTTTGCCCAGGATGTGAAAAATGACAGCTGCACTGTTCATAAGGAGGTGCAGAAGAATGGCAATGTTGAAAATCTGGAGTGAAAATATTAATTCATGAAGTTACGAGCGTGCGTGCCAACTGTTCAATGCAAGCTTGTAACACAGTCATTTTATGGAGTATCATCACCAAATTTTTGACATAGGCATTTTAGGACCTCTGCACAAGAACAGTGCCACTGTCATTTTCTTAATCTGTCCTGAACACTGATTTCCCACACTGACTGCATGATTCTGCGCCAGAAGTGCAAAAACACATTTTGGCCAGGGTATGGAAAATGACAGCTATACTGTTCACAAGGAGGTGTGAAAAAATGCCAATGTTGAAATTCTGGTGTGCAAATATTACAAATTTGCAAAGTTATGAGCGTGTGTAGCAAGTGTGCGACGCACGTCCATAAAACAGTCACTTTTGGGATTTTCCCACCAACTTTGCAGAATAGGTTTTTTGAGAGCCCACCTCATGAACACTGGCACTGTCATTTCATTAATCTGTCTCAAAAGGGGATTCCGTGCAGTGACCGCAAAATCACCTTTCAGGGTCGGATAACACCATGACAGTGCCAGAATTCAAGAGGAGGGATACCAAAAACCCCATGTTGAAAATTAGGTGCCAAAATTCCAAAAAATGCCTGAGATATGTATCAAAGTTGAAAAAACCCGATTTATTCCATTATACAGCTTACCGGCATTTCCTCAGTTTGCAGTCAGCTTTGAAGAGTGCAGACGTGTTCCCGGTCCGCCAAAGATCATCGCGCAGGACTTCGGAGGTAAATATGGGATGGGGGTGTGAGGACGCAGGGTGCACAGTGGGTGGGCATGGGTTGTGGGAGGGGGGGCAGGGAGACTGCTGAGGGACCGTTTCCTTTTTTACAGGTTAAAAAAAAAGACATTGTGGGACCATTTTTGATTTTACAGGGCCATGTGGCACGCTGGAGTGGGCTTCCAGCATGCCAACAGAGTCTTTTTGGGGGGGCAGCTGTAGCTGATGGGGGATTGGACACCCCCATCAGCACACAACAAAAGGGGGAGTTACATTATGCTGTGAAGATTGTGCTCCCCCATAGGCACACAACAAAAAGGGATGTGACATTATGCTGATGGGGCTTGGGCACCTCATCAGCAGACAACAAAGTGGGGGGGTTACACAATGCCGATGGGGAGTGGGCTGCCCCGTAGGTAACATAAACCTTGGGCCACTGAAGCCGACAGGGATTGGGGCCCCCATCGGCAAACAAACATGGTGGGGGGGCACATGCTGCCAAGGGGGATCGGGCACCCCCTCGGTGGGGGGGGTTAATATTGTTTGTTAACACAGCAGCAAGACATCATCATGTTCACAAACAATATCAGTGTTTCAAGGTTCCTCCCTGCAATGACGGGTCGCTCCCTCATTGCAGTGAATGGCTTATGCTGCAATGACGAGGTGGCCCCTGATTGCAGCAGCTAAATTTTTACAAGGTTGTGGCACACTGGCCGAACTAGTGTCAGCAGTAGCATGCCAAGGCATTTGGGGAAGGGGGCCAAGGCTTTAAAGGCTGCGCAGACACTGGCCACAACTGTGCTGCACCTCCACAACCTGCTTCTGGAGAAAGCTGCCGCAATATGTTTCTTGCACATGCACGCAATCAACATAAAAACAATGTAATGCTGCATAGCACTGCTTCTCTCTCTTCGTGTTGGATGAGACCAGGGCTGTGAAGGAGGATATCATCATGGTTAGAAGCGCAGCACGGGGGGGGAGCTTTTCCAATTTCTAGTGGGTTAATAGCCCAGCAGTTTTGCTTTCTATATATTCCACATTCACAACCAGACCCATCAATTGTCTAGCCATCATCTCAAGGTAAGGCAGGAGCAAGGGATGAGGGTGGGATTTATGGGCCCCTTTTGTTTCACTGTGTGTGGGAAAGTTTTACATATGTGTAGTTTAGTTGGATGTGGAACCAGAATCAGAATTCAGTATCTGACTTTTCTGGAATTTGGATTTTTGCCTATCAGTTTGGAATCCAATGAATTTGCTTCTGTTCAATGGATTCTGTGCGACCCTAATGACATCCCCCCCACACACACATACTCACTTCCCAAACAATTAATGGGGGGCACTAACAACAGGGGAGTCATGGGGCAAATGAAAACATACTGTTGCTAGTAAGAAACAAAGTTGTCCTCCCACCCCAACATTGATGGGGCCACACAGTGCAGATACAAAGTGCCACTTTCCTAGCAAATCTGATCATGAAATGACACTTCAGATAGTCTTTACTGGGAAAAGTTAGACCTTCAGCAAGGAAATATATGAATTTAAAAAAATGCATCAAGCAGAAAAGGGCTAAACCCAACCCCACACTTTTGCATTACCCCCCACACACACACAGAAATAACATCTCATTATTACCTGGGCAACCTTTTGTGTCAGGTAAACAGTAGATAGCTTGGACTTCATACAAAGGTACTGGAAGTAATCAGTCATCACCCAACTACGCTGTATGCATCCTGATGAGTCCCTCTCTCTCCCCTGGTCGCATCTGGAAACAAGCTTCAGCTTAGTGTGCTACTCCTGGTTAAACAATGTTCCCCTTTCCTGCCACATCCCAGTGAAGTTTAAAAAAAAATCACATTTAGTCAGATTTGTAGCAAATATAAATTTAAGTGGCATGTGCCCAGTTTTCCTCAACAAACTTATACTCCCAACTCCTCCAATCAGTCCGATTCCCCACGTTAGCCATTGCCTGCAGACAATGAAGAGTAGCATTGCCTGCTCCCAGCCGTGCAAAGGTGATCCAGTCTACAGAAGAGATACTTGGGGATGGTATATATTTTAGGTAGTCACAGCCACACCCCACAAGGAAATGCTTGCCCTCATGCCCCATGTATTGTATCCCAGAGGAAGACACACAATTGCTTCACCCACGTGACAGACAGCCAATTTAAAATCTAAATCTGAAGTTCAGCACTCATGAAAACAGAACAAAATATCAATGAATTCAAGGAATATTGTGCAGAACTTTAGTGTTACTTTACACTGGGGCATTAGCAGCAGCAGTATGGAGGGCTAGGCAGAGTAAGTATACAGTCTAGAGCTTGAAAATAAAAACCAAAAGCAATTAAAAAAATACAATAAGAAGTGCTGCCTCTGTGGAACAGCCCAGAGTACCCTGATCACCAGCCAAATATACAGTATCACACTCAACTGAGGGAAGGCATTGGACCCTGGGCTGGGAGAGCAAATTCAGTTTCTTAGTTTATGTTTACACCTCTCAGTCCCACTGTTCTGATGAACTATATTGGGAGAGACAGCAGCAGGTGACTATTGCATTGTTCCAGTCACCTGGCTAGTTTGGATCAGGGAAAATATTAAAGTTGTAGCACCATTCCTAGCTGAATACAATGAAGAAAAAACATACTGAATGCCTAGGCTCCTCTTACACACACTGCAGATGGAGATCCAACCCAGAAGACTTTACGCTCCAATTGTCCTCCCAACCTGGCCCACACTAATAAAGCTTTAGTGGATTGGGCATTAGTAATCAGTAGTCTAGGAGCACTAACAGTACTTAAACATGCATTTGTCAATGCCAAGTGTTGTCGCGTTGGCATTGGCTTTGGTAGTGCAGTGCGGAAACACATTTTGGGCAGGATGTGAAAAATGACAGCTGTACTGTTCATAAGGAAGTGCAAAAAATGGCAGTGTTGAAAATGTGGCATGAAAATATTGCAAATTTGTGAAGTTACAAGGGTGGTTGGGAAATGCGCAATGCAGGCTTGAAACACAGTCATTTTATGGACTTTCGGCACCAAAGTTTCAACATAGCTATTTTAGCACCTCTGCTCATGTACAGTGTCACTGTCATTTCCTCAAACTGTCCCATAAAATGATTTTGCACAGCGACCGCGCTGTTCTGCGTAGGACATGCAAAAACACATTTTGGGCAGGATATGTAAAATGACAGCTGTACTGTTCATCAAGAGGTGTGGAAAAATGCCAATGGTGAAAGTCCAGATTGAAAATATTACAAATGCACAACGGTACGAGCGTGCGTGCAAACTGCTCAATGCACACTCGTAACACAGTCATTTTATGGAGTATCGTCACCAAATTTTCAACATAGGCATTTTAGGACCTCTGCTCATGAAGAGTGTCACTGTCATTTTTGTAATCTGCCCTGAACACTGATTTCCCACAGTGACCGTGCTATTGTGCGCCATAAGTGCAGAAACACATTTCGGCCAGGATGTGAAAAATGACAGCTGTACTGTTCACAAGGAGGTGTAGAAAAATGACAGTGTTAAAAATCTGGCATGAAAATATTGCAGATTCACAAAGTTATGAGTGTGCATAGCAACTGCGCTACGCAAGCTCGTAAAACAGCCATTTTGGGGATTTTTTCTACCAAATTTGCAACATAGGCTTTTTGAGAGCCCACCTCAGGAACACTGCCACTGTCCTTGCATTAATCAGGCCCAAAAGGTGATTCCATGCAGTGACTGCAAAATCACCTTTTGGGACCAATTAACATCATAACAGTGCCAAAATTCATGAGGAGGGGTCCCAAAAACCCCATGTTGAAATTTTGGTTCCAAAATTCTGAAAAATGCCTGAGATATGCATCAAAGTTGAAAAAAAACCTATTTATTCCATTATACAGCTTACCAGCATTTCCTCAGTTTGTGGTCGGCTTTGAAGAGTGCAGACATGTTCCCGGTCTACCAAAGATCGATGTGCCGAGCTCTGGAGGTAAGTATGGGTGAGGGTGTGTGTGGGGAGGCAGGGTGCGCAGTGGATGGGTGTGGGTGTTGGATAGGGAGACTACAAGGGACCGTTTTCTATTTACAGGTGTTAAAAAAAACCATTGTGGATGGTTTTCTTTTTTTACAGGTGTTTTTTTTTTGGGGGGGAGATAGTAGCCAATGGGGGATTGGCACCCCCATCGAGTAGCATAGGAGTGGGGAACTAGCTGAGGGTTGGGCACCCCTCAGCACAGAAGGGAGGGGACCTCATGCCGACAGGGAGTGGGCTGCCCCGTCGGCACATTAAAGTGGGAAAGGGGGGAATGGATGCCAATGGGGATTAGGAACCCCATCAGCAAACAACGAAAGCGGGGGAGGCTGCATGAGCTGAGGGGGATTGGACACCCCCTTAGCAAGCAAAAAAGGAGGGGGAGGACACATTATGATGACGAGGAGTTGGCTTCCTCATCAGCACATACATGAGGGGCAGAGTAAGCTGACCGGAGGATTGGGCACCCCCGGAGTCGGCAGTTTAGCGGCCACTGTGCCACCATGTTTGTAGCTGGCGAAGCACATAGGAAGGTCTGCTGTGTGTGACGAGCTTTGCTCACATTGCAGTGGACCTTTCCTTTGATGTGATTGCCACATTAGTATGCATGGTGTGGCACCTGCATGCAGGCTGACTGGGGAATGAGGGACACACCTACTGGTGCGTGCCCTGCATTCGCCCAACAGCGACCACGATTGATTCCAAATCTCCATTACCACAAGATGTTGGCTGCACAAGCGCGCCAACATAAAATTGAAGCAGGGTAGGATGTGAATCAGAGCCCTTCCTCTGTGCAACACCAGCCGTTCTCTCATGTCCACAGCACCAACCAACTCCTGGGGCACAATAGAAGGGTCAGCACAGACAGGGGTAGGGTACATAATGTTGCTAGCTCCAAAGATAGGCATCCAGGAGCAATAAGGGTGCACGTGCATAGCTGGCGACTTTTTCATAACAGGTCCTCATTTATTTATTTATTTATTAGCACCATGGGTGAGTTGGTGCCACTGGTGACACAATTTCCTTGTTCAGTTGTAGGTCCTTGGACAGCATTCCCCCAATGCAACACCAAATGAACACATAGCACATTAGTTTCACAAAAGAAAGTAATGCCATTTCTACATGCTGCCAACAGTAATGGGTTTTATACTGCTAGGACTCCCCTAAAGCTGTCTGCAACAGGATTAGGGATAGACTACATGGAGGACTTAAGTTACTTTTTGCTGAGCACTTGCGCTGTCTTTTATGGTGATTTAAGTGGAAAGACTGAAATACAGAAGGGTTACCATTTCACTTTGACTGTTGTCTTAAAGTTACTGTGGGTTATATGTCTTGTATTAACTTAGTCCAAATCACAAGCCACTGTATGTGACTTAAGTTACTAAACAAACAAAAATGCTTACCCCCTCAGAATTCCTTGTTTCTTTACACTGCAACCTCTGAACTTATTTATCAATAGTTCTCATTTAAGCTTTCCATGTTCCCTTCCCCTTACTGTGCCACAGCACAAAGTTCTTCAGTGCAGACTGATATTAGGAGTCAGGAATCAGGACATTTGTAACAAAAATGATGCTGAGTTCAAACAGGAGTAGTGCAGAACAACAGATATTCAGTGCATTAACTGAATATAATGAAAACAAAATCTGCAACAAGGAAACTGCAAACAAGCTACTTTGAGTGAGCACAGATTTACAATTAAATTTCAGAACTAATTTTCCATGTCTTCCTAGCTACCCCAATGCATAGCTCTTCCCCAGTTCAGAGCAGCTGAGTCTGCATCAACCCTAATTATTTCACTAGCAACCAGAGTACTATTCAAACCCATTACTTATGGACAAAATAAGTCAGATCCGCTGCTTGATAAAAAAAAAAAAACTTTCTGCCACTGTTGAGACTTTGTTAAATAGATTCTGTAGTAGTCAAGAAAATGTTTTAAGAGATGGGGCCTGATTCACAAATGAGGATGTAGGGCTTGCATGAAGTCCTGCCTCCAACCCATCTTTTTGGTGTAGCTACACCAAACAGTTCACCGCAAAATGGCAACAGTCAGGTTGTTCCAAGCTAGAGGGCCACAGCATGTGAGAAGCAGCTGGAGCCTGCTCTGGTGTTCATGGGAGGGACAATATAGTCCAGTCCTTCTGCAAGTCCCTCTTGGACTGGTCTGGACTCTTACCAGGCCAAGATGTAGCATATTACCTGTGGTACGTTTATTTTTATTTATTTTTTATTTATTTATCAAGTCTAGGATTACAAATACCTTTGAGCCATGGCTCTTTTACAGAGGTTCCACGTCAGAGAAATACAAATTATGGGGAACATCAAGACAGACATTACAACAATGTGGACATTGCAAACAGAGTACAGATTACAGTTCAAGGGTAGCATTGTAACAGGGCAGCCAGCTGCATTTGTCAGAGAAAATAGACAACAGATAAGAAGTGCCAGAGTCATAGGGAGAGGAAGAGGGTGGGGGAGAAGGAATGTAGGAAGGGTGGCAAGAGGGTGAAAAGTGCAGCATTGGGTATACCAAGCTGTGAGAGTAGAATCCAGCGAGGGGGGGGGACAACTAGAGCAGAAAGGAAAGTGGAGAAACAAGGTTAAGTTGGGCAGTCACAGGAGCTGTTGGTAGTGAGATAGTCCTGGAGCCTAGTTTTAAACATACCAATAGTTGGGGCAGAGGAGATGGTTGGGCACTGAGGCCATTGAACCAGAGTGGTGCTCGATAAGCAAAAGAGCGTTGTCCCTGTGAAGTGTGACAGTGGGGGACTTTCAGTAGCTGTAGCGTGGATCTCTAAGGCACCATTTGTTAATTCGGTGTTGTAACAGAGTTGAGACCCCAGAAGGTGCAAGGCCAAGGTAGATTTTTTTGACCATGGAGCAGGTGAGAGACTTTATGCGGTTTGATAGTTGGAGCCAGCTGGTCTGAGTGTACAGGTCACATGTGTGGGTGAGATGGTGAGCACCAGTGATGAGCCAACATGCTTTATTTAAGGCAGTTGAGAGGCATCTAAGGGTTGTGGTTGTGGCCAAACCATAAATGATGAGACCATAGTCTATTACAGAGTTCACAGAGCTCAGGACTGCAACCTTCAAAGCTTCTGGAGTGAGGTGTGGTCCGTGTTTGCAGAGGAGACCAAGCTGTGTATTAGCAGCTCTAGCTACAGTATCTACATGAAGTCCATAGGAGAGATTAGGGTCAAGCTGAATCCCTAAGTATTTGAAGGACACCACCTGATCTAGAGTGTTGCCCTGGGTGGTGGAGATAGCCAAGTGGTGTAGCTTGTGTGGGTTATGAGAGCTGCAGAAGAGCATAGATTTGGTTTTCTTGTCATTGAGGACCAGTTTATGATTAAGAAACCATGTCTCTACAGAACTAAAACCAAGCTGAAGGTTGTGTTGAAGGGTTACGGCAAAACTCAGCACTCTGAAATTGGCGTGAATGCAAGCATAAGTTTAATATATCAGATGAACGCCAAGCCTCACATTCAACAGGTAACACAGGTCATACAACTAGGAAGTTCCCAACCGGTTTCGTGCATTCACACCAATTTCAGAGTGCTGAGTTTTGCCTTTGCCGTATTTCATGTTTTAACTCGAGCACCTGTATGCACGAAGGAGCTGTTTTTGAGGTGTCTTTTGTGTTGAAGGGTTGCAGGATCTTTGTGAGTGGAGAATACAACAGCATCATTGGCATATAGTATGATCTGCTTAGAGCAGTGGTACGGGAAGGAGTTTAAGAAAAGGCTAAAAAGGAGGGTTCCCAGTATGGATCCCTGTGGGACACTCGAGCGAACAGGCAGGGTGTTAGAAACAGTGTCTGCAATTTTTACTCTCTGTGACCGGTTTTCTAAGTAGCTTTTAAACCAGAGAGAAGAATTGGGTGATAGCCCGGCATTCAGTAGTTGGTGTATTAGTAGTCTATGGTGTACTGTATCGAAGGCCTTGGAGAGGTCAACGAAAACGGCCCCTGTGAGAAGGTCGTTGTCAAGAGATTTGTGCAAAGCTCCAGTGAACTCAAGAAGGGCTGTGGTGGTGCTGTGACCTTTCCAGAAGCCGTGTTGTTGTGGACAAGGTATATTGTATTTATCCAAGTGGTCGGTAAGTTGATCAGCCATGATGTGCTCAAGTGCCATAGAGAGTGGGGGCAGTATCGAGATAGGGCGATAATTTGAGTGAATCGTCTTGTCCCCACTTTTACGGATGGGTGTCATGGTGGCTGTTTTCCATAGGTCTGAGAATTTTTCACAGCTGAGAGAGAGGTTTAAGATTTTTGTTAATGGATGAATTACCTCATTGAGGGTGAGCAACAGAAGCTTAAGGTCCAGGGTGTCACTACTAGATCTAGATTTAGAGATAGCTGCAGTAATATAGCGGTGAGCTTCATTCAGCCTTACCTTCCTGAAGTAGAAGAGGGGATTGTTAGACTGAGGGGCTGAGGTATTTGGGGAGTAGGCCCTGTTTTCGAAAAAGTCATGGGGTAGAACAGCACTAAGGTCTGAAAAAGCCGTGTTAAAGATGTTTGCGATCAACTTGGGGTCAAGGGTTGAGGATCCATCAACCATTAACATGGCCAGAGAGGTTTTTGGCTGCTTCCCTGTGACAGCCTTGATATTGTCCCAGAAAGCACGACCATTTCCCCATGCATTGGTGAGAGCATCTTTGTGATAGGTGGATTTCATTAGCCGTATGGCTTTTGTGCAGGCATTTCGGACTTGTTTGTAAATTTGGATGTCCAGTTGTTTGCCAGTGACCCTGACAACTGCCCAGAGGTGATCCCTTAGTTTCAGCTGTGAGAGAAGAGCTGCGGTGACCCATGGGTTAGAGAGAGATTTTGTTTTGTGCCTTTTAGCAGGGACAAAGAGGTCGCAGGCTTTGTTGAAAATTGAGATGAAGTGATCAAGAGCCAAGTTAACATCAGTTGCTTCATAGATGGGTAGCTAGTCTTGTAGAAGCAGGAGTTGTTTGAGATGTGGAAGTTTTTCATGAGGAAGGACTCTGCTAGTGATAATTTTGGGAGGGGGCTTAAGGAATTTGTTAGACCATGCACACGTGACTGGGGAGTGGTCACTGAGTGAGTCTGGGAGAATGGTCGTACGAGAAATCCTTGTGGGGTGAGTGGTGAGGACCCAATCCAAGAGGGTACTGGTGCCAGTCTTGTAGTTAACCCTAGTAGGGGTGTTTACCATTTGCGTGAGGTTAGCAGCTGAGATGGAGTCTTTAGAGGTACTGGCACTCGATGCCAATTAGTTTATGTTGAAATCCCCTAGTAGAATAAGTTCAGCTTCGGAACGATGAGAGTTGATAAAGTTTAGAACATCATTGAATCCATGTTTAGGGTCCCTGGGCGGGATGTATATGGAGACAATAGTCAGGGCTTTATGGTTGGGACCTAGGACGATTTTTATTAGCAGAATCTGGGCTGAGGCAGAAAGTGATGGAGTTGCTACAGGGTGCCAAGACAGGGAGTCTTTGATATAGATTGCGCAACCACCACCTTTTTTGGATATCCGGTCCAGCCTGTGGACATTGTAGCCCTGTATTGTTACTGCTGAGTCAGAAACTTTAGGTGTCAGCCAAGTTTCCACCACTGCAAGGATGTCAGGGTTGTGTTGGCATATGAAGACTTGGAGTGCATCCAGCTTTGGTAGTAGGCTGGAGATATTAATAGCTGCAAGGATAAGGGCACCTGGAGTTTGTGTGTGGCCTGAGCTTCTAGGGCCAGGATTGGGATGGACGCTGCCTGAGATGAGAAGGAGGTGGAGTAGGAGTTTTAAGGAGCAGAGTCGCAGCTCTTTGAGAGATAGTTTTGATTGTTGTTTCCTGGAGTAGAAGTTGCAAGGTTCCAGGCGGTGTCCCATATGGACTGCAGGTGGTACAGTGAAGAGAGGTGGCCACTCTTATTGAGAGTAGTGGTCGGGTTAAGTAACCAGTAATATCCAATTGGTATGCCAAGCACAAGACTCGAGTGGAAGGGGAGAGTTCCCTTGGAGTAGCAGTGGAAACCAGTGAAGAGGGTGGTGGGGGTGGGGGTGGCTAGGACCAGGGAGAGAGAAGAGGGGGGCCAGGGCAAGGAGGAGGAGGAGAGGCAAGAGAAAGGCAGAGAGAGCCCACATGGCTTACGTACAAGATAAAGAGATAGATATATAGCCCTCTAGTGGTGAGAGGATATAATCTGCTAATGGAAAAGTCAAATGTTTATACATTAGGTGTAGCAGGTGAAGTCGTCTGTGGTCACCTGGGTTCTTCCACTTCTGTCTAATATAGTATGTGCAGTGGTGGCTATCATGGGATGCATTTAGTGCAAAGTGAGCATGCCTGTTTTAGATTACAGTTAGCTTGCTTAATATAGATTTGTGAGCCCTATCATATAGTATGTCCCTATAGTACAACAGAGGAGTTAATATGGTGTTCACAATGTGCAGGCATGCAGCGGTAGGAAAGCCAGTCTTATTTTTGTGTCACTCTTTTTTTATAAGAATATCAGTGGGCTGGCCCCGATGGCACTGAGGGTTGAGATGCTGGATACCACACCTCATGCCATGCTGGTGACTCAGGTTCAGGAACGAGCCTGTGTTGCTGGGGGTTAGCAGGGGAGGGAGAGGACTGAGCATCCGGAGGACAGTTCTCCTCTCCCGGGAGGGACAGGGGTCCCTACTCAGCACTTGGCAGTCCTCTGGCAGAAGCCGGAAACACAGCAGGCACTGGGGCATGGAGAAGGGGTTGGGAGTGGCAGACATCAGTGGCAATGCCTTAACATCAGGGCGCTAGCCACTCCCCAGAAAAAGGGAAAATGCCCTTCAACTCCGGCAGAGACAGAGCACCGGAGCTTGCCCTCGATTTGCGGCCTCCTTCCTGGCATTCTCCCGACTGATGCCACCAGAGAAGTTCAGCGTGTTGGGGCACACCTTGTCCCTGCCCAGGGGGTAAACCGTGGCTACATGGGCGATGGAGGACAGACTAGGTAGGAGCGAACCATAGAGGGATGACTCCCAGGTGCTCCTGAGGAGACCAGAGCTGAGGGGAGAGAGGAGGAATAAAAATAGAAAGTACAAAAAAAAAGAATATCAGTGTGCAGGTTCTATCTGAGCTGGGGGCCCAGCCACATGCCCAGATATTTGTATACAGTAGCGAGCTGGAGCTCATGATGGTCTAGGGTACAGCTAACCATCTGTTTGTTGAATCTTAGCTTCTTTTGGGACACAGAAAGCATTATTTGGGTTTGTCTGTATTCAGTGTCAGATTATTTTGTACAAAGAAGGACTGGTCCTTGTTGACACTTTGTTGTATGGAGGCTTGGACTGAGTAAATAGTTTAGTCCTCCTGTGGATATATAGGATGATAGTTTCACCTGTATAGAGGAAGGCATCATCAGACCCACAGTGTCAGCCATTCATGAACAGTGAGAACAGGATTAGTCCCAGAATGAAAATTTATGGGATGAATAGCTGATACAATGTTCTCAGATTTTGGTTTTGGCCCTTTAAAGGATACAATGTGGTGCCTGTCTGGGAGATCATTTGTGAGCCAGCTCATCAGAGAAATTTGGGAAAGGGGGAAGGGTCGAGGAAAGACCAGCAGCAAAAACAGAGCTTCTGAAAAATGATCGAGATCTGAGATCTGGCAACTGAACTTTAATGCAGAATAATGCAAGGTATGAAACAAAAATCCAAGAATCTAAGACTGTGATCCCTGTTGGAGGAAATGTGTTGGAAAGCATGGCAGAAAAAAGGGACCGCATGGTGATAACAAGCAGAATCTGAAATCCACTGCACAGTGCAACAACAGGCATCAGGGAAGGCAAACTTGACACTGGGACATGTAAGGAGGGGAATCAGGAGCAGAAATTGGGAGGGGATCCTTCCCCTGTACAGATCACTGATGCACCCACACCCCCTAGAGTATTATGCAAGGTTCTGGAGCCCACACCTGTGGAATGACTGTGAGAGGGTTGAGTCTGTACACAGGACATAAATGATAACAGTGGATGGAGGAGAAGACAGACTGAAAAAGCTCACTCTTAGCAAATTAGAATGCAGAGTTACTGTCCAGTTATTCTGTGATAACCAGACAGTAGACTGAATAATAGGAAAGTGGCTCTGCATTCTCATTTGCTAGACTGAATGATAGGAGAGTGGTTCTGTGTTCTCATTTGCAGACTGAATGATAGGAGAGTGGCTCTGCATTCCCATTGGCTAGACTGAATAATAGGTGAGCAGCTCTGCATTCCCATTGGCTAGACTGAATAATAGGTGAGCAGCTCTGCATTCCCATTGGCTAGACTGAATAATAGGTGAGCAGCTCTGCATTCTCATTTGCTAGACTGAATGATAGGAAAGTGGCTCTGCATTCCCATTGGCTAGACTGAATGATAGGAGAGTGGTTCTGAGTTCTCATTTGCTAGACTGAATGATAGGAGAGTGGTTCTGTGTTCTCATTTGCTAGACTGAATGATAGGAGAGTGTCTCTGCATTCATCATTGGCTAGACTGAATAATAGGTGAGCAGCTCTGCATTCCCATTGGCTAAACTGAGTGATAGGAGAGTGGTTCTGTGTTCTCATTTGCTAGACTGAATGATAGGAGAGTGGTTCTGTGTTCTCATTTGCTAGACTGAATGATAGGAGAGTGGTTCTACATTCTCATTTGCTAGACTGAATAATAGAAAAGTGGCTCTGCATTCCCATTTGCTAGACTGAATGATAGGAGAGTGGTTCTGTGTTCTCATTTGCTAGACTGAATGATAGGAGAGTGTCTCTGCATTCCCATTTGCTAGACTGAATAATAGGTGAGCAGCTCTGCATTCATCATTGGCTAGACTGAATAATAGGTGAGCGGCTCTGCATTCCCATTGGCTAAACTGAGTGATAGGAGAGTGGTTCTGTGTTCTCATTTGCTAGACTGAATGATAGGAGAGTGGTTCTATGTTCTCATTTGCTAGACTGAATGATAGGAGAGTGGTTCTGTGTTCTCATTTGCTAGACTGAATGATAGGAGAGTGGTTCTGTGTTCTCATTTGCTAGACTGAATGATAGGAGAGTGGTTCTGTGTTCTCATTTGCTAGACTGAATGCTAGGTGAGTGGCTCTGCATTCTCAATGGCTAGACTGAATAATTAGAGAGTGGCTCTGCATTCTGTTTAATAGTAGTAAAAGTCTTTATTTTTATACAGGAAAGGTAGTACAATAACACATTAGGATTTAACCCAGTTTCCAAGGTGCTCCTGTAACATTTTACATTTACCGGGCTGGCAGTATAGCCTAGAGGTTAGAGGAACAAAGTGTGAATGAGCTTGATACGTCCAGCAGACCAGACCTGAGTTTGATTCTCACAGCCTCCACTTGCATACTGAGTGACTGAGCAAGTCACTTAACCACCCAGTGCTCCCAGGTCGCCCCTGAAAACAGGTACTTGTGTCTAGTGGGCCTTAGCTGGTTACCAAAGACTAAAATAAAATAAATTTACAACAAGTAGAGAAGTTTAAAGAACTTATATATAAAAAAAATCATACATTACACGTTTCCATACAACTTAGTCATTACAGTTACATCTTACTGCTAATTTCTGTCTTAGGGCAGTATTTAACATTTTTAAAATTTTTGCAGCTTGGCCAACATTTAAAATAACTCTGCTCCATCCTTGTGTAGCTATAAAAGAGAACATTTTCTCAACATGTTTGTTTTTTAGACTTGGTACCTTAAAGAATTAGCTAGACTGAATAATGGGACAGTAGTATGACTTTATAAATCCATTCTACTCAAGTTCAGCTTCATTTTACTGAAAGTACTAAAAACTATAAATACAGAAACATACATTTTTGAGAAACATTTTAAATCTTAAAAAAAAAATTACGTTGTCTGCTATGAACTGTTTCACGGTATGCCCATATAGGAAAAGGAAGGCTATTAGGGCTAACCTAGGTTATACAATGGTGTGTAAAAATTCTATAACCTCATTGGTCAAAACATGTCACATGACTGTGGGCAAATCCTGCATTACCCACGGCTGAGCAAATGCATTTATAAAACAAAATAATTAAGCACATTTTACACATGGTCCATTGTATAATCGCAATATGGCACTCCAGGGTGTGAGTTATTGGGGATTGACCCACTTCTTCTCTGGTTAAGTCACTCGACTGTGCCTCATGACACACCACAAAAGGTGTGGGTAAACCTCCAATAACCCACACCCTGTTGTGCCTTATTGCCTAAATAAATAGGTAGGGTGGGCAGACTGAAAGTGGCATAGGGCCTTTTTCTGCTGCCATGTATCTATGTTTCTGTTACAGAGTTTGTTCTCCACTTCTTAAAATATTCATATACACCCAGTTACCGTACACCTTGTTACCCTCTGTTTTTAAATGCAAGCTGATTACCAGCCTCCTTTGTTCCAACCTACTGGCTATGCCTGAGAGATGACTACTGACGTTAGCTTGCCGTGGTGGTAGAGGATGGTGTTAACTTTGTTGGAGGATCCCAGCTGACAACTCTGTTTGGGGTCAAGGATTGTTGTGGTAGTGGTGGCTGGATGACCATTGTGCTGTATCTTCCCTTGGTGTATGTACAGTATGTCTTTTGTGGGTGGTAGCAGAAGCATGTATGGCCTGGTGACTCTTTACTCCAGAGATCCACGGCTTGGTACTACAACTGTAACAACTTGATGACTAACTGGGCATTCTGAGAGTTGCAGTTCCCCAGCACTGACTTCCCCAAATTGGAGGTTCAGGTTCTCTGTTGAGAGGGTGCCCACTCCTCAGCAGTCATTGCCTGTAGGGATGGTGATGGTCCAGATGGCCTGAGAGTGATGTCTCCTTACCAGTAACCTAAAGTTGTTGTCATAGATACTTTCAGCTATACCCAGAGATTGTGTGAGATACTGTATCTAAAGAGATACTCTCTGGTGGCCACAGTGGTACTTCAGGTAGGCAGGGACGTTCTCCAAAGAAATCTCAGAAATTTCAGGAAATGTCTGGCCATGTTTTGGGCTGCAACTTTCCTTGCTGGACTTTTGGATTGGTAGCCTATGTTTTCCGAGAGGTCCATGGATGGATACTTCTAAAATCTAACTGCTTAACATTACAGGGTGTGTTAAAATGGAAAGGGGCTATAGCCCATTGTGTCTGTCCCAGGATTCTCAGCAGTAACTAAACTCTGAAGTCTTTTTGCCTGGTGCCCCCCCTGTCCATCACCTGGCCTACAGTAACCTCTTCAGGTAAATACTCACAAGGGGACATAAGGCTTTAGGTAGTAACACCTTCACCTGCCTCCTCTTCCATAAATCCTGTAGGAAGTGGAGGCCTTTTTTTTCTGTTATCTCTATAAATGGTTTTGTATTTATCCACCTTTTTAGTTTCCCAAGCCCAGAAAGATGAATTGGTTCTTGAGGGGACTTACAGTGAACTGGTTTCAAACTCAGCTGCCTTCATCCAGCAGGCAACCACAGCCACACACAAGGTTATCAGAAAGTGTTTGGATGGTATTTACATCTCTGAAAAGGAGACAGTATGCACTGGCAGTAGAGGAAGAGGTGGACCTAGAATTTTTTCAAAGGGGGGATGACACTTCTCTAGAAAATGTAAAATGTTACCTAAAAAGCTCAGATTGGGTTCGAATAGTTACTGTTTGCTGGCCTAAGGGGATAATGGGTGCTGCTTTGCTACATACCGAGGTCTGCTAGTGAACAGAGGATTAAACAATTAAAGCTCTTAAGATTCTGCAATGGACAACAGTGAGCAATTCATAGCCCTAAACTGGATGGCATCTGTCATAGAAAATGCCACAGGGGTTCATGCCCAAAATGCAGACTAATAACACACTCCTCTTAACCTTTGTTGTCTGGATAAATAACATTTGTTTGAATTAAGAAACAGTTCTGAAAACTTTTATAAATTAGCCAGTTTGAGCACCGTAGACCGTAGCTGCTGACCTGTTTTTGTTGCTGGACGTCTCCTTTTTTTGTTTTGTCCAATCCATTTGCTGTGCATTTCATGTCATTTTGTGTTTGGTATTGTATTTTCTTAGTATGTGTCTCAAACACTTTCAAAATATATTAGCTTCAATAAAGGATCCCTGGAGCTGAAATACCCTGATAAATATATATCTAATACATTATGGTATTTATTTATTAATTTCAAGAGTTTGACAAGGAAAGACATACTGAGCTTGTAATAGCTTGTTTCCAGATGCATCCTATGGGATGGAGAAGGGGAATGAATATACAATGCAGGATGTGCAAGTGAAAGTGATGTAACATGCAGTAGACACAAAAATAAAATACAATGTATGCTGTAGAGTATGACAAGATTGTTAGGTTAAAAAAGGATACGGATTGGGCAGAAGGAAGTCAAGAGAAAGCAGAGGAGCTTATCAAGTACTTCTGCTCTGTCTTCACTAGAGAGAAGGATGGACCAGTGCCACAAGGGAGAAGGGGCATGGGAACATGGAAGCGGAGAGTCACTAATGGCATAATAGAGTTGGACAGGGTGCATAAGGGCCTAAAGGCGCTGAAGCTGGAAAAATCTCCAGGGCCAGACAGACTACACCCATGGGTCCTAAGGGAACTGACAGAAGTGCTGGCTGGCCCCCTCGTAGACCTGTTTAACACCTCTCTGGAATCCGTGAGTGTGCCCTAGGACTGCATAACTGCACATGAGGTACCTTTCCATAAAAGCGGTTCAAGGGATGAACTAAGGAATTACAGGCCAGTCAGTCTGACATCAATAGTAAGGAAACTGATTGAGTCTATACTGAAAGAAAGACTGTTGGGCTATCTTGAGAAAAACTGGATGCAAGACAAGAGTCAGTATGGGTTTCTGTTGAGGAGGTTCTGCCAGACTAATCTGATTTTTTTTGACTGGGTGACCAGGACAGTAGGCGGGGGGTCAAGTGGTTGATTGTCCTGTATCTGGACCTCAGCATGGCCTTTGACTCTGTGCATCATAGGAGACTGGTCAGGATGGTGGAAGACCTGGGGGTAGGGGCCCTGCTTGCTAGATGGGTCAAAAACTTGTTGCAGGACACAAGCCAAACAGTGGTAGTTGAGGGGGAATTCTCAGAAGCTAGGTTGGTGACCAGAGAGGTCCCACAAAGCTCAGTGTGCTCAGTCCAGTGTTGTTTAACATCTTCATCAGTGACATAGTGGATGGGATCAAAGATAAAATCTGCCTGTTCATAGATGACACACAGCTCTGTGGAAGGGTTGACATGGAGAGGAAGAGACAGCTACATTAAAGAAGTGGTCTGGTATTTGGCAGCTGGGATTTAATGCTAAAATGCTCAAAGTTATGCACTTTGGGATGAAGAACCCAGAGACCAAATACTGGTTGAGTGGTGTGCAGGTCACCACATGAAAGACGAAAATGACCTGGGGGTTATCATCAAGCGTGATCTGAAGCACTAGGCTCACTGCAGGATAACAGCAGCAAAAGCAAATCAGATACTGTGCAGCATAGACTGGGGAATTACCAGCAGGAAGGTGGAAGTCATGCTGCTGTTGTACAGGTCACTGGTAAGACTTCACCTGTAGTACAGAATATGGAGAAGAGTATGAAGCCCAGGACAGAACCTTTTGAGAACATCTGAGCAGATCGGAAGTGGAAGAGAATGGATGTCTCCTATATGGACAGCTAGCTACTTGCTCTCTAGGTAGGAGTAGAACCAACTGATAGAGGAGACAGAAAACCCCACTTGTCCAGGAGAAGGGGGGTGTGATACTGTGTCTTAGGCTTTGGTCAGGCTGATAAAGATAGCGGAAGTAATTTGGCCTGGTCTGTACTGGTCAGGATGAAGCCAATGAGCTGAAGATCTGGAGTGGGTCTTATTGAAGTCAGACTGGAAAGGAGTGAAAAGGGAGGAGAAGGAGTTGAAAGAAGGGTGAGTTCTGAAAAGACAAAATGTTCTTGGAGCTTAGCCTGTGTGGGGAGGAGAGAAATTGAATGAGTTTCCAAGAAAGGAAGGATCACCCCCTTTTGGGAGGAGGATGACAGCTTCCCTTATATATGGAATATAAATACACAGAACATTGGATAAATGACCTATCATTATTTTATTGGTGGAAAATTAGTCTCTTTGTGTTTCAGAATGAACAGTTACTAAATATTCAGGAACTTAATAGCCTGAAAACAGTTTGTTAAGGCAGAGAGCCTATATTAAAAGAAGATTTAAAAGTGATGTAAAACTGAACTTTAAGCACAGAACTACAAACAAACACATACACATAAACACACACACACGCACACACACCACCACACACACACACACACACACACACACTCCGATTGTACTTCTGGATATTTCCCAAGGGCAGTATAAAGAATACATGTTAAAGTGATGATATCCAAACTGAACATTTGGGGAACCCTGGAATTCAAAATTTCATACAGAGCAGTAATTTGTCTGAAACCTTTGCTATGCCATAACAAATAGTCTCTAAAAGACAGGCACTGCAAATGCAAACCAGGAAGCAATGGCAGCAGTAGGAAGTGCAGTTCCTTGACACATGATGAATAGCAGCCCAAATTTCATCAAAAACAGTTCAATCAACAAAGTCAGCCTACTAGAGTCGCATCTCAACAGGATATCAATGGTGACTTTCTTTCAGGTTGCTTGCAATTCATGAAGTGTTCTAAAACCAGATTGACAGGGCGAGCCAATGTTTTCCACTACAAATTTGACCCAACTCTAATTTTAACCCCCAAAGGTTTGAAAATTACTTTTGTTTATGAACGTCTTTTTAAAAGTACTATTTTGACTATATTTTATCCATGTATTGCAAAATTATTTTACCAAAAAAATACATTGGACAGCCCACTTGTACACATAACCTGGTCAAGATAGGTTACTTTTGCAGGAGTAACTTACTGTACAATTCATATTTATTTATTAAATGTATATTAATGACATGCATACTGCTTATTTACATGTCAGGACACACTCCATTTTTACAGTCCAGATGAAGGTTCCTCTTGATAATGTTTTCAATCCGTCCCAAGGCATTGTAAACTTTAAAACCTTAGTGGCTAACCAGGATACCATACCATTGGATTGCTGACCAATAATACATGTTAGGGTGCGTGTCAGCCTAGGATAATACCACACAACTTCACTCACCTGAGACAGGGCCTTCTCCCAAATGATGGCCTTCTCCCAAATGATAGCCTTCAGTCTCATGGTTCTTTGAAGTCACAAGAATCCTTCGGTGTCCCAACTGCACTGTTTTGTGCTCTAGCATGTCAATCATTTCCTATGTACTGTAACCCTCAATAATCCCACATGTAGAAGAATGTCCCCTAATTTACAGTAACTACTCAGAAATCCTCTAGACCACATAGAGAAGGTGCTGTAACATATTATCCCTCTGAGATGTTAATGCAGAAATTCGTATTTATATGAGCTGCTCAATCAACAGCAATATTTATAAAGATTAACATTATTTCCACAGTAGCATCTTTTTGTACTTTTATTGGGTTGTTCATAGAAAAAGAAGTTACAAAAATAATATGCAGTGTCCTCATTGTTGAATACATTGGCATCTTTACAGCTGTTTATATGATTGCTTTTGCACTGTGTCAACGCAAGTGCTCAGGTTGTTCCAGTGCAAAAGCAGCCATATGGACGCTTACCAAACCATGGTTAGTTAATTCCTGATCTGGTCCTGAAGTCCCAGCTAAGCTGGGGGATGTGTTGCAATGTGAGAGATGTAAGCTGCTGTGTGGACAGGCAGCGTTGCTTGCACTGCAACAAACACAATTAATTGCTGCAGATAAGTGTTGCAGAACACCCACCCCTGAACTCATGACCCTCTCTCCAGCATAGCTTGCATCAGTGATGAGAGGGCCCATCTAGATGCGGCTGCTAGATCAGCACAGGAAAAGGAGAGACAATCAGAGTGGATAATTGCAGTCTTACCTGTGCTGTGCAAACACAGCTTTATGCTGTCCTTGGGGAAATGAAGGGATTGGGATTCCAGGAGTCACATGCCACTGGCTCTGTAGGACAAAAAGTGTCACATTTGGCATTGCAGTTGAGCCATCTTAAATGCATTAACAATTTGGCAACTGTAAGTACACACTTAAGCAGGCTATGCATTTACAAGTGCTTGTTTATATTCTGTTAGAAAATCAAACTGGCTGCATTTACATGGTTAGGTTATTTTGTAAAACTACTCACTGGGACATTGCGGGGGGGACTGGAAGGAAAAGCATGCCTCTTTACAGATGACACAAAGATCTGCAACAGGGTTGATCTACAAGGGGGTGGAAAAGATGAGAAGGGACTTGACAAGGTTGGAAGAATGGTCAAAAGCATGGCAGCCAAGATTCAATGCAAAGAAGTGCAAAGTAATGCACATGGGAAACAAAAACCCAAGGGAAGAGTACACAGTTGGGGGGTTGAGGTATCAACAATAACAAAAATGAAAAGTGACCTGGGGGTAGTCATATCATATGACCTAAAGGTAGGCAAGCAATGTGAGTATGCAATAAGGAGGGCTGGGGAGATACTGGGATGCATATGGAGAGGCATCACCAGTAGAAAACAGGAAGTTGTTATTCCTCTGTATAGACAGTTGGTGATACCCCATCTGGAGTACTGCGTGCAGTGCTGGAGACCCCATCTTTGCAAGGACATAGACAGGATGGAGGTAGTCCAGAAGAGGACAAGTAAAATGGTGCAGGGTCTGCACCAGAAGCCATACGAAGAGAGACTAAAAGAGCTTAATATGTATATCCTCGAGGAAAGGACGGAGGAGAGACATGATAGAAACTTTCAAGTACCTCAAGGGAAGCAACAAAGTCGAACAGGGTAGCATCTTTCAGAAAAAAAGATGTGCAAGAACAAGGTGGCACAATTTGAAGATAGAGGTGGGACAACTCAGGGGCAACGTGAGGAAGTATTTTTCATGGAGAGAGTGGTGGATGCATGGAATGGCCTTCCTGAGGAGATTGTGGGGTCAAAAACAGTGGGTTAATTTAGGAATGCATGGGACAGACATAAGGCAATTAAAGCGGGGAGTAGGAGGAAGTAGGCTTTTGATAAAACTTGGATCTGCAGCTTATCCAATAGGTAGGGAAATGGGCAGACTGGGTGGGCCATGCAAAGTCAATGTTTCTATATTTCTGTGTTCTATGACTCCATTGTTTTGGTCAAGTTAATTATTGTAAGTGATTAGGAGTGACTATTTGCTTCATTGGCACTGCAGTAAACAGCTACCAACAGCTGTTAGTGATTAAGCACTTAGTTGATTCAAAAAGTACTGGTTTAGATCTCTGTCCTATAGACAAGGCCCCTGGAATTCTGTGATTCAATGTTTGTGGAATTTTCTGCAGAATTTGCATCATGCTGCACAGTATATATAGTGCCATAGAAGTCACTGTTTTGAGTGAATTTTCATTAGAATATACAGCTTTTCCATAGTGCCCGGCTCCCTTCCCCATCTCATTTATCCTGAAGCCCCATCTCTGTGCTCATCATGTAATGTCATCAATGATACCACATCATAGTCTAGCCAATGGCAGGACTACATTCTGCCACAGAAATGAATAAACTGTGCTGCAGAAATCTGAAAATGCTGCCACAGAAGCCTAGGAGCCCTGCCACAGAAATCAGGACAAAGTGCAGCAGAGCATGAGGAGCCCTGCATATAGAGCTAGATCTATTTTTATTTATTTATTTTATTTATTTATTTCAATCTAGGATTACAATACCTTTGAGCTGAAGCTCTTTTACAAAGGTTCCACATCAGCATGTGCAACAGTCATCATTTTTAGTTTCAAATATATAGTCACTGACTTACAGACATGTAATGACCAGTACAAAGACTTGAACTATGAGCAAAACAAGGGGAGGAGGGGGGTGTCGGTGGGGGGAGAAGTGAGGGTAGGAGATCCAGAGGGGGTAGGAGGTGCGGGGGGTAAGGGGGAGTAAGGGAGGTGGTTGGGGCAGGAGTGGAGATATAGGGGGAGGTGGGGAAGGCGAGAGACAGTGCAGCGAAGGGGCCTTGTTGAGGGAATATGACAGGTAAGGTGCTAGGGGTGCAAAGACTGATTATAAGTGTTGGGTGCTGGGGCATGTGCAGCTGGAAAGGTGGAAATGTTATGATGGGCAGTCGCAGGATACAAGCAGTGAGAGGCGCAGCTTGGACTTGAAGAGGCTGAGTGTTGGAGCAGTAACTATGTCACTGCCAAGAGAGTTGAGCCAGTTGGATGCCCGATAGGTGAATGATCTTCGTCCTTGGGTCATGCGACATTATGGGATATGTAGTAGATGGGAATTGGATCTCCTTGTAGTGACATTCCTATGTCTAGGCTTAAGGATGGCACAGACTCCAGATGGGGCAAGCCTCATTATAATTTTCTTGGCCGTGATTCAGGTTTGGTATTTTATGTGTTTGTCCAGTTAAAGCCATACAGATTAGGAATAAAGGTCACATGTGTTGGTATGGCTATGTGAGCCAGTGATGAGATGACAGGCCTTTTTCAGGGAGGTCATGATACATTTGAGAGCAGTGGTAATTGCAGACCCATATATGATAAAACCATAGTCTATGATGCTGACAATAGAGCTTGAACGGCCACTGACAGTGCTTCTGGGGTTAGGTGTTTCCTGTGCCAGAATAATATGCCTAACCTCCCATTGGCAGACTTTGCAACATTGCTGATATGGACAGCGTATGACAGGTGGGGATCAAGGGTGATGCCAAGGTACTTGAACGATTGTGTTTGCTCTAGGATGGCTCCTTGTTTGCTTGCAATGGAGAGGTGGAGTTGTTTGTTTTTGTTGTGGGGGCTGCAGAAGACCATAGACTTGTTTTTTTTTTTCTGATTGAAAAGCAGTTTATGATTTAGGAACCAGGATTCAATGGAGGAGAAGGCCTGCTGAATTTTATATTGTAATTGGATTGGATCAGGGTCCGAGGTGAGGATCACAGCATCATCGGCATAGAGAATTATTTGTTCTGGGCAGCTGTCTGGTAGGGAATTTAAGAATAGGCTGAAGAAGAGGGGTCCCAGAATGGAGCCCTGGGGCACTCCTGAGTGGACCGGTCTAGGGTCCGAGAGTGTATCAGCGATTCTTACTGTCTGGGACCGTTCTTGAGGGTACTATAGCTCAAACCAGCCAATGGTGTCGGTTGACAGCCCAGTGTTCTATACATTTGAATGGACTCTTAAATGAATTTAACAGGTCAAATTAACACTGAGGAGATACAAATGGAATTTGGACTTTAGAAACCTATGCAACAAAACGGGCTATGCATTTACGAGGTATGCATTTAAGTTAACTTTACTGTACATCTTCCATTGTAACTGGAAGAAAAGTGCTGGTAAGGGGTAACTTAGTTAGTGGCTTAGCAAAGCTGGGATACAGCCAGAGGAAGAACACATTAGTTATTAGTGCCAAATGAAGTAAGCTGTGATGAGAGCTAATACAGCTGCTAAAACATTAGCCTGATAAGGAATTTAGAATAATGTATGGCTTAGTTGTAATTGACTTGTATTACTGTGATGTAAAAATCTCACATTGACTTGACAACAGGGACAAAGGTTACAGGACTCAGATACAGCATTCCTCTGGGAACTACTTGAAATGCGGGGAGGTTCAAGCAACTGGTATGCAATGGCATAGATTCCCATGCAATCTATAGCTTTACATTACAGCTGTCCTGTAGTCGGCACCTCACTGACTTTTTCTTCCAAAAGGTTAGAAAAGCAGTGTTCACTTTTTCTGGTTTTGGCCATGCTCAGTGGACCGCTAACAAGAAGTCTGCTTCCAGTGTTGGAAATAGAGTTCATTGAGGGAACTCATCACCTTTGTTCTAGTACTGAACATGTCTGATGAGTCTGTGCATATGTTTCTTTAATATATGTTGAACTTTCACACTTTATTTAGTCAGTTTTATGCCTTTAGGGGCATATTTATGGTCCAGCTGAAAAGATGACAGTTTAATAATGATATATCACGGATGATCATTATTAATTATATTCAAGGATCATGTTCAAGTTTCAGAACACATCACTGCAATCATTACTAAAAATGATTAAACAGGAATGTTAAATGGCCGCCAATCACAAATCATGATTTTATGCAAATCCTAATTATGTTTAATGATGATCTCATATCATCATGATTGATGTTTCATGACTACCCATGGTCAAGATTACTGCAATAAATTAAAAAAGAAAAAAAAAGTTCTATACGTTTGGAATTTATTTTGTCTTCTAGTTAGACATCTTAATTAGAATCATCAGTTACGACACATCTTCTGTACAAGCACATCACTTTCAGTTGTGCTTACTCTGACATCTTACTTCTTACTAGTGTTACGAAAGCTCAAATTGGTTTATATAGATCTATACCGTGGTTCTTTTTGTGGTTGTGGTGAGTCCCTACAAGTATCTGGTTTGCAGTCAAAGACTTTTCTAGCAGTCTGCAAATTAACACTCATAAGGAAGAATTATTTTAAAAAAGAAATTAACATTTATTTGATTCATGAACTGTGCTTTTGCAATATGCAAAGTAGTTATGCAAATGCATATACTATACATAACACTGCATGTACTCTTTCTAAAGGGAGTACAACTTGTCTTAACATAGTTTGCATTATTATTAATTTACTTAGCTGATATTTGACATTCACATTTCTTTTTTATATATAGATATTTGAATGGTATTTTCCACATTTTGTCAAGTATTTCTCATATGACTTACAATCTTGTAATACATAGCTAATGTAACACATGAATGATCATCACTTGATCATCCACATATCATCAAAAATCATCATGCTGATTTAAACTAGCAAAAATAGTTAATAATCGTCAGCTGGTGTTATTAAAGTTACATGTTTAATGATGAAATCATGATCTAGATGACGCTTTTAGATGGCAGTCTCCTTTGATGATGCTATGATAACATGAGACGATTAGTAATGATCAGTCATGAGTGACCTTTAAAAACATGATGTATGATTTACTGATTCACCTGGGACAGAAGGAGCCTATCCTCATTTTACCACTGGAACTGAGTCAGACTTTTCATTTCACTTCTGGAACTGAGTTCCCCTGGGGGGTCCTTCCCATCATACCTCTTAATCTCTCAGCATTAAAATGCATAGTGCTGGCCTTCAACATTCTGAGCAAATGTTCAGAATGCATAGTACTTTCTTATTCTGAAGTATAAGATGCCTAAGAATGGTGATCTATAACTTTTGATTATTAATGAATGTTTCTATTAATTTAGTACAATAGCAGTAACATTATGAGCAACATCAAGAAACCTTTATAGACAAAGGGTAAATTTGAGTGTAACAATCATAGTACTAGGTGAAATTCATAGCAGATGAGAGGCATGCCTCCCATTTCCACTACTGTCTGGCGTTAAGCTTCACTAGGCAGACTTAAACATTTGACAAACGGATGGTATGGGTTCTGATGGTTTGATCTCAGGCTTTGGAACTAACATGTTTAAGTTCAAATCTGACCAGAGCCACTTGCTCACTGGTACTCTAAGAAAGCTGCAGTAGCTCTAAGTGTAACAGCAAGGTTCATGAGATATCAGGAATTCTGGTGTTTTGTAATAGGTTGAACTGGGCTTTGCTCTTCTATTAAGAAGCAGGTGATAGTGCATGTTCCTAAAATAACTGTTGTACTCACTTTTTATTCTTAGTTCCTCCCCCAACACCACCATTGATTTCTGCAGAAATCATTGTACATAACAGAGTGGCTCCATGAAGGTCTGACTTCAGCATTAGTATTTTAATGAAAGCAAAGCAAAACAGTCTGATCTATTCTGATGGAGAAATATGGCAGCCACGTTTGTCCAGCCAATGATGTAGAAAAAAATATGTTGCATGTAATACCTTTTATTGGGCTAAGAAAATTGTTTTTGAGACTAGATTTGGAAAGTTAGACTCCGTTTGCCAGGTAAGTGGCTGGCCACCGACAAGCTGTAGGAAGTTAAACTTTCAAAACCTAGTCTGAAAAACTATTTTGTTATTCTAATAAAAGGTGCCACTTGCAACGTTATGTGTTGTTTTCTTCTTATTTATTCTGATGCAAAGCAGTGCAATTGTTGTTATTATAGTCTTAAAGTGGTATAGTTCCCTGATGATAGGGATCTGATACGCTCCAATCACAGTTCTAACTGACCAACTTCAGTTGTAGCAGTAGTAGTCTATTTTTTTAATGATATGAAAAGGGATAACCCAATTGAGCAGACCTCATTTTCAATGGGATCCCTATTACAACGTTACAAAAAAAGAGGAAGAAAATATCACACAAGGTTTGCACAATACTCAGAGAACAGTTACCTATCATATTATATATACGTGAGACATGCAAAAAACGTGTAACATATTTATATTTCCTATGCATGTTTCATTATTGCTTAGTATATATTCTACAGAATACTAAAATTATAAAATATATCATACAATTTAAGAAACAGAGGGAGAGGGAAAACACTCTGAAAGAAAGAATTGTTGAGTACCTAGAGGCCAGCGGGGCACAGGACCCAAAGCAGCATGGATTCACAGCAGGAAGATCATGTCAGACAAATCTAATCAATTTCTTTGACTGGGTGACCAAAGTAACAGACCAGGAAGGGGCTGTGGATATGGCCTACCTAGACTTTAGCAAGGCATTTGACACAGTCCCGCACAAAAGATTAATAATCAAGTTAGCCAGCCTGGGAGTGGGTCCCAGGATGGTAGCCTGGGTAGCAAACTGGCTGCACAACAGGACACAGAAGGTAATAGTGAATGGAACACATTCTGAAGAAAGGAGGGTTACTAGTGGAATACCTCAGGGCTCAGTACTGGGTCCAGTCCTCTTTAACGTCTTTACAAGTGACATTGCAGAGGGTCTGGAAGGAAAGGTATGCCTCTTTGCAGATGACACAAAGATCTGTAACAGAGTTGATACATAAGGGGGGGTAGAAAGGATGAGAAGGGACTTGGCAAGGTTGGAGGAATGGTCAGACATATGGCAACTTAGATTCAATGCAAAGAAGTGCAAAGTAATGCACCTGGAAATAAAAATCAGGAGAAGAGTACACAATAACAGGGGAGGTACTAACGACAACAATAATGGAAAGGGATCTGGGTGTAGTCATATCAGATGACCTAAACGTGGGTAAGCAATGTGAGAAGTCAGTAAGGGGAGCCAGAGGGATACTGGGATGCATAGGGAGGGGTATCACAAGTAGAAAAAGGGAAGTGGTAATCCCTCTATACAGACAGTTGGTGAAAACCCATATGGAGTACTGCGTGCAGTTTTGGAGACCTCATCTATGCAAGGACATAGACAGGATGGAAGTAGTCCAGAGGAGGGCAACTAAAATGGTGCAGGGTTTGCATCAGAAACCATATGAAGAGAGACTGAGAGAGCTTAATATGCATACCCTTGATGAAAGGAGGAATGGGGGGACATGATAGAAACATTTAAGTACCTCAAGGGAATCAACAAAGTCCAGGAGGGTAGCATCTTGCAGAAAAAGAGATGTGTAAGAACAAGGGTGCATAATTTAAAGTTAGAGGGGGACAGCTCAGGGGTTATGTGAGGAAATTCTTTTTCATGGAGAGAGTGGTGTAAGCATGGAACCACCTTCCTAGAGAGGTTGTGGGGTCTAAAACAGAGAATTCAAACATGCATGGGATAGACATAAGGCAATTATAGTGGGGGGTTGCAGGAAGTAGGCTGTTGATTAACTAGAATCTGCAGCTTATCCAATAGGTAGGGAAATGGGCAGACTGAGTGGGCCAAGTAGTCCTTATCTGCCGTCAAAGTCTATGTTTCTATGTTTCTGCTCAGTAGCCTACATCAAAACCAAAACAGCATTGTTGTGGTTTCTTTCCTGCTTTGATTAACAATGTCTTTATCCCATTTAGACCAATCTGCTTGTCAGTTGACCTTCAGCTACAGAGGAGTGTGTTCCAAGCTTTTAGGCCTACATGGTAAAAGGCTGATCTAACTAAAGAAGTTTTCCTTGGAGGGGACAACATATTCCAATCCTTGTGTTGATCTCAGACCTTTTGTAACCTCTCTCTATTCAATACCATCCAAGAGCTAAGTTGGGACCCTACCAACACTATATAAATACATGAGGTTTACAAGATGCATTTTTCTTCTATCAATCAATCTTAACTGTCCCAGTTCCAAATATAGGTTGCAGTGGCGTGACTGCTGGGCTGGCATCAAGGAAGAAATGGGCAAATCTGTTATTCATGACATCCAGCTTTGCCAACACCCACCCTGATGTTTCCATAAAGAGCAGATTGCCATAATCGAGTATTGGTACCATCATGGAATCCGCAATCACTTTCTGAAATTCTCTTGGCAGACAGTTCCTTTATTCAATATAGCATTCCAAACCTTGTTCCCAAATTAGCTACTGTTTTCCCATTTACATTTTTCAGCCAAATTCCCAAGTATTTACAATACTTGCTTTGTTCTAAAATTATGTTATTTTTTGTGACTACTGGTAATGGGTCCTTTACCAACTTGGAGCTATGATTTCCTTGGAAAATCATTGTCTGGGACTTTTTAGGATTTACAACTAAGTTGTTTCTGGATAAAAAAAAAATTCTGTATCTGATCGAGCTTGTTCTGCAAATTTATTGTAGTTTGTCTAATGGAGATTCCCGATGCACATAACACGTTGTTATCTGCACACAGATAAACTTTTACATCATAGTTTTTCAAAGTGAGGTCAATCATATAGACCTTAAATGGTGAGTAATCAAAGAGGCAGGGGAGTCGCATGATGTTTTGTAGTGAACAGATGCTTCTTGCTCAGCTCCATGCTCCAGGCCTTAAATTTGATAAAATAATTGAATTTAAAAGCTGGATTTTGCTTACCAGTGTTCCCTATCATAGCTCAAATATGGCAGAAGCTCCAGAAAGTGTGTAATCCAAGATGGAATTGGCAGTATCTCTGGAAATTAATGGGCTACCTGAATCTGAGACACCACTCCAGGCCCGACCTAAACTGCTGAGGAAGTGACCCACTCCCAATTCTCCAGAACCTGACAATGAGCCTAATAAGCTTGATTTGCTGCTCGCTTATACGGCTGGAATCAAGGTGACCCTATCCGAAGTGATGGATGACCTTTCAACTTCTTAAACCAACTCTGGAATCATTCCATCAGAGATTAAGGGATGCTGAGACTTGAATCAGCTCCCTTGAGGATGTACAAGTTAAGGAATCCCAGGAGGTGATCGAAATGCACAAGAGAGTGCACAAATTGGAACTGAAAACAGTCACACTGGTCTCCCTGGATGCCGAAAAAGCTTTTGACAGGGTTTCTTGGTCCTTTTTGTTTCAAACCTAAACTGCCTTTGGCTTCCCTGATAGTTTTATAAAATGGGTTAATTTGCTATATAAAGCCCCTACCACCCATATTTTCTGTAATGGAGTCCTTTTGGAACTGTTTGGCCTCCAAAGAGGTACGAGGCAGTGTTGTCCCCATCACCCTTTTTCTTTAACCTTTGTTTAGAGACCCTGATGAGACATTTTGTACTGCACCCTTTGATAACTGGTATCCCTATAGGCCCTTACACACATAAATTATCGACGTATGCCGACGATATTTTACTCCGCCTTACAAACCCCTCAGCTTCATTATCTGCAGCACTGCACATTCTCTGTCTGAATTTGGCCATCTGTCAGGCTAGAAATTGAACTTGTCTAAGACAGTAATTTTTCCTCTTAACCCTGTGACTTATAAAAAAGATATACATCTGCAGATGCAGCATTGTTGGTCCTCTGCATGTTTGAAATACTTGGATATTCAAATAGCTCAGGGGTTAAGAAATTGATTACTCTTAATCTGTACCCCTTATTGTCCACTATTAAGGTGGCTCTTCAACGTTGGTGTCTCCTCCCTCTTTCTTTATGGGGGAGAATTTCTGTTATTTGTATGAATGTTTTGCCAAGGATTAGTTATTCTATTAGCATGCTAGGTGTACTATTACCCCAAACCTGGTTCTCACAACTCCATCGAATCATTTCAGACTTTCTTTGGAATAGTAAAAAAACTTGTGTAGCTTACTGTAAACTGTTTTTGGTGAAATGTTATGGTGGACTCCAACTCCCAAACTTCTACTGGTGTTATTTGGTTTCACAGGCTAGTAAATTTTTGGTTTGGAATCTTCCGAGTATAGGAGAAGGTACAGACCAACTAAAAATTCTGTGGAAGGAGATTGAGATGCACTGTTATACCCACCATGGCATTTCTTTTCAGGCTCTTCTTTTTTGTCATGGTCTATGCTCCACCGGATGCTTTGGATACCCCAGTCAGCTGATCAGTGCATATCAACACTCTGTTTTGCTGGTTTCTAGGATATGTTCCACCAAGAGGTCCTCAACATCCAAGTCAATTAAACCCCAACTTGATGACTGCAGGTAAACCCCATCCTTATCTTTTATGCGTCATGCATCATGCTGCATTCTCAACAAAGACTGAAGGCTCCTTACAGTTGCCCTCCGCCTAACTCACACCTTTTTTTTTTTTTGAAATTTAAGTTTATTAGTTTTCAACATACCAACAAAAACAGAACCAATATATCCAAAACATTAACAGACTGAACAACACAAAATACCCCTTCCCCCACTAAACCCTCACATCATATACCAATAAATATCATATCGTCATATCACAAGTACCATACCCCCACAACCCCTCTGAGAAAAATATCAATACCTTCCCTAGGAAAACCCCCTCAAATTAACCATAAGAACAATCAAATGAATAAGTCTCAACCTGTAGACCCCATGACCCCCGCCCCCACCCCAAATGGGTGCACCATCATAAGACCAAAGGAAAACCCTCTTAAATCTGGATATCATTATATATCTGGGACAATATAACAGTACCCCTAGTCCTATGGCTCATATAAAATCACATAAAAGATCTAGCGTCATCAAATATACAAAGATAGTAACAGTATACCATATACCATATGAGGGCATAGGGATCGGGCTATCAAGTCCTGACATTACTCCAAACACATAGCTTGTAATTTGCCCCACCTTTTGTAAAACAGATCCATCCGATCTTTAAAACTAGCAATCAAACTCTCAGATTGGAGAAACGACATCAACTCCTTCAGCCAATCTGCATATGATAAAACCAGATGGTCCTTCCAATGCCTTAAGACCAGTTTCTTGACCGCCATGGACACTAAAGCCATATGGTAGCGACATTATACAGTATGTAAACTAGAAAAATCTCCCAAAACACAGACTTCAGGACAAAAATAATCACTAAGGCCTAGAAGGGGATCCAGATTCCTTTGAATTAGAGACCACAATGGAGCTACCTTAGGACACTCCCAAAAATATGAATTAAATTACCCTCCGCTAATAAGCACCTAAAACAGTCTGCATTGAGACCATTTACGCTGAAAAAGTTTAACAGGGTATAATAAAGATTATTCACAATGTAGTACTGTTTTAATCTCAACCTGTCCTGAGTGTGGTATCTATGCAAGTTTCGCCAAATGTTTGTCCAAACCGGGCCGGCATCAGGAAGAAGGTCTGCCCAGACCGAAGAGCCCTCAGCCCCCTCAGGTACTCCAAGGTTTAATAAGTGTGAATAAATTAAGGATACGGAGTGGGGCTGGGAAGCAAGGTTCACAATATTAGTTAGGAAGGGTTGGACTACCGAATGCCTAAAGGAAGTACCGAATTTAGTGCTCACTAGGTGTCGAAGCTGGAATACTTTAAAGATTCCCTTGCTGGGTATATCAAATTTATTAAGAATCTCATCTGATGGTAGTAGCAGGTCTTGACTATACAACTGCTCCACAGTAGCCTCCTTAAGTTGTGGGACCCACCCTGGGAATATCCAAGAATTTCCAAGTTTAACATTAGGGTTTCGCACCACTGGCTGTCCTAAATCCAACTCACCGGAGATCTGAAAGAAGTTGAGACTTTGTACCCAAACTCTTAGATTCTCAGCGACCACCTTATTTGTAATCAGCTGAGAAAGAGCCCTCAAGGGCAAATAGAACAAGGCGGAGATATCCAGCCCAAGTTCTAAGAAAAAGTCCTTCTCCAGTTGAAGCCAAATTGGACCAGCGCTCGAAGCCCCTGAGGAGAACCAACATCCCAACTTCGAAAGGTGGGCCGCCCAGTAATACAGTTGGAGATTGGGCAGTCGTAAACCACCCCTCCCTAGGGAGCGAGAGGTTAACATAGGAACGCCGAGCACCTTCCTTCACCAGATAAAACTGAGAATAACCGGTGAAGCTGCTGGAAAATGAGAGGGGTATCCAGAGATTAGTCAGGTTCAGTGGGTAAAAGATCCGGGGAAGTATATTCATTTTAAGAATATTAATACGCCCCCAGAGCGAAATCGGGAGAATTGACCATCTTTGCAAATCCTGGCTAATCAAGTCCCGAACTCTATCCAAATTTAATTTCTTCAACAAAGAAAGGTCAGTAGAGAAATGTATGCCCAAATACTTGATAGATCTGGGAGTCCATCTCATCCCGAAGGAAAGAAAGTCCTGCCTATTGACATAGCAATTTAAAGGGTATACCTCACACTTGGAAATATTTAACTTCTATCGAGAGAAGAAACCATACTTCTTAATAATATCAAGAGCCGCCTCTAGAGATGTTACTGGGTCCATTAAGTGACATGACATCATCTGCATAGACAGAGCAAACTAGGTCACGTTGTTGAAGCCTGACACCTCTCACCTGAGGAGATGATTTGAGTTTAATCAACAAAGGTTCCAAAAATAAATTAAATAGCAAAGGAGAGAGAGGGCATCCTTGCCTGGTACCAGCAAAGAGCCGAAGGAAGAAGAAAACCCATTACAATAGATTTTAGCCGAGGGGCATCTGTAAAGTACTTAATCGCATTCAAGAAAGAGTCGGAAACCCCATCTCACCCATTACAGCCTCAGAGAAAGGACCAATCAACCCGATCAAATGCTTTCAGCATCAAGAGAAATCAGGGCTATCGGGTCCGTTGCCGCTTGAGCGTACTGGAAGATATGAGACAGGGTTCTCAGATGATCCGCTGCCGACCTCCCGGAGACAAAACCAGCTTGTTCAGGACTCAGCAGGTCCATCCATACTTTTTTGATCCTTTCAGCTAAAATCTTAGCTAAAATCTTAATATCATAATTTTGAAGAGAAATGGGGCGATAGCTAACCGGGTCTGCCAAATCTTTATCTGCTTTAGGGATTAGAACAATAGTAGCTTCAAACAATGCGGGGTCAAGTTAAGAAGAGATTGGTAAATAGTTATATAATTTAAGAAGGATAGGTATCAGGTCTTCAGCAAACACTTTATAAAAATTTGCCGGAAAGCCATCTGGCCCAGGAGTTTTATCCGATACCAAGGAAGTGATAGTACTACCTATTTCTTCTGCCGAGATCGGTGTTAGTAAGCTCGCCTGCTGGGTCTCCGATAAAGAAGGGATGTCTATTGCTCTAAGATAATCCATGATGGCTGAACTAGAAAGGGGAGGAGAAGGGCATCTATAAAGCTCTGAATAATAATCCTTAAAAATACTCGCTATGTCTCTAGGCGAAGAAACTACCTTACCATCCAGAGAGAACAGCGAGGGAATTATCCTTGAACCCTCTAATGAACGGAGGCGTAAAGCCAGTAACTTACCAGCCTTTTCACCGGACTCAAAATATTTTGCTTGGGTTTTTAACATATAATACTCAGTCCTTTCCTTCAAAAGGTCTGAGTACTCATTTTTAACTAGCAAAAGCTCCTTAAAATCCTGTATCGAAGAAGTAACAGCATAACTGGCCTCTAGGTCCCTAACCTTACTCATCAGAGCCAAAGACTTCGCCAACCTAGTCCTTTTCCTAAGAGAAGCCATTTTAATAAGCTCCCCCCTAAGATAACATTTCAACGCACCCCAGAGCATATCAATTTTAGAGGTGGAATACAAATTGTCCTCCAAAAGAGGAAATCCGGAGCGAATATCAAGAGACAATCTGACGATCTTTTAACAGTTGTGTATTTAATCGCCATATTGAGTCCGAGTATCCAGGATCAAGAGACAGTTGCGTCCAGACTACAGCATGATCTGATAAAATTATCGGTTCAACACCAGAAGCAAGAATATTCGGAAAAAAGGGAGAGCTGACCAGAATCATATCTAACCTTGACTTAGCTCCATGCGGTTGAGAATAGAAGGAAAAGGCGCGACCGGAAGGATTAGCCAGGCGCCAGGGGTCGCCTAGACCAAACATCGAGACCAGATCCGAGAAGGCACGCTGCGCCAGGGAGGGTGGGCGTCTGTCTGGTGGTTCCCTATCTAAGGTGGGAGAAAAGGGCAGGTTCCAATCCCCTCCCAGTATAAATTGAACCTGGAGAAACCTAGCCAATTTATTAGCCAAGGCCATAAAAAATTCGGGATTACCTCCATTTGGGCCATAAACAGAACCCAATACTACCCTATCCCCATTCAAGCTACCATCCACCAAAACAAACCTCCCCTCCGGGTCTATAGCCACCTGCTCCTTAATGAACAATACATGTTTTTTAATAAGTACTGCAACTCCCTTACTGAAACTTGAGTTTCCGGCAAGGTAAGCCTGGGAGAAACCAGATCGGGAGAGCAGTCTGGATTCATCCTGGGATAAGTGTGTCTCCTGCAAAAACAGGATGTCAATGTGGAATAAGGAACAGTGGTTAAAAGCCTGTATTCTTTTAACCCGATCCCTAAGCCCTCTAACATTCCATGACGCTATCTTAACATTATTCATAGCCATTTCAAGAAAATAAAGATGCTAATATATGTCCAGACAGAGGCAACATAATATATAACTGGATGGTGCACCACATTGAACAACCCCGCCCAGAAATGAACTATATCGGTGAAGCAGCAATCATACAATATAACTGGGACATCTACTACTAAACCCCAATCCCCAGCCCTCATCCCCACATCAGAAAACCCGAAGTTTAACAAATAAACAAACCTCAGACTCAAATAAGCCCCCCTACCATCCCCCCACCAAGAACGTTTAACCAAGTCATAAAAACAATACCATAACCCCTCTCCCTCACCCTCCCAATCCCCCCGACCCACGTCCCAAAACCCCAACCAAACAAAACATAAGTATGTAAAGCGGGTAGGCCGAGCCTGACTATCCCAAAAGTTACCTGTTTAACCAAGAGCTCAGGCCCCCGAACCCTCAGCGTGAACCTCCAAACCCCCAGAGTCAGGGACCAGTACCCATAAAGAAACAGAGTCAATGACCCTCCCAGGAAAATGCCAACCCCTGCTACCAGGGCTGCCATCCCCGAGAGTCCCAACCCCGGGGGGAGGTTAGCTAACCCCCAAAATATGGCTCGCGATTCCACATCTAGCGAGCAAGTCCCCTGCTGTCGACCCCTCCGGCCACCCCCATAGTTGGTAACACAACAGAGGAAAAAAATTACAAGAAAATAGGGAGAGGGACAAGAAAAGGGAAAAATAGGTAGTAACATACCACCCCCTTATGGCAGCCCCCAATCACAAAACAGCTTTAGCAGGCAGTATCCCAACGCCCAAATAAAATCAAACCAGAATGAAATAATGGGAAGGGAAAAGAGATCCTACCCGAGACAAGGCAATCCAAGAAAACGAAGAAATCCAGAAAAACCCCCCATAATCCAAGCAGAGTTGCCATGTAGGTCTTCCTGCCACCGAGATTTCGTCCAAAACGTTGTTTCCAAGGGGATCCAAAAGGCCGACGGACCTGCCAAGGTCCGCCTCCCCGGAAGTCCCCTCCGGAAACAAACACCTCCAAAACTAGGTTCCGCCGACAGGGCAAATGGCCAAAATCGAGGCGTGGGAAGCGCCGACAAACCGGAGCCCGCCACCACAACCTGAATCCAGGCCAAGACCTCAAGAAAAAAGGGGGAGTCCCACAAGGAAAACGGAGAGACCAAAGGACAGCAAAGGCAAAAGGCAGAAAACCAGCGAGAGAGGAGAGAATGAGAGGCAGGGAGAGGCCCCCACCAAGTGAGTTTCTTCACAAAATTTAAACATTAGCAGAGTTAGTTTTAACCCAGCGATAACTAGGGATCAGTTCCCCCGACCAGGCGATTCAAAAAAATTTCAGCCACGTAATTTAAATAAGTCCGGCAGTTTGACTTCCAACTCTTTACTAGCCGCCTCTGGGGAGCTGTAGCTTGCTGTAGTGCCGTTAATCATAACCTTTAAAATCGCTGGATACACCATCCTAAATGGAATAGAAGCTGCAATCAATTTTTGCACTACTGGATGGTAAGCTGCTCTTCTCTCCCGAGTCTCCTTGGGCAGGTCCTGGGTGATCCTGATTTTCGACGAGCCCCAGAATATGTCCTTCAGCTCCCGAGTTTTCATAAAAACATGATTCCTCTCCACATAGCTCAAGAATTTTACAATAATGGGATGTGGAGGGGATCCTGGAGGAGGTTTAGATCTCAAGGAACGATGAGCTCTCTCTAGGTGATAGGTAGGGCTAATAGGGGAAGGACCAACAATTTTGCAGAGGAATTTTTGCAGAAAGACCATGATGTCTGGGCCCTCCTCTGATTCGGGTATTCCCAGAATTAGAAGATTATTTCTGCGGTTTCGTCCTTCTAAATCCTCGGTCTTTGCTTGTAGTTTTTTGACTTGTTGTCTGAGCTCAGTAATCTCTGTTTCAGCTCTGGACCTCCACGCTTCCGAGGAAATTAGCCTTGCTTCCATATCTGTGACTCTTGTAGAAACTGAGGAAAGATCACTGCGTAACGATTTTAATTCCCCTGCTAAGTCCTGAAGAATGTCTTTCAGGGGCGAAGCTCCTGGAGAAACTTATCCTCAGATAGTGGTACAATCTGCTGCCCTTTCTCCCCACCTCGATCAGCTCTGGTAGGGGCCTGGTTCCTCTGCTTCTTGGAGGCCTTCTCTGGGGAAGCAGGAGGAGTGTGCCTGACTGAGGCCTGCATGCTATCTACCTCCATCTCAAGCCAGCAACCGTTTATTTTCACTACTTCGGTCACCAAATAGTAGTAGAAACTTTCCCCAAGCGTTATTAATGTAAATTAGTCAAAAATATAAACAGGATGGCAGATTAAATGCACAAAAAGGCGACCAGCGGGGCGAGCTCAGCAACTCAGCTGCTCTCTAGCCAGATGCCATCACGTGACCTCCGCCTAACTCACACCTGTGACCTATGTACCCAGGCTGGATGGCTACCTCTCCAGAGCAGAATACAGTACCAGACCTGTATACTCACCAAAAGAATTCTCCTTGGGCACATGCCGCCTGGAGTCACAAAACTCTTTACTGCCCACAGCAGTACCCAATCTACATGAAGAGCTCGGCAACAGACATTCCAGGTCCCCAGGTGCCGGACCACTATGGGGCAGAGATCATTCTCACACAGGGCACCTCAGTATTACAATACCCTTAACAAGGAACCACTTACAGCTGCGACTCTTGGTCCCTTTAAAAGGGAACTTCGATGGTCCATTGCCTCAACCATGCAGTGTGACTGCCTCTCCTAAAGAATGGTCTTCACCTTGTATCAGTGACAGTGGTGCTCTGGGTTCCTGCCTCCTGTCCCTCTTTTGTCACCCCCCTGCACTCCTCCCTTTACCCACCCCTCCCATCTCAGCTGACACTTAGCCTGAGCCACCATCACCGATCTCATGCCACCCGCCCCTTCTATCTGACAATGGCGTTGCCTGCTTACTCCTCCCTTCCTCTCTCCACTTCATATGCAGTTCACCATCAGAACTTACTCATGCTGGCTATTGCTGTCTCTCTCTGCAAATCACTGTACGTACCATGCTTAATTCAACCTTGAAATGTAATATATGTATCTATTGTTTCCTTTGTATTGTCATTCCCCTACATCCTATGACATGGAACCGTTGTAAATGAGCAGTCCCTTCTCAAAGGTACTTGTAATCCTAGAGTTTACTAAATAAAAAAAAAAAGTTTCTCTCCATACTATATTTGATCTACTTCACAAGGATAAAATAGTTACACTTGAAGAGTTTGATATTAAATACTCTACACCTTGCCCCGCAAGTCTTGCATTTGCTTTTTTAACTTAAGCATTCTATTCAGGAATTTTTAGGCCCTCATCCATGGTCCTTTTCAGACAGTTCAACTTACTGTAAATTAGTAGAACTGGCCTCTCAACCACACACAGTCTCTGCCTTGTATAAATCCCTTAGGGATTTTATAGGTGTTAGGAAGAAAGTGACATGCAGTTATTGGGATATGGAGTTTCCCAAAGCTGAGTTAGACTTAGGGCCCACCCATCTCTGGGATTTTGTACACAGATACATTGAGGAGGACAAATTGTGTTTAATCCAGTACAACATTTTGCACAATGCCTATTACACAACTCAACACTTGTTTGATTTTGGAAAGGTGACCGATACAACACGTGAGAAGTGTAAAACATACGAGGGTACTCTAAAACACCTTTTATGGGACTGCCCTTCAATTTTGAAATTTTGGAATCATATTAAATCCTGTTTAGACCCACTCTTGGGTTTGCAGCATAGCTTTACACAGGAGCTGTGTCTTTTAGGAATTGGAGTCCGGCAATTAACAGGTGCCCAGAGGTATCATATGGCTTTAATCTCAGCAGAAGCCAAATTAGTGACCTTGTGACACTGGCTAGATGCACAGATTTCCAAATATAAAGAATGGCATGTTGAGATCTTGACCTTTTTGTGAATGGAAAAGTCAGTGGCAAGCCTGTGGTACAATCTTGCATCTTATAAGGTAAGGTGGGGAAAACTAGATGTTCTTTTAAACTTGCTTTAGCCCAGAACTTTATACTTTATCATTTTTACGTTCACTTGCGCGTATGCGTAAGGAACATTTTGGGAGAGTAGTCACTTGGAGATGTGCCTATCCCACCCAATGCACTGCTCCCTTGAGCAGGCATGGTGGTCCTGCACCAATAGGTGCAGGAGCTCAGTATGACAGCGGTGTGCCTCTGCTTCAAAGGAAAACACTGCTGTCATACTGAGCGCTGCCGCCGTCCCCTCCATCACGCGCTCTCCGCCTGCGTGCGTCACGCCACCCCCCAAAGCTTTCCTGCCATGCTGAGAGCCCACCCCAGTGTGGCAAACCATTTGTTTTGCCGATGGGGGTGCCCAATCCCCCGTCGGCCCCTCGGCCCCCCCACACATCTTCTGCCACGCTGGAAGCCCACCCCAGCATGGCAAACATCCCTCATCGTCTTTTTTTGCCCTGTAAAACAAAAGCGGTCCCATGACGCATCTCCCAACCCCCACAACCTGCACCCACCCACTGTGCACCCAGCCTCCCCACACCCCCACCTCATACTTATCTCTGGACTTTGCCTTGACGATCTTCGTGTGGACCGGGAACACGTCTGCACTCTTCAAAACCGACCGCGAACTGAGGAAATGCCGGTAAGCTGTATAATAGGCTACATAGGGAGGTTTCAACTTTATTGCATATCTCAGTCATTTTTTTGAATTTTTGCACCAAATTTTCAACATGTGGTTTTTGGAACCCCTTCTCATGAATGATGTCACTGTCATGGCATTATTCAGGCCCGAAGGGTGATTTCGCGGGCACTGCATAGTCACTGTGTGAAATCACCCTTCAGTCTCAAATAATGCCATGACAGTGACATCATTCATGAGAAGGGGTCCCAAAAACCCCATGTTGAGAATTTGGTGCAAAAATTCCAAAAAATGACTGTTTTATGAGTCTGCATTGCGCAGTTCCTACGCAGACTCGTAAGTTTGCGAATTTTCAATATTTTCACTCCAGATTTTCAACATTGCCATTTTACCACACCTTCTTATGAGCACTGCAGCTGTCATTTTTCACATCTTGCCCAAAACGTGTTTCCGCCCATGTAGCGCACAATGGCACAGTTGGTGTGCGAACTCAGTGTATGGGACACATTAAGAAAATCACAGTGTCACTGTTCATGAGCAGAGGTCTTAAAATGGCTATGTTGAAAATCTGGTGAAAAAATTCCTACAAATAACTGTTTTACAAGCGTGCGTTGTGCAGTTCCTACATGCGCTCATAAGTTTGCATATTCCAATATTTTCCTCCAGATTTTCAACATTGCCATTTTCCCACACCTCCTTATGAGCAGTACAGCTGTCATTTTCAATCCTACCCAAAAGCGTCTTTCCCTTCATGTAGTGCACAATGGCGCAGTCGGTGTGCGAAATCAATGTATGGGACACATTAAGAAAATCACAGTGACACTGTTCATTAGCACAGGTTTTAAAATGGCAATGTTGAAAATGTGGTGAAAAAATTCCTAAAAATGACTGTTTTACGAGAGTGCGTTGCACAGTTCCCACACACGCTCGAAGGTTTGTGAATTTTCAATATTTCCACTCCAGATTTTCAACATTGGCATTTTACCACACTTCCTTATGTGCAGTACAGCTGTCATTTTTCACATCCTGCCCAAAATGTGTTTCCGCCTATGTAGCGCACAATAGGGGTAGCAAAAAGATCATGCTGACAATTTATTGTGCAAATACCAGCAATTGCACAGGGCATTAGGGTAAAGCACCATACATGCCAAACACCACTGCAAATACCTGCAATTGAACGTTCGGCATTGACAAATGCTTGTTATTGATGTGGTAGTCTTGAGGGAACCATTTTAAAAGGGCTGAAGTCACCTAGTTGGGATCCTTTTTTGGACCTTTTTTGTGTATATTTTAGGTTTTATGTTTGGCCTGGATGGTATTAAGTTATTATTTTCTGACTATTATTGCCGTTAAGGTCATGTTCTACTTGGATCCTGTACCATTTTTGCTTACCAGTGTATAGTATCACTTTTGTGGAAACATACTGTTTCAGCGTATATAACTGTGGGTATATCTTTTTATTTTATTACATCCTGTGCTGTCTTTTTTTTTCCAAAATAAATAAAGTTTACTAAATTTCAAAAATTCATATAGACATTAAATGACAAGAGCCCCAGTACTGATCCTTGGGGGCACCTGAAATAATCTGTGCCCTGAGAAAAACATTTACCAATTTAACTAGTTGCTGTGTCCCCTTAACATAATCAGTATACCATTTCAGAGTGGTGAGTGAAAATCTCAGGGCCTAGAGTTTGGACAACACAGCAAGATGTCATGGTCTAGGGTATCAAAAGAATTGGAAAGATCAGTAAAGACAGCCCGCATTGATACTCCCCTGTCCAAGGCCTCCTGGATGTCAACCACCACTCTGATCAAAGCTGTGCTGTGGTAGTGCTATGTTGGACTGGAATCCAGATTGGAATTCACTCATGATGATATTATTTTCCAGAGATTGTTTCAATTGTAGACTTACTAGTCTCTCTAGTATTTTAGACACTGTTCACAACAATGAAATAGATTGATAATTTCCTGTATCTGTTCTATCTCCAGGTTTGTACATAGGAATTGTTTTGGCTATCTTCCAAGCTCTTGGAAACTCACCAGAATGCAGAGACACATTAAACATACAAGTGAAGAGTGTTAAGATTAATAGAGTAGCATATTTCAGCTACAGGGGCAGGATACCATCCCATCTCACTGCCTTTGAAACATTTATTTAGTTCTTTCATTACTTCAGCAACTTTAATTTACTAAATTTAAAAAAATGTCAACTAGTATTCACTAAAAAAAACATTTTTAACT
The DNA here is from genome assembly GCA_016271365.2 of Neoceratodus forsteri. NCBI lineage: Eukaryota > Metazoa > Chordata > Ceratodontiformes > Ceratodontidae > Neoceratodus > Neoceratodus forsteri. The sequence goes on from CM028134.1 coordinate 38,483,640, forward strand.
GGAACACAGGCCTTCAGGTCTTTTCCCATCTTAAGATCGTTATCCAAAGTAAGGGCTTCTGCTCTCAATGTAGCAAAATAATTACTAAATTGGGTTTGAGCTTCTAAACCTATTGGTATATTTTGTCTTTGAATTATAGATTGCTTGGAGAAAGCCATATTTGCTTGATTTTTTTAACTTCTTCATGATTTTCCAAAACTCTTGGACCCGGATATTCAAAGCAGTCACACATGGCTCTACTGAGTTGCTCCGGTGCAAGTGCAGAATTGCGCCAAGGAGCCATATTCAGCGGAAGCCAGTGCGCAGTACAAAATCCATTGTGCCAATGTGCAGCTATAATGTATGCAGGTCCAAGTGCAGGGGGCATTCCCATGAATATCCAGTGTGGTGGCATATTCAACCATGAAAGCATGGCGGAAGAGTGGAGCAAATTGAAGTTGCTCCGAGCAGACTTACTCCTATAAATACAGGGTGCAAACACACGGACAGCAGTTGCACCAGGAGTGAGATTGAGAGGGGGAGACAGAGAGAGACAGACAGAGAAAAGGACAGACAGACAAAGGCCACACACAGAGGGACAGGGACAGAGAGGTGGCCTGGGAGAGGGAGAGGGGGCAGACAGAGAGAGAGAGAGAGACACACACACACACACAACCTGTGCACCAGGGTTGCACACAGCCAGCAACCAACTGCACAGGGGGACAGTGGACAGCAAGAGCCATGGACAGTGCACCCTTCCTGATGGAGGCAGTACTGAGGGGTATGAGGGGGCAGGATGAACAGTGACATGGCCGAGGACAGGCCCATCAGTGGTATGCCTGACACAGATGGTACCGTGCTCGCATCACCTTTGAGAACTACAGTTAAACTGAGATTGTGGGCCAGTACTGCCTGAACAAGGCCATTCTGAGGCAGCTCTGTGAGCTGTACAGTGAAGAGATGCAGGTACCCACCAGACGGAGCCATGCCATGTCCATGGAGATGAAGGTGACTGCCAGCATGTGCTTGCTCACCATGGGCACCTTCCAAAGACTAACAGGGGACACCACAGGCATCACCCAGTTGGCCACATCCCACCTCCTCACACAGTTCCTCAATGCTCCGCTGCCATGCACTTTGGAACATATCCATTTCCCCAGAGAACAGGTGGAGCATACAGCAATCATGCAGGACTTCCACAGGGTGGCATGCATGCCCAGCATGATTGGGGCCATTGACTGCACCCACATGGGCATCCGCATGCCACCTGGCCCTGAGGGTGTGGCATATATCAACAGGAAGGGGAGCCCGAATGTCAACTGCTAGGTGGTGTACGATGCCACGGGGCACATCACCATTGTCTGCACCACACATCCTGGGAGTGCACATGACGCGTTCATCTGGCACATACCCACGGGCCACCTAGTGGGTGAGTATAGCATGGGCAAGGGGTGATGGGTAGAGCAAACTTGGGGATGGGGTGGGCAGGGTGTGAATGGTGGCATGGGCACCAGGGACAGGCAAGAGGTACAGCACAGAATAGCAGAGGGCTAACCAGGTCATTATCCACACAGATGACAGCACATACCAACTGAGGCCCTGGCTGCTCACGCCCTACCGGTGCTCGTCGTCCCCAGTAGATGATTGGTACAACAAGGTACACGCCAGCATGCGCAACATTATCGAGCATGTCTTTGGCATGCTGAAGGCATGGTTCCATTGCCTAGACAGGTAAGATGGTGCCCTACAGTACAGCCCCTCAAAAGCCTGTGGCCTATTCCTGGCCTGATGCATGCTGCACAACATGGTCATTGACCATGGGACAGCTGTTGAGGCTGATGAGGGAGACAGTAGTAGGGACAATGGAGGCAATGGACTGGAGGGTGGTGGACAGCCACCCCCTGGATGGAGGGACCCCCGGCTGCTCCAGCAGGTGTGAAGCCACAGTGACACCATCGCACAGGAGCACTATGATGCACACAGGTAGGTGGTGCGGTACACGTGCATGGGCCACAAAAACAGGTACAGCACACATGCAGGGGCATGCATGGCAACTGGCATGCACACACAGAGGCATGATGCAGGGGTAGGAGAGTCAGTCACACACACACACACACACACACACACACACACACACACACACTCACATACACACATTTGCATCCCCCTACCCAGGCATTAGTATGTGGCATGGATCAGACGCATTGCACCAGTGCACAGGCATAACCGGTACTAAACTGCCCTCATCACGCCCACACCACATGGTCCAGTAGCCGGGCGAGCACACACACAGGCAGCATGCGGTGCAACACATAGGTGTGACACCAGTGGTAGGCACACATACACCGCCCATGTGTGCACAGGGCAGCAGCTGCAGACTGCGGTCCGGGTGGCCCACAGATCAGGGCTACTGCATGGTACTATCACCACCATGGCCATGGGGGTGGCTGCACCAGGGCTGATCGGCAGCCACAGGCTGCACATCAGCCAGGGGGAGTTTGCAACAGCCCCCAGGGGTGGAACTGCAGGACTGTGACCGTGTCCTCGCAGGGCTGTGCAGGCACCCAAACAGGCCAGCCCCGGGCATGCCTGGGAGGCCTACATCAGAGCCTGGTGTTGACTGTGTTGCGGTCACCCAATGCTGGGTTTGTGGGGTGGACAGCACTCTGTGGGGGGTCACCTGTGCATGGCCATGCCCTGTGGCAGGCATCCGTGATCGCACTGGCAATGCGATCCAAGGATGCAGTCATGGCCTCCTGCATGCATTGCATCCCTGCCAGGATCTGAACAGTGCCCCTTTCCTGCTGCTCAGCTAACTGGTGTATCTCCACATTCAGTGCATGCACTCCAGTGGCAAGCAGCACTTGTTGCTGAATGGACACACACAGCAGCCGAGTGTGCTTAGCCAGACGGTTGGCATCCTGGGGCTCCCAGGTGGGATGCCGATCCTCTTGTGGTGACCGGCCATGCTGCACAGCCGCCTCTCCAGTAAGCACTGCACAGTGGTGTCTGCAGGGGGAGTGGGCACAGCAGGTGCACCAGCTGTGGACCCTGTGTCTGGCTGCCCAGTGGAACCCGCAGCCTGCTGCCGTCACCCATCTGGCCGCTGTACGCCAATCTGCACCTGTGTGGCTGCACCACCACCACAGCAGGGCACAGCCATGGCAGCACACACTGCTGCACTCGCAGTGGTGGCAGGGAGCTGTTCTGCTGCTGGTAGAGCACTGGGCATGGTGGCTGTGTCTGATGCCAGCAGGGGTGACTCACCCACAATGTCGCCCATGCTATTCAGGAACTGTGAGTAGTCCTCATCAGAATTGTACCCCACCCCAATCTGTGTCTCTACACATAGGAGACCAAGGCTGGCATCCTGCAGGATCACATCCAGGGCCTCATCTGACCCCAGGTCCAGGACATCAGCATGAACAGTGGTGCTGAGCTGCAACCTGTCGGGCCCCCAGATGCTGGTTTATGTGGATGGCTGGTCCTCCAGGGCAGTACCGGCGTCCACTGGTGCAACCGCTGTCGGTGCCCCATCCTCTGCATGGAGGCATGCTGGTGCTGCAAAAGAAAGATGGCATGTCAGTGATGCAATGTCCACATGTGCCCCCCCATACACTGCCATTGCATGTGTCCTGCAGCATGGCCTGCGCGAGGGTGCACACACATGCACATGACATGCATGATGGCTGCATGCACACCAGAATGCCCGAGTATGCACCCTCTGTGCCACCAGCTGCGCGTGTCTGACCTACATACCATGCAGTGATGGGCTGCCACTCATCTGGAATCCTCCCCCAGGCACACCCTTCACTGTGGTGCAGCATATGGTGGCTGCCACCAACTCCTCCTGCAGCATCAGCATGGGTGCATCCACTGGACCGCCTTCTGTGGCAGAACGGGATGCCCTGATGGCTGCCTCCTTCTCCTTAATCCACCACTTGTCAGTTCCAACCTGTTTGTGGCACTCCTGCACTGACCACTGGTGGCTGCCGTGAGGTTCACGTAGGTCACCACCTCCTCCCATGCACCAGGCCTGGCCTGTGGTGTGCCTGTGGCACCGCTCAATAGGGGCTCCCTGTCCAGGTAGGCCTCAAACAGAGCATCAGTCTCGGCCTATGTGCCGACATGTTGCTTCCTGTGGACATAGACAGCACAGTGTGTCAGAGGCAGCATCTCCCTGGTCCATCCCACCCTACAGTGCTGTCTGCTCCCAGTGTGCTGCAGTGGCATGTACCACTTACCTATCAAGTCTGCAATACCGGTCCATGGCCTGTGCTGTTCTGTCATGCTTATAAGGTATAACACATGCAAATGAGGTTGAGCACAACAGTAATGCATGCTCATGCACCCACTGCACCATGCATTGACTGATGAGTTCATTTGCATGTAGTGTCTAAATATTGAGATATTGCCCCATACGCACTGGGATTGCAGTGGAGCAAGTCACAGTGCAATGTGCACACATACACGGTGCACAGGCCTGCAGTGCGCATATGCATCACACTATGATGGTGTCAGTCTTGCACCATGCATGGACAGCGCAATGCAGTAGTATTGTGCATGATGCGCATGGACAGCTATGTGTATGTCATGCATGGGGTACTGTGGTCTATCACGCATGTCCGCAGTGCGCAGTGGTGGATGATCCCTGACCCCTGGGTCAGATCTCTGACCTTGTGACCCCACTCAGCCACGCTCACTCCATGCAACCCCAGCGCTGCATGATAGGTGGACTCTGTGCATTCTCCCACATATCGCACATTAGGTGCATGTTGTAGACATGTGCGCCGCCTCCTGCCATTTTTTCCACTAATACCAATAATGTAACGTGGCACAGGGAAGAGGCAGGCATGCTCCTAACTGGTCACAGGTTGATCTGGCCAACCTTATGACCTGTGTGGAGCCCCTTGTGCCCCAGCTGTTTACCCAGGTGCCCATGCAGCAGGCCAGGGGCACTGTGTGGCAGGGGATTGCTGCCAGTCTGGAGTGCAGGATCAGGGTGCCCAGGACTGGCAAGCAATGCAGACACTGCTACGGTGACCTCCTCAGGCAGGACCCGGATAGGCTCAGGAGGCTTGAGGCACATGCCAGGCATGGAGTTGTGCCACAGCCAGGTAAATCATCCCATGTTGCATGTCTGTTCTGGAGCTGTACTGTGGTGTTGTCTTGGCTGCCTGGCATGCCCTACAGAGGGGTACACTGACATCATGCATATCATGGTGTGGCATTGCTAGCTTCCACTTGCATTGTGATGCAGCCATGCAGCACATGTTGGGCAGGAACACACCCTGTGCACAGGGGTCGGATGCAGCTGCTGTGGTCAGTTACTGATGTGCACCTGTCTTCTTTCCATTCCCAGGACCAGAGGACCACAGGCAGGCCAGGGCTGCAGCAGCACAGCTGGGAGCAGTGCGCAATGATGGAGGTGGACCAGCACCAGCAGGGCCACAATGGGGCAGGTTAGCACTGTCATGGTCCTTCACACTGTCCATTGGGGTGGCAGGGGGGAGTGGGTGCAGGCATGGCCACCTGTGCCATATGCCATGGCAGCTGTGTGTGTCACATTGTGTGTGGTGCATGCCGCTGTGGCATGTCCATTGCACATGTGTGCCGGCTGTTGGTGGGGTGGGCATGTGCCCAGCTGCCACCGTTGTTGCTGTGATGCTGCCAGTGCACTGTGCCATGTGACTGTCATTGAGCAGTCATGTGGCCATTGTGCAGAGGGACCACCTCTGTGCAGTGTCATGGTGCACCGAGTTGCTGGCTGGCATTGGCCCACCCACCTGTAGGTGGCCGGTACAGGCCTTCCAGGAATGTGTGTTCCAGCTGCCCATTGTGCACTGTAGGTGGGCATGGTTCCTTGGGCCATTGCACTGATCACCTTGCTATAGGTGTCCAGAGGCCAGTGCGCAGACCCCCCAGACGAATGCTGAGCAGGCTAATGAGGGAGATCCTACTTGTGGTGTCCTGCATCCTGGAGGTGGTGGTACAGATGAGGCGGATGATGACAGCAGAGAGGAGGGAGCGTAGGATCACCAGGGTGGCCGGACAGGGCCATCGTTAGTGTTACCCTTGTTTTCCTGTTTCCCCTGATGTACCTTCCCCTACAGTCTCCCCTCCCACTGTACAGTCCATGTTCCCCGTCCCCTTCCCTTGTTGTACTTACCCTTTTCCACCCCTGTTTCTGTAAATACTGCACTTAAATATATATTTTTCTGACATACCTGCCTGTGTCTGTGACTGCTTTGCAGGTGGTGTGAGGAGCCATGCTGCAGTGGCCCAGTGTCTGTCCGTGTGGTGTGCATGAGCAGGAGTGTGTGTTGTGCTACTGTGGTTCACTGCTGTGTGCTGTGGTGCGTCCCACTGTGGTGGTGTCCATCCCCTGGGTTGGTGGCTGTGCCTTGGGGGTGCCCATGGGGCAGCTGTCAGGAGTGTGTGGCAGGTGTGTGCATGATGGTGGCACACGGCCATGGTCAATGGTTGGGTATTGTCTGCACACTGTGTTGAGGCCCTCTGCTTGCGTTGTGAGGCCTGTCCCATGTGGTCTGCCACACTGCCTGCCACCCAGCATGTTCAGTGCCTACTGTGTGGGCTTTCTGTGTGCCTGTGTGGTGTGTGTGTGTTTGGCCATATGGTCTTGGGTGTGGGCTGCAATGGTCTGGGGGGCACGGACAGCGGCCTGCTGGGGGGGGGGGCTCCCTTGCTGACCCTCCATTGCCTGTTGGCACCTCCTGCCACCTGCTATCTGTGCCACTGTTGCGTTCTGGGGTCACGTGTCTGGGTGCCTGTGTGTGCCCTGCTGGTTGGGACCTCTTGTGGCCTGTCACTGTGCCTCCATGGCTCCATCCCTGGGTCTGTTCTCTGTGCCCTGTCCCCCTCTGTTGCTGTGCTGCTCTGCTGCCAATTGCACTGGAGCATCTCTGTTTGCACCATGGCACAACTCTGCCATATTCAGTCAGGTTGCGCTGGTGCAGTTTGGCCTGCACAACCTCTGAATATGGCTCCGGTTGTACCATGGCACATCGGATTTGTGCTGCGCTGGACTTGCGCTGGTCTTTATCACATTTCTAAATATTCAGGCCTTTTATTTGATTTTTGTTTAAGTTTCTGATCAAAATTTTACAGTAAGCTTCTTTTATTAATTTAACTTTCTTTGTATAGTCATTATGTACAGTATTTGTCAATATTTGTCCCAATCCATTAGTCTGTTAAGTTTTTCAGCTAGGTTCTGCAGTTTATAACTACTTTTAAACCTATTTAACTTGGAATTATACTAAAGAGCATTTGTCATTTTTACCTTTTTCTTCCTTTCTGGAGCAGGTTTATTACATGTTAACATATATTGTTGCTAGAAGTAATCCCAGGCATCATTAGGTGTGGGTATAAGCTCTAATTTTGACCAGTCTATAGTCCTGTTCCTATAGGAAAAACATAATAGAGATTTTTAATTCATAGGCACATAGAAACATAGAATTTGCTAGCAGATAAGGACCACTTGGCCTACCTAGTCCGCCCATTTCCCTACCTAATGGATAAGCTGCAGATCCTAATTAACCAACAGCCTACTTCCTCCTACCCCCCACTAGAATTGCCTTATGTCTCTCCCACACATTCTTGAATTCCACCACTGTTTTTGACTCTACAACCTCCTCAGACAGGCTGTTCTATGTATCCACAACCCTCTCTGTGAAGAAATAATTCCTCACATTACCTCTAAGCCATCCCCCCTCTATCTTCAAATTGTGCCCCCTTGTTCTTGCACATCTCTTTTACTGAAAGGTGCTACCCTCTTGGACTTTGTTGATTCCCTTGAGGTATATGAAAGTTTCTATCATGTCCCCCCTCTCCCTCCTTTCCTGGAGGATATACATCTTAAGTTCCTTTAGACTTTATTCATATGTCTTCTGATGCAGGCCCTGCATCATTTTGGTTGCCCTCCTCTGGACAGCCTCCACCCTGTCTATGTCATTGCAGAGATGGGGTCTCCAGAGCTGTACGCAGTACTCTAGATGTGGTCTTACTAACTGTCTGTACAGAGGGCCAACAACTTCCTGTTTTCTACTGGTGATGCCTCTCCATATACATCTCAGTATCCCCCCAGTCCACCTTACTGCCTTCTCACTTTGCTGACCCACCTTTAGGTCATCTGATATGACTACCCCCAGGTCCCTTTCCATTTTTCTTGTTGTCAATATCTCAACCCCCATTATGTACTCTTCCCCTGGGTTTTTGTTTCCCAGGTGTATTACTTTGCACTTCTTTGCATTGAATCTAAACTGCCATACATTCGACCATTCCTCCAACCTTGCCAAGTCCCTTTTCATCCTTTCTACCCTACCTTGCATATCAACCCTATTGCAGATCTTTGTGTCATCTGGAAAGAGACATACGTTCCCTTCCAGTCCTTCTGCAATGTCACTTATAAAGACATTAAAAAGGACTGGCCCCAGTACTGAACCCTGCGGTTCCCCACTAGTAACCCTCCTTTCTTCACTGTGGACTCCGTTTACTATTACCTGCTGTGTCCTGTTGCGCAACCAGTGTTTTACCCAGGCTACCACCCTGGGACCCACTCCCAGGCTGGCTAATTTGTTTATTACTCTTTTGTGTGGGACTGTATCAAATGCCTTGCTAAAGTCTTGGTAGGCCATGTCCACAGCTCCTCCCTGGTCTACTGCTTTGGTCACCCAGTCAAAGAAATCAATTAGATTTGTCTGACATGACCTTCCCACTGTGAATCCATGCTGCCTTGGGTCCTGAGCACCACTGGCGTCTAGGTACTCAACTATTCTTTCCTTCAGAAGTGATTCCATCATTTTTCCTGCCACTGAGGTCAAAATGACAGGGCTGTAGTTTCCTGTCTGTCTTGCTCCCACTTTTGTGAAGGGGAATCACATCCGCCCTCCTCCAGTCCTCAGGTACTACACCATCCTCCCACGATTTATTGAAAAGAGTAGTCACTGGTGTTACTAGTTCTTCCCTTAGTTCTTTTAGAATTCTGGGGTGAATCCAATCAGGCCCCATTGTTTTATCCACCTTCAGTTTTAAGAGTTCTTTCAGAACCCTTTCTTCTATGAAAGGACTAATATCAACCCACCTATCCAGAGTGCTTCTATTGACTGGATTAGGTATTTCCTCCTGTTTTTCCATTGTGAATACTGAGCAGAAGTATTTGTTTAGTATCCCTGCTTTTTCACTGTCATTTTCTGCCCAACCACCCTCCTCTTTGTTCAGCCTCAGTATCCCTGCCTTAGTCTTCCTTTGCTCCCTAATGTACCTATAAAAAGGTTTTATCCCCCTTCTTACCAAAGTTGGCTATCTTTTCTTGGGTCTGGGCCTTGGCTATTCTGACTGCCTTACCCGCTTCCTTCTGCTTTAACTGGTACAGTTCTCTGTCCTACTCCTTCTGTGTTTCCTTATACTTCCTGAATGCTATCTTTTTCTCCCTTACCTTCTCTGCCACTTCTTTTGAGAACCGTAGTGCTTTTTTTCTTTCATTTTGATTTGTTTATTTGCTTGTTGCTACTGTGATGGCAGTTTTGATGTTTCCCCATTGCTGTTCCACCCCACCTTCTTGCCTGTTTGCTACTGCTTTTCTGAGGCACTCTCCCATTTTGATAAAATCAGCCCTCCTGAAGACCAGTACCTTCACTTTTGTGTGGTTTGACTCTACAGCTAAGTTTATAGTGAACCACACTGTTTGGTGGTCACTTGTTCCCAGATGGCTACCCACTTCAAGATCAGACATCCTCTCTCTGTCCCCATTTCAGAGTACCAGGTCATAGATTGCTCTCTCCCAAGTGGGTTCCAAAACTAGCTTTCTGAGGCGTGCCCCCTGTAGGGAATCAAGAATGGCCTTGCTCCTGAATGTGGCTGCAGCAAAGGTGCTCCAGTCAACATCTGTCATAGTCAGGTCCCCCATCATCAATATCTCCCCTTTCTCTGCCATCCCAAGGATGCCTTCTATAATTTCCTTGTCCATTTCCTCCCCCTTAGATGGGGGTCTGTATATAACCCCTGTGCAGATTGTGAAGTCATTTCCAGTCTCCAGGGTGACCCACAGTGCCTCCTCTCCTCCCTGTTTACCCTTTAGTTCTGTTACTTTGATCCCTTCCCTTACATAGAGAGCTACTCCTCCTCCTCTTCTTCCTTCCCTGTCCCTCCTGTAGACTGTGTACCCTGGTATGTTGACATTCCAGTCATGGTTCTCTGTGTACCATGTTTTTGTGACTGCCACAATATCTAGGCATCCCTCTTCCATCAAGGTCACCATTTTGGGCAGCTTTTTACCTAGATTAAGAGCATTGGTACTCATTACCCTCCATTTTGTTATGGCTTCATTTCTTTTTGCCCCATCCCTGTTCCTACTGCCTTTGTCTTTTTCTCCATTTACCCTTGCCCTTCTCCCTATCGACTGCTCAATGATAGGTAACATATTTGTTGTCAGTTATACATCTATCTTTTGTTGGAATTCTGAAGATAGTTTGAAGATAAGTAAAGCTGTCCAGAAAAACACTGGCCAGCTTATAGCTATCCAGACTATTTGTAAATATTAAGTACATTATCATGGATGTTACAAGGTCTTAATGATTTATGCATGTTGGTTCCATAATTAGTTGAGTAAGGCCTAGGTTTACCTGTAGTTTTTTTCCGGTATGGGTGAGATTAATACTTTTCCAATATGTATTAAAATCTCCCATGATCAAGAGATCATGTCAGAATATAAATTTTGATAATACATCTTGAAGAATACTTAAGAATCCAGTACTCACTTTGGAGGGGGGGGGGTGATAAGGACCCAAAAGCAAAAATGGCATGGTGTATCGAAATTTAACTTCTAAGCTTTTTCTAACCCCTCTGTTTTTAAAGGTAACATTATTTCACTTGCCACCAGGCCACATTTTCCATAAATAAGTATCCCACCTCCCTTTTTTGATCTGTATGTTCACCATGTTTGGAAACCTTTTATATTAACAATACCAGTGTTTAGCCATGTCTCAATTATAATAAGTAGGTCCAGTTCAAATTTTAATGTCCATTCCCTGACCTGATCCATTTTTGGAATAAGACTTCATACATTGAAGTATGTGATACTAAACCCCACTTCATATAATACATCAGTTGTTAAATCATTGCAGTTTAAGGGACTGTGGATTGGATGTATGTCTCCACATAATAGTAGAAACATACAAAAAGCAAGCTTTCCAACTCCATTTTTTTTACTCCTTAATTTTTGTAAACGTTTCCTACAGATTAAGCCATTTATTCTCAATTTCCCCCCATCTGTATGCAATTTTTTATTAATAGCAGTGAACAAGCTCAGGGTTATAATTTTTATATAATCATTCCCTCCAGATCTAATAACAATTGTCTTTTTATGGGTTAGTAAGTTGAGAACAGCAATGTTTCAACAGTATATGAATTAGTACATCCATCAGGGTGATATAAGGTCCAAGAAGTTTGAGTCAGTATACCTGATGCAGGTGATGATAACTTTATTATTAATAACCCTCCCAACAATATCACAACCCCCACCCCTAGAAACAACTTTGTCTGTTTCATTATTTACTTTTTATACAGAATGTATACTCTGATTAAGCAAAATACAAGAAAATGTGTAGGCTACTATTAAAAAAAAATGAGTTGAGACTTACGCCTAGATGTCCCACATATAATTAAAAAAAAATTGTAAAGTGGTAGAGTTCCTTGGTATCACACCTGATTCATGCTGCATTCACAGTTTTAAGCAACTAAAGTAAATAGTGAGTTTTGTACTGTCAGAGATGGCAGAAGCAGCAGTGGAATAAGTCCTAGTCAAAGCTCAAGTTTTAGTTTACAATACCACTCTCTGCATACCTATGCACACTAGTCATTATTAAATTAATGACTCCCCTTGCCTGTCTGCTCCTCTCCACCATTTGTCTCTTCCAATCTATAAGAAAGGGGAAAAATTAAATCCCACATCATATAGACCAGTCAGTTTGACAGAAATCTTGGCAAAGATCTTCACATAAATTGTTGTTCAATGACTTTAGAGGGACCAAAAATGTTTTATCTCCCTTGCAATCAGGTTATAGAGCTAGTTTTTCTACCATAGATAATTGTTTTGTTCTATATCATTTATTCCAAAAATACATTTAATGCAGTCATTCTAGAGTTGCCATCTGCATTTGATTCACCTTCCCCTCAAATACTTTGGGAGAAAATGGAAAAATAAAATGTTGATGGTCAACTCCTTAATACAAATAAATCATTACATAAGAACACTCGGACGAGAATTAGACTCTTCATAGATGGACTGTTAATGGATTTCTTTCCCTTGAATAGAGGGGTAAGGCAAGAGTGTCTATAGGCCCCTCTTCTCTTTTATTTCTATTTAAAAGACATTCTTACTAATTTGAACTTTTTTGAAACAAATGCACTTAAAATAGGTACAAAACCAATATCTGCTCTTGCAGACAATATTGTATTGCTGTCTATCACATGATCAGGTTTACATGATTTTCTGAAGCTCTGTTCCTCCTTCAATAGAAATTCAAGGCTACAACTCATTTAAAAAAAAAAGTTGCTTAAAGATGGCTGATGTAGCAGTCGCTTAAGTACATTGCTTTACGACCTCGGGTTAAAAACTGATGAGTTGATGAGTTAAAAGTTTATTTTCATCTGCAATAATCACTCCTTTTGGTTTAATTTGGTTTTGTTGTGCAAATGGATCAACAAAAGAACAGAAATAACACTGCGGTTCTGGAGTTTGTTTCTCTGAGGTCGACCCCACTGGATCAGCGTTCTCTCCCAGGCAAACCCAACTCAGAGCATGGAGTTGGCAGTGCGAGTATTGGCTCACTGGTCCCCCTGACAGCAGCTATTAGGATGACCACAGGAACCCCGGCTAAAAAGTCTCAAGTGTCGGGCGAGCAGACTGCGCTCTTTATTTAGAGTCCTCGCAGCAGCTGGAGCAGTCTGATCCCTTTTCGCAATCTTTCCCTCAAGACCATGGAGACTTCAGAGATGCTGGTGGTTATACTATTGACAAACTGGGTAAAACACTGAATAAAATCTTGGCGTGGACTAAGAGAAGTGATAGGAGGTTTGAAGCCCTAGTAAAGAAAACTGATTTTTTACAGTCTGAAGTTAGCCAGGTTAAAGTTGTCACAGAGACTATGAAAAAGACAGTGGCTGAGCATTTAAATACATTTTCTAAGCATGAAGGCAAACTTAAGATGGTGGAAGGGAAGTGTGCTGCTTTAATGAAAGAAAACCATAACATTAACAGAAAGCTAAAGAATGCAGAGAATAAGCTCCGATACAAGAATATCCGAATATTCAGGATTCCTGACAGGTTTGATTCAGATTTTATCAATACAAGGGAGCTTGTAAAAGATATCTTAATTAAAACATTTGATTTACCACAAAAAAATCCTCCTTTAATGAGACAATGGCGGCAAGAATCTGGACAAAACAAAACTACAATTCTGGCCACTTTCGGGTTTGACTCAGACGAAGGTTATATCTTCAAATTAACCAAACTTAGGGGTTCTTTAGAGTATAATGAGTGTAAATATTACATGTATCCGATTATTGTTTTTCAACACAGCAATGCCGTAGAAAGTTTCTGGTATACCGTCAAAAAATCTTGGAGATGGGAGCTCAGTTCTTTTTATTGGAGGAGGCAGCACAGCACAGTGGTTTAAGGCTCTGAGCTGCAAATCTGGTGACATCCAGCAGACCAGACGGGGGTTTGAATCCCACAGCCCCCACTTGCATACTATGTGACCCTGAGCAAGTCACTTAACTTCCTTGTGCTCCCAGGTCGCACCTGGAAACAAGCTTTGGCTTAGTGTGCCTTTCCTGGTTAAACAATTTCCCCTTTCCCCCCTATTGCCTCCAGCTAAAGCTAAAATTGTAAAAGACAGGAAATCATTTATTTTCTTTTATGTTGATCAGCTTGTGGCTTTTTTTGTACTCGCATTATTCAGTACAAGAGACAGTGGAATCTCCTACATCCTCAGACCAGGATATTTTGGACAATGTGGATAAAACAAATTTTTAAGGTTAAAGGGGACTTAGGACTGTGAAGGCTTTATATTATTTTTGTTTTGTTATCTTTTTGCAAGCCAGACAGTATTAAATAATGAATTATATGTGGGGGGGGGGTGATGGTGCTTCATCTGCATTACGTGTTCAGTCCTAGTTGGGAGGTAGGAGGAAGTAAGCTGTTGGTTAACTAGGATCTGCAGCTTATCTGTTAGGTAGGAAAATGGGCAGACTAGGTGGGCCAAGCGGTCCTTATCTGCCATCAAATTCTATGTTTCTATGTTCTTTGATAAGGGATGTTATATATGGCAACTGTGATGTCATAATGTGTAATTTGGGTCGCCCCCCCCAGGTTGAATCGGACTAATGGTATTTTTATGTTAATATACAGAACACTAGATATTGTAGCTATGTAAGTATGTATGCATTATTTTTTTCTGTGATGGAAACATATTTAAAAAATAATTCAAAAATAAAATGCATGTTAACAAAAAAACAAACCTGATCATAACCCTTCATCTTCTTATTCATGGACATGTAATGACAAAATAACTGAAGTTATAAAAGGCTATAGTTACCTAGGTCTCCAGATCACCTCTAAATTTGCTCCAACTCATTTTAGAAACACGGAAAACAACTGGATGCGTACTTATGCCCTTGAGCAGCTTTAATAGAATGTATGGGGGCAATTGGTCACTGCAGCTGATGGGTAGCTGAGGCTAAACTCTACTCAAAGATTCCTTATGGAGCAGAGCTGCGAGGAAAGGAACAATTAGAAATGTTTTAATAAAAAAGTAACCACATTTTGAAGTCAGGTTATGGCTTTCTCACTAGCCACCCCTGCCTGTGCAGTTAGGGCAGATTTGGGTCAGTCTATGCTGGAACCTGTTTCTATGACTTGCATAATATCATAATGGATATGTTTGCTGAAAGTGGGTAATTATAGACTTTATAGATTAGTGTATAATGAGATCTTGGAATTTATAAAAAAGAAAAAGGTATGTACAGTGTGGCTAGCAAGATAGAAATTTATGTTAGACCAGTCTAATATGCAGGTTCTAATGACGTCGGCTACTAAGAGAATTATAATAGATCATTCTTATACACAGATAGTCCTGAATAGGTTAGACGAGATATAAAACAGCAAGCTATGGAAAGAATAACCTGTTTGAAATGTATCATTTGGTATATCAATATAAGAAAGTACATGAACTGGAGAAGTATTTAGATTTTTTGTTAGATCCCCAAATGAGGGTAACCTTTACACATTTGCCTTTCATATTTTTGATTCAAACATATTAAAAGCCAGGTTAGTGGAAGGATCAAAGCTTAGCCTTCACAAAATACATTAGAAAAAAGCCTTGGTGAAGTGGTGGAGGTCAATACAACTGCTGCTATGAGATTTTTATCCTTACTAATAAAATTATTGTAAACCAAAAAGACCATGGTGCCAATTCCAAGATGAATGGTGTAACTTGCACACAGTTGTGAATTATGACATTTGCCCCTGTGCCAAGGACTCTACACCACATTCCAAGAGCGGCAGGGTCCTGGCACTTGTGACATGCAGTATACACCATGCGTGGGCTACTACCACATGTGTGGCATATCACAGCCACATGTCGCAACTCACAGCAGGTGACAGAAGACCCCCAAACCCCACATCCTGGACACCTCAGAACACACCAGGGGAATGGAGGGGTAAGACAGATGGCACAGGCATCTGGGGGGAGCACCAGAAACAGACTCCAGGGGTCCCAGAATATTGGGGCACTAGGGCAGGGGTGTGCTTGAGGGGGCTTGGGGGACAGTGTGGCATGGTTTCTGCAGCACTGTGTGGTGGCATCCAAAGGTGCCAGCCATCAGATGCCACTTATGGCACATAGGGGCTACCGTAACATTGTTATGCCAGTGCATCTTTTGGAATGGCAATAGTGGGGTATGACAGCTGACCTCCTAGAAATGAGCTAAGTTGCTGTCATAACCCACACTTCCACCAGGAGCTGCAGCCTGCAGCATAATGGGTGGCATAACCCACAGTTGTTGCAACCCGCATCTGCCATGGTGCAAATCATCACTTGGAATTCCAACTGACGTACCACATGGCGTAAGTCGCGGGATGCACCAAGGGGTCTGGCATATCTCTCCTTACACCAGTGTAGCCAGTCCTGGAATCAGGACCCGTTTCTTTTTCCATGGATACAGTGGAATGATGGATGCACCGCTCTTCTACAGGACTGAATATAGTAACTGTGGTGAGCACTACTTTGACCTTGTTCAGCTGTCTCCTTGTACCTATGGAAAATCAAAGAACTATCAGAAGACTATTTGAGATTATAAACGTGGAGTCCCAGAGGACACTGTTTGTATTGTCTCTTTTTTCGCCCTAGATATTAAAAGTAAAGGCACACTAGAGTTGGCTAAAGCCAACAATGACTGCCTTTGATTTATCTTGCTATATGAAGTTGTAACTGTTGTGTAATTGATAATACATGTAGAGAAGACATTAACAGCAGCTGCATGGAGCAGCTAAGGTATATACTGTATCATACAGAGCATCATCAGCCCTGAGAGGAGGAGGAGTGCCCTCACCCCCTTCTGAGATTGGTGCAATCCAAGAAGCAGAGGTTTGGTCTTGAAGAAATACAGGGTAACATTTGGTACTCTCAGCTCTAAACCCCCCCCAATGCAAATAAAGCCCTACGGACCAGTGTGGGCTGAAGCAAGGTCAGCCACAGCAGATACTCACAGATGCTGGACTTCTCCACATACAGCCAGTAAGAAACACTAAGAAGAACAGTCAAGTGCAAGAGTTGTCCTCACTGGTGGGTCACCTTGTAGGCTAACGATTGGGTTGCTCATCTTCTCAAGCTATGCAGTGGATGTTCACACTCTGGGGCAAATAGTAACTGGAATGTGACTATAAATGCTACAGTAAGTGTATTTTTGCTTGTTCTTACCTCCACTGTCTTCCACCTGGCCAACTCCCTTCAGGACCCATGGTTGTGTCTGTTTGACTCTAGTGTATGCCACCACCTCCATTGCATCCCCCCCCCCCCATGGAGAAGCATGTTTCACCTAGACGGGAGTAAAAGCTTATTCTGGGATTACATGTTCATGGTAAGGGGTGGGGAAGACTCTGTCATTTATGAAGACCAATGGCAGGCCATTGCTGATGGCAGTTAGGGTGATTAAGCCACCAACCAGTACCCAATGTAGGCTGTGCAGAGGGCATCACCTGGTCCCTGGTGATGTCAATGTTACCCACCCATCCAAAGATGCATGTTAAGCATAAGGCTCACATCCCCCCCCCCCCAACATCTGTGTCATGAGACTACACAATTTGTGTCTGGAAGTCAATAATGCAATACAAACCAATATCTCACCATTATATATAGAATAATGTATGGACGTCAGTATGCTATGACATTTTTTTTACTGCAACCCAAGATATGTGATACAAAATAAAGCATAACAACAAAGCTAGAGTGGTTTATTAAAGTGCCACACCTATGGGGGTAAAAAAATCAGGACCATGAGCATAGACTTTTTACCAAAGATGTCTGACAAGAACAATTCATTTCCGGCCTCCCAAGAGGCATTGTAAAACATTTGGGAGAATGATCAAAATGTTGTTGCATTTCCCAACCCTATAGCTTAGTGGCTAGAGAACTGTCATGGTATACCAGTGTCCTAGGTTCAAATCCCTGTGGATCACACTTTTCCTTTCACATTTCCAAATAATGAGAAACTGGATCTCAAGAAAATAAGAAAAAGAAAGAAGAAAAATAAATTAGTTATGTATTAGTTACCAGGGCTAGAATTTAAATGGAAAAAATGGGGTATTTGACAGACTACTAAGTTACAGGTTTTGGTATTCTGTTAAAAACTCTGGTACACTAAGCCAGCCCAGTAGTGTAGAGGATTGAGGTGCCTGTGCCTTAACTCGTTCCATGCCGACAACCCAGGTTTGGGAATGGACACGGGTCACTGGGAGTCGGCCGGGGTGGAATAAGATTCAGTGTCTGAGGGACTGGTTTCCTTTCCTGTAGTAGGGAGGCATGTCAGAATGGTGAATGACTGCCATCAGTTGAAGATCTGGGGCCAAGGGTAAGTTGGGCATGTGTGCCTCCATGCACCTCCATGCCTGGGCATGACACCTACAGCAAGGGGTGTGAGAAAAGAGGAAAAAGGATGTCAGGGGCTTTGTAAAGCCTTGCCTGTTCTTCTTGAGCCCATGCTGCCACCCAGTAACTGGCCCATGATCCACACTGGAAACAGGTATGGAGGGATGACACTCCCCTCTCCAGCTCCACCATGAGGGGAGGATTTGTGGAAGTAAATAAGATTGCTGGTGAGTCCTGGAAAGCACAATAGCTGACTAGGGGAATGCAGGAACAAGGTTGATAAGCTGCCCCTGGACATGGAAGATAAAAATCTTTATATAAAAATGAAAAACCCTGATATACCAGCTCTTTTTTTGTACACTCCTTTTTATGTTTGCTTGTGTGCATGCACAAGAACCATATTGCGACCGTATGACTTTTTTTGGGGGTGGGGGTGACCCTCCTGTCCAATTCACTGCTCTGTTTAGCAGGTGCAATGGTACCGCACTGCACCAATGGATGCGGGAGCTGTCTATGATGGTAGTTTAGCTGCAGTGGTCTTCAGTTTAAAGAAAACCAACGCTGCAATCAGCGGTGGTAACATGTGTGTATTTAGTATATTGACGTCACACAATTTCTCTGGCCCTCCTGCATGTTGCTGCCAATGAAATCCCACCTGCTTCCTCCCTCTGATGCTGTCCTCCTCACTCCCACATTCCCCGGCTCACCCTCTGGCTGCAAAGAAATCCCTCCTACTTCCTCCCTCTGGTGCTGTCCACCCCGCTCTTTCGTTCCCCAACTCACCCTCCAGCTACAAAAGAAATCCCTCCCACTTCCTACCTCTGCTGTTGTCCTTCCCACTCCCTCATTCCTCAACTCACCCTCTGGCTGGTCAAGTTTTCTTTTTGCCGATAGGGTGCCCAATCCCCGTCAGCTCCAGCCCCCCCAAAAACACAACCCCCCAGGTGGCATGTTGGGAGCCCACCCCAGCATGCCAAATGTCCCTGTAATTAGAAAACCTTCTCGCAACGTGTTTTTATTTTTTTAACTGTAAAAGAAACAATGGTCCCTCATTGTCTGTGGTGGCCACCTCCCCAACCCGAACCCACCCTCTGCACATCCCACCTCCCCACACTCCCCCTCACCCCATACTTACCTCCGGAGCCCAGCGTGATGATTTACGGTGGAGTGGGAACACGTCTGCACTCTTCAAAGCTGACCGCGAACTGAAGAAATGCTGGTAAGCTGTATAATGGCATAATTGTTTGTTTTTTTCTAACTTAGGTGGATATCTTGACCATTTTTGCGACTTTTGGCACCAAATTTTCAACATGGGTTTTTGGGACCCCACCTCATGAATTCAGTCACTGTCATGTCATTATTTGGTCCCGAAAGGTGATTTCACGGTCACTGTGCAGAATCACCTTTCAGGACCGATTGATAAAGTGACAGTGTCACTGTTCATGAGATGGGCTCCCAAAAAGCTTGTGCTGTAAATTTGGTGGAAAAATTCCCCAAAAATTACTGTTGTGAGTGTGCATTGCGCAGTTTCCATGTGCGCTAGTAATTATTAGTTTCAGTAGTATTTAAAGGCGCCTACTGCCCTCAATAGCATTATAATGGTATCTGCAGCTTTGAGTTCCTTACCCACTTCATGCCATCAATGGTAGGCAGTATAGCGCAGTGGTTTAAGGCTCTGAGCTGCAAATCTAGAGACCTGGGTTTGAATCCCACAGTCCCACTTGCATACTGTATGATCCTGAGCAAGTCACTTAACTTCCCTGTGCTCCCAGGTTGCACCTGTAAACAAGCTTTCAGTTTAGTGTGTCTCACCTGGTTAAACAATTGCAAAAAAAAATTGGAAAATGCAGTATTCTAAGCAGGGCTACAGCAGGCACTCAGTGATGTCAGTTGCTGTATTTGGATTATCTGTCTTCAGTAACTAAAGCAGCTCTGGCTCACAAGATTAAGGGTCCACTATTCAGAGCCAGCAATTAGTGCTGCACAGACAAGAGTGCTGCATGACAATTTCAACAATGGGCAATATTTAGACAGTGAGCTTTGATATGAGTGTGCTAATTGTCTGAATAAGGAGCTGTGCCAGCACAGTGCATAATGACTAACCGATGCACTGATACAGCCCCCTGCTGAATAGGGCCCACAGGGGTGCCCACTGGAGCCAGTACTGCCCAAAGGGTACAGCACCAGGGCTCCTGTGGGCTATATTCAGCCCTAGTATGCTAATGACCCCATTGGGCATACAAGGTGCTAAGGGTCCATTCGCATGCGCATTATGGGCTCATTAGCATGTTTGCACAGCCCTGGGTGTGCCCATCCTGCCTACCTGTCACAGTAAACCCTGCTGTGCAGACCCCCAGCACAGGACAAAGAGATGGATAAAGTACTTGGAGAAGCTATAATCAGAATGGCAAGTTTGGGGGAGATGCTGCAAGTCGGCAACTTCAAGCTGCCAGACGTGGAGTGGAGTGGAGCCTTCTAGTGGTGGCTTCAGAAAGGAGCAGGGCTATCCTTAACTCCCTACCAGGGTCTTTTCTCAGGCAGTTAGTCAAAGAACCCACTAGGGAGGGGACAGTGTTGGACTTAATGCTTACAAACAGGGACATCATTGAAGATGTCACAGTGTGCAGTCCCCTTGATACCAGTGATCACTGTAGAGTGTGGTTCAACATAAAAACAGGAGAACAGGTGAAGCACACGAGGATGAGGGTTTTGGACATGAAGACAGTGGATTTTAAAGAAACTGGTGGTTGCCTCTTGAGCTGCCTAAGATGGGCGGAGGAGTGCCAGGGATGGTTAGAGGAGCAGTGGGGGAGAATTAGGGAGGGCATAAATAAATGTAACAGCCCTTCTACTGGCTGTCCTGGGGCCCTTTGGTCTCACCTGGATGCACCTCCTGAGGTGGCTGGCCTGGGTTCACTAATGGACAATCTATACAGGAGTACAATGACACAGTGCCTCCACCAGGGGTATTGATAAGGGGTACCTGATGAGTAAAACACAAGATTACCCCCCCCAGGAAAATACAGTAACTGCCCCCACAGAGTAGCTCTTTCCCCACACAGCAATAACACAATCCCTCCCCAATAACCATGAACACCAGGACACCAAAATATCAAATGAACTAACTGCAGATTTAGTACCGGGGAAGGGGGCTAAAACAGCATAAACAACAACTTTTAAAACAGTTGTACACTACACTGTCCCAATACCTCCCCCGTGGGTGGACCCAACTTTTCCCCAAAGGGCCATTAGGTGCTACACAGTCAGTCTGTTGCAGTGGGTACCACACTGGGGTGGTGATGGCCTACCAGTGGATATAGGATGATGCTTCAAGGCTTTGGAATACAGTGAGGATAAACAGTCTGATAACCTGAACTAAAGTGCTTTCATTGAGGCCCAATAAACTTCTAACAATGAACGTTTCACTTCCCTGCCTGGCCTTATGTTGATAAGTTGCACAGTCCAACCCAGGACTTCATCCCCTTTACCATCTATCTAGCTAGCTAGTTAAATGCAGGAAAACTCCTCAGAGTCGCAGCTCAGAGGTACTTTCAGTCTGGAGCTTCAGAGGGGATGCAGGAAACTCAGTTCAGACAGTACTGTTCTGGCATTAAACAGTCGGGTCATGAAGAAATGCAACAAGTTGTAGAGATACAGGAAGCTGGACTTCGCCTGTCAGGCCTTTCACAGCTTCATTTCTAAAGTCTTTTGCATCTTCGCCTGACAGGCCTCTTGCCGTCTTCACCTTTTCTGGCCTATCGTTGGCCCAGGGTGCATGGACAGGCTGAACTCACCCTAGACATACAACTGGACACAGAGTTCTCACTTGCAAGGAACAATGCTGGGCTCCTAGACAATTCCAAGCCACAGCCCAAATAAACTTTCTTCCAAAGTCCAAACAGTCTCTGATGTAGTCCAAACAATCTTCTTTTGCTTACTGGGACAGCAGTCCATACAATTTCTAGATATTCAGGCTGCACACTGTAAAGCACAAATGCAGGTTCAAGTCTCACACAAGGTATACACAAGCAGCAGTTTAATTTGTTCCCAACTGCTAAACAATACTGTATGCAAACTGCAAAATCTCTTGGAGGGCTCAAAGGGTCTTTATGTTCCCACAGCTGGCCTTCAGACTGAGTAGCACGCTACAGTCTCCCCTTCTTGACTCTCCTATGGAATCCTTTCTGGCAGGCTTTTCACCCTCTTTTATAGCCTTCTCCCAGGTCCCACCTTATTGACTATCTCTCTCCCAGGCATTCCTTGGTGTTCTATCACATCTCCTAGTGCACCATGCAGCCCTGAGAAATATATGGGGGCCACCATTATCGTTTATATTATGCTGCATGCTGGTGTAGCTCTTATCTTTTAATAAAACCCCTCTTGGGGCAATTGCCACCAATATCGCACTAGGAGGCATTCCACTAACATAGCCCAGCTCCACCATCTGCCCTGCAGCCAGGAGAATCTTTTTTCAATGCCCCCACAAAGTTATAGTTTTGGAGCTGTGGCTCTTTTAAGATTTCCCGGCCGCGCATGCGTAAATGGTGCATGGAGGCCATCTTTATTGTTTACATTTCATCGGCAGCTTTTCACTGCTCCCCGAACTGGTTAAATGCCCCCACACATGCCTGAAGGCGCAGAACTCCCCTAGACCTCGGCCCCTCTCAATGTGGGGCCGAAGAACCAGACACATCGTGCAGCAGCCACTGCGAACATCGGGCACCAGACATGGTACGAATCACTCCTGGGGCTACTGGCAAGGGCTTCTGGGGCCGAAGCCCCCAGTAAAGTAAGTCCCAGACTGGGGGAAGGGGTTCTCACATAAAGCAACCAAGCTATGTGTGAAGGAAATAAGCAAAAGTAGTAGGAACAGGAGACTGTTATGGTTCTCCAAGGAAGTAGCAAGAGTAATAATAGAAAAAAGGGATGCATTCAAGAGGTATTATAGATCACAGGAGCATCCCCAACCAATCATAGTGCTCTGTTCAATTGTGTGTGAGGTACTCTTATTGCCATAAGAGTACCTCATACACTGAGCATTGTTTTCTTTTTTTTTTTTTTAGTTTAACCAGGAGTAGCATACTAAGCTGAAAGCTTTTTCACAGGAGCGACCTGAGAGCACAGAGAAGTTAAGTGATTTGCTCAGGGTCACACAGTATGCAAGTGGAAGCTATGGGATTCAAACCCAGGTCTGGTCTGTTGGATGTCACCAGATATGCAGCTCAGAGCCTTAAACCACATGCGCTATACTGCCTCCTTCATTGTAACAGGCTTCTCAATGACAGCTCCTGCCATTAACTTTATTAAATAAAAACGTTTTTTTTTTTTTTTTAATTTAATAAAGTTAATGATCTATAATAATTTTATGGGTCCAGTTGGAAGGCCTCTTATAACTACAAGAGTGTTACCTCTTGCATTCTTAGGAACAAAGAGGCCCTCCAACCAGACCCATAAACTTGTATAAGAAAACACAGAGAGGGAGAACAGGGAGGTATGCCTAGACAAGCATTTGTCAAGGACGAATTTTCACCACTTGCATTGCTGTTGTACTGGATCTTGCTTGAACACATTTTTACTGTTTACCTAGGATAGACCAGAAGAGATGCAATATCTCATTTTCAGTGGTGTCCTGCTTTCACACATTTCTACATTGTATTTACCTAGGATAGGCCAGCTGAGAGGCAATATCTAATTTTCAGTGGTCTCCCACATTTTGACCCCAAATTTCCAACAGTCTTTTATGACCTGACGTTATAATCAAGACAGGTAACATTTTTTTTAAATGCCATCCAAAAGGTGAAAACAAGCTTCGGAAGGGATCTGAAAAATGACACCTGTCATGTTCAAGTGGTGGGGTAACACAAGGGATTAGTTATACATTAGGGGCCAAAATCTGCAAAAATGAAGTTATGAGTAAACATTGGAACAAGTCGTTTCTTCATAACTTAGTTGTTTTTTCACATTTTGACCCCAAATTTTCAACATAGTCTTTTATGACCACTCCTTCTGAACATGACAGGTGTCATTTATAAAATAGTGACCGAAACATCATTTTGTACCACAAGTTTGGAAAAACATTTTAGCTAGGATAAGAAAAATGACAGATGTCATGTTCATAATATGGTGTGAAAAAAATGGCTATGTTAAAAGTTTGGGGTAAAAATATTGAAAATTGCTAAAGTTACATATGTGTGTTGAAAATTTTCATTTACATACTGTACATAACTTTGTTGTTTTTACAGCAGAACTACTGGCAGAGTAGTAAAGCACAGATCAGGGCTTTACCTCACAGATTCCCCCTGCAGGCACCATATTAAATGAAGTTTTTTTAATCTGAATGCTCGGAAAAAGTGTCCGAAGCTCCTGTGCAGCCAGCATATTTAAGCATGGAACTCGTCACCCCCCGCCCCCCGAGATCACACAGAAAATACTGTGATATAATGATGCGGTACTGCCCCTTCCTTACTGGTGCCCTTACGTATGGTGATTTAATAATCTCCTTATCTCCCATGCCCAGCATTATTTCTACAGAATTCGAAAAGTAGCAGCAATTTAGATTTCTTCCACAAGTGCTCAAATTTCTGTATGTGAAGTCAACAGTAATGTTCTTATGAATACAATTATTAGTTCCAGTGTAAGAAATAGGTAGATTATTGAAGCCTGCCTGCCTACCTGTTTGCTAGTAGCGAGCAACCACAGCCATTGAGTCCCAGGGGATTGAGGAGTAACTGCCAATCTTTGGGAGGGGGTGCTAGGAGGAGCCACAGATTGTGGCCTGTTTGTATATGTCCCCCTCTAAAGAGAAAGAATGAGGAGCAAGTATGTTTCCCTCTACTGAGGAGCAGCCACCGATGGGGGAAGGGAGAGGTGTTCACTGCCTGCTTAACTATGTTCTCCTCTACTAAGGGGACAAGGAGTAACCACCAATTTATGGGGGGCCTTAGAGTAGCCATCAATCATGGTATCTTTCTGTATCCCCCTCTACCAAGAGGTAACCAAGAAGCAGCTGCCAATCATGGCTTTTTTGCATGGAACTGAGGAGTGGCTGCCAATTGGTGGGGGATGGGAACAGTCACTGATCTCAGGGGACTCAAGAGCAGCTGTTGATCGTGGCCCATTTAGTCACCGATCATGGAGAGACAGAGGAGAAGCTTTTAATCATGGCCTGTTGGTGGAGGGGCAGGAAGCAGCTGCCAAATTTGGCCTGTTTGTGTACACTCCCTCTACAAAGTTGCAGCTGCTGATCTCAGGGGATTAACAGCCCCTTTGGCCGCTGATCATGGGGGTACTGGTGGGAAGTCATTATTTGCAGCTTTCATATGTCCCCTTCTCCAAAGGGAAACTGAGAAACAACCACCAACCCAGAAAAATGTATTTATTTTATTTATTTTAATTTTGGTAACCGGGTGGACCCACTGAGATCATGACAGTCCCTTTTTCAGGGGTGACCCAGGATTAATCACAGGTAAAATATTCTATAAATTTACGCAGTTGACATTCCGTAAGTTTGTACAGTTTACAACAGACAGTATTACAGCGAGCATAGACTGGTGTATATCAGACGTTACAATGTTCCTATTACAAATTCCTGTTTACGTTTTGACAGTTTTCAACACTCAACGTAAGTTAATAACTAGGTGACATTCATGATTACAAACAGAAACTGCAGTAGGGAAATACAGGTCGCAAATGAAGACTATCAGTTTTCAATGGTTGCAAGTGCATTGGTTAAGCTCTAACAGATGAGCCTTAAGTCCCTTTTTGAACCCCCTGAGGGAATTACATACTTGTACATTTGCTGGAAGAGCATTCCAGAGAGGCAGGATACTGGCCAAGAACGACCTCTGTCCCTGGGATAACCTGACTTTAGACACATTGAGAAGCTGACAGCTAGAGGATCTCAGGAGCCTGCTGTTTTGTTTAGCAGATAGCATGTTAGCCAGGCTTGGTGGTGCTTTATCTGACCTTAGCTTGAAGGCTAAGCATAAAGATGGGTACTCAAGTCACTCTTTCAGTGTTGGCCAAGACAGGGCTAGGAGCACCTGGCAGTGGCACTCCCTTGGATGAGCCCCCATAGCAAACTGGCACACCCTGTTATACAGGGTACTAAATTTCTGAATTTCTCCACCTTTTAGTATGAGTAGCACTGGAGATCCATACAGCAGGGTGGGTAGTAGGGTTCCAGTTGCAATCCTTAGCCAGGAGTCCTATGTGAGGAAAGGGCTAAGGTGGTCCAGTAGTCCAAATTTCTGATTCACTGTCTTGGTCAGTAGTTTAATATGTGTCTTGAAAGTGCAGTTCTGGTCTAAGATAATGCCTGCGTACTTTATTGTATCTACTACCTCAATCCTTGTGTCATTTGAAAGGCTGGGAGTTAGGATTGATGCTCTATTTGGCCTCAGGCTTATAGAACCAAATAGAATAGCCTTGTTTTTTTTCACTATTTAGCACAAGTCTGTTACTAGCCAACCAACCCTTGAGGAGTTGCAGGTCACTTGTCAGTTGATTGTTCCTAGAGGTCAAGTCCTTGGAGGTCCTGTAGAGCACTGAATCATCTGCATATAGGATTATGTTCACCTCACCACAGTGATCTGGCATGTCATTTATGAAAAAGAGAATAATAAGAGTCGCAGGATGGATCCCTGGGGGACCGTGTTGAGAATTTGCCAATTTTCAGATTGTGCACCTTGTCATCGGACAAAACTGGGATCTCCTCTGAGAAAGGCAGAAATATGCATCACCACAAACTGGGTATATGTTGTTTTACTTGTAAGGCAGGTAGTCTTTTGAGACTGATCAAATGTGACATGACTCAGGCAGTGACTGAATGTGATGCGACTCTGGCAATGTCCGGTGACAAGCTGGAAATGAGTCTGCACGAGTTTATTTAAATAGAACTAGCTAGAACCAGCTATAAAAATTTTTCTTTTTTTTTTTTGGTTCCAGAGGTGGACGATGGCTGACTGTTGTTGCTGTTTACTACCATGATTACTGTGTGGGGCATGAAAGTAGACCTCACATAGTAACTGTATAGTAACATGGGTAAAATGCCTCCATAGACTTGTTTATAGTAACCCCAAGAAGTCTGTCCTGACTATGCAAGGCAGCCTTAAAAATTACTGTGCTGGGACATTATCTTAGCAAATCACTTCTTCCACCAGACTAACATTTGGCTCTGATACCGACCTATTGATAAGATTTGCAGAATTTGTAAAGCTGTAACTGTTCTGAGAAAAAGAAAAAGGTTTTTTATGAGATGTAAAGTCTGTAATTTTAATGTAATAACTAGGAGCTTCCCCTTCAGGATTTATGTAGCATCCCACACCTCAGGTATGCATTAAATGTTCATTATGCATGCCCCCTATATATTATTCTATATTTGAAAGGCTATGCCTGCAGTTCAATGAGCTGCAGCAACTAGCCACTTCCCCTGCCTGAGCTATATAAGCCAGTTCCTTCCAGCCTCATTCAGAAGCACTTTTTCTTTGGCCCACCATCCTTCCCTCCTCCACTGGCAAGCCTCTGTCCTTAGGGCTCCTTTCTAAGGTACCTTAGCTAAGGGAATCCTTCCTGTGGCACCTCTAGGGGTAGAACCCTCCTCAAGGGTTACTTGCCTTCGGTACCCCTACAGGGTGGTAGTTCTCCATGGAACAGATAGTGTGAATGGCCAAAGTTATCAACAGTTGCACAAGCATAACACTACACTAAGTTGTGTAAGCCCATTGAAATTATTTTTATGTTATACTAATGTAATGGCTTAAAGCTGATCTGTAAATTATACTCACTACTACTACATTTGTCTGTTCTCTCAGTATGTACTATGGAGGTAAAAAAAAATCTCTACCATGTCAGATCAGCATTAGCCGATGGTAGAATTATTCTTCAGTCAGTGACACTTGGCCCTGCTATAATAAATACTTTGTGTATTCAGCAGCATTCCTCCAGCTGCAGAGGCGGCACAAAAACAAGATCTGGCAGAGCCATTATGACTGTGAATGCATTAACTAGATAAGGGTGTTTCATGGGCTTAAACATAAACATGCATTTATTTATTTATTTATTTAAAAAATATCAGATTTACAAACCTTTGAGCAAGCTAACTGGGGTTTCTGTAAGACAACAGCTACTAAATAGCTCTAATTCACTATTTTTGTTTTCTCTGTGCATCAGGTCTAGCTAGCAGGAGTGTTTTACATCAAAAACACAAATAATGAATTAGAGCTGTTTAGCAGCTGTTTACTTACAGAAACCCCAGTTAGATAGCTTTCAGGTATCTGCTAAACTAACTGTTGACATTTGTGCTGTGGGAGTCAAACCCAGATCTCCAGGTTTGTAGCTCAGAGCCCTAAACCACTGCCTACTTAACCAATTACAACATGGTTACACTTATATATAATACATATTTCTCAAACTTGAAAGAAAAAATACACTTTATCATCAAAGACTGTATTTACCAAGTACTGTGCCCATGTTTCAAATAATTTGAACCCCTCCAAAAAATGTGCCCTGACATGAAACTGCATGTTTAATTGTGAAGACACTTAAAAATTGTATTTCTAAATACATTACTAACACCAATGCTTCATGATTAGAACAATTTCACCCCCCCATAACAGATTACATTCTGGGAAGATTACCTTGGCAAGATACTATAACAAACCTGAAAAACAGGTTTAACGGAGTGAATGCTGACATCCTATTTCTAGTGTCCATGATAAAATAAAAAAATAGTTAAGATTGTTTTTATGTCAGCTCTGATCAGAATAACTTTTAAAATCACCAATTGTTTTCTTGTTCAAAGTGTTCTAATACATCTCAACGTAAAAGAAAAAACACACTTATCATCAAAGTCTGTTTTCAGCTTCTTACCATACACTTCATTTGTAAAAAAAAATAATCTTGTCACAGACCACAATCAGCACTAACTACTAACAGAATGCTGATACCTACATTTACAGTTTAGCAAATACTTGAAATCTAACTGAGTGGGATTTCTGTAAGTAACAGCTAAAATCTGTTAATTATAGCATTTTATAGCATTGATGATCTGGGCAGTTAGATCTGAGTTTGAATCCGACAGCCCCCACAAAAACATTTTTTCTTACAGAGCTAGATGTGTGTCTAGGTCTCCTTCTGAGGCCCCAGGTGGCTCTGATAATCATTTGTTCCAAAGGATTTTTAAGTCAATTTGAAGGCATTAAATATGTTCTGTTCTGTTCTGTTCTCCACTGCCAAGGCATGTCTGTTGGTAGAAAGGTCCCAAACTAGTGTATCTCGTTACAGCATGCTAGAGCTATCTCATGCCCCTCCCACAGGAATCAGAAAAAAGTCTGGGGTGGAGACGGAGGTGGATCTTACTCCAAAATAAAACAACTAATGCTGCCTCCCACTACTCAGGTTCCAGTTCTTGTACCACCCATGTAAGAAAGAAAATAGTACCCTGCAACCATTGACTAACATGAAAGCATATTTATTTGAGGGCAGAAAACATTGCTTGGATGAGGGTAAGGCAGAGGAGACTATTTACACCTTCAGTCAGTTCCACAGACAGAAAACATGACATCACTCCTATTGTACATGCAATACTCCTGTTGGCTCCTCCCACAGTTGTAAAAAGAGTGCCACAACCTCTAATTCATGAATAAACTAGGTCTGGTAGGAAAAAGGGGAGGAGGATGGGGGCAGAGACAGCTACAGAATAGCATGGATCTCATGCATACCAATGAGATGATGAGATTCCACTGTGGAAGTAGGTCATATGTGTCAGTTCCTGTTGCATCCTTCCTCTGCCTACTCCCTCTCCTCTTATTAATCAATATGTTGCATCACTCTAACTATGCAGCTATACGAATGGTACAAGTACTGACATTAGCAGAGAGCACTTTGATTGGTGGCTCAGCTGACTTGATCACTACAGCTCGGGACTCAAGCCACAGGCAGGGTAATCACTACTAAAAGGACAGTAAGACAGCCAGATGGTCACCAAGCATGGGACCAGACATGAAACTAGAAACAGCAGTGGCAGACAGTGATGATGACCACAGCATCTGGTAGACAGGTCACTAACCATCCAGTGACAGGAAGCAGTCAGACAGCTTATCTAGATTGTGGTATGTGTATGAGACAGAGAGAGCAAGAGAGAGGGAGAGACAGTGTGTGTGTGTGTGTGTGTGTGTATATATATGTGTGTGACTGTGACTGTGTGTGTGTGTGTGTGTGTGTGTGTGTGACAGAGTGCACATGTGTGAGTGTACATTTATGAAAGAGAAATGGTGTGACAGACAGAGAGAGAGTGTGTGTGTATGAGAGAGAGATGGTGTGTGTGTGTGCGCACGCGTGTGAGTGCGTGTGTGTCTGTGTGTGAGATAAATCAATGGTCAGGTGATATGTTTAGACAAATGAAGCTGCTAGGATTCTAAAAGATCCTAAAGCTAATTTTATAAATAAGGGATATACTAGGGTCTGACTCAGAATATGCTATTTATCTTCATGAGTGAGGAAGCAAGACCTTAACTCACAAGTAGCAGAACCATGAGTGAGTTATGAAAGTCCTGCCCCCTCATAAGTGATAACAAATGGCATATTCTGAGTAAGGCCAATGTATTCAACCTATACAATGTATTTTCCACTGTAGAGCTTTCAGATTCATTTTTTAATGAAGATTTGTTTCTGTTTGATTTCACTGCTCTGTTTTGAGTGTAGCAGAGGCCATTATGTTGTCATTCGGCATTGCTCAAGCATCTCTCCCATTGGTGAAGAGCTTTTTTGTGACCAACCTCAAATGATAATCAATTATGATGATGAAGCTTCCAGTGGAGCTGGGACCAATATTTGATTGTAGGCCAAATAGTGGGGTGAGATGCTAGTCCCTTAGGGGTGTAGCATAGAGAAGTAAGAGGAGGGAATGTACCTTACCCTAATCCTCTTCCATGCAAATGCATTGAGTGGAGTTGTCAGTCCTCTGCCTAAACCACTGTAGTGTTTGCACTGCTTGAAAGGCCCATTTGTATCCCTCAAACCATGGGAGACACCATCCTCCTTCTCGCCAGTGTGCTCACAGCTTATGACTGTGTATCTAGCACTTTTTTCCTTCCCATATAAAATTACCAATAATTTTGTCTATTTGTGAATACCAGCTAACTGGAGGCTCTACTTGTAGATGGAATAACATGTAAAATAGTTTAGGGGCAGTCACCATTTTGATGGCAGCGAATTTCCCAGCCATAGTGAGTTGGAGCAGTTTCCTGTGTTCAAATTCTGTTCTTATGGTAGCCAATAGTGGTTGTAGGTTTAATTCTCATAGTCAGGTGAGAGTTGGGACAACCTTGATTCCAAAGTA
Source organism: Neoceratodus forsteri (assembly GCA_016271365.2). Taxonomy (NCBI): domain Eukaryota; kingdom Metazoa; phylum Chordata; order Ceratodontiformes; family Ceratodontidae; genus Neoceratodus; species Neoceratodus forsteri. Next base: position 38,515,122 of record CM028134.1, read on the forward strand.
GGTGATTCCTGCTGGGGCTCATCTCAGGTCTTGCGATGTTATGGTACTGGATTGGAAAATCAAATTCAAATGGAGGACTTTCACTTTAGACTGATTGATTTTTAAGCTGAAGTGTTGTGTAAAATAGTTTAGCAAACTTAGAAGAGGCTTTAGGGACAAGGTGATGTTGACTAGGGAGACAAGAGGTCGTCAGCATACATAAGAGTGGTATACTGTCATTGGCCAGTTTCTAAGCCATTAATCTCTTCATGTTGTCTGGTTGCGGCCAATGGTTCCACTGCTAAGATGAAGAGGAGTAGGGACATGGGGCATCCCTATCATGTGCGCCTCTCTAATGGAAAGGGGTTGGATAGGAGAGAATTGGTGAGGACTTGTGCTGTTGGAAGAGAATAGACAGAGTGCATCTATGGCTGAAACCAGTCCCCAAACCCCAAGTGGGTAAGCACTAATTGCAAATAATCCCATTCAATAGAATTGAATGCTTTCTCAAAGTTGATTGTGCCTGTAGCAGGAGGGGATGGGAGGATCTTTATTGTGTGGATAAGATTTAATAGGGAGCAGATGTAATCTGCACTATACTGTCCTTATACGAAACCAACTTGAGAGGAATGTAGTAATTGTGGGAGAAGTGGATTAAGTCTGTTGGCCAGTGCCTTGGCAAACACCTTACTATCCACAATAATTAAGGAGATGGATCTGTAACTGACAGCTAGCATTGGCTCCTTTCCTTGTTTGGGAAATACTGTAATAATTGTTTCTCTAAGGGCGGGGGGGGGAAGATGCCCAATGTTATCCCTCTAAGTATACCTTGCTGAATACAGGGAAATTATGGAAGTTAGGGACTGTAGAAATTTCACAGGGACTCCATCCCCTCCTGGGGCTTTACCAGTATTGAAGGAAAGTAGGGCCTGTGAAACCTCTGTCATGGACAGTGGAGTGTCTAATAGTATGACTTGTTGGGGGACAAGCGAGGGAGGATAATAGTGTTTAAAAATGCATGCATAGCAATGGGGTCCTGACACTGGGAAGTCAAGTAAAAAGTAGCATAACATTTTGTCATAATGTTATTAACCCCCTGGGATTTATTACGAACCTGCCCAGTGGGATCTTTAAGACCTGCTATGAATCTTTTGGATTGTTGTTTCTGAAGTCAGAAAGCTGAGAGCTTCCCTCATTTTTGTCCTCCTTTTCAGTACTTATGTTTCAGGCTAAGAATTGAGATTTCTGTCCTCCTTGAAAGTAAGGCATTAATTTCCATTCAGAGCCCTATAATAATATGACCCTGGGGAGAATGTGGGTCGGGGTGGGGGAGTGCTTTAAATTGGGCTTCTGCTGTTTGCAATTCATGCTCCAACTTGTGGAGGTGCTGTTCCCTATTCTTATGTCTGATTGCCAAGTAACCAGTGATTTTCCCTCTAATGGTTACCTTAAAGGCCTCTCATGTGGTTCCAGTTAAGGTGCCTCATAACTAGTAAAGTAAGTAAAGTAGCCTCCTTTTGGGTCCATGGGATGAAGTCTGGGTCCCAAAGCAAGAGAGGGTCTATCCTCCAAGAAGGGGAAGTGGACAGAGGAGAACCCCATGTATAGAGAAGCTGTACATGGGGCATGGTCGGAGATGGCCATAGGAAAGATCGTTGAGTCCAGGGCCAACTTGGTTATTAGTGAGGAGAGCCAGAAATTCAGATGGCTATGGGAACCATGAACCCAAGAGTAATATGAATAGTCTTGGTCTTGAGCATGGAAAGTCCTCCATATGTCCATCGGCCTTTGTCTTGCATCATTTGATGGAGTGCCTGTACCCACTTCCCACCCTGGGATGGGATTCCATACCTGTAGAGTTTTTATCTAACAGGGGCATCAATGTGAGATTAAAGTCACCTCCCAGAAGTATAGGCGTGGCCCTAGTGGTTAACTGGATCGGACTTGATCGGAGGAGTGATCCTTTTGCAATGTTTGTAATTTGGATGTCTTTTACGGCTGCAGGGGGAAAGGGCCCATGTTCCAGTCATATCCTCCAGATACTCATTATTAGCTTCTCGGTATGCAGCTTCCTCTGTTTCCATAGTGTCTACCGTGGAGTTAGCTGACATGCAGATAGTTTGTCTGGGTGCTCTCATTTCTTGTGGCCAGTTTTTATTTAGGTAGTCTATGAGAGCTTCAGGTGTAGAAAACATCAGAGGCACCCTGTTCTGGATGATTCTCATTGTTGCTGGGTAACGGAGAGAAAATTTGATTCCGATGATGTACGTGATGTGGCATGCCTCCATGTATGCTTGCTGTTCGTTAGATAGTTCATGGGTGAAGTCCTGGTAACTGTAAATACAATGTTCCTGCCAGGTTAGCTATCCCAGTTCTCTGGCCCTTATCATAATAGCCTCTTTGGTATTGAAATTCAGAAACCTTGCTAGTATGGGCTTTGGTTTGTCTCCAGTCTTGTGTGGGGATGCCACGGAGCAGTGCAGTCTCTCACTGTCCAACCGTGGATCGCCTTCTATTTTAAGCACCATAGGAAGAGCTTGTTGCAAAAAGGTACTAGTATCCCAGAGCTCAACTCCCCCTGGAAAGACCAAGAACCATAAGTTATTCTGGCAACTATGTTTATCTAAATCATCAACCTTATCCTGCAAAAAGTGTATCATGTGCGCTTGCTCTTTGACTATGGCCATACGCTCATAGATTGCCATATCATGTGAGGCAACCTTTCGCTCAGTTTGAAACAGCCTGGTTTCCATTTTCTCAGAAGGTCTTCATGGTTTGGTTGGAGGCAGTTGTCACCTCTGACATTTTCTGCAAGAGTCTAGAAAACATAGCTTCTATTGCCGTCGGGTTTCCACTTATGCTTTCGGCCTGTAGCCATGCTGATGTTTAGAGTTTTGTGTTTGATCCGAGAGATCGATAAATTGTAACATCTTAACTTCTGGGGTTTTGTAAAAAAATGAAAACTCCGATTTGTTGCTGTTAGCTAGAGCTACCAACTGTTGGTATATTTAACTGCAAAATAACTGTCTGTATTGGACGATGCAGGATGTTTTGCCTCGAGGAGTGCAGTGATAAAGATCTAGGCAGTGATTTTGTCGGAGGCCAAGCCACACTCCATAAATAGCCCAATTTTCAAACTGTCAGAATTGACGTAAGGTTTTTGTGTTAAAATGTATTGATGCAAGAGGCACCTCACATCAAAAGTTGGGCCAAACCCGATTTTCAAATGCAGGCTGTATTGAGGTCTGGTCCTTTGGTCCTGGAGAGGCCCTGCGCCTGCATAGTGCTAAACACTGAGGTGTGCCATGGCACACTGGTCCATGTACCCAACACTGGCTGCCATGTCCTATTATGTGGGATTCTGGAACGTAACCAATATCCACAGTGCTGGCTAGTCTAACACCCTGTGCGCCAAAACAGGTCCCAGCTGCAGACCACCCAGAGAGCAGCAGTGGCTGTGATAGAGTTGGCACATCACCTTTTAGGCTAAATATAAGGTGCCCCTTTTCCAGAGGACCGTTTTACAGGGAGAGTGATTGGAACAGACTGCTCATTAATATCGGAAAGGATCCACCGTGCACAGGCACAAAACGTGTTTCAAAGTCTTCTCCTTGCATATTGTATGAGTTGTAGCATGAAACATCATGATGTGAGTCTACTGGTAGACCCAATGACGGGACTGCTGACCACAATAGCCAAATGTGTAGCATGATGCAGTATATCCTGGCTGACAAGGTAAGGGACATGTGGCCACGTTAATGACAGCCACCAATGTGCACACCAACTACTACCCTACGTTTCATGTGCAACTGGTTGTGCCCTTTGTTGTGTGGCATTTTTGTATTTTTATTTATTTAAAAGTTGATAACTAGGAAAAGCACCAATGAGCCGAGACTCATTTCCAGGTGTGACCTGGGGAAAGGCAACATGAAAAAATAGTACATTTACATATGACAAAAAACACATCAGTAGTAAGAAACAAGGGTCACGGTTACAAGACCCATAACAGTAGGTAACATCAAGGAACAGGAGTACAACATTAAAGCAAAAAACTGTTTATTTAACCTGGACATGAACAGACCCCCCCCTCCCCACAACAAGTTGCCACACACACTGCTGACAAGTGGCATTGCTGCAGGACTGTCTCACGGCCTGCAGTATTCCCTTCCATGCACTGTACCCTTGATGTAGAAGCAGTTTACTGCAATCTCAGGAGTTTGGCACTGGGACCCCACATGTTCCAGAATGTGGTTCAGGGTCTTTGGAGCACAAGAGATTAGCGCAAATTGCTCTTTTCTACCTTCCACAATACCACATAAGGGTATATGGCAGCCAGTGTCCGGTGCACGAACCTGTGTGCCATGGTGCACCTCAGTGTTTGGTGCTAGGCTGATGCAGGGCCTCTCTGGCACAAGGGCACCCAACGTCAGTGAAGCCTGCATTTGAGAATCCAGTTTGGGCCTTATTCTTAAAGCATTGCTTAGATCAGCACAAGCTGTGACAAACGGCAGCTTGCACTGATCTCTGGTGCATCAAGGACTCTGCCCCTGATTCTGGAATGTATGGGGTCCTGGTGCCGAACTCCCACAGCTTGCAGCAAAACCGTTCATGTGTCAAAGGTATGGCACATGTAAGGGGAATGCCACAAGCTACAGGACAGTCCTGTGGCAATGCCACCTATCAGCAACATGTGTAGTAATGTGTTGGGTGGGGTCTATTCACATCCAGGTCAATGCCACATGGCAAAGGGCACAGTCAGGTGCACGTGAAACATAGGGTAGTAATTGGTGTGCACAGTGGTGGCTGACATTAATGTGGACACGTGTCGCATACCTTGTCAACCAGGATATACTGCATGATGCTACACATTTGGCCATTGTGATCAGCAGTACCATCATCAGGTCTACCAAGAGACTCACATTGTGATGTTTCATTCTGCAACTCATACAAAATTCAAGGCACAGACTTTGAAGCATGTTTTGCGCCTGTGCACAGCGGATCCCTTCAGATATTAATGAACAGTCTGTTTCGATCACTCTCCCAGTGAAATGGCCTTCTGGAAAAGAGGCACTGTATATTTAGCCTAAAAGATGGTTTGCAAACTCTGCCACAGCCACTGCTGCTCTCTGGGGAGTTTGTGGCTGGGACTCCCTTTCGGCTTACAGGGCATTAGACCAGTTCAGGGCTGGTCTAGCTGCAAGCTGGCGCTGCAAACATTGGCTCCCTTCCAGAATCCCACGTAAAGGAATATGGCAGCCAATGTCCCGCACACGGACTCATGCAACGTGGCACAACTCAGTACTTGGTGCTACACTGGCACAGGCCTCTCTTGCACAAGGGCACCCTACATCAATGCAGCCTGCATTCAAGAATCGAGTTTGGCGCAAATTTTGATGCAAGGTACTCTTGCATCAATACTTTTTGACGTGAGCACCATGCGTCAATTTCAACCTTTTGAAAATTGGGCCCATTATATAATGCAATAAATACAGAGTCAATCTACAATACATGACTAGCTAGACATAAGACTATGTTGTAACTATGCAGTAAAATTGCAATGAATACAGAAAATAGGACATGCGCTCCGACTTGCTCCATGATTTTCACTCAATTGTGCTGCTTGTCACAGAAAATTAGACATCTAAAACATCGTCGGATACTTTGTCACAGATTCCACTTGTGCATAAAATGAAGCCTGCTAATAAGAAATTTCACAAGGATCTTTTTTACTGTAAAGCAGGTAAAATGTCACAAAAGTGTCAAAATGTTTTTAAAAAATGCAGTACTACATTTTGGCACATTTTGTTTGCTGCACGTGCAACCGAATATAGGAAATTGCACCTACATCAAAGGTTTCATAACTCTTGCCCATAATATTTAATACATACAAAATATGTAAATGGTACAGATCATAACAGCAACAGCGGATAGATACAAGCAGGCAGTGGGAGGGGGTCGGGGTTAAGAACTTGTACAAAACAACAGCTCCTATGAGATGAGGGGTGGGGGGGTAAAGGTTTTACTTTATTTTGTGGCTAATGATGGAACATTGTCATGGGTGAGGACCTTGTATAACAAAATTCTGTTGTTTTGTAAGCTCAATCCCATACTAATCAATATCTTCTGTTTGATTTACTACAGTGGCTCTCCTTAAATGATAGGTATAGATACCAGTCTGCTGTCTTGCTGTACCTACTCCCGCACCTGCCCGTGGTCCTCCTATACACAACAGCTAATTATAATATCGCCTCATGAACTTTTTTGCTTTCTGCCTTACCAAGGAAAAAAATTCAGAATCCTGTCTGTGGGTTCAGTCATTTCGGCCTCTGTCACCCCCCCCCCCGTCTTTATAACCCTACAGAAATTCAGTCTGATGCACACCTGCTCACTCATTACTGCTTAACTGTGCATTTCAATGTTCAGAGCAATCTTTAAGTGCTCTGCCTAATAAACACTGGCTCCAGAACTTTGATGTTAAAACAAAGAGACATGTTTCACGTGTCAGTCTGAGTACTTGAGTCGGATTTAAAAGGATCCCTAATATCAAAGCCACAAATACAAATTATAATAATACTGAACAGGACTCTATATATATTCATCAGACTATGGCATTCAAAGCCAAACAGAAGAGATTTTTGGAGATTTAAAATGTTCATCTCAAAAACAAGAGAACAACAGTTAATAACAATTCTGTCTTCCAGGAAAGCTTAATCTACATACAGTATTTATAGCCACGTCCTGGTTCTTAAGGCTTTGTGTGCCGGATTTTTCAAATGAAGGATGCTTTTCAGAAGGCTCCGTCTTTTCTTTTTGTGTGGGCTGTTGACTGTGGGCAATGGTGGTGTGTTTTGAAATGTATAGAGCTTTCATGTTACCCTTCAAATGAGGAAGGTCTCCTGATTAAGATCACAAAAAATCAGGGAGATTTTCCCAGTGATCTCATTTGTGTGGCTGACTGAGTACAGGATATAAGACATGTAATGCTTGAGCTATTAAAAGACAAGAAAAACCAAAAGCAGCTAACACCTTCAGGAGAACTTTAACGAAACATAACATTTAGACACGGCTCGGATTATATAATGCATTAGTTCTGTATTTCTGCTCCCCATTATTAATTACTGATGTAATTTGCATGAAAACAGGATCTTTGCTCCTGGAGACTTTATCTATTCCTCTTGATTTCTCCCTACTTGAAGTCATGATGCTTTGCTTGTGGCATCACAGTTACTCTCATGACAACAGATTGTGATGTCACAGCAGAGTATTATGACTTGAAGGAGGGAGTAAGATATAGAGGCAGATGAACTCAGGTATAAACATCATGTATTCACGCACATTTTCTCAGTAATAAATAATGTGGAGGAGAAATCTATGGAATAAATATGGAATGCAAAGCTGAATTGTACTTAAATATTATATTTTTGAAAGTTTTCTTTGAGGCATAAGTAGCTCTTTAATGTAGAGATTCTGATGATTGGGGGGTACAAGAACATACCATAACAAGCAGGGGGAATGTTATAAAATAAGAAAAATTACTAGCCGACACAGTGACATGGGGGTCTGTGGCACGAAGCCTCACCTGCTGCCATGCTGGTGACCCGGGGTTGGGAGAGAGCTTGGGGCGTTGGGGGTCGGCCAGGGAGAGGAGGATCAAGTGTCTGTAGGACTGCTGTCCTCCTATGAGGGGAGGGTGGGTACAGCCGGATGCTCGCCTGTCACTTGGTGGAAGCTGGGGGAAAAGCAGCCCAAGCCAGAAGATCAGGAAGTATGGCAGACGTTGACGCATGTCACGTGGGAGTGTGTGGCATGTGCCTAGATGTTCTTGCATGCCACTCCTCCCAGGGGGGAACAGAACACAGAAAATGCCAGGTGGCTGGATGCTGGTGGTCATCCACAGGTCCCGCACCCAAATAGCTGAGCTCGCAAGCCCAAACTGGATCCAGCCCTCAGCGGGGACTGGGGACCATCACTGATCCTACCAGGGGGAGCAAGCCCTGCAGGAAGATGGCTGGTGGCAAGTCCCACAGGAGGGGAGGGTGATGGAGCTGGGGCACCCACCCTAAGGAGGGCCGACCGGATGATGGAGAATGAAAAAAATTAGAGGACTCCTTGAAAATAGGAAAGCTTGCTAGGTATTGCACAAATCACTACAAGAGTTTTTCTTCTTTATGAATGTTATTTAATGGCTGGTGGGGCAGCAGGCAATGTTTAACATGCCTCCTCCAGTGGTACTTACACCTCACAGACTACAACATCCTTTGGATGCATTTTCATTGCTGCCATTCTGTCTCTCGTCCTCCTTTCCATTTGCTCTTGGAACCCTAAGCTTCTGGCCAGCTCCCTGTTGGCCCGCCTCAGTGCCTCCCTGTTTTAATTACTTTTACTCTGCTGTCCTCTTCATGGTCTGTGTTTTGCCTCCCCATTTCTGCTCTGTGAGGCCACTGTTTGTGGCTGTTCCAGCCTCCTAGGGCTGGACTCCATCTTTGCTGGTGAACTGATGCTGCTCATCTGCTGCCTCCTTTCATGACCTGCTGCTTTGGCCATGGCTATCATTACTGCCATGCATACCCTGGGCCTCACTGCTGTTTCTTGCTGTACTCCTAGTGTTGTCTGTCTTTCCCTGCCTGTGCTGCTGGACCCCGGCTTAGTTCAGAGTTTGTCTGTGTCAGCTCCTCACCCAGCTACTTTGGCTCTGTTTATCTCTGGTTTCCCCTGCCAGCTTCACTCCGGTTTCTGCCCTCCCCCACTGCAGCTCCTGCACCTGTAAGGCTCACATTGGTTCCATGACCCTGACAGGCCAGCTCATTCCAATGCTTGCCTGGCTATCGCTTCAGGTCTTACTGGTCCTCTTGCTGTTCTGGCTGCTCTGTGTCAGCTGGCCAGCCAGTCAGCTGTCTCATCTTCCTTGACTCTTGCTCGGTGGTTTCCCTGACCAGTTTCTCTTGCACCTGTCTGGCTTTCCATCTGCTCTCATGCTGCCTGACTGACCTGCTGGCAGGTCTCTGCTGTGCTGGATGCTGCTATGTTCTGCTGCTATTTGCCTAACTTCTTCTCTCATCTGCCTTGGCCTTTGGCATCTATGGTTGTGCTTTGCTCTTTTGGACCTTTGAACTTTCTGACCTTGGTCTCCTGGTTGTGGGCCCGCTGTCCATTGCCTCCCAGTGGCTGGCCCATTGTGTATCTCACTTGCCTGCCATACAATCACCACTAATTCCAACAACTTTTTTCAGCCATGACTATTTGCAGGTTTTCAATATGATGCTCTGCCCAGTAGATAGTGTCTGCCAGCATGCACAGGCATCTGTTCTACTCATCATTTCAGGCCACAGCTTTCATACAAGTACACTCATATTGGCTTTGCCCTCTCATACTTCTACCTTCTTTCAAATGCTTATAGGCAATCCTTCCCTCACACTGGGACAAATGCCAAACCTTTCAAAGGCTGGGCTGCACACGTCAAGGGCTAAGCTCCAACAGTGACCATGCTGCACCTGTCCAGGGCCACATTCCAGCAACCCAGGTGAGTCAGTAAATCATCAATCATGTTTTTTAATGGTCAAGTCATTATCATCGTTAATCACTAAATGTTACCATGTGATCATCAAGGGAGATCATATTCTAAGTGTAACCCCTAGGTGGCGCTATCCCAAGGGCTACTACCCCTGCCTGCTTGGCTATTAACAGGTTAAGGGGCCTAGGTTCAGTGACAGGTGCCTCCACCCAAAGGTCAGGGTTGGTGTTAGTCAGATTAACCAGGTCACAGCACTCTGGGACACTGTGACCCCCCCCATCTCATATTAGTGGCCCACACAATACACAGTACTTACCTTCACAATACCCCTGATATGCTCTGTGCACACATATATTTGGCACTTACACCCAACACTGGTTTCTCTCGCTAGGCTCTGGGGACCTCCTATAAAATAAAGGTGAGGCAATACAACAAGCAACAGTACAATACCCTGCACATAAACTGACACCACTGTCAATGTAAATTGCAGAAAAAAGGTAGATCTGATTTATTCAGGGGAAGTAACATGGGAAGTGCACAATCAGGATAATTGGTAGGTACACTCTATCATTTAATCTATGGTGTGGTATCTACAGTCCCTACTACAGTTATACTCTCTGGGTGCCCAGTGGATGGAAAAGGGGCTAGCCAGGTCCGTTGCCCGGGGTTGGCTGGCATTGCAGCTGGTTGGAGCCCTGTGAAGGAAACAAACAACATACACCACACCCTAATTGTAATCCAGAGCCGGAGGGCTCAGTTTGTGCAAAGGAAAAGAAATGACAGACAATCAGGTGACACACTTTTGATTTAACTATATGTTGCAGGGAGCTACCCTGTTTGTTACTCACGATACCCAAAGCTGAACACAGGATGGATGATGGTCGAGACTATAGCTGTTTTTTCTGGATTGCCAGAAGAAGCAGGGTAGGCAGACAAGGCCCTCGTGGCAGGGCTTAACTGCATTAGGTAGCAGCGGATTCAGTCCAATTTGAGCTGGGTACAACTTCCAGCCCTCAGCACACAACTCAGCTCAGGGGAAAACCAGATTGTGCCCCCCCTTCAATTCACAGCACATTTATATGTAAAGAAAATTACTGTACCAGGCAGATAGCTCTTCGATCCCAATCGCAAGGTCACTACTAAAACCCGGGATCGCAAATCGCAGCTAAAGTTCCTGACAAGCCGATGTCATTTAGCAAAATCTTTGGTCTTCTACAGATTAAGCCTGGTCCCAGTTCAGTAGCTTGCTTCACAGCAGACAGATTGGATTCACTCTGAACCAATTCTCTCTCTAGGCGGAAAATGGAAAGCAGGCCGGAATTCAGGCCTTCCACGGTTCTCCCACGTGAACCACTGCGCAACACGGCTGCTCGAACTATGCAATCTCCTTCTCCCGCAGCTTCCAACTTGAATCTGGCTTGCCAGCAGACAGCTCGTGATATTTCCCTTTGGTCCAAAAGGTTCGATTGGCTGGTCTAGCTGTCAATCACAGTAAGAGCTCCCCCTTTTGGTGCAAAAGGCTCCAACAGTCCAAAACTACAAGTCCCAATGGGTAATCCATACAGTCCCACTTTAGCAGGCTCCATTTTAGAGTCCTCATATACCGATTGGTTCAATTCAGCAGTTCAGGGACCAAAATGGTGGAGCTAAGCTGAACAGTCCTTGCTGCAAATAAGGCAGGTTAGCACAAACCACATTATTATTATTTCCCTAAATGGTCACCAACAATTAGTTACATCTTTCAATAGGGCTCCCTCTGCACAAGTAGCGATGGCAGAAACGGAGCTAGTATTCAGTAGCCCAGCCGGGACTCGGGCATGGAAACACACAGTCCCCCCTTCTGATTAATTATGACTGCAAACAGGCACCCCTTAAAGGGACAGTACACGGAGGCCACACAGGCACTCACTGCAACACTTTTCAGCACTAGACACAGGACACCCGCCTGACAATGAGCATTGGGGCAAGCTCACAGAAACCTTTTGGGAACCCCCATTTGTAGGGGGGTTACACCAGATAATCATCTAGATCATGATTTAATCATCAACCATGTACTTTCAAATCACCAACTGATAATCATTTAATATTTTGGTAAGCTTAAATCAGCATGATGGTTTTTGATGATCAGTGGATGATCAAGTGATGATCATTGCTGATTATATTAGTTCTGTAATATAAAACTGTAAGTCACGTGATTAATACTTAACAAGTTTTATGTGTTACTGTTATGAAAATATTTATCTATTGATTGATTGATTTTGTTTTACCAGGAAAAACTCCATTGAGCAGAGCTCATTTGTAAGGAGGTCCTGGGTAGAACAGGAGAGGAATAAAGAAAACCATGCATACATATTAGGTATTACAGAATTTGAGAATTCAAGACTATAGTATCATCTGATAATGCATAATACACAAAGAGGCAAAAATACAGCAGTGAAAGAGAAAATAAATTAAAACAAATAAGGGATAAATGGGTCTGGATACAATGTCAACTACTGAGGCATGGTACTTAAAAAGGGTAACCCAGTGAAAACTGAACAACTTCAGAGCAGCACTTATGAACAGATCAATGAGGCTGATTGTAGGAACAAAGTACATATATAAGGAATAAGTACTAAGACATGGGACGAATTGATGATTAGGAGCAGTACATAGAGAAAAATGCTAGAACAGTAAAAACTGATCATGAAGGAAAAAACAAGTGCAAATATTAGTGGCAGGTGCATTTATCTGTACAATATTGGTTGAGAAGAGATTGGAAGAAATGGTGGCAAACCAGTATGGATAGCTTGAGATTTTTTTGGAAGGCATTACAGGCTTTGGGGAGAGCCCAGCTGAAACCCATAATCCCATATTTAGAACAGTGCCTGGGTACATTGAGCAGGATGATATTATGTAGGCTAAGCATGTATGGGCCTTGGGACCTGCTGAGTAATGAAGGAATGCATTTAAGTAGTGAATTATGTAGAGCTTTGAAAGACCAACGGTTTAGGTGTCTTAACCTTCTGATATTGAGCGAAGGCCAACCTATTTTCTTGTAAAGGAGGCAGTGGTGTGTGATTGCCAGGAGCTCACAAATATAACATAGTGCTCTGTGATACAACACATCCTGTCTACCCAGTTGTAAGGCTGTGGCACTTTTATAAATAATGTCACCGTAATCTAGCAGTGGGAGAAACCTAGCCTGCACTAGCATTTTCTTATCTTAATGGTTTAGGCAAGATTTGTTGCAGAAGTAAAAACCCAGCTTTTGTTGTAGCTTCTTATATAGTGTTTCTATGTGTACATTGAATGACAGCTTGTTATCCACCCACATGCCAAGATATTTAAAAGAGCCTACCAACTCGAGTATTTTATTGGGAAAGGTGGAGATGCCAATTGCTGGGGAGGGGTGAAATTAGTTTTATGTGCAAAGACCATGTACTTGGTTTTGGAAGCATTTAATAGTAGCTTGGATGCATGGAGATTAATTTGCAGGAGGTTAAACTCGGAGTCACGTGATGCAGTGGTGCTGATAAGCTGCTTGCTGTACAGCTCCCGCCCTCCACCTCTTAAATCAGCTATTTTTTCCTACTAAAATTGCATTACCGAGCTAAAGGCGAGTTGCTAAATATTTCTAATCACTGCAAGATCACTCGAGGATCGAGATCGGCGAACAGAGCCTTCTCTATTTGATCGCGATGGCAGATGCGGAGATGAAGGCCGCGGGGGTTAAGCACACTCCCCCAGCCTCGCCAGAAAAAGCTCCCAAAAAGGCCAGAAATACTAATACCAATATCAATCCAGCGGCTAAGCAACCCTCCAGCGGGGTATCCAGTGCTCCATCAGGTACTATCTTAACGGAGGAGCGCTTCTTAGAAGAATTATCCCCGTTTAGAGAGACGTTACAAGAAATCTCTAAGGAGATCAGGTCGCTGAGACTGGACTTCGCTGACCTCTCGAGAGTAAGCGACTCAGAAGCCAGAGTTTTTCTATTGAACAGTGGCAGCACAAAACTGACCCGGAGATCACCAGACTGAGACAACAAATCCAAAAGCTTCAAATGAAAACAGAAGACCTGGAAGGCAGGAGCCGGCGGAACAATGTGTTGATCCTTGGCCTCCCGGAGTCAGAAGAGGGGACACTCTGCGCTTCATCCAGCAATTCTTTAATAAAGTTGTGGGCCCTTCGCCTATTCATCAGCAGTATCATATAGAAAGAGCCCATAGATCTCTTAGGCCCAAGCCACCCCCAGGAGCTCCTCCCAGACCTATTATAGTCAAGTTCCTGAGTTACTTAGAACGCCAGCATATTCTGGCGAAGGTTAAAGAACTAGAAACCATTCTCTGGAACAACCAAAAACTCAGGATCACCCAGGACCTTCCCTATGAGGTTCGACAACGAAGATTTGCGTTCCATCCAGTTGTCAAGAAGCTTATCGCGGCTGGGAGAGCCTTCAAAATGAACTACCCTGCTAAACTGTTAGTCCAGATTGATGGTACATGGCACGCATATGAAAAACCGGAGGCTGCACTGACCGAACTATCCAAACTCCTTCCGGACTTATTTAAATGACTTTAAATTTTTTCCTCATTGCTGCTGGACTCTCTTCCTATTGGATTCCTTGCAGGCATTTTGCCCCTGACTATCTGGCCTTTACTGCCTTTATTGCCTTTCTAGCATTATAGCCTAGTGTGGCTTAGTGGCTCTGTTTACCTGTTGATCCTCGCTGAGGGTTTCTCCATGGGTGGGTGTCCCAGCGTGGGAGTAGGCCTCAGGCAGTAGTAGGCATGAGCCTGACCAGCCTGCTATCCATCTTGACCTGTCTGTCTTCCTCATTTACTTCTCTAGGCACTGCCAAGCAGGGGTTGTGTTTCGGAGGCGCTTTTCTGATCGGACAGTTTGGTCCGTCGGCAGAGCTCTCCCCACACTTCCACTTCTCCTGACTTCCGTGCGATCCGCGAATAGCCCTACTATGGGAAACAGACGCCTTATTCCTGCGGACCTCTCTCCCAGGTACTCTTTTATTTCCTTTCCTTCTACCAACTATACTGTTCTGGGACATTAATTTAGTCTGTGTTCCCCACTCGCCGGGGAGGAGAGCGGTGAAGTCGCCTCAAGAGCCCTGCCTTACACTTAATGGGATTAGGTGGGTACCTGTACCGATACATTTGATTGGATTTATTTTCTCTCCAGTGGTTGGTTGTCAAGTATTTGGAACAGCTGTGTATTTACTGACAAGATTACTACCAGAGTCTTAGGGAGATATTTATGGTACCAAGGGGAGGCAGTTTGGGTCAGCCTCTTACTCTTATTATGCTGGATGCTTGAGATTTGGACTATAAATAGTTGTGTAATTCAAGTTGCCATAGTATGATATTGTTACGGGGACGCCTCCACCGTTGGATACTTGTGAGACATTTGTTTTTTATTTGCTTCTGGTCTGTTTGTACCGAGGCTCGACTCTTTAATTTTTCAGCAGAAGGCTGTTTATGCTTGTCTCTACTTGGGCAGTAGAGGGCGTCGGGGGCAAGAAGGTGTCACCACTGCTTAGTTTAGTTATGGGGATCTATGTACCCGGCTGCTTTAGTTTTTTTACTGGTTCAATTGATGGCTCTGGATTACATTAAACTAGCTAGTTGGAATATTAGGGGCATTAGGGAGGCAAATAAAAGGAATTGTATATTGCTAAACTGCTCCTTGTTGGGGGTCGACATTCTTTTTTTACAAGAGACCCATATAACAGCAACATAAGCCACTATTCTAAGGATCGAAGGCTTTTCCCAAGTATTCGTTGCAGGTGACTCCTCTGACTCAAAAGGGGTAGCTATCATGATTAAAAAGATGTACCTTTCATACCAGAGAAATATATACAAGATCCCGGGGCAGATTTGTAATCGGAGGGCTTCCTCTGTAATTCAGCTATAATCCTGGGTGCTGTATATGGCCCCATAGGGGGGGATGCTGGTTTTAATGCAATTAATAGACAAATTGAGTGCTTATTTACCAGTTCCCTTTATTTTGGGGGGAGACTGGAATATTGCCCCATCGCAAGAGCTAGACAAAACCTATAGGCCTTTGAAACCCCCATCTCCAGCGCAATTGGCGCTGCGAGAACTATGTAACATGTTAGGCTTGGTAGATCCATGGAGAACCCTGAACCCCTCTAACAAGAGTTATACTTTCTTCTCTCCGCTCCATAACTCATGGTCTAGGTTGGATTATTTTCTGGTAAGCACTACTTTCATGGCTAACATACCCCTTGCAGGCATTGAGTCTATTGTAATTTCTGATCATGCCCCCGTATGGCTTCGACTTACCCCCTCCTCTCCTGTACAGCGCAACTCAATATGGAAACTCAATACTCAAGTTTTAAAAGATGAGCAGTCTAACGCTCAGGTCAAAGCTTTAATTAGGGAGTTTTTTGGATATTAACCGGGGTTCAGAGTCTAGACAGGATTTGTTATGGTGCTCATTAAAATGTTTCTTAAGGGGAGAATTCATTAAAATATCCGCTAGGAGGAAAAAACTCAGAACGAAAAAACTTGTTTTCCTATCTAGTCAGATTAAAGCGGCAGAAGATTCCCTTGCTTCTTCTAAGTCCCAAAGGAGTCTGGAACAGTTATATAAACTTAAGGATGAATATGAGGGTCTAGTTAAAGAAAAGACTGAATTTGAGTTATTGAAGTCCAAAGCAAAATACTTGGACCAAGGGGAGAAGCCGAGTAGACTTTTTGGCCCTAAAACTTAAAGAAGTGGAGAATTCCAGATTGATCCCCACCTTAGAGGCAAATGACAGGTCCATCAAGACGGGTCCCAGAGATATTGCGGAGGTTTTCAGAATATTTTATCAAAATCTTTATGGAGCTGCAACAACTCCTCCCTCTCTGCCTGCGATCGAGGCTTTCTTAAAACCAATCTCCCCTCCATGTCTTACTGAGGAGCAAGTAGCTCTTCTTTCAACCCCTTTATCCTTGAGAGAGGTACAGGATGCTATCTGCAGTCTCACTCCAGACAAAGCCCCTGGTCCGATGGCCTACCCTCAAATTTTATAAGACCTTCCAAAGGAGCTGACCGACCCTTTGGATTTTACAACTTCATTCTCTCCTCCGACTTATTGGATCCATCCATATTAGAAGCTATCATAATTTTGATTCCCAAAACAAACAAATCCTCTCTTGACCCAGCCAATTATAGACCTATTTCGCTACTCAATTGTGATGTCAAAATCTTGTCCAAAATCCTGGCTTCGCGTATTAAACAAGTGTGGCAATCAATTTTGAGTAGGGAACAAGTAGGTTTTGTTCAAGGCAGATTGTCCGCCGATCACATGAAAGTTCTATCTTACATTCTCCAAGTAGCCCAAACCTCCCAAGCTTCCATGGCATTAGTAGCTTTAGATGCTGAAAAAGCCTTCGATCGCATCAGTTGGGATTTCTTGTGGAGCACCATGAACAAATTTGGTTTCCCAGATAAATTCATCCAGTGGGTAAAGGTTCTATACAAAGATCCCTCGGCTAAAATTTACTGCAACGGGGTATTTTCGTCCCGTTTTCCATTTATATTCGGGCACCCGTCAGGGTTGCCCTCTTTCACCATATCTCTTTAATCTTTATCAGGAACCCTTATTACTTAGTATCAAGGCAGCTCCCGAGATCCTGGGCTGTATCATTTCCCAGCAAACCTCCACATTATCAGTCTTTGCAGATGATATCTTACTACAACTAACTAACCCGGCTGACTCCCTGTGGGTAGTTTTAAATATAGTAGAACAATTTGGAGCTGTATTAAATTATAAACTAAATCTGACCAAGTCTGAAATCTTTCCCCTCAATTCACACACATTCCAGTCCAGTATGTCCCAATTTGGTATGAAATGGGCCCCATCCCATCTTAGATATCTTGGTATCTATCTGGCCCGTGATTCAGAATTGGTTAAAAAACTAAATTTGGATGACCTAGTGGATAAAATCCAATCTGATTTACATAGATGGGACAAACTCCTTGTCGCTGGGGAAGAATCAGCATTGTTAAAATGAACATTCTTCTGCCTATTCTACCCCTGAATTTATTAGATATCTGGTTACCCAAAGTCTTTTTAAAAGGTACATTCAATACTGATTAGATTCATCTGGAATCACAAACCCCTAGACGCTTCTATAAACTTTGTTTACCCAAAGACAAAGGTGGCCTTCGCCTCCTAACTTTGAATATTATTACTGGGCCAGCCACCTAGTTAAAGCCGGTAAATGGCTTGGTGGTAGTGAAGCAAAATCTTAGCCTTATGGCTAAGCTTAGACCTCAATCTTATGAAGCAATACAACATAGATCCCTCTAGCCTGATTTACTGCAATTTCTGGCCTTACCTATAGTAATATCCAGAATTCGGCAGTGGGTACATCGGTGAAGGTTCTGAATAAATATTATGCTACAGCCAAAATCCGGCACACCAAAGATCCTGGACAACCACTGGTTTCCAATCCCAACATTAAAATTGGAACCAGTTGGCTACCTCCGATGTGGCTACTCCAAATCCAGGGACTTTTGGTGGAGAATTTATACATACGAGGTGGTCTCGGTTCACCAGATGAACTGCTATCAGCTCTAAGTATCCCCACCCAAATGGTTTTCAAAGTGTATCAATTAAGACACCTCATAAATAAAGAATTCGGTAATCAAGTGCCGACGCCGGTAATTAAATCCCTTTTAATGCAAATTAAAGACTGTGCAGCCAAACCCCAGTATCCAAACTATATTTACATCTCATGAGTGTCAGCTTTCCAGACGCTCTAACAGGTTCCACAACTTGGGCTTCATTGCTCCCAAGTCTCTCTCTCACATGGAACCAGGTTTGGAAAGACCTGTACACATACAATACCCTTGACAAGAATAGGCTCATTCAATACTATATTATTAATAACATGTATTATACGCCTATAAAAAAGCCAAATTTGATCAGTCTAGTTCTCAACTGCCTTAGATGCGGCAAGGATCTGGGTAGTATTCTCATATCTTCTGGTACTGTCCCAAGATAACCCCATTATGGAATGCTATACATGACAACTTAGATCCCATTCTAGGTTTGCAGGATCGTTTACATTAGAGATCTGTATATTGGGTGTCTATTCCAGCATTAACGTCAAAGCAGAAAGTATCACATTGCTCTCATTTCGATGGCGGTCAAAAGACTAGTGTTCGTCACTGGTTGGACCACTTAGAAATTTCCTACATGGACTGGGTGGAAGAAATGTCCCTATGTTTTAAAATTGAAAAGCTGATTGCTGATTCTAGACATGCTCTCCTCACCTTTCAAAAAAATGGGGTAAGCTTTATGCCTTATACCTTCATTGACCCTCAAGTCTCTGACTAATCTGACATAACTTATTACTGAATGTTCACCTCCCATTGGTGCCCTGGTGTTCCCTTTCTTGACCAAGATCCAGTTTTACTGGAGTTGTATTTTCCGGTACCTAGGGTGCAGGCTGTGATTTTGATACTTGTGACTACCTTTCCCTGTTTCTTTACCTTCTCTTTTCCTTCCTAAAGCGGTGGGGGAGGGAGGGTTAAGTTTATCCTGTGACTACTACCTATGTCTTTTTCTGAGAAAACTTGTTACCTAGTTGTATTTCACCTGTGTCTACAATTATGGTTTTGATGTTATTTAAATTAAATAAAAAGAGAATTTAAAAAAAAAAAAAGGAGGTTAAACTCTTCTTCCAAGCACCGTAGTGCTACTTCCGGGTCTGGGTTTGTGGCACATAGTACTGTGTCGTCTGCATAAAAATGAAGGTTGGTGTTGGTAATGTTCTGATCCAGGTCATTGATGTATATTGTGAACAGCAGAGGCCCTAGTATGGATTACTTCCATCAGGTGAAAACTGCATCTGGTAATGAGTAGGTGCAGGTCCAGGGTGTGCTACCCAACCGTTGATCAACAAAACCAAAAGGACCACACACTGGAATCAGAGTGCATATACAGTATTTGATTGCAGCCCAGAAAGAAACGTTCTGAAGTACACAGGTTTCAAAGTCAAATGCTGTTTATTGTTGAAAATTGAGGCTACTTATAAACAAACAAATATGCACTAGATTCAAATAAGAGAGCCAACCACCACGTTCTCAGTTACCGCAGGGGTGATCTATCGCGTGAAGCCTTTACTACATGAGTAAGAAGCGATTTGTCAGCGTATCCTTACAGAAATAATTATATGAAATGTTTTCATGCTGTGCAAATAAAAGTACCCAAGTGATATGTGTGCTGCAAGCATGATTTAAATGTTAAATTGGAACTGACTGCATACATATGGCATGCGTGCAGCAAGCAAGTGTGGAAAGCATGCTTTTTATGTTAAACTGGAACAGACTGCATGCATGTGGCATGTGTGCAAAAAGAAAGTGGTCACTGATAACTGCACACATAAAAGTTAAATGACTTGCTCATGATCACACAGTATACAAGTGGGGGTTGATGAGATTCAAACCCAGGTCTTCAGGTCTCCTGGTTTGCAGTTCAGTGCCTTTAACCACTAAGCCATACTGCCTGCATACATATGGCTCGCTTGTACTTCAGTACAAATCTGCATACATCTGCATGCATGTGACATGCTTATAGCCACTGACATACTTTTTAGTTTTCTTGTCCCACTCATCTCAGCTGCACAGCTGAACTGTGGCACACATACCAATGGAAACACATATGGTTCTTCCCACCCCAAATACAGACACTTACCCACAAAACTACTTAATTACTTCTGTTTGGCCTGTACTCCTACTATTTTCTCTCCATAGTTTTGAATGCTTCCACACAAACAGACTTTAAGGGGCAAACACTAAAGTAGCAATAACTTGACACAACCCACATGGTCAGTCCCCCTTCCCCATGCACACACACTGTAGCAGATGCAGCCATGCTGCTTCAGACAACCCAACAAGTATAGGTATGAGTCAAGAGTCCCTTACCAGAGTACTAGGGAGCCAGAGATAGGAGTCTTTAAGAGATTATGTCAATGGGTCAGAGTGCTGGGGCATATCCCCTTGAAATGAATGGAGTAATTTTTTATTACTATTTTATACTTTATGGTGGTGAGTTGGAGAATAATGAAGGCCACTGTTCTAGAAACAAGGCCCTTGTTAGTCGGGTGGTGGCCTTCATTAATCTCCAACTCTCCATCAATAATGTATAAAACAGTAAAAAAAAAAATACCCTCATTCATTTCAATGGGGCACGTCCCTGCACTCTCCCTTGCCCTATATCATAATGTGCCTGAGCATGGGGATGTGGAGGTCAGCTGCACTGGGGGGAGCATAAGCCTGGCTATAGTGGGGTTCCAATAGTCTCTGCATACCACACCGCTCAACTGTCCCTGAATGCAAGGGACAGCCCTCACTTTAGTCCTGAAAACTGCTCTGCCCCTCATCCATCTCTCATGGAAAACATGCTTCCCACACAGAGGATGTCCTGTTAATTTAGTCTTTATGGTAGGGGTGCAATTTCAGATTTCAGCGGGGGGAGCCAACAACCAGTGGAGGCCAGGTGCTAGTTAGCCCCTAGGCAGCAAGCTCTGGAATGTCTCTAAAAGGTAAAACTTATTTGTTGTAGCTGAAAGGTTATATGCAAATCAGGAAAAATTCAAGTGTATGAGATTCATCTGCTATACCCCAGAGCAGTGCATCAGATTTGGGCTTAACCCACCCAGTTACTAACTAATTTTTTTCCTGGCTGAAGTTCTGAATCCCACCCCCCAAAAAAAAACCTTTGTCCCAATTTCACTTCCCAACGCCATTCTATTCAATACCCATTGCATATGGGTTGTGAAGCTGCCCAAAAGCACAGAACTGTAAAAAACACATTAGTATTTTAATCCTTCCTCCTTCCCCATTCCCACTGTAAAAAAATTATTTACTTTTACTTACCCGGCCATCTGGCCAGAACCTGCAGCCTAGCCCAGTGTGCCACTAGCCAGGTTTTCATTCTGCTCCTCCTCCATCCTTCTGCCAGAAGCTGGTTGCTAGAACCAGCTATCCCAGTTCCCCAATGTGGTCTGCAACCAAGTCGCCTCATCAACCAAACCCACCCAACCTGTGTTACTTGCTTCTTGCTTGGCTGCTGCCATATTGCATTGATCAAGGCTATGAAGGCTGCCCACACCACTGTCAATGCTGCTGTGAGGCCTAGCTTGCTGCTGCATGGGGAAGGTGCTGTTTTCTTTGCAAGGCCAGCCTAGTAGAGTAAGTAGGTAGCCTAGTCTTGAGTTAGGTTCTAGCTCAGCCCCAGCCCCTTCAGCCACCAAGGGAGATGGAGATTCACTAAGATTAGGCCAAGAAACATATGCTGCCACAACACTGCTATTGAGAGTTCAGTGCTCAGCAACTCCTTCAAGTTGTAGTGTGCAGCCTGTCTACTCTGTGGCAGGAAAGACAGTGTCACACTCATATGACTCATGTGGTCTTTCTTGGCTGGAGCTCCTCCATTTCACCTGTGATGGTGCTGCCGCTAATAGGTGGAGAGAGTGGACAACACAATACAGACACAGTTGAGTCAAGAGTGCACCTGCAGCATGAGTGCAACACGGGCCAAGGGGGCAATTACTGTGTAAAAGGATTAAATCCAAATTTAATGCCATTATTGCCACACCATACAAAACAACCTACGCACAAATGCAGAGGGGGCAACTGCCCCCTCTGCCCTACCTTAATGGCACCCCTGCTTTATGGTAGAAATTAATTCTCAGGGACTAACATCAGTACAAGTAAATACAATGGTTTCCACTGTGTTCTGAGGTACTGTATCTCCATGTTTCAGGATGTGTGCTGAGCATCGTGAGGGTTAGTGTCCCTCATTGTCCCTCATTTTGAGTGTCCAAGTCCATCATTTCAGTGACAAAATGTGAGGTATGGTGCATGCTTCCAAGACCCTACTCAGCACAAAGAGTGCTGAGCATGGCCATAGTGTTTATGCACCATATAGAATGACAAAGGGAAAGTAAGTGAGCCAAAACAGTCATGGAGAAACACATTTGTAGCATTAAATACTGTATGCATCAGGGGATTTGCATGGCCCAAAACAAAAAGGTCAGGCTTCACAACACAGAGACCCCTCTTCACATATATGAAATGGGGGATGTTTGCTGACTATATCCTAGGCATTCAATGCAGTAAGCAAACAATACTTTACAAATGAATGACAATTTAATGACAAAAACCAAAAGTCATTAAACAACTTACAAAAGGATCAGAATTAATGAGTTTACCTATTTTAATGGGAAATCAATGAAAGGAGTACTTTAATGGTTCTAATTGCTAGCAGTAATATGAGAAATATAAACCGATGTTTTTTTAGATGAGATTTGCACCAGCTTAGATGCTGCACACATGGCAAGTGTGCAACATGTGAACCTGATGTGATTTTTAAATGATGTTCACACCAGCATACCTGCTGCACACATGTCAAGCTGACAGCATACGAACCTGATGAGCATTTTAGACCTGATTTAGACTTTGTGTATGCGTACTGCAAGCAAACATTACAGAATTAAGCATGTGTCCCGCATTCTGCATGTACCCAGCACACTTATATTTCTGTAAAAGTAAGTATAATTGAAAACAGTGTGTTTGTACAGAAGATGTATCATAATTGATAATGCCCATTGAAATGTATAAATAGAAAACAAGATAAATTCCCAAAGTATGAGAAAAAGATAAATGGACTTTTTTTAAATGTATTACAGTAATTCTGATCATGGACAATCATGCAAAATCAGGATATATGAGATCATTATTAACCATAATCACCATTTCTATAACACCATGGTTTTTGATTGATGGCTATTTAATGTTCATGCTTAATTTATTGTTAATTATGATCACAATGATAGTTTTTGAAGCTTGAACATGATCTTTGAACATACTTGATAACAATCATTCATGATACAGCATTGTAAAATCATTATCTTTTTAGCTAGGTATATCCCTCAGAGGCTAATCTTGGCCCCTCATGGGCTTGGCATGAACAATATATCCATGGGTCTTGCACTCAGAGGAGATGACTGGGCAACCAAGCCTGAAGCAACTGTTTTCAGATGTTGTCTTCTTCTGTAGGTGTATTCAACCATCTCCAGGTCCCTTTAGTTTGATTTTGCTCTGCAGGTACCTTTCTGTGGCTAGAGTCCTCATTTGGAAGGACTTCTTTTGAAGAGCTACTGATGCCTCAAAGAAAACTTAAAAAAATATATAATAATTAGGTACAATTCTGCTTGCATTTCATTTATATTTTGTATACTTCTCCTCCCCATTATTTATTACTAAGGACATTTGCATGACTATAAGATCTTTATGTCTTAGAGTTCCTTTAGAGTCCATCGGCCTCTGTAGCTTACTCCTTACTTCAAGTCATAATCCTGTGTTGTGACGTCACAATCTGTTGCAATGGGAGTAATTGTGATACCACAAGCATTGCTCTATGATTTCAGGTAGGGAGAAAACAGCAGTAGAAGATAAACTCTTTGGGAGCAAAGATCCTGTTTTCATACAAATGACATCAGTAATAAATAATGGGGAGGAGGAATACAGCAGTAATGGAAAATAAAAGCTGGACTGTGTCTAAATATTAGATTTTGTTAAAGTTTTCCTGAAAGTGTCACCAGCTCTTTAATGCAGGGCTGAGCCCTGTAGTAACCTGGCAATGGTGGATAGAGTCTCCAAGCCAGAAGGAGATGACTTGGATCCCTACTTAAGAGTGGCATGGCTGTGATCTGGAATCTTGAAGCTCATAATGCAATTTAATTCCAAACAGACTTAAGATGGGAGGAATGATGGCCTAAGCCTTGGATCCCCAGAGGTTTCCTCTGTAAGGTGTCAGCATGGTTCAGTCAATAGTACATCCACCTGTGGGCCAGAAAGTCACAGGTTCTAGTCGCAAACTGGTATTGGGCTAATACCATAAATGCTGGCACTCCAGTGCAGTACTTGAAAGAAACTGTACTGTCAAGGTGTGCCATTCTTTGAAAGAGACCATAATTTGAGGTTCTGTCTGCTTTTTCTGGTGATATGAACAGAAGGCCACTCTGAGTGACCAGCAGTGCTTGCAATGGCAGAGTACAGGCAAAGAAAAATAACTGTGCACTCACCACACTTCAGATGAGGAGTCACTCCTGAAAGCTTTGGTTGCTTAGGTGAGTTTTCTCCATTTAAAACAATTAGTGCAGCATAACTTGCAGGGACGCTGGATGATGGGGTGCCCTCACAATGTTTCACAAGTAAACCCTGCTTTGTCAAGAGACTTGCAACCCCCCTCCGGCAGCCTTTATATATGATTGATTTTAAAGATACAGGCTCAACAGAGGCAAAAAGACATTTTACCACACAGTGCAAAAAATGCTGTGCAAAATACAGCTGTGCAAAGCAACACTGTGCAATAAGTGAGGCAAAAACATTTCAGAAATTAAAAACAGCAAACAATCCTTAGCACTGAAGAGACTCCATATTCAAATCATGTAAGATACAATTAGTGCCTTAGGATAATGGCACAAAAGGCAGTTTTCAGAGTCTTCTAGACAGGGATCTATAATATACAAGGAAATTGCAGGTTAACAACATCTCATACTTAGATGTCTAGATAACATCATCTCATTTGCATGGGGGTCTCATGTATCAAACAATGTCTGGCACCAAAACGGATGCTTCCAATCATATAATATTGGTGTCCAGCTGCAGACCCCCACCGAAGATAATGTCGGGATCCCTCAAACACTCAAAATGGGTGGTAGTGGGTGGAGCGGGCACTGTGGTGATTTGGGCAATGACACAAGTGGGCTTAACATTGTGGCTCAGTGTTACAAGAACAAAAAACCTGTAACTACCTATTCACTAGCAGGTTTCATAAAAAACAATGCTATTTCTTAATATACACAGATACTGTCAGTCACTAAGCAGGAAAGGGATCTTGGGATTATCATATCTGATGACCTCAAAGTTGCAGGGCAGTGTGACAAAGCAGTAGGTAGGGTCAGTGAGATACTGGGGTGCATTAGGAGAGGTATTTCCAGCATTCGAAGGGAGGTATTGTTGCCACTGTATCACTCACTGGTAAGACCCCACCTGGAGTATTGTGTCCAATTCTGGACACCGCACCTCAGAAAGGACATAGACATGGTGGAGGCAGTCTAGAGAAGGGCAACTAAAATGCTGCAGGGGTTAACTTGCACCAAAATCCCTGCATGGAGAGACTGAGGGATCTAAACATGTACACCCTACAAGACAGAAGACTTGACAGAGACTTACAAGCACCTCAAGGGGGTGAAAAAGGTGCAGGAGGGGAGTCTCTTTCAAATGAGGACTCACACCAGGATGAGAGGGCATGCGATGAAGCTGGAAGGGGGATGTTTAGGAGGGATGTGAGGAAGTACTGCTTCACTGAAAGAGTGGTAGACATAGTAGTATTCTCTGACTGGGTTATGATGGTGGTATGTAAGGGATAGGCAGCAGATCTACTCTACTTTGACTTCAGCAAAGAATTTGACTTGGTACCACATAGGAAACTGCTGAAAAAGCAGGAGGATCTGGGTGTTGGGTAGGAACTAGTAAAATGAGTGGAAAACTGGTTAGCATGGGGGGAGACATCACAGGGTGATGATTAACATAGTCAAATCAGTGGATAGGAAGGTCCTAAGTCGGGTGCCGCAGGGGTCAGTACAGGGACCTGTCCTTTTCAACACGTTTTATCAGCAGCATAGGGGAAGGTATACAGGACAAGATGTGCCTCTTTGCAGATGACATAAGGCTTTTTGGCAGGCTGGACAGTGAAGAGGGGGTGAAGGAATTGCATAGAGTTCTGGAATGATTTGGAGGTGGTCTAAGATTTGGCAGCTGGAGATTCAATGCCAGAAAGTGCAAGTGAATGCACATAGACAAGAGGAAGTCTAGAAAAGAATACTGGATGGGTGGGTGGGGGGGTCAAGTTGGACACTACTACCAAAGAAAGGGACCTGGGAGTCATCATTAGGAACTCCCTCAAAAAAAACAGTCAATGCAATAAGGACCACAGCAAGACAACCGGAATGTTGGGTGCATTGGGAGGGGTTTCAATAGTAGGAGGAAGCAGGTGATACTACTACTGCTGTGTAGATACTGGTGATGCCCCATCAGAGGTACTGTGCCCAGTTCTAGAGTTTCTTCCTGAGAACAGATAGGGCTAATCTGGAAACAGGTCAGTGAAGGGTCCCTGAAATGATTCCAGGCCAGCAAGGTAGATCCCATGAGGAACAACTAGAGGCACTGAACAGGTACTCACCTGAGATCAGAAGGGGAGAGAAGCAACGTGAGACCTTCAAGTTCCTGCAAGGAATACACAAGGGAAATAGCGAGGAACTATTTAATTGGAATTGGGAGTCAGTAATAAGGAGCCATGAATGGAGACAGGAGGGAAGGAGGTTCACAAGGGATATAAGGAATTTTACTTCAATAAGAGGGTGACTGAGACATGGTACAGCCTTCTGGCAAAGGTATTAGGAGCAAAGGTCATTACTGTGTTCAAGCATGGCTGGGACCTGTAGAAGCTTGAAGAATGGTCAAGGGTTTGGCAGTTAAAATTTAATGCAGAGAAGTGCAAGATAATACACATGGGGCACAAAAACCCTGGAACAACATATCAGTTGGGGGTGAGGATATAGCATGCACCAAGCAGGAAAGGGACCCTGGGGTTATCATCTCTGATGACCTCAAGGTAGGGAAACAGTGCAGATTCTGGGATACATAGGCAGGGGCATCACCAGCAGGAAAAGGGAGGTCATAATTCCACTATACAAGACAGAAGTGAGGCCCCACCTGGAGCACAGTGTACAGTTCTGGAGACCTTACCTACGTAAGGACATAGACAAGGTAGAGAAGGTTCAGAGGAGGGCAACAAAGATGGTACAAGGATTGCATCACAAGTCCTAGAAGGACAGGCTGAAGGACTTGAATATGTACTCCCTGGAGGAGACGGGGAGAGAGGGGATATGATAGCATACGAGTACCTTACAGAGAGGAACAGGGTGCAGGAATAACTATTTTCCAGTGAAAAAGATGTTCCAGGACTAGATAGCATGGGATGAAGTTGTAGGGAGGGTGATTCAGAGGAAACGTGACAAAGAATTTCTTCACAAAAAGGGTGGTGGACAAGTGGAACACCCTGCCAGAGAAAGTGATGGGGGCTAAAACAATCACAGGATTTAAGAATGCATGGGATAGACATAAGGGAATTCTGGAGGTCAGGGGTAAGGGGCAACAGATTCTAGAAAAACATAAAGCGAACTTACAAGCTCAAATGGGAAGACTGGATGGGCCATAGGCCCTTATCTGTTGACAGTGTCTATCTATCTATCTATGGTACAGAGTAAGGGGTGTGATATTTATACCAAAGGAAACTGGTTTGGTAGACACAGGGGGAGAGGTGGATGTGAAAACCCAACCTGGACATTATTTCCCAGGATAAGACAGGGAAACAGAATATGGGCAGAGTGCATGGATCAGTGGTCTTTTTCTGCTGATAGTGTCTAGTTTCTATATTTCTGTGTAGAAGGATGAGAGGACAATGGGGAACTCAGTATCTCTGAAAGGAGAAGGATTTCAAGGGGAAATGTCAAGAACTATTTTACAGAATGAGCAGAGAACATAGTGAGCACTTGAAATAGGCTTCCAGAACAAGTGGTGTCAGTTACATACAAACATAGGAAGAAGTCAGCAGAAGAAGGACATTTTGTCTATCTTGTCTGTTTTGTATTGCAGACTCCACAACTTAAGGTACTGAGCCTGCCCCCACCCACTCCTCCCATCCTTTCCATCCTCCCAAACCTTGACCCTTACAGTCCCCAAAGTCTATACCAGAATTTCTTGAACCTGTCCACTGCCTTCAACAAGACCACAGCTTCAGGCAGTACATTCCAGCTGACCATCACCCTTTCCATGAAGAAGTGCCTCCTGACCTCCCTCCTAAACCTCCCCCTCCAGCTTAAGACTGTGCCCCCTTGTGGTACGGCTGCCACGTAGTAGCTTGAAGAGATTCTCCTTATACACCTTATTTTTTTCAAGTATTTGAAAGTCTCGGTCATGTTCCCTGTCTCCCTCTTGTCCCCTAGGCAGTACATGGTCAGTGTCCTCAACCTCTCCTTGTATGACTTACCCCTGCTGACCTGCAATCATCTTTGTAGCCCTCCTCTGAACCATCTCCAGCAGTTGAATGTCCTTTCTGAGGTGTGGGCACCAGTACCGAACTCCATGCTCTAGATGTGGCCTCATCAGTGACCTGTACAAGGGCAGCATAACCTTCTCTGTCCTATTACTGATCCCCCTCACCATGCATCCCAGCATCTTGTTTACCTTTGCTGCTGCTTTATTGCTTTATTGCACTGTATGGAGTGCTTCAGGTCACTAGTGATCATCACTCCCAGGTCCTTCTCCTCCTCCTCTTTAGAAGATACCCGGACCCCTCCCAGGTTGTGATCCATCCTGGGATTCTTGGCTCCAATGTGCATAACTTTGCATTTCTTGGCATTGAAGCCAAGTTACCATATCCCGGACCACCTCCCTCATCCTGTAGGTCTTGTATCCCTTCAGCTGTGTCCACCCTCCCATAGAGATTGGTGTTGTCTGTGAATAGGCACTTTTTGCCCTTAATGTCATCCACAATGTTATTGATGAAGACACTGAGCAACACCGGTACCAGCATCAAGCTCTGCAGGACCCTACTGGTGACAAATCTGGTGCTAGATAACTCTCCCTCCACTGCCACCCTGTTGGTTCTATCCCTCAGCCAGTTTCCCACCCATCTGGTCATCTTCTCCCCAGTCCCGAGATCTGCCAATTTCCTGATCAACCTCTTGTGGGGGATGGAGTCAAAGGCTTTGCTCAAATCCAGGTTGAAGATGTCTACCGCTTGGCCCATCTACTGTCTTAGTGACCCAGTCAAAGAAGTTGATCAGATTTGTTTGACACAATCTACCTCCCATAAACCCATGCAGCCTCACATCCTGGAGACCATGCACCTTTAGATATTCTACCAACCTTTCCTTAAGTATGGACGGTCTCCATGAGCTGATAGAAAATGTGCTTGAAAAATCCCAGGCTCTGATTGGCTGATAGCTCAGGCAAAATGGGCATCTGAAAGACAACAGAGCCCAGGTTAGAATAAGTGCCAGTTCCAACTGACTCAATCACTGAAATCTTGGGGCCAGTTAGAATTTTCAAATTTGATATCCCACCATTTTTTTGACCCACTTAGTGGGAGAGTTGCCGACCTGCCACCCCGACTAAATCAATAACTAGTAGGCACCAAAAAGAGAAAAACAAAGTAAATAAACAAAAAATGAGTAACTCCAATGGGCTTTGTGGTCACCGACACTAGCGCTACTACCATCATTCAAGCTGCAACTTGGAAAGAGACTAGCTCAACTGTCAAAAAACTGAAGTAAACATCAGCACCATCATTTCTCTTCACGCAGCAGAGCCCTCAGGTCCTCTGCGCTGCCACTTTCCCATCATCCTGATCCCTGATGCTGCTGGCCAACAACAAAACTAAAGCTGGCATGGTGGCACTGAGGGTTGAGGTGCTAGATGCTACAACTAGCACTACTTCAGTGACCCAGGTTCTGGAACGAGCCAGGGTTGTTGGGGGTGGGGGGGCCGGGCGAGAAGCGTAACTGAGCTACCACGAAGCGGCTCTCCTCTCCTGGGGAGGGATGAGGGGGTTTCCCTGGCCCTTGGCTGTCACCTGGTGGAGGACGGGTGGTAGTTCGGGCAATGGGGACCACAGCAACAACCACAGGGTGGGGTGGAAGTGGCCGAGCCGGTACCCAGCGTGCATGTGCGCCTCCACGTGCACGCAGGATCAGGGAGAAAAACCGGGGAGAAAACATAAAAAATATAAATGAAAAAAGAAAAACTTAAGGGATATTAGCTAAAAGAAAAAACACAGACTAAAAGAAACAGAAATCACCTGTTTCTTATTCTTTTGAAAGCGACAGCGCTATCCTGCTGTCACCTCGTGCTCGCAGCCTTCAGCCAAGTGCCAACCACATGCACTGCAGTCCGTAAACTCCTAGTCAGCCAGTCTGGCGATTGCACTCACCACACTCCCTGAATCCCAGTATATTGCTGATAAGTATTTTTCCCTTTCTATAACAACTAGCTGTTTACCTGTCAGAAATGAGGAACTGCCACTTTCAGCATTTTTTGCTCACTCTTCTAACAACGTTGTTCACTGCAGCTCTCTCCCACTCTGCATTCAGTAGCTCTCTCCTCTTCAGCAGTGATACAACTCTCTGCCATTGCTTTTTCTGCATGTGTTTAAAAAGTAAATGGACAGCTGCTCTGGGGTAGGGTTGGGGATTGTGGGGGAACATAAAAAAATCTGACCTCACTACTCAGTTTTGACAAGCTTGCCATCAATCTCAAACACTATAGCAATCTCGGTGGGGTTGGGGGTGGGAATGCAGACATTGTCAGATGCTACAAAGAGTCAGCCAGCAGTGCAAAGCGACTACTTTACATCAAATTGTAATTTTATTCTTTTTTTTAACAGTTATTTGATTTCTTTATAATCTTTGATTTTATTTTATAAAAAATGTAACCTATAACCCATTTTCTAAGTGCAATAATGCTCTCCAGGGTGGGTGGTATTGTGCAATACAGGACTTTCCAGTGGCTATAAGGCTCTCTGCCTGTGGCATCGGGCCTCATTATGCCCCAGGGCAGTCCAGTATAGCAAAATACTGCCCACCCTGTCAGGTACTATTGCTAACGTACACAACTGAGGTCAGACTGACCAGTCTGTAATTTCTTGGGTCATCCTTGAGGCCAATCTTGTGGAGGGGCACCACATATGCCATTCTCCAGTCCTGCAGTAGCATGTCCGACTCCACTGAACTAGTGAACAGGCCTGCCAGTGTCCCTGCAAGCTCCTCTCCATTTCTTGAGTATCCTTGGATGTACTCTGTCTGTACTTAGTGATTTATATACCTTCAGTGCTAGTAGCGCCTCCCTCATCTATCCTCCTCTATCACTACAGCCATGCTCCCCTTCCCACGCTCTTCTTCTCTCTCCTGAAGGCACTTGTCCATATTTCTCCCTGGTGAAGATGGAACAGAAGTATTCATTTAGTATCTCTGCTTCTCCCCCATTCTCCTCCACCCACTCCTCTCCTTTATAAGCCTAACAATCCCCTCTTTCTTGTCCCTTTTCTCACTTATATAGCAAAAAAAAGGCCTTCTCCCCTTCTTAATTCCTTTAGCTCTCCATAGTTCCTTCTGAGCCTTAGCCTGCTGGACTTCCTTACTTGATGTACTAGCCAACCTTAGGTAATTCTCCCAATCCACCTCCCTCGGTCTTCCTGAATTTCCTATAGGCTAACCTCTTTTCCCTTACTGCCTGGGCAACCCCAGAACTGAACCAGCTGGGTGGTTTGGACCTCATGTTTTTCTCACTGAGCCTAACACACTCCTCTGTGGCAACCATTATTCTTTCCTTAATGATGGACCACCTTTGGTCCACACCTATATCTGCACTGATGCCCACCAGGTGCCTCCTTAGCACACCACCCATCTTTCTGGAGTCCGCCCTCCTAAAATCCAAGATTATGGTCTTAGTTGGGATGATTTCCCTGCCCATACCCACCTGGAAACACACTGTGCAATGGTCACTCCCAGCCAGGGGATCTCTGACTGTTAGGTCCTGTACGTGCTCCCCATCAATGAGCACCAGATAAAGGATTGCCTCTTCCCTGGTTCGTTCTGTGACACTTTGAGTCGGGGAAACTAATCTGTAGCCCTTCCAGGATCATTTGACTCCTGCCACATGTTGTGAATGGTATGCTCCAGTCTACCTTGGACAGATTTAAGTCCCCCATTATTACTACCTCTCCTTTTCCTGCAGCCTCCAGTATTTGCGAGCTGAGTTCCCTGTCCCTCTCCTCCTTATCCTGTCTGGATGGGCTGTAAACCACCCCCATCCTCACCTTTCTCTGTCTATTGGACTGTTACTGAGCCCACAATGCCTCCACCTTCCCCTCCTCTGACTCCTCCCTCATGGAAGTTATTCCCTCCCTGATGTAAACTGCCACCCCTCCCAGCATCCCACCTGCCCTGTCACTCCTGTATAGTTTATATCCAGGGATCACAAGGTCCCAGTCATTGTGTGGTGCGGCCCAACTCCTAGATACTGCCACTGAGCCTACCATCCCATCTGCTAATAGCGCCTGCAGGTCATCCATCTTGTTTCCAAGACTCTGCACATTCAGAGACACCACCCCCCCACCTAGAATCTGACCCCACCTCCCTTCCCTCTCTTCCTTTTTTCACATTTCTCCCCTCTGTGTGCCCCCCACCTCTCCTAGCTAACTGTTCCTTACCCCTCCACCCT
The DNA here is from genome assembly GCA_016271365.2 of Neoceratodus forsteri. NCBI lineage: Eukaryota > Metazoa > Chordata > Ceratodontiformes > Ceratodontidae > Neoceratodus > Neoceratodus forsteri. The sequence goes on from CM028134.1 coordinate 38,547,979, forward strand.
TTGATAACTTTTCTCACCCCCTCCACCTCCTCCCTCCAGACCTCTTCCACCAGTGTGTGTGTGGGGGTCTGTTGACCTCATCCTTCTGGAGTCCTTGGGATTAGAGACCCGCTGTCCCCCCCAGTTGTTTAAATTAAGTGTAGTAGTTATGTATCCTCCCAGTTTGTCCCAGAGTACCCTCAAATCCTCTGTACAGAGGTGTAGCCTACCCTGTGAAAAGAGTGCTTTGTTTGACCAGGTTTCTCCCCAGTTCTCAATACAGATGAACCCCTCCTCCCTGCACCATTTCCTTAGCCAGAAATTAAACTCTCTATTCTTTTCTCACTGGATGTGCTTGCCTTGTTGCTGGTATCACCTCTGAGAAGGCCAGCAAACTTGCTTCCTCCCTGCAGATCTTCCTTAACAACCTGAACCTACTTTGCACCACCTCCACCTCCTCCCCGGCTAGATCATTGGTTCACACTGTTTCTTTCTCCCATCAACCTTAAACTAGATAAGGACCTTACAATCTGGGTCATGGGGTATTCCCTCTGAATTGCTGGTGAGGAGCACTCAATGGTCTTTCTTTCCTAAGTTTGTATGTTCATATGTAATCCCTAATTGACAGAAAGTCTGTGGCTTCTCTTAATTCTAGAGATGCCAGATGTAGAATGACCAAGTTTGTGGTCTTCATAGAAGCACAACTGGAAACAGAGTAGGGAACTTTCTTTTACTTCAAAAGGTCTACAATCTGGTTTCCAGTGTTGCCACCTTCCAAATGAGCATAGGACACCACCAGGGTTCTTGTGATTGTTGGGCTTATCGCCCCCGTGACAGTAGTAGTCTTCATGGTGGCCAGGGTGTACACAAAAGAGATTCAGTGGTCCTTAAGGAGCTTCTGGGTCCCAACTGGTCCCAGCGTGCACAAAAACCATGGGAATGCACAAGTCTGCTGGAAGCTCATAACAGCATTCAGGAAAAGTATCTCATTTTTGCTGCCAGAATAGTAACCCTGATCACTAGTGTACCACTCTCAGCTGGAGATCAGAGACCATTCACTGTATTCCCATTTCAGATACCGCCCTTCCCAGCTGTCTTGGTCATTTTACCACTGAGCAGCAATGATGCTTTCATCTCAGAGAATCTCTCATGTGTTTTGCACAGGTCATTGCATGTCTGTGCTCCAGTTGGAATTGGTTTCAGAAGGCACCAGGATCTTGGCCCCCAGGTTGATGGGTACAAAGCAGTGTGAGGTCCAAGGATGAGCTCTGTCAGCAAGAGAAGGATAAGGTAATGTCCATCAGTCAGACAAAAAGCATATGTAAGTTTTAGCCTCCTGAGTGGAAGACTGGTAGAGTGGGATGACTGGAAGGTAGGATGGGCTGGCAGGCAATACAGCCTAGTGGATAGAGTAACAAGCTATGAATGAGCTTGGTGCATCCAGCAGACCTGGGTTTGATTCATGCCAATCATTTAACTGCCCTGTGTTCCTAGGACATGCCTGGAAATGATCTATTAGAATCATTGTAAACGTGTCCCTAACTCAGTATATATGTTTCTCATGAATAAAAATTAATTATTATTATTATTATGGTTATGAAACTTACCAAACAAAAGTTGGGGATCTCATATGAAATAACAGCATGTCTCCATTAAGTTATAAAAGCACACAGAGTAACATATTATTTATCCTTTGCTAATGTGAGAACATTTTGACCAGAATGAGTTTCAGAACAAAGTTTATTCAACCCCTGCTATTCAAAATGGCAAATATAGAAGAAAAAAAACTAAGCTAATCGCTAAAAAGCAAGCAAAGTTTGTAGATTAGTTTCTTCAGCTGATTTTTGCAGATTCAGTTCTTTGTGGACTTGGCCACTGTAATGCATTTTGAGGGAACAGCATATACTTGCAGCTCTTAACATTTTGGAGCGATCAGACACGCTGTGCTTTTGGCTGCAAAACCCAACTGGCTTAACCCTCCTGGATTGTAAAAATTAAAAGCTCACGCACTGAATTCACTGGGAAACATATTTTTCAACACCTCTGTTTTTAATGGGATTTGCAGCGCTCCTCCGAGGTGCGAAAGCTGTCTGGAATGGCTCTTATTTTTCAGTGCAATTCACCGTGTCGACTTTCTGCTACGTTAACAAGGAATGAAAAAGGGTTTATTTGCCATATGTACATCAGTTCAATCATGAGGTTGGCTGGTTTGTTTTTTTTAAAGAAATAATGAAATGTTGGCAAAAACAGATGATGTCCCTATAGATGAACAGTGGCTTGAAATCAGCCTGAAAACTCTGCTGAATCGGCAGAGGAAACTTGAAAAGCAAGGCAGGAATTTGGTTTCATATAGCATAGCCTTTCATACATACTGTTTCTCACAATCCAGGAGAGGGAAGGGAGAGAACACTGCTGATGTCCCATGTTGGGCACAGAGGGAGGTTCAAAGTGCACAAAGATAGTTTTGAGAGAGATTACAGGGAGGTTAATCACAGAGAGGGTAATTGACTTGCTCAGGGTCACACAGGAAAGTAAGTGATGGCTCTGGGAATCAAACCTGAATCTTCACAGGTTCATAGCAGTGCTCTAATCACTGGACCAAACTGCCTCCCAAAACCTTCTTTTGCCTGGTGTTTGACTAAAGAAGTATAGCAATTTGACGCTGCTCCTGTTTGTGCCCCTCAGGTTGCTACATTTGCCATGGTTCTAGAGACACAGTAACCATGTAGCAAAACAATTTGTCCAGCAATTGGTAGAGCAAGAGCTGGCAGACCCAAACAAATGCCTACCATCTGGAAGTGATGCAATTTGTTTTTAAATAGCAGGTGCATAGCTACTAAACAGGGGTGGCTGCAGACTTACAAAGTTGGAGGAAGACTTAGAATACTTAACAAAAAGGCAGAAGTCTGGGGGCCATCTAGGCCCCCAAAAGCTACAGGATTTTAGGTGCTTTACAATCCAATATTTGTCATTTTAAAGGGCTATTTCCCTTTGAAAACATAGGTTTTAAAGAGCTAATGCACTGCCTAAAACTAAAATTAGTTTTTAAAAGCAATTTACCATTACCTTTTAAATCCGAGGCACTGTACTTTTTCTTTTCCCTTTGTTTAATTAGAAGATTATTCACCTGATGTTATTAAGTCTGATGTGTGGGACAGCACTCTTCCTGGCAGCTAACACATCTATAACCCTCCCAAAATCATCAGTTTTGTGACCTCACTGACTGACATAATTGCTCCTTAGGAATAGCCAGGTCAGTCACCTGTGATGTCACCGTCAGTGAAGTCACAGTGCTGATAATGTAGTGTGTGTGTCTGTGTGTGGGTGTGTGTGGCGGGGATAGAGATAAATATGTCAGCTGCCAGACTAAGAGCTGGTCCACACATCCAGCACAATATTATCACATAGGAGACTTCCTAATGAGCAAAAGAAAAAAGAAAATATTTCAGAAACAAAAAGTTACAACTGACTACTTATTAAAATTTGTATTATTTTCCTTTCTGACTGTGTTGACCCCACTAGCTCTTTAATGAAGAAAAAGAGGCAGTACGAGGTGAGAGGAGTGTCACAGGACCATAGGCAAGTACCATACAGCCAGTCAGTGGGACCCATCATGTGACATCTGTAATGTAGTCTGTGGCTCCCCAGCGTTTCCAAAAATGTAAGGACACCTAAAGTTTCAGAAATGCGGGGTGGCATTTATCGGGAGCACCTTTCATGGTGCTGTATTTGTGTGCCATACCCAAATGTATTCAGACGCATTCTAACCTCCACTGATCATGTAGTCCAATGGCTTGTGATTAATTTGCTCAGTCTTCATTAACTACATCGCAGAGGGGCTACAAGAGAAAGTATGCCTGTTTGCAGCCGACACAAAAATCTGCAACAGGGTGGACACACTTGGGGGACATATGGGAAGACCTGAAAAAGCTGGAGGAATGGTCAAAGGTATGGCAACTGAGCTTCTATGCTTCTATGTCAGGAAGTGCAAAATTATGCACATGGGGCACAGGAACTCAAGGGCAAAATGCCAACTTGGGGGGGAGGTGACGACAACAAAGCAGGAAAGAGACCTTGGAGGTCATCATAGAGGATGGCACCAAGGTAGCAACGCAGTGTGATAAGGCAGTAGGAAAGACTACTAGAATGCTGGGGTGCATAGGGAGGTATATCACCAGCAGAAGGAGAGAGGTGGTGCTACCCCTGTATAGACTGCTGGTGAGGCCCCACCTGGAGTCCTGTGTCCAGTTCTGGAGGCCCCATCTCAGGAAGGACATTGATCGAGTGGGGGCAGTACAGAAGATAGCAAACCAAGATGGTGCAGGGCCTGCATCAGAAGCCCTGTGAGGAAAGACTCAAAGAATTAATTATGTACTCTTTAGAGGATAGAAGGGAACGGGGAGACATGATAGAAAAACATTCAACTACCTCAAAGGTACTAATAGGGTACAGGAGGGTAGCATTTTTCATAGAAAGAGATGCTAAAGGACAAGGGGCCACGATATGAAACTGGAAGTGGGAAGGCCCAGAGGGGATGTGAGGAAGAACTTCTTCATGGAAAGGGTGGTGTACGTCTGGAACAAACTCCCAGCAGAGGTGGTGGGTACCAAAATGGTAGCAGAATTCAAGCATGTGTGGGATAAACACAAGGGAACATTAATAACAGGTTGGCAGGGGGGAGGCTGGAGACTAAGTAGGGTCTGCGGTAACACTGTAGGTATGGAATTTTAGGGCAGACTAGGTGGGCCAAGGGGTCCTAGTATGCCAACAGTGTCTATGTTTCTATGTTTCTGTTTCTATTTTGATGTTGCTGGTGTGTGTGACCTTTTCTCATATTTTGCATGTTTTTTTATGGGGGGGGGGTTTGTTGTATTTTCTGTGTGATTTTAATAATCTCTCCTGTTCTCAATGGTACCAAGGTTTCCAGGCAGCTGCAAGCTGAGCTGCACTAGTTAGAGAGCTCACCTGTGCCTGATTGTACCCCTGAGAGGCACAGACCTTGCCTCCTGATGATGCTCCAATGACCCTTCCTCCCTCACTGGCCCTGATGACTAGTGGAAATGCAGAGTGCTGCTGGCACTAACTGAGGAGGAGGAGAGAGAAAAGTGATTAATGGGCCTTGTGCAGGCAGCTGCAGTGACCCCGACTCATTTCTTTAGCTAGCTTAACTGGTCTATTCCTCTTTGTCTCCTGCCTGACTCCCTAGCCATCACAACAGTCTACAGCTCTGCCTGCTCCTCGTTCAACTCAATTACTTGCTGTTATGTACTATATTGTGATGGTTGCAGTCCCTAATGCTTACAGCACACCTGGCTGCCCAGAGACTCTACATGGGGGACACCTGACCCACTCCAGTGGCTCTGTCATTGCCAGTGCTGGTGCCATCTATGCCAGCCAGTGCACCCACAGTAACATCACACACACTGCATAGGCTGGGATGTAGCTCCTCCCTCACACACTACTCATACCAGCTGCAAGGCAAAACAATTTTACATTTCTGTACTCAGCAGTGCTATTCTGTCAGTCCTTGAGTCAGGGCTCAGCAGGCATGGACAGTTGGTGAGTAGGCACTAGAATGTGAAAGAGAATGTTGGGGGATTAAAGCCCCACAAGCCGTCAGAACTGGCCATGCTACTAAAATAAAAGACTTAGAACTATTAGATATTATTTGCAAGAACTAGGTTTAATATCACTGTTTTCTACTTTTTTCCTTTCTCTGATTATTGCTGTTCTAAATATTTGAGGTAGTGTAGTACCCATTTTACTGGGTCTTTCAAAAACCCTCTAACCATCCCCAATGCAGCTCACAATTGTGGTATTTCTGACATCATAAATGTCTGTTGCAAATTTGCGATGGAAAGCACCATAATGTCACACATAAAGGCACCATGAAGGCAGATGGATAGACACAAATGCTCTGATATATGGATCATTTGGTAAGATGTGCTATTAACTCTGGAAAGAAAGAATAAAATAAAGAATAATATATGGGGTGGTGTGTGTAATGAAAATGTTACACACGCCTGAGGTATTGGATGTTACATAAACCCTGAGAGTGAAGCTTGAGGGGTTTATCTAAACATCCAATACTGAGGGTGTGTGTAAAATCTGAGTTTTATACCGCCCCATATTTCGATTAATTCTTCCAGTGTGGGTACACTGAGGATTTATTTGCGAGGTGATTCGCCCACGCGTCAGCGCAAGGACCGAATCACACCAGTGGTAGATAAATCCTCCAGTGTGCCCACACCCTGGAGGATAAATTTTATTATACAATGCGGAATGTTGTTTTTTATGTTTTTAACTGTGTTCTAACTCACTGAGGTCCCTACGCTTCGAAGAGGAGGTCATTTTGCTAAAAATTTACCGCGTGTTTTAGCTGGCGATGGGACAAATCAGCGGGCAGCTCGCTCTGAAGCCAGTGCCACCGGATTAGCACGGTATAAGGTTGGCTGGCACTTCTTCAAGTGGGTACACTGGAGGATTTATCACGGTGGTCATTGTGCCAGCCAACCAATCAGGATGCAGGATTCGGCATATCGGATTTACCACATTGTATAATTCGTTTTATATAATCCTGAGATCGCATTTTTTTTCACCTGAGCAATTATATAAAATATGGAGCTAGGCAGTGACAAGAAGGGGAGGAGCTGTACCTGTAGGTGGTGCCCTGATCTGGCAGCAGCAATGAGGGCTCTGAGTAGCCCTTTTTTTTTTTTTTTTTAGTGAAACTCCTTCAGTGGTAGCCTGCCAAACAGCAGCAACAGTAAGGATGAGTATGAATAGATAGGCCATTGACAGAGTAAAGGCCTATGGCACATTCATAAGGTAGAAAAAAATGAGCAGACTGGATGGGCCTTGCGGTCCTTATCTGCCGTCAACTTCTACATTTCTATGGCGCCAAGCAGGAGGCACAGTAGCCGAGACGTGGCTGTGGATGAGAGCGTCGGGCAGAACAGAAATGTCCCCTGAATGACCCCAGCTGCCCTTCACTACACCACCATGAAAATACCTCCAGCCTGCCTCACGCTGACCTCTGAATCTTTTAAAATCGAGAGAAGAAAAAAAAAAGAAGCAAGTACATTTTATTTACAACCCCGAACAGTGCGAAAGAAAAGCTCCCAAGAAGTGTAGCTGCTGTAACTCATGCTTTTACCATAGTAAAAACGGTGCGTGTTTACCGTTATAACCAGCTGGGTATAACGGCAAATTACAACTGACTTTTACTAAGGGAAAAAAAACGCAAAACAGTAATTATAATATATTTGTTCTCTAATAAATTATAATAGCATAAACACTATTTTTTATGAAAAGCATAACTTTAGTATTTTAGTTCTGGGGAGAGTTGGCATTAGCATACAATGAAACATGAAAACGTAGACACTGGTGGCAGAAAAACCTTACGGCCCAATCAGTCTGCCCAGCTATACCTAATGGATGTAACAAAAAATATCCGTTCCATGCACTCCCATCTCGAAAGGTGCTCTTGCCGTAGTACCAACTCGTACTTAAACATGGAAAATAAAAGAAGCAGCAGAACGCTCACCAGTGCATTTCAAAACTTTAATAATGGGCCCTGTATAAAGGGCACTATGTTGGGTAATTCCTGCACCAGCTTTGCACTTTATGACTCATTTATAAAGTTTTGAAATGTACCCGGTGGGTGTTCCACTTCCTTTATCTACCTAGTGAAGGTGCTGGTCCAAGTCACTGTTCACGCCTCATTTCCTTCCATCTCCTTTCCTGATGTCCTTACCAGTCCAATGTACCTATGACATCCACGTTGTACACATGTAAAACCTAAGCTTACTACACAGCTCACTGCTGTGGTAGCAGCACCATGTGCACGTGTTGCCACCACCTCTCTGAAGTGAGCGCAGATACCTGCTGATAGCAGACAGGGTTCCACGTCATAATGGCAAAGAAAGAAAAGCACCGTTCAGTTCAGTGAGTGAACAATGCAGAAAACAAACACGGCATCCATGCAGTACAACAACCCCAATAACAGAGAGCAGTGGAACACACTACACGGGCCGATATTTCCTAACATTTTATGTGTGGGGGGCTGCACCCCTCACACCATCCATGCGGGGGGCTCTGCCCCCCAACAGCCCCCTTCCTTAAGATAATTAACTCAAGGGAAGCCTGACACTGGGGTTGGGAGGTAACTCAGAGGGGGCTATTTGGGGGCGGACCATGGAGCACAGTTCTGGGATTGTGAGACACAAGAAACTTAACACTCAAACACGCTAACCAGTAGAAATATATTCACGCATCTGATGAGCTCCAAACCCGGATCCTATTGCACTGGAGGCAGTGACTCAAGCCACAGCACCAAGCGGCCTGCTGGAAACCACCTGATCCAGAAACCTCTCATATGCTTCTGCCCTATAGCTTCCTCTACCATTCGCTTTATCCCTCACTTGCTGTTCTTCCCCTTTCACGTTAGCTCATATCGCACCTCGCTATCCTGTTAGAGTAGCTCATCTGACAGGCAGTCAAATTGAGTCGCTCAGTTGGACTAACCCATATCACTGGAAACCAGTAGACAGATAGCCAGAGATGGCAATTAGTTTAAAATAGCCAAAATAACTTTTCCTACACCTGTTTTCTCTTCCTGCCCTATTCCAGTAATTCCCGTATGAGTCCTTTACCAGGACATGCAGGAGTTAGACAATGTTTGTCTTTTGCACCATTTATATTAATGGTGCCGGATCCCCGTCTGCATCTCTGTGATCAACAGACGTGCGCACTCACTTCAGCCTAGAGCAGTGGTGGTCTGTGCATGTGGTGCTGCTACAATAGCAGTGAGCTTAGGGCAACTGGGAATAAATGATGCTATTGGTGGACCATGGGAAATGTATTTATTTACATTGGTAACACTGAGTCTAGGCTTGTTTCCCAGGTGCAATCCAGGGACCCTCTAATCTGGTAATGCGTGTATTTCATATTGGGGACTTGCAACACTAGTAGATGCACTCGTGGACCCTATTCACTAAAGAAATTTGTGGCAATGCACCACATAACCCTGGTGCATAGCCACCGCACAGCTGCCTGCACTCACTGTGCCCCCGCTGCCTTATTCAGGACACCGTTGCACCCCCCCCATGCACCCGATCCCCAGGCCGACCGCAGAGCTCCATGTGGAGGCAGGCCTGGGGGCAGTGGTGGGGGGCTGAGCCAGCACTCCATGCAGTTACTAACCTGCGGAGTGCTGTGCACTGGGGCTGCTGGCTCTGCATCTGGAAAGCAGCTGTAAACCACTGGGGTTATCTACGCAGCCCCCGGGGGAAGCTGCCTCTGGACACGGCAGACATGGGGTGACATTAGCCCCCCCAACATTGCTGTCCCTGCCATAAGGGTTCTTCAGGAGGCCAGGGTTGGGTGGATGGGGTACACCCCCACACCGGCACAGTTGGCATTCTGCGCGCCGGCCGGCAACATGGCTCCTATTGCGTGCAAGGGATCCACTGCGGCTCCCTGCCTGGGCAGCTGATTGGCTGCCTGCCAGGATCCACCGCTCTGCACCCACCTGCCCCCAGTGGACCTGCATGCCAGGGGGGGCCACATAAGGGAGCCAGGCTGGGGCCGGTGTTCCTGAATTCCTGAATGTGCCCCCCGTGCAGAAATCCCTTGGGTGCGGAGCTGTGCACCCTGATACGTTGCCTGTTGCACACGTTTTTGTGAATAAGGGTCATCGTGCACTAAAACACATGAGGACAGATTCACAAAAGGCAACACAGGGTTTGCAGCAAGCCCTGCGTCAGACCTGTTTGTTGGCCCAGCTGCGCCAACAACTTTGCTGCACACCGTGCCCGGTTTGGGAAGATCATGGGCATTTACAATGCTTTTGCCATTTTATGGCAGCTTGCACCAAACATTTGGTGTAAACCCTGTCAAAGTGAGACCGCTGCAAGCTAGACCAGAAAAAGTTGGTCTAAATTTCGGCAGTCGGCACATGGTATCAAGAATCCCGATCACCAGCCAGGAGCATGCCGACAGCCCCATGTGCCATGTATTTTGTGCCCCCGAGGCTTGAGGCATTCACCGTCCTTTATGAATCTGTCCCGTGAGATCTGGTGGCTATACATAGATGCTCTCACCAGGTGGCAAGGCATGGGCCTCATTGGACAGGATGATATTTTGAAATATGTGATGGCACCAAGCCAAAGTAATGTGGTGCTTTGGAGTGGGGGGGGAGGCTGTAAAACAGTATTTAGAGGTACTAGTAGCACCAGCCTCATTTCATCTCTGGCTAGATCGGGTGGTAAGGGTCAGATATGTATAAGGTGATATTCAATGATACACATTCCCTTTAAACTACTCTGAATAAGGCCTGCAGGTTAATTACTGGAGCACCTAGGATGACACACACCTGTCTACTGTATGCTAAAGCGCTGGTACTTGATCTCGACGAGCGCCTCAAATATCTTACCTGTACCCTTACAAAAAAGACCCTCCTTGGGCTTTCCCCACCAGGATTGACCACCACCATACCCGCTCTGTCCCACTAGTTCATACTGGACCTCTGGGAAAACCTCTCTTGTTTTCCTAGAGCTAGGACCTCTCACGGCCAAAGAGCCTTCAGCTTTAGGGCCCCTCCTGGTTCAACACACTGCCCCTCCATCTTCAAAGCCCAACTATCGTGCTTCAAAACTCCTTTACGTAACCACCTTTATTAACACCTGATGCTGTAACTGCCGCTAGTCAAAGCCGCACTCAATACTTATGATAAAGCTTATTACTAAGCTGCTAAGGACGACATAACTCTGGTATTGTTTGCATCCATCCTACCTGTACCAGCTTGTTTGTATCTATGTCTTAATTTACTGTTATACTTATGTGTTGTACTGCTATACTGTGTATTTTGGTTTGTCTTACTGTGACAAGGTACCTTTGTAAATGAGCCTATGGCTCAAAGGTTTTCCAAACTGCTGTTTAAATAAAATAAAATAAATAAAAATAAATAAAACAGATCATAATGCCACAAGGAGTTGTGGTCTGGTTAGCCCCCTTGATGGAATTATTTCTGAGTATAGGGGACTTACCCATGTTTTTTTTATAAAATACTGTATATCTGAATAGTTATGGTTTGTTTTAATCACAACTGCATATACTGTTCTAGGAAAGGGGCTAGAGGGAGATGACAGCTAACCACGTCTATGGGGAAAAAATTCCCAACCCTATGAACTTTATGCCTGTCTGTTGGTCACATCCAGCCAGAGGTGTAGCCTGGAATTTGGAACTTGTACTCGAGAGCTGATAGAACTTTTGCCCCCCCCAAACACAAAGCAGAAGATGTGCTGTACTGCCACACAAACAGTGCCCCACCAGCTATTTCAGTCAACAGTATGTAGTAAGCCAATGATTCTAACATATTCACAACATTTTATTTTATCTAACACACACAGTACCAATCAGACAGAAGTTGGCTGGATTTTAATTACAGTGTTTAAGATACATTGTGATAAGCTTCTGTACCACATCAAGGTAGTCAACCTTACAGAAGTCCAAAGAAACAAACGGCATGGCGTCTGACTCATGACATGTAGCCTCCACCCCACCTCCACTCATTGTGAACACTCGCAAGTTCACCTGAGTACTTGATAGCTGCTGTGTAATCCCCCAAGCACAAGAATAGAAAAAGCAGTTTTATTATTTTACTCCTGTTGGTGTTTGTTGCTCTGGCCTGAGGCTCGTGTTGCCCCTGGATTTTCCATATTTTACCGTACTCAGCAAAGTACACTGAGTATGACTGCCAACACCTATGCATCCAGCAGACCTGCGTTTGATTCCCACAACCTCCACTTGCATACTGTGTGATTCTGAGCAAGTCACTTAACTTCCCCGGTGCTCCTTACCCCTGAAAACAGGTACTTGTGCCCTGTGGGCCTTACCCAGTTACCAAAGAATATAAAAAAAGATGTTATCTATCTACGTCTGTCTATCCAGCTGTCTGTTTGACTGTTTATCTATCTAGAGATATATATATGAGATATAAGCTGAAGTGTCTAAATATTATTCTTTTTTAAAGTTTCCCCAGGATGCCAGGGGCTTTCAACATGCAAGGGCTGCAGCCCTATTACTAAACTATAGCTCTCTGTGTGAGAATCAGCCTGTAGCAAAGCTGTACATATCTGATCAGGGTTGTCCTTAACCCACATCTCCGGGGGTCAATGTTACATAACCACAAGAGCCCCCATCCTTGAGTGCCCATAGAAATGCTTTTGTTCCAAACTCTCAGGTCTTTCCACAAAACAACCTGAGTTAATGAACATGATGAGGTGGTTTCCTTAAGGAAAAACAGGAAAGAACCTTGACCCTAAAGTCAAGTCGGTTTGAGCACCCCCCCCCCAGGTGTCAAACAAATATGTCAAACTTTGGACCCACCAGCCTTAAAGAGTTATTGAGAACACTCTGGGGATGCCTCTGAATAACATACACATTATAACATTGCAGGAACTAGAATAACTTCCCCTGCTCATTAAGTATTCCCTTTACACACTGGAGCTGCAGGTGGGGACTTCTAAAATGCACTGTATGACTACAAGAAACACACGTTAACATTATAAGAGAATTTAATATGAAAAATTACAATGTTACAATTAAGGAGGAGTGACCCTTCAAAAGTTTAACTTCAAATTGTTGCATGGACTCAAGGTTCAGGACATTCACTTAGTTTGGAATACAGCACCATTCCAGGTAAAAGATATCTGCAGATATGTGGTTCAGTCACCTTCCTATCCTTTTACCTTGGATCAGTTTATCATCCATTTCATTTGACAATATCTGCTTAGTGATATACTTCGCTGGGATGGTGGGTCTCTCAGAGGTGACCTCCAAATGAACCTGACATGCCCACCATGTAACCATCAGTCTCTGGGTCCCCACAGCAGGAAGCTGACTGCCCAGGTAGCTCATGACGGGAGACAACACTTTAGATAGAGTAGGTTTAACTTTATAAATCTTGTCTCTGGGCTCTTGTAATGATGAGTGCAACAGTGTGGCCCCTCCACCTGATGTATGTATTCCTTTTGGGATGCTGGGTGCTAGGGTGCTGCTCACCATGAAAAAAACAGTATCACACCCTGCCTTCCTCCTTGTCAGTATGTATGAAAGTACAGTATATATTAACCCCCAAACAATGTATACAAAAAATACAAGGATGCAACATGACACAAATAAAGAAGCATTTGCGATGCAGAATGTTTGCTTGCATGTATGTACTGGGCAGGTGTTTGATAGTGAAAGTGCACAGGCGCAGATGCCCTGTGCCAAGTGAGGACTCTGTCTGAGGGCCCTGCACTTTTGTGCAGCGATGGATGTGAAGAATTCATAAGGCTGTCTAGTGGGCTGTGGAAGCACAGGGCTCTGTGGTTTCTGCACGTCCATGTGGCCACAGAAACAGATGCACAGGGCAAAGAGTGCATTTGTCAGCCAGTGCGCAAGGCACTCTGCCACCCTTAGATGGAGAGGTGCAGGGCCCTATGCCAAGAACACAGTTCCCGTCACTGTATGGTACCTGGGCCCATGCTGACAACCCTGCACCTTTCATTCCCTAGGGAATGCCTGTCCATTGAGATGTTTAAATCCTCTTTAAAAACATATTTATTTAGCCTAGCATTTTGGGAGGATTTTTAGTCATACTTATGCTGCCTCTTAATTCTTTGTGTTTTAACTGTTTATTGGTTGCTTTAATTTTGTAAATGCACTTTGATTTCAGAAAAGTGCTTTAGAAATAAAATATGATTTGATTTGATTTGACTGGGGAGGACTGTCACATAACAGCACCATTCCCCCACCCTCACCCCATCTAGCCAGGTAACTGAGCTCACCCCCGAACACAGCTCATCATCACGAGATCACAAAGCTTGGTCACTGGAGTAAAGACCGGTACTACACACAAAGGTTACTAAACAGTTATATTTTTTACAATCACAGTATAGAATTATATATATATATTTTAATTTCAACTCCAGTTTTCTAAGATACTCCTTTTATGATTCACCTTATAAACATGACATGAACCATTTATAGTATACTGGCTGAAATGTCATTTCACACCAAAGGTGCGAAAACACGTCTTGTCCAGGATTTAAAAAATGACACGTTATATTTATGAGGTGGTGTGGAAAAATGGCTATGTTGGATGTTAGGAGTCAAAATATTGAAAATTAGCAAACTTGTGAGTGAATGTTGAACTACTGTAATGTTCAGTCAAAACCCGGGCATTTTACTATATTTGTACACCAGATTTTCAACATAACCTTCTTATTACCGAACCTCATGGTGCTGAGTGGGATGTCAGGGTGGGGTGTGTATTTGGGGGGCAGATCAGCAAGGGACCATTTTCTGTTTTGCAGGTTTGAAAAAAAAACATTGAGGGATGGTTTTCTTTATTTTAGGGATATTTCAACAGTGGGAATGGGCACCTCAGTGTCAGGCTCAGGCAGCACCAGGGGTAGGAACCCAGGGCAAACAGTGCCACCACCTGCATACAGGTAAAAGGAACAGGGTTGGGTGACCTGGAGGGAAGGGGGAGTTAAAAGAAGTAGTACTGGGGTGGGGACCCCGGTGCACTTATATATTAAAACTAAACATATTAAGATTGGGAAGGGGAGGCGGGGAGCGAGCAACCTGAAGGGGAGTGGGAGAAAGAAGTGTAACCAGGGGTGGGCACCCCAGTCTGCTAAATAGAGAGACAGACAGACAGACAGATAGATAGATAGATAGATAGTGTCTGTAGATAGATAGATAGGTAGGTAGATAAATAGAGAGATAGATAGATAGATAGATAGATAGATAGATAGATAGATAGATAGAAAGATAGGTAGACAGACAGACAGACAGATAGATAGGTAGATAGGTAGGTAGGTAGATAGATAGACAGATAGGTAGGTAGGTAGATAGATAGATAGATAGATATGGTGTGATCACTCTTAGGCTCCTAATGCTGCAAGCCAATCAGCCACTTGCTGACTGGCTTCATGTAAATGAAAGGACCAAATTCCCCTGTGATAGGAGCGGCTTTGGTCCTTTCAATTGCACAAAATTTCTGCTCAGCAAGCAGCAAGTGGTGTCACGACCACAGTGCATGGTCATTAGTCTGGACTGCTGAGCCCCTTCCGGCTTGAGCTGCAATAAGCTTGGCACTGACACACCTCTGAAATGTCATTTTCTGTAACAAAACGTTTCTTGCGTATGCACACACAAATGTAAAAAATTATTAAGGTTTATTAGGGGATAATGGAACATAGGAGCAGGGATCTGGAAGCGAAATTTCAGGGTAAGACAGGTGGTCTCCCACTTCCTGTTCCCTTCCACTGATGATGGAGATGTCATATACCACTGTGCAAGCAAAGCCATTCTGCTGCCCCTAGATCCCTGGGATGGTCTATGTCACCTTGTCTGCCGTATGATCAGTTTAACTGGCCAAGTCCCTGATGCAGATATGACTGCCATCGTCTTTCTTTGTTGAACAACTGTGCATAGGAAAAAGATCCTGATCATCTCCTAGCTCACCTCACACAGTCCAGCAGTGCCTAATCACTCCATTCAACAGCAGCACTTACCTTCTCCATTCCCAGGATGAAGCATTACTTATTAGTGTTGTGCAGAATGTGGAATTCCGCTGGTGGAATTAGTGCAGAATGACCATTCCGCTGGCGAAATGCCCACTGGAATTTCGCTTGTTCATCTGCGGAATTCCACCTACTGTGATCCACGGAATAATAGTCCGCAGAACAGAAATTTTTCCATGGAAAATGAATCTGCAACAATTTCTGTGCAAAATATTGATATCTGCTGAATAATATTCCATGGAAGGATGATTTTTCCGTAGAAAATCATTCCACAACTATTTTATGTTGCGGAATTCTGCCATTCCATTTCTGATAGAATTTGGTGTAATTTCGATGGAATTTTGAATATTCCACAAATTTCATTCCACCGGAATTTGAAAATTCTGCAGAGCACTATGAATTATGTTGAAAGGCCTTTGCATCTGCAGCACCAGGCAGCTGGAACAAACTCCTTCTGCAGCTGAAGAATGCTTCTAGCTTGCAAGTGTTCAAGTCCAGTCTTTGCAGCCACCTTAGAACTTTCTGTATTGGTTTTGGTCTAGAATCCCCCTCCCCAACCATGGTCATGCTGCATAACAGTGCTCATGCCCCCTGTTTGCTGCAACCCCAGTTTGTTAGCTTGCTTTGATCACTGTTGGATGATCTTACCTTTAGAGTTGTTTTTTTTTGCCTTGTATATTTTAGCCTGCATTTAACTATTCCTGCTAAATAATTTTAACCTGTTGACAACAGCTACCCTTCCTGGGACCGCCGTGAAAACAGGATGCTGCTTCTCATGGGGTTCTCCTGGTTGGAGTAATTTTGAATCAATCAATAAAGAAATAAATGATTATAATACACAAGTCACAAGGTTTGAATCCCACAACTTTCTGACATAATAATCCGCACCATGCCAAGCAACCTCCCCCTCCTTCTGGGCACATGTGAAGTGATGGGTTGCAGGCCTAGATGAGAAATGGTGGAGTACTAATTGCTGGAATTATCCGTGGGTACAGATCCAGTCAAGTCCCAGTCAGCTACAGAGTAATTACAGCAACTGGGCTGGATGCAGGATTTCCCAACCTATACTACATATACTGCAGGTCTCGTCCCTGCACACCCATCATGGCATGCAGGATTCTGGACTCTGGCAGTAGCAGGCAGCAGTAGGAATGCTGTGATTTGGGCTGGCAAGCTGTTCATAAATGCATTGAGTATATCCCGGCCATTTTGTGTCTCACTGTTCAGAGTCACAAGTGTGGCACAGCTTAGGTGTCAGGGGAAAAGGGCCACTGTGAAAACCGCGGCCATTCCAAGGAGTTCAGGAACTTTTGCTTGGGTAGGTAAGCCACCTCCCAAATAGTCGATGCTTAGGGTTCCTGGTCCTGTGCCACATACATCCTGTGTCTGGGCACTCTGCCATCACGATGTAAGGGTTTGCAGGCAGATTCCTTACGGGCCTGGGGCCAGTGGGCATTTACGCTGGAGAATATGGCAACTTACTTTCCATCTGCATGTCCGCCTGCCAGCCATTCCTGTTTGCAGTGCTCCGGTGTCGGGCACATTAAAATGAGCCCATCAGTCCCGGGCACTGCCATGGCTGCTACTGCATCTATCATTGTGGTGGGCAACACAATTACTGGGTACCCCTGTCCAGCATCACATGGGGTATGGCCACTGTGAGAGGGCCAGATTCTGTTAGAAATAGCAGCAGTATCCATTCCTTGAATGCAGGCTCAATGTCTCATAACAAGGAGAACATTTATTTTCTCTGAGCAATCTATGATCACGCATTCCTTGCCAATGCTATCCAATTAATCCCTAGCTAGTCAGTTGAGTTGCAGAACTAGCCCTGACCAGTACTCAACACTCCAAGAATGCAACTTCAGTCTCTGTGTGATGTCTTGGATTCTGCAAGCAGGCTTGATTAAAGGTGCATCAGGCCAAAAACACTTCCTGATGGCAAAAGGTGTGGAGTGGGACATTTCCCCTTGAACTCCTATTTAGTTCTCTTTATCACTTGGAGGGGACCATCCTAATTATTCACCTGAAGGAAGGCAGTCAGTTAGGACCGAGGTGTGCTGCACCACCCACACGGATAAATCCCTGCAGCAGGATATCGATTAGACACTGATTCACAAGGCAACCACTGCTGTGAGGGCAGAAGCCCTATGGGCACTTCACGCTGCCGGCTTGAAATTGGTTACAGAGTCCCAGACAGGGAACTCTAATGGAGCTCACCCCTGAGGCTGAGCTGAAAAAGGTAAGTGTGAGGCAGCAATAATTAAAGTAACAAAACTCGAGGCACCTGATTAAATTAAATGAAAACTCGTGTTTTTTTGCAGCATTACACCCAAAAAAAAAAAACCCACAAAAAAAAAGCACTTGCATTCAGATTTACAAAAAGGTTTGTTCAGTTTACTCTCCAGTTTCATCTAAAACAAGAAAAAGAAAAATCTCTTTGTCCCCCTTGTTCTCACTCCTCTTTTAACAATCCCTGCCCCCATCCCGGGACAGGCAGCAATTAGAGCATGCAGTACACAGAGGTCTTCAAGGCCCAATGCTAAATCAAAAGGGGTATGGCTCAAACCCCTCCCAGACCCCACCAAAACTTGGATTGAAATGGGCTTGGATGGGTGTGGGGATCATGTCACATATATACTCTGTCACACAGATGCAGAGTCTGAGACTATGCCAGAAATTATTAATAACTAAAGTAATAGACACAAATACAGTCTGAACCTGTATCAGCAATAATAACTGAAGTAACAAACACATATACAGTCTGAATCTGTGGCAGCAATGATAACTAAAATGCAGTAGCAAACACATGTGCAGTCTGAACGAGTGGCAGCAATGATAACTAAAGCGACAAACACGTACTGTATAGAGTCTGAACATGTACCAGCAATGATAACTAAAGTAACAAACATGTATATAGTCTGAACCTGTACCAGCAATGATTAGATTTGGGCAAAGTCAGCAAACTTTGCTCAGCAAATAAAATTTGTGAATTTCGTACAATTTGTGAATTTCACGCAATTCACAGAGCACGGATCAATCCGCGAAGTGCAAAGTTTCGCTGCAAACATTTCGCAGGCATAATTCCACACTTTGTGGCAAGATTCTGCACTTTGCAGCAAAAACTAAGTGATTCAGGTGAAGTTGAAATTTTTCAGGTCTGGGAAAACTTGACGAAGCTCTGCTAAATGCAAATTTTCACCACTTCATGCGAACTTCGCCAGCAGTTTTAAACTTCTCCACATCTCTAGTCATGATAACTGAAGTAACAAACACATGCACAGTCTTGTAAAATGAGTCGGGGGCTCTGTGCATCCTCTTTGGCTAAGAAGTATCACTTGCCATGCCCTTATCAGTAGATATTGTGCAAACTGGTACCTCTTAGGCCAGTCAGGACGTGGCACAGCCAGAGATTTGTGGTTGCCAGAAAGTTCTGAATATTTCTGCCAGTCATGTTGGTACTATATAAATAGTACTTGCAGTAACACCAAAACAAACAGTTTATACACTTGGCAGACATGTCCAAGCAGTACAGTAAATCAACCCAGCCCATTTCATTTAGCAGACTGTTAAAATCCCAGCTGACCTTTTAGTGTTTGTTTAGGCTAGTTTCCTGCAGGAATGGATCCATGAGTCTCCCCTTGAATGTAGTTGGCAGCAGCTCCACAGTGCGCCCACTCCTGGCTACAGCGCTGCCCGCTAATTGATGAGACTCTCTGGTCCTCCAAGCATTGCTCATCCCCCTTCTTCCGCTTGTGCCAACCATGGCCAAAATGTAGAGCCACTCTCCTTGGCAACAGCTTGATTATCGGACCCGAGCTCACACTGGCTAATGGTAAAGCTTTCTCCTCGCTCACACTGCCTATTGCTAAAAATGCGGGGTCTCCTCCTCACAGCTCACCTACGAAAGTCCCACTCAAGCTTGATATGGTAGCTTGCTAGGGACAAGCTCATTGACAAAGCCTAACAGAAGCTAAATTAAACACAAGCGTTTGTCAATGCCGAGTATTGTCTCGCTGGCATAGGCATTGGTAGTGCCGGAGATAGAGACACATAATAAGAATTGCAGTGAAGTATTGAAGTGACGTCAACCCCACCCCCACCCTGTAGAGACTGACAGGCATTGGGGTGTGCCGTTGGGTCATCACCTGTAACGCTCATGCCATTGTACCTCACCCTACCCTGTAGACACTGACAAGTGTTGTGGTGTGCTTTGGGGTCTTAGGGCGTTATACTTACCCCATTCCATAAGGAAATACACTGAGGTGGGTGCAGTATAGGAGAAAGGGGTGAAGGGTGAACTTTGTGGCCGAACAGTGAAAGTCACACCACGATGCCTATCACTGGCTGCAGGGTGGGGGTTGGTGCGGAATGGCATAAGCATTACAGCCGATGATCCCAAGTCACACCCCTGATACCTGTCAGTCTCTACAGGGTGGGGTGCTACAGTTGCAAACCTACCACCACAGGTGTGTGTTGGTATTTTCACTCCAAATTTTCAACATGGGCTTTTTGTGAGCCCACCTCATGAAAAGCGGCACAATCAGTTTGTTAGCTGAAAGGTGGTTTTGCACAGTGGCTATGCCATTTGGTGACACAGGATGAAAACAAATTTTGGGCAGGATGTGGAAAATGACAACTGTATTGTTCATGAGGAGGTGTAAAAAATGGCAATGTTTAAAATATGAAAAATTGGTGAAGTCACAAGCATGCATAAAAACTGCTCAACACACGTCCGTAACCCAATTATTTTTGGGAGTTTGTTAGCCACATTTTTAACATAGGCATTTTAGGATCTCTCCTCATGAACAGTGGTGCTGTGATTTTGTTAATCTGTCCCAAAAGTTGATGTCCCACAGCCACCACGTCATTGTGCGCCACAGGTGCGGAAACACATTTTGGGCAGGATGTAAAAAATGACAGCTGTACTGTTCATAAGGAGGTGTGAAAAAATGTCAGTGTTGAAAATCTGGCATGTAAATATTGCACATTTGCAAAGTTACAAGGGTGCATGGGAACTGCGCAATGCACGCTTGTAACACAGTCATTTTATGAACTTTCAGCACCAAATTTTCAACATAAGTATTTTAGGACCTGTGCTCATGAACAGTGTCATCGACATTTCCTCAAACTGTCCCGTAAACTGATTTTGCACAGCACCTGCACTATTCTGCGCTGGACGTGTGAAAACACATTTCAGCCAGGATATGTAAAATGACAGCTATACTGTTCATCTGGAGGTGTGGAAAAATACCAAATTTGAAAATCTGGAGTGAAAATATTACAAATTTACGAAGTTACGAGCGTGCATGGAAACAGCGCAATGCACATTCGAAAAACAGCCATTTTGGGGATTTTTTCCACCAAATTTGCAACATAGGCTTTTTGAGTGCCCCCATCATGAACAGTGACACTGTTGTTTCATTACTCCATCCCAAAAGGTGATTCCATGCAGTGACCACAGAATCACCTTTCTGGACTGAATAGTGCCATGGCTGAGACTGAATTCATGAGGAGGAGTCCCAGTAACCCTTTGTTGAGAATTTGGTGCAAACATTCCCAAAAATGCCTGCGATATATATCAAAGTTGAAATAAACCCTATTTATGCCATTATACAGCTTACCGGCATTTCTTCAGTTTGCGGTCGGCTTTGAAGAGTGAAAATGTGTTCCCAGTTCACCAAAGATTGTCCGGAGGTAAGTATGGGGTGAGGGGGTGTGGGGAGGCAGGGTACGCAGAGGGTGGGAGTGGGTTGTGGGGGGGCAGGGACACTACGAGGGACCGTTTTCTTCTTTTACAGGTTAAAAAAAAAACATTGTGGGACAGTTTTTATTTTTCAGGGATTTTGGCACACTGGGGTGGGCTCCCAGTGTGCCACCTAAGTGTTTTTTTTTTTGCAGGGGGATGCTGCTGGCCAATGGGGATTGGGCACCCCCATTTGGCACCTAATGTGAGGGGGCAAGAGCCGAGGAGGATTGGGGCATTCCCTCAGCACATAACAAATGGGGTACATTATGCCGACAGGGAGGGATCACCCGTCGGCACATACATTGGGGCAGGACATGCCAACAGGGGCATTAGGCGCCCACGTCGAGGCTTAATAAAGGGGAGGGAGGGTAGGAGGGTAACTGTGAAAAGGCAGAGATACTAGACACATTTTTTTGCTCAGTATTTACAAAGGAAGAGGGGGAGGTACCTAAAACAAACAGTAGAAACACTCTGGATACAGAAGTTGTTACCAGCCCATTTACAGAAGAAAGGGTTCTGGAAGAACTCTTAAAAATGAAGGTGGACAAAGCAATGGGGCCTGATGGGATTCATCCCAGAATTCTCCCTTTCTTCTTTTGTGAATACTGAGCAGTATTCATTCAGTATCCCTGCTTTTTCACTGTCACCCTCTGCCCACATTCCCTCCACTTTATTAAGCCTCAGTAACCCTCCCTTGGTCTTTCTTTGCTCCCTAATGTAACTATAAAAGTTTTTCTCCCCCCTTCTTAACAGAGTTGGCTATCTATTCCTCCATGTGTGGGTCTGGGGGGGGCAGCATACTGACCTCCATGGTAACCCTTGAAATCCTGAAAAAAGCCTCCTAGCAGGAGAAGGCTGCGACACAAGAAGCCAAGCTGGAAGGGGGAGAATTCAATGGCCTAAGTCTCCCTAGATGAGGAAGAGTGAGAAGAAGTTGAGGGGAAGGGGAAAGGGAGGGTCCACTGCTCCAAAGGGAAGCAGAGGAGACTATGTCAGGCGTTGCAAGCATGGCACTATAGAGAACATTCCCACCACCTCTAACCACAGTTGGAGGGTAAACCCTTTGTAGAAGCGTAAAAGAAAAGAGTAATAGACTTTCCCTTTGAGGAAACAACAAGCCTAGAGAGAAGTAGGAAGTAACCAGACAGGCCAGCATTGGATAGGGATCAGACAGGAAAGGTGTTGATCACCCCCACCTGTCAAAGCACGGAAGTGAACAGAAGTCATTTGCAAGATCAAGCCTGCATACTGCCAAGAATGGTCTCTGGGCAGAACAGAGCGCCCGGGACCGCCACCACTTGGAATTGAGGGATGGGCTGCAGGATATATTTCTGCACACTCCTGACCTCCCGATAATAGTAAATGGTGAGTGACACTGTCCTCGATCCAAGCATTGAGGAGAGCAGGAAGAACTCTGACTCAAAGCCCGATAATCCTGAAACCCACACAGTGGGCCACAGAAACTTCTGGGGAGCACTGTCAGGGAAATGGTAGGGGCTGTCACCACTCAGAGGCTTGGCGACCATGCAATGGTGTCAGCTAGGAGCCAGCAACATGAGACAACACAAGGAGCATGTCCCTCTGGGGTCACTCTCCTACCCGGAAAGGGGGAGATCTGGCCCCTGCTGAACTTCCTCAATGCCAGAAAATAGCCTAGGTAGCAGCAAGAGAGCATGTGTGGTGTAAGGAAGGCCTTGACTATCCCCAGAGGAAGGAACACCCACAAGGTACAGGTCTGAATCAGATGCCCCTGAGGGGAGGCTGTGAGTCATTAACCATCCAGGTCAGGAGCCCCGAAGACCCTTTCCATCTACGGGTCCTGGACCCCCAGCACAGCTGCCAGCTGAGAATTAGAAGACCAAAAAGAGGTCTAAAATGGAGGGGATTCAAATAGTAGCCTTCATCCTGACAATATGAGTGGGGGAAATGGCAGTAGACAAGAATAGCTAAAGAAGTAGGGATGTGTCCTGAAAAAGAGGAACACAACTCCTGCATCCAAGGAGGATCCATAACTGGGGACTCCCAGAAGGCTTCCACATCAGGGAGTGAACCTTGGGGACTGGCCAAATGACCTAGGGCCCTAAGATATCTGGATATCCCCTATGCCCCCCAGCCTCCAGAGGAGATGGGGAAAGGAAACTACACTCTTTCTGTCCCACAGAAAGATCTCCATGGTACTTATCCCAGAGGAAAGAATGGGTACCTGCCAAAGGGAAGACACCCAAATGGAAAGGCCAAAGTGGCCCTAGGGGGCAAGAGTAGAGTCTCCACAAGAGAGAAAATTATCCTCCAGCTCTCTAGGTGGAGGGTAAGGAAACCTCCTAACAGCTCCAGTAGAATCCATACGTGAGAGAGAGAGATCTATCCTCCATCCATCTGGGTGGAGGGTAAAGGAATTCTTGGATGGGGGGCTTCATGCTATAAGTTAAGGGTCAGCAGAGGTCATGGAATTTTTCAGCACCTTGACCCTATGAGCCTTAGGGGCAGGGATGTCAGGGGCTGAGGAGATTCAACACTTGGGCTTAGAGTGGGAAGACTGGTGGTGGGCAAATCGCTTTGCTGGGTGGTGAAGGAAAGATGGGTGTGCCCCACTCTGGTGGATGCAGAAGAGGAGGTGCCCCATGACCAGGGTCATGCCTGAGACCTGTAGGGAGGTGAACATGTCTTGGACTTTGTCACCAAAAATGGTAGAGCCCAGAAACGGGGTGTCCACAATGGAGGACTGACCACCTGAGGTAAACTCTAACAGGTAAAGCCAGGCATAGTGGTGGAGACAAATTGCAGAAGCCATGCTCCATGCGGAGGCATGCACCGTGTCATAGGTGGCACGGAGAACATGAAAGGTCACTTTAGAGGCAGAGTGGAGGGGCTGCTCTAACTGAGTTTAATAGCATGAAGCCAGGAGGGTGTTTAGGATGCCTGTAGCCGGGCCAAAGAGGGACTGTCGATGGACCACCATGTGCGCCAGGTAATTTTGGGCATGCAGGGGCAGCATGGAGAAAGCATAAACCCTCTGACTGAAGTAGTACAGTTGCTTAGACTCCTTATCCAGAGGAAAGTTGCCCAGGCGCTTAGGTTTAGTAGATTCAATGAGGGTTGCCACCAGCACCACGGGGTCAGCCTTCAGGTGGGTCCCATAATGGGGCCGACCCTCAGGGGTGTAGTACAGCCTATCCCCTTTTTTAGACAATAGAGGGACTGATGCTGGCTGCTGCTATATAGAGGTAGTAACATCATCATGAGGCGCCACTAGGGGAGGGATAACCACTGAGGTGAGCTCTGTGAGGCACAAGTGTTCCACCAAATGGTGTCGCTGAGGGTCCTGTTCCCCTGCTTGCCAACTCTGTGATGTTTGAATGAGCCTTATCAACTCCAGAAAGGAAGGGTCCTCTGAGGGGGATTTGGGAGTCTCCCTGATCCACATCTCCTCAGAAGAGGAGCGAGGGAAGGAATCTGAGGGATCTACGGAATCCAACTCCCGAATCCTCTGAGTAGTCAGAGCCCAGCGTTGGGCACTGAGCTGGGCCTGTGACAGGACTGGTGTCTGCTCTAGCATCAGATTGAGCCCTCAAGGTATGCTGAGGAGGATTCTGCATTGGTTCAGGGGCTGATGGGTGTGCCGTCAGGGCTGGCATCAGGTATTGGATGTATGCCCACCAAGAGCTAAACAAATCTCTATAACTTGCCAACAATGGCTGAAGAGTCATTGGCAGAAGCAAAGGCTCTGGTGTCAGGTAAGACAGTGGGTTAGGCAATGGGTAACCATGGGAGGGATTCGATGGCGGGCCTATGGGGCCGGGCAACAGCCTGAAGTGCAGCGATAGATGACCCTGATGTTTCTCCAAGGGAGGAAGTGGCTCGGGTGGAGGACCCGTGAACTTTCAGCAGCATGGCCTGATGACAATTCAGAGACAGGCACAGGACCCAAGGGTCCTGACAGGGATGGCTGAAGCCCTATGGGGGGTCCAGTCTTGGCTTGGCCAGAAGCATCGGGTCCAGGAGAGGAGGACCGGTGAAACCCTGTGTTGGGTGGCCTGACACCAGGTCCAAAGGTAGAGGACCAGGGGATAGTGACTCTGCCAGTGCTGGGTGGGAAGGTCCAAGAGTAGGGCTCACCAGCGGTGGCTGAGAGGCAGGAGGTAC
The DNA here is from genome assembly GCA_016271365.2 of Neoceratodus forsteri. Lineage (NCBI taxonomy): Eukaryota > Metazoa > Chordata > Ceratodontiformes > Ceratodontidae > Neoceratodus > Neoceratodus forsteri. The sequence continues at coordinate 38,573,431 of CM028134.1, forward strand.
CTGAGGGGGGACATCCCTGTGTGAAGGCTGTGACCTTAAAGGAGTGGGTGACAGCTGCTGCTGGTCTGTAGGACCATCGTCAGACCCCAGAAAGGGGTCTGGTGAAGGTGTTGGAGCTGGCAGGCATCAGTGGAGGAACTGACATCCTGAGAACTAGCTGAGGACCCTGAGGGGTAAAGGGCCTAAGTGATGGGGTAGCGGGGAAAGAGGAAAAGTCCCCCAAACCCATGGAGGCACCACCCTACACAGTAATCAAAGTGGGCAGTGAGGCCAGAGGCAGTCTAGAGAAAGGGTTGGTGTGACCAGAGGAGTAGACCTCCCATGGGGGGGATCCAGCGTCATCCATGGCCCCCGGAAGCGACCACAGCCTAGATGGGACCTATCCCAGTCCTGATGATTGTCCCATTTGTGCTTCTTCTTAGAAGGAGTGGAGGTCTCAGAGTAGGCTGCCAGGGAGAAAGATGCACTCCAGACCTGCAGGTCTTTTTCCAGGGTGTCTAGTTTCTGTTGAAGGAGATAGACTTCCAGGACCCTCTGGCATTGTCTCTGTGTGGTCTGGTTGAACTTCAAGCAGGCCTGGCGGACTTCGATGTCATGATCCAGACCTAGACAAATAACACAAGAGTAATGGCTGTCCTTGTCTGGAATCTGTTTACTGCAGGCACACTTGGATTTGCAAGACTCAGTAGATGAAGTTGGTGAAACATGCAGCCGACGGTAAAATAATGATGAAAAACCATTGAAAATAAAGAAAATAAAAAATAATTGAATAAGAATGAAATGAAAGGTGGTCAACTGAAGCAATGTTTCACAAGGTCCAATGAGCACAGGTCAATGGTGGAAAAAGAGCTGAGGTGTTGCTAGGGGACTGACCCCTTTATACCATAGGAGGACATAGGCATGCTGATTTTAGGGGTGGTCCCCCACTGTAGACTGCTAGCTAGAAGTTTTCTATGTGGTCCAAGCACCTGGCGGCTTAGTCCTAATGGCGTTGCCTATTGCAAGAGCCCACTCAAAGTCAGCTCTGTATGCAGCCAAAACTGTATTAAAATCAAAGGAGCCACTTAGTCAAATGCACTTTCTCACTTACTGCTTACTTTATCCTTTAATGACTCGCTCTTGTCATTTACTGAACTGATCCTGTTGCTGTTTGAGTGCCGCTTGTGGTTTTCTGCACCGTGAGAACTGCCTGCTCTCCCATTTAGCTCTCCGACTCCCGCTCCACTCTATGTGAGAGCCCCTGCTCCACTTAAGCCATCAGAACAATGGGGCCATGAGGAGGAGTAACAGGGAGTGACACAACCTTGGAGGAAGGGCACTGCACTTTAAACTTCTGAGCCACCCACAGAGCGAGCGTTATGGCACAAGCATGAGAGAAAACATCCTCAGAATGATTGATTAACCTTACTTTGATTGTAATTTAGAATTAACTTGCTTCAGGTAGTATAACCTTTAGGCTGGTAAAGGGTAGTTACTTGAGATTTAAAATGTCTAGACTGTTTTTAAGTTGCCGTATACTTTTATGCTTACAAACATTCACAACTAAATGTGCATGGGAGGGTGATGTTTTTCCCTCGATCATATTTTGTTTTAAACTTGAACTCCAGATGCTTACAAATTCTTCTTACTATGATCAACTCTCACATCAGTTTGATAGTATAGAAGCCATTCTACTTTTTTGTCCTAATTTTCAGAGGTTTCCAATTCATTACTACTACACGAGTATTAGGACCAAACTGTATAGCCCTATCACTAAATGAGAAAAAAATTAGTAAATAAAATATGTTTTCATAGGTTACTTATTCTACTATTGCTTATTTCTGGTTCAGTGCATCCCCATCTGCCCCCTCCCCTGGGCTTAACTACCCATTATTCTGATTTCTGAAACAAAGTTGTTTCTTCCATCTCTTTCCCAACTTTAAAAATTGTTCACTTGAATATTAAAAGCCTTGTTTCCAAGTGCGACCAAATTTTAGTTTGGTCAGAACAGAATAAGTTTGATGTGATTGTGTTATCCGAGACATGATTAGATAGTGACATCAAGGATTCCGAGATTTCACTAACCAATTTCAAACTGTTTCACCAAGATAGGGAGGGTAGACGAGGGGAACGGTCATTTATTTACATCAATTCAGGTTTAATATAATAAGAATTCAGGATAATCTGAGAAATTGCACTTGTGACCTTGTTTCAACTGAGGTACTTTTTGGCCAGAAAAAAAAAATAGTTATTAATTCTCTTTATATACCTCCTGGCAAATGCAAAACTGGTACTGAGTTGCTTTCACAGTTTAAATATCAGTTACCCCTTAGCAAAGGGTGTATCATGCTGGGAGATTTTAATAACAATTGGAGATCCGATGGCACTAATGTCAGGTGTGATACCTTATTGGATTTGGGGTTATACCAAGTGATACAGGATATCACTAGATATAATTATAAAACAAATTAGGGAACAGTCCTGGACCAGATACTCATCACTCAGCTGGATAGGATCTCAAATGCAGGTGTCCTCCCCAACACTATGAGTGACCACCGTCCAGTTGTGTGTGAGTGGTACATCAAAATTTTGAAAAAGAAAACCTAAGTATATTGAATTTAGGAAGTTTTCCTCACTGTCTCCAGCAGGTATCGCACCAGCAAGTAAAGACCTAGATTGGTCACAGCTTGAGTCAATACAAAATATTGAGTTATTATTGGACACTTTCAGATTCCTTTATACTTCTCCGATATATAAATTGGCACCCCTGAAAAAAATGAGAATTAGGTCTTCAAAGCAAAAATAGATTACCAAGGATTTGTTACGCCTAATGAAATTGAGAGACTGTTACTGGAAACGTTTTAGAGCTAGTAGGGATGATAGCTCCCTTCTAGCTTATAAGAAATTAAGAAACAAATGCAAGTCAGAAATTAATTTAAATTTCTTCACAGCTCTATCAAAAAAAAGCCTTTGGTAACTCCAGACTTACTTAGAAGACATTAAATAATTTATTGAGAAGGGGTAAAAAATTAAAAAACAATTTCCCTTCAGAAAGGTGACACTGCCATTAGTGGTCCAGGATTGGTCTCAGAATGTTTTAATAATTATTTTGGAGACCTAGAAAGTAAAAGACTGCATAATTCTAATGTTAACTCTACAATTAATAATCTTTCTTAACCTGACAACGATACACAGTTTAAACTTAAATTTCATGAAGTGACATCTAACACAGTTAAACACTATGTACTTAGCAACGATCCCAAACCCAATCTAATGTCTGACAGTATTGACTTCCAGATCTTGAAATTGAGTATTGATACTTTTGCTTATCCTCTTTCTATTACTTTTAGCTTTTCAGTTCTTCATGGGGAGTTTCTGAAACTCTGGAAGTATTCTGCCATTACAACCATACACAAAAGTGGCAAACCAGTCCTTGTTTCCAATTATCGCCCAATTTCTCTTCTTCCACCACTGTCCAAGATTTTGGAAAGAATTATACTAGATCAGACATCAGAGCATCTTTGTAAATACAGTTTACTAACATATTGTCAACAAGGCTTTAAGATAGGGCACAATACTGAAATGGCCTAGGTAAGGTTCACCAGAGGAATACAGAATGCCCTTGACAAAGGACACTCCACTGCAGCCCTTTTTGTGGTCCTCACCAAGGCCTTTGACGTTCCGGAGCACAATTTGCTCCCCAGTATTTCGGATAAGTTGCATTTTTCTTGTGAAGCCATTAAATGGTTTTCCCAGTAGCTCACAAACAGGACATATGTGCCCAGTATTGATGATCAGTATTCTTCTTCTAAGTCAATTAAATGTGATGTCCCCCAGGGATCCATCCTGGGGCCACTCCTTTTTCTTTTAATGTAGAAACATAGAATTTGGCAGCAGATAAGGACCGCTTGGCCCACCTAGTCTGCCCATTTTCTTACCTAACAGATAAGCTGCAGATCCTAGTTAACCAACAGCTTACTTCCTCTTACCCACCCCTAGGACTGCCTTATGCCTGTCCCATGCATTCTTGAAGTCCCCCACTGTTCTTGACTCCACAACCTCCCCAGGGAGGCTCTTCCATGCATCCACAACCCTCTCAGTGAAAAAATACTTCCTCACATTACCCCAGAGCCGTCCCCACTCTATCTTCAAATTGTGCCCCCTTGTTCTTGCACATCTCTTTTTCTGGAAGACGCTACCCTTTTGGACTTTGTTAATTCCCTTGAGGTACTTGAAAGTTTCTATCATGTCCCCTCTCTCCCTTCTTTCCTCTAGAGTATACATATTAAGCTCCTTTAGTCTTTCTTTGTATGTCTTCTGGTGCAGACCCTGCACCATTTTAGTTGCCCTCCTCTGGACAGTCTCCACTCTGTCTATGTCTTTGTGGGATCTCCAGAACTGCACACAATACTCCAGATGGGGTCTCACCAACTGTCTGTACAGAGGGACAACAACTTCCTGTTTTCTACTATTGATGCCTCTTCCTAAGCATCCCAGTATCCCCCCAGCCTTCCTTACTGCCTTCTCACATTGCTTGCCCGCCTTTAGGTCATCTGATATAATTACCCCCAGGTCCCTTTCTATTTTTACTGTTGTCAGTGTCTCACCCCCCATTGTGTACGCTTCCCCTGGGTTTTTGTTTCCCATGTGCATTACCTTGCACTTCTTTGCATTGAATCTGAGCTGCCATACATTTGACCATTCCTCCAACCTTGCTAAGTCCTTTCTCATCCTTTCCACTCCATCTTGTGTATCAACCCTGTTGTAGATCTTTGTGTCATTTGCAAAGAGACATACTTTTCCTTCCAGTTCCTCTGCAATGTCACTTATAAAGACATTAAAAGGGACCGGTCCCAGTACTGAACCCTGCGGTACCCCGCTAGTAACCCTCCTTTCTTCACTGTGTGCTCCATTTACTACTGCCCTTTGTGTCCTGTTGTCTAGCCAATTTTTTATCCAGGCTACCACCTTGGGACCCATTCCAAGGCTGGCTATCTTGTGTATTAATTTTTTGTGTGGGACTGTATCAAATGCCTTGCTAAAATCTAAGTAGGCCATGTCCACAGCCCTCCCTGGTCTACTACTTTGGTCACCCAGTCAAAGAAATCAATTATATTCGCCTGACATGACCTTCCCATCGTGAATCCATGCTGCCTTGGGTCCTGTGCCCCACTGGCCTCTAGGTACTCAACAATTCTTTCCTTCAGAAGTGATTCCATCATTTTCCCTACCACTGAGGTCAAACTAACTGGTCTGTAGTTTCCTGCCTCTGTCCTGCTCCCACTTTTGTGAAGAGGAATCACATCTGCCCTCCTCCAGTCCTCGGGTACCACCCCATCCTCCCATGATTTGTTAAAGAGAGTAGTCAGAGATGTCACTAGCTCTACCCTTAGTTCTTTTAGAATTCTTGAGTGAATCCCATCAGGCCCCATTGCTTTGTCCACCTTCAATTTTATTAGTTCTTTCAGAACCCTTTCTTCTGTAAATGGACTGGTATCGACCCCCATCTTCAGAGTGTTTCTCTTGTTTGGTTTAGGTAACTCCCCCTCTTCTTCCTTTGTGAATACTGAGCAGAAATATTTATTCAGTATTCCTGATTTTTCAGTCACCCACTACCCACATTCTCTCCCCTTTACTTAGCTTCTGTATCCCTCCTTTGGTCTTTCTTTGCTCCCTAATGTACCTATAAAAGGTCTTAGCCCCCTTCTTAACAGAATTGGCTATCCTTTCTTCGGTTTGGGCCTTTGCTATTCTGACTACCTTCCCAGCCTCTTTCTGCTTTAACTGATAAAGTTCTCTGTCCTCCTCCTCCTTCTTTGTTTCCTTATATTTCCTGAATACTGTCCTTTTCTCCTTAACCTTCCCTGCCACCTCTGTTGTGAACCATAGCGTTTTTTTCCCTTCATTGTGTTTTATTGATTTGCTTTACACAAAAGCTTGTTGCCTCTGTGATGGCTGTTTTGATCACTCCTCATTGTTCCTCCACCCCTCCTTCTTGCCTGTTTGCTAGTGCTTTTCTGAGGCACTCTCTCATTTTTCCAAAGTCAGCCCTCCTAAACTCTAGTGCTCTTGCTTTTGTATGGCTTGATTGTATGGCTGTGTTTACCGTGAACCACACTGTTTGGTGGTTGCTTGTTTCCAGATGGCTACCCACTTCTAAATCTGAGATTCTTTCTCCATCCCCATTTGAAAGTACCAGGTCTAAGATTGCTCCCTCCCGAGTGGGTTCTGATACTAGCTGTCTGAGGCATGCCCCCTGTAGGGCATCAGGAATGACCCTGCTCTTGGATGTGCCTGCAGCAAAGGTGCTCAAGTTAACATCTGGCATATTCAGGTCCCCCATCAACAATATCTCCCCTTTTTCTGCCATTCTAAGAAAGCCTTCTATCATTCCTTGTCCATTCCCTTCCCCTAAGATGGGGGTCTGTATACAATCCCCATGCAGAGTATGGTGCCATTTCCTTTCTCCAGGGTGACCCAAAGTGGCTCATCTGCTCCCTGTTTACTCTTTAGTTCTGTTGCTTTGATCACTTCCTTTACATAGAGAGCTACTCCTCCTCCTCCTTTTTTACCCTCCCTGTCCCTCCTGTAGATTGTGTATCCTGGCATGTTGACATCCCAGTCATGGTTCTCTGTGTACCATGTTTCTGTGACTGCCACAATATCCAGGCAATCCTCTTCCATCAAGGCCACTAGTTCAGGGAGCTTGTTACACAGACTACCGGCATTGGTACTCAACACCCTCCACTTTTTGATAGCCTTACCCCTTTTAGCCCAATTTCTGTCCTTACTGCCTTTGCCTTTTTTACATTTAAATCTGTTCTGCTCCCTAATAACTTCTGTACCTTGGTATTCACCTCCCTAATCACCATGTTTTGTGAGGGGAGGCTTGGATTTCCCTGCTTCTTTTCAGTGCCTCCCCCTTGGCTGGTTTAAATGCTTGTCAATGAAGCATTCAAACCTCTCACCTAGGATCCTGGTTCACCCCCTGGACAGATGCACACCATCGTACCAGTATAGATCTGCATCCCTTCAGGTGGCTCCCCAGTCCCCAATGAAGCAAAAACCCTGAGCTCCACATCAGTTTTTCAACCACTCATTGAATTCCCTGGTGAGAAGTGCCCTAGCATCTCCTTTGCCATAGGCAGGCAGCACCTCCAAGAAGGTTACCGTATGCGCTACTTGTCTAAGGCCCCTTCCCAACTCTACAAACTCCTCTTGCACTGCTCTGATCCCATTCCTAGCCAGGTCATTTGTCCCTAGGTGGACAATGACATCCAGCTCCCTCCTTCGTGCAGCTTCTCCCATGATCCTGAGGATTCGCTTCTTGTCCCTCCAAGCCGTGGCACCAGAAAGCCACCTTACCTCCCTCTCCCCTTCCTCCACCATTTCTACCCCCTAATGATTGAGTCCCCCACCAGGAGTTGTTTCCTTCCCCTGTGGAGTCCCATGCCACCCTCCTTTGGGTCTCCTTTGTGAATGTTCCCAGCATCCTCCTTGGTCTCCACTGCAGGTGCCTCCGTAGAGGAACCACTATCCACCAGAAGAGCAAATGAATTGTGGAGAGGTACCGCTGGAGGGATACAACTCTGTTCCACCACCCTCTCCCTCCTTGAGCCCACCCTGGTCCAGCCTCTCCTCTTTCTTGGCAACCTCTGAGGTAGTGGCATTAGCCCTGGTGGTCCCTGGGTGGGGGAGGAGGTTTCACAAATCCTAGCCTGGTCAGCCTGGAGATGGGCAACCTCCTCTCTCAGACCAGAGGTGCCTGCAAATAGGGCAGCATCGCAGCCTCCAGAATGTCTCTCGGAACACTGCCGCCCCACAGTCATTGCACTGCACCACTCCTATCATGTCTTATTTTGTGTCCCCTCTACTGTTTCTCTGGATGCTTACTCTTTCCTCTCCTTACAATTCTCACCCTTCCTATTCTGGGACAGCAACTTCCTATCTTCTTCAGTAGACTCCTTCTTCCTTGCTCAATATCAGACTACCAGCAGCTGGGGGGGAGAGTGAGCTACTTTTTCTACTTTAGGGTTGACAAAACCAATGTTTCTCTATGATCCTTTCCTTCCTACTGCCAAACAGGAAGTTCCTGTTGACAGTCAAATCCAGTGGCTATAAAAGTATAACTGGCTTTGGGTGGGTGGGAAGAAGGGCAATTAGTAAGAAAAAATGCTAGCAACAGGAAGTTGTAATTTGACTCACCTGCTTTTATAGTGTCTAAGCCACACCCCCAGGTAAGCTCTCTTTCCTCCTACTGGTTTAGCAAAGTCAGCTGATACAGTACCTTTCACTGCACAGAATACACACTGATCTTCTTTCTTTTTTTAACCCTTAAAAAGTCTCCTTCTACTTCTAATAAAGTTATCTGTCTACTTAATCTTAACAGCCACTGACTCCTGCTGAGATATACGTTTTAACTTGAATGTTGCCCCTAGCTCATGTGTTTCAAGTTCCATCATAATGTGTGCAGATGATGCAGTCATCTATGAGGCTAGTCAAGCACCAAATGCAGCCCTTAATAAAACTGAGATTCATTTGGACTTTTTTCAGAATTGGTTAATCTCTAATTCTGTAGTACTCAATCCTGCTAAAACTAAAATTAGGTTGTTTTCCAACAAAAAAAACATAATATTGCTTATTTGGAACCTCTTCGTGATGTTGAGGGAAATACCATTGAATTGATCGACATGTTTAAATATTTGAGTACTTTATACCAATCTTACTTTTGAACATCATGTTACATATATCACTAAAAAAATTCATTAAAGATTTGGTTGCCTGTTTAGAATCAAGCCTTTTCTAACAATTGTAACAATAGAATCAAGGAAGTTACTGGCTCATAGCTTTCTTTTAAGTGTTCTGGATTATCAGCTAACAGTCCATGCAGCCATGAACCAGAAGTCCCTGGACAGATTGAATGTTCTATCTTGACATTCATGCTTTATATTCCTGCAAGAACCCACCATTGTCTTATTCTGAAATGTTCTAATTGTCTCTCCCTTATCAATAGGATCCACTTTAAAATTAGTATTTTTCTATTTAAAATCAAATCTGATCTTTTGCCCATATCAAATAAGTTAACGTTTTCCAAGATATGTAAATTCTAAATGTACCAGAACTCAATCTAAATTTACATTTTGCCTACCATTTTTCAAGAAAGCACTAGGCCAGCATTCCCTATTATATAGGGACCCATATTTTTTCAGTTCTCTCCCCCAAGATGTGCTGAATTGTAATTCATTATTGTCTTTTAAATTCGGATTGATAAAGCACTTACAACTTTTGCAGGAATGTATTTGCTGACTCTTTATTGTTTGTATTTTGTAATGTCTGTATGGTACTTTGTCACTGTATTTTATATTTTTGTAATGCTTGTCGTCTGTGAAAACGGGCAGTCATGCTCATCAGACTTACAAGGATAAACAAGCATTTGTCGATGCCGAATGTCGATTGCGTTGGTGTGTTAAGCTTGCTCACTGGTCCTCTGTCAGTCATTCAGTCTGTTTCTTCTGGTGCTGCAGGCTGCTGTTTTGTACTGGGCTCCTGCCTGCTTTGGCACCTTGTTCTGCCCACTAAGAGTTCTGCAGCTGCCCTGACAGAACTCCGTTGAGGTGGCTCACTCCCACTCGCTCACTTGTGCATTCTGTTTCTCTTGGTGCTGCAGGCTTCCCTTTTGTACTGGGCTCCTGCCTCGGTTGGTGGCTTTTTCTGCCCACAAAGAAATCTGCAGCAGTCCCGACAGAGCTCCATTGAGCCTGCTGACTCTGCCTCTCTCATTCACTCATTCCATTTCTGCTGGCGCTGCAGGGTGGCCTTTTGTACTGGGCTCCTGCCTGCATTGGCACCTTTTTCTGCCAACAAAGAAATCTGCAGCAGTCATGACAGAGCTCAGTTGAGGTCGTTCACTCCCCCTGTGTCACTCACTCATTCTGTCTGTCCTGGCGCTGCAGGTTACCCTTTTGTACTGGGCTCCTGCCTCTGTTGGTGCCTTTGTCTGCCCACAAAGACATCTGCAGCAGTCCCGACAAAGCTCTGTTTACCTCATTCACTCACTCCCCTTCTCTCACTCACTCATTCCGTTTCTGCCAGGCTGCAGGCTGCCATTTTTCATTGGACTCCTGCCTGCGTTGCTGCCTTCTTCTGCCCACAAAGAAATTTGCAGCACTTAAAATATAGCTCTGTTGAGCTCGCTCACTCCCCCTCTCTCACTCACTCATTCTGGTTTCCCCGCCAGTGCAGGCTACCCATTTGTACTGGGCCCCTGCATGTACTGGCACCTTTGTCTGCCCACAAACAAATCTGCAGTTGTCCCGACAGAGCTGTGTTGAGGTCGCTCAGTCTCCCTGTCTCACACACTCATTCTGTTTGTCCTGGCTCTGCAAGCGGCCCTTTTGTATGGGACTCCTGCCTACATTGGCGCCTTTTTCTGCACACAAAGAAATCTGCAGCAGTCCTGACAGACTCTGTTGAGCTCACTCAGTCCCTGTGTCTCACTCGCTCATATTGTTTCTCTCACTGCTGCAGGCTGGCCTTTTGTACTGGACCCCTGCCTGCATTGATGCCTTTTTCTGCCCATGAAGAAATCTGCAGCAGTCCTGAAAGAGCTCCGGTGAGTTTGATCACTCCCCCTCCCTCACTCGCTCTCTCATTCTGTTTCTCCCAGTGCTGCAGGCAGCCTTTTTGTACTGGGCTCTTGCGTTGGGCCCTTTCTCTGACCACAAACAAATCCACAGCAGTCCCAACAGAGCTCAGTTGAGCACAGTCACTCCCCCCTCTCACTCATTCAATCTTAATGTGTCCCACACAGTGATTTCCCACAGTGACCGTGCTGTTCTGTGGTAGGAGTGCAAAAACACATTTTAGCCACAATGTGAAACATGGCAGCTGTACTGTTCATAAGGAGGTGTGGAAAAATGCCACTGTTGAAAATGTGGGGTGAATATACCACAAAATTGCGAAGTTACAAGCGTGCATGGAAACAGGTCAATGCACGCTTGTAACGCAATCATGTTATGGAGTTTCGTTACCTGATTTTCAGCATAAGGATTTTAGGACCTCTGCTCATGAACAGTGCCACTGTCATTTTCTTAATCTGTCCCGATCAGTGATTTCCCACAGCAACTGTGTTATTCTGCGCAGAAACTGTGAAAACACATTTTGGTCAGGATGTGGAAAATGACAGCTGTACTGCTCATAAGGAGGTGTGGAAAAATTCCACTGGTGAAAATGTGGCATGGCAATATTATAAATCTGTGAAGTTACAAGGGTGCGTGGAAAGTGTGCAATGCACACTTGTAACACAGTCATTCGATGGGGTATTATCACCAAATTTTTAACATAGGCATTTTAAGACCTCTGCTCATGAACAGTATCACTCTCATTTTCTTAATCTGTCCTGGACAGTGATTTCCCACAGCGGCCGCTCTATTCTGCGCTGGAAGTGTGTGAAAACACATTTTGGCCAGGATGGGGAAAATTACAGCTTTACTGTTCAAAAGTAGGTGTGGGAAAATGGCAATGCTGGAAATCTGGAGTGAAAATATTATAAATTCGCGAACTTATGAGCATGCTTGCAAACTGCGTAACACACGCTCATACCACAGTCATTTTATGGAGTATCATTACCAAATTTTCAACATAGCCATTTCAGGACCTCTACTCATGAACAGTGTCACTGTCATTTTTTTAATCTGTCCCAAACACTGATTTCCCACAGCAACAGTGCTAGTCTGCGCTGGAAGTGCGAAAACACATTTCTGCCAGGATGTGAACAATGACAGCTATACTGTTCACAAGGAGGTGCAACAAAATGCCAGTGTTGAAAATCTGGCATGAAAATATTGCAAATTCATGAAGTTATGAGCGTGCATAGCAACTGCGTGGCGCATGCTCGTAAAACAGTCATTTTTTGGATTTTTTCCACCAAATTTGCAACATAGGCTTTTTTGAGAGACCACCTCATGAACACTGGCACTGTCATTTCATTAACCATTCCTGAAAGATGATTCCACACAGTGACCGCGAAATCACCTTTCCAAGCCGATCAAGAATTCATGAGGAGGGGTCCCAAAAACCCATGTTGAAAATTTGGTGAAAAAATTCCTAAAAATGCCCGAGATATGCAGTAAAGTTGAAATAACCCTATGTATTACATTATACAGCTTACCGGCATTTCCTCAGTTTGCGATCGGCTTTGAAGAGTGCAGACATGTTCCCGGTCCACCGAAGATCGTCGCTTAAGCTCTAAGGTAAGTTGGGGGGGGTGAGGGGTGGGGAGACGGAGCGGTGGTGGGTGCGGGTATGGGTGGGAGGCAGGGGCAAGTGCTAAGGAATGATTTCGCTTTCCAGGGTAAAACACACACAAAAAACGGATGTTGCGGGACCGCTTTTTACTTTGAAGGTCTCTGCACACTGGGGTAGGCTCCAGTGTGCCAGCAGAGGTTTTCTATCGGGCAGCAGTAGCTGACGGGGATTGGGCACCCAGTTAGCGAAGGGCGGGGTATCATTATGCCGATGGGGATAGGGCACCCCGTCGGCAGGAACAAAAGTGAGGGGGCACAGAATGCCGACGGGGATTGGGGCCCTAAACATGGTGGCAGAGTGGTTATATTGTTTGTGATCAGGGCGACAAGCCACAGCCATATTCACAAACAATCTCAGGGGTTTTATATCCCACCCTGCAATGACAGGTCACTCCCTCATTGCAGCGGATGGCTGATGCTGCAATGACGAAGTGGCCCCTGATTGCAGCAGCTGATTTTTTAGAAAGTTGTGGCATGCTGGCTGAACTAGTGTCAGCAGCAGCATGCCACGGCATTGGGGGAACCGGGGCAAGCCACTGCTGGCTGTGGGGGCATTGGCTACAACAGTGCCACGCCTCTACAACCTGCTTATGGACAAACCTGTCGCAACATGTTTCTTGTGCATGTGCGCAATCAACATAAAAATAAAATGAAATGAAATAATGAATGTATCAGACCCATTGAAAACATACCTATTCTACAAATGTTGCACACTCTGACCTATTTAAGCTAATTGCTTTTTTCCAGGGCTGTTTGCTGTGACAAACAGACAGGTTGAAACTGAAATGTATATGTATTTTATAATTGGCAGCACAATTAGCTCCTGTTTAAATGATGTGATTGACAGAATTATTGTCTGTTGAGCCTGTCTGTAGGAAGAAGTACGTACACAACTGAAATTTGGTGTGCATACAAGGAAACTTTTTTATCATTGCTGTAACCAAGATGTGCATACATCTGATGTGCATACAACTGGAATGTACTGTAAGTAAAATAGGTGCTTTGAGGACAAGATTTGTGGCACCTGAGAGGCAGAACAAAGCAATACAGATGAGAGAAAATGATGGCAGTAGAAATCAGCAGGAGACAAGTCCACTGAGTGGATTAGTCTGTTACTTTCCCCACAATTTATTATATTATTATAATGAAGAGCAATTTGGCCTTAAAAAATAATTTTCTTTGTCTAGAATAACCTCAAGAAGATGCAGCACTTTATTTACTGTGTTGTCTGGCTGCCTCTCCTTAATGTTACAGCTGGAGTGCTGAATCACAGGAGCTGTAGGTGAGGCGACTAAGCCCCACAGTGAACTGGAAATGCTCTCTCTGCCTTTGAATCAGGATTTTCTGCATCACAGTTCATGCCCCTCCCTGTGAGGGATAGATATTGCATAATCCCATCTTCTCCCACATAATCCAAACAGCAGATTAATTCATGATTACCCTCTGCCCTTTGGGACATTAAAGAGCATTATAGCTTTAAATATTTATTAATGTATCCAGCTGGGGATATGTAGTAATTTGGCTGAGAGACAGTGGCTTTATTCAGAAAATGGAAAATCCCTTTGTTTGGAGTGCTGCAAAATCCAAATCATAATATCAGTGTAGAGAATAAATAAAGCCATACATACGCCATCTGTATAAAGCAATTTCCCTGATTTCAGATATGGAGAGTGGGAAATCTTTAGACTCTGCAGCAGGCCTTTGATCTTGACTACCATATGTTGACAAAGGTTGTAATGTGCATATTAATGGAGTATCATTATTATTATTATTATTATTAAGCATTTCCAGATTTAGTGCAACCAATGTGAAGGTCCTACACGTGTGGAGAAAATGACAGAGGTAGGACATACACACTGTGTGGGGATCCTTGTGCTGCAGTTAAGGAGGAAAAGGATCTGAGGATCATAGACATGCAGTGGAAGTGTTATGTATTGTTCTGCCGTCCCCTCGTTCCATAAACTCATGTGCAACCTCTCTTTTCACTGCTCACTTTCCATTGTCATGGGTGGCAGTTATTCCTCCCCCAAAGCTAAGCCTGACTCCTGCCCTGCCACCCTCTCAACCAATTCCATCCTTTCAAGATGAGGTGAGTTCTTAGTCCTTGGGTGTCTAAATATAAATTGGCTTTCCCCCTTGGCAAAGAATACCATTCACCAAACTGAGTCTCTTGTCTCACACAGCTCATAACTAAGCCAACATATCTCAACCCTAACTTCAGTAATCACTTCATTGACTGGGCCTTGTCCTCACAACCCCTCCAATGTATTTCTCCTGGCACTCTAACAGCTGCTTTCAGTGACCATCACATGGTCTACTGCACTTGTGAGATCTGCTGCGCTAAAGTGTCACCAAGGTTTGTCTGGTCTTGGCTGCTCAAGTCTTTTGACCTCATTTCTCTGCTAGATGATGTTTGGGCCATGGACTGGTCAGTGCTCATGTTATCCACCAATACAGATGTTGTTCTAACCTCATTCATGACCACATTCACTCCAAGGGACAAATATGCCCCTCTCAGAAAGTCTTGTATCTATGGGTTCCACCTTTCCTGGATCTCTGCAGAAGACACCAACCTGCTCAAAGTTTGTGAATCTTTCTTTATATTTAGAATTTTCAGCATATTTATCATAAACATATACATACATAGTCACCAGCAGATGAGACCCAAATAGTCTATCTTGTTTTCCTGACTGCAGCTCCTGAGTGAAATGTCAGCAGCTGCTTCTGTTGATCTCCCCCTCTACCCTCCCCCTACACCTGTACCTGTCCCACCCCACCTTGAATCCCTCCACTGTGTCCTTTGCACCAGCTCTCGTGGCAGTGTGGTCCAAGGTGCCAATACTGTCTTTGTGAAATAATGTCTCCTCCCCTTCCCTTCTCCTCCCTCAAACTAGTTTAAGTTTGTGTCCCCTCATATTACCCTCCCCTTTCAACGTAAAAAGTCTCTCTGTTTCCACCCTATTGAACCCCTTCATATATTTGAAGACCTCTATCATATCTCCCATCCCTTCTGTCCTCCAGGGAATACATGTTCAGTTCTGCCAGTCTTACCCCATAGGACATGTCCCCCTGACCGTGGATCATCTTAGTGGCTCGCCTCTGAATCCTTTCCAAAAGGGCAACATCCATCTTTAAATAAAGTCTCTAGAACTGTACGCAGTACTCCAAGTGAGACCTTACCAGAGTTGTACAGTGGCATATTGACTTCCCTTCTTCGAGATGTTATCCCCTAGAGATACACTCCAACAGTTTAATTGCTTTAGATGCCGTTCTCCAGCATTGTTCTGAGTGCCACATTCAAAGAAAGATGACCATGAAAATAAATATTGTAGCACTTATCACCTCTCATATATAGAACTGAAACATCTTAAAGAATTACGCAAAATAGAACCAAATTGTTTGAATAAAGCAGGACGTACCTGAAATTCTGGTATGTTCGTATCTCATTCACAGATCATCTAATACAGTACATGTGCAAGATGAATACACAGGACCCAGAACAAACACCGACAGTGGGCTATGGAGTAATGATATAACATAGTTTAAACATACAGGGTGGGATATTCAGACTGCGCCAGGCTGTGGTGCAAGCCTTGGAGCAGTGCAACTTGGATGTGCAGGGGCGTTGACAGGGTGATATTCAACGGAGCTGCGCCATGGCACAGCATCATTGAATATCACTCCTTAGCCACCCGCACCAGCACAAGTGGCCAGAGTGGAGCAGGGGTGACGCGCAAGCACAAGTGTCATTGCGATAGGCGCAACCACCACGATATTCAAAAATGCACATGCAAATGGGGCCATAATGTATGCAAGGTGCAAATGGGGCCATTTGCATGTCATTATGGCCCCATTTGAATGTAGGTGCGCTGATCCCCGGTTACTTGCACCTGGCACACTGCCAGGCTGCAGCCGTCGGGGACTGACGCCCCCTGCACATCGCGGCAAAGTGCCCCAGTGCCCGGTCGTGGGCATGTGTAAATTGAAGAACACGTCCAATATTCCTGGTGGTCCAGTGGACCACTTGCAGCCTGATCGTGGGCATAAGTATGTTTTAAACAGTTAACTCCATCCCTGGTGGTCCAGTGGACTACTTGCAGCCCAATCTCGGGCATATGTAGGAAAATATTAGTCCTAGATCCTGGTGGTCCAGTGGACTGCTTGTAGCCCATTGTAGGCGTCAGTAATAAATATTACACACCAATCCAGTCTGGTGGTCCTCGCGGTACCACCACCACTCGCCACTGAGCCCCACTGCCTCCCCGGTCCAGCAGCAGGCGGCGCTCCCCACCCACTGCCATCGCTGCCCACCGGCTAACTCCATGGTGGGGCTGTCGCCCATTGGTCCACAGCATGAGCCAATGGGCGTGCAGCTCTCATACTACACAGTCCAGATCTGTGAATGGATCCATTCACGTATCTGGACTGTGTAGTATGGTGTGGCTGCATGCCCATTGGCTCATGCTGTGGACCAATGGGCGACAGCCCTACCGTGACAGAGTCAGTTGGAGGGCGGTCAGCCAGCAAGAGGGTGGGGAGCTGCCACCCGACGCCGACCGGGGGGGAGTAAGGCAGTGGGGCTCAGTGGGCAGGTGGGGAGGGGGGTACCGCTGGACCACCAGGGTTAGATTGGTGTGTAATTATTTATTACTGATGCCCACAATCGGGCTGTGAGTAGTCCACTGGACCACCAGGGATATAGGACTAATATTATCCTACATATGCCCTCGATCGGGCTGCAAGTGATCCACTGGACCATCAGGGATAGTGTTAACTGTTTAATACATACTTATGCCCGTGATCAGGCTGCAAGCAGTCCACTGGACCCCCAGGGATATAGGACTGTAAATCATTTCTACATATGCCCACGATTGGCCTGCGAGCGGTCCACTGGACCATCAGGGATATGGGACTACCTTTATTCTATGTATGCCCACGATCAGGCGGGGGGGCGCCACCACAAAGGTGCAGCCATAGCTCGGGAGGTCACCTACAGGTGGCAGCTGCCATATTACACCCTGTAATACGGCAGCTCACCTGTGGGTGGCCAGCTGGTGATCCTTTTTTTTTTTTTGGCTCACTTGTGTGCAGCCCAGGTAGGGGTTGTGCATGCATGGGCTCAGCACATCCTGGGCTGAATATCGGGATGTGCGGCGTATGCATGGGCACACCCCCCCTCCTGCGCCACATACATTACTGATGCACTCCAACGCATTGGGATTTGTTCCAGGCTCAGTCCCCCTTTGAATATCTTGCCGAGACACATCAGTGGGTTGCGCAAGGTGCAACTGTGATGTGCCATGCACAATCCTTCTGAATATCCCACCCACAATGCACTCCATCAATAAAAAATATGAGGAGACCAAAAGTTATATCAATCATTCATTCAGTTTATTGAATACTGTTTTCTCTGTGTTTTTTAAATGAGTAACTGTTTCCAGCATAATGACAGAATGTCTCATCATACTGTCTGTAGGATGATCGATCCACTCTGCATATGTTGGTGGATTGTTAACTTTTCAGTGAGCTGTATGAGGATTAACCACTTAGATGCCAATGACACCATTAGTGACAGTTCCTTGTCACATAAAGTAATCATTAGTCCATTCCAGTATTTATAGTTTAACATTTTGTGTTATGTCCAGAGAAGTTCGGTGCAGAATGCAGAATACTGCCAGTGGAATTAGTGTGGAACAACCCTTCTGCCAAGGGAATTTCCTCTGGAATTTCACAAGTTCTTCAGCGGAATTCTGCCTACTGTGATCTGCAGAATAATATTCTGTGGAACAGCATTTTTTCTGCGGAAAATTATTCTGCAACAATTTCCGCTGAAAATACTGAGATCCACAGACTAATATTCCATGGAACAGCAATTTTTTCCATGGAAAATCATTCCACAACTCTTTTCTGCCTCAGAATCCCACCATTCCATTTCTGGCAAAATTCAGCAGAATTTTGAAAATTCCACAGAATTTTGTTCCACCGGAATTCGAAAATTCTGCACAGCACTAGTCCAGAGGTGTGCAAATATTCTGATAAGCTATGGAAGGTTAATTACTCTTTCTCAGTCCCCCTACCCAGTCTATGTCCCAATCCTTAAACTAGGAAATTCACCTATCTTTGACCCAATGGTCCCACCAACTCTTTTAAAAATCTGTTCACATCCTGTGCCCTCACCTTACCTCCTCATCCCCTCCCTTCTCCCCCTGTTGCCTGCTCTGCCTCCCCAAATGTGTTCTATCCTGCCACACTCAACCACTGCATTTTTTTCCTTCTCTGTGGTCTTCTCTGAGACTACCCTTACTGAATTCCTCTCTCTGTCTTTATTCCTCTGAGAGGCAAGTCCAGATGGGCTGGATACCAGTCTGCTTCATCTCTCTATGATGACCATCACTGCCCCTCTTGTCTCCCCTTTCAATATTTTGTCAATGTGGGTCCATCCCCCAGTACTGGAAGCAGCTAATGTCCACACCCCCAGTTGGGTGACTCTTCCTCCAATGGTATTTACTGGCCCATCTTTCTCCTCCATGCCCTGACTATGGTGCAGGAAAAACACTTTCTCTCTGAGCTATCAATCTACCTTGACTCATCTTCCTTTCTCCCCCTTTCTAGTCTGGCTTCTGCAAACCCCATTCCACCATCATTTCAGTCTTCTGGATCACTAACTCTGCGCTGAAAGGCATAGACCAGGATCTCTTCACTGTGTCCATTTTCAAAGACCTAGCAAAGCCTTTGGCACTGTGGCCCAACCCCTTTTCTTGGATTAGTTTGGTGCTGCAGGCCTATCCTACTTGGCAGTCAAGTGGTTCTACTCCTACCTCATGGATCAGCACCAGTTGGTCCAGGTTGGTGACATCCTTTCCATCCCCCAGACCATCAAGTCCAGTGTCCTCCACGGCTCTGTCATCAGCCAAATCCATCTTACTAAATGGCCTCCCCTCCAACTGTGTCTCCTCAAACATCCCCATGTATGCAGATGACACAGTTCTGTTTGTTTCTGGTGTTTCAGACCCTGAGCTGGAATTGTCACTCTAGCATTGACTTTGACACTCTCCAGTGCAGATGCCACTCAAACCAGCTCTCACTAAATGTCAAAAGAACTGTCTCCCTGACTTTTTGTACCAGACAGAGACGAGCAAAATTCTAAATGTACCCCCTGTCTTCAAAACTATGGATGACAACCATTTTGAAAAGGTTTCCCACTTCAGGAACTTAGGGGTGAATCTCAGCTTTCCCACACATGTTACCACTATACACAGTGCCAGTCTTAGGATATGTGGCATGCCTAGGTGAACTTGAAAATTGCACCCCCATATACAAACAATTTTTTTTTTAATCATCCCTCCTTTATTTATTTATTTTTGTTAACAGCAATGTATTTTTAGCACCCTCGATTGCTGTGCACCCTAGGTGACAGCCTAGTTGCCTATCATTGAGGTCAGCCCTTGCTATGCATAAGAAACTTTGCCCTAAGACTGGTATGCTGTAGTGAAACAAACCCTGTCTTGCTCTCCCTGTCCCCCGAAAGATCATTCCTAAGATGATATTGCCTGTGTATGACTATGCAATATAGTCTATGGAGCGGTCCCAAATTCTGCACTTGCCAGGCTGGAGACCATTTTTCATTCCTTCTGTCCCTTTGCCCTTAGTGGTCCATATCCCACCCATCACTGCTGTCTCTATGCTAATCTCTTTGTCTCCTTCTATGCAGTCTGGCATCTCTCTCTGTTCTTTTTTTATTGCTGAGGAAATAATTGCTTGCCATTGTTCCCACTTACCTCTCCTGTCTCCATGACTCTGCCATCCCACCCTCCTACTATGTCCCGTCTTTAACTGCTCATTCCTTTCATATCCATCACAACAAATCTGTGGACCAGTCTTGTTTTCCTGGTCACCTTACAACACTGGAACAAACTCTCTCTCTCTATCTGTCTTGCATCCTCCTTGCACTCCCAAACCACTCTTACTGGCACATGTCTCAAAAGCACACACACCTACAGTTAGCCATCATCCTTCATTCTTCAGTTGTTTAACCAGGAGTGGCACACTAAGCTGAAAGCTTGTTTATAGGTGCGACCTGGGAGCACAGGGAAGTTAAGTGACTTGCTTAGAGTCATATAACATGCAAGTGGGGGCTGTGGGATTCAAATCTGGGTCCCCAGATTTGCATCTCAGAGCCTCAAACCACTGCGCTATACTGCCATCCTCTCTCGTCATTACAACAACCCATGCACTCTTCATTATTTACCCATTTTGCCTCTTACCCTACTATATAGCTTTAATCTCAACGTACCCTGCTATCTGCATTTTATGCCACCATGACTCAGTTACAGATGTCAAGCCATACGTTTGCAGCATGCTCCCCCGGCTCTCATCTTGGCTGCCCCCATAACCTACCTACATAACCGATGTAGTTTGTAAACTTTTTATATTGTTTTTGTCTGTTTCTGGTATTTATTACTTGTGCCTTGCTTTTATTGCTCAGAACATGCACCTGTTGTTGTCACTATATTTGTTTTTGCTGTTTCACTCACTCCTGCTGCATCCCCCCCCCCGAGTCACACCTGGAAAGGAGCCCCAGCTCAGCGTGCCTATGCCAGTCACCACATTTTAAATAAATAAATACACAAATAAAAAGCACTGTATGATTGCTAGTAAGAGGGATGGCAGAATACTGGGGTGCATCAAAAGAGGGGCGACCAGCAGACCAGGAACGTTATTCCAGCCACATTAGAAAGGAGGAAAACAACAGAGGGTGGTAATTAATGGGAGGGAATTGGAGGGGGGGCACAAGTGGGGTACTGCAAGGCTCAGTCCTGGAGTTGGTCCTGTTCAGTGCGTTTGTAAGTGACTGAGGGGAGAATATTAAGGGAGCGATATATCTCTTTGTGGACATCACAAAACTGTGGAGCAGGGTGGATAACAAGGTGGGGATCAGGGAGTTGTGTCAAGATCTGGAAAAGTTGGAGAAAAGTGCAAGGTTTTGCAGTTGCATTTCAATGCTAAGAAATGCAAAGTTATACACAAATGGGGGCTATGCCTCAATGTGAGGCCAGGTACATGCGATTCTTGCGTATCTGGCCTGCAAAACTCAGTACTTACGGACAGGCACATGGTGCACAGTATGCACTACCACACACCTCTGCAGGGTGCCTGTCCATGGCTCCACCCTCCCACTACACTGCTGCATGGGGGACAGACCAAGGGACGCATGCAGATATCCAATAGGATCCCCATCCTGGGTCTCAAAGTGGATGCCCTGCTATGCTTGAGCAGGGAATTGTGGGAAGGTGCAGGAGAGACAAATTGAATGAATATGGGTGAGTGCCTGATTGGCTTCCCCTAGTTGCCCTGTCTGCCCAGAGGGCACAGGCAGCATGGTAGGTAGGTAGGGGGTGGTTGTGTCCGCCCAGAGGGCCGAGGCAACATGGTAGGTAGGGGTGGTTGTGTCCGCAACAGCTGGTGGTCAAAATCTGGTGGGGGGCACACAACAGATATGGCAAGATCCCTGCCTGCATTTTCTGCACCCGCCCTTGCCAGGCACTCCATGCCTTTTTGAATGGCGCGGAGCATAGGCACACTCCCACATGCACCCTTGAACCGTCCTTACATGCAGCTGCATGATCAGCCAGGGGATCCAGTGCAGAAGGGATGTGCATCCCTTCCATGCATGCAGCGGTTCGCAGGACCCCCGGTGTGCAACACAGTCACTTAGGATTGCCTACACACCACTGATCCACAACGCACTGGCAATCCACTCTATGGTGCATAGACCTGATTGGCAGGAAACCCGTCCACAAAAAGTACTGGATGAGGGGTGATGTTACCAGGGACAAGGGAAGAGATAGATTTTGTACGTAATATTAGTGAGTGCCTCAAAGCCTCCAGACAATGCAGTAAGGCACACATACCACAAAGTGAAAAGGACGTTGGATGTATAGGCAGAGGCTTCGACAGTAGAAGGGGAATGGGGATCTTGCCACTACTAAATGGTCACCATCTGTAGCTGTGTAGTACTTTTCACCATGCTGTATTTTCTGTTTTCTGGCTGAAATAAAACAAGAAGACTCTTGAACCAATCAAGTGGCAGCAGGTGCTTTGTTCATGCACCTAGTGCATAAGTACTTGGAAGTGAGTGCACGTACAAGTATTTGCATTATCTGTTACAGATAATGTCATTTAAAAATGGCCAAGACTGAGCCATGCAGGCAGAGACAGCTCCAATTAACCAGCTACACATCGTCAGTCAGTAGGAGTAATCGTGTAACAGAATCTGCAAACAGCAAAAAGGCTAGCCACCGATAGGGGGCTACGATTTGAAGGATTTGGAGCCCTGGGTAAAAAACCCAGACCTAGAGAAGAGAACAAGTTCTCAGTGTAAACTCCCTAGCATTTACAGAGCCCCTGATGCTGCTGTGACGACTTTGAAGAAATCTAATATTTAGACACAATTCAGCTTATATTTAATATTTTTTTTCTATAATTCTCACCCTTACTTCTTTAATACTAAGAAAATCTGCGTGTAAACAGGATTGCTGCCCCTATCTGGTCTGGCTGCTTGCCAACACCTGACATCACAGTTCTATCGATTGCATCACAGTCTGTTGCTGTGGAGACAGTTGTGATGTCATAAATGGGATTATGATATTAGGTGTAGGCATGCAAAAAGAGCAGATAAAGTCTAAGTGACAGCAATCCTCTTTCTTACAACTGTCCTCAGTAATAAAGAAAAAAGGGGAAAGAATTATAGAAAATAAATGAAAAAATTAAAAGGAAATGTGTCAAAATCTCTCATTTTGTCCAGTTTTTCTAATGGTGTCAGGAGTGCTCAAATAATGCTCAAACTGTTGTTCTGAGGCACAGCTGAGGGACATTTACCCCGGTCTGGATAGTATTGCTGAAAACATCTGCTGGTAAGGGTGTGATTGCCATTATGAACCTAATCTCATTTAAAAAAGTTGAATATTTCTAAAATAAAATGAAACAAAACTAACACGTGACATACTGTTTTAGCTGTACCGGGTATTTTTTAGAAGATTTATGCCCAGTACAGTAACCGTCCGTCTTTCGGATGAGACGTTAAACTGAGGTCCCATCTGCCTGGATTGGTGGTAGTTCAGGTGGATGTTAAAGATCCCATGGCACTTATCGAAAAGAGTAGGGGAATTTCCCCGGTGTCCTGGCCAAATTTCCCTCATTCACTAAAAATACCACCAACAGCTTAATCTGGTTCAAGGTCAGTTGGCATTCATCTGTATTCCCCTCCCCCGGGTCATGCCTGAAAATAGGCAGGATTTGTCTAGTGCACTTACCCGGTCAACAAAAACTAAATAAATAAAATAAAACAATAAAAATTTGCTGGCCTCATGAATAATTAATTAGGTTATAAATGTATGCAATGCTGTGCATGAGAGCTTAATTTGTTAACATCTACTATGTGGATAGACGTTTTTGCCTGTAGTACATAAACATTTTTGAGTAAGCTTAAACTACTGTAATTCGCTATATCCTGCGGAGCGTGAAAGAAGCTCCTTGTTTGAGGAAAGGGCACCAGTCTAAACAGGAGGGTATCGCTGGCTCAGTCCCAGACAAATCAAGGAACTTCCAGGTGGTATCCAAGTGTTACAAGGAGTTTGATTATATTCCATGATGGTAGGTGCACTGCTGTCGGAGAGGCAAGAAGGTGCAAATGATGTAACAAGCACCTCTGAGCTGAAAGCAATAAACATTTTAGAACATTGTTTTAACCCTTGTCATTTCCCTCATCAACATACTCTACTATACTACATAAGCCCAACTGTCAGATGAAGGTAGAAGTACCAGAATGTAATGTTTCAAACTTAGCAACAGTTGAGGACATTTGAAAATATATGCATTTGAGCTTTAAAGTTTGCCACGGTAACAAAAAAAAACTGCCCTGTTAACGCATTCTCCTAGGAATGCTTGTCAGGAAAATTTAAAGGGGAACAGTCTCCACCAAGGATCTCACATTCAGGTGTGTACTTCATGTGTAAAAACATTTTGGTTTACTTACCGTTTACTGTAGTATAGTCAATTGTATCAGACTAATGTTGTTTACTTCTAGGCTGACATCTTCTGTTGATACAAATCCCAGAATTCCCCTCACCAGAGCAGGAAGCAGCAGTGAAAGATTAAATGGCCTGCAATGCAACTTTGTTTACATAGATACATAGATACATAGACAGTGTCGGCAGATAAGAGCCTATGGCCCACCCAGTCTGCCCATTTGAGCTTGTAAGTTCAGTTTGTTTTCCTAGAAGTCTGTTGCCCCTTACCCCTGACCTCCAGAATTCCTTTATGTCTATCCCATGCATTCTTAAATCCCGTGATTGTTTCAGCCCCCACCACTTCCTCTGGCAGGGTGTTCCACTTGTCCACCACCTGTTCTGTGAAGAAATTCTTTCTCATGTTTCCTCTGAATCGTCCTCCCTCCAACTTCATCCCATGCCCTCTAGTCCTGGAACATCTTTTTCGCTTAAAAATAGTGTTTTACTGCACCCTGTTCCTCCCTGTAAGATACTTGTATGTCTCTGTCATATCGCCTCTCTCCCTCCTCTCCTCCAGGGAGTACATGTTCAGTTCCTTCAACTTGTCTTCATAGGACTTGTGATGCAGTCCATGCACCATCTTTGTTGCCCTCCTCTGAACCTTCTCTACCCTGTCTATGTCCTTATGTAGGTATGGTCTCCAGAACTGTACACTGTACTCCAAGTGGGGCCTCACTAGTGTCTTGTATAGCGGAATTATGACCTCCCTTTTCCTGCTGGTGATGTCCCTGCCTATGCATCCCAGCATCCTATTTGCTTTACCTGCTGCCTTGTCACACTGTTTCCCTACCTTGAGGTCATCAGAGATGATAACCCCAAGATCCCTTTCCTGCTTGGTGCATGCTATATCCTCACCCCCCCAACTGATATATTGTGCCAGGGTTTTTGTGTCCCATATGCATTATCTTGCACTTCTTTGCATTGAATTTCAACTGCCAAACCCCTGACCATTCTTCAAGTTTCTGCAGGTCACTTCTCATTCTGTCTACACCCTCTGGTGTGTCTGCTCTGTTACAAAGCTTTGTGTCATCAGCGCACAGTGAAATTCTGCCTTCTAGGTCCTGTGCAATGTCACTGATGAAGATGTTGAATAGGACTGGTCCCAGCACTGATCCCTGTGGTACCCCACTGGTCACTCTTCCCTCTGTAGAGTGACAGCCATTTACCACCACCCTCTGTGTCCTGCCACCCAGCCAGTTACCTACCCACCACACTACTGTCCTGCCCACACCCATATTCCCCAGTTTCTGTAATAGTCTTCTATGTGGCACAGTGTCAAAGGCCTTGCTGAAGTCCAGATAGGCCATGTCCACTGCCCTCCCCTGATCCACCTCCCTAGTCACCCAAAAATTTTATTTAAAGTTTATTTAAACTCTGAGGCAGGATTCACAACAAAATGCAAAGTGTAGCGCAAAATTTTGCATTGCACTTTGTGATTGTCCGGGTGGTAAAAAATGCTATTCACAGATGGATAGCAGAGGATGTTATCCAACTGTGAATATGGCTAGATAGATGCAGTGGTAACCCCACTGCTGCTACCTCTAACCCCAGTAATTCTGCCCCGACCTGCAGGCCTTGAAATGGCCCTGCAATGGATGGCACCGGTGCTGCTATTCAGAATTCATGAAGGCAGCCATGCAAATTAGCCCATTAGGCATCCAAGGAACTAGCTGGAAATTTGCATGCACATTATGGGCTCATTTGCATGGACTGTGAGTGGCTGACTGCGGACATACTGTAGACAGTATGCGTTCTTTGAGAACTCAGTCGGTGGCCAGCCGTGGAGTGTGAGGAGGGCTGTGCTGGTCACCAGCCAGGGTTGGGTTGGGGAGCGGGGCAGTGGGGCAATTGCTCACAGGGAGGGTGGGTGGGGGTCTACTAGACACCAGGGAAAACTATATGATGCCCAGTATGGGTAGATTGGAGATGAGTGGGGGGACCACTGGACTACCAGGCAGATTTGTATTGGTCTAGGGGCCCAGCACTCAGGGATCTGGGGAGGGGGAGGTACCACTGGACTGCTAGGTATTCGATCATTTTATTATGGGACTGTGATCGGTGAATGGGATGAGGGGAGGGCACCACTACACTACCACGGTTTCACTTATTTATTTTGGGATGGCGAGTGGAGCATGGGGAGTGCACAACTAGACTCGAAGGAATGACAATATTTTATTACAGGGTGGCGATCAGAGCATGGAAAGGGGGAAGGGCACTACTAGACTCCCAGGGATTCACTTATTTTTTTCAAGACAGCAATCGGTGAACTGGGAGGGGGGTGGAGGGGTAGCAGTACCTCCATCAACCACTAGGATTGCACGGAATACTTCCAGGTCTCTGTCGGCAGTATTTTCTCCACGCAAAGGCCTTTCAAAAGGCCCTTGCGTCAGGAAATATTTTTATGACTGGGACTGCGGGGATATGCAGATCCCCTTGCCAACATTTGTACTGCAGCCACCCCTCACAACTTTGCACCAGTGCTAACCCAATTTGCGGCTGCAGACTGGGCTTTGTAAATACCACTATGGCGCAAAACCCAGTTTGCATGGCACAAACTGGGTTTGCGCTGGGCTAAAGTTTTGTGAATCCTGCCCCTGATCTATTTTTTTTGCTGGTTTAGCTGTCCTCCATAGACCAAGTACAGTCAGAGAGGACTGTACTTAGCCCATGGAGAAAAGGTGAGCCAGAAAACATTGGATCATGCAGTGCAAACTATTGAATCTTCCACTGCTGCCTACCGCTCTGATGTCAGCTGCAGGGAATTCTGGGATTTGTACTAACAAAAGATGTCAGCCTAGAAGTAAACAACATTAGTCTGATACAATCTACTATACTACAGTAAACAGTAAGTAAACCAAAATGTTTTCACACATAAAGTACACTGCCCCCACACTTGAGTGAACAGCCCTTTGTGGTCACTTTTCCCTTTTAAAATATTACAGTATTGATGCAGTGTCAGTTGTGTTGCCTAGTGCTGTTTATTAGGTTACTCACTGTAGCCACTTGTCAATCATTTAAAAGGTCAATGTCTCTTATTTATGTCAGCAGGTTAAGAATTATGACTATGCCCCACACTTAAGACTACACATGTTTTCAGAGACTAGGGGGGGCTGCCTGAATTTGAAGAGGTAATTTCATAATGCAGGAGTTGAAAATGTAATTGGGCGTAAACAATAGTTCACACCAGAAGCAAATGATTTGGAGAAATCTCAGTTCTTTTTTTTTTTTATGTATTATGCTTTTTCCTGCGGGTCCTCCATCGGGCTCTGCCCTGGTCATGGGCCTCGTGGGCTCCCACCTACGGTCTACTGCTGGAAATTCTCCCGGTCTCCCCGGCTTACTCCCCAGAGGGCAGGGCTTAGGCACTGGTTCCCCTTAATCCCAGCACCGCGGAACCAATATCTAGTTGGGAGATCCGGCAACAGTGGCTAATCGAAGCCCAGGAAGGGCGTCATAGAGACGGAGGACCCACCTGTTTTTCCTGTTTTTCTGGGAGGTGGGGACATGCAATGACGTCCAGCATCCACCCCGCCTCCAGTGCTTGTTAGCGCCAGTAGCTTGCATGACTCCCAGCCTCCGCCTGGGGTCCATCTCACGCCAGGCACTTCCCGCCCTCCCCCCGGAGAAGGAGAGCAGCCCACAAGGTGCTCTATCCTTCTCCCCCCAGCCGGCCCTCCAGTGACCTGAGTCCATTCCCGAACCTGGGTCGCCGGCGTCGCAAGCGGAAATCCAGCTGCTGTGCCGACAGGCCAGCAAAAATCTCATTTCTTAGTAGCACAAATAACAGTTCATAGTTTACAAATCACCATGAAATTTCATACTGGTTCTGCTTTAAGCCGGGGTGCATGGTACCAAATAACCTCTCACACAACCTGCAAAGGGTGAGAATAAAAGCCACAGACATGTGTTTTGTCCTTTTCAGGACTCATCAGTGTGTGTGATGACAGTGTCTGAATGCAGCTGATGAGGGTGTTGGGCAACTCCTCACCAAACTGACAGTCACAATTCAGCACGATGGGCTCATGGCAGGGCAGTCCTGTAATGCTGATGAGACCGGTCCGTATGGATACTGCTTAGCCGACAACACCTCCGCTCATGAAAATAAGAGAGAAGCACCTGCATCCAAAGACTTGGTGACTATATTGGACTGCACAAACATCACAGGGACTCACAGATTGCAGGCACTTTTTAGTTGGTTCTTTTTCTCCCAACCTGCATGGCTATCTTTCTTCCTGCCCCCCCCCCCCAGTCCCATCACCTTGGCTTCCCTTGGGTCTTATCTGGCTTTGCCTCCATGGTGGGATGGCATGGAGCCCACTGGACCCAATGTACCAGGATCCAGTGGCTGTGCCTCAGTCACCAAGTGCAGGCCCTGCAAGGGGCAGGGTTTATCCATTCTAGCCTAGACTGTTTTTGCCCTTCTGTGCTTCCCTCCTCCCCTTGTGGCATGGAGGAGCGGCATGCAATGACACCGACTGAGGCATCACCCATGCTCCCTTGCATCAGATGTGTGCCAGCCCTCTGCTGCCCGGTGCACTTGTCCTTGCCGTCCACTAGAGGGAGTGCTACGCTGGGTGCCATACCACTCCCTCCATAGAAGAGGAGGAGAGCAATCCTTTAGATGCTCAACCCCCGGCTGACCCTCCAATAACTCAAGCTCATTCCCAAAGATGGGCCATCAGCACTGCAAGTGGTAGCACTGCCACTGCACCAGCAGGCCAGCTGCAGGCACTTTTGATTGGCACATTCTGCACACCATGCTACTTGAAACCTGTGGCTATGGCCTGCCTACCAGTGCACTATGCCAGACAGTGAAACTCCAGGATGGACTCTCTCTTCTTTTTAAAAAGTTTTTTTTCAGCCACCCAGTGGCGTGGAAGACTGAGGAACTGGGCACCCCACCTCCTGCCATGCCGGCGACCCCTGTTCAGAAATGGACATGGGTTGCTCAGGAGCTGGCCAGGGGGGGGAGAGAGGATTGAGCATCCCTAGAACAGTTCTCCTCCCTCAAGGAAGGGGGGCCATTGTGACACACTGCTTGTCTGCCACCAGAAGGTGTCCAGTGCATGCGACCACACTGAGAGGGAAGGGATCTCTCATTGAGGTCACCAGAGACATCTCTATGGAAGCCCATTGCAGGCCTCAGGGCCCAGGATGAAAATCCATGGAAAATTTCCCAACAGCAGGATGATGACCAACCTCTCACAGGCTCTGCACTGGAAATAAGGCACTCTGAAGGAAAGTAAGTCTCAGTGAAACTGGATGACAGAGTTGGGGAGGTTGGTCAGAGTGGGGCTGTCAGGCAGAATCAGAGGATAAAAACCTGTATAAAACAAGCATTTGTCAATGCCGAATGCTGATTGCTTTGCTCCGTTGACCTCACTTACTCCCCTCTGTCACTCGCTCATTCTATTTCTCTTGGCACTGCAGGCTGCGCTTTTATACTGGGCTTCTGCCAGCGATGGCACCTTTGTCTGCCCACAATGAAACCTGCAGCTGTCCTGACAGAGCTCCGTTGAGGTCACTCAGTCTCCCTCTCTCATGTGCTCATTCTGTTTCTCCTGGTGCTGCAGGCTGCCCTTTTGTACTGAGCTCCTGCCTCTGTTGGTGCCTTTCTTCTGCCCACAAAGAAATCTGCAACAGTCCCGACAGAGCTCCATTGAGGTCGCTCACTCCCCCTCTCTCACTCTCTCATTCTGTTTCTGCCATCACTGTAGGCTGACCTTTTGTACTGGGTTCCTACTTGCATTGCTGCCTTTTTCTGCCCACAAAGAAGAAATCCACAGCAGTCACGATAGAGCTCAGTTGAACTCACTCACTCCCCCTCTCTCAGTCGCTCATTCTGTTTCTCCCACTGCTGCAGGTTGCCCTTTTGTACTGGGCTCCTGTGTTGGGGCCTTTTTCTGCCCACAAAGAAATCTGCAGCAGTCCCAACAGAGTTTAGTTCAGCTTGGTCACTCCACCCCTCACTCGCTCGATCCTAATCTGTCCCAAACACTGATTTCCCACAGTGACCGTGCTATTCTGTGGCTGGAGTGCAAAAACATATTTTGGGCAGGATGTGAAAAATGACACTGTACTCTTCATAAGGAGGTGTGAAAAAATGCCAGTGTTGAAAATATGGCGTGAAAATATTACAGATTTGCAAAGTTACAAGGGTGTGTGGAAACAGTTCAACGCACGCTTGTAACACAGTTATTTTATGGAGTTTTGTCACCAAATTTTCAACGTAGGGATTTTAAGACCTCTGCTCATGGACAGTGTCACTGTCATTTTCTTAATCTGTCCCGAACACTGATTTCCCACAGCGACCACACTATTCTGTGCTGAAAGTGCGAAAACACATTTCGGCCAGGATGTGAAAAATGACAGCTGTACTGTTCACAAGGAGATGTGAAAAAATGTCAGTGTTAAAAATCTGCAGTGTAAATATTGCAAATTCAAAGTTTCGAACGTGCGTACCAACTGCACAATGCACGCTCACAAAACAGTCATTTTTTGGATATTTTCCACCAAATTTGCAACATAGGCTTTTTGGGAACCCACCTGATGAACACATGCACTGCTGTTTTGTTAATCGGTCCCAAAAGGTGATTCCATGCAGTGACCGTGAAATCACCTTTTTGGGCTGAATATCGCCATGACAGTGACAGAATTCATGAGGAGGGGTCCAAAAACCCCATGTTGAAAATTTGGTCCCACAATTAAAAAAAATGCTTGAGATATGCCCCACAGTTGAAAAAACCCTATTTATGCCATTATACAGCTTACTGGCATTTCTTCAGTTTGCAGTCAGCTTTGAAGAGTGCAGACATGTTCCCTATCCACAGAAGATTGTCACGCCAGGCTCCATGGGTAAGTATTGGATGGGGGGGTGTGGGGAGGCAGGGTGCCCAGAGGGAGGGTGTGGGTTGTGGGAGGGGGCAGGTAGACAGTGAAGGATCATTTTCTTTTTTGACAGGTGGGATCGTTTTCTTTTTTGACAGGTCAAAAAAAAAATACATTGTGGGACTTTTTTTTTTTTTACAGGGCCATTTGATATGCTGGGGTGGGCTCCCAGTGTGCCAACAGAGTGTTTTTTTTTTGGGGCAACTCTAGCCAATGGGGATTGGGCACCCCTGTCGGCACAAAAGAGGGGTGGAAGAACCGAGGGGGATTGGGCACCCCCTCGGTACAACTGTACTGCATGTTTGGGGAGGGGAATTATGCAGGCAGGGAGTGGGCTCCCCCATTGGCAAATGAAACTGGGAGGGGGGACATAATGCAGATGGGGAGTGGGCTCCCCTGTTGGCAACATGAACATCAGGGCACTGAAGCCAATGGGGATTAGGGCACCCATCAGCAAACAGACATGTTGGGGGGCACCCCTTTAGCAGTGGGGGTGCTTAATATCATTTGAGAACATGGTGGCAAGCCACCACCATGTTCACAATCAATATCACAGTAACAAGGTTCTGCCCTGCAATGACGGGTCACTCCCTCATTGCAGCGAATGGCTGATGCTGCAATGACGAGGCGGCCCCTGATTGCAGCTGCTGAAACCTTACAAGGTTGTGGCACACTGACTGAACTAGTGTCAGCAGCAGCATGCCATCCCATTGGGAAAAGGGGCCTAAGCCTCCAAAGGCTGTGGGGGCATTGGCCACAACAGTGCTGCGCCTCCACAACCTGCTTCTGCGGCAAGCTGCCGCAATATGTTTCTTGTGCATGCATGTAATCAGCATAAAAAGAAATAAATAGTTGTTCTCTGAGGAGTTTCTCATGCAAGTAAAGCACCATCTACAAGTGCAGGATCTTCTGGTCAAAGTAATTCTGCTGCTCAAAAATTTCCCATGCCCCCACGAAATCCCACCATGGAAACCAGAGACAGAAGTATTAGATACATTTTTATCACCTAAGATCACCTCTGTCTTCAGCCATATGACAAGTGGATTCTTGACATTTTCAGTGGAATTAGCAGAAAAAGCTACTGGAGTCAGTCCTCTCTGATGTCAAGAAAACCCCTTTAAACAAAATCATCAAAAAGATCCTCTTGAAAGATGTAATTTATGTGACATCTATAGCATGGGCAAATGTCAAAGCTGAGACCTTAAAAAAACTCTTGTACAATGGCTGGCATAGAAATTGACTTTAGCAAGCAGGATGAGGAGGCAAATTAGGAGAAGGCACTGGCAGAGAATGAGAGAGAGAGAGAAAGTCTGAAGATGTGGAGTTACAAGTTTTAACTGCTGCTGTGCCTGGGGAGAGGTTGACTAATTAAGATGTGGAGTAGTTGGTCAGCTGTGACAATTCAAACCAAGGGCCTGAGCACCCAAATGAGGACTCCATTGTTTCTCTTGTCCGCAGCCAGAATACAAGTAAACTGGACGCTGATTCAAACTCAGAAAAAGATGATGCCCCCACCCCCACCCCCTACCTCTGGTACCAGTCCAGTCTGAGAATGTGCTTTATTCTGAGAAATGTCTCTAGTACCTGGAGTGTCGAAATGACTGTGACCCAGTGTGACATATGCTGATCAGAACATGCAACTACTGGCAAAAAAGAAGTCTGACAGTCTCAAACAAAAAGCGTGATACTCTTTTTCATGAAAACATAATTAAGGAATAAAGGTACTGTAATTGATTTCACTACACACTGTTCAAGTGCTAATGTATTACATGGGTTTAATTAAGTCTACAGTACCAGTGGCCCACATGGTACTGATCTTCTGTTGTGTACTGGAGTTGTTTTGGGGAGAAGAGGGTGACATGGGTGTCACAGAGTAAGAGAGTGTGGGGAGACGACTGGGTGGGGGTAACTTCTGCTAAGTGGATGGGTGGGGAAGGGACTTTTTTGGGTGTGGGTGGGAGTGAGAGGGTAGTTAAGGAAGCTTTTAGTTTTGTTTTACAGGTAACACAGGCAACAGATGATGGAGCAGAAGATGGGACCCTTCCAGTATGTATGGAGAGCTTTGCCAGTTGACAACCATGTCAGTGTCAGCGGCTCAGCAGGTTGCACACATGAGTCTGAGGCTGGGAGATCAGAAAGTTGTGGGTTCTAACCCCACACCAGGAACATGGAGTGAAATCCCATTATAAAAAGGGTCTGAGAAATAGAGCTTTCTGATTGGTTGAAAACATTCTATCAACCCTATGTTAATCTTTGATAAACATACATGTACAGCCTAATCACATGCTGAACATGGTTTAACACTGTTTAGAAACATTTTTATGTTTGCTTGCACGCATGTTCAAGAAACATAGTGCCATCATATGAGTTTTCTAGAGGTGTGTCAGCCTCTTCCAATTCAGTCAGTGTGTTTGCAGGTGTGGTCGCAGTGTGCCAATCACTGCTGCATCTGTCTATGACAGCAGGAAATTGCAGTGGCATACAGTTGAAAGGGAGAGCTCCGCTTTTAGTGAGCAGAGCTCCCCCCACACACACACATGCAAGCACGCATATTGGGAATAGGTATGCTTTCCCGACTCACATAGTCCCGAAAATAAACTTCCCATACTCGATCTCCAGACTGAGCTTTTAATCGACAGTACTTTTTCCCCGATTGTCAAGTCACCGACACATTGTACAAAATATATGGGTCATAAGTGTTTGGATTTACTTGTAAGGATCTGCACACACACATGTGTCAATAAGCGATCATCTGCTGTGTCCAGTGTTGGTCTTTATGTGGACTCTTGCCCTCATTCCACTTCCCCCTCCCCGGTTTAGGTGGCAGGGTTGTAAACTGTCGTGTCAGTGTCGAGTGAGACCACCCGCAAAGGTTCATTTAAGCACTTATTGTAGCACCGACACATTGTAGAAAAATATATGGGGTATGAGTGTTTGGATTTACTTGTAAGGATCTGCACACACACACATCTGCTGTGTACACCTCTAGTAAGTGTCAGTAAGCGATCAGCAGCGCACTCACATCTGCTGTGAAATTTCAAACAAGGTAATCATGGTTTGTTTAATTGTTTAATTGTATAATTGTTTACTGGTAACTCATTTATAGTCCGCATCTGTTAGCCTCACCCCTCCTTGTGCAATCATGGCCAAAGTGTGCCGCATAGTCCCGTCCCAGCGCGGTAATGATAAGCTCTGTGTTGGCGGTTACCTGCTTGTTAAAGAAAGGAATCATGAGGATAAATATTACTGGTGCTGCCAAAGTCGTAAGTCTCTGAAGTGTCTTGGTTGTGCAACCACTGTTCTTGTAGGTGGTCAGCATCAGCTTACAAATCACTGAGAGCACAATCACACTCCCGATGCAATGGATGCACCAATTGCTTGTGCTATTGCATCTATGAAGCGTAGAGCATTAGACACCCATGACACCCCAGCCCAACTAATTCAGGCTATAACAAAACAAGTTTGCCTTGAGGAAGTGAGGCAAAGCATGCCCTGTAAGCAGTCGCTGCAGCAGGTAGTAAAAAGGGCAAGACGATTCGACCTTCCAGCAGAGTCATGTACATTGGAGGAAATTAGAGTCCCTGATGAGCTCTGGCTAGTAAGCGGGCAGCCATGGCTAGCCCGAGAGTCCACATGTGGTGAAGACAAAATAATAATTTTCGCTACCAAGAGAAACATATGTCATCTCCACAAAGCACAGTACTGGCTGATGGATGGTACCTTCAGAACTGTGCCCAGTATGTTTCTGCAGCTCTACTCAGTCCATGCCCCTGTTGGCACTACAGAAAACAGCCTTATTGTGCCACTAGTCTATGCATTAATGTCATCCAAATCACAGCAGTGTTACCAAAGGCTTTTTCAGGACTTACAAGACCTGTCTGATGAAGAAAGTTTAGTGCTTTCGCCAGAGTTTATAATGACCGACTTCAAGCAAGCGGCAGTCAATGCTTGCAAGTCGGAATTTCCAGACAGCATTAATAAAGGATGTTTGTTTCACCTTGGCCAGATAGTGTGGCGTAAAATTCAAAATTTAGGACTTGCCACACAGTATGGCGCAGATCCTGAATTTGCACTTAAATTAAGGCATCTGGTGGCTCTTGCATTCTTACCCCCTGCTGACATTAAAATAGTTTTTACAGAGCTGAAAAAAATAATGCCAGACAACACTGCACAACTCACTGAGTGGTTCGAGGAAAATTACATCCTGGGTCATGTGTGAAGACAGATGCAAAATAAAACTTCCATCCGTAGCCCACCTATTTTTCCTCCCCAATTCTGGTCCGTGCATGATCAATTATCTAGTCAAATACCACGCATGCAAAACAAGGTAGAAGCATGGCACAGGCGACTAGGAGCTCTTGTAGGTGCATCGCACTTAGGGTTTAATCGGTTTGTGCCCGAGCTACGAAAAGAGCAAATGACAACAGAGTCAATAATTGAAAAGGTAACAAGAGGATTACCAAAATCTCCTCTGAAATGGAAATTTGCCTTGCGAGAGGAAAAGCTGAAGATTGTGGTGAGCAAGAGGGAACAAATGTCAAGCGTGTACTTCCTTCGGGGAATTGCTCACAACCTCGTCATTTGAAGGAAATATTTAAATATTGTTTTTAATCTTTTACTGGTTTTAAATAAAGAGAATAGAAGGATTTTTATTTTCTGACCAATACTGCTCAAATATCAGCCAAGAAATGGATTTTAATTATGTGACCCAGTGCACCCAATGCTGCTTCTTTTTGTGAGTATGTTTTAAAATCATTGGTAAAATGCAAGCACCAGTTTTGTAAGCATTGTCAGGAAATGGTATGTCGGGAGTATGAGGTTACGGGAAATGTACCGACACCAAATTCCCGAAACACACAACAATTTTCTGGAACTTGTATGTCGGGAAGTAGTAATGGATCCCTCGCGATATTGTGTGCTGATGCGCCCCTCCCCCCATCGCACACTGTGTGGCTGACCGGGTGCTCTAACTCTGCCAGCTCCACACCTCCCCCCAATAACAGCTGTCCAGGTGTCACGCTGGGAGCCCACCCCAGCGTGGCAAGAACTGTCATAGCCAACGGGGGTGCCCAATCCCCCATCGGCTCCATGGCTGCACGCCCCCCAAAAAAGCTTTCCATGTGCCATGCTGGGAGCCCACCCAAGCGTGGCCAAGCATGTTATGGCCAACGAGGGTGCCCAACTCCCCGCCGGCTCCAGCCCCCCAAACAGCCTTTTCAGCTGCCACGCTTGGCAGCCCACCCCAGCGTGGCAAAGGTCCCCGTCATCTAAAACCTGTAAAGAAGAAAACCTTCCTCAAAGTCTCCCCGCCCCACAACCCACACCCACCCACTGTGCACCCTGCCTCCCCACACCCCCTCACCCCATACTTACTCTCCGAGCTCAGCGACGATCATCGGTGGACGGAACACTTCTGCACTCTTCAAAGCCGACCGCGAACTGAGGAAATGCCGGTAAGCTGTATAATGGAATAAATAGGGTTTTTTCAACTTTGTTGCATATCTCAGGCATTTTTGGGAATTTTGGGCTCAAATTTTCAACATGGGTTTTTTGGGACCCCTCCTCATGAATTCTTGCACTGTCATGACGTTAATCAGGCCTGAAGGGTGATTTCGCAGTCACTGCGCAAAATCACCTTTTGGGACCCATTAACGAAACAACTCTGCCAGTGTTCATAAGGTGGGCTCTCAAAAAGCCTATGTTGAAAATTTGGTGAGAAAATTCCTAAAAATTAGTGTTTTACGAGCGTGTGTTGCGCAGTTCCTAAGCATGCTCGTAAGTTCACAAATTTTCAATATTTTCACTCCAGATTTTCAACATTGCCATTTTACCACACCTCCTTATGAGCAGTACAGCTGTCATTTTTCACATCTCACCCAAAACGTGTTTCTGCCCATGTAGCGCACAATGGTGCAGTCGGTGTGCGAAATCAATGTACAGGACACATTAAGAAAATCACAGTGACATTGTTCATGAGTAGAGATCTTAAAATGGCTATGTTGAAAATTTTGTGAAAAATTCCTAAAAATGACTGTTTTACGAGCGTACGTTGCGCAGTTCCTACGCAGGCTCGTAAGTTCACGAATTTTCAATATTTTCACTCCAGATTTTCAACATTGCCATTTTACCACACCTCCTTATGACCAGTACAGCTGTTATTTTTCATACCTCGCCCACAACGTGTTTCCGCCCATGTAGCGCACAATGGCACAGTCGGTGTGTGAAATCAATGTATGGGACACATTAAGAAAATCACAGTGGCACTGGTCATGAGCAGAGGTGTTAAAATGGCTATGTTGAAAATCTGGTGAAAAAATTCCCAAAAATGACTGTTTTAGGAGCACATGTTGCGCAGTTTCTACGCACTGTGGCAAGTTTGCGAATTTGTAATATTTGCACACCAGATTTTCAACAGTGCCATTTTACCGCACTTCCTTATGAGCAGTACAGCTACCATTTTTCACATGTCGCCCAAAATGTGTTTCTGCACATGTAGCACACAATGGTACAGTCGGTGTACGAAAACAATGTTTGAGACAGATTAAGAAAATCACAGTGACACTGGTCATGAGCAGAGGTCTTAAAATGGCTATGTTGAAAATTTGGTGACAGAACTTCAAAAAAATGACTGTGAGCATTGCGCAGTTTCCACACACCCTCGTAAGTTCATGAATTTATAATATTTTCAGTCCAGATTTTCACCAGTGGCATTTTTCCACACCTCCTTAGGAACAGAACAGCTGTCATTTTCCACAACATGGCCGAAATGTGTTTTCACACTTTCAGTGCAGAAATGCGTGGTCGCTGTGGGAAATCATTGTTCGGGACAGATAAAGAAAATCACACTGACACTGTTCATGATTGGAGGTCCCAAAATGCCTGTGTTAACAATCTGCTGTAAAAAAAAATCCCCAAACTAGTTACATTACGGGTGTGCGTTGCACAGTTTCTATGCACGGTCGTGACTTCACCAGTTAATTTAAGATTTTCACACAGCAGATTTTCAACATTGCCAATTTTTACACCTCCCCATGAACAGTGCTGCTGTCATTTTTCACATCCTGTTCAGAATGTGTTTTTGCACCTGTGGTACCAAATGCCGTAGTCGCTGTGCAAAAGCAGTTTTCGGCTAACAAACTGATATTGCCACTGTTCATGAGGTGGGGGTCACAAAAAAACCATGTTGAAAATTTGGAATGAAAATAACAACTACTGCCTGAGGCCTTAGGGTTTCCGACCATAACGCCCCACCATGTAGAGAATGACAGGCATCAGGGGTGTGACTTGCGATTCTTGCCTGTAATGCTCATACCATTCCACCCCCACCCACACCCTGCAGCCAGTGAGAGGCATCAAGGTGTGCCTTGGACTCTTCAGGCCCAAACTTCACCCCATTCTCCTATACTGCACCCATCTCACCGTATTTCCTGATGGAATGGGGTGCGCATAAGGGCCAAACACCCCAAGGCACAGTGACACTTGTCAGTGTCTGCAGGGTAGGGTGTGGTGAAATGGCGTGGTCGTTATGCCTGACGACCCAAAGGCACACCCAATGCCTGTCACTCTCTGCAGGGTGGTGGTGGGTTGGCTTCAGTTCAATACTTCGCTGCCATTCCTATTATGCAGCTCTGTAACTTCTACACTACCACTGCCAATGCCAGCAAGCAAACATTCGGCATTGACAAATGCTTTATTATTATATAGCAATAGCAGACTAGGTTATGTTATGGTAGTTAATCACCCTCTAGGGGCATGTAGCACTCGGCTGTGCCTCGTGCCACATTACACCCCTAGAGGGTGATTAACAGACCATTAACATAACCCCTGGTCATGCCTTATTGCTTAAGTACTGACACTGTAGAACAGCATGGGGGGGTTATTGCACTCTTGAGGTGCTGCCTTAATGATGAGATGATGAACCAAGGTCCTGTCTGCTTGTTCTGGTGGACGTTAAAGATCCCATGGCACTTCTAGGAAAAAATAGGGAAATTTCCCGAGTGCCCAGGCCAAATTTCCCCCATTAACTAAAAAAAAAAGGAAAAGAAAAATACCACTTACAGCTTACTGTTGTTGAATTGCAGTTTGTTTCCATCTGAACCTCCACCCCAGGGCTGCTGCTGAAAATATGCAGAATTGCCTAGTCTTCCTTTCCTGGTCAACAAAAAATCAAATAAGAAAATAAAACAATGTATATGTATTTACCGGGTTGGTCATGGGGGAAGATGGTGGCATGGGTGGGTTATGGTGGCATGCTCAGAACTCAAAAATTTTAAATGTAATAACTTTTGAATAGATTTATATTTTGTTACCAAACCAATGCTGAGTTGTTCCTTGATCCAAACTCTTTCTATGTTCCAAATTTCAAGCTAAAAGGCTACATGGTTTGGTTGCAGTGCCATAGGCAAAACAACACATCAAAACTGGCAAAAATTGCATTTTTTGGCATTTCAATGTGCAGAAACTGTATGTCTGACCAAAAAGCAACTTGGGAAATAAATAGAGCTACCATACCAGACTGCACATTCCAAATTTCTTGCAAATCTGTTGAACGGTTGCAAAGTTATTAACATGCAAAATTTGAGATTTACCATTAAAGTGCCTACTCAACCCTAACTATAGGGGCATGACTGTGTCCCTATAATATATATATAAATATATATATATATATATAAATTATATTGGCGAGGTAGCGCCACTATAGTTAGGGTTGAGTAGGAAGTTTAATGTTAAACCCCAGATTTTGCACTTTAATAACTTTGCGACCGTTCACCAGATTTGCATGAAATTTTGTATATGCGGTCCCATGGGGCAGATCTCTTGATGTGTCAGGTTTTGTTTTGATCAGATGTGCAGATTTTGTGCAGTGCATAGTGAAAAAAGAGTAAAAGTTACTTTTTTAAGCCCATTTTTGCTGATTTTTCCTCATTG
This sequence comes from Neoceratodus forsteri, assembly GCA_016271365.2. Lineage (NCBI taxonomy): Eukaryota > Metazoa > Chordata > Ceratodontiformes > Ceratodontidae > Neoceratodus > Neoceratodus forsteri. Next base: position 38,613,599 of record CM028134.1, read on the forward strand.
TGCTGCGGCCACACCATTTGGAATTGTGGTCTGAAATTTTCAGGGTAGAAAGAGCTGCACCCCCCCCCCCCCAAAAAAAAAAAAGCCAGTGTTGATTTGGTGAAAAAATATTAATCCATTCTGAAGTTATTTAATTTTGAAATTTCGGGTTCTGAGCATGTTCAGTTCAATCATTTGGATAGCTGCACAGCTTCGAACAAGAGTTTGGGCTCACAAAGAGGGATTTTGACAGCTCACAAACAGGGATTCATTAAATTCCTGTTCATATGAAAAAAATGCCTTTCTTGGCATTGCAGCTCTTCCAATTGGAAACTAGAAATATGGTTTAAGGTCTTCAACCCATTTCACCTGGGCCGATGATCACCAATCCCTGTGACACTGCAGCAACTTTTAAGCAATACTATGAATCCCTTTATATGTCAAAGGATGCTTATACCAATGAAGCTCTCACTGCTGATGGCTTTATGGATTCAGTCTCCCTGCCCTTCCTCACCCTTGAGCAACAGGATCTCTTGGAGGCCCCAATTTCTGGTGCTGAGATCAAACAGGTGATAGCACAACTTCCTAAAGACAACGCCCAGGCCTGGATGGATTTAACGCCTCATTCTATGCAGCATTTCAGGACATTCGGGCCCCTTTTCTCTCCCAACTTTTCAATGATCTATTTTTTTCCAGTATGTCCGACCACTGCTTCACTCAAGCTTGGATCTCAGTTCTTCCTAAACCCAGTAAATCCCCCATTTTGCCTGGTAACTACCGTTCTATTTCTTTACTAAATTTTGACATCAAGATCATGGATAAAGTCCTAACCAATCATGTGCACCATGTCTGGCAAAATCTACTAAGTCTTTCACAGGTAGGTTTTGTTGTGGCAGCGTTTCTTCCAACCACACACGCAAAGTATTACATCTTATGGCCCTAGCAGAAGGTAGTCCTATCCCCTCGGTACTGGTCTGCCAGACTGGCAGGATCTCAGAGAAGGAGATGCCTGATGAAATGGATGATAGTTTTTCACCCAGCCTGGTCAGGTGTTCCTTGGTCTCCACAACTGACCAGCTGGTGAGATCATAAGCTCCTACGTGTACCAGGATGTCAATGTTTTCTCATGCTTCCTGAACAATTTTAGCAATGTGGCCAGTGTCTCTCCATGCTGATGTACCTGGGAGACATCTGACCATTACCCCTGGCTGGAGATAGGTATCAACTCCCCGAATTATGGAGTCTCCTATGATCAGAAGTTTTTTTGGATTTCCTTTTTGCTTTTTTTGTTTTGGCTCCTGTTTTGGGCAAGTTTTGTTGTGTTAGCTCCGGTGCTGCAGTGTCCTGCTCTGCAGTGTCCCCTGCCCCTTTGTTTGATTTCGGAGATAGAGGCAGATACCTGTTTATAGTTTTTATATGGTTTGTGGACGTGATATGTTGGAGAGCACCGAGTGATGGGGTACCCAATTTTCCCCTCCTAACCACTTGCCAACCTCCCAGACCAACTACCCTCTGTGGTCGAGGTGCTTCTGTTGGATGTTGGGGAAATGGCGGATGGTTCTTATACTATACTTCCTCTTGAATATGAAATTTGAGGCATGTAGTCTCTGCCCATGCTGTCCTGGAGCTGAGCCCTAAGATCTCCAGTGGCCCAGCATGTAGTACAATGTCCTAAATCCTGTAAAACTGCCCTTCTGGAAAGTGTTCCACAGTATCTGCAGTTAATGATATCCATTCCAGATAAGCTGCTGGGTTTATAACCTGGTCAGAGTAATTAGAAGGAAGAAACTGAAAGCAAAAGTTTGATTTTGTGTTTTGTTTGTTTGTTTTTGTATAACTTGTTATAACAAGTTAAATTACTGGTGCCCCTGTAAATGAGGTCACCATGTGGATACCCCACTGATCCACCCCTTCCTGCTTTGCCACAGGAAATGTCACAACTGTGCTACCCTATAAAAGGAGTGTAGTGTGGGGTGGTTAGGGATGGGGTGGGTGACTGGATCCTTCCCCTGCCGAAAAAGAAGAACCATGGATGAAAGAAACAAGGAGGTAAGAGCAGAAACAATCAGCAACAAATGCAGTAACCCTGAAAGCTTATCCTAATGATAGATAAAACTGTAAAACCTCTAAAGCACCACCTGTAATGATTTCACAGAAGATATACCCTGTAAGAAACACTTTGCTACAGAGAAAATTAAAGTGGTAACAGAAGATATACCTTGCAAAAGACAACTTGAATCAGAAGATTATATCAGTAATCTGTTAGCACGCACCTGTAGGCACACCTTGTAATAATGCAGCAGAAGGTATACCCAGCAACAACAATTTGAATCAGAGAAAAATAAAGCAATAAAATGTTAGCAACAAACAGTAACAATCCCTGTGAGTACAAAATAAAAATAACAACACACAGTAAATCTGCCTAGCCAAAAGAAGTCTTAATCCTTTCTCTTGCTCTGGTAAGGTTCTTTGCTCTATCCTTTCAAGCAACCCAGAAGGAAAGAGCTCAGGTGAAGCTATGTGCCTGTACCTGTAATGCATTTCACAGCACAGCGGTTCTTTTCTATCCAGTTTTTAAACCAATAGCCATGCATTCATGAGGGATTCATCACTCATTAGCTCACTTGCTCATTCGGTAAGTGAGAAATATAGATACATAGAAATATAGAATGTGAAATGCTGATAAGGGCAGCTGGGCCCCCCCTAGTCTGCCTCAATTTTTTTTGTTAGATTTTCATTTATTGCTGAAAACCCAATTTGATTTATGGTGCCTTCTCTTCCCCACCCCTATGATTCCCCTCTGCCTGTCCCAGACATTTTTGAACCCCACCAGTGTTTGCACTCCCACTACCTCTGCTGGAAGGTTGTTTCAGGCATCCACCACCCCTTCTGTGAAGAAGTACATCCTCACATCCCTCCTGAATTTACTCCCTCCAATTTCATACATGACACCTTGTTCTAAAGCACCTTCCTCCTGTACCTTATTACCCCCATGAGGTATTTAATGGTCTCGATCATGGTGGTTATTTTAAAATCAAGCAATCCATTGAAGATCGCTGACTTTGGGGGTAAAAAGGCAGGCGGGCACACTGGCTCATTATTTCCCAGTCTCCGTTGCCTGATACCTGCTTGGGTGGTGGGTGCCCTGAGCCAATCAGGTTTCAGGATTTTCCTGACCCATTTGGTAAAATAAAATTGCTCAGATTTCTAAAGCTCTGCCTTGGCTAGCTTGCTAAGTTGCTTCAAAATGCTATAACTTTTACCTTGCATCATTCCAGACCTGTACAATAGAACAAGTGGCATTTCCTTATTCCCTTTCCTGCTACCTAGAAGAAATTCTCAAAAGCAACATAGCAGGACTAAGACAGTTTTGAAGTAGGGGTTGCAAACATTTTACTACAACTCACACTTGAAATGGTTCTTATTTAAATCACAAAGAGTTGCTGCAGATCTTTAGAACTGAAGGGAAATCCTATTACTTTGACAAGGCTGCCTTATACTGAATGCAAAAGTCTGCCTTCAGCCACTGAAATACACCTTTTTTTCATTGCAGCAAATGTTATGCATTCAAAGCATTTATGTCGGCTTTAATGAAAATTAGTGGTTTGAGTCCATGTGTGTGCCAAACTGCACCTCACTCTTGGTCAACAAAATGCACTTTTTTTTTTTTTTTGCTCAGCCTCTGCCTCTGTGCACAAACTGATTTCTGTAGCGGGTCTGTTTTGTATAACAGCTCAGTTACTTGATTCAGTGGGAAGACATCATATTTAAAAGATGATTGATCGTGGCATTGGAGGAGAAAAAAATGTGTCTAAGCAAACGTCTGTTTTATTAAACAACCTGGAGAAAATGAAAAAAGAATGCGGGTCCTTCTCAACACTATAATTAGTTTCCTATGTTGACATAAATTTTTTTCATTCATATCTCACCAAAGCTGCTGCTTATTATTTTCAATAAATATTCTAAACTTCCATCTGTTAAAAAAAAAAAAAGTGAATAGAGGTAGGGCCAGATGCAAACCATAATTTATAGAGCGGTGAATCACCCAGGGAGATGGCACCTACCATCTGCTATTACAGAAGCCAGCGGGGCCAGACCTGGTGGTAAAGTGGAGTTCTCCCCAGTGGGGAGACCAAATAGAAAGCCCATCTGTTTCCTGGCCCCCCACATGCAAGCTTTCCTAGGTCAGGTAATTGTGGAATGAAGCTGTGACATCTTACACTTGAGTGGATCCCAGTTCTCTGGTGCTGGTTCTTGTCAAGTTGACAGATACCAGAGTCAGACTACTACCTCCCAGCGTGCAAGGTCTTGGTACCCTTTAATCACTAACACCGTTCACTCACAGCTCCAAGGAGAGTGCATCACATGAGACTGAAAGAATCATGTCTGTTATAAATCTTTGTGTTACACTGTGATGTTTTTCCAATATATGTTTTTCTGACTGTTTTTTTTATTTTTCAAATGATTTATTCAGGCCAGACCAGAGATGTAACTTCTCACTTCAGTGGGATCCCTCTTCCCCTGTCTATAGCTCAAAGGGACTGAAGCAGTGGGAAGTCAAGTGGCAGACTCAGGCCAGGGTCAAACAGTCACCAAGGATAGGAATATGAATCTGGGAGCTTCTGTTCTACAGTTAAGGGCTGTTAACCATTATACTACACTGCCTTCATGCCTCCCCCTCCTTATGCTAAAGACAGCTCAGGTACCAATTTTAACCTGCTGAGAATATAACTCACAAAAGTGAAATACACAAAATGAGTAAATTGGTGCTGGGTCGTAATTTACCAGGATCGAGAACTGATTGGATGAGGAATTGAAGTCAAAGAGCAACAGGGATGGGGTGAATGTCTTGTCAAAGAACAGTGGTTGTGGAATGCCACAGAGAGACAAACAGACACAGTGATAGACAGAGGGAGACAGACATAGGAGCCGGGTTTGTAAAATTTTTGGTGGAGGCCCAGGGGCCAGGGGTTAAGACCCCACCCCTGACCCAGGGGTCATGGCCCCGCCCCGGACCCAGGGGTCAAGACACCGCCCCCGACCCAGGGGTCAAGGCCCCACCCCCTGACCCAGGTGTCAAAGTCCAAAACAGAGCAGAATACACCAGGTTTTGTTATCTGCAGGCTAGTAGAGGAGCCAGTAGTCATGAGAGAATCCCCAACCCCTCTAACCTCCAAGTTCCCCACATCAAATCACTCACACAATTTCTGAGCACAGTGCATTCCCTTCCGGGCTGCCCTATGTGTTTAGCAGAGGTCTGAAGAGACACAGTGTGGCATAAATGGAGTCAGTACTGCATTTTCACTGCATACCCATATATACCATTATCCCCAGGTAGGTAGGCTACAAAGAGCCGAAGACTTTATGTGCCCATGGCCAGCCATGTCCAAAAAAAGTGTATAGTACTGCATCTTTCCTGGACAGATACTTTACATATGCTTTTTCGGACATGGCCATAGACACATAGAAGACCAGGGGTTGAAATTAAGTTTTGCCACCAGTAGCCAAAAGGACAAATGACTGGGAAAACACACTGGCCCAACAGACATTTCCAGTGGCACAGTTGTGTCTAGCAATCCAAGAGCCATTATATACAATAAACCTTTTAGTAGCCACAGGCCCACATAACAACAGTGAAAAAGTAAGTACTCTAGAAATAACTCAGATGGCTGGTAGCTGTTGCCTTTTATTGCTTCCTTGTGCAGTTTAATGAGGAATGCAGCTGCCTTTTTATGTTTGCTAACACGCATGTGCAAGAAACATAGTGCCACCATATGAGTTTCTGTAGGTGTGGCATCCCTGCTTCCAATGCCCTCAGCGTTTTTGCAGGCACAGCCACACCGCACCCAATGAATGCCCCAGCTGTCTATGACAGCAGTTCAGATTGCAGTGGCATACAGTTGAAAGCAAATGACCGCTACAATCAGTGGTGGTAACGTGTAGGAAATTTGCATACTGCCCTGCCGTCAGCAGTATGAAAACTGCCTCCACGTCACCACTGCTGAATGTAGCAGTGGTTGTATGCGTATACCCCCCCTTTGTTGTATGCTGAGGGGGTGCCCAATCCCCCTCGGCTCATGCACACTCCCCCCAGCATACTGTGTGTACGATGGAGGTGCCCAATCCCCATCGGCTCCAGTGCCCCCTCCCAAAAAAACCAACTTCCAGCTGCCACGCTTGGAGCCCAACCCAGCGTGGCAGAAGTCCAGCGAACTCATGTGTGTCCCCCACACTGTATGGCCAATAGGGCTGCCCAATCCCCCCTAGCTCCACTGCCCCCCCAAATCTTCCAGGTGCCACGCTAGAGCCCACCCTCGTGGGCAAAAGTCCCACATTGTCCTTGTAAAATAAAAACAAAAACAAACCTGTAACATAAAAGAAAACGGTCCTCGTTGACTCTCTTCTCCCTCCCAACTCCGCACCCAACCTCTGCATACCCCACCTCCCCACACCCCTCACCCCATACTTTCATCTGAGGCTGGCGCAATGATCTTCGGTGGAGCAGGAACACGTCTGCACTCTTGAAAGCTGACCATGAACTGAAGAAATGCCGGTAAGCTGCATAATGGCATAAATAGGGTTTTTTCAACTTTGTTACATATCTCGGTCATTTTTTCAAATTTTTGTACCAAATTTTCAACATGTGGTTCTTGGGACCCCATCTCATGAATTCAGTGACTGTCATTTGGTTATTCAGTCCCAAAAGATGATGTTGAGGTCACTGTGCAAAATCACCTTTCAGGACTGATTAATGAATCAACAGAGTCACTGTTCATGAGGTGGGCTCTCAAAAAGCCTATGTTGCAAATTTAGTGAAAAAATTCCCAAAAATGACTGTGCTATGAGCGTGCATTGCGCAGTTTCCACGTACATGCGAAAATTCATGAATTTGTAATATTTTCACTCCAGATTTTCAACATTGCCATTTTTTCACACCTCCTTATGAATAGTATAGCTGTCATTTCTCACATCCTGGCTGAAATGTGTTTTCCACTTCCGGCGCAGAATAGCACAGTCACTGTGAGAAATCAGTGTTTGGGACAGAGTAAGAAAATCACACTGACACTGTTCATGAGCAGATATCCTAAAATGCCTATGTTGAAAATTTGGTCATAAAAGTCCATAAAATGACTGTGTTACGAGCGTGCATTGTGCAGTTTCTATGCACCCTCGTAACTTCACAAATTTGTAATATTTTCACTCCAGATTTTCAACATTGGCATTTTCCCACACATTCTTATGAATGGTACAGCTGTAATTTTTCACATCCAGGCTGAAATGTGTTTTTGCACTTCCAACACAGAATAGCGCAGTTGCTGTTGGAAATCAGTGATTGGGATAGATTAAGAAAATCACAGTAACACTGTTCATGAGTGGAGATCCCAAAATGCCTATATTGAAAATCTGGTGAAAAAAAGCCCCAAAATAATTGCATTACGGGTGTGCATTACGTAGTTTCTATGCAAGCTTGTGACTTCACAAGTTTTTTTATATTTTCGCTCCAGATTTTCAACATTACCATTTTTTTACACCTCCTCATGAACAGTACAGCTGTCATTTTTCACATCATGTTGGAAATGCGTTTTTACACCTGTGACGTTAATGTCGCAGTCACTGTGCAAAATCACTTTTCGGCTAACAAACTGATACTGTCACTGTTCATGCAGTGGGGTCACAAAAAGCCCATGTTGAAAACTTAGGGTAAAAATACCAAGACATGCCCAGGGCCTTAGGGTTTCTGACCATAACTCCCTACCCTGTAGGGTCTGACAGGCATCCGCTGTACCCTGTGTGACACTTGGACAGCTGGTTCTGATTGCTGCATGATTTTTGTAATATAAAAATGTGTTATTGAATGTCTCTCATGAGAGATGCTGAGACAGCCTGTGGGATGACCCACCCCTCCACCCCCCCCCCCCAGGTTTTAGCTACAAGGTGTTACCTGGAAGGCCAGGAGATAATTACAGGCTAGAAGAGACCTAAATTAGGATCCCCAATTTATCTAGCTTTATTGTAGCTTGCCAGCTGCTAGGATGGGAAATCATAAACTTTTATAATGTTTAGAGGAATAGAGCAGGTTATGACGCTTTAGTGCGAAGTCATAAAAGATTCTTTGATGCGTCCTGGGAAGAAGTGCTACTTGAGATCAAAGAGGGGATGTTATTTAAAGAGTGTCATAATTTATGACATGAGTTTTGCTGAGGTCACCTTTATTAATTTACATCCTGATTGATATGACATCCTGGGTGTATAATTTTTTTATATTCTGACAGGGAGGAGCTAGGTGACCTCATGCAAAGAGTTTGGCAAAGCCAGTTTTAAAACAGTAATCTTTTTCCACTAAAACACATATGTTTGGACTCTGAAAAAGCAACATCAGGCACTGTTATAAGAATATATTAGATTAGACCAGTCTAAGGGTACTGTGGTAGGAGATTTTGTTGTATTTAAAACCTTATTATTTTAAATGATTGTATGTTTTGTGATATATGGTTCTGTATTTACATTTTAAATTTTTATCTATTTTTAAGTAAATCTCTACTTTAGAGACTACTTGGTGTGCCTTTGAAATTCTTTTTTTTTCTTGACAAGTGAAGCATATATGGTTAAAGCTGACACTGTACAAAGCTTACTGGTTTTACCAAACTGGGAAAAGGTAAGACTTTTTCCTACAGTCTTTCATAGAGTTTTAAGGGTTCATTTTGTACACCTGGTTAGGCGCCCATAGGCAAAGATATCTGGCATCCCCTGAAGAGCAGAATTATCTGAGCCTGTACATTGGGTACACTAGCAAGAGGTTCACAGTTTGAATCCCTCCAGAAATTGAGACCAAAGGTTAATTCAAACCCACAAAATAGACAGGAGGGTTACTCTGTTCTGTTAACTGTTCACAATACTACTCTCAGAGGTTGGCAGTGTGGGAGCAGAGGGCCTGACCTGCTGAGTGGGGTTGTGACACCGTGTAGGGACTGGCAGGTGTCAGGGGTGTAACTTGGGATTGTCAACAGTACTGCTCAAGCCATTCCACCCCACCCCCCCGCAACCAGTGACAGGCATCGAGGTGCACCTTGGACTCTTTGGCCCCAGTGTTCACACCATTCTCCTATACTTCACCCATTTCAGCATATTTCCTTATGAAATGAGGTGTGTGTAAAACCCAAACACCCGAAGTCACACCTTGACACTTGTCAGTGTCTGCAGAGTAGGGTGAGGTGAAATGTCATGACCGTTATGGGTGACGACCCAAAGGCACACCACAATACCTGTCCATCTCTGCAGGGTGGGGGAGAGTTGGTGTCAGTTCAGTACATCACTGCCATTCCTGTACTTCATGGCCCAGATATTCAAACTGCACCAGGCTGTGGCGCAAGTGTGAGTGCAGCGCAACTTGGCTGTGCAGGGGTGTGGACTGGGCGATATTCAACAGAGCTGCACCATGGCACAGCATCGTTGAATATCACACCCTGGCCACCTGCAGTGTGCATGGTGCAGTGGCACTGTGCCAGCGCAAGTGGCCAGAATAGAGCATGGGGATGCGCTAGTGCAAGTTCCATTGTGCTATGCACAGCAACCGTGATATTCAAAACTTGACATGCAAATGGGGCCATAATGTATGCAAGGTGCAAATGGGTCCATTTGCATGTCATTATGGCCCCATTTGCATGCAGGTGCGCTGATCCCCGACGACTTGTCCCTGGCGCCCTGCCAGGCAGCAGCCGTCAGGGACCGATGCCCCCTACAGCCGACAATGTGCTCCACAGCCCGATCTCAGACTGCAGTAAAAAAATGGAAAAGCATAAATCCCTGGTGGTCCAGTGGATCGCTGTCTGCCCGATCGCGGGCGTTTGTAACAAAAAGAAGAAATATGTCCAATATCCCTGGTGGTCCAGTGGACCGCTGTCTGCCCGATCGTGGGCATTTGTAACAAAAAGAAGAAATATGTCCAATATCCCTGTCCAATATGATTCATTCACATCTCTGGAATGTGTAGTATGGTACGGGCTGCACGCCCATTGGCTCACGCTGTGGACCAATGGGCGTACAGCCCTACCGATGGTGTCAGTTGGCGGGCGGCAGAGGCGGCAGGCGGGTGAGGTGCTGCCGCCGCCGGCTGACCCGGGGGAGTGGGGCAGTGGGCTCAGTGGGCGGGTGGGGAGGGGTACCGCTAGACCACCAGGGATATTGGTATTATTTATTTTTTAATTACAAATGCCAGCGACTACAGACAGCGGTCCACTGACCACCAGGATATTGGACTGAATTCTTTTTTTTTTTTACAATGCTCATGATCGGGCATGGAGGGGCGCCGCCAGGTGCAGCCAGAGTTGGATGGCTACCCACAGGTGGCAGCTGCTGTGTTGGCCCCTGCAATGCGGCAGCTCACCTGTGGGTGGCCATCTGTTGTTCCTTTTTTTTTTGGATCAACTTTGTGCTGGCGCAGGTAGGGGTTGCACATGCATGGCTCTGCACATCCCGGGCTGACTATCGGGCTGTGCAGGGTATGCATGGGCACGCCCCCCCCACCTGCGCCTGCATACATTACTGATGCGCTCTGGCGCATCGGGATTTGTGCCGCACACTTTTCCCTTTTGAATATTGCGCCGGGGTGCATCAGTGGGTTGGGCATGGCGCAACTCTGTTGCGCCATGCACAACCCTTTTGAATATCTGGACCCCTCTGTCTAACTCCTGCACATCCACTGCTAATGCCAGCAAGCAAATAGTCAGCATTGACAAATGTTTGTTTAGTTTTACTTTCTCATTATGCTACAATGGCCACACTCTCCAACTGGGCTTTTTGACCTCTTGCAGGTCAAATTTGTGCCCCCATCTTATCACCACACCACTCTGTTCTCCCAGGTTGCTTAACCCCCACCCCCTTCAAAATCTCTGTCAATTAATGTTGACAAATGCTTTAGCAAAACAATGTAACATTATACAGTTTTCAGCCCAAAAGAAATATTACTGAACTGGGGTTTATTTCATCTCACTAGCTCATGTACCAGTGGAAACAATCCTGTAATGTTCAATTATATCTTTAAGTGGATTCCCCAACTTTTTGTCAATCACAATCTGAAACATGGGAAAGACTCTATTTCACCAGGGGATGCATACTTCATATGTAACATATAAGCCCATAACCTTTAATAAGGATGTAGCAGTTTGTTTTTCTGCCTCTTGAGGCTGACACTTTGAAAAACTAATTTTCATTCTTTATTGCTAATAAGCATTTTTTCCTTTCCCCTGTGGTATTTTCAAGAAACTGATAAACAAATGCATATTAATCACAATAGTGGTGGCAATAATTTGTTAGCTGAATATGAGATCAAGCAGACACAAAACAATGATCTGATTAGGGCTATGATTGCACTGGCAGGAAAGGTAAAGGATGCTCATATTTTAGAAACTAGCTACTAGTACTACATGACTTTGTTCTTGTATTTTCAGGAGAGAATAAACATGCCCCGGCTGTGTTGCTGCTTACCCCATTAAAGGGCCTTTAGGATGGAAACAGAGACCTAGTGTACTAGCTAGCTTACTAACTTGCTTGCTGAAGGCTTCAGCAAGACAGCAAACACGTTAGCAAGCTAGTAATTAGGCTAGGTCTCTGTTCCCGTCCTCAAGCAACCCAGGCTGTTCCCCCTCCACGTATCATACATTGCAGAGCTGCAAGAGACAGTTCATTCCCATGCCCATCAGAGCAGTCACCCACTGCTGCAGAGACAGACCACCAAGTCCACTGCAGTCACTGGACTCAACATCCCTCCCATCCATCACCACAGAGGCAACATCAGCATCACTCCCATCCATGCCCACAGAGGCAACATAAGCATCACTCCCATCCACACCCACAGAGGCAATATCAGCATCCCTCCCATTCATCCCCACAGAAGAAACCATCAGCATCCCTCCCATCATCCCCACAGAGACAACATCAGCATCTCTCCCATCCATCCCCACAGAGACATCAGCATCCCTCCCATCCATCCCCACAGAGGCAACCATCAGCATCCTTCCCATCCATCCCCACAGAGGCAACATCAGCATCCCTCCCATCATCCCCACAGAGGCAACATCAGCATCCCTCCCTTCATCCCCACAGAGGCAACATCAGCATCCCTCCCATCCATCCCCACAGAGGCAACATCAGCATCCCTTCCATCATCCCCACAGAGTTAATATCAGCATCCTTCCCATCCATCCTGAGAGAGAGACAACATCAGCATCTCTCCCATCCATCCCCACAGAGACAACATCAGCATCCCTCCCATCCATCCTCACAGAGGCAACATCAGCATCCCTCCCATCAATCCCCCACACAGGCAACATCAGTATCCTTCCCATCAATCCCCACAGAGGCAACCATCATCATCCCCCATCCATGCCCACAGAGGCAACTTCAGCATCCCTCCCATTCATCCCCACAGAGGCAACATCAGCATCCCTCCCATCCTTCCCCACAGAGACAACATCAGCATCCCTCCCATCCTTCCCCACAGAGGCAACATCAGTATTCCTCCCTCCCATACCCACAGAGGCAACCATCAGCATTCTTCCCATCCATCCCCACAGAGGCAACATCAGCATCCCTCCAATCCATCCTCACACAGGCAACATCAGCATACCTCCCATCAATCCCCACAGAGGAAACATTAGCATCCCTCTCATCATTCCCACAGAGTCAACATCAGCATCTCTCCCATCCATCCCCACAGAGGCAACATCAGCATCCCTCCCATCCATCCCCACAAAGGCAACCATCAGCATCTCTCCCATCAATCCCCACAGAGACATCAGCATCCCTCCCATCCATCCCCACAGAGGCAACATCAGCATGCCTCCTTCTATTTGTCATATACGTGACAACCTTTAAGCTGATCTGTCCCTCATGACATAACATGGCTGCTTTCTACTCCAGATCTGACTGTAATGTACTGTATGTGTTACTATTGTGCAAGCACTGTGGATCATGTATATGTAATTTTGCTTGAAGAATTAATTAAAAAAGATTAAAAAAAAGAGAATTAGTAGTGGAGAAAGGTCAGGAGACTCACAGTTCTCAAGACCGAAACCATTTTTTTACCCTCAGGTCAGGGCACAGTCGGCAGGTATAGTTTAGGTTGCCCAAAACTGTGTCAGAATTAGTGCTGGTGAAAACTGGAAGCCTGGTAGTACTGGAGACCAAACCCTCTCTTTACCCTCTGGTCAAAACAGTGTGGGCAGATACAGTGCAGGCTACCACATCCTGTAATAGAATTAGTGCTAGTGGAAGGTGGAGGACTGACAGCACTGTAGACTGAATCCTTCTCTTTGTCCATCAGTCAAGAAGAGTGTTGGTGGGTTTGTTGCTGGGTGGCTTCCCCAAACTAAGATAGAAAAGGAGAGGGTCTGACAACACTAGAGACTGGAACCATCTCTGTACCCAAGGTCAGGGACAGTTCAGGCAAGTACAATACAGGCTCCCCAACAGCAATGGAATTAGTGTTGGTGAAAAGTGAGGGACTGACAGCACTGGAAATGGAATAAAATGAATATAGCATGATGCACTGGGTTGATGAAGCATCCAACATGATGCAGCAGCCACATTGAAGGGTACTGGTTTGAAAAGTGTTTCACTTTAGTCAGTGCCAAACATGGACAGTGCTTGCAGTAAACATGAGTATGTGGCTAACAATGTTCAAAACAAAATTACTTTTAATTGTAATGCTTATATGCACAAAATATTAGCACAGAATCTCACAGCTCAGGCTGTCAGTTCTGACATCTGTGTGCCCAATGCCTGGGACAGTGCCACACTGGACATTGGACAAGGCTTCCCATTACCCCATGAATAAGTGTTGTTGCTCACTCCTCCTCTTCCTCCAGAGTCCACTCTCTCCTGGATCTCCCCTTTCAAGCAAGCCCCTGGTTCCAATGCCTGTTGCACCACTGCTGCTCAGCCTGCCTTTTCAATGTTTTCTTCTTTTTCCTCCTAAATATACCCTTTCTGCTGTCCTGCTGATGCAGGACTAGTGTATGTCTAGCTGTTTTTTTGTTGTTGTTGTTATAAAGGTGTTTATCCTCCTGGACTGACTGGGCAGCTGTCCAGCCCTGTCCCTGGATGCCATGCTACCTCGCTTTCCTGCCAGTGGGGGGTATTTCCCCCATGGTGGAGTCAGGGAGAGGAGGACTGTTCTCCCCTCGGTGGCTATTTTTCAGAAGTCCCATCCACACCCAGCAGAGTGGCAGGGCAGGCCGTGGCACCCTGGGCAGGGCTTCATGTAGCCTGGTCCCCTTCCATTTCCTCCTCTTTTTCTTCCACTGCCCTGAAACCACAACTCGGCAGAGAAGCAGAGCAGAGAAGCATATACGTATGGAGACACACATACGCTCTGTAACCGTAGCCTCCTACCACCCACCCAGACATCTTTCTGCCCCCCCCATAGCATCAGCGCTACTACCAGGCTTCCACCGAGCAGGGAAGATGGACCAATTCTGCCAAAGAGAGGAGAGCTGCCTGTTGACTGCTCACTCTGTTTCCCAGCCACCCTCCTCTGCCAGCCTCAGACAATCTACGCTTGTTCCTGATCTCAGGTTGCTGATGTGGTATGAGGTAAAGCACTTTACAGTGCCTCAACCCTCTGCACCACTGGGCCATGTAGGTCAAACTTTTAAAGATTTGCTTTGTTTTGAAGAATTTCCTAGTTAATCTAACTAGAAGTGAATCACAGTGCTGCCTAAGCCACCTAACAGCCCAATGACGTGCATGTGAGTGAGGTTTCATGCTGGCTTACATGGTCGAACTGAATCCTCTAAAATGAGACCGTGACACTGAGGCCTAGTAAGCCATTTCATGTGAACTGCGGTTTGTGGTTCTACTGGTTCGCCTGGTCCACACCATTCGGACCCGGGCAAACCAGTCAGACTAAAGTCTGCCAATTTTCCCTAATAGTTTGCCACGGTCCAAAAGAATTAAACACCCAAAGTTCGAATACTCAGAGGAGGAGGCAAATGACAAAAAGTGATGAACAGCCTTTGGAACTGGTTCACATGTGAAGCTATGCTGCTGTGTGTTTTGGGGGGGGTCCGGATTCATACATGGGGGCCACTGCATGGTGTCATGCACAGTGTTAAATAAATGTGGGTTTGCAATTCTCACCTGTGTGTCCTGGTTTCATTTGAGTGTGGTCGTCCCTTGGCCTGTGTGACTCGGTGCTGGAACAGGGGGGGTCCTCTATGGCCATGCCAATACCACAATCATTTGTGCCCCTATCTGTCATTGCACTCATGATAATAAATTGCTAGGGGAGACTTTGCCCCTTATATCATAGGCCCTGCCACTATTCTGCTAGTTGCAGCACCAATGGTCATGTGTGTGTGTGTTTTACTGTCCACATACATGGGGGGGCCCCATCAGCTCTCTCACATGGCTCAGAATGTTTGGCAGCGGCAAGTGGTGCACATGTGCATCAGCATGTGTTTTGCACTGTCTGTAATGCCATGGCACTACGCCTGTGTCTCTGCCCACTCCACACATACATAGTGTGGTGTGATGTGTGGTCCTATGTCAACAGGTGGGCCATTGTCACTGAGGGCCATCTAGCACCATCCATTGTTATGTCACAGATGTGCAAGTGTGGGGAATACACATCCATGTGGGGCATGGCAGACCATGTTCGGTGGTGACACACAGGCTGTGCCACCAGCTCATGTGCCTGCCACTCCCATGGGCCATGCCACCGTACCAGCCATGTCTGTCCATAGGTCTCACCTGCTGCACTGTCCATGCTCGGTGCTGTGTCAGTGTGGCCAGTTGCTGTTGTATCATGCCTGTGTTGTGCCGTGGCCCATGTCTGCAAATGTGCTTCATGCACAGTTACATAATGGCTGTCTCTGCATGGCATTTTGATGCATCCGCTGCCGCATACGTGTTGCCAATGTATTGGCCATTGTGCATGCACATGCCTATGGTGCATGGAGATGGCTGGACGGGACCACCTCTTCAAGTGTATGGTGCTTGCATGCCACGCTGGTCTATCGGTGCCACCCACATGTGGTGTCATGCACCTGTTATGACTGCCACACATGCA
Source organism: Neoceratodus forsteri (assembly GCA_016271365.2). Taxonomy (NCBI): domain Eukaryota; kingdom Metazoa; phylum Chordata; order Ceratodontiformes; family Ceratodontidae; genus Neoceratodus; species Neoceratodus forsteri. Next base: position 38,629,647 of record CM028134.1, read on the forward strand.
TTAGTCATGCACATTTTGCAAGTAACTGTCAGTGGCTGATGGGAATTGTGTGGTGTGTACCTATGAGAATACTCAGAATAGACCACTTTATGGGGGTTGTATTTCAAGGACCTGGTGAAAACCAGACCACTGGACATAGGCTGAGCCAGATCAATATAAACTGGACTGTCCTCTAGCCAGACCAGCCAGACTAGGCACAAATTGCGTGAATTTTGCCAGTATGGCTTTTTCCAGTCTAGTCCGGTCTGGTTCTGGCAGTCTGGTTTTCACCCATTCCCGGGAGTGGGTAAAAAACAGACCACTGGAACTGGACTGGACTAGATGTGTACTAGCCAGACTGGACAGACTGGCAAAATCCATGCAGCTTGTGCCTGGTCCAATGGGACCTGTCATTCTGGCTTTTACTGATCTGTTCTGGTCTGGATCTGGCTGTGTGGTTTTCACTTAAACCTGTATTACATGTATATACACTCCTTAACATGAGCAAGTGCTTGCAATGTAAAATAATTAAATGAAAAGGTAGTCACTGCTCCCAACAGTGCTGTCTGCCTATTAGTAGCCCTGAAGCCTCTTCCCGTCTTTGCACAATCTTAGGGCTTTGGCTGGCTGCAGTGGTAACTCAGTGGCTCTGCAAAATACAGAAGAGACACTGTAGCAGTAAAGAAAATATCTAAATAATGGCTGTACAAAACAGTTTGAATAATATATAATGTATGCCCTCGGGCAAGCAGCTGCTTGGAATGAGTTGCCTGATTTGAGGACATGATGGTGTCAGCAGTTCTTTAATAGTTATAATAACAGTAATAATTTAGAAGCATAATCACATGAAATACCATCATTTCAATAGCACCACCCTCACCTTTTCAAACATGCTGGGATGTCAGAATGTCAGTAATGGTATGCCAACATGCACTTTTACACAGAAAACCCCTCTCTTCCATTTTCTGGCACATGGGGAAGTCAGCAAAGATCCAAACCCTTCTTCAGTTTTGCTGGTGGTGACCCTCCCCCTCTCAGTCAGCTCCCTACTGTGATTGCACCCCACGGAACAGTTCTGCTGCTGCTGTTGCCTACCTTTGCTTGCTGGCTGATGCTCTCCTCCTCTGCTGCTCCTTGAGTTTATCTGCTCTGTGCTGCTGCTGGCTGCCCAGACCGAAGGACCCACCCCCACCCAGTCACTTGTAGGCCTGCTGCCTACCCAAAACTCCCTAACCCCACCCGGAGTGCTCAGGTTGCCTACTCACTCATTTGGTGTTGTCCTGGACTCTTGGCCAACTTCTGACTCCCACTGTATCACCACCAGTCTTCTTTGGTTGTTCTCTCAAGCTCGCTTCTCTCTCTTCTGGCTAGACGCTTGGACCGTCACTGGTCTCTTCTTCTAGACCAGCTGCCACTCACTTTCTCCCACCGGCCGCACATGATGGAAACCATCACCGATTCGCCCTGTCAAACACACTGACGCAGAATTGCCCTGATGCATGCACGCACATCACGCCCAATACAAGCCCTCCCCCTGGCCAATCACAATGCGGCAAGTTAAAAAATGGCATGCTGAACCCCAATGATTTTCAGTGGGGAGCACAAACCAAGGGGAAGGGAGGGAGGCAGCAAGGCAAAGGCACCAATGTTAAATAATGCCAGCTGTGCTGCCACTGAGCCTAATTAAAATGCGGGGGCTGGGCAGGAGTGGGGGCGGGCTGCAGGCATGCAGTCACAGATAGCAGAGGGCATGCAGAGAGAAACCAGGGCAGGGAAAAAATGCCTTTAAAAAAGAGGCAGCATCTATGGCAAAATATTGGTGGGGCTCAGCCCAGGTCAAAAAATATTGCTGGGGCCAATGCCCCATGAGCCCATACAACCCAGCACCTATGGAGACAGAGAGGCAGAGGGAGTGAGAGAGAGACAGAGGCAGAAAGTGTGTGAGAGAGAGAGCTTTTTTATTAACCCCATAGTAAGTAACAATGTTAGACTTCTTAAGAAACATGTCTGATGTGAGTGAAACACATTGCTTTGCCATTGAGGAAACTGGGATTTGTGGAGGTAAGGCAGTGGTGGGGAGGGTGTCCCTATCTTACTCCTTCACCAAGCTGTTATAGAGGTTGATAGTTGCTCCTGGGTTCTTTCTGCACTAACTACCAAATTACTTATATTCAAAGTAAATAGTACTGCATGGTGCCACAATCTACACATATAGAAGGTTGCTGTGGGTCAGGTGGTGAGCTAGTACAACCCCCTAGGATGCTGTATCTACCCAGCTCCTTACCACCACGGCAACTTTTCCCACTAACCCCAAACACACAACCTGCAATTGTATCCCTCAAAAGTATGTAGATAGAGTAGAATGGCAGTGAATAATGATATAAAGAATACTGAATGGGCAACTATGCAGAACCAGTGTGTTCTGCCACAGAGGGATTCTGATTCCCTCTGACCTCGAGAGCAAATCTCGAGAGGTCCATGGGAATCAGAACCCCGAGGTGGCAAAACACACTGGTTGTGCACAGAGTTGCTCATCCTGTATTTTTTATAGTGTATAGTACTATGTGTAAAATGTGTTTTGTGAGTTCTTTTGCTTTCAAAATGAAACTGACTCATGCTGTCTCTAGAAGTTCTAGCATGGTGTTCTACCACAGTAGGGTAGAACAGCATTCCATGACCTTGGAACTATGGTAGAACAGCATTTTGAAAGGGATGGAATTCTATACAGAACAACACTCCACTATACATTATAACAGATTTGAACAGCAGAATAGTTTTATAATAACTGGTGATCCATGTTATCAACCCGTTTTCAAGTATTTTAAAAAGTCGTATCAACCTGCAGGTTGATACGAAAAAAGTCGTATCAACCCGCGGGTTGATACGACTTTTACAGCCTCGCGCCAAGAAGCCTGCAGCACTCGCATTCCAGAGTAAACAGATTCAAAAGAATAGTTAACTTACAGATCAGAGAAGCGAGGGGAAAACGCTCTCATTCCCTTACTGGTAGGCACGCCCCTACGCTAGCACGTTATGTGATGTCAGCGCAAGGCCTACTAGTAAGGAAGTAGGAGCATTTTGGCCCGGTCTCCCCATAGTGAAAATTGTAAGAAATTTTTTCAACCAGTTATTATATAAATAAAATATATAGGAGTTGATATGGAGTTTTTGATATATACTGTTGTGTGAGATATTAAAACCTCTCGAGCTTCGCTCTCGAGGTTTACATATTATCACACAACTTGAGTGTGTAAAAAAACTCCATATCAACTCCCTACATATGCATTATTCTCTATATCTATCACCAGTACCCCTGTAACAGAGAACAGGTTGAGTAAGCACAACACTCCCCACACACTGGGCCCTGATTAATTGCCCTCATGGGCAGGGTACAGACTACTACCTGACATTCAAGCCACTAGCTACAGTTTGGTTGCCTGGAAAACTATTTATGTTTAACCATCTATTGTAGTTTCTTCCTGTGCTGGAAGTCTCTATCATTTCCCACCTAATACCAAGATTTCCACACAGTTTGGAGCACCTACCCAGCAGTCACTGTATGGCCAATGTTGAAACACTTTAAGCCTTTAGCTGCTATTGCAGGTTGGCCAGCACTGAAGGTTATTCTGGAGCAACCAGCTCCTTAACAACCCCCTCAAAAGGCCATTCAGTGACTAAATGGCATCTGAACCTCTATAAAAAAGGCATTTGCAAGCTGACCCAATGGCTATCTTGCAACAAATTCCAAATCCCCAAACTGTTCCTTGGAAATAAGGCAGTCCCATTTGTATTTACTGTTACCAGGTCAGGGACACCACAGAGGGCTGCAGACTTCAGTCACTAAGGTATTTCAGCTATATCTCTGGTACTACCTGTGCCTCTTGGGACAATAATGTCAACTTCTCAGCCAGGTACTATCCAATTCAATGTCTCCCTCTCTCTCTCTCTCTCTGTCTCTCTTGACAAAGTCTAACATGGCTAGCAGGCCAAACCCACCAGGTTTCATCAAGTTTCCATGTGCTGATTCTTCAGCTGTTGTCTTTTGCACAAGCTAGCATGCAGATGTCACCCGATCTCTCTCCGCAACCCAGACCCAAGGTCCCAGATGACACACTCTGTGCACTTTTTCAGGACAAACATAGTCTGCTTTCCTCAGGATCCTTCACATATCTGACTCCACCTGTTTCAGCTTCCCTCTTGTAGTATATATATATATGGATATGTACAGTATGGTAATATATAAATATAACAAAGAACCTCAATGCGCAAGCACTGAGGCAAGGGTTACCCCAAAGGGCATTGGCCGGGAAGCCAAGTTTCAAAGCAATACAAAATCACACATACCCCCATTATGCAAAGCATCATGGTCTGTATATGCAAATCACCACAGAATATTGTGCTGGTTCAACTTTAAGCAGAAATGCATGGTGCCGAAAGGTGATTTGCACATACAGCCCATGATGTTTTGCATTGTGAGGTATGTGTGATTGTATTTACATACTGTATATGTGTGTGTGTGTGTGTGTATATATATATATATATATATATATATATATATATATATATATATATATATATATATATATCTAGGAAGTCTAAGAAATGCCATCAGGGCTGTAGTTTATGCATATGGATATTTGTAGTCCTATCTAAGTTATAAGTTCCTGTCATGCCCAGTGGGCTTTTCTTTGTATGTGCCTCCTACCTCTGAGAAGAATAAAGATGGCCACAGAACAAACAAGATGTAACTGAGTCTCCCTGCACAGGCACTTAAATATTACATAGGGAACAAGGATGGGACGCAAAACAACTCAGATGAGTACAAGAAAGGTTACGGGCAGAGAAGGCAGAGACTCTGGTGGAGGGGTTGGTGGGGCACTGAGAAGGTTCATAGGTGGCTGAATCTCAGAGAGTAGGGGCTGGGCAGGTGCTGGTGAGAGGAAGGAAGAGAGATATTGCAGGAGGAGGTTGAACCAGTATTTGGCAATGAACATTAAGGAGTGAGTATATTAGCTATGGCTCCTTTAATTTCAATACGGGATGGCCACCCATGTGCAGGAAAGAGCAGCTGCCATTTTGTTTATTTACTTGCAGTCCAGGTCATCAAACCCTGAGACCACTAAAATATTTAAAACACACCCAGAGGAAAAGGAGCAGCTATCCAATCTCAGGCGGCTCACTTCAACAAGGCCAAGGAATGGGATGAATGTCGGAGGCCGTAACCGCGAGGACAGCAGGCACATGCTTAGAAATCACACCAGAGCCACTGCAGGACACTGGCAGGGCTGTGGTATGCCAGATCCCAATAGGTAAGCCCAACTGGGGGGCTTACAATAGATAAAAACACTTCTAATATTTTGTATCTGACAGTTGGTGTACCATTGGGATCGGTACTGGGGCCATTAATGTTTCCCATATCTACAATTATAAAAATGGCCTGAGAAATGAAGCTTTCTGATTGCCTGTAAACATTCTAACAGCCTTATGTTAATCTTTTATTAACATACATGTAGAGCTTCATCATATGCTGAAGAAGGTTTAACACTATTTAAAAAACATTTTTATGATAATAGCAATAAGGCACTTCCAGGGGTTATGATAATGGTCAGTTAATCACTCTCTAGGGGCATGTGGCACTCAGCTGCGCCTCATGCTACATTACACCCCTCATGCCTTATTGCTTAAATGATTGATCAAGTGGGTGCCACAATGTCACCATAATAACATATGCTAATGGCACGGTAATTTTGAATCGGGCCCATACTAAGAGATGTGCATGCCAAAATTCAGAGCAGATCTAATACCCTCCAAAACAAACTAATACTAAACAAATCTAAGGCAAAGGTGCAACTTTTCTGCATGCTCCAGAAGCAGGCCTGAGTCGAAGACATCTGACTATAGTGGCAGTGAATGGACTGAAATTGGAAATGTACCATCTCTAAATATCTGTATTTCTTTCTGGATAACTGCTTATCATACAATTGCCATCTTGACTGAATTTCCAGAAAGAGATCAAAAACTGGGGTACCTGTATAAAAACATAAATATCCATACATACTCCATGTAATATGTGACATCACTGCTAGACAGGTGTTATTATCAACATTGGTCTATGACAGTCTATGTTATAAAGTTTCAGTCATAATAATGAATATATACTGTATATATATATATATAAGGTGATTTCCAATAACATACTGTATGTTGTTTCGTGGTGAGGGTATACTCCAGAATGAACAACTTTAATCTGTGCAAAGAACTACTGGATTTACCTCCTAAAAGGAACAAATCCATAAGCAAATAGTTTGATATCTTTTATTGGACCAACAAAGATGTTACAAAAAGAACAAAGTACTGTAGCTTTCTGACCAACCAAGTCCTTCCTCAGAAGTTTAAACTTAAGAACTTAAACTTCTGAGAAAGGACTTGGTTGGTCCGAAAGCTTAAGTACTTTGTTCTTTTTGTAACATCTTTGTTGGTCCAATAAGAGGAATCAAACCATTTGCTTCTGGATTTGTTCTTTCAAGAACCAATACAGCAACTAAACAATGTGTTTGCCTACTAAAAAGAGAATTATGTTTAAATCTCTTAAACTATATTAATCCATTGGGTATTTACCAAGGAGTTGACATGTTCTCTGTCTGTGAAATTTGGGGAGACTAATGTTTTACATCAAATTACGCCATTACCCCAGGATCTCTAAGAAGATAACTACATTGTTCTCTCAGAGAGATTCAGCTTGGGACCAGATTTTAGAATGACTAGATGCCTCAGTGACAGACAATATAATAGAACGCTTCTGAATCTAAGTAAACCATCAGTAGTCAAAGCAAAAATAGACTAATACCTCAACTATCGGGAGTAAAACAAACACCATTCCATCAATTTCTGGTCAGGGGCTAAACACTATTTAAAATGGATTTTTAAGAGCAGATTGATCAAATCCAGAGTCCATCTGAAGACCTTGTCACCTCTATTCCAGACACTGTGAATGCCTTTAACGCCCACGTCACTAAAATCAGCATTACCACCAAGCTGTAGAACTCTTTGTAGCCATCCATGGCTGAGGCCCCATCAAGCAGCCCAGAGCCTGACCTTCATGATCTACCAGACCTTCATTTCCATCAAATTGCTGCAACAGAGGTCCGTAAAGCACTAAAGGGCCTCCGCTCAAAGAAGTGCTTGTGCTGACTCCATTACCTCAAAGTTTCTTTACTTTGTAGTGCATTACATCTATGCCCTGGTTACCATGCTATTCAACTTTTCACTTAGCATTGGTGAGATGTCTACTATCTGGCAATGTGCAAGAGTACTGGCCACCGTGCTACATGTAAAGTGTTTGGGAAAAGACAGTGCAGCCCTGTTTATATTGCGTAGCTTTGATAGCTTCAGTAAAGAGTGGCAACCTGTGAAAATGGTGTTTTAGGGAGTGACCTGTTAGCTTATACAAATAAATAATGGTTGACTTTGAGTACTGGAGCTGAGAGTTATTTAGGAGTTGCAATTGGAGCCAGACATTACTTCCTCGAGCTGCGCAGCACCAAGCAGCCTGTCGGGCTTGCTGGGAGTGATGGTTGGAGATAGATGTTTCTTCTACTTGTAGGAGCAGCAGGACACTGGGCAGCCTGTTAGACTTGTTGGGAGTGATGGCTGGAAACAGGAGTTACTTTAAAAAGCAATGCAGCACAAGGCAGCTTGCCGAGAGTGGTGGCTAGCTGTTATAAACCCTGCAGAACCATGGGTGGAACTAAAATTCACTTTTGGTAACAGCGTAGCACTGGGCAGCCATTCATGAGTAACTGTTAGGTACAGTAACATGAGAGCTATGGCACAGCATGGGAACCATGTGTCATGGAGTGGACCCCACATTAAAACAGATATTGTCAGTCAAATCAGAATGGGGATGGAGCTGACAGCTCTTTTCAGCTTGGTGTGGGCTGTTTGGGTTCTACTAATAGTGTGTGTGGGAGGGTGGCTGGCTAGAAGTGGTGCTGGTTTTCTTTTCTATTAATTTCTGTTAATTGGAGGTAGGATCAGAGCCTTCAAACTGTTGCTGGTACTAAATGAAATGATACCAGGGCTACCAATTTTAGTGTGTGCATCCCAGGCAGATGTTGTGTCTGTTTATTAATTCTGTGGGTAGAGGTAAAAAAAGATGACAGGACTTGCTCCTCCATGCACTTGCGCTGGGATATCAGATCTGGATTCCATGGTCCTTAGTCAATCAGATTGCTAGATATATTTTGTATCCATTTCAAAATATTTGATAAAATCATTAGTTGAAGCTGGGCCAGTGGTGAAGAGTGCTAAGATGCCTGGCGCACCTTATATCTTCCCATGCCTGCGACCTGGGTTTGGGAATGAGCTTAGGTCACTGGGGGCTGGCCGGGGGGGGGGAGAGGATTGAGCATCTGATGGACAGCTGTCCTTTCCAGGGGTGGGGATGTACGCCATCTCACTCCTCGGCTGCCATCTGGTGGAGGCCGAGTGGTAACGCTAGAGTATTAGTGACATGGAAGGGAGGGGCCACAGTTCTGTAGCATGTGTGTGTGCCTTCACTTGCACATGCCTACGTGCTGCCATGGCTAGTGACTGGGAGGAAACAGGAAAAGAGCTGGCACCAGCTTAATGAAGCCCTGCCTGCCCCCATTCCTGCATCACTGCCTGACCACCGACCCCCGGTTCTGGATGACAGTCATCAGGTGGGGGGAGAATGGACCTCCACTTCCTGGCCCTGTCACAAGGGGGCAATCTATGGGGGAATCTATGGGGCAAGGTGAATCAGGGCGGTGGGTGCCGGGCGGGGGAGGCAGGGACAGGGCTCAATAGCCTGCTAGTGCCAAACCCTCACTAGAGAAAGCTGTATGGCAAGAAAAGCATTAGCTGAAATCATTAAACAACCTTCTAAAAAATACTGAATTCAAACCCTTCCAAGCACATTCTCATGAAATCAGGATCCTTTATCCCTTAGCGTTGTACTGTTTTGGGTGCTTAGTCCATTGCAAAGCTCTCAGTCCACCTCCCCACCCAGCTTGTGACATCCCATCATTGTCACTGTTTTTTTTCTAGAATCATTGGGCACTATTTACCGATGGGGTAGAAGGTGTGCACCAAAGGCATGTACCCCACCCACATAGTTCCATGACCCAGACAGGTGCAGGGTCCACGGTGTTCATGACCGCAAGCACCCATAGGAACCTGTCCATGCACCCCCGCCCCCCAGTGTGCAGGTTCACAGGAGGGGGGGATGGCCTGGAAGGGGAAGGGTGAACCTGGCAGGCATCCAATGGGATGCCCAACCCAGGTCCCTAGTGGATCCCTTGCACCCATGGAACGGTTGTGCATTGAAGGTGCAGAGCCACAAAAATGCAAAAAATATAAACTGTATGGGCACTTGAATGAATGCCTAGTGGGATGGGGCACACTGGAGGGTCTTTTCCTAGTCCTGCTGTGACCGACGGGTGATGTCCATGGGGGACTATGCTGGGTTACAGCAGGGTCCCAGATGCCATAACCTGCACCCCCTGTGCCTGGCACTACACACCTTATTGAATGGAGCATAGTGTGGGCATGATTCCAACCGTCCCTCTAATTGTCCCCAGTGAATTGCTGCCCATGCAGCCGGGGGATCCACCATGCTAAAGGCTGGCATGCTGTATGTGGATGCTGCGGGGGGGTCCATGGGACCCCTGCTGTACGGCATTCCCACTTAGGGTTGCCTACGAGCTGCAGATATGCAGCATGTAGGCAATCTTTGTTTTTTGTGTGTGTAGGGCCCAATGTGAATGTTTACATTTTTCTATCATTTCCACAGCAGCAGATTGTTGATAACTCATAAGCTGAAGAATATGACCTCAGTGAATTATCAAGCAGATGAACTCTTAGATGCAAAGATAGTTACTGCTGTCTCATAATGTTCTTAGTAAGGGAATGTTGTGTTAGTGAGCTGTACTTGTCCCAACTGTGAATTTTTTAGGTGGCTCAAGTCCCTTTTAATGTGTCCGACAACACTGACACATAACTGCTGACAATTCCAGAACCTGACTTATTAAGAGAGAGAGAGAGAGAGAGAGAGAGAGAGAGAGACAGGGTGTTGGCCAGGATGCCAGAGACATTCCATTCTCTCTTCCTAACTGCCATGGGGTCTTTATTTCCATCTGAATAACCACAAAGATGGACAGTAGGGACCTTGGGCTGAAATCTCACAGGGCAGCACCTCCAGCAATTTACCACGCCTTAGTACTGCACTGTAGGATCAGCATTTAACATGTGATCAAGCCCTGATATGGGACTACGACTTATAACTTTCTGGCTGCGAAGTAAGAGTGTAGCACAGTAACATGGTACCGCTGTATGGGGTGAGTAGTAGCACAAAGTACTTGAGGTGTGACCCTCCTGCTGCACAAGACAGTGCCTATAGTTCAGGACTCCTGACAAACATCTACAATTAAAGGCTGTGTTGTTATCCCTGCTCATGCTGTGCAAACTCTATGCTATTCTCCCTCACTACTCTATCTTATACTGCTTTGAAACTCAGCAGGTGCAAGTTTCCAGTACTGCACTGAGTAGGCTATTCCACATGCTGATCACCTTCTGATGGAGCTGTGCAGAATACAAAACTGTGTCAGCAGAACTGCAGCTCAACACAAAATTCTGCCAAGCATTTCATCATCATCATCATCAAATCTTTATTTATTCAGGCGAACATCATTGAGCAAGGCTCATTTACAAGATGGACCTGATAAGGTCAAGGTTCAACAGTTGATACACAACAGATACATCACACACTTATATAAAACAGTTATACATACAGGGGAAAAAAATGTTTATAAACACAGTGATGTACAGTAAATTCACATAAAAATTGGTTACAGGAAAGTTAAGCTAATATTTACAGTATACACAGTATATACATATCCCAGTGGGGGCATGGCAAACACACAATATAATGTAATACTAGGATGGTGAAGGTATTACTGAGTGCCATAAGATGGGGTGTCTGTCTGGAAGGATTATGCCATATATGGTTAATTTTTTGGGAGGAGATTGTGAGATGATAGAGCTAGTAGCTCTAGCGGTAGCAGCTGCATTTCTCTGTGAAGAAGACTGTACAATGCTGTTTAAAGGATGCAAATGGAATGATATTGGACAGTTTTAGGGATTTTTGTAGGGTGTTCCATGCTATAGCTAGAGAATAGCTGATTGCTGCCCTTCCTAGCCTGGTGTTGAATTTGGGCAGTTTGAGCAGGATGATGTTGTTGCTTCTTAGGTTATAGAAGCTAGGAATGGTCTGGGTGAAGCACCCCAGAATATAGTTTGGAAGTTTTTTTGATAACGCTCCGTAAATCCATAGTGCTGCATTTCTGTTCCTTCTGAGGTGAAGGGAAACCCACCCAACTGCAGCATAAAGAGAGCAATGATGGGTATTAGATGGCAGATCTGTAATGAATCTTATTGCTCTATGATATAAGGTATCCAGCTTGTGAAGGTAGGAGATGGGGCAGTGACTATAAAGGAAGTCTGCATAGTCAACAGCTGATAGAACAAGCATTTGTCAATGCCGAATGTTTGCTTGCTGGCATTGGCAGTGGTAATGTAGAAGTTACAGAGCTGCGTAATAGGAATGGCAGTGAAGTACTGAACTGAAGCCAACCCCACCACCACCCTGCAGAGAGTGACAGGCATTGGGGTGTGCATTTGGGTCATCAGGCATAACGGCCTCGCCATTTCACCACACTCCACCCTGCAGACACTGACAAGTGTCACAGTGTTCCTTGGGGTCTTTGGTCCTTATGCGCACCCCATTTCATTAGGAAATGCGGTGAGATGGGTGCGATATAGGAGAATGGGGTGAACTTTGGGGCTGAAGAGTCCAAGGCATACCTCGATGCCTCTCACTGGCTGCAGGGTGTGGAATGGTATGAGCATTACAGGCAAGAATCCCAAGTCACACCCCTGATGCCTGTCATTCTCTACAGGGTTGGGCGTTATGGTTGGAAACCCTAATACCTCAGGCATTCGTTGGTGTTTTCACTCCAAATTTTCAACATGTTTTTTTTGTGACCCCACCTCATGAACAGGGGGAATATCAGTTTGTTAGCCGAAAGCTGCTTATGCTGTGACTTCTGACATTTAAGCACACAGAGTGCGAAAACATTCGAACAGTATGTAAAAATGACGCTGTACTGTTCATGGGGAGGTGTAAAATGGCAATTTGCAATCTGCAGTAAAAATATTTAAAAAATGGTGAAGTCATGAGCGTGCATAGAAACTTGCAACGACACCTGTAATATAATTAGGTTGGGGATATTTTACAGCAGATTGTCAACTCAGGCATTTTGGTGCCTCCGATCATGAACAGTGTCACTATGATTTTCTTTATCTGTGCAGAACAATGATTTCCCAGCGACCATGCATCTCAGCGCTGAAAGTGTGAAAACACACTTCAGCCATGTTGTAAAATGACAGCTGTACTGTTCATAAGGAAGTGTGAAAAAATGCCACTGGTGAAAATCTGGACTGAAAATATTACAAAGTCATGAACTTATGAGGTGCGTGGAAACTGCGCATTGCTCACTACGTAACACAGTCATTTATGGACTTTTGTCACCAAATTTTCAACATAGCCATTTTAAGACCTCTGCTCATGAACAGTGTAACTGTGATTTTCTTAATCTATCCTAAACATTGCTTTCGCACACAACAGCACCATTATGCTTTCATGTCTTGAAAACATTTGGCGACACATGAAAAATGGCAGCTATACTGTTCATAAGGAAGTGTAATAAAATGGCAATGTTGAAAATCTGGAGTGAAAATATTAATTTGCAAACTTACGAGCATGCATAGGAACTGCGCGACACACGCTCGTAAAACAGTCATTTTTAGGGATTTTTTCACCAAATTTTCAACATAGCCATTTTAAGACCTCTGCTCATGAACAGTGTCACTGTGATTTTCTTAATGTGTCCCATACATTGATTTTGCACATACTGCGCCATTGTGCACTACATGGGCGAAAACACATTTTGGGCAAGATGTGAAAAATGGCAGCTATACTGCTCATAAGGAGGCGTGGTAAAATGGCAATGTTGAAAATCTGGAGTGAAAATATTGAAAATTCGCGACCTTACGAGTGTGCGTAGGAACTGCGCAATGCACCATCGTAAAACAGTCATTTTTAGGAATTTTTTCACCAAATTTTCAACATAGCCATTTTAAGACCTTTGCTCATGAACAGTGTCACTGTGATTTTCTTAATTTGTCCCATACATTGATTTCGCACACCGACCTAAGCTCATTCTGGTGACTTTGAGTGAGATGTGAAAAGTGACAGCTATACTACTCATAAGAAGGTGTGGTAAAATGGCAATGTTGAAAATCTGGAGTGAAAATATTGAAATTTCACGAACTTACGAGCCTGCGTAGGAACTGGGCAACGCACCCTCGTGAAACAGTCATTTTTAGGAATTTTGGCACCAAATTTTCAACATGGGGTTTTGGGGAACCCTTCTCATGAATGATGTCACTGTCATGGTGGTATTCAGCCCCAAAGGGTGATTTTGCAGTCACTGTGCAGTCACTGCACGAAATCACCCTTCGGGCCTGAATAACGCCATGACAGTGACATCATTCATGAGAAGGGGTCCCAAAAACCCCATGTTGAAAGTTTGGTGCAAAAATTCCCAAAAATGCCTGAGATATGCAATAAAGTTGAAACCCCACTATGTAACCCATTATACAGCTTACCGGCATTTCCTCAGTTTGCGGTCGGCTTTGAAGAGTGCAGACGTGTTCCCGGTCCACCGAAGATTGTCGCGCGGAGTCCGGAGGTAAGTATGGGGTGAGGGGGGTGTGGGGAGGCTGGGTGCGCAGTGGGTGGGTGCGGGTTGTGGGAGGGTTGGGAGACGCGCCGCGGGACAGTTTTTATTTTACAGGTTTTAAAATAAAAAAAGACGTCGTGGGACATTTGCCACGCTGGGGTGGGCTCCCAGCGTGGCACAAGGACAGAGGCGTTCAGCCGGCGAGGATTGGGCACCTGCCGTGTAAGGACTACAGTCCTTGCCCACGCTGGGGTGGGCTCCAGCATGGCACCTACAACTAGGGGTGGGGACACAGCTCAGCAACTGGGCGCAGATCAGCGATGGGGTTGGGCACCCGTCGGCTGACAGTATGGGGGCATGCATGTCTGTCTGTGCGTGGGGGGGAGCTGCTCATGAGCAGTCGATATCTTATCAGTGCTCACTCAAGCGTAGCTCCCCCTTTCAACTGTATGCCACTGCATTTTGGAGCATGTCATAGACAGCTCCAAAATGCATTAGCTTACAGGGGCCGCACCTGCCAGCCCACTGACTGAATTGGAGGAGGAGGTGACACACCTCCGAAATCTCCGATGAAGGTACTATGTTTCTTGCACATGCGTGCAAGCAAACATAAAAATGGCCTGGACTAACCTCATCTTTGAGTCTCTGTTTAGGAAGGGTTTTAATCTATAGAGAAGGCCAAGCCTTTGGCGATGCTTTTTTAACAGTTCTTCTAAATGATGAGTGAAGTTGAGTCTGTTGTCAATCCACACACCTAGGTATTTGAAGTTTTCTACATACTCCAGATTTTCTCCAAGTATAGTGCATAGCTGGGGGAGAATGATTGAGGAGGAGGTGCTGGTGGAGCTTTGGTTTGTGAACTTCATTGCTTTAGTTTTCTTTGCATTTAATGGAAGCTTTTTCTCAAGTAGCTGATATTGTAACAAGGAGAATTCTGTTTGTAGGATTTCACGAGCAGCTGCAGGCTAAGGGTTGCTGACATACAAAACAGTGTCATCAGCAAAGAGGTGTACAGAGGAATTGGTGAGGGTTGAATCAACATTATTTATATAAATGGCAAAAAGGATAGGACCCAGTATAGAACCTTGGGGGACTCCTCTTAACAGTGGTTTTAATGGGGATAGGTCACCTTCAGCTTTTACCTGCTGTGACCTACCGGTGAGATAACATCTGAACCACTTAAGGGAGGGTGGATCTAGGCCAAGGGAGTGCAGGGATGATAGTAGAAACTCGTGGTCCACAGTATCGAATGCTTTGCTCAGGTCCAGGAATACTGCACAGACATTATTCTTTTTATCTAATTCGGTTTGCCAGTCATTTGTGACATTGGCTAGTGCAGTGATAGTGCTATGCTTGGCCCTGAATCCAGATTGAGCTGGATTTAAGAGGTTAGCATTGTCAAGATACTCCCTTAACTGGTTACTCACTAATTTCTCCAGCATCTTGGATAGCGCTGGTAGGATGGAAATGGGCCTGTAATTATTAAGTTCCATAGGGTCCCCTGATTTTAGAAGGGGAACCACTTGGGCTGTCTTTCACAGTGTGGGAATAGAGCCAGAGTTTAGAGATAGGTTAAAGAGGTGTGTTAGGGGGACTGCAAGTACATGGCACGCAATCTTTAGAAAGTAGGGGTCCAGAGAGTCTGCCCCTGCGCCTTTTTTGGTATCCAATTGCCATAATAGATCCTCTACTTGCTTCAGCAGTATAGATTTGAAGCTGAAGGAAGAGTCAGCTCTCTGATCACCAGTGTAATGGGAGCTTAATTGTTCCCTCAGCAGGTTAGCTAGAGAGGTGTCAAAAGCAAGGCCAGCCGTTGTGAAGTGGTTATTGAAGGCATCCAGAATTTCCATTTTGCCAGTGATAGGGCCATAACTGTTGTGTAATTGAGTTGGAGGGGAGGTGTTAGCGTCCTGCCCCACCATACCCTTGATGGTACCCCAAAATCTAGCAGGATTATGATAGGAGGAGTCGAGCTCGGCCAAATAGAAGGCAGCCTTTGCATCCCTAACTTTCTTGGTGCATCTATTCCTGGCTTTCCTAAAGATCATCCAGTCATTTGCATTCTTGGTTTTTCTTGCCATTTTCCAGAGTTTGTCTCTCTCCAGCAGTGCAGCTTTGAGGTCAGCTGAAAACCAACGACAGGATTTGTATTTTATTCAGATACTAGAGATTGGGACATGGGTGTTAAGGGCATTTATTATAATGCTATTTAGCACCTGCTGAGCTTTTTCTACAGAATGTGCAAGATAAAATTCTTGCCAGTGTGGAGAGTGAGCTAGATCATGCAAATATCCTTCAATATTGATGTTTTTCTTGGATCTCCTTATGAGGAATTTTGCAGGATTGTTGTTATGCTGGTGGATCTTACCCCTTCGATGGGGCAGTGATCACTTATATCACAGAGAAGCACTCCAGCGTGTGTGAATAGATGTGGTTTATTCACTAGCATGATATCAAGTAGTGTGCTGTTATTACTGTTCCTTGCATTAATTCTTGTTGGCTCATTAATTAGTTGTGTGAACCCATAAGTATCACAGAATGACACCAGAGGTGCAGCTGCCTGGGTAAGCCAGTTGAAATTCAGGTCACCTAGAATAATGACTTCTTCAGTGCTAGGTTTAAGCAGGTTCCCCAGGTGGGATAAGAGCTTATGTTCAGCAGAGGGGGGTCTGTAGCATCCAACTAGCTGAAAAGCTGCTGTATTGGGGAGAGAGACTTTTAGGGATAGGCATTCAAATTCCTTGGGCATAGAGGTTGCAGCAATACAGGATACAGCTATACCGGATTTTGCATATATGGTCACTCCACCTCCCTTTGTTTGGCGATCAGCTCTGAATAGCTGATAGTGGGGTAGGTTAACATCCCTGTCTGCTATGGTGGGCTTGAGCCATGTCTCAGATACCACGAGAAAGTCTGGCAAGGTATGGGCAACCCAGGCTTGTATCAGTGTAAGGTTTTTCAACAGACTGCATACATTAATATGCAGGAAACTGAGGCCTTTAATTGAGGTTAGGTCTGATGGAGAGGTGATACATTCAAGGGGTCCAGGGTTGATTTCCACGTTACCAATACAATTTCAGAAGCAGAATTGCATTTCTCCATCAATTCTGCCTCCTAAAAGCTTGATGGAACTCTGTGGTCATTTCTATGTTGGCTCGTGCTTGCGTGCCAGCTAACATATTGCAGTAGTAGCAGATTTAGAGGTGCGGTCACTGTGGGTGAATGCAGGGCATGCATCAGAATGTGTGTCCCTCATTCCCCAATAAGGCAGCTGCAGGCGCTGACACCAGCAACACTAAACTGGCCACCAGATCTAAGAAAAGGTCTGTTGGAATGAGAGCCAGGCTCGTCATGCAGTGGCATGCCTTTCCTGGTGAAGCAGTTCAATAAACATGGCGGCATTGACTGCGGCTGCGTGGAGTGCTGACTTCAGGGGTGTCCAATCTCCCTGTTGGCATGCCCTGACCAGCTTCATATGTCGATGGGGGAGCCCACTCCCCGTCGGCATAATGCCCCCTCCCTCCCATTTCACGTATCTGCAGAGGGGGTGTCCAATCCTCCTCAGCATCATGCACCCCCCAACAGTCTTTCTTTGCCAATGGGGGGGCCCAATCTCCATCGGTTTAGTCCCCCCTTCCCAGTTTAATTTGCCGACGAGGAAGCCCACTCCCCGTCGGCATATTGCTCCTCCCCATTTGTTGTGTGCTGAGGGGGGAGCCCAAACCCCCTTGGCTCTTGTCCCCCCCTTCACCTTGGTATGTGCAGACGGGGGTATCCAACCCCCTGTTGGCTACAGCACCCCCCAAAACACTCAGGTGGCATGCTGGGAGCCCACCCTAGTGTGCCAAATGCCCCTGTAAAAAAAAAGTCCTGCGATGATTTTTTTTTAAACCTGTAAATCAGAAAATGGTTCCTCGCAGTCTGTCCTGCTCCCTCCCTCAACCTGCACCCACCCTCTGCATACCCCACCTCCCCCTCACCCCATACTTAACTCCGGAGCCTGGTGCAACGATCTTCAGTGGACCGGGAGCGCATCTGCTCTCTTCAAAGCCGACCATGAACTGAAGAAATGCTCGTAAGCTGTATAATGGCATAAATAGGTTTTTTCAACTTTGGTGCATATCTGAGCCATGTTGGGGAATTTTGGCACCAAATTTTCAACATGAGGTTATTGGGACCCCTCCTCATGTATTCAGTCACGGTTATGGCATTATTCAGTCCCAAAAGATGATTTTGTGGTCACTGCGTGGCATCACCTTTCTGGACTGATTAACAAAATGACAGTGCCACTGTTCATGGGGGGCTCTCAAAAAGCTTAAGTTTCAAATTTGGTGACAAAAATCAAAAAAATGGCTGTTTTACGAGCGTGCATTGTGCAGTTTCCATGCACGCTTGTAACTTCATGAATTTGTAATATTTTCACTCCAGATTTTCAACATTGCCATTTTCTCACACCTCCTTATGAACAGTACAGCTGTTATTTACTTATCCTGGCGAAATGTGTTTCTGCGACGTCCGGCGAGAATGACACGGTCGCTGTGTGAAATCAGTTTTGGGACAGTTTGACAAAATGACAGTGACACTGTTCATGAACAGAGGTCCAAAATGCCTATGTTGAAAATCTGGTGATGAAAGTCCATAAAATGACTGTGTTACAAGCATGTGTTGTGCAGTTTCCACACACCCTTGTAACTTTGCAAATTTGCAATATTTTCAAGCCAGATTTTCAACACTGGCATTTTTAACACCTCCTTATGAACAGTACAGCTGTCATTTTTTACATCCTACCTGAAATGTGTTTTTGCACCTGTGGCATGCAATGGCATGGTCGCTGTTGGAGATCAACTTTTGGGACCAATTAAGAAAATCACAGTGCCACTGTTCATGAGGGGAGATCCCAAAATGCCTATGTTGAAAATGTGGTTTAAAACCCCTCAAAATAATTGGGTTACGGTCATGCATTGCACAGTTTCTATGCATGCTCATGATTTCACCAATTTTTCATATTTTTACTCCAGATTTTCAACATTGCCATTTTTTTACACCTTCTCATGAACAATACAGTTGTCATTTTTCACATCCTGCCCAAAATGTGTTTATGTACCTGTGATGCCAAATGGCAAAGTTGCTGTGCAAAATCACCTTTCCGCTAACAAACTGATACTGTCGCTCTTCATGAGGTGGGGTCACAAAAAGTCCATGTTGATAACTTGGAGTGAAAATACCAACACACGCCTATGGCGTTAGGGTTTCCAACTGTTACACCCCACCCTATAGAGACTGACAGGCGTCAGGGGTGTGACTTGGGATCATCAGCTGTATTGCTCCTGCCATTCCACCCCCACCCCCACCCTGCAGCCACTGACAGGCATCGAGGTGTGCCTTGGAGTGTTCAGCCACAAAGTTCACCCCATTCTCCTATACTGCACCACCTCAGCATATTTCCTTATGGAATGGGGTGAGCATAACGCCCAAGGACCCCAAAGCACACCATGACACTTGTCAGTGTCTACAGGGTAGGGTGAGGTAAAATGTCATGAGCATTATAGCTGACGACCCAAAGGCACACCCCAACACCTGTTAGTCTCTGCAGGGTGGGTGAGGGGTTGGCATCACTGCACTACTTCACTGCCACTCCTTTTATGCATCTCTAACTCCCGCACTACCAATGCCAGTAAGACAACATTCAGCATTGGAAAATGCTTGTTTATGTTTGTGTGTGCATGTATATGCAGCAAACATTTTGCTACAAAGAACCATACTTCAGAGGTGTGTCACTGTTGGGTACAATGCAGCTCAAACTGCAGTGGGCTCGGCAGTGACTGACCAGTGATCAGCCGTGCTGATCATGACACTGTTCACTGCTTGCTGGGCAGAAATTCTCATAGTTCAACAGACTAATCTACTCCTATTGCTGCCCACCAAGCAGAGAACCCCCACCCCACCAAGTTGGCTCAGCTGCATGACCACCCAACATAATGTTCTGCCTCACCATTTCTGCTCTCCATCTCCTCGTTATTTAGAGAATCTCCAGTTATGCTATTTCTTCCTGGTCCCTTCATCTCTGTACTGTTTTCTCAAGAATGTCTAGCTGGTTGCTAGTTTGTGACATCCTCACCCCTAAGAGATTGTAACAGTGCTGTTAACTCTCCCTCTTTGGAAGCAAGACTCATTTTCTGAGAGGCTGGTACCAACAGTTCTCTTGTTGCTTGCCTTAGGAAGTGTCTTTTGTGCTCCTCTCTCTGCCTCCCACAGGTATTATTTTTTAAATGAAGTTCAGTTTGGGCATTTTAAACCTAGTTGGTGGCACCCACTGCCACCTGTCCCCTGACTTGTACCAAAAGCCCCCATGGGGCACTTTAACTAGTAGCCATGGTGTGACTCAGCTGATTGGTGGCTCCCACCACCTTCTGTACCTGACTTGTGACTTTAACAGCTGTGAGAGAAGCTTGCTGTGTAAAAGCCTCCTGCTGACTCTCCTGCTGCCTCTCCTGCTCCATAGCCATGGTGTGGCTCAACAGATTAGTGGCTCCTGCCATCTTTTGCTGCTGACTGGTAGCTTTTAACAGCCACATTAGCAGCCTCCCATCACCTCTCCTGCTCACTCGCTCCTCAGGGTAATTGCATTTGCCGCTGGAACAGCAGCTCATGTAAGTGGAGGGAGGTGCTCACATGATCAGCTGTGTTGCTATGTGAGCAAGCATGGGAGCATCATTCATAAGATGGCAGCCAGCCATGGGGGAGGGCGGGTTGTGTCAGTCACCATCCCATGCCTAGTGGACAGTTGAGATTATGAAATTTGGGTGCTGGAGGGAGGGTGGAACTTGGATGCTGCTACAGAGGTGGTGGGATGATATGTAACATTTAATAAGTGGCAAGAGGAGATGGCTGCTGGCTATGGGGGGGTGGGTTGTGCAAGTTGCCCATTCTGGCAGTTTTTGCTGCTTATCCTTTTAAAGCTTAAATTGTAGGTGCTGGGGGAAGGGGAAAGTGGTCTTGTTGTACAGGGTGGGGGCAGTGGTTGTTTTTAACATAATTGGGCTGGGAGGAGGGTGGTGGCTGTTGTGTTCCTTTTTTTTTTGTTAGTATTTCCTGACTACAAATAGGCATGAATAGTGTCACTATTTGTGGTATATTGCATGGACTGTAATGAATCTGCTGATGTGAATCTGCAGGTATAATCCACATGTAGCTATCTATGTTGAATCTGCTGTTCTGTTGTTGTTGCTGTACTTACTACCTGTTGTTGCAGTGAAAGAATACATAGTCAGAGTGTTACTCCAGCCTCAGTGTCTGTGTCTGTATTTTATGCAAGTTCTTTGCCAAACCAGCAATACACTACATTGGCGACGAGGATTTCAAGAATCCTATCGGGGGAGAGTCTGCTGCAACTGTATGATAAACTACAGAATTAATCACAACAGTGTACAATGGCAGACTACATCAGGAAACTAGAGGCCTTTGATAGTGCTGTGGAAGACTGGCCTACATATATAGAGAGACTGGAACAGTATTTTGATGTAAATGAGATTCCCTCAGAGAAACATGTAGCTGCATTATTGAATGTAATAGGAGGAAAAACATACAGTTTAGTACGCAGTTTGACCACTCCAGAGAAACCAGCTAATAAAACTTTTTGGAAATAGTGCAAATTGTCCAAGACCATTTGGTACCCAAACCGCTGATTATAGCAGAAAGGTTCAGGTTTCACAAGCGGGATCAGCTTGAAGGTGACTCTAACTCCTCCTTTGCAGCCAAGTTAAAAACATTATAAGAACACTGTAATTTCAAAGATGGACTTAAGGATGCCCTAAGAGACAGATTTGTGTGTGGACTGCTTAATGAAGGCATACAAAAAATACTGTTAACTGAGGAAAATCTCACTTTCAAATACACTGTTGAAATTGGAGCTGCAATGGAGACAGCAGCAAGGGATGAAGTCGAATGGCAAACCACAGCTAAATCTGAAACAGGAATGCATAAAATATTGACAACACAAGGCAAGGGGTGGTCTACTCAGCAGACAGACCCATGTTATCAGTGTGGAAAGGGATCCCACACCCCTTCTGATCGCCGGTTTAAAAACATATACTGCAGAAGTTGTAATAAAAAGGGGCATACCATTCAAACAGCAATGGAAAAACTTTGAAGACCATTACAGCAACAGAATCGGCTGTTCGCTGTAATGGTTTCTGTGTTTGTTCGACATTAGTGTCTCCAGGCAGTTTGCCTCCCTCTCTGAAACAACTCTAACTCAGACTTAACAATCTATAGTGTGGGTGGTGTGGGGGGCTTCACATCCACAAAACACACTTGTGTCTCCTGCTGGCACAATGCTGACTGTCAGCATTGTGCCATCACTGTAATGCTGCTCAACAGAATTCTTTTCGATGCAGCTTGGTGGAACTATAAAAAGGGGCATATTTGCATGGTTTGCTGCACCAAGGGGGATAGAGAAAAGACCAAGTCAGGACACAGAATAAGGATTACCAATGTACATTCTGTGGGCAGAGACAGTAGTGATACAGATTGTGAGAGTGCAGTGGCCAGTCTGGAAATATATAGTGTGAGCAACAAGGACAGGGCAGCAATTTGGGTGACATCCCAGGTGGTGGGAAAAACACTTAAGATGGAATTGGACATGGGGTCTGCAGTGTCCATCATTTCACGTACAGTATATGAAAAATCTTTTAAAAATATCAGACTGAGGGAGGTGTCCATGCTATTAAAAAGATATACTGGAAAAAAGATAGTACCCTTGGGACTGCTGCAAGTGAATGTGGAGTACAACAATAAGCAATATTTGTTGGACTTATATGTCACGGAAAAGGGTGGCCAGGCCTTGTGGGGCTGTGAATGGCTATATAAGATTCCTCTTGATTGGAAATCTACTAAAATGCTGCAATCGATCGCACTGGGCTCCACTGGTACAGTCAAGCAGCAGCTGGAAATTATACTAAATCAGGCATCGGAGGTGTTCAAAGAGGACATGGGAACCTTAAAACACATGAAGGCTAAAATAACTTTAGTCGAAAATGCACCATTCAAGTTCCACAAAGCCTGACCTGTCACTTGCAGTATTCACCCAAAGGTAGATGCAGAGTTGGAATGCCTGTAGAGAGAGTATATTTCAAAAGTGAGCTGGAGTAACTGGGGGACCCCACCCCCAGTCGTTCCTATTGCATAGAAATGTGGTGCTGTGAGAGTGTGTGAAGATTTTATAGTCACCATAAATCCAGTTCTGAAAGTTGAAAAATACCCCCCCTGCCACGGATTGAAGACATTTTTGTCACATTAGCTGGAGGACAACGGTTCAGCAAAGTTGATCTGTCCCAAACCTACCTACAGATGGAGGTTGAGGAAAGCTCAAAGGCATATCTCATGATCAGTACAACAAAAGGTCTGTGCCAGTGCAACAGGCTAGTGTTTGGCATTGCCCCCACCCCAGCTATATGGCAACAGGCAATGGATCAAGTGTTGCAAGGTATTCTACGAACACAGTGCTATTTGAATGACATTATTGTGACAGGAGCAAGTGATACAGAGCTGGAAGGTACTGGAATGCCTAGAGGAATACGGGCTATGAGCCAATCATGCAAAATGTGAATTTTTCAAGGAATCAATATCCTACTGCGGACATGTTATTGATGCACAAGTCCTTCACAAATCCCCAGAAAAGATTCAAACAGTGTTGGCTGCTGCAAGGCCAAAGGACGTGTCACAACTTAGATCATTCTTGGGATTTGTTAACTACTATGGTCGATTTGTACCCAGTCTAGCAATTGTATTATACCCGCTGAACTGTTTGCTACAAACTGGTCAAAAATGGGCATGGTCACGTGAGTGTAAAGAGACTTTTCAGGAAGCAAAGAAGCTGGTCACTTCAGACAATGTGCTTACATACTTTAACCCATCCCTGCCTATCAAATTATCACGTGATGCATCATCGTATGGAATTGGGGCAGTTATATCTCATGTCATGCTGGACCGAAGTGAGAGACCCATTGCATTTGCCTCTAGATTGTTGACAGCGGCGGAACATGACTATGCTCAAATAGACAAAGAGGCCTTAAGTCTGGCATGGGGCATGAAGAAATTCAACCAGTACTTATATGAAAGAAAACTCACCCTAGTCACCGATCACCAACCCCTAGTCACACTTTTCATCCACAGAAAGGGATCTCTGTGGCAACTACAGCATGCATGCAGCACTGGGCTCTCTTAGCTGGTCATGATTATGAAATTGAATTTAAATGGACAGCAGCACATGCAAATGCAGATGGGCTGTCACAATTGCTGTTACCAGCGGAAGCCCACCTGGCAACAAAGACAGAATCTATTGAATTTGTCAGTATATTCCAAATAGAGTGCCTTCCAGTGACAAGTAAACTAATTGAGCAGGAAACCAGAAGGGACCCCACACTAGCTCAAATTTACGAAGCTACGCTTAAGGGCTGGAAATATACTGAGAGTCATGAACGGTCACCTTTTTACACGCATAAAGATGAATTCACTATACATCAAGGGTATGTGATGTGGGTAATCCTTGGTGTTATACCTAGTAAACTGTGCCCAAGAAGCTTGGAAGAGCTCCACACAGGACACCTAGAGGTGGTTAAAATGAAAACACTTGCCAGAGATTTTGTATGGTGGTCAGGCATTAATTAGCAAATCAAACAGCTTGCTAAAGAATGTGCGGGATGTCAACAGGTACAGAACATGTTTAAGCCAGCACCATTACATCCCTGGGAGTGGTTATCGACTCCATGGCAATGTGTACATGTTGACTTTGCAGGGCAATTTTTGGGAATTATGTTCCTGGTGGTGGTGGATGCCCATTCCAAGTGGCCAGACTTTTTTTGCATGAAATCTACTACATCTACACATACAATAGAAAGACTGCAGAGTTTGTTTGCAAGAACTGGGCTACCAGACAAGTTGTGAGTGACAATGGTCCGCAGTTTACCTCAGAAGAGTTTCAGGAGTTTATGAAGAAAAATGGCATCAGACATATTACCTCAGCACCCTACCACCCAGCCACAAATGGGTTGACTGAGAGGTTTATACAGACTTTCAAACAAGCCCTACACATTGCATTGCAATTGCAGCAGAAATTGGCATGCTTTTTGCTTACGTATTGAAATGCCACACATGCCTCAACAAACCAGACGCTTGCAATGTTGTTCCTGGACCGACATCTCAGGTCACGTTTGGAGTTAATTAAGGCAGTACATAAGTCCACAGGTCAGGAATAGTCAGATAAGCCAAGCTATGGCCAGAGGGATCAGTGCACCCCCATCAACTACAGGTGAGCCAAACAGTAATGGCACATGGTTACAGAGGAAACAATGCACGGCTCCCAGCAGTGGTAAGTGCACAAACAAGACCTTTAAACTCAACCGTGTTGTGAACACATCACCTCCTCTGTGTAGTGTTCAAGTCACTGGCAGACGCTATCCAGCAAGGAAACACAAGCCACCTGAGAGACTGGATTTGTAAATGGACTTATTGAGTGTTTCTCTAAACTGTTTGTAAGAGGTTTCATAAGTAAACCGGGGCCATTTCTAATGTTATATACATATAGTCTTAGGGGAGGGTAGATGTGGTATATTGAAACAAGTTCTAGTAATCTAGATATCCAGGGAAATGGTGTATTCTGTTCAATGTTGCATCCCTGGGGTGTCTCAGAAACGTCAGAAAATGCGGTGTGGTATGCTGGAAATTTTAACAAACTCCACAAAGCAAAAACTTCTTTAAAAACTTTCTTGTTTATTTTTTCAATACTGTACTGACGTTTCGCATATAGTCTTGTGCTTTTTCAAAGGGCTTCTGTATTTTCTGAAATAAATGTATAAAAATATGCATATTATAATCAGGTAATCAAGTCATTTTTAACAATTTCATGTAAATTAAATATTTACATATTGCATTTTTTCTGCATTAGTTATCCAGAATTTCTGTGTGTTTATACTTCTCCTTTTATCTTATTTTTCTCTATGCTTAAAGATAAAGATTCACTTTTGTTCACCTGTTAAAGAAAAGAACATTATTTGTAATCGTGATGGCATGGCGTTCATAGACTAAATTTATCTATTCAAGCTTGTTCCAAACATTGAAATGAACTGTGAGAGTGTTAATCTTTTACCTTTATGTTTTACAAGTAGCCTGCTCCTAAGTGCTACAAAATGCTAAAGCATTTACAATGTTTGTCTCTGTAACAGAAAAACCTTCTTATTATTGTTTGTACTCATTTGTAACATATCTTTTTCCTCATTTCATATAATGACTGTTTATAGTGATGTTGTCTATGAGAACAAAAGTCAAATCAAAGTTTAATGTTCCTACGAGCTTTACTAACCCCATAACCGGAAGACACTTCCAATTTCACTATGCAGTGGTTCTTGTTTGTTTATTCACTTCGTGTGTATTTTGGTCTTCTGTGTCTGTAATACACAATACTGATTTAAGAATTGTTATATTGCTAATGCCTTCTTACTATTTAGTCACTTCATTTGCTTTCCAAAGAGCTCTGCATGTCAACTTACTTTTTATTCCAACATTTTTGTGTAATGGTGTCTGCTACAGGTTTTGTTCCCACTGCATGTGTGGAGTGACAGCCTTCACTTCCTATTGAGCCTGCTCATCCATGTAACCAGGCGAGACGTGGTGTCACCAGCCTTGCTAGGTGCATGTATTGTTGCCAAGCAACAATCTGGCCCTCCTTTTAGGTGTTTTGTAGGATGCCTGCTGTGGATGAGCAGGCTCTATTTGTGATATAGCTGATGTTCCATTTGTTGATTCTTGCTGATATTTTTAACCAACAGTTATATTTCAGTTAGAATCAAATAGATGTGACTCGAATTATGCTTTTTAGTATTTGTACCATGACTTTATTTCTAACCTATTTTAATACTGATCGTTGAACATTGCGGGGGTTGGAATTACATGTCTTTGACTGTATCCTACCATAAGATATTTTTAACATGAATATGGTTACTCTGATAAGTTTTTGGTGATCATAATTATTGATTTTGACAATTTACTTATTGTGTTCATAATCTTTTAAGTTATGAGGCATACCCAAGGATCGGGGGGTTGTTTTGGTTTCTGAAAAGAGGACCATAAGAGCATAAATAAAAAGTTGTTTCCAACAGATTTCTGGATGTTAAATAGTTTTTTATGCAATATGGAAATATTTAATTTACATGAAATTGTTAAAAATGACTTGATTCCCTGATTGTAATATGCATATTCTTATACATTTATTTCAGAAAAAACAGAAGCCCTTTGAAAAAGCACAAGATTATGTGCGAAACAAGAGCAGTATTGAAAAAATACTTTGGATCTACTTATCTTTAAACAGGATGACAAGCTAGAGACAAGTTTGTACCAGAAAAAAAAACAGATCGTAACACAATACTGCATGGGCAAAGTTTTCATGAACCCAGTCTAAAAAGAAGCATTCTTTATTCCCAGCTGATGAGAATGGGAAGGAACTGCTCCACTGAAACAGAGTTTGAGAAAAACAAACAAGAAACTATGGCCCGATTTAGGGAAAGAGGTGATGGTCACCAAATACTAAAACAAGCACAAGCAAAAATAGGAATGAAAGATAGGCAGGATTTATTAACACCTACAGAAACTGGGACTAGACAGGAGCGATTGGTATTCTCTACTAAATATTGCCATAAAATGCCTGAGATAAAATGCATTATTCACAAACATTGGCCCATAGTTTGTAGTGATAACCAAAATATAGAAATTCTCCAAAGTAATCCAATAATAGCAACAAAGAAGGGCACTACACTAAAAGACAAATTGGTAACATCTCAATTTTGCACAGCACCAGAACCAGTACAACAGCTTTGTTCTCAAGGTTTATGGGTTATCACACACCTTGGGTGTGTACAAAAATTCCACACCACACACTTGCCTATCCATTATTCTGTATGTAGCTATCTGTGTTGAATCTGCTGTTCTGTTGTTGCTATACTTCCTGTTGCTACTGTGAAAGAATACAGTCAGAGTGTTGCTCCAGCCTCAGTTTTTGTGCCTCTGTTTTATGCAAGTTTTATTCCAAACCAGCAATACAATACACTACACTATTCATTATTCATGGTATTTGGGAACTACTGCTCATTACTCACACACCCCTAGTCCTGGCTGTGTAAAAAATCACCTGTCCTGACATTATACGCCCTGATCCATCCTCTTTGCTCCATCGAGGTGGGCCTGTTAACCGTTCCCCAATCCTGGCTGAAGTTGTTGGGGATAGGCCTTTTGCAGTGGGTGCCCTACTGTTCTGGAGTGACAGGTCTCCTCAGTGGAGGCTTTTAAAAAGGTGCTTACACCTTACCATTTTAACCAGGCGAATGCAAACTATCTAAAATTTCATCAGCTTCCCTGAAGATGTCTATTTCTGCTGATATATGCACTGTCTGGTTACATTGTCTGCACTTTATGTTTTTAAATGTCAAGTTTGATTGTGTAGCTCCCCTTCAGGGAAGGGTGCTGAAGATCCAACCTTTTTTTTTTTGCTGAAGCTCACATTACACTTTAGAACATCCACTGTACTGCTTTTGTCCATGATAAAGCCAGTTGGGTTGGTTTGGCGGGATCTGACTCATGCCACTTCTCTTTCTAGTGCAACCATGTTGCATGATACAGAACAGCCACTTCTCTTCTTTGTACAGCAATGTTGTGCGCTACAGAATAGATATTTCTCTTCCTTATGTAGCCATCTTGTGTGCTACAGAATAGCCTTTTCTCTTCCATGTGCAGCCATGTTGCATGCTACAGAACAGCCACTTCTCTTCCTTGTGCAGCCATGTTGTGTACTACAGAACAGCCACTTCTCTTCGTTGTGCAGCCATGTTGTGTACTACAGAACAGCCATTTCTCTTCATTGTGCAGCCATATTGCATCCTAAAGAATAGCCACTTCTCCTCCTTGTGCAGCCATGTTGTGTGCTACAGAATAGCCACGTCTCTTCCTTGTGCAGCCATGTTGTGTGCTACAGAATAGCCACGTCTCTTCCTTGTGCAGCCATGTTGTGTGCTACAAAACAGCCTTTTCTCTTCCTTGAGCAGCCATGTTGTGTGCTAAAGAACAACCATTTATCTTCCTTTTGCAGCCGTGTTGTATGCTACAGTACAGAACAGCCATTTCTCTTCCTTGTGCAGCCATGTTGTGTGCTACAGAACAGCCACTTCTCTTCTTTGTGCGGTCATGTTGTGTGCTACAGAACAGCCACTTCTCTTCCTTGTGTGGTCATGTTGTGTGCTACAGAACAGCTTTTTCTCTTCCTTGTGTAGCCATGTTGTGCTACAGAACAACCTTTTCTCCTCCTTGTGCGGCCATGTTGTGTACTACAGAGCAACCATTTTTCTTCCTTGTGCAGCCATGTTGTGTGTTACAGAGCAGTCATTTCTCTTCCTTGTGCAGCCATGTTGTGTGCTACAGAGCAGTCATTTCTCTTCATTGTGCAGCCATGTTGTGTGCTACAGAATACACTTTTCTCTTCACTGTGCAGCCACGTTGTGTGCTACAGAACATCCATTTCTCTTCCTTGTGCAGCCATGTTGTGTACTACAGAACAGCCACTTCTCTTCTTGCTCAGCCATGTTGTGCGCTACAGAACAGCCACTTCTGTTTCTTTTGTAGCCATGTTGTGTGCTGCAGAACAGTCATTTCTCTTCCTTTTGCAGCCATGTTGTGTGCTACTGAACAGGCATTTCTCTTCCATGTACAGATATGTTGAGTGCTACAGAACAGTCACTTCTCCACAGAACGGCAACTTCTCTTCCTTTTGCAGCCATGCTGTGTGCTACATAACAGCCACTTCTCTTCGTTGTGCAGCCATGTTGTGTGCTACACAACAGCCACTTCCCTTCCTCGTGCAGCCATATTGCATGCTAGAGAATAGCCACTTCATTTCATTGTGCATCCATGTTGTTTGCTGCAGAACAAATACTCCTCTTCCTTGTGCAGCCATGTTGTGTGCTACAGAACAGCAATTTCTCTTCCTTGTGCAGCCATGTTGTGTGCTACAGAACATCAATTTCTCTTCCTTGTGCAGCCATGCTGTGTGCTACAGAACAGCCACTTATCTTCCTTGTGAAGCCATGGTGTGTGCTACAGAACAAATACTTCTCTTCCTTGTGCAGCCATGTTGTGTGCTACAGAACAGCCACATGTCTTCCTTGTGCAGCCATGGTGTGTGCTACAGAACAAATACTCTTCTTCCTTGTGCAGCCATGTTGTGTGCTACAGAAGTCTTTTCTCTTCCTTGTCCAGCCATGTTGTATGCTACACAACAGCCACTTCTCTTCCTTGTACAGTTATGTAGTGTGCTACAGAAGAGCTGCTTCTCTTCCTTGTTCAGCCATGTTGTGTGGGATAGACTGCACACCAGGGAAACTTGTTTTGTCTACTGGGGCCAGTTGTCACAGTGGGCACCACTAGCACCTAGGAAATATTGGTTCTAGAGTGGGTATGGGTGCAGCTGGGTAAAGGGACAGCTAGCCACCAGGGATTTTTGTTTCTATGTTGGTCAGGGCATCGGTTGAGGTAAGGGACCACTAGCCACCAGGAAAACTATTTTGTCTTACTTGGTCCAGTGGTCAGCAGGGGGAGGGACAACTAGCCACCAGGGAGATATAAATAAATGTGTATATTTGATCGGGCCAGCTATCAGTGGGGGGTGGGCCACTAGACACCAGGGAAAAATATTAACTTGTTATTGGGCTGTTATTCAGCAGGGGGTACTAGACACCAGGGACACAGGACTGCTTATGAGGTAGGGGATTGGGTGCGGCATGCAAAACTCTGGCCGCATCCTATGTAAATGGGTCAATAATGGGCACACAAATGGCCACATAGCATCTTGCATGCCCAATGGGCTCATTTACATGGCAGCGTTTGAGAATTCCAAGTAGCGCAGTGCCATTGCCCTGGCTACATGTCAGGGCAGCGCTAGTGGGGTTAGCAGTAGTGGTACTGGGTTAGTGCTGACTCCTCCTGGCCCTATTCACAGTTGGAGGGCATGGTGTGTTATACAACTGTGAATAGCAAGCTTCCATACCTGCGCAACGGCAAAGCACTGTGCAGACTTTTGCTCTGTGCTTTGCAATCCTTTGTGAATCTAGCCCCAGGTGTGGTACTACACTACACAAATTACAGGTTATTGTACAATTATAATAAATACAGCACTGTATGCAGTCACCAAAGTTGATCTTAAGGAGAAACACGTATAGCAATTGACAGGCAATATCAGGCAGCAGTTAGGAGCGTGAACAAGTGCAGTAACAGTGCCAGTATGATTTTCAGGTACAATTTAGACAGAGAGATTTGATCTTTCTTAATGTGCCCTTCAAGAAAGAAGAATGCAAAGACCTTTTATTTAGGACTGGAAATCATTTTGGAAATGTTTAAGGATCGTGTGTGTGGCTACTGTGCTTCTTGCATGTTGAATATTCTTTACTGGGCTATTTTAAAACAGCACTGTTTATTGCTTTTCAACAGTGGCATTTCTTTATTGTCTTGATCACTCACTTTGCCAAGCCCATAAAGTCACTGATCAGTGTCTTGAACACTGTTCCCCTTACAAAATAACCGAAAAGGATCTTGACTTAATAACATAACCAAACAATTACACTCTTTGATGTAAGACCTCGCTGTCAGTTTCATCTGAGAAAAAAATGACTTGGACAATTTTGTAGCTCTTCAGGTCATTTAATTTTATTCAACTGCACTCTGCTTGCTGGTTTTAAAAGAATATTTCATTTCCTTTGCACATGGAAGACATTCCAATGTCTGTTCCCTTATAATACCTACACTGTATTCTACCACTTGAGTGATAGTTGCAATAATTTAACTAAAACAATATTTTCTTCATTACTCCCAGCTCTGTGTCCAGTTGCAGCACTTTATCTCAAACTGTCACTGAGATAGGCTGTCGTTACTTTCTACACCGCATTCACTGCCACATTTTTTTAAAAGCTGATTGAATGGCAATTAATTCCATGTGTTTGGTCTGTGTCTAGAATGAAAGTGATAATAAAAGGTCCAATATTTAAAAACTCTTCGGCCACATAGCCTGCTGTTTTGAATCAATATATGCCACAAACTGCCTTAAACTGCAATTATGTCATTTTTTCTTTAAAAAGAAAACTACTTTTTTCACTAGTGCTATTTTTGGCCATTTTGCATCACATATAACATATACAGTTTTACACAATGCTTTACTCACAGGTTTTATGTCCCAAATAAACACACATCCCAAATCCTGCATTAACTCTTATTCCTAATTTTGATTCCGTTTTGCTACCAAAGTCTCCCCCAGCTCCGTGCACTGCCTCAGACCTGTATTCCCCTTAAAACATAGAAAATGTCAGTAGAAAAAGACATTAAGTCCATCCAGTTCTCCTGGTTTTACCCTATCATACCCTGGTACCTAATGCCTAGTTGGGGTTATTGCCTTCACTGCCCCCCATCCCTTGCCTTACTGCTTGCCCCTGTGTAACTATTAAGACTTTTACTGAGTCCCAGCTGTGTTTGAAACCATTAATGGTTCTTGCATCCACCATCTTTGCTAGTAGACTGTTTCAAATTGTATCTTTTTACAGCCATCTTATTTTAAATTCATTACACTTTTTTCTTTTGTATGTAAATTTGTATTGCCGTTTTCAAGTTTATGACATTACATAAATCTCACAGCCTGGTAAGAGTGAACACTTCCCTCCTTGGAGTTACAGTACTAAGGTATGGTTCATACATCAATAAATCAGCATGAAACAAATTTGCTATTAGTCAGTGACTTAATAATTCACTACTGTATACACACATTTAACGTTTACTGTAAAGAAAATATCCAGTAACTGGTACAGCTTGATTCTGAAAACAATAATAGGGATAGTTTGTGGGATGGGGAAGGGAAGAAATGGAAAGAAGATCCAGGGTTGGAGGTAAGCAACCTTGTAGCCTTTTTATACCATGTAGATTTTAACATAGGATATTTGAGGCAATATATAGGATATGTACTATAGGTAGGATATGTACAGTATATAGGAGGCAGTACAGCATAGTGTTAAGAGTGCTGAGCTGCAATCTTAGAGAACTAGGTCCCAGTCCCAGAGCCACCACTTGCATACTGTGTCACCATGAGTAGGTTCCCTAACTTCCTTGTGCTCCTAGGACACATCGGGAAACAAGCATCAGCTTAGTGTGTTTTTCTTGGCCAAAAACTATAAAATAAAATAAGTACGTTTTTCACAGAGTATTGTAAACCTTGTCGTGTCTATGGATGAAGGAAGAGTATGAGAATGAAGAGGAAAAGGTATCAGCTCATGTCGTCTAACTCCTTATTTTTTTTATGGGGCCAAGTTATTATCACCTCCATTATGTAGTTGATCCATGGAGTCTGCTTTCTTAAAAATAAATCTTCTTTTTATTAATTCTATATGTGATTCCCACAGTGTATGCATAATTTACTAGTGTATGCCATCCTCCCAATTTGGGGTGGGGGTACAGTCTGGAGCCAAGCTTTTGGTGACAGCCTTGCTTACCAATTGTTATCAAAATACAGAGTAGATATCTAGTCTTGGAATTTTTAGCATTTGTAGTAAGATACGAAGAATGAAATGCTGAAGCTTCAGTGGGATCACAGCCAGGAGGACGTCCAAGATAGTACTGTGGACTTTGTGCTAAAACAACTGTAGGACCGGGCAGGACCAGTGTAGGTATATATGGTGTGCTGTTGCTTCACTACACTCCCTCAGCAAGCTGCTATGATTTGGGTTTGAAATTTTGCCTGAATTATTGGTGTTCTGAAAAATTTAGTATTTAAGCTGGCCCAGCTGTGTGGAGAGCTGAGAACTGCCTTACCTCCTGCCAAGCTGGTGACCTGGGTTCAGGAATGGACTCAGGTTGTCAGGAATTGGCTGGGGAGGGAGAGGACTGAGTGTCCATAGGACTGCACTCCTCTCTCAGGGAAGGGGTAGCTTGTTGTCCTGGCTGTGGCTGCCCCCAGTGGAGGCCTGGGGGTAAAGCAGGTCAGACAGGCAAAGTATGGAAGGGAACTGCAGGGATATGAAGGAGCGGCACTAGAGGTGTGTGACAAAAACCTCCACCGGTGGCATTTCCTAGAAAGTCGGACTTTTGCTTCTGTGAAAGTGTGGAAATCAAATTACTAACTTTCATGCAACTTCCAACTTAGAACAGTGGAATAAATCTATAAATTTCGGATTATTCTGTTAAACTGTGGAGAAAAACATCTGCAGTGCTGATCACTGAATTTCAGAATAATTACATGCATTGCAGAATAATTCATTAAACTGCATAAAACGAATTCCTCAGAACTGTTATTCTGCAGTTCATGTGCATTATTCCACAGTTCAGCCCCAAAATTCAGTGAAACAGGGTAAAAATACAACAAACACATTCGAAAGATTCTGATCTCGTCAGTGCTGGAAGTTTGGAAAATTCGGCGAAATTTCCAATATTTCGTGAAAGTTCTGCGAAAGTAGAATTCGCATATTTCGCCCACCTCTGATGGGTGTACCTCCATGCATGAGTCCTACACTCTGCAGGAGGGATGGGAGAGGAAAAAGTGGAAAATGGACATCAGGTGCTTCATAAAGCCTGGCCCAGCCATCTCCGCACCTGTGCCACCACTCATTGAATGATGTGGTCTGCCTTGGACTTGATGTAGTGGGGGGGATGTCACTTCCTCCCTTCTTGGCCCTGCCATGAGAGGGGAACTCGTATCAAGAATCATGACCAGGCACATACACAGAGAGCTGGCTTGGAGGGGCTGGGATCAGGCTGATTCAGCCACCCCCCCAGCATAGTATGATCATTTTTCAGAAGTCACTATTGAAAATGGGCCTGTGACCAAGGTCTTACCAGATTTTAAATAAACAAAACAAACAAATTGAAAAAAGTAGGTGAGCCCAAGATGAGCCCAGCATCTGTATACGGAGTCAATTTCAGTGGGTAAAAATTGTGAGGTGTACGCTATAAGGGAAAAGAAAACAAAGTGAGGCACATTTACAGGACAGCAATAGGTGTGCAACCGGCAGGCCAGGTTGGAAAATGCATACAGTATTCCCATAACAGAGCCAGTAGTGGTCTCAGGGAGGCAAATAAGGTATTTTCCAAGGCATGTATATATTCCTGAGTTAACTCTACTTGCTTCCACTGACTGGCGTAAGCTCGGGATATTCAATAGCATACTGTATGCAGCTGGTCTGCCTGATAATATACAAGAGGTTAGAGAGAGCTAACCCCCACTCCATCTCGAGGGAGCTGAAGGAAGCTGTATTTTATTTGGGGAGGATTACCTTCTTATATGAACTGGGAAATATCATTTTCCCTCATACAGAGGTTCTTAGCCTCCAGAGGAACTGGCAGTGTTTGAAAATGGTATACAAGCCTTGGAAGTATAGTATAATTACAATTGTTTGTATTAAGCCTAGAGATCCAGAGTCCCATTCCTGGAGGTCATGTTGTAGACTTTGTGAGATGGGAGGGTAATTAAAAGAATAAATATTTCATGGGTCTACCAATGTCTTATCTCCTAGATATTTAAAGGAGGGTTAATCCCAATGGGACTGATACTGGCTGTAGAATTGTTGGGATGGTGAGAAATTAATTGCTAGAATCTCAGTTTTGATCTTTTTAAACTGATAGCCTGCCATTTGTCCAAATAAATCTAAGATATGCCAAAGATGGGGTAAGGTTGTCTTTGGATTTGTGAATTTAATTAGTAAATCATCCTCATAAAGGGTTAATTTGTGTTGAGCATGACCTACATGGAATCCCAAGATAAGGTTGCTAGTACAAAGAAGTTGGGTCCCTATTAGTTGATTGATCATTTTGATATAAGAAAATCCCAGCAGTAAAGGGTATAAATATGTTTGACAATACCAGCCCCATAGAACTGAATGGGGTGCGCTCACGCAGCCTTCGTTTTGTGACATCACAAAACAGGGCTGCGTGGGCCGAAGTGGGGGCATGTTTTTTGGACTGGGAAGTTGGTCTTTTCTGGCCACTATACGAATATACAAATTTACGAGGGATATAACTTCTTCAGTATGTGGAATTTTTAAGCCAAACTTCAGCAGCGAGCTACTGATCCGGGTAAGGGATCAAATGGGCTGGGGCAGGCAGCCACTAGGAACCTGCTCTTTAAATGATAATTCCAGTATAGACAGCTAAATGGCTGCCAGCAAGATGAATTCCAGGTATACAGATATGTCACATCATAATTATTTGAGTATTTCTATTGCACAGAAAAGTAATCTGAATCAATCAACACATCTGGCTGTGGCAAGGCCAGAAAAATAGGCATGGGACAAAACCATAAATGGTTTCAAACACAACTGGGAAGGAGCAGGGGCATAGTGGCTACTCTAAAGGAAGAGGGGGAATAGTAACAAGGGGAGCAAAAGGGGGGAAGGAGTTAGCAAAGACATCTCAGAGGCAGTAGGTCTCCGACTATGATAGGGTAATATGGCAGACTAGATGGAATGTCAGTTTTTTTCTGCCATCATTGTCTGTGTTTCTTTGAAACTGCTGCCTTGGCCGTTGGCTCCAAGATGGCTTCTTCCTCTCGCTTAACTGCCTCTGGGCAGGGCACTCCCCACTATTTGGTGATGCTTTCACCACCACAGCCATTGAGGACTAAGGACAAAGACAAGGATAAGTCATCACTGAAGTCCTCTTCTTCTGGACATCACTACAAGCATAAGGATAAAATTCCTGCTTCGCCATTGAGGTTGAGGTTTCCATTAATGGAGGATAAGTCCTCATCCACTCCGGTGGCAATGACTACAGCTCCCTAACCATTGATAAGGTACCAAAGTTGGGGTCTGTCTCTGGTGCTGCCATGCCTACTATTGAAGGCATGCAGCCCCCGTCATCATGTTCAGTCCCTTCTATGTCAGTAGCCCTGGGCCCTTTATAGGGTGCAGTAAACTCCCAGTTTGGGCTGGCATCATTCTATGAATTCTTCAGACACCTGTTGACGTAACTCCCATTAATGATAGAGGCTATCCCATTGACTGGGCCACTCCCATTGGCACCACCATCATTGCCAAGATCCAGGAGCACACCATTCATTCCTCAGTTGCAGTTGTTGCCTCCTTCACTGGGTTCATCAATCGCCCTGTCATCATTCTAGATGTCAGCGAGATGGAACATAATCCTGATCTCCTTAATATGGAGAAGGATTTGAGGGCTGAAGAATGGGATAATGACTAGGGTAGTCAGAACAAAATATATTGGAACCTGTTTAAAATCCAGGAGTTTGAGGTCTAATTTAGAACTAGAACACCCATGGTCTCTATATATCAAGGATTCTAAATACTAAAGATAGAAAATACTGCTTGGGCAATCATGCACAACCAGCCTGTGTTGTCACAGAGGTGGTCTGATGACATCAAACCTCGAGAGTGATGGTTGAGAGGTCCGATGTAATCAGAAGCCCAAGGTGGCAGCACAGGGTGGTTAGGCATGTGATTGCCCAATCAAAATTTTTTATAGTGTATAGTTTTGTTTTGTTTTTTAAACAAAAGTAGTCTCACAGTGCTCCACAGTGGCAGCGATGGTGGTTTCAGTTAGGAACTTGAACTGATTTCTGTGTGCATGGCAGTGCAATGTAAAACACCAGGGGCCCAATATTCAAAACCTTGCCCCGGGGCAAAATTTGCACAGCCTGACTGGCACAATTAGCCCACATCAAAATGCACACAATATTCAAAGAAATAACCCAGTGGCTAACACTGCTGAATTTAGCGGGCAAATGAAGGTGTGCAAACATGGCTATGAGTGCAGTGCAAAGACAGCCCAGCAAAGAAGACAGCTCTGAATATAGCAAATGGGCAGTGCAAACAAAAGCAGCCCAGTACACACAGAGGTGGAGTCAGGCATAGGTAAACCACATGGCCAGTGTGGGCGCCAGCAAAAAAGTGGTGCAGAACAACTGCAAACAACAGTGAAGGCTAAATATTGTAGAGCCATGCTAAGGCTCTGACACATTTTCCCAGGGCAAAAACGTTTACCCGGGGCAAAAGTTTGCCATATTCAAAACTTATATGCAAATGAGCCTACTTAGGCATTCTGAGGGCAAACAGCCACATTAGCATGTTATTATGGCCTGATTTACATGCATTTCCATGTGTAGATTGCCAGAGCTCTTTCAGGGTGCACACAGCACCACCTGTATGTCAGACTGGAACTACAAGTCGATAGCAGCAGGCTGGGTTTACACATAGCAGCACAGACTATTGTGCCCTAGATGACAAACACCACAGTCATGGGTGGTTGTGCTGCATGCCATAGACATATTGATGTTTCTGCTACAGTGTGTATCATACACTACATTACAATGGGTAGCCAGTATTGTGAGGGACACATCAATGTATACTGTGAGTCAGGTAACAATTGACTGCTGCTATTCACACATAGATAAGCCCAGTTGGCAAGTGTGTACTGACAGTGGACAACACTGTCATACTGTCCTGTGACCCACATATACTGTGCAAGTGGCATGGGATTCTCACAGTACCACACACATGGCCGGTCATGTGTGACAGAGTGCATGTACAGGTGTGCAGTATGTACCCGGGGGGGGGCAGGCGCATACCATTATACAGGCCTAATGATATCAGGATCATTCCCATGACTGAAACACGTGCACTGTGTGAATGACCTCAGTTGTGTGGCACCATCCACCATGTGGTGCATCTCAAGCACCTGTACACCTGCCCCTCACCACCATCCCTTCCCTCCCCTCAGTGCAGCATATGTGTGCTGTATTGTGTTGGTGTATCCCTTATGAAGG
Organism: Neoceratodus forsteri; assembly: GCA_016271365.2. Classification (NCBI taxonomy): domain Eukaryota; kingdom Metazoa; phylum Chordata; order Ceratodontiformes; family Ceratodontidae; genus Neoceratodus; species Neoceratodus forsteri. Next base: position 38,668,293 of record CM028134.1, read on the forward strand.
GATTGGGGGTGTGTGCTGCATGTACTCACCGACTGGGTGTCCACTGGGTACTAGGCCACCTTCAACTGCCTGGCAGAGTTGGAGCTGGTGCCAGATTAAGGTGCCATAGGCACTGCGAGTGTACCATGCTAGAAGTCGTGGATGGTACCATTGGTTTGCAGCATATCCCTTCCTTGCCATATGGAGTGGCCCAGGGTGGCCTGCACTCTCTTAATTGCCCAATGACTGCAGTCATCAGGGACACCATGATGCTTTTGCTGCATATAGCCCTGTTGCCTGTTGCTGCTGTGTTCATGTCTCCATCCTTCTTTTGGCCAGAGTTAAGACTACCTTTTTCTGGGAGGTAACTTGCTCCACAGTACATGTTGCGCAAAGTCACGCAAACACACTTTGCGCAGTGCTAATGTGCTGAATATAGCATAGCACCTGTATTCATGTACACACACCCTCTCTTTGCCCAGTGCATACATTATCATTTTGAGCAGCGCTATTCTAGTTTGCCTGTGCTAATCTGGCCTTTGAATATAGCAGAAATGCACAAATGGCACACAAAGCGTGCACAATCTCTTTGCCCACCGTGCAAAGTTTTGAATATTGGGCCCCAGGTGTCACAAGGATTTCTTATCATCTGGAATGTTGTTTTACCAAAAAGGGTACAACATAATTTCATTACCTTTGAACTGTGGTACAGCAACATTTCAGCTGATATGGAAATCCATATAGAACAAGGTCCAATTATACCCTATAAAATGATTTTTTTGTTCTGACGATTCAAAAACAGTAGATGCCAGCATGGAAAACAAACTGATTATTGAGAATTACATCCTAAAATGTTATAGTGAGAGATAATTTGAGAGTGTGCTGCTCATATGCAGATGTGCCAAACACACAGAATTGTGGCACTTGGGCTTTGCATTTTGAAAGGCACAATTTGTTTCTCTTTTCTGCATGTGCAGTGAAGCGACATTATAAAATACGGTTGAAAAATCATGAAATATGATTGGCTTAGGGCCATCTTTGCCCATGCTGTTATCTCAGTGGAACAGCACTGGATAAAGATCCAGCAGCCTCTTCACAATAAAATCAAAACTAACCACACATCCCTGACTGCCAGCACAAACGTGGCTGTCATCCTTACTCACTTAAAACCTTTACCTGGGCCCTAAAAATAAAACAGCCTTAACTTAAAAAAAAAAAAAAAAAAAAATAGTTAAATGTTATTTGCCCTCATAATCCTCTTCTTACACTGATATATATATACTTTCAAAAATGAAGTACCATAATACTCACAGTGTTAATTTCTGGCATTTATATGTATGTGTGTATATATATATATATATATATATGCCAGAAATTAACACTGTGAGTATTATGTATATATATATATATATATATATATATATATATTACATATATATTTTCAAAATGAAGTACCACAGTACTCACTAGTATAACTTCATGCTTTATATATATATATTATACATATATACTTTAAAATGAAGTACCACCATACTCACAGTGTTAATTTCTGGCGTTTCTTCACTGACCATGAAAATCTCCCCCACTTACACACACACACACACACACATCCTTACCCTGCTTACCAAGGAAATTGCTGTTGTGTAATCTGCTACTGATAAAACAATTGTAGAGGTGAGCATTCTGACAGTAGAATGGAGCTGAGATTTAAATTATTGCATTCCATCCATAGTAAACATTCCATCTATTGAATGTAGGAAAGATAGAAAAGAAATAAGGTGAGGAAAAGTAGGAAATAATATAAAGGAGAAGGAGGAAAGGTGAGGACACTGACAAATGGTGTGAGTTCAGGACAAATAAAGCATTTAAGGGCTAATTTGAAAAAAAAACGTGTTTAGCTGTGCATTGTATTTAAAACTAAGATGGTATGCCAAATGTGATGTGCTGAGACTATTTTCTTGTGGTGAATGAACATTTAAAAACAAAATCATTAAAATGCTTAATATTATTTTATTTTTGTGTATTTTTTTACGTGTCCCCCCCAAAAAAAACAATCTTGGACCCATTTTATAATCACAATAAGACATTCCAGGGTGTACTTTGTGAGTGGGATAATGGTACTACTCAGGTGGTTGAAGGCACTCAGTGATGCCTCCTGCCTCACAATGCACCTGAGGTGTGCCATTATCCCACCATAATGCACAACCTGTCATGTCTTATTGCTGTTCTAAGTGGGCAGATCTTTTATTTAGATTTTCGTCTCCTCTTAGTGGGCCCAATTCTCAGTCGGGTGCGCCCGACACAAGGGAGTTGCAGCAAAGGTGTTTGATGCTAGTAGCGGTTTGTGGCACAACTTGTGTCAAATGGGATTCTACAATGTGGCCTGCATCTGATCCAGGAACAGCTGCGGCAAAGCCCCCTTGCACCAGGGTTGCATCCAACAACCCAGGGTGCCATGTCACAAGGGGGCTTGCGCCATGGCAGGCTGCCACATCCCCTTCTTTGGGAGTTTGGAAGCCTCGCCATGGGTGCAGGAGGGGCTGCCATTTAGACCAGCTAGGAGGTGGTCTATGTGGAACATTATCAGGACTATCAATCAGCAATCTCTCCTAAGAAGGCAAAGTTCCTGTCCAGGGAGACTGCTGCAGCTCAGACTCAACTGGCTCAGCTCTTTCAAACTGTAGACAGGTGGTGCAATCCAACCTGTCTGCAAGTTCGAAATGTGTTTTCACAAGACAAGTGTGAAGAGTTTGTTCAATTCTTTGCTGATAAGGTGGCCAACATCAGGGTGGAGATCTGATCAGCTCATTCTATGGGGGTTGTCAGTGGTCAGTGCTTGGTCACTACCCCTTGGTTTTCTTGGGTATACTTTGAAAATCCAGAGATCATGGATACTGTGTGGATTGTCCAGAGTATGTGGCCAACTTGCTGTATTTTGGACCCGGGCCCAACACGCCTCATAGTGCGGTGTGTGGATACCATAGGTCCTGTCCTTGCAGAGATAGTTAAGTGCTCTTTACATTCAGGTGAGTTTCTGAATTCCCTGAAGGAGGCGGTGGTAACACCACTCCTTAAAAAATCTTCTCTTGACCCAAACTGTCCTGCTAACTACAGGCCAATCTCTAACCTTCCCTTTGCAGGGCAGATGTTTGAGAAAGTAGTCATGCTGCAGCTGGAGAAGCACTCTACCATCCATGACATTTATGATCCTCTCCAGTCTGTGTTTTGGAAGAGGCATAGTACTGAGACCACTCTGGTTCAGGTGCTTAATGATCTCCTGATTGCAAGAGATCAGAAGTGTCACTCCATCTTGGTCCTTGATCTCTCTTCAGGTTTTGACACTGTGGACCATGGGGAATTGCTGGAGTGCTTGAGGAGTATCTGTGGTCTGTCAGGGATGGTCCTCAGATGGTTTCAATCTTTCCTCACTGGCAGGTCTCAGAGGGTGGTGTATGGGATGTATTCCTTGGACTCATTCTCTCTGCCACATTGGGTCCTCCAGGGCTCCGTGCTGTCCCCAGTGCTGTTCGAGGTGTATATGCTGCCAGTGGGAGACATTGTGAAATGGTATAGACAGCAGTTTCACTGTTATGCAGATGACATCCAGCTCTACCTGTCCTTTGTGCCTGACCAGGATAGTGCAGTCTCAGTCTTTAATAGCTGCCTCATAGAAATCCAGGACTGGATGAAGACCAGATGGTTGAAGTTGAACTCTGATAAGACTGAGGTGTTGGTGGTGGATCCAGTTCACCAGATAGAGAGGTTGGTGGCAGGGTCTCCCTTGGGGCTTTGGCTTGGGGGTAATCAGCTGCTGTCCTCCGAATGTGTGCAAAACCTGGGGGTGATTCTTGACAATGGGCTGACATTGCGTTCACAGGTGTTGGCAGTAGTCAAGTCCTCGTTTTATCATCTGAGGAACATCACCCGCATCTTGTTCCATCTAGTGACCTTCCAATGTTGATCCACGCCTCTGTGACCTCGCACCTGGACTATTGTAACTCCCTCTACCTAGGGCTTCCAGGGGTGATCTCTGCTGCTTGCAGCTAGTGCAGAACGTGGCGGCCAGTTTGTTGATAGGGGTGCCTCGTTCAAGTTACATTTCTCCTGTGCTGCACAAACTGCACTGGCTGCCTGCTCAGTGGCAGATCACCCTCAAGGTTAGTTTACTGACCTACAAGGCCCTACACAGACAGGGTCCAGGCAACCTGCAAGAGCTCTTGATTCTTTACTGCCCCATTGGACCACTCCGCTCAGCTGACAAGGGGTTTCTAGAGGTTTCCAGGATATGGCTGAAAACTTCTGGATCATGAGCCTTTAAGTACACGGCCCCCACCCTGTGGAACTCTCTACCTCATCAGATTCAAGAATGCCAGACCGTGGAACACTTTAAGATGGCCCTAAAGATCCATCTATTTCATCTCGTTTTTGGGGATTTTATGTAATAGATTGCTTTGATATATATTGGTGCTAAATCTGGAATTGCACTGTGTTTTATCATTTTATTGTTTTAATGTGTTTTTACTGTCAATATTTGTACAGCACTTTGATATTTTTTGAATTGCACTGTAAAAATAAAGATGATTATTATGATTAAGTGAGTTGCGCAATGGGTTGAGGTGGGACAGGGGCCTGTAGGGGTGCACCAGGGGCAAGACATGTCCTGATGGGGGCATGGCTGGGAAGTGGCAACCCACCCCAGCATGTGGCAAGAATTGGGATGGCACTAGTGTGCACTGGTATGGACCCTGGGCACCCCTGTTCCCAGGCAGTACCATCATTTAGCCGATGCACCCCCCCAAAACCATTGGGTGCCCTGGCATTGGTGATATAGTACCCCCCAAGTCCAAAGACGAGCTGAACCCCATTGTTCCTCGAGAAAAAAAAAACATTCCAAGTCCTTGTCCCCCCATCCAACCAATTCAGAGGTAGCCCCGATTATCCATTGGTGTCTGTGAATAAGACAAGTCAGATCCCAGTTCATGTTCCTCACTTTGTACCCCCATGCCCCTGCTGTGCCCACAAACCACTGCCCACACAGTACCTGGTGGTCTAATGGCCACCCACCCACCCCACCCTGACAGGCAGTAGACTCCCCATCCCTATCCCATTGCGCATCTGTGACTGGCACAGCCCTCGCACCACTATGGCCAGCCATGGGATGCATTTGTGACTGCGTTACTGTACACTGTATACTATACAGAGTACAGCACATGCCATATGCATTCTGTGCCTAGCCGTGGTGGTGTGAGGAGGGCTGTGCCAGTCACAGATGTGTGTCAGGGATGGGGGAATCCACTGCCTGTTACAGTGGGGTGGGGGCCCCTAGACCACCAGGTACTGTGTGAGCAGTGTGTTGTGGGCACAGAGGGGGTGCGGGGGGACAGATTATGGAAAATGGACTGGAACCATACTTGCCTTATTCACAGGTAGCAATGGAGGATCAGTGCTTCCTCTGCATTGGGGGGGCACTATAGTACCACCACAGTGGGTGAGGGGGTTGTCAATAGCTTGCCACAGTAGGCATTCCATCCAGGTGGCCACGGGTGCCCAGGTGGTTGTGACACAGTGCCCTATGAGAGTAAGTCACCCTGTGCCACAGCTTTGCCCATTTGTGCTGGGGTTCTGGGCTTGGTGCTCCTTAACTACCTTAGTTACCCCTTGCTCACTTGTCTGGGGCTGCACCCGGGCCTTGAGCCACATCCTCTGACTGTACCCCTCTTCCAGGCACAGGGCAGCATACTGTGACTATTTCAGAAAGTTTGCCACTTGTGTCAAACTTTCTGGAATAGTGACTTTTGTGATTTCCACAACTGCGTCAGACACTGCCCCCCCTTTCAGCCGCAAGTTGCGTCCAACGCAGGTGGCTTCTGGAATCGGACCCTGTATCTTTATCTGTTCTTTCTCTTCAGTCTTCTACACAAAAGAGTTTTGAGTTCTAAAGATTAGAATCCTAGAACTACCATATTTCATGTTTTGAAGTTGCGGCTTCAATTACATTATTTTATTTTGACGCAAGGCTTTAATTTGAGGGTGGATACTATTTGAGGATGGCTTATATTAGAAAGCATACGGTAAACCATTCAGATCGGGCTCCGATTGTGGTCTATTCGGTAGTGCCCATGATGTCAAAACCTGTAATTTACTTGACATTTAAAAGCTCAGGTAGCATAGCACAGTACCGATGCTGTAGTAGTTGTCTGGTGCAGTCGTTCATATCAGTATTTGTTTTGTAAAATGGCCAAAAGGAAGTGTTATGACTTGGATTTTAAGTTGTCAGTTGTTAACGGAGCCAAATGGGAAGATAATCACCTGGTTGCAGAGGCTCTAAAGCTAGACAAAAAACAGATTCATGAATGGCAAAAAAACAAAGAAAGGCTACAGTCTATGGTCACTGAGGTTGGCAGCTCAGAGTCTAACCGCCAACACCAATGGCTTCTCGATGCTGGCCATAAGCCTTCATATCTGACCGAGGAAGCCAATCTTGCAACCTGGATTTCACTTCCGAGAAAATAGCACCTCAGAGTGATCCATAAGGCTATTGCCCTGAAAGCCTCTTCCATAATACACAGTCCTGACTTTAAAGCTAGCAGAGGTTGGGTGGACAGCTTCTTGTCACGGTGGGGGTTCACAATAAGAAAGCGCACCACAGTGGGCCAAAGACTGCTGAAAGACTACCTACCAAAGGTGACAGAGTTTGTGTACTTATGTGCCAAGTAAATAATAACCAGCAATATCCCTGTGCAGTGCATTGGTAACATGGATGAAACTGCCGTGTGGGCTGACATGCCCAGATAGAAAATCATAGAAGCTATTGGCACAAAGTCAGTTCTATATCAAAACCATGACCCAGAGTGTCAGTGGGTTCCGACAACCATAATAGTGATCCCTATGGGTGGGTTCCCTCTCCTCATGCAGTGAGGATCCTGTGGTGTACACTCCCAGGTCTCCTCCTGAAGATCCTCTTTTCAGGCCGTACTCCAACAAATCCAAACCGGTGCAAGAAAGTGATGACATGACATGGTCTCCTCCACAGCCTGCTGCCTTCTTGCTAATTGCACTCCCCTACTTGCTCACATGGCACAACAGTTGATCATGTGATCAGATGTTCTACTATGCAAGTAAGCCTTGGACCATTTTGCTAGATTCTGGTGTTTGTTTGAAAAAAAAAAATCATGCAATACCTTTTCTGGGCATCCCAAAATCCAGGCTGCCCAGCTTAGTGAGAGGAGGTATTCACTTTCATTCTCTGTATGAGAACAGCAGGAGTTTCTTAACATCTGCAGTCACAGGTAGAGGCACACTGCTGGTTGTACTGCCACAAGTGATCTGGCAATCACTTGATCTCATCTCATCCTTCTCTCCATCTGTCTCTATCTATCTATCTATCTATCTATCTATCTATCTATCTATCTATCTATCTATCTATCTATCTATCTACCTACCTACCTACCTTAACAGAGTGTTGAGCTAGATGGAGTAATTAGGGATAATAAGCTGTTAAACACATGCTCACATTCTGTTAATGTCTAACTAAGGCTTTAGCTCCATGTCTTTTGGTCTTTGGGTATCATCTGGATCATATCATAGGTGTGGAGTTTGGGGGGCTTCCTGGCTGGAGACCCCCCCTTGGTAGGGTAGTTTAACAATCGGTTATCTGTTTGGGCCAATAGTTTTCATCCTGAGAGCCCCCAGAAAACCTAAACTATACACCCATGGATCATATGGTCATTAAAGGCCTCTAGCAGGGGTTAACTTTGGCAGGAATGGAGGACAGTTGCACCTCCTAGAAATGTAGAGATTAGAGTTCCACTTTCTAAACATTTCCAATCAAACCACTGGCCTCTAGGACCATAGAAGGTTGAATTACTGTCGTAAGTGTGCTGGTAGGATATCAGTGTTAGTAACCAGTTATGTGGCAGTATAGTTCCGTTTGTAGAAATGATATTTCTGGCTTGCATATTCAGTCTAATGTTCCTGAGCTTGATCTCTGCTCTTTTGGTCTCTTAAAAGAAAATCTTGTGTTCAGCAGTTGTTCTGCAAAGTTGGCCAGGACGCTGCAAAACATTTATGATGTGCTAGACGTGGCAATTGTGAATGGCACATTTTCATTCAGAGGGTATGTATCCTGATATAATAATAATAACATAATCAACTAATGCATGTATCCTGTTATTCACAGCTGTCATTCTGACTGCATGTCCCTCTTTCTTTACACTGGACCACCTGCTGGTCTGTCATGAATAAACGCTTTAAGTTCAAAGGCAAGCAGCACTGCAGAAGAGTGTCTCTTGATATTGTTAACTTTGTCACAGATGAGGTCTGCTATAATAACCCTTGTCGAGTTGCAAACATTGGCATTTTCAATGTAGAAATCCTATGTCAAAATGATATAGGGTGTTGGGGAAGGAACCCAGAGACTCATGTTCAAACCCCACCAAGGCAACTTAATCACTATTAGATTGTTACCAAGTCACTTTAACTATGTATTCATCTCCCAGTTGTAAAACTGGTTCAAATACAGGGTCTTACTGGAAACGAGATGCTGTGTGCCAGTTGGGCTTTAGGGTGTTAATTCTAAAATTGTGTATATTAATCTGTAGTGCCCCAAAGTTGGGGGCACAACAGAAAGAAAATGGAAAGGTGCCCAGTCCTATAAGGTGCCCAAGTACAGTATAGAGGTCCCCCAGAAATGCCCAAGTGCCCACGTTTTAGGTGCATACAGCACACACACACACATTTAAATTAATGTAACTAGCCTGAATTGCCAAGCAAATATTACAGTGCCAGCACTGTGCGCCAGAGTAGAATATTGTGCCGAGCTGCACATGCTCAGCATTCTAGTGCCATAATCAGAATGTAGAGTGTTGCTCTTTGAAAATTTATATGTTGTAAGGGGAGAATCGTGGTGACTGTGGAGGTGTGAGGACACAGAAAGTGAGGAGGGATGAGAAGAGCATGCCAGGAGGGCTGAAGCTGTCCCTGAGGACTTTCTTGTGTGCCTCTCTGCCTTCAGTCACTGAAGACAGCATATCTGAATGTGCATTGGGTCTGCAGTGTCATTGGACACCAGAAAATATGTTCCGTTGTATCTTGAAAAGGGCTTGGTGCCCCTTTTTATTATTTTTATTTTAAAAGTACAGTTTCAGTCTCCCAGAGGCAGCGGTAGCAGTGCCGCATCAATTGCACCGATCCCTGGATCCCACAAGGTCCCCTGTCACCCAGTTTCCTGCCTGAAACCCTCTCTCTGTCAGAAAATCCTCCCACCTCCTAATTCAACATCGCTTCAATCTGGTTTGGTGTGGTGAGTTGGCGTTAGCACACTAGCTAAGTGCTGACTTCCCAAAAAAAGAGTCAAAAGTGCTTGTTTATTTTTATTGCTGCAGTGGGTGTAGCCTGCAGATGTATTGCTTTGAGAAAAGGAGTACCTGCATAATTACCTTCCAAACAAGATGGTAGAGTGTTAAAAATAGTGTCCTCCACTGAAGTCTCATTACTACGCTGTCTGTGTGTGTGTATGGGATTTAGAGAGCACTATTTTTTCCTCTCGCTTCATGTTCCCTCCCTGCAAGGCATCAAAGGAGGAAGGATTTTGTCTAGGGGCATAACCAGGATACCTAGATGGACAGGTTTGGGGAGGAGGGCAAGCAGGTGCCACCCACTGGGGCAGGCAGGTGCTCCCAGGTGGAGGAAACTTGCATCCAGGAATAGGAAGGAGATACCTCATCATTTCTACCTTTCCTAGGTTGCAAGAACAGCCTCAGAGGGAACATCAAAAGATTTTGGACAAAGAAGATACCTTAAGGCAACAGCAGAAAGTAGATCTTGTGAATCCTGGAACATTTTGTTAATACTGTTTTTGCTTTTAAACTTCAGATGGCTTTAACAGGATGAAGGATCCGTCCTGTACTGCACCTGCCTGCATCATAATGTGATATAAAACTAAGTCTGGTGTTCACTGTAACCAGCTTAATGTTCCCCTTTCAATAATGATGTACTAAATTATCAACTTACTTTGTCACTTATAAATATCCATATTGTCTGAACTTCTTATCCTAAAACAGTGTTTTTACAATAGAGAAAAATGCTGTATTCAAAGTATTAAAAGAGAAAGAACCAAATTGCACTGCATTTTAAATGCAGTTGGCCAAAACTGTAACTATAAAAATAAATAAAAAATATTTTTTCACTTCAGTTAGGCATCCAATGTCAAAATGAATATTTTTAGCATCTTGCCATATATTGTAGTGCGGTCACCTACTGACAACAGGTGTAGTACAGGACAGTCGGTGTGTAAAATTAGCACTGTGCTTCATGCCAGATGAATGGGGTTGGGGACAAAACTGCTGAAATAAATGAAAAAAATCTATCAAGGGTGATGGTTTTCTCAAATAACAGTAAAAGCACAGTTACTGACACAAGCAGTATCATTCATTTGCAGGGGCCATTGCAAATACCAGCATGAAAATCAAAAGGAAAAAAGTATACCAGTATCACTTCAGTTAGGAAACATAGGGAGATAACAACTGACACATTGGTTTGACTATAAAGGCCTTATAACTGTGTGACAGGGTAAACCCTCCACTGGGAGGCAAGGGGTTAAGATCCTTGCTGAGGGTGAGGAAATGTAAGGAATGCAACATGAACAGGCGGGAGGAGGTCCCTTCTCAGGTGTTGCTGATTAGGGGGGGATTGCTGAAGGGCAGACTGAATCTAGCAAGCAATGAGTTGGAAGCTGGAAAACTGCTGTAGAGAGGAGAAGCTCCCAGGCTGAGAGCTCTGCCAGACAGAGGCTGAAATTTAAGAAAGGAAACAAGCAGAATGCCCAAGGAGAAGGGTTAGTTGCTGGAGAGAGCAGTTGGGGAAAAAAGCTTAAACCTGCTGCTGAGAAAGAGACTGTTTCTAGAGCAGGGAACCCTGACGCAAAGAAGCAAACAGCCAGGTGGAGCCATGAATAGTGAGAGGAATGTACTGATATTATTGGCCTGCAAGTAAGGCTAAAGGGAAAACTATTTGTTTGTGTTTTGTTTGAGACTGCGCATTCAGAGGCTGCTGGCCCACATAGGTGGTTCAAAGACTCCTTTGGTCAAGTCAGCTTGTGAGAAGCTGTTTTGTGTTAAGCATTTATGTTTCCTGACCAGGCTGGAAAAGTTGAACTGACTGTTTATGATTTTTATGGAGCAATAAACTACATTGTTATCTGAGAACTTTAAATGCAGCATGTTGCCTCTCCATCTACCTTAGACCAGCTTGTCACACATGGTGTTAGCAGTGGGATCTGCCCCCTGCTGGAGTGAGCAGGACTAGTTACGTTCTGGAAAAATGGAGATGGCGAAATTGCTGAAGTTCCTTGCAGAACAACAACAACAGGCTTTCATGCAGCTGACACAGCAGCAGCAAGAGGCACAAGAGTGGGTGCAACAAGCACAACAGGCTCAGCAACAACAGGTTCTCACCCAGCTGGCTCAGCAGTAGCAGGAGGTGCAACAGTGGGTGCAACAAGCACAACAGGCTCAGCAACAACAGGTTCTCACCCAGCTGGCTCAGCTGCAGCAGGAGGCACAACAAGCCCAAAAGGAGGCACTATAATGGGCACAACAAGTGCAACAGAAAGCACAACAGCAGTTTCTTATACAGCTGGGGCAACAAAAACAGCAGCTCCTGCAGCACCTGGTGCAACAGTCACAACAAGACCCTACTGTTGAGGCTAGTCCAGCTATTGTGGGGCCAGGGGTTCCTAGGATGAATGCCATGCTGACCAAAATCATGTCTGAGGATGATCCAGAGGCCTTTCTGGTAATGTTCGAATGAGTGGCAGAAGCTACTGGATGGCCAAGACACCAGTGGGCTGCCCCCCTTGCCTCTTGTCTGACCGGGGAAACACAAGCGGCCTATTGAGCTCTGGACAGTACCACAGGCAGGGAATACACAGAGGTGAAAGTAGCAATCATGCACCACCTAGGCATCAACTCAAAAAGTTACCGATAGAGGTTCTGGAGCTTCAAATTTGCAGCAGGTGCATGACCCAGAGCAGTTGGACAACAATTGAGGGACCTGTGTTGGCACTGGTTAAAACCCAAAGGATATAGTGGCCCTGAGGTGGCCAAGTTAATCATATTGGAACAATTTCTGAACATCCTGCCCCCAAGAATTCAGAGCTGGATCCACAAACAGAAGATCATGCTAGCAGAGGCCATGCGGATCTCAGAACAAGTGTTGGAAGCTAAACTCTCCTCTCACCCAGTGAACCAGCTTATGAGGCCACCTTGGAAGATAGGGAATCAGCTCGGAAACCAAAATGAAGAAGTATTATCTGGAACAGTGAAGGGACTGTGGGCCTTTAGGGAGGGGGGTTATGGCCCAAATTAGGGTCAGACTCTGGGAAGGATGGCAACCCAGAGGCCAAGGAAGACTTTTCCTGAGGGCGCATTGCCTAAACCCGGAGGCTCACCCCATAGCTGAGACACAGGTTTTTCATGTGGACAGAAGGGTCACTTTGCAAAGAACTGCCCCCACATGGACTGTACCTTCTTAGACTGCATGTTTACAGATGTATATTCACTTTGCAATGGGGTGGAGGCTCTGAGTCATTAGATTCTGTGATCCCTGTCGAGGTAGAAGGAATAGAGATTGCACTAGATGTAAGAAGGAAGAGGAGTCTCTGTTTCACATCTTCTGGAGCTGCTCCAAAGTTGTCCCACTTTGGAACACTATCCAGAAAAACGTTGACCCTTTATTAGGCTTGCAGGAATTATTTACCCCAGAAATTTGCCTATTAGGTGAATATTCGGCCATTCCGGTTTTAATTTGAAGGTATCATATGACCCTTATCTCTATGTCCTTCAAGAAATTAGTTTTACGCCATTGGAAGGACAATGACAATATTTCATATACGGAGTGGCTTAATGAACTCCTCGCAAACCTCAGGACGGAGAGGACAATAGCCAGTCTCAATAACGGGCCCAAGAAATACGCAAAAAAATGGGAACTCTTGCACACCTTACATTCCCTTTGATATCCCTACCCTTGCATATAAGATGCCATTTCTTAAGTAGAATCCAGAGAGTTTTCTGTGTTGCATAATATGTGGGAGGGGGTGGCTTTAATGGGGAGGGGGTTTGTGGGGGATGGAGTGGAGGGAGGGTGGGTGGAGTAAAGATCCTTGTTATTGTGAATATTACATTTACTATGAAAGATGTTCCGGACCTGTTCTCATTATTGTAAAATTCAATAAACTTTAATTTGAAAAAAAAAAAAAAAAAAAAAGAAGGGATAGAGACGGAGGCCCTGGTGGACTCAGGAAGCCACCAGACCCTAGTCAGAGCAGCCCTTGTGAACCCTCGATGCTGGCATGACCAGAATCCCGTCCCTATTCGATGTGTGCATGGGGATGTAAGGGTCTACCCTAGTGCTATGGTTACTCTTACCCTGGAGGTCCAAACACATACTATAAAGGTGGGGGTTGCCCCTGGATTACCCTATCCAGTGTTACAGGGGAGAGATTAGAAATGGTATGATGCTGTATGGAATGCAGACTTATCTTTGGTAATTACCCAGTCTAATAGTCATGAAGGGGGAGAGGTCAGTCACCCAAAACTGGGAGAAATCTTTCCCTTTCTGGACCCAGGGATTTTTAACCCCCAGATGAGAACCCACAAATCTAAGCAAGAACATAGGGTAGCAAAGGAAAGAGGACCTGAAAGGTCAGGTGCACAGGAGGGAGGTGAAGCTAAGACAATAGTGGATCCAGATCCACAGCCTGGCCCTCACCCTGACCCACCTAACCACAGCCCCAGAGGGCCACCCTTATCAGAGCAAGATGTGTTAAAGCACTTCCCTGACATTGCCAAAGAACAACAGGCTGATGGTATACTCAGCTGGATATTCACCCAGATGGCTAGTAGGGAAGGGGAAGTGATCGATGAGGATCAGGCAGCATGCTATCCTCATTTTGAGTTGCAAGGAGATATCTTGTATCAGGTTAGCAAGGAGGCCCAGATGGGGGAAATCTGGCATCAGTTGCTGATCCCTTGAATCTTTCAGAGGGAATTACTATGCCTCACCCACTCCATTCCTGTGGCAGGGCACTGTGGGGTAGAGAATACACTAGCCTGACTGTTACCTCAATTTTTTTGGCCGGGCATCTATCAACATGTTAAGGATTATTGTGCATCCTACCCCGAGTGCCAGCTAGTAGCCCCAAAGGGTGGTCAAAAGGCCCCTGTAGTGCCCCTACCCATTATGGAGGCACCATTTGACTGGATTAGGGTAGCTATAGTGGGACTCCTTGAAAAGAGCGCAGGGGGCACTGATACATTCTGGTGATTGTTGACTATACTACCCAGTACCCCGAGGCCATTCCATTATGAACCATTTCTGCCAAAATTATAGCCTGGGAAATATTAAAGGTCTTTAGTCATATGGGAATACTGAAGGAAATGTTGACTGACCAGGGAATTAGCTCCATAAGGACCTCAATTTACCATCCCTAGATGGATGGCCTCATGGAGTAATTCAACAAAACCCTCAAAATGATGTTTCAAAAGTTTATGACCACTGAAGTCAGGGACTGGGACAAGTTACTTCCCTTACTGATGTTTGCAATGCGGGAGGTCCCTCAAGCATCTACGGGATTTGCTACTTTTGAACTCCTTTAAGAGTGCCACCCTCGAGGTGTATTTGACATAGTAAAGGAGATGTGGGGGAAACCCGATCCCAAGAATGAAAATGTGGTGCATTATGTCCTGGAATTGAGGGAAAGGTTAGATCGGGTGGGGAAATTTGCCAGAGAGAATCCGGTGAAAGCTCAACAAAGACAAGAGTACTATTACAATCAAGGAGCCCGGTTGAGGGAATATTAACCAGGTGAGCAGGTACTAGTTTTGTTGCTGAGCAGTTAGAATAAACTTCTATCCAAATGGAAGGGCCTTACGAAGTTACCTGGAGGGTGGGCCCATTTGACTATGAAGTTTGCCAGCCAGATAGGCGAAGAGACCCAGATCTACCATGTAAATTTGCTGAAACCCTGTAACCAGTGGGACAGCCTATTAATTTCCCCTGGACCAGACATAGTGGATCTGGGACCCCAAGTGCCCAAGGAGAATCCGGGGATACAAGTCCCAATAGGAGAACAAATGTCTCACACACAGAAACAGCAACTGGGAGAGTTGGTAAGCCAGTTTTTGGATGTTTTTTCTTCCCTCCCGGGGACAACCCATATGATACATACTAACATACTAACATACTATTTGCCAGCAGATTAGGCCTTACGGTCTATCGAATCTGCTCGAACCTTAGATCCTTAGTTGGGTGCTGAGGCCCTCCCATCCCTTGTGCTCCAGAAACCTCTATCATCCATCCCCACCCCCCTGGGACAGGCCATCATCTGATACTTCCACTTTCTGTGTCTGTCCCACCCTCTGAAGCCTCCACTGTGGATCTCTGAACCAGCTCACCAGGCAGTGCATTTCAAGGGTCCACCACCCTCTCAGTGAAAACTCCTCCTCTTCCCCCTCACCCTTCCACCTTCCAACTTCAAACCATGCCTCTGGTGATCCCTCCTGCTTTAGTCTAAAGATCCCTCCATGTTTACCCTATTTATTCCCTTGAGGTACTTGAAGACCTCAATCATGTCCCCCTGTCTCTCCTCTCCTCCAATGAAAACAGGCAGAGCTCCTCAAGTCTGTCCTCATACGTCAAATCCCATAGCCCTTGTATCATCTTAGTTGCCCTCCTCTGTACCCTCTCCAGGAGCTGTATGTCCCTCTTCAAGTGTGGTCTCCAGTACTGTACACAGTACTCAAGGTGTGGTCTAACCAGTCCATTGAACAGCGGCAGAATCACTTCCTTGCTCCTAGAGGTGATCCTCCTTACGATGCATCCCAACATCCTGTTTGCCTTGCTAGCCACTCTACTGCACTGCTCAGAGTTATTCATACATGCATCCACCATGACCCCTAGGTCTTTTTCCCCTATTGAGGCCTCCAGCACCTCCCCTCCCCTCCCAGGGTGTACTTGTGTTTAGGGTTTCCCTGACCAAGATGCAACACCTTGTACTTGGTGATATTGAAATTTAATTTCCATGTGTGAGCCCAGCTTTCCAGGGTGTCCAGGTCCTCTTGCAGGGCCAACCTCCGCTCTTCTCCCTCAACTACTGCTCCCACCTTGGAGTCATCCGTGAAGAGACTCATTTCACACCCTATACCCTCCCTGATGTCCGATATGTATGCATTAAACAGGATTGGACCCAGGACCGAGCCCTGCGGTATCCCACTACCAACCTCTCTAGGGTTCAAGAGCTCCCCACAGACCACTACTCTCTGGTGCATCCAACTAGCCAGTTTTCAATCCATCTGACCATAAAAGGGCCTACTCCTAACCCCATCAGTTTCTCCACCAGACCATTGTGGGGGACAGAGTCAAACGCCTTGCTGAAGTCCAAGAATAATACATCCACAGGCTTTCCCCTGTCCAGTTCTGATGTCACCCATTCGTAGAACTCCATAAGATTGGTTTGACATGATCTACCTGGCACAAACTCATGTTGCCCAGTATCCAGACCTCTCACTTCCTCCAAGTACACCCCCAATCGTTCCTTTAGTATACTGTCCATTAATTTTCCCACCACCGAGGTCAAACTGATGGGTCTATAGTTACCTGGTACTTCCCTCGACCCCCCTTTAAGGATTGGCACCACATGTGCCTCTCGCCAATCCCTACATACCCTCCCTGTCTCAAGTGACCTGTTGAAGAGCTCTGCCAGGGGTGCAGCCAGTATGTCCGCCAATTCCCATAGTACTCTCAGATGCATGCCATCCGGCCCGGGAGATTTGTCTTTCTTTAGGGCCTTGAGGGCTAACCACACCCTTTTGGCGGAGATTGCATCATCTGTCCCCTCCACCTTACTGGCCTTTTATCCCATATCAGATACTTGACACCCTGGGGTACCTCTCTCTCCCTCTTGCTCCCATTTCTGTTGCTCCCCTGATCCCACTCACTGCCGTTCTATCCCTTCATGCCTTGCTTTGTAGATATCCCATCCCCTCCCTAATGAACACAGAGTCAAAGTACTCATTAACATATTCTGCCTGGTCCCTCGCCTCTTCCACCCACCCTCCTCCTGATCTCAATCTGCTGAGATGGCCCTTAGTTTTTCTCCTTCTCCCCAATGTACTGGAAGAACCCCTTTTCCCCTCCATGTGTCCCCTGTGCCAGCCGCTGCTCTTTACTGGACTTTGCTCCCCTCACCATCTGGGTGACTTTTCTAGATGCAAGATGGTACATTTCCTTATCCCTATCCTCTTGTTGTTTTATATTTTTGTAGGCCGCCTTCTTTTCTCTGACTGCTACCTATACCTCACTGGACCACCAACATGGTTTATGTGACCTTGCTCCCTTATGTTTCAACTTAGCGCAGATCCTGACTGCCTCATGAAGTCCCTGTTTTATGACCTCCCATCTCCTTTCCACACTTGTCATTGATGTAATCCCCTTCAAGTGATCCTTGAGAATATTTCCCATGCCCACAAAGTCTTCCCCCCTGAAGTCCACTGCCAGTGTCCTAGATCTCACCCCCCTTCCCCCATGCTTATTTGAAACCAGACAGTATTGTGGTCGCTGTCAGTCAGGGGGTCCTGTACAACCAGGTCCCTTACCAGATCCCCATCTGCCAGAACCTTGATAGGTCATCATATAGAAACTGAGCCAAAGGAGACGGTGCGGCAGTGACATTATCGCTACCGAAGCCGCACAAGACACCATTAAGAAAGAGTTAAGGACATGCTCAAGTTGGGGGTGATTGAGGAATACAGCAGTGATTGGTGTAGTCCCATAGTGTTAGTACCAAAAGAAGGTGGGACTACTCGATTCTGTATTGATTTTTGCAGGTTCAATGCCATCTCGAAGTTTGATGCCTACCCCATGCCCTGGGTAGACAAACTGTTGGATAGACCAGGGAAAGCCAAATGCATCGTGACTTTGGACCTAACAAAAGGGTACTGGTAAATCCCTTTGACCCTGGAGTCTCAGGAAAAGACAATGTTTGCCACCACCTTTGAGCTCTACCAGTTCTGTACCATGCCTTTCAGCTTACATGGGGCACCTGTGACCTTTCAAAGGCTCATGAATCACCTTCTGTGGCCCCATGCCCACTATGCAGCTGCTTACCTAGATGACATAGTGATCCACAGCACTGACTGTGAGTCTCGCGTACTCAAGGTGGCAGCAGTACTGCAGTCCTTATGAGAAGTAGGGCTGATTGTCAATCCAGTGAAGTGCACTTTGGCCAAAGCCGAAACTAAGTACTTAGGGTACTGCATAGGCAATGGATGGGTGAAACCCTTGGTCAGTAAGGTCCATGCCATAGCTGAGTGCCCAATACCCACCACAAAAACCCAGGTGAGGGCCTTCCTAGGACTAACGGGGTATTACCACAGGTTAATACCAAACTTCTCCATCCTTCCCAGCTCCCTTATTGATCTCACCCAGAAATCTCCCCCAAATAAGGTCCAACAGTTGGAGGAGTGTGACCAGGCCTTCACACAGCTCAAAGCAACCCTGTGCAGAGAGCCAGTGTTATGCAGTCCTGATTTCAACAGGACCTTTATCCTGCAGACAGATGCATCTGAAGTAGGTCTGGGAGCCATGTTCTCCCAGGAATTTGAGGGGGTGGAACATCCTATCCTCTACCTCAGTCAGGAACTCTTCCCCTAGGAGAAAAACTATGTGGTAATAGAGAAAGAGTGTGTCATGGTCAAGTGGGCTATGGATGCCCTCCACTGCTGCCTGCATGGCTGGCATTTTATCCTGGTCACAGATCATGCTCACCTTAGGTGGCTACAGGTGATGATGGATGACAACCCCAGCATCACCAGGTGGTACTTGGCCATGCAGCCATTCTCATTTACAGTACATCACCAGGCTGGGACCCAGAATGGAAATACAGAATTCCTGTCCTGGGGGAAATGGTCAGGGGCCAACCAACTGTACCTTCACACAAAGCGGGGGAGGTATGTGACAGGGTAAACCCTACACTGGGAGTCAAGGGGTTAAGATCCTTGCTGAGGCTGAGGAAATGCAAGGAATTCAACCTGAACAGGTGGGGGGCCCCCTCCTCAGGTGTTGCTGATTAGGGGGATTGCTGAAAGGCAGACTGAATCCAGCAAGCAGTGAGTGGGAAGCTGGAAAACTGCTGTAGAGTGGAGAAGCTCCCAGGCAGAGGGCTCTGCAAGACAGAGGCTGAAATTTAAGAAAGGAAACAGAGCAGAATGCCCAAGGAGAAGGGTTAGTTGCTGGAGAGAGCGGTTGGGGAAAAAAGCTTGAACCTGCTGCTGATGAAGAGACTGTTTCTAGAGTAGGGAACCCTGAGGCAAAGAAGCAGCCCAGCCAGCTGGAGCTATGAATGGTGAGTGGAATCTACTAACAGTATTAGCCTGCAAGTAAGGCTAAAGGGAAAACGGTTTGTGTTTTGTTTGAGACTGTGCATTCGGAGGCTGCTGGCCCACATAGGTGGTTCAAAGACTCCTTTGGTCAAGTCAGCCTGTGAGAAGCTGTTTTGTGTTAAGCATTTATGTTTCCTGACCAGGCTCGAAAAGTTGAACTGACTGTTAATGATTTTTCTGGAGTAATAAACGACATTGTCATCTGTGAACTTTAAACGCAGCGTGTTGCCTCTCCATCTACCTTAGACCAGCTTGTCACACACTGTCTAACAGTGATTTCTGTGCAGAGAGCAGCAGTGATTCACAGAGGGATAATCAGGTACCCTAAATGTAATGTGTCTCTATGAGAACATGATCCAGTTCCTGGGCAACATTACCTGATAGACATAATTTCTGTTTTACCTTTGCAAAACATCTGCCACTGTACTACATTTGGCAGTCATTGAAAAATGTTTCCCTGCTATTCATCCCACAGTTTTAGGGTGAGTTAGTCCATCTTGAGTTATGTACTGCATATACAATTCAATTGCTAAGAGGTCCTGACCATGTTCACCCTTCCTCAAGCCAAGCCAGCTACAGTAAGTCTAGCACTAACAATAATGGGAAGATTATGCCATTAGCAAGAATCTCTTTAAATAGCCTTTTTTGGCAAATTGAAACCTCCTCCATAGTGTTTTATTTGGCTTGAGAGAAGTTAAAGGAAAACTCCACCCAATGTCCAAGTCTGGTGCCTCTGCGATTTCTCTGAATTTACTAAAAAAAAGAACTATCCTGCACAATTTGAGTCCCTCCATAGGAGACATCAATAAAGTAACCAAATACTAAGTAAGGACTGGATCACAAAAAAACAAACAGTCACAAAGCCCACTTAGCCAGTGGATGACCACAGCTGCAGAATGATTAAATTTGTTTACAAGCAGTCAAGCACTGCCTTCTACACAAGACACACACACACACACACACACACACACACACACACACAGGACCCAAAGAATCATAGTGTGGTACCTGTTACATCAAAATAACTACTAAAGCATGAATCTAGCCCTTGAGGTTGCAAAGGTACCTGTGAAAGTTTTTAAATATTATAAATACATTTGCAAGTACCTAGATAATGAAATTAATATGTCTGAGTAGTACATGAATAAAAATGTAATTATTGCCAATGTGTAATAATTACATGAAATTGGATTTAATTTTGCTGCCCTGTAAGTTTGGTATATTGTATCTGTAATCAATGCAGGTTATAGTACATTAAACAATGACAGTACATAAAAGGTAATAAATATAACAGTGGGCGCATGGTATAAAAGGCAAAAAAAACTTGCCAAAGTTGGTACAGAAATGGTAATGTTAGTTCTGTAAAGGACATCATTGAAATAATCCAATTTGTGAAGAAGTTGGTAGGAAATATACAGAAGAGTCACTTATTTTGAGTTGATCCATGTAACAATGAAATATTTTGGTTATGATATTTCAGTAGCAGTAATGCAGTAGCCAGTTAACTATTAGCCAGTCACTTTCAGTCCATAAATCCAGACTATATGGGTCTGGTTTCTTAGCAGTAATTTAAGATTGCTTATATCCAGCAACCTCAGAAGCAAATGTTGGATGTGATGTGATAAGCAACATTGTATAGGCACTAAAAACAAAGGCCTTGCTTAAGAAAATATCCTTTGCATGGAAAGTAGATTTGCCACTGGCATGTAAGATTCACTCAATGTGAATTACTGGGAAAGGAATTTAAAGTCATTTGCATTTCAGACAGAAAGTCTAGCAGTTTTCCTATAGATCCTGCCACCTGAAATTTACCATTATTGTGTGAAGTGACTGAAGGCTTGGGATTTTAGCATATGAATAGATATTGTGCTTTGACGTTTAATACATAGAGTGTGATAATGTCATGGGCAGAGGAAAATGATGGAGTCTATAGGAAAAGAAGCTTTATACAAAATAATTTATTACTCTGTTGTGTGAGTGAAGCATATCTGAACACTGTGTAGGTCACAGAAATTAAATCTACAAACAAACTATGAGCATTATTATTAAACTTCAGTGTAAGTGAAGCATATCTGAATACTAATGAGTAAACAGACCTGCACTCTGCGGGGGGGGGGGGGTGTTACCCTGTGACAAGAAAAACAGTAACTGGAGGTTTAAAGTCAAGGTACAATCGAAGGTGTATAACTTTTTGCACAGATCCGTGGCCTCCCTGTGTCAATGGCCACAATTCCTGCTAAGCATTAAAAACAGACAACAGACAATATAAGCAGAAAACATGGAAATGGAGAAGTTATTGTAATTTTCAGGATAGAGTATTGGGTTGCTTACTGTACTGCTGTTTTTTCCCTTGTGTTTGCTATTGTGCTAGCATATACTGCAACAGTGAAATTAACCATCACAGTCAAAAGTTTGTGCACTGGAAAGGCTCAGCTGCCTACAGAGTCCTTCCTTCCCTCACACACACACACTCACACTCACACATGGTTCCTGCAATATTATTATTGTGACACACTTGGCAGCAGACCAAAAAAAAAGTTCTCAGTAGAACTGTCAACCTCTGGCAGTTATAGGACTGCAGAGACTGATCATGCCATGTTGTATTTTAGGCATGCTTTTTATGTTTGCTTATGCGCATGTGCCAGAAATATGTGACAGCTTGCAGGAGTAGCAGTTTGTGGATGTGCTGTCATGTTGTCACCAATGCCCCCACTGCTTTGTTGGGCTTGTCTCTGAGGCAGCAATAACTGAGCATGCTATGTATGACAGCAGTGCAAAAGCGTGCCACCAACTTGAAAGAATTTCACTGCTGCAATGAGGGAGCACCCCCTCATTGCAAGGCGTGCCTTGCCTGGTGTAACATTTCAGTAAACATGGTGGCAGCTGTCACTGTTGACGTCTGCCTCTAGTCCCCAGAAAGCTGATGTTGGGAATGCCCAATCCCCCCTGTAGGCATGCCCCCTCCCCAGTTCATTTGCTGATGGGGGAGCCCAATCCTCATCAGCATAATGGTCCCCCGTCCAATAATTTGTCTGCTGAGGGGGAGCCCAATCCCTCTCAGCATCATGCCCCCTTAAACAAAGACCCTTACTTGTTTGCTGATGGGGTACCCAATCCTTGTTGGCTCCAGTCCCCTTCCCCCACAAAACACCTAGGTGGCATGCTGGGAGCCCACCCCCAGCGTGCCAGATGTCCCTGTATCAAAGAAAACCTTTCCGCAACAGTTTTTTATTTTGTTTAACCTGTGAACAAGAAAATGGATCCTCATTGTCTGTGGTGCCCCCTTCCCCAACCTACACCCACCATCTGCACACCCCACCTCTCCACCCACCCTCACCCCATACTTAGCTCCAGACCCTGGCGCAATGATCTTCGGTAGAGCGAGAATGTGTCTGCACTATTCAAAGCTGACTGCAAACTGAAGAAATGTCAGTCAGCTATATAATGGCATACAGTAAATAGGGTTTTTTCAATTTAGGTGGATATCTTAGCCAGTTTTGTGACTTTCGGCACCAAATTTTCAACATGGGGTTTTTGGGACCCCCACCTCAGAAATTCAGTCACTGTCATGTCATTATTCAGTCCCAAAAGGTGATTTTTGTGGTTACTGTGTGGAATCACCTTTTGGGACTGATTAACAAAACAACAGTGTCACTGTTCATGAGGAAGGCTGCCAAAAAGTCTATGTTGCAAATTTGGTGAAAAAATCAAAAAAAATGACTGTGTTACGAAAGTGCATTGTGCACGTTCCACCCTTGCTCATAATTTCAAGAATTTTTAATATTTTCACTCCAGATTTTCATCATTGCCATTTTTTCACACCTCCTTATGAACAGTACAGCTGTCATTTTTCACATCCTGCTGGAAATGTGTTTTCGCACATCTAGCACACAATGGCGCGGTCATTGTGGGAAATCAATGTTTGTGACAGATTAAGAAAATCACAGTGACACTTCATGAGTGGAGGTCCCAGAATAACTATGTTGAAAATTTGGTGGCAAAATTCCACAAAATGACTAAGTTATGAGCGTGCATTGCACAATTTCCATGCACACTTATAACTTTGAGAATGTTTAATATTTTTACTCCAGATTTTCAACATTGCCATTTTTTCACACCTCCTTATGAGCATTACAGCTGTGATTTTTCATATCCTGCCCAAAATGTGGTTTTGCACATCTGGAGCACAATGGGCACAGTCGCTGTATGAAATCAATGTTTGGGTCAGATTAAGAAAATCACAGTGCCACTGTTCATGAGTGAAGGTCCCAAAATGCCAGTGTTGAAACTCTGGTGTAACAAATCCCCCAAATAATTGCATTATGGGTGTGTGTGTTGTGCAGTTTCTATGCAAGCTCATGACTTCATAAATTTTTTTAAATTTTCAATCCAGATTTTCAATATTACCATTTTTTTACACCCCCTCATGATCAATACAGCTGTCATTTTTTACATCCTGTTCAAAATGTGTTTTTGTACCTGTGGCACCAAATGGCACAGTCACTGTTCAAAATCACCTTTCAACTAATGAACTGATAGTGTCACTGTTCATGTGGTGGGGTCACAAAAAGCCCATGTTGAAAACTTGGAGTGAAAATACAAAGGAGCGCCCAGGGCATTAGGGTTTCTGACCATAACACCCTGCTCTGTAGGGACTAACAAGCATCAGGGGTGTGACTTGGGATTCTCAACAGTAATGCTCATGCCATTCTACCCCCATCCCTATTCTGCAGTCAGTGGCGGTTATCAAGGTGTGCCTTTGACTCTTCAGCCCCAAAGTTCACTCCATTCTCCTATACTGCACCCATTTCAGCTCATTTCCTTATGGAATGGTGTGAGTGTAAAGCTCAAACACCCCAAGGCACACCTCAACACTTGTCTGTGTCTGCAAGGTAGAGTGAGGTGAAATGGCATGAGCGTTATGGATGATGATCGAAAGGCACACCCCGATGCCTATCCATCTCTGCAGGGTGGGGGTGGGGTTGGCGTCACTGCAATACTTCACTGCCATTCCTATTCTGCCTGTCTGTCTGTCTGTCTGTTTCTCTCTCTCCCTCTTTATCTATCTGTCTCTCTCTTTATCTATCTGTCTGTCTGTTCATGTAATCATCTATCTTTCTATTAATTGCATGTATCGCTGTTTACCTATTTGTAAGACAAACCTGCACATCACATTTTGCCTGTACTCTGAGAACATACTTATGAAACTCTACAAATTTGTACTCCACTCCTGCATAGACCTCATACTTTCCTAATATTCCCATTATCACAAGCATAACAACCTTAACCTTATCAACAGCGAACCCCTCTTAAAGTTACTATCACATTTTCTTTGCTAACAGTCCATCATTACACCTGACTGTCTGACATCAACACATTGCTTAATTATAACTTACATCACCTCATGGACAAAACCCTTGTTTCTCTAAAAAAAAAAAAAAAAAGTGTAAATAATCCCAAGGCTGAACATATGCCAGCCATTACCTTTTCATGTACTGCCACCTTCTCTACCATCATGGGGAGTTGCATATGTTTCCCATGAAGCTTTGCATTATTGGGGTATGTGCAACTGTGTTTTCTTTAAAATTTGGCTGTATGGTCAATATCCTCCGGGATAACACATACCTCAGTAGCATTTGCTCTGGGGTTCTTTTGTAAACCTATATTGCTTACTATTCCTTCCACTAAAATGTACACCTCCATATATTTTCCTAATAATGTGTATGCCTTCCTTAGAACAGAAACTAAAGCAAATCTTACTACTTACAAATCATTGTGTTGTTTCTCCATGCCTCCTTAACAATTCCACACAACTTCACTAACTTCATTATGCAGCCGTGGTGGCTCTGACCAGATTTTGTTTTATTTGTTATTGCTAGGCACTCAGTGTAGCAGCTGATGGCTGAGAGTGGGCGGGGCCAAATTAGCATAACCTAGTACTCAGAGCATAGTGACGCCCAAGGGAGGAGTCGGGGACAGAAGCTCTGTGTGGGAGCTATTAAATGTACATAAGGGGAGTTCCCAAAAAGTGGAGTTAAAGTGGTCTATGGGGAGGCTTGTGCCAGTTCTTAAAGCGGCTTAGCAGAGAAAGCCTGTGCCAGTTCTTAAAGCAGCCTAGCAGTGGAGGTCTGTGCCCATTCTTAAAGTGGTTTAGCAGGAGAGGTCTGTGCCAGTTCTTAAAGCGGCCTAGCAGGGGAGGTCTGTGCCAGTTCTTAAAGTGACCTAGCAGCGGAGGCCTGTGCCAGTCCAGAAAAGCCTGAGTTGTTAAAGGGGCAACACTAGGCCCATAGCCAGATAGGGGCCCAGCAGCATTAGTGATCCCAGGTGTTACAGGAGCCTAGCTAGCCACCTAGACCCACAGGTGTTAGAGGGGCCCTAGTTCAACATTTGAGTTTATAGCATTTTGAGGTAGCCTAGTCCCACTGCAGTGTATCCACAGTAGCAAGAGAACCTGATTTAGCTAGAGGGAACCCCTGGTAGTTAGGTCCACTGAAGCTAGGGTTCATCCAGAAGATTAAGGTGCCTGTTTATTTACCATGGTTTGAACATTGAGACTGTGTAATTGACCATTACAATAGGAACTGAGACAATCATTGCATTGCTGTTAATCCTACAAACAGTATAAGTGCCAGAACTGTCCTTGTGTTGCTTTATGCCAGTATTTCAGTGTCAGAAAAGTATTCAAATCAGTCTTCAGCAGGTCTTCAGAGTCACTTCTCCAATGTACATCGAGATCAGTGTTCATCAGTTCTCCAGAAATCATCTCCCAGTGCATCTCTGAAACAGTCAACAGCAACTTCCTGAAGAACCGTGCCACAGTCATCTCAGTTGCAACGTCCTGTTTATTATTTTCCTCTCTCCAGTTCCCAGTGTACGGCCTGGCCCAGTACAAAATTTTGCTGTCCATTTTCTTGTTTTGTGGTCTGTACTGAAATGTCATCTAGATCTTCTGTTTCAGTACCCTGCATCATTATCCTGTTACTTATTTTACATCAGTCCTTGGCTCGTCCAGCCTTGGTGCCCAGAACCCTGCTGTTCTCTCATGTTCCACAGACTTCTTTCTCCCAGCATCTTCTTTGTATCCTGGCTGTCCAGAAGCAGGCTGTGGCTGAGTGTTCTGCATCTTCTTCATTTCCCAACAGTCCAGAAGTGGGCTGTGGCCAGTTGTTCTGCATCTTCTTCATCTCCCAGCAGTCCAGAAGTGGACTGTGACCAGTTGTTCTTCATCTTCCTGCAGTCCAGAAGTGGGCTGTGGCCAGTTCAGCATCTTCTTCTTCCGGCAGTCCAGAAGCAGACTGTGGCCAGGTCTGTTGTGTTTCAGTTCCAGCGGCCCTCAGTGGGTTTTGAGCCGAGGAAATATTTGTGTTGTTCCTAAATTCTGGCAACCATAGAGAAGTGGGTGTGGCTGAGAACTCATGGCCTGTTCAAAATCCTCACTGCATTCCCCTAGTTTTTAAATCATTCTAGCCAGTGAGCCAAGTTGTTCCCCATGTGTTTCCATATCCCGCATCCCAGTTTCTTCTCGACGACAGAGAAAGCTCAACCGTGCATGAACTGCCTTTTATGACCCATGTAGAGTCTTGTAAGTGACATGCTTTAGAGTTTCTTAGAGTGGCATACTCCAGGTAATAGGCCCTAGGTAGAGGTGCACCTCAGGATAGTATTTGAGATTGCATAGTGATTCACTGATCTTAGAAGATAGAACTCTCTTAAAGCAGAGCTGTTACAGTTGATTATTGAAAGTGTGCATGGAGTCACCCTCGTACGAGGTATAGAGAATAGATTGTTCTTAAAGTGGAGCTGTTACAGTCATTTGATGTAGAGTTCTCCTCATACAGGAGAGTAGGGATAAGATTTCCCTGTGACCGTGTTCCCTTTCCCCATTTGTGTGAATAAAAGCCTGTCAGACATTTAGAATTTATTTCTGACTCCCGCCTCTCTTTGTCAGGTGCCAACATCCACCTCCTTGGGACCTGTGTTCATAATTTGTGTGCAAGTTACTGGCATCATCACAACACAGTTGCTTTATTTACCCTTTTATATTTCTGTGGAGACCCAGCGCATGCTAACATCCATTTTACCATCATCGGTGTGCCATATACACTACTGGTCAAAAGTTTTAGAACACCCCCATTTTTCCAGTTTTTATTGAAATTTAAGCAATTCAAGTCCAGTGAATAACCTGAAATGGTACAAAGGTAAGCGGTAAACTGCTAGAGGTTAAAAAAAAAGTTTAGGTTAGCAAAAACTGCTGTAGAGAATTGCAAAAAGCCAAAGTGTCAGTGAGTACAGTTTCCTACACCATCAAAAGACACTTGGAAACGGAGGAAACTCTGACAGGAAGAGGTTTGGCAGACCCAAACACAACAGAATCAGAAGACAAGTTTCTGAGAGTCAACAGCTTGCGTGATAGGTGGCTCACAGGACAACAGCACAGATTGACTGGCACCCTGAACCAAAAGGGCTACCACAGCATTTTGCAGCGCCATGCAATACCCTCTGGTCTACACCTAGTTGGTCAGGGGTTCATCCTACAGCAAGATAATGACCTAAAACATACCTCCAGGCTATGTCAGAACTATCTTCGAGGAAAAGAACAAGATGGTAGGCTTCAAATCATGGAATGGCCAGCACAGTCTCCAGACTTAATCCCATCGAGCTGGTTTGGGATGAACTGGACAGAAGGGTGAAAGCAAAGCAACCTACAAGTGCAACACATTTGTGGGAACTTCTGCAACAGTGTTGGGAAGAACTTCCCGAACAATATTTGATGTCCATTGTAGGAAGAATGCCACGAGTGTGTTCGGCGGTTACAGTACATCTGCAAAAGGTGGCTACTTTGATGAGTCAAAAATTTAGATTAAATTTTGTTAAACAAAATGATTCTATGATTTCTTTTTTATCTCCAATTGTTTATTTGTTCTATGCTTTAATTTCAGAGTACATTGAGACATTAACCTGCGTAGATTTCAATAAAAACTGGAAAAATGGGGGTGCTCTAAAACTTTTGACCAGTAGTGTATATAGATATATATATATAGAGAGAGAGAGAGATATAGATATATATATAGAGAGAGAGAGCGCGATATGGGATACATGATGGGAAGGAGTGAGATATGGGAAATAGTCTCCCTCCTACAGAGTGAGCTCTGTATTTTCACAAGTGCCAAATGCACGAGTGAGAATGCACAGCTCACTCTGCACGAGGGAGAATATTTCCCATATCTCAGGGCATGACATCATGTATGCTATTGATACAAATGGGGTGGGAGCGTATGAAGTGTCATGTTTTGCTATGTCTTTTTCCTGTATTTATGTGCTTTTTTTTTTTTCCATTTGAGTTTGTCTTTAGTAACTAATTTTTGGTAGGCAGGTGAGTTTTTTGGGCAGTTAAGTGATTTGTTCAGATTTTCACAGCATGCAAGTGGAGGTTGTGAGAATCAAACCCAGGTCTGGCTGCTGGCTGTGCCAAGCTTGTTCAGAGCTCATTACTCCAAGCTCTAGGCTATACTGAAGCACTGTTTGTCTGTGGTCTGTGAGTGTGGGAGTGTTTCTGAATGGGCTGGGATTGTTAGAAGCACTGTGAAACACAGGTGATTGTGTTTGGCTATGCTAATTGTGTGAGTTGCAGGTTGCAGTGAGAAAGAGAAACTGCTTGTAAATGAGTTTCATTTGAATTCAGGTTTCTCTGAAGCTGAGATTAGCACAGAAATGGGCTAGGAGTGTTGGAAACTTTGGGACACAGGTAAGTGTTTTGCAATGCTAACTGAGTGATTTGCAGGCTTCAGTGAGACAGAAACTGATTTTTGAAACACTTTCATTTAGAATGCTAGCTTGAGTGAGTGATTACATAAGCAGAGTGTTTAAAACTGTTGTCATCAGCATTTATCTCACTGCAGGGAGCATTTATCTTACTGCAGTGAAAATATCTCAGTTTATTGCACTGGAATAGCTTTCACCCCCATTGTATAAATATATATCTATACAGTCAACCCCCATTTATCTGAACCACCTGGAGGACATCCGATCGGTTCGGATAAATGGGAGGTCGGTTAATTGAGAGGTGACTATGAGAGACTTGCTGTCTGCCAAACTGTCAAACTGCACTGATGCCTATGCTGTACTGTACTACAGCGATGCTCCTCTACAGTACTGCATTTATAAAAGGTACCGAAGTTTCAATTTTAGGGCAGTAGGTGGCATCAAAGATACTGTACACAGAAAATTACAGGCACGGTACAGCATAAGCGGATAATGAACCTGCACTGTCAGACTACTGACACTAGAAAAGCTGGCAGATTCTGACTTACTGTGTGGAAATAGAGTGTCCATGAAGTGCTTTTGCCTTTGGAGTGAAGGAGAAGGTGGACTGTGGACAGTGGAACCTCGGAGCAGCGTAACTGTGGCATCAGAGACTGGTGCTGCTGAGAAGTACAGTACAAAGAGAGATGTGGTCAGACACAGAGAGATGCGGACAGCAAACGGAATGTGAGAACCAAATTTTTTGAAAAGCAGAGAGAAACGGGCAGTGGAAAATGACAATGAATCACTGACAAAGTTTAGAATAATTTGGGGGTTCTGCAGTAAAATACAACTCCATTCTCTTATTCTACTTGTCTCTTTTCACTTTCAGCAGCGCCACTCCCTGACTCCACAGCTGCATGCAGACGACCTTACAAAATCTTGTGAAACAAAACCGTTTACTCTCTAAGCTGTTGATCATTCCCATTGTAATTCCCATTGTGACTGCAGGGAGCTGCGATCAACCATTAAGTAGGTGAGAACAGCATCCATTAATTTCACTGAGAACAATGGGGGACAAGCAGCCAGTTCATTGGATAGAGAGATTCGGTAAATGGGGGGTTGGATAAATGGGATTGGACTATATCAGGGGTTCTCAAATGGTGAGGCCAGCCTCCCTTGGGAGGCCCCAACCTGTTCCGGGGAGGCTCAAGCAAGTCTTGAAAAAGTGTAATATTTCACTTTTGAACTTTATAGATTTTGTGTGAAGGAATAAGGCAAACTGAAAGAGGACAATAGTAGGTGAATTTATGTATTATTCAGAAGTCTGTGACCAGGGAAGGTACTGTACACTGAGCCATGGCTTATATCAGGTATACCCAGGGAAGGGTAGTGAGAGAATACAATTCAAAATGTAATTGCGAAACACTTAAGCAATACAAAATGAATAAAAGTGCAAACAAATTAAGAACAATAAACTAACAATGCAAGGAACAATTGATCAATTAGACTGGCAGCAGAACTGTGCAAATACAAGAGTTAATAAATAAAATAAATAAAATACAGGTACTAGGAATAAGAGCAGGAGGCAGCAAATGATCCTGAGAAGTTGCTTAAGAGCGGGGAGGAGAGGCAGAGGTCATCAGGAAGGCTATTCCAGTTAGAGGAGAAACAGAAAAACAGTCTGATCCATGGAGGTATGGCAGTAAGTGGTAACAATGGTTCGAGAGTCAAAATATTGGAGCAAGTAGGTTGTCCTGTTGGGGGTGGGGGTTACAATAAGCTTAATAACATGAGAGCCAGCAATGCAAAGAGGTTTCAATTTATTCCTGATGTACCTGTGAAAAGTAGGCTATTTTTCCATGGGGAGGCCCAAAAATATTTTGGGGGAGGCTCAAGATCTTTTCCATGACTTAGGGGAGGCTCACTATGACAAAGTTTGAGAACTGTTGGAATATATATATATATATATATATATACACACACACACACACCTATCTGTCTGTCTGTCTATTTATCTATCTATCTACAAATTACATGGATGGGAACTTTTCCCAATAGAAAAGGCCGTCACTTATTTCTCTGAATAGCTGTGACCAGTCTATCATTTAAAAGTATATACCTGCACTAATCAAATAATTACAGCTATATCCCTGCACTAATTAAAGCTGTATACCTACACTAGTCAAAACAAGCATTTGTCAATGCCGAACGTTCGCTTGCAGGTATTTGCAGTGGTATTTGGCACTTGGACATGGCTTAAAAAAATCAGTGACAAAGAAGTACAAGCATTTGTCAATGCCGAATGTTGCTTGCTTCTATGTGCTGTTTAGGGATTTGGAAGTCATTGGAGTGCAAATATTGAAAATTCGCAAACTTACGAGCGTGCGTAGGAACTGCATAACGCACGCTCGTAAAACAGTCATTTTTAGGAATTTTTTCACCAAATTTTCAGCATAGCCATTTTAAGACCCCTGCTCATGAACAATGACACTGTGATTTTCTTAATGTGTCCCATACATTGAGTTCGCACACCGACTGTGCCATTGTGCGTTACATGGGCGGAAACACATCTTGGGCAAGATGTGAAAAATGACAGCTGTACTGCTCATAAGGAGGTATGGTAAAATGGCAATGTTGAAAATCTGGGTAGAAAATATTGAAATTATTGAAACTTACGAGGCGTGCATAGGAACTGGCATATGCACTGCACTGGTAAAGCTGATCATTATAGAATTTTCCACCAAATTTTCAAAATAGACTTTTGAGAGCCCACCTTATGAACACTGGCAGTGCCATTTCATTAATCATTCCAGAAAGGTGATTTCGTGCAGTGACTGCAAAATCACCCTTCGGGCCCGAATAACGCCATGACAGTGACAGCATTCATGAGACGGGATCCCAAAAACCCCATGTTGAAAATATGGTGCAAAAATTCAAAAAAATGCCTGAGATATGCAATAAAGTTGAAAAACACCTATCTATCCCATTATACAGCTTACCGGCATTTCCTCAGTTCGCGGTCGGCTTTGAAGAGTGCAGACGTGTTCCCGGTCCACCGATGATCGTCGCGCCGAGCTCCCAGGTAGGTATGGGGTGAGGGGGTGGGGAGCAGGGTGCGAGTGGGTGGGTGCGGGCAGGAGGGGTGGGAGACAGCGATGGAACGCTTTCTTTATTTACAGTTTTTTTTTTTTTTTTTTTTTTTATTCAGGACGATGCAGGACGTTTGCCACTCTGGGGTGGGCTCCCAGCGTGGCAGCAGGGAAAGCTGTTTTGGGGGGACGTGGAGCCGAAGGGGGATTGGGCACCCCCGTCAGCCAAAACAAGATTTGCCACACTGGGGTGGGCTCCCAGCGTGGCACCAAAGCTTTGGGGGGGTGTGCAGACTTAAAGCCGATGGAGGATTGGGCACCCCTGTTGGCTATAACAGTTTCCTTTTTTTGTATATTTGTATATTTCTGCGTGCCTGGCCATAAATAAAACAACAGCCAGGACAGCAACAGGATGAGGAAGCTGGACGTATTTTGTTTCGGCAGCTCATACAGAAGCACTGCCAGCACTGATCACAGCGGTGGTTTTCTTTGAAGTGAAGACCACTGCTGTCATACGCAGCACCCACATCCATTGGTGCAGAACCGCCACGCCTGCTCAATGGAGCAGTGGATTACACAGAACAGTCACACCTCCAAAGTGTCCTATTCCCCCAAGACATTCCTTGCACATGCGCACAAGCGAACGTAAAAATAATGGGACAGTACTGATAACACAATTAGCTCATCACTAGGAAGCTACCCAAACCAATTAAAAAGCTGCAAAAGAACCTGGAAAAAAAGACACACAAAACCATCTCAAATTGAGGAATTCCTCAAACTCCTACCTGCACCCACTACACACCCTCACCTCCTTATAGTAAGAGACCTTCAGGTGCCATAATGTGATCTCCATAACAATAACCAATGTAGTATATTCAACAAACAATGGGTAAGGGCAGAACATTAAGAAGTAAACCCCTCTTGAGGGCTAATTAGGGCAATAAAGCCACTTGCCCTTCAGACATGTGACCTTATAACCCTAACGAGCCCCCTTGATGGGTATGTATCCTTCCATCTTTATGCATTATTTATTCTGCATGATAGATAGATAGATGAGCAGAAAGGCAGGCAGGCAGACAGAGAGATAGATAGATAGATAGATAGATAGATAGATAGATAGATAGATAGATAGAGCCATAGCTTTTTAGTGCACACATTGAACTTCTTATCCAAGTTCATCATAAACATGCAGTTTTATTTTGTTCCAAACATGTACAATTTGTTAAAGCTGCCTGTAAATAAGTAACTATTACGGGGATTAAAAGAAATGTTTACATGCAAGTTAAACATACTTTTTAACAATAAGACAGGTTAATTCTGTCTATACCTTGTTACAAATTTGTCTTTGTTAAAAAAATACTGCCTTGTACTAATCTGGGTTCACAGTTACTGTACAATAAAGAAAACAGTCGTTTACTTAGACAAGGAAGGGGAGCTGTTATTGACTCAATGAGTTATAAATTGTGCTTTTTTGTTGTTGTTACTTTATGTGCTTATCTAATCCTGTTAGTACCTGCCATCACTCAAGAAAACGTAACAAAGCAGCTATTCAGTTTATCTGTGGGCAGCTAAATAAAAGTGTCTTGCGCCTTTGTTATCTTCTTGTTAACTAAACACTATTAGGTGGTTCTAAACATCACCATTCACTTCACAAAAGCCATTTATCTAGCATGATATATGGAGGGCCCATCAATTAGTCCTGGGAGTTAAATGTTCCAGATTCCTCTTTACCCAAGTGTTACCGGCTCTTTTGCATATTTCCACAATATACAAACCCTTAAGGAAAATATTAATCCCTGTCTACACAGATTAAGTATTTTAAGCAACTATACATTTTGTGATCAGTAGGCAGAGATGACATGCAATGGCTTGACTGTGGCATTGCACTTCCACGTTTGTAGATTCATACATCTGTTTAGGTTCAAAATTTGGTTCCTCAACGATGATAAGTAATTTAATATGCTTATTGTACAGACCAGTCAAGTCAATGAACTTAGTGATAACATTAATGGGATACAAAAAACCTTTACATTGGGCCAGCAGTACTTATTGGTATAAATATCTTGCGTTGTATTGTTTAGACTATTTTATATACAGTTGCATTGCCTTTCTCTGTGTTCTTCAATATTTTAATTGTAATGCCGTTCTGCACAGGTACATAGAAACATAGAATTTGATGGCAGATAAGGACCGCTTGGCCCACCCAGTCTGCCTATTTCCCTACCTAATGGATAAGCTGCAGATCCTAGTTAACCAGCAGCCTACTTCTTCATACCCCCAACCCCTAGAATTGCCTTATGACTGTCCCATGCATGCTTGAATTCCACCACTGTTTTTGACTCCACAACCTCCTCTGGCAGGCCGCTCCATGATTCTACAACCTCTCTGTGAAAAATACTTCCTTAAATTACCTCTGAGCCGCCTCTATCTTCAAATTGTGCCCTTGTTCTTGCACACCTCTTTTTGAAAGATGCTACCCTCTTGGACTTTGTTGACTCCTTGAGGTACTTGAAAGTTTCTATCATGTCCCCCTCTCCCTTCTTTCCTCGAGGCTATACATATTAAGCTCCTTAAGTCTCTCTTCATATGTCTTCCGTGTAGACCCTGTACCATTTTAGTTGCCCTCCTCTGACAGCTTCCATCCTGTCTATGTCTTTGTGGAGATTGGTCTCCAGAACTGCACGCAGTACTCCAAATGGGGTCTCACCAGCTGTCTGTACAGAGGGATAATAACTTCTGTTTTCTACTGGTGATGCCTTTCCTATGCATCCCAGTATCTCCCCAGCCCTCCTTGCTGCCCTCTCACATTGCTTGCCCACCTTTAGGTCATCTGATGTGACTACCCCAGGTCCCTTTCCATTTTACATAGATACATACATAGATACATAGACAGTGTCGGCAGATAAGGCCTATGGCCCACCCAGTCTGCCCATTTAAGTTTGTAAGTTCAGTTTATGTTTTCCAGGAAGTCTGTTGCCCCTCACCCTGATCTCCAGAATTCCTTTATGTCTATCCCATGCATTCTTAAATCCGTGATTGTCTCAGCCCCCACCACTTCCTCTGGCAGGGTGTTCCACTTGTCCACCACCCGCTCTGTGAAGAAATTCTTCCTCACGCTTCCTCTGAATCGTCCCTCCTCCAACTTCATCCCATGCCCTCTAGTCCTGGAACATCTTTTTTGCTTAAAATAGTGCATTCCTGCACCCTGTTCCTCCTGTAAGATACTTGTATGTCTCTATCATATCCCTCTCCTCCTCTCCTCCAGGGAGTACATGTTCAGTGCCTTCAAACTGTCCTCATAGGACTTGTGATGCAATCCATGCACCATCTTTGTTGCCCTCCTCTGAACCTTCTCTACCCTGTCTATGTCCTTACGTAGGTAAGGTCTCCAGAACTGCACAGTGTACCCAGGTGCGGCCTCACTAGTGTCTTGTATAGTAGAATTATGACCTCCTTTTCCTGCTGGTGATGCCCTGCCTATGCATCCCAGCATCCTATTTGCTTTACCTGCTGCCTTGTCACACTGTTTCCTGCCTTGAGGTCATCAGAGATGATAACTCCAAGATCCCTTTCCTGCTTGGTGCATGCTATATCCTCACCCCCAATTGATATATTGTGCCAGGGTTTTTGTGCCCCATATGCATTATCTTGCACTTCCTTGCATTGAATTTCAACTGCCAAACCCTGACCATTCTTCAAGTTTCTGCAGGTCCCTTCTCATTCTGTCTACACCTCTGGTGTGTCTACTCTGTTACAGAGCTTTGTGTCATCAGCGAACAGTGAAATTCTGCCTCTAGGTCCTGTGCAATGTCACTGATGAAGATATTGAATAGTACCGTCCCAGCACTGATCCCTGTGGTACCCCACTGGTCACTCTTCCCTCTGTGGAGTGACAGCCATTTACCACCACCCTCTGTGTCCTGCTGCCCAGCCAGTTACCTACCCACCGCACTAGTGCCCTGCCCACACCCATATTCCCCAGTTTGTGCAATAGTCTTCTATGTGGCACAGTGTCAAAGGCCTTGCTGAAGTCCAGATAGGCCATGTCCACTGCCCTCCCCCTGATCCACCTCCCTACCGACAACCTTTTGTTGTTGTTAGTATCTCATCCCCCATTGTGTACTCTTCCCCTGGGTTTTTGTTTCCCAGGTGCATTACCTTGCACTTCTTAGCACTGAATCTAAGCTGCCATACATTTGACCATTCCTCTAACCTTGCCAAGTCCCTTCTCATTCTTTCCACCCCCACCTTGTGCATCAACTCTGTTGCAGATCTTTGTGTCATCTGCAAAGAGACATACTTTTCCTTCCAGTCCCTCTGCAATGTCACTTATAAAGACATTGAAGAGGACCGGTCCTAATACTGAACCCTGCGGTACCCCACTAGTAACCCCCCTTTCTTCAGAGTGGACTCCATTTACTATTACTCTCTGTGTACTATTCTCCAGCCAATTCTTTACCCAGGCTGTCATCTTGGGACCCACTCCCAGGCTGGCTAACTTGTATATTAATCTTTTGTGTGGGACTGTGTCAAATGCCTTGTTAAAGTCTAGGTAGGCCATGTCCACAGCCCCTCCCTGATCTACTACTTTGGTCACCCAGTCAAAGAAATCTATCAGATTCGTCTGGCATAACCTTCCCACTGTGAATCCATGCTGCCTTGGGTCTGTGCCCCTCTGGCCTCTAGATACTTGACAATTCTTTACTTCAGAAGTGATTTCATCATTTTCCCTATCACTGAGGTTAAACTAACAGGTCTGTAGTTTTCTGCTTCTGCCTTGCTCCCACTTTTGTGAAGGGGAATCACATCTGCTCTCCTCCAGTCCTCGGGTACCACCCCATCCTCCCATGATTTGTTAAAGATGGTAGTCAGTGGTGTCACTAGTTCTACCCTTAGTTTTTAGAATTTGGGATGAATCCCATCAGGCTCCATTGCTTTGTCCACCTTCAGTTTTAAGAGTTCTTTCAGAACCCTTTCTTCTGTAAATGGGCTGGTATCAACTTCTGTATCCAGGGTGTTTCTACTGTTTGTTTTAGGTACCTCCCCCTCTTCATTTGTAAATACTGAGCAAAAATATTTGTTTAGTATCTCTGCCTTTTCACAGTCACCCTCTGCCCACCCCTCCCTTTATTAAGCCTCACTATCCCTCCCTTGGTCTTCCTTCGCTCCCTGATGTACCTATAAAAGGTTTTATCCCCCTTCTTTACTGAGTTGGCTATCTTTTCCTCGGTTTGGGCCTTTGCTTTTCTGACTGCCTTCCCATCTTTCTTTTGCTTTAATTGATACAGTTCTCTTTCCTGCTCCTTCTGTGATTCCTTGTACTTCCTGAATGCTTTCTTTTTCTCTTGAACCTTCACTGCCACTTCCTTTGAGAACCATAGTGGTTTCTTACATCATTTTGTTTTGTTTATTTGCTTCACACAAAGGCGTGTTACCTCTGTGATGGCAGTTTTTATTATTCCCTATTGTTCTTCCACTGCTCCTTCCTGCCCATGTGCTAGTGCATTCCTTAGGCACTCACCCATTTTGGCAAAGTCAGCCCTCCTAATGTCCAGTACTTTTGCCTTTGTATGGCTTGACTCTATTGCTGTGTTTATTGTGAACCATACTGTTCGATGGTCGCTAGTTCCCAGATGGCTACCCACTTCTACATCTGTTATCTCTCTCCATCTCCATTTGAGAGAACCAGGTCTAAGATTGCTCCTCTTGAGTGGGCTCAATACTAGTTGTTCAGGCATGCCCCTTTAGGGCATCTAGAATAACTCCACTCTTCAAAGTGGCTGCTGCAACTGCACTCCAGTTAACATCTGGCATATTCAGATCACCCATCAGCAATATCTCCCCTTTTTCTGCCATTCTAAGTACACTTTCTATCATTTCCTTGTCCATTTCCTCCCCCTGAGAAGGGGGTCTGTATACAAACCCTTTGCGGATTGTGGTGCCATTGCCTGTCTCCAAATTGACCCACAGTGCTTCTTCTCCTCCCTGTTTACCCTTTTGTTATGTTGCTTTGATTCCTTCCCTTATGTAAAGAGCTACTCCTCCTCCTCTTTTACCCTCCTGTCCCTCCTGTAGATAGTGTATCCTGGTATGTTTACGTCCCAGTCATGGTTTTGTGTGTACCATGTTTCTGTGACTGCCACGATATCCAGATGTTCTCCTCCATCAAGACCACTAATTCAGGAAGCTTGTTACCCAGACTACAGGCATTGGTACTCATTGCTCTCCATTTTTGATGGCTTT
The DNA here is from genome assembly GCA_016271365.2 of Neoceratodus forsteri. NCBI lineage: Eukaryota > Metazoa > Chordata > Ceratodontiformes > Ceratodontidae > Neoceratodus > Neoceratodus forsteri. The sequence continues at coordinate 38,706,784 of CM028134.1, forward strand.
ACCTTTGCAGCATCCCCCACTGACCTTTCTACTCGGTCTTTTCTCATTTAGTACCCTGTTTTGTAGGGAGGCTGGGATTTTCCTGCTGCTTATCAGTGCCTCCCCTGACTAGTTTAAAGCTGCCAGTGAAGCATTTACACCGATTGCTCAAAAGACTTGTTCCCTTCCTGGACAGATGCAGACCATCCTGCCAGTATAGGCTGGTGTCCCTCCAGGTGGAACCAGTCCCCAATGAAGCCAAACCCCTGTGCTCCACACCATTTTTTCAATCATTCATTAAACTGCATGGTGAAAAGTACCCTCGCCTCACCCATGCCATTGACAGGCAGCACCTCTGAGAAGGATACTGTGTGTGCTGCTTGTCTTAGGCCCCTCCCCAACTCTACAAAGTCCTCCTGCACTGCTCTAATCTCATGATGAGCCAAGTCATTTGTCCCTAGGTGGACAATGATGTCCAGCTCAGACTCCCGTAGCTGTTCTCATGATCCTGAGGATGCGCTTCCTGTCCCTCCAAGCCATGGCACCAGGCAGGCACCTTACTTCAGTTTTCCCTGCTCCCTCCAGTTCTAGCCCCCTAATAATTGAGTCCCCCACCAGGAGCTGCTTCCTTCCCTGTGGTGTCATCTGCCTCCTTCCTGTGGGCCTCTCTGTGACAGTTGTCCTCAGCCTCCTTAGTCTCCTCTGTGGTGATCCATAGGGGAGCTATGCTCCCAGAATGGTGTATGGATTGTGGAGTAGAACAACTGACTGGGTGTGCCTCTGTTCCACCATCCTCACCCTCCTGAGCCCACTGTGGTCCAACTGCTGTGCTTTCTCGCAACTTCTGAGGTAGTGGTGGTGGCTCTGGTGCTCCTGGATGGGGAGGTTCCTTCCTACTGTCCAGTGTGGCCTGGGGGAAGGTTCCCTTACTACTGTCCAGTGTGGCCTGAAGACAGGCAACTTCCTCCCTCAGGGCAGAGAGTTGTCTACAAATAGGACAGCATCTCAGCCTCCAGAAAGACTCCCGGAAGACTGCTGCCCCACAGTCATTACATTGCACTACTCCCCACATGTTTATCTACTTTTTTTTGTGTGTGTGTGTGTGATTGGTTTGTTATATAGAAATATATTTATTATACAATGTGTATGCTTATATTGTCAGTGCAGTGTGCTAGAGAGGATATGACCGTGATATGCACCTTGCACTCTTGAGGAAATGATGTCAGAACCCCAGGTATAAAGGAACTATTTCCAGGGTGGGTGGGGTGAGGGGTGGGCAGGGTTGGGCCTAAACTGTGCCTCATGAAACAATCAGCTAAAAGCTCTGACCCACCGCTCGATGAGTGCCTTCCTGTCAGCAAGATGCCCTACACAACAATTTGACAGAGAAAATACCCTGCTAATCAAACAAAGAAAAATCCAGACATCCAAGTCAGACACAGGTAAACCTCCCCAGCCCCAAAACAGCCTGGTGATTTGTGCTCTGAAAGCAGTCAGCCCCAAAATAAGTCAGCTGTGCTTTAAACTCTTCCTGCACTGAAAATCTTAACAATTATGACAAAAGTAAAGCAAGATCCACCTCCCTCTGTTGCTTGAAAGACTGTCTTTCCTGATAATTCTAAGTTCCTTATTTCACCTTTCAGTTAGAAGTAGCCTCCACCTGCAGAATATCTGCTACAAACCAAAGACAATTGTAAGGTTAACCTCCCTCTGTTGTGAGCACAACCCACTTTCTTGCAAATCCTATGTTCAGTATTGCAGCTTCCAGCCAGAGGTAGCTTCACCTGAAGAATATTAGCTGCTCAAATTACAAGTAAAGCACCTTTGAAGGGAAACTGTTGGTGTGTGCCATTTTCTTTTTTAGTGGTGTGTGTATATGTATTCATTTGTTTATTGATTGTACTAATAATAAGCAGCTGTTTTACATCAAGCATATATTTTAAAACAGGCAATCAAATCCAAATGCATGATTTTTGTTTTTGCACAGAAAGCATATCTGTGGGAGTGCTCTGTTTTAAATAAAGATAAGTCACTGAAGGAACAACAGCAAATGTTGACTGGTCAAGAACTTATTGAATATTCACAATCATCTATCATTCTACAAGTTTAAGATGTTTGTTCTGGGTGTAAAATATTTCCCTTTCTATTTGGATAACACATTAAATGTGAAAATTGGGTAGAATGAAATAATAGTCTGCTGTAGGGCTGTATAAGAATAAAAGCAACCACTTACAGGGGCACATGATCCCTCTGAAGACAGTATAAACATACATTCATCCTAACGCAAATCTGAACTTATAAAATGCCCCCCCCAAAACATGTGGTATCATATTGAGAACCCTATTGGTGACATTCTTCACTGTTTAACCTTCTCTTAGAATGCAGCAAAGCTGCAGTGTCCCTTACTTCTTTGGTACACATAGAACATTGCTGGGCATTAATGCCCTGGTGGCTTTCAGTTTCAGTTTGACTGACTGACACCCATGCCATAATAATCAGGTTCCATTATGATTCCATAATAACCAGTTTGATACTACAGGAGTAGAAAGTGGTGTGAGTCCTGTCAACAAATGGGCTTATTAGGAATTATTGTGCATTAATGCCCCCAGCTGATATCAGAGTTCGTGTGCCCGAGTGCACTCCAGTCCTTGGATGTAGAGAGGCAGTAACTGGTTGTAAGAAACACATGTGTTTTTTCCTGTGGTCATGTATATCTTGAACTATAGTTCTGCAAGTTTCTCCACCTATTAGATGTCAATTTGGACAGCCATCTGAGGTTCTGAGTTCTTCATCTTGTTGAAATGGTACAGACTGTCTTTATTTAAAGCCTTTTTCCATCACCAAGGTTACATTTTTCAAATCAGTCATAAAAAATGATTTTGCAAACTCATCTTTCTGGTGGGATTTGAAAATGTTCACTTGCTGGGTTCATGAGGTGGGACCATAAGAAGACTATGTTGAAAATTCTGTGGAAAAACATGGTAATATGACCAAGATATGAGTGAAAGTTGAAATATTTCGACATTCATTCCTAGCTTTGCCGAGGTTTGATATTTTTCCACCAAACTTTCAACAAGGCCTTTTTGGGATCCCAGCTCCTGAACAATGCAGGTGGAGTTCTTCCAATCCATGCCAGAAAGTGATTTCACAGACTCTCAGCGATATCATGTTTTGGGTGGGATTTGGAAACTTTCACCTGCAGTAGCAGCCACAGACACTGCCAGCTATTTCACGAAATTTCTGTGATATTTCCAGAAAAAGCTCATGCTTTCTCCATTTCCACAGTAGGGGCAGCAGAGAGAAACTCTTTAGAAAGTTCACAAAATATCTGGAAATAGCTGGCAATGTCTGTGGCTACTACTGTACCAGGTTCATGAGAAGGTGTGATAAGAGTATGTTGAAACTTTGGTGTAAAATATTGCAAAATTACCAAGTTATTGAACATTGAAATATTTCAACATTCATTCAGAAATTTGCTAATTTTCAGAATTTTGACTCCAGTATTTTGACAAAACCACTACCACCCATCTATAAACATGGCAGGTGTCATCTTTCAAATCCTGGATGAGATGTATGTTTGCACTTGTGCAAAATGATATTTTGGCCACAATGCTATAAATGTCACATACCATGTTTATAAGGGGGAGTCATATAATGGCTATCTTGAAAATTTGTCTTTAAAATTTGTAATAATTATATTTATAATAATTTTTAAGAAACATTGTGTTTTATTTATTTATGTATTTATTTATTAGATCATCGATTTACAGGTCTTTGAGTCAAAGACTCATTTACAAAGGCACCTTGTCAAGAGAGCAATACATCACAGCAAACAACACAGTACAGTACATAACTCTTAGATTAAAAAAGCAAACAGTGTTGCAGGAATTCACTGGTGGTACAAGCTTGGTAATAGGTAGATCACAGTAGTCATAATACAGGTATACAAGTACCACATCAGGTAGCGACCACATATATTTTATTACATTAGTCAGCAGATGTTGCCTGAGACCCCAGGCATATACAGCAAAAGTAGATAGGGCAAACCCAGCCTAGGGGTGAGGGTAAGGGGCAGGTGGGGGATTATGTGCAGTTGCTGCAGCAAGTGCTTGTCGGATGGCTTCTGAGGGAGACCTTGAAAGGACCAAGCTTAGTGGAGTCAGCTATATTGGCTGGAAGGGAATGGAACCAGGAGGGAGCCCGATAGCAAAAGGATCTCTTGGCAATAGAGGTCCTTACCCTGGGGACAATAAAGGAGGTTTTGACAGTGCTGTGGGTGGAGATTGAGGAGGAGGCATGCTGCAGGGAGGTGGTGACCCCATGGGGGAGAGCTCTAGCAGGGTCTTTTTTACAAGAAGGCAGATTTGGAAGAGGAGTCTTTCTTCAAGGTTGAGCAAGTTTGTGATGGAGTACAGCAGGCATGTATGGGTTTTTATTCTTGTTTGGTGCAAGTCTTTACCCCAGCAGGTAGTGCTTTGTGATCCTGTGCCAGTGAGCCGAGATTGTGGATGAGCTCAGTAAGCCAGCTGGATGGAACGAGGCTGGGGGGGTGGTTCTGTTATATGACACCACCACCCTGCCTGAAAAGGGGAGGTGCCCAAGTCCCATATAATTAAAAGAACACTTCTCTTGTCATAGGACCCTGCATCTTTTCACTTGTCAGTGCCAGACAGACCTGCGCATTGGCTGACAGATCAACTCTTCGACCAATGCATCTGTGTCTGTCTCCACATGGCAGCATGGAGCCCAGATGGCCCTGTGCTTCCACAGCCTACCAGAGAGCCCCATGAATTCTTGACATTCTTTGAAGCATGGAAGTGCAGGGCCCACAGAGCCTTGCACTTCCATAGGCAGATGAAGTCTTCCCTTGGTGCAAGGCCCAGAGGGCCCTGTGCCTCTGCATCTGTTCACACTGGTCCCTTGTGTGAATAAAGATACGATTCCACTATCTCAAAAAGAGAGGAAAACCTTTGCAAAATGCTACATTAGTGCACCAGTTTGGGTCCAGCTTAATGCCATGAAGGTAGTGAAATCTGGCATTAGGGTTTCCAACCCTAACTCCCCACCACCTCCCAAGCAGCAAAAGGACAAGACAACACAAACAACTGCAGTCAACACTCATCAAGTAAGACAAACAGCATACAACTGTTTCCACACCTGCTGCTTTCTTTGACCTGCAACAAAGTAGCTATTTTAACCTAATCTGAGCTTTCAAAGGTAACATTTTACTTTTTCAGGGAAAGTTCTATCCCTAAACAAACTGCTACAATGCCAAAAAATGTAAAGTCATGCACTTGGGTAGAAGGAACCCATGCATGAAGTATGTCTTGGAAGGGCAGCTACTAGAAGAAACAAAGCTGGAACGGGATTTTGGTGTCATGAGCTCAAATGATTTAAAGGCAGGAAAGCAATGCAAAAAAGTGGAACTAAAGGCGAGCAGCATCCTTAGATGTATTTGTAGGGGTATTACCAGTAGGAAGCATGATGTAATCCTCCAGCTGTACAGGTCCCTGGTGAGATCTTACTTGGAGTACTGTGTGCAGTTCTGGAGATCTCACCTAAAAAAGGACATAGACCATCTGGAAACCATGCAGAGCTGCACCACTAAAATGGTGCAGGGTCTGCACCATGAAACGTATGAAGCTAGACTCAGCCAGATAAATTTATTCTCCCTCAAGCAGAGGAGGAACAGAGGAGACATGATTGAGACATTTATATTTGTTAAAGAGATCAACACAGTACAAACCAGGAAACTCTTCTAGGAGAACAGAGTTGCACGTACTAGAGGACACAATATGTGCCTGGTGGGAGGTAAATTCAAATCAAATGTTAGGGAGTACTTTCTCACAGAGAGGGTGGTGGATCCTTGGAACAGCCTGCCACCAGAGGTAGTGGCAGCCAAGACAGTCAGTGAATTCAAACAGGCATGGGATACAAAGGGATATAGTCACCTTAGTAAAACACATTGATAGTGGGGGGTAGAAAACCCAGGCAGACTAAATGGACCACACGGTCTCCTTCTGCAGGCAAATTCTTATGTTATGTTCTTATTTTGCTACCCCCTTGAGAAATTTCTAGATCTGCTGCTGAAACCATGATACCCACACTGCAACAGTACTTCTGTCTGCAGAACCATTGGCCCCAATGGGGCCTGCACTTTTGCAGACACAGGTACTCATGCACACTGTAAGACATATATACACAGGTGTGACTACATAAGCATGGACCCCTGTGGGGCCTGTGTTTATGCAGCCACAGATGCATATGCACCAATGTAGCACATTAGTGCTACTGCATTACGTGTCATTTGGAAACAGTTGTATGCTGGTTATCTTACTTAATGATGCTGTTTGTAGTTGCTTGTGTGGTCTTGTCCTTTTTCTGCTTGGGCAGTGGGTGGGGAGTTAGGATAGAAACCTTAACACCATACTTCCATACTTTTGTGGCATTTAGTTGAATCCTAACTGGTGCAGTAATGCAGGTTTTTGCAAAGAATATATATATATTATACTGGTACGGTAGTGCCAGTGCAGCTAGGGATGAATAAGGTGTTTAACGTTAAACCCCAGTTTTTGCACCTTAATAAGTTTTGCACCATTCAATGAAATAACCCAGTTTTGCATGTGCAGTCTGGCTGGCAAGGTTTCAAGACATGAAATGTTTTGCGATGGCTTCTTGCATGGTTTAGGAGATATAGAACATCGAATTTTAATGAAACTCCATTTTTTCCTGCACTTAACATAGGTTTTCTTGCTCTCACATACAGCCTAGAAGGTACAAAATATTTTCATTAAACTTCAGGGTAGAAGCGGCCTGTGCAAAGGTAGTGCCATTCGAAGGTTTAATGAAAAAATGGTTAACAGTTCCAGAGTTATAAGGATTTCAATTTTTTTTTCTGAGCATGCTCTGTAGGGTCTTAAGTTTGATATGAACGATAAAAAATATCAATTGTGAGGGTTTATCTTCATGATTTATCAATCATGAGAAAAAATATTGATTCTAATAGCAACCATCTTGATTTTGTAATACTAAAAAACATTGAAGATGCATACATATTACATATTTTCAGAAAGCAAACACCTGAACCTATTTAGCTAGATTCTGATGTTTTTTTTTTTTAAACATGCCTGTAAATAAATTTTCTGGGCACTCAAAAGTCCTGGATGTCCAGCTTAGCAAGAGAAAGTGTTCACCTGTGTTCTCTGTACAAGAACAGCAGGATTTTCCTGGTATATGTAGCTACAGCTGGAATTGTGCTACTGGCTTGAGTGTGAGCAGTGAGTCAGCAATCTCTCTCTCTCTCTCACTCTCTGCTCTGTCTGTCTATCTGTCTGTCTGTCTGTCTATCTGTCTGTCTGTCTGTCTATCTATCTATCTCTCTATCTATCTATCTATCTATCTATCTATCTATCTATCTATCTATCTATCTTTTCTAAATTTTTTCTACTCCTGCATCTGGTGGGAGCTTATCAGCTGACTTCCCACCTCCGCCGAGCTGGCTCCTGCTTCCCCAGATACCTACGATGGTCTGAGTCTCCCCACGAATTCCCCAATGTGTTGGGGCTGGAGCAGGGAGGGACATCTCCCCCGCCGTGAATAATCCAAGATAGACCAATGGTGAAGTTGGGATGGCAGTGCATACTCGGGGACCAATGGGATGGTCTTCATTAAGCCCCCACTTCCTTTCCCTTTCCTTTCTCCATTTTTGCCCTGCCCTATGCTGTGGGGCATAAGCCTCCTGCTTGGAGGTGCACCCAACTGACATTTCCCACATATTCCCTCCCTGATTGCTGCCCATGCTGCAACACCACCAGGCTTCTACCAGGTGGCAGTCCATGGCCGGACAAACCTGCCTCCACACCCTGGAAGAGGAGAGCTGTCCCTTGGATGCTTGACCCTCTCCATCCCCAGTCAACCCCCAAGACCCAAGTGCATTCCCGAAGCTGGGTTGCTGCTTGGCTGGAGGTAAAGCATCAACATTATTTTTGTGTTCCCTCCCCCTCCCAGTTCAGCCAGCCCATCCTTGTTCTTCCACAATTTATTGCTAATAATTTTATAGAATCAGACTGGGGTACAGCTTGCTCATCCCTTTCCCTCCAGGTCACATGCCCCCCATGCATAGTTGGTGACACTGGGGTGCTCACCCCTGGTGCTGCCATACAGTAATAGCCTAAGCTGACACTGGGATGCCCAATCCCCAGTGTCAGATCCAGTAATGTTACATCAGATCGCACCTGGAATCAAGCCTCAGCTCAGTGTGTCTTTCCCGGTTACCAAATGTTTAAATAAAATAAATTATTCCTACAAAAAAAAAGAAAACAGTCCCTCGTTATCTTTATTTTTTTACCCTGAAAAGAAGAAAACTGTTCCTTCCCGATCTGACCCTCATTCTCCACCCACTAAAACCAACCCCCACTCAGCACTCCACACCCTCACTCACATAACTATGTTCCATGGTGTAGATCCACTCTTTGATCAAAAACCCATGCTGAATCTGATGACTGTGATATGAGAAAACAATGTAAGTCAAGTTTAATGTATTTTAGTGTGCTTTGATTTTTTTATTTATAGCTTTGTCATTTTTATGTTCGCTTGCGTGCATGAGCAAGGAACGTTTTGGGAGAGTAGCACACTTGGAGGTGTGCCTCTCTCATCCAATGCACTGCTCCCTTGAGCAGATGTGTCAGTCCTGCACCAATGGGTGCAGGAGCTCAGTATGACAGCGGTGTTCCTCTGCTTCAAAGGAAAGCACCGCTGCCATACTGAGCGCCGCCGTCATGACGCCCCCTCGTGTCATGTGCTGCCCCCCACGCGCCACCGCACTTCTCCACAGATTGCAAACTTTGTTTGTCGACGGGGTGCCCAATCCCCCGTCGGATCCACAGCCCCCAACTATCCTGCTTCCACTCTGGGAGCCCACCCCAGTGTGGCAACGCTGTTTTGTTTTGCCGACGGGGTGCCCAACCTGCGTCGGCCTCGGCCCCCTGCTGTAGTTTGGCTGGCTGGTGCCCAACCTCCGCTGGCTCCCTCACCTCCCAGTCCTCCTTGTGCCATGCTGGGAACCCACCTCAGCGTGAAAATGGTCCCATCGCCATTGTTTTTTTTTACACCTGTAAAATAAAAACGGTCCAACGGCGTCTCCCAGCCCCTCCCACAACCCGCACCCACCCACTGTGCACCCAGCCTCCCACACCCCTCCACCCCATACTTACCTCCGGACTGTGGTCCGATGATCTTCGGTGGACCAGGAACACGTCTGCACTCTTCAAACGCGACCGCGAACTGAGGAATGGCGGTAAGCTGTATAATGGGCTAGATAGGGGGGTTTCAACTTTATTGCATATATCAGTCATTTTTTGGAATTTTTGCACCAAATTTTCAACATGGGGTTCTTGGGACCCCTTCTCATGAATGATGTCACTGTCATGGCATTATTCAGGCCCGAAGGGTGATTTCGCAGGCACTGTGCAGTCACTGCATGAAATCACCCTTGGCCTTGAATAACACCATGACAGTGACATCAATCATGAGAAGGGGTCCCAAACCCCATGTTGAAAATTTGGTGCAAAAATCCTCAAAAATGACAGTTTTATGAGTGTGCATTGAGCAGTTCCTACGCAGGCTCGTGAGTTCGCGAATTTTCAATATTTTCACTCCAGATTTTCAACATCACCATTTTATCACACCTTCTTAAGAGTTGCACAGCTGTCATTTTTCACATCACACCCAAAATGTGTTTCTGCCCATGTAGCGCACAATGGCGCAGTCGGTGTGCGAAATCAATGTATGGAACACATTAAGAAAATCACAGTGACACTGTTCATGAGCAGAGGTCTTAAATGGCTATGTTGAAATTGGCAAAATCCCAAAATGACTGTTTTATGAGCTATGTTGGTGCAGTTCCCACAAGACGTCAGAAGTTTGTGAATTTTTCAATATTTTTCATCCAGATTTTCAACATTGCCATTTTACCACACCTCCTTATGAGCACTGCAGCTGTCATTTTTCATCTTGCCCAAAATGTGTTTCCGCCCATGTAGCGCATAATGGCACAGTCGGTGTGCGAACTCAGTGTATGGGACACATTAAGAAAATTACAGTGACACTGTTTATTAGCAGAGGTTTTAAAATGGCAATGTTGAAAATTTGGTGAAAAAATTCCTTAAAATGACTATTTTACGAGCGTGCGTTGCACAGTTCCCATGCACGCTAGTAGGTTTGAAAATTTTCAATAATTCCACTCCAGATTTTCAACATTGGCATTTTACCACACTTCCTTATGAGCAGTACAGCTGTCGTTTTTCACATCCTGCCCAAAACGTGTTTCTGCCTATGTAGCGCACAATGGGGGTAACAAAAAGGTCATGCTGACAATTTATTGTGCAAATACCAGCAATCGCACAGGGCATTAGGGTAAAGCACCATACATGCCAAACACCACTGCAAATACCTGCAAGCGAACGTTCGGCATTGACAAATGCTTGTTTTATGTTTTTACACCAAATTTTCAACATGGCCTTTTAGGGACACCACCTCATGAGCAAGGTGTGTGATATTGTTCAAATCCATCCTGAAAGGTGATTTCAGGGACACTCAGTGAAATCACCTTTCAGGTGAGATTTAAAAATCTTCACCTATCAGGCTCACAAAGAAGGGTCATAAGAAGGCTATGTTGAAAATTTGGTGTACAAATATGGTAAAATGACCAAGTTATGTGTGAATATTGAAATATTGCAACATTCACACATAGCATTGCTAATTTTCAATATTTCCCAATAAAACTTTCAACACGGCCTTTTTGAGCACCCCACCTCATGAATAAGGCAGTTGAAAATTTTCAAATACGTGCTGAAGGGGCTGACTCGGTGGCATGGAGGGATGAGGCAGCCTGCCTTACCTCCTGCCATGCCAGTGACCCGTGTTCATGGTGCGAGAAGGTGGCTGGGCATCGGAGGGAAAGGAGGAGGATTGAGCATCCCAAGGACAGCTCTCCTCCTCTGGGGAGGAGGTGATCAGTGGTTGGTGCTTAACTGGCCCCTAGTGGAGGCTGACGCCTGGCACACCAATGCTGCACATGGTGGGCATAGGCAGGGAAGATGCTTGGCATGCCACACACAGGGGCATGCATGACACTGTCATTGGCATCATTGCACGCTTTACCTTTGGAGGGATAAAACCAAGAAAACCATCTCCTATGGCAGGATGAAGGAGGGGCTCACAGGTCCTGCTCCATGACCAGCCAGAGTGCTGTCCAGAACAGGATCCAGTCTTCAGTGGGGGTCTGGGATCCCCCATCAACCCTGCTGGTGGGGCAAGCCCTGGAGGACAGTGGTCTGCAAGACCCAGTGGACGTCAGGGGGAAGGGACCGGGGCACCCTCCAGAACATGGGCTGTTGGAGAGGGGAGAAACAGACTACAAAAATAAACAAAAAAAGTGCTGTAGGGTAGTGCAGTTGCTGCACAAAATCACATTTTTGGGCAGGATTTGAACATGTTCACCTATCTAGTCCATGTGGTGGGGTCATAAGAAGACTATGTTGAAAATTTGGAGTGCAAACATGGTGAAATGGTCAAGTTACGCAAGAACATTGAAATATTCCAATGTCCACTTATAACTTTGCAAATTGTCAATATTTTGACTCCCAACTTTCAACATAGCCATTTTTTCATGCCGTCTCATAAACATGTTAAGTGTCATTTTTCAAGCCCTGGCTGAAATGTGTTTTCACACTGGAAATGACATTTTGTCTTGTATTCCATAAATGCCACATGCCATGTTTATAAGGGGGGAGTGCTAAAATGACTATCTTTAAAATCTGGGGTCAAAATAAATAAAAAAAAGTAAGAAACATTGTGTGTAGAGCCAGCCTTTACCCCAGTGGGTAGTACTTTGTAATCCTGTGTTGATGAGCTAAGTTGGGGAGCAAGCTCATTGAGCCAGCTGGATGGGCAAAGGCTGGGGGGAACGGTGCTGTCATGTGGCACTACCCCCCAACCTGGGAAAGGAAGGTACAGGGTTGCCTGTTCGAGCTCAAGTACCATACAATAAAGAGAAATCTTCTCTTGGTATAAGGCCCTGTACCTCTGTTCCTATGGCTGCCAGAGGGGCTTACATTTCAGCAGACAGATGGACTCTTGGTCCTGCATGTCTGTATCTGTAGCCACATGGAAGGTCAGGTACTTCTGCAGCCCACCAGGCAGCCCAACAATTCTTTACATCTGTTGCCATACAGCAGTATGGGGCCCCACAAGGTGGACTCTTCCCTTGGCACAGGGCACAGAGCATTCTGCACATCTGCATCTGCACCCTGCACCCAAAGAGACCTGCATGTATGAGGGTATGATTACACTATCTAAAAAGGAAAGGAAAGTCTTTGTAAAAAATTGTGTTAATGTACCAGTTAGGGTTCAACTTAATGCAAGAAGAGTAGGGAAATGTGGTGTTGGGGTTTCCAACCCTAACTCCCCACCCCCACAAGCAGCAAAAGGACAAGACCACACAAGGAATCACAGACTGCCATCATCAGTTAAGACAAACAACATACACCTGTTTCCAGATAACACAAATGCAGTAGCACTGATGTACTACTTTCGTGGATTTGTATCTGCAGCTGCATAAACACAGGAACTGCAGTGTCTTGTGCTTATGCAGCCCCATCTGTGCCTGTATGTTTTGCATCATGCATGAGTAGTACGTATGGCTATCTATCTATTGTATAATAGACTATACTATAATACAGTACAAGTCACATTAAACTGTCCCACCAATGAGTTGCTTTAGTATTGTTTTTTGCAGTTGGCAATGCATTGGCAACTCATATTGCACTGTTTTTTAATGCTTGACCAGCTCAAGAGCAATGTTTGTAAAATGTTTTTACATCTCAGTTCGAATGCATCTGCAGTCCGGTCACAATACAATGCAAAACTGCATTTTAACTCCTATGAAACAGTTTGTGCGGGGCTTTGTGTTGGATCCAGCACCACTAACTGTATGCAACTCAATCAGAAATGCTAAAACAACTCATGGGAGGAACGCAGTAATGTGACTTGTACTGTATGTCAACATTCACCCATAACTAGAGATGGGCAAAAGTTGTTTTTTGCACCATAGTGGTACTTCTGTGAAATTTTGTAACCTTTGTGGAAGTTACCAAACTTCCACCTGCAGTGGAGCGTAAAACCTCTGAAGGTTTTGAGTGAAATTTTACCCTATTCCACTCACCTAGAGCCCCAGCCCTGTCCAAAATAAAAATAATTCTTCCCTGGTGGCTAGTGGTCCCTCCCCCCATCTGATCACCGGCCCTATAGAAATTCCCCTGTAATGCCTGGTGGCTAGCTGTCCCTCCCCCACCCAATCACCCATCCCACATTTTAAAAAAAAACTGTAATCCCTGGTGGCTAGTGGTCCCTCCCCAACCTGATCGCCATCCCACATTTAAAAAAAAAAACTGTAATCCCTGGTGGCTAGTGATTCCCTCCCCCACCCAATCACCTGCCCCATATTAAAAAAAAAAAAAATAACCCTGTAATTCCTGCTGGCTAGTGGTCCTCCCCCACCCAATCACCCACTTGACCACATTATGCATTTCCAGTTAACACCCCCACCCTGATCCCCGCTGTATATTGAGAGAAAAAAACTAACAAAACATTCCTCTATGAGTCGTATAGTGATTCTCCCTTCCTAGCCCCAATCTGAGAATTAAATGTTTCCTGCCTGGTGGACTAGTACCCCACCCCCTCAACCCTGTAGGCAATGTCCCACCACCCCACTACCCCCATCCCACACCTGACTGGGTGACCAGCACAGCCATCCTCTCTCCTCTATGGCCAGCAGCCCACTGAGCTATCAACGAATGAGCATGTGCTTGTACAAGCAGGCATTCATTCATTGATAGCTCTGTGGGCTGCCGGCCATGGGGGAGAGAGGAAGGCTGTTCCAGTTGCCCACTCAGGTTTCAGAAGGGGGGGCAGCAGGGTGATGGGCATTGCCTGCAGGGTGGGGGGCAGGGTACACTAGACTACCAGGGAAGAAACATTTAATTCATGGATTGGAGATAGACAGGAGGGTCACTAGACCACCAGGGAGAAATGTTTAGTTGTTGATTTTTTTTTTCTCAAAATACCGCGGGGGATCAGGATGGGAGAGTGTTAACTGGAAGGGCATAATGTGGCCGGGTGGGTGATTGGGTGAGGGGAGGGACCACTAGCCACCAGGGATTACAGGGAAATTATTCTTAAAATGTGGGGCAGGAGATCAGGTGGGGGACGGATGGCTAGCCACCAGGGATTAAAGGGGAATTTTTTTTAAATGTGGGGCAGGTGATCGGGTGGGGGAAGGACTGCTATCCACCAGGGATAACAGGGAATTTTTTTTTTTAATGTGTGACAGTGATCTGGTTGGGGGAGAGACCGCTAGCCACCAGAGATTACAGGGGATATTTTTTTTAAATGTTGGGCAGGTGATTGGGTGGGGTGAGGGATGGTTAGCCACCAGGAATCACAGGGAATTTTCTTAAATGGGGCGGTTATCGGGTTTGGGAGGGAATGCTAGTCACCAGGGATTACACTGGTATTTTTTTTTTAATATGGGTGGTGATTGGGTGGGGGAGGGACCGCTAGCCACCATTAACTGAATTCTATATCGGGCACAGGAAGCGATACAGAGGAGGTGGATTTCCACAAAGTTTGGAAAAGGTTTTCCAAACTTCCAGAAGTAAAGTCTGACTTTCACTCCACTGCTGCCAGGGAGTTTTATTTTTTCACATGCCTCTACACATAACTTTACTACTTTTCAATATTTTTTCACTAAACTTTCAACATGGCCTTTTTGGGACCCCACCTCATGAACAAGGCAATTGAAATTTTTGAAATATGTGTTGAAAGGTGATTCTGCAGTTGCTGTGCAAAATCGCATTTTGGGGAGGATTTGAAAAATGTTGCCTACTGGGTTCATGAGGTGGGGCCATAAGAAGACTGTTAAAAATCTGGGCCCAGATATTCAAACTGCACCACAAAGAAGTGCAACAGCAGGCGCAAGTGCAGTGTGTCCATACGCAACACGCGCAATATTCAAACACAGTGCAGGCCAAGGTGTGCTTGCGCAACACAACTGAATATCACGCCAACTGCGCTATGGTGCAACCAGGGATGCGCAGTGCCACAGGGCTGATGTGCAGTAGCACAACCAGGAATGTGCAGTGGAGCAGGGTAGCAGCGCAGTAGCACAACCAGAGATGCTCAGGGACAGGATGCAGGGGTGCACCACCCATGGAAGACATGGGCAGAGGAGCATGCAGCAGACTAGACGGCACCCCCCGCACCCCATGAACTGCACAACCTGAGGTGAGCTGGATGAACCACCAGCCCATGAACACCAGCACCAAATCCACAGCCAGGGCATGGTGCCCCAGCACACCCCCTGGCAAGCTGTGACCGTAACACAAGGAGGTCCAGCCATCCTGTGCTATTCCATCCCACCAATGCAGACCACACCCCGCACAGCGATCCCCAGACACCCTGCCCAGGAGCAGTGCCCAACAGTGCATGGCTCCATATGCATGCCACCACACACACTGTGACAATGCAACCCTGTGCACCATGAAGCCATGCACGGCAGCCCCACTGTGAGCACCCGCAGTGGGCGGCAGCAGCCACCGATGCAACAACTGCAGACACAGTGCCACCCTGCATGGCCCCCCCAAGGCACAGCAGAGAGGTCAACTCTGCATCGGCACTCTGCATGTGACAGGGCCTGCCCTGGACCCCACCACCAGCAGGACAGCACCATGCACACCCACCCAAGCACACACCCTGTCCCAGCACTGGCCCCAACAGCCAGCATAGACACCCACAGTGGTGCATGGAAGCATGTGCCACACAGGATGCAACACAGGGCATGGACAAACACCCACCCAGACCCAAGGGAACCCCAACACAGGGACACAATAGCAGGGCAACAAATCCACTGGTGTGTGACCACAGCAGCCGTGTACCAATGGCCAGCACCCCACCATGGCACAGGTGTACCAGCCACCCTGTGCAAGCACCATGAATCCGTCCACCACCAGCATGCGGCCGGAGCACAAGTGACAGCCATTGGAGCACAGACCCTGCAACAGACACCAGCGACAGCATGGAGGGAGGACAACAACAGCAGAGGCCACAGTGCCACCTGAGGCAGACGTGCACCATACCGGTGACAGGAGGCAATCCACCATTGCGCTGGGTCCAGGGGGTGGCCAGCATGGACAGCCACCACTGACATGCCAGAAGACCATGCATAGCACAGACATGCAAGGGTGTCAGCTGCACAGGCCATGGACATACTGACAGGGGCACCATGGACACAATGCAAGCACTGAGGACCACTGCACACAGGCGTCCAGTGCACAGGGAACAACACACATACCACAGACAATGACCGAGTCCCCCACCCACACCATAGGCGAGTCCCTGCCAGACACACACACGCCCAGGCCTGCACCACCCCTGACGCCATGCACACCACTGCAGCCAAGCACCATTAGCCCACAGCAAATCAGAGACCACCACAGTTGTCATAACACAATGTATATATTAAACGAATTCCAACAACAAAACATATGTACAACTATATACAAGGGGGGGAAGGGCCACAAACCAGGTGGGGGCAGACATGGGGCAGGGGTGAACAAATGGGAGAGGGAAGAAGGGGTGTGAGGGTGAGTCCAGAGGGGAATTCAATAAGGGGGCATAGAGTGCCTATCTTCTGCCCCTCTCCCCACTTCTGTGCCTTCGCCTTCCTCCATGGCGCTGTACCTCATCCTGCTCCATCCTTTGCAGGATCTCTAGGGTGGCTCTGGCAAGCTGCAGCAGCTGCTGTACCCCTCTCTCCAGTGCCATCCAGAGTTGTCCACCTAGGACAAGGGAGCAGAGTCAATACGCGTGACTGTCCAGACCCCTGCAGCCCACCCATTCTACATGGCATAAAGCCATGGGCCATGCACCTGTGGTGGCATGCGACCACCCACAGTGACTGTGCCCACAAGACCCACCTGCCCAGGCACCCACAGCCATGTGGACTACTGCACACACCCACCTCCCATGTCCCGCACAGCACCACCGTGGCCGTACAGTGACATGGCTATGCAATGCGAAGGCAGTAGCACAGCCATGCATCCAGTGCACACATGGACCACCAGCAATGCCCACCCACACATGCAGTGCCACAGGACAGTGCTGAGTGCACCATGTGGTGTGCACGGTGGTGGGGCCAAGTGCTGGTGGCCATGCCCCGCTGCCAAGCCTGCAACACAGCATACACAGATGTGAGGGGAAAAAAGGCACTCACCTGCATCCAGGTCAGCTGGGCACTGCTGGCCCATGGCCCCTCCTCCACGACCCTGCTGCTGCGCACCAGCCCTGTTCTGCTCTGCTCTGGCGTGCCTCACCCTACGGTACTCCTCCAGGCCTAGGGTGCAAACACAGAGAGGGGAACATCAGTACAAACCAGTAGCAAAGCACCCCCTGGTGTGTGCATTCCCGGGCAGCCCAGTCATGCCGCAACCCCACCACCACCGCCCCCACTAGACGGCCCCCACCTACCTGTGGGGTGGACACATGCACACCGTGATACCCGGATGGACGGATGCTACCAGTGTATGGATGGAGCACCTACCTGGCCATGGCACGGTGCCTCGCCAGGCGCGTACCTGCAGATGCCCCAGTCTGTTCGGGTTCCTCTGCCAAAGGTCTCCATACTGGTGGTGACACTGCTGACCGGACCAGGCAATACCAGTGGCCTCCTCCATGCCCTCAGCAACCTCCTCCCACACGGCACTGCATGGCCTGTTGAGTGGGTCCTGGCCAAACAGGGCCCCAGCATGGGGCTCAACAATGGCCATAAGGTTTGCCAGCTCCACTGCGCTCCACTGCTGAGCTTGCCTGTGTGACATCCTTCTGTGAGTACCGATAACAAAATTGTGCTCTGTAGCGCACGTTCCCCAGTTGCAGAGGCTGCACAGTACAGCGATGCCATTCCCCCATCATGCTGTCACCGAACTGAATGATAGGGGTGCACCCATGCAGATGCATGGTGCCTAGGGGGAAAAGGTCAACAGCAGGGTCAAGGGTCTGTCCGTGCACGGAGTGGCACAGCACCATTGGGACTCCCTGCATGTAGCGCGGTAGGGTGCCTGTGGGTGATGTCCTGCAGTGGCCTACCACGCTGCAGCTCCATGGTGTCTACAGTGCACCAGGGCACAAGCGCCACATGGGTGAACAGCGCACTAGCACCACTGGCACAGTGGTGGCCATGCCCTGCACTGCCTCCCGTGCACAGCACGTACGCATCAGCACCCCGGGCATGTACCGTGCGGTGCCTACTGCGCACGTCACAGAGCTGCGCCATAGCCTGAGCATGCTCAACAGCATTGCGCAAGGCGATATTCAGCCAGCTCGTCAGCAATTCCATGGCGTAACCACTGCATTAGAATCCACTTAAAGTTGCGTCTCGCCTCATTTGCATGCGTTGCACTTTATGAATGTGACATGGGGGCTGCAGAGGACATAGTCTGGTATTGCAGTCTATTGTGGTGGGTTGCATGCTGTTAGGGTGTGTGGACTGTGGTTTGTGAGGGCTGAATTGGACTGCACATTCAAAGGTAACACCTGTCATTCCCACAGGCTCTATCATGACTGAACGAGAGGATGAGGAGGAACAGGGATGGGGGAGAAGGAGCAGACCCAACTTATTTATTATGTTTTATTTAGTTGTTTAACCAGGAGTAGCACACTAAGCTGAAAGCTTTTTTACAGGAGCGACCTGGGAGCACAGGGAGGTTAAGTGACTTGCTCAGGGTCACACAGTATGCAAGTGGAAGCTGTGGGATTCAAACCCAGGTCTGGTCTGCTGGATGTCACCAGATTTGCAGCTCAGAGCCTTAGACCACTGCGCTATACTGCTCCTGGTCTGAATCAGATGCCCTGTTCGAGACATATCTCGACAGGGAACTGCTGCTCAGCAGACAGCAGGGAATGCCACAGGCCCGTGCTGCAGTGTGGGGTGAGGTGGTGCGTGCCATGAACCAGCATGGCAGCCACCAACAGTCCGTGCAGGAGTGTAAAAAGAAGGTCAGCACGGACAGGAGAATAAAGGATAAGGTGGCTGCCATCAGGGCAGCACGTGCTGCCACCGGTGGTGGACAGCTGGATTTGACATGCCTGATGCCACAGGAGGAGTGGGTGGCCAGCAGCATGTGGTATTGTGCCATAGAGGGCGTTCCTGGTGGTGGCTTCCAGATGGGTGGCAGCCCATCACTGCATGGTAGGTCCTGTGCTGTCACTGTGTGGGTGGTGGGGGGAATGCCACAGCTCCTGAGCGTCTACATGGGTCAGCGGTGGTGGGTGTGTCCACCGAGAGTGATGCCCTGGACACGGAGGAACACCCATCCATCTCCACAGGTGTCCGAGGAACAGGAACAGTGCATACTTGCCTGTCTGTCCGGACTGAAGATGGTGGTGCAGGTGCGGATGAGGCCCTGCCAGTGTCCCAGCATGACAGCGCCCATGGACTCCAGCGTGCTGGGACATGGATTGGTGACGGATCCGGCACTGAAGATGATGGATCACATGTCCCGGACAGTGATACGTGTGGGACGCAGGATGGTCCCACAGCAGGAAATGGCACGGGCGAAGCCGTGGGTGGTGCCGCCGTGGAGGCCTGTGTGATAACACAGTCCCAGACTGTGCCTGCATGCCCCAGTGGGGCAGCACTGGTGTGTGTCCAGGCCGGTGGGGCTGTTGCGGCTGCTGCAGCGGTGCTAGTGAGCCCTGGCGATCGGCAGCCGGAGGGGCAGTGCCAGCAGTCAGCCAATGGCGATGGGGGGGACAGTGTCGGGGGCTGTAGCAGTGCACCACGTGTGGACGTGCCCCGGCATGGATCTGGTGTACAGCACCCATCATCAAGGGGTGCTGCCAAGCAGGGCCAGGATCACCACTAAGGACAGCATGTTGGACTGGCGGATGACCTCTTTGACGAGCACAGCCGTCTACTCCAGGCTTCAGTGGATCAGCAGTTGCGGCTTGTGACTGTGGTGGATGCACTCAGTGTGGTTCTGCGCTAGGCAGAGGAGCAGCGCAGCAGAGACCGCGATCTACTCCTGGCAGAGATGGCCTGGCAGCGGGAGGATGTGACTGCTGCCATTGACAGGCAGACACATTCATTCACAGCTGTCATGGCCACATTGGGCACCCAGTTCAGTGCCCATGTGCCGCAGACACCACGCAGTGTCATGTCCACCCCTGTTCCCGGCGCCGTGCGACTCCTGCTATGTCAACACCGGGTTCAGCTGTGGGCATACCGAGCACGCCTGGAGCGGGCATGTTCGGTGAGCTCCAGACCCTTGCACTAACATGGTTGTGCTTTCACAGCATCACCCTGGGGACCGTCGTGCACCTGGGCGAGGCCAGTGGTCAGCCTGGCATGGCTGGCAGGTCTCGCGGGCCGCCCACGCATCCATGGTGGCCATGGTACTGTGCCACGTGACTGACCTGTCCCCACCATGGCCACTGTCTGCCACTGCCCCATGTGCAGTGTGGTGTGCATCGTGCGATGCGTGGGTGGGGTACCTGACCCTGCACACACACGGTCCCTGTGCACACCGTCCCGGGGTCTGGCCACTGTGGCATGTGCAGGATGATGCCTGCATTGCGCTGTCTGCCAGTGTGCAATGGTGCCCAGTGTCTGAGGCACGCACAGTGACGGCCACTGTTCGTGATTGTGTGTGGACCTGTGTGAGGGTGGGGTGGCATTTGGGGTTGGCATGCCGTCTACCCCTTGTGCATGTCTTGTGGTGGGTGGGTGTGTGTGTGTGTGTGTTCCTGTTCCTGGATAGCTGATAACTTCAGGTGTGCCCTGTCCTGCTCCTGCCTAGTCCTGCTCACTGCTACCATCTACCTTGTGCCTGTCAGCTCGCTCCCACCTGTGGCTTCCCCATAGCGTTCTTGCGCCCCTCTCTTGATCCTTTTTATTTTGAATCATTTCTGCTGTTGCACAACTTCCGCTAGATCCCCTATTGCGCATGGCGCATGCTGTTGAATATTGCACTGCACATGTTATTCATGGTTCTGCACCCTACAGTTGCGCATGCAGTCATTACTATTGCGCTCTTGCGCATTGCAACTTGCACTGCGCAGCTGCCTCCTGCTGAATATCTCACAGTGGCGCATTTCTGTACTTGTGCTGGTGCATCCCTGTTGCGCATGGTGCCTCCCTTTTGAATATCCGGGCCAAGGTGTCCAAATATGTTAAAATGATCAAGTTATGAATGAACACAAATATTTCAGCGTTGACCCATACCTTTTCTTTTTTTCACACCACCTCATGAACATGACAGATGTCATTTTTCAAATCCTTGCTGAGACGTATGTTTACACTTGTGCTGTGAAATGACATTTCAGCCAGTAGTCTATAAATGCCACATGCCATATTTATAAGGGGGAGTCATGAAACTGCTATCTTGAAAATTTGGATTCAAATCTTTTAAAAAAAATTATTATTAAGAAACGTTGTGTGTTGTGCCAGCCTTTACTCCAGTGGGTAGTGCTTTGTGATCCTGTTCTGGTCAGCTGATTTGGGAAATGAGCTCATTGAGCCAGCTGGACAAGCCGAGGCTGTGAGGAAGACACTCTCATGTGACTCAACCCAGCAACCTGGGAAGGGAAGGTGCAGGGTTACCTACACGGTTCAGGTATTACATAGTGAAGAGAACACTTCTTTTGGCATAAGGCCCTGCACTTCTACATCCATGGGTTATAGGGGGCTTCTGTGCTTTGGCTGAGAGGTGGACTGTTTGCCTGTATGTCTGTATCTGTGGCCTGTCTGCCCTGTGTGTCTGTATCTGTGGCCACATGGAAATGCAGGGCCCAAAGGGCCTTGTGCTGCTGCAGCCCACCAGCCAGCCCCATTAATTCTTGATATCCATCACTGCATGAAAGTGCAGGGCCCTCAGAGTCTTGTTTTTCCATAGGCAGACAGAGTCTTCCCTTGATGCAGTTCCCAGATGACCTACATATCTGCATCTGTTCACTCAGGTCCCAAAGAGATCTGCGTGAATGAGAATACTAACATACTAACATACTATTTGCCAGCAGAGTAGGCCTTATGGTCTATCGAGTCTGCTCAAACCTCAGATCCCTGCATTTCCATGTGGCCACAGATACAGACACACAGGGCAGACAGGCCACAGATACAGACATACAGGCAAACAGTCCACCTCTCAGCCAAAGCACAGAGGCCCCCAATAACCCATGGATGCAGAATACAATTCCACTATCTCAAAATGAAAGGAAATTCTTTGCAAAAAACTACATTAATGCACTACTTGGGGTTCAGCTTAATGTCACAAAAGTACGGAAATGTGGCATTTGGGTTTTGAACCTAACTGCCTACCCCGAGTAGAGATGCAGCAAATTTAAAATCCACAGTGAAATGAATGCAGGTGGCTACTTGGCATTGGCACTTCGCTACGTGGTGTGCCCCATAGGAAAGGCTCACTTCACCTTGTTATTATTACTTTGCGTTGTCATTTCACCTTAAACATGAAGTAAGGTGGAGTGACAACAATATTGGCAGCATCCCAACCGCACAGTCACCAGAATGAATGTGCATCCCCAAAGTGCTACTGTCTTGTGTCCAGAAAACTCCCCAGTGCTGATGAAGTGAAATGAGAGTGTAACAAGAAATGCAAAGTCTCCCAGAATTAATGGTACACTCAGTCATGCGCGCAGTGGTCAGGTCACACGCAGTCACCAGAATTAATGTGCATCCCCAAAATGCTACTGTCCTGTGTCCAGACAATTCCCCAGTACTGATGAAATGAAATGAGAGTGTAACAAGAAATGCAGTCTTCCAGAATTAATGGTGCCATGCAAATGCACAGACAGAATAAGATTGCGCTGCACATTCAAGGGATGCATACGAAAAGGCACAACAACACCTAACCAGTGCTCACAAGTCACAAATCCAAATCTGGAAAGGAATACATTTTGCTAGTTGTGGGATTAGTGCATGGCAGTAACAATCCACTACCAGTAAAGGTACCACAAAGCAGTATAAAAAATTCATGCAGGTGCAGTGGATAGCAGGTTCACACTAGAGAAGCAGCAAATGTAAATTCCGCCGGCAAAGTGTCCGCGAAGTGGGCACTTCGCGTTGCCACTCCAGTGCAAAGTGATCACTCCGCCTTGTCATTACCATTTTTTGTTATGGCAGAATGACAATGCGAAGTGAGGAGAAGTTGTTGTTTTCAATAGACTTCGCCCTGCTCTTTAGCAATAGCCAGGCAGGAAAAGGAAGGAAGTGAGTCATACAAGCAGACACTTTCACTTTCTTCTGTGCAGACGGAGACAGAAAGGAGAGTGTGTTGTTTTGTCACTGCTGAGACTTGGAGATCAGAGCGAGGAGGAGATTTAAACTTTGATTTATAGACCCAACAGCTTTTTTATAACTAATCTAAATTTTTTTGTCTTTTCTGTACTCTTTTTTTACTTGATGCGATCTTTCTGTAAATTTATTTTTCTTACCTTTATAAGTAGTTAGTTGTTTGTCTGTGTCTGTGTGATTGTGTGTGTGTTGTGTGACAGTGCAAGTAGTCACTGCTCAGACTGAGGTAGCGCAGTAGGAGAGATGGACCAGGGTGAGGGTCTGAGGGAATGTCTTTGGTGGGTCAGCTCTGGGACAGCATGGTACTGGTAGGTGTCGTACCGTGCAGATGCGTGGTGAGCATGGCCGCCAGTTCCTGTCGGACCGATCGAAAATTCTGAGTGTTACCGCCACCCGGAAGCAGGACCAGCACTGCCTCCTGACTCTGAGGCAGTTGAACCATCACCACGTCCAGCACCAGCTCCAGCACCTGGTCCTCTGGAGCAGGATGTGTATGTGCCCCTGGGCCCAGGTATGGATCCTCACCCTGCTGAGCACCATGATCTGTCAGCTGCCATTTCACCTGGCCCTCCCCTGCCTGTGCCCCATGGCCCAGGTATGGATCCCAACCCTGCTGAGCACCATGACCAGCCAGCTGCCAGTTCATCTGGCCCTCCCTTGCCTGTACCCCTGGGCCCAGGTATGGATCCCCACCCTGCTGAGCACCATGACCAGCCAGCTGCCAGTTCATCTGGCCCTCCCCTGCCTGTACCCCTGGGCCCAGGTATGGATCCCCACCCTGCTGAGCACCATGACCAGCCTGCTGCCAGTTCATCTGGCCCTTCCCTGCCTGTGCCCCTGGGCCCAGGTATGGATCCCAACCCTGCTGAGCACCATGACCAGCCAGCTGCCAGTTCATCCGGCCCTCCGCTGCCTGTGACTGGTCCTCCCCACACCTCCATTGTTTGGCAGTTTTTTGCTTGTGTCAGGGAGGACAGCAGTATGGTCAGGTGCCGCCTATGTGAGGTGGAGGTGCACCATGGCCCCCGGTGGAACTCACCTGGGGACTGGGGGCCTGTGCACCCTGACTCATATGCTCAGTCACCACCAGTTGGAGTGGCAGGCTGCCACAGAATGGGCCATGCCTGCACCTGCTGGCCCCTCTGTGGCAGAGGGTGCAGTTGGGCATGGCAATGGCTTTAAGAAGAAGAGGGCAAGAGCAGAACCTGCTGCTCCACCAGCACCCAAACCACCACCACCACCACCAGCAGGTCTGCCTGCAGAATGTGTTGTCCCTAGAGAACTGCGTGTAATGCAGGCTGATTTGGTAGTTCTCTGGAGTGCTGTTGAGGAAAACAATGATGTGAGTGCTGTCGAGCAGTGGCTGGATCACATAGAGGAACATCAGTTGCAAATTATGTCCATGCTGGAACTGCTGCTGGATCCCCATGGGATCCCACATTAGTTTTTTTTTTCCTCACACCATGATGTGCCCCCCGACACCTTCCTTGCTGCGTTATAAAATGTATTCCTCCACCATCCCTGACCCTTGTATGTAATTATGCCCCTTTTTTGTTGTCTTCAGTATGCGTGACACTTTGTATTCTGAGCAGTGCAAGTATACTGTGTGCTAAACTGCATGTGTGCAGTCAGTCTTCTTTCCAGTCTGTGTATGTACTGCAGACACTGTCCAACTCCCTGACTTAAAAACACTTATTAATGAGTACAATGGTTGGATGGTGAAGCCTGGAGAGATACTACAAAACAGGCTTACAAAAGTTACAGTACATCCAAGTAACCAGTAAAAAAAAGAAAAATGTTGTGATTCGTGACATGATCGTGATTTGTGACTGCATTTGTAACCGTGATGATGAAGAAACGCGAATGCCTATGGCTGTACTTCCCCAGGCCTTGATGAGGTGTGGCACAAAACTCCCCAACTTGAAAACACTCATCAATGAGCACAATGGTGGGGTGGTGAAGCATGGAGAGATACTACAAAACAGGCTTACAAAAGTTGCAATACATCCAGGTAACCAGTAAAAAAAACAATGTTGTGATTCGTGACACGATCGTAAATCATGATTTGTGACTGCATTTGTGACCGTGATGATGAAAAATTTGATCTGTATCATTCACGAGTGACTCGTGAACATGATGATGGTCCTGACTTAAAAATGCATATTAAAGAGTGCAACGTTTATGCAGAATTATGCACCACACCAGTCCAGTACTCTGAAGGGAATCCAAAGAAACAACTGTGACTTAAGTTACAGATGGAGATTGGGCCCTAAAGAGATACAAATGTACAAACAGATTAAGGTTGCGCTGCACACTGAAGAGATGCAGATGCAAAGGCACAACACCTAACCAGTGCTCACCATCAGAAATTCAAATCTGGAAAAGAATTCCTTTGTCAGTTGGGGTGAGCCATGGGGGGGGCTGTGTACTGCACTGCTGCAGTAACAGTCACTAGTACCAGTACCAGTAAAGATACCACAAAGAAGTACAAAATTCACACAGCTGCAGTGGATAGAAGGTTCACATTGCTGAAATTACTATGTGGCACAATAAAAGGTGTCAGATTTGATGACACGCGTCACACTCCTACTCACAAACACACTAAGTAATGCGTAGCAAATTGAAAACTTCAGCAATATAACCACGTATTTTAAACAAACTAAAATTATGCACTGCTGCTCCACAACAATCAGAAAAAAATGGCAAGAATTATTGAAAATATTACTGTGTGTACATTCAGTTATACAAGAAAAATATCACCAAAACAGAAAGAACTGTCTTTCTCTCCAAGTTAATCTACCTACACCATAGTCAGATACACCCCTTCCCAAAGCACACTTTCACTGTCTCCTACTACACAGACCCAATGTTGTACATTAACATTCAAAATCCACACACAAACAATAAACGCTCGATGATATGAGCACAGGAGGGTTTCCTACAATCGATAAACTAAGTTTGAGCAAAAAAAAATTACTCAAAAAGGCTTTTTGAACAGCTTTTAGAAGGTTTGAATCACAGAGATCTCTCTGCACACTGTCTCCTACAGCTTCCTACACACACTACCCTAAACTGAGGCTGTGCAGAACAACGTAGAGCCCATGTGACCTGAAATCCCATGAATCACTGCAAAATTCACCATCGGAGCTTATAAACAAGGCAAAGTAAGGCAGAGTACATTGCTTTCAATGTACTTCGCCTTAAGATTTGGTGGAGTAGTGGTTTGGGAAGGCAGAATAACGCAAAGTCATTATTTTCAATGGACTTTGCATTACTCATCATAATGCAAAGTACTCCGCTCCGTGTTGCAGAGCACTCGGCCAATCCGCTTTCACTGCACGATTCACTTCGCGAAGAGAATTGGGGCCACTTCGCCCATCTCTACCCCAGAGCAGCAAAAGGACAACACCACATAAGCAACCACAGACAACCATTATCAGGTAAGGCAGGCAACATACAACTGTTTCCAGATGACATACATGCAGTAGCACTGATATGCTACCTTTGTGGATTTCTGTCTATAGCTGCACAAGCACAGGCCCCACAGGGAGCTGTGCTTGTGCAGTCACCTTTGTGTGTATGCTGTACAGTGTGCATGAGTACTTGTGGCTACAAAAGCACAAGCCCCATGGAAGACTGTGCTTCTGTAGCAAGAAGGCCCCCTGGGGCCTGAGGCTCTGCAGCCAGAGTACTAATGCATGCGGTATGAGGTACCCCATTAGACAGCATGATCCGCTAGTGCAAGAAAGGAAATTCTTTGCAAAAATCTCAGTTAATTCACCAGTGAGGGTCCAACCTTATGCCATGAACATAGAGAAATGTGATGCTAGAGTTTCATAGAAACAGCAAATTGATGGTAGATAAGGACTGCTAGGCCCATCTAGTCTGCCCATATATCCTACCTTTGTTTGCAGCCGCTGACCCTACTTGGTCTCAGCTTTAGCTTCTCCTTCCAGCTTCTAGGGTCCCCTTATTCCTATCCCATGCAAGTTTAACCCCCCCATGTGCTTGCTCCAACCTCCTCCTGGGGCAGGCTATTCCACGCATCCACCACTCCTTCTGTGAAGAAAAACTTCCTCACATCTCTCCTTATCCTGGCCCCCTCCAATCTCATATCATGACCCCTTGTTCTTGTACATCCCCCATACTTAAAGACGTTGTCAGCTTGCACCTTGTTTATGCCTTAAAGATACCTGAAGATTTCTATCATGTCCCCCTGTTCCCTCCTCTCTTTCAGTGTATACATATTGAGGTCTTTCAATCTCTCCTCATATGTCTTCTGGTGCAAGTCCTGCACCATCTTAGTCACCCTTCTATGAACTGCCTCCACCCTGTCTATGTCCTTACAAAGATACTGCCACCAGAACTGAACACAGTATTCCAGATGATGCCTCACCAGTGTTCTGCACAATGGCATCACCAACTCCCTCCTTCTGCTAGTGATACCCCTTCCTATGCACCCCAACATATCACTGGCCCTCCCCACAGCCTTTGTGCTATGCTTGGCCACCTTTAGATCCTTTGAGATGAAAACCCCAGATCTCTTTCTTCCCTGGTGACTGTCAGCAACTCCCCCCCATCATGTAGCTTTCCCCAAGGTTTCTGCATCCCAGGTGCATGATTTTGCACTTATTCACATTGAACCTCAGTTGCCACACTTTGTATCATTCTTCCAGCTTTCCTAGGTCCCTCCTCATTTTCTTCAACTCATCTGGAGTGTCCACTCTGTTGCAGATCTTTGTGTCATCTACAAACAGGCAAACCTTCCCCTCCAGCCCTTCTGCAATGTCACTAATGAAGATATTAAAAAGGACTGGCCCCAGGACTGATCCTTGAGATGCACCACTGGTCATCCCCCTCTCCCTAGATTTGATCCCATTTACCACCACCCTCTGCTTCCTATCCCCTAACCAGTTTCTAACCCAGTTCACCACCTTGTGGCCCATGCCAGGCTACCCATCTTATTTATCAGCCTTTTATGTGGGACGGTGTTGAAGGCCTTGCTGAAATAATGCAACCCTAATTACCCACCCCCATCAGGAAAAGGACAAGACCACACAAGAGACCACAGGCAGACATCATCATCAGGTAAGACAAACAACATATAACTTGTTTCCAGATGACACAAATGCAGTATGTGCTACCTTCATGAATTTCTATCTGTGGCTGCAGTTTTTTCTGCAGCTGCATAACTGAAAAACTGCTACCCCCTTGAACAATTTCTTGATCCAGTGCGGAAACCAGTATATCCACATTGCAGCATTACTTCAGGCTGCTTAACTGCAGGCTCTAGAGGGGCCTGCCCTGATCCAGAAGTTGGTGTGTATGTCTTACATCTGTGCCTGAAGAGGTGCAGGCCCCTTGAGGGCCTGCACTTCTGCAGTCAGAAGTACTGTAACAATTTAGGCATCATGGATTTTGTGGTACTTGCACTTTTGCAGCCAGAGGTCAGTGTATATATCTTATACCTGTGGCATAGAAATGCAGTCAAAGCAACACCCTGGTATATTTTGAGGTTTGTTGACAGTTTGAGACCACGCTCATTCCAGACTCTGTCGTATAAATGGTCATAGTCACTGGCGGATTTACAAATGCATAGAGTGAGGAGAAGGGGGTTGTTTTTAATGTGATTGGGCTGGAGGATGCTGGAGGACTTTTTGTCTTTCCTGAATATCACAAGGTATGAATAGTTCCACTATGCATTATTCAGATCCGAATAACGAATAGGGCATTTTTCATGGTGTGCAGAAAATACTATTCATTACTCACACATCCCTGATATACAGTATATATCTATCTGTTCATCTATCTATCTATCTATCTATCTACAGACTATCTATCTACGGACTATCTATCTATCTATAGCTCAAGATAAATAGATTGCTGTTACACTTACAGCTCAGATCTTCTGTAGCATATGTACATGTTTTGGCATGTCACTGAACATCTTTGAGTTGAATTTTCTTTTTCCTTCCCATACATTTAGCTCTGTTAACACCCCCCCCCCCACACACACACGCACACTTTCCTAATGACTGATGCAGTTGCCAGGAACATGTAATTAAGCACTCTGGGCTAGGGTTGCCAGAACTAGTTATAAAAAGATTAGAGCCCTTTTAGAACCCGGGGGTTCGAATTCTAATTCAGGACTAGAACACCAATAAGTTCTAAGTAATAACGGTTGTACATGCTAAAAAATGATGCTTTGTTCAAACTTTTCAAAAAACAGGGGATGCCAATCTGGAAAATAAACTATCTGGAATTACATTTTAAACTGTTTTAGTGAGATGCATATGAGAATGCACTGTTCATATACCTTTACATGCAGCTGCACCAAACTACAACACATCAGGTGCAACTCTTGGGCTCTGCTTTTGAATGGCACACAGCTTACTGTATCTCTTTCTTTTCTGCATGTGCAGTGAAACAAAATATTACTGCTGTGCTGAGAGATGACAAGCCTCTTTTTAGTTATTTTTCTCTTGTCAGTATCTCTCTCTTTGTGTCATGCTTCTCACATCCTATACGCAAACAAGTTCAAGTTCTAAGGAAGTTTAGAATTTAAAAACTACTTAAAAAGTTCCAGACCAGAACTAGACCCCAGAACATCAGTGGGTTCTGACAACCCTACTTTGGGTTACAGTTAGAGCTGTGTGTACTATAAACCTCCTAAAGTTCCTTTATATGAACACAGCACGTCAAACCAGGTAACATTTAACTGTATTCCCTTAGTTTCCAACTAGTGGTTCTACTATACAGAACCATGGTTTTGTAGTAAAGATATGCTGGGAAAGTATTTTCTTTCTGTTAGGCCACATGAAACGCTAGCAGAAAGGTGCAGTGACCCAGAGTGAGGGTTACTAGTTCTGAAAGTGGTGTCCATTTATCATTACAGATCTGACATGTCTTGTGACAGAAGTGTTGGACACACAGAGTAGTCAGCCAACTTTGCCCCCCAGATGTTTTATAAAACTTTCGAAGCACAAAAAGGCAACACCAGAGTTTGCTTTAGCCAACAGATGTGCTTTGCCAATGGCAATACAATAAAAGTAGAAGGAATGGATTGTGGAGACAGGAAGAGAGACAGATGGAATGTTCAGATATTGGAGGAACGTGCCAAATGTGACAAATGTTTGCTTCCATCCCTAGCAAAGATCATTTTTGAAGTGCATGATGTAATTTATCTTCTGGTTTTGAGTTTACATTTGCACAATGAATGTGTGTTGTACTATAAAGCTGTGGTCGAAAGTGGCATAAACTGCATGACACAGATCAAAAGTGGCATTTACCTCTAAAGTTTACAGTAAATGATTAAGACCCACTGAATTCACTACAAGGCCCATAATGTACAAGCAATAACCAAAATTGGAACTGTTATTTATAAAAAGAAGCTTCTACAAGAACAAGCAGTGGTGATACTCACAATGGTTCTAGGCTTCCAGGAGTCAGACCCAAAGAAACATAGAAACCTAAGATTTACCAGCAGATAAGGACTCCTTGGTCTACCTTGTCTGCTCATTTTTCCCTGCCTATAGTATCACCGCAGATCCTACTTGATCTCTGGCCCATTCACTCACTCACCTCTTTCCTCTCCCTAAGATTCCTTTGTACCCATGTCATGCATTCTTTAACCTCACCACTGTTTTCACTCCCACCACCTCAGCTAAAGACTGTTCCAGGAATTCACCACTCTTTCTGTGAAAAAGTACTTTGTCACATCTTTCCTGAATCTACCCTCTCCAGCTTCTTATCATGCCCCCTTGTCCTTGAGCACTTTTTTACCTGAAAAAATACTTTCTTCTTGTACCATATTTACCCCTGTGAGGTATTTAAAGACCTCTGTCATATTCCCCCTCCTCTCTTCCAGAGTGTACATATTTAGGTCCATTAATCTCTCCTCGTAGGGCTTCTAATGCAGAACTTGCACCATTTCAGTTGCCCTTCTCTAGACTGCTTCCACTCTGTCTACTGTATGTCATTTCTGAGATGTGGTCTCCAGAACTGGACACAGTACTCTAGGTGGGGCCTTATCAGCTATCTATACAGAGGCAACACCACCTCTCTCTTTCTGCTGGTGATACCCCTCCATATGCACCCTAGCATCCCACTCACCCTCCGCTTGGCCGGGTTTAGGTCATCCGTCATGATCACCCACCAGTCTCTTTTCTGCTTGGTGGTCATCAGTACCACCCTGTTACAGGTTGAATAAGGCCCTGCCCCATTTGTTATGCAGAAAGAGTTTAAATGCAAGGGTCTGTTCTATCCTCTCCTTTTCTGTCTGTTGTCTGTCTGGCTGCGCAACCAAATTTTCTTGTGAGACCTATGAACTGATTACTCCAACGGTTTTGCAATTCTCTGTCTCTCGCTATCTCTGTGCCTTCCCTTGTTGTTCTGTCTTTTCTCCCCCTTTGCATGTCTGCAGGTATGAAAATGTATGTGAATCTTTGAGGAAGTGTCACTGATACTGGGATCCCTTTGTTTAAAACTGTATATAGTTTTGCTGTTGAAATGATTGCAAAAATCTATTTGAAACTTGAGGGGTTAACCTAAGATTGCTGGATGCAAACTCTCTGCAGAGTTGGCTACAAGAGGTCAGTTCTGGGTCATTATGCTCTATTTGCTGCACCTGCAAGAACACTGGAAACTTACAAGAACATTGTATGAGAAGCATGCTGTTTTCTTAATGAGTTTCCCAGGCACAGACTTGTAAGAAGAGCAGCACTGCTTGTGCAAGAGAGAGAGAGAGAGAGAGAGACAGAGACTGAGATTTGAAATTGAGAAGAAAAAACTCAGAAGAAGGACTCTGTTTTCTATGTTTGTACTGCCATTGTAAATAATTATACTGAACAATTTTTATTTTTTTTTCATTTTGCTGTTATTAATAATAAAACACTATTTGCAAATTTTGAAACTGCTCCTGGTTTTCCTGAGCTTCCTGACCTGTGCCTTGATGACAGATGGTGTCAGCCTAAGTGGGATTTACGCCGTGCATACTCTAAGCCAGGAGTTTTGTGCATGGGTACTAGACCTAGTACCAGGGAAGCATAGTCAAAAGGTATGGATTCTGCAGCACCAAGCAAGTGATTACCAGAAGAATGGCAGCCAAACTAGAAGCAGGAACAAAAGTCCAATCTGAGACTGTACAGCCAGCACCAGCAATGGAAAAAAAGAACAGGCAGTGACAGAACCTGAAAGTCTGACTGCCTTTTTCAAATGGTGGACTATACAACAAGCAGAGATGGAGAAACAGAGAAGATAGTAGATGTAGCAGAGAGAAAAAAAGATTCTATGTTTACAGACACAGAGAAAAGAAGAGATGCAGCGACAGGAGCAGCAAAGAAGAGAAGAGATGCAGCAATGGATGGATGCCTTGCAAGTTATCAAAGCTGGAGCATCTGGCACTGGTCCAGCCGAGCAACAACACAGCAACAACTTAAAAGACCTTAAACTTACAAAGTTGTGTCCCTCGGATGATATTGAAGCATACCTGACAACTTTTGAAAGGGTTGCCACAGCCTGCCAGTGGCCAAAGCAGCAATGGGCAATCAGACTGATCCCTTACCCTGACAGGTAAAGCCCAGCTTGCCTACAGCAATATGGATACTGCACAGTCAGAAAACTATGACCTGGTGAAAAAAGAGGTCATTAAAATATATGACATCTCAGGAGATACCTACAGGCAGAGATTTCAATCTCTTAACTACAATTCAGTCGACAATCCTTGAGAAGCCTTCATCTGACTCAGAGAACTCCTTATGAAATGTCCCAAACCAGAGGGCAAAACATTGCCACAGATCATCAAAACATTTTTAATAGAGCAGTCCATCAGCATCCTACCCACAGACGTACTGCTTTGAGTAAAAGGACACAGACCAGAAAGTGGGAAAAAGGCTATTTCTTTGGCTGAAGACTACCAAATGGCCAGACAGATACCACAGCAGCGAGGTAACAGCCAAGCACCGGTAAGACACTCTTTTTTCCATTTAAACTCCAAGTCTGATAAGAACTCCAGTGGTGGTAAAAAATCTACACCCAAAGACTTTATTTGCTATAACTGTAATAAGCCAGGTCATATTGCAATAAACTGCTGTAGTAAGAAGTGTGACACTGGAGCAGATTTGTCCTTAGCAAATTGAGGCAAGTATGTAACAGATGTGAAGGTGGAAGATAAGACCGTGAAGGGACTTACAGATTCGGGAAGCAGACAGATTGTAGTGCATATTGAAGTGCTGGGAAAACAATGTCCAAAAGGAACAGGTACTGGTGTCATCTGCAGCCACGGGGAAACTCGATACTATCCCACCAGCCAAGTGACTGACTATTAATGGGGTGTCGCACCAAATTAAAGTGGGAGTAGTACCCAAGTTACCTGTACCTGTGATTATTGGAAATTACTTTCCAGGATTTACTGAGTTAATCAAAGTGGGAGTAAATCCTGATGTTTCAGCAGCTGTGGTGACAAGAGCTCAGGCAAAGAAAATGTCAGATGGTGCAGACTTTTCCTTTCCCTGATTTTGATTCGGACTTGTCTGAGCACAGTTCCAAGATCCAGAAATCCAAGAAAGAAAGTCGATGCCTGAAGAAACAGTAGCAAGAAAATACAAAATCACACATGCTCCCACAATGCAAAGCATCATGGGCTGCATATGCAAATCACCACAGAATGTTATGCTGGTCCAACTTTAAGCAGAATTGCATGGTGCCGAAAGGCCTCTCACACAGTTTGCAAAGGGTGCTAACAGAAGACATAGACACGTGTTTCGTCCTACCAGGACTCATCAGTATGCCTCATCTGTTTGACACCCCAGTAGAATGGCCCAGCTACCCCTAAGGCAGTGTGCCTGGGATATATTGTGGTGAACCCATTAAAATAAAAAACTATTTAAAAGACAAAGAACCTCTGTGCATAAACACTGAGGCAAGGGTTACCCCAAAGGGCATTTGGCTGGGAAGCCAAGTTTCAAGAAAATACAAAATCACACATGCTCCCACAATGCAAAGCATCATGGGCTGCATATGCAAATCACCACAGAATGTTATGCTGGTCCAACTTTAAGCAGAATTGCATGGTGCCGAAAGGCCTCTCACAAAGGCCTCTCACACAGTTTGCAAAGGGTGCTAACAGTAGCAACAAAAGACTGATGGACATAAGGGGTTAACATATGAAAATGATGAAACTAAACTACTGCTGATAGTGACTTTCTTTCAGAACAAGCTAACGTTTCTCTCCAGGGTTATTTTAAGCAGCTGGAGGTGAAACCAAAACAGGGTGAACCTATGTTTAACCAGGCATTGTCAATGCCGAATGTTTGTTGTGTGCACTGGTGTCATTTTGGGAGGGGGGTTAAGAGCCAGCATTAGCAAATTTCAACACGTGTTGTTGTTGTTTATTAGGAATAACCATTGAGCTTATGCTCATTCACAATGGCAACCTATTTCCAACATTAAATGCATACAAATGACAATACATACATCAGCAATAATAATACAATATTCATATACACAGTGACAACATAGTTCAAACATTAAATCACGTTAATACAACATACAACCACAATATTCAATGTGCAATATATCCACATTTAGCTAAAACAATTACAAATCTGAGCACTTGAAAACAAACATTTCTTAAGCATAAAGACAGATGAGGGTTTGGAATTCAGACCTCTGAAACAGGATTGAAGTTTATTCCAATACCTCGGGACCATGTGACTAAAGTATTGTAATGACCTTTTTGTATGGGTATTGGAGACAATTAGCTGAGAATATTGTGAATTTCTTAATGATGGTTCAATGAACTGAAAATCAAGCCTATCACTCAAATATTTAGGTACATGGCCCAGGCTGGACTTATATGAAAATACACTAATATTGATGTCCTTCCTATTAGCCAAGGAAAACCAACCCAGGGATTTATATAGATTACAATGGTGGATAGTTATGGGACATTTCAGGATTAACCTGGCCAATTTGTTATAGAGTACATCTAGTCTATGTAATCTATCTTGCGAGGCTCAAGCATACAAGATATTGCCATAATCAAATAACAGCAGAACTTGTACTTCAATTATTTATTTCATTGTGTTTGAATCTAAGCATGTTTGATTTCTAAACAAACAACCAACCCTCTTAACCACTTGGCCAATTAGTTTATCCACATGATTATCCCCTGTACCCAACCGATCCAGCCAGTAATCTAAATATTTGTACATTTCAACCTGTTCTAAATAAGTTCCTGATGAGTCGAAAATCTCAAGTTTTAAATCAGATGTCAATTTGGAAGCCAGAGCAAGCAAGATGTATTTTGTTTTAGATGTGTTTAGTTTTAATTTTATATTTCAAAAATATTTTTGCAGTGAATTGAATCTAGACTGCAAACTAGACTGGATTTCCATTGCTCAGCTATTGGAATAATAAAGAATTGTATCATCCACGTAGCGGTGGTAATTAACCCCCTCCACATATCTTTTAGATAAATTAAAAAGAGAAGCGGCCTCAGCACTGAACCCTGGGATATGCCTCTAGCCATCTACAAAGAAGAAGAGTCTGTACAATTTACCCGAGTAAATTAGTAACGGTTACTTGAATAAGAATGGAACTAGGCCAAGGCATTTCTGCTTAGTCCTAACTCAGCTAAGTGTTGTAACATGGACTGGTGGTCAACCCTGTCGAAAGCCTAGGACTAATCAATCCGCGTGGCTCCAGTATAGTAACATGACTCATTTGCCTTACCTATGACATCCAAGACCCTCGACATGGAAACCACTGTAACATGCACTGTGCCTTACGAAAACTGGACTGAAATTGATCAAAGAGATTCTGTCTTGATCGACCAATTGGTCCTCCAGGATCCTTTAAAAATTTGTACTAACAATAGGAAGTAATGATATTGGCCTAAATCTTGAAAGAGAGAAAGGGAAGTGTGGAGGGGGTTAATTACAACTCTGGTGCTCTTCCAAGCCTGAGGAAAAACACCATGAGTAATGGAAAAATTAAATAAGTAAGTCAGGGAATGAGCTATATTTAAAGCAGAGAATTTTAACATTGTGGGGGACATGCTATCAGTAAAATGGAAAGGTGCATGCATGTTGTTATGTGGGGGAAGAGCTCCTCTCCCACATCCTATATAATGCATCAGGCTCCGCCACTCTGTTTAGAGTGAGTCGTAATTGCTGCTGCTGATCTGCAGCTGCCTCCTTCCTTGTTTGCCTTCATGCCTGGGCCTCCTCCACCCCGTCTGTTCTTTTGTTTCCTCGTTGCATGTTTGTTTTCCTCCAACCCTCTCGTGTGCGCCGTCCTCTCTTTTTGGGATTTTCGGTGGCTCGCTCTTGCTGCACCATGCCCTGTACTCTGCTGCCATTCGCTCTAGCCCTGCTTCCCTTGTTGTTCCCTTTCTGACTGCCTCCTTACTTGCTCTATTCACTCCTCTGCCTGTCTTCTGTCTCCTCCGGCCAGCCGCTACTCCTGCACCAGTTAGTTCGCTGCCTCCATAGGTCACCTCCTGCAGTCTGCTCCCCTGTTACTACCGCCTTGGACTTGCTCTTCCTCGTCCACTGCTCCTCAGCAATTCATTCAGCTGGACCGCCGCCATTACAGTGCTGCTTTCCACCCCTTCCATTTGGATCTGTGGGGGCGGGGAAGGGCTCTGGAATCTCCACTTTGGTGCCTGCTTCACCTCCTGCTGCCACCTGGAGCCTGCATTGTCCTTCCTTCTTGCTCCTCGACTGATTGCTGTTCCCCCCCTACTCCTGCTTTCATTGGATTGTGGCTTCCGATTATCACAAGCTTGGACCTATGTCATCATACCCATTCCTTTCAACTGCTATGGCTTCTGCATAGCACTCTGTTTCTCCCTCAAGCTCCCCTTACTTCTCACAAGTTTACAGATATTCTCCATCATGTTAGAGCTCTGTCTGGATGCATGAACTATTCTGCATTGAACTCAGCTGCTGGAACCATTCCTTCTCACTTGTTCGATGGGTCCGTATCTGTAGACGAATATTGTTTGCATAAGACAGTGTTCCACCTTCTGACCCTTTGCCTGATTTTTGACGGCTAGTGCTATGATTTTACTGCTGGGAGGTTGAGAGGTTTTCCCTTACCTTACGGGGACATTGACATTTTCGAGGTGCCATCTAGGGCGTCCTTAAGCTAGGACTTGAAGAGTCTGTCCCGCTTTTCCCCACTTTGGCCTGCCAGCTTGTGGTACTGCAGCTGTCTTCCTGTTGCCATTCCCTGGACATTTTATTTATTTTTTATTTATTTGGTTCTAAGATTACAAATACCTTTGAGCCAAGGCTCTTTTACAAAGGTTCCATGTCAGTTGAAGTACAATACAGTGGATACAACAGAAATAACAACATTGCAGGTAAACAGTACATTATACAGTTATTAATTAAGGGAAGGGGCAACACATTAGAAAGTTCAGTACGTAGAATGGCCCAGGGCAGCATCAACTAGGAGAGGGGGAAAAGAACAATGGTGGAGGAAAGGGATGGCAAGATGAGAGTAGTAGCAGCCGGAGGCATTGCCAGACATCACCGGGAGATGTGCTGGAGAGAAGGGGTGTGTAGGGGAGGGGGGGAGGTGGGAAGGGTTGTGGGAGCAGAGGTAAAATAGGAGATAAGTGCTATGAGGGGGTGGCAAGGCAGTGCTGTTGGTGGTGGCAAGTATTTCTGATTCGGTGAGGCAATCACAGGAGCTGGAGGCAGTAAGATGGAGTCAGAACCTGGTTTTAAACATGCCACGTTTGGGAGCAGTGGAGATGGTGGTGCTGAGTCCATTCAGCCATGAGGGAGCCCTATGGGTGAAAGATCATTGACCCTGGGTAGTGCGACAGTGGGGAACTTGCAAGAGCTGCAATTCAGATCTCCTGGAGCTTCGCGGATTAGTGCTAGGGTGCAGTAGAGCTTGGACACAAGGACGGGTGAGACTCAGGATCATTTTTTTCGCCATGGTACAGGTCAGATACTTAATACGGTTGAAGAGTTGGAGCCATCCAGATTGAGCGTAAAGATCACAGGTATGAGTGAGATGGTGGGCTCCAGTGATAAGCCGACAGGCCTTGTTGAGGGATATTGATATGCGTCTGAGGGTAGTTGCCGTGGCTGAACCATAAATGATTAGGCTGTAATCAATGATGGAGATTACGGAACTCTGGACAGCAATCATCAAGGCTTCTGGGGTGAGATTTTGCCTGTGCTTGAACAATAAGCCTAGCCACGTATTAGTAGCTTTTGCTACGCTGTCAATGTGGGCCCTGTAGGATAGGTTGAAGTCAAGCAGGATCCCTAGATATCTGAAAGATTGGACCTGTTCAAGGGTATTTCCCTGGCTGGTGGAGATAGTCAGGGGGTGTAGCCCCTGCTGGTTGTGAGAGCTGCTAAAAAGTATAGACTTTGTTTTTTTGTGATGAAGGACAAGTTTATGATTAGTAAACCAATTCTCAACAGAGGTGAAACCATGCTGTAGATTGAGTTGTAGTGCTGTAGGGTCTTTGTGTGATGAGAAAATAACTGCATCATCAGCATACAGGATGATTTGTTCCAAGCAGGATTGTGGAATGGAATTTAGAAAAAGGCTAAAAAGAAGTGGACCCAGTATGGATCCCTGGGGGACACCAAAGCAAACTGGTCGAGTATCAGAGAGTACGTCAGCAATTTTTACTCTTTGTGAACGATTTTCAAGGTAGCTTTTAAACCAAACTGAAGAGTCATGAGATATCCCAGCATTCAGCAGCTGGTCTATTAGCAGCTGATGGTGGACAGTATCAAACGCCTTGGTCAAGTCGATAAAGACTGTCCCAGTTAGGTGGCCACTGTCCAGAGTGCTGTGCAGTGCTCCAGTGAACTCTAGGAGGGCAGAGGTGGTGCTGTGACCTTTTCTGAAACTGTGTTGCTGTGCGCACAGAATATTATATTTGTTCAGGTAGTCAGTGAACTGGTCCACAGCTATATGCTCGAGGGCCTTAGAGAGTGGGGGCAATATGGAGATCAGCCGATAGTTCGTATGATTGGTCTTGTCACCACTTTTATGGACCAGAGTAACAGTGGCAGATTTCCATTTGTCAGGGAACTGACTACAGCTAAGGGAGAGATTAAGAATACTGGTTAACGGACGTAGTACCTCTTCAAGGGTGAGAGACAGCAGCTTA
This sequence comes from Neoceratodus forsteri, assembly GCA_016271365.2. Taxonomy (NCBI): domain Eukaryota; kingdom Metazoa; phylum Chordata; order Ceratodontiformes; family Ceratodontidae; genus Neoceratodus; species Neoceratodus forsteri. The sequence goes on from CM028134.1 coordinate 38,746,338, forward strand.
AGGTTGAAGGAGTCACCACTAGTTCTGGACTTGGAGATTGCTTTGGTAATGTAATTGTGGGCTTTATTCAATTTGACCTCTTTGAAGTAGAAAGGAGGGTGTTTAGACAGGGTGGTGGGGTTTATGATTGAGGGAGAGTCAGGAGGAAGAACGGAACTGAGGTCGGTGAAGGCAGCATTGAAGGTGTTGGCAATGACCATAGGGTCTAGAGTAGTGGTCCCATCAACATTTAGCATAGACAGGGAGGTTTTTGGTTGCTTCCCTGTTACTTCTTTAATATTGTCCCAGAAAGCTCTCATATTTCCCCAGGTATTGGTGACAGCATCCCTGTAATATGTACTTTTCAATAGCCAGATGGATTTTGTGCAGCTGTTTCGGGCATGCTTATACTTTTTGTATATTGGATTGCCTGCCAGTAGCTTTTGCCTGTGCCCAAAGGTGGTCCCTTGATTTGAGCTGAGCAAGGAGCTCCACAGTGAGCCATGGGTTAAAGACAGCCTTGGCCTTGCATTTTTTGAATGGAGCAAAGTAGTCACAGGCCACATTGAAGGTGGTAATGAAATAGTCAAGAGCCACGTTAACATCCGGCGCCTTGTAAATGGGTAGCCAGTCTTGCAGACTCAGGTATTATTTAAGATGGATAAGTTGTTCATGAGTGAGGACTCTGCTGGTGATAGTTTTGAGGGGGGGGCTTGAAAAATTTGTTAGACCATTCACAGATGACAGGGGAGTGGTCACTGAGTGAATCCGGGAAGACGGTGGTGCAGGCGAGACAGGCAGGGTGGCTGGCAAGGACCCAGTCCAGGAGAGTACTAGTTCCTGTTTTGTAGTTTGTCCTTGTGGGGAAGGCAACCATCTGGGTAAGACTGGCTGCTGTGATAGCATCCTTGTGTACGCCTGCATCCGAGGCAAGCCAGTTTATGGTAAAATCGTCAAGCAGGATAAGTTCCTAACCAGGAGGTTGGGTACTGATAAAGTTGAGAACATCACTGAGGCCATTTCCTTGGTCTTTTGGAGGGATATAAACTGAGACGATTGTGAGGGCTTTATTATTGGCCCCTAAGAGAATTTTGATAGGTAGAATCTGAGCCGTAGAGTCAGGTGGGAGAGTTGCAATGGGATGACTGATGAGTGTCTTTAATGTAGATGGCACAACCCTCGCCTCTTTTAGAAATTCGATCCAGCCTGAATATGTTGTAACCTTGTAGGGCGGTTGCCAGATCTGGGACTTTGGGCATCAGCCAGGTTTCGACCAACAACAAGGACGTCAAGGTTATGTTGGTTTGCAAAGGTTTGGAGAGCATCAGTCTTAGGTAGTAAACTGCAAATGCTGAGGGTTGCGAGGATAAGAGCTCCGGAAGGTTTCACATAACTGGAGCAGATTGGACCAGGGTTTGGATGGACGTTACCCAGCATCAGCAGGAGGAGGAGCAGGAGCTTCATGGAGTATAGGCGTAGTTCCTTGAGTGAGAATGCTGTTGTTTATATGAGCCAATAGAAGGTTGCTGGCAAAGGTCCCAGTGCGATGCTTTGTGTGAGAGTGGAGATAGGCTGGCCCATAGGCCAAACACAGGGATATTTAGGAGCAACCAGGTAGTAGCAAATGGAGGTCCAAGGGGAGGGCAGGGCACATAGTAGAGCATGCCCTGGTAGTGGTAGGTAGTGACTAAGTGGTTTGTGGGGAGGGAGGGGTGGCGTGGACCAGGGAGGTAGAAGAGGGGAGGCAGAAAGGAGAAGGCAAGTAGAAGTGGGAACAGGGTATAGAGGGTGGCGCATGGTGAAGAGTAGGCAAAGTGTGTGCATAGGAGGAAAGATCAACAAAGGGGTGGGGGGACAGAAAGCTTTAAACTCAGAGCACTAGTACTGGGAGCCAATGGGGGCAGGATGGGGTGAGGGAGGGAGGAGCTTAAGTGTCCTAAGGGTGGACTGGGAGGGGAGGAGGGTGGGCGAAAATTTGGCAGCCGGAGCAGCAGTCAGCGAGGCTGGAGCTGTGTATAGGCCGTACCTGAATGCTTGATTCCAGGGGGCTGGTGGCAGCAGGCTCCTTGGAACTGAGAGAGGCACAGAGTGGTGTCCAGGCGTGCAGGAGGCAAACCACAGGTGCAGTAGGTAGTCAAGTGGGCTACAAGGACGCCTGTTGGAAAAGGGACAGAACAGGGATTTTATAGCCCAGCAAAGGGGTGGGAATGAAACTAAGGTTAGCACAGAGACAAAAGAGCTGCAATTTAATAAGAGGAACAAATAGAAAGTCAAGAAGCAGACAGATAGGCACCAGCTCTGTAACTGAGATTTGTAAAACAGTGGGGGGGGGGGCAACAAAGGGAGAAATTAAAATGGTAGCTGCACTGGATCAAAATACAACAATTCAATACGCTATGAAGAAATCTTAAACTCTGAATCCTGACTCTAAATTCTGTATAATAATAAACAGACACAGCAACTGAGGTGGCAGGCTAAATATAACACAAAAAAAGACAGCCGGCACAAGTACCGTGAAAAATCGGTAGAGGGGAAGCTGTAAAGCTGAGTCCAGTACTGGGAGAACAAAAATGCCTGTCTGTTGGGCAGACAGTCAGAATGCTCCTGCTCAGTAGCAGCCAATGAGAACTTTCCAGGGAAAGGTACTGGTTTTCAAAAAATTTGGCAGCCGGAGCAGCAGCCAGCGAGGCTGGATCTGTGTATTGGCTATACCTGAATGCTTGATTCCAGGGGGCTGGTGGCAGCAGGCTTCTTGGTGCTGAGCGAGGCACAGAGTGGTGTCCAAGTGTGCAGGAGGTGAACCGAAGGTGCGGTAGGTAGCCGAGTGGGCTACAAGGACGCCTGAATGCTTGATTCCAGGGAGCTGGTGGCATCAGGCTCCATGGCACTGAGAGAGGCACAGAGTGATGTCCACGTGTGCAGGAGGCAAACCACGGGTGTGGTAGGTAGCCAAGTGGGCTACAAAGATGCCTGAATGCTTGATTCCAAGGGGCTGGTGGCAGCAGGCTCCTTGGCACTGAGAGAGGCACAGAGTGGTGTCCAGGTGTGCAGAAGGTGAACCACGGGTGCGGTAGGTAGCCGAGTGGGCTACAAGGACACCTCATTATGGTGCCATGGCTCAGCCCTATTTCCTCCACTCCCCTTCCTGCCTGCAATTTTTTCCACCCTTTTGGACTGGCTGCACCTTTCCCTTATGGATCTCATCAGATCCAGCCTCCTCTTCCCTTCTTCAGCTTGAACGGTCTGTCGACATAGTTACTGCTACCCTACAGGACTCCTCTGTAATGGCCATGGGGATCACTTTCGTTTTGCTCACTCCGGCGTTGGTAGCCACTAAGACTTGGCACTTCTTCCTACCACTACAGTGCTACTACAGTTAGACCTACGTGCAAGTCCGGCTGTCACTGCGCCATTTGCTGGCCTACGTACAGGCCACTCTTGCTAGGCTACCTTGCTTGCCTACCTTCACCATCTTGGCTTCAGCCTCTGGGGCATCTGCTGCTCTGGGTGGCCCTCCATGGTGGTGTTCCCTGGTCCTGCTAGCCTTCATAGAGGCTGGTTTGGCTTTTCTCCATCCTTTCTGCCTGGCCTATATGGGGCCCAGACATTCTTGCTGGCCACACGGGGGCCTAGCCTGTGCCTGCCTCGCCCATCATCAGGGCGTGGAGGTTTGACTATTGTACCCTACGACTGCATCGGGGCCTGGAGGTTCGGCTCTTTCTACCCTACACCTGCCTCGCCCAGCATTGGGGCCTGGAGGTTCAACTTCTACTCTACACCTGCCTCGCCAAGCTTAGGGGCCTGGAAGTTTGAAACTTTGTACACTGCGCCTGCCTCGTCCAGCTCGGGGCTTGGGGATGCTGTTCCTTACCATACTTGCTTCGCCGGATGATTTCAGAGCTTTCTGGACTATTGTCCATTTACTCCTTCACCCACTCTGGATCATGGGTCCCTTTGCTCTCCTCCTTCAGTTGCCCAACTTGCCTCTGGCTTCCTCTCCTCACCTTCAAGGACTTATGCTCCATCACCTCATCTATTGGAACTCAGACCTTCACTTCCAGTTTTCCTGTGCCTTTCACTGGATTCCTGCTGACCTTTGTTGCTGTTTCTCCTGGTCTTTGACTTCAGTCTGGGACGTTGCTCCAGATTCTTTACCATCTTCACTGGACATTCAACATCGTTCCTGGATTCCTTGTTCTTTCCCCCTTTGGATCTTCTTCTCTGGGTTTTGGACTAGCCGATTGTATGGTGCTCATTAGGATTATTCTCCATTAGTACGCCCAGAAGGACGGGCAGGTCAGTAGCTCTGTATCCTCAGAGGTTGCCCCCCAAGGGTGGGTTTCCTCTCCTGCGTGCTACTGGACACACTCTCCAGAGTTGGAAGAGGTAATTATACCTGCAATCATTATTTATTTTTGGGGGTCTCATCCTACCCAACTAAGCATCCTTGCTAAGGCGGGGTACAGCGAAAAGTCAAAATATCAAGTCTTTACAAGTTACTCATCAGTCAAAACACCAAGCACTATGCATATACAGTAGTATCCAGCTCATATGTACTACAATCACTGACTTGCTCATGTCTATGCAGAAGTATCTAAGCACTGATCATTAAGAAACATAGGAACATAGACTTTGACGGCAGATAAGGACCGCTTGGCCCATCTAGTCTGCCCATTTCCCTACCTACAGGATAGGCCGTAGATCCTAGTTAGCCAACAGCCTATTTCTTCCTACCCCCCACAAGAATTGCCTTATGTCTGTCCCATGCATTCTTGAATTCTCCCACAGTTTTAGACCCCACAACCTCCTCAGGAAGGCTGTTCCACGCATCCACTACCCTCTCTGTGAAATAATACTTCTCACATTGCCCTGAACCGCCCTCCTTCTATCTTTAAATTGTGTCCCTTTGTTCTTGCAAGTCTCTTTTTCTGAAAGATGCTATCCTCTTGGACTTTGTTGATTCCACTGAGGTGCTTAAAGTTTCTATCATGTCCCCTCTCCCTTCTTTCCTCAAGGGTATACATATTAAGCTCCTTTAGTCTCTCCTCATATGGCTTCTCTTGCAGACCCTGCACCATTTTAGTTGCCCTCCTCTGACTACCTCTATCCTGTCTATGTCCTTGCGGAGATGAGGTCTCCAGAACTGGACACAGTACTCCAGATGGGGTCTCACCAACTGTCTGTACAGAGGGATAACAACTTCCTGTTTTCTGCTGCTGATGCCTCTCCCTGTACATCCCAGTATACCCCCAGCCCTCCCTACTGCCTTCTCACATTGCTTGCTAACCTTAAGGTCATCTGATACAGGGATTTATTTAACTCTAAAAATTGATTAGCGTTTTGCTCATAAAGTTACTAAATCTTTGTAGAAATGCATAGCTCTTGCCTCACTGTGTTTAACAAACACAGCATTTCTAGAAAATCTATATAAATGATTTCTGTACAGTTAGTATAGTCCAAAGAAAAAAACTGCTAATCAATTATTTAAAACCCTGTGATATGATTACCCCCAGGTCCCTTTCCTTTTTTGTTGTTGTTACTACCTCCCCACCCATTGTGTATTCTTCCCCTTGGTTCTTGTTTCCCAGGTGCATTATTTTGCACTTCTTTGCATTGAATACTAGCTGCCATACTTCTGACCATTCCTCCAACCTTGTAAAGTCCCTTTTCATCCTTTCCACACCTCCTTGTGTATCAACCCTGTTGGAGATCTTTGTGTCATCTGCAAAAAGGCATACTTTTCCTTCCAGTTCCTCTGCAATGTCACTGATGAAGACATTAAAAAGGACTGGACCCAATATGGAACCCTGCGGTACCCCACTAGTAACCTCTCTTTGTTCAGAGTGGACTCCATTTACAATTACCTTCTGTGTCCTGTTGTGCAGCCAGTGTTTTACCCAGGCTACCACCCAGGCTGGTTAATTTGACTATTAATCTTTTGTGTGGGACTGTGTCAAATGCCTTGCTAAAGTCTAGGTAGGCCATGTCCACAGCCCCTCCCTGGTCTACTACTTTGGTCACCCAGTCAAAGAAATCTGTTAGATTCGTCTGACATGACCTTCCCGCTGTGAATCCATGCTGCCTTGGGTCCTGTGTTCCACTGACCTCTAGGTACTCAACTATTCTTTCCTTCAGAAGTGACTCCATCACTTTCCCTACCACAGAGGTCAGACTGACAGGTCAGTAGTTTCCTGCCTCTGTCTTGGTACCACTTTTGTAAAGGGGAATCACATCCGCCTTCTTCCATTCCTTGGGTACCACACCATCCTCCCATGATTTATTAAAAAGAGTAGCCAGTGGTTTCACTAGTTCCTCCCTTAATTCTTTTAGAATTCTGGGGTGAATTCCATCAGGACCCATTGCTTTGTCCACCTTCAGGTTTAGGAGTTCTTGCAGAACCCTTTCTTTTGTGAAAGGACTGGGATCGAGCCCCCTATCAAGAGTGCTTCTGTTAATTGGATTAGGCACTTCCCCATCTCTTTGTGAATACTGAGCAGAAATATTCGTTCAGTATCCCTGCTTTTCACTGTCTCCCTCTGCCCACCCACACGTTCATTCTATTCAACCTCACTATCCCTCCTTTGTCTCTCTCGATGTACCTATAAAAGGTTTTATCTCCTTCTTAACTGAGTTGGCTATCTTTTCCTCAGTTTGGGCCTTTGCTATTCTGACTTCCCTCCTGCTTCCTTCTGCCTTAACTGGTACAGCTGTCTGTCCTGCTCCTTCTGTGTTTCCTTATACTTCCGGAATGCTATCTTTTTCTTCCTGACTTTCACAGCCACCTCTTTTGAGAACCATAGTGGCTTTTCTTTCATTTTGATTTGTTTATTTGTTTCACACAAGACTTGTTGCCTCTGTGATGGCAGTTTTGATGATTCCCCATTGTTGCTCCACACCTCCTTCTAGCCTGTTTGCTAGTGCTTTTCTGAGGCACTCTCCCATCTTGCCAAAGTCAGCTCTCCTAAAGTCCAGTACCCTCACTTTTGTATGGCTTGACTCTGTAGCTGAGTTTAATGTGAACCACACTGTTTGATGGTCACTTGTCCCCAGATGGCAACCCACTTCTAGATCTGAGATCCTCTCACTGCCCCCACTTGAGAGTACGAGGTTTAAGATTGCTCCCTCATGAGTGGGTTCTGAAACTAGCTGTCTAATGCCTGCCACCTGTAGGGCATCAAGAATGGCTCTGCTCTTGGATGTGGCTGCAGAAAATGTGCTCCAGTTAACATCTGGCATATTCAGGTCTCCCATCAATAGTATCTCCCCTTTCTCTGCCATTCTAAGAATGCCTTCTATCATTTCCTTTCCATTCCCTCCCCCTGACATGGGGGTCTGTACACAACCCCTGTGCAGATTGTGGTGCCCTTTCCAGTCTCCAAGGTGACCCACAGTGCCTCCTCTCCCCCCCGTTTACTCTTTTGTTCAGTTGCTTTTATCCCTTCCTTTACATAGAGAGCTACTCTTCCCTCTCTTCTCCTCTGCCTGTCTCTCCTGTAGGTTATGTACCCTGGTATGTTAACATCCCAGTCATGGTTCTCTGTGTACCATGTTTCTGTGACTGCTACAATATCCAGGCATCCCTCTTCCATCAAGGCCACCAGCTCAGGAGCTTGTTGCCCAGACCTCGGCATTGGTACTCATTACCCTCCAATTCCTGATGGCCTTACTCCCTTTGCCCCATCCCTGTCCTTCTTGCCTTTGTCACTTTCTCCATTTACCCTGCCCTTCTCCCTATCGACACCTCTATGTTGGTGTTTGCCACACTTACTACCGTGATTATTTGGGGGCTAGGATTTCCCTGTTCCTTTCCAGTGCCTCCCCCCTTGGCTAGTTTAAAAGCTTGCCAATGAAACATTTAAACCTATCACCTAGGATCCTGGTTCCCCTGCCGGACAGATGCAGCCCATCATGCCAGTATAGGCTTGCATCACTCCAGGTGGACCCCCAGTCCCCAATGAAGCCAAATCCCTGAGCTCCACACCAGTCTTTCAACCACTGATTGAATCCCATGGAGCAGAACACCCTAGCTTCTCCTATGCCATAGATGGGCAGCACCTCCGAGAAGGTTACCGTGCATGCTACTTGACTAAGGCCCCTCCCCAATTCCACAAACTCTTCCTGCACTTCTCTAATCCCTTTCTTAGCCAGGTCATTTGTCCCTAGGTGGACAATGACATCCAGCTCCCTCCCCTGTGCAGCTACTCTGGCAATCCTGAGGATTCGCTCCCTGTCCCTCCAAGCCATGGCGCCAGGCAGGCACCTTACCTCCCTCTCCCCTTCCTCCCCCAGTTCTACCTTCCTAACAATGGATTCCCCACCAGAAGTTGTTTCCTTCCCCTGCAGGGTCCCCTGTCACCCTCCTGTGGGTCTCCTTTGTGGAGGTTCCCAGCATCCTCCTTGGTCTCCACTGCGGGTGCCTCCATAGAGGAACCCCACTTTGCCAGAATGGCATAGGAATTGTGGAGAGGTACAACTGGAGGGATGCACCTCTGTTCCACCACCCTCACCCTCCCTGAGCCCACTGTGGTCCAACCATTCCTCTTTCTTGGCAACCTCTGAGGCAACAGCAGTGGCACTGGTGGTCCCTGGGTGGAAGAGGAGTTCCCACAAATCCTGGTCAACTCAGCCTGGATATGAGCAACCTCCTTCCTTAGCCCAGAGAGGTGCCTGCAGATGGGACAACACCACATCCTCACGTCTCCCGGAAGACTGCTGCTCCACAGCCACTGCACTGCACCACTACAATCATGTCTTATTTCTGGTCCCTTAACTGTTTTCAATCCTTACTCTTTCCTTTGTTTTTTTTTCTCTCTCTCCTTACTTTCTGCCTGTGTGCCCTTTAAGCTCCTGATTGTCCTGTTCTGAGACAAGAATATCCTATATTTCTCAGTAGACCACTTACTTGCTCAGAGGCAGACCTCCAGCAGCTAGAGGGGGCCAGAGAGCTACTCTTGCACTTCTAGGATGGTGGGTCTTTGGTGATTCTGTGATCACTCACTTCCTGCTCCCAAACAGGAAGTTCCTGTTGTCAGTCAAATCCTGTGCCTATAAAAATAGAACTAGCTTTGGGTGGAGGGGAGGGAAGGAGGGCAATATAGTCCCAGCAGAGAAGTCCAGTCACAAAGCAATCCTTTCTCCTGGTGTCTTCTGCCTAGATATTAGCAGAATCTTTCTAAGGCAGTCTTTAAATGTAGCTTCCTTCTAGCAAAGCCACTCCCCCTACTTACTAGATCTTTCTACCAGTAATTTAAACCTCACAGCAGTTAAGTCCTTTCAATCACCTGATATTTACACCTATAACTGTTCAGATACCCATTCAGTTCAGTTAACCCAGACAGACACACACACACACACTTTTTTTTTTGTTTTGTATGTTAGTTTTTTTTTTACCCTAAATTAAAGGTCCAAGTACAAAAGTTCTTCTACTTTAGTCCCAGCAGAGAAGTCCAGTCACACAGCAGTCCTTTCTCCTGGTGTCTCCTGCCTGTCATATAACTTATATCTTGTAGGCATTGTCCCACCTACTGGTCTGGCCTATGCATCCAAGCACAACTTATATCATTTAGCGCTACTGTATGCAGCACAAGCACTGAGCTATGAACCATACATAATGGAAAGGTGCATGCCTGTTGTTATGTGGGGAAAGAACTCCTCACCCACATCCTATATAATGCATCAGGCTCCGCTGCTCTGTTTAGAGCGAGTTGCATTTGCCCTCCATCCTTCCCTGATGCCTCCTCCTTCTCTGGCACTCTTATCCCACCAGGGGGGTCTCATCCTACCTGACTAAGCATCCTTCCTAAGGTGGGGTACAGAGAAAAGCCAAAACATCAAGTCTTTAGAAGTTACTCATCAGTCAAAGCACCAAGCACTATGCATATACAGTAGTATCCAGCTCATATGTACTACAATCACTGACTTGCTCATGTCTATGCTGAAGTAGCTAAGCACTAATCATTTCATACAACTTGTACTTTGTAGGCATTATCCCACCTACTGGTCTGGCCTATGTATCCAAGCACAACTTACATCATTCAGCTCTACTGTACGCAGCACAAGCACTGAGCTATGAACCACACGTAACTACTACCACAGCTCTTGAGACTCAGTAGTTTCTCCAAGACTTCATAACATTCCACTTCTCTAAAGGAAAAAGACATTAAATCATTACCTGGGTTATTCTTGTATTAATGTCTGGAATATTCAATTGATTTACTGGATCCCCCCAAAAGTCTCCAGATTCGCTAAAAAAGGCGTTAAACCTATCTGCAGCATTATGTCCAGATGCATATGTTTCTTCAGGGGCCAACTGAACAACGTGCCTATGACTAACATTGCAGTTTAGATCTTTAATTAGAGACCAAAACTTGGATGGGTCTCCCTTGGCCTCAGAGGTTTTTGTCCTAAAGTGGCTTCTTTTTGTTGCCCTGACACCTGCCACATATTTATTTCTAAGTTATGTCTGCCAGTCTGACAGGGTACCCGACTGCCGAGCTATATTACATGCTTTATTTTTTTCTCTCTTTAGTTTCTGCAGTGAAGAAGAAAACCACACTGCTGAATTAGCTTTCACCCTTTTAGATTTTACAGGCATGTGTCTGTCACAAACCTTTATCAATTCCTCCTAGAAATATTCCCAGGCTAAATCTAAATCCGGTATTAATTCCAGATGTTCCCAGTTTACACCCTCTAGATCTGCCATAAACTTAAGGTAATCAACATTTTTTATGGATGGGAAAGTTATATATCTTGCTGGACCCTGCACTGTGCTATTCCCTGCTAATGCAATATACCATATTATGATCACTGAACATATCTGCAGAAATGCCAGATCCTGTATAGAAATGGGGATAGTTAGTTAGAATTACATCAAGTAAGGAAGAGTCTTTAGGGTTCTTTATATTAACTCGGGTGGGTTAGTTTATAAGTTGTGATAAGCCCAACTCTGACACTATATTTCTTTAAGTGTTTAGATTTAAGGGGACACATCCTATCTGCATTTAGATCACCCAGGAGTAAAAGTTCACGGGTCAAAACAAAAGAAGAAAAGGCAGCTGAGAGAGAGAGGTTAGTTGCAGCATTGGAAAATGAGGTGGTCTATAGGCACCAAATATCAAGAGTGGTTTTCCCATGTGAAATTTTGTCTGCTCTCATTGCATTGTAACCCTGAATAGCTATCATGGCAACCTCAATTTGTGTACTCAACCAGGTTTCTGTAAACATAAAATCTGGATTATTATCCACCTTAAAATTCCTGATCAAATCCATTTTTGGTAAAATGCTTCTCACATTGGCATGTAAAAAAGATATACCCTTTATATTTTTAAAGCATGTAGACAGGGACCGAGGATTCAAGAAACATCACCGCTCAGTAACAACCCCATTAAAATACAGATCCTGGTAGGTAAACATGTTACCAAATTAAATGGATTAGTGCAAAATTTATCATAAATCATGAAAACATGACCCATATACCATCCTGATCCTGTCTTTAAATAATGTGTTTTAGCCAAAGTTACTAAATCAATATGATAGCAAATTTGAAATGTGCCCAAAACATGATCAAAAGTCAAGCAATGATGCCTACCTATATTTAAGTGGCTGTCAGTGTTTGACTTCGGCCTTCCTAAAACCAGGCTATGTAATTGCACATCCCTAGATGGTCGAGTACTGGCTGCCTGCCAAGATACAAAACTAAACATTAACGCAATAAATATAACATAAAAACACCCAACCATCATGGCTAAACTAACAACTTTGTGCAAAACTTCAGCCCCAACTTACCCCACATCTACTGCTGTGTAAATATTTCTATGAAGTGGTGCTCAGCACTTGCACTGCAGCGCAGCTCAGAGATTTAAAGAGCCAAGGCCCCTCAAACAGAATCAAACCCGCTTGGTGATTGGCTCACCGCTGAGCCCCCTCGTACCTCGGGAAAGTCAAGTTCACAGCCTCTTTGTAGAGCAGTATTAACATATGATGTACCCCAAAACACACTTTGCCAGTCTATTGTAGGAGAACAGGAAAAATGAGATATGGTACAGGATCACTGACAGAGCAATGTAGACCAGCTGACGAATGTCTGATATCACCCCCTCTGTAAAGGCGTTCAGAGTGATCCCTCCAGAAAGGTGCTATTGCTGGCACACTGACAACATAACTTCATTGATTTTTAATATTTTTACACCACATTTTCAACATAGCCATCTTATTACATCATTTCATGAAGAAAGGAAGAGTACAATTTCAACTCCTGACCGAAAGGTAAATTCATGCAGTGGCTGTGAAATCACCTTTTGGGATGCAAAAAAACATTTTGGCCAGGATCTGAAAAATGGCAGTTGTCACATTCATGAGGTGCAGTGAAGAAATGGCTATGCTGAAAATTTGGGGTCAGAATATTGAAAAGTACCAAAGGTTTTACTAATATAATTGCAGGCTCATGACTTTGCTGTTTGTTAATATTTTCACACCAAATTTTCAATGTAGCATTCTTATGACCCTACCTCATGAAGAGTGCCACTGTCATTTCGTTCACTCATCCCAAAAGGTGATTTCATAGACTGACCACGCCATTCTGCGCCACAGGTGCGAAAACATATTTCAGGCAGGATATGAAAAATTACATCTGTACTGTTCATAAGGAGGTGTGAAATAATGGTAATGTTTAAAATTTGGAGTGAAAATATTAAAAAGTGACGAAGTTAGGAGCGTGCATAGAAACTGCACAACGCATGCTCGGAACACAATCATTTTTTGGAATTCTTTCACCAGATTTGCAACATTGGCTTTTTGGGACCCCACCTCATGAACAGTGGCACTGTCATTTCATTAATCAGTCCTGAAAAGTGATTCCGCGCAGCAACTGCAAAATCACCTTTTGGGACTGAGTACAAAATGACAGTGACAGTGTTCAGAAGGTGGGGACCCAAGAACCCCATGTTGAAAAGTTGGGGCCAAAATTCCTAAAAATGGCTACCTAAGTTGAAACCCCTCCACTGACTCCCATTATTCAGCTTACCTTGAAATCTTCAGTTTGCCGGTCAGTTTTGAAGAGAGCGGTTCTGTCCCAGACCACAGAAGATCACTGCTCCTGACCTCTGGAGGTAAGCATGGGTAAGGGGGGGGGTGCGGAGAGATGGGTGCGCAGTGGGAAGGTTGGGATGGGGGAGTGGGATGGGGAGACAGCGAGGGACCATTTTCTCTTTTGCAGGTTTAAAAAAGATGTTGGGGACAGTTTTTTCTTTCAGGGAACAATTTTGTTAATATTTCCAGACACTGGGAGTGGGCTCCCCTGTGTCCGGGGTGACGGGGAACGGAGGGTGCAAGGAGGACGGCATCAGTGGGAGGGAGCGAGAGTGATTGATTTGCTGTGCAGGGGGGCTCAAACAGAACAGAGGGTCGGGGAGGACAGCAGCAGTGGGAGTGAGTGGGAGGGATTGATTTACTGCGGGGGGGCTCAAACAGGAATGGAGGGAGTGGGGAGGGCAGCAGCAGTGGGAGTGAGTGGGAGGGATTGATTTGCTGCAGTCAGACAGGCAGGTTAAAAAGTACTGAAACAACGCTTCACATAGAGCGAGCTTACAAAGAGAGAGAGAGACAGCGTGTTTACATGTCAGCTTGAGCAGGCTCGTACTCAGCAAGCTCGTTCATGACAGCAACTGCCACCATCCCTGTAAGAGCGATGGCTGTGTGAACGCACAATCAGGAAGTAAATGTAATCCCTTGCACAGCTGCTTACACATCAAAGGACCAAGCTGCACCACTATTGGTTCAGCTCTGTCCTTTGAAAACCTTGTCAACTCCACCCCAAAAATAGAATATGAGTCATCAGCAGCCTGCCTACTGATTCGTGTGCCACAGACCTGCCCCTTGAACAGAGCTCTCCAGTGGACGCACCCCCTTCACACCCCTCTATAGCAACTCTCATATCAACATGTTCATCTGCGCTTCTGCGCACAATGAACATAAAAATGTAATGGGCTACTGTACAGAGTTTGGGTTAAACTTCAGACACAGGACCAGATAGAGCAACTGGTTATACTAAAAAGTATAGATCTAAGTTGTTACAGATAGCACATGATAGTTCTATGGCTGGTCATTCGAGGATGGATTGCACCCTTGCCAGACTGCTGTACAGATTTTACTGGCCTGGAATTCATGAAGATGTTACCTATTGCAGTTCTTATGCTGAGTGTCAGAAAATAGACCCAGTGACTAAAAAGACAAGGTGCCCCTACCCTTGATAGAGGTGCCTCTGAGAGAATTGCAATGGATGTGGTTGGCCATTTAGACAAAAGTAAAAAGGGTAATCAATTCATTTTGGTAGTATGTAACTATGCTACTCGATATCCAGAGGCAGTTCCAATGCATACTGTCACAGCTCCAAAAGTGGCAGCAAAGCTTGCCAAAATTTTCAGCAGGGTGGGCATACCTAAAGAGATTATTACTGATCAGGGTGGTAATTTTGGTGTTGTATTACTGAAGGAGCTGTACCAACTATTAGGTTTCACTGCCATAAGAACCTCCCCTTATCACCCTCAGACAGACAGTCTTGCTTGAGCATTTTAATGAAACCCTAAAACACATGTTAAAAAGGGTTGTAAAAGGGGAAGGAAAAGGCTGGGACCAGTACTTACCTTACCTGCTTTTTGCTTACAGAGAAGTGCCACAGGCATCAACAGGTTTTTCACCATTTGAAATTCTGTATGGTAGATAATTTAGAGGGCCACGAGATGTAATAAAAGAAACATGGGAGGATAACCCCCATTAGAAACAATCTATTACATCTTATATGTGTGCCCTGAGAAGGAAACTGGCAAAATATGTTTAAATCGCCCATAGTAATCAGGAAAAGGTCCAAAACCAGCAGAAGGTGTATTATGACCATGGGGTAAAAGAAAAAGCTTTGAGCCGGGTGAAAAGGTCGTGCTACTGTTACTCACTACAGAACATAAACTGTTAATGAAATGGCAAGGGCCTTATAAAGTGTTTAGACTTACTGGCACAGTTAGCTATGAGAGTGAGACCCCTGATAGGAAATATCGTATCAGAATATACCATGCTAACCTCCTCAAGAAATGGGGTTGAAAAAACACCAAAAGCTGTTTTGCTGGTTTTACCAGAAACTGATAAAGAAGATATTGACTTAGCTTATAACAGACTGGAACAAACTGTAACTGCTGATGCTGTAACGGTGAATGTTTCCTTAACCTCCAAACAAACTGCAGAAATCTGTAACTTGCTAAAGACATTTAACAGTACTTTTACCATAGTGCCAAGCCCAGCAAAAGGGGTCGAGCACGTAATAATGACAAGGAATGCTCACCCTATTAGACAAAAGGCATACAGATTACCAGAGTGGTTAAGAGCAGACGTGGTTAAGGAAATACAAAAAATGAAAGAACTGAGTATCATAGAAGAGTCAAGAAGTGCTTGGCCATCACCAGTGGTGACTGTAAACAAAAAAGAAGTGGGTGTAAGAATCTGCCTTAATTTTAGGAAACTTAAGTGTCAGAATTTGACAGTTACCCTATGCCCAGAATAGATGATTTGGTGGACAGACTAGGAAGTGTCAAGTGTATCAGTACCCTTGATCTCACCAAGGGTTACTGGCAAATTCCCCTAGCTAAAGAATCCAGAGACAAAACTGCATTTGCCACTCCTATAGGATTCTATCAGTTCACCACCATGCTGTTTGGTTTACATGGTGCAGCTGCTACATTCCAGCAGTACTTGGATGTAATTTTATCACCTCACACTGGTTATTGTGCTGTGTACCTGGATGATGTCATGGTGTACAGTCCAGACTGGAAAAGCCACTTAGAACACCTACGAGCAGTTATCCAATCGATCAAAAAGGCAGGTTTGACAATTAATCTTACCAAATGTGCATTGGGCATGCAGGCAACCAGATGTTTGGGCTATGTTTTGGGAAATGGAGAAGTCAAGCCAGAGGTTTCTAAGATAAAAGTTGCAGCTAACAGCCCTGTCCCTAAAACAAAGAAGCACGTCAGGTCATTTTTAGGGCTGGCTAGTTATTATCAGAGATTTGTTTCCAGCTTAGCCGAGTTAGCTACTCCCCTCACTGAACTCACAAAGGAATGGTTCCCGAATAATGTGAAATGAACCCCAGAGTGTGACGAGGCTTTTCTGACCATTAAGGCAGCATTATGTTCAGCCCCTGTTTCAAGAAGTCCAGACTTTGAAAAACAATTTCTGTTACAGACTGATGCATCAGCTGTAGGCCTAGGTGCAGTCTTGAGTCAGCATATAAATGGAAAAGAACATCTGATTCGGTACGTAAGTAGAAAATTGCACGACAGAGAGAAAAGGTACTCTACCATTGAAAAGGGGTGCCTTGCAGCACAGTGGGCCATGGAGTCCCTTAAGTTTTATTTGCTAGGAGCTGACTTTGTATTGATAACCTATCACAATTCTCTCTGTTGGCTTAAGCAAATGAAGGATAAAAATTCTAGAATCGCACAGTGGTATCTAGCACTACAACCATTTAAATTTAAAGTGATGCACAGATCTCAGAAAGAGAATGTCAATGCTGATTTTCTGTCAAGATATTGATCAAGAATTGAGAATTCTGAAGGTTGAAAAAATGTGAGTTGAAACTTCTCTGTTTGCTATGCTGCATATGCACTGAGCTATAAAAGTTATAAGCTAATCCTAGAAGATAATTAAAAGAATGTTTTGGAAACCTGTTTTTGTAAAACAGGTTCCCTCTTAAAGAGGGGGGTATGTGACAGGGTTGAATAAGGCCCTGCTCCATTTATATGCAGAAGAGTTTAAACACAAGGGTCTGTTCTATCCTCTCCTTTTCTGTCTCTTGTCTGTCTGGTTAAGCAACCAAAATTTCTTGTGAGGCCTAGGAACTGATCACTCCAACGGTTCACAATTCTCTGCCTCTTGCTGTCTCTCTGCCTTCCCTTGCTGTTCTGTCTTTTCTCCCCCCTTGCATGTCTGAGGGTTTGAAAATATATGTGAATCTTTAGGTGGAAATGTCACTGATACTGGGATCCCTTTGTTTAAAACTGTATATAGCTTTACTGTTGAAATGATTGCTAAAAGCTGTTTGGAACTCAAGGGGTTAATCCGAGAATGCTAGTTGCAAAATCTCTGCAGAGCTGGCTACAAGAGATCAGTTCTGGGTCATTATGTTCTTTTTGCTGCACCTGCAAGAACATTGGAAACTTACAAGAACATTGTGTGAGAAGCATTCTGTTTTCTTAATGAGTTTCCCAGGCACAGACTTATAAAAAGAGCAGCAAGGTTTGTGCAAGAGAGAGACAGAGACTGAGATTTGAATTCGAGAAGAAAAAACTCAGAAAAAGGACTCTGTTTTCTATGTTTGTACTGCCATTGTAAATAGTTACACTGAACAATTTTTTTTTTATTTTGCTGTTATTAATAATAAAACGCTATTTGTGAATTTTGAAACTGCTCCTGGTTTTCCTATGCTTCCTGACCTGTGCCTCGACGACACCCCCCCACACACACGTTTTGTACTCCTCTAGGTTTCTGTGCCCCAAGTGAATTATTTTGTACTTTTTTGCATTGAAACCCAGCTGCCATACCCTTGACCACTTCTCGAGTTTTCTCAGGTCACTGCTCATCCCTTCCTCTGAGTGAACTCAATTTATCACCATCCTCTGACACCTAGACCTTCACTGATTTACTTACCCAGTTTACCACCTTTGGACCCACTCCTGAGCTACCCAATTTGCTTACTAATCTCCTTTGTGGGATGATTTCAAATGCCTTACTGAAATCTAGGTTGGCTTTATCAGCTGCTCCACCCTGATCTAGTTCCTTCATCACCCAGTCAAAGAACTCAGTCACATTCATTTGGTTTGCCCCCCCCCCCATGAATCCATGCTGCTTCAGGTCTTGTAACCAAACGGATTCATTCAAAATATTCCACAGTCCTTTTTTTCAGCAGTGATTCCATTAACGTTCCAACCATCAAGGTCAGACTGACTGGCCTGCAATTGCCAGTTGCTTCCCTGCTACCACAAGCAGTCAAAAGAAAAGTCTAGTGTAGTAATTAAAGAGAAGGGTGTAACGCACATTTGGACAAGTTGGATGCTATTAAGTCTCAAGGGCCTGAAAAGATGTACCCCATAATTCTGAAGGAGTTGGAGAAGACATTGGCTAAACTATTATCTGTCTTTAATACATCCTTGAGGAAGGGAGAGGTGCTACATGAGTGGCATAGGGAAAATGTGGTACCACTATATAAGTGGGGGAAGAGGGCTGACCCAGGAAACTACAGACCAGTCATCCTGACCTCAGTAGTTAGGAGGACAACTAACAAGACAATATACAGATTGTAAAGACAAGAAGACAAGACGGCTGTCAGGCTGGGCCACCATCTAACTGGGTTCCAATCATTGTTTATTCTCGCTTAAGTTATGGACTCAGATTAGTTGACTTTTTGCAAGCCCTAATTTTTTAAAATTCATTTGGGCTTGTGGTCCAGGACGTACCACTATAACAGCATACTATATGTTCATTTTTAGTGATTTTGTTTGTATGTCCTCCAGCATCTGTTATTATAGGTAGTTTTGAGGCAAAGGGCTGGAGCGTGGCTAAGACTGGGACAGTGAGTTTGTGTCAGGAGCTTAAATTCTTTTTATTTTTAGTCAGGGGATTTTCTGTGCCACCCTCTGGGCTTTTGTTCCTCTGTGATTGCTTACCTGCTTTGGACTTTCCATTGGCTTTTTCTGCCTATCTCTGCACAAAGTTCCATGGCTACAGTTTCTGTGATCACCACCAGCCGGGTATTGGAGGTCCCTAGGTCCTGTTACAAAGTCGCATGGCAGTTCCTGCTGAGTGCATGGTACTTCATTCCATGACCAAACTCTTTTCTCAGAAGTTGCCTTCGGGTTTCCAAAGCTCCTGTAGCAGCGGACACCTGTATTCATGGAAAGTGCTCTTAGTAGAAGTACTATCTTAGCATTGTTACTGATTTACTCCTACCAGAAGTCTGTGTTTATGCCTCTTTGACATGTATGTGCAGCAACACTGTGGTTCTAAACAGGCTGTGTTATAACAGTTATTACAAACCTTATGGTCTCCTGGAGTACATGTACCAGTGAGACCATTTTAAGTAAGAATATGGCCAGTTGACTGCTTGGGACGACCATGCTGTCTGCAGCAATTCTAAAACTGTGACTTCTGATGAGAAGCCGTGACTTTTATTCATTTTTCCTTTTATCTAATCCCCAGTAGTATTGACAGTGCTGCTGGGAGGGGACATCTCAGTTTGACTGATTTAACTTTCCATGCTTCCTTTCAATCTCCCTCAGCAGTGGTCAGAGCACTACTGGGAGGGGATTTTTGAGCAACTGCTGAGATTCAGACTGATTTAATTTTCCATGCTTTTTTTTGTTATCTCCCCCAGCAGTGGTGAGAGCACTACTGGGAGGGGAATTTTGAGCAACTACTGAGATTCAGACTGATTTAATTTTCCATGTTTTTTTTTGTTATCTCCCCCAGTAGTGGTGAGAGCACTGCTGGGAGTGGGACTTCTGAGCAACTGTTGAGATTTGCCATTATCATTGGCTACTTATGTGGAGTCTTTCTGAACTACAACAAATTTTCTAATTGTAACCCCTAGGTGGCACTGTCCCAAGGGCTACTACCCCTGCCTGCTTGGCTAGTGGCAGGTTAAGGGGCCTGAGTTCTGAAACGGGTGCCTCCACCCGGAGGTCAGGGTTGGTAGTGGTCAAGCTAACCTGGGCACAGCCCTCCGGGACACTGTAACCCCCCATCTTTCCTTACTAGTGGCCGGAACAATACACAATAATCACTGTGACAATACCCCTGATACACCACACAAGTACCCACACTGCTTGCAGTTACCACCAGGGCTTTCCTCTGGCCTGGACCTGGGAACCCCCTGTAAAAGAGGTTATACACAGCAAATAACAGCAGTACAGTACTCTTGCACAAACTGGAATCACAGTCAGGGTAAATGCAAAAAAGAGATCTGATTTATTTAATGGGCTTGAACAAGAGAGGGGTGTAATCAGGTTAATTTGTTTAAAGGCTCTATCAATCAAACAGTTATGCATGCACTTCAGGGTCCATAAACAGTTAAACACTCTGGGAAACCAGATGGAGAATGGTGGACTAGCAAGGAACCTTGCAGCTGGTTGGGGCCCTGTGATGGAAGAAAACAACATGCACAACACACGCTATTTGTAACCTGGAGCCGGAAGGCTCAATTCATGAAAAGAAAACAACAAGACAGTCAGGTGACACACTTTTAGATTAGGCTGTTGTTGCAGGGAGCTACCCTGATGATTACTCATGATACCCAAGACTGGACACAAGCTGGATGAAAATCGAGACAGAAGGTGGTCAATCTGGAGTGCCAGGAGAAGCAGGGCCCACACGATTCACTGAGGCGTCGTTCCTGATCGAGCGTGAAGCAGGGGGCTGATCCCCAGGCAGGTCCCTCATTGGTGGCTTTCTCTGTGCAGTGGGGTAGTCTGGCAGGGCCAGCATGGCATGGCCCAGGCCCAATGGAGATGAACACGGATTCAGTCCAATTAGGCTCGAAAAAGCTTCCAGCAAGCAGAACACAGTTCACACAGTGGGGCACCAAATGACGACCCACTTTCAATACACAGCACATTTACATGTAAAGGATTCCACGGTATCAGCAAGCAGAACATGGTTCACACAGTGGAGAACCAAATCACGACCCACTTTTAATACACAGCACATTTACATGTAAGGAAATTCTACTGTACCAGAAAACCGCTCTCCGGTCACGATTGCAAAGTCTCTGCACAAACTGGGGATTCAAAAGCAGCTGGAAATCCTGACAGGCCGATCGCATTCAACAAATCTTCAGTCTTCTTCAGGTTAAAACCTGGTCACAGTCCAGTGGCTTAAATAGTCCTCACAACTCGGATTCAGTCTGAATAAACTCTATTTTCCCTCTCAGGGACAGCAGGCAGACAGGCAAACCAAAACTCAGCCCTTTCACAGTTCTCCCAAGCAAAAGTACACAGAACTGCTGCTCAAAATCACTTGAGCTGTTACTTCTTCACTTCTCAGCTCAAAACTGAAGTAGCTGCAGCAGCCTGGGAAATTCCCCAAGATCCAAAAGGTTTGGTTGGCTGATCCTCCTGTCAGTCACAACAAAGTCTCCCACTTCAGGTGCAGAAAGGTACAAAAAGCCCCAAACTACAGTTCCTACAGATTTTGACTCCAGACATCTCCTGTAGTCCGGCTCCATTTTAGGTCCTACCAGTAGTGATTAGTCCAATTCAGCAGTCCAGGACCAAGATAGTGGAGATAAACAAAACAGTCCTTGCGGCAAAGAAGGCAGGTTAGACAAACTACATTATCATTATCACTCTAAATGATTTTCAGCAAATAGTTACATCTTTCAACAGAGTTCCCTCTCAGATTACTTATGACTACAATCCAGGCAGCTCTTAAAGAGATAGTACACAAAGGCTATACAGGCACTGTCTGGCAATCACATTTAAACTGCTAAAACGCAGGACACCAGCCTGGCAGTGAGCATTTAGGCAAGCTCGAGGAAGACTTTTTGGGAACCCCCATTTGTAGGGGGGGTGACACATGGACAGCTGATTCTGATTACTCTATGACTTCTTGTAAATAAAAATATAGTGTGATTGTCTGTCATGAGAAATGCTGTGCTCCTGGATGACCCCCAGGCTTCACTTCTAAAGACAGGCTATGTTAAACAGCAAAACTCTGTGATGAGATTAACTTCCAAGAACTAGCATTTTATAGCCTTATTTAGGATCTGGGTTGTTTGAAGCTAAGATCTGAAATATATTTATTTTATGACGTGCTCAGGAAGGTCAGTTAATTGACTGGTGTCACAAAGCATACTACACCTCAGTGAGATCAGGCAGAGAGTCATAAAATGGTTTTGTGATGTCTTTGTGAAGCAGGAAACTGCTTGTGGATGAAAGAAGATACTGGAAAAACACAGACTTGATTGGGAAGTCATATGGGGAAATGAGTTTTATCTGATGTCACCTATTTAATTTACCTCCTGCTTGATAAGACATTCTGTTTTGTATAATTTTTATATTCTGACAGGGAGGAGCTAGGTGACCTCATGCAAAGAGGTTGGCAAAGCCAGTTTTAAACTGTTGTCTGTATTCCATTTAGAGACATTCCTGTTTGGACTCTCTTGAAAACAACATCTATTTCACACACTGTTAGAAGGTATACATTAGAGAGACAAGTCTAAGTGTTCTGTAGTAGGAATTTGCACTTTTAAACCATATTCCTTTAAAATATTGTATGTTTCATGATATATTGTTCTGTATTTACATTTTACATATTTTTATCTATTTTAAGTAAAACCTCTTATTTTAAGAGACTACTTGGTGTGCCTTTAAAATTCTTTCTTTGACAAGTGAAGCATATATGTTTATAGCCGACACTGTGCATAAGCTTACTGGTTTACCAAACTGGGAAAAGGTAAGAGTATATTCTGAGGTTTTTCATCAAGTTTTTAAGGGTTCATTATGTACACCTGGTTAGGTGCCCATAGGTGAAAGATATCTGGCTGCCCGAAGAGCAGAATTATCTGAGCCTGTACATTGGATACACTAAAAAGAGGTTCACAGTTTGAATCCCTCCAGAACTTGAGACCAAAGGTTGATTTGAACCCACAAAACAGACAGGAGGACTGCCCTGTTTCTGTTCATGTTCACAATACTGCACTCAGAGGTTGGCACTGTGGGAGCAGAGGGCCTGACCTGCTGAGCAGGGCTGTTACAGATTGATTGGCAGCGGTGTGCAGAAGTTTGGTATTATAAGCTTTTATTGTTCAGTGTGTCAAGCTTGATACTGTCAGCTCACTTGCAAAAAAAAATAAGGCAGTTATTTATTTTTTTTAAAAAGGAAACAGAACTGTATCACTTGGCTTACAGTCAAGTTCCTACCTGTTTTATCTTTTTTTTCTAAGTGCAAGTAAAGTAGTCATAGGTAGGGAAGAAGATGGCTTCCAACAACAGCAGGCACACTGTAGACTACTTAAAGCAGTTGTGCAGGGTCAGAGGAATCTTGTTTGAGGTGAAAGCCACCAAGCAGAACCTCAAGGATGCCCTGATGGTAGCAGATACCCAGAGCATCGAGTCACAGACAGTGACTGTAAAGGACTGAACCTTGAGTGTGGAAGGGCTAGTGGTCAGTGCAGTGTCCAGTTCCGATGAGGAGGGCAGCAGAGCCAGTGCCAGTGAAGGGCTACAGCAGTAGGGGAAGGTCACCAGTATCCTGGATCCAGAAGTACTCAGGCTGCAGATTGAGTTGTGCAGAATGGAGCTGGAGTTCCAGAGAGAAGAGAAGCAAGAACAGCGAGCTGCAGAGGAGAAGAGGGAGTGAGAACACTGAGAGGGAGAGTGAGAATGCCAAAAGGCAGAGCGTGAACAGCAGAAGGCAGACTGAGAGGAGCTAGAGCACCAGAGGCAACATGAAATGGAAAAACTATGACTCCAACCAGCAGCACCAGAGCAGGTAAGTGGCTTGGATTTAACTGGGGCTACAGGACTGGATTACAAATTGAATTCCAAATTGATAGCCAAATTTAAAGAGGGGGAGGATATGGATGCCTTTTTAAATTCTTTTGAAAAAGTTTATATTCAGGCTAAAATTTCTAGGGAGTCCTGGAGCTTCTGGCTATCCCTGCTACTTACTGGGAAAGCTCAGGATGCATTAGGTCAAATGGACAATGAGGGCGGTAATGATTACAGCAAACTTAAAGCTGCACTGTTAAAAAAAATTGAATTAACTGCTGAATCATACAGAGCTAAATTCTGTAAGCTCAGGAGAAACCCTGATATCAGCTACAAGGAGCTAGCCATTAAAAAACTTCAGTTTTTAAAACATTGGTGTGAAGGAATAGAAGCTAACTCTGTTGATAAAATAGAAAATGTGATTTTGTTAGAACAGTTTTTTTGGGCATGCCCAGCTGAGCTGAAAACCTGGCTGGTGGACTGAGATCCTAAAACAGTGCAAGAGGCTTCTGAACTCTCGGACCACTTTGCCAAGAGCAGACCTGCTCTGAGAGTGAATGGGGTAGGTGTGGCAGCACAGAAAGGGAAAAACATGCCTTCAGGACAGCTAAAACCCTCACTGCCTCCACCAAAACCAGTTAACCCCACGTTTCAGAGAAAATATTTCTCTGAGAAAAGGAATGAATGTTGGTTGTCTAAAGAAACTGGGCATATTGCCAGACAGTGCCCCAAACAGACGATCAATATGCAAGGTGGTGCTAGGAAGGAAGTGGTTTGTTTGTGTGTCCCTGGAAGCATGCCTGTGAACATGAGGGAACACATGCACCCAGTCATGGTGAATGGTGTACAGATGCAAGGGTTAAGAGACACAGGGGCATCCCTGGCATTGGTAAAGGGGATCTAGTAGAGCCTGGTCAGCTTATACCCAATAAATACATCACCCTACAAGACTTTACTGATGGGGCGAAAACATTGCCCCTTGCTAGTGTTCTTCTAGACTGGAGTGAAACAGGGGGAACTGTGCAATAGGTAGCTGTAGCCAAAACCTTAGCAGTGGATGTGATCCTGGGCAACAATCTCAAACAGGGGATGGTTCATGCAGTCACCCATAACCAAGTGGCAAGGGAAAATTGTAGTTCCCTGAACCCCACAAAAGCCATTGTGGAAACCACTGAGAGTCTGGTTCCCCAGCCTGTGTCTCCAGATGGGGAGACTAATGAAAAGGGGGTAGAAATTTTCCTAGTAGCAGTTAACCACACAGCTACGGAGGGTTACTCTGAAGAGGGAGGGGTGACCCATTGCCCAAGGGTTAGGGATAACAGTGATCCTGAGTGCCCTGACGCTAGTGCTAGGGACCCTAGTTTTGAGACAGAAGGGGACCTGTCCCATGCCTTCAGAATGTGTGAGAGGTTTGCAGCTGCTCAGAGAAGTGACCCTAGTCTAGAGAAGCTGAGGGCTTGGGCAGACTCTGATGGAGCACAGGGAGGTGACGGCAGACATAAGATTTTTTGGGAAAATGGACTGATGTATACTCAAGCTGTGCAGACAGAGGGAGGGGTGCTATGCAGGCAGCTTGTCATTCCCCATGGGTATCGTGAGCAGTTGCTCAAGATTGCACATGATATTTCCTTGTCTGGCCATCTGGGGATCGTGCACACTATGCAGCGGTTGGCCCAGAATTTCTATTGGCTTAACTTCACCCAGCAGGTGAAGGAGTATTGCAGGTCTTGTCACCGGTGCCAAGAAATAGGGAAGGCGGGCAAGAAAACCCAAGCCACCCTGATTCCATTGCCCATAGTGGAGGAGCCATTCCTGAGGTTAGGAATGGATATTGTGGGGCCTTTAAATACCTCCAGCTCCTCAGGGTGGAGATTCATCCTGACTGTGGAGGATTATGCCACCTGGTACCCAGAGGCAGTCACCCTATCCTCACTGAGGACAAAGTAGCAGATGCCTTACTTGGGATTTTCTCCCATGTTGGGTTTCCGCAGGAGATTATCACCGATCAAGGGGGTTCCTTCATGTCGGGCCTGATGAAATGTTTATGGGAGAAGTGTGGGGTAGTGCAGAGATGCACTACACCATATCATCCACAAGCCAATGGACTTGTGAGAAAATTCAATGGTACCCTGAAGTCAATGCTCCAGGCATTTGCTGAACAGCATGGGAGGGACTGGGGGAAATACCTTCCCCACCTGTTGTTTGCATACAGGGAGGTGCCCCAAGAGTCGACAGGATTTTCCCACTTTGCACTCTTATATGGCCACCGGGTACTTGGGCCCCTAGACTTGATCCAGGAGGACTGCGTAGGCAGGCACGCCACCCAGGGAACTCGCATAGTGGATTATGTCCTTAGGTTTACAGAAAGGCTGAGGGAGCTGATGGGGACAGCCCAGAGCAACCTGGCAGCTGCCAAACAGAAACAAAATGTGTGGTACAACCGCAGAACCAGAGCTCACTCATACATGTTGGGTCAGGAAGTCATGGTCCTTAATTCGGTCCAGAAAGACAAGCTGCAGGCTGAGTGGGCAGGACCGTAAAAGGTGGTTAGGAAGGTAAATGATGTGAACTATATTATAGAGTTCCCTGACTGAAGACAGACAGAAAGGATGCACCATGTCAACATGATGAAGCCATATGCAAATACGGCTGACATGGTGTTAGCAGTGTGTACTCCTGGGGAAGGGACAGACAAAGGAGACCCCCTTCTGGACTTGTTGGAAGAAAGCAAGTGGGAGTCCTCTGTGGAGGCAGTAAAATTGTCTCCCCAGCTGGCCCCAGACCAGATCCAGGAAGTGAGGGAGGTTTTAGCAGACTTTTCCCCATTGTTTAGCGCCAAACATGGACTAACCCCCTTAGAGACGCACGATGTGGAGACAGGGACACAGGCGCCCATACGGCGGACAGCATATCGGGTGTCAGAGGCTGTCCAAAAGGACATTAGGAGAGAAGTGGAGGATATGCTGGATTTAGGGGTAATCCAGAGATCCCACAGCCCCTGGGCCTCACCTGTAGTCCTTGTACCCAAGCCAGATGGCTCCACTCATTTCTCTATGGACTATCATGGACTGAATGCAGTCACAAAGTCAGATGCCCACCCGATATCCCAGACGGCTGAACTCCTGGACAAGTTGGGAGGGGCAACCTACCTTATGGCCATTGACCTGACCAAGGGCTATTGGCAGGGAGAGTTAACAGACAGAGCTAGGGAGAGGTCAGCTTTCATCACTCCGATTGGCTTATTTGGATTTAAAGTAATGCCTTTCAGAATGAAGAACGCCCTGGCCACTTTCCAAAGGTTGGTGAACCAGGTGTTAAATGGTGCTGAGGAGTATGCCGTGGCGTACCTGGATGACATTGCCATCTTTAGTACCAGCTGGGATGAACACCTATCCTACCTTAGGGAGGTGCTGGGCAGGATACAGAGGGCAGGGCTCACTGTCAAAGCAGAGAAGTGCCAGGTGGCCATGGGAGAAGCGGCATACCTCGGGCATGTGGTAGGCCAAGGACAGCTCCATCCTAACCGAATAAAAATAGAGGTAATCCAGGCATGGCCCAGACCAGAAACTCAGAAGCAGGTCAGGAGTTTTCTCAGGACAGCAAGGTACTATAGAAAATGTGTGCTCAATTACAGTGCCTGGCTGCTCCCTTATCTGACCTGGTAAAGAAAAGGATGCCAAAGAAAATTTCCTAGGGACCAGCCTGTGAAGAAGCCTTTACCAGATTGAAGGAGGCACTTTGAAGAGCTCCTGTTTTGACAGGTCCTGACTATAGCAGACCCTTTATAGTTCAGACTGATGCCTCAGACATGGGTATTGGGGCAGTACTGAATCAAACATCCAACCAGGGGAAAGATCACCCGGTAGCGTACCTGAGTAAAAAGTTACTTCCCAGGGAGCAGGCATACCCAACTGTGGAAAAGGAGTGTCTTGCCATAGTGTGGGCCCTCAAGAAGTTGGAGCCATTCTTGTATGAGCAGCATTTTGTGGTACAAACTGACCATAGCCCACTGGTTTGGCTGACGCAAATGGGGAAGAATAATGGTAGATTGTTAAGATGGAGTCTTGCTTTGCAAGGGTATGACATGACAATTCTACATAGGGCTGCAGTGAAAAATCAGAACTCAGATGGGTTGTCTTGTGTCCATGAGGAGTGAACTGATTTGGGAAGTTCATCCCATGCAGAGGATAGAGCCCCCAAATTCAATCTAGGTGGGAAGGATTGTGACACTTGAACAGCTGGTTCTGATTACTCTATGATTTTTTGTAAAATAAAATTATAGTGTGATGTCTGTCATGAGAAATGCTTTGCTCCTGGATGGCCCCCAGGTTTCACTTCAAAAGACAGGATATGTTAAACAGCAGATCTCTGTGATGGGATTAACTTCCAAGAACCCGCATTTTATAGCCTTATTTAGGATCTGGGTTGTTTGAAGCTAAGACCTGAAATATATTTATTTTATGATGTGCTCAGGAAGGTCAGTTAATTGACTGGTGTCACAAAGCATATTACACCTCAGTGAGATCTGGCAGAGAGTCACAAAAAGGTTCTGTGATGTCTTTGTGAAGCAGGAAACTGCTCATGGTTGAAAGAAGATACTGGAAAATCACAGACTTGGTTGGGAAGTCATATGGGGAAATGAGTTTTAGCTGATGTCACCTATTTAATTTACCTCCTGCTTGATAAGACATTCTGTTTTTTGTATAATTTTTATATTCTGACAGAGAGGAGCTAGGTGACCTCATGCAAAGAAGTTGGCAAAGCCAGTTTTAAACTGTAGTCTCTATTCCATTTAGAAACATTCTTGTTTGGACTCTCTTGAAAACATCAATTTCACACACTGTTAGAAGGTATACATTAGAGAGACAAGTCTAAGTGTTCTGTAGTAGGAATTTGCACTTTTAAACTGTATTCCTTTAAAAGATTGTATGTTTCGTGATATATTGTTCTGTATTTACATTTTACATATTTTTATCTATTTTAAGTAAAACCTCTTATTTTAAGAGACTACTTGGTGTGCCTTTGAAATTCTTTCTTTGACAAGTGAAGCATATATGGTTACAGCTGACACTGTGCATAAGCTTACTGGTTTACCAAACTGGGAAAAGGTAAGAGTTTATTCTGAGGTCTTTCATAGAGTTTTTAAGGGTTCATTTTGTACACCTGGTTAGATGCCCGTAGGCGAAAGATATCTGGCCCCCTGAAGAGCAGAATTATCTGAGCTTGTACATTGGGTACGCTAGCAAGAGGTTCACAGTTTGAATCCCTCCAGAACTTGAGACCAAAGATTGATTCGAACCCACAAAACATACAGGAGGGTTACCCTATTTCTGTTCCTGTTCACAATACTGCACTCGGAGGTTGGAACTGTGGGAGCAGAAGGCCTGACCTGCTGAGTGGGGTTGTGACAGGGGGGTTATATAATGTTGACACTGGCTGTATTTTATCTGATCTGAACACTTGCTGTAAATCTGCCCACTGGTTGGCACAAAACTAGCACCTGGACTTACACTTTTTTACATATTTGTTTTATCTTAGTATTTATTGGGTGGGTACTGGGTATATATTTTGACTGTGCTGGCTAGTGACTGTCTGTGTGTGACTGAATGTGTGTGCTATGGTGATTTTTTTTGTGTGGGGCAAGTGTGTGTGGGATGGGGGTGGGTTAAACTGAATGAGGATTGTGGGGATTAATTTATTTTTGGACTAAGTTGGGTTTTGGGTGGGTGTTTTAATCCTATTTTATTTTATTCTATGTTATTGTTTGATGTTGTTTTGGAAGGTGCATTTTAGCTAGTAGGCTCAGAGATGTGACTAGGCATTAGGCCCCATAGGCTCAGCTACACAGTGCCCGAGCTGTTGGACTTCCACCCTTTCATCGACCTCCCTCTGTCACACACAGCACTTTGACACAGTCATGAGGCCGGTATCGAAAGGAAGCGAGGTGGTAGACAGTAGGGTGCCAGGCTGGCTGACAGTGAGAGCCATATCAGAGTGGTGAGGACCAGGTGATACCCTGGGGTGAAATGGGTTGCTGGGGAGAGGTCACTCATGCCTCGTCCCCCTACACAGGGCTTCCACTGGACTGAGTGGACAGGTAGCTGCCGGGCCATCAGCTACCTGTAATCCCCTTCAGGGGGTACTGTGCAGTGTGAGGTCAATCAGGAACAAAACTGCAATTATAGCAGACTTGGTTTCCTCAGTCTAACTCACTTGCATCACAGAAACTTGGCTAGGGGATGATACCAGCCCAGTTCTGGAGGCATCTGTCCCAGCTGGTTTCTCCATAGTGCACTGCCTGAGAGGAGACTGCTGGGGTGGGGGTGTGGCCATCTGTTTTAGAACTGACCTGAACTCCATGCACCCAGTGGGAGTTACTTCATCATTTGAATATGTGGTCATTTGATAGCGGGCTGGGTGTAGGCTGCAGAATCCTTCTTGTGTACACCTTCAGGGTGAGAAAGGGAATTTCTGCAGGAAGTCATGGACTTTGTCACCTAGAGGGTGTTAGAGTCTCCCAGATGGTTGATTCTGGGGGACTTCAATGCCTGGATTGATGACAAACTATCACAGTTTTGACAAGACATCCTCCAGATGATGCATTTTCTGGGCCTCGCACAAGCATTTGCTTCCGTGACTCATTGCTGCAGCCACACCTTGGATCTAATACTCTCACTGGGGCTTGAAAGCACTGATCTCAAGATTGATCCGGTCATTTGTTCGGATCAGTGCACAGTGAGGTTCTCATTCTGGATCCCCCCAGTCATCCTTCTCCTGTGGAGATGGGCTATTATCAACCTTGAAGGGGGCTGTCCCCAGAGGGATTATTAGCAATAATGGACCTCTCAGAGGTGAGAGCTGCTTGTGTGGTGAGTGCATGCAAGGCAGTGGCAGCCCATAATAGGGCTTTCACACCAGTCTGTATATGACCTAGGTCCTTTTGCTTGAGATCCCCATGGTTTGATGGGACTCTCAAGGAGACAAAGACAAAAGGTTAGAGGTTAGAGCATCAGAAGACATATGAGGACAGATTAACAGAGCTCAATATGTATACCCTTGAGCAAAGGAGGGAGAGAGGTGATATGATTGAAACATTCAAACACCTTAAGGGCATTAACAAGGTGAAAGAGTCTAACATGTTTAAATATAAGAAAAATAGCAGGACAAGAGGACACAGCATGAGATTAGAGGGAGGTCGATTAAGTGGGAATGTGAGGAAATTGTTTTTTCACAGAAAGAGTGGTGGATGCATGGAACGGCCTACCTCAGGAAGTGGTGGCTATGAATACAGTGCAGGGCTTCTAACAGGCATGGGATAGGCATAAGGGAGCAATACAGATGAGTATGAATAGATAGGCCACTGACCAAGAAAAGGCTGATGGCACATTTATAAGGTAGAAAAAGAAGTGGGCAGACTGGATGGGCCTTGCGGTGCTTATCTGCCGTCAACCTTTATGTTTCTGTGTTTCATTGGTAGAAGTCTGGATCGGGGGGAGGACAGACTGGCTTTGAAAGCTCACTATAGTGAGTATCAAATGGCTATCTCCCATAAGTAAGTAGTATTCAGACTGCTTCATCCAGTGTGTCTAGCCTAAGGTTGCAGTTTCAGCAATGAAGTATGAAGAGCTTGCTCTGTTCTTCTCTGACAGAGTGTCCTCCATCAGGTCCAGTATCTGTCCAATGGGGCATATGTTGTCCCACAGCGGTCAGTCGGATGTCTCAAATTGCACTTTGATTGTCTGGAATGAGCTCAAGCCAGAGGAGGCAGAGAAACTATGTGATGTAATGTCACTGCCATGGCCCATGTTTTGTGACCTGGACCAGGGCCTGAAATATTTCCTTGTAAGATGTGTGGAGTCTGTTGACCCAGTGTTTGTTAAATTGTCTGGTACTCATTTTCTGAGGGTCTGTTCCCATGCACTTTGAAAGAGGTGCTGGTGAGGGCCCCTCTGGAAAAAAAAATCTCTCGACCCTGACTCTTGGCGAATTACAGACCCATCTCTAACCTTCCTTTTTGGGCAAGGTTATTGAGAAAAATCATGGTGCTGCAGCTCAGAGCCCATCGCACTGCTTTCAACATCTTCGAGACCCTTCAGGTGGGATTTAGATCAAGGCACAGTACTGAAATTGCACTAGTCCATGTGCACAATCACCACCTCAGGGCTAGAGATAGAGGTGTATGGTTAATTCTCGTTCTCCTCGATCTGTCTTCAGCTTTTAACACTGTGGACCATGGTGTGTTGCTGGATCACCTTGGAGGGCTTTGTGGACTCACCAATACTGTTATCAACTAGACTGAGTCTTTTCTCACTGGTAGGATGCAAAAGGCAGTAATGGATATTTTTTCCTCCCACTTGAGGTCCCTGACATGTGGAGTCCCCCAGAGTTTGATCCTTTCACCCATGTTGTTTGCAGTGCACATGCTGCCCCGGTTCAGATCATATGATGCTGCAGTGTGTGTTTCCACTACTATGCAGATGACACCCAGCCGTATGTGTCTTTTGCAACTGGGACTGTAGGCGCCATGGAGCTACCAAATGTGTGCCTAGCCAGTTCCAAGTCTGGATGTCTTCTAGCTGGCTGAGGTTCAACCTGGACAACATGGAGGTACTTGTCATTAAGCCTGGTCGCTGGCGGAATTTGGAGACTGCCAGGGTGAGCCCCGGTTTGATGCTGGGCCTCACCCCATTGGTGGCCACTCCAAGGATGAAAAACCTCGGCATTATCCTCAATGACAGATTGACACTCGAGGCTCAGGTGTCCATCTCCGGAGTGGTTTCTATCACTTGAGAAATATCACCCAGATTTATTTATTTATTTATTGATAACTAGGATTACAAATACCTTTGAACCATGGGTTCTTTTACAAAGGTTCCACATCAAGAAACAAAACAAGAATACACAGTAACTATAATAACAACAATGAAGTAACACAATGTAAGTACATCAGTCAGTATTTCAGAGACTTGCAGAAGATACATGGTGTGAACTCACATAGGTAAAAAGAGGAGGGTGCAGTTCAACAAATAGTCTTTGTCATAATTAGTGCTAAACATGGTTTATTTATGTGAGAGAGAAGCTGCGTGGGGTGCAGGAGAAAGGGAGGGTGGAGAGTAGGGATCAAAGTCCTTATCCCACTGGAGGACCTGCCCTTAGTGATGCATGCATTTGTGATGTCCAGGTTTGACTACTGCTCTTTATCTCGGGATTAGTGGAGGCTTCCTACATTGCATGCAGCTACTGCAGAATGTGGCAGCCTGGTTACTGATGGGCCTTTCAAGGTTACATCATGTGATCCTGGTGTTTCATGATCTGCACTGGCTGTTGGTGAAGTGTAGAATCTCCTTCAAGGTGGGTCTACTCACCTGTAAAGCATTATACAATCTGGGTCCTAGCTATCTGAGCAATCTCCTGACTTCCTACCACTCTCAGCACCCTCTCTGCTCCTCCAAGGAAGGCCTGTTAGCAATTCCCAGGGCCCGGCTAAAAACATCCAGTGATCTTGCATTTGCAGTGGCTGCACCAGTCCTGTGGAATTTGCTTCCAAGGTCCTTGATGAATGGCCCCTCACTGAAGGCATTTAAGTGGAGTCTGAAAGCACATCTCTTCAGGGAAGCCTTTGGGATCTAATTCATGTTAGTTTTATGTGTTTAACCGCTGCTATTTTATTTTAATAATGCTGCTACTAATGTAGTTATTGCATTTCCTTGAAGTATGTATTTAACCCACTGTAGACTGCATTATATTGTAAAGCACCCTGATCCTCAGGGATAGAGCACTCCATAAATAAACAAGCATTTGTCAATGCCGAATGTTTGCTTGCTGGCATCGGCAGTGGTAATGTAGAAGTTACAGAGCTGCGTAATAGGAATGGCAATGAAGTACTGAACTGAAGCCAACCCCACCACCACCCTGCAGAGAGTGAAAGGCATTGGGGTGTGCATTTGGGTCGTCAGGCATAATAGCCTCGCCATTTCACCACACCCCACCCTGCAGACACTGACAAGTGTCACGGTGTTCCTTGGGGTCTTTGGCCCTTATGCGCACCCCATTTCATTAGGAAATGCGGTGAGATGGGTGCGATATAGGAGAATGGGGTGAAATTTGGGGCTGAAGAGTCCAAGGGATACCTCGATGCCTCTCACTGGCTGCAGGGTGTGGAATGGTATGAGCATTACAGGCAAGAATCCCAAGTCACACCCCTGATGCCTGTCATTCTCTACAGGGTTGGGCGTTATGGTTGGAAACCCTAATACCTCAGGCATTCGTTGGTATTTTCACTCCAAATTTTCAACATGTTTTTGTGTGACCCCACCTCATGAACAGGGGAATATCAGTTTGTTAACTGAAAGCTGCTTATGCACAGCGACTACGGCATTTAGCACCACAGGTGCAAAAACATTCCGAACAGGATGTAAAAAATGACAGCTGTACTGTTCATGGGGAGGTGTAAAAAATGGCAATGTTGCAAATCTGCAGTAAAAATATTTAAAAAAATGGTGAAGTCATGAGCGTACATAGAAACGGTGCAACGACACCGTAATATAATTAGGTTGGGAATATTTTACAGCAGATTGTCAACTCAGGCATTTTGGTGCCTCCGATAATGAACAGTGTCACTGTGATTTTCTTTATCTGTGCTGAACAATGATTTCCCACAGCGACCATGCATCTCAGTGCTGAAAGTGTGAAAACACACTTCAGCCATGTTGTGAAAATGACAGCTGTACTGTTCATAAGGAAGTGTGAAAAATGCCACTGGTGAAAATCTGGACTGAAAATATTACAAAGTCATGAACTTATGAGGGTGCGTGGAAACTGCGTGATTGCTCACTGTAAGTCATTTTATGGACTTTTGTCACCAAATTTTCAACATAGCCATTTTAAGACCTCTGCTCATGAACAGTGTAACTGTGATTTTCTTAATCTGTCCTAAACATTGCTTTTGCACACCAACAGCACCATTGTGCGCTACATGTACGAAAACACATTTTGGGCGACATATGAAAAATGGCAGCTGTACTGTTCATAAGGAAGTGTAATAAAATGGCAATGTTGAAAATCTGGAGTGAAAATATTAAATTTGCAAACTTACCAGCATGCATAGGAACTGCGCAACGCACGCTCGTAAAACAGTCATTTTTAGGAATTTTTTCACCAAATTTTCAACATAGCCATTTTAAGACCTCTGCTCATGAACAGTGTCACTGTGATTTTCTTAATGTGTCCCATACATTGATTTTGCACATACTGCGCCATTGTGCACTACATGGGTGGAAACACATTTTGGGCAAGATGTGAAAAATGACAGCTATACTGCTCATAAGGAGGTGTGGTAAAATGGCAATGTTGAAAATCTGGAGTGAAAATATTGAAAATTCGCGAACTTACGAGTGTGCGTAGGAACTGCATAATGCACCCTCATAAAACAGTCATTTTTTGGAATTTTGGCACCAAATTTTCAACATGGGGTTTTGGGACCCCTTCTCATGAATGATGTCACTGTCATGGTGGTATTCAGGCCCGAAGGGTGATTTCGCAGTCACTGCGTGAAATCACCCTTCGGCCAGAATAACGCCATGACAGTG
Source organism: Neoceratodus forsteri (assembly GCA_016271365.2). Classification (NCBI taxonomy): domain Eukaryota; kingdom Metazoa; phylum Chordata; order Ceratodontiformes; family Ceratodontidae; genus Neoceratodus; species Neoceratodus forsteri. The sequence continues at coordinate 38,781,433 of CM028134.1, forward strand.
ACATAATTCATGGAAGGGATCCCAAAACCCCATGTTGAAAATTTGGTGCAAAAATTCCAAAAATGCCGAGATATGCACAGTTGAAACCCCCATGTAACCCATTATACAGCTTACCGCAATTCCTCAGTTCACGGTCGGCTTTGAAGAGTGCAGGCGTGTTCCCGTCCACCGAAGATCATCGCTTTGGAGTCCGGAGGTAAGTATGGGGTGAGGGGGTGTGTGGGGAGGCTGGGTGTGCAGTGGGTGGGTGCGGGTTGTGAGAGGGGGGTTGGGAGACACACCGCAGGACAGTTTTTATTTTACAGGTTTAAAAAAAAAAAAAGACGTCGTGGGACGTTTGCCATGCTGGGGTGGGCTCCCAGTGTGGCACAAGGACTTGGGGGGGCGTTCAGCCGATGGGGATTGGGCACCCTCACTTGACCCAAGGACTACAGTGCTTGCCACGCTGGGGTGGGCTCCAACATGGCACCTATAACTGGGGGTGGGGACGCAGCTCAGCAACTGGGGGACGCAGCTCAGGCAGCGGGGATTGGGCACCCCGTCGGCTATACAGTGCCGGTAGCGCCGTCTGTCTGTGCGTGGGGGACTGCTGGCGTGAGCAGTCGATATCTTATCGGTGCTCACTCAAGCGTAGCTCCCCCTTTCAACTGTATGCCACTGCATTTTGGAGCGTGTCATAGACAGCTCCAAAATGCATTGGCTTACAGGGGCCGCGCCTGCCAGCCCACTGACTGAATTGGAGGAGGAGGTGACACACCTCCGAAATCTCCGATGAAGGCACTATGTTTCTTGCACTTGCGTGCAAGCAAACATAAAAATGACTTGCTTACTTACTTACTATGATGGAACGAATACTCAAAGATATGCTAAATGATGTAGTTATTAAACTGAATTTGAATGAAGGCAACCAGCACAGATTTAGACAATGTACAGCATGTCAAACTAATTAACTGTCATTTATGAATAAAGTAACTAAGCGTGTGTACAAAGGCAGTCCAGTGCATGTGATGTACCTGAACTTTTACAAGGCTTGGTTAATGACCAGGCTGCAGTAGGGTAGAATATGCAGGTTGGAGAACTGTAACAAGTGGGGTCCTGTCAGGGTTGGTGCTGGGACCTGACTTTTCAACTTATATATTGGAGATCTGAAGAAAGATTTGAATTGTTGGGTAGAAAAGTTTGCAGACAATATGCAAATAGTTAAGGCTGTCAGAATGGAGGAAGACAATCGGAGACAACAATATGACTTGGGTAGATTAGGAGAATGGGCAGTATTGTGGGCAATAACCTGTAATGTCAACAAGTGCAAGGTACTGTACTTTGTTTGTTTGATTGATTGATTTTGGTGCTCAAGAAATGTGCTGGATTGACAGCACTGGAACCTGAAGTCTTCTGTTCATCCACAAGACAGGTACAGCACGGGCGATCACAGTGCAAGCTTCCCCACGCTGCTCTGCCAATGTGCCTCAGCCCTGTCATGGAGGGACTGCCGTGTAGGTGAGAGGGTAGTTCAGACTCCATGCCCATTCAGTCCTTGGCCTTTCATGAGATACTGCCAGCAAGGATGCTGGCAAATCAGGGCACTTTGAACGTGGGGAATTTACAGAAAAACGAATGAATGGGAGTGTTTTATCAACTCAGAAGAATGAAAAGACTCTAAGATTTATTATATCAGATAACTTAAAGATGGCAAACATGGTGCTGGGCAATATTAGGAATAGTATTAAAAGCAGATAAAGGAAAGTGATTAGCCCCTCAAACCAATATATGTATATTCTAACCTGGAGTACTGCATCGTGCAGCTCTGGGTCTCATATTAAAAGAGTGAGGTTCCACAACAGGAGAGGATTCAAAGGAGAGCAACAAAGATAATGCTGGAGATGAGGGTAGAAGTCATGAGGAAAGAATGGCAGGATTGGATTTATTTACAGTGGAGTATTGAATGATGTGTGGGGATATGATAATGCTATACTGAATGATGAAAGGACTGACAATATCAGACACAGATGAGTTCTGGCTTGGTTCAAGCTGGAGACTAATGGATGAATTAGAAGGCATCAATGTAAGACTGCAATGGCTGAATGTAGTCTAGACATATGCAGAAACGTCTTTACTGTTAGAGTGATAAGAGTGCATAATAGCCTTCCAGAAAGGAGTGAGTCAGTCAAAAATATAGATCATTTTAAACATAGACTGGATGAAAGAGCCATAGGGATAGGTGGATATGTCTGCTAAGTCAGTGGGGGCTGACTCAAAAGCTTCACCTCCTTCTGTCCTGTATTATTATGTCATGTAAATAACAGTGAGGCATGCAGAGAGGGCAGAAGCCATACTCAGTAGTTTGCAAATACACAATCTGAGAGTCCAGGTTCATACCTTTATGTAGCTGGTCAATCCAACTGCCTGCTGGCTTCTGTTCTGCTCACCCTAACAAAATCCCTTCTCAAAGTGAATGGCGTTTCTGAGATTTAAAACAGAGCACCACAGCTCAATCAGCACTTTAACCACTGAGACAAACTGCTGGCCTTATATTTGTAGCCCCTCCAAAAGGTCAAAAAGCATGCATGTTCAAACCTGTGTGTCTACGTTCACAGATCTATGCACTAACTACTGTGCCAAAGTGCCTACTTACTGCCACTGTAGTCCTCCTCCATCGTCCCAGGTTCATAAAGTGGGTATGATGTGGTCACAAGACTCAGACCTGTGTCTCAAAGTGGAACAGACAGCATTAAGAGCCACACACCCAGGTGTGGGTCTGATCTCAATTTGCACTTTGTGTGCAAAAACATGTTTTTTACATACTGTTTACTGCAGTACAGTAGACTGTGTCAAACAGATTCTGCTGATTTGTAAGCTGACATTTTCTGTAACTACAAATCCCAGAATCCCCTGCAGTTGACAGCAGAGGAGGACTGTATCTGGAGGAGATTAATAGCCTGCAGTGAATGTTAGAGCTTTTATTAGCTCTGATAAGATGTTTGCCAAACCCGCTGTTCTCCAGGGGCTCAGTACAATCCTCTGTGACTGCACCTGGCCCAGGGAGGACAGAGGGACAAGCAAACAAAAAATCAGACCTTATAAAAACTCTAACATGCACAGCAGGCTATTGAATCTCCTACGGATACAGCTCTCCTCTGTTGTCTATGGAAGGGGTGTCAAAATACAGTAAGTACCATTGGCTGGCTCAGGTCCAGCATTAGACTAGGTGAAGCTGAAGGTAGGAACTGTGCAGATGCAGAAATGGAGTCAGTTAAGCAGCTGTCTTGTATTTAAAGACGTGTACAGTTGCTACAATTGACATGGTCAGATAATTCTGAAATGTTCGTGATCTCTCCAGAGAAATGTCCTGTCTGCGTGCAGTACTACTATAGGGCCACCAGAGTTAATCTCTTTAGAAATATTGTGAACTATCTGGAAATACCTGACCATGCCTATTGCTGCAACTGTATACTAAGGGAGTGCTCAGAGTAAGTAAAGTTAGCCTCACTAATAGCCAGTAGTTAAAGACTTATATACTAAGGAGTGATCAAAGTACAAAAAAGCAGGCCACAGCATTTTTTGGTAGGATAGATTGACATCTGTACTAATTTGAATGGGTGGGAGTGATGCTAGGAACAGCTGGAGAAGGTAGAGAGATAGAGCTGGCAACAGAAAAGAAACAAGAGTGAAAGTATATGATGCAAACTAATGTATACTATATGATGCAAACTAATGTATACTAATGCTTTGATCCAGTTCCACTGCAGATACAGAAAGTAGTATGCATTAGTTCCTCTTCCTTCATCTCATTATCTCTTCTTACTGTATTATATCAATAGAATGCTCAAAGCATTGACAGTTGGCCACAGTCATTTTTGTTGTTATAGACTGACGTCCAGACAATTTTGAATGGGTAGCGGGGATATTAGCAACAGCTGGAGATGGTGAAGAGGTAGAGCTGGCAACAGAAAAGAAACAGAAGGAGCTTAGGGATGTGATTAAAAACTAATGAGGTACCAAATCCACTGCTGATGCAGAAAGTAGAATGCATCTGTTCCGCATCCTCCCTCTCGTTTTCTCGTCTTATTGCATTACAGAAATGAAATTCTCACAGCATGGAATGCTGGTCACAGGAATTGTTGGGGGTGTAGTTTGATATCGGGACTATTTTGGCTGAGTTGGTGGAAGATATTAGGAAGAGCTGGAGATGATGGAGAGGTAGAGCTGGCAAGAAAAAAGAAACAGAAGGAAAAGAGGGATGTGTTGCATACTAATGACCTGATTCTACTGTGGATGCCAAAATTAGTATGCATCATTCTCTCTTCCTCCTTTTCATTGTCTCTTCCTATAGCGTTATGTCATGGGAGTGCTCAAAGCACAGAAAGTAGGCCACACACTAGTGCTGTATGGAATGCAGAAGTCTGCTGGTGGAATTAATACAGAATGATCATTCTGTTGGCGGAATTTCCACCAGATTTTCGCTGGTCCTTCTGCGGAATTCTGCCTACCATGATCCACACAATAACATTCCACAGAACAGCATTTTTCCATGGCAAATAATTCCGAAAGCATTTCCACAGAATATACTGAGATCTGTGGAATACAATTCCGTGGAACTGTAGCAGAAAACCCATTCTGCATTTTTCTGCTGCAGAATTCTGCCATTCCACCTCTGATGAAATTTGGCAGAATTTTGAAACTTCTGTGAAATTCCATTCTGCCAGAATTTGAAAATTCTGCACACCACTACCACACACATTTTTAGTAAGAAAGGAATGGTCAGCTCTGTGTGTCAGATCAGGACCTCCCACAAAATGGACCCCTTTGCTTGACTCTGGAAATCAGAGTCATTTGTGACTTGACTCTGATTTGACCAAGTGCAGAGTATTTTGACCAGGTTCTGCTCTGCCAATGACCTGGATCTAACCCAGTCATGATGAGTAAGTGGTTTGGGAGATTTATTCATGCTAACGATTATGAAACTGGTGGGAAAACATAAAAATAATTATTTGAAACATGAAATTACATAAAGAAAAAGCTTATAATAAAGGAGTGGAGGCAACTGAATGCTACCATTTGACCTGGTCTGGATCAGTCTCTGACCTGGTTCTGAGTCAGTCTGGAAAACTGCCTCTTTTAGGTATTCAGAGCATATTAGAGTAAATCAGAACCTTTTGGAAACAGATCAAAGTCAGAATCAGAACTGGGTAACAGCCGAACCTCCCATCCCTAATTTTCAGTAGGGTAGATTAACATCTGGACTATTTTAAATGGGCTTGGGGCAGTTGTAGGAACAACTGGAGATTGCTGAGAGCTCAGACATCAGTCTGCCCTACCAAAAATTTCTGTGGCCAACTTTCCAGTGGCGTGCAGGCCCCAGAGCCTCCTGGCCGAGACACGTACATGTTCCTGCGTGGTCAGTCCCAACACACAGTAGGCTGCCTGCCTAACACAGCCCTTTGCCAGGTACAGCAATACTCTAGCCCTGCTACAGCATAAACACAGTGCTATGATCACCAATATCCCTACTGTAAACCATTCTGTATGTATACATTCTGTGTTGGCCACACCTTCACGAGTAACTACACTGAGTGGTAAAGGTTATTTTTTATCCACTACGTGTTCCTGTTCTACTTAATTGCCTTCAATGTTTATGATTATGCTTCTTGATATATTCTGTATTGCTGTATATACTGTAACTTCTATTTTTGTAATGCTGATTATATTATTATTATTTTTTTTTCTCCTCTTGAACAATCCACCTTACCCCTCACCACCAGGACACCTCTGGAAACAAGCTGTTATCCGCTCAGTATGTCCTTTTGGAGAAACCTTTGAAATAATTAAATTTCACAATTCACCTACTAGTGCTGTGCAGAATATAGAATTCTGCTGGCTAAATTAGCATGGAATGACCATTCTGCCAGCAGAATTTCCACCGGAATTTCATTGGTTCTTCTGCAGAATTCTGCCTACTGTGATCTGCGGAATAATATTCCACGGAACAGCATTTTCCATAGAAAATTATTCCACATCAATTTCCACTTAAAATATTGAGATCCACAGAATAATATTCAGTGGAACAGCGTTTTTTCTGTAGGAAATTATTCCGCAACTATTTTCTGTAACAGAATTCCATCATTCCGTTTCTGGTGAAATTCATCAGAATTTCAGTGGAATTTTGAAAATTCCACAGAATTTCATTCCACCAGAATCTGAAAATTCTGCACGGCACTAACACCTACCTCTAGCCACCTGCAGTTCTTCTGTGGAATCTATGTGGTGTCTTTTGACCTTTTTTGTGTGCTCCAGGCACAATGAATCATGCAAATAAAGATTCCATTTCAGTAATTGCACGCAAATGTTGAAATTCCCCACTAACTGCAAAATTAGCTCATTTGCATACACTGTTTGAATATTTCAGATTTGCCCCACCCGCTATCGTATTAGTGCTAGTGCTGAAACTGCACTAGTACTGCAGTATGTCCCCATGTGGCGGAGATATGATGTCACATGTCAGGAGTGACATCGTTATGCAGTACCAGCACGTGCATTATGATGTTGCGTTATGGCATTGTGCGTGTGCAGTGCTGCCCAGTGCATATGTACCATGTGCATGTGCCACTCTATTCCTGCCATGTGCAGATGGTCTGTCCCCCCCCCCGCCAGAAACGTGCATAGCAGGCCACATCCATAGAGCCAGGGACTTGTCAATAGTATGGTGTGAGGGCTGGTATTAGGACCAATTCCACAATGGCAGACAGAAGGAGGAGGAAGGCTGTTCGACAGAGGGACACCTGGTGGTTGGCCACAGAACTAGACAACTTTGTTGACCCGGTGGTGGTCAGGGAGAACCAGTTACTGGGCAAGGGGCCTAAGGCAGCAGACAGGCCAAGGTGAGAGGTGTCGGCCTCTTTGTGGAGGCAGCTGGCATGGTGCACTGGGATCACTCAAATGGGGGACCAGTGCAGGCACAAGTTTAATGATATGTCCCACAGGGACTATGGCACCTGCAGTAGCTGAGGGCGATGGTGTAGAGTGGCACTGTGCCATGGCCAGGTGAGTACAGATGGCCATATTTATGGTTTGTGTTGTGTACAGCATGCAGTACTATTTCCAGGCTAATGAACCTCTAGGTTAATGTCCTTGAGGGGATGTGCACTGTACCTGTGTGTCCCTGCTGTGTTGTGTGTCCCTGCTGTGTTCCCTTTATCCTATGAGACCTGCTCCACAGTATATACTGATATTAGCAATGCTGGTGTGTGAGACCACTATCCCGATAGATGTCCTCAGTGCCCAGTACATTACAGGACCCACTCTGGATCTTTGAGCCATGCACCTGCCATGGCACCAAGAGTGTGTGCTAACACAGTGACATGGTTGTGGTGTCAAAGTGGATGACTATGTCATGTGAAATGTAGTCTACATGTAGCTATGGTGTCAGGTGTACCGAATGGCACTTTGCAGAGCCCACAGTCTGTTCTGTGTACACGGCTCATGTTATATAGCATAGGTGTTGGTACACATATGCCATGTATTGCATGGTACACTATTATATTGCACTGTATATGCCACTCTCAGTCGTGCCATGGTTTGGGGCTACACTTACAGTACAATGTCCTCCCTTAATTTTACACAGGTTTTCCAGTGCCCCTGTTGCATGAGATATTGGGCTACACACATCCTACTATGTACCATGGGGTATACATGGCCTGTAGCTGACATGTATGGATATGTTGGACAGAGGTGCTGAGAATGGCTGGCTAGGGCACTACATCAACCTGGCATAATCAGTGTTAGGCCATAGCCACAACAGTGTTATATAGCATTCCAGCTTTACCTGGCTCCTGGCACACCTGACTGTGTGGGGTGCCACAGCGGTGCACAGTGGTAAGATCTGGCACTGCACGGTCCTGTCCATCCCCACCATGGGCAGATGGCTGCTGATGCATAGTGCCAGTATTCAGGCATGTGTATCGTTTAGGGTTTATGATATTGTGCTATGTGTTCCACTGCATACTTTTGGAATATGTCTCCTTTGCCCTCCTCCACAGACTGCAGGGCCCAGCAGGTCCAAGCCAGGGCCAGTGAGCAGAAGCGGAGCTGCCATAACCAGCAGTGGTGGGAGGAGATGCCAGGCCATGATGGGACTTGACATGGCCATTCTGCAGAGGGATGGTCTGCGGACATGCAGCCATGTAAGTACCCTCCATTGTGCTTTTTAACCATCTCCGTTGCATGTGTACGCTATGTTTCTGCAATTGGAGATGGATGTCCATGTGTATCCTGCCAGGCTGCATGCAAGCTTGTGGGGGCAGCATCTATGCAGTTGTGGTTGGGGTCACGCACCTGTCCCTTGGGCATTGTCCCACCACTGACACTGTGGTGTGCCAGGTGCTATACCATCTACTGGTCTGAGCATCTTTGCAACAGGCATGCTCTGCTGTGTGTGTATACTGTGCCTTGGCATACATTACACTGTGATGTGGCAAGTTCCCTGTGCCACAGACCTGGTACACCAGGACATTGGCAGCAAAAAAAAAAAATCACGGTAGTAAGTGCGGTAAACACCAACATAGAGGTGTCGATAGGGAGAAAGGCAGGAGTAAATGGAGAAAGTGACAAAAGCAAGAAGGACAGGGATGGAGCAAAAAGGAGTAATGCCATCAGGAAATGGAGGGTAATGAGTACCAATGCCCATGGTCTGGGCAACAAGCTCCCTGAACTGGTGGCCTAGATGGAAGAGGGATGCCTGGATATCATAGCAGTCACAGAAACATGGTACACAGAGAACCATGACTGGGATGTTAACGCACAGGTACATAACCCACAGGAGAGACAGGCAGGGGAGAAGAGGGGGGAGTAGCTCTCTATGTAAAGGAAGGGATAAAAGCAACTGAACAAAAGAGTAAACAGGGAGGAGAGGAGGCACTGTGGGTCACCTTGGAGACTGGAAAGGCACCACATTCCACACAGGGTTGTGTACAGACCCCCATGTCAGGGGGAAGGAATGGACAAGGATATGATAGAAGACATTCTTAGAATGGCAGAGAAAGGGGAGATACTGTTGCTGGGAGGCCTGAATATGCCAGATGTTAACTGGAGCACATTTGCTGCAGCCACATCCAAGAGCAGGGCCATTCTTGATGCCCTACAGATGGCAGGCCTCAGACAGCTAGTTTCGGAACCCACTCATGAGGGAGCAGTCTTAGACCTCGTACTCTCAAACGGGGGCAATGAAAGGATCTCAGATCTAGAAGTGGGTTGCCATCTGGGAACAAGTGACCATCAAACAGTGTGGTTCACATTAAACTCAGCTATAGAGTCAAGCCATACAAAAGTGAGGGTACTACACTTCAGGAGGGCTGACTTTGGCAAGATGGGAGAGTGCCTCAGAAAAGCACTAGCAATCAGGCTAGAAGGAGGTGTGGCGCAACAATGGGGAAATCATCAAAACTACCATCACAGAGGCAACAAGCCTATGTGTGAAGCAAATAAACAAATCAAAACAAAAGAAAAAAACACTATGGTTCTCAAAAGAGGTGGCTGTGAAAGTCAGGAAGAAAAGATAGCATTCCAGAAGTATAGAAACACAGAAGAAGCAGGACGAGAGCTGTACCAGTTAAGGCAGAAGGAAGCAGGGAGGAAGTCAGAATAGCAAAGGCTCAAACTGAGAAAAGATAGCCAACTCGGTTAGAGGAGATAAAACCTTTTATAGGTACATCAGTGGCGTAGAAAGACAAAGGGAAGGATAGTGAGGCTGAATAGAATGAGCGGTGGGTGGGCAGAGGGACAGTGAAAAAGCAGGGATACTGAACCAATATTTCTGCTCAGTATTCACAAAGAGGAAGGAAGTGCCTAATCCAATAAACAGAAGCACTCTTAATAGAGGGTCGATCCCAGTCCTTTCACAGAAGAAAGGGTTCTGTAAGAACTCCTAAAACTGAAGGTGGACAAAGCAATGGGGCCTGATGGAATTCACCCAGAATTCTAAAAAGAATTAAGGGGAACTAGTGAACCACTGACTACTCTTTTAATAAATCATGGGAGGATGGTGTGGTACCTGAGGATTGGAGGAAGGCGGATGTGATTCCCCTTCACAAAAGTGGGACCAGGACAGAGGCAGGAAACTACAGACCTGCCAGTTTGACCTCTGTGGTAGGGAAAGTGATGGAGTCACTTCTGAAGGAAAGAATAGTTGAGTACTTAGAGGCCAGTGGGGCTGGGACCCAAGGTAGCATGGGTTCACAGCGGGAAGGTCATGTCAGGCAGATCTAATAGATTTCTTTGACTGGGTGACCAAAGTAGTAGACCAGGGAGGGGCTGTGGACATGGCCTACCTAGACTTTGTAAGGCATTTGACACAGTCCCACAAAGATTAATAGTCAAATTAACCAGCCTGGGAGTGGGTCCAAGGGTGGTAGCCTGGGCAAAACATTGGCTGGACAACAGGACACAGAAGGTAATTGTAAATGGAGTCCACTCTGAAGAAAGAGTGGTTACTAGTGGGGTACCGCAAGGTTCAGTATTGGGTCCAGTCCTTTTTAATGTCTTCATAAGTGACATCTCAGAAGGACTGGAAGGAAAAGTATGCCTCTTTGCAGATGACACAAAGATCTGCAACAGGGTTGATACACAAGGAGGTGTGGAAAGGATGAGAAGGGACTTGGCAAGGTTGGAGGAATGGTCAGAAGTATGGCAGCTAGTATTCAATGCAAAGAAGTGCAAAATAATGCACCTGGGAAACAAGAACCCAGTGGAAGAATACACAATGGGGGGGGGGGAGGAAGTAACAACAACAAAAAAGGAAAGTAGGGAGGGCTGGGGGTATACTGGGATGCATAGGGAGAGGCATCAGCAGCAGAAAACAGGAAGTTGTTATCCCTCTTTACAGACAGTTGGTGAGTCCCCATCTAGAGTACTGCGTCCAGTTCTGGAGACCCCATCTCCACAAGGACATAGACAGGATAGAGGCAGTCCAGAGGAGGGCAACTAAAATGGTGCATGGTCTGCAAGAGAAGCCATATGAGGAGAGACTAAAGGAGCTTAATATGTATATCCTTGAGGAAAGAAGCGGAGAGGAGGACATGATAGAAACTTTTAAGTACTTCAGTGGAATCAACAAAGTCCAAGAGGTAGCATCTTTCAGAAAAGAGGCGTGCAAGAACAAGGGGACACAATTTAAAGATAGAGGGGGCAGTTCAGGGCAATGAGAAGTATTATTTCACAGAGAGGGTGGTGGATGCATGGAACAGCCTTCCTGAGGAGGTTGTGGGGTCTAAAACTGTGGGAGAATTCAAGAATGCATGGGACAGACATAAGGCAATTCTTGTGGGGGGTAGGAAAAAAATAGGCTGTTGGTTAACTAGGATCTACGGCCTATCCTGTAGGTAGGAAAATGGGCAGACTAGATGGGCCTAGCGGTCCTTATCTGCCGTCAAAGTCTATGTTTCTATGTTTCGATTCTCACATTCCCGGGTGGTATGCCTGTCATTATCAGCTGGGTCTGTTTCGCCACATGGTCAAGACTAGGTATGTGTATCTGTCTGGAGGAGGTGGGCATGATCCACTGTTGTACCAATACACACCATCACGTGCTGTGTGCAGCATACAGTGCCCATGGCAGTCTACCACATTAGAGCCATCTCCACAATATAAACTGGGTGTCACACCATTGCATCTCACCATACTGGGTGGATATCAGGGTTTTTTTGTACTGGGTAGGTGCCCTTGTTTTTGTGGCTGGTGGGTGCCCTTATTATTATGTTTCTCCCCCCTTTTCCTGTGATGGGTAGATGCCCTAGTTATTTTCTTACCCCCTTCCCTGATGATAGCTTGTCATTATTATTTTACTCCCCACCTTCTCTTGATGGGGGAGTGCCTTGTTATTTTGTTTCCCCCTTTCCCCGATGGCTGGGTGCCTTGTTATTTTGTTCCTCCCCTTTTCTTCTGATAGCTGGGTGCCTTTACTCCTTTGTTTGCCCCCCCACACACACACACTCACACACACACATATTTTCTATGAGCAGTTGCCCTTGTTTTGTGTGTATTTTCCTTTTCTTTTCTTTTTCCTCATGTGTATTGCACATTGTAAATAGTAACATTTATTTTTTATACCTCTGCTGCTGTGTTGTGTGTCTTTCATTGATGCACTCCTCTCACACCCACAGCCCCCCCCGCGCCTGTGTTCAGCGCTATGCTCAGTGCTATATTCCATGATACACAAGTGCACTGCACTGCCCCAGCACTTTGCTACGATGTGCCAGTGCTATGCATTTGCACAACACATGTACCCGGCGCTTAAGCCTAATATTCAAAGTTGTTAGCGCCAGGGCAGTTCATCTAAATATATACCGATAACAGTGAACTGGAACATATGAAATTTGCCAGCAGATAAAAGCCTAGAGGTCTATCAAGTCTGCTCGAATGTGCAGCTAGCACCCCTTATTCTGCAGCTGCCCCTCCCTTCCACCCTTCCCCTTCATTAACCCTCCCCCTTGTCCTGTCCCATCCTCGTTTGAAGCAGTCCACTGTTCTACTGCATACCACTTCAGCAGGTAACCATTCCACCCAGCCACCACCCTCTCTGTAAAAAGTGTCTCCTCATCTCCCTCCTGAACCTTCCTCGCTCCAGTCTCATATCATGGCCCCTGGTGTCCCTCCCTCCCTTACTTTGAACAGCCCCTCTGTACCTGTCTTCTTTATTCCTTTCATGTATTTAAAGGTTTCAATCATGTCACCCCGGCCCTCCTCTCCTCCAGTGAGTACATGTTCAACTCCTTTAACCTCCTCTCATATGATAAGTCCCCCAGCCCCTTGATCATCTTTGTCGCTCTGCGCTGCACCTCCTCCAGTAACTCAATGTCCCTCTTCAGATACGGATGCCAGTACTGCACGCAGTACTCCAGGTGTGGTCTAACTAATGACCTATACAGTGGCAGAATGGAACATGGAACAATGACCTGTCCAAAACAGCATTACTATTCTATAACTGATGCACTGACTCTTCAGCACAATTGAATATAACTCATGTAACACACCAATGGCTGTAACACAGTATTAACAACGTCAATACGTAGCAGAGCACATAAAGATCCATTACAAACTTGATAAAGTGGAAGCAGAGAGTGTAGCAGCTGGGCTCATTTTTGCAAAGATAAATCCAACTCTGAAGCACTGGAACATTGTCAGCTTTGTTGAACAAGGAAAAAGGTTGGATATTTTTTAGTTTATGTTAGAGTTAGTATATAATGACTCTACATAGACTATTGCACACACTACAAGTACAGTTTCTGCCACTGTCCCAACTGCACAGATATTTTATTTGAATACTGTTTTACAGATTGCAGTGAATGAATCATAATTAGCAGATTAAACAGTACTCCAGGGATTTGTCGAGGATGTTTTGCAACTGCAATATACATTCTTGTTGATTTTACGAGTCTGAAAACCAAGCAGGCAGCAATGTATGGTGCCCTTCATCTGATACAGTTGGAAGGACATCATTCATTTGTTGCCTGCAAACACAGTATAAAGAAGACAAATGGAGCGTCAGAAAGTTATATATACAATCATTTACAGCAGTGGTGCTTGTTAGTTGGCAAACAATTTCACCATATAGCTTTTAGTAATAATATATATATTTTTTACTTCTTTAGAATTGTCATCAGCATATTCTTTCTTTCTTTCTTTCTTTCTTTCTTTCTTTCTTTCTTTCTTTCTTTCTTTCTTTCTTTCTTTCTTTCTTTCTTTTTCATTTTTAAACAACTTTTGCTGCTAATTTTGTTAATCATGACCCATATTTTTAAAGATTGCCACCATTAACATTTTTTAAGAAGTCTTCTGTTGAAATCTCTTTTTAATTGTACAAACGTGATACATGCTGTGGATGTATGAGGATGGTGCTAGGACACGTTTCTGTTGCTAAGCAGTATAGCACCACTCCAAGATGATACATTTTTTCATGGTGGCTGTGGCCTGAGCAGAAACTTTAAAGTATTTGTAAAACACATATCTTATTTTCAGAATAAACTATAAAGAAAAGACATGGGTATATTGGTTTGCACCAGATATACATTACTGCTGAAAAATATGATGCCATCTTCTGCTGAATAACCGATGCTACTGCATTACAAGCATGTCAGTACAATTGGATTGTTAGGCTGTGATTAGGTGTGTTATGAATTTAAAATTTCTCCATGAATTGTGGTAAATTTGGCCACTATGCACTATAGATAGCATCTGAGGACTTGTGACGAATTTCACTACATGAATTGATTCAGTTCACACTTTGCAGTGAATTTTTGACACAGAGTGCATCAATTCGCATAGCAAATTTTGACACAAGGTTTATAGTGCATATGTAGTGTGGCAATCTGCATAGTAGAATTCGTACAGCTGCACAAATTCACTCTGCAAATTCACGCACTGTGCTACATGCTATGTGAATTGTGTACTTTATCATTTTGCCCACAGCTAACTGTGATGCCACAGTTATAGGCTGATGTTGACGTTTAGTGTGGATATGGATTGATTGCAGTTAGGAAAACAATATGAAAAAAAGGCAAGAAAAGTGTGCACATACATGTACCATAGTGTGTAGAAGTAGATAACTAATCACACCCTGCGAGTGTGCTGTTAGACACAAGTTGAAATGGTGCAAAGTTTTACTTTACTAGAAAAGTTGGTGCAAAGTCAGAAATTATGCACTTTGTGAAGACTCAATCAGGTTTTACTATAGGCAAAGACTTACTGACTGACTGACTGACTGACTTCCTTCCTTCCTTCCTTCCTTCCTTCCTTCCTTCCTTCCTTCCTTCACCAAATGGAAAAGTCATTGCTCTGGAATGTGGGACAGCTTGCATGTGCTTGGAGTAAGAGGGTGGTGGTGGTCAGAGGGAGATTTGGAGGGACTGAATTCACTAACTGATGGGGGGTCTGGTCGGGTGAGGGAAAGAAGAGGAGCTGGGTTCTGAACAGCCAATGTCAGGAAGGGTTTTACATAAAAAACATAGAAATTGATAGCAGATAAAGATCCCTTGGCCCACTTAGTCTGCCCATTTTCTACCTACTGCAGTACCACAGATCCTACTTGAGCTCCAGCTTTTACCCTCTCTGCCCTGTTGCTAGGGTTTCCTTGTACCTATTCCATGCTTTCTTGAATTCTTCTACCATTTTCACCCCCACCACCTCGGCTAAGAAGTTGCTCCATGCATCCATCACCCTTTCTGTGAAAAAATACTACCTCATGTTACCCCGGAGTCTCACCCCTTAAGCCTCATATCATGACCCCTTGTTCTTGAACATCTCTTTTTCTGAAAGTTGCTACCCTCTTGTACCCTATTTATGCCCTTGAGGTATTTAAAAATCTTTTTCAAGGCAGTCTCTTGCAACAGGTCATTACGTGTGGGATATCAGCCACAGGCATAATTTCCTCCAGATGACTTTCTCAGCAGTCGACCCTGGGACCTCCCCCTAGCACCACCACATGGTGTTCACCTGGCAAGTATAAATGGGGGAGGTCCCAGCTACTCCTCAGTTCTTTTCAACCATGACATGCATGCAACAAGTCCTCCTGCTTTCCTGTCATCAGAGAAGAGTTCTATTGACCAAACTTTTATTTTTTTACAAGTAATACTAATGTTTTCGAATCCTTTATTCCAAAGTTGTTCCTGTGGCTACAGAATCACAAAAGAAGACCTCAACAAAGTCTGTGTTCATTGCCTTGTTCCTGAACATGACTCCATGGAGTGTGCCTTCTGCAACAAGTTCAACAGAGCCACCAAATGCCAATGGCTGCAGCAGCTCCATGTGTTTCTCATGGAGCAGAAAGTAGCCCTCCTGGAGCAGCAGCAATGCTCCTCTTCCAGAGAACCATCGACGTCATCTTTGGGGTCTCACCGCTCCACGGGGGACCACTCCATGTTGACACAAGGTCATGGTAAGAAACATGCCTCAAAAACTAAACATGTCTCTACAACCCCCTTGTCAGCTTCAAAATCCACAAAAGTAAGTATTGAGAAGGTAGCCCCTCATACCTTGTCTTCCACACCGTCGACAATTGTGGGCTCCTCTCTTCCCCTGTTGATGTCTCCTCCATTGACGGTGGGCTCTGGGGTTGTCCTGCAGCTTCACAAGCTGCCTCCCTCTTCCATGCTTCCCAGCCATCATCTGTCAATGATGGCTACAGGCTTGTCGATGATCCTCTCATCTATGGCCTTGCCTCATGGTCCGTCGAATATCTTATCATTGTTGATGATGCATGGCATTCCATTGATGATTCTACCATAGACAGTGAGTCAGGACACTCTGTCAATGACCCTGTCATCAATGGCAGGGGCTTGACCTACCTTGCCCCATGAGGCATAATGCTGGCACCCTCGACAACGATCCTGGGGTCCCATATAAACCCCTCATCAATGGCTGCATGTCTGGCACCACTGCCTGCTCCCATTCCATCAGTGGTTCCCATACACTCTGTCCAGTCTGCCAAGGCTACTTCCACTAACAGATGACCATGATAGATATTCAGGCTCTGGTAAATACCATACTGGATCTGACTCAGACCCTGCGCCCCCCCTAGGGAGGGGTCGACTCTGGCCTCTGCTTCCTCTAAGCCTCCTTCGGCCCAGTGGGTGGTCAGCTGTTCTCCTATCTCCCCAGGTCTGTACACCCAGGATGTGGACATAGAGGACCCCTTCCTACAGGACTGGGATCTGGCTGACCGAGAAGATGAGGACAACATGGACCATGAGGATTCCCCTCATTCCTCCTCTACTAACTCCTCTGTTCAGGGGAACCTACCCCTGAACTCCCTTGTTCTCTGCCAGATGACCCAACATTTTTGGACATTACGATCCACCTCCAGAAAATGTTTGGTTTCCAGGGCACTGAGCAGGATGGTGCTAGGAAGAAATTGGCTCAGTACCTGGGTGTGCCAGAATGCCCCACTCTGGTCATCCCCCCCCTTGGTGGATGCCTTTATAGAGGCTATCATGGCTGCTTGGAAACAAGCTTCCAAGATTCCCTCCAATCTGCAGAAGGCTGATGGGGTGATCTACTGGAGCTTGATAAATCCTATTTCATGTCTCCACCTCAGGTGGACTCGGTGGTGATCAGTGCTGCATGATAGGTCCTCTAGGCCTCAACACACGAGTGCTCAGCTCCTGAATATGGAATCCAAGAAATTGGATGCCATAGAGAAACAGGTTTTTTCCTCAGCCACCTTGTCCCTACGTATACTTAATTACATAGGACACTACCTGGAATATCAGGAGGAAATCCTTAAAGCCTCCCAGGCAACAGTCCAGTCCATCCCGGTGGGTTCTGTCCAGGAGAAGCTGATGGTGAAACTGCCTACTATGGCGGCAGTATGCCGCCACCTGCTGAGGGCCACCTATGATGCCATTGATACTACAGCTTGTACGTCCTCTGCTGGGGTCTGTCTCAGATGACACACCTGGCACAGGGTGTCTGGATTGTCACAGGATGTGCAGTAATCTATTTTAAATGCTCCCTTTAAAGGAGTTCAGCTATTTGGTCCACAGACCCAAGACATCTTGAAAGATTTACAGGACTCTGGTCGTTCCCTTCAATCGGTATGGACCCTTTACTGTCAAAAAACCAAAACAGCCTTCAGAGGCTCCTCGAGGGGCTGCCCCTATAGGGGCTGTCCCTCAGCTCAAAGACCACCTGCCAATAAGAGAAAACTTCAATTACAATTGCCAGGTCCTAGAAATTCTCAGAAACCCCGTTATGTCCCTGCTGCCCCCCAGCAGGACCAGCCTTCTGCCTCAAGGTCTTCTCCGGTCGTGGGACTGGAGGCCCTTCCCATGGCTGTCAGGGGCAGGTTTTCCCTGCAACTGCAAAGGTGGTAAGCTATCTCCTCTGACCGGTGGCTCCTGCAGGACACACACTGGAGTTTATGGAGATACCTCTTCTTTCATCACCCAGGGTCTCTCACTGCCCCCCAGACCAGACACTGGTCCTATGGACCGAGATCAAAGCTTTGCTCTCCAAAAATGCCATCAAACCAGTTCCCCTTCCTTAGAAGGGTGCAGGATTTTACTCCCACGTTTTCCTGGTTCCCAAATGGATGGGGGATTTATGCCCCATTTTGGATCTGAGGTGTCTCAACCACTACATCACTTACCAAAAGTTCTGCATGGTGTCTCTTCCTACACTTCTCCCTTTGCTATACATGGGAGATTGGCTCTGCTCTCTGGATATGAGGGATGCATACTGCCATATCATGACGCACCCAGCTCCAAGACAGTTTCTCCATTTCTTATTCCAGTGTCATCATTACCAGTTCAGGGCCCTTCCTTTCAGACTTTCCTTGGCCCAGAGGGTATTTACAAAATGCCTAGCAATGATCACAGTGGCCCTCCACAGAGAGGGCTTCTATGTCTTTCCCTGCCTGGATGACTTGCTCCTGAAAGTGTCCTCCAGCCACAAGCTGTCTCTCACACTTTCTTGAACCCTACAGTTGTTCGCCCAAGTAAGGATTGCAGTAAACTATCCGAAGTCCAAGGTGGACTCTACTCAACACCTCCAAAATATCGGAGCCATGCTAGACACCTCCATGGGGAAGGCATATCTGCCCATAGTGCGGATGGATGCCCTGGTTGCTTTGGCACGCAGCTGAGTCTCCAGCAGATTAGTCTCTGCAAGAGACTATCTCCACCTCCTGAGACATTTGGTGACAACAATATTGATGGTCCCCAATGCCAGGTTACATATGAGGGGGCCCTTCAGTGGTCCCTCAGAATCCAATGGTACCAGAAACAGGACGAATTTAATGCCCCTGTCCTGATGTCTTCCTTGGCTCTTCAAGCCCTACAATGGTGGAAAACAAATGACAATCTAATCTGAGGCATGCCATTCCATTATCCTGCCCTGCGTCTCATTCTGACTACAGATGCCTCCTTGACAGGGTGGGGTGCTCACCTCCTGCATGTCAGATCACAAGGATCTTGGACGTCAGTGGAAGCCCACCTCCACATCAATGCCTTGGAGCTGAGGACAGTTCTCTAAGCCTTACAGGTGTTTGAGGTTCACCTCACCCAGGTTGTCTGCAAGTGCAATCAGACAATTCTACAGTAGTTCACTACCTAAACAAACAAGGTGGCACCCATTCATACCCTCTCTGCAGAGAATCGATGAGGGTGTGATATTGGACGATCCAGAGAAATATTCATCTTCTGGCAATACACATCCCAGGGGTGTCAAACACCCTGGTGGATGCACTGAGCAGATCCACTGCCCAGGCCCATGAGAGGGAACTCTTATCTGACGTTCTAAATTACATCTTCTAATTGAGGGGCCAACTGGAGTTGAACCTATTTGCCTCTCTGCAAAACACAAAACTGCCACTTTAGTGCTCTCTCATGCGAGGTCCTGGAACTGTGTGGCAGGATGCATTATCTCTTTCCTGGACAGGAAGATTTCTATACACCTTCCCACCCTTTCTGCTCATTCAGAGAGTACTACTCAAACTGGTCCAGGACTGGACGTCTATGATCCTCATAGTGCCGTTCTGGTCAAGACAGATTTGGTTCCCTCTACTTCTATGGCTCTCAGAACCAGAGCCAATATCTCTGCCAATTTGCTGGGCTTTATGTCCCAGGCACAAAGCTCCCTTTTACACCTAGACCTTCACTCCATTCATCTGCATGCCTGGCACCTGAGGATGTAGTCCTCTTGTGCTTCCAGGTGTCCCCAAAGGTTTCAGAAGTTCTCCAGGCAGCTCAGAACTAGTCTAGTCAGTAGTCCTATTCCCTGAAGTGGAAACGCTTCTCTATTTGAGCGTCCACACTGGACTTAGATCCTTATGCATGTTCCCCTCAGCACATCTTAGATTATTTGCTCTCCTTATCAGAGGGTGTACTGAAATATTTCTCTGTGAAAGTCCACCTTTTGGCCATTGCCACATTTCATTTACATGTGGGCAATATTCCTTTGTCCCAGTTACCTTTGATTTGCACCTTTCTAAAAGGTATTCTGCACAGACATTCCCCTATCTGGGATTTGAATTTTGTGCTTGAAAAATTGACTACAAGTCCATTTGAGATGGCTGAATCCAGTGACCTCCGTTATCTTTCAAGGAAAGCTATGTTTTTAGTTGCCATTATGTCTGGTAGATGTGTGTCTGAGTTGCACACACTAATGTGCAAACCTCCATACATACAATTTCACAATGACCTGTTGCCTTTACACACAAACCCGCCCGTTCTTGCCAAAAGTTGTTTCTAAATTTAGTTTAAATCAGATCATCCAATTACCAGTGTACTTTGTGGAGCATCAGAATCCAGGGGAAGCCCTGCTTCATACTCTCGATGTGCATAGAACATTGAGCATTTACCTTCTCTGCACTTCACAGTTGTGAAAAACTGAGCAACTTTTTGTTTCTTTTGCCCCTGGAAACCAGGGCATTAGTGTTTCAAAGCAGTGCTTGTCCACATGATTGGTCAACTGCAGTATGTTTATTTATGCAAAATATAAAAAAACTCTCACAGGAGTTGCAAAACTCCATTCTAGCAGAGGCATGGCTGCCTCTATGGGGTGTTTCCCAGGGGTGTTTCTGCCTTGGATATTTGCGAAGCCACCACTTGGTCTACTGTACATACCATCACCAAGCATTACAGTCTAGACATCACTTCTAAGAGGTGAAATGTTTTTAGATGGGCCATCCTACAAGTACTACTATCCTAAGCCTTCATGATTCACTTCTTCCTCCCGCTGGGTATAATAACTGCTTGGGAATCTTCCCACACATAATGACCTGCTGCAAGAGATTGCCTCCAAGAAGATAGTATGGTTGCATAAGAACTTACCATAACAGTACATTTCCAAGAGTATGTCTTGCAGCAGGTCATGCAGCCCCACCCTCCTTCCCTCTTGCTGTTGCTTCAGAAGTGTTCCTTGCTCCTGTATTTTGCGACTCCATGATCTTCTGCCTTGATTTCCCTCCTCGGTTCCCATTGGAGGCCTGAGATATGTTTACACATTCAATCACCAGGATGGAAAAGAACTGAGGAGTAGCTGGGACCTCCCCTTTTAGACCTGCCAGGTGAATACCACGTGGTGGTGCTAGGGGGAGGTCCTAGGGTCGACTGCTGAGAAAGTCTTTCGGAGGAAATAACACCTGCTGCTGATATCCCACACATAATGACCTGCTACAAGAGATACTCTGAAAGATCTGCTGTTATGGTAAGTTCTTACTTAACCGTACTGCCTCTATCATATCCCCCCCCTTCTTCCAGGGTATACATATTGAGGTCCTCTAGTTTCTCCTTATATGACTTTCTGACAGACACTGCACCATTGTTTTGCCCTTCTCTGAACTGCCTCTACTCTCTCTATGTCCTTCCAGAGATGTGGTCTCTGGAACTGGACACAGTACTCCAGATGAGGTCTCACCAATGATTTGTACAGTGGTATTACCACCTCCTATTTTCTACTGGTGATACGTCTCCCTATGCATCATAGTATCCCACTGGCTCTCCCCACAGCCTTTTCACAATGTTGGTCACCTATAGAGCATCAGATATGACTACTCCCAGGTCCCTTTCCTGTTTGGCGGTCATCAGGACCCCCCATCATGGACTCCTCTCCTGGGTTTCTGTGTCTCAAATGCATGATTTTACACTTCTTTGCATCGAATCTTAGCTGACACACTCTTGACCACTCCTCAAGCCTGCTTAGGTCCCTCCTCATTTTTTCCATCCCCCCCCCAGAGTGTCAACCCTGTTTCAGATCTTAGTGTTGTCTGCAAAGAGGCATACCTTCCCTTCTACCCTTCTACAATGTCATTTATGAAGACATTAAAGAGGACTGGCCCCAGAAATGAGAATTATGTACCTACCATAATTCCTGATCTTATGTGTATCTTCTGCCGGAGACAGGCACTCTGCGGGAGACTTTTTTTTTTGGAGGGGGGGAGTGGACACCGTCAATGCTGCCCACAAGGCCAATGTAATACGTGGCACCCGCAGGTTGGCCAGAAACAGCCGTTGGGTCCTCCTCCACCTCAGTTCTGTGTGAAGGAAAGAAAGTAGAAGAAAGTAAAGAGAAAGAAGGCAGGGCAAGGGAGCCCAAGAGAGAGTAAAAGGAAAGGAATGAACTGAAAAAGGGTATGCTGATGAGAGGACAGGAAAGAGAAGGAGGGGCCTGAGGGTTTGGGACCAGGAGGCCCCAGTTTCTGAGTGACCAAAGGAGAGAGGGGAAGAGGGGGAAAATGAGAGGGAGGCAGAAAGAGTGAGAAAAGAAGAAGAAGAAGAAGAAGATATGGGATTGGGGGAGGTGGCCTCATTCGCCAAGCAATAGAGGCAGCTCTGGAGGATTACCAGGGTACAAAAACTGGTAGAGGAGCTGCAACCTGGAACATAAGCGCTCTAATTGTCAAGAACGCAGAACAGCTGCCATTTTTTATTTTTAATTTTTTTTTTTGTTTTGCTGAGTCCCCAGATAAAAGAAATAAGAGATGGTTGAACACCACTGTTTGTCTTTATCTTCAGTGTTTTATTTTTATTTTCTTCTCACAGAAAGATTTGGGCAACAGTTTTGTGGTAAAAGCCACTTCATCAGGCCGTTACTGTATTGCTGTTATAGAAACGTAAATAAAAAAGTTTTAGTTTTACAGGTATATATTACCAGATTGTAAATAAATTCTCTATACATCTAAGCCAACAACACTGTTACAGTACAACAAAAATATTTTTAAGTTCAAATGTCAGTTTCTCATAACAATAATTCATGATACTGTAAATATCTTTGTTGTAATGATCAAAAACATGTAGATAAACCTAAATGCATATAGAAAAATGTCAACAACACAAGCACTGCTGCCTCTGTATACCACTTGCTCTGCTTTCAGGATAGAGTAATATCAGTTACCATGTTAACAAACTTCTGAAAGATATCTAAAGATATTACAAATAGTAAAACAGTTTTTTCCAGACATTCAATCTCTGTTCCCTTGTTGGAATATATATTCTATTATAGATCAATCATTAATGTTATGAAATGATTCTACCTTAAAATGTAATTCAATGTCCTTTATGCCAATTTGCAATGTGCGTTCTCTCAGCCTCAACTGTTAATTAGTCAATCTCTAAAGAGAAATAAAGAATCTTGTTCAACATGTAACCACCAATGCTTTCCCTCTTTTGCAGTTAGAAGAATATATTCCACTTACTTTAAATATGTTCAGCTTGTAAACTGAAATCTGTAACAGCCCTTTAGGCTGTTATTGTGTGTCTGCACTCTAAAACAAACACAAATTCTTCATTAGATTTCTCAAAGAAAAATTGGAATATTCTGGAAAGGAGAAGGGTAAGTGCTTACTTTGATGTTTATAGCGATCTGACAATCGCAAAGTCACACTCCCAGAAGGGGCTGTAAAACGTTCCAAGTAGTTTCTGCATGTCTGCGCTCTATAACAAATCAAGAGATCTCACGTTAATAGTTCACTTGATAAAAGCCAATGCCCTAAAGCAAGAAGAGAAGTTAAAAATCGGTTCCTTACTTTCAGTTTCTTTAATGGCCTGCTACTCATGCCTCACGCTGTCCCTTCTGATTAAATTACTTGATTTGATTTAATTTGATTTAATCATTCTCGGATTACAAGTACCTTTGAGCAGGGAACTGCTCATTTATAAAGGTTCCACGTCAGTAATGGGAGGGGTTACAAAGACAGACAAAGGAGAGCGAAAAATAAATTTACAGTTTACAGCAAACACCATAGTACAAAGTTGAACGACAGTCTCTGATACATTTGCAATATAAAGGTGGTGGTAAACAAAGTGAAAGAGAAGGGAGGTAAGTTAAGTTAGGTCAGAAATATAGGGTGGGAAAGTAGTAGCCAGATGGCCTTGTCAAGAGGGGTAGAAAGGTAGGCGGAGGTCAGGGTAGAGTGGGAGAGTGGGGGGTGATGGTGAAAGACAGAGGCAAAGGAGTGGAGAAAAATGGGGATATGTAGGGAAAAAGGGAGTGAAAAATAGAGGGGTGGGCGTAAGGGGGGAAGATAGGAACAGAGGATGTCCTGTCAGAGGTCAGAACTGGGTGCACCAGAGAGCACATTGTGAGCTAAGTTAGGGCAGTCACAGGTGCTTTCATTTGTAATGTCCTTGTGGAAGAGATGTTTAAATTGGGTCAAATGAGGTAGGCTATTTAGTACATAGCCCAGGCTGTTTAGCCAGTTGGGGGTTCTGTAGAGGAAGGACTGCTGGCACTGGGTGGTCCGGACCTATGGAATGAGTAAGTGTTGAGTGACAGAGGCCTGAGTATAATGAGCCTTGAAGGATCTTAGCAGAAGGCAGGAGATTCCAGTTGGCAGCGCACCAAGGAGCATCTTTTTGGCTAGTACGCAAGCTTGGTACTAGATTCGTCCTTGGAAATTAAGCCATCCAGTTAGTGCATACACATCACACGTACTGTATGGGTGAGGTGGTCGGTGTCCGTGATGAGCCTACAGGCTTTGTTCAAGGTAATATTTAGCCTTTTTAGGGATGTACCAGAAGCAGCTCCATATATAAGCAAACTGTAGTCAGTGGTGGAGAGTGCCAAACTCTGGACAGCAAGTTTAAGTGCTTCAGGGGTCAGATTCCTTCTATGCCTGAAAAGTAAGCCTTGTTTTGCATTCACTGACTTGGCAACGATCTTAATGTGAGTTACATAGGAAAGATGGCAATCCAATGTTACACCAAGATATCTGAATTGTTTAACTTGTTCGAGGGTGGCTCCAAGGTTATTCCTGACTGTCAGGGCATGTGACCTATCCTTGTACTATCCGTCCTCTCTAAATTACTTGAAAAAATTGTCAACATCCAACTTAGAGAACATTTGGATTCACAAAAGTTGCTAAACCTGGCTCAGTCCGGCTTCAGAGACAAACACAGTACAATATTGGCTCTTGCCAAAGTAACTGAACTGGCAAATGGCCTTGGACTCTAAGAAGCATGTATTTGCCCTCTTCCTGATCTAAGTAAGGCCTTGATACTGTGGATCATACCATCATGCTTACTGCACTGAGTAACATCGGACTTGATAGTTCTGCCATTAAATGGTTCGCCAGCTACCTAACCAATAGGTTACAACAAGTCAAAGCCATAGGAGATCTGTCCCCACAAAAATCCTTGTTACGAGGAGTCCCACAAGGCTCCATCCTGGGCCCTATCCTCTTTGCAATATACATCAATAATCTGGACTCACAGCTGGGCACAGTAAATGTGCACTTATTCACAGATAATACTGTACTCTATGCCACAAATTCATCCTTGGATCTGGCCCATGAGTACTTACAGAAAGACTTCATCACCCTCCAATACAACCTTCTCACTCACAAGCTCCTCCTCAACACCAAAAAGACTAAAGCAATGATTCTCTCACCAAAGTCTACTTCCAGATGTCCACATATCACACAGATCCAAACACTCTTAAATGAACCCCTTGAAGTAGTTGATACCTTTAAATACCTAGGGTTCTGGCTGGATAACAAGCTCAACTTTCTCTGCCACTTAAATGAAACCTTGAAGAAACTAAGACAGCGATTAGGTTTATTCTATCGCATTAAACACCTACTCATATTAGAAGCCAGAATGAGACTAGTACAAACTACATTCCTACCTATACTGGACTATGCTGACTTCCTTTACAGCCATTGCCCATCAATGATGCTAAACAAACTGGACACCCTTTACCACCGGGCTTTAAGATTTATCTTAAATCTACCCCGTAGTACACATCACTGTCATCTATACCAGGTTTCTGGATGGACCTCACTCTCAACTAGAAGAAAAAGGAATGCTCTCCTCTGGTTTTTTAGAGCATTATCTGATAACCTCCCTGCATACATCTCGAACATCTTCAAATGGGCTAAAGGTTCCTATGGCCTGAGACGCTTCTCCTTAGTCTGCTTCCACATTCCTAGAGTGAAAACTACCCTTGGCTCAGCAGCAATCAACTTCTCACTTCCATCACTTTGGAACACTATGCAAGACTCATTAAAATTATCCTCACTTCCAAGCATTTTCACATTCAAAGCTCTATTAACAGATTATCTGAAGGAATCATGCAACTGTTTCAGATGCCGATGACCCCTAAGCCCCAGGTGCCACTCTCAAATCCTACGCCTAAGTATCTCATCCACCCCACATTCCTAACAACAGAAACCTAGGACCTACAGGCCTAGTTCTCTTAATCCAAGATGGCCCTGCCTATTCTTTACCTTTTACCTATTCTGGCCTCCCTTTTGGCTGCCTACTCTTTCACCCCAATTTCTACCCTATTCCTTAATACCTTCTTATTTTTTTATCATTTAGGTATGAGCTCTTACTCAGTGGAGACTATATGGGATTGTTGTCTCTTCTCATTTCAGTAAAGATTATCATTATTTACCTTTGCATGTTAATTATGTTGACCGGTATGTATAGGCCCATATTGACCAGCACCTTCACAATGTTTTTTCTTTTTTTTTTTGCACCGTTGTCCACTGCAATTGTAATCTTATGAAGAGTACTGTATTGTATTTATGCCCAGGACCACCTTGAAAATTAGCTTGCTCAATGGTGTTTATGCCTGGTTAAATAAAGTGATTGATTGATTGATTGATTGATTGAAGAGAACAACAGGAGTTTTTTTTTTTTTGTAGTTAAGAACAAGCTTGTGCATTTGGAACCATTTTTTGATTTCGAGGAAACCAAGTTGGAGGTTGTCTTCAAACGCAGAGTGATCAGGGTTGCTTGCGAAGACAATAGCATCATCGGCATAAAGGAGCATCCTTAATTGACAGACATGCGGCAAGTGGTTTAGGAAGATGCTCAACAGGAGGGGACCAAGAATGGACCCTTGTGGAACACCAGATCGGACATTTTTGTATATCTGAGATGACGCTGAATATCTTTACCCATTGTGCCCTGTCCGCAAGCTAGCTTCTGAACCACTTCAGCGTGTTTGGTGAGAGTCCGATTGTTGCAAGTTGGTCAAGGAGTAGTTTGTGATTAATAGTGGAAAGCTTTCATGAGGTCAATGAAAGCTGCTCCAACAAGATTGTTTTTCTCGATGGACGGACGGACTACTTTCTTTTCCACGTTTAAATCTCACGGTTAGTGGGGGGAGAATCGGACGTCACTGAGTAACATCAGCGAACCGACTCCAGTCTTTGGAAAGCCTCTGGAAAAGGAGATGTTCAATTCTGATGCAGCTAGTAATGTAGCGTGGAAGTTGTAAGTCTGGAGCACCACTACACCAGCTGCTCTCATGGCCAAGGGTTCTCCCCCCACCAGAGAGATAAACATCTCTACAAGATTTTTTAACTTTTAAAAATAGAAGCTGCATCTATTTTATTCTTAATTTAGCCTGTAAACAAAAATCAGCATTCACAGAGGCAGCAAGTGCTTGTTTAATTCATATTCATAGTTTTTGGATATATTTATCCATGTAGTGCATATCCAGATGGTTCTAATCCCACCATAAGCTGTCTAAAAAAAAAAAAAACATAATAAAGCAATTTCATGCAATACATAATTAATAGAACATTGGGCAAGAGCACCACGTGGTAATGTAAGACCAAGGTTTTTAATCCCATGCTGAAAAGCATATTAACCTTTTAGAATGAAAGACCAATAGGTTCTAATCCCACCATAGCATATCTGTATCTATTAATGTTAACAATCTATTCTCTTCATCTAATAAGATACTATTCATACATGCTATAGATATATCCAAATGTCTTATTTGTGTATGGTGGGTTAGAGTCCCACCACTTGTTAACCTAGCTATAATACCAAAGGGTCTAAGCAATTATTTTTAAACATAAGTAATTTAAACTAATAATGTGTGTTTAAACCTTTTTTTAACTTTGTAGTAAGTCTTTTTATTATTTGATGTATTCTAATCCCACCATTTACCAACATAGTAGTGTCAAAACTATCTGAACAATTGTTTTTAGATACATCTGCTTTAGCTGAGAATTTCAGTTAGAACCTTTCCTATGTTCTATAATGCAAAATCTAACGTGGTGCTGCAATGTCCAATTCACCTTAAAAATGAACCAAAATGGCACTAAAATAATAACTAAACACTGTACAGTGTAAGGACAAAAAGGGATCGGATGAGGAGGTGGTTTATGAGACAGGGAACATAAACAGCATTCTTATATTCTTATCATATCCTTTTCTCTCAAAAATAGAGACTCCATTCACATTCATCATTGACTCCAACAGAAGGATTGGTGCAACTGAGAGTATAAATCCAAAATACTTCTCACTTCCTCAGTGCTAAGTCCCAAAAGCATACACCATTAATAGGTTCTTGCACACGTTTCAAGCCCCAAAAGCGTAGGGATGCTGCTGCTGTATGTCCTGCTTCCGAATAGTGTCTAGCCACTGCTAATGTGTCCACTTTTAAGCGTATGTCACTCATGTTGACTTATCCTGTTCCAAAGTTGCTGGGTAGTCTTTCCAACATAAAGTTTGTCACATGGACATTGTAGCAAGTAAATGATATGATGACGCTTGCATGTAATATGTTGTTTGATCCACAATTTTCGATTCGTGTATGGATCTTCAAAAAAGGTCTTTTTGCTGGAATTCACACATTGAAAACCGTGTCCACAGGGCACATTTCCAGCTGCTAATTGCCCCAATAACAGTTGTTTCTCTCTCTTTGTGGTGTTTTAGAGTGCTGTGTGTGGACTAATCTGTCTTTGAAGGTTCGATTTTTTTTCGTGGAGAAAAAAAGAGGTTTCTGGGTAAACCTCCTATTCTGGCCTAAAGGACATTGCATTACATTTTAAGGTAGAATCATTTCATAACATTAATGATTGATCTATAATAGAATATATATTTCAGCAAGGGAACAGAGATTGAATGTCTGGAAAAAACGTTTTTACCATTTAGAATATCTTTAGATATCTTTCAGAATTTTGCTAACATGGTAACTGATATGACTCTATCCTGAAAGCAGAGCAAGTGGTATACAGAGGCAGCAGTGCTTGTGTTGTTGACATTTTTCTATATGCATTTAGGTTCATCTACATGGTTTTGATCATTACAACAAAGATATATATCATGAATTATTGTTATGAGAAACTGACATTTGAACTTAAAAATAAGTTTTTTGTACTGTAACAGTGTTGTTGGCTTAGATGTATAGAAAGCTTATTTACAATCTGGTAATACATACCTGTAAAACTAAAACTTTTTCATTTATGTTTCTATAACAGCAACACAGTAAGGGCCTGATGAAGTGGCTTTTACTACGAAACTGTTGCCCAAATCTTTCTGTGAGAAGAAAATAAAAACAAAACACTGAAGATAAAGACAAACAGTGGTGTTCAACCATCTCTTATTTCTTTTTACTAATATCTTTGGTGCTAATGGATTACCCAATAATTAACACATATATAAACTGGCATCCTGAAATCCATTTGTTTCACTAATGAGTCCCCAGAAAAGGCAGAGCCAGCACTCCACAAGGCAGAAGATGGATTAAAAGACTGCAGGGGGTTGCATCAACAGAGTTCAGGGAGATGCCACCCCCCCCAGACTCAATCCCAACAGATTGAGGACTGCCACAGTTCTGGTTCCCCCCAACCACAGAAATACAAAGGGTTCGGGGGGGAGGAGAAAAATGACATATGGGCAAGGGCACCCCAGGAGGCCTGAGGCATCCACCCCCAACCGGCAGACCCGGAGATTGGGTCAAGCAAGGTGTCCAGAAGAAGAGGGGGCCCCCCCGGAGACCCAGGAGTAGAACCGCAAAGAGTTTGAGATTCTCTCGAACCTAGACCTGACCCCATAGATCCCCTTCCCCTCTGGCAATGTCAGGAGAACTCCAAGAGGAGGAGAGAGGGGGGCGGGGGCTTGGGGTAGAAGGGAGGTGGACATCACAAGGACTGAGGCCTCAAGGGGGAAGGTGGGAGGGATTTAGTCATGAATGGTGAAGATACACAGGGAGATCAAGAATTACGGTAGGTACGTAATTTTCATATCTTACCTGTATTAATCTTCACTATTCATCACTGGTGGGTGAGTACCAAGCACCCCCGAAGGGGGCACAATAACCTTGAGGGACAGCATCCCTCAGTCCCCTGGGGGAGAACAGAGGGAGGGGGAACCTCCACTAGCCAGTTCAAGGCTGGGAATTATCAGAGTGAGATGGAGTGCCCTGAACCTTAGGGGAAGGAAGGCGCCCCTGAAGCCCCCATCTCACTCTGTGGGAAAATAGATGGGTCCCCTGGAAGGGAGAGGCCAATAACCTGCACCAGGCCAAAGGTAACAACCTTGACAAGTGAAGCCATGCCATCCACCTAATGCAGATCACTGTCTCTGCAAGCTGTGACGTGACCTCACTGGCATCATACGACACCCTTGTTTGGTGCCTCGCCAACTCCAGGCCTATAGCAGCAAGGGCAATGGCTTTCTGAGTAGCCTCCGAATCAGGCAGCAATACTAGGGCCTGACCCAGCATCACCCACAGATGTCTGTTGTAGGCAGTCTGGTCTGCCTGATAAGAGATAATTACCAACAGGCTCCACGCCGAAGAGAAGACTCTTTGCCCCATCCGATCCAACTCTCAAGAATCGGTCTCGGGGGGCCGATTGCAGACCGGGCGTTGAAGCCCGAAAGGGGTGTCCAGCCACGTCAGTCTGGAAGGTGGATGAGGCATGGTGCCTGGAGACCCACGGATTGCACAATACCTCCTGCGGCAGTCCATAGGAGCTGGTTCCTGGGAATATAGACACTGCCAGGCACTGTATGATGCTTGCCGGAAGGGAACCACCCAGGATGGGACTACCAAATGGTGCACTCCATATTTGCCTAGGAAGGGCTGCATTGCATGCTCGGTATTGTCTCTAGCATAGAGGGAAATGTGCAAGTCCCTAACCAACCTCGACAGGAAGCACTGATACTGGGCTTGATCAGCATCTGATGATGACAGATAGACTGAAGGTTCCTCTTTCTCAGTGAATGAAGATGAGGAGGTTGAGGAGCTTGACTAATCTCTTACCCCTCTTCCTAAACCCTGAGGACTCTGAGGAAGCCCTCTTCCTCGACCCCTGTACCAAGGGCTCCCTTGACTCCACAGACCCCCCCAAAGAGGGCCTCAGGAGGAGGGGGCTCAATCTTGATTCTGAGAGGGGGAATGGTACTGGGGATGGCAACCACTCCCTCAATCAAGAACCCAATTGCTACCCCAGAAGTACAGAGACCAGAAGATCACAGCTGGCTTCGTGAGCCAGGGGTGGCTGTGAGATCTGCACGTACCCCAGTCACCTGAACCACTGGAGGGGGCACCTGGAGAGGCACAAGGGTGCTGGGTCGTGGTGAACCCTCTGACTCTGAAGAGTCAGCCAGCCAATCTGGATCCACCTCAGAATCCTCCTCCTCCAAAGAGGAGACAATTATGAAGGGCTCT
This sequence comes from Neoceratodus forsteri, assembly GCA_016271365.2. Taxonomy (NCBI): domain Eukaryota; kingdom Metazoa; phylum Chordata; order Ceratodontiformes; family Ceratodontidae; genus Neoceratodus; species Neoceratodus forsteri. The sequence continues at coordinate 38,812,831 of CM028134.1, forward strand.
GGATCAGTGACCCCAAGGGATCCCTCAGTCACTGCACCATGAACAGCACCACGACCCAGCCCCGCACCCCTTGCAGCACTGCCCCAGTCACCAGCACCATGTGTGGCTCTGGGTTCTGAAATGGTGCCTATGGGTGGCACCGAGGAATGCCCCACACCAGGACCCGCAGCCATGAGCCCCGACAACAGGGGAGCCTGCACCTCCGCGGAGGTGACTGCCAGGGTGGTGTTCCTGGTCTGGCCCCAAATGGGGCCAGACCGGCCCTCTGGCACCACGGTAGGGACCTCCTCCATGGCAAGGCTGGAAGAGAAGGAGGTCCCCTCTTCACTGGACCATATAGGCCCAAGAAGGGACCTGGACATAGGGCAGAGAATCCTGTGCTTGGATCGGCGTGGCAGCACCCCCCCAAATGTCAGCAAGGCCCTGCCAACCTTTAATACGCGGTGTTCCAAAACTCAATGGTACATTGAGAAGCAGGCATCACAAGCATTCATATTATACTGGGGACCAAGACAGGCGAGACACACATCATGTCGGTTGGTAACGGTAATGGAAATCTGTTGGTCACAGGCACACTGCTGCAGAAGCGGCCAACCCATTTTCTTGGATCGCTTCTTGTCCTGACACCCAGACAAGACAGAACGGTAACTAAACTTAAAATCAGAAAAGACTGAACACCACACACAAAAATAAAAGGAAAGGTCTTACTGGTCTTGAACGGCATCGAGTAGGAGAACCGAGGCGGAGTCGAGGATAATGGCGTTGAATGGCGTCAAACTAGTTGTCACAGAAAGCAGTAGGCTGCAGAAGTCTCAAGTCAGCTGCGGTGCTGTCTCAATGGTGGGAGAAGCAGAACTAAGGTGGAGGCGGACCCAATGGCCATTTCTGGCCAACCTGTAATCGCCACGTATTACGTCGGCCCTTCCTCAAAAAAAAAAGTCTCCTGTTGGGTGCCTGTCTCCAGCAGACACCCACCAGTGATGAATGGTGAAGATTGACACAGGTAAAATCTGATCCTTGTGGCACCCCACTGGTCACCCTCCTGTCCTCAGAATGAACTCTGTTAACCACCACCCTCTGTGTTCTATCCCTTAACCAATAATGTAACCGCTGATTATATAACCAGGATGGGGAGGATGCTTTCTTTTTCTGTGCAGCATGTTTGATGTTGCACTGAAGAGATGCAAAGGAGTCTGTTTGATTTCACTGAGATGTCATGCAATTACTGTATTGTTAGACCCTGTGCTATTACTACTATATCAATTTACCAGAAGGGGTATATCAATTACTATATAGCTAAACTGCACTGTATATTGTTCTAATAATTAGTTTGTGTTAGAGATGGCTGCTGATTGAGGTGGTGTGAGGAGGGTTGTGGTGGTCACCATCTTTAAATATGTCAGCAGATCCAAATGCAGGACATGGAATGCTTGGTGGGTTGGGGGGAGGGGTTTATTTATTTTCAGGGCCATGGGGGGATGGAGGGTTGAGATTAGTTTCTATGTGAGCTGGGGAAGTGTTTTTTTTGTTTTGTTTTATCAGGACCATGAGGAGGGGAGGATTGGAGTTGGTTTTCTAATGGGTTGTGAGATGGGGGTTCATTATTATCAGGACCATTGGGGATGGAGGGATAGGGAGCTAAATTGGTTGGAGAAGGGTTTTTACATTTTTGTTCTTTTATTATCAGTTAACAGTTCACATGAGCCAGTAAATCATCATAAGCTACATGATTACTGTCTTGAGCAAGTGAGCTCCAGCTTATAGGGAGTAGATGAACAGTCCCATCCATTCAGTTAAATTTAGGTAATGTTTATTTACGGAATCCTAACCCCATCCATTCAGTTAAATTCAGGTAATGTTTATTCACTTATTCCTAACAGCAATTCTTCACAATACATTCGCGAACTGTAAACAAGCTCTCGAGAGCTTCACTGCTCGATCTGAAGACATTTGTTCCTCGTTCATGCAACCTGCATATGCAGTCACTCTCTTCTCCAAGTAGAGTGCTACAGTATAAGAGAGAGGATGAACAACTATTCTGGAGCAATACCACCCACTTATTTTAAGTCATTAGCCACAACCTTTTCCCACTTCCCAGTGCTTTTCCTTTGGGAATTGGTCACCGCCAACTCCACTATGTGTCCGCAATAGAAACTGATTCATCTTTGCTTAGATAGCCCTAACAATCTGATAACATTTTTTTCTTAATTTTATTTGAGAAAATGTTGCATTCAAAAAGTGGCAGGGCATTTTTAGAATATGCACTTTCAGCATGAAATAGCCTTATGTTTAACAATGTTAACCAATGTGATGACTTTCAAAGGAGAGTTGAAGGCTTCCGTTGCTAATGGACAACAATGTAATTGTTATTAATGGTATTACTAGTGATGTTTATATTTTTAATGTTTACCTGTTTTATCTGCTGTCTCATCTATGTGCTTACTCATTCCTCTTGCCCACAGACATAATTGAAAATAGGACTGTCAACACATCTCATGTTACCTTTCCTGTAATTAATAACCACAAATTCAATGAAATCACTCGAATGACTGCCTCACTGTTTAATGGCTGGCTGGAAAACATATTGGCAGAAGGGATATTGTAAGGGTGATTTGAAGTTTATTAAAATGAGCAGCAGAAGTCCAATGATGACTAGTAGTTTCTCTTCACAGTAATACTGGCTGGTTGACCCTCCCCATCATGGGGTCATAAGTTTGAATCCCACGTGCTTGAAACATATGCAGATGCTCAGGGATGTGTCTGGAGCTCAGCCATGCTAGACTGGGAAGGGAAGCAGGCATTTGTTTTTATGATGAAGAGGAAGAGCAGTTCTCTATGGGATATAAGACACAGTACAGTCTTTGGGAAATCTCCGGACTATATCACTGGGGATCATCTCTCCCCCTCCATCCCCCACCACGTGTCAGGTATTTTTCATTGCCTGCAGGATGGAACCCATTACAAATCTTTTATTTATAGTCACAGGAGAGGATTCACAATTAGTGAGACATTTCTTGTAAATTTCACTTGCAGCAGTAACCTGGGTTATACGCAACAGCTGAAACAACAAGCTCGATCTCTTGCACCCTAACTTCCTCCTTCTCAAGTCCTGGTCAAAAAGGTCCTAAAACACACACTCAGTGCACAGATCTGTGCTTATTTGTTTCTGTTTATTCAGTTAAATAGGTTTTATATGCAGTTGGCCAATATACAGTGCAAAATCCACATCAACACCAGGGGTACAGGGGAGAATAGAGAACAATAACCATTTCAACAGAATAGAGGGCCCCTTCGTAAGACAAGTTGTACCCAAAAATAAAGAAACCACTACATTTTATACAGTATAATTCCCAAAAAATGTTTTGCGCAGCCAGTTTGCAATCCATTCTCCTCATGTGATTGTAATGAGTTACCAACTGGTTGGTTTGTTTTTTTTTCTCCCCTCAGTTGTGGAATGTGACGTTCAACTGAAACCAGCTAGCAACCAAATATAATTGATTGGGAGATTTGCCATAAATTTAATGTTAACTACTGTAGAGGCCATAGGAGCCGGGTTTGTAAAATTTTTGGCGGGGCTCAGGGGTTGGGGTCAAAGCCCCGTCCCCTGGCCCAGGGGTCAGAGGTCACCCCCGCAGGGGTGTGAGGTCAACACTTCCCCCAGCGCGAGGGTCTATGGGAGCTGAGCACCCTACAGTGTGTGTTGTCGATGTCGTGGCTGGGGGCGGGGGGACTAACCACTACTGAGGAACAGGCAGTGGTGGCACAAATCACTGTTGGGGTACGTTCAGGACCAGTGCATTGTCATGGGGGGGGGGAACTTCCCTGCAACTGGATTCCCCCATGGCTATGGCAAGATGGCTCAGGATGTCACCATGGGTGTACTGGCTGGCTGGGGGGAGGAGCTTTCATCCCTACTGAGTCGGGTTTTGGGTGGGGGCAGGGACCAGTACACTCCAGGGAGTAATACATATAACCTGTGGCATGGGTGTAGGTGTGGGGCAGAGCACTGGATACCAGGGAAGGGAACCATTTGCATTTAGAGGGTGGGATCATGGGTTTGGGGCAGGATCACTGGACACCAGGGAAGGGAACACTTTGCATTTAGAGGGTGGCATCGGAGGGGCAGAAAACAGCAAGAGAGGGATCCACTGAATTACAACTATAATGATTTGACTTTGTTTTTACTTTTCTGCTGTTGACATTTTTTTTTTTTTAGTTGTTTAACCAGGAGTAACTCACTAAGCTAAAAGCTTTTTTACAGGTGTGACCTGGGAGCACAGGGAAGTTAAGTGACTTGCTCAGGGTCACACAGTATGTAAGTGGAAGCTGTGGGAATCAAACCCAGGTCTGGTCTGCTGGATGTCACCAGATTTGCAGCTCAGAGCCTTAAACCACTGCGTAATACTGCCTCCCTCATCACTACAAACTGTCTTTACTTCAGTACAAGCAAGCAGACAAACATACAAACTGATGGCAGATAAGGACCACTTGGCCCACATAGTCTGCCTATTTGGGCATTTTCCCTGCCTACTGCAATACTGCAAACTTACTTCATCTATGGCTTGTACCCCCTCTTTCCTATTGCTAGGGTTCCCTTGTGTGTATGCCATGCATTCTTGAATTCCCCTACCATTTCTGTCCCCACTACTACCCTTTGCTGAGGGGCTGTTCCATGCATCCACCACTCTTTGTGTGAAAAAATACTTCCTCATGTTACCCACCAGCCTTATATCATAACTCCAATATGGTACCCTCTTCTACCTTATTTATGCCCACCTGTCCCTCAGTGGTGCTTGGTGTTCCCCCTTCCCAGCAGCAACACCAACACCATGCCCCCCCATTCCCCAACAATCACAAAGGGTTTGGTAGAACATGTGGGCAAGTCATGTGCTGTGCTGGCCTGTGATGAGTCTGTCACCTTGGGCTCTCCCCTCTTGATTTTCCAGGAATCCATGGTTGGCGAGCCCCTGTGTCAACTTTCCAGGCCCCAACCCACCTCAGTCCAACCCTGGCTGCCAGTGCTCACCACAGGGGTTAAATAAAGCATGAGCCCAATGGAACTCCATTCCCAACTTCCACCACCACACCTATTAAACATTTTAGGACCGTTCCAGCAAGACAGCACTCAAGCAGTAAGACTGGATCTAAGCCCAAGTCTCCAGTCCTCTAATGCTGAACCATCTATCAGCAAATACCATGAGATGGTAAAGTGAAACAAGACCCCCCAAAACTACCCACATCTGCTGCTGCCAAACTGACAAAAATAATATTGTACAAATGCCATGGGGTCTGTGTAATGTCCCCACAACACACGGACAACCAGGAGCAGAGAGAAGGTGATCGCCCAGAGGCTTTCTCTTCCCCTACCCCCCATCAGGCAAGTCCCAATTAAAAGCTTTGGAAGCATGTGTCAGGATAAGAAGCAACAGAGAAAATCCCTCCGGATGCTTTAATTTACTGTCCCTCTATGATTACCCAACCTGTGATAACCCTCAGGATCAAAAACAACTGTGACCCAGTGGTGCCCTGGCCCCCAAACTTACAAGGTGGCATTTAACCAGGCATGGTGCAATAAGAAGAGTCCAGCTGAAACACCTATACACCCTGCAAGGTCTACCCATACCTGCCCCATGCAGCACCAGATAATGCTGCAGGGACGTCCCCTGTTTGGCCACAAGGCTCACAACCACTTGTATTTGCTCCCCACTGGTTTCTGCCCCCGACTACAAAATCACAGATGAGTTCAGTTGCTTTGCTTTAGCTGGGAGCTGGGCACCCAGTTAACCAGTGAATACAAAAGTCCAAAACACAGCCTGTTTTCGTAATCTGTAGGTTAGTACAGAGATCAGGAAACCACCCCCCCCAGTCCCACATCAAGTCACATATAATTTCTGAGTACCCCCTGCCTTCATGGGTTTAGCAGAGGTCAGGTGAGAGTGTGGCATAATGAGGAGTGAGGTAGTGTCTCATTTCACTGCTTAATTCACCATATCAGGTTAGAGACTGTAGATAGTACCTGCACTTATTCTGTACTTTAACTTTTGAAATACACTTTTTTCGACATGGGTACATAAGAGAAGAGATGCAAAGTAAAATCCATGCAGTACATTAAGGTCACCACATTATACCTGCAGGGACAAGTTCAACATGAGGATGAGGAAGGAGGGAATGGATGAAGCTGCTGTAAAAGATGACTCACCCATACGTCAGTACTTGCACCCACCCAGCTGCCCACGACACAGTCAAAATGGCCATGAAACTGTACAGAAAGAGGGCAAGATGAGGTGCAATTGCAAAACCGCTGCAGACTGCAGTCCTTTTCCCTTCATTATTCCTTTTCCTATCCTCCTGACAGAATGGACCCTCCCTGAATGTTTGGTCTTTCTCGACGCTCCTTATAACCCATCTAAATTTTTTTCTTTTAATAAAGTAATCTCCTTTTAAATAATTATTATGCTATGCTGAGAGAAATTCACATGCAGTTTCCTTTTGCTCAGTGCAGTAGACAGGTATTTGAAAATTCATAAATAAAAAAGTAAAAAACTGAAAAATAAATTAAACACTTTTTTTTTTCTCACTAGCATTGGCGGTGGGAAACACATGTAGAAAAGCATATAATTGCTTCTTTTTATATTGTGACCCTCATCGTGCACTGAAATGTTTTAGTTTAGCATCTTAGACTTCATCTAGTTCAAAAGTCCAACCAAACATTAATGCAAAACATTTTTATTTATTTATTTTTAACTTTCATTTGGTCCTCTTCTGTTCCAGGGTCTGGGTTTGGGATGGGCACTCCATTACTTGCAGTGTCCTCTCCATTCCCTCCCTTGTCGAATCCCTCTTCTATTCTTCTCCTCAGCTTGGCTGAACCTTCTCCAATGCATCCCATCCCCACCCACCACACCTTACCTGGCTAATGCTGGGAGGACTTCGGGGCTTAGTTCATAGTCAACGAGACCTCTCTGTGGTCCTGTGCCCTCCCCACCAGGCTGGCTGCTCCTCATCATCTTCTTTAGCGTTTGTTGACTGCCTGACCGACGACCCACCACTCATGACCCACTGACTTCTTCTGGCCTGGCTGCCTGGGATGGTGCACACTTTTGCCCCATGGCCCGGCCCCGACCCACTTCTTCTACTGTCACCCTCTGCTCTGCTGCTGCTGGCCTGCTGAGCCTCCGGTCCGGTCCCAAGACCCTCCTCGCCTTCAGCTTGCTGACTGCTGCTGCTTCTTACTGCTGTTGTTTTTCCCCACTGTCTCTTCTCTTCTTCTCTTTGGTGCTGCTCTTCCTGACTGGCATGGCCACGAAAAGAGCCGGAAAAGTCACCCGTTGCCTTGCCGCCCCATCGTCACCCACATGAAACAGGATGCCCGCTCTGATTTTTGGTGCATGCACACCAGGGATTAGGCACCAAATTTTAAAAACGTGATTGGTTACTACCAATAATTCCTGAGATGAGGGTCAGACTTGAGATCGCTCATCACCAGGATGGGAATTTGGGTGGGGGCAGGGCTGTGCCATGGTCATTTTCAGAGTGTGCTCCCAGCGCATGTGCTCAGCCACAGAATAAAGAAAAGGAAAGACAAAAAAAGCATTTGTCAATGCCGAATGTTGCTTGCTTCTATGTGCTGTTTAGGTATTTGGAAGTCATTGGAGTGCAAATATTGAAAATTTGAGAACTTACGAGCCTGCGTAGGAACTGCGCAACGCACACTCGTAAAACAGTCATTTTTAGGAATTTTTTCACCAAATTTTCAACATAGCCATTTTAAGTCCTCTGCTCATGAACAGTGTCACTGTGATTTTCTTAATTGTCCCATACATTGATTTCGCACACCAACTCGCCATTCTATGCGCTACATGAAGTAGGAAGCACATTTTGAGTAAGATGTGAAAATGACAGCTGTACTACTCATAAGAAGGTGTGGTAAAATGGCAATTTTGAAAATCTGGATGAAAATATTGAAATTCGCGAACTTACGAGCCTCCGTAGGAACTGCACAACGCACGCTCGTAAAACAGTCATTTTTTGGAATTTTGGCACCAAATTTTCAACATGGTATTTTTGGGACCCCTGCTCATGAATGATGTCACTGTCATGGTGGTATTCAGGCCCAAAGGGTGATTTTGCAGTCACTGCACAAAATCACCCTTCAGGCCTGAATAACGCCATGACAGTGACATCATTCATGAGAAGGGGTCCCAAAAACCCCATGTTGAAAATTTGGTTTAAAAATTCCCAAAAATGCCTGAGATATGCAACAAAGTTGAAACTCCCTCATCTAGCCCATTATACAGCTTACCGGCATTTCCTCAGTTCGCGGTCGGCTTTGAAGAGTGCAGACGTGTTCCCGGTCCACCGAAGATCATCGTGCCGGACTCCGGAGGTAAGTATAGGGGTGAGGGGTGTGCAGGAGAGCTGGGTGCGCAGTGGGTGGGTGCGGGTTGTGGGAGGGGGTCGGGAGACGCGACGAGACCGCTTTTAGTTTTGAGGTAAAAATGAAAAAAGATGTCATGGGATTCATTTGCCACACTGGGGTGGGCTCCAGCATGGCACAAGGACGTTGGGGGCGTTCAGCTGGCGAAGTTGGCGCCCCGTCGGCCCTGAAGACTGATTGCCACACTGGGTGGGCTCCCAGCGTGGCACCTACAACTGGGGGGAGAGATGCAGCTCAGCCCGGCGGGGATTGGGCACCCGTCCCGGCTACACAGTAGGTGTGAGGCGCGCACGCGCCTGCGTGTGGGGGAGCTATGCTTCTTATCTCTGCTCACTGAAGCGTAGCTCCCCCTTTCAACTGTATGCCACTGCATTTTGGAGCGTGTCATAGACAGCTCCAAAATGCATTGGCTTACAGGGGCCGCGCCTGCCAGCTCACTGACTGAATTGGAGAAGGAGGTGACACACCTCCGAAATCTCCGATGATGGCACTATGTTTCTTGCACATGCGTGCAAGCAACATAAAAATGACAAAACATATTGGTGGGACTCTGCCCACATCACAAAATATTGTTGGGGCTCATGCTTCACGGGCCCATACAACCCGGCGCCTATGGTAGAGGCACTGGGAAGAATCCGTTGCAGAGGGGAGGCACTCAGCTCTTAGGCAAGGAGGGTCAAGTGCCCTCTGTCTGCAAATCATGGAGCAACATTGGCTGTGAAGGTAGATGCTGGCTGCTGGCCCACAGGAAGGCTGCCGCAATGACGACTCGGAGCAGAGTGGTGTACAGGGGGAGCCCAAGGTGAAAACAGAACAGACTGAATAGTAACATAAGCACTGACTGGTATTGTACCTCGAGTGACTGGTTCTGTGTTTTTTTGTTTGTTTGTTTGTTTGCAATTTATTTACCCCTGACCCTGGTGCAGTCCATCTGAAGGGCTACACTACCCCTTCATTGCCGGCTGAACAAGGTTGAGGGGCCTGGGTTCCTAAGTTAACTTTAACTTTAAACTGGCTCTTTCCCAAGATATAACATAATGCGCAGTGCCTCCATCCACAGTATACTTATGTGGGCTAGACTTAACCTGGTACAACCCTCTGGGATGCTGTACCCACCGATATTATCATGATGCCACCCTCAGCATGACCCAATTAAGCAATAATGCACAACAAAGTGTGTGTCATGTTGGGATAACTTCACACCTGGGGTTGTTGGGCTCAAGGCCGCAGGCCGAGTGCATCAAACAACCCCAGAAGTGAAGTTATCCCAGCACGACACACACCCTGGAGTGCATTACTGCTATTATACAATGGCTCATTGTTATACAAAATAAAAAAACATTTAAAAAATGTTTTTAGTAGATTTTTAGTGTGGCAATATATCTTTGTTTCTGAAGAGAAGACTACAACAATCATCAGACAAATCACTAGACCCATGATGTTGTACTGGGATAACAACACGGGTCCAGTCCCAGACTGACCAATCAGAGGCAAGCATTCTTTCTTGCCATTGTATAATTAATGTTTCTCCACATTTCAGACATTTGAATAATTAATGACTCTTTATCAGTAATATGCTCACAAGGCAGGAATATGCAAAAACAACAATTTATTTACACAGGGAAGGGTTAGGACGGGTGATGGAGGTCAAGCTATTTACAATATTAACATTTGAATTTGTTTGATTGGTTTATGGTTTAGATTGGCATAAATCACAGTAATCATTTAGCACTTTGCTTTTAAACATTAATCACAGTGGCTACCCACCAACCTTTGAGGTAGTCATATTCCTGGCTGTCTATCTGGCTAGCTGCAATTAGAAAGTTGACACAGTTATTGAAACCCACACTGGTACCAGTTCCCAGAAGCATGTAGAACCCCGCAGTCCTACATATTAACCTGGGTACCCAGTACTGAACAGTTCTCAAAGTTGCAGGCCTGTTATCTGGTGCAGTTGTTGTTGACCGGCTAGTTGGGGCCCTTAAAGGAAGTAAGCAAATCACCTTTATCTTTGAAACAAATCCTGACTGAAGTGATGGCAGACACTAACCCCCCTTTGTGATTCAGAAGATTTAGCTCTAGCTGTAGAACTTAACAACTGGTGAACTATTTACATGTCTCTTCCATAACAGGGACTGGTCCCTGTGTACTCACGGCTAGACGTCTTCATAAACAAGTCACATTTGAGCTGTACAAGACAGAATCTAGGTTCTTTCAGCAGACGGGCGCTGACTCCGGAGTTTAGGATGCAGGGAAAGCTAACAGCCAGCCCCCTATACTGACTGTAGAATCTTAAAGCATTCAAGATGGAATCTTACACCTTTACTTCTGCTGGTAGTGCCCCTTTTCTGAGCTGAAATCACTCACTGGATGACCAGACTGGGACCGGGTCGGGCACGTTTCAACCATACATCTAGGCAGTACCCCTTGGAGGAAACGCATATGGCAGTGCCCTAGGTGGCACACTACCAGGCTGTGTCCCAAGCCTAATCTGAGTTGAATATGTTGCATTCAGCACATTTGTCAGCCAGCACATTTATACTTCCTGTTCACAGCCACTTTAATCATGGGCCAGCATGGCCGCCATTGTCCCATTAGCTCTCAAAACAGACTTTCATCAGACTGGGTGCTTTCCTCCCTAAGGCTAGGGTGACCCAACTGCTTACAGTCCATGCTAGACAAATTCAATGTCTTTTGCACATTTTAACCAGACAGAGCGTGAGACAAGGCTCACTACCACTTGAGACAACTTGAACTAGACAAAGCTTGAGGAATGGCTTTCTATTCTTTTAGTAGACTTCACTTGGTTGCAAAGTTGAAACTAACTCTCTTACACTTTAGACATGTCAAGTTTTGGCAAAACTGATCTCTGTAGCTCTCTCAGGCTCACAACTACATTATACTCAGACACTGGTGGATTTGTTGGCATTAGCAGCTCCAACTGGACAAATACTGGACCTCACAGGCAAAGTTAGAGAGAGCCACGTGCTCTGGGTACTCCCCTTCCAGTCCTGTAGGCATTTTCACAACAGTCACATTAACAGTTTTTAAATCTGGACCCTCCTCTGGTTGCTACTAAATGTCTACCTCTCTATGTTCTGGTTAGATGCAGGGTGCAGACAAGCAGTCACAATCAGTAGGTTCTGGGCTTCGCTGCCCCTTAACGATTTCTCAAGCTTGCACTTGTAACTAAAGGTTTACCCACTCAGATTAATTGCAGAATGGCTTTCTTTCTCTGAGGTTTCAGGCTCCATCAGCACTCTCACTGCTGAGGCAGAACACAGTGCAGCTCTCTCACAGCTGAAGGTTCCAGTTTACCCATGTTTTCCCAAAAATGTGGAAAGGTGCTTGCCAGCCCTGGAAGACAATTTCTGGCAACCCCCAGGCTAGCAACTTCTCTTGCCTGAAGCCACTTGTCTCTCTTGTTGGAAAAAAGCACCCTCCTCTGTGGAAGGACTTGCATTGGATTGCTAGACCCATTTTGGAACAAAGAGCCTGAGCCCGCACCCCTATGGGGGGGGGGCTCATGCTCAAACTACTGATCAGCGTGGAAAACACAGTCTTTTATGAAGTCCTTCAGAGGCTCCCAATTGGTTGAGGCTACTTGTGTGCCTACAAATGACTGGCTGAAACTGCTTGTCAGTATATAAAATGAATATTCATTAGCCTCACTCGATGCAGAATAGGCTCCCTGTTTTGGCACCTGCATTAGGTCCCTGCAATTTCCCCATAAGCACTTGGAAATGTCCCAAAAGTCTCTGACACTGTCCCGGCACTCCTTGCATGAAATTCTGGCTTTATGATTGGCTATTGCTGCACAGAAATGGCTGCTAATACACACAGTCCCTTTGCAGTTTTACACAGTCCCAAATATAAATTTCTGGTGCAGCCAGGTTAAATATTTAATTCACTTTCTTGCCCTACTGTTTTGTTGCCACAAAAGTGCCCTCTTCCATGTTGCCCTGATCAAACATTTTGTTTCAGTCCTTAGCCTGTCGCTGCTGCCGTAATTAAGTGCCCCCTTGCAGCAGGCCGACTTTTATCTGAGTCCCAATGATTGCTGCCTGGTGCAGCCAGTATATTTATTTTATTTAGATCATTCTCCCCTTAACTTGATAGCCCATTTAGTGTCCTTGAGAGTGCTACCCTCCTAACACTATTATTTACATTCTTTCAGTGGCAGCATCCCCCAAACTTGCAGCTCCCTATAACAAAATGGACCTGCTCATGAATATTAATGACCTGCTCATTAATATTCATGAGGCTGGGTCAGGACCCTTGGCACACATGTCTCTCTTCATTTAATTAAGTTAGTGGCTCCCTCCGGGCCACCAGCATCCCAGGCCCCCTATACCAGCCTGTTCAGGGGCCGGAACCACCAGAGGAGCCATCCATTGACCGTAGTTGCAGTCCAAATCTAAAGCACATTTCTTTGCATGTAGGGTTGCCACCTTTGGATGAGGCAAAAACCGGATCCTAAGCTCTGCCCCCTAGCCCCACCCCTTTTCATGATTCATTTTGCATTGCTCCTCCTAGAAAGCCAATGGTTATATCAACAAAATACAACACTTAAAGCAGTTCAACAAAAATCTTAAAATACTGTACTGTACCTGTTAAAGTTACTTTCCCAGGTTCTTCCTAGTTATTTATTTACTTGTGTATGTATTTATTTATTTATTAACATTAGTTTACCAGATAAACATACAGAAATAAAATAAATCTCATTTACAGATATGATATGGGGGAGACAAGGGAAATACTTTAAATAGCATACAACAGTATACTTGGTATATAATAATACATAATAAAGAAATTGTTTTCTATAATGTGTACTATATATTTTCTGGTTCCATTTCCTTTTCATATCCACAGTAATATTTCAAAGTCAAATAAGTGGCCACTTTTTTTCTTGAGGAAAAACATAATTAAAACATTTAAAATGCCTAAATTCTGCTAGAGATGAAAATGTTTACCAGTAAATGAAAGTGGAAGACAACTGACTGTGTTGCTGTTACAAAAGGTGGGGACAGCTTTGCTGCTATGCCACTTTAAGATACAGTGGAAAAGATTAGGTTAAGTAAGTGCTAATGGTGTTAATGGCCATACTTTACACCTCCCAGGTTGACTGCTTTCACAAACAAAAGGCTATACTGACAACAGAACTTGTTTATAACCTGGACATGTAGTTAAAACAATGAATGAGATGAGAAAATGTGTTTCAAAAGTATGTGAGCACTCAAAATGGCTCAAAAACCTGACCAGCACAGAGCAAAACTGGATTACCTGATAAGGACCCTGAAAACCTGACCACCAGGTAAAAAACCTGACAGGTGGCAACCTTATTTGCATGTGAAGGGAGCCCACCAGCTTGCCCAAATTCTGGTGGCACATGATCCTGCTCTGCAAGCCGTAGAGGAGATAAAGAGGCACAGGGGCAACTACGGGGAACTGGGGGCATATTTCTTGGTCCAGGGATGTGGTGGTGAGGATGGGGAAAACCACTGGGCAAATGGTAGGTACCAGGAGGCAGAAAAGAGGCACTCCAAGGACAGAAGCAAAACTGGGAGGCAAATGGGCAACATGGTAAGTGCCCATTGGGGGGGTACATACCCAAGACAGAAACTATTATTATTAGACTTTATTAACTCAATAGAGGAAATAGTTTTATTGGTCATTTCTGAATCTTGGGCTAATTAGAATAACTGCTGGAATCTAAATGTTACATAGTACAAGCTCATTAGGAAGGACAGGGAAAACCTGAGTGGAGAGGGGGATGGGTGGCACAGTGCATGAGAGCAGATATTAGCGTGATAGAGGATGCATCAGTCATGGAAGGAGAAGGAGTAAAGTCTCTGTGGCTTAAATAATTGAAGGTAGGGAAAGGAACACCAGGATAGAGGTTGTGTATAGACAACCAGATAAACTGGTGGAAATGGATGAAGCCCTGGAGAAGGAGAAAAGGAAACTAGCAGGACTTGGAGGAATAGTGTTAGTGGGAGATGTGAACCTTCCAGACATAGACATAGACTGTAAGACACAAGTGGCTAAGAGCCAGAAGGGTGGATTTGTGGATATCACACAGGACTTCTTCTTTTCACAGTGGGTGGGTGAGATCACAGTAGGGGAAGGCATTACTTGAGGTGGTGCTGTCCAATTATGACATTGTTGGAGATATTAGGGTGGAGGCACTGGTTGTTCAAAATTATCTTTGCACAGTGGAATTCAGACTGATGCTGGGGTCACAACAAGTGACCACTGGAATGAAGAATTGGGATATTAAAAAACTCAGAATGGAGGATAAGATACAGGAAGAGAATATACCATTTTAAAATGGGGTTAGAAGCAGCAGCAGCATTGAAGACGGTTATTTCAGAAACAACACAGGAATGTGTCAGGATCACACAGAACTCCAGGAAATACAGAAAACCAATCTGATTTGACAGACAGGTAAAGTGGTCTCTTAGGGAAACAAAATATGCATTTAAGATTTATAAGAAAGAGCAGGGTGAGATGAATAGAGAGATGTATAAGGAGAGATTGAAGCACAAAGATTATCAGAGAGGCCAAGGGAAAGGTAAAATAAAGGCTTGCAGAACGTCTAAATGAAAATGACAAATTCTTCTTTAAATGAAACAAGAAAGACAATGGACAGCATAGAAATGATAAGGAAATAATGGGTTAGTACAGTTGATGATAAAAGAGAAAGCAAGAATACTAAATGAATATTTTTGTTTGGTGTTTGAGTCCAGAAAGCAGTCCTAGACAACTGGAGGAAATTCATGGGTGATACATGGGACATGTTTAGGATGGGAGGCATTACAACGTAACAGGTGCTAAAGGGACTGGAAAACTAAAAAATTAATAAATCCCCAGATCCAAATGGGATTCATCTGAGAGTGTTAAAGGAGACATGGCAGGTGCTGAGAGACCCTCTATCGATCCTCTACAGGGAATCAGTAGCAACAGGTGCAGTGCTTGTAGACTGACAGGTGGTTTATGCAGATCCACTACACAAAGGGGGTGATATAGAGAATCCAGGTAACTATAGGCCAGTGAGCCTGACATCATTTGTGGTAAAACTTTTGATAACATTTATCAAGAAGGACATACAGCAGTTGCATTCTTAGAGAAGAAAGACTTAATTGATAAGGACCAGCATGGGTTCACCAAACCAGCCTAACCTAATACAGAGAGTTGGTAATGGAAAAGCTGCCTTCTACTGCAGTATATGTTACCTGAAGGTATTTCAAAGTAAATGGACTGCGTTCCCATTGAAAACAATGGGATTGCTGCAGTATGCACACCCCACTTACTGCAGCATTTCAAGGCAACCGGAAACTTCTGCGTGATCACCTCTGTACTTTTTATTCGGAACCATGTGTTCTCTGCCCTGCTACAAAGTGACCCATTCTTCAACTGTCCTGCTCCACCCTATCACCTGTCTTATCCAGGGTGCTTACCCTACCTCCAAGTGGTCTGCAAGGTGGGTGCCAGGTTGACGGCGAGAGGCCTGCAGGAGAGCCTAATCATGCTGTCCTTCTGGGTTTTCCTCCATTTTTCTCCCATTATGGTCCATGCCTTCCTCCACCCGGTGATGTGGGCCAGCCAATCATGGTATCATATGATGCAGTGTGCACTGGGTGCATACACCACCCCTTGCATGGGAGCAAGTTCCCTGAACCTTCGCAAGGGGATGCTGCATCACTGCACACCCATCATCCTCACTACTCACTCCGAGCTGGCTCACACTGCCATTGGCATCACATTCCAGTGCTGGCCATCCCAATGCTAGCACTCAGAGACTGACCCCCAAACCTGGGTCACTGGAAACAAGAGCATATAGCACTTCTGCTGGGTCACTTGGGGGCTGCTAATAAACTTATTAAATGCAGTGACACAAATGGTAGACTGGTCAGGCAGTGGATATGTTGTTCCTAGATTTTAGCAAGGCATTTGACTCAGTATCACATATGTGGCTCATTGGGAAGATAAGGCAACTAAGGCTAGGGGATGGAATTACAGGTTGGCTCAAAAACAAGTTGACTAATAGAACCTAGAAGGTGATCCTAAATGGTAAACATTCCGAAGACAGGATAGTGGCTGGAAGAGTAGTGCATGGTTCAGTGATCTGTGACATATGCAAGGGTATTCAGGGCAAGATAAGTCTTTCCACTGATGATTAAAAGCTCTGAGAGAGGGTTAATAATGAAGAAGGAGTTATTAACAGATGACAGAATGTGAAAAACTGGAGAAATTGTCCACTATTTTGCAGTTAAAATTATACACATACAAACATAGACAATGACAGCAAAAAGATCACTTATTCATCCAGCCTGCACATAAACCCTACCGAACATGGGACCTATTGGCCATACAAGGGTTCTAACCTACACTATCCACCCCATGCTTCCTGCCCTACCCCTACCACGCTGAGCAACCACTAAGCCCTTCACTCTGTCCCAGCCATATATGAAACCATTGATAGTTTTGGCACCCACTACATCAGCAGGGAGATTGTTCCATGGCTCCACCCCCTTTCTGTTAATTAAAACTTTCTCACTCCCCTCTTGAACCTCCCCCCCAATCTGTTTCCACTCATGTGCCCATGTTCTTGATTCACTACTTATGATCAATAGTTCCTCGCAGTTCATCTTGTTCATTCCTTTCAGGAACTTGAAGGTCTCTATCATATCTCACCTTTCTTGTCTGGCCTCCAGAGAGTAGTACATGATCAGTGCCTTGGGCCAATCCTTGTAAGATCTGCCCCTCTGGCAAAGAATCAATTTGGCTACCCTACAATAAACTGCCGACAGCCTATCCTTATCTTTCCTTAAGTGAGGACTCCAGAACTGGGCACAGTACTCCAGGGTGAGCCTCCCCAGTAATCTATAAAGCGATAGTAATACCTCCTTCAACCTGCTGTCAGTAACCCTTCTTATGCACCCTAGCATGCTGTTTGCCTTATTCTAGACCTTGTTACATACACTGGTTTGATTGTTTTAAGGACTCACTATTTATGATCCCTAGGTTTCTTTCCTCAGAGGTTGTGCCCGGCTTTACTCCCTCCCCCCTCTTTCTAGTACTCTGTCCTTGGATTTTTGTTCCCTATGTGCAACAGCTTGCACTTTGTGACATTACATTTCAACTGCCAAACCTCTGACCACCTCTCTAGCCTTTGCAAGTCTCTTTGTATCTATTTAACCCCTTCCTCACTGTCTACCCTGCCAAAGAGCTTAGTGTGACTTGTGAAGAAACACATCTTGCCCTGGATGCCTTTCCCCACGGCACTGATGAACACATTGAAAAGGACTGGATCCAGGATTGATCCTTATGGCACCCTGCTGGTGACTTCCCTCTCTTCTGATTTGACTCCATTAACCATGACCCTCTGCTGTGTCCCTTCAAACTAGTGTCTCACCCATCTGCGTCTCTCGCTGTACTTGGATCCTCTATCTTCTTCAGCAGTCTTCCGTGAGGCACTGAGTTGAAAGCCTTGCTGAAATTGAAATATAGTAAATCCACAGCATAGCCATTATCCACTACCATCATTACCCAGTCAAACATATACTATCAGCTTAGTCTGACAAGACCGCCCTGCTATGAACCCGTGCGGTTTACTATCCTGGAGTCCACTGCTCTCCAGGTAGTTTACAAGGTCCTCTTTGGCTAGTGTCTCCATCAGTTTACCCACAATAGAGGTAAGACTGACAGGTCTGTAGTTACCCAGTTACTCCTTTCCCCCTCATGGAGTGGGACTATGCCCACTACCCTCCAGTTTTTTGGAACTTCCCCGGTCTGAACCTAGCTACTGAATAGCCCTTCCAGGGGTTCAGTTAGTTCTGTTGCCAATTCCTTGAGCACCCGCAGATGCATCCCATCTAGCCCCGAGGTCTAATCTACATTTAAGGCTGCTAGCCCTTTCCAAACCCTTTCACTGGTAAATACTTGCTGCCTTACCTCAGGGATCCCCTTACAGCTGCCTTAATGCCACTCTCCTGCAGAGGTCCTCTGCCTTCCCTTGTGAATTAAGAGGTGATTGTTAAGAATAACTGCTTTCTGCCCATCCCCTCAATTACCTTACATCCCTCTGTTGCCTAACAATTCCTCCTCCCTTCTTTCTTTTTTCCCTAATATATGTAAAGAACTGTTTTTACCATGATCCCCTCCGCAATATGAATCTCTGTTTCTGCCTTTGCTTCTCTGACCACCCTCTGGGTTTCCCTTGTTCTCATTTGGTAATCTCACCATTCTTGCTTCCCTTGTTTTTCCTTGTACCTGGTGAAGGTCTTCTTTTTGGCTCTCACTGCTACCCCAACCTTTCAGAGAGCCATATTGGTGTATTGTACTTTTGTCTTTTGATTACCATTCTCACTTTGTTGCCTCAAGAATTGCTCCCTTGACTGCCAACATCTTTACTCCACATCCCTGATGCTGTCCTCTCTGACTAACGTGCCACAAACTATTTTTTTTTTAATTTTTTTATTTTAAACATTTGTTAACCAGGTAAGTACAATGAGCCAAATGCCCGTTTTCATGTTTGACCCAGTGACTGAATACAGTCAAGATGTTACAGTACACAAAATATCACAAACAACAATTAACAACATAACAAAACAAACTAGCTCCCTCATCTGACTGAAGTCTGCTCTTCCATTATCTAAGACTTCAACCTTTGATGAGGGTTTACTTGTCCAAAGGTCTTCATCAAACAATAGAGATGCATGGTCACTGGACACTAATGGCTCACCTACACTCACTCCTTGTACCACTTCTGAATCGATGAGCACCACACTGAGAATGGCATCCTGCCTAGTGAGTCCCTTCACCAGCTTCTCTTCGCAGTCTGCCTCTCCCCCAACCAACATGAGCGACGTGTTTAAGCAATAAGGCATGACAGAGGGTGTGTTATGGTGGGATGAAGCACGAGGCATAGCCAAGGGCTTCCACCACCCCAGAAGGGCCATTAGCCCACCCTAACACACCCCTTGGAGTGCCTTATTGCAATTGTGAAATGGGTAATTTTTAGTAAATTTTATCCATTTTTAAACGTAATACTTTCAGCTGGGCCGTTGTGCTTGGATAATGGCCCGGCTGAAAGCAGCTCTCGGCCAATCAGAATACATCATTCTTTCTACCCATTTCATAATAAACAGTAAGAAAGAACAGTTATTAAACCCATAATCATATAACATAGATCCATCAAGAGGTCCTGAGTTGAGCACAGCAGTGCAGTACAGGGGCAGTGCTGTAATTCATATGGGGTCAGCACTGAAATTTGTCATATTGCAGTAGCACTAGCAGACGTTGCACGAGGAAACTGTGTTAACAGCTGTGCAGCATATTATAAGGAAAACAGTTTTTTTTGTTGTGATCAGCTAGTAGCAGTACACTCTCCCTACTTGTTACAGGGTACTACAGTGTGCATCACAGCGCAGTACATGTGCCATGCTGTATTTCACATACATCAGCACTGGTATCCATCATATAGCAGTAACGCCATCAGAAACTGCACAGGGAAATGGTGCTCACAGCCGTGTATTTAAAGGAGAACAGTTTTTTTTTATCAGCCAGTAGCAGTATGATCATCCTACTTACAGTATATGTGGTCCTGCATCATATGTTGCAGTGCAACACACATGCAGTGCTGTAAGTCCCATGCATCAGCACTAAAATTCACCATATAGCAGTATTGCCGTCTAAAACTGTAGAGAGAAATTGTGCTAGCAGCTGTGTATTTAAAGGTAAAGTGTTTGTTTTGTAATCGGCCAGTAGCAGTACAAGTGCCCTACTGAGAAGGGGGCCCTGCACGATGCACACCAGTATGGTATGCACGCAGGGCTGTAATTCCCACGCATCAGCACTGAAATTGGCAATACAGCAGTCGTGCCATCTGTAACTGCACAGGGAAATTGAGTGGTCACCTGTATATTAATAGGAAAGCAGTATATTTTTCTATTAGCCAGTAGCAGTACAAACAAACCACTCAAGCGGGGCCCTGTGTCATGCACAGCAGTATCATACACCTGCACTTCTGTCATTCCAAGGTATCAGCACTGGAATTCACTGTATGTAGTAGCTGTAGCACCAGCATAAATTGTACAGAGAAATTGTGCTAGGAGCTGTATATTAATAGGAAAACATTTTTTTTTTTTGGTGACTGACCAGAAGCAGTACAAGCACACTACTCAAGCAGAAGTTCTGTGTTATGCACAGCTGTACACTACACATGCAGGGCCCCATATTCCGAACCAGCTGGCTGCGTGTGCAGAAAGGTGTGCCACGTGAAAAATTAGGGATGGATGGCTCTGGCACCATATTCAAACAGATAGCACAATCTGATCTGACCATGCTACCCGTTTGAATATAGGACCCTTGTAGCGTGGCCCACAGTGAGCGGTCTGCATGTTAGCCATAACGCTACCAGAGGGTGGGACTGAGGACTGGCCCATAGGGGTAAAGCGTGGTGCACACTGGTGAGCACTGCAGCCCCTATGGGAGATATTCAGCCCAGACATGCAGATGAGCCCATTAGGCATGCACAGCACTAAGGGGCCATCTGAATGCCCATTATGGGCTCATCTGCATGTGGGCACCCAGTCCGAGTGCACAGGGTCAGGTCCCCCCCCCCAGCCCTGATCCTTTTACCGGTATTTTCTGTAGAAACCCTGGTGGTCTAGTGGTCCTTCCCTAGCCCAGATCCCTTCTGCGGTAATATTTGTTTAACACCTGGTGGTCTAGTGGTCCTTCCCTAGCCCAGATCCCTTCTGCGGTAATATTTGTTTAACACCTGTGGTCTAGTGGTCCCTCCCTAGCCCTAATCCCTTCCTCAGTATTTCATATAATCCCAGGTGGTTCAGTGGTCCCTCCCCCTGCCCCATTCCCCGATCACCGCTCCATGTCATATATAACAATCCCCGGTGGTCCAATGGTCCCTCCCTCGTTCCCTGATCACAGTCCTGACTCAAAGAAATAAATTGCCTGGTGGTCGAGTGGCCCCCCCATTCTCCCACCCCGGCAGGTAGTGACCCACCACCCCACTCCCCCCAACCCAACCTATGCTGGTGACTGGCACAGCTCTCCTCACAACACCATGGCCAGCCACCAACTGAACTGTCAGTGAGCATGTACAGTACATAGTACATGCTCATTGGTTGACTGGTCCACCAATGAGCATGTACTATGTACTCTGCATGCTCATTGACAGTTCAGTCAGTAAATATATATTTGAAACTGGGTGGTGATCAGGGAATGGGGGAGGCGGGGAGGGACCATGTGACCACTGATGTGAATATATATTTATATGAGGACAGGGACCAGGGCAGAGGATGGACACTAAACTACCATTAATTTTTCATTTACGTATGTGAAAGGGGATCAGAGCAGGGGAGGGACTCTGATGTTTTATTTCTGTATATGAATAGGAATCGGCGTGGGGGAGCGACACTGATCCACTGGGGTACCCAGCCATTAACAGTGAGCAGAAAAACAAGACATTGGTATGCACAATAAAACAGGACCAGTTGCTCTGCAGAGGGTTGCTAACCCCCAAAGAAACAGTTCAAACAGTTCAAGATGGCAGAGCACTCACCAACTACCTGTTCACTTCAAAGTAACCAAAGAACAACTGTCAAGGTTGCAAATTCTCCAATTTTTAATGATATACAGGTAAAAATTACAAAACAAGGTGGGGCCGATTCCAAGACATATGGCGCAACTCGCTGGTGGATGCGAGTTGTGACATACGCTGCTACACCGGGCACCCTGCACCAGATTTCAGAACAGGCAGGGTCCCCAGCACCTATTCCCTATGACTTGCGGCAGATCCAGGGTTGCACCACAGGAAGGGCGCACCTGACCTGGGTGCTGCAAGCCACAGCAATGCCCACCCACAGGGTGCAAGCCATGCATGGCACAGCCCCCCCCAAAGCCCCACACCCAGACACCATGGCAATGCCCCACAGGGCTGGGGAGGAGATGGGGGCCACTGGACAACCGTGAGGTGCATGGCAGGTGGGGGACATGTACTACCCTGTGGGGCACTACTCAGGGATGGGGGCATGGAGGTGCCAGCTGCCCACAGAGGGCTGCCCTGCCAATGGGAGTGGGGTGGGGACCTATGTGGGACCATGGGAGGGTTGGCTGTAGAGGCACCAGGCATGGAAGTGTGACCCCAGTGGACGCAGAGTACAGTTAGACCAGCTAATAGCTGGTCTAACCATACTTAGTCTATTGTCTGCCTGAGTCCCTCCTGGAATAGCAAATTGCCATTCCGTCAGCTGCACACCTGGAATAGGGCCATAAATGATGCCAGAAACCCCCTTGCACCATGTCACGGGGGTGTTCTGGTGTAGCCAGTGGCATAGCTCACCTTTGGCACAGGCCACCTTTCAGAATAACAGGCAGGGTAATGCATGTCGCAAGGTGCGACTTGCGCAATTGGGTTTGGGGCAAGTCACTTTGCGACATGCATCACCCATTCTGGAATCGGGCCCAAGGTGTGTGCTAAGTAGCCACACTAATACCCCTAGGGCAGTTCTAGAAAAGAACCGGAAACAGTTCGTCTCATAGGGAGCGATACTAGCTAAACTGGCTTTTGTTTAGTGCCAAACACCATGGTTATGGTTTACGCTGAAGTCTTGCAAATGTTATTAAAATAACTTTGAATTACAGATTCAAGGTCTAAAACATCAGAACACTAATAAAAAGAACTGTATCATCAGCAAACATAGTTCTGTGGGATGATAAACAGGCAGCAGGAATAGTATTAAGAAACAATGGAAAAAGGATAACCCTAAGGACAGAACCCTTAGGGGCATCTCTTTCAACCAGATGGGGAGGGGAGGTGGAGCCACTTACATGTGTATCCCCTCTCCCTAGCATCTGTAAGGATGAATGGATGTTGTTAATAGGGAGGACCACATACATGGTTATTGTTCCACTTACTTGATCTCCGAGCATTTGGTGACCTCCGGACACCTAAAAGCAAGTTGGAGCTACAAAGGAAGGGGTTGGCAACATAGAACAAGCCTCAAAACAAATATAATTCCCAAACAGTGGATAACTTCAAAACAGGACCCTTTTTATTTACTGAAAGCTCATGAGCACTTAAATTCCCCACATGGGCAGGCTGCATTCTCTCACTGTTCTTTCATTTCAGTGTCCATAGGCAGTCTCTGAACTCTAATCACAAAGGGGTGGCAGTAAAGCCATTGTTCAAATGGTGCTCCTCATTCCTCCGATTTGCAGGGCTGATGCCAAAAACTCACTAGGGCACGTGGCTATACATTTATACTACAACTCTTCACAGACTGAAACACATTTGATCTCCTAAAGGTAGCTGAATTAGGACTGCATAAGGATATTAGGGTCCCCTGTATCTGGACCCACGATGGCAATCTTCTTGTTGGGCCATTTAGCAGCCTCTTAGCAGCTATACCACTTTATGCCAAAGGTGCAGTTTACTTTTAACTTACTCTGAGCATCAGACTTTACCCTGAACAGTCGTCCTTTTGCAGCATTGAGGTTTTTCACTCCTTAGAGCTAACCGGGCATGAGCACTGACCAAACTTCCCTAAACCCAGTACCAGTTTCCCACTACCTGGCCCCCGATCATAAAGCACTAATGGTAGTGGCCTAAGCCCCTTAGATTTACAGTATATTTGATCCACAAGCTTTCTTGGCAGGTTAAACACTGGTACCTGTGGGGACTGATCCCCCACACAATTTGTTCAGCTGGGAGAGGCATATACTCCTTGAGTCCAAGGGTGCCACCAGTGATACCTCCTACTCTCCCCCAAGACTTGACCCCGTGAACCGAGAGTCCAGATCCATATTAGTACTTCTTAAGGCTTTGTCCCCACAGGAGGGGATCACAATTTAGAGGCAAGGAGAGATGGATACCCCTTGGGGGTCCAAGGGTGCCACAGGTACCACTTCTCAAACTCTCCCAAGGGTTGATCCCTATGGGCAGAGGATTCCAGACCAAACTGATGCTACAGAGGCATACTTTCAAACCCACCTGCCTAATGAAGGAAGTTAGGACACCGCTGGGTGCCCTGTGCAGTCCTGATATTAAACAGTTCTATATCACCTCCATTTCTCTATTTGCACATTGCTGTTTTTTTATTTATTTATTTCATAATTCGGATTTACAACCTTTGAGTCAAAGACTCATTTACAAAGGCATCTCGTCGCAGGAAGGGTAGACAACAAGTAGTGGTGGAGTACAACAATGGAGAACATTACAGGTGAGATACAATAAAAGAACTTCAGATGTCTCCTTCACTTTTCTCAGCCACTGAAATATTAAATATAAAGACTACTACTCCCCATGTCCATCCTCACATCTCAGGCCTCTTCCTCCCTGACTAATGAACCCTCTGGTACCTCTACTACTTCCTGTCTCCCACCCAAACTCACTCCCCCCCTTTTTTCCTGTCCCCTCTCTCTTACTCTCCCGCTCACCACCTTTCCCTCCTTTCTAGCCTCCTTTGCGCTAATGATCACCCTCCTGAAGTTTCTTTAACCTCGAAATTGTCTACCGCTTGAACCTGTTATAGCTTGTTTTTCTATGAAACTTAAAAACGTTACTGCCTTAAACTGTTAATAGCAAATTTATGATGTAACTTTCCTGTCTGGTTTTACCTGTAATGTGTATCGTGCTTTGTTAAATGTTCTTTGTGACATGGAACCTTTGTAAAAGAGCCCTGGCTCAAAGGTATTAATTCCTAGACTAATAAACTAAACTAAACTAAATTACGGGGAGATTCTGCTCATAGGGTCTTTGCTGACAGCAGTTGTCATGATACCAGCAAGATGTTTCTGGGCATCCCACACAGCAACAGAGACTCAGCAAGAAGAGCAGGAATTCATGCCTGGCAATCATCTCCCCAGATTGAGTCAACTTCCTGCATTTCATTTCATTTTTTTTTTTATTTTTAGCCAGGAAATGGACTGGGCACAGCCCTTTTTCAGCCACGCCTGACATAAAACATCAAATACAAAATACATACATAAAATGCATACAAATATGATACATAAACGCAGCTCTGTCAACTACAATAAGCTCTTCCTCCCTTCAGATGGCTGGAGCAGGCCTGCTGGCCCAGCCCACTGAGACTCCAGGGGATTAACCCTTTAGAGGTTTCTAATAGGGCTTGTAGACCTAGATAAGGAGCAGAGCACCTTATAAGGGTTACTATATAGTGCCTAAGAATGACTGGATAGATAAGAAACTAAACCAAGCAACTGCAGTGTCTAACAGTCTGGCACAGATAAGTTTGTCAAGGATTAAGGAGCAGGAGAAGTCGGTATCAGAGGCTTTACATAGAGTGACAAAAATGGCAGATGTCAAAAGAACCCCAATTCATCTCTCTCTCTCTCAGGCTTGAGTCTGTAAGCTTTACTAAAAATTCAACTGAGAAAATATGAGTCCAGAAACCATATATAGAGACTATGAAAGTTGGAGTCATTTAAAACAGCAAAGAGTTGTTCATGGACCATTTCTTCTTGCATTTTAGCCAGAGCCGGGAGTAGGAAGATTGGATATTAGCCAGAGTCAGGAGAAGGGAGATTGGATAATAGTTACCAGGTGAGGTAACATCACCACTCTTAAATAATGGGATGACCTTAGCTTCATTCCGGGCATAGGGAACTTTGTGGGAGATGAAAAAAAAGGATTTAAAAGGAAGTATTGAGGGCAGCAATGGCCAGGGCAGCATGATTCAGCAGTGCAGGAACCAAACTATCAGGACGGCTTCAATTATCAGGGTCAGTGCCTGCAGAGCCTTAAGAATATCTGAAATGGAATCTGGAGAGAACACTGAGGGATTAATTGGGGGGGACAGGGAAACATTGGGAAGTGGAAACAGCTGCCTGGGGGTTATTGGTGATAAATGATTGGCACAATTAAGAAAGTAGTTGTTAAAAATTGTAGGCACTTCCAAAGGGTTAGAGGTGAGTGAACTACTGTTTTGCAAGGTTGGGACACTGGAATGCAAAGGAGGGTCAAAGAGGTTATGAGCCACTTTCCAAAATGTAAAGAGGTTATTAAGTGCTTGTCAAAATAATCAGTCTTAGCAGGCCAATGTGTTTTAAGGCAAGGTAATTTGTTTTTTTCCTGGCACCATATTCCAGGGGTTCAGTGCACCTTGTGCACCTAACAAACAGACTTCAATGGCTGGGACAGAGTGAAGGGCCTGACTTGAAGTTACAGACTTGTTCTTCTTCAGAAAATGCATCTTAACACACACATCCATTTATTCGATCAGCTTTCTGAGTGAATAGTACCGGTTTGTAAGATGTGTCCCTGATCTGGGGGTTTCTGTCCCTGCTTTTTTTAAGCTTTGTTCCTGATTCATGAGGTAAGAGATTGAGAAGTATGGGTGGCGCATTGCCATGGGTGCACCTGAATTCCAGGATTTGGCAACTGAGCCAAATAAAATTGTAAGCAGTGAGTAATTTTGCAGCATGATCTGTTTTCACACAGTATGAGGTAAGAAGCCAAGCCTCCAGTAACTTTATAATGTGAATGTGAGTGCATGTAGATATATCTGAAGAACTGCTTTTCCCTGCCCTTGACCCCCTCCACAATACGCAGCTCTGAGTCTGCTTTTGCTTCTCTGACTGCTCTCCTGGCTTCCTTAGTTCTCACTTGGTACGTCCCATTCTTCCTTCCCCTGTTTTTTCCTTGTACCTAGTGAAGGCCTTCCTTTTGGCCCTCACTGCCTCCCTCACCTTTTCAGAGAACCTTATCGGTCTGTTATACTGTACATGTTTCCTTTAGTCACCATTCTCAAGCATGACTTTGTTGTCTTGAGAATGTCTCCCTTAATTTCTCAAAGGCTAGGATTGTTGGTCAAATGGCTCACCCATCAATATCTATTCAAATGTTTTTTATTAAATAGCTGGTGACATGCTCAGGAGAACTTTAAGAAAACCTAACATTTATAAACAGTCCAGCTTATATTTCCCATTAGTGCTGTATTCCTCCTCCCCATTATTTATTACTGAGGTCATCTGTATGAAAAAAGGATCTTTGCT
Source organism: Neoceratodus forsteri (assembly GCA_016271365.2). Lineage (NCBI taxonomy): Eukaryota > Metazoa > Chordata > Ceratodontiformes > Ceratodontidae > Neoceratodus > Neoceratodus forsteri. Next base: position 38,840,309 of record CM028134.1, read on the forward strand.
CCTGAAGTTTGGCTATTCCTGCTGCTTTCTCCCCATCTGTAGTCACAGAGCACTGCTTGTGACATCACAGTTACTTCCATGGCAACAGATTGTGATGTCACAACAGAGGATTATGACTTGAAGTAGGGAGTAGGCTATAGAGGCTGATGGACTCTGACGGAACTCTAGGGGATAAAGATCATATATTCAAACAGATTTCCTTAGTAATAAATAATGAGAATGAAAAATATATAAAATATAAATGGAATGCAGGCAGAATTGTACCTAATTATTATGCTTTTTAAAGTTTTCTTTGAGGCCTCAGTAGCTCTTTAAATAATTTCTCAGTTCATTATTCCAATGGAGCACAGCTGCCTGATGGACATCCTGGTCTCACTGTGCCAGAGAAAGGGGCTTGTTTAAACCAAACACGTGGGTTTTGCCTAGACCGCAAAGATAATTAAACATTTCTTTACCAAATCAGGATCAGAGAAATGATTTTATGAAATCCAGAAAAAAGGTTGCTTAGCTACAATAAGCAATGTACAGTACTTCCCTGATGAAATGTGCTTCTGACTCACAAAACATTTTATACTTGGTATTTATTCTTGGCACAGAACAGTAGAAGACCATTCTGTCCATATGAACTGTTCCCCACCTTAGTGGGTACACATCAATTATTCCCCAAGAGGTACTTGTCAATTCTTCCTTTAAATTCATTCAACGTTTTACTTTCTACCACATCTCTTGGTAGTTTTTCCGCACTGTTCCTGTTCTGTTTACAAATGAGTAATATTTACCATTCGTTGTTACAGTTTTCAGTTTAATTTGTTTATCATGACTTCTCAGCCCTTTTAACCTTTCTTGCATTTTCATCCCCATTTCATTTACTAACTCACAGTCATTTATTAATCGAAACATCATCATTAAATCTCCTCTTTCCCTTCTTTGCTCTAAAGTAAATAATCCTGTCCTTTTTAATCTTTCACTATATTCATATTTATTTAGATTTCCAATCATCTTAGTATATTTCCTTTGCACTCTTTCCACTCTCCCTATTTCATTCTTTGTGTATCGACTCCATAACTGGGACCCAAAGTCCAAGTATGGAATAACATAAGACCTGTATATTGGTACCATGCATCCCATTGATTTATTCATAAAGTTATGTTTTATGTTTCTCACCATATTATTTGCTTTTTTGTATGGCTACCGTCCATTGTTTATCAAATTTCAGTTCTCTGTCAATTATTATCCCACAGTCCTTTTCCTCCACAACTTCTTTAAGTTCTTTTCCATTTAATACTTATCTATTTTTCCTCTATTCCCCTTTCCTAGGTACATTACCCCCGATTTCTCTACACTAAATTTCATATTATTCTCTCTGACCCAGATTTCAACTTTTTGTAAATCCTTTTTTAACCTTTTCTGCTGCTCTGTTGTTCTTACTGGTCCTCCTGATTTGATATCATCCGCAAATTTTACCACTTGGTTAGTAATCCCCTGGTGTAAGTCACTAATATATAAAGAAAACAATACAGGCCCCAACACTGATCCCTGTGGGACCCCACTCCTCACATTAATTGACCCAGATAATTCCCCTAATATTCTTATATTTTGAGTCCTATCACTCAACCAAATCCTTAGCCATAAAACAATTTGACTATCCAATCCCATTTTATTTAATTTCATAATCAGATTATCAAGGGATAACTTATCAAAGGCCTTTTGGAAGTCCAAGAATATTATATCCACTGGTATATTATTAATCAATTCATCCTTAATATTTTCACAGAAGCATAAATGGTTAGTACCACATGCTCTATTTTTTTACATTCATGCTGTTTTTTATCCGTATAACACAATAAATTCAAACTTTCCTCTATGTTTAATTTTAATATACTCTCAGCTACTTTCCCCAGGATTGCCATCAGGCTCACTGGTCTATAATTTGACACCACTGATCTCTTTCCCTTTTTAAATAAGGGCACCACAAAAGCCCGTCTCCAATCCTCTGGCACCTCTCCTGTCTTAAAGGACTCATTAAACATCCACACCAGAATTTCTGATATTAATGGTAACACTTCTTTAATATACCTTGGATGTAACATTTCCAGTCCTGCAGATTTATGTATGTTTACCTTACTTATTATTCTTTCCACGTCTTTCTTTATAGGGACTATTTCTTAGTCTTGTTTGTTTGTATTCACTACCACATTTTTTACATTGTTTCCTCCTTCAAAAACTGATCCAAAATGTTCATTTAATACATTAGCCATTTCACTGGAGTCCTTGATTTCCTTACCGTTAATATCTAATGGCCCTATACCTTGTCTGTCTTTCCTGTATTGATTTACATATGCATAAAAGCTTTTCCAATTGTCTTTTCTACAGGCCAAATTAGCTTCAAATTTCCTTCTTTCATTTTTATGTTTGCTTGCATGCTTGTGCAAGAAACATAGTGCCATCATTGGACTTTTCGGCGGTGTGTCACCCTCTCTTCCAATTCAGTGTGTTGGCAGGCGCAGCCCCAGTCTGCCAATGCATACTGGAGCTGTCTATGACAGCTCCAAAATGCAGTGGCATACAGTAGAAAGGGGGAGCTACGCTTCAGTGAGCAGCGATCAGATATTGCCTGCTCATGCGCAGCTCACCCAACACACACACACACACACACACACACACAAACACATGCACACATACTGCGTGCTGCCCCCCCACGCACACACTGTATAGCCGACGGGGGTGCCCAATCCCCCATCAGCTGTGCTGTGCTGTGCTCCCCCCCAAAGCGCTCCACATGACATGTTGAGTGCCCACCCCAGCATGGCAACTCATGGTATAGCTGACGGGGGTGCCCAATCCCCCATCGGCTCCACAGTCCTCCCCCCTGCGAGTACAGGGTGCCATGCTGGGAACCCACCCCAGCATGGCAAAAGTTGCTATGGCCGACGGGGGTGCCCAATCCCCCGTCAGCTCCACGCCCCCAACCAACCATCCTTGTGCCATGCTGGGAGCCCACCCCAGTGTGGCAAACGTCCCGCATTGTCATTTTAAAAAAAAAAATACCTGTAAAGCGGTCCCATGCAGTCTCCCAGCCCCCACAACCCGCACCCACCCACTGCACCCCCTGCCTCCACACACCCCTCTCACCCCATACTTACCTCTGGAGCATGGCACGACGATCATCATTGGACCGGGAACACGTCTGTACTCTTCAAAACCGACCGCGAACTGAGGAAATGCTGGTAAGCTGTATAATGGGATAGATAGGGTTTTTTCAACTTTGTTGCATATCTCAGGCATTTTTGATTATTGCACCAAATTTTCAACATAGGTTTTGGGACCCTCCTCATGAATTCTGTCACTGTCATGAGGAGTTCGGCCTGAAGGGTGATTTCGAGTCACCGCGTGAAATCACCTTCAGGCCAGATTAATGAAACAACACTGCCAGCATTCATAAGGTGGGCCATGAAGCCTATTTTGAAAATTTGGTGGAAAAATTCCAAAAAATGACTGTTTTACAAGCGTGCTTTGCGCAGTTCCTACGCACGCTCATAAGTTCACGAATTTGCAATATTTTCATTCCAGATTTTCAACATTGCAATTTTACCACACCTTCTTATGAGTAGTACAGCTGTCATTTTTCACATCTCACCCAAAATGTGTTTCTGCCCATGTAGTGCACAATGGCATAGTCGGTGTGAGAAATCAATGTACAGGACAAATTAAGAAAATCACAGTGACACAGTTCATGAGCAGAGGTCTTAAAATGGTTATGTTGAAAATTTGGTGAAAAAATTCCTAAAAATGACTGTTTTACGAGCGTGCGTTGTGCAGTTCCTACACATGCTCTTAAGTTCGAGAATTTTCAATTTTTTTACTCCAGATTTTCAACATTGCCATTTTGCCACACCTCCTTATGAGCAGTACAGCTGCCATTTTTCATATGTTACCCAAAATGTGTTTTTGCCCATGCAGCGCACAATGGTGCTGTTGGTGTGCGAAAGCAATGTTTTTTAGACAGATTAAGAAAATCACAGTTACACTGTTCATGAGCAGAGGTCTTAAAATGGCTATGTTGAAAATTTGGTGACAAAAGTCCATAAAATGATTGTGTTACGAGTGAGCATTGCACAGTTTCCACGCACCCTCATAAGTTCATGACTTTGTAATATTTTCTGTCCAGATTTTCACCAGTGGCATTTTTCCACACTTCCTTATGAACAGTACAGCTGTCATTTTTCACAACATGGCCGAAGTGTGTTTTCACACTTTCAGCACAGAGATGCGTGGTCGCTGTGGGAAATCATTGTTCGGGACAGATAAAGAAAATCACAGTGACACTGTTCATGATCGGAGGTCACAAAATGCCTGAGTTGACAATCTGCTGTAAAAAATCCCCAACCTAATTATATTACGGGTGTGCATTGCACAGTTTCTATGTATGCTCGTGACTTCACCAGTTTTTTTAATATTTTTACTGCAGATTTGCAACATTGCCATTTTTTACACCTCCCCATGAACAGTACAGCTGTCATTTTTACATCCTGTTCGGAATGTTTTTGCACCTGTGGTGCTAAATGTCGATCGCTGTGCATAAGCAGCTTTTGGCTACCAAACTGATATTCCCTGTTCATGAGGTGGGTCACAAAAAACATGTTGAAAATTTGGAGTGAAAATACCAACGAATGCCTGAGGTATTAGGGTTTCCAACCATAACGCCCAACCCTGTAGAGAATGACAGGCATCAGGGGTGTGACTTGAGATTCTTGCCTGTAATGCTCATACCATTCCACACCCTGCAGCCAGTGAATAGCATCGAGGTATGCCTTGGACTCTGCCCCCAAAGTTCACCCCATTCTCCTATATCGCACCCATCTCACCGTATTTCCTAATGGAATGGGGTGTGCATAAAGGCCAAAGACCCCAAGGAACACTGTGACACTTGTCAGTGTCTGTAGGGTGGGGTGTGGTGAAATGGCGTGGCCGTTATGCCTGACAAACCAAAGGCACACCCCAATGCCTGTCACTCTCTGCAGGGTGGTGGGGTTGGCTTCAGTTCAATACTTCACTGCCATTCCTATTACGCAGCTCTGTAACTTCTACACTACCACTGCCAATGCCAGCAAGCAAACATTCGGCATTGACAAATGCTTGTTTGTATTTTGTTTTACTTTCTTTACACAGTTTTTATAATACCTTACCATATGCTCTGTTTGCTAATAATTTCGTTCTTTTAAATGCTCTCTTTTTATTTAGGCAAGCTTTTACTACCTTACTGGTACACCACAGGGGTTTTCTACCTTTTTTATCATAAAGCTTCTTATCTGGTACAAACTCTTTTTCCAGATTTAATAACTTATTTTTCAATTCTTCCCACATTTGTCCTACATTTTTCTTTCCTAAACTCTGCTTCCAATTCCTTTTCTTTAAATGCTCTTTAATTCTTTTAAAATCTGCTTTATTATTATTTTTTGTGACTGTTTTGCCTTTTCTACATGTGACTTTATTTTTAATTTTAAAGGCCACTATAGCATGATCGCTATTTCCTAAATGTTCTCTTATCTTTATTCCTTTAATAATATCTCTTCTATTTGTTAACAATTGATCCAAGATATGTACTCCTGTAGTTGGTTTATATATTAACTGTTCCAACCCTATCATTTCTAACAGTTGAACAAAATTTCCAATATTTATACTCTTACTACTACCATTCTCCCAGCCGATATCTGGATAGTTAACATCTCCTACTACAGTAACATCTCCTTCCATTGCTACATATCAGATGTCTTCATTTATTATTACATCTATTTCCCTGTTACAATTTGGTGGCCTGTAGTAAATTCCAAATAGAATCTTTTTACCCACCCCTCTCAATACTTGAATGCATAATGATTCTATACTGTCATTTTCACTTTCTTTATATAAACTACTATTTATTTTCTCTTTAGTACTGTATAAATAGCCACTCCTCCCCCTTTTCTATTCATCCTGGATCTGGAATACAATTTATATCCCTCAATACCTCTATTCCAATGTACTACAGGGTCCCACCAAGTTTCAGTTATTATACACATGTCTATATTTTCCTGACTCAACATGACTTCCAATTCTGATTTTTTTCAATATTTAAACTTCTTGCATTAAGTAACCATATTGACATGTCCTCCTTTTTTCTTTTGATTTGTTGTTTCATTTTTTCCTTTTTCTTCTTTACCCCTAATATACTTGTTTCCCATCTCCCCGTATCCTTTAGTTTAAATTACTATCGACCACCAATTTGATGTCCATTCCTAATTTTCTGCTGCCTTTCTTACTTAGATGTAATCCATCTCTATAAAAGTAAGATGGTTCACAGATGTACTCCTCCCAATGTTTTATACAACCTAATTTATTATATAAGGTCCACTGCCTAAGCCAATTATTTAATTTTCTTATCTTGATATTTTCTATACTCATTTATTTTTGTACTGGCAGTATTTCTGAGAAAAATATCTTACATTTTAGTTTCTCTGCTTCCATTTTTATTTCTTCAGACTCTTTCTGTATATCTTCTAATCCCTGATTTTTGATGTTATTCACCCCTAAGTGCAGAATCAAAACAGCTGATCCATCGCTTTCTCTAATAATATTCCCTAGCATTCCTTTCACATCTCTTATCTTTACCCCTGAAAAATAACTTGTTACAATCTCTTTGATATCTTCAGATGTGTATCTATCCATGTATTTCAATACTGAATCTCACAATATGTAAATATAATTTTTCCTTCCTGTGCTCTCTTTGTTCATCATAATTGTCAGTCTCAGTGTTTTGTTTCCCTTTATTAAGATGTTCCTTCCCTACATTTAAATTTATGTTGATGTTTTCTCCAATAAGATCAACTTGTCCTACATCCTTTTTATGTCCAACATCAATCCTTATACCCTCCATTTGATTTTTTTAACCCTGAATCCGTATCTCCATCTTTATCATCTCCTACCTTTTTTCACACTCTTTCTTTCTCTCATCTAATGTGTTCTTTACAACTTCATCTCCAACATCTAATACATTCACTGTCTCTATTAAGTCACTCCATTTTTTGTTTCATTACAACTAGTTTCCAAGCTGCTTTCAAATTGACCTGTCACACTATCATCGTCTAGTATAATAAATGGATCAAAGCTATTTGAACATTTTAGTGAAAAGTTCATTGCCCTCCTTCTTACAGCGTTTTTCTTTTTGGCTTTTCTTTCTACCACCACCCAATCCACACCCTGTTCCTTTTCTTTCCTCCTTTTTTTGAATCTCCTTCAATTACATCTACATGTTGGAAATATATCAGTGCTGTAGAAAAATAAAAAAAATTAACAAATTTGAATAGATATTCGTGAGTGAGCAATTTGTCCAACAATTCTGTCCTTTGTAAACAAACCATGGTTGGTACAGGCTCTTCCCTCTGTCTTTTTCTAGTCCCCTTAATTTCTCCCCATCTTTTCTTCACTCTTCTGATGCTGTCCACTCCAACTAAATTGTCTTGGACTGTTTCCCTCATCCAGTTTAAGAGAGGAGGGGAGAGAGCTCCAGATTGAAGGCAGCTGAGCAGAGGATGAGGACTGACCAATAGACATAGAGCAATGGTGAGTATTGAAGAACAAGAGTAAGAAGAAAAAAGGGAATATGTGAAGGGATCAGAGGGAGAAACCAAATCAGAGAGGTAGGAAGGGGGGATGCAAACCAGTGTTTGGAGGAAAAGGGGAACAATTGGATAGGCATCGCAAAGGTAAAGAGGGAAAAGAATGGAGATGGTACAGGGAAAAGTGATGAAAGGGGGATCAGTAGCAAAACAGCAGAAGGAACGAAAGACAGGATCAAATCTGGCTAGTGTAGATTTGGAGGCATCACTACAGACTACATCTATATACTCAAACAGCAAGATGATCATTTTACAAACAATCTTACGCCAGACTTGGGGTGGAAGGCAGAATTTATTCCTGTACAGGGCACTAAGTTAGGGATTTAATTGTTTGATGATGACATCAATATGCACTGAGAAGTCATGATGACTGCCCTTGGAGGCTTTAAGAGCAGGGGTCTGACTAAGCCTACTAAGCCATGTTGGGTACCAAACAGCATGGTGATGGCATGGCATTCATCAAGAGCTGATTGGCACAGAACTGGCATTGGACTTTTCACAGTTACATTGATGGGACTGTTCAAACACTGGGAGAGAGGTACCAGTGACATAAAGAACTGTGTCATCAGCATACTTATGCATCTTTGCAGAGATGCAAGTTAAAGGAGAAGTCATGCAAGAAAACTGAAAAGAGGATTTGATCCAGGATAAAGTCTTGGGTAACACTGGAGTTAATGAGAAGGGGAGCTGAGAAGGATTCCCCTACCTGGACCAATTGGCTATGACCAGAGATATAGGAATGAAAATAGTGTAGGACAGTGACAAAGAGCCTAGCATCTTTCCACTTGTCTAGGAGTAATGGATTGACTACAGAGTCAAACACTTCAGTCAGGTCAATATAAATAGCAGCCGACGTAATACCCTGATAAACACTTTTCAGGATGGAATCACTGACACACTGAGGGCAGAAGACTGTGGAATGGACTTTGCAGATGCCTGACTGAAAGGAGGAGAGGAGAGAAGGAAGGAGGAATTAAGAAAGTTGGAAAGCTGGAAGAAAAACAACTTTTCTGTAGTTTAACTAGAGAGGGAAGGAGAGAAAGAGGAGTACAGGTGTCACCCCTCTGTAGAGGGGGAGACCTTCAGCCAATTTCCAGCAGGCAGGAATGGAACAAAGCTAAAAGGAGAGATTTAGAAGGGGGGTAATGATGGCAGGGCAAGAAATGTGCCAGAGTTTAAGGCCGAGATCAGCAAGAATATGGCCTTTAGTGAAATAAAGGGAGAGAAGGGTAGACAAAACATCTGAGGCAGTGACTGGTCAGAAAGCAAACATGGATGAGGGGGTAGGGGAGCAGCAGAAAAACAGGAACCAAGAGCAGGAGGAGTAGATATGACACAGGTGTTGAAGAGTATGTTGAAAGCAGCAGTCACCTCGGCAGATTTGGAAATGACCACGGTGGGGTTGCTGGGCTTGAGAGTAGATAACGGTAAACAGCAGAGGAATTAAAGATGGAGTGGATTACCCTGCAGAATTTGTTTGGGGAATTACAATTAAAATAGGTAACCAAGCTGGCCCTGGGTCTAGCATACTGTAAGTGGGACGTAGCAGCCTCAAGATCACCCAGAGCACCTCATCCACCAATGCTCACTCAAACTCCCCTTAGGTTGTCAGACTGCCCATCTTTACCCTCAACCAGGTACTACCAGCCCATGACAGGCACTCTGAGGAGGATGCAGCCCTAATGGAGGATACCTTTTCAAAGAAAAAACAATTAAACACCTTTCATACTTCTACGGAAAATACTTTCCCAGACTGGAGACATGGTGGATTTGATGATCCATCCATAGTGTGGAATGGCTGAGCCAGTCAGTTCTTCCCTGCAGAAATCACCGTTGAACTGTCTTTTTCAGGGTGATTGCTTGCTGGTACTCATAATAATGGAGTCCTCAGTGCCAATCTATACTCGATCTACTAAAACCTATGAATTGTCTTGTGGCAGGTAAATTAGACAACATCATGAGTTTTACCGAAGGCTATGAGCTAAGCTGAAATCTAGAGAAAGTGATTACCTTTGTAATGGTTTTTGTCATGAAGGGAGGCATGTTGGCCTCAGGCCTGGAATAATTTATTGCTGCAGTAATTTATAGCCTCATTGGCATCACTTGAAAGCTACTAGGGATCCAGTCTGTAGTGAATAGGTGTGATAAGAGGGTGGGAAGATTAAAGGGTACAGAAAGAGCAAGTAATAAATGATTTCGCCGGTACTTCAGACTAATTTGTTTTTCACCAGATTGTAATGGTTTGGACCACTGTCACACAGTAATGAATCAAAATGTAAAGCTGCACGTGTAGCACCAAAGAGATCAGAGGTCCTGTAATTGCAGCACTGACTCCCCATGGATCGGTGGCACTCTTGGCACAAGCTCCATGATTCTGGGAAATCATGTCTCTGTTCGGTGACGCACAACACAATAATATTCCACAATGATACAAACTGGGTTGAGAGGACCGGTGCGCTTGGGCAGAAGTTTGATGTCTACTTATGTGGACATTTAAACTAAGAGGCTGGCAGAACCACAAAGGATGGAGAGCAAAAGGTGAACCTAGCTAGGGCTCCCCCAGAAATAGGGGCAAGGAGCAGAGACAGGCTGGAGACAGTGCAGCGTAGCGTGACCAAAATGATTCGGGGCCAACAGGGCAGAAACTATGAGAATTGACATAAAACACTGAACATATAGTCACTAGAGGTCAGATGGGAGGTGAGCCAGATGATAGAGACCTGCAAGTTCCTGAATGGAATAAACAAGGTAAATTACAAGGAACTATTTAGCAGGAAGGGCAAAACAAGGGGATATGAATGTAAGCTGGTGGAAGAGATTCTGGAGCAGTGTGAGAAAGTTTAACTTTACGGACAGTGGTTAGGCCATGGAACAGTCTACCTGCAGAGGTGGTGGGTGCAAAAAACATTAATGGGTTCATGCACAGCTGGGGTAGAGTAAAGGGCTTAATAGTTACTCAGGGGATAACAGTAAGGCAGTGAGTGGGGGGAGAACAAAAACCCCATCTGAACAACAAGTTATGGGGTAGAGTAGGGTAAAACTGGGCAGACGGGATGAACCAATGGTCTTTTTTGCTGATATTATCTTTGTTTCTATGTTTATATTTCTGTGAGTATGTGCCTTTTTTAAGCACAGACAGGTTGTCTCGTTTTTGGCAATAATAAAATTAAACATAGCATCTTGTGGGGGGTTTCTAGTATTTGTAGTGGGCAAAATTTGAATTAAACTACTTAATCTGATTAATTAATAATGTGCTGTATGGAAGCAATAAGATACGATAGTGTGCTGATTGTGATGTCACAACTACATGCCCAGGGGAGTAGTAAGGCACAAGACCACAGGCAGAGTGTCTTCAGCCACTGAAAGTGTGGTTGTGGTGACACAGCACAGTCAGCACCCCAGAGTTTCTTATTGAAATTATAATATGTATTTTGTGTTAGGGATGAGTGGAAATTAATTAAAAAGTCAAAAATGTTTCTAAATCAGTAGTTTTGTGTGAAATAGTGCCTCCACAGATAGTCTGTCACTAGAGGACACCAGCCTGAATTACACTGTGTGAGCCACTGTGGTGTTTTGGCTTTCTGTGTTAACTGTCTCTTAAACATCTTCACCTTGTCTTTTGTTCCAGTTTTATTTTCTTTCAGTTAAAAAGAAAACTTAATATTGTTTTACTTTGTGGATCTGAAATGGAAATAATTGTGTGGACTAGCAAGGTAGTATAGATGAAAGCAAAACCGAGATTCAGCATTGTGACACAGAGGACCTGCACACTGATATTTGTAGCAATTGGCTAACATTGCTACTGGGACTTTTCTCTACACATTAGTTGTTCTGTGTCATTTCAATGGGTATGAACAAGTTTCAGTTAATTAGGATGCAGAATTCTTAGTACCTATTTTATAAGAGCAAATATTTTATACCAAGGGTCTCAGAAATGCTCTATTCTGATTTGCTGTCAGCATTCTAACAACCCTCCACCCATCATAGCAGGGGTCCCACAGGACTCCATCTTGGGTCCCATCCTGTTCTCTATTTTTCTAAATGGCCTCCCCTCTGCTTGTGTCTCTTTCCATATTCACATGTATATGGATAACATGGTCATTTACATCTCCTACCCATCAGCTTCAGCTGTGGAAGGTCCATTCCAGCATGACTTCTATAAAGTTCTGTGCTGGTTCCGTGCCAGCCAAATCAGGGTTAACACTAAGGAGACTGTGTCTAAGACCTTTGGCACCATCCAGAACATGGCCAGGCTCTCGTCCTCCCCTATCTTCTCCATACTGGATGGAACTCCTCTGGAGGTTGGCCCTACCTTAAGTATCTCGGAGTGTGGCTTGACCACAAAGCTTGACTTCTCTGCCCACATCAGTACCATCCATGCCAATTTTTGCCCTAAACTTGGTACCTTGTACTGCAGTAAGGACTACCTCTCCCACCAGGTCCGCTGGGAGTTGGTAGCCAAAATGGTTCTCCTGGTCTTCGACTATGCGGACATGGTCTGTGGCACCACCTCTTCCTCTTCACTTGCCAGACTGGCTACCCCCTGCAATGCCTTGTGTCATTTTCCCACCAACTCTCCCCTCCGTACTCATCATTGCTTCCTCTGCTCTTTCCTTTCCATCCTCCCTCTTCCCCATGTCTCCTGTTCCACAGTACCTCCTCCATTGCTAACTACTGGCTTGGATCCCTTCCCTCCCACCTTTCATCACTCCTCTCCCCCACCCTTCCCTCTCCTTACTCTTTCTGCTCCAGGGATTTCTGTATCTTCTCCATTCCATACCCTCGCTCCTTTGTGGATAAGCTGCTTTCTCCTAACACTTTCTTTCCCTCTGGAACCTGCTCCCCTTTCCTCGGTCTCTCCCTCACTCCTGCCTTTAGGCACCTGCATAGGCATTCTCCTGCTCTCCCTGTCCCTGTCAACCCCACCGCCTGATCCCCTGCTAAGAACTCCCCTAAATCAAGGCTAGTTGTGATTTCGCCCTGGTCTGTTTCTGTACTCCAATATCCTGTGGGCACATGCGTCCTAGCTGTGTTCACCATTTTACTATAGCTGCCTTTGTTAACTACCTTCACTTCTCCTCCTCCTCTACACCTTACTCTTCCTATAATTGATCCCTTTCAATAGCACTATTGTACATGAATTGTTCGCTGTTATTTCACTGTTGCTTCCTTGTTGTTTATTTCTGATGTGGAACCTTTATAAAAGAGCCTTGGCTCAAAGGTACTTGTAATCCTAGAATAAATAAAATAAAAAAAAATTAAAATATCACTGTGACCCTCCCCAAAAGGCATTGCACACTTTATTGTATTTTTGCACTGTTGTCCACACATTTTGCATTAATCTATGCTGTTAATGTACCTGATCATCACATTTGCTCCCTACATTTGTGATGTTGCCTATGTAAATGCAATTCTGATGTTTTGTAATTTTTATTCTATCTGTACTCTCCGCCCCCCCTCCCCAGGGTCACACCATGGAAATGAGCCTCGGTTCAGTATGCCTATCGCAAATTTTTAAATAAATAAATAATACATAAACCTTACAGTAATCTCTGTTACACTGTCAAGTACAGCCTGATCACCATGGTGCATGAATTCTTCCTATCAGCCTGCCATTCTCTAGCACTGCTGAATGACTGGAATGATGCATTGTGATTCTGAATCAGCATTTGTAAACAGTTGGTGGACGGACTATTTTATGAAAAATCTCCCTCTCAATGAGGAAAACATTCAAAAGGTACACTTCTAACACTTTTTTTTTTGAAATATGTACTTTTATAATAGCAATAAGGCACTCCCAGAATCGGTGGTCCTGGAAGCATCACTGTCACATGAGATAGGCGGCATTGCTGGAAAAGGAAGAGCAATACATCTTACCAGGATGGAGATCCCCATGGGCCTTAAAACTACTGTATAACTAGCAGGCTAATTTAGAAAAAAACTCTAAATAGCAAACAAAGGGAAAGACATGCCAGGACTACATACACAAACCAAAACACTCTGCATGACATATGTTTTAGCAAATTTTGACTGTACTGCTCCTTAACTCACTTCCTAGCGGCAATATGGCACTCAGTTGCACCTTGTGCCCCATTAGGCTCCGAGGGGTGATTAACAGACTATTACTGTAACTCCTGGCCATGCTTTCTTGCTTAATTATTTATGTAAGATATGTTAACACCAGTCTGTGGTGTGTCACTCTGGTGTGTCACTCTGCTGCATGCGAGACCCTGGCTCAGATTCCAGTTCTAACTCGCCACAATGTATCAGTGGGGCTTCTGCATCAGGTGCTGGTCCCAGAAGCATAGCTTTAGATATCCTGCTACTAAATTGACTCCTACAGTGGGACTTGGACACCACTGACAGTGTGGGAGACCATGTGACATCTGTCATCCCCCACTATTAGGAGCACATGGCAAGAGGCTCAGCTGTGGCCAGCGGGGGCTGTGCATTACTGGCTGGTCTGCAGAGTGTGGGTGGAGGTGTACTGCTACAAAACTGACCCCAACAGTGGGACTGGGACACCACTGATATTGTGGGAGACCATGCAATGTCTGTCATCCCCCACTATTAGGAGTGCATGGTGAGAGCCTTTGTTTTTGCCAGCAGGGACTGTGCATTACTGGCTGGTCCATGGAGTGTGGGTGCAAATGTACTGCTACAAAATTGACCCCTACAGCAGGACTGAGACACTGCTGATGTTGTGGTGGGTGAACATGCAATGTCTGTTATCCCTCTCAAATTGGAGTGTATGGTGAAAACCTGGGCTGTGGTCTGTGGGGACTGTGCATTACTGGCTGCTTCAGGGAACATGGGAGTAGGTGCACTGCTACCACAATGACCCCTATTGTGGGACTGGAACAATGTTGACATCGTGGGTTACCATGCCATGTCTGTCATCCCAGCCAATAACTTTACATGGCGGGAGCCATGACTGTGCTCATTTTGACCTCTGTGTCACATGCTGGTATCAGAAGCGTGGGTGTGGACATCCTCCTACAAAAGTTACCCCTACAGCAGGACTGGGACAACGTTGACATCCTGGGAGACTACTCAGCATCTGTCATCCCCCACCAATAGGGTTACATGGTGGAAGCCTTGGGTGTGACCTGTGGCAATGGGAGAGATTGCACACCAGAAGAAAAAGCCCATTCCTCAAGCATAGCTCCATCTGCATGCCCCACCCACCTCAGAGCTGCCGAAAGGACAGGGCCTCTCCGCCCTTCCTCCACAGCTAGATATCACTTTGACTCAACACTTCAGTAAGCCATATTCCACCACTGCTTGGCAGAGTGGAGATCTGTATTATGATTCATATTATGTTACCAAAATACAAACTTGGAATCTAAATATGTGAGAGGCAACTTGATTATTTTAGATGATCCCAAGAGCAAATCTTATTTCTAGTTTACCGGACCTTACATAAATCCCAAAATGTCATGCATTTTGCAAGACAAGAACAAGTAACCTGTATTGTACTATTCACTAGCTTTTATTTAAGCAACACAGTCTTGAAATAGGCTGTATAAGTAGTGCCGCTGTTGAGAAAATTGATGTCCTTGTCAATGCCCGCTTCGATGCCATCAACTACTGTCCCCCTGATCATCGCTAAGACACCAAAGGTCAGGCCTTGGCTTGGGCACTACTATACCTACTACAGATGGTAGACTGCCATCATTGGACAAAGACCCATCGATGCAGGTAGTCCCAGACTCTTTGCATGGTGCCTTTGACTCTCAGGCCGTGCTGGTGTTGTTTTCAGAAATGACTTGTCACATTCTGCTAGGGTTACAGATCCAGGCAGTTATTCCAGCAACTGGGCCTCCTGGTGCTCAACCTCTGTTGATGGGTTCCACTAGCATACCACAGATTCCTCCTCTCAGCCACCGCAGGTGTTGCCACTCCATTCTGCAGCTCCCGCTGTCAAGCGTACTGATGAGAACAAAGTGGAATATAATCCTGACCTCATGAACTTAGAGGAGGAGTATGAGGGAGAAATATTGGCAAGTAATTAAAGGAGAACTGCACTGCACCTATAAGTCCTTTTTACCAGCAGAAGCTGTTTTTTGAATACTAGCTAAAATTCTGTTATTGTTCTAGCTGTCCAGGCTTTTTAGTTATCCTAGTGGGTGTTTCTGATTTACATGCTGTTGCTAAGAACCATTTTAGAGCTCTATGATGTAATTTAGGGGTTGACTCATGTTGCTGTGGCAGTGTTATTGCTAATGGTTGTTACAGTGCTAGCATTCTGCCAACATCGGAATCTGTGATGGTGAACCTGAGCACCCCACAACATGAGCGACATACAGCCAGATGAAAAAAGTAATACAAGTGCCCAATCGACACCTAAATACCCCAGTACATGCCACAATATCCCAGCCCACAGCACACACAACATTTGAGTATTGCAGGGGGATCTGTTCCCCCCAACTTAATATAACCAACTCCGAGGTTGCATCAAGGTTGCTAGGGGTTAGTAATTTTGATCGGTTCCACAGAGTTTCACGCAGCAAAAGTAGAGACAGGAGGCTTAGATGCTGCAAGTGATCCTTTACTAGGACAAGTGCTTAGGCAACACAAACTTCACAGCCAGCTCACAATAGCACATAGGAACTCAAAACAGACACAGGAGCCACAAGCCGCAAGCACCCATACAGTCCAGAATCATACAGGTTACCACTCAGCAAGCCTGCACCCAAATCCCTTCATGACAAATCCAGCCAGATGCCCAAAACACCAGGTGCTGTGAAGCCCAGGTCGCACAACTGCCCCACAACAACCCGCGGTCACTGTGATGATGGCGGCAATATTAAGTCACCGTCCTAATGGTATACAAGTTTATGTCCCTGTTCTATGCTTAAGTAATAAGCCACAAGGGGGCGTGAGTTATCGGGGGATTTACCATGGATGGAGTGGTTTGCCCACATGGTGCAGCCAAGAGAGTAATCACAGCCATGGTAATCTCCGATAACCCACATCCTCTGAGTGGGTTAGTGCGATTATACCAAGGTTCATTTTTTTACTATAATAAAATACAACTTTAAAGATGTTGCTTTGTGTTTATATTTGTATTGTATTTATTCCTGGGCTGCAGATGATAGGGATGTTGATGACCTTTTGTATCACTACTACCATTTTTATTTGCTCATCAGCCAGTGGTTATAAGAGGATTTATACCAGTGATAAACTGCCAGTCTGACCATTTCATTGGCTGTTCACTTATGTCCATGGTATAATTCTATTGTTGGTACAATGTATTTATGTTCTACTGTGACACTCTGAGGTTGTTTGGAACATAAACTACATCACATAGTTCTAAATGGTACTTACCACCAGACTGTCAAACAGAAACACCCACTAGGATTCTTCAAAGGCCTGCATAGATGAAACAAAAACATAATTCTAACCAGCACTTAAAAATAGCTTCTGTTGGGAAAACTGACTTACAGGTTCAGTGCACTTCTGTTTTAAGCAACAGTCTCTTTGAAATACTTTGGCATCTGAACTAACTATCCAGGACTAGAGGGCATGGGATGAAGTTGGAGGGAGGATGATTCAGAGGAAACGTGAGGAAGAATTTCTTCACAGAACGGGTGGTGGACAAGTGGAACACCCTGCCAGAGGAAGTGGTGGGGGCTGAAACAATCACGGGATGTAAGACTGCATGGGATAGAGATAAAGGAATTCTGGAGGTCAGGGGTAAGGGGCAACAGACTTCTAGGAAAACATAAACTGAACTTACAAGCTCAAATGGGCAGACTGGGTGGGCCATAGGCCCTTAATTGCCGACACTGTCTATGTATCTATATATCTATGTAACTCGGTAGAAGCACAATTCATTGGTGACAGTCTTGTCCCTTCTTCGGGGGGGGGGGGTTACTGGAAAAGTATGTTCTTTGACAAGTCCCTTTTAGTTGGTACCCTCATTATGACAATTTCTATTTCAGCTTTGCACATAATCAGTCCAGCACATGACAGTTTAGAAAGTTCTTAGCAAAATATTCACACATATTAACCCCTCGACGAACCCAATGCTGCCAGGTAAAATTTCACTCCAAGTTCTTTCATTATTGTATTGAGGGAGCTCAGGAGGTACTGGCTGTACCTCTGATGGTCTTATTTAACAGCTCATTGGAAACAGGAGTGGAATCAGAAGACTGGAGGAAAGCAAATATATTCCTACTTCACAAAAGTGGTAGCAGGGAAGCGCATTCTTGTTACAAGAACACTTTCACTCATTGACAGCTCAGTGGGCTGGCTGGCCATGATGGAGGGAGGAGGGCTGTGCTGGCCCACCCGCTGCTGGGTTTGGGATGGAGGTAGGAGCAGGGTGGTGGTACTGGACATCTGCTGGGGTGGGGGGCACTAGACCACCAGGGAAATCATGGGACTGGGGATCGGGGATGTGGAAGGGGGTGGGAAACTACTAGACCACCAGGTTTTTTTTTTTAAAGTACGGGTCAGCACTACTTGGGTTGGATGGAGATGGGGATGAGGGGGTGTTACTAAATAGACAGTTTGGGCAGGTGCAGTGGAGGGGAGGGACCATTAGCCACCAGGGATATGTTATGTACTTGTGGAGCAGGTGGGGGGGGAGAGACCACTAGCCACCTGGGATATGTTAATGTACTTGTGGGGCAGGTGGGAGGAGGGACCACTAGCCACCAGGGTTGGGGATGGGTGGAAGTGTGGTTTTCTGCCTCCCAGGGCTTGATAACTTTCATAGACATTTTCTGCTCTGCCACAGGCAGAAGTTCGGAAACTTCCACGAAAGTTCCCTGATTTCTGCAGATGTTCTGCAGGGGCAGAAAACTATACTTTCACCCATCTCTAAATGTAGTTGAAGCACAGAAACCAGGGGCAGAGTACAAAATGGGTGGAGTGAGTCTGACAACCACCAAGCAGCAAAGACACCTGGGGTGATTATATCTGGTGACCTAAAGGTAGTCAAGCAGAGTGACAAGGCAGTTGGGAGGGTTAGTAGGATGCAGGGTGCATATGGCGAGGTATCACTAGCAGAACTATGTAGATGTGGTGTTGCCTCTGTATAGATCACTGTGTCCATTTCTGGAGAACACTGTAACATGATAACCATCTACGAGTTTTGTGCATATGATTTTATATAAATACATGTTTTAGACTTCTGCTTGGGAAACAGGCCAAGCAGCAAAGCCTCATGGAACATAGGATTTTAAAAGAGAGGAAAGAAGGGTCTGCCCTCTCACTGACACAGTAGATAAACTAATTAAGAGCTTCCTTTTTGACATCTACCTGTCAGAACCTGTGTTAGCTGCTATAACAGGTTGTAAAACAGCCACTGTTTTGAACCTAGTAAACTAGCCTTTAAAGACTGCATTTTTATGACATCAGGAGGTAAGCCGATTCTGACAGATACCTGTGGAAATTCTCACAGCAAAGAGAGGTGTTTTGCAGGATGTTCTGAAACATCAAAGGGGGAGTGCTATTAAAAATTTATGCTCTGATGAGGAAATAGACGGTCTTGTTTATAATTAAGATATTGCTGTCTTTGCAGTTTCCAAACAGGCAGTCAGCTGAAGCATTTGGGTATGCAGTGGTCATGATACAAATTACTTATAGGACTAAGAGTGACCTCATGTGTTGTGACATCACAGGGAGGTTGGGACTATAACTTTGAATATTATCAGCCGGCTGAAAGGACAGGATCATCTTCTACTTTGGACTCCTGAAAGAACACACTCTTGTTCCAACTTTGCAAGACTTAACACACTTGTGTTCTGGACTTAAGAAGCATGTCTGCCAAAATTAGGTAATTTCAGCACCACTATTTACCAACTGAAACTGGGATAGGATTAGTTACTCAGTATAAGGTGGTTTGTGTACAATTGTCTATTTATTTTTATGACTGTACCATTAATGTGATATGTTCTGTATTTTGTATTTTATTTACTATTTTTAATTTTAGTAAACTTTGTTTTCCTTAAAATCCTGCCTGAGGCATTTTCTCATTTTGAGTGTGAATGCTGGGATGGTGTTGATCATTCTGACATAACTGTTAAAGTGCTTATAGTGTGTCACCATATGCAGCAAGGTTAGGAAATACCTAGGTCTCCACTGAGTCAGAAGGGGGATTGTAAACCAGGTCATGTGTCCGCTGGGTTAAGTATTGCACTGCTTTCCCTGAAGAGGGTGTGATATTTGGACCTGTTACCTGGGTGTGCTAGCGAAAAAGGGCTCATATTTGACCCCAGGACTTGAGACTGATAGTTGCTCGGACCCAAAACAGACAGGAGGGTTTCCCTGTTTGTCTCCTGTTCACATATTGCACTTCAAGGTTGGGCACTGTGGGAGCAGAGGGCCTGACCCTCAGAGTGTGCTTTTCTTGACAACTACATCTCCAGAAGGGCATAGACAGGGTGAAGGTGATCCAGAGGAGGGCAACTAAAATGGTGCAGGTTCTGTATCAGAAGCCTTATGAGGAGAGACTAAAGGACCTAGATATGTACACCCTGGATGAAAGGAGGGAGAGGGGGTTATGACAGAGACCTTTAAATGTCTCTCAACAGTAAACAAGGTACAGGAGGGAAGTATTTTTCAGAAGAAAAGGTGCTCAAGAACTAGTGGACATGCTATGAAGCTGGAGGAGGGTAGAGTCAAAAGAGATGTGAGGAAGAACTTCTTCACAGAAAGAGTGGTGGATTCCTGGAACAGCCTCCTAGAGGAGGTGGTGGGGGCAAAAGCAGTGGTAGGGTTCAAGAATGATGGGATAGGCATAAGAGAATCTTAGGGGAAAGGAAGTTGGGATGGGAGAATGGGCCAGAGATCAAGCAGGATTTATATTGATACTGTAGGCAGAAAAAAATAGGGAGACTAAGTGAGCCAAGCAGTCCTTACCATCCTTACTGTCTTGGTTGCATTGCTGGAAGTTGAAAAAATACATCTTTTTTGAGAAATGGTCATATTTTTATACAGTACGTTTTATGGAGCAAACATTTTTCATCTCACGTCATTAGATAGAATGACAGTTATACAGAATGTTGCTTACATTCTAGCTATAAACTTTCGATAAGTTTTTTTTTTTGCCAGAGTCAGCAAGATAGAGTTTGAACTTTGTCATAGTTTATTATAACCCATACTTTCAATTCAGAAGCTTTGGAGTCACACTGTTGTGACAATAAAACAGCTTTGGCATTTTACCATGACAGAATTAATACATTCTATTGCTCTCATTCATTTCACTAAACTGCTAACACATATGATGCACTGTTTATGAATTATTCAGTGTTGCTTGTCTGTCTGTTCCAAACCGAAGCTTGAGATGACATTATGTGTGAACTCTGACTTTTCAGAAAAATTATCAGTTTAACAATATACATTTCTCCACATAAATAGGCTACAACAGCTAACAGAAAATGAGAAAAGCAGATAGGTGGGGAACATTTCAGGCCTATGTCAGGCTTTGATCTAGACCTGACAAACTATGACTCTGTATGGCCCACAGATCCCTGCTGTTAGAGTAAGAAGCTGCAGGGTGAAGGACTGTCAGGGGATCTAGATGGTAGGCATCAGGCCCAGGTAGGTGTGTTAGAGGGACAGAGTGCAGCATCATCCGAAGTAAGGCTGAGCAAATGTGAAAGTTGACAATTTCAGTTCAGCTTTGATGGGATGGGTACCCCCGTCATAGATTTGGCTTCGACACTTTGGCTAAATACACTTTGGGTCCTTGGTATATGGGTCTAGTAAGCTAAAAATAGAGGTAAGAGGCATCCTTCCACAACTTTTTGCCAATTCTACTCCACCCCAACCTCTTCCACCCTCCCATGTACCTCCAGTCATTTTTTCAAAAATAAACTCCGACAACACATGGCACAGTTCCAGGAGTGAGACATCTTTTACTTTCTTCTTAAAAAAAAAAAAGGTCGGCGGGGGGGAAGATGGATAAAGTGTTTGGGGTAGGTAAAGGGGTGGCCATAAAGTCCCACTGCAGCAATAATTCAAGCTCAAGGTACCAGAAACGAAAAGTACTGTGTCATCCTCACAAATGTGGATGTGCAAGGACACACAGACAGAGGAGTCATTTAAGAAAATGGAGAAGAGAAGAGGGCCACAAATGGAGCCCTGGGGTAAGTCAGATCTAATTTGCAAAGGGACTGCTAGCCAACCAAGACTGACTGGTGATAGACCAACATGTTGGAGAGGAACCAACTGACTTCCAGGTTTGATCACTCTGGCCCCTCAATCTGGTGCCAAGGGAAAGATAAGTAACTGTCTGGATATTGCTAAATCTGGATATAGGATTTTGTTAACAGCACTTATTACATTTCCTCTCGGAGTGGGGGGGGGTTGGGGTAGGAAGAAGTAGGCTGCTGGTTAACTAGGATCTGCAGCTTATCCAGTAGGTAGGGAAATGGGCAGACTGGTTGGGCCAAGCGGTCCTTATCTGCCGTCAAATTCTATGTTTCTATGTTATGTTTCTATGGAACCTGCAAAAAAGAAATGTGATCATTAATAAATGACAGCGATTTCATCATTCTTAATATTTCATCACTGATTTATAGCAAGCCTTGTTCCTTTCTGATACAGCTTAGCTCATGCATTTTAAATGCATTTCTCTGATAGCTAAAATTTGATTTGTGTATCCAAGAGTGCTTGATTTGGGCTTGCTACTGGCCTGAATGCACAGGCAACCATCTGGTTTATGTTCAAATCCATTTCTCTCTCTCACCTGCTCTCTCTCTCACTCTCTTGCACTCTCCCTCTCTCTTTCTCTCAAAGTTCTATCAAATTATTTGCACTGAAAGAAAATATATCCAACTGTGCCTTATGAAAATTACATGAGGGCTCACAGAAAAGTGGATATTTTCAGAAATCAATTTAATAAAATTTTTATAGTATACTTTAATAATTTATATAATATAGGCCCAATTTTCCCAAAACTACAGCTTTAAAACATACTAAAAATGAAAGGTGCAAACTAAATGAAGATAAGAAATCCTGAAAACTTTTACCTTGCCCAAGGAAAGATTTAAAGTATCTATAAAAGGTCATTCAATTATTAAGCATTGCTTTTCTCAGCATCAGTAATAATTGCATGTACGGAGCGTATACACTAGGAAACATGACACAGCTGTAGAGGAAATTGGGTTATGGATCATAAGCTGAAAGTTCTCCATACTGACCCTTTTTTGTCAATTATTCAATGTGTACTGTGAAATGAATTTATTTATTTACCTCTACATGTCATTTACTGTACCTGGCGGATCTTGGCACAGTATTTCAAGTACAGTGAGAGCCTATATGTACCCAGCTTTGTACTGTAGCTAGCTGGGCCGAAGAACTGGCAGATCATGTGACTTAATCAAGGTCACATAACAATAGACCAGTGACCATCTTAGGATTGTTACCTGTAATTTTATGTCCCATGATTCAGTGCTCCAATCCCCATACCACACTGCGTCAGTTTTCCTGCTTAAGCATATGGGTGTGTGAAGGAGTCTTCCTCTCAGATGTAAATTAGAACATTCTAGTCTTTTTTTGTGTATTTTAGGATTGGTTTCTGTGTGTTTAAACGCTGCAAGCAAATGATTAAATTGTCACAGTTCTGCTGGTGACTGTAATGGGGGAGATTGTCTTGAGCACCTCTAAAACGAGCCTTCAGAGTACTTAACTGGAAAGCCATCATGGCTAGCCTTCTAGGACAAACTCTTTCCACAGCCAGCATTTATGAGCCAGAACTGGATAACAGGCCAGCTTGGGCTCAAACTGCACCTCTCAACCTTTTCCCACTGAACATGAAACGTGGACACTCGTACTGTGAGAAACATGTGGGACACTGGTTTGCATCATGTGGGACTCATTGTCAGATAGGGAAGTGCAAGTTGAAAACACTGTGGAAACTGGTGCCTTTATTGTGCAAAGTTTATTATGATTTCACAGTACAGGCCCCCATATTCTGCCAGCTGTGCTTGAGCAAGCGCTAGAGCCAGCACATGCCAACATAGATATTCTGAAGTAGCGCACCTACGCTAACACCTCTAAATATTGGGCAATATCGCAGTGCACAAATGCAGCACAACAACATAGCACAGTGCAACAGCACAGGGTGCAAGCACAGCACTGAATACAATGCTGTACACAGGTGCAGTGCAAATAGTGCATAAAACAGTGAAAGGGACATGGGGTGGGGGGGGCTCTACAATGCCAGTGTGACAAGAAACACGTCGACCGGCATCACAGTGCCAAGCTCCATGTCAACCGCGATTTGCAGTCAGCATGGAGCTGCACACATCGGTGTGTGTTTTTTCTTCTGGGAGATTCGGCCCCTCACCCCCGTTACTAATAGATATCAACTCTGAGTCAGAGTTGGTTCGGGGTGGGGGTGCAGGTTGAGGGAAAGTGTTGCCGGGTCCCAGGCGGTCTTCTACTGTGACATGGCGCCGTTGTCAATATCGACGCATGTCGCAATATAAGTTTCACTGATCAGGGGGCATACCAGACAGGGGTGTGAGAGGCGGGCACCAATGTAAAATACACAACATAGCAGTAAATGTAAGAGAAAGAGTTTACTCAACATAAATGGGCAACAGCAAACAGAGAAAAAACCTACAATAATAACAGAAACAACATTAAAAAAACAAAGGTTATCCGCCCGTATAAGGGGAAAACAAAGCAAAAGGGCAACAGCTCATAAAAGGGGGAAAAACAAAGAGAATGGACAACTGTCCATCAAACAAGAATCCATGCCCTCAAAGGGCTGCAGATGGTGGTGGTGGCTGCTGCCTTTGTACTGCCCAGCACCCTGCAGATTCTTTATCCAGCACACGTGCACACGCATGTGTGCAGGATACTGGCTATGCAGGAGCCACACTGGCCAGTAGCAGGGTTAGGGCCCAGGCACACACACCAGTGGTATACACACACACACACACACACACACACACACACACACCACAAAGCCATATATGGATGGAAACATCATGCAGCACTGTGTGCACTAGGCAGAGTAACAAATGAGTGCAGCGGTGTGGTAGGAGATTGAGCACCTGACACATTGTACTGAAGTCACCATAACACCAGCATGGGATGCAGAGCTGTCTAGGCATCCTCTGTCCCAGCAGACGCCGGTCCCTGCCTAATGATAGGGGCCCCCCATACAGAGGCTGTTCAGGTCATTGGTCCAGTTGCATCCCAGTAGTGTTGTAATGTATGCATGGCACTGCCCATGTGCCATGAAAGGTCCACACAGTGGACATCACTGTATCAGGTAGGCACTACCAGCTATTCATCACAATGCCAAACAAATACATGATAAGATACATTCAAGGCCCATCAATGACTAACCCCGCTTTGAACCCTATGCCTCATAAGGTCGGCTCTGGTGATATACAATGAGCTGGCACCCAGTGCAGAAGGGTATATTGTTTAAGCAGGAGTAGCACACTAAGCTAAGCTTGTTTCCAGATGTGACCTGGGAGAGTGCAAGGGAGTTAAGTAACTTGCTCAGGATCACACAGTATGCATCTAGGCGACTGTGGAATTCAAACCCAGGTCTCCAGATCTGCAGCTCAGAGTCTTAACCCACTGCACTGTACTGCCTCTGAAGGCGCTGGAGCTGGCACCAATATGGGCAGGCTGCCATAAATGTTGCACACAGCATGTCACAGGGGTGTACAGTTACAAGGCTCCACGACAGGTCATCGACAAAAATGTTGTCGAGCGACCAGACAGCGAAACCGGCAGGTCAACCGCTTTTTGCAGTCAGCTGCCGGCTCCAAAGAAAACAAAGTGCTTTCTTAGGGGCCTCCGAACCCCACGCTTAAGAATTATCAACTCTGAGTCAGAGCTGCTTTGGGGGCAAGACCTCTGAAAGACCGGGATTTATTTATTTATTTTTTATTTATTTGAGTCCTGGATTACAAAATACCTTTGAGCCAAGGCTCTTTTACAAAGGTCCCATGTCAGTTAGTACAGACAATATAGATCAACAGGTTTCAAGGTACAGAATAAAAAAACAGTTACTTCAGTTGTCATAAATCATATTTATACCGACAGTACATATAAACACTAGGAGGAAGCAGGCAACATAGGGAAAGGGGCAGAAAGGAGGAGAGGGTGTGGGCAGAGTAGGACTGAGCATAGCAGCCTATAGGGCTTTGTCAGGACAGACACAGGGTAAGAGCAATTGATGGGCAAAGGACTGACAAGTGCTAGTAGAGAGGACATAAGCAGTCAGCAGAGGTGGTCTGCAGCAGCGCAGAGAAACATTGCTTAAGCGTGGCAGTCCCAGGTGTTAGCGTCTATTAGGGAGAGGTGGAGCTTAGCCTTGAAAGCACCCAGTGTTAGTGAGGTAGAGATGTTGCTGGTGAGACTGTTCAGCCAGCTAGGAGTCCTATATGCAAATGACCTTTGGCCTTAACATGCGTGACAGTGGGGAATTTGCAGGATTTGGGGCTTAGCGCTCCTGGTGTTTCAGTTGTTGATTAGTGCCAGGTTCCAGTGTGGACACTACAGTGACGTGGCGCTGTAGTGTCATTCACTGCACCGGTGTCACTGTCGAGGAGGTATGCGCAGTTACAAGAGTGACCAGTGCCTACCACCACCAAACAGGTATTCATACCTGGGCCCAACCATGTGACACAATAGACCTAACAAACAATGACAGGCATATCACCTGGAGCAGTGAGAATTACTCTTTCTGCCCTGGTGTACCAAGTTTGTGGGATGGGGACATGCCACTGCATGGTGAAATGCATGCCAAGGCAAAGTATACACACAGGGCAATATCCCTGTTGCAATGGCAGTTGAACCAGTAGATGGCACAGCCCCTGCCACACCACAGTGTCAGTAGTGGGACAGTGCCTCAGTGGCCAGATGAGTGTCCAGGATCACAACAGTCTAAGTGCTGCCCTCACAGGAATGCGTGCAACCTGGTGACACATACCCATGGACATCCCCCTTCCACAGCAAAGACATGCAACATAGTGTAGACATGCAACACAGACTGTGAAACACAGACTATGAAACACACAAAGTAGGGCACTTATGTGGATGCATGGCAGAAGACCAGCTGGCCTCCATGAACTCCCACCTTCCTCTGTCATGGCTGGGTGCTCCCTTCCACTGTCTGGCATTCTGCTGGCCCCATCGTTCCTTTCAATCCCTGGACATCCCTGGCTGGGTGCTCTTGTCTGTGGAGGGGAACAAAGGTGACATGTGATCAGTAGCATGCAGCGAACACATAGTACATTACCGGGGGCACTAGACAGTACACATGCCTATACATCAGTACTGTGCCACCACAACCATATGTGCATGGCGGGGATGGACAGGACCATGCACAGACCCATTCTGTGGGTGTGCATTTGGGCTGTGCAGAGGTTAAATATTATTTCCTGAATACCACAAATAGTACGGCCCCTGAATATTCAGAAGCCCTTCCTGAATAGGGGACTATTCGTACATGGGAAAGAGTATTTGGCCAGCTACAAAATAAAAAAAAATTGGAATAAGAAAAAAAGACCCTACCCCTCCTTCCCAGCCCAAAAACTTCAGTAAAAGGTAACCCCCATCCCCCAACCTCTATCAGCAGTACAATCCCACCTCCCCCAGCACCCACAATTTGTTATATTTAATTACAAAATGTTAAATAAATAACTTAATGGGCAACCAGCACAACCCACCCACCTTTAAGGCCGGTTGCTATCTCTCTCTCTTCTTGTATAGCTCATTTTGGAAAAAAAGCCAGTTATGTCCCCCTACCTCCAACCCTGGCAGCACCCTCTATCTCCCCCCCATCTAGTTCTTGATAGGAGAAGGCGACTGGCACAAATCCACCCTCCTCAATGGCTGGACGCCTCTTATAAATAAAGCGTTTTTCACTCGTTTTGTTAAAAAAAACATCAGTTTTGTCGCCCACCCCACCCAAGCAGCACCCTATTCCTACCCTCCACCTCCCTCAACACCCAGCTCTTGATAAGAAAAGGTGACTGGCACAAATCCACCCTCCTCAAGTGCTGGCTATAGTGCTAGCACTAGAACTACGCAATCACAGTACAGCTAGGCACAAAACTACAATATTCAGTGAATGCAAATTAGCTAATTTTTAATTTGTTCTATTTATTTATTGAGCTCTCGAATTAAAACCTTTGAGTCAGAGACTATTACACAGGCTCCATGTCAAACACAAGACAAACAGAAATGAGAACTAAATACAAATATGGGTGGATACATAAAATGAGTACAGGAGAAAAAATATTTACATTTATACATGTTACAGTAGAAGGTACTACAATAATTTTGCAGTCCATGCCCTAAGTCCACATTTGCATGTCATTACTGGAATGTGTTCAGTCATTTATATGTCTTATTGCACCTGAGAATAAAGAAACATAGAATCTGATTCTGATGGCAAGTAAGTGCCGCTTGGCCTACCCAGTTTGCCCATTTTTTCCTACCTACATTCTCACAGCAGACTCTGCGTGATCTATAGCTCTTCCCCCCCCTTCCTTTTCTACTACTATTCATTTGTACAGTACCTATCCCATATATTCTTGAACCCCACCACTGTTTTTGCCCCCACCACCTTTGCTGGAAGGCTGTTCTGGGAATCTATCACTCTCTCTGTGAAGAAGTACTTCCTCACATCTCTCCTGAAGCTGCCACCTTCCCGCTTCATATCATGTCCCCTTGTTCTTGAGCACCTTCGTTTCTGAAAAATACTTCCCTCCTGTTGCTTCTTTACTCCTGAAAAGTATTTAATGGTCTTTAACATATCCCCCCCCACTTCCAGGTTGTACATGTTGAGGTCCTTTAGTCTTTTCTCATAGGACTTTTTATATGTACAAGCACCATTTGAATTGCCCTCCTCTGGACTGCCTCCAATCTATGTCCTTCTGGTGATGTGGTCTCCAGAATTGGGCACAGTACTCAAGGTAGGGTCTTACCAGTGATCTATACTGGGGAAACAACACTCCCCTCTTTCTGCTGGTGATACCCATTCTATGCACCCCAGCATCCCACTAACCCTCCCGACTGCCTTGTTGCTCTGCCTGGCCACCTATAGGTCATCCGATATGATTACCACTAGGTCTCTTTTCTGCTTTGTTGTCATCAATACCACTCCACCCATTTTGTACTCAGTCCCATGATTTCTGTGCCCAAGTAAACTATTCTGCACTTCTTTGCATTGAAACACAACTGCCATCCATTTGACCACTCTTCAAATTTTCCCAGGTCTCTGCTTATCCTTTCCACCACCCTCCAGAGAGTCCACCCTGTTGCAGATCTTGGTGTCATCCGCAAAGAGGCAAACCTTCCCTCCCAGCTAATCTGCAATGTCACTTATAAAGACATTAAAGAGGATTGGTCCCAGTTCTGATCCCTCAGGCACCCTGCTGGTCACCCTCCCTTTCTCAGAGTGAACTCCGCTTACCACCACCCTCTGTCGCCTCTCCCCTAACCAATTTCTTGCCCAATTTATGACCTTTTTACCCACCCTTAACCTGCTCAGCTTGCTCAGTAGTCTCCTGTATGGAATGGTGTTGAAAGCCTTAGTGAAATCCAGGTAGACCACATCCGCCGCTCCTCCCTGATCTAATTCCTTGGTCACCCAGTCAAAGAAATCTATCAGCTATGTCTGACTTGACCTTCCCTCTGTGAAGCCATGCTTCCTCAGGTCCTGTAATCTCTTAGATTCAAGATATTTCACAATCATTTCTGCCGACAGTGTTTCCATTAACTTTCCCACCACCAATGACAGGCTGACTAGCCTGTAGTTTGCAGCCTCTTCCCTGCTACCACTTTTGTGAAGTGGAACTACATCTGCCCTTCTCCAGTCCTCCTAAGCCACTATGCTGTCCAGTCAGCTGTTAAATAGAACTGTCAGAGGTGCAGCAAAGTACCTCCCTGAGCTCTCTCTAGACCCTTGGATGTACCCCATTTGGCCCCATTGCTTTGTCCACTTTCAGATTAGCGGCCTTCAGGACTCTCGCCTCTGAAAAAAGACTAGTCTCCACCCCCCCAAGACTCCTGTTAATTTTTTTCAGTCCCTCCCCTTGCCTTTCCTCTGTGAAGACTGAGCAGAAATATTTGTTTAAAGAGCTGCTGACACAGTCAGGTAAACTTTAACAAAACGTAATATTTAGGCACAGTCATCCAGCTTGTATTTCCCATTAGTTCTGTGTTTCTCCTCCTCATTATTTATTACTGAGGTCATTTATATGAAAATAGGATTTCTGCTCCTGAAGAGTTAATTTATTCCTGCTGCTTTCACCCTACCTGAAGTCATAGAGCACTTCTTGTGACCTCACAGTTAGTCACATGGCAATGGACTGTGATGTCACAACAGAGGATTATGACTTGTAGTAGGGAATAAGCTATCGAGGCAGATGAACTCAAGATAAACTCTAAGTGACAACGACCATGTATTCATACACATTTCCTTTGTAATAAATTATGGGGAGGAGAAAAATATTTCTATTTTTTTTTCATTTCATTCATTTTATACTGAAAAATCTGTGAGCAAAAAATGCCCATTTTCACAGACATCCAGTGACAATAACAATATAAAGAAATATAATAATCAACAATTTAACATGAACAGGAACAACAAAAAACATATAATAACATAATAAAAACATTAAACACAATTACAGACAACCTCAGACAAAAATGTTTGTTCAAGTAAACCCTTAAAACCTGACACAGTGCGACAGACAGTTATATTATTTGGTAATTGGTTATACTGTATAATCAAGTCAAATTGTATCGAATTCTGCAAAAAATTTGTTCTATTCCGAGGTAGTTTAAACACCTTTCTTGTACTAGTTCTAGTTGAAATAGTAGACATGGAGATGGGGAACAAACTAGCAATGCTATATGGCATAAAACCTATTTGAATCTTATGCAAAAGTTAAAGATCTAAGTTTAAAAAAGGCACTAGGAGGTAAACAGCACGATTTCTCATATAAGATGCAATGATGGGTCAAGCTAGGTAAACAGGCAATAAAACGTAATATTCTGTGGTATGTAGTTTTGAGTTTGTTTAGCATTTTAACAAAAGAACAAGAATAAACAATAGAGTCATACCTCACTAAGTAAAACAGAAAAATATTTGCCAAGAGGGTCCTTGTCTCAGGATTAAGAAACTTCCTAATACGGAATAACGCACCTAGACACTGATGTAAACAAGCAGTCAGTCATACAATATGCTGATCAAAGCTTAGATGTTGATCCAACATGAGGTCCAAATACTTAAAATAATAAACCCTTTCAACTGAATTGCTAAATTTATCACTAAGTTTGAAATCATAATTAGACTGGTTCCTACAATCAGAAAAAATCAAAAATTTAGTTTTAACAGAATTAAGTGTTAATCTGTGTCGATATATGAAATATAAAATATTAATGGAAAGCAAGCAGAATTTTACCTAAATACTGTGTTTTTTAAAGTTTTATTTTTGAGGCATCAGTAGCTCTTTAAGATGTCTGCCTTTTCCTGGTCCCCCTCTGTACAGTTCTCCCCTTCCCTGTTTAACCTTACAATCCCTCCCTTGGTCTTCCTCTTCTCACTTAACGTACCTAAACAATGTCTTGTCCTCTTTTTATACCACCTGGACTATTCTCTCTTTAGTCTGAAGCTTTGCACTCCTTACTGCGTTCCCTGCTTCCCCTGATACATGTCCCTATCCTTCTGCCTCTGCATCTCCTTGAATCTTCTTAATGCAACCCTTTTGGCCTTTACTTTTTCCGTACCTTTTTCATGATCCATAGCGGTCTCTTTTTCCTCTTGCTTTTGCTCACTTGCTTGACACGGAGGTTTGTTGATTTCACTATGCCCCCTTGTAGCTTTGCCCCCAGTTTCTCCTCCCCTCCTAGGTCATCTTCATCACCACCAGGTCATCCCTGAGGCATTCACCCATCTTTATAAAATTTGCCCTAAAAGAAGCAGACAGCAACATACAGCTTCCACAAGGGTATTGCAGGTGACAAGAGGTAAGTGTAATTTGAAATGGGCTGCAGACCACACTTATACGGGCATGGCTGGAAATGGATCACTTGATCCAGGCCACTTTCCTGGTTAAACAGAAATAAATAAATGGCCTATAGTAGGGGCAGAGTTGGTCATAGCAATGGGTTTACACTGTACCAGGAACTGGATGTAGCTGCATCTGTATCTGTATCTGCCCTCGCATCTGTGATATGCAAGCAGCTTGCTATGTGTTCAACCCTACCCTGCAGGGAAACATACTTGTCCTGGCCAGGGGGCACTGGGGCCTGCAGGCCACTGAGCCTGTGCTCTGTGTCCTGTTGTGTGTATGCAATACTCAGTGCTGTTCATCCTATCCAATTCCAACAGGTAGCATGATGGAGGAGGAACAAATACGTAAGTGGAGATTTTCCGAAGATGAGGAAATGGCCCTGGCCCACACCTGTGTGGCCAGTGAGGACCTGGTGGGCCATTGCAGGAGGGCCAGGGATGAAATATCAAAGGCCTGGCTTGAAATCACTGAGCCAGAGAATGCTGAGGGAGGCAAGGGCAGGATGGTGGAGGATGATGGGAAGAAGACTGATGACCTAAAGAGACAGACAAAGAACATCATGACCTAGGCTCATTCCAACCTCCAGGCCATAGGTGGTAGACCATGCACAGCAGAGCCCCTAGCCCCTGCAGAGGTAATTATGGCTGGCATGCTGCAGCTGGCAGCCATAATGGGTGTCCCTGAAGGTGGCTATGAAAGCCAAGTGGGACTGACCAAGCCATGTAAATGATTATGTTAGCCCAATCACATTGAGATTGGGTGTGCACATGCACCAGTGGTGTTGGAGGGTTGCATGTTTGCCAGGGGGAGCACATGCCATAGTGACATGTGCCACAGACAGCAAAGCAGCAGAGGGCAAGCACAAGATTTGGAGCACAAATCAATGTTCTGCCGACACTTCCTACCATAGCCCTATGCATGCAACCTGCAAAGGTGTCATCTGAAATACAAATAAATAAATAAATAAATAGGACTCAGTACCACACACAGGTGGGTCATCAGTGCTGCATGCACTGCCAGTGGTGGTGTACCTGCTGGATGGATTATACCATGGGTGTAGTCCACATGGTGTTATCCAGGTATCCCAGTGGTGTGGACATCTGCAGAGAAATCCCCTACCGTGCCACATGGGTATCATATACTGTGTGATCACTGGTGATGGGAGGTGTCTGATGTGCACAGTGCTGGGGGTATATGGGCACTGCACTGCATGGGTGGCATTTGTGTGTTTCTATACACAGTACACTGGGTCTGTGTGCTGACATGATCAAGCCAAAGATATGTGCATTACTCTTTTATTTATTTATTTCATGTTTGTTGACCGGGTAAGTACACTAGATAAATTCTGCCTATTTTCAGGCACGATCCAGGGGAGGGGGATACAGATGAATGCCAACTGACTTTGAACCAGATTAAGCTGTTGCAGTGTCCCTCTCGTCTCTCAACAGCTCAGTTCTTGGTGGCAGACACAGTTGAGGACAGCCAGCCTGGACCACCTAGAAGGATGCTGCTCCTTTGGCTGTCCCCTGCTTTGGCACAGGAGGAATAAGAGAGTGATGTGGAGACATTCTGGGTCCAGCTCCAACCCCATCGAGGACATTGTCCCTGGTGGCCCCACTGCCAATGGGCCCAGTCACCCCCTTCATGGACCACCCATCACTGCGCCACCCCAGGCCCATGCCCCAGGTCTATCCACCACTGTGCTGTCCCAGGCCCATGCCCCTGATGCAACCATGACTTTGCCATCCCAGGCCAATCCTCATGGCACAGCCACCGCTGAGCCACCCAAGGCCAATCCCTGGCCCAGCAGAACAGAGTCTGTGTGGGAGAGACAGGAGCCATCAAGGCCTGCAGGGTAGAACAAGCCTGTGAAACTGACCAGGCCACAGAACCAGAACCAGACTTCGACTACAAGTAGCTGCCATTAGCCCACTGCAGGGTTGGGGTTCTCATCTATGAGGATTGTGAGGATGCACTGTGGCATGTCACTGTACTTCAATGTAATGTACTCTGGGGGGTGTTATGGTGGTGACATTAACTACTTTTTTGATGTAAATATATGCTTTGTTCACCAGCAAACCTAAGGTAAGCCAGGGGGGGAGGGGCCAGGGGACATGATGCATCCCACTGGTGAATGATAACTAGTGATTTGCACTATTCCCCACCTGTCCCCTGCCTGGGGACAATAGACTGGGGGGACACAGTACATACCACTTGGGTGAGGACTGGTAGTGTGCACCATAGCCTGAAGTCTGCTATCTGGTGGCAATGGTCTGGGGGCATCATGCCTACCAGCCCTCTGCCCCCCCCCCCAGTATTACCTCCTGCTAGGGTACTACACACACAAGCATGGGGAGGTATGGATGCAAGTATACATGAAAATGTATAGTGTGTCAATCTTTTTGTCTGACTTAAAGATATTGTTTTGTTCCACTAGCTAGCATGAGGTAATGCCATGGGGAAGGGGCAAAGGACTCTGGGGGCCTAGTATAGTTTTCTACAGAACCATCCCTCCTCACATTCTGATTGGAAGAACTTGCATGTCCTTTTGTTTAGCTGTACTACTGAGGATCCTTAAACCTTGCTATTTAATCTTATTACTGCTGGAAGCTGCATTGCACTTCTCGACAAATCACTTCTTCGCGACTTCTTCCCCAGTGTCTATATAGGGGGAAGGGGGACCAGAGAAACATGTACAAACTTATTTTGTGACTACTCCACACAGCAATCGGGACCAATTGTACAAATCTGTTTGCATTTGATCTTGTCTTGTAGGCACTGTGCTTGCCTTGACTACATTTCCCTGAAATTGCTTGTAAGTTCTTGTACTGTTTCTTGGTTGCTCAGCCACTGACCTGGAGCCTTTGTAAAAGAGCATTTGTGCTCAAAGGTACGCTCTGAAAATCTCAATAACTCAATCAATCAATCAATAAATAGATAAATAAATAGACATGGTGCATACCACCTGGCATGAGGTGATGGAGCAGGGGGCATGCAAAAATGCAAATAATGTTGGAAATGCTGAAATGTAAACTAAAACAGTGCCACTGCAATTATTGAATAAATAATGAAAAAGTATATATGATGGCATAATTCTTCTGTACCTGAAATTACCAAATAAAATACAAGAAAAAAATCTGTATATGGCAATGCTTAGTTTGTCTCGACTTTTATTTTCAGTTTAAGTGAAGTGTAGTAGTACTTTGAAACCAGAGGAGTGTTACAGTGTACTGTACTGAATGAAGAGGCCATGCATGTTTCAAATACTGGCCAACATACTGTCCAGTACTGTTTTTGTCTGACGTTCTCTGGCACTTATGGTATAGTCAATGGATTACAGGTTCAAAAGTCTGTCATTGTTCCATCTACTGTGCAAAGACCATTAACCAGCCCACAGTAAGTGGATTTTTCTGACTTACAATCTGGTACAGAACAGTAGTCAGTGCCTTATTAAACCCGTATGATGTATCTTATACACAAAGCACAAGAGAAGAACAGGGACATAACCTACATGATACAGTGTTACCAGCAAAATGTAAATCGGAAACACCCACTAGAGGATGGATATGATTTGCTCAGTTTCAATAAGGTCTACTCTGTGAGGCACTTTTGAGCAAAGAACCATACAGAACACCAGAACAGTTACCATTTTAAGTTTTTATAATTCTGAAAGACTCAAGACACTTTGAATATGGACTTCATGGTTACTGGATAATCTCTGGCATGACTCAGTCCAGGCACAGAGCAAAAGCATGCATTCAGTACAACCAAAAGCTTTTCACTGTACTGAGCTTATATATACCATAACATGTATAATGAATTATACTCTGTCTTGCCAACCTTGAAATGAAAAAGTTTAATAAAAAAAAACAAAAAAACACCCACTAGGATGCTTTAACTGAAAAGCTTGTAGGGATGGAACAATGACAGAATCATTTAAAGGTGAGCCATCTTGAACCTGTGGGTGTGAAAACATATTTAGTGAGACAGGATGTGGGGGGATGGACAATAACAAGAAAGGCAGGCTACTGTTTCACAACTTTTCATACAGCTGCTCACATCTTTACCAATAATGTGAGAATTAAATATTAAAAAGGGCCAACATTCTTAACCAATACATTTTAACCAATGGAAGTGCAGTAGGGCCCAGAGTTAAAAGAGACCACCACAACAGTGAGATAGAAATACACATTAAACAGGGATGAGTTTCTTAACCAATACATTTCAAGCAAAAGAAGTGTATTAGGGCCCATAATTAAAAGTGATTGCCTCAAAAGTGAAACAGAAATAATTAAAAGTGACTTGGATTTCATAATAAATTTTTCCAGGGAGAAAAATCCAGTAGAAAAAACATGACCGTGACAGAACAAAAGACCCAATGTATTAGGGAGGAAACATGATAAGGAACAACGAGACAAAGAACCCCTGGATAAACAATAGCACTGCTGAAGCATAGGAT
This sequence comes from Neoceratodus forsteri, assembly GCA_016271365.2. Classification (NCBI taxonomy): domain Eukaryota; kingdom Metazoa; phylum Chordata; order Ceratodontiformes; family Ceratodontidae; genus Neoceratodus; species Neoceratodus forsteri. Next base: position 38,876,440 of record CM028134.1, read on the forward strand.
ACTTGTGTATAGTTACACAGAGGCCAGGATATTCAAAGGAGTTGCTCATATGCGCCCCGGTGCAATATTCAAAGGGGCAGGTTGCACAGCGCAACCCCCGATGTGCCGGGGCACATAGGTAATGTGTGCAGCACAGATGCAGGGGGCGTGCCCATGCATATGCGGCACATCCCGATATTCAGCCCAGGATGCGGTGCATATGCTGGTACAACCCCTACATGTGCCGCACACTGGTGCTCAAAGTTGAGCCAAAATAAACAGGCTCAAATGCTGCCACCTATAGCTGGTGGCTGTATTGCAGGCAACACAACAGCCGCCAGCCATGGGTGGCCACTCCGCCCAGTGAACACTCGGCCCACAAGCACCCGCACCTCCCTGGTAGTCTAGTGCCTCCACATATGCCCGATCACGGGCATCTGTAATGCAAATAAACCACCTGGTGGTCTAGCAGTCCCCCCATACAACTGATCATGAGCATCTGTAAATGTAAAAAATCACCTGGTGATCTAGCGGTCCCCCATATGCCCGATCGTGGGCATCTGTAAATATAAATCAATCACCTGGTGGTCTAGCAACCCCCGCACACTGAATCACAGGCTGTTGTCATAAGAAAGAGATACCTTGTGGGCTAGTGGTACCCCACCCCACCCACCCACCCACAGAGGACACCTGGCCACCCAGCACCCCCATTGGTGGGTGGCAGTACCCCACCTGCATACCGCCTGGCTGCGCACTGAATGACAGCGTACAGTATGCTCTGTATGCCTATTGGTCCACAGTGGGGACCAATGAGCTTGCAGACCATACTGTACTACACTGGACCAGATCTGTGAATGAACGCATTCATAGAAACATAGAAACATAGAATTTGATGGCAGATAAGGACCACTTGGCCCACCTAGTCTGCCCATTTTCCTACCTAACAGATAAGCTGCAGATCCTAGTTAACCAACAGCTTACTTCTTCCTACCCCCCACTAGGACTGCCTTATGTCTGTTCCTTGCATTCTTGAATTCCTCCACTGTTCTTGACTCCACGACCTCCTCAGGGAGGCTGTTCCATGCATCCACAACCCTCTCCGTGAAAAAATACTTCCTCACATTACCTCTGAGCAGTCCCCCCTCTATCTTCAAATTGTGCCCCCTTGTTCTTGCACATCTCTTTTTCTGAAAGATGCTACCCTCTTGGACTTTGTTGATTCCCTTGAGGTACTTGAAAGTTTCTATCATGTCCCCTCTCTCCCTTCTTTCCTCAAGGGTATACATATTAAGTTCCTTTAGTCTTTCTTCGTATGTCTTCTGGTGCAGACCCTGCACCATTTTGGTTGCCTTCCTCTGGACAGCCTCCACTCTGTCTATGTCTTTGCGGAGATGGAGTCTCTAGAACTGCACACAGTACTCCAGATGGGGTCTCACCAACTGTCTGTACAGAGGGATAACAACTTCCTGGTTTCTACTATTGATGCCTCTTCCTATGCATCCCAGTATCCCCCCCAGCCTTCCTTACTGCCTTCTCACATTGCTTGTCCACCTTTAGGTCATCTGATATAATTACCCCCAGGTCCCTTTCCATTTTTACTGTTGTCAGTATCTCACCCCCCATTGTGTACTCTTCCCCTGGGTTTTTCTTTCCCATGTGCATTACCTTGCACTTCTTTGCATTGAATCTGAGCTGCCATACATTTGACCATTCCTCCAACCTTGCCAGGTCCCTTTTCATCCTTTCCACTCCATCTTGTGTATCAACCCTGTTGCAGATCTTTGTGTCATCTGCAAAGAGACATACTTTTCTTTCCAGTTCCTCTGCAATGTCACTTATAAAGACATTAAAAAAGGACCAGTCCCAGTACTGAACCCTGCGGTACCCCTGTAGTAACCCTCCTTTCTTCACTGTGTACTCCATTTACTGCTACCCTTTGCATCCTGTTGTCTAGCCAATGTTTTATCCAGGCTACCACCTTGAGACCCACTCCAAGGCTGGCTAACTTGTGTATTAATCTTTTGTGTGGGACTGTATCAAATGCCTTGCTAAAATCTAGGTAGGCCATGTCCACAGCCCCTCCCTGGTCTACTACTTTGGTCACCCAGTCAAAGAAATCAGTTAGATTCATTCACATATCTGGCCCTGTGTAGTACAGTGTGGTTTGCAAGCCCATTGGTCCACACTGTGGACCAATAGGTGTACAGAGGATACTGTACGCTGTCATTCGGTGGGTGGCCAGGTGGTATGAGGGTGGGGTGCTGCCGATCTCCGATGACGGGGGGGGTGCTGGGTGGCCGGGGGTCCACTGTTGGTGGGTGGAGTGGGTACCACTAGCCCACCACGTATCTCTTTCATATGACAACAGCCAGCGATCAGGCATCCGGGAGGGGAAGGGGTACATTTGACCACCAGGGACCCACCCCCTATGTCAGCTGCTGGATCGGGCGCCGGGAGCATTCAACGGAGCTGCCCTGCACAATGCATGCAAATGCGGCCATAATGACATGCAAATGGCCCCATTTGCACCTTGCATATTTTATGGCCTCATTTGCATGCCCCCAACTGAATATTGTGGGTGATGCGCCTAGTGCAACTGCACTTGCGCATCCCCGTGCTCCCTCTCTGCGGCTTGCGCTAGCACAGTGCCACTGTGCCATGCATAGTATGTGCGCTGACCTTGCCATATTCAATGGTGCTCAGCCATGGTGCATCACCATTGAATATTGCCTGGTCCTGGCCCTGGCGGAGCCCAGTTGCGCTGCACCCAGGCTTGTGCCACTGCCCAGCGCAGTCTGAATATCCAGACCAGAATGTGTATTGGGGTGTTATTATTTGAGGTCATCTACAACCTAGGGCACCTGAACATTGCCTCCACAGGCATGCTGGATGGTGATGCATGCACTGTATGACTACCATTTAGTGACATCTGCTGGTCACTGCAGAAACTACGGTGGCTGATAAATTTTGATTTCAGAGTGAAGTAGGAACCAAACCGACACTGCAAGTTCAATGCCCATCGCCTAGTGTTACCACCTTTTTAGAAGCCCAAAGTGGGACATTTCTTACTGAAACAAGATTTTTCGCAGGACAGTACGTAACAGTGACCAATGCAACAGTCTTGTTTTCTCCATATAATCAGAATTAAGGCTAAGTATTGTGATTTCTTAGTTGCTTTTATTGTTTCTTATCATTTTAAGGTATTTTAGTTAAGGTATGATGGTTTTCTGCAACATTTAGTGGAAAATTTGAAAATAAAGCTGTGTGCAAAAGTTCTTTTACCAGTAAAGCCGTGTGGTGCTGTAAAAAATTAGACTTTGACTTTGAAGGTACAGGTAATTTTTTTTTTTTTATTGCAACTCTGTGATCCATCTGTCTGAGTACGTATAGTACTTCATAAAAGTGAAGCTGCTTCTATTACAAAAACATGTTCAACAGTGCAAGAATTAAATAGGGTTTCCCATGCCCAGAGCCCTGCTACTAAGTGGGCATAAAGAGGGATGAGACGGGTACAGCCCAGTGATGAAGTGGAAGTAGATTTTTGGCAGCATTAGTAAAATGTGTCAGGCAGTGGGGCTCTGACAGCGGGATAATGCATCCCTGTTTCTGCTGATTCTCTCCTAACTTGCCCCACCTACCTACTCATCCCACTTTCTGGGGCCAGGTAATGGTGATTTGCATTGTACCGTGATAATCAATAATAGCTGTATACTTGTGGACACTCAGAAGTTTTAAATCCAAAAGTTAGATTATTGTGCTCTCACTTCAGATTAACAGTTTCTTGGAGAAACAGTGCTGGCGCAGTGGGCAGAACCCAGGGTGGTACTAGTCCTGCAGGGCTAAGGCTGGTTCTTTCGTTGGTAGAGATACAGTGGTTAGATTCACCACAAGGAGAGACAGGAGACTTACTTCAGTAGAATGCAGTAGGGAATTTTTATTTGTGTAACACAAGATACACATAGGAAAGAAGGCAATGCAAACACTGTGAAAACGCTAATACTGTAACCCTTAACTATTCTGTATATATTAAGAGCTCTTTGAATAGTTAGGACTATATAAATACTTGGAACTCTATAAATAGTTAGGATTATATACTTAGAACTCTATAAATACTTACAACTATATACATACTTAGAAGTCTAGAAATGCCTAGTACTATATAAATACTTAGAAGTCTAGAAATACTCAAGACTACATGAATAATTACAGCTGCTAAAGTACTTAAAGCTCTGGATTTGGTTGAACTCTAAATTTGGCAATCACAAGGAATTTCAGAGGCAACAACACATTGCAAGAGAGTCAAGGAGGTGTGTGGTGTCAGAAATGAAGCTTGTTGATGAAGATGCACAAAGGAAGCCAAAAAAGTGTTCAACTCGTTGCACATGGAGCATGAAGGAAGGGGGGATGCGAAGGATCCATAGGTTGGCTCACATCCAGTGAAACAAGGACAATTTGTACAAGAACGTAAAGAAATGCTGGACTTCCAGTCTGCTGTGGAGCCTGTGAAATGACAAGAAACACTGCAGAGCTAGCAGAAATGCTAAACTTCTGAGTTGCTGTGGAACCCAGGAAATGACGAACACTTCTGAGGAGCTGAAGTAATGCTAAACCTCTGAGCCATTGTGGGTAACAAGAAAAGAAGCAGAACCTCTGTGGAAACTGAAAAGTGCCGAACCTCCGAGTCACTGTCAAGGCCGGGAAAGGAAGACAAACCTCTGTGAAACATGAACATATGCTAAACCTTCAAGCTGGTGAGGTGCCCACCAAAAGAAGACAGACCTCTGTGGAAACTGAAGACGTGCTGAACCTCTGAGCCACTGTGGAGCCCAGGAATGGAAGACAAACCTATGTGGAACCTGCACATATGCTGAACCTCTAAGCTAATGTGGAGCCCAGGAAAGGAACGTTTATTTATTTTTGGATTACAGTACCTTTGAGCTAGAATCTAATTTACAGAGGTTCCGCATCATAAGAATACATAATTTTGAAGACATACAAGTGCATTTTGAATACATACAAGTGAATACAGGCAACTTTACTTTTTTAGGACAGAATAAAAGAGCCACAATGTTTCATATGTATTATGTACAAAATTTGTGGATTAGTGTTAATAGGCAGAAAAAAAGTGCAGGGGGACAGGCATAAGACTCAGAGGGGAAGGAGATGAGCATGGAAGGCATGATAGAATTGAAATAGAGTATCAAACACATGGGCTTTGTCATAGGAGGTTTGGAATGTAAGTGGGGGGCAACGGCATGGGGGAGGGTAGAGTAAAGATAAGGAGGAAAATCTACCACACAGGCTATGTCTTAGGTAAAAAGAGATGGAGGAAAGGTATCGGGTTAAGAGAGGAGGGGAGATAAAATATGGGAATATGGGGGGAGGTATGGGAGATTTTGTGCAGGAGTGGGGAGGGGGGTACCAAGATATGGAAAAGAGGTGTGGTATATAGAGGGGGGTAGGGTGCAGGAGTGGGGAGTACAAGGTTGGCTAGGGTTGTTTAATGACACCATTCGGTACAATTAGGAATTACAGTCACAGCTACTAAGTGCAATAAGGTAGGAGTGTATTTTAGCTTTGAAGGGATCAAATTTAGTTTCAACCAGAGTGTTGGCCTGGTGAGAGTTTAGCCACTTTGGGGCCCTGTATCCAAAGGACCTCTGACCTTGCGTGGTTCAGTGAAAGGGGACTTTAAATTGTTGTGGCTAGCTCCTCTGGATGGTAGAGTATTACTATTAGGGCACAAGAGGTTTTGGACCCCCTGAGGTGTAAGCCTCATAGTGGCCTTTTTGCCCAGCAGACATAACTGCATTTTAAGTCAGCATTGCAGGTTGAGCCAACCAGATTCAGAATACAGGTTGCATGTGTGAGTTAGACGATGAGTCCCAGTGACAACCCTACAGGCTTTATTAAGGGCCATTCTTATTCTTTGAAGTGTGGAGTCCACTGGTGCTCCATATCCTATTAGCCCATAGTCAATAACTGATGAGACTCAGCTGGTGACTGCAAGCCTTATTGCACCCTTTGTGAGACAGTGTCTATACCTATAGACCTGACCTATTTTGGCATTGGCTGCCTTTGCCACTTGATCAACTGTATGTGGAGTGAGAAAGTTAGCAAGCTGTCTAGTGTGACTCGCAGGTATTTAAAGTTTTGTACCATTTTCAAGGCAGAGTTACTCATTTACTAAGTTAAGTTGGTGTGATCTGTGCCTATTGTGGCTGGAGGCAAATAACATTGTCTTAGTGTTTTTTATAGTTAAGAAGCGATTTGGCATCCAGGAACCAGGATTCAACATCAGCAAAGTTTGCTGCATTTGATTTTCAAGGAGTACTGGATCAGAGTTACTTGAGAAGAGTGCTGCATCGTCTGCGCATAACAGACATGTCATGACAGGAGAGTGGGAGATGTTTAAGAACAGACTAAAAAGTAATGGACCCAGGATCAATCCCAGGGGGACCCTAGTGTCAACATTCGTTCTTTCTGAGAGGACGTCATGGATTTTAACCTACTGAGTTCTGCTAGAGAGGTATCACAGGAGCCACTCCACCAAGTGACTGGAGAGCCCTGTGTAGGTTAATTAGTCAAGTAGAAGTTCATGATTAACTGTATTGAAGGCCTTGGTGAGGTCTTTGAAGGTTTCCCCCACCAGTAGACCTTGATCTAGAGCTTTGGGGATGAAGCTCATGAACTCTACCAGGGCGATGGTTGTACTGTGTAGTTTTCTGAATCTATGTTGCCGTGGGCATTGCAGTTGGTATTTGTTTAGGTAGTCTACCAATTGGTTGTACACAATGCACTTGAGCACCTTGGAAAGGGGTGGGAGAATGGAGATAGGTCGGAAATTGGTGTGGCTGGTCTTGTTCCCTTTTTTAAAGATAGGCGTGACCACAGCAGCTTTCCAGCAATGTGGAAATTTCATGGTTCTTAGCAAGAGATTTAAGATTTTTGTTAATGGTGTGAATAATTCCTTGATCTATGTCATAATGGTGAAAGCCTGAAGGCGATTGCCGTTATGCAGAAGTTAAGAGTGCTGAAAATTTATTTTGGCATTCTGACACCCCCGAGCACAGCAAAAGGGCACCAGGGACTTACTTTTTAATATTTTCTGTGGGGGGCTGTGACACACCCCCACCCTCCTACCGGGACTTTTCCCCACACCCCGCTGCTAAGGATTCTCAACCCAGGGGGTGCATGGGGGTGGAAACATTTAAAAAAAAGGTTTGAACTGGTGCAATAAAACACACCAGCACCTGGACCCGAACCCAGTACCCTGCCGACTGATGCCGGCAACCCACCCACCATGTCATGGAGTCAGCATGGCAACCGACTGTGGCACCACCCCCTACATCCCTCGCTGTGCGTGCCTGCTCCCACCACTACCCACCGCACGCGCATGCGTATAGCGACAGGATGTCTCTATAGTTGCCCACCCCCTATCCAGCTGCCGTATCCCCTCAGAGCTTTTCCTGCAATGCGCTGGGGAGCTGGTCACCATTATTGTTGGCACCCTCTCTCCAGTGCCCTCATCATGGGCTACCATCATTCTTCAAGTGTAAGGGCACTGAGTTTGAGGTCTAGTGAGTTCCCACAATTTCTGGTTTTGCCAAGGACTTGTCGCAGGTACATTTTCACCTCAAGCTTTGTAACATCCTTAAGGTAGAAAGGGGGGGAATCTGTCCTTGGGGAGGACTTGCTTTGACTGTGTTGGTATTGTCACATGGTGGTTCAAGAGACAGATTTGAGGGCAGCACATTGCTAAGGTCAGTAAAGGCCTGATTAACAGCATCCACGATAATTTGTGGGTCCTGGGTGATTGACTCCCCTGACGTTAAGTACTGAGGGTGATGTTTTGCAAAGTTTCACGGTTATAGTCTTAATGTTGTCCCAGAACCTCTGGCTATGTCCCCAGGAGTTGGTCAGCCCTTGCTTAAAATATTAACTTTTGACGGAGCAGATTGCCCAGGTACATTTATTATGAGCTGTTTTGTAATTTTGCATGTCAGTCTGGGAACCAGTTGTTCTCACCAAGTGCCATAGATTGTCTCTTAATTTCATCTGTTCAAGAAGGGGGTAGCGTAATCCAGGACTTGCTCTCCCCCCTAACCTTGTGTTTTGTACAGGGGCATAGATGTGACAGGCAGAATTAAAGGTTGTAAAAAATTGGTCGAGAGCTGTGTCAAAATCATTAGTTGTATCTAAGGCCCACCACTCCTGTAGTCTGAGAAGCGCTTTTAGGGAAGGTAGTTGTCCTCTTTTTAGGACCCAGTTTGTAAGCATTTTTATGTTGTCTTGCGCACAGGTGCAAGTAACATCTTGCGGTAGTTCCACATTGAGAGGTGTGTTAGTGTTGGCAAATGCAGGGCACGTTTTAGTAGGTGTGACCCTCATCCTCCAATTAGCAAGCATGCTAGCGCTGATGCGGAAATTATGGAAAGTGCCACCAAGTTGAAAGAAATGTGCCGCTGCAATCACAGACAAGCTCGTCATGCAGTGGCAGATGACATGCCTCCCCAATGAGCCTTTCCTGGTGAAATTTTTCAATAAACATGGTGGCTCCTGCCGTCCGCTTCACACTGAAACATTTCAATAAACATGGCAGCTCCTACCATCCACCACACACAATCCCCATACCGACATCGGGGATGGCCAATCCCCCATGTTGGCATGTTCCCCCACCCCACACACTTTGTTTGCTGATGGGGCCCAAGCCCTGTCGGCATCAGTCCCCCCACACACAAAGGCACTTTCTTTGCCGATGGGGTACAATCCCCATTGGCATCAGCTCCCCAAACTCATGGGGCACACTGGGAGCCCACCCCAGTGTGCACAACATTTTTTTTAGTTCACCTGTTAAAGAAAGAAAACCACCCCTCAATGTCTGTTTTCTGTTTTTCCCTGTAAAAAAGAAAATGATCCCTCATAGTCCCCGGTGCTTCCTCCCCCAACCCGCACCTACCCTCTGCACACCCCACCTTCCCACACTTCCCTCACCCCATACTTACCTCTGGAGGTCTGGCGCTGCGATCGTCTGTGGAGTGGGACGTGTCTGGACTCTTCAAAGTCGAACTGCAAAATGAAGAAATGCTGGTAAGCTACAGTATATAATGGCATCAATGGGGGGTCAACTTAGGTGGATATCTTAGCCATTTTCTTGAATTTTGGCTCCAAATTTTCAACATGGGGTTCTTGGGACCCCACCTCATGGACACATGCTCTGTCATCTCGTTATTCAGTCCCAAAAGAGTGATTTTTGCAGTCACTACACAGAATCACCTTTCTGGACCGATTAACAAAATGACAGTGTCACTGTTCATAAGGTGGGGTCCCAAAAAGCATATGTTGCAAAGTTTGTGAATATATTCAAAAATATGACTGCATTACAAGCGTGCGTTGTGCAGTCTCCGTCCATGCTCGTAACTTGGGCAATTTTTTATGTTTTCACTCCAGATTTTCAACATTGCCATTTTATCACACCTTCTTGTGAACAGTATAGCTGTCATTTTTCACAACCTGCCTGAAACGTGTTTTCACACATCTGGCGCAAAATGGCGCAGTCGCTGTGGGAAATCAATTTTCTGGACAGATTAACAAAAATCACAGTGCCACTGTTCATGAGCAAAGGTCCCAAAATGCCCATGTAGAAAATTTGGTTAAAAAAATCCCAAAAATAATTGCATTATAGCCGTGCGTTGTGCAGTTTCTATGCACACTCGTGACCTCACCAATTTTTCATATTTTAACTCCAGATTTTCTTTTTTTTTTTTTTCATTATGTGTTTATACCCTCCTCCCGTGCTTCACTGTTCCCCACTCCTTCAGGCTCCACAAGTTCCCTTCGTCCCCACTGACCTTAGCCAGCCCTCCTCAGGTCCTCAGATCGCAGCCGACCCCCGGGATATCCCGGTGTATCCCTATCACCAGGCGGGTCCCCCTCCTCCAAGGGGGAAGGGCACCGGGGAGCAAGGAAGGACCCCAGCACACACTCCATTAGGGCTTGGGGATGCTGCTGAGGAACAGGAGGCCCTGGCCAGGTACTGGAGGCGCTCTGGGAATGGAAAGCCATCTTCTTGGTGGGCAACGAGCAGATTTCCTGCCTTTTTCCTGTGGTGGAGTGACGTCTGACGTCAAGGCGTACACCGATGTCTGCCACCGCCCCCTTGAACACTGTGTCCCGGCTGTATAGTGCACTCCCAGCCTCCTCCAGGAGTCAGCCTATGCGGATATGCGTCCCCTGCTCACCCCTCGGAGAAGGAGAGCTGTCTTCGGATACTCTATCCTTCTCTCCCATGGCCGGCCCTCCGGCAACCCAAGTCCATTCCTGAACCTGGGTCGCCAGCGTAACAGACAGAAATCCAACCGCTGCGCCAACAGGCCGGAAACTCTAGATTTTCAACTGCCATTTTGTTACACTGCCTCATGAACAGTACAGTTGTCATTTTTTACATCCTGCCCAAAATGTGTTTTCACACCTGTGGTGCCAAACGGCGCTGTTGCTGTTCAAAATCACCTTTCGGCAAGCGAACTGATAGCTCCACTGTTCATGAGGTGCTTGTCAGTATCAGACCAATCATCAGCAAGACTGATCATGAATCTTTTTGATCATGCTGGGCAGAAACTTTGTGTAGTTTATTTATTTAGTTTTTGTTAACCGGGTTAGGTTCGCTAGCTAAAGTTGACTATTTTCAGGCACAATCCAGGAGAATACATACAAAAAATGAAATGAGATTATACAATACATAGTATATAGTACAAGCACATAGTATATAGTACAGGTAGATTAGAATACAGATCAAGTCAGATAGTACTCGAGATAATACCTTTAGCTATGCAGAGATGACAAAAGTGACATCAATACTTGCAAATAACAACTGAAACTGGGCTAGTTCAAAGGATAGAGCCAGCCTGATCATGGGACCGCACTTTCTGTCGATTTGCATCATACTGCCCAGCAAGCACAGCTGAACTGTCATGATCAGCCTGCTGTGGTCCTCCACCCAGTGTAACCTGAAATAAAGAGAACCCTTCCGAAACCGGGGTACCCATTTCCCGGTGCTGGCTACTACCCCCCCACACCAACCATTTTCATTGTGTGAGACCAAGGAGCCCAGCCCTGATGCCACCAAAGATAAGAATATTTTTCTGCAATCCCTCCCACCCCTTCCTTGTCAATTTTCTGACACCTGGGTGCCCAATCCCCAGCACCAGCTGCTACCCCCACCTCACCCATTTTCACTGTGTGACACGGGGGATCCCAACCCTGGTGCCACCAAACGTAACAACGACAGTGTAGGTGCACAATCCCCAGTGCTGGTACCTGAAATAAAGAAGACCATCACTCATAGTTTATTTTTGTTTTGTATACACCCTGTAAGAAAGAAAAATGTGCATCAATGTCTGTTGCCACCGACATTATCCATTATCCTCCCCCCACCCAATCTCCCTCTCAGCAACCCCCCTTACTCACCTGCTGGTGATCCAATGCCATAATCCTCCCCGGATCTGAGACGTCTTCACTCTTTAATGCCGGACCATGAACTGAGGAAACTAGTTATACAGTTCAATGTATTTCAGTGGGGTTTGAACTTGACCTCATTACTTTGTCATTTTTTAAGAGTTTTTCCTCCAAAATCTTCAGCATTGTCTTTTGGGACACCACCTCATGAAAAATGATGGTGAAATTATGCAGATCCATCCCAAAAGGTGATTTTTGTGGTTGCTACACGGAATCACCTTTTCAGGCAGGATTTGAAAATTTTCTCTGCTCTTGTTCATGAGGTGGGGCCATAAGAAGTCTATGAGTGGTCATATGAGTGATCATAAAAAGGCTATGTTGAAAATTTGGGGTAAAAATATTAAAAAAACAACAAAGTTATGCGTGTACATTGACATTTTTCAACACACACTTGTAACTTTGGCAGTTTTCAGTATTTTGACCCCAGATTTTCAACATCACCATTATTCCCACCACCTCATGAACACAACAGCTATCACAGAAACATAGACCTTGATGGCAGATTAAGGACCGCTTGGCCTACCCAGTCTGCCCATTTCCCTACCTATTGGATAAGCTGCAGATCCTAGTTAACCAACAGCTTGCTTCCTCCTATCCCCCCACCAGAATTGCTTTATGTCTGTCCCATACATTGTTGAATTCCCCCACTGTTTTGGACCCCACAATTTCCTCAGAAAGGCTGTTCCATGAGTCCACTACCCTCTCCATGAAAAAAATACTTCCTCACGTTGCCCCTGGGCCATCCCCCTCTGTCTTCAAATTGTGCCCCCTGGTTCTTGCACATCTCTTATTCTGAAAAATGCTACTCTCTTGGACTTTGTTGATCCCCTTGAGGTACTTGAAAGTCTCTATCATGTCCCACTGTCCCTCCTTTCCTCGAGGGTATACATATTAAGCTCCTTTATCCTCTCTTCATATGGCTTATAGTTAATGTCATGCAAAATTGAGAAATTTTGTTATGCAAAATATTTTGCAAAATTCACACATTTTGTGAAGTATTTTGTAGGTGCAAAATTCAAAATTTCACCCCAAAATTGCAAAATTTGCCCCAAAACTGCAAAACTTCACCTGAAAATTGTGAAATTTCACTAGACAATTAGAAATTTCAAATTTTTCTGGCTAAATTTCACAATTTTTAGATTAAATTTTACAATTTTTGGCCCAAAGTTTGAAAATTCTGCCAAAATTTCACATTTTGCACCTGTTAAATATTTTGCGAAATGCACACATTTCACAAAATATTTAATGTGGCAAAATTGCCAATTTCAAGGCAATTTCGCTGGTGAAATTTGATCACGCAACATGTCTACATATGGTGAAGATCCTCCACCATTTTAGTTGCCCTCCTCTGGACTGCCTCTATCCTGTCTATGTCCTTGCAGAGATGGGGTCTCCAGAACTGCATGCAGTACTCCAGATGGGGTCTCATAAACTGTCTGTACATAGGGATAACTACATCCTGTTTTCTACTGGTGATGCCTCTCCCTATGCTTCCTATTGTCCTCCCAGCCCTCCTTACTGCCTTCTCACATTGCTTGCCTACCTTTAGGTCATCTGATATAATTATCCCCAGGTTCCTTTCCATTTTTGTTGTGGTTAGTACCCTCCCCCACATTTTGTACTCTTCCCCTGGGTTTTTGTTTTCTAGGTGTATTACTTTGCACTCAGGCTAAACTGCCATATTTTTGGCCATTCCTCCAACCTTGCCAAGTTCCTTCTCATCCTTTCCACACCCCCTTCTTGTGTATCAACCTTGTTGCAGATCTTTGTGTCATCTGTAAGGAGGCATACTTTTCCTTCCCGTCCCTTCACAATGTCACTTATAAAGACATTAAAGAGGACTGGTCCCAATACTGAACCCTGCGGTACCCCAATAGTAACCCCCCTTTCTTTGGAGTGGACGTCTTTTACTATTACCCTCTGTGTCCTGTTTTTCAGCCAGTTTTTTACCTAGGCTACCACCCTGGCACCCACTCCCAAGCTGGCTAACTTGTGGGAATCCACCATGTGTTCAGTTGTGGCAGATGTTCCTTCTGGTATTGACCAATCTGTATCCAGCATGTTGAAGTCTCCCATTATCAGAACCTCCCCTTTAGCTGTCATGTTTTGTAAATCTTCTAACAGTAATGTGTCTATGTCCTCCTCCTGGTCTGGGGGCCTGTAGACAACCCCAGTTCTTATAGCTGTCCCATTTCCTGTTTCCAGGGTGACCCACAGTTCTTCTGACTCCTTATGTGTATTCTGAATTTCTGTAGCTTTGATATTTTCATTCACATACAGGGCCACTCCACCCCCCTTTTTGCACCTCAGTCTCTTCTGACAAGTACATAGCCAGGTACTGAAGTCTCCCAAGTGTGGTTACTGGTAAACCACATCTCATTAATTGATATTATGTCCAGTTTAGCCTCTGACATTATTGCCTGCAGGTCTGGGATCTTATTTCCCAGGCAGTGAGCATTTGTGCACATGATTTTCCATTGGCCAGATTTCTGCCAGCATGTAGGACAGTGTCCTAAATCCTGTAAGGCTGTCCTTCTGAAAAGTGTTCTTGCAGTACCTACAGTTAATGATATCTATTCCAAATAAGTTGCTGGGTTTATAACTTGGTCAGAGTAATTAGAAGGAAGAAAATGAAATTAACTGTTGTCACGGGTACCCACCTAAAAGACTACCTTGAATCTCTATGTACCCTGCATCAAACCAACTTAGTGCTTGCCAATCCAGTCTTGGCTATAAAATTATTTCGCACTCTTTGCAACTATCTACAGACTACGTAGGTGTTACATCCATGATAGACTGTCTCTTCACATCTGCTCATGACATTCACTTCCTACCTGGATTACAATTCAGGTCAATCCTAAGCATTAGGGTGATAGGAGAGGCCCCACTGGCTACTCTGCCAAACTACATCCCTACCTCAATAAGAAGTAAAAGAAGTATAGCAACCACATCAGCTCACTAGAGAGGGCATCCATTGGGTATTAGGGTGAGATTTTCTTTTATAGAACCAGCATCCAATGCCATCATCCAAAGATCAGCATCAAGGACCATCATCACGAACATACATAGATACATAGATACATAGACAGTGTCGGCAGATAAGGGCCTATGGCCCACCCAGTCTGCCCATTTGAGCTTGTAAGTTCAGTTTGTTTTCCTAGAAGTCTGTTGCCCCTTACCCCTGACCTCCAGAATGCCTTTATGTCTATCCCATGCATTCTTAAATCCCGTGATTGTTTCAGCCCCCACCACTTCCTCTGGCAGGTGTGTTCCACTTGTCCACCACCGTTCTGTGAAGAAATTCTTTCTCATGTTTCCTCTGAATTGTCCTCCCTCCAACTTCATCCCATGCCCTCTAGTCCTGGAACATCTTTTTGCTTAAAATAGTGTTTTCCTGCACCCTGTTCCTCCCTGTAAGATACTTGTATGTCTCTATCATATCCCTCTCTTCCTCCTCTCCTCCAGGAGTACATGTTCAGTTCCTTCAACCTGTCTTCATAGGACTTGTGATGCAATCCATGCACCATCTTTGTTGCCCTCCTCTGAACCTTCTCTACCCTGTCTATGTCCTTACGTGAGGTATGGTCTCCAGAACTGTACACGTGCTCCAGGTGGGGCCTCACTAGTGTCTTGTATAGCGGAATTATGACCTCCTTTTCCTGCTGGTGATGCCCCTGCCTATACATCCCAGCATCCTATTTGCTTTACCTGCTGCCTTGTCACACTGTTTCCTACCTTGAGGTCATCAGAGATGATAACCCCAAGATCCCTTTCCTGCTTGGTGCATGCTATATCCTCACCCCAACTGATATATTGTGCCAGGGTTTTGTGCCCCATATGCATTATCTTGCACTTCTTTGCATTGAATTTCAACTGCCAAACCCCTGACCATTCTTCAAGTTTCTGCAGGTCGCTTCTCATTCTGTCTACACCCTCTGGTGTGTCTACTCTGTTACAGAGCTTTGTGTCATCAGCGAACAGTGAAATTCTGCCTTCTAGGTCCTGTAATGTCACTGATGAAGATGTTGAATAGGACCGGTCCCAGCACTGATCCCTGTGGTGCCCCACTGGTCACTCTTCCCTCTGTGGAGTGACAGCCATTTACCACCACCCTCTGTGTCCTGCCACCCAGCCAGTTACCTACCCACCACACTACTGTCCTGCCCACACCCATATTCCCCAGTTTGTGTAATAGTCTTCTATGTGGCACAGTGTCAAAGGCCTTGCTGAAGTCCAGATAGGCCATGTCCACTGCTCTCCCTGATCCATCTCCCTAGTCACCCAGTCAAAAATTCAACGAGGTTGGTCTGACATGACCTCCCCCTCGTGAAACCATGCTGCCTTGGGTCCTGTAGTCCATTGACAACCAGATGTTCCACCACTCTCTCCTTCAGTAGTGCTTCCATGATCTTCCCCACTACCGAGGTGAGGCTGACTGGTCTGTAGTTCCCTGTTTCCTCTTTGTTCCCACTTTTGTATAAGGGGACTACATCTGCTGTCCTCCAGTCTTTGGGTACCTCCCTGTTTCCAGTGATTGGCTAAACAGGATAGCCAGAGGTTCAGCCACCACCTCTCTAGTTCTTTAAGGATCCTGGGTGCACCCCATCTGACCCCATTGCTTTATCAGCTCTTATTACTTCCAGTTCCTTAGGACCCTTTCGGTAAAGGACTTGTGTCCATTTCTGCACCATTCTCACGCCTTGTACTCCTTCAGACCCATTCCCTCCTCTTCTTCAGTAAAGACTGAGCAGAAATACCTGTTCAATATGTCAGCTTTACTGTTGTCATCCTCCACGTGGCCCCATCCTCCCCTTCAGTCTCACTATCCCCTCCCTTTGTCTTTCTTTTTCACTTATGTACCTGTAAAGGTTTTGTCCCCCTACCACTGATTTGAGATGTGCTCTTCTGTCTGAGCTTTGGCTTCCTTACTGACCTCCCTGTCTCCCTTTGCTTCTCCTGGTACCTCTCCTATCCCCTTCTGCCTGTGTCTTTTGTATTGCCTGAATGCAGTCTTTTGGCTTTCACTTTCTTTGCTACCTCTTTGGAAAACCATAATGGTCTCCTCTTCCTTTTCCTCTTGCTAACCTGCTTAATGCATAATTCTGTTGTTCTTGTAATCCCATTTTAAATACTGCCCACTGTTCCTCAACCCCTGATTCCTGTCCCATTCCCTTAATGCCTCTTTCAGGTATCTCCCATTTTCCCAAAGTCTGCCCCTAAAATCCAGGATACGTGTTTGTGTGGTTTGGTTCTGCTCTTTCTGTGATTTCAAACCACAATGACTGGTGGTCACTTTTCCCAGGTGCTCCCCAGTGTTACCCCATCACACTGTCCCTGTTTGTGGGCACAAGGTCCAGTATTGCCTTCTGCCGAGTTGGTTCCATGACCAGTTGCTTGAGGAAGGCACCCTGAAGGGAGTCCAGGATAAATCTGCTCCTAGTTGATCCTGCTGCTGGGATGCTCCGGTCCACGTCTGGAATATTGAAGTCTCCAGCATCCAGAGCCATTGTCCGAAGATCATCACCCTGGACCAGCATCTAAAGATCAGCTTCTCCTCTTTTTCAAAGTGGCAACCCAGTTTCTTCTTGTACCAGCAGCGGGGGGGGGGGATCTTTGCACCAATGGATCTTCTTCAAAGTTGCAACCCAGTGTCTCCTTGTCCATATGGCCTAGAAGGGTTTTGTAACAATGAATCTTCTGTAAATTGTACCTCCAGTCTCTCCTTGTCCCAGTGGCCCAGGGGAGTTTTTGGCACAGATGAATCTGTGTTCAGGTTGCAAAGTCCTTCCCAAGTCCAGTGGCCTAATTGAGGCTTCTCACTGATGTATCAGTCCCGTTGTTGCAACTAGTGTCCCTTGTGGTCCAAGGGCCCCATTGAGGACCAGTTCTCTGCTAAATTCTTCCAAGTGTCCTGATCAAGACTCCAAAGTGACTTGATTACCTTCTTGAACTGGTGCACTTAAAGTATTGAGTATTTACATGCCTAAAGTACAGCATAGGCTAGTACTGGTTGTCCAGGTAAAAATGGTACTGTAGAATAACTTCAGGTGTAGCAGGGTATGATAAGGTACATGCTTAGAGGTGCACCTCTGTTTTATTAATATAGTTATCTATTCATTTATGTATTTGCATAGTTGTTTATTGCCATTAGTACTGTTGCTATTGTTGATGAAAACCTGCCTTTGAGACCCTTGCCAACTTTCCTGTTAAATAAATTCCTTGCCCCATTCTAACTGCTGAGTATAACTCCTGCCTTTCCAGGTTGGGTGACTCCATCCACCCCATCTGGGAATCTTCAGTGCCCCCTCACCGTAAAACCTGCTTGAGATGCCACTCTACCCATGAAGAAGAGCCCGTTCTTGCTTCACAACCCAACTTACCGGGGCATGACACTAAGGCGTAATTTTTTTAACTATGTTGCTGAAAGGATAGTTAATAAAAGTATTTTTTTGTGAAACAGGCAATGAGTGCAAGTGAGAGTTAAGGAAGTAAAGTATCATTAAAAGGAAAACATTGAAAGGTACACTGCTGCTGTAATCCTAGAATGAATAAATAAATAAAAATAAATAAATAAAATTATGGCCAAGGCCACTGTTTTTCTGTTTTTACCAGAAAATCTGGTAAAATTCTAGAATTAGGGCTTCCTGAAGACTGGTAAAAACAAAAATTGCATGGAATCTGGCATTTTATATCAGATCAGAAAATCTACAAAACTTGTGTTTTTCTTTTAATTACTTCCTGTACTATTTTCAATTGGCTTTATTTAATGCTCTGTATATTATGCCTTCTTTAATTCTGATTATTTATGCACATATTAAATGAATAATAGCAGACTCCTGGTAAAATCCAGAAATAAGAGTAACAATCACCGGTGCAATTCTGGAATCTTAAATCTTGAAAATGGAATTTCATTTTTTTAATCACCGTAAATCAGTGGCCTTGATTATGGCTTGTCTTCAGTACAATTACATATTATAAAAATATATTCTTACATACAAACATATGAATTCTTATTGCATAGTTCTTATTTTTATTTTAGAAAAGTCCCTTGAGAAAGCCACAAATTGGATAAACATCAGGACAGCTCTAAATATTTAATAAAAGACATAAGACGAATAGTTAGGTCATCTTGTGGCCTGAGCAGCCAACCTTCTGAAGTTTCTTTATCAGTTCTATGGAATTCCAAAAAGCATTTCTATGTAAATTGTGAAAGAGTATTTCAAGGATCATGTAATCTGTGAAATAATATTCCGTGGTCTGCGGAAAATGAATCTGCGGTTTCCATAAACAGTAGAATATGATTCTGTAGTTAACACTTCACTTTTAGAATTTCTGAAAGCTGCTTCTGACAGAATTCCACAGAATTACTGTAGGTGGAATTTTCAAAATTCGATACTATTTCTGTGGTAGCAGAATTTGAAAATTTCACACAGCTCTGCTGCAACTCCTTCTTATCCTCCCATTCTCCCTACTTCCTCAGGCTTCACGTCCCCTTCTTGACTCCCTCGATGACTGTTGTTGCTCAGTTGAGAGATATTGTTCTTGTGTGTTGGGGAAGCGCCATCGTGGCTCAATGTGTGTATGTGGGATGCAAGATTTGCCTACTGATGCTGATCCCACCTCCCTAGCTAAGCCGCAGTGCATGATAGTGGTGACAATTTTGATCTATGCCTTTTTATTCTATTTTAGATTGCCCTCTACCTCCTGAGTTATATGATAAACTTCCTTCCTAATTTTCAGTCTACTTTGGCATTTTTTTCACATTTGAAACCAAAAAAAACAGTGCTCCTTTTAAAATGGCATGGACCAGGTTTTCATCAGTACTTTCAGCTGTTTTGTACACCTATTGTCCCCATAAGGTTTGGGAGCAGTGTCTGCTGCATGCTAGTTCATTACAGTCACAGGAAACAGGATCTTAAAGAACAGGCGTTAAATAAAACAGAGAATACTGATGGAAAACCTGGTGAAAGGCAAATTGAAAGGAACACTCCTTGCATAATTTCAACTGTAAAACTAAAGTGATAAAGCAGACTCAAATGGTGAAATAAAGGGTATCATACAAGTCAGGAAATAAGGAGAAATTTAAAATAGAACAAAATAGTAGAGGTCATAATTTTCACTGCTATCATGCACTGTGAATTTAAAATATTTGCTAACACTTGCATCTATCTTCTCCCTCAGCATGCTGGTACCATCCCTACTCAGACACCTACTCTCCTTAGCAAACATCCAGTGCTTTACCAGAACGTTACTCAGCCTCTAAAAATCCCTCTTCCCATCATCCCTTTACCCATGTGTTGAACTCCTCAGTTCTTTCCTGCCTGCCCTCCCCCACACACATGCCACTGGTAGGACCTCAGAAAAAAATTACTCTCTCTGCCTCTAGTCTTCTACCTAGTCCTCAGAAGCAGTCATTTACTCTAACTGTGCTGCTGTATGCCAGGTCACTGATGCCTAAATGAATCACCATGTTGGCTTCCTTTCTCCCACTGCAGTGAGCTTTCACAGCCCCAGGAGCTCCGTGCTCACTATTGCCTCTGGCAAGCAACAGACAATTATTTCTTTCTGGCCAATGGCAGACACCAATTCCCCCCCCACCACACCTCTAACTATAGAGTCTGCCAGTACTAAAATCCTTTTCTTGCTCGTGTCATGTCCAGACCCTTTAGGTGCTCACTTTTGCAGCGTGACCTCCTTCCCCCGGGAATTCCAGTACTTATTGTCTTTGGGGTCATTTGCCTGAATTGGTTCTGCCAGTGGTGCCAACTGGTTCCTGGTCTCTACCCTGGGAATCCCCCACTCAGAAGAGTACCTCCCCCATTCTCCCCACCATGTCCCACTACAGTCCATCCACCCAAATGTATTTCTTTGTTTAGAACATATGTTATAAGCTAGACAAACACAGTGCAGAAGATTTGCTTCCAGTTGTGACCTGGGGGATGGAGGGGAGTATAGGAATTAGTACTGAAAACATACAATTTCAACTGAAATACAGTATACCTTTTTCAAAGAGATACAAATTGACCCTGGAGAATCCCTAGAGTAGCAGAGATATATATATCCCATGGTGTATTGCCCTGATAAACTCCTCAGGAACCCCCCTTTCACTCTGAGGGCAGCAATCTTAGCTTACTTAGGGTCTGAATCCTCCTACACCCAAGTCATTCTTCATGCATCCAGAACAATCTCTACAAGACAACAGCACTACACCCTCTTCAACTGACCAGCCCTCTTTCCCATCACCTGCCCACCCAAAAGTGGTGCTAATGTGTACTACTGTTGAGCTTGGCTGTGTAGTGTAATGCACATCTCTTAACCCAGCTCACTCCCTTTGTTTTATTTTGTGTCCCTTTATATGAGCAGAGTGGCCTGCCACTGCCCCTTTTCCTCTAGTTTTTCTTTGCTTAAGTCCCTACGACACCAAGCCTTATGACACTTCACCAAGTGGTATAATCACTACACTACTGTTAAGAACCCCTATATGCTTCCTAGAACTTCACACCCTGGAAGTACACATCCTGCCTCTGAATACCTATATAGGACCTCTCTTACTGGATCTCCATTTGATCTATACTACCCTCTACTGTACATTAATACTGTCACCAAGGCAACTTTTAAGGTTGTAAGAGTGGTCTTACATGCATTCTTAGAGTATGGGAACAGCAAACTGAAGGCAAGACTGATCAATAAATATAAATATTTTTTAATAGATTCAGTTTTTTAACAACCTTACACAAACCTGCCTGTTTCCAGGGCAGCTGCACACAAGAGACTCTTTACAAAGCATGAGTGTCTCATGCACAGATGAAAGAAATGCTTTGATTGGTTGGGAGTGCTCCCTTGATCAATAATGCAAGATAAGCAACCACTGAAACAAAACACCCAAGAGCAATTACCTCTATTTACCAACACGACTACTTTAAGTATCAGATAAATACCTTTGTTGGTGTAGGCTAGGTGTTCTTTTCTTATCTCTCTTTCTGATCCTTCAGCTAAAAACTAATGCAAATTAATAAAAAAGGGGAAGTCATTTCTACAAGGAAACCTACAGATAAAAACAATAAGACTTTGAGGTCTGCTGTTAGCAAAGGACAAAGTTATAGCTAGAATATACAAAAATGTGGTAGCAATTAGGAAATGTTATTCAAATACTCAAGGGCTTCACAGACTAGAAAAATCCATTAATGGGTTCTTGGATGAATTATCCTTCAGCAATTTCCTTTAATTTAATGCTGACAGGTATTCAATCCTTAATTCCATTCTGCTGCAGACAGGAGTGCAAAACCTGAGGAGGCTGTTGGGATCCTGTTTAGATAACCTTCAGTATTCCTGTTGAGTCTTTGTTCCTGTAATTTAGCATTTGTTAAAATTGGGACTAATGAATGTAGTAATGATAGATGTTCAGGTTAATCATTCTGTGGTGGTACTTTTGTTACTGTGTGACCTTCTGAAAACACATAGTAAGACTGTAGTAATCCTACAGAAGTGCACACCGTTAAACAATACTGTAGAAGGTCTAGTTGCATAAAAAAAAGTTAAAATCCTTATGAAACTGTGAATGTTATCTGTAGTTCTTTCATTTGGAGCTGAATCCAAAAAACATAACTACATATAGGATTTGGCTTTTCCAGTATGAACAGGTTGGGCCAGACAGTAAGGGGTTTGCTGGTCAACTTTTCTAGTTCTGCTGGATTCAGATGAGTTGAATTAGGCAAATTGGAAAAACAACCAGAACCACATTTGACAATGCAATCTATAGTGAAAATAAAGTGTGCAGTCAATTAAAACAACAGAGAAATGTTACACTGCAGGTCTGGGTCTGCTGTACTGTAAATGCCAGTGCGAACCAGGGGTTCTATTGTCTCCTCCATCAGTTCCATCCAACCCACCCTGCTCCACTAATATTTTGGCCTGATTGGTCCAACAGATTTAATTCTTCTAAGGGAAGCAAGGAAGATTTGCCCAAAGCAGACACAAGCAGTATGTTTTCCTCTCACACTAGCTAAAGGGCAACTACCGGACCTGGATAGCTTGGTATTTCTAGTGACAGTGACAAGAACAGTGACAAGTGGTGTGGGTACTGCATCAGAACCAACCAGATGATGAGGAAGAGGAAGAAGAAGCTGAAGAAGAAGAAGATGACAAAGAAAAAAAAGAACAAGAAGAAAAAGAAGCAGAAGAAGTAGTAGAAGATGAAGAGGTAGAGGCAGAGGAAGAGGTAGAGAGTAGAAGTGGAGGTAGAGAGTAAAAGTGGAAGTAGAAGCAGAAATAGAAGTAGAAGATGACAGTGGTGAGTCACACAGGAAATGCGCGCAAAAAAACTCAATATGCACTAAAACGGTCTACATAAATGAGTCTAATAAATGATCAGCAACATACTGATTTCTCCACTTGAGCTCTTTCTCTTCTTCCCCACCTCCTCATCTTCCTTCTGTTTTCATGAAATGGCAGACTTGCGGGACATGGCTTCAAACCTGCAGCTTGAGACAGCAGATCCATGGGGCATGGCCATGATTCTATACATTGGATTTGTGTTACAGAGGTAGGATATGGGGAGGGGTGGGTGTCAAGGTTAAAAATGCTAATGACACATTTCCCTCCTGCTGTGACTATGTAACTTTAAAGTATGCATTAATGTACATTTTTGCAGTGAATTTCTTTCTGTTTGAGAAAGTATGGTGCCAGACATATCTTTCTTCATGCAGGTGGTCTTTCAAAACTTTCTTCATGTAGAGCCCTGCTTGCAGGCTCTACGGGAAGAAGAAGATGAACCATAATCTTTCTTGTGCACAGCATTCTTCACACAGGGTCCTGCGTGAAGCAAGAGATGAATCATAACTGTTTTATATTGTTCATGTATGATTTTAATTGTAGCAAAAAATGTGTGCATTGTTGTTGTTTTTTTGTCATGTTCTCAGCTGTTTTTTACATTTTGCAGCTCTTAACAATTTGTTCGTGTAGGACTTAATACAGTTTTCATGTTTTTACCATTCCACAAGTAAAACATGAAGTCAGAAAAAAACAACTTGCTTTTCTATTTTTTGGTCATGTTCTCGCCTTTTCTATCTCGGTGTTTTTTTTTTCCGTATGTTATGGAGCACACATGCTAATAATACATGTAGTGAGTTTGTCAAAGTCTGTCTCAATGGATTTTTTGAGACAATCATGCATATTTTCTTTTAATTCAAATACTAACCATAATAACATTGTTCAGAAGTCAGCTCAGACATCTAATTAGACTATTGTATCTTCTGACAAACCATATCGCTTTTGTTTGTTCTTTCTTTTTTAATTTTTGTTTTTGTTTATGTCTTATATTACTTGAACTTAGTTTAAACACAGACACTGCCACCAGGCAGCAAAATATGTAGTAGCTGATTTTTGACTAGAGGACAGTCTGTAGAACTTTCCTACATGTGCCTGTGTGTGGTTGGTCAGGATACAGATTCCATTGATGTGCCATTCATGGTTGGTGGGGTCAGGTGATGGGTCTGATAATAACTCTGTGCTCACTGACACACCTGATCACATTGTGCTTGTTGGTGACAATAATGTGTGAGATGCTCTAATGTCCTCAGAAGGAGGAGGAGGAGGAGTTGTGCTGCTACTGCTAGGATTGGTGAACTAGACTGTGGTGCCAGTGCCAGAGGGAGGGGTCCAGGGAGACTTGCCAGTGCCACCAGGAGGTTTAAGGTAGGGGTGGGAATAGTACCAAGTGTCACTTGTCGTACATGTGAATAATCAAATAGATAGGCAAGGTTGGTACTTTGTAAGCTGAGTTTGAGAAAGGCTAAGCATTCAAGATTCACAGGATATAACCTTGAGTGATGTGGTGATGGAATACCAATATTTGTTCTAAAACACCTTTCTGAAGTGGCCAGTGCTGGAGGGAATAGAAATAAATACAGAGCCACTTTAGTCAGTGCAGGCCACATGACTTCCATATCTTGCCAGAATATGACTGGATCACTGTTTTTGCTAGTCAGTGACTCCACTAGGTATATAAGACCTCATGTACCTGAGTAACAGGTCCAAGACTATCTCCAAAATGGCCGTACGAATTTAAACACTTCCAAATGTCCTTGATTGTCTCAGGAGCATCACTATCCCAGTCTTCTACTTCCATGTTACACTGATGCCCAGTAGAGAAGTGAGAGATATACTAGATTTATACTGTAGATACCTTGAAGGAGAGGCTGGGTATGAATGAGGAAGAGAACTAGATGACGTTCTGTTGAGGCATAGATACGGGAATACAAGCATGAAATCCCCCCTCACCCATTGGCCTACCTCTTTTCTGGATTATACTTCTGCACTTAGTTCCAGGATACTGACAGTCTGTGCTTTTCTGTGGGGAATCTGATCCTCTGCTGGTGCAATTCTGCTTTTTTTAAAGTTAAAAACTACAGTGGATGGGGAAAGTCTCTGCTTAGACTAGTAACACCTCTGAACTTATGCATTATTCAGACCTTGAATGAATACACTGCTACAGTTGTGCAGAGAACTTCTGATTTCCATTCACATTTTCATTCTTTTTTCTCCCCTTCCTCCATTGTTTATACCAATAGTTTAAAGAGGCCACCTTTAAAGGGACAGTTAAGCATTTTGACACTTCAACAGTACTGACACTGCAACTCCCTAATTTAATGAATACACAGGCTTAATAAGCCAGCTGAGAGACATCTGTGATGCCATGGGCAGTTCATCCACTGATAAAAGATATAAGGCTCCTGGTAAAATCAGTTGCCAATCAGTTAGACATTAGGAAACTCTACCATGTTTTGCCACTTCGTGAGGAGCACACATGCCTGTTTACATTGCTTACTTCAATAATTTGTGCAGAACTACTGGGTTTGGGGGCAGAAAGCATATTCTGCTACAGATGAGCTTAATCTTGTACCCGACAGCCCTTTCTGCTGGAATGCACCATGCCATTGCCTAGCAATGGCAAGCTACCTCCGATAAGGCCATTTAAATAGTTATTTATTTATTTAGCTTTTGTTCACCAGGTAAGTGCACTAGCCATAAAATGACTATTTTTAGGTACGACCTGGGAGAGTACAGACATGCAGAAACTTAACAGGATAACAAATTCTAAGTGCTTTACATACAATGAGTTAAAGAGGATACAGTATATCAGAAAATACAAAGTAAAGCACTTTACATACAATGAGTTAAAGTGGATACAATACTAGTATATCAGAGACATACAGAGTAGACCATTCATAAGTTCATAGGTGCCTACCTATGCAATGAACAGAGAGGACCTTGGACAATAAATTATAAGGTGACATCTCATATGAACAGAACTAGGTACACAAAAACAAAAACAGGTAATACAAAAGGAAGAAATAACCATTGAGAGCAGGGGGTGTCATTAAGGAAAAGGTCGGTAAGTGAGGAAGAAGGGAGCAAGCCATGAAATTAGATTATATGAGTGTATGTAAGTGTAAGGGAGATGGCTGCAGTGCAAGATTGTATATGGGCAGGTAAAGGGAGCCGGGACAGGCTGAGGCAGTAAGAGGGTTATATAGAGGTGAGGAAATACTATTGGATGGCCAGAGACATCAGATATTAGGTAGGGTGGAAGCAGGAACAGGTATCAGCAATCAGCAGATTCAAGCTCAGTTTTCTCTTAAAGCATGTGTGGGAGCTAGAAAATCTAATGTCAAGGGGAAGGGAATTCCACAGCTGTGGAGCTGCATCCTCAAATGCAACAGTTCCTTTCCTAGTGTGGCACCTCAGCAAATTCAGAAAGGATTTATCAGCTGATCGTAGACCATGGAGTGTGTCCTGAGGAACAAGCATAGCTGCAAGACAACTAGGGGTTCGATTTTGAATTATTGAATCAATAAGAGAGCCAAGGTAGTATTTCCTACTAGCTAACGGAGACAGCCAACCAAGATCATTATAAAGCTGACAGTGGTGTTTAAGCTGAGGAGCAGAAGAGGCATAGCGACATATGTTGTTATACGTAATATCCCATCTGAGTAGGTCAGTTTTATGAGCAGCCCCAAATAGGGGAGCTCCATAGTTTAGGGTGGGGAGCAGAATCCCCCTTGCAATGGCCATTTTAGCCGATGGCATGAACATATAACTAGTCTTATATGCAACACCCACTTTGGAGTTGACAGCTCTGCAAACAGACTGTACATGAAGATTAAGATCAAGAGATTGATCTAGCAGGATGCCCAGGTACTTGAAAGAGGTCACACATTCTAGTAATTGGCCTTCTAAGTCCTGCACCGTCAGTGCTGTTGTGCAAGCCCGGAGCTTTGGGGCCGATCCAAGCAGCATGGCTTTAGTTTTGCTAGTGCTGACAGCCAGTTTGTGGTCGTATAGCCAGTTTTGGATATTGTTAAAGTCAGAGGAAAGGGTTGTGTTGTTAGTGTCTCTATTAGTAGAACTTGTATAGATGACAAGATCATCAGCATATAGAATAGCAGAGCAGGATTTAGAGCAGCTCCAATGTTATTTATATAAAGAGAGAATTGGAAGGACCCTAGGATGGAGCCCTGAGGTACACTAATGTTAATGGTGGTACTTTGTGCTGGGATGTAGTGATATCATTATGACTTCAGATATCCTTGGATGATCATCAAAGGATGACTTTCCTGCCTCCAGCCCAGCACTTTATAAGCAGCATATTTGTCAGTGATCAGCACAGATCACATTATATGCTGCCAGGGAGGCAGGATGATTTACGCATGCATGGTAAGTGCTTCGTGGACCTTCTTATCAGCAGACAACGTTCAAGTAAAATGTTTGTTTCATTCAAAAAAGTTGCAAAAGTGTTCACTCTTAGTACAGTATATTTTTATGTTGATTGCACACAACCGCAAGAAATATGTTGCGACAGCTTCTGCAAAAAGCAGGCTGTGGAGGCGTGGCACTGTTGTGGCCAATTCCCCCACAGCCTTTAAAGACTTGGCCGACTTTTCCCAATGCTGTGGCATGCTGCTGCTGACACTAGTTCAGCCAGCATGCCACAACTTTCTAACGTTTAGCCGCTGCAATCAGGGGCCACTCGCCATTGTCATCCGCTGCAATGAGGAAGCGACTTCTCATTGCAGGGCTGTTGCTAAGGGGACGCCCAGTCCCCATCAGCATGTCCCTCCCCAATTTCTTGTGTGCCAAGGGGTGCCCAACTCCTCAGGTTATGTCCCTCCTGGTTAGTGTTTGCCGATGGGGTGCATAGTCCCCATCGGCATATTCCCCCCATTTCTTAGGCCGACGGGGTGCCCAATCCTCGCGGCATGATGTGCTCCCCCCCTTAGTTGTGTGCCGATGGGGGTGCCCAATCCCCCGTCAGCTGCAGCTGCCCCCCAAAAGAGTCTGTTGGCATGCTGGGAGCCCACCCCAGTGTACCACATTCCCTGATAGGCAAAAATGGTCCTGCAATATTTTGTATTTATTTTTTTGTCCCTCTAAACAAAAAATGGTCCCTCACCATCTCCCTGCCCCCCTTCCACAACCCGCACTCCACTGCGCACCCTGCCCCCCACCCCTCACCCCATACTTACCTTGAAGCTCGGCATGACAGTCTTTGGTGGACTGGGAACACGCCTGCACTCTTCAAAGCCGATCGCGAACTGAGGAAATGCCGTAAGCTGTATAATGGAATAAATAGGGTTTTTTCAACTTTGATGCATATCTCAGGCATTTTCGATTTGGCACAAATTTTCAACACGGGGTTTTGGGACCCCTCCTCAAGAATTCTGTCACTGTCATGGGTGTTAATCAGTGGTAGAGGGTGATTTGGCTCACTGCAGCGAAATCACCTTCGGACTGATTAACGAAATGACAGTGCCAATGTTCAAGTGATGGCCTCTGGCAGCTTCTATGTTGCAAATTTGGTGAAAATAAAAATGACTGTTTTTGAGTGTAAATGCGTTATGACGTTGCTACGCACCGTGTCTCGTGAATTTGCAATATTTTCATGCCAGATTTTCAACACTGGAATTTTTCCACACCTCCTTGTGAAAGTATAGCTGTCATTTTTCACATCATGGCCAAATGTGCTTGCACTTCCGCACAGAATAGCATGGTCGCTGTGGGAAATAAGTGTTTGGGACAGATTATGAAAATGACAGTGACACTGTTCATGAGCAAAGGACCTAAAATGCCTATGTTGAAAATTTGGTGCTGATACTCCATAAAATGACTGAGTTATGAGCGTGCATTGCGCAGTTTCCACGCACACTCGTACCTTCGCAACTTTGCAATATTTTCACTCCAGATTTTCAACATTGCCATTTTCACACACCTCCTTATGAACAGTGCAGCTGTCATTTTTCACATCCTGGCCCAAATGTGTTTTCACTCTTCCAGCGCAGAATAGCGTGGTCGCTGTGGGAAATCAGTGTTCGGGACACATTAAGAAAATCACACTGATACTGTTCATGAGCACAGGTCCTAAAATGGCAATGTTGAAAATTTTCTGATGAAACTCCATAAAATGATTGTTATGAGCGTGCGTTGTGCAGTTTCCACGCACCCTTGTAACTTCACAAATTAGTAATATTTTCGCGCCACCTTCTCAACAGTGGCATTTTCCCACATCTCCTCATGAAAAGTACAGCTGTCATTTTTCACATCCTGGCTAAAATGTGTTTTTGCACTTCCGGCACAGAATACCGCAGTCGCTGTCAGAAATCATTGTTTGGGACAATTTAGGATTGAGCGAGTGAGGCTGGGGAATGACCAAGCTCAACTGAGCTCTGTCGGGACTACTGCAGATTTCTGTGTGGGCAGGAAAAGGCAACAATGCAGGCAGAAGCCCAGTACAAAAGGGCAGCCTGCAGCGCCGGGAGAAACAGAATGAGTGAGTGAGGGAGCGGGAGTGTGTGAGGTCAACGGAGCTCTGTTGGGACTGCTGTGGATTTCTTTGTGGGCCAGAAAAGGCGGCAATGCACGCAGGGGCCCAGTGCAAAAGGCCAGCCTGCAGCAGCGGGAGAAACAGAATGAGTGACTGAGACAGAGGGGGAGTGAGCAAGCTCAACAGAGCTCTATCGTGACTGCTGCGGATTTCTTTGTGGGCAGAAAAGGGCAGCAATGCAGGCAGAAGCCAAGTACAAAAGGGCAGGCTGCAGCACTTGCAGAAACGGAACAAGTGAGTGACAGAGAGGGAATAAGTAAGGTCAACGGAGCTCTGTTGGGACTGCTCCAGATTTCTTTGTGGCCAGAAAAAGGTGCCAACAGAGGCAGGAGCCCAGTACAAAAGGGCAGCCTGCAGCGCCGGGAGAAACGTAATGAGCTAGTGGGGGGGGAGTGAGAGGCACAATGGAGCTGTGTCTGGACTGCTGCAGATTTCTTTGTGGGCAGAAAAAGGCAGCAATACATGCAGGGGCCCAGTACAAAAGGGCAGCCTGCAGCAGCAGGAGAAACAGAATGAGCGAGAGAGAGAGGGGGAGTGAGCGAGCTCAATGGAGCTCTATCATGACTGCTGCAGATTTCTTTGTGCGCAGAAGAAGGCGGCAACACAAGCAGGACCCCATTACAAAAGGGCATCCTGGAGCGGCGGCAGAAATGGGATGAGCAACTGAGAGAGGAGGAGAGAACAAGATCAAAGGAGATCTGTCAGAACAGCTGCAGATTTCCTTGTGGGCACAAAAAGGCGCCAACAGAGGCAGGAGCCCAGTACAAATGGGCAGCCTGAAGCGCCAGGAGAAACAGATTGAGCAAATGAGACAGGGGAATGAGCGACCTCAACAGAGCTCTATCATGACTGTTGCGGATTTCTTTGTGGGCAGAAAAAGGTAGCAACACAACCAGGAGCCCAGTTCAAAAGGCCAGCCTGCAGCACCAGCAGAAACAAATGAGCAAGTGACAGAGGGGGAGTGAGTGACCTCAAGGGAGTTGTGTCAGGACTTCTGCAAATCACTTTGTGGGCAGAAAAAGCCACCAACGCAGGCAGGAACCCAGTACAAAAGGGCAGCCTGCAGCAATGGGAGCCACAGAACAAGTGAGTGAGGGAGGGGGGAGTGAGTGAGCTCACTGGAGCTCAGTTGGGACTGCTGCAGATTTCTCTGTGGGCAGAAAAGGGCAGCAATGCATGCAGGGGCCCAGTACAAGAGGGCAGCCTACAGCTGTGGGAGAAACAGAACGAACAAGTGAGAGAGGGAGAGTGAGTGAGCGAGCTCAACGGAGCTCTGTTAGACTGCTGCAGATTTTTTTGTGGGCAGAAAAAGGTGCCAACACAGCCAGGAGCCGAGTACAAAAGGGCAGGCTGCAGTGCTAGGAGAAACAGAATGAGTGCATGACACAGGGGGAATGAGTGAACTCAATTGAGCTCTGTTGGGACAGCTGCGAATTTCTTTGTGGGCAGAAAAAGGTGTCAATGCAGGCAGGAACCCAGTACAAAAGGGCAGCCTGCAGCTCTGGGAGAAACACAATGAGCAAGTGAGAGAGGGAGAGTGAGTGAGCTCAATGGAGCTGTGTTGGGACTGCTGCAGATTTCTTTGTGGGCAGAAAAAGCCCCCAGCACAAGTAGGAGCCCAGTACAAAAGGGCAGGCTGCAGCAGTGGGAGACAAGCCCAGTACAAAGGGGCAGGATCCTGCAGCAGGAGACACAGAACGAGCAGGTGAGGGAGGGGGAGTAAGTGAGCTCAACGGAGCTCTGTTGGGACTGCTGCAGATTTCTTTGTGGGTAGAAAAAGGCAGCAGTGCATGCAGGGGCCCAGTACAAAAGGGAAGCCCGTAGCAGTGGGAGAAACAGAACAAGCGAGTGAGAGAGGGGGAGTGAGTGAGCTCTATGTAGCTCTGTCGGGACTGCTGCAGATTTCTTTGTGGGCAGAAAAAGGTGACAACAGAGGCAGGAGTCCAGTACAAAAGGACAGCCTGCAGTGCTAGGTGAAACAGAATGAGTGCGTGAGACAGGGGGAGTGAACAACCTCAATGAAGCTCTGTCGGGACAGCTGCAGATTTCTTTGTGGGCAGAAAATAGTGCCAATGCAGGCAGGAACCCAGTACAAAAGGCCAGCCTGCAGCGCCAGGAGAAACACAATGAGCCAGTGAGAAAGGGGGAGTGAGTGAGCTCAACGAAACTGTGTTGGG
This sequence comes from Neoceratodus forsteri, assembly GCA_016271365.2. NCBI lineage: Eukaryota > Metazoa > Chordata > Ceratodontiformes > Ceratodontidae > Neoceratodus > Neoceratodus forsteri. The sequence goes on from CM028134.1 coordinate 38,907,988, forward strand.
ACTGCTGCGGATTTCTTTGTGGGTAGAAAAAGGCAGCAATGCATGCAGGGACCTAGTACAAAAGGCCAGCCTGCTGTGGTGGGAGAAACAGAACAAGCTACTGAGAGAGAGGGAGAGCGAGCGAGCTCAACGGAGCTCTATCATGACTGCTGCAGATTTCTTTGTGGGCAGAAAAAGGCAGCAGTGCACGCAAGGGCCCAGTACAAAAGGCCAGCCTGCAGCAGCAGGAGAAACAAAATGAGCAAGTGAGAGAGGGGGAGTGAGCAAGCTCAACAGAGCCCTATTGTGACTGCTGCAGATTTCTTTGTGGGCAGAAGAAGGCGGCAATGCAGGCAGGAGCCCAGTACAAAAGGCCAGCCTGCAGCGCTGGCAGAAACGGAAGGAGCGAGTGAGAGAGGGGGAGTGAGTGAGCTCAACGGAGCTGTGTCAGGACTGCTGCAGATTTCTTTGTGGGCAGAAAAGGAAGCAATGCACCCAGGGGCCCAGTACAAAAGGGCAGCCTGCAACAGCAGAAGAAACAGAATGACCGAGTAAGAGAAGGGGAGTGAGCGAGCTCAATGGAGCTCTGTCAGGACTACTGCATATTTCTTTGTAGCCAGAAAAAGGTGCCAACAGAGGCAGGAGCCCCCTACAAAAGGACAGCCTGCAGCGCCAGGACAAACAGAACATGCGAGTGAGACAGGGGGAGTGAGCGACCTCAATGGAGCTGTTTCATGACTACTGCGGATTTCTTCATGGGCAGAAAAAGGCAGCAATGCAGGCAGGAGCCCAGTACAAAAGGCCAGCCAGCAGCATGAGCAGAAACGGAATGAGCGACGGAGAAAGGGGGAGTAAGCGAGCTCAACGGAACTGTGTTGCGACTGCTGCAGATTTATTTGTGGGCAGAAAAAGCCGCCAATGCAGGTAGGAGCCCAGTACAAAAGGGCAGCCTGCAGCATTGGGAGACACAGAATGAGCCACTGAGGTAGGGGGAGTGAATGAGCTCAACAAAGCTCTGTTGGGACTGCTGCAGATTTCTTTGTGTGCAGAAAAAAGCAGCAATGCACCCAGGGGCACAGTACAAAAGGGCAGCCTGCAGCGGTGGTAGAAATGGCATGAGCAAGTGAGAGAAGGGGAGTGAGCAAGCTCAATGGAGCTCTGTTGTGACTGCTCTGGATTTCTTTGTGGGCAGAAAAAGGAGGCAACGCAGGCAGGAGCCCAGTACAAAAGGCCAGCCTGCAGCACCGGCAGACACGGAACAAGCGAGTGACAGATGGGGACTAAGCAACCTCAACGGTCCTGTGTCCGGACTACTGCAGATTTCTTTGTTGGCAGAAAAAGCCACCAACACTGGTAGGAGCACAGTACAAAAGGCCAGCCTGCAGCGCCAAGAGAAACAGAATGAGCGAGTGACACAGGGGGAGTCAGCGACCTCAACGGACCTCTGTCGGGACAGCTGTGGATTTCTCTGTGGACAAAAAAGGGTGCCAGTGCAGGCAGGAGCCCAGTACAAAACAGCAGCCTGCAGCACTGGGAGAAACAGAATGAGCGAGTGACAGAGGGGCAGTGAGCAAACTCAACGGACCAACGCAATCAACATTCGGCATTAACAAATGTTGGTTTATAAACAGGCTATTGAGTAAGAACTAGTAGTGAATATTTATTGCAACCAAAACTCTGACAGAGGAACCAAAACAAGTTACATTGTACAAACGGAAGTGTAGCTTTATTCAACAGTGCATAAAACCTTTCTTGACCCCACCCCTTTTCAATTTGAATCAACAAATCAAGTAAATGTCTGATTTAAAACTCCTTTTCAAGATATCCATTAACGCTTTTACTTGACAAAAGCCTAAGATCTCTAACAGAGCTTCATTTTTAGGGTATTCTGAACGTTTTACTTTTTTATAGAGAGAAAAAAGATATGATAACTCATTCATAGCATCTGCTCCTTTTTAAACAAAAAGGCAGCTACTATAAGGAATTATGTAACTGTTGGACAGAACTATATAAAAACCTTAGCGTTATAACTGTCTCTCAGTAACATAAACTGAGTTTAAAATAATGTTATGAACTAATAAAATGGTTGCATATAAGTATAATAATTCACAGCAATCAAGTTGTTTAACATTTACCAAAAATGTATTAGAGCCTTGTGGTATACAGGACTGTGCTAAAATTGTAATTGCTAAGATGTACAGCAGGTCCTAAAGACACTGCTGTGCAGAATAGTATATAAGTGGACAATTAATTTTAATTTTATTTATGCCTATTTCAGTTTGTGTTTTATGTTGTGAACTAGATGATATTAAGGAATATTTATAGGTGTAGTCTTATGAAAACCAATTGGAATACTGCACAGTATTAATATAGTGCTATAACTCAGGGATATGTACTGATTTAATTTTTATGTTTGCTTGTGCATGCAGCACACAAGAAACATATTGAGGTTAGTAGAGCATTGCAGAGGCATGGCAGTGTTGTGGCCAATGCTGGGGATGCTTTAATGGGCGCATCCCTCAGCCACCAATCAACAGGGAAGCTGCCGATGATGGCAGTTTCAGAGCAATCTCTGGACTTGAGAGAAATCTGCCACTCCAATCATGGACAGTTTCATCATTGCAGTGGCAGATCTCTCCCCCCCCCACTCCTTCTCGGAAATCAGGCACATTCCAGCCATATGCATTACAGTGCACAGTAATGCGCATGGCTGCACTTATGAGCAACTTGTTTGCTCAGTGTGCCTTTCCTGGTGAACATATCTTTTGTCAACAACAGGGAGCCCAATCCCCATGTCGGCATGTCCCTCCAAGCCCGAACATATCTTTTGCAGACAACAGGATGACCAATCCCCGTGTCAGCATGCCCCCCACCCCAACTATTGTGGCACACTGGGAGCCCACCCCAGTGTGCCAAAGTAATTCTTTATATTTTCTGACACTGGGATGCCCACTCCCAGAGTCAGATGTGCCCCCTGCCCCCCATGCCCCCTTTTGCAGCCAAGCTTGGGGTGACCAGTTCTGGTTGGCATTGCTTCTCCCACTAGTCTGGCACACTGGGAGCCCACCTCAGTGTGCCAACATTTATTTTCATACTATTTCACCTGTAAATAAAGAAAACAGTCCCCGGGTCTTTTTTTTCTTAAACCTAAAGAAAAAAAGAAACGGTCCTTCATTGTCCTCGCTGCCCCTCCCCATCCCAACCTCCTCCTCCGCACTCCCTCCCCAACCCCTCCACTCATACTTACCTCTGGAGGTCTGGTGCTGTGATCTTCTGTGGATCAGGAACACATCTGCACTCTTCAAAAGCTGACCGCAAACTGATGAAAATCACAGTAAGCCCTATAATGGCAGTCAATGGGGGGTTTCAACTTAGGTTGACATCTCAGCCATTTTTGGTCCCAAATTTTCAACATGGGGGTCTTGGGACTCCTCCTCATGAACAATGACACTGTTACAGGTGTTTCATGTCTCAGTCCTCAAACATGATTTTGTGGTTGCAGCACAGAATCACCTTTCTGGACCGATTAACAAAAATGACAGTGCCACTGTTCATGAGGTGGGGTTCCAAAAACCCATGTTGTAAGTTTCATGAAAAAACTTCAAAAAATGACTGCGTTTTGAGCATGAGTTGCACAGTTTGCTATTTTTATCTTCTCATGAACAGTACAGTGTCATTTTTACATCCTGCTCAAAAATGTGTTTTCGCGACCTAGTAGTGCCGAATGGCACACTCGCTGTGCGAAATCACCTTTTGGGACTGAGTAATGAAATGATACTGCCACTGTTCATGAGGTGGGTTCCCAAAAAGCCCATGTTGAAAATTTGGAATGAAAATATCAACAAATGCCCAGGGTGTTAGGGTTTCCAACCATAACATCCCACCCTGTACAGACTGACAGGTGTCAGGGGTGTGACTTGGGGTCGTCGACTGTAATGCTCATGCCATTCCACCCCCACCCTACAGCCACTGACAGGCATCAAGGTGTGCCTTGGGGTCTTTGGCCCTAATGTTCAACTCATTCTCCTATACTGCACCCATCTCAGCTTATTTCTTTATGGAATGGGGTGAGCGTAAGGGCCAAAGACCCCAAGGCACACCATGACACCTGTCAGTGTCTGCAGGGTGGGGTGAGGTGAAATGGTGTGAACGTTATGGCAGACAACCCAAAAGCACACCCCAATGCCTGCCAGACTCTGAAAGGTAGGGGTGGAGGTTGGCGTTAGTTCAATACTTCACTGCCATTCCTATTATGCATCTCTCTAACTCCTGCAGTACCAATGCCGATACCAGCAAGCAAACATTCGGCATTGACAAATACTTGTTTATACTGTCTTAATGCAGATCCTCCACCTTGATGGGGGATCTCTATTTTATGCATGAAAATAAACTACATATGAAGAATTCTGTGGACTGAGTGGCTGGTTTCAATACTTTTTGTTCCCCTCCTCCAACTACCTTATGCAGGGTTTTAAATAATTGATTAGCAGTTTTTTTCTTGGGACAATATTAACTGTACAGAAGGCATTTATATAGGTTTTCTAGAAGTGTCATGTTTGTTAAACACAGTGAGGAAAGTGATATGCATTTCCACAATGTTTTAGAACTTTTATGAGCAAAATGCTAATCAATTTTTAGAGTTATTTAAAACCCTGTTATGGGTCCCATACCCAGCCTGGCTCATGTATTAAGTCAAACTGAGATAAGGAGACGCAGCAGCAAATCAGTGAGTGAAAGGTGAAATAGGCAGGGTAGTAAAGACAGGGTAGTAAAGCACTGCTCTCCCCATGCCCGTCCATTCAGTTTACAATGAAGGGCTCAAACACTGCACAGGAGGCTTGGGGCTGCTGCCACACTACTGCAGCTACCAGCCATTTAGGTATCTCCACCCTCTCTGGCCCACAACACACTAGCATGGGAGAATGGACTGAGGGGGGGGACAGATGGTGCATACTTCCATGGCTGTAAACCCAAGTGCCAGTGATCCTGGCTCCACCTACCAACTATCTCTCTCTCTCTCTCTCCCTCCCTCCCTCCCTCTCTCTCTCTCTAAATCTCTCAGACCTCAATCTCAGCTTTGCTCTTTCTCCAGTACACACATAGAGATCACATTGCCATGTAAGCTCCAACCTAGCCTGCTATGCTGCAGAATTTTGTGGTGAACCCAACCTGGCCCATCAGGGAGTAAAACTGAGTCTGTTCCCCTTCTCTAAACTACCTGATGGTTCTAATGCCCAACCCAACAGAGAATAAAAAAAATCTGCCCTCCCTCCCCCAACTATCTGACAGGTCTAGTGTCCAACACAATCTGTTAGAGAATAAAAACAAGCATTTGTCAATGCCAAATGTTTGCTTGCTGGTATAGTCATTGGTAGCACAGGAGTTAGAGAGATGCATAGTAGGAATGGCAGTGAAGTAGTGAACTAATGCCAACCCCCACCGCTACCCTGCAGAAACTGACAAGCATTGGGGTGTGACTTTGGGTCGACTATAATGCTCACGCCATTCCACCTCATCCCACCCTGCAGACAGTGACAGGTGTCACGGTGTGCCTTGGGGTCTTAGGCTCTTATGCTCATCCCATTCCATAAGGAGATAAGGTGAGATGGGTGCAGTATAGGAAAATAGGGTGAACATTAGGGCCAAAGACCCCAAAGCACACCTTAATGCTGGTCAGTGGCTGCAGGGTGGGGGTGAAATGGTGTGAGCATTATGGCCGAGAACCCCAAGCCACACCCTCAATGCCTGTCAGTCTGTACAGGGTGGGGCATTAACAGTTGGAAACCCTAATGCCCCAGGCGTTTGTTGGTATTTTCATTTAAAATTTTCAACATAAGCTTTCTGGGACTTTCCCTCATGAACAGTGGCACTGAGATTTCATTAATCTGTTCCAAAGCTTGAATTTGCACAGCGACTGCACCATTCTGCGCCACAGGCACAAAAACACTTGTTGGGCAGGATGCAAAAAATGACAGCTGTACTGTTCATAAGGAGGTGTGCCAAATGGGCAATGCTGAAAATTCTGAGTGGGAATATTACAAATTTGTAAAGTAAAGTTATGAGTGTGCGTGGAAACTGTGCAATGCACGCTCATAACATAGTCATTTTATGGACTTTTGTCACCAAATTTTCAACACAGGCATTTTAGGACAACTGCTCATGAACAGTGTCACTGTCATTTTCTTACTCTGTCCTGAACACTGATTTCCCACAGTGACCAGGCTATTCTGCGCTGGAATTGCAAAAACACATTTCGGCCAGGATTTGAAAAATGACAGCTGTACTGTTTATAAGGAGGTGTGGAAAATGCCAATGTTGAAAATCTGGAGTGAAAATATTACAAATTCGTGAAGTTACAAGGGTGCGTGGAAACTGCACAATGCACGCTTGTAACACAGTCATTTTATGGGCTTTTGTCACCAAAATTTTCAACATAGGCATTTTAGGACCTCTGCTCATGAACAGTATCATTGTGATTTTCTTTATCTGTCCTGAACACTGATCTCCCACAGTGACCGTGCTATTCTGCACTGGAAGTGCAAAAACACATTTCGGCCATGGATGTGAAAAATGACAGCTGTACTGTTCATAAGGAGGTGTGAAAAAATGCCAGTGTTGAAAATCTGGAGTGAAAATATTACAAATTTGCAAAGTTACGAGTGTGCGTGGAACCTGTGCAATGCAGGCTCATAACTCAGTCATTTTGGGAAATTTTTTCACCAAATTTGCAACATAGGCTTTTTGAGAGCCCACCTCATGAACAGTGACACTGTCGTTTCCTTAATTGGTCCCAAAAGGTGATTCCACACAGTGACCATGAAATAATCTTTTGGGACTGAATAACGCCATGACAGTGACTGAATTCATGAGGAGGGGTCCCAAGAACCCCATGTTGAAAATGTGGTGCCAAAAGTCAAAAAAATGGCCGAGAAATCCACCTAAGTTGAAAAAAATCCATTATGCCATTATACAGCTTACCGGCATTTCTTCAGTTCGCGGTCAGCTTTGAACAGTGCAGACGTGTTCCCAGTCCACTCAAGATCATCGCACCGGGCTCTGAGGTAAGTATGGGGTGAGGGTGTGGGGAGGTGAGTGAGAGGTGCATGTGGGTTGGGGAGGGGAAGAACTCAACAAGGGACCATTTTCTTTTTTAACAGGAATTAAAAAAAGACACCACAGGACGCTTTTGCTCGCTGGGTGGGCTCCCAGCTGCCACCTGGGTGTTTGTTGGGGGACTGAAGCCAACGGGATTGGGCACCCCTTGGCCATACAGTGTGCTGGAGGGGGAAGCGCATGAGCCAGGCAGATTGGGCACCCCTCAGCACAACAAATCGGTGATAATGCCTATGGGGATTGGGCTACCCCATCGGCAAATGAACTGGAGAGGGGGAGGGAGCATGCCAACAGGGGGATTGGGCACCCCAGTTGGCTTTCACATGGACTGGGAGAGGGGGCAGCTGTCCATCGGCTGTGTGGAGACTGTGAGAGGTCGATGAAGAAGCCACTGTCATGTTTCTCTGAAATGGGACACCAGACAATGTAGCTGTAATTGGCTGCTGTAGTCAGGAACTGCCCCACAAACACAGCTGATTGTTTAATGATGGGGCGCTCCCTGATTGCAGCGGCCAGTTCCTTTCAAGGTTGTGGCAAGCTACAGTACTGTTATCAAGGACAGCATGATTTTCTATTGGTGACACACAGACCAGCCCCAAAATGGGCTGCTGACATTGGCAACTGCCGCGCCTCCACAACTCACTACTGAAGCAAGCTGCTGCAATATGTTTGTTGTGCATGTGAGCAAGCAAACATAAAAATCTGTTTCTAGTCCTCCACCACCCAGCTACCTGATGACTCCATGGTCAAACCAGGACCATAAGGGAATAAAAAAATCCTGTCCTCCTCCTCTAAACAATCTGATGAATCTCAAGCCCAACCCAGCCTGTCAGGAAAAAAAATGTAGTCTTCCTCCCCCAAACTACCTGATGGGTCAGATGCCCAACCTGGTCTGTCAGGGAATAAAAAACATCTGGTACCCCCCCCCCACAGCTGCAGGACAGGTCCAGTGTCCAACCTGGACCATCAAGGAATATTAAAAACAGTGATCTGGGGGGGGGCTATAAGTGAGTTTGGTGCTGAGGGAATGAAAGTTGTCGGGAGGACTTGAACCACTGTGTCCAGTGTAAGGAGCACTAACGGAAAGCAGTGCTGCCACATCAAAGCCTTCCCTGTGTGCACTCCACACAAAAAATCTGTAAAACTGATGCTGGATGTGGTCCTCATATCCTGCAACTACAATTATAGCACAGAGACTGGTGAGACAGTAAGCCTCTTACAAAAATAAAGATAACACCACAAAAAAAGGCAAGACCAGCCTTGCTGGCAGCAGCCAAACCTTGTTATTTATATTCCATGCCACCTTAAAAAAATTCTATGCCAACGTTTCTTTGCCGTTTCAACACTTCTTCATGGGCGTATGGTGTTCCCTGTATAAAGAGACTACAACTTTTATGCCACTAGCCATACACCTCTGCAGATGTGGTGAAAGGGACACAAAATGTTGGCCTGTAATTGATCCAAGGTGGAATGTAATACAAATAATAAAAATATGTTTGTTGGACTATAGAAGTAGAGCTTTCTTTTCCTTTCTTCTCTGACTCATCACTTGGAACTCCTAATAATTATACCCACTGTACTAAAGGGTTGAGTATCCGGGGACACCATATAGAGATGTCTGGGCATGGTAGCATCTGTTTGGATGCTTTCAATCACTGGGGTAGGGAGGGAGGCAGGACTCTCAGTGTGAAGCTACCTCCCCTTGCAGTCCAGGGGGCAGGCTGGCTATCCTGAAGAGCCTATGCAACAGGTGGGTGAGTCACTGGGTAGTAATGTGTTGGCACACCATTGGATGCTTTCACTTGGACCAGTGGTTGTGATGGGTATATAGGTTTGGATTTGAGGTGTGTGGGAAAAAACTTTTGCTGGTGGAACTGAAGTGGAAGTCACACTTTCGCTTCAGTGAAAGTTTGGAAATCCATTTCCGAACTTTTGTGGAAATTCCATCTGCCCTGCATTGCTGCCCCAGTGCTGATAAAATATTGTTTTTTAAAAATCTGGCCTGCATTTAAAAACAAAACCTGGTGGCTAGTGGCCCCTCCCCCACCCAATCACCCACCAGTGTGCAGACTAGAAGACTTATACTTGTAGTAACCCCCAGCCCTATCCCTCCCATTTAGGTAAATATCCTCCATCGTGGTCTAGTGGTAATGAACCCCGCTCCCTCCCTATCCCTGATGCCTACCCCATATGTATAAATAGAATTTTTTTTTTAAAACTTATTCCCTCAGTGCCTGGCTGCCAAAATCCAGTTCCTTCCTGGCAGTTGTATGGTAATATGACAGTAGCAGTAGTCAAGTAGTGGCCCTCCTGCCCCCCCACCCCGGCAGGTAGTGTCCAACTCCACTCCCCCCCATCCTGAAATGGAGCGGGCCACTGGCACAGCCCTCCACTCTTCTCTAAGGCCGGCAGCCCACTGAGCTATCAATAAATGAGTATGTGCTTGTACAAGCAGGCACTCATTCATTGCCAGCTTGAGGTCTTAGTGGTTTTTCAGGAGTGCAAAGATGGAGAGGGCTGCTCCTATCACTGGCAGTGGGGCAGGATGGGGAACGGCATTGTGGACCCCTCCCAGGGTCCACAACACTGTTTTCCCCCCATCCTGCACCCTCCTGCCGGTGACAAAATCAACCCCCTTTCTCTGTGCCCCTGAAAAACCACAATGACTGTGAGCCGGCCTGACCGTCAATGATTGTGCATGTGCTTGTACAAGCATGGGCTCATTCACTGATAGCTCAGGGGCTGCTGGCTGTGGAGGAGAGAGGAGGGCTGTGCCAGTGGCCCACTCCATTTCTTGACGGGGGAGCATCGTGGGACACTATCTGTTGGGGTGAGTGGGACACTACTTGACTACTGCTACTGCCATATTATCACTAGACCACCAGGGAGGAATTGGCTTTTGGCAGCCAAGCACTGGGGGAAGAAGTTAAAAAAAATTAAAAATTATATTTATACGTATGGGGTGGGGATCAGGAAGAAGGGTGGGGATTCATTACCACTAGACCACCAGGGAGAATAATTTACTAAATACAGGGGATAAGAATAGGGGGGTTACTACAAGGATGGATCATCTAGTCTGCACATGGGCAGGTGGGGGAGGGATCACTAGCCACCAGGGTTTTTTTATTAAAATACATGTCCGGTGGGCCACCAGGGATGGGTGATCAGGTGGGGGTGGGACCACTAGACACCAGGGTTCTTTATTAAAATACACATCTGGTGGGCCACTAGTGATGGGTGATTTGGTGGGGGGAGGGACCACTAGCCAACTTTTTTTATTTATTTAATCGGACGGGAGCTGATCGGTGACGGGTGGGGGGTATTTAACATGTTGGGGGGCGGAACATAACCACTTGGAGGTATTTAACATGTTGGGGGCTAAACAGGGTGAAATTCCACCCTAAACATTCAGAAGTTTTCCGATCTCCCACAGGCAGAAGCTTGGAAATGTCCATGAAAGTTGCCAAATTCGCAAAAGTTCCACTAGGGTGGAAATGGAAAGTGTCACACACCTCCAGTCTGGATGGGTCCCCACCCACAGTAAAGACTCAACCCATTTGGGGTAATTGGTGGGGTTCTGGACAGAGGCAAGGGGTGTCTAGAAGGGGAGGCTACTGGAAGGAGAGGCATTGGAAATAAAGAGAAAACACTGGAAGTTCAGAAAATGGAGTCAAGTCAGGAGCACGTTTTTTTAGAACTAGCAGTCTTACCTTTACATACATATGCCATATGACAGAAGTTACTGGAGAAAATTGACATGGCTCAGTAGAATGACTTATGGAGGGAGTCCAAAGTAAAACAAACAGTACATATCAACCAGGAGACAGAAGACCACCAGAAAGGCTAAAACATAGAAGGTGCAGTGACGCTAGCACACAGGATGTGAAAAGCAAAAGGTGGGCGATCAGAAGGACTCCACAAGACTCCTAACGGTTGAGATGAGTAACGACGGGAAGAGTATAGAGCACCGACATGGCAGAAGATTTAAACTAACTTCGAAATACTTTGTGTATTAAAGTCATTCTATGAAATGTGAATTCACATGTTTTGTATTCTGTTCACTTCTACTTTTTCTGCTGTGAAAAGCTAGTCATGATCTGTGTGCTCTGTATCTTCAATGGATGTTTATCAGGAACTAAAGAATCAGTTGCAAGAGACAGAACGTGTTGGAAATAGATGGCCCAATTATTGGCAGCCCTTTTTTATAGAGTTGTTTATAAATGAAAGATTTATACACCTGAATATTATTTATTCAGCTTTCAAAGAGAAAGTGTAATTGTTTTTGTTGTACAGGATGGCCAGTCAGAATGCATCAAATAAGAGTCTTGGTTTAAAATGGATGTGCTCCTATCTCAGTAAAGAAAATTGCATTGTGATAATGAAATCACTTTAAAAGTATTATCAGGAATTGATGATTGTAGACTAGAGCAAAAAGGAGTGATTCATAAAAGAATTGACCCCTGAAGCTTTGAGAGTTTGATTCTCATCCAGTGCAAATTTACTTGGGGGGGGGGGTAGACTTAAACAATGTTCTGAGGCACATACATGCTGCTAATGTTTATACCACTGTGTTAAACACAACAGGGTTGCACGTCAGTTTGCATTGGGATTGCATAGGGAAAGGGGTGGGGGGTGGCCAAGTAAATGTATGCTCCTTTATGCAGAGCACTGCTGATCACAAACATTGTGGCAAAGGATTTTGGAGGAGGACACTGGAGACCTCGAAGGAAACATACAGTGAATGAGTACTTAAAGGCCATTATAACATGGGCAAAAACAATCCTGAATCCTGGTTGGCTGAAACAAGTTTTCAGCCGTGTACTTATCAGGCCATAAACATTCAATGTGCACTACTTCTGTCAACCTGTGCCCCATAACAAAGATATATCAATGTGCCACCTTTGCCAAACCCATGCCAGCATAGCAGCAGCAGCCTAGACAAGCTGCTCAATGCTCTCGCTCTGCCTCTGACCCCAACATGCACACACACACACACATATACAAACAAAACTACCATCCCTTTTTTATTTCATCTCACCTTTGTTTTTTTCCAAAACTGATGGCAAGGATGAAAGCACAGGACAAAGTTAAAAACCTGTATCATACTGTTTACTGTGTTGCCCATAGCCTACAGCCTCAACTCTACGTTAGACATCTCAGTATACTTTGTAAACTGTGTGAGAGGCCTTTCGGCACCATGCAATTCTGCTTAAAGTTGGACCAGCATAACATTCTGTGGTGATTTGCATATGTAGCCCATGGTGCTTTGCATTGTGGGGGCATGTGTGATTTTGTGATCTCAGTATACTGTTTCATGCTGTAACCTTGCCATCAAACTGCCCTGGCACTGTATATTGTATCGTACTGTCTATTGTATTTACCTATGTCTGTATTGTGTATTGATGTGGAGCCTTTGGAAATGAGTCTCTGACTCAAAGGTTGTAATTCCAAGATTTTAAATAAATAAATAACAAAACAAAAAAAAAACACTTCCAACCCAGATATGGTCATCATGGACATAACGAACAAGGCAGTTCCCCTCCTCGACTTAACAGTCCCCGTCCCCAACTTGAACTGTTTTAAATGGGAGCTGAAACAGCAAAGCTAAGCTATATACATATATGCTCAGGACATTGAGAGAACAGCACAAAAGTTGCAGTTTCATTTACTTTTACAAACACTAACCTAAAAATGCTGTTTAGGGCAGCTGCTCAGGATCACGCTTGCTCCCACTCCTCCTCAATCTCTTCGTGTGTGGTCCTCCCTGGCAGTCCTCCATAATCCTGTTTATGCCAAAACTTAACTTTTATCCCTGTGGTACAGTGCAAATAACCTGCAATTTCAGACCAATGAAGGAGGTAACCGCTGTCTATAGTGGCTGCTAAGGGACACACACTCTCTCCCGATACTGCTGGCAGTTTCACTACCTCCGTAAAAAAACAAACAAAAAAAAAACTCCACAGAAAATGTGAATACAATAATTTCTCTTTCTGCCACAGAGCACACAATTTTCTCTTTCTGAAGCAGTTGTTCTGACTCTGGGTAGGGAGTGGTGGACAAACTGACAGCAACATTGTCAGAAACGATTGCAGCTCAGGCAGCTGTCAGTGAACATACAAGAAACCACTGCTCTCACTACTTAAACAGCAAAAGCACCACAAAAACAATGTCAGAGGTGATCTAAAGTAGAAAAACAACAGTAATAGACACATAACCTCAGAAACACAGAGACACTGTATGACGCATAGCCTGCTGGTTATGCTTGTTCTATGATATTTGTGTGAAGCAAATAAACAAATCAAAATGAAAGAAAAAGCCACTATGGTTCTCAAGAGAGGTGGCTGTGAAAGTCAGGAAGAAAAAGATAGCATTCCGGAAGTATAAGGAAACACAGAAGGAGCAGGACAGAGAGCTGTACCAGTTAAGGCAGAAAGAAGCAGGATGGAAGTCAGAATAGCAAAGGCCCAAACTGAGGAAAAGATAGCCAACTCAGTTAAGAAGGGGGTAAAACTTTTATAGGTACATCAGCGTAGAGAAAGACAAAGGGAGGGATAGTGAGGCTGAATAGAATGAACGGTGGGTGGGCAGAGGGGGACAGTGAAAAAGCAAGAATACTGAATGAATATTTCTGCTCAGTATTCACAAAAGAGGAGGGAGAAGTGCCTAATCCAATTAACAGAAGTACTCTTGATAGGGGGGTTGATCCCAGTCCTTTCACAGAAGAAAGGGTTCTGCAAGAACTCCTAAAACTGAAGGTGGACAAAGCAATGGGTCCTGATGGAATTCACCCCAGAATTCTAAAAGAATTAAGCAAGGAACTAGTGAAACCACTGGCTACTCTTTTTAATAAATCATGGGAGGATGGTGTGGTACCCAAGGACTGGAGGAAGGCGGATGTGATTCCTCTTCACAAAAGTGGGACCAAGACAGAGGCAGGAAACTACAGACCTGTCAGTCTGACCTCTGTGGAAGGGAAAGTGATGGAGTCACTTCTGAAGGAAAGAATAGTTAAGTACCTAGAGGCCAGTGGAGCACAGGATCCAAGGCAGCATGGGTTCACAGCGGAAGGCCGCGTCAGACTAATCTAATTGATTTCTTTGACTGGGTGACCAAAGTAGTAGACCAGGGAGGGGCTGTGAACATGGCCTACCTAGACTTTAGCAAGGCATTTGACACAGTCTCACACAAAGATTGATAGTCAAATTAACCAGCCTGGGAGTGGGTCCCAGGGTGGTAGCCTGGGTAAAACATTGGCTGGACAACAGGACACAGAAGGTAATTGTAAATGGAGTCCACTCTGAAGAAAGGTCGGTTACTAGTGGGGTACCGAGGGTTCAGATTGGTCCAGTCCTTTTAATGTCTTCATCAGTGACATTGCAGAGGGACTGAAGGAAAGTATGCCTTTTGCAGATGACACAAAGATCTGCAACAGGGTTGATACACAAGGAGGTGTGGAAAGGATGAGAAGGACTTGGCAAGGTTGGAGGAATGGTCAGACATATGGCAGCTAGGATTCAATGCAAAAGTGCAAATAATGCACCTGGGAAACAAGAACCCAGGGGAAGAATACACAATGGGTGGGGAGGTAGTAACAACAACAAAACAGGAAAGGGACCTGGGGGTAATCATATCAGATGACCTTAAGGTTAGCAAGCAATGTGAGAAGGCAGTAGGGAGGGCCGGGGTATACTGGGATGTATAGGGAGAGGTATCAGCAGCAGAAAACAGGAAGTTGTTATCCCTCTGTACAGACAGTTGGTGAGACCCCATCTGGAATACTGTGTCCAGTTCTGGAGACCCCATCTCCGCAAGGACATAGACAGGATAGAGGCAGTCCAGAGGAGGGCAACTAAAATGGTGCAGGGTCTGCAAGAGAAGCCGTATGAGGAGAGACTAAAGGAGCTTAATATGTATACCCTTGAGGAAAGAAGGGAGAGGGGGGGACATGATAGAAACTTTCAAGTACCTCAAGGGAATCAACAAAGTCCAAGAGGGTAGCATCTTTCAAAAAAAGAGACTTGCAAGAACAAGGGGACACAATTTAAAGATAGAAGGAGGGCGGTTCAGGGGCAATGTGAGGAAGTATTATTTCACAGAGAGGGTAGTGGATGCATGGAACAGCCTTCCTGAGGAAGTTGTGGGGTCTAAAACTGTGGGAGAATTCAAGAATGCATGGGACAGACATAAGGCAATTCTTGTGGGGGGGCAGGAAGATATAGGCTGTTGGTTAACTAGGATCTGCGGCCTATCCTGTAGGTAGGGAAATGGGCAGACTAGATGGGCCTAGCGGTCCTTATCTGCCGTCAGAGTCTATGTTTCTATGTTTCTGTGTTTCTAATATAAAAATGTAGTGTGTGATTGTCTCCATAAGGCAGCTGTGCCATGGGTCTCCCCCACCCCCCCAGGTTTCAGAGAAGCTGCAGAATATAGCAACCTAAGGCCAGGAGGTAATTAAAGGACTAGAGAGACTTAATTAGAGCTGACCCAGCTACCAGGATATAGGTCTTGTAAACTTTTATGACGTCTTAGAGGAAAAACATTTTTTATACCATGGTGTAAAAAGTCATAAAAATCCTTTGATGTACCCTGGGAAGAAGAATTGCTCAAGATCAAAGAGGGGATGTTAATTAAGGAGTCATATTGGGAAATCAGTTTTTGCTGAAGTCACAGTATTTAAAATATCTCCTGACAGGAAGATCATTGTATAATTTTTATATTCTAAAAGGAGGAGCTAGATGACATCATAGAAGGGGTGGAAACACAGAGTTTTAAACTGTATTCTGTGTTTCAATTGAGTGATATTTATTTTTGGGCTCTTAAGAAACAAGAACTAACTTAAGCACTGTAAAGAGGTAATTCATTCGAAAGGAAAAGTCTAACTGTATGTTGGTAGGAGTTCGTCTGTAGTTTTCTTTGTTTTTCTTTATGTGATTGTATGCTCTTTGATATATTGTTCTGTGTTTACATTTAACATATTTTTATCCATTTTTAAGTAAATCTTTTGTTCCAAAGACTGCCTGGGTGTGTCTTTGAAGTTCTTTTTGCATGTGACGTATGGAGGATTAAGACTGACAAAAACCGTTCAAAGCCTGGTGGTGTTACTAAACTGGGAAAAGGTAAGAATACCCAAGGTCTTTTATAGAGTTTTATAAGTTCATTTTGGATACCTGGTTAGGTGCCCTTAGGTGACAGATATCTGGCATCCCCCCAAAGAGGATGATTATCTGAGCCTATACATTAGGGTATGCTAGCATAAAGTTCACAGTTTGATTCCCCCCAGAACTGGAGACTAAAGGTGATTTGGACCCACAAGCAGACAGGAGGGTTACCCTGTCTGTTACCTGTTCATAATACTGCGCTCAGAGGTTGGCACTGTGGTAGCAGAAGGCCTGACCTGCTTAGTGCGTTTGTGACACACTGTACTGCTAACTTAACTATGACTTAATAGGGGACTGTTTTTTCTTGTTTGAGGTTTTAAAACCTTTTTTTTTATATATATTTGATTTTTTTATCTTTTTTTCCTTTTACCCATGAAATAATTACTTGGGGGTCCATCTTATTAGTGCAATAACACACTCCAGGGTGTGGGTTATCTCCTGAAAAGAGCACACCCAGGTGCATTAACAGGCACTATAATGCACCTGGGCTTGCTCTTATCAGGAGAAAACCCACACCTCGTTGTGTGTTATTGCTTGCTTGGGCCACCAGGGAGGACATAGCAAGTGCCTGAAGGGCACATCCATGACAGCCCTAAAGCAGATTGAAGGTATGGAGTGAAGGGAGCAGGGAGTTGACTTTGATCATAGTGCAGTATGCCTGAGCTCTGTTCATGTCATAGTCCTGGTGCCTGTTACAATCCAACATGTTAGTGAGCACAAACACCTTTTGTACCCACTAACACCTAGATTAGGGCAATTTGCATAAGTGAGCTGAGTGACAATGAAACAGAGGGAACTCTTCCTCTGCTGACAAAACAGGCATTATCACTAGGAACTTATCTAGTCTGCAAACTGACCTTAATATCGAAGCTTCCTTTACAGAGCCACCAATTGCCTCCTACCGCCGACCATCCAACCTGTGGAATCTCCTGGTGCAAAGCAGCTTAAGTACTCCTAACAATCCCGCCCTACTAGGTACCAATGCTTGCAACAGAATTCTCTGTTATACCCTGAAATGTATTTGTAGTGTCACTGAAATTCAGGGTCCACATGTGTTTTTTCACATCACCAAAGAGTTCTCATGCATTTCCAGTAATGTGATATATTGTGTTCTTTGCAGGAAGTGTGCAGCTATCTACATCAGAGAAACTGGCAGACGCCTGACTAACTGATTCAAGGAACATTACAGCACAGTGAGAAATGGAGACACTGATAAACCCATTGTTTCCCACTTTACCTCCAGGAACCACAGTGTCAAAAATCGCTCTGTTTGTGTCCTTCTGCAGGGTTCCCGGGATGATGACCAAACAAAAAACATGGAAACCAACCTGATCATCTGCCTGGCTCCCAGTAGCCCTCCAGTTTAAATGACAGATTTATATTCTACTAACATCTTTCAGCCACCTTTTGGTTTAGCGTCATAGTCTGTCTTTTATACCCACCATCCCTGTCATATCTTTGCTTGCATGTGTGCATAGTATGCTTGCATGTGTGGGAATGCTGGCATACACTTCCAACCCTATGTGTGCAGATCCATTTTCATTTTCCACAGATGTCTCCATCTCTGTCTCTTTCCCCCATGTTTGTCACCTTTCAGCCTTCTTACAAGGCCCTGTTAATTAGTCCCCACTTGAGGACTCCTCAGCTTGTTCACTACCACAGACTATCCTGACTGCGGACACCTGCAGAAATCCTGCTGAAACATTCTGCCACAGTTACGTTGAACTGAAGCTCATTTAGAAATTATAATTTCGGTACAGGTTTTGCTGCTGTTACTTCCTGGTCGAGGCGTGTAGGGGATCAGAGGAGCCAGCAGCCAACCAGGAAGTCTGGGTGGAGGAGACAAGCTGCTTTAAAAGCACGCACCACCAGAACAGCTGAAAGCACCGGTAGCAGACATGGGCTTCATCTATTACTGTTTGCCATCAGGCAGTTCAACAGTTTCAATTGTTATCTGTGCATTTCATACCACAGACTATCCTGACTGTAGACACTTGCGGAAATCCTGCTGAAACATTCTGCTGCAGTTACGGTGAACTAAAGCTCATTTAGAGCTTACAATTCTGGAATAGTTTTTGCTGCTGTTACTTCCTGGTTGAGGTGTGTAGGGGCTTGGGGAAGCCAGCACCCAACTAGGAAGTCTGGGAGGAGGAGACAAGCTGCTTTAAAAGCACGCACCACCCACTGCAAGCGAGTGTGCGCACGAGCGTGTGATAACAGAAAAAGATTCTGAAGTTGTACTGCTGTTGGTATGACATCAATTTATGAACTGTTATACAAGTAAGATTGTGTCGTAGAAATGCTTAAAGTAGGACTGTATTTATTGAAATACAAGCTATTTATTATGAGGGTGGGGGCTTGTATATTGCTTAGTTTAATGAGGGTAAGAGTTATTTTAAACATATAGTGTTGAAAGGTATAGTGGAAATTTAGAAGTATCCTGTTTTAGGAAATCCTCGATTTGATTTTTAATATGTTTGGTGTTAATGTGTAGAAATATTTCATCTTGTGTTCTCGCCTGATGCTATTTGAGAAATGTGACATCAGGAGAGAAGAACAAGGAGCACAATGGTTACCTTTGCATGCCTCTGTAAAGTAGGAGAAGGGCAGTGTGTGTGGCCTATCTGGTCTTTAGAAAGGCCTTCAACACTGTGCTGCACAGGAGAAAGATTAAGAAATTGAGCTGGGTAGGGGTGGGACCCAAAGTGGTGAACTGGGGATAGAAACTGGTTAGTGTATATGCATCAGACAATGGTTGTTAATGGCACTCACTATGATAACAGAGTGACCAGAAGGATGCTGCAGAGCTCAGCACTGGGACTGGTCCACTTCAAAGTCTTCATAAGGGACCTTTCAGAAGAGCTAGAAGGGAAGGCATGGTGTTTTTGCAGATGATACCAAAATCTGTAATAAGGTGGACACTCTGAGGGGAGTGCAGAGAATGCATCGGGATTTGGGGAAACTCAAGGAGCGGACAAGAGCATGGCAGTTGGGATTCAATGCCAAAAGGAGCAGATTCATGCACGTAGGGTGTAGGAACCCAGTAATTGAGTATAGGATGGGGGTACTATCACTAAGCAGGAAAGGGACCTTGGTGTTATCATAACTGATGACCTCAAAGTCGCAGGGCAGTGTGACAAAGCAGTGGATAGGGCCAGTGGGATGCTGGGTTGCATAGTGAGTGGAATTTTCAGCAAGAGGAGGGAGGTGGCATTGCCACTGTAACACTCGCTGGTGAGACACTACCTGGAATATTGTGTGCAGTTCTGGAGGCTGCACCTCAGAAAGGACATAGACAGGGTGGAAGCAGCCCAGAGGATGGCAACTAAAATGGTGCTGGGATTGCATCAAAAGCTCTATGAGGAGAGACTGAGGGATCTCAATATGTATGCCCTGGAATAGAGGAGAGCAAGAGGGGACATGCTAGAGACCTACAAGTACCTCGATTGGTTGATCAGGGTGCAGGAGGTGATTCCCTTTCAAATGAGAAAAAGCAGCATGCCCAGGGGGGCATGTGATAAAGCTGGAGGGGGATAGTTTCAGAAGGATGTGAGGAAGCAGTACTTTACTGAAAGGGTATTAGGTAGGTGTCACATTACCAGCTGGTTTTACTATAGCAAATGTATGAGTGCTTTTATTCATGAGAAGGTGGCTGGCTATGGAGGAGGGCGGGTTGAGCCGGTCGCCTTCTTGACTCCCCGAGTTTAGTTGTAATAGAGTTGGTTGCTGCTGTGTGGGAGTAGGCTGGTGTCATGCCAGGGTGGGGGAGATATATAAATTACATTTTTAAGCACAAACAAGTGCTGTACATTAAGTAAGACAGAGGCCGGCCATGGAGAAGGGAGGGATGAGCCGGTCACCCATCAAAGGGCATTAAATAAAATAACAAATTGTGGGCGCTGGGGGGGGGAGGAGAGTGGCTTTGGTCTTTTGATACAGTGTAGGGGATGGGGTTTATATTTCACTTGATTTGGGGCTGGGGGAGGAGGAAGGGGAACTGTTTCCTTATTTTATTTTGTCTGTGGCTGAAAACTCTTTCCTGAATACGGATAATGCCCTATTCTGGAAGGGGTGCCAAATATTCCGGAGCCCTACTATTCATGGTATTCAGGAACTACTATTTGGCCCCTGCACAGCCCTACTTTAAACATCCCCAAACAATACCCAGAAATCAATGCACCACCTAACAGGTAGCCAACTCAGAATTCACAGTGAGCGGGTAATATGATCTGTCCTCTGAGTGGAGGTCTGAAGTCTTGCTGCAGTGTTCTGCACTGGCTGCATGTGACACAACTGATGCCCCATTAAGCCTTTATAGAGTGCACAATAGTAGTCATGAGGAGAGAAAACTAGGGCATTGACTGGTGTAGTTTGATCCACAAAGTCAAGCAGTGATCGCAGTCTGGCAACATTCTTAAGATGGTAAAAACAGTTCCTGACCACAGAAGACACCTGCAACACAAATGGCAACTGTTCATCAACAACAGTTCCCAGGCTGCAAAGTTCCTCTGCTGCCTTAAGACGCACCTCCACCCCAAGAAAGGGAAGATTCAGGCCACCACAAGTGACTGATATCTGCTTCTCTGAGCTCACTACTAGCAATTTAGTCTTGGTTGGGTTTAAAGCCAGCCAACTGGAGGCCATCTGAATCCTGACTTACTCCAAGCTTTATTCTTTTTTTTATTTTATTTATTCATTTTCAGTTTACAGAGTAATAAGCACAGTGTGCCAAACAGAACATTTAGAACACTGGCAAGTCCATTTGGAATTCATAAAAAAACAAAGGAAAATCCAAAAGTCCTTCTGCAAATTTAAAGATCAAGTCCACAAGATGGGTGGAGGACCCAAGATTGTAAATATATGCTCAGAGCAAAATCGTATTTCCTACTTTAACCTGATTACATTGAAACAATATACATACTGGGTGGGATATTCAGAAGGGTTGCATAGCTGCTGATTTGCTGTCTGCGCAACCCACTAAATATCACGGCGTGATATTCAAAAGGAAAGTGCCTGGCACAAATCTCGATCGCGCCGGACCGCATCAGTAATGTATGCTGTGCAAGTAGGGGGCGTGCCAATGCATGCTACACATCCTGATATTCAGCCCAGGATGTGCTGAGCCCATGCAGGTGTAACCCCTACTAGCACTGCACACAGTTGAGCAAGAAAAAAAAGGAACAACAGCTGGCCACCCACAGGTGAGCTGCCGGATTGCAGGGCGCAACACGGCGGCTGCCAGCTAATGTGTCCTGAGAGCTCCGGTGGCACCTTAAGTGGGCCGCGCCTCCCCATGCCTGATCGTGGGCATATGTATTACAATAACATGTCCAATATCCCTGGTGGTCCAGTGGACGCATCCAGCCAGATCACGGGCTTTAGTAATAAAATAACTTGTCCAACATCCCTGGTGGTCCAGCAGTACTCTTCCCCTACCACTGGAACCCCTAACCCACCCCGCCTCCGCCCGGTCAGCAACTAGGTGGCAGCTCCCACCCGCAAGCCTCGCTGCCCACCAACTGATCAGTACAGTATTGTACGCCCATTGGTCCACAGTGTGGGTCATGAAGCATGTAGCTCAGACCATTATTATTAGTCCAGAAATGTGAATGGATCCATTCACATTTCTGGACTGTGAACAGTAGAAGTTGTATGCCTGTCGGCCCACGCCTGGACCAATGGGCATACAGCCTTACTTCACAGTCAATCAGCGGGCAGCAGGGCAGCTTGTGGGTGGGGAGCTGCTGCACGCCACTGACTGGGGGGGGTGGTGGGGGCTCAGTGGGCGGTGGGAAGGGGTTACCGCTGGACCACCAGGAATATTGGACAAGTTATTTTATTACTAAAGCCCGCGATTGGGCTGGGTGCAGTCCACTTGACCACCAGGGATATAGGACAATTCATTATGATACTAATGCCCACGATCGGGCAGTGGGGCGCGTTGCTGCTTGTGCAGGGGGTGTAGGTCCCCAGCAGCTGCTGCCTGGCAGGGCACCAGGTGCAAGTCACTGGGGATCAGTGCACCTGCATGCAAATGAGGCCATAATGACATGCACATTGCCCCATTTGCACCTTGCATGCATTATGGCCCCATTTGCATGTGCACTTTTGAATATCGCAGTTGATGTGCCTAGCGCAACGGCACTTGTGCTAGCACATCCCCCTGCTCCTCCCTGGCCACTTGCACTGGTGCAGTGCCACTGCGCCATGCACAATGTGGGTGGCCACAGCGCGATATTCAAAGGTGCTGAGCCATGGCGCAGCACCATTGAATATCACCCTGTCAGCACCCTGGCACATCCCAGTTCAGCAGCAATTGGCTTTCTGCTCTTATAGCCTGGCACAGTTTGAATACACCACCCACTGTATGTATATATATATATATATATATATATGTGTGTGTGTGTGTGTATATATATATATATATATATATATATATATATAGTGAACTATGAAAGCAAGAGGTATCACCACATGCTTACATAGTTATTTAATTATTTAGATATACAAAAGATAATGTCTCTTGTTTTATTAATATAGTCTAAACTATAAAAGAAAAATATATTTGTAAGGGATATGCAAGAGGTCCTGAGTGATACCTGATTTATCTATACGAGTGCTGTTTGACCTTGAATAACCTCACTAGTGGCGTTATTTTCTTGTCACATTTTGATATTGTATTGTATACCTACTAAAATATTTGCTTTGTATTATGTAGCTGCTTTTTTGTTTTGCCTGTGGCAATACCTCCTTGTAAATGAACTTGCTCAAAGGAGCTTTCCTGATTAAATAAACTTGAACTTGAAAAAAACAGGATGAGTACAGAAAAATCAGGCAACACACAGGTCACCTCTGCATATTTCATTCATGCAATTTGGAACTATCAAAAGGTGGAAGTAGATTTGTTTTTAATTAATTTATTTTCAATTTTTTAATGGCTGCCTGGTGGTTGCTATGGCTGCCACAGACGTTGCAACATCCAGATGCCTCCAAAGCACCCAGTATGTGTTTCTACTAGTGGTTTATGTGTCTTTTCAATAATTATCTCAGAAAAAATGTGGCATCTGTATTTGAGCAGTCAGTAAGGAGTTCCATGCTTCTGACAGTGTTGTAGCTCAGTGTTTATTAGTGATGTTAATTAAAAAAAATTCCTTTTGTTTGTTTGGGAAAGAAGAGAAGTAATTAGCTGTTCTACCATTGTTGGTGTATTAGCGAGTAAGTAAGAAGTAGGATTGTCGGGTGGGGTGGGAACTGGAGCGGGATTTAAAAAATAAATTGACGAATAGTCTGGTGACTGGGAATGGAGCAGCATGATGTGTAGGGAGCGGGCTGACTGTTCCCGATTTCCTTTCTTTTGATGGCTGAAGAGAACCATGTGTGCAAATGCATGAAGTCTGAACAACAAGATTGTGGACCTAGAGGCTACCATGGCGGAAACAGACCTGAACATAGTTGCCATCACAGAGACCTGGTGCAATGTAAACAAGGACTGATAAGTGGCCATACCCAGATATACTCTGTTCAAGGAAGGACAGCGTAGGTAGAAAAGGGGGAGGAGTGGTTCTATATGTGAGGGATAACATAAAAGCTAGGGAAATACAGGGGAAGCAAGAAGGAGAGGAGATACTCTGGGTCACTCTAGAGAGAAGTAAAGGGACCGCTGCTCAAACAGGAGTGGTCTACAGACCATTAAGTAATGATGGAAGCAATCCTGAGGACGGCTCGCAAGGGAGCGATATTGCTAATAGGAAACTTAAGTCTACCGGACATGGATTGGAACCTCCTCCTTGCAGCTTCAGCCAGGAGTAGAAACATCCTGGACATCCTACAAGAGGCATTCCTCAGGCAAGTAGAATTGGAAGCCACTCAAGAGGGGGCATTACTGGACCTCTGGACCTAGTACTGCCAGACAGGGACAATGTGACTGTTGTAATGGTGGGGGACCACCTGGGGATCAGTGACCACCCTACAGTGTGGTTTGATATAAGAACTGGGTCAGAATCAAATCACACAAGGACGAGGGTCTTGGACTTCAGAAGGGTTGATTTTAACAAAATGGAAGAATGCCTAAGGGATACCCTAGCAGGGATAGAAAAAACTGGGCAGGGAGTAGAGGAAGAGTGGGCAAAAATAAAAGAGGGCATTGAACAAGAGACAAGCCTCTGTGTCAGGCAGGTTAGCAAAGACAAGAGAAAAAGGAGACCACTATGGTTCTCAAAGGAGGTAGCGAAAAAAGTGAGAGCAAAAAAGATGCCATTTAGAAGGTACAAAAAATGCAGAAGAAGGAAAATAGGGAGACTTACCAAGAGAAACAAAGGCAGGCAGGGAAGGCAGTTAGGTGCACAAAAGTGCAAACAGAAGAAAAGATTACCAAATCAGTGTCAAAGGGGGACAAAACTTTTAAAGTTTAAATCTTTTCTGCAGGTAGGACTCAGAGAGTAGTGTCTGGGATTTATTCCTCGACCTCTCGCTTCCTACACTGTGGAGTGCCACAGGGTTCGGTGTTGTCCCCCATGTTATTTGAGGTGTATATGCTTCCATTAGGGGACATTATAAGACATTTTGGTTTGAGTTTTCATTGCTATGCCGATGATTCTCAGCTCTATATGTCTTTTGTGCCCGAGCAGGAGTCTGAGTCAAGTACATTGTTTAACAACTGCCTCCTGGAGATACAGAACTGGATGAGTACCTATTGGCTGAGGTTGAACCCGGGAAAAACAGAGGTATTGGTGGTGGAACCGGGGATGAGGATATCAAGTCCATGGGCAGGAAAACTCTCAGGTTTATTTCTGGGAGGAACCTCGTTCATGGCATCTGGTCACGTGCCTAACCTTGGTGTTATTTGTGACAAGGGCTTGACCCTGAGGGCGCAGGTGTCAGCTGTAGTCAAATCATCCTTTTTTCATCTAAGGAATATAGCACAGGTGAAACACTTGATTCCATCAGAGGATCTTCCTACCCTGGTCCACGCCTTTGTAGCCAATCATCTTGATTATTGCAACGCCCTTTATCTAGGGCTGCCGGGAGTGGATGTCCGCTGCTTACAGCTGGTGCAAAATGCGGCAGCTAGGTTGTTGACTGGAAGCCCGAGGTCCAACCATATAACACCTGTGCTTCGTGAGTTGTACTGGCTGCCTGTACAGTGGCGGATCACTTTCAAGGTCATGTTGTTGACCTATAAAGCCCTACACGGTTTGGGACCTCGCTACCTAAAAGAACTCCTGACTTCTTACTGTCCTTCCCGTTCCCTCCGATCCTCTGGTGAGGGATTGCTGGAAATTCCCAGGGTAACTTTAAAAACATCTGGTGGAAGAACATTTGCGTTTATGGCCCCTACCCAGTGGAATTCTCTACCTTGCCAGATACGCAATTTCCTGACTATGGAGAGCTTTAAAAAAGCTTTAAAGACCTTCCTTTTTAACCAAGCATTTTTAGTGACTTAAATTATATTGGATTGTGTTCTGAATTTAATGTTGTTTATAATTATGGTTTTAATATTGTATGAATGATATTGTAAAGGCGCCCTGAGCTTTGGAAGGGCGCCTTATAGAAATAAATATTTACTTACTTACTTACTAAAACATTTTTTAGATACATAAGTGAAAAAAGAAATACAAAGGGGGGGATAGTAAGACTGAAAGGGGAAGGCGGGGTTTGTGTGGAAGAGGGCCACCAAAAAGTGGATATATATTGAACAAATACCTCTGTTCAGTATTTAAGGAGGAAGGGGTGGGAAACGGGCCAAGGATAAAGGACAAGGGTATAAAGGGATGAGAGGTGGACACAAGTCCTTTACAGAAGAAAGAATGCTTAAGGAATTAACAATGTTAAAAGTAGACAAGGCAATGGGTCCAGACAGGGTACACCCCAGGCTACTGAAGGAACTGAAAGAGGAGCTGGCTACACCTCTGACAGTCCTTTTCAACCTGTCATTAGAAACAGGGGAGGTACCGGGGGACTGGAGGAGGGCAGATGTAGTCCCACTCAACAAAAGTGGAAATAGGGAGGAGGCAGAAAATTACAGGCCTGTCAGCCTGAAGTCAGTGGTGGGCAAGGTAATGGAATCACTATTGATGGAAAGGATTGGGGAATACCTTGTTGCCAGTGGGCTACAGGATCCAAGGCAACATGGTTTCACAGTGGGGAGATTTTGCCAGATGAACTTGATTGAGTCCTTTGATTGGGTGACCAAGGAAGTGGATCAGGGAGGAGCGGTGGACATAGCCTACCTGAACTTCAGCAAGACTGATAAGCAAGCTGGGGAGCCTAGGAGTAGATCCTAAAGTAGTAAAATGGACAGAAAGTTGGTTGGGCAATAGCAGTCAGAGGATGGTGGTAAATGGCTGGAGTGGAAGGATGGGGTTGCCGTAAAAGTGCATTTTAAACTTACATTTCCTACTTCACAGGGAGGGTTATGGCTTCCAAATTTTTATTTGTACTATCTAGTGCTCCATGGGTCTAAATATTTTAGGTAGGGAGATCTCTCTGTGAAATCGCTGGGTAATTATGTGCCGCAATGGCTAACTTTGGAGCAAATTCTTTGTCAAGGTTTTAGCCTGCAGTCTCAGGAGCTCTTATATGTCTCCCATGCGGTTCTTCCCCCGTCCTCAAAGGCACACCCATTTATTGGTGATTACATGTGCATGTGCAATTTTGTAGATATTTTCACCTTTCAGCTAAAACTTGTTTGGGGCAACCATTGTTTTGCAATCTCAGTCTGAAGATTGCTCAAAAGCCTATTCCGCCTTCTTTTCTTCCCCTCGATCTCACTACTGCAGTCTCAGCCTTGCTTTCTTAAGATTGATTATCTGACTTCCCAGCTCTTCAGACCTCCTGCCAACAAATCCCAAATGCTTGCAGTCAAAATTATCCTCAGACAGCAGTGAAAATCCCTCACGGACATATCCGTCTATATCCCCCCCCCCCCGCGTGGTCTGGCGGCTGGTATTCAAATGGTTACTGAGTACCTCAAAAATCTCCCACACCATACAGAGTCAGTGGTGCTAGGGGACTTCAACATAAACTGGATGGCCACAGAAGCTGAACTGTTTAAAGACACTCTTACCTCAGTAGACATCTCCCAAATGGTTACCTCGCCAACTTGTATAAACTACAGAACTGGCTCCAGCTCCCTCCTTGACTGGATTCTCACCACCCACCCACTCTAGTAGAGTCTCCAATGTTCGAGTCCTCAGCAACACCCTAAGCGATCATTCCCCTGTGCTCTGCCAGTGGTCCAACAAGGTGCGCAAACCTAAAGCCAAGTTCACCTACCACCATAAACTAAAAAAAGGGAAGCTCTTGCAATTTTTAAACAGACTCTGTATGACTGACTGGTCCCCCCTTAACAACATGAACTGCATCGACAATGCACTAAACTTCTTCAGTAGGCATTTTAATGTGGTGTGCAACCAATTTGCCCCCATCAGGAAAATAAAAACTAGGGGAGTGTCTAACCCATTGATCACCCCTGCCCTACTAGCAATGAAGAATAGGAATAATCTCTGGTACCATGCCATGGCCTCAGGCCTCCACACTAATATACAACAGTACAAAGCTGCCTGAAATCAGTGCACTCAGGTGGTACGGTGAACCAAGCAAGACTTCTACAAAGGTGTGCTAACTAATAGTTGGAGTACCAGTAAGCAATTTTGGGATAACATAAAAAACCTAACAGGAAAACCCAATAAATCCCCCCCACAATCATAGAGATCAGTGGCACTCTTACTGAAGACCCTAAACTGATTGCTAACTCCTTGAATATCTCCTTTACTGATCTAGGAGGAATACTGCCCCCTGACTACCTGATTGCCTCTGCCCCCCCAACATTGTAACTTCCACGCCTCACCTTAATACCCCCCCTTTCTACTTCAGAAAGGTATCCCTTACTGAAGTTCACAGATATCTAAGTAAGGTGCTAGGCAAATCCAGATTAAGTAGTGACACCATTTACCTAAAACTCCTCCATCTTGCACTTGAAGCTATCCTTTTCCCTCTCACCAAACTCCTAAACCTCTCACTTACCCTCAGGCAGTTCCCCCAGGCCTGGAAATCAACCACAGTAACACCTGTGCACAAAAGTGGAGACTGCACTCAGCATTCCAGCTACCTTCCCATCTCTTTCCTCCCCCACTCTCCAAAGCCTTAGAGCACATAGTGGCCAATCAGCTGACAGAATACCTGGATAAGCTCAATATCCAGTGCCCACAGCAACATGGTTTTAGGAAAGCACATAGTAAGACCACTGCCCTACTCAATTTCACTACACACATTCATAAAGCCTTGGACTCCAGACAGCTGCTTAGGGCAGTATATGTAGACTTGACCAAGGCATTTGTTACCATTAATCACCAGGTCCTGATGCACTCACTATCTGCCCTAGGCCTTTCCACTGAAGTAACCGACTGGTTTGAAAGTTATCTGACGGGCAGGCACCAATGAGTTAGGATTAGTGACTCTATCTCTGACTGCCTCCCAGTGTACTCCAGGGTCTCCCTAGGATTCATACTAGGATTTGTAGAGAGCCATGGAGTGGTAAAGCTCATATTTGCTCTCGAATTAATAATAAGCAAAAGAAGGATGTGCTATCATATATGAGTCCAACCTATTCTTAAAGGATTGCTTAGCATTACTGATGATGACTTCAATAGGTAGTGAATTCCATGGTTTAACCACTCTCACTGTGTAAAAATATTTCTGTTTTGTATGAATAACATTTTTATATTGTAGTTGTAAGGGATGACCTCTAAGATCATATGTGTCTTCCTTAAATACCAATCCCAGATTTACCATTAAAAGAGGATCATTAACTACATCGTATAACATGAGGCGATCACCTCTTAACCAGCGAGTAGATAAAGACATCATATTTAAAGACTGAAGTCTAGAATCATATGACGCATCTTGTAATCCCTTAATAAGTTTGGTGTATCTCCTTTGTACTCTCTCTACTTTCACAATATCTTGTTTTTTTATGTGGACACCAGAACTGAGACAAATAGTCCAAATGTGGTTGAACATTTGCCCAATATAATGGTACTAAAACTACCTGTCCTCTAGATTTGTTGTTCCTTTTTATAGCCCAAACAACAGAGTTTGCTTTGCATATGATTGAGTTGATATGATGGTCAGGGACAAAATTGTTAGTTATGACAACCCCCAAATCCATTTCCACATCAGATACTGTTAATAACTGATTATTTAAAGTATATTGGTAATCTGGGTTATTATTTCCAAAATGCAAGATCTTGCACTTAGCATTATTTAATTTCATTCCCCATTCTAAAATCCATTCTGTAATATTATTAAAATCACTTTGGATAATGTTAAATTGATCTAAAGTATTACATTGCTCCCCAATCTTCAAGTCATCTGCATATTTAGTAATAGTTGATGTGCATTTATTTGAAATATCAGATATGAATATTTGAAACAGGCAGGGTCCCAGTACTGATCCCTGAGGTACCCCACTAGTAATAGACCCTTGGTGAGAAAAATAACCATTAATGAGAACCTTTTGAGTTCGGTTAGTTAACCAGTTGATTATCCATAATGTTAAATTTGTGTTAATATTTAACTTATAAAGTTTTTTTGATAGGGCCCAGTGAGGAAGTAAATCAAAAGCTTTGCTGAAATCCAAATAAATCACATCATATTCCTGTCTTTTGTCCAAATGAAGGCTGACCTCCTCATAAAAGCAAAGCATATTAGTCAAACAACTTCTGCCTCTTTTAAAACCATGTTCATGATCAATTTCCTGCAATAATGGATTCAGGATGTCCTTGATTAGTCCTTCTAATATTTTACACATAGAGGAGATTAGACTAATAGGTCTGTAGTTTTTACCATGTTTTCTGGACCCATTTTTATAAATAGAGATAACCAAAGCTGTTTTCTATAATTCCGGCACATAATTCAAATTTAAGCAATTGACATAGAGAACCTGTAGTGGAAATGGCAATTTGTCGACTAGTAAATATAATAAGTGTCCAGGAATATTGTCTGGAGATACACTTGTTTTACCTTTTTGTCCTAGTAATTTAAAGTGTACATTGGAAATGAAAATAGGTATGTAGGACCCATTAATATCTTGAATATTGATGCTAGTCAAGTCTTTTTGATAAATATTACAGTATAATCCATTGAGATGGTTAGCCATCTCAATAGGGTTTTGAGTTAAACACTCGTTTATTAAAAGTGGACCCACCTGACCTGTAGTTTTTTTTTAAGAATTAATATATGCTAAAAATGATTTGCTATTATCCCTACAGGCATTTGCTGCCAATCTATGCTCCCAATCTTTTTTAGAATTCCCAATTCCCTTAGTACACTTCTTTTGAATATTCAAATGTAAGTTCTAATTTTTTATTGTTTTATTTTTTAAAAAAATTGGCATAACATTTTTTCTTCTTCTTAATTAATTTTGTCAATTGTTTCATCAGCCATTTTGGTTTGGAATTGATTTTTGAGTATTTATGTATGCATGGAACAAATCTTTCCCTTAAAGTATAGATCTTATTGCCTAGAAACAAGAAGTATTCTTCAATGCCAACTTCATTTAATATGGAGCACCACTTTATATTAGCAAATCCCGCTTTCAGATTAATAGTGTCAGCTTCTTCACATAAATAAACTTTAGTACAGTTACGAGTCGGGAGGACAGGTTTACAGATTTCAAAAGTAATAGAGAAGTGATTACTATTGCCTGTTGGGGGGCAAACCAACAAATTGTTTAAAGAAACAGACTTACTATACAGAACCAAATCAAGGATATTATTACCCCGAGTAGGTTGAAGTACACCCTGATTAAGATTACATTGCTGACAGACATCAATTAATAATTTTGCAGCTTTGGAGTGACCTATTAGTGTTGTCCAATCAATATTGCTCAGGTTACAGTCACCTGTAAGTACAACATCCAAAAGGGAACAGACTGAATTAATTTCTTTTTTTATGCACTCTAGATAGCTAGTAGATGTACACGGTGGTTGATAACAAATGCCTAAAATCAATTGCTGGGTGGCATTTAACATAACTTTGAGCCATAAAGTTTCGAGGTTATCAATATTATTTTTAATATTAGTCGATATGTCAATCACCTGAAGTGTCTTTTTTCCACCTTTCCCTGAATGTCTGTTGAGTAGAAAGGATGTATAACCTGGTAAGGCTACCTCCCAACTGGATTTAGAAACACCCCACGTTTCTGTGATGAATATAATGTCAATACTATAATTCAAGACAGTGATTATTAGCTCGTCTATTTTGTTTGTAAAACTTCCACCATTAAAGTAAAGGCATTTAATGTCATTAGGAGAAAAGCTGTTATGCTTCTTACAGTATTTATTTGATTTATTAAGGAACTGTTTATTTTTATTCCCTCTTCCTATTTTGGGAGGGAGAGTCATCTCTCCCAAGTCAATCAATTTAAATGCTCTTTGATGTACAGCAGTAGATGATGTCCTAGCAGCTTGTTTCCTCTATAATTTAAATGCAAACTATCCCTACTATATACAGTAGTTCGGATCTAAAAATAAAGTCTTCCCAATGAGAAATGCAGCCCAGGTTTTGTTGGAAGCACCATCTTTGTAACCAGTTATTAAAGATACGTATATTATCATTAAACTGTTTAGGTGCTCTGGGAACAGGTAAGACTTCAGAAAACGCAATCTCACATCCCATCTCTATAAGGATATTTGTAAGGGCAACTATATCCTTCTTGATGGTTAGTACATCATTGTACATGAAATCATTAGTTCCAGCATGAATTATAACTAGGGGCTCTATACCACCTTGGGCCAAAATATTACGGGACATATTAGTTAAGTGTGCAATCCTGGCACCTCTAAAAGAGGAACAAGTTCGATTTGCTTTGTCTATATTACAGATAATTCTGTCCACATTTTTTATCATGGAGTCACCAACGACAAATATCTGTTTTTTTGTGTCCCCTTGAGCTTCAGGGATTTCTATCTTGGGGCAATCCATAGTAGAAAAAATGTCCTTTACAGGTTGGGAAATAACTATAGGCGAAATTGGGATGTTAGAAGGAAGAGGACATGAACCCCATGGTACAGTCCCACACATTACATCATCTGGAGTAACTCTGTCATTCTTCAGATTATATTTCTGTACATTTATAGTGAGTGAAGTCTCAGCTTGGGTAACATGATTAGGAATAAGATGGTTATCAGAAATACCCTCCTGTTGTGCTAAACTCCCTACGTCAGTCCATGTGGTATTATCTGGTGTACATAACACAACATTATTAACCTGAGTTTCAAATTCAACCAGTGGGGAATAACTATTATTAAGTGGTAAAGTGAAGTGGGTAGCTTTTCGACCTTTCTTATAACACCTTCTACTTTGTACCTCATACCATAGACTATCTGGGTGATCAGAGTTGTCATACTCTCTAGGACATTTTTTAGAATTATTACCTAAATCTAATACTGGTAACTCAGCTGTCAGCGGATCTTGTATAACGTGGGAAGTAATTGTAGTAGATCTAGAGCCCTCAGATAGCATAATAGGTAAAGGTGATTTATTAATTGCAACAAACCTAGTTTACATATCTTTCTGGCTAGCTTCTAATTCACAAAGATGCTGATTAAATAAAGCTACTGCTTCCTTTAGTGAATTGTTCTCCTCACATTTAGAACAAATGAACATAGATACTATGTCAGTATATATGATAGGCCCATACATGAGACATACACAGCATTCCACGTAATCACTGATATTCCGTTTAGTATTACTTGCAGACATTTTTATTGAGGCTTTAATACCTACACATTAAATATGTCACAAAACCTTATACTTCAAAGTCCAGTATCACCCACTTTCCCTGCTGAACACACAGAATACACACTGACGCACGTGTCTCTGTGCGTGTCTCCATGCGCTGTGCCATGCGCTCCCTGCTGTGGCTCGCCCTGCTCTCTGAGCAGTGAAATATAAGTGCAGGGGTGACCTGGATGTAGAACTCATGGGTCACTAACTAGCACAAATATGTGCAAAATCAAAGTTCGTTTTAAAGTACAACTACAGTGTAATTGTTTAAAATAATCAGGAGTTTCAACCCTCACAAATACATAAAATATAGTGTATGGTTAGTAGCACAGACAAGTCTCCCGCAACTACTGTCTCTCTTCCTGTTGCCGAAGCACTCCAGGGCTCAACTAAAAATACACAGCAGCAGTACTCTGCTTTTAATGTAGAGTAGAGGTTCAGAGCAATGTTTTAACAAAGAGTCATCTCGCCCTGCTCACCAAGTGGTGAAATATAAGTGCAGGGGTGACCCAGATGTAGAACCCATGGGTCACTAACTCGCACAAATATGTGCAAAATCAAAGTTCATTTTAAAGCACAACTACAGTGTAATTGTTTAAAATAATCAGGAGTTTCATCCCTCACAAATACATATAATATAGAGTATAGTCAGTAGCGCAGACAAGTCTCCCGAAACTACTGTCTCTCTTCCTGGTGCCGAAGCACTCCAGGGTTCAACTAAAAATGCACAGCAGCAGTACTTTGCTTTTAACGTTGAGTAGAGATTCAGAGCAATGTTTTAACAAAGAGCCATCCATCCTTGGGCCGCTTCTTTTTAGCCTCTTTTTAACAAATCTGCCAGCAGCATGTAACACTAACATGATCCTTTACATGGATGATACCGTCCTCTACTCCACACATACCAACCCAGATCAACTATTCTCTGACTTGCAATCCAACTTTAACATCGTCAAAAAGTGGTCTAATCAGCACAAACTGCTGATGAACTGCAAAAAAAACGAAGTCCATGCTGTTTGCCAACTCACACAGCAAATACAGAATGGCAAAGTTACACATTCTGAATACGCAACTCTTCCCACTTGAACAAATCCACGAGTTTAAATACCTGTGCGTTACCTTGGATAGTCCACTCTCCTATACTGCCCACATAAAATTAATCTCTAGAGCTATTAACTTCAGAATAGGTACTCTTTATGGTCATCGCAACTGTCTCACGAAAGAGGTGATGCACGTAGCTGTAAACAGTTCAGTCATCTCATTTATTGATTATGGGCTGATCTTCTATGGAGCTGCCATGGACACCACCTCACATAGAATAAAAACAGCTTTGAATAAGTGCTGTCGCCTCGGGACAGGCATGGGTAAAATAACCCATACCTGTGAACTCTACAAACAATCATCCTGGCTACACTTACAAGGTAGGATTGTCTACCAGACCTGTCTCCTGACTAAGAAAATCTGCCTCAGCCTTACTCCTCCCATCTCACATAGCCTCATCACAACTACCACTTTCACAGGCTACACTCATAGTACTGACAATTCTCTCTACTATGTTCCCTTCTGTCACATGTCCCAAGCTCAAAGCTCCTTTTTTAATAGGGCCCCCTCTTTTATGAGTCGTCTCCCTCCCAAGGTCTCATCTGAGACTAGACTAGGCCCTTTCAAATGCAACCTACGCCAGCACCTCACTAATCTCAGCAACTGCAATTGGTCATGCTAGTCTCCACTGTGCATTTCACCCTCACTGCCCTCCCCCTCATTACACTCTCTATTCCTCTTCTTCTCTTCCCCAGCCTTCTCTCCCTTCATTGTGTCCCTCTCTTCCCCCTCTCTCTCTCTCCCCCCCCACCTCTCCCTGCTACTCCATTTAGCACTCCCCTGACTGGTACATTAATGCTATTTCACACCCCCACTCAACTACAATCTTCCATCCTCCTTGTATTCTCTATACTAAACAACTTTTCTTTGCCCTGTTCCTATCCTATCTCCCACGTCCTTACTCACCCCTCTATTTCTCTTCCTTCCCTGCCCCTCCCCCTCTCTGCCATCAGTCCCATCAGCATTTATCACTGACAACCTGCACTTATGATAAAGTCTTACTCTGACCGCCTTCTTACCTGTTGCCTGTTTGCCTCTGCAAACTTATTTATTTTCGACCTTCTAGATATTGTACCATGTATCATTTTCAATGCATGTTTCAGGCTTAGCAACTGCGGTATTACGGCTGTCCCAAACATTGTTACAATGGAAAGTTCTGTATTTTGTCTCATTCCATTTGTATTGTCTCTTCTGTTTTCTGACGTGGAACCTTTGTAAATGAACCGCTGGTTCAAAGGTAATTTGTAATCCTAGATCTCAATAAATAAAAAATAAATAAAATGGTTTACACTACAACCTAAGCATTATTTCAAATATTTACAATTGTCTAGGGCAATCCTTGCTAATTTTGTTTCACCTCCTTGGTCTGATCAGACTTCCTCTCTTTTTGACAACCTGATCTCTGTGGCTGTCTCTTGCTATGCTGTAGCTCAATTGTACCATTTTTTTTTATCCTTAGACCCACTTAAGCCTTCCGGTATTGCATACTATTGGCAGACTTCTCTTTCTTTAACTTGAGATTCTCAAGAATAGCTTAAGGTCTAGGCTGATTTTTATAAAATTATTAAGCAGGATTGCTACAGACAGCTTCAGTTTAAAATTCTAAATATGTATTTTACTCCAGTGTGTTTGTTTAGAATGAAACAGTATGATCAGCCCTGCTGCTGCAGGTGCCACAGTGAAGATGTATGCTTCTTCATGTGCTATGGCACTGTGAGAAAGCGGCACCTTTTTGAGACTACAATTAAAAGCCAGTTGGATCCTTCTTTTGCTTAAGATGACCCGTTTACTGTGAAGATTTGTATAGTTTTGATTTTGGCTGCTGCCAAAGTTATTTTATTATGGCTTTGGCTTGATGACCAACTTCCTGCCTGGTCTGAATGGCACAAGGAACTTTTCAGCGTCCTATATGTAGAGTTGCACGTTGTCAATGTTCATCATAGGCATTCTTCTTTTGGGAAAAAATTGGGTCCACTATACGCTTGGTCAATGATGCTGTAATTGATATATAGAGGGGGGAGTTATGGCTTTTTCTTTGGTTTTCATTGGAATTAAAGGTGATCACTGTAATTATCACTTTTTGGGGGGTTTGGGGGGTTCCTGAGGGTAGCACCTGTTGGGGGGAGTTGTTGTTAAAGGGATTTGTTTATTATAGTTTATTTATTTGTTTCATTTGTATTGATTTTTGCCTTAGTGTTTTGGAGTCTGTATTGTTGAAAATCAGTAAAGTATATTCAATGAAAAAAATGGCATCCACTCTAGAGTAGGCAAAGTGACCAGTGGGGTGCCACAGGGATTAGTTCTAGAGCAGGTCCTCTTCAATGTCTTTATTAGTGACATTTCAGAGGGACTGGAAGGGAAAGTATGCTTGTTTGCAGATGACATGAAATTCTACAACAGAGTGGGGTGTTGGAAAGAATG
Organism: Neoceratodus forsteri; assembly: GCA_016271365.2. Taxonomy (NCBI): domain Eukaryota; kingdom Metazoa; phylum Chordata; order Ceratodontiformes; family Ceratodontidae; genus Neoceratodus; species Neoceratodus forsteri. The sequence goes on from CM028134.1 coordinate 38,944,545, forward strand.
AGGGCCGATCTAAAAAAACTGGAAGAATGGTCATGGGTTTGGCAGCTGGGTTTTAATGCAAAAAAGTGCAAAATCATGCACATGGGGCACAGAAAGCCGGAGACAACATACCAACTGGAAGAAGAGGTATTAACAGCCACAAAGCTGAAAAGGGATCGGGGGTGATCATTTCTGATGACCTGAAGGTAGCTAAACAGTGTGACAAGGCCGTGGGGAAAGCTGGCGGGATGCTGGGCCACAGAGGCAGGGGACTCACCAGCAGAAAGATGGAGGCAATAATACCCAATATAGATCAGGGGTGAGGCCACACCTCGAGTACTCTGTACAGTTCTGGAGGCTCCATCTCCATAAGGACATAGATAGGGTGAAGACAGTACAAAGGAGGGCAACAAAATGGTGTATGGCCTGCATCAAAAGCCCTATGGGGAAAGGCTTAAGGAATTAAATATGTACTCCCTGGAGGAAAGAAGGAAAAGAGGGGATATGATTGAAACATTCAAATACCTCACAGGTAAAAACAAGGTACAAGAAGGAAGCATTTTCCACATAAAATATGCTTGAGAACAAGGCATAACACTATGAAGATAGAGAGGAAGAGGCTCAAAGGAAATGGGAGGAAATACTTCTTCATAGAAAGGGTGGTAAGTGCATGGAACAGCCTCCCAGGGGAGGTGGTGGGGGCCGCAAAGGTTACATGATTCAAGAATGCATGGGATAGACACAGAGGGATCTTAGAAGTAAGGAGGGGGTCAGGGAAAACCGGAGCCCAAGTAGGGTCTGCGCTGTCACTATAGGTAGGGAAAATAGGGCAGACTAGGTGGGCTAGGAGGTTCTTATCTCCCAACATCTTCTATGATGCTATGTAACACAACTGCAAACAAGGAAGTAGCTGGCTGAGCAGAATGCAGTCATGGAGAGGAGATTGACTGGAAGCAGTTTTCTGATACGTGGCTGGAGGTGAAATGTTGGGGAGTGGATTTAACAAAGGCACTTTAACCAAACAAACAAAAAATGCAGCTATGGTCGTCATCTCAAGACATGGCAGCTACAGTAATTTAACAAGCTATGGCCAGAGTCCACACAGCTACAGTTGCAGTTGCCGAGCTCATGGCAAAACAATCCACCATGCCCAAGATGGCCTTGGTGCAGTCACGCATGTGCAACTACTAGCGCATGCACAGTAAATGTCGGTGGCCATCTTGCGCACGGCATGCAACTGGCAGTTGAAATGGTGTGCTGGGGGGGGGCGAGTATATTGTTTTGGAGTTATGGAAGGATCATTCCACAATTCCAAAATGGAAGTGTTCCACAGTGTCAATCTGGTAGCTCATTTTTAGAGCTGCAGCAAGACAGCTGCAGGCTCTGCCCACTGCAGCTGTAAAAATGGGAGCCAGAGACAAGGGGTGTGTGAGTATGTGTGTGTGTGTTTTTAAGATAGTGGGAAAAGTGAAAGCGAGGGAAAGTAGTGCCGGCGGGCATGGGGGAATGTGTGACATAGTAACTGTCTATATAAATGGATGGTGATGTACTAACTGCTTACATAAATGTAAGAGTCTACATTTATGCACACAGTTACTCTAATAAACAGATTTATCACACTCCATATATGCCCACACCTGTTGCATAAATAGGGGATACATGATGGGCATGAGTATGCTATGGCAAATATTGTCACTCCTGCAGAGTGAGATATCCAAGCTCACGATGCAGGAGTGACAATATTTGCCATAGCACACGATCGCCCATCATGTATTCGATATATCTGCTGTCAGCCTGCCCGTCTGTTACCGTGCGTTACGGTTCATTACCAACTCCCCTTACCGTTCGCACCACTGTGACTTATATGCACCACTGTGACTTATATGCAGCTGTTGGTTGGACATCCCTTACTACTAGACGCCTGCTCCATGCTGGGCTATGGACTCTTAAACTGCTCCTGCAGAAATTGCCAAGCTATCTCTCTTCCCTTATTAGTATCTCACATAGTGCATACTCGTTAAGAAAATCTGACTTTATTATGCTTGACATACCAAGGACGTGGACTTTCTTTGGTAAACGTGCTATTGCATATGCCCTTCCCTCCATTTGGAACCAATTACAAACCATACTGAAACTAACTAGCACAGTTTCAATAAACTTCTACAAATCGCTAAGTTCAACCAAAATAAAAGACACCTGTAACTGCCATTAAGTCTCTTCCTTCCCCATGTGTGCCATATTTATCCACTGGTAAGGTATAATTGATTTGTCATATTAACTGCTTTCCCTTCCCCTTCTACTCCTGGCTTTATCTATGCTTACACTCCAATGCTACTCTATCAAATCACTCCCCCCATATCAGTTGTAGTTCTGTTTGTTCTCGCCACAAAATATATGTATTGCACACACCAGTCATCACGCTTCATTTATCAGTATGCAACCTGTAAGTCGCTTCCTCTCTCTTATCAATGTTTACCACCTCCGGTCACCCTATGTGGTACCCTTGTATGTATATCCAGCCTGTATCATGTAACGTGCATTTCATGTATATACTGTTATTACCTATCTGTGTTTGTACTTTAAGTGTTTATGTCACAGGACCTCCTTGTGAATGAGCTTGCTCAATGGAGTTTTCCTGCAATAAACTTGAACTTGAACTTGATATATACAATAAGGCCAAGAGTTTCAGAAGTTTTGTTATGCTGTCTTGTGTTCTGTTCCTGTTAATGTGTTTGCTCATTCTGTGTGTGAGCTTTTCTGAATGGGCTGGCAGTGTTGTAAACTCTGAGAGACACGAGTGTGTTTTGCAATGCTAAATGAGTTAGTTTCAGATAGGAATGAGAAACATACTTTTGTGAAGCTGTATTGTTTAGCAGTCTGGCTGCAGTGAAGCTAAGAGCATGTAATTGTAATGAACTGAGAGGCAGAGTGTCAGAACAGCTGATACTGTTTTCAGTGGTAATTAAGTTAGCTGCAGGCAGAGTGCAGAGTGTTCTGTGAAATTGTGCTCTTTAGGATTCTGGCTGCAGTGAAGTTGAAATTGTCACAGTAATTGGGTGAGAATCAGAGTTTGAGGAACAAGTGAGAGTGTGTTTCAATGGTAGTTGAGTTAGCTGCAGGCAGTAGTTTAGACGGTTCTGTGAAGCTGTGCTGTTTGGAATTCTGGCTGCATCAAGTTGAGAGCATCACAGTAATGAGCTGGAAGTTGGGGGGGGGATAGGTGTGTTTTGTAATGCTCACTGAGTTAGCTGGTAGGCAGTGAGACCTCTCAGGTAATTCTGCATTTGTTTCTATGGTAACAGCACAGGTGTTTCTTTCATGCTGAGGAAGCTGCCCAGAGTGATGATATCAGTGACCTTTTGTGACCTGTGTGTGTAAATGTCTCATATCATCACAGTAGAGCAGAGGGTAAAAATATCACACTGCAGTGGATGATACGCTGTTTTATCTCACTCATTTACCACTCACCCCTATTGTGTATATATATATTTATATTATTAGTGTCCTTCTTTCTGCTTAATTTTTACATCAAGGTACTCAGTTGATACACATTAATTCTTCGTTCCTCTAAATCTGCCATCTCTCCTTCCTGTTCTTTTCCTTTTTCATCCTTATTTGTTCTTCCTTTTGAATATTTGTTTTTGCAGTATAAATTTCTTCAAATGCTCAGAATCAAAACAAAGTTGTTTGTCCCACAAACAACCATACATTTCACTGGAAAAAGTAACCTGTAACCAGTCTCTTGCATGTCCTCTTTATAAGTCAAAAATTATCTCCTTCTGGCCTGAGCTGCATTGGCTACGTCAGGGAAAATATGACAGGTTGCAGCTATAAATTTTGAAGCCCACATTTTCCTAGCCATTGTAAGTAACAAATGATGATCTGAATCAGAGGCCATAGTGAAAATTATTGTTGAACAGGGACCAGCTATATCTTGAAAAACTGTGACTTGTTTCTGAGCAGCTGTAAAAACTTGCACATAATCAGGAGAGAGCAAATCAAAGCTGACATTCTGTGGATCTTTAATTTCAGTTACTTCTGTCAGTTGTGCCCCTGTCTTTATGTTAAAAGGTTTTCTCAAAGGCATATGAAAAGCCCTCATAATAAAGGGATGATTCTCGGAAGGTAACTTCAAAGCCATTTTTAGTAAATCTTTAATTAGCTATCTTAAAGCAGGAAAGGCAATGTCATAAGAATTTGGAACCCCAATTAGTCTCAAGTTGTTGTATCTTAAAGCATTCTCCATTGTTTCTACTTTCCTCTGAAGATCAATTATTGCGTTCTTGTTTGTTTTAGCCAATGCTTCATTTGTCATGAATTTTGCCTTTTTAGAGTTGAGTTCTTGTTTCAGTTCTGTTAACACTTTATTTAAATTCTTCTTTTCCATCTTTACTTTTTTAAAGTTTGAGTCAGTTGCTTCATTTCATATAATCAAATGATCCAACTTTTTGCCAAATGTCTGTAAAAATAGAAATAGATACTCCAAGCATTGTTCTAATCTCAGCACAAAAGACACACTGTCAGGAGCAAAAGACACATACAGCTGGGTGTCATCTATATAGCAGTGAAACTGCATGCTGTAATGCATAATGATCTCTCCTAGTGGCAGCACATACACTGAGAACAAAACAGGTGAAAGCATAAATCCTTGGGGAACACCACAGTCCAGAGCAACCAGCCAAGATCGGCAAGAATCGAGTATTACTGCCTGCTATCTTCCACTGAGGAAGAACTGGAACCACTGCACCACAGTCCTAGACAACCCTCCATGCTCCCAAAGTCTGGCCAGCAACACTGCATGATCAACGGTGTCAAATGCTGAAGAAAGATCTAGCAAGATCATGATAGAGAGCTCCCCCTGATCTTTTGTCAGAAAGAGATCACTGCATACCCTGATCATGGCTGTCTCTATGCTGTACTTGCTTTGGAAACAACATTGAAACACCCCAAATATGTTATTCTCTTCAAGATGGCTCACAAATTGGGTCATAACCACCATCTCCACAACATTAGCCAAAAAGGGAAAGTTGGAGACAGGATGAAAATTGGCAGGTATGTCAAGATGTAACAACGCCTTCTTGAAGATGGGAATCACCACTACCCTTTTTAGGGGTGCTGTCAACAATCTCCCCAGCCAAGAAGCATTGACTGTACCTGTCAATACTGGAACCAACTACCCCCACCCAGCCTTAAGCAGCTGGATAGGTACAGGGTTCAGAACACACATGGTGCATCACAAACTTGTGACTACCCCAAGGATCTCCTCCTCATTCAATGTCTGAAATCCCCCCAAAATCATTCACTGAACCATTCTCACTCCTCCCTGTATCCCTGCTAACTGATGACTGGGTAGTGGAGGAAATCTGGTCATGTATGCCCACAACCTTGGCCTTGAAGAATTTGTTTAACTACTTGCACTTCTCTGGAAAACAGGTTTTTGTGACACAGACAATCAGGACGTAGTAAATTGTCTACAACACAGAAAAGTGTGACACAAGGGTTCTTCTCAGTGGCAATCATGGCAGAAAATAAATCCTTTAAACCACTGCAATGAACTTCTGGTACAGCCTTAAGTGCTCTTTGAGGACATGTCCATCAGCACCCAATGATTAGTTCCTCCTCTTGCACTCTAATTTACAACCTGCAACGTTCATGTGCTGAAGCTCAGATGTAAACCAAGGAGTGCTTCGGTGAGAGGTTTGCAAGTGAGAATGCACTGGCTGCAGTGTATCCAGCACTGCAGAAAGAACCTGATTATAGGCTTCAACCACAGTGCTGCTTCCGCTGGTAGAGACCTCAGCCAGGCCTGAATTGTCCAGTAGATCTAGAAACCTTATAGGATCCAGATCTAGTTTAGAAAGGTATTAGATCACTTCTGCAGTTGGTTGAGGATGGTTTCATAATGGTCCCAGCATTAACTGGTATGATGCAGTGGTCAGACCAAACAACAGGCTTAACTAAGATATTATGTATCTCTAACCCTGCTGAGAAGATGAGGTGGAGTGTGTAGCTTGCCAAGTGCATGGCTGTGGTAAATTCCTGTCTGAAACCCAGCTCCTCTGTAAGCTAGAGGAGTGTGTTTGTAAACACATCTGAAAGGTATTCAACCCTGGCATTTAAGTCCACCCTTATTCACCATCGACCTGGCATTGCAAAGCAATGCCCAGGCTGGGGGAGCCTGGTGGGTTAGCCCACCAACCACTTCCTGCATCCTGCATTGCCATGGTATTGGGAAAAAGTAAGACATATCTCTGCCTCTCCCCTTACCAATAGGCAAGCGACTCCTAAGTCTCACACTCCCAACCCCTAGAATGCCTGTCCACCATTCCTACTCCTTTTCTTAAGGTGAATGATATTAAAGGCCCTATAACACAGCAGAACACCACTAGGAGAGTGAAGTGTTTCACATTTCATGGTCTCAGCTTTCAAAGTTCCTCCTTAGAGTAAACTCTCACACTCAGGCATAAAATACATACATGCTACTCAGCTGACTAGTGGTCAATCCATCACAAAACAGAAATCCCTGCTCGAATAAAGAGAAAGACAGCCCTGGGTACACAAAGACCAACAACATTATCTGGACCACCATCCGTAACCACCAGCTTTCTAATGGCACCAGGACCCAGCAACCCCCCACCTCTTGGGATAACTTGCTTGGGAAGGTGATAGGGAGAAAAAGGGGGATTCAAACCTTGAACCACAATGGGCGGACAATGGACACCAACTGAGACCTCTGGAATATCTGAACACCTGACGCCCACTCCATGTATCTGCATTCACAGGGATTAAAGGCAGAAATCAAACAATCATCAAACAATCACAAGTAAACAAGTAAGGGATGGGAAATGGAGATACCAGGGTACAGATTGTTCAGGAGGGACAGGGTGGAAAAGAGAGGAGGAAGGGAGTTGCACTCTTGCACGTAAAGGAAAGTATCAAGGCATCAGAATTGCAGATTAGGTGGGGAGAGGCCGAAGGACTCTGGGTCTCGATGGCAGTGGGGAAAGCGGGAAACAGTGCGTATGGGGGTGGTTTACAGGCCCCTGGCACAACAGGAATCCATGGATAGAAGCATGGCAGATGAGTTCATGAGAATGGCAGCAAGGGGGGAAGTGGTGCTGATGGGGGATCTGAACCTACCGGACGTAGACTGGGACACCCTTTCTGCTGCTTCAACCAGGAGCAGGGAAATATTGGACTCCCTGCAAATGGCCCTCCTGAATCAACTTGTCAGGGAGCCAACCAGGACAGGAGCTACCCTTGATCTAGTCCTGACAAATGGGGATAGGGTAGAAAATGTATCAGTGGGGGAACATCTTGGTACGGTGACCACAACACGGTCAGGTTTACAATAAGAAACACTGCAGAGGTTCACTGGTCTAGGTTGAGGGTGATGGATTTCAAGAGGGCAAACTTCAGGAGAATGGGGAAAATGGTGGAGAGGGCCTTGGAAGGAGTGGAGGAAATGTGGGGGAAGATAAGAGAAGTTAATGTAGAGGCCACTGACATCTGTGCCAAGAGAGCAAGTAAAAATAAGAGGAGAAGGAAGCCTCTGTGGAACAATAGGAAAGTAGCAAAAAAGGTAAAAGCAAAAAGGAAGGCCTTCAAAAAGTTCAAGGAAACACAAGCGGAGGTGGACTGGGGAAATTACCAGGTGAGCCAGAGAGAAGCCAGAGTAGAGGTAAGGAGGGCAAAGGCACAGACAGAGGAACGCATAGCTAGAGGGGTCAAAAAAGAAGGGGGATAAGACTTTATTTTGGTACGTAAGTGAAAAGAGGAAGACTAGGCAGGGAATACTCCGGTTAAAAACAAACGAGGGGGAGTTGCTACAAGGGGACAGAGAAAAAGCGGACCGGCTAAATAGCTATTTTTGCTCAGTGTTCACTAGGGAGGAAGACAGTGAAGGCAGCGGAGCAGGAATAGGAATGGCAGGGGAGGGGAAAGGGGATATGAGGCCATTCCTCATGGAGGAGATTTTGGGAGAACTAGGCTGCATCAAGGTGGACAAGGCAATGTGGCCTGATGGGGTGCACCCAAGGGTGTTAAGGGAACTAAAGGAGATATTGGAAGTGCCATTGACTGCACTCTTCAATCAGTCCTTGCAGACTGGGGTGGTGCCAGAAGACTGGAGGCAGGCAAATGTGGTCCCACTGCATAAGGGGGGGGAGGGAGAGAGGAAGTGGGAAATTACAGGCCCGTGAGCTTGACATCGGTGGTAGGCAAGCTCATGGAGAAACTAATAAAAGGCAGGATCACCAGCTACCTCAAGGAAAGTGGCCTGATGGATCCAAGACAACATGGTTTTACAAGGGGCAGATCCTGTCAAACAAATTTGATAGAGTTTTTTGATGGGGTCACAAAGGAGCTGGATCAAGGGAGGGCAGTGGATGTGGTATATCTGGATTTCAGGAAGGCTTTTGACTCTGTACCCCACAGGAGACTGCTGTATAAAATGTCAGGCCTGGGGCTGGGTCAGAGGGTGGTTAAATGGGTGGGAAGCTGGCTGGGGGACAGGAGGTAGAGGGTTGTAATAAATGGGGTGGCATCCGGAGAGGGCAAGGTCACAAGCGGGGTCCCTCAGGGATCAGTGTTGGGGCCCCTACTATTCAATTTATTTGTTGGGGACATTGTGGAGGGCCTTGAAGGGGGTTTGAGTCTGTTTGCAGATGATATTAAAATCTGCATTAGGGTGGACACTCAGGAAGGGGTAGAAAAAATGCAGAGAGATTTGGGAAGGCTTGAGGCATGGGCAAAGAGGTGGCAACTTTCATTCAACACAGAAAAGTGCAAGGTCTTGCATCTTGGCTACAGGAACCGGAGGGCAGGGTATCGCATGGGTGGCAAGAACTGGAGGTCACGGAACAAGAAAGGAACCTGGGCATCACTGTATCCGGGGACATAAAGGTGGAAAGGCAGTGCGGGAGAGTAGTGGCTAGGGGTGGTGGAATGCTGGGATGCATCAGAAGGAGGATCACCAGTAGAAATAGGGCGGTCATAGTACCCTTGTACACCCATCTGGTTAGACCGCATTTGGAATATGGAGTCCAGTTCTGGACACCATACCTCAAAAAGGATGTGGAGAGGCTGGACCGAGTTCAGAGGAGAGCGACAAAGATGGTAAAAGGTTTTAGCCACCTCTCCTATGAAGAAAGGTTGAGGGATCTGGACATGTACTCCCTGGAACAGAGGAGGGGGAAGGGAGACATGATCGAGACCTTCAAGTACCTTAAGGGTATAAAGAGGGTGCCGGTGGAAAGCATCTTCCAGATGAAGGAAAATCAGAGGACAAGGGGGCATGGCCTGCAGGTGGAGGGGGGAAGTTCAGGGGTAACATTAGGAAGTACCATTTCACACAGGGGGTGGTGGATAAGTGAAACAGACTCCCGGAGGCGGTTGTTGGAGAAGAAACAGTGGAGGGATTCAAAAGGGCATGGGACAAACACAGGGTGGTGTTGAGAGTGGGGGGCGCAGGTCCAGGCAGATAGCTGGACAAATGGGCAGACTCGGTGGGCCTTGTCAGTCCTTCTCTGCTGTCACACATCTATGAATCCACTGGAAATTCTCAGATATAGGAAATCCATACTCTGCAACAGGATTTATCCCTATGATTAGAGAAAAGTCATAACAAAAGTTATTTCGAGGTCAGGTTTTCAACTCTCCCACAGTGAATAAAAGACCAAAAACCCCCTACTACTGGACCTCCTCAACAATCCAGGGCCAGCAGCCTCAATCCTCTGAGAACCTTTGGGCTGTAACTTAAATCCAGGTAGAGTCCTGTAGCATGCAATTATAAAAAGTCACACATGCTACTGTATGAAAGCCAGAAGGTCTCTTCACAATGCCCTTACTGGACCGGGAATTCCATCAACTACCAGCAGGGCAAATAGTTATTAAAAGGAAGAGAGTGGTCCTACCGAGTAGAAGCAGGTTTAACAGCCTCACCAGACCTTCTGTTCACTTTCATACTGAAGATACTGTAGTCTCCACCTGACTGACTCTCCCACCATTGGCCACTGTAGCAAAGACGTCTCCACTCTCCTCCACCAGAAGCAGTCTCCCCCAACTAAACACTCCAGGCCAGCTTTCAAATTTGCAGGAAGATTGCAAAATATAGGATATTCATTGGAATAGCCAAAAAAGCAAGATTCAAATCACCCCTGTCTCTCACCGTAGAGACAGGAAAGGGGTGCACCTCCCTCTCGCTCACCATCTGCAGTAACACGGAGCTTCAAAAAGCTTCACACAAGCTTCATGGCCACCCAGCTGAGGCTCTCACTGTCTCAGTGTCCATGCTTGCTTTCAAGACACTGTAGATTCAGTGCAGATTCTGGTGCAGAGTTACCAGGGACAGACCACGGATCTTCCAGACGCGGCCCCCAACTGCAGCAGAAAATCAAAGTACCGATGCTAACACATTCGCACTGCACTGACTAGGAGCTGCAGTGCATTAAATGGTAGCTCAAACATGGGCTGAAGATTTTCAACACTCTACTTAACTGGGGCCATCAAATAAAACCAAGAACACTAAAATGCTTAGCCTAAAAGAACAAAACAAAGGCAAAAAACAAAAACTCTGCTGGTAAGAATGCTACTCAGAGCACTGTGCTAGCCATCTAGCCCCAAGCAGTCTGGTATGTATACCATTTTCTCATCTCCCACCCAAGCAAGGTTACTGCAGTTGTGCCTTTCTTTGGCTGGGAGGCTGGATGAACAGCTGCCTCCACAGGTGACATAATGCAACATCTTGGTTGGCCAGCCAGGTTGCATGAATGCCTGTACTGTCCTTTGAAGCTTATCTCTACAATGTGCTCTATCACCCCAGTTTGGGATTCTTGAGTGTGCCCGCAATCCTCAGTCTCTTGGGCATCAGTGCGCTGCACTACTGAGTGGGCACATCATTGACCCATGTGCGTACTTCATTTCATACGGATACGGAACCATTCCTTGAGTTTGTTTAGAAATAACCTTTATCTTTCCTCTTTTATAGATTCCTGTGTAAAGGCTGTATTTCCCACCAGTTATTCATTATTTTCACTTTCTGCTGATGCCCCTTTCTGTCTCCAGTACCCCTGTCCATGAGGTACTCACAAGGCACTCCTGACCACTGCACCCCTTATCTGCGGTCGCTTGCCTCCGCAGAGCCTTGGTTCCCCACGAGCAGGGAAGGGAAGAGGGATTTACCCCCAGTCTCAGTGTCTCAACAGGAGATCCTGAGGCAGTGGTGTGGTGCCCTGATATACTGGGGTACCCCATTATAGGTGCTGGGTCAGTGGTGTGGGGGTCGGATATACTGGATTCCTTATCACTGGTGCTGAGGCAGTGGTGTGGGGACCCGATATACTGGGGCCCCTCCTCATGGGTTCTGGGGCAGTGGTTTGGGGCATGGTGCCTGGATATGTTGGTGTTACTTATCATGGTTGCTGAGGCAATGGCGTGGGGCACAGATTTACCATGGTCCCCCATCATGGTGCTGGGGCAGTGACTTGGAGCCTGGCTATGCTAGGGTCCCTCACCATGGGTGCTGGGACAGTGGCTTGGGGCCTGGATATACCAGGGCAACTCACCATGGAGCTGGGGAAGTGGCTTGGAGCCTCCATATATTAGGATTCCTCATCTTGAGTGTGGGGGAAGTGGTGTGGGGATGGGATATACTAGGGTCTCTCATCACGGGTGCTGGGGCAGTGGTGTGGGGCCCAGATATATGAGGGTCCCTCATTATGGGTGCTGGGGCAGTCATGAGTGGCTTGGACATACTGGGATCACTCATCATGGGTGCTGGGGCACAGAGGTGGGACCAGGATATACCAGGGTCCCTCAATATGGATGCTGAGGCAGTAGTGTTTGGCACAGATACACTGGGGTCCCTCATTATGGGTGCTGAAGCAGTGGTGTAGGACCCAGATATACTGGGATCTCTCATTATGGGTGCTGGGATAGTGGAGTGAGGCCTGGATATACCAGGGTCCCTCATCATGGGGCCCAGATATACCGGGGTCCCCTGTCATGGATGCTTTGGCAGTGGTGTGGTGCATGGATATACCAGGGGCCCCCCCATCATGGGCGCTGGGGTAGGGTTTTGGGGCCTAGATATAATGGGATTCCTTATCATGGATGCTGAGGCAGTGGTGTAGGGCACAGACATACCGAGGTCTCTCATCATGTGTGATACGGCAGAGGTGTTGGACCCAGATATACCAGGGTCCCTTATCATAGGTGTTTTGGCAGTGGTGTGGGGCACTGATGTACTGGGGACCCTTATTATGGATGCTGGGACAGTGGTGTGGGGCACAGATCTACAAGGGTCCCTCATCATGGGTACAAGGGCAGTAATGTGGGGGTATGGATATACTGGGGTCCCTCATGACAGAAACATAGAAACAGAATTTGATGGTAGATAAGGTCTGCTTGGCTCACCTAGTCTGCCCTTTTTTCCCTACCTACATTGTTAACACAGACTGTACTTGATTGACCACTCTTTGTCCCTCCCCCTTCCTTTCCACTATGATTCCCTTGTGCCTATCCCATACATTCTTGAACTCCGCCACTGTCTTCGCCCCCACCACCTCTGCTGGAAGATTGTTCCAGGAATTCACCACTCTTTCTGTGAAGAAGTACTTCCTAACATCTCTCCTGAATCTACCCTCCTCCAGCTTCATAGCATGTCCCCTTGTTCTTGAGCACCTTTTCATTTGAACAATACTTCACTCCTGTACCTTATTTACCCCTATAAGACCTTTAAAGGTCTCTATCATATCCTCCTTTTCCCTCCTCTCTTCCAGGGTGCACATATTGAGGTCCTTTAGTCTTTCCTTGTAGGGCTTTTGATGCAGACCCTGCACCATTTTAATTGCCTTCCTCTGAACAGCCTCCACTCTGTCTATGTCCTTCCAAAGATGTGGTCTCCAGAACTTCACACAGTACTCTAGGTGGGTTCTTACCACAGATCTATACAGAGGTAACACCACCTCCCTCTTTCTGATGATGTAACTCCTTCTGCACCACAGCATCCTAGTAACTCTCCCAACTGCCTTGTTGCACTGCCTAGCCACCTTAGGGTCATCCAATATGATTACCCCCAGGTCTCTTTCCTGCTTGGTGGTTGTCAATACCACTCCATCCATTTTGTAATCTGCTTCTGAGTTTCTGTGCTCTAAGTACATTAATTGGCACTTTTTCACATTGAAACCCAGCTGCCATACCTTTGTCCACCCCTCTAGTTTTCACATGTCTCTGCTCATTGTTTCCACTCCCCCTTGAGGGCATGGGGTCATAATGTTGCATGGGCAATAGCGCGGCACAACAATGCCACAGTTGAACCATCAAAATCATGTAACAGTCAGTGAAAACACTGACTCAAACAACAATCGTGCATACCAGAGCAAGAAATGGGAAACATTATAATTTCTTTTTTTGTGGGGGGCACCACCCTATACACCCCCTAACTAAATTAAACAACTCTGAGGGAGGGGGGTATGGATTGAGGGGAAAAGAGGAAACTTGGGAATGGGGAACTTGGGTTTTTTTTGGGGGAAAAAATAAATGACATGTTGGGAAATGGGGAATCAAACCCTGATCCCTGGCTCTCAAATGCGCCAGGTGCTTGTGCCATAACAACTCCACCACAGGAGTAGCTCAACCAGGCACAGCACCTGCGTCCTCCTCAGCCCTATCTCCAGTTCCTAGTCAGTGACAAGGGTAGTGGTAGTTTCCTACTGCTATTATACCCCTGTCGCTGTTATTCTATCTGCACTTTAGACCGGATGGTAATCCTTGTGCTGTTTTGGAAGCGCTATCTTAACCTGATACCCCCTGGAGTGTCCACCCAATTGCAGATTTTGGTGTCATCCACAAAGAGGCAAACCTTCCCTTCCAGCTCCTCTGAAATGTCACTTATAAAGACATCAAACGGTACTAGTACTGATCCCTGAGGCACCCCGTTGGTCATTCTGCCTTTGTCGGAGTGAACTCCATTTACCACCACCCTCTGTCGCCTATCCCCTAACCAATTTCTTACCCATTTTACCACCTCATAAGCTACCCAGCTTTCTTACTAGTCACCTATGTGGAAAGGTGTTGAAAGCCTTACTGAAATCTAAGTAGTCCATGTAGAAAGCTAGCCAACTGCTAGTCATATTTGCAGACATATTTGTGTTATACTTATATGTGATTTTGTGTATGTGTAAATGCCACAAGAATGCCAATGTTAATGAAAGGGTCACAGAGAGAGATAGACTGGATTTTTCAAATATTTGACCTTCCTCTGTGAGCTGAGGGGGAAGCTTGCTGGGTGGGAAGCCAAATTACTTCAGGGGCTGCTCAACAAGGATGTGCCAGAAAACCATCACCTGTTGTAAACCTTTGCACTGCGAGGGTTGGATGCCTGGAAACAGGGTCTAGTAAATAGCCCTTCCTAACAGGTTGGTGTGAATTGTCTTACCAGTGTTATATTGTAGGGTAGTAGGACTTCAAAGGCACTCATTCTGAAAATGTTATTAATGTGTAAGGAAATGGTGAGATGAGAACCCAAATAAGGAAATAAATGATAATTCCTTGAAATCTGGAAAACGCAAGGGTGACATCTACTGGCCTAACAAAAATAAGGCCACTGGCTATCCACAGACTGGGATGACCATCCTTATTTAAGGCCATCCACAGAGCATTGGGAGGGGTCATTTTTAAAGGACGCTCTTCTGACACACAAGAAGCAAGACTGCCACAACACAGAGACAGACTAAGAACCAGAGACTGCACTTATTCTTCTGAATTTCAATTCACTATGAACTTAAGGTAGAAATTAGATAAAAGTTTACAGTGTGTTAGTTTGATGTATATTTTCCAGTTTTATTTGTGTTATTCTGTGACCAAATTTTCTAAAACTTTTAGTTGTAATTGTATGATTATTAAGTATTTTAGTAAAACCGTGTGTTTTTAAGAAACCTGCCTGAGCAAGATTTTTCATGTTGCATGTTGTTGTGGGACGTTTAATAATAATCTGTGACTAAACTATTATTGCTAAGGGATGTCCCCAGATGCCTGACTGCCATGGGCCAGAGGACCTTTGCCCACAGAGCACCACAGTGGTACAATACTCTCAACAAAGAAACTCTTTCTGCTGCTCTTGGCCCTTTTAAGAGACAACTCCGACTTCATCTCATTTTAACTAGTCGTTGTGACTGCCTCGCCTAATCAGGGGCCCACCATTCACTGCCCTCCACTTCAGTGTTGACAGCTATCTCTCCCTGCCTTGTCCCATTCTACCTGCCTACCCCCTTGCCCCCTCTCCCTTTCCTCCCCTTGGGCATTTTCTGACTTTTATCCCTCCTCTCTCTCTCCCCTTTTCAGCTCTTACCCTCACTCTCTGACAATGGCCTTCCTGCCTGCATACCCTCTTCCCTCTCACCTGCAGTGCTTATTTCCAAGATTGTCTTTGGCTGGTATGTCATGCTACCTAACATTTGGCACATTTTGAATTACTGGAATTTCCTAAGCCTCAGTCTCTTACTTCTTGTTATTGTGTAACTATGTATTCTTATCTTGACCTTTGTATGTATGTATACCCCCATTCCTTCGACATGGAACCTTTGTAAATGAGCAGTTGTGCTCAAAGGTATTTGTAATCCTAGATTTCAATAAAATAAAATAAAAATGTCACCATAAGCTACCAACTGAATAAGAATCCTGTAAAGGGAAATCTGGGGAAAGGTAGGGGAAATATGAAAGTCTTAATGAAGGGTCAATGGGGATTTGAACCAGGTTATTGCATGCCGGGTGGGAGAAGATAAAATCAGGCTTACAAGGCTACCCCAAAGAGATTGTATTACCTGGATCTTCCCCCTTTGTGCAACAACTGAGTGGGGTTCATGTTTGGCTACAAGACTCAAGCCTGGTATTATACCCTTATCCAGAGTAAAGAGGGGACCCTGGGACCTCGTGGTGAGTGTTCAGTTGTGAACTCAGTGAGCACTATAGAAGGACACAAAGAGTGCATTCCCTGTTTCCTCTTTCCTGTCACAGATTGCACTTATGGGTGGAGACTGTGACCTCAGTGGACCTGACCCTCAGGAGAGGGTTTGTGACAGATCTAGTACACAGTGGTGGTGGGATCCAAGAAATCTGGTATCAATGAGATTCGAGAGATATTGGTGGTGTAGGCTTAACAGTTGGATTTTGGGCCAGTGTATCAGACTGATAAAGTAAGAACAATCCACTCACAATCAGGGCAGAGATTTAGAAAAAAAAATTGGTTACAGTATAAAGTTTCCTACCTGTCTTTGTTTTTTTCCGTGTATGTGTAGCAGTAGTTTTTGTGTGGACTATCATGGACTTACCGCAGTCATGAAGTCTGGCACCCACCCAATGCCACAGATGGATGAACTGCTGGATAAGTTGGGAGGGGTGACATACCTTACCACCAGTAACTTGATGAAAGGGTACTGGCAGGTGGAATAAACTGCCAGAGCTAGAGAATGGTGGGCCTTCATCACTCCAATAGAGTTATTCAAATTCTGGGTAATGACTTTTGGAATGAAGAATGCCCCGCCACCTTCAAGAGGTTAGTCAACCAGATGTTACATGGTATTGAAGAGTACACAGTGGCTTATCTAGATGAAATTGCCATCTTCAGTTTCAGCTAGAAGGAACACCTGTCCCACCTGAAGGAAGTGTTGGGAAGGATACAGAGGCAAGGCTCACAGTCAAGCTGAAAAGTGCCAGGTGGCTATGGAAAAGGTGGCATACCTAGGCCACATAGTGGGGTTGGGCAGCTTCAACCTAATCAAGAACAGATTGAAGCAATAGAGGAATGGTCTATGCCTGAAACCCAGAAGCAGGTTAGGACCTAGGGAGCGCAGGGTAGTTTTGAAAGTCTGTACCAAATTATAGTAGCCTGGCAGCTCCTCTATCTGGCCTGCTAAAGAAAAGAAAACCCAAAAAGGTAGACTGGGAGCCAACCTGTTAATGAGCTTTCACACAGCTAAAAGAAGCACTGTGCAGTGCCCCTGTGGCTAGTCCAGATTACTCTAAACAATTTGTAGTCCAGACAGATGCCTCAGATGTGGGGACTGGAGCAGTCCTCAGTTAGACCTCTAATCAGAGAAAAGATCACCCAATAGTGTTTCTTAGCAAAAAGTTACTTCCCCAAGAGCAGGCATACTCCACAGTTGAAAAGGAATGCCTTGTGCTGATATGGGTCCTGAAGAAATTAGAGCAGTACCTCTACGGGAGATGCTTCGAGGTACAGACTGATCATAATCCCATGGTGTGGCTAAATCAGATGGGTAAAATAAATGGTCATCTCTTAAGGTGGAGTATTGCCCTACAGGTCTATGACATGACAATTACCCACAGGGCTGGATCAGCCAATGCCAATGCAGATGGCCTATCTTACCAGTTAGAATAGTATCAGAATTTTTGATAACCTTACCATGCAGTAGGGGGTATGTTCCCACAAATTCAGTCTAGTAGGGAGGAATATGGCAAGCTAGCCAACTGCCAGTCGTATTTGCAAACACATTTTGTTTTATTTTGATGTGATTTTGTGTATGTGTAATTGCCACAAGAATGCCAGTGTTAATGAATGGGTCACGTAGAGAGAAAGAGAGACTGGATATTTCAAATATTTGATCTTCCTCTGTGAGCTGAGGGGGAAGCTTGCTGGGCAGGAAGCCACATTACTTTAGAGGCTGCTCAACAAGGATGTGCCAGAAAACCATCACCTGTCATAAACCTTTGCACTTAAAGTGCAGGATGCCTGGAAACAGGGTATAGTAAATAGTTTTTCCTACAGGCTGGTATGAATTGTCTTACCAGTGTTATATTTTAGAGCAGTAGGACTTCAAAGGCACTAATTCTGAAAATGTTATTAATGTGCAATGAAGTAGTAAGATGAGAATCCAAATAAGGAAATAAATGATAATTCCTTAAAATCTGGAAAAAGCAAGCATGACATCTACTGGCCTAACAAAAATAAGGTCACTGGCTATTCACAGACTGGGATGACCATCCTTATTTAAGACCACCCACAGAGCATTAGGGGGCTAATTTTTCAAAGGACTTTCTTCTGACACACAAGAAGCAAGATTACCACAACACAAAGACAGACTAAGAACCAGAGATGGCATTTATTCTTCTGGATTTCAATTTGCTATGAACTTAAGGTAGAAATTAGATAAAAGTTTATAGTGCGTTAGTTTTATGTATATCTTCCACTTTTATTTGTGTCATTCTGTGACCAAATTTTCTAAAACTTTTAGTTGTAACTGTATGATTATTAACTAAGTATTTTAGTAAAACATTTGTTTTTAAGAAACCTGCCTGAGCAAGATTTTTCATGTTATGTGTGGTTGTGGGATGTGTAATAATAATCTGTGACTAAACTGTTATTGCTAAGGGGTGTCATCATAAGCTATCAATCGAATAAGGATCTGGTAAGGAGAAATCTGCGTAAAGATAGGGGAAATACAACACTCTCATGAAAGGGACTGTGGGGATTTGAACCAGGTTATTGCATGCCTAATGGGAGAAGAGAAAATCAGGCTACCCAAAGAGATTGTAATGCCTGGATCTTCTCCCTTTGTGCAACAAACAAATGGGGTTCATGTTTGGCTACAAGACTCGAGATTGGTATTATACCCTTATCCAGAGTAAAGAGGGGACCTTGGGACTTCGTAGCAAGTATTCAGTTGTGAGCTCAGTGAGCACTATAGAAGGACACAAAGGGGGTATCTCCAGTTCCCCCCCTCCCTGACACGGATTACACTTAGGGGTGGGCACTTCTGTGAGCTCAGTGGACCTGACCCTCAGAAGTGGGTTCATTACAGTCCATGTCCATCGCTTCACCATGATCTAACTCCTTTTTCACCCAGTCAAATAAATCTATGTGATTCATGTGACATAACCTACCTCATGTGAAACCATGCTGCCCTGGGTCTTGTAACCCACTGGATTCAAGATATTCTACAATCCTTTCCTTTAGCAATGATTCAATTAATTTTTTCACCACCGATGTCAGTCTGACTGGCCTATAATTGCCAGCCTCCTCCCTTCTACCACGTTTGTGTAGTGGGACTACATTCACCCTGGGTGATTTGGCAGTGGTGTGGGGCCTAGATATGCTGGGGCCCATCTTCATGGGTGCTGGGGCAGTGGTGTTGGGCTTGGATGTACGGGGTCCCTCTTCATGGGTGCTGGGGCAGTGGTGTGGAACATGAATATACCATGGTCCCTCATCATAGGTGCTGATGCAGTGGCATCGGACCCAGTTATATAAGGGTCCCTCATCATGGGTGCTGGAGTAATGGCCTGGTGCCCGGATGTAGTAGAATCCCTCATCACAGTGCTGGGGCCATCTTTTTTTCTATTGCCTGTTAGTCCACTAGGATGTCAGTTGTCTGGGATGCAGTGCAGAATCATGCACAATGGTGTGCCAGTCAATATCCTTTCTGCCACTCTACCTTCCTCTTCACTGCCACCAGGTAATAGCATTGCAGCTAAGGTATGCACCCTTCCTCCTTGTTAGACAGCATCCAGTAGGATGCTCAATCCACCTCTCCTAGCCATCCCTCTGAGGAGCATGTTCCCAAATCTGGATTATCATTGTCCAGAGGGGTAGCACTGCTGCTGCACCAATGGGCACAGTTAAGGTTTTAAAGGAACACTCTCAAGCCCCTTAGACCTCAAAGTGTCTCTATCTGCTCAGATTGCTAAACAAGCTGCAAGTCTGATTCTGATTGCTTTTTCTTAAAGTGAAAAACAGACTGCCCACCATGCTGGTGTTACCATACAAAAATGTGTTTGTTCAGTGTCCTTGATCAACTCCCACTGCATCATTCCTAGTCTTGGGAACACCCCAAACACATTCTAGCCACTAATGATGCAGTGGGAGGAGAGAAAACCATTGCACCATGAGTGGATGCAGTGCTTGGGGGTATTCCTAATGTTCAAAAAGTATGTAATATAAGTAGATTAAGGACTTGAAATAAAACAAGGCTGGGTATAATTACATCGTTAACATGCAATTCAGTTCTTCTATGAAAGGAAGAAAATAAAATGGCCAGCAATATTAATGAATTTTAAAGAAGGTAAGCAATCGTAGAAAGTGGATTTTCAACTAGAAATTGTATGATGCATAAAGGGTGAGAGTGTCCCTTTAATTATTGAGTATTCCCAAGGAAAAAAAGTCAGCACACCCCAAGCTTTAACAGTACAAATTTTTTGGAATAAGGTGTAAAAAAGTGTGTAAATAAGAAAACACAACAATGCTACCAAGAATGATCAAACAGACCAAAGCATTCTTGGTCAGCTTGCTGCATTTTTTACTTGTCAGTGCATGAGCCCAGCTGGTTTGCTGACAGTGTCTCCTGGATAGCGGACTGTGTATTTCTTTTGTTTCATGTACTGGTTCTGGAACTGAGTGGCATGTGTGAGCACAGCCCAGAGTGAAGCATTCTCTGCAGTCATCTGCTCAACTGATGCCATCAGGTTCTGGAAGCAACGGGCAATAAACAAGTAAATATCAGATGGGAGAAGAGCAGTATCAACATGAGACATTGCAAAAGGGGAAACAAGTATGATTAGTTCAAAAGCCAACACAGAAAGCAGAACAGAAGGGAAATTACACAGACAACACCCAGGTCCAAATTTCTAATTCTATTAAAAAATGAGAAGGGCAGATTTATGTTCCCCCTAACAGAATGCATTTGACTTGTAATGCTTTGCAAAGGGTGTGCTATCTACATTGTCTTTCAAGATCGACACATCCTCTTCAAGTTGCTGATTAGGCTGGGAAGATCAGTAGTGGTCTCTGCGTTATTATATGGATGTGATGAGCACAAAGGGAATGCTGCATCACATTAACCCAGTCAAGTAAATGTATACTGGAACACAGGAGATACATTTTGTCCTTAACAGAAAGAGGAATGTAAATGATGTGTCTGTCTGTCTATATGTCTCTCTATCTGTCTGTCTGTCTGTCTATCTATACAACATATGTTTCTGGACATATGTCAAGATAAAAAGTGATATCTGCTACAAGCAAAGGTATTACTATCTTCTCAGTATGCAGCACATCATACTGATATCTTGCGTAATTGCCATACATCATTCTCTTCAAGATTCTCCCCACAGCTGAGATGCTGATTCAACCTTCACACCAAGAGGCTCTAATTTACACAGCAGATCTCCATTTAAAAAAATTACTATCTGCGACAGCTCATTTCTTTCCACTACATTTTTCATTCCACATACTGAATAATTATGCCCTCATTTAGTACATTTATCATTCCATTTTCAGTCATTAAATAAAATGCCAGCCAGAACTGAGTGAGCATCCTATTATGTGATGTAATCACCTCAGTCTTCCACACAGTGATGAGAGAGTGAGTGGCCCAACCACTCCCTGACAGATTAAAATAAAACAAATGTAGCCATTCAACAGTTGCTAGATAAGATAATAAAAAAGAATAGTCCAAAATCTTGAGTGATACTGGCACTGGCAGGTGCAAAGTAGTCTGTGATCTGACCATTCTTGTAGTTTGAGCCCTCCTGTAGTATGAGGAAAAAATGTAGCCATTAAAGACAAAAAGGAATGACTGCAATACAAAACAGTTCTCATATCAAAAAAGAAAACAACTAACGGTACAAAAGATTGAGCATGAGATGCAGCTGCAGGTGGGCAGTCCAGCTGGGGGAGGGGTTTAGTCATGCTTGATTACAACAAGATGCAGAGGACACACTGGCAAAAGGATACAATAAAACAGTAATCACTCTATTTTGCAGTGTCTCTACAGTATAGCAAGTAGTCCAAGAGTGCAGTACACTCACAGGGAGAGGGTAGTAAACAGTTAATAGGTTGCACAGGTTCAAATACCTTCAATGCAGTGTCTCCAAAAATCCACAGATTTCAAAGTTCTAAGATTCTGCACAGATCTATGAACAATCAGTTGCTGTGGTCGCCAAAGGTTTTGTTTGTAAAATACAAGTTGGCAGACTAAACAGAACTGCAGAATTACTGATCATGCTGACAAGGAAAATGGTAACACACTACCGATGGGCCAACTGGCACTTTGCTGAGATAGAGCTTCATCAGGGAGGTCCCATGTTTTCCTTGTCAGCATTATCTGTAATTCTGCAGTTCTATTTACTCTGCCAGCTTGTATTTCACATACAAATCATTTGACATAGAGGATGATGGCTGGGGATTGGATGATAACCACTCTGTAATCACCTCAAGTGGTTGCTAGGGCAACATGGTATAGCCCTAGCAACCACAAGAGGTGATTTCAGCGTGGTTGTCACCCAATCCCCAGCCATCATCTTTCATGGTGTATGGTCAAAAAAACACTGTTTGCAGTCTATGTGTGAGAATTATGGAACTCTAGTGCATTCTTTTTTGTTATGCCACTGTTTGGAAGTTCCGAAGTGTGGTTAACAACTTTTAAAATTCTAAACAGTGCATAACAAAGCTGTGTGACTGCTGATTATGGTGGTTAATAGGCACTTACCATACATTATAAATACTTCAACTGATTGTCCATGGATCTGTACAAAATCTCTTAGCTCCGAGATCTGCGGGTGTTTGGACACACTATATTGAAAGTATTTGAACCAATGCAACATACAGTACCAACTGTTTACATCCCTCTCCCTGTGAGTGTGCTGCACTCTTAGACTGCTTGCTGAACATTTTGAGAGGAGGACTCACCCCTGCTGCAGCCTCTCAAACCTATGCGATTGACTGTGGTTTCTTCCCTGGATTGTTTATACAGTTTATGCTGCATGCTGGATGGAGCATTAAAAAAAGTCTTTAAAAAGTACAGTACTTTTGCAAGGCTACTACTGATTACTTCCTGCACTTAACTAACATGGCTGTTAGAGACAGTTTTAACAGATCCAGAAACTTAGGTTGAATAAACTGAACATGACATGACCTGACCGAAGATATCATATTTATCTTCATCAATAAAGAAACGTGATATCTTCAGTCAGGTCTTGTCATATCCCTATCTATCTATCTATCTATCTATCTATCTATCTATCTATCTATCTATCTGAAGACAGTAAGTATCTATCTACAGACAGTGTCTGTCTGTCTGTCTGTTCGTCCGTCTGTCCGTCCATCTACAGACGGTATTTATCTATCTATCTGTCCATCTATCTAAAGACAGTATCTATCTACAGACAGTATCTATCTATCTAAAGACGGTATCTATCTACAGACAGTATCTATCTATTTATCTCTCTATCTACATACAGTATCTATTTATCTATCTGCAGACAGTATCTATCTATCTATCGACAGTATCTATCAACAGTATCTATCTATTGACAGTATCTATCTATCTATCTACAGACAATATCTATCTATCTATCTACAGACAGTATCTATCTATCTATCTTACAGTATCTATCTTTCTATCGACAGTATCTATCTATCAATAGTATCTATCGACAGTATCTATCTATCTAGCTATCTATCTACAGACAGTATCTATCTATCTACAGGTAGTATCTATCTATCTGTCTATCTATTGACAGTATCTATCTATCGATAGTATCTATCGACAGTATCTATCTATCTAGTTATCTATCTACAGAAAGTATCTATCTGTACGTATGTCTGTCTGTCTATCTACAGACAGTATCTATCTATCTAGCTATCTATCTATCTACAGACAGTATCTATCTATCTATCTAGCTATATATGTATCTATCTACATATAGATACTATCTATCTGTCTGTCTGTCTATCTACAGACAGTATCTATCTATCTATCTATCTATCTATCTATCTATCTATCTATCTATCTATCTAATGGTAGTACAGGCCCTGATGGTATACATCTAGGATTCTAGGGAAGTTTTCCGCTAGTCTTGCTGTATCTGTAACCAGACTTTTCAACCT
Source organism: Neoceratodus forsteri (assembly GCA_016271365.2). NCBI lineage: Eukaryota > Metazoa > Chordata > Ceratodontiformes > Ceratodontidae > Neoceratodus > Neoceratodus forsteri. The sequence goes on from CM028134.1 coordinate 38,968,423, forward strand.
CTCCATCAGCTCTGCCTCCGTGCCTTTGGTCTGGAAAGTTGCCAGAACTATACCAATCTTTAAGAAAGGGAATGCCAAGATCATGTCGAACTACAGGCCCCTTTCACTCCTTCCCACTCTCAGCAAGCTGCTTGAGAAACTTTTTCATCACAGGTCTCTGCGCACCTTCTCAACTTTAACCTACAATCCCCTATACAACATGGTTTTAAGGCAGGGCACAGCACAACTACCGCTCTTACTCAGTTGACCAGCGATGTAAAAATAATATGGACAAGGGCTTGTTTACTGGAGCAGTTTTCATCGATCTCCCCAAAGTGTTTGACATGGTTCATCACCCACTTCTATTGGCCAAGCTGAACACTCTCGGTGCCTCTGACTCTGCCCTTTCCTGGTTGGGCAGCTACCTAGAAAATCGATCTCAGGCTGTCTCTTTCTATAAGTCTATCTTCTCCCCTGTCCCAATCACCTGTGGCATTCCACAGGGTTCAATCCTTGGTCCCCTACTTTTCTCCCTCTTCATTAATGATATCCCTACTCCCTCTTCTCACTGTAACATTATTATGTATGCAGATGACCTGGTGCTTTACTCGGCTTCCAAGTCTATTGCTGACATCAGTCTTCATCTCTCCTCCATATTTCAGACCCTTCAATCCTGGTTCTCGTCCAACTATCAAGTCATAAACATATCTAAGACCCAGGCCATACTGTTTGCGTCTTCAAAAAGGTGCCCACCGAGTCCCCTAAACTCCTGGTGCACAGCTGCAATAGGACTGCTGTGTCCAACACTTTATCCTTCAAGTATCTAGGGGTTACGCTGTACCCAGTACTTGACTACTCTACGCATGTTAGTGAGGTGTGTCACCTGGTTAATGCCAAAATTGGTGTGGCCTACAGAGTGTGCCACTCTCTCACTCCGGCTGCCAGAATCTCAGTTGCGAGAGGGGTTTTACTCCCACAACTGCTTTATGCCCTGCCAGTGCTCTCTCATACAAACATGGGTGTCCTTCACAAATGGGACCCATCTTGGAACAATATCTATAGATTTGCCCTATTGGCTACCCGCCTAACACACCACTGTCTTCTCTATGCTTTAAAATGGCTGTGTCCTGATGCCCTTCATTCATACTCCCTAGGGTGATTTGTTGGTTCCTTAACCAGAACTCCTTGCCCCACCACTCTGGGGGACAGGCTTACCCTGGTCTCTCACTCTCACTCCCTCAGGTCCTCTACCTCCCCATTACTATCTATTCAGCCTTGCTCCATGAAAATGGGAGAGCAAGCCTTCTCCTAATTTGCTCCTAGGTTTTGGAACTCACTCCCTGGCCATGTCAAGAACTCTTCATCTCACCTTACATTTAAGCATGCCCTATTTTCCCACCTCCTTGCTCTTGGAACCTGTGATTGCACTTAACTTCTGTTCTGTCTCTCTTCTTTGTCACTGCTCTCGACTTTGACTGTCAGCTTCTGACTTGCCCACCCTTCAGAATTTGCCTTTTTGTCTTAGTGTCTCTGTTTGCTTCTCCCATCCCTAGCCCTGATGCCTTGTCTACCATGTTATTATGTATCTACTGTTAGCTGTGCCTACCGGACAGTTCACCCTCATCTAGGCCTCCAGAATGATTCTATATTGCTTTTTGTTAAAATTGTTTGCTGTAATAACTTTACTACTGTTGCTGTTATCCAGGTGTTGTATTATCTTCTGTGGCCATCCTCTGCCAATATATTTGTAAACAGTTTTACAGCATTATGCACCTGATTGTTTGTCACTGCTGTATTGTGATTTTGTATTCTTGCTGTATTGTTATATTGTACTCTCCCGGGTTGTGCCTGAAACTAGGCAGGATATGTTGCCTTGCACACTTACCTGGCTGCCAAAAGCAAACAAATCAATCTATCTATCTATCTATCTATCTATCTATCTATCTAGCTAGCTATCGTATATATATATATATATCTATGTATATATCCGTCTTTCAGATGAGACGTTAAACCGAGGTCCCATCTGCCTGGACTGGTGGTAGTTCAGGTGGATGTTAAAGATCCCATGGCACTTATCGAAAAGAGTAGGGGAATGTTTTATTCAGGACCAAAAGTAACTCAAACCATGAACATAACACAACATCAAACAAAACTTGGAACAAGAAATAATTACAAAAAAGAACTGATGCAAAATACAGAATAACCACAAAAAAGGAAAGAAAACCAAAAATGAAAATAAAACTGACCCAATGAACTTTATCCAGTGTCCAACCATTGTATTGCTTTCCATTTGTTATGAAACTGGGATGGTGATAAGGAACGGAAATCTGCATGCCAAAGTTCACAAAGCCAATTATGAATCCTCCAAAATAGTTGGTCAGGGGAAATAAAAAGTGCACGTAAGGACCATGTACAGCGGACTTGCCAAACATGATACTTAATACCCCCAAAAATTAATCTAACTGTATCAGCAGTAAACGAATCCCACTCTGACGATAAAATACCGAAAAATAAACATGTAGAATCAATAGTTGGAAATTGGAAATGTGCCCACCGAACATAAAGCAGGGCCCAAAATTGTACAATAAAAGGACATTCAAAAAACAAATGCAACATTGTCTCTAAAGCAGCATGGCAAGTAAGAATTCTTGGATAATATCTGTCTTCAATACTCTTGTGTTTCAAATTATTTTTAACATTCAGCCTACCATGAGCTGTAAGCCAGGTAACATCCCACATATAATTAGGAAGACTAGGAGAGGTAAGCAAAGCTGTAACTTGGGGTAAATCAGTATGAGCAATTCCCGGAAAGACGCAACTGTCTGAAAAGTACTGACTTAACAAAAAATGATACAACTGTTTTCTAGAAAATTGGGTAAGCGAAAGAAAGGGGATCTTCCATTTCTTAATATTACCGAAACAGGAACGAAGATAATTTGGTAACTGAGCAACAGGTGTTTGTTTATGGATGAGGCCATCCCTAGACCAACCATCCAGCCAAGGAGAGACCTGATCAGAAAGCCACACCGACCACACCTTAGAGCTGTGTAGAGCAAGGGGAGAAATATTTTTATAAAGAAAAATACTGAAAAAAACAGTACTGGGTTAACCATATTTAAACCACTAGAAGCAAGAGGATAATATAAAACATTCCTCCTGATAGGGTTCAAACGACTCCCCCAAATCATTCTGAAAAAAAGACCATAAAGAGCTACTTCCAAGGAAACCGGTACTGCATAAACAGCACTCAAATGCAAAAAAATGCCAATGAGAAAAGTATTAATCATATAAATGCGTTTTTTTTTTGGACATATTCCATTTGGTCCAAAAGGTAACCTTCAAATTAGCCGTCTGAAGAAGCCGTTCCCAATTATATGTGGCTGTAGCAGAGTCACAGAAAAAATAAATGCCTAAAATTTTACAAACTGTATTGGTAACAGGAATTCCCATAATCACCGAAGAAGAAGAAAGATACGAGCCATAATAACAGCATCTGCTCTTAGACAAATTAAAGGAAGCCCCAGTACCTTTTTGGAAAACAGCAGTCAATCGTTCAACGGCCTTACAGGAAGGAATATCATCAAAAAAAAACCCATAAATCATCCGCATAAGCAATAACTGGGAATTCAGCGTCAGCAGAACCCACCGAGGGACCACGGATAATATCCACACAGGAAATAGCAGAAAGTAATGGTTCCAAAGAAAAATTATACAGCATAGGGCTAAGAGGGCACCCCTGGCGCACCCCCTTACCGCACGGACGTGCCCTGCCCATCCAACCATTAACATACGGGATCATAACAGCATTCTGATAGTAATTCTGTATCCAACAGACAAAACCAGATGGGAAACCTACAGCCATCATGCATGACCAAAGATAGAGGTGAGAAACACTATCAAAAGCCTTAGCTTGATCTACCATAACACAAATACCAGCCAGTTCGTCTTGTTTACCTCGTTCAAGGATTTCGCGAATCAAAATCAGGGCATCAGAAATAGTGCGGCCAGGCACAGAATTAAACTGTACAGGAGAAATAATGTCAGACAAAAAAACAGTAATTTGGAAACCCAAAATTTTGGTGAAAATATTGCAGTCCAAATTCAAAAGTGTTATCGGGCGCCAATTATGCAGATCACTCTTGTCACCTGACTTAGGAAGAAAAATTAAAAGCCCCTCATTCATACTAGGGGGGAAAGTACCAAGAGTAAGACATGCATTAAACACTGAAACTAAATGAGAACCCAAAATAGTACCAATTAAGCCATAAATTTCATTAGGAAGCCCATCCTTTCCAGGAGCTTTACCTTTTGGAAGGACCTAGGTAACGGCATAAAATTCAGACTCAGAAATAGGCACCAACAGAGACAACAAAAAAACCTCAGGAATTTGGGGTAAAGAACTGTATTGCAACCAGACAGCAATAGACTGCAAAGTAACCATAGAATCTTTAGTAAATAATGACTGAACATGGGTATCCACAATATCAAGAATTGACTGTTTATCAGAAACCCTATCACCCTCCGAAGTCAATAAAACAGTAACATCCTTCTTAGTCCTATATGACATATTAGACTCAAAGGGATTCGTATGACAAAAGGACCCATGGGTACTAAATCTCATATCCCTCTCAAGTTGCTGTTGCTTCAAATTTTGAATCTTTGCCAATTCAGTCTTAACCACCTGTAACGCATTAGAATCAACCAGGAAACCAGAATGAAGTTGGGAGTAAAAATTAGATAATAATTGCTGAAGAGATTTATGATATGATTTACGGGAAGCTCCCAAAATATGTCCAATCTCAAGAAAATATTCTTTAAATAACTTCTTTGAATCTTCCCACCAATCTTGCAGAGAGTCATAAAGAAAAAAAAAATGAATCATGGGCTCGTAAAAGGGACAAAAACCCTTCCTGGACTTCAGGAATATCCAGAAGTGACAAGTTCAGCTTCCAGTATCCCGGGCCTTTAGAAGTTCGTACATGATCAGAAAGGGAAAAACTGAGAAGGCAATGATCCGAACAAACAACTAGCGAAACTTTAGGGGAAAAAAAACAAAGAGAGGGGGTCACAAACCAATAATCAATGTGTGATCTCTGAAGGCCCTGTACATAAGTAAAAGATGAAGCACCATCAAAAACATCATAAAGACCAGAAACCTTTAGCAAATCATTCAAACAATGCGTGTCACAGTAAAGTTTTGAAGCATTGGATTTAACTGTTCGGGAGATATTAAAATCACCACCCAACAAAATATTCCTGCTAGAAAGCAAATGAGGCCGAAGAAGGTGCAAAAGTTGAATCCGATCCCATTTGGTCTGAGGGGCGTCGACATTAATCAACCTGAAGGGAACAGAATGAATCAAGACATCAAGTAACAAAACCCTCCCAGGAGAAATATGAAGCACCTCTGTCACTGTAATAGTATTTGAAGTGAAACATATTCCAACACCTGACCAATAACAAGGACCCCAGCCCCATAAATCTGTAGCCTCAGAAAAATCCTGGACAGTATACAATCTGGTATCTTGGAAAAAGATAACATCATGATGTAAATCTGAAAATAAAGAAAAAGTAACTCTCTTCTTAAACAGAGACCTAAGGCTATTGGCATTCAAACTAGCCAAAGTAACCTCATGCAGGGAACGGGAAAGGAGGATTAAGAGCGGGGGTTCAACTTTCTGTTACTTTTACGTAAACCCACCTGGGAAGTTTTTTTTAATTTACCGGAACTACCCACCGGAGGGTCCGAAACAGATTCAGGGTCAGAGCCCATATCAGCTTGGGAGGGATGTAGTGAAGTAGCATCAGAGTCTTGGTCTGTAATGTCTAGTGAGGCTAAAACCCCAAATTTATTGGAAATCAGCACAGGGGTCGGAGATTGAGCCCAGTCAAGCACAGAACCATGGTCAACTCCTGAAAGAACAGGAGAAAAGGAAACACTATCTTTCCCTTCCTGCGAGTCCTTAGAAGGTCTCAGCAAAGGCGGGGACAAAACCAAAGGGAGCGGAGTCTTGGGAACTGTGGTCACTACTGGAGAAACAGTAGGAACAGGATTTTCCCTGGGAGGGCAAGAGAGGGGGACAGAAGAGGCCAAAGCAGCAGAATATGATTTGGGCTTCTGGGAAGTGGGAGGGCCAGTCCCATGCAAAAGGTTCCTAGCAGCCCGGAAAATAAGTAAATCCTGCATAGCAAACCCTGGATCTGAAGAGTTATGTGCGGCCTTTGGGCAATCAGGGAAGACATGCCCCAATTCATCACAGAAAGAACACGTCACAGGGTTCACACATTGATAGCCAGAATGACCACATTCACCACATTGAAAACAAACAACCTTTTCACAAGATGTGCTAATGTGTCTAGGAGAGCCACATTTATAGCAACGTCTAGGTTGGCCAAGATAAAACAAAAAACCTTTATCCCTACCAATGAAAAAACAATTCGGAAGATGCACAAATTCCTCCTGAACACAACGGAGTTTGATTTTAAAACACCATCCCCCATTCCAAAAGCCCTCCCCATCAAAAAGAGGATCAGGGTCTCCCTGAACTTCACATCTATTTTTCAACCAAAAAAGAATATCCACCAAGTTCACACCCTCATTGCGAAATAAAACAGTAATAACTCTAAAGGGTTGTTTAGTTAATGACACCACATGAAAAGGAGACCATAAAGGATTAGTCTTAAGAAAAGCATATTTTGACCAAAAGGTTTCCAGCAAGGACGGAGTCCGAAAGCTTAAGTCAAACGAATGTTCCCCAGGAGCATGGATTAAGGCATAGATGTCTGCAGGGGAAAAGCCCATGGACTGCTTCACTAGGACTCAACCCACATAAAAACGATCTGGAACTTCAGGCAGACCCCCCAGATACCGTATTTGAATGGCATTACGCCATTTTGCCAGTTCAAGTGGCTTAGTAAATAAGTCAGGATGTACTGCAGTAGGGGGAGGGACAGGTAAAGGAACCGGTGAAACCCTCGGGACATCAGCAAGACCGGTCTGAGTTATATGTGGTGGAAGAGGAAGCAAATTACCTTCAACTGGAGCTGCAGGCTCAGGATCCAACTGCAAAACATCCAAATTGGCACTGGGCAAATGGACTGAAGCACTAACCAAAGGAGCAGAACAAGCCAAAACATTTTCTTTCAAAGTCAGGTCAGCTACCCAGGAACCGTCAGGACGCTGTAACCAGCCTGCACTAAGAAGCGCAGATTCGGGAGACCATGCTGCAGTATTTGGAGAAAATAACGAATCTGCCAAAGGAACACTCAGACCAGGGTCCTTCTCCGTTGCCTGCGTCGAAAACTCGACGTCATCATCAGGGCCAAGTTTTACAAAGCGACGAGGCCCATCTGGAGAAATCCCCAACAAGCGTTTCCGTTTCTTTTCAAAAAACTCAGCTTTGGCTGTAGAAAGGGCAAGATCCGACTCTGAGTGCTGAGCTCTTAATGCTGCCTGACGAACCACGATCTCCGAAACATCCTCATCAGCCAAACTTTCATCCTCCGCCTCAGAAACAGGTAAAGTTGTTACCCCAATACTGTTTGAAATAGCAGGAGACAGAATCCCATTACCACCCGAAGTAGTAGGATGCCGCCCGACCGTGGCCAAGCGACCGTCCTCCTCCAACGCTGCAGACATACTGACCGCCTCCATAGACGCTCCTGTGAGACAACGCCCCTCCAGAGTAGGGGAATTTCCCCGGTGTCCTGGCCAAATTTCCCTCAGTCACTGAAAATACCACCAACAGCTTAACCTGGTTCAAGGTCAGTTGGCATTCATCTGTATCCTTCTCCCCGGTCGTGCCTGAAAATAGGCAGGATTTGTCTAGTGCACTTACCCGGTCAACAAAAACCAAATAAATAAAAATATATATATCTATTTCTAATCTATATCTACAGATACATATATATATATATATATATATATATATATATATATATATATATATATACTTGTGGGTAGATGGATAAATACACTTGATAGATATAGATAGACAGACAGACAGAGAGAGATAGAGATAGATAGAGTGACACAGATAGATAGATAGACAGACAGACAGAGCGACAGAAATAGATAGATAGATAGATAGATAGATAGATAGATAGATAGATAGATAGATAGATAGATAGATAAGGGATACACACAGGTGAAATGAGTGATACATGATTTATCTGCACAAGTGCTATTTAACCTCGGGTAACCTCACAAATGGTGTAAGCAACGAATGAGGTGTCTGAGGTCAAACAGCATGAGTACAGATAAATCATGTATCACACAAGCTCACCTCTGCATTTCCATTTATGCAAGAAGCCTTGACCTTGTGTTGGGTTATTTTTATAGCAGTTTTTATTTTGACGTTTTTTGAGTATTTTGTGGATTTGTTTGTGAAGTAGTACATTTGTATGTTCCCCCACCCCCATTGCTAGGGGCACTGCTGTGGACGCAGAATCCAAACACCACATCAGCATGAGAACATGACCACTGATTGGTGAGTAAGCAGCCTTCCAAGAAAAATTCATGGCAAGATGGTGCTATAGTACTTCATAGTGAGATTACTGGGAAATGTGAATTCCACATCAAATGATTTGTGTTAGGCATTTTGGTAAAAAAAAATATGTTCATGTTATTCCATAAGTGCAATTTGTTAAAATGTTTTAGCCGGAGGTTTTTTCCTTCGGTGTGGCAGCCTTTCACTCTTGCGGGCAGGTGGGCACTCAAGTGAGCGTGCGGTTGGGCAGGCAGTTTAGTGAAACAAGAGTGGAAAACCAAAAAAAATGAAGAAAAAAAATGTATTTGGTGCCCTGAGTTGGATTTAATGAGATGCTGCAGCAATAGGCATTTTGTTTTGTTTGTTTCAGTTCGGTAGCATTTCCATGTTGCATGAGGGTAGGGAGAGGGGTTTGAGCGAGTAGGTGGGAAGGTGGGGGAGTGAAACCAGAGTGAAGAAAGAAAAAAGTATCAAATGGAATGGAAAGAAATGAAAAGAATAACCATTAAGGTAAATAAAGTGCTGACTTATTTGGCATAATGGGAGGACTACCATAAGGAACTAAGGGGGACTGCATCTCTCAGTTGGTTATTGAAATATTGTTGCAGAAAACTGTACTGTATTGTAGCTATAATACTAAAGCTGTCTAAGGGTTAAGGGTCAAGAATCTGGAGTAGGAGGAAGATCCTTTGTCAGGAGGAAAGGAAGGGGGAGTAGGGAGGGGCACAAGCAACAGGGCAGGAGGAGTGCTGGAAGCACCACCACAGACATCCCTAACTGTCCATAGTGGCCAACTAATGAAAGCAAGGATGGACGGCATGCAGCATGTACCCATGTGTGGACAAAACAATACCCCCACAACCCATGACAACACCCACAGTCTGGTGTACCTGGGGACAGCCATGCAAATGAACATGCAGGTGTGGACACAGGCACCGGCATGCCAGCCAAATAATGGGTGATGGCGCGCAGCCATGGGGTGAACAGTCCTGAACTAGTCCAGTGGACATGTAGTGGACAGGGACATGACCCAGTAGGTAGAGTAGCACAGCCATGTCAATAGGCCATGGGCATGTGCATTATCTCAATCACCAGCCCTATTGGGCAATGGAAGCATGCCAAAATGACATCCCACCCCCAATGGAAATGTGTGCAGCACCACATGGCCACATCTATGCACAGATCACATGGTGCAGAGGATCTTGTATGCAAACAAGGCGCATGCCCGTGTCCCTACCACAGAAAGGGTACTGTGACGCTGACACCGGTCACTGGGTACAACCAGCACAAAGGGTGACACAAAAGGCCTTCACACACTGTGTGTGGTGGTGGACAATGCAAAGGCCAAATGCAGTGTCAGTGGGCATGACTGCATGACACAACTACAACCTACACAATGGTTGGTGGCCCGTACACAGACAGGCACATGTGCGGGGGTATAGCAGAGGAACAGGTGGTGGATTCACCCTCTGATGTGTGTCACACTCAGGTTACACAGTGACATGGTGACATAGGCCAGTGGGACTGGCCACCAGGCAACAGCCAATTGCGAACACTGAACAATGCCAACACAGTCACGGCCACAAGTACACATGACACATGGCCATTGGCGAGTGTTGTGGCAACACCGTCCGCAGTGTCTGATGCGAGATTGCCATGGCTAACCCCCACTGTCATGTATGTGGCACAGTCTGCACTGGGTGGGGATACGCAATGTTCCACAGACAGGAGAGATCGTGGCTATATCAATATCCTGTTGTGGCACATCTGGGCACAACACAGTACCATACCTGGACATCAACCCAACATAGTGGCATAGTATAAGGGCACAGTACAGGAACAATATGAGACATGTAATATGTGAGGGTGATATGGGGGGAGTGTTCACTGGATGACTGCAGCATACCGTGAATGTATGGTGGACAGCACAGGGGGCATGCAGAGCTATGCAGGGCCAAACACACTAATGTGACCACACAACTGGGGGACACGCTGCACTTGGTGTGACTTGTGCATGGGTGTGTGGTGTACATTGTACAGTTGGTGGTCTGTGTATGTGTTGTGGCACACTGGACTATGCAGAGACCTCTGAGGCTGTTAGCGGCACAGAACCGAGCAACAGCATACCACCGCTAGATGTGACTGTTGCTTGGACATGCCTAAGCTGCATGCCACAGACCACACTGGCCCATGCAAGGCCCTTATGACCACAAAACCAATACATCCACGGGTAGCTATGTACACTGCCCCAGTGCTGAATGCGTGTAGCAGGACAGGGATACATAGTGTGGCCCATGGTCTACGTAGTGTGCTAGCATGCACTGTGTGTGGTGGAGCCCTGCAGAGGATGTCAGTCCAACACAGATATGGGCTACACAGCTGCATTGGACTGGCAATGTGGCACAGGTCAGGAATATCTGGTGCACAGCACCGGAAGCATGTGAGTACACATAGCTCACTGTGGTGGACAACTGAGTGTGGAAGACCACAATGTACAGGGTGGATGCACCCCCATGTGTGACAGCAGGGTGCTAACACATGTGGTGTACTAATGGCCACAGTGGGTGACTAACGGTGTCTTTGTAGAACACAGTTGGCATGGCACTTTCAAACATCCATGCATACTCATGTGAGGGTCCTTGCGGCAACACCCAGGACGTGTGGCACTGCCTGTCCCCTCGAGTCCCCACTTGGTCATGACTATGGGCATCCCTCTGGACCCATCTTCTGGCCTCTCTTGCCGCAATGTCAATACAATGACAAAGCCGCAAACAGAGACATGCAGCACCACACATGTCCTCAACAGAACACCCAAATATGATGCAGTATTGTGGACATCTGCTGTACACCCACGAGAAAACGTATGAACCCCAAACAGTGGATGGCATACAGTGTACCACTGCAGGGGCACAATATAGGGTAATACACTGCTCCCCTCATTCCAACAGAATACACATATAGTACAGTGAAAGGTGATAGTATATGTAGTAAGTGGGTGTATCAGGTAATGCATGCTACACCCTACACAGGTCTCCTGACTGTGTGCTGTGCATGTACAGTACATAGCCAGTGTCCTGTGGACCATGCAACAGGAGGGCTGTTGGCATAGCTGCCAGTCAGCCTGGGGAGCATCACTATTGTGTAGCATGGGCAACCAATGCACAGGATGGACACCGGTCCCAGATGGTGTTCCCGTGTGGCCTGCAATGATACCTATGTCAGCACAGTGAGAGTCACATGCGCGTCCCACACCACATTGTGTGGCACATATGTACGTGGCCATGCAACATCAATGGAAGACCATGGCAGCTGGGCAACACTGCCTGGGGCCACTGTCATGGCCATGATCCCAAAGGGACAGTATACAAATGGCCATTGGCATGCCATGGATGGACACAGGACTGCATAGCTGTGGCAGGAGGGTCACCTATATGCCCCATGACACCTGTTGACCACAATGTCCATGGCAGGTGCCTACATGTGTATAGCTACGCACATCCACCATATCATCTCAGGGCAGGACACACCACAGAGATCCTGTGCCTGTTGCCATTATTTGTTTGTTTTTTAAACTCTTCATTTAAGATTTTTTGTTCTTTTCCAAAATGAAAACAAAAAGAAACACATACAGTTCATCTATATCAAGCTTTTGACATACAATTTACAGTAGATTAGATACATTTGTGAGCTTTATCAGATATGATGGGCAGGTCAGATTTGTACATATACCTACACAATAGACTGACAATTAACCTGTATGTTCAGAGGTTGACCTTTAGGGAATTTCACTATGATTATATTGCTAGGGAAAACACTTATTTAACTCCCTGTGAGGTTAAGGGGGGGGGGATCAGATAGACGCTCCTTGGCATGGAACACAATGCCTCTCCCAGTATTGCCCTCCCCTTCTCCCATATTTGTTTCCTCCTAGTCTTAGGGCTGTTTATGATATGACTAGTTAATGAAATCTGGCCTATGGGGCATAATGTATATTACCCATCTCTGCCATTGTGTTTCAAAAAGTTTCAGATGGTGATGTAGCAACGCAGTTAACCTCTCCATCCTATACAGTAAACCTGAATCATTACATCTTGCCAATCTTGGATAGAAGGAGGGATCTGCATGAGCCACCTGGGCATCACTGCCTTTTTAGCCACTATTAGGCATGTGTGGATCATCTCCCTAGTTGAAACTCCTCTCACTCCTCTATCCAGGTATGTAAAAAGGAAGAAGTCTACTGCGAGGTGCACAGGCTCTCCCAAGAGCTCCATTAACACTTTCTGAAGTTCTTGCAGGAAGGGTCCAAGCACCAGGCACTCCCATAGTATGTTAGCTAGTGCAGCTGGAGTGGCACCACATCCCTGCCAGCAGGATGCTCCCCTGTTGGGGTTATAGTTTACCTGTATCGCTGGGGTCTGGAGTATCACAGTGTCACCTTCCAAGAGAATTCCCTCTAGATATGTGACACTGTCCCCATATGCATCCACTTTAAATGATTTTCCCATATCTGATTATCCCATCTGTGTTTCACTTGATACTTCAAATGGGCTGTAAGAGTGGTCAGGACTTTATAAATATAAGAAATCATATGCTGTAGAGGAGCTGCTCCCCCAAGGCCTGATTGCATACCTCCAATACAGTGGGGTGATCCCCCCTACTTCTAAAGGTGATGGAAGGGATCTTACATAGTTGATAGCTTCATGTATTGGAACTGACCCCAAGGGTGTAGATTAAACTTAGTCATCATTTCTTCAAATGTTAGTAGAGTTCCTTTTTTATAAAAATGTAAGAGTACCTCTATTCTCTGCCTTAACCAGGCCTTGAAGCCATGATCTAGTCTGGCTTTTAAAAAGGCTTGGGTATATGGCAGAGAGTTCAACAGGTGCTTATATGGGGCCATTTGTTGGGATGACCACCGTTTCCCTTCAGCATATTATGGTGGACCTCGGATAAGAGTTATGCGTAATCTGATCTATTAGGATAGGGGGTTGGACGAGTAATTTTCTGTGTAGATTCATTAAGCCTTCCTCTCTTTTTTCTAATTCTCTCCATGTTGCTGAGTATGTTTTATGCAGCCAATAAAAGATTACCCATATTTGTGAAGCTACATGATAATTAAATTGATTTGGCAGGGCCAAACCTCCCATATGTGAGGGGAGCTGAAGGATAAAATACTTTATTCTTGGTGGGCATCCAGCCCAGATGTATCGGGAGATATATTTATTTATTTCTCAAAAAAACCCTAGTGGAGGGGTGATCGGTATTGAGTGGGCTAAATGCAGGAATCTAGGGAGTAGGTTCATATGGACTGACTCCACCCTCTGAAGTAATGAGAGGGCAATTGTTTTCCATCTCTCCATATCTGATTGTAACTGTTGTAATAAAGGTGTATGGTTATGTTGATAAAGGGCTTTGGGTCTCAAGTTAGGATTACCCCTAGATATTTTAGATTGGTTATGTCCCATCTAAAGAGGAACCCATCCCTCATCTGCGGAGAAGGAGAATAGTTTATTTGTAGTACCTCTGTCTTTGTTACATTAAGCTTGTACCCTGCCACCTCTCCGAAACCATCTAATATGTTCCAGAGAGGAGGCAGGAACAACTCTGGGTTCATCAAATACAGCAGGAGATCGTCTGCATAGAGGGCTAATTTATGGTGGATACCCCCCGCCTCCAATTCCACAATCTCCCTCTCCTGCCGAATGGCTTGAGCTAAAGGCTCCAAATATAATGCAAACAGCAGGGGTGACAGTGGGCACCCCTGCCTTGCGTCTCGATATAGAGGGAAGAGAGCTGACTCATCTCCATTAATTTTGACATATGCCATTAGTCTGCCATAGAGGCTCATGATGATCTGTCTGAATAGTGGGGGAAAGTCAAAGGACTCAAGAGGTGCTGTCAGAAACGGCCATGCCACCCGGTCGAAGGCTTTTTCAGCATCAAGGCTGAGTAGTAAAAATTGGGTTTCCGACCGGGAGGCATGATGCAGCAAACGTAAAGTGCGTTTTATGTTATCTTGGGTTTGTCTTGTGGCTATAAACCTGCATTGGTCCATGTCGATCAGTAAGGGCAGTATGGTTTCTAGCCTCTCTGCCAGGATAGATGTAAAAAGCTTGTAATCATTGTTTAATACCGAAATTGGGTGATATGAGCTGCAGAGATTGGTGTCTTTGCCTGGTTTTGGTATACTCGAGATCATGGTGTATCTCCATGAGGGAGGTACAGGCTCCCCCCTCATTACTTCCCCAAAAGCCCCTTTTAGTGTGGGCTACAATAGGTCTTGAAAGGTCTTATAAAAGTCTCCTGTAAGGCCCTGGAGATTTACCTGTCTTCATTTTTTTCAGGGCCACATCTAATTCCTACTAGGTTATTGGTGCCTACATTTGCTTTATGTGGTTCTGGGTTAATGTTGGAAGCTGGAGGTCCTGCAGAAATGTGGCTGTTGCTTGGGAGTGATGAGGTGCCTCGTGGGTATAAAGAGAGATATAGTAGTCTTCAAATGCGGCTCTTATTTCCTTTAGGGTCCGGCATATTCCTCCCTGGCATTGGGAATACATTTGGGTTACTGTGCTTTGCTGCTTAGCCTGTCATAAGCTATGTGCCAGGAGTTTGGTTGCCCTTGGACTGCCCTCATAGTATCTCTGCTTCAAATATTGTAAATCCTGTTCTGTTTTAACATCCAGCAGATGCTGAATTTGTTGCCTAGTGGCTTCTAATTGGGGCCCAACAGTTAAGTCCCCTCCTGCGTGTTGTTTTTGTAGATCTCCTAACTGTAGCTGAAGCCTAGATAGCTGTTTTGCCTGTTGCTGTTTATGATGCTCAGCAAAGCTGATTATGTCCCCCCTTAGAACAACCGTCACGGTATTCCATAAGGTTGTAGGGCTAACCCCCAGGGTTGAATTATCCACCAAACTTTGTGGGATCCTATCTTTAACTGCTTCCTGAAATCTCCTCAGGTTCAAGAGATAGTTATTAAACTGCCACATTGTATTTTTATTTTGTGTGGTTCAGTCTAATGTCGTCAGGACCTGGGAATGGTCCTAAAGAACAAACAGGAGTATTTCACTTTTCTTTATCAGGTGTGCATGTTCAGAGGAGAGATGGCAAAGGTCTATATGTGTATACACTCTGTGGGGAGCTGAGTAGTGGGTGTATGCACATCCTGAGGGGTTCATGTAATGCCATGCGTCTACCCACCCCATTTCTTTAATGTATTTCTGAGTTGTCTTCTATACTGCAGTGCGTCTCGGTTGGTATGGGTTATTGGAGTTCCTATCGTTCAGGATCATGTTATAATCCCCTCCTATTATCAACACCCCCTGTTGATATTCAGTAATTTTTTGCAATAATGTTTTTATTGTGCCTGAGTTCGATCCATGGGGGATATATATACTATCCAAGGTGAGTGGAATACCCTTGAGAACCCCAGTTGCCACCGCCAGATGCCCTTCTGGATCTAAGTATGTAGAGGTGGTCTGGAACTGGGTTGCATGAGGCACTAGGATCGCTACCCCCTCTTCTCTTGCCACCTTTATAGGAGGAGGAAATAACCTGGCTGAACCCAAACTTCTGCAGCTTGTTGTGCTCTATTTTGTTAAGGTGTGTTTCTTGTAACAAGATGAATGTAGGTTTCTGCTTCTTAAGATATAAGAGCAACTTGTACCATTTTATGGGGTTGCTTAGCCCATTTACATGTTGTGAGAAGAGTACCAATCTCGATGTGAGGACCATTTTGTCTAATTAAAAGTATAAATTATTCTCTCCTCCCGTAATCTCTGCCTCTATTCCTCCCCCCATCCCCAACTCTCCTTGAACATCCCATCCTTATGTAAAATCTCCTTGCCCCCCCAAGTCACACCCCTAAGTATGTGAAGACTGCAATGATACAAGCCTGCTTCCAGCCGTCCACCCATTCAGCCCTATATCTGCATAATATTCTTTCCTAACACTTTGATTAAGGCAATCACTGTTAATCTCTGAGCAGTTCAAAATTATCATCCCCGTTAGTTGCTTCATCTGATATAGACATTACTGAACTACGTAAAAAAACATCTAGTAATGTAAACTGAATCCATTCAGACACTGAACATCAACATTTAACCAATTAACCATATAAACAAGAAACATTGTTGAGTGACTTCCACACTAGAGGGGTACTAGAATCTGCCCCTTATAGGACCGTACCTGGGTCATGGTGTCGTGATGTGTGCAGTCTGGAGGAGAGATAATGGAATAACCCATTAGGTCCTCCAGTCTGTGGATCAGAAACCATGGAGTGCCTTGAAAGGCTAGAAACATCATCACCTGCATCAGCAGGACAATGGCTCTAAGCGTACCAAGTCGTCGAGCCATCGTTTGAAGGAGATGGAATTTATAGCCCCCTCCCCAACCCGGCCATATCTTGTATTGAAATTTACTTAATAACAATGCTGACATCCTGCCTTCAAGTTTTTACTAACTGGTTGACTGATGTTAAAACGAGCTGTGACAATATAAGTATCATTCGGAGACAGTGTTGCTTGGTGAAATAATCATCTCTAAATTTTGTTAGTATAGGTTAATCAATCAATTCCTGCTCCCTCTCAGGTCACAAAGGAGCAGAAGGAAGCGCTAGAGATAAATGTTTGTCTCAGCAATCCTTATGTCTGAATGTTTCACTTTGATGTCCGGCGTGGAACTTGCCCAAAGTTATGGAATCAGGCTTCTTATTAATCCAGGAAATTATCAGCCGTCGGATCTCCGAAGAAATAAATCCTAGATGTAGCAGAGGTTTAAACTGGCCACTCCTGGTAATTGTATTTAAAGTTCCCTGCACGAATGCATTTCAAAAAGTAAAGCCTTTTGTGGTAGATTATGTAATAGATTTGGTTTGTTTGTACTCAGCTCTGTGAGAATTCTGTTCGCCTCTAAGCTTTCTTGAGTTAAATAAAAGCTCAGAAGTTTTTTAGCATTGATAGTATAAAACTGAAAGACAGTACCTGCTTTAATGTCACTGATAGTCCGGTTCATGTAATAAGAGAACTTCAGGCTGACTGGTATGCTAGTTTTGCCAGCTTAAGTAGTGGGCTGTTTAGAGGGGCCTGCTGCTGTCTGCTTGTTGGGTTCCTGTAGCATCCTGCGGACATCTGCGCAGGAGCTGCAGTTTGGTCTTCTCCTGTTAGGGTGAACTGCCCCAAGTCCCTCATGTTGCTTCTCTGGCACTGCGATAGTGATCTTTGTTGTTCCAGATGCCCAGAAATGTCACCGATGCCGTGGGCTATTAAGGCTTTCCTTGCCTCCTGTGGTGTGTCGTATGTTTCCATCCCTGAGTGACACAGAACCTTCAGACAGGCAGGGTAGGGAGTAAAGAATCGGATCTGTTTTGCTCTCAGTGCCCAAAGCATATCTGCATATTCCTTGTGGCACTGCAAAATGCCGGTTGGGTAGTCCTGATCAAAGAGTTACTGTACTCCATTATAGTCTACCTTCTTAGCTGTCCGTGCAGCTCACAATACTGTTTCTTTTGTCCTGAAAACTTGCAAATTTGATTACCATGGAGCGAGGTCTTGCATTTGGGTCTATTGGGCGAGGAGTATGTGCATGGTAGGCTCATTCCAGCCTGAATTGGAATGAAGCTGAGAGGGGAACTATGTGTTGGATCATGTCTGAAATGAAGTCAGCCGTCTGCCTAGTCTCAGTCCCCTCTGGTAGACCATATATACACATATTGTCCCTGCGGGAATGAGTTTCGTGGTCTTGACATTTTTCACTGAGGGCCTCCTGTTGTAACAGAAAGTCCACGGCCTACTTCAGATGTACTACGGAATCACTGGAACTCGAGCCCCACTCCTCCACCTCTTGAATGTGGGTCTTCACTGCGGTGAGTTTATTATTTAATTTCCTGAATTCTGCTTGATTTTCTGAATGAAACTGATGTATCTCATGAAGGATTGTCTCGAATCGGGACCTATGGGTCTCCCTCTCGGTACCATACCTCTCAACTGTCCCTGATTTTCAGGGACTTCCCTGATTTTGCCTCAGAATTTTACTTTGTCCCTCCTAAAATTTGTTTCCTTAGCTAAACAGTGGAGGTTGTAAGGGCAAAATAATGTCAGGCATTAAAGTTGCAGACTTGTTCTTCTTTAGAAAATGCATTTAGCACTAAGCCTCATATTCTACCAGCTTTCTGGGTGGATATCTCTAATTTTGAAGATGTGTCCCTGATTTTGGTCCTTTGTCCCCGATTTTTTAAGCCTTGTCCCTGATTTATGAAGCAGGAGGTTGAGAGGTATGCTCGGTATCTGTATCTGCTTCTGAGGCCTGTTCACTGTATGGGGAAGAACCCCCGCCATCGCGGTTGAATTTCTCGGGTAATCCATGCGCATCTTGCCACGTCTGGTCCCGTTACCCTCGATTTTTAGCAGGTTTACTACTCTCCGCTCTTTTTGGTGACATTATTTTGGGTTTTGGCAAGAATGTCAGCCGAAATATTTGATAAATCTACCAGGTGGGTTCGGAGCTATAAGGTTAGGGTTCCATGCAGGCAATGACATCACTGGAAGTCCGTGCCTGTTGCCATTGTGATCCTAGGCCTACAGCACATACTACGAGATGGATACATGGATGCATTGTCACTGCCACTATGCTGGTTCTAGGAATGGGTGCAGGACACACCGTGGACACCTGTTGGACACACATGTCATCAGGGAACCTGAATAATCTGTTGCTCTGTCATGGCAACCAACACATGGTGTCACAGGGATGCATAATGGGCACACACCACTACACACCATGCTGTGCCATGCTACATGCCTACACACCCCAGCATTCACACCCACATGGAGGACTTTGCTGCGCAGGGACATGTAGGTTTCAGCAGGGGGACTGTTGTACACAGGCATGCCGAAACACGCCATATCCATGTACCATGTCCTGTTGTGTAGCCTGTGGCACATGGGCAGACCCATGCATGGACACATACAGACATCAGTGGCATGGAATGTTATGTGATGTCACACTGCACATCAGTCATGCCATACATTGCCGTGACCACACATTGTGCCACGGCCATGGGTGACACAGGTGCAATGTACAGATCCTGCAGCCTGTACACCATCACCCACTGTGCACCCAGATCCTGAAGGCACCATTCCCTGCCTGGATAACTGTCTATAGGTACTGCTCGGCATCCTGTCAGCCTCTCTTGGCAGGTGATGCCCTCAGTAGAACAGACATGGGCATGTGCCACTGTACTCATGCACTATATAGTGGGTGGGGCATGTCTGTGCTGTCCACAACAAACTGTTATGTGGCATAGTGGTCTGCATCTGTGGTGCAATACAGTAGCATGCCGCAGTCCACAATGGTCAGTGTCAGGCACAGACACATCCCAGACATATCAATCAATCGATCAATCCTTTATTTAGCCAAGCGATCACCGTTGAGCAAAAGCTAATTTTCAAGATGGACCTGGGCAAAATCATATTGGTACAAGGAACAATAAGGCTTACAAAATATACATAATCAATAACAGACAGATACTTTCATAATAAACATGTTCCATCACAGGGAAGGATAAGCAACAGTATACAGAATCAATACATAGAGAAATTATCCTCACAGTGCATATGTTCAACACACAGGGTTGGTATACATACAAAATTCATAGTCAGCATTCAGGGTACATTCAGTATACATATAACGACAAAAATCATGTCACACAGTCACATGGTGTACATACCTGTGCATAACACTGTGCGCAGCTCCACCATAGCACAGAAGTGATCAGGGCATGCCCTGTCCCTCCTGCTGAGGTCCTCGAACAGTGGCAGCACTGCTCTGCTTTGTGTGTGAGATGCCAGTACAGCTGCTGAGGTGACTGACAATCTCTGACAATACAGCTGACCTGGCCCTGTCCAGCTTCTCCTGCCTGAACAGCTGGCCCTCCCTTGGGACCACCAGGTTTGCCAACTCTACCTCCTCCCACCTCTGGGTGCATTGGCAGGGTGCCATCCTATGTGCAGCGAGTGCCATTGTGGTGCTGCTGCCACTGGGCTGTAACTCTGGCCATATTTTGGCAGGCCTCTCTCCCACATACGTAGCATAATAGGACATGCATGGTTTGCCATGTGCTTCTGGTGCTTGTGCCATGACATTGTGCGATAGGGTTTCTCAAGTCCAATACTGAGCATGCGCGGTAGCATTTTGCCATGCAGCAAACTAAGGTAGTGCCCCATGCTATCACGCATGTGTGGCAGCCACGCTATTCCATCTTGTGAAGAGTGCTCGCTGCTATGACCCCAGCCATCCATACCATGCATTGCGAGGCCCATGCATGGCAGACTCCTGTCATGCATGACAGTCGTGTTTGCGTCTGCACGATACAACACTGCTGTCACCTCTGAATAGCATCGTGCATGTCCAGCATGGTGCAGGGATGTATGGTGTCTATCATGCAGATGCCTGTGTATGCTGTATGCACTACCATGTTCGGCAGAGCAAACTGTAATGAGCGATAAATCAATTGCGCGTGTTGCATCTTTGCAATATTCAGCCAGGATATGCAAATTGCCTCATTGCACATGTGCCCAATCTGCACGTTTGCATATCATTACTGGAATGTAGTCAGCTCATTTGCATGCCCATTACCATAAAAGCAAGTATTCACCAGCAGTCTGCACAGGTGATTGAACAGGACTGCAGCCTTGAAGGTAGGTTTTGTGTTATGGTTCTGTGTGTCTGTACTTGCTCGGTGCAGGGTGCTGTTATTACATTTCCATGCGATTTCAACTGGGCCTGTCCCTATCGGTTTGTTCCACAAACACCTGTATGATGTCAGAGACAGAGACATCCAAACTTTACAAAGGATGAGCTAAAGACCCTCACTGAGGCCTACGTGCTCAGGGAGGATCTCCTCATTTGGAGGTGTGGGATACCACAGGAGCAGGAACAGGGCTGGAGGGAGGTGGCAGAGGTCATGAATGCACAAGGGGACTACAACTACACTCCCCAGGACTGCATTAGGTGGATCAGTGGCCTCTGGGTGCAAAGCAAAGGCCTACTGACCCAGGCCCATGCTTCCCTTTGGGCAACTGGTGGTGGATCCTCCACAGCTCCGGTTCTGACACCACAGGAGGCACTTATGGCCACTACCTTCAGCCAGATGACTGTGAAAGGTGTTCCCAGTAAGGGATTTGAGGCAGGTGGTCAGCCATCACAGCACTGTGAGTACACAGGTTGCACTTCATATCTGGTCCTTCATGTGACTTCCTATGTCTGTGTGTCTCATGTTATCCATAATGTGTACCACTGTGTGGCCACAGAACAGCGTCCACTGTATGGGTGTGCATACCACTGAATCTGTGTGCATCCTAGCATGTCTGGCATGTGCCCTGCTCACAATGTCATGCCTGTGTGTGGTTTCACTTGCAATCCTGGTACATGCATGAGCACCAACCTGTGTATGTTACAGTACTGTTGACATGGATGTGCATCCGTAACTGTGCCCTCCCCTTTTGTTTCCACAGCACCATCACATCTTGGGACAGGTGGAGGTCCATGGGTACAGTTGCCCGCACAGTGTGGCGCTGTACCTGTGGCCACGGCAATGACAAGTGTGGGACCCCACTACTGTGGACCCGCACTCATGAGGGGGGCCTCAGAGAGTAATGATGATGAGACAGTCTCCCTGTCAGTCAAGGCACTCCTCAATGCTGTGAATGTGCTCGCCACAGACACTGATGATGATGACACCACGTATATTGAGTGTCATCCCTGACACCCCCCCAATGTGGCCCTGACTGATTCCCCGCACACTGCACATGCCACCAGAAGTTATCCAGGGTTGGCCCCTGCACAGCAGATAGGCCACCGCATGCAGTCAGCCACAGTGCAGGTAAAGAGCAACAAGCTGTGGCATGCAGAGGTGCAGCGGATGGGCACTGTTGCCCAGCGATGGGGAACCAGTGACCAGCCACAGCCTGACCAGCTGCATGTTCAGGCTGCCCTGGCTTGCATTGTTGATGCATGTGCCTCATCCCCACATCACCAGCGGCCACCCATGGGGCAGCCACATGCTGTGGCAGTCACACACCAGGCCACCTTCCCCTTGATTGGCAGCCTCCCCCCGCACAACAACACATTGTCCCAGGCAATGAGCTGTCAGAACACATAAGGCTACTGAGGGTGTTCGTGGAGATCCAGGAGGCACTCCACGATGCTCTGCAGGGGTTGTGGTCACAGATTTGCCACCATGAGGAGCAAGCTACTGTCCACCATGTGGAGCTCATACTGTAGGGGCTATTCACCTGTTACGCACTGACATCACTGCAGGTTTCTCCGGTGTAGCGGTGGCTATACAGGAAGGCACTGCAGCACAGGCTGCGCATGGATGCTGTGCCACATGCTGCACAGCTCACAGCAACCCTAGCACCCCCCGAACACCATGCAGCATCTGCAGTTACCCTAAAACCCTGTCCCCTGCCCTCAGACTCCCACCCACCCCTGGATATGGTGTTCAGTTCTCAACACCCACCCCGACATGTAGCCATTCACGGTCACATGTGTCTACCCCCTCAAAGGCAGACGCGTCACCCCCTGTGGCCCAGGGTTTCCCATTGGAGTTGCATGTGCCTGTGGGGCGAGGCCGCGTATGTGTCCAATGTCTGTCACATGCACACACCCTGAGGTGTCCAGGGCCCTTACAGACTGCCCATGCTGCCTCCAGGCCACAGGTGGGGCTACATCTGCCCTTTTGTGCCTATGGCTGTGCAATGTCCACACTCTGTGACCATACTTCCCCACCTACCCATCCCTGTGGCATTGTTACACTGTATGGACGGCATCCAGGTCATGGATGTGAGCCATGGTGTCATGAGATTGGCATGGGTGTCATGAGTGCACCTGTGGCTTATCACTGTGGGTATGTGCCTGTGGTCTATATCTGACCCATGCCAATCCAGTACTAGTACCTCTGTGCATCCTTGGCAATGTTGTCCCACCTGTGGACACGTGTGCATGCGACTGCTGCACACCTGTCTTGCACATCACAATGAGGTGACCGGTTCATACTCCGCATCACCATGGGGCACACTGTGCACCCACATATACAGTGCCTGTGTGTATGACAGCAATGTCACAGCTGCAAGCATTTCTCACCTTTGGAGTCTGAGATTTTCTTGCACATTGGTGTCCCTGTGCCGACGTCCCTTTAGGGCCAATCCTGGGTCCCTCTGGTCTTGCCGTATATGCTCGACATCATCTGGCAGCTCCAAGTACTCCACACTGTCGCCTTCCAGGACCTGGACAACTATTCCATGGTCTATGGCCATGTTGTGTAGCATACAATAGGCCAGGAATATGCCACAGGGCTTATCCGGGCCATAATGTAAGGCGCCACCGGACCTGTCCAGGCATCTGAAGCGCATCTTCAGCATGCTGAACACACACTCTATGATGTTACGTGTAGCTGTGTGTGCCTCATTGTACCTCTCTTCTGCATCAGACGTGAGCCACAGTATTGGGGTGCGCATCCATGGCTGGAGGGGGTATGCGCTGTCTCCTGTGTGGGGGGAGGCAATATGTTAGTATACATTACACATCCATGGCATTCTGCCCTCCACACAGACCTGTTATATCTGGTCAGCCTCATCTCCCCATTTCCCCACCCACAGTGTCACTGTTGCATATTCCCACCCTCCCCTATCTGGCCCTTTCCCTGCTGTCATATTTCCACTATCATTGCCACTGCTGCCTGCATGCCATTTGGTCTGTGGGGCACGGCACATCCCCAGCCTGGATGTGCCACACAGCACTGTCCCCTTCCAATGCGTTACATTGTGCTACCCCTCCCACATTGTCACAGGCCTCTACTGGCTGGCACCACCCCTGTAACCAGTGCCTATTGCACACCATCACATGTTCTCCCTCCCATGGCTGCATTCCACATCTGTTCAATGTCAGTCCTATTCCAGTCCCATCTCTGCCTCCCTTCCCCATCCCGTGTGTCACATGGCTGTCTGCCATTGCAGTACCCCTTCCGACTGTGCCGACACCTGTATAGATGACATCAAAGCACCATGATGCCATGTGGGCACTTTGTGTGTGGCTGTTTTCCAATCACCCACAAGATGATCACTGGGTATCTCCCTGGACTCGATCCGATGGCACAGGGACAACTGATGCCAGATGTATGCATCGTGTGCACTCCCAGGGTAGTGGGCACAGACATGTGTGATGCGACCTGTGGCATCGCACACCACCTGGCAGTTTATAGAGTGGTGCCCCTTCCTGTTAACATAGACATCCCTGTCTCCACCAGATGGTGCTCTGATGGCTGCATGGGTGCAGTCAATGGCCACTAGCATGCATGGTAGGCGTGCAGCCCTAGAAGTGTGCTGCATTTTTGCTGTCCGCTCCACTGGTGTGCTGGGAATCAAATGAACTCACTAGCATGGGGCAGCAGAGTGGTGAGGAACTGTGTGAGGAGACGAGATGTGGCTGACTGAGTGATGCCAGTGGTGTCACCCACCGATATCTGGAAGGTGCCTGTGGACAACAGGCACAACACTGCTGTAACTTTGATCTCTACCATCATGGTATGACTTCTGTGTGAGGGTGCCCGGAGCTCATCATGGAGCAGCTCACAGAGCTGTCTCAGTATAGCCCTGTTGAGCCAGCACTGGCCCACGATGTCCGTGTCACTGAGCTGTTCGAATGTAATGCAGTGCTGGTACTGTCTCTGTGGGGTATACCACCTACAGGCCCTTCCTCAGCCACCTTGTTGTTCTCTCAGTCTCCTCACATCAGCCCTTATTGCTGCCATGTGAAATGCAAGCCCAGACATTTTTCCTGCAGTGCAGTGGCCCACCTCTGGGTGGCTGGCCAATTTAGGGCTGCCTCATTTATTCCTAATTTTGCATGGCCCAATTTTGGGTTCCGTGGCACATGCACTGCTCATTTTGGTTGACTATACATGTAACCCCTCTGCAAATGGGGGTTCCTAGAAACCTTCCCAGAGCTTGACTAAAGGCTCCCTGTTTAACTGGTGTTCGGCCAGATGCCGCTAACTGTGGACATTGTGAGTGCTTTTAAAGCATCTAGTACTGTCTGTTTAAGAGCTGCCTGCTTGCAGGCTTTATTAGTTTGTGTAGGGGGACAGTGGGTCTACTGCTCAAATCCCACTCAAGGGGATATTTGGATTGCTCCATTTCTGCAGTCGCTAAGAGAGCAGAGGGAGCTGGAATGAAAGATGTAACTGTCTGCTGGAAAACATGTAGTGCCATTGCAAAAATGTAGCTTATTTAACCTTCTTTATTTGCACCTGGGACTCTGTGTGTGCAACCCCTCCATTTTGGACCCAAGCTGATGAGATGGACCAGTTGGAGAAAGGGGGTTTTAAAATGGAGACCACTGGAGCCAATTAGAGTTTGGACTCCCACTGGGAGCCTGCCTAAAGGGGGCTATATAACAGGTGCTCCTGGGAAGTGTAGTCTGGACCCTGGCACCTTTTTGCACCAATGGGGGGTGAAATAAGTGACTGGCATTGGTAGCCCACCTATGGGATCGGGTGGCGCCCAAACAGAGAGGCTTGCCCCAACTGCCAAGGGGCAGAGATGTTGTAGTTGTGAGCAAGGAAAGAGCCCTTGGCCTCTGCAGTGTTGAGCTTTCACGCGGGAAGCACGTGTGGACAGCCCAAAATGGGCGGTTGTGAACGCCAGCAAGTGTCAGACTAAATCCACTAGGCAGCAGTCAGAGGAGGCTGTGCAAAAGTGCAGCTACCTACCAGGCTCACCCTGTAGAGGACTGGAGAATCTGCTTCAATCGCGCTCGGTCTGTCAGGATATGTGAAGCTGCATCGTTTGGCCCAGTGTGTGCAGTGAAAGCGATCGGGAGGTATACAGCAGCTGCCTGGTATGGTACCCCTCTGCCTTTCATATAAATGTGTGGAGAAGTGTTTGATTCCAGGCTCGGTCCTGCGAGTGGTATGAGAGCACTCTTTCTACTGGAGTCGTGAGTACTAAATCAGGGTAGATCCCTGTCAAATGTTCCTAGTGAGGGCAAGATCTTCTGGCTTCTTTACTGGCGACACTAACTGAGCCTGCTGGCTCAATTTAATCCTCATAGGAATAAACTGTTTGTTTCTGTGTCAGGGCCCCAACCAGCTGCATCGAGAGACTAGCCTTTTATTGCCTGGGTACCCAGAGACATAGACTTATAGGTTAGGCCTGTGCACAGTGTCCTAGATAGGTACATATATATTAGATTGGTAAGCTAATTAACCTGATTGCCCCTGTCCTTGTTATCTCTCCCTAAATAAATCAGATTGGTTGTTTTGCAGTGGTATACTGGCTGAACTGTGCGTTTATGGTGAACTACTGTACTGTGATTATTGTGTAACAGCGTCTTACTTTTCAGGGGGTCCCCAGAGCAAGCAGACTGGTTCAAGCCTGGGGGTAAGTGTATGTGGCTGGGACATTGGGGTTTACTTAAGGGGCCACTAGTGGGAAGAAAGGGGTGTCACAGTGGCCCAGAGGGCTGTGACCTGGTCATATCAGACTGTACCAACCCCAACCTCTGGGTGGAGGCACCCGCCATCGGATCCAGGCCCCTCAACCTTTTAATGTCAGAGCAGGCAGGGGTAGTAGCCCTTGGGATAGCACCCCCTAGGGGTTACATTTTGGAGGCACCCCTGGGATCAGCGTCCCCTAGTAGCCTAGTGGACAAAGTACCTCAACATGGCTAAATTAAAGGAAAAGCTGGAGGGGAATATCATGGCTAAGATTAAGTTGGACCCTATTAAGACGATGGTACATAAACTAATGGGGTGGGGTGAAGCAGAAGAGTTGGATTCCCAGAAAATTGTGTTACTACTGGATGTACCTCTGGGGACAACGAACACTGACCTTATCTCTGCAGTGGAGCGTGTTAAATGTTGAGGCAAGGTAGAGGTGAAGGGGCGTATGGCTGATCTACTTGACCAGACCTTGCAGGTGTTACTCTTATGCAGGATAGCTATAGACCCCAAGAGGGTACCCCCAGTGATCTACCCGGAAGGTGCCCAACAAGGGTGGAGGGTTATTCACATTCGGAGTGGGTCAGTCACCCCCGGGGGGTCCACCAAGACTAATAGTTTTAAAGATAAACTGCTTAAATTGCTAGCTGTGGAGGGGAGGACTACCCAGGAGTTACTGCAGGCGTTGGACCTCTCTAGTGAACCCACCCCCCAAGCCTCCCCAGGTACCTCTCCCGAGCCCCCCAAGAGTTCTATCTCGGCTTCACCTCCCCTAGTCGTTCCCCCTATACAGCTAGATTCCTACCGTAGACTAAAACTTTTTTCTGGCGCTGTGCCAGTGCCCTCGGGGGAATATGATTTGGAGGCATGGATGGACTATGCTACCCCCCTAGTCCAAGACTGGCAGTGCTCTGAGGGGGAGAAATGAAAGAGACTGCTGGAGAGCCTGCGGGGCCCGGCTTTAGAAGCCATTCAGTTCTTGAGGGCTACTAGCCTGAAAGCCACTGTGGTGGAGTACCTTTCTGCCTTAGAGGGGGTGTTTGGGAGTACAGAAACTGGGGAAGACTTATTATGGACATTCAAGTCTGCCAAACAATGGAGGAATGAGAAATTGTCCACCTTTGTCACTATGGTGGAAAGGGCCTTGCAAAAAGCTTATCGAAAGGGGGGAATAACTGCCACAGCCTTGAACCAGGTCCGGTTGGATCATATTTTGAAATCTGCTAGGTTTTCCAGTGTGATATTGTTAAAACTTAAGTTACATAACCGATGGGTTGCCCCTCCCAAGTACTGTCAATTGATGAGGGAGATTTGGGAAGTAGAGACTGATGAGGAGGGGTGGGAACACTATGTGGGGGCTGTGAATCTATGCCAAACCCCTGAGTCCAGTGAATCAGATGTGGCCCATCCCTCGAGGGGGCTTGATGTTTCTCCTGTACCCCCAGAGACCCAAGGAGGAGTGGGGGTGCGGGCTATTTCCTCGGATCGCCGGGTAGAAAGTGATTTGAAGGCTGAGATTAGAGATTTACAAGAGCTGGTGAGGGACTTGAAGCAAACTACTGCCCACCCTGTTAAGTTGGGGGAACCAGAGTTACCTAGAAATCAATGACCTAGCCAAGAAGAGTCCTCCCAGCCCCAGGACGGCCCCCAGCAGGTGAGGTATTTCCCTCCCAATAAAGACCCCCGAGACACTAAGTTCTGTTACCGTTGTGGAGAGGATGGACACTTTCAGACTGAGTGCCAGTTACCAGAGAATTTAGGGAAGGTCAACAGCAGGCTGATTGCCTGGCATCTCAAAGCCTATACCCGACTTCTTGGGAAGAGTTTTGTGACCCGGGCCCATGCCCAAGCAACTTTCAAAACTGTGCTCCCCGAATGGTCTGATGTGGTAGGGCCTTCGATGGAGGCCACTGTGAGAGTGAATGGGATACCCACCCAGGCTGTGTTGGACAATGGCTCCCAGGTGACCATTATGTTCCAGGACTGGTATCAGAAACACTTGCCTGAGGTGTCTTTGCAGCCTCTGGATGGCCTACATGTTTGGGAGCTGACTGATAAGGTCTACCCTTATTCTGGGTATATACGGATTTGGTTGTCTTTCCCTACTTCTGTGGTTGGGGTGGCCGAACAAGTGGAAACCTTGGCCCTAGTATGTCCCCCCACTGGGTTGTATGATGAGGTGCTCTTGTTAATTGGAACCAATGCTCACATGTCTGGTCGCTTAGCACAGCTGTGATCTGAAAAGCAGATGTCCAGGATTGGGTGAGCTCTTAGAATACCGCCTTGATTCAGAAGGCCTATGGGACTCAGAGAAAGGCTGGTCAGGCGGAACCTGAAGGCCCGGTGGGTGTCATCTGGAAGAAGGATCCAGAACCATTGCTACTAGCCCCAAATGCCCAGTGTGTTTTGCAGGGGGAAGTCCGGATTAAAAAAGGCGTTAAGAATAAGTTATTGGTGCTGGATGCACCCGGTGAGGGAAAGTTGCCTGAGGGACTGCTGGTTAAACCCAGTATCTTACCTGCTAGAGCCCATGCCTTTGCCAGAAGAGTAATGGTCCAAGTGCATAATGTGTCTGATCGAGAGATTTGAGTGAAACGGGGTTGCACCCTGGCTACGGTACACTGTGCCAATACTGCTGTTTTGCCCCACAATAAGACTCCCAGAGGAGGTGACTGAGTGACCCCACAGCTGTTTGATTTCAGTGATTCTCTACTACCAGCAGAATGGAAGAAAAGGGTCAGTGAACCACTCGCCCAGAGGGAAAAAGTGTTTTCTTTGAAGGAATGGGATGTGGGATGTGTGCAGGGGGCTGAGCATCACATCCGGCTGCAGGATGAGCGACCCTTTCATGAGCGATCTCGACGCCTAACCCCTGCTGATATAGATGATGTAAGGTGCCATCTGCAGGAGATGCTCACAGCTGGGGTGATACAAGAATACAGGAGTCCTTACGCATCACCTATTGTGGTAGTGAGAAAAAAGAATGGAGCTGTCCAGATGTGTGTGGATTACAGTACTGTAAACCAACGGACCATCCCAGACCAGTATATCATGCCACGCATAAAGGACGCCTTGGACTGTCTAAATGGCAGTAAATGGTTCTCTGTGTTAGACCTCCGCAGTGGATACTACCAGATCCCGATGGCTCTAGAGGATCGAGAAAAGACTGCTTTCATTTGTCCCCTAGGGTTCTACGAGTTTATGAGAATGCCCCAAGGAATTTCAGGTGCCCCGGCTGCTTTTCAGCATTTGATGGAGCGTGCTGTGGGGAACATGAATTTGCTTGAATGTTTGGTTTACCTTGATGATGTCATAGTGTTTGGCAGTTCCTTGGAAGAGCATGAAAGCAGGTTCTTCAAGGTCCTAGATTGACTTCAAGACTTTGGGCTCAGATTATCTATAGATAAGTGCCAGTTCTTTCAAACCTCTGTAAAACACGTGGGGCATATAGTATCCACTGAGGGCATAGAGACTGATCCCAGCAAAGTAGAAGCTTTGACTACTTGGCCTCAACCCAAAAATTTGAAGGAACTGCAATGGTTCCTGGGGTTTTGTGGATATTATAGGAGATTTATCAAAAACTATTCACGAGTGATCCGCCCTCTGCTTAACCTTATGCAGGGGTATCCCCCCCCCCACCCATAAAAAGTATAAGAAAACTGTGCCATCTGAGACTGGAAGAAATTACTTCCGCCCCAGTGATGTGTTTGGCCCTCACTGGACTGCTGATTGTGAAGAAGCTTTCCATGACATTATATATCAACTTACTCATGCCCTGTGCTGGTCTATGCTGACCCTGCCAAGCCATATGTTCTTCATACTGACGCCAGTCTGCAAGGATTGGGGGCCGTACTGTATCAGTAGCACCCAAACGGTCTGAGACCTGTAGCTTTTGCCAGCCGCAGCTTGACCCCTTCTGAAAAGAACTACCCAGTGCACAAACTAGAGTTCCTGGCTTTGAAGTGGGCCATTGTTGATCAATTCCATGACTATTTGTATGGAGCTAAAATATTGGTGAAAACTGATGATAATCCCTTGACGTTTGTTCAGACTTCAGCTAAGCTAGATGCCACTAGCCATAGGTGGCTCTCTGTGTTGTCCATTTATAACTACGCTGTTGAATATAGAGCCGGCCTGAACCATATAGATGCTGATGCCCTCTCCCAGAGACCTGTGTCCCAAGTTGATTGGGTCCAATTATCAGAACCTGACATAAAAGGCCTCTGCCAAAAATTTGACAGGGAAGAACCGGTGTCTCCTGATGCTGTGGACTGCATGGTAGACTGCTTGGGGCCCTCTGAGAACTGCTTACCTGCTGCTTACTGTCATTTTTCTGCATTAGACACTAGTACGTTGCCTCAATTCAGTGATGATAGCATCCAACGTGCTCAATCCCGTGATCCCATGATAAACTCTGTCCTGGAAGCCTTGCAGAGGGGGGAAATGTGTCAAGATTGTGCTCCTCTGACCTGAGAACTGCGCTATTGTACAAAGAAGGACCAAAGTTGAAATTGATTAATAGGCTATTGTACAGGGAGACCGTGGGCGAAGAGGGGTGAGCAGTCAAACAACAACTGGTGTTGCTCATTGCTTTATGAGAACTGGTATTGAGGTCCCTACATAATCACATGGGACATCTTGGCATAGACCGAACCCTTGACTTAGTGCAGACTCGATTCTTTTGGCCCAAAATGAGTGCTGACGTAGAGCAGTATATCAAGACCTGCGGCCGATGTTTACAAAGGAAGGCCCTGCCTCAGAGAGCTGCCCCCCCGGTCAACATTACTACTAGTGCCCCTATGGAACTGGTTTGTATTGATTTCCTGAGTTTAGAACCAGATCTGAAGAATATCAGCAACATATTGGTAGTTACTGATCATTTAACTTGGTATGCACAGGCTTTCCCTACTAAAGATCAGAAAGCAACTACGGCAGCTAAAGTACTTGTTAAGTATTTCTTTGTCCACTATGAGGCCCCCCAAAGAATCCATTCTGATCAGGGGAGAGATTTTGAAAGCCACCTGATTAAAGAAATACTATCCTTGTGGGGGGGGGTATGAAAGTCAAGAACCACCCTGTATCATCCCCAAGGCGATCCCCAACCTGAAAGGTTCAACCACACTTTGCTCGATATGTTGGGCACCCTGCACCCTAAAGACAAACCTAGATGGAGCCAGCAGATCATCGCCTTGGTCCATGCCTATAACTGCACCAAAAGTGATGCCACTGGGTTTTCCCCATATAGACTGATGTTTGGAAGGGAAGCCAGATTGCCAGTAGATGTTTGTTTCCGAGTTTCTCCTGACAGGGTTCAGGCGGCTAATCATCTACAGTATGTGCAAAAGTTGAAAGCCCAACTCAACCATGCCTACCAACTAGCCCAGACCATGGCTGCTAAGTGAAACCTGGCCAATAAAGAAAGGTATGATAAGAAAGTGAAAGCAGTGGAGCTGAAAGACAGGGACAGAGTGCTATTGAGGAATTTGGGACTGCATGGTAAACATAAGATTGCTGACAGATGGCATCATCTTCCTTATATTGTCGTGGGAAAACTAAAAGATTTAGCTGTATATAAAGTGTAGCCTGAAAACAGTTCAAAAGATGTGAAAACTATACACAGAAATCACCTGCTGCCAGTCGGAAAAATGTTGATAGAAGCTGAACCTCCCAATGCCCCCCCACCCCCCGGGCCTGTAACTAGAGCTGCTGCCAAGAAGAAACCACGATGGGTCAACTCCTCAGAAATTAAACTAAAGAGGCCTCCTCCACCCCCTTTGATGAAGTTGATCAACAGTCTGTGTCAGGGGACAGTGAGAATGATGCTGAGTATTACCCCTCTTATGAACTGAGTCAACTGTTTAGGGGCAATCCCCTAACTAACTCTGGAGATGAAGTTGGGCTTCCTGGACTGTCTGAGCCCCCAGCTTTGTCTCTGGAGCCCATGCTTCCAGAAGATGAACTGAGTAGCAGCAAGGGCGAAGAGGTGGGATCCTTGAGCCTGGCTGAATTATCTGGCCTGGCTGAGCTGTCTGACTTTTCAGAAGAAGGAAGTGATATGGCGGGACCTGCTAGTGATATGCCAGAGCAAGAAGAATACCTTGAGTGCCCTGATAGCACCCCGGTAGTGCCAGAAATGTTCCTAGCTGAACCAAGCAGTGTGGGTCCTGACATAGAGGGTCTTGTTCCCGAAAGTACCATGGGCCTTGGGTCCCCTTCCCCTATGAAGGGTCCCGCTACTAATCTAAGTGAGGCTGAAAGGGAATTGGGGCCTGCAGCAGGTTTTTCCGAGACTCCTAGGTGCATCGGCCGAGAAGCATGGCCTGTAGTAAGGTTGAGTTATGAGTCCCTGGGTCAGCCTATGGACCTGCCTTTAATGTAGTCCATAAAGGGGTGTACATGTCCCCGAGCTCCTTGCCCAAGTTAGCCTTGGGAAATGATTCCCAACTGTTGGTATTACCCTCTGAGTATAGTGCTACTCCCCTAGTTAGCCCTCAGGTAGCCGATAGGGACGGGTCCCCCTTTATCCAAGTGTCATGGGCAGGAAGTAATGACCTGATTTATAAAAGAAAGGTTTGTGGTATGTGTAATGTTGTATAATCAAAAAGTAAACTGTGTGATACTGTACCAGTGTATATAACTAAAGGTCTAATGTGCTGTCTATTTAAACTGTTTTGCCTTAAAGTGATTTAAGGGTAACTACTTGATGCGGATGCCAAGTTCTTTCCAGGCCAGGAAGGGTGTAACTCCTCTGCAAATGGGAGTTCCTAGAAACATTCCTGGAGCTTGACTAAAGTCTCCCTGTTTAACTGGTGTTCGGTGAGATGCCGCTAACTGTGTGCGTTGTGAGTGCTTTTAAAGCCTCTAGTACTGTCTGTTTAAGAGCTGCCTGCTTGCAGGCTTTATTAGTTTGTGTAGGGGGACAGTGGGTCTACTGCTCAAATCCCACTCGAGGAGATATTTGGATTGCTCCGTTTCTGCAGTTGCTAAGAGAGCAGAGGGAGCTGGGTTTAAAGATGTAACTGTCTGCTGGAAAACATGTAGTGCCATTGCAAAAATGTAGCTTGTTTAACCTGCTTTATTTTCAGCTGGGACTCTGTGTGTGTAGCCCCTCCATTTTGGACCCGAGCTGATGAGATGGACCAATTGGGGAAAGAGGGTTTTAAAATGGAGACCACTGGAGCCAATTAGAGTTTGGACTCCCACTGGGAGCCTGCCTAAAGGGGACTATGTGGCAGGTGCTCCTGGGAAGTGTAGTCTGGACCCTGGCACCTTTTTGCACCAATGGGGGGCGAAATAAGTGACTGGCATCAGTAGCCCACCTATGGAATTGGGTGGCACCTGAACGGAGAGGCTTGCCCCAACTGCCAAGGGGCAGAGATACTGTGGTTGTGAGCGAGGAAGGAGCTCTTGGCTTCTGCGCTGTTGAGCTTTCGCGCAGGAAGTGCGTGTGGACAGCCTGAAATCGGAGGTTGTGAACGCCAGCAAGTGACGGACTAAATCCGCTAGGCAGCGGTCAGAGGAGGCTATGCAAAAATGCAGCTACCTACCAGGCTCACCCTGTAGAGGACTGGAGAATCTGCTTCAATCGCGCTCGGTCTGTCAGGACATGTGAAGCTGCGTCATTTGGCCTGGTGTGTGCAGTGAAAGTGATCGGGAGGTATACAGCAGCTGCCTGGTATGGTACCCCTCTGCCTTTCATATAAATGTGTGGAGAAGTGTTTGAATTCCAGGCTGGGTCCTGCGAGTGGTGTGAGAGCGCTCTTTCTACTGGAGTCGTGAGTACTAAATCAGGTTAGATCCCTGTCAAATGTTCCTAGTGAGGGCAAGATCTTCTGGCTTATTTACTGGCTACACTAACTGAGCCTGCTGGCTCAATTTAATCCTCGTAGGAATCAACTGTTTGTTTCTGTGTCAGGGCCCCAACCAGCTGCATCGAGAGACTAACCTTTTATTGCCTGGGTACCCAGAGACATAGACTTATAGGTTAGGCCTGTGCACAGTGTCCTAGATAGGTACATATATATTAGATTGGTAAGCTAATTAACCTGATTGCCCCTGTCCTTGTTATCTCTCCCTAAATAAATCAGATTGGTTGTTTTGCAACGGTATACTGGCTGAACTGTGCGTTTATGGTGAACTACTGTACTGTGATTATTGTGTAACAGCGTCTTACTTTTCAAGGGGTCCCCAGAGCAAGCGGACTGGTTCAAGCCTGGGGGTAAGTGTATGTGGCTGGGACATTGGGGTCTACTTGAGGGGGCCACTAGTGGGAAGAAAGGGGTGTCACAGTGGCCCAGAGGGCTGTGACCTGGTCATATCAGACTGTACCAACCCCAACCTGTGGGTGGAGGCACCACCATCGGATCCAGGCCCCTCAACCTGTTAGTGTCAGAGCAGGCAGGGGTAGTAGCCCATGGGATAGCACCCCCTAGGGGTTACATACACATGAGCGGCATATTCAGATGTCCACCCCCTTTTTCTGCACAACATACATTATATCTGCACGATCGTTCATTTCGACTTTCACAATGCTTTCCCACTTTTGAATATCATGGCACTGCGCATTTTCTAGGATGCGCTGCACATCTCCATTTTGTGCCACGCAACTCTTTTAAATACGTGGGCCTATACGTATAAATCCTGATAATGGGTTTACAATAGGTATAGATAACATTTATTCAATAGTAGCATAGATAATAGGATTTATACTATTTAAAGAAAATGTCTTTAGAAGAAGGGAAAGTTCAGGACTCAGTCACTGGCGCTGCATTGATAGGGTTGCTGAGCTTAACCACAAATGCATTTTGAAATTGTGGGAGCAAAGGCTTACAAAATGACTTTTGGATTTACAGTAATTTATATCGATGTGAGGCATGGCCTGCACTACATCGGTTATAATGTAATGTTTCCAGCTCTGAGGCGTGGGCTATCAAGTCCATTATTAATGTAATACTGCACGCTATGGACCATGAAGTCTGTAATTACACTGATACGAGACCTGTTTATTTATTGAAAATGACTTTATCAGGAAAAAACCTCCAGAGACCAAAGTTACACTTCCAAGCAGGGTATATTTGCACCTTTTTTTTAACATTACAGCAGTTGCAGAAGAAACATCCTGCGCATTTACGCTCAGATTAGTAAAATAAAAGTATAGGGAATGACTTCATGCTTCTGTATATACAGTAATTCTTGAGATTTTTTTTTAACTTTTAAAGTGAAAACTGTGTTCAGGCAGGGCCCTGAGTTTTTTTTTCTTTTTTTTTTTTTAATAACGGCCAGGTTTCAAATTATACAAATCCAGATAGCAGAAGCAAAGGGCATGTTTCTTTTGCTGTATGGCCCAGAAGTAGTAGCCTGTAGTGATTAGTTGTCAGCTCCTTGGATGGATGGACCAATTATTCTATGGCCAGCCAGGTGATTTTGTGGAAACCCCACAGATGGCCTCATTACCATGCATGCTTCACATTTGCAAGTTTCTGGAACTGTGTCCCAAAAACATAAATTAAACAGTGGAAGAAGGCCTTGTGGCCTGTCAAGTCTGCTTGATGCAGAGACACATGTTTTGTGCCTTAGGGTTTCATGTCCTTCCACTCCCCTTCCCTGGCCACACTTACTTGTCCTCTGACTTTATTCCATCCCCTCTTGAAGCTTCCCCATGGCTGTTGCATTACCAACCTCCTCCAGCCACTTACTCCACCCTGCCACACCCTCTCCATGAAATACAGTGCTAACTCCTGGCATCCCACCTGAATTTCTCCCTGCCAGTTTGCAGCCATTTCCTCATGTTTGTGTTCTCAGGTCTAAAGAAGTCACCAGAGGCCACCATGTTGGTACCTTTCCAATATTTAAGGTTTTTACCATGTCCCCTTTCTTCCTCCTAGTCACCATTCAGTACATGTTCTGGTTCTACAGTCTCTGCTCGTTCTTGTACCCCTGCTGCCTGTGACTCATCTTTGTGGCCCTTCTGTGCACTGCCTCCAATTGGTTTATGTCCTTCCTGAGGTAGGGATTCCAGAACTGAGAACAATACTAGAGGTGTGGTCACACCAGAGATCTGTACATCTCCTTCCTCCTGCTGCTGAACCCCCAAGCTGTTGAGCAGGTATTTTGTACAGGGGCAGTATAACCTCCTTCCTCCTGCTGCTGAAACCCCAAGCTGTTGAGCAGGGATTTTGTACAGGGGCAGTATAACCTCCTTCCTCTTGCTGCTGAGCCCCCTAACTATGCAATCAAATATTCTGTTAGCCTTACCCACTGCCTTACTGTGTTGTGCAGATGGCTTCAGGGTGCTCTTAATTGCTTCCCCTAGATCCTTCTTCTCCTCTGATATTGTAATAGCCATCCCCCAAACCTGTACTCAGCACCTGGGTTCTTCCAAACTTGCATGATCCTGAACTTCTTGGCACTGAAGCCCAGTTGCCAGATCCCAGACCACCTCTCTAGTCTCTCCAGGTCCTCTCTCGTGTTCCTGATCCCATCTTCTATGTCAACTCTGCCACAGAACTTGGTGTCATCTGCAAAGTGGCACATGCGCACACTCAGGTACATCAGGGAGAAAAGGAGTTGTAAGGACCAAATAGTAAGGATAAAGAGGGATGGGGGTGGGTGGAAGCAAGGGCAGAACAGGCAGAAGCATTAAACAAGTACTTCTGCTCAGTATTTACTAAAGAGAAAGGAGCTGTACCCAAGGGGGTGGGAGAGTGGGCACAGGGGGGAAGAAGTGATAGATGGGAAAATCCCAGTGAGCAGAGTACTGGAGAGCTTGAGGGCACTGAGGGTGGACAAGGCGCTGAAGGAGCTGTTAGAAGTCCTGGCAGAACCCTTGATGGACCTGCTCAATGCCTTCCTGGACTCGGGGAGCGTACCTCAGGACTGGAGGATGGCGCACGTGGTACCCCTCCACAAGAGCGGCCCCAAGGATGAGCCAGGAAACTACAGACCGATAAGCCTCACATCCATCGTGGGAAAGATGATGGAGACAATCCTTGAGAGGCTGGTTTCCCTCCTAGAGGCTAAGGGGCTGCAAGATAGCAGACAGCATGGGTTTGTCTTAGGCAGATCTTGTCAGACCAACCTGGTGGAGTACTATGACTGGGTAATCAGAAAATTAGACAGGGGCCATGCAGTGGATGTCCTGTACCTGGACTTCAGTAAGACATTTGATTCAGTGCTGCATGGGAGGCTAGGAAGAGGAAGAGGAGAAGGATCTGGAGGTGATCATAACGGGAGCAATGAACAACTCAGAACAGTGTAGAAAGGCAGCTGCAAAGGCCAACAGGATGCTGGGTTGTATTGCCAGAGGCATATCCTCTAGGAGGGTTAGGTGATCCTGCCACTATATAGGTCACTGGTTAGACCAGATCTGGAGTACTACATGCAGTTCTGGCAACTGCACCTGAAGAAGGACATTAAGTTACTGGAGGGGGTGCAGCGCTGGGCAGCAAAAATGATCCAGGGGCTAGGGGACGTACCCTACGAGACCAGCCTGAGGGAGTTGAACATGTACTCCCTGGATGAGAGGAGGGATAGAGGGACATGACTGAAACCTTCAAGTACATAAAGGGAATAAATAAGATGGGCATGGAGGGGCTTTTCAAATTAAGGATGGGGGAGGGACACTCAAGGGCACAATCTAAGATTGAAAGGTGGAATGTTCAGGAGAGAAATGAAGAGACACATTTTTACAGAGAGGGTGGTGTCTGGGTGGAACGCTTTGCCAGAGGAAGTAGTATCATGTAGAACAGTGGGCTGCTTCAAAAGGGGATAGGACAGAGTAAGGGGGAAGGTCACTGGAAGGGGGGAGGAGAGGGAGGGGCAGCTGCAGTATAAGGGCTGCTTGCTGCACAATCGAGCAGACTTAATAGACCATAAGGCATTTATCTTGTGGCAATTTCATATTTTTGCATGTTTGTATGTGGCCCTTTATACCATTTCTAATGTCACTAATGAACACGTTGCACAGCACTGGTGCAAGCAAAGATCCTTGCAGGACCCCACTTGTGACTTCCCACATACATGAATGTTTCCAGTGGACCACAACTCTGCATTCTCCCTCCTAACCACTTACACATCCACCAGGTAATTTTGTCACCTTCCCCATGGTCATCCAACTTCCTGATCAATCTCCTGTGGGGGGGGGGGCACAGTGAAAGGCCTTGCTGAAGTCCAGGTACAGTAGGTTTACTAACTGGCCCCTACCCATGGCCCTCATGATTCAGTGAAAGAAATCAATCGCACTAGTTTGACACGACCTCCCAACCACAAACCCATGTTGTCTGCTGCATTGCTACAAATTAGCCTCAAGAAATTCTTGCACCTTTCTTTAAGAATGGCTTATGAACATACAAAAATGCCAGCAGAAGCAGGCCTTACGCTCTGTCAAGTATGCTCAAATGTGTAGCTAGCCCCTCAACTTGCAGCTGCCCCACCCTACCCACCCTCTTCATTACAACTCCCTCACACTGTCCTAACCGCTCTTAAAGCTGCCCACTGTTCTACATGATACCACCTCCTCGGGCAGAGTATTCTACCTGTTCACCACCCTTTCATGAAAAAATGTCTCCTGATTTCCCGCCTGACTCTTCCCCCCTCCAGTCTTAGCTGATGCCCTCTAGTATCCCTTCTTCTTCTAAGCTGGAACATCCCTTCTATATTAGCTTTATTTGTCCCCTTAAGATATTTAAAGGTTTCAGTCATATCACTCTTATCCCTCCTCTCCTCCAGGGAGTACATGTTCAGCTCGCCCAATCTATCCTCTTAGGACTTTCTCTCCAATCCCTGGATCATCTTTGTCGCCCTTCGTTACACCCCCTCCAACAATTTGATGCCCTTCCTCAGGAATGGGGGCCAGTAATGCATGCAGTACTCCAGGTGAGGCCTGACCAGAGAGCTGTAATGGGGAAGGATCACCTCCCTATTTCTGGAGGAGATTCTCCTTTCTATACACCCTAGCATCCTGTTGGCTTTTGCTGCCACCTTCCTGCACTAAGCTGAGTTGTTCATGCTGCCTGTTATAAGCACCCAGATCCTTTTCTTCCTCGGTGCTTTCCAGCTACACCCCTTCCAGATGATAGCTCTTCCCCGGTTTTCTAGCACCAAAGTGCAGTGCCCTGCACTTCTTGGTGCTTAATCCCAGCTGTCATGTTTCCAACCACTCCTGTAGTTTGGTCAGGTCCTCATGTAGCCCCTTCCACCCTTTGATGTCACCTACTACAGCTCCCATCTTCATATCATCAGCGAACAGACTGATCCTACTCCGGATCCCATGTGAGATAACAGCTATGAATATCCCAAACAGCACTGGTCCCAGTACTGATCCCTGCGACACCCCGCTCATCACTTCCCTTGGTGATGAGAGTCCACCCCCACCACCACTCTCTGTTGCCTTTCATTCAGCCAGTTGACGATCCATTTGACCATCTTTGTTCCCACCCCCTATGTATTCCAGCTCCTCCCCATCCTCCCATGCGACACGGAATCAAAGTCCTTGCTGAAGTTCAAATACAGGACATCTACCGCATGGCCCCTGTCCAGCTCGCTGGTCACCCAGCCATAATACTTAATTAGATTTGTCTGGCAGGATCTGCCCGAAATAAACCAGTGTTGGTGACTGTTCTGGAGACCATTGTCCTCCAAAAAGGTCACCAGCCTATCTTTTAGGATTGTCTCTATGAGTTCCCCCACAATTGATGTGAGGCTCACTGGTCTGTAGTTGCCTGTTTCATCCCTAGGGCCACTTTTGCAAATGGGCACCACATGGACCATCCTCCAGTCTTGTGGTACACATCCTGTGTCCAGGGAGATATTGAACAGAACAGCCAGTGGTCCTGCCAGGATCTCCACTAGCTCTCTGAGTATCCTACAGTGAATGCCATCTAGTCCCGGTGCCTTGTTCACCCTTAGTGCCCTCAATCCTTCCAGAACCTTGTCTTCTGTAATCCCTACTTCAGTCACCCCCTTCCCCCACTACCCACTCTACCCCCCACTTGGGGTATCTGCTCCCCTTTCGCCTTCATGAACACAGAAGAGAAGTATTCATTTAATGCCTCTGCCTGGTCCAACCCTTCTCCACCCACCCTCCATCCTTCCTAATCCTCACAATCTGGTCTTTTTTCTTCCTTCTTTCCCTAATGTATCTGAAGAAGTTATTTTCTCCTTCCTTAATACTCTGTGCCAGTCTCAGCTCTCTTGAAGCCTTGGTTGCTCTGACTAGCCTGGTAACCTCCCTGGACTGCTATGTATACTCATCCTTGTCAATCCCCCCCCCCCCTCCTGATTTCTTGAGTTTTCAAAATGCCTTTCTCTTTTCCCGTACCCCTTGCATAACCTCCTGAGTCAACCAGCTGGGCTTCTTTTCCCTTCTCTTCTTACTCTGTGTCTTTGTACAAGTCCCAATGGCCTCCTTCAGAACTTTTTAATAATATCTCATTTTTATCTAGCATCTATGTCTGGTTGAATTCCCACCAGATACTCACCCAACATTTCCCCCATCCTTTTAAAATCCACCCCTTTAAAGCCAATCATCTTGGTCCCCGTATCCCCTGTTTCCCTACCCATATTGAGTGTGAACCACACCGAGTGGTGGTCACTCCCAGTCAGAGGGTCCTCTACTCGCAGATCTCTTAAAGCCTCCCCATTTGAAAGTACCAGACCCAGAGTCCTCTCCAATCTAGTTGGCTCGTGTACCAACTGCACCAGGAAGCTGTCCTGAAATGCTTCTAGTATGACCTGCTCCCTTGCACTTGTGGTAATTGGAGTGATCCAATCTACCCCAGGTAGGTTGAAGTCCCCTACCACCACTGTGTTCCCCTTTCTACAGACCCTTCTGAGTTGCCCAGCTAGCTCCCTGTCCAGGTCATCCTCTTGCGCCGGTGGTCTGTATACTACTCCATCCTCAGCGTCCTACCTTTTGAGTCCTGAAACTGCATCCATAGGGCCTCTGTTCTGCCTTCCTCCCTTATATACCTTATCCCTTCCCATACATATATTGCCACACCCCTCTTTCCCCTTTGTTCTATCCTTTCTGAATATTCTATATCCTGGGATCATCATATCTCAGTCCTGGTACTGGGTGGCCCATGTTTCTGTGATGGTCGCAATGTCCACCCTCCTCACTGCCATAATTATAGGACATTGATGCAATTATATGTATTATGTTTGTACTGTTTTGTATTGCTGTGTATTTTGTATTCTGTACTGAACGCAGTTGTAAAAGAGAGTTCACGCTCAATCTTGTCTTCCAATAAATGAAATGAAAATGAAGAAAGCCTGCAGTTCAGCTGACTTATTACCTAGGCTCCTCAAATTCAGCGTGACCACCCTCTATCCTGTTTCCTTCCTTGCCTTTCCCTGGTTTTCCCCCCCCTTCTCGCCTCCCTCTGTGTCCCTACCGCGAATCCTTCCCTGTTAACTGGGGGGTAAGCTCATCAGGTTCCCCTCTCTGGGCTCCCTGCCTACCAACTGTCCACTTGCCACCCCCCCCACCTAGTTTAATTCCACCTTTGCCGCTATGTACTCCTCTGTCCCCTGCTTTAATACTCCCTTCCCCTCCTCACTCAAGTGCAGCCTGTCCCCTGTGTATAGATCTTTATTATCCCAGGTACTGCCCCAGCCCCCCACAAACCCGTACCCCTTAGCTTGACACCATTCCCCCCATCCATGTGTTGAACTCTCTAATCCTCCCTTTCCTCACCGTCCTTGTGCAAGGCACTGGGAGCACCTCTGAGAAGGCCACTGATTCCCACAGCTCCTCACACAATCTTCCCAGTTCCTCGAACGTCTCCCTCACCACTTCCACTGTCTCCCCTGCCAGGTCGTTCGTACCCACGTGCACCATGAGATTCAGTTTCTTCCTATCCCTCCTTGTGCACTTCAGCATTGACTGCCTCACCCTGACAGCCGTAATCTCAGGTATGGACTCTACCATTATACAACTGTGCCTTTCCCCGCTTACTGCCCCATCTTATCTGACTGTTTCTCAGGCCAAACCATGCTCATCCACTAAGGCCACAAGACTTGAATGCCTGCCCTCACCCCCATTCATGGCCAAAAACAGAAACGAAAGCTGCAGACTAAGCTTACCACACCGGATTGCGACCTTGAACCACCTCACTGGCTCAGCTGCAAAGCGTTGCTCCACAGATACGTTCAGCACCAAAACCGTCTCTCTGCCAACAAAGGATTTTGAACTTATGACATCTGATCACTGATTGGTCTAGGCTTCCAGTGACACTCTCTTGGGATTGGCTGGAGCTTGTCTTTCAGTTCTCCACCTAAATTTCTATAGCCATATCATAATTTC
This sequence comes from Neoceratodus forsteri, assembly GCA_016271365.2. NCBI lineage: Eukaryota > Metazoa > Chordata > Ceratodontiformes > Ceratodontidae > Neoceratodus > Neoceratodus forsteri. Next base: position 39,011,684 of record CM028134.1, read on the forward strand.
CTCTTTGGCTACCTTTGTTCCTCTGCCTAGCCCTCTGTGTGATACTTACACTCACTTGTGCAAACATGGCTCTTCGTTACATGTTTGAGATGCTCCGGTTACTCCTACTCCTACTTTGCCTTAAATGGGTTGTTATAACTTTCCCAGGATCCTATCCCTTGAGTTCTATGAAAGCCCTACATGCTGATTTCAGTTTCTCTAACCTAATTACTGCATCTCAACCTATGCTTGCTTTTAAGCACCTCCTATTTTCTAAGGGCTGTACCTTTTATGCAGTGACCACACTTAAAAAACACCTGCTGAGGCAAGCAGTTCCTTTACTGTTTGGCTATCAAAAATTATGGTTCCTCGCCATCTTAGCTATCCTTCTTGCAGGGGATGTTGAAATGAACCCAGGTCCACATGCCCTCTTCTCCCCGGCTGACAGCTCCGCAATTTCTAGCAAAGGACTTTTCATTGCCCATATGAACATCAGAAGTCTCTCCCCCGAAATTTCAGTGATCTTGAGGCTTGGGTGGGTGTCTACAAGCCTGATGTACTCTGTTTGTCTGAAATGTGGCTAAAGCCAACCATCCCTGACTCTGTATGCTCCCTAACTACTCCCTTATCTGTAGGGATAGGCTCTCCTCAAAGTGTGGCAGAGGGGTTGCCATGTTCTGTAAAGATCATCTAAACATCACGGACACCCTGTTTTCAACATCCTCCGCCTATGAGTCACTTTACACTACTCTCACCCTGGGAGCCAAGAAACTCCACAGTGTCTGCGCCTACGATCCACCAAATGGGGGCACTGTAGGTCTGCAAGACTTATTTGATCAGACATCTTTGCACTCCAAACATAATGAGGTCATTATATTGGGTGACCTTAACCAAAATTGGCTAGGGACTTCCCATAGCACACTGCTCTCTCTGGTACAAAATTATAACCTCCACCAGCTGTTAACGGAGAACACCAGAGTTACTCCTTCACTAAAATCCTCTTCCCTTATTGACTGGGTACTGGTAAACCATCTGGATCATGTACACCAAGCAGGCATCTTGACAGATTCACTTACTGATCATTCCCCCATCTTCTGCATCTGGAGTACTGAGGTTACTCCATCCCCTTTATCGCGCTATGTCACCTTTACAAATTTCACCAACATGGATATTGAGGCTTTTTGTCATGATGTCTCGAAAATAAACTGGTCTGGTGTTTACCTTTCCCATAAGGCTGAGTCTGCACTAAGTATCTTCCTTAATGAATTCCTGGCCATCCAGAACAAGCATGCCCCCAAGGTGACACGGAGGGTGAGGGGTAAACAAACAAGATGGCTTCACAAAGATGCTGAAAAATCTACGCTGTAGGGACAAATGCTGGAAAAAAGTACAAAGCCTCAGGACTACAATATGACTATGCTACCTACAGAACCCTACGTAACTTCTGTAAAAAAACAGGTCAGAACAGTTAAGAGTGCCTATTGTAAAGAATTGCTGCTAGGCTCTGCTAGGGACCCTAGGAAATTCTGGGCCCATGTTAAGACCTTTCTCGGTGCATCTCAGTAAACTAGCACCAGTGACAGGTTATTAAATGGAGTACATTGCAATGACTCCAACACCATTGCTAATTCCTTCAATCAAATGTTCTTGGACCTGTCTCAGTATACCTCTGCCTTCCCATCTGCCCAGGCGGTCTTTCTGCTTGCAACATCAGCACAGTCCACTATCCCCAGCTATCCTTTCCAACAAATGTCTAAAAATTCCCCATTCTACTTCAAGGCAATCTCAAGGACTGAGGCCTTAAAATTATTACTGACTGTCTCTGACAACACTAGCTCTGGATCAGATACACTTGAGCCTCGGCTCCTGAAACTAGCAACACCATACATAGCCTCCCCTCTGGCTAGAATTTTCACCTTGTCTCTCTCTAATTGCCAAGTTCATGACCTCTGGAAGATTGCTTGTGTAATGCCGGTCCTTAAAAAAGGTGATACCAAGGAGATTACTAACTACAGGCCTATAGCCATCCTATCGGTCCTAAGTAAAATTCTGGAAAAACTTGTTGCAAATCAAACCATTGACTACCTTACAAAGTACAGCCTTCTCTCTGACACACAACATGGCTTCTGTAAAGGTCACAATACCTCTACAGCACTTCTCAAATTCACTACCGATGTGCTTACCTGTATGGACACTGGCCAGCTGACGTGGGCAATTTTTGTAGACCTTACAAAGGTCTTTGATCTTGTTGATCGCCCTCTGCTCCTCTCCACTCTGCAATCTGAGCTTTTCACCCCCTGTTGTTGCCTGGTATGGAAGCTATCTATCAAATAGAACTCAAATTGTGAAATTCAACTCCTCTTTATCTGATGGTGCTACCATCAATATTGGGGTTCCCCAGGGCTCTATTCTGAGACCTCTTCTTTTCTCACTTTTTATCAATAACATAGATGAGGTTTTTCTTTCTTGCTCATCTATTCTCTATGCAGATGATCTTGTACTCTATTCAAGCTCTGATAAGGTCGCCAGCATAAATGCATCCCTTTCTACAGATTTCACAAATAACCAAAATTGGCTTTCTGCACATAAGCTTGTACTTAATGCTAAGAAAACCCAAGCAATGTTACTTGGATCTGCCCCTAAACTTAGAACATGTCAAACTCCCCTATTGGTGCAAGACCACAGTGGCACACAAATAGAATGCGTTACATCTTTTAAGTACCTGGGAATTCTTCTGGACCAATCCCTGGGCTTCAGCCTGCATATGCAATCTGCCTGTAAGGCAGTGAATGCTAAACTGGGGGTTGCTTACAAGTCCAGTTTCATGTTGACTCCCTCTGCTAAACTTGCTATTGCCAAAGGCATATTACTCCCTGCCCTCACCTATGGCATGCTGACCTTTGCTGCCACACACAGAACCATCTTTCATACATGGGATGTCAACTATAATAATATCTGTCGATACGCCTTCTCTTCACCATGGCTTAAGCACCACTGCCAACTGTACAGGGACTTGGGCTGGTTATCCCCCTAAACTTGCAGTCAATACTCTCTTGGCTCCCTGATTGACTCTTTATTCAGAAACCAGACCCCTTCAGCACTCACAACATTGCTGGTACTTCAAACCTCCTCCAATAGACTGTGATGGGTAGATAAATCCCTGCTGAATGTACCTAGATGTAAAACATCAAAAGGCTCTGTTGCCTTCAATCACTCTGCTCCTAAGCTTTGGAACTCTTTCCCCCAAGCACTTCAAATATCTGGAACCCATGACGGCTTCAAAAAGGAGCTGCACTTCCATCTATCCCTTGCTGATCTCTGCACTTGTTTTAATCCTCCCGAATCCACTCACCCCGCCAGATGCTGCCTGTCCTAACTTTAACCTCCCTACCTCATAGCACTTCTTACCCTTACTATCTCCTTAACAGCTAATCTACCCCAACTCCCCCACACCCGAGTCTTGTTTCAGAGGCTGTGATAATGCATCCTGCCCAGTCAGGAATTTGCCCTTGCCTTGTTTCACTGACTATTTGAATCTTCATTGTTGTGACTAATTTGAACAATATTTCTTTGCTGCTATGTTGAGGTATCTCTTCCTAGACTGTGTAGGTATTCTCTGCCTAAAAATTTATGTGAATTGCATTGACTGGTATTGTTCTGGCTGCATGTATTCATTACTAACTGTTTTGACCTATGCTATTGTAATTTCATTGTAGTCATGCTATGTACCTGTCTTTGATTGTTGCACTCTCCTGGGTCATGCCTGAAAATAGTAATTTCATGGCTAGTGCACCTACCCAGTAAACAAAAATTAAATAGATAAATAAAATATCCCTTTATAGTATGGAATCCCCAGCACTAGTATCCCACCTTCATCCTTCCTCGTTCTCGCCCCCACCCTATTACCGATGAATCTAGCTCTAGAGTCCACCATATTTGTACCTCTGCCCTTCCCTCTACGGCTCCCTCCCCCACCCCAGACCTATCCCCTCTCCTCCCTGCTCCTTCGATATCATCCACATCTCTCCGAACCTCCCTGGATCCCCCCACCCTTCTTATCCTCCCCACTACCTTGTTCCTTTTTCCTTCCCTCCTGCTCCCTTCGACTGTCCTTCCAGCTGTGTCCCTCCCTTCTTTACCACTGTCTCCCTCCTTAGACTGACTACTGTCCCTTGTGTATTCCCCTCCCTTTCCCTCTCCTGCCCCCTCCTGGTGATCCTTCTCCCCACCTCCTCCACCAATGTTGCCAGCACCACAAACCTATTACCTGCCCCCACTGCCTTGTTGTGCATTGGCTCTTTCCTCCTGACTATGGCCTTCCCTATAATGCCAGGTGTCCTGTTTGGTTTACTCCTGTACCCCTCCCCATCTCCTCTCTTGAACTGATGTTCCTCCCGTGTGGTGCCCTCATGTTACCCTCTGGGAGAGGACCTCTTGCCCCAGCAGCCCCTCTCCCTCCTCCCATCCTCTCCAACTCCCTACCAAGCCACAGCACTTCCTCCTCAAGTCTTCTCAGCCTATGACAGATTGGACACCCTCCAAGTGTCCACAAAATGTTCATCCAAACCGCCACCCCACATCCATTACAGCTGATTATTCTACCCTTGTTTAAGCAGTATATACTAACAGAGAAGGACAATAAAAATAGAATACCGTACTACCTATCAGTTTTTTCAACAAGTACTATCTGTAAGTTTTTAACTAGTCCTGCCTCCCAAGAAACAAAAATAAACATACAGGACAGTTACAAAAGAGAATACAGTACTACCTATAAGTTATTTCAACCAGTATTATCTATGAGTTTTTAACCAGCCCTGTCCCTATGAAACAAAAAATAGACCTACAGTACTATTTTGTTCAACCAGTCTAGTTTCTGCCTACAATACCTTACCCACTAAGGTAACTTTCTAACTAAAAATAGTGTCAGACGCCAAAATACAGCTTATGATGCCACACTGTTGCCCTCACCCCCTATAGACAGTAGTGCCAAACAGACTCACCATCCGAGCAGTGATCAGCTCCTTCCTGGCTCTCTCTTCTGTTCATGCCTCCTCCTAGAGGGTGGTGCCTTCTGCTGCTCACTAGCCCTTGGCTCAGTGCTGCTTCATGAAGCTGGCTTCTTCCACCATGGCCATTTAATAGAGGTCAGGGCCAGGGAGGCAGGCAGGACAAAAACCTCCTTTCTCCTGGTCCTTTCCCCTTGGCTTCTTCAGCAGCTCCTGCTGCACAATTCAAGCTATGGATGTGGCTCTGTCAGGGCACCCGACTCCCTCAATGGCTCCTGCCACACTACCCCATGCCCGCTCGACCATCAGACAGGATAGCAGATGGGCCCAGCTCTTTATAACCCAGTCGCTCATTTAAATTAGGCACTGCTCTGCCCGATTGGCTTCTGAGCATGTGGCTTGATTGCTTTCCCCACTGCAGCCCGATTGACTATCCAAGCACTGGGAAACCTTCTTTCTCCTGGTCCTTTCCCCTTGACTTCTTCAGTGGCTTCTGCCACACCAAAACCTCCTTTCTCCCAGTCCTTTCCTCTTGGTTTCTTCAGTGGCTCCTGCCACACAATTCAAGCCATGGATGCTGCCCTCTTTGGGCCCCTGACTCCCTCAATGGCTCCCAACGCACTACCCTGCACCCGCTCAACATCCTTCCATTGGTTTGCCGACTGTTAAGCTCAAACTGGCTGGCATGTTATTTCCTGACTTACTCCTGGCTCTGCTTTTATGTAGAGGCACAACATCAGCAGTGCTTCACTCTCTAGATACCACTCCTGTGTCAAGGAAGCCATTGTACAGGTCAGCTGGGGTGCTGTCAGTACCTACGTAAGCTCTCTCAGCACCCTGGGGTGCATCCCATCCAGCCTTGCAGATTTTTTTACCTTCAGGGCTGGCAGATCCTTTAGGACCTGTCAGTGGAAATGGGTTCAGCACACATCTTTGCCATCCAATCCCTCCGTCCCTTTAGTTACTCTCAGATATGGTTGGGGGCCCTCCTCCTCTTCTGTAAATACTGAGCAGAAGTATTCATTTAGTATTTTTTGCCTTCTTTTTACTATCCTCAATCTATTCTTCCCTGTGCTTCAACTTAACAATGCCTTTTTTTGTTTTTGTTTTTCTCCCTGATTTAACAAGAGAAGGCCTTGTCTCCTTCCTTCACCCCTTCTGCTGTTTTTAGCTTTGTGCTTGCCTTGATCCTCCTCACTTCCTTGCTATTGGCTTTTCAGTTTCTTATAGTTTATAGTAAGATCAAAATGATCAAAGACAAAAATGCTATACTGTCCATTGGGACATGTAAATTATATTAGGAAAATCATTGGGTGGGGACAGACCATCATGTATTAACAGGCACTGTGGAGAGGGGGGTGCGCACACACCTGACCATTTATGGAGGAGAAAGTCCTCTGGGGGTTGAAACCCCTTAAGGAAAACAGGGCAATGGGGCCAGATGGGATTCAACCAAGGGTACTTAAGGAACTCAGCATGGTGTTAGCTGCCACACTGACAACACTATTAGGCACCTCATTGGTGAAAGGGGTGGTTCCAGAATGTAGAAAAGCTGATGTGGTCCCTCTGCACAAGAGCGGAAGCAAGAAGGAGGCCAGCAATTACAGACCAGTCAGTCACACATCAGTGGTGGGGAAGTTAATGGAGTCCCTGCTAAAGGAGAGACTGAGTACATGGAGACGCATGGGCTGCAGGACCACCAGCAGCATGGCTTCATGGGGAGAAGTCATGTCAAATGAATATTATAGAGTTCTTTGAGTGTATAATTTGGGAGATGGGTCGGGGAGAGCAGTGGCTGTGGCCTATCTAAACTTCAGTAAGGCCTTTGACACTGTACCACACAGGAGGCTGATAAAGAAACTTAGTGACCCGGGGGTGGGGAGAAGCTGGTGAGCTGAGTATCTAACTGGTTGAAAGACAGTGGGCAGAGGGTGATGGTAAACAGCAGTCACTTGGAGGATGGGAGAGTGACCAGTGGAGTACCACAGGAATCGATACTTGGCCCTGTCCTCTTCAATTTCTTCATAGGTGGCATTGCTGAGGAACTGGAGAAGAAGGTGTCTCTCTTTGCAGATGACACAAAACTCTGCAACAGGGTTGACACCTAGGAAGGGGTGGAGAGAATGCAAAGGGATCTGGGGAAACTAGAGCAGTGGTCAAGGGAGTGGCAGTTGGGTTTCAATGCCAAAAAGTGTGAAGTCATGCACCTAGGGTGCGGAAACCCGGGGCCTATGTATATGATGGGGGGAGATATGTACAGTTACCGAACAAGGGAGGGACCTTGAGATGATCATAATTGATGACCTCAAGGTGACAGGGCAGTTCAACAGGGGGAGCTGGATGCTGGGGTGCATAGGGTGGGGGATCTCTAGCAGGAGAAGGGAGGTGGTGTTGCCTCTGCATTGATCACTTGTGAGATCTCACCTGGAGTACTGGGTCCTGTTCTGGAGGCTGCACTCCCACAAGGATGTTGACACGGTGGAAATGGTCCATAGGAGGGCTACTGAAATGGTGCACAGGTTGCATAAGAAACCATATAAGTGTAGGCTGCAGAACTCAACATGTACTTCCTAGAGGAGAGTGAGAGGGGACATGATTAACCCCTGTAAATATCTCAAGGGGTGAACAAGGTGCAGGAAAGAGGTCCTTCCACTGGAGGAGATGCACCAGAACACAGGGCCATGCTATGAAGCTGGGGGCAGGGTTAGAGGGATGTGAAGATGTGAAGAAATACTTCTTCACAGAAAGGCTAGTGGATGCCTGAAACAGTCTTCCAGAAGAGGTGGTAGGGATGAAGACCATGGGGAGCTACAAACATGCATGGTATAGGCACATGGGTATATTAATAGACATAAGGGAGGAGGGAGGGACACCTGTGACCATGCAGAGTCTGGGGTATATTTTTCAGCAGGGAAAACATGGCTGTCTGGATGGGCCTACCAGTCCTTTTCTGCCAACACATTCTGTGCTTCTATGTTTCTGTGTAGCACATTAACAGCACTATCCATGCTCTGATCTATCTGGAGGTTATGTTTATATGGGGTAGATCCACTCCGGGATACATTTTACAGATAGTTTTTGTAATATCCAGAGTTACTTATCCTGATGAAATGGGGTCTTCTCAGTTCTGCCTTCTCATTGGCAAAGACCCTGTCACATGGTACTACATTAACATAGCACCTGTGCATCGGGCCCATAACCAGTGTGGGTCAAATGATCAAAATGTAGGTCACACAGCAGAAGAACTCAGCAAGATCAAAAAGGCATTATGTAAATCAAACAACCCCATAACAATAACTACCACAGTACTTTCCCCACATAATTGCTGGAAAATTGTACATTTCTAACTTCTAACTTAACAAGCCACATTTCAAATGTGTGTGCTTCCCAATCACACTTAAAGAATTATTTACATCTATATAAGACTTTTCATACACATTGTATGCCAAAGTGCTTTACAAGCAATGAGAGACTGGTAGTGAAGTGACTGTAAACGAGTAGTGGCAGCCATTGCGCATATCAACAACCACTCACAGCCTTGGACAATGGAATTAACCTTTTTTTATGGGAAGGGGAATGTTGATGAGGACACTGAGGAAGCTCCCCCACTCTGCCTACATGGGAAGATGCTTTACAAAAATCCAAGATAGCAACTTAGAAACCAGTGGTGGAGGAGGAGATGATGAAAATGCAAGAAAGCTCACCTCCCTTCCTGCAACCGAATCCTCGGAGGTGGAAGGTATGGAGGAAGACCCAATAGTACAGAGTAGTGTTGAGCAAAGCATTGCAACTGAATCATCTGAGTTATCTGATGCAGGACTACATACTGAGAAAAGTGCAAATTAAGGAGGCTATGAAGGAAAGAAAGCTATTAAATGGCACTAATGCCTGAGGAAGAGGCACTATCTGAACAAAAATGAAGTTGCTTGATGCTGTACAGCAACAAAGGAAGCTGGTTGTGGTAGCTGTAGAATCTAATTTACAGACCGAAGTATCAGTTACAGCTGATATGGCTGGTAAGTCAACATCAAAGAAGAACTCTGTCACCAAAGGTAAAACACCTTAGGTTCTGACCTTCAGTCCCCTAGTATCAATTCCCACTTCCCGTACTGTGGAAAGGGGCATGGTGACTGATAATTTTGGCACTTTGCCCTCTGATAGGAGTCCACAGCAGAAGCAGATGAATACAGCCCTAAAGGAGTCCAGTAAAGTGCAGCAGCCTAAGCAAGGCAAAGAGCTGGGTCTGAGGCATGAACAGCACTCTGGCTTACAAATCCCAATTGCTCCTGGCAGCTCTACATGGCCAGTAGAGATAGTACTCAAGACTGCAGGGTGGCAACAAGATCCCAGAGGAAAATGGGTGCCTTTCCTGGACTGTAATCCTGAATTCACATGTTTTCCAACACAAGCAAGGACAAAGAGGTCTGCATCATGCCAGGTGGGGGGTGGCATCCAGGACCAGTGGAATTCAGTGCTACAGAGGCAAAGCATCAGGAATCTAGCTTTGCAGCTTCTATGATTGCTGATAAAGAGGGTTACTATGACATACTGTACACAGGGAAAGTGCTCCGACACAGTTAACTAAGGGAGTGAAACAGACAGAGGGCACTACTGTGGGAGAGACTACAGTAAATGAAAACAAACTGAGGAGATAATCGAACATTGAAACAGCAGGATGGCAGTTCTGGTGGGAGGGGAGAGGCCAACCAATGGGAATCCTGTACTTCCTTGAAAAAGTATCTATACAATATCCCAGAGTTATAACCACACTGCATGATGCTAGTGAAACAAGAGAGGTGGATATAGCTAGCTTACACCAACATGACAAGTGAATGATTTCATTTTTGTTGACTGGGTAAGTGCACTAGACATGCATTGTCTATTTTCAGGCATGGCCCAGGAGAGTTACAGACATGAATAATCCAGAAAATACAAAAGACTAATTGAGCAAAAATTACAACAAAATTAGATAGATTAGATAGTTACACAAGTACAGTGTTTTGAAAGTACAGGAAAGTACAGCAAGGTCTAGTATGAGACAAAACTTACATCAATCAGGGAAAACAGCTGTGAGAGAGTGAAGAAACTGCAACTAAGTGCATGCCCAGGACAGTGTGGAGGAAGACGAGACACACCATTGATGAGATTACTATGCTAATAGCTAACTAGCAAAGCCTTATGGGAGCGGGATCTTTCTCACTCTCTATTCCCACAGCAGTGGTCGGAATGTCTCAGATCGGCCCAAACGGCCTATGTAGACTCAAAGAGCCAGTTGATTCAATTAAAAATTCTCCTCAGATGGTATCAAACTCCCTCAGTCCTCTATAGGCGAAAGATAATCTCACAAGATAGCTGCTGGAGATGCCGCTCCTTTCTGGCTCACCTGTACCATATACTATGGCTGTGCCCAACAATCCGCACTTTCTGGACATCAGTCTTGAAGGACTGTTCTGCTATAGTGGGTAACACGCTATCTCTTCAACGTTACTCCCTACTGCTGGGGGACACCTCTACAGTAAATGTACTCTCTCCCCCAGTAAAGCTTGGGCCCTGGTTGCTACCATGGAGGCAAAGAGAGCCATCCTGGTGAGATGGAGATAATCGTTACCCCACACACATTCTCAATGGCGGGCAGCCATGGCTAGGCTGGCCATCTTTGAGAGGCTCACAGCAGCAGCTAGAGGTAAACTTGCTGACTACTACTCAAATGGGATGACTACCTGCATTCCCATATTTGCAGAGTGCCTCCTCCCCCACCACAAAATCCTCCTATTATTTTTTATCAAGTCAACCCTAGAGTGGTATGCCAAATATAAGGTATCCCCCTCTTCTGCATGTAACTCCTGCTATGCTCCTTTTCCCTCCTTTTATCTCTAGCTCTTTTTCCTCTTTTTTCCTCCTTCTTTTCCTTCTTCAATCCTGACCTTTTTGACAGCTTAAACACTTTATTGTGGGACTATTGGGTATAAACTAATCATGAGAACCTAGTTGGTGTATATTCACTATGTAAATGAGAGGCCTGTGCTGTAAGGTAATGTTCTTCTTGAATCCTTATCCCTGCAAATTTTTGTGTCTAATTAAAGCCTGTTGCAATTAATCTATTCTACACATAGCTTATGCCTTCCTCAAGGCCAATCGAGATTTGGACTTTGATAAATAGCGATGTAGTTTAGAGCTATCTTGTATCCTGGGTGTATCCTTTAAGATGGCAGTATGGTTCGCCATCCTGTGTTTGTTTGTCAGGGATTGAGGCTTATGGTGTATCTGCTTCTGTGTATTATGCAAACAATATGCTAAAAAAATTGGAAAATTTCAATAAAATATTACATGATAAAAAAAAACTATGCTAATAGCTGGAAGTGCATGTAAGTGTAGATGCAAGGAATTTGTGAAGTTCTTTCTCAAAATTCCAGTGGGACTCTGAGCATCTTAGAGACACGGGTAGGAAATTCAAAAGCTTAGGTGAAAATATAGAGAAAGCCTGCTCACCCAATTTGGTAATGCATTTGGAAATAGCCAGTAGCAACCTTTCTCAGAGAACCTCAATGAATAGGCTTGTGTGGATTTTGGACTAGCATACTGATAAAGCCATTGCACAGAAAGCATAGCAACTGTACACACTGGGCAGAGGGAAAAAAATGTCACTGTAGATGTGGTAACAACAAGTCACAGCTCAATCCCCCTCCACCCCGATGGAGGAAACATCACAGTCTCAGAAAGGAGGCACTATGACTATGCCAGACACTGATAGTAATGTTACTATATAACCTGCTTCTGCCAGAGCACATATCCCTAATACCATAGTAACAAACTCAAAGGACTGGAAAGGACATAAGTCTCGACACTCAGATGAGGATGTTTCTGAGGATTCCTCAGTTGAAGAGGGACTAAGCATTACTCCACGCCATCCTTCATGGGGGGGGTAGGGTTGAGCATGAAATGGGGCTTAGACAAGAAGGAGCCCATAGACCCCAGACCAGTAATTACCTGCAAGAAGATGCACAGAGGAAATGGCATAGCTTTTGCATGGCTGACCAGTTTTCATCAGCTCAGGCCCCTGTGTAAAGAAAGAATGCATTTAGACACCAGTATAGAGGAGCTGTGGAACTTCCCACAAATAGACTCTATGCGGGCAGAACATTGTTAAAGGAGTCAGTGAGATTTTTTTACCATGGAAATCTATGCTTTAATTCATACTCAGAGTGACGTGATTTTCAACAACAATTTTAAAATGGTGGCTAACGTAAAGAGATTTTAGAAAAAATGTATCTCTATGAAAAACATTCCACTTTGGGTCCCTTTCCGAGCAATTCCAATGACAAAACAGGCTATCAGAACAGTAAAAGTATTGTTCAGTAATGAAGGATTCAGTGTTTTGATGTGAAATATTGGCTGGCCCAGAAGTGTGAGATCTTGAGAATACCTGACCCAATAATTGATGGGGAGCAATTGTGGACCTGGGGTGGAGGTGTTGAGTGAAACTACAGCAGACAGAAGCAGGGATACAACAGCTCCCATGCTTCTTTTTTGTTGTAAGGGATGGACAGCAAAGTTTCTACCTGGGCCAATCAAAAACATACATTAAATACAGATCTTCATACCATTTAAGTATTGCATATGACAGAGTGCAGTGTAACCTTTGCCTCCGCTATGGACACATTGGAAACTAGTGCCTTAATAAGCTGAGTAACTTATTTGTAGAGTCTGAACGTTCTTTCAGAACATGCAGGTGGGCAACCCTCAGCAACAATAGAGGGAACAGCCTGAGTCAAGATGATCTAGGTACCTCAGCAGAGAAAGCTAGCATTTGCAAAAGTAAAAAAAAAAAAACACATCTGCTCAAAAAGCAGCACAATGTCCTCACCTGGGATCACCAAGGGTGGAAGAGAAGCCAGTGGTTTCAGCTTCCCTTTGGAGCAGAACCCCTCCACCACCCCAGAAGAAATAGACGCAGATTGTATCCAGGTAACCAAGACTGGCCCGCATCCTGGTGAAGAACAGCCTGAAGCAGAAATGTATGTTTTTGATAAGGATAAGGATAAGGATACAGTACAATATGTGCAACAAGAATAGGATTGGAATCCCAATTTAACACACACTGACACTACCCAAGTGATAGCAGAAGACAAGATAATGCTGTCTCCTGAGATGTCTATGGTTGCATGTGAAAGATCACTTTGAAGGCAACAACCAAGTTAAAGATGGTGAGGAAAGTCTTGGTGGAAAAAACATCCCCTTGGAAAAGAAATGTGGTGCCTTAACATCAGATAAAGTAGACTCAGATGCCAGTGGGGACTCAGATGCTTCTTCCACAAGATTCCCCCAAAGACTAGCTTTATCCAAGACAGAAGATGACTCACAGGGCTGCGCTAAGGCCAGGAAAAGGACAAGCAGAACGGGAATAAGAGCTAGAAGTGGGAAATGTCTTGTGAATGTGGCATGATACTGTGTATAAGTAATATTCATCTCTCACCTGCCCTCTTGAAATGGTCACACATTCAGTTATAAAAGTGACTACCATAAATGTTAACAGCAGAAAAAATCCAAGAAGAAGATTATTCTGATTATCTATTCTAAAAGATTTACCTTAAGACATTTTCTTTTTATAGGAAACATGACTCTGTATAAATTCCAATATCATCGAAACACAAAGACTTTGGTGCTGGGGGCTTCTTTCTGGATGTTTTGAGAGGGCTATCATGCAATGGTCACAAAATTGACGGATATAATGCCATGGAGGGCTATGATGCTGGATACAACTCATGATTTTAGTAAGATAAGATTAATTAATGTATATATCCCACAGGCAAAGAAACAAACTGATTGATCTTTTTCAAGCTGATGCGGCCGTATTTGTTAGTAATAGGAAATTGGTCTATAGGGGGATTTTATGAGTAACTGTAGTATCTGTAACTGATCGTGGAGCACAGACAATAAAAGATGTTTTGTGATTCAAACTGTTTACTTGAAATTATATCAGATGCTAGGCTGCAGGATGCTGACAGGGTACTACATACTGTTGAAAGTTTTACTTATTATAAGGACAACTTGACTACGAACATAGATTTTATTTTGTCTCAGTAAATCTACCAGTCAATAAAATATTGTTAATTAACTTTGAAATCTTTAACCACCTTTTACTGGTAGGTTATTTTGGTAATTGAAAGGTGGAGAGTGGGAAAGGGGTTTGGAAACTGAATAACTGTGTGTTGAATAATCCTAAGGTAGATGGCTAAATAAGGGGGGGTTAATACGTGCTTGGCAAACAGTTTTTGGTTTGTACAGTATGATGATGTGGGCACATGGTGGTCTGATAAAAAAGGGAAATCAAAAACTTATTCAAAAAGAGGCAGGGAAACTAAAACAAAAAGACTACTATAAATATCTTACACTTAGGTAGAGATGTGCAAAGCTGGCAGACTTTGTTCCCTGAAAAATTTTGTGACGTTTGCCACATTCATGAGGTGTGAAGTGCCGACTTCATGAAGTTTTTGACAGAAGTTACACTTTTTTAGGTGAAGTTAAGGGGAAATGGCAACTTTGCCTTAACTTTGCCTCCTAAAGTGTCATTTCCCAGGAAAAATCAATGCGAAGTGGTAAAGTGACAAAGTTGGCAATTTACAAAGTTATTCGCAAAGGCGAATTTCACAACTTCACCAGAACTTCACAACATCTCTACACTTAGGGAACAATTGGCTAAACTGATTATGCTAGTGAATCAGGGGTGTGATTCATCTACAGAACAGATTCAAAATGTTAAAAATGAAATACAGAACTTGCAATGTAACAGGAACCCCCACTGTTACTGGAACACAGAAGTGGTATTCAGTGAAGAGAAGGGGCAGGCAATATTTTTGAAAATTGTAAAAAAAGAATACAAAAGAAGTACAGTATATGGGGTCATTGCAAGATGAAAATGAGCAAGTGTCTCATTCAAAGGAATTTTTTTTTCAACATTATAATATATCAAAACTTTATTTGGCTCAGAAATAATAGATGCTCAAAAAAGAGAGGAGTTTTTAAATAAGATATTATTGCCTTGGGTACCTTTGACAGAATTAGAATTAGAAAAATTATGTGCCCTATTTTCAACAGAGGAGATTATCTCTGTGATTAAAAAGCTTAATAATAATGCTGCACAGATAGGTACTCCTATGGCCCAATGGAAATGCTATGCACTCCCACGCTGATGACCCGGGTTCAGGAGAGAACTCAGGAGTTGGGTTGGGTGGTCAGGAGAGGGCAATGTCCTGGTTCTGCCACTGTAGTGATGCCTGCAGTGTGCTAAGGGAGTTTATCTCCCTTGAAGGGCATCTCTATGAGCTTGTGAGTGTTTCTGCATTGGGATGCATGTCCTGTGGCAGGAAGCCTTGGAGGAGAAAAAACACATAACAACATATTTCTCCCCGTTGCTGACCATGATTGCCCCTTGGGCGCTCGGTTCTTGCAACATGCAGATCCCCACTGACTGGACAGTGGGTGGAGTGGCAATTGGGAGTGGGGGCGGTCAGTCAAGGTACCAGAAGTAAAGCGAAGGTGGCAGCAAGGGAGCCAAAAGCATCATAGAAAAAAATAATAATACTGCGCTGGGACTGGATGGACTAATCACAGAATTCTACAACAACTATACAGACCAATCGGCTGAGATTCTGTATGTTGTTTTTAATGGGATATTTATAGCTGGAAAATTGCATGATGATTTTGGGGTAGCTTTACAAATGTTCTTGTATAAAAATGGAAAATGCAAGATTTCAAAAATTGGAGACCTTTGTATCTGCTGAACTCGGATTTAAAGATTTTAATGAAGATCGTATGTCTGAGCCTGGCAGCTGGAGCCCAATATCTCATATGGCCATTTCAGTCATGCTCAATAGCTGGCACAAGTATTTAGAACAACTTGATCTTATTAAGAAACATCACAGAGCATGGTGAAAATGGACAGCTGCAAGGTTATGCTATATCTTTGGGTCAGGAAAAGGCATTTAATGGGGTGTCATGTTATTTTTGTTTACAGTACTAGAGAAATACAGTATTCCAAGAATGTTTTGCAATTGGGTATAGAAATTATACATTATAGCAAAAGTGTCTCTTCGAGTTATGCCACCATCTCAGTTCTTCCCAAATAGGGAAAATATGCCACACAGTGCAGTTCAGATCAAGCTAATGCCATTTCTTAATGAGGATAAAAAGTATTCACAGAAATATTGGCAGAAAGACAGCAGACAGTGGTGGGATCCCTGGTTCACCCAGATCAGACTGGCTTTATAAAAGCCAGTCCTGACACTTCCAAGAGACAAGGGTGGTTTGGGAATGCCAGACCTAAGGAGATATTATCTTGCAGAGCAGGTGGTTCCAATAGTGGCATGGGGCAAGCAGAACAGTGATACAGGGTGCTATTACCTGGAGGCAGTGCCCTCTCTGCCGGCTCCATTGTTTGTTGTCCTGGGTATCCACCAGTATCCCGTAATAATTGCAACACAAAAATAGCAACCCAAATATAGCGACTGCAAATTAGCAAATGTAACGATGGCGACCGCTAATAAATAGCGCCCATATAAAACAGTGCTCTGTGGAATAAATAATGGTGACATATGGCATGTTTAAGATAACACTTGCATTACTGTTTCAGATTCAAGGACAAATTTTTTCCTATGTATGTCTAAGGTGTTGTCTAACTCCAACCAATGGTCAAGGGCCAATATCCCCTGTTGGTGGGGGATATTAGTATACAGGGAGCCAATATCCATAGAGACCAAAAAGGATTCTGGATTAAGTTGTATGTCGTCCAGTATCCCCAGGATGTCGGCAGTGTCTCTAACATAAGAACAAATCATAGGTACATAATGTTTTATATGAGAATACACAAATTGCGACAAAGGTTCTATGACAGAGCCAATGTCTGACAACTTTTTGTTGGATAATTAAGATTTATTTTCCCTTTTTTTCCTTAGATGGCGTTGAAATTATTGTTACGTTTCGGAAGTGCTACATTGAGTTAATTTAGCTATTCCATGGAATACCAGTGGATTCCAGAAAATAAATTAATGTACTGAATAATATCCCCTTTTTAACTATAGAATAAAGGACAGAAAATACAGGTAATTATACATGTACTTCAAGAGACATTTTGAAGATTGCTTGGGTATATAATACCTATGGATATTTTTTGGTTAGTATGAATAGTTTGATATCACATTAATGTTTATAGGTCATGGTCACTAAATGTTTAATGGGCATGTAAAATTGCAAAGTGACTAATAGCCCTTTATGTGACATAAAATTACCTCGCAAAATAAGTATGGTACCATATGTTGGCATATGACATTGAGGTCTGTGTGTATATTTAGTTACTACAATGAGATACGCACTGTGTATGTTTTTTTTTAATTGTGAGTGCATTATGTCACTATCACTTTAAGTTGTTGGTATTTATTGGTGTGTTTTTCACATGTTACAGTCTCCAGATGATGCACAAGCAGTGGAAAACTGGTCGAGGTTGTTGGTCCTGAGCTGCACGGTGACTGGATTCTATTTTATAAATAAATTACTACCGAATACCTGCGGTGCCTTTGTTTTCACTTTTGGTAGTCTCTGCATTTGTACATGTGGCACACATGTGTGTGGAGCAGTGGATTCTCTTTTTTCTGACATGTTTTCCTCCAGCAGCTCACCACTGGTACTTTGGGCATATAGACCTTGGCGTCTGACGCATTTTTTGGTCGACCCGGTGATTGCAGTGTGTCCACGTTTTGCACTCTTGTGTCATTTCAAATCATAAATATCCTTGGATTTAACCTCTATTCTGTCTTAGTGGAGGCACTTTCGAGTCCTGACCAGAATTAAGATTGGAACCATTGGAATTACTGACACAGAAGCGAGCGGACATTGTTATTCCCCCAGTGTTTCTGAACAAAGGATGTTTTTCAATACAAGCACTTCGATTGAGGTATGTCACAATCAGAACGAATTGTATTTTACCTGGGGTAAGTAACAGGGCTTATGTCCACGTCAGTTTTTACCACGAGGGGAGAAGCAGATTTATGTAATGAACAACCACAGGCTAATGCTCCTATATTGCTCAATACAGGCAATGGAAGAGAATTAACCCCTGTAATACAGAATATTGACCTTGCAGTAGTACAGTTTGAAACAGCAACCCTAAAAGGGAGATGCCACTACTGGAATAGGGTTTCACTTGAAGCATACTTGAAAGTGGGGAGATAACCACGGGGATACGGGTCCTGAACACTCAGGGGTATGGCACAGAAAGGGAAACCTTTGTGTCAGATTGGAATAACGGTCTTCAACTGGGCACTAATGCCCTTATCCAAGCAGTTATAAAAGATTATGCGGCACCAGCAACCTGCAGTAGAATTGGATATAAAAAATAAAGAAGGAATAGTGTTGCACTATAAGGATGACCCCAGATTCAAAGTGTTGGAATAAAAAGTAAAGGAGACTACTGAGAGGGAAGAAAACATAACAAAACAGAGGAAATTGAGAAAATTTGAACAGGACAAACAGGATTATCTATTAAATTGGGTGTTCTCATGGAATAACCAACAGAACACACCGAGAAAAAAGGGACATTATAGTGGCACTAATAGAGGTGGGCCTAATAATAGAGTCAATCAGACAATTCAAGGCCCCAAATCCATACTACGCAATAGGGGGATATCGCCCTCTTCTTCCCACTATTCTAGCACTAGTGATACTGACAACACAGAGGATCCATCTTTAGAGAAATATCAGGAAGATTTGCCCCATCGACCTACTACTACCCCACCCCCACAGCTATTACGGCTGAGGAAGAGCCAACTTCAGGTCCAATTTCAGGATTCAATGGATCGGCACTGTGCAGATACCCATGGACAGGGGAACCAGGGACCCATTTTTCATCAATACCATCTAAGGAACCCTAACGGACAAGGAGGGGGGGCAGGAAATACCAGGTCAGGAAGAGGAGGTCACAGAGGTAACTATAGGGGCAAATAGAACATACCCCTGAAAACACTGTGATAAATATATCACAGATAGAACTCTCTGACACTGATATCCAGGTTCTACAGAAGGGATTAACTTTTGTGCCTACAGCGAATATTAACCCATTTGAGCTATTTCTAGACATTAAACGTCTCTCGTGGACCTAGAACTTGAAAGCCTTTTTCCATAAAACACAGTTGAGCAATACTGCTATTTCTAATATGGATTCACAGATTGATGAGGATACAGGGGTGGAGGTAGATATACCCCCTAGTGGGATGGCTGTACAACTGAGACCTCTGTCCACCCTATATTGATGTGGTTAAAATATTTGAAAAAGCATGAGAAAATAACATAGAAAATCTAAATAAGGTTGATAATAGGCCCATTTTTGTCGACATGTCTAATGCTGAGAAGGAAGCTTTAAAAGAACTACAAGATGACCCATCAATAGTCATTAAGCCAGCTGACAAGGGTGGGGCTATAGTAGTGATGGATACATGGAAATATCTGGCTGAAATCCAGAAACAGTTGAGGGATCAGAATTTTTATAAGAAGCTTAGAAATGACCCCACAAGCAGGTTTAAGATTGAAACTGATTCTATGATCAATGAGGCATTGATTGAAGGGGTCATAGATCATAAGGAACATGCATACCTTACGGTATCGCATCCTGTTCGACCTACTATTTATGTACGCCCCAAAATACATAAATATTTGGAGGAACCTCCTGGTCTCCCTATTGTGTCAGGCATTGGCTCTGTCACAGAACCTTTGTCATGATTTGTGGATTCTCATATAAAACAGTTTGTACCCATGCTTCACTCCTGTGTTAGAGACACAGTCGACATCCTGGGGATACTGGACAACATACAACTTGATCCAGAATCCTTTTTGATATCTATGGATATTGGCTCCCTGTATACCAATATCCCCCACCAACAGGGGATATTGGCCCTTGACCATTGGTTGGAGTTAGACAACACCTTAGATGTACACAGGAAACAATTTGTCCTTGCATGTGCAGAAACTGTGCTAACAAAGAATGCATTCATGTTCCAAGGTGATTTTAATCTGCAAGTTAAGGGTATGGCTATGGGTACCACATTTGTACCCAATTATGCTAACCTGTACCTGGGACTCTGGGAAAAACTGGTGGTCTATGACGTGCAGGTCAATCCTTTTTACCGTAGGAGTGACCCGTGGCGTCATTTTATTGATGACATTTTTTTGATCCGGAAGGGCACTGAGAACAAACTGAGGGAATTTGTCCTGTATTTAGAAAATAGTAACTCCAATCTTAAATTTAGTGTAATGTGTGATCCAAATATGGTAACCATTTTGGACATAGAAATTAAGAGATGAACAAGATGGAATACAGACATCTCTTTTTTGAAAAGAAACTGACAGAAACTCTTTCTTGTGCACCCCCAGTTGTCACCCTGGACATACTATTAGAAATATTCCCAGAGCACAACTACGCAGGGTGCGTAGAAATTGTAGTGTCGAAAGTGATTTTGAGACACAAGGCAGGGAAATGTGTACTAGATTTTTGGAGAGGGGTTATTCAACAATATTGGTGGAAAACGCTATGCATGAGGTCTCTAACTTGAGCAGAGATTAAATAATGGCCCTTAAAAAACAAGATAGGGATACCATTAGGATACATATTGTGACTACCTTTTGTAGACAATCTGGCACTGTGGAGGAGATCATAAAAACACACTGGCCCCTATTAAGCTTAGATCCACGGCTCACAGGTGCAACTGATAAACAACCACGCATTGTGTATAGACGTGGCAGGAACACTGGTGACATGGTCACCAAAAGTTACCAACCTATACCCAAGATTAAGGGGGGTGGGGCAGTTGGTTGTCAAGCAAACTATGTGGTACATTTATTTGTGGACCTTGCAAGTATTGTACAGCAATTTTTAAAAGTAACACATTTACAACTGTTAATGCCCCGAGGACTTTTGAGGTTAAGTCCTTTTTCAGCTGCACCACAGAAAACCTGGTGTATTTAGCCACATGCACATGCAGGGCATTCTACATTGGAAAAACTACTCATCAGTTTAAGATCAGGACTGGGGAACATATGCATAGTACATTGAATGAAGATGAAAGAAATGCACTAGCTGTTCATTGTAGCAAGAACAACCAGGACATCAGAGAGCACAGATTTAAGTTCTGTGGCATAGAAGCTGTGAAATTAGGGCCCAGAGGAGGTAATATAAATGATGTCCTATTGGATAGAGAAGCCTATTGGGCATATAATTTTGGGGTGGGGGGGGTCTTAGACATCCTGCACTTATTGACAAGCTAGATGTTATGATGCTGATTAATAAACATGGAAGATAAGGTTCAAGAAATGACCATTGGATCTGTATAATTGCACATGTGAATGTTTTCTTGGATAATTGTGACTTATTTTCCCTTTTTTCCCCTAGATGGTGTTGAAATTATTGTTAAGTTCCGAAACTGCTACATTGAGTTAATTTAGCTATACTGTGAAATACCAGTGGATTCCAGTAAATAAATAAATGTACTGAATAATATCCCCTTTTTAACTATAGAATAAAGGACGGAATATACAGGTAATTATACATGCACTTCAGGAGACATTTTGAAGATCACTTGGGTATACAATACCTATGGATATTTTTTGGTTAGTATGAATAGTTTGATATCATATTAATGTTTATAAGTCATGGTCACTAAATGCTTAATGGGCATGTAAAATTGCAAAGTGGCTAATAGCCCTTTATGTAACATAAAATTACCTCGCAAAATAAGTATGGTATCATATGTTGGCATATGACATTGAGGGCTGTGTGTATATATAATTACTACAATGAGATACGCACTGTGTATGTTTTTTTTTAATTGTAACTGCATTATGTCACTATCACTTTAAGTTGTTGGTATATACTGGGGTGTTTTTTTACATGTTACATCCTCCTGTTGACGCACAAGCGGTGCAAAACTGGTCGAGGTTGTTGGTCCTGAGCTGCGGGGTGACTGGATTCTATTTTGAAAATAAATTACTACCGAACACCTGCGGTGCCTTTGTTTTCTCTTTTGGTAGTCTCTGCATTTGTACATTTGGCACATGCGTGTGCGGAGCTGTGGATTCTCTTTTTTTTTTCCTTTTTACAATACTACACTGCAGACTTCACATGTACTGTAGGTGACACTACATTACACTACCCTGTGCTACACTGCAGACATTACACGTGCTGTAGGTGACACTACATTACACTACACTGTGCTACACTGTAGGTGACAATACCATACACTACCCTGTGCTACACTGCACAGTTTACATGTGCTGTAGGTGACACTACATTACAATACCCTGTGCAACACTGCAGAGTTTACATGTGCTGTAAGTGACAGTACATTACACTACTCTATGCAACACTGCAGAGTTTACACGTGCATTAGGTGACACTACAATACACTACCCTGTGCTACACTGCAGTTTACACGTGCTGTAGGTGACACTACATTACACTACGCTGTGCTACACTGCAGACTTTACACGTGCTGTCGGTGACACTACATTACACTACGCTGTGCTACACTGCAGACTTTACATGTACTGTAGGTGACACTACATTACACTACCCTGTGCTACACTGCAGAGTTTACATGTACTGTAGGTGACACTACATTACACTAGCACAGATACACTCTGCTCACTGCAGAGTTTACATGTGCTGTAGGTGACACTTACATTACACTACCCTGTGCTGTACTGCAGAGTTTTACATGTGCTTGTAGGTGACACCACATTACACTACCCTGTGCTTCACTGCAGACTTTACATGTGCTGAAGGTGACACTACATTACACTACCCTGTGCTACACTGCAGAGTTTACACGTGCTGTAGGTGACACTACATTACTCTATACTGTTCTACACTGCAGAGATTACACGTGCTGTAGGTGACACTACATTACACTACGCTGTGCTACACTGCAGAGTTTACACGTCCTGCAGGTGACACTACATTACATTACCCTGTGCTACACTGCACAGTTTACAGGTAGTGTAGGTGACACTGCATTACACTACCCTGTGATACACTGCAGAATTTACACGTGCTGTAGGTGACACTACATTACACTGCACTGTGCTGCACTGCAGAGTTTACATGTGCTGCAGGTGACACTACATGACACTACCCTGTGCAAAACTGTAGAGCTTACACGTGCTGTAGGTGACACTACATTACTCTACGCTGTGATACACTGCAGAGTTTACACGTGCTGTAGGTGACACTACATTACTCTATGCTGTTCTACACTGCAGAGATTACACGTGCTGTAGGTGACACTACGTTACACTACGCTGTGCTACACTGCAGAGTTTACACATGCTGTAGGTGACACTACATTACACTACGCTGTGCTACACTGCAGAGTTTACACATGCTGTAGGTGACACTACAATACACTACCCAGTGCTACACTGCAGACTTCACATGTACTGTAGGTGACACTACATTACACTACCCTGTGCTACACTGCAGAGTTTACACGTGCTGAAGGTGACACTACATTACACTACGCTGTGCTACACTGCATAGTTTACACGTGCTGTAGGTGACACTACATTACACTACCCTGTGCTGCACTGCAGAGTTTACATGTGCTGTAGGTGACACTACATTACACTACCCTGTGCTTCACTGCAGACTTTACATGTGCTGAAGGTGACACTACATTACACTACCCTGTGCTACACTGCAGAGTTTACACGTGCTGTAGGTGACACTACATTACTCTATACTGTTCTACACTGCAGAGATTACACGTGCTGTAGGTGACACTACATTACACTACGCTGTGCTACACTGCAGAGTTTACACGTGCTGTAGGTGACACTACATTACACTACCCTGTGCAACACTGCACAGTTTACAGGTATTGTAGGTGACACTGCATTACACTACCCTGTGTGACACTGCAGAATTTACACGTGCTGTGGGTGACACTACATTACACTGCACTGTGCTGAACTGTAGGCAATAATACCATACACTACCCTCTGCTACACTGCAGACTTTACATCTGCTGTTGGTGACACACATTACACTACCCCTGTGCTACACTGCAGAGTTTACATGTGCCGAGGGTGACACTACATGACACTACCCTGTGCAACACTGCAGAGTTTACACGTGCTGCAGGTGACACTACATGACACTACTCTGTGCAAAACTGCAGAGTTTACATGAGCTGTAGGTGACACTACATTGCACCATGCTGTGCTACACTGCAGACTTTACATGTACTGTAGGTGACACTACATTACACTACCCTGTGCTACACTGCAGAGTTTACATGTACTGTAGGTGACACTACATTACACTAGCACAGACTACACTGTGCTGCACTGTAGAGATTACACATGCTGGAGGTGATACTACATTACACTACCCCTGTGCTACACTGCAGACTTTACATGTACTGTAGGTGACACTACATTACACTACCCTGTGCTACACTGCAGAGTTTACATGTACTATAGGTGACACTACATTACACTAGCACAGACTACACTGTGCTGCACTGTAGAGATTACACATGCTGTAGGTGACACTACATTACACTACCCTGTGCTACACTGCAGAGTTTACACGTGCTGAAGGTGACACTACATTACACTACGCTGTGCTACACTGCAGAGTTTACATGTGCTGTAGGTGACACTACATGACACTACCCTGTGCAACACTGCAGAGTTTACATGTGCTGCAGGTGACACTAGATGACACAACCCTGTGCAAAACTGCAGAGTTTACATGAGCTGCAGGTGACACTACATTACACAACGCTGTGCTACACTGCAGACTTTACACGTGCTGTCGGTGACACTACATTACACAACGCTGTGCTAAACTGCAGACTTTACACGTGCTGTCGGTGACACTACATTACACTACCCTGTGCTACACTGCAGACTTTACACGTGCTGTAGGTGGCACTACTTTACACTGAAATGTGCTGCACTGAAGGTGACAATACCATACACTACCCTCTGCTACACAGCAGACTTTACATGTGTTGTAGGTGACACTACATTACACTACCCTGTGCTACACTGCAGAGTTTACATGTGCTGTAGGTGACACTACATTACACTACCCTGTGCAACACTGCAGAGTTTACACGTGTCGTAGGTGACACTACATTACACTTCCCTGTGCTACACTGCAGTTTACATGTGCTGTAGGTGATACTACATTACTCTATGCTGTGCTACACTGCAGAGTTTACATGTGCTGTCGGTGACACTATATTACACTACCCTGTGCTACACTGCAGAGTTTACATGTACTGTAGGTGACACTACATTACACTACCCTGTGCAACACTGCAAACTTTACATGTACTGTAGGTGACACTACATTACACAACCCTGTGCTACACTGCAGAGTTTACATGTACTGTAGGTGACACTACATTACACTTGCACAGACTACTCGGTGCTACACTGCAGAGATTACATGTGCTGTAGGTGACACTACATTACACTACCCTGTGCTGCACTGCAGAGTTTACATGTGCCGCAGGTGACACTACATTACACTACGCTGTGCTACACTGCAGACTTTACACGTGCTGTTGGTGACACTACATTACACTACGCTGTGCTACTATGCAGACTTTACATGTACTGTAGGTGACACTACATTACACTACCCTGTGCTGCACTGCAGAGTTTACATGTGCTGTAGGTGACACTACATTACACTACCCTGTGCTTCACTGCAGACTTTACATGTGCTGAAGGTGACACTACATTACACTACCCTGTGCTACACTGCAGAGTTTACACGTGCTGTAGGTGACACTACATTACTCTATACTGTTCTACACTGCAGAGATTACACGTGCTGTAGGTGACACTACATTACACTACGCTGTGCTACACTGCAGAGTTTACACGTGCTGTAGGTGACACTACATTACACTACCCTGTGCTACACTGCACAGTTTACAGGTACTGTAGGTGACACTGCATTACACTACCCTGTGCTACACTGCAAAATTTACACGAGCTGTAGGCGACACTACATTACACTGCACTGTGCTGCACTGCAGAGTTTACATGTGCTGCAGGTGACACTACATGACACTACCCTGTGCAAAACTGTAGAGTTTACACGTGCTGTAGGTGACACTACATTACACTATGCTGTGCTGCACTGCAGACTTTACACGTGCTGTCGGTGACACTACATTACTCTACGCTGTGCTACACTGCAGAGTATACACGTGCTGTAGGTGACACTACATTACTCTATGCTGTTCTACACTGCAGAGATTACACGTGCTGTAGGTGACACTACATTACACTACGCTGTGCTACACTGCAGAGTTTATACGTGCTGTAGGTGACACTACATTACACTACGCTGTGCTACACTGCAGAGTTTACATGTGCTGTAGGTGACACTACATTACACTACCCTGTGCTTCACTGCAGACTTTACATGTGCTGAAGGTGACACTACATTACACTACCCTGTGCTACACTGCAGAGTTTACACGTGCTGTAGGTGACACTACATTACTCTATACTGTTCTACACTGCAGAGATTACACGTGCTGTAGGTGACACTACATTACACTACGCTGTGCTACACTGCAGAGTTTACACGTGCTGTAGGTGACACTACATTACACTACCCTGTGCAACACTACACAGTTTACAGGTATTGTAGGTGACACTGCATTACACTACCCTGTGTTACACTGCAGAATTTACACGTGCTGTGGGTGACACTACATTACACTGCACTGTGCTGAACTGTAGGCAATAATACCATACACTACCCTCTGCTACACTGCAGACTTTACATCTGCTGTTGGTGACACTACATTACACTACCCTGTGCTACACTGCAGAGTTTACATGTGCCGTAGGTGACACTACATGACACTACCCTGTGCAACACTGCAGAGTTTACATGTGCTGCAGGTGACACTACATGACACTACCCTGTGCAAAACTGCAGAGTTTACATGAGCTGTAGGTGACACTACATTGCACTATGCTGTGCTACACTGCAGATTTTACACGTGCTGTCGGTGAGACTACATTACACTACCCTGTGCTACACTGCAGAGTTTACATGTACTGTAGGTGACACTACATTACACTAGCACAGACTACACTGTGCTGCACTGTAGAGATTACACATGCTGTAGGTGACACTACATTACACTACCCTGTGCTACACTGCAGACTTTACATGTACTGTAGGTGACACTACATTACACTACCCTGTGCTACACTGCAGAGTTTACATGTACTGTAGGTGACACTACATTACACTAGCACAGACTACACTGTGCTGCACTGTAGAGATTACACATGCTGTAGGTGACACTACATTACACTACCCTGTGCTACACTGCAGAGTTTACACGTGCTGAAGGTGACACTACATTACACTACGCTGTGCTACACTGCAGAGTTTACATGTGCTGTAGGTGACACTACATGACACTACCCTGTGCAACACTGCAGAGTTTACATGTGCTGCAGGTGACACTAGATGACACAACCCTGTGCAAAATTGCAGAGTTTACATGAGCTGCAGGTGACACTACATTACACTATGCTGTGCTACACTGCAGACTTTATCACGCTGCAGGTGACACTACATTACACAACGCTGTGCTACACTGCAGACTTTACACGTGCTGTCGGTGACACTACATTACACAACGCTGTGCTAAAACTGCAGACTTTACGTGCTGTCGGTGACACTACATTACTACTCCCTGTGCTACACTGCAGACTTTACACGTGCTGTAGGTGGCACTACTACACCTGAAATGTGCTGCACTGAAGGTGACAATACATACACTACCCTCTGCTACACAGCAGACTTTACATGTGTTGTAGGTGACACTACATTACACTACCCTGTGCTACACTGCAGAGTTTACATGTGCTGTAGGTGACACTACATTACACTACCCTGTGCAACACTGCAGAGTTTACACGTGTCGTAGGTGACACTACATTACACTTCCCTGTGCTACACTGCAGTTTACATGTGCTGTAGGTGATACTACATTACTCTATGCTGTGCTACACTGCAGAGTTTACATGTGCTGTCGGTGACACTATATTACACTAAACTGTGCTACACTGCAGAGTTTACATGTACTGTAGGTGACACTACATTACACTACCCTGTGCAACACTGCAAACTTTACATGTACTGGGTGACACTACATTACACAACCCCTGTGCTACACTGCAGAGTTTACATGTACTGTAGGTGACACTACATTACACTTGCACAGACTACTCGGTGCTACACTGCAGAGATTGCATGTGCTGTAGGTGACACTACATTACACTACCCTGTGCTGCACTGCAGAGTTTACATGTGCTGCAGGTGACACTACATTACACTACGCTGTGCTACACTGCAGACTTTACACGTGCTGTTGGTGACACTACATTACACTACGCTGTGCTACAATGCAGACTTTACATGTACTGTAGGTGACACTACATTACACTTCCCTGTGCTACACTGCAGAGTTTACATGTACTGTAGGTGACACTACATTACACTAGCACAGACTACACTGTGCTACACTGCAGAGCTTAGATGTGCTGTAGGTGACACTACATTACACTACCCTGTGCTGCACTGCAGACTTTACATGTGCTGTAGGTGACACTACATTACACTACCCTGTGCTTCACTGCAGACTTTACATGTGCTGAAGGTGACACTACATTACACTACCCTGTGCTACACTGCAGAGTTTACACGTGCTGTAGGTGACACTACATTACTCTATACTGTTCTACACTGCAGAGATTACACGCTGCAGGTGACACTACATTACACTCACGCAAAGCTACACTGCAGAGTTTACACGTGCTGTAGGTGACACTACATTACACTACCCTGTGCTACACTGCACAGTTTACAGGTACTGTAGGTGACACTGCATTACACTACCCTTGCTACACTGCAAAATTTACACGAGCTGTAGGCTTACATTACATTACACTGCACTGTGCTACACTGCAGAGTTTACATGTGCTGCAGGTGACACTACATGACACTACCCTGTGCAAAACTGTAGAGTTTACACGTGCTGTAGGTGACACTACATTACACTATGCTGTGCTACACTGCAGACTTTACACGTCCTGTCGGTGACACTACATTACTCTACGCTGTGCTACACTGCAGAGTATACACGTGCTGTAGGTGACACTACATTACTCTATGCTGTTCTACACTGCAGAGATTACACGTGCTGTAGGTGACACTACATTACACTACGCTGTGCTACACTGCAGAGTTTACACGTGCTGTAGGTGACACTACATTACACTACGCTGTGCTACACTGCAGAGTTTACACATGCTGTAGGTGACACTACATACACTACCCAGTGCTACACTGCAGACTTCACATGTACTGTAGGTGACACTACATTACACTACCCTGTGCTACACTGCAGAGTTTACATGTGCTGTAGGTGACACTACATTACACTACCCAGTGCTTCACTGCAGACTTTACATGTGCTGAAGCTGACACTACATTATACTACCCTGTGCTACACTGCAGAGTTTACACGTGCTGTAGGTGACACTACGTTACTCTATACTGTTCTACTCTGCAGAGATTACACGTGCTGTAGGTGACACTACATTACACTACGCTGTGCTACACTGCAGAGTTTACACGTGCTGTAGGTGACACTACATTACACTAACCTGTGCTACACTGCACAGTTTACATTTACTGTAGGTGACACTGCATTACACTACCCTGTGCTACACTGCAGAATTTACACGTGCTGTAGGTGACACTACATTACACTGCACTGTGCTGCACTGTAGGTAATAATACCATACTCTACCCTGTGCTACACTGCAGACTTTACATCTGCTGTTGGTGACAGTACATTACACTACCCTGTGCTACACTGCAGAGTTTACATGTGCTGTAGGTGACACTACGTGACAGTACCCAGTGCAACACTGCAGAGTTTACATGTGCTGCAGGTGACACAACATGACACTACCCTGTGCAAAACTGCAGAGTTTACATGAGATGTAGGTGACACTACATTACACTATGCTGTGCTACACTGCAGACTTTACACGTGCTGTCGGTGACACTACATTACTCTATGCTGTGCTACACTGCAGACTTTACACGTCCTGTCGGTGACACTACATTACACTACGCTGTGCTAAACTGCAGACTTTACACGTTCTGTCGGTGACACTACATTACACTACCCTGTGCTACACTGCAGACTTTACACATGCTGTAGGTGACACTACTTTACACTGAAATCTGCTGCACTGTAGCTGACAATACCATACACTACCCTCTGCTACACAGCAGACTTTACATGTGCTGTAGGTGACACTACATTACACTACCCTGAGCTACACTGCAGAGTTTACATGTGCTGTAGGTGACACTACATTACACTACCCTGTGCAACACTGCAGAGTTTACACGTGCTGTAGGTGAAACTACATTACACTTCCCTGTGCTACACTGCAGTTTACACGTGCTGTAGGTGATACTACATTAGTCTAAGCTGTGCTACACTGTAGAGTTTACATGAGCTGTCGGTGACACTGCATTACACTACCCTGTGCTACACAGCAGAGTTTACATGTACTGTAGGTGACACTACATTACACTACCTTGTGCAACACTGCAAACTTTACCTGTACTGTAGGTGACACTACATTACACAACCCTGTGCTACACTGCAGAGTTTACATGTACTGTAGGTGACACTACATTACACTTGCACAGACTACTCTGTGCTACACTGCAGAGATTACATGTGCTGTAGGTGACACTACATTACACTACCCTGTGCTTCACTGCAGAGTTCACATGTGCTGAAGGTGGCACTACATTACACTACACTCTGCTACACTGCAGAGTTTACAGGTGCTGTAGGTGACACTACATTACTCTACGCTGTTCTACATTGCAGAGTTTACATGTGCTGAAGGTGACACTACATTACACTACGCTCAGCTACACTGCAGAGTTTACAGGTGCATTAGGTGACACTACATTACTCTGTGCTGTGCTACATTGCAGAGTTTACATGTGCTGCAGGTGACACTTACATTACACTACCCTGTGCTACACTGCAGAGTTTACATGTACTGCAGGTGACACTACATTACACTACCCTGTGCAACACTGCAGAGTTTACATGTACTGTAGGTGACACTGCATTACACTACCCTGTGCTCCACTGCAGACTTTACATGTACTGTAGGTGACACTACATTACACTACCCTATGCTACACTGCAGAGTTTACATGTACTGTAGGTGACACTACATTACACTTGCACAGACTACACTGTGCTACACTGCAGAGTTTACATGTGCTGTAGGTGACACTACATTACACTGCCCTGTGCTGCACTGCAGAGTTTACATGTGCTGTATGTGACACTACATTACACTACCCTCTGCTTCACTGCAGAGTTTACACGTGCTGTAGGTGACACTACATTACACTACCCTGTGCTACACTGCACAGTTTACAGGTACTGAAGGTGACACTGCATTACACTACCCTGTGCTACACTGCAGAATTTACATGTGCTGTAGGTGACACTACATTACACTTGCACAGACTACACTGTGCTACACTGCAGAGTTTACATGTGCTGTAGTTGACACTTCATTACATACCCTGTGCTGCACTGCAGAGTTTACATGTGCTGTACGTGACACTACATTACACTACCCTCTGCTTCACTGCAGAGTTTACACGTGCTGTAGGTGACACTACATTACACTACCCTGTGCTACACTGCACAGTTTACAGGTACTGTAGGTGACAGTGCATTACACTACCCTGTGCTACACTGCAGAATTTACACGTGCTGTAGGTGACACTACATTACACTGCACTGTGCTGCACTGTAGGTAATAATACCATACACTAACCTCTGCTACTCTGCAGACTTGACATCTGCTGTTGGTGACAGTACATTACACTACCCTGTGCTACACTGCAGAGTTTACATGTGCTGTAGGTGACACTACATGACACTATCCTGTGCAACACTGCAGAGTTTACATGTGCTGCAGGTGACACTACATGACACTACCCTGTGCAAAACTGCAGAGTTTACACGTCCTGTAGGTGACACTACATTACGCTATGCTGTGCTACACTGCAGACTTTACATGTGCTGTCAGTGACACTACATTACTCTACGCTGTGCTACACTGCAGAGTTTACACATGCTGTAGGTGACACTACATTACTCTATGCTGTTCTACACTGCAGAGATTACACGTGCTGTAGGTGACACTACATTACACTATGCTGTGCTACACTGCAGAGTTTACACATGCTGTAGGTGACACTACAATACACTACCCAGTGCTACACTGCAGACTTCACATGTACTGTAGGTGACACTACATTACACTACCCTGTGCTACACTGCAGAGTTTACACGTGCTGTAGGTGACACTACATTACACCACGCCGTGCTACACTGCATAGTTTACACGTGCTGTAGGTGACACCTCATACACTACCCTGTGCTGCACTGCAGAGTTTACATGTGCTGTAGGTGACACTACATTACACTACCCTGTGCTTCACTGCAGACTTTACATGTGCTGAAGGTGACACTACATTACACTACCCTGTGCTACACTGCAGAGTTTACACGTGCAAGGTGACACTACATATTCATACTGTTCTACACTGCAGAGATTACACGTGTTGTAGGTGACACTACATTACACTACGCCTGTGCTACACTGCAGAGTTTTATATGTGCTGTAGGTGACACTACATTACACTACCCTGTGCTACACTGCACAGTTTACAGGTACTGTAGGTGACACTGCATTACACTACCCTTGTGCTATTGCAGAATTTACATGCTGTAGGTGACACTACATTACACTGCCCTGTGCTGCACTGTAGGTACACACCATACACACCTCTGCTCACACTGCAGACTTTACATCTGCTGTTGGTGACACTACATTACACTACCCTGTGCTACACAGCAGAGTTATATGTGCTGTAGGTGACACTACATGACACTACCCTGTGCAACACTGCAGAGTTTACATGTGCTGCAGGTGACACTACATGACACTACCCTGTGCAAAACTGCAGAGTTTACACATGCTGTACGTGACACTACATTACACTACACTGTGCTACAATGCAGACTTTACACGTGCTGTCGGTGACACTACATTACTCTACGCTGTGCTACACTGCAGACTTTACACGTGCTGTCGGTGACACTACATTACACTACGCTGTGCTAAACTGCAGACTTTACACGTGCTGGACGGTGACACTACATTACACTACCCTGTGCTACACTGCAGACTTTACACATGCTGTCGGTGACACTACATTACACTACCCTGTGCTACACTGCAGACTTTACACGTGCTGTAGGTGGCACTACTTTACACTGAAATGTGCTGCAATGTAGGTGACAATACCATAGACTACCCTCTGCTACACAGCAGACTTTACATGTGTTGTAGGTGACACTACATTATACTACCCTGTGCTACACTGCAGAGTTTACATGTGCTGTAGGTGACACTACATTACACTACCCTGTGCAACACTGCAGAGTTTACACATGCTGTAGGTGACACTACATTACACTATGCTGAGCTACACTGCAGAGTTTACACGTGCTGTAGGTGACACTACATTACGCTACCCTGTGCTACACTGCAGTTTACACATGCTGTAGGTGATACTACATTTTTCTATGCTGTGCTACACTGCAGAGTTTACATGTGCTGTCGGTGACTCTACATTACACTACCCTGTGCTACACTGCAGAGTTTACATGTACTGTAGGTGACACTACATTACACTACCCTGTGCAACACTGCAAATCTTTACATGTACTGAAGTGACACTACATTACACAACCCTGTGCTACACTGCAGAGTTTACATGTACTGTAGGTGACACTACATTACACTTGCACAGACTACTCTGTGCTACACTGCTGAGTTTACATGTGCTGTAGGTGACACTACATTACACTACCCTGTGCTGCACTGCAGAGTTTACATGTGCTGTAGGTGACACTACATTACGCTACCCTGTGCTACACTGCAGTTTACACGTCCTGTAGGTGATTCTACATTACTCTATGCTGTGCTACACTGCAGAGTTTACATGTGCGGTCGGTGACACTACATTACACTACCCTGTGCTACACTGCAGAGTTTACATGTACTGTAGGTGACACTACATTACACTACTCTGTGCAACACTGCAAACTTTTACATGTACTGTAGGTGACACTACATTCACAACAATGTGCTACACTGTAGAGTTTACATGTGCTGTAGGTGACACTACATTACACTTGCACAGACTACTCTGTGCTACACTGCAGAGTTTACATGTGCTGTAGGTGACACCACATTACACTACCCTGTGCTACACTGCAGGCTTTATATGTGCTGTAGGTGACACTACATTACACTACCCTGTGCTTCACTGCAGAGTTCACATGTGCTGAAGGTGACACTACATTACACTACGCTCTGCTACACTGCAGAGTTAACATGTGCTGAAGGTGACACTACATTACACTACCCTCTGCTACACTGCAGAGTTTATACGTGCTGTAGGTGACACTACATTACTCTGTGCTGTGCTACATTGCAGAGTTTACATCTGCTGTAGGTATACCTGCATTACACTACCCTGTGCTCCACTGCAGACTTTATATGTACTGTAGGTGACACTACATTACACCACTCGTGTGCTACACTGCAGTAGTTTACATGTACTGTAGGTGACACTGACATTACACTTGCACAGACACACTGTGCTACACTGCAGTTTACATGCTGTAGGTGACACCACATACACTACCCTGTGCTGCACTGCAGAGTTTGCTGTCATGTGACACCACATACACTACCTCTGCTTCACTGCAGAGCTGTGCTGAAGGTGAACCAGATT
Organism: Neoceratodus forsteri; assembly: GCA_016271365.2. Classification (NCBI taxonomy): domain Eukaryota; kingdom Metazoa; phylum Chordata; order Ceratodontiformes; family Ceratodontidae; genus Neoceratodus; species Neoceratodus forsteri. The sequence goes on from CM028134.1 coordinate 39,046,697, forward strand.
ACACCACGTGTGCTACACTCAGACTTTACACGTGCAGGTGACACTACACGGTATCAAATGCCGCAGAGAGATCTAGAAGGATCAAGACAGAACAGGTCTTTCAATCTCCTCGCTATTAGGAGGTCATTTAGTACCCAGACAAGGGCCATCTTGGTACTATGTCTCTTACTAAATCCTGACTGGAGAGAATCGTAGACATTGTGGCTGGTCAGATGATCATCCAACTGCAACGCAACCACCTTCTCAATAACCATACCCACAAAGGGTAGGTTAGAGACAGGCCTGTAGTTAGCCGGACAGTCCAGGTCCATGGAGGATTTCTAAAGAAGGGGCCAAACCACGGCTTCATTCAGGGGATCAGGAAAGATCCCCCTCTCCAAAGACAACCAGACTATCTCGGCAAGGACTGGGCCAATTCTATCCACACATCCTACTAAAAGGCGTGTGGGGCCCGGGTCCAAACTACAGTTTGTTGGTCACAATGACTGGATGACCATCACAATGTCATTGATTGTGGGTAGGTCGAAGTCCAACCACACAAACTGGGTGTCCGACATCTCCTGCCAACCACCACAGCTCTTATTTGAGGAAGATGAGACCTGATTGTGGCAACCTTATCTATGAAGAATTGAGCAAACTCCTTACACCGTTCCTGTGTAAAAACACTTTTGGGCTGAAGACAAATTGGATTGCACAATCTGTCCATGGTACAGAAGAGCTGGGCTGGTCGATTCTGCACAGCAACAATTTCCCCTGGACAGGAATTCTGCCTTCTTACTGGTAATTGCTGATTGATAGACCCGGTAATGGTCCATCAAGCTAAACCTGTCACACTCCAGGCCAGATTTCCACCAACATCTCTCAAGCCTTTGTCCCAGTCTCCTCAACTCCCTCAAGGTCTTATCAAACCATGGAGACCTGGGGCAAAGAGTGAGGGGGTGAACAGGAACAGGAGCAATGGAATCCAGGGCCCCTACCACTACCTTATTATAGGCAAGTACCAGGTCCCCCGGGGATCCATGCATTCACTATCAATATTAATTGAGGCATTTGATAAAATTGTTCTATACTGTATTGTCTTTTTAGGTATAGCATGAAGTTTACTGGTCATTCCTTTCTCATGGTCAGTAGGGGGAAGGGGTTATACTAGTAGAAATTGTTATTGTATTATGATGTAAAATGCTGCAATTACATATTTATGAAAATTAATACAAATTTGTTTAAAAAAAGACACAGTAGGGTGGTAGGGTAACTGAGGGGGACGGGCAGAAAACAACCATTCTTAATGACTACTTTTGCTCTGTGATTACAAGGGAAGACAGAGGGCCTCTGCCAGAGAGTAGCACTAAGGCATCTGTAAGGAGCATCCTTGAGATGAGGCAGCAAGTATTTATCAGTCACAGGGTTCGGAAAGGGCTAGCAGCCCTAAAGATAGATAAGACCCCAGGGCCAGATGGGATGCATCCGAGGGTGCTCAAGGAATTGGCAGTGGAACTAACTGAACCTGTGGTGGAGCCATTCAACAGCTCATTTCAGAAGAAAGTTCCAAAAACGGAAAGTATCAGACATAGTCCTGATCCTTAAGAGGGGAGGGTAGGAGCAACCAATAACTATCTAACCTGTCAGTCTTACCTCTATTGTGGGTAAACTGATGGAGACACTAGTCAAAGAGGACCTCATAAACTACCTGGAGAACAATGGACTCCAAGATAGTAAACAGCATGGATTTGTGGCAGGAAGGTCTTGCAGACCAACCTTATAGTATTCTTTGACTGAGTAATGGGGAAAACCAAAACTGTATACAACCCATGTAGAAATTAACATATTGAGGTCAAACAATTTATTAAGTGTTAAAAAGAACAAGTACTTTATCTACTAAAATGCCCTTCTGATTTGCATTATGTTGGCCAGACAGCTAGATGTCTGAAACTAAGGTTAAATGAACATAGACGTGACATAAGGAGAGGAGATATCGAATCAGTTGTAGCACAACATTTTTAGACAGTAAGCACAATGTGTCAGCACTTAGATTTGTGGGACTGGAAAGGTAGAGAATCTGAGTCGGGGACCTGGAGAAGAAGCTATTTCGGAGGGAAGCATATTGGATCGTCGATTTGGAACACTAGACATTAGATATGGTTTAAATGAGGAAATTGTGTGGACAGAATTTGTTGAATAAAACTAATAACAAACCAAATCAGGAAAAGAATTGGATTTAAGAAAATACTGTAATTCAATTGGGTATGCCCAATTCCGATGTCTGCACCCTCAATGAAACCCCTTCCACGCTTTTTATACATGAGGAATTAGATGGCATTAAGCTAATTTTATTACATTTTAGTAGTTGGACCAATGATAATGGACTCTTGGATCCACACAGAGTCCAAATGTAACAGACTGACCACTTCCAATGCTTGGCCACTAGTGCTAGACAGAAGGTGGCCACCTTACATCCACCGATTGGTGTAAGATGGAGTGGGTTGGGACATGATGCTTTGTTGACTGGCCAAGCCTTTTTGTCCCAATTCAGTCATCCTAGACATACATTTTAATTTACGTATATGGAGCCAGCATAACGATTATCTTTTTTTATCAAATAAACTTTATTCAGCATAATGATTATCTTTAGAAAGTGGGACTTCCTGACACAGTCGTTTGCATGATCCTCCAGTGAATAAGTTGCATCTATGCACTTCAGTTGAAAATCAACTAAGTTAGATAAAAACTGAACTGATCATATGCATAGAATTTATGCACTTCAGTTGAAAATCAAACTGAGTCAGACAAAAACGGAACTGAGCACGTGCATAGAATGGATACTCCTAGGTGAGTCCCCATGGTAACAAAAGCATATTTAAGCAAGAGCAAAATCAGTAGTCAGTGTCCACACCTGAAAGAATACAAACACTGAGCAAGGGGTAAGTCCACATTTCAATGACGTCAAAGTATCATGTTGAAAGAAATGTTAAACCTCCGATACAAGGACAGAGCAAGACAGTGTGGAAGTTGATTACAATGGTAGTAAGACAAAACAAGATACATAAATGAATAGTAAATACATTATGTGTATTTTTTATATATAAATTAGATGAACTTGATGAAACATCTTATCAACTACATATGCCAAGGCCATTTAAAGAGGCAGTGCCTCATTTACAGGTGAGGTAACATAATCAATGTTTTTAAATCTAATGCTAGAACAATTCTATGAAAAAAGGGTTAAGAATTTTAAAACAGAATATTTCTTTTTGTTTCATGTCATAGGATTGGAATATTGAGTAGAACAATAGAGCATTGGGGAATACTGAATCTACCAGAAAGGTGGGCATTATGAAATACACATGAATAATAACAAATTAGTTAGGAATATGTGGTGATATGACATTAAATTAAATTACTATAGAAGTGTGATAAAAAACATAAATATAAGGAGGTTTCATGCAATGTATTTTAGTCAGAAGTATGACCACTTTGAATATATTACGTAACATGCTTATTTTTTACCTCAAAGGATTTTCACATAAGATGTTAAACAAACAGAGTGTTTTCAGATACAGTGTCTTTAATATTCTTTACCATTAATTGTGACTATATTGATGATTTTAGATCTTGAGGAAGTAATGAATAACTATGAAACATTGATCAGAGTTTGGTGGACTTCAAATATCAATAAAAGATATTAAAACATATCATGGTGGTAGTCTATATGTCTCCATATGTGGCATGTTTGTACTGACGTTTTGGAGATAGATCCCTCCTGGAGTTTTCTATAGGTGCAGGGTGGGCCTGTTCCCTAGTGATTTTATTGGCACTATGTTTTCCCACCTTGGCGTGAAATTGCAGGAATACAATCCATCTGCTCCCGAACACAGAACTGGCTGCACTCAAGAGGAGATTGAATAGAAAATAATCAGGCTGAAGGTACATTAGACTGTAAAATTTCATTTAATGCCTCTGGCACAAATAACAATTAATGCAGACCAGTGTAGAATACCTGAAAACAATGCCAATCTCTGGAGTACTAATACTCCAGCATTCATAAGGGTTCATCAGGGCTGGTGGATGATGGTGAAGAATGACTTGGCATAGGCATTCACTTTTGTTCATCTGTAACCAGTTTCCCTTACACTCGCAATGGGTCTTACATGCCTCACTGCTCCCCCCTCTCCACTCCCCTCACTCTGGCTACTGGATAGGGTCCAAAATTAGCCCTACATTCCGCTGACAGAGGGTCTCTGGTAGGAAGGGCCCCATAGGCATAACCCATGCTTGGTCAGTCCTGCACTTTCCTGTCTCTTGCCTTACAAGCAGTTGCTGCTGCAGGTTAGGTCTAGCCATGCAGTTCCTCCTCGCATGTTCAAGAAGCTGCTCATGTATGTGATTTCACCCACATGGTGACCTCTCCTCCATCAGTAGTAGGACTGGGGTGCACTTTTGGGCTGGGAGTTGACTGCATATTTTACAATAGAACAATATCAGTGTGAATTCATGGCATGTGACTATGCTTTCTGCTACTGCCATAACTGGGGAAGGGGGCAGAGGTGGGGCAGTAAGGATGAATGAGGTTCATGGAGGCCCTTAAGGGCTCCAGTGGTAGCAGATATCAGCTTTCTTTGCCCTCCACTGTCTAGGTACCCCCACAATTTTCTGACTACAACTACTGGCCCACAGCTACCCCTTTACTGGTGATAAATGAGTTTGGGACCACGGTCATCCAAATCCTTGTTCACTGGGTTGCATGCCTTGTCACTGGCTGTTCTACCATGATCTTGGCAGGGTGTTCCCACTTCACATGTCTGTGAGGATTAAAGTCTGTGTGAACTTGCCTGCATGGTGATTAGGATCCTCAATCCTCATTCACGCATATCCCTCGCTGGTTGTGGTTGAGCTATAAGTGCAGCAAAGCATCTTCAGAGCTTACCTCAGATGTCCTCACTAGTTCCCTGAACAGGCTGCTGTATAAGCTTACTGGTGGATTCTGGGGTTGTGTGAAGCCTTATTTGCACCATCTGTGGGCTCCTGGGGAGGGTCGGAGTCCAGTGAGAGGTTGGGTGGTTGGGTGTGCACTCTCCTTCACCCCTGGCATCCTTACTCATTCTCCTTTGTTGGGAAGGACTGTTCCATGCTCCATATATGACTCGCTCCAGTGCACCAGAATAACTTCTGAACTGTGGATTTGTACCTGTTGCTGAACCAAGTCATCTATTTGTTGCTGGGTCTTCTGATTAAATAGGCTCAAGCACACAGGCTGTTTTAACGCTGTAGAATAGACTGTGACATCTAATTAATGTGCTTGTGAACTGCTGCTATGGTAGATCTAGGGAGCCTGAGGCAGGGTAGGTACAGAACCCTTAAATAGGAGAACTAGAACCTATAAACATTACTCTAAAGAAAAAATGTTAGCAGAGTTAGATAAAGTACAGTGGGATAGTCTGTTTTTGATACCAGACCTGGATCTGGCCATAGATGACTTTATACAGACCGTTTTAAAAGCCTGTGATAAAGTAGCCCCCTTCTCACAAAAATCAAGAAAGTAAATCAAGCCCCTTGGATAACTAAAAAAACATAAACAGGACATAAGGATCAAAAATCGACTTTGGAAACAAGGGAATAAGACCTTAGATCCAGAAAAATGGAATATTTACAAAAATGCAAGAAACAGACTGAAGCAAAATTGAGAAATGTAAAATGTAGGTTTTATAAAATAAGATTCAAGGGTTACAAATCCAAACCAGTACTGAAAGGTGATTAAGTCAGTTGAATCCCCATAAAAATAGACCTGTAAAACAAATTATCAGTAAAGGAGTTATGCAAAATTTAAAAACTCTGCAAATATATTGAATACATATTTTACTACACTGCCAGGTGTAAATATTCCTACCCAGGAATATGAAATTAAAAATAAATTGGCAGAGATAGAGAATAGCCAGACCAGAGGCAAATTTAGATTTAAGTTAGCTCATTGCAGCTAGTGAAAAAAATGTATAGATAAACTTAAAGTTAATAAATCATGTGGTCCTGACAAAGTAGAGAGCAGATTTTTAAAGGACTCAAAGGAATAGATCATTCCGGTAATAACTGGATTGGTAAATTGGAGCTTAATAGAATGAAAATTCCCAACTTCTTGGAAAATAGCCACAATCGTACCAATATTTAAGAGTGGACAGAATACTGATCCAGCAAATTATAGACCGATAGCTTTACTATCCATTCTTTCAAAAATCCCTGAAACCATTGTCCAAGAACAACTAAGGGAATACTTGGAACAATATTTAGCAATAAGCCACGAGGGTGTGTGAGTTAACAGGGGATTTACCATGGCTGGAGTGGTGCACCTCGTGGGTAAATCCTCACCAGCCGTGGTAAATCCCCTGATAACCCACATCCTCCGGGTGGCTTTTTGCGATTCTACCAAGGTTCATTTTTTACTATGATAAAATGCAATTTTTAAAGAGGTTGCTTAGTTTTACTTTTATTGTATTTATTCCTGGGCTGCAGATGATTAGGATTAGGTACTCATCAACAACCATTGGTTATCAGAGGATTTACACCAGTGGTAAACTGCCAGTCTGACGACTTCATTGACTGTTCACTTATGGCCATGGTATAATCTTTATTAATGAACTATCAACCAGGTTTCAGAAGAGGGCACTCCACAGACAATGCACTCACTGACCTGGTAGATTTGGTTGCTACCACATCAAATGATGGCCGGGCGGTGGGTGCGGTGTTCGTGGACTTGTTGAAAGTGTTCGACACTACTGACCACTCGGTGATGAGTGAAGGACTTCTGGAGAGTGGAATGGCAGAGGATACTATCCAGAGGTTTGAGTCATATCTGGGTGGTCGCAGCCAGCAGGTACAGGTGGGAGGAGTCTTGTCCCACAGACAACTAATAAGTAGAGGGGTCCCACAGGGATCAATTTTGAGGCCTACTCTGTTTTTGGTATACGTAAACCAGGTACCAAACTACATAACTAGTACTAGCCTGTGTCCTTATGCAGATGATGCTGTACTCATGGAGACTGGTAAAGATCTGAAGGAGATGGAACAACTTTTGCAGAAAGATTTTAATATTCTGTGTGCCTGGTTTGCAAATTCCAAATTGGTACTACATGGGAAAAAGTCCCAGGTTATGATCTTTAACACAGCTGCTAAAAATAAAATCACAAAACAAATCAGTATAAAAGCACTACAGGGTCAGTTGCTATCCCAAGTAAATGAATATAAATATCTGGGAATATGGCTGTATGCAAGTCTTCATTTAGAGCATCATGTAAAGCTGATAATCAATAAAACAGAGCATAGACTGGGAGCTTTCAGAAGATCTCGACATTGCTTAAACTTGTGGATGAGACAATCAGTAGCAAACCAGCTTTTGATTCAAATTCTTGATTAAAGTGATCATATATATAGTCTAGCAAATAAAATGACACTAATCAAAGTAGAAAAGTTATACAATCGTATAGTCAGATTTGTATTACACTGTGATTTTAATACACTTCACCATACTATGTATAAAAAGACAAACTGGCTAGATCTTGAGAGTAAAACGTACATTAAATGGACATGTATGATTCAGTGAACTCTACAAACTAGTATTCCAGCATATTTGGTAGATAAATTGACTAAAGAAGACAGGATGCATAACCTAAGAAGCAGAAGTTTCTCCCAATTCCAGACTATAAAACTAAAAAATAGGTATGGAAACATGTCTTTTCCAAGTGTAGTAGCTAAGTACTGGGACAAACGAGAAAATAAAGATAAAGAGCTGGAGGTGAAACTGCAATATTTTAGGTTTAAATAAAGAAGCAGCAAAGAAGTGAGAAGGCCAAACTGCTTACTGTAATATATTGGTAGTATATGGCCGGACAATGTATTGACCAAATTCTGCTCGCAAAGTTCTAATGTTTTAAAGTTTGTTTTATCCTTATTATGGACTATATCTACTAATTTGTAAATTATTGTTTGAAAATGTTGTATTGTTATGTGATCGCTGCTTGTATGTTTTCAACAAATCCCCTCCTATATATTTTGCAGTAAGAACTCAGGGTGTGGAGGAAGGTGTTGCTACCCCTTGGAAGGGCATCACCTATGCCCCCTATTGCCACCCACCCCCCATTGTGTACCATGCCTACCTATCCGGGCACATAGAGGGAAACCAGATACCAACTATGTGACCTGGAAGCTCTCTCTTTCTTTGGTCACATCCCCAGATTTTTTCTCTGTTCCCTCTTGCAGCTGCAGTTGCTTTGTAGAACTGGAGATGGACACCTATGGGTTCGGGGGGAGGGCGCGGGAGGTTCTTGCATTACTCCTGCTCAACCATATCTCTGTTTAGGGTCCCCAGCCGGCTCAGACAGGAGTGTATACAGTTCTAAAGCTAATGTTTATTTTATTGTGTTACAGCTCGTTATCAATTGTACTCCATGTTTCATATTGTCACTGGAAACTGAATATTTCTTGCCAAGAATTACCATTGGGAAGCTCTTGTGGTTCTGATATGTGAGATTTATCCATTTCTTTTCACCAAGCTTACCGGTACTCCTCTTTGTAGCACGGCCCACCTAGCTACTAACGTAACCACATGGAATGTTAAGGGTTTCCACCACCCAGGTAAGAGGAAAACAGTTCTAAATCAGCTCAGAAACAAGGCACAGCTATGGCCATTCTCCAGAAACCCATCTCACCCACAAAGAAGCCCAGAAACTCAGGTAGAGTGGGCAGGGCAGAAGAATATGCCACTTTCTCTAGATGCACACTGGGGGTATCCATCCTTTTCCACAAACATCTGCCCTGACAAATTGTACAGCATAAAGCTGACTCAGATGGGAGGTGGGTAATTGCATGTGTCAAAATCACTGAGATGGAATGATCTTGGGCAGGGTATATAGAAACATAGAATTTGTTGGCAGATAAGGACTGCTTGGCCCACCCAGTCTGCCCATTTCCCTACCTACTGGATAAGCTGCCGATTCTAGTTAACCAGCAGCCTACTTCTTCCTATCCCACCCCTAGAATTGCCTTATGACTGTCCCAATCATGCTTGAATTCCACCACTGATTTTGACTCCACAACCTCCTCCGGAAGGCCGTTCATGCATCTACAACCCTCTTGAGAAAAAATACTTCTTAAATTACCTCTGAGCACCCTCATCTTCAAATTGTGCCTCTAGTTCTTGCACACCTCTTTTTTTTGAAAGATGCTACCCTCTTGGACTTTGTTGATTCCCTTGATGTACTTGAGCGTTTCTATCATGTCCCCTCTCCCTCCTTTCCTCGAGGCTATACATATTAAGCTCCTTTCGTCTCTTCATATGTCTTCGGTGCAGACCCTGCACCATTTTAGTTGCCCTCCTCTGGACAGCTTCCATTCTGTCTATGTCTTTGCAGAGATTGGGTCTCCAGAACTGCACACAGTACTCAGATGGGGTCTCACCAGCTGTCTGTACAGAGGGATAACTTCCTGTTTTCTACTGGTGATGCCTCTCCTATGTATCCCAGTATCCCCCAGCCCTCCTGCTGCCTTCTCACATTTTGCCCACCTTTAGATCATCTGATATGACTACTCCAAGTCCCTTTCCATTTTGTTGTTGTTAGTATCTCACCCCCATTGTGTTCTCTTCTCCTGGGTTTTGTTTCCCAGGCATTACCTTGCACTTCTTAGCATTGAATCTAAGCTGCCATATATTTGACCATTCCTCTAACCTTGCCAAGTCCCTTCTCATCCTTTCCACCCCACCCTGTGCATCAACTCTGTTGCAGATCTTTGTGTCATCTGCAAAGAGACATACTTTCTTCCAGTCCTTCTGCAATATAAGCTTATAAAGACATTGAAGAGGACCGTCCATCTACTGAACCCTGCGGTACCCCACTAGTAACCCTCCTTTCTGCTGAGTGGACTCCATTTACTATTACTCTCTGTGTCCTATTCTCCAGCCAATTCTTACCCAGGCTGTCATCTTGGGACCCACTCCTAGGCTGGCTAACTTTGTATATTAATCTTATAGAACCCTGCTTATTTTATGGCTCTAGCCCAGTCTATCACAAATTTCGCCAGATAGCCTTCTTGTCATGCTTGGAAGTGATTTCAATCCCTCAACGGATGGTACTCTCAATAAGAGTACTCCACAGTATGAGTCACCTGTCTAGCACTTGGTGGAGGAGCACAAGCTTTCAGATGCTTAGTATCTTCTCCATTCTTCAGACAAAGATTAGTCTTTCTTTCTCTGCTCCCACATGTCATACAGCAGAATAGATTACTGGCTGCTCTCCTCGATTTCACCCAATCCCTTACTTACTCCTCCATCAGGACTATAGTCTCATCAGACAGTGCCCCGGTACAGATTTCCCTGCAGCTCTCTTCACCTTTCTCCCAAAACCACCAATTGGCATCTTGACCTCATCTTGCTCACTGACTCTAGATTCCCACAACATGTCATTAAGGAAACTAAACCTTTCATCTAACTAAATATCTCCCCCAAGGTCTCTCCTGCATTTACTTGGGAAGCATATATAACTCCTATCTTTGAGGCACTATTATCAGTTTTGTGTCCCACAGGGCAGAAAACTAGGGAGAAAGAGGAGAGAGACAGTAAGGCTATTCTGGAGGTGAAGGAAAACTAATTTAAGAATGGTACCAACACTTCTGATAAGAATCGTTAAGAGCTCTTTCTCCTTAGATATAAACTGAATACTCTCCTGTCTAGACAAGCAGAGTTTGTTCTGGTCCACATGAAGCACAGGTACAGAGAAGGTGGCTGAGCTGGCTGTGAAGCTCTTTGCTCACAGGTTAAGGGCTCAGCAGACAAACAGATGCATCACAGCTCCTCTAGGACAAGCTCAGCCATCTACATCATAGCCCCAAATCTGTGAGACCAATGAGGGACTTTAATGTGGAGCTTTATAGCTCCAATCCTCCAATGGACAAAGAAGTTAACACCATCCTATCCCAGCTGTACATCCCCAGTCTTGATAGTTCAGAGTGCAGTTTACTTGATAAGCCACTCACTACCCTAGAAGTTGAGCGGGCCACTAGTGTACTCTCTTCCTCTAAAACTTCTATCACTAGAGCATATCCTACTCAATTCACTTTGTTGCATTAAAAACAGGGCCCACTCTTATTCAGTATATTTCTCAACCAGCTCCCTTATTCCTGTCAGAGTCAGATCCTGCTATACGCAGATGATACAGTCCTGTTCACTAGCGACCCTGACCCAATGTTACTACAATGCAGGTTACAGCAAAGTTTCATAGATGTTGAAAGGTGGTTCAGGGAGCAAAAACTCACCATGAACTACAAACAAACTAAAACAATGATGTCCTCCAGCTCCCTTAACAGGCGTCGCTCCCACCCCCTTACCATCACTGATGTGGCAGGTACTCCCCTGGATCAAGTGCGGCACTATAAATACCTGGGGGTCACGCTTGACAGCACTATGTCATATGCACAACATATAGCCAACACTGTCAAGGCTATCAATGTGCGCTTTGGTCTACTGAATAGGCATCGACAAAGTTTGACTCCGGAGGCTCTAAATCTTGTTATCCTTAGTTCAGTAGTCTCATTCATTGACTGTGGTCTTGTAATTTAAGGTTCCACCTCAGAAACAGCCCTCCGTCACATTAAGGTGGCCTTAAACAAAGGCCAACTTTTTTCCGAGTCAGGATGGCTCACACGTACGTGTGACTTGTATGAACAGGCATACTGGCTCCAGTTCTCTGGAAGACTCAGGTTCTAAACCTGCCTATTGGCCAAAAAAGCTAGTCTCAGCCTGTTGTCATCTGGTGTACAGATGCTTCTCACCCCCTTTGAAAACAACTGCTGCACCAGAAACTCAGAAAGCATGATCTTTAAAATTCCCAGATGTCATACCTCATTAGGTCAGAGAGCTTTTTCCCACTGTGCTTCTGCTTGGATTAATTCATTTCCTCCCAACATCTCCACTGCTGCTACCTCAGGCACCTTTAAAAATCACTCAGGAAACATTTAGTCACATTGGCCAGCTGTGATTGTTCCACTAACTCACCACAAGGCACATTAGTGGTTTCACCTTCTCCCCACACCCCTCCTCCCCCGTCCCCTTCCCTCGATTACCTCAACTGGTCCCTAGCTCATACTGTCTGGTTTCTCTACTATCTGTTCTACTTGTAGCATCTTACCAGGCCCATTTCCTCACTTCACTTCTATAGCTCTCTCCTGTCAATTTTTCCCTCTTATCTTCCCCAATATTTTCTTGCCATCATCTCTGCAGTGGGTCATAACTGTCTCCTTATTACTTGTGTAAGTTTCCTCTCTACCTATCTCTCATGTGATAAGGCCTCCTGTCTGGTTTCTATCACTAATGACAGTACTTCCTGAGAATTCTTCCTGGACTGTGGTTCGTACTATCCCACCCTATTACTTTTGACAATAATGGCATACATTGTATAATGCCTTGCTTGTTGCTTTTTCTATTTGTTTATGATTATTTTCATATGTATGTATACTCTCTTAATTGTTATATTTATATATCTTTGTTAGTATTTGTTGTTGTAGTGCTGTAATTTGCACCTTTGTTTCTTTTTCTTTTCTGCCCTGATGTGGAACCTACGTAATGAGCTTTTTCTCTAAGGTATTAATCCGAGATCACAATAAATAAAATAAAAAAATAAAATATGCGAGTACTTTTCGTGGGCTAAGAGCAAAAATTATAGTGCTGACCACCTGGGTGAAGTGCCCTCCAGACCAGATCGCCACCATTCCCAGTTCTCTCAGAACTGCTCAGAAAGTCTGCACCACAGGTTTTTTTTGTAACCATATGAACTGATGTCGGAATCTTCCAAAAGACAAGCAGGGACACAACTGAAATTATCCGCCCATGACAATGATCTTATGCATGCAGGTTTCTACCAGCAAATTCTATTTTTCTGTACTCAGTATCAAGGAAAAAGTGGCCAGAGCCAATTCTTCTGACAAAAAAAGTTTACCAGACACATAGAAAATCAAGCAACTATTTGCATGCCCAAAAATTAATGGTAATTTATGCTTCAGCAATTTTTGCCTTTTGGCTAGAAAAGAATATATATGGGCAAGCAATAAGGGATTTGCAAGTGAAGTGCCCACTCCTACTGATATTTATTGTTGGTGTGAAGTGATGTAGACTGTAATCATTCCTCATTTTTATGATCTTCATAATTTATCTTCATTTTACATCCTTTTGTTACTGTGAATATTTTAAAATCATGTACAGCAAAGTGAACAGAGCTGAACTAGGTACTCTAGTTAGCTTGTAACATCTAAAACCAACTACTGAAATTATTCAGCAGAGACTGTTAGTTGGGTCTAAAATTCAATTGTTTGGGATACAGACTTAAAGGAGGGAGGAAGACATGGAGGGATGAGAAGAACTATAATGAGACATTCTCTGGCAGTACACTGATATTCCAAATCCATCTGTACAGAGCTGCCAAAAGATATTCTTAAAAGAGTTTTGGCTGTCCTTGTTTTGTTTAGATAAATCCAGGCCAGAAAATTATTTATACTGTGTACACTGAAACACACACAGGCACACACACGGGCATGCACGCATGCACACACACACAAATGCAGGCACACACACACACACACACACACACACACATATATACATGTACACAGACAGACACACACACACACACGCTGGAATGCACGCACGCACACACACACAAATGCAGGCGCACATACACACACACACACACACATGCACACGCATGCACACACACACATGTGCATTAGGTCCATGGTTTTGAATGTTCAGGTTCAGACTTCATGTACTTCTGAACCATAACAACTAGAGCTTTGGCACTTGTGTGCACGTGCAAAATGAAATGCACAGTAATGTCTCCTCACACCAGCTCATGGGTGGACATCTTCCTTAAACTGAATGACAACTTGAAAATAGTCAGTGCCAGACCTTGGGGTCAATCCTTGTATCCCTGGTTTCAGAAGCAGCTCTAACCATTCAGCTAAATGGACAGTTCCTTTAGTGTGGATGCTGAGGTCTAGTTCTTTTGCACAGCATGTTGCAGTCTTAATTGTCCCCATCAGATGGTGCATTGCATTGTCTGGTTATTGTCTACATACACTACACTCAGAAATGCCATGCATAAGGTGTTCACAAGTAGTATGTCAAGCTGATCATAAATTCAGCAGCCGTGTTCAGACAGATCCCTTACATGAATTAGAAATGGACATCCCTAGGTGGGTGGGGATGGGAGGGACAGATTCCATAAAATGCACTGCTGCACATAATCACATACTTGCACACACAACACATGTAAACTCACTAGAACACAAATAGACACAGAAACACAAACAAACATATTTGCTCATGCAAACTCACATGCACACACATATATATACACACAGACACACACACACACACACATGCCTGCTATTTGGTTTTTAATTCCACATAAGTGCTTCATAGTGCACACAACCAGTGCTTTTTTACCTAAATAGCACCATGGAAAATAGCAGCAGGGATAACAAAGAAAAAGACCCTCCTCTATACTATAAGGAGCCGAAACCAGAAGGCTACAATACTTGGGAGCAGCTGTGAGTCAGAAATCCCCAGCCTCTCCTTCCAAGCCTTAGTATCCCTGGCTTGAACAGTGGAAATGATATGCCACTGCAGATCATACTGCACGACTGCTCTGGAACTAATTTTCTCGAAATAGTCTTTCCTCCCATAATTCACTTTACTCATTGCTTGTTATGGAAAAGGACAACACATACTTGAAAACATATATCTTTTCTGAGACTGTAAAAATAAAAAAGGAAGTGTGATTGACTGTTGCCAGACCGCATCTGGAATGTCAGGTCATGAACTTCTTTCTTTTCCGTGATGAACCTGCAGGCGTTTGTAATATGTTTTGTTTTTATCTGAACTAAATTTACTTCAATAAGATAATAAAATGGTAACCGGAGGAGGAAAAAATAGGATTGATATCTTTTTATTGGTTTCAGATACTTTTTCTGTTACACCAGTGCTGATGAAGGAAGCCAGAAGATTTGTTTTATTCACAGAAACAGACACTTGGCTGGCAGAAAACTGGCCCATGCCTGCCCATTCTCCCCTAAGTAATGTTGAATGGGAGGATATTCTCTCCACCTTACCCTGCCTTTCTGGTGTGGTCTTTCCAAGCCATTTTATCTTCCCACCCTCGTTTGAATCCACCTTTCTGATTTTGCAGACCACCTCATCCGGCAGCCTATACTACACCTCCATGACCACCCCCTGTGAAAAAGTACTTTCTGGCATCTCGCTTCAACTTGCCTCCCCCACTTCATGGAGTTACCCCTAGTGTTTGTGCTTCCGCTCATTCTGGAACATTTACCCACTGTCTACCTGATTTACCCCATGGAGGCATTTGTATGCTTCAAGCATGCCTCTTTTCTTCCTTCCTTCTCAATGCCATTGTATACCTGTTTAGGGCTTTCAACCTCTCCTCATATTTCCTGTCCTGTTGCATATGGTGCATCTTAGTTACCCCCCTCCCCACACTGCTTCCAGTTCAGAGGTAGGCAAGCCACAGCAGGCTCAAGCCAAGCTCGAGATTAGTGCCTGGCTCAGCTCGGCTTGACCTCTATAAGCAATTGAGAGCCATGGTCAAGCCAAGCCAGTTATGGTTGAAATAAATATTTTTATCAGCCTTAGCAGTCAGTGTAGTCTCTGAAATGTTCAGCTTATGTAAGAGAACAGTCCGCAGTAGCCAGGGCTTGGCTCGTGTTTTGCTTCGTATAGTCAAGACAGACCCTGGCTCCAACTCTGGCTTGGCTCTAGGTGAACAATTCCTGGCTTGCTCACCTCTATGCCACTCTGTCACTGTCCGTCTTCAGATGTGGACTCCAAAACTCATATTTAAATGGAAAAAGATGTATAACAACACTCACTATTTATACTTGCTTATTCCATTCCCTTTCTATGTCTGTCTGTCTGTTTCTTTTTCATATTTTTAATTATCTTGGTCTTTTAACACTATTTTTGTCTGCTCCCTCCCCAATAGAGCATTTCTAACTACTCCTACCAATGAACACATAGGCTGCCATCAGTCATTGACTCCCCATGCAGAAACTATGCATATTGTGGGCTGTTAAATTGAACACTTCTGAAAGGTTGCTTAGCCAATGAACACATTGTCACCAGACTGGCATCCCTATATGCTATAATACAAGCTGCACTGCTGGCACAGTGGTAGTACTGGAAGTCATGCTGCTGGCACAGTGGCAACATCAGAGGCTGCTCTGCAGGCACAATGGCATATGTGACACCATGACACTGGCATAGAGGTAGTACCAGAGGCTGCACTGCTGGCAAAGAGGCACTATCAGAGGCTATAATGCTGGCACAGTGGCAGTATCAGAGGCCACACTGCTGGCACAGTGGCAGTATCAGTGGCTGCCCTGCTGTCACAGAATCAGTATCAATGGCTGCACTGCTGGCACAGTGACAGTATCAGAGGCTACACTGGTTGTGCAGTGTTAGAATCAGAGGCTGCACTGTAGGCACACTGGCAGTATCAGAGGCTGCACTGTTGGCACAGTGGCAGTGCCAGAGGCTGCACTGCTGCCACAGTGGTTGTCTCAGAGCTTGCACTGATGGCACAGTGCCAATACCAAAGGCTGCACTGCTTCAGAGGCTGCAATGCTGGCATAGTAGCAGTATCAGAGGCTGCACTGTACAGTGACAATACCAGAGGCTGCACTGCTTCAAAGGCTGCACTGCTGGCAGGGTGACAGTACCAGAGGCTGCACTGCTGGCAGAGTGGCAGTATCAGAGGCTGCACTGATAGCACAGTGGCAGTACCAGTGGCTGCACTGCTGGCATAGTATCCATATACAGAGGCTGCACTGCTGGCACAGAGGCAGTATCAGTGGCTGAACTGCTGGCACAGTGACAGTATAAGTGGCTGCACTGTTGGCACAGTATCAGAATCAGTGGCTGCATGGCTGGCACAGTGGCAGTATCAGTAGTCTGACACAGTAGCATTATCAGTGGCTGCACTGCTGGCACAGTGGCAGTATCAGTGGCTGTACTGCTTACAAAGTAACAGTAAAAGTGGATACTCTGCTGGCACAGTGGCAGCATAAGTTGCTGTACTGCTGTCTCAGTGGCATTAGTAGATTCTTCACTGCTGGCACAGTGGCAGTATCAGTGGCAACACTTCTGGCATAGTGCCAGTATCAGAGACTGCACTTCTGACACAATGTCAGTATCAGAGGCTGCACTGCAGGCACAGTAGTCTATGAGAGGCAGCACTGCTGGCAGAATGGCAGTATAAGAGACGGAACTACTATGGATGTGGCAGTATCAGTGTTTGCACTGCTGGGGCAATGGCAGTATGAGGGGCTGCACTGCTGGCACAGAAACAGTATCAGGGGCTGCACTGCTCACACAGTGACAGTACCAGTGGCTGCACTTCTGGCACAGTGGCAGTATCTGTGGCTGCACTGCTGGCACAGTGGCAGTATTGGTGGCTGCACTGCTGGCACAACTACAGTGACAGAGGCTGCACTACAAGCACAGTGGCAGTATATGTGGATGCACTGCAGGCACAGTGACAGTATCAGTGGTTGCACTGTTGGGGCAATGGCAGTATCAGGGGCTGCACTGCTGGCACAGTGGCAGTATCTGGGGCTGTACTGCTGGCACAGTGACAGTACCAGTGGCTGCACTAATGGCACAGTGGCAGTATCTGTGGCTGCACTTCTGTCATAGTGGCAGTATTAGTTCCTCCACTGCTGGCATAGTGGCAGTACCAGAGGGTGCACTGCTGGCACAGTGGCAGTACCAGTGATTGAACTGCTGGCACAGTGGAAGTATTGGTGGCTGAACTGCTATCACAGTTCAGTATCAATGGCTGAACTGCTGTCACAGTGTCATTATCAGAGGCTGCACTGCTGGAACAGAGGCAGAAAAAAGTGGCTGGACTGCTGGCACTATGACAGTATCAGTGGCTGCACTTCTGGTGCAGTGGCAGTATCAGAAGCTGCACTGCTGGCACAGTGGCAGTATCAGAGATTGCACTGCTGGCACAGTGACAGTACCAGAGGCTGCGTGCTCAGAGGCTGCACTGCTGGCACAGTGGAAGTATCAGAGGCTGCACTGTTGGCACAGTGGCAGTACCAGAGGCTGCACTGCTGACACAGTAGCATTATCAGAGGCTGCACTGCTGACACAGTGACAGTACCAGAGTCTGCACTGCTTCAGAGGCTGTACTACTGGCACAGTGACAGTACCAGAGGCTGCACTGCTTCAGAGGCTGTACTACTGGCACAGTGACACTACCAGGGTTTGCACTGATGGCACAGTGGCAGTACCAGAGGCTGGGGCAATGGCAGTATGAGGGGCTGCACTGCTGGCACAGAAACAGTATCAGGGGCTGCACTGCTCACACAGTGACAGTACCAGTGGCTGCACTTCTGGCACAGTGGCAGTATCTATGGCTGAACTGCTGGCACAGTGGCAGTATCAGTGGCTGCACTGCTGACACAGTGACAGTACCAGGGTATGCACTGCTGGCACAGTGGCAGTATCAGAGGCTGCACTGCTGACACAGTGACAGTACCAGAGGCTGCACTGCTTCAGAGACTGTACTACTGGCACAGTGACAGTACCAGGGTTTGCACTGATGGCACATTGGCAGTATCAGAGGCTGCACTGCTGGTACAGTTGCAGTACCAGAGGTTGCACTGCTGACACAGTGGAAGTATTGGTGGCTGCACTGCTATCATTATGGCAGTATCAATGGCTGTACTGCTGGTACAGTATCAGTATCAGAGGCTGCACTGCTGGCACAGAGGCAGTATCAGTGGCTGAACTGCTAGCACAGTGGCAGTATCAGTGGCTGCACTGCTGGCACAGTGGCAATATCAATCGTTGCACTGCTTACACAGTGACAGTATCAGTAGTTGCACTGCTGGGGCAATGGCAGTATCAGGGGCTGCACTGCTGGCACAGTTGCAGTATCTGGGGCAGTACTGCTGGCACAGTGACAGCACCAGTGGTTGCAGTACTGGCACAGTGGCAATATCTGTGGCTGCACTTCTGGTAGAATGGCAGTATTAGTCGATTCACTGCTGGCATAGTGGCAGTACCAGAGGGTGCACTGCTGGCACAGTGGCAGTACCAGAGGATTCACTGCTAGCACAGTGGCAGTACCAGTGACTGAACTGCTGGCACAGTGGAAGTATTGGTGGTTGCATTTGTATCACAATGACAGTATCAATGGCTGAACTGCTGGCACAATGTCAGTATCAGAGGCTGCACTGCTGGCACATAGGCAGTATCAGTGGCTGGACTGCTGGCACTGTGACGGTATCAGTGGCTGCACTGCTGGCACAGTGGCAGTATCAGAGGCTACACTGTTGGTACAGTGACAGTATCCAAGGCTGCACTGTTGGCACAGTGACAGTACCAGAGGCTGCACTGCTTCAGAGGCTGCACTACAGGCACAATGACAGTACCAGGGTCTGCACTGTGGCACAGTAACAGTACCAGAGACTGCACTGCTGGTACAGTGACAGTACCAGAGGTTGCACTACTGGCAGAGTGGCAGTATCAGAGGCTGCACTGCTAGCACAGTGGCAGTACCAGTGACTGAACTGCTGGCACAGTGGAAGTATTGGCGGCTGCACTGCTATCACAGTGGCAGTATCAGTGGCTGTACTGCTGGCATAGTATCAGTATCAGAGGCTGCACTGCTGGCACAGAGACAGTATCAGTGGCTGCACTGCCTTCACAGTGGCAGTATCAGTGGCTGCATTGCTTACACAGTGACAGTATAAGTGGATACACTGCTGGCACAGTGGCAGCATCAGTGGCTATGCTGCTGTCTCAGTGGCATTAGTAGAGGCTTCACTTCTGTAACAGTGGTAGTATCAGTGGCAACACTTCTGGCATAGTGCCAGTATTAAAGACTGCATATCTGGCACACTGCCAGTATCAGAGGCTGCACTGCTGGCACAGTGGCACTATGAAAAGGCAGCACTGCTGGCACAGTGGCAGTAACAGAGACTGAACTACTGGGAAAGTGGCAGTATCAGTGTTTGTACTGTTGGGGCAATGGCAGTATGAGTGTCTGCACTGCTGGCATAGAAACAGTATCATGGGCTGCACTGCTCACACAGTGCCAGTAGCAGTGTCTGCACTACTGGCACAGTGGCAGTATCTGTGGCTGCACTGCTGGCACAGTGGCAGTATCAGTGGCTGTACTGCTGGCAGAGCCACTGTGACAGAGGCTGCACTACAGGCACAGTGGTAGTATCTGTGGATGCACTGCAGGGACAGTGACAGTATCAGTGGTTGCACTGCTGGGGCAATGGCAGTATCTAGGGCTGTGCTGCTGGCACAGTGACAGTACCAGTGGCTGCACTACTGGCATAGTGGCAGTATTAGTCATTCCACTGCTGGCGGGAGACACGGTGACAAATGCTTACAGTGCAGCCACTGTCACTCTGCTGGCACAAAGTGTCAGAGGTTTTGCTGCTGGCACAGTGACAGTTTCTGTGGCTGCACTGTAGGCACAGTGGCAGTGTGAGTGGCTACACTGCTGGCTCAAATGTAGGATCAGAGGCTGCACTGCTGACACAGTGACACTTTCAGAAACTGCCGTGCTGGCACAGAGGCAGTGTCAGAGGCTGCACTGCAAGCACAGTGGCAGTATCAGTGGATACACTGCATGACAGAGGCTGCATTGCTGGCACTGTGGCAATATCAGTGATCACGCTGCTGGTATAATGACAGTATTAGTGGCTGTACTGCTATCACAGTGGCAGTAACAGTGGCTGTACTTCTGGCACAGTGGCAGTATCAGTTGGTGCACACTGCTGTCACAGAGGCAGTATCAGACGCTGCATTACAGGCACAGTGGCAGTATCAGTGGCTGCACTACTGGCACAGTGGTAGTATCAGAGGCTGCACTGCTGGCACAGTGACAGTATCAGAGGCTGCACTGCTGGCACAGTGGCAGAATCAGTGGCTACACTGCTGGCACAGTGACGGTATCAGAGCTGCACTGCTGGCACAGAGGCAGTATCAGTGGCCACACTGCTGGTGTACTGGCATTATCAGTGCCTGTGCTCTTGGTACAGTGAAAGTATAATCAGCCACACTGCTGACACAGTCACAATATCAGAGGCCTTGCTGTAGGTGCAAAGAGAGGATCAGCAACTACCCTGCTAGCACTGAGACATTATCAGCAGCAGTACTGCTGTTGTGGTGGCATCATTAGAGTCTGCACTGTTGGTACAGTGGCAGTGTCAGAGGCAGCATTTCTAGTGCATTGGCAGAATCAGAGGTCACACAGCTGGTGCAGTGGCAGTATTGGAAGCCATACAGGTTGTGTAGTTCATAGATTCATAGATATGCGTCAGCAGGAAAGGATCTACTTGGTATATTGAGTCTGCCCATCCCCCCTCTTTACTTGCCTCCCTCTCCCATAGATTCCACCCTCTGCTCCCTAATCAACCCCTTGTGTTTGTCCCATGCCCTCTTGAATCCCTTCATAGTTCTGACCCCCACCACTTCCTCTGGCAAACTGTCCCAGGGCAACACAACCATCTCAGTGAAGAAACTCCTCATGTTCCCCTTAAACCTACCCCCTCCACCCTCAGTCCATGCTCTCTAGATCTATCATTTACCTTTCCTGAAAATAAGCCCCACTTTATTAATCCCTGTCATACTTCAATGTCTCTATCATGTCCCCTCTCTCCAGCGGGTACAAATCCAACACCCTCAACCTCCCTTCGTATGGCTTACCACTTAGCTCTGAGCACCATCTTGGTGGCTCTCTCTCTGTACTCTTTCCATGCCATTAATATCTTTTCATAGGTGAGGCCTCCAGAACTGAACCCTGTAGCCCAGGTGGGGCATCACCATGGATTTGTAGAGTGGCATCAGGACCTCCCGCCTTCTACTAGTTATCCCTCACCCAATGAACACCAGCATTCTGTCTGCTTTGCCCACCGCTTTGCTGCATTGTGTCCCTACCTTGAGGTTGTTTGCGATTATGATTCCTAGATCCTTCACTGCTCACTTGCTTTCATTCCCCCCCGTGTATAGTTGGTTTGAGGATTATTGTACCCCATATGCATCACTGTGCATTTTTTGGTACTAAATTTTAGCTGCCATGTTTCCGACCACATATCCAGCAACCTTAGATCTTCCCTCATAGCCTTCACCCCCTCTGGGGTATCCACCCTGCTGCAGAGCTTCATATCTTCTGCAAAAAGGCAGACCCTCCCCTGCAACCCCTCTGCTATGTCGCTGATGTAGATGTTAAATAAGATGGACCCAATAATGGATTACCTCTGTAATGCCAACATTCGTCTCCTGAATTCCATAAGACCGAATGTCAGGAGACCGACAGGGTCTCAAGTGCAATGCGGGGCTTTGCTCCGCTGCACCTACTGGGGGCTACCCCCACATGCCCCGTAACTAAAATAAACTCTGAGGGAGTGGACCTTGGGTAAGTCAATAAAGTTACAGTGGCCAGAAGAGCACCTCGCAAAACTTTCCACCCTGGGAACAGAGCCTGGATCTGGAATGCCATGCTTGCCAAGCCACTAGGGGCTTAGCCCTCCATGCCATGGGAGCAGTTCAGCCAGCTTTCACATCCTCCCCTCTCTTGTGGTGCCTGACTAGGGGTAGGATAGTGGTTCATCACATCCGCTACCTTACCCCTGTCGGCACCAGTTTCCATTCTGTTGAGCTGGTGTGTGTCAGGCTGCTGGCTTTGGGATCCCAAATGTCAGGATTCCATGTGTTGGCATAAAGAAGGGCTACTCTCTAGCACTGACCCCTGGGGGATCCCACTTGTTACCTCTACCTCCCTGGAATGCATCCCATTTACCACCACCCTCTGGCTTCTACCCGACAGCCAGTTCTGCACCCACCTTGTTATTTTCTGTCCCACCCCCAAAATCTCCAGTTTATTTACCAATCTTCTGTGCAGCACAGTATTGAAGGCTTTCCAGAAGTCCAAATAAGCCACATCCACTGCCCCTCTGATCAGCCATCCTTATCACCCAATCGAAGAACTCAATCAGGTTCGTTTGGCATGACCTCCCCCTGTGAAGCCATGTGGATGGAAGTACTGAAGCCCACTATTCTCCAAGTAGCTAACCACCCTTTCTTTCAATATCACCACCATCACCTTATCCACCACTGATGTGAGGCTGACTGGTTGCAGTATCAGAGAAAACACTGCTTGTGCAGTGGCAGTATCAGAGGTGACATAGCTCATGCAGTGACAGTATCAGAGGCCACACAGCCAATGCAGTGGCAGTATCAGAGGCTTGGCTGCTGGTGCAGTTGCAGTATCAGAGACCATGCTGCTAGTGCAGTGGCCATACCAGTGAGCATGCTGCTGGTGCAGTGACAGAATCAGTTGCTGCACTACTGGTGCAGTGGAAGTACCAGTGGCTGTGCTGCTGGTGCAGTGGCAGTACCAGTGGGTGTGCTGCTGGTGCAGTGGTAGTATCGATGGCTGTACTGCTGTTGCAATGTCAATATCAGTGACCATGGTGTTGGTGCTGTGGCAGTATCAGAGGCCATGCTGCTGGTGCAATGGCAGTATTAGCAGCTGTGCTGGTGGCACAGGGGCTGTATCAGTGACTGCATAGCAGCTGCAGTAACCATATCAGCAGCCACACTGCTAGAGCAGTAGCAGTATCAGTGGCCACACTGCTGGTGCAGTGGCATTATCAGTGGTTGCACTGTGGTTGTAGAGGCAGTATCAGAGGTCATGCTGCCAATGCAATGACAGTGTCAGAGACTGCAGTTATGTTCCAGTGGCAATCATTGGCTTCACTGCTGGTGCAGTGGCAGTATTAGTGGTGATGCTCCTGGTGCAGTAGCAGTATCAGTGGCCATACTGCTAGTGCAGTGGCAGTATCAGCGGACACACTGTTGGTGCACTGGCAGTATCAGTGGTTGCACTGCTGGTGAAGTGCAAGTATCAGCGGCCATACTGTTGGTGCTATGATAGTATTAGAGACTGGAGTGATGTTTCAGTGGCAAAATCAGTGGCTGCACTGCTAGTGCAGTGTTAGTATCAGTGGTGATGCTGCTGGTGCAGTAACAGTATCAACTGCCACACTGCTGATGTAGTGGTAGTATCAGTGGCTGTGCTGGTGGCACAGAGGCTATATTAGTGGCTGCACTGCTGGTGCAGTAACAGTAACAGCTGCCACACTGCTGATGCAGTGGCAGTATCAGTGTTCATGTTGCTGGTGCAGTGGTGGTGTCAGTGGCTGTGCTGCTAGTGCAGTGGAATTATCAGTGGCTCCACCAGTGGTGTAGTGGCACTATCAGAGGCTGTTCTGGTGGCACAGAGGCTGATGCAGTGGCAGTATCAGTGGTTGCTGGTGCAGTGGTGGTATCAGTGGCTGCACTGCTCATGCAGTGGCAGTATCAGTGGCTTCACCACTGGCACAGTGGCAGTATCACAGGCCATGCTGCTGTCATAGTGGCAGTGAATTAAGCCATGATGCACAACAGGGTGTGTGTAATGCTGGGATAACAACATGCCTCAGGTGGTTGAGCACAAGATCACAGGCCAAGTGCAACCAGCACCTGAGAAGTGACATTATCCCTACATGACACACACCCTGAAGGGCATTATTGCTATTATACGATGGTTCTTATATATTAATATTGTGGTGACAAAAATGAGCACATGTAGCTTGCTAAAACATTTCATAGTTGGGCAGAGAACAAGTGTTGGAACATCCTTTTTATGTGTAGGGACATCTGTTTTATAGTATCAGTTGTACAGTTTTATTATTTAATTTTTTTTTTTTGAGGAAACACTCCCCATGTGAAAACACTGCATTATGGGTATGCAAATAATCAATTGTCTGGTATCACTGTAGTGTGTCATGCTATACCAGGCAATTAGATATTTGCATACACATGATGCATTGCATTCATATGTGGTATATTTCCTCATAAAAAATAAAACTGTAAAACTGATACTATCAAAGAGATGTTCCAACACTATAAATGAGATGCTCTGACACTTGTTCTTTGCCTAACTATGAGATGTTTTTGCCATGACAAATATTTTTGTACCCACAATATTAGTAAATAAGGTTTTTATATGAAACTAAGCTTGTGCTACTTCATACGAACACATGAAATTTGCCAGCAGATAAAGGCCTAGAGGTCTATCAAGTCTGCTCGAATGTGCAGCTAGCACTCCTTATTCTGCAGCTGCCCCACCCTTCTCCTACATTAACCCTCCCCCTTGTCTTGTCCTGTTCCTTCCCCTTTTGAAGCAGTCCACTGTTGTACTGGATACCACTTCTGCAGGTAATGCATTCCACCCAGCCACCACCCTCTGTGTAAAAAAAAAACAAAAGTGTCTCCTCATCTCCCTCCTGAATCTTCCTCCCTCCAGTCTCATATCATGGCCCCTGGTGTCCCTCCTCTCCCTTATTTTGAACAGTTCTCTGTACCTGTCTTGATTATTCCTTTCATGTATTTAAAGGTTTCAGTCATGTCCCCCCTGTCCCTCCTCTCCTCCAGTGAGTACATGTTCAACTCCCTCAACCTCCTCTCATATGATAAGTCCCTCAGCCCCATGATCATCTTTGTCACCCTGCACTGCACTCCCTCCAGTAACTTAATGTCCCTCTTCAGGTACGGGCACCAGTGCTGCAAGCAGTACTCCAGGTGCGGTCTAACTAATGACCTATACAGTGGCAGAATCACCTCCTCCCTCCTCAGGGATATACCCCTTGCAATACAACCCAGCATTTTGTTGGCCTTTGCAGCTGCCTTCCTACATTGTGCCGAGTTGTTCATTGACCCTATAATGAGCACCCCCAGATCCTTCTCCTCCTCTCTCTGGGCTAGCTGCACTTCCCCCAGCTGGTAACTCCTCCTTGGGTTCTTCATCCCAAAATGCAGCACCTTGCACTTTTTGGTATTAAACCCCAGTTGCCAGGTGTCTGACCAGGTTTCAAGCTTTACCAGATCATCCTGCAACCCCTGCCATCCCCTTAGGTCATCCACCACTGCTTCTACCTTGGTATCATCAGCAAACAGACTGATCTTGCTCTTGATGTCCCATGATATGTCTGCAATGAATATCCCAAACAACACTAGTCCCAACACCGAGCCCTGTGGAACACCACTCTTCGCTACCCTTGGGTGTGAGAGCTCCCCACCCTCCACCACCCTCTGTTGCCTTCCCTGAAGCCAGTTTCCTACCCATCTCACTAGGTTTGCACCCGCCCCTGTGCCTACTAACTTACTTCCCAGCCTTCCATGTGGCATCTAGTCGAATGCCTTACTGAAGTCCAGATACAGGACATACACTGCATGGCCCCTGTCCAGTTGCCTAGTTACCCAGTCATATAACTCCACCAGGTTGGTTTGGCAGGATCTGCCATGTATGAAGCCATACTGTCTGCTGTCCTGTAGTCCTTTGGCCTCTAGGAGGGCCACCAGCCTCTCCTTCAGGATAGGCTCCATTAGCTTACCCATGATGGATGTGAGGCTCACTGGTCTGTAGTTTTCCGGTTCATCCTTTGGGGCCACTCTTGTGGAGGGGCACCACATGAGCCATCCTTTAGTCCTGAGGTACACACCCCAAATGTAGTGAGGCATTAAATAGGTCTGCCAAAGGTCCTGCAAGGACCTCTGCCAGCTCCTTCAGTACCCTGGCGTGGATGCCATCTGGGCCTGGCACCTTGTCCACCCTCAGTGCCTTCAAACCATCCCAAACTCTGCCCTCCATGATTTCCCCATCTGTCACCCCTTCCCCTGTTTCTGCCATTTCTCCCCCCTTGGGTGTCACCCCTCTTCTCTTTAGTAAATACTGAGCAGAAGTACTCATTTAGTGCTTCTGCCTTATCTCACCCTGCTTCCACCCAACCCCTCTCCTTCCTAATCCTTACTATGTAGTCCTTACAGCTCCTTTTCTCCCTGATGTACCTAAAGAAGTTGCAAGACATCACGTTCTCTTGGTAAGATGTGGTCATGTGTGTGCCTGGACTTCATTTAGTGATGTTATACTGAGATAACAGTAATCCCAGGCACACACTGACCAATCAAAGCTCAGAGGCTCTTTTTGCCATTGTATAATGTTTGCATCTTTAAGGGGTTGAAGTTGATAGCTGTGTTCCCAACAACTGCATGACCCTAGTTGTGTGTGTAGCTGGGTGCCTTTAAGTTGGAAGCAGAGTGTTGGCTCCATCTGAATGGTCACATTGCAGTCTATGTGCCCTGGAGCCCCTGACATTCTTTGGGGCAAGGAAAAATCACATAAAGTTGACCTTATGGGCACCAAGATGAAGGACTCTGGCACTATGCGTTAAGGCTAACCTCGGCAGTGAAAACTAGAAACATATGGGAGTGCATTGTAAGATTTGGATTGCTACTGATGACTAACTCCATTATTCATATTTGATGGCTCTGATCTAAGTAACTGTTCCAGATGATCTGACTAGATGATCTGAAGTAATTTGAATAACTTGACTGGATAATGTGGTATACAGTAGCTACACAATTATTTGGCCAGGCTTATCATCATGTATGAGATCTGTTTTGTGACTCTAATTGAAATATGTTATTCTTAAAAATTATTGTGTGAACTTGTATAAATCTCTCTTTCTCATAATTTATATTCTTTTATGATTGACAGGAGACCTTTTCAGAATCTGGCCTTAATAAGAGCTTGCATTTCAATTTGTGTAAAGATTCCTGTAGATGCCAATTTTTCTTGGGACCCTCCCTGCAAACCATTTGATCTCAACCAGGGGTAAACTTTAGCTAACTCACAGCAGATTGATGCACTAGTCTAAAATTATAATGACCAATCTGGTGCACTTATACAGTAAAACATAAGTGCTTTGTGGGACCTTCAAATCCTGCTTCTGACAGAATTCAACAGAATTTCAGAAATTCCACTGAATCCCATAAAATTCCATTGGAAGAGGACTTTCAAAATTAAAAAGTGATTGCACCTTTCTATTTAAACAACAAATTAATAATTCATGGTTTACACAAACCACTGATTACTGTTCCTTGGTTTACATAAATCTCTGATTAGTGTTCTTCAGTTTACATAAACCTCTAATATAGTGTTCTTCAGTTTACATAAACCTCTGACTAGTGTGACTTAGTTTATATAAACCTCTGATTGATGTTTCTCAGTATGCACATACAGCAGATTAGTGCTCCTTGCTTTACATATACAGTTGATTAGTGTTCCTTGTTTTTATATACAGTTGATTAGTGTTCTCTACATTAACAGCTGATGAGTGCTCTCAGTTTATACAAACCTCTCGTTAGTGTTCCTCAGTTTACATAAAACTCTGATTAGCGTTTCTCAGTTTATATAAACCTCTGATTAGTGTTCCTTGGTTTATATAAGCCTCTGATTGGTGTTCCTCAGTTTACATCAACCTCTGATTAATGTTCCTCAGTTGACATAAACAGCTGATGAGTGTTCCTTGGTTTATATAAACCTCTGATTAGTGTTCCTTGGTTTGCATAAACCTCTGAATAGTATTTCTCAGTTTATATAAACCTCTGATTAGTGTTCCTCAGTTTACATCAACCTCTGATTAATGTTCCTCAGTCTACATAAACAGCTGATGAGTGTTCCTCGGTTTATATAAACCTCTGAATAGTGTTTCTCAGTTTATATAAACCTCTGATTAGTGTTCCTCAGTTTATATAAACCTCTGATTACTGTTCCTTGGTTTACATAAACCTCTGATTAGTGTTCCTCGGTTTACATAAACAGCTGATTAGTGTTCCTTGGTTTACACAAACAGTGTCCCTCGGTTTACATAAACCTCTGATAACTGTTCCTTGGTTTATATAAACCTATGATCATTGTTTCTTGGTTTACATAAACCAATGATCAGTGTTTCTCAGTTTACATAAACCTTTGATTAGTGTTCCTTGGTTTACATAAACCAAACCTCTGATCAGTCTTCCTCGGTTTACATAAACTTCTGATCAGTGTTCCTCGCTTTACACCAACCTCTGATCGGTCTTCTTCAGTTTACGTTAACCTCTGATCAGTGTTCCTTGGTTTACATAAACCTATGGTCAGTGTCCCTAGGTTTACATAAACCTCTGATCAGCGTTCCTCAGTTTACATAAACTTTTGATCAGTGTTTCTTGGTTTATATAAACCTCTGATTAGTGTCTCTCGGTTTACATAAACCTCTGATAAGTGTTACTCAGTTTACATGAACCTCTGATTAGTGTCCCTCAATTTACGGTTTATATATAAACCTCTAGTTAGTGTCCCTCAGATTACATAAACCTCTGATCAGTGCTCTAGCTTACATAAACCTCTGATCAGTTTTCCTCGGTTTACATAAACCTCTGATCAGTGTTCCTTGGTTTATATAAATGGCTCATGAGTGTCACTTGCTTTACATAAACCTCTTATTAATGTTTCCCAGTTTACATAAACTCTGATTAGTGTGCTTCTGTTTATATGAACCACTGAACAGTGTTCTTCAGTTTACATAAACCTCTGTTCTAACATGGCAAAAACTTGTGTCAAAGTGAGCTGTGCGATTGGTTGAAAACGCAGCAGGTGACCAATATCTAGCGGTATTAATCCAGCGAGAGCCCACTGTTGCAGTACCTCTGCAAACCACCTTTACATTGGCAGCAGTGAAAGGAAACAGAATACAGGTAGCGCGCTTGCAAATGGTGCCAGACAGAGAGAGACAGTTTGTGTCGGGATGTATGCTTGCCTGTAGATGGCGCAGGTGATGCACCAGTCAGACAATGATTGTTGGCAGCTCAGCGGAGTGGTGTAGAAGCTCGGGACATATTGACAGAACAGTGGCGAGTTGCAGGACTAAAGTAGTGAGAGAAGTGTCTCAACGAGGAACAGGTGTGTCTGAGTTGACGGAGATATAAGTGAGAATGAGGTATTATGGTTAGTGAAATGAAGTGGTCACCAGCAAATGAGTGTCAGAGAACACAACAGAGCACTTTTGGGACATTTTGTGAGGAGTACAGAGAAAAAGTAGATGTCTCCCAGAATGTAGCAGTCTCATGTATGTCGCCAGCGTATGAAGAAACAGGAAAACGTTAAAACTGTCACTTAGAATGAAAAAAAAATAAAGTAGTGCTTGTGTGAGGCGGCAATGCGAGCTTCACATTTGTTCATAATTACTAGACACTACATAACTGTATGTCAAGGGTTGAATGTGCACGCGCGCGGCTAAACATCTTCAGCAGTTCAAAAGCAGTACCCTGCACCATGGTTTGTCCAGTACAATTAGTCATGGTGTGAGTGTATATATGGTTGTAACTAAAAGTGTTTTGTTAAGAATAATTCCCCTTGCACTTTCCATGTTACAAGCGCATTAATCTCCTCCAGAGTCGGGCTGTACCGGTGGATTAATGCCTGGTGGGTGGTTGGAAGCATGAGGCCACCCCCACCCGGACATTAATCCACCGGTAGAGCCCTCCTCTGTTGGGGATTAATGCTTACATTAGTGTCTCTCGGTTTACCTAAACCTCTGATTAGTGTTCCTCTGTTTACATAAACCTCTGATCAGTGTTCCTTGGTTTCCATAAACAGATGATCAGTGTCCCTCAATTTACATAAACATCTGATCAGTGTTCCTTGTTTTACATAAACAGCTGATTAGTGTTCCTCAGTTTACTTAAATCTCTGATCAGTGTTCCTCAGTTTACATGTACAGCTGACGATTGTCCCTCAGTTTAAATAAACCTCTGATTAGTGTTCCTTGGTTTTCATAAACCTCCGTTTAGTGTCCTTCGGTTCACGTAAACTTCTGATCAGTGTTCCTCAGTTTAGGCTGCTCAGCTATTCTCTATGCTTATGACCTGATCATCTACACTAGTTCTTCTAGTATTGCTTGCATAAACACATCACTTACTTCAGACTTCAATAAGGTCTTAGACTGGCTACTAGACCGTAAGCTTGTACTAAATTAAAAGAAAACTAAAGACATGCTCCTAGGTTCTGCTCCGAAGATTAAGACCTGTTCCAGTTTGCTGGAGGTTCTTCACCCAGGAGGATTTCCACTTGAAAGTGTTACTTCCTTCAAGTACCTTGGGATCCTGCTGGACCAGTCCCTGGATTTTAATCTTCACATTCAGTCCTCGTGCAAAGCTGTAAACTTGAAACTAGGAGTAGCTTACAAAACGAGCTACATGCTTACACCCTCGGCCAAATTAGCAATTGCCCGAGGTATTCTGCTCCCAACCCTTACTTATGGTGCCTCTATTTTTACCTCTGCGCATAAAACCTCCCTACTAAAATGGGACGTAACTTAAAACAATATATGCCGATTTGCCTCTTCGTCACCTCGACTCAAACATCACTGCCTTCTTTATAAGGATCTGAATTGGCTCTCACCCTTTGCCAGTAGACAATACTACCTTGGATCACTAATGGACTTGATCATCTGGGAAAAAAACCCATCCCAGCTGGTGGCGTTGCTGGTACCTCAACCATCCTCCCATGGCCTGCGATCAGCTGACAAATCCTTGCTCTATGTTCCGAGATGTCGGACGACTAAAGGCACAGGGGCCTTCCAATTCTCTGCTCCCAGGCTATGGAATGTTCTTCCACTCAACCTCTGGCTGTCTCAGTCTCACTTTGGATTTAAAAGTGAATATCGTCATTATCTATCCTTAGCTGATGCTTGTACATGCTTTGACCCAACCTGAAGCTCCTGAGGCTTACCAGTAATGTCACCCCTGCTCTAATCCAGCTCCAAGACTGTCTCCTCTTCCCCACCCCATATTTTTCCTTCTCTTTGTAAATAACTTCTTGACTACTAGCTCTCTTCCTTCTCGAGCCTTGTTGCTGGCCATCCACTGTTGTTTTGCCAATTACCACCCCTGACCTTCCTTTTGTCAGTCTTTCTTGTTATGTTTGAACATTCCTCACATTTCTCTCTATATAACCTTACTATCTTGTTAACCCTTTCACTCCACAGGTCAGGTCCATGGTTTCTGCACTTATTATATATCTTACTGCCATTATCTGTATAATGCTTGCCATTATTTTTTGTTGTTTCTACCCACTGTATTTTTGTAGCACTGCTGTACTGTTCCTCTATTTGTATTATTGTACCCATGTTGCTGTTGTTCAACTGTTCTCCTTTTGTTGTACTCTCCTGGGTCGTGCCTGAAAATAGTCATTTTATGGCTAGTGCACCTACCCGGTTAACAAAAACTAAATAAATAAAAATAAATAAAAGATAAACAGCTGATTAGTGTCCTTCTGTTCACATAAACCTTTGATCAATGTTCCTCGGTTTAGATAAACAGCTGATTAGTGTTCCTCGGAATACATAAACCTCTGATCAGTGTTCCTCAGTTTACATAAACTGCCAATTAGTGTCTCTCGGTTTATATAAAACTCCGATCAATGTTCCTCGGTTTACATAAACCTCTGATCGGTGTCCCTCAGTTTATATAAACCTCTGATTGGTATTCCTCATTTTCATAAACCTTTGATCAGTGTTCCTTGCCTTATAAACCTCTGATCAGTGTTCTTGGTTTATATAAACCATTAATTAGTGTTCCTCGGTTTACATAAACAGCTGATCATTGTCCCTCGGTTTACATAAACCTCTGATCAGTGTTCCTTGGTTTACATAAACCTCTGATTAGTGTCTCTCAGTTTACATAAACCTCTGATTCATGCCCTCGGTTCACATAAACCTCTGGTCAGTGTTCCTTGGTTTTACATATATAGCTGATTGGTGTTTCTCGTTTTCATAAACCTCTGACCAGTGTTCCTCAGTTTACATAAACCTCTGATTAGTGTCTCTCAGTTTACATAAACCTCTGATTAGAGTTCCTCGGTTTACATAAACCTCTGATCAGTGTTCTCAGTTTACATAAACAGATGATCAGTCCATCGGTTTACATAAATCTCTGATCAGTGTTCCTATGTTTACATATATAGCTGATTGGGGTTCCTCAGTTTTCATAAACTTCTGACCAGTGTTACTCAGTTTACATAAATCTCTGATCAGTGTTCCTCGGTTTTACTTCCTCTGAGCACTGTTCTTGGTTTACATAAGCCTCTGATTAGTGTTCCTCAAAGTGTCCCTCGGTTTACTTAAAGCTCTGATCAGTGTCCCTCGTTTACATAAACCTCTGATCAGTGTTCCTCAGATTACATGAACAGCTTATTAGTGTCCCTCAGTTTACATAAACTTCTGATCAGTGTTACTCAGTTTAAATCAATAGCTGATTAGTATCCCTTGGTTTACATAAACAGCTGATTAGTGTTCCTGTTTAGATAAAAAGCTGATTAATATCCCTCAGTATAAGTAAACATCTGACTAGTGTTCCTCAATTTACATAGTTCTCTGATCAGTTTTCCTTGGTTTACATAAACCTCTGATCAGTGTTTCTTGGTTTACATAAACCTCTGATCAGTTTTCCTCAGTTTATATAAACCTCTGATTAGTGTTCCTACATAAACCTCTGATTAGTGTTCTGCTGTTTATACAAATGCTGAACCATTAGGTTTCCACAAATTTCAGAAAATGAATCCACAGTTTATGTAAAAATACTTTTACAATCCCGCATAATCTACTGAAAAATTGCAAAAAACATTTAGTAAGTGGAGTTAATCCTCCTGAATTCTGCTGGTACAAATTTGCTTTCTGCACAGATCTTCAATAACTGCAAATCAAGAACTGTTTCATGATTTTGTTCACATTTCTCCTGCTCCTGCATTGCTCCCTCACTCCCAGTAACAGTGAAAAATGTGCCATAAGCTGCCTTGCTGTCACACCAGTAGTGCTGCTGCTTGCGGCACGAATTGCCCATGTTCCGGAGCAAACTCAGAATGTCAGAGGTCAACCGGTGGAGAACAGTTGAGCATCTGTTGGACTATTGTCCTCCGCGGGATGTAAGGATGCATCACCTGTGCATACCTGCCTCCTAGTGACGACTAGGGTAGGTAGCCCGGGGACCACAACATTGAGGGTAGGAGGAGTGGCAGCTGCCAATATCTTACATTTGGGAGCATGTGTAGGACCATCTAGGTGGCATTGCGCATCCACCCTCCCAAGAAACTGAAACACACATGGGAGGGAAAAAAAGAGGCCTGGCAAGCATAATTCTCTGCCCTGTCTCACCCTGTCCCTCCGATTTAGCACAGACCCTCCCCTGTCTCCTGTCCCAATTGTTACTTTAGAGACCCTTCCCTTTCTTGCCAGCTATTAATTTTCTCCTACTTTCCCCTTTTTACTTAGGGGATCACCAGTTCTGACCGGGCTCAAGTCCTCCAAATGAACCCGCATTTGCGGTTCAAATTCCTGACTAGGCACTGCAGCCACCTGCTTCCTCTGAACTTAGGTAGGGTGCTGCTGAATGTTCAAATTTGGTACCTACCCTCTGGGGCTGTTGTGCACACTTCTGCTTCACTTTACCAGCCCTCTTCTGAAGCAGAGCCTGTAAAGCTGCTCAGACCATCCAGTTTTGATTTGTAGCCGGCATACCCAACTTCTCTGAGTTGTTTCACTGCTTTGGGGCCGAATTAATCACAGTTTTAGTTTCTGGGTTGAATTTTCTCCCATCCTCCCACCCCCACCACCGTTCTCCATTAAATACAATAGCTAGCCTACAGACCCACCTCTGCTCCAAGCAGGCTAGTCTACCACTTAAAGGTGAAAGAACCCAGAATGTTTAACTACTCCTGGTAACTTAAAAGTGCAGGAACACTAAATGTTTTAGCTACTCCTGGTAACAAGGCCAGTGTATCAGCACACTGGAAATAAGGCACCTGACCACAAGATTAATTTTAAGGCACCTGACAACAAGATTAATTTTTTTGCGAAGGGATCACTGAGTGTTTTCGGCTGTGCACGCCTCTCCTCCTTGTCCTCCGGGAAATCCTGTCTTCCTTCCTAACTAACCCTATCACCCCATCCAGCCTTGTAAGTAATTTCTCCTTATCAACCTGCACCCTCCCCTGTCTTACTCACATCTTCACCTCAGGTGCCCATCCCTCCACTAGTTCTCATTTAAGTTTTGACCCAACTACTTCCTTGGATGAGCTCATTGAAATGCATGGCACCCCTAGCACTTCTGGTAGTATGTGTCCTCCTCCAATACCAGGTTACCACCTGGCCAGCACTGACCTGCCTGCTAAACCCATGGTGGGGTATCCCTGTGGCTTCTACAACCAACAGCATCCTGCAGCCCATCCCTGCCACCCAGACTCGTCCTATGCCAAACTCCCCCAAAGTCCCCATCCCCCTCTCCCTGCTAATGCTGCCAAACCTCTGTCATCCTCCCTCCCATCCTCCCTCCCTCCCTCTCAATGGCCTGCAAACCCAGAAATCAGAAACCTGTATCTCTGCTTAAGGCACTCAAGTTCCTCATTATATGGAACTCCGTGTTACTCCTCCTTCTGTTGGGAAACATCCACCCTAACCCCGGACTAATGCAGCTTCCCCAGACCCACAGCAGTAACAATGGAGCCATTACACTGGCGTTATTAAACATCGGATGTCTCTCCAATAAAATTGATCTCCTTCAGGTCTGGGTGGCCCATCATGGACCTGATGTTTTAGCCTATGATCAAAATGTGGCTCTCCCCAAGGTGCCTGACAGTGCCATACATCTTTTTTTTTTTTAATATAATATTTATTAAAGTTTCAACAAAAACACCAGACAGGATCAAGGTGTCAGAACCAGATACACATATACAAGAACAGGATACATGATCCCATCCCCCAATTACACCCCATGTACCCCCCACACAGTCCTGAGGCTTATCAATCCAGAGGTCATAATTATGTGAAGAAAGATCTAAATAGAAAATAAAGTATGTAATGGGGCCTAAATCCTCTTGTATTTGGAATTATTATTGTTAAGACTCAAAATAGTTCTTCCACTCAAAGATTAGCTAGTAACTCGTTAAGCCATTCAGAATAAGAGACAACTTCCGTGATTTTCCAATATTTAAGTACCAGCTTTTAACTGACATGGAAATCAAAGCAATATAATATTTCCACTTCTTAACTGAAATCCATGAATAATCCCCCAGCAACAAACCTCCGGGTAAATAGGTCTGTTAATCTGAGCAAGGGTCAGCCCTACCCTTAATACTCTCCTATAGGGCGGTTATCTTAGGACATTCCCAGAAAATATGAAACAACGATCCTTCCACCTGCAAGCACCTCACACATTTGTTTGAACTTATTACTCCCCATTTGGCCAATTTCTGTGGAGAATAGTAAAGGTTGTGCAGGATATTGAACTGCATTAAATGCAACCTAACTTGTGTGACAAAATGGTGGCAATTCCTCCATATGGCCGACCAATCCTTGTCCCAATGTGGGAAAGAAGCAGACCAAAATTCTGTGGGTCCAAACGGATCCAGGAAACGCCAGTCATATAGGGTGTTATATAGTTTGGAAATTGCCTTAGGGAATAAACTAAGGGCCCAGATCCGACTGAAAAAGAGAAATTTGAGGCTAGAGGATAGCCGCCTTCAAATTTTTAACAGGGAGATGTCTGAGCTGCAAAACTTTAAAATATTCTGTCTTTTGTAGTCTAAACTTGACATAAAACCATCCATAGATAAGCAAGTTCCATCTTCCTTGAGAAATGAAGATAGTTTTCCTTCTCCCAATTTAGGTAGCCACGAGGGGATAACATCTTGCTGTCTATTTTAAAGCTGGGGAGTTCCAAATCGATTGTGATGCATCTAGACAGTGTTTATATTTTAAAATCCACACAACTGTGAATGAATTCTAATAGATGTTGCGATTGTAGTCTCCTTTAATTTTTCTGCAGGGAAGATATGTTAGGAACAGTAATGTGGAAAGGGCTAACTTAACTGATCGAATCAGTTCCTGTTCTATTTGAGCCAAACGGGACGACGTGGGAATATCAGATCCAGCCACTTGAGGTATTTATGCTTTACAAGCCCAGTAATACAAATTGAGGTATAGTAGTCATAAGCCACCCTTAAATTTAGGTGCAGCAAGCTTTATGGTAGGCTAGTCTCGACTTCTTTTTAGCCCAAATAAAATCTGTTATTAAGCTTTGAGCTTTTTTGAACCAGTCTCCAAATATGAAAATATTAAGTAATTGAAGGGGATATAGTAGCCTCGGCAGAACATTCATCTTGACCAAATTTATTCTCCCCCATAGAGAAATGGGGAGGGTCGACCAGCGAGTTAACCCCTGGGACACCATCAATAATGTCGCCTCCAGGTTTTTCGTGATAGTAAGTTGTGTATCCCTGGTTAGTTCGATGCCCAAATACCTCAAGGAGTCCCTGGACCATAATAGACCGAGGGCCATGATATTATTCTTAAAGACTCTATGGTTTAAGGGGAATACAATAGACTTTCCGACATTTAGCTTGTAGTTCGATAATTTACTGAATTGCTCAATTATGTCCAGCATGGCAGGGATACTGTAGATGTTTCTGGGTTAGATAACTGCAGGAGCAGGTCATCCGCATAAGCGGCCACTTTGAGCTTGGTACCTGAAATAGTAAGCCCCTGAACCCTTGGACACAGAACTAATCTGCAGATTAACAGTTCCAAATAAAGGTTAAAGAACAGGGGAAGGGGACAACCTTGCCTTGTGCCGAATATAAGGTAAAAGACTCAGAGAATGCACCATTTCCAGAAATCCTGGCAGTGGGATTCTGATAAAGAGCTCTCGCCCACATCTGGAATTGTTGGGGAAAACCGAAAGCTTTTAAGGTTTGAAGCAAAAAATTCCAATTCACTCTGTCAAAAGCCTTCTTGGCGTCCAGGGACACTAACGCCACTGGAAAGGGGGCATCCCTGGAGGCCGAGAAGACATGTGAGAGAGTGTGAAGGTGATCTGGAGATGATCTGCCCTTCATGAAACCCACCTGGTGTGAGCCTGTTAGGCCAGGGAGAACTAAACCAAGCCTGTCAGACAAAATTTTGGTTAGAATTTTGATATCCTGGTTCAACAATGAAATGGGTCTGTAGCTTTCCACACACTCTAAATTTTTACCTGCCTTCCGCAGTAATACAATAAGTGCCTCAAAGAGAGTGGGATCAACCCGTGTGCTGGATAGGATGGATCAAAAGGAAAGGAGATGTGGGGCAACTAGTTCTTTAAAACACTTATAAAACGGAAGAAAACCATCCATTCCCGGTGTTTTATCCGAAGGAGGCCCTGAATCACCTCCATGATTTCTGAGGTAGTAATAGGGGCTGTCAACTTCCTACCAGAGGTTCAGAAAGACAAGGTAGATGGGTCTCTGCTAAGTAAGAGGAGAGCA
This sequence comes from Neoceratodus forsteri, assembly GCA_016271365.2. Taxonomy (NCBI): domain Eukaryota; kingdom Metazoa; phylum Chordata; order Ceratodontiformes; family Ceratodontidae; genus Neoceratodus; species Neoceratodus forsteri. Next base: position 39,084,988 of record CM028134.1, read on the forward strand.
TGGAATCAGTGGGCGGATTGGGCATGTCACCATATAACTTTTTATAATAATTGGCAAACTCTGAGACAATCTCTTGAGGGGAACATTTTAGGGATCCATCCATACTGGAATGAATAGGGGGGGATAAATCGGGCCGATTCAAGTTGCTTAATTCTTTGGGTCAACAATTTCCTCGCTTTCTCCCCCTGATCTATATAGGAGGCTTTCGTGCAAAGGATGGCAAATTCTGCTTTCTCATTTAGCATACTTATATAGGAATCCCTCAATTTAGCAAGGTTTTGTTTAGCCTCATCCGAAGAATTCAATTGTGGATTGGTTTCAGTGATCTGATTTGGGCAAGCAGTGCCCTCTGCTTTTCCTCCTGCCTCCTCTTCGTGCAGAGGCCATCCCAATTAAGATACCCCAAGATATGCCTTAAAGTCATACCATAATAAGTCAGGCTGATCCCTTGGGTACAATTCAACTCAAAAATTGTGTGATGTGTTTAATACAGTCTCTACTTTTGGAGTTCTTAAGCAATTGGTCATTCAATTTCCATCTAGATTGACGCTTGGGAAGGGAAGTTAGAACCAATTTACATGACACGAGGGAATGGTCAGAAGGGGGACAGGGTGAATGACTGAGGCTGTAACACCCGGCAGTAGTGCCTGGGGTGATAACAGGTAATCAATACGGGATGCCAACCTGTGAACAGGGGATATAAAAGTGTATTCCCCATTCTCAGGGTGTAGAACCCTCCATATATCGCACAAGCCCAGTCTATCCATTAGGTAGTGTAATGCCCGCTGTGCCGGGGAAGGTATATCTGAGACAGAACCTGAGAAGTCCTTACCCAGATCCATCACTAAATTCCAGTCTCCCCCTAGAATTGTAGTGGAGGGCAATAAAGAGAGGATATTATTGAGTAGTCGCATAAAGAAAAGAGGGTCATCCCTATTAGGACCATAAATGCTACCCAACACAAATTCCATGGAGTACATAGTACCTTTTACCAATATATACCTGCCATGTGGGTATTTAATTTCCTGCAAAACCTTAAATGGGATATTCCTGTTGATAAGAATTAAGACCCCGTAACTCTGAGAAGTACCCTGAGCAGAGAAGACCTGCCCTATCTGCAAACGTCTCATCTGAATGGCTTCCAAGTCTAACAAATGGGATTCGTGAATAAAAGCAATATTAGTGTGCAAAATGTCCAGATGTTTCAAAATCTTGTATTGTTGTTTTTTTTTTTGGACCCCCTTGACATTCCAGGTTGAAAAACAAAGATCATTGGCCATCCGTCTTATCCAGTAAATAGAAGTAGTACCAAATGGTAAGGAAAACTAGAAGACAAACACACAATCTACTGATTCTGGACTGTGCCCCTCGCCCCCTCTCCCCACCCCCAATCCACCCTGTTTCCCAATACCCCCAAAAGTAACCAAAGAAATATCCCCAACCCTATGCATTCTTAAGTCCCCCAACCCACCCCAATTTCTTTTTTTTGTGCTACGCTTAGCAGCTCGTCGCAAAAATCGCCTTCCCTCCTGACCTCCCTCCAAAATCTCCCCACTACCTCCATGTATGGAAATTAGCTGGAAGCAAGGAACAGCTCAATAGGTTTATTAACTTCAGAAAGCTGTCTAATCGAATGTTTCCTCGATCCCAAGGAAACCTGCTCTTTTAACCCCTTTAAACCTAACTACACCTTCCACCCATTCTGTAAACCACTTTATTCCTAGTTGGCCCCCTTTGTTTAGAAACTCCCTCGAGTACCCAGACTCTGGGTAGTCCATTACTCTTTCCCACTGCCGTGGTTCAAAAGATTGCCACTCCAAATATTCCTCGGAGCGCAGTAAGAGGCATATCCCTGTTTGTTCCCGCAGCTCCTTCAATCGCGGAACACCCAGGACTGCTGACACCGTCAGCAAGCCAGAGTATAATCCTACAAAGATATTCCACCAAGGAGAGAGGTTATACAAAGTTAAAAGCAGCAACCCACCCCCCCGATAAAGGAGCTGTCAGAACATTTGTTAACAACCTCTCCCCGGCTATTCCATCGAAGGGAAGCACAAAACAAATCAAGCTTCTCAGCTTGGTGGTAACCACCTCCAAAACTAGCATTATGCTCCCTTGTGTGGCAACCAGGTGCAACTGCCATCTCTTATCCCATTTAAGTCCACCCTCGGTCTGAAAGCACAGGAAAATGAAAAAATGGCAACAAACTCAAAACAAAAGAAATCCAAGGAGAGTCTCAGTAAAAGGAAAGTGCAAGCCCTCCGCTATCACTGTCATACCCCCCACCTATTTTCCATCCAACCGCCCTCACTGCAATATTATCCTCCCAGTGTACTCTTATACACGCCCGCGTCTGGGAAGGAACACCTACCCCTAGTCAAGAATCCGACTCTGGGAGGGGGGGAGACAAAATAGGGGATTTAGCTGAATCAAATTAGTATTCCTGGTGCATACAGTAGTTGAGACCTAGCCCAAACTTAACAATGGACATTGTTTATCCATGGGGACATCCTTTTTATATTTCTTCTCCGTAAGTACCTTACCAAATCCCTGAGGCTTGCCCATAACTCCGGTTCGATGCCATGAGTAACTCAGCTAACCCTACAAACATGGCCCCGAAATATTATTCCCCTGTTAAATCCAACGTTAACCTTATAATAGCATTAACTGTAACAAGAGTTGAATCAGCAGAAACACAACAAATACAACTTTATGCCCCTTAATGGAGCCATTTGTGAAAACAGGTCCTGGTCTAAATAACAATACAGTGTCCAGTCCAGACTTCACCGGTCTAGCCTTCTCTGGTAATGCTCCATACAGCCGATCTTAACTCCTACACTCAGGATAGGGCATTACGGTGACATCCGGCGCATCCTCAAGTGTCTCTAAATAGGTCAGGCATAGCAGTCTTAAGGCCTGCAGTTGCTGATTCCACATCATCATACGAGTGCCACAGACCCAAAAACTGTACCTGCAATTTAGCAGGTACTGCATCCTAAATTTGAGACCAGCGGCGATCAGCTTAGTGACCTAGGGGTGGAAGGTGGACCTCCGTTGTCGTTACTGTAGTAAGTCTGAACGCTCTGATTTTACTCCTTCCCATTATAATTCCTGTATAGCCTTTATTTTAGCGAAAAAGTGCTGCTTCTTCAAAAAATTTAAGAAGCGGAAGATTAATGGCCGGGGGGGAGCCCCGATCGGAGGTTTTGGCCTCAATGCTCTATGGGACCGCTCTATAATGTAGCAGGGACCGTAGGAGAGGGCCCTACAACTTTCTCCAAGAACTTTTGTACAAATAAAAAGGGATCCTGCCCTTCTTCCAACTCGGGGAGGCCGATGATCACCGTGTTGTTCCTGCGGCTATGACCCTCCAGGTCTTCCAATTTCTGCTCCATTTTGGTGATTTTTTGCTTGACTTGAACCAGCTCTGGGTCCTGCTTATCTATTCTTCTTTCCAGTGAGGTGAGACAGATCTCAGAATCCGATGTCCTCAAAGTTATGTCTTCTATAGCCTGAGAGATGGTTTTAATTTCAGATGTGAGGTTTTTAGTTCTTCTTGAAAGGTAGAAACTCATCCAAAACCTGGCGAGTGTTAAATACCTGATCGGATTCTGCTGTGCTGGTGCTCAGTGCAGGATCAAGGAGTTAGCACGTGGCTTTTTGGGCCTTCTCAGAAGTGGCTGGAGGCATGTGTTTAGGCTGTAGCTTCTTCTAGTGACCTCCATCCTCCCAAACTACCCCAGTGCAGTTCTGCAGAGTTTCCCACACCACTGGGTTACCTTTGCTAGGTTCACAGTATTATATTCTAATAAAAATGTGTAACAATAGTGGTGGTGAGCAGGAGAAGTTAGATAAGGTGTCTTTAGGCTCACTGCATCACGTGACCCCAGTGCCATCCGACCTGATGGCGACAGGCTATTCAGAGATGACAGAATTGAGAAATGGGGCAGTGGCTGTGCAATCTACCTTCATCTTAATCTCCTTTCAACACCTCCTTGGAGACTGGGAATATACCAGGGACTGGAGGATGGCTCACATGGTGCCCCTTCACAAGAGTGGGCCCAAGGACCAACTGAGCAACTACAGACTGGTGAGCTTGACTTCCATAGTGGAGAAGTTGATGGATACCATTCTGAAGGAGAGATAGATAATCTTTCTTGATAGCATGGTCTGCAGAACAAGAGACAGCATGAGTTTGTCACGGGAAGATCTTGCCAAACTAACCTGATTGACTTCTTCGACTGGGTCACTAGGGTGGTTGATGAAGGCCATGCTGTGGATGTCCTGTATCTGGACTTAAACAAGACTTTTGACTCAGTGCCACACAGGAGGCTAATGAGCAAACTGGGACATGGGGCGGGGGAAGAAATGGTGGGGTGGGTGGTGAGCTGGCTGCAGAGGGTAGTTGTAAGGGGGAAGACATCCAAGCCAAGGCTAGTAATAAGTGGGGTACCACAGGGTTCAGTGCTGGGCCCTGTTCTGTTCAATGTCTTTACTGGAGACATTGCAGAGGGGGTCAAGAGTAAGATCAGCCTGTTCGCGGACAACACTAACATTTGTGCAAAAGTGGACAATGAGGAAGGGAGGCAAGCATTCAGAGAGGATCTAGCTAAACTAGAGCACTGGTCTAGGTAGTTGCAGTTGGGGTTTAATGCTGTGAAGTGCAAGGTCATGCACCTTGGAGCCATAAATCCCAGGAACAGCTACTGGCTGGGGGAGTGCAGATAACAGCTTCAGAGGAGGAAAGGAACCTGGGAGTAATAGCTACAGGGGACATGAAGGTATCAGCACAGTATAGAAGGGTGGCAGCAAGGGCAAATAGGATGCTGGGGTGCATTGCCAGAGGGATCACCTCTAGAAAGGAGGAGGTCATCCTGCCCTTGTATAGATCACTGGTGAGGCCACATTTGGAGTACTGTGTACAGTACTGGTGTCCATACCTTAAAAAGGATGGGAGATTACTGGAGGGGGTGCAGCATAGGGCTGCAATAATGATCATGGTACATGGGGAGTTGCCATACTAGGAAAAGTTGAAGGAGCTCAACATGTATTTGCTGGAAGAGAGAAGAGAAGAGAAAGAGGGGACATGATAGAGACATTCAAGTACTTGAAAGGCATAAAGAAAGTCAGGGAGGGAAGAGTGTTCTGCTTAAAGGGGAAGGGTCATAGGGCACAGTCTGAAGTTGGAAGGAGAAGGTTTAGAAGGAAGATGAGGAGGCACTACTTCACAGACAGAGTGGTGATGGGTTGGAATGCACTGCTGGAAGAATTAATCACTCGGAGGACAGTGGCTAGCTATAAGCAGGGTTGGGATTGAGTCAGGGCCAGGGTTAGTACAGACAAGAACACAAAGGGGAGGAAGGACCGGGAAAGAGAAGGAAGGGAGAGGTTTATGTGGGGGTGGGGCAGCTGTAGTGATATGAAACTAAGAGCTGCACAATCGAGCAGACTTGATAGACCTGTGCGCCTTTTTCTTCTGGCAATTTCATATGTTCGTACCTTAAAGCCTCCCTCCAAGGATATGTTCTCCCCAAATTGACACAGGCAGCAGCTCCCAAGCACTTGCGACTTAAGTTGTTTCTAGGAAGCACGGAAAATCTATCACACTCATTGCTAGCTATGTTCCCCATGTGACCACACCAAAGGGTTCACAACAATAATCACTTACCTCTCGAGTCTTCCCCTACTCAAAAATAATGCTTCTTGGGGATTTCAATGTGAACTGACTAGCTCCTGAAGCAGACGCTACAAGGATGCTACCACAGTCATTAATCTGGCACAAGTAGTGACCTCCCCGACCAAACTAAACTCTAGGACCAGCAACTGCACATTGCTTGATCTCGTCTTTACCAACAGACCTGATGGAATCATTGGTTCAGAGGTACTCTCGACTCCATGAGCAACCACTCTCCCATCTTATGCTTTTGGCCCAATAAGTCCACCAAACCACCAAACAAAACTATTCATCAGCATGTCTTCAAGAAAGGATAACTAAATCAGTTTCCAGCCCATCTCCACAACCAGGACTGGTCAATTCTGGACTCAGCACTCAGTGTGGATCATGCCATGGACTACTTCATAACCAGTTTCAAATAAAACTTGTGACATCTTTGCCCTCTGAAAAACAGAGGCTAAAAGATGTCAACAACCTTGATCTCTCCTCCTTCTAACCCATATGGCAGATAGGGACCATCTCTGGCATAAAGCTTGGGCCACGGGCAATCAAACCCACTGGCAGCAATATAGAGTAACCAGAAACTCATGCACACAAGCCATCAGAAAGGCTAAAATGACAACTTTAAGCATGTGCTCTCAAACTCCTGGGGCAACAGCAGAAAGTTCTGGGAGAACCTAAAATAACTTACTGATAAGCCATTAACCCCCGATGCTAAATGTGGCGGGACAGCCATCCAAGACCCACTGCAGATCGCTAACACCTTCAACACTGCTTTCTCAGACCTCAGCAGAGTACTCCCCCCTGACTTGTTTGACCTCCCTACCACTCAACTGACCTGAAGGATGCAAGCACTTCATCACTTAACCCACCCTTTTACTTTAAAACAGTCTCCCCAGAACAGCCAGAAAATACCTACTAAGGTCCTCAGCAAATCCCGCTTAGCAGTGACTGATTTGAAGCTGCTACATATAGCTCTGGATGTGGTCCTAACACCCACAAAATACTAAATCAGTCTGTTTGTCTTGGGCAATTCCTTCCTTCACTGTGGAAGGCCACAATAGTGACCCCTATCCATAAGACTGGAGACCGAGCCTTCACTCTAACTACCGTCCGACTTCCATCCCCCCCCTCAAAAGCACTGGAGCGGATAGTTGCTGACCAGCTCAAGGAACACCTCACCAAGCATAACATCCAGTGCCCAGAGCAGCACGGCTTCAGAAAAAGTCACAGCACTACGTCTGCTCTACTTGAATATACTAATTTTATTCACAAAGCTCTCGACCATGGTCACTTAGTGAGGTCAGTGTACATTGACCTCACTAAAGCTTTCGACACGGTAAATCACTCTCTCCTTATTGACTATACTGGGGCCTCCCCAGGGGCTGTTAGATGGTTTACAAGTTTCCTAGAGGATAGGTTCCAACAGGTCAAAATAAGTGATGCGCTATCCTCCAGGCTACCTGTCCACTCCGGAGTTTCAGAAGGCTCCATCCTGGGCCCTCTATTATTTAGTCTCTTTCTGAACTTACTCCCCCAAGCCTGCTCTGGTGACCTACTCCTCTATGTGGATGATGCAGTGTTATTTTCCAGTCACCCTGACCCACTAGCAATTAGTCTACAAGACAATTTCACTGCTGTTGAATGGTTCGCAGAACACAAACTGATCTTGAACTACAAAAAAACAAAATCTATGCTTTTTGCCAGCCCCCAAAATAAACTAAAATTTTCCCCGCTTACCATACTCAACAACCTCAATGCCCCCATAGAACAAGTTCAGACCATTAAATACCTTGGTACTACTCTTGACAGCATGTTGTCCTTCACAGAACACATCAGTGTAGTTGCCAAAGTGGTCAACTGTAGACAAGGAATCCTCTATAGGCACTGAAGCAGCTTGACTCAGGAAGCACTCCAAATGGCAGCTACCAGCTCCATCCTCTTCAATAGTGATCTGGTCATTTGTAAGCCACCACAGACACAACCCTTAAAAGAGTCAGCACAGCCCTAAACAAAACCTGTCACCTGGTGTCAGGTGCTCATAACCATATATATCGGGCACTTGTACTCCAGGACAATTGCTGAACCTCAGAGACAAGATCAAGTATCACACCTGCTTATACCAAAAACATTAGCATGGGACTAACCCTCCTAACTCCCAGTACCTCCTCACCTGTGCTCCTTACTCACATAGCACTAGGAGTGCAACTAGACATTCCTTCTAAGTCTCTTTCTGCGTACCATGCAAGCCCAATGATCCTTTAGCTTCCAAGTGCCCATTTGGCTAAATGGACTCCCAATAACTACCCTTGATGTACCCAAGCTTGGTCCTTTCAAGGACCTCCTTAGACAGCACCTTATTAGTGTGAACAGCTGTGACTGCCAAGGACCTAGAGTTCCTTCCAATCTTAAATTGCTGTCATTATGCTGCCAAAAGTGAAACATATTGTTCTCCAACAAGGCACTTTTCTGGAATTGTTTGATTAGGTTATTGCCTCAAAGACAGCTTCTCAGATGGAATTGAAAGTTCTTTTATTTCGTGATCATTATCACACTGTGACATCTCAAAGGACCAGCTTGACACTGGTGATGGGAGACATAGGGATCCTTATGCTTAGAAGCCAGATTCTGTCCAGATTAGTTACTAAAATTCATCCCTAGGGAAAGACCTTGCCCTGCTGCTTCTCACAGACTGTTTATGTTTGATCATCAATGGTGTAACAAAAATGTTGTTATTGCTCTGAAAGAGAGCTTTTCTGGGGTCTTTGTCCCCCTCTGCCATTTAGCTTGGATTCAGCAATTTTCTCCCCATGCTGCACTCTCCACCTACTCTGCTTTTCACCTTGAAGTACTTAGTCGATCACAGAGCTCTCATAGAGAGCTAGAAGTCTAGGAAATATGATTCCAGGCCTAGAGGCCATTATGGCAGAGGCCAGACTGGATATTGTGGCCATTACAGAGTCATGCTGCACTTAAAACCCTGAATACGACATGGCCATACCAGACTATACTCTGTTTAGGAAAGATAGGGTGGGAAGAAAAGGAGGGGGGGTGTTGTGCTTTATGTGAGTGAAAGCTTAAAAGCAACAAAGATACAGGAAATACAGGAGGGGCAGAGGTACTGTGGGTCACCCTCCCTCTATATTATAATTCTCACAGAAATAAATAACTGGGTAATATACTGGTAGAGATTGAGCTAGAACCTATTGCCCAAGTTACTTCCCCGTTAATATACCAGTCAGGATTTATCCTTGAATCTGCTGCCTCCTTTCTTAAAGTTGTCGATCAACTAAAACTGCACTATGATGATAAATGCATGATTTAATACATATTTTGTGCAATAATGATCTTATTTTAAATGCAAATGTATTTGATAACATTGAATAAATATCAGATACACAAAGTCATTTTAAATAATAGGATCACTGGTTCCTATGTATTTTAGCTTAAGAACAGCATATGTATGTGTGTATATGTATTTTTATTGCTCTGTTGCTGTTAAAGTAATGCATGTAATTTATGAAAATGCACTTTGTAATAACAAATTGTAATGGCATTTTCTTTTGCCGATCAATAAAATTGAATTGAAACTGTGGGTCAGCCTGGAGTCAGGGAACAGAGCTGCTAGTCGCACTGGCATGATCTACAGACCTCTGGCATGGGGGAGGAGTTAGATAAGGTACTGGTGGAAGCCATTGGCAAGATGTCAGAAAAGGGGGAGGTGCTGCTGTTGGGGGGACCTCAGTCTGTCAGATGTAGATTGGAGACTCCCAGCTGAGGCTTCAGCTAGAAGCAGGGACATCCTGAACTCCCTGCAGGGGACATTCCTCAGGCAATTATTCAGTGAACTCACTTGTGCTGGGGCAATACTGGACCTGGACCTGGTACTCACTAAAAAGGACAGTGTTGCAGTTGTCAAGGTGGGAGGCTACCTAGGGACCAGTGATCACTGTACAGTGTGGTTTAATCTAAGAACAGCTGCGGAATCAAACCACTTAAGTGCAAGGGTCCTAGACTTCTTGAGGGCGGATTTTATAAAGATGGGTGGAGATGCTGGAAGGTTTGATATCTTTTATTGTACCAACAAGCGTCTTGTACAAAGATGGAATTATACACAAGCTTTTGGGGCCTCACAGGTCCCTTCATCAGGTGTATAATTCCATCTTTGTACAAGACACTTGTTGGTCCAATAAAAGGTATCAAACTTTCCAGTGTCTACTGTTTTCCGAGGACCAATATGGCTAGTATCTCTTTTTACAAAATAAAGATGGGTGAATGCCTGAGGGATGACATGGCAGGGGGGATGGCCTGGCAGGGGGGGAATGATATGGAGGGGGTGGAGGAACAGTGGGTGAAGCTAAAAGGGGGCTTAGTGAAGACAACAAACCTCTACATCAAGCAAGTAAACAAATGCAAGAGGAAAAAGAGACAGCTATGGTTCTTGAGAGGTGGTGGGAAAGGTAAAGGCTAGAAGGGTAGCATTCTGATGGTATAAGAAGATGCAGAGGGAGAAGGATAAGGAGGTGTATCAGGGGAAACAGAGGGAAGCAGGGAAAACAATAAGAAGTACAAAGGCAGAAATGGAAGACAGAATAGCTCATGTAGTAACTACAAAGGACAAGACTTTTTTAGGTATGTAAGTGAGAAGAGGAAGACCAGGGGAGGGAATGTAAGGTTAAAAAGGGAAGGGGTGACTGCAAAAAGGGGACCAGGAAAATGCAGACATCCGGACTATACCTGTGCTTAGTGTTCACAGTGGAGGGTGGAGGGGAGTGGCCACACAAATGTAACAGGAACTTTGGAGGAGGGAGGTGGACGTTAGTCCTTTTTCAGAGAAGAGAGTCCTGAATGGATTCACTAGTCTGGAAGTGGACAAAGTAATGGGACCAGATGGGGTGCATTCAAGGATACTGAGGAAACTCAAAGAGTTACAGCTGCATCTGTGACAAACCTGTTTAACAGCTCTCTGGAAACAGGAGTGGTTCCAGAGAACTGGAGGAGGGCTGATATAGTCCAACTTCACAAAAGTGGTAGAAGGTAGGAGGTTGGCAATTATGGGCCACTCAACCTGACATCAGTGGTGGGAAAGTTAATGGAAATACTGCTGAAGGAAAAGATTGTGGGATATCTTGAATCCAACGGGAGGTCAAGTCAAACAAATCTGATAGCGCTCTTTGACCGACTGACCAAGAAATTACATCAGGGTGGAGCAGTGGACATGGCCTACCTAGATTTCAGTAAAGCTTTTGACACCGTTCCACACAGGAGACTAGTAAGCAAGATGGGTAGCCTAGGAGTAGGTTCAAAGATGGTAAACAAAGCCAAACAAAAAGCCTCTCCAAAGTCTGTCTGTATATTAGTGGTGCTTCACATAAAATAACTAAACCAACCAGTGGAGAACATGGAGCACGCACTACAGATCTTAAATAAATTATGCGCTGTATTAAATTGGTATGGTTAACAAGCCCACACAAAATTCCATCCATGTATAGAAAATTGTACTTATGTTTTATTAGAGTGCAAAGAACAGGGTGCCAAAAAGTGCATGAAAAATAAACAGCATGACTAAATCACAACACATTCGAGGGACAGCAGTTCCAACAGCATCAGCATTGCCCTAAGGCAAAAAAAAAGCCTTACATTTCGCTCCGTCTGGGCAGAGCTTCATCAGAAGTTGCAGTTCATTCTTTACCTTAGCATTATTTATAGTGCAATCAATTAAAATGTGATCATGCATATTTAAGGTGCAAATGAACTTAAATGCTACAGTGAGTTAAAATGTACTCAGATATCCACTAATAAAGAGATCACCTTGAATATTGTGTCTAATTCTGGATATCACATCTCCAGAAGGACATAGACAGGAGGCAGTCCAGAGGAGGGCAACTAAAATGTTACAGGGTCTGCGCCAAAAGCCCTACGATGAGAGACTAAAGGACCTCAGGATGTACACCCGAAAAGAGAGGGGGGAGAATGGGCATAAAATAAAGACCTTTATATACCTCACATGGGTAAATAATGTACAGGAGGGAAGCATTTTTCAGAAACAAGCTAAAAAACAAGGGGACATACTATGAAGCTGGGAGGGGGGGCAGATTCAAGAGAGAGAGATGTGAGAAAGTACTTCTTCACAGAAAGTGCGACGGATTCCTGGGAACAGCCTTCCAGTAAGGTGTGTGGGTGGAAACAGTTGTGGTGTTGAAGAGTTCATGGGATAGGCATAAGGGAATCTTAGTGGAAAGGAAGATGGGGAGGGAAGAAGATTCAGAGAGTGATTAGAGTCTATGGTGATACTGTGGGTAGGGAAAAATGGGGCAGACTGAGTAGACCAAGCAGTCTTCATTTGTCGTCCAATTCTGTGTTTCTGGCAAGTGCAAAGTGGAAGCTGCTGTGGTCATGTGTAACTCTGAGGTTCCTACTGCAGACTTATTTTATGATTCTTGTTTCACACAGCTGTCTCCTGTCCTTTTCCCCCATGCTATTACTTTGCCACTCAGCACCACTCTTCTGTCTCCCTTCCTTGCTCCCAATTTCTCCCAATACTGACAGCATAATGCCAGGTCTGCTTCTGATACCAGCCCTGCTGCCTGCTCTGTTTGTTTCACATCTGACAGTGCTTCTGGTCTTTTGTCCCAGCTCCACTATCTGACATGGTGTCCAGGACCCTTGGAGGAGTTGGTGTCTGGTCTGGTATTTGAATTGGAGATCCAACTCCTTTAATGTGCTGCCACACTCGCTCTATTGCTGCTGTTGTTGTCTTTTGTCCCTCAACCCTACTGCCTGTCATGAGCTCAGTGAGTGGTGCTATGTGCCAGGATGGTGCTCCTCAACCTGTTCTTGGCACCATCACTCAGTCCTGTGGGCCAGTAGCATGGGTCTGCCATACAGTTGCAGCCACCTAAAAGAAAGGTCCCAGGCTCAACTGCCTCTAGGGGCTTCTGTCAGATGTCTTCCACTCATCTGTCTCCTGTATGTTCCCCCTTTCTATTACTTTACTGCGGAGCAGCAATTGTTCTGGCTCTCTCCTCCTGGTAATACTGACAATATTGGTTCCCTGTCTGATTCTGTTCCTGAACGCACTTCCTGCCCTGTGGTGGGAAAGGGTTTGCACCAAAAGTCACTTCTGGTCTTCAGTCTTAGCTCTGCTGCCTTACGCGAATTCTGAGACCCTTGAGAAGTAGGCCAATTGCCCGGTTTTTGAATCGGGTCTTTGGCCCCAGTAGTGTTGGGTCTACATGCTTTGTCACTGTGGTTGATTTCTTTTGTCCGTGACTTTGCTGCCTTTTCTTGAGGATGGGGAGCCTGCTGTGCACCTAGATGGTGCTCCAAAACCCAGTATTAGTCCCCTAAACCAGTCCTGGGGCACATGAACTTGGGTCTGCTGTGTGGCTACTGCCTGGAGCTCCCATTGGCTGTCATCAAGGATGGATTGCTGATCCCCCACCACAGTAAATACAGTACTGATGGGAACAGAGAGTGAAGGCAGGGCTCCAGGATCAGACTGGTGGTAACAGAGAGCCTGTGAGCCCACTACAGGTTAGTCACAAAAAATGGAGGGCTCATAATAGGACAGGAGAACCCAGCAGGCAACACACAGCAGGACTGATAGCACAGTATCCAATTTCACAATTAAAACATACAGGAAACATGACTGGTATTGGCTAATGCTTGTTTCTGTGGGAATAAAATTTTATTATTATGCTATTAGCGTGTGTGGTAGAGAGTCATAGGATGTCACTGCTTTCTAGCAGTGTTGGGACACACTGTACATCATTTACTGTCCTGTCTCATCACAGGATTTCCTATTTACAGGGCATTAAGTGTCACCAGAAAGGTTAAGCTGTCTATAGATGTTTCACCTGACATGCTGTGATGTGGAGTGTTCGAGCTACTATTCAAGTGGTGATGATCCAAGCTCCTCCAGGTACTAGAGGAATGCAAATACCTTATTTGAATAGCCAGACTGAAGGATATATTTGGGTCCCTAAATATTTGGGTATTCGTTATTCATATTTGGGTATTCAGGGATCTGATTAAAAAAACAGCTGACCACGCTCCTCCCAGCTCAAATCCTTAAATTCAAGCCTTTGTCCCTACCTCTGTCAGAAATCCAGTTCCAACCTCCTCCCCAGCATCCAAAATGTTATATAGGTTGGGGTCTATTTCATTTTTAAAAGTATTTCCAGATGCAAAGAGGCAATTATACTGCCTTATTCATTATTCACATTGAATAACAATTGTGCATTATTAGTGTTATTCAGTAAATACTATTCATTACTGGCACACCTACCATTTACAACCATATAAAATATCAACACATATTTGGTTACAGATAATGCACGAGTGACAGTTTCCAGAAAGAGTGGTATATGTTGTGGGAATCTTGAAACCAGATAAGGAAGAGAATACTAAATGTCAACATAAAAAAAAAAAAAAAAACTGCAGTCTCAAAACCTGCCATCCAGGATTTCTGATTTACTGTATCTGGGCTCCAGAGACAATTTCAAGATCTCATCATTCTGCTTTCTGAAAGAGCAGCCCTGGACTCCGCAACACACACTTGGCATAAGATTAAGGCAACTCATCTGCATTCAATTACCAGTCACTTCAGAGTTAAGACATGATTGGCTTAAAAGAGCACAACACCCTCACACATTGTAAATTCCGTCTATTTCCTAGTCACCAATCAGCTCCATTTCAATTGCTGTATGGGTTTTAAACTTGCAGTATGTTTTACTTTAGATTTTACTGTCTTTAATATTAAAATGTTATCCCTGCTCCCTAGTTTTTCTCCCTACACTTGCTTCTCACCCCTACTATCTTAGCCAGGAAAACTCTTTGATGATTCTGACTATACTTTAAAACTAGTGCACTGATCTGTAACTTCATGCTGTTGCTGACTGCCGATGAGTCTCACTATTAGCAAAATCAGGTAGATCCTGTAGTACTGGCTGAATAACTTCATATCGGTCAGCACTGAATCCACAGGTGACTGGCAAAAATATAAACAGTAACAGTTACAAAACACAACACAGACTCGGAACAAGTATAGATGTTCGGCAGACTGTGTCACTTCTTTAGCTTCCTCAGCCAAGGTTCACAACTAAACAGGCATGCTACAATAGCACACATGCCCTGTGCAAGAGAAAAGCCTATGTTATAGTGAAAGAGCTCCTGGTGACCGTCAGCTATCTAAAACAAGCTGTGCTGAATAACAACAGTGAAACAGCATAGCAGCAGAACTGTCATCTCACTGTTTCTCTGTCTCTACAGCTCTCATCATACTTAAGCAAAAAAGCACGACAGGGCACTGGTTGCACTACATTTACCCCATGGTCAGGGGCATTGTAAGGCAGATTGCAAAGTAAAATGGGCCCAGAGGCAACTTTTAAAAAACAGAGACTCTAAAAGTTTTCAAACCCACAAAAAGTATAATACAATGTTGCTAAATAATGCAAAATAGTCCTTCCACAGATGTTTTTCACCTGTCAGGTCACCTTTCTTCATATTCAGTACACTGTGTGATTGTTCACCATGGAATAGAAGAATTCAAAGTTCTGCATTATTTCAGTAGTAGAATGCTCCCACACACCACCCCCCACACACACGGCATGGTGACATGGGATACATGAATTAAACATTCTTCAGAGTTTCACTGGCATACACACACAGACACACACACACAAAGTCCTCAGATGGAGTCGCAACCTTAATGTTATCAGTTGACTGGTAAAGTGCAGGGAGTTCTCTGTCAAATGGGTGGGGATAGGAGGGGGATTTTTTTGGGTCATTAAAGAAACACCAGCGTAAATAACAAGCCACTGTGCTAAACACGGTTTGTCTTATCTTGTCTGTCTGCTGTTCCCTTTACACTGCCCCACTGTACCTTCTATAGTCATGGTGACACTTCTGTAATTGAGTACAACCATTCCATAATGAGAGCCAGTTTCTGAAAGGAAAGTGGGTGGGGGCCGGGGGGGCAAATGGGAATGTTCAACAAGCATTACACAGCAACATTTGTAGCCAGTCAGCATCAAGAATTCTCCCTACCCATTTTCAAAAACAAGTACATTACCTTGTCATCTTGGGGGGAAAAGATCATCCCTCAGCTTAGAGCTTGGAGGGGGGGTCTGATTTTCAAAGGGCCTGGCATGGCCCATAGAACAATACCCATGTGCAACTTGCTGATGCAGAGAAAGACCTTACACAATTGAAAATGTTATTTTCAGCATTGTGTTTGTGTTTTGATGGGGTTGACTGCTTTTTCCCAGGTACAGTATGCAAAAATGTTGTTTTAGCACTACAAGATGTAACTTTGCACAGCCATGTCAAATAAATCTATGCAAGCTGCTCTAAACGGTGGAAAGGTTGCAAAAACAGTCTCTTTGAACATTGTGCGCATGCCAATTGTAGCTCTGCAAGGGTTCCCACCCTTATGCAGCTTTGTATGAGCACATGCAGAGTTATTCAGTTTTGAAAATCTGGCCCAAGCTTCATTAATGTGCTGTACTTGTATCTTCAATGTACCTGGTTTGGGTAGCACTAATTATCCTTTTACTTCCAATGAGCACTAAATGCATCACATAAAAGTTCTAAATAGTAACTAACCTTCACAGGCCCATCAAAAGTAAAGCAACGGAACATTAGAGAGTAGTTCTAATAACAAAATGAATTCTTTTGCATTTCTGCTACTGACATTCCATGGATCACCTGCAAGTTTTTCTCACAAAGTCTTTGGTGCCCACAGGCTGGTAGCTAAAGAACACTTACTAGATCAGCAAACTTTGCATCCTTTCACAGGACAAACATGAATAGTGTCTTTCTCCAAAAGGTGTCCTTCTGACCCAACAGCAACAGTTCAGGTTTTGTACCTTCAAAGTTGAAAATCATGGCAGATTTTCTTGGCAAGCTTCTAACAGTGCTGTTCTCTCTTTGAGAGCTAATTCCTGAACCTTCTAGCTCACAGAGCCATCATTCTCTGCCCCTTCTCCTAAGAGTCGACTGAAGGAGGACCAAGGAGCATGATGTCATATTCCAGTCTGATAGTACTGAAAATATGTCCTCTTAATTAGCTGCACCTGTGACCTTTCTCCTTTAAAATAATGAATCCCCAGTCTGTTCTCAGACAGAAGGTGATCCACGATGGGTGTTCAACAGCATTTTTGTTGAATGACCCGACAGCAAAACTGGCAGGTCGACCGCAGTTTGCAGCTGGCTGCTGGTTTCCAGTGCCATGAAGTGTTTTCTTCTGGGGATTCACCCACCAAACCCCCCTTATGTGGGGGGCTGTGCCCCTGCACCCCCCCAGTTGGTATTATCAACTCCGAGTTGGAGCTGATTTGGGGAGGGGTGCAGGACCCCGACAGACAGTGCCCAGTTCCAGCAGGTTCCCTACAACAGCAAGGCACTGTAGTCGCTATAGGGGACCTCACTGTCGAAGTGTTGCTGTCGGGTGGGTATACCAACAGAAGGAGTGTCTGTTTTATGTCTGGTATTGCCTCCAACTTTAGAGAAGTGGAACATAATTATTTCTTTACGATTCACAAACATCTTGTATTTCTATTGTTAATGATGCATGTAACTGTTTTTAGGACCCTAACTCATTAATGTCTTGCTTCCCACTCTAGTAATAGACTTGCATAGATTCCTTTCTCAAAGTTGCTGTTTTAGGTCTGAGGTGTTAATCTGCAAGTTCCTAGTGAAGGAAGAGGTACTGGGTCACAAACACCTGCCCTAGTGCACAGATTTATTTTTCATAGCTCACCGGCTCCTTTGATTAATTACCGGGCTCACCTCTGCAGGCCCCGCTTAATTCCAACAGTGGCTCAAAACTTCTGGGAAAGGAAAAGCTCCAGTATGAAGATAGGGGGACTACACCCCTAGTTCCAAGTGCTGAGTGACTGTGCAAAAAATAAGAAAAAGAGTGTCTTCAACAGAGTTCCAGGTTGCGAGACACCTTCCGCATGGGGCAGCATATATGTAATATTTTTAAGACAGTCTATCTGTTCTAAACATAAAGAAATAACATTGCCCAAAAGAAAAACATTTTCTGAGTTCCCCCCATGCAGAATAATATCCTATGGTCACAGTACTCACAATCTGCTGAAACACTACTAACCACACCTTTAATCCTCACATTCACAATTGTTGGATTCCTTCTCTTCGCTGTCTCCCCAAGCCTCTTCAAATTTATAGACTAGTTTTTGGCTTCCTTTGGCTCACTGAATAGATAAATGTGCTTCTTCCAGGTTACTCAGAACTTTGCCAGCAGGAGTTACATAGAAACATAGACAACGATGGCAGAAAAAGACCAATGGTCTATCCAGTCTGCCTGAGTTCTGAATCTAACCATGGGACCCACTGTTCATCCAGGGTCCTAGCCCTCCCCCTCCTCCTCGCATGATGCTGTCTCTTAAGCAAAAGTTTTAAAATATCAGCAGAATGAGTTGGGGCTTAGACCAGTATGGCAGTACTTTAAAAAGTAACACCATGGAAGATCCAGGATTGCAGTGAATCATTACTGAAAAGCATTTTTGACAGGGGTCTTCAGTTTCCCTGGATGGCTGCAGTGAGCACTTCTGTTTTAAGGTCTGTCCATGGAACAGTACTGTAAATTGGTGAGGTGGATGGGGGAACAACTACACAGTACAAATGTGGGGCAGGAGAGAGCCATGTCTGGAGGGTGATGGTCATCAGATTTTGACATGATAAATTATCTCAAGATAAAATAAACAAAATGTAGTTGTAGATTGAGTAACATGTACTATATATCAGCACAGACCTATAGCATTTAAATTATACAGCTAAGCATCTTCATTTAAAATGCAGCTTCTGGCTATGTGTACTGCTTCTGGAATGTATACATATTTCCCATGAACATTTTGTACTCATGACAATGAATTCTTGCATACTGCACTTAATTTGTAACCTAATCCAAAATCTGAGCAGAGCTTTAAAGACTCTGGCCCAGATATTCAGAAATGCGCCAAAGCCTGGCACAAGTCCAGCGTTGTGCAACCAATGTGCAATGGATAGAACCAGAGCCATATTCAGAGGTTGTGCAGGCCAAACTGCACCAGTGCAACCCATCAGAATATGGCAGATATGTGCCATGGCACAAACAGAGTTGTGCCATGGCGCAGACAGAGATGATCCAGTGCAACCCTGGAGCAGAGCAGCACAGCAACAGAGGAGGGGGCAGGGCACCAAGAACAGACCCAGGTACATAGCCATGGAAGCACAGTGACAGGCCACAGGAGGCCACTGCCAGCAGGGTACACACAGGCACCCAGACATGTGACCCCTGAACACAACCATAGCACAGATAGCAGGTGACAGGAGGTACTAATGGAGGGCCACCAGAGGAGCCCACCTCCCAGACCATGGCAGGCCACACCCAGGACCAAGCAGCCAAGCACACACATGCTACACAGGCAGACAGGATGCCCACATAGTAGGCACTGAATGTGCTGGGTTGCAGGCAGCGTGGTAGACCACATGGAACAGGCCACACAATGCCAAGCAGAGGACCTCAACACCATGTGTGGACAGTACACGACCAATGACCATGGCAGTGTGCCACCACCATGCAAACATACCTGCCACACCCCTGACAGCCACGCCTGGGCACCCCAAGGCACAGCCACCAACCCAGGGATGGACACTGCCACGGTGGGGCACACCACAGCACACAGCAGCAAACCACGGAAGCACAACATGCACCCTGCTCATGCACACCACACGGACAGACACTGGGCCACTGCAGCATGGCTTCTCACGCCATCTGCAAAGCAGACAGAGGGAGGTATGTCAGAAAAATATATATGTAAGTGAACTATATACAGAAACAGAGGCTGGGAAAGGGTAGGTACAGTGAGGTAAGGGGACAGGGAACAGGGACTGTACAGTGGGAGGGAGGACTGTAGGGGAAGGCTAAACAGGGGGGAGACAGGGGAGAACTGGGGAATCCTCAATGCCAGTCCCATCTGGCCACCCTGGCATTACACCGCTTCTGCCTTTCTGCTGCCATCATGCGCCTCATCACCACCACCACCTTCAGGATTGAGGACACCACTAGGAGCATCTCCCGCATTAGGCAGCTCAGCCTCCTTGTCGGGGCTGTGCGCATTAGCCACCAGACATCTATAGCAAGGGACAGGACAAGTGATCAGTGCAATGGCCCAAGGAACCATGCTCACCCACAGTGCACAATGGGCAGTGGGAACACACACCCCTGGAGGGCCCGAACCGGCCACCTGCAGGGGGAAGGCCAACGCCAGCCAGAAACTCTGCACTACGACATTGCACAGAGGTGGTCTCCACCACACAATGGCCACATGACTGCATAATGACAGTCACATGGCACACTGCACTGGCAGCACCACAGCAACAACAGTGTCAGTCAGGCGCTCACCCATCCCACCAACAGACGGCACATGTGTGCAATGGACATGCCACAGTGGCATGCAACACGCTCAGTGTGACACACACACAGCTTCCACGGCACATGGCACAGGTGGCCATGCCCACACCAACTCCCCTGCCACCCCCCATGTACAGTGTGAAGGACCATGACAGTGCTTCCCTGCCCCTGTGGCCCTGCTGGTGCTGGTCCACTGCCGACATGGTGCAACAGTCCCATCTGCAATGCCACAGTCCTGGTCCACCTGTGGTCCTCCGGCCCTGGGAATGGAAAGAAGACAGGTGCACATCAGTAACCGACCACAGCAGCTGCCCCACCCCTGTGCATAGGGTGTGCCCCTGCCAGACACATCCCGCACGCCTGCATGGCTGCATCATAATGCAAGTGGAAGCTGGCAATGATACTCTGTGATGCACACAATGACAGTGTACCCCTCTGCAGGGCATGCCAGGCTGCCAAGATAACACCACAGTACAGTACCAGGGCAGACATGCAACATGGGATGACTCACCTGGCTGTGGCACAGCCCCACACCTGGCATGTGCCTGAAGCCTCCTCAGCCTCTCCAGGTCCCATCTGCTGAGGTCACCATAGCAGCGCCTGCATTGCTTACCAGTCCTGGGCACCCCGGTCCTGCGCTCCAGGCTGGCAGCAATCCCCTGCCACACAGTGCCCCTGGCCTGCTGCAGGGGCACCTGCCCAAACAGCTGGGTGGTGTGGGGCTCCACACAGGCCACAAGGTTGGCCAATTCCACCTGTGACCAGTTAGGGGCATGTCTGCCTCTTCCCTGTGCCATTTTACAGTAGAGGGTTCAGTGGCGAAAATGGAGGGAGGAGGCACACGTGTCTGCCACATGCACCTGATGTGCGATGCATGGGAGAATGAGCAGTTCCAACCTATCGTGCAGTGCTAGAGATGCGTGAAGTAGGCATGGCAATGCGGGGTCATGGAGGTCTGGCTCTGGGGTCAGGGGTCACCCACCATTGCACAGTGCACACGTGCGCGATAGGGCATGATACCCCATGCGCGACCCTGCGCATAGCTGGCCAGGTGCAACATGCGCATTGCCACTGCATTGCACTGTCCACATGCAGTGCACAACTGATGACATGATAGCATGACGCGCATTGTGCAGCGACTTGCTCTGGAGCAATCCCATTGCGCCCTGCGCAATATCTCGATATTCAGAAGCTACATACAAATGAGCTCATCAGCCAATGCGTGGCACAGTGGGGTGCATTAGCTGTCATTACTGTTGCACCGACCACATTTGCATGCATTGTGCTACATATACACCATAGAGCAGCACAGGCCATGGACTGGTATTGCAACCATGATAGGTAAGTGGTGGATGCCACTGCAGCACACTGGAGCAGTCAGCACTGCAGGAGGAATGGACCAGTGAGATGCTGCCACTGATGCACTGTGTTGTCCATGTCCACAGGAAGCAACATGTCAGCACATGAGGAGGGCTAGGAGTGGGGGCCTGCTCGGAGTGCAGTCACAACATTATGAAGACTTAGAATGATGCCCTGTTTGAGGCCTACCTGGACAGGGAGGCCCTGTTGAGTGGTGCCATGGGCACACCACGGGCCAGAGCTGGTGCACGAGAGGAGGTGGTGACCTATGTAAACCGGCATGGCAGCCACCAGTAGTTGGCGGAGGAGTGCTGCAAAAAGGTTGTATGGACAAACGCCAGATTAAGGAGAAGGTGGCAGCCATCAGGGCATCCTGTACTGCTACCAGAGGAAGGCCAGCAGATGCACCCTCACTGACACCACTGGAGGAGTTGGTGGCAGCCACCATGCGCAGCACCACGGTGGAGGGTGTGTGTGGAGAAGGCTACCAGATGGGCGACATTGTGGGTGTGTCACCCCAGCTGTCCTCAGACACAGGTACCATGCCCAGTGCTCTCTGCCAGCAGTGAAACAGCTGCCTGCCACCACTGCGGGTGCAGTGGCATGTGCTGGCCCGGCTGTGCCATGCAGTGATGGTGGTGGTGTGGCCGTGCAGGTGCAGTGTGGCATAAAGCTGCTGGATGGGTGACAGCAGCAGGATGTGGGTGCCACTGGGCAACTGGCCACAGGGTCTGCTGCCGGTGCACCTGCTGTGCCCACTCCTCCTGCAGACTCCACTATGCAGCATCCACCAGAGGGGAGAGGCTGTACAGCATGGCCGGTCACCACAAGAGGAATGGCATCCAGCCCAGGAGCCGAAGGACGCCAACCATCTGACTGAGCTCACCCAGCTGCTGTGGGCGTCCATCCAGCAATAGGTGCTGCTTGCTGCTGGGGTGCATGCAATGTGTGTGAAGCATGCCAGTTAGCTGAGCAGCAGGAAAGGGGCACTGAGCAGATCCTGGTGGGGATGTAATGCATGCAGGAGGTCACAACTGCATCCTTGAATCACATTGCCAGTGTGATCATGGATGGTTTTGCATTGCTGGCTGCCACAGGGCGTGGCCTTGCACAGGTGACCCCTGCAATGCACTGTCCACCCCACGGACCTGGCATCGGGTGACCCCAACACAGTAGACACAGGGCTATGATGTAGACATCCCAGGCACACCCTTGGCTGGCCTGTATGGGTGCCTGCACACCCCGCGAGGACAAGGTCATGGTCCCTCAGTTTCACCCTGGGGACTGCTGCACACACCTGGCTGATGCACAGCCTGTGGCTGCCGATCGGCACTGGTGTGGCCACCCCCATGGCTGTGGTGGCCATGGTACCATGCAGCAGCCCTGAGCTGCGGGTCACTCTGACTGCAGTCTGCAGCTGCTGCCCTGTGCACACCTTGGTGGTGTGTGTGTATGCCACTGGTGTCGTGCTTGTGTGTTGTGCCACATGCTGCTGTGTATGTGCTTGCCTGGCTACTGGACCATGTAGTGGCCATGATGAGGGCAGTCTAGCACGGTTGCACCTGTGCACTGCAGCAGTGCATCTGATCCATGCCACATACCAATGCTAGTGTGTGTGTGTGTGTGTGTGTGTGTGTGTGATGCTGTGTGGTTGTGTGCCACTGACCCTACCCCTGCATCATGCCCTCTGTGCATTCCCATTGCCATGCACACCCTGCTGTGTGCTGTACCTGCTCAGTGGCCTATGCATGTGTGTACCGTACCACCCACCTGTGTGCACCATAGTGTTCCTGTGTGATAGTGTCACGGTGGCGTCATGTCTGCTGCAGCAATTGGGGATCCCTCCACCCATGGGGTGGCTGTCCACCACCCTACAGCCCATTGCCTCCATTGTCCCCGCTACTGTCACCCTCATCAGCCTCAACAGCTATCCCATGGTCAATGGCCATGTTGTACAGTATGCAGCAGGCCAGGAACAGGCTACAGGCTTTTGAGGGGCTGTACTGTAGGGTACCGCCTCACCTGTCTAGGCAATGGAACCATGCATTCAGCATGCCAAAGACATGCTCTCGATGCATGCACATGCTGGTGTGTGCCTCATTGTAGCTGCTCCTCTGCTGGGGACGATGGGGAGTGAGCAGCCTGGGCCTCAGCAGGTATGCACTGTCACCTGTGTGGAGAATGACATGGTTAGCCCTCTGCTATTCTGTGCTGCACCCCTTGCCTGTTCCTGGCACCATGCCACCATGCACACCCTGCCCACCCCATTCCCAGGTCTGCTCTGCACATCGCCCCTTGCCCGTGCCATACTCACCCACTAGGCAGCCCATGGGGATGTTCCCCATCTTCAAACCTGTGGCACAGTGCAGATCTGTGCCAGATGAATGCATCATGTGCACTCCCGGGGGTGTGGTGCAGACATTGGCGATACAGCCTGTGACATTGCACACCACCTGACAGTTAACACTTGGGCTCCCCTTCCTGTTGATATATGCCACACCCTCAGGGCCACATGGCATGCGGATGCCCATGTGGGTGCAGTCAATGGCCCCAATCATGCCAGGCATGCGTGCCACCCTGTGGAAGTCCTGCATGGTTGCTGTATGCTCCGCCAGTGTGCTAGGGAAATGGATAAATTCCGAAGCACTTGGCAGCAGAGCATTGAGGAACTGTGTGAGGAGGCAGGATGTGGCTGACTGGGTGATGCCTGCGGTGTCCCCTGTTGGTCTTTGGAATGTGCCCGTGGTGAGGGGGCCCATGATGGCAGTCACCTCATCTCCACGGTTTGTGTATGTGTGTGTCTCACTCTCTCTCTCTCTTTGCCCTCTTCCCTCTCCCAGGCCACCTCTCTGTCCCTTTTCTTCTGTGTGTGGTCTTTTGTCTGTCTGTCTCTCCCTCCCACTCCTGGTGCAACTGCTGTCTGTGTGTTTACGCCCTATTTAAGAGAACAAGTCTGCTCAGAGCAAATTTGATTTGCTCCACACTTGCGCCATGGTTTCCACGGTTGAATATGCCACTGTGCTGATATTCATGGGGACGCCTGCATGACCCTGCATACATTATTGTTGTGCATTGGCGCAATGGATTTTGTACTGTGCACTGGCTCCACTGAATATGGCTCTTGGCACTTCCGCACTGTGCTAGTGCAACTAAGTTGCTCCATGCACAACTGTTCTGAATATCTGGGCCTCTGTTTCCCATCCGCCCTCACCAATTTACAGTACTGTTCCTTCTCCATATGTGCATTGCTTTTGTACAGTTGCAAATTTGTTTAACTTCATGCACCTTACTGTAACGTATTACTCTGCACCTGGTATTTGTGTCTACAGTTGTCACTGTTTTGTATTTATTGCACCTTGTTAGATTGCACTGTTCTCCTCCACCTCCCTACCCTCAAAAAAATAATTAGATATATATAAATGAATAACTAAGTGTGCATTATAGCTTTTTGGCTTGTAATCTCATGGTTTCCCTCTCCCAGATTGAACCTAGACATGAGCTTTGGCTCAGTGTGCCTTTCCCAGTAATGCCATGCTCAAATATTTAGTGTTTAGAAGATGCATTAAAAGCCACGTAACAC
This sequence comes from Neoceratodus forsteri, assembly GCA_016271365.2. Lineage (NCBI taxonomy): Eukaryota > Metazoa > Chordata > Ceratodontiformes > Ceratodontidae > Neoceratodus > Neoceratodus forsteri. The sequence goes on from CM028134.1 coordinate 39,110,023, forward strand.
AAGCCTTTACACTGCTTGCTTATTTTTACAAAGAAACCATGAGCTATGTAAACCAAGGAGTAAGTGTTTAGTGTGGTGTGCCTTCCATCTGACCCACTGGTATGCATTATGCACCAATTTGAAACAGTCTCAGATTGTCCCAGATCCAAAAATTTTGGGGCCCTGGTACCTCTGGAGTATATTTCCAACACTGCTTTGAGCCCTCTATTACTGACTGAGAATTTGGGTTATTTATATTAAAAGCCTCACAACTGCTTGACAGAATTTTATTTGTTCTGCTCTTCCTATGTCTAAAATTGAAATTGTTTTCTTGCTTTATAGAAGCAAGGGTTGAAAGGAGGTGATCTCACATGACTAGAGTTGTACTGAGAGGTATAACCATTATTATAGTTGTTCTGTTTTCAGTATCTGGCAATAAGCAATTGAACTGTCTGTACTGCCCAAATACACGTCTTCTATTGACTGACTCCTACGTAAAGCCCATTTATGAAATGTATTTGTAGTCTAATGTAAAACTGTTTTTAAGCTGAATGATTAATAAACTTGAAACTTGATTCTACTTCTCTGATCACACTTGATAACATACAGGCAGAGATATTTAGAGTTACTTATTTTTATTTTACCAGAAAAAAAATCCATTGAGCAGAGCTCATTTGCAAGGAGGTCCTGGGTAGGACAGCAAAGCAATACACAAATTGAAGTAACATACAACGTTGGAAAACGTGAACATAAGAGAATTAAAGCATGCAAATAATATAAAATGAAAAGGGAAATAAATAGTACTAAAAAAATGGATAAACACTAGTACAGTCAAGTATTGGAATTACTGGAAGATAATGAGAGTATTTTTGTGTAATCAGTACAATATCAATGAGAAATGCACAACAGATGCCTAGGAACAACAATCTCACTGTCTTTGTGGTGTAACTGAAGGCGTGCATGAAATAAGGAAGGGGAGACCAAATTATTGAGCTTAATTAGTTTCTGTAGGACTTTCCAAGCAGTTGGGGCAGCCCAACTAAATGCCATTTTCCCACACCTAGAAAAATGCCACGGTATCTCAAGCATGAGTGCATTATGCTTCCTGAGCACTTAAGGACCGAAAATCCTATTAAGGAGCACTGAGGTGTAACCCGGCAATCAATTTCTTAGTGCCTTAAGGTCCATAAGTTGAGATGTCTTGTCCATCTTGCAGAGGGATGTCCATTCTACAGTATTATAGAGGAGGCAATGGGCGTGTAAGGGTAGGGGATCAGTAATGAACCATAGTGAGCTATGGTAGATCATGTCTAAAGTATCCAGTAAGGTGGCAATAACATTACTGTAAATGATATTGCCATAGTCTAGTAAAGTTATGAAGGTAGCCTGGACCATAGTCTTCTTAACAACTTGTCTTAGGTATAATTTGTTGTGAAAAAAGAACCCCAATTTCTGCCTGAGTTTCTTACATAATACTTCTATATGAGCCTGAAATGTGAGCTTGTTACCAAGTAGCATGACAACATATTTTAACGTGGACACTGGCTCAATTATCTCATGTGTAAGGGTGCGGATACTAGTTGATGGGGGTATTGGGGTCGAATTATGAGAAAAGACCATGCACTTAGTCTTGGATGTATTAAGAAGTATAACATTGATTTAATTAAGTTCAAATAGTGAAATGGTTAGTTTACATGTGAGGCTTCTCTCTTTGTTTTACTTTTAGGTGCAGTACCATGAGGACAACATGGGTGTTCTCGCTAGACCAAGGGATGATGGAGACTGAATATCCAACTTGGCAATTCTCTGTGTACTGCTTACGGACATACAGCTCCTCTAATCAATGCTAAGTTGGTGTATTCAATTTACTGTTTTCATCTGGTTTGGGGACTATCTCAGACACATAATTTGTTGTCTTCGCAATAACCTTTTAATATTTCAGATAGATATGGCTAAGAGATTTCCCTCAACTTAGTTCAGGGCTTCTGAAGTTTATCACCAAGCAGTTACTCACAAAAATGCCTAATATGGAGGGTTTATGTGGCTCTTTTGGTTTCTTTCAGATAAATCATATTATAAAAGTTCCTCAATAAATTTAGTTGAAAATATACTGTAGTTATTATAAGCAGTATTGAGTGGGCAATATGTTATAAGACGGGTTCTTCTGGAGCCTCAGAAAAATTGTTGGAAAAGTTTTATCCCAAGAGGTGCTAAACTGACCAAGGTGATCTTTATAGTAACAGGTAAATTTGTTATGTTTGTTTTTTCTATCTATCCCCCCAAACAGTTCTTGTGATTGAACTCACTGATGGTCAAATTTCAGCTGGTCAAGAAGATGAGTGGATGGCTATGCCAGTCGCTGTCAATACTGACCACTGTCTTGGGCGAGGGTGTGTGTGGGGCAGTGGGTCCTGAAGGGGCGGGGTGTTTGGGGTGTTTGCAATCATTCAGCGGGGTCTACTAAACACTATGGCAGTTACATATGTGTACCATACCTATATGGGGCACAATTAGTGGGGTTCACTAAACACCAGGCAGTTACATATACACAGAAATTGTCAGAAGATAAGGACTGCTAGGCCCATCCAGTCTGCCCATAGGCCCTATACAGTAAATTGTATGTGGCCACTGACCCTATGTGATCAGTGGCTTTTCATCACTCCCTCCCCTCTCAGGCTTCCCTCGTGCTTGTCCCAAGCATGCTTAAACCCCTCCACTGTGCTTGCCCCCACTACCTCCTGTGGCAAACTATTCCAAGTATTGACTACCCTTTCTGTGTAGAAAAACTTCCTCACATTACCTCTTAATCTACCACCTTCCAATCTCATATCGTGCTCCCTTGTTCTATTACTTTTTCTACATTGGAAAAGGTCCCCCGCTTGCACCTTGTTTATGCCCTTGAGGTACTGAAAGTTTCAGTCATGCCCCCCCCGGCTGTTTCCTCTCCTCCAGTAAGTGCATATTGAGATCCCTTAGTATCTTTTCATATATTTTGTGGTGTTAAGCCCTGTACCATCTTTGTTGCCCTTCTCTGGATAGTCTGCACCTTATCTATGTCCTTGCATAGGTGTGGTCTCCAGAACTGTACGCAGTACTCCCAGGTGAGGCCTTATCAATGTTTTATACAATGGCATCACCACCTCCCTCCTCCTCCTCCTGCTAGTGATACCCCTGCCTATGCACCCCAGCATGACACTGGCCCTCCCTGCCGCCTTTGTACACTGCTTTGACACCTTAAGGTCATCAGAAATGATAACCCCTAGGTCCCTTTCCTCTTTGGTGACAGTCAGCTCCCCCCCAACCTGTAGCTCTCCCCAGGGTTCCCACTACCCAAAGGACAGAGCCGCATGCAGCATCAGCTGTGTCCTTTGAAATGTTTATGGGGCATGGCATTCGGGGGTGGGGGTCCACGAGACACCAGGGCAGTTACATATATTTACAGGGCATGGCAATTGGGGTGGTGGGGGCCTACTAAACACCAGGAAGTTACATATATTTATGGAACATAGAAATCAGTGAGTGGGGAAACTGCCAGACATCAGGAATCTATTTCTATAGCCCAGCATGGGTGCTTGGGGGGGCTGTATGGTATAATGGGCATGCAATGGCCCTTAGTGCTTTGCATGCCCAATGGGCTTATTAGAATAATAGGCTGAATATGGCCAACAGGAGTCATGAAACTACTTGGAAACACTTGTAAAGCCAATCATCTATCCACCTAGCAATAGTATTGTTCATTGCATACTTTTCAATTTTGTGCATTGCCCAATGTGGAACTCGATCGAAGGCTTTGCTAAGGTCAAATAGAAGTACATCAACAGGAACACCACTAGTCCTCAATTTTACTAACATGATATATATTTTTATAATGTGGCAGAGATACACAGTTTTGAAATGCAGGAGACACTTAGTTGTGGAAGGTGGCAGGGATTTGTAATTTCATAATGTGTCAAAGGATGCAGAAATTTGGCATGGGGTGGTGCTGCACAGTTTCAACATATGATTGGGATGCTTGATTTCAGACTGTGGTGGCAACATGCAATTTCATAATTGCACATGGAATCACAGAATGTGGGGGTGATGCAGTTTCAGAATGTGGTAGTCCCATACAATTTCAGAACTGGGCAGGGATGCATCATTTTAGAATGTGATTTGGAGATGCAGTTTCAGAATGTGGCAGTGACACTTATTTTCTGAATGTGGTGGGGATGCACAATTTTGCAGTATGGCTGGGATGCACATTTTCAAAATGTGATAATGACAGGCAGTTTTGGAATATTTTATTTATTTATTTGTTTATTTAGTTTTTGTTGACCGGGTAAGTGCACTAGACAAATCCTGCCTATTTTCAGGCACGACCGGGAGAGGATACAGATGAATGCCAACTGACCTTGAACCATATTAAGCTGGTTAATATGAAAGTTTACACACAATTTCGGAATGTGGCAGGAAGGTAGAATTTTAGAATGTGGTGGAGATATGCAATTTCAGAATGTGGCGGTGATGCACAATTTTGGAATGTACCAGTGACGCACAATTTCAGTATGTGGTGATGACACATAATTCCAGAATGAGCAGTGACACACAATTTCGGAATATGGTGGAGATGCACAATTTCGGAATGTGGCAGTGATGTACAATTTCAGAATGTGGCAGTGATGTACAATTTCAGAATGTGGCAGTGACACACAATTTTGGAATGTGGCAGTGATCTACAATTTCAGAATGTGGCAGTGACACACAATTTTGGAATATGGTGATGATGCACAATTACGGAATGTGGCAGTGATGTACAATTTCAGAATGTGGCAGTGACACACAATTTTGGAATGTGCAATGCTGCACAATTTCAAAATGTGGTGATGCGACTGCCACTAGGCAACTAACCAAGATAGCAGTGTGAACTAAAAGCTCTCTGTCTCCAAGGGCTAATCCGTCAGCATTCTTAGCAATCCTGCATCTGATGAACTTTTAATACTAAGCAAGACATACTTCTACCAGAGAGGAACAAGAAAATCTGACTATAATCTTGGACAAATTACGCCTTGATTCGGTAAAAGCTCCCAAATTGAACAGGTCGGATAGGCCTATCTTTTTATCATGTCGCTGCAGCTCCAGGCCACGGCGTGGGACCATGCAGCTATTGAAGCCATGTTCAACCAACTCCTGCATCAAATGGCACAAGTAATTTTGGATTCTAAACACACAGCTAGTGTGTTACAGTCCCTAGACTCTGTATGCTCCACAATGAGGGGCGGTTAACCAGCACGGAGACCTGCTTACAGGAACACACAGCGACTCTTCTGGAACAGCATCAAATGATTTGTAAATTTCAAGATAAAATTGATGACCTGGAGAATCGGGGGCGCAGGAATAACTTCCGATTCCTAGGCTTCCCGGAGCGATCCGAAGGTAGAAGCGCTGAGCTATTCCTACAACAAGCCCTATCTGAAATCCTAAAACTGGCGCCAGAGTGTACATTGCAAATAGAGAGGGCCCACCGCACCCTCACTCCAGCACCAAAACCTTCCGACAAACCCAGGCCTATTATTGCCTGATTCTTGGACTATAAGCAAAAATAAATGATTCTAACTAAATCCAGAGACCTCTGACAACTGTACTGGCAAAAAAACACAGAATAAATATCTACCCTGACTATTCGAAAGGACTTTCTGACAAATGCAGGTCCTATACAGAAGCCAGACATTTCATGCATTGACATGGAATCCCCTTCTCCCTTTCGATACCCTGCCACCATGCAAATTGAGCACAATGGGGTCCCCAAGCTCTTCTCAGATCCCCCCTGCCTTCATGTGTTTTCTGTAATCCACCTGGCCTGCTTTGGATGGTACATCTATTAAGGGAAAGGATGGTCCCAGAAGAGACACTGGTCAAATCACTCACCGAGCCTCCTCACAAGCACAGCGCACACCGGACTGGTAGGGGGACACTGGCATTCTTGGGAACTCCCTTCTTGTGGCACCAGAAAGCGGCAATCCTCTCACAGGCATGGGAAAAGAGACCATCCCTCAGAGAGGTCCCAAGCAGACAGCCTGATGGAGCACAACCAGGCACAAAGCATGAAGGACACAATCTGGGACTTTCCAATGGAGAACAGATTCTCAGCCATCCGACCTGGCATTCCAGAACAGCGGCCGAATACTCCAGGTGCACTGACTCCAGAGTCTTCCCCTTTGAGAAGACACCCTGGATCGCCGCCCACTGCATGGGACAACATGGTATCCCCCCCCCAAGAGCTAAGGCAGCACTAGACACCCGCTTGCCAAGATCACCGCATATCCCTCCAGTCGGTCACAGCCTGCCTCCAGGAGCTCACCAGCCACCTCACAACGAAGATCCCCCCTTTTGCCTCACCATCCAGCCATCCAACAGTTCAGAGAAGTACCTGACTTGTTTTGTCTCCCCAAACTGTTTGTTCATCTGGTCGCTGATGGCCTTGGTCCTGGGCATTGGTGAGGCCTGAAGTATGGCTGGGGGATTTTACCTCAGGGCAGGCATGCAGGCAAAACTTTAGGAACTGTGACTGATGGCCCTTGTATGAGTATTTCATCCACGAAACAGACTTTCTGCCATCCCCAGGCAAGCAGGTGGGAGCCCCGCCAGCTACTGATCGACGACCGGTGGTGATCACCCGATGACACTCAGTTTAATCCTGTTTATGGGGAGGGGGCCGAGTTTTTTCTAGTTACTGGTAAAATTTGCACTCGGAGACCACCCTGTTGTGTTTTTTTCTTCCTTTCTCTGTCTCTTAGCTTTCCCTTGGGGGGACGACTAGTGGATGGCAGGTTAAAATCTAGTAGCAAAATGCAGCTAATTTAACAATGTGGGTATGCCGAAAGCTTCCAGACAGACAAGGTCCTGAGCAAAGATACTCCCCCACCCCCATCCATTCTGGACAGTGGTGACCCAGGATAACATGAGGCTCAAGTCTGCAGAACCCCCCCCCCCGGCTCAGCATCCAGAGGTCTGGCCTCAGGGATCCTGTCTGCTACTTAATTTCATAAGGCCCCTGCTCTTTCCCTCCCCAGGGAATAAGAGGGTTTCTCCTAGTTTGTCTCCTGTTTTTCTCACACCCAGATGGGTAGACCAACTCAAGAATGCAAGGTAGTACATAGGCCTGCCCCTTGTTAATCTTTTAATCTTACACCTCTCCTCCTAGCTTAGTTTCCAGACTCATCAGGGCTCTGGGGAGTTCGGCAGTGTACAGGCAGGACATTTCCAGACCCTACTTATAGCCTATGGAGGCAAGAGAGCTTTACTTGTTCTTTTTTTTTTCTCTTCTCTTTTCGCTTGGAGTCAAGTTTCTGTACTTCCCCCAGGCTGGGTGCATTACACCCAGGTAAGATCTCCTAGAAGATAAGATAGCTGACTCAGTCCTAAGTGCCCCGGTTACAGAGGGAGGCCCTATGCATATTGCTGTGGCCATAGCCATCCCTCTGGTTATCCAAAATGTTATTTAGTCTCTTTCACTGTAAATACGTGTACTGGAAAATGTTACTTGTGAATGTTATTGATGTTACCTTTTGTGAATATGCACTACCTGCTTAAGTAAGTCAGTACTGACAAAAATAGTCATATTGTTTGGACAGTTTATGTTTGCCACCCTTGGATGGTGGCGCTCTTGATGGTGGTCCCTCTGGGGCCAGCATGCAGGGCGCAGCCTCAGTATGTGTCTTAGGTGCCCAAATCCACAGACCATTACTAATCTTCCATGATGAATGATATTACAGCGACCTCATGGAATGTGTAAGGCCTAAACACCCCTGTGAAAAGGAAACAAATTCTGGCACATCTAAAGTGACTGCGCTCTGACCTGGCCTTCCTACAGGAGACCAAACTCAGTCGGATAGACCACGAGAGGTTACGGAGGGATTGGGTGGGACAGGTGATCAACACCTCCACCAACACAAAAAAGAAAGGGGTGGCCATCCTTCTCTATAAAACCTTAGATGGATCGGTATCCAGGTCAGTCAGCTACCCCGACGTTAGATAGGTGCTGGTTAGGATGAATACTCCTGAGGGAGCCCTGGTCTTGGGAAATATATATGGCCCCAACGAGGAGACTCCGGCCTTCTTTCATGAAGTGGCCCACCAGGTCAGTGAACTCCTCCATAACAACATCCCGGTGATTATAGAGGGAGGTTTCAATCTCACATTGGACCCTGTAATGGACAGAAGTGTCACTAATGTAGAGCCTCATTCTAAAAGCCTGAAGGCCCTTACACAACTAAGGGAAGATCTGGCCCTCTCGGATATCTGGAGAGTTTTTCACCCTAGGGACAGAGACTACTCCTTCCATTCCTCAGTTCATAACTCCCACAGTCGGATAAAGTTCTGGCTTACTTCCCCAGCAATCATAAATAGGGCCCTTAATGTGTCCATCCACCCTGTTATACTCTCAGATCATGCCCCTACACAATTTTCCAATGCATGGGGCCCCGCCGTGTACTCCTCCCCCGCCTGGAGACTGGACCCATTACTGCTAAGAGACCCTGATTTTGCTTCCTGGCTCCAGATTGAGGCTAGCAGATTCCTTCAGGAGAATCCCTTGGCAGACACCTTAGCTGGCAATACTTGGGAGGCGTTTAAAGCCACCTTGCGGGGAGCCATCATGGGATTTGCTAATAAAAGAAAGAAGGCAAGGGAAAAAGAACTCCTAGCTCTGGAACAACAATTGGAGGAGGCGGACAGTGCTTTCAAGCAGCAGCACAACCACTCCCTGCTCACCCCAACTGGGAAACTGGTAGTCGCTCTCCGGGTGAAAATAAATGAGCTACTAGCCAGGAAAGCAGAGGTCTCTATACTAAGATTGAGACACAAGTACTGGGAGACCAGAGAAAAGGGAAGGAAAGTGTTGGCCTATTGTCTTAGGAAGCAACAGGTGGAGAGGTATATAGCAGGTCTCATGGACAAACAGGGGAAGGTCCATACCACACCAGAGCAAGTTAATGGGATAATGGTGGATTTCTATGCATCCTTATACACTTCTTCAAGAACCCCCAACTCAGATGGGACCGCCTCCTTTCTCGCTGACCTTAACCTCCCTACACTTCCCCCTTACCAGTCTCAGACTTTAGATGCCCCACTCACTCCCAAGGGTGGAACAAACTCTATCATCACTGAGTACGGGTAAGGCTCCCAGAGGGGACAGCTTCCCATTGGAGATCTGGCAAATCCTCCATAAGACCATAGCTCAAATACTGTGTCAGGTATACAGCATGCCCTGGAGGTAGTGATTCCCCCCCCCCCATCTTTCGAGAGGCTGTTATTACGGTCATCCCCAAAAGGGTAAGCCCCCACTCAGGCCTCCAGTTACAGGCCAATTTGCTGCTGAACGCAGATGGTAAAGTCCTGACCAAACTCCTAGGTACCAGGTAAACCCTTTCCTCCACTCTTATACATCCTCACAGGTGGGGTTTGTAAAGGGGACAAACAGCATTGACCATATCAGATCCTTGATTAACTTGATATACCATGCTAAATCTCTGCCTTCCCCAGCAGCAGAGGTAGTAATTGACTTCGAAAAGGCCTTTGACTCCCTGGAATGGGACTTTGTCCAGCAGGTCCTGCAAGCTATGGGGTTTGGGCCAGGGTTCCTGGCATGGACTGCAGCAATATACAACTCCCCCAAGGCCAAGGTATTAACAAATTCCACTCTCCCCCCCCATTTCAGCTAGGGAGTGGTACCCGTCAAGGCTGCCCACTGTACCCCCCTACTTTTTGTACTGGCTGTAGAGCCCCTGGCTACAGCAATTAGGCAAAATTTGCAGATTCAAGGAATGTGGGTAGGGGAAAAAATTATTCCACCCTGATGTATGCAGATGATCTGCTGCTTCTCTGGCTGACCTGGAAACCTCCATCCCCACTGCTGGCCACCAAACGCAATTTGCTGCCACTGTGGGCTACAATTAAATCAATCCAAGACTGAGGTGCTCCCCTGAACACCCACTGTACTGCTACCATGGCTGCACTCCATAATCTTAGGTGGACACCAAAGGGTATTACATATTTAGGGATCATCATTACCCCTGACCTTTCCAAAATCTGGGAAGCAAACCTAAAACCCCTGATCTCCACTATTAGCACTGAACTGGATAGATGAAAATCCCTTCAATTAACTTTAGTCGGTAAGGTTTCAGCAATAAAAATGATCACCTTCCCCAAGATTCTGTACATTCTTTCCCACATTCCATTAAGACTCCTGGCGGAGTGGTACAACAGACTAGATAAAGTAGTGGGAACCTTTTTATGGGAGGGTAAAAGGCCCAGGTACAGCAAGAATAAGATACACGCCCACTGGTCTCTAGGAGGGTGGGGGCTATCATGGTTTGTGGGCTATAAATGGGTGTTCCAAGTGACTCAAGCACTAAAATGGTTTTAAGATCCTACCCCAGATGCCCCTCAATGGTTGGCAATTGAGTTGGAACAGTGTTCAGTGCCATATCTGTCCCTATTGCTATGCAATGCCCCCCCCAGAAGACATTGATACATCCCACCATAGGCCCCACTGTAGGGTACTCGGGAAGCCTCCACAGAAAGCTGAACATTAGCTCCTCTCTCCTAGGCCTAACCCCTCTTTGGGGAAATAAACATATCACTGTGGGTAACTCACCCATCTGGTGGTCCAAGTGGGAGGAAGTGGGACTGCTACGTATCCAGGACATATTAGTCCCTAATACTAGCAGGATAGATACCTTTGAAAGTCTATGCACCCGCTTCCCTATTCCACCTCAAGAATTTTGGAGATACCTGCAAGTTAGAGGGTCAGTCTCAAAATATATCAGGGATACCCCAAAAGGGAAATCCCCTTCTCAACTTTCAAAATGGCTTTCCCTTAAGAGAGGTCATACCAGCGTCATATACGCAGCTCTCCATGCTCACATCCCCTCACAATCACAGGAGGCTAAAGCTAAATGGGAGTCTTCCCTGAATACTCAAATCTCAGACGCAGCCAGGGGAGCTTGCTGGAGGCTCACCCACAAAGCATACCCAGACCCCAGAAGTGCCTTAATACAGAATGAAATTCTCCAGTCCTGGTACAAAACTCCGGCAGTGTTACATAAAGCTAGGCTTATCCAGGATGACAAGTGTTGGAGATGTAGCCTTCATCAAGGGGATCTCCTGCATATCCTTTGGGACTGTCCTCTGATAAGACCGATATGGGAGACAGTGGCCACTTTGGGTAGTACAATTCTGAAGAAATCCATCCCCCTGCCCCCCGAAGTGCTGTTGCTAGGTCTACATAATTCCATTCCTCACCTTAGCTCCCATGAACAAAAGTGGACCTCGATCCCGAGCATGGCGGTTAAATGATTACTCCGATGCAGATGGTGGACAAGTGACATCCCCACGATGAAAGAGGTAATGAATTCTCTAGCCCAAGTGGCCACCCTGATGAGAATGTCACATGTGGTGGCTAACACCTTACCAACTTACACCAGCTTTTGGCATCCCCTTTTCTCTTTGCTGAAACCCAGAGAGGGGATCGGCTGAATAGGTACTGTATTTCTCCTGCTCATTATAATTGCAATCCCAGCCTCCCTTCCACTCTCCCATCAGAGTAAGGGTGGGTCTGACTCTTCGGTAAACTCCTTAGAAGGACTGACTGTCTAAACAATGCAATCAGTATGACGTACAATGGTAATGCACTGAATTATCATTCTCCTCCAGTTACTTTGTGTGTATTTTCTGTTTGGTTCAATGCAGACTTATCCTGAAAGGTGCCCCCCCCACCGCTGACTCCAGGAGCACCCTAATGAGAGTCACCTCTTAAAGATGATACTCCAGGTTAACACAGGTAGGAAGATATTTTCATGTTTTTTGTATCCTTCTGTTCATATCAAGTAACTACAGTTACCTATTTGATGGCTCCTAATGCACTACACCTACCAAGCCACTGTTTTAGGCACAAGTTGAAACTTGAAAGCCTAAGGAAGGTAAGATGCCTAAGTAAGTTAAAAGTTTTATGCATTGTTTGTATAACTCAAACTGCATGGAATCCTACAGAATGTTTTATATTGCCTTATAATTGAAAAATAAAAAAAATTTTAACAACAAAGTGATGCTGCACAATTTGAGAATGTGGCAGTAATGCAGAATTTTGGAATGTGATGATGACACTATTTCAGGATGTAGTGGTGATGCATAGTTTCAGAATGGGGTGGTGACTCACAGTTTCAAAATGCGGCAGTGACAGTTTTGGAATGTGGCGGTGATGTACAATTTCTGAATGCGGCACTGATGCACACAATTTCAGAATGTGGAGATGACTCACAATTTTGAAATGTGGCAGTGACACCATTTTGGAATGTGGCAGTGACACGCAGTTTCAAAATGTGGCGGTGACTCACAGTTTCAGAAAGTTTGGTGACAAAAGAGGCATTTATGAAAAAGGTAGCTGAGTACAAAATCACCTACAGAAATAATACTGAAAAAGAAAAGGCTTCCACTTCCTACAGGCATTATGGATGGGGAGGCAGGGATAGGAGTTACAACCCAAGATCCTATGATCCTTATGTGTATGCATCCCAAAGTGGTTACTATAGGGGCTGGGGTAAAATGGGCACTAGGCATGCAGCTGTAACACCAGCCCCTAAGCCCCAGCAGAAGCAAAACCCCTGACAATTCTGCCCAATTCCACCAACCATTGCCAATGGGGGGGGGAAGGTTGGCTCATTACATCCAGGAATGGTCAAAAATCACCACAGACAATGAGTTCTTGAAGTAGTCAGCATTTGTCCCTGCAGTTCAGAAAATTCCCGAAACTGCAGAAGCCAGAACTGTTCCAGCCTCACACCCCAACAGAAATAAATCCTGCTGGAGCTGGAGGTAAGGAACCTACTGCAAGCAAGAGCAGTGGAGGAAATCCCAGCCACACAATGGTGCAAGGGTCTTTTCTCAAGATATTTCCTGGCCCACAAGAAAAATGTGGATTGGTGTCCCATTTTAGACAGGGGAATTTTGAACAAACACATAAAAAAGAGACGATTCAATATGGTTACACTGAGCTCAGTGATACCATCTCTACAGTTGGGGGACTCGCTGGGGTCATGGGATCTGAAAGATGCCTATGTCCACATCCCAGTTAGACCTACTCACTGAGAGAACCTCATAATAATAATAATAATAACTCATTGCTCAGGTTAGGGAACTGTTGATTCCAGTTCACATCCCTTCCCTTAGGCCTTACCTCAGCACCAAAGGTTTTCACAAAGTGCCTAGCTGTGGTGCTGCACAGCTAAGAAGACAAGGTATTGTGGTTTTTCCTACCTGAACAACTTGTTAATGTCAGTAAAAACACAGCAGGAGGCAGGGCGCACTATACAGTTAGTAAAAAGCACACTGGAAAACCTGGGCTTCCTGATTAGCTTACAGAAGTCACACACAGAGCCAGCTCAAGTATTGGACTTCATAGACACAGAGCTAGATACCTTGCAGGAGAAGACCTTTCATCTACAAAAAAGGGTACCAAGTCTAATTTCCATTGCACAATCCTTAGTTGGCCAGCAAGGCCTGCAAGGGATTTCCTGCAATTGCTGGAACACACAGCCTCTTTAACTGCAGTGGTGCCAGGGGCCAGGCTCCAGATGAGGGACATTCAGTACAACTTAAGGGACCACTGCTCCCAAAGGTGGGATCCTCTGTCCAAACTAGTGCCAACTGCAGAAACTTTACCAAGGGTACTAAAACAGTGGAAGAAAGAGGACAACCTCAGATAAGGTATTCCCTTCCTCCAGCAATCCCCAACAAGTACCCTCACAACAGATGCCTCACTCCTGTGGTGGGGTGGCTACCTAGAGATGCCTCACTCCTAGGGTGGGATGGCCACCTAGAGGATCTCGGTGTGAGTGGTACCTAGGGCACCCAGAAGACTCAGGAACATATCAACCTCCTGGAACTCAGGGCAGTGTTTTTAGCAATGAAAGCTTTTTCCCTCCCAAATACAGGATCAAGTCTGTCCAGATCCAAACAGACAACATCTCAACAATGTTTTACATAACCAAGAAGGGAAGAACAAGATCCTCAAGGCTATGTATAGAAGCTATGCAGATCTGGAACCTAGCCTATTCCCTACGTGTTGACCTATCCGCAGTATACCTGTCAGGGAAAGACAATGTCCAGGCAGACTCTATAAGCAGAATCAGCTACGGAAATCACCAGTGGACTCTGAACCAGCAGCTGCTGGCATTAGTGTTTAGATGATGGAAAATAGATTTATTGGCTTTCTGGGAGAACAAGGAGCTCACACATTTATTGTTGCAGGTACCCCCTACAATGGAGCCAGTCCCAGAGGATGCTTTGGTTCTGGACGAGGAAGTTCCTATATTTCCTCCCTTCATTTCCACTCCTGCAGAGTGTGCTCATAAAGCTCAGGAGGGATCCAGCAACGGTGTTTCTGATAACACCAGACTTGGCCCAGCAGATCTGGTTCTCCATGCTTCTGGCCCTGTCCACCAAGTCTCCAATCAACCTGCCACTGGGATCCAACTTCCAGACCTTGTCTCAGAGCAGATAACATTCCCAGATCTCAAACCCTATGCCTGAGGGCATGCTTCATGCAGAGCTAGAGTTCTGTAGCCAAAACTTATCAGAGAATGAGAGTGTTGAAGGTTTCTAGAAAACCAGCAACAAGAAAAACATATACTTCAAAATGGAAGAGATTTTCATTATGGTGCGCTCCCAGAGAGATATTGCCTTTGCAGGCAGGCCTGCCTACCGTCTCGGATTACCTTGTGCACCTGCAGTCCCTCAGCCTGAGGCCCTCCACACTGAAGGTGCATTTGGCAGCAGTTTCAGCTTACAAATCAGCTCGTAAGGGAAAGTGTCTGGCCTCACAATCTATTTTCAAAAGGCTCTTTAAAGGCTTCCACCATTTATACCCTCCTTTGAGGAATCTTGTCCCTCCCTGAGACCTAAATATGTGCATTGCCCAGTTGATGGAAGCTCCATTTGAGCGTATGGCTATTGGAAATCAATATTCCTAGTGGCTATTACATGTGCTAGGAGGGTGAGTGAGCTCCAAGCTCTCTGCACAGATCCAGAGGACATAATCTTCCATAGGGATAAGGTGGTTCTCAGAACTAGTATGAAATTCCTCATTAAGGTGGTGTCAGAATTCCACCTGAACCAGTCAATGGCCCTTCCTGTGTTTTTTTACTGAGAAGTCCAGTACTGGGGAACAAAAACTCCACTACCCGGATGTAAAGATAGCAGTAGGTTACTACCTGGAATCAGGGGGGTGGGGGGTGTTTAGGGTGTTCAAACACCCCTCAAAATGACCTCCAAAATGGATTAAAAAAATTAATTTGAAGAGCTTCTGGGGCCTTCAGAGTCTCCACTACACACACCTCCCGGAGGAAAAGGAAACCTGATAGGCTAAACTGTGCCCTGAAAAGACCACTGCAACGTAATTAGATGCTAAAATATAAACTTTAAAAACATTTTTTTTTAAATTTATTGCACTTTTTCTGCATGTTACCTCTCATTCAGCTCATTCCCCACCATCTGCCTTGATCCCCTATCGCTACACCCCTGCTGATACCCCTTGACATGCATCTCAGGGTGGGGCCACTGCTCTGATCCAGCATGTCTACTATGGGAGAAGGTGTTGGCAGCGACCGAAGTTACCTCCCTGGATTCCCCCCCAGAGTGGAGTTCAGGGCTGGTTGGTGCAGCAGAGCCATATTAGGTTGGCGGAGGCGGAGAAGCCACTGAGGCCAGGCACCTGGCATGCTTCATCTAGGAAGCCGACAATGTTTTCCAAGCTATCTCGGGGGTGAGGGGCGTGCAGTGGCGTCCAGTGTCTGCCCTCTAATTTCAATATGCCGATCATCTGTGGTTCCCCTGGCCTCCGCCAGGAATCCATCAAGCACTGGGCACACTAGCCCTCCCTTCCCCCGAAGGAGAGCACTCCATGGGATGCTCAGTCTTTCACCCTCGGCCGGCCTTCCAGTTCCCTGAGTCCATTCCTGAACCCAGGTCACCAGCATTGCAAGCAGAAACCCAACTGCTGTGCTGGTGGGCCAGCTTGAAAAACTAACTTTAATGGAGAACCAAACATTCCTGGCTTCACCCAGAATTGGCAGGCAGGGAAATTTACTTCTGTTTTGCCGAATATGTGACATTGTGAAGGCAGTGACTTAACCTATTTTCTTGAACAGAGGACCGACCGTCCACACTCTCTAGGGCACTAAATGAGTCCACTATAAATTCAAGCTCAGCACGTATTTGTGGTGAGGATGGTGCTCGGACTGGTGCATTCTAGCCTTATCTCAGTGCACATACACCAAGTGACAGCAACACAAAAATTGCTAGTCTCCCTCTCTGTACTCTGTTTCATTTAACTTGCAATACAGACATCTGACTAAAGAAAACCTTACACTTTCCAGGGTCACAGACTGGAAACTGTCTCTTGTCTCCTCACAGGACCGCTAACATTCTTCTGCTCTAACGGAATTGCCCCTTGCATTCACAGAACTGCTGTCCCATTCTTCTTTATCTCTGAAATGACAAACTGTTGTCCTGGCATTGCTGACATCACACTCACTAGGGTGAGATAAATGACCAGAGGTCCTTCACCCAGTCACTGGACAGACTGGCATGCACCTTTCACTCTGACAGCTCCACTATGTTGGGCTCTCACACTCTGACCACTACACACTGACTGCACTTCAATATCACTATTCTAAAACTGTCCTCCTGAACTGATTCCATTGTGGCGCAAGCTGCTGCAATGGTTCTAAATGACATAATCATCCTCTGCTCAAGCTGAGTGAACAATGATGTCATGTAAAGAGCTGCTAATAAGCCCTTTACTAGTTACCCCTATCTTCCTATTAGGAAAGTAGGAGGTAGCTGGTAGATCATGGCTAACACTGATGGGATTATCATTCAGGTAACCCCAGGGGACTGGGCCGTTACATACTTTTTAAAGTTTTCTTTAAAAAATTGCATTAAACTCCTTGAAATGTCCTAAATAGCTTTCTTTAAAACAATTTACCAGTTTTCTTTGTGGGTGGTAAAAGCTTTCTATGTGACTAGGAAGCACAGTGCAGCAAAAACCTGAACTACCCCTTTCCCCACACTTGTGTCTCCACAGTTTCAATGCCTTATAATGGCTGGTGGCTCCGGATGGGAAGTGGAAAGCATTGGGGTCCCACCTCCTTCTGTTTTTCAGATTAGTGTGACAGTGTTACTGAATCATCTTTATCGATATTTCACTTGAAGTTTAAGTGCATGGAGCTGTAGGCACACCCACCATCTATCAGGCACAGCATTAAACAGTTCCTCAGGCTTAGGAAAACCTGGAGGATTTTATCACTGGTGCCCGATAGAAAAATTGTGTTTATGTGGCCTTTTATGCTTTTGTTCACATTCATCTTGTGCTTTGTTCAAAGTTTACTCTACTTATAAGGTTTACTTCTACTTGGTGAATCGTAGCACTGCTGAGCATTAATCCGTGTTTTCTGTTACAGCTTGCTGGAGTTGTAGTCCTGGCTACTACCTGCGTTAAAATCTTATCACTTTGCCTGCAGTGATCACGTTGTGATCCAAATAAATAGCAGCACAAGATGAATATACAAGAAGGGAAAAATAAAAAAATCAAGCAACACACTGCTAAAATATTTTGCTAAGAAACCCCGTCTTGAAGATGCACCAGAAAACACTGACAGTTCACTCAATGACCTGGATCCTCAGGTTTCACAAGTGAATAATCACAGTGACAGTTCTTCAGAACCACAACCATCATGTTCTGCCAGTGTACCTGATAGTATAGGAAGTGATCACGCTGGCGCTGCTGCTGCTGGTAGCACTGGCACTTGTAATGCACTTGACATAGGCCAGTATGCAGGGGCAACTGATGCAACTGGTGTATCTGAACAGCTGAAATTTGATTTACTCAGAAATGTGTGGCGACCTTCAAATGATTATTCTTTCCCGAAAAATGATCAGAAATTAGCATTTCAGGCTTCATGGTTAAGCAAATTTATCTGGCTGTGTTATTCTGCAAAAGACAATGGAGCATTCTGCAAAATTTGTGTTCTGTTTGCTAAAAGCACTGTCGGATAGGGATCACGTCAGTCTTTAGGGGCACTGGTTGATAAGCCTTTCATAAAGTGGAAGAATGCACTGGAAGCATTTAGTCATCATGCAAAAACGGCTTATCATCAACGCTGCCACGAACTGGAGGAAAATTTTTTTAAAGTGAAAGCAGGATCACTAGTAGACATTGCCACACAAATAGATTCCCAAAAAAAGAAGACAGTGGAATAAAATCGTAACAAATTGACGTCAACTGTTGATACAGTGCTTGTGTGTGGGAGACAAGGACTTGCTTTTTGCGAGGCCATAGAGACAGTGGACTAATACAGTCCTATGAGCCAGTAATAACTATAGAAAATCACGGAAATATCCATACGCTAATAAGGTTTAAAGCTTATAGTAGTGACCAAGTGCTGTGAGATCCTCTCCAAACTTCCTCTCTTAAAGCAACTTACATTAGCCCATACATTCAAAATGAGATTGTTACTGCATGTGGAGCTGAAATCCAGAGAAAGCTGGTAGACAAAAGCTGGAATGCCAAATACTTTATAGTCCTTGCAGATGAAACAACAGATATTTCTGGAATAGAGCAGCTTTAAGCGTGTGTCCAATATGTTGATCGCCAAGTTAGTGAAACGGCACCTTTCAAAACTTACAACGTGAGAGAAGACGTTTTTGGGTTTTATATCTGTATATGATCTGACAGGAAGAAATCTGTCTGATAATATTTTGAGGTTTCTTGCCAGTGTTGGAGATCGTGGTCTCAACCTTACTGATATGCGAGGTCAAGGTTATGATGGCACCAGTCATATGTCAGGCAGAGTACAAGGTGTACAAGCATTAATTCAGCAGCAATACCCAACAGCTCTTTACCTGCATTGCACTAGTCACTCACTAAATTTAGCTCTAAGCAAATGTTGCTCAGTGGCAGCTATTCGCAATTGTTTAGGAACTGTCAGTGATGTTTGCACCTTCTTTCGATCTTCTGCGCAGTGTATCGCTATCTTAAAGGAACAAGTAGGCATAATCCTTCCTCAATCAAAAAAAGACAGACTTTTACCTCTGTGTGACACTAAGTGGGTTGAACGACTTGACAGTCTAACAACCTTTAGTGAGCTGATTTCTCCAGTCACAGCAGCATTGGAACACTTTGTAGAAAATGGAAACAATGAATGTTCTTCAAAAGCTACTTAGTTTCGTGCTGCTATCGGCCCCAGTGAATTCTTTGTTGCACTGCTGTGTACAAGTCTTCAGTGTCTCACTCCTTCTGTCCAGGTACTTGCAGCAAAAGAACTGTGATATAAGTTGTACCCTAGCCCATGTATGCAGTGTCAAAGATGCCATAAATGAACTGCGATCAGACTGTGGTGATTCTTTTCATAAAGTCTTTGAGAACATTCAAAGCACAGCCCATGGCTTGGGCGAAGAATTACGGATTCCAAGACTAAGTGGCAGGCAGCAACACAGGGCAAACTACCCTGAAGACAACGCAGAGCAATATTTTTGAAGAGCTGTCTACATTCCTTTCCTTGACTTTTTTTTGTCTGAATTAGACAATAGCTTTACCTGTCATTCAAAAGTGGTTTCTGGTTTCTATAGCATCTTGCCAGTATACCTAGTGGATGGCTTTGCAAGTCATTTTCAGTCTGGAGCATCAGATCTTCTAAAATTGTATGAGTCTGATCTTGATTCTGAACAAGTTGTATTGTCTGAAATGAAGCTGTGAGGCCATAAATGGAAAAATACTGCAGAAAAACCTAAATCTCTAATAATGGCACTTACTCAGTGGGATGCACAGTTTTACCCAAATGTGCACAAGCTTCTGCAGATTTTGGTTACACTGCCTGTTCCTATCGCATGCTCAGGGTGATCTTTCTCCTCACTCAGGCCATTAAAGAGTTAACTTCACAATATCAGCTGTGAAAACAGACTCGTAGGTCTTGCACTTCTAAGCATTCACTGGGATATTCAATTGGATAGTAAGGAAGTGATTGACAGACTAGTGACCACACATAGCCGGCGCTTGAACTTACTAATTTAGAGTGTTTGTCCAGCAACAAGACTGGTTGCAATCCCACATTTCAAAAGGGAGTCTAATAAAATGTTTCCGGTGACAACTGATATGGGACCACTTTCTCATGATGACTGGTCTGGGACTACTTTTCCACAATTGGTCTGGGAACAGTTTCCCAGGAATACTAGTCTGTGAACAGTTTCACTGGATGTCTGAGTATTGCTCCATTTGGGACTCTAGGACCAGTTTCCAAACTGATCTGGGATCGCTTGCTGTCAGACATGCGTATAACTGGAAGGTTGCTAACCAGCTGCCAGTGTGCCACCATAGCATAGTGGTACTGGTTAGTGCTGCAGACAGCTGCAAAATCCTGTAATAAGGGCAAGAAATACATTTTCATAACTGACTGTCCTACAAGGCTCTGGTGCAGTTATACCTTACTCATGTTGACTGTTCCACCAACTCTGTAGGTGACTCATTCATTTTTATTTAGGAATGTTACATTTCCACTTCTCGATCAGCGCTAATAGATAGTGTGCTCCATGTCTGGTGTGCAATGCCATGAAAAAAGGGCTTGTTAATTGATGAAACAGCCTAAATCAGGCTTCTAAGTATTACCTGCTGGCTGGTAAATGGCCCTGAAAAGTTATTTCACTAGTGTGTCCACAGGCAAGTGCGCAAAACTCCCTTCTGGTACACCGTGACATAGAAAAATAGAAGTTGATGTCAGAAGGAGACCGCTAGCTCATCTAGTCTGCCCATTTGTTATAACTGTATTTTGACTCTCGATTTGTCCTTCATATCAGGGCTCCCTTGTGTCTCTACGATACATTCTTGATACCCCCACAACCTCTTGGGGTGGGGTGTTCCAAGCATCCACCAGTGTTTCTGTGAAGAAAAGCTTCCAGGTGTTGGTAGAGAACCTCTCTCCTTGCAGCCTGAGATCATGTTCCCTGGTCTGGGAGCTCTTCATGAATTGAAAATGTTCCTGTGCCAGTACCTACCTAAAGAAACTAGGGGACACTACTATGCTAACTAACAGTTATGACCTGAGGCTACGGAGGAGAGAAAAAAAAAACAAACATGAGGAGGAAATCTCTGGGGAGCCAAGGCCTAGGTCGCCTTCCCTCCAGGCTTGGGGTAGTTTATTTAGTGACGGCTCAGCAGCTGTAATTTGGAAAACCCAATTAAAGGGAGGTGTAAAATATTCCGATTTGGATGAAGGCTCTCACTCAAACCCTGTAGTGGGAACACCGTAGAAGATTGTGTGAAAACTCTGCAACAATACATGCAACCAAGGTGCAGGAGGAGAGCAACGACTGCTGAGGCACTCATCTGGCCTACCCACCCTTAACTCAAACCAGGTGAACTAGAGGCAATCGTAGGGAGAATGCAGTGAAGGTGCCTAGCTAGGGAAACCACTCAAGTCAATGGCTAACAGTTATAGTGGAACACTAGAGCCAAAGGAGATAACTTTTTCCACCCTTCACCGCTAGTCTTAAATTCTACACCAGGACCTGCTGTCGCATAGCAGGCAGCTAAAGCCAAGCCAAGGGCAAGGACATTCCCAGTTTTGGGCCAGGTGAGAAGGATCCCACCCCAAGTTGGACATGCTCCAGATGCGGACTAAATGCAGAGCGAGACAGTGTGCTCTCCAGCCTAAAAGAGAGGCATCTGTTGTGAGAATTAAGGAAGGCTGTTACTTTTAGAAAAGGTACGCCTACCTGAAGGTTGTGCTCATCCAGCCACCACTGCAGTGCCTGTACTAGACTGTGGGTGACTGGAATCAATTTGGACAGTGAGTCTGTCCTTTGTGACCAGTACTGTCTCAGGTGAAACTGGATGGCTCTCATTTGAAATCTGGAACCTAGCACCACTGTGGTGGCAGCTGCCATGCGACCCAGCAGCCTGAGAAATTCTTTGGCTGGTTTGGATTTTCCTGGCACAAATGAGAATGTTGTTTATGATGTCCTGAGGTGGAAAAGCTCTGCCTAGACAGATGTCCAGTTCTGCTCCAATGAACTCCAGTACTTGGAACTGGTGTATACTGAGACTTCTGTTTGTTTATGAGAAAACCCAGAGATTCCAGAGTACATTTTGTTAGTTCTAGAGAGTGCTCTGCATGCTGTCAAGATTGACCCACTACTATCCAGTCGTCCAGGTATGGAAAAGACTGTTACCCCCTGTTTTTTCAAACACGCTACCACTACAGCCAGGCACTTTGTGAAGGCCCTTGGACCAGAAGTTAGGCCAAATGGAAGTGCTGTGAACTGATAGTGACTTGAGGCCAGCCTGAATCTCAAATACTTTCTGTGGCACGGTCTGATAGGGATGTGAAAGTAAGCATCCTTTAGGTATAGGGAGGTTAGCCAGTCTCCCATTTGCAATTTGGGAATAGTTATTGAACGAGTAACCATTTTGAACTTTGGCTTCAAAATGTGTCTGTTTACCATTCTTAGATCCAGAATAGGTCTCCAATCCCCATTTTTCTTCCTTGTGAGGAAGTATCTGGAGTAAAAGCCTTTGCCTTTTTGACTTGGGGGCACTGGCTCCACTTCTTTGATTGCCAGAAGATGTTTTACCTCTGTTTCCAGTAAGATTCCATCTGCAGATGTAGCTGGTGCAAAGGTTCTTGTTCTCAGCTTGGGGAATGATCTTAAGCTGAGTGCCAGACCCTGACTCACTACCTCCATGGGCCCACCTGTCTCCTTTATCTCCTTAATTTGTGGGCCTGTGCACAATGCCTATTCTGAAAGATGTTCCCTTGTCCATGCCAGTGACTCAGAGCCCTCAGGATGCCCTTTTACTGGCTTCCATTGTATTTAAAAACAAACTTTTTCCAAAAAGTTGTGCCAGTCCCATATGTAGTGGTATCCCCTGTCGTGGCACCAATCACACAGCCATGAGTTGAATTCACCTACTTCAATCTCTCTGACTCGCTTGGTGCTTTTTCTCTTTCACCACACTGGCAGCACTTCTGAGAAGGCTAATTTGCATGAATGGGAAGACTAGGTGGGCCAAGCGGTCCTTCTCTACCATCAAATTCAATGTTTCTACACGTGCAGACTGTCTATTCCTACAGAGGATTGGTTTTAATTTGTGCTGCTTGATGAAACTGCTGATTGCACATAAGATACCATTCTAAAACATTTGGTTGAATAGTCATCTTTCAACAATTGTCACCATGATGTTGAAGCATCCGTAGCACAACCTTACACAAGTAGCAGCATCTCCAGTGATGGGTACTAATGCTTTTTCACGTGGTACGGACTGTCCCAAGGAGAGACAGAAAAATTAAACCAGGTGTCATTAAGGGGAAACTGGGCATCTTGGACTGTGAGTCAGGTGCTTATTTCAACCTTTGACTTCAATCCAGGTGGTCTGAGTTTCAATCCCAATTTCCTCTAAATGTATTTTAGCCTCAAATTTCACTTGAGTGGTGATCAAGGTGACATGATGTCGGAATAGTTATTCTACACTGACTGGTGTAAATGGCAAGAAAAGAAATATGTCAGAGAAACTGTTCCCAGACCAGAGTAAAATCATCAGTCTCAGACCAGTTGTCATGGGAAACTTGTCTTGGGCCAGCCGTCGAGATAAGCAGGACCCAGACCAGTTGTCTCAGGAGCAAACTTACTGCAACTCAGAACTGAGCGAATACATAGTAAGAAACGTGTACTGTCATCATCGAATGCATCCCTCTGCACCACATGTGATTGCAGAACTCCAGCTCATGAAACTAAATACAAAAAAAAGGAGTGATTTGAGCATTTAAAAAATCTTGGACTGTGAATTACATTGGTTGGTTGGAAGACAAAAGCGCTATTGAAGGCTACTGAGCCAACTGGTGAAAGCACTGCAGCTTACAGTGCTTTTTGAAAGCAACCTATTCTCTTGTTGAATAAAAACTGCCTAACACAATGTTTATAAAATGAGTTAAGTTTCTCAAAGAAATGGAATGTCCGACCATTCTTCAAAAGATTTCATACTGAAACAGATTGGACTGCCTTACGACACCTACATGAATGCTACTACACTATCCATCCAGATGCATGACACCATTGCAGATCGTCAGATACCATGGAGACATGGAGAACTGGATGCTGCTGTGAATGAAGAGCCAGTGATAAGCTCGCTTTATACTGGACGAGTCCACACAAGACATCAGCAATCGCATGAAGAATCCTCAGCTTGGCCCCTAAGAGAACATGAAGAAAAATGAAGATGAGAAGACACTAAATTGTAAGTACAATGTTTATTTAACACTCACATCAATGTGTTTATCACTTTTTTTTTACAGACAGTAACTTTAGTTCAAATGTCTCTCATAGGCTGTAAGGGTTGGTGTTGGCGGTGTGGTTTATCATGCCATTCTTGGTCAGTCGGTGGACTACCACAGTTACTTGCAGCCTTGCAGGCACAACTGCATATTGTAATGCACATGGGGTGAATGGTTGATGATACTGTTGGACAGCCAGTTGTCCACACCATTGGAGGTTCTGCTGGCTGTAATGCCAACAAGAGTCTCCCACACTCCTGATTCTATGGGAATAAAAAAATGTCAATGAAATTAGCAGTGGGGAACATGTAACAAAACTGTGCTTTTACTTCAAAAAAAGCCCTAAAACTTACCACAGAGCATGTAAACCCCCAGAGCTTCTGGGGCCTAGCAGCACCCAGACACCCAGCAACAGCCTTTATGAAGAAATCTTTCAAACATCACAGTATATTACAAAAACTGCATAAGCCTAACAGTTCCCTATCAGAACTCAGAGTACATATAACTGCTCATTTTTGACATACAGATATACAAAAGGGGCACATGCTTGCATATTAGTAACATGGCGGGGCAGCTAGGGCACCATGGCAGAAAACATGGGTGAATTATGGATGGTGACCTGGTGCTGATGGCATGACATTCCACCATAATCCATGCACATAGTGGCACAATGCCTTGTCACCAGGCAGCATTACTAACACAGCAGGTAGAACCACATGGGTGGTTGATCACACTGTTAAATAACCAGTTGTCCTCAACTATTGGCGGTTCTGTAGACTTATGACAGCCACAGTCTCCCACAACTCTGATTCCATGTGAAAAAAAAAGTTTCCTATGAAATTGGGGTGGAAAAC
The DNA here is from genome assembly GCA_016271365.2 of Neoceratodus forsteri. Classification (NCBI taxonomy): domain Eukaryota; kingdom Metazoa; phylum Chordata; order Ceratodontiformes; family Ceratodontidae; genus Neoceratodus; species Neoceratodus forsteri. The sequence goes on from CM028134.1 coordinate 39,135,212, forward strand.
ATGTAACAAAAGTGTGTGTATTCTTCAAGAAAACCCCCCAAACTCACTACAGAACATGTACACACCCCAGAGCTTATGGGGGCCTAGCTGCCCCAGACCCCCGGCTTTTATCTGTCCCTTTTCAAAAAATTCATATTTAAACACCCTCCCCAAACAAAATTTTTGCTATGCCCCTGCCTGGAATGCACAAAAGATGTCAGGTACAACAGCATTTACCTTTTTATCACCTATGGTGAAGTGGTGAAAGGCAAACCAGCAACTAGGAGAACTATATCATGCTGGATAGTCTCCTGTATTCAATTCTGTTGCCCCCACCTCCAGGACTGACGACACATTTTACAAGGGTCACCTCTGCGTTTGTGGCAGCAGCAAGGGATATTTTCCTTCAAGGGATTTGTAAAGCAGCTACCTGTAAGACAGTACACAGCTTCATAAAACATTACTGTCTGGACATGCAGTCTGGGAGAGAAGCCAGCTTCCAGCTGCCACAGTGAATCAAAGTTCTGCATGCACTAATGAACTTCACTGTCTTGGCCCTAATTCTAGAAGTTATCTTGATGGCGTTTCCCCTATGTTCCTTTTACTTGGTGCCACTGCTATTTCAATGCATCTGATGCATATTTGTAGCTGTTCACTGGCCTCTCTGGTACCTTTATAGGTGCACAGAAACAAGCCATTGTCATACAGATAAGGAAAATGTCTAGGGTATTCTTAGCAATTATTGTCCACTTTCTCTACTACCTGTCCTTGGTCAGATGTTTGAGATTAGTTTGTGTCCAGCTCACTGCCTAATATGACAGGGTGAATGTCCTCAACCCTTTCCAGTCAGGTTTCTGTGCAAACCATACTACCAAGACTTCTCACAGTCATTGATTACATTGTAACCAATAAGAACTCAATTCTGGGTTCTGGTGCTGTTACTGATTTTGTAAAAACTTTGCACACTGTGACCACCCCCTCCACCACTAGTAGCTAAATTAAAATCTTCAGGCATTAATGGAATATTTGAAAATGAATTAGCTGGATCTTTATAACTAGGACAGAACAGTGTCTAATACCTGCATATAGAACTTATGTTAGGCCATTTCTTGATTATGGTTCCCCTTTTTGGTGTCTGTATTTAAAGGGGGGCATCAACATGGCTGAAAAAATCCAGAGGAGAGCCACTGAATTGGTACCAAGACTTTCCAAGTTAAATTACCAATGTAGGCTGAAAGAAACTGGACTATTTTCCTTTTATGATAAAAGACGTGGGAGATATTCTTCTAACTTATAAAATCCTTCAATCCCAACAACTAATGCAGCACTGTGGTCTTACATTTTCTAATAGATGAATTGCTGTTAGAGCCCACAACAGTTAGTAGTAGATTGGGCCAACACTGCAAAAAGGGATCATTTCTTTACTATTAGAAGCCTCTAAAGCCAGGAATTCCTTGCCACATGACATAATTGGTTCTGAAAATGTTCATACCTTCAAAACTAAATTAGACAAATGGTTATATTCCAATCCACTTTAAGGTAAATTACCCACTTTATGTGGGGGACAATCATGATGGGCGTAAGCCTACTTTTGTCCTAACTTACCCAAGTAACTCAAGAATTAAAGAAACCATCCTGACTCTTATTAGCAAACAGAAAATAACAAAAAAATACTTCAGATACTGGAAGTGATAGCAGACTGCATCTGAAAATTACTATTAATTCCAAGCAGTACACTAGCTCTTTAAGGGATCCATCAGTAATATTCATAGTCTCTTACCCTGCCTCCCCTTCCAGAACCTGGAAATAGGTTCAGGCAAGAATCAATTTCTTTTTGATTGGCTTGAGTTTTACTTATTACGATGTGTTTACAATTATTAAGTGGTCTAATCAAAAGTCTGCAACGTGGTCCTTTATCTTTGCTTTTAATTGATTACCATTTTCAGTCAACCAATGAGCTTGTACTGTCTGTTATATGTTCTCATTGACAGTTCAGTCGGCGGCTGACCGTGGAAGCATGAGGTGGGCTACGCCAGTGCCCAGCTTGGGTCGGGTTGAGGGGGAGTGGGGTGGTGTGTCGCTACCTGCTGGGGGGGCACTAAATTACCAGGGTATTGTAGTTTTCCTCTGGATGGTGATCAGAGAATGGGGGAAGGCCCACTTGACCACCGGGGATTTATTTTTATTAAACAGGGACAGCAATCGGAGAATGGGGAGGAAGGACCACTAGAGCACCAGGACTGACTGTTTCTATTTTTTGTTTATTAGACACGGGGAATCGGGGCATGGAGGGGGAACCACTAGACTACCAGGGCTGAATGTTTCCTGTATTTTTATTATACACAAGGATCAGGGCCTGGTGGGAAACTGCTAGACCACCAGGACTGACTGTTTTGTTTTATTTTTATTATACGAGGGGATCAGGGCATGGGGGGAATCACTGGACTACCAGGTTTTACTGTTTCTTTACACAAATGGTGATTGGGGCATGGGAGGGATCACTGGACCAACAATGCCTTCATTTTATTACATGGACGGGGATCAGTGCTTGGGGAGGAGACCTAGCCCAGCACACTCGGCCGTGGTGCTAATATGCAGATGGGTAATGGGCACCCAAATGGCCCCTTAGTGCCATGCATGCCCAATGGGCTTATCTGCATGTTTGGGCTGAATATCGCCCATGGAGGCCACGGCGCTAACCAGTGTGGGCCACGCTTTACTCCTATGGGCGGTCTTCAGCCCAGTGCTTTGGAAGAGCTGCGCCAAGCATGGTGACTCTCTTGATGTGTGCAGTGCTACCATGGTCCGATATTCAGATAGATAGTGGGGTCAGTTCAGATCATGCTATTTGTTTGAACATGGTGCCAGGGTAGGATAACTCTATTTTTTCATGTGGCGCACCTGTCTGCATGTGAAGCCAACCGGCTCTGAATATAGGGCCCTATATTTAGTATTTAGAATCCTTAATACTTAGAACCCATGCTTGTTCTAGTTCTAAATTAGAACTCAATCCCCTAGGTTCTAAAGAAGTTCAACTAGTTCTGATAACTCTACTCATATGAGCCTGATAACCTGTGAACCTGGAAATGCTCCCATGTTTTTCCTGCCTCTGAAGGCCTAAAATGCCTGTTTACACTCTCCTCTGTTGGGGGGCCCAGGATACCTGTCACAGGTAAGCACCATCTATACTCTCTAACTTTTGCTAGCTGAGGCTCCAAGTCAGACAGTTCTAACCGAGCCAGCAAACTGCAGGGCAAGTCTCAGCTGTAACATTCCACCTTACAATGGTAGTGTGCTGCCTGGAATTAACAGTAACTTTCAGAAGTAGTCAGCGATCACTTCTTATATATTAAGTATTCTTTTTGTTTTGTTTTGCTAATTAGAAGTATTTTACCCAACTGTGTCAGGTGTCATGTGGAACACCAGTGTAATGAGAGGCTGGCCTAATCAGTTTTATTTCTCCCTAGAAATCACCAGCATTGTAACCTCACTATGACATCAATAGTAACCAAAAAGAGCCAATCTCCTGCTACGTCATTAGTAACTTAGATGTAACACATGTTACCAATCAGGCAGCATGGTTTGTGATGTAACAGTGAGTATGGTCACATGCTGATGATGTAGTGGGAGGAATAGAACTACAGTAGTTTCCAGAATCACATCAGTGTTTCACCTGGATGGAATATCGCCTGTCATTTTTTTGGTTTCATTTTAGAGCTACTAGCACAAGCCACTCCTGCTCGTAGGTGCTGCTGATCAGCATTCAAAGTTGAGAACAATTTCAAAGGCTAATTAATCAGTAGCACCTACTAATAGTTGTTCTCAACATTCTAACACAGAAAACAACTTTTCAGAAATGCCAGAAATAGATGCTTATAGTGTATTATATGTCATTCTTTCCTGATAGAACTCATCAAAACATTTTTGGGAGCTGTGCCAGCCTCTGCGTTTGACTTTGGGAACATTTCACTTCAACCCTGGAAGAGTTTGAATCATTCTGTTTGAGTTCAACTGCTTATTACAAAGTAGTCATCTCCTCATCGCCTCCTACAGCATCTCTCAGCATGGTCCGACATCACTGGTGACCACTCAGTGTCAATCTAGATTCTGCTTACAGGGTGTGCACTGTGGGTGCCAAGTACCAGGGTAGAAATCCAAGCGACAACACCATGAACGATAGTCCCATGGACAACCATGCAGCTCTCAAAGGGGCAGCCAGCCCAATTCAAAACGAATTGCCAAAATGGAGAGCGCAAAAAACCTCTAAGCACACAATAATTATAGAAGCAGAGTGAAGACCCAAAGACCAAAGAATGGGAGCGTTTTATAGTAAAAAACACTCTAGCTTTAATAAGGTCATCACAAATATAACAAAATAAGCACAGTGCTGATGATTGCTGCAGAAAGAAAAACACCCCTAGCGCCTCGACTCACACGAGTCTTCAAAGGGAGAACCAGTCATAGGCTCGTTTATAAATGTTCAATCAATTAATAATTTATAAGCCAATGATTAGATTATTTAAAGTGACATACACCAAGAAAGAAGAAAGAAAAAGGAATACCAATCAATTCTCATAATTAAAGCAGAACCTGACAATATTTCTCAACGTTTCTTATTTTTATATATTCAAGACACATTTATAGATTTTTTTGAAGAAGTCAGGTAGTAATTCCAACCGGAATCCTAATATAAAAAAGAAACAAAATGAAATTAATAACATTTCGATACAAAAAGAATAATTTTAAGAACAAGGTTGCTAAGGTAACAGTCAAATACCATATCATTCAATGTCAGGGAGACAATCAAATAATTCATTTAGACCTTAAGAAATGGTTTAATATCCCATTTATCAGTAAGGCCATATGGCCTCATAGAATTCATCTTAAAGATCCACATACACTCCCTTTTTAGAAGTTTATTTGCTCGATCCCCTCCTGAGGACAAACTAGCAACATGCTCAAGCCCCATCATTTTAAATGATGTGGATCAGAATTATGGCATAGAATAAAGTGCATCCCAATCGGAGTATCTTGATGACCATTCACGATGGATCTGACCTGCTCCTGGATTCTCTGTTTTAACGGCCTTATGGTTTTACCGATGTACAACAAATCACAGGGACACCATAAGACATACACCACATATGAAGGATTGCACGTGATTAATTCTCGTATGGCAACTGTAACACCTTGCTCTTTAGGATGCTCAAAGGCTTTTCCAATTACACTATATTTACAAATATTGCACCTTTTACAAGAAAAAAACCTGTTCATTCTTCTTGGTGTCCAGGAACCAATGTCAGACATGCCACACTTTCTTTCCCTGCTGTGAACCACCATGTCTTTAATATTCTTAGCTCTACAAAACGAAACCCGTGGCTTTGAACCTACTGCCTGTCCCACTATTTCGTCTCCTGTTAATATAGGCCAATATTTATGTACAATATTGCCTATCCTTCCTGCAACATGGTTAAATTCAGTAACAAAACTGCAGATCTCAACATCAGGAATGTTATTCCTTTTTTCCAAGATTTCTTCCCTATCCATCTCTCTAACCCTAGCTAAAGTCTCAATAAGAAATCTTTCATCGTAAACTCTATCTAGAAATCTAGATAGCAGCTCACTTGATTGTATCTCAAAATCTGTGTCAGTACTACAGTTATGTCTTATGTGCATAAGCTGACTGAAGGGGATAGATTCTTTAAGTTTCGGGGGGTGGGCACTGTCAGCGTGAAGCAAAGAGTTTGTGGCTGTTTCCTTTCTGAATGTCTTTGATTTAATGTCAAAGACATTATTGCCAATATTTTCACTTGTGAAATTCAAATCTAAGAAATTGAAGCTCTTAGGATCAAAAGTATATGTGAATCTCAAGTTCAATTCATTATCGTTCAAATAATCAATAAAACAACGAGCTTCACTTTCATTTCCTTTCCAGATGCATATGATATAGTCAATAAAACGGTACCATTTTACAATATGTTTTAGGAAGGTATTTCTACTTCCATTCAACACATGATCCATCTCCCACCCTCCTAAAAACAAATTTGCATAGCTTGGAGCCATAGAGGCTCCCATAGCTGTGCCACGCTACTGTTGATAAAAAGTCCCTTCAAATTCGAAACAATTGTGTGTAAGAATGAATGTGAGTGATTCCAAAATGAATTCTATTGGTATATCATCATTTTTAGACTGACGTAGAAATCTCTTAACAGCTCGAATGCCATCATGATGAATAATACTGGTATAGAGATTCCATGAATCCCCAACCGACAAAATTACAATTCCATTCAATTGTTTTAACTTTCTCAATAAGTCAGAACTATCCTGTACATATGAGATAAGGTTAGAGACAAATGGTTTCAGGAAAAAATCAACAAATTTACCTAGATTCTGAGTTAAAGAATCTATACCTGCAACAATAGGACGTCCAGGAGGCATTTCCATGCTTTTATGCACTTTAGGTAATGCATAAAAGCATGGAACAACAGGAAACTCCTTCCATAAGAAGCCAAATTCTGTTTCAGTGATTTGGTTGTCTGTCACTGGTTGTCTTAAAAATATATTAAGATGTTTTCTATAATTAGATGTTGGATTGTTAGGAAGCAACTTGTAATTAGTTCTATCTGATAATAATTTTTGTACCATTTCAAAATACATTTCTCTACTCATGACGACAATATTGCCCCCTTTATCAGCAGGTTTCAGTACAATACTTTAGTCCTGACAAATACTTTCTAGAGCTTCTTGTTCTTTATAGCTGAGATTAAACATCTTCGGTATACTATTTGTGTACCAGGCTAGGTGGGTGTGACTTCGAAAGAAAATGGGAGAGGCTCACCTAACTCACTGTTTTATGACTGCCATGCCACCTTCCCCCACACACTTCCATCAGGCCTCTAACATTCCTCCCCCTGCCCAGCCACAGCTTTGCTTACTTACCCTGCTCTCTCCTATGCCAGAAAGGGGACCCCCATATGAGGGATAGACCAGATACTCAAGCAGGTGAAGTTTCTGGTGGGTGTCTTGAGGGGTCCAGAGAACATCTACTGAGCAGAAGGGACATAAATAGGCCCAAAGAAGAACAATATCCAGGGTGCAATATCAATGGCAAAAGTACTAGAAATGCTCGGAGATTGAATCAACTGCTGTGGTTCCCTATCCATGGAGTGATCAAGTATCCATATTAGGGTGGGTAGCCCTGATAACAGATAATTTGCCCAGGTACCCCTGGATAACCTGGATAGTTTATTTGGATAACGACCAGGATTCCCTCTTATCTATTTCTGACACAAAATATGTGACCTAAAATGTCCCTTATGCAGGGTATCCAGAGGAGTCCCCTCATTAGCTAAGCATGTTTAAAAGGTACCCATTTCAATAACAGCATTAACCCAATACAAGCACGTTCTGTTCCTATGCAGTAACAATGCCATTAGTCATCCAGATTTATCATGACACATTCCGAAATGGGTAAGAAGAATGCTTTGTCCTGATTGATTCAGAGGTACTTTCAGTCGGGCTGTTATCCCAGCACAACAGCCAGGCTGAAAGTAACTCCTGCATATCGTGACGCAGTGTATTAAAGAGCAGTACACCCTTAGTTAAGAGCAAATTGCTCTAAACAAACATGACTGGTACTAACTTTGTTTTCCACATAGGACGACCCTACCTTACATCCACTTCTTTTTTTTTGTAGTCTTTGGTAACTGAGTAAGGTCCACTAGGCACAAGTGCTTGTTTTCAGGGGCGACCTGGGAGCACTGGGAGGTTAAGTGACTTGCTCAGAGTCGCACAGCATGCAAGTGGAGGTTGTGAGACTCAAACTTAGGTCTGGTCTGCTGGATATACCAAGCTCGTTCACAGCTCATTACTCTAACATCTAGGCTATACTGCCAGCCCACCACTCCCGGCTCTGGTCTCCCATATACTCTACGATCTCCAGAAACAAGTCCAAAATAAATTTTTTGTTTGGATAATAGTCCCATTCTCAAGTGCCGTGATGAAAATAAGTAATTACATGGCTCAAACTGACTCATGCATGCCACAACAAAAGAAACTGGTGATTACCATTTTTGTCTCTTTTCTTTAAACAGCTAACAGGCTAGCTCCCAAACTGGTTGGCAATTTCAAAATCTGCCTGCCACTCTGCTCCTTTCCAACCACTGCCTTTTAAAACACTAACTGGAGGCAAACATGGTCTGCTCTGTCTTGACACTGGAATCTACGCTAGCCCCCCAAACTGACAGACAGCACCAGCAAATGCAAACTCCTCTGCCAGGACATGCTAGTGGCTGAAGCCTGGGGGGGCTAAAGCCACTGCCTGCCTTCCCTTTGCCCATACTACTGTTGATATGCAGCATTGGTACCACCTGCTGGCAATGTGAAAAACTGCAATGTTCAAATTGAACTATTTTTTGCTTTTACATTTTTATTTTACATTTTTTTAAATATTTTTTTCTATATGTAGCAATTCAAAAACAATCTTAAAATACAATGTACGTTTACTAATAGGGACCCATTTCATAATCACAATAAGGCACTCCAGGGTGTGTGTTATGGTGGGATAACGGCCCTTCTCGGGTGGTGGAAGCACTCCGCTTTACTTCGTGTTTCAACCCACCCAAAGTGGGTGGTTATCCCACCATAACACACCCTCTGTCATGCCTTACTGCTTAATTTGAATATTAGAAACACAGAACCTTATAACACGATGGCCAATAAAGGCCTTCTGGCCCATCAGATCTGTCCAACCCTGTCTTTTATGTGTGCTATGACCTTGGTGAACATCTAACTCCCTTTTCCCTCCCTTTGCACCTCCACCTGCACTTGGCAGGCCTTGTGTCTGTCCCACCCATATTTGAATCCACTTACAGTTTTGGCACAGAACACCTCCTGTGCCAATCCATCATTCACCATGATTTGCTACAAAGCACTTGAGGATATCTCTATTGAACCTTCCCCCATCAGTTCTGTTGGATTCCCCCCAGTATGTGTGTTTGCACTTGGGGTGAACAATTCATTACATTTCACCATGTAAATCCCACAGAGATATTTATACATTTCTAACATGTAGCTCCTCTCTCTCCTTGCTCCAGGGTGTACATGTTAAGGTCCCCTGATCTTTCTTCATATGTGCTTTCTCCCTAGCCCCTGGTTGGGTTGTTTAAATATCCTTCATGAATCACATTTATTTAACTAAGTCATGTTTAACATATTTGTTTTATCTTTTCCGTCGTTCATATCCTGGTGTGCACTTTAACTTCCTGATCCATGGCTGTAACCCCCGTTCACCACAGTAACCAGTGGGCATTCTCTAACTTCTAGCACAGCTTACATGTATAAGCGTACTATTTCCTGTCAACTTTTGTAACCATGTCTCTTGAACAATCGGAAAATGCAATAACTGATGTCTGTAACTTTCTGTGTACTTAATACTGTTGCTCTCTGTCACTGGATCATCTTGGAAATTACATCCTACAAAGAAATAAGGATATCCTGGTGGGGAGACAACTAAATAAAAACTAATAAATACACTTTATTATGTTATTCATCTCTTTTATAAATTGCACTGTGTGACACATCTGATAGGTGCCTGAAACTTAAGCTCCTCACATCATACCAATGTCTTAGCACCCAATACCATGCCATACCATACCATACTGTACCGTACCGTACCATACCATACCACATCTCACATCATACCGTATCATATTATACCACCTATACGATATCACACCATGCCATATAATTCCCCAGTGCAATACTACACCGACATCACACATACCATACTATACAATACAATATCATACCGTATCATACCACATCACACCACATTATGCAATATTATAGTATGCTATTATTTATTATATATTACCATACCATGCTATAACTTACCACGCCATACCATACCATACCATACCACAATGCATGATACTATTCCCCAATGCTATGCTGTACAATACATACCCTACCACATTCACGCCACACCATGCCACCAAACTATTCCACTCCACATCACACCACATGACACCCCTCATATCACCACACCATATGATACCCTATAATACCATACCACTCCACACACCATCATACCATACCATACTATACCATACTGTACCATACCAATCAACACCATATCACACCATAGCATACCATTCCTCAGTGCCATGTTATATCATACCATACCATACTATACCATACTGTACCCTGCTGTACCATACTGTACCATACCAATTAACGCCATATCACAACATAGCATACCGTTCCTCAGTGCCATGTTATATCATACCATGTCATACCATACTATACCATTCCATACCATACCATACCACACTCATGCTACATCATGCCACCATACAATTCTACTCCACATCACACCACACAATACCCCTCAAGACACTACACCATATCATACCCTATGATGCCATACCATACCATACCACACCATACCATACCATCCCATCCAACTCCACACCCCTCCACTCAATTCCATGCCATTCGATACCATACTGTAGCATACCACATAACATCACAACATACACTATTATATCATCCTGTTATACTGTGCCATAATATACCATACCCATACCATGCCATAATTTAGCATAATATACCCACCACACAACTCCACACAATTGGAAAGGCTTTGCCTGGAGTTCAGTGGTCAAGCAGCCAGCCACTCCCACTTCTTGAGCTATATAAGCAGTTCCTCTCAGCCTCATTGTGAAGCATTTTTTCTTTGCAGCCGAAGGCTCTGTCGGTTTGTCCTCTGAGTTGGTTGGGCCTCCCTGGCTGGCTGTGGCCTGTGCCCCCCTCCTTGCTGGTCCTGCTTGTCTCTGCTGGGCTTCTGTGTTAATTCTTCTGCTTCTGGTTTGTGCTTTGCCTTTGGCTGTGTGTGCTTCCTTCTGTTTTTTTTGTTCCCTGTTTTCTGTGTTTGTGTGTCTTTGGTTTTGTCTTTTGGGGGAGGGCTTTGTTTTTAAGCTCCTAGCATACTGCTACCCCAGGGCTCATACTACTTGCTTTCAGTTATTCAAAACTCTCAAATTACTTGCACTACAACTGCAAACCTGATCTGTGTGTTTCAGCTCAACTATAGCTGCTCCATGTTGCATACTCAATTACTTTCACCTGACCAGATTTACTTTGAACCTAGCTATACAGCTCACTCATGCTTGTTCTAATTACCTCATTGCAGCAGTCTCATTGCACTGCCTTTTTACAGTGCTTTCAGAGCATTGTGCCTCCTTTTATTTTGTTTATTGCAGTTACAACTCTGTGTACTCAACTGTTTTCACTACTGCTGTACAGGCCTAATTGCGTCCTGCTACAGCTTTGTTTACTCCCATTGCTACTGTACCTTGTTCTACTCTGAGGTTAGCTAAAGCTCCTACTGAGGCTATTAAATTAGCTTTTATATCTGCATGTGGTTCTCGGCCCTTTCATTGCTTCCTTGTTTGTCCTACAGCAGGGACTGGGAGGTGTTTGGGGGTTGTGGCCAATGTGGTTAATTAATTCTGTTCTAAATCCTGTCTTCGCCACTGAAAATCCTCAGAGTTTGTCACCTTGATTTGGCTTTGAAATGCCTGGCAGGCTTGCCCCACATTATGCAGACCTACATGCAGGTCCACTTATTACTTCTCTGTTTACTGACCTACATGCAGGTCCACACTTGCTTACGCAGTTATTGTTCCTTGCTTACGCAAACCATTGCTTCATGCCTACTACCATCCCCTCTGCTTCAGCCTCTGGGATTCTGCTGCACTCCATTCTGCATTCGACCTTGCAAGGTCTCAGCACTCAATGCTCATTACTATCTCAGCATGCCATGCTTATTCAGCTCACCAGCTTTTCAGCTCTCAGTCAATTTCTGGGGCATGCCAGCCATTCTATTCTGGCAGAGGGTTCCTGCAGCCAACGGTCTCGCTCTGCATTTAGTCCACATCTCGAGTGTGTCCAACTTGGGGTGGGATCCTTCTCACCTGGCCCATAGCTTGGAATGTCCTCGCCCTGGGCTTGGCTTTAGCTGCCTGCTATGCAACAGCAGCTCCTGGTGTAGAATTTAAGACTAGTGGTGAAGGGTGGAAAAGTTACCTCCTTTTGGCTCTAGTGTTCCACTATAATGGTTAGCCATTGCCTTTAGTGGATTCCCTAGCAAGGCACCTTCACTGCATTCTCCCTATGACTGCCTCTGGTTCACCTGGTTTGATTTTAGGGAGGGTAGACCAGGTGAGTGCCTCATCAGTCGTTGCTCTCCTCCTGCACCTTGGTTGCATGTATTGTTGCAGAGTTTTCACGCAACCTTCCACAGCATTTCCACTACAGGGTTTGAGTGAGAGCCTTCATCCAACTTGGAATATTTTCCACCTCCCTTTAATTGGGTTTTCCAAATTGCAGCTGCAGAGCCGTCACTAAATGAACTATCCCAAGCCTGGAGGGAAGGCGACCTAGGCCTTGGATCCCCAAAGATTTCCTTCTCATAGGGGTTTTTTCTCTCCTCCGTTGCCTCAGGTCATAACTCTTAGTTAGCATAGTAGTGTCCCCTAGTTTCTTTAGGTAGGTTCTGCTGTTGGATGGAGGTGGAGGATGTCCCGCCATTCCCTCTCTCCTTAGGGGATCCCCTAATCTCAATGCAAACCATTAGTATCATGCTACTCAAACATGGGAATTTCATTACGTTATCAAACTGAGCATCACATTACGTTATCAAACTGTCTATGCTTCTCTACTATTACGTCACAGTTCCTATTACTACATCACAGTTACTGCTTGCTCATATGCTTCGTGTTGCCTCCTTCTTTGGGGATGGTTGTACTACATTTCTTTTGGGGATTCCTAAAGTACCTTTAGCCACAGGAATTGTCCCGTGGCACCTCTAGGGTGGAAACCTCTCTGAGGGTTCCTTGCCTTTCATACCCCTACAGGGTGGTAATTCCTCTGGAATGGAGAGTGTGAACAGCCAAAACCAAACTAACACAGTTGCACAAGCATAACACCATAGTGGCTGTGTAGGTCAATGATTTGGAAAGGCTTTGCCTGGAGTTCAGTGTTCAAGCAGCCAGCCACTCCCACTTCCTGAGCTATATAAGCAGTTCCTCTCAGCCTCATTGTGAAGCATTTTTTCTTTGCCCCACCATCCTCCCCTCTTCCTCCAGCAGCAGCACTTCTCTCCTTAGGGGGATTTCTAAGGTACCTTTAGCCACAAGAATCATCCCGTGGCACCTCTAGGGTGGAACCCTCTCTGAGGGTTCCTTGCCTTTGGTACCCCTACAGGGTGGTAATTCCTCTGGAATAGAAAGTGTGAATGGCCAAAACCAAGCTAACACAGTTGCACATGCATAACACTATACTGGCTGTGCAGGTCAGTGAATGCTATATTGTTTGTTGTTTTAGTATAATTGTTATAGATAGTTTAATTGCATTCTAATTGGTAATGATCCAGAAATGGGACTATTCAGCAGAAGGTTCCATTGTAAATTATTTTTATAATGATTTCTAGAATAAATTACAAAATGTTAATTGAGTCAATTATACATTATTATAGCTATGCCAAGATTTTGTGAATGGTTTTGAATTACAAGCAATTATGCAGTAAATTCCAACCCAGGTAGCTATTTAATATGTTTTATTAGTACAGTAAGCCATGCATTAATTAACAGAAAATTATCATCCCAGTTTGAGACTAAATAAAATGCTCATACACTGTACCACTTACTAAGAAAACTGTTTATTCAAAATGACTGGACATTATTTTATGTGTTTCATAGAAAACACATTTGAATAATGCTCTACATGGCAGTCTGTAAGACATATTTTCTTGTCTTGCATAGGTCAATGGTCAGATTATATTATTGACCTGTTTTATCTCAGACATGCTGGTTGGGCTTGTCACAAGGTAATTAACTCTCCTGCTGACAGACAGCATTGTAATAAACATAGAAACCTCTGTGTTTGTCTAACCAGAAAATCCAATTCTGCCTAGGTTAAGAAGAAATTCTCTCAGCCCGCTGATGTTCCTAAGATGTTCTGGTATTAGTCAAAAATCTGCTAAATCTGTCTGGCCAACTGTCTATCCAACCTCTCTCTCTCTCTCTCACTGACCCAACTTAACTGTCTTGTAAACATGCCTTTGTGAATTCCCTGAATTACAACCTCATCAACATCCCAATAGCTTTGCTATCTCACATAACATCTGACCTTCCAGCTGCCACAGTGAATCAAAGTTGTGCATGCACTAATGAACTTCAGTGTCTTGGCCTCAATTTTAGAAGTGGTCTTGATGGTGTTTCCCCTACATTCCTGCTTCTTTGTGCCACTGCAATTTCAATGCATCTGATGCATATTTGTAACTGTTCACTGGTCTCTGGTTCCTTTACAGGTGCACAGAAACAAACCATTGTCATACCCTTACATAAGGCAGATGCCCTGGGTATTCTTAGCAATTATTGTCCACTTTCTCTACTACGTACCTGTCCTTAGTCAGATGTTTGAGATTAGTTTGTGTCCATCTCACTGCCTAATATAACAGGGTGGATGTCCTCAACCCTTTCCAGTCAGGTTTTCATGCAAACCGTTCTACCAACACATCCCTTCTCACAATCATTGATTACACTGTTACCAATATGGACTCCTCTGTGGGTTCTGATGTTGTCTGTACTGATTTTGCAAAAGCTTTGGACACTGTGACATCCCCCACCACCACTAGTAGCTAAATTAAAACCTTCGGGCATAAATGAAATATTTAACAGCCTGCTCAGGATGCAACGGACAACTAAAACCTGATTAGTTACCTTTCTGAAACATTATGAAAAAGGAGAACTAAATATCTTGGATTTTTGAATGCTGCAGTAAAGTGGGATTAAGCAGGTTATGAAAGATTATCAAAGATGTAGGGTGGTTACCTCCAAACCAGAATTCATTGGGGATCTTCATGGTAGATGGGGTGCCATGTGGTGTTATGACGATCTAAAGGGTTCATTAAGAGGAAACTGCTGTCAGGAGTAGGTGGTGGGTGGTAAGAAGTTTCTCCCAGTCACTAAGTGGGAACCTGGTGAGTGATGCTTGGTTGTGGATACAGTAGTTAGGTTTAGTTATGTATCAGCAGAACTGGCATAGTCAGTACAAGTGCTGAATAGGGCTGGGCAAAATTAACAAATTCTGATTTTCTGGAATTTTCACAAAATTCCATGAATTTCATGAAATGCTGCAAAATTTTGTGGAATGTTCCAAAACTGTTTAATCAGTCATATCTTGGTCAATTTTACAGCTAGAGATCTGACATTTGGAATGCATATTATTTGAAAGAGGCCCTAAATTAAGTAAAGTTTTATAACATTTGGATGAGCAGTGGGGACATTATAGGGGCTCAGCATCTGGAAATTTATTATGCATGAGAAATTTCCTGAAAATATTTCTATGCTTACAACTTAATCACCTTTGGAGCTAGAAAATTGAAAATGTATATGCATGCTTTCCTGAAAGAGTCTTAGAAACTCCTGAGTGTTCACCCTATGAAAGATTTTGGTATCACCTCTAAAAAGGTATACCCTCCCTTCCAGTTCATTTGCAGTGTCACTTATGAAGACACTGAAGAGGACTGTTCCCAGTACTGAGTCCTGTGGCACCCCGATGGTCATTCTCCCATCACTCTGCCATCATTTGAGTAAGTGCCATTAAAAGCAACCCTCTGTTGCCCATTCATTAACCAGTGTCTAACCCAGGTCACCACTTTTGATCTCACCCCATGTTGCTTACTTCCTTTATCAATCTCCTGTGTGGCACAATGTCAGAGGCCTTGCTAAAGTCCAGGCACTGTAGGCAACATCTATTGCTCTCTCCTGATCTATTTCTCTGGTCACCCAGTCAAAGAAATTAATCAGATGTGTCTGACATGACCTCTCCCCTCCCCACTAATGAATCCATGCTGCCTGTAGTCTTGCAGCCCGATGTATTCAAGATATTCTACCTGCCTTTCCTTTAGTAGAGTTTCCATTAATTTCCCCACCGTTGAAGTGAGACTAACCAGCTTATAGTTGCTAACCTCCTCCCTCCTGCCACTGTCATGTAGAAGGACCATGTCTGCTCTTCTCTAGTCCTCTGGAATCTTGCCTGTTTCCAGTGAACTGTTGAATGATGCCATCAGTGCAGCAGCTAGCACTTCCCTGGTCTGGCCCCAGAGCCTTGATCATCCTAACAGCTGCAAGTCCCTTCAGTACACTTTCCTCCGAAAATGGGCTTGTGTCCAGTTCCACACCCTCTGTTCCTGCTACTCAATGGTGGTCTGTCCTCTCCTCCCTCCACTATGAATACTGAGCAGAAGTACGTGTTCAAGATGACAGCATTTCTAGCAGTTATTTTTATTTTCTATATTTGTACACCTGATAAGAATGCTTTAAGCAGTCTTGATTGTTGTGATATGTAATGTATTTTATAAAGCACTTAATAAAAATGTTAAGTAAAAAAAGTGTTGCTGGTAACACTCTCAGCCCATTCAGGTCCTGTCTGATCACTACTGGACTCAGGCAATTTTCCCCTCACTTCTTCTTGTTAGGAGAGTTCCTCAAGGGTCAGTACTTGGGCCTCTCCTTTTTAAAATTTTTGTGAATGAGCTTACCTTCTGTGTCAGGACTTGATACCGTCCTGTGTACCACTTGTCCATTTTTCAATTGTTATTCAGCAGAACCTACAAAGAAACTTCACTTTATCCAGACCTCGTGTATCCCAAACCAGCTTGTGTTAAATCAAAAGAACCCTATTGTGATGCTTTTTGGCTCTAAACACTGGCTTAGTATTGCAGTTCCACTGCATATTAAAACCTGTTATGCTGTGTTAGACAGCGCACTTCACTTTAAATATTTGAGCCTGTTATTTGACTAGTAGTTGACTTTCTCTTCTTACTGTATATTAACTCAGTTGTTGCAAAGTGTTTTACCAAGCTGGATTCTCTTTCTAGGTTACAAGGCACCCTTTCCTTGAATGCAAGGAAGCACAGTTGAATAAATGCTACCACAACCTTTTACTGTAGAGATGTCATTTATAGTTAGTGTTTCTGGTTTTAGGCGTTTATTGTTTAATAAAAAAGGTGTTTATTTTTCAGCTTTTCTCATTCGTATTTCAAGTAGTAAAATTCTACATTTTCCAGTGTAAATAAATAAGTCTTAACACATTTTCAGTAGTTAACAGTGTTTATTGTAATACATTTTTGTATTTTAATTTTTTTTTTAAAGTCACTGTGTACTTTGCTGTTCCAGTTCAAGAAATTGCAAAAATAATTAGAATTGCACATAACCCTATTAGTAGTACCATATCCCCTATTATTAGCACCAACCATACTGCACATATTAGTAGCGCTGTTGGATCAATATCAGCATGGAAATCGCACCATTACTTTAAATGCTAAATTTGTTGTAATAAATCATGCAATGCATTTTCAGTGCTTGTTTTGACATTTTCCCTCTCTCTTTTCTGGCAGTAAATGCCCTGATCTCTGAAAAAAGCCCTCTCTATATTAACACTAGAGACAGGCACTGCAAGAATTGACAGAACATATTCACTCAGTTCTGGCCATTGCTTCATTTTAACCCTCCAAAATGTGCTCACTTCTAATTCTATGTTAGTACGCAATGGTTCTGCAAAGTACTCATCAAATTGTACACATAGTAATTCAGTATCATGTTTGTTAAAAGCATCAAAAATAAATACATAATGTTCAAAGTTGGAAGATAATTCATTTTTTTAAATAGATCAAACACTTGAACTGAGTACAAGAGAGAGGCATCATTTAATTCACATCCCATTGTTGGATTTGGGATATTTCTAGCCATTACAGCCTGCCATTTGTCGTACATAGCTGTGTAGAAAATGTTAAAGGTTTCCTTCAGTACTTGCTGAGTTTCCAATGGCAGATACCCAAGAAGTGCACTTGCAGCAGGTCCATACTCAGAGCTGCCACCATCAATTTTGCTCTCTAACAGAATTTTAATGCCCACTCCAACTATGTTAAACACTTGATGGTCCTGTGTGTGTTCAGACTCCAGTTTTTTCATAATATCAATCAGAGGTTTCATATTCTCTGTAAGAAAGTTTAAAACGCAATGCACAGTGTTTTTTTTATGTCAGCGTCCACATGCTTTCTAATTTCCTCACATTTCTTCCCCTCAGCGTCTGCACTTAATAGAAAAATAGTAAATGGTCTCCACAAGGCAAGCACGCTTTCTACAGCTTCTATCACAGAATACCACTGTCTTTGTGTGATGCTGGGGATTACCTTTTGTTTTACCTCTAGGCATGAGCACACTGCAAAGTACTTTCTTTTAAGCTCCCAAGCATATTTAAAAATTGCACCAGAATGCAAAATAAAGTCAACTACCTTTTTCAGGATGCTTGATGAGGTGATTGCTGCCTTCAGTACACCATCCAGCAGGAGACACAGATCTCAAACAGGGAATGCCTTGAACTGTGGGTGTGCTCTCCATAAATCATCACATAACTTTTTCATATAGCTGGCACTGACACTGCATATGCATACAACATCCTCCCAGTTCTTCCCATAGATGTCAAGAACCTTTTGTGTTAATGCTGCAATTGACACTGTGTTACAACACTCAATCACTTTGAGGTCTGCCATAATGGTACGCCGACTCCAGCCCTTCAATCGGTTGGCAAAAGTAAACAGAACAGCCACTGCTGGGTCACTGTGCATCTCAGGTGTTTCATCAATGGTAATTGAAATCTGTGTGCCATTCAGCAAATTAAGAATGTGCTCCATGAAGGAATTGAAGACCTCGAGTAGATATTTTTCATACATTTGGCCAGATTTAGGCACTGTTCATGCTGCTTGTGCCCATTTTCTAAAAAGATCTCCCAGAGGGCCATCAGTTTGATCTAGGCTTACACCCGACTGTATCATCACTCTGGCGAACTCATGAGCGATGTCCCACTCATCCTCTCTTTTGTGCTTGAACCTTGTAATTTTTTCAGTGAGTGAGATCTGGCTTAAACAGTGCTCTTTGTTCTCAAGTGGCTGCTTCTGCTTGATGTGAGTCTGTGAAACCACATGCTCAGTGAGCTGACTTGTGGTTTTCCTGGGGACAAGTGGCACCGTAACTCAGCAGAACTTACAAATTAGTGTTTGCTTGCCACGGAGAAGCTCAACCATGAAATCTTTATGCTCAACTGCATACCGCTCTGCTGTCTTTGATTGTTGAGGCATTTTTACTTTGAATCTGGTGCCATAAGAGATAAGTTAGGTAAAAAATATGAAACCGTGACCCAGAAATAACAAAGGAAAAAGCACAGCCCTTCAGAAAAGGATTGAAAGCACCAGAGGTTACTCAGTGTATGTGGCTAAACTAACTGAACAACTGAACCAAATAAGGTCACTCAAGTGTCCTAGCTACGTGCACTTCTATTAAACTAATCTAGTCTAATTGATTGGTCTGTTTGAGAAGGGAGGAAGGGCAATTAAAAAATTTAATTAGGGGAGTCATTGTAACACAATTTAAGCGTGCTGAAGCAGGCTAAAATAAATTACCTAATGGGCAGACTGGGTTAGCAGCAATACTTGTTAGCAGCACTATTGGCTGTTTTATCCTCTGGGTGGCTGTTACTGGGGGCTGTTACAGTGCAATGATGGTGTGGGATGAGAGCGCAGCAGGGGTATGTATTTCGCTGTTTGTCGGTTTTAACCAAAATAACGAAAAACACGTCAGTGGTGTTTTATTGGTTATTATCATTTAAAACCAAAAACCCAAAACCTTAGTCATAGTACAGTTCATAAATTATCTCTCTCAAAAATTGACTATCTATATAACACACTATTTAGACACACCTTGAAGTGTGCCCCCCCCCATACGCATTACTGTCCAGTGTAAACCTAGGATAGATGAGTTTGGTCCTTAGGTGAATAAATCAGACAGCTCGCCTCTAGCAGGTGTAACATTCGGGGTTGGTAAACTCCCTGACTGCCTCTGTAGTCTGTTTAACCTTTCATCTAACCCCTACTGCATGCTATGATGACAACTGGATGAAAAGTTGGAGATTGTCCAGTGTAGAAACCAATCTGATCAAGCTGCAATCCAGCGTAGGCTACCTAAAAGATGGAATGGCTAGCTGCACCTGACTTACATGCTCCTTGAATTTCATTTTTTCATTTCATTTTCATTTTTGCTTATTTATTATACTGGAAATCCTTAGTGAGCTAATCAAACCCTTTTCACAAGTGTCCAGAATTTTAAATATGTCCAAGCTAAAATGGAAACATCACTTTATTCTTTCCTGTACCTGCCCAAATTAATTTTACCCTCTCAATGCTTGTAATTATGCACATTGCCACACTATATAATATTGTACTGCTCTGCAATGCTTGATTGTACATTTTCAGTGTTATTATTCTTTCAGCTGATTAATTTGCTGTTACCTATTCAAACAACATGAAGTCTTGATGTATCCTGACTATATGCAGTTAGCCTTAGCACTTGAACTGAAGGTCACGGATGGAACAAGGTGCTTAATCCTGGAGATATTCCTCAGATGGTAGAGCGAGGATTTGATGACGGCTGACACCTGCAGAATGCGAGGTCAGCCCTTCATCAAAAATTACCCCCAGGTCTCGCACCCATTAAGAGGTCAGGAGTGACACGATCCCCAAGAAAAAGTCCAGACGGCGAACCCACGGCCACCCACCCTATCCGGCAACCAGGATCCACAACCAATACCTCAGTCTGATCAGAGTTCAGCTTCAACCAACTGGCATCCATCCACTCCTGGATTTCAGTGAGACAGCTATTAAAGACCGAGAGAGCTCCATCCTGGTCAGATGCGAAAGAAAGGTAGAGCTGAGTATCATCAGCATAGCAGTGAAACCTCAACCCATACCTTCTTACAATGTCTCCAAGGGGCAGCATATACACTGCGAACAACATGGGGGACAACACTGAGCCCTGAGGAACCCCACATGTTGGAGAAACTAGATCTGAGGAATAAACCCCAGACACCACTCTCTGTTAGTAATTATCCTAATTTGATACTTAGTACACAGTAAAGGGTTGGAAGGGGAGTGCAGATGATTCCTACCAAGGGTCAGCCAATGTTTATACTGAGCATTAGTGAAGCAGAAGGAGAAAGGTGAAATGAGGGAACTTGGTGATTACTGCAGGTATCCCTAATTGGGTTACATATGAAGATATATATCTAGGGGTTAGGAGAAGGTGGGGCCCGGCTGGGACAGTGTGTGGAAACAGGAGCAGGTACACATATCAGGACATTGGGAGCAGAGTAGTAGGGTATAATAATTGTGGAGCAGCAGTCTTTCTGGGGATGATGTGGAGTACAGAGGGATGTCCAGTGTGTAGGAGTCAGGATCAGCTAAGGGCAGAAGTAAGACAGCTTAGATGGGAGCTGGGGATGATGAAGTGGAGAGTCAGGGAAGCAGGGCAATAGAGAGAAAGGTATGGGGGAGGTGCACAGGGGAATTACGGTCTCTTGCAGGAAAAGGGAGCTTTTAGGATCATCCAGTATCAGGGGGTACCTCATCCTCAGAAGGCCAGGGAGCCCAGGGAGGGTGAATGGCAAGTAGTAGGGGGAAGAGTGGGACTGCAAGGTTAGCAACAGGAGTGGGAACTTTTGAAGAAGTGCCTTTGATGAATAGATTTGATCCACTGTTGAGAATGGGGGAAGGAGCTACAGGATGTGGGGTAGAAGATCAGGTTAAAACAATGAGATCAGGGGCTGAAAGACAGGAAAAAGAGGGTGAAACTCTGAAGGGTAGTCAAGGTAGGCTGGGAAGAAGGAGAAACAGGCAAAGAGCAGAAAAAAATGAGGGTGAGGGAGAGGGGATCCATGACTGGTCGTCAACAAATTTTTGTTGAACGATCGGACAGTGAAACTGAAAGGTTGACCGCATTTTGCAGTCGGCTGTGGTTTCGTACAAAAACAAGTGTTTTCTTCAGGGGGCTTTGCCCCCAAACCCCGCACATCCCCACTTAGGATTTTCAACTCTGAGTCGGAGCTGATTTGGGGGGTGGGCTGCAGGACCCCTAACAGACAGTGCTGGGTTCCAGCGGGTTCCCTCCAGCAACATGGTGCTGTTGTCACCGTAGGGGACCATGCTGTCGAAATGTCACTGATAGTGTGGCATACCAGGGAGAGGATAGGTTATGAGGAAGTGAGAGAAAAGTGGAGGCAGGCATAGCTAGCCAGAAAGGAAATGGCATACATGGGAATGGAGACATAACTGGAGATAGAAGTAGAGGCTGTAGTAAAACATTATCCAGAGTGAAGGGGAAGCAATTAGGTGGGGAAACAGCTAGTAGGGTAGTCAAGGAGGGAAGGAAGGGA
The DNA here is from genome assembly GCA_016271365.2 of Neoceratodus forsteri. NCBI lineage: Eukaryota > Metazoa > Chordata > Ceratodontiformes > Ceratodontidae > Neoceratodus > Neoceratodus forsteri. Next base: position 39,157,523 of record CM028134.1, read on the forward strand.
GTTATGAATGGATGGGATAGGAATTTGGTACTCTTGAGAGACCCCATTATTAAGGATATTTGATGGGGATCATACGGGTACCAGAATGCAAGAAGAAAGGTGATCTGCATGCCTGGATGACAGCAGGGAAGTGTGCCCAAAAATAGAAATGGTAAGGGGGCTGGGAAAACCAAACCTAGTTATACACCTAGGTACCAATGACCTAGCTGGGGAGGAGATGGAGGTAGTACAAGGTAGATTCATTGCGTTAGAAAGCACCTGCAGGGAAGAAGCAAGATCAATGGCATTCCCAGAAGTATCACCATTGCAAAGGGACCAGTGCGGTCCAGAAGAAAAGGGTAGAGGATTTCAATATCTGGCTGAGGGAATAGTGCAAGAAGGAAGGGTCCCTATGTCTTGGAGACTGGGGGAGGGACACCTGTCAAATAAATCACTTCATGCACCAGACAGACCACACCTCAGTAGCGAGGACTCAGGGGTAAACTGGGGGGGGTACATAACACATAAGGTAAATTTAAACTTCTGAGGGAGGAGGAGGAGGAGGTAGGCCTTTAGGCCCAAAGACTCCAGGAGAAGGAGGATAACAGACCTACCACCCATACTAGTAGAAGGGGTCTGGAGAGTGGAGTGGGAAGGAAGCATTCACAATTGTCCAGGGCAGGGAGCATGCATCTTTTTTCTAGGACAGGGTGAATTTGTCCTGTCCCATAAATAAGACGTACGGTCCCTGCCTGAACATACGGTGGCCAGCCGAAGAGGTGTAAGGAGGGCTGTTCCAGAAGCCCTATGCACATCCATGATGCCAAGGATACCGGTAAGGTGGCTGGGGGTGGGTGCTCAGTGCCACTGTGGGGGGCTGCTAGATGCCATGGATTATGGAATTGCAACTGGCAGTTGGCAGTATTGTGGATTGGTGCCCTAAGGGGACCACTGGATACCAGGAAGGTTGTAAGTTTTCCTGCAAGCTGATAATCGAAGGGAGGGGGGACCACTAGCACCAGAGAGGGTTTTAGTTTTCCTACAGGATGGCAATCAGAGGGAGGGAGGGAGGACCACTACCACCAAAGAGGGCTTTAGTTTTCCTATGGCCTGGCAATCACAGGACGGTGGGGGTGCACTAGTACCAGGGAGGTTTTATTTTTTACTATGGCCTGGTGATCAGTGGGAGGGGAGGACCACTACCAGGGAGTTTTTTTTTTTTTTATAGTATGGGCTGGCAATCGGAGGGGGAGTACCAAGGACCACAGGGGGCGGGTGTGCTCCCTCAGCAGCCAACCGGCTAGTTAAAGACATTACATTCGGCAGCTGTTAGGGTTGCACGAAGTAAGAGTGGGTTTTGTTTGGTGGTATTTGCATGCAGAAAAGGACTGCGTGAAACCCTTTTGCGTGGTGCAAATCTGCTGAATATTGGTTTGTGCTGCTATTTCTGTTCCCACCCCCTATTTGCATATCCCACCCATTGTGGTTTGCGTGGGTGCTAACATTGTTTACTGGCACAACCGATCCTTTTGAATATTGGGCTCCAGTGCAAAACCTGGTTTTCATGGGCAAATACTGGTTAATGACTATGCAAATTTTTGAATATTGGGCCCCAGATCTCTAAATCAAGACTGGTGTTAGTCCAAGCATGGAGCTAAGCAGTGAAATGGACAGACTGGATGGACCTGTGGGTCTTTCTCTGCTTCTAGTAACTATGTTTGCATGAGTTTCTGCAAGTGCCTAAAATTAAATGAAGGCCAGTGCAACTAAGCATGCAGAATACTGCCCAGAGAGGGAAACAGAGCACAAAACAACAAAAGGAGTTGAACATGGTGTCCAACTTAGACATTGTTGATGCTGAATGGGTGCGTTAGCATACAACAGCATCAGCCAGGATGTCATGCAGTGCCTTGCAGTATTACAGAGAGTGCTGCAGTACGCTGCAAGAAACAATGCAATTCAATGGCAATTAAGCCCTTTTGTCATGCAGAATTTTGTGACACGTCATCTACTGCAAGTTGCTACATTGCATCATGGCTGGCTCTGCTGTACATGATGTCACTAAAATCAACAGCAGGCATGATCATTCCTTCAACAAAGTGTTCTTGCACATCCTGGGAGAGGCAGTCAATTACTCTGTAGAGGGCACCAAGTTTTTTAAGGAGTTAGAAGATCAGAGACTAAATGCAGTCAATGCAGGGGCATGTTAGAGTCTGCTATATTTATGACTAGCGGACAGCTAAATTTGTGCCATGACCAGGCTGGCAGCAGCCAAGTTACCACCATGTTACCACAACTATTTTTGCTTTAATTATTCCTATGTATTTTTTCACGTACTGTTGAGCATGCCAGGATGCAGTGCAGTACTGCAGCATTCTGCAGCAGAGTTACTGCAGGATCCAAGATAATCCCAATTGCCATGCAGAAATTTGTGACTCTGCGTTGCATCCTGGTGGGGTCCAACATAATGCTTTTCCTTGCAGATGGTGTGTTCTGCAGTTCTTTTTGCACATGTGTCTTCACTAGTTACAAATGCACATGTTTGGCTACAGTCTGCCAGTGGAGGGACTTGCATACCGTGCATGTTTTGTGACCGTATACTGTGCATGTCGCTCACTACAGAATTGTGCTGTAGCAATGAATTAACTGCCCCCTTCTCTGCTACTTCATTTGCATGTGTCGTAGAATAAATGCCTCCCTCCCTGCTACTACAGTTTGCCTGTATCCTTCTTCACCATCAGTGCAAAAATGGTGATGATGAAAATACAACATAAATCTTAATGAGAATAATTAGAAAACATCTCCTGACTCCCGGCACTTATGTTCAGTCCTACATCAGTTGTGGGTTCAAACATTTTCAACACGTTTGCTTATGAACAAGGCCACTGTTTTTCGGTTTTTAACGGAAAACCTGGTAAAATTCCGGAATTAGGGCTGCCTGAACACCGGTAAAAACAAAGATTTCATGGAATCTGGCATTTTATATCAGATCAGTAAATCTACAAAACTTGCATTTTTCTTATAATTCCTTCCTGTACTAGTTTCAGTTTGCTTTATTTAAGGCTCTGTATATTAAGCTTTCTTTAATTCTGTTTATTTATGGACATACTAAAAGAATGATAGCAGAATCCTGGTAAAATCCGGAAATTAGAGTAACAATCACCGGTGCAATTCCAGAATCTGAAGTGTTGAAAATGGAATTTCATTGTTTTATTCACCGTAAATCAGTGGCCTTGCTTATGAACAGTGCAGTACAGTAACTTTAGCCTACTGTATGTCTTTTATGGGGGTCAGAGGCACAGTATTATGCATGTGTTGGAACCCCCACCAAATACAGTACACCAACTAAACACACCTACTAAATAGTGCTGTGTGGAACTTTCAAATTTCAGAAGAATGAAATTTCACAGAATTTTAAAAATTCCACCAAAATTCTGTCAAATTTTGCCAGAAACAGAATGGAGGAATTCTGCAGCAAAAAATGTGCAATGAGTTATTCCACAATATTTCTGCAGAATGTTATTGCGTGGATCTCAATATTTTCCACAGAAATGGTTGCAGAATGATTTTCTCCAGAAAAATTGCTGTTTTGCGGAATATTATGGCGCAGATCACAGCAGGCAGAATGCCACAGAAAAATCAATGAAATTCTGGTGGAAATTCTGCTGGCAGAATGACCATTCTGCACTAATTCTGCCAGTAGAATTCTGTATTCTGCACACCACTACCAGTTAACCTTTGCATAGCTTGCATGGCTCCCAGATCAGCCTGGAATCTTTCTGTAACTACAAAAGAATTTTCATGTGTTTTCCTGTAGATTACATTATTTCTTATGGAAACTGAATTGCTTTTTTTTCTTCCTGTATAACCAATGCAAGTGTATGGGAACAATTTCACTGTAGACTGCACTTTTTCACTGTAAAATAGAAGAAATATTTATTTAACATTTGGTGAGCAGGATCGGCACACTGAGAATTCTGTGAGAAAGAGCTCTTCTTCAGGTGTGACACAGGGGAGGGGCTACATGGGGAGTGACACATCAGTAGCATATATAACAATAATTGCATGTATAGGAACAATAAATGGCAAGATGTAGGTAACAAATCCCAGAAAACCAAACAGAAAAAACCCGCACAAAATAGAAAATACTGGTTGGGCAACCATGCACAACCAGCCTGTGCTGCCACAGAGGGGTTTGATTACATCAGACCTCAAGAGGGATGCTTGAGCGGTCCAGTGTAATCAAGAAACCCAAGGTGGCGGCGCAGGCTGGTTCAGCATATGGTTGCCCAACCAGTATTTTTTATAGGGTATAGTTTTTTTGGGGGGGAGTTTGTTTTTGGAATCGGGGAGACCACACACATGTTGGTATCAAACAGGAGAATGGAAAGTGGAGCCATGCTAAAGTTGCCAAAAGGCAAGTTATGTATAAAAAATTTAGAATAGTTAATTAGAATTTTATGTAAGCAGCTGTCATTTCTTCTCAGACTTGCTCCCTGTTCAAAAAATGAAAAAACGCAACAGCCATCACTTGCGGTTTATGTTCCTTTCAACTGCTTGATGAGTGCATGGCTGTTTTGAAAGCAGACATGGCAGTTCTGAGAGTGGACACTCACTGATGGATTTCTAATCAGCTGAAATGTTGTTGTACCACAGAAGAGTATAACCATAGTCCATGACCTTTGACTTGTAGTACAACAACATTTCAGCTGATATAGAAATCCAGGCAGAACAAGGGCCAACTATTTCACTATATATGCAAAAATACATATGTTACAGGGGTAGCAAGGAGGAGGAGAGCTAGAGGTGTGTGAAGCTGGGAAACTTCCCTTTGTGAATTTCTTTGTGAAGTTCCCTGACTTTACTTCACTGGAAGGTGTACATCACATAGTTTTCATCTGGAAAAGTGCCCACCATTGCCCAGAAAAGCCTATGTGCAGTGGCACTTCACCAGCAAAACTATCAGCAAATGGCCACTATGCATAATTTTCACCAGGTGAAGTAGCACTTCACTTGTGAAAACTATTCAAAGTGTTTGGTTGTTTCTGCAGCATTTAAAAAACAAACAAAAAAACTTTAAAACATTAAAATCTCCCCACCCGCTGTATAACAAATGCCACTCTCCCACCCACCACCCACCCACCCAGACCTATAGAGTATGCACCCCCACCCTCTAGCACCCACCTCCCTTCCCCACCACATTCCCGGCGAATGTTTTACAGTAAAGTAGGCGCGCTGGTAATAATACATTGTTGTCTGGCTGCCAGCTACAAAGAACAGCTCTCCATTCCCCCTCCCCCACACTATTTCACCTAAAGACGCCCACCTGCCCTCATCCCATGCCCCAGAGTCAATAAACTCACTAATAAAATCATGAGAGAACCCCCAACCCTAGCCCACCCTCTGACACCCAATCTGCCTCCCGTAACCCAAAATAAAGAATACAAGTATCAGCTGACTAGCAGTACCTGTAAAAACTATTATACTTCCTAAAGTGATTTCAGCCAATCAGAATGCAGAGCAATGCCACCTCTTATGCTGTGTACAGTGTACTCTCATGCAGGAACAGTAGAAGGAAGTACTTCACTTTAGCCACAGGGGGGAGGACAGCAAAATAAAATAAAAAAAAGAAACGAAGACTCTCGACTTTAAATCACTCAAGCTAAACTCAACCCCTGCTCCCCCTTGCACCTGTCAGTCTCCCTCTTGAACCTTCCAGCTCTCTTCCCCCATTCTCTCCTGTCCCCCTTCTCCCACCTATTTCTCCCCTAACTGAGTGTACTGTACTTCTGGCACCCAGTCTGCTGTCTGATCTGTGAGGTGCATAATTTGATGCACTCTAGTACACATTGTTTATTGTAGCCATGTAGGAACCCAAGTACTTCTCTTTTATTCAAAGTATGATTCCACACTGTTACTAAGTCACATGGAGCTCGCCACCTATTCACCTCATTTTGACTGCTTATTTATTTAGTATTTTGCACTTTGGATGTTTGTTATTCGCTGTTTATGTCTTTACTCCCTCTCCCCTTCCCCCAGATCATACCTGGAAATGAGTCTTGGATCAGTGTGCCTTTCCTGGTTACCAGCATTTAAAAACAATTAATTATATTAAGATAATAGAGCCTCTGAGGGATGCCTTTTATGGTTTAAGAGACTTCTCTCATGAGGTGTGGGCAGAGAGAACCACTCAGCTTTGCTTTGCGGTCCTCTTGCCCAAACCTCACACTCCGAGTCTCTTATACTATAGGAGGCAGCCCTCAGAGGCACTATGAACTTACAAAACTGTGCAGTGTTGGACAGCAAGCTGCAAGGTGTCATTTTTACTCTGTGTCCGGCAACTAAATGAAGGAATCCTTGTGTTTCACCTATGGTAACACCTTATTAGCTAACAGCAAACAAATCAAGAGATTTTACTCCAAGGAAAAAAACAACATACTACTGAAGACCACCACTTCCTGATATTTGATATGGAATATAACCCACATGATGTAAGAACAAAAATAGAAACAAACAAACAAGGTGCTGCATCAGTATGTGGGCCGAGAACAAAACAAACAAGCATTTGTGAATGCTGAATGTTGATTGCGTTGGTCCGTTGAGCTCACTCACTGTCCCTGTATCACTCGATGCTGCAGGCTGCTCTTTTGTACTGGGCTTCTGCCTGCATTGGCACATTTTTCTGCCCACAAAGAAATCTGCAGCTCTCCCGACAGAGCTCTGTTGAGGTGGGTCACTCCCTTTCTCTCACTCGCTCATTCTGTCTCTGCTGGCGCTGCAGGTTGCCTTTTTGTACTGGGCTCCCACCTCTGTTGGCGGCTTCTTCTGCCCACAAAGAAATTTGCAGCAGTCCTGACACAGGTCCATTAAGCTAGCTCATTCCCCCTCTTTTGCACATTCTGTTACTGCTGGTGCTGCAGGCTGGCCTTTTGTACTGGGCTTCTGCCTGCGTTGCCGCATTTTTCTGCCCACAAAGCAATGCGCAGCAGTCACCAGAGAGGTCTGTTGAGCTCGCTCACTCCCCCTCTGTCACTCACTCATTCTGTTTCTCCTGGTGCTGCAGGCTGCCCTTTTGTACTGGGCTCCTGCCTCTGTTGGCACCCTTTTCTGCCCACAAAGAAATCTGCAGCAGTCCTGACAGAGCTCTGTTGACATCACTCACTCCCCCTCTCACTCGCTCATTCAGTTTCTCCCGGCGCTGTAGGCTGCCCTTTTGTACTGGGCTCCTGCCTGCATTGGGACCTTTTTCTGCCCACAAAGAAATCTGCAGCTGTCCCGACAGAGCTCTGTTGAGGTCGCTGTCTCTGCCTGTCTCACTCACGCGTTCTGTTTCTCCTGGTGCTGCAGGCTGCTCTTTTGTACTGGGTTTCTGCCTGCATTGGCATGTTTTGCTGCCACAAAGAAATCTGCAGCTGTCCTGACAGAGCTCTATTGAGGTGGGTCACTCCCCCTCTCTCACTCGCTCATTCCGTTTCTGCCAGCGCTGCATGCTGGCCTTTTGTTTTGGGCTCCTGCCTGCATTGCCACCTTTTTCTGCCCACAAACAAATCTACAGCAGTCATGATAGAGCTCTGTTGAGCTTGGTAACTCCCTCTCTCTCACTCACTCAGTGTGTTTCTCCTGGCGCTGCAGGCTGCCCTTTTGTACCGGGCTTCTGCCTGCTTTGCCACCTTCTTCTGGCCACAAAGAAATCTGTAGCAGTCACTATAGAGCTCCTTTGAGCTCATTCACTCACTCCCCCCTCTCACTCATTCATTCTGTCTCTTCCACCGTTGCAAGCTGCTCTTTTGTACTGGCCTCCTGCATGCATTGCTGCTTTTTCTGCCCACAAAGAAATCTGCAGCAGTCCCAGCAAAGCTCCGTTGAGCTCACTCACTCACTCCTCCTCTCTCATTCATTCGTTCTGTTTCTCCCGCCGCTGAAGGCTGCCCTTTTGTACTGGGCCCCTGCGTGCATTGCTGTCTTTTTCTGCCCACAAAGAAATCTGCAGCAGTCCCAACAGAGCTCACTCACTCCCCTTCCTTCACTCGCTCATTCTGTGTCTCCCGCTGTTGCAGGCTGCCCTTTTATACTGGGTTCTCAAAAGAGGTGGCTGTGAAAGTCAGGAAGAAAAAGACAGCATTCAAGAAGTATAAGGAAACACAGAAGAAGCAGGACAGAGAGCTGTACCAGTTAAGGCAGAAGGAAGCAGGGAGGGAGGTCAGAATAGCAATGGCCCAAACTGAGGAAAAGATAGCCAACTCAGTTAAGAAGGGGATAAAACCTTTATAGGTACATCAGCGCGTAGAAAGACAAAGGGAAGGACAGTGAGACTGAATAGAATGAACGGTGGGTGGGCAGAGGGACAGTGAAAAGCAGGATACTGAATGAATATTTCTGCTCAGTAGTCACAAAAGAGGAGGGGGAAGTGCTTAATCCAAATAACAAAAGCACTCTTGATACGGGGGTCAATCCCAGTCCTTTCTCAGAAGAAAGGGTTCTGCAAGAATTCCTAAAACTGAAGGTGGACAAAGCAATGGGTTCTGATGGAATTCACCCAGAATTCTAAAAGAATTAAGGAGGAACTAGTGAAACCACTGGCTACTCTTTTTAATAAATCATGGGAGGATGGTGTGGTACCCGAGGACTGGAGGAAGGCGGATGTGATTCCCCTTCACAAAAGTGGGACCAAGACAGAGGCAGGAAACTACAGACCTGTCAGTCTAACCTCTGTGGTAGGGAAAGTGATGGAGTCACTTCTGAAGGAAAGAATAGTTGAGTACCTAGAGGCCAGTGGAGCACAGGACCCAAGGCAGCATGGGTTCACAGCGGAAGGTCATGTCAGATGAATCTAATAGATTTCTTTGACTGGGTGACCAAAGTAGGTAGACCAGGGAGGGCTTTGGACATGGCCTACTTAGACTTTGCAAGGCATTTGACCCAGTCCCACAAAAGATTAATAGTCAAATTAACCAGCCTGGGAGTGGGTCCCAGGGTGGTAGCCTGGGTAAAACATTGGCTGCACAACAGGACACAGAATGTAATTGTAAATGGAGTCCACTCTGAAGAAAGAGGGGTTACTAGTGGGGTACCACAGGGTTCAGTATTGGGTCCAGTCCTTTTAATGTCTTCATCAGTGACATTGCAGAGGGACTGGAAGGAAAAGTATGCCTTTTTGCAGATGACACAAAGATCTGCAACAGGGCTGATACACAAGGAGGCGTGGAAAGGATGAAAAGGGACTTGGCAAGGTTGGAGGAATGGTCAGAAGTATGGCAGCTAGGATTCAATGCAAAGAAGTGCAAAATAATGCACCTGGGAAACAAGAACCCAGGGGAAGAATACACAATGGGTGGGGAGGTAGTAACAACAACAAAAAAGGAAAGGGACCTGGGGGTAATCATATCAGATGACCTTAAGGTCAGCAAGCAATGTGAGAAGGCAGTAGGGAGGGCTGGGGGTATACTGGGATGTATAGGGAGAGGCATCAGCAGAAGAAAACAGGAAGTTGTTATCCCTCTGTACAGACAGTTGGTGAGACCCCATCTGGAGTATTGTGTCCAGTTCTGGAGACCCCATCTCCGCAAGGACATAGACAGGATAAAGGTAGTCCAGAGGAGGGCAACTAAAATGGTGCAGGGTCTGCAAGAGAAGCCATTTAAGGAGAGACTAAAAGAGCTTATTATGTATACCCTTGAGGAAAGAAGGGAGAGGGGGGACATGATAGAAACTTTTAAGTACCTCAGTGGAATCAACAAAGTCCAAGAGGGTAGCATCTTTCAGAAAAAGAGACTTGCAAGAACAAGGGACACAATTTAAAAGATAGAAGGAGGGTGGTTCAGGGGCAATGTGAGGAAGTATTATTTCACAGAGGGTAGTGGATGCATGGAACAGCCTTCCTGAGGGAGGTTGTGGGGTCTAAAACTGTAGGAGAATTCAAGAATGCATGGGACAGACATAAGGCAATTCTTGTGGGGGTAGGAAGAAATAGGCTGTTGGTTAACTAGGATCTGCAGCCTATCCTGTGAAGTAGGAAATGGGCAGACTAGATGGGCCAAGCAGTCCTTATCTGCTGTCAAAGTCTATGTCTATGTTTCTATGTAGGTTCCTGCCTGCGTTGGTGGCTTTCTGCCCACAAAGACATCTGCAGCAGTCCGGCACAACTCCATTGAGCTTGCTCACCCCCCCTCTCTTACTCGCTCGTTCTGTTTCTGCCAGCGCTGCAGGCTGCCTTTGTACTGGGCTCCTGCCTCTGTAAGCATCTTTTCTGCCCACAAAGAAATCTGCAGCAGTCCCGACAGAGATCCATTGGCCTCACTCACTTCCCCTGTCTCACTCGCTCATTTCATTTCTGCTGTTGCTGCAGGCTGCCCTTTGTAGTCTGCCCTGCATGGATTACTGCCTTTCCTGCCCACAAAGAAATCTGCTGCAGTCATGATAGAGCTCTGCTGAGCTCTTTCACTCCCCTTCTGTCACTCGCTCATTCTGTTTCTTGCACCGTTGTAGGCTGCCCTTTTGTACTCAGCCCCTGCATGCATTGCTGCCTTTTCCTGCCCACAAAGAAATCCACAGCGGTCCCAATAGAGTTCCGGTGAGCTCACTCATGTCACCTCCATCACTTGCTCATTCTGTGTCTCCCGGCGCTACAGGCTGCCGTTCAGTACTAGGCTCCTGCCTGCATTGTCACCTTTTCATGCCCACAAAGAAATCTGCAGCAGTCCTGACAGAGCTCAGTTGAGCTTGGTCACTCCCCCCCTCTCAGTCGCTGATGCTAATCTGTCTCAAACACTGATTTCCGACAGACACTTCAGTATTCTGCGCCAGAAGCGAAAACACATTTCAGCCAGGATGTGAAAATAACAGCTGTACTGTTCATAAGGAGGTGTGCACAAATGCCAGTGTTGAAAAATTTGGCATGAAAATATTACTAATTTGCAAACTTACAAGGGTATGTGGAACCTGCACAACTGCCTAGTAACACAGTCATTTTCTGGAGTTTCATCACAAAGTTTTCAACAAAGGCATTTTAGGACCTCTGCTGATGAACAGTGCAAGTGTGATTTTCTTAATATGTCCCAAACACTGATTTCCCACAGCGACCAAGCTACTGTGTACCGGAAAAGCGAAAACACATTTCAGCCAGGATGTGAAGAATGACAGCTGCACTGTTCGTAAGGAGGTGTGGCAAAATGACAATGCTGAAAATCTGGAGAGAAAATATTGCAAAGTTGCAAAGGTACGAGCGTGTGTAGAAACTGCCAATGCATGCTCGTAACACAGTCATTTTATGGTGTATCATCACCAAATTTTCACCATAGGCATTTTAGGACCTCTGCTCGTGAACAATGCCACTGTAATTTTCTTAATCCATCCTGAACACTGATTTCCCACAGCAACCACGCTATTCTGCACCTTAAGTGCAAAAACACGTTTCAGCCAAGATGTGGAAAATGACAGCTGCACTGTTCACAAGGACATCTGGAAAAATGGCAATGTTGAAAATCTGGCGTGAAAATATTGTAGATTCGCAAAGTTACGACCGTGTGTAGCAACTGCACAACGCACGCTTGTAAAACAGTCATTTTTTGGATTTTTGCCACCAAATTTGCAGTATAGGCTTTTTGAGAGCCCACCTCATGAACACTGGCACTTTCGTTTCATTAATCAATCCCAAAAGGGGATTCCGCTCAGTGACCATGAAATCCCCTTTTGGACCTGAATAACACCATGACAGTGCCAGAATTTATGAGGAGGGGTCCCAAAACCCCATGTTGAAAATTTGGTGCAAAAATTCCAAACAATGTCCAAGATATGTGTCAAAGTTGAAAAAAATCCTATGTATTCCATTATACAGCTTACTGGCATTTCTTCAGTTCACGGTCAGCTTTGAAAAGTGCAGACGTGTTCCTGGTCCACCGAAGATCATCGCGCCAGACTCTGGAGGTAAGTATGGGGTGAGGGGGGTGGGGAGGCAGGGTGAGCAATGGGTGGGCACGGTTTGTGGGAGGAGGGCAGGGAGATCGCCGAGGGACCATTTCCTTCTTTACAAGTTAAAAAAAAAATTACATCACGAGACCATTTTTTAATTTTACAGGGGCATGTGGCACACTGGGGTGGGCTCCCAGCATGCCACTGGAGTCTTCTGTTTCAGAGGGCAGCTGTAGCTGACAGGGGATTGGGCACCCCCGTCGGCACACAAGAAAGGGGGGGGGTTGTTACATTATGCTGACGAGAATTTGGCACCCCTGTCAGCACACAATAAAGGGGAAGGTGACATTATACTGATGAGGATTGGGCACCCCATTGGCGAACAACATAGAGGGGTTAACCTTATGGCACTGAAGCTGGCGAGGTTTGGGGCCCCGATCGGTAAATAAACACAGTGGGGGCACATGCTGCTGGGGGATTGGACACACCCTCTGCGGGTGGGAGGGTTAATATTGTTTGTGGACACGGTGGCAAGCAGCCGCCATATTCACAAACAATATGTGTTTTAAAGTTCCACCCTGCAATGACGGGTCAATCCCTCATTGCAGCGAATGGCTGATACTGCAATGATGAGGCGGCCCCTGATTGCAGCGACTAAAATGTTAGAAAGTTGTGGCACGCTGGCTGAACTAGTGTCAGCAGCAGTGTGCCATGGCATTGGGGGAAGCGGGCCAAGCCTTTACAGACTGCAGGGGCATTGGCCACAACAGTGCCACACCTCCACATCCTGCTTCTGGAGAAAGCTGCTTTAATATGTTTCTTGCACATGTGTGCAATCAACATAAAAAGGAATTTTAAATGCACACTTAAAGTAGAAAATAGAGTTAGAGTCAATGTTACAACAAGGGTCTCCTTCAGGAATTACATTATCTACAAAAAGAACTGTGCTATTTTCTTTTTATAAATAATTCCTGAAGAAGACCTATGGTTGAAACATCGATTCTAACTGTATTTTTTACTTTCAGCATGCATTATGTTACCTTGTTGCTCTATAATCCACATGAATACAAAGTAAAAAGACACTGAGCAATATTCAGAAATGTCTGTGAATTGATGAAGTTATCACATAGAAAACACAGTAACATACCGGAGAGGTGGACATTTGCAAAATGTACTGGTATACTCTGCACTAAAACCAATAAAAACAAATACTTGGCTACCAAAACTTGCAGTGGGCAATGATAAATAAGGCCACAGCAATCAGTGTTTCAATACTGAATACCCTCAATGGTCTAAACAAAGAGTTATTGCTTCATGTGAGTTATGAATTGCATATTATCTTCAGTTTTTAAGATGTCCTCTTCTTGAATTTGAACTTTTGGTGGTGGTGGTTTCAGCACTTACATATTAACTTGTCACTGTTGTTTGCTGAATGCACTATAGGCACAAATTAGAAGTATGTGTATCTTTAAGAAAGTTCTATTTAAACCTCATCTGCCACAGAAATGGCTCTCTGAAGAACATCACTATGTTACAATGCTGAAACTTTAGAAGCAGAGGTAGTAAATAAGTAGTTTTGCTCGGTATTCACAGAGGAGGAGGACGGTGAGGGACTGAGCTAAGTGAAGGGGAAGGAAGGAGGGCAAATGGGTGTATCAGAGCCCATTCACTGTAGATAGGGTTAGGGCAAAGCTAGATAGATTGAGGCGGACAAGGCAATGGGGCCGGATGGATTACACCCAGAGTGACCAGAGAATTAAAGGAGGAGTTGGCTGCCCCATTGACAAGGCTCTTCAACTTGTCCCTGAACATGGGAATAGTGATGGATGACTGGAAAAGGGCTGACGTGGTGCCTATACACAAGGGAGGAAGTAAGGAGGTGAAGAACTATCGATCTGTCAGCCTCACATCAGTGATGGGGAAGGTAATGGAGGCATTAATCAAGGAGAGGGTGGTGGATTACCTGGAGAAAAGTGGCTTGCAGGACAGCAGACAGAGTGGCTTCATGAAGGGAAAGTCATGCCAGACAAACCTGATTGAATTCTTCGATTGGGTGACTCAGGTGATCGACCAGGGAGGGCAGTGGACGTGGCCTATCTGGACTTCAGTAAGGCCTCCACAGGAGGCTGGTGAGCAAACTGGAGAGTCTGGGGGTGGGTGGAGGCCTGGCTAATGGGAAGAACTCAGAGGGTGGTGCTAAACGGGGTGTACTCTAGGATGGCAAGGGTGAAGAGTGGAGTACCACAGAGGTCGGTTTTGGGTCTGCTTCTTTTTAACATTCACATCAGTTATATTGCAGAAGGTTTGAGGGGAGAGGGTGGGCCTATTTGCTGATGATACAAAGATCTGCAATATGGTGGACACCATGGAGGAGTGGAGGACATGAGGCAGGACATGAAGATGCTCACGGAGTGGTCAGAGACATGGCAGCTGAAATGTAATGCTAAAAAGTGTGCTGTGATGTACGTGGGGAGTAGAAACACATGAACAGGATACACACTAGGAAGGGAGGCAATCAGAGTAACAGAACAGGAGAGGGATCTGGGGATCATAGTCTCCTCCAACCTTAAGGTAGGAAATCAATGTAGCAGGGTGGTGGGAAAGGCTAATGGAATGCTGGCATGTATAGGCAGGAACATTACTAGCAGAAGGAGAAAGTAATAATGCCCCTTTGCAAAGCCATGGTGAGTCACAACTGGAGTATGGGGTCCAGTTCTGGAGACCACACTCAGCAAGGATATAGTTGGGTGAGAGGGGTTCAGAGAAGGGCAACCAAGATGGTGCAGAGTATGCAGGGGAAACATCGAGCAGGGTGTAGAATCTGGGTCTGTACACGCTGGAGACAAGGAAGGAAGGAAGACATGACTGAATCTTTTAAATATGTGAAGGGCTAAATAAAGTAAGGAGGAATTTACTTAAGAAGAAGGAGGGGTCAGAACTAGAGGGCATCAATCTATCAATCAATCAACTTTATTTAACCAGGCATAAACACCATTGAGCGAGCTTATTTTCAAAGTGGTCCTGGACGTTAATACAATACAATACATAGTTTACAGATGCAGTAGTCAAAGATGCAAACACATTGTATACGTGTAGGTCAATATAGGCCTATACATACAGGTCAACATAGTTAACATGCAACGATATATCATGATAAGATTACAGAAATGAGAGGAGATGACAATCCTAGGTTGTCTCCACTAAGTAGAGGCTAGTACCTTACTGATAATAAGTATGGAGATAGTAAATGGAGAAAGGTAGTAATGGAGGCCAAAGAAGAGAGCGAAAATGTGCTCGAGGTAGGGAATAGTCTGAGAAGACCAGGATTATGGGAGCTAGGCTAGTAAGTGTTGGATATCCCTTGCTAGGGATGTGAGGTGGGTGAGTTACTGAGGTGTTGGAATTGAGGGCGGAACCATGGGCTAAGGGATCATAGACATCTGAAACAGCTGCATGATTCCTTCACATAATCCGCTATTAGAGCTTTGAATGTGAAAATACTTGGAAGTGAGGAAAGCTTTAGGGAACTTTGCATAGCATTCCAAAGTGATGGGAGTGAAAAACTGATTGCTGCCTAGCCATAGGTTGTTTTCAGTCTAGGAATCTGGAAACAAATTATGGATTATGGGTATGGCATAACCTCAGACTACTGGGAAAAAGATACAGAGGCAATATGAGAGGGTGATTCTTTACAAAGAGGGTGGTGGAACCCTGGAACAGACTACCAGATGAGGTTGTGAGAGCTAATCTGGTGGAAGAATTCAGAGGGCATGAGACAGGCATATGGGGTTGAGTAGAGGGGAGGGGCTGGCAGAGAGGGGAGGTGTAGGGGAAATGGGGCAGACTAGATGGGCTGGTGTGGTCTTTTCTGCCATCAAGCTTCTATGATTTTGCATAGCATGAGATTTTGTGGATATTCAGGAACATTGAAGTTCAGTGGCTGGATAAAAGATTTTTCCCCCATAAAGTAACTGTATATTTTGGCTGTCTTTAAGTTTTATATCCTAGTTAAGCTTTATATAAACTCTATGGAAGCCATTTATTGCATCACTGAAAAATGTTGTTGCCAGTTTTCTCCCACCTACTTTCACAGCCCTACTTTTATATACTGTACCATTGAACATTGATCTGAAACCAAGATGAGCAGGTATAATTCTGCTGAGATGATAAGCAGCTTCATTTTATACAACACGTTTTGCTGACCGTTTACCACCATGCAAACTTGTTGCTTCACATATGGAGGTGTTCATGTTGCAAAAATGCACACTGCACCCTAGCAGCAGTAACTTTGGTTTCCGTAAAAACCCACCTGCAAGCAGGTAATGCAGGAGCCATGTTTGAGAGCATCATGATCAAGTTTACAAGCAATAAACACTGCAATTAATCATAATTCACTAAAAATACCACCAACAGCTTAATCTGGTTCAAGGTCAGTTGACATTCATCTGTATCCCCCTCCCCCGGGTCGTGCCTGAAAATAGGCAGGATTTGTCTAGTGCACTTACCCGGTCAACAAAAAATAAATAAAATAAAAATAAAAAAAATAAAAGAATAATCTTCCCAAAGAAAACTGCAGCCAAATGCAGGCACAGTTATGTGTAAAAAAAACTGCATGGATAAAGCAAACTGGATCTAACAGTTAGTGTTCCACCCTGAGAAAGAGGTTGTGTCCTCAAAACATTGGAGGGTCTTACCAGGTCTGTTGTCTCTTTTCAGGTACCTGCTTTTGTTTAAATATGTTATCCCCAATGTAAAGCACAGGAGAGGAAGTTGGATAAGTGTAAAATAACTAAATCTCAGAAAAGAATAACTAACTATTTAAAAACCACAGAAACTGTTCATTCTTTTGGCAGTTCTAATGAGTCCTCAGACATATCTATGATTTTTTTTTTTAATTCAAAATTTGATGACCGGGAAAGGTACACTGAGCCGTGGCTTGCTTCCAGGTGTGCCCAGGTACAAAGCGAGCAAGCACTGGAGTTTAAACAATTATTACAGTAAACTTTTGTTACAAACAGTTTGCAAGAGTATAAGTTAGGCACAGGCATGATACGCACAATATGTGCAAAGGTAAGATGGAGTAGTATAAGGTGGCAGCACAAAAATGTAGGACAGTCGTTTTATTTTAAATACTAGTAGGCCCCTTTTGTAGGGGAACTGGAGCAGGTAAGGGCTGAGGATAATGTTCAGGAGGGTGGCCGACACAGGCCAGCCAGGAACTATTTTCACAGGGGGGAAAGAGGGGTAAAGAGGAGAAGGAATATGATTTGAGGTAAGGGGGGGAGAGAGCAAGGCAAATCCAACAGGGATGATGGTGGGAAAAGACCACGAGGGGTCAGAGAATGAGATGAAGGCAGAGTCAGGAGCATTGGGGGCACTGAGAGGAGGGGAGGAGTCTGAGGAATTTTTTTTAAGGGACAAGAACAGGGAGGCAAGACGAATATCAGAGGGTAGATTGTGCCATAGAAGAGGGAGGTAGTATGAGAAGGCAGAGTGGCCTGAGAGCAGAGTGAGGATGAGGGTTAGACAAGGAGCACGAGTCTCTGTGGTGAAGAGAGTAGCTAGTGGAGTTGGCGGGTGCAAGTCGGGAAGAGAGATGGGGGGAGGTGAGCCGAACCAGTACTTAGCTATGAGGGAAACGCAGTGGACAGTACGCCTGTGAGATAGCGGAGCAAGGGAGAGTGGGGCATAAAGGAGGCAGCGATGGATAAGGGGGGGGGAGGCAGTGGCAAAATGGCAGAATGAGTTTAGAAGAGTATCCTGCTTGGAGAGGGAGGTGGCTGGGGCAGTGCCGTAGACTACATCAGCATAGTTCAGCACTGGCAGAATCATTTTAAGTACTAGTTCACGTCAAGTGAGGAGAGGGAGGCAGGCTTTGTGGTGGTAAAGGACTGCTATTTTGGGCCAGAGTTTGGTGCAGAGGGCCTCAATGTGGGCAGAGAAGTCCAGGTGACTATCCAGCCAGACACCCAGGTATTTGAAGGCTGAGACCAACTCAAGGGGTGAACTGTCAGGGTGGTGATCACTAGGGGAGTGGGGAGGGAGGGAGGCAGCTTCTGTCTGGAGTCAAAAACATGGTAACTGTTTTTTGGCATTGAGTTTTAGTTGGTTTGATTGGAATAAGGTTTGAACTAGGGCTGTGTGAATACCATTTCCCGAATATTCGGGTCCCAAGTATTTGGTATTCGGTATTTGGCCAGAAAAGGTGTTTTTTTAAGGAAACTTTAAAAGAACACTTCAGCAACACCATTAATCACCCATTGAACCTGGAATACCATATATACCTTAATGACACTTCAGCCACCAACCTTGAGCTCTCACTAATGCAACACAAGCTTCATGTGGCACACTTGATCCACCACAACACACACATAGCACTCTAAAAACAATATCAATCATTGCATTGGGTCAGCACTAGAGGGTGTTCATGGTCACAGACATGGGACAGAAGGTGCTTCAGCCATAGGCATAGGAATAGTGGTAGCAGTGGCTGCAGTAGTGGTGACAGCTGAAAGGGTGGCTGCTGCAAGAAAGGCACTGGTGGTGGTGGGAAGCACACTGGCTGTGGATGTAGCAGCCATAATGGTAGCAGTGGGGACACTGGTGGTGGTGTCTGCTGCTTGCTGCACAAAGCATGTATGCTCTAATTCCCCCCTACTACTGCACAACAGGATGTGACAGTGAAGGTACAGATGGACAGGTGGTGACATTAGCAGCAGTAGTACTGCTAATGGTATTAGTGGTAGTAGTACTATTGCCAATGCTACAAGAACTAAAAGGCTTGCTTGGGGAGAACATTTGGGCCCATCGAATAAAGAGAGACACACCTGTATGTCATTGTCTATGTAGTCTATCTCACCACCTTCTCTGGAATTGTATAATGTATCAATAATTTATAGCGGAGCAAGACAAGATGCAATTCAGTACTTTGCAGTAAATGACATGCCACAAAATATTGGATGACTGGAGGGCTTAATTGCCATTAAATTACACTGCTCCTTGCAGCATACTGCAGCATTTTTACAGCAATTTTTGCAAGATACTGCATTGCGTAATGTCTGGCACCACTCTATGAACTATGTTCTATAATCTTGATGCAGTGTTTCATCCTTGGGTATGTTAGTTGTGGATTGTTTTGTTACAAGGACATCTCAGTCTCATTCATTTTAACTTCACTTATTTATAGTGTGTGTTTCTTTAAGCGTTGTATATTCATAGCATGTTTGTACATTCCCGACATGCACCCTGACAAAGACCAGGTTCTTGTCAAAGCACCAGGGCTCTATTGGCATCCTCCAGCCTTCGCACAAACAAATGTATTGGCATACTTTATGCTGCACTGCTCTTAACTGTATTTTGTTACTGCAACCCCCCCCCCCGGCTGAGTGCTTCCTTTGTTCTACATAAATTGTTTGGGGGTTTGGCAGCCCAGGGACAACTCTAGCAGTAATTGTGTTGGATGTGCTGTATGTTTGTGGTCTATCATCCTGCCCCTCACCACTTGAGGCCAGAGGTGCAGATGCTTTGCTGGGGCTGGACCAAGCTTGTTTGCAAGATTGCTAAAGACATGATGGATCAGGTCACTACTGGTTACTGGGTAAAACACAAACTATTACTACATAGTACCTGTGTGTGTGATGCGTTACTTAGTGCCCGTGGAACTACAGTAACACACCCACCTTTCCAGTTATACTGTGCCACAAAAAAGTAGCAGTAAAGAAAAACACTGCTACTAAGAAGGGGAAGAAAAGGGCAACCTATTTAGTCAAACATGAAACCAAGCAAGGAACAGGCAGGTGACATACAGTTAACTCAGTGGGACAAGCCTGCCCCCAAAGTGTAATGGTTTAATTAACAAAACAACAATAAGCAAACAAAAAAAATGCATGTGAACAACTGTGCACAAACACACGGCACAGACTCGCAGGGGGATATATTTCACAAGCACAGCTTAATTGTGTGCAGTGGGCTGTAGAAGTGGGGGTGGGGGAGTCAGCCGCCGTGTCAGTGTGACTCAGCTGGTAGCACATCCTCCTCTGGACCAGAAGGTCGTGGGTTCTCATCCCACACTGGGATTGAACTTGCACCTAAAAATTGCTGGCATCCGAATGCAGTATTGGGGGGTGCTGTACTGCTGGGGTGTGTCATCCTTGGGATGAGACATTAAACCGAGGTCCCTTCTGCCCATCCTGGTGTTGTCCTGGTGGGTGTCCAGGTGGAAGTAAAAGAACCCAGGGCACTCTTCACAAAGAGTAGGGAACATTCCCGGTGTCCTGGCCAACATTCCCCTTCCCATAAACCGGTTCATGCAATTATCCAGGCTGTGTGTGGGTGATGATGTGCGATATGGCCGCGATCACACATTCAGTCACTTCACTACCAGTCTAGTATTGTTTGTAAAGCACTTTGGGATACAGTGTGTATGAAAAGCGCTATATAATTGCTGATTCTTCTTCTTCTTCTTATCCTTATGTGCACAGGGGTCTATCCCCAGAACCAGAGGAGACTAACAATACTAATTCAGTGAGTCAAGCCTGATTGGCTTAGAACTGAAGAAGTTTATTTCAAAATCTGTGTGCACACGTGTAGCCCTGCCTCATGAAAAAATATTTTAAGCATTCACATGCAGGGTAAAGCCTCCCAAAATCAAATATTTTGCACATATACAGCAAATTATAAGCAGTGACCTGCAGGAGGGGGAGTTAGCAGACACCCTCATCAGTCGTAAAGGGAACCAAGCCTGGAACCAGGCAATAGCAAAAAAAAAAAAAAAACACAAAAATAAAATGTGCTTCACCTAAAAAAATCACACTGGGGCTATGTCAGACAGCAGCCGAGAAGGGGTGTTAGCAGACAGCCCTTCCAGTCCCTGTAACTGAGTACAGTAATAAGGACAAAATACCTGTCAGAAAGCCAAACATAGCTTTTCTGATACTGATCAAAAAAGCTATACTGACCCAAAAAAGCCTGTGAAACAAAAATCAATTTCTTTTTTAGCACGTTTAAGGTCTCAAAAGTACTGCAGAGCAGCTCTCAGAAACCACTGTCTCCTGTCTTCTACCAGAGTAGAGTGAGGAAGTCACATGGTGTGCTTGCCTTTGAGCTCAAGAAACAATTTTTGATAGGCCAACAAAGCTCTGCGAGACTTGGAAATCTCACCGAATAGTTGTTCCCAAATAGTGGCCGAATAGTGAACTATTCAGAAAATGCATCTGAATATTCGGAAGCCTACTATTCGTGGTATTCAGAAAATACTATTCAGACCATGCACAGCCCTAGCTTGAACCATGATAAAGTCATTTTGCAGAGAAGGAGAATGCAGTTGAAAGATGGGCGGAGGCATAGATGATGGTGTCATCTGCGTATATGTGGATGTTTGAGGAGAGACAGACTGAGGGAAGATCATTTATAAAGAGAGAGAGAGGAGGATGGGGCCAAGGATGGAGCCTTGAGGGACCCCGGATAGTATAGGAAGAGGAGTAGAGAGTGAAATGCCAGTTTGGACTGATTGCTGTCTGTTTTGTAGGTATGAGCGGAACCAGTCTACCGCTGGTTTCGCAAAAGTGAAATAATTACGTTTTTGAAGAAGGAGTGTATGGGAGACAGTGTCAAAAGCTTTAGCCAAGTCGATGAAAATAGCAGTGGTGATATGGCTTTTGTCCATTGCAGAGAGGATCGAGTCAATGACACGTAGCAGAGAGGTGATTGTAGAATGCTGCTTCCGGAAACCTGATTGCACAGGTGATAGTAAATTATTTGAGGAGAGAAAATTGGAGATTTTAGCAAGAATGAGGGATTCTTTTACTTTAGCAAGGGAGGGGAGGAGCAAGAGGGACTGGTAGTTTCCAGGGAATGAAGGATCACCACCCTTGTGAAGGGGAAGGATCTTGGCTGATTTTCAGGCATTGGGAACGGTTGAAACATAGAAACATAGTAGTTGACGGCAGATAAGGACCTCAAGGCCCATCCAGTCTGCCCATTTCTTTTTCTACCTTATGAGAGAGATTTAGCATATGTGTCAAGGGAATGGATATGACGGGTGCAGAGATGTGAGGCAGTTTAGGGTGGACACCATCAGCTCTTGATTTGGAGGCGTTAAGGGAAATGAGTGCAATGTAAATCTCATGAGGTGAGGAAGGAGGAAGGAGGAAGCTGGCAGGAGGGGAGGGGGATGCAGGAGGACAGGGAAAAGGGACAGGCGAAGGGGGTCAGGTAGGGCACAGAGACGAAAAACCTGTTGAAAGCCTCAGCTACCAAGGCAGAGTCAGAGATAGGGAGCTGTCAATTTTGAAGACCAGGCAGGCTTGTTGCGGGGGATCCATGAGAGTGGATCACTTCCAAAAAGAAAGAGGAATTCTGGCTCGCTCAAGCTGAGTTTTGAGTGGATGCCTTTTGATGTGAGTAGCCTTAGTGCACCTGTTCCTGAGATGTTTGTAAGAAAGGAGATTGGGGTGTGGGAGGTTTAGTAGAGTCTCCAGGCTTTGTCACTGACACGACAATAAGGTCAGCAGTAATCCAGGGGTGGTGGTGCAGCTCACTTTTCTAAGGGTGCATGAAAGTTCAGAGATGCGTTAAAGATATTGTAGAATTGGGATAACGCAAGGTCCACAGCCAGTGCAGAGAGAGGACAAATTGCCAGTCAACACGTAGGAGATCATGCTGTAGGGGTGGCAGCATTGAGGGAATGCAGGGGTGGGACCATATGAAGTCAGGAGGGAGTGGGAAGTGTGGATTTTGTGACTGCAATAGGTAAAACAGTGATCGCAAGTGCATCGGAGAGGATGCCCAATGCAGAGATACGGTGGGGTTGGGAGGATAATATCCAGTCTAGGAGGTTGTGGTTTTGGGACTGAGGATTTAGATGGGTAGGTTCCTGCATAAGTTGAGAGAGATTAAGGGCTTTGATCATAAGGGTGGTGGGCTTGGTGGATGAGGAGATAGTTGAGATCGAAATCACGTAGGAGCAGAAGTTCGACATTTGAGGTGAGGGCTGAGATTGAGGAGATGACTTTGATAAGGGAGTCAGATGAGGCCTTGGGTGGGGCATAAAGAGCACCAATATAAAAGAGGGTGGAGGAGGGAAGGGATAAGTGGACAATAATGAGTGCATGGGAGGAGGGACAAGAGTCTTTGAAGATAATTGAGCTGGAGATGGTTTGCCTGATGTACAAGGCTACCCCCCCCACGCTTGCCTCTATCTTTGTTGAATAGATTGAAATTGGGAATGACAAGGGAGGAGTTTGGGATTCTGGCAGATAGCCAGGTTTCAGAAATACAGAGTATGTCAGGGTGATATTGGGTAAGCCATACATTGAGGGCATCAATTTTGGGAAGGAGGCTCCTGGCATTGAGATGAAAGATACGGAGACCCTTTGGAAAGGAAGACTGAGTCTGTGATGGGGATGACCTAGAGAGGGTAGTGGTGTGTTGTGATATGGTGGGGCCAGGGTTGGGCTGATGTCACCGGAGAGGAGGAGGAGAAGGAGGAGGAGGAGGAAGAAGGTATGGTGTGGGGGCATTTTGACCTGTCAGAACTACACACAGAGGGTGTACGAGAGATTTAAGCAGTGATAGAGAGCTTTGAGGATTTGGAGGTGGGAGGGAGCAGGAGGGTGGATAAGCAGGGAAGAGGGAGTGAGGGGAGGGTGGGATGTGGGGTGGGAGAATGGGAGAAAGGAGAAGGGGAAAGGGAGAGTGCTGGAGTGGGCTGAGGGGGGGTGGCAGGAAGGAGCAGTAGGTGGGCATGGTAAGGAGGGGTGATTGGAAGAGGTGACATGGGGCAGGGGCAGCTGAGGAAGGAGGGTAAGAGAAGGAGGGGCTGTGGGAGGACAGAGAAGGAGAGTTAATGAGAATATCAAGAGGGGGAGTGAAAGGGAAGGTGACATGACTGGGAAAGAGAGCACCAAGGATAAGGAAATGTGGGAGGTAGGGGCAGCAGTGAGAAGCTGTAACAATAAACATAAAGGAGAGAGTTAACGGTGAGGGAAAGAGGGTTTCTATGCTAGAGATAAACAACTGAGTGGGTTGTTAGGATACTTGTTAGGCAGTCAACAGAAAAAGGTGATACCTGGGAGGAAATTTGGCTGACACTGAGGAGGGATTCACTGGTTTTAATTGGGTAAGCTGCACAACAGGGTAGAGTCAGAGATGCAGCTAGAGGATTTAAAGACTTCCAGGAGTGAGGGAGGGGGCGGGCACAGCCGATTGGGGAGTGGGGCTTGGGTCTGGTGGAGTTTCCTTTTGGCAGCCAAGGGTGATGTGGGTGGTATCAGAGGCAAAAGCCGAGCTGCAGGGGAAGCACACCCGATTGGGGGGGGCTCAGGTCTGTGAGAGACAAAAGAGAAGAAATTTAGGTTAAATAAGTTTAGAGTTGGGAGGTGGGGGCTAAGCTGATGCAGACAAATTTAGCAACCATGGACCAGAGGTGCCTGGAAGGATTAGTTTAATCAGGGGGCAGAGATTTGATAGACAGACAAAGGAACTGGGGGGCAGGGTGGGTCAGCGCTACGTTCCAAGGGTGAAATTACCGAGAGAGAGAGGGAGCAACAGAATTTAGAGAAAGAGGGTATAGCAAAGGTAGGGAAAAGAAGTAGATCAAGAGGACTGGGCTAAAAAAATTCTTAGCGCACTAAGGAAAATCACTGCTACAGAGCAGGGCAATGAATTTAAGTGGGTAGGTAGCGAAAAAAAACAAAAATTACAGAAAACTCTGCAGCACAATTGAAACACAGCACTAGATTGGACTAAAATCATGCTTTCAAAATTGCAGAGGTCTCTGCTGCAGCATTTAAGCACAGAGATACATCAGGCTACAATCAAAGCTTTTAAAATATCAGAAATCTCTGCATTGGCAGTAAGCACAGAATTAAATCATGCTAATTTAAAGCTTTAAACAGTAGACAATTTGTGCTAGCCTGAAGTCTAGATGTACTTCAGTAAAATTAACAAAGCATTAGGGTCCCTCATTAGTTCCTCATTACAGGTACAATGTTAGCTAGGCCGAAGTCTAATTGCACTAAAACCTAGCCAAATGCATTTAAAAACTCTTCTGCCTGCAACTCAATAAAGAAAAAAAAGAAAAATATCAAATAGCTGAGGAAACTTTTTCATTAGAGGAGCTGCTGAGAAGCCGACAACAGGCTACAAAAATTAACACAGCAAGCAAGTCCTTTCAGCTTGCAGTAGGGGCCAATCGAGTGGAGTGGAGATAAGAGGTATATCTCAGAAGGGGATGTGAACTAATACAAGTGTAATTTTATTTATTTATTTAGTTTTTGGTAAGGGCACTAGGCATAGAAATGCCTATTTTCAGGCATGACTGGGGATGGTACAAGTAGGATACATAACAACAAAGACAATGCAGCAATGATTGGCAGAATGTACAAGTCAGGTTCCATACAGCGGGGACAGTAATACAAGGTGGTACAGAGAAAATATAAATAGCATGTACAATTACACCATAAGAGCATTGTTACAACCAAATGAAAATAGCATTATGCACATAAATGGCAAGACATTGATAAACATAGGAATAAAAAATTTCATTCGGGAATGCCAATGATATAAGACAGGAATGCAGCAGTTAAGTATCAAATAAGAAAATCCATCAATAGATAAGAAATTAAAGCAGAATTTGCAGTATGACCAGACACTGTCATCATGTAGGTAGGTATTTACGCTAGGTCCATGCAGAGGAGGGGAAGAAATAGTGGTAAGGCCTAAGGAAGGGGATAGGGAGACTAGTAGGGAAGGAGGTAGTGGAGGTGGGGGAGGGGCAAAGGTGGGGGAGGGGCAAGGTGGGGAGGGGCAAGGGTGATCAGAGAAGAGCAGGAGGAAGCAGGATATCGGGAAGACAAGGTAGCTGTCATAGAGATAAGGTGGATGAAAGCAAGTACAGGGGACCGATTTTATTAGGTGACTCTGATGAAGCCTTTTGAAGCTACTGTAGCATGGTTTGGGGCAAGTCGGATTACTAAGGAGAGGGAGTTCCAGTATTGAGGGGCAGTGAGGGAGAAAGCATGGGCACTCATGGACGTTTTACATCTAGGGATAAGGAGGGGAGTTTGATCAACAGATGTCAGACTATATGAAGAGCTTTGTGGTAGCAACAAGGAGGTTAGGGATAGGGGTGTTTTTTTGTCTGATGATGCCATCTATTAGTGACCCAAAGGATAGGAAATGGGAGGTGGGGAGGCATTTTAGGACAGCATAGAGCTGACAGTGGTGCTTGCAGCAAGGAATGCTGACGTGTAATGGCAGATATTATTATGTGGTGTTCCACTTATGTGGAGTGGCTTTCAGCATACCAACATACATGACTGAGCCATAGAGTTAAGGCATAACTGGTTTTGTATGCAATCCCAATTTTGGCATTAACAGACTTGCAGGTGGCAGAGATACACAGATCATAGTCAAGGATCCATCAAACAAGATACCCAGGTACTTGAAGTAGCTAGCATAGTCCAATAGGGAGCCATCCTGACAGGAGACTTTACTTCCATCACGATTAACTCTAAGCCTAGAGGCAGAACCGAAGAGCATGGCCTGGGTTTTCCCAGCACTGAGCACAAATTTGTTGCTGGAAAGCCAAGACTGGATGCGAAGGAAGTCAGATGAGAGAGAAAGATTGATGTCAGAGATGTTCCTGAAGCTGAAATAAAAAAACAGGTCATCTGCGTATAGCAGGGATGAGCAAGTAGAGGTGGTCAAAGAGATATTGTTAATGAAAATGGAGAAAAGAAGGGGTCTGAGAATGGAGACCTGCAGTACTCCAGTATTTATGGTTGTGAGATCAGAGGTGGGAGAGTTAAATTTAACTACCTGTTGTCTGTTGGAGAGATAGCTACTATACCAGGCCACAAAGTCTGGGGTGAAACTGAGGAACAGTAGCTTGGTATAGAGAAGGAGATGATCAGCAAGGTCAAGCACCTTTGTAAGGTCTATAAAGACCATGCCTGTCCAGAAGTCCATTGTCCATGGCAACACTGATATCATTTTTGAATTTAAGAGGCTGTGGCAGTGCTGTGGCTTTTACGGAAGCCATGTTGGGAACCAGAGAGGAGGTTGTGATTAAGGAGAAAGGAGATAGTTTGTTTAGCCACCAGTTTCTCAAGAATTTTGCTAAGAACTGATAGAATGGTGATAGGTCGGTAGTTAGAAATGGACTTGGGATCTTCCTTTTTAAAGATAGGGTGATTCTAGCAATCTTCCAGATGCTAGAGTCTTGCAATAATGGAGGAGACAGATTAAAGATTTTTGCCAAGGGAGACAATAAATGGAGAAGCAAGTTTCAGGAGCCTGGGTTCAAGACTGTTTGAGCCAACGATAGTATCAATCAATCAATCAAACTTTATTTAACCAGGCATAAACACCATTGAGCAAGCTCATATTCAAAGTGGTCCTGGACATCAATACAATTCACATTTGCAAATAAAATAGGCAAAAACAAGACATTGTACATGTGAAGGATAGTTTAGGCCTATACATACAGAACTAACATAGATAACATCAGTTATAATTCATATCAAAATGAGGGAAAGGGAAAGAGGAGAGAGTATGTAAGAAGGGAGGAGAGGATAGAATGGTGAGGGCCGGGAGAAGAGGAGGTGGGCTAATAAGTGCTGGGTACCCCCTATTAGGGCTGTGAGTTGAGATAGACTCTGTGACAAAGGATTCATGTAAGATACCAGAGGCTAAAGGCACATAGTCACCTAAAAACAGCTGCAGGTTTCCTTCAGGTACTTAGCTATTAGTGCTTTGAATGTGAGTGGATCTGGAAGGGATGAGAGCTTTAGAGAGCCTTGCATGGTGTTCCATAGGGATGGGAGTGAGAAGCTGATTGCAGCCTAGCCATGGGTTGTATTTACTCTGGGGATCTGGAAGCAGAGTATGGAGAAGCATCTCAGACCATGAGATCCCTTGGCATGTTCGAAGAAGTTCGAGATGTATGCAGGAAGTTTATCAGACAGCACTCTAAAGAACCAGAGGAGAGCGTTTCTTTTCCTCCTAGTTGAGAGTGAGGGCCATCCCATCTCTTGGTACAGTAGGCAGTGGTGGGTGCGAGGGGGCAGATTAAGGATGAGCCTTAAGGCCCGGTGATAAAGAGTGTCACATTTGTTGAGCACTGTTGAGGGGCAATGGTTGTAGAGAAAGTCAGCATAGTCCAGTAAGGGCAGGAATGTTGTTTGTACTAGTCTCTTTCTAGCTTCTTTGGTGAGTAGATGCTTAATGCGGTAGAATAATCCTAACCGCTGCCTTAGTTTTTTCGAGACCTCATTCAGGTGGCACAGAAAGTTAAGTTTGTTATCCAACCAGAACCCTAGGTATTTAAAGGTATCAACTATTTCAAGAAGTTCTCCCAAAAACATTAGAATCTTTGGATAATGTGCAGGTCCTGAGGCTGCCTTTGGGGAGAGGGTCATGGCTTTAGTCTTTTTGGCTTTGAATGGAAGCTTGTGGTTGATAAGTTTGTATTGGAGAGAGATAAAGTCTCACTGTAAATCCTCATGGGCCAGGTCCAGGGATCAGTTTGAGGTGTAGAGTACAGTGTCATCTGCAGATAAGTGCACATTAGCTGTGCGTAGGTGTGAGTCAAGGTTATTGATATAGATTGCAAATAGGATTGGACCCAAGATGGAGCCTTGGGGGACACCTCGAGGAAGAGAGTTTAGTGGAGACAATTCACCTGCAGCTTTAACTTGTTGTAACCTGTTTGTAAGCCATCAAGACCGCTATTGCTCAGTGCATTAAGCATAATATTGTGATCTACAGTATCTAATGCCTTACTGAGATCAAGGAAGAGGGCAAACACATGCTTCTTAGAATCCAAGGCAATTAGCCAATCAGTGGTTACTTTTGCAAGGGTGGATACTGTGCTATGTTTGGCTCTAAATCTGGACTGTGTAGGGTTTAGTAGTTTCTGTGAGTCCAGGTGCTCTCTAACTTGAGTGTTGACAATTTTTTTCCAGTAGTTTTGATAGGGTAGATAGTATGGAAATGGGTCAGTAATATAGTCAGAGATGGTGAATAACAGTTTAATGACATCTACCCTAGTTATTGCATGAAATAAGAAGGGTGGATGAGTGTTGGCAGATTCAGTTTCAGAGGTGGGGGGTGGAGGATTGAATGGGAGGGAAGGAAAATGTATACTTAGATCAAAGAAAAAGAGGTTAAAGGAGTTTGCAATGGTGGTCGTGCTATTGCAGTGCACCTCATTTAGGACCATATCATTAGTTTTGGGGAGTGTTTAGCTCCAGGAAGGAGTTAACATGTGACCATCACCTGTCACATCTATCCTAAACCTTTACAATAGGAACTTTTTGCTAAGCAAATGTTCCTTTTGCAGGCGTTTCTCCATGTCCTATAATCAATGTAATCAGATGGGAGATTGGAGGTCTTAAAGTGCTTCCAGCTTTTACCTCTATCTCTGATTTGTGCGAGAAGGTCTTTATCAAACCACCTGTTTAGTGTACCATGGATTTGATGCATGATTAAGGGGATGTGCCTGTCCTGGAGAGCCCTAATCAGGGTTAGAAAATAGTCAAGAGTGACCTGAGCATCATTGGCTGCATGCATACAGGACCAGTCTACCATAGAGAGATCATATATAAAATGAGTCAGGTCTAAGTTGGCAAAGTTGCAGATAGCAATGTATTTGGGAGAGAGGAGTTTATTGTGGGCGCCAGATGCAATATATCTGGGAGTGGTCAGTTATGGCATCAGAAAGGGTACCTAGCTGAAGCTATCCTATCTAACTGATTTGTTAGAGCCCAATTAATAAGGGTACCAGATCCAGATGTAGACATGGCCCTTGTAGGGTCTGAGATGAGTTGGAAGAAGCTATGTCCTTGAACTACAGTAGTGGAGGGCTTTGTTGGATTTGTCAAGCCAGTTAAGATTTAGGTCCCCAAGGATGAGAACCTCATTGCATCCAACATCCACGGCAGCCTGGGACAGGAGTTCCACCAGAGCATTGGTACCACCTGGGGGAGGGTTGTAGGTGCACACAATATGAAGTTTCTTTGAACCTAGGAGGAGGGTAGTGTGAACAGATTCACAGTGTGAGAGCAGGAGAAGAAAGGGCAGAGAGATTGAGGTGGGATTTGTACAAATGGCCACACCTCCACTCCATTTGGTGGTGGTCCTGTCACACCTGATAAGGTTATGGTTTTGGCAATAAGCAAGCTTTGTCAGGGATGGAGGGTTTTAGCCAAGTCTCACTCAGGCAAATAACATCAGGGTGGTACAGTGCAACCCATGCCTCAAGTTCAGTCAGGTTACAAAGGAGGCTCCTAATTTTTAGGTGCATGACCCGAAGATCCTTTATGTCCTTCCAGTTGCATCAGTATAGGAGAGATGGGCTGATGGACCAGGGTTCAGCTCAGTGTCAACTGCCAGGATGAGAGCAAGAAGGTGAAGGTACCATAGCTTATGCTGGATGAATGGGGAGAGAAGGGTAGCATGGCAGAAGAGGCACCTTTTAAAGGCAACAGTAGCAAAGTGGATAAACAGTTTGGGGTTTGGATGAGGACGTGAAGGCTATGATTACAGGGAGTGTTCAGACAGTGTGATTTACCTAAACTTGAACCAACCAAGTTGGAGGGTGGCATTGGGCCAATGGTGTAAGTAAGGACACTTCCTTACTAACGAAGCAGACTCGATAGACCAATTTGGACTTCTTCTGCTGGCTCTTTCATATGTTCCTTTGTAACCAATTTGCTTTCTAATGAGTCAGTGGATGAAGGTTTAGACTGGCAGGAGAGCATAAAACAAGACTCGGCAAATATCTTATTCTGAAACATAGCTGATATTGAAGCCAAAAAATGACAACGACTGGTTACAAATTATTAACTATTTTGATATTATGATATGCCAAGAGACCTGGTTATTAGATAAAGAGGATTTCCAAATGCAAGGGTTCAAAAAATGGGACATTTTAGCTCCCAAAAATAAATAATTTGGTAGACCCTCTGGAGCATCTCTACATTTGTTTCTGTGTCCTTAAATTTGAAATGTAAACTGTTGAATGTAGGCTTTCCACTATGTTCATGTGTACTCATCTGTAAGGGAGTGACTCCATGGTATATTTTGTTCAACATGTATATTATCCCAGTATTGTCTGCTACCCTTACAAAAAAACACCATATTTATTAAGTGGTGTGATATTTTATACAGAAGAACATTTCTCTGATGTTACATTAATTTTAGCTGGTGAAGCAACTGTAAGAGTGGGGGATGAAGCAACAAGTCTTGTCTAATCAATGGATACTTGATGATGCATTGAACATTCCATTAAGACAGTCTAGGAATAGTACATGTAATGATAGGGGATCCCATCTTTTAAAATTGGGTGTAGGTTCAAATTTAAGACTCCCCAATGGAAGAGAAAAAAACAACAAATATGTTGCAGGGGATACCTTTTATTGGACTAACAAAATTATTTCTGAGACTAGCTTTTGAGCGATAATACTCTGTTCTTTAGGTCAGGTTAGTTACCTGACCTAATGAAAAATAAATGGAGACAAAAATTGAAATCATGTTTCCAACCTCCAAAGGGGGAAGTGTCATCAACCTCTGCTTAGTACGCATTGTTTCCTTCGCTATATAAAACATTGTAATGTATTGGAAAGGTGGCACAGTGACCACCTCCACTTTGTGCAACTTTAAGGAAAGTGGAGGAAGGAAAAACCCTACCCACCTATGCAAAACTATGTCATGGAAGATATTATTTAGCTTGTAATACAATAATAATTAAATGATCAAACTTAGACAGCAAGAAGAATGAAGATGAGTTAATCTGTAATCAAATGTCAAATTTGAAACCTTCAGTTTTGTCTGGGATCCAAGAAACTGGAAAACTGTTTTCACATTTTGAAGACATATCTGTTTGTGTCAGGGATAATTTAGTATACAATAATGTACTGAGAGAAAGCTCTAGAGAGGAAAAGAAGGGCAGCACCGAGGTATGACTGGGAGTGTATACACATAAAAAAAGTTGTTATAAATTAGGCAGGAGAACAAACAATACACTCAGCTATGATGATAATAAGGCTTTCATGGGGGCCAAAAAAAAAAAACCTTTATTAAAATAAAAGGAAAAGCCATACTCACACACTGCGGTATATTTTTCAAAGTTCAATGGAAGATGACATTAATTTATATGGGGATTTCGTTTGTCTGGGTATTGGATAGAATAAAGAGAATTTTGAAACTTCAATACCTGCAGGTCCTGAACACTTTAGTTACAACAATGTAGATTCTCAAATGCACAACAGTCCAGAGCTGGTTAGTTCGGGCTACTTCTTCAGGCCTGGGAAGATGTAAATATATTTGAAGGAAAGACTGCTATTAGTGCTCAAGAGAACAATAATGCACCAGGTCTAGATGGACTGCTGGCCGAAGTCTTTCACTCAAATACTGATTTGTGGGCAGAAATTCTTGCCAAAATAGTCACTGAGATAAATAGAAATTTAATTATACCAGATAGCTGGAAGACATAAATTATAATTGTGTTATTCAAGAAGAGAGATGGCTGTTCACCTGCAAGTTACAGAGCAATCAGACTTCTGTGCATTGTTCAAAAAATCTATACAAGGTTGATCTTAAAAAAAAACAGGAAAACAAAACCTATATAACTGGATTGAGGATAATAATTTGTTACCAGTTAATCAAGGAGGCATCAGAAAAAAATAGCTTGTTAGACCAGATATCTACTTTACAGGATATTATTTATAAGAACATATTCAATTAAAAGTGAGAGGGTTATGCTGCCTTTTTGTTTTTGTTTTTTTGGATATTAAGACTGCGTTTAATTTTCTAAACCAAAATAAATTATGGGATATCCTGGTGGAGCTGCATATAGATTGAAGACTTCTTGAGATTCTACATTAGTCCTGCATAAAGTGACTGATGCACAAACTAGAATAAACAAGGCAGGTTCACTGTCCTTACCCTTCAGTATAAATAGTGGGGTGAGGCAGGGTTGCTTCCTTGCCCAAACCTTATCAGTTTGTGCATTGACACAGTTATAAAAGCTCTAGATACAGTACATTTGCCTCAGAAGTATATGGTTACATTTATTTATTTAAAAGAGATTTACCAGGAAAGATATACTGAGCCATAAAGCTTATTTCCAGATGTGTCCTGGGGGAGGGGATAAGTACATAATAACAAGTAAAAAGCACAGTAATATGATATAGAGAACAATGGCTATGCAACTATGTGTTATGCCTTTTTTTTACACACCCAAGGTGTGTGATGACCTATAAACCTCAAGAGTGAAGCTCAAGAGATTTATTGGGTCATCACACACCGAGGTAAACAAAAAAAAAAAGCCATAACACCACAATTGCATTGCCGATATTTTTAAATTACTGGGCAGGTTTTTACCTTCAACAGCTGAGTGCTGCCAGCTGTCAGAGACACACACACACATCTGTCTCTGACTGTCCATTAGAGAAATTCTTTTCTTTTTCCTAGGTTACACTATGTAAACTGCAGCTGCCAATGAGAGTACTTAGCCCCTCAGCCACAGTTCCTGTCTCCTAAAGCTGCGTCCAAAGCATGCAGACAGCAGGATCAACCAGGTCGAATTTTTCATGTTATAAAGGCAGGATTAACCAGATGAATACTTAAAAATATAAATAAACTACCTGCATTTGGTGTGTGAGGCAAAGATCGATATGGGTCCTCCGTAATACACAATGGGGGGTGAGATACTAACAACAACAAAAATGGAAAGGGACCTGGGGGTAGTCATATCAGATGACCTAAAGGTGGGCAAGCAATGTGAGAGGGCAGCAAGGAGGGCTGGGAGGATACTGGGATGCATAGGGAGAGGCATCGCCAGTAGAAAACAGGAAGTTATTATCCCTCTGTACAGACAGCTGGTGAGACCCCATCTGGAGTACTGTGTGCAGTTCTGGAGACCCAATCTCCGCAAAGACATAGACAGGATGGAAGCTGTCCAGAGGAGGGCAACTAAAATGGTGCAGGGTCTGCACCGGAAGACATATGAAGAGAGACTTAAGGAGCTTAATATGTATAGCCTCGAGGAAAGGAGGGAGAGGGGGGACATGATGAAACTTTCAAGTACCTCAAGGGAATCAACAAAGTCCAAGAGGGTAGCATCTTTCAAAAAAGGTGTGCAAGAACAAGGGCACAATTTGAAGAGAGGCGGCTCAGAGGTAATTTAAGAAGTATTTTTTCTAAGAGAGGGTTGTGGATGCATGGAACGGCCTTCCTGGAGGAGGTTGTGGAGTCAAAACAGTGGTGGATGGTCAAGTATGGGTTAAGACCCTATTGTGAACTTCCAGCAAACTGCAGACTTTACACGTTGTCGGTGACACTACATTACACTACCCTGTGCTACACTGCAGACTTTCACATTTGCTGTGACACTACATTACACTACCCTGTGCTACACTGCAGACTTTACTGCGGCTGTAGTGGCACACTACACTAAATGTGCTGCAATGTGGTGACAATACCACAGACCCTCTGCTACACAGCAGACTTTGTGTTATAGACACCACATTATACTACCTGTGCTACTGCGAGTTTACATGTGCTGTAGGTGACACTACACTACCCTGTGCAACACTGCAGTTTACACACGCTGCAGGTGACACCACAGTACACTATGCTGTGCTACACTGCAGAGCTTACATGCTGTAGGTGACTACATTACGCTACCCTGTGCTACACTGGCTTACACGTGATGTAGGTGATTCTACATTTCTATGCTGGCTTTGCAGAGTTTACATGTTGTCGGTGACTCTACATTACACTACCCAAAGCACAACAGGTTTACATGACTGTAGGTGACACTACATTACACTACCCTGTGAACACTGCAAACTTTACATGTACTGTAGGTGACACTACTACACAACCCTGTGCCACACTCCAGGTTTACATGTACTGTGGTGACACTACATTACACTGCACAGACCTCTGGCGCACTGCAGAGTTTACATGTGCTGTGGGTGACCGACTGCTACCCTGTGCTACACTGCAGTTTACAGTGCTGTAGGTGATTCTACATTACTCATGCTGTGCTACACTGCAGCTTTACATGTACTGTCGAGTGACACTACATTACACTACCCTGTACTACACTGCAGGTTACATGTACTGAGGTGACACTACATTACTACCCCCAGCAACATCAAACTTTACACGTACTGTGGTGACACTACATTACACAACCCTGTGCTACACTGCAGAGTTTACATGTACCGTAGGCACACTATATTACACTACCCTGTGCCACACTGCAGAGTATACATGTGTAGGTGACACATTACACTACCTCTGCTGCACTGCAGAGTTTACATGCTGGCATGACACTACACACACTACCCTGTGCTTCACTGAAGAGTTCACATGTGCTGGCAGACACTACATTACACACGCTTACACAGCAGAGTTTACATGAAGGAAGGGAACTACATTACACTCACGCCAACACTGCAGAGTTTACGTGCGTAGGTGACACTACATTACACTTCCTGCTACCTGCAGTTTACATCTGCTGTACGTGACCTACATTACACTACCTCGCTACACCAAGAGCTTACACGTGCTGGGTGACACTACATTACAGTTCGTGCACACTGCAGAGTTGCATGTACTGGAGGTACACCACATTACACCCTGCTTTACCGCAGACTTTACATGTACTGGGTGACACACATTACACCTGTGCTACACTGCGGCTAACATGTACTGTAGGTGACACTACAATACACTTGCACAGACTACATTGTGCTACAGAGTTCATAAAGGTAGGTGACACCACATTACACTACCTGTACTTCACCGCAGAGTTTACAGCGTACTCTACAATACACTACGCTGTGCCACACTGCAGATTTACACGTATGTAGGTGACACCATACTAGCAACGCTGCTATATGCAGACTTTACATGTACTGTAGGTGACACTACATTAACTGCACTGTGCTACTGCAGAGTTTACATATGCTGTAGGGCACTAACTACACCAGACAGCACCGACGGAGTTTACCTGTATGTAGCTGCATTACACTTGCCACTACACTGTGCCACACCGCAGAATTTACATGTATTGCAGTTGACACTGTTTCCAATCGCTCTACTGCAGAATTTATATGCTGGTGGTACTGTATTACTGTGCACTGTGCTACACTGCAGGTTACTTCAGAAGGTGACACTGCATTCCACTAGACAGTGCAACACTGCAGAGTTTTCATGTACTGGCGGTGACACTACACTGCTGTGCTACACTGCAAGAGTTTTCATGTAGTGTAAGTAACACTACATATACTACACTGTCTTCCTGCAGGTTTACATGTCTGGGTGACAATACCATACACTACACTGTGCTTCACTGCAGAGTTTATGTACTCTGGCAGACCACCATACACTACACAACCTTCACTGCAGAGTTTATATGCCGAAGGTGAGCTACATTACACTACGCTTCCAGAAGGTTTACTGGTAGTGGTGACACTACACACTTTAGCTGTGCTACACAGCAGAGTTTACAGGTGCTGTAGGTGACACTAATTACACTGCCCCGTGCTGCACTGCAGAGTTTACATGTACTGTAGGTGACACTGCATTACACTACCCCGTGCTACACTGCAGAGTTTACATGTACTGTAGGTGACACTACATTTCACTTCAGCACAGACTACACTGTGCATACCGCAGAGTTTACATGTGCTGTAGGTGACACTACATTGACCACACTGTGCTACACTGCATAGTTTACATGTGCTGTAGGTGACACTACATTACTCTACACTGTACACTGCAGAGTTTACATATGCAGTAGGTCAAATAGATACATAACATTAGACAGCAATATCATGGAGTTTACCTGTACTGTAGTTGACATTACGCTGCACTACTTACCTGTGCTACACTGCAGAATTTACATGTACTATGAAGCGACACTGCTGTCCACTGCACACTGCCCTCACTGCAGAATTTATATGTCTTGTAGTTGGCAACTGCTTTACAGTGCACTGTGCTGCACTGCAGTTTAATCTGTACTGAAGGTGACACTGCATTCCACCAGACAGTGCAACACTGCAGAGTTTCTATGTACTGTCGGTGACACTACATTACTACTGCACTGTGCTACACTGCAGAGTTTTCATGTACTGTAGGTAAACTCACATTATACTACACTGTGCTTCACTGCAGAGTTTATATGTACTCTAGGTGACAATACCATACACTACACTGTGCTTCTTCACTGCAGAGTTTACATATACTCTAGTTGACAATACCATATACTCACTGTGCTTCCCGCAGAGTTTACATATGCCGAAGGTGACACTACATTACACTACGCCTGCTACACTGCAGAGTTTACTGCTGTTGTGGTGACACTACATTACACTCTTGTGCTACACTGCAGAGTTTACATGTACTGTAGGTGACACTACATTACAATTTGCACAGACTACATTGTGCTACACCGCAGAGTTTACATGTCGTCGGTGACACTATATTACTCACGCCTATGCTACACCGCAGAGCCTTGCACGCATGTCGGTGACACTACATTACACCACGCCAGTGCAAACTGCAGACTTTACACGTAAGCGTCGGTGACACTACATTACACTACCCTGTGCCACACTGCAGACTTTACACGCAGCGTCGGTGACACTACATTACACTACCCTGTGCTACACTGCAGACTTTTACACGCTGCTGTAGGTGGCACTACATTTACACTGAAATGTGCTGCAATGCAGGTGACAATACTATGAGACACTACATTACCTATCTGTCTACACAGCAGACGTTACATGTGTTGTAGGTGACACTACATTATACTACCCTGTGCTACACTGCAGAGTTTACATGTGCTGTAGGTGACACTACATTACACTACCCTGTGCAACACTGCAGAGTTTACACATGCTGTAGGTGACACTACATTACACTATGCTGTGCTACACTGCAGAGTTTACACGTGCTGTAGGTGACACTACATTACGCTACCCTGTGCTACACTGCAGTTTACACGTGCTGTAGGTGATTCTACATTTCTCTATGCTGTGCTACACTGCAGAGTTTACATGTGCTGTCGGTGACTCTACATTACACTACCCTGTGCTACACTGCAGAGTTTACATGTACTGTAGGTGACACTACATTACACTACCCTGTGCAACACTGCAAACTTTACATGTACTGTAGGTGACACTACATTACACAACCCTGTGCTACACTGCAGAGTTTACATGTACTGTAGGTGACACTACATTACACTTGCACAGACTACTCTGTGCTACACTGCTGAGTTTACATGTGCTGTAGGTGACACTACATTACACTACCCTGTGCTGCACTGCAGAGTTTACATGTGCTGTAGGTGACACTACATTACACTACCCTGTGCTTCACTGCAGAGTTCACATGTGCTGAAGGTGACACTACATTACACTACGCTTTGCTACACTGCAGAGTTTACATGTGCTGAAGGTGACACTACATTACACTACGCTCTGCTACACTGCAGAGTTTATAGGTGCTGTAGGTGACACTACATTACTCTGTGCTGTGCTACATTGCAGAGTTTACATCTGCTGTAGGTAACACTGCATTACACTACCCTGTGCTCCACTGCAGACTTTACATGTACTGTAGGTGACACTACATTACACTACCCTGTGCTACACTGCAGAGTTTACATGTACTGTAGGTGACACTACATTACACTTGCACAGACTACACTGTGCTACACTGCAGAGTTTACATGTGCTGTAGGTGACACTACATTACACTACCCTGTGCTGCACTGCAGAGTTTACATGTGCTGTACGTGACACTACATTACACTACCCTCTGCTTCACTGCAGAGTTTACATGTGCTGAAGGTGAAACTACATTACACTACGGTGTGCTACACTGCAGACTTTACACGTGCTGTAGGTGACACTACATTACTCTACACTGTGCTTCACTGCAGAGATTACACGTACTGTAGGTGACACTACATTACACTACGCTGTGCTACACTGCAGAGTTTACATGTGCTGTAGGTGACACTACATTACACTGCAATGTGCTGCACTATAGGTGACAATATCATACACTACCCTCTGCTACACTGCAGACTTTACATGTGCTGTAGGTGACACTACCTTACACCACCCTGTGCTTTACTGCAGAGTTTACATGTGCTGAAGGTGACACTGCATTATACTATGCTCTGCTACACTGCAGAATTTACAGGTGCTGTAGGTGACACTACATTACTCTATGCTGTGCTACACTGCAGTGTTTACAGGTGCTGTAGGTGACACAACATTACACTAACCTGTGCTACACTGTAGAGTTTACTTGTACTGTAGGTGACACTACATTACAGTTCCCTGTGCAACACTGCAGAGTTTTCATGTACTGTAGGTGACACTACATTACACTACCCTGTGCTTTACTGCAGACTTTACATGTACTGTAGGTGACACTACATTACACTACCCTGTGCTACACTGCAGAGTTTACATGTACTGTAGGTGACACTACATTACACTTGCACAGACTACATTGTGCTACACTGCAGAGTTTACATGTGCTGTAGGTGACACTACATTACACTACCCTGTGCTGCACTGC
The DNA here is from genome assembly GCA_016271365.2 of Neoceratodus forsteri. Lineage (NCBI taxonomy): Eukaryota > Metazoa > Chordata > Ceratodontiformes > Ceratodontidae > Neoceratodus > Neoceratodus forsteri. The sequence continues at coordinate 39,197,033 of CM028134.1, forward strand.
AGAGTTTACATGTGCTGTAGGTGACACTACATTACACTACCCTGTGCTTCACTGCAGAGTTTATATGTGCTGAAGGTGACTCTACATTACACTACGCTGTGCTACACTGCAGAGTTTACACGTGCTGTAGGTGACACTACATTACACTACGCTGTGCTACACTGCATAGTTTACATGTGCTGTAGGTGACACTACATTACTCTACACTGTGCTACACTGCAGAGTTTACATATGCTGTAGGTGTCACTAGATTACACTAGACAGTGCAACACTGCGGAGTTTACCTGTACTGTAGTTGACATTACGCTACACTACACTGTGCTACACTGCAGAATTTACATGTACTGTAGTTGACACTGCTTTCCACTGCACTGTGCCCCACTGCAGAATTTACATGTACTGTAGTTGGCACTGCATTACTGTGCACTGTGCTACACTGCAGAGTTTACCTGTACTGAAGGTGACACTGCATTCCACTAGACAGTGCAACACTGCAGAGTTTTCATGTACTGTCGGTGACACTACATTACACTGCACTGTGCTACACTGCAGAGTTTTCATGTAGTGTAGGTAACACTACATTATACTACACTGTGCTTCACTGCAGAGTTTACATGTACTCTAGGTGACAATACCATACACTACACTGTGCTTCACTGCAGAGTTTACATGTACTCTAGGTGACAATACCATACACTACACTGTGCTTCACTGCAGAGTTTACATATGCCGAAGGTGACACTACATTACACTACGCTCTGCTACACTGCAGAGTTTACTGGTGTTGTTGGTGACACTACATTACTCTATGCTGTGCTACACTGCAGAGTTTACAGGTGCTGTAGGTGACACTACATTACACTACCCTGTGCTGCACTGCAGAGTTTACATGTACTGTAGGTGACACTGCATTACACTACCCTGTGCTACACTGCAGAGTTTACATGTACTGTAGGTGACACTACATTACACTTGCACAGACTACACTGTGCTACACTGCAGAGTTTACATGTGCTGTAGGTGACACTACATTAGACTACGCTGTACTACACTGCAGAGTTTAGACGTGCTGTAGGTGACACTACATTACACTACGCTGTGCTCCACTGCAGAGTTTACACGTGCTGTAGGTGACACTACATTACTCTACACTGTGCTACTCTACAGAGTTTACACGTGTTGTAGGTGTCACTACATTACACTAGACAGTGCAACACTGCGGAGTTTACCTGTACTGTAGTTGACATTACATTACACTACTCTGTGCTACACTGCAGAATTTACATGTACTGTAGTTGACACTGCATTCAACTGCACAGTGCTACACTGCAGAATTTACATGTACTGTGGTTGACACTGCATTACAGTGCACTGTGCTACACTGCAGAGTTTACCTGTATTGAAGGTGACACTACATTCCACTAGACAGTGCAACACTGCAGAGTTTTCATGTACTGTCGGTGACACTACATTACACTGCACTGTGCTACACTGCAGAATTTTCATGTACTGTAGGTAACACTACATTACACTACACTGTGCTTCACTGCAGAGTTTACATGTACTGTAGGTGACAATACCATACACTACACTGTACTTCACTGCAGAGTTTACATGTACTCTAGGTGACACTACATTACACTACACTGTGCTACACTGCAGAGTTAACATGTAGTGTAGGTGACATTGCATTACACTACACTACACTGTGCTACACTGCAGAGTTTACATGTACCATGGGTAACATTACATTATGCTACACTGTGCAACACTACAGAGTTTACATGTACTGTAGGTGACACTGCATTACACTACACTATGCTACACTACAGAGTTTGCACGTATCACACATGACACTACTTTACACATTAATGTGCTACACTACAGATGTCACATGTACTATAGGTGACACTACATTACACTACACTGTGCTACACTGCAGTGCTTTCATGTGCTGTAGGTGACACTACACTACACTGTGCTACACTGCAGAGTTTTCATGTACTGTAGGTGAGATTACATTTCACTAGTCTCTTCTACAATAGAGTTCACATGTACCATAGGTGACACTACATTACACTTCTCTGTGCTACACTGCAGTTTACATGTTCTGTAGATGACACTACATTACACTACACTCTCCTACACTACAACATTTACATGTACTGTAGATGACATTACATTACACTGCAGAGTTTAGATGTACTGTAGGTGACAGTACATTACACTGCACTGTGCTACACTACACAGTTTATATGTACCGTAGGTGACACTACATTACACTACTCCATGCTGTACTGCAGAGTTTACATGCACCACAAGTGGGTTCACTCACCATGGTGCAACATGAATCTAGTCACCGTAGATTAGGGTGGCAGAGACATGTCTCCTGCAATGACCGTGGCCTCACATTCCGCCGCAACTCAGCTGCACCGAGAAGGGAAAGCTGGGGGGAACAGTTACTTTTTGTGAGGGGCTTCTCCCCCCACTTGCCCCACACTCCCCAACACTAAATATAACCTCCTCCATGTCCATGAGTGGACCAGAGGAGAACAGAGTCAAAGTTGAAAATGTCATGAGTGCAGTACACTGTGAAATCCAGGCTGCCCTTGTCACTCATGTCCTTTTCTTGTCACCTTTATTGCTGCATCCTAATTGTATTGCCTACATAACAGTATACCCTGCAAGTGACACTACATTACACTACACTGTGCTACATTGTAGAGTTTACATGTACCATATGTGACACTACATTACACTACATAGTGCTACACTACATTAATGCAGCATGTTGTAGCATAGTGTTGTACCCACTACAAGTTACCTCTGTAATGTAGCACGGTGTAGCATATTTTAATGCCAACTACAAGTAAACTTTGTTGTGTAGCATACTGTGATGTCACCTATACTGTATGTACAGTCTGCAGTGTAGCATGCCAAAGCACAGAATAGTGTCTGAAAGACTTCTATGCAGTCCTGTTGGCCATAAGGTGGGACTGAATCCTCCTGATCATTTCCATAGAAATAGCCTGTGACTTCTTTGTCAGTGAATTCCTTCATGTCTTCAGTAAGCATTCTCCAGTTAGAATGTACAAAGTTAAGGGCTGCCACTACAATGGATCTAAAAGGAGATTATTAAATTGTTCTCTTAAAGGGAAGCTGCCTTTGACAGATTCCAGAAAACCAGATCTAGCAGTGATCCATATATTATAAAGGGATCCAGAAGCAAAAATAATCTGCAGAAGCAAAAGTGAAGGAAGATTTCTATTGCAGCTACTAGATTATAACAAGCGTGTTTCCAGTAAACTCTGGCTAGAGGTTAAAAACCTATTTTAACTGAATCTTCAAGAGCAAATCAATCAGAACAGGAACCACTTTCTGAATCTTCCTACTTCTCTTCCTGATGTTAATTGTTTTATTGGCCACATCACAAATGTCAATATTGTTATTGCTAAGCTTGTGGGTCACTCGGTCCCTCCACCATAGCCACTCATCAGAAATCACAAAGCTCAATACACTGAGCCCTCCACCATTTATCTTCAGGCATATCACTGTTGTGAAAGTCCATAAAGTGCAGATTGGCCTACGGCAAAGCTAACATACCAAGACAGACTCCCTGGATCTGAAGTTTCATTGCCTTGCTGTGCATCACATCTGCATCCCTGTTGTTGGATTGCTAAACCTATCACTTGATTCAGGCAAGATACCATCTTTTGAAGTGTGCAAGAGTTGCTGTTCTCCATGGGGGGGCATGACCTAATTAATTTTGACCAATGTCCAGCATCCCTGCTCTCTCCAAGGATTTTTAAAGTGTGTCCATTCACAATTAACTAATTATCTCAGTCAGCACCACCTTCTCTCCTCTTTGCAATCCGGCTTCAGGAAGGGGTATTCCACAATCTCCACCCTGCTCAGTATCACCGATTATTTGCACTCAGTCATGGATAATAGTCTCCTCATGGTGGTCATTTTAATAGATGTCTACCAGGCCTTTGAGTTGGTGAATCATGTACTTCTCATGTAGAAACCTATGAATCTATGTCTCAGCTAGAGCGTTACAGAATTAGAAAATTCCAAATTTGTGGAATTTTGATGGAATTCTGTGAAATTCTGCAGAATGTCATCAGCATTTTGCAGAATTTTTGAAATGTATTAATTTGCTCATACCTCAGCTTACAATCAAGACAAAGTTCTGAAATCTGGCAAGTTTACTTAATGGTAGGAGTGCTAACGGTATGCCAAATGTCATAACATTAGGATTCAACGTCTCAAAATTATAAGTGTTCAAAGTCTGTCATTTTATTTTTTGTGGAAAATTTCATGAAAATGTTTATCTGCCTATAGCCCAGGTACCTTTGGTGCTAGAAATCTGAAACTAGATAGATATAACAATGCTGTAATAACCCATATACCTGTAAAGGTTTTTAACATTTTGATGAATGCTTTCAAAATTATTCTAAAATAACTAAAATCTAAATTTTGGGAAAATGTTTGGCAACCTATAGCACAGTCTCCTTTAAAGTATGATACTTAAAACTTACTGCAATACACTCATGTTGCAGGATTCTCTAAATCCAGAAACTGTGGAGAAATTTGGGTAAGAAATTTTAAAATTAGATGAAAACAACTGAAAATTAAATTTTGATTAAAAGTTTGGCCACCAATAACTCAGTTTCCTTTCAGTCTAGGACTCTGTAGTCTGGCACATGTATGAAATCCATTAGTATTAGAGCACCTTTAAAATTGGGTATCATATGGATATGTACTTTGAACACTAGATCAAAACAACAAAAATTAAAAATCTGGTTAAATTCAGCTAAAATGTAAAATTCATTTGGTCATAACTCAACCTTCTATTGAACTAGAGATCTGCAGTTTGGCATTATTACTTCTTGGTAGGAGTGCAAAGAGTATGCCAAATATCATGACACTAGGATCCATTGTCTCAAAATGAAAGCTGCTCAAAGTCTGTCATTATATTTTTTGTGGTAGATTCCATGAAAATGTTTATCTACATATAAGTCAGGCACCATTGGAACTAGAAATTTGAAACTAGGTGCATTATAGGGGCACAGTAGCACCCCTATAGTTAGGGTTCAGTAGCCTGTTTAATGTTAAACCTCAAAAGTTGCACATTAATATCTTTGACTCCGTTTCATGAAATGAGCTGAAATTTTGTATGTGTTGTCTAGGAGGCAAGATCTTGATGTGTGGAAATTTTTGTGATGGCAGCTTGTGCAGTTTCTGATATCATTTCAAGAAAAAAACAATATTTTTCCCTATACTCAACATTGCTTTTTTTATCTCACCTACAGCCTACATGGAAATGAATTGTTGCCCCAGTCTTGCACGGGACATGTGTCATGTCCCAAAGTAGTGCCTTTGGCAGGTCTGGTGAAAAAATATAAAAGGGTCCCAGAGTTATAAAGCTTTAAATGTTAATGCTTTTCAACTTGCGCATGCACAGTAGGGGTTTTGAAATAACATTTTGCAGTGAAAGTAAACTTGTGATGCTGCAAATGCCCATTTTGCTTTCAGACCCCTTATTTGGCATGACACCAAACCTTTTTTCTGTGCCATGCCAACCATCACCTTGTTGATTATTTCCACGAACTAACAAGCATGGAAAATACATAAAATTGCCCTGATTTTAAAAACAAACATCAGAACCTAACTAAATGGGACCTGTTTAGGTAGATTCTGATGTTTTTTTTTGAATATGCTGCTAAAATATATGTTTACTGGGCACCAAAAATCCCAGGTGCCAGCTTAGTAAGAGGAGTACTTCCCCACATTCTCTGTATGAGAACAGTGGGATTCTCTCGACTTCTGCAGCCACAGATGGAACTCATGTTGCCAGCTACAGATTCAGCTGTGAGCCGCCCTTTTCCCTGGTGCCTAGTGGTGCCCCCACCTGCTGATCACTATCCCTGGTGTCTAGTGGCACACCTCAATCCTCCCATCACTGTCCCTGGTGTCTAGTGGCACCCCCACCCTCCGATAGCCATCCCTCACCCCCCCGCCCAGTGGCCCCTTGAGCAAGTGGCACTTGCTGCTTAACTTCTGTCCTTTCTGTGTGTGATAAGGCACCTCCAGACTTGTGAAATCACAAAAGAAAATGTTTATTTTTTCTGTTTTGACAAGTTTTTATGTGGAATCATCAGTGTGATGTGAACTAAGGAACACCCTTGCAGTTGCGGAGTGACCCCTCGGTATCATGAGCTTTCAGTACAGACGTAATGAACAGTGAAGCAGCTTATGAATAATGTGTGTTACAATAATCCAATCTGAATCAATAAACAGTTGCTGTTTGACACAGAGTGTGGTTATTATTTAAAGACTGTATGAAACCACCATCTCTAGTTTTGAGTACTTCAGTGTTGTGGCAGCAGTTGTTCACATTATGATCTTTCCCGATACAGTGTGCTTGCTTACTTTGCGCTACTTGTGGATAAATTTTGTAGACCTGCAGCTTATCAATAGTGTGTGTGTTAAAGTGTATTATGTTACTTGTGTCACTTAATGCATAAGGAGCAAGGCGTGGCCAAGGCCCATGTGTAGCTCCTATTTGTACAGACAGTAATAATCTAAATTTGCACCTTCGGCAATGTAGCTGTCTAAATTCACTTTAAAGGTTTGTTTGTTCTTACTAATTAAAATGTTTTCAGGAAGTCTGTTCCAGAGGTTCCCAGCTCTCTGTGTAAAGAAATATTTTCTCTTGTTTGTTTTGAATTTATTTATTTTGACTTGTAAGGAATGTCCTCTGGTGGTAGATTCTAATTAAAATGGTACCTTTTGAATTGCTGAATGGTTGCTGTTTGATAGTGATGCACAGCGTGGTTATTATTTAAAGACTGTGTAAAGCTGTCTCTATGGCGCCATGGGAAGGGGTTTGCTCAGCACACTGGTGACCCAGGTTCATGCCCTGAGCCTGGGCACCAGGAGCAGAGACTGGCAGACAGAGGGTTTCATAAATGTCCAGTGGATGCTTCTCTCCCGGGGAGGGAGGGTTCACCTGGGCACCTGCTGGCAGATCGATGATGTGCTTGGGGGACGTGCTGCCTCAACACTCCCCCACATGTTCCCACCCAAGGTCACCCTGTGCTCATGTAAGGCTGAGAACTGTGGTGGGTGGGGCACAGAAAATGGAAAAACTGCTCCCCAACAAGCCGGATGACAAGCGCCCAGCTCCTGCCGCCTGAAGCCCCGGAGTCAGCCTGGTTCCAGTCTCACAGCCCTTGGGATGCACAGCTGCTGAAAGAAAGGGACCCCTCCTGGCATTGGGATAAGCCAGGCTAGCCAGGTAAGACGGCAATAGGGGCTGGTAGATGCCAGCAGGGGTTGGAGAGTGACAGGGATGGCACTGGCACTCTGAAGGAGTGGCTGGTTGGGGCTGCTATGGGAAAGCGCATAAAAAAAAGACTATGTGAAACTGTGATCTCTGTAGTTTTGAGTGATTCAGTGTTTTAATTCTGGCAAGATTGTGTGGTAAGTGGGTGACAAGGCTGAAGTCACCAGTAGTAGCAAAACTGATGTTAGTGACACTTTATTATTTCACACAAGTGCTTCACCAACAGTAGCTAAAATACATTATGCTTTTATAATACAGTCGCTAATGATGGAGCAAGTACTAGTGGGGTGGTGTGTAGATGAAAGTTGTGTGCAGTGTCTGGCCAGTGTGTAATATATACCACACAATCTTGCCAGAATTTAAGTACATGTTTCTAAAATTTATCTCCAAATAGCACAAAGTAAGCAGACACACTATATCAGGAGAGACTGTAATGTGAACTACTGCTGTCACAACACTGAAGCATTCAGAACTGTGGAGATCGCAGTTTCATTCAGTAACCATGTTCTGTGTCTGCATCGGGGCAACAGCTCTTTGTTGATTCAAAATGTATTATTTTGGCACACACACACACAGTTGATAAGCTACAGGTCTATAGGATTTATCTGCAAATAGCACAGAATAGGGAGGCACACTATATCAGGAAAGATCACTACAGAGGCAGCTACTATGAGATGCACCTCTCCAGTCTAACCTGGCTCGCTGAGGACTTCATGAAAGTTGACCACACATAACAAAATTAAGACACCTGTTGGGTTTCATATAATTAATCTTTCAACCCCCTTTTTTTTAAATTGAAAAGATGACATAGCACTTAATTATCCTCAAAAGATTTATTTGGCCAGCACTGTGAGAAAAATTGTCTTTGCTGTGGAAAAAACCAAGCTGTAATACTCCCACCCTGTGACTGCTGACTGCAAACATAGAGCCGACATCAGGGAGCCCAATCCCCATGTTGGCATTACAAGTCCCTCCATTATTGTGGGACACTGGGGAGCCCACCCTCAGTGTCCCAAAATATTTATTTTAAGTTTGATATCCTGTGAAAAAGGAAAACTGTCCCAAGACATCTTTTTTTACCTAAAAAATAGAAAACGGTCCCTCGTTGTCCCCGCCCCCCCTCCACTATCCCGGCCCTCCCACTGAGCACCCACCACCCCACACCCTTCTTTACCCTAAATTTACCATTGGAGGTCAAACGCTGTAATCTTCTGTGGACCGGGACATGTCTGCACTTTTCAAAGCCGAACTGCAAACTAAGGAATCAAGGTAAGTGCCGTATAATGTATTTCAATGGTGTTTTGAACTTATGTTGATATCTTTGTCATTTTTGAGATTTTGTGCACCAAATTCATGAAGATTGCAACTGTCATTTCATTAATCAAGCTCAGAAGGTGACTTCATGGTTGCTGCATGAAATCACCTTTCAGGACTGAATAATGAAATTTCACCACCAGTGTGGATGAGGTGGCGTCCCAAAAAGGCCTTGCTGAAAATTTGGTGAAAAAAATTCCTAAAAATGGCTGAGTAGGCAAGCTCATTGAAATTTTCCTATGAACGTGAATGACTTTGGTAATTCAATATTTTGACTTCAAATTTTCAACATAGCCAATTTGTTACACCATCTAATGAACAGTACAGTTGTCATTTTTCACATCCTGTCCAAAATGTATTTTTGCACCTGTGGTGTGGAATAGCGTTTTGGCACAGATTTGAAAATCTTCAGCTACAGGGTTTATGAGGTGAGATCATAAGAAGACTATGTTGAAAATTTGGGGTCAAAATATGAAAAAATGCCAAATTTTTGACGATTCATTGCGAGGTGGAAAAATGCAAGACAGGTTTTCTGCTACATTGCTGTAGAATTAAATTGCATGGTCCTCAAAATATTCTGGTGAAATTATCCCAGAATGATTTTCTGTTGGAAAATGTTATGTGAAATAGAATTCTGTGGATCACAGCTGGTGGAATTCTGCAGAATGACTATCAAAATGGCAACAGAAATTTCACCAGCAGAATGCTCATTCCACACTTATTCTGCTGGCAGAATTCCACATGCTGCACAGCACTGCAAAAAGCTATGAAACCAGACAAAAGGTCTGGACTCCAAGCCCAATGCCTTGCTGGTAGCATACAGTACCTGTAACTGTAAACCAAAGCTCACCTGTATAATCATGGCCCCTGGGTAGCCATGTGCTGTATGCTACAGACTCCTTGACTCTGGCAAATGTACTATGTGGTTATCTCATACAGTACTTATGCAGGGGCCACTTTGCAAACACTCTTTTCCCTTGTTGATGATGTCATCCAGGATCCAAGACAACTCAGATGGGCCTTGGCTTCAAAACATGCAAAATGCACCATAGAGGGGGCCCATGTACCTGCACTACTGCTGCCATTAGAGGCCAGTGCAATGGGACACCCCCACCCCACCAATCACAGATAGGATGCGGATCCCAGACAGATGTATGCCTCTGAAGATAGAGCTGAAGTCAGCATAAGTGGTAAAAGTTGTGGAAGGACATTTTTGCAGGGCAGGGGTGCATCCATTGTGCATATTATGTGGCTACATAGTGGCTCATAGTGTTAGCAGTGGCTGGATGACAGGTGTGAGTATCCCTTATCGACCATGTACATAATGCCAGCATCAAAACTCATAAGCAATGAGTCAAAGGGGAAGTGACTGCATGCTAATGCTGCAGGCAATATGTGGAGTTAGCAGCAGACTGGGACACCTTTACTCTTCAACCTCTTTCTCCCCTAATGACAGTGAGTAGCAGATCAGGTAGTGGTAAGTGCTCATGTTACAGACATATCACTAGACACTTAACACCCACTACATTACAGCTGTGTCAGGTGTCTTTGTGAATTTAGCATTCTAACTAAAATCCTTTGAATGCATAACAGTCTGTCCCTGACCTCTGAGAGAATCTGCTTTCATTTCTGTCCTGGCTCCCTCCTTGCTGTTTCTCTTATCCTACAGTCTTCACAGTGTAGGGATGCTTTCTTGGATCCAGACCTGTGAGGGGCTCAGAATCTAATACCAGTGCAGCCTCTCTATACATTTCCCTAACCCTATAGTCTTCACAGTGTAGGAAAGCCTTCATGGTTCCTAACCCATGAAGGATTCCTGCTTCAGTGTTGTTACTCCCTACCTTTCACAAAACATAAAGTTACAACAGTACGAGCAACCCTGCATTGTACCTGACCTGCAAGTGGACTTGGATTCCACTTCTGTCCCTCCCTTACTGCTCTTTCTTTTATGAGACCAAGTCACCACACTGTGGGAAGCCTGCACTGTACCTGAACTGAGTGAGGACTGGATGCCAGTGCGGTCTGTTCTTACCTTTCACTAGCACTCAGTCATCACTCTGTTGGGAAGCCTGCACTATGACCTGGGAGAGAGTCCGACTCCAGCTCAATCAATCCTTCACTTCATCCAACTTCTTCTCAATATGGGAAAACACGCACTGTACCTTGGCTGCCTCACACCTTGTCCATAACGAAACAGGGGGCTTTATATTTTCCAGAGCAATCAATCCTTCCCTTTTAGCCAACACTATAAATAACGTCAGTCAAAACCAAAAAGAAAACCTCAAAGATGTGGAAAAATTGAACCTAAGCAACTTCATTTGGCAGTTTATGTGGAAAGAAAGGAAAGGAATTTGGTGTGATATACTGCATCTCATACTAACTGCCTCCCAGTGCTTTAGAATTCAGGAGAAGCAAGGGAGAGAAAGTTACTGCTGTTTTCATTGCACTAGGAGATTCAAAGAGCACAGAAATACATGATATATATATAATCCATGGTGGGTTATATAACACTGAGTTTTTATTGACCTGAAGTATGGTATACTTAATGAACCATGATAGCAAATCTCAAGGGGTCTAATAAGGTATCCCACACCGAGGGTGCATAAAAAAAATTGAGTTACACCGCCATGTTTTATTTCTTATGATAATAGAGTAATTGTGAAAAAAATCTCATGGCCATGGTAAGAACCTGCATGACGTCTACTGTATCGTCTTAACTATGTGACACCTAAGTAAAATAACACTGAAACATGTACCTTCACAATGCTTTAAATGTACCCGTCTAAACTTTAGCAACATAAACATTAAATTGTGTTTACCACGAGCTTAACTGAAAATTAATTGTTCGCTAATACAGATGTAGTAACATATCAGCTAAAAAGAAAAAGAAATGGAGCTCCACTTTACCCCTAGACTGTGCAACCATAGCAACCTGAGACACAGCAAACTTTCCTGATTAAAAAAAAAAAAATGAAACAGTGGGGAAAGATTCAAGACTATGGCCATGAGATTTTTAAAATGCCTCTTAGTGATTGATAGGTTTCAGCCACACACTTTCTATTATATACTACATTTTGTACATTTGTGTATAACAGAGAATGACAGTGATGATAGATTTGGGGTATAATCACTAGTACGTAGTTATTATATAGAGAATAATGCACAAGTGACGGTGTATTATGAAGTTTGTTTTACACACCCGAGGTATGTGAAGACCCATAAGTCTTGAAAGTGAAGCTTGAAAGGTTTATCACACACTGAGGGTGGCTAATAAGCACAGAGCTGCTTGTGTTTTATCTTTTACAATAACTGGTGCAGGGTTACGAGCACATAAATCAAGTTTCCTAACAGGGAAAATGAAGTGTGAGCGCTCCAAACGCCATTTTAACTGGGTACGACATCATACCCAGTTATTACAATGTTTGTTTCAAAATGATAATCATTGTGATAAGGGGGTCAATAGATATAATCAGTGTGATAAGAGGGACTGACAGTCATTATAGAGGGAGTATGCACATGAAGGTTAAGAGACTTGCTTTGGGTCACACAGTCAGTAAGTGGAGGTTGTGGGATGCAGACCATGGGTTTCCAGGTTTGTAACTTTGCATTCCAGCCTCCAAGCCAAACCATCTCCCATGTGGTTCTACTTCCAAAATCCTAAACAGCTTACCTATGAGCAGGAGTTAGTTGTCCCACAATGGGACTACGCCTAACAAAAAAGTAAAAAGCTACTATATCCTTAACAAGTACCCTCCTTGTCCCCAAACTGGGCCTCAGCTAATTTTTTGAACGAAAATGGCCTGTGGTTAACGCTTGCACCTTCAAGTGTGGAACTCATTTCCTTCTGCTTGATAAAAATCAATTGACTTTAAGCAGTGTACAAATGAAGCCCCAGGAGTAGGTGCATTCAAACCAAGTTACAATGCACATTATAGATAAACTGTTCTGAAGCTATGCAGCTTGCAGTGAGTGTTCAATATTCTTTTTGCAGCCATGGATATCACTTTTTTTTGTTTAATGCCAACATTTTAAGGGGGCTGAAGGAATGATTTATTTAGCCTTTTACCATAAATAACTGTTCTAGTCACAGTGATGGTAAGAAATGAAATGAGCTGTTAAATCTCATGCTTCTTAAGCTGTGTAATTTTAACAACTTTGTGTGACAACATGTTTTCCAGGGAGTATGAAATTATTTTTGGGGCGGGATGCAAAATGCATGGATTCCCTCCTGCATTAAATCATGGCCGGATATCAGATTCAAATTACTGTGCATGAGCTTTGATTGGATAGGCTTTTAGCCATCAGTGTCAGTGGCTCAGTAGGTAGCACATTCGCCTCTGAGGCCAGGAGACCAGAGGGCTGTGGGTTCAGTCTCCACATCTGGCACTTGGGTTAATATCCCAGTACTGACACTGTAGTGCAGCATGAGAGGGGTGCTGCACTTCTGAGGTGCCGTCTTTCGGATGAGACGTTAAACCGAGGTCCCGTCTTCCTGGATTGGTGGTAGTTCAGGTGGATGTTAAAGATCCCATGGCACTTATCAAAAAGTGTAGGGGAATTTCCCCGGTGTCTTGGCCAAATTTCCCTCATTCACTAAAAATACCACCAACAGCTTAATCTGGTTCAAGGTCAGTTGGCATTCATTTGTATCCCCGTCCCCTGGCTCGTGCCTAAAAATAGGCAGACTTTGTCTAGTGCACTCACCCGGTCAACAAAAACTAAATAATTAAAACCCACCTCATTTTATCTCCAGATACCACCATCAAGTAATCATACCTTTCTCAATGTAACTGCATTGTGGAATACAGGTATGTACAGCTCCTGCCACCCTGTACTGTATACAATATAGAGCATTGCAGGGTTTTAAATAATTGATTAGCAGTTTTTTTCTTGGGACAATGCTAACTGTACAGAAAGTATTTATATAGGTTTTCTAGAAGTGTTATGTTTGTTAAATACAGTGAGGCAAGTGCTATGCATTTTCACAATGTTTTAGCACTTTTATGAGCAAAACGCTGATCAAATTTGGAGTTAAATAAATCCCTGCATTGACATATGTGAAAATTCTGAGCAATCTGTAATTGCAGTTTGTAACCATCCCTGCACCCCGGAACTTAAGTCCCTGCCTCTCTAGAGTCTTGGTGCTTAGATTGTTCATTGTTAAGATGTAATTGTATAATCTGAATTCCTGTAATGCTTGTCATTTGTTATCTGTCTGATTTATTCAACCCTGTGTACTGTGCACTATGTATTATTCTATTCCATTGTATTGGTAACCTCTCTCTTACTGACCTTGTACTGTCCTGCTTTGTAACATCCCGGGTGTGCCTGAAAATAGGCAAATGTTTACCTAGTGCACCCTACCCAGTCAAAAATAAATAAATAAATAAAATTCACACATTTTGTTTCAATGGTCAGAATGCTTGGATTTTCTGAACCAGAACCACAAACCTCATGCTTATGCACATGGATTCTTGGTTACTTATATCTAAACTGCTTGGAGATCTCCAAATATTTGGACCCTTTGAACAAAACCAAGCTGCCGCTACTTGAGGGTTGTTTGGGTCATCCACTGAATAGTGACAGGTAGAACCTCTTATAGTCTCCCCAACAAAACTGGGTTATGAGGGGTACAGTCCTATCACTTGAGAATTAATAATCGACACTTCGACTTCCTTGTTGCTGTCCCTCAACCTCCTAGCCTCATCTTCCTCCGTATGGTCCCATAATAGTGAGTCAAGGCCTCTACGTACCCGCTTGCTATTGTGCACTGTCCGTTTTGCTGTCTTTGTTTAGTCACATTTGCGTAAAAATTTTCACAAATTGTATTATTTATACTTGTTATGTTACATTTTTTATCTCTCTTTGTTTGTATCTGTCTTCCTTCCTCCTGGGTCGCACCTGGAAACGAGCCTCAGCTCAGCGTGCCTTTCCTGGTTACCAAATTTTAAATAAGTAAATAAATAAATACATTTTCATGCCTTCAATCAAAACTAAAACTTGATGTCTAGTTCTGTCTAAAGAACTACTTATAGGAGTCAATTCTGGTTTGCCAACATCAATCTCTTCTCATTATGGCTGCCCTGCTCAATGAATGATTGTGTTACAAGGTAGGGATTTGGGGGTAATAGGAAGCATGTATGATCAACAATGTCTGCCTACACATTTTTTGATTTGTAGCATACCATTATATGGTTTGCACTAGCAAGGTAACTATTGCAGCTACCCTGTGAAAACATCTAAAAACGTATATTGTTATTTATGGATCCCTGGAATGTCCTATCTGTAAGATTGGCATAACTAAATCCAGAACTCAGGATATGGCTGCTTGACATATTCCCTTCCAGTGCTGGAAAACAGCCTTTCAGAACCCTAAAAGGTTATGTCATTGTCACTTGTGCAGTTTGATGTCTATGTCTTTTGTGCTCTCCTCCCTCACTTCGTATGAAAAGGAGTCATCTGCCATTTGCTTGCTTCTTGCAGTGTGGTGTTCAAGGCAGTGGTGCAAGTGGTAGAAAAGAAGTACAGGAACTCAGGTACTGGAAAATATGAAATGGAGAATGAAGTTCCTCAATCTGACAGATAACTGTAGTTACTATGGGATTCAGTTAGGGATATTGAAGTATTTCTAGGAAAATATCTATGTTGTACAAGTCAAATTTTGTGATGGAATCCCCGATTTCAGGTCACAGGCCCAGAAACTGTCATTATTTTGCTGATTTAAGAAGTTCAGTTCCAGTATCAGTGGGAAGAAGTACAGAAACTCTGTTCCTACTGCAAAAAAGGTACAGGAACGGGGTTCCTGTGCATTCCTGCTCACTGTCATCGCTGGTTCAAGGAGGCAGTATGAATACTTCACCTAGGTATGTGTAAGGCGGGTGCCCTTCCAGATGCTCTCAGGGATGGATTTCAACCACGTTACATTCCATCAGCTTACCGTAGATGTCACAGTGGCTCCTAGGCTTTTTAGCTCTATCACTGTTAGCATTTTGAGCGAGCTCTCCTCAGAACTTAGAAAAATTGTGTCCTATGTTAATTTTCTTCTTTTCTTCTGCTTTGTTGTAAATTTGTATTTCAGTGCAATGAGCCTCAGAAGGGTGCTATTGACCAATGGTCTTCTTTTCTCCATAAATATGTATGTATATCCAGTAATAATCTACTACAGCTACCACCCCCCCACCACCACCTCCACCACCAGTTTCTATGTTCTTCCATTTAGCTAACTGGCTGCTACCTACACGCTCTGTGGACTCCTCATTACATGACTGTCCTGGTTAGTCCATTCTTGCGACTACCACCTTGGCCTACTCCAATCATGTCCCAGCTAAATAAAATTAAAAATAAAATATCTAAGAACCTTAATGCTCAGGTCATCACCAGAGTCTAGGCCTGTTTCACTAATGACATGATGTGTCCCTGTACTGACCCCTTTGTGCAGTTATTGCGATGCTGTAGTCTTACAGCATGCTTCTCTTCTGTGAAACTGCCTTGCATTTTACCTGCCTACTCCCAGTCCTCAGTGAAGCTGCCTTACTTATTTACTTTTATTTATTCTTTGGTAACCCGGAAATGCCCACTAGGCAGAGATGCCTGTTTTCAGGGGTGGCCCGGGAGAACTGGGGAGGTTAAATGAGTTGCTCAGAGTCACACAGTAAGTAAGTGGAGGTTGTGGGAATCAAACCCAGGTCTGTCTGCTGGATGTACCAAGCTAATTCTTGGCTCGTTACTGTAACCTCTAGGCTATACTTGGTTCCTGCCTGATCCTGATCCTCAGGTAAGCTGTCTACGGAGTATTGAGTTTAGGGCCTTATTGAGATCTAGCAATAGCATATTCACTGCCTGGCTTTTGTCCTCTGGCATTGCTATAGAGTTAAAGAATTCAGTCACATTAGTCTGGCACAACCTTCCCCTCATGAAGCTGTGCTGTCTCTTGTTTTACAGCCCATTTGGGTCAAGAAACTGCCCATTGATGCTAGCCTCTAGGGGGTTTCCATTCATACAATATTGTAGATGTCAAAATAAACAGTCATCCCTGCTCCCACTCGACAGGGAACCCACGTCCACCCTGCTCCAATTCTCTAGTTCTATCTCAGTCACCAAGGAGTGGTTGAACAAGACCATCATGTCAAAGCAAGTTTTTGCCCTAATTCCCTGAGCACTCTGGGGTGTAACCAGGAGTCAACTGTAACCTTTTTTTGCACCAGCCAGCAGGACAAGCTGATTCTTAATTGCACTAGCCCACAGATGGCTGCAATAACCCATTGATCACTTATACAAGAAAAATGCAAACTAAGAAATACACTGATTATTACATTTATCTTGCTCCGACACTGCATCCTGCTCCAGCAGAAAAAAAAGACTGCAATGTCATCACACACAGTGAGCCCCCCAAATTGTTTTGTACCATGGCCTCCTGTCTTCCTCTTTCTGCCCCCCCACACCCACCGAACCAGAGGATATCACAACAGCAAATGTTCTATCAAGCAGTCCTAGTTCTGCACACATAATAGCTGACATCATCATGCACCTCACCACACTCTCACCACCACCCACAGGGCAATTACTAGAGTCAGACAGAGAAAAACACTCTCAGCCCCCACCCTGTAATCAACTGGAGACCTTCACTCCTGGAAGTTTTCATACAGTGTTACGTGAGCCAGGAGCACATCTAGGATTTCTTTGGGAGGGGGCTACACAAACCTAAGGGGCTTGGAAAATAGAAAACTTTATGATATTTTTTATTTTTAAGAGCACTGATTTTAACATGTTGTGCCCCAACAATAACAGATTTTTTTTAAAACATTGTCCTTTCAACAGCCCAGGTGAAACAGTACACAGGCATGGTGCTATACTACCTCTATTTCTATATAGGATGATTTATGCATCCCAGGAATGCATATTTTAACCTTTCAAATTATTTATTTTATTAAGGTTTATTTTGTAACATAGATACCCAAAAGCTTTGTTTTTAGGATGAAAGAACATGCTGGGTGGGATAAGGGTGGGACACTGTATGGATGGCATTGGCAGGCATGGTTCATTTAGAAGAGTTGGAGACCCCCTACACTTGCCAGTAATGGCAGCTATAGATCTATGGATCTATGTATGGTCATTTCAGAGTCTAGTCTTCACTGGTGCCCAGGGAAAGTACAGAGCTGAGAGATTTCAAAGGGGAAGAGGGAGCAGCTATTGTTGGGCTGGAATAAAATCCACCACCTTCAGGGCAGACCCTGTATACCTCATAGCATTTTGTCACTGAAATGCTGGATACAAACACTAAAAATGTAGAGAAATGAGGGGCACTGGTCTTAATAATAAATCAGCAGACAGTAACACATTCAGAACACTGGAAGTTACTGACTTAACAGTACTCTATCCTTGATCACACCCTGAACACTAGCTGAAAGTCCTAACAGTGGAGTGATAATGACTCACATTGAGTTTTTTGTGGGATCCCCCTCTTGGCCTCTGCAGCTTCATACCTGAATCAAGTTCCAGATATGGATGAGTCCTGAACCCCTGGCCACAGCATTCTGAGAGTCGAGGTATGCATGGAGAAGGGGAGATTTCAGAGGGGGAGAGTTTGGTCTACACTGGTGTCCAGGGAAAGTACAAAGTTGAGAGATTTCTGCCAGATAACTGCAGCTCTTAATGTGCTGTTAATCACACCAGGCTATCTGGAACATTGAGAGAGAGTAGCATTAGGACTAGATCCTGCTAAAGTAGGCACTTTTTAAACTTTATTAACAACCTGCACTAGTCAAGATGGACAAGTAGCGAGTTAGCTGCACTAGCCCTGGTCAATTTGCACAAGGTCTTTTGGCTGGTAAAACATTTTTTTAAATCAAACCCTGGGTATAACCCATCTGGTCCTGGAGACTTAGCCATCCCAAGCGTGCATAGTACCTTAAGTACTTGATCCCCTAACACTGGTCTCAAGCTCAGTTCCTATTGCCCTATTCCATAGCCTGCCTGTTACAGTTGGGTAGTGGGTCCCTGCCTCTTCTCTGAATACTGAGCAAACATTTTACTCAGGATGTCAATCTTCTTCCAATCCTCCTCTGAATACATTATACATTTCTTGATTTTAGCCTCACAGTGCCCTCCATGTTATTCTTCTCTCCAAAACTTCCAAAGGACCTTTCCATTTTGCTTTACCCCCTCAACTATTCTCAGGTCCATATCACCTTTGCCCTACTTGTGACTCTACTTGCCTCTTTTATTTTCACTAAGTATTTCTCTGTATCACCCTTAGCTCAATCCCCTTATACATTTTGAATGCACTCATCTTAGCTCAGACTGGGTTTCTCACTTCCCCAGAGAACCAGAGTAGGCTCTCGTGTATTTTGTTATTATTTGCCTGTTTCAGACAGGTTTTAGTTACCTGCAAAAGACTACTCTTAAAGAGTTCCTGTAAATGATACCAAACTGGTGGACCTTTTAGCACTCTGGCTGGAACTGAAGTATACAGAAAGATCTAAACAGGATTAGCATATGGACAGAGACATGGGGCATGAGGTTTAACACCAAAAATGCACAGTCTTGTACCTTGGCCATAAAAACCCGGGTACAAGCTACTATTTAAATGGAATTCAACCTAAATCCAAAAGAGAGGAAAAGGATCATAGATAACTATACGGAGTAACTTTAGAACATCAAAACAATGTAACTCAGTCATTTGTAAAGTGTGTTGGGTACAGCACAGCATGTGTAGCAATGTTAATAGTCATAACCCTAAGGTATTTGGAGCACTGTATAGAACTTGTGTGAGGCCACATCTTGACGTTGGCTCACAGTTTTTTGGGCATCTTATTACAGAAAGGATATCAGCATGATGTAATGTATTCAAAGGAAGGCTACCAAATTAATGGGGATGTTCAAAGACATAGCTTGCCCAAATCACCTGGAATCCTTGGGATTGTCTAGTCTGGAAAGTAGAACATGTGACAGATCTGCTTCCCCTTTGTGATGTACTGCCTTTTTGATGTTCAAACAGAACATAAAAGGAATACTCAACACATAAGAGGCCAAAATAAACAGTTACAAGGAGGAAATTTTAATACTAAGCATAGAAAATTCTTCTATACACAGAAGACGGTCGGAATCTGGAAAATCCTGCCAAATGACACAGTGAACAGCTCAACCAAGACCGCGTTCAAAGTCAGATTAGAAAGGCACGTGAAGGAGGGTAACATTAAAACATATTATAATTGAGAAGTGGGAAGGCAGTCTGGATGGGTGTCATAAGCCTTATTTTGCCTTTATGACCTAGTATTAACTGAAGAATAGTATTCCCTCTACTGCAGTTCCTCAACCCTTTCCAAGCCCCCTCAATTTGTTTCAAAAGGCTTCCCTCATTTTCCTAAAATCTGCCCTTAAAATCTATTTAGAGAAAAACTTAAAGATCTGCTTATAAACTAATTTTACTAATAATTTTGAGATTGTGGATCAAAGGGATGCAGGCCAGAATTTCCTTATGTGGTTGCATGACCCAGCTTTAAATATAGGAACAACAGAGGAGGTTTTCTATTCTAGAGGAGCAGTGGCTTATGTGTAGGACCAGTATAACATATAATTCAAGGGAGACTAGATACTGCATATCACAGAAGACTGTAATTAAGATTATTAACACCTGTTGGCTTTTTGGGGTTCACAGTTAGCAATGCTTGCAGGGTATACTGGGCCCTATGCACTATTGGGGCAGAGTGGCTATGCGTGTGTATCTGGGGTGTGCAGCCACTCTGCACCATATGTGCCCCGCCGTGGGATGCACCAAGGGGGATCACAGCACCTTTGCACCTGATCCCCTGGCTACATGAAGAGCAATGCACCGGGGCTAGGCAAGGGGCATGCAAGCACTACATGCCATGCATCAAGTTGCATAGTGCTGGCCACAGGGGTGCACAGGGGGTGCAGGTTATGCCAGGGAGAACCCTGCCATAAGCCCCCTATGCACCCTGTGAACACAGCTGGAGTCACCCGACAACAGGGTGAATAGCCCACTCACACATCGGGACCACTGCAGACAGACACCCAGTGCCTCTCAACTGCTCCAGCACACATCAGACCCCCCAAACAGGGGCACTGGACATTGATACTGCCCCCCTGAACAGCACCACCTGCCCAGCCCCCTGCTTACACCAGAGTACAGTGCCTTCCCCCGCACCGTCAACTGCCATCCCCCGCCCAGTCCCTGTGCACCTGTCAGGTGCCATCGGAGGGCCAGTGGCATTGCTCTCTGCACACCACCACAGCTGCCATCCCTTGGACATCCATGGGGCCCAGTGCCAATGCATGTCCTGCCGTATATGGGATCCACTGTGGGTTCTGGTCCAGGCATACCGCGTACCCCCACCCCCATAGTTCATAGGGCCCATTATTTGTACAGTATACCATTATGTAGACAGTATACCATTACGTGAAACTTGTTTGAATGAGAAAGTGAGCTGATGACGTGGAACAGGTAAGTGGTGGTAAAATTATAAGGAGTTGAATTGTTCATTAAATTATTGGCTATAGTTTTAGTACCAATCATTCACACATTTGTGACTGATGATAAAAGAAGGGATTTTGGAGGCATACAATTTATGTAGTTTTTAGCAATTTCTAGAAAGTATTAGGATTCAAGGGCTGTGAGACAGATAATTTATTCTTTAACATTTCTGATTTTCAGGACCGTCACCTAACTTTACTCAAGTGTAGATTTCTAAGTGTTCTATAAGTGGACCAATCCAAGGGAAGATTTATTCATTTAGCCCTTTGCTTGTGCATGGATTTTGGAATTAATAATATTTTCTATGATGCAGATTTTTTTATTAAATGTCACTTGTTTGCAAAATCTTTCACGTCGATAGCTCAGAATTATTGACAGGAGCTTTGCATGCTGCTTTAATCCATGTACAGTGGAGCCTGCCAGGATGAAATGCAATACTGCAGCATAGCAAAACATAGTAACAAAGAATGTGTTGGCAGAAAAGGACTGCTTGACCCACCCAGTCTGCCCACATGGTACCTGCCTAGTCTGTCTCCATAGACCCTAACTGGTCTCCTGCAACCCTTCCTCCTCCTTGCCTATTTACTATGAATCTCCTATACATAGGCCATGCAGGTTTAAAGCCCCTAACTGGTTTCGCTTCCACCAATTCTGCTGGCAGACTGTTTCAGGCATCTACCACTCTTTCAGTGAAATAGTACTTATTCACATCCCTCCTAAACTTCCCCCTTTCCAGCTTCATTGTATGCCCCTTGTCCTGGTGCTCTTTTTCATTTGAAAGAAAGTTCCCTCCTGCATCCTGTTCACCCCTGTGAGGTACTTGTAGGTCTCTATCATGTCCCTTCCCACGCTCCTCTCTTCTAGGGTGTTCATGTTGAGATCCCTTAGTCTCTCTCCTCATAGAATTTATGGTGCAACCCTGCATCATCTTAGTCACTGTCCTCTGGATTATCTCCACCTGGTCCATGTGCTTTCTGAGGTGCAGCTTCCACAACTGGGCACAATACTTCAGGTGGGATTTCACAACTGAGCGATACAGTGGCAATGCCACCTCCATCCTCCTGCTGGAGATACCTCTCCTTATGCATCCCAACATCCCACTGCCCTACCCACTGCCTTGTCACACTGTCTTTTTTTTTTTTTCAGTCTTTGGTAACTGGGTAAGGCCCACTAGGCACAAGTGCCTGTTTTCAGGGACAACCTGGGAGCACAGGGTGGTTAAGTGACTTGCTCAGAGTCACACAGTATGCAAGTGGAGGTTGTGAGAATCAAACTCAGGTCTGGTCTGCTGGATGCATCAAGCTCGTTCACACCTCATTCCTCTAACCTCTAGTCTATACTGCCAGCCTTGCTACTTTGAGGTCATCAAGCAAGATAACCCCCAGTTCTGTTTCCTACTAGGTGACTGCCAGTGCCTCTCCCTTCATGCTATACTCATCTCCTGGGTTTCTATGCCCTGGTGCATGAATTGCACTTTTTGGCACTGAACCCCTGCTGCCATGCCTTTGGCCACTCTTGTCGTTTTTCAGCGTCTCAACACATTCTGTCCTTCCATCCCAAATATCTACCCTATTACAGATTTTAGTGTCATCTACTAAAATACATACTTTCCCTTCCAGTTTGTCTTCAGTGTCACTTGTGAAGTAATGTATTTATTTATTTATTTATTTAGCTTTTGTTGACCGGGTAAGTGCACTAGACAAATCCTGCCTATTTTCAGGCACGACCCGGGGGAGGCGGGATACAGATGAATGCCAAGTGACCTTGAACCAGATTAAGCTGTTGGTGGTATTTTTAGTGAATGAGGGAAATTTGGCCAGGACACCGGGGAAATTCCCCTACTCTTTTCGATAAGTGCCATGGGATCTTTAACATCCACCTGAACTACCACCAATCCAGACAGATGGGACCTCGGTTTAACGTCTCATCCGAAAGACGGCACCTCAGAAGTGCAGCACCCCTCTCATGCTGCACTACAGTGTCAGTATTGGGATATTAACCCAAGTGCGAGATGTGGGAACTGAACCCACAGCCCTCTGATCTCCCGGCCTCAGAGACGAGTAATAAAAAGGGACTGGTTCCAGCACTGAGCCCTGTGGCACCCCACTGGTCACTCTCCTTTCTTTAGAGTGAGTGCCATTTACCACGACTTTCTGTCGCCTATACATGAACCAGTTTCCTACCAAATTTACTACTTGGGATCCCACCCCAGTCTGCTCAGTTTCTTTATTGATCTCCTGTGTGGCACAGCATTGAAGGCCTTGTTAAAGTCCAGGTAGGCCATGTCCATTGCTCTCCCCTGATCTGTTTCCTTGATCAACCAGTAAAAGAAATCAATCATATTCATCTGGCATGATCTCTCCCCCATAGTTCCATGCTGCCTTTCAATTTGTATCCCCTTGGCTTCAAGATACTCTATTAACCATCCCTTCAACAGAGTTTCTATTAATTTTCTCACTTCTGATGTGAGATTGACAGGACTACTGCTGCTAGGCTCTTCCCTGCAGCCATTCTTATGCAGCGGGACCACGTCTGCTCTCCACAGGTCCTCTGGAACCATGACTGTTTCCAGTGAACTGTTGAATAAGGCATGCAGCAAGCACCTCTATGAGTTCCCTTAACACCCTTGGGTGTATCCTGTCCAGTCTCATGGCCTTGTCCACTTCCAGATCTGCAAGTCCTTTCAGGAGGCTTTCTTCTGAAAATGGACTTGTGTCCGCCTCTCCCCCCCCCCCCATTATTCCTATTGCTCCCTGGTAGTTTGTCTACCTCTCCTTCCACTGCTTTTTCTTGATCCTCCTCAGCACATCCTCTGTCATGCTCCTTATCCTCTCTATCCCCCCTTGCTTTCCTCTTCTCACTTGTATACCTGAAGAAAGTCTTCTTCCCTTTAGCTACCCTTTTCCTATCCTTTCCTCCGTCTGCACTTTGCTTCCATCACTACCTTACCTGCTTTTCTGTACTTTACCTGCTATGCCTCCCTGTGTTCCAGCATTTCTTTGTGCCTCTTGGATGCCACCCTTTTTTCCTTCACCACCTTCGTTACCTCACTGGAGTAGCATAACACTCTTTTTTTCCTTTTGCTTTTGCTCATTTCTTTCATGCAGAGTTTGCTTACCTTAATTATGCCCTCTCTTACTTTCTGCCATGGTTCTTCTACCCCTCCCTGGCAATCCTCCCCTACTAGGCAGTTTTTGAGGCAGTCGAGTGTTTCTTTGAAATCCACCCTGCTGAAGTCTAGGACCCTTGTCCTCATACAGTTTGCCTCTGCTCCTGTCGTAATGTTGAACGGTACTGTATTCACTGGTACCCAGAGAACTGCCCACCATGACGTCTGCACTGCTCTGTCCCTAGTGTGTTCATCAACTAGCTGCCTTAGAAGCACCCCTGTAGGAAGTCAAAAAAGGCCCTGCTCCTCACTGAAGCTGCAGCTGTAAGGCTAAAACCCATATCTCTCAGATTAGAGTTCCTAAGTAGCAGCCCCTCCCCCTTATTAGCCATCCCGATGATGGCTTCCGCTTGTGCCTTATCCAACTCCTCCCAACGTGCTGCAGGTCTGTATATTACCCCTGTAGGGATAGTGGCTCTGGCGCCAGTCTCCAGGATGACCCACAGCAATAAGTGCTGGAATAGAGGGGCTGCTGTGGCCATGGCCCTACCACTTTCATAAGTGGTAGGACATGGCCCTATCAGCTTTTGCAGTCATGTTAATTTATTACTAGTGAGGACTGTGCCTTTAAAATTAAGTATGTCTAGAACAAAAAGGGAGCCGCTCCACTGCAACCCTGTGCCATAAAATAACACAGCGAATCAAAAAGAACACAAAATACAGCAGCAGGAGCAGTGTATAAATTTATTTACATCTAAAAAGACTTACTGTGCAATGCAATGAAAAGTGCAGAGGTACACACATTATCAACAAGGGTACTGACCTGACCTGGTTTTGCCACACAAGGCTTTTTCAAAGGATTGTGTTCTTTTTCAAATTTAGTATGTGCAGTAAGCACTGTTACTTTCTAATCATCCCTTTTGTGGCTTGCAGGGTGCCAGCAGAATTTTGAAAAGTGAAGATCTGAGAAGTGTTAATGGCGGTGGGCTGGGTTTCTGGCCTGCTGAGTTAAGGTGCAGTGATCAAACTTTAAAAATTACAAGGAAGTGTCAGACCTGCAGGTGGGCATCAAGGAAGCATGCAATGAAAGTTGCTGTCAGCCAATTGTGGTGAGGAGGGAGTTATTCCACAGATTGCAAATTTGGCTGAGAAAAAACTTGAGGCTGTGGGTGAACCTTCTTGGGGGGGGTGGATTTACCCCTTACCTACTTAGCCCTATCATTTTTAGACCATTCTGCCACCAAAGCCAGCACCTTCATTCCTTCCCCCTCCTCCTCATTTCCCTTTATCTCCATAGCCTTCATTCCCTCCCTCACATATAGAACCACCCCCTCCTCCCCTCGCAATCCTTCCTGAAGAGAGAGTAGCCTGGTATGGTCATGTTCCAGTCATGATTGCCAGTGCACTGTGACTCAGTTGCTGCAGTACAGTTACTGCAATAAACAAGGCAGTTTCAGTGCCAATTAATTCCTTCTGCCATGCAATAACTAAAGGCACTTTATTGCATCCTGGCCAGTGCCACTGTATACAAAAACATTAGATTCCTTTTT
The DNA here is from genome assembly GCA_016271365.2 of Neoceratodus forsteri. NCBI lineage: Eukaryota > Metazoa > Chordata > Ceratodontiformes > Ceratodontidae > Neoceratodus > Neoceratodus forsteri. The sequence continues at coordinate 39,222,850 of CM028134.1, forward strand.
AATAATTGAGTGAACACACATTTTTTACAGCTTATATTATAAGAGAACAAAATACATAGATACATTGACAGTGTCGGCAGATAAGGGCCTACGGCCCACCAAGTCTACCCATTTGAGCTTGTAAGTTCACTTCATATTTTCCAAATAGTCTGCTGCCCCTTACCCCTGACCTCCAGAATTCCTTTATGTCTATCCCATGCATTCTTAAATCCCGCAATTGTTTCAGCCCCCACCACTTCCTCTGGCAGGGTATTCCACTTGTCCATCACCGGTTCTGTGAAGACATCCTTCCTCATGTTTCCTCTGAATCATCCTCCCTCCAACTTCATCCCATGCCCTCTTGTCCTGGAACATCTTTTTTGCTTAAAAATAGTGTATTCCTGCACACTGTTCCTCCCTGTAAGATACTTGTATGTCTCTATCATATCCCCTCCCTCCCTCCTCTCCTCTCCTCTCCTCCAGGGAGTACATATTCAAGTCCTTCAACCTGTCCTCATAGGACTTGTGATGCAATCCATGCACCATCTTTGTTGCCCTCCTCTGAACCTTCTCCATCCTGTCTATGTCCTTACGTAGGTAAGGTCTCCAGAACTGTACACTGTACTCCAGGTGGGGCCTCACTAGTGTCTTGTATAGTGGAATTATGACCTCCCTTTTCCTGCTGGTGATGCCCCTGCCTATACATCCCAGCATCCTATTTGCTTTACCTGCTGCCTTGTCACACTGTTTCCCTACCTTGAGGTCATCAGAGATGATAACCCCAAGATCCCTTTCCTGCTTAGTGCATGCTATATCCTCACCCCACAACTGATTTATTGTGCCAGGGTTTTTGTGCCGCATATGCATTATCTTGCACTTCTTTACATTGAATTTCAACTGCCAAGCCCCTGACCATTCTTCAAGTTTCTGCAGGTCCCTTCTCATTCTATCTTCACCCTTTGGTGTGTCTATTCTGTTACAGAGCTTTGTGTCATCAGCGAACAGGGAAATTCTGCCTTCTAGATCCCGCGCAATGTCACTGATGAAGATATTGAATAGTACCAGTCCCAGCACTGATCCCTGTGGTACCCCACTGGTCACTCTTCCCTCTGTGGAGTGACAGCCATTTGCCACCACCCTACATCTTACAGATCAGGATAAGATGTTTTTCTACACTTCCTAAGGGGTTTCAGGGTATAGTGTTGCGAGTACCAACAGAGAACAGAAAAGAATTACCTAGACTACACAGACAAGATATTTAATACTTAAAGTGACGGTGTGTGAAGGTAGAAGTTTTTTTGAGTGTTTTGGCAGCAGTTCTATTACATATTAACAGACAGTCTGGGGATACTATCTGGTTAGCATACTACAGCCCACTGTGGGCTGTGTGGTTACAATGGTACCTGTAAACTGTCTTATTTTGAGAAGAGCTGAACAGGCATAATGCATTCCAGCAGGGGTTCATGGCCTTATCAGTCAGTGAGCAAACCAGAAGCAAGCGAACCTAGTGGCAAATGGTAAAGAAGTTGACTGAATCGGAGTTGGGCTCATTAGATGTAGGACAAGAGGTTAACCTAACTACTGTTTCTAATTTTGCGATTTTCCAGGGGTGATGGACCCCGACTTGAAACATTACAAGCACTACATGATGGATGCAATCCTGTCTGCATAGTGCCGGGAGGGTACATGTGCAGCGACTGTGAGCGGGATGGTGCTCTAGAGCAAGTTGCAGTGTCAGTGGCTCAGTAGGTAGCACACTCACCTCTGAGGCCGGGAGATCAGATGGCTGTGGGTTCAGTTCCCACATCTGTCACTTGGGTTAATATCCCAGTATTGACACTGTAGTGCAGCATGAGAGGGGTGCTGCACTTCTGAGGTGCCATCTTTCGGATGAGACGTTAAATCGAGGTCCCATCTGCCTGGATTGGTGGTAGTTCAGGTGGATGTTAAAGATCCCATGACGCTTATCGTAAAGAGTAGGGGAATTTCCTCAGTGTCCTGGCCAAATTTCCCTCATTCACTAAAAAAATACCACCAACAGCTTAGTCTGGTTCAAGGTCAGTTGGCATTCATCTGTATCCCCCCCTACCCCGGGTTGTGCCTGCAAATAGGCAGAATTTGTCTAGTGCACTTACCCGGTCAACAAAATAAATAAAAATAAATAAAAATAAAATGTTGACATCCTGGAATAGCAACTGGTGATGCCATGGGGTACAGGGACAAATCATGGCAGTATGGGGTCTTGGGATGGGCAGACTAGTATCCAGGACACTGGGAAGGAAGCACACCTTGTGCTGTTACTGCTGTGCAAAGTACACCACCCTGTCTATGGAGGGCAGGGGGAATATGTCTGTGACCACTGCAGTGTGGTTGATACTATCAGTACATATACTGCAATGCTTTTCTATTTTAATAACATTTTTTTTTAGACTTTCAAGTTAATAAAAAAAGATTGCCATAACAACATTACAAAATTAAGGGAGAACAATTTTACCATTGTATTAAATAACATAACTTCCTATAAACATTCAAATCATCCTATATAAATAGATTAGCACAAATTAATAATGATAAGTGAGTGTCCTTATTTCTATAAACTGTATAATCAAATGTTGCATTGCACTGCAACCTCAGACTGTTTCACTATGAACATTTATCTCAGTAAGACTGCAATTCTTGTAAGAAAGGGAACCAAATGTCTGAGACAGTGTCTTCCTTATTTAGTGAAATAAGATTGGTTCTTTCATGATTTGTTGTTGAACTTATATAATAAAGCCATTCTGCAAAGACTGATATTGTGAATGTTTTCCAACATCTCAATATGAGCCTTTTCCCTCTTAAAGCCGCAAACAGGGTCCATATTTTCTGAGAATGGTTTAAGTTTAAATTGTCTGAAGGTATGCCTAGAATGAGAAAACTCAGGTTTCCAGGGATTAAACAGCTGATAACTCCAGAGTAGAATTCTACGATGTTTGTCCAGAATCTTTTTATCTGAGGACAGTCCCAGAGAGTATGCAACATATTGGCCTGAGTGTAATTGCATCTCCAACATAATCTGTTCAGGATAAGTCCCATGCCTTCCAATTTCTTAGGTGTTAGGTAAAAACGGTGTAGGATTTTAAATTGTATTAATCCCCCTTACACCTCTCTGCTGCTTTTTAAGGCATTCTGCCACGCAACTTCCCATTTCTTGTCATCAATGGGAGAATTAAGTTCAATTTCTCATTTAGTTTTAATAAGCAGGGGTTCAAGCGTAATGTCATGAATTAATATTTTACATATTAGGCTAACTCCTTTTTTGTTTGTAATATTTTTATTAAGTTGCTCCCACTGGGTATACTGTGGAAGAGATAAATCAGCATGACACATTTGATGACCTAGTAAATTTCGGAGTTGGAGATAGAAGAAAAAATGGAATTTGGGGATTTTGTATTCTTTATGAAGGTCTTGAAAAGATTTCAAGATCTTTGTTTCATGACTAATAATATCTGACACTGTTGATTCTTAAATGCCCCCAACCTATGTCCGTAATTCCTTTAATATTACTTGGTAGTACAGGATTATTCCAAAGAGGGACATAAACCCATAGTACTTCTATGATGCTTCCTTCTTTGAGAAATTATTTTAAGGCTTTAATGGTGCTTAATGTACAAATTTGTTTGATCAGGGCCTTCAGAGGCTTAATGAATAAGAAGTCTAATATGTTATTTTGTTGTAAAGTGTTTTATTTTTTCAACTCATACCATAACGAGGTATCTTGCCTGGGAGGAGAAGCAAAGTGAAGAGATGACTACTTCAAAACAAATGCTAGATTGTATCTCTCCCAACAGGGGAGTGCAACACCTCCCTGAATAGTGGGAGATTTAAGTTTCTTGAGGGATAACCTTGGAGATTTACCTTCTCAAAAAAACATTTCTTGTCACTTTGCCCATGGTTTTAAAAGTTTTTTTTCCCCCTAGAGATGCAAGGGATTGTCTGAAGCACATAGAAGATTGTTGATGCTATGATCATCTTGGTCGCATTCATTTTGCCCATGAGGAGAAATTTTGTTTTTTTTCCATTTCTCAAAATCTAATTCCATGTTTTCAATCAAGGGTTGCAAGTTGTTGTCTAGACTTTTCTCAATGTGCTGGGTAAAAGTGAGACCTAGGTATGTTATATGCTTAGCAAGGTTACCTGGTTGCAGGGCAGCTTTGAGTGCTGATTACACGTTATTAGGGCACTAAAAGGACATGATATGCATTTTCTACCAGTTTAAATTTAACCTTAAAATTTTACTAAAGGTTCTAAATAAGCTCTTAACACACACAATTGAATCAACTTGCCTAGAAAGGGTTAAGAGGATAACATCAGTGAAAGCAAATAATTTATTACAGATGTGATTTATGCTGATGCTGTAGATTTGAGTAGACGATTGAATGGTTCTGATGAACAGCTTCATAGCGAGGATGAACAAAAGTGGCGATAAAGGGCACCCTTGCCTGGTGCCACAAAATATTTCAAATGGTTGGGAGACTAAACCATTTGTTAGTAGTTCTACCATAGGTTTGTAGTATAAGGTGGATACCCAATTAAACGTCCCTTCAAGATTAAACTGAGAGAGGGCAGTTAGAGGAAACTTCCAGTTGAGGGAATCAAATGCTTTCCTTATATCAAGATCAACTACTATTTCAGGTTCGTTATGTTTATTCATATTCTATATAACATTTAGTAATCTTCTTACATTATCAAGTCCTGTTCTTCCCTGCAAAAACCCCACCTGCTCTTTTTCTACTAGGTTGGATATTATAGATCGTAGATGGGTAGCTAACAATTTTGCAATGATTTTATTGTCATTATGAAGTAATGAAATAGATCTATAGTTTGAACAACAGGTGGGATCTTTGTCTTTTTTAGGAATCAATGTCATAGGGGCCCCGGATATAGAGGCTGGCAATTGTCCAGATGTTTGTATTTCATGAATGGCTCTAAGTAAGTAACTGGCTGTTTCTAAATGAAGGAATTTGTAAAATACACTAGTTAATCCATTAGGGTCATGGGTTTTCAATTTGGCAGCTTATCTATGGTGCTGAACACCTCCTTTAGAGTGATATCTCCATTCAGCATTGAATGTTTCTTTTCTGATAACTTAGGGAGCTTTGATTCCATGTCATTTGTATTTGCTTCCTTTTTATGTTTGCTTGCACGCATGTGCAAGAAACATAGTGCCATCATCTGAGTTTTTCAGAAGTGTGTCAGCATCTTCCAATTCAGTCAGTGTGTTTGCAGGCGTGGTCACAGTTCTCCAATCACTGTTGGAGCTGTCTATGACAGCAGTTGAAAATGCAGTGGCATACAGTTGAAAGGGAGAGCTATGCTTCAGTGAGCAGCTCCTCCCCCCCCACACACACACAGATCAACTGTGTCGGTTATCTGATAGGATGGTGTAGTCTTGTCTAGCTTAGAGAGACAAGCCACACATCATTACTTTAATAAACTGTTTCCTGCCACAGCAGGACCACCAAAATGTGTGGGTGCCTAACAGTCCTTACACACGCCAGCTCTCCAAAGCACACCTTCATGGACTCTATGGGTTCTAATCCTCCAGAAAAAAAATACCTCAGCATTTGAAGTGAAAACTCAGACTTCATTGTATGTGTAATTCCAAGCGTTTTCTCTTACTAGACTCTGTCAATGTGAACTCCCCGCTGCTAAAACCTATGCAAACAAACTTGAGCGTACTGTACTGTACTACCTGCAGCTGAAGCAAAGAACAGCCAGAATGCACAAAGGAGAACATACTGCTATGCATTTCAGCAGCAGCCAGTGGGGGAAGTTTTCATGACTGAAGCACTTTAATGCGCCTTTTAGTGCAGTCATATACACACCCCTGTGTGGTAATTCACTAAACTGCACACTTAGTCTGGTAATGCAGCTTCAAAATATTTTTTTTCTCTGAATTGCCATGAGCTGGCATTTAGACAGAATCACACAGCTCTTTCTCAGATCAGATGCTCAATGAAGTCACATCACCTTGTGACCCTAAACATCTTAGGGTTGGACATGTGCCCTAACAAAATAGTGAAAAGTAGGTATAGAAAAAGGAAACACAAATTCAACGTAGCTCACAATCAAATCCACCCTTTTCTCCGTGAATCTGAAGCAGCTAACAGCCACCTGGTTGCTCATGCACTCCTCCACCCGCACAACATATGGCGGCCGGGGTGCTGTTGCATTTATTTCATAATTTCCTGATCCCGTTGCTGCCACCATACTGATACAGTAATTCTTTTTATGGCTCGAAAACTGCTTGACATTAGCTGAATTATAAATGGCATCCCTGTTTGACGCTGTGGTGCGGATATAGTGGTGCTCAAATTTTAAGCCAAGTATTACGTGCAGATATGTTGTTATTGACTCATGTCACTTACCATTTTATACATCTATTGATTTTTCAATTCACTTTTGCTGACAAATGTTGATTGCAGGATTCTGGTGTCACAATTCAGTTCATGACGTGTAACATCTTAGTGCAGATGCTAAGTAACTGTTTTAAAATGCTGAAAAAGTTAACAGCCATGAAAATGCATGAACTTCTTTCTTCAGTGTCTGGAGCTGTAGTGGTGTTATTGGCAAGTGCATGTCCCTTTGCTCCAGATCTATCAGTGAGATGTCTATTCTGTGCAATGGACAGTGGCTGAATGTTATCAGCTGACAGTTTTCATTTCATTACCAACAGATAAATATTCAGGGCTTTGCAAATGCAACTTTGCTGGTAGCACAGTTTCATGCCCCCAAGTGTCTGTCATCAGTTAGTGGTTATATCTTAACCGATGATCACAAAAAAGTATGAAAAAGATTTGCCGCTGAGTAATGTAAATGCCAATCCACCTAAGCACCTTTAGGCTGCAAACAGAATTTGAACATATAGGGATTCTGGACCGGTGTATCACTCTGCAGCACAGCAACGGTTAATAAGTTCAAGCACATTCTCAGGACATTGTTTCACTTGCCCCCTCTCCCCACTGTGATCCTGGTCACCTGAAATAAACCTGACATTTTAGTATCTGTTTTACATCTTGGCTCGGTTAGGCAATCAGCGCTGTAAGAACATAAATGGACATATAAATGAGGACTATAAGAACATGCCGTGGGTGCTTGTGCCTTAGTCCAGCTGTGCAACATCAGCCTGAAGCTCTGGTAGGGCTTACTGTCTACCACTTTGTTCACCACCCCATGTACCTGTTCCATTTCACATCCTCCCTTGCCTTAGTCCAGCTGTGCTGATCAGCCCTGAAGCTCTGGTAGGCTTACTGTCTACCACTTTGTTCACACCCCATGTACCTGCACCATTTCACATCCTTCCTTGATCTACAGTGAGTGGATCCCTCATTCATCGTCACATATGCATGCAAAAAAAACCGGTCTTCAAAATTAAGATACATTTATTATGTTTGTTATGTTTGCTTGCACGCATGTGCAAGAAACATAGTGCCATCATCCGAGATTTTGGAGGTGTGTCACCCCCTCTTCCAATTCAGTCAATGTGTTGGCAGGTGGGGCCCCTGTAAGCCAATGTATGCTGGAGCTGTCTGTAATAGCTCCAAAATGCAGTGGCATACAGTTCAAAGGGAGCTACGCTTCAGTGAGCTGGCGATAAGATATCACTTGCTCATGCGGCTCCCCACACCTGCCTGTAGCGTCGCCCCCCCACACATGCACACTGTATAGCCAATGGGGTACCCAATACCCGTAACGGCTGTGCTGTCTCCCCGCCCCAAAGCCTTCCAAATGCCACGCTGGGTGCCCACCCCAGCATGGCAACTCATGATATAGCCGACGGGGATGCCCAGTCCCCCGTCGGCTCCGCTGTCCTCACCCCCCCAAGTACTGGGTGCCACACTGGGAGCCCACTCCAGCATAGCAATCGATGCTTTGGGCGACGGGGGTGCCCAATCCCCCGTTGGCTGAACACCCCCTCAACCGTCCTTGTGCCATGCTGGGAGCCCACCCCAGCATGGCAAACGTCCCGCGTCATCATTGGAAATGAAAGGAACACCTGTAAAAAAAAAAACGGTCCCACGTAGTCTCCCTGGCCCCCTCCCACAACCCGCACCCACCCACTGCGCACCCTGCCTCCCCACACCCCCCTCACCCCATACTTACCTCCGGACCTCGTCGCGATGATCTTCGGTGGACCGGGAACACGTCTGCACTCTTCAAAGCTGACCACGAACTGAGGAAATGCCGTTAAGCTGTATAATGGGCTAGATAGGGGGTTTTCAACTTTGTTGCATATCTCAGGCATTTTTTGGAATTTTTGCACCAAATTTTCAACATGGGGTTTTTGGGACCCCTTCTCATGAATGATGTCACTGTCATGGCATTATTCATGCCCGAAGGGTGATTTTGCAGTCACTGCGTAAAATCACCTTTCGGGACCGTTAACGAAATGACACTGCCAGTGTTCATAAGGTGGGCTCTCAAGAAGCCTATTTTAAAAATTTGGTGGAAAAATTTAAAAAAAATGACTGTTTTATGAGCGTGCATTGCGCAGTTCCTACGCACGCTTGTAAGTTCACAAATTTTCAATATTTTCAATCCAGATTTTCAACATTGCCATTTTACCACACCTTCTTATGAGTAGTACAGCTGTCATTTTTCACATCTCACCCAAAACGTGTTTCCACCCATGTAGCGCACAATGGCGCAGTCGGTGTTCTAAATCAATGTATGGGACAAATTAAGAAAATCACAGTGATGCTGTTCATGAGCTGAGGTCTTAAAATGGCTATGTTGAAAATTTGGTGAAAAAATTCAAAAAAATGACTGTTTTACGAGCGTGTGTTGTGCAGTTCCTATGTACGCTCGTAAGTTTGTGAATTTTCAATATTTACACTCCAGATTTTCAACATTGCCATTTTATCACACCTCCTTATGAGCAGTACAGCTGCCATTTTCATATGCTGCCCAAAATGTGTTTTCACACATGGCGCACTATGGTGCTTTTGGTGTCGAAAGCAATGTTTGGGACAGATTAAGAAAATCACAGTTACACTGTTCATGAGCAGAGGTCTTAAAATGGCTATGTTGAAAATTTGGTGACAAAAGTCCATAAAATGACTGTGTTATGAGTGAGCATTGCGCAGTTTCCATGCACCCTCGTAAGTTCATGACTTTGTAATATTTTGTCCAGATTTTCACCAGTGGCATTTTTCCACACTGCCTTATTTACAGTACAGCTGTCATTTTTCATAACATGGCCAAAGTGTGTTTTCACACTTTCAGCGCAGAGATGCGTGGTCACTGTGGGAAATTATTGTTCGGGACAGATAAAGAAAATCACAGTGGCACTGTTCATGATCGGAGGCACCAAAATGCCTGAGTTGACAATCTGCTGTAAAAAAAATCCCCAACCTAATTATATTATGGGTGTGCGTTGCACAGTTTCTATGTACACTCGTGACTTCACCATTTGTTTAAATATTTTTACTGCAGATTTGCAACATTGCCATTTTTTACACCTCCCCATGAACAGTACAGCTGTCATTTTTACATCCTGTTGGAATGTTTTGCACCTGTGGTGCTAAATGCCGAGTCGCTGTGCATAAGCAGCTTTTGGCTAAGAAACTGATATTCCCCCTGTTCATGAGGTGGGGTCACAAAAAAACCATGTTGAACATTTGGAGTGAAAATACCAACGAATGCCTGAGGTAATAGGGTTTCCAACCATAACGCCCAACCCTGTAGAGAAAAACAGGCATCAGGGGTGTCACTTGGGATTCTTGCCTGTAATGCTCATACCATTCCACACCCTGCAGCCAGTGAGAAGCATCGAGGTATGCCTTGGACTCTTCAGCCCCAAAGTTCACCCCGTTCTCCTATATCGCACCCATCTCACTTTATTTCCTAATGGAATGGGGTGTGCATAAAGACCAAAGACCCCAAGGAACACTGTGACACTTGCCAGTGTCTGAAGGGTGGGGTGCACTGAAATGGCATGGCCATTATGCCTGATGACCCAAAGGCACACGCTAATGCCTGTCACTCTCTGCAGGGTGGTGGTGGGGTTGGCTTCAGTTCAATACTTCACTGCCATTACTATTATGCAGCTCTGTAACTTCTATACTACCACTGCCAATGCCAGCAAGCAAACATTTGGCATTGACAAATGCTTGTTTTCTTTAAAAACTGTGCTAGCACCTTGCTAATTCCTTTACTATCAAGAATGGTGTCACCATCTGAGTTTGTGATGGCATGAATTATATTCTGTTTCTGTCTATTTTTTAGTCTACTAACTAATAGCTTGCCTGCCTTTTCTCTAGACTCCAAGTAAAGCTGCATGGTTCTGAATAAGGCATATTCAGCCTGAGCTGAAAATGTCTTATTAATTCATAGTTTAGGTTAGTTATTTTGTATAGCAAAGAGAGCTTTAGATCTTGGGTTAGATCTACGTTCGGTTTCTTAGATTACTAAGTCATTTTCCATTTTGGCTTGTTGTTTGATTGCATCCTTTTTCATTTCAGCTGAAAACCCTGTAATTTTCCCCCTTATAAAGGACTTTTATGCCTCCAAGAGACATATGTCTGAGGTGTCCTTTGTATCATTTAATTTCAAGTATTCTGTTGTTTCTTTGTGAAGTATTTGTTTAAAGTTCACATCTCTAAGGAGGGCTGAGATGAACGTCCATGTAGCTGATTTGGTGTTTTGGGTTTAGAGCATTAAGGATGCATGGACTAAGCCGTGATCCAAAATAATAGGGCTTTCAAATGTTTGCATTAACTAGGCCATTTACAAGCTGTTTGTGTACACAAGTCATGTCTATCCTGCTATGGGTGTGGTGTCTATTTGAAAAAGAATGAGAAATCCCTACTGCTAGGGTGTGTCAATCTTCAAGTGTCAGTTAGATCATAGTCTAACAGGAGTTTTATGAGTGATGCTCTTGATTTAGTTAATTCTGGGGGGGGGGGTTACTTTATTTTTATCTACTGCTGGATCTAAAAATTCATTTAGACCACCTCCCAAAATTAATTTGTATTCTTGAAAGGAAATTAACTGGACATTTACACTATTAAAAGAAATCCACTTCCTTAGAATTGGGAGTGTACAGTATATAATACATAATCCTATTTTTTTCCCTTCTATAGTACCTAATAGAATCTGGAATCTTCCTTAGGTTTCTATAATATGTTGATGTTTAATAAAATGGATTCTTCTCTTGATAAGAATTGCAACCCTGCACTGTATTGATGGGTAACAGTTGTGTTCTTCTACAGATACCCATTCCTTACACAGCTTATCAGCTTCATCAGATTTTAAATGAATCTCTTGTAGTAGGACTATATATATACAATTCTTCTTTAAGTAGTTAAGGACTTTTTTCCTTTCAATAGGCGATATAATCCCATTCACATTCCAAGAGGTAATTTTTACACAGACATTTTTAACCAGGAGTACCGGCTATATGTTATAACTCAGAAAAAAAAATCACAAGAGTAACAGTCTATTATCATGAGAAAAAGGATATAAAATATCAAATATGAAGAAAAAAAATAAAGTAACTCCAGTTATTAAGCTGCTGAATCACAGTGAAACAAACAAGAGTCGAGTTCTAATATTCAACCAAAATAAAGTTAAATCTAATACTTAGACACTTTCTATATAATAAATTAGGCTGTATTCCATAACCAAACTAAAGGTAAAATATAAACCTTTAATTGCATAACTAAATAAATTAGTCAAGGTACTGAAATTGGAAACGGGTAGGTGGGTGCAGTCCAGAGACTGGCTTATCAATTACACTGAAGCAGGAGCTCCAAGGTGTCAGGGATTAATTAAGCGAGATTCTAACCGTGGATGAGTAGAGAGCTAAATTGCTGTTCTCACCCATAAATCATAATCTGATACTTCTCTTGTGTTATTGGCCAGAAATAACAAATCAGACAAAATAAAGGTGCATAACAAAGTTTATATGGTGGGAAGTGATTCATGGCTGAAGTACTGGTGTGACTGATACCTAAGTGCCTAAAAAAAGGAGTTTTATAACTGTAGATTGTGCATAGCAGCCTCACTTTCCACAGAGTTGCTACCCTGATTTTTAATGTTGTCCAATTTCTCAAGTAAATGTTGGATTTGTTAATCTTGGTAGTCACTTGTTTCTTCTAGGAGATACATTTTGTCCTCTAGTCAGGTTATTTTCTTTTCAGTTACATCAACTCATGCTACTGTTTGATTAAATTTATTTTGGATCTTTTCCATACACGCTTTCTGTCCCCCAATGTCTAATTTTATTTTGGCTAACATGTTTTTAATGTAAGCAATGTCTAACATACTGTTGCTGATGTTGGCAGAAGAGGTAGCAGGTCTGCTTTGAAAACCTTTTCCATTATCAGTTGCCTTTGCAGTCACTGGAGCCGTTTTGTTCGCCCAGAGGGTTTTCAGATCGCACAAAATGTGCCAAACACTAAGAATGAACTTTCAAATCAAATATTTTGTTTCAGGGTACGATTCTTATATGAATAATATAAAAATGAATGTCTGGTATGTATTTAGAGTGAAATTTTTAACATTTTTAAATTGGGCTTCACAGCAGTAATTCACTCAGGTGGCCATCACTCTCAGCGTTGGTACACACTCCCATTGCAATACTTGAGCATCAGAGGGATGCACCACTGGGGTGAAAGGATTTGATCTAGCAACTGAAGATGATGGTAGAGAGTAGGCTATGGACTTAGGCGCCAGGTCTTGGTTGGGAGGGTTGACTGATAGGGACAGGTAGGCAGGGAGAAGGGAGGCTGGAACTGGGTACTCTAGTAGAAAGGATAGGGGATGGATCAGAATGGAGAAAGGAAGCACAGGCAACATTGGTAGCACCATTGCCAGTGGACCCCATTGACAGATATCAGCAGTAGCTGACCCTGTTGAGGGGGTCAACAGGCAGCTAGGATTGGTGTGGACAGCCAGGCACAAGGACCTCAGACCTCCCAAGAAGGAAGAAGGAAAAGCCAGGGGAGTGGAAGAAAGTTAGTAGTCATTGGAGCTAGATTTTTAGGGAAGTTGGTGAAGTGTAGAGGATATCGCTCAGACAGGACTGTAATTCAGATGAGGTGGTATTCTGTTATTCTGGTATAATGTCAAAGATATACACTGTATTTCTTTGACACATTTGACATTTTACCAAAACAAGTTTGCCAATGTGAAACAGATAATTAAGTGATACTGATATTATTGAGTTTATTCCTTGTTCTGTAACTTGATTTTTTTATATTTGTATAACATGTGGGATCAAATGTTTTTAAGTCACTGAGGGCTCTTTGCACATTATGAATTATAGAAAATGTACTGCGTCTTTAAGAGATAAACAGTATAAAATAAATAAAATGTATGCAACCTACCCTCCTTTGATAAAGTGCCGGGGGGCGTGAAATGTGTTAGGAGGCATTTGCTTTTTGTTCCTGAGAGGAGGGGGAATGTTTATGTCCAACGAGCTAGTGCTGTACGGAATGCAGAATTCCACTGGCAGAATTAGCGCAGAATGGCCATTCCGCTGGCAGAATTTCCACTGAAATTTCACCAGTTCTTCAGTGGAATTCCACTTACTGCGATCTGGGGATTAATCTTCTGCAGAAAAAGATATTTTTCTGCAGAAAATTATTCCACAACAATTTCTGCAGAAAATGTTGGATCCGAGGAATAATATTCCACGGAACAGCATTTTTTCCACGGAAAATCATTCTACAACCATTTTCTACCATGGAATTTCACCATTCTGTTTGTGGCTAAGTTTGGCTGAATTTCAGTGTAATTTTGAAAATTCTGCGAAATTTAATTCCACTTGAATTTGAAAATTCCTCACAGCAGCACAAGGAGTCCATTCTGAACTGCTGTTGTTGCTGGTTGCTATGCACTTTCTGCACTTTAATAAAGAGAAGCACTGTTTTTCTGCACTATATTAAGGGCTGTGGACTTTTTTGGACTTCTTGCTCATTTAGTGTACTGCCTGAAAAGGTCTTTATGAATGCCTTAAGTTAGCATTTACATCTACTGTTACCATTGGACAGGTGCTTGCTCCATGTTCTGTTTACTGACCTTCTACTTTCAAGTACGTCACTGCGGACCCAGGTGCTCCTCACTAACTCTGTTTACTTATTACCAAGGAAACCTAGACCACTATAGGTATTACTGCCATCATACTGAAAATGTAAAAAAAAATGTAAAAACTGCCCAAACCTGTTTGTCATACTACAATTCATCTGTGAGAAAACAGGAGCTATTTCTCACTGACACCTGTAGCATTGTTAGACATCTCCAATCCCCATCCTTATTAAGTAATACTCAGTTCCTGGTGTCAAGTGGTACCCTCTGTCATCCGATCCCCATCACCATTAAGTAAAACCCATACCCTGGCATCTAGTGGTTCCCCCATCCCCTGATCCCTGACCATGCATTATATTAAATACTCCCTGGTATCTAATGGCACCTCCAACCTCTGATCACCATCCCTGTAATAATGCACTATTCTCTGGCATCTAATGACACCTTCCACCCCCTGATCCCCATCTCTGTACAATCATAAGCAGTACCTGGCATCTAATGGGCCCCCCACACCACTGGCATTACCAAACCACCCTGCCACCCCTGAAGACATGTGACCAGTGCAGTGGATCCAGTATGGTGACCAGCACAGCCCTCCGCACACCACCTCAGCTGACTGTTATATGGACTGACAGGCAGCATGTATCCTCTGCACTGTAAAGGGAGCACACATACTGTTAGAGAGTACACGCACTCTCTGTCAGTTCATGCAGTGGCAGGCCGAGGTGGTGTACAGAGGGCTGTGCCAGTCACTGTACTGGATCCACGGCACTGGCAAACACAGTAAGGAGGGGTAGCAGGGTGGTTTGCTCTGAGCCTGCTAGATGCCAGGGACTGCTTATGATTGTACAGAGATGGGGTTCAGTGGGGGGGGAGTGCCACTAGACATCAGGGAATTGTACATTGTTACAGGGGTGGTGATCAGAGATTTGGGAGTGCCACTGGACACCAGGGACTATGTAATATAATACAGGGCTGGGGATTGGGGACAGGGTGCCACTAGATGCCAGTGAGGGGGATCAGAGGGTGAAGACCACCAGTAGACACCAGGGATTAAGTATTACTTAACAGAGATGGGGATCAGAGGGCAGGTGGTACCACTGAACACAGGGACTGAGTATCACTTAATGGGGATGGGGAACAGAGAGTGGAGATACCATTGGACACCAGGGAATGATTATACCTTAACAGTCATGGGGGTCAGGGGGTACACTGGACACCAGGGAATCATTATAACTTTACAGGGACGGGGATCAGAGGGTGGTCTGGTACCACTGGACACTAGGGACTGAATATTACTTAATAGGGATGGGGAATGGAGGGCAGGGGGTACCACTGGACACTAGGGAATAATTATTACTTAACAGGAATGGGGATCAGAGGATGTGGGTGTACCACCGGACACTAGGGAGTGATAATTACTTAACAGGGATAGGGATCCAAGGATGTGGCGGTACCACTGGACCCACAGAATGATTATAACTTAATGGGGATGGGGATCAGAGGGTGAGAGGTGCCACTGGACATCAAGGAATGCTTGTGCTATTATGAGGATGGGATTTTGAGGGTGGAGGGGGGCAGTGAACCAGGGATCAGGTGTGCTCCCCCAACCACCAACATGGTTGTTGGCTGCAGTGACTCCGTTGGCTGGTAGGGTTGCCCATAGTAAGTCAGGCTTTTTCTTGGTGGTAACTGCACAGTGCCAAGTGGCCTGCACTACTTCTTTTGCATAGCACTACTATAGTGAATAGTGCACTGTGCCCATATTCCTGTCCCTGCCCCTCCCATTCCGCACCTATCCTTGTGCAGGCTATCCCATTTAGCACATGCTCCTGCCCGGCCCCTTTGAATATTGTGCATGATGCAAACCCCAGGCAAACCATGCACAATCACATTGCCCACCAGCCAAAGGTTTGAATATTTGGCTACTGGAGTCTCAGATTTAATGTAGCCAAATACAAAGGACACTTGGGGAGAAACAACAGAGGTAGGGGTACCCAATGCTCACTTTTTGTGGGGCTCCTCTTACACACTGGAGGAGTAAAAGGGCCTGAGGAAGATGGCAAGGCAGTTTTATTGCTTAAGGACCCTATCTCAGGAGCGCAGGGTGCTGTACAAAACAAATAGTAGATATTAAATTGCAAAACATATAGGAAAAAGCTAAAATAAAAGGCAATAAAATACATATCAATAAATAAATCTACGCCGAATACTCGTACAAACAGATAGTATTTCAGGCACCTCATTAAGACGTCCATTGAGTAGGAACATCTGATGGAAACGTAATGTGTTCCAAATATTGGGGCCACCATCAATAAAGCCCTATCATCAGCCAGCTTTAAATGGAAGCTCAGGACAGTCAACAGCATCACCTCAGTGGAGCAGAATGTGCAACAGGAAGTGTGTAAAACCAAGAGGCCTTTCAGATACTGTAGCTAGGACCGTAATCAAGCAGTGTTTTGTAAGTCAACATTGCAGTCTTTAAGGTTCTGTTTCACCTTATAGGAAGCCAGCGCAAATGCCCCAGGACAGGCATGATATGATTCTTATAAGAGGACCTTGTGGTCAGCCTGGCTGCCATATTTTGCACCATCTGAAGGTGGAGGTACAATGCACCATATAGCCCTGGGTAAAGAGCATTGCAGTATTTAAGTCTCATTGCAAAACAGGCATGCACCAGAGTTGCCAGGTCCTCTTGCATCAGATAGAGATTAATCTGGGAGATATTTCACAGCTGGAAAAAACACTGCAGACCATGGCCTACACATAGTGCTCAACTGTCAGTCATGAGTCCATAATAATTCCCAGATAGTTTACCCTAGCCATAGCATTCTGAACCTTGCTATTTAAAGATGGTAACCTTGTGGCATAATTCCAGTTGACTGACCTGCGAGGTCTTGGTTCTACCAGTAGGAACTCTGTTTTGGCAGGGTAAAGTCTTAACCAGCTATAGGCAGGGCCCCTGGTGTTCTGCGGCAGAATGTTCTGATTTCTGCGGCAGGGCTCCTTGACTTCTGCGGCAGCATTTTCTGATTTCTGCGGCATGATATATTCATTTCTCTGGCAGAATGCAGTCCTGTCATTGGCTAAATATGATGTGATGTCATCAATTACATCATATGCTGAGCATAGAGGAGGGGCTTCAGGATAAACGAGGTGGGAAAGAAAGCCTGACACTATGGAAAAACAGTATATTTATATGAAAATTCACCCAAAATAATGAATTCTGCGGCACTATATATATTCTGCGTCATGATGCAAATTCTGCGGCAAATTCCGCAACTGCAGAACTGCAGAATTCCAGGGGCTTCGACTATAGGCCATCTAATCAGCAAATTCTTTGAGACATTGCTCCAGGATAGGGACTGCCCATTGTCCATCTGGCATGAAAGACAGATACAGCTGAGTGTCATTTGCATAACAGTACAAACGCATGCTGTATCATGTAATGAACCACCCTAGAGGCAACATGTACACCTCAAAAAGCATAGGGGACAGCAATGAACCCTGAGGAACCCTACAGCTGAAGGCAGCAAGTCAAGACAAGAAAGATCCCATCATAACCCACTGCATCCTGTCAGACAGGTATGATTTACACTATTTCAAGGCAGTTCCAGTAAGTCTTCTGTATTCCTCAAGATGTGCCATCAAAAGCCCATGATCTGCCAAATGCCAAAGAGAGAACAAGGAGAATAACAACAGAGCTCTCTTCCCTGTGTCTCACAAGTATCAAGTCACCGTACACCTTTATGAGCAGTCTTAGTGCTGTGTTGAGGCCTGAAACCCAACTGGAAACATTTGTAGATGAAATTCCTGCCATGAGCCTCCAGCTTCCTGCCACCACCATCTCGATAACCCTACCTACAAAGTGCAAGTTCGAGATAGGCCTATAATCTTCCAGGACATCCAGCACAATATGGCTTTTTCAAGAGGGGCATTACCATAGCTTATTTAAGGTCTGCCTGCAAACACCCCTTTGAAAGACAGCATTGGACAATGTCAGCAAATGTGGGACCCAGTTCCTAGTGACAGTCCACCAACAGCAGTTTTTCGTCCCAGATCCAACTCACAGCAGGTGGGGCACAAATCAAACCAAATCAAATCAAGGCAAGGCAAGACACATTTTATTTTTCAAGGTGCCCAATCCCAGAGACTCTGGGCACTGAACATAAATTCAAACTAGTAATAAAATACACAACAGATAAATAAATAACAAATAAATTACAGCAAATCCTATAAAGTAAAATAAATAAAGCTCAAACTAAGAACAGTCACTAGGGACAATCCCAGGATCAATATCTAATAGACAGTGTCCCGGAAGGCCTGACTGAACAGGAGGGTCTTGAGGCATGCCTTAAATACCTCAACTGAAGGGACCTCCTTTACAGATGGTGGAAGCGAGTTCCACAGGACAGGGCTAGTGACACTAAAGGCTCTGTCGCCGGCAGTTTTTAACCTCATCCTGGGAACCGCAAGGAGGCCTCTAGAGGAGGAATGGAGAATGCGAGCTGAGGTAGCAGGTGTAAGAAGGTCAAACAAGTATCCAGGGCCCAGCCCATGTAGGGCCTTAAAGGTGAGCAAGCCCACCTTGAAGAGGATCCTCCACTTGACCAGCAGCCAGTGCAGTTCACTGGGGTGATGTAGCAGTATTTTGACTGCCCCGTCAGCAACCTAGCAGCTGCATTCTGCACTAGCTGCAGCTGGCAGAGGGTATCTTCCGAGGCCCCGAGGTAGAGTGCATTACAGTGGTCAAGCCTTGAGGTCATGAAGGCATGCACTAAGGTGGGGAGGTGCAGAGGCGGAATAAGGGGCCTGATTCTGGCGATATTCCTGAGATGGTAAAAGTTGGTCTGGACAATGGATGACACCTGAAATTCAAAGGTCAATCCACTGTCAAAGGTCACACCAAGATCACGCACCCTTAAGGAGGCCTTCAATGGCACAGTCCACAGGAACCATCCCGTGGCTGTGCCTGAGGCCATCCTATTACGCCCTCTATTCGACTCCACCACCAGTACCTCCATCTTACTGGGGTTCAGTCACAACCAGCTGGAGGCCATCCAATCATTGATCTCAGCAAGGCAGTTGTTTAGCACTTCCGTCACATTGAAAGTTTCAGGGACAAAGGAAAGATACAGTTGAGTATCATCTGCATAGCAATGAAAACCCAAACTGTATTTCCTAATGAGCTCCCCAAGGGGCAGCATATACACGGCAAACAACACTGGTGACAGGACCGAACCCTGAGGTACTCCACATGACAGAAGGCTAGGGGAGGAGGAGAAATTCCCTATCACCATCCGTTGCCTCCTATTCATGAGGTAGGAGTCAAACCAGCAGATGACGGTGCCGGCAAGTCCACAAAATTCCCTTAGGTGGTTGAGTAACAACAATGGTCTACCATGTCAAAAGCTGAGGAGAGACTGAGGAGGAGAATTATCCCCTCTCCTTGATCTCTCGCCCTGAGGAGGTCATTGTGCACCCAAACTAATGTAGTTTCTGTGCTATGCCTAGCATGAAATTCAGACTGGAAAGGCTTGTAGAGATCAAAGGCCACGAGGTGCTCCTCAAGCTACTGTGCCACAACCTTCTCAACAACCTTCCCTACAAATGGGAGATTGGAGATTGGACGATAATTCGTCTTCATGTCAAGTTCCAATTATGGTTTCTTCAGAAAGGGTCTGACCAGTGACTCCATCAAGGCATCTGGGAAGACCCCTCTGACATAGAGCATGGGACAATCAAGGCAAACACCAGGCCAACGGTGTCAACATATCTCATCAAGAAACCAGCTGGCACAGGGTCCAGTTCACAATATGTGTACTTCAGCTTAGAAGCAACCTCAATGACCTCAGACACTTCCACTGGTTTAAACTCTCCCAAACTAGGCAGGATGCTCTCTGGACACTCAAGGCGTCTACTGTCAGCCACTCTGTGGCTCACTGATGGAACTCCTTGCTGAACAGCGAACACCCTGTCTGAGAAGAATCAAGCAAACTCTCTGCATAATGCATCAGAAAAAGCTTTTTTCAGCTGTAGACAGGCTGGGTTTAGCAACCTGTCCACAGTCCAAAAGAGCACTGTTGGTTGATTCTTCCTGGCAACAATCTCCTGGGACAAGAACTCTGCCTTCTCACAGGTGACTGCCCCCTGATACTCACTGTAATGGGAGCACAGGGCCAGTGTGTCCACCTCCACCTCCGCCAGCAGTGCTCCAACCTCCGACCCATAATCTTCATCACTTTGAGCTCCCCATCAAACCACGGGGACCTCAATTGAGAGGATCTGGGTCATACACAGACTGGTGTGAGAGAGTCGAGTGCTGCTGACATTGCCCTATTATAAGTGGTGACAGCCTCAGCCATACCTCCTATGCATGCACTGCCCACACTAGATAGATCAGCCGCTGTCAGAAATCTCTCCAGGGTCAGACCCCTCAAAGAGCGGTAGCTAACCATCTCTGCAGGGGGAGGGCTCTTGGGGGGGGGGGCCCAAATGAGAACTCCACTGTGCAATGATCAGACCAAATGATCCGATCAGTCTTGAGGTCACTAACCTCAAGCCCTAGTGAGAAGACCAGGTCCAACATGTGGCCACCCTGATGGGTCAAGGAAAAATCTACTTGTGACAGGCCCAGAGATGATATCATCTGGAGGAGGTTATAACCTAACCTAGAGGATTTTTTGTTGGCTCAAACATTAAAGTTACCCAGCAGTAAACATTTAGGAGACTCCAATGTTTCGCCGACAATGAAATCGGCTACTTTCTGCAGGAAGTTACCTGCCCGCCGCCCCAGGGGGGTGGCAAACCAGGAGAATCCTGCAACCTGCACCCGGACAGCCATGCATAGCCACACATTCAAAGGAACTCGGCCTTCTCACTGGGTGCACAGTGAAGCCAAGTTCGGATCTAAAACAGATGGCCACTTCCCCGCCCATGCGCTCCACTCTGTGGCAATGCACTACCGAGTACCCAGGGGGAATGGCAGCCTCTAAGACCGCTGTTTCCCCTGATACTCCCTTGAAAGATACTGTTATGCACCTCCTTCAAAAAAACTGACCTAAACTCACTCCAAGTCATTGGAGCACCCTAGTTACACTCTCGAGTCCTCCACTGCTGTTCCATGCTCCACCATGGTTGACCCCACTAGTTAAAACACTAATCAAAGAGATACACAGATCCTACCACCATGCTAAAAAGGTCAATGCTGAGGATAGCTGGGTGACATATAAAAAAAGTCAAAAGCTGGCAAAAAGAGGAATTTTTACAGCAAAAAGAAATTATGAGTATACTCTAGCTGCTAAAGTACAAGATAACTATAAATCCTTTTATACCTATATAAATAGTAAACAAGCATTTGTCAATGCCGAACGTTCACTTACAGGTATTTGCAGTGGTGTTTGGCACGTATGGTGCTTTACCCTAATGCCCTGTGCGATTGCTGGTATTTGCACAATAAATTTTCAGCATGACCTTTTTGTTACCCCCATTGTGCGCTACACAGGCGGAAACACATTTTGGGCAGGATGTGAAAAATGACAGCTGTACTGCTCATAAGGAAGTGTGGTAAAATGGCAATGTTGAATATCTGGAGTGGAAATATTGAAAATTCACAAACCTATGAGCGTGCGTGGGAACTGTGCAACGCACGCTCGTAAAACAGTCATTGTTAGGAATTTTTTCACCAAATTTTCAACATTGGCATTTTAAAGCCTCTGCTAATGAACAGTGTCACTGTGATTGTCTTAATGTGTCCCATACATTGAGTTCGCACACCGACTGCGCCATTGTGCACTACATGGACGGAAACACATTTTGGGCAGGATGTGAAAAATGACAGCTGTACTGCTCATAAGGAGGTGTGGTAAAATGGCAATGTTGAAAATCTGGAGTGAAAATATTGAAAATTCTCAAACTTACCAGCGTGCGTAGGAACTGCGCAACGCAGACTCGAAAAACAGTCATTTTTAGGAATTTTTTCACCAAATTTTCAACACAGCCATTGTAAGACCTCTGCTCATGATCAGTGTCACTGTGATTTTCTTAATGTGTCCCATACACTGAGTTCGCAAAGCGACTGTGCCATTGTGTGCTACATGGGCGGAAACACATTTTGGGTGAGATGTGAAAAATGACAGCTATACTACTCATAAGAAGGTGTGGTAAAATGGCAATGTTGAAAATCTGGAGTGGAAATATTGAAAATTCGCAAACCTACGAGCGTGCATAGGAACTGCGCAACACACGCTCGAAAAACAGTCATTTTTAGGAATTTTTTCACCAAATTTTCAACATAGCCATTTTAAGACCTCTGCTAATGAACAGTGTCACCATGATTTTCTTAATGCATCCCATACATTGAGTTCGCACACCTACTGCGCCATTGTTCGCTACATGGGTGGAAACACGTTTTGGGCAGGATGTGAAAAATGACAGCTATACTGCTCATAAGGAGGTGTGGTAAAATGGCAATGTTGAAAATCTGGAGTGAAAATATTGAAAATTCGCTAACTTACGAGCCTGCGTAGGAGCTGCACAACGCATGCTCGTAAAACAGTCATTTTTTGGAATCTTTTCACCAAATTTTCAACATGGGGTTTTTGGAACCCCTTCTGATGAATAATGTCACTGTCATGGCATTATTCAGGCCTAAAGGGTGATTTCATGCAGTGACTGCACAGTGACTGCGAAATCACCCTTCGGGCCCGAATAACGCCATGACAGTGACATCATTCATGAGAAGGGGTCCCAAAAACCCCATGTTGAAAATTTGGTGCAATAATTCCAAAAAATGCCTGAGATATGCAATAAAGTTGAACCCCCCCATCTAGCCCATTATACAGCTTACCGGCATTTCCTCAGTTCGCGGTCGGCTTTGAAGAGTGCAGACGTGTTCCTGGTCCACCGAAGATCATCGCGCTGAGCTCCGGAGTTAAGTATGGGGTGAGTGGGGTGTGGGGAGGCTGGGTGCACAGTGGGTGGGTGCGGGTTGTGGAGGGGGACTGGGAGAAGCGCCAGGGACCGCTTTTTGCTTTACAGGTGGAAAACAAAAAAGACTACGTGGGACGCTTGCCACGCTGGGGTGGGCTCCCAGAGTGGCAGAAGGATGGCTGGGGGCCAAGGAAAACAATGCGGATGTTTGCCATGCTGGGGTGGGCTCCCAGCATGGCAGAAGCTTGGGGCCGTGGAGCGCGACGTGGATTAGCCACCCGTTGGCAAACAATGCGGGACATTTGCCATGCTGAGGTGGGCTCCCAGCGTGGCACCAAAGCTTTGAGGGGCGCGTGACACGGGGGTCGGCGTGATGCAGCCTGTATGACAGCGTGGATTTCTTTGAAGCGAAGACCACAGCTGTCATACACAGCTCACGCACCCATTGGTGCAGGACCGCCATGCCTGCTCAACGGAGCAGTGGATTGAAAGGGAGAGGCACATCTCCAAAGTGTGCTACTCTCCCAAAATGTTCCTTGCACATGCGCGCAAGATAACGTAAAAAGGGAAAAGCACATCTATGGGACCCCTTAAAACCAGTAGTGGGGAGAATATAACTGATAACATTACATTAGCTGAGGAATTTAATAACTATTTCTCCACAGTTTTTAATGTAAGTCCACATCCTGGCCAGGATGTCACTGCCATAATACAGTCAAATTCAAGTTATAAAATAGATAGAGCCAATGTACTCACAAGACTTAAGCAAGTTAAACAAAACAAGGCACAGGGACCAGATGGAATCTATCCAAGGATGATAAAGGACTTGACGGAGGTCCTGGTAGATTCTGTGATGTACTAGTTCCAAAAATCTATCGAAACTGGGGAGGTCCCAGATGTTTGGCGCCAAGCCATGGTAATACCCATACATAAGAAAGGATGACAACAAGTGGTGTCCAACAATAGGCCTATAAGCCTGACCTGTATATTGGGAAAAATATTGGAAGGTATAATAAAGGATTTTATCACAGACTTCCTCGAAAATTTAGATAAGGAAGATGGATTTCAGCATGGGTTTAGAAAAGGGAGATCATGCCAGACAAATCGACTGGAATTCTACAATAAGGTCAGTAAGTCTATTTATAGGGGTATCCCAGTCGATGTCATCTATCTGGACTTTGCAAAGGCCTTTGACAAGGTCCCGCATGAAGAGCTTATTAAAGTTATTTTACAGCTGGAATCCCCAAATTGGACTGCATTATGGATTAGGGCATGGCTGGCAAATAGAAGCCAGAAGGTATGTGTGAGGGGTGAATTCTCTGCCCAATCCTGTGTGACTAGTGGTGTCCCTCAGGGATCTGTGTTGGGACTCTGCCTATTTAATCTTTATATATCAACAATGCAGGTTGACCAAGGGGTTTGGTTATTAAAATTTGCTGATGACACCAGGTTAGGGGGTTCAGTAAATAGTATAGTAGAACACAATATTTTGCAATCTGCCCTAAATAAACTGGAAATTTGGGCCTCCCAAAAACAATCTGTATTTAATATAGATAAATGCTCTGTTATGCATTTTTGAAATACTAATAAACTCTTTAAGTACAATTTGGGAGGTATTGTATTAAAGGTCTCACAAGAAGAGAGAGACCTGAGGATTAACATCAGCAGCAACCTGGATTTCAGTACACAATGCAATAAGATCATGAAAAAATCGAGTGGTATTGTACATTGTATTAAAAGACATATCAACTGTAAAGAAAGGGAAGTTGTAATCCCATTGTATACTGCACTTGTGAGGCCCCATATGGAGTATTGCGTGCAGTTTTGGGCACCCTATAAAAGACAGGATGCGGGAGCATTGGAGAGAGTCCAGAGGAGGGTCACAAAAACTGTTAGAGGATTGGAGGGACAGTGCTATGAGCAGAGGTTGAGTTCATTGGGGTCATATTCACTGGAGTATAGAAGGATGAGGGGGGACATGTGTCTGATCTTTAAGGCTCATACAGACACTTTTCTTTGGGACAGTATGGGATTGGAGCATAGGGATCATAGACATAATACAAGAGCACACAGCCATCAATTGATCAAAGAAAGAACAAATACAAATAAAAGGAGATACTGGATTAATAACAGGGTAACACAGATATAGAATGCACTGCCCTGTGAGGTGGTTGAAAGTAAAACTATATCTGAATGTAAATCGAAGTTCGATAAATATTGTATCAATAAAGGAATTAAAGGTTACTCGTAGGTTTGAAGTGGTGAGCTCATGGACTTCAGTCTTAAATTGCTCTGTAATGTCAATGAAATCAATGACATGCCACTTGAAGAGCTCCTAACCTTGATGGAGGATGCCCTGTTCAAGAAGAAGTTGCCAAATTCCTCACACTGTTTGTGAGATAAGACTTCTCCAGATCATACACAGGGAGGCTTGATTAGCCTGCACACAGTGAAGAAATGTTGAGCTAGTGTATTGTTACCTAAGGCAATCACCTGTACAGGAATTCTGCCTTTTTCAAGGACATTGCCCTCTGATAGTCCTTATAACAAGACATTTATTTATTTGTTTATTTAGTTTTTGTTGACCGGTAAGTGCACTAGACAAATCCTGCCTATTTTCAGGCACGACCTGGGGAAGGGGATACAGATGAATGCCAACTGACCTTGAACCAGATTAAGCTGTTGGTGGTATTTTTAGCGAATGAGGGAAATTTGGCTAGGATACAGGGGAAATTCCCCTACTCTCCAGTGGGGGAACCCTTGTCATCTTGGTTCCTGACCAAGATGGCGGCCGCTGAGGTAGTGGAAGAGCTCCTTGCTGCTTCTGGAACAGGTAGACTGGTCTCTTCCCCTGCTTCTCATTGCTTAGAGACTGAAGCTTCTATTAGTTTACCCATGGATGTAACTGCCACTACCTTGTCTGATGCTGATTTAACTCCTATGGATATTCCTTCTGCCGTACAGAAAACCTGTTCTGATCTGGAGTCTGACTTTGATATTCTAGTGGGACAATCTACTACTTCTCCTGAGATACAGTCTATTGCGCTTCAACTGCAGGCAGAGGAGGAGCTTTTTGCGCTCCGTAAATCAGAATTACAAGCTGCCCTAACCTTGGCTCAGCAAACAGAGTCGGCTGCTCGGGGCTCTTTTAATTTGCAAGTCAGAAAAGACTCACCCGCTTTGCAGCATTCACCTGTTGCCGAGAACCTTGTTGCTGTTCCTTTGGGTTCTCGAGGTCCTGGTTCTTCTCCTGCAGTGCTTCTCTCAACTGGGGTGTCAGCGTGTGGATTGCCTCAAACTTCCGGAACACCTGGACTGGATCTGGCACGCGAACCTTCCAATGCTTCTCATTCCTTTGCTGTTTCTCCCCCTCATTCACCTGCGGATGTTTCTGCCAACTTAAAGGCTGCAGGATGGATTCATTCAGACTCGGGGTGTTGGATTTCAGGCCCCTCTCTGATAGTAACTTCACCAATTTCAACGAAGCCTCGGTTACAATCGGCCACTCCTCCAGTTCCTGAGCCATCTCCACAACTTGCGATAGACGCTTCGCTTTCAGACTCTCATTCCCCCTTGCACCTTCCTTCGGAGCTCCGCTTTTCCAGCACTCCTGCTCCTGTTCTAGGTGGCCAAGAACTTTCACGACCAACCTCATCAGCCCCTTCAACTTCTACTACCTCAACCAAACCTCCTGCAGCACCTTTGAACTTAATGAAGCCATCAGATAAGAAACCTTACGGTTCTCTTTTTCACCAGCCCATATATCCAGCTAAACTTCACAATGCTGTTAGGCTTATCTATAAAGGGGGCATGTCAGAGTTCCCCGATAGGAGATTTGTTGTTAAATCTTTATTGAAGGGTTCCATGAAATTTTTTGCCAACGAAATATACACACTTATTCATGTGTCTGGTGAAATCTACCTTTGACATTAGTTTTAAATTGAATTCAGGGTTACAGAGGTTTTGGGCACAATTTCAAGTTCTAAAATCCTCTCCATTGTGGGCCCCCTTTGAAGCAATCCCCCTAACCAGACCTGAATGTAAAACAGTCACTATTCTTTTTCGGAATGAGGGGGTTAGTGTCACCTACCTGACTTATTGGTTGAAACAACGGTGTTCGGTCTTAGGTTCACCAGAAGCTATATTTGATGATAAACATATTTGGACCGGAAGGTGGAAGGTGAAGGTTATGCTCCACGTAACAGATATAGGCCTCAGTCACCTCCCCAATTGCTTTTTTTTAGGTCGGGACCATGGTGTCCTGTTTTATGCAGTACAACCTAAAACGTGCTATAAGTGTGTTTCTTGCACTCACTTAAGTAGCCTGTGTCACCAGGTTAAATGCAACCTTTGTCAAATGTTGGGGCATACTTGTGGAAACTGTCTAAATGAACCAAAATGTAATCTCTGTGACTCTGTGGGTCATACATACCAGAGTTGCACTTGGGCTGCGCACAATCAGTCTGCCTCTTCTGATGTTGAAGAACAACGATTGCTGATAGCAGTGGCTCAAAGAAATACATCCCCCCCCAAGACCTCCAGAGGTTTCTGTTGCCCTCCCCCCTTTGTCTGTCCCTGCTACTGAGGCAGTGCAGCAGTTGCCAAATAACCCCTCATGCCACCTGATGATATTGCCCAGCCCCTCTTTCCCGAACAGATTTTAGAGGAGTCTTCCTCTAGGGGTATGCCCTCCCCCCCAGAGTAGTAAATGATCCCCTAAGAGGTCCCAGATGGCTGCCCAACCTGCATCTAAAGTATCTAAGACCTCGGAGCTTCTATTAAGCAACAAGTATGAGGCTCTGCAACCCTCCGACCTTTCTGATGCTGATTCAGAAAGCTCGACCCTGTGGTCTTCCCAGGTAGATCTGCATTCCGATGCAGAAACTCTTCCTCCTCCTATTGTCTCCCGTCGTACATCGCAAAGGTCAAGAAATAAACCCCCCCGAGTGACTTCTTTTAATCTTTTCACCCCTATCTAAATGTCCTCACTGCTCTTGGGTTCACTTAATGTGAACAGTATTAAAAATCATAAACGAAAGTGTTTGGCACTGTCTTATTTTCAGTCTAGTTCCTTGCAGATTATCTTTTTACAAGATACCAGACTGCATACTACTGCTGAAATAGGACTGGTTACTAAACTATGGTATACTGGACCTTCCTATTGGTCCACAGGCCCTGATGTTTGTTCTGAAGTTGGTATTTTGTTTCGTTTCAGCCTTCAGGTACACCTTCTCAAACTCATAGATTTAATTCCAGGCCGTGTATTGATTCTTAATACAAAAATAGCTACTTCTTCTTATGGGTTTTATTAATGTTTATGCACCTCAGTCCAAGGCAGATAGAGTTTCTTTGTTTAAAGCCATTCAGCCTTACTTGCTGTCTTCCCAGGCTGTTGTCCTGGGTGGGGATTTTAATTGTGGACTTGACAAACATGATTGGGTGCTCACTCTACCACTACTAAGGTTTACTATGATTTGTCAACATTAAAGAATGTTATTTCTCTGTCTCATTTAAAAGATGCCTATTTAACTACCCATAAAACTGTTCATCCCAAATTTCAGAAAGGTCATTTAGCTACGAGAATAGATTTTTTTTTCCTTTCCTCCTTTTTTCCTGTTTCCTCCATTACAGTTATAGAAGTGGAATTTTCAGACCATAAACTTTTACATCTCTGTTTGGGAACTGTTGTAACTTTTTCTCAGGGTCCTGGTTATTGGAAATTGAATTCTTCCCTTTTATCCCAAACATCCATGATACAGAATCTCCGGTATTTTGCAGCTCATAAAAGTTCAGTCTTTGATTTGTTTGACTCCGGCCCTCTGGTGGGCAGACAGTAAAGTGGATTTAAAGAAATTGTTACAATCACATGGTAAACAAATCCATTACAAAGCTTCCTTCCAGTACCTCCACCAGTGTAAACAGCTGCAGAAACTACAGTCCTTATCTAGAACCACTACCAATGATTTTACAGAACAAATTCATATACTACAACAGGACATGCAAGCCTTTCATCTGCGTCAATCAGAACATTTAAAAAATCAGCAGTTTTGGGATAAAAGGGAAGGCTGCAGTCTTCTGCCCTTATTTGCATTGCTCTACTACTGTCAAGTGTAAAGTGATGGATTGTCTTAAGGATTCAGATGGGAATACTTATACTGATAAACAAAACATATTTCGAATAGTGACCCAGCATATTTCTTCCCTTTTTTCCACTTATTCCTGTCCTGCTGTTACTTTTGATGATTTATTGTCATCTTCTTCTATCCCTGTCTGTCCCCGTTGTTATTGCCTGAATTAACAGCTGATATTTCTGCTGCAGAAGTGGAACAGGCAATTAAATCCTCACCTACTAATAAAGTCCCTGGCTTGGATAGGTTTACCTCTGAATTATATAAATTCCTTGGCCCGCTGCTGTCCAAGAAATTGGCTATGGTTTTCACCTTCTTATTGAACTCGGCTTCGGTTCCTTTAGAAATGGCCCATGGTCGTTTGGTTTTCTTTTATAAAAAAGGTGATAGAACTGATTTAACTGATTGGAGACCTATTAGCCTGTTAAACACCGATTTCAAAATAATCGCTAACATTTTACATACTAGATTATTGCAAGCGGCTGTACATCTCATCTCCCCCACTCAAACTTGTTCAATACCAAAGAGAAAAATGAGTGATCATCTGCTTCGCCTTTGTGAACTCATTGAACGGGATAATGCAGAAGGCTTATCAGGGTTCTTACTTTCATTAGATCAAAAACAGGCCTTCGATACCATTGGGCATACTTACCTATGGTCCGTACTAGAGAAATATGGCATACCAGATTCCTTTATTTTTTGGCTGAAATCCATTTATAAAGTAACTACAATATCCCCTCTTATTAACAGTTGGGTGGGCCAGATGATTCCTGTACATCGTGGAGTTCAACAAGGCTGTCCTCTAAGTCCCCTGCTTTATGTTTTTGGTATTGACCCACTTCTTCGGGCTTTTAACTCAGCCCCTTCCCTGACGCATGTCCGTGTAGATATGTATTCTATTCCTTATATTGCCCTGGCTTACACAGATGATCTCACGGCCTTGGTTGGTGATGTGGCTTCTTCATCACAGGCCATGGCCATATATAGCTCTTTCAGTTCCTTATCAGGATCTTCCCTAAATACAGTGAAAAGTGTAGGAAGACAGTTTGGCAGACCCTCAATCCCTCTTCCTTCAATAGCAGGAATTACCTTGTCCCAGGGCCCCTATTACTATTTTAGGCATACAGTTTGGTTACTCAGCCTTGGACATCCTGAACTGGACTTCTAAACTTTCCCAAGCTCAACAGTTAGTCAAGCAATGGAACTCCAGGCATACGGGTAAGTTAAAATGAGTCTATCTCATTAAAACATTCCTTTTACCGCTCTTTTAACATGTTTGTTGGGTAGTCCCTCCTCCCTGATCCCTGGAAATCTCCTTACTTAGTATTTTTTTTTCAGGCAGTCTGGGGAGCCGGTTGAATCCCCTAAAGAGGAATATTTCATATTTACCTAAATCTCAGGCAGGACTAGGTATGGTTCACCCTGTGGTTTTTTTTTTCAGTGTTTTATATGGTTGTCAATTTCCGGCCTCTTTTATTTATTTATTTTATTTATTTATTGAATTTTGTTGACCGGGTAGGCCCACTGGGCCCCGGAGGTCCCTTTTGACACGTGTCAACAGCGCTTGGGTCCCTTTATACACCTTGACTTGCAGTCCTTGGTTCCCTCAATGGGGAAATGGCATCTCTCTGGGTTCTCCATCACTCTCATATTTGTCCTCCTTGTATTCGAGCTGTTTTTGTAAGACTAAAGAGTTGGCAGTTGACGGTAGCCATGGTATGTAGTCAATATAGGAAATTCATCTATAAACAAATCCTCATCACTAAATTTCAAGAACTAATCACCTTTCCTTCCTGTCCTCCTTCTTTTTTTTTTTTTTTACTTTCTCTTTATTCTCCCCCTCCTCGCAGCTCTCCCCTCTTCGGGAGACACCTACGGCCTTATCAGCCCTTGCTCACCTACCTGGTGACCGGTGCAGTCTGTCCCACATGGAGCCGTGGTTATACCCCCCAGGTGGGTATGGGGTGGGAGCCCTTACACCCCGATGCATCTCTGTATTTCATCGGAACGCTGTCTCTGGGCAGGTAGGGGCATTGAAGGTCAGGACCTGGTGCTCCGTCTACTGGGAGGCTGCGCGGTTACTTTCACGATGTTCTCTTGGCATGCCAAGTCCCTGGACATCAAGGCGCTGAAGTGCCAACGTCTGGCACGTCACCCCTCTGTTGAGCATCAGGCTTGCTGTACCTCAGGTCTCCACCCGGGGCCAGACAAGAGCTGAGCTCTGGTTCCCCCCCCCCCCCGGAGAGAACGAGCAGTCCTTGGGAAGCTCAAGTCCTCCCCTCCCCGGCCGGCCCTCCAGCTCCCGGGCTCGTTCCCGAACCTAGATCGCTGGCGTTGCAAGCAGAAATCCAACCGCTGCGCCGGTGGGCCTGTTCTTGTCCTCCTTCTTTGACACCTGACTTACTTCTGTTCCTGAATAACCCAGAATCCCTGAGAAAATGTAGGCCAGTCATTGGCTCGGTTGTCACAATCGGCTGAATGTTAAAGAACATCAACAACATAAACAGTTTTCTGAGAGAATTTGCTCTAGGCCTCACTGTAATAACCAACTGGAAACTACTCATCATTTATTTTTTTCCCTGTTCTTATATATTGGAATTTTGGTCCACTCTGGCAACCACGTGGCATATGCCTCCTTTCTGTAATAGCTCATTGGACGCCTTATTGTATGGCTCCTTTGATTCTTCTTGGTTGGCATGGGATACCTCTACCCTATAGGTTATTCTCACTGTCATGAAATGGTACATCTGGAATTCTCACTGCTGATTCACCCTGCAGCAGAAATCAGTGCCACTTCCTAAGTTGGTGGGGAAAATAACATGGGAGGTTAAATTGATTTTTTGTGAGGACTCGAAGGTTCATTCTGCTGCCTGGATTTTTCAGTCATGGCAGAATCTTCCGTGGGTTATGGACTCCGATGTCCCTGTTACTTAAACATTTTGATTGGTTCTCCATTTGGTTTCTCTGATCTTTTCCATTTTTGGGGGGTTTTGTTTCTTTTCCTTGTGATTTGTATGCTGAAATTTTTTTCTGGTTTTTGGTATTTTTTGTCTTTATGATTTTGTATGCAGTAATACTTCTCTTATCTTTTGTTTGACAATCTTGAATATAATTCCCCTACTCTTTTGGTGGGGGGGGGTCTGTTGGGTGGGGATGTTTTTGTTATGATTTTGACATTCTTGTATACTGAGATATTTTTTCCTGGTTCTTGTTTCTTTTCATTATGATTTGTATGCTGTAATACTTTTCTGTATTTTTTGGTTTGAAAATCTTGAATAAAAAATTCCCCTACTCTTTTCGATAAGTGCCATGGGATCTTTAACATCCACCTGAACTACCACCAATCCAGGCAGATGGGACCTCGGTTTAACGTCTCATCTGAAAGATGGCACCTCAGAAGTGCAGCACCCCTCTCATGCTGCACTACAGTGTCAGTACTGGGATGTTAACCCAAGTGCCAGATGTGGGAACTGAACCCACAGCCCTCTGTCCAGAGCCAGTTAGAGCCAGTCTGTCCACCACTGAGCAGAATGCTCTCCAGGAAAACTATAAACTCTATCACATTGCCATCAACCACCACAGCTCATTATAATTCCATGGCAAGCCATGAATGATGGCCACTGGGCAGGCATGAGTTGGTGTGAAGGTGTTCAGTGTCATCAAGATGAATGGATTATAGCTATCCACAGTAGCCTATGGACCACATCCACACACTAACAGCATGCCTGGGATGTCCACAGTCCTAGTATACAAGGGGATAAAGCATGACGAGCAGTGAGTGGGTATTTTCTAGAGGGAAGGCTTACAGGATGCAAGGGAGTGATCAGCAGGGCAGGGATGATATCCTGCTTGTTTAAAATGCCCTGGTGAGTCCCTACCTTGACATTACATGCAGTTCTAGGCTCCTCAATACAAGAGGGACTTTGTAGCAGTTAAGAGGATGCTGTGCAGGGCCACCAAAATTCTCATAGGTTTAGAAGGCAAAAGTTATGAGGAAAAGGTGGTGGCTATTACATAGAGTTGTGGGACTTCAGTGTACGGGTTGATAATGAAGATTCACAATTTGCTCAGTAGTTTATCCAGTTAATAATTCACTGGGCTTCAAGCATGGAGTTACCTTAGTGACCCACAAACTTGGCCATAGCATAGACTTCATCTTCTTTCTGGGGCTGAACATCTGGGATGTCAGTGTAGATCTGGTCAGGTGATTGGATCATCACGTTGTGCAGTTTCTCTCAGGGGCCCCCTAAGGACCTTTACCCCTTACAGAGAGGATCGAATATGGACTGCTATAAATGTAATTTTGAACCAGATAAGATGAAGGCAGTATTAGACATTTTGGGCATGGTGTCAGTGTGTGAAGGAGGTGCAGTAGCAGCTGTGGATGGCTATAACACAGACATCACAGCTTTCCTGTACTTTCTCACTCCAGTCTGTGTCCACCCACTGACTTACCATTGCAGCGTTCCAGGAATCATGAGCTTAGACTGCTGAAGGCAACAGCATGGAATTTGAAGCATTTTCAAAGAGGTCATGCTCAGTGGAGGGCAGGATGGCTCAGAGGGACTGTTACAAGACGATCAAAGGCAAAGCTCCCTGAAAAAGGCAGAGTTCTTGTCATTGGTGATTGCCTCAGATAAAACTGGACAAGGCAAGAAAAGGGAGGGGTTGCCACTGGCTAACAGAGACTTCTTGGCACAGGAGTAGGGTAAGAGAGGGGGTGTTGCTGTTCTCAAAGGATGACTTAATACAGGGCAGGGTGAAGGTGAGGAGTGGCATTGCACGCCTGGTTCTGCTTGCCATTAAAAGTATTTACTCAATACAAAGTAGTGTGTACAGTATATAAAATTTCAGTTTTTAGAAGTAATTTTCTTTATTTGAATTTTTGACCAGGAAGGCACACTATGCTATGATTCTGGCATCAGTTAGGGTTGAAACATGCACCCTCCAAGGTGGATTAATGTGATATTAGGGCAAAATCCCTGGACCTTTGCAGAACTGTGGTGTGGTGTGGGATTCCTAGGGCTTTTGATGATCGTGCCATGCAGTATTGGCGTTACTTTTATCTTCAGCACTGCCTTCGCAGGCACAGAAATGTATGCACACTGATGCTTGGAGAAAGGGCACCAATGTTTAGGTAATGCCAGCGTTGCACTGTATGATCATTCTAGCCCCAAGGACCACCATGCCACAGATTCACCAAGGGTCTTGGGCAACGCTTTCCCTCAGCATCGCATTCTTCTACTATATTGGCTTTGCGTTTTAACCCTAATGAATTCCTAAACTTAGCTGTTTGCAATGAATAAGATAATACAAAGATTAGAGTTGTGAATAAGATAATACAAATATTAGAGCTGTGGACAAAAGAATTTGTTTTGCACAAAAAGTGCAAATCAGAGGCAGCCCCTTACTTCCGTGTGGCACTTTAACCCATGCACATTTCCTCTTTAATGGTCAAATGTAAAATTACTTGAATGCAGTCCATCTTGTATATTACTTTGACATACAGTGATATGCAATGACAAGCAGAAACTTGACATGTGTCATTACCGAAGTGTTATTATACTACTGAAACATTTAGCATTCATTTTCACAGAACACAGCGTTTGTTTTCTGTTAGAGCTTCAGCTTCCCCTGCTATCTGCAGTTTGGGGGTTTTCAGGGTGCATCATGGAATGAGAACCTTTGTTTCTAGGAAGCTGCAGAATGTACAAACTGTTAAAAAAATGATCAAATGCAGAACCCATAGATCTGTTTAGCTCCAGTAATGTTTCACAATTTTGCAAAAAAAAAAAAAAAATTTAACTATGTGCAGCATTTTTAACTTGCAGCCCAGAGGGAACAGTCCTTGTCATCATTTCCTGCCGAGAGTTTGATAGTATTTTGGCCTACAGAGACATGTACTTCTCCTGCTCACTAGCTTTCTCTAGACCCCTTAAATTAAAATGGAAACACAAAAAAGCAGATGCACAACTTCGCAGCAGATGTGCCCAATATTGAGACAGATGAACACAGGGCCTCATAGTTATTTATTCTGTACAGCCCCAACCCCAGAGTAGAATGACTGTAAATAGGAAATGCTTTAGGCAGAAAAGCAAGAAGAGCCCAGCGTGTTAATCTCCTGCCATACTGGTAGAGACAGCAATCAATGTTATGCAAAACAGCTGTAGCCATTGTTTAATGTAAAGTGCTATCCATAGCTTTCATGGAGGGAGGAGGGAGGGTTTAAGTTCACCGCACTCATCTGGCCTCTAGCATTGGCTGGGGGAGAGGCAGGCTGGTACTGCATGCATTGAGGAAGGGAGTGGCAGCTGCTGATGCTGCACACATGGAAGCATGTGTGGACATGTCCAGGCAGCAATGCACACCACCCCTTGAGGGAGAAAACAAGAAAATTCCATAGATGATATAGCTGATGCTGATCCCAACTGCCTGGAGCCCTGCCATCCATTAAGCACCCAGGCCACACTGCCAAATGCTCGAAGGTAAGTCCTGGAGGAAAGTGGGGGAGTGGGGTTGGGGCAGTCGGCATCTGGAGGGCAGCTTGGACACTGTGAGAGAAACTTGACTAACTGCAAAAAAAAAACAAGTCCTCAGCATAGCAGATGTGGACTAGTTGGAAAGTAAGAACCCCATACTTATTAGCATGCTTGTGTTCATCCTGTGCTACAGCTGCTATGAAGAGGCATGTCCTGAGGGTTTGAGAGCCTTCTGACTGACTTGCCACACCATGTACTCTATTGTAACTTCTGGCTCCTTTCCACAGTTCCATGGGACCAAAGAAAACCAAGAGAGCAGCATGCATCCCTGTAGAGCTTTTATTAATTTACCAGATTCCCTTCTCATGCCTCAGGTCATTTTCTGGTGGGAAACATTGCACCCAAATATGTGTTGCTCTTCTGTGGTGCCTAATCCCCTGTTTACCAGTCAGAGTTGGCAAAATGCATGCGGTGTCTGTGGGTACATATGCACTCCACTTCATTTTTGATGACTGCCTGCAGCTGCCTGACAAGGAGCCACATTTAAGTATGGCTCCTGCTGTGAAAAAAACTGTCACTTCAGTTAGTTCTGTCCTTTCTGCCATCTCATGTGGTTGGGAGAAGAAGAGCTCCGCTGTGCAGCTGACAGCCATTTAAACGCCATAGGTGACTGCCTGATCCATACGCCCATTCAGGAGCAAGAGGTAAGCCCCCTATTTGAAGGGGGTTAACAATTTCTACATGAGTAAATCAATCAATCAATCAATCAATCAATCCAATCAGAGCTCTTCCAGATACCTAGAATGATGGCAATTGTAGGCACATATTTTACTGTCTGGAGCAGATAACATGGTATCTTAGATCATTATCCTAATAAATTTTCTGGAACATCCCTGGGTCTTGAGACCCAGCAATGATGATACTGCAGTCAGTGCAGATAACCAGGTATTTGGACCCACCAGTGACAGTGCTACATCCAATGTAGGCAGTGGGGCCTTAAGACCCAGTAATGATGGTGCTGCAGTCAGTGTAGGCAGTTGGGTCTTGGGACCCCATTAATGATGGTGCTGCAGTCAGTGTAGGCAGTTGGGCCTTGGAACCCCATTAATGATGGTGCTACAGTAAGTGTAGGCAGCTGGACCTTGGAACCTAACAACGATGGTGCTGCTCCCCAGTGACCACAACACAACTGGCAATAATTGGCACCCTTGTTGCAGTCCCTTGCTGGCATTCTAACATGAGAGGCCAATGATTGACTCGACATGAAATCTAACCTGCCATCTCAGTATAAATGGGGTAGTCCCCAAATGATGTGCTAAATGCACACTGGTGGGACAATATAGGGAATATTGTACTGTGATCATCCCTGTTGACATAGAAACATAGATAATGCTGGCAGAAAAAGATTATTGGTCCATCCAATCTGCTAGATTTTACCTTACTCTATCTCATGACCCATTGTTTAGATGGGGGGGTTTGCCCCTGCCCCCATCCTACCCTCCTGAGTATCTATTAAGCCCATTACCCTGCCAAAGCTGTTCTTGAACCCATGAATGGTTTTTGCACCCACCACCTCTGCATCTCAGCTGTTCCACAGCTCAGCTTCTCTCTTTGTACAGTAAAACTGACATGCACTTCTCCTGAATCTCCCAACACCAGCTTACATTCACGTCCCCTTGTTTTTGACCCACCATGTCTGATAAAAAGTTCCTGATAAATAGTTCCTTGCAGTTTACCATGTGTATTCTTTTCAGATGGGTTTCAGTCTCCAGTGCTTTTAATCTGGTACTTTCCTAAGGATGACTAACAAAGAACAAATATTTTCTCCCCATAGGTATTGATGAAACATTTATACACCTTTAAATAATTGAAACAAGATCTGTATTTTGCAATGTGTGCATTGTCTGGTTCTGGCTTTTGTTCAGTGGTAATGAATTGTTTGTCCATACTGTCCTGCAAGATATGGAATGACTACTCCTGCACCATAATTACACAGAACGATGAAGTGCTTAGAGACATGGAAAGGAGTGAACACCAATCCTTGGAGATGGGAAATGTACCCAGGGACTGGAGGATGGCTCACGTGGTACCCCTTGACTAGAGTGGACCCACGGACCAACCGGGCAATTACAGACTGGTAAACTTGACTTCCATAGTGGGGAAGTTGATGGGGACCATTCTGAAGGAGAGGTTAACAATCTTTCTCGATAGCAATGGTCTGCAGGATGACAGACAGCATGGGTTTGTCTTAGGAAGATTTGGCTAAACTAACCTAATTGACTTCTTCACTGTATCATTAGGGCAGTTGACAAAGGCCACACTGTAGATGTCCTGTATCTGGACTTCAGCAAGGCTTTCGATTCGGTGCCACACAGAAGGATATTGAACAAGCTGAGGGACATGGGGGTGATGGAGAAACTGGTGGGGTGGGTTGAGAGCTGGCTACAAGGCAGACAACAGAGGGTAGTTGTGAGGGGGTAGACATCCAGGCCAAGACCAGTAACTAGTGGGGTACCGCAGGGTTCAGTGCTGGGCCCTGCTTTGTTTAATGTCTTTATTGGAGACATTGCAGAGGGGGTCATGAGTAAGATCAGCCTGTTTGTGGATGACACTAAGATTTGTGCAAAAGTGAACAATGAGGAAGGGAGGCAGGCACTCAGAGAGGATCTAGCTAAACTAGAACACTGGTCTAGGGAGTGGCAGTTTGGGTTTGATACTAAGAAGTGCAAGGTCATGCACCTCAGAGCCAGAAATCCCAGGAACAGCTACTGGTTGGGGGAGTGTAGGTAACAGCTTCAGAGGAGGAAAGGGACTTGGAGGTAATAGTTACAGGGGACATGAAAGTATCAGCACAGTGTAGGAGACCAGCAGCAAGGGCAAATAGGATGCTGGGGTGCATTGCCAGAGGGATCTCCTCTAGAAAGGGGGAGGTCATCCTGCCCTTGTATAGCTCACTGGTGAGGCTACACTCTGAGTACTGTGTTCAGTACTGGTGGACATACCTCAAAAAGGATGGGAGATTGCTGGAGGGAGTGCAGCATAGGGCTACAAAAATGAT
The DNA here is from genome assembly GCA_016271365.2 of Neoceratodus forsteri. Lineage (NCBI taxonomy): Eukaryota > Metazoa > Chordata > Ceratodontiformes > Ceratodontidae > Neoceratodus > Neoceratodus forsteri. The sequence goes on from CM028134.1 coordinate 39,261,498, forward strand.
CATGGAACTAGGGAAATTGCAGTACGAGGAAAGGTTGAAGAAGCTCAACATGTATTCGCTGGAAGAGAGAAGGGAAAGAGGGGGCATGATAGAGACCTTTAAGTACTTGAAAGGCATAAACAAAGTCAGGGAGGGCGGAATATTCCGCTTAAAGGGAGGAAGGGTCACAAGGGGGCACAGTCTGAAGTTGGAAGGGGGAAGGATCAGGAGGGAGATGAGGAGGCACTGCTTCACAGACAGTGGTGGTGGGTTGGAATGCACTGCTGGAGGAGTTAATCACTCAAAGGACAGTGGACAGCTTTAAGTGGGGTTGTGATCAAGTCAAAGGCAAGGTTAGTACAGACAAAAACACAAAGGGGGGAAGGACCGGGAAAGAGGAGGACGGGAGGGGTTTGGGTAGGGGTGGGGCAGCTGTAGTGATATGAAACTAAGAGCTGCACAATCAGGCAGACTTGATAGATCTGTGGGCCAGTTTCTGCTGGCAGCTTTGTATGTTCGTATTCCATCCACACATGGCCTCTAGGGAGGAAGGGTGAAATGTGCTGCAGTCTGGTTGCTTCATGGGGCCTAGGGGTGGGGGGCCATAATGGCAGAGACAAGTTGCTGATAAACACACCTCCCATTAGATGTAGAAATGTCCATCTATGATTAATGGCTTTGGCAAGGCCTGGCCAGAAAGAAGGGGAACAACATAGGCCTTGGCCTGGAGAGGGTCTCAAAGAATAAAAGCCCCAGCTTGGGACAGGCAAAGGCTAGTAGGACCTCTTTTGGAACAACCTGACCATGAAGAACACACAGGTGAATCTCAACAATGATAGAGAGCAGCAATAGGCCACAGAGAGCATTTGGGTGAGTAGATCAGGCATACTATATACGGTATAGAATAATGCATGGACGTCCACGTGTTACAAGATTGGTTTACACCTGCAAAGTGTGTGATACTACATAACAAGAGCAAAGCTCGAGTGGTTTAAAAAAGTATCACATGCTGAAGAGGTGTAAATAAACTGAGAATAACACTGATGTGCATTAATTTGTTATAATTACTGGTTTAAGAAAAGAGGTGTTTTGTTAAAGTGGAAGAGTAGCTCACAGGTCTGAGCTCCATAATACATGCTTGTGACAACATATATTATGGTGTTTGACGGCAACTCATTTTAGGTTGCTATTAACCTCAACCAGTAATTATAGAAAAATGAATAGTAACAATTTATCCATCTATGCCTGCACTGCCCCTTCTGTAATTGTCATCCCTTTGTCTGTTTCCTTCACCAGAGTGCAAAACAACTGGTTACCAGCTTTACCCTTTAGCTCTCTCCTTCTCAAAAATCCGTTCAATTCTTTACAAAGCAGTTGATACAGCTGGCTTTTTTTGTTGCCCTGGGCAGTTCATTCCTTGTATTAAATTACCTTTGTGTGAAAAAAAAAAACTACTGTATGTCACCTAATTTCTGTTTGATTCAGTGCCTTCCTTTGGTGTATGCCGCCTTTTCAATTTGATACCAAATTGAACAAATTATTTTTTTATGTCTTCCCTTTTCCCCTCTGAATTGCGTGTCCTTTTATGATGTCCATGCTCAGTCTCCTATTGTCCAAAATATCATTAGAGGCTTTGCAGTGCAGAGTAATAGGCACTTTCTCATCACAGTGCACTAAGGCTTTTGTTGACAAAGCTACTTTTTGTTTCAGTTTTCAACATCGTGTTGATAGAGGAGACCAAGCTTCACATTTTTTAACATTTTTCATCAGCAGGACTTTCAATGATGCCACTAAAGCTGCTAGAAAAGAGATGAACAATCTCACCATGTTAGTTCAGAGACCAAAGAAACAAACAGAATTCCTTATCTTTTGTGGGCTGTGAAGCCTTGATGACTGCTCCTCTTTTTTAGAAGGGGAGGGGGAGTGGAGTAGAGAAACCATTTTTATCAGTCACCTAGCCAAGGTAATGGTAGGGTAGAGGCCGAATAGATAGAGTTGGCCAGACTGGATGGGCCTTTTCTGCCATCAGATTCTAGGCTTCTGTGTTTAAGGTGTGCAGCAGACAGCTTTAATAGCAAGGGTTACATTCCAGCTGTCAAAGGAAAACATTGAAGCAATAGTACACAACAGAGTATGTATGTATGCATGTACGTATTCCGGGTATGTATGTATGTATTTAGGATATCTATGTAACTATGCATGTATGAATATATATATGCATGTATGTATTACGGGTATCCATGTAAGTAAGTATGTATGTATGCATTTATTTATTCATTCATTTAATTATTTATCTATCTCAAAACTTTTATCAGGAAAGACATGCTGAGATGGAACAGCTCATTTCCAGATGTGTCATGGGGGGTAGAGGGATAAGGAGAATGCAGCAGTATTTTACAATAGTTACACAAATAAAAGCAAGTTATACAATTAAGTAACAACAAAATGAACAAGTTGTGTTAGCCACCGCATAAGAAGAACAACAATACAATAAAGTTCAGATGGTAGCAAACTGTAGAGTGAACAAGCCATAGCTGGGTTCAGCAGGAAACAGTATTGGAAACTGGGGGGGAAAAGGGGCTATAGTAAAACACAAGGAGTGGCAGTGTGAAATTGGAGACCATTAGATTTCAGCCCAAGCCCAGAAACAGGGGCAACTGCAGGACTGAGTATGAATTCAAGAAAATATTTGAGTGAGTGAGTGAGTCAGTCAGTGACTTAGTGAATGCATGAGTAGGAGGAAGGTCCAATGTGAATGGTAAGGGTGAGATGTCCCTAAAGTTTGGAGAAGCAAAAGGAGAAAGCAGCTTAACCAGCAGAGGACTGTATTGGGTGGAGTGCAAGAGATCAAGGGCCAATGCTGTTGAAGAAGTAGGAAGTAGAAGGGGAAGTGAGACAGGAGGGAAAGGAGGGGGAGGGAACCAAGCCACAATTTGGAGATGAAGATAGCACAATGAATAAGACACCTGGCACCAAGAGAAGGAAAGAAGACAGAGTAATACAGCGAACAGTGGTCAGTTCTAGGGGGACAGTTCAGGACAAAGTGACAGAAGAAGTGAAAGAGGTGGTCCAGTCTGGCTAGGGTGGAACTGAGAACAGCACTGAAAACAGTGTCACCATAATATAAAATAGAGAGAACCACCTTTGAAAAGATCCCTCCACAGGTAGGAAGCTGGAGGTTCTATGTCATACAGGCGATCGCCAAATGGTAATCGCTGTTAGAGCCAGTGTACATCGCCAAAAATAAAACAGTGATGTACACACTCGCAGTGAAAACACTCCCTAGTATTTATGCAGGGGCTTGCCCCGCCCCCCTCAGTAAAAATATCAAACTCTGGGGGGTGCATGTCAGGGAGGGGGAGAACTGGCAAAAAAAAAATAACAGTCATGCGTAAAGCACAAAATACCCCAACCTTAAGCCCTGCACCCTCTCCATTAGAGCCAGTCACCCTCACCACAGCCCCACACAGCCAGCTCAGTGGCTTCCCACCTCATCACCTCTCACATACCTTCCATCCTTTCCTCTGCCTTTCCCCATTGGTACTCTTTCAGGGTCGCTGACCTTACAGGTGCTGAGATTGAGTCACGCAGACTCAGTCACCCTTTTCACAGGATACCGAAGCTGGATACTTGCTTTATTCTTGTAAGCAGACCAAGCTTGGGTGAAGTTTCTGGTGGATGGCTTTCGCATGTACTGAGACATGAAGGTGCTGATCCAACTAGACCCTTGTGTATTTAAAGGAGACATCCTCAATCACAACATCAAGTGTATCAAAGCAGGGGAAGGGGATCAGCCTGGCAAATCTCTGCCTTATGTCAAAAGTCATGGAGACCATTGTCATGGCATTGAGGACAACTCATTTGCCTGGAACCAGTGCTGGATGTTGATGCAGTTCAGTTGGAGGTCAGTGGCAGACAAGCCAAAGGCATATGTGTACATGTGAATGGATGCAGAGAAGCAAGCAGAGGGAAGGGTGGTGACTGCTCCGCCGACTTGGAGCTGTGTGCAATGTGTTTGAACTTGGCGCCTATTCTCTAAATGTTTGCTGACGGCGTAGAAGTTTAGATAGTTTTTTTTTCCTTTAGATACAACACTCTACTTGCAATATTGCTGTACTGTAATGGGGTTACTTTAAGAGATTTTATTTAAAGGCATTTTCTGCTTTCCATTCCTAGTTTCTGCTGACTGGGGACTAAATAATCATTTTAAAGCCATTCAAAACTGTGATGTACCTGGTATATTTTAAACTGTCCTAAGCTGCTCTTTCTTTGTTCTGTTCTGGCCTCCTCCTCCACTCTTGCTCCCTCTCCTCTATCTCCTTCCCCTCTGCAAGGTATTTAAGACTCACCTCACTCTCTATTCTTCACAGGACACCGGATCGGATCCAGCGAGGGTCCCGGCGTGGAGGTCGAGAGGGCTGCTGAACTTGCCCTCCCCCACCCCCCCAGCTCAAACACAAGCAAGGTAAAACCCCGTGGGAGCCAACGCCAGTTGGTTTGTGCTCAGCGTGAGTGTACTGCTATTCCGACCAAAAAGAAAAACTTTAAACTTAAAACTGTAATCTTACAAGCGCCTTTACCTCCAGGCCTTGCCAACTGCCACGCCGACTGCTCCGCCAACTTGGAGCTGTGTGGAGTGTTGGCCCCACTGGCTGCGCCAGCTCCCCACAGCCCCCACCACCACCCTTGGTCGACACTCCATTTTATAGCCATAGTCACATGGGGTGCCAGAACCAATCAGCCAACTTTTCCATTTGCAGGCTATATCTCCTCAACACTAGAGGGAGCCTGCTCTCTAAACCAATGTTTACTGCTACAAAACCACTCATAAGCATGTTCCTTGCAATGCTCTCATTCCTCCTACTACCACACCCAACCACCACCTTGGATCCCTATAAATCCCCCACAGACGTGCCCCTGCCCGAACCACAGCCCTTCCAGACACAGTATCCCTATTATCACTCATATCACAGTCCATCCACCCTTCTACCCATCTCCACTAACCCATCCCACACACTGGACCACCACTCTGCCCCCACTCACCCACCGCCAATACACAACCCCCTGTACCCTGAATACTATCACCGATGGTCACTCTCCTCACTAGCCACACCTGCCCTAATCTCGCTCCCTACCCCATGCACCACCCAACTGAGATCGTGGCAACCTCGAAAGCGTCTCACCCACAACAACCGCAGCCCCATGATGTGTGTAATTACCCTACTTCTCCTGCTCTCAGGAAATGTGCACCCAAACCCTGGGCCGGCCACTACTGCCACACCACTGCCCAACCATGGCAAAGGTCTCCGCATTGCATTTATGAATATATGTAGTCTCCAAGAAAACTACAGCACTCCAATGCTGGGTTGCGCAACACTCCCAGACATCCTTATGCTAGTGGAAACCTGGCTCTCCCAGTCTACGCCTGACTCAGCTGTCTCCCTCCCAGGTTTCACCCTGTTCAGGGCTGATCGGGTGGGCAAGCATGGTGGGTGGTGCAATCTGCTACTGGACTCCATTCTAGGCCATCGCTACCAACCCTGAGCTCTGTCATGGGGCACAAGCTATTACTTTGAAAATCACCTCGCATCCCGGTCGTGGCCCCCTATACCTAATCACCGCCTACATAACCCCATGTACGAAAAACATTGCTATCCACTCCCTTATAGACTATTTATCCACCTTGCCACATAAGGCTGAACAACTAATCTTGGGTGACCTAAACACCAATTGGCTCAGCCCCTCATCAGAAAATATAAAGGACGACCTCGCAGCCCATGACCTGTCTCAATTGGTCACTCAGCCCACCAGACTTAACCAAGCAAAGGGGACCAGCTCCCTCCTAGACATAGTACTCTCTAATCGACCACACAAGTTGAAATCGGTTAACGTTCTAGCGGACTCACTCAGCGATCATTCCCCTGTCCTGTGTTTCTGATCCTCCCCCACACTCAGCCCTGAGTATAACAGCACACTTCATCATCGATTTCTCCCCAGGGGCCTTGACAACCTCAAACGTCACCTTGCACAACTCGACTGTACCCCAATCACCCTTGCACCAGACATAAATACTGCCCTAACCTACCTCACTAGTGCCTTCAGCAATGCCTGTGACCTATTTGCTCCCATCACCATATCTTGCCCAAAAAAACAGGCTGCTGCATGGATATCCCCCACACTGATCCAACAACTAAAACAGAGGGACAACCTATGGCACATTGCAGTTGACTCCGGCAGAATGGCGGACAGGCAAGCCTATAGAACAGCCCGTAACCAATGCACCTGAGCCATCAAACAAGCAAAAGCCAGACACTATCAGGCTGCTTTAACATCCTCCTGGGGCTCAGCCAGAGCTTTCTGGGATAATATAAAAGAACTGAACGGCAAAACCCGCCCGCCCCCGTCTCAGATTGTTATCAATGGGGCTGTTTCGATGGACCAAACATGCATTGCAGACTGCCTAAACAAAACTTTCTCGGAGCTAAGCACGGTACTTCCTGCCCAATTCTTTGACCCCATCCCCCCATCAACTGCCACCACTACCTCCCGGCCCCTATTCCACTTCCGAACAATCTCACCCCATGACGCCAAACCTCTCCTCTTAAAAGCCTTCACCTCTCACAACCCGAATAGTGACCCTCTTGACTCCAGGATACTCCGCCTCACGATAGATGTCATGTTAATCCCCCTCACGAATATCATTAACAGATCTCTATGCCTTGGTCAATTCTCGGATGCATGGAAACAGGCTGAAATCACCCCTATCCATAAGTCCGGGGACCAAAACTACCAAATAACTACAGGCCAATATCCATCCTCCCCCCCCCCAAAGCCCTGGAGAAAATAGTATCCATACAGCTCATAGAATACCTATCTAAATATGACATTCTTTGCCCTGAGCAACATGGATTTCGCCCGAGCCACAGTACATCCACAGCCCTTCTGGAATTCTCCCACCAAATCCACTCTGCGCTTGATGGTGGGAAACTTGCAGGTGCAGTATTCATTGACCTGTCCAAGGCCTTTGACACTGTGTGTCACCCTGCTGATAAACACCCTTAGCCAACTGGGTTTCTCACCTGGCCCACTGAACTGGTTCTCAAGCTACCTACAAAACAGATCCCAAAGAGTCAAGCTAAATAGGACCCTGTCCACCAGCCTACCAGTATGCTCTGGGGTCCCCCAAGGCTCCATCCTTGGGCCCACCCTTTTCAGTCTCTTCCTAAACACCCTCCCAAGCTCCTGCTCAGACAAAATACTTCTTTATGCTGATGATGCAGTCATCATCGCATCACATTCGGACCCACTCCTGCTCCAAAGCACCCTGCAACGCACCTTCGACCAAGCAGAAAAATGGTTCAACAGCCATCGGCTAGTCCTAAACCTGAAAAAAACCAAATCAATGCTTTTTGCACACCATCAAAACAGCGCCAGTCACCCCCCCCTTCTCATCACCCCCAGCACACCCCACCCACTTGAACAGGTAACAACATACAAGTACCTGGGCATCACCTTTGACTCAGGCTTTACCTTCCACACTCATTTAAAAACCCTGTCATCAGCCATGAACTCCAGGATTGGTCTCCTCTATCGCCACAAAGACTGCCTCCCTGAATTTGCCTTAAAACTGGCCATCACCTCATCTGTGCTGTCACTGGCAGACTACGGACTCCCGATCTATGCAGCTGCAGACCCCACCGCCCTTACTAAAGTCCAGACCTCAATTAACAAAGCCTGCAGGCTCCTGACCGGTGCCCATAGCAGAACCCACACATGCCTGCTATACTCTACCTCAAACATACTCACATTTGAGGAACGGCTGAAATACCACACCTGCCTGCTGGCAAAAAAGACCCTATCTGGGCTATGCCCCCCAAGGGTCACCTCATCCCTGCAACAGACCACCCGGCCTGTGCTCACCCGTAACTCCACTAAAGCCACCTTCCTAGTACCTAGAGCAAGGACCTCTCTTTGCCAAAGATCCTTTCACCTTAAAGCACCGGCCTGGTATAACTCTCTCCCAGAGCACATCACAGGCATTCCCAGGATTGGCCAGTTCAAAATAGCCCTTCGAAAATACATTGTCGAGAGTCGGTGCTGTAACTGCTTGTAGTGGAACTGTTTTCTGTCTATTTAGTCCCTCCCAGACTTCCCTGGGTCCCTTGGATGACTAAGCACTGGTTCTATTGCAGACTATGATTTTTCCTGTATAAGTATAACAAATTGTGTTTGTTTATCAATGCCTGTATTCACCTGTATTGTAACCTCTGTCTAAACATCACTTGCTTGTTGTCCACCCTCCCTTCGACGAGGTACCTTTGTAAATGAGTCTCTGACTCAAAGGTTGTAAATCTGATTATTCAAATAAAACAAAAAAAAATAAATATGGAGATTAGAACAGCACCAAGAATGGACCCTTGGGGCACACTAGAGCAGATAAGGAGTGGAGGGGACAAGGTGTCATCAATTCAGACTGCTTGAGATCTGAGCTCGAGGCAGGAGTGGAACAACTTAGCTGAGAAGACAGAGTCCCCTTGCCTTAACCTTGTCCAGGAGGACAGGGTATGCAACAGTGTCAAAGGCTTTGGCCAATTCAGCAACAATGTAGGATGTTGCCAGGCCCTGATCTGTGTGGGATAAGATGGAGTCAGTGAGCCACAGGAGGGAGGTGTAGGTGGAGTGGGACTTCCTAAAACCAGACTTGTAGGGAGTAAAGAAGGAGGAAAAATCCTGAGGGAGCCAATGAGACACTTGTGGGGGAAAGGAAAGCGGGGTAGAGGAGGGAGTATGGCGAAGGAGGGAGGATGGGCAGAGACTCATGAGTGCTTCAAGGTGGATTCAAGGGGAGAGGGGAGGCTGCACCCAGGAATCCAGGGAGAATGGGACTGGAGGAAGGGAGGGTGGGAGAGGGTGAAGTGGAAGGGAGATGGATAGGAGAGGAAAAGGGTAGGTGGGGTGGCATTAGAGGCTGGTGAAGAGGGGGAAAAGAGAATGGGTAACATGCAGCATAATGGCAAAGTGAGAAAGCAGTTTCCCTGGATGGACTGATAAAAGTAAGGGGATGCAACAACTACCACTTAGGGTTGTGCCCAGTTGATGAATGCTGTGATTAGTGTGTATGTTTGTGTGTGGGGGGGGGGGGTAATGGGCTAGACCCAGATAGAGAGGGTCCTGATTTGAAGTGGGTGAGGATAGGGGCTTCACCCAAATAGGATACAAATATGTGAATGCGGATGAGGATATGAGCTTTACCCAGAAAAGGACTAGGCTACATACTGACAATTAACCTGGAAGGGGACATCACACACAGACAGGAAGGGTAAGTACATAAAACACCAGGGTGGAACAGCTAATGAAGCAGATGGTTAGGCAAGATAAACTATAGCAATGCAGTCAAACAGGCTGAATAAAAAGGGTATGATACCTCTACTCCTTAGGTGCACTGTGAGGCTGGGGGCAACACTGAGTGCTTTAACCACCCAAGAAGTGGCAGTATCCCATGATATATACCACCCTAGGTGTAGTACTGTGATTACAAAATGGCCCCAATGGCAGATCCTAGAATTTAGTTTTGAACTGGAATAATTTACTGAGATATGGTCACTGATCAAGGAGTGATTGAAGCCGACCTGGTGGCGTAGGGGGCTGAGGCGCTGGCGCCTTACCTTGACCCACGACGGTGATCTGGGTTCGGGAATGGACTCAGAACACCAGGGGCTGGCAGGGGAAGGAGAGGATTGAGTGTCCGTAGGACTGCTCTACTCTTCTGGGGTGGGTAGTGGGTTGATGTTGCGCTGCGGCAGCCCCTGGTGGAGACCAAGAGCACAACAGACACATGCAGGGGACACACCAGAAAAGCAGAAATACCGCCTCACTTTAAGCTGGATGACAGCTGCCCGGCTCTCTGGTGCCATTCATGTCCCTACTGAGTTCTCCATCCCAGCAGCACCCTGGGGCCAAGTGTAGCACTGGTTTGCTCCCCCCGGGCTGGTGTAATCCCCCTCGGAGGAGTGGGACCTATCCAGAGAAGGGTTACTCTGGGTTACCCTCGGGTTGGCTGCTATATGGGACCGGAGGATCGGAGGGCAGATGGACCAGAGCACGCAGTGGCAACCCTGAAGAAAAGGCTGAAGTGGAGCACGTCGGGAAGAGGTAAAAAGATAATACAAAAAAAAAAAAAAGAGTGTGACTGTGTGTCTCATACAGCAGTTTGAGAGCCCATAAAAAGCTTATTGAAATAACGTGCTGGGCTTAACTGTAGCTGGCAGCAGTCCAGAGATATTAGTGACTGTCTTCTTTATTTGATACTACTCTGTAACCAGTTTTTGAAGCTTGTGATGTCACACATTCCTCCCAGATAGCAGTCGCGCTCTGATGTAATCCAGGGGGTACAGCTTAAGGAGTGGCTAGCCCCTGAAACAACACAGGCAAAATCCAGAAAAGCTGCACTCCTAATACATAGACGCTCAGACGTGTATCTCTCATTTTTAGAACATTTATTTGCAAAATGCACACATGAGATCACAGAGCTTAATGCCAGTCACTGTATAAGAAGTTGATGCCCCAGCACTTCAACAGTGAAGGCTTTCATTTTCATTTCATTTCAGGGTTTAACCATTGAGAACAGTACTCATTTAAAATTGTGACCCAGGGCAGAATACATGTATTACAGCAATACACAAATACATACCTTACACAATTCAAGAGTACAAAAATACAAATCTAAGAAACACAGTAATTTACATTACAACATACATACATTTAAACATATCTAACCAATTATTGCACAACTCTTTATTTGTTTTTTTACTGTATCAATAACCCATCGTTTGAGAATTCTCATTGATGGAGGTCTTCCATTTACCAAACAAAACCTTATTGACAAACTATTCCATAATTGGGGAACTATATAACTAAAACAATGACCTTTCAGTAGTTGACAGTGGTACTACCAATTCTCTGTATAACGCTTTCCTCAAGGTCAGATTTAAGTTCCTAACCATCAACCTTTCATAAACAAAATCTGGAATATCCCCCTGTGCACTTTTATATGCAAAAATGATCTTATGATATTTTCTCCTATCTGTTAGGGAGAACCAATCTAATTTCTCATACATCAAACAATGGTGTGTATCTCCAGGACACCATAAAATTAATCTTGCTAACCTACTATAGAGAACCTCTAATTTTTGTAACTTAACTTGACTGGCATGACCATATAATATATCCCTAAAATCAATTAATGGTAACACTTGGGTTTCTATTATTTTCTTTAACAAAGTACTTCCTAAGATGTTTTTATTTCTATATATCATCAGGCTTCATCAGGGGACAGAGAATTAGAGACCTTCTCATCATTAGTCTCTAATTTATAATGTCATACTTAAATGACAGGTACACAAAAACATTTTTTAACATGAATGTCAGTGAACTTTTACAGAAAATTGCAAAAATTTCCTGCACCATGTTATACAAAATAATCCAAGCAGTGAATACAAAATGTATTATTTACACATCAATCTAGGATCCTGTAGCAGTTATGTACTGCAGCTAAGCACGGACTGGAATCTGCACAAAATTAAGTGCTAACGAATAGATGTCCACACTCCCACAGATCCATAGTGTGACCCCCCACCACCATTTTTCCTGGACAGTTCCTCAGGATCTATGGAAACATGGTCCAGGGAGTAGGGAAGGAGAGTATAGAAAGGTAAAAGTGCATTCGCGTCACAAGATTTCAGACTAAAAAAAGGGGCAGGGGGCACTGAAGCAAAATATTTTGTTTCAGAATAGCATACAATTGAGTACAACTTCAAAATACAATATCACAAAACATTCAGAGGAATGGTTTCAAATCTCACATTTCATTGAGACCTCTGGGATTCACAGTGTCTAATTTGTAAATCTGTTGCCTTAGTATTAGTCTCACATGGTCACCTCCCCTTCCTGCAGGTTTAGCATTTTCAATATCCATAAATCTGAGATATTTAGGGACAGCATCACAACAGTCCCAAAAATATCTCCCAATCAAAGTATACAATCTCTTGCTTATAATGGAGTGGCTATGCCCCTGAATCTGCTCTTTTTTTTTTTAATCATTTAACACTTTTTGGCCCCAGACAGCCCCCATCAGCCAACCCCCCAGCCCCATCACCCAGAATTACCAGGGCTTACCTCATGCCCAGCTCAGAAGAGGATCCTGCTGGGAGTCAGTCGCCATCCTACATGGCGTTTTTTCTGTTTGTGCCCAGAGGCCCCAGAAGTGGGGCCTTGTATGCTTGTGGAGGCACATTGGTCTGACCTGGTAATGGCCCTTTTCCTCCCCACCCCAAGCCTAGCGTACTATTCTCCTGGCCTGTGCTGACCCCAGCCTCCACCAGGTGTCAGCCATCAGCTGGAGGAAGCCCTATACCCGGAGAGGAAAGCTTTTTCCTGTCAACAGCTCCATCCAGCTCCACCCCCCCATTGCTGGCCTCCGATGGCCTGAGTGCATTCCTGAACCCAGGTCACCGGCATGCTGCGAGGTAAGGCATCCAGCACCTCAGCCCTCAGCACCATCAGGCTGGCTCGAATCTGCTCTTTTAACATTCTGACTGTCCTTTCCACAGAGCCAAGGCTACCTGTGCACCAGACAAAATATACCACAAAAGTAGTGTTACATGAAATGAATTTCCCAACTTCCACCAAGCTGTTGTTACTTGGGCTTTGCAGAGTTTTTCCTGTCTAAAACTACTGGCACACATTGCAGTTAATGCATTTGTGGCAACCATTGGGTTTAATAGATAGCCATGTGCTATTTGCAGGTTTTGAGGAAGAAAATTGGCTGTGTACTAGCCGATCCCTAATATTTTTGCTCCTTCTGAATGTAACTCTGGGGTTCTTTCCAGCTACCATGCCCACTGTCTTGTCCCCCTGAAGTGTGGCCAGTTCCTCCAAATAATATTTCCTATTTTTTCCAGCTATATTAAATTCAGTTGAAAATGTCACTGGGACCCACACATTTTTCTTGTTCACTCTCTGCATTATTAAATCCCTCTGTTTTTTTAGTCCTCACTTCATTGAAAGCTTTATTCAAACGCTCCCCCCCGTAACCTCTGGCTCTGAACCGTTCCATGAGTTCAGATGCTTGGCATTCAAAACCTGCATCTTCGGAACAATTTATGTGTATGCACAGAAATTGGCAGTAGGGAATGGAATTCTTCAGGGATTCAGGATATGCACTGGCATACCTTAATACAGAAGTGGTTGCAATTTCTTTTCTAAAGCCCTTTGCCGCCACCCTCTTGTTTGCTACATCTCCTGTGAAGGTGACGTTCAAAAAATCAGTGTTTACTGCACTAATTAATAGTTGAGGTAAATCTCAAATTCAGATTATTACTATTAAAGAGCCACTGACACCTCAAGAAGAACATTCAAAAGCATAATATTTGGACTCAGCGCAGCTTGTATTTCTCATCAGCTCAATATTGCTTATCCGTATTATTTATTACTGAAGTCATTTGCTTCAAAAATAGGATAGTGGGGGCATGGCCTGACACCGAGCATGATGGAAGCTTAACTTCAGTGCTCCTCACTGATAAACTGCATCTAGCATCATCCTCTGCTATCTAAGGCTATAAATAACATCTTACCCACGAGAACAAAGTAAGGAGAGATATTACAGCTGTCGAGAATACTTTTGTTAAGATATATTTACAATCCTCAGCATTTCTGGAGATCTTGGTGAGACCCTGCAAGGCTTCATAATGGCTTACTCTGATAAGCAACCAAATCATCTTGAGAAAATAGAAGAAATGTTTAACAAACTATCTATGGACATGAATGACTTAAAATCTGCCACTCAATATAATACACAGACGATGAAAAACATTGACTCCAGGCTGGCTTTCACTGAAAATAAAGTCCGTCTTAACGAAGAATCTATACAGGATCTAAAAACGACTATTAGGTCTCAAGACCGAGTGATTAAAGAACTACAATCAAAAATTGAGGATCTAGAAAATAGAACCCGAAGAAATAATCTCCGTATATTTGGATTTCCTGAAGGAACGGAGGCTAAAAACACCACAGCTTTTTTACAACGAGAGCTGCCACATATACTACGTCTCCAAACCGGCAATGAGCTAATCATAGAACGCTCTCACCGATCATTAGGCCCAAAACCCTCTGCAGAACAAAGACCGAGACCTATAATCGTAAAATTCCTTAATTACACCAATGTAGAGTTAATTTTACAGAAAGCAAGGGAAATCGGACAACTTAATTGGCATGATCACAAAATCTATATATATCGGGACTTTTCAAAAGAACTGTCTTTGAAACAGATTGCTTACACTGCTGCCAGATGTTTTATGCACCAGATGGGACTTCGTTTTACTTTAAGGTACCCTGCAACCATGCAGATCTACATAGGGAATTCATTTAAGGACTTTTACAATCCTGAATCTCTCATGTCATTCTTGAATAAATATACATTAACCGGTGATAGTGAATTCATGACCCGACAAGCTCTACCTACACCTAATCCTCCGACAAATACTAGTCCTGATAAAATAAGCAACATGGATAACTCAAAGGAAATGGATCACATTTTGGTTCCCTCTGACAAGTCATTGAAGGGGCAGATTAGTCCTGTACAAAGTGAACCAACTTTCAAAACAACTCAGTCTGCAACGCGTAATTGTAGCCATGAGATTTTAAACAAGAACATCTCCAAATCTAATTCGGAGGCACTAACCATCCCAAACGTCACTGTACAAAATAAATATGCAGTGCTTCAAGATCTACCTTCTCTCTGTGATGGCTCTGAGGCAGAGTCGGGTACTTTGACGAGGGAAGAAGCAGACTGCGAGCGGATGGAGGCTTCCTGGACGTGTGGTGACGCGAGTTCCCCAGTTAAATTCGTTGAACCTCCAAAGAAAAAGCGCCGTGGCAAGAGCAAGTACAAAGGAGATATCACTCCTTCTAAATATTCGAGATAAATATCCCGATGACTGCCTAACGCATTGCGCTATACTTGGATGGTGCTGTAAGCATAAATAGTTGGAATCCCGATTCCTTATATTTGTTACAGAGGATCTATCCTCTACCCTGGTTATATTAATGGAGGGGCTGAGATAAAAGGAGAATCAGAGGTTTTATTTGGATGCGAGGTTGCAAGTGGCTGTGTCGGGACTCGAATCTATGAACTGCCACAGATGATAACTTGCAGACTGCCGCACTTCATGCGTAGATGTAATTGGAATTGAATTTCTCCCTAATATGGCTCGGTAACATCGTTTTGATGGTTGGGTTTATCTATGGAGTGGTGTATTTATGTACTCTTCATTTTGGTCGAGGCTGGACAGTCTGATCATAAAGAGATCAGCTTCTAATACTACAATATTGCATGGGATCCTTATCTCTGACATTGCACTCCAAAGCTAAAGTTATTCTTACTATGTTCCAGTCCTATAAGCAGGGCTTATAAGAGAAGTGCACTTATATATCTGGAGTTTAAATAATTCATAGGAAGTCTGTTGCAAAATCGTTATTTCTAATATCAATTAATATGAAGGACTGTTATATAATGTAAATTCTCTAACCTTCTTCATAACAGCTAATGGATCCACAGTCTGGAATCATTTGAAATTTTGTCTATATCATGATATTTATGTTTTTGCAGCTAAGGGCCTTTTTTTTTTTTTTTTTAACTTTCTTCTATTTCTTATATTTTACAATGCAAAACGAATGGGAAATCCTCCTTGTTAGACAGAGATGATAGATAATTTACTATAAAGGTGCAATTATAGTTACTTAATATTGGCTGGATTAAAGACTTAGCATCTATTGATTATGTTGTGCTAGCATACTATATATTATTTGTATATATTATTATACTTTTAGAGGTTATCTCATTTATTATAATTGTATAAACGGACTTGTGTAAACATCCTTTTTTTTTTTCTCTCTTACCAGAGGTGATGCTAGATACAGTAATGTTAGTGGAAACTAATATCTTTAACTTTAATAGAGTAAAGTCACATAATATTCATCACCCTACTTCAGGGGTTATTACAAACCATAACATTTAGATATTGTTGGATAAATTCTGGTTGAGTTACTGTCTTAAGGAAGTTTGGATAGCATTTTTCCCTTATTTTATTTGTGGCTTCCCTACTTCCTGACTGATAAGCTACATCCTAGAATACAGAGAAGTGGTCTTGGTCCTAGTTTTTTTTTGTTTCTCATTCCCTGTACTTAGACCGACCTTATCCACTCTGTATATCTTAGATGATAGTCTTACTTTATTGTTACAAGTTTTTGATGTTTAATATTGTTAGAATTACAAAAGTTAGAAGAGCTGCATCCAAGGGAACCAGATAGAAGAATATATTTTTCTAGTCTATCAATCTTAAAGCATAGCCAACATTTCGATAATAAGTAATATTTACTACAAATTGATCTGTATGTCATTGTTGAATATAAGTCTGCATTATTGTCCCTGACATTATACTTATTATATAGTAGATTAATAACTTAATATAAGATGGCTAATTTAGCATTATGTACATGGAATGTCAAGGGACTTAATGCACCGAATAAACGCAAACAAGTTTTAAATCACCTTAAGAAACACAAAGTACAAATTGCGTTTTTGCAAGAAACTAAATTGCTGGATGCAGACAATGATAGATTAAAATGTGACTGGGTCGGTCAGGTGTTCGCAGCATCTGCCACTAAAAAAAAAAGAGGTGTTGCTATATTAATACATTAAAAACTGAGATGGACACCCTCTAATATTCAGAAAGACACGGATGGTAGATGGCTTATTATAACATTTAATACCCCATCAGGGCCATTAACTATAGTTAATATCTATGCGCCAAATTCAGATGACCCTCAATTTTTCCAGAATTTGACTCAAATATTAATTACATCAAATATAGTCAACTCTCCAGTATTATTTGGAGGGGACTTTAACTTTACCCTAGATACATACATGGATAGGAGTAATGGCTCACTAGATTGTCACCCCAAAAGCTTAATTATTACTTCTCAGTTAATGCGGGACTTGGGCCTATCCGATATATGGAGAACCCTCCACCCCAGAGATAGAGAATATACATTTTATTCTTCACGCCATCAGACTTATAGCAGAATAGATTATTGGCTAACTTCTCCTACAATAACTGCCAACATAATTGAAGTCAACATCCTTCCATTAATTATATGGCTCATGCTCCAGTTAAGCTTTTATTTACTGGGGTTCCCCTCACAAAATCCTCCATGTGGAGATTAGATCCTTTATTGCTAGAGGATCCAGAATTTCTACCTTGGATAAAAGCACAAATTGAAGAATTTGTAGATCTCAATGACCAAAGATACTTCCATGGGTACTACATGGGAAGGCTCAAAGTTACACTACGGGTAAAATAATCAGCTATCGACTCACAGGAGGAAACTTAGAACAACAAATTAATAATCTTGAAAATCTATTGGAAACAAAACAAAGATTATATTCTAGTAATTCTCATCCGATCCTTCCTCGAATTTGCACTATGAAATTTTGCAATTACGAATGCAAATTAATGAACTAATCTCTAGGAAAACAGAGATTGCTTTACTTAGAATAAAACAAAAATTCTGGGAAGGTGGGGAGAAAGGGAGTAAAATACTTGCCTACAGACTCAGAATGCAACAAATGGAACGTCACATAGCTGCCTTAAAAGATCATACAGGGAAGATTCAAACTAATGAACCTGCTATTAACCAGATAATGACATCCTTCTATAAAAAACTTTATTCCTCATCTCATTCATCATCATCTTCAGATGTCTCCTTTTTCTGGATAAACTAGCACTCCCCTGTCTCTCACAGGATGTAATACATTCCTTAGATACACCGTTCACTGTAGAAGAAATAAAGAAGGCCGTTCACTCTCTTAAATCCGGGCATTCTCCGGGTGGAGATGGCTTTCCTGTCGAGTTTTATAAGCTTCTTGATGAACAATTATGCCCTTTACTATGTAAGGTATTTCATGAATCTTCTCTGATAGGATATCTGCCTTATACTATGACAGATGCAACAATTACAATTCTTCCAAAAAAAGACAAGGACGCTACCATCCCTGCTAATTATCGTCCAATATCTTTACTTAATACAGATGGCAAGATTTTGCTAAGATTTTGGCAAACCGTATAGAACCATATATTCCCAAACTAATTCACAAATCTCAAGTGGGCTTTGTTAAGGAAGGACGGGCTCTGATCATTTGCGCTCCTAATTAATCTTATCTACAGAGCCAAGTCTCTTAACTCTCCAGCGGCAGCCATTGCTATAGACTTTGAAAAAGCTTTTGACTCTTTGGACTGGAATTTTCTCTTTTTGGTTTTATCCCGATTTGGTTTTAGCAACCAATTTTGTTCTTGGATTAAACTTCTTTATACAAAACCTCATGCCAGGGTACTTACCAACTCTACATTGTCACAGTCATTTATACTAGAAAGGGGTACCAGGCAAGGATGCCCTCTTTCACCATCTCTTTTTATCTTAGCTCTGGAAACTCTTGCTGCTTTTCTCAGACAGAGTAACGATATAAAGGGCATTTCTATTGGTCATACGCAATATACAACACTGTCATATGCTGATGATATGTTAATCTTGCTAGAAAATCTAAAAATATCTGGAGAATCACTTAAAAATACTTTCAATCTTTTTTCCAGGCTTTCTGGACTTACAATTAATTATCAAAAGTCTGAGGTATTACCACTAAATAAATATTGTATGCCCATTATGAATATACATCTGGGTTTTCGCTGGTCTCCAAGAGACATTACTTACTTAGGGATTAAAATATCAACTGATTTAGATAAGATATGGGAAAACAATTTACGTCCGTTACTTGCAAATATTAAAGCAGATTTAGATAAATGGAAAAATCTGAATCTATCCCTATTTGGCAAGATATCTGCAATTAAGATGAACATTACACCTAAAATTCTCTATCTGTTTGCCTGTATTCCACTCAAGATTTCTCCCTTTCTGTTGAACAATATTGATAAAATTATAGGAAACTTTCTATGGGAAGGCTGCATTCCAAGGTTTAACCGTATTAAATTATGATCTCATTGGTCTCAGGGTGGTTTTGGATTACCATGGTATACGGCTTATCTGTGGGCATTCAGAGCTTCACAAACTATTAAGTGGTTTATTAAACCCAATTATAATGCACCATTATGGTATGATATGGAAGCCTCTTTGTCTCCAGGACATACACCTAACAGCAACATCTACTTTACATTATCCCCTAAGTTAAAAAAGCATCCCATAATTAATGCATCTATTTATTATTGGTTTAAAATGCATAAATGGCTTAAATCTGATCCCTCCCCTTTACCTTTTACACCCATTTGGGGTAATCCAAAATTTTACTAGAGAATAAACCAATATATTGTAAATCATGGATGTACAAGAATATTCTGTTTTTGAACGATATCTTAACTGACAATGGTAACACATTAAACTCTTTTAATAATCTTCAAATAAAATGGAATATACCTAAGAAAGAATTCTGGAAATATTTACAAATCCGTAATGCCATATTCTCTAACCTTCAACAAATCAATAAGTCAGAACCATCGCTTTCATATATAAATATGTGGATTAATACCCCCCATGGCTTAATCAGTAAAATATACAAGCAGATCAGAGATACATTACCGAGCCAATCGCTTTTAGCCAGAGATAGATGGAATTGGATACTAAATGTAAATATTACAGATTTTCATTGGAACAGTTGTTGGAAACTTTGTCATGACGCCTTTAAAGACATGTAGTAGGTTGATTCAATTTAAAATTTTCGTTTATGGTATAAAACACTGTCTCATTTATATAATATAGGTTTAATACCCAATAATAAGTGTTGGCGCTGTGACTGCATAAATGGAGATCTCTTACATATATTGGTCATGTAAACCTATATCTAACCTATGGCAAGCTGTCCATAATTTAGTCACTCAGATCATCAGACATGACATCATTTTTGAACCTAAATTTTGCCTTTAGGAATTATAAATAATAATATAAATTTAACAAAATACCAACATAAATGGCTGCAGATCTTATTCATGCAAGTTAAGAGACTGACTTTAATTCACTGGAAAACTCAGCTAATACCTACTCAGGATATTTTAAACAATTTGACTTACATCGCCTCCCTGAGAGAATTTCATATCTGATAACAGACCGACTCAATGAGTTCTATCTGTGCTGGCAGGATTACTTAAATTTTCTTCAAACTCATAAGTGATAAATATCATTCAATGTCTCTTTCTCTCTCTTTAAATAGACATATTTCAAGTACAGATTCAGTTGTATAAACAACCTTCTATGCAGCTCCTATGTTTGGCACAAAACTAATAATTACATTAAATGGAACTTTTCTTTTTCTTTTTCTTTCCTCTATTATATTTACATTATAGTACAAGCTGATAGATATATATTGTGTAAAGTGAATATACAAACCCTTTATTAGGGTGTTATACATGCAACTTAGTATACTGGTAACTTGACAAATCAATATGCTTAACATATTACTACCTTTATTACCTAGTATATAATGTGAAATTTTACCTATTTCAGGTAATGTATAATGTACTATATGAAATGGATAAATCTTAATAAACAAATTAACTGAGAAAAATAGGATAGTTATTTCTTGAGGGTTCATCAGTTCCTATTGCTTCTTCCCAACCTGATGTCATAATACTCTGCTTGTGAAATCACAGTTATTCCCATGGCAACAGACTGTGATGTCACAACAGGGCATTTTGATTTCAAGTTGAGAATAAGCTATAGAGACAGATGAACTCTGAAGGATAAAGATCTTGTATTGTGGGAATTTCTTCAGTAATAAATTGTGGAGAGGTGAAATCTCTGTACATGGTCTATGAAATATAAGCTGACGTGTCTAAATATTGTTTTCCAAAGTTTTCTCAAAGGTGTCAGCTGCTTTTTAAGCCAAGTAACAAACTCTCTAGCCGAGTCTACAGTCCCCCCCATACACAGATACAATCATCTATGTACCTGTGCCAGCATTTAATGTATTTGAGAAAAGGGTTAACCACAGCGACATAATCGAGCAGACTTTATAGATCTGTTTGCCTTTATCTGCTGGCAAATTTTGCATGTTCGTATGTAGGATTATAGATGGTCTGTTGCTCCCATAATCCAAGGAATACATTTGCATAAGCAGGAGCCATAGAGGCCCCCATAGCAGTAAAACATATTTGTAAAAAAATATTCCCGCTCAAATTGAAAACATTATGAGTACGGCCAAATTCTAAGGCTTTAGTGAGAAAGTTAGCAGGGGTGACTTGTCTGTAAGGGCCGTTTATTCAGGAGGCTTCTGCACGCTGCAACAGTATCAATATCAATATTGCATGAAGAAATCTATAAAGCCTCAGCATCCACACTTAACTGCACACAACTGTTTTCCCACTTAAAGTCTGTAAACTTTTTCAAAGCATCCCCTGTGTCTGTCAGAAAAGGTGGTAGGCTGTAACCGCCCTCTGCAAAAAAGAAATCAATGAAACAACTACATTTTTCAAAGACCCATTGCTTGAAACGATGGGTCTCACTGGAGGATTTTTCAGATCTTTATATATTTTAAGGAGCACATACTGTGTGGGCATGACTGGATGATCACAGAACAGGTATTTTAGTTCATCGTTTGAAATGGATCCATCTGCCACCCCCTCCTGAAGTAAAGACATCAATTATTTTTTAAAAGTTTTAATTGGATTGCTTCCTAACTTTTTATAGTTACTTTGTTCACTGAGAAGGCCTTCTCACAATAGTTCTATAGTGTTCTTTATCCAAAACTACTATGTTACCCCCAACCCCACCCTGTCAGCTGGCTTGATAACAATTTTTTTCACGGAGGATAGTTTCTCTAAAGCCAATTTTTCAAGGGGGGTTATATTTACACTTGCCACTTGTGGACTGGTTCAGAACATATTTCACCTGTTGTTGCACTGTTTTTTCATACACATTTGTGGTACTGTTAATTGCAAATGGGCAAAAA
Organism: Neoceratodus forsteri; assembly: GCA_016271365.2. Lineage (NCBI taxonomy): Eukaryota > Metazoa > Chordata > Ceratodontiformes > Ceratodontidae > Neoceratodus > Neoceratodus forsteri. The sequence goes on from CM028134.1 coordinate 39,283,543, forward strand.
TCTGACTTCACTTTAAATAACTTATCTCTAGTTTTTACTAATTCACTCAAGCTGTCGCCTGTGATCATAGTGTTATTTTCATCCCATAAGTCCATAAGAGTTCTAGAATTAATGCTGCCCACACTCTCGTCGGTAACATTCATGTTTAACTCCAATTCATCAAGTAGAAGCAAGGAATTTCCTGAAGATTCGTAATAATATAATCAATGTCCTCATGGTCTAGATTTTCATGCAGTTCCAAAAATCCCATATTGTCCAATTTCTTTGATTCCTTTTCTTTGGTGGAAAAAAAATAGTGTAGTTTAATTTTTCTGAAAAATTCGAATAAATAAATCCACGTGGATCTGGAAGTCATTTCTTTGTGGCATTAGTACAAAATCTAACCCTTTTGCAAGTACTGTTTCATCTTCCTTTTTGAGTCGTACACTCCATATATCTAAAATTTGAAGCTGGTTTGTTTCTTCTCCCTCAGGGTTCTTCTCAGAGTAATGCTTTCTACTTCCCCTCCTTCCTCTCCTAGTTCTCGAGCCTGTACTTCTCTGACCATTTTCTAGTTCTTTAGTTTTTGAATAAAATATTTTAGATTTTCCTCTCCAATATAACCTTACATCTGCTCTATCTTTTCCTGAGGATCATCTTCTGTTAGTTTATGTCTGTTTAGATATCACTGACTGATATTTCTTATTGTTTTTTACAGATCTGGAATCTTGTGAAGCTAATCCACTTCTACCTTTCTATCCTCACCTTCTCTACTCCCTGAACCATGTACCCATAGATCCTGAGGAACTGTCCAAGAAAAAATGCGGGGGGGCCACGCTATGGATCTGTGCTAGTAAGGACATCTATCCGTTAGCACTTAATTTTCTCCAGATTGCAGTCCATACTTAGCTGCAGTACATAAAGTAACTGCTATAGGATCCTAGTTTTCAGATTGATGTGTAAATAATCAATTTTGTATTCATTGTTTGGATTATTTTGTATAACATAGTGTAGAAATGTTCACAATTTTTTGTAAAAGTTCACTGACATTTATGTTAAAAAAAGTTTTGTACCCCTGTCAGTCAAGTATGACATCATAAGCTGGTGACTGACCCACTGACAAAGCCTTGACTGGTGAAGCGCTGAGGCATCAACGTCTTACATTGTGACTGGCATTTTTCTCTGTATCTTCATGTGTGCATTTTGTAAATAAATGTCCTAAAAAAGAGTGATACACGTCTAAGCTTCTATGTATTAGGAGTGCAGTTTTTTCTGGATTTTGATGTCACACATTGTAGTTAGGCAGAGCTTAATCCTCTGTTACATCATGAGGTTCCAAAATGGTGGCAGTTTAGTATCAAAATACCTCTGCATGATGTACAAGATATCACATGACGATATATTAAGAGCAGACTTAAAAATGACCTATAACACAGGAGGCTGTAGCACCAGAAAACACAAGTTGCAATTTGTATTGCCTAAGTGGAACACAAATAAAAGGAAGAACTGGTTTACTGTAAGGGGGGTGCCAGCATGGAACAACTTACCTGCAAGTATTGTGGGAAGCTCGAGCATTGATATATTTTAAACAAGCTTAGACAAACATCTCTTTTACAAAACTACTAAATTTTAGTGCAAACGGGCAAGCATAATGGACATAAGTCTCACTGCTTGAACTAACTTATGAAACTTATGAAAATAGAGAAGACTTAGTCAAAGGTGTCTTTGGACTTCTGCTACCTACAGGAAGTGGTGTACAAATTGTAAAAATTTGCTTCACAAATTTTCCACAATTTGCAAAGTTAGTCTGCCTAACACACAAATACAATGAAAAAACAAACAAAAAAAACTAGATAAACATGTGGGGAGTAGTACAATGTAATGGCTGTGGGGCAGCAGTCTTCCGGGAGTCTTTCTGGAGGCTGAGATGCTGCCCTATTTGCAGACAACTATCTTCCCTGAGGGAGGAAGTTGCCTGTCTTCAGGCCGCACTGGACAGTAGTAAGGAAACCTTCCCCCAGGCCACACTGGACAGTAGAAAGGGAACCTTCCCCATCCAGGGAGCACTAGCGCCACCACCACTACCTCAGAGGTTGCAAAAGCACAGCAGTTGGACCACAGTGGGCTCAGGGAGGGTGAGGAGGGTGGAACAGAGGCACACCCAGTCAGTTGTTCCACTCCACAATCCATACACCATTCTGGGGGAGCATAACTCCGCTATGGATGCACCCGAAGAGAAGACTGATGATAACTGTCACAAGGGAGGCCCACAGAAAGGAGGCAGAGGACACCAAAGGGAAAGGAAGCAGCTCCTGGTGAGGGACTCAATTATTAGGGATATAGAACTGGGGGGAGCCGGGAAAAATGAAGTAAGGTGCCTGCCTGGTGCCATGGCTTGGAGGGACAGGAAGCACATCCTCAGGATCACGAGAACAGCTGCAAGGGATTCTGAGCTGGACATAATTGTCCACCTAGGGACAAATGATTTGGCTCATCATGAGATTAGAGCAGTGCAGGAGGACATTGCAGAGTTGGGGAGGGACCTAAGAAGAGTAGCACACACAGTATCCTTCTCAGAGGTGCTGCCTGTCAAAAGCATGGGGGAGGCGAGGGTAATTGGCACCATGCAGTTTAATGAATGGTTGAAAAAATGGTGCGGAGCACAGGGGTTTGGCTTCATCGGGGACTGGGGTTCCACCTGGAGGGACACCAGCCTATACTTGCAGGATGGTCTGCATCTGTCCAGGAAGGGAATAAGTCTTTTGAGCAATCGGTTTAAATGCTTCATTGGCAAGCTTTTAAACTAGTCAAAGGGGGAGGCACTGACAAGTAGCAGGAAAATCCCAGCCTCTCCCTACAAAACAGGGTACTAAATGAGAAAAAGACTGAGGTAGAACGGTCAGTGGGGGATGCTGCAACAGAAGGTAAAGCCATCAAAAAATGGAGAGCAATGAGTACTAATGCCCGTAGTCTGGGTAACAAGCTTCCTGAATTAGTGGCCTTGATGGAGGAGGAACATCTGGATATCGTGGCAGTCACAGAAACATGGTACACACAAAACCATGACTGGGACATAAACATACCAGGATACACTGTCTACAGGAGGGACAGGGAGGCTAAAAGAGGAGGAGGAGTAGTTCTTTACATAAGGGAAGGAATAAAAGCAACAGAACAAAAGGGTAAACAGGGAGGAGAAGAAGCACTGTGGGTAAATTTGGAGACAGGCAATGGCACCACAATACGCACAGGGGTTGTATACAGACCCCCTTCTCAGGGGGAGGAAATGGACAGGAAATGATAGAAAGTATACTTAGAATGGCAGAAAAAGGGGAGATATTGCTGATGGGTGATCTGAATATGCCAGATGTTAACTGGAGTGCAGTTGCAGCTGCCACTTTGAAGAGTGCAGTTTTCTAGATGCCCTACAGGGGGCATGCCTTAGACAACTAGTACTGGAGCCCACTCAAGAGGGAGCAATATTAGACTTGATTCTCTCAAATAGAGATGGAGAGAGGATTACAGATGTAGAAGTGGGTAGCCATCTGGGAACTAGCGACCATCGAACAGTATGGTTCACAATAAACACAGCAATAGAGTCAAGCCATACAAAGACAAAAGTACTGGACTTTAGGAGGGCTGACTTTGCCAAAATGGGTGAGTGCCTAAAGAATGCACTAGCAAATGGGCAGGAAGGAGGTGGAAGAACAATGGGGAATAATAAAAACTGCCATCACAGAGGTAGCGAGCCTTTGTGTGAAGCAAATAAACAAAACAAGGCGATGTAAGAAACCACTATGGTTCTCAAAGGAAGTGGCAGTGAAGGTTCAAGAGAAAAAGAAAGCATTCAGGAAGTACAAGGAATCGCAGAAGGAGCAGGACAGAGAACTGTATCAGTTAAAGCAAAAGGAGGCTGGGAAGGCAGTCAGAACAGCAAAGGCCCAAACTGAGGAAAGATAGCCAACTCAGTTAAGAAGGGGGATAAAACCTTTTATAGGTACATCAGGGAGCAAAGGAAGACCAAGGGAGGGATAGTGAGGCTTAATAAAGGGAGGGAGGGTGGGCAGAGGGAGACTGTGAAAAGGCAGAGATACTAAACAAATATTTTTGCTCAGTATTTACAAATGAAGAGGGAGGTACATAAAACAAACAGTAGTAACACTCTGGATACAGAAGTTGATACCAGCCCATTTACAGAAGAAAGGGTTCTGAAAGAACTCTTAAAACTGAAAGGTGGACAAAGCAATGGGGCCTGATGGGATTCATCCCAGAATTCTACAAGAACTAAGGGTAGAACTAGTGACACCACTGACTACCCTCTTTAACAAATCATGGGAGGATGGGGTGGTACCTGAGGACTGGAGGAGGGCAGATGTGATTCCCTTCACAAAAGTGGGAGCAAGGCAGAAGCAGAAAACTACAGACCTGTTAGTTTAACCTCAGTGATAGGGAAAATAATGGAATCACTTCTGAAGGAAAGAATTGTTGAGTATCTAGAGGCCAGAGGGCACAGGACCCTAGGGCAGCATGGATTCACAGCGGAAGGTCATGCCAGACAAATCTGATAGATTTCTTTGACTTGGTGACCAAAGTAGTAGATCAGGGAGGGCTGTGGACATGGCCTACCTAGACTTTATCAAGGCATTTGACACAGTCCCACACAAAAGATTAATATACAAGTTAGCCAGCCTGGGAGTGGGTCCCAAGATGACAGCCTGGGTAAAGAATTGGCTGGAGAATAGGACACAGAGAGTAATAGTAAATGGAGTCCACTCAGAAGAAAGGAGGTTACTAGTGAGGTACCGCAGGGTTCAGTATTAGGACCGGTCCTCTTCAATGTCTTTATAAGCGACATTGCGGAAGGACTGGAAGGAAAAGTATGTATCTTTGCAGATGACACTAAGATCTGCAACAGAGTTGATGCACAGGGTGGGGTGGAAAGGATGAGAAGGGACTTGGCAAGGTTAGAGGAATGGTCAAATGTATAGCAGTTTAGATTCAATGCTAAGAAGTGCAAGGTAATGCACCTGGGAAACAAAACCCAGGGAAGAGTACACAATGGGGGTGAGATACTAACAACAACAAAATGGAAAGGGACCTGGGGTAGTCATATCAGATGACCTAAAGGTGGGCAAGCAATGTGAGAGGGCAGCAAGGAGGGGCTGGGGGTTACTGGGATGCATGGAGAGGCATCACCAGTAGAAAACAAGGAAGTTAGTATCCTCTGTACAGACAGCTGGTGAGACCCCATCTGGAGTACTTTGTGCAGTTCTGGAGACCCAATCTCCGCAAAGACATAGACAGGATGGAAGCTGTCCAGAGGAGGGCAACAAAATGGTGCAGGGTCTTCACCAGAAGACATATGAAGAGAGACTTAAGGAGCTAATATGTATAGCCCTCGAGGAAAGAGGGAAAGGGGGCATGATAGAAACTTTCAAGTACCTCAAGAACAACAAAGTCCAAGAGGGTAGCATCTTTCAAAAAAGAGGTGTGCAAGAACAAGAAGACACAATTTGAAGATGGGGGGCGGCTCAGAGGTAATTTAAAATATTTTTCACAGAGAGGGTTGTGGATGCATGGAACGGCCTTCCGGAGGAGGTTGTGGAGTCAAAATCAGTGGTGGAATTCAAGCATGCATGGGACAGTCATAAGGCAATTCTAGGGTGTGGGGTAAGAAGAAGTAGTCTGCTGGTTAACTAGGATCTGCAGCTTATCCAGTAGGTAGGGAAATGGGCAGACTGGGTGGGCCAAGCAGTCCTTATCTGCCGTCAAATTCTATGTTTCTATGTTTCTATATGTTTCTATATGTTTCTATGTTTCTATGCCTTGTGAAGTGCCAGTTTATAGTATGGGACCAACTTCATGAAGATGTGAATTGGAAACTTCACCAGTGAAGCTGGCCCCTCAGATGAAGTTCACAATGTACCAGGGGATTGCAGGTCACATGCTACTGAAATGAGCTGTATACCCTGAGGAGGTTGTGTTTACTGCAGTCTTATGAAAAGAGAGTGGTAAATAAGTCTATCCCTGTGCTTCTCTGAGCATAAAACTATCAAAACTCTTTATAAGTGAGCTTTTTGATTCCAGAGTGCTCATAATCTGTGCTAACGTGACTTGTGCTACTGGATTTGTGTTTTGTGTTTCTGTTTTTGAAAATTATTTAGATTGAAATAGTGTTTTTCATTGTTTTGTCTTTAGAGAAGTACTGCTGTGGGGGAGGGGAGGTGTAGTCCACCAGCAAAGGAGCCCTGAAGGTTTTGGACCATTTTTGACTGATCAGGAGATTAGTCTTTTTTTTTTCTTCATCTTTCTTCTTCATTGCTTTTTGTCTGTAGTCTGTAATTTCAACAGAATGAACAGATCTGTCCTGAGTGAGTTGCTGCTCTCAGTCAGAAACTGAGCAAAATGAACATGGAAAAAAGACTGGGCACTCTGTCCCCTCCCACAAACAGTAGTCTTACCCTGACCGGCATTGAAAAAGAAATATCTGACGTTTATTCATCCAAAACAAAGCAGCATAGCACAGACCACCACAAGCCAATACTGTGTGAGTCTACTATGTGAGCATTGTCAAGGTAACCACCCTCTCCAAACCAGCTGTTTAAATACTTATTCTAATTAAGACAGGCTAGGGAAGAAGAGCACTCCACACTCCTAAATGGGCCACTTTAAAGGTTTAGACAAAAAAAGAAACAAAAAACCTGAGGAAGCCTCATACTGAGGCAATATGTAAGAGCAGCTGGTCAGGGTTAGTACACCTTAATTACTATAAAAAAGAAGGGTGGTACTGCTAATGCAGGGGCTGGCCCACTACCTGTACATCCAAATACCATAATGTCCTCATCCTATACCTGGTGTTCTTCCTAGTGATGAGCCCATTACACCCAGTGACTCAAAAGCTCATGCTGAAGTTTCAAAGCATGACCAAAAACACCAGCTGCTCGAACAACCATTTTTAGCCCTTCTGCTCCTCTGTTCTACTCCCACCACATCAAATCAATGGGCTAAAAGTCCCTAGTTTGGGATTTTTATATGCTTAACCCTGTTGATGAAACATACAACCATATGAAGATGCCAGCAGATAATGGCCTTATGGTCTGTCTTGTCTGCTCGATTGTGCAGGTCCCCCCTGTGTCTCCAGTGGGACCTGCCCCCTTCCCCAAATCCCCCTGACCCCCTCAGTTCTCCCTTTACCCCCTCACCCTGGAAACTCTCCCCTTCAGTCTGTCTCAACCTGTCTTGCAGCTATGCACCATTTTCAGGTAGATCATATCCTCTGGCAACTCAGTCCATGTGGCCACCACCCTCTCAGTAAAAAAACATGCCTCCTCATCTCTCCCCCCTGAGTCTTTCCCCCACCAGCTTTATGCTATGCCCCCTAGAGGACTTGTTCCCACAAAGACTGAAAAGGCCCTCAGTGTCACCCTATTAATGCCTTTAAGGTATTTGAAGGTGTTGATCATATCACCCCTCTCCCTTTGGTCCTCAAGAGTGTACATGTTGAGCCCCTTGAACCTCTTCTCATCGATGTTGCCCTGGATCATCTTGGTTGCCCTTCTCAGAACTGCCTCCAGCAAGTTGACATCCTTCTTAAGATAAGACCACCAATACTGTACATTGTACTCTAGGTACGGTCTTACCTGTGACCTGTACAGCGGTAGAATGACCTCTGCTTTCCTGCTGGTAATTCCCCCTGACCATGCAGCCCAGCATCTGGTTTGCTTTTGTTACAGTTATCCTGCAGTGTACAGAGTTCTTCAGGTCACTTTTGATAATAACTCCCAGGTCCTTTTCTTTATCAGACTTGGTGGCCTGCAGACCACACAGTCGGTATTTGGTCTCTGTGTTTCTTGCCCCTAAGTGCATAACTTTGCACTTTTTAGCATTGAACCCCAAGAGCCAAATGCCAGACCAATTCTCTAACCTAACCAAGTCTTCCTTTAGTTCCTGTCCCCACTCTTCCATGTCCACCCTGCCACAGAGTTTTGTGTCATCTGTGAACAGACAGATTTTACCCTTGCTCTCATCCACTGTGTCACTGATGAAGATGTTAAACAACCCCGAACCAAGCATCAAGCCCTGTGGGACCCCACTGGTCATCATCCCATCATTCTGAGAATTTCCCTAGACCACCACTATTTGGCTTCTGTCCTTTAACTAGTTTTTGACCCATCTAGTGAGCTTGGCCCAAACCCCCACATCTTCCAGTTTCCTGACCAATCTTCTATGATGTACAGAGTCAAAGGCCTTACAGAAGTCTAGATATAGGACATCAATCACTTGGGCCCTGTCCATTGTTTTGGTCAGCCAGTCAAAAAAGTCAATCTGATTAGTCTGGCAGGACCGCCCCAGCACAAACCCATGCTGTCTCTCTTCTTGCAGCCCATTTTCCTTGGGAAAGTCCACCAGTCTTTCCTTCAGGATAGTCCCCATCAGTTTCTCCACTACTGAAGTCAGACTGACTGGCCTGTAATTCTCTGGCCAGCCCTTCGACTGGTTATATGGAGAAGTAGCACATGTGCAGTTCTCCAGTCCCAGGTCACACTTCTGGACTCCAGAAAGGTGTTAAACAGGTACTCCAAGGGGCACACCAGCACCTCTGCCAGTTCCCTCAGGATCCTCTGGTACACTCAGTTTAGTCCATGGGATCTGTCCACATTCTGGGCCTTTAGGCCCTTTAGCACCCTGTCCACCCCTATTATGCCACTGGTGATATCCTTTCCCCCCATCCCTCCTCCCTTGTGGCACTGGTCTATCCTTCTGTCTGGTGAAAACAGTGCAGAAGTACTTGATAAGTGCCCCCGCTTTCTATTCCCTTCCTTCTGCCCAACCTCCCTCCTTTTTTAACCTGAAAATGTGATTTTTTTTGTAAATATAAACGTTATTAAACTTTTCATAACTATATAACCTCTGTGACATTTAATAAACAGTTATTTTACAATTAAGTGAATGGTCTTGAGTCAGTTATTCAGCAGTTTGTCTTTACCAGTTACATGGCAAATGAAACTGTCCCCTCCACTCCCTAAGCTCCAGTGTGGGAGAGAATGTGGAGCGATATTAGGATATAAAGTATCAGCATTCAACCTAGTGGGTCACCTTAGTGACCTTAATTGTCCTATTGATTCTATTCAAGTGTACAGGGAGGAGAAGAGTGACAATCCACAGTCCCTTGGGGGGTAGGAAGAAGGAGGAGGCAATCCAGGCCAGCTCTTCAAGGCAGCACAATCTTTTTAGGTATCTTTAATCTTGAATATGCAGCTCTGTAGTGGGTTCTACTTATTTGGGGGGGTGGCACACATTTTCCTTCAACTGATCATGGAACAAACTCTCTGTCCTTGGCTATCATGTGCAGGAACCAACCATTCCATCTGGAGGAGCATAACTCTACCCTGCCATTCAGTGCATGGGTAATCCTTTCCATTTTGTAAGACTGGTTGACTGTCGTGCCAGGCTGTAGTTGGGATTTGGGTTGAGAGCCATGTCCTATTGATGACTTTTTTTACAGAACAGGTAAGATGCTCATGAGATATCGGATAAGGGAGTTGCTCATGCCATGGGGGGGTTGCATCAGTAAGAGTAGTTCCTCATTAAGGGAAATTTGTTTACCGTATAGGTCTTCTAGCTCATCCTGCAGGGCTTAGAAGAAGGGAAGTATGACTAGACATGGCCACATCACATGTGATGGGTGTGCCTGCGATTCTCCACAATTTCTCCAACAGGCAGCATCCCATATGACCTGGTGAAAATGTCATCTTTAATATCCATTTTCTCTTATATATATTTTAAGAAGGCCTTTGTGACAGGAATGTGACCAGGTTTAATTAATTTTTTTTTGTGTGTGTGTGTGTGTGTGTGTGTGTGTGTGTGTGTGTGTGCATGTGTATATTTTGTTTTATTTCTACTTATTCTTATAGAAGTTTTTTCTTTCTCACATAAGTTCTTTATAAAGGGCATACAAAATCAATTACAGGCCACATGTCCCAGCAGCAGACGCTGAGAAATCTTTAAAAAAAAACAAGACCGGATTGGGGGAGTGTGAATTTTCCCACAAAGGCATCCTGAGAAGGCAGGACACAATAAAGTAATAAAACAAATGGGAGGAAGTGCTAGGTGTGAAAGACAGTTTGGCCTGAAGATGAGAAGACATACACACACACACACACACACACACACACACACACACACACAATCAAATAGATAGGGAATAATGAAGGGACTGTCACTCTACAGAGAGGCCCCATCCTAGAGCCCTGAGCATATAAATTAAGCAGTTGGAACCCAGCTCTCCCTCTCTAACTTCCAGTATCCTTTGAAGAGGACCTGAGTCTGACTGTTGGTGACTAAGAGCCCTGATCGATAGCTAGCTTATCTGTGTGAGGGAAAGGCAGTCTAGGTGAATGTTCTTACAATTTAACTGGCAGGTAAACTAGGATTGTAGTGTGAGATTAGACTGTAAGCTTTTTCTTTAACTCATCTGTCTGTCTAACTGCATTATTTTTCCTTTTCTGTAAATGTGTAAATCTTTTTTGGTTGCTGTATATATCCAGTTTGTAAATATCTATAGTATTTAGTAGTAAAAAAACATTTTTATAGAACCAGTGAATGTGCATCCTTATTGGAAAGGTAAATTTAATATTTCCTCTGGCAAGGTGAGAATTTTCTGTTTCAATTCCACCATCCAAAGTGCACACTATCATATTTTACTGTGTTTGACCTTCCAAGTACCTGAGCAGGACAGGAGCAGGACAGAGGTATTTCCTGATATAATCAGGTGGTGGCAGCAGAAAAAATGAATTTGACCCCAAAACTACACTGTAAGTTAGTATAGCCCAAAGGGTGGTTTGTCACAAACTGGTGACATGTGGTGTGGATCAGTGCACAAATGTAAATCCAAAATGTATATGCAATGTACTTTTCTGTTGGAACTAGAAACTCTGAGAGAGATGTAAAAGCCTTACCTGGCACATGGAGAAACAGAGACTGCCATTAGAAAAGTTACCTTAACAGTCGTGAAACAGGATATTACATCTTTTATTGCTGTTTTTTTTTATTTCTAGATAGACAGCTTAGCGCAGTGTAGAAAGCAAGTATGAGCTCCTTAGAATACAGCAGATTTAATGTGCTTAAGCTCTGCAAGCTGCGCAAAGACAGGGAGATTGTCTATGATGGCCCAGCAAAAAATGGATTCATAGAAGCCCTGGCAGAGCAGCACCAAATGCAGGGAAAGTAGGCAGTCACTGCAGAGTATGACCAAATGCATGGGGAGCAGACAGTCACAGAGGAAGATGACCAGAGTGGCAAGACTGAAGTCACAGAAGCTGAGTCAGAGTTGGACCATAAGCCATGAGCTTGTGAAGCAGTGCAGCCCAAACCTAAGCCTCCCAGAACTGGTGCAGCAGAGTCTCAAAATCTGCATGAACTCAGAGCTTGTGCAGAAGGAGGCAGTACTGCAGATGGCAAGACTTGAGGCTGAAGTGGAGAGAGTAAGGCTAGAGGCTGAGGAAAAAGAGTAGGCATAAAAGCACAAAATCTTGATGCAGCAGGAGAGAGAGCAGCAGTGTCAGCATGAGAGTCACATACAAGAAGCAAGAGAGAGGTAAAGAGAGAAGGAACTCCAGCACAAGGACCAGAAACAACAAGAAAGAAACACAGAAACATATAATTTGACAGCAGATAAGGACCAATAGGCCCATTCAGTCTGCCCTTTTTCCCTACCTACTACAAAGACAGGGAAAAAGAGAGAAGGAACAATAGCAAGAGAAAGAAATGGTAAAGTTGCATCATAAAGTACCACAGTAAACCATAAGTAATGGCATAGGGTGTCAAACCCACAAAGCCACAATTAATACTAAACTGTTTCCTCAATACCAGGAGGAGGATGATCTTGATTTGTTTTTAAGATAATTTGGGAGGGTATGTGTGCAGTTTACATTGGACAGAGCTTTGTGGATGGCCCACCTCACACCACTGCTTACTGGTCGTGCTTTGCACACATTTGCTAGAATGGATGAACAGGACTGTGTGGACTATGATAAAGTCAAGAGGGTGTTATTGAAATGTTTTGAGCCAACCTCTGAGGCTTATAGGTGAAAATTCAGGGAGTTAAGAAAGGGCCCAAGAGATAGTTATGCAGAATTACATGTTCAAATGTGTGCCTATCTAGACAGCTGGGAGAACTGTGGAGCAAATAAAAGACTTGTTTTAAGGGAACAAGTTCTTAAAATTTTATCTGAGAACCTGAATGTGTGGTTGCTGGATGAGGCATGCAGCTCTGTGAAGGAGCCAGAAGAAAGTGCTGATCCGTTTGTAACCAGCAGACAACACACGCTGTGCTGGAACACTGTGTGTGTGTGTGTGTGTGTGTGTGTGTGGGGGCATGATTTCAATGGAACCCAGGGAGGGTAGCTGAAAGTAAAACAGCCTGCACCTGACCCCAAAACACAACCCTCCAGTCCTAAGAGGACAAGGAGCCAGGGGTAAAGAACTGCTATATTTGCCAGAAAGTGGGGCATCTGTCATATGACTGCCCTAATAATATGAACAAAGGGCAAACACCTGGGGCAGGGGATGATCAAGACAGTGCCAAGCAGATAGTAACCTGCTCACATACTGTAGTACCACCTAACCCCTCCATATATATGCATCCTGTCCTAGTTAATGGGACAGTAACACAGGGATTGAGGGACACTGGTGCCTCATTCTCCATGGAGAGGCAGGATATGATCCAGGTGGAGTAGACTCTGCTGGAGCAATTTTACAAGATTCAGGAGTCACCGGTCCAGCAGTCCAAGTACCAATGATTCGGGTCTTCCTGAGCTGGGAAGGTGACCATGGCATACAGGGGGTGGGAGTCGTACCTAATCTGCCTGTGGATGTGATAATGGGGAATCATTTTGATCACAGGAAATCTTTGGTGTGTGTTACTACCTGCAGTCATGTAAAAGAGTTATCTCCTGAAGGTGAGAAGGGGGCAACACAGCCTGCGCTAACCCCTCCCTCAGCAGCTGAGGAACCAGCTGGTGTGGGTGAGGGGCTAGCTAGGAGTAGCAGCCCTGAGCACCAGCTGCAAACAGAGATCTCAGCTGTGGGAAGATTTCCTTCTGAAGGGGAATTGGGGAGGGCCAGCTGGCAGGAGCTAGATAGAACTCAGCTGGCTGATCCTACTCTACAGAAACTGAGAGAGCTAGTCAATTGTGCTGATGACTCAAAGGGCAGTACAAAGTTAACTTAATGGGAGAATGAGCTGTTGTACAGGGAGTGTACACCACAGAGAGGGCTTGAAGGAGAGGTAGTCAGGAAGCTGTGAGTTTCTTGTGCTTACTGCAAGCAGCTTTTGGCCCTGGGTATTAGCCACAGAAAAAGGTGACTCACCAACAATTTATTTTGGCCTACAGTAGTATGTACACAGATGTGGCAAAATACTGTCAGACTTGTCCACAGAGCCAGAGAGTGGTAAAGGTGAGGAACGAGGCTGAGGCAGCTTTGATACACCTGCCTATTATTGATGAACCCTTTAGGAGGGTAGCCGTAGACATAGAGGGGCCACTGAACACCCTAAGTTGCTCGAACATAAGATACGTACTGGTTGTCGTGGACTACACAACCATGTATCTTGAGGTGATGGCTATGTCACTGAGGTGGAAAAATTAATTGGCTAATGAATTCTTGGGAATCTTTAGTGAGTGGGATTTCCCCAGGGGAATTTTGTCTGATCAGTGAATGACTTTCATGTCATCACTAATTCCTAATCTGTGGAAAAATTGCTGGGTGAAACAGCTCTGTGCCTAATCCTATCACCCGGAGACTAATGGCCTGGTTCAATGGTTCAACAGGTCCCCGAAAAATGTATTCAGGGCATTTGCTGACCAGCATAAGAGGGAATGGGACAAGTATTTCCCTATCTCCTGTTTATTTACAGTGTAGGGAACTTTTCCAGAAGTCTACAGTTTCTCACCCTTTGAGCTCCTGTTTGGTCACTGGGTGAGGGGGCTCCTAGATCTAATTAGGGATGAATGGGAGGGTGACCTTATCTCCCATGGAGAATCTGTTGCGGAGTATGTTCTGAACTTCAGGATCTGGCTCAAGGAGCTCATGGGGCTTGCCCATGAGCAGTTAGCCACTGCACAACATCGGCAGAAAACCTGGTATAACCATGAGTCCAGGGCCCAGGAGTACAAAATTAGACAGTGAGTGATAGTGCTCATCCTATTCCAACAAAATAAACTACAGTCAGCATGGGAGGGCCCAGTCTCCATAGTTGCGAAGGTAAGTGAGGTCAATTATGTAATAGAACTGCTTTATAGGAGGGTGTATCATGTTAACATGAAGCCCTGATGTGATAGGGAAGAAATGGTCCTCACTCTGTGCAGCATGCCGGAAGAGGACAATGAGGCTGATCCACTGGTGGACCTCCTCGGGGAGGCACAAGAGGGAAATTTAGTGGATAACATTAACCTCTCAGAGCAGCTGACTCCAGCTCAGCAGAGGAGATGGGGTGCTAAGAGCATTTGGGGAAATGTTCACGGAGAAACCAGGGTACACCATGATGGCTGAACAACATGTGGACACTGGGACCCAAGTGCCACTGAGGCAGTCCACTGACAGAGTATCAGAGTTATTAAGCAGACCATGCAGGAGGAGCTCAGAGAGATACTGGCTTTTGGAGTAATCCAGGAATCCAGTAGCCCCTGGGCATCACCTGTGGTCCTGATCCCCAAGAAGGACAGTACCACAAGGTTCTGTGTTGACTACTGGAGGCTCAATAGCTGCACAGAGTCAGATGTCTATTTATTTTATTTATTTATTTAGCTTTTGTTTACCAGGTAAGTACACTAGACAAGTATTATGCCTATTTTCAGAAATGACCCGGGAGAGTACAACATGAGGAACAACAGTCAAGGAGACATGGCAAAGAGAGTACAGTTTTTTGTCACAGTAAACAAACATGTGGGAAATACATCATTTGACGCTGGGGAAACATATAGTAGTAAGCACATTTCAGATTATACAGTCTAGACTAGCTAGTTCAACTGACAGATATATACAGGTCATCATACATAGGAGTGGAGCATAGCTCAAGGACTGGATTGGTCATAATATAACTTATAATATTGTCGTATACACCCCCTAGGCTAGTTGGATCATGGACAGGTATATACAGCTCATCACATTTTTCTAAATATGCACATGTTAGACAGAAACAGAAACACTTGGTAGTACAAGTTTCTACCAAGTGACCAACTACCCCATGCCCAGAATGGATGACACTTTAGAACAGCTGGGGGGGGGGCCTGGTTCCTGACAATGATAAACCTAATAAAGGGCTACAAGCAGAAACCTCTAACCCCTGCAACCAGGGAGAGGTTGGCCTTTGTCACCTCATTTGGCTTACTTGAATTCTGAGTAATGCCATTTTGGGATGAATAACATACCCATAACCTTCCAGCAGCTTGTGAATCACATTCTGCCTGGGGTAGGTGAATATGTGCTGGTGTACAATTTACTGCAAGACATGGGAGGATCATGTTAGACACATGAGGGAGGTGTTCCACTGACTGAAGACTGCAGGGATATCAGTTAAAGTGGAAAATGCTAGATGGGCATGGCAGAAGTGTCCTACCTTGGGCACCGGGTGGCAGTGGATGCATCCAACCAGAGCCCACAAAGGTTGATGCCATCTAGGCCTAGCCAACACCTACCATGAAGAGACAGGTAAGAGCATTTCTGGGGACAGCAGAGTACTACATGAGGTTTGTTCCTCAATACAGTGATGTGGCCAAGCCCCTGAGAGACCTGACAAAAAGAAAACTGCCGGAGAAAGTTCCCTGAATGGAGGACTTTGAATCCACTTTCCAGAAGTTGAAGGAGGCATTATATTTGTTGCAGTGCTCATTAACCCCAGTTATGACCTCAAGTTCATTGTACATGTAAACACCACAGATCATGGTCTGGGCACTGCCCTGACCCAGGTTACACTGCAGGGGGAGAGGCACCCCATAGCGTATCTGAGCCATAAGCTTCCAGGGGGGAGGCATGTGTCACAGTTGAGAGAGATTGTCTCGGGACAGTGTGCACACTTCAGAAACTGCAGCCATATTTGTACAGGTGGAGTTCACTGTGATCACAGATCATAATCTCTTGACATGGCCCCATAGGGCTAGTGAGCAAAATACAACATGTTTGCACTGGAGTTTGGTATTGCAGTCATATAACATGACCATTCAGCATTGTAGTGATTCACAGAATGCCAATGTGGATGGGTTGTCTAGGCAGGGCTAAGTGCATTGCAAGATAATTTAGGCACTTCCCGGTCCTTACATAAATGGCAGTGTCCCTTGAGGATCACCCAAAAGAGACATGCCTTCATTTTCTAGCGGAAGGGGAGGCAGGTGTGATGGGAATTTGACAAAGTTAATATAATCTCTTTTTTGTTACTGTATTTATTTTTTGTTTGTTTCTACTCATTCTCATATAAGTTCTTTCTTTATCATATGAGCTATTTACATAGGGCATCAAAAATGGATTTCAGGTCACATGTCCAAGTAGAAGAGCAGGGAAATCTTAAGAAAAAATAAGACCAGACAGGAAAGTGTGAATTTTCCCATGAAGGCATCCTGAGCAGGCAGGACACAATAAAGTAATAAAACAAATGGGAAGAAGTGCTAAGTGGGAAGGACAATTTGGTCTGGAGATATGAAATCACATATACACGCACACACACAACAACACACACACACACACACACACACACATGGGTGGGGAATACTGGAGGGACTGTCACTACAGGGAGAGATCCCACCCTATAGCCCTAAGCACCTAAATTGAGGAGCTGGACCCAAACTCTCCGACTTCTGGTAACCTTTGAAGAGGACCTGAGTCTCACTCTTGGTGAGTGAGAGCCCTGCCCAATAGCTAGCTTATCTGTGTGAGGGAAGGGCAATATAGGTGAATGTCCTTTCAAGTTAGCTGGCAGATACTGTAAATATAGATCCTAGTGTGAGACTAGACTGTGAGCTTTTTCTTTAAGTCATCTGTCTGTTTAACTGCATTATATTTCCTTTCCTGTAAATGTGCAAATCTTTTTGGTTGCTGTAAATATCTTGTTTGTAAATATCTGTAGTATTTAGAAGTAAAGAATCTACTATTTTATGGAACCAGTGGCTCTGTATCCTTATTGGAATGGTAAATGTAATATTTCTGCTGGCAAGGTGAGAATTCTCTGTTTCAAGTCTGCCATTCGAAGTGCACACTACCATATTTTACTGTGTTTGACCATCAAAGTACCTGAGCAGGACAGAGTTATGTCCTGCTATAATCAGGTAATGGCAGCAGAAGAACTGAATTAGACCCCAAACTACCCTGTAAGCTATAATGGCCCAAAGAATGGTTTGTCACCACCTTCTCACACAATTTTACTCCCTGTGCCAGCCATACTTTCCTAGCAGCCTTTGGCAATCTAATCATTCTACACGCCACCCATGATTTATCATTATAGACCTCCGTATCCTCCTCATGTTAAGTATGTTTGTACTTCCAGAAGGCTGCCTTCTTTTCCCTTATTGCATTTGCCAACAGTCACTGCATGTCAGCTATGTCAAGTTAGCAGGGGAAAAAAGGGCAGATACCTAGGCACTGGAGGCAACACACACACACACACACACACACACACCTAAAGTCCCAGCACTTGTTATGCTGGACTCAACACTACAAGCAAGTAAAAGCAAGAGGTCCTTTTCATCAGCATTAGTCAAGGCAGTCAAATATGGCACGGAAATAGCGCAGATGGAAAGAGGCGTGGGTGAGGATGAGTACAAAGAAGAAGAGTCTATGGGACTGCCTAGTGGTGGGAACAGCAGCAGTGAAGGGTTGAGTAGTAGCACCACCCCGAGGCACTGAGCAACATTAATGCCATTGCAGAAATTCAAAAAAAAAAAACACATTACTTTCATTAGAGCAGGAAATGTGAATCCCCAAGAGGAGTTAAATATTACCCCACCAACAACGCTGCTATGATGAGTCCAGCTGTTTGGCTGCCCTACCTAAAGAAAGACCCAGCCTACATTGCAAAGCATGTTCGAGCATCACTCAAAATACCCACCAAATGATGCCACTGCACATGAACTAAAGGCAGCAGCAGAAGAAATGCGGACTGTTGATCTCTTACATTCTCTTTTGAGGAGAATGTTGATTTTCAAAGATTGATGGCCCGTGCCTGTCTCAAATGGTAGATTCCTTGCAGAACATATTTCTCAATGCATGCCATTTCAGAACTGCATGGGACAGTGTCACACACAGTAATCTATGCCCTGCATCATTCGGCATCACCATGCATACGTCTGAGTATGGATATGTGGACCAGTGGCCAAACAGCTGATAGAGCCTATCTGTGCATTTTGGCACACTGGGAACAGGTGCCTTGGGTAGTATTTGATTCTTTCTGTGTGGGGGTTGGGGTGGGGTAAATTGCAGTAGGTCCAATTGCAGTGATAGCAATACTATGAATATCTAACAACATGCCATGCTGGAAAGGAAGAGTGCCAGTGGAGCACACATGGATCAGAAAATGTTAACATTACTCTTTGTAGAGACTGGTGAGTGGCTTCTCCCCCCATTCACTGAATGTGGCTTTCATTGTAAGCTCCAGTGACTCCAGTGTAGTGAAATATATAAGCGATGGTGGGTTTCTTAGTGTGTAATGCTTGGCACATTGACTTATCTTGTCGTTCTGAAGGTTCTAACTTATCCCAATATTAAGTCAGTGTTGACTGTGACCCTTCACATCTGTGCCCACTTTGCCCATTCTGGAAAGGCCCATCACCAGCTGCAGGACCTGCCTCAGCACCATATGAAGCTTGAAGTCATCACAAGATGGAACTCAACACTGTCTATGACTGAGCATTTGTACAAATAGTACAAAGCAATCTCAGAGTATCTGCGGCTACCTACAGGCTGTAACAGTGCCAGAGTATTCATGTTTCTGACAACAGACGAGAAACGACTAATGGATAGCCAGATCATGATTCTCATGCCATTTGGAATGCAACACAGGCAGTGAGTGGGGGCACTGCCTGTGCCTGTAGGGCCATCCCACCTCAAGGTGGCTGAAGCAGACTCTGTTAAATGTACAGCAGGTACTGGCAGCAGGTGGTTATTCCAGAAAGTGTTTTGTTGAAGGGGCATGGCCAGCAGCTGACAGAGCATGACAGTCTTAGGGAGGGCTTCAGCGCACACCATTATCTAATGCAAATTAAATTAATATGAGTCGTTTGTGACACCCGAGACCTACTGTATTCAAAAGAATGGCTCTGTGATGCAGTTCAACAAATACTTTGTCGACCGATGTTACAGAGACAGATTTATGTCGACTGCAATTGTGGTCAGCATAAATCCGTCCAAGAACACTTTGTTTTCTTTGGGGGGTTTTGGCCCCTGAATCCCCCATACTTAATATAATCAACTCCAACTTGGAGTTGATTCGGGGTGGGGGTGCAAGATCCTGGGAAAGCAGTGCTGGGGTCCCACAGTGACAGTACAGTGACCCATCACTGTGTCGCTGTATTGTCATTCGCTGTAAAGGTGTCGCTGTTCGATCGGCATACACAAAAGAACTCACTGTTTTGAGACAAATCATACCAGACTTCTACATCTTAATGATAGGGAAGTGTTGGCAAATGACAAAACAAGAGGGCAGCAAAGGAAAGCAGGGGAAACCACCAGAGCAGATGGGGCAGGCAGGCCAAGGCATGAGGTGGCCACTAGAGGAGATCCAATGAACACTGCACTACTGCACACCATTAGAGACCTAGACAAGAAGGTAGAAAGTTTCTACAATAAATTCTCCAGTTTGGAACTAATTTGGCACACGTTTTGGAAGCAACTGGGATGACAAGCAACTCAGCGACTGCTGTAATGGGAATATTTAAAATAAACTGCTATATCTCAGACTTGAATATTAGAAAATGGGGCCTGACTATTCAACTTTCAGTTACTAGAGGTACAAGAAAGAGTTAATGGTTAAGAAGGAGCGGAGGGAGATGGTTTGCTTGCTTTTGTTAACCAACTTTTAGAGCAATGTTTGAACATTTCAGTGGCGGGTCAACTCCTTAAAACTTACAAGGTAATACCAAGAAGGTGCTTAAACAATTCTGACCAAGCCAGGACCATCCTGATTATTTCTGCAGGGCAGCATATTAAAGACCTTATCTTACAGGAATCCAGGAACAAAGAACAGCTTCAAATGCCTGATAGAGCCTCCTCCTGATTCAACACCCTGCCAGCAGAAGTTACCAGCAAAGCAACCCTGGGTGCCTATAAGCTCAGCCTGCATCAATACCTCATCTCCTGTGCCTCCTGCAACTGCTACACCTAAATGGTTTATCTCCCCCCCCTTACCCCACCTCCTCCCTACTCCTTCCTCCTCCTGTACCTCCCCACACCTCCTCACTGCCCCTGCCCTGCCCCACCCCCACTCCTCTCTTTCTCCTCTTTACACCAGCCTCTGGCCTCACTTCCCTCAGTTGGATGGCTACCTATACGAATCTATATTGTTTAATTTGTTAGAGAAGTGATTTGTGCAATTGTGACGTTTTGGTAATTGACAAAGCCCTCCGGCTGCTATGTTTATTTCTCTTTTGCACAGTACCACTGCTTGTCCTAATGTTTCAAGTAACCTGACGTGGAACCTTTGTAAAAGAGCCCCTGGCTCAAAGGTGTATCTGAGTCCCTTAAATAAATAAATAAGAAGCAGCATTTATCTTTTTCCCTGATGTAGGCTACACCATGAGGCAGCGTAGAAAGAGTTTTGAGGCAGTGAAGACTGAACTTAAAATGCTGGGAATTATCCATGCACTTGAGTTTCATGCACAATTATGCATCACTAATGTAGGGCAAACATATTCTTATACAAATCCCTAGGAAGCGGGTAAGAGACTTGAGGTTATAA
Organism: Neoceratodus forsteri; assembly: GCA_016271365.2. Taxonomy (NCBI): domain Eukaryota; kingdom Metazoa; phylum Chordata; order Ceratodontiformes; family Ceratodontidae; genus Neoceratodus; species Neoceratodus forsteri. The sequence continues at coordinate 39,304,460 of CM028134.1, forward strand.
AACTGGATTTCACTAAAAAGTGTTGGGAGGAAGCTTTCAACTGCAAAGAAGGAACTGAGTGACTGTTTGACAAAGTTACACATATTACATTAGTTGCTATCCTAAAGTTTTGCATTTAGTAATTTCTCATGTTTAATGAATTCTATACATTTAAAAATAATACATGATACAGTGGAAATGTAAGGTGGGGCCAGCAGGTTCTTTAAAGGTGCAGGAGTGTCAGTGCTGCTTGTCAGGAATAATCCTACGTTGGTCCTTGCAGTTCCCACCAAGTAGCGAACAGAATGGTGTGCAAGGGGTACTGACTACATTAAGATGGCTGCTGCTTCATGGCTTTTCGAATGGCATGTTATATATGTGCACTGCCCTGACACCTCCTGCACGAAACTAACAACAGAGGCACCATCACCTTGGTGAAATGGAGTAAAATGGTAATGCACCTGGTCAGGTGTCTAGCAGAGTATTTGATCAATTTTTGTACTTTAATGTCTACTCCAATAATTAGTTAATTCTACCAAATGCTGGTGTTCTTTTAAGTCAGTTACAGAAGGTACAGTTTGTTGCTGTTTTAAACCAATGTGTAGCATTAGAAACGATAATCTTTACAGCATAGAATATAATGCTGTTACATTGATTGTGGGGGGGGCAGCGAGTTTTGTTATTGAATGACGCTAGTTAAAAAGTGCACAGGTCCCACCTTTCTTGGATTTTAGATTCAGCATGAACATAACATCACATAACAGGTGATGTGAAGTGTGCAAAAGTCACACAATAAACTCTCTGGACTTTCTAGTGATATTTCGTCCATGGTCACTGCTGCAGCTGGCCAATTTAGTAAACTCTTTGGTAATATATTATTGATACTATATGTATACACAGTCACATGATCCCTCTGTGATTTAATTAAACAATAAGGCATGACAGGGGGTGTGTTATGGCAGGATGATGGCCCACCTAAAGGTGGGTTGAAGCAAGCGGGCCGAGACTTCCCTGCAGGCCGTTATTACCATAACACACCCCTGGAGTGCCTTATTGCGATTATGAAATGGGTAATTTTTAGTAAATTTTATGCATTTCTTAACATAATACTTTCAGCTGGGCCATTGTGCTGGGATAACGGCCCAGCTGAAAGCAGCTCTCAGCCAATCAGAATTCAGCACTCCTTCTACCCATTTCATAATAAAGGAATAATGCCTGACAGGGTGGGTGTTATGCTGGGATAACATCCTACCTCGGGTGGTTGAGCCTGAGGCCACTGGCCGAGGGCGTCCAGCACCCGAGAAGGGATGTTATTCCAGCATAACACCCACCCTGGAGGGCATTATTCCTATTATACAATGGCTCATTGTTTTATACAGAAAAAAATCATTTTAAAGAATTTTATTTAGTGTTTTAAAATATTTTTTTAAGAAAAGATGCAGGCAGTGCTCAAGGTGCTCTAGGATATCATCAGCAGGGAGGTTATGCCAGGATAACATCCCTGCTGTAATGGCCAACTGACCAATCAGGAGCCAGGATTCTTTCTTGCTGTTGTATAATGCTGGATAACAAGTATAACTAATCCTGAGTATAAACTGTAATCAATTGTTGTGTACCCTGTAGTTGAAAGCAAGTAGTTTTGACATACTGCTGTATACTAGAAACTCAATAAAAATGAAAATAAAATAAAAAAAAAAGTGTGCTTTATTGAAACACATGCTCCATGTCTTGGACTTCAGTATCCATCCTTCCGGCATTCTGCAGTCCGCAGATTTTGGGATCGCCACCATGCTGGACCCACATGATAAATGTGGCCTTGCATCAGTAATTGAAAGGGGACATGATCCAAATTTGACACATCATTTAATAAGATAGGTACATAGGGCACAGCTGCTAAAATCTCAGTTACCAAAAGCATAAGCTGAACATCACCAGAGACTGGCTGTTGCTGCTACCGCCTCGTATGGGAAACCAGATGCCAGAACATGCAGAGGAAAAGAGGAAATCCCAATGAATCCAATTATGATAGGAAGATGTGGCAAAAAGGAGGAGAAAGATGAGATGGCAGGAATCTGAAATAGTTTGAATCATGGGGCACAAAAAGTGTCAAGAAATATTTGATAAAGATATTTTCACATGAATAAATAACCCTGAACCAAATGTTGTTATTTTTTATCAAGATTTGTCTCACTTAGGTTCTGCCTAATGGCCTCACAGCCCCATCACCAACCTTCTTGTGGACCATATAGTGGTAGGTGGCTTGCCATGCAAGGGCTTATGGGGGCTACCAGTAAAGGATCGAATCAAATAGCTTAACTTGCGTTCTACACTAATAGCGCACATCCCACTCATATCTGGTAATCTACACCATCACCCAGCATTTTTCTCCAACCTGTTTTTTTTCCCACAAAGGTGCCTGCAGTGTGCAAGGGTCAAGTGGCAACCCCTCCATTTCTTGTGCTCCTGCCTGGTCTCCAGCAGGTGACAGTCCCACAGCAGGATCAATGTCCATCCCCCTCACCACAGAAGGCAAGCAGTCCCAGAGATGCTCAGCCGGGAAAGCTGACACAGCCAGGCACACAGGAAGGAGAGCTGCAGTACCAAGCAAACAAATGACACAAAAAGGAGCAAAGGTGCATGCACAAATTAACTCAGCAGTTGGCTAAAAGCAAACATTATAGTGGTGTATTGTGGCAAATCAAACAGTGGACCACACTAGATCCTCAATCCCTGTCCTCAGACATTCAGTCCTTCCTCCCCCAGTTAGCCCTTGGCTGCGCTTGTTCCAGTGGGCTGGCTCTGCAGTAAATGTTTGATTGATGGTCACTCATGCGTCTGTAATGTCACCAAGATGGCATTCTTTATTGCAGCCCCTCATGGTGGGCCAAGGAGCTTGCTCCTCTGCAAAGGTTGGCCCATGCCCAGTGTGCATTGCAGCGTGCAAGGCCAGCAGCTGGCACCAAGGGAAGCTGGGTGGGGCTAGGGGAGGGTGGCACATGCCCAGAGTGTGCCTCAGTGCACAAGGCCAGCAGCTGGCACCAAGGGGAGCTGGGTGGGGCTAGGGGAGGGTGGCACATGCCCAGAGTGTGCCGCAGTGCACAAGGCCAGCAGCTGGCACCAAGTGGAGCTGGGTGGGTCCAGGGAAGGGTGGCACATGCCCAGAGCGTGCTGTAGTGTGCAAAGCCAGCAGCTGGCACCAAGGGGAGCTGGGTGGGTCCAGGGGAGGGTGGCACATGTGCACAGTGTGCTGCAGTGTGCAAAGCCAGCAGCTGGCACCAAGAGGAGCTGGGTAGGTCCAGGTGAGGGTGGCACTTGCCCAGAGTGTGCTGCAGCATGCAAGGCCAGCAGTTGGCACCAAGAGGAGCTGCATGGGTCCAGGGGAAGGTGGCACATGCCCAGAGTGCACTGCAGTGTGCAAGGCCAGCAGTTGGCACCAAGAGGAGCTGCATGGGTCCAGGGGAGGGTGGCACATGCCCAGAGTGCACTGCAGTGTGCAAGGCCAGATGTTGGCACCAAGGGGAGCTGGGTGAGTCCAGGGGAGGGTAGCACATGCCCACAGCATGCTGCAGTGTTCAAGGCCAGATGTTGGCACCAAGAGGAGCTGAGTGGGTTCAGGGGAGGGTGGCACATGCTCAGAGTGTGCTGCAGGTTGCAAAGCCAACAGCTGGCACCAAGGAAAGATGCATGGGTCCAGGAGAGGGTGGCACATGCCCAGAGTGCACTGTAGGGCCCAAGGCCAGCAGCTGGCACAAAGAGGAGCTGGGTGGGTTCAGGGGAGGATGGCATGTGCCCAGAGTGTGCTGCAGTGTGCAAGGCCAGATGCTGGCACCAAGGGGAGCTGCATGGGTCCAGGGGAAGGTGGCACATGCCCAGAGTGCACTGTAGGGCACAAGGCCAGCAGCTGGCACAAAGAGGAGCTGGGTGGGTTCAGGGGAGGGTGGCATGTGCCCAGAGTGTGCTGCAGTGTGCAAGGCCAGATGCTGACACCAAGGGGAGCTGCATGGGTCCAGGGGAGGGTGGCACATGCCCAGAGTGCACTGTAGGGCACAAGGCCAGCAGCTGGCACAAGAGGAGCTGGGTGGGTTCAGGGGAGGGTGGCACGTGCCCAGAGTGTGCTGCAGTGTGCAAGGCCAGATGCTGGCACCAAGGGGAGCTGCATGGGTCCAGGGGAAGGTGGCACATGCCCAGAGTGCACTGTAGGGCACAAGGCCAGCAGCTGGCACAAAGAGGAGCTGGGTGGGTTCAGGTGAGGGTGACACATGCCCAGAGTGTGCTGCAGCATGCAAGGCCTGCAGTTGGCACCAAGGGGAGCTGGGGGGATCCAGGGGAAGGTGGCACATGCCCAGAGTGCACTGCAGTGTGCAAGGCCAGATGTTGGCACCAAGGGGAGCTGAGTGGGTCCAGGAGAGGAAACTCCAAAACAGATCTGCACTCCTAATGTTACAAAAGCACACTCACACGCAGTCAACAAATAGTTAAGAAGCATTATTGCTTAAATTAGAGTGTGCTACTGACATTAACTGCACACCACATTGCCCCTGGCACCAAGGGGAGCAGGGTGGGTCCAGGGGAGGGTGGCACATGGCCAGAATGTGTTACAGCATGCAAGGACAGCAGTTAGCACCAAGGGGAGCTGAGTGGATCTAACGGAGTGGCAAATGGGACTAGGAGGCTGCCAGGGACATGTCTGAGTGAGAGGCACAGATGGTAGATCAGGGGTCTAACAGCTATATGAAAAATTTTAAATTAACATCACTTTTCTTGGGACATAGATGAACTACCATGCAACAGACACTGCTACCCAACAGTATGGAACACTGGGTGCTCAGAAATGGCGGAGAATACTAATTAAAAAAGTAGGGATGACCATATTTAAAGGAACCTTCCTGTAATTACTTCAGATCCATAAAAATACCAAAGCAGAGTCCGAAGGCATGTTGCTAGAGAAGTGAAAGGGCGGTCTAAACTAGAAGAAAAAAAGGAACAAGTACAAAATATGTACCATAATAGACTGTAGACTGTTGCTTTAAAACAGCCAGACCACAGGTTGCTTTTTTAAGTTTCATCTGTTATTTTTTAATGCAGCTGTTTGAATATTAAATTGCATTGCTTTTCAGTGAGAGTCATTTCATGACATCCCAAGTAAGGGGCTATAACTAAAATGCTATATTATATTTACATTGTACTGTGTGCCTTGGCTTTGAAATGCAGGTCATGAGGAGATATAATATTACTGTTTCTGTTATGTTTGTCCATAATGCAATCTGTAAAAAAAAAATGGCTATGAAAACATTCTCCAGCTTTTTATCATTCCAGAGCCAAAACATCTTTCTAATAACGCACACATACGTACACAAAAAAGACCATTTCCTTTCATTAAGTGCTTTGCTTATTTTCAGATATTATGTCCCCTTTGATCACCCAGAGGTACTAATGGACCACAGAGGCCTGACTCACAAAGCCCCTGTTATTGTTTCCACTGGAACTTGTCAGTGATTGATGCTTTAAACTCGGCCTAAACAGTCTCAAGTCCAGAAAGTGGACTCTGAGTCAGACAGAGACAGTGGTAGGTAGGGATGGTCCCTTCCTGACAGCTTTGTACAGAACCCAGGGGTGTGTTTATTCAGCAGTCCAGAGGACACTGCCTAAACAAAGTGGTGACTGTGGTAATGCGACTGATGCTGTTAGTTTATCTGCGGGGTTCTCTTTGTAGATGCCCTTTGTTTTTGCCTACTGCTGCTCTCGAAAGGGACAGAATATTACTATGTTTTTCCTGACAGTATTATTAGAAAGCTCATTGTGTAACGATGAAACGACATAAAAAAATGTTGTCCTACTGAGGTCAAAGGAATGGAAACTCTAGATCTTGTATAGGGCCTTTCATAACAAACTGCAGCCAAAGGCAAAGGACGAGTGGTTTAGTGAATATAGTCTTGGGAACCCGGAGGCACAGGTTCAACTCTCACCAGGGCCACTTGAATGCTGTGTGACCTTGAGCAAGTCACTTAGCTTTTCAGTGATTTAGTTCACATAGCTGTGTAATTTGGTAACATCAGATATTTGATTTTGGCTGAGCTACCCTGGGTACATAATCTGTAAACAAAACAGCACTCTCTAATCCAGGGGAGGGCTAGAAGAGAATGCTGCTACCGTTAAGGAGAGAGGGAGAATCAAGCTAGCACAAATCAGATTAGCGAGAGGTCACAGAAAGGTGAAGTGACTTGCTCAAGGTCACATAGTGACAAGTGGCAGGATTCGAACCTGGATATTCAGGTGCACAGCTTTGTGCTGCGACCACTAAGCCAGTCAGTCTCCCTGGAGCTTCTAGGAAATGTAGTTCTTAACTGAGACAGCAACTGCATTGCAGTGAAGAGACCAAAATGTGCAAAACATGTGTAGCAGGAGGTTGTGGCTGTCAACCTAAACTGAAACAAATGTAAAAGCCAAATTTGGGGCAATCTTTGGTGAAACATTATCAGGTTGCCCCTCAAAAGGATTTGCATGCTGTTACACGTGATGCATTGCATTGGGATTGAGGCTTTGGCGTGCATGAATGTGTTTGGAGAGAGACATAAAGCTTTGGTTCTCTTCTCTTCCTGTGATGGATCCTATCCACTGCTCTTCCCACACCGTGCCTCTCCTGTATGCTACCTCTTTGTGTATGAAGTGTCTTTATCCAATAAAGTGCAGTTATTCCAGTATCATTTTAAATTAAGTGGCCTAAATAGTAGTTAAAAGCATATATCTAATTAGATATTTCCCTTTAATGTAATGTTAAAAGGTCTTAAATATAGAATATTGTATGAGTGTGTGGGTTACTGTGTAATATGATTTTTTTTTACATACCAAGTGGTTATAATGATAAAACACACCATGAGTATGCAAAACAATGAGTAATCTCATAGTCACACATATTTAATTTTTTTATAACATCTGTTAGTGTTTGATATCAACCAGAACCACAAGTTCTAGGACAACAAGGAGTATACACAAGCATTTGTCAATGCCAAATGTTGTCTCGCTGGCATTGGCATTGGTAGTGCAGGAGTTAGAGATGAATAATAGGAATGGCAGTGAAGTATGGAATTGATGCCAACCCCACCCCTACCCTGCAGAGACTGACAGGCATTGGGGTGTGCCTTTGGGGCATCAGCTATAACGCTCATGCCATTTTACATCATCCTACCCTGTAAACACTGACAAGTGTTGTGGTGTGCTTTGGGATCTTTGGGCCTCATACTTACCCCATTCCATAAGGAAATAAACTGAGACGATGCAGTATAGGAGAATGGGGTGAACTTTAGGGACGAACACTGCAAGGCACACCTCGATGCCTGTCACTGGCTGCAGGACGGTGGTGGGGGTGGAATGGCATGAGCATTACAGCCAATGATCCCAAGTCACACCCCTGACGCCTGGCAGTCTCTACAGGGTGGGGTGTTACAGTTGTAAACCCTAACATTGAAGGAGTTTGTTGGTATTTTCACTCCAAATTTTCAACATAGGCTTTTTGTGTCCCCACCTCATGAAGAGCGGCATAATCAGTTTGTTAGCTGAAAGGTGGTTTTGCACAGTGGCTATGCCATTTGGTGACACAGGGATGAAAACACATTTTGGGCAGGATGTGGAAAATGACAACTGTATTGTTCATGAGGAGGCATAAAAAATGGCAACGTTGAAAATCTGGAGTGAAAATATTAAAAAGTGGCGAAGTCATGAGCATGCATAGAAACAGCACAACACACATCCGTAACCCAATTCTTTTTGGGATTGTTTTAGCCACATTTTCAACATAGGCATTTTGGGACCTCCCCCATGAACAGTGGTGCTGTGATTTTGTTAATCTGTCCCAGAAGTTGATTTCCCACAGCGACCACGCACCATTGTGCACCATGGGTGCAGAAACACAGTTTGAGCAGGCTATGAAAAATGACAGCTGTACTGTTCCTAAGAAGGTGTGAAAAAAATGCCAGTGTTGAAAATCTGGCATGAAAATATTTCAAATTTGCGAAGTTACAAGGGTGCGTGGAAACTGCACAACACACACTTGTAACTCAGTCATTTTATGGACTTTCATCACCACATTTTCAACATAGGCATTTTAGGATCTCTGCTCATGAGCAGTGTCACTGTAATTTTCTTAAACTGTCCGAAAACTGATTTCACACAGTGACCATGCTATTCTCGCCCGGACGTGCGAAACACATTTCGCCAGGATATGTAAAATGACAGCTATACTGTTGATAAGAGGTGTGGAAAAATGCCAATTCTGAAAATCTGGAGTGAAAATATTACAAATTCATGAAGTTACGAGCAGTCGTGGAAACAGCGCAACGCATGCTCGTAAAACAGCCATTTTTGGGGTTTTTTCACCAAATTTGCTACATTGGCTTTTTGAGAGCCCCCTCATGAACAGTGGCACTGTCGTTTCATTACTCAGTCCCGAAAGGTAATTCCGCACAGTGACCACGAAATCACCTTTCAAGACCGAATAACACCATGACAGTGACTGAATTCATGAGGAAGGGCCCAATAACCTCATGTTGAAAATTTGGCGCAAAAATTCAAAAAAATGCTGAGACATGCACCAAAGTCTGAAAAAAAACTATTTATGCCATTATACAGCTCACCGGCATTTCTTCAGTTCGCAGTTAGCTTTGAAGAGTGCAGACATGTTCCCGGTCCACCGAAGATCATTGCTTCAGACTCCGGAGTTAAGTATGGGGTGTGGGGAGGCAGAGTGTGCAAAGGGTGGGTGCGGGTTGGGGCAGGGAACAGGACAGACTGTGAGGGACTGTTTTCTTATTTTACAGGTTAAGGAAAAAAAAAAACGTGCGGGACTTTTTTTTTTTACAGGGGGCATTTGGCACACTGGGGTGGCTCCCAGTGTGCCACCTGAGTGTTTAAAGAAGGATAGGGATTGGCACCCCTCAGCACATAACAAATGGAAGGGGTGCATTATGCCGATGGGGAGTGGGCTCCCCTGTCGGCACATCAACTGGGTCAGAGCATGCCAACAGGTGGACTGGGCACGCCTGAAGTTGGCATTGTGCAGGCAGTGTGCCGCCATATTTAATGTTTCACCAGAGAAGGCAAGTCAGGATGTACCACTGTGTATGACGAGCTTTGCTTTCATTGCAGTGGACCTTTCCTTAGATGTGCTCACACATTATGTATTCCTGGTGTGGCACCTGCATGCTGCTTTTTGGGGAATGAGGGACGCACCTACTGATGCGTGCTCTGCATTCACCCAACAGTGACCGCGCCACCAAATCTGCTACCAATGCAATATGTTGGCTGGCGTGCAAGGATGAGCCAACATAAAAAGAGTGAGTGAGTGAGAGAGAGAGAGAGAGAGAGAGTGTGTGAGGTGACAGACCCTATCACAATTGTTTTTAGTTAGTGTGCCTGCATAACGGCTTTCCATGCATGTGATTGATCAGCTGTGGCTGTCTCTGTATTAACCTGGCATGATGATATACAGTACTGGGTTCATGTAAAGATTTTTGAAGTATCAACCTGGTGTGACATTATACCAGGTTGATATGAAGACTACATGGTCTAAATTTCTAGTTGAGATCAGAGGTTACCCATTATCGTTATGCAGTAATATGCTTTAAACATGGATGTAATTGATGGTTTATTATGCATTTAAGACATTGTATCTAAGCAGTTATTCTTACTTTATTGGGCAATCAATTAATGTTTAATAAGCATACAGAAATAGTTTAATACATGTGCACTTGCCATTTATAATGTAGTGAGGTCCTGATAGTGTACCTTCACTACCCTTTGCTGCTATGGCAGGTAACCATAATTGCACCCAATGTTTTGGATTTTGACTCAGGTTATTTATTTATTTATTTATTTATTAAGTCTAGGATTACAAATACCTTTGAGCCAAGGCTCTTTTACCAAGGTTCCACGTCAAATACAGTACAATACAGAAAAAAATATAGAAGATAACATATTAAGAATAGAAGAAATACAATGCTGTAGTCAGGATAAGCTGTACTAGACTGAGATAACATAGGAGAAGACCAGGGAAAGGTACAGAGGGGACACAAGGGGGGGGAGCAGCAGCCAGAGCCATTGTCAACATCACAGGGGGGAACAGAAAGTGTCATAGACAACAAAACGGTTATAAAACATAGAAACATATCAGCCAGGGAGGTAGGGAGGGAGAGGATTGAGTGTCTGGAGGACAGCTCTCCTCTCCTGGGGAGGGAGACTTGGCTGCCCCACTGAATGACTGCCCCTAGGTGGAAGCCTGATGGTAGAATGGGATGGGGCACCAATGGAAGGGTGGGTGATGTGGGACTCTGCAGTGTGCGTATGCCTCTGTGTATGCATGCTGATGTGTTGTGTCCCAGCAATGGGAAGGAATTAGGAGAAAATGGAGGAAAAACACCTCATGGTGGCAGGACAAAAATTGACCCCTGCAGGCTCTGCACGAGTGGCTGGCCAGCAGATCCTATGGCCAGGACGACTCAAGGTAAGAACCCGGGAGGAACTGGATGATGGGGCTGAGGGGGGGTCAAGTAGATAGAGGCTGCTTAGATACAATGTCTTAAATGCATAATAAACCATCAATTACATCCATGTTTAAAGCATATGCCTGCATAATAATAACAGGTAACCTCTGATCTCAACTAGAAATTCAGATCCTGTATTCTTCGTATCAACCTGGTATAATGTCACACCAGGTTGATACTTCAAAAATCTTTACATCAACTTGGTACTGTATATATGCCATAACAGCAAAGGGTAGTGAAGGTACACCATCAGGACATCACTACATCATAAATGGCAAGTGCACATGTATTAAACTCTTTCTGTATGCTTATTAGACATTAATTGATTGCCCAATAAAGTAAGAATAAGGGGAGAACAAGGCACAGAAAATATAGATAAAGAAAGAAACGTGTCTGCAGAACAAGATTCAGAGTCCATCCTGTCTGCACATTTGACCACCGAAGCTGTACCAACCTAGCCTTAGCCATGCTCATTGGGAGTTGATCCCCTTCCCCACTCTTTTCCCCCTTTGCACTTTTAATTTTCACCAACCCCTTATAGCTGTCCTGTGCTCTCTGAAACCCATCACCATCTTGGCATTTAGCCCATCCCGTGGAAAACAATTCCATCCATCCAACACCCTTTCTGTGAAAATGTACAATACTTTCTTAGGTCCTTACTAATGCTAACCCCCCACACCAGACAGCTTATACTCATGTCCCCAAGTTGCTAATCCCGTGGTATGCTTAAACAGGTCATGACACTCTTTTTCATTTATCCCTTTCAGGTACTTAAAGATTTATATCGTGCCTCCTCCCCCACCCTAGTGGTGTTGCAAATTTAAACTTTGCTTAAGAAGCTGATATGAAGTCAGGAGCTTTGAATGAATTGTGGGGTGAAGTTTCTTAAATTCACCTCAACTTCACACAGTGATGTTCTTTTTTCTTTAAAAAAGTGTTCTTTTTTTAACAGACATTTAACCATTTGTCCCAGTCCCACCCTCTCCCACCAAACCTGAGTAATTACAGGTACCCCCATTGGTAACACCCACTTTCCTCCTCCCCCTCACTATTACAATGAAACATTCTGTTATATTCAGTAAAATGACCCTTCTTCCCCCGGTTAAATTCCTGACACATCCCCAACCCACCTGAGCCAGTCAAATGCATAAATATTCCCAACCCTCCACCCTCTGGCACTTCACCACCCTCCTAATAAAATATTTATTAATGCTCATAAAAGATTAATGTATGGTTAAAGTAAAATGAGCTTAATGTTATGCATGCAAGGTTATGCATATAGCCAAAAAAACACTAAAGCAGACCATTGGATGGGGTAGTGAGGGTGGTTCACACCTCTGAGAAAAGGGTCCTGGAAGTCATTGTGAGTGACAACCTGATATCTGTGCAATGAGGCATACAGAATGCAGTTAGGATGCTTCTGTGTGTATGCAGGGCATTCACTAGCAGAAAGAAAGAGGTGATACTGCCCCTCAACAAGCACCTGTTGAGGCCATAACTGGAGCACTGTCAGCAGTTCTGGGGCCTGATTCTCAAGGGGGCCTTAGACTGATGCAAGCTGTGGCAAAAGGCAGCTTACATCAATGCCTGGTGCGCCGGGGAACTTGCATCTGATTCTCGACCGGGTAGGGTCCCAGTGGCAAAGTCCCATGTCTTGCAGCAACAGTAGTGGTGTACTACATGGAGGATGCACCCGGACAGGTTGCTGCAAGCCCTGGGCGGCTGTGCAGCAATGTTCCCGAGCAGTCCTTGGTGGTCTAGTGGACTGCCCCAGCCCCAATCCCCCGTTATTTACAAAGTAATAATCCCTGGTGGTCTAGTGAACCGTTCCAGCACTGAACTCCCATTATTTCAACAAATAAATTAATAATCCCTGGTGGTCAGTGAACCGTTCCAGCACTGAACTCCCATTATTTCAACAAATAAATTAATAATCCCTGGTGGTCTAGTGAACCGTTCCAGCACTGAACTCCCATTATTTCAACAAATAAATTAATAATCCCTGGTGGTCTAGTGAACCGTTCCAGCACTGAACTCCCATTATTTCAACAAATAAATTAATAATCCCTGGTGGTCTAGTGAACCGTTCCAGCACTGAACTCCCATTATTTCAACAAATAAATTAATAATCCCTGGTGGTCTAGTGAACCGTTCCAGGACTGAACTCCCATCATTTCAACAAATAAATTAATAATCCCTGGTGGTCTAGTGAACCGTTCCAGCACTGAACTCCCATTATTTCAATAAATAAATTAATAATCTCTGGTGGTCTAGTGGATCCCCACCCCCCCATCCTAGCAGGCAGTGTTCCACCACCCTGCTCCTCCAGTACTGAAACCGATGAGCCAGCCACTAGCACAGCCCACCGCTCACCACCACGGCCAGCCACTAGCTGAGCTCTGAAAGAGTGCATACTCTATATGGTATGCGCTTGGGTATTGACAACAGCTGTCAATCACTGAGAGCGTACTGTATACACTATTTGCTCATTCAGAGCTTAGTCAGTGGCTGGCCGTGGTGGTGAGTGGTGGGCTATGCTATCCACAACTCATCAGTTTCAGGATGGGAGCAGTGGGGTGGTGGGACACTGCCTGTCTGGGTGTGGGATGGGGTCCACTAGACTACCAGGGATTAATCAGTATTAAAAATAATGGGGATCAGAGCAAGCGTCCACTAGACCACCGGGATTATTTACTTATAATAACGGGGATCATGGCTGGGTCGGTCCATTAGACCACTAGGGATTATTTGTTTATTTATTGAAATAATGGGGGCTTGGGGGTGGGGCAGTCCACTATGCCACCAAGGATTATTACTTAAATAACGGGGGAGTGGGTCTGGGGATGGGGGACCACGGCACTTTGCCACAAAGTGCTAAACTCTACAAGAGGGATATTTCTAAGTACCCTTAGACCAGCTCTGCCTGGTCTAATGGTACTCAGAATTTCGCCCTCTGGGAGAGTTTTGAGAATCCCACTTTCAGGAATGTGGCAGCTTGCATCTGCCTCATGCCCCCTAGTGCCATGCCAGAGCCCATTTTGTGGTGCATGTGTGGTGCAAGCCCCGTTTGGGGCAGAAAGCCTGCAGTTGATGCAGACTGCCTTTGAGAATCACTCCCAGTGCATCATTTGGTACAAGGGGCACTTTGTGTCATTCATTGTGGTGCAAGCCCCTTGTTCTGCACTGGGAACTTTGAAAATTGGGCCCTTGGTGTCCCCTCATACAGAAAGACAGCTACGACTTGGAAAGGGTCCAGAGGAGGGCTATACAAATGATCAGGTGGCAGCAAGGGAAGACGTATGAAAAGTGATTGGAGTGTCTCAACCTGACCTCTCTACAGGCCAGGATAGAGAGGAAGAACATGGCAGAGGCTTACAAGTTCTTACAAAGAAACACAGATTGTGTCAGCAGATAAAGACTGGGATGTCCATTCAGTCTGTCCTTTTCTCTGCTTAGCTCCATGCTTGGCCTAACATTGGACTGGAGTCTTGAGGAAAAGAAACAGTGTAGACTGCGGTGATCTCATTATGAGTTATGACAGCACTGTAACCTGAGGGTATTGGGGGGGACAGTATTCAAATTGGATGTGAGGACTTTTTTTTCACATTTCCGATAGTGGATTAATGAAATAGTTCAACCAAGCAAGTGGCTAAAGCAAAGAAAGTGATGGGGTTCAAAAAACTGATTGTGCAGACACATGGGATAGTATGGTCTAATGCAAGGGAGGAGAATAGACAGCCTGTGGAGAGGGATACTGAGATGCCACTAGAGCAATCATCTCAGGAAATCTGGTCTTGCACTACACGCAGTCAGGAAGGTTATGGGGCAGAGTGTGTGGGCCACAGATTATTTATTTGCTGATGAATTTTTATGTGTCTATGCATCTATATTTGTTAAGTACTATTTGCAACCTTTAATTAAAACAATACCTATTTCGCACCTGTTTCTGTCCCCTACTATTAATTGTACATCCCCTAATCTACTTCTCAAAGTAAATCACTGAGAGGAATATTAATTGCATTGGACAGAAATGGCCAACACTGAAATGAGAAATGGTGCACTCTCAAACAAATGTCCTATCTCCCTTGGTCATAGTTTTCTCCAACTCCACCCCTTCCCTTTAATTTGTGGTTCTTATAAATTGTTTGTCTTGCATCCTAAGTTTCCTAAACAAGTTCAACTTACCCTGCTGGTCTTGTTAGTATACTGCGATTTGAGCTTGCCTACTGCGTGACCTTTAGCTATGTGAATGGTATCCTATTGTAACACACAGTATTGACTTCAGTAATTGCTAACCTGTGTAATAAACCGTGTGTGTCATACTGCTGTTACCTGATTGCTCATTTATTGTATAGGAATTGTTTGTGGAGTCAGATTTGTAAGTTATATTAGATGTTCTTGAATTTCTAAATACTTCCTCCCCCAGATGCTAGATTACCCTGTCAAGTTATCGTTACATTATCCTGTATTTCATATGCTTGGAACTGTACCTGTTCTGTAATCAGTGTACTATATGCCTATGTATCTCTCATACTAATTGTAATGAATGCTATCCTACCCAGGACCTCCTTGAAAATGAGCTTGCTCAATGGAGCCTTAGATTCATAGATATGTGTCGGCAGAAATGGACCTTCTTGGCCCATCAAGTCTGCCCATTCCCATGTCTTATCCTGGTAAAGTAAATAAATAAACACTTAATGTAACCTGTCTCTACACTCTAATGTTGCCTGCTTCTACACTTTAATGCTGCTTGCCTCCCCCCCCACCACACACTTCCAATGGATTGGGACTAAAGCTAACAGCTGCTGTTAGTATCACCCCGTGAGCTAGAGCAGGTGTGTCTCAGCATGGGAACCATGTCCATGTTCAGTTGGCCAACTGGCATAAAACCTGAGCCCCACCACCCATGTGTTTTAACAGCTTATGCGGTCAAGAAGCCCTCATTCCGATCAGCCACTATAACAAGGTTTGGAATTACTAAAAGAAACTAACTCAGTGACAGTTTGCCTCTGAGGGTCAAACTATTTAAATCAAGCCATGCTATGAATTATAGATTATCTCAAATAGATCATGTTCATTGTATGGGCACAGCTTGACTCTGATAATAATCAAGTGCTAAAAACCCAACCCATGAGCAATTACTCTTTTAGTTACAATTTTAATCACAATAGCATTGGAATTGTAGAATTTAATTCATCTTGAATAATTACTTATCAACTTACGCAGGTCTGCTAGACAGTGAGGCGTAGTATGGGGGTCAGGAGGTTATCATGGGGTAATCATGCTTCAGGCTATTACGTGACATGAGGTATTGCCATATGTTTAACCCCCTGGGATGAATATCTCTAGACAACCTCCCCTCCTGAAGTTTCCTTGCTGATATTATAAAAACGCCAGCCTAGGAATATTAGGTACTTTGCTTTATTATATACAGTATCTATTACCCAACATCTGGTCCTTTTTCTGCATCTTGGTTGAGAAGGGCCCTTTCACTAGATTAATCTGCCCCTTGATCTACCTGGTGAGGAATTAGTAGAATGTAGCTCTGACTAAAATCAAAAGGGATAGGAGGCAATATAACCTGAAGGTTACAATGCCAAGCTATTAATCTGGAGACCCAGTAGACCTGGGTTTGAATCCCATAACTGCCACTTGCATACTGTGTGACCCTGAACAAGACACTTAGCATCCCTGTGTTTCTGGGACACAAATGGAAATGTGTATCTAGTCAACGTGCCTTTGCTGGTCAAAAATTCCAATATGTACATATACAGTGCAGTTGGCCAGGATGCAACACAATGCTGCAGCATACTGCAGTAAAGTTATTGCAGTAAACAAGCTAATTTTAATGGCAGTTAATCCTTTTGGTCATGTAGTAAGTTGAGACACTACATTGCATTCTGGCTGGCTCTTCTGTACATATCTATATAAATTTGCAAAAAAACTGCATTATTGCACCAGTTAGGGTAACTTAACACCACAAAAGTAGGGAAATGTGGTGTTAGGGTTTCTCACCCTAATGCCCCTCCACCCCCAACCCCAAGCAGTCAAAGAAAAAAGCATTAGTGTTTTGGGTCTCCAGAGTCTTGATGAATCAGTGGTGGGGCCTTTCTAGGGGGTGTGCCAACTGTACAGCGAAACTTTCATGGCGAAATCCCTCACAGCATCAGTCTCGACAGATTTCAAGATTGTCGCTGTGAGGGACCTGTAGGCAAACTTCCACTGTGTCCCCTCCCCTTCAAATCAGCTCTGACTTGGAGTTGAGAGTCTATAGAAGGGGGGGGTGCTGGGGCACAGCCCCTGCATGGGGGTTCAGGGGGCTGTAAACAAACCAATGTCGGACAAGCGAAATTTCATCTGTCAACATTGGGGATTTCGCTATGCCGAACTTCGATAACAGTGTTGTCAATTCGGCATAGGTAAACCTTCCTAGGGAGTTGTCAACCCTAATGCCCACCCCATTCCATGAGCAAGGAACATCACACACAATCTCCTTTTTTTCACACAGAGCTCTTAGGGGGAAGGGTGAGCATTAGGGTTGATAACCCCCAATGAAGACCCCACCACTGATTCGCCAAGAATCCGGAGACCCAAAACACTAATGTTTTTTCCTTTGGCTGCTTGGGGGCAGTGGGGGGCAGCATTAGGGTGAGAAACCCTAAAGACACATTTCCCTACTTTTGTGGTGTTAAGTTACCCCAACTGGTGCATTAACACAGTTTTTTTGCAAATTATTTCCTTAATTTTTTAGATAGTATAATTCAATTCTCATTTGCCTGTGGAAATCCACAGATACATACATGTATGTTGCCATGGAAGCACAGGATCCTCCGGGCCCTGCACTTGCATTTCAGGCAAAACAGCAACCAGATTGCTAGAATAGCCTTGTTATTACCCCACCTTCTGAATGCCATGCTGGGAATTTTCAAATCCCCGCAGAAACATCATTCTGCACCACCGCAACATCATTGTGCGCCACAAGTGTGAAAACACATTTTGGCCATGATTTGAAAAATGACAACTCCAACATACATGAGGTCGGGTAATAAGAAGGTTATGTTAAAAATTTGGGGACAAAATATGTAAAATTTCCAAAGTTACAAGCATGTGTAGCAAAATTGCAACAAATGAACATAACTTTGGCATTTTTACATATTTTGACCCCAAATTTTCAACATAGCCTCCTTATGACTCCACCTCATGAACACAGCAGGAAAAATGTTCAAATCCCACCCAAAAGGTGAAAACACCTTCCGACCATGAAATCATTTTTCAGGCAGGAGTGCCATAATAACAGTCATATTGTTCGTGAGGCCGGGTCCACAAAAGGCCATGTTGAAAATTTGGTGTCAAAATTTTAAAAAATGGCTCAGTTATGCATAAAAGTTTAATCCTCCATTGAAATACATTGAATCGCATTTAGCTTGGTTTCACATATTGCAGTCACCAGTTCCAGCAGCAAGACGTGTCTTCCATTGGAGAATGGACCTTGAACCTAGGACCTGTTCAGGTGAGTGAGGCTGTGTGGGGGTGTACTGGAGGGAGTGGGGTGGTGGGTGCTGAGTGGGAGATGGGGTTGAGTGGGAGCTGATCAGTGAGGGATCATTTTCTTTTTTACAGGTTTGGAAAAAAAAATCGAGGGACTGTTTTCTTTTTTTCAGATTTTGGCTGGAATGGGAGGATGGGGGGTGCCACTAGACACCAGAGAAATTATTTATTACTGCAATGGCAATCAGCAAGTGGGAGATGTCAGTGCCACTAGACATCAGGTAAATTATTTAAGGGGAAGGCGACTGATGGGTGGGAAGTGCCACTAGATACCAGGGAATATATTTATTCAATTATAGGGACAGGGATCAGTGGGTGGGGGGCACTAGGCACCAGGGAAAGTTGATATGATTAAGGGGATAGCCATCAGATGGGTGGGGGTAAAATTAGACAAAAGGGCAACATGATACATTGCCAGGAACAACAATGGTGTAGGGGGGTGCCACCGACACCAGGAAAATGGCGGGCCAGTATTTTTATCTGCCACATTTGTTCAGACCTTTTTTTTTACCAAAGTTTACCTCAACAGCAAACTTTATTTTTTTTTTGTCAATCGATCTGGGTTTTTTTTCGCAGCATTTCGACATTATCCCAAAAAATGTTAGAACTAAAAAACAATATTTTTTAACCAAACAATCCAAAGGCACACCCTTGGCATAGATCACATCAATCCTGAAAATTCATGGAAAAAGTCCATACTTTCTAGGCGGTAGGTGAGACCAAAAATCCCCATGTTAAGTATAGCGGAAAAAAGTTTTTGCTTTTTTTTTCACTTTTTTGACCCTCCATCTCTTGAAAACCATACAAGATGTCATCACAAAACTTTCCACATCTTGAAATTCTGACAGCTAGACCACAAATGCCAAATTTTGGTGTGTGCAGCTCATGCAGCTGGATCTAGTCAGTCCCCAACTACTTTATTGATAAATTCTGGCAAGGGGGACCTAGAGTGAGGATAAACACAATATTATCACTTTCTAACTCTAGGTCTAACCCTACCCCCCACCACCACTCTAAATATGGAAAATACTTGCTAGAATTTATCCTCACAAGCATTGTTGTGTAAAGAGGGAATGTCCCATGAGGCAGCTTCAAATATGCACATTACTTGGTTTGGAATGTTCTTGTTATTGCACACTTGCACGAATGGTGCACTTACAAGTGTACATTTGCAATAACAACATTTCAATCCAAATAACATGAATATTTGAAGCTTCATCGGATAATCTATGTGTATGATGGGAATCCATAGCTTTATTGCTTGATCTGTGTCTACTTCAGTGTAAAAAACCTGATGTGAAGAAAGAAATTCAAAATTTTGTTTTAAATTATGTGTTTTTTTTAAGCAGCTTTATGTGTGATCGGAGAAAATTGTCAGTATTCAATACATTCAAATTAAAATATTTAAACTGCTGTATTATGTAATAGTGACTTTTTTTCTGTTCTGGGAGATACGGAATATCACTGTACCATTTTAAAGTTATCCTTTTCCTAGCTGACTGTCATGCTGTCTTCTGTGTTCAGACTAGTAGTCCACCCACCAACATGCTGAGTGGTCTATTTGTCTTAGAAATCTGTTGGATGGCTTGTTTAAACACAGTTGTGGTTGGTGGGCAACTGTCAGGGAGCCTGCTCGTGTGAATCCCACTTTCAGCAGCTCTGTAAACTCTTGAGAACTGTCAAAATGGCTGTGCCAGTGAGATTTCTTAGACTGCAGAGAGACAGCAAGACGGAGCTAACTCTGAGAACTGTCACAATTGCAGTGGCAGTGAGATTTCTTAGACTGCAGAGAGCCAGCGAGACAGAACTAACTTATGTTTTTCTGCTTAGTGTTTGTTGTTTTGATTAGCATGTTGTTAATGTTGCTGACCCCCTGCACAATCTGTTTACTGTCACAGTGAAAGTTAACTAATCTAGAAAGTGAGAACTCTTGAGTGCAGAGAAACAGCATTTCTCAAAATGTATGTCTTGAATTCATGCTACTTTCAATTGTATATCTTTATGTTATACTTCTTACTGACATTATGAAGAGTGCTGAATAAGATGTGTCAAATGAAGCTACCACTGTTTTGCATGACAGTCAGAGTGAGCTTGATGATGTCTAAAACTAAGAATGTAGTCAACTGTGCAAATAACATGATTGCAGCTGCTATTTGCACAGCAGCTATCAGTTCAGTGGAAAGAACAGGTTTTATCTTTTGAATTTTCTTGTCCCCTCATGATATAGATAGGGAGGTGACATGGGCTGACATAAGATATCATTTTCAACTTCATCAGAGGGACTGGTCTGTTGATATTTCACAAGTGGTGAACCCATGAGTGATATAGCAATAGACCAGTACCCTCAAATGAATATAAAAATGATGTCTTAAATCAGCTCATGTCATTAGATTTATACAACAGGTGTTTAGGTGGTTTTGTGATAGAAATGGTGAAATGCTACAAAAGAAAACAAGCAATGTCAAAATGGCTGTGCCAGTGAGATTTCTTAGACTGCAGAGACAGCGAGGCGGAACTAACTCTGAGAACTGTCACAATTGCAGTGGCAGTGAGATTTCTCACTGCCACTGCAGGCAGATCTCAGAGATAATTCATCTGCCTCTCTACAGTCTAAGAAATCTCACTGCAATGAATGAGGCATGTGTGATTTTGTATTTTCTTGAAACTTGGCTTCCCAGCCAAATGCCCTTTGGGGTAACCCTTGCCTCAGTGTTTGCGCAAAGAAGTTCTTTGTCTTTTACTTAGACTACTGTATATTCAGTCAAAAAAAGAAATGGCATCTCACATTTTACTTTTTTATTGAAAGTGTTTTACCAGCAAAGGCCTAATGAGTCATAAAACCCATTTACAGTGGTGTCCTGGGGGAAAATAAATGAAGTTGGTCACTGGGCATGCTCAGAAATGTTATCTTCACATGTCAGAACACATTGCTGAGCATGCCCAGTGAGGTCACAATGAGAGAGATCCATTTCCGATCATGCTCAGTAACCAGCTTCATTTATCTTGCTCAAGTTGCTCAAGATAACATGTTTATTTGGCAAATTTATTTTTACACCTTTCCTATAAATTATAGTTAGAGCTGAGTAGGCTTTCTAATGATGAAGCCTAGTTTTTGCAACTTAATAATTTTGGCATTGTTTGCTGAAATAGCCCAAACCTTGGCATGTGCAGTCAGACTGTCAGAGTCTCAAAACATTAAGTTTTGTGACAGCATCTTTTTTTTTTTTTTTTTTTGAGATATGGAGTACCACAAAATGGAAAAACATACACATTTGTTTTCCCTGTATTTAAACCTTGTTTATTTTTTGTTCTCACCTGCAGCCTAGTCAGTATGGAATTTTTTCATTACATTTTTTAGGGTAGAAGTGGCCAAGGGTGTGCTTTTTGAAGGTTTCTTGAAAAAATATTATAGGGTTCCAGAGTTATAAGGAGTTTTTCAGTTAACCAAGAAATACGAATGGTAACAAAAAAAAGATCATGAGTGCTTATTTACATGAGTTACCTAGAAACATAGAATATGACAGCAGATAAGGACTGCTTGGCCCACCTAGTCTGCCCATTTCCCTACCTAATGGATAAGCTGCAGATCCTAGTTAACCAACAGCCTACTTCCTCCTACCCCCCACTAAAATTGCTTTATGTCTGTCCCATGCATTCTTGAATTCCCCCACTGTTTTTGACTCCATTACCTCCTCAGGAAGGCCGTTCCATGTATCCACAACCCTCTACATGAAAAAATACTTCTTCACATTACCTCTCAGCTGTCCCCCCTCAATCTTCAGATTGTGCCCCCTTGTTCTTGCACATCACTTTTTCTGAAAGATGCTACCCTCTTGGACTTTATTGATTTCCTTGAGGTACTTGAAAGTTTCTATCATGTCCTGCCTCTCCCTCCTTTCTTCGAGGGTATACATAGTAAGCTCCTTTAATCTCTGTCTTTCTATGTTTTCTGGTGCAGACCCTGCACCATTTTAGTTGCCCTCCTCTGGATAGCCTCCATCCTGTCTATGTCTTTGCGGAGATGTGGTCTCCAGAACTGTACGCAGTGCTCCAGATGGGGTCTCACCAACTGTCTGTACAGAGGGATAACAACTTCCTGTTTTCTACTTGTGATGCCTCTCCCTATGCATCCCAGTATCCCCCCAGCCCTCCTCACTGCCTTCTCACATTGCTTGCCCACCTTTAGGTCTTCTGATATGACTACCCCCAGGTCCCTTTACAGTTTTGTTGTTGTTAAAATCTCACCTCCCATTGTGTACTCTTCCCCTGGGTTTTTGCTTCCCAGGTGCATTACTTTGCACTTCTTTGCATGGAATCTAAGCTGCCATACATTTGACCATTCCTCCAACCTTGCCAAGTCCCTTCTCATCCTTTCCACCCCACCTTCTGTATTGACCCTGTTGCAGATCTTTGTGTCATCTGCAAAGAGACATACTTTTCCTTCCAGACCCTCCACAATGTCACTTATAAAGACATTAAAGAGGATCACTTCCAGTACTGAACCCTGCGGTACACTGCTAGTAACCCCCTTTCTTCAGAGTGGACTCCGTTTACTATTACCCGCTGCATATTGTTGTCCAGCCAATATTTCACCCAGGCTACCACCTTGGGACTCACTCCCAGGCTGGCTAACTTGTATATTAATCTTTTGTGTGGGACTGTGTCAAATGCCTTGCTAAAGTCTAGGTAGGCCATGTCCACAGCCCCTCCGTGGTCTACTACTTTGGTCACCCAGTCAAAGAAATCTATTAGATTCATCTGACATGACCTTCCCGCTGTGAAGCCATGCTGCCTTGGGTCCTGTGCCTGGCTAGCCTCTAGGTACTCAATAGTTCTTTCTTTCAGAAGTGATTCCACTATTTTCCCTACCACTGAGGTCAAACTAACAGATCTGTAGTTTCCTGCCTCTGCCTCGCTGCCACTTTTGTGAAGTGGAATCACATCCACCCTCCTTCAGTCCTCAGGTACCACCCCAGCCTCCCATGATTTGTTAAAGAGGGTAGTCAGTGGTGTCACTAGTTCTACCCTTAGTTCTTTTAGAATTCTTGGGTGAATCCCATCAGGCCCCATTGATTTGTCCATCTTCAGTTTTAAGAGTTCTTTCAGACCCCTTTCTTCTGTGAATGGACTGGTATCAACCCCCCTATCCAGAGTGTTTCTATTGTTTGGTTTGGTACCTCCCCCTCCTATTCTTTTGTGAATACTGAGCAGAAGTATTCGTTCAGTATCACTGCTTTTTTACTGTCACCCTCTGCCCACATTCCCTCCACTTTATTAAGCCTCAGTATCCCTTCCTTGGTCTTTCTTTGCTCCCTAATGTACCTATAAAATGTTTTATCCCCCTTCTTAACTGAGTTGGCCATCTTTTCCTCAGTTTGGGCCTTTGCTATTCTGACTGCCTTCCCTGCTTCCTTTTGATTTTGCTGATATAGTTCTCCATCCTGATCCTTTGGTGTTTCCTTATATTTCCTGAATGCTATCCTTTTCTTCTTAATCTTCCCTGCCACCTCTTTTGAGAATCATAGTGGCTTTTTCCTTCGTTTCGTTTTGTTGATTTGCTTTACACAAAGGCTTGTTGCCTCTGTGATGGCCGTTTTGAGTTTTTCCCATTGTTCTTCCATCTCCTCCTTCTTGCCTGTTTTCTAGTGCTTTTCTGAGGTACTCTCTCATTTTGCCAAAGTTAGCTGTCCTAAAGTCCAACACCCTCACTTTTGTATGGCTTGACTCTACAGCTACGTTTATTGTGAACCATACTGTTTGGTGGTCGCTTGTTCCCAGATGGCTACCCACTTCTAAATCTGAGATCCTCTCTCCATCCCCATTTGAAACCACCAGGTCTACGATTGCTCCCTCCCAAGTGGGTTCCAACACTAGCTGCTTGAGGCATGCCCCCTGTAGAGTATCAAGAAAGACCCTGCTTTTGGATGTGGTTGCAGCAAAGGTGCACCAGTGAACATCTGGCATATCCAGGTCCCCCATCAACAATATCTCCCCCTTTTTTATCATCCTAAGTATGCGTTCTATCATTTTCTCATCCATTAGCTCCCCCTGAGATGGGGATCTGTAAACAACCCCTGTGTGGATTGTGGTGCCATTCCCTGTCTCCACGGTGACCCACAGTGCCTCCTTCCCTCCCTGTTTACCCTTTAGGTCTGTTGCTTTGATTCCTTCCCTTATGCAGAGAGTTCCTCCTCTTTTACCCTTCCTGTCCCTCCTGCAGATTGTGCACCCTGGTGTGTACCCTGGATTATGTAACCTGTCGTGCTAAACAAAATGCTAATTGTGCTGAAAAAATACTGATTGTGCCGACTGCCATCCTGTTTTTTTTTAAACTAACAAACATTGAAAATTCATAAAAATTATACATTTCCAAAAAACAAACACCTGAAACTAACTAAATGGGACCCGCTTAGCTTGATTCTGTTGAGCTAAATGGGACCTGTTTAGCTAGATTCTGTTGTTTGTTTTTTGAACAGATTGCCAGAAATACCTCTTCTGGACACAACAAGATCCAGGGTACCCAGTTTGGCAAGAGGAGCTGTTTACCAGTGTTCTCTGTATGAGAACAGCGGGACTTTCCTGACATCTGCAGCCATAGATGGAAGCATGCTGCCAATTGCAGTACCAGCAGTGAGTCGGTGATCCTGCGATCATTCATCTCATCTGACTTTTTGTCTGTCTGTCTGTCTGTCTGTCTGTCTATCTATCTATCTATCTATCTATCTATCTATCTATCTATCTATCTATCTGATCCCTCGATCACTCTTCTCATCTGTCTTTTTGTCTATCTATCTATCTATCTATCTATCTATCTATCTATCTATCTATCTATCTATCTGTCTGTCTATCTATCTATCACTCTATCTATCTATGTATCTTAAATATTTCTTAACTGGACTGGGGCACTCATCCATGGTACTGCTTCTTTCTTCCCCCTTCCCTCCAGGTTGCCCACCCTTCCCAATTGTTAAATATATGAGTGGACTCTAACTATCTAGCTGTCTGTCTATCTGTCTGTCTGTCTGCCTGCCTGCCTGTCTGTCTGTCTGTCTGCCTGTCTGTCTGTCTGTCTGTCTGTCTGTCTGTCTATCTATCTATCTATCTATCTATCTATCTATCTATCTATCTGTATATTTATCTTTTTTAAGTGTACTGGGGTGCCCACCCTGGTACCACTTCTTTCTGTTCCCTTCCTCTCCAGGTCACCCGCTCACCCTTCCCAGTTGTTAAATATATTATATGAGCTGACTGGGGCACCCAACCCAGGTACCAATTCTCATCTTAAACACCCTCTTTTCCAGGTCATCCCCCCATTCCCACTAAGTGTGTGGTGGCACAGGGGTGCACATCTCCAAGTGCTGTCAAACAGTAGGCCCAACACTGGGGTCCCTAATTCCCAGTGTCAGAATATCTTAAATGAAGAAAACCATCCATTTATATTTTTTTAACCCTGTAAAAAAGAAAATGGGCCCTTGCTGATCTGTCCCCACACACTTCACCATGACCTCCCACTCAGCACCCACCACCCTGCACCCCACTGCACCCCCTCACTCTCTCACTCACTTGAACATGTCCCATGAAGTAGATCCACTCTCTAATAAAAGACACATCTTGCTGTTGGAACTGATGACTGAGATATGAGAAAATCAGATAAGTATGGTTTAATATATTGCAATGAGGTTTTGAACTTTGATTCATAACTTTATTATTTTAACATATGTTGATCCCAAATTTTCTACATGACCATTTTGGGACTCCACCTTATGACCAATGTGGTGGAATTATGCAAATCTGCCTAAAAAGGTGATTCCACTGTCACTTTGTGAAATCAACTTTTGGGTGGGATTTGAACATTTTCACCACCTTTGTTCATGAGGTGGGGTTATAAGAAATCTGTGTTGAACACCTGGTGTCAAAATATGTAAAAATGACAAAGTTATGAGCCTACAGTGAAATTTTTCTGTGTGCTCAAAACTTTGGTAATTTTAAATATTCTGAACCCAGACTTTTAACATAGCCATTTTTTTCACACCACCTCATGAATGTGACAGCTATTGTTTTTCAAATCCTGGCCAAAATGTGTTTTCGCACCCGTGCCTTGAAATGACATTTTGGTGGCACGGAATGATGTTTCAGGAGTGATTTGAACATCTCCACCTGCTGGGTTCATGAGGTGGGGTAATAAGAAGACTATGTTGAAAATGTTTTGTACAAATACAGTCAAATGCCCAGGTTATGAGTAAACATTGCAGTATTTCAGCGTTCACTCATAACTTTGCTAATTTCCAATATTTTGAATCCAAGCTTTTAAAGTAGCCATTTTTCCACACCACCTCATAAAAATGGCAATTGTCATTTTTTTAAATCCTGCTCAAGATGTGTTTTTGTATTTCTGGTTCAGAATGACATTTCAACCAAAATACTATAAATGCTACATGTCATGTTTATAAGAGGAGTCATAAAACAACTATCTTGAAAATCTGGGGTCAAAATAAAAACAAAACAAACTATATATATACTGTGTATATATATATATATATATATATATATTTTAAAAGACAAAGAACCTCTGTGCGCAAACACTGAGGCAAGGGTTACCCCAAAGGGTATTTGGCTGGGAAGCCAAGTTTAATACACACACATATATATGTGTGTGTAGTGGCACAGTCACACCATTATAGTTAGGGTTGAGTAGGGTGTTTAATGTTAAACCCCAAATTTTGCACTTTAAAAACTTTGCAACTGTTTAATGGATTTACACAACATTTTGCATGCGTGATTTCATGGGTAGACCTCTTGATGTGCCAACCTTTGTTCTAATCAGATGTGCAGATTCTGAGACCCAGATAGGGGAAAAAGTGATTTTTGGGGGAATTTTTGCTGTTTCTTTGTCCACTGCTAGTGTCCAGACAATTAAGAATCCTGGTGTGAAATTTTCATGGTAGAAAGGGTAGAAAGGGCTTGTCCCACAGATGTGTATTTTGCTAGTTTGGTGGAAAAATAGTAATCCATTCAAAATTTTATAATTTTTAACATTTCAGTTCTGAGGTTGCTCAGTAGAGATTTTCAAGATTGATGTTAGAAAAGAAACAAGAACCGGGTAATATGAAAAAGAATCCTTTTCCATACAGGTAAATCCTTTTCTCATAAGGAAAAAATTATTTTTCATATGCCACCATCTTGTTTTCCATTTTTGCAAAGAAAAAAAAAAAACAACACAAAAATGACATGCTGCACACTGACCAACACATGTATCTTGCTCATCAGGACCCCATTAGGTAGATTCTGCACTTAGTCTATGTAAAAATTACCCCCAAATGTGTGTTATGTTTTAATTTTACCTCATTTTTCATGACTCACTTCCGCTTTTTTCGTATGGCCAAATGAAACAAACAAAATTTGGCCATAAAGAAAAAGCATCCCGATAACATGTCCCTCTTTTTTCCCCTGGTGTCTAGTGGTACCCCCACTCCTCCAGTTGCCATCCCTGTAATTTGTAATGTTTCCCTGGTGTCTAGTGATACCCCAACCTCTCCGTTCAATGTCCCCTTAATTTTGATTGTTTCCCTAGTGTCTATTGGTACCACCCAACCCTCTGATTGCTGTCTCCCTAATTTTAATTGTTTCACTGGTGTCTAGTGGCACCCCTCACCCCTCTGATTGCCATCCCCATATTATTTAGTAGTGGGGTAATAAGAAGACTATGTTGAAAATGTTTTGTACAAATACAGTCAAATGCCCAGGTTATGAGTAAACATTGCAGTATTTCAGCGTTCACTCATAACTTTGCTAATTTCCAATATTTTGAATCCAAGCTTTTAAAATAGCCATTTTTCCACACCACCTCATAAAAATGGCAATTGTCATTTTTTTAAATCCTGCTCAAGATGTGTTTTTGTATTTCTGGTTCAGAATGACATTTCAACCAAAATACTATAAATGCTACATGTCATGTTTATAAGAGGAGTCATAAAACAACTATCTTGAAAATCTGGGGTCAAAATAAAAACAAAACAATTTCCCCCTCCCCCGGGTCGTGCCTGAAAATAGGCAGGATTTGTCTAGTGCACTTACCTGGTCAACAAAAGCTAAATAAATAAAAATAAATAATGACCTGCAATACAGAAAACTGTCCCTCATTGTCTTCTTTCCCTGTAAAAAAAGAAAATGGTCCCTCGCCAATTAAACCTCCCAACCCCAACCTCCCACTGAGTACCCAGCACCCCTCCAAACCCCCCACACACCCTCACACACCTAAACAGGTCACAGGACGAAGATCCACTCTCCAGTTGAAGACACATCTTGCTGCTAGAACCGCTGACTGCAATATGATATACTAATGTAAGTGCAGTTCAATGTATTTCAATAGGTTTTTTTTTTAACTTTGATGCATAACTTTGTAATTTTTGCATAGTCTGACCCCAAATTTTCAACATGGCCTTTTTGGACCCCACCTCATGAACAATGATGGTAGAATTATGCAAATCTGGCCTGAAAGGTGATTTTGTGGTTGCTCATCAAAATCACCTGGGATCTGAAAATGTTCACTGCCCTTGTTCATGAGGTAGGGTCATAAGAGGCCATGCCAAAAATTTGGGGTCAAAATATGTAAAAATACCAAAGTTATGCACATGCATTGAAATGTTGCTACATTCGCTCATAACTTTTACAATTTTAAATACAGTAAAACCCCACTTATCTGAACCCCATTTTTCTGAAACTCTCAGTTAAAAGTGAATCCTATCCCCCTACATTTTACTTGCATTTCTGTTTTACAGTCCTGAATAACTAAGCCGAATTGACAATGTGATTAGCGCTTGGTATATACTGGTAAGTGTTGGCAGTTATCACTTCATGCAGTGTCTTTTTGAGTAATCCTCCACATTCATGCCCCTGTTTGTTAGTCACTCTCACCTCTGCATGGCCCTAATACAGGCTGACTTTTCACATTAATATTTGCTTCTGTCTCAATTGCTTATCAGTCATCAGAATGGGAGGTTATCAGGTAGCAACTTACATCTCCTTTCCCCTTACCTGTTCTACAGCTGAACAAGAGAGAGAGAGGGACCCTGCTTCCTCTACCATACAATAAACATGAACAGTTCAGCTGACCCAGAGGTCTCTCCTCACCCACAGAAGACTGTGAACTCTGCACCACATGTTTAGTCTGGAGCTCAGCTGCAAGAGGAAAGTGAGATCATAAGTCACTGGCTCAGCAAGTTGCAAAGTCTCTGAAACCAGCTTGGCAGCTGTCTGCAGCTCAAGATAGGCATAGTTTTATTTTGGTCTAAGTCAGCAGTAGCACCTCCCAGACAGTCATCCAAAACATCTGGAGTACTCATGGAAACCACTGATGGCAGACTGGCACTGCTCATACTGCAGGAAGTCGTATCTGTATCGGTCTCACTAGATCTAGCAGGTTTGGGGGACAGAGGGATAATTTCAGCATCAGTGAGCACTGGCCCTGGTAACCACAGTAACCACTAAATGCCGTTTTACTGTGTCCTAGCTGGAGGAGGTGGGGGTAGTATGGAAGTGAACTGCAACTATGAGCATCAGAGTGCATATTGACATTTTTTCAGTGGGAACTTCACTTATCTGAAACCCCATTTATCCGAATGTTTTTCATGTCCCCCACAACTTTCAGACAAATGGGGTTTTACTTTACTTTGTATTTTAATCACAAAATTTTGAACATTGACATTTTTACACCACCTCATGAACATGACAGCTGTCATTTTTCAAATCCTGGCAAATTCTATTTTCGCACCTGTGGTGTGGAATCATGTTGTGGTGGCATGGAATAACATTTCAATAGGGATTTGAAAAATTTCAGTATTGGGTTCATGAGGTGTGGTAATAAGAAGGCTGTGCTGACAATTTGGTTGCTGCTTTGCTGCAAATGCAAGTGCAGGGCCCTTCGGGTCCTGCACTTCCACAGCAACTTACATGTACTGTATGCATCTATGGAGGAATGGTCTCACTCTACACATCTCAGCTTCTTTAATGATAGAATGGGGTCAGCATTAGTGTTGACAACCCTGAGGCACACCTCATAACTGATTTGCGAAGATGTAGGAGAGGTCAAACTGTAATGGTGTATACTGTTGCTGCCTGCAAGGGGGGGGGTGTTAGGCTTGGAAACCTAACATTTCCCTACTTTTGTTGGTTTAACCCTAACTAATGCATTAATAAAGTGTTTCACAAAGAATATATATATATATATATATATATATATATATATGGGTTTTAAGAAATTTTGTGTGCAGTGCCAATCTTGACTCCAGCGGATACGCTTTGTGAACCCATGACTTTGAGCTAAGTTTGAGGGTGAGCTCAGTGACCCAACCAAATGGGGTGAGGGTGGGGAGATGGCTCTGTTAAGCAACACCCCCCTAAGCCAGGGAAAGAAAGCCGCAGGGTTGTCCGCACAGGCCCAGGTATCATATAGTGGACAGCTGTCTTCTTGCCATAGGTCCCTGCACCTCTGCAACCATGGGTGCCAGAGAGCCCGATGTATTGGCTGACAGATGGACTCTTTGCACAGTGTGTCTGTATCTGTGCCCACATGGAAGCACAGGGACTACAGGGCCCTGTGCTTCTGCAGTTCACCAGACAGCCCCAGGAATTATTGACATCCATTGCTGTATGAAAGTGCCCACAAGGTCCCAGCACTTCTGTAGGAGGACAGAGTCTTCCCATGGCTCAGGGCCCAAAGAATCTGTTCACACACATAAGGATTCTACAGAGGAAAAGTGAGCCAAAAGGGTCTCATTTCTATCCATGATTTAAAAATGCTAAGCAGTGGCTAATCTGCACAGTAGAGGAGTGTCTGGTGGTCAACAATAATGGAAATTATTTGCAAAAAACTTTGTTAATGTACCATTTAGGGCAACTTAACACCACAACACCACAAAAGTAGGGAAATGTGGTGTTAGGGTTTCCACCCCTAACTCCCCACCCCCACCACACTGAGCAGCAAAAGGAAAAAAACATTAGGGTTTGGGGTCTCTAGAATCTTGATCAATCAGTGGTGGGGTGGGGCCACAATGTTATGAAGGTCGGCCAACAGGGCAAGATGGTTTAGGAACCTGAAAGAACTGAGAAGGATGAGCTCAGGGGACCTTGGGGCATTGGATTTTATGCAAACATTAGGTCATATAGTGGTCACTGAGCATGCTCAGGAATGTACCAGATTACACAAACTGGTGAGGGTGACAGAAAATAACCCAGTCAATAAGCAAGTGATTAAATGGTGACTGGCTGTGTCCAGTTGACTCTGTAATATGCCCGTGGGGTGGAGGGCTTTGATTTGCTGAATACATTTTCAGAGAAAGTGCAAAATGAGTTAGTGTTGAAGTCACCATGAAGTAATAGTTTCCCAAAAGAGGCTAAGGAGGAAAGAGATGAAAGGATGTCGATGAGAGTACCGTATGTTGGGTTAGGCAACAGTAGACTGTGATGCCTGGGAGAAAGCAGAGGAAAGTGAATTGGCAACGCTCATGTGAGGGTGGAAAACAGGAGTGATGAATGAGTCGCACATACGAAAATGAAACATAGTATCTCTGCCTTCCCTCTTGCCACTGTCCTGCCTGTAGACTGAATAACTAGACACAGAGCTATTAGAGCTGACAATCCTAGTGGACAGCCCTGATTCCAAAACAATTGCCACATCCAGTCTGGCTTACAGAATACACTGTCTGCGCTGATCAATTTTAGGTAAAAGACTGAGCATTTAGGTAAATGATACAACCTCTAGGGATTGAGGGACAGAGGTGAGGAGAGGTTTCAGTTCAATAACACCAAACATAAAAAGCAGCAAGGAGATGATTATGATGTTAAAGTATTTTCTAGTGAAGATAAACGCATTCTCCCAACTTATACAGGCATTGTCAAAATGTACATTTATCATATTTTTCTTAGAGTTGGGAGACCGCCAGGCTACATTTACTTCCAGGAAATCTACTTTTAAACTCAGATGCAATCTTGCTTTTATTTCTTTCCTCTGTCCACTAGCCCATCAGTCATGGCTGGTACAGATAAAGTCCTCCTCTAGCTGCCTGAGTGCTGACAAATGACTGCATACAAGGGGCTTGTGTGAATGCCGAGCACTTGTCTCTTCCCTCAAATGACGGCCGACAAGGGGTGCGTGTGAATGCAGAGCGTCCAATCCCTTTACACAAATGACTGACCACAATGGGAGTGTGTGAATGCAGAGAATCACCTTCCTAACTGGGAGCCAAGCCCCTAGCTAACCTTTATATTGTGTTTGGCTCCAGTCTGCCCCTTCCTTAGTGACAGCTGAGCCCTTCTTTACCTACATGATGTGCATGACTTGCAGCTGGCCCCTTCCTTGCTGGGAGTTGGGCCCCTAACTAGCCACTATAATGTGCTTGTTCCCAGTCAGTTCTTTCCTCACTGGGAGCTGAGTCCCTCACAACCCTCTGTGATGTTGATGGCCCACAGCCAGCTCCTTCCTCACTGGGAGCTGAGCCCTTCACTAAGCTCTGCGATGTGCTTGGCTCCCAGCTAGCCACTTCCTTGATGGGAGCTGAGCCCCTCACTGGCCTCTGTGATGTGCTTGGCCCCAGCTGGCCCCTTTCTCACTGGGAACCGAGCCCCAAACTAATCTCTATGATGTGTTTGGCCCCAGTTAGCCCCTTTTTCACCCAGACCCGACAACCCTCTTTTATATCTGTGACGTGACTGGTCTCTAGCCAGCCCCAGACTTGCTGTGAGGTGAGCTCCTCTCCACCTCTGTGATGTGACTGGTCCCATGTCAGCTCAATCCTTGCCAGGAGCTGAGCCCTTTACTAACCTCTGTGATATGCTTGCCCCTCATTTGGCCCTTCCTCACTGGAAGCAGTGCCCCATCTTCTGTGATGGGCTTGGCTTCAGCAGGACCTTTCATCACTGGTAGAAGAGTCCCTCACTAGCCTCCATGGTGTAATTGGCCTTCATTCAGCCCCTTCATTGCTGGGAGTTAGGTGCCTAACTAGCCACTATGATGTGCTTGGCTCTAGCCAGATCTTTCCTCACTGGGAGCTGAGCCCCTCACCATCCTCTGTGATGTTGATGGCCCACAGCCTTCCCTTTCCTTATTGGCAGCTGAGTCCTTCACTAAGCTCTGTGATGTGCTTGACTCCCAACTGGCCTCTTCTGTGCTGGGACCTGAGCCCCTCACCACCCTCTCTGATATTAATGGTCCCCAGTCTGCCCTGTCCTCAATGGTAGCAAAGCACTTCACTAAACTCTGTGATGCATTTGGCTGCTAGCTGGCCTCTTCCTAGCTGGAAGCCAAGCTGCTCACTAAGATCTGTGATGTGCTTGGCCCCCTCATTGGCTCCTTCCTCATCAGAAGCCAAGTCTCTCACTAGCCTCTGTGATCTGCTTGGTTCTCAGTTGGCCTCTTCCTCACTGGTAGTGGAGCCCCTCACTAACCTCTGTGATTTGTTTGGCCTGCCTTCCACTTTCACTTTGAGTCAAGCTCCTTACAAGCCCTTTTAATGTGCTTGGCCCCAGTCAGCTCCTTCCTAACTGGGAGCCAAGCCCCTCCTTAGCCTTCATGATGTGCCTGGACCCAGTTAGCCCCTTCCAAACTGGGAGCCAAGCCCCTTAAAAGACCATGTGATATGCTTGTCCCCAGTCAACCCCTTCCTAGCAGGGAGCCGAGCCTCTTTTCAGTCTCTGTGATGTTTTTGGCTCCAGTTGGTCACTTCCTCACTTAAAACCAAGCCTCTAACTAACCTCTGTGATGCGCTTGGTACCCCAGCTGGTCTCTTCCTCACTGGGAGATAGGATCTTCACTAACCTTGGTGTTTTTTGTCCCCAGCTGCCCCTTCCTCTCTAGATCCAAGCCCCTTACTAACCTATGTGATGTTTTTGGCTTCCATGCATTTCCGTCCTCTCTGAGGACTGGGCACCTCACAAACCTCTATGATGTGATTGGCCCCAGCCAACGCCTTCCTTGCTGGGAGCCAAGCACCCCTCTTATATTTGTGATGTGACTGGCCCCCAGCCAGCCTTTGATTTGCTGGAAGGTGAGCCCCTCTTTAGTCTCCGTAATGTGATTGGCCCCAAGTTGGCCCCTTCCTTGCCAGGAGCTGAGCTCTTCATTAACCTCTGTGATATGTTTGGCCTCAGTCAGCCACTTTTTCACCAGGAGACGAGTCCCTCACTAATCTCTGTGATGTGTTTAGCCCCCAATCGGCCTATAACTCACTGATAGCTGAGCCCCTCATTAACCTCTCCAGTGTTCTTGGCCCCCAGTTGTCCCCTTCCTGCTGTGGGCCAAGACCTCCATTAGCTTATGTGCTTGGTTCCCAATCAGGCCTTTCCTTGCTAGGAGTTGAGCCTCTCACTAACCTTTGTGTTGTGCTTTCCCCCCAGCTGGACCCTTCTTTGCCAGGAGTTGAGCCCAGTAGCCTCTGTGACATGATTCACCCACAGCTGGCCTCTTCTTCTCTGGGAGCTGAGCCCCTTACTAACCTCTGTAATGTACTTGGCCAACAGCCGGTTCTTTCTATCCAACAACTGAGCCCTTCACTTCATTTGTGATTTGTTTGGCCACCATCTTTAACTGGGAGTTGAGAACCTCACTAACCTCTGTAATGAGTTTGTCCCCCTGCTGATCCCTTCTTTGTGGGAGCTGAGACCCTCACTAGCCTCTGTGGTATGTTTTGACCCCAGCCTGTCTATTTCTCACCAAGAGCCTCTGTGATGTGCTTGGCTCCAGCTTCCCCTTCTTCACCAGGAGCTGGGTCTCTCACAAATCTCTGTGATGTCTTTGACCCAGCTGGTCCCTTCTTCACTGGGAACTGATCCCCTCACTAATGTTTGTGATGTGCTTTGCCCAAACTGGCCCATTAATTATTGTAAGCTGAACCCACCTCTAATCTCTGTGATGTGTTTGTCCCCAGATGGCACCTTCTTCACTGGCAGCTGAGCACCCTCACTAACCTCTGGAATGTGTTTGGCCTCAGTCAGCCCCAGTAATGGATTCTGAGGACTGCACACAAACCCTGTCCTCCTAGTTTGCAGTGCAGTGTTCTGCTGTAGCACTACTGGGTCAGCCTCAGGGCCCAACTTACTAAAGACTATGAAGAACTTACCCCATCCATTCAGTGATGTGTGGTGAAGAATGTGGTGTACAGAGTTCCTACTTACCACATTCTGAAACCTCCTCTGCCCACAACAATGTACTGCTTGCATGGCTATGTCAGGGTGGATCTGAGGGCATGGATAGCAACACTTACAATCAACAAACTGTTTTGCATGATTTTGTAGGTATGCAAAAGCTGGTTCTGTTACATGCTCAGGGGTTGTAGTAAAACTTGAGAACCCAGCATGTAAGTCTCCTGTTGCACTGGTGTGGCCTTAAGGGGTGTCGTTTGACCCCTCCACCAGCTAACCCCAGCTTTCCATGCTGGTAGGCCTGGCAGTTTATTTTTCTGATCAACTTTTTTTTAATTTTTGAATTTTACTTATTGGGATCCCACAATGCCACACATAGACAGGGGCATCCAGTTGGGATGCCTGCTATTCCTACCCACATTGTCACACATGCCACAGGGACCTTCTGCATTAGTGTTCAAGTTGGTGAAGGTACTGGGTAGCTGAAGACTGTGGTTAGCCCCTACAGTATAGTCAGCCACAAACACGGAACTCCGAAGCCTGAATATATGCCTTTGGTGCACATCTGGGCTGGCTTTGTTGATTGAGCACTAAATGCTATCTTTAAAAATAGCCATACAAGGTCCACATCTATTGGAATACCCAGGCAGCACAGTATCTTTTTTAAAGCACAATTGCTCTAGAAACCTCATAATCAGTCAGTTGACTAGTTGCAGTCCTTATGTAATGGCTTTTGACTAAAAGCTTCAGTATGGAAGCAATTATGTTAAAGTGGTATAAACTGGGTTTTGTGCTGAGTTGTCATATTGGAACAGCAGAGCAGGGAGTGAATGCTCCATGCAGGTCAATTCAGACAAATAAACATTCATCACAGCCTGGCTGATGAGGTCACCAGCTTCCCAAATCAGTGTCAATCAGCCCAACCCCCCTGTTAAATGTGCAGCGTACTGACTTTATACCCAACTACTACAGAGGCGTGTGCTCTGCAGCGGGAACAGGGTTCAGAAGGACAGAGGAGGGGTGAGGTGTTAATCTGAAGTGGCAGAAAACCAGCACCCAGGTTGAGTGCCCCTCAGGACATGAAGCTGGTCAGTGCCACTGGGGCCAAGGCTGGCACAGGCAAGGATTCACCAAAAACAGGGATGCCAATTAACAGTGTATGAGAACCTTGGGAGTCCAGTAATTATTTTTAGCTGTTGGCTGCTTTCCTTTCCAATTATGATGAACCAAGAAGGTCTCCATGATTTTAGTGATTTGCACCAATTTCCTTTCTTTTAATTTCAAGTGTTTAAATGGTAAACACTGTAGACCAGTGCCCTTGGCCATAGAGAATGAATAAAGGAACATTTTACTTATTAAGTTTTTTATTTGCATCCCATGTGATGGACCTACCATATACACAAAATACAGTAAACACAGATGCTAATTTACCAAGTTTAAATGATTTTTAAAAAGAAAAGACAGCCAGCAGCAGCACTGTAATCTGCCCCTAGCAGTGAGATTTGTTGTATGCTCTGATAAACACATAGTTTGGGGGCAGGACATAATATAAACTGGATGAACAATCAGGGATGTTAAACACTGGAAGAAAGAAGAAATCTGTTTATAAATGAGATAAACAAGGCAGGCACTGAAGGGGTACTCAGGCTGAGATGGGGAAGGGACAAGAGAGGGCATGGCCTTAGATTGGAGTGGGGGGAGATTTAGGATGAAATTGAGGAGACACTTTTCACAGAGAGAGTCGTGGCAGAATGGCATGCTGTACCAGAGGAGGTGTTTGCCTGTAAGGGTTAAAGAGAGGCAAACATCGCTCTACCACACAGAGGGTGTGAGGTTCAAAACTCACACTGTAATGTTTACAAGAAACCCGCACTCCTCAGATGCTGTTGAAAAAGCTTTATTCCAAAACAGTTAAAAAGCTGCCATGCGAGCCGGCCTGGTGGTGCTGAGGGATGAGGCACTTGATGCCTTACTTCACACTATGCCGGCAACCCGTGTTCAGAACAAGCATGGGTCACGGGGGGTTGTCAGGGATGGAGAAGGATTGAGCGTCTGAAGGACTGCTCTCCAATTCCAGAGAGGGGGACACCAGTGGTCGGCACTCGACTGGCCCCCAGTGGAGACTGGGGGCAGTGTGCTGATGCTGTAGAAGAGGGACGGAGATGGAGCAGACACCTGGAGGAGCAAGTGCTGACATGTGTGCACTCATTCCACTGGCATCACTGCACGCCCCTCTCTGCAGGGAGAAAAATGGAAAATGGGAGTCCTTGCCATAGATGATGACTGTCCTTCTTGCAGCACCACTGGGAGGGCACCTCCCCTGAATTGGATCCAGTCTGGTGGGTTGAGGGTCTCCCCATCCCCCGCCACAAGGAGTAAGTCATGGGGGCTAAAGGGGAAGGAGCCTCATACCCAGTTGGTACGAGGGGGGACGTCAGATGACAGGAAAGGGGCTCCAGAAACAACACCAACTAAAAAAAAACTGCCATACAGCAACAAGAACAGTTGCTCAATATGATCCCAACTGGTTTTATGCTCTAGCACATCATCAGGGGGATGGGTCTTGGGGGGGGTCCGCTAGACCACCAGGGAAAGAATATCTTATTATTCAGGCAGATTGGGGTGGGGGGTTCACTAGACCACCAGGGATCTGATTATTGTAATGATAAGGGATCGGGGCTGGGGGGGTCTGCCAGACCGCCAGGGACCTGTTTATTGTAATGATAAGGGGATTGGGCTGGGGGGCTCTGCTAGACAACCAAGGAAAGAATGTTTTATTATTTGGGCAGATCGGGGCTTGGGAGATCTACTAGACCACCAGGAACATGAGTACTATAAATGAGGCTGTATAGCACAGTGGTTTAAGGCTCTGAGCTGCAAATCTGGAGATCTGGGTTTGAATCCCACAGCCCCCACTTGCATACTGGGTGGCTCTGAGCAAGTCACTTAACTTCCATGTGCTCCCAGGTTGCCCCTGTAAACAAGCTTTCATTTTAGTGTGCCACTCCTGGTTAAACAATTGAAAGAAAAGGAGATTAGGGCTGTGGGGGGCTCTGTTAGACCACCTGGGATGAGATTACTATTTGTAACATGGGGATGTGGCAGGGGGGCGCTAGCCAAGAGGGATTTCTTAGAGTGGTACACAGCTGCCCTACAGCTTGTGGAAGTCCATCCAGATGTGCCATCTGTCTGGTGCATGGCCACGGTTGCCGCAAGCTGATTGAGAATCTGGTGCAGGGTACCTAACGTACTGGCAATTGACCCAAGTCGTCTTTGGCACAGCTTGTGCTGAGTTTTGAGAATCCGGCCTGTTGTGTATACAGCACTGCATAAAAAGTGCTACAGTGTATTGTGCTGTGCAAAAATAATGTTTCACCAGTGGAATGACGATGAAAGTCAGAATTCTGCTTCCA
Organism: Neoceratodus forsteri; assembly: GCA_016271365.2. Lineage (NCBI taxonomy): Eukaryota > Metazoa > Chordata > Ceratodontiformes > Ceratodontidae > Neoceratodus > Neoceratodus forsteri. The sequence continues at coordinate 39,343,068 of CM028134.1, forward strand.
CGAAATTTTGAAATGCACGTTTGTGAAAGTCCTTCTTAGAATGGCAGAATGAATGTATATATTGTGGATTAATGTGGATTAAATTGCAGAATGGAATTCCACAGACCTGGAGCCTGATATTCAGTAAAGCGCAAAGCAGAGCACCACGGTTTGTGCTCCACTTTGCAATTACCCAGGGGTCCTAGGCTGCTATATGCATTGAGATAGTGCACTGGCACTATCCGACTAAATATAGGGCCATGTGGTACACCATTAAGTGAAGTACTGCTGCCTGGACACGGCTCATGAAGTGGGCCACAGGAGTGGATAGCATTGGAGCGCTGTCTGCAATATTCAAAGGGACCCATGTAAATGAGCCCAATTAGCATGCAAGGCACCAAGGGGCCATTTACATGCCCATTATGGGCCCATTTGCATGGGTAGCAGAGGCAGGTAATGTGGCACTGCCTCCTTTACTGGTCCGAGAATTTAGTAATCCCTGGTGGTAGTGGTCCCCCCCTCCAATCACCAGCCCATAATGTGTAAAAGAAATCCCTGGTGCTAGTGGCCCCCCCTCCAATCACCTGCCTGTAATGTGTAAAAGAAATCCCAATTGCTAGTGGTCCCCCCTCCCTCCAATTTCCAGCCCATAACGTGTAAAAGAAATCCCTGCTGCTAGTGGTCCCCCGCCTCCACTTGCCTGCCCATAATGTGTAAAAAAAAAAATCCTTCATGATAGTGGTCCACCCCCCCATCTGGTCACCAGCCTGTAATGTGTACAAGAAAGCCCTGCTGCTAGTGATCCCCCCAGTCGCCAGCCCATAGTACCACTTACAACCCTTCCTGGCAGCCAGTGGTCCCCCCAGCACTGATCCATGGTACCTTCACTCACAACTACTAACTTCCTGGTGTCTAGTGAGCCCCTCCACCACAGCACCATGCACCCCCCCAATCACCTTACCAGTATCCTTAGCGCCATGGGTGCATCCAGTGACCAGCGCAGCCCTCCTCACACCTCCTCAGCCTGCCATCCTATGTCCAGGGAGGGAGTATGCCCTTTATTTATGGGGCAAGGCATGCTGCCCAGCCATGAGTTTACAGGGGACCACTACAGGAAGGGAAGCAGGGAAGGCTGTTAGGAGGGCGAAGGTGCAGACAGAAGAGGGCTTAGTACGGTCTGTAAACAAAGGGGATAAGGCATTTTATAGGTATATCAGTGAAAGAAAAAAATTGGGAGGACTGTGAGGCTCAAAGGAGAGAAGGGAGAGTGTAAGGAGGGGGATCTGGACAAGGCAGGAATACTGAACAAATACTTCTGCTTAGTATTCACTAAGAAGGGGGAGGGTCAAGGACCACAATTGGGTTGCAGCGGCATCGGGGGGAGGAGAAGTGGACACCAGTCCATTCACAGTGGAGAGAGTTCTGGAAGAACTCACAAAGCTGAAAGTGTATAAGGCTATGGGGCCAGACGACATCCACCCGAAGATATTAAAGGAGCTGTGAAGAGAAAGTACAGTTACGAAGGAACATACCATAACAGTAGATCTTCGAGAGAGGTTCCTTCAGTAGGTCATTACATGTAGGACTTGCTCCACCTGGTGTCGGGCCGCACGGCAGACTTTTCTAGCAATCCCTGATGGGGGACCACCCACCCGACGTCATGTGACCAACGTCAACGTGGCCTTATATAATGGGCAGCCCCCATGCCAGCCCTCCAGTTCTCCTGCCAGAGCCAGGAAGAGGCCTGACATCAGGAGCAAACAGGATTTGGAGTCCCTGTGTAAGAAATAAAATGAGGGGAAGGAGGGAGGAAAAAATATGACCTACTGAAGGAACCTCTCTCGAAGATCTACTGTTACGGTAAGTTTCTACTTAACTGTACTATCTTACTTCAAGAGGGTTCCTTCAGTAGGTCCTTCCTAAGGAGGTTGTGGGGTATAAAACTGTGGGGGAATTCATGAATGCATGGGACAGACATAAGGCAATTCTTGTGGGGGTTAGGAAGAAATAGGCTGTTGGTTAACTAGGATCTGCAGCTTATCCTGTGCGTAGGGAAATGGACAGACAAGGTAGGCCAAGCAGTCCTTATCTGCCATCAAAGTCTATGTTTCATATAGGACAGAGTCCCAAGCAGTCCCTCCAAAGAGAGACCAAGAGAAACAAGGGAGGAGGAGAAAATAACTCCAACAGAAACTAGGAACCAGAATCGACAAGGCCTAGGACAGAAGGCCCTGCAAGACAGCTAGGTCGAAGCCAACCATCTGCCTAGAAGCTATGTCCAGACTGTAGTGTTTAGTAAAAGTGTGGACAGAACTCCAAGTAGCTGCGGTGCGACTATCAGCCACAGAGACGTTCTGCAAAAAGGCAGCGGAAGCAGCCATGCCCCTAGTAGAATGACCTCTGATGGGACTCGGCAGAGGTTTTTCATATTTTTGGTAACAATACCAAATACAGTTGCCTAACCATTTGGAAAGGCACTGCTTTGAAACCGCTTTGCCCTTCGAGATGGGACAAAAGAAATAAAAAGCTGATCACAGCTACGGAAATCCTTGGTTCGGTGTTTGTAGCACCGAAGGATCAGATGGACATCCATGGTTTGCAGGAGTGCCTCACCTCTGTTCGAAGGGGGTGGATAGTAAACTGTAAGCTCTACTGATTTGGTTCAGTGTGGCTTCTGACATCACCTTGGATAAAAACATAGGAATTGTCCTGAGGACCGTCCGATCCATGTGGAAGATAAGATAGGGCTCTTTACAAACTAGATCGTGAAGCTCCAAAATCCTTCGAGCTGACATAATGGCAACTAAAAATAATGTCTTCCAGGAAAGGAAGAGCAAGGCACAGCTCATGGCCAGTTCAAATGGGGGAAGAGTGAGCTTCTCCAACACAAAGTTCAAATCCCAAGGTGGGGTTGGGCTGCAGATGGGAGGTTTCCGATGGAGAATCCCTTTCATAAAGGTTTTTGAGACCTCCAACTGAGCCACGGGTTTACCATCCACCAGCTCATGGCACACCGAAATTGCCGGAAGGTGGCCCTTCAAGGAAGAATATGACAGACCTGAGTCTGACAGATGAAGGAGGTATTCCATGACTCATGGGGCAGAACAAGAAAAGGGATTCCACTTCTTGGAGGTCACCCAGATAGAAAAATGTTTCTACTTCATGGCACAGGAGGAAGAAGTGGAGGTTTTCTAGCCTGTAAAAGAACTTAAGCTACTCGAGAGGAGACCCCGAAGCGAGAAATTGCTATGTCTGTAGGAGCCACGTGTGAAGATGCAGGGTCTTGAGCCCCGTTTGAACAAGGTGACCTTGATCCTGAGTCAAGAGGTCATGGGTCACTGGAAGTGGAACTGGTGGTTCTCTCGATAGCTGTTGTAGCAGCGGGAACCAAATTTGTCTCGGCCAGAGAGGGGCGATGAGAATCATCCTCGTCTTCTCTGCCTGAAGCTTGAGAAGGACCCTCTGGAGAATGGGAAATGGAAGGAAGGCATACAAAAATGTCCCTGTCCAGGAGAGAGACAGCCCATCATGCCAGAATACACCAAGCCCTGGAACGAGCCAACAAAAACTGGAAACTTTTGCGTTGTATTGGGAGGTGAAAAGGTTGATTTCCAGATACCCCCATCTTAGGAAGAGAGATTCTGCCACTTCCTGATTTAATTCCCATTCTTGAGTTAGGGTCCATGACCTGCTGAGACTGTCTGCCAGGACATTTTGAATGCCTGGAACATGCACAGCCACTAGGGCCAGATTGTGCTGGACCACCCAGTTCCACACTCGCATCGCTTCCCTGCATGGGGGTAAGAAAGAATGCCCCCTTGTTTGTTAAGGTACCAAACTACCGACATATTGTCCATTTGAACCAGCAGTGATCCCTTGGGAAGGAGGGTCTGGAAGGCCTGTAAGGCATACAAGACTGCCCTCATCTCCAGAACGTTGATGTGTAATGATGCCTCCCAGCTGGACCACAGTCCTTGAGCTTGGTGCTCCCCTAGATGTGCTCCCCATCTCATGTTCGATGCATCTGTAGTTAGGGATGCCAAAGGAGCTGGGCTCCTGAGAGAAAGACCCAAGGAAAGGTTGCAGTGGTCCCTCCACCACAGCAATTCTTTCTGAACTGCTGACGACACCAGAATCGGATGGTCCGAGTCGTCCAGGAGTTGGTCCCAGTGCACCCGCAAGGACTACTGAGGGACTCTCATGTGGAGCCTCACCAGGGGAACAGCAGTGATGGAGGCTGCCATCAGGCCAAGAAGGCAGAGGATCTCCTATGCCAGGATGGTCCTGGACGAAGCTACACACAAAGCCTGATGGATCAGGGTCTCCACCCTGTCTGGAGGAAGGAAGACTCTGCATTGGACCGTATCCAAAACTGTCCCAGTGAAGTGTAGTCTCTGGAACGGTGTCATGGATGACTTGGGAATATTGACAGTAATCCCCAGTCTGCCAAAGAGGTCCAGGGTAAAGGAGAGAGCCTCCAGTAAAGAGTTCCTGGATGGGGCTGAAATCAGCCAATCATCCAGGTAAGGGAAAACCGCAATATCCTGGTGGTGTAAAAAGGCCGCCTCCACTGCTAGGCACTTGGTAAACACCCTTGGTACCAAGGAGAGACCAAAAGGGAGTACCCAAAACAGGAAGTGCTCCCCATGGAATTGGAACAGCAGGAAACTGTGGTGGCTGGGGAAGATCAGGATGTGCAGGTAAGCATCCTACATGTCCAGAGCACACAACCAAAGATTCTCCAGAAGGAGTGGGAGAAGACTCTGGAGCATCATCATCCTGAACTTTTTGCACTCAACAAAGCAATTGAGGCTGCTCAAGTTGAGAATGGGTCTGAAGCCTCTCGTCTTTATTGGAACCAGGAAAAAATGGGAGTAGAACCCCCTGCCCCTTTGCCAGAGGGGAAGGCGCTCTATTGCTTAATTGAGAAAAAGGCTTTGAACTTCTTCTTGAATGAGAAGAGCCTGATCCCTGAAGTAAGAAGACCTTTTTGGTGGAGATTATGGAGGAATTTCCAAAAACTCTATAGTGTGTCCAATGGACACCAACTGCAGGACCTATGTGTCAGAGGTTATCACCTTTCATTCCTGCGCATGGTGGGCGAACCTCCCCCCACCTGCTCTTCATCATGAGACTGAGGAGTTAGTGGGGACAGGGAGTCAAAAAGTGGCAGGATGTTCAGGGGAGGACCGCCTGAACGTCTCTGGTTCTTGGAGGCCGGAGTAGTGGCGGAACCCGTGGCCTTGCATTTGCCTGGTGCCGAGCCAGGGCCTGCTTTCTCTGCCTCCAGGTCCTTTTCCAAAAGGGATGTTGCTGCTGTTGCCTACCCGATCGTTACATGGACCTTACTGATCTTAGGGTGAGACCTCCACCCTGGAGATCAATAATAATGTCTTTGGTGTCGCCAACAAAAGCACTGAGCCCCAGAAGGGGGCGTCCTGAATCATAGACTGTACCTTGTTTCCAAGGCCTGAGATGCGGAGCCAGGAATGCTGCCTTAAGGTGATGGTAGTTGCTGAGACACAAGCTACAGAATCAACAGAGTTGTATGTGGCTCACAAAGCATGCCTACAGGAGCAGCGAAAGAGGTAAAGATCCTTGCAAGCTCCTCCTTGACTGGACTCGGGCCTCTAACCTGGCTAAGGTAGCCTTTTGGTGTAAAACCATGCGGGCCACATAGTTGAGAGATCTGAGCACATATGTTGCCGAAGCATAAACTTTTCTCCTGAACTGGTCCATCTGCCTCAACTCTTTGTCTGGAGGAGAAGTGGTCATGTGCTTGGGTGCAGCGGAGCGATCATGAGGAGCAGAAATGACAACAGAGTCTGCCTAAGGATGCATCTAAAGAAAAGGGGCTTCCTTCAGTGCCCAGTAAATCCTGTCCACCCTTTTGGGGATAGTCAGGAGAGAATGAGGCATCTGCCACACCATAGAGGTGAGGTCCTGGTGAGGTCCGATCCAGGGAGGAATGGGGACCAGAGATAAAGACTCTAAGTCCAGATGTTCAGCTAGTCTCTGTCTCATGGGGTCTTGATCCTCTGACTCCCAATCGAAGAACTCTTTCATGGACCTCAGAAGATCTGAGAAGGCAGGGTCCTCTGGGGGGGGGCTTGGGGGGAACCTTGCCTTTGGGCCCTTGGGTTCCTCCAAGGCATCCTCCGCTTACTGGTCCGCATCCTCATCATCGTCATCATCTGGCCTCTTGTCAGGAAGATTACGAATGTCCAAAAGGGAAATGTCTTGATGTGCCATTCCTGAGATGTGTACCATGGATGGAGAAGAGCTCCTCGGGGACTCTGACCTTGGAGAACGTGGAAGTAGGAGTCTTGTCTCCAGGTCTGACACCAACTCCGAACTTGCCCCTTGCCACCAAAACTGGATTAAGGTCTTGAAGTCCAGCATATCCGGAGAAGGTGGAGGGGAGGAATAGGAGGTTGCAGCTGAGGGGAGAAGGAGGAGGAGGCATTACCAGTGGGGGTGGGTAATAGCAACCCTGGTAACCTTGAAAATGGTGGTAGGGGTTATAACCAGGGAAGTACTGTCTGAAGGACTTCCACTCAAGAGGAGAACCAGCTGGGAAATGGTCCCTGGGGTACCCAAAGGGGTACTGAGGGACAGTCCAGGGTCTAGTATAAATCTCCATCATCAGATCTGATGGAGGGGGAACCCATGTCAGACCCGCTGTAGTGTAAATTGGCATGGGGTCTGTTGTCAGGATAGCCAACATCAGGGGGACCGACATCAGGATCGGCACTGCCCATCCGGCGCTGGAAGGGGATCCGGTGTCAGAGGGGCTGGCATCATGGCTGGACGAAGGGGGCCCAACAGCAGGACCGGGTCTGGTGCCAGAGCCAGGGGCTGGGGCAGACCACTGGGCCCTGGCTGTGGAAGAGTCGTCGGAGTATCCGGCATTGCAATTGAAATCTCCAGATCCGACTGTGGGATCAGGACCGGGATATTCGTTGGTTCCAAAGGGATACCACCTGGAGGAGGAGGAGCCTCCACTGTATGGCCAGATGGCTGAGGAAGAGCCTCCTTCCCCATCACCCCATCAGGGGAGCGCAGGACTGACCCGGAGGAATGGTCTACGACATCCAGGGGTTTTGCACTGTCTTCGCCTGAGGTACCCACCTGAGAAGGGGAGAGTATGGGTGAAGGAAGAGGGGCATTCTCCCCATGGTTCTGCCGGACATTGAGTGACGCACCATTAGGCCCCGATGAGAGAACCACTGCTGAGTGGCCGTCGGAGACAGAGGTCTTACCAGACGGAGCCGGGCGGGCAGGGGAGGAGCACCCGGCCAACTTATCGGCTGGTGCTGGGTGGGGCTCCGGAGGCTGGGGAGCTGTCCTACTGGTGGCTGGGCAGTCCCCAGAGGAGCTGGGGGCTGACTAAGTGGCCATAGGGGTGCGGCCATTGGAGGAGCCGATGGTCAACTGACCCATAGAAGAGTTTTCAGATTTACCTTCTGAAATCTTCTTAGGCAGCGACTGAGAAGTGGCATTGCTTGCTGAGGGCTGCGAGGCCTCAGGTTGGTCCATGGAGTGCTCCCACTCTCGAGATTTCTCCTTGTGGTGTTTCTTGGAGGGAGAGGATTTCTCAGAATAGGACTCTCTATGTGGTCCATTTGCTTCTCTAATGAAGCTAGGTGGACTTTTAGAAGGTGGGCCTCCAAAGCCTGCTGTTTCTGCTTTTTGGTGGCCTGATTAAATGTTTGGCACTCCAAGCAGGATGAGACAGGATGGTCTGGGCCCAGACAAATCACGCACTTCAAATGACCGTCCTTATGAGGAATCTGCGTGCTACAGGACGAGCACTTCTTCTTGGGTGAAGACATTAAGCAAATGTAGGATTTGTAAGAAAAAATTTAGTGAAGGAAGGAACAATCTGCTGATGAACTAACATAGCAATCATTGGATGGAAGTGTGCAATGCGACTGACACGAGGTGACAGTGGGAAAGAACTTGAGGGCAGGTGTGGGGACCACCCATTATATACAGCCATGCTGTTATCGGTCACGTGACATCGGGTGGGCGTTCCCCTGTCAGGGATTGCTAGAAATGTCTGCCATGTGGCCTGACACCAGGTGGCACCAGTCCTATATGTAATGACCTACTGAAAGAACCCTCTTGAAGTAAGATCTAGCAGTGCCTCTAGTGGCCCTGTTCACAGGGTCACTCAATACAGGTGTCATTCCAGAGGACTGGAAAAGGGCACATGTAGTCCCACTGCACAAAAGTGGCAGTAGGGAGTTGGCAGGGAACTACAGGCCAGTCAGCCTCACCTCAGTGGTTGGAAATATCATGGAGACACTGCTAAAAGAAAGGATAGTGGCACATATGGAATCCAGTGGTGCTCAGAATCTGAGGCAACATGGAATCACAGCAGGAAGGTCATGTCAAATGAATCTAATAGATTTTTTTCATTGAGTGACTAGGGAAGTAAATCAGGGAAGGGTGGTAGATGTCACCTACCTAGATTTCAGCAAAGCCTTTGGCACAGTCCCACATAAAAGGCTGATTAACAAGATGGGTAGTCTGGGCATAGGAGACAAAGTGGTGAACTGGATTAGGAACTGGTTAACAGGCAGGAGACAGAGGGCAGTGGTAAATGGGGTACAATCTGGGGAGGAGGGGTGACCGGTTGGGTACCACAGAGATCAGTACCAGGACCAGTTCTGTTCAATGTCTTCATTAGTGACATTGCAGAGGGCCTGGAAGGAAAGGTCTGTCTGTTTGCAGATGACACCAAGATCTGCAAAAGGGTGGACACTCCAGAAGGGGTGCAGAAAATGAAGAGGGACCTGGGGAAGCTTGAAAGATTGTCAGAGATGTGGCAACTGAGATTCAATGCAAAGAAGTGCAAAATAATGCACCTGGGTAGATGGAACCCTGGGAAGAGCTACAGGTAGGAGGGGGCTGACTGTCACCAAAGAGGAAGGGACCTGGGGTTATCATCTCTGAGACCTCAAGATATCAAAGCAGTGCGCTAAGGCAGGAGGTGGCGATGCAAGTGTATAAAACATTGGTAAGGCCTCACCTGGAGTACTGTGTGCAGTTATGGAGGCCACACCTGCGTAAGGACTTAGATAAGGTGGAGACTATTCAGAGAAGGGCAACAAAAATGGTGCAGGGCTTCCACCACAAAACATATGAGGAGAGATTAAGGGACCTCAATATGTACTCACTGGTGGAGAGGAGTCAGCAGGGGGATATGATTGAAACTTTCAAGTACCTCAAGGGAATAAACAAGGTGCAGGTGGAGGACCCTTTCCAACGTAGAAAAAGTACTAGAACAAGGGGGCACGATATGAAATTGGAAGGGGGTAGATTAAGAGGTAATGTGAGTTTTTCTACAAAGAAAGGGTAGTCAACGCTTGGAATAGTCTGCCACAGGAGGTAGTGCGGGCAAGCACAGTGGAGGGGTTTAAGCATGACTGGGACAGGCACAAAGGAAGCTTGAGAGGAGAGGGAGTGATGAAAAGACATTGATCACATAGGGTCAGGGGCCACATACAATGTATGGGGCCTAGGGCAGACTGGATGAGCCTAGCAGTTCTTATCTGCTGACAATTTCTATGTTTCTACAGTGTGACTACAATGCAGTCTATGTCATCACAAGCAGTCAAACCCTATTTTAGCATTATGGACAATGTGTTGTTGAGATCTGATGTGGGAGATCTTGCTGAACTCTCTATATAAGGGGCACTGAATACTACCTGAGAATCAGAACCACAAGCAGCTAAGTCACTTAATATCAAGGAAGCATTCATAATATATGAGACAGCAGTGCTGAAAATCTGCCACTTAATGTGGCAACAAATAACACTAGAAGATACGTTGAGTACAAGAAAGTGTTGAGAGGTCTTAGAGTCCTAAAGTTCCTGAGCTTTGGATAGGACCGTGAAGAATTTATCAGGCCTTGTAATGAAGAGATGCATGCCCCTTTCCTTCATCTGATTTGGCTCATACTTATTGATTCAGTAAAGGTTCGGCAGTGGCTCTCAGAAGAGCATAAGATCAAAGAGCAAGAACCTAATCAATTTTCCAGTTCAGCAGAATTTGACAGCCTGAAAGAAAAACTGAACAAAATAATTGAAAACTTTGATAACAGAACTCATGCTTACAAACAAATGAAGTGGTTAAGAGATCAGCGGGACTATGAAAATGGATGTATTTAACTGGAAGCAATACCAGCATCAGCAGCAGTCCCAGCCATGCCCCATACTCAAAAGTACTATCGGTGAATCAGTGCAGAGAATACCCACATAATATACAGTACCTGGTGGTAGTGAATCAGACACACTTCTTTAGAAGACACTTTGTCACTGGATTTGAGTCCCCTTCCAGCAACTACTGAGACACAGCCCCAGAATTATCTTCCAAGAGCCAGGCAGACATGATAGGGCAAATGAAAGTCCGGGTGGACAAGGTTACAGGGTGAAGAAACAGAACAAGAAACAGCCACAAGGGAAGGGTAGCAGCTGGAAGAAATACCAACAGTAAAACCAAATGTTACTAATATCTCCTCAAAGGTTCTTTCTAAAACGTAAGTTGCAGTTCTTAATAAGGGCCCTAAATGTGTACCGACACACTAATTGGACCATTTTGCAACAGTCATGGACCTGCACAAATCTGCACAGACTGTAAACCCTAAGCATATCTATTCTAACATGGACAGGATGGATAGACCAACAGCCACCACACTCCAAGAAACCATGACAAGTCATAGTGCTCCATCAGGAGACTTCTTGTCATCAGTTTCAACCATGAATGCAGATATCCAGAAATTATCTCAACAGTTCCGCCTGAAGACGCACTTTGTATCGAGTATGAACAAGGCTGTGGGTATCTTTACTAAAGCCTGCGAGAGGAATGTGGCACCACTGGATTCAACAGACTACAGGCCTAATTTTGTCAACATGAGCAGTGCAGAAACGAAATCCCCAGAGAAATGATTTATGGATCTCACTATTATAATTAAAGCTACGGACAAGGGGGGTAGAATAGTGTTGATGGACATGGACAAGTATGTAGGTGAAGTAAGGAGGCAACTGGCTAACAACAAGCACTATCGTCCCTTATCTTCTGATCCCACAGTGGTCTATAAAAATCACTATTAACGAGTTTGTGACAAATGCCTATCATGAAGGATATACTAAGAAAAACATTAAAGAATACCTTACCAGTAAATTTCCTGTGCGCCAGCCAATATATGTGTTATCTAAGGTATATAAAAGTTTGAAAGTGTCCATGGTCACCCCATCATATCTGGCATTGACTCCCTAATGGAGCTTCTGTTTATCTAGATTATTTTATCAAACCATTTGTTGGTACCATGAGATCATATTTGAAGGATACCACTGTGGTGCTGTGTCTTTTTGGAGGACCTCCATGTCAAGGGTGGAGAATTTCTGGTCACCCTCAAAGTGAAGGCCCTCAGTTCCAACATACCTCATGGCAAAGGCTTACATGTCCTGTATATTTACCTGAACTGGAGACCACAGGGTAGTCTTCTACCTACTTATTTATTGGTTGAGCTTCTAGGTTCATCCTGGAATTTAACAGTTTCTGTGGGTGATTTCTTTCCTCCAAAGAGTGGCACATCAATGGGGACTATGTTCACCCCTAATCTTGCTAACCTCTACCTAGGGCTGCTGGAGGAATGCATTGTCTATAATGAGAAAATTAACCATTTCTTGTCCTCTATCTCCTTCCGGCAGAGATGTATAGATGACATCTTTATGGTGTAGTGGGGAATGGCTGCTGAGTTCCTTAGTTTTGTTGACTTCATAGAGACCAGTAATCCGAACCTTAGGTTCACTATAACTAGCAGTGAGGTCAGAGATTCTTTCTTGGATATCACAATAACTAAGGCTCAGATGGGGATGGACAGTAATGTATATCAGAAGCCTACTGATTACAATATCCTCCTCCCTTCTAGCTCTTGCCATCCCCATCACACCATCAAGAAAATCGCCATTGAAAGTTCCTACACATCTGGAGGAACGGCAGTCATTTGAAGGATTCTGAGACATATTCAACTGACCTAGTTGGTCACTTTCAGGAGAGGGGTTATTGCAACACCTGCATACAGAAAGCCTATCACAGTGCTAAGGAAGTGGATAGACAGGAACTATTGAATCCTCATTCACAGTCCAGGAATGATGGCCAGAGGAGATGTAACTTTTTCATCGCTTATAGCACTCAAGCAAGGGAAGTCAAAAATACAGTAAAGAGGAAATGTCACACTGTATCAACAGAACCCGAAGTTGGAGGAGTGGGCGGATCAATATCCACATGTGGTCTATAAGCGCCCATCTAATCTTGGTGATCGACTCACTTATAGTTTTCAGCCAGTCCACATAAAGACAACATGGCTTCCTCCTCCTGGTTGTTATAGGTGCAGTAAGTGTAAATTTTGTGAGGCGATCACTCAGTCCAAATCTTTTGAGCATCCCACAACACAGGAGATCTTTACCACTACTAGGTTCATCACTTGTGACACAACCCATGTTGTGTACTTAGCAACATGCTCCTATTCCAGATTTTATGTGGGCTGCACCAATCAAAAACTTAAAGAGGGGGTGGGTGACCATCTCAGAGCCTTGGCCAACAAGAACACTGAGTATGTCATAGCAGCACATGTTCTACAGGCAGCAGATCTTGCAGCTCAGAATTTGAAATTTATGGGCATTGAAAAAGCCTATACTGGCCCTAGGGCTGGCGATTTAGTAAAGGTACTGTCCCAGAGGAAGGGATTTGGGGATTTTCAAATTAGGAGCAACAACGGGGCACTGAGGCTTAATGACAACACTGAGCTTACCCCATTCCTGTGAGCATTATGTTATAAATGTTCATGCCTGTGAGAAGAATGGTGTAATAGCAAGTGATGAGTTGTTGCATTTAGAGAAGATGGGATTTTTTTGCCACAGTTTGCATCATTTTGTCAGCACTTTTGTCTGCATTTAACCTTTTTTTCATCACTTATGGGTATAGATCGTGCCCCCTATTTGTGTGTGCCTTGAATTCCTTTGTATAAATAAGGTGGCTCTAGAGGGCAAGCATATCTCTTGACAAAGTGGTCAAGACAGTGGTGGAGGGGTCATCGTGCTGTTGCATTCACTACTGAATTAAATATCAGTTCTACAGCATTATGGACTGCTGTTGTCTGCAAGTTATTTTCTTTATTTTTTAACGTTTAGCTAACTTATGCACCCAGTACCCTGAGCTGTCCTTTTGTATATGGATCAGTTAAGGGCAATAGCTGAAGATTTGCACAATGCCTCCCAGCGTACATATGCAGGGAGGCTTGCTCAAAGTTAATGGACATTTAATGGCATGCACCTTGCATGGCTTATGTGATTGTCAGCATGAAGTTGAATATGGCACACAGGAACATTTGGGACATGCTGTCCTTGTTGCTCAGCTGGGTGTTAAGTATCAACAGCGGGCTAAGGGTGTGCTGCACATATTCACTTTGCCCAGTGCTACCACAGCCTAATATTCATATAGTCAGCATGAACCAGACAAAACAACTCGCTGATGAACACACAGGCTTGGATATTCAGACTGAGCCAACTGGGATAGGTGATATTCAACGGTGATGCGCCATGGCGCAGCACCATTGAATATGGCACAGACTGTGCACAGTGCAGTGGGTCTGCGCTGGCGAAAGCCACAGCTAGGGAGCACGGAGATGCACCTGTGCAAATGCAGTTGTGCTGGGCTCATCATCCGCGATATTCAGTCGAGGGCATGCAAATGAGGCCATAAGATATGCAAGGCACAAACGGGGCCATTTGCATGTCATTATGGCCCCATTTGCATGCCTTGCCTAACCCTGCACAGCATGGCGTGAGCACAGTGGGGGTTCTGGGGCATCCACCACCCATAGCCACGATCATGGTAAATGTAACCTAAAACAGCCCCTGGTAGTCTAGTGGACCCCCCACCCTCCCGTGTCCCCGATTCCCGGATAAACATATTGTAAGACTTTCTCTGGTAGTCTAGTGGACTCCCCCTCCCTCCCGTGTCCCCGATCGTGGAATATGACTCAGTTAAATCCCTGATAGTCTAGTGGTACCCCGCCCATTGCCATAATCATGGTATAAGCGCAGAACAAATTCCCTGGAGATACAGTGGCACCCCACCCCTCCCACCCACACAGAACCCTTCCCACCCATTGCTCCCCATCATAGGCGGGTGGCTACAACCTGCCCGCATAACCCAGCTGCCGCCGTATGACAGGTACAGTATGGGCTTGCAGGGCATAAGTACTAGACAGTCCCAAATATGTGAATGACTTCATTCACATATGTGGACTGTCTAGTGCAGTATGCCCTGCAAGCCCATACTGTACCTGTCATTAAGCGGCGGCCGGCATATGCGGCAGGTTGCAGCCACCGCTAATGACGGGGGCAGGGAGCTGTGTGGTGGGGGATGCCACTAGATCATCAGGGAATTCAGTTCTGGTGCTGTATCATGATCGTGGCAACAGGTGGAGGGTACCATTAGACTACCAGGGACTTAACTAAAGGTCATATTCCAGTGATCGGGGACACAGGAGGGAGGGGGGTCCACTAGACTACCAGGGAAAGTCTTATAATACATTTATTGGGGGATCGGGGAATCGGGAGGGAGGAAAGTACCACTGGACTACCAGGGGTATGGGCGTGCTTGTGGACGGTGTCCTGGGTGGCCACCCATGGCTGGTGGCTGCTGTGTTGCACCCTGCAATACAGCAGCCCACCTGTGGGTGGCCGGGATTTGATCCCACTCCTCACGGGCTCAACTTTGAGTCTGCCTATGCGGCGCAATGCAGGGTTGCACCAGCATACGCGCTGCACATCCCAGGCTGAATATCGGGATGTGCCATATATGCATGGGCACGCCCTCTGCATCTGCACCGCATACAATTACATTGTGCCCTGGCACATTGGGAGTTGCGCAGCGGCTGGCAGCCCTTTCAATATCCCACCAGGGCGCAATGCAGGGTTGCGCCATGAGCAACACCTTTGAATATCCAGGCCACAGTGTGTTATGCTCGGCGCAGATCTCTGTGTCTGAATGTGAGGGTAAGGGCTCAGGGTTCTGGGTTCTGGAACTAGAACCCTGAGCACCTTTTCAAAGCAGAAAACCATTTTTCTTTGCATAGATCATGCTGGGCTATGGAGAGAAGGGACAACAGGAGAATAATAGGGACATGTAGGCTTACTTGGTGGACTGTAGCCGGTCCTGTTGGCTCCATTTTGGTGCCCCATCTCCAGCCAGCTAAGGGGAGAAGAGTGCTTCTTGGTCCTGTTCCCCAATCCATTTTGCGGTCAAGTTTGGTGGCCGAAAAAGAGGATCCTGTTCCTGCGGTGGTGTGGGCTCTGTTTAGTCCCTTTTGATTTTTTTCCTTGTTGTTCCCACCCCCCCCGAGTGTTCCAGTCCCTTATCGGCAGCAAAGAAGAGCCACATTGCATTGATCATGCCGTTGTCGGCCTTAGAGAGGCCCCCTGTCGTCCACCACTCACCTGCTTCCTGCTGCTCCGGTTCCCTTCCTCTGCCAAGAAGACCTCCCACCTACCTGAAGCAGCTCCTTCACGCTGGGCTGGGGCGGTGAGTCAGGCAGCAGCACATTGAAGAGTGGTGACTGCCAGCAGTATTTAAAATAAAAGTTTTGTTTGTTTCGTGCTAAAGCACCATCATGAGACTGGGAGAGCAAAGGCCAGCCTATAATTTAAATATTTGGGTAAGTGACGCCCACAGGGAAGGGCCAGCTCAGAAAGGCCCATAGGGCACCATAAAAATTTGATAATAGGTGGCAGATCAGGGGTGGGATGGCCCTGATAAAGGACAGCCAGGCCTTGAGCAGGCCTGATAGTTAAAGGGGCAATGCAGGCCCAAGGAATTAAAAGGGGCAGCAGCAAGGCCCAATTAAGTTAAAAGGGTCAACGTTAGACCCCATGGTTAAAAAGGGGAAAGCAAGGGCCCTAGCACTAGAGGGGGGCAGCAAAGGGTGCAATTGCGTTTTAAAAAAGAAAAGGGTAGCAAAGGCCTCAAGTCAGTTCGAAGGGGCAGTACAGCCATCAAAGGAGCCGAGTAGTCAGAGGGCTCTGTCAGCTGGCCTTACAAGCCAGAAGGGCTCAGCAGCTACTAGGGTAAAGGATGACCAGTGTAGAAAAGGGCGTTTACCCAAAGGCTTCCAGAGGGGTAGCCAGATTCGGGTATGAAAGGGACCCGCAAGTATAGTACGTTTGGGACGGGTCAGAAAAGAAAGGTGCTTAGGACACAACTGTCATTTAATGACTGTCAAGTACTGAATATGTGTATCTGAACTGTTGTGTTGATTGCAAAGTACCAAGTCTGCGTTGTTACTGGGATTGTGGTTATTTGCCCCTGCAACGAACAACTGCCCTGGAAGTTTGTTTGCCCCTGCAACAAACAATTGCCCTGGAACTTTGGTAATTTGCTCCTGCAAAGAACAATTGCCCCAGATTCTAGTAATTTGCCCCTGTTCCCGGCAAATTGCCCCTGCAAAGAACAATTGCCCTGGATTCTAGTAATTTGCCCCTGTTCCTGGTAAATTGCTCCTGCAAAGAACAATTGCTCCAGATTCTGGTAATTTGCCCCTGTTCCTGGCAAATGACCCCAGCAATGAACAGTTCTCTCGGTGCAGTGTGAACGTGTACTTGTCAGCGCTAGTGTTGCCAACATATGTGTATAGAGTCAGTCTTCTGCCACAATACTGCTCTTTGGTGTTGTTTGCCATCCTGCTCATACAAAATCAGTCTCTATCCGGAAAAAGACATACTTCAGCATCTCTCTCTTCTACAGAAGGCATCCACCCAAAAGATCATCAGCCACATTCCTGTCATCCGCCGAAGTCGAGTTCACCAAAGTCAAGTATGGCAAAACCGTGAAAGGTCACACCTGCCATTTCTTTTTTTCCTCAGTTTGAAGCTGAGTATGCCAAAGTCTGAATGCATCACTTCTGCTGTTCCAGTATCGTCTTTTGGTTCCTGATCCAGATGTCCCGAAGCTGGCCACACTCTGAAGAGTGCGCTTGTCCTGGAAGAATCTTGTCTGCGTCCCTTGGTCGTTCGACGCAAGTCGATTCCGTCTAAGCCCAGTGCCGGACATGTCTGCCATTTTATTGTTTTGTTCTAATTTCCTGTGTTGACACTTCAGAATCATCCATCTTCACCTCAGATTCTTCTGGTTCCTGGTTGCATCGGATATCCATCTTCACCTCAGATTCTTCTGGTTCCTGGTTGAATCAGAATTGCCACAGCATCATCCAGTCCTTGGTAATCCTATAGCGGATTCATCACCAAGTAGCTTCCTTGTTCTCTTCCATCCTTGGTGGCCCCAAACTGGGTTTTGGCTGGGGAGCTTTCTGCATCTAGTTCGATTCAGATAGCCCTCCAGTGGGCTTATCCCAAGAACCTGTTCTTCTTGTTCCTTATTGCCAGCAGCCTTGGAGAGAGTGGGTTTTATGCTGAGAAACATATGATCTGTCTAAAAAACTTCTTACCACCCCAGTAGCCTTAGCTAGGTCTGTACTGGCACCAAAATTTGAGTGTCATAGGAAATTCCTTATCTCTATCTCTGTAGCTACCAACTCTACTCGACGGTGCACACAAAGACTTCAACGACGACTGGACTTTGTAGTGTCTTTGCATTGACATTGCTGTAATTGACCTGAGTTAATATTGTAAGGTCTTTCAATGGGTAGCCATTGTATTCTGATACATTAGGCAGTACTGAAGGTGACATAGAATATTGTACTACTGTATAGTAACTGATTCTAAGAAGTAACATAGAGTATAGTGGCACTAGGCGGAGGTGCACCTCAGAACATTTATTTTCCTTTGTATACAATTGAGATACTTGATTCTAAAAACAGCTCGCATTCCCAGAGAGTCAATACCCGTTTAGTAGTGTGGTATAAGAAGTGACTGTTCATATTCCCTAATGTTCTGTTTATCCCTCCTGTGACCGTGTCCTCCTACCCCTGTTGGGAAATAAAGCCCAGCGGGCATCAAACTTATTGGTTAACTCCTGACTCTCCCTGTTGGGTAAATTTCATCTATACTAACTCATTCGGACCTCAGTGTTCACCACCATCGCCAAAGCAGAGCAGAGTACCACATGTGTGTACATGCGGTAACGGCAGGGATATAAGAGCTATGCAAGTTGTGTGTGCGCACGTGTGGTATGTATGCATGTATGTATGCAAGTATTGTATTTCTGTGAGTGTGTAACTGTTCATGGATGTACTGTCATTCAAACCATGGCACTGCCTAGTACTGCTGGTACTATGACTTGTATTTCTGTTTGTATCTCTTGTATTTTATATTTTACATCTGTAGTTGTATTTGTTTGTATGTTAGTGTTAGCAATTTTTTTTATTTGTTTTAATATTTCAGGCTTGTTTCTGTTGTTCAAGGAGAATTGTGGGCTCACCTTACAAAGCTTTCACTGAAAAGACTGGAGGTATACTATAGGAGACTGCATCCTTGCGTAGATGAAAAATCAAGCCCGGTTGTTAGGAAACGGTGTCCTCCTGGAGGGCTGTCCCCACTTTCTCCCTCCCCAAGCTGTGGGTTCAACTGAACCATACCTTATCAATTCCACAGAATAAGTCAGAAGTAACTCCAGATACAGTAGGTTAACAGAAGGCAGTTCCTTCCCTGCGGTGTACCAAAGGGGATGGGAAAGCCACTTGAAATATAGTAAGATAATTGACAAAATACACTACAATACAATAATAGTGGCTGTCCCGCTTAAGTACTTCCCACTTATTTGGCTTGCACTGTATGTATAAATGAAATGAGGACCTAACTCTGCATATGTGTTTCAAGATGTATGCAGTGTCAGTGGCTCAGTAGGTAGCACACTCGCCTCTGAGGCCGGGAGATCAGAGGGCTGTGGGTTCAGTTTCCACATCTGGCACTTGGGTTAATATCCCAGTACTGACACTGTAGTGCAGCATGAGAGGGGTACTGTACTTCTGAGGTGCCATCTTTCAGATGAGATGTTAAACCAAGGTCCCATCTGCCTGGATTGGTGGTAGTTCAGGTGGATGTTAAAGATCCCAAGGCACGTATCGAAAAGAGCAGGGTAATTTCCCCAGTGTCCTGGCCAAATTTCCCTCATTCACTAAAAATACCACCAACAGCTTTATCTGGTTTAAGGTCAGTTGGCATTCATCTGTATTCTCCTCCCCCGGGTCGTGCCTGAAAATAGGCAGGATTTGTCTAGTGCACTTGCCCAGTCAACAAAAACTAAATAAAAAAAAGATAACTCCTAATTCTGTAAAGTGCTGGATTGTACAGACATGGTTTAACAATACTAAAAATAATATTTACAGGAAGTGAAATGGGGCCCTCACTATCAGGCACAGTACACATCACCATGGCAGGCATTTCATGTTGTGCCTCTGCACACCTGGTAAGAGTGAAGCATTCCCAATGTTTGCCAATACTAAGCTTAACTTCCATAGTTATGTTTATAATAAAGGATATTTGCATGTAAACTGGATTTTGTGCCTTCTACTTCTCTAGCTTTTGCTGCTCATACTCCATCTGAATTCACCATACTCTTCTGCTTCTGACATCACAATCATCTCCTTGCCAACACAGGGACAGAGAATTGTGACTTCAAGTGGGAATGATGGAAGGGTTGATACCTTTCATTGGACCAACAAGTGTCTTGTACAAAGATGGAATAATACACAAGTTTTTGGGGCCTCACAAGTCCCTTCTTAATAAATGAAATAATAAATGCCTTCTTGTTTCTGACTTCAAGTGGGCAGTGGGTAGAGGGAACAGAAATCTAAGGGAATTCACCTAGTTTTATTTATTTATTTTTTCCAACTCTTTTTTATCTTCCTACTTCACTGGCTGGAACCTCCTTCAGTCGACATCCAGTGCCTGATCCAACCCCACTGAGAGCCTCCCTGACCTGAGACTTCAGTTCCCCCGGTCCACCCATGTCTCACCTGCTAGGCAGCACCTTTGGCTTGCCCCCTGAGGTGGGGAATGCCTTCAGCTCCAAGGGGACTCCTGTACCTAAATCCAAGCTTCCAAAAGACAGAGGTGAAGGTCAGAGCATTTATAGGACCCAAACAAGCAGAGTCCAATAGTGTATATGGTAGCAGAGAGTGGTGTTACCTGTCAAACCAGTGGCATTAGCCACTTATCAGTTTCCCATGATGGAAGCAGACATTCCATGATGTCCTGGAATGTCATGCACAATCTATTGCAAAATGTGCCGAAGTCTGCTGTGTCCCAGATTCCCAGTACTTGTAAAGATTACAGGCTCATTGTTTCCCAACTGCCACTAGGAGGCACTCTATTGCCAGAGTTTTACAGCCTTCAATCCCCAGAAGTGGTGTGCTGTCTGTTGGATGCTCAGTCCTTCTCCCTCTGGTTAGCCCTCTGATGCTCCAGGGTCATTCCAAAACCTGGGTTATTGACGTTGCAAGCAGGGCTTCCGTTAACTCCATTTTGTGAGTGCTTGATTTCCAAAAATAAGGCAAAAACTTCCAAAATAAAGAGGGAGGAAGTCCTCGACTTCCAGATGTAAAACCAAAAATTAGATGACTTCCAAAATTGCAGGCTTGGAATACAGAAATGATGGATTTTTCTGAAAGAAACTGTATTTTACCACTAATATATTATATTAACATCCATAAATTAGTTCTTGCTGGAATATTGACTTCCAAAGGTGGGATTCTAAAAGTATATTGACTTCCCAAAAATTGGAATGACTTCCAGATTTCAACTCCTGAAAGTGTCAGACTTCCACTGAAAATAAATTAACTGAACTCCTGGTTGCAAGTGGTAGCACTACCACCGTACTAGCGGGTTGGCTAACCTAGTTTTATTGCAAAGCTCCTTAATAGTTAAAATTAGGCTGGAGATGAAAATGATAAAAATCTATAAAATATATCCTATATTAATCATGTTTCTTAAAAGTTTTCTTAGTGGCATCAGTTACTTTCTAATTGTCTGGGAAGGGAAAAGTCAGGGGCTATATTTACAAGTTGCTTTGCAGCAAATCAAGAATTGGAGACATTCTCTTTGCTACGGCAAGTGGCGACAGGGTGAGCTGCATCATGTGTCATTTGCATTAGCTGAATACTCTGTAATTACATTCTGTATCTTAACTTGGGATAATTACACTAATGGTTAAGATTATGTCACTTTCAGATTTTTTTTTTTTACTTTGCCATTCTTCAAATCTCTGTAAGTTGAGTGAATTTATTTTGGAAGGCAGTTTCTTCTTGATCTACTTGAGCAGTTTTTAAAGACACACATGCAGCTCAGTGCAGCGAAGGAACTTACTAGAGCACACAAAAAATGTTTATTGATGCCTTCTTGTTTTGTTCCCTTCTGGTTGAAACCTATTAGTTTGAAGCACTTGAGATGGCGGGCCATTGAGTTTAATTAAGCATCTCAAGGGTGCTTTGGCGGTTCGGAGCTTGAAGTAGGAGGCTAATTTAAAAGATGTGAAGTAGGAAGCATGTGGACCTTCTTGCTGACATGAAGGGAAATGAGGTTTGTTTTTTCATTAATAGGGAATTTTAATAAATGATTGTGGCAATTACGCTGAGGCCAGCAAGCAGATCATTAGCAGGAAAATCAGGAGGAAGAGAGGAGGCTATGGTTGGCAGGCAGAAAAGACTAAGACATGATAGTGTGATTCAGTGATCATGCTCAGTGATCATGCTCTTGCTTCCGGCCAAAAGGTCAAAGGATCAAGTCCTACACCAGAGATAAGGAGGATAACTTTCCAAAGCCTTTGTCCGCCATTCTTTGGGTATAGTTTAAAAAGGCCTGTGACCTTTCCAAATGTGCAAGGTAAGGATTTTGAACAGAAGACTTGGGTCTGCTGGAACAAATCCCTTTGTGCGAAACTGATGCTGCAGTGAGGGCAGGGTGAGGGCAGGGAGGTGCTGTTACCTTCACCCTTAACCAAGACACTCACCCACCCTTTGCTATTAGTGTGCTGCTGGGATCTGTGAGCCTGGACCACTGCTGGAGCCATCCTCTGCTGTTGGGAGTCTATGTTGCTGTTGGGGCACTATGGAACCTATCAGGGGTGCAATGATTGGTCTCTTGTCCCCACCTCAACTGGCACCCTGACTAGTCCAATGCACTCTGAGTCAGCTAGTCCATCAATTGATGGCATAGGGCATGTAAGCTGGGAATAGCAAATACATCCACAGTATGATATGTGCTGCTCTAAACCATTTCTGGTGGTTGCAGCTGAATGCAGTTTTACAAATCATGTACCATATATCCAAGTGAAGAATGGACATACTGGGGTCAGCAGTTTGTAGCTGCTTGTAATAGATCCAGGCACGAGGCTCATACACATGGCCATCACTGCCTCTTTGGAAGTGTTATCTTTCAGACAAGCCTTTAAATGGAGGTCTGCTCTGGTGAAAGTCAAAAATCTAGCAATGTACAGAAAGAACATACAGATAGAGGTGCAGCCACACATTGGTCAAACCCCGACCATACTGAGACAAAAGAAATTAAAAAGATAAGCGCACAACCAAAGAGAAAATGAAAGGGCCCAGTGCATAGAAATTGCCTTGGCCATGGCTGGAACAAGTAACTAAGTATTTATTTCTTTAGCTCCCAATCCTGGAGGCTCTGGGCACTTTTCAAACGTGGAGATGCAGTATACAAACATACAATGAACAGTTTACAGTAATAAATAAATTACAACAAATTAATAAAACACTCTAGAAAATAATCTCAATAAAAATAGCAACACTTCAATAATAATCAGAACTGTAGCTAACTTCCTAAAGCTTCTCTGAAAAGATATGTCTTCAGACCCCGTTTGAGTGCCTCCACTGATGTAGCCTCCCTCAAGGTGCTTGGGAGGAAATTCCAAAGGACCAGGCCAGCAACCTCAAATGCATCATCTCCCAAGGTTTTCAGCCATGGCCTTGGAACTGCTAGGAGGCCTTCAGTGGAGGAGTGAAGTGAGCGCACAAGACAGACAGGGATCAGAAGGTCACTCAGATATCCAGGGCCCAAACCATATAGGGCCTTATAGGTCAGCAAGCCCACCTGGAAGATGATTCTCTATCTCACCGGCAGCCAGTGCAGGTCATGCAGGACTGGGGTGACATGGGAAGACTCTGGAAGGCCTATCAGCAACTTGGCCACTGCATTCTGCAATAGCTGCAGGTTATGGAGAGCCCCCTTCCACTGACCAAAAAATAGAGAGCATTACAGTAGTCAAGCCTTGACATAACAAAGGCATGCACCAGTGAGGGCAGGTCATTAGGTGGGATTAAGGCTTTAATCGTGGTGACATGCCTTAAGTGGTAGAAACCACTCCGGTTGATGGATGACACCTGAACCTCAAGTTTCAATCTGTCATCAAGGATGACACCCAACTTTTTCACCTTAGTGGAAGCTGCCAATGGTGTGGAGCCCAGGAATAACCTAGTTACCAACCCAGCAGCAACCACATCACACCAATGACCAGGCTTAATCACTAGTACCTCTGTTTTGTCAGGGCTGAGTCTCAGCCAGTTAGATGACATCCATTCTTGGATCTTGGCCAGACATTTATTTAGCACCTCCACACCATCATTTGCCCTTGGAAAAAAGGCATATACAGCTGGATGTCATCTGCATAGCACTAGAAACCCAACCTGTAATTTCTAATAATCTCACCCAGGAGAAGCATATATACTGCAAACAGCATAGGTGACAGGATCGAGCCCTGGGGAACTCCACAAGATAGAGGCTTTGGGCAGGAGGAGATATTCCCCATCACCATCCATTGCATCCTGCCCATGAGAAAGGACTCAGACTAGTTGATGACAGTACTGGTGAGTCTACATAGCTCTCTAAGGTAACTCAGCAGCACTATGTGGTCCACAGCATCAAATGCTGAGGACAGATCGAGGAGAATGAGAACTGACTGATCTCCTCTATCTCTCGCCCTGAGGAGATAATTTTGTACTCTAATTCCATTTCAGTGCAATGCCTTGACTTAAATCCAGACAGAAGTGATTCGTACTGTAGATGTCATAGGCTGTAAGGTGCACCTTAAGCTGCATGGCCATCAATTTCTCCACAACCTTCCCCAAGAATAGGAGGTTGGAGATTAGTCAATAACTCGCAAAGACATCAGGATCGAGTGATGGTTTCTTTAAGAGGGTCTTTACCAGCACCTCTTTCAAGGTGTTAGGGAAAAAAAACCTCTGAAAGTGAACACTGGATGATCTCGGCGAACACTGGACCAATGGACTCAACACATCCCACTAGGAGACAAGTCATGCCTGGGTCCAGTTCACAAAAAGTGGTCCGCAGCTTCGAGATTACCTTAACAACCTCTGCCACCCTCACCTGCCTAAACTCCCCCAGGCAATAGGAGTGCCTCTGACAATGCAAGGCCCACCGCTGTGGGGCTGCTCCCGCCCTTCTGAGGAGATCCCGGTCCTAATGGAGGACACCCTGTCAGAGAAGAACTGAGCGAACTCATCGCACCGGGTGATTGAAACTGCTCCTTTTGGCTGAAGACAGGTGGGATGAAGTAGTCTATCTACAGTCCGAAAGAGCAGAGCAGGTCTGTTCCTCCATGTAGCAACCTCCCTGGACAAGAATTCTGCCTTCTTGCAATTGACTGTCCTTTGATATTCACCTTAGTGAATTTCCAAAGTCAGCTTGTCCTCCCCAGATCGAGTCTTCCTCCAGCAATGCTCCAACTTCCAACCCCTGATCTTCCTCTCCTTGAGAGCCCCATCAAACCACAGTGGTCTCAAGCATGAAGACCTGGGTTGTATACAGATTGGTGCGATGTCGCTGAGTGCCTTGGAGACAGCCTTATTATAGACTGTCACTGCCTCGCCTGCACGCGCTGCACAGGCAACACTCACACCAGAAAAGTTCACCACCGCCAATAGTCCCTCTGGGGCCAACCCCTTCAACGGGTGGTAGAGGACCATTTCAGCAGGGGAAGGAATAATGAAGGGGCCCTGAACAACAACTCCACTGTGCAATGATCGGACCAATCCTGACAGCAGTGACCTCAAGCCCTGGTGAGAACACTAAGTCAAAGGTGTGGCCATGGCTATGGGTCCCAGAAGCAACAGCTTGTACGAGGCTCAGCAAGGTCATTATCTGGAGGAAATGATGTCCTTGAAGTCAAGTATCTCACGGCAGATTTTTAGAATTGCAAGGGATGTCCCTGTTGTCCTAATTGACTCTGCCTCTCTTTCATGTTCTGCAGGTGTCCATGGGCATGGTGTCAATGTTGACTCAAGTTCCTCAGACAGTGCATTAGCCGCATCATTCCCACTCCTCAGAATTGCTCTGTTATTTGGTAGATAACATTGTCTTAGGTACATCTTTTTGGGGGAACATTTTTTTTGCCATATCTGGAATTAGCTATCTTTGTAAAAAGGAGTTCAAGAAAGTGACCAAACCTAAAACCTTCATTGGTTGAGACACCCAACCTGATAATTAATTCGTTTTCTTGAAACCTCATAGTTTTTAACTAGTGCACTCTAATCTACCTAGCAACATCCTAATTAAATGTAAATAGATCCTTTCTTCATTGAAGTAAAAACCTTTTATACTTTTTAAATCCAATGACCCACGACAGGGCTATAGGCTCCTTAAAAGTAAATGCACATCCCAGAATCTTTTCAAAGCATTAGGCTTTCATTACCAGCTTCACATATTCTACCTAGAACAGCCTAACCACAGGACAATAAAACCTTTTTCTTTTTAAAAAAAATATACGTTTTACCATTTTAGAAGCACAATAACCCACTCCATGGTATGCATTTCATGATGATTAATGTACTTCCCCAGTGTGTTCAAAGGCACTGAGCCATCGACTTTGTGCTTTCCAATTCACCCAGGTTGCGTAATAATTTTCTAGAAACCCCTGTCCTCTCATGGATTATTGCTTACTAATCTGTGGTCCTTATCACTCATAGGATGTTGTGATCCGCTGGAAAATTGCAGTTTTAGGCACAAATTTAGTTTTTTTCCAGAGAGGATAAAGAGGTATTCTGGTCATTATCAAGATTTGCAAAAAGGCAAGGTGCAATCTGATTGGTTGTCAGTATTCCGAGACCCTTACCTTAATTGCTGTCATAAAATGGCAAGAAACAATCTGGAAATTTAATTGGCTGAGAGACTTCATCTGACTGCATTAATTCTCTATAAACGCACAGTTAGGTGCCGAATCTCATTGACGTCCCCAAAAAAACTACTTAGAGACATTTTATCATCAGCCTCATGACTTACGACACCCCTGGGGCATGCATTAAAATCCTATAATGCACACCCTGTCGTGGCTTATTACTTATATTATCATGTACAGCCTGATCACCATGGCACACAAATTCTTCCCATCATTATCCCATCCCCTAGCACTGTGGAATGACCGGAATGATTCATTCTGATTCTGAACCAGCATTATTTACTTAGTTATCTAATTATTTAGTTAAAAAGTGTTACCTATTATAGACATACTGAGCTGGTAGCAGCTTGTTCCCAGATGCATCCTGCAAACAGTTTTTGGTGCGGCAGTTTGTAGCTCAGTGGGGAGTGCTAGTAGAGTACTCCAACAACTGTGACAATGCAGCAAAACTGCTCCATCAATAGCTGTAACTGGCTTTTATTCCATCTCTCCCTATCTTCCAAACAGGAAGAGGAAGCATGGCCATTTTGACACTCAGCCAAGGGAGAAGGTCGGACATAGAGAAGCTCAGTCAATCAGGTAGCTGCTATGGGGATCCAGTCCTAGATATAAACCCTTCCATTTAATGTGTCTAGCACATTCATGCCCAGTGAGTGAGTGAAGCAGCGAAGGAATGGAGCAGGTGTTAGACTGGCATCTTAGTTGTCAGCAGGGATCAGCAGATGGAAGCAGAGAAGTGGGGGACTCTGCCGGCTGACTTAGGTTAGGCACCTGTTCACTCCTCTTGTTGCATTCATTACTGGGAAGGGCAGAAGATAAAAGACAGGACCAAACTAGGAATAGGAGTAACACCCTATCTACAGTAGGATAGGTGTACAAATGGGTGTAACAAACAACATAATGAAGTAAAACTAATAACACCATATCAGGGATAAAGGGAGCAAAAGGCAGAGTGAAAGAAAAGAGACAGAAAAAAACTGAAATAGGAACAACACCCTGTCTAGCATAATGTGCAAAGGGGTACATCAAACAACATAAGAGAAACCAATTTCGAAAACAGAGTGAGTAGGAATTGGGAATGCTGGGAGTGTTGCAGTGCAGTGGCTCTGGGGAGGCAGTTTTCAGAGAGAGCTCCTGGAGATTGCAATGATGCCGCTCCTGGAGATTGCAATGATGCCGCTTCTGAGATTGCAATGATGCCACTCCTGGAGATTGCAATGATGCCGCTTCTGCATGCTCCTCTCTCGGCTGAGGGAAGGAGTCACTTGATTCCAGGCCAAGATGGCTAGGGCTCAGAGGACCTTTCCCCAACCCAGGGACCACCAGGTCTGACACAGTTACTTCAGAGGATGCCAGGGAGGAGGAATGAATGGACTGTAGTGAGCTGGGGAAGGGTGGGGATGGTGGCCTCTGGAAGGCTGCAGGGTGGGCCAGAGACACATTCCTTAAGTGGTACCACTACAAAATTCTTTCACCATTCTAGCAGAACAGGACTGCCTGAAGGAGGCACCCATGGCAGTGGCCAGGGAAAAAGTAGGGGCCCTCCATAGTGGAGGCCCCAATGAGGGTGGGAGAGAACCCCAGAGGAGGAGGAGGAAGCAACTTCTGGTGGGGGACTCGATTGTCACGGAGATAGATTTGGGAATAGGAAGGGGGAGGAGAGGGAGGTCAGGTGCCTACATGGCACCACAGCCCAGAGGGATGGGAAACGTATCCTTGGGATTACAAGACCAGCAGATAGGAAGGGGAAACTGGGTGTCATTGTCCATTTCAGGAAAAATGGCCTGGCTAGGGATGCAGTTGGGATACTGCAGGGGGATATTAGGAACTAGGGCATAGTCTTAGACAGGTGGCACACTCAGTAGCTTCCAATGAGGTGCTGTCTGTCTATAACGGTGGGGAGGAGATGGTTCTCTGCACCAGGGCCTTCAGCTCATGTCTAGAGGAATGGTGCAGAGAGGAAGTGTTTGGATACATTGGGGACTGGGGACACACACAGCAGGATGAGTGAACTATACAGGGGTGATAGCCTGCATCCATCCAAGAGGGAAACTACAGTTCTCGGTGGATGGTTTAAATGTTACTTTGACAAACAGTTGAACTAGCTGAGGGTGGTTGTGGAAGGAATCGGGGAGGTAGAAACAGACCTCCCCACAGGTTGAAGTAGACAGTAGGGAGATCCTGAGGGGAGAGGAAACCTCCAGGATGCAAAGTAATAAAGGAAACAGGTTTATAGTAATGGAGAGGGAATGGAACAGAAACATTAAAGAGAGAATAGGGAATGATGGGGGCACAAAGGAAAAAGGTGAGTAACAATCTGAGTGCTAACAAAATCTAGAAGGCCATGTGTATGAATGCTAAACATCTAGGAAATAAGATTCAGGACCGAGAGGCCATCATGGCAAAAGGTGACCTAGACATAGAAACTTAGAATCTGTTGCAGAAAAGGACCATATGGCCAACCTAGTCTGCCCATTTCCCTTCTCACTGCTGCAGCCCCAGATCTTATTAGATCTGCGTCTCTCCTGCTCTGCACATCTCCAGAGTACCCTTATGTCTATCCCATGCACTCTTGAACTCCCGTATTGTTTTCACACTCACCACTTCTGCTGGAAGGCTGTTCCACGGCTCCACCACCCTCTCAGTGAAAAATTACTTCCTAATATTACACTACATAACATTACCAGTTAGTGAAAAAGTACTTCCTAACATTACATTACATAACATTACTACTTAGTGAAAAAAGTACTTCCTAACATTACATTACATAACATTACTAGATAGTGGCCATTACCGAGTCATGGTGCACTGAAGACCATGACTGGGACATGGCCATCCCAGGCTACACTCAGGAAGGACAGCATGGGAAGGAAATGGGAGGGTGATGCTTTATGTTAAGGAAAGTTAAAAAGCAATGGAAATACAGGGAATGCAGGGTGGGGCAGAGGTACTCTGGGTCACCCTGGAGTTGGGGGATGGAGCAGTTGTTCATAACAGTGAGGTCTACTGATTTCCACCACAGGGGGAGAAGTTAGATAAGGTACTGTTGGAAGCCATTGACAAAATGGTAGACAAGGGGGAGGTGCTGCTGGTGGGCTGGTGGGGGACTTCAATCCACCAGATGTAGATTGGAGCCTCCCATCTGTGGCTTCAACTATAGAAGCATAGGCATCCTGTCCTCCTTGCAGGGGGCATTTCTCAGGCAACTAGTAAGTGAGGCCACTTGAGATGTTGCAATACTGGACCTGGTACTCACTAACAGGGACAGTGTTGAAGATGTCACAGTGTGCTTCAATATAAGGATGACAGCAAAATCGAGCCACACATGGGCAAGGGTCCTGAACTTCAGAAGGGCAGATTTTATAAAGATGGGTTAATGCCTCAGGGAAGACCGGAGGGTGGGATGACTTGAGGGGGTGGAGGAACTGTGGGCCAAGATAAAAGGGGGAATAGTGAAAGCAACAAACCTCTGTGTCATGCAAGTGAGCAAAAGTAAGAAGAGAAAGACTGCTATGATTTATGAAAGAGATGATGGAAAAAATAAAGGCCAAATGGGTTGCACTCAGAAGACTCAAGGAGACACTGAGGGAAGAGGATATGGAGGTCTATCATGGGAAGCAGGGAATGCAGTAAGGAGCACAAAGTGCAAACAAAAGAGAGAATAGCCCAGGCAATACCAAAAGGGGCAAAGCTTTTTTAGTATGTAAGCAAGAAGAGAAAGACAAAGGGAGGGACTGTTAGTTAAAAAGGGAAGAGGGGACTGCACAGAGAGAGACCAGGAAAAGGCAGACATCTTGAACAAATATTCCTGCTCACTGTTCACAGAGGAAGGTAAAGGAGAGGGACCACAAAAAAGTAACAGGAGAACTGAATGGGGGAGGTAGACAATAGTTCTTTTTAAGTGTACAGAGTCCTACAGGTACTCAAGCAATGGGGCCAGATGGAATGTATCCAAAGGTATTGAGGGAGCTCAAGAAGGTACTGACTGCCACTACACCTCTGACAGTCCTATTTAAGAGATCACTGGATACCATAGTGGTTCCGGAGGACTGGTGGAGGTGAAAAGTAGTCCTCCTCCACAAAAGTGGTAGCAGTGAAGGGGATGGAAATTATAGGCCAGTCAGCTTGACTTCAGTAGTGGGAAAGTTAATGGAAGCACAGCTGAAACAAAGGATTCTGGAATATCATGAATCAAATGGGTTACAGGACCTGAAGCAGCATGGTTTCATGGGGGGGGGGGGGGTGAGGCCATGTCAGACAAATCTTTGACTGGGTGACCAAGGATTTAGATCAGGGAGGAGCACTGGATGTGGCCTATCTGGATTTCAGTAAGGTCTTCAACACTGTTCCATATAGCAGATTAGTGAGTAAGCTGGGTTGCTTAAGGGTGAGTAAAAAGGTTGTAGACTAGGTAAGAAATTGGTTACGGGATAGGCAACAGAGAGTGGTGGTAAATGGAGTTCAGTCCAAAGAATGGAGGGTGATCAGCAGGGCACTGAAGGATCAGTGCTGGGTCCATCTCTCTTCAATTTCTTTATAAGTGGCATTGCAGAGGAGTTGGATGGGAAAATTTGCCCCTTTGCAGATGACACCAACATCTGCAACAGGGCAGACACTCTGAGGGGGAGTGGAAAGGAAGAGCAGAGACCAAGAAAAACTTGAGGAGTGGTTAAGAGTATTGCAGGTGGGTGTCAATGTGAAAAAGTGCAAAATGAAGGCACTATGGGCACAGAAATCCAGGGGTGGAGTGCAAAATGGGTGGTGTGGTATTAACAACAACCAAGCAGGAGAGACACCTAGGGGTAATTATGTCAGGTGACAAAAAGGTGACCAGGCAGTGTGATTAGGCAGTCAGGAGGGCTAGTGTGATGCTGGAGTGCATCGGAAGGGGTATCACCATTAGAAAGAGGGAAGTGGTGTTACTCCTGTACAGATCACTAGTAAGACCCCACCTTGAGTACTGTGTCCAGTTCTGGAGACCACATCTCTGGAAGGACAGGAGGCTTCCAGAGGAGGGCAATTAAAATGGTGTTGAGTCTGCATCAAAAGCCCTATGAGGAGAGACAAAAGGACCTCAACATGTAGACCCTGGAAGACAGACGAGAAAGTGGGGATATAATAGAAACCTTCAAATACCTCACAGGGGTAAATAAGGAACAGAAGGGAAGCATTTTTCAGCAAAAAGGTGCTTGAGAAGAAGGGGACGTAATTTGAAGCTGGAGGGGGATAGATTCAGGAGAGATGTGATGAAGTACTTCTTCACAGAGTGGTGAATTCCTGAAACAGCCTTCCAGTGGAGGTAGTGGGGGCGAAAACAGTGGAGAGGTTCAAGAATGCATGGGATAGCACAAGGTAATCATACTGGAAAGGAAGGGGGCAGCAGAAAGAACTGTAGCTCAAGTAGGGTCTGCAGTGAAATGTCGGTAGGGATGGGCAGACTGCATGGGACAAGTGGCCCTTCTCTGCTGTCAGATTCTGTTATTATGTATTTTTTTAATTCATTTATTTAGTATACTTTATTTAAAAACAAAAGTTTTCAGTTTTTGCCAAGGATATTACAAAATAGCACACAATGCTATCCTAGACAAATGTTACACTAGCATCGACCCCCACTACCCCCACCCAGTACGACGCCTTCATTATATGATGCAGACGGAATACATTCCAGCACCAGAGTCATCTACAGAACATTATGATACTGAAACTAACTACCATTCCGTTACATAAATAAGAAGCTGGTTAGTCAGTAACATTCTACCTCTTAAAGGGATTTTTGTATTTTACTATTATTTGTTTTCAGCTGTTCTAATGTTTTTATGCTGTTTGTGCACTTTTAAGTTAATTGGGGCCTGAACTTCATTTTTACTGTTTTGCTTCTGTTGTGCACATTTAAGCTAATCAGGATCTGAACTGCAATTTTACTGTTCTGCTCTATGCACATTTAAGCCAATTGGGTCCTTAACTGCATTTGTTTAGTTTTGTATTGGACTGAGTGCCATTGTGGTTTGTTGGCTGAGATACAACTCCTTGTGTCCTGTGTAGCACTGTTAACGGACTATCCTGCATATTGCTGTTAGGAGCTGTTCTAGAATGCTGAGCTCTGCCACACTCCAAACCCGACCTCAGCCTACCTCGCTCCCCTCCCCCTTCCCCGCATCTCCTATTACCTGTTACCTGCCCCCCCAGCTTACCTACTTAACCCTCTTGTTGCTTCTTTCTCCAGCACCCAGTTTCAGGACACCTGCAGCAGCACTTGCTCACCAGTACACGGTTCAGGGGGGCAGGCAAGAACCAAGGAACCCTCCCCCCACACTCTCCCTCTGCTCTGGATTTCCCTGACACAGTTACAGACACCGTACCTGCTTGCTCTTCCCTCCCACCCAGCCACGGGTGGCCCTACATTTATTTTGTGCTAGAACCTATCAGCCCACTTGTGCACCCCTATCTTGGCTGACCAGTTGGACTTGCCCTCACCTCCCCTGAAGTAACATAATACATTTTCCTTCCAGGCTCCCCCATGGAATACTCTTGCCCTAAAGGTTTGCACCTGGTATTATTTAATCTCCCTATACCACAGCTGCATATCTTTTCCATCGCAGTGTATCAAAGTCACACTAATTTCAGGCTGTGGGTTTCAAACCTAGACTGCCCTTGCTTCCTCTACAGCAGTCCAGAGCCCTAACCACTTGGCCAATACTGCCAACAGAAACTACTGGTGACTATTACTATAGCACCTCCAACATGAAGTTCATACTGCTCCACCTACTGGCAGCCATTCTTGCAGGCTTGCTCATGGGAACTGACCTCTGTGCTACAGTGCTTGCCTTAGATCAAGCAAATCTATCCAGTTTCACTCACATCTATAAGCTGGACACACTTCCCCCCCAAGGAGGTCTGATGGGAGCTTACTGTCCTAGGCCCCTTCCTCCTTGCTTTCTTCACCTGCCAAGAGTGCCGCCTCCTTGGACTCTTTCTTTATTCCCTTAGATTATCGTCTACCCCATGGCACCACACATATCGCCCCCTCATCTCTCTGCTGCTATTAACAGGTGATGTGGAAAGTAACTCCGGCCTCTTAAACATCCCCATCACCCATAATAATCGTGCATGGGTAAACTCGATTGGGCTAAAGGTCGCTCATCTAAACATATGTAGCCTTCCAGCCAAATTCACTGACCTTGAAGCTTGGGTATCCCTTTACAAGCCTAACGTCCTTGGGCTTACTGAAACCTGGCCTAAACTTCAGATCCCTGATGCCACATACCATTTTCCTGGTTACTTTATGCAGCGTCAAGACAGATTCAGCAAAAAGAAGGGTGGTGGGATGTCACTGTATTTCCATGAACCTCTCTCAGCCACCACTATCCTCTGCTCTGATCCCTCATCCCCTTGTGAGTGGCTCATCACTGAAATGACACTGGGTTCCAATAAAAAGATCCACATTGGGTGTTGTTACAACCCTCCTAAAGGGGTCATCCCTGGTCTAACGAACCACCTGTCAGGTTTGGGGCAACTCCTCCCTCACAGGGACACGATCCTACTTGGTGATTTCAACCTTAACTGGTTAAGCCTCCAGGAAATGGACTACAGCAACCTACTAAAACAATATAACCTTGCACAAACCATCACCACCCTTATCAGGCGCAATCCCCACATGCAAAACCACTCCTTACTAGACTGGGTGGCAACAAACAGAGAGGATAAGGTACTGCAAGGAGGGATTCTGTCAGACTCAATAAGTGATCACTCCCTCACTTACATTATCTGGTCCTCCAAAACTAAACTCCCCCTCCCCCAATGTATCTGACCTTCAGAAATTTCAACTGCTCTGACACTGCCAGC
The DNA here is from genome assembly GCA_016271365.2 of Neoceratodus forsteri. Lineage (NCBI taxonomy): Eukaryota > Metazoa > Chordata > Ceratodontiformes > Ceratodontidae > Neoceratodus > Neoceratodus forsteri. The sequence continues at coordinate 39,377,067 of CM028134.1, forward strand.
CTGCTCTCAGACATCAGTGCAGTTGACTGGCAGACCCTCCATTCTCTCACAGATGTGGCCTCAGCAGTGGGTTTTTTTAACGATGTCCTCCTCCAGATCCAGGACCAGCACTTCCCCTTGACCACCCGTAGAGTGAGAGGTGGGTGCATTCATTGGATCTCTAAAGATCTTCTCTCTCTGATGAAGCTGAGAGACAAAAAGTGGGTTGCTTATAAAACCTCCCCCTTCCCCACCACGTGGAACGATTATAGGCAATTGCATAACGCATGTAAACAAACCACCAAGTCCTTGAGAATGAATCACTACCACAACCTACGGAGGGATAATCTCAGAAACCTCTGCCACTTTTGGTCCACCATAGGTGGCATGTTTAATCCGAGAACCCACAGCCCTGCCATACACCTCAACTCCCCCTTAGGCCTCTTGACAGATACCCCAGATGTTGCCCATGTCTTCAACATGAAATTTACTCACCTCTCTACACACCTAGATAAACTGTGTACTCCTAACCCATCCTGCCAGGTGACAAGCTCAGGTATTTCCCACAGCATGACACTTCCAACCATTCCTTTTACTTATGAGTTATCTCCCCTGGAGATACCCACAAACATATCATGAGCCTCCCAAATAGGGGCAGCCCAGGTAGTAACAGACTTCAGCCCTACTTCTTTAAACTCATTGCTCCTGGCAACTCCAAACCACTTACCTTTATCTTTAATCTTGCTTTGGCCTCATTATCCACGTCTGCCTCATGGAAGAATGCCAAAGTTGTTCCTATTTTCAAGGCTGGTGACCCCCTATCACCTGACAACTACAGGCCTATTTCCATTCCCCCCCACCTAAGCAAACTACTGGAGAAAATTGTTCACCACCAGCTCACTGAATATATAGAAAAATACAACCTGTTTTGCCCCCAACAACATGGGTTCTGGAAACACCACAGCACCACAGCAACTTTAGCCCACTTCACCAATTACGTCCTCAGGAATATGGACATGGGGAATGCCACTGGGGCCATGTTCTTTGACCTGACAAAGGCATTTGACCTTTTCGATCACAAACTTCTACACACTAAACTCCTTCACCTTGGTTGCTCGACAGAGACGTCTACGTGGTTCCAGAGCTATCTGTCTGGCAGATCCCAATCTGTAAGCATCGGTTCAGCCACCTGCCTGGCAAAGCCAGTATCCACTGAAGTTCCCCAGGACTCCATGCTGGGACCTCTGCTGTTTTCCCTGTTTATAAATTCCCTGTTGGCTGATAGGCTATCTTGCGAGAACCTACTGTATGCCGATGATCTTGTGTTGCATCACAGTGGCAAATCCCTGGCAAATCTGTCCTCCACCCTTACCCAAAACTATGGGGCAGACCAAAAATGGTTCCTGTACAACAGGCTACTAGCCAATGAGAAAAAAACTAAAGCCATGCTCCTGGGATCCAAACCATACCTTTCTAAACTCACCAGAACAAATCCTCCCTCACTGTACTTACTCTGGAAGGCCAACCCCTCCAGAATGTCCCCTGTTTTAAATACCTTGGGATCATGCTTGACCCCTCGTTCACTTTCTCAGAGCATATTAATAGCACAGTGCATAGGGTAAACCAGAAACTAGGGTCTGGTTTTAGACTAAAACACTGTCTGACTTCTGAGGTGCACCTTGCCATTGCCCAAGGCAACCTTCTCCCTCTCGTGGACTACTGAGCCCCAATTTATTCACCTGCTTTCTCCTCCCTGCACACCAGGCTTACCATTGCTTACAATAGTATCTGCAGATTGACACTCCTGGCACTCTATTCCACACATAACTGCACCTTATACCAGTCATTAGGGTGGCTCCCCCTACAAGGACGGCATGATTATGCACTTGGCTGAATCATTGATAACGCCATTTGAATTAGCAACCGGTCACCTTACACATCCTTCCTCAAAGACAGAGTCTCTCCCTGGTGCCTCTGGGAATCCTCCATCTCCCCTTTGGAAGTTCCCATGATGTCCACTGTTCTGGGTAGCAAAGCCCTGTCTTTTGAGGCCCCCATGCTGTGGAACAAACCCCCTGCATCCCCCCGCTCACCGGACTCGCACCTTAACTTTAAAATTTGTCTGAAAGCCTGGCTGCTGTCTGAAGCTAAATGTCCCTGCTTCACTGGCTAACCTATGGCTGGGAGTCCCCTCCCCTACACCAATGCCCTACCCTCCCTTTGCTCTTTTGGGGCTCACCATTGTCCATGCTGGCTGCACCATTGTCTAATTTGCACTTGAGCATTACCTGTACTGTATTGCACTCATTTTGGTATATAACAGCATTCCCTGAGTAGTAGGCTACTTGTTTTCATTAGTGTATCTTCATTCCAGTGTATCTTGTACTAGTGTAACCCCTAGGTGGTGCTATCCCAAGGGCTACTACCCCTGCCTGCGTGGCTAGTTGCAGGTTAAGGGGCCTGAGTTCTTAAACGGGTGCCTCCACCTGGAGGTCAGGGTTGTTAGTGGTCAAGCTAACCTGGGCACAGCCCTCTAGGACACTGTAACTCCCCTCTTTCCCTGCTAGTGGCCTGAACAATATACAGTAATCACTTTCATAATACTCCTTGTCCACCCTACAAGTACCCACACTGTTTGCACTTACCACCAGGGCTGGTTACTCTGGCTCAACCCTGGGGACCCCCTGTAAAACAAGGTTATGCACAGCAAATAGCAACAGTACAGTACTTTGAGCACAAACTGGAACCACAGTCAGATTAAATGCAGAAAAAGTTAGATCTGATTTATTCAGGGGACTTGAACAGGGGAGGGGCGATATCAGGTTAATTGGCTTAAAGGCTATATCAATCAAACAATTATACATGTGCTTTAAGTCCCCACACAGTCACACCTCTGGGTACCCAGGTAGAAAGCGATGAGCTAGCTAGGACCATTGCCCGGGGTAGGCTGGTGTCGCAGCTGGTTGAGGCCCTGTGATGGAAGGAAACAACATGCACAATACACACTTTGTGTAATGAAGAGCCGGAGGGATCAGTTCGTGAAAAAAAAGGCAACAAGACAATCAGATGACACACTTTAGATTAAGCTGTTGTTGCAGGGAGCTACCCTAATGATTAAACATAGAAACATAGAATTTGATGGCAGATAAGGACCGCTTGGCCCACCCAGTCTGCCCATTTCCCTACCTAATGGATAAGCTGCAGATCCTAGTTAACCAGCAGCCTACTTCTTCCTGCCCCCACCCCCTAGAATTGCCTTATGACTGTCCCATGCATGCTTGAATTCCACCACTGTTTTTGACTCCACAACCTCCTCCAGAAGGCCGTTCCATGCATCCACAACCCTATCTGTGAAAAAATACTTCCTTAAATTACCTCTGAGCCACCCCCCGGCTATCTTCAAATTGTGCCCCCTTGTTCTTGCACACCTCTTTTTTGAAAGATGCTATCCTCTTGGACTTTGTTGATTCCCTTGAGGTACTTGAAAGTTTCTATCATGTCCCCCCCATTACTCATGATACCCAATACTGAACACAGGCAGGAAGAAAATCTAGACTGCAGGTGGTTGATCTGGAGTGCCAGGAGAAGCAGGTCCCACACGAATCACCGAGGCATTGTTTCTGTTCAAGCGTAGAGCAGGGGGCTGATCCCCAGGCAGGTCTCTCATCGATGGCTTTCTCTGTGCAGCAGGTAGTTTGGCTGGGCCAGCGTGGCAAGGCCCAGGCCAATCGGGGATGAATACGGATTTCAGTCCGTGGAGCAGGATGCAGCCTCCAGCAAGCAAACGCTGTTCAAACACACAGTGAGGAACCAAGTCACGACCCACTATCAGCTCACAGTACATTTACATGTAAGGAAAATTCCACTGTACCAGCAGATTGCTCTCCAGTCACAATCACAGAGTCTCTGCATAAACCGGGAGTTCAGAAGTAGCTAGAAGTCCTGACCAGCCGATCGCATTCAGCAAACCTTCAGTCCTCTTCGCGCTGAGTGTGGTCACAATTCAGTGGCTTGCTTCATTCTCACAAACTCGGATTCAGTCCAAAATAATTATTTTCTTCCTCTCTTGGGGCAACAGGCATACAGGCAGGCCAAAACTCAGGCCTTTCCACACTTCTCCCATGCGAAACTGCGCAGACGGCTGCTCGACTGTCTCGAACTGTTGCTCCTTCACTTCCCAACTTATATCTGACTCAAACAGCATGCAGTCTGGGACTTTCCCTAGAATCCAAAAGGTTTGGTTGGCTGATCTGTCTGTCAGTCACAACAAGGGCTCCCCCTCCAGGTTCGATTAGGCGCCTAAAGCCCAAAACTACAATTCCTACAAGTTTTGCCCCTACCAAGCCCCTGTAGGCAGGCTCCATTTTAGAATCCCCAAAGTACTGATTGGTCCAATTCGGCAGTCCAGGACCAAAATGGTGGTGATGAACAGAACAGGTCCATTGCTGCAAAGAAGGCAGGTTAGACAAACTACAATTTCTTTACCACTCTAATAAATAACCAGCAAACAGTTACATCTTCTAACAGGGCTCCCTCTGCACAATTAGCAATGGCAGAAATGGAATGATTATCAGGCAGTCCGGGTGGGACTTGAGCATGGAAACACTCAGCCCCCCCTCCCAAATCAATTATTACTGCAATCTAGACAGCCCTTAAAGAGACAGTACAGAGAGACCACTCGAGCACTCCCTGGCAATAACGTGTAACTGCTAAAATGCAGAACACCAACCTGGCAGTAAGCACTTAAGCAAGCTCAAGGAAGACTTTTTGGGAACTCCCATTTGCAGGGGGGTTACACCAGTGCTGTATGACTCAGTGTTCATAGCATTTCAACATATTTTTCCAGTCTGTGTAGTCACCTGTACCATTCTCAAGTTATGCCATTTGTATCTGTCTGTATGAATATGCGCCATCTTTATGGCCCGGGTCATGACTGAAAACGGTCCCTGGGATCAATGCACTTACCCGGTGAACAAATAAATAAATTGTCAATAGTCTGGAGGGCATATAGTGATTCCCACCTTTTTTTGAAAGTGTTATATCTATGGTGAAGGTTGGCAATCTGAATGTCCATGTTTAAAGCTTGTACAATCTCGTAATGCCACTCTCTTCGAGTTGGGATGGAATCATCTACAGTAGCTAATGTCTCATTGTTACTATTTCAGGCGTGATAGCTATCAAAGCCATAAACCCCCTCTGAGGGCCAAAGACTTATTGATAATTCCCACCAGGCATATTTCTGGGGTAAATGCCTCCTCAAGTCCCAAGAATCCCAAAAGGGGTTACTTTGACACAATCCTGTAAAATGTGTTTTAGTATGTCCTCCACCTGACCACACCAAGAACAACTGGAAGTGTACAGTTTCCCCATAATATGAAGCCTCGTGGGGGGTAAAATAGAGACTGTGCAAAATCTTGAACTGCAACAATCTGTATATATCTTGTTTTATATATTTATAGAGAGCATTCCATTAAACTGCCAGTCTTCAGGGGACCAGCTCACTAAAAGGGCCCCTTGCCAGTAATAACAGATTCCTTTAGGCCTTCTGGGGTTCAGTACCTGTTGGGATTTATACAGGATGGCGATGGAGTGGGGCTGACTTGATGCTATGACTAAACTCTCTAGCACTTCCCTGCTCTTCCCTTCCCAAGGGGCTTGGCCCATATGGGCTACACTAGAATGAGATAGTTGTAGATTTTGGCCCAGATATTCAAACTGCGCCAGGCTGTGGCACAAGCCTGGGTGCAGCTCAGTTTTGTTGTGCAGGGGAGCGGCCTGGGCGATATTCAATGGAGCTGTCTTGGCCAACCCCACTGTGCATGGCATAGTGGCACTGCGCCAGCACAAGTGGCCAGAGTGGACCTGGGATATTCAAAAGGGGACATGCAAATGGGGTCATAATTTATGCAAGGCACACAGGGGGCCATTTGCATCTCATCATGGCCCCATTTGCATGCCATTAGCATGCAGGTGTGCCGATCCCTGAGGACTTGCACCTGGCGCCCTGCCAGGTGGCAGCCGTCGAGGACCGGCGTCCCCTGCAACCGATTGTGGGCATTAGTGTAAAGAAAGCCCTACTATATCCCTGGTGGTCCAGTGGACCTCTATGTGCCCGATCATGGGCATCATGTAATAGCACAACCCCAAATCCTATATCCCTGGTGGTCCAGTGGACCGACTGCTGCCGATCACGGGCATCACCTCATCAAATACCCTAAGACCCTGGTAGTCTAGTGTACCCCATCCACCCACCCACTGAGCCTCACCGCCCCGCCCCCATCAGCGGGTGGTGGCAACACCACTGCCTGCCGCCCGCCCCGCCGACTGACAGCTCGGTGAGGGCTGCACACCATTGACCTCACAGCGTGAGCCAATGGGGTGCAGTCTCATATTGTACTACTCAGTCCAGATATGTGAATGAATTCATTCACATATATGGACTGAGTAGTATGGTAGAGTTGCACACCCATTGGCTCACGCCAGAACCATCGGGCGGCAGCCCACCTAAGCTGTCAGTCGGCGGGGCGGGGTGGCAGGCGTAGGTGCTGCCACCACCGCTGACAGGGGGGGGCAGGTGGGCTCAGTGGGCAGGTGGGGTGTGGGACACTAGACCACTAGGGTCTTAGGGGTGTTTGATGAGGTACGGATGCCCGCGATTGGGCAGCAATCAGTCCACTGGACCACCAGAGATATTGGACTTGGGGGGTGCTATTACCGATGCCCGCGATCAGGCTCAGTGCAATCCACTGGACCACCAGGGATATTGGGCTTGGGGGGATTTCTACACTGATGCCCGCGATGGGGCATGGGGGGGTGCCGCCAGATGCGGCAGGAACTCGGGTGGCCACCCACAGGTGGCACTGCTGTGTTGTACCCGGCAATGTGGCAGCTCACCTGTGGGTGGCCATTACTTGTTCCATTTTTTTGTGGCATAACTTTGTGCAGACGCAGGTAGGGGTTGCGCATGCATGACTCTGCACATCCCGGGCTGAATATCGGGCTGTGCTGGTTATGCATGGGCATGCCCCCCTACCTGTGCCAGCATACATTACTAATATGCTCCGGCACATCGGGATTTGTGCGGCGCACTTTTCCCTTTTGAATATCGCACCGGGGTGCATTAGTGGGTTGTGCATGGCTCAACACTGTTGCGCCATGCGCAACCCTTTTGAATATCTGGGCCTTTATGTTTATGTTTCTATGGATAAACTATTTTATCAAAAACCTCCTTCTCAATGAGGAAACATTCAAAAATCACACTTCTAACAGTTTATTTTAGAGTAATGTTTATGTTTGTCGTGCGTGCAAGCGCAGACAAACATGTTGATATGAGAGTTGTTATAGAGGGGTGTGAGGGGGTTGTGTCCAGTGGAAAGCTGTGTTCAAGGTGCAGGTCTGTGAGAGGTGAATCAGTAGGCAGGCTGCTGATGACCCACGTTCTATTTTTGAGGTGGAGTTGGCAAGGTTTTCAAAGAACAGAACAGAACCAATAGTGGCGCGGCTCGGTCCTTTGATGTGTACACACACAGGGCCGGTCTTAACATCGTGCCAGCCGCTCCCTCCCACTGCTGCTGTCTACCCCACTCCCTCCATTCCCATTCAAGCCCCCCACAGCAAATCAATCCCATCTGCTGCCTCCCACTGCTTCTGTCCTCCCTGATCCCTTGGTTCCTGTTCGAGCCGGCCCCCAGCAAATCAGTCCCTCCCACTGCTGCTGTCCTCCCCGCACCCTCCATTCTGTTCAAGCTCCCGCCCCACAGCAAATCAATCCCTCCCACTCCCACACACTGCTGCTGTCCTCCCTGCACCCTCCCTTCCCCATCCCCCCAGACACTGGGAAGCCCACTTCCAGTGTCCGGAAACATAAACAAAATTATTCCCTGTTAAAAAAAGGAAACCGTCCCCGATGCCTTTTTTTAAATCTGCAAAAAAGAAAACTGTCTCTCATTCTCTCCCTCATCTCCCTCCCCCATCCTGACCCTCCCACTGTGCACCCACCTCCCCTTTACCCCCCCCTTACCCATTCTTACCTCCGGAGGTCAGATGCAGCGATTTTTTGTGGTCTGGGAGATGTCTGCACTCTTCAAAGCCAACTGTCAAACTGAAGATTTCAAGGTAAGCCGAATAATGGGAGTCAATGGGGGGGGGTCAACTTAGGTTGGTATCTCAGTCATTTTTGGTCCCAAATTTTCAATATGGGGTTCTTGGGACCCCACTTCCTGAACACTGTCACTGTCATTTCGTTACTCAGTCCCTAAAGGTGATTTTGCGGTCTCTGCATGGAATCACCTTTTGGAACCGATTAATGAAATGACAGTGCCACTGTTCATGAGGTGGGCTCCCAAAAAGCCAATGTTGCAAATTTGGTGAAAAAATTCCAAAAAATAACTGCGTTACCAGCGTGCATTACACAGTTTCTACACACGCTCCTAACTTCCCCAATGTTTTATATTTTCACTCCAGATTTTCAACATTGCCATTTTTTCATACCTCCTTACGAACATTACAGCTGTCATTTTTCATATCCTGCCTGAAACATGTTTTCGCACCTATGGCATAGAACAGCACTGTCACTTTGTGAAATCACCTTTTGGGATGAGCAAACGAAATGACAGTGGTACTCTTTGTGAGGTAGGGTGCCAAAAAGGCCAAGTTGAAAATTTAATGAAACAACTCCAAAAAGTAGCTGAGTTATACTCGGTCATTCAAAATTTTCTACGTATGCGTAGATACAGAAGCAAATGATTTGATGCATTTTAATGGACCAACATAGATGTAACAACAAGAATAAAGTGCTCTAGCTTTCAGACCAACCAGTCCTTCTTCAGAAGCTCATGGCAGTTGTTTAGAAAATACAATACTTATAACAGCTAGATAATGCAGAGAAAAACAGGAAAAAGTCCCCATTGGTTAAAAATACTCATTTAAAAAAATGGGAACAGCAATGGGCACAAAAATGGCTCCACAGTATGCTAACCTCTTTATGGCTGACTTGGAGGAGGATTTTTTAAGGCAGTATCCCCACAAACCACTAGCTTATTTCCATTACATTGATGATTTGTTTATCATCTGGATGGAAGGCACAGATGCACTCAAAGATTTTCATCACAAACTTAATAATCTCCACCCTACCGTAATGCTTACCCTGGAGTACTCTACCACCAAGGTTAACTTTCTGGACACCACAGTTACCATTAAGGATGGAACCTTACATACATGTATTTACAGGAAGCCAGCAGACAGAGATATCTGCACAAGAAAAGTAATCACCCAAACCAAAAAACCCCCCAAAAAATCTGTCATATACAGTCAAGCACTCCGATGTCACCGTATTTGTTCAAATGAGGATGACAGAGATACACATTTGGCTATGTTGAAAAACACCTTTATTGAGCAGGGACACTCTTCCAGGGAAATTGACAGGATAACAGAAAGGGCAACACAAGTACCAAGACAACAACTACTTCAATATAAAGAAAAGACAGCTACAGACAGAATACCCTTGGTAGTCACATATCATCCAGACCTTGAACGTCTGCGTAAGATTATTAAAGACCTCCACCCAATATTTAGTGAGGATGAATCCCTTAATTGTATTTTTAAGGAACTCCCACTACTATCTTTTAAACAACCACCAAATTTATCCAGCCTAATTATTAGGAGCAAACTTTCACCAGAACAGAATACCATGCCACACAATGGCACACGACCCTGCAATCAACGCCCCTGTAAGACTTGTGGGCTCATTTCTACATCGGACTGTGTGGTTACATCACAAAACAGACAATTCCAGGTGCATGGGAGTTATACATGCATATCACGACATGTTGTTTATTTCATTCACTGCAAGAGATGTCCACAAACAGGTTATGTTGGAGAGACACGCCAACAGCTCTGCACTAGGATGAACTCACACAGACATACTATTACAGCAAAGAAGACTGAAAAACCAGTGGGGCACCACTTCTCCCAGCCTGACCACTCAATCTCAGATATGTCAGTAATGGTCTTAAAAGGAAATCTCAAAAACACACAACAGAGACGAGCTTTTGAGATTAAACTTATTTTGCATCTCAGTATGGTAGCAGATGGGATGAACGTTGATCTTGGTTTTATGGGACACTACAGAAACTAACATCCACAGACCTTTTCTTCTTCAGACTGACATATTATAGGACTTCAGCATTTGTGGGATGTGGGTGCGTGTGTGTATATATGTGTGTGGGTATGTGTTGTGAGGTATGTGATATAACAGATGTGGGGCCTGCTGTCACATTGAGGTAGGTCTCTATTTAGATATATGGAGTTATAATGTGTTACTATTCTTACTTCACACACATAATGAATATTAATTCCTCCTTACTTTTTATCTTTGCCGGGGGGGGGGGGATTGATTCCATTGCACCATATTCAGATTACCTAGCCTGCTACTGTACACACAGGAGTGTTATCATATACTGTCACATATAATTTGTGTAACTCTGTACATATTGGGGTGTGTGATCTCATTTGCATGGGGGTCCTGCACATATCTTTTCACATTAGCCTAATATTGTAGTAATTTGTGGATATGTAGGTATGTTAGACCTCTGGTCTTACACACATACTTTATATTTACTTCTAGTTACCTTATCCTGGGGAGGGTGGCAGGTTTATTTCATGGTAGTTCTATCCAGAACCCTTGGAAATGTTACTATGCAGACAGTATGGTTAAATAGTGTCATATTTTTGCTCTGTAGGCATTAGGAGACATAAGCCTTTTACTCAGGATTTCATGACAAGTTGAATTCCTTTGGGGAACAATTGCAGTGACTGAAGTGAATAAAGGTTCGCTAGGAGAGTGTGTGTGTGTGTGTGTGTGTGTCTGTGGGGGAGAGAGAGAGAGAGAGAGAAAGGGGAGAGAGAGAGAGAGAGAGAGAGAGAGAGAGACATCTCCTTAAATCTATGTATCTCCCCCACCCACATTATGGTGATGTGGGGTGGGTTAGGGTGTATTGTTTGCATGAAGAGGAGGAGAGAAATTACATTTTTATCTCTTTTTCAGATTCCTTAGACTAGAGTTTTTTGTTTGACACTAATATTGTTAATTTATATTTAAATTATCATTTATATAGTCCTGAGGTTTTTGAAATTTCTTGGGCCTTATATCTAGCTTGAGAGTACAGCTGGGTGACAGGTCCAGCTAGGTTTTACACATCACACGGTGTGCACGGATGTTTTTAAGACAACTTTACTGGTAAATTCTTGTCTATAATGCAGACATTGAAACTTCATGAGCCCTATAACAATCTTAGTTTGTCTCTAATCTGGGTGGGGGTTGCCTTTCAGTAATCACATCCTTATACAAACTATGTTACTCATAGCTTGATTTAGGAATTATCTGCTTCAGCAGTGTTATCTTATGTCAATTAAATTTATATGCAGTAGGATTCTTTGTATGTGTGTTCCACCTGGCTGAAGGCAGTATGGTACTGTTAAACTTCTCTGACATCATTTTTTTTTTTTAAATGAGTATTTTTAACCAATGGGGACTTTTTACTGTTTTTCTCTGCATTATCTAGCTGTTATAAGTATTGTATTTTCTAAACAACTGCCATGAGCTTCTGAAGAAGGACTGGTTGGTCCGAAAGCTAGAGCACTTTGTTCTTGTTGTTACATCTATGCTGGTCCATTAAAAGGTATCAAATAATTTGCTTCTGTAGCTATTCTTGCAAGGACCAATACGGCAACTACTAAATCTATGTATGCGTGTAACTTTGGTCATTTTCAATATTCTCACTCCAAATTTTCTATATAGCATTTTTATCACACCATCTCATGACCAGTACAGCTGTCATTTTTCACATCCTGCCCATAATGTGTTTTCACACCTGTGGCATGGAATGCCATTTTCCCACAGATTTGAACATTTTTCCCTACAGGGTTCATGAGGTGGGGTGATAAGATTATGTTCAACATTTGGGGTCAAAATATGAAAAATAACAAAGTTATGGTCATTCGTTACAATTTCTGTATGCATACTAGTAACTGCAGAACTCTTAAATATTTACAGGCCAAATTGTTTTAATTATTTGTACTCCTGCTCCACAGCCCTCTCTATCTGGAGGAAGCCCCTGCCCTATCCCCCAACGCCCACCAGCTTACACCACCCAGCTATCCCAGGGCCTATCCCTCTAGCAGGGTCAGCGGAATCCCCATCAACACTAGATCTACCCAGCAAGACCAGATCCAGTACAGAGGCAGCGCTGTAACTGTTCAGGGGGTGGGACCTGCAAGCTCCCTCCATCATCTGCTGTGAGCTTTTTTCCTCCTGGTTTGTCCCCTTCAGTGGTGGAGTGTGCAAGGACACCGGTGATGGTGCTGCATACACTCCTGTGCATGCACCTGGTCAGTCATCTGCCCTGCCTCTGATCAGATGTTTGTAGCATTGGTGTGCCAGCCCCCAGCCACCACTAGGGGCCAGGCATGCACCTACAACTGGTCGCCCCTCTCCCTGGAGAAGAAGAACTGTCCCTGGGATGCTCAATCCTTCTCCTCCCCTGCCAACCCCCAGCGGCCCATGCTTGTTCCCGAACATGGATCACTGGCGTGGTGCACGGTGTGGCGTCCAGCGCCTCAACCCTCAGCATCACCGGGCCGGCGATGCACCCCATATTTTAAACATAGCCTTCTTATTACCTGAGCTACTGTATTAAAATGCTGTCCAAAATATGACAGCTTGTCAAAACACAGTTCGGGCAGGCTTTCAGCGTCAATGTATTTCAATGGGGTTTTCAACTTAGTGGCATAACTTGGCCATTTTTAAATATTTTTGCCCCAAATCTTCAACATATGTTTTGGGGACCCCAATTCATGAACAATGCAACTAATGTTAGGTAAATCTGTCCTGAAAGGTAATTTCATGGTTGCTGCACAAAATCACCTTTCAGGTAGGAGTACAACATTTTCTTCACCATTGTTCATGAGGTGGGGTGATAAGAAGGCTATTTTGAAAATTTAGTATAAAAATATTAAAGAACATAGAGAATACTGGATGGGTAACTATGCACAACCAATGTGTTCTGCCACAGAGAGGTTCTGATTCCCTCTGACCTCAAGAGTGAAGCTGGAGAAGTCCATTGGAATCAGAACCCCGAGGTGGCAAAACACAATGGCTGTGCATAGAGTTGCTTGTCCTGTATTTTTTATAGCGTATAGTATTGTGTGAAATGTGTGTGTGTGAGTTATTTTGCTGTCAAAATTAAACTGAGTCATGCAGTCTAATGCTGTCCTACCACAATATGGTAGAATCACATTCCATGACCTTTGAACTATGGTAGAACAGCATTTTGAAAAAGATGGCATTCTATACAGAGCAACACTCTGCCATGATACACTATAAAGGAGTTATGAGCCTGCACTGAAATTTGCAAACACAAGCTCATAACTTTGGCAATTTTCAGTATTTTGACCCCAAATATTCAATATAGTCATTTCTTCACAGTACCTCATGACCATGACAGCTGTCATTTTTCAGATCCTGGCAAAAATTTGTTTTTGCATCCCAAAAGGTGATTTTGCAGTCACTGGGCAAAATGATCTTTTGGGACAGGAGTTGAAAATGTTCTCCAACTATTTTTCATGAGGTGGGGTCATAAGAATGCTACATTGAAAATATGATGTGTAAATATTAACAAACAACAAAGTTATGAGCCTGCACTTAAATTAACAAATGCAGGCTTGTACCTTTGGTACTTTTCAATATTTTGACCCCAAATTTTCAACATAGCCATTTCTTCACTGCACCTCATGAATGTGACAGCTGCCATTTTTCAGATCCTGGCCAAAATGTTTTTTTGAATCCCGAAAGGTGATTTCACAGCCACTGCATAAAATTACCTTTCGGACAGGAGATGAAATTGTAGTCTTCCTTTCTTCATGAGGTGGCATAATAAGACGGCTATGTTGAAAATGTGGTGTAAAAATATTAAAAAACAATGAAATTATGAACCCATGTTGAAATTTGCCAATGCCGGCTCATAACCCCCCCCACACACACACAATAACACCAGTGCAAACGACGAACATTCAACATTGACAAATGCTTGTTTTATAGTAGTAGTAATAAGGCACTCCTGGGAGTTAGATTAACAGTCCGTTAATCACCCAGTAGAGAGCCCGACCAGCTGGCACAGCAGTAGCACTGCTGCTTGCGAGGCTGGTGATGTGGGTTTGGGAATGAGCCTGGGGTGTCAGAGGGTCAGCCAGTGAGAGGTATGAGCATCCACTGGTCTGCTCTCCTCCTCCACAGAGGCGGGCAGTGGTCCCAGCGTGTGACTCCCAGGGGAGATTGAGAGTACAGTACCAACACAGGACCATGTTGGTGGGACAGTGATGATGGGCTTCTGTAGAGCAAGCATAGGAGGATGAATGCCCCATGCTGATGTCATTGCATGTCCATTTCGCCAGGGGCAACTATCAAAAGAAAAATCACTGTGACAGCCACATAATGATGTCTGAGTCATCAAAAGTGCCACCTCAAGCCCCTTTCAGTGAATACTAGTGGTCCAGATTAGAATCTCGGTCCTCTTCCCTCAGATCTGGGGGGGGGCCCACTGTGGGAGGCAGGCCATTGTCTCCTTGATTCCCTGGGCGGTCCCTGGAGCTGGCTTGAGCATGAGGAAAAATCTGGAAGGGGCTAGAAGTAAGCAATAAGTCATGACAGGGTGTGCATTATAGATTTTGAATGCACCCCCTCTCCCACTCCCGGTGTAGTAAGGTATGAGGCCGAAGGTTGAGTGTCCTTATACCCATGGGAAGTGCATTAAAATCCTATGATTCACACCCTGGAGGGGCTTATTACACTTATAAAATTGTTCTAAATAGGTATTTTTAAGAAGAAAATTAGATTTGTTATCCGACCGTGCATTTAAAGAGGTTTAATGCACAGTAAGGGGACATCTCTCAGCAAATGAAATTACTAAATTTTTTCTTGCCATTTTATAATGGCAGATATGGGGTACATTCTCATGCTCCTACAGGAGAATAAAGAGAGTTAATTAAAAAAATATTACCCACTGGGGCAATATTGCATTGGGCTCACCTCATGCCACAGTACGCCCCTAAGGGTGATCAACACACTGTTAATCTTACCCCAGTTCAGGCCTTATTGCTTAAGAATTTTATGGGACATTTATTTAACATATTTTACCAGGTAAGCAAGCAGAGCCTAGAAGATTTGTTTCCAGTTGTATCCTTGGGGGGAGAGGGGGAGATAAGGGAGAACATAGGGAAGGATACATTTTAACCACATTGGTTCTTAAATACAACACAATACATAATCCAGGCTTATCCTTGCTATCCTCACAAAATGATCCACTGTCTTGGGGAATTTTACTGAATTAGCCAAATACAGCAAGCTTGTGCTGCAGTAACAAGAATTCAGCGTGACACTTTTAATTCATATTATACACTCTGATCACAAATCATGAAATTAGGATGTATCTGGACACATCAACAGGTTCTCCTAGTAACTCAAACATTGCAGAGCAGCAAGCTTGAATATTAATTCCTAAATACCAGAAATAACAGTGTACTCGGGGTCAGTACTCTGGTCCATTTACTGAATATATTTTAGTATTTGTAGGGATTCAGGGGAAATTATTTGGGGTCCCTAAAAAATTTAAAAATGATCTCTACTTCTCCAAGGGGACCAGGGCTAGGCCTTTTTCCCACACCTCAACACTTTTCTTCTCTCCATCCTGCTCCAATGTTCTCCCATAATCAGTTTTCTTTAAATTTGCTTAAATAATGATTTAAAACATCTTCACACTGCCTGCCAAGCCCAAGTCCCCCCATATAGCTGTAATTAGTAGTTGACCCCCATCTTCACCCCAGTCCATGACTTGTGGGGGGCCAATAGTGTCTGAATCCCTCCTAGTTCAGTCATCACACCTCCATAATCAAAGATCTCTTGCTCCTCATTCTTTAGTCCAGTCACGTTCTCTAACTCTGACAGTGAGAGCAGGGTGCACAACCAGGATAGGGGAAGTGGTTGGTATCATTTATGGTGTTAGGTAGACTGACTAATCAGTCTGTTTAGTGTCAGCAATGATGCTGACTACTCTACCCCCTCCCTCTCAACTGTGTCCTCACTCCCGCTTACACAGTCACATCCCTGTATTAAAGAGTAGGAAGTGGACACGCTTTGGGTTAGGGAAGATGGTTGAGTGAACTGTCTGGATTTTCACACTATTCTCAATTATGGATTAGGGTCAAGGCTTGCAGGGGGGCCCACTACTAATTCAAACAATTTTGGGGATTTGAGTCAAGCTAGGGAGGGTGTGTGTGTTAAAACACTGTGTCAGCTCCTAGCAAAGTGCTAGGAATTGGCATTTCTTTGTCTTTTATATGTGTGTAGGAGATTACTGCAAGAGCTGGAGGGTGGGAAATGACTGGCATGGGGGGGACACAGGACTATCATTTGGGAGGGATAGAGTTTTATTTATTTTGTGTCCAAAGGCAAATACAAACAATAAATAATGACTAGCCCAGTATCTGTGGGCTGAGTATGAATACTGGCACGGTTTCAAAAACATTACTCCTGCAAACCTAATGCCTGCCATACAGGCACATTAAGAAGACCATTGGACCATGAGCAAGCAGTAATACCCAACAAGATGGGTGGTATGGAGCTATACCCAACCACCCGTCCGGGGGCGTAATGAGTGTCAAAACAAGCAAACTGGAGACCACTGTTCATTGTAGCTGATGAAACATATTAGTGAATAGAAGGTACAGTAGACAGGATTGAAGTTGTTCACTGTTGCCACAATGCTGGGACCTGCAGGTGGCATAGAACAGTTGCATGTAGGATTTTCTGAGGTTTGGTTGCTTAGGTTAGCAGGAGTTTCTTGTATTTATTGTTTGAATGTGTCTTTTTGTTGCTGCCTACTCCCTAGGATTGAGCTCCAGAATCTTTTGCCCATTGTGAATGCAACCCAGTAATTAGACAGGCTGGCTTCTGGGCAGTGATTTCACAGTCTGAAAGGACAGCATCCAAGAGGAGTTGAACCGCTGTAGCACGAATGCTATGGTTCATGTATTGCGTGGTGAACTTAGCTTTGGAGCCGAGTTTGGGCATTAGCGATCCTAAATAGTTCTTGCCCATCACCTCCTTGGTGTACCAGTACTCTTGGTATCCTGTAATAAGAGCACTGGGGAATGGGTGTCTACAATCATGGCGACCCACTCACCAGTGCATTTCAGGGATGGCTACTGGAGGGTAGGGCAGCCTGATTGGGGGGGGGTGACTATAGCAACATGATGGGAGTGGGCACGCACAGTGAAGGATGTGAGGGTTGGTGCCACAGTGGGTTGCCAAGCCAACCCCGTGGCATGGTGGGTGGGTTGCCAGTGTCGGTCGGCAGTGGGTTTGAGTCCGGGTGCTGGTACATTTTTGTTGTGCTCATCCTGAACCTTTTTTTAATGTTTTCACCCCTCCTGACATGTACCCCCTGGATCTGAGAATCCTTTAGTAGGGGGGCGTGGGGGGGAAGCCCCCCCCAACAGAACACATTAAAAAACTAAGTCCTTGGCACCCTTTTGCTGTGCTCTGGGATGTCAAAGTGCCAAAATAACTTTTCAGCACTCCTGACTTCTGCATAATGGTGATCGCCTTTAGGCTTTTAGCGTTATGACATAGAACCATGCTCTTCGTAATCCAGGAATAGTTGTGCATGCCTTCTGGGGTGAAGGTAAAATAGTGGTGCACCAGCAGGCTTTTTAGATATATATTTTTCAACTGACTTTAGAAGAAGAGCAAGAATCAGCATCTATATAGTGCTTTTCATACACATTGTATCCCAAAGTGCATTACAAGCAATGATACACTGGTAGTGAAGTGACTGAATGTGTAGTGGCAGCCATTTCACACATCAACACCATACACAGCCTTGGACATTTGCAGTAACATTTTTTTATAGGAAGAGGAATTTTGGCCAGGACACAAGGGAAACTTCCATGCTCTCCAGTTGGGGGAACCCTTGTCTGGCAACATCAT
The DNA here is from genome assembly GCA_016271365.2 of Neoceratodus forsteri. Lineage (NCBI taxonomy): Eukaryota > Metazoa > Chordata > Ceratodontiformes > Ceratodontidae > Neoceratodus > Neoceratodus forsteri. The sequence goes on from CM028134.1 coordinate 39,395,086, forward strand.
GGAGTCTCCCAGTTCACCTGAGAGAATGCAAGGAGAAGGTTGTGCTTCTCAAAGCTCTGTAAAGATGGATAAAATATATGTACAAGGAATGAGCTTTGAACGACAAGAGCAAACAGACCGTATGAAGGATGATTTCCAGGACTCATTGGATTTAGTTACACAGGTACTCAAAATGCCACAAGCTGGTGGACGTATAAATATTGACTTGGATGTGGCAAACCCACCAAATGATGAAGAAAAAAAAACTGGAAATGCTCTGAGCAGAGTCTGATAATAATTTCAACAAAGAAGAGCTTATTACAAGGAGAAAGTATTGATTTAGAGCAGGAACAAGCCCCAGACTCTATTCATTTTCCCTTTACAGCAACAGAATCAACCTGGGAACCTGGCCATGCACTTAAAAAGGCTGGTTGGATTTTGCAAGATGGAATATGGATTCCTGACCCTTCTATTCCATTACCTGGCACTTCTACAAACACGAGCAGCACTTTATCTTCACCCCATAACATGAACACTGAGGAAAGGGGATTGAATGGGCTGCAAAATGCAACAGAACTTCCACAGGATAGATCAAAGGGTGTGGCTCTTCCTCTAGACTTTGATGTGTCAGACGCTGTTTCTGAGTCTAGTAGTCAGCAAGGATCACAGGCCACTGAGCACTCTGTCATTCAGGACTCTGAGACTATAAAGACGCTGAGGCGAGTTGTTTTGGATGAGTCTAGCACTGTGCCAGGTATGTGTTTTTCATCACAAATTGATAACATTGTGGAGGGAAAGGATAGACCAGGGTCTTGGGAACGGCCAAAAAGCTATGCTGGCTTGTTCTCTAAACCTGTGGAAGCTGCACGGAGATGATTTGTTGTGAGAATATACTATAAGGGTGGCTTGGATCTACCACCTGATAGGAACTATGTGGGGAAGAATCTCATAATAGACTCTTTACACTTCACGCCTGCTGAGGTTTATGTCTTTATTCATGTTTCAGGCGACCATAATTTCGATATTAGCTTTTGATCCCCTGCTTTACTAGACAAGTTTTGGTCCTCCTATTATGAGAAAAAAAATTCAGTAGCCTTACCAATTACCAGGCCTACTGCAAAAATAATTACAGTTTTATTTCGTAAAGAAGGGGTTTAACATCCTGGACATAGTCTATTGGCTGGAGACGAGATGGACAGTGAATGGGTTGCCTACAGCCATAATCGATGACAGTGGCTTCTGGACTGGGGGGTAGAAATTCTCAGTACTGCTAAAGTTGACAGAGGAAGGGATACAATACCTGCCAAACTATTTCTACTTGGGCAGGGACCGGAGCATATTGTTTTATCCAGGACAACCACGATCTTGTTATAGATGTGGTTCCACCTCCTACTTAAATTCGGATTGTGATCAACTCAAATGTTCTGTTTGTGGGGTCCATGGGCACTCAGGCACGACTTGTGTGGTTCCTCCTTCTTTTTTTATTTTTTTTTTTATTTAGTTGTTTAACCAGGTATAGCACAGGTATGGTTCCTCCTTCTTGTAACCTTTGTGGCGTAGAAGGCCATGTTTTTTCTTCCTGTCCATGGGCTGCACACAATAGTTCAGATTTCACAGAACACGATTTTTATCTAAGTAAAGCAGCTAGAGCACATGCTTCTGCTCAAACTGCCACAGAACTTTCTCCTCGACCTGCTAAATCCTTCCAAGGTCGGAGAATGTCAGATTCAGTTAATGCCCCTCAGAAATCAAGTCTAACAGAACAAAGAGACATCTTAGTTAAACTTACACTGTCTATGCCCTCACCATCTGAAATTCCAGTAGAAGTCTCTACCTCTAGTAAACAGAAAACTCCAACAGACAATTCTGACTTCCTCCCTGTGTTAAGGAAAAAATCCAGTTCGAGGAAAGCATCTAAAGCTCAACCTACACCAGCAATCAGTGTGTCAAATCAATACAAACCCCTGCAGGGTTGGGGGGATATTATGGAAGGGGAAGATGCTGATGCCTCCTTCAAATCAGCAAAAAATGAGCCGGTGGGAGAGACTGTTTTAAAACATGACCATGAAATACAGTCTGCAGTAAAGAAGAGAAAGACTAGAGTTAATAAAAAGAAAATGTCTTAACAGATTACTCTTTAACCAGTGACAGTGATGGCCTTATCTTTATCAGTTGCTAGTTTGAATGTTAACAGTTTAAGATCTAAATATAAAAGATCGGCGACTTTTGCACTGCTTCTGTCTTTACCATATGAGATTTTTTTTTTACAAGATACCAGGCTCTATTCAGACTAGGATATTTTTCAAGCTGGAGTCCACAGTGAAGAAAGGAGGGTTACTAGTGGGGTACCACAGGGTTCAGTACTGGGGCTGGTCTTTTTTAATGTCTTTATAAGTAACATCGCAGAGAGACTGGAAGGGAAAGTATATCTCTTTGCAGATGACACAAAGATCTGCAACAGGGTTGATACACAAGGTGGGGTGAAAAGGATGAAAAGGGACTTGGCAAGGTTGGAGGAATGGTCAAATGTATGGCAGCTTAGATTCAATGCAAAAAAGTGCAAAGTAATGCACCTGGGAAACAAAAACCCAGGGGAAGAGTACACAATGGGGGGTGAGATACTGACAACAAAAATGGAAAGGGACCTGGGGGTAGTCATATCAGATGACCTAAAGGTGGGCCAGCAACGTGAGAAGGCAGTAAGGAGGGCTGGGGACATACTGGGATGTATAGGGAGAGGCATCATCAGTAGAAAACAGGAAGTTGTTGGCCCTCTGTACAGACAGTTGGTAAGACCACATCTGGAGTACTGTGTACAGTTCTGGAGACCCCATCTCCGCAAAGACATAAACAGGGTGGAGGCTGTCCAGAGGAGGGCAACCAAAATGATACAGGGTCTGCATCAGAAGACATATGAAGAAAGACTAAAGGAACTAAAGATGTATAGCCTCGAGGAAAGGAGGGAGAGGGGGAACATGATAGAAACTTTCAAATGCCTCAAGGGAATAAACAAAGTCCAAGAGGGTAGCATCTTTCAGAAAAAGAGATGTGCCAAAACAAAGGGGCACAATTTGAAGATAGAGGGGGGACGGCTCAGAGGTAATGTGAGGAAGTATTTCTTCACAGAGAGGGTTTTGGATACATGGAACAGCCTTCCTGAGGAGGTCATAGAGTCAAAAACAGTGGGGGAATTCAAGAATGCATGGGACAGACATAAGCCAATTCTAGTGGGGGGTAGGAGGAAGTAGGCTGTTGGTTAACTAGGATCTGCATCTTATCCGTTAGGTAGAGAAATGGGCAGACTAGGTGGGCCAAGCGGTCCTTATCTGCCATCAAAGTCTATGTTTCTATGTTTCTATGACAAAGAATGGTTTAAAGGATGATCTTTATGGTCCCTGGGTCAGGAAAACTGTTCTGGGATGGGGATTTGTTTCTTAGTATTAGATTTCAATATACAAAAGCAGGTTGATCTAGAGCCTGGTAGGGCTATGATGGTTGATGTGTTAGTACAAGGAATTAATTTGAGATTACTGAATATCTATGCCCCACAGCAGAAAGCACAAAGAGTGGCCTTATTACAGAAAATAAAACCCTTCCTCTTTACAAATCGACAAGTCTTATGGGGGGGGGGGAATTTAATACTTGTTTAGATGAGAAAAAACATTGCAAAGTTTTTTGCGACACAAATGAATTAAAGAAAATCCGTAAGCTAACAAACTTAAAAGTTATTTTTGCCCTTCAAACACAACCTACTTTTTTTAAAGGTGCATTGAAATCACAAATAGATTTTTGGTTTATTTCCACTCAATTACCAGTCTGTATGCGTAAAACGCAGATAGTGGAAACCTCAGATCACTGCTTACTGGGGGTACAGATTTCACCCCACCACACTGCGTTACCTGGAAAAGGGATATGGAGGTTTAATGCAAGCCTATTCAATAATCCTGAGTTTTATAAACTGTTTTTAGAAGTTCTTTCAGACAGAGAATCAGTGGTATTTCTGCATGAGTTGCTGATAGATTGGTGGGAGGACACTAGGTAGTGTTTAATTGACTTCCTTAAATATCATTCCCATCAGGTGGCCTTTCCGACCCATCAGGATTATTTAAATTTGAAAAAGGAACTTTATTCGTTGTCCCCTTTAGAGCAAATGGGACAGAGATCATATGCAACTGAAATTTCCCTATTAAAGCAACAGTTGACACAGTTACAATATAATAGACAAAAGTCATTAGAAAAGGAACAACAATTTGGGACTCTGGGTAAGAAATGCCAAACAAATCCTTTTGAGGATTGTAGATGATGAATACAAATGAGGAAAATGTCAGAATTACTAGAAGAGTCTGGCCACTTAGTAACTAGTTCTACTAGAATATTGGAGGTTTGGGGGAATTTTATTTCTAGAAATTTTGAGTGTCCCTTTCAGAATGAGGAAGGTGTGAAAGTCATGTTGGAGGCTGCAGCTCTCCCAAAACTGTCACCATCTCAGAAAGAGTGTTTAATTCAAGATTTTACTGTAGAGCTGGAGTTGTAATACATGGATTGAAAGATAATACTGCCCCAGGTTCAGATGGCCTCCCAGCAGAGGTGTATAAAGTATTGTGGAAAGAAATCCCAGAACGTCTATTAGAGGTGTATAACACTTTCCTCTCAGAAGACAGCATTTCAAGGAAAATGTATGAAGGCGTAATTATTTTTTTATTTAAAAAAGGGGATAGATCATTATTAAAAAATTGGAGGCCAATAACGCTGTTGAATATGGATTTCAAAATATTCGCAAAGTTATTATTTAACAGGGTATTAGGTATTTTAGCTGACTTAATTCATCCTGCTCAATATTGCTCTGTTCTGGGGAGATCTATTCAAGATGCACTAATATTCATACGTGAATTATTTGATCAACGTTCAAGAGAGAAGAAAAATGGTTATCTACTCAGTTTTGATTTAGAAAAAAACCTTTGATCAGATACCCCAGGAATTTTTGTGGCACACTTTACAGGCTTATGATTTTCCAGTAGGATTTGTGAATTGGTAATAGGTATGTTATTCCTTAGCTTATGCTAAACCATTTGTTAATGGGTGGGTAGGTTGTCCAATTTATATAAAATGGGGAGTGCGGCAAGGATGTCCCCTCAGCCCGATTTTATTTATTATGGCTATGGATCCAGTTTTAAGAATTATAAATGCATCTCCCCTCTTAAAAGAATTCATTGTCCAGGGTTAGGGTTTCTAAAAACAATAGGTTACGCTGACGATTTATGTGTTGTAGTTCCCAATAAACGTACAGGACAGTTAAAGACTGAGGTAATTCCATCCTTGTTTAAAAGCACTGGATCTAAACTAAATATGGATAAAAGTTTTTGTTTAAATGTCTTGGGAGTATCAGCAGCAGACAACACCACTGGGGCTTTAAAAGTAGCAGATTCACTCCAAAAAAACTTTAGGCATTTTTTTTTGTTCTGAAAATATGGCAGAGTACAATTGGGAACTTTGTTTGAATAGAGAGAGGGAGAGGGTAAGTACATGGGCAAAGTGGAATATGGGGAAAGAAAAAAGGATATATTTATTTAATACCTATTTGTCCTTTACTGAAATCATTTGAAACATCTTTATTGTCCAGTTTTTTTCCTGCTTCTGGGGTAGCAGATTGAATTCAGTTAAAAGGAGCATTCTCTGTTTGGAGTATAAAGAAGGTGGGGTTGCTATGATAAACCCATTAGTTGTTTTTTTCACATTGTTTATTAATACAAATATCATGTCCATTGTACAAGGGAAAAGGAAATTATCGACAGGTTGGGTAAGTGGTAAGATCAAAGAAATCATGATGGAATGGCAAAATTACTCCTTTATACATAAGAATAAAAGATGGTATCAAATATCATATGAGTGGGGTACCTATTAGGAAGGGACAGTATCTGCCCTTGGGATGTTGTTGACAAAACAGGCAAGACAAAGTGCACTGTGAAACACATATTTTAAAACAAATGATATCTACAGCAGGTTTAAAAGGCGCATATACTGTAGACAACTATAACTAAAAAAGGGCCACACTTCTCACAGGGGAACATAGTCTTCCTGCGTTGATTATGTATTCATCTCCTTCTGATGTAAGGTTCTGGAGGTGAGAACTGTAGCCTCTGCTGTGTCTGACCATTTTGAGGTTCATATTAAGAAAAGAACAAACTACGGGAAAAGGATATTGGAAGCTAAATGCTTTCCTTTTAGAAAAAAATATTGAGGTCAGGGGGAAATGTGAAGAACTCCTTAAAGCAAGAGGCTCTGTGGCTTTTTGTTTTAAGAATTTAGCAGAATGGTGGGAGGATACAAAAACAGAACTACATAAGTTCTTTAAAGCAATAAGGGAAAAGAAAGGTAGAACGGCCTATTTTAAGTATTTACAATTACGTATACAATTATTTAGAGTAATTACTCTTCAAACAGTGGAGAAAAAATCCTCTAAAGAACAAACAGATAATTTAAGGGCAGAAATGAAAAGATATATTTATATGACTGGGGTAAATATTTAAAAAAAGAACAACAATTTGGTGTCCAGAGTTGTAAATACTCACCTGATAGATATATATTTTAATTCAATATGCTTTATTAATTTTTCAGCAGCATACATTGTAGGATACAGCAATAGACACATCCAAAAGCTGCATACAATTCAAAATAAAACAGAAAATACAAAACAAACAAATAATATACCATCCCCCCTCCCCCCACAGTCTGCACATCAAATGAAAGAAGTAAAGGTATATGAGGGAAAACAAGTGGAGCAAATAAGTGGTTTGTGGTTTCCAGAAAGAGGGCAAAGTCAGGAGAGGTTCCCAAGTGCCCTGAAAAGTATAGCGTCTGTGCTGCATACCAGCTATATGCCTTTCTAGCTGGATTGCAAGCAGAGCCTCACGATACCACTCTAGAACCAAGGGTAGGGTAGGGTGTCCTCCTCCCAATGTCTTAGCATTACTAATTTTGCTGGGGAGGCCACAAGGACAAGGTGAGCTTTCCTAATTCTGGGTGTACCATGGGGATATAGAGCTAGCAAACAACACTGTGGAGTAAATAGGGATTCCAGATCTAAAAGAGGGTCCAGAACACACTTAATAGAATTCCAGAAGACTTGAAACTGCGGACAAATCCAAAGGAGATGAAATAGTGACCCAGGGGCCTGCTTACAGCGGGAACATGTGGGAGATGGGAGCTAGCCTATTCTATGTAACTTTATTGGGGTATAGTATAAATTAGGCATAATATTAAATTGGATCAGACAGAGTCTGTCCTGTTTGATGTATTTATAGATAGTGCTCCAGACCTTCTTCCAAAACTCAGTTTCTGCCAGAAGAGACAGTTCTTCGACCCAATAGTAACAGACTCTTGAAGGGAGATGAGGGTCCAGAGCCTGCAATTGTTTGTAGACTTTGGAAACTGCATGTAGTTAATCCGCCGCTTTGAAAACAGAGGATAAACCTTCCGTAGACTGTAATACCCAAGGTCTGAGCCCAAGAAAAGAGAGAATAGCATTTTTTTTATCTGCAGAAACTTGAAAATGTCTCTATGACTGAGCTGCAGCTGAGTTTGGAGAATAGGGAAAGGGACCAGGTCATCCCCTTGAAGGAAATCAGCCTGTGTTCTATTCTTTAAGTGAGGCCAGAAGGAGAGAGGGACAGGACGATGGCCAGTCCAGAAATGAAAATTATTCAATATAGGTTGAGCAGGAGAATGGTGCCAGTTCACCGATAAATGGTTCTGCATTTGGTGCAGGGCCCTGAGTGACCAGCCAATTGGGGAATTCTTATGTGAGTGGGGAAGCTGGGAAGGGAGTAAATATACCAGGGCTGATAAGGAACTGAGTGACTTATGGGCAAGGTCTCTTTCTATGTCCAACCAAATGGGAATGTACGCAGTGGTTTCTGGAGGGAGTTCCTCCTAAAACGTGAAGGCCATCTTGCTGATATGTTGAGCTCCATAGTAGGCGAAGAGGGAAGTAAGGGCAAGTCCACCTTGGGGTTTAGGGGCTGCAAGTTTGGAACAAGCCCTACGTATCATTTTGTTTCCCACAGGAAGGCATTGAACACTCTCTGCAGTCTCATAAACCATGACTTAGGGAAGAAGAAACCCAGCATGCCCAGAGGATAAAGTAATCTCAGTAAAACATTCATTTTGAGAATACTAATGCGACCCCAAAGAGATAAAGGAAGTCTACCCTATCGGTCTAGGTCAGATTTAAATTTTTGCAGTAATTTAGTAAGTTTCCTTAACCATAGCTGAAATGTTCCTAGAGATGCTGATACCTAGATATGTTAGAATCTTTGGTTCCCAGGATAAGCCAAAAGTGCTACAATCTGACCTGGTGGTTCGGCTGTTAAAGGGGAAGATTCTCGTCTTGGAGAGATTCAACTTATAATATGAGACTGCAGAGAACTGGTCCAATTCTGCCAACAAACCTGGGATGAAGGACTTGGGGTCTTCTAAATGCAGGAGGAGATCGTCTGCATGTGCCAAGGAAGTATATCTTTTCCCTTCTAACTGAATACCCTTGAGGGTGGGGGATCTAATTAATCTGCGTATCAAGGGCTCCGGGTTAAAACTGAAAAGGAGGGGAGAGAGTGGACAACATTGGCTGGTGACTCTATGAAGGGGAAAGGGCTTAGACAGGCAACCATTGCACCAAACATGGGCTGTGGGGATGGAATATAAGAGCTTAACCCATTTGACAAAATCATCCGGCACCCCAAATTGGTGAAGGGAGGCAAATAAGAATTGCCAGGAGACTCACTCAAAGGCCTTCTTGGAATTAAAGGAGACCAGGGCTGCTGGTACCTCAGACTCCTCCGATGCCAAGATCAAGTGTAGGAGTTTCCTCATATGCTCTCCTGAGAGTCGCCCTGCCATAAATCCTACCTGTTCCCGGCCAATCACCTCTCCCATAATTAAGGTCAGGTGATTGGTCAGAATTTTGGCCAGGATCTTTACATCTGAATTCAATAAAGAGATTGGTCAATAATTTCCTGGATGTAAGGGGTCCTTGCCTGATTTAAGGATAAGGGTTATCAGGGCTTCTAAAAAGATAGGGTCACTCATGCCATCCTTAAACCGTAAATTAAAAACCTTCACCAGTGGAGGCGTTAATTGAGGGAGATAGGCCTTGTACAGATTACTAGAATAGCCATCTGGCCTGGAAGCTTCATCTGAGGGTAACTGCTTAATGACTTATTCTACTTCACTGGCAGACATAGGAGCACTGAGGTGTCCAGTGGAGTGAAGGGGTAAGGTAGGAAGCACAGTGGATTTCAAATATGTCTCAGCCTCTTGGTCTGTTCAGGGAGGGTGTCCCCTCAAGAGAGTAGAGGCTCTGGAAATATTTCCCAAAGATTGAGTCAATATCCCTAGGGTTAGAGACTATGTCATCGTTTGGAGATGGACATAAGCCCGAGATAAACCTCGCAGTCTCAGCTTGCCTTAACCTGAGGGATAAAAGCTTCCCAGCTTTCTCCCCTGATTCAAATAATTTAATTTAGTGCAGAGCAGGGCAAGTTCAGCCTTCTGTGCCATGACATCTGCAAATTGTGACTGGAAGCAATGAAGCTTGGCCTAATCTGAGTCAGGGGAAGAACGCTGGAGGGAATGTTCAAGTTGGCGGATTTCCCCCAGAAGTGAATCCAGGTGTTCCCTGTTCTTTCAGGATTGGGTGGCTGCAAGATGAATAAATTCACTTCAAAGGGCACACTTAAGGGCAGCCCATACCATGTCCACTGTATCAACAGAACCCATATTAGCTACCAGCAATGTGTAAATAAAATCTTGTATATGAGTCAGGGTAGAGGGAACTTGCAATAGCTGAGTATTGAGGCGTCAAAGGGAGTATTTTCGAATCCCTGGGCCCAAAAGGTAGGATACACTAACTGGGGAGTGGTCAGATAACACTCTGGGGTGAATGTTGGCATCTAAAATACCCGGGATGCAGAAGGAGCTCACCAGTAAACAGTCTATCCATGATAGTGCGCGGTGGGGTGGATCACCTGATAGTTTTAAAGGAAGACAGGACGGCTTCAGAAGTAAGGGTTTTACATCCATAAGGAACACAGAGAGTAAGCAACTCCCCCAGAAAGAGCTGAATACTAGGACTGGCAACTGTGCCAGTGCAACAGAGTTACGCGGTGTGCAAATTCCTGATATTCAGCCAGCAGTATGCAAATGAGGCCATAATACATGCAAGGCACAAATAGGGCCATTTGCATGTCATTATCGCCCCATTTGCATGTGTTGTGCAGGGCAGGCCAGCAAAATGTGTATGGCGCCCTGCACATCATGTTGTACTGCCAGAGGGGTCTCATGGCACCCCCTGCCTTCCCCATAGCCCCGAGCCCTGAAACAAATGTTCAGAAATCCCTGGTACTCCAGTGGTCCTTCCACCCCACCCATAGCCCCAATCCCCATAAAAAAAAACATTTATGTAATTTCCTGGTAGTCCAGTGGTACCCCCATCCCTCCCCATAGCACCGATCAGCAAGAACATATTTAAATAAGTTCCCTGGCTGTCTAGTGGCACCCCCTCCTTTCCCATAGCAGCAATCACCAAATATTATGTAAAATACCAGCCCAGGTAGTCTAGTGGTACCCCCCACCCCACCTGTAACCCTGATTGCCAAAAAGTAACAAACATTCCAGCTGGTAGCTAGTGGTACCCCCACCCTACCGTAACCCCAATCCCACTATAATAGTAGTATGAATCATCCTGGTAGTCTAGTGGTTTCCTCCACCTCGCCCATAAACCCAATTGCACTAACAGCACAGTACACAGTTCCTGGTGGTCCAGTAGCACCCCCACACCCCCACCCACACAGGACCCCCTGCCCACCCAGCTCCCCCTCATCATTGGTGGGCAGCAGCACACCCAACCGCATACCACGACAGCTGCCCCCCAAATGACAGCTTACAGTAGCAGCTGTAAGCCCATCGGTCCACACTGTGTACTAATGGGATTGCAGTGCATACTGTAATAGTACTTCACAAATATGTGAATGAAAGCTGCTTCTGTAAGCTGTCATTCACCTGGCAGCTGCACTGGAATGCAGGTGGTGTGCTACTGCCTCCGCGATGATGGGGAGCTGGGTGACAGGGGTCCTGTGTGGGTGGGGTGTGGGTGCTACTGGACCACCAGGGAACTGTGTACAGCACTGTTAAGTGCAATCGGGTTTACGGGCGGGGTAGGGGGAATCACTAGACTACCAGGATGATTCATACTACTATTATAGTGTGATCAGGGCTACGGGTACGGTGGGGGGTACCACTAGGCTACCAGGGCTGAAATGTTTATTACTTTTCAGCAATCGGGGTTCTGGGCAGAGTGGGGGGTACCACTAGACTACCAGGGCTGGTATTTTACTTAATATTTGGTGATTGCTGCTATGGGAAAGGAGGGGGTGCCACTAGACTGCCAGGGCACTTATTTAAATATGTTCTTGCCGATCGGCGCTAAGGGGAGGGAGGGGGGTGCCACTGGACTACCAGAGATGTTGTGGGTGCTTGTGCACAGTGTACTGTGGGGTGGGTGGCCACCCACAGCTGGCAGCTGTTGTGTCGCGTCTTGCAGTATAGCAGCTCACCTCATTTGAGCCTTTTTTTTCAGACTCAGCTTTGCACATTGGTATGCGGTGCATCTCAGGGTTGTGCCACCAAATGCGCCGCATATCCTGGGCTGAATATCGGAATGTGCAGCATATGCAAGGGCACACACCCTGGGGATGTGCTGCATACCTTATTTTTGCACCCCAGTGCATCTGGAATTGTGCTGCACAGTTCCCTCTTTTGAATATTGCCCTGGGGTGCATTTCTGGGGTTGCGCTGGTGCAACTCAGTTGCGCCAGGAGCAACCCCTTTGAATATCTGGGCCAATATGTCTAAATCACAACATTACCTTCAATGCAAACACTGTTAGGGGTGGTTTTATAGTTAAGCAATATTTTAGGAAGAACATATAATTTCCATTTTCTATATCTACAGAGTTGTGCTTAACCATTATACAACTTTGCTTTTTATTTTCAATTTTCTTTGCTTTTGAAGTTTGTAAAGTATTCTTGAAAACGTGAAAAGTAAAACTAATGTTTATTTGATAAGAAAATATACCCTCAATAGAAATTCCCCTACTCCTTTGAAAAGTGCCTTGGATTCTTTTATTTCTACCTTGACACCCACCAGGACAGCTCCAGAGATGGGTAGAAGGGGCCTTTGTTTAAAATCTAATCCGAAGTATGGCACACCACAGTAGTACAGCATTTGGGTGTCATTGTTTAAGGTATGAGTCCAGTCCTGGTGTTGGACTAGAACCCACAACCATCTGGCTTAGAGGTGCATGTACTACCAAGTGAGCCACATGGACACCTTTACAGGTCATGGCAGATTTACTTCACTTTAGGTCATGTATCCTCCATGACTCTGCTAATTTTGCTCCTGGCGATTCTTGTGTTTGTTTTTTTTCTTTGTTTTGTGACAATGCCACATATTTTAGTTGAGATTCATCTGATTTTTATTTTGAAGGAGTCACAGGTGAGTTCACAGTGTCCCTCTGGACCATGTCTGGCCATATGACTCTAGATATCAAACCACACCTTTTTTTTTTTTTTTACTAAACTTTGTGTGATATCAGTTTCAGTGATGGTAAGGTGGTGGGCAGACTTATCTTTCTACTGTTGTCTTACTATTTTAAAGACTGACTGAAAAATGTTGTTCGAGGTTTTTAATGTAGTACAGTGGCGCACGCTTAAATGCACATCGGATAAGTGCACATCCCGCTTAAATACACATTTTTTCCATACCCCGTTTTTTTTCCTATTCATCCAGTTTTAAATGTACCTCTTAAGTGCATTACAAGTAAGTGCACATTTTGGTTAAATGCACATTTTTTTTTAAATTTCCTATTGATTTTCAGTCTAACCTTGCTTTTAAGTGTACATTTCGTACAGTGCCACCTTAAACAGTCCACCTTAACATCTTAACTGCAGCCATGGTGCTGTCTAGCATGGCCACCGTAAGAAAATTATTTTTGTCAAAAGAAAAGACTGACTTTAGTCTTCTGTTTAATTTTGAATCTTACACCGAAACACACAAAGCAAAAGAAGATTACTGATTTTTTTAAGTAGCACTGTGTTGTAGGACAGTGCAGTAATGTAATTTTAACTTGAATGCCTGGTATTTAATAAAGCACATTGCGGAAACAGTGAAATGTGCCTGGAAGTAATTTTCTGGTTAAATGCACAGCCTGCTTAAGTGCAGAAAAAACTTTTATTAATCCTGAGGGTGTCCACTTAAGAGGGCTTCACTGTATCACCTATAATGCTATTGTTGTGGCCTATTGTAGGGATATTCAAGTGTCTGTTTAAGCTGCCACAGAGAGCTTAGTACCTTGAGACTGAGTAGTGCTCTCTGCCGGACAGTCATACCTCAGTGTAAAATTTTCGTAGATAATTGTTAAAGTGATGAAGGCTGTAATTTTTCCAGTCAATATATGAAAGAGACTGAATGTGGCACTACTGAAGCCCAACCTTGGGAATTGCCAGGACGGGGAGTCTATTTTCATCCGTCTAACCCTTGGTCAAGCTAAGCACCTCACCATTGGCTGTGTCTGTAACCCCCCTACAACTGCCCAACTTGCTTTTGAGAGCACCACCAAATCAGTTGGCAGAGAATTAACCAATGAACTCCTAATTATGGGAGGCTTCAACCTGAACTGGGCCTCTGACCCCAACAAAGTCCTCAAGGCAATGATCCATGACGCAAACCTGGAACAGGTTATCTCTCTACCCACCAGGCTCAACTATAAAACTGGGAACCACATTACTCTTGACTGGGCTCTGGTATCCAATCCCTTTAACATACAGAAAGCAGGCATATTGGCAGACGCAATCAGTGACCACTCCCAAATTCTCTGTATTTGGAAGAACAGCGCACCAAAGATTCCTCCCAGGATACTCATGGTACATGACTTCTCCAATTACCCATCTGCAAAGTTTAATGACTACCTAAGTAACCTGGACAGGAGCCCACTTAGGTTCCTCATGACCTTGGATGAGGCCCTGGCCTACTTCCAAGTCTCACTATTCAAAGTGGCCTCATTCTTTGCCCCTCCCCCTTAAAAAACTTAAAACAAAGGGAGGCTGCTACAAGTGGATCTCACCCTCAGTGAAATCTCAGATGAAAAGCAGGGACAAGGCCTGGAAGAAGTTCCAGCTCTCCCTTCTCCCTGCAGATCTGATTACTTACAAAACCCTAAGAAATAAATGTAAGTTAGCCGTCAAACTTGTGAAAAAGGAGTATGTATCCCACCTCCAATGGTCCAACCTGGGGAACCCCAAGCTTTTCTGGTCACACATCAACAAACTGCTTAAGGGCAATTCCAAGGAGGCACTAGGTCCAATAGAGGTACAAGGAGAGCACGTCTGCGACTGCCACCAAATAGCCTCAGCAATCAACCACCACTTCACCAGCCTCGATGACTACAGGTTAGGGCTGCCCCCATCTATGCCTTTACAGATCTCAATTGTACCCCCCAGTCTGAAAAGACCCCAATTTCACCTAAGATTAGTCTAGGTGAGTGAGGTCCTTAAGCTACTTAAAGCCCTCAAAAACAAAGGCTCTGGAGTACCTGATGGAATTAGCCCAAGGTTACTCAAGGAAGGTGCCCAGTCCCTTGCCAAACCTCTGACCTGGATCATCAACAGGTCTCTTCTTGAAGGTTACATTCCGCACCAGTGGAAGGTGGCCAGTGTGGTCCCCATTCACAAGGGTGGCTCGTGTGAACACATTGGCAATTATAGGCCCATCTCCCTGCTATGCACCCTTGCTAAACTGCAAGAAAGGCTAGTGTACAGGCAACTGAGAGACTACCTTGAGCTCCACCAACTCCTAGCCCCCTTATAGCATGACTTTCGGGCAAACCATGGGACAGATATGGCACTCATCAATCTCACATTGGACATATTCAGGGCATTGGACTTAGGCATGTCAACGGGTACAATCTTTGTAGATCTGTCCAAGGCATTTGACCTTGTGGACCACAACCTTCTTCTAACTAAGCTTCACGGCATAGGTCTTGATGCCCAGGCCCTAAACTGGTTCAAGAGCTACCTATCAGGCTGGTCCCAGAGGGTCATTTGGAAGGGAGAGCTATCTGACTCTCTTCCCATCAAGGAGGGGGTGCCTCAGTGATCAATTCTTGGCCCCCTCCTGTTCTCTCTCTTCATAAATTACCTCAACCATCACTGCAGAGATAGCTCAGTTGTTCAATACGCTGATGATACAGTCATCTACCAGTCCATGTCTACCCTCCAGAAT
This sequence comes from Neoceratodus forsteri, assembly GCA_016271365.2. Taxonomy (NCBI): domain Eukaryota; kingdom Metazoa; phylum Chordata; order Ceratodontiformes; family Ceratodontidae; genus Neoceratodus; species Neoceratodus forsteri. Next base: position 39,410,398 of record CM028134.1, read on the forward strand.
CTGGGCCCTCTCCTCCAAGGAGACCTAAATACACTTGAGGCCTGGCTTACATCTAACAGAATGGTCCTCAATGCAGCAAAAACAAAAGCCTTGTTGTTTGGCCCTAGATCCCTCGGCCAGGACAGGACCAATTCCTTACAACTAACTTCCCTTGCTGGAAAGAGTAAAGACATTGTAGACAACATAAAATACCTTGAGCTAACTATCGACCAAGGTCTCACCTTAAAGTCCCATGTAGATCAGGTAACTAGGTCTATCCACGGCAAACTTGGCACCTTGTACCGGCTAAAAAAACAACTTATCCTGGAGCCAAGGTGAGCAATTGCCTCCAGTGTCCTCCTTCCTACATTAATGTATGCTGCCCCTGTAATTCAGGGTATGTCAAACCATGAGGTCGACAGGCTTCAGGTCCTGTACAACAAGGTGGCGAGATTTGCGACACTGAGTCACCTAAGAAGCCACTCCTGCGTCTCGCTGGCCCAGCTTCAATGGCCTTCCTTTTGAGGCTTGTCTTCAGTACCCCCTGCTCTGCCTTGCTTACAAACTGCAGCACCCGGCTACTCCCACCTAACCTTACAAAAATAATCATTCCTAAGTCTAACCCTCGTATACTCAGGACCACCAGTCGGTCCCTACTAGCAATCCCCAGAGTCAAGACTAACATGGGAGGCAAATCCTTGGCTCACACTGCCCCTAAGCTGTGGAACACTCTCCCACCTTTAGTACAGTAAGTCCCATCACTGTTAAACTTTCACACAAGGCTCAAGTCCCACCTGCTTTGGGGCAAGCTCATGCCATTGTCAGGGTATTGGATAGTCACCCCCGGTCCCACATCCTACACCAATCCCTCTCCTTTTCTCACCCAAAATGACTCCAAAGGCATGCCTCAACTCTCTCAATTGTTGCACTTATGTTCAATATATTGAAATATTGCCTTTATTGTAACCTTGAATTTCTTGTCTACTTTCTCTGCACCCTGTACTACCTGATTGTATTGTGCTGTTTCTGTCTCCCGGGTCACCCCTGAAAAAGGGACCTTCGGGGCTCAATGGGCCTACTCGGGTCATCAAAATTCAATAAATAAATAAATAAATATTAATCTGATCATGTGCAGTCCATTGGGTGAATACAGTAATTGCCCACATCGTATTGTTTAGTCTTTTTTCCTTCTCACTGTCTATTTGGTCAAGTTCAGTGGTGGTCACAGTAACAAATCTTTCACTTACTTTCTTTTTTGGGTAATTTTCAGGTTGTGGTTGTGAGTGAACTTCATCTAGAAACAGAAACATAGACTTGGACGGAAGATAAGGACTACAAGGCCCATCCAGTCTGCACTTTTTCTCTTCTTCTAACCAAAAAGCCTCAGATCCAACTTGATCTCCGGCACATCTCCTCCCTTGCTTCTGGTTGAGGAAACAGTATGTGGATGTTTTCCCCCAAGTTCCATGTTGAAATTAATTTCAGCGTAATCAGATATATTTTATATTTTTTGAATGACCTAAAAAATGGCTACCAATCAAGCTTTGAAAAACTTGAAAGTGGGGACAGGGATATTAGAACGTGATGAGGCAGGCTGGAATGTGACTTGATTTTCTCAGTCTCTTTTGGCACATAAATGTTTCCCTAGATAAGGGCCACAGCCAATCAGACACTGGGATTTTTTTTAAACCATTTTCTAAAGATTTTCACTGCATCAATTCAGTTGGTACGCTGTTTAGTCATGTATTCCTCGTTCCTTCAGGTACTTACCTAGCCTCAATGTAAAGTGGGGATATCACCATCATTTAATGCAGCAATAAATCTAAAATTAGGAACAGTGGATCCCCAATAAGCATCATACAAATATTCAGATTTCTACATTACTTTGTTTAAAAGTAATAAACCTTTCTCTCACCATGATTTTTCTGCTTCTTAAAAAGGATGGGTTTTGTGATGAGCTGCAGATAATGTAATATGATTTCAGCTAAGGCACACACAGCCTTGTTCTCACTGTCAGCAACACTGTATGACCATTTGCTCACACAAGCATTTCACTACCAATCACAAAATGTACAACTTTTACTCTTTACAAACTTTGTGACCCACACTTTTCATAAAACCTGTGCCACATACACCACACAAATTTTGTGCTCCTCTACCCCTCATGAATTTTGTACCCTTGCACAACCTTAATATCCTACACCCCACCCTGAAAATGCACCTTGTAGTTCTCCCAAGATTTGTGCCCACATCTATCCCATATTTTTCACACTGCACCCCTATTGGATTGTACACACTGCGCCCCACTCTCTTCTTGAAACTGCGCCCCATACATTTCCAAAACATTACACTCCATACACCTCATGAAATATACACTCAGCAATTTTCCTGATTTTTTTCTGACTCACAATTCTCCTGAATTTTAAAACATGTAGTCTACACCCTCTCTAATTCTGGCAACCTGTACCACTCTCAAAATGTCTTGATGTGTGTGGAACCTAATTTTTGAGAGGGATGTGGGGGCCAAAATTCTGTGACTTGTGCATGGAGTAAATTTCAAGAATGGCAGAGGGTGCAAATGTCTGGAGTTGTTATGGGGTGCAAGTGTGGGGCATAGGTAGGGGAGAAATTGTGAAATGGGAGCTGGACACAAATTGTGAGAGGTATTGGAGTGCACACATTTTGGAAAGGTGTGGCAACAAATTCTTTAAGGGTGCAGGGACAAGTTTCACGGGGTGGGGTACAAATTTGAAGGCATAGGTCCATTTCCAGGGTTCAGACAAACATTTTAGGCATGCAGGGTCAGATTTCTGGAAGTGTAGGGGGTACAAATATAAGCAGGGGATCAGGGCACACATTTCAGGAGGAGAGCTGTGCAAAAATTGTAGGTGGGGTAAAGGCACAAATAATGGTGAGGGGGCAAATTTTGAGAGGGGGTAGGTAACATATTTTGGAAGGAGTGTAATATGTATATTTCAAACTTGCTGCTGAGTGAAAATTTTAGGAGGGGCAGGCCACAAGTTTTGGGAGAAGTGAGGATGGGGTGAATTTTAGGGCTGACAAACCCAGTGCACACCTCATGCCTGACTAGCAAACATGCAGCAGAGACCCTAAAGCTCATCCAATTCAATCATGAAAGAAGCTGAGAAATGTAAACTACAGTATAGGAGACTGGGTTGAGCCTTAGTGTTGCCAATTCCAAGGCACTCCCCATGTCTGATTAGCAAACCCACAGCAGAGGTGAAATTGTAATGATTTTTTCTGTTGCTGCCTGTCGAGTAGCATTGGGGTGTTAGTCTTGGAAACTCTAACATCACATTTCCTAACTTTTGTTGCTTTAACTCTAACTAGTGCATTAACAAAGTTTTTTGAAAAGAACTTCGTTACTATTTGAGATAGTATAATTGTATCCTCATTTAGCTGCTCCCATCCCTCCTCAGAGCACTTACATTTGTAGTAAAACTGGAATAAAATTGTCATCATAGCCTTCTTATTACCCCACCTCATGAACCCAGTAATGAAAATTTTGAAATCCCCACCAAAATGTGATTCCACGCCACCGCAATTCCATAGTGTGCCACAGGTGTGAAAACATACTTTGGCCAGTGTTTGAAAAAAGACAGTTATGTTCATGAGGAGGTGTGAGCAATTCTGAGTCAAAATATTTAAAATTGCCAAAGATATGAGAGGCATTGCAAAATTTCAATGTATGCACATAACTTTGCCATTGTTACATATTTTGACCCCCAAATTTTCAACATAGCCTCCTTATGACCCCACCTCATGAACAAAGGTGGTGAAAATTTTTAAATCCCTCCTGAAAGGTGATTTCGCCAAGCAAACATGAAAATTTCCTTTCTGTCTGGATTTGCATAATTCCACCAACATTGCTCATGAGCTGAGGTCCCAAAAAGGGCATGCTGAAAATTTGAGCTCAAAATATGAAAAAATGGCAAAGCTGAAAACCCCATTGAAATACACTGACCCATATTTGCCTTACTTTCTAATAGAGCAATTGACATTTCCAGCAGCAAGACATGTCTTGGATCAGGGAGTGGATCTTCATCCTGGGACATGTTCAGGTGAGTAAGGGGGTGTGGGGGTGTGTGTGGTGGTGGGTACTCAGTGGGAGTTTAGGGGAGTGGGATCAGAGAAGGACCATTTTAATTTTTACAGGTAAAAAAAGACATCAAAGAACCATTTTCTTTATTACAGCGAGGATGTGGTTGGAGTTTGGGGGGTGCCACTAGACACCAATGGAAAAAAAAAGACTACGGGGACAGTGATCAGTAGGTGGGGAGCACCACTAAACAACAGGTAAATAATAAGACTATAGGGACAGTGATTGTTGGGTGGGGGGCACCACTAGACACCAGGGAAATAATAAAGACCATTGGGATGGTGATTGATGGCTTGAGGGCACCACTAGACACCAGGGAAATAATAACAACTATGGGGATGGTGATTGGTGAGTGGGGGTGCCACTAGACACCAGGGAAATAATAAAGACTAAGGGGGCAGTGATTGGTAGGTGGAGGTCACCACTAGACACTAGGGAAATAATAAAGACTACGGGATGGCAATCGGTGGATGGGGGAGCACCAGTAGACAGCAGGGAAAGCAACAACTGAGCATGCTCAGAACCCTAAATTTTAAAATGTAATAACTCTGCAATGGATTAATATTTTTTCACCAAACAAGCAAAAGGCACTGAGGGCCAGCCCCTTTCTACCTTGGCAATATCAGGCCAAAATTCCAAATATTTTCAGTATTAGGGCTCTAAAAAAAAAACAGCAAAAAGACATCAAGTTTTTTATTCATACAAAATGTTTTGTATGAATGTCATACAAAACAAATGGACGTGAGTCATGAAAAAGGATTTAAAATATAAAATAAACACATTTTGGAGTCTTTTGTCCAACAGTTAACTGCAGAGTAGACCTAATGGAGTCCCAATAAGCAACACAGATGTGTTGGTCCCCTTCCACCATGTCATTTGTGTGGATTTTAAAACTGCAATCAACAACTACTCCACTAGGAGTATGTCCAGACAAGCACTTGATGTCATAAAACTAGCCTGGGTAGGCACTCATTCATAATACAAGCTGCCCAAAGGATGAATGAACTTCCAGAATCCCCTATGGGACTCCACAAAATTACCCCGTTTAAGAATTCCCTAAAAAATGAATTCTCGAAGAAATCTGCCTGTTGTTGCTTTAAACGACTATACTCCCTCCTGTACAATGATACTCTATGACTGACGATCTGTCTGATTATTCCACTGCACTTTCTTGATTATAACCCTGCTTGTCTGTACCAGACCAGGCTCCTCTTCAGCTGGTGAATATTTGATGTGTTAACTTGTCCTTTGTCCTGTATTGACATAGAACCTTCGGAAAACAGCACTTGTGCTCAAAGATGATGTCTGAATTATGAATAAATAAATACACACATCTTTAGGAAAAATGGGACAACAAGATGGTGGCAAACGAAACACTGATTCCCCCTCATGAAAAAAGATTGACCCCATATGAAAAAAGATTCTTTTTTTGTTCCACACAGCTATTTTAAAGAGATTCACCAAGTTTTATATTATAATGGGCAGTTTGTGGTGAAATGTGGGTACTGGTTGACTAACAAGGGCCTTGTTAGTCAACCAGTGCCCACGTTTCACCACAAACTGACCATTATGATATAAACAAGCATTTGTCAATGCCGAATGTTTGCTTGCTGGCATTGGCATTGGTAGTGTAGGAGTTACAGAGCTGCATAATAGGAATGACAGTGAAGTATTGAACTGAAGCCAACCCCATCACCACCCTGCAGTCAGTGACAGGCATTGGGGTGTGCCTTTGGGCCATCAGGCATAATGGCCATGCCATTTTGCCACACCCTACCGTGCCGACACCGACAAGTGTCATGGTGTGCCTTTGGGTCTTTGGCCCTTATGCGCACCCCATTCCATCAGGAAATATTGTGAGATGGGTGCGGTATAGGATAATGGGGTGAACTTTGGGGCCGAAGAGTCCAAGGCACACCTCGATGCCTCTCAGTGGCTGCAGGGTGTGGGTGGGGGTGGAATGGTATGAGCATTACAGGTGACATTCCCAAGTCACAGCGCTGATGCCTGTCATTCTCTACAGAGTGGGGTGTTATAGTCGGAAACCCTAACGCCTCATGCATTCATTGGTATTTTCACTCCAAATTTTCAACATGGGTTTTTTGAGACCCCCACCTCATGAACAGTGGCAATATCAGTTTGTTAGCCGAAAGCTGCTTTTGCACAGTGACTACGGCATTTGTCACTACAGGTGCAAAAACACATTCTGAACAGGATGTGAAAAATGACAGCTATACTGTTCATGGGGAGGTGTAAAAAATGGCAATGTTGAAAATCTGCAGTGAAAATATGAAAAAACTGGTGAAGTCACGAGCGTGCATAGAAACTGTGCAACGTGCATGTGCAACGTGCACCCGTAATGTAATTAGTTTGGAAACTGTTTACAGCAGATTGCCAACACAGGCATTTTGAGACCTTTGGTCATGAACAGTGTCACTGTGATTTTCTTAATCTGTCCCGAACAATGATTTCCCACAGCGACCACGCATTTCTGTGCTGAAAGTGTAAAAACACATTTCAGCCATGTTGTGAAAAATGACAGCTGTACTGTTCATAAGGAAGTGTGTAAAAATGCCACTGGTGAAAATCTGGACTGAAAATATTACAAATTCATGAACTTACGAAGGTGCGTGGAAACTGCACAATGCTCACTTGTAACACAGTCATTTTTAGGAATTTTTTCACCAAATTTCAAAATAGCCATTTTAAGACCTCTACACATGAACAGTGTCACTGTGATTTTCTTAATGTGTCCCATACATTGATTTCGCACACTGACTGTGCCATTGTGCACTACATGGGCGGAAACATGTTTTGGGCAACATGTGGAAAATGACAGCTGTACTGCTCATAAGGAAGTGTGGTAAGATGGCAATGTTGAAAATCTGGAGTGAAAATATTGAAAATTTGCAAACTTATGAGCATGCGTAGGATCAGCGCAACAAACGCTTGTAAAACAGTCATTTTTGGGAATATTTTCACCAAATTTTTAAAATAGCCATTTTAACACTTTTGCTAATGAACAGTGTGACTGTGATTTTCTTAATGTGTCCCATACATTAAAGTTCGCACACCGACTGCGCCATTGTGAGCTACATGAGCAGAAACACATTTTGGGTGAGAAGTGAGAAATGACAGCTGTACTGCTCATAAGGTGGTGTGGTAAAATGGCAATGTTGAAAATCTGGAGTGAAAATATTGAAAATTCGCGAACTTACGAGCATAGATACATACATAGATACATAGACAGTGTCGGCAGATAAGGGCCTATGGCCCACCCAGTCTGCCCATTTAAGTCTGTAAGTTCAGTTTATGTTTTCCAAGAAGTCTGTTGCCCCTTACCCCTGACCTCCAGAATTCCTTTATGTCTATCCCATGCATTCTTAATCCGTGATTGTTTCAGCCCCACCACTTCCTCTGGCAGGGTGTTCCCTTGTCCACCACCCGCTCTGTGAAGAAATTCTTCCTCATGTTTCCTCTGAATCGTCCTCCCTCCAACTTCATCCCATGCCCTCTAGTCCTGGAACATCTTTTTCGCTTAAAAATAGTGCATTCCTGCACCCTGTTCCTCTCTGTAAGATACCTGTATGTCTCTATCATATCCCCTCTCTCCCTCCTCTCCTCCAGGAAGTACATGTTCAGTGCCTTCAACCTGTCCTCATAGGATGCACCATCTTTGTTGCCCTCCTCTGAACCTTCTCTACCCTGTCTATGTCCTTATTTAGCTAAGGTCTCCAGAACTGCACAGTGTACTCCAGGTGCGGCCTCACTAGTGTCTTGTATAGTGGAATTATGACCTCCCTTTTCCTGCTGGTGATGCCCCTGCCTATGCATCCCAGCATCCTATTTGCTTTACCTGCTGCCTTGTCACACTGTGTTCCTCTGCCTTGAGGTCATCAGAGATGATAACCCCAAGATCCCTTTCCTGCTTGGTGCATGCTATATCCTCACCCCCAACTGATATATCGTGCCAGGGTTTTTGTGCCCCATATGCATTATCTTGCACTTTCTGCATTGAATTTCAACTGCCAAACCCCTGACCATTCTTCAAGTTTCTGCAGGTCCCTTCTCATTCTGTCTACACCCTCTGGTGTGTCTACTCTGTTACAGAGCTTTGTGTCATCAGCGAACAGTGCAATTCTGCCTTCTAGGTCCTGCGTAATGTCACTAATGAAGATATTGAATAGTACCGGTCCCAGCACTGATCCCTGCGGTACCCCACTGGTCATTCTTCCCTCTGTGGAGTGACAGCCATTTACCACCACCCTCTGTGTCCTGCTGCCCAGCCAGTTACCTGCCCACCGCACTACTGTCCTGCCCACACCCATATTCCCTAGTTTGTGCAATAGTCTTCTATGTGGCACAGTGTCAAAGGCCTTGCTGAAGTCCAGATAGGCCATATCCACTGCCCTCCCCTGATCCACCTCCCTAGTCACCCAGTCAAAAAATTCAATGAGGTTGGTCTGACATGACCTTCCCCTGGTGAAACCATGCTGCCTGTAGGAACAGCGCAACGCATGCTCGTAAAATAGTCATTTTGGGGAATTTTTTCACCAAATTTTTAACATAGCCATTTTAACACCTCTGCTCATGAACAGTGTCACTGTGATTTTCTTAATGTGTCCCAAACATTGATTTTACACACCGACTGCACCATTGTGCGCTACATGCGCGTAAACACATTTTGGGTGAGATGTGAAAAATGACAGCCATACTGCTCATAAGGAAGTGTGGTCAAATGGCAATGTTGAAAATCTGGAGTGAAAATATTGAAAATTCACTAACCTAAGATAGTGCGTAGGAACAGCGCAACGCACGCTCATAAAACAGTCATTTTTAGGAATTTTTTCGCTAAATTTTCAACATAGGCTTTTTGAGAGCCCACCTTATGAACACTGGCATTGTCTTTTCATTAATCAGTCCGAAAGGTGATTTTGCACAGTGACTGCCAAACCACCCTTCGGGCCCTATTAACACGATCTTTTTATTTTGTAAAATGAACTGTGATTATGGTACAGTAACTTGCATCAGGTAGGGGTTAAAATGGGTAGTGTCCTTTTAAATGTGAGGGACTGAACAGTGATCCTTTAAGGCATGAGCCATGTCCCTGTAATGGGAGAGGGTGAGTAGTTTCCCTTGACTTGGGAGATAATCCCCTGTATGAGGACTGTTTTATTTGCAATATGATATCCTTATTAAATTTCCCCTCCTGAGCAATAGAATGCAGTCGCTAGACAAGTGCTGGGCAAGTGCTAATATAATTGAGCATTTGAGTGAATAAGGAGCCTAGACGTAATTTGGGGCATGAGATCTCTGTGGAGGCAAGATCTCACCGCATTGCACCTCATCAAAATGGCGGCCATGGTCTCGCGATGCTGCTGAGCCAATCAGCACGTGTCTCGCTCGTTGCATGAAATTTTGGCCTGGGGAGAAGGCATGGAGGCAAGCACGCTGAATGGGAACCTCTACAGACCTTGCAGCCACAAAAAAACATTTGCTGGGCTCCATTTTGGTCTGTAGAGGTAACGCTAGCAAGGATAGCTATAGCTGGGTCAGAGGAGTTGAAGAACCGCGGGGATGCCGCGATTTGGACTATCTTTACTCTGAGGGTGCCCCGTTGAGACAAATATCCTCTAAGGTAACTGTTATTCAATTTTAGCGCTCTCGGGGTGTGCTATGGTAATGACCCCCTTGTTTTAATCTTAGTGCAGCGCACAGGCACCTCTGGTAGGGGTGGCAGGTAGCACTGTCTGACTGTTACTAAAGGGTAAAGCTGTTATATGTATAATAAGGAGCTTGTTTGTATGGACCCTCAGTTTAATGAGGATATTAGTAGTTTTTATTATGTTGATGGCTCCTGGGACCGCTAGCAGGGGTTTCCAGGTAGCCCACCATAACTTTCTTATTATAATTCTTGTTTTTGGTTATATTCAGCACTCCTGGAACCAATAGTAGGGGTTTCCATGTGCTTCTTGTCCTCCTATTTTTGAGGATAATTTTTTCTACTTGGAACCACTAGCAGAGGCTGCCAGGTAGAGTACAATAGCAATCTGAGACTGGCTACTTTAGAAATAGTCTGGCAAACCGACGATAATAGACGCAAATTAATCAAACATGCAAAATCCTTGTATCTGCCTGTCTTAGTTTGATGTATAACAGTTATAACTATACTATATATTTTAGTAGTATTCTGAGGCTTACCTTAGCCTGTAGATTCATGCTTGCAACCTCGTCGGATGTACATCTAGAACTGACCTGAGGTAAGCTGACCCCTGAGAGAAGGTGGACGGACTTGCTTCAAATCTACATGTGCGTCAAGCAACCTATCGGGTGTACACAACCCATGATGTCATGAATGTGGACTACCTCCCACAATTGTGGCAGCTGTGTCTAGCTGTTCTTCACATTCTCCATACAGAATGGCTTTTTGAAAACACTGCTGAAACAAACTAATCAGCTATTAGAGAATGAGTTGGTGAGGCTGATAGGCGACAGTATGAAGGAAGTCTAAAGGGGTATTACAAAGGTAATGATACTGGTAGGTACTGTAAATGACGTAGACTGGCAAATAAGGTAGAGCAGAGCGAGACTGACTAGTTTTCAAAGAAGAGCGAGACATAGTGATCCAGGCAGGTAGGTAAAGGAGGAAGGCAACAAAAAAGGGCTGGATAGACAGATTGGGTGGTAAAAGAACTCTGTTGCAAGAGTGAACCAGGCTAATAGGAATGGAAAAATGTTGGCTAAAAGAGATACGACAAAGGAAACCATGCTGGGTGGTAAAAGAAGTAGACACTAGTCAAGGAAGATGGGCAAGATTGAGCCAGACTGGTCTGCTAAAGGAAGCACGATCAAGAAGAATAGGTCACAGGGTGCCAGACAGGTAGTAATGGAATTAGGTAGTTGAGAAAGGTAGAAAAGAGATATTAATAAGCCAGCTGGTTGGTAAAGGAAGTGGACAGTCAAGAAATGTGGGACCGAGAAAGAGCCAGGTTGATTAGTAAAGGAAGTAGACATTCAGAGGGAGCAAGGATATTGAGGAAAAAAATCCAAGGACGTGCAGTCCAAATGAACATAGGGAATAAGCAGGGAGGCAATATTATAATACCTCATAGGCTGGGTTTGCATTTGTATTTTCAACTTCTTGGCTTTCAGTATAAGAGCTGTCAGAAAGCCAGAATTTGAATACACACACATAGTAATTATTCTGTAACATGGAAGCCTGGAATTTGTCAAAGGACAATGTATATTGTTCTTTCAGAGAGTGCTTTGATGTGGAGCCCAGGTTATGCATTAAAAAATGATAAGACTGTTGGAGAAATGACAGAGCTGCCAGGTTCCTGCAGACTCGATTTGCTCTTGGTCTGTGGGAGGTCTCTGCATCTCACCTTCAGTCTGTGTGATGTCCTTTCATAATCTGCTATATGTAGCCTTCAACAGTATTTTACATTTCTGCATTAGGATTTTGAACTGTCTTTTGTTTCCCCTACAGACAGATCAATAAGTTAAAGAAAGTGAACTTGTTAAGCATCTGTAAATCTATATGTTTAACCAATCTTGTTTCGTATTACTAAATATGTTTTAAATCAGGGTGGTAGAAGGGTAGTATTACAGATAACTCATCAGCGGTTGTAGGTCAGACTAATACTGCAAAAGTTTGAATCTAGAACATTTTTTTATATAGCAGGAATGGAAAGAAAAAAACTATCAGTATAAAATGGGTAGGATACATTTTTTCCTGTGATTTGCTGAAGCAGGCTGGCACCATACCTTAATGTCATTACTGTAATAGTGCAAAATGTACCAGTTCCATCTTCCCATTTACCTGGCATATCCTGTGCCAGTTTAGAATTAGAGATGTGCAAAGTTGAGAAAATGTCCATTCAACAGTACTTTGTGAAGTCTGCCAACATTCGTTCAAAGTGCTGACTTTGCAATGTTTTTTGCCAGGCTGTCCCACAGCGTGGGTGTAACAGATGGACACTGATTCAGTCCATATAAGGTACAACACGATTGCTGCTTAGTTTTAGTCCACAAGGTTCCAAAAACGAAAACTCACAAGAAAATACAACTAAAAAAAAGGATTACATTGCATTTGTCAGGATGCAGCTCTCAGACTCTCATGACATTGCTAGGATCCATTTCTCATCTGTGTTTCAGATTGTTTTGAGGACATGAAGACTGCACATCCTTTCCTCTCTCAATCTTCAGGCAGACTTACTAGCCAAGTTCCTCCCACTGTTTTCGGGGGGGGGGTTATATACTTTTTCCTATTTTGACACTGCATCACAGAATGATTTCCAGGCTCCAGGCAGTCTGCAAAAACAAGGCTGTTTACAACTGGCTCTGGGCTGACCGGAAAAACAAGGATTGTTCACCACAGATGCCATCATGAATTTAAAAAAAAATAAATACATTCTGCAGTCTTTTCCCTATTGAGGGATACTTTTCATTTATTCTAAATCTGGCTTTCTCAGACACCAAACCACTATGTAGTATACAACACTGTCAATGTACTTTGAGCAAGCATAATACCGTAACCTGCAATTTTACAATAGCAACTGATACTATAATGGGTATCTATTTTTATATTTGGAAAATGACACTGTGCTAGCTAGCTATTACATATTTATTTTATGATTTTGAGCCATTCATGGTGCATTTTTGGAAGGACTTGAAAAACAAAGTGTAAAAGAGAAAAAAAGGGTGGGGGACTGAAAGATAGAAAGAGACAGGAGAGAAGAGGGAGCTCTCCTGGGTGATCAATCCAGAAGAGGCAGTAAGAAATATAAACAGGCAGAACAGAAGCTGTGCAGCTAAAAAGATAAGGAAAAGGTGTGTCTGAGTTTTGCTTATTGCTTATGAGAGAAAGCAGTCCCTAAACGCAAACAATGCTTCCTGTACTAACTATTGCCTTTATCATGGCAGTATTTGTTACAGTTTATAACTTCAGGCCCTTATTTATAAATCACAAAATAATGTCAGGGACCACCCTGCCACCCAGGTGAACTGGACTTTTTTTTTTCCCGAAGTTGTCACTTTGTAGAAAACTGGCACTGTTTTCTACAAAATGACAACTTCGGGAAAAAAATGTAGTGAAGTCAGTGAAGCCAAAGTTGGTGATACTAATAGGAACTTCACAAAGCTTTGTGAAGTTGGCATTTTGCAACTTCGCGGCAACTTCACCAACAAAGTTTAACTTTGTGGCATCTCTACTTACAATTTTTCTTTTGAAGTGCCCACTATTTTTCACACAGGGTAAAATTCCACTGCTGCTCTCGATCCTGCTAACTCTCCCAATGCCTCTTGCGGTGTCTCTCCAAATCCTTACCTCAATCGCTTTGCGTCATGCAGCGGACTCTGCATTTATTTTTACAACAACAAAACAATGTAATGGTCTGGTTTACTACCTGATATGACACCTAACAGATGTGCATGCTCTTGTACTTGCTCCAGCCTGCTTTAAGTGATTCTCTGCACTGGTACATGTGCAAAGAGACAACAGGTTACAAAATCAAGTTGCCTCTCTTTATTTAAAAATGCTTCTACCCTGTAAAAACGTAGAATACTGTTTTACTTTTAAAAAGAAAAAATCTCACTGTGTGTGGGGGGTTGGTGGGGTAGGTTTAAGTGGCAGTAAATTTGGAGGGATAACTTGCTACCAATCTCAGTTACAGCTCCTAATGTTGGAGAAACTTTGTTTGCAGAAGTATTCCATTTATTAAATGTTTAAAGAATTGTAATTTTTTTTTTTTTGCTAATATTACTTAAGAACCTGTTTTATAAGTGTAGTATGACCCTCCAGGGTGTGGGTAGTAGTGAAATCACTGCACTTCCAGAGTCAGAAGGCACTTGACCTGCAGCCTTGTGCCTTACTATGCCCATGGACGTGTGGTGATCACACTATTATCCACACCCTTTCATGTCATTTCTTAATTAATGGATCTAACTATCTAGCAAAGTACACCAGCACTCCCTCACCCACTTAGCTCAGCCAATAGTATCAGCTGGAGTCCAATCTAAACTTTAAAAAGGACACTTTCATATTGATTTTCTGGGCAACATACTTTCTGATTGAATAAACATTAGTATCCCTAAACAAGATTTTGTTCCATCACCACTATACTAAGTTGATATAGCCAGATTCCTGATGGAGAATGGCATTGAAGGATACGCAGTATAAGTGCGGGTAGCATTTCAGCTGGAAAACTTGCATGTATGTCCATTCCGAAATATGATCATAGTCACTGTTGTGCAGCAGAAGAAGCAAACAGGATGGACCCTAAGACCTGGAGTTTCAAAACCCTTTACACTGGCACAGGTAGCAATTCTGAGCTGCACCCACATCAGAAGAAAAGCACCAACGTGTTTGATTTACATTTTCAAATATGTCAGTACATTAGCGATAGTACAGCTGTTTTACATAAGCAATAGCACACAATGGGGTGTGCGTTGTACTGTCACATTGCACAGCCAGGGGTGTGATGAGGCCGCGATGCCTTGAGTGGGGTGCCTTTCACCCTGGTGTAAATACTATCGCAACGCACTAACCCCGAGTCTCTTATTGCTTTTATGAAATAGTTCCCAAAAAACTGTCTTACCTCTTACAGATATGACACTGACACAGATGTGATTTGTCAACAATAATAAATATTTAAGTTAATATTAGTTTTATGTACAGTAAGTATTAAGTTAATATTAGTACTGCAATTATCTCTAGTTGCAGATAATAAGTGTGAAAAAATGGTTTCTGTTTGAAATGTCAGTGTTCTGAAGCTTCTCACTGAGATTCCACACTCACTGCAGCCTGGCTTCTGGGAGTTGTTTCACCTGTGCATTGAGTTCCTACAAGATATGGCTCTGAGCCACTCAGGATGGAGTACTTAACCTACCCATTTCATAAGGTAAAAAATATGCTTGCGTAATTGATGTGATGTCTGCATTATTTTTCTGGCTGCAATGTGTGCCACTCCATTATATGTGGCCTAACTTTTTGATGCAAGTAACTGAATGACACTAACATCATGAATCAGGTAGGCAGGATCATCTGGAACTTCTTTGAAAATCCTGCGCTAAGTCCCTTATGTCACCACAATACTATGCTGCTAAAATCCAACATCTGCCACAGAAATCAACAAGCATTTGTCAATGCCGAATGTTGTCTTGCTGGCATTGGTAGTGCCAGAGCTAGAGATGCATAATAGGAATAGCAGTGAAGTATTGAAGTGACGCCAACCCCACACCCATCCTGTAGAGAGTGACAGGCATTGGGGTGTGCCTTTCAGTCATCAGCTGTAATTCTCATGTCATTGTACCTCACCCTACCCTGTAGACACTGACAAGTGTCATGGTGTGCTTTGGGGTCTTTGGGCATTATACTAACCTAATTCCATAAGGAAATACGTTGACGTGGGTGCAGTATAGGAGAATGGGGTGAATTGTGTGGCCAAATAGTGCAAGGCACACCATGATGCCTGTCAGTGGCTGCAGGGTGGGGGTGGAATGGCGCAAGCATTACATCCAATTATCCCAAGTCACACCCCTGGCACCTGTCAGTCTGTACTGGGTAGGGTGCTACAGTTGGAAACCCTAACACCGTAGGCTTGCTGTGGTATTTTCATTCCAAATTTTCAACATTGGCTGTTTGTAAGCCCACCTCATAAAAAGCAGCACAATCAGTTTGTTAGCTGAAAGGTGGTTTTGCACAGCAGCTATGCCATTTGGCGACACAGGGATGAAAACACATTTTAGGCAGGATGTGGAGAATGGCAACTGCATTGTTCATGAGGAGGCATAAAAAATGGCAACCTTGAAAATGTGGAGTGAAAATATGAAAAACTGGTGAAGTCATGAGCATGCATAGAAAGTGCTCAACACACGTCCATAACCCAATTATTTTGGGAGTTTGTCACCCACATTTTTATGTTGGCGTGCTTGCGCAGCCAACATCTTGGGACAGTGCAGCTTTGGAGGTACGGTCGCTGTTGGGCGAATGCAGGGCATGCATCAGTAGGTGCGTCCCTAATTCCCCAATCAGCCTGCATGCAGCGCCACACCATGCATACATAATGTGGCGAGCACATCTGGGAAAAGGTCCGCTGCAATCCAAGCAAAGCTCGTCAGACGCAGCGGACCTTTTCTTTACGTGCTCGCTGACATTATGCTCATGGCGGCACACTGGCCACCGAACTACCGACTTCGGGGGTGCCCAATCCCCTTGTCAGTTGACCCTGCCTCCTATGAATGTGCCGATGGGGGAGCCCACTTCCCGTTGGCATAAAGTACCCCCCCATTTGTGGTATGCCAAGGGGGTGCCCAGTCCCCCTCGGCTTTTACTCCTCCCCCTTTCCTTGTGTGCTGGAGGGGGAGCCCACTCCCCACTGGCATAAAGAACCCCCAATTGTTTATCCGAGGGGGTGCCCAATCCCCTTGGCTCTGCGCCCCCCACCCCTTCTTTGTGTGCTGACTGGGGTGCCCAATCCCCCCATTGGCTACCAGACACCCTCCAAACAATTAGGTGGCAGCTGGGAGCCCACCCCAGCGTCAAATCCCTCAAAAAAAAAATTGTCCCTCGATGGTTTTCTTTTTGCTTCCCCTGTAAACGAAAACTGTCCCCGTAGTCCTGTTGCCCTCCTCCACCTGCACTACCCTCTGTGCACCCTGCCTCCCCACCCTCACCCCATACTTACCTGCGGAGTCTGGCGCAATGATCTGCAGTGGACCGGGAACACGTCTGCACTCTTCAAAGCCGACTGTGAACTGAGGAAATGCTGGTAAGCTGTATAACAGAATAAATAAGGTTTTTTCAACTTTAGTGCATATTTCCAGGCATTTTTGTGAATTTTGGCCCCAAATTTTCAACATGGGGTTTTTGGGACCCTTCTCATTAATTCTTGCACTGTCATGGCGTTATTCCGTCCATAAAGATGATTTCGCACTCACTGCGTGGAATCACCTTTTGGGATCGAGTAATGAAATGACAGTGTGACTGTTCATGAGGGGGGGCTCTCAAAAAGCCTATGTTGCAAATTTGGTGGAAAAAATCCCAAAACATGACAGTTTTACGAACATGCGTAGCAACTGTGCAATGCACGCTCGTAAGTTAGCGCATTTGCACTATTTTCAAGCCAGATTCTCAACATTGGCATTTTACCACACCATCTTGTGAACCGTACAGCTGTTATTTTTCACATCCTAGAAGAAATGTGTTTTCGCACTTCCGGCGCAGAATAGCACGGTCGCTATGCGAAATCAGTGTCCGGGACACATTACAAAAATGACAGTGACATTGTTCATGAGCAGAGGTCCTAAAACGCCTGTGTTGAAAATTTGGTGAAATACTCCATAAAATGAATCTGTTACGGGCATGCGTTGAGCAGTTTGCACGCAGGCCCGTACGTTCGCAAACTTCTAGTATTTTCACTCCAGATTTTCAACAGTGCCATTGTTCTACACCTCCTAATGAACAGTACAGCTGTCATTTTTCAGATCCTGACCAAAATCTGTTTTCGCCATTCTGGCGCAGAATAGCACGGTCACTGTGGAAGGCCCGTGTTCGAGACACATGATGAAAATGACAGTGACACTGTTCTTTAGCAGATGTCCTAAAATGCCTATGTTGAAAATTTAGGAACGGAAGTCAATAAAATGAGTGTTTTATGAGCGTGCATTGCACAGTTTGCACGCACGCTCATGACTTTGTGAATTTGTAATAGTTTCACTCCAGCTGTTCATCATTGGCATTTTTCCATACCTCCTTATGAACAGTGCAGTTACCTGAAATGTGTTTTCGCATGTCCGGCGCAGAATTGCATGGTCGCTGTGCAAAATCAGTTTATGGGACAGTCTGAGGAAATGGCGGTGACACTATTCATGAGCAGAGGTCCTAAAATGCCTATGTTGAAAATTTGGTGCCGAAAGTCCATACAATGACTGTGTTGCAAGCGTGCATTGTGCAGTTTCCATGCACCCTTGTAACTTCGTCAATCTGCAATATTTTCATGCCACTTTTTCACCACTGGCATTTCTGCACATCTCCTTATCAACAGTCCAGCTGCCATTGTTCACAGCCTGCCCAAAACATGTTTCCACAGCTGTGGCGCACAGTGGCGTGCTTGCTGTGCAAAATCACCTTTTCAGGCACATTCACAAAATCACAGCGCTATGCATCTCTAGCTCCACCACTCCCACTGCCAATGCCAGCGCGACAACATTCGACATTGACAAATGCATGTTAACGTAGGCATTTTGGGACCTCTCCTCATGAACAGTGGTGCTGTGATTTTGTTAATCTGTCCCAAAAGTTGATTTCCCACAGCGACCACGCCATTGTGTGCCACAGGTGCAGAAACACATTTTGGGCAGGACGTGAAAAATGACAGCTGTACTGTTCATAAGGAGGTGTGAAAAAATAACAGTGTTGAAAATCTGACATGGAAATATTGCAAAATTGCGAAGTTACAAGGGTGTATGGAAACTGCGCAATGCACGCTTGTAACACAGTCATTTTATGGACTTTCGGCACCAAATTTTCAACATAGGCATTTTAGGACCTCTGCTCATGTACGGTGTCTCTGTCATTTCCTCAAACTGTCCCAAAAAAGTGATTTCGCACAGCGACCGCGCTATTCTGCAACAGATGTACGAAAAGACATTTTGGCCAGGATATGTAAAATGACAGCTGTACTGTTCATAAGGAGGTGTGGAAAATGCCAAGTTTGAAAATCTGGAGTGAAAATATTACAAATTGGCAAACTTACAAGCATACGTGTAAACTGCGCAACGCACACTCGTAACTCAGTCATTTTATGGAGCATCGTCACAAAATTTTTAACATAAGTATTTTAGGACCTCTGCTCATAAACAGTGTTACTGTCATTTTTGTAATCTGATCCAAACACTGATTTCCCACTGTGACAGCGCTATTCTGCGCCAGAAGTGCGAAAACACATTCGGGCCAAGATGTAAAAAATGACAGCTGTACTGTTCATAAGGAGGTGTGGAAAAATGCCAATGTGTAAAATTTGGAGTGAAAATATTTCAAATTCGCGAAGTTACCAGGGTGCATAGCAACTGCTCAACACACGCTCATAAAGCAGCCATTTTATGGACTTTTTCCACCAAATTTGCAACATAGGCTTTTTGAGAGCCCACCTCATGAACACTGGCACTGTCGTTGCATTAATCGGTCCCAAAAGGTGATTCCGCGCAGTTGACAAATCACCCTTTGGGGCTGAATAATGCCATGACAGTAGCAGAATTCATGAGGAGGGGTCCCAAAAACTCCATGTTGAAAATTTGGTGCAAAAATTCCAAAAAATGCCCGAGATATGCATCAAAGTTGAAAAACCCTATTTATACCATTATACAGCTTACTGGCATTTTGTCAGTTCACGGTCGGCTTTGAAGAGTGCAGAGGTGTTCCTGGTCTACCGACGATCATCGCACCGGACTCTGGAGGTAGGTATGGAGTGAGGGGAGTGTGGGCAGGCAGGATGCACAGAGGGTGGGCGCAGGTTGTGGGGGAGCAGGGAAATGGCGAGGGACTGTTTTCGTTTTTCACAGTTTAAAAAAAAACGCATTGTGGGACTTTTTTTTTTTGCAGGGCATTTGGCACACTGTGGTGGGCTCCCATCATGCCACTTAAGTCTTTTTTGTTGAGGGGGATTCTGTAGCTGACAGGGGATTGGGCACCCCCGTCGGCACATACTGAGGAGGAGGGACAAATGAGTCAAGAGGGATTGGGCACCCCCTCGGCAAGCAACTAAAGGGTGGGGGGACACATTATGCTGATGGACTGGGCTCCCCGTCGGCAAAATAAAAGGGGAACGGTGGATAAACGCTGATGGGGATTGGGTCCCCCATCGGCAAAGAAAAACTGTTGGGGGTGGCGCATGATGCTGAGGGGGACTGGCCACCCCTTCAGCATACATTGTACATGTGAGGGGGCACATTATGCCGACAGGGAGTGGGTTCCCCCATCGGCATTGTGACGGGCAGCAGAGGCAGTCACTGCCGCCATGTTGTCTGCACTTTGGGAGGCGTGTTGTGGTCACGCTGCATGAGAGCGAAGCTCTCATTGCAGCGGACCTTTTGTTTGTTCTGGTGGTCACATTTGGTATGCGTGAGATCAGAGCCTGCTGCTGACTGATTGGAGAATGAGGGACGCACCTTCTGATGCATGCCCTACATTCGCCCTATACTGGCCGCGCCTCCAAATGTGCTACCACTGCACGATATTGGCCACAAGCGCATGAGCCAACATAAAAATTGGACTTTCTAGTGTGCCAGAACATAGGGGAGGGGTTGGGGCACCCACTCCTTGAGGACAGAAGGCATGAAGTGTGGATACCTACAGCTTACAGTCCATACTGATGTCAATGGTTCTTGGCCAAAATTGAGGGGGTACCAATTCCAAAATGTTCCCTATAGTTTTATACACCCCCCGGCCCATTTGCTGTCATATTGCTCTGGGAACAGGAAATGGGATATAAGGGAAGAGAGAAAATAGAAGGCATATGCTTATTAAGGGAGAGTCAGGTGAAGTTCTTTGGGGACGCATGAAGGCTCGGCAAAACTTTTCACAATAATGATTGCTACTATTTTTAAGACTAGCGAAACGCAAGTCAGCAAGAAGGATAGATAGATAGATAGATAGATAGATAGATAGATAGATACCCACTGAAGCATTTAATACACAGAATGGGATTAGCACATAAGTGAGCAATAAATATACAGCATTATCTACATCATTTTAATTGAAAGGCTAAGCTTGTGGGTTGTGGGGCAGAGTCAGCCGTCTGAATACTATCTTTTTGTCGTCTTTTTATCTTTTTTGCTAGAATTGCAATAGTAATTTTACGATAATTTTGGTTAGTATTCAGTAGTAGTAAAGTAGTCTGCCCACAAGCCAAAAAATTTAAATGAGCTAAATAGTTGAAGACTAACTTAGTAATAATTAAGTATTCGGTTAGTAGTTAGGTAGTCTTAAATGCAAATGTATGCAAATTAAGGCAATGTTGTGATGATTAGATGATTACTTAAATGATTACTTCTGAATACCAATGAAGATTAATGAAGACTAGTTGAATACTTCTAAATAGTGGTAAAGTAGTAGTGGTAGTACTGTAGTACTCAATTAGTATTTATATAGTGCCATACTGTATATGTAATTTGTGCAGCATAGGCCGGGCGCTGTGCTCTAGCTGTGCTTGCAGCTAAGCCATCTGCAGGTGCTGCTCACAGGGACTGCTTTGAGCATGGGAGTATGGTCTGTACAGCACTAGTATTATGAGGGCAGGCTAGCTAGCCTGCCCCCACACACTTGCACTGTATACAGGCCATATGCATGCTGGTCCTTACTCAAAACCCGTCCTCGTAAGCTGCATCTACAGCTGGGCTAGCTGGCAAGCACAGCTGCTGTTGAGCATGCAGCCTACATGCCTGCAGGCTATCCTGCTGCATGTGCCCCTCAAAGCATAGGATGTATCATGGCTTGAGGGTATCCCAATCCTGTTATCCCCACCACTTCACTAGTGTAAAAGAAACAAATTTAAAGTGTGCATCTGTGAACACTGCAGGTGTGACTGTACTCTATCCCTCTGTGGCATGCAGAGTCTGTATGCTGCTCTTGTAATCTTCATGTGGCCAGGGTTTCATTTTGAGTGCCAGCTTTGGGCTGTACCGATATCCAAGTGTTGCTCAATAAGCACCCGTGAGCACATTGGCAGTGTAAAGCAATGCTGTTGCCTACACCGTCATTTTTCTGATGTTTCTACCTCTGTTAGTGCTCCAACATGTATTGGCACTTTAACACACTTTACTATAAAATGTACTGGCACTTTTACACACATCTCCTTAATGTAATGGTACACCAGTACCCACAATCCCCCTACTCTGCATGGTTCAGGAGATCCAGTCTGCTGGCAGAACGGGAATCGAACTGGATTCCCGCTGGCATCTTCCACTCCACTTGCATCTGGCTCCCTGTTCCCACTACACTTCTACATGCACAAGTGGGGAGGGGCAAGATAGGCAAGATTTGATGGCACATAAAAAGGTGTTTGTCCAGCTTCTTTAATCTCCCAAAATAAAAATCTTTATCTATAAAAATAAAACGATCTTTGGCTGACATTCAACCTGTTTGAAGAAGATTACATCAAATGGAGTGTCCAGATCTTTTGCTGTGCAGAACCACCTAAAGCGAAAAAATAATTGCTGAAGCTACATAGGCGTGTTACTTTATGACCAAAATGAGTGATGACTACATTTGAACATTAAAACACAGTTGCATACTACATTTCTTTACATCCATTAGAAGAAAACTGCAATAAATGTACACTTTTTCTAAATCCAATCTCAATCATGCTTATAGCTCTAACAATATTTGCGTACATTTAATGATGCTTGTCTGCACTTACACCTTAAAGCTGACAATTATGATGGTCTCCAAGCCACTACAGTTACAGATCAGTAAGCAAGTTATTACTGGACACACACAGATACAAAGATGTTGTCAGCAGATAAGAGCCTTGTGGCCCATCCAGTCTTCCCTATCCCTTCTTCTAATGCTTAAGGTACCCTAGATGCTACAAGGCCCCCCTTCACCCTAGCTTGACTATTCCCATGTGTGTCTATCACGCACATTCTTGAATCCCTGAACCATGACCACCCTGCCACTTCCTGTTGGAGACTATTCCATCTCTCCACCACCCTTTCAGTGAAGTAGAATTTCCTCCAGTTCCCTCTAGGTTTCCCTCCTTTAGACTCACGCTGTGCCCCCTTGTTCTGCTATTTCTCTTCATGTGAAAAATGCTCCCCTCTGGTATCCTGTTGATCCCCTTTAGATATTTGAAAGTCTCTATCATGCCCCCTTCCTTCCTGCAGGGAGTACATACTTAGAGCTCTGAGTCTCTCCTCATACGACTTATGCCACATCTCATACACCATTTTTGTTGCCCTCCTCTGTACAGTCTCCATTCCGTCTGTCTTTTTACAGATGGGGCCTCCAGAACTAAAAACAGTACTCCAGATGAGGCCTTACTAGGGAGTAGTACAATGGTACCACCACTTCCCTCCTTCTACGTGTTATACCCCTCTCTATGCACCCTAGCATTCTGTCACTCTTTTCAACTGCTTTGTCACACTGTTTAGACACTTTGAGGTTGTCTTCTATGACTGCCACTAGATTCCTTTCCTCTGTGGTGGCCTCCACTGTTACCCCATCTAGTTCATACTCAGCCCTAAGATTCCCCTTCCTTAAGTGCATAATCTTGCACGTTTTTGCATTGAAACCCAACTGCCATTCCTTGGACCAGTTTTCTAGCCTCTTCAGATCCATCCTCATTTTTATGTTTGCTTGCACGCATGTGCAAGAAACACAGTGCCATCATCCGAGTTTTCAGAGGTGTGGCACCCTGTCTTCTAATTCAGTCAGTGTGTTTGCAGGTGCGGCCACAGTTCGCCAGTGAATGCTGCAGCTGTCTATGACAGCAGTTGAAAATGCAGTGCTGTACAGTTCAACGGGAGAGCTATGCTTCAGTGAGCTGCAATAAGATATCGTGTGCTCATGCACTCCTAACACACACACATGCATGCATATTGCGTGCTCATGCCCCCCCCCCACTCACGCACTGTATGGTCGACAGGGGTGCCCAATCCCCTGTCGGCTCTGCTGCACTCCCCCCCCCAACAGAGTTGCAGGTGCCATGCTGGGAGTCCACCCCAGTGTGGCAACAGTGATGATCTCAAACCCACTACAGTTACATATCAGTAAGCAAATTATTACTGGACACACACAGATACAAAGATGTTGTCTGCAGATAAGAGCCTTGTGGCCCATCCAGTCTTCCCTATCCCTTTTTCTAATGCGTAAGGTACCCTAGATGCTACAAGGCCATACAGTTCAATGGGAGAGCTATGCTTCAGTGAGCAGCAATAAGATATCGCGTGCTCATGCTCCCCCCCCACGCACGCACTGTATGGCCAACAGGGGTGCCAAATCCCCCATCGACTCCACTGCCCCCAAACAGCCTCCAGCTGCCACCCTGGGAGCCCACCCCAGCATGGCACAAGTCCCGTGTCATTTAAGCAGAAAAACCTGCAAGAAAAACCTTCCTCGCTGACTGTCCTGACTCCCTCCCACCCGCACCCACCCTCTATGCAGCCTGCCTCCCCACACGCCACCCCACCCCATACTTACCTCCGAGTCCGGTGTGACGATCTTCGTGGACCGGGAACACGTCTGCACTCTTCAAAGCCGACCGCGAACTGAAGAAATGCCGGTAAGCTAAATAATGGGATAAATAGGGTTTTTCTACTTTGATGCTTATCTCAGGCATTTGTGGATATTCACCAAATTTAACATAGTTTCAGACTCCACTCATGAATTGTCACTCGTCATTTTGTTAATCGGGCCCAAAAGTTGATTTCGCGCTCACTGTGTGGAACCACCTTTCGGGACCAATTTATGAAACAACAGTGTCACAGTTCATGAGATAGGTCCCCAAAAACCTTATGTTGAAAATTTGGTGACCAAATTTCCAAAAATTACTGTTTTACGAGCATGTGTTGCGCTGTTCCTATGCACGCTCGTAAGTTCACGAATTTTCAACATGTTCACTCCAGATTTTCAACATAGCCATTTTACCACACCTCCTTATGAGCAGTATAGCTGTCATTTCTCACACCTCACCCATAATATGTTTCCGAGCATGTAGCACACAATGGCGCAGTCGGTGTGCAAAATCAATGTTTGGGACAGATTAAGAAAATCACAGTGACACTGTTCATGAGCAGAGGTCTTAAAATGGCTATGTTAAAAATTTGGTGAAAAAATTCCCAAAAATTACTGTTTTATGAGCATGCGTTGAGCTGTTCCTACACATGCTCGTAAGTTCACAACTTTTTAATATTTTCACCCCAGATTTTATCATTGCCATTTTACCACACTTCCTTATGAGAGTACAGCTGTCATTTCCATCCGCCCAAAACATGTTTCCGCCTCATGTAGCTTATATAACGGCGCAGTCGGTGTGCAAAATCAATGTTCAGGACAGATTTAGAAAATCACAGTGACACTGTTCATGAACAGAGGTGTTAAAATGGCTAAGTAAAAAATTTGGTGAAAAAAGTCCATAAAATGACTGTTACAAACGACCATTGTGCAGTTTCCATGCATCCTCATAAGTTCATGGATTTCTAATATTTTCAGTCCAGATTTTCATCACTGACATTTTTCCACACTTCCATATGAACAGTACAGCTGTCATTTTTCACACCATAGCCGAAACGTGTTTTCGCACTTCCAGCGCAGAAATGCGTGGTCACTGTGGGAAATCACTTTTCCGGACAGATTAAGAAAATCTCAGTGACACTGTTCATGAGTGGAGATTCCAAAATCCCTGTGTTGACAATCTGCTGTAAAAAATTCCCAAACTAATTGCATTACGGGTGCACGTTGCACATTTTCTATGCACGCTCTTGACTTCACCAGTTTTTTTAATATTTTCACTGCAGATTTTCAACATTGCCATTTTTTGCAGCCCCCCATGAACAGTACAGCTGTCATTTTTCACATCCTGTTAGAAATGTGTTTTCGCACCTGTGGTGCCAAATGGCGTAGTCAATGTGCGAAATCAGCTATCGGCCAACGAACTGATATTGTCACTGTTCATAAGGTGGTGGGTCAATATAAAACCCATGCTGAAAATTGGGACTGAAAATGCCAACAAACACCTGCGGCATTAGGGTTTCTGACCATAACGTCCCACCCTGTAGAGATTGACAGGCATCAGGGGTGTGACTTGGGATTCTGGCCTGTAATACTCATACCATTCCACAGCCTGCAGCCAGTGAGAGGCATCGAGGTGTGCCTTGGACTCTTTGGCCCCAAAGTTCACCCCTTTCTCCTATACAGGAACCATCTCACTATATTTCCTGATGGAATGGGATGAGCATAAGGGCCAAAGACTCCAAGGCACACCGTGACACTTGACAGTGTCTGCAGGGTAGGGTGTGGTGAAATGGCGTGTCTGTTATGCCTGATAACCCAAAGGCACACCCCAATGCCTGTCAGTCTCTGCAGGGTGGTAGTGGGGTTGGCTTCAGTTCAGTACTTCACTGCCATTCCTATTATGCAGTTCTCTAACTCCAACACTACCAATGCCAATGCCAGCAAGCAAACATTCGGCATTGACAAATGCTTGTTTCTATACCTTCTTGTGAATTTACCCTGTTACATAGCTGTGTATCATCTGCAAACAGGCTAACCCTCCCTTCTAGACCCTCTGCAACATTGCTTATGAAGACGATGAAGAGCTCTGGTCCCAGCACTGATCCCTGGGGTACACCACTTGTTACCAGTCCATCCTGCAAGCTAACCCCATTTACCATCAATCTTTGTGTTCTGTTACTCAACCAGTTTCTAACCCACGTGACCACCTCCATCCCCACCCCAAGATTTACCAGCTTGTGGATTCGTTTCCTGTGTGGGACTGTGTCGAAGGCCTTCCTGAAGTCTAGATAGGTCACATCTACCGCTCTGCCCTGGTCTATTTCCTTTGTCACCCACTCAAAGAAGTCAAGTTGGTCTGGCATGACCTCCCTGCCTTGGGTCCAGCAGTCCCCTTGTCTCTAGGTAGTCCACCAATCTTTTCTTAAGTAGGGTTTCTATCATTTTACCTATTATCAGAGTCAAACTGACAAGGTGGTAATTTCCTGCCTCCTCCTTGCTACCACTTTATTGCAGGGTTTCCACGTGTGCCCTCCTCCAGAACCATGCCTGTCCAGAACCACAACTGTTTCTAGTAATCCATTTAACAGCTTAGCCAGAGGTTTAGCCAGTTCCCCCCAGAGCTCCTTTAGGATCCTCGGGAGTATCCCATCGGGCCCCATAGCTTTATGCACCCTAAGCTGTTCTGGTGCTCTCTTTACTCTGTCCTCTGAAAAAGGTCTAATGTCCACCCTTATCAATTAATGAGGGACCATCCCCATTGTTTCCTTCTGTGAATACAGAGCAGTATTTGTTGAGAATGGTCACATTATAGGAACATACGAACATGCTAGCAGAAACAGACCATCTGGTCTATCCCAGTCTGCTCGAGTGTGCAGCTAGCACTTCTAGTTTGCAGCTGCCCCACCCGCCTTCCCTCTGTCGTCCCACAGCCGCCGCCCACCCTCACTGTCCCCTGTTCCCTGTCCCATGCCCTTTTGAAGCTGTTCGCAGATTTACATACCACCACCCATTCTGGTAGTACGTTCCATTTTGCTACCACCCTCTCTGTGAAATAGTGTCTCCTCATTTCCCTCCTAAATGACTAAAAGGGAGGTCGATACCAGTCCATTCACAGAAGAAAGGGTTTTGAAAGAAGTCTTGAAACTGAGGATGGACAAAGCAATGGGGCCTGATGGGATTCACCCAATAATACTAAAAGAACTAAGGGTAGAACTAGTAACACCACTGACTACTCTCTTTAACAAATCATGGAAGGATGGAGTGGTACCTGAGGACTGGAGGAGGGAAAATGTGATTCCACTTCACAAAAGTGGGAGCAGGGCAGAGGCAGGAAACTACAGAGCAGTTAGTTTGACTTCAGTGATAGGGAAAATGATGGAATCACTTCTGAAGGAAAGAATTGTTGAGTACCTAGAGGCCAGTGGGGCACAGGACCCAAGGCAGCATGGTTTCACAGCAAGAAGGTCATGTCAGATGAATCTAATAGATTTCTTTGACTGGGTAACCAAAGTAGTAGACCAGAGAGGGGCTAGGATATGGCCTACCTAGATTTTAGCAAGGCATTCGACACAGTCTCACACAAAAGATTAATATACAAGTTAGCCAGCCTTGGAGTGGGTCCCAAGGTGGTAGCCTGGATAAAAAACTGGTTGGACAACAGGACACAAAATGTAATAGTAAATGCAGGGTTTTAAATAGTTGATTAGCAGTTTTTTCCTTGGGACTATACTAACTGTACAGAAAGTATTTATATAGATTTTCTAGAAGTGCTGTGTTTGTTAAATACAGTGAGGCAAGAGCTATGCATTTTCATAAAGATTTAGCACTTTTATGAGCAAAACGCTAATCAATTTTTAGAGTTAAATAATCCCTGGTAAATGGAGTCCACAGTGAAGAAAGGAGGGTAACTAGCCGGGTACCGCAGGGTTCGGTACTGGGACCGGTCCTCTTTAATACCTTTATAAGTGACATTGGAGAGCACCTGGAAGGAAAGGTATGCCTCCTTGCAGATAGCACAAAGGACTGCAACATGGTTGATACACAAGGTGGGGTCGAAAGAATGAAAAGGGACTTGGCAAGGTTGGAGGAATGGTCAAATACATGGCAGCTAAGATTCAGTGCAAAGAAGTGCAAGTAATTCATCTGGGAAACAAAAGCCAGGGGAAGAGTACACAATGAGGGGTGAGTAAATAAATAAAGAGACCTAGAAGTAATTATATCAGATGACCTAAAGGTGGGCGAGCAATGTGAGAAGGCAGTAAGGAGGGCTGGGGGGATACTGGGATGCATAGGGAGAGGCATCAACAGTAGAAAACAGGAAGTTGTTATCCCTCTCTACAGACAGTTAGTGAGACCCCATCTGGAGTACTGCATGCAATTCTGGAGATCTCATCTCCTCAAAGACATTGACAGAGTGGAGGCTGTTCAGAGGAGGGCAGCCAAAATGGTGCAAGGTCTGCACCAGAAGACATATGAGGAGAGACTAAAGCAGCTTAATATGTATACCCTTGAGGAAAGGAGGGAGAGGGGGGACATGATAGAAACTTTCAAGTATCTCAAGGGAATTAACAAGGTACCAGAGGGTAGTATCTTTCAGAAGAAGAGATGTGCAAGAACAAGAGGGCACAGTTTGAAGATAGAAGGGGGACAGCTCAGAGGTAATGTTTGAAAGTATTTTTTCACAGAGAGAGTTGTGGATGCATGGAACAGCCTTCCTGAGGAGGTTGTGGAGTCAGGAACAGTGGGAGAATTCAAGAATGCATGGGACAGGCATAAGGCAATTCTAGTGGGGGCAGGAGGAAGTAAGCTGTTGATTAACTAGAATCTGCAGCTTATCCATCAGGTAGGAAAATGGGCAGACTGGGTGGGCCAAGCAGTCCTTATCTGCCGTCAAATTCTGTTTCTATGTTAAATCTTCCTCCCTCTATTCTTAGCCCATGCCCCCTGGTGTCCACCTTAACTTAATGACCCCATCTGCCCCAACCTTATTGATTCCCCTTAGATACTAGAATTTCTCTATCATGTCTCCCCTGTCCCTTCTATCCTTCAGAGTGTAAATATTCAGGTATCCCAGCCTGCTCTCATAGTCTATCCCCTCCATTCCGCATATCTTCATTGCCCTCCTCTGCACCCCCTCCAGTAGCCTGATATCACTCTTCAGGTATGGCCTCCTAAACTACACACAATACTCCAAGTGCAGCCTTACCAGCAACCTGTAGATAGGCAAGATCACCTCTCTTTACCTGGGTGAAAACACCCTTGCTATACACCCCAGCATTTTGTTCACTTTTGCAGCCACTCTCCTGCACTGGGAAGTGTTGTTCATGGTCCATGTTAAGATTACCCCTAGGTCCTTCTCCTCCTCAGTGATCCCCAGTTTAATCCCTCTAAGCCAGTATTCTGTCTTTGGGTTCTTCGCCCTGAAGTGCATAATCTTACACTTCTTTGCACTGAACCACAGCTACCATCTCTCTGACCACTCCTCTACAGTAACTTGCTTAGGTCCCCCTGCAGCTGCTTCCATCTCTCCTCTCCATCCACCACTGCTCCCATTTTAGTGTCATCTGCGAACAGACTTACCTTGCTCACCACCCCATGCACAATGTCTGATATGAAGAGCCCAAATAATACTGGTCCCAGCACAGAGCCCTGCGGCACCGTGCTCGTCACTGGCTTTGGAGTTGAGAGCTCCCCTCCCACCACCACCACCACCCGTTACAGCCTCCCACTCAGCCAGCTTGTAATCCAGTTAGTCATTTTTTCCCCCACCCATAAGGAAGTTAGCTTACCCCCAAGCCACCCATAAGGCACCGAATCGAAGGCCTTGCTGAAATCCAAGTGAAGAACATCCACCGCATGACCCTTATCCATCTCACCTGTCACCTAGTCATAATATTGTATCAGGTTGGTTTGACAAGACTTCCCTGAAATGAACTCATGCTGCCTCACATCCTGGAGGCCATTGTCCTCCAGGTACAACACCAGTCTTTCCTTTTGTATCTTTTCCATGATTTGCATACTATGGAGGTGAGACTTACCGGGTGATAATCACCTGGTTCATCCTTTGGTCCACTATTGTGTAATGGCATTACATGTGCCATCCTCCAGTCTAGTGGCACACATCCCAACTCCAGTGAGGTGCTGTACAGATCCACCAGTAGCTCCACCAACTCCTCCACCATCTCTCAGCACCCTGGGGTGGATACCATCTGGCCCTGGTGCCTTGTCTACCCTCACTGCCCTCAGTCCCTCTATTACTCTACCTCCCTCAATTCTTCCATCTGTCGCCTCCTCTCCCCGTCCCCACCCTCCCAGATCATGGTGGCAGCTCCCCTTCTTTCTTCTGTGAACACTGAGCAACAGTATTCATTCAGTGATTCTGCCTGATTCTCATCCTTTTCGTCCGCTCCCACCCTTTTTCATCCTCACCATTGTCTCCTTGCACTTCCTTTTCTCCTTGATGTATCTGAAAAAGTCCCCCCCCCCATTAATTCCATGCACTAATCTCAGCTTCCTCTGGGCCTTGGCTTGTCTCACTTTTCTGGTCACCTCCCTGGACCATCTTGCATACTGCTCCCTGTTCCCTTCCTTCCCCGTCCTCCTATACCTCTGGTGCGCCTCTCATTTTGCCCTCACCACCTCCACTACCTCGCTGTTCAACCAGCACGGTTTCCTTGTTCTGCTCCTCTTAGTCTGTGTCTTGGTGCAGACTTCCATTGTCTCTGTAATCCCCCATTTAATAATATCCCATTTCTGCTCCATGTCCATCTCCTGCCATATGCCCTCCAGTTTCCCTTTCGGTACTACCTGCATCCTCACAAAGTCTGCCCCCCACTGAAGTTTACCACCCTGATTACTAATTTCTCTGGCTCCATGCACGTTGTGATATTATACCACACTGTTTGGTGATCGCTGTTGGCTGGTGGGTCCTCCACCCTTATTTTTTCTTACTGCCTCCCCATTAGTCAATACCAGATCTAAAGTGTTCTTTAGCCTACTAGGCGCACTGACCAACTACGTCAGGAGACCCTCCTGGATCACATCCAGGAGCACTTGCTCCCTAGCACTGGAGGTGACCGGAATGCTCCAGTCAACTCCTGGCAAGTTGAAATCCCCCAGAATGGCCATCTTTCTTTTTCTACATACCTTTCTGATTTGTCATGCAAATTCCTGGTCAAGCTCCTCAGACTTGGACAGCGGCTAGTAAACCACCCCAATCCTCAGTTTCCTACCCCTTGAGTCTAGGAGCTGCAGTCAGATTGCCCCTGTTCTCCTTTATTCCCCCTCGTCACTTGTCCATTTGATCCCATCCCTCACACAGACTGCCACCTACCCCCCCTCCTTACAGTCCTTCCTGTATACTGTGTATCCTGGGATTGCCAGATCCCAGTCCCAGTGCTCAGCTGCCCACATTTCCGTGACGGCTGCAATATCCACCCTCCACACTGCCAAGAGAGCCTGTAGCTCAGCTGATTTGTTGCCTAAGTTTCTTGCATTCAGCAAGACCACCCTCCATCATGCCCCTTTCCTTTCATTGCCCTCCATCTCTTCCCTTCTACTCCCTCCCTCCCTTTTCAGCTGCTCCAAATCCTTCCCTGCTAGCTTGGAGGGGTAGGCTGTGACTCCACTCTATCGGATCCCTGCCTACCTGATGTCCACTTGTCACCCCCCCCAGTTTAAATTGACCATTGTCACAATATACCTCTCTAGTCTTTGCTTTAATATCTCCTTCCTCTCCTCACTCAGGTGCAGCCTATCCCTTGCAAATAGACTGTTATTATCCCAAGTGCTGCCCCAGCCACCCATGACCCCATAATCCTTAGTTCGACACCATTCCACCAACCATGCATTCAACTCCCTAATCCTCTCCTTTCTTACTGTGCTTGTGCAGGGTACTGGGAGCACCTCTGAGAAGGCCACAGACTCCCCAGTCTCCTCGCACAACCTTCCCACTTCCTCAGACCCCCACCCATGTTACCTCAACCGTTTCCCCCGCTAGGTCATTTGTTCCAACATGTACTGCAATGTGCTGCTTCCTCCTAATCCTCCTCGCACACCTTAGGATTGCCTGTCCTGCCTTCTTTGCCTTCAATCCCAGTATGGACTCAACCCATATCTGACTGTGCCTCTACCCCCTTGCTGCCCCATCTGATCCCCTTCAGTATGGAGTCCACCAACACAAGTACATCCTCCTCCTCTTTCCTTGTGCCTGTCGCCACCCCCCCACCCAGGTTCTCATTCCCAGGGCCACTCAAAATGGTGCTTTTACCATTTGCCCTAATGTCTTCCCCTGCCCTCTCAATTAAGACCCTCCCTCCTGTTTGACTGCCAACTGTAGGAACTGTACTTTTTACCTGTTTGTTTTAAGGTTGTATGTGTTGGGACATATATTTGTTCTGTAATTATTGTTCTGTTTTGATATTTTTAAAGTAAAGATATTTTTTTTTACAAATTATACCGCTGGAGTGCCTTGACATTTCTTTTTAAGTGGAGCTTTTAAAGGTCATACTGTAAGTACGCTGTGTATGGGCTTATTGTATACCAAACTGGGAAATGGATAGAGTTCTCTAAAAGTTTTGCATAGAGTTCTAAGGGTTCATTTGAAAGACCTGGTTGGGTGCCCATAGGCAAAGATATCTGGCCCCCTTAAGACAGAATTATCTGAGCCTGATAATTAGGTACGCTAACAAGAGGTTATCAGTTTGAATCCCTCCAGAGCTTAAAACTAAGGTGACTTGAACCCACACAGACAAGAGTGCTACCTTGTTCTGTTCACTGTATACAAATCATATGCTCAGAGATTGGCACTTTGGGAGTACAGGGCTGACCGGCTGAGCGAGTTTGTGACAGCCCCCATCCTTGTTATAGCACCCTTGAATAAATCAGATCTACCTCTTTTTCTGCTGTCTACATTGACTATGGTGTCTGTTTATGCCTAAGGTATTGCATAGTTGCTTTTGTCTTGCATTACCTTATTTTACAGGGGGTCCCCAGAGTCAAACTGAAGGAACCAGTCCTGGGGGTAAGTGTTAAATCTAGTGTATGTGTAAAACCTATCAGGGTGTTGGAAGGTAAACATTGCGGCTGTGTGGGCTACTAACAGGAGACAAGGGGGGTCACAGTGTCCCAGAGGGCTGTGGCCTGGTTAGTCAGACCAATACCAACCCTGACCTTTGGGTGGAGGCACCCTTCACTGAACCTAGGCCCCTTAACCTGCTACTAGCCAAACAGACAGGGGTAGTAGCCATTGAGATAGCGCCACCTAGGGGTTACACAAATAAGGTTTGGATGTATTTTTTCTTCTTGTTCAGCTCTCCAAACTGCTGCAGGTGGAGTACATTCATTTTACTAGATATCCAGGCTCAGGGCTAACACAAAATCTTGGATATGCACTACACCACAAAACAAGGCTTGAACTTGCTCAAGATAACACATGCACTATGTTCTACTGTGGCTCACACCACTATCTCTGAGCTAATCACATTCCTGTTCTTCTGTCACCTATGGCTACGAACGAGTGTCAGTTGACTCACCAGGGTTTCATGTCCTTCAAAAAACACTGGCTGAATGCCCTTCAAACAACACAGGCTCAATGTCCTTTGAACAGTGTAGTCTCAATGCTCTTCAACAGCACCGACTCAATGCCTTAAGAACAGCACAGGCTCAATGCCCTAAGAACAGCACAGGCTTGATGCCCTTCAAACAGCACAAACTCAATGACCTTCAAGCAGCATAGGCGTAATGCCCTTTGAGCAACATGGGCTCAATTCCTTTTGAATAGTATAGGCTCAATGTTCTTCAAACAGCATAGGCTGAATGCCCCTCAAACAGCACAAGCTCAATGCCACTCAAGCAGAACAGGCTCAGTAACCTTCAAAGAGCGTGGGACTGATGACCTTTGAACCACACAGGCTCAATGTCCTTCAAACAGCACAGGTCAATGCTCTTCAAACAGCACAGGTCAATGCCTTTCAAACAGCACATGCTCAATGCCCTTCAAACAGTGCATGTTCAGTGCATGAACAGCATAGGCTCAGTGCTCCTTAAACAGAGCAGGCTCAATGCCCTATGAAAATTATTGACTCAGTGCCCTAAGAACAGAACAGGCTCAGTACCTTTCAAACAGCAAAGGCCCAATGCCCTTAAACAGAGCAGTCTTAATGCCTTTTTGAACATCGCAGGCTAAACGTCCTTCAGACTGCACAGGCTCAATGCCCTTTAAATGGAACAGGGTCAATGCCCTTCAAACAAATAGAATCTAGTACACAACCCCCCCCCCAAATGTAGTAAATCTGAAAAGTAAAACATTTTTACTGTCTAAATTGGCTAATTTCTTACTTTATCTCCATGAAAAAGAGATTGTCTTAGTTATCAGATTGGAATTCCAATGTGAAGATGCCAAACCACCAGGTGCCAAGGTGGAACCCCATATGAAATGCCTACAGTGGCACTCTTAAATTGAGTGTATTGCCTAAACTGACTCCTTTAAAGTTAAGTCTTTCCACCTGGGCAATCAAAGGGAGCATGTTAAAAAAGAGTACCACAAGCTCCCAGACTCTAAACACATTCCAAGACTAGCACACTCTAACCATTGCAAACCATGGGGTTCCACCTTGGCATCTGGTGGTTTGGTTTGTTCACCTTGGAATTCCAATCTGATAACTACAAGAACCCCTTTTCCATT
This sequence comes from Neoceratodus forsteri, assembly GCA_016271365.2. NCBI lineage: Eukaryota > Metazoa > Chordata > Ceratodontiformes > Ceratodontidae > Neoceratodus > Neoceratodus forsteri. Next base: position 39,445,411 of record CM028134.1, read on the forward strand.
GAGATAAAAGTAAGAAAATTGTCAATTTAGGTCGTAAAAATGTTTTACTTTTTGGATGTACCATGTGAGAGTGCGTGTACACTGGACTCTGTTTGTTACATGCCGCAAAACCAGTAGCACCTCTTAGTAGAAATGTGATTTTAACTTTGTGAATATTTCAAAGGTTAGAGCATGCTAGGTGTGGAATATGCGAATGCCATTCAAACAGCACTGGCTCAATTCTCTTCAGACAGCACTGGTCAATGTCCTTCATTTAGCACTGGCTCAAAGCCCTTCAAGCTGCACTTGCTCAATGCCCTTCACACAGCACAGGCTCAATGCCTTTCAAACAACACATGCACAGTGCCCTAGAAACAACACAGGCTCAGTGCCCTTCAAACAGTGCAAGCTCAATGCCCTTTGCACAGCACAGGCTCAATGACTTTCAAACAGTGTTGGTTCAGTTCCAGAGCTGGGCAAATTTAGCAAATTCTGACTTCATGGAATTTTCACAAAATTTTACAAATTTGTGTGAGATTTCATGAAATGTTTTGGAATTTTCTGAAATTGTTTAATTAGTTATAACTTGGCCCCTGTTGAAGCTAGAGGTTTGCTGTTTGGCATGCACATTACCTGGTATGGGCCCAAATAGAGTAGTAAGTGTCATGACATTTGTATGAAGGGTGGAGAAGTTATTGGGGCTCAAATTCTAGCAATTTAATATTCATGTGAAAATTTCTGAAAATATTTCGTGCTTACAACTTGGCCACCTTTGGAGCATGATAATTAAAAATGTACATGCACGCTTTCGTTGAAGAGTCATAGAAACTGCTGAGTAGAGAAGTACTGATTATGTAAATTGTAAGTTTTAGCTATGACCTGCTCCAAAGCGACTTCCCCAGATCACTTCCGAACCCGGGTCACCAGCATGGCACCATGACATTCTGATGCTGGGCCATGGTGGTTGCCTTAAAGCCTACTATTTAGGGTCAATGAACCTAAAAACATTGGTGATATTCCATTCTCTAGCTTTAAACTGATAGGGGCTTAAAAGTCAGCAGTTTACTTAATGGCAAAATGTAATTTTAAAATGTCTGAATATTTGGAGGCTCATTTATCAGTCATCTTTAAACCTAGAGATATGAAGCTTTGCACACATATGTATGGCTATGGATAAAGTCACCATACCACATTTGATGCAATTTGGACAAACACTTTTAGTTTGACTGTCTATGTTCATGGAAGGGGTCTTGTCACCTACTGTTAGCATTCTTCACCATGTTGAATTTGTAACCTTTTGGACTGAATAAACAAATGTTCTTATACACCTTGGTACCAGTGCATGGTCGTTTGTTGGATGGAGACTGGGATGCTGTTGCTGTATTTTCTGTGAGTACTTTCCCATTATTGCTTTGGCACAGGTCTTTTTGCTGTGTGCAGATGCCTTTTTATGACTTTTAGTTTATGTAATTTTTAACTGTGATTTTAACATTTCCAAATATTTGGAGGCATATACCTCAGTCACTTTTAAGGATAGAGATCTGAAGCTTAGTACACTTCTGTATGGGTATGGGAACAGTCATCATACCGTATTTGGTACAAGTTGGACAAACACTTTTTAACTTAAATGGAAATTAACAAAATCAAAATTTTGGCTTTTGCCAAAATCTTGCAAAATTTTCACAGAAATTTCTCTAAATTTTACAGAAGTGAAATCAACATTTCACCAGAATTCTGCTGGCAGAGGAAAAACTTCACCCTGCCCTACTCAATGCCCTTAAAACAGTCCAGGCTCAATGCCCTTTCCACAGTACAGGCTCAATAAGCTTCAAACAGCTCATGTTTAATACCCTTCAAACAGCACAGCCTCAATACTGTTCAAACAGCACAGGCTCAATACTGTTCAAACAACACAGGCTCAGTACTGTTCAAACAAAACAGGCTCAATGCTGTTCAAACAGCACAGGCTCAATACTTTCAAACAGCACAGCCTCAATACTGTTCAAACAGCACAGCCTCAATACTGTTCAAACAACACAGCCTCAATACTGTTCAAACAGCACAGCCTCAATACTGTTCAAACAGCACAGCCTCAATACTGTTCAAACAACACAGGCTCAATACTGTTCAAACAGCACAGGCTCAATGCCCTAAGAACAGCACTGGCTCAAAGGCCTTCAAACAACACAGGCCCAATGCCCTTTAAACAACACAGGCTCAGTGCCCTTCGAACAACACAGGCTAAATGTCCTTTGAATGGCGCAGGTTCAATGTCCTTCGAACAACACAGGCTCAATGTCTTTTGAATGGCGCAGGCTCAAAGGCCTTCAAACAACACAGGCTCAATGCCCTTTGAACAACACAGGCTAAATGTCTTTTGAACAGTGCAGGCTCAATGCCCTTCGAACAACACAGGCTAAATGTCCTTTGAACGGTGCAGGTTCAATGCCCTTTGAACAACACAGGCTCAATGTCCTTTGAATGGCGCAGGCTCAATGATCTTTGAATAACATAGGCTCAATGTTTTTTGACCGGTTCAAATAGCACAGGCTCAAAAGCCCTTCAAACAGTACAGGCTCAATGCCCTAAACTGCATGGGATCAAACATTTTCTGAACACAAATCACTCTTTTTCAGAAAAATGAGCTGCTATTAGGAGCCAGGTTTTTCTCCAATGACTGAGGGCTGGAAATCAAACTGAGATGTGTGCAGCATTCAGAGTTCTCAGTCCCTTGCATCAGTGATTGGCTGCTGCAGGTCATGTGACTTGCCAGAAACTTTTATGTGCTTTGTATGCACTCTTTATAAAACAAATGCTGCTTCATGATGTCTAAGTGCCAACATGCAGAGTAATACAATTTTACAGTCTTGAACAAGCGAACAGTTGGCTTCAAGGGCCAGGTTGCCCAGTGTGAGTTACTAGTCAACCCTTGATACAATGAAGACAAGCACAATGGAGATGAGGACTTCAGGAAGTAAGATAGACACAGATGAACAGTATTCTTGAGCCAATAGTAACCACTCTACCAGCACAGCCACCTGATATTTTAAATGACAGATTGTGATTCAAGGGTTCTGTGATGGCAAATGACCTGAACTGGGTTTAGCACAACACCATCAATACCAGGTAACTATAACCATGTCTGACAGAGGACCTTGTCTTAGCAGAATACCTATCTAATATCAGATGTGCTCACACCATTGCCATAATGTATTTGTTGTCAAAGTAGAGAAGCAGATGTAATGTATGAAGCAAGCCAGAGGTATTCAGTCAGACACTCCCAACACTAATGCCAGACTTTATCATTAACTGCTGAAGGATAGAGACCAGGAGGAAAATCTGGGTGTCACTGGCCATTGTCATCATCCTGTCAGGCTGAAGGATGGATAATGCTTCAGATGACAGCAAGCAGGCAAACATGACACTGGTATGTAACAAAAAGACGATCTAACTAACCCAGCCAACTGCAGGCCCATTAACGTATCATGACTAATGTAAACTAATAAAAGCCATGATAAGACATATTCCCAGAACTGGAAACATTTGCTTGACTAACCTTCTTGACATTTTTCTGATGAAGTTGCAGTGGATGCTGACAATGACAGAGGCTGTAACATAAGTTATTCAGAGTTCAGTGAGTCTAATGTTACTTGATGGGCTACTAATTAAGATAAAGACAGTAGGGATCCTGGCAAGGGCATGGGAGGGAGAAGATAAAGAATTGGTTAGGAAACAGGAAGCACACATTATTTATGGACAGGGTGTATATTGTAAGACTCCACATATCAGTTGAGCAGTGTCCGTTGGGGGTTGGAGCTCAGATCCTTATTGTTCTTTTCTACTTCCACGGTAATATCAATGACCTGGATGCAAATTCTACCAGTCATTACTTTGTTGAATTAATGACATACTGTATGTCAGGGGCTGCAGTAGTAGGTGCAGTGGACAGGTTACAGGAAGTTCACAAAACTTGCAGCTTAGTTTGTACTACAACTGGACTTACATGCCTAGTGATTGAAATTCAACATGGACAAGTAATAGTAGGTAAAAAATGTGGTGATCTAAGATCACGTAGAGACATGTCTCATATAAGGGAGATTGTTTTAATGTGTGCTTTAAAAACCTAAACAGCAAGAGAGAATTCTGCCATTACATTGGACAAAGTTTTGAAGCAGAAGGAGGTGTTTAATATACCCATAAGAACACCAAAGCACACAATGATAAATTCTCCTTCAAAATGGCTGTTTGATTTTTTTAACATCATATGACTTCATATTTCTGAGTGGGAGCATTAAAGATGACCATGAAGGAAGCAATTCTTTTGTAGAGCAAATTGGAAGCCTTGGCTTATGCTATAAGTGCTCCCCAAACATTTTGGAATATTTACCTCCACCTTAAAGATATTATTATGCCTTAAAACATGGAATCTGTTGGCAGAAAAGGATCACTTGGCCTACTCAGTCTGCCCAGATGGTCCCTGCTTAGTTTTTCTCTGCAGACTCTAACTGGTGTCTGGCAACCCTCCCTTCTCCCTGCCCATTTCCTAATATTCTCCTATGTGCATCACATGCATGCTTGAAGCCACCTACTGTGTTTGCCTTCCCTTCATCCATTGGCAGTCTAGTCCAGGTGTCCACCACTCTTTCCGTGGCGTAGTACTTGCTCATATCTCTTCCAAACAACTAACCCCATCCAGCTTCATCAGATGCCTTCTGGTTCTGGTGCTATTATTTTTTTGAAAGAGATTTCCCTTCTGCACCTATTAACCCCTGGGAGGTACGTGTAGTTCTCTGCCATGTCCCCTCTCATTCTCCTCTCTTCCAGGGTGTACATGTTGAAATTCCTTGGTCTCTTCTCATAGGGCTTTTGGTGGAACCCTTGCACCATTTTAGTTGTCCTCCTCTGCACTGCCTCCAACCTATTTCCTTTCTGAGGTGTAGCCTCTAGAACTGGACACAGTACTCCAGGTGGAGTTTAACCACTGCACCATTTTAGCTGCCCTCCTCTGCGCTGCCTCCAAACTATGTCCTTTCTGAGGTGCGGCCTCCAGAACTGGACACAATACTCCAGGTGGGGTCTAAACAGCAAGTGATACAGTGACGACACCACCTCCCTCCTCCTGCTGGGGATGCCTTTTCCTATGCATCCCATAATCCCACTAGCCCTAGCCATTGCTTTGCCTCTCTGTCCCACCACTTTGAGGTAATCAGACATTATAACCCCAAGGTCCCTTACCTGCTTAGTGACTGACAGTAGCTCACCACATTATCTTCTAGGTTCTTGGGTTCCTATGCTGTAGGTGCATGATTTTGCACTTTTTGACATTGAATCCCAACTGCCATGCTCTTGATCACTCCTTGAGTTTCCCAAGATCCCTACATATTCTTTCCACCACTTTTGTATTATTCACTGTATTACAAATTCTGGTATCATCTGCAGAAAGGTATGCCTTCCCTTTCAGTTCATCTGTAATGTCACTTATGAAGACATTGAAGAGGACTGGTTCCAGCACTGAGCTCTGTGACACCACACTGGTCATTCTACCATCATTAGAGTGAGTGCCATTAACCAACACTCTCTGTTGCCTATTGATTAACCAATTTCTAACCCAGTTCACCACTTTGGATTATTCCCCTAGGCTGCTCAATTTCTTAATCATTCTCATTTGTGGTAAAGTGTCAAAGGGCCTTGCTAAAGTCCAGATAGGCCACATCCACTACCATCCCCTGATCCATTTTCCTTGATCACCCAGTCAAAGAACTCAGTCAGATTCATCTGGCAAGACCCCACCCAACACGTGAATCTATGCTGTCTTTGTGTTGTAGTCCCTTGGATGCAAGATACTCTACTGACCTTTCCATAACTTTTTTTTTACTTCAAAAATGTTTATTGGTTTTCAGCAACATAACAAGGAGATACAAAATCATACATACCCCATCATGCAAAGCATCATGGGCTGTATATGCAAATCACCACAAAATATTATGCTGGTTCAGCTTTAAGCAGAAATGCATGGTGCCGAAAGGCCTCTCACACAGTCTGTAAAGGGTGTAAACAGAAAACAGAGATACATGTTTCATCCTTCTAGGACTCGTCAGTGTGCCTCACCTATATGACACCCCAGTGGAATTAACCTGCTACCCTAAGTTTGTCTATCTGGGTTGGGTTGTGGTTAGCCCAATAAAACCAAAAAACAAGCTAAAACACAAAGAACCTTAGTGCATGAGCACTGAGGAAAGGGTTACCCCAAAGTGCATTGGCCAGGAAGCCAAGTTTCAAAGAAATACAAAATCACACATACCCCCATAATGCAAAGCATCATGGGCTGTATATGCAAATCACCACAAAATAGTGTGCTGGTTCATCTTGAAGCAGAAATGCATGAGGCCAGGAGTTTCATTAGTTGTCAAAGGGTGCCAACAAAGAGACAAACACGTGGTTATGTTTTCTGTTGGCACCCTTTGCAGACTGTGTGAGAGGCCTTTTGACACCATGCATTTCTGCTTTAAGTTGAACCAGCATAATATTTTGTGGTGCTTTGCATTATTTATTATTTATTGAAATTTTGGATAACACCTTTGAGAACAAGCTCATTTCATAGGTTCCATGTCAGACGAACAATACGTATTGGGAAAGTATGAGACGGAGAACAAACAAAACAAGGAATTATACAAGCCATTACAAGAGTGTATAACTAGATAAGTTCCAGTACATGTAGCATTGTACAATGTATGCCATGGTGCATATTTGATTAAAACCTGGAATTCAAAGGGTCATATTAGAGGGTGTGGGGTCTTATGAAATGACCCTTTACAGGAAAATGAGAACAGACTCCGCCTAATATCTCACCTGGATCTCACCGTAAAGGAGCTTTGGCTCAGTGGAGATATCCTTATTCATTTTTTGTATGAATAAAAATTTTTTACTACTTACTACTAATATCTAATAATCAACAAGGCAAGGGATGGCATCAGCCCAGGGGCCTCGTCAGAGGTGAGAAGGTATGGGACAAAGCATTTTAAAGTGAGCAAGGGAGCTCAGGAGATATAACAGGGGGAGGTGGCATGGGGGAAAGCCATAGAGGGGTGAGGGGAAAGAGTGGAAGGGATCAAGAGGAAATATGAAGGAGAATCATTAGCAACTTAGAACAGTTATTTACATGCCAAGAACAGTTATGCATTAGGTCAGGATAGCATAAGGTTAGACTAAGTGCTGGTCACCAGAATGAAGGTTATTGGAAGCAGTCACAACTGGCATCAGCAACCAGCTGTTGCTTAAGTTTAACTTTGAAGGAGCCCAAGGTGGATGCTGAAGTGATGTCATGGTGCAGCGAGTTCATCCATAGTGGGGCACGGTATGCAAAGGACCTTTGTCCCAGAGAAGTGTGACAGCCGGGTATATTAAAAATCTGGCTAGTAGAGCTTCTGGTGCAATGACGGTTGATAGTGAGAGTAATAAGCTTTTGCACTCCTGGGGGCATTTTGCCTAAGCTTACTTTTTTGGACAGTGAACAAGTTTGGTACATGGGTCTACCTTTGAACTGGAGCAAGTTAGCCTGAACGTACATGTCGCAGGTATGGGACAGATGGGCTGAGCCGGTAAGGAGCCGGCATGCTTTGTTGAGTACAACTTTGATGCGACATTATGGGGGTATGTATGATTTTGTATTTCTTTGAAACTTGGCTTCCCGGCCAATGCCCTTTGGGATAACCCTTTCCTCTGTGCTTATGCACTAAGGTTCTTTGTGTTATAACAAGGAGATAACATTTGTAGCATTAAGAATTAACATATATACAGCAACAGGGGTTATATATGTAAGTAATAAGCCAGAACAGGATGTGCATTACAGGATTTTAATGCACACCCCAGGGCATGCTAAGGCTCAAAGCCGCAGGCCAAGTGTCCTTATGCCCCTGGGAAGTTCATAAATGTCCTTTAATACACACCCTGTCGTGGCTTATTACACTTATAAAATAGCAGAAAAACTCTTTCAATAAGTACTTTAAAAAAATGTATAGTTTATTTCCAAGCAAAATCACTTTCTTAACTATAGCTGTAAAATTAAGGTAATTTTAAATAAATACTCCCTTTTCTGTGTTTTCTTACTGTGTGTTGCATTTTGTCTGCATGTAGCACTGTGGTGTTGTGATCCCTATTTGTGCTCTGTACTGTGCATGGAGTCTCTAATTTTTTTTTTGTTTTGTTTTTGTATTGCATGTGCTCTATTTCTGTTTTGAGTGCTCGAGTAGGCAGCCTCCCCCACCCCGAATAGTAGGAGTGGAGCCAAAGAATGAAAACAGCTTGTAAGTTTGTTTATTGTGTGTGTGTATTTATTGTAGCTCTTTCCCATGCCACCTTCATTCTTTACTCAACTAACTCACACTGACACTGCCATGTTCATCTCCCCCCCCCGCTCTTGTCCTTCTACATCAGGAGTGTAGAAATTAGTGACAGTTCAACTGCTGGCTTATGCAGCTTATCCTGCTTTCAAAAATGCACCCTATCCCTGCAGAGGAAGATGATTCAGCTTTTCCCGCTATGCGCCTGATCTGCACAGAGGAGGACGGATGGTTGTCAAGCCATCTTCAGACATAGTTACGCTGAAGAACCTGTTCATTCCAGCACCTGCCCCTTGCAGAGCAAAATGGCTGATGAGTTTTAAATTATGCTTATCTGAGTTAAAGCAGTAGACTGAGGCAAATAGAGTTTTTTTTTAAAAGGCTAGAGGATGGGAATGTATTTCCCATTGGAAAAATAAGAATGATCAAGGACTAGGGAAACATTAGGCTAATGGGGGATCATGGGAAAACTATTGTTTTTAAAGTGGTGGCCACAGAGTTAATTTTAAGGTGTGAGGAAGTGATTTATTTTATGTAAATGGCGAGGAAAACTTTCAGAGTGTGTACTGAATTAGAAGTTGTTGTTTGTTTCTTCTTACAGTGTCAACACTGTATGTAAAATATTTTTAAATTATAGTATTACAAAAGGCAAAGAATCTCAGTATGGTGGCTACTGACTTTCTTTTTTTTTAAGATGCTTAGTGATATCTATGTCTGTGTTATGAGGCTTTTTTTTAGATGAAAATGAGATTCTGCAGCTGACCGTATGTTTCAAGAGATTTAATGCACGGTCAGGTGACATCTCTCGGCCAATTAAATTTCTAGATTGTTTCTTGACATTTTAAAATATCTATTTTTAAAACAAATGTAATAAAACAGATACAGATTTTAAAAGTTATACATTAAAATGTGTGTGTTCTTTTGTTGGCTGTTAGCTTCAATATGATATTGCCCTACCTTTTTGATCTTTCACGAAACTGCAATAATATGGCCACATTTTAAAGGGACCCTGTCAACCCCCTGAGGCCTCAAAGTGTCCCTAGTTTCAAGAAAAACACATTGTATGATTGTTCACATTCTGTAGAGATTGGTGATGTGGCTGGTTGTTTTTTGCTGATTCTTCTTTCTTTTAAAAAGTGAAAAACAGACTGCCCATCATATTGGTGTTACCACACAAAAACATGTTTGTTAACATTCCTTGATCAGCTCCCATTGCATCTTTCCTGGAGTTGGGAACAAACACCCCAACACAGTTTAGACAAAAAATGATGCAGGAGTAGGAGACATGGGACTTGTAGGAGACTATCAAATTACAAGTGACCGCACTGTTTCGGGGTATTTCTAAAGTTCAAGAAGTATCTGTAAGAATAGGGAAGGGGAAGGGGAAATTGTTTAACCAGGAAAGGCACACTAAGCTGGAGCTTGTTCCTAGGTGCAGTCTGGGAGCACAAGGAAGTTAAGTGACTTGCTCAGGGTCACACAGTATGCAAGTTTTAAGAATAGATCCAGGATTTGATACCAAACATGGTTGGTTCAATGTTCAGATACTGTGTGAGAGGCCTTTCCGCACCATGCAACTCTGCTTAAAGTTGGACCAGCATAACATTCTGTGGTGATTTGCATATGTAGCCCATGATGCTTTGCATTGTGGGGGCATGTGTGATTTTGTATTTTCTTGGTAGAGAAGCTGAGTAGTGAGTAAGGAATAAAAAGCCCAGCACCAAAGGTGAGCAGAGTGCCGGAGAAGGAGGAGGCAGGGGAGGATGCTGGGTGATTCGCAATGCAATAAGTGGGGAACTGCAATGTGAGGCTGGACTTTACTGGAGATGTGGGAGGAGCTATTTCCCCACATTGAACCTCGGGCTTTAGCCCTCCCATTCAATGTTTTGGTGACTAGAGTAGTGCCTGTGTATACTTGTAATGTTTTGAACTTTGGCTTTACTCTATTCCCACTCTTGGTAGGGAAGCCAGGTAGTAAATAGGGAATAGAAAACCTAAAGAGGTACCTCCTCCAACTCACAGAGAGTATGAACAGTAGCACGCAGGAGAGAAAAACCCCACCAGGTGGAAGAAACCTCTGATGACCCATGGCTACTGACCCGCCCTTCCACAGGGCAAACTAAGAGAGATAATCCTAGGTTCTTACAACCATATTGTAATTCAGAGTAAGGTGAACTGTTTGTAGAGATGACATTCCATTTTCAGAGTCTCTTGAGTGGTGCGTTCAGGAAGGTTGATTCTGAGGTTGGGGAGGTAGGTCAATTCTGAAGGAATGTCTAGATCCCGAATATGGATTAAGTCCAGCAGGAAATGGGGTGAACGTGGTCCAGAATTCCAGTGTGATACTGGTTGATATTCATTGGGGTACAGAGTCAATGCAAGCATGAAGAGCATGAGTTGACTAAATGAACTGCCAGGCTCCAAACTGTGGGAAGTATGATGAGTTATGAAATCCATAAAGTAATCTGTCAGACTCTGTAGAGGGAGTAGGCAAGATAAAGTGCTTAGTTCCTTTGGAGAGTGGCAAGTGGTTCAAATGTTTGCGATGTTCTCAGAAGAGCTTGATCGCAGTACTGATTAAGAGAATGTAGGAATTGAAAAGGCTAGATGGTGGAGTAGGAGAGGCTTTGGCATCTGGATTAGGGTCTCAAGGCTTGGAGTTCAGCAATGTGCAATATTTCGCTATGCAGGCATCTATGGAGATGATCAAGGATTCGGACAGAAGCTTTAGATACCTGGTAGGAGGGGGTAACATGGAAAATTTCAGACCAATAAAGAAAGTGTGGTATGTTGTAAAGATGGTAACTGGATATAGATAGGAATGATTGGAAAGTTCAGTACAATACGTTTGAGGGCTGAATAAAGTTATTGTTGCTATAATGAGATTTGCATAGGCTCATATTCAGGAAGGATTGCTAGTGCTGAATGGTGGATATGGGTGTTGCTGTGCCATGGCAGGAACTTAAGTGGCCATGATGGCTTTGCATTGCTGGAGTATTCAATGTCAGGATACTGTGGGGAGCCAAAGAATGGGTCTTTGAGTAGGTCTATAGGCTGATGTGGCAAAGGGAAGTTGAGAGCAAGTATAGAATGCAATAGGTGCCAAGCATGCTTAGTCAGATGTAGGACTGTTGTGGGGCATAACTGAGATAGTGAGACAACTATTTCAGTTGTGGATGTGCAGACTGAGGAATCAATGGAAGCCTGTTCTCAGTGACGGTATTCACAGGAGGGAGTATGGGAGGTAAATCCCAATGGATGAGTTAGAAGGACCACTGGATGGGTAGCAGGCATGATTTAGAGTAACATGATGAAGAGATGTAGATAACTTTATAAATTATGGTGATGTCCAGGGGCCAGAGAACAGGTGCTCAGACAGAAGAACTTTAGCAAGGCAGCGAGGCACCGGATATCCAATAATATGTGTTCTGGGATAGTAGCTGGAGAAGGTCTTAGGAACATCCAATGGCTAGTCAGGGAACACAAGGTGAATAATGTTATCAAACAGAGTCAGCACTTTTAGGAGAGGACTATGAGGAGAGGGTATAATGGATGATGCCAGTACTGCTATGAGGTATCCTGCAGTTACCGTTATCCTTTATGATGATGATTATTATTATGAAGTTGGTATATCTCAGAAGGAATTAGGGTCACATTTCCAGGTAAAAAGATAGGAGTGAAGGAGACTCCACTAAATCTTGGATCCTATGAAGACATGGGAGGTAGTGATGCCCATACTGCTTGAATTAACAGAATATATAAGGAAGCATCCTGCAGAGTTGGTTGAGAGATGAGATCTTCTATAGCCCAGTTGAATGGGATTCCAGAAATAGGTTCTGGGGAGGCTATTGGGAAGCATTGATGATTCCATGGTGACATAAGAGTTTATAGGACATGCTGTTCAAGGGATGTTGCTAGAAGAAGGTTTCCTCAGGTGAGTAGAACAGGTACTCCATAGAGCATTAGAAGGGGGCTGTTATGATGGCTGAAGCAGGAGTACGAGACAGATGAAGTAGTAGTTGTTCAGGCTGGGATTCTGGACATTGATAGTTGTAGAAATGCCCAAAAGGAGACACAGCAAACATGCAGAAGCCCAGAACTGCTAGGGTGGTGAGGAGGAAAGCAGCAGTCCTGGGAAGGAGGGAAAAATCCAAGCAGAAGTCCACCAACTGAAGGGTGGAGTTGGATAAGTAAATGGCTGAGGCCGAGCAGTACAGACATCGGCAGGTGCAGGAAAGGTATGGGACTGGGGCAAGCACCAGAGCAAACCAGAATAGAATGCAGAAAAGCTGAATCAGGCCTCATGGGAGATCCATGGCAAACCAAGAAGTGAATCCAGGTACAAGGTGCTGCGAGGTTGAGGTGTGAGGGTCCCACCTTCAAAGGAGATGATGAAATGGAACAGTTGGTAGCAAGGTGCAGCAGTGATGGGGAATGGATTTCCACCTCTGAAGGAGTGGGTGAACTGGAACTGCAGATACGAAAAGCACTGGAATTATTGCTGGAAGACCACTGGATGGGATAAGGGGAGCATCGGGAAAAACTTGTAGAAGGCTTCAGGCACACATCCTTGATGAGGAGCAAATGCCACATATCCAGCCGGAAGCAAGGAGAATGCGGGCAGATATATTCAAGAGGAAGGCAATAGGGAAACATGGATATCCGGCATAGCAACAAGGGAGGAGATGGCAGCATGTAGCTGAAGGACTGAAGATTGGATGAAGTTGAGCTGGAAGTCAAGCCACAACAACGAAGCCCAGGAGCACAAGAAGAGGTGGAGGACAAGCAGCAAGGAAGTCCAGGAGTCTGTCGGATTGAGTGGAGGTGGAGACAGAACAAGCTGGTGGGGTCCAATCCAGAACGTAAGGAGGCCAAGGCGGGGACAAGTACATTGAGTACATGGAAGTGCAGGATGTAGTCAGGTGATGTAGGATATTTAAGGCAAATGGGGTATGGTGGTTCCGTTCCTGAAAGGAATGTGGCAACTGGGTATCAGGTATAAAATGCAGTTGGTTGAAACAGTAGATGTAAGACACAGGCTCCCACCCCGGTCGTCGGGGTGAACTAACCTTTACTCGATGCCACACCAGGCAGAGTTAGGGACAGAGACTGTCAGAAGTTGGCTGGGTATAAAACTGGTTGAGACTGGAGGTGGAAGAAACAGGCTCCCATCCCTGGTAGACAGGGGAAGCCTACCTGCACTTCTGTGCCTCAGTAGGCAGAGTTAGAGAAGAGACTGCCGAACTGCTGGTATGGGCTGATCAAGGAAAGGGCAGCTGACAGCTGCATAGTAAGAGGTAGGTAAATAATAGAAGCAGGATGAAGGGGAAGGTAGTAAGTAAGGAGTGAGAGAATGGGAGGAGGAAGACACCTTAAATGCCATCAAGGTGGAGCTAGGGAAATCCAGTGAGGAGCATGCAGCACAGAAATGGAATGCAATACATATCAGAAGGCTGAGTAGGCTGTAAGGGTAATGATGTATGCAAGGGTAGCAGGAGCCAGGTAGGAAAGAAGGCAAGGCAAAATCATATAGCTTACATAAAGCATGCTCCTGCTAATTGGAGCCACGATGCTCCACCGTGACACCCCAGTCCCCCGCCATGGGAATAACAGGGGAGCCACAAGCTGACCATCCCAAGACCAAACAGCAACTGGAATGTTGGGAGGGTAGGAATCCAGAAGAGGCTCCAGTACTGGCAAGGGTCCAGGGAAGGATGAGCCACAGGCATATTGGGGAATGGGAAGCAAACGAGGACTGAGTGAACACTATAAGGGGTGCAGAAGAGGAAGCGTGCATGAGCGGTGTAAGTAAGTGACATTCTGAAAGGTTAGAAAGTACCAGGGTTAGGCAAGGTAACACATACAAAATAGGCCGAGCAGAGTATATGAATGCCGTGACTAAGAAATGGTAAGATAGAAGCAGCACAGATGTCTGGCATAAACTGCTAGGGAAGGATGACTGAAATGAATGGCTGAGCGGGAGAATTACTGAGAAAGTGCAGATGCCAGACTAGGGCAGAGATGGCTCAGGATTGGTAAAGTAGAAAGGGCATGGAGATGGAGGCGAGTACCAGTTTGAGGAGCGAGAAGCCCAAAAGAAAACATCGAGAGCACAGGACAAGGGCAAACAAGGGACGAGGGTGGGGGAGGCAGGAAACCAAGCACCAGGAAGGAGGAGCAGCTCCAGGAAGTAGAGAGAGAAGGCAAACAAAGAGAGCCATGGGACAAAGGAGGAAGGGAAGATGGAAAACGCCATTTTTTTAATAGGAAATAAAGGAGGGAAGGTATGCAGAGACACAGGATAGGGGTGGCGGGGGGGGGTGCTGATGGGACAATAGGAGCAGAAACAAAGGCACAGAATCACATTGAAAAACTGAATAGCATGAGCAGCATGAGAAGTGAGTGCAAAGGCACTCCAGGCCCCAGGAACCAGATCCTCGAAGAAAATGTCCAAAGGTCAAAGTCAAGAAATAGTAGAATGAGGAGGGTAGTAGGTGTGGACATGTGTGAACAAGATCTGGCACGAGAAGGGAGAAGGCGATCCGGAAAGCTAACAGACAAAGCAATACCCAGAGAACAATAAAGCAGCCACCTAAGAAAGGCTGAATGAAGTAATCAGCAATCCTGGAGGCTCAGAAATTGGCCGGGCTGGACGTGGACACAATCCCCAAACAAGAAGCTGTACAGGAGAGAATGGGAAACCAGACAGTGAAAGTGCTAAACAAACAGAATAGCCACAGGGGCAGAAACAGCATAGCAAGGGCAAGGAGGAAATACCCAGAAAGCTCCATGCAGGGCCCTGGGGAAAACACAGCAACCAGCGGGAGTAAGGAACAGCGAGCCGGGCCTACAGCAGCCTGCCAGAGGCAGCAGACATGCAGCACCAGGAGCAAGCGGTGTCCCAATTGGTAGGCAGATCAAAGACCACCAATCGTCAGGCAGACCAAAAGGCCACATGCACCAAAGTGAAGGGAGAAGGCAGGGAGGCAGGATAGTGCTGGTCAAAATCATTGGAACACAAGCTCTGAACAGCACTGCAGGCACCTTCCCAAGCCAGGGGAGCCGATCCCTGGGGAACAACAAGGAAACAAAAGCACACAGAAATGAGGAAAGCAAGGCAAGGAGGTAAGGAGTGAGAACCAGAGGAAGGGGGGGAATGGCACGGGAGTGGAAAGGGAGGCAGCAGAGAAGGAACAGAAACAGGGAGGGGGAAAGAGACAAAAGGGGAAAGGGCATGGGACAGGGTCTCCAAACAAACCAGAGTGGGGAAAATGAAAGAAAGAGCAGTGGCGGAACAGAGTGAAAAATGCAGGAGGAAAGGAAGCAGACAGAAAGGGAAGGAGGCACAGTGCCACAAGCTATGCAGGAGCCCAGCGCTTGCAAAGGGGGAGGATTCACAGTGCACTATGCATGGAACTGCTGTGGGAGGCTGCCCTTTATTGGTGATGTAGAAGGAGCTATTCCCCAACATTGAACCTCGGGCTTTAGCCCTCCCATTACAACTACACATTTGCGTGCATTTCAGTTCTACTAAGCAAGGAGACAGATAAAACAACCAGCAACATCAATGAATTTTAGAAAAGATAAAATGTGGGGTTTCAGCTAAACTTAATATCATACAAAAATGTCTGAGTGTCCATTTAACACCCTAGCCTAATTCATGACAAAAGGAAAGCATTCCTTCTCCCTATAAGATATCTTTAGATCTGATTTCTTTAGAATTGCAAGAATGGGTTCCATATTTCTTCAGATTGATTTTGTTATTAATTCCATAACTAATTTGTTCATTATCGCTCTCGGGGGCAGCAGTCGTCACAGTAACCATGAGTGTAAAGATAAGCCTTGTTCTGAATGACTGCACATACACTTTTCTATATAGTGTATGGTGCTTCAGCAACAGATACTGTTTAGTTAACAAAACACATGGATTTTGTTTAAAATCTTTACTGCCAATACATTTAAACTGTGCAAATACAGCATTTGCAAAAACAACATAAAATACATGCATTCTACAAATTGTGGTCCTCTGGGCAACGGCTGCAGCTCCTCAGAAACTATAAAGAAACACAAAAGGGAGACAGAACAAGCATTTGTCAATGTCGAATGTTTGCTTGCTGGCATTGGCATTGGCATTGGTAGTGTAGAAGTTACAGAGCTGCATAATAGAAATGGCAGTGAAGTATTGAACTGAAGCCAACCCCACCACCACCCTGCACAGAGTGACAGGCATTGGGGTGTGCCTTTGGGTTGTCAGGCATAACGGCCACACCATTTCACCACACCCTACCCTGCTGACACTGACAAGTGTCACGGTGTGCCTTGGGGTCTTTGGCTCTTATGTGCACCCCATTCCATCAGGAAATATGGTGAGATGGGTGTGCTATAGGAGAATAGGGTAAACTTTGGTGCTGAAGAGTCCAGGGCATACCTCGATGCCTCTCACTGGCTGCAGGGTGTGGAATGGTATGAGCATTACAGGCAAGAATCCCACGTCACACCCCTGATGCCTGTCATTCTCTACAGGGTGGGGCGTTATGGTTGGAAACCCTAACACCTCAGGCATTCATTGGTATTTTCATTCCAAATTTTCAACATTTTTTTTTTTGTGACCCCCACCTCAAGAACAGTGGCAATATGAGTTTGTTAGCCGAAAGTTGCTTATGCACAGCGACTACGGCATTTAGCACCACAGGTGCAAAAACACATTCCGAACAGGACGTGAAAAATGACAGCTGTACTGTTCATGGGGAGGTGGAAAAAATGGCAATGTTGCAAATCTGCAGTAAAAATATTAAAAAAACTGGTGAAGTCATGAGCGTGCATAGAAACTGTGCAACGCACACCCGTAATGTAATTAGTTTGGGATTTTACAGATTGTCAACACAGGCATTTTGGGACCTCCAATCATGAACAGTGTCACTGTGATTTTCTTTATCTGTCCCGAACAATGATTTCCCACAGCCACCACGCATCTCTGTGCTGAAAGTGTGAAAACACATTTCGCCATGTTGTGAAAATGACAGCTGTACTGTTCATAAGGAAGTGTGGAAAATGCCACTGGTGAAAATCTGGACTGAAAATATTACAAAATCATGAACTTACGACAGTGTGGAAACTGCGCAATGCTGACTCATAACACAGTCATTTCACGGACTTTTGTTACCAAATTTTCAACATAGCCATTTTAAGACCTCTGCTCATGAACAGTGTAACTGTGATTTTCTTAATCTGTCCCAACATTGCTATGCACACTGACTGCACCATTGTGCGCTACATGCGGAAACACATTTGGGGTGACATGTGAAAATGGCAGCTGTACTGTTCATAAGGAAGTGTAATAAAATGGCAATGTGAAAAATCTGAGTGAAATATAGAAAATTTGCAAATTTACGGTGTGCGTAGGAATTGCGCCTGCGCTAAATAAAAGCTCAGTCATTTTAGGAATTTTCACCAAATTTTCAACATATCCATTTTAAGACTCTGCTCATGAGCAGTGCCACTGTGATTTTCTTAATGTGTCCACACATTGATTTCACGCACCGACGCGCCCATTGCGCATCATACGCGGAAACATGTTTTGGGCAAGATGTGAAAAATGACAGCTGTACTGCTCATAAGGAAGTGTAATAAAATGTCAATGTTGAAAATCTGGAGGAAAATATTGAAAATTGCGGAACTTATGAGCGTATGTGAAACCGCGCAACACACGTCAGAAACAGTCATTTTAGGAATTTTTCCACCAAATTTTCAACATAGGCTTTTTGAGAGCCCACCTTGTGAACAGTGGCAGTGTCATTTCATTACTCAGTCCCGAAAGGTGATTTCATGCAGTGACTGCGAAATCACCCTTCGGGCCCGATTAACGCCATGTCAGTGAGAGCATTCATGAGAAGGGGTCCCAAAAACCCCATGTTGAAAATTTGGTGCAAAAATTCCAAAAAATGCCTGAGATATGCAGCAAAGTAGAAAAAAACCAGTCTATCCCATTATACAGCTTACCGGCATTTCCTCAGTTCGCGGTCGGCTTTGAAGAGTGCAGACGTGTCCCCGGTCCACCGAAGATCATTGCACCAGAGTCCAGAGGTAAGTATGGGTGAGGGGTGTGAAGGCAGGGTGCGAGTGGTGGGCGGGTGGGGCAGAGACTGCGAGGGACTGTTTTTCAGTTTCAGGTTTGTTTTTTTTAAAAATGAGGACGTGGATGCCACGCTTGGGTGGGCCTCAGTGGCACAAGGATGGCTGGTGGGGCATGGAGCCGACGGGGATTGGGCACCCCTGGCCGGTGATAGCATATGCCACGCTTGGGGGTGGGCTTCAGCGTGGCACCCTGTATTCTGGGGGTGGTGGAACTAGTGGAGCTAACGGGGATTGGGCACCCCGTCCACCATATTTAGTGTGGCCAAGCTGGGTGGGCACCCAGCGTGGCATATGGAACACTGTTTTGGGGGCATGCAGCACAGCCCGATGGGGATTGGGCACCCCTTCCGCTACACAGTGGTGTGCGTGGGGGGGATGTAACATGCAGTATCCGCGGCGCAGGTGTGTTTTGTGTGTAGGGGGAGCGTGCATGAGCAGGTGATATCTTATCGCTGCTCACTGAAGCGTAGCTCCCCCTTTCAACTGTACGCCACTGCATTTTGGAGCTGTCATAGACAGCTTGTGCAGGCATTGGAGAACTGCGGCCCTGCCTGCAAACACACTGACTGAATTGGAAGAGGGCTGCCACACCTCCGAAAACTCAGATGATGGCACTATGTTTCTTGCACATGTGTGCAAACAAACATAAAAAGGAGATTTAAAGGATTTTTAGAGACTTATATACTGTAATCGATGATTATCTACTGTAGTGCATTTTGCAGTAATCCCCCATGGCAACTTGCAGTAAAACACATCAATCTGCAGTACCGTGACCTGTCAACCCCTCCCCGTGCCACCGCCACCCAGCTCTGTAAAATCAGTTCACCACTAACCCTTAACCCCTCACCCCTCACCTCCCTTGCTATGATCTAGCAGGCATTGACTAAACACATTTTGATGGATTAAGCAGACATTCAATTGCGCTAACCTCATTCACAATTGGAAGATGAATCCTGGATTATGGTGATTCTCCTCTGTTTCTGGACTGTGGCTGGGCTCACAACTTGAACGGCGACTCCACGGTTGAAAATACAGCCATTACCAAAAATGTGCAGGTTGCCCAAGTCAAAAAAGAGATGCCCGTTTCCTTGTGCAGAACCACACTGAACTGTAGACTGTGCCATAGACAAGCTAGGGGGACCAAGGTGAGAAACAAAATTTTTTGACACACTCTTTGAATTACGCTTTTGCTTCTCCTCTGAAAGGAAGGAATAATTATTAATGGACTGAACATTTCTGTGCCCTGACACCTGTACAATTCTGTGGGGGGGGGGGGATGTTGCTGTCCACTAGCCTCTGAATAGAGGTCTTTCAACTCAAGTGGTTTATCTTTTTTTCATCAGGGATCCCTACTACCAGCTTGATAGAGCACTTCATGGAACGTATTTTATTCACACCAACTGTCATTGCACGGTACCACCATGAGAACCCAGGCTTATGATTGAGAGTTGATGCCAAATAAAAGGGTGCATCTGGGTCCAACATTGTTAACGGCCTGTCTGCTTTGTACTTTAGATACACTGACACTGGGTCTCTGTCAGTATTCGTGCTTTGGTTCATATGCAGCATAACAGGCCACACATCTCTGGCGTTAACACCTGAGCATGTCTATGTCTGCCACTCGTACTCCAGGTAGACAGTACCATCCATGCCAGAACACAGCTGCAGGTTGCCCCACATCAGATCATATTGCTCAGTAGTTCTAAGGGTGAAATACAGCCTGATATTAAAGAACATTACATTAAGGAGGGTGGTTGGGTTCTGTACACCCAGAGTTCCAGTACTGTAAAGCTTCTTAATGCCAGTATTACTTAGTACTTCTGCACAATGTAGCTTGTTGCCTTTTCCCCTTTTCTTTTTAAAGAATTTCTGTTTGGCAGTTAGTGTCTTAATTGTCTCTGGGAAATGTGTTTCAGCTGCTTTGAAGATAACTTCCTTATGCTCTGCCTTCTCTAGATGCCTGTCTACACTCTCAAGCATTCCTCTGAGTGTTGATGGCTCATATTCTGACCCATCTGGAAGTCTTGCCTTGTAAATAAACTCCGCTAACAAGGGGTCTAACGCCGTGGCTGGAATGTTTTGGAGAGCCTTGTGTTCGTCGTTGTCCCTTAGGAAACTGTGAATCATATGGACATCATTTGCTGTTTTTTTTTTTTTTTGCTGTTTTTTGATTCTCCTGATACAAAATAAACTGCAAACAATCCAACGTTGGCTTAGACAGTACCGTAGCAGCCATGGGTAAATAGAGAAGTTGTAAATTCAAAGTAAACACTATTTACTTCAGTAAACAGACTGTTCCAGTGAGCGTTTGTGGATATTGAATGAAACTGCTTTTGAATTTGCTGGTTCTGCGGTTGGGGAGTTTGTTGTGTATAGTTGCCACGGCAACTGTTTATTTGACCACGGTCTTTAAATATCTAAAGGCAGTGAACAGCCTCAGCCCAAATAGGGTGTTCCAGCTGAGAGAGGAGGAGGCCACCAGGGGGCATTACATGAGACTGGTTGGCAGGAGTTTCAGGGGGGAAGACTAGAAGATGCTACTTTACCAAGAGGGAGGTGGACCCATGGAATGCACTACCTGTGGAGCTGGTGGCTGTTGATACAGTGGAGGAATTCAAGAGGGGCTGGGACAGATATAAGGGGAAGGTAAAGCTGAGAAACGCCAGATCGGGAGGTGAAACTCTGTTGGGGGATGGGATCAGGGGGATTTACAGGGGAGGAGTGGAGGGCAGCAATGGTGTCCTGACTCGGTGCTGATTTTCAGGCTGACTCGATAGACCTTTAGGCCTACTCTGCTGGCATCTTAGTATGTTAGTATGTCACTATAGCGCACATGAACAACACAGTGCGACTTACGTACTGAAGCAGAATGAAATGTGGTTCTGCTGCAGAACGGACGTCACTGCTGTTGCAGAACCACATTTTGACCAGCATGGAATTCAGTGTAGAACTACATTCTGCCATACACTATAGTCCCATAACATATGGAGTAAAGATGCCTGTTTATGTCCACATCTCCAGCAAGTTCCATGTGCCAGTTTCTCCATCTCTACTAATATTTTCTGTACATCAAAATAGCAATGTAACCCCATATCATTTTCCCATTTCTGCCAAAGCCATGGCTGTGACGTCTGTGTGATATAGTTGCTAGCCTCTTCCCTGCATGCTGCCCTAATGTAGAAGGACCATGTCTGATCTCCTCCAGTCCTCCGGAAACACACCTGATTTCAGTGAGCTGGTAAATAAAGCTGTCAGTGGGGCAGTCAGCACCTCACCGAGTTCTTTCAGTATCCTTGGGAATATCCCATCCAGTCCCATAGCCTTGCCTACTTTCAGAGCTGCAAGTCCCTTCTGGACCCTTTCTCTGAAAATGGACTTGTGTCCTCCTTCCCTCCCCCCCCCCTTCCTATGCACCCCAGCATCCCAATAGCATTTCTGTCTGGCTTGTCACACTGAACAGCTACCTTGAGGTCATCAGATATGATGACCTTGAGGTCCTTTTCTCACTTGGTGACCATAAGTACCCCTCACATCCTATAAACACTTCCTGGGTTTCTCCACCCAAGGTCCATGACCTTGCACTTTTTGGCATTGAAACCCAGTTGCCGCACCTTAGACCACTCCTCCAGCCTCAAGCTCCTCTGCAATGTCATTTATGAAGACATTGAAGGTGGCAAGACCCAGCACTGATCCCTGCGGCACCCCGCTAGTCACTTCTTTGTTCCCCCAATTGCCTGCCATTCACCATGACCCTCTGCCTCCTATCCTTCAGCAAGTTTGATACTCAGTTTACCACTTTCTCCCCTACCCCCAGCTTGTTTAGTTTCTTCACTAGCCTCCTGTGTGGAACATTGTAGAAGGCCTTATGGAAGTCAAGATAGTCCACATCCAGTGCCCTTCCCTTGTCCTTCTCCCTAGTCACCCAGTCAAAGAAATGTATGCGATTCACTTGACATGACCTCCCTTTGTGAATCCATACTGCTAGTTGTCCTGCAGCCTCTTTGTCTCCTGAAGCTTCATTGATATTTATGGTCACTTTCCTGCAGGACTCACTCTGCCAGCGCCAGTCATATCTCTTTATAACTTACCCAACAAGAAGGCATTATTTAATGTAGTGCAGAAGAACATTTTAATACAAATAAAAGAAAAACTCTTCAACTTTTTTGTGTCTCATAACTTATTCTCCAGTTGTATAATCACAATAGTTACTCCAAAGTGTGGGCTGGGCTTGGATCTACTCTGGTGTGGTTAAGCCACTCGGCCTATAGCCTTTTCATCAACCCACACTAGGCATGGGTAAATCCCAGCCCAACCCTTACCCTTTCATGGATTACTGCTTATCTATTGCAACCTCCCACTTTGTTGCTCCCTCCCTACTTCAGCACACAGTTCCTCATCTCTCTCTCTCTCTCTCTCTCTCTCCTGGTGGCCTGTAAACCACCACTATGTGAGTCTTCCTGTCTGATAACTCTGTGAGCTGAACCCACAGGGATTCTACCTCCCCTTCCCCCCAACAGCAGCATCCTCTACTGCCTCAATTCCTTTTCTGATGTAGATGGCCACCCCTTCAAGTGTATCCATTCCTCTATCACACCTATGTAAGGTGTAGCCCGGTATTGCTATGTCGCAATCATTATTCACACTGGCCCAAGTTTCTCTAATGGCCACTGGACCCAGCTCAGAATCTGCCACGAAAGCTTGGAGCTTAATAACCTTATTAACCAGACTCCTGGTGTCAAGGCATACCACCCTCCAACATGCACCTGTACCTGTATTGGTTTTCACTTGCCCTACGCCATCACCCTTCTTTAATAACCTTGGATTCTTGTTGTTCCCCTTCCTTTCATGTCTATTGCATCTACCATGCCCTGATCCCTGGACTTGTTTCTCCCATCTATTTTTCCCTGAACACCCTATCTCCTTCCTCAGGGGAGTCCTGTCGAGCATCCCCCCCCCATTCTTCATCCACAGTAGAATCCCTAGCCCCAGTCTCCTCTGCAGCTAGCTTAACCATCTGCCAATGTTGACATCAGACTTCTGCCCTTACACACTAGGCCCCTCTCTTTTCAAGTGAAGACCATCACCTTAAAAGAGCCTTCTGTCCCAGAACCCCCAAAATCACCTACAAAGTGGTTCCCCCTTTCCTGTCATCACCCCTTAAACCTCCCAATGAACTCCCTGATTTACGCTCCCTTACTCTATCCTTCCTATTCTCACCACCCCAGACAGGAAGGACCTCAGAAAAGCCTAAGGAAGCTGAGTGCTTCTTCAATCTGTCCTCCAGCTTCTGGAAGTCCCTCTTCATCTCCAAGGACTAATTCACCAGATCGTTGATACCAAGGTGCACCAGCGCTCCCTCCTCCCCCTCCTCCATTATCCTCCTTATCCTTTCATATCCTATCTTATCCTATCCTGTCCTGTCCTGTCCTATCCTATCCTATCCTGTCCTGTCCTGTCCTATCCTGTCCTGTCCTGTCTTATCCTATCCTATCCTATCCTATCCTAGCCTATCCTATCCCACTCTCAGATAGCTGATGCTCCAGACAGGCATTTGACAACCCCTTCCCCTCCCCCCTTACCTACCACACTCTCCACCCCTCATCAAGCAACCTCTATTAGTTTTCTATTACTAGTAAGTCCCCCCGTCCACTCTATGGAAGTGATCAGTTTGACTGAAAAATGTAACAGGAATCTGAAGCAAACACTTTTGAACAATAAAAACTTCTAACATTTTCACATCTATCTACTGAGTGGGTCATTTGTCCAATTCCTGCTCTTCTTGTGAGGTAAATTCAACAGATTTCACCCGAAGTTCAATTTGGTCCATGGGAGGTCAAAGAAACACAGTAAATGTTTGACTGCTTTAATTCTTTTAGGACCAAGCACTTTAATTCTGTGCTTTATGATTTTTGCTGTAAGGTGCTAGGGACTGTTCTTAAGGCACAACTTATTCAAGTAAATGTATTGCTATTTAGTACTCCCTTATATGTTCTGTTACTACAAATTTCAGAATTTCCTGCAGCTGGCATCAGAGCAGTAGGCAGCAGTGAGAGATTCAATGCACTGCAGTACATGTTTAAGCAATAAGGCATGACAGGGTGTGTGTTGTTGTGGGATAACGGCACACCGTGGGAAGTGAAGCCAGAGGGAAAGCAGAGGACTTTACTCAACCAAGAAGTGCCATCATTCCACAATTACGCACACCCTGGAATGCCTTATTGTGATTATAAAATGGCTTCCCTGACTTTTTTATTTTAGGCCCAAGTAATGAGGTTCATAAAGTTAAGCATTTCTGACCTGTGCTGTTGTGCTGGGATAACAGCACGGTCATGTGACTGGACTCCACCAATCACAGTACAGTATTTCACTTACCCATTTTAAGAGAGTTTTTATAATCTCCAATGAGATGTTTTCTGGTTCTGCTTTTCTTCAGGGGCCAAGTACCGTTCTATGTGACTTTTTTAGCCCAGGGATGACAGTGGGACCAGCAAACAAAAGATTATATCTTAGATAAACTCTAACATGCTCTGTAGGCTGTTGAATCTCTCACTGCTGCCTACTGCTCTGTCAGCTTCAGGGGAATTCTGGGATTTGTACTAACAGAAGACGTCAGCCTAGAAGTAAACAAAATTAATCTGATACAATCTAAGATACCTCAGTAAACAGTAAGTAAGCCAAACTGTTTTTGCAAACAAAGTGCACATTGGGTCCAGCCCCACACTTGAGTGTGGGGTCCTTGGTACTGACTGTTCCCCTTTAACTGTGTACTCAGTTCCCCTTCTTCTGTGGTGCACCTGGAAACATGCTATCTGCAGCGCAGTATGCCCTACTGGTCAAATCATTTTAAATAAGTAAATAAATGGAAACGTGGGATAAGAAGAGGTTAAAACATTTACAAGGGGACCCATCTAATGGAAGCACACCAAAGGCTCAATAGGTATAGAGACAAAGTAAGCTTTAGTTATTACTACTTCAGATGAAGTGCGGAGTGTTAGGGCCAGGAGGCATAAATAAATGTTGAAGAAATGCAAATTCAGAACAAATGTTAAAACTTGTGCTTTTTTTACTCCATAAATAATCAATGTTTTCAACAGTTTACTAGTTAAGGTTCCTTGGCACAGACCTTGGGGCCATTCAGAAAGTAATTATGTGTCACAATGGGAAATGTGCTTTACGAATGCAGTCCAGCTTCTGTGAGCGAGAGCACAATGTCCTTTTCTCTCTTACAGCATTTCTAATGCTTTTAATATCATACACAAGAAATTACTATACCTCTCAGCTGACCCTCATTGAAGGGTGTTACTAATTTTTACTTCTTGAAATCCTTCTATCGTCTTGAAGAAAATGCAGTACACTGAGTTTATAAACAGAATGTCCTATCACTGTTTGATCAGGCTCTCTCTTTTAATAGCAAACTATACAGCAAACCAGAACAGTAGTTTTCATCGGGTGCAGCTAATCATGACACTCCATATCTGATGATTATCCCAACAATTTGAGCAGTTGTGTCTCACACAGGGGTGATTTAGGGTTAAGAGGCATGATCGGTGTAATTAAAATGTTACCGAGCGGGCTACCTGTCACTTACTCTGGAGGCATGGTGCACTCGGTGCTTACAACTGGGGACAGGCAAGCTTAACCAGAAGCATGGTAACCTAATAATTTAAGGTTGGAAGGAGCTGTATGAAAACCAAGTCAGCCTCCACACCATCCACCTCTATCAGGGAGTGACAAATATTCTGTACGACCATGTACTCATTTTTAGGAATTTCCCACCCCCACCCCTACCCTACTCAGTATAAAGGATTTTTCTATCAAACATTGTGTCTCCCCAGTCTGCCTGCTTTGTTCACCCCGCTATAGGATACAATATGGTAAACATGCCTTGATCTATAGGGGCCCTAAAATATGGAATTTATTGCCTCAAAGCTTTTGTTTATGCTGTGGCCCTCTTCCTTCTTTTGAAAACCTGAACCAGTTGTTTTTTTGCTCCAGCAAGCTCCCCACAGATTTGCTGGATGTTAAATTAATATGTATTATATGTATATTGATTAATGTTTGTGGCATGTTCTATGTATAATCTCAAATGAGTTGTACAGGACCCCACTGAAAATGAGCCAAGGCTCAATGGTTATTTCCTGAATAAACTGCTGCTACCCAGAGTGCAGGGCCAGTGATTCCCTTGGCAAGCAGAAATTTGTCCAGTCTTACTTTGAAGGCTTGTGCTGTCTCAATGTCCCTTGCTTCCACTGGTAGACAGTTCTGCAGGCCCACTACACTCTGGATGTCTTCTAGGTTATTTTGAATAATGTTTTGAACACAGACCCAACGCAAGATTTCTGTGGCTTTTTTTTTTGTACAAATGTTCTTTGTTAGCATGTGTCATCATGTGATATGGCATTCACATTGTACGGTTCCACCTTCCTATATACGCTGGTAATGCCTCCAGCCCATCTAACCCTCTGCCAAAGTCCTTTGCCACTGAAGTCCCTAACAACTACCCTCTTTTTCCAATAGTTCAGTCTGAGCCACCAATAGCTTGTAGCACTTTTGCTCATTTGCTCCACACTGTTCCTCAAGCCACCTACATTTTATGGATACCCAGTTCATTTGCACTCTTGTCACACTGAATGTAAAACCTGTATTCCTGTCACCTGTATGCATAACCTGTACCTTGAATTTGCCTATTACCCAGGCATTTTGTATCTTGCCTGTTGCACTGCTGTTTCCCTATATGACATTTCTGTACCTATGTATTTGCCCTTACCCCTGGCAATTTTGTTAATGTTTTCTGTTTTTTATCAGTGTACTTGTGCTGTTCTACTGTAGCCTGACTTGACACTATGTATTTGATGTATCATGCCTCCTCCACCCCCTTCCCTGGGTCACCCCTGGAAACAAGCCTCGGCTCAGTGTGCCTCTCCCGGTTATCAACTTTTAAATAAAAGAAAAGAAATATATGCACATTTCAGACACAGTCTTCTGCTCCCATCCCAGATCTTTGGGTCTAACTTTAATTTTCTTCAAATATTAGTGTATCTTCCAGGTCTGCACATGTTCTCAAACTTGTTCTGTATTCTAAACTATTATGATTAATAGGAATTATTCTTAGGATGATGACTATAAACCATAGATCCTGCCCCAGTAATGTCTGTTGAGTGCTCAGTGCTCCCTGCTCCCTTGTGGATTACTTGGGTTTGTGATGCAGATGTGCCGGACCATACTAGACTGGAGATGTTCTAGGACCACTGCAGAGGCAACCCATTCAAGCTCCAGGGGTAGAGAAGGAGCATTCTCAGTACAACTGTGCATGCAGTGGTGAATATGCTGTGGCACAGGATGTTGTGGAGGGGACCATGTGATGTTCTGCCCCTTAGGAGCAGTACATGTAAGATATTACAAGAATTACTGGGTGGTAGGGGAAGCTAAAATTGGAAAAATCCACCATTTGCATGAATGACACCAAACTGCATCCTCATGCCATTAGTTCCTGGACCTCCCCCAGCCCTTGTAGGCATCAGCAGTGAACTTCAGTAATGCCTTGGGAGTACTCCTACTCCCTGGACCTGAGACAGGAGCTGGAATTTCTAGTTGCATGCCACTTAACCAGCAGTCATGTCCCCAATTTGTTGCGCAGTCCTTTGAGGTCAGTGAGAAGGGCATGAGTACAGACTGAAGGCTGAGGAGTCCATTAAGGTAAGCATGTCAGCGATGGGAAACACACTGTCAATTAAAATATATACCTTTAACCTTTATCAGCCCATTTATTGCCTAAAGCAATTTTCAACAGTCTCACTGTGTGTGTGTCTATATCCCTGTTTAATTCATCTCATTCACCATACCCCACCAACCTCTTTGGCTGTAGAAGACTTTTTAACTACTCTCCAGCAAAATACATTCCCACTATGTGACCAGAAAAGGAAATAGACACCTCTGCCCTACATTTAGAGATCCTATTTGGTGAAAAGGCTCCCAGAGAAAGATTCTTAGGCAAATATTCCACCTTCACTCATGAGTCTCCCATTTCATTATCTGTTAGGCTCTTTCTAACACCTCACAAGCTCACCTTATGCCAACAACAATGTGTTTATGCATGGTCAGTCCCTACATAGAAACATAGAATTTGTCGGCATAGAAAGACCACTTGGCCCACCTAGTCTGCCCAGTTTGTCCCTGCCTATACTGTCACTGCAGATCAGCGGCTACTCCCCACCCCTGGTTTTCTACTAATATTCTTTTGTGACTATCCCATGCATGCCTGAAGCCCTCCACTGTTTTCACTTCCACCACCTCTGCTGGTAGACTGTTGCAGGTGTCCTCCACTCTTTCAGTGAAGAAGTACTTCCTCACATTCCTCCTAAACCTTCCCACTTCCAACTTCATTGCATGCCCTCTTGTCATGGTGCACCTTCCCTCTGATTAATACTCCCATTCTATACCTTCTTCACCCCAGTGAGGTACATGTAGGTCTCTATCATGTCCCCCTTCTCCCTCTTCTCTTCCAGGGTGTACATACTGAGATCCTTCAGTCTCTCTTCATTAGAGCTGGGTGAAGTTGGCAAACTTCACTCCATAAAATGGGCAGAGGTTAGAGGAATGAGCTGTGAAAGACCTTGGTACATCCAGTAGACCAGACCTGAGTTTGATTCTCACAGCCTCCACTTGCATACTGTGTGACTTTGTGCAAGTCACTTAACCACCCAGTGCTCCCAGGTCGCCCCTGAAAACAGGCACTTGTGCCTAGTGGGCCTTACCCAGTTACCAAAGACTAAAATAAAAACAAAAAAAATTGTGAATTTCATGTAATTTGCGAAGTGCAATCTGTGAAATTCATATAATTCACGGATCACAAAGTGATAATTTTTACTGCGCAGTGTGAAATTTGTATAATTCACGCATCACAAAGTGATAATTTTTTACTGTGCAGTGTGAAATTTTGCCACGAAGTGCAGAATTTCTGCATGAAGTGTGGAATTTCACCCACGAAATTCAACACTTTGCTGAAAAAATTCCACACTTCATGGAAAAATATCTCAATTCAGATGAAGTCAAAGTTTCCCAAACCTGGGGAAGCTTCGCTAAGCTCCGCGAACCGGTAAATTTCATCACTTCGCCGGTGAAGTTTTACTTCACCAAATCTCTACTCTTCATAAGCCTTTTGATGCAACCCATGCAACATTTTAGTTGCCCCTCTACCCTCTCTATCTTCTGCAATGTAGTCTCCAGAACTGTACATAGTACGCAGGTGGGGTCTCACCAATGATTAATATAGGGGCAACACCACTTCTCCACTTCTGCTGATGATTCCCCTCCTCACGTATCCCAGCATCTCAAGTTTTCTCAGGTTTCCATTCATTCTCTCCAACCCCTATAGAGTATCTGCCCAAAAGCAGATTTTGGAATCATCTGCAAAGAAACATATCTTCAGTTCCATTCTTTTTTCAGTTTAATATGCTTTATTGATTTTATATGAACGTCAACAAAACACAGTAAAAATCACCATAACAACAATAGACAATTACAAGAATAAACCATATTAAAAAAGCAAATCAGTATTTAATACACACACACACACAAGAAAAAAACAGTGGTTCAAAGTCCCTCCTCCCAGTACTGCACCAATTATCCTTAGGATTACTGGACTAGACAATAAGAAGTAAACCACATAATACAAGAAAATGTTACATAAAATAGTGCATATGTATTCAAGTAGTAGTTACCCCCAGCATATAAAAATCTTCATTGTTCCAAGAAAGCCTGAGATCTGTGCAGAATATTAGCAATGTGCAATTCTGCATTTAGGGCAATAAGGAGATCTGCGTGCCACTCTGTCCAAGATGGGACAGAATCTGACTGCCAGTGCCGTAATAGACCCTTCATAACAGCTGCAGCATTCATTGCTGTACAGCCTTTCTGAGACCCCTAGGAGGGACCCTGTAGGGTTCACACTAAACAGATTTCTGGCATGAAGGCAGATGCCAGCCCAAGAGAAGGCACTAAGTGAATTTTATTAGAATCCCAATAAGGGCTACCTTATCACAAGTCCATAACATACGTAATAGAATGCCTTCAACCTTGTGACATTGAAAACAAAGGGGATGATCTTGGGAGCCAGCTTGATGTAGTTTTTGCGGTGTATAATATATATTATGTAAGATGTCAAACTGCTGCAGTCTATTCCAATATTGCTTGATATAGTTATATGAATGTCAACAAAACACAGTAAAAATCACCATAACAACAACAGACAATTACAAGAATAAACCGTATTAAAAAAGCAAATCAGAATTTACCACACACAAGAAAAAAACAATGGCTCAAAGTCCCCCCCCCCCCATCGGTACTGCCCCAATAATCCTTAGGATTATGGGACTAGACAATAAGAAGTAAACCACATAATACAAGAAAATGTTACATAAAATAGTATATATATTTAAGTGATAGACACCCCGGCATATAAAAGTCTTCATTGCTCCAAGAAAGCCTGAGATCTGTGCCGAATATTAGCAGTGTGCAATTCTGCATTCAGAGCACTAAGGAGTTCAGCATGCCACTCTATCCAAGATGGGATAGAATCTGACTGCCAGAGATGTAATAGAACCTTCATGGCAGCTGCAGCAATCATTGCCATACAGCCTTTCTGAGACCCCTAGAAGAGACCCTGTAGGTTTCCCACTAAACAGATTTCTAGCATGAAGGCAGATGCCAGCCCAAGAGAATGTTCTAAGTGAGTTTTATTAGAATCCCAATAAAGGCTAACTTATCACAAGTCCATAACGTATGTAATAGAGCTCCTTCAACCTTGTGACACTTTAAACAAGGGGGAGAATCTTGGGAGCCAGCTTGATACAATTTTTACGGGGTATAATACACTGTGGGCTGGATATTCAAACTGCGCCCAAAATGTGCGCAATAGCAGGAGCAAACACAAGTCCATTGCGCACATACGCAATAGACGCGGTATTCAAATATGTAGCAAGCCAAATTGCGCAACCAGCCAACATCTGAATATTGCACAACCTGTGCCATAGTGCAACCAGGAAGGGGAAGCTGAGCAGATACGATGTGCTATAGCGCAACAAGGGCAGCCCAGCTGAGCAGCCCAGAGGTGCCATAGCGCAAGCAGGGAGCCCCCCAGCAGCAGAGCAATGGAACTGCACAACCAGAGAGGTAGGCAGGGGCCCACCACCCATGCCACAGATGGGCACAGGAACACACTGCAGAACTGACAATGCACCCCCACATCCCAAGCACAGCACAACTGGTGGAGGGACGGAATATCCACCGGCCCATGGGGATAAGCAAACAAAGCACAGCTGGGCCATGTTGCCCCAGCACACCCACTGGCAAGCTGAGACTGCCACACAAGGGGGGCAGACCACCCCATTGTACAGCAGCCCCCCTGTGCACAGCACACCCTGCTCTGTGACCCCAAGACACCCCCCATGAGCAGTGACCATCACTGCAGGAATCCCCATGCATACCCCCCTGTCACACTGCAACCTCATGTACCACAGAACCATACAAGCCAGAGCCACCATGAGCACCCAGCAGTGGGTGGCAGCACTCAGCAGTGCAACAATGGCAGACATAGTGCCAACACACACAACCCCCCTGAGGCACAGCTAAGAGACCGAACATGTGTCGCCACAAGTGTTACCCCACACGGGAAAGGGCATGCTCCTGACACCACTGCCATTGATACAGCACCCTGCACAGTAGACAGGTGTCACAGCATGACTCACGATGAGCCACAGCAGCCAGAACAGACACCCACAGTGGTGCGTGGAAGCATGCAGCACACCGGATGCAACACAGTGCAGGGGCAAACACACACCTATACCCTCGGGGACACCAACACAGGGACGCAGTAGTGTGGCAACCAAGCCCCCAGTGTGGGCACATGTAAACTGTACACACACAGCCTGCAGTCCACCATGGCACAGGGGTGACACCCACCCTGTGCATGTACTGTGGCCCTGTACACCACAAACATACGCCTGGATCACAAGTCACAGACAGTGGTGCACAGCCCCCACAACACACACAAGACACAGCATGGAAGTGGGACAGCAACTGTGGAGGCCACAGTGTCACCCGAGGCAAACATGCACCTCACCGGTGGCAGGTGGCAACCCAGTATTGTGATGATCACAGTGGATGACCTGCAGGGACAGCCCCCACTGACAAGGTAGCAGACCTGGCAGGCCACAGACATGCAAGGGTGTCAGCTGCACAGGCCAAGGACAGCTTGACAGGGGCACAATGGATACAGAGCAGGCACCATGGAACACTGCACACAGCAATGCAGTGCACAGGGAACAACACACACCACAGATACTGACTGAAAGCCACTCCCACACCAGAGACACCTCCCCCCCCCCACACACACACACACACCCATGACTAAACCTCCCCAGATGCCATGCACACCACTGCAACTGAGCACCTATAGCCAGCTGCAAATCAGAGACCACCACAGTATTCATATCAAAATAGCTGTATTAGAAAACCAACAAGTACAACAACAACATCAACATCTATTTACATATATACAAAACTGGGGTGGAGGTATGGGTACAAGGTAGGGGTGGGTAAGGGGCAGGGGTGAACAACTGGGAGAGGGAAGGCGGGGTGTGAGGGTTAGTCAAAGGGAGGGAGGTAATGTCCAGCTACTGGTCTCCGGCCTGCTCCCCTGCTGCCTGGTGCTGGTCCTGGGGTTGCCGTCTCCTCCGCACCCCATGCTGCTGGAGGTCCTGCAGGATTTCCAGGGATTCTGTGGCCACCCGCAATAGCTGCTGCATGGATCGCTCTATGCATCGGAGTATCTGGACACCTAGGACAAGGGATCAGAGTCAATGGGTGTGACTGTCCATCTCTCTGCAGCCCACCTATCATGTATGGCATACAGCCAAGTGCCCCACTCCTGTGATGGTGTGCCCCCACCCACAGTGACCGTGTGCACAAGACATGCCCAACCAGGCAGCAACAGCCATGTGTACCACTGCACACACACACACCACCCATGTCCAGCACAGCATAACCAAGGCCGTACAGTAATGTGGCTATGCAGTGGGCAGGCAGTGCTACAGCCATGTGTCCAGTGCACGCATGGACCACCAGTGACGCACTCCCAGACATGCAGTGTCACTGGACAGTGCTGACTGTCACATGTCGCATGCATGGCAGTGTTGTCCATGGATGGTGGCCATGCCCTGCCCCCCACCCTGTCACACAGCATGCAATAGCAATCATGTTGTCATGGCACTCACCCTCATTGGGCTGTTACTGGTGTTGTGATTCTCCACCGCCATGCTCGGGTACTGCAGCCACCACCCTCTGCTGCTGAGCCATGACCCTCCTCCGCTCTGCCATGCCTGTGGGAAACAAAAGGTGAGAAACACATCAATACAATCCCAAAGCATATTCCCCCTGCACCAATGAGTGTGCCCACCCACCCAGCCAGACCCATACATCACATACCCTGTAAACACCACCACAGCCAACCCTAGACCAACCCTCCCCCATGTGCTGGACACAAAAGGCAATGTTACCCATATGGATCATACAGGTGCGTAGACGGATCACCCACATGGACAAGGCACCACGCCCCTCCTGGCATGCAACCGCAGACGTGCCAGTAGCTCCGGCTTCCTCCTTCTCAGGTCCCCATAGCGGTGCCTGCACTGCTCAGAGGTCCTCCTGTGGCCAGTGGCTGCCTCCAGGTCAGTGGCTACCTGTTGCCAGACCTGAGTCCTGGCCCTGTCCAGGGGAACCTCCCCATACAGTGGGCCATAGTGAGGCTCCACAATGGCCACCAGGTTGGCCAGCTCAAGGGCACTCCATTAGGGGTCTCTTCTGCATGCTGTCTTCAGATCTATAGTAAGCAATATGGCACTCTGCAGCGCGGCAACCCCACGTGGAATTGCTGTGCAATACAATGCCGCTATTCCCTATCGCGCTGTCGGTACAGCGCCGCCATTCCCTATCGCGCTGTCACCGAACAGTGCAATAGAACTGCATACATGCCATACGTACAGCTCCAAGGGGGCAAAGGTTGGACACAGGGTCATGGGTCTCTGGTGCAAGGCCACGCAAGCGTCATCGGATGTCTATGCATCCAGCGCAATTGGTCGCCTGTGTGCCATTGCCACAGCGAACTACTGCGCAGTTGTGCCACAATGCCATGTAGTGACCATCGCTGTAGTGCCACTGGCACAATGGTGACCGTGCCCTGAATTGCCTACTGTGCACAGCACATCATCAGTGCAGCAGACGCCTGCGTAAGCTACCTGGGCATGAGCAGTGTGGTGTCCTACACAGTCACAGAACTGCGCCATTGGCTCAACACATTCAACCGTAGTGCGTAAAGCGCAACAGCGCGATATTCAGCCGTCATAAGAAAATCATCCGATCAGCCATTCAATGGCGCAGCAGCGCGATTTGCATCTCATTAAAGTTGCTCCACACCTAATTTGCATGGATTGCGATATAAAAACTGCGACACTGCTCTGCAGTGGCCATATTCAGTTACTGCAGTTGATAGGTGAGTTGCATGCTGTGTGCTGTTCTGGACTATGGTCTCAGGGAATTGCTGTGTACTGCACAGCCACAGGTGACCACTCTCACCCATACAGGCTGAGAAATGACCGAGCCAGGACTGGGTGAGGAGGATGATTGTGGGTGGAAGAGGAGGCCTAATTTTACGAAGGCTGAGATGGAGGCACTCTTCGAGGCCTACCTGGATGAAGAGCCACTGCTTAGTGGATGGCGGGGCACCCCTCAGGCCCATGCTGCTGCATGGGAGGGGGTGGCATGTGCCGTCAACCTGCACGGCAGCCACCAGCGCTCTGTGCAGGAGTGTAGAAAAAAGATGGGAACCGACAGGAGGAGGGTGAAGGAGAAGGTGGCTGCCATCAGGGCGGCATGTGCTGTAACAGGCGGGGGCCAGCCGGAGGTGGTGCAGCTGACACCGGCAGAGGACATGCTCACTGCAAGCATGCAGTGCAGTGCCATTGAGGGCGTACCTGGAGGCAGCTTCCAGACAGGTGATAGCCCATCACTGCATGGTATGTCATGGTCTGTGGGGGGGAGGTAGGTCCCATGCACTAACATGTCTTTACTTTCTGTTACAGATCCTGTGCATCTGCAGGGGTCAGTGGTGGAGGGCCTGTCCACTGCAGACAGCCATCTGGAGTTGGAGGAGGGACCATCCACTTCCGCTGGTAGCCGGCGTGCATTGCAACAGTGTGCACGCCTGGCTGCCAACACTGAGGTCGTTGAGACAGGTGTGGGGGGTGCCCTTCCTGTGTTCCAGCAGGTCTGGCGTCCAAGCATGCCAGCACGCTGTGGCTGTGGCACAGACCAGCACCATTGATGATGCAACGACCATTATGGGCATTGACATGTGTGTGTCACAGAATGGACACACAGCAGGACGGCACACGACCATGGATCTGGCTGGTTCCAACGTGTGTGTGCCAGCACATCAGCACAGTCCCAGGCTGCACCTGTCAGCACCAGTGGGGCAGCACCAGTGGCTGTTCAGGTCAGTGGCACTGTTGTGGACACAGTGGTAGGACAACTGATCCCTTGGGCACAGCAGGCAGAGGGGCAGCAGCAGCAATCACCCACCGGGACTGGGGGCACAGGGTTCAGCGATGGCATATGTGCACCACCTGTGGACTTGCCCATACCTGGTCCTGGTGTGCAGCGCCCACCCTCAAGGGGTGCTGAACATCAGGCCCTTCCATACCCTGAGGAACAGGTTGCTGATGTGGCAGATGACCTCTTTGATGAGCACACCCGCCTGCTGCAGGCATCAGTACAGCAGCAGATGCGGGTTGCAACGTCAGTGGATGCAATGTGTGTGGCTCTGGAATGGGTTGAGGATCGACACAGGAGGGACATCGAGAGGATCCTGTCTCGGGTTGACCATTTGCAGATGGATCTGACTGCAGCCATTTACAGGCTGACGCAGGTGGTGGTCGCTGTCGTGGCCACATTGGGCACACAGTCAGGTGCCCCTGTGCCACTCACACCACGCAGTACACTATCCACTCTCCGTTCCTAGCATCGTGCGACACCCACCCTGTCAATGCCGGGTTCAGTTCTGGGCATCCCGAGCACTCCCGGTGCAGGTATGTTCAGTGTGCTGCAGACACCTGTGCGGGCACGGTCGCGTTCACGCAGTGGAACCCCTGGTGGACCATCGGTGCTACCCCATGAGGCCTGTGCTCAGCCTGCCAGTGGTGCTGGGTCTCGGCGGGGCCATGACACTGTGCCGCAAGACTGAGTTGTCTCCCAGTTCAGGCCCTGTCTGGTGCTGCCCTGTGTGCAATGTGTGTTTTGGTGGGCAGTGCACCGGTGGGTGCCCAGCCCTACATGCAGACATACGGAACACCTGCACACCCTCCCGACTGCTGTCCACAGGTGCGTGTGCATGATGATGCCTGCATTGCACTGTACACCAAAGTGTGATGGTGCCCAGCATCTGACACATGCACAAGGACACTCAGTGGATGTGGTGACCTGTGGACATGTGTGTCTTTAGTGTCTGTGTTCTGGCTCTGTTTTGCACCTGACCCCTGTGCACCTTGTGCCTATTGTGTGTGTGTGTGTGTCCGTCCATGTGGCATGTTACTGTTCACCCCTCCCTGGTTGTCTGTCTGTGCCTCTGTGCCCTGCCATTTCCCTTGCCATCATGCACCCCTGGTATGTTTCCATGTGTGTACGTGGGTTGTGCCCTAGCCACTGGTGGTTGCACATGGCCCCATGACTTACCTGCGTTGGCTGAAGTGCTCCTCTGTGATGGTGTCCCGGTGCAGCTGGGCCAGCCAGATCAGTTTGGGGTTCTATCATCCAAGGGGGGATGCCCATCCCCATCTTCGCCGGCGTCACCATTGTCCCCATCACTGTCCCCCTCTTCAACCTGTACAGCTATCCCACAGTCTTTGGCCATGTTGTGCAGGATACAACAGGCCAGGAATATCACACAGGTCTTTGAGGGGCTATACTGTAGGGCACCGCCGGAGGTGTCTAGGCAATGGAAGCGCGTCCTCAGCATCCCAAACACCCGCTCAATGATGTTGCGTGTGGCAGCATGTGCCTCATTGAAGCGTTGCTGTGATGGGGTCATGGGCCGCCGGTAGGGTGTGAGCAGCCAGGGATGGAGTGGGTATCCACTGTCACCTGTGTGGAGATAGTGGAGGTTAGTGTCTTGTTCAGGCTCAAATTGCCCCTAACCCTGTGTGCCACACCCATGGCACCTGTGGCTTACCCCCCTCTGCCCACGATTTGTTAGTTCTACATGCATACTCACCCACTAGATGTCATGTGGGGATGTCCGCACTCTCAAATCGATGGCACAGTGCCAACTGGTATCATATGAATGAATGGTGTGCTCCCCCAGGGCGTGTGGCACAGACATTGATGATGCTCCCACTGGCATTACACACCACCTGGCAGTTGACAGTGGCATAACCCTTCCGATTCATATAGGTGGCCCCATTGGGGCCAGGTGGTGTGTGAATGGCCACATGGGTGCAGTCTATCACCCCTAGCATGCCAGGCATACGTGCAACCCTGTGGAACTCCTGTATGTTTGCTGTGCGCTCCACCGTGGTGCTGGGGAAATGGATGTATTCCGCAGCATGTGGCAGCAGTGCGCTGAGGAATTTGGTGAGGATGCATGACGTGGCCGACTGTGCTATGCCTGTGGTGTCCCCTGTTGGTCTCCGGAAGGTACCGGTGGCAAGCAAGCACATGCAGGCTGTTACCTTTGTCTCCACTGACAGAGCGTGACTCCGTTGTGTGGATGCCTGCATCACATAACTGCACAGCTCACAGAGCCACCTCAGTATTGTCCTTTTCAGGCTGTACCGGCCCACAATCTTGACATCTGAGTACAGCTCAAAGCTGGTGCGATCTCAGTACTGCCTGTTGGGGGCGTACCGACGACAGGCCCCTTCCGCGACCCGCGTCCCCTGCAGCATGCATTCTCACCCCCTCATTACGGCTTCCATGTGAAAGGTGGCACTGTCCATGTCCCTGGCTTGTGTTCCCCAGCTGTTGTTGCTCTTTCCCCGCTATCCTGACTGCTACCTCCACTGCACCGGGTACACCTACTGGCCTCTGCACTCTGTGGCCCCCCACACCCTCCTTGCCCCTATTTTGTCCTCTGGTCTCCCTGGCCTGCCCTCTTTGTCCCTCTTGCCTTTTCTCTCTCCCTGCCTCATATGGCTTCCCTGTAGCATTCTTCACCTCTTCCTTGCTCCTTTTTATTTTGGCTCATTTCCGCTAGGCCATAACTTCCACCTGATCCACTGTTGCGCATTGCGCAAGTCTTTGAACATCGCACTGCACTCTTTATGCATGGTTCCACCCCCTTCGGTTGTGCATGCCTTCATTAGCATTGCGCTGTTGCTCAGCATGTTTTCAGTGGCGTAACTGCCTCCTGCTGAATATCGCCGAATGGTGCATTTTCTGACTTGCGCAGGCGCAACCCTATTGCGCATTGCACAGCCCTTTTGAATATCCAGTCAATTATGTATAATGTTAAATTGGTGCTGCCTATTCTGATATTGCTTGATATATTTATAAAGACCCTGCCAGAGGAGGAACTGTTTGGAGTAAATGCATTTTGCCAGTTATAACACATAGACAGTGATTTCCGAGGGTCATGAGTTTGATATAATTGGTAAATATGGGAAATAGCTCAATGAGCAGAGGCAGCAGAAATCAGTTCATCATAAAATAAGGGGGCCTGGGAGAACCGTGAGGGGGGCCCAAGTGAGAAGTCAAGGCATGAGATAGTTGCAGGTATTTAAATAAGTTAAGTTGTGGAAGATTATATTTCTCCTGTAGTGAAGAAAAACCTAATAACCTGCCTGATGTGGAGAGCAACACTACTGAAGCTGATATGTCCAATGGAAGAAAGGGTTTAGGAACGGGGCAGTGGTCAACATGAAAATTTGACTTTAAAAAGGTAGGCTGAGAAAGACTATACTTGGGCAAAAATGTAAGTATTTATTAAGCTGGGAATGTACCCATAGGGGCCAATATATTGGGGTCCTCTTCAATACTGATAGGAGAGTAGAGGGAGCGAGATATAACAGAGTTGGTAGCCGAATATTAAAGGTACGACAAATATCTGCTTCAATGGAAAGCCATTGTGGCTTATAAGGGTTTTCAGACGACACTGAAGAAAGAAGACCCCATTTAAAATATTTACTCCCATGTGAGGCAAGGTAATAAAAGTAAAAATGTGGCAGGCAAAGACCATCAGAGATCTCATGAGAAGTAAGTTTCAAGTATGCCCTATGTATAGCCTTGCCTATCCATAAGAATGATGATAGATGCAAGTGAAGGTGCTAGAACCAAGTTTGCGGTAATATATTCATTTTAATAATATTAATTCGACCCCAAAGTGTAAGAGGTAAGGCCATCCATCTATGAAGGTCAGTTTTAAAAGATTGCAGCAATGGTAAAAAATGTAACTTTATCAGCTCAGAGAGTTGCCGAGAAATACAGAGACCAAGGTATTTGAGGGCTTTGGGTTCCCAATGCAGTCTGAGTGAAACTAAGATACCATCAGTTCCAGCTCTTCTGCAATGTTGCTTATGAAGACATTGAAGAGCAGTGGTCCCAGCACTGAGCTCTGAGGTACCCCCTGGTTATTCTCCCCTCATTACAGTGATTGCTATTTACCAATACCCTCTGTCGCATATCCATCAACCAGTTCATCACCCAATTTACCTCCTTGGATCTCACACTTAAAGAGCCCATTTCCTTATAAGCCTCCTATGTGGTAAAGCACCGAAGGCTCTGCTGAAATTTAAGTAGGCCACATCCACTACTCCACTCTGATTTGTTTTCTTGGTCACACAATCAAAGAAAGTGATCAGGTTCATCTAACATGACCTTCTCCCCTGAGATTCCATGCTGCCTTGGGTCTTCTAGCCTGCTGGATTCACGATACTCCACTAGCCTTTCTTTTAATAGTGTTTCCATTAACTTCCTCACCACCGATGTTAGATTGACCAGCCTGTAGTTGCCAGCCTCTTCCCTGCTGCCACTCTTATGGAGCGAGACTACATCTGCCCTCCTCCACTCCTCTGGAGCCACTCCTGTTTCCAGTGAATTCTAAGGACTGTCAGATGTGCAGCCAGTACCTCCCTCAGCTCACTCAGCACCCTTGGATGTCTCCCATCCAGCCCCATAACTTTGTCCGCTTTCAGATTTGCAAGTCATCTCAGGACTCTTTTTCTCTGTGAATGAACTTGCGTTCACCTCAGTCCCCCCAGTGTTCCTGCTGCTTCTGTGTGATCTGTCCTCCTCTCTCTCCACTGTGAAGACTGAGCAGAAGTATCTGTTCAGGATATCTGCTTTTCCTGGTTCTCCTTTCTGCAATCTCCCCCTGCCCTTCTTATCCACACAATCCCTCCCCTTGTCTTCCTCTTTTCGTTTATGTATTTGAAGAAAGTCTCGTCCCCATTAGCTACCCATTTTGCTATCCTTTCCTCTGCTGGAACCTTGGTGACCCTCACCATCTTCCTTCCTTCCTTTCCTCTGCTTTACATGGTGGTACTCCTCCTATGCTCTGTCCTCTGTGTCTCTTTGTATCTCCTGAATGCCACCCCTTTACATTTTATCTCCAAAGTCACTTCTCTGGAGAACTATAGTAGTCCCTTTTTCTTCCTGTTTTGGCTCACTTGTTTCACACAGAGGTTTGTAGTATATGGTTAGGACTTATAATGAATAGAAAGTCGTGGCTTTCAAAATCTTGTTGTAGGACAGTTCAAAGGTCAAAAAAGTTGTTGTATTATCTGTCTGACGTCACATCGATAGTACAACAACTTTTTTTGCCTTGCCCTGCAACCTGATTGGCTTACTTAACAATGCTTTCTGTGGAACATTGTGGCACGATTAAGCGAGCACTGGTCGGGGGACCCTCGTCTTCATGACACGTAGAGCCTCACAAGGCTCTGTGTCACTGAAGTGAATCGCTGTTTTTCTTTTTTTGTTTAAACTAAGTGGTGCCAAGCTGGTGGGACGGGGTGAAGCCGACCTGAGAGCGGGACGAGTCGGAGCGAGAGCAGCATAACACTGAAGGTAACCGTCAACTTGGGGAAGACATGAAAAAAGACACACAAGCTAGGAACCATGTATTATAAAAAATAGTGGATGGTTAACCATCCACAACTATGGCTGTGTTTCCATCTCGGTTGTTGAAGACATCATGGAGACCTCTCGAGCTTCGCTCTCTAGGTTTCAATGACACCATCAACTCCCTTGATGGAAACACAGCCTTGTTGTGGATGGTCACCCATCCACTGTTCTATATGTTGCCTTCACTATGTCTCCCCTTAATTTACCCCACTCTTCCTCCTACCACACCCTGGCAATCCCCCCCACTAGGTTGTCTCTGAGGATGTCACCCATTTTTTTTAAATCAGCCCTCTTGAGGTCCAGACCCCCCATCCTTGTATGGTTTGTCTCTGCTACTGTGTTTATGTTAAACCACACTCTAGGGTGATCGCTGGTCCCCAGGTGGTGCCCCCACCTTGACATCTGTAACACTGCCCCCGTTTGTGAGCACCAGGTTCAGTATTAAGTGGGTTCTTTGACTAGTTGCAAGAGAAACGCCCCTTGCAGGGAGTCTAGGACAGTCCTGCTTCTAGCTGAGGCTGCAGCTGGGAGGCTCCAATCCACATCTGAAAGACTGAAGTCCCTAATTAGCAGCACCTCCCCCTTTTTT
The DNA here is from genome assembly GCA_016271365.2 of Neoceratodus forsteri. Classification (NCBI taxonomy): domain Eukaryota; kingdom Metazoa; phylum Chordata; order Ceratodontiformes; family Ceratodontidae; genus Neoceratodus; species Neoceratodus forsteri. The sequence goes on from CM028134.1 coordinate 39,487,621, forward strand.
GACATTGTGCTAGTGGCTTCCCATAGTATCTTATCCAACTCTTGCCCATGTGTTGGAAGTCTGTATATCACTCCAGTGCAAATAATGGCTTTGGCTCCTGTCTCCAGGATGACCTACAGCACCTCCTACACATCCTTTACTCCTAGGTTGCTCTTGCACTTCTGTCGCTCTGATATCCTTCCTCAAATAAGCACTTCTTCCCAAAACAGATGTTAAATGTCATTTCTTAACAGAGTGTAACCCCTAGGTGGCGCTATCCCAAGGGCTACTACCCCTGCCTGCTTGGCTAGTAGCAGGTTAAGGGGCCTGAGTTCTGAAATGGGTGCCTCCACCCGGAGGTCAGTGTTGGTAGTGGTCAAGCTAACCTGGGCACAGCCCTCTGGGACACTTTAACCCTCCTCTTTCCCCTCTAGTGGCCTGAACACTGTACAATAATCACTTTCACAATACCCCTGGTACACCACACAAGTACCCACACTGTTTGCACTTACCACCAGGGCTGGTTCCTCTGGCTCGACCCTGGGGACCCCCTGTAAAACAAAGTTAAGCACAGCAAATAGCAACAGTACAGTACTTTGAGCACAAACTGGAACCACAGTCAGATTACATGCAGAAAAAGTTAGATCTGATTTATTCAGGGGACTTGAACAAGGGAGGGACAAAATCAGGTTAATTAGCTTAAAGGTTATATCAATCAAGCAGTTATGCATGCGCTTTGAGTCCCCCCACACAGTCCACCTCTGGGTACCCAGGTAGAGAAGAGATGGGCTAGCCAGGACAGTTGCCGGGGTTGCAGCTGGTTAGGGCCCTGTGATGGAAAACACAACATGCACAGTACACAATATTTGTAATCCGGAGCCAGAGGGCTCAGTTTGTAAAGGAAATGAAACAACAAGACAGTCAGATGACACACTCAGATTAAGCTGTTGTTGTAGGGAGCTACCCTGGTATTTACTCACGATACCAAAGACTGGACACAGGCTGGACGAAAATTGAGACTGCAGGTGGTTGATCTGGAATGCCAGGAGAAGCATGGCCCACACAAGTCACAGAGGCGTCATTCCTCTTCAAGCATGTAGCAGGGGGCTGATCCCCAGGCAGGTCTCTCGTCGATGACTTCTCTGTGCAGTGGGTAGTCTGGCTGGGCAAGTCTGGCAAAGCCCAGACCACATGGAGACAAGTTCAGAAGCAGTCTGTTTTGGGCTGGATACAACTTCCAGCAAGCAGAACACAGTTCACACAGTGGGGATCTAACTCACAACCCACTAGCAGCTCATAGCACATTTACATGTACGGGAATTCTACTGTACCATGCTAAGCACTCCCCGGGCACAATCGCAAAGTCTCTGCACACACCGGGAGCTTAGGGGTAGCTGGAACTCCTGACAGGCTGATTGCATTCAGCAAAAATATTTGGTCTTCTTCAGGGTGAGCCTGGCCCACTTCAGTGGCTTACTTTAGTCACACAAACTTGGATTTAGTCCAAAACAATTCTCTTCTCTCCCTCTCAGGAGCAGCAGGCAGGCACGGAGGCCAAACTCTCAGCCTTTTCATAGTTCTCCCATGCGAATCCACTCAGGATTGCTCTTGGAATCACTTAGCTCCTTCTTGCTCAGCTTCCAGCTTAGTTCTAACTGAAAACTGCAAGCAGCCCGGGACTTCCCCAAGATCCAAAAGATTTGGTTGGCTGATTTGGCTGTCAGTCAAAGCAAGAGCTCCCCATTCAGTTGCAAAAAGGGTGCAAAAAAAGCTCAAAACTAAAGTTCCTACAGATTTTGAATTCAGACAGCTCCTGTAGTCTGGCTACATTTTTGGTCCTACCAGTACTGTTTGGTCCAATTTGCAGTCCAGGACCAAGATAGTGGAGACAAACAAAACAGTCCTTGCTACAAAGAAAGCAGGTTAGACAAACTACATTATCATTATCACTCAAAATGATTTTCAGTAAATAGTTACATCTTTTAACAGAGCTCCCTCTCAGATTACTTAAGCTGCAATTAGATAGCTCTTAAAGGGACAGTACACAGAGGCTATACAAGCTCTGGTAATCACATTTAAACTGCTAAAACGCGGACACCAGCCTAGCAGTGAGCATTTAGACAAGCTCAAGAAAGACTTTTTGGGAACCCCCATTTGTAGGGGGGTTACTGCTAGCTCATGTTAAAGAGGACTTCCCTCCTGAGCCCAGTGAAACAAAATTAAGACAGTACTATCTGACACCTATTAATGATTATCTGTACAGTCATTATTGTACTTACACAAATGCTAGCACTAATTAGAATTTCATAGTGCAATAATATTCTGCATATGATGTCTTGTCTTTCTATACTGAATTTAATTGTTAGTTTTACATTGTAGATAATGCATTTTACCATATTTTTCCCTAGGATAGAGTTCTGGATGAGAGGGTTATGTTGAGCACTACAGCAGAGGAAAAGGGACCTAGGAGTCATCAATCGTGACTCCCTCAAACAATCAGGCCAGTGTAACAAGGCCCATAGTAAGGTCAATAGAATGCTAGGGTGTATTTGAAGGGGTACTGACAGCAGGACAAAGTAAGTACTACGAGGTCTACATAGGTCACTGGTGAGGCTGCATTTGGAATGTTGTGCTCAGTTCTGGAGTCCTCACCTAATGAAGAACAGGGACAGGCTGGAGACCATGCAACACAGGCTGGCCCAACATGATTCATGGCTAACAGAGCAGATCTTATGAAGATCATCTGAAGGTGCTGAACATCCACTCACTGGAGACTAGGCAAGGGGGGGGGGATATGACAGAGGCCTTCAAGTTCCTGAAGGGAATAAACAAGGTGAACTGATAGGAACTATTTAGCAGGAATACAGAGTTAAGAACCCAGGGTCAGGAGTGGACACTGGAGGGAGGAAGGTTTAAGATGGATGCGAGGAAGATTTATTTTATGGAAAGGGTGGGCAAGCTGTGGAACAGTCTGCCAACGGAGATGGTGCACACCAAGATGGCAAATGGTTTTAAGCATGCCTGGGACAGAGTGAAGAGTTGGTGGCTACTCAGGTTGGTAGCAGTAAGGAGGGGGGCAGGGAGGTGGACCAGGAGGGATAAAACCCCACATGGACAGTAGGTCCAGGGGGAAGATAGGAAACTCTGGACAGAGCAGACTGACCTTTGGTCCTTTTCTGCTGTCATGGTTTATGTTTCTATGTTCTATGTGTTTCTTTATTTCACATTCTGAGGTTTTAGTCCCTCACAAAATCCTCTGGAGCCTTTTCAATATCATGACTATTAAAAAATAAGAATGAATAAATCATTTATTGTGAAAAAGTCAATTAATATTCACAGATCATATTGATTCCATTAGATATATTAGTCCAGTGCATGTGTTATAAAATACATCTAAGCATAATTATCAAATATTCAAAAGTGAAAAGCTGGTGTAGGATCTGAGTTCAGACATTTTGGGTGTTTCCGTAGAAGTCGGGGATGAGTTAGTGTTTTGTATTTCTTGAACTGTAACATTAGTATCTTCAGTTCCAGCTTGCAGGACTTCTGTTAGATATGGGATGACTCAATCTGAGTAGCACTTTGATCATCCACTGATTTAGAAGAAATGTTCATATCTAAGTCTGAGTTTTCAGACTCAGTCTCTTTTCCTGCAGCTTTTGCAGCTGTCTGTTGTATTATGAAGCTTTTGATCATTTCTTCCTCAAAAAAGATTCTGGTCTGTTGATTTATTTGAACCCATGCTTTACAGGGATACAATGCAGAGAGAGATGACCTCTGATGTCCTCCTCTTCCTCCTGATACAGTAATAGTCATTGACATCTCTGCTGTGCTATCGGTTTATCATTTGGACAGATTAAAATGTTTGCGTTATTGAAGTTATAGCCTCCCTTTATACAAGCTGCCTTAATTATCAACTCTTGGTCAATTAAAGAACTGAATGTTAACTATGATGGTTATCAGTTTAGTTGCCTGCAGCTGATGCTGTACATACGACTTTCAAGTTGGTATTCTGAACACCCTGGTAATAGTTGGGATGTGAGATGCAGTGTAATTTAGTTGCTCAATAAGAACAATTTGTACAAGGTCTCCAGCTATAAATACATTAGTTTCAAGTACTGGCATGCCAACAGATTGCATATTTAATTTCTTTTGGTTGTTCTCAATTATTTCAGCCTTTCTTGTGGAGAGAACAGAGTCTCTTGTTAATGAGGATAACAATACTGTGTTGGTCTCGAAATTAGATTTAAGTTCCGTGTGTTTTATTTTTTTTAACTCCCTAACGTCCTTTGCATGCTGTAATGTTTTTTCCTCCATTTTATGTGAGGTATTTTCAAGTTTGTTTAGTTTATGATTGCATTTTTGATCTAACTTCTGCAGTATCATGATTATTATCTTTAAAATGTTTGCCTCACCTCCTCAAAAGATTTGCTTTTCTTTATGTGAAGTTTCTGTGCTGGTATGGGTTTCAGGGAGGCATCTGTAGGCAGTGGGTAAATCCCTATTGAAACTACTGGTTGTGTTTTCACGTTACCGTCAGCCATAGTGGTATTTTTAAATCTAAAATGAGTACCTGTTTGCCCCATGGATTTGCTCAGGCCACCTTCTCCATTCGATGAACTCAGAGTCGGCTCTGGCCATGGATAGATCTGATTCCGCATCCGGGACACTCCTCCTTATGCTCCAGTAATTTCAAACCTCACACCAGGCTCAGTCTTGGAGCTTCCAATTAAGGCAGACAGCTCTGATTCACCAATCTCCCAAAAGAAGCACCAAAGAGGTACCTATCGATTGGGCCAATACATTCTGTCCAGTTGGAGGCTATAGATTCTCTAACACTCACTGTAAGAAATAACTGATATGCAATGTCTTGACTTAAAATATACAAATCATCTTCAAGCATGAAGGTGCAGGACCACAATTCATCAGTGGTGGAGCCATGAGTGAGTTATGAAAGTCCATCCCCTCACAAGTGATAATAAACTGCATTTTTTAAGTCAGACAATTGCATATTCGATTTTTATAAAATGGCAGGGTAAAATCATGTAATCTGATTGGCTCTTATTTATGTGTAAAATACGGTTTACACATGGGTAAAAAAAGGACTGCTCAGCAGCAAAGAGTGTGCAACACAAATCAATGGGCATTTGGAACACAGGCATTTCAGTTAGCCCTCTACTGCCAGAGCTGATCTTCTACCACAAACATGGCTGCTACCTTTACACTGTAAAAAAAAAAACTTCAACTGGGCCCTAAAATAAAACTACCTTAAATAAAAAATAAAACAAATGAATTAAATGCTGTTTCCCTGATCGTCACACACTCCTTACATACATAAACAAATTAGAAACAATAAGTATTGTTTATAGTTTTCACTATGACTGTTTCTTTGCTGACAGTCAAAAATCCCCCTTCTATCTTTAACTGCTTATCAGGGAACTCTCTTCTTCTTGCCCTGACAGTGAGATAACTGAGTCTCTGGCTGTAACAAAGGCCTTTATAAAATGGCAAGAAAAAATGAAGAAATCTCATTGGCTAAGAGAGATCAGCTGACTGTACATTAACTTTTTATATATGCACAGTCATCCTGGTCCTAAACCACATCACACAATGAGCAAATCAGTCCTCCTACAACCAGAACTATCTTCCATCAATCTCCCTGCAACCAGAACTGATCTTCCACCACAAACATGGCTGCTACCTTTACACTGTAAAAACCTTCAACTGGGCCCTAAAAATAAAACTACCTTAAATATAAAATAAATCAAATTAATTAAATGTTGTTTACCAGATCATCACACTCTCCTTACACACATAAACAAATTAGAAACATTAAGTATTGTTTATAGTTTTCATTACAACTGTTTCTTTGCTAACAGTGAAAATCCCCTCTCTATCTTTACCTGCTCATCAGGGAAATCTCTCCTGCTTGCCCTAACAGTTAGAAAATTGAGTCTCTGGCTCTAAAACAGGCCTGTGCTGTGTGTGTACAGTATGTTAGTAGAGGAACATTCTGCTAGTAGAACTGACCAGTATTTTGAATCCCTGTATTCCATGGTAAACATTCCATGATAAACATTCAATTTCTTAAATGTGGGGAAACACAGAGAAAAAAAAACAGAATGAAGAAAGTAAGCAATAATACTATATAAACAAAGAGAAAAGATGATAACTGGCTCACCTTGCTGTTTTATCTTTCAGAACAGAGCGAGTAGTTCATGATGCTGTCAGTGAGTGTGGCAGTTTTGAACCACACTCATGCTTGCAGCATCAGGGAACTGAGAAGCCTCTGTTATGGCTTCCTTTTACTTTTGTCTACAGAGTGAGGAAAATGAAATAAAGTAAGGGGGCTATGTGTCATACTTAGAATGAGGAAAACAGCATTTTTGAATTGTTGTGGCTAGCAGGGGAATATGAAGTTTAAGTGGGCAGGGAGGCACGCTATATAATACTACTTTTATCTAGCACCTATAGGTGAAAGGACTATTTTATGTTAAAAGTACAGATTCACTTACATTTTTACTTATTTAAAAATGTGTTTCAAAATAACACAACTGCTCCTAAAAATAAAGGACCATTTTATAAGTGCAATAAAGCACTCCGGGGTTGTGCATTACGGTGTGATAACTACACTCCTTGGGATGACCAGCACTCGGCCTTTGGTCTTGTGCCTAGCTACGCCCCTAGGAGTGTGGTTATCACACCCCATCATGTCTTATTGCTTACTTGTTGTCTGTGTGTACAGTGTGTTGAGAGAGAAACATTCTGCCAGTGGAACTGAGCAGAATTTTGAATCCATATATTCTGTGGTAAACATTCCATGATAAACAGTCCATATATTGAATGTGGGGAACAACAGAGAAAAAAAAAACAAAAAGAAGAAAGTAGGCAATAATACAATGACATCATCAATGTCATCACTTGCAGCTGGCGGAAGGATTATTTTATGACAAATGCACAAATTAAATCTATTTTTCTACATATAAACATGCTTTTCCCAATAGTCAAAAGTAAAAAAAAAGGATTCAATTTTATAAGCACAATGAGGCACTCAGAGGTGTGTGTAAACCATATTTTACAGCACGGCCAGCAGCTGAAGTCACTCAGCCATTGGCCTCGTGCGTTATTACGCCACTGGCCATGCTGTAAAATATGGTTTACACATACCCCTTTCTGCCTTATTGCTTACATACAATATCAGCTTAATAGTTATAATGTTTAAATCTTCTGTTTGTATAAAGAGTTAACTTTTTCTTTGATTTTAACTGCTGGCTTCAGTGCTACACATGACTATTGTGATGTCATCAGCATTGTGAAAGCTGCTGTCTAATTAGTTCGGTATTCCATTGTGGTGTATCCAGCTTTGCTAGCTATCAGTTGTAACATACCCCAAAATGCAAGATATCGTGGTATCTTACAAAGTGGGTTCAAAAACATCAGTTTTATTTGGTGACATTTCTCTCTACACCTAATGTATAATGGGATGTTTCCCGGTGTCCTGGCCAACATTCTCTAATCAATAAAACAGGTCGGTGTAATCCACCTGACAAGATGCACCAGAAAATGAGTTGTGACAAAGCAGTCCACCTTTCCTAGTAAATAAGTAAGCAATAAAACATGATTGGTAGGGGTTGTCATGGGTTAATGCATGCCCAGGTGTGTAGTGTAGAATGAGGCACTTGCACTGAGTGCCTTCAGCACCTGAAAGTGCATTTACCTATGACAACCACCATCCCGGAGTGTCTCATTGCATTTATAAAATGGTTGACTGGTTAAAAAAATGTGAATGTTAAAAAAAAAATACATTCAGTATAGAAAAAATTTACACTTAAATGTGTTTTTAAAAATAAAAGTAGTCCCTGTTGCAGCTTATCCCCACTATTTTGTGAGCAGTATAACCTTTGTTTTGCATCAAAGCCTATTTATTATGGTTTAGGCTTATTGTCTTGGTTAATCTCTTTATTTTAAATTTGATTGGGGTTGCAGGGAAAGAAAGCAATTGACGTAGCAAGTCACTGGGAGAGAGAGAGAAAGAGAGCTAGAGACAGTGACAGTGACTGTGAGTGACAGAGGCCCCCCAGCCCCCCCCCACAGAGAATTAAACAGTTTCCTCAAATGAGCAAGGGATGGGGGGGGGAGTGGTGTACCAGCAGCTAGATCGGATGATGGCTTCTTCGTTGATTCCACACTCGCAGATCAAAACGTAGAGAGAGAAGCAGACAGAGCTCCGTGTGGCTGGTCATCAGGGAAGTGATCTCAATTGAGCACTGAGCCACAGTTTGTTGAGAGAGGGAGCTAGAGTGCACCAGTGCCATCACATGTAAAGAGAGAAAGGGAGGAAGTGCTGTGCTGCTTTTTTTTTTTTTGTTATATATTATAAGAAACAGATGACAGGCTATGGTAATAGTCAATAATAAAAGAGAGTGTAACAGCTATTATCTTACCCTTGGTGCTCACCGACCTGGCGAGGTGCTCACCCTTGCAAATGAGCAGGTCGCACATTCGTAAAGACCGGTCATCTCGCACATGCATGCATGATATCCTTTTAGCTTTGCCTGTATCCTGCATGAATGTGCAAGGTGGACAGCCTTTATGAATGTGTGACCTTCTAATTTTTAACTTTGTGACCCAAACAATATAAATTCAGTTTATTTGTTCTTTGGGTGGGTGGGCAGCCGGATGTTTGTATATTGTATGTGAACAGATTGAACTGTGAGTGGATGCAGGGAGACTGAAATATATGTCAGTGGATAACATGAAACTGAAGATTGGTGGCCTAACAAGTAAGACACTCAAAGTAACTAAAAAAAACCAAAAAAATTATAAACAACTACTAATGCTGTATTTTTCTATCTTGTGTAACTTTGATGCTATGGTAGTTGTGGTGATTGTTTTAAATATTGCACATTATAATGAACATTATGGCAAGTCACTGTGTGTAATGTATTTTTACAAAACAAACATGGCTGCCAAAAATGTTTATTGTCACATTTGTGCACTGCGTCCTGGTTGCCAAAAGGGTTCCTGACCTGATGGTTGTCACTCATTAAAACACTGGGTTCTGAACCCTCTTGGCTGATCAGGATGCAGCAAATTTCCTACCCATTTTATAACTACAGTTAAGAAAAATTCCTGGGCTGTGACTGGTCAGTGCTAACCAACATCACGCCCATTTATTTTTCACCTTTTTTTTTTTTTGCAAGAAATCCATTTTATTATTGCAATAATGCATTTTAGGATGTGTGTCATGGGGATAACGTCACTTCTCTGCACCCTCGTGGCCAACCACTGAAGGTGTTGTGCTATGCTATGCTATGCTATGCTATGCTATGTTATGTTATGTTATGTTATGTTATGTTATGTTATGTTTATGGTTATAGTTATGTTATGTTATTGTTATGTTAATGTTAATGTTATGTTATGCTATGCTATACTATGCTATGCTATGTTTATGGTTATGGTTATGGTTATGTTATGATATGTTATTGTTATGTTATGTTATGTTATGTTATGCTATGATATGCTAGGCTATGCTATGTTATGCTATGCTATGCTATGCTATGCTGTTATGTTATGCTATGTTATGTTATGTTATGTTATGTTATGTTATGTTATGTTATGTTGTGCTGTTCTGTGCTGTGCTGTGCTGTGCTATGCTATGCTACGCCATGCCATGTTATGCTATGCTATGTTAATGTTATGTTATGTTATGTTATGTTGTGTTGTGCTGTGCTGTGCTATGCCATGCCATGCCGTGTTGTGTTGTGCTGTGCTGTGCCGTGCCATGCCATGCCATGCCATGCCATGTTATGTTATGTTATGTTATGCTATGCTATGCTATGCTATGCTATGTTATGTTATGTTATGTTATGTTATGCTATGCTATGCTATGTTATGTTATGTTAATGTTATGCTATGCTGTGCTATGTTAATCTTATGTTATGTTATGCTATGCTATGCTATGTTATGTTATGTTTTGTTATTATTATGTTAATGGTATGTTATGTTATTGTTATGTTAATGTTATGTTGTTATGTTAATGTTATGTTTATGTTATGTTATGTTATGTTGTGTTATGTTATGTTATGTTATGCTATGCTATGCTATGTTATGTTATGTTATGCTATACTATGCTATGCTATGTTATGTTATGTTAATGTTATGTTATGTTATTATGTTAATGTTATGTTATGTTATGTTATGTTATGTTATGTTATCCCAGCACAACACATGCCCTGCTGTGCATTATTGCTTAAATAACTAGTCCTCTATGCATATAGTGATTCACAGCTATGGGGTTTGGTTTCAGAATGGGTAAGTTTTCTGATTCCACCTGAGTCTCCAGAAATTTGACCAAAAAGGTACGGCCTAGTCTGAGTTAACACATTTCATAGGGGCTCCAGATACGATTCTGAGGAAAGTTACATATTCGGGTACAGTTGCTTTGCGGCTTGGCTCCAATGCAGCTCAAGAGTTGTTCCTATTTCTGAATATTTGACTCGGAGGACATAAATCAACCTAAAGCACCCCCACATCAGAGGTGAAGGGGGTATCCAGATCTTTAGCCAAAGTGACTCATCCATAGTTCAGTTAAAGGCTCAGCCTAGGTAGGAGAAATTGCAGTGTGGGTGGGCAGATAGTGCCTAGGCATGTAATCCCTGAAGAACACTGACCCAGTGAGTATCTGCAGACAATTTGGTTCATGAAAGTCTCTGACCCTCCAGCCTCAGAGCTCTACTCAGCTGGCATGTGCATTCATGACAAGGATCAAGGGACAATTGGCACTAGATAACATGGCTCTAAAAGTAGCCAAAACCTCTGGAATTTCCAGACTTAATATTGAGGGAAAGGGCTGTGCTGTAGCCCCGAGATATTAAGTACAGAATTACAATCAAAATAAAGTTTTTAGCTGTTGCACTTTGTAAGTTCTTTGTTAAGATCCTGGAAGGCAGAACTGTGTAGCCTGACCACAGCTTAGCTGCAAGAAAAACATTCAGATGTCTTAATTTATTAGTGATGTTGATAACTCTTTCCTTTCCTATGGGGATCAAGCAATCAGAAGTGGCTGCTGCAATTATTGTTGACTTAAACCATGCATCATGCAACTCTAAGCCTCTGTCTAGAACAATGAACTGATTTATAATCTTCATTTTTTTATGGAAACTATTACAAAAAGTGATAATATGAATCAACTTCATCATCTTAAACATTGATTGATAAAGCTCACAAGTGAGTAAAATGCTGAGGGCATTTTGCACATTTGTCTGGCTGTATTTGCACACTTATATCTGTGTTTTCTAGGGAATAAGGTAATTGTCCTACCAGATGGACTGGATGCATAGGGAGGGGTGCAAGTGGCGCAGCTTTGTGTTTGGACTCATCCTAAATATTCTTCAAGTTTACAGCTAACAACATCTTTAATCAGATCAGACTGACTAATGATAACTTGCTAAGCAAAGATGCATGGCAAGCTAAGACATTTGGGTTTTCTCTGTTTCTTTTCCACTTTTGATGCCAATAGTTATTATTAGGGCTGTGCAAAATTTGAATTCCATGGGCAGAATTTCCACAGAATTACTGATTCTGTGGTAAATCGCCAAATGTTTTGGGAAAATTATTGAAATATTGTCAATAGGTAAACTGTAGGATATTGAAAATGAAAGTCTTTGTTAACTGTGAAATAAAATGGGAGAAAGGAAGCAGAGAGGGGCCATGATACAGACCTGTAAATACCTCAAGGGAGTGAACAAGGTACAGGAGGGGATTATTTTTCACAACAGAAGGTGCACCAGAACAAGAAGGCATGCAATGAAGCTAGAAGGGGGAAATCTAGCATGAAGTACTCCCATAAGAAATAGCAGAGATGTAATATCCTGACTCAAAATATGTAATCTACATTCAAGTGTGAGGGTGCAGACAATAATTTATCTGTAGCGGAGCCCGAGTTATTAAAGTCCTACACCCTCACAAGTGATGATAAACTGCATATTTTAAGTCAGACCATTACATATTTGATTTGTACAGTAATAGTTTAATTCTTATAATGTTTAAATCCTCTGTTTGTGTTAAGAGTTATTTTTTCTTCAATTTCAACTGCTGGCTTCAGTGTTACACATGACTATTGCCATGTAATAAGCATTGTGAAAGCTTCTGTCTGACTGGTTCAGAATTCCATTGTGGACATATTCCAAAATGCAAGATATCATAAATAGCTTGCAAAGTGGGTTCAAAAATGTACATTTTATTTTGTGACATTTCTCTCTACACCTGTTGTGTAATAGGGGATTGTATAACCTATTGTATAATGGGATGTTTCCTGGTGTCCTGGCCAGCATTCTCCCATCAATAAAACAGGTCGGTGTAATCCACATCACAAGATACCCCTGAAAATGAGCTATCACAGAGCAGTGCACCTTTCCTAATAAACAACTACAATTATAAAATGGCAAGGAAAATTTCCTGAGCTTTGATTGGTTAGTGCTAACCAATATCATGCCTATTCAAAAAGCAACTAAAAATGCATTTTTCACATTTTTATCTTTTAGTTACAAGAAAGCCATTTTATAATTGCAATAATGCACTCTAGGGTGTGTCTCACGGTAATAATGTCACTTTTGGGTGGCCTCGTACTCAGCCAACCAAGGTATGATGTCATCCCTGCACAACACACACCCTGTTGTGTATTATTGCTTAAATAACTTACCGTCTATGCATATTGTGATTCACTGCTATGGAATTTGGTTTCAGGATGGGTGAGTTTTCTGATTCCACCCTGGATCTCCAGGTATTTGACCCAGAAGATATAGTCCAGTCCGAGTCAACTCATTTCATAGATGCTCCAGATATGATTCTGACGTAGGTTATATATTAGGGTACAGTTCCTCGGTGGCCTGGCTCCAATACAGATCAAGAGTGGTTCCTATCTCCAAATATTTGACTCAGAGGACCTAACCCAACCCAAAACACCCCACATCACAGGTGTTTAGACAAACTGGCTTGTCTGTAGTTCAGTTACAGGCTCAATCTAATAAAGAGAAATTGCAGGTTGGGTGAGCAGATAGTGTCTAGGCATGTAACCCCTGAAGAATACTGACCCAGTGAGTACCTGCAGGCAGTTTGGTTTGGGAGATCCTTTGACCCTTCAGCCTCAGAGCTCTTCTCAGTTGGCATGCACATTGATGAAAAGGATCAAGGGATGCTTGCCACTGGATAACATGGTTCTAAAAGTAACCAAATCCTCTGGAATTTCCAGACTTAACATTGTGGGAAAGGGTCTTTCTGAAGCCCTGAGATAATAAGTACAGAATTACAATCAAAACAGAATTTTTAGCTGTTGCATTTTGTAAGTTCTTTGTTAAGATCCTGGGAAGCAGAACTGTGTAGCCTGACCGCAACTTAGCTGCAAGAAAAACACTCCAGTGTCTTAATTTATTAGTGATGTTGATAACTCTTTCCTTTCCTGTGGGGATCCAGCAATCATAAGTGGCTGCTGCAATTATTGTTGACTTAAACCATGCATCATGCAACCCTAAACCTCTGTCTAGAACAATGGACTGATTTGTAATCTTTAGTTTTTAGGGAAAATATTACAAAAAGTGATAACATGGACCAACTTGGTCATTTAAAATACTGGTTGATAAAGCCCATGAATACAATGTTAGGGGCATTTTGCCTCCTTGTCTGGCTGTATTTGCACACTTATATCTGTGTTTTCTGGGGAATAAAGTAATTGCCCCTTCAGGTGCACTGGATCTGCCCAGAGAGTGGTGAGTGCAGTGCAGTTTTGTGTTTGGATTTATCTTAAATATTCTTCAAGTTTATAGCTAACAACAGCTTTAATCAGATCAGACTGACTAAAGATAACTTCCTGGGTGTCAGCATGGCTCAGTTGGTAGCACATCCGCCTCTGGACCAGAAGGTCATGGGTTCTCGTCCCACACCGGTATTGGACTTGCACCTTAAATTGCTGACATCTGAGTGTAGTATTGGGGGGTGCTGTACTGCTGGGGTGTGCCGTCCTTCGGATGAGACGTTAAACCGAGGTCCCTTCTGCCCATCTTAGTGTTGTCCTGGTGGGTATCCAGGTGGAAGTAAAGGAACCCAGGGCACTCTTCGCAAAAAGCAGAGAGCATTCCTGGTGTTCTGGCCAACATTCCCCTTCCCATAAACTGGTTCATGCAATTATCTAGGCTGTGTGTGGGTGATGATGTGCGATATGGCTGCCACCACACATTCAGTCACTTCACTACCAGTCTAGCATTGCTTGTAAAGCACTTTGGGATTCTGTGTATGAAAAGCGTTATATAAATGCTGATTATTATTATTCTTCTTCTTCTAAGCAGTGATGCCGGGCAAGCCAAGATGTTTGGGTTTTCCCTGTTTCTTTTCTACTTGTGATGCCAGTAGTAATTAGGGCAGTGCAAAATGTAAATTCCATGGGCAGAATTTCAGCAGAATTACCAGTTCTGTGGTAAGCTACTAAATGTATTGAACAATTATTGAAATATTGTCAATAAGAAAACTGCAGGATATTGAAAATGAAAGTCTGTGTTAATTGTGAACTGTTTCTCCAATTCTGGATACTGCTTCTCAGGAAAGATACAGTATAAGCAGGGTACAGGCTGTCTAGAGGAGGGCAACTTAAATGGTGCAGGGACTGCATCATAAGCTATACGAGGAGAGATTGAGGGATCTCAGCATCTACACCCTGGAGCAGAGGAAGGAGAGAAGGGCCATGACAGAGATTTATAAGTACCTCACAGGGGTACTAAGGTACATGAGAGGAGTATTTTTCAGAAGAGAAGGTGCACGAGAACAATGGGGCATGCAATGAAGCTGGAAGGGGGAAGTTAGGACGTCTGAGACGAAGCACTTCCTCACTGAAAAAGTGATGGATGCCTAGAACAGTCTTCCAAAGGAGGATGTGAGGGGCAAAACCAGTGGTGGGCTCAAGCATGCATGGAAAAGGTGCAAAGGAATCTTGGTAGGAAAGCAGAGGTGGGGAGTAGTCAGAGATCAGGTAGGTTCTGTAGTGACAGCATAGGCAGATGAAAAATAAGTAGACTGGGTAGGCCAAGAGGTACTTATCTGCGACAAAATCTATTTTTCTGTTTCTTTGTTTTATTCTCCAGTCTACATGGAAACAATGGATTTGAGTGGCTTGATTATGGGGGATTGTCTGACAATTTTAGGTCATCAATCAGTCAATAACTTTATTCAAGGCCTTCAAAAGGGACAAAAGACCATTAAGAAGCTATTCAGTTGCAATGGGGTCCCAGTCAGAATAAAAATGTTGACATGCAGTATAGAGACAATTCAGTTCCAAAAATAAAAGCACACAAGTTGCAAATACAACAGTTAACAGTTTTAAGTTACTGCCCTAATTAAAGGACTGATGCATGCAGTAGCATATAGCCTTTGATAAAGGATGTGATATCTGAAATGCATCAGGCGGGTGCTGTTATGGGTGTGAGCCTACACACTAGCTACTGTTTGCATGTCAATAAAATGATCCAAAAAGCAACAAATGTTTTAGCTGCCTGGTATTCTTCTAATTTAGTGGTGAGTGCCTGAATTTGTACTTTGCGTATGACCTGATATAGTCAGGTATCTAGGCAATGCACGCATGACCAGGGCACATTATCTAGCAATCTATGTGAAAGGATTGACCTTGTCTGCAAGGTGCTGAATTAGGACCGTAGGTTAATGGCAGACATGCAGAGTTGCTCAGAATCCATAGATACCAATCTGATTGGAATGTTAAGGGTTTTAGGACTTTCCAATTCCAATTTAAATCATAAAAGGACCTCAAAATAGAAATTAGATTCAGATTTGGAATCCAAAATCCTAAATCTAGACTCTGAACTCTGAAATTTCCATATTAAAAAATCAATTTTGGAATGAGGCTTTTTGGACTGCAAATCCAAAATTCCAAAACCCTAAAACTGGACCTGAATCCGAAAAATCTGATCACATTTGGCAGACTTCAAGCAAAGCAACCTTGTGACATGTTCCAGCACTTGGGACCTGTGAAGGCAAAGTTCTATCGCTGTGTTTTTCCCTCACTCCTGAAATTCAAATTCAGCAATGGCAGTCCAGTACAGCTCTGGCCCACTACTCTTGATCTTACGTAGGTTTGAAATGCACTGCAGTGGGGAACCATCTGAGCATTCTACCTGCACATAGATTTGCTGGGGCTATCTGCCTGTGAGCCTATGGTGGGGCTTAACCCAGCTTGTTGTATTGGAGCAATGGTGAATGTAAAGGGGTGAGGATGGGATGAAACACTCAAGCCTGTGATAAACTGAATTCAATATGGTAAGGGGTGCTTCGGACACATGTCCATTTATAAAATCATCGTAATTAAGGAGTGGGACTATGGTGTATTTACCAGACTAAGCCACACTTCCCATGAAATGCTATGTTTTTGCCTATGCAAGTAGCATAATTTAGGCCCTATCATGTTAATTAGACTGCCGATATCCACCTCCTATATGAGGCTAGAATCTAACAAGATCCCCAGGTGTTTAGAGCAAATTAAGGACTCTAAAACGTAACAGTCAGAGACAACGATGTTTAGATTGATATCACAGCTTCCTTTCTGGTTCTGTGCTAAACAAAATGACTTGGGTCCATCTGGAGATTATCATGCTGCTCTTGTCTTGGAAGCACTGCATGTTGTTAGAATCTGCCTGCAGGTGGCACTTAACCAAATGGACCTGGGACCCACTGCAGTAGAGGCTGGTGTCATCTGCATAAAGAAAACCAGAATCTGTGGTACCAGTGGGTCTAAGTTGTTTATGAAAAGTGAGATTAACTGAGGGATCAAGTTAGAACCCTGAGGGAGCCCTCTGGCCACTTGTAATATCCTAGGTGCCAGTCCTTGATGAACTCAGACTGGGACCTGCCTTGAAGAGAGCTGTTGAATCAGTGATAGCATGGCAGTCAAGCCCAAAGTATTTTGACCTGTCCAGGAGCAAGCCATGCTTAAGAATGTTAAATGCATTCGACGGTCTGCTTCTGTAAGTAAATTACAGTCTGATATCCATCTGACTATAGTTACAGCAGTTGTGGTGCTGTGGAGTTTATGAAAGCTAGATTAATTGGTGTTAAGAAGACTATGACTTTCCAGAAGTTTGTTAAATGTATTTTCTCTCAGATTCCCCCATATTTTAAACACTGCCAGGAGAAGGGATATGGGCCTATAGTTGGAAATAGAGTTTCTTGAATCTGCTTTAAAAATGGGCACTATATGTGCAGTTTTCCATGCAGTGGGGACTGTACACGTAAAGTGAGCCAAGAATCTTGAAAAACCAGAACCCGACCTGTCAACCCGGACTCCAACCACAACAAATGAAGTGACCTGAAAATTCGGAGTCAAATTAGATTTGTCAGCCTGTCAGGTCTCTGGCTAAGGTGTGCTGTATTGGTCAGTTTGTGGGTAAGGTGGTTCTTTGACTATTTGGCTACACAGTGGAAGTTTCACCAAAATGGAGAGGCAGGAGTCACAACTCACAGAAAGGGACCAGTTCCTCGAGTAACCAAACTACAGAAATTAGATCAAGAAAAAAGGTGCGAACAAGAATATTTTTACTTTTAAAGTACAGCACTTCTAATATTATTAATGTATTTCTGAAATCACTTTATACTGATTACTGTGCAAAAATCATTTTTATTATTGTACTGAACTCTGTAACTGTAAAATTCTCTATGACTGTAAATTTGTACAATTCCACTGCAGAGTTCGTATCGAGCCACTGGACACCATACATGATGTGATGAGGGAGAATGTGAACTGAAGAACTTCTGAGTGCATGCCTTCTGTTGACTGACTTGAATAACTGATTAAGAACAAGGGATTTGGGCCACTGGACATTGACAAAACCCAGGGGTTTGAACAACACAAACGTATTCCACAGAAGAGCCTCTGTGTTATCACAATGGACTCTGGGGAGGGAACAGAATACTTATATTTCAAAGGAATTTTGGCAAAATGAAGAGCTTCTGGGCTGTCACCATGGACCCTGGGAAGAAATCTGAAGGAGTGAAGAACTGAAGCAATGGACGTAATCTTGAAGAACCTCTGGGATATCACTTTGTGCTCCTGAAAAGGAGCTGAAAAATGGACCTGGATGAAACTAAAGGTCTGGAACACCTCCATGCTGTTGTCCTTAGGAGAATCTCTGAAGTACCTGAAACAAAAAAAAAAACAACCCCGCTGGGTGTCAGACCCCTATCTCTGAACCAGTGTGGTTCCCTGCACTGCCTAGCTCACTGTGAGGGAGAGGTTGACCTGAAAACTCTGAAGAAAACAGGTGACAAGGAGTTCCTTAGCTGACTATGCAGTTCCTATTCTGATGACCAGCCCCAAATTATCAGGATACAGTTGGATGGAACAGTCTCTGGATCATGCAGGAGAAATTGTGAACATGCAGTTGGGCAGAAATAAAATTGAGTCTCCAACGTGAACTGTCTTTGTATTTGATGTTTGCTGATTTTGGAAGTCTTTGGATCAAGCAACCATCACAGAGCAATTCAAGAACATGCAGGCAATTCACAAAGTTTGAGCAAGTCTGATCAATTTTGTGAAGGGTTCACAGCATGCAAGGGTAGTATCTCAGTTTCAGCACATGCAGTGACTATATTGGGCAACTTTAGGGCAATTTAAACAGTTGTGGAGCAAAACAAGGCAATTTCAGGGCAAATCAGGCAAATCTGGTGCATACAGGGCAGTTTTACAGTCTCACAGCATGCATTTACTTTGGGTGCTGTCTCTTTAAATAAGCAATCTTGGAACAAAACAATTCTTTCCATTCAAATATGTCCACATGCAATTCAGCACTGTCACTTAAAATGCACTGACACTTTTATTTTAAAATGTTCATTCAAGATTCATGACGGTCACTTTGACTAACAGTTGCACTTGCACTTTAAAATGTTCACTTGGTAATCTGGGCCATTGTACCCCAGCAGACGTTAAGTGAGAGAAGACCTGGGTTAATTGGTTGGGATGCTTTGCTAGGGGGATCACCTCCAGAAGGAGGGAAGTGATACTCCCTCTGTATAACTACTTGGTGAGGCCGCACCTCAAGTGCTGCATGCAGTTTTGGAGACCACACTTAAAGAGGGACATTACACTCCTGGAGAGGGTCCAAAGGAGGGCAACCAAAATGATTTGGGGCTTGGGAGACAGGACCTTTGAGGAGAGGCTCGAAGAGCTAAATATGTACACATTGGAAGAGAGAAGGGACTGGGGGGACATAATAGAGGTCTTCAGGTACATGAAGGGGGTAAATAGGGGAGGAACAGTCAGGGTGCTTCAAAGGAAGGAGGAGGGGGCCACTAGAGGGCATGGGTGGAAGCTGGAGGAAAGATTCAGGGGAGAAAGCAGGAGGTGCTACTTCACTGAGAGGGTGGTGGAGCCATGGAATGGGCTGCCTAGGGGGCTGGTGGAGGCAGAGATGGTGATGGGGTTCAAGAGGGGGTGGGACAGGTACAGGGGAAGGGTTCTGGAAGCAAAATCCACTGCAGCGAGAATATCCGGAACTGGGAAGGGAGAAGCCAGAGAAGGCGAGGATGTTAGTATGTTAGTATATACCTAGCTACAGGTAGTTACCGTTGCAACCCATGTTCAAGGTCACTCCCTGGATCTAGTGTTCCTCCTGGGGATGAGGTCGCTGACTTGGTGGTGGAACCGGTTGGATGGTCAGACCATCACTCTATAAGGTTCAGTTTTGTGGCTCCCCCTGTGAGACCTGCCCCTTTGGAGATGGTCCAGTACCGCCCTTTGAGGGGTGTTACCCCAGAGGGTCTGATAGCGATGCTGGATCTATCAAATAGGCCATTGGAATGCTCAGATCCAGGGGACCTAGTAGCGCACTATAATAGTATGGTGCTGAGGGCCCTGGAATCCACAGCTCCTGTTTGGGTTCGCCCTCTCCCTCTCCATCCTCGGTCCCCTTGGTTTGATGGGACTTTGAGGGGGTTGAGGAGAGTGGAATGAAGGTTGGAACGGAGTTGGCGGAAATCTGGCCTGGAGGAGGACAGACTTAGGTTGATTGCCCATTATTCAGACTATCAATCAGCAGTCTCCCATAAGAAGGCAGAGTTCCTGTCCAGGGAGATTGTTGCAGGAAAGAACTGACTGGCTCAGCTCTTCCGGACCTTGGACAGGCTGTGCAATCCAGCCTGTCTCCGGGGCTGGAGAGCTTTTTCGCAATTAAAGTGTGATGCGTTTAATCGGTTCTTTGCAGATAAGGTGTCCCCTATCAGGTCGGAGATCTAACTGATTCATTCAAACGAGTACGGCAGTGATTGATGCGAGGACACAGGCACCCGGTCGGTCTGGACAGATTTCGCTCAGCCAGCGGTCATGGATACGGTGACGATTGTTCAGAGCTTGTGACCGACGTATTGTAGTTTGGATCCTGGTCCTACCCACCTCCTTGTGGGGTGTTTGGATGTCATCGGACTGATCCTTGCTGAGATAGTCTGGTGTTCACTGGATCAGGGGGTGTTTCTGGACCCCTTGAAGGAGGCTGTGGTCCACCCCTTTTGAAGAAATCTTCCTGAGATCCAGACTGTCTTTCTAACTACAGACCAGTCTCTAACCTTCCCTTTTTGGGCAAGGTTATTGAAAAGGTAGTCGCGTTGCAGCTCGAGAGCTTTCTTACCACCCACAAAGTCTATGATCCTCTCTAGTCTGGTTTCAGGAAGAGGCATAGTACCGAGACGGCATTGGTTCGAGTACTTGATGTTCTCCTAATAGCGAGGGGATGGGAGGACTCGTTCGATTCTAGTCCTCCTTGATCTCTCTGTAGCGTTTGACACCGTGGATCATGGAGTGCTGCTGGAATGCCTGCAGCTACTCTGTGGGCTGTCAGGGATGGTTCTCAGGTGGTTCCATTCTTTCCTCACAGATGGGACTCAGAAGGTGGTGTCGGGGATTTTTTCCTTGGCCCCCTTCTCCCTGCCTTGTGGGTGCCGCAGGGCTCCGTGCTGTCCCCCTTGTTGTTCACGGTGTAAATGCTGCAGTTGGGAGACATTATAAAGGTGGTATGGGCTGAGTTTTCACTGCTATGCAGATAATACTCAGCTCTACATGTCCTTTGTATTCGAACAGGACAATGCAATCTCAGTCTTTAACAACTGCCTCACTGAGATTCGGACTGGATGAGTGCTAACTGGTTGAGACTGAATCCAGACAAGACTGAGGTGCTGGTGGTGGACCTGGGTCAGAGGGTAGAGAAGTTGACTCCTAGACAACCGTCTGGCCTGTGCTAGGGGGTAGCCAGTTGAGACCTGAACAGGTGCAGAATCTGGGTGTTGTGCTTGATAGCGAACTGATGCTAAAAGCTCAGGTGTCAGCCGTTGTCAAGTCCTTATTTTATCATCTGAGGAACCTTGCCCAGATAAAGCACCTTGTTCCACCTGAGGACCTTCCTACATTGGTTCACGCCTTTGTGGCTTCTCGTCTGGATCACTGCAATGCTCTGTACCTAGGGTTAGCGGGGTGGATCTCTGTCGCCTGCAGCTGGTGCAGAATGCTGCGGCCAAGTTGTTGACGGAATTTGTCAAGATCTAGCATGTCTCACGCAACTGCTCTTGACTGCACTGGCTGCCGGTGCAATGGAGGATCACTTTCAGGGTCGCGTTGCTGACCTATAATACCCTACATGGAGAGGGACCGGGTTACTTGCAAGACCTCCTTCAGCCATACTTCCCCATTCGCCCTCTCCGCTCCACCGACGAGGGATTTCTAGAGGTTCCCAGGGTCCATTTACAGACATCGGGTGCAAGAGCTTTTTCTTTTGTAACACCGATCCTGTGGAATTCTCTATCTCGCTGGATTAGAGAGTGCCTGTCCACCAAGGCTTTCAAATCCTCACTAAAAACATGTTTATTTGAAATGGCATTTGGGGAAACGGTTTAGTATCATTCCTGCTGCCTTGATTTTTATTTTTGGATTTGAAGTTTTTATATTGTATATGCGCTTTGGTTTGTTGAAAAGCACTTTAAAAATAAATTTTGTTTTGATTTGATTTTGATACGTAGGAAACATGGTCATGCACTAACTACTACCTTCCTATGGAGCTCTGGGAATAGAAACATAGAATTTGATGGCAGATAAGGAGGGCTAGGCCCACCTAGTCTGCCCAGTTCCCTGTCTACAGGATAAGCTGCAGATCCTAGTTAACCAACAGCCTATTTCTTCCTACCCCCCCACAAAAAAACGCCTTATGTCTGTCCCATGCATTCTTGAATTCTCTCACAGTTTTAGACCCCACAGCCTCCCCAGGAAGGCTGTTCCATGTGTTCACCACCCTCTCTGTAAAAAAAATACTTCCTCACATTGCCCCTGAACCTCCTCCCCCCCATCTACAAATAGTGTCCCCTTGTTCTTGCACATCTCTTTTTCTAAAAGATGCTACCCTTTTGGACTTTGTTGATTCCTCTGAGGTACTTAAAAGTTTATATCATGTCCCCCTCTCCCTCCTTTTCTCAAAGGTATACATATTAAGCTCCTTTAGTCTCTCCTCATATGGCTTCTCTTGCAAACCTTGCACCATTTTAGTTGCCCTCCTCTCGACTGCCTCTATCCTGTCTATGTCCTTGCGGAGATGGGGTCTCCAGAACTGGATGCAGTACTTCAGATGGGGTCTCACCAACTGCCTGTACAGAGGGATAACAACTTCCTGTTTTCTGCTGGTGATGCCTCTCCCTATACATCCAAGTATTCCCCCAGCCCTCCCTACTGCCTTCTCGCATTGCTTGCTAACCCTAAGGTCATCTGATTTTTGTTGTTGTTACTACTGCCCCATTGTGTAATCTTCCCCTTGGTTTTTGTTTCCCAGGTGCATTATTTTGTACTTCTTTGCATTGAATCCAAGCTGCCATACTTCTGACTATTCCTCCAACCTTGCCAAGTTCCTTCTCATCCTTTCCAGGCCTCCTTGTGTATCAACCCTGTTGCAGATCTTTGTGTCATCTGCAAAGAGGCATACTTTTCCTTCCAGTCCCTCTGCAATGTCACTTATAAAGACATTAAAAAGGACTGGACCCAGTACTGAACCCTGTGGTACCCCACTAGTAACCCCTCTTTCTTCAGAGTGGACTCTATTTACAATTACCTTCTGTGGCCTGTTGTTCAGCCAGTGTTTTACAGGCTACCACCCCTGGGACCCACCCAGGCTGGTTAATTTGACTCATTAATCTTTGTGTGTGGGACTGTATCAAATGCCTTGCTAAAGTCTAGGTAGGCCATGTCCACAGCCCCTCCATGGTCTACTACTTTGGTCACCCAGTCAAAGAAATCAATTAGATTTGTCTGGCATGACCTTCCCGCTGTAAACCCATGTTGCCTTGGGTCCTGCGCCCCACTGGCTTCTAGGTACTCAACAATTCTTTCCTTCAGAAGTGATTCCATCACTTTCCCTACCACAGAGGTCAAACTGACAGGTCTGTAGTTTTCTACCTATGTCTTGGTCCCACTTTTGTGAAGGGGAATCACATCCGCCTTCCTCCAGTCCTCAAGTACCACGCCATCCTCCCATGATATGCTAAAAAGGGTAGTCAGTGGTTTCACTAGTTCTCCCCTTAATTCTTTTAGAATTCTGGGGTGAATTCCATCAGGCCCCATTTGTCCACCTTCAGTTTTAGGAGTTCTTTCAACACCCTTTCTTCTGTGAAAGGACTGGGATTATCCCCCCTATCCAGAGTGCTTCTGTTAACTGGATTAGGCACCTCCCCCTCCTCCTCTTTTGTGAATACTGAGCAGAAGTATTCATTCAGTATCCCTGCTTTTTCACTGTCCCTCTCTGCCCTCCCACTGTCCATTCTATTCAGTCTCACTATCCCTCCCTTTGTCTTTCTAAACTCCCTGATGTACCTAAAAAAGGTTTTATCCCCCTTCTTAATCGAGTTGGCTATCTTTTCCTTAGTTTGGGCCTTTGCTATTCTGACTTCCCTCCCTGCTTCCTTCTGCCTTAAGTGGTACAGTTCTCTGTCCTGCTTCTTCTGTGTTTCCTTATACTTCCGGAATGCTATCTTTTTCTCCCTGACCTTCCCTGCCACCTCTTTTGAGAACCATAGTGGCTTTTTCTTTTGTTTTGATTTGTTTATTTGCTTCACACAAAGGCTTATTGCCTCTGTGATGGTAGTTTTGATGTTTCCCCGTTGTTGATTCACACCTCCTTCTAGCCTGTTTGCTAGTGCTTTTCTAAGGCACTCTCCCATCTTGCCAAAGACAGCCCTCCTGATGTTCAGTACCCTCACTTTTGTATGGCTTGACTCCATAGCTGAGTTTATCGTGAACCACACTCTTTGGTGGTTACTTGTTCCCAGATGGCTACCCACTTCTAGATCTGAGATCCTCTCACTGTCCCCATTTGAGAGTTTGAGGTCTAAGATTGCTCCCTCATGAGTGGGTTCCAAAACTAGCTGTCTGAGGCATGCCACCTGTAGGGCATTGAGAATGGCCCTGCTATTGGATGTGGCTGCAGCAAAGGTGCTCCAGTTAATATCTGGATTCTGGCATATTCAGGTCTCCCATCAACAGCAACTCACCTTTCTCTGCCATCCTAAGGATGCCTTCTATCATATCCTTGTCCATTCCCTCCCCCTGACATGGGGGTCTGTATACAACCCCTGTGCAGATTGTGGTGCCAATTTCAGTCTCTAAGGTGACCCACGGTGCCTCCTCTCCTCCTTGTTTACTCTTTTGTTCAGTTGCTTTTATCCCTTCCCTTACATAGAGAGCTACTCCTCCCCCTCTTCTCCCCTTCCTGTCTCTCCTGTAGGTTGTGTACCCTGGTATGTTAACATCCCAGTCATTGTTCTCTGCATACCATGTTTCTGTGACTGCTATGATATCCAGGCATCCCTCTTCAATCAAGGCCACCAGTTCAGGGAGTTTGTTGCCCAGACTACAGGCATTGGTACTCATTACCCTCCATTTCCTGATGGCCTTACCCCCTTTTGCCCCAACGCTGTCCTTATTGCGTTTGTCACTTTCTCCATTTACCCCTGCCCTTCTCCCTACTGATATCTCTATCTTGGTGTTTACCTCACTTACTACCCTGATTTTTTTTGGGGGTGGGCTAGGATTTCCCTGCTGTTTTCCAGTGCCTCCTCCCTTGGCTAGTTTAAATGCTTGCCAATGAAGCATTTAAACCTGTCACCCAGGATCCTGGTTCTCCTTCTGGACAGATGCAGACCATCACACCAGTATAGGCCTGCATCACTCCAGGTGGACCCCCAGTCCCCAATGAAGCCAAATCCCTAATCTCTGTACCAGTTTTTCAACCACTGATTGAATCCCATGGTGTGGAACACCCTAGCCTCACCTACGCCATAGACAGGCAGCACCTCCAAGAAGGTTACCATGTATGCTAGTTGTCTAAGGACCCTCTCCAACTCCACAAACTCTTCCTGCACTGCTCTGATCCATTTCTTAGCCAGGTCATTTGTCTCTAGGTGAACAATGACAACCAGCTTCCTCCCCTGTGCAGCTGCTCCAGTGATCCTGAGGATTTGCAATCTGTCCCTCCAAGCCAAGGAGCCAGGCAGGCATCTTACCTCCCCCTTCCCTTCCTCCCCCAGTTCTACCTTCCTAACAATGGAGTCCTCCACCAGGAGTTGTTTCATTCCCCTGTGGGGTCTCATGTCACCTTCCTGTGAGTCTCCTTTGTGGAGGTTCCCAGCATCCTCCTTGGTCTCCACTGTGGGTGCCTCCATAGAGGAACCACACTTTGCCAGAACAGCATATGAACTGTGGAGCAGTACAACTGGAAGGATGCACCTCTGTTCTACCACCCTCACCCTCCCTGAGCCCACTGTGGTTCAACTGCTCCTCTTTCTTGGCAACCTCTGAGGCAACAGCAGTGGCCCTGGTGGTCCCTGGATGGGAGAGGAGGTCCCACAAATCCTGGCCAACTCAGCCTGGAGATGAGCAACCTTCTCCTTCAGCCCAGAGAGGTGCCTGCAGATGGGACAACTCTGCATCCTTCAGAACATCTCCCGGAAGAGTGCTGCTCCACAGCCACTGTACTGCACCACTCCCATCATATCTTATTTCTGGCCCCTTCACTGTTGTTTGGAATACTTATTCTTTCCTCTGTTTATTTTTTTTCTCCCTACTTACTTACTTACTGCCTCTGTGCCCTTTAAGCTCCTGATCTTCCTGTTCTGAGACAAGAAGATCCTATATTTCTCAGTAGTCTCCTTACTTGCTCAGAGGCAGACCTCCAGCAGCTAAAGGGGATGGAGAGCTACTCTTGTCCTTCTAGGATTGTGAGTCTTTGGTGGCTCTGTGACCACTCACTTCCTGCTCCCAAACAGGAAGTTCCTGTTGTCAGTCAAATACTGTGCCTATAAAAGCAGAACTGGCTTAGGGTGGGGGTGGAGGGGAGAGAAGGAGGGCAATATAGTCCCAATAGAGAAGTCCAGTCACAACAGCAGCTCCTTCCTCCTGGTGTTCTCTACTTGTTCTCTGGCAGAAGCTATCTAGTGCAGTGTTTAAATCTGGCTTTAACCTGGCATCCTTCTAGCTAAGCCACTCCCCCTACTTCACAGCTCTTTTTACACTTAGTAATTGCACAGATAACAATCCCCTTCAGCCACCTGAGACAAACACCTAGATAACTGCACAGATAACAATTCAAGTCAGCCAACTCAGACAAACACACTAGCTTTTTTTAACCCTAAATTGAAGGTCCCAGTAGTAGAGTTCTACTTCTTTAGTACCAGTAGAGAAGTCCAGTCATGACAGCAGCTCCTTCCTCCTGGTGTTCTCTGCCTGTTCTCTGGCAGAAGCAGTTAGCCCTTGGCCACAGCCATGGCAGCTGTGCTGCTGGGATGACTATGATGGGCATGTCCACTTCCCTTTCCCCTTACTCCTAGCTGGAGCTGGTGTCACAGTAGATTTTGTTTGATATATATTTTTAAACTAACCCTTGGCTTGGACTTACTGGTGGCTACCTGGGCTACAAGCCCACTTCACTGGTAGTTCTGCGCTGGTGCTCTCTCTGAGGTAACTGAGGCTTGCTCTGCCCCTACTCCACCCACCAGGTGCTTCTGTATTTAAAACTAAAAAAAATCAATATGGGCCTGCCCTTTACTTGCTACCCTCTTGCAGCTTTCTCTGTTTAAATATAGGGGCCTGCTCTGATCCCCTCTCCTCCTCAGGGACCTGTTTTTATATTAAATGGGGCTTGCCCTGGCCCTCTGCTCTACTGTCTGGGAGCCTGCAATATTTAAATAAGGGCCTTTTGCCCACTGTTCCACCCTCCAGGTGGTTCCTTGCTACAGGGGTACTGCCACCCCCCTTACAGCCTTAGCTGTCTCCCACTGTGCTGTCCAGTGCTTTCAATATTCATTTTATGTAAATACAAATCAGGCAGTCAGTACCTGCTAAACAGTGCTGCTGTTGACTCACGGCCCCAACCTGGGGTGATGTTCTGCTGTGGGACAGGAGGATGATGTAAGGTGGACAGCTGTGTGGCACTGCTGACTGAGGAGGGTTGTGAAAGTGGCACTGCTAGTGGTCCCATTGACAGGACCACACTGTTCCACCCCTCACAGTCATGGTCTCTCACCACTGGAGCCTGGATACTAGCTGTTGCCAATGAGGGACTGAATTTAAACTTTTAATGAAACAACAAAAAAGACCAAACTGGGCTAAACTGAGACCACACCATAGCTACATGACTGACTTGCTGCTGCACACTCTCCACTGCCAATTCTTCTCTTGCTGACTGGGATCCTGGGGACCGAGGAAACTGCTGGCATACTCATGGAAACCAGCTGCTGATCGGAGGAACTGCCTGCTGAAACTCACCAGAAACACACTGAACACTGAAACTCAAACCACTGGCAAGAAGGGGGACACAGAGTTCACAGGAGGAGGTAAGCTCTCTGTCCTTTGTTCTTTTTAGGCAGCCCTCTCTCTATCGGTAACCCGGCAACACTTTTGAGTGCCTGTCCATGATTTCTTGCTGCTTGATGGACACTTGACAACAGGAGTTCCCACTGTGCTGGACTCTTATAGCACCCCAATGTTTGGAATGTCAAGTCCCTGGGAATGTGGGGGGCAGCCACCAGTCCACCATGAGCTGGAATTTTGAAGCTGTCACAGGGCTCATGCCATGGATGGAGGGGAGCGAAACAGGCTGGCAGGTGCAGGCTGAAGGGGAACGTTTTTTTTTTGAACTGCAGGCAAGTAGTTTCTGCTATGTAGAGCCCTATTTATTTATTTGAACAAGTCGGATTTACAACCTTTGAGTCAGGGACTCATTTACAAAGGCACCTCGTCGCAGGGAGGGCAAGACAATAGGACATTGTGCAGATACAACATTGGACAACATTACAAGTGAAGACATTGAACACAGAAAACCTATGAACCACTGTTTGTGCAGTTTTATCCTTTTAAGCACCTAATTCCCCTGCTACTTGCTTGCCACTATTTTGCACTGTTTGCCAGGGGTACCTGTGTCTGCAGATACAGGGGTTACCAAGCTGGGCTGTACTGGGGACAATCAGGGCACCATTACATTTGGAGTATTACACATGTACTGACTGAATTGTTAAAGCTTACAGATAGGGGCATACAAATGAAGTGAGCAGACATTTACTGTTAATCTCATGAGTGCCAACAGATTGTTTACACATCAAGAGCCAGACATTCCTTTAATGCATTATATTGCACAATAGGTTCATAAGTAATGGGGGGTGGGTGACCTATAGGACTTAGGACCTTATTTGGGAGGGAGGAAGTGATGGGAGCACCAAATGCAAACTGGGACTCGCGTATAGAGCAAAACGTTGCCTCACCACAGCTGCCAGACTTGCCCTGGCAAAAGGGGTCTTCTTCCCCTCACTTTGTTATGGGCTTACCTCCTTCATGAATGCCCCCAAAGCCTGGTTCTCCAAATGGGACACCTCATATAACAACATATGTCAGTTCGCCCTATCAGCCCCTCGTCTCACCCATCGGTGTCTACGTTAATCTAGACTGGGTTGGCTCTCCCCTAGCAACCATCGATCATTCGTTTTGGGCAATTTTATGGATAACATCATCTGATCATCTACTCCTCCAGCACTTGCTGACCTCCTCCAGCCTGTCCCCTC
This sequence comes from Neoceratodus forsteri, assembly GCA_016271365.2. Lineage (NCBI taxonomy): Eukaryota > Metazoa > Chordata > Ceratodontiformes > Ceratodontidae > Neoceratodus > Neoceratodus forsteri. Next base: position 39,516,724 of record CM028134.1, read on the forward strand.
TGGCTATCAGCTGAGGTCCACTGAATCCCAGGCACTTATGGTCCCAAAGACTCACTCCCTTGTGGGAGATCGAGCATTTGCGGCTCTTGCCCCAAAAACCTGGAACCTCCTACTTCCTCATGTAAGAACTGCCCCCACCCACAGTTGCTTCAGGTCCTCCCTCTGGGGTTGCCTAAAACAAGCATCAAGCTGCCTCTGTCCCCCGTAGTCCTTCCCTCCATGAAGTGCCTGCAATGAGAAATCCTGGCTGCGGGCATGCACTTATTCCAAAAATAAATAACAAATAAACAAATATCACAAATATTGTTGCTGCTGACACTGGCTCTAATTTTCCCTGGCTGCTCTCCCTGGGTTGTCTTGCCTCATACTGAACTGCATTAAAATTGTTCACTGCCTGTTACCTGACTGTAGTTGTTTGCTTATACCTGTCTGTACCATGCCTGACAGTTGGACCCAAGCCTCTGTACTTTGTTTCTGTTGGTCCTTCTTACTTGTATTCTGACTGTACCTTATGTAATTTGTTGCTGGCCTATGTACTGTTATTGCCTGTATCTTTGTAACTCTCCCAGGTCGCACCTGAAAATAGGCACTTGACTGTCTAGTGTGCTTACCTGGTAAACAAAAGCTAAATAAATAAATAAAAGATGCAGTTTGTGCCATACAAGCACGACACCTGAGATTTTGTGCATGATTACAAAGAGATTTCCTAGTAACAACAATGCATTATCAGGGGCTTTGTCACCCCACACCCCTTTTATTTTAATAGTAAAAATAGCTACTCAATAAACTATATTATTTGATAAAAAAAATATGTGTTTGCCATTTGTCTAAGTCTGACATCAAAATCACACACCAAATCTCAGCAGCCGTTTTGTGCAGCAAAAACTGCATACGATGGTTAGATTACTGGTGCTCTGTGAAATATCACGAGCTTCAGTGAAGTACTGTACTTGTTAAAACTGTTGACTGTAGCAGGGAGGTCATCCCTGACCCTGTTGTTTATGCTAAAAACAATGTGCCAGGTTTATATATGGTTTGCAAGCAATGCTTTAACCTTTTTCTAGAAGGCTAGAAAGCAGCAGGCTTGGATTTCTGGTGGGATATCAGTTTATTTCTAAAGAATTTTGCATTAGGCTTCCTTATCTCTTTTACATAGTTACTTCTTAGGTGTTTGAATTCGGCACTGTCAGTTAGTGTGTTAGATTGTTGTGCATGTTCCCAACATTTGTTCCATTCTTTCTGTAGTTTAGGTGCATTTAGGGAGAACCAGGGAGTGTTGCTAGCCTTAGCCCTTGTTTTCTTGATAGGGCATGCCTCCTACACATTGAGGTAAAGTACTCTGCAATAAGGCACAGGTGTCATCAATGTCAGTAGTCCACTCTAGTCTGTGCCATGTGGTTGCTTCAAGCACTACCCTGTGGGGTCTGCAAAGTCAAGCAGACATGACAGATCGCATGGCCCTGTTCTGCTGGCTTGGTCATATGCCTGCATAAATGCAACCTAATTACTGGCCTTAAAAGATTTAGGTCATCAATTTGGTTGTCAGGGGTTGCCTACTATTTTTCCAAATGTCGGACATTACCTGGTTGTCACTGAAGGTGTCTTTGAGTACACCAAGTGGGGCTAGTGGTTGTTTATTTGATAAATAAGCTCAAAGCTACAGTAGTTGATGCACCTAATGTATATTTTTCAAGTTTATACTTCTTTGGTCAATAATCATTTTTTTTTCAGCCCAGATCTGTTATAAAATCATTTATAGCTTGGTGTCAGAGAGTAAGTAGTCAGAGTGTTAGCCAGGCTATCAAGACAATGAGGCTAACATTTGGGGTGGGGGGTTGGCTGTACCAACCAAGCAGCCATATAGTGTTGCATATGCAACAATGAAGGCATATAGTGCTATCTATGCAACCATAAAGGCATATAACACTATATATGCAACAAGCAGGCATAAAGCACTATATTAAATGGACTACATTTAAAACGTATTTATTTATTTATTGAAATGTTTCACCAGGAAGGCACACTGAGCAACAAGTCACTCATCTTCCAGTGTGACCTGGGGGGAAGGGGTACAATTGGAATGAAACATTAAACATTCAAATTACAAGATCAACATTAACATACAGTTGTAAGGCAGGTGTTACAAACAGTGTTACAACAGTGTTGCGCATAACATGTAGAAAGAGTGGACTATAACTGTGCCAAGGTTTGATTCCCTACCCTGTTGTGTTACACAGAGGTGTCCCATTCTACGATTCCCTTCTTGCAGTGTACTTGCTCCAAGTTAACTGCTCGGTACTTCAGAAGTCAGAGTACCCAAGCTACTTTAGCCCCAGCCTTTTTTTCTCACCTAACTGCTGTGAATAAATGTTACCCCTGCATAGGCTGAGGAAAGAGAAGAAGGGTGGGGGTCAGTATGTATATGAAGTGCTATGCCAAGTCTGGTGGCTGGTAAATAAAAACTGGCTTGCTCATAGTGAAGGCACTGCATAGTGACTAGTGCAAATTAAAGAAATGAATAAAATAAAATCCAGCAGACCAGACCTGGGTTTGAAACCCACAGCTTCCACTTACATACTGTGTGACCCTGAGCAAGTCACTTAACTTCCCTGTGATCCCAGATTGTACCTTTAAAAAAGCTTTCAGCTTAGTGTGCTACTCCTGGTTAAATAACTAAATAAAATAGAAAGAAAAATAAATAAAATATCAAAACACTACATTCAGCCAAACTCTGACCAAGTCACACTGCTCATAAATCCAAACCATCTGGATTGTGCAAAGGGTGGCCTTTAATGCTGGGGTTTGGGCATGCCTCTTATTGTCAAATAGGATCCCACACAACATGTAACAAAACTTACAAAATGGAATACAGCTGTTACCTTTATACCAGATCAATACCCAAGTATAATGTGCACGTGCTATCACACCAATCTATTAAATACTGTTCAGAGTCAAGTGACCTCAAAGTCATCTAGTGACAAAGATAGGGTTAGCCCCCCAAAATGAGTAATAACACCAAAGAGGGAGTGGGATACCTGTCAGGAAAAAAATAGAAGCCTACATTTCGTAAGATGCTCACTTCCTCAGGGCATCTATACACTCTCTTATGGAAACATTTTACATACATTTTTATTTATTAAATTAAGAAATGAAATAATATACAAGTTCATGTGTAGTATAATGGGAAACAGTATATTACCCAAATTTATAATGTAATATGTATGTTATTCTAACATAAAAAGATTAGTGTTATATTACTAATTCAATCTCTTATATAACATATTGAAAAAGCCTGGTAAAAAATGAACATGCATTTATCTCTCTCTCTCTCTCTCTCTCTCTCTCTCTCTCTCTCTCTCTCTCTCTCTCTCTCTCTCTCTCTCTATATATATATATATATATATATATTATAGTGGCATGGTAGTGCCACTATAGTTAGGGTTGAGTGCCCCATTTACGGTTAAATCTGAAATTTGGCTGCTTAATAACTTTGCCACCGTATGATGAATTCGCCTGAAATTTGGCATGCACAGTCTGGTACCATAGGTCTCTGGACCTGCCAAGTTTTGTTATGGTCAGATGTACATTTGCAGAGCTACAGAGCACCAAAAAATGCTCAAATTACACATTTTTGTGCATTCTTTGCTCGCACCTACAGATCGCACAGTTTATGCGACTGGTCAAAAACCTTCAGGAAACATGCAACCAGAGTCCTCAATGTGCCTTTCAAAGATTTCATGAAAAAATATTAAATGGTTCAAAAGTTATTCAAAAGACAAGTTTCCCATTATAGTCAATAGAAAAAGTTAAGAAAATATGCGAAAGTTTCGCAAATGCGCTTTTTACTTTCGCAAATGACCCTTGTAATGTCACAAATCGGCCATCTCGTTTTCAGTTGGTGGTCACAGAAATGCTTGGCATTTAAATTTAGGACCCTCTAGGGACACAATTCTTGCTGTGTTCACCTAGTCGAGCCCTGAGGATGCTAGCCATGTCTTTTTTGGGGGGGGGTAAAACACCCCAGAAATATATTTTTTCAAATTTTTGTAAAAAGTAGTGTCACAAAGTACTTTCACATATGTGACACTGTCATGATTTTATTTGCAAAAGTGTCATGATATGCAAAAGTACTTTGCGACACTATGGCCAAAACAATAGGGAATTTTGCCACCCTGCTGCAAAAGAAGAGTTTGGTCTTTTGGGCTGACATTTGCAGGGAAGAAAGCCAAGATCCCATATATGTGCCTTTTGGTGGTTTGGTAACAAAATATTAGAGGGCTGCAAAGTTACAGCACTCTGAAGTTGACAATTTTTCCCCACAGGCTAACATTACAGTATCCACCGCACCTTTGGGGTCCATATCTTGAAAACGCTTTGAGATACGGACTTTTTGTCGGAAGAATGCTTAGTCCCCCACCAGGTGGCTAAGTGCAAAACTAGCATATAAAGTCATAAATAATATGAGATTTTAATTTTTTTCTACATCATATGGTTACTGAGATATAAGCAATTTAGTACTCCACGTGTTCATTTTCTGCTCTGAGGGCCATTATTATGCATACATTCTTTGTATTCACTGTGTTTCCGAATGCACCTTTTTTGGGAAACAAAAGGGTGTGCGTTTGCGTTACTGTTACCATTAGTGATTCTGCTTGCTGCTTTCCGTACCGTTGTGTTAGCATTCCATTTACATTAGCTTATTGCATTATTCTTTGCATTTGCTTTGCACTTGCGTTTGCATTACTGTTACCCTTTGCATTTCCGTTACTGTTTTTGTTTGTGTTTATTTTTGCATCTGTGTGTGTGTTACCATTTGTGTTTGTGTTCCCGATTGCATTTGCATTTGTGTTTTGTTTGGCATCATCGTTGGTGTTACTGTAAGCGTTTGCATTTCCAATTGCATTACTCTGACCATGTGCATTACCATTTGTGTTTGTGTATGCACTTGCATTTTGCATTTCCATTTGCGTTACTGTTTCCATTGGCGTCATTGTTGGTGTTACCATAACCGTTTGCATTTCCAATTGCGTTATCGTTTGCGTGTTCGTTACCATTTGTATTTGCTTTTCTGTTGGCCTTAGTGTTTGTGTTTTCGGTAGTGTTTCCATTGTCAAGTGCATTACTGATTCCTTCTGCATCACTGTTGCCATTACCATTTAGTTTCTATTTGCATTTGTGTTAGCGTTTCCAATTTTGTTACCATTTTATTAATGTTTGCGTTTCTGTTGCCGTTACCGTTTGCGTTACCATTTCAGTTGTCATTTATGTTTGCACTTGCATTTCTCTTACTGTTTGCATTATCATTTATGTTTGCATCACCATGTGCATTACCGTTTGCGTTACCGTTAGCGTTACTATTTTCTTTTACCCCACTGTTTCCAGCACCGTTTGCATTAATGTTACTGTTTGTGTTTTTGCGTTTGCATAGTGTAGTGCAAAACATTATGTTTTTGCTATTTTTCTGCACTGTCTTCTGCAATGCATAGTGCAGCCAGTGTTTGGTTGATTGGTCTGAATTTTGGCATGTAGAAAGACCTTTATTGACGGAACATACCAGTTTTTCTTTGGTGAAAAAATGTTGTTCTGTTCCAGAGTTATTGCCATTTGAATTTGCCCCACTTCACAGTTACTGATTTTTCGTCCGCCAGGTCCGCCATTTAAGCGTATTTTCTGCTGTGATTTAAGCCATTTTGTGGTGGCATTTACAGTTGCTGAATTGTGCATATTACATTGTTTGCTCATGGTGCTGTGCAACTGTTGAACAGATGTACACACAATTCTGGACACATGGTGTGCCATGGTACATGTCTTCTTTTAACAATTTTTGGTTTCGTTGGATATATGGTTTTTATTTAGTGAGGTGGCAAAAATGTTATTTACGGCACTCCTGCGCAGTTTCATGGTGTAGCCAGTGTGTGGTTGATTGATCTGAAACTTATCACATAGAAAGACCTGTATTCAAGGAACATGCCAGTTTTTGTTTGGTGAAAACATGTTGTTCCGTTCCAGAGTTATTGCCATTTGAAGTTGGCCCCCCTTGCAGTTACAGATTTCTTGGCAGCCAGGTCCACCATTTTAGCACATTTTCGGCCATGATTTCTGCCATTTTGTGGTGTGAGACTTCTTTAAGGTGCAGAAACATAAAAATTGAATATCTCTGGAATTGTTTGGCCTTTTCACATGAAATTTGGAGGGTGCTGAGTGGATGTCCTGGGATGTGATAATGCTGTTTACATGTTGGAAACATTATTTGCTGCAGAGATACTGCATGATGCAGTTAACGTTTTGCACATAGCATTCTGCATGGTGCTGCTGGCTTGAAATTTATAGCATAAGTAGCCCTAGTGGTACAGAGGTGCCTTGCAGTGGTTTGGTGTGTGAAACATTAACAGGTGCTGAATTAGACCACTCCGACTAATTAAAATTTGGTTCATTACACTTCAATAACTTCTGAACCGTGTGTCTGATTTGCCTGGCATTTGGAATGTACAAAGATGTATAATACATCTTTGATGCTGATAATTTTTGGGTCACTGGCACTTACAGTTGCTGAATTGTGCATGTTACATTGTTTTCTCATGGTGCTGTGCAACCATTGAACAGATGTACACACAATTCTGGACACATGGTGTGCTATGGTACATGTCTTCTTTTAACAATTTTTGGTCCTGTTGAATATATGGTTCTTGTGTAGTGAAGTGGCAAAAATTAAATTTTTGGCACTCCTGCGCAGTTTTATAAATTGGCCAAATGTATCAAAAAGTGAAATTACGGTTATTCTTATGAATACAAATGATGAAAATACCATTAAGAGATTAGCAAACTATTTTATATATGCTGCAAGAATTAGAAAGAAACATTAGCTAGACAGTATTGTATAATGATGCATTACTGAATATGAATTGATATGATCTATAGACTCTCATTGGTCTGTGGCATATATGGAATAGTGCATATATGCTCTTTGTAATATGCTAATTTTTATATTACCTCATTGTTTGCTTCCTCCGATTTTGCTCTATGTATTGAATTTCTTTATATGTACTGTACTGACTGGGATTGGCAATTAAGAGGGAAATTTTAGAACATCATTAGTGCAATATTCTCTAATCTGCCTTGATACTCTGAAACAAGCACTTTATACCTTTTTTCTGTACTTGTATTTTTCTATGTCATTGTCATTTTTATGCAACATGTTAATGCTTGCCCATAATTCTGTACTTGAATTTGTACAGTTTTTTCAATTATGCAATCTGTAACTACTTGTCTGTGTCAAAGGACCTCCTTGTGAATGAGCTTGCTCAACTGAGTTTTCCTACTATAAACTTGAACTTGAACTCATGATATCGATTTATCTGGTGAATTTTTATATTTATTGTACTATTTTCCCAATTTGGGGAAATATATTAATTGTGTGTGTTTGATATATCATTATATGATGTTATATGGGTTCCTGCTTAGGATACATGTAATATGTATGTGAGATATGTGATTGTATATATAGTGTATGTTTTTATTTCTATTATTGTAAAGGCCTTGTATAGCCAAACAATAAATATTTTCTACTAATAGGTGCCTGATGTCTGCCACAGCAGTTTGTGTTCAGCCAGCCCAGCACTCCAAGCTGAGTAGCTCAGCTGACATGACTTAGAAAATGAGTAAAGAGTATTCTTGTTTCTGATTGGCTGCAAGAGCCAACCTGCCGGTCCGGTATGAGACAACAGAGACTGGGAAATAACTAGTCCCAGTCTCTGTTGCCTCATATAGTTCTAAAGCTCTGGGCAAGTAGAACGTTCAGAAAGGTGAGTACCTCCATGTTGCTTTGTCGTTTAGCGAGAGTCCCCCTCTTAGCCAGTTGATACAGTCAAGAGTGCAAAAAAAAAAAAAATCACATAACACAAGCATGTTTTTTTTTCTCTTGTAACAGTCCCATCCAAGATCAGATTTCTCATAAATCAGCAACATTTAGGCACATTTTATCTGCTCACCAAATGCAGTCACGCTAAAATTCAGTATACCCCGGCTGGCACTTCTGAGTTCAGCAAACCCCACCTTGCATGTCAGATTTCAGTAAACCCCATGTCGCATGTCCTTTTTGTATATGCGGGTGGGCAACAAGAAGCCCAAAATCTTTTTTTCTTCTCTGTGACATTACGTCATTGCAGTAATGCAAGCAATCATGGTTTACCTCATTAGATTCTTCTCCGTCCTGTTGCAGTAGTGCAAGCACTTGTGGCTTAATTTACTTTCTGTCTGCCACTAGCCAGGATTTTTGCCAGTTCTCAGCACAGGGAAAGCTTACACTCCTGACTTACAATAAATAGACAAAGTGAAACCTGTACGAGCATATGAATTGAAGTATTAGCTCACTGCCTTTTCCATTTGTAATCTTTTCAGCAGCCACTTGAGCAAAACTGCAGTCAGTAAGCGCCATTTTTTTAAATCGCAGCACGCGCCCCTCCTCAGCTGCAGCTCCCCATACTGCACAGCCGACTCCTCACCGAAATAAATAAAATAATGGAAAACTGCACATCAATGATTTAACAGCTTACACTCCTCTAACTGCTCTGCTTTGCACACTTCCCTTGTGCAGACGTAAGTTGGACCTTCTGCTCTGCACTTAATTCACAAACTGTGAAATGCTTTTATTTAAAAAGAAAAGCTACCTGCCGAGTACTGAACACCTCATTCTCTTGCTCAGTACTCGCACTACGAACTCAGTCTCCCACGGCTCAGTATCCTTTGTCTCATTGCCATCCCATTACTCGGTTTTGCAGGAACAGCAGCACAAAGATGCCAAGAAACTGCTGGGGGGGGGGCGACTCCACAACACACTCCATATCTAAAGGTAGTGGTGTGGGGGGAGTGACTAGGAGAGAATTGCTCTGGGGAAGGGCAACAGCAGACAGAACAGCACAGAAATACAGAGGGACTACTTCACAAGGAAAACACTTTAAACTTCATTGTTACTCATTTGTTTTTGTTTTTCTGAAATTTTTAAAAATCCCATCTAAAAATGCCACCAGTAGCCCATTTTTCTAAATGCAATAATACCCTCCAGGGTGAGTGGTATGGACAATACCGGATCTTCCAGGGGCTATAAGACCCTCCGCCTGCAGCGTCAGGCCTCATTACACCCCTGGGCGGTCCGATATTGCCCAATATCGCCCACCCTGTCGGGCATTATTGCTTACATGGAGTGCTGCCAGGTGGGCTAGGGCCATGTCCTGTTTTTTTTTTTTTTAATACTGTGCTGCCCATTAATCAAAAAGGCACTTTCCTTTGAGAGCTGGCACTGCATATGCCACAGTCCCAACTCCCAAACTCTGTGCGGAGCAGAGGAACCACTGTACCACTGAACTGGGTGGTATCCAGTCTATCTTCACTCACAACATCCATGATCCCCAGGCTCCTCTCCTCTGGGCTCATACACGAATCAATGAGATGGCTCATGGCCCTGGCCAGGGGGTCATGAATGGAATCACATTTACACCACTGACTTCGTATGTGTAGACATGAAACTAAACCTACAATAAACAGCCCAGATACATGCTGCTTGTTGCATATTTGACCTTTCTTCTGAATTCTGCATTTCAACTCCAGCCAGGAGGAGTCTCTGGCTAAATCTTGCTTCTGCTTATAATGTATGTATGATGTAGCTAGGTTAGAGGTCTTTTATTTAGAAAAAATAAATTGTATCTTACCCATTCTGGACAGGGTTCTTTCCTTTCGCATGTGGATCCGGATCTCTATGGTGAGGCAACCTGAAACATAAAGGTAAGACGTCACAAAGAATCTGCAGTTCTTTTAACTGAAACTAACTACCTTGGAGTAGCATAGGAATAAACACAGAATACTTATCTGATAGGGTAGCTGTGATCTCCATCCAGAGCTGCAAAGTAAAAAGCAAAAATGTCATTTAGGTTTAGGTTATGATAGTCTGGATTAAGTAGGAAGGCAGAGCAGAAAATAATCTAAGGACATCTACTTCACATCTGTCTTCTTCATGGTAGAGGAGGGGAAAGGGCCATAGTTGAAAAGCAGGAGAAGGCTGGGCAGAGAGATGGACTCAGATCCATTCACAGAGGTTAGGATATTGGAATAACTAGGAAAACTGCAGATGTGTAAAGCGATGGCCTCGTATAGAATCAACCCATGGGTGCTCAAGGAGTTAAAGCAGCCTACTAACAGGAGGTGGTGGCACTGATCATGAGGTAATTTTATCTATCACTGTACAAGAGAAGGGTTCCTGGGGACTGGAAAATGGCTGATGTGGTGCCACTGCATAAGGGGAGATGAAGAGAGGAGTCGAAAAACCACCCCAGGCTGATTCCCTGTATGTTTGCCACTCCCCAGTGTCTTGTGTGCTGGGGGAGTTCATTGGTTAAGACAGTGAGTGCCACACACTGCACTCTTTAATGCTATAGGTGCAACCAGGTCCACACCTACACTGTAATGTGTGCATCTGGACATTTGCCAAAGTCAAAGGGCCACCAACTCCAACCCCTACAGAGTAAGCTGAAGCTGTGGCCTGCAATCTGCTCCATAGTGAGGCAGGAGGTGTGTGGGAGGGTTGGAACCTGAACCTTAACCAGCATGGATGGGAGCCCCTGAGTTTGACAGACACAGAGACACTGCCCCTGTGGCAGGATCTAAACTGCCCCCCCTTCTGGTGCAGCAATGCCAGCAGATAGTAGTGACAAACCACTGACACTCCTTTAGCTGCCTGCCCCCCCACACTGCGTACACCCACACACACACACACACACACACACACTTCAGTGTACAATACAATGGCCGGTGGGGAATGAACTGAGAGCAGCCAAAGTTTTAAGGGATGAGGAGAATGGGACAGGCAGATTTAAACACAGACTGACTGATCTGGTTGGTTAGGTATGCATCTCTGACTATGAGTCTGGCAGTCACATGGCTAAATGACAAATGTAACATTTTTACCAGGCAAGGAAGCAAGCATAGTCTATTGGTGTTTTTTTCTGATAACTTGTACCATTTTTGCAAGACAGCAGCAGGAAAGCAAAAAAAATAATTTTCGTTATTCTGGGCCAGGTGACCATCATTGAAAAATCAGAAAAACTCATAGAGACTGTGCTTGCTTGCTCCTTGCAGTTGCAAAAATGATACATTTCTCGTTTTCATTTAGCCATGTGACTTGTGAATGATGTGACTGCTACCAGACTCAGATGCATACCTGACCACACCAGCTTGAAAATGTACCCTCATCCATGCTTTATTGTTGGCACGGGCAGCTGGTGGAGGGAGGAGGGACTGGGTCATTGACTCAGTAATAACTCCACTTGCTTCTCTGCTGTCCTCCTCTCCCACCCCCCAGTCCCCCACCCCACCCCACACACATGCACTTTGTATCTGCTCAGTCAAGGGATCCAAGTGGCTTTTTTAGGTCATCATCTACACTGTACAGCTGAGTGAGCGGCTACTTGTTTTACCAGTTACCCCAGAATTTGCTGCACTCTCCTGCTTTTTAAAAGATAATACTTCCTCATTCCTAAATCCAAGCCAACTTTGTCATGTCCTGTATAAATAAAGCAGTACTAGGTGTACTAGTTAACTAGTAGACCTGGTACTGCTTTATTAATATAGGACAAGAGGGACAAGGAAGAAAGGGTTTGTTTTCTTTTGAAGGACAATAGGATAGACACCTATGTTATTTATCAGGATAAGAAATCAGTGATCTTCAGAGATGTCAGGAGATGGGGGGAGGCTGGCAGTGCTGGCTGCTGCTGTGACATTTCTTTCCTTCACTCCGCTGTACAGTGTGGGTGAGTGATGACCTGCAGAGCCTTGGATCCCTTGACCAAGCACAGACACATACATCATTGCCTTGTAACAGATGGCATCACCATTTTGTTTAACACACTCCCTCATTCCCATGCCAAAAATCAAATAATGTTAATACTCATCTAAAACTACATCTAATCTAGCTTCACTGAGATGTATTTATTTATTGGAAATGATTCACCAGGAAAGCACACTGAACAACAAGTTGCTCATCTCCTTGGGGAACAAGGGGGTGCCGGGGGCACTGGGCACACATATACAGTACAGAAAGACAGATTTATATATCATTTAGACTAACTGGAAGTTCAATTAAGCAATAAGGCAAGACAGGGTGTGTGTTATTGTGAAATAACGTCACTCCTGGGGTGGGTTGAAGCACGAGGCAAAGCTGCGCATTTCCACTACCCCAAGAGTGACGTTATTACACAATGACACACATCCTAGAGTGCCTTATTGCTATTATACAATGGCTCATTGTTATACAAAATAAAAAATAAAAATTTAAAATGTTTTTAGCAGATTTTTAGTGAGGCAGACAGAAGATGCAAAAAAATATTTTTCCCTTGGGTTGCACCTGAAAACAAGCCTTTGCTCAGTGTGTGCCTTACTGGTTGGGTTACACATTTCAAATAAATAAATGGCAGAAATATACTGTCCCATTGAGCCTAGCTGTGAATGCAAATTAATCAGTTAATATCCTTCTCTTACAAAGATCACAGAGCTATTGCCTAGTGACGTGACACTACCCCCTGTCCTTACTCCTTTCTCTGTCCCATACTGTGTAGTTTGTGTAGTCTCTGCCTGCCTGCATCTCCCTCATCACGTGCAATAAAATTCAACTTAGTTTTACTGTGAAAAGGGCCACTATCTAAAATGGAATATAATATACCAGCAAGGAAAAAGAAAGTTACACCGTGCCCAGTGCCAGTGGCAGTGCACATCACATTCCTCCAGTGGCAACACGGCCCTGTCTGACATTGCTGTATTCCTTGCTGGTATATTATATTCCATTATAGGCAGTGGCCCCTTTCATATTAAAACTAAGTTCCTTGCATTATTAGTTCACATGATGAGCAGGCCAGGCAGACACAGGTCACTGCACAATATGGGGCAATCAAGGGAGTAAGGACAAGACAATACAGGTACAGTTGTAGGTCTGCTGGTCTGGACACATGTTATTATTTTTTTAACTTAATAATTTATTTCTGTGAGCTGGCAATGGCACTGTGACTATAATAACCTCCTGCCTACAAGGCCCTCTCAGTCAGACCCATGGACATTACAGGAGGACAAAAACACTCACTCACACTTCAGCTAATCCAATTTGGTTACAAGTTAAATTATTTAAACTTTTTCTGAGGTGTGGGGAGTGAAATATAATAGAGCCTGTGGAGCTGAAGATTGTTTATTTATTTAGTTTTTGTTGACCAGAAAGTGCACTAGACAAATCCTGCCTATTTTCAGGCACGACCCGTGGGAGGGGGATACAGATGAATGCCAACTGGCCTTGAAACAGATTAAGCTGTTGGTGGTATTTTTAGTGAATGAGGGAAACTTGGCCAGGACACCGGGGACAATTCCCCTATTCTTTTCGGTAAGTGCCATGGGATCTTTAACATCCACCAGAACAGGCAGATGGGACCTCGGTTTAACGTCTCATCTGAAAGACGGCACCTCAGAAGTGCAGCACCCCTCTCATGCTGCACTTCAGTGTCAGTACTGGGATATTAACCCAAGTGCCAGATGTGGGAATTGAACCCACAGCCCTCTGATCTCCCAGCCTCAGAGGTGAGTGTGCTACCTACTGAGCCACTGACACTGATGCACTTGTGAATGAATCAGACTGCTCATCACCCCGGATCACCACAAATGACTTAGTACTTACTGAGTTGTCTGTCTAACAAAGTTTCCATTTGAAGTTAAGCTCATCACTTGACTTCAAATGAATAACTTTGTTAATACACCACTCAGTATTAAGTACTATGTCATTTGCAGTGATTCTGGGCGATGAGCAGTCTGAATCATGGGGATAATTTCATCAGCTCTCAGCTGTTGTCAGTTCCTTTGTTGTTGGTGCAAAAAAAAGAGAAGTTGCTCTGAATGCCAGATGGAGCAGGCACAAGCACTTACTCTATGTGTGTCTGTGGTCTTCTAATCGTCAATAACAATTCCATTCCATGACTGAAACTCTGTACAAGACTTTAATCACAGGCACTGTTCTGATAACCTTTGTCTCTGTCTAGTCACAGCGTAGCAGGTCTTCTATTCTGTTGTGTTCCTATTATTACAGACCAGTTCAATCACTACTCATTGCTCGTCATCATGATCTCTCTACAAGTGACAAGACTGACATCACTCATTCAAGGAGGGAGCCGGGCAGCCAGGTGCATTTCAAATTAAAGTTTGAAAACCCTGCTAGCTAGCAATTCACATAGGCAGAGGCAGAGGCAGGCAGGGCATGGGGAGGGACTTGCTGGAACTTGGAAGCGGGACAGAGCTGCTCAGCAAAGAGTCAGTGAACATTATTTGTAGAATTGTGCACAGCACAGTGTAGGCCGCAGCGTTATTTCAAACAATAAACAAATAAATAACAGGACAAATAAAACAATGTTGTTACTTTATGTGGTGGCAGACGGCAGTTGAGGCGGGCCCCCAACGTGCTGGGGCATGGCTGACATGATGCTAAGGCTGGCCCTGGTGATCCCTCTGCACCTCAGTCCACGTCTACTATAAAACTGAGTCAAAGTAGAAAGTATCCTCACTGAAAAAAATGATTTGTTGTGCATTGATGGCATGCCACTGGTAAACAAGCAGTAAACTAGGAAAAAATGGAAAACCGTGCTTAGATGCAGTTCTGCTTATACTTCATGTATTTTCAGTACCTCTCCACCTCCTATTAGTTAGGAAATTTGCAAAAGAAAAAAAGAAAGACAAAGCAGATCATGAATTGCATACTGAGGATGTATGAAATGCCTTACTGCATTGTCAATTTTCCCTCCACCACCATTAAAGCACATGCAATACGTCTGAACATTCCATCGTTCAGTCATAATTTTTATTTATTTATTTATTGATAAATATCGGATAACACCTTCGAGTCAAAGACTCTTTTACAAAGGTTCCACGTCATACGTAAGAAGACAACAGTGTACAGAGTAACAAGTAGCATAGTAGCATAGTAGTTACACACAGCGGTTACAGAATGGTTGCAGACGATTACAGAAAATACAAAGAATACAAAAAATAGCAGCTGGGAATAAAGGTTGCATGTATATGCTTAGCATTTCAGGGCGATGGCACTAGCCATGCCCACACGTTATTCGATGGCCAAGGCTGGACAGAGATGTCCATTGTCATGGTAAAGTCACGCTCATGGCTACTATGGAGGGACTACGTGTGAGAACCTCCTGCTACAAACTTGGCATCATAAAACTCTCAGCTTTATTATGGAAAAGAATGGAATTTGTCTTCCTCAAATTTGAAATTTGCCTTAAAAGGGTCACATTTGCTTCTTTGGGCACCTTAATAAAGAACAGGTTTCCTGGTGGCTGAAGCCGAGAACAATTACTCAGCATACAGTATCCTGTTTAAAGACCAGCATGGCTACTGGCTTACTGTGGGACTTCGGGTTTTCCCTTTGAATTTCTGATGCTTCAGTCATAACTTTAAATGAAAACATAACTTACTTGCCAGTGCTCTCCTGCTGGTGCCTGTGCCCCCGATTAGTGGGTCTATGTGAAAAAATGTTTTTTTTCTATCTTCATTTAGGTAGTGTTATTTAACTTTAAAATAGTGCCCACAAACTTCTATTTTGTAAGGCTGCCCACAGCCATCTCGTGGGAGCTGATCAGTTCCTTGCCTGGGATAAAGTAATGTGCCCTGCCAATGCTCTGTGTCAGTGGGGATACATTAGCATATCCCAGGCAAGGGATCTGTCTAGGAGCTAGTGCCAGGAGCCTCAGCAAAGACCACAGCTACTTCAATACAACAAAGCTGGGCTAACTAACTTTCAGTGCAAAGAAATGCAAAATCATGCACTGGGGGCACAGAAACATGGGGGAGGAGGAGTATAAAATGGGTGAAGTGGTACTGGTGACCACCAACTAAGAAAGAGACCTGGGGGTATTCATATATGATGGCCTAAAAGTGTCCAAACAGTGTGACAAGGCAGTGGGGGGAGAGCCAGTGGGATACTAGGGTGCATAGGGAAGGGCATCAGCAGCAAAATGAGGGACGTGGTAATACCACTGTATAAGCCACTGGTGAAACTTCACCTAGAGTAGTGTCCAGTTCTGGAGACCTCATCTCAAGAAGGATGTAGACAGAGCTGAGGCAGTCCAGAGGAGAGCAACTAAAATGGTGCAGGGTCTACATCAAAAGCCCTATAAGGATAGGCTGAAGGATCTCAATACGTACACCTTGGAGGAAAGGAGAGAGAGAGGGAATATGATAGAAACTATCAAATACCTCATGGGTATGAATAAGGTTCAAGAAGGAAGCCTTTTTCAGAGTAAAAGGTGTTCAAGAACAAGGGGTCACGCTATGGAGCTGGAGGCGGTAGACTCAGGGGAGATGCAAGGAAGTACTTCTTCACAGGAAGGGTGGCAGATGCCTGGAACAGTCTCCCAGTGGAGGTGGAGGGGGCACAAACTGTAATGGTATTCAAGAAGGCATGGGATAGGCAAAAGGGAACCTTAGTAGTAGGGAAAGGGGGAGGTAAAGATAGAGATCAAGTAGGGACTGCAGTGTTGCAGCAGGTAGTGATAATGGGCAGACTAGGTGGGCCACGCAGCCCTTATCTGCCATTATGCTCTATGTTTCTATGTAACTGGCAAGGAATGCTGGCAACTTAATCAACTTGGAAAGATATAAAATATTTTATTGTATAAAAGGACACGCCAAGCAGTAGCACCTCTCCACCGCGGCCAGCGTTTTCTGCCCTAGAATGCTGTTTTTGAAGACACAGAATGCTGGCAGCTGTGGGAAGGTGCTACTGCTTGGTATGTCTTTTACTACAATAAAAAGTTTTTTTTTTCCTTTCTAAAAGTTGTTTTGGTTGCCAACATTCCTTGCCAGTTAGGCCAGCTTTGTTGTGTTGAGGTGTTGACTTCTATTGCAAAGCTGAATGAGCTTGAGTGCGTGTAATATCAATACTGTGACTTCAGTACCAACTCTACAACTGTCTGCATGGCTCAGTTTGGTACACATCAGCCTCTGGGCCTGAAAGTCGTGGGTTTTAGTCCAACACTGGGACTGGGCTCAAAGCATAAATGCTTGAACCAAAGTGATTATTTTATTTATATTTTGTTGACTGGGAAAGGAAGACTAGGCAATTCTGTCTATATTCAGCCTTGTCACAAAGGAAGGAAGGAGCTACTGATGGAGACCAACTGAAATTGAACAAGATTAAGCTGTTGATGGTAATTTTAGTAAATGGGCAAAATCTGGCAAGGACACAGGGAAATTATCCTACTCTTTTTGAGAAGGGAAGGGACATAGGATCTTTAATGTCCATCTGAACAACTACCAGAAAAAGGCAAACGAGACCTCAGATTAAGGTCTCATCAGAATGACAGCACATCAGGAGTACTGTAACCACCTCATGCTTTGCTACAGTGTCAGACTTGGAATTTTTAACCCATGTTCCTGGTGTGGGGCTAGAACCCACAACCTTTGGATCTTCCAGCCTCAGTGGTAAATGTAAGTGTGCAACCTGCTGAGCCACTGACACTGATGAATGCAGAACTAAGGGGATGCTGTACTGTCAGGGTGTGCCATCCTTCAGAAGAGACATTAAACCAATGTCCTGCCAGGGGCGGAGCTAGCAGCCCAGCCAACAGCAGCAATTTTCTAGAGCTCCTGACAAAAGCCTCTTTTAAGAGTTCTAAATACTGTACATATTTTCCCACTCAAATTAGCCAGGAAGCTAATCTCCTAGTGAGTTCTCAGCCTCTTCTGTGGACATCGAATTTGGTGAAAGATGGGTCAGACAAAGTCTACCAAGCAAGAATTTTTCCAGCCACGCACACCAGCCGCCAAACCGCCTGACCACGTGGCCAATTCTTCCCCTTCGACAAGCGTGGAACCTGAAGCTGCCTCACTTACTTCTCTTCAACAGTCCGTTAATGCCCTAACACAAACTGTTCCACAGATAGACCAGAAACTGGATGTTTTCTCCAAAAGTTTTATAATGGAGGAGACTCGTCTGGACATGATGGGAGAAATGCCTCGATTAAAGAACAGGACATGCTCTGGAGCCAAGTACAGCAGCTTGAAAATATGGTGCGTGCTGCAAATATTCGGCTTCTGGGGGTCCCTGACGGGTCAGAAGGGGACAATCTCATGTCATACCTGGAAAGGTGGTTAACAAAACTGATTGGAACTGACACCTTCAACATCACCAAAGCCTACACAATTACCCTGAGAAGGTCCCACACTGACTTGGGCAATCCTCGAACGATCTTGGCATCTCTTACGTCTATGGCAGAGCGAGACCTGGTTTGGGGAGCTATTCGCAATAGGGGCCCAGTATTCATGGATGAGGCATGAGTGCTTTTCTTTCCGGACTTATCCTATGCCACTAGAACACATCACAAGGCCTTTGGTGAGGTGAAGTACACTTACTCAGTGGCATTCCCAGCCCGCCTGTGTTTTTTGGATGGCTGATAGCAATACCGATTCATGGATCCCAACGAGGCAGGGTTGTGTTTGGAAAGGATTGCTGCTAAATGTGCCCGGGAGGATCATTCGAATGAAGAAGAGGATTCAGAGGAGGACTGAGTAAAGTACTGTTTACAAGTTTAAATTCTGTGTCGGGTCTAGTGAGTTCTTTTTGAATAATGAGACACTAAGACGGCATAACTGTTTACAGCAGAGCTTATAATGATCAAGGGACTGCCCGTATGTTTAAGACTTTCTCTAAAAATAACAAAGGACTTTACTTTGATAGATAAGGGAGTTTCCCCCTCAAGGAGCAAATAATTCCTCATTTTCTTTAGTTGCTGTTTAAGACTTGCTGTATGAATCATTTGCATATGTTATCTGGTTTAATCCCATTGGAGATTCAGCTATTTGTGTTCACTCACTGGTTCACCAGTAATGCTCTCTAGAGATTAAGAGATGGAATAGTATTTGTTAGCAGAGTGGAAAGTATGCACAGATGTAATTTGCTTTCTCCTTTCAGCTTAATAAGTATGGGAGATTTGAACTATGTTAAGAAATACCCTCATGACACTGTACTGGGGTAATGGGCTAGAGCTGGTCTCTGGATCCATAACATACTGGTATTTAGTTTATTTAAGGGGAAAGAATTCTATTACTATGTGCAGATTTGCTAATTCAGATCTCAAGTCTTGTGGGAGTACCATATCAATATTTTAGATCAAGTGAGGTTAATGGAGCTCTGGAAGGTGGCAACTTTCTCAGAGAGCTGACAACACGTTATACGGGACCAAAGAGTCAGTTTAAATAAATGAACGTTCATTAATTATGGACACATCAAATAGAGCATTGGCTTCATCGTAGCTTTAATTTACTATAGTATTCTTTTTTACTGTTTGACTGAATATACCCTTCGATGCTGTACTGCATGAACACGTAGTCTTTTTCCTCAGTAATGTATGATAGATGGAATCATATGTTATACCTGTTCAGATTATGAAGTGTTTTATGCTTTGTATAAAATGCTATAAATAAAAAGTTAAAAAAAATAAACAAGGTTCTGTCTACCTGTTCTGGTGGTTGCTCAGGTGGACATTATAGATCCCATGACACTTCTCGAAAAGAGTAGGGGAATTTACCTGGTGTCTTGGCCAGATTTCTACCATTCACTAAAATACCACCAACAGTTTAATCTGGTTCAGTCTGAGTTGATTTGCATCTCCCCCCCCCCCAACAGGATTAGACTGAAAATGCGCATTATTGTCTAGCCATCCATTCCTGGTAACAAAAAAATAAAAATAATTAATAAATAAAGAGCTGAATCTTCTTTTATGAGTTCCCTTACGGAAACATAAGTGTGCAGCATGCATGCTACACACGTGCTGTGCACCTGTATTTCTGTAAGGGTTAGGTGACAGCTGGCAGTGGTGATGAGAACAGCGTATGTGCCCCTGCCATCTTGGGGATGAGGGCACCAGAACACTAGGTGTACTGGGAATGGAAGGGGCATCACTAGACTACCAGGGCAATTTTTAAAAATTTTACTGGGATCAGTGAGGGAGGGGAACCCCTGGGCTTGTATGTATTAAAAGGATCAGGTGAGAGATGGGGATCACTGGACTACCAGAGAATTGTTATTATTCATTTCAAATTGCCTTCTTATTTTTTCAGTTTACTCATCTAGAAGCAAAGTTTGTGACCCGTGTCTTAGACTGGGCATAAAATCACTGAAATCCTAATGCACATAATGTTGATAACTTTGTCTGGATCATTTAAAAAAAATCACAATTCACCAACTACCTGGGAGGAGGACTGGGCACCTCAGGGTTTGCCCCCCTCCACATCAGCTCTCAAGAAGAACTATCAGCGAGTTACTCAGTGAGTCATCATCTGTCTCTTGGAGATGCATTTCTATTGACTGCCATATGAATCATCTCTTGTCTGTTTCTCTCTCTCACACACAGCGCCCCACTCCCCCACTGGGTACTGTGGTCAAGAGCAGTAAAAAAGTCGAGGAAGGCAGGCAGACAGGCTGCTGCAGCTGGGTAAATCTTTCTCTATCATGCACAGTGCAACTCCCCCACCAGACTGTGTGCTATGCTCTTGGGCACTGAAAGGGCAGGCTGTGGCAGGCACACAGACAGGCTGCTGTTCTGGGTGAGTTGTTTTCATACACATTGCATTTCCCCTACACTGACTGCTCACTAGGCATGTGGGCTGTGAAAATGTGGACTGAGGCAGGCAAACAGGCTGCTGCTGTTGGTGTCTTTCTTTAGCTCACACAGTGCAGCCTCCCCTACACTGTGCACTAGGTTAAGGAGCAGTGGAAATGTAGGCTGAGGCAGGCAGGCAGACTACCATGGCTGGGTGAGTCTTTCTCCCACGCAATGTGCCCCTTCCCACACTGTGTGATAGGCTCATGGGCCATAAAAGGGCAGGCTGAAGTAGGCAGCTGGACAAGCTGCTGCTGCTGGGTGAGGTCCAGCTCAGCAAACGACGATGATGTGAGGCTCAGCAGCTCCAGCCTGACAGATGCTAGTGCACTGCTGCTGCTCCCCACTGCTGCAACTTCACGTAGTCATTCTCTAGGAATAACACCACTGGGGCTGCTGGGCACTCGAGGCTGGAGAAGGGAAGAAGCACACTGGATCTGGGTATCTGAGTCAGGTAAATAAATCATTTTTTCAGTCACTTTTCTGTGTTGTTTTAAATCATGTAGTTAAAATAGCTCCTGCAGAAGGAGATATTGCTGTAGAATACATTATATATTAGTGTTAATACAAATTTGTTTTAAAAAAAGTACATAACCATATTAGCATATTGTGGGGCCATACCTCTCAACCTTTTGTCCTCCAAATGTGGAACATTGCCTGTCAAAATGTGGAACAAATGGGCAAAATGTGGAACACTTAATGAAATCTTTACCTAAGAAGCTCAAAACACTGTTGAAAAGTTGCATTTATGTTCAGAAAGTCTGTTACTAATCGAATAATATATTTTTTGCATCATTTACTACAGATTTTTGCTTTAAAATGTTGGCTTTGAATGTGGAACAAGTCCTCACAGTGTGGAACAGGGAACTTTTGTGAAGTAAAATGAGGAATGTTCCTCGTAATGTGGTTCAGTTGAGAGGTATGTGTGGGGCCACTACAGACTTCATCTCTGTTTCTGTGATCTGCAGGAACGGTTGTTCCTCGAACCAAACATGATATTTGCTAGCATTATATTTGCCAATTATACTAAATATTCATTTGGTGGGTTTTCACTTTCTGGCCTAATCTTTATAAATCCTTCTAGTGCATATAATCACTCACTCTTAAGAGCTGAAGTATAGTGTAGTGTAGTGCAGTGTAGTATAGTACAGTATAGTAGAGTATAGTACAGAATAGTATAGTATAGTGTAGTGTACTATAGTATAGTACAGTATAGTACAGTATAGTATTGTATAGTATATTATAGTACAGAATAGTATAGTATAGTGTAGTGTACTGTAGTATAGTACATAATAGTATAGTATAGTGTAGTGTACTGTAGTATAGTACAGAATAGTATAGTGTATTGTAGTGTAGTATAGTACAGTACAGTATAGTATTGTATAATATAGTGTAGTATAGTACAGAATAGTATAGTATAGTGTAGTGTACTATAGTATAGTACAGAATAGTATAGTATAGTGTAGTGTACTATAGTACAGTACAGTATAGCATTGTATAGTATAGTGTAGAATAGTATAGTATAGGAGAGTATAGTATAGTATAGCATAGCAGAGTATAGTATAGTATAGTATAGTATAGTATAGTATAGTATAGTATAGTATAGCGTAGCATAGCATAGGGCAGATATTCAGAGGAGTTGCCTAATGCGCAACTGAGCTGCACATGCTCAACCACAGACATGTGCCCTGGAGCCATATTCAACCAATGCAAATGCACTGTGCAAAATGCATTGCGCAGCTACGCAACAGTAATGCATGTGGTGCAAGTACAAGGGGGCATTCCTATGAATAAGCTGCACCATGGCATATTCAGTCGAATGTCACAGTGCAAGTCAGGAGCAACCCATAGAATGTGCCACACAGAACTGAGCCTATAAAAGGAGTCTCAAACACACACACAGCAGATGCACTAGGCACAGAACCTGACAGAGATGGATGCTGGGCCATTCCTGATGGAGACAGTAATGAGGGGTGTGAGGAGGAGGGAGGAACAACAATGTTGTCAAGGAAGGACCTGTCAGCAGTATGCCACTCACAGACAGAACTGTGCCCACCTCACTTTAGAGGACTATGGTGTTACGGAGATCGGGGGCAGGAACCGGCTGAACAGGGCAATTCTAAATCAGCTCTGCGAGCTGTGCCATGATGAGTTGCAGGCACCCACCAGGAGGAGCCATACTATGACAGTGGAGACCAAGGTGACACCAGCAATGTGCCTGTTCACCATGGGCACCTTTCAGAAACCAGTGGGAGCAACCACTGGAATAACCCAGTGGGCCACGTCCCACCTCAGCACATAGTTCCTCAATGCCCTACTGCCACATGCTTCAGAGTTCATTCGATTCCCAAGCACACAGGCAGAGCGTACAGCAAACATGCAAGACTTCAACAGGGCGGCATGCATACCAGGTGTGATTGGGGCAACAGACTGCACCCACATGGCCATACGCACACCACCTGGCCCAGAGAGTGCCACCTACATAGAAACATAGAATTTGATGGCAGATAAGGACCACTTGGCCCACCCAGTCTGCCCATTTCCCTGCCTACTGGATAAGCTGCAGATCCTAGTTAACCAGCAGCCTACTTCTTCCTACCCCCCCCTAGAATTGCCATATGACTGTCCCATGCATGCTTGACTTCCACCACTGTTTTTGACTCCCTGACCTCCTCTGGAAGGCCGTTCCATGCATCCACAACCTCTCTGTGAAAAATACTTCCTTAAATTACCTCTGAGCCGCCCCTCATCTTCAAATTGTGCCCCTTGTTCTTGCACACCTCTTTTTTTGAAAGATGCTACCCTCTTGGACTTTGTTGATTTCCTTGAGGTACTTGAAAGTTTCTATCATGTCCCCCCTCTCCCTCCTTTCCTCGAGGCTATACGTATTAAGCTCCTTAAGTCTCTCTTCATATGTCTTCCAGTGCAGACCTTACACCATTTTAGTTGTCCTCCTCTGGACAGCTTCCATCCTGCCTATGTCTTTGCGAAGACTGGGTCTCCAGAACTGCACACAGTACTCCAGATGGGGTCTGACCAGCTGTCTTTACAGAGGGATAATAACTTCCTGTTTTCTACTGGTGATGCCTCTCCCTATGCATCCCAGTATCCCCCAGCCCTCCCTACTGCCCTCTCACATTGCATGCCCACCTTTAGGTCATCTGATATGACTACCCCTGGTCCCTTTCCATTTTGTTGTTGTTAGTATCTCAACCCCATTGTGTACTCTTCCCCTGAGTTTTTGTTTCCCAGGTGCATTACCTTGCACTTCTTAGCATTGAATCTAAGCTGCCATACATTTGACCATTCCTCTAACCTTGCCAAGTCCCTTTTCAACCTTTCCACCCCACCTTGTGCATCAACTCTGTTGCAGATCTTTGTGCCATCTGCAAAGATGTAGGAATGGTCTCCAATACAGAGCAAAAAATGTAGGGCGCTTCAAAAGAATGATATCTGTAGACAGTCTTTTTCGCCTTCTCAAATTTCTCTTTTTTATTGATTTGAAATGTGGCAATCCTCAACGTTTCACCAAGTGTCTTGGCTTTATCAAGAGATGCCCTTATAAAAAATATATAAATACATGAATTTAAAAGGACTGTCTACACCCACACTAGTACAGTCTTTCAACATATTTAAATATATTCAAATAAATGTCCACTGATGCCACTTACTTCATAAAATCTTATTCATACAGTGCCACTTTCTCTCCCATTTGCATGGATTCCTAATCCTATATAACAAACATATATATATATATGTGATGTACAAATATTCACTTAGTAGAACATATCTATTATATGCCAGTAATAGAAGATGGAACCCAACACCAAAACACCAAATCATGATAAACAATATTGTAGCTTTTTCAACAGGTGCTATTTAATACCTGCATATCTCAAAAGTATTACAAGATCTAATATGTGACATTAGAGTATGGCCTCATTCAATTTCTAAAGCTTCATCACGTGCCTCTTCACATATCTTTCCAAGCTAAAATATAAACAAAAAAATACATTTTTCTCAACTTGATTAAGACACATTTCATACTTCAGTTATTATCTTGAACCAGTTATTTTCCCAAAATTTCTCAAGCGTTTTCTACCAAGAAAGCCTATAACAGTAATATTTCTTTTAACGAAAACACATCTTCTTAATTCAGACATGTGTAAAAGGTATTACAATACTCACCCCCCCAAGTCACAGACAAAATCAATCACTTTACCATATGCTTTTTCTACAAACTTCCTAATTTATTTACACCAATGCATCTATTCACAACAACCAATGATTCACTTTTTATTTCTTGTCCATAGGTTTATTTGCTTCCTAAGTCTTAAAGACTTTAAAGGCTATGACTGCAGTATAGTACTAGCGTTCACTTCTCTAGAAGCTTCTGAAAAGCCATCATGGCTTAAAAACGCACCTCCGATGACGTCATATAATTCTGCCTTAAAGGCAAATTACCTTCAAAGCCTAGTTCATACACATTCCGGCATCAATAATATATCAGTCATTGACTTTCTCAATGAATTTTATTTGCTTTATTCTTAATACCAGAGATGCTTCCTTCTAAATCTCTAACCGTAATGGTCATAACAAATACCCCTATGATTCGCATCTCGTTCACACCAGTATCCTCTCTGTAACCTAATTCTTATCGCTGTGGCCAAACAAGACTAAATTATTTAGATCTTCATAAATACTGTCATTCCCATCTCTATTTAGATTTCAAAATATCCCTTGTTACATTTATCTAACCAGAAGAAATGGGGACGGGGGATAGTCCCTACATCTTTACCACGGCAGCAGTTCCAATTAATATCTTTGTTCAGACCAATATTTGGGCCCAACGTTTTCATTTCGTAAATCCATTTAGTCTCAACCCTCTCACATCTCATTCACACCAGTGTCCTCTCTATAACCTGACTCTTATCACTATAGCCAAGCAAGACTAAATTATTTAAATCATCACAAATACTGTCGTTTCCATCTCTATTTAGATTTCAAATATTAGACTGGCACGCGATCACTTTAGGACAATATCTGGCCCATAATCTAATACCAAGAGGGCTTAGAGTTTATGTGGAACACAATATAGGAATCAAATCAGCCCAGTTAGATATGAAATGGGATGGAATTAGAATGAGATGTTCAGTTGATTTTATGTATGCATTGATCGAGGCTATAATAGAAGAGATTGGCAAGATAGCAGAGCAGGTTAACTTGGACAAGGAAGCTCTGAAGCTCAAATTACAGCTAGAGGAATTTAATAAGGCAATGGAACAAATAAAACAGAAGATTGATTCTTATGAAAAGAATTTGAAACAACAGAAGTTAAAGAAATTTAATCGGGACACGAACGATTACAAGGAGAACAGAATATACACACATACTAGGAATAACATGAGAACTAATTGGACTATTCGAAATAGATAAGAAGAGAGTAGGTCTGATAGTGATAACAGTTACAGTAGGGCCAGTAATAATATAACTTTGAATATGAAAACACAAGACTTGGAAAGGTCATCCAATAGGACGACTTCTGGTTAGATAAATGTAAAAAGGGGATATTTTGAAATCTAAATAGAGATGGGAATGACAGTATTTATGAAGCTCTAAATAATCTAGTCTTGTTTGGCCACAGCGATAAAGAGTTAGGTTACAGAGAGGACACTGGTGTGAACAAGATGCGAATCATAGGGGTATTTGTTACGACCATTACGGTTAGAGATTTAGAAGGAAGCATCTCTGGTATTAAGAATAAAGCAAATAAAATTCATTGAGAAAGTCAATGACTGATATATTATTGACACTGGAATGTGTATGAACTAGACTTTGAAGGTAATTTGCCTTTAAGGCAGAATTACATGACATCATCAGAGGGGCGTTTTTAAGCCGTGATGGCTTTTTAGAAGCTTGCAGAGAAGCGAATGCTAGTACTATACTGCAGTCATAGCCTTTAAAGTCTTTAAGATTTAGGAAGCAAATAAACCTATAGACAAGAAATAAAAAGTGAATCATTGGTTGTTGTGAATAGATGCATTGGTGTAAATAAATTAGGAAGTTTGTAGAAAAAACATATGGTAAAGTGATTGATTTTGTGTGTGACGTGGGGGGGAGTATTGTAATACCTTTTACACATGTCTGAATTAAGAAAATGTGTTTTCATTAAAAGAAATATTACTGGTATAGGCTCTCTTGGTAGAAAACGCTTAAGAAATTTTGGGAAAATAACTGGTTCAAGAAAATAACTGAAGTATGAAATGTGTCTTAATCAAGTTGATAAAAATTTATTTTTTTGTTTATATTTTAGCTTGGAAAGATATGTGAAAAGGCACATGATGAAGCTTTAGAAATTGAATGAGGCCATACTCTAATGTCACATATTAGATCTTGTAATACTTTTGAGATATGCAGGTATTAAATAGCACCTGTTGAAAAAGCTACAATATTGTTTATCACGATTTGGTGTTTTGGTGTTGGGTTCCATCTTCTATTACTGGCATATAATAGATATGTTCTACTAAGTGAATATTTGTACATCACATATATATATGTTTGTTATATAGGATTAGGAATCCATGCAAATGGGAGAAAAAGTGGCACTGTATGAATAAGATTTTATGAAGTAAGTGGCATCAGTGGACATTTATTTGAATATATTTAAATATGTTGAAAGACTGTACTAGTGTGGGTGTAGACAGTCCTTTTAATTTCATGCATTTATATATTTTTTATAAGGGCATCTCTTGATAAAGCCAAGACACTTGGTGAAACGTTGAGGATTGCCACATTTCAAATCAATAAAAAAGAGAAATTTGAGAAGGCAAAAAAGACTGTCTACAGATATCTTTCTTTTGAAGTGCCCTCACATTTTTTGCTCTGTATTGGAGACCATTCCTACGTCACCTACACATCTGGAGAGGTACTCTTATATGTGAAAAACATTATCCATTTGCTGTGGGATTGCTCTTTCTTCTTTGTCATCTGCAAAGAGACATACTTTTCCTTCCAGTCCCTCTGCAATGTCGCTTATAAAGACATTGAAGAGGACCGGTCCTAATAATGAACCCTGCGGTACCCCACTAGAAAGGGGTATCCATTCGTCAACTGCCAGGTAGTGTGCAATACCATGGTGTGCATCATCACTGTCTGCATCACCCACCCTGGGAGTGCACATGACGTGTTCATCTGGCACAGCTCCATCCTGTGCCAGAGGTTTGAGCATGGGGAGATCCCTATGGATCATCTGGTAGGTGAGTATGGCACGAGGCGGGGTGTGGGGGTGGCTGTGCAGGAGGCAGCAACCCATGCCACACATGGTAGGAGCTGACAGGGTGGCTGTAGGGGGCAGTGGTAAGGGGAGGGGAACAAACAATGCCACAAGCTAACCTGCACATCTTATCCACACAGGTGACAGCGCCTACCCCCTGTGTCCCTGGCTGCTCATCTCCATCCGGCGCCCATCTAACACTGCAGAGGACATGTACAACGAGGCACACATCGTGACATGCAACATCATTGAGCGAATCTTTGGCATGCTCAAGATGCATTTCCATTGCCTAGACAGGTCCAGTGGTGCCCTACAGTACAGTCCTGTGAAAACCTGTGGCCTATTCCTGGCCTGCTGCATGCTGCACAACATGGCCATTGACCATGGGATGGCCGTCCAGGTGGATGAGGGTGATAGCAGTGATGAGGATGGGGAGGACAGGCCAGATGGGGGTGTGCAGCCACCCATGCAGAGGAGGCACCCAGTATGGCCGCAAGGGCCAGAATGCACAGGGCAACAGTTGTACCAGAGCACTTCAGTAACCGCAGGAGAGTACCAGCAATGACAGATGTGCATGCACAGAACAGACACTCACTCACATACACACTGAGGTGCATGGTCACACAGACAGGCATGCAGGGACACTGGCACACACACATAGCAGTCACAGGGACAGCACATACACACAGCCACACACCCACAGCACAGTGCAAAGGCATGTGCACATGCGTGCACACGCATGGGCACTGGTCTTGACACAGGGCTTCCCGTGACATGATGTGCACATGCAGCAATGGCAACATCACAAGGAACACAGCTGGGCACAGTGGGGCATGTGGCTGGCACAGTCAGTAGCGGTGGCCATGATGGTAGGCTGCACATACACACATGCAGCTGCATATGGCATGGATCAGACTGAAGGCACCAACACACTGGCAAGGACGGCACAGTGCTGACCTCATCACACCCATGCCACAAGGCCCTGCAGCACAGCATGCACATATGGAGACCACGCCACAAGCCACACATACATGCCACACATACACGTCCTACCATATGCTCATGCGTGTGCACAGACAAGTGTGCACAAGCCAACAGCAGCAGGCAGCAGGATGGGACAGCACAACCAGAAGGCCTGCAGTGTGGATGCACGGCTGCTATGGCCACATGAATGGCCACGCCTGGGCTGTGTGGCAGCCACGGGCTGCTCAACAGCAACTGGAGGTGTACTCAACACAGTCACAGGGCTAGAGGCATGGGAATGAGACCGGGTCCTCGCTGGGCTGAACAGGCCATCAAAGAGATCACTGCCAGCTGTGTCTGGGATGGCCATGTCACAGCCTGGCATCAGCCATGCTGGGGTCACCAGACGCTGGGTCTGTGGAGTCAACGCAGACCTATGGGGAGTCCTACGCACCCTGCCATGCTCACTGGATGCTAGCAATGCAAATCCAGCTATGATGGCCCAGCAGTACAGTCCAGCAATGTGGTCATGGCCTCCTGCAGCTGTTGGATCTCACCAGTCAGCTGTGCACATCCAATGTCTGCACACATGAACTGGTGGCACAATTCCACCCAAGCATTGCTTGATTGTCCATGGAGGACCACAGCAGGCTGGTGTGCTTGTCTATTCTGTCAGTGTCATGTGCATCCTGGGGATGATGCTGATCTGCTGGTGGTGTGGCGGCATACCTAGCAGCATCCCCTGCTGGGGGTCACTGCACAGGGGACCGTGCAGGGGGTGAAGAATGTGGGGGTGCCCCACGGCGGCCCCTGTGGTGTGCTGCACAGTGGCCACTGCTGCCCACTGCCACCTGCTGGACCTTCACTGTGGCACCTGTATCCGTGGAACTGACCCCCCCATGGCTGGCGATGGTGGCGGTGCCACTCACCACCATGTGGTCATGGACACAGGAAGGCTGCTCAGGCACTGTACTGCCACTGAATGCAACTGCCACTAGTGTACAGACCTGTGCCCTGGGTGGCTTGTCTAGTCCCTTGCCACTCAGGTTCTGTGTCCGATGCCCCACTCACCTTTGTACCCAGTATGAGTATGGTTAGGGCCTCGGTGAGCAGTAGGTCCATCAGAGAGTCATTGTCTCCAAGCCCCAGGAAGTCCAGCAGCCCTACACTACCCTGTCGCTGCCGGTCCATGGTCCTGATGCTGGTGGGCGTAGATGGCTCTTTTTCCTTAGGGCCAGCATCATTGGCCGCATTCTGCATACCACCTCTGAGGCATGATGGTGCTGGAAGACAACAGTGGTATAAGTGATGAGGATGGCAATGTGCACACCAAGTTGCGACCATTGTGTGGGGGGCATGCATGCCAATGCAATGCCAGCATGCAACAGGGTATGCCCATGATGCCCCACACAATATGGTGAACAAGCCATGGACGGTGCACATGCCAGGCCAGCCATGTGTGGTGGATGCAGCACATGATGCTGCAGCACCAGACAACTGGCATACCTGATCCAATCACCTCCAAGGCCTACGCCACCAGTGGTGTACAATGCGGCTACCTGCACCCCTGTTGGCCATGCCTTGCCACAGGTCTGCCAGGTGGGCAGCCCTGAGGGTTGGCCAGCAGTGCTGCACACCCTGTGGCCGGGGCCTCAGTTGAGGTATGGTGCCCCGGCTGCTGCAGCACTGCACACAGGTGGACAATACCATGCACGGTTGGCACGTGTGGCCTGCACTGCTGCATGCCACACATGCAAGGGGCCCACAGCAATGCTGCTGCCATGTCTGCATCGCTACCAGACAGCACCCTCCCACACACACACATGGCTCCCACTGACTCACAGTGCTGTGAGGGGCTGCCACCTGTCTGAAAACCTCTTCCCGGTACACCCTCAATGGGAAAGCAGTTGGTCTCTGCCACCATCTCCTCCCCTGCCGTAAGTACAGGGGCAGTTCCTGGGCCCCCGCTCGTTCTGCTGTGGGACACTCTGATGGTGGCCACCTTCTCCTTTATGCATCGATGATCTGTATCTATCTTCTTCTTGCACTCCTTTGCACTTCTCTGATCTCTGCTGTGGGTGTTGATGTATGTTGCTGCCTCATCCCATCCTGTGGCACGTTCCCGCAGGGTGCCCATGGCCCCCCTGAGCAGTTCCTCCCTTTTGAGGTAAGCCTTGAACAGAACCTGCTGCTCATCTTTCATGCAGTTGGGCCTGCACTTCCATGCAGGCCCATGCTCCTCTACCCAGATATATCATGTGTGTTGCTCCTTATCTCAATGGCTGCAATACCTGTCAGTGCCCAGTGCAGTATTTTGCTACTTTTATAGCTCAACTCATGCAAATGAGCAGAAGCGCAATTGAAATGAGATGCTAATGTGCCCGACTGCACCTGGCATTGGCTCATGAATCTGTTTGCATATGCCGGCTGAATATTGCAGGGTTGTACTTTGCGCAATAGCAATGCACCGGGGAGGTTCACCAGTGTATCTCCTGCATATGTGCGGTGCATTTCAGTGCGCCCGCCTTGCACACCATGGGCAGCACTACATCATGTGTAGCCTATCACACACCTGTGCACAGTGTATGACATGCCCCCATTGCACATGCAGACATGTGCGCATGCCACACATGTAGATGTGCTGCGCTGTCTGGTAACATTGTGCAACCATGCTCCATGTGCCATACCATCTACCGAGCATTGCCTGCCAATGCGTGTCTGGTGTGCACATGCCATTGTGCATGGTCATGCTGTGCATTTACATGGGGTCATGGCCCTAACCCCATACTCCCGCCTAACGGTGCTGCTCTGCACATGTGCGGTGCTGTGTGGTGCTGTGCAATAGGTGTCAGCTGCACATGACAATCGTGCAACTTCATGCTGCACGGTCATGGTATATGAACCCCAACTGTGCATCAGGCACTGTGCAGTTCCTCATGCAGACTTTGCAGGTACATGCGTTCAGGCACAGTGTGGCAGACTGCAGTCATGGCGGGGTCAGGTCAGCGTGTGCACTGGGCAGAGAACTGGACCTATGTGGAGGTGGCAAATCTGGTGGCCCTGGTCCTGTCAGTTGTGGACCAGCTGTACGGGGTAGCAGAGCTCCAGGAGCCTAAGTTCCATATGTGGGAGAGGGTGGCTGATGGTCTGGAGTGGCAGACTGGGGTGCCACACACTGCTGAGCAGTGCAGACACCGATATGGGGAACTCCACAGGAGGGATACAGACAGGCTCTGGCGGCTGCAGGAGATTGCATGCTGGGGGTCTGTACCACAGCCAGGTAAGTGTCCCATGGCACTGTGCATACTACCATTGTCCACATCCTGTGCTGTGCACTGCCTGTGCAGCTGGACAGGGGTGTGGCAGCACTGGTGGCTGGTGCATGTCTTCTGTTGCTGCACTGCATGCCTGTGCTGTGCACATTGACATTGGGCTATACACCACGCCTCACACATGGGCCTGTGCACCTGCCCATGCTGTGCCAGCACTGTGACTGTGGTGGGTGGGTCTGTGCATGGGGTGCCACTCATGTCCATTGTCTCTCTCTCTGTTACAGCCATAAGACCAGAGGACCACAGGAGAGCCAGTGTGGCCACAGACAGGGACAGGTACAACAGTGATGGGGGTGCTGTGGCTACATCGGCACCTGGGCAGGCAGGTGAGTGTGTGTGGCATGGTGTGCAGGTCACTGTTTGCACTGGGTTGTGCTGTGCAGTATGGCAAGGGGCAGTGTTGCTATGCATGGCCACTGAGTTGGGCGGTTCCTGCCCTCACTGCCTGTG
This sequence comes from Neoceratodus forsteri, assembly GCA_016271365.2. Lineage (NCBI taxonomy): Eukaryota > Metazoa > Chordata > Ceratodontiformes > Ceratodontidae > Neoceratodus > Neoceratodus forsteri. The sequence continues at coordinate 39,549,432 of CM028134.1, forward strand.
CCATGTTGTGCAGGAGGGTGGACCTTGCACATGGCCTGTGTATGGTGGTGGCCCATCACCATTCCTGGTAAGGTGGGTGCGTGTGCACATCCCATCGTGTGTGACTGCTGCAGGGGGACTACTGTACTGCCTGGGGGGCCTTTGCACTGGTACTGTGTGGTCCACTGCATGGGTGTGGTGGCATGACTGTCACAGGCAACCACGCAGTCTGCCCACGGGGCACGGCTGTGTCGGCTGCTGCTGTCCACTTTGCACATGCCAGTTCTGGTTCTGTCCACCTGTGGGCACGGCAGCTGTCCTGTGCACACACATTGGGGGTTTGGGCTCCTTGTGATCTGTCACTCATTGTCTGGCTCGCTTCCTGTCTTGTAGAAGAGACCAGGCCTCAGGACAGAAGTCACCTGCAGGCCTTGAGTGGAGGGCTCCGTCATCCCCATAGACTAGTGCGGCTGCATATGTCATGGACGAACATCCTGATTCGTGTCTGCAGGTGCCATCTTGGCACTACCTGGGTCCTCATTCAGGAGGTGCACCTGCTGAAGGACTTGCAGCAGCGTTTCCGTCACCGACCCTGACCCCTCTCACCACTGTGCCCTGGATGTCCCCTTCCCTCATGAATTTTACTGTTCTGTATGTTCCTGTGTCTTTGTTCCCATTCATATTCCCCTTGTTGGCTACTTTGCACCTCCTTCCCATTCCCTTTCCACTGTTGCTGTTGTATGCCCTGTTGGCACACCACTCTTCTTGGTTTTGTTATTTAGTAAAGCTTTCTGTTCATGCACCTCTGTGTCTGCATCTCCTTTGCCTGCGCAGTGCTGCACTGTGCTTTTGTTGTTCTGTGCTGCTCTTGGGTGTGACCATTCTGTAACACTGCTGTGCCCTTTGTCATATGCGCCCGTGTGCAGTGGCTGATGTGTGCCATGTACCTCTGTGGCATGGGCCCTTGGGCTGTGGCTGTGCACCTGGTCTGTGAGCAGTCCACTGCCTCATGTCCCAGTTCACCTGAGCTGGAATGCCCTCCACCTGCAGTGTTGCCCTTGCCGGTGCTGGTCTGCCGTGCGGTGCTGGGCCCTCTGTCTCTGTTTGTTGGCATGGCTTATGCACCCTGTTCCCCTGTGCATGTGCATCTCTGGTACCTCTGAGCACTGTACATGCCTAGTGCCCTCCCAGCATGCCTGTAGCTTTGGCCTGTGCAATGTTGCCTGTCAGGGTTGTGGTGGTGCAGTGCCATGGGCCTGCTGGCTTCCCTTTCATTTGGGTGGGTGTCTGGGTGTGTTTGGTGTCCTGTGTGTTCCTGTTGTGTGGCCTACTGTCACTGTGGCCCCATGGCTATGTGCCTGTGCTGTGTACCATGGTCATGGTCCCCTTGTGGTTTGGGTCTGTCAGAGCTGGCGTGGCACACTGCTCTAGTGCTGCCCTGCCTGTGTACCCCTTTGGCTGTGATTCTTGCTCAGCATGCTTCTTGCTGCTTACTGTCATGCTCCTACACAATCCTGGTTGCTCTGGCACATGTCTGGTTGTTCAATGGTGCATCTTTGCTATATTCAGTGTGGTTTGCACTTGCACATGTCTATGGTGCATCTTTTGAACATGGCATTAGTTTTCTATGGCACACCTGCACTGCACTGTGCTGTGCATTCCATTGCACATGTTCTGGGTACACCTTTGAATATCTAGCCCTATATTTATAAATCGTCTGCATCAATCATGTCAGGTGTACTGTGAGCCCAGTTTGTTTCCTGCTGGTTGTGGTCAGAGATGCAGAAAATTTAAAATTCGCGGGCAAAGTCTATGTGAATTGCCGAAAATGCACTCTTCCCCAAATCCATGAAGTCTGCCCCGGCATGGCAAACTTCGGCTTCATGCTGATCAAGCAAATTTTATCCATGAATTTTGCCGCACAGCGCAAAATCAGCCATGAAGTGCGAAATCTGCGGGCAAAATTTCACAGTCTGAGGTGAATTCTGCGAACTCCACAAATTGCTCTTTGCGAATTCTGCAAAATTTGTGGATTACTCCAAGGAGTGAATTTTGTGGACTTTGCACATCTCTAGTTGTGATCCTCCAAGCTTTGTATAGTAGCCATGGCATTACTTAGATCGCTTTCACATTGTTCCATGAAAGGTTCTATATGGAAATTTACATATGTGGAAATCCACATATTGCATTCACGTTATTTTGTTAACCAGGTAGGTTCACTGGGCCAACAATCCCTTTTATAGGCATGACCTGAAACACAAAACATTTGCACATAAATCAGCTTACACAGACATTTACACATAAATCAGCTCAATAATTGTTAAAAATAGTTACAATTTGCTTTAGTCAACAAACATTGTCGTACACTGTCCTAAAACAATTTAAGTCACTGGCATTCCTTATATCAGGATGTAGTTAACTCCAGGCTATACTATTTGCAGGCAATGTTTCTATAAGTAACCCTGTTCCTGAAAATGTCAATCTTCCGATCTCCAGGCTTTTATGGCTTTTTTAGAGAACATAAAATAGTGGCATCCTAAGAAACTCGTGCCAACAGTGCATCTCCTTTTCCCATTCAGTGATCCGTCCTTTTGGCACTGCTCAATCTGCAGTATGTTCAGTCCCCTCTTTAAATTCATTTACTGAGCTTGTACACAGTAGTTCAGATTGCCTCATTTTGCAGTTGGCAGACGCATTCTTCTTTATATGTATATATGTCCATTTTCAGCCTTCCTCCACCTTTGTCTGTATTGCTAATGATTATGAATGCTTCTCCCTCTAAGTTTTCAGTGCTTTTATCTCTCTCTCTCTCTCTTAAGTTCTTACCTCCCCCTCGGGATTTCTTTAATCTTTCGTATTACTCTAAGTTCACCTAGTAATGTTTCAATTAAAAGTAGCATAAAGTCTAGAGAGTATTTGCTCCCAATAGCATCCAATTTTCTTTAAATTAGCCCACTTGGGACTCTGCTTGACATTCAGTGTTACTGCCTGCAAATGTAATTTACATTTTTGCCACATCAGTTGTTCCTGTTTGTTCATATTCATTTTGGCACTGTCAGCTGTGCATGTAAACTCACTGCTTGCACTACGGCAGAGCCTACTGAGCTCAAATCCCCGACACAAAACATGTAGTGTTCAACACTGTATAAAAATAACAGGCAAAATGGAGGGGGGGAACAAACAGGGTCACAAGAGGAAGACTGTGACTGGTGAACAAGAGCCAAATCGTTATGAGGGAGGGGTTGGTAGCTCATGGAAACACTGTAGTCCTTATCAGTGCTATCACAACCTGATAGATTTCTTCAACTTTTTAACCCCAGGTAAAGCTGCATCTGGATTGCAGCAAAGCTTTATACTGTTGGACACTGGTAAAATATTTAGGGGGCATAGGAGTGGGTGAGATGCTCACCAGATGGGTGAATAGTTGACTGTGAGAGAGTACCCAGCAGGAAGTGGGAAATGGGGATGACGATGGTATTATGGATGTCACAAGTGAGGTGCCATCAGGGTCAGTGCTGGGACTGGTCCTGTTTAGTATACAGCAGTCATCTGTGACAACGGTGTAGATTTAAAAGGAAAAATGTCTCTCTTTGCAGATGACACTAAGCTCTGTAGCATGGCGGACTTATACGAGGGGATAAGGGATTTTTTTCCCATATAGCTGTTTGCCCACTGCTGCCACCTACTGCTGTCTTCAGGCCCTTGCCCCAGTAGCTTCCAACCTCATCTGCTGCTCCCCCCACCATCACACCGGTGGGGATCCACATGGAGCAGGGCCCAAAAGCACTGGGGGCAGTCCCATATGGCTGCAGTGAGACAGAGTTTTTTCTGTGTTTTCTCCTGAACCCAGAACTGTGGTGGCACAGTGAGCACATGTGTGTGGAGGCACCCATGCAGTCCTGGAACCACAGCCCCATCCACCCATCTGACATTGCATCAGCTCCCAGACCTCTGCTTTGACACCCAGCCTCCATCAGGTGTCCACCAAGAGCAAGAAAACTAACTACCCCAGGCTGGGAGATGAGACCTGCCTAGCAGCTGCTCAATCATCTCTCAGCCTTTCTCCCCCTGCCGACCACCAGTGCTCAGAGTTCGATCCCTAACTTTGATAACTGGCATGGCACGAGGTAAGGCACTGTAACAGCACCTTGTGCCACTGGGCTGGCTAAAGATAGGGGTTTGAAAGAAAATCTTTATAGACTGGAAAGATGGCCCAAGGCATGGTAGCTAAAGTTTAATGCCAAAAAAAAAGGGGTTATGAATATAGGCAAAAGGAACCTGAGGACAAACTGTGAGCCATGGGGTGTAGATATGTCTGACCAATGAAGAAAGGGATGTAACGGTAACCATTCATAATATCCTCATATCATCAGCACAGCATACTAAAGCAACAGGAAATGCCAGCTGAGGCTGGGTTGCATAGGGAGGGACTTTGTCAGCAGAAGGAAGGCGATGCTTCTCCCTCTAAGTTTTCAGTGCTTTTAGCTCTCTCTCTCTCTCTCTCTCTCTCTATTAAGTTCTTATCCCCCCACTCTGGGTTTCTTTAATCTTTTTTACTACACTTATTTCACCTAGTAATGTTTCAGTTAAAAGCAGCATAAAGTCTAGAGAGTATTTACTCCCAATAGCATCCCATTTTCCTTAAATTGGCCCACTTGGGACTCTTCTCTGCTTGATATTCAGTGTCACTGCCTGCAAATGTAATTTACATTTTACAGGTCATTAATAAGAGGTCGCCTAGAATCCTGACTCAAGTCTCGAGCCTGTACCTCATAATATGGTTTGAGTCTGTACAGAAAAGGGCCACAGAAATTATCACTGGTCAGCAGAGAAGACTATATGAGGAGAAGTTAGCCAGCCTAGATATGTACTCGGTGGAGAAGAGAAGAGGAAGAGAGGATGACTGAATCCATTAAATATGTGAAAGGAGTGAACAAGATAGATCACATGAGCTTATTCCAAAGCTCTAGTCATACCACTACCAGGAGACATGAATATGCAGTAAGCTGGCAGGGTGCAGTTTTAGGAGGGACGTGAGTAGCTATTTCTTCACTGAAAGAGTGGTGGACAGCTGGAGCACACTCCCTAGAGAGGCGGTGAAGGCCAAACCAGTGTCTGGCTTCAACAGCATGGGACATGCTTGAAGGACTACTAATTCCACACTGCAAAGGAGCTCTAGCAAATGGTTTGTAGCTAGGTAGTGTAGTGCTCCAGAGTTGGGGGTCATACAGAAACATAACAAGGGACCCCCAGGAAACACAGATAGGAGTCCTTTAGGGACATGGAAACTCTAGGGCCCATTAGGGAGATTAGGAGCTTGAGTTTGCGCATCCAGGGCCCCGGGGTACAACCTTAGGGATTGTAGGTGGAAGAAAGTGCTGGTTTTGGGCACCCTGCCATCTGCAAATACCCTGTAGCAGCACCTCAATATCACCTTGTAGCAGCCAGTGTGTCCCCAGTACAGTCAAGGTGCCCCCAGCCCCTGAAAATTAGAATATAGGTAGCACAGAGTGGGGAAGTCAGACAGTGTAATGGAGCCCCACACAGTAAACGCTCTGTCTCGAGTTACAATTTTTTTTCTATCACAGCAGTGTCCCCTGACAGCAGTTTCCCACCACCAGCTAGTGGCATGAGCCCTGTGCTACTTTTTGATGTCCAACTCACACTGGACTGTTGGTTGCCCCTATATTGCTAGTGATTCAGCGTCCCTGAACATTTGGGAGCTATGAAAGTCCAGCGTGGTGGGAATGATCAGTTGAGTGGCCATCAAGCAAGTGCTTTCAGGTGCTCTGAAATACAGTGTGGTCAGGCCTATATCTGAGTAGGGTCTGAGAGAAAGAGAGGATGCAGGGAAACTGGCTGAAGAGAAAGAAATGGGCTTACCAGACTCAGCAGTCCCTGCAATCCTCCTTTCTGCTAGTAAGTGGATATTTTTTCTGTTTTTTGTAGTCCCATTGCAAAATCTGGTAGGTCTCCTTCGGTGCTGGTGGTCAAGAAGCAGCTGGAACAGTCAACTGGTGGTCAAAAGAGAAGCAGCAATTATAGTGAGGGCTTTGTTTAGCCACGTTTTGTATTTTATTTATTTAAAGTTAAAGTGCTCCCTCCTCAGCATCAGCAACAGTATAAGAGCCATAGTGGTGAGAGGGAGGAGCAGTACCAGAGTGAGGCCACAGTGGTTAGAGAGAAGCATCAGGGCAGAGCAGCGAAGTGTTGCCTGCAGGACTACCCACAGAGCCACAACCCTGTTCAGCCAGCAGCGCCACCATAGCCGCCCAGCAGCAAATCTCACTACCTCAGCAGAACTTCACCCTGGTTGGGGCGGTGAGTCAGCAACAGCACCTCAAAGCAAGTAACGACCACCAGATTTATTATTTAAAATACTTGTTTAAAGCATCACACAGCACAGTGGGCAGTGGCAGGGGTGTCGGGCAGACATTCTAATTATAGGACCACCAAGAGGGCAGACTAGGAGGGGAAGGGCAAGCTCCAATTTAAATAACGATGTTCAGGTGGGCTAGGAGGGGCAGATAAAGGGCAAGCAGGTCCAGTTTAAAATAAAGCTCCAGCCAGAAGCAGAGGGACAGGGCAAGCAAGACCATATTAATATATTATGTAAGATTGAAACTCAATATACTGAGTTTCATTAGCCCCGAAACTGATTGCATGACACATGGTTGCCCAGTAGTCAGAAATTGCCCGTGGTGGAGTTTTTTTCATGTTTTGGGGGGCTTTGACCCATGCACCCCCCTTACTTTATATAAAAACTCTATCGGGCAGTCAGTTTCGGGCTAATAAAACTCGGTATATCGAGTTTCATTCTTTCAAAATACTCCCAAGAATATTGTGTCTTGCAAATAAAGAGAGTGAGCTCAGAGGGCAGGGCAAGCCCCAGTTATTTTAAGGAAGTGCCAGCAGAGCTAGCAACAGAAGTGGGCTAATAGCCCAGGTAGTTAACAGCAAGCCCAAGCCATGGGTCACTGTAATTTAATACAGTAATTTAGTGTACTGTACACACCAACTCCAACCAGCAGTGAGTAGCAGGGAGCTTTGCCAAGTCAAGTTTATTTTTTTATTTTAAATAAATCACACCAGCCAGTGCTGAGTGAAGCAACTGAGGCTGTGTGGGTGGGCAGGTGTCCCACTCTCAGGACTACCAACAGAGGCAGTGGAGAACCAACTCAACAGGAGCTGAGGCAGGTCAAGCAAGGCCCCTGTGACAGAACTGCCCATAGGGTGGAATATTCAGTGCTCCATAGGAGCCGGTATAGCAGGTCCCAGCAGCATAAAATACCCACAGGGTACCTGCATTAATAGCACCCCATCAGAGCCAGTAAAGTGGGGTTAGGGCACAATAAACTCCACAGGAGCAAGTACTGAGGTGGAAGAGTTTAAATGACTAGTGAATGTTTACAGCCTGCCTAGTGAATTGCATTTAGTGCCTCTGAAGGGGGACAGAAAAGAGGACTGAACCTCTCTTTCCATAGTTCTCCTAGTTCTGTTTCCCACTTTAACCCCTTCTCCTTTGCCTTCCACCTCTGTAGATTCCAAAGGATCTACATTTCCTAGTTACATTGTTAGGGCGCTCAGGAAGCCGGTTCCAAAAAGGACACAGTCTACTCAGCTCCTCCAATGAGTATGACTTAGTAAGAAGACCTCTACACAATGTCTAACTAAGTATTCACCCCAGTTGACCAAATCCCAACAACTACTCCACCCTAACCCAGCTTTCACACCAACTTACACACAAATTCAGTAAAACTCTTCACTCACTCATACAATCCCAATTCACACAGAATTATGAAATAACTGAAAAAAGTAGTAGCAACAAAAAGTAGTAATCAAAAACTTATAAGTCTGCCAAATGTGTCTCCAACATTATTTTCACAGTATCAATACACTAAGTCTCCTTTAACCAATGACATCAATAGTCCTACTGTCCACCTGCTGCCACCAGAAAGTCGGAAAGTCTGATCATCGGTGCCGGAAGGGTATGAAAAGTGGTAGGGCCAAGGATGTAAGGGGTGAATACTTCTCTAGTAATAAATTAACATGATTGCAAAAACTGATAGGGCCACTTACAAAAGTTGTAGGGCCAAATACAAGGAATGCCAGGCTGGTCTTTGAAAAAAAGGTTCCACACAACCAGGGGAGATGACTCTGTATTGGCTTCTCACAAGCTTCGGTCAGGCTTTTCTCACAAGTCTATTGACTCCCTCTTCAGATTTAACTCTTTCTTGATGAATCAGCAGATGGAAAAATACTCCGATAAACACTCAGCAGTCAGAGGCTCACAGAAATGAAAGGTAGGCAATGATCCCCACTCAAGTCGGAAAGCTTTTTTCACAGTTACCCCCCCTCTCAAGAACAACACAAAAACCCTAGGCTACTCACTCGGGTCAGACCCATAACTCCCTTAGTTTAGAACCCACAAACACAGGCAGAAACTCAGCTGTATCCAGCTAATAGACAACAGCTGGTCCAAATAGTCTGTAAAGTGACCACTTCAAAAATACAGTCTGGTTTAGCTAACTCATGACCCAAGCCCTCTCAGGACCATTCAAAGAGGAATCTGTCCCCATCAACAGTTCACAAAAGTTTCTGAACTTTCCCACCAGTTTCACAGAAATTAGCATCCTGAATGAAACTTTGTATGTGGAGGTTAACACACAGAAAAAAATCATTTGTAATCAACAGTAGAAAAACAAATTCCATTTACACCTGTAGAGGTGAGTGAGTCACACATACATAAGATAATTTTCTATTAGCAGGCACCAGACACTGTAGGATTATATCGTAAACAAACGGTCTAGAAAAACGCAGACTTTGTCTAACACCAGAAGACATTCTCAACATAAACGTGCACAGGTGGCTGTTATCTAGAGCCATATAATATACAAAAAGCATTCTAACTAATGCCATATGGTGCTGTGGAGGGAAGACACCTTCAGCCCAGCAGGGTCCAGATTGTTCTACTTCTGTTATTTATAAAAGGATGGATATTTCTTTGATTTCTCTTGCATGTTTTCAGTTCCCTTTATGACTTTTCATAGCTTTCAGTAGCTTCTTTTACCTTCTTAAGTATAGCAGCAGTATCTCACCAGTATTTTAATGCTTTTTTAATTACTGTAGTTAATTGATGAAGAACAGTAGCAGCTGGAGGACTTTGTATCAGGGAGTAGATAGCTGATGAACATATTTCAAAACAGATGCTTCCTTTCCTTGTTTTGCTATATACAGGTTGTCTCTCCAGGGCTGAGACATAGAGTATACCAGATTACCTTGGTGGGACATGATTGGGTTAAAAACTACTACAGTTTTAAACCATAAAGGCTCGTTAACCACTTTAACAAATGGCTTGTGTTAAATGTTAGTTAACTCTTCCTTGTCTTTTGAGGGCATATGCCTTATCCACCTGAACAAACTGACACAACAACGAGCGTTGGAGAAATGGCCACAGCCCTGTGTTTATTAATAAAACCAATTATCCATATATACATTTGCTTCAGCGTGATATGCGCAGCTAGGTAGCCTTGGAAGGAATCTAGCTCACTATGAAGCACTAGATTGTTGATGGTTGACCCTCCCTCCCAGGGGAGGACCACCTTACCATCAACCAGGACCCCACGAGGGCAACAACCTCTGGGGCATGAGGGATGGCTCTATGACTGGCTGCGGTTAGCTCCTCCCCTGTCACAGGATCCGTCATGCCGCAGGACACTGCCCGAAGAGGGTCCCCTCCAAACTCCATCCGTCACGCCCGCCCTCCAGTCAGCCTCAGGGAGATATGGCTGGTCAAGACACATGATCCTCTGTTACCCCCTCCCACAGTGTTCCAAGGCTACTAAGCCACCACTTACACAGGTTCATGACTGTGACACCTACCTATCTGATCCCTAGCCTACCCTAACTGGAATGACTCCCACCTTGCTGGAAAAGGCAAAAATTTGGAAAACCCAGTGGGAAAAAAATGGGAAATTCCTTCTCGACCCCTAAGGCAATCCCCCTTAGTGGGACAGCAAGTTCCCTATACCCCCCACATTCTCCCCCCTGCTTTTACAAGGGTGAGGTTTGGGTGGGATGTGACTTGGGACAAGGAGGATGAGGAGGAATTCCTCCTGTGCAGCCCCTCTTAAGGGCTTAGCTCCTCCCTGTCCCTGGCTGCAAGCTCCCTCCCCCCGGGGACCCTATCCCCCACCAGCCCCTTCTGGGCAGTCCTACCTAGGTCCCTATTGTTCGTCCAAGTGTCCCAGGCCATAATCTCAGACAAAGCCCCACCTGCTGTGATACCTTGCAGGCTCCACCATTGTCTTTTGAGGGCATATGCCTTATCCACCCCAACAAACTGACACAACAACGAGCTTTGGAGAAATGGCCACAGCCCTGTGTTTATTAATAAAACCAATTATCCATATATACATTTGCTTCAGCGTGATGTGAGCAGCTAGGTAGCCTTAGAAGGAATCTAGCTCACCATGGAGCACTATATCGTTCATGGTTGACCCTCCCTCCCAGGGGAGGTCCACCTTACCATCAACCAGGACCCTGCAAGGGCAACAACCTCTGGGGCATGAGGGATGGCTCTATGACCAGCTACAGCTAGCTCTTCCCCCGTCAGAGGATCTGCCATGCTGTGGAACACTGCCCAAAGATGGTGCCCTCTGGACTCCATCCATCAGGCCCATCCTCCTGTCAGCATCAGGGAGATCTGGCTGGTCAAGACATGTGATCTCCTGTTACCCCCTCCCACAGCGTTCCAAGACTACCAAGCCGCCACAAGGTGAGTCCTCACTAACTCACCCTCCACAAGCACCTCATGCTACTACTCTTGCTACTGCCCATTGTATGTCATGCAAAAACAGGTTTATTCCTTCCTCTGATAGATGTATACCATCCCTTCTATGTAGCTCAGGCTTCTTTACAGACACTCCCTGGTGCGTTGTTATGTTCCTCCCACAGAGTTCATAATCGGTCTCATGGCCGCGTTCTGCAGCAACACACCTTCTCTATTGCCCTAATGTTCCGGGCGTGCAGCCACTGCTGCCGCTGCACCATATTGGACCAAATTATATGCACCTGGGGCCACAATTGCTTCATTCTTGCCAGGTCCTGCCTGACCCTCTCTTTAAGCTCTCTCACATGTATAACCTCCATATCATTTTTCCCCAAAATGAATGGCTAAAACATTAGGCTGTAACATCTCTTGAGCTTTTACTTGCAGTGTTGCTGTTAACTCGCTCCAGAGCATCTCGCGCCATCCCAGCCAATGCACCTCTGCCCTCTCGGGTGCCAAGAACAGGTTTTCTCCTCCGGGATACCGCCTCGCCCTGAGTATCCAGTATGGATGTATGAGTGGCTACAAATCCAGATCTGCTCTACTCGGGCCGCAACACCTGTCTAAACAAAGCAAGAGAGAGTTCTAACATGTGTGGTCTTGTGTACCTTTCAAAAGCCTGTGATTTCCATCTACCCAAAGTCTGTATTGTCCTATCTGATAAGCCCTCTGCCCTGGCATGCGATGCTGCACCAGTCCTAAAGGAGTGCATGCTGTAGTGTTCTACTGGGATGCTCAGCTGTCGTAAGGTCTTCTGCAATACGTGCCTAAACTGGTACACTATTAGGGGCCACCATTCCCATGATGGAAGAAGGCCCCCCCATTGCGGGGTGCTGAGTTATATAATCCTGTACCCATGCTGCCACATCCCACTGGAGCCCGTGGGATGCTGCTAGCCAGCACCACTGCCTGTGGGCAAGCTGGTCCATCTTGCTTTTCTGGATGTGAACAAAGACTCCAGACGGTGTGACCTCCACGTCAGCCTCTGCCAACACAAATGGTCTCCCAGTAGCCTTGCTGGGCTGCATGAGCTCAGACACCCAGAATGCCTTGCAAAATGCTATCAAGTATGCTGTCTGGAACAGCCTTGTCTCATCAGGGGATGAGCATACCTTAGGCAACTTGTCTCAGATCTGCTTGAATATGGTCGGGCTGATTGAGAGTCTGTTGTCCATACCCCTCAAGGCTGCCCGCATCTAACCTCTCAGCATCTTCTGAAGGCAAATGCCCTTGTGGAGACAGAGAAGCCCCTTGCTTTCTGGAACCAGTCAATGCCAGCCATGTGCTGCTGCGACTGTTGCCCGGGTGGCCCCCTCACATTTTTTGATCAGTACATATTGGCACACCATGCACTCGTGCTTGTATTTACAATGCTCAGTCTTGCATGAACCCTGGTTGTAGCTGAAACAACACCCTTTTTCACCCCCCTTTCCCCATTACCCCCTTGATAGCCTTTCTTTGGCAACAGGGGGTGCCTCATTGAAAAACCGCTGTCTGTATGTTGAACCCCTCCCCCCAAGTCGATCGTCCACAGCAGCAGGAGGTCCAAGACCATCTAAGACCGTGCCGTGTCCATCTGCTTTCTTCTCCGATACTCATATTCTAACCACCCCCCACCTGGCTTACTAGTGTGCTATAGTCATTATCCTACTGAAGTAGACCCACACCCCATCAGCTTTCCCTGGGCTGCACTGGGTGAGGATCCCTGCATAGATTGTGAAGCCTGTGGCCCAGTTCTCTCATATCCACTGCACAGTTGCTTTGCGCTTCTGTTCGACCCCATCATCCCCATCCTCATCCTTTTTTGTCCTTTTCCAGCTCTTTAGGCCAATTCTGAAGGGCAAAGATGTCAACATATTCTCCTTTGATGTTGCAATGCTTACAGTGTAACAAGCAGGTAATAAACGAGCTGCTGATTCCTGTCGTGGGTCAAGGAAAGTGATGTGCTGAGAAATTCATGTTATTTTCACAGAGCTACAGTAAAGATATGCAAAACTGGCACATGTGTCTATTCGGTTTTACCCAGATACCAAACACAAACAAGAAAGAAAGAAAGAAAGAAGAAAGAAAGAAAGAAAGAAAGAAAGAAAGAAAGAAAGAGGACTTGTTATAGAAAAAACAAAAACAAGGCAGTAATGGAGATCCATGAGTGTCATTTGTAACCACATACAGCCCCTAAATATCAGCCATAGCAGAAGCAATAAGAAAATATTGGTATGTGCAGAGAACTGAGGTCCTCTTTAAAAATTGTGGAAACCAGCAGGCTCCGTGGCACTGGGCAATGGGGGATCATCTGACATGCTGGCAACCTGGGTTTGCACCTGAGTCCAGGATGACAGGAGCAGAGACTGGAAGGGAAGGTTCAGAGCATCCCAAAGAATGCTTTCATCCTGAGGGGGTGGGTATGAGAATGCACCACTCTGGAGTGGCTCCTGGTGGCCTGATGGGGCAATGCATGTTGTAGCATGCGTGACCACATGCCACTGTGCATGCTACCATAGACGGTGCAGGTGCTTGTCTGCATTGTAGGTGGAGGGTTGGCGGGTGGAAAAAACACATAGAAAATGGGCTGCCAGCCAGATAACAGCTGCCAGTGTCCAATGCATCATGAATCCTGGAGGTGTCCACGCTGTTCCCCTGCCAAGCCCAGTGTACATGGAAGTGCTCGCTGGGCCAGTCTCCTCTCCCAGTGGTGCCATGGGAGGGCCCACCCCAGTGAAGGGATAAGTCAGGTCAACTGGGCTGTGGCAACAGATGGGGTGGTGAGATGGCGATGGTGGGGGGTCTGGAGGTGGTGGCCCTTGGCAGTCCAAAGGAGTGGCTGGCCTGGAGGGCTAGGGGCAAAAAAAAAAATTGTGCAAACCAAGAATCAGCTACTTATGGGGGAGGAGAAAATCTGAACGACAAACTTGTGCAGAGCTTTTACATACCAAACAACTAACTATGTGGCTACATGCACCACCAAATGGCAACTACCGTTGCAGTAATTGCATTTTCTACAGAAAAACAAGAAACTGTACAACCTTACAGCATCATCATTCCGGCAAAAAGCATGATAATAAATCTTTTAAAGAACTGCAACACAGCCATGGTGATTTATCTGTTGGCATGTCATTGCTGCTTGGGATAGGTGGATCAGATCAAATGCTGTCTTAAATTTCAGATTGGTGAACACAGGAGAGCCATCTATAACCAGAATAAGACTCATTTTATGGTGAGACATTTTAAGGAAGCCAATCATGGTTCGATTGCTAATCTGTTATTTACTGGCATTTAAAAAGTGATGGCCAATACACAGGGGTTGACTATCTGACATTGTTTTCTTTTTGTAACATCTATGTTGGTCCAATAAAAGGTATCTACCTGAAGAAAAGGCACAGTGTGAAGCATTCTGGATCTTTACATTGGATACTAAATTATCCAGACATTTAAATTATGTTTGTATGTTCATATGTCCATATGATTATCTTTCTTTGCACTGTTTCCTATAATCACTGATGCTGGTTAGCATGTAATATTTACTGTGTGGGTTTTTTTGCAACGTGCAGCCTGGTTTCATTTATCTGACTAGCCTCATCTTTTTTTGCACCTATTGCTCTCTTACCCAGACCTCTTATTATTTCCCACTTCCCTTCCTTCCTCCTTAACCTTCACTGTTCCTTCTGCTGACAAAGTGATCACTCAGTTTCTTCCAAGCAGTTATCAAGTTTTATAATTATTTATTCACATATATTTATTGATATTTAAGCACAGTAGCACTTTTACTAGGGATACTTAAATTGTTACATAGTCTTGTGGCATTGGTGACGGTCAATTTACTAGCCTTGGATGACTACGTGGCCAAATGTGGCCACTGGTGATATGACACTTTCATGTTTTAAGGGAAGGTGAGACCAGGGCATCAGTCAGCTCTGATTAAGGTGGGTTTGCCAAAACGTTAGTGACTTGCTAGGTGCATGTGGCTTATTTCCACGCATACTCTTTCCCCTGTGATGGCAAGCAAGATTTTTAAAATTTGTACCCATTCATAAGTTAGGAGCCATTGTATTAATTCCTGTGGGAACATAAACTGTGATCAACAGAATGGACTGAAAATTAAGCTATCTACACCATGGACCATGACGTGTTACTTGACTGCCTGCGGTTTTGGTGTGGCTTGTCTGGTAATGTCCTGACAGGCAGAGTGCAGAGAGTGACAATGGGGTTAGTGTTATCTAACCCAAAGCCTCTGTGTTGTGGAGTACTGCAAGGTTCGGTCTTGTCGCCTTTGTTGTTCACAGTGTACATGCTGCCACTGGGGGACATTATCAAGCGGTACAGGCTGGGTTTTCACTGCTATGAAGATGATACCCAGCTGTACTTGTCCTGAGCGCCCAATACCCGGGTGTCGGACTCTGTATTTAACAGCTGTCTCAATGAGATCTAGGCTTGGATGACTAAAAACTGGCTTAGGCTCAACCCCTGACCTTGTGTTGGGGGGTGTTCCCCTTACTCCGTCTTGTCAGGTGAAGGATTTGGGCACGACCCTGGATGATGGTTTAACACTTGATGCTCAGGTGTCAGCCATCATCAGGAGTGGATTTTATCATCTAAGGAACATTGCACAAATCCGAGCACTGATCCCGCTGGAGGATCGGGCCACACTTGTGCATGCTTTTGTCACTTTCAGACTGGACTATTCCAATGCCCTGTACCTAGGGTTATCTGGGGGCAACCTCCACAGGCTACAGCTGGTGCAGAATGTGGTGGCAAGATTATTGACTGGGGTGAGATGGAGTGATCATATCACCCCGGTCCTCCGCAGACTGCACTGGCTGCCTGTCAGGTGGAGGATTGTCTTCAAGGTAGGGCTCCTGACCTATAAATCCCTACACAAAAGAGGACCTGTCTATCTTCAAGATCTTCTTGCCCCTACTGTCTGCCCCAGGCACTTCGTTCTGCTGGGGGAGGCCTCCTTGGAGTTCCCAGAGTGAGGTTGTGGCATTCTGGGGATAGGGCATTTTTGGTGGTGGCACCCACTCTGCAGAACTCCTTTCCTGGTTATCTAAGGGATAAGCCTTTATAAAAGAATTAAAAATGTATCTGTTCCAGCAGGCTTTTAATGACTGGTGTTGGTTTTAATGGGATGGATAGAATTTTAAGTTTGTGTTGTGCTGCTGCCTATATGTATTTTGTTACTGAATGTTCTGTACAGAGCCCAGAGTCTATGGAAATGGGTGCTTTATAAACAAAATAAAATATCTATCTATCTATCTATCTATCTATCTATCTACCTACCTACCTACAAGGAAAAGATAGGACAATTAATATTGTTCTGCTGGTTCATTTCTGGTGTGGATGCTCTGCAAACTTGCTGCGCTGTGGTGCAGTTCTTATTTTTGTATAGCCTGATGTTTTGGCAGTGAAGCACCATGTTGAATGGTTTGTGTCAGAGACTGAGCGTTGACAACTGTGCTTTGTTTCTTTGACTAGAAACAGGCTTGCCCAGTCTTTTAATCAGATACTTGCTATAAGCTTTAAGTACTTAGCGTTCTGAAGAAAATTCATTGGAAGCTTCTGAAAACTCCTGGCCTTCCCTAACCCTCCTGCTTCTCCTCATGGAAATGAGTGAAGCAAGTGAAATTCCTAGATACGTGACAAATTATGAGGACTAGTTCAGGTGCAGTCTTGAATTCCTATAAATTTTGTGGTTAAATTTACAACTCAAAGGGAAGTTATGATTATCCACACATTAGTAGCAAATGGGTGCCCTGGGTGGAGATATCCAGACTAGATCAGATTACTATAAGTTACTGGAGGCTGAAATTTTTAAAGACACAAAGCACATTTTCTGGAGCTGGAAGGACACTACTGCTTTATTCAACTGCGAGCTGTGTGAGAAATCCTAAATTGCACTTGATATCTGCAACAAATGTGCACTTTTGCTTAATTCTGTGGGAGGTGAAACTAACTACCCTAGGTAATTGCTTTTTATTCACATATTTATTTAGTGTTTAACCAAGAAGGGGCTTGCAAACTCTGTTTATCTTGTTAGTAACTTCAGAAGGATTTAAATACTGCATTTGGGTAGGTCCTTGGAGGTAGCTAGATTGTCTACTAGGATTTTCTGACAGTTAAACTATTTTTAAATGAATTACAGGTGGCTGAGGAGTTGAAAAAGAAACTTGCAAACTCTGCTTATCTTGGAAGTAACTTCATAAGTGTTTGAATACTGCATTTTGGTTGTCCCTTGGGGTAGCTGGATTGACTACTAGGATTTTGGGACAGAAACTATTTTTAAATAATTTACTGGTGCATAGGAGTTTGTGATAGTTAAACTATTTTTAACAAAGTTACTGTGGTTAAGGAGTGGTCATAGAAAAACCCGCAGTGTGAAACAGGAAAAGACAGTCTTTCAAGCAACAGAAGGAGGTGGATCTAGGTTTACGTTTGTTTGTTACAATTCTTAACATTTTCAGTGCAGGAAGAGTTTAAAGCACAGCTGACTTATTTTGGGGCTGACAGCTTTCAGAGCACAAACCACCAGGCCTGTTTTGGGGCTGGGAGGTTTACCTGTGTCTGACTTGGATGTGGGATTTTTCTCTGTTTGATTAGCAGGGTATTTTCTCTGTCAAATTGTTGTGTAGGGCATCTTGCTGACAGGAAGGCACTCATTGCAGCAGTGGGTCAGAGATTTTAGCTGATTGTTTTGTGAGGCACAGTTTAGGCCCAACCCTTCCCACCCTCACCCTACCCACCCTGGAAATAGTTCCTTTATACCTGGGGTTCTGACATCATTTCTCAAGAGTGCAAGGTGCATATCACTGTCATATCCTCTCTAGGACACTGCACTGACAATATAAGCATACACATTGTATAATATAAATACATATACAGTATATATTTCTATATTACAAACCAATCACACACACACACACACAAAAATGTGGAGAGTAGTGCAATGTAATGGCTGTGGGGCAGCAGTCTTCCAGGAGTCTTTCTGGAGGCTGAGATGCTGCCCTATTTGCAGACAACTCTCTGCCCTGAGGGAGGAAGTTGCCCGTCTTCAGGCCACACTGGACAGTAGTAAGGGGACCTTCCCCTAGGCCACACTGGATGGTAGGAAGGGAACCTCCCCCATCCAGGGATCACCAGAGCCACCACCACTACCTCAGAGGTTGTGAAGAAAGCACAGCAGTTGGACCACAGTGGGCTCAGGGAGGGTGAGGATGGTGGAACAGAGGCACACCCAGTCAGTTGTTCCACACCACAATCCATACACCATTCTGGGGGAGCATAGCTCCCCTATGGATGCACCTGCAGAGGAGATTAAGGAGGCTGAGGACAACTGTCACAAGGGAGGCCCACAGGAAGGAGGCAGAGGACACCACAAGGAAAGGAAGCAGCTCCTGGTGGGGTACTCAATTATTAGGGGGATAGAACTGGGGGGAGCAGGGAAAACTGAAGTAAGGTGCCTGCCTGGTGTCATAGCTTGGAGAGACAGGAAGTGCATCCTCAGGATCACAAGAACAGCTGCACGGGAATCTGAGCTGGATGACATTGTCCACCTAGGGACAAATGACTTGGCTAATAATGAGATTAGAGCAGTGCAGAAGGACTTTGTAGAATTGGGGAGGGGCCTAACACAAGTAGCACACACAATCTCCTTCTCTGAGGTCCTGCCAGTCAATGGCATGAGTGAGGCAAGGGTACTTTGCACCATGCAGTTTAATGAATGGTTGAATAAATGGTGTGGGGCACAGGGGTTTGGCTTCATTGGGGACTGGGGTTCCACCTGGAGGGACACCAGCCTATACTGGCAGGATGGTCTGCATCTGTCCAGGAAGGGAACAAGTCTTTTGAGCAATCGGTTTAAATGCTTCATTGGCAAGCTTTTAAACTAGTCAAGGGGGGAGACATTGATAAACAGCAGAAAAATCCCAGCCTCTCCCTACAAAACAGGGTACTAAATGAGAAAAAGACCGAGGTAGACAGGTCAGTGGGGGATGCTGCAAAAGAAGGTAAAGCCATCAAAAAATGGAGAGCAATGAGTACCAATGCCCGTAGTCTGAGTAACAAGCTTCCTGAATTAGTGGCCTTGATGGAGGAGGAACATCTGGATATCGTGGCAGTCACAGAAACATGGTACACACAAAACCATGACTGGGACATAAACATACCAGGATACACTATCTACAGGAGGGACAGGGAGGGTAAAAGAGGAGGAGGAGTAGCTCTTTACATAAGGAAAGGAATCAAGGCAACAGAACAAAAGGGAAAACAGGGAGGAGAAGAAGCACTGTGGGTAAATTTGGAGACCGGCAATGGCACCACAATCCATACAGGGGTTGTATACAGACCCCCTTCTCAAGGGGAGGAAATGGACAAGGAAATTATAGAAAAAATACTTAGAATGGCAGAAAAAGGGGAGATATTGCTGATGGGTGATCTGAATATGCCAGATGTTAACTGGAATGCAGTTCCAGCAGCCACTTCAAAGAGTGAGGTTATTCTAGATGCCCTACAAGGGGCATGCCTTAGACAACTAGTATTGGAGCCCACTCGAGAGGGAGCAACCTTAGACCTGGTTCTCTCAAATGGAGATGAAGGAGGATCACAGATGTAGAAGTGGGTAGCCATCTGGGAACTAGCGACCATCGAACAGTATGGTTCACAATAAACACAGCAATAGAGTCAAGCCATACAAAGGCAAAAGTACTGGACTTTAGGAGGGCTGACTTTGCCAAAATAATTGAGTGCCTAAGGAATGCACTAGCAAATGGGCAGGAAGAAGGGTGGAAGAACAATGGGGAATAATAAAACTGCCATCACAGAGGTAACAAGCCTTTGTGTGAAGCAAATTAACAAAACAAACGATGTAAGAAACCACTATGGTTCTCAAAGGAAGTGGCAGTGAAGGTTCAAGAGAAAAGAAAAGCATTCAGGAAGTACAAGGAATCACAGAAGGAGCAGGACAGGAACTGTATCAGTTAAAGCAAAGGAAGCTGGGAAGGCAGTCAGAACAGCAAAGGCCCAAACCGAGGAAAAGATAGCCAACTCTGTTAAGAAGGGGATAAAACCTTTATAGGCACATCAGGGAGCAAAGGAAGACCAAGGGAGGGCTAGTGAGGCTTAATAAAGAGGAGGAGGGTGGGCAGAGGGTGACTGTGAAAGGCAGAGATACTAAACAAATATTTTGCTCAGTATTTACAAAGGAAGTGGGAGGTACCTAAAACAAACAGTAGAAACACTCTGGATACAGAAGTTGATACCAGCCCATTTACAGAAGAAAAGGTTCTGAAAGAACTCTTAAAACTGAAGGTGGACAAAGCAATGGGGCCTGATGGGATTCATCCCAGAATTCTAAAAGAACTAAGGGTAGAACTAGTGACACCACTGACTACCCTCTTTAACAAATCATGGGAGGATGGGGTGGTACCCGAGGACTGAAGAAGGGCAGATGTGATTCCCCTTCACAAAAGTGGGAGCAAGGCAGAAGCAGAAAACTACAGACCTGTTAGTTTAACCTCAGTGGTAGGGAAAATGATGGAATCACTTCTGAAGGAAAGAATTGTTGAGTATCTAGAGGCCAGAGGGGCTCAGGACCCAAGGCAGCATGGATTCACAGCGGGAAGGTCATGCCAGACAAATCTGATAGATTTCTTTGACTGGGTGACCAAAGTAGTAGATCAGGGAGGGCTGTGGACATGGCCTACCTAGACTTTAGCAAGGCATTTGACACAGTCCCACATAAAGATTAATATACAAGTTAGCCAGCCTGGGAGTGGGTCCCAAGGCGACAGCCTGGATAAAATTGGCTGGAGAATAGGACACAGAGAGTAATAGTAAATGGAGTCCACTCTGAAGAAAGGGGGGTTACTAGTGGGGTACCACAGGGTTCAGTATTAGGACCGGTCCTCTTCAATGTCTTTATAAGCATATTACAGAGGGACTGGAAGGAAAAGTATGTCTCTTTGCAGATGATACAAAGATCTGCAACAGAGTTGATGCACAAAGTGGGGTGGAAAGGATGAGAAGGGACTTGGCAAGGTTAGAGGAATGGTCAAATGTATGGTAGCTTAGATTCAATGCTAAGAAGTGCAAGGTAATGCACCTGGGAAACAAAAACCCAGGGGAAGAGTACACAATGGGAGGTGAGATACTAACAACAACAAAAATGGAAAGGGACCTGGGGGTAGTCATATCAGATGACCTAAAGGTGGGCAAACAATGTGAGAGGGCAGCAAGGAGGGCTGGGGGGATACTGGGATGCATAGGGAGAGGCATCACCAGCAGAAAACAGGAAGTTATTATCCCTCTGTACAGACAGTTGGTGAGACCCCATCTGAAGTACTGCATGCAGTTCTGGAGACCCAGTCTCCACAAGGATATAGACAGGATGGAGGTTGTCCAGAGGAGGGCAACTAAAATGGTGCAGGGCCTGCACCGGAAGACATATGATGAGAGACTTAAGGAGCTAAATATGTATAGCCTCGAGAAAAAGGAGAGAGGGGACATGATAGAAACTCAAGTATCTCAAGGAATCAACAAAGTCCAAGAGGGGGTGTGCAGAACAGGGGCACAATTTGAAGATAGAAGGGGAGGCTCAGAGGTAATTTAAGGAAGTATTTTTTCACAGAGAGGGTTGTGGATGCATGGAATGGCCTTCCGGAGGAGGTTGTGTAGTCAAAAACAGTGGTGGAATTCAAGCATGCATGGGACAGTCATAAGGCAATTCTAGGGGGTGGGGGTAGGAAAAAGTAGGCTGTTGGTTAACTAGGATCTGCAGCTTATCCAATAGGTATGGAAATGGGCAGACTGGGTGGGCCAAGCGGTCCTTATCTTCCGTCAAAATCTATGTTTCTATGTTTCTATATCATCTGGGTAGGCTAGTATTTGTCTATACTGTCTTTTAGTATTAACACATATTATATCAGTATACCTTCTGATTGAATGAAGCAATGGCTCTAATTCTAGAACAAAGAGATGAGGGGACAAAGGACATTCCTCCTTTGGGTTCCAGCCTGGAATTTCACGGTTAAAAACATAGTGGACATAACATCGCTGGCAACACATCTCCACCTGCAATATCGTGCAGCAAAAACATTGGCAGACACAACCGCATAGGCGGGCAGCAGGCAGCATAATGTAAATCAGCCCTGGTGTCCAGCAGGTCACCCACCCCACCCACTGATGGCTCCAGTAATAGGAACTGTATCAACCCCCCCAACCGCTAACCCACTGCTGCCATCGCCAGCACCATTGTCACAGTCTGTATATTATGGCACAATAGCTGTGGTGTCTAGTGGACCCCCGCTCCAGCCAGCAGATCCCCACTACCCTGCTCTAACCACCACCCTGTGCTGCACAGGGTGAGGGTGGGGGCAGGGTGGTGGGGGCTACTATCCGGGGGGTCCACTAGACACTGCAGCTATTGTGCCATTATATTCAGACTGTGACAATGGTGCCAGTGATGGTGGCAGTGGATTGGAGGTTGAGGGGGCTGGTACATTTCCTATTACTGGAGCCATTGGTGGGTGGGGTGGGTGACCCGCTGGACACCAGGGCTGATTTACATTGTACTGCCTGCCACCCACCTACGTGGTTTTGTCCGCTAATGCTTTTGCTCTACGATATTGCAGGTGGAAATGTGCTGCCTGCGATGTTATGTCCACGATGTTTCTAACTGCAATGTTCCAGACCGGAACCAGGGATGTGGCAGTGGGCCAGCTGACTAGTCTGGATAATGAACGTACACTAGCCCCCCTACCCAAGCTAAGAGGTGAAGATGGACAGCTGAAATAATATTGTATTTTGAAAATGGAGGGGGGGAATCAGAGAAGGGTGGAGACATGATTTTGAAAAGATGATGCTGGTTCCTGGTTTAGTGCCAGGAGATTATAGTTTAAAGACTCTATCTTTGGGACTGTGTGGGGCACCAGATAAGAGGAGATGGGTGAAGAAGAAAGTTTGGGAGCACTTTTTTTTTATATATTTGGGTCTGATACTGAATATCAATGAATAGTTGGCTATCCGGGAATTGTTCACCAACAATCAGAAAGCCCATTATTTTTGGAATTCAGGAAATACTATTCAGCCCATGCTTAGCTCTACTTCAGATCAGACCCAACCCTGCTTAGTTTCTGAGATCTGATGGGATGAGGCTCTGAGATGGTAAGGCTGCAGGCTAAGATGTTAGATGATACTCTTAATTACCCAAGAGTTCAAAGAACCATTGAGCTATATGAGTAGGGTTTAGGACTGATTGACAGATTGGAGTATGTGATGCTTATGCAACCATGTGATTTGACTTGCACTCTCTGCTCCTGTTATGGGAACTACCACCCTGTCAGAGTGTCATGAGGAAACAGGGGACCTCATGAAAGGGTTTCAACCCCTGAGGTGTCACAGGGACAAAGTCGCCAAGACAAAAGACACCGTAGGGTAGAAGGCCCAAAAGCACAATGTAGACAGACAGGCACAGTCATTCTAAGGAGAGGAAGCATAACCAGACTGACACCTGCTCCCTCTCCAAACGCACCCGAGTCACTTAAGCTTTTAGTTTTTTTTTCATAACACACATATGCCCCACAATGAAACAGAAGTACTTTTTTAAGCTACTATTGTTGCTAGTTCAGTCGTGATTATAGCATTCCCAAATTTGAGATTGTCAATATTGTTGTATTAAATATGAGTTCTGTCAGCCTTTGTCAATTTCAGCTCCTATTTGTCCTCCCGCCACTATCAAACAGCCCTTCTCCCCACTGCCTCTGACATCACAGAGGCAGCTTTGTTAGGGTTTATTTTTTATTTACTATTTACAGTATTTGTTAAAGGAAAATTGCACCCTCATATCTTGTAAATTGTATTTGTTTCCCTGACAGCAGACAACTCTTTTCATGTAGCTGTTGGGTATACATGTGTTTGCTTTAGTTTATTTTTACTGATCATGATAGTCCCCTTTAACTATCTTGGGGGTCTCCATTTTATAGGTGTTGAAATCTCAGTGTCCATGAGTTCTGTATTAGCATATAAGAACATGATGTCACATCTCCCATTTATATCATGCATCTCTATGCTGAAAGCACAAATATTCTGGGAAAAACTCCTTAGAAATACACACGTGGAATGCAGTTTAAAGGGAAAACCCTCACATTGCAACTCAGTTTGTTAAGCCAACAAAGTCAATGTGGTATTTCAAAACGTGCTGCAACTCGTTTTGTTGAACTCTGATTAAAGAGACAGGCATACTGTGGGGCCTAAAACACATCATGTTCTCATATGCTAATTCAGTTCTCAGGGACAATGAGATTTCAACAAACAGAAAATGGAGACCCCAGGATAGCTGAAGGGACTAGTAAGAACAGTGAAAATTAAATAAAGCAATCACATATATCCCTAACAGCCACGTGTGAAGAGTTGCCTGTTGACATGTAAACAAAACAAAAATGTACAAGATATGATGGTGTAGTTTTCCTTTAAAGAGCAACACTCTAATATAATACAAAAAACTTAAAAATGCTAGATTTATACAAATGATATTTCAACTTTATTGTTTTGTAGTTTTTTTTTTACTTTCCCCTGCTGTTAGTTTACTAAATATTGTAGGTAATGCAACAATTATTTCACGGAGTCTTTCAAAATGTATTTGACTCTCCCCTGCTAACCACACAATTGCTGTTTTGTGACCTTTCAATCTGTTGCCATGGTAAGTACTATGATGTCATACACAAAGGTATTGTGAGGTTAACAGAGAGAAGGCAGATTTTTTATACATACTTTTAGATGGATCACCAAGATGTGCTGTGAACCATGGAAAGGAACACTGAAAATGAAAACAATGAGTTCTCTAGTAAACTGTAATACTGCAGCAGACAAATCTTATTTATGAAAGTACATGCTGAAACGTAGAGTTGATCTTTAACCGGTTAGGTACACTGATCCCAGAAACCATTTTCAGGCATGATCTGGGCTATAAAGATGCCACAAATAAGGGTTTGTGGTGAATAATCAAGAAGGCAGTATAGCATAGTGGTAAAGGGCACTGAGCTGCAAACCTAGAAATCTGAGTTTGAATCCCATCAGCTCCAACTTGCATACTGTGAGCCCCAGAGCAAGTCACTTAACTTTCTTGTGCTCCCAGGTCATACCTGGAAACAAGCTTTGGTTTAGTGTACCTTTCCTTGTTAAACAATTTCTCCTTACCCCCCAATCTTGAAAAAAAAAAGAAATAAACACTTTTAATTTTGGCCATTTTCAAAGTTTACACACCTGTCTGCTACCACCAAGCAGCCGTCCCTCCTGTAATAGATGCACATTCACAACCAAAAAATGCAGAAAAAATGTTTGAGATGGATGTAATCAAGTACGTCACTGCTCTGTTTGCTTAACATCAGCACCCTTCCTTCTCTCTCCCTGTTTCCAATAAATCCAGGTAGATTGGTAGATTTTTATTTGACGCAAGCTGGTGGAAGGATTAGGCACAACTGAACCATGACTGGGATACAGAGACATGCTGTGCTAATCAAGTAAGCTCATAATGAAAACAACAATACAGGGAAACAACAATACAGTGATTTGTATGTATACGTACAGTGCTGCTAGGCATATATGATCTGGTGTGGTGGGATGGCAGTTTTAAAAGTGGGTATTTCTGTACATTTAAAAAAAAATGAAATTTAGAATACAGGAAACTGTAGAATCAGCAGCACATGAAGACCTCTTGACTGTATTTCTAAACATTCCAGACATCATGTAAGCATTATATAACAAGGGAGTGCTCCCAACAATCAGAGTGCTGCTTTCTCTTCTGAATGAGACACTCTTACTCTGCATAATGTGTCTTATGCACAAGGAAAGGTTTTATAAAATGTTTTATTATTGATTGATCTTGATATATATATATATATATATATATATATATATATATATACACTGTATATTAATACTGTTAGTGAAACCACTCTTATGGTTGTAAGCGTGGTCTCACATTCTTTGGTATCAGAACCACTTGGTTTTGGTTCACGGTTCTCAAACCCACAGAATGTACCTGAGACCACACTCTTACAACTATAAGAGTGATCTCCATGGTGGTGTTAATACACTGGATAAGAGGGTGTCTCATTAAAATAGTTCTGAAATAAGTTCTAAAGTCAGGTGGCATAGTCCATTTCCAACACAGGGATTTCTATTATAGCAGTATAGAGTAGTGGTTATGGGCACTGAGCTGCAAACCTGAAGACCTGGGTTTGAATCTTGTCTGCCCCCACTTGCATACTGTGTGACCCCAAGCAAGTATTTTAATTTCCTTGTGCTTCCACGTCGGACCTGGCAACAAGCTCTGGCTTAGTGTGCCTTTCCTGGTTAAACAATTTCCCCCTTCACTCTTATTTTCCACAAAGTACAAATTTTGATCTTAAATTCTAGTCCCATTTATAAAAAAAATATTTTTTAACATGATTTATAATATTTTTATCTGTACAGTTCTGGTGTGTCTTATAGTTATGGGTACCCTTTCAAGTCCTTTGTGTGCTGCCACTGCTCAGTTTCATTTCGCAGTTCAGTCATCCAAAGAATTCCTTTTTGTTTTACTTTCTTTATTCAGCTCTTCTGGCCCCAGGGATATTCCCCATCAGACCCTCACAGGAGCTACCCCAGCCTCATCACCCTGCTATTTCCCCCAAAGAGAACCTCCACTTTCTTTTTAACTCTGTGGCTTATCACCCAGAACATTGCACCTCTAGACTGGACCTGGATGCCAAGGTACATGAAATTAACTTGGAAGAGGCTGCCCTAGCTCACTGGGTGCTGGGCATGTGGGTGCTTCCAGTTGTCGTCCTGTGTGGAAGAGAAGAGAAATCTCTTTTTTCATGCAATCCACTGTGGACACCGCCATTGGTGACCGTCTTGTTAGCTATACATGCAGAGCAGGCAAATATGCTGTGATGGTCCACAGAGATCCTCACCCACTTGACGTAGGCCCCTCCAACTGCACCACCACTTGTGGTCATCCACTTGGTGGTATAGCAGAAAAGTGTTGTCGGTCTCCGCCCAGGGGAAAGCATGTTCTGGCATACTCAGTCCTCCTCCTCACAGCTGTCTCTGATGACCTAGGATTCATTTCAAAAACCCCAGTGACCAGTGTATGAGCAGTAACCCTACCAGTGCACTGCTGAGACATACTTAAGAAGACTACAGGATGCCAGTTCTGTATATATAATCAAGGAGCGATACTGGGTTCTACATGTATAATCATATCTAAGAGTTCTTCACTTCATTCCATAATTCTCTTCTGTTGACAGTAAAAAAGAAATGCTTTATAATTGGATACTCACTGTCCTGATTGTTGTAAATCCTTTCCCAGCCAAGTACAGAACTTCTGCTGCTTTGCAACCTCAGAAATGCAATGTGACCGACTCTGGTTCTGTGCCATAATAAAACAATTGAGAGGCTTCTGATCCCAGACAAGGTAGCCAACTGACAACATTCACAAGGTCTCAGATGACAGAAGCTGTTCGCCAACAGACAGGCAGTATAGTGCAGTGGTCTAAGGTGCTGAGCTGCAAATTTAGTGGCATCCTGCAGACGAGACCTGAGTTTGAATCCTACAGCTTCTACTTGTATACTGTGTGACCCTGAGCAAGTCACTTAACTTCCCGTTGCTCCTATAAAAAAGCTTTCAGCTTAGTGTGCTACTCCTGGTTAAACAATAAAATAAAAACAGTTTTTTTATTCCTTAATTCAAAATTGTTTATGACTGAATAATCAATCAGCTTTATTGGTCAATGTTTCACGAACTAAAGTTTTGCTGTTTCCTCAAGACCAACTGATGTTATCATGAGAACAGCATCGTCTTTGTAGACCACATCACCCCTTTCACTCAGACTGAGAGGCAGACAATGCTTTGGAGAAAAAAAGTTACAGCCACATGTTTATTGAATACAAATTGTAACTCTAGTTACATAGGTAGCGTGACGTGTGCAGCAAGGAAGTCATGTCAAGATTTTGACAACGATCATCCCTTTACCTAAAGGGGATCCGACAAAAGGTACAGCCTCCAGAGGGACTTCAGCCTCCAGGGGCACTAGGTCAAGATGGCAAAAACAAACACAGTGCCATCAACAATAGCACTGCAAAAAATTAGCTGTCAAAAACAGCGCCATCCCAAAACATCGTCAGGGAAAAACAGCACCAACGGTAGTGGTCCAAAACCATACTGACGACTGCTACAATGACTAAAAAAACAAAATGCACACTTTGGTTTTGTGGGGGCTGCGATGGTCTGCAACTGTGAAAAAGAGGATTGTCAGAACACTGACGGGTTCTTATGACATCACAGAATTATGTGAGTAAAGCTTGAGTGTGCTATGATGTCACTAGAACCCTGAGGTATCCTGCCAACCCTGTTCTTCTGTTAGAGGTTTTTGCATAATTTCCCATTTTGTAAACACAAACAAGTTATTTAAACACAGACCTCCCAGAGAGGCTGAACAGTGTGTGTTGGGGGAGGTGGGGTACTGTTAATCACTACTTATATGGTAATTTTACAGAGCTAGCCACAGCCACTTTCAACAGTAGTGTGTGATGGCATGATGCGGCAAATCCTGATATTGTAAATGCTGCATTTGTCAGAATACGACTCTGAACAAAGGCATCAGACCATGGCATGCCACATCATAATACAATTGAATGTGGCCATGGCTAGCACTGTATATTCTTGGTAACCATGGACACCCATTTGTTAAATTCCAAGTCATTTTACCTGATTCTTAATTCTGAAAAAAAGTCATTCTGCATGGTTCTACGTGAACAACTGCTTTCTGAAAACAACAGCAAAATGGACTAATCATCTGTCATAAAAGTTTACTTTACAGCATCCCTATCTATGAGGTATTCGTGGTTTATTAATGAACATCCATGGCACTGAGGTGGTGCTAAGAATTCGTGCTTAGTCAGAATGAGGGCTGCTATTGTGGAGATGTCAGCTTTAAATCCCAGTGCATCCGGTGTGTCCACTGTGTAACACTCAGCGAGTCATTTGACCAAGCCTTGTTTCTGGTCTACCAGAGGCAAATGTCGAAGACACACTCAATGCTGTGTTTCATGTGGGATTCACATGATAAATATCGTGGAGCCCAACTTTTCACCTTTTACAAGGGACACCAGATTTGATCTGTTCTGTGAAGGTGGAATGGGTTGCAAGGAGAGGCAAACAACAACTTCAGATGCAACAAATGGTTTTATTCAAGGATAAATGTGGGGGTCATGATCACTGTAGATCATACTAACAGGCACAGTGGAGGCACTTTACTTTGGTGGTGGCTATGTTTCAAGGAACTTCAAAATTTGTACATCCCAAACTGTTTCGATTAGCTTTATATGCTATGGTACCGTTATTGTTCTACAAGCTCTATAGTTCTATGAAATGACTCTAAACTGTATCATAACTACTGCTATTATCACTACTATAACTACTACCATTATTGCTAGTACTACTACCACTATTGCTACTACTACTACCACCCTGGCCAGGGGTTACTAAAGTGCATTTTGGGTTAATCCTTGTTGCAGCTATGAAGAGTTTATCAAAAGAAGAAGGGGTGCATTTGGGAAGGATCTTCAGGAATGAATGCACCACGCTAGGGCCAAGCACAACATTTTCCAAGAACATGAAAGCACTTTATTCCAAGGCAGGGATCAACAGAGGAGGCTTCTCATCCCCACCTGACAGACTTGTAGCCCAGGAAGGGTCATCCCAGACCGCCAGGCTCGATGCACTTCTAAATCTCCGTATCAGTAGAGAGTTACGGTAAACCGCTGAACGGAGGAAAAAGGGTGCCTATAAAGCTCATCCTAGACCACCAGGCGGGAAACACGAAAGATCTGTCGATCAATGAAAAGTCGTGGCAGATCGCCGAATACCAGTGAAGACAGGTTTTCATCCATGGGACCCTCTGGTCATTGGTGGAAGATCAGGTCAGACCACCGACTAGGGTAACCAGAAACTTGAGATCTGGCAATAAAGGTATCTTGCAGCTTTTGTCGTTCTCGATCTTGCAGCTTTCATTGTCCCTGAAACAACAAAACCCCACTCCACTACAAGTCGGAGCCCTCACTATTGAGTCGCGGTGGCTCCTAATTTGACTTTACCTTTCCTTATCAGGGTAGGGATGTAGCATAGAAGATCAGATGAAGGGGGCCTGGCCTAACTATCCTATAGATCTAGTTTGAATAGCCTCCCACTTGAATAATCCACCAGGTTTTTGGAGAACACAACTGTATTTTCATAGCAGTGATAGAGGAAGCTTCTGCAATTTGGTGGCCAGGAGGCAGAAGTCAGCAGTACAAATCAACATGTCACAGTTCAGAGACCCACAACCAGCTAAGTGTCACTTGCCACAGTTCTGAAACAATAAACTTTTAGTTCGGCAGCAGGAAGTACAGTCTCAAGCAATTAACACAGTTCTGGGGTATTTAAGGCAGTTTGAGACAATTAACACAGTTCCGAGGCAGTTATCAGTCTGCGGAACAGCTGACACAGTTCTAGGGTGATTAATATAATCCCAAGGCAATGGGCACATGTTCAGGGCAATTAGTACTGTTCTAAAGCAGTGGACACAGTTCCGGGGCAGTTATCACTCTGCGGAGCTGTTGGCACAGTTTTAGGGTGATTAGTATAATCCAGTGCAACAGGCACAACTTCAGGGAGCAGTTGGTGCAGTTCTGAAGCAATGGACATAGTTCTGGGACAAATGGGTATAATCCCAGGGCACAGGTCACAAATTCAGGGCAGTTAGTACATAGAATTCATAGGATTTAATACTGGTTATATAGCGTTAGCCAGTTTAGACCTGCACCAATTTAGATTTTTAACTGAAAACAGTATCCCTCACTATACCTATCCAACGTACATTTAAACTGGTTCGTGTTGTCACTGGAGACCAATGAGGCAGGTAATGCATTCCAATGTGTCACAACTCTCTGTGAGAACCAATTTCCTCTCTGGTTCTTATAGTAATCCTCTCCTTTCAGCTGTAGTTGGTGTCCTCTGTTTGTTTGGGTATCTGGTCTATTTAGTTCTGTACACTCCCATAGTTTCTCATCCTCAAATGCCCTATAAACCAGACACATATCCCCTTGATATCTTCGAAACTGAAGTGAGTATACCTGCGAGGCCCTTAGCCTATCCTCATAGGATCTACCCTGCATCCCTTCCACCATCCTCGTCACTTTCCTCTGTACCCCCTCCAGCCTCCTTGCATCCCCCTTCAGGTGCGGTGCCCAGAACTGCCCACGGTACTCAAGATGTGGCCACACCAAGGCAGTGTGGAGTGGCATCACCACCTCTCTGGCCCTACTTATTATATATCTTGCAACAGAAGCTAGTATTCCATACCCCTTCTTGACCACCATGGTGCAGTAATTAATGAAATTTAAATCACTGTTTGTTATTACTCCCAAATCTCTCTCTGAGTCTGTAGATTGCAAGGTAACTCCATTTATATGGTAGGTAAATTTGTTATTCTTTTTACCCAAATGCATGATCTTACATTTATTGAGGCTAAATTTGAGTTTTTTAATCCCTGCAACATCTGCTAAGGCATTTATATGTCTTGGAACATCTTAGCATCACATTCATTTATGACTAGTGCCCTTATTTTTAAATCATGCACAAATTTTTCCATCTGTGCTTTATTGTTGCAGGTTATAGTTGTTACTAATATATTAAAAAGGGTAGGTCTCAAGACAGATCCCTGAGGGACCCCCTTAATCACTGGTGCCCAGTCTGATAAGTGTCCCTTAATAGATATTCTGCCTTCTGTTCTTCAGGCAGGCAGTTATCCATCTAATAAGGCAGTTGTTCAATTTTCTTTCCTCAAGGAAATTTATTAGTTTGAGATGGGAGACACTATCAAAAGCCTTTTTGAAATCTACATAGAGTATATCCACTGGTATATCTCTGTCCAAAGCTTCACTAACTAGAGCAAAGAAGTTAATCAAGTTTGCCAGACAAGACCTTCCCTTTTTAAACACATGTTGATATATATATATATATATATATATATATGTATGTGGCCTTCCTTCTGGAGATGTTGATCAATGGATTCTTTAATTAACCCTTCTAATATATTGCCTGTTGTACTGGTCAAGCTGATTGGTCTATAATTTGAACAATCTGATCTAGATTCCTTTTTGTGTTCACTTGCGCTTGCGTAAGGAACGTGTTGGGACAATAAGACATTTGAGACGTGTGTCACTGCTGAGCCAATTACAGTTGAAACTGCAATGGTCTTGGCAGTGTATACCAATGACAAGGCACTCTGGTCATGACTCAGGTTCAGCTTTGCTGATGTGTTGTGGTCTTTAGTTAAAAGAAATGAACCGCTCCAATGGGAGCACTTCATTTCTTTCTGTAGATGTAACTCTGACCATGCGCATTACAGTTCACGCTAATGTGCATGGCAGGAGTTATGGCTACAACTTTCTCCTGCCAGCCTCTGCAAGTGAATCCCTGGTCCTTACTTCTCTGACCCTCCAACAGGCTTCCATGATAGCCATGGATGCGACTCTCCATAAGTGGATCCCCAGCACTCAAGTGGAGCCTGCACTTGCTCCACCAACAATGACAGTGGCACCGGCATTGCTGGCATTTCACTGTCTTGTCGGATCAAGATGATGAGTCCTTGCCTTGTCCTTCTTTGTTCCTTCCTTCCTTCCTTCAAAAAGCAACATGCTGTGCTCCTGCCTGCTGCTGCCTGATTGAGCAGCCGCCCACCTCCTCCCATCTTCCGAGACCTGACCGACCCCCGGGCTTGATCACTTGCTCAACCACCGTTTGTTCTCCAACCAGCAGCCCCACTCTGCTGACTGCCGCAACCACCCAGTGATCCACTGCCAAGTCACCTCTGCTCTGTAAGACAGTATAGAAGGGTGCACTGGTTTGCTGGACATTCCAGACCACACAGTACAATGAAGCATTAGTGTACGTCTTTGCTGGACAGTACAATGCAGACATCACTGTACAGTTCTGATATGTGGCACCCTGCACAGTTGGTGAGTTGCAGTGGACATTGTAAAAGTAGCAGCAGACCATCAGCACACACTTTGCCACACAGTTGTGAAGTGAAAGTGAGCTGCACATTGCCACACCGCTCTGAAAGCAAGCATACCTGCAAAGTACACATTTGCCATGCTTTCTGAGTGCACAGTACACTAAATCGTTACTGCACTTTTTTGCTCGACATGACAATGCAGACATCGCTGCACAGTTCTTATATGTGACACCCCTGCTGAGATGAAGAGTTGCGACAGACATTGCAAAAGTACCACCGGACATTGTCACACAGTTTTGCTGCAAGCAACCCCACAAGCTGCACACACACACATATACAGTACAAACACACACACACACATATACATACACACCAGCAGTTGCACCTCGTGACACATGACACTTTCCACAATATTTGTTCTGCAGACTGTCTACAGCAGTGATGAACGTGCACTGAAGGATTGTAAGTTGCATGTGGAGTGGGGGATGCAAGTCAGGAAGGCAGGACAGGACTGCAAACAGGTTACACTACTGACAGCGGATCGGACACATATACAGCAGTTGTGCTGTATTTCACTTCTGAGACAGGTTTGACCCCTTGTCAGCACAGTTTGACCCCCTCCATGTGTAGCCACCCCCTTGCAACTGTGTAACCACACCTTGTAACACTTGACACAGTGTCAGAGCCAAAAACATGATTCTCAGCATCTTTTTAATTTTTCTCATTCACCAGCCCCAGCTATTACCCTCCCTGTCTCTCACGTGAATGCCTGTAGTACTGAGCATTGGTGAGACAGCAGGGGTGTGCATCACACTGTGCTGGAAGTGCCAAACACCCAAACAGCAAATAACAGCAAGCAACGTTCGGCATTGACAAGCTTGTTGATGAGGTGGTGAGAAAGGGGAGGACAACTGCACCCTTTCTGCCTGCAGAGGAGAAGGAAACAGGCACCTTTCTTTACTGGAGTGAGACATGGAAACGCGGGATGCAGGGACCTGGTGTTAAGACTCTGATTGCCATTCTTCCCCTTCATCCCGTACATCTACCTAGGCTCTGAGCATGCTGCCGGGGAGGACCTGTGCAGGAGAGCGAGCCGAGCCAACCCTACCCCATCCCCTCACCCTTCCTTCCACCCCTGGTGTTCCACGGTCAGAGTGCACGCTCAAGCCATTGTAACATACATACTGTAGTACTGTAACAGTAATTTAAGGTAGGAAAGGACTCTGTATCCATCATATCCGTTCCCCTGCTTGATAAGCAGGGTTAGAAAAAAAGTTATTTCATTTAAATATCTTGCTAATTCATAGAGACTCCCTACCCACCATACTATGCAGGGTACCTTGAAGGCTGGCACTGTCTTTATATCATCAGTCTCTGCTGGTAGTCTGTACCACTACTTTACCTCCCTGTGGGAAGAAACATCCTCCTGCTGTTACCCCCTGAAGTGCCACCTCAGATTCGGGGCGTATCTCCATGAACCTTCTATTGCAATTAACTAATCAGTGCCCTGAACATCCTGAGGACATTTAATATTGCTGTAGACTGTTGCTGCCTTGAACGATGTTAACTGATAGTCTTAGCTACAGCCCCCTTCTCCCCAGCCCCCATCACTGCAGTTAGCCTGGACACTAGATGAAGTATTAACAATGGCGCAATAATGACAAACACAGACTCTTTTGTGGTGGTCCCCATCTTGCAGTGCCAGATAATTGTACCTCTTGGAGGCATTGCTCACACTAGGCCAACTGGCACACTGAAGGAGTTTAGCAGGAGAACTACAACTTGCTAAAGTGTGGAACTTTTATTTTCAAATTTTTTTTTTTTGCAGTTCTACAGCTTCTGCTGTGGGTCTCTATGGTCATTTCATTAGGAGAGGTCAGGACCCATGTGACTCCCCCCCCGCAAAAAAGAAATCTGCCTATGCTCTTGTACTGCCAGTCCCCACTCATCTCCCCACAAAAAAGAGTTCCATATGTCAGTTGGCAGGTGACTGGCACAACCCTTCTTTCACCTCTTTCAGCATCTGTCTGATGAATCAAACAGCAGTTTCTCAGTTTCATTCATTAGATGCCAGTCAGGTGAAGGGAGGGATTGTGACACTGACCTACCAGGGGACATAACTGCAGGCCAAATACCTTAACTTCCAGACTCCTTTTTCTGCCCAATGCATGGTTCAATTTGTAGAGGGGTAGGAAGTCAGAGTATGCCACCTTTGAGGAGGCAGTACAGGGACATGTAGCACAGGGTATTAAGGTCCATCTGCCTTCCTCTACTCTTTCAGCTACAGCAGACCTACAGTATTTTTCCCCAGTGTTCCTCTCCTAGAGTACCACCAGAGCAGCTCACAATCAGAGGACACAAGGAGAGCTAGTGCCAGTGCAGAGTAACTGGGAATGGTGGGTAGACTGGAGTGGTAGAAAGAGCTTTTTCTGCCATCTCTGTATCTCAAAAGATGTCTGGAACTGCTGCAGTCTTTCAGAAGTGAGCCTCTTCCTCCTTGAATTGATGGGACAGTTTTTGTACTAAGTACAGTGTGGGACTGGGTGGGGGGCATATGTGTAATTGGTTGGTGAGGAGGAAGAACCAGAAATTTGCAGGCTCAAACCCTACAAGAGTCAGAATACTCATCACATGACTTTAGGCTTAACCTCTCAATGTTTCTGTGCACCAAGCTGCTGAAATGAGCAGAAGCAGGACCCCACTGAAAACGGGAGGTTGCACCTCAGCTAAGTTATCTTGGGGTAAATAAATAAAATAAAAAATATATATATTTTATCAGACATTTCCATGGAAATTAATGGGTGGGTGGGGTTGTGGAGTTATGAGTGTATGAGTGCTACGTCTCTCACTCACATTCTGAAGCAGGAAATGGGAGGGCAGGACCTGGGACACTGGAGGCAGTATACAATGGAAGCACAGTCAGGTAGAATAACTGTACTGCACATTTTTTAAATTACAGCAAGTGAAGTGTTTGGGGAGGGTGGGTGGGTGACAGAGGACCGTGGTTGTGGTGGTGGCCATGGAGGGTGCCAAGTGTTAACAGTGCTTGTGGGGGGGTGCCTGGTTGGTGGAGGTGCACCATATGTGTGTCCAGTGTGGGAAGGGTCTGGGAGCTCTAGGGAGTTGGGGACATGATCTGGTGTTCCAGGGCGAGGGGCTCCATGAAGAAGGCATACTGTATGCCTGAGTCAGTGGGATGGGCCCCATACTTTGTGAATGGCTCATAGGATCTTTCACAAAACATACCATTAGCTGAAGGCCAGCCATTAAAAGCATTTACAATCCCGGCCTCAATACAAAGTTGTTAACAGCGGTTGTTAAAATATATTTTTCAAAAAGTTAAGAACTCCATTGCAAAAACAGGGTTGCAGCAGAAATAGTCAAAAGTAGTGAAATGCAATGTTAAAGCACAAGTTCCACTCAGCTTCATTGAGTCTGTGGCATGGCGTTCCTCTAGGATTAAATGATCACATGGCACAAAGCTGATGTCCTACCTTTGGCACCATGTTTCCAAGCACTGGTGTCATGTGACTAATGTTTCTGGGCCTGGACAGACAGTGCAGAAGTTATGTCACCGCCAGCACTGATCACATGATCATTCAAACCCGTTAGGAATGCCATAGATTCCACAAGGCTCAGTGGACATTTTGCCCTAACATTGCATTTTCCTTACTTTTGATGGTTGCTCCTGCAACACCAACTGATGCTTTGATGTTTTTTGTTTCTTTGCAGTGAATTATTTAGTTTATAGTTATGCAGTCACCTTAGTATTATGGATTAGCCATTTTGGATAAACACCTCCCCAACCCCCAACCCATTTTTTTTTCCTGTTGGTCTCCAAACATCCCTGGACCCCTGTAGCCTCCAGTTCTAGAGTCTCAGAATTAGTTATTCTAGTAAAACTGCTGTATTAATCCTAAGAGATTCTTTTTTTTTGTTTGTTTTTTTTGTTATCTTTTTATCCTCCTTCCTTGTCCCCGGTGTCCCCCTCCTTCCGATTGCACATACCCCGAAACCCCTTTCAGGATCTGCCCCTAGAGTGCCCTTATCTCCTCCTATTTTTCCTTGCACACCGGGGTCTGTCCTAGGTGGGCTCGGGATGGGCAGTCTTCATCTAGGGACACCGAGGACACCATTTTCCACTCTTCTCCCTACTTCCCCGCTCCCTGGGACGCCGGCACACAAGGACGTACATCCTAGAGGGGCGACGTGCTGACGCACGCCTCCCTCAAGCGCCTCACAGCATCCCCCCTCCCTCGGACTCCGGTGACGGAGCCACAACCCCCCCGAGTGCCGGTGCTCCCACCGACAGTTCAGGGTTGGGAATCCCCCCCTCGGAGGGAGGAGAGCATCCGTTGGGACGCTCGATCCTTCCTCCCCCCGGCCGACCCCCGACGACCCGAGTCCGTTCCCGAACCCGGGTCGCCGGCGTGGTACGAGGTGTGGCGTCTAGCACCTCAACCCTCAGCGCCACCGGGCCGGCCAATCCTAAGAGATTCTAAGAGAAAGCAGTGTTGCCCGTAAGGAGATTGGAAAATGCAGCACCAGTAAGTCAGTGACACTTTACTGTCTCATCATATGACTGTATTAAATCTAACAAAACCATCAGGTCTATTAAAGTTAATCAAATGGGTATTCACATGGGCACGTGTACTACCACCTCACTTTTCCCCTGAAATAAAAAAAACAAAAAGCACCACACAATTATTACAGTCTACCCTTGCTGGCATTTTGCCAGTTAGTCAATTTTTATGTTGGCGCACTTGCGCAGTCAACATCTTGCTGTAGTGCAGATTTGGAGGCGTGGTCACTGTTGGGCGAATGCAGGGCATGCATCAGTAGGTGCGTCCCTCATTCCCCAATCAGCCGGCATGCCGGCACCACACCATGCATACATAATGTGGCGAGCACATCTAAGGAAAGGTCCACTGCAATCCGAGCAAAGCTCGTCAGACGCAGCAGACTTCCCGACGTGCTTGGCCACATTGTATACATGGCGGCCACCAACTTCGCGGGTGCCCAATCCCCCTGCCAGCTTAGCATGGCCCCAATGTATGTGCCGACGGGGAAGCCCACTCCCCGTTGGCATAAAGCACTCCCCCCCATTTGTCATATGCCAAGGAAGGTGCCCAATCCCCCTCGGCTTTTGCCCCCCCACTTTCCTTGTGTGCCGACTGGGGTGCCCTATCCCCCTCGCCATAAATTAACCCTCCCCTTGTGTTGTGTGCCGACAAGGGTGCCCAATCCCACGTCGGCTGCAGCATCCCCCAAACAGTTAGGTGGCATGCTGGGAGCCCATCCCAGCATACCAGAGTCCCTGCAAATAAAAAACCATCCCCCGATGTTTATTTTTTTATTTTTTTGAGCCTGTAAATAAGAAAACTGTCCCTCGCAGTCTCCCTGCCCACCTCCCACAACCTGCATCCACCCACTGCGCACCCTGTCTCCCCACACCCCCCTTCACCCCATACTTACCTCCAGAGTCTGGCGCGATGATCTTCGGTGGACTGGGAACATGTCTGCACTCATCAAAGCCGACCCTTGAACTGAGGAAATGCCGTAAGCTGTGTAATGGAATAAATTGTTTGTTTTTCAACTTGATGCAGATCTCAGGCATTTTGGAATTTTGCACAAATTTTCAACATGGGGTTTTTGGGACCCTCCTCATGAATTCTTGCACTGTCATGGTGCTATTTGGTCCTGAAAGGTGATTTCGCGGTCACTGCGTGGAATCACCTTTTGGGAGCGAGGAATGAAATGACAGTGGCAATGTTCATGAAGGGGGCTCTCAAAAAGCCTATGTTGCAAATTTGGTGGGAAAAATCCAAAAAATGACTGTTTTACGAGCGTGCATTGCACAGTTGTTATGCACGCTCATAACTTAGCGAATTTGCAATATGTTCAAGCCACATGTTCAGCATTGGCATTTTTCCACACCTTCTTGTGAAATGTACAGTTGCCATTTTTCACATCCTGCCCAAAATGTGTTTTCGCACTTCCGGCACAGAATAGCGCGGTCAATGTGAGAAATCAGTGTTTGGGGCAAATTACGAAAATGACAGTTACACTGTTCATGAGCAGAGGTCCTAAAATGCCTATGCTGAAAATTTGGTGACGATACTCCATAACATGACTGTGTTACGAGCATTCATTGAGCAGTTTGCATGTACACTCGTAAGTTCACGAATTTATAATATTTTCACTCCAGATTTTCAGCATTGCCATTGTTCTGCACCTCCTTATGAACTGTACAGCTGTCATTATTCACATCCTGACCAAAATGTGTTTTCGCAGTTCCGGCTCAGAATAGCGTGGTCACTGTGGAAGTCCAAGTTTGAGACACATTATGAAAATGACAGTGACACTGTTCATTAGCACAGGTCCTAAAATGCCTATGTTGAAAATTTGTGGCCGAAGTCCATAATATTAGTGTTTTAGAGGCATCGTTGTGCACTCTTGCGCACACTTGTGACTTCATGCATTTGTAATATTTTCACTCCAGATGTTCAAAATTGGCATTTTTTCACACCTCCTTATGAACAGTACAGCTGTCATTTTACATATCCTGGCTGAAATGTGTTTTCGCATGTCTGGCGCAGAATTGCACGGTCGCTGTGCGAAATCAGTTTTCGGAACACTTTGAGGAAATGACGATGACACTGTTCATGAGCAGAGGTCCTAAAGTGCCTATGTTGAAAAGTTGGTGCCGAAAGTCCATAAAATGACTGTGCTGCAAGTGTGCATTGCACAGTTTCCACGCAGCCTTGTAACTCCGTAAATTTGCAATATTTTCTTGCCAGATTTTTACCACTGGCATTTATGCACACCTCCTTATCAATAGTACAGCTGCCATTTTTCACAGCCTGCCCAAACCGCGTTTCTGCAACTGTGGTGCACAATGGTATGCTCCCTGTGGGAAATCACCTTTTGGGACACATTAACAAAATCACAGCGCTACTGTTCATGAGGCGAGGTCCCAAAATACCTATGTTGAAAATGTGCCTAAAAAACTCCCACAGATAATTTGGTTGTGGACGTCTGTTGCGCAGTTTGTATGCATGTTCATTGCTTCACCAATATTTCATATTGCCACTCCAGATTTTCAACGTTGCAATTTTTTACACCTCCTCATGAACAATTCAGTTGTCATTCTCCACATCCTGCCCAAAACTATGTTTTCGTCCCTCTGTCGCTAAATGGCACAGCTGCTGTGCAAAACCAGCTTTCAGCTAACAAAGTGATTGTGCCACTTTTCATGAGGTGGCGTGACAAGCAGCCCATGTTGAAAATGTGGAGTGAAAGTACCACTACATGCCTACGATGTTAGGGTTTCCAGCTGTAGCACCCTACCTGATATGGACTGACAGGTGTCAGAGGTGTGACTTGGGATCTTCGGATGTAATGCTCATGCCATTCCACCCCCGCCCACTCTGCAGTCACTGACAGGTATTGTGGTGTGTCTTACACTGTTCGACCACAAACTTCACCCCACGCTCGTATACTGCACCCACGTCAGTGTATTTCCTTATGGAATGGGGTAAGTATAATGCCCAAAGACACCAAAGCACACCACAACACTTGTCAGTGTCGACAGGGTAGGGTGAGGTACAATGCCATGAGCATTATAGCTGATGACCCAAAGGCACACCCCAATGCCTGTCGCTCTCTACAGGGTGGGGGTGGGGGTGGGGTTGGCATCACTTCAATACTTCACTGCCATTCCTATTATGCATCTCTAGCTCTGCCAATGCCAATGCCAGCGTGACAACATTCGGCATTGACAAATGCTTGTTTGTCTATATTGTGACTCAGGACTTCAGTATGTGTACTACTAGCTGTGGTTTTTTGCATTTTGCGTGCATCTTTGTAAGTGATGCAGCCTATGTGAAAGTCATTCTATTAAACTAAACCAGCATTACATAGCAACATAGAAACTTGCTGACAGAAAAGGATCCAATGGCCCATCCAGTTTGCCCAAACCCCGCTCTGTCCTTTTATCTTGCCCCCTCACCTCCATGCCATTTTCTGCCTTCATTTAGCCCCATGTAGTCATCCCAAGCCCTCTTGAATTTGCTCACCGAGTCTACCCCACCATCCATTCTTGTAGCCTATTCCAAGGACTCAGTGAAGAACTTCCCCTCACATTTCCTCCAAATCTGCCCCTCCACCTTGAATGCATGTCCCCTTGTTGATTTGTTTTCCCTCATCCTGAATATGCTGCCCTCCCTCACCTTGTTTATTCCCTTCAGATATTTGAAGGTTTCAAACATATCTCCCCTTTCCCTCCTCAACTCCAGTGTGTACAAGTTTAGTTCCTCTAACTGCTCCTCATATGTCCTCCTGTGCAGCTCTTGAACCATCTTGGTTGCCCTTCTCTGAACCCTCTCCTACCTGTCTCTGTTCCCTTGCAAGTGTGGCCTCCAGAACTGGACCCCTTATTCCAAATGTGGTAGGACCATAGTTTTGTATAAAGGCATGATTGCCTCCCTCCTCCTGTTTGTAAAGCCCCTCCCTGTGCATGCCAACATTTTGTTCACCTTCCCCATTGCCTTATTGCATTGGTTGCCCACCTTCAGGTTATCCAAAATAATGATTCTCAGGTCCCTTTCCTGCTCTGCTACCTGTACTGCGGTCTCCCCCACCACCACCACCACCACTATTTTGCCCTTGGGATCCTATTCCCTTTGTGCATAATTTTGCATTTTTGTGCATTGAATTGCTATTATCACTTCCCTGTCCACTCTTCCAGTTTGACTAGATCCTCCCTCATCATTTTCACCCCTCCCATTGTGTCCACCCTGTTACAGATCTTCATGTCATCTGCAAACAGACACACCTTCCCATTCAGGTCTTCTGAGATGTCCCCAATGTATATGTTGAATAGTATGGGTCCAAATACTGACCCCTGAGGTACCCCACTCATAGCCCTTCCCTCTGTGGAGGGCACCCTGTTTATAGCC
Source organism: Neoceratodus forsteri (assembly GCA_016271365.2). Taxonomy (NCBI): domain Eukaryota; kingdom Metazoa; phylum Chordata; order Ceratodontiformes; family Ceratodontidae; genus Neoceratodus; species Neoceratodus forsteri. The sequence continues at coordinate 39,591,233 of CM028134.1, forward strand.
ACCCTCAGCGTTCTACCCTCCAGTCAATTTTCCACCCAGTTTACTACTTTGCTACCCCCCCCAAGCTACCCAACTTTCTTATTAGTCTTCTGCGAGGGACGGTGTCGAAGGCCTTTCTGAAATCCAGATATGCCATGTCCACCACTCTTGCCTGATCACATATGTCCATTACTCCATCAAAGAATTCAATCAGGTTGGTCTGACATGACCTACCCCTTGGGAACCCATGCTGTTTTTTGTCTATGAGTCCCTTATCCCCCAGATATTGTGCTAGCCTTTCCTTTATAAGATCCTCCATCAGCTTACCCACCACAGAGGTAAGACTGACTCGGTAATAGTTTCCTCATTCTTCCTTTCCTCCTCCTTTGTGCAACAGGACCACATTAGCCCTTTTCCAATCCCCAAGACCCTTTCTATGTCTAGATACAAAATAAATAACTTTGTGAGAGGTGCTGCTAGCTCCTCCCTCAACTCCTTAAACACCCTGGGGTGGATCTCGTCGGGACCCATTGCCTTATCTGTACACAGTTTTCCTAGCTCCTCCAACACCCTTCCATCTGAAAAGGGGCTTGTGTCCATCTCGGTACCAACCCTTCCCTTGTTGCTTAGTTCTGGGCCCTTTCCTACTTCCTCAATCGTGAAGACTGGGGTAAAGTATTTATTCAGCAGATTTACTTTCTTTCTCCTTATCTCCCTCTATCAGAGCTCCCCCCTTCCCTCTTAGCTTCATAATCCCCTGCTTCTCCTCCCTACGTTGACTTATATACTGGAAAAATTTCTTATCTCCCCTTTTGGCCTCCCTTGCTATTTTCTCTTCTGTATTCGCATTGTAAGAATAAAGAATACAAAGACCACCACAAGAATGTTTTTTACATTTTTGGTTATATATATTCTTTACCTAGCTTAGCCCTGTTGAGATGCAATATGTTGTTTTTATTGGGGACCTGCCATTCACCCATTTTTTGCAGACGAGTGGGCTGAAGAACTGGGAGCTTAAGTTACTTACTTAAGATCGAACACAACACTTCAATGGCTTTAGTGAGATTTGAATTTGGTTCCATAATATGTGCTACAGCTACCAAGCCACACTGCTTCTATTTATCTTTCTGTGTTGGTGTAGGTTTGAATGCTGTGTATTGTTAATTTTCCCTACCTCTCCCGTGTATCTGTCCCCCCCCCTTACAACTTAAACAAGCCCTTCTGGGATTAAATATTTTTTTTTAAATTAATTACAGCAGTCTCTCGATTATCCGACCTCCATTCATCTGAACTCCCTATCTAATGGATGGTCGGATTGTCCCCCACAGATACAGTACCACACATCAGACCCTGGAAATATTCAAGATATGGGTATGTAAGAACAATTGTTCCCACTGCCTGCCTTGCCAAAAAATGGCAGGAAGCAAAAGCTTTCAAGCCTTTCGCTTAACGTACTGGCAAAGCAACACCAGGGCTTCATTAACCCCAGCTCCATCATGCCAGAATGATTATAAAAGTTCTGCTGCAGATGGAATGACCAAACTAGCTGCCAAGCATTCAGGGTATAGACCACTGCTCCACTCCAGCAACCTGTGCAGGTACTGTAATGTACAAAAGTTGCATTGTGACGGTATGAATTACTGGCAGCATGTTTACAGTACAAAATGAGTTTCGAACTTTAATGAAAAACAGTCTCATGTACCTGCTACATGTTTATGCATTTTTATGAGCAAAGTACAGTGTTGCAATTTTATATTGCACCTGAAACTGCATGTTTATGCAGCTGGAACGACCCAACTAGGTGCCAAGCATTCAGGGTTTAGATATCCACACATATGGGGCACAAATTCCATAGCAATGCAGTCACAAACTACAGTGGCTCCATGAAAAAAAACAAAGCAACATTTTGGACTGACTTCTCGTTTATCCGACCTCCCGATCATCCGACCATTTTGGATGTCTCCGAAGGTGGTCGGATAAACGAGAGTGTACTGTACTCACCTCAAAATATGTTTCAGATAAATAAATGCAGTTGATGGAAGCATCAATAAGGAATCTGATAGGTTTTTGTTTATTGGTTGACAAGTGACGTAAATTGGTGGAGGGGTAAACGTCACCTATCTCAGTTTCGGCAAAGCCTTCGACACCGTGCCACATGAAAGCCTAGTTAACAAATTGAGTTGTCTGGTATGGGCACAAGGTGGTAAAATGGGTTAGGAACTGGCTAATGGACAGGAAGCAGAGGGTCGTGGTAAATGGGATTCAATCAGGGAAGAGGGGGTTGACCAGTGGGGTACCTCAGGGATCTGTCCTTGGGTCAGTCCTCTTTCGTGTGTTCATTGGTGACATTGCGGTAGGACTGGAGGGAAAGGTCTGCCTGTTTGCAGATGACGCCAAGATCTGCAACAGGGTGCGTACTACAGATGGGGTGAAGAGAATGAACAAGTTAAAGGGACACTGTCACCCTTTAAGCCTCAGACTGTCCCTACTTTACAAACCTATGATTGTTTGCATTCCATGGAATGTGCTGATGAGGCTGGAAGTTTGATTCCGATTCCTTGTTATTTCACTTGCACTTGGAATGTCTTACTACTATACAGCATTTGAGAGGTGTGTCCCTGCCAAGCCAATTACAGGTGAAACTGCAATAGGCTTGGCAATGTAGACCAATGACCAGGTAGTCTGGTCATTACAGTTCTGCTTGCTGATGTGGCATGTTCTGCAGTTGAAAGACATGAGCCGCTCCAATGGCAGAGCATTTCATTTCTTTCTGCAGCCATAGCACCACAGACCGCAACAATGAGGGGGAGAGGGAAGGAGAGAGAGAGAGAGAGAGAGAGAGAGAGCAGCCCGCCCCTGCAACTGATTGGCATAAGAGCAGAAAATGCAGTATACCACTTGTAACAAATTTTACAACCATTACACACAAGCATGCAGTCCCACGACAGAAAGCTAGCTATGTGCAAAGTAATCCAAAGAGATGTCATTTCAAATACACAAGTTGTCTTAACAATAATTCCATTTTTCAAATGAACAGTAAATGTACTTGACACAGACCTAAACTTCTATGCTGTGAACAGGGTGGAAAGAAAGCATTGGCACTTAAATCCTGAAGCATTCCATTCTTGTACGACCACAGACACTAATTGCTGCCTTCAGAAAAACACCACACCAGAACACCAAAGACTAATCACCACTGCTTTAGAGGAAAAGGCAAGTCTACTTGTGACTGTAAGCAGCCTCTCAAGATAAAGAATGCAATCAATTGCAATTAAAAATCAAAGCAGAGGGGTAGAACTCAGTCTTACTACATTAGTTCTGGACTCGGAGAGCAGCCTGAAAAAATAGGCAGCTTTACAGGAAACAAATCATCAATAAACTGTCTGAACTTGCATACCTAATTAGCCTAGGGCACTCTAATTCAGAAGCCCCCAGTCTATTGTCCTGACCTGAATTACAAGTGTGACAAACAAATTCACAATACCTCAACTCTAAAAAACAAGTGGAAGCATGAAGCGATCAGTGGGGTTACAGAACATCAAATACAAAGGCCAGTGTTGGGTAAGTTACTTTTTCTGTTACTTTCTATTATGTTTGGAAACTTGTTCCAGGAAGCTCTGTGCAGTCACTAGCAAGGATGGAGAAGTACTAGAAAAGGTAATACACCTTACAATTACAGTTACTTATTTTGTTTTATACAATGATGAAAGGAGCGACAGGGGGGACATGATAGAAATGTTCAAGTACCTCAAGGGAATCAACAAAGTCCAGGAGGGTAGCATCTTTCAGAAAAAGAGATGTGTAAGAACAAGGTGACACAATTTAAAGATAGAGGGGGGACAGCTCAGGGGTAATGTGAGGAAATCTTTTTTCATGGAGAGAGTGGTGGATGCGTGGAACTGCCTTCCTGGGAAGGTTGTTGGGGCTAAAACAGTGGGGGAATTCAAACATGCATGGGACAGACACAAGGCAATTGTAGTGGGGGGGTGGCAGGAAGTAGGCTGTTGGTTAACTAGAATCTGCAGCTTATCCAGTAGGTAGGAAAATAGGCAGACTGGGTGGGCCAAGTGGTCCTTATCTGCCGTCAAAGTCTATGTTTCTATGTTTCTAAAAATAATAAATAACTATCACAGATTACATTTTTTGAAAGTAATAGGTTAGTTACTAGTTACTTTCAAATAAATGTAGTCAGTTACAGTTGCGTATTTATTTCGTATAAAAAGACATAGATAATTGTAACAGTAAGGTGTATTACTTTTTCCAGTACTTCTCCATCTTTGCTAGTGACTGCACAGAACTTTCTGGAACAAGTTTCCAAAAGTAATAAAAAAGTAATGGAAAAAGTAACTTACCCAACACTGACAAAGGCAACACATGAAACTGACAGTACACCCGTTTCATGCAGTGGTTCATAAACCCGTGCAAAACTAGTAATGGTGAACAACATGTTTTGCTTGCACCTAACGGCACTAGGCAGGGGAACTGTTCTTACTGCATGTTTTCCTTTTGCAACACAAAGTCATACAATCCTTGCGGATTCATACACAAAAAAAGTTTCAGAAATGACCCACCTGAGCGAAACTCAAGGCAACTGATTGTAAAGTGCCCTCTGATTTTAAATAAAAAAAAGAAAATGCATTAATTATTTGTAGCAGCGCTTCTCTTGAGAGAGACCCAGTGCCCAGAGATTGAGCTCAATCCAATGGTTTTCCTCGGTTTCTCCTCCAGCGGCCTTCAGTCCCTAGTGAGCATCCCTCACCTGCCATTGGCTGTCCGTCTCTTTCACAAGATCACATTTCGGCCTATCAATCACGACCACCTCTCTCGCATTTCCTCTTTCTTGCTTTTTTTTTATCTACTGAATACAGTAAGGACGTCTCCAAGGCATCGCAGCTGCAGTCAGGCAGGAGGCATTTGGAATTCCTCCGTAGTTGTTCTGCTTCCACCCAAGAAAGATTTCAAGTTATCAAAACGTCTTCATATCTGTATGGTTGTTAGACTGTCTATGTATGTCATTGTTGATTTGACGTGGAGCCTTTGGAATGAGTCTCTGACTCAAAGGTCTCTAACTCCGATATACCGAATGAATAAATAAAGAACACTGACCAAATGTTGTAGACACAATGGTGCATTAGGAATGTTTTTTTTTTTTTCCTTTCTTTCCCTAAGTTTATGTTCTGCTGACTTGACAAGGGACTTGGGTCAAACTATAAGCTTTGCCCCTTGACCTTCATTATTCTGTGCAAAATGATTTCTTTGCTTTATAAATTCTACTTAATGGATTAGCAGTAACCCCCAGAAAATGACAGTTTGGGAGGGACCAAGCAAATGACTCACATACTGGAAACAATTTAGCCAGCCTTTGCAAATTGTGAAAGTCCAACTCGCAGCCTGCCTCAGCCCTGCACCCTCCGTTACCTATCCCGGCACCTGCCATATAATTAAACCCTACTGCTCCCTCCCTCTGTGTGCTGTCTGCCCTGCACCCTCCATTCCCTGTCCCAGCACATGGCATCCAATTAAACCCTCACGCTCCTTCCCTCTGTGTGCTGTCTGCCATGCACCTTCAGTTCCCCCACTGAACCCGGCATCCAATTAAACTTTTACATGAGGTCCCTGCACGCTAATTGATATGCCACAGGTACACCGCAGACAACTAGCATCTAGGTATAAGTTATACTAACATATAGGGCTAAGGACATCTACCATACAAGAGTAGATGTCAGGAGATGTATGCATACGATTGTTATACACTTTATTTTCTAATATACATGTATCCTTCTTGTAAGCAAGATGTTAGGACACTTGTGTCCTTGTAGTATTATGATATATGAGTCGGCACTACCATCTTCTAATGATTTGTGTTATTACATGGTTATGTACATGAACTGTACATCTGTTGTTCACACAAAGTGATGACTATAACAAATTGCATAATGTTATCTAGGACTGTGCCGCCCTCTCTAATTTAACCAATAGGGCTCATCTCTGTAACTAGAAATGTTTCTATCTTACAGTAACTATAGCAACTATCTTAGGTATATAATGTAAGACATTACAGCTTTTACCTTGAAGACCCCTGAGATTTCTACACTCCTCGGGGTATAGGGAACACATAGCATTGGCTCCCAGTTCCTAATAGTAAAAACTACTTAGGGCAACTGTGATTTTCCTTTTGGCAGTAATAAACAAGATTTATTACTCTTATGTAACTTGTCTGTGACTTCTTTGCATCTCTATTATCACCAAGAACCTGAGGCGGAGGGTTTGGACCTCCCAACAAAACCTTCCCACTCCCTCTTTCTGTGTGCTGTCTGCCTCACACCCTCCATTCCCCCACCAGACCTGGTATCCAATTAAACATTCCCGCTCCCTCCCTCTGTGCCCTGTCCCCCACCCCCACACTCTGTTCCACCACTGGACCTGGCATCCAATTAAACCCTACCCCTCCCTACTTCTTTGTGTTGTCTTCCCGGCACCTTCCATTACCTGTGCCAGCACCCACCATCCAATGAACCCCTCCCACTCCCTCCCTCTGTGTGCTGTCTGCCCCGCATCTTCCATTCCCTGTCCCAGCACATGGAATCCAATTAAACCCTCACACGCCCTCCCTCTGTGTGCTGTCCACCAGCATCCTCCATTCCCTCCCACCAGAACCAACATTCAATTAAACCCTCCTGCTCCCTCCCTCTGTCACTGTCTGCCCCGCGCCCTCCACTCCCCCACTGGACCTGGCATCCAATTAAGCCTTCAATTCCCTCCCTCTGTGTGCAGTCTGCCCTGCACCCTCCATTCCCCCACTGGACCAGGCATCCAATTAAACACTCCAACTTCCTCTCTCTGTATGCTTCCCCCCCCCCCCGAACCCTCCATTATCCATCCCGGCACCTGCCATCCAATTATAATCTCCCACTCCCTCCATCTGTGTGCTGTCCCCCTAACACCCTCTGTTCCCCCACCAGACCGGACATCCTAATAAATCCTCCCACTCACTCCCTCTGTGTGCTGTCTTCCCCACACACTCCATTCCCCCACTGGACCTGGCATCGAAATAAACCCGTCCACTCCCACCCTCTGTGTGCAGTCCACCCCGCACCCTTCCTTACCCATCCTAGCACAAACCTGCAAGTGAACATTCGGCATTGACAAATGCTTGTTGTGTATTGGTATTGTATTAGCAGATGTCTAGTCCGCTGGTATCAATCCTTCCTGCACTGATTTCTGGAATATAGCATGTATGGGATGTCACAGTGCCGGAGCAAGTTCTTTCAGCAGCCTAGGTTGTAGATTGTCTGGGCTGGCAAATTTGGGGGGGGGGGTCTAGTTTCTCAAGTTTGTTTCTAATTATGGTGGGTGTGAACACCAAATTAGTTTCCATGTGACCTGTATCATCATTTTCCTTTACGTCACTGGGCAAGTAAACACTCTCAAAGTATGCATTCAATTCTTTGGCCATGGCTTGGAAGTCTGTAATCATTTTATTTCACTGCTTAAGGGGACCTATATTGTTGTTGTCATTCTTCAGGCTTCCAACATAATTGTAGAAGGCCTTTTTATTGTTCTCCACCTTATTAACCAGGTTAACTTCTATCATCCTTTTAGCATTTTTAATTTCCTTTTTTAATTCTCTAAGCTTGAATTTATACATGTTGTTGTACTTAGTGGTTCCCTCTTTTTTTGCTTTTTTGTATAATCCATTTTTTGCACTGATAAGCTTCTGGATTTTTTTGTTGTTGTTGTACCATGCTGGGATCTGCCCCATAAGGTTATATTTGTTTTTGGTAGGTATGTGTCTATCCACCAAGTTGTGTAGGAAAGTTTTGAGCTCATCCCACATTTGAGACACTTGTAGGCCTCCAAATTTGTTTCCCCAATCCCACCGAATTAATAAACTCCTTAGTTTATTGAAATCAGCTAGGTCATATCTCTTTATTTTGCTAACCCCTCTCTAGCTTTCAGTGTTTATCGTAATGTAAAATTCAACCATATTGTGGTCACTGCCTAAAATGGCTCTCTAACATGATATCTTTCCAGTGATTCACCCATTTTACTTATTACCAGATCTAATATGTGATTTTCTCTAGTGTTTTCAGATACAAGGCATTCTGCGCTTATGCTGTTCAACACTTCCAAGAACCCAATCTCTAGCACTGAGCTAAATTTCCATGATTCCCAATCAGCTTCTGGGAAATTAAAGTCCCCCATGATCAGAAGCCTTTTCCCTGGATCCTGGTTTCCTATATGTCTGATAAATTGGGAGGTCTTTAAGCTGGATAGGGACAGTGGTCTGTAGCATAGTCCAACAATAATTTGTTTATCTTGTGGTGGAGTCAGTTGCACCCAGAGTTGTTGTATATCTGACCCAAATGTGTTATGCAAATCATTTTCCTAATCTTATGCAGTTCTCTCTCCTATTAGCACTTGGTTACCCCTTGGTTACCCCTTAACATGCACTTCCCCATGTTATGTCTACAACAATGCCTCTGGCTGTGCTCCTCCTCTATAGCTCTCCGCCCCCCTCTACTCTACCTCTCTCTTGTCCTCTATGCTGTCTGCACCTCATCTGCTATCTCCTTGTAACCTAGCCTCCAAAACTTGTTTTGTTTCTCAGATGCTTTGTAACTCTGTTTAGCTTACACTTTTGTAACCTTGTCCTATGTATTAAATTTGTAATCTGACTTACATGTCTTATGTTTTGAATTGTAACATGATGTGGAACCTTTGTAAAAGAGCCCTGGCTCAAAGGTATTGTAATCCTAGACCTAATAAATAAATAAATAAAATAAATTTGCACTCATGTCATTCCTGACATATAATGCCACTCCGCTCTTTTCTATCATCTCTATCTGTCCTAAACAACTCGTAGCCTTCTATTTCAACCCCCACATATCCTTTTTCCACCATGTCTCAGTTATAGAGCACAGCACTATGTCCTCCCTCTTTAAGATAATTTCTAAGTCTTCTTCTTTGTTTCTTAAGCACCTAGCATTTATCAGTAGAGATTTCCACCCAGGGGTGCCTAACTTTGATTTACCCTTACTGGTGCTAGTTTGCTCTCCTCTCCCTGCCTCTCCTCAGTTAGCCTAAATAGTGATTTATTTTTTTTTAATTCTGTCTGCTAGAACCTTACTCCCAATTTGATTTACGTGGAGGCCGTCAGGTGCATACAATCTAGGTCCATTTTCAAAGCGCTGCCAGTGTTCCAGGAAATCAAAATGTTTCCTAGCACACCATCTCCTCAACCACACATTTAATCTTAGGATTTAATTTGCTTTATTTCTACCAGCCCTAGGGACAGGTAAGATTTAAAAGATAATTAGGCTACATTTCCTGTTTCTGAGTTCAGCTCCCACTATCTCAAAATCCCTTTTTATTTGGGTCACACCCATTTTACCTATATCATTTGTACCCAGATAAAGGAGTACCATTGGCTCTGCTGTATGCTCCAAAAACCCAGGAAGAATTTTACTTACATCATTAATTCCTACCCCTGGTAGACAAGACAGAGTCACTTGCTCCTTCCTACCCCCTCAGATAACCCTGTCTGTGTGGTGAAGAATTGAGTCTCCTGTAATTACTACATCTTGTGGAGCTGACCTAGACTGATTTGCGTCATCGTTTGTAACAGTTTCAATACTACATCCTGGGATTGAGGGGTCATTTGCTGTCCCTTGATGGGTTGATTTTACCTGTGCACTGTTTCCAGCACTATTTGTGGAGTTGTTTGTTATACAAACATCATTTGGGATTGCTCTTAAACTATTACTTCTCCCTGTTGTGTTTCTTCTATCCCCTGTTATGCCTTTTTGATATTTATCTAATCCATGATGTGTTACAGGCTCTTGTGCAGATTGTGTTTCATCCCTTTGGTCAGTATCTACTTCCAGGGGTTCATATCTATTCGATATTTCTAGTGCTGTATTATGTCCCTTCTCTTTTTACTGGGACCCTTTGTGACCAAACACCATTCTTCCTTGCATGTTATCTCTGGGTCGCTATCCTCTAGTCTATCTTTCCTTTTGTCCATAGCTCCCTTTTTAATTGCTGACCTGTGTTTGTCCCTCACTGTTTCATTTAATTACCTCCTAGTCAAAGTGACAAACTTCTCAATGTCTTTAATCCCTTCTTGAATATTTATTTGCTCTTGTAGCCTTCTAATTTATTCTTCTAATTTCCCAGTGTATATACATTTGATGCAGGCATTTATCCCAATTTGTTCTGACTGCCCTGCCATCTTACAAGTCTGGCAAACCATCCACTGTATGGTGCTTCCCCCATGTGACACACTGTTTCCTACAGTCTCTCCCCAATTTCCTATCTCAGTTGATGTCACTGTGGCTCTCTTTCCCAGCTATCTTTGCTGTCACAGCTTTGTTGCCATTGCTGGCCTCACTGTCACTGGCTTACCAACACTCGCCCTCACTAGTAGAGGTGTAGTGGAGAGATAGGGAATTGCTATCAGGCAATTTCTGGTCCCCTCTCTACCTCAAGTGTCCAGGTTCTTACAATAAGATGTTTGCACTACCCTAGTAGGCCTGCTACACTGTAGGCAGACAGTTTACTTATTTAGTTGTTTGGGTGACATCCTTTGGCTCATTATTTATGTCAATAGTTTGTTTTGCAACTGACCTTGTCCTCAGTTGGATTGAAGACATGTGGCCCGCTGTCCCATCTGTCACAGCTGACACGGCAGACACACACAGATGCACACTTGCCCCACTTGCTTGGGGCACTTCGTTTAGTACGCAAGGACCAGAAGTAGTGCTGTGTCACTTCCAGTTCCTCATGTCTGGGAAAGTGATTGAAATCTTAGATACCTTTAAAACTGCCACCTTATTTGATGGTCTTCTAACAAGAGTGCTCTCTGCACTGCCCAACTCCTGGCAGATTGCACTACAAGTTAAAAAAAAGTCTTCTTGTGGAATGGCCAGGGCTAGTGGAGCAATGCCAGCCTCCACAATCCCACAATCCTGTGTATCCCACAAGTCTTAGTTGTAATAAAGAGTGTAGACTCCAGACAGTTACTAGGCAATGGCCTGTAAGCTCCCCTCTCCCCAAAGGGACACATAAAAATTAAGTATTGTTATCAACACACACACTCCAAGGGACACTCGTACCAGAGTGTCCTCCCTTGTTGGAAATCAATATACAGTTCTGAAGCAACTGACACAGTTCTGGGGAAAGTGGGTATTATCCCAGGGCAATGGGCACACATTTGGGCCAGTTGGTACAGTTCTGAAGCAATGGACATAGTTCTGGCCAAATGGGTATAATCCCAGGGCAACAGGCACAAGTTCAAGACAGTTGGTTAAGTTCTGAAACAACTGATACAGTTTTGGGCCAAATGGGTATAATTCCAGGGCAACAGGCACAAGTTCAGGACAGTTGGTACAGTTATGAAGCAATGGACAGAGTTCCAGGCCAAAGGGGTATAATTCCAGTGCACTGGGCACAAGTTCAGGGCAGTTGGTACAGTTCTGGAGCAACTGACACAGTTATGGGGCAAATGGGTATAATCACAGGGTAACGGCACAAGTTCAGGGCAATTGGTACCGTTCTGAAGCAATGGACAATATTTCGGTGCAACTGGCACAATTCCAGGGCAATTGATATAGTTCAGGAGCAATTGATGCAGTTTTTAGCAATTGACACAATTCATCAATTCAGTATGGCAACAAGTGCATTTTCCCAAAATACCCTTGATGCTTACATTTCTAAGCCCCAAAGGAATTTCCAACTTTAACTTGCCCTTCTACTGGGCTTGTTAGCCAATTTCACCACTCGGCCACCTCTATAGATGGTCTGTGGGATGGGAGAAAACAGGAAACACTCACCCCAAGTGCAGCCTCGGGTGCTTTCAATCGCATTTTTCTATTTAGCTAAAACCCTTTTAACAATAACAAACAGGATTGTTCATCCAGTAGAAGCTACTGTAGATTTAAGGAGTGTGTTCATAAATATTCATTTACTCAGATGCAGCAATGTTCTGTCACTCCAACCCAGGGGCTCTAATTTGCATAGGGCTGCCCCTGTCCTATGCTCCACTGCTGGAGCTTGCTTTAAATAAATTAATAAATTTATAGAAACCAGTCATCAGGTGGTCCCTTTATTCCCAGGGCCTTCCCTTTCCCTTTCCCCTGTCTGGCTGCCCTTGGTGCCCAAATAAAACCTTTTTTTTTCTTGCCCCTTTGATTTTATTCTGGTGGCCAGCACCCATTCACTGGTGCTGCCGCTGACTCACCACCCTGACCCAGGGTCAAGAAATGCAAAGGGGAAGGCTGGAGAGGCTGGCTATAGGCGGACCAGTGGAAGACAATCGAGAAGTCAACTACGGGACCTTCTGGGTCTTGTTGGCTGAAGCACTGAAGATGTGACTGCTTGCTCTGTCACGCTACTACGAGGAACCTTTCTTTATTTTTTAAAATGCACAAAATAATAATGAGGGCTAAACAGAGCCCACACCACAATCGGGAATGGATCTGAGATGGCCAACATGCTTTCAGACCATTGCACACAACAGGACCCGATGCCTACATGAAGGGATGAGAAGAGGACTGCAGGTAAGCTTCTAAATTACTATTACTGACCTGTGTCCCCTCTTTCTCGCACTCCACAGCTGCAGACATCTTCTGTTTTCTTCTGGGGTGCCTGAAAGCACTCCCTTGGGCTTGTCACTGCCCAACAGCTTGGCAGCGACCCTCCAACCATTTCACCAGTCCCTGCACAACTGACCGGTGTTTGGGATGTCATGTCCCAGGAAATTCTGGTTCCCTGCAACAGTCCAGCACAGGCTGGACTTTCAAATGATGCCCTGCTCGGGGGGGGGGATTCTAGAATAGAGCAGCAGGCCAGGGACAGGACAGAAAGAAATACTTTTTTTTTATTACCATCCACATGGACTGCTGCAAACAGGGGAAGGGGAATTTCTGGCCCATGTCCCTGTGCTGAATGCCATTCCACCAATCACACTACCTGAAGGGGGGGGGGCTTTCCTTTCTGTGCCATTACTGTAGGGCACACTTTGGGGCACTACATATCTAATATATAAAAAAATAAACTTTTTTTTTAAAAGATTTCTGAATGCTGACAAGGCTACACAGACATGTGCACTGATTAGGATCTTGATATAAATGTTTTCCTCAAAAAAAGGCCACACGGAGAAATAAGCAAACTTACATCAGAAGGTAAAATAATGTGTTCTTATTTTTATGTTGCCATGGTGAACACAAGATTGTGATCAACCAATCAACTTGCTGCTGATTCAGATGCTAATAACAACTGTCACATTATTTGTCCCCAAGAGCATGATTTGAATCTTCTTGCTTTAAGTAGCGGGTGTGTTGTGGCAGTTTGTTGGTTAAACTTAATTTCCAATAAAAAGTCTTTTTACTACAAATATTTGATCTCCCTTTGCTACAGGTTGTACAGTACAATTCCCTCATTCCCTGTAATAACCAATAAGTTAAGCTAGTGCAGCAGCAGTAATTTGCATCTGTATCCCCCCTTAGCCCAGGACGGGGCTAAAAACAGGAAGCAAACATAGGTGGTATCCAGTTGTTAGGGCACTGTGATTAGGAAGCCATGATTTGGGTGACAGCATTGAAGTGTGTCTTATTGAGGCATCTGTGCTTTTAGGGCGCTGTGTGTCTTTGACGTCGGGACACTTGTAGGTGATGGTACCTGCTGTTAGAGTGCCATTTGTTACAGGTGTTGTAGGCATCTGTAATGGTGCTTTTAACTACTGGAGTCTGGTTGTTGGTGGCATGTGTGTCTGCAGTGTTCAGGTGTCTGTTGTTAGGTGAAATGGTTTGTGGATATAAGGGTTGTTTTCTGTGGGTTTTGCATCCCATGTTCGTGTGGGGTGGTTTCTCATGTGTGACACAGTGTTGCAACCAATTACTTATGTGTCAACTGTGTGCTGGCATATTGACCATAATAAACTGCTGTTCCCCCCACCATTACCCACCCTGAGTGTCATCTCACTTGCAATACATTTTGCCATACTCCACTACAACTGTGTTTCGGAGTTTATTATACTAATATATAGGGGGTGTGGGGGTGCCCCGCTTCATGTTCGTTCCACTTGGGAGAGGTCGTGTGTTCCCTGCAGTGTTTCCTTGCTGTTGTGGATGGTGCACTGTGCGACTATGTTGCTGTAGTCGGTGTTTGATTTCCTTGTATGTTTCTGTATTAGTTTGCGCTGAAGTTCCATGCGAGGTAAAGGTGGCGCCCTAAAGGACGCCGTAGTTGTTAACCACGCACCGTCATGGGGAACCGACCCAGGCCCTCTTTTCCCAGTGAACAAAAACAAATTAATTAAGTAACTAACTATTTAACTAGTTAACTAGCAAATGGTTTAGCCAGTTATAAAACTCAGTGGCTGCAGAAATGCCACTGTAACTGAGATGCTGCATGTCAGTTGTGCTGTCCTGGTTAATATCAATAGCAAAATGAAAACATTACCAGACAGTGTAGCGTGGTGCTGTACTAGTGATAAAGGTTAATGATGTACCTCTTGGCAAGACACGCTAACAAAACAGACTCTACCAGCTTTGTTGCCTGACCAGCTTCACCAGGGGCACTTTACTGTATGCACTGATGCACAGAACACTTTGAATTAAAGTGACCGTTGAACATTGGAAGACTAGTGCTGTTTTATAGAAACATAGAAACACCACCAGATAAGGAAAACGGTCCAGCTCTGCATACGACATGCAGGGGAAACACCGGACCTCACTGAACAACTAACGCACCGAAATCTGGCCAATGGAAAATCATGTACACAAATGCCCGCAGTCTGGGAAACAAGATACCAGACCTGGAGGCAACAATGACAGAGGCTAAACTGGACATGGTAGCCATTAGCAAGAAATGGTTTACCAGTAACCACTCTTGAGAGACTTCAGTACCTGGCTATGTACTGTTCCGAAGAGACCGAGGAGCAGAAAAGGTGGGGGGGTGGAGTGGCCCTTTATGTCAATGAAAATATCAAAGCTACAGAAATTCAGAATACACAAAAGGAGCCAGAAGAACTGTGGGTCACCCTGGAAACAGGAAATGGGATGACCATATGAACTGGGGTTATCTACAGGCCTCCAGACCAGGGGGAGGACATAGACACATTACTGTTAGAAGATATATAAGACATGACAGCTAAAGGGGCGGTTCTGCTAATGGGAGACTTCAAAATGCCAGATACAGATTGGTCAATACCTGCAGGAACATCCGCCAGAATTAGACACATAGTGGATTCCTTGCAGAGGGAAGGCCTCAGACAATTGGTAGAATCTAGTACTGACTAATGGGGGAAAGGATCACAGATCTCCAGGTAGAAGGTCACCTGGGGGCCAGTGACCATCACTTGGTATGGTTCAATTTGGCCTCTAGAACTAAATCATCCCATTCCAAGGCAAAAATATGGGACTTCAGAAGAGCTGACTTTGATAAGACAGCCAACAGAGTTAAGCTAGAATTAAGGATGCAATACTTGAAGGAACATCCCATTGTGTTAGGGAGAAAGGCAAGAGCAAAAGAAGGAGGAAACCACTTTGGTTCTCAAAAACAGTAGCAGAAAAGATCAGAGCCAGTAGGGTGACCTTTAGGAAATATAAGGGAAAGCAGCGGGATGAAGATAAGGAGGCATACCAAAGTTCGCTAAGGGAAGCAGGGAAGGCAGTAAGGCAAGCAAAGGTCCAAACCGAGGAAACACTAGCATGAACAGTAAAAGAAGGGAACAAGACTTTCCATAGATACATTAGTGAAAGAAGAAAGTCCAGAGGGGGTATTGTTAAGATCAAAAGGGATAAGGGGGAGTGTGTAGAGGAGGACCAAGGAAAAGTATCTGTCTTAAATAGATATTTCTGCTCAATATTTACTGAGGAGAAGACAGGGCAGAGCCCACAGCTCAGCACCATGGACACAGGGGGAGGAAGGTATGCACAAATCCCTTCACAAAAGAAAGGGTCCTACAAGAGCTCGATAAGCTCAGGGTGGACAAGGCAATGGGACCTGATGGCATACATCCCAGGGTACTAAAGGAGCTAAGGGTGGAACTAGCAGAGCCATTAGCAAAACTGTTAAGTGAGTTTCTGAGCATAGGATAGGTCCCAGAAGACTGTAGAAGGGCTCATGTGATCCCACTGCACAAGAGTGGCAGCAGGGAGGAGGCAGGGAGCTACAGACCAGTCAGTCTTACCTCAGCAGTGGGCAAGATTATGGAAGCACTCCTTAAGGAAAGGATAGGCCTCCAGACCAGGGGAGAACATAGACACATTACTGTTAGAAGATAATCAAAACATGACAGCTAAAGGGGAGGTTCTGATAATGGGAGACTTCAACATGCCAGATACAGATTGGTCAATACCAGCAGGGAAATCTGCCAGAACTAGACGCATGGTGGATTCCCTGCAGGGGGAGGGCCTCAAACAACTGGTACAACAACCCATAAGAGACAGGGCTATCATAGATCTAGTACTGACTAACAGGGAAAGGATCACAGATCTCTAGGTAGAAGGTAACCTGGGTGCAAGTGACCATCACATGGTATGGTTCAATTTGGCCACTAGAACAAAATCATCCCATTCCAAAGCAAAAATATGAGACTTCAGAGGAGCTGACTTTGATAAGATGGTCAACAGAGTTAAGCTAGCCCTGGCAAAAATAAATACAGGTGAGGAGATACAGGCAAAGTGGGCAAGCATTAAAGATGCAATACTTGAAGCAACATCCCATTGTGTTAGTGAGAAAAGGAAGCACAAAAGAAGAAGGAAACCACTTTAGTTCTCAATCACAGTAGCAGAAAAGGTCAGAGCCAAAAGGCTGACCTTCAGGAAATATAAGGGAACGCAGCAGGATGAAGACAGGGAGGCATATCAAACTTCCCTAAGGGAAGCAGGGAAGGCAGTAAGACTGGCAAAGGCACAAACCGAGGAATCACTAGCACAAACATTAAAAGAATATGACAAGACTTTCTGTAGATACATTAGTGAAAGGAGAAAGTCCAGAGGGGGTATTGCTAAGATCAAAGGGGATAAGGGTGTGTGTGACAAGGAGGACCATGTAAAAGCATCTATCCTAAATAGATACTTCTGCTCAATATTTACTGAAGAGAAGGAGGTGCAGGGCCCACAGCTCAGCACCATGGACACAGGGGGGAAGGAGGTGTGCACTAGTCCCTTCACAAAAGAAAGGGTCCTAAAAGAGCTCAATAAGCTGAGAGTGGATAAGGCAATGGGACCTAATAGCATACATCCCAGGGTACTAAAGGCTGTAAGGGTGGAACTAGCAGAACCATTATCACAACTGTTTAGTGAGTCTCTGAGCACAGGAGAGGTCTGAGAAGACAGGAGAAGTGCTCATGTGATCCCGCTCCACAAGAGTGGTAGCAGAGAGGAGGCAGGGAACTACAGACCAGTCAGTCTTACTTCAGTAGTGGGCAAGATTATGGAGACACTCCTTAAGGAAAGGATAGTGCAACACCTGGAATCCATAGGAGCACAGGATCCAAGACAGCATGGGTTTACAAAAGGAAGGTCCTGTCAAACTAATCTCATAGATTTCTTTGACTGGGTAACCAGAGTGGTGGAGCAATTGATGTCACCAACCTTGACTTCAGCAAAGCTTTTGATACCGTTCCACAAAGAAGATTGATTAATAAGCTGGGTAGGCTCGGGGTGGGTCAGACATTGGTCAACTGAGTGGAAAACTGGTTGACGGGCAGAAAACAGAGAGTGCTGGTAAATGGTATACAGTCAGAAGAGATGTAAGTCACAAGTGGAGTACCTCAGGGATCAGTCCTGGGGCCAGTCCTCTTCAATATCTTCACAGTGACATTGCAGATGGACCGGAGGGTAAGGTTTGTCAGTTTGCAGATGACACCAAGATCTGCAACAGAGTAGATGAGCCAGATGGTGTGGGCAGAATGAGAAAAGATCTGGATAAACTAGCAAAATGGTCAGAAGAGTGGCAACTGGGTTTTAATGCAAAGAAGTGCAAGATCATGCACATAGGGAAGAGAAACCGTGAAGCCACCTATAGGCTGGGAGGGGAGTTGCTGACAGTCACAAGGGAAGAAAGAGACTTGGGCGTCATCATCACCAATGACCTGAAATCATCCAAGCAGACCACTAAAGCAGTAGATAAGGCTAGAGGGATGTCAGGGTGTATTAGTAGGGGTATCACAAGTTAGAAGAGGGAGGTAATAATCCATCTTTACAAGACACTGGTTAGGCCCCATCTGGAGTACTGCATGCAGTACTGGAGGCCACACCTTCACAAGGACATTAACCAAATTGAGGCAGTCCAGAGAAGGGCAACCAAAATGGTGCAAGGACTGCATAAGAAAACATATGATGACAGATTAACTGAGCTCAATATGTATACCCTAGAGCAAAGGAGGGAGAGAGGTGATATGATTGAAACATTCAAACACCCTAAGGGCATTAACAAGGTGAAAGAGTCTAACATGTTTCAATATAAGAAAAATATCAGGACAAGAGGACAGAGCATGAGATTAGAGGGAGGCCGATTAAGGGGTAATGTGAGGAAGTTCTTTTTTCACAGAAAGGGTGGTGGATGCAAAGAACGGTCAACCACAGGAAGTGGTGGATATGAATACAGTGCAGGGCTTCAAACAGGCATGGGATAGGCATAAGGGAGCAATAGAGATGGGTATGAATAGATAGGCCATTGACAGAGTAAAGGCCTATGGCACATTCATAAGGAAGAAAAAATGAGCAGACTGGATGGGCCTTATGTTCCTTATCTGTTGTCAACTTTTATGTTTCTATGTAAGCAGCACAATGTGGTAATAGTGGTGCTGGTTAATAAGGTGGTGATATAGACAGAAAATTGTGGTACTAATGACACTGGGAAATAATGGGCAGATATAGGCATCACAGTATAGTACAAGAGATACTGGGTAATAGGGGCAGAGACATATGTAGTGCAATGTGATACTGGTGGTACTGGATAATTAGGTGCAGATATAGACATTGCAGAGTGGTATAAATGGCACTAGGTAATAAGGTGCAGATGTGGGCAGTGTAGTTGGGTACTAGTGGTAGTGAGTAAGAGGGGGGATGATGTAGACAGTGCAGTGTTATACTAGTGGGACTGGGTAATAAGGGGGAGTTGTAGACAGCACAGTGGGGTTCTATTAGTACTGGGAATTAAAGTGGTGATATAGACAGTGCAATGAGGTACTATTGGTACTGGGTAATGAGCTGGAGAAATAGACATACATTTTGTGTCTAATTACACTGTGAAATAACATGGAGAAGTATACATCACAGTGTAGTACTTGTGATGCTCTGTAATAATGGGATATATATAGTAGACAGCACAGTGTGGTACTATAGTACTGGGTAATAAGATGGAGATGTAGACAGCGCATTGTGGTACTAATGGTACTGGGAAATAAGGGTTAGATGTAGACCAAGAAGTGTGGTACTAATGGCATTGGGTAAGAAGGTGGAGATGTGGACAGTGCAGTGGGATATTAGTGGTACAGGGTAATAAGGTGGAAATATAGACAAAGAAGTGTGGTAGTAGTGGCACTCAGTAAAAGTGGAGCCATGTACAGTGCAGTGTGGTACTAGTGGTGTGACACTTGGACAGCTGGTTCTGATTGCTCTATGATTTTGTAATATGAATGTGTTATTGAGTGTCTCTCATGAGACATCCTGTGCTCCTGGGGTAACCCCCCCTCCAGGTTTCAGTTCAAAGGACAGGATATGTTAAACAGCAGATCTCTGTAATGTGATTAACTTCCAAGAACTCACATTTTATAGCCATGTTTAGGATCTGTGTTGCTTGAAGCCAGCAACTAAAATATCCATTTTATGATGCCCTCAAGAAGCGCAGTTAATTTCAACTGGTGCTGAAAAACTATGTTGCAGCTAGGTGAGAAAACTGAAGAGTTGTAAAAAGTTCTGTGATGTCTTTGAAAAAGCAGGAAAAGACTCAAGATCAAAAGGTCATATGGGGAAACAAGTTTTTGCTAATGTCACCTTATTTAATATACCCCCTGAGTGATGGGACATCGTGTGTATATTAATTTTTGTATTTTATAGGGAGGAGCTAGGTGACATCATGGAAGGGGCAGGCTTAGAGACAGTTTAACTGTATTTTGTATTTCCACTTAGAGACATTCCTGTTTGGACTCTCTTGAAACAACAGCTAACTAAAGCACTGTAAGAAGGTATACATTAGATAGACCAGTCTAAGTGTATTGTGGTAGGAGTTTATGTTTTAATTTTACCTTGTTCTTTTAAGTGATTGTATGTCTTCTGATATATTGTTCTGTGGTTACTGTACATTTTACATATTTTATTCATTTTAAATAAAACCTCTTATTTTAAAGAGACTGCCTGCGTCTTCCAAGTCCTTCCTTTTTGCCTGTGATGTATGGATGGTTAAGATTTTGACAACACTGTTCATAAGCTTAATGGTATTCCAAATGGGGAAAAGGTAAGAATTTATCTAAGGTCTTTCATAGAGTTTTTAAGGGTTCATTTTGTATACCTGGTTAGGTGCCCGTAGGTGAAAGATATCTGGCATTCCCCGAAGAGCAGAATTATCTGAGCCTGTACAGTTGGGTACACTAGCACGAGGTTCACAGTCTGAATCTCTCCAGAACTTAAGACCAAAGGTGATTCGGACCCACAAAACAGACAGGAGGGTTACCCTGTTTTGTTACCCTGTTCACAATACTGCGCTCGGAGGTTGGCACTGTGGGAGCAGAGAGCCTGACCTGCTGAGTGGGGTTGTGACAAGTGGCACAGGGTAATGAGGCAGAGATGTAGATGGTACAGTGTGGTGTCAGTGTCACCGAGCAATAAGGGGATGATATAGACAGGGCCATGTGGTACTAGTTATACTTGTAAAAAGATGGCGATATAGCCAGTGAATTGTTATGTTAGTGGTTCTTGGCAATAAGAGGGAGATGTGGACAGCTGCATGGTGGGGCTGTGCACAATGTTGTTTGTTACTAGTTGTACTGTGGGTGGGGTACTAGTGGTACTGAGTAATATGGCACAGGTGTAGACAGTGCAGTGGGGCACTACAGTAGTGGCACTAGACCCTTCCACATTCCTTTGACCCTGGTTCCAGCTCTAAATTCTCCTTACTGTATCACTATATATCTTTTTATATTAGGTTTTATTTGTGTTCGGTGCACCTGATATGTAATTTCTTTACTTTTATGAAAATTGTGTCCTACCCAAAACTAGCTGTATCTTCTGTTCCAAACATATACTACTGTCAATGCTACCTGCTGATACTTTGTATATACTGTATTATTGTATCTCACTTTATTTGTATTATTACTGTTTTCCTTTGTGTTGCATCCCTTGTATATTGTCCCTTGTTCCTTGTTAACAAACCCAGGTCCGCCTCAAAAATGAACTTGCTCAATGGTGATCGCCTGGTTAAATAAAGATTTTGATTGATTGATTGATTAACTAGGTAATAAGATGGAGATGTAGTCAGCTGAGAAATAAGGGGAAATGTAGACAGCGCCTTGTGGTACTAGTGGTACTGTGTATAGGCAGAGGTGTAGGCCATGCTAAAGATACTGGGTAATAATGAGAGATGCAGACTGCAGTGACGTTCTGTTGGTACTTGGTAACAAGGTGGGTATTTGGACAATGCAGAATGGTACTAGTGGTTCTGAGAAGTATGGTGGAGATGGGCTCCGTAATGCGGTACTAGATGTACTGGGTTATAAGGTGGAGATGTTATTCACCTGGAAAAAATTGAAGTTGTCAACACTTTTAAATCCTTGCAAATACTTGAGGATCTCTATGATATGCCCCTCTGCCTGCTTGTCTTTAGAAAGAAAGTACGTATTAATGCTCTCCAGTTGTTCCTTATATGATTTTCCCTCTTGTCCCTTTATCAGTTTTGTAGCTATCTACTGGATTGTCTCCCATTTATCCCTGTCTTTTGTTAGGACTGGACCCAAGAACTGAACACAGTATTGTAGGTGGGGCTTCTTTAGTGACCTATAAAGTGGCAAAATCACCTTTTGTCTCTGGCTGGTAAAGACCCACCCTATACATCCCATTATTCTATTGGCTTTCTCATGTGTCTTGTTGTATTGTGTAGTGGCCTTCATATTGTCACTGATGATAAGGCCCAAGCCCCCTTTTCCTCCTTGTTTGCTCCACTCGCATGCCATTTCTATATCACTCCAATTTTTGGTTCCTGTTACCAATGTGCATGACCCTGCACTTTCTTGTCATTTGATTGTCACTCCCAAACTCTGAAACATCCTATCGTTCAACCAAACAAGTAAAATCTCTTTAGCCCTGTTTACCGCGGTCCACATTTGCACTGGAGTAACCTGCCAATGCTTTCGGGTTGCTCCAGTGCCAATAGCGACTCGCGTGGGCTGCGTACCTGATTGGAGCAAACCACTTGCTAAAGATGCTCCCAGGTTCTCTGGCAAGCTGGGGATGCCAAGAGAAGCAAGTGACTTACAGTGGCTTAAGTAGCAGTGCGGACTGCAGGGCCGCAGCAACCCATTCATCAGCCAGCAGATGTCCGTCTCCCCCGCTCCCCCGCGGTGCTTGGCCCCTCACCAGCACAGATTGCAGCAGTGCAGAGAGGGGCCATGTAGACAGACAGACCATGGGAGGAAAGTGGTCGGGACCGTGCTGTTGTGGTTTTGTGTTTGCAGCACTACTGTCATGTAAACACAGCTTTTGAGTCTTTAAACGGTTGTAAAAGTAATACTGTTTTGACCCTTGTGTATACAACTTTACATGAAATGTCAATGTAATTGTGCACTCACTTGCCACTGTGCGTACTTCTGTATTTTTCATGTGCAGTCCAGATTGCCCCTGTAAACAGGATTTTTCCAAGTGGGCTCCACCCAGTTACCAAACTATAAATAAATTAGAACTGCCATTTGCTGGACAATTTTTCTAACCTTTCAATAATGCCTTTCCTATTATGTACACCCTCTGCTCTTCCCACCCTACCACAAAGTTTGATGCTGTCCATACAATGTGAACACCTTGCTCTGTAACTGACCTGTGTTGTTGATGTATAGTCAGTGTTACAGACTACTGCAATATACCACAGTTCACCCACTGCGCTGTGACATGAATCTGGTTGCCATAAATTAGGACGCCAGAAACATGTCACATTCTGCTACAACCCAGCTACACCAACTAGGGACAGCAGGGGAGAACAGTGAGTTTCGCCCTCACACCCCCTAACACTAAATATAATCTCCTCCAGGTTCGGGAATGAGTGGACCGGAAGAGATTAGTGTCTGTGGTGAAAACGTCCTAAGTGCAGGGTGCTACGAAATCCAGCAGCATGCCCCTGTCGCTCACAACCTTTTCTGGTCACCCTAATTGTGGTACCCTAATTGCATCACCTAAGTAACAGTATACCTTACACCACTTGCAACCTGCCTTACCCCAGAGTACTTTTTCTTTTGGACCACTATCTGTGTCCTCCCTCCAACTACTGTAGTTCCCTCTCCACCTTTTCAGTTCATCTCCTCTCTCTTTAAATCTCTCACCATGTTTGTCAACCTCTTGATTAGAACAGAATTGAAGGCCTTACTGAAATCCAGGTTAAGGATGTCTACTGCCTGGCCCCCTCCACCACTCATGTCACTGAACTAATGAAATCAGATTCACCTGACACCTCCTGCTCCTTACAAAACTTTGCTATCTCCTGTCCCACAGTCAATTTGCTTCCAGGAAATCCACTATATGCTATGAGAACCCATGATCTTCTGATCTTCCAGTCCCAGAGGAGACCATGCAACCTGCTGAGCTACTGACGGTGCTACCTTAATTCATGTTTTTGTGACATTAAGACTTAGTTACAGCAAGTCACTTTATACTGGTCTTTCCTTAAAGATGACGTATCATCTGCAACTGGTACAAACTGAAGCAGCACAGTTGATGTCTAGAGTGAGTTGATTTGATCAGATTAGTCCCATTCTTGCTTAGGTGCATTGGCTGACAGTGAGATCCAGTGTTAACTTCAGCGTTTTGATGCACAGAATGGGTCCCTTGCATAATACAGGCCTTCTGGCCTGTTTATGTATGTCACTATTTGAAGTTCTCGAAAGATCATCTCCTGTAGGTTTCTAAACAGCTGGCAACCATACATTCTTAGTCTTAGTAGCCTTGTTATGGAATATCTTATCTTCAGATTTAAATACAACATTAGCCACAAATGTGGCTCTTAGGTGTGAGGGTATTAACAGCCTTATTTATTTATTTTTATTCATTTATTTAAAGGTATCGGAATTGCAAACCTTTGAGTCAGAGACTCATTTACAAAGGCTACACGTCAGTGTACATAGAACAATATAGACAGACACATATCGAGATACAGTAGATGTACAATATTCAAGGGTATTACGTTCCTATACAAGGTAGTAGCTAAAATTAATATTACATGATATATAGAGAAAACAAGCATTGAAGGCGCAAACTAATAGCAATAATCAATAGCAAAATAATAACAGCAAAAATCCAAAATTATTGCTCAATTATGTGCCAAAGCATGGACCAATCCTAGAGTGGATCCACTGTTCTGTACAGAGGAGGGGATTATGGGATTGAGAAGTCCTCCAATGACCGACATGTCCCTTAAAGGGCAACATGTTTTTGAAAATACTAAAATTTGATGATAAGGCCCCCAGCTCTCCATCACATCTCAAAGGCTAGGGGGACACATGACACTGGCAGGAATTGAACATTGGAAAGGTCTGGCAGTGCAGGACAAGACTTCCACGGAGGACATGCAAGTGTTACTGCTACTCTGGGTAGTGTGATACTGCTAATCTCTAAACCCCATCTCAGGTGCAAGAATTGAACTGTGTATTGTGCCTATCTGTATCCAAACTCCCATGTCCAATTCAACTGCCCATGTAGACATGGGGGGTCAGAGTGGGACTGGATGTGTGTGTGTGTGTGTGTGTGTGTGTGTGTGTGTGTAGGGGTGCCTTACTCCCTCTGTAAATACCACAGATGGCCCTGTCTGTGTGGATGGGGCACTCTGTGGCTTTTCTCAGCTCTCTGCATGTGCAGAAGGGCCAGGAAAAGTTTGGGGATTGAGCTCAAAGACATGACCTGAGTTTAGAAGTCCTTGAAAAGAATGTTGTGGGCTGCTTGTTCAGCCCTGTTTTAATTAATAACAGCTGTATAGAGGACTTTTCCTGGTGTTTTAATGTACTGTACAATATGTTTCGTTTCAGCTACAAATAATAAACATATGAGTATACGATACCTGTCAAATCCACTTTTCTAGGTACCTCCTATGCTGTGCAACATGATTTTTTTTCTCTATACGAACACTTGTCAGGGCTTCAGTGTATTTCTAAGCCAAATGTGGCAGCCATCTTTTTGTCTTGAGAAAGTACTAAACAAAAAAATGTATAAAATGCTCAAATTTTAGTGGCCCAAGAAAATTAACACCAAATAAAACTGGAAGATGTCTGAATCTTTTGTAGTGGAAAAAAAGGTAGGATCACATTTTTTGCCCAATTTCATTGCTCTGTTGCTTTAAGATAGCCTTAATTGAGATGTAGTGCCTCATCTTTAGTGGGGTCACATGTCTACCCAAGTCTACAGCCAAGAAGACTGAAACCCCAGAAGGTCAACTGACTTGCCCAAGGCTACACAGTATTCCAGTAGCTGTGGTGGGATTTGAATATGTGATCTGTCCTGTTTCACAACTCAAGTTCTCTAACCAGTAGACCACATTGCCTTCTCAACTGAGATATATTATCTAATTTTCTGTAGAGTCATGCTTCGACCCCATTTTAAAGAGTTGAGGAGAGATGCACAGAGAAGGAAGCTGTTTTCTGTTAAGATCAATGAGCCTCTGGAGGTGTTCATTCAGCCCTGGGATATCCTTGCTGTTTCACAGTTCTCCAGAATTCACCTGACCCACACTGTTTCTATGGCAACATCTGCACAGGCCACCTATTAGGTGGTGCAACACCTTTAAGATTGCACTGTTAACCTACAAGGCCCTGCACGGGTTGGGCCCCAGCTACCTCAAAGATCTCTTTGTTTGGTATGCTCCTTCTCACTCGCTACACCAGGGAATGATTGCTGGTCATCTGCAACCTTGTGTGAAGCAATCGCGTGATCTGGCATTCTCTGTTGTGGTCCCCGTGATTTGTAACTAGCTGCTCTAGTATCTAAGGAGGCTCTCCTTGGTGAAGGCATTTAAATGGGAAAACATTATATTTATTTTGCTGTGCTTTTGGCAAAAATGTAATATTTATAATTGCAAATGTTTATTATTTATGTAGGAATATTGTTATGCAAATATTTTAATTGGATGTATATTTTATTGCAAAGCACACTATGCCCCTATGGTAGGGTGCAGTACAAATAAAATTGTGTTGCGCTGCTTTGCATTTGACATCTTACCATTTAGACTGCAGTTGCTAAGCACAAGGCCAAAAGGTAAGAGCAACACTCCTAATACAATAATCCCCTGTCTCCTGTATATGGTCTTGCATGCCTTTGTGTGTGTGTGGGTGCCCTCATGAAAGGATTTCATTATTAGATTTTTCTTTGAATCTTTATGTGCAGATCTGATAAACGCAGTATTTATCAAACAGACTACAAGGTTGCACTATAATGAGGTGCTGGGAATTAACTGTCAGGGATCACAATCTCCTAGCACAACGGTTTATAGTACTTTCAACCTGTTTCCAGAGAATAATCTCCTTTGTTGTCATCCAGATGGCAAAGCAGACTCATGTCACAAAACTTTATCTGTAATGAGAAAGTCACCAGCCTGTTTAATGACAATATGGTCTAAACATATGTTGACAATTTACACAGTTTAAATGTGATAAAACAAAAATCATTAAAACCTAAGAAAATAAACATGCAAATCCCTTTTCAAGGGCTTCATTTAATCTCCGAGTCAACATGGTTGTAAAAACTAATCTCATAAACCATTTTTGTCAGGCTCTCCTAAAACACATTAAATGCCTGGTGCCATTTTGAAGTCTGCACTAAGGTGCCAATGCATGTCCATTGCCTTGCCTTTATGCATTGTTTATTCAAGGAAAGTATTCTGGATTTGTAAACCTTTAAATTCTTTTTTTTTTTTCGGGCGGGGAACCTTTATTTCCCTCTTTCTATCTACTTAGAGTCAGTTCACTATCAATACTTAGGGAGTCATACTAGGAGTCATACAAGGAGGTATAGATGTACAGAATGCCAAAGCTCATGAATGCACATCTCCTGCCGTAGCAGGCATCAATCCCCATTACCCACATTCAATAGGAATCTATCAAGTTTAAATTTGAAGGAATTATAAGAATCAGCTTCCACAATTTCTCTTGGTAAGGAGTTCCATACCGAGATAACTCATTGGGTGAAAAAATTCCTTCTTAACTGAGTTTTCGGGTAAGTAAGTCCTAGTTGATAACTGTGACCTCATAGAGAAAAGCCTCTTTGAAGTCGGATGAAGTCCAGATCAGCAAATAGTATTTGGTCCCTTGTAATTTGAAACATTAGTAGAAGATCACCTCTTTTTCTCCTGAGCTCCAGGGAGTAAAGATTTAAAGAACGTAATCTATAGTCATAATCTGCCCTATGAAGCCCCTGAACCATCTTAGTAACTCTCCTCTGGAACCCCTCCACTCTCCTGACATCCCCACGTAGAAAGGGGCTCCACAGCGGGGAACAATAATCCAAGATGGGTCTTACATAGGCCCTATACAAGGGAATTATACAATCCCTATTTCTGGAAGTACTTGAACGTCTAATACAGCCAATATGTTTATTGGCCTTTTTTATTAATTCAGCA
The DNA here is from genome assembly GCA_016271365.2 of Neoceratodus forsteri. Taxonomy (NCBI): domain Eukaryota; kingdom Metazoa; phylum Chordata; order Ceratodontiformes; family Ceratodontidae; genus Neoceratodus; species Neoceratodus forsteri. The sequence continues at coordinate 39,619,025 of CM028134.1, forward strand.
ATGACTGACTGAATTTCAAATCCTTTGATATCAAAACCCCCAGATCTTTTTCATATTCCACAGACTGTGATTGTTTGCTGTTTAACATATAGTTGTAGCATGGGTTATTGTTACCCAAACGCACAAAAACACTCTTGTCTAGGTTAAACATCATGCCATTAGTAATTGCCCAGGATTCCATTAACAGAAGATCACAACAGAGGTCAGAATATCCATCCATTGTGTTAATGTCTAAAGCAATTTTTGTATCATCAGCAAACTTAACTGAGTGTGCCTTGATATCGTTGTCAAGATCAGAAACAAAAACTGAACATAATAGCGGGTCCAGAACTGAGCCCTGAGGGACCCCACTAGTGACCCTAATCCCGACAAATGTAAACCCTCTAATTCTAACAGTTTGTTCTCTGTTCATCAGCCATTCTTGATCCCATTTAGTTATAAATCCATTTATCCCTAGGTTTCTCATGTTTTTAATGAGGGTTACATGTGGAACCTTATCAAAGGCTTTACAGAGGTCTAAGAATATAATATCCACTGCATTTTTATCCTCTAGCAATTTACTGACTATTTCATAGAAACAGAGATTTGCAGTAAGGCAAGATCTTTGGGGCCATATTGTGTGTCATCAACAAATCCTTTTATTTTTAAATCTGATGTATGTCCTTTACAATAGACTCCATGATTTTGCCTAGAATGCAGGTCAGGCTAATCGGTCGGTAATTTGTCATACTACCATGGTCTCCCTTTTTATAAATAGAGACCACTAAAGCTTGTTTCCAATCAACTGGAACCTCCCCTGTAAGTAGAGATTTATTGTAGAGGACATATAGTGGCTCGACCAGCCACCATCCAATAGCCTTTAAGACACGTGGGTGCAGTAAGTCCAGTCCAGGTGAGGTATTTATTTTTATCTGATTTAATTTACAGCGTATTTGATCCCTAGTTATTTTTATTTCATCAGTAGGATTAACACCAATATCCTGTAAAGGATTATATTATCCTTATTAGAGTACACCGAACAGAAGAATTGATTAAATTAATTTGCCATATCAACTGGGTTACTAATACTGCTATTAAAGACTTTAATTGGACCAACTCTATTAGAGTCCTTTTTTTATTGTTTACATAGGAATAAAAGGTTTCCCCTCCATCCTTTATATATGCTAATCTAAATTCAATATTTCACTTTTCCTTATTAATGGTGTACTTGCATAATTTTAATGCCTCCTTGTATTTAAATTTATTGTAGTTGTTAGTTTTTCTTTTCATAACCCTGCATGCTCTCTTTTTTATTAAAATTAGTTTACATACTTTATTAGTGTACCACATAGGCAATTTCCCTTTTTTATTATATAGGGTACGTTTAGGAATGTATTTGTCAGTTAGTTCATGGATTGTTGATTTTAATTTATTCCATAAGTCGTTTACAGGGATGGTGTTATCATTCAGGGAGCAATTTTGTAGTTCTTCATTGATGGCATCAAAATTAGCTTTACCAAAATCCATTAGTTTTTGTGATACCATTTTGCTTAATGTATTCATTTATAATAGACAGAGTAATGATTTTATGATCACTGTTAAACAATGGATCACTAATCTCCAAATCAGCAATATTTTCAGGAATATTTGTAAGGACCAAGTCCAATATGTTTTTGCCCCTTGTAGGTTTGTCAACTACTTTTTGGAGACCATTAGCAATACAAAGTTCCATCAGTTCATGTTCCTAAGAAGTAGTTTGCAGTATATTCATTCCAGTCAATTCCTGGGACATTGAAGTCTCCAAGTAACAGAATATCCTAATGGTTCAAATTATTTGCAATATCTTTTAATAGGGATGAGTGATCAGACTGGGTAACATCCCTCCTCTACTCCCTCCTACCTCCCTATTCCTGCCACCGCCTCTCTGTCCTTATATTCTTAGCCATTTCTTTAGCCCCCCCCCGCTTTGGCCCCTTGCCCTTCTATCCTTCCCTCTATCCTTTCCTCACCTCCTCACCTTCCCCCTTTTGTCATTTTCCATCTTGTTTCTGGCTTACCCCTACACCTATCCTCTCCCTTTCCTAGGTCCTTCAATGCACTTTATGTATGCGCCAATGGAAAATGTCCTTGAAATGTATTTTGCCTTGTATTTTCCTTTGTCATGCATTGTATCCTGCCATATGTATCTTCCTGTATTTCTGTGCATCATGTATTTTCGTTATCCTTACTGTATCGTTATGTTCTGTAATTTTACCTACCGGGTCGTGCCTGAAAACAGTCACTTGCTGGCTAGTGCACTTACCCGGTTAACAAAAACTAAATAAATAAATAAACATCTGGGGGCCTATAGCACATACCTATCAATAGTTTTTGTTAAAGCTAGACTCTATTTCGACCCATAGGGTTTCGCTTTTGTCATTAGAGGTAAGATTTAATTCTCTAAATGCTAAGTTCTTATTAAGGTAAACTGCCACAGCCAAAGTCTTCCACAGAGCATCCTTAGTCACCAGCACAGTCTCCAAGCTTGACTTCTCCTACCACCAATCATGTGATCATCCAGCTTCCTCCTTTACACTCTTTTTTTCCACCTGAAGGAACAGATCTGTTCACTCACAGGCTCCTGCTAGTGTTTGAGGATTCTGCATACTCTTCAAGTGATTTTCATTATTTTTCCACAAAGGAAAGAGACCTGGGATAATCATATCAGATGACCTAAAAGTGGCCAGACATGGCAGTCGGGAGGGCCAGTGGAATGTTGAAGTGCACAGGGAGGGGTATAACCAGCAGAAAGAGAGAAGTGATGTTGCCTCTGCATCACTAGTAAGAACCCAACTAAAATACTGTGTCCAAATCTGGAGACCATCTCCAGAAGGACATAGGAAGAATGGAGGCGGTCCAGAGAAGGCTAACCGAAATGGTTCAGGGTCTGCATCAAAAGCTCTACAAGGAGAGACTAAAGTACCTCAATATGTACACCCTGGAACAAAGGAAGGAGAGGGGGATATGGCAGAGACCTTTAAATACCTCACAGGGATAAATAAGATACAGGAGGGATGTATTTTTCAGAAGAAAAGGTACTCAAGAACAAGGGGACATGCTGTGAAGATGGAGGGGTGCAGATTCAGTAGAGATGTGAAGAACTACTTCACAGAAAGAGTTGTGGATTCCTGGAACAGCGTTTCAGCGGAGGAGGTGGTGGAGATGAAAAAAGTGGTGGGGTTAAGGAAGGGGGGAGGGAGAAAGAGCTGTAGATGGGGTACGGTCTGTGGTAATAGATGGATCCATGGATCTAGTTCCCTGCCTACTGAAGATTATACCTTTGTGCCTAGCCTTTGGCTGTTGTAAATTATGACTGTGTACCTGACAATGTTTGGCCTTGTCATGTTTCTTTGCACTTACCAGACAGCTTATGTCTCTGTTAATAATGATTCACCCTTGTAATTTGCTTAAACTGGGGCTCCACCCTCCTTTGTTTTCTTGTTCTCAGTTGTTCACACTTTGTTGTACCTCACATGGAACCTTTGTAAAAGAGCTTTTGCTCAAAGGTAATGTCCAGATCTTGAAATAAATAAATAAATAATAGTGTAGGCAGGGAGGAATGGGCAGACTGGATTGGCCAAGTGGTCCTCATCTGCTGTTAAATTCTATATTTCTATGTTTTCTGGTCAGGCTAGTACCCAAGCTTGTGAATACCCAGAAATGAAGGCACCATCTGTGTGTTGGCCTCATGGTCAACCCTCAAGGTCACGATTAAGCAATAAGCATGACAGGGGGTGCGTTATGATGGGATAATGGCCCGCCTTGGGTAGGTTGAAGCACCAGGCACAGCCGAGTGCTTGCACCACCCGAGAAGAGCCGTTAGCCCACCATAATGCACCTCCTGGAGTGCCTTTTTGTGATTATAAAATGGGTCATTTTTAGTAAATTTGAAGCCTTTTGTAAACACATTACTTTCAGCTGGGCCATTGTGCTGCTCTTGGCCAATCAGGAGCCAGCATTCTTTCTACCCATTTCATAATCACAGTTATATTCTTGATGTCACTCTCCACATCAACTTTAACATCACTATTGGTGATTGACATCAAGCTTGTCCTCGTCTGGCATCCACCATCGCAGTCGAGCCCACTGCAGATGGAATAAGGCAGCCTGGCAACAGAGGGTTTTCAAAGCATTTGCCCAGGTTCAAGGTTGACCTGTCCTGGCCATTGCTGCCACTTTTGGGGAGGAACCCAGTTTTGCATCCAGTGACCATCTCCATTTCTCTACATGCCATGCAGCAGTGACCTTTACAGCCGGCAGACACCTTAGCTCAACAGCAATGGAAGGGTGCATCTTCAAATGATTTGAGATCTGAGTCCAGACTGCCCCATCTCTTGTCAGTGGTCTTCACCCCCTGGTGAAGATAGAAAAAGGAGTAAGTGACTCTCTTTTTAAAAGAGGGTGCCACTGTGAAGAACAAGAAGGATATCAGGCTGCAAACAGTTGGCATTCTGGTTCCTTTACCTAGCACAAGTTTTTGAGAACATGTTGCATATTAGTAATATGTGTATAAATTTAAAACTGTTAAACCACATTTCTCCAGGTTTGATAGATTTTAGAATCCACTGACACAGCAGGCTTGCCAAATTTCATGTCTGTATACCTGCAGTAGCAGCAATAACTAAAATTAATTTTTTATAACATTGTCACAAAATTTCACAAATAATTAAGTTGTGAAATTATGAACCTCTGTAAATTATAATTACTTAACCAAATGCCTTCATATTTAGCAGTTTAAAATACCCTTAAAAATGTTATGCATACTACTGTAATTTGCTGGTATCTAGTGCCAAAAGTGGCCGAGTTATAAGCAGAGAAATATGTTCACAGCATCTCAAAAAAATAATAATAATAATAAAATGCCAGACATTGATTGAGCCCCTGTAATTAACAAAAATGACTTATCCAAATGTCATTAAATTGTGATGTCCTTATGACACCTAACAACAAGTAGGCATGCTTACAATTGGGTATCTATCTAAAAGGACTGCTGTGTTATGACCCAGGAAAATGGGTTAGAGGTAGTGTGGGTGTACTGGACAGATGGCAGGTGGAGGGGAGGAGCAGGGGCACAGAAAGTGGACAGGAGACTGGGCAGGAGGTAGTGTGGGTGAACTGGACAGATGGCAGGTGGAGGGGAGGAGCAGGGGCAGAGAAAGTGGACAGGAGACTGGGCAGGAGGTAGTGTGGGTGAACTGGACAGATGGCAGGTGGAGGGGAGGAGCAGGGGCAGAGAAAGTGGACAGGAGACTGGGCAGTAGGTAGTGTGAGTGAACTGGACAGAGGGCAGGTGGAGGGGGAGATAGTGAGGGGGTACTGGACAAAGGACAAGTGGAGGGGTTGGTAGGGAGGGAGGAAAGGGATGGGAGAAAAGGGGAGTAGGTGCAACCCGGTCTGATCAAGTGGGCAGTTGAGTGGTGCACTGGATGCTGGGATTACGTTTGACACATGCAGTGAACTGGAGGAGAGATGGACTTACGGAGTTTGGATTTGAAGTGCCCTAGGCATTGAAGGCTGGTGATTGTGTTTGGAAGCTCATTTACCCATTTGGAAGCCCTTACCATGAAGGCACACCTCCCCAGGGCTGATATCCTAAAGGGAACAGCTAAGGCATACCTGGAGATGCTGCTTGTGGCATGCTCACCTGGGGCAGGTCTGAATAATGCCTTCAGGGAGACAGGTGCCAGTCCCAGTAGGGCCTTCTTTCCTAGTAAGCAGGTCTGGAGCTTTATTCAACAAGAGGGTAAGACACATTGTCCATATGTAGAGCTTGTAGGTGTGTGTGATGCAATCCTCATCCAGGACAAATCTGCATGCTTTATTGAGAGTAAGGTGGACTTTGTGTAGGCTAGTGTCTGTGGCAGCACTATAAACCACATTTCCATAGTCCAGGATTGGCAGGATTGTGCCATTGACCACTTGGAGCCTGGCTTCGGGGTGAGGCAGAAGCAGAGTCTGTAGAGTGTCCCCAACTTCCTGTTTGCAGCCTTAGTGATATTACTTAAATGTTCATCGAAAGAGAGGGACTCATCAACTGTGACCCCCAGGTACTGAAAAAAGTGAACGTGTTAGAGGGTGGAGTCCGTATTGAGTGCTATTTTAAACGGTGTGGTGGATTTCCTCTTCTGGCTACTGATAAAGAGCATTGTCTTAGCCTTTTTACTATTGAGTACTAGGAGGCTGGTGTTAAACCATTCCTGTAGCAGGTCGAAGTTGCACTATAGGTTCCTGGTCAGCGTGTCTTAGAAGGAGCCTCTAAGGAATAACACCGTGTCATCCACATACAGCAGGACTTTGGCAGAAGGGCACGCAGCTGGGAGGTCATTTATGAAGAGGCTAAACAGGAGGGGGCCCAGTATGGACCTTTGTGGGACCCTGATCGTGACTTTCCTGGCCTCTGAGATGGCAATATTAATCTTTACCTTCTGTGAGCGCTCAGATAGGTAGCTAGAGAACCACCCATTCATGTCTGAGAACAACCCAATGCAGGGTAACCTGTGAAGCAGCAGCTTGTGATCCACAAGGTCAAATGCCTTGGATAGGTCAGTATAGATTGCTCCAGCTAGTTGTCCCTTGTCTAGTGCCTCATGGACATAGCCTGTGAATTCAATGAGGGCCATGTTGGTATTGTGCCACTTGTGAACCCATGTTGTTGCGGGCTGAGGAGGTTGTATTTGTGTAGGTGGGCAGAGAGCTGGTCTGCAATGATTTTTTCCAGTGCTTTGGAGAGAGGAGACAGGATGGAGATGGGCCTGTAATTGGACACAAGTGAACGATCCCCTCCTTTTAGAACTGGAGTGACCAGGGCAGTTTTCCAGGGAGATGGGAAGGCTGACATCCGAAGTGACATATTAAAAAGCTTATGATAGGTTCGACCACTTCAGGGAGGGTGATTGAGATAAGTTTCACATCAATTCCATCCTCACCCATCCTTGTTTTACCCAGCACTCTTGCAAGATATTTAGCAGTCTCCTTGGTGGTCACCTGCTGAAAGTAGAATTTTGGGCTGGCACTAGGAAGGGGGTAGGGTGTTCACAGTCCCATGTTTTGTCCTCGTGAGCAGTTGATTTAGGTGGTGTGACTGCACTGTAGTCAGTAAATGCCTCATTGAAAATACTGGCTATGGTAACTTTGTCAACTATGACTTTGTCACTGTAGTGGGGCATGGCTGGAGGGGACCTGTCACAAGTCCCAACGAGGTCCTTGATGGTAACCCAGAATTTTTTGCGATCTTTCAGGCACTGGGACTGCTGATTTCTGTGGTGGAGGGGCCTTGGCTTGCCGTATTGCCTGTGTGCACCTATTTCTAGCAGCTTTGTAGTTTTGGACATTCTCTACTGTCCCTGATACCCTTGCTCAGTGCCATAATAGATCATGTTCCAGCATCAAACCAAGGACTTGAGGGGTGATCCAGTCCATGCACCTCCCTTTTATCATTTTCTTATGAAAGGGGGCATACTTCTCTGCAGCCGAGTTAAACTGATTGAGGAAGAACTGGAGGGCTGCATCAACAGAGGGACAGGTATCCAGGATGCTTCAGTCTGTGTTGGTCAGGCGTTTCTTGAAGGTGGCCACATAGCAATTTCTAATGACTCTGTTCCTCACCAGCCTTGGGGATAGTTTGGGTAGCTTGGAGGACCATCCACATAGGACAGGGGGAGTGGTCACTCAGCACACCTGGGAGCACCTGTACATTGGTAATCTCTCAGGGTGGGAGGTCAGTACCTAGTCAATCAGAGTACTTGTTCCCATTCTGTAGTTGGTTCTTGTGCAACTCTGGACCACCTGTGTTAGGTATAGTCCAGTAATCAGGTCCTTGTGTGAGGAACTGGAGCTGGCTAGCCAGTTAGAATTGAAGTCACCTAGCACAATAGTTTCCTTATTGTGACTTGCCTGGCTATAGAGGTTGGCAAAATCATTTAACCCCATTTGCTGGCGTCAAGGTGGAATGTATACCGACATGACAATCAGCCTTTCTTCCCCTTGTCCAGGAGGATTTTTACTGCAAAGCATTCACAGTCATTGCTGGCAGCAGGCAGTTGGACTTTATGGTATGGGAGATGGTTGCGGGTGTAGATTAGGCATCCACCCTCTCTTTTCGCCGTGTGATCAAGCCTACAGTATACAAATTGTACCCAGGCAGAGAGATTGCTGTGTCAGCAGTTCTGAGCGTGAGCCAGGTTTTGGTCAGTGTGATAATGTCAGGCTGCACAAATGCCACCCAGGCTTCAAACTGAGTGAGCTTTGGCAGCAGGCTGCCAATGTTTAAGGACACATTCCTCAGCCTCCCTGTGGGTGGCTGAGTCTGGATGTTGGCAGGCATAGGGCCAGGGTTGGGGTGAACGTTTCCTGAGATCAGTAATAGGATCAGGATGAGCATCCTAGGTAATTTAGGGAAAAGGCGGGTTGTTCTTGCTCTCCAGTGAGTCTGTGCCTTGCACATTCTTTGAGGGGTGCAAAGGTTGCTAAGCAGTCCTGGATATAGGCACAGTATCAGCATGTTGAGTCTTGGGGGGCTATGGTACCTGGAATGGGGTAGGGGAGGACAGTCAAATAGCTGGATGTTACTGCAGATCTCCCACTGGGCTGGAGAACCTTGGTGGTTCTAGGTGTTATCCAGGTATGGGCCCATTATAGGCAGGGTTACCATCAGGAGAATAATAAACTGTGCGTTGAGGACTCGGGGGGACTCGGGGAATTGGTATAGTCAAGACCCATTCTTCTTCCAGGTTTCAGCAGGAATTCAGTCATTAGTCTCAGCCAGGCAGCACCAACTTGTGAGCTGACCTTGGGCACTGGTCCGTGGCTTTCAGTATGTGCAGTTTAATAATTAATACAGCTGTGTCTGCAGGTCACTGAGATACACCGATTCCTTCAGTTGGTAAAAAATTAGGCTGGTTTAGAGTTCAGTGTGATGTCTTATGAGAGTAGAAGGTGAGTAGATGTGGGGACACCTTAAGAATGCGGAGAAATTAGGCTGGTTTAGAGTTCAGTGTGGTGTCTTCTGAGAGTAGAAGGTGAGTTGATGTGGGGACACCTTAAGAATGGGGACAAATTAGGCTGGTTTAGAGTTCAGTGTGGTGTCTTTTAATTTAGAGAGTTAAGATTAACACCGACAAATGTTAGGCCCTATAACTGCATTCTGCATCTTTAAGGGGAGTTGCAATATTAGTGAGGGGGAGGATGAAGATTGCCTAGGGGTGGTGCCATGGGGGGAGGGAGAGTATTTAATAAAGGCTGGGGGAGTGAAAAATTCAAGCTGGAAAGAGAGAAAGTGAAAAAAAAATGGGATTAGTTGCAGGGCATATCTTACAACTGTGACACAAATGAAACCTGGTCTAAACAGAGAAGTGTTCACAAAAAGCTGTATCACTTTAAACTTCGTTTCTGATCCAGGGTAAAATACCACAGGACCTTAAAACAAAGTGAGCTGTATGTAATACTTTAAAACCTAAAAACCTGAAGTCTAAAAGATCCTGTACCTGGCAGTACCCTTGGAGTGCAAAATTTCTGTAAACAGGTTTAGATTCACATTTAAATTAGGATTCACAGGACAGTTTGGTGAAACTTAACCAGTACCAGAATCAGTAAATAGCATTAACTTAAAGTCCAAAAGGAACAGGAGTAGCAAAGAATTAAAGAAGTGGAACAGCCAATCAGCAGGCAAGAGCCAATGGTTCTGGCCAATCAGTGTGGAGACGCCAAAAGTTTCAGCAGCATACAGTACCTTCGGTCTGGTGATTGGCGAGCAGTACAGCGAGGAGGCAGCTGGCAGACAGTGGGGATACCGCCGGGCTGCTTGCAGCAGCAGAGGCACCTGTGCCAGGGGTGAAGCTTTGGTCTGGTGATCGGCAGGCAGTACAGCAAGGAGAAAGCCAGCGGAAAGTGGGGATACTGCCGGACTGCTTGCAGCAGCAGAGGCACCCATGTCAGAGGTGAAGCTAAGGTATTTGGAGCCAGAGGATTTGGAGCCAGAAGTAATACAGGATGTCCACCATTCCAAAACAGAAGTACTAGTCTCTTGGATCTCAACCCTGTGTGACAAAGAACTGTGTCATTTGTTAAAATACCCATGATATAAGAACACAGATTTAAGTGAGTGTTAGTGCTTTTTTTCTGTTTGCAATTCTTTCTGTTTAAAATTGTTTATTTGTCAGATTTCCTAATGTTGCTATATGTCCTCTTGTTTGCGGTACATCGTGCAAATTTAGTGTAAATATTAAATATAAACCTGTGAATGCTGTGCTTTAATAAGCACAGGTAAACCAGTTGTATTGGGCAAGTCTGTGATCTGCCTTTGCAGAGGATATTACTGCACTTGAAAAGTAAAACCTGTGTCTGATACAGAGTCGGGGTGAGGTTACCTGGAGAAAGTAAGCGTTTCCTCTGTCCGAGAGGCCTTGTACTGTGTGAGCTAGTGCCTAGCCTTGTGATCTATGAGCAGGGGCTATGGTGGGACTTGAAAGGAGAATCCTGAAGACAGAATTGAAACCAGGCTGGTGGCAGCATGACAAGGTGAACCACACCATCTTGTCATTCCAATCTGAGCTTGGGGGAGGCTTGGAGTGTGTGATCCACCAAAGAGAAATTTGATAAGTTCCTCCTGTCCTACTCAACCAGAGGTTGATGAAATGCAGAGAGACCTGGATGTTATCAGGAAGGGAGCAGAAAAAGGGCAAACAAACTTTAAATGTAAAGTGCTAGATCTAGGTATGAAGAATTGAAAAGCAAAATACTATCTGAACAACACAAAGGTTGTTGCAACTCAGCAGGAAACAGACCTGGGGGAATGGTCAGCAACAACTTTAAATACGAGCATCTAAGAAACCTTCTGTACCAACTGAACACTTGAAGGGGTTGATAGCATTGCTGCCTTCTTAATTTGTGCAGTATCTACTCATATTTGGTTGCCACCTGTTCTCTTTCTGTTTTTCTGTCTCTCTGTTTTTTTTTTCTGTCACCCTCATCTTTACAACTGCTGTATATATAACATCTGTTGTACAGTTATGGCTGTGTTAGCCAGTGACATCATGATTTACAATACGTCAGTAGCTTGTGATGCCATTACTACTTTGATAACATAGAAACATAGAATTTGTTGGCAGAAAAGGCCATTCTGCCCTATTTTTCCCCTGCCTATTCCAACACCTTGGACCCTATTTGGGCACTGGTGTTCCTCCCCCTCCACTGTTATGTACTATTTATACGCTCTTGGACACAAGTCAACAGTGCAACTGACTGAGTCTTGCAGAGTTACCATAGCCAGAGAGCACTGACATAATGAAGAATGAGTCAGGTAGAGTGTTTTTTCTGTTTTTCTGGCACCAAGTGCAGGTTTATTCAGACCATCAGGGTGCTCTCCATCTGGCCACCTCTGGTGCTTCGGATTTCGCTGATGCTTCATTAGGATGGGGGGGAGGCATCAGACACTACACTTGGATCTTTAAATAGCACTCTTCTTCAATAGAGATGCCCACAAGGTGGAGGTGAGTGACATCACATTGAGGAGGTTAGCTTTCTAAGTTTTTTGTCTCAGTATGATGAGACACAGGAAGGAAACAGAACCATTAATTTTAAACATTTTACATCCAAAATCTTTTTCCAAAAGAATTAATCCAAACTTTCCAGTATTATGCTCTTCTTATATATTCCTTGTGGTTGTCTCTATGTTACAATAGTTATGCTAATGTTAAAATAATTTGCATAATTGCAAAAATTATTTTTTGTGTTCATGTCTATGTATTGTGCATGTAAACAAGTTGATGCCCATTGCTTCTCCAGCCAGCCACCATCCATCTAATCTCCCTCTAGCTCCATCCCTACTTTCTCCTGGATTTACTCTTTACAGGTACCCCTTTGGTTCCCACCCCCTAGTTGGGGGCTCTTTTATCCGGGCTGGGCAGGACAGCCTGCCTATAGGCAGCATTGCAAGTAGATGCATTGTAGTCGATGGTGTGGACACTTTGGGGGAGTCTGAATCATCCTGATCTGTCTGGGTGGCATTTTTCCTGCATTACTCCTGGCCCCTGAGACATCCTGTGTGCCAAGAGCTCATAACAAATGCACGTATGACAGTCAACTGGTTGTGAACTCTGCAGGCATCCACTTTCCCAATGTGCCTCCACTGTGCTTCCATCAGTGGTTACATAGGTGGAACCACTGTAGCAGAGATAGTAACCCTCCATCCCTGGAGGAGTAGAGCATTGTATAGGAATCTCAGTTCTCCTTCTCCAGCTGGGAGTCCTGCAATTACTGACTCATTTAAAACCCAGGTTATTAGTGTCACAAGTAGTAGCTTTACAGCTGTTCTGATGGGCTGGCTGCTCTGATGAATATTAAGCACATTGAGGGGCTTCTCCATTTTCATTGATGTAACATCCAACGTGAGTAGCAGTATCAACATCAGTCACTGAGTATTGTGATGTCTGCCAATACTAGTACATAGAATGCGATACAGTATGTGGCCTGCAGAATGATGTCATTCAGTTAGTATGATCTAACTATAAAGAAATTAAGCCATTTGGTGTTGCCTACAGAACTGAGGCTGCTTAACAAACAGGCAGAAGGTTTCACTGATTTAAATACAAGCCTGGATCCAAAAACAATCCCTGCAATTTGGGAAAATTACCTACTTGTGAAGGGCTTTCAGCAGTGAAGGTTTAAGTCATTTTCCCTCACTGTTAAGATAATACCCTCCTACTGAAACAGGAGTTGACTGGTGCCACAAACAGCTGGTCCTGCAGTATAATCACAAATGTAAACAAGCATTTGTCAATGCTGAATGTTGTCTTGCTGGTATTGGCATTGGTAGTGCAGGAATTAGAGAGATGCATAATAGGAATGGCAGTGAAGTATGGAACTGACGACAACCCCATCACCACCTGCAGAGACAGACAGGCATTGAGGTGTGCCTTTGGGTCATTAGCCATAACGTTCATGCCATTTCACCTCACCATACCCTGCAGACTCCAAGTGTCAAGTTGTGCTTTGGGGTTGTTGAGCCTTATGCTCACCCCATTCCATAAAGAAATACGTTGAGATGGATGCAGTATAGAAGAATGGGGTGAACTTTGGGGCCGAGTCCAAGGCACACCTTGATGCCTGTCATTGGCTGCTGGGTGGGGGTGGGAGTGGAATGGCGTGAGCATTACAGCTGACAATCCAAAGTCAGAAAGTTAGAAACCCTAACGCCCCGGGCATTTGTTGTATTTGCACTCCAAATTTTCAACATGGGCTTTCTGAGACCCTACCTCATGAAAGCATTTGGGACCTCCGCTCATGAACAGTGGTACTGTGATTTTGTTAATCTGTCCCGAAAGTTGATTTCCCACAGTGACCATGCCATTCTGCGCCAGATGTATAAAAACACATTTCGGGCAAGATGTAAAAAATGACAGCTGTACCATTCATAAGTAGGTATGAATAAATGGTAATGTTGAAAATCTGGAGTGAAAATATTAAAAATTCTCGCAGTTATGATCATGTGAGGAAACTGCGCAATGCAGGCTCATAATACAGTCATTTTGTGGATTTTTTTAGCAAATTTTCAACATAGGCATTTTGGGACCTTCGCTCATGAACAGTGTGACTGTGATTTTCTTAATCTGTCCCAAACATTGATTTCCCACAGCAACTGCGCCATTGTGCGCCAGATATACAAAAACACATTTCAGGCAGGATGTGGAAAATGACAGCTGTATTGTTAATAAAGAGCTGTGAAAAAATGGCAATGTTGAAAATCTGGAGTGAAAATATTAAAAATTCTTGAAGTTACGAGCGTGCATGGAAACTGTGCGGTGCACGCTCATAAAACAGGAATTTTTTCACCAAATTTTCAACATAGGCATTTTGGGACCTCGGCTCACGAACAGTGTCACTGTAATTTTCTTAATCTGTCCTGAACATTGATTTCCCACAGTGACTGAACCATTGTGACCAGATGTGCGAAAACACATTTCGGGCAGGATGTGAAAAATGACAGCTATGCTGTTCATAAGGAGGTGTGAAAAAATGGCAATGTTGAAAATCTGGAGTGAAAATATTAAGAATTCTCGAAGTGATGAGTGTGCGTGGAAATTGCACAATGCACGCTTGTAACACAGTCATTTTTTTTTAATTTTTCACCAAATTTGCAACATAGGCTTTTTGGGAGTCCACTCCATGAACAGTGACACTGTCATTCTGTTAATCTATCCCAAAAGGTGGTTCCACGCAGTGACCACAAAATCACCTTTTTGGACCAAATAACGAAATGACAGTGACTGAGTTAATGAGGTGGGGTCCCAAGAACATCATGTTGAAAATGTGGAGCTAAAAGTTGCAAAAATGGCCGAGATATCCATCTAAGTTGAACCCCCCAATAATGCCATTATACAGCTTACCATGATTTTCTTCAGTTCGCAGTCGGCTTTGAAGAGTGCAGACATGTTCTTGCTCTACTGAAGATTGTCACACCGTGCTCCGGAGGTAAGTATGGAGTGAGGGGGGTGCAGGGAGGTGAGGTGTGCAGACGGTGGGTGCAGGTTGGGGGAGGGGGGCCGTCATGATCATGAGGGACCATTTTCTGATTTACAGGGAACAAAAAAAAAAAAGGACATCGCAGGAAGGTTTTTTATTTACAGGTTTGCTTTGGGCACACTAGGGTGGGCTCCCAGTGTTCCACCTGTGTTTTTTGGGGAGGGGAGACTGAAGCAGGTGGGGATTGGGCCCCCCATCAGCAAAGAAAGTATGTCTCTGTTGGGGGGGATGATGTCGAGGGGGATTGGGCACCCCCCTCAGCAGACAAAACAAGGGGGACATTATGCCGATGGGAACTGGGCTCCCCGTCAGCAAACAAACTGGGGAAGAGGCATGCCAACAGGGGATTGGGCACCACCGTCAGTTTTGTAGGGACTGTGAGAGGCAGACAGTGGGAGCCGCCTCCATGTTTATTGAAATGTTTCACCAGGAACACGTAATGGAGGCATGTGAGATCTGATGGTGCAATGGCAAGCCTGTTTCTCACTGCTGCAGTGGATTTCTTTCAGGTTGGTGGCACACTTTTCAAGTACTGTCATGGACAGCATGCTTATTCATTGGTGCCACAGTGACAGCCCAAAAAAGCAGTGGCGCCATTGGCCACAACACAGCCACACCTCCACAACCTGCTACTCCAGCAAGCTGTCACAAAATGTTGCTTGTGCTGCGCATACAAGACAACATAAAAACACTGAAACATGGACAATGTCAGCAGAAGAAGACCATTAACCCAACTGGTCTGCCCATGTTTCATTGCACTACAAAGTGACCTATTGTCTATATGAAGTTTTCACTCTCGCCCACCTTGCTTCCTGCCTTACTACTACCCCTGAGTAACCATTGTGGTAACCCAATGGTGGTAAAATGGATGTTAACGTGCTGGGCCTCCACAGAAATATAAAAGGGTAAATAAAGCAACTGTGTTGTGATGACACCAGAAACTTGTACACAAATTGCTAACACAGGTCTTGGGGAGGTGGATGTTGGCACCTGACAAAGAGAGGAGGGAGTCAGAAATAGATTCCAAATAATTTACAGGATTTTATTCACACAAATGGGAAAAGGGAACATGGTCACAGGGAACTCTTATCCCTACTATCCTGTACGAGGAGAACTCTAAATCAAATGACTATAACAGCTCCGCTTTAAGAGCATTCTATCCGAGCTCTCCTCAATATGCGTTGAGTTTAAAAACTGCAAGAAGATGCTGACATCTCGAAATCAGTAAGAAGGAATAAACTCCTAGCTGATGCACCTGAAAGAAAAAAAACTAAAACCTCGTCTCAGGATAACACAAAACAACCAGGGAATAGAGCTTTATCAGACCGCGACTTGGCATCTGGCTTACCTGGATCAACTACACCGCCTACGGTCCGAATGAGGCTTCAGCAAAAAACACTACAGTTTCTACCAGTTACGGACCAAGGTCTGCTAAAAATACCTAACTTACTATCTCCACTGGATATAAGCCCGCTGTAATCTCAGCTTAACATGCCAAAGAAAAAGGTGAACCTTGGCGATGGGCAGCAGGATACAACAATCTTTTTTGATGCAGAAGAAAGGATTCTGCAATTAATAACTTCTGTGACACAGGACAGTAGCTCTTCCTCAAGGGAGAAAGCCAAAATGTTGTCTCAGTCTCAAACTGAAGAGGTATGACGAGCCATCTTTTTTACCTCATAACAGTATGTAAAATAACGAATGTTAGCTCCTTTCTCCTCTTGCCTTCCATTTTTTTTTAGATTGCCATGACTAATCAACTGAAAATAGTAACATGGAATGTTAAAGGAATGGGGGAAGAGTGAAAGGCAGAAAAATATTCAATTACATTAATAATATT
Organism: Neoceratodus forsteri; assembly: GCA_016271365.2. NCBI lineage: Eukaryota > Metazoa > Chordata > Ceratodontiformes > Ceratodontidae > Neoceratodus > Neoceratodus forsteri. The sequence goes on from CM028134.1 coordinate 39,635,400, forward strand.
TCAGCCAGTGTTTTGATGGTGCAGGAATCACACCTCCTACCAGCAGATTTCCAATATTATACTAATACATGGGGATAAGGAATTAATGCTTCATATTGGTCTAATGCCAGAGGGGTGGCAATTTTCTTTAACAGGAATTCAGAAATTTCTATATTAAAAGAAAATATTGACCCTAATCATCGATTTATCTTTTGTGAGGTCTTAGTGGAAGGTGTGACACTTACACTCCTAAATATTGATGGACCTAATGAGAATGAACTTGATTTCTTTACTCAGATTTTTTTGATGGCAGCTATATTTAACTCATTACTTATCATGGGGGGGCGACTTTAATATGGTTCTCAATCCAGCTTTAGATAAATCTAATATGGTGGTCTCCCCAATTCAAATGGCGGGCAAAAGAATTATACAGTTTATGGAAGATTTTAAACTGCTTGACCCGTGGCGTCATACTTTCCCTTTAATAAAACAATATTCGTTCTTTTCTTCAGTACATCACTCATATTCTAGAATTGACTTTTTTATTTCAGAAAGTATATTTTATCTAGTTACAAAAACTGAATACAAAGCCATACATATATCAGATCATGCTCCAGTCATTTTAACATTGCAAATTAAAACACCTAAACAATACAATCATTTTAGATTTAATAACTTTCTTCTTAAAGATATACAGTTTATTGCAAAAATAAAACAAGAGACAGAAGCATTTTTCTCTCTAAATAAATATGAAGATATATCAGCACTAATGATTTGGGACTCATTTAAGGCCTTTATTAGAGGGATAGTCATCTCATACAATGCTAAAAAACTCAATGATAAAAAACAAAAGCTATCATCTCTGGAGAATGCTATATCACAGAAAGTAAATGTATTTAATATTAATAAGAACCCGGTAATCCTACAAGAAATTCTTAACTTAAAAATCAATATAATAAAATAACAACTATTGAAGCAGAATGTCAACTTTTAAATACTAGATCCAAATATTATGCTTTAGGGGATAAACCAGATACAATCTTAAGTTGACAATTAAAGAAAGAGAAAGCTAACAATGCTATAACTAAAATAAGGGATGAAAATGGGATATTAATAGCAGACCCTGAAATAATAAATAAAACATTTGCACTCTGTTATAAAGAGCTCTATACCTCTGAACTTGCTACAGAGGCTATAGATACAGAATAATATTTATTAAATATTGATATACCTCCTGTTAGCGACACACGTAGGGATTTACTTGATCCAACTTATAACTTTAATGAGATTGAGATGCCAATTAAATCGTTAGCCCTAGGTAAATCACCCGGCCCAGATGGGATACCAGTTGACTTTTACAAAACATTTAGCAACTTAATTACTCCTCATTTAAAATTCTTTATGATTATATGATTTTTAATAAAGTAATAAATCCATCGTCATGTGAAGCAACCATATTGTTATTTAAGAAGGAAGATAAAGACTGTACTTTGACCGCTTCATATCGACCTATTTAATTAATACACACTCCAAAATTTTAACTAAGATTCGAGCAAACAGACTCAATAAAATCGTATCTCAAATCATACATACCAATCAAAATGGATTTATATAAAATCGACAACTTAAAACTAATGTTAGAAGAACTTTAAATGTAATAGATAAATTTAAAGAAAGTGACTACTCAATGTTATCCTTAGACGCAGAAAAAGCGTTCGTTCGTCCTGAATGGAGCTATTTCAAAACATTAATTAAAATCATGAACTTTGGACCAAGATTTCAATCCTTGATAGATCTATAATAACATCTCAGCTAGAATCAAAACTAATAATGACATATCAAATATTTTTTCCTTACAGCAGAGAGTTAGACAAGGGTGCCCTCTCTCCCCTCTTCTATTTGCTCTAGCTATAGAACCACTGGCAATGTCAATTAGAAAGAATGATAAAATAAAGGGATTACAAGTGGGACAAGTGGTTCACAAAATTAGTTTGTACGCAGATGATGCTTTGATTTATTTAAGCAATTTAAATAATGCATATGATGAGCTTAATCATTTATTAGATTTATTTGGCAAACATTATGGGTACAAAATTAATTGGGAAAAGACTGAGTTAATTGAATCAAAAAAACATTCAGACCCATTTAATAATGTTATTAATCCCAAAATCAGAAATGTTTCCAAATTAAAATATCTAGGTGTACTGTTGGATGATTGCAATGATCATATAGTTCAGAATAACTTTGAACCTTTGTTATCTAAAATACAGCAACAATTCGATAAATGGGAATCATTACCTTTGACATTGATAAGAAGGGTCAATGTTATTAAAATGAACACACTCCCAAAATTCTTATTTTTATTTCAGACACTCCCTATTCTTATTAATAATAATTTCCTTAAAAAAATGGAAAAAATAATAAAAACATTTTTTATGGAAAGGCAAAAGACCTAGGCTTAAGTTAGAAAAACTTTATATTTCTAAAATAGATGGTGGGCTATCTTTACCAAATCTTTACCAATAGTATTTAGCAGTGAAAATTTCAATAATATATGAATGGTGTCAGCATGAATACTATCAGGCAAATTGCCGACTTGAATTATCTCAAACTCCATTTAAATATTTAAAACATGTTTTATATGTTGGAATCTCATCTCTAAGGGGTACTCAGATCTTATTCACTCACAAATTACCTGAAAAATATGGGAAATCATTATGACAAAATGGTTTCAGACTAATATGATTTCACCCAATATCCCAATAATTTTAAACTGAGATTTTTTACCTTCAGTTGAGGATAAAGGTTTCAGAACATGGTATATGAATGAACTATTAGAGATTAACTTTATGCATAACAGTGAGGGGCTAATGTCCTTTATGGAAATTAAACAACTTTATAATATCCCAAACCATCATTTTTATATATATTTTATAGATATCTAGGGATCTTGCCCCCACCGACAGCACTACCAGAGCCAGTGGCGCCCAACGGCCGCAACCTCGGCCACTGCGCCGGCACCACCCAACTGTCTGTGACCGCCCTCCTATAACTAGGAATCAGATCCTCTTGCAAGGTACCAGTGCCCAACACCTCTGGAGCCCGGAGCTTTGCTGCTTGACTGTGATTGGTGCAGTGCTGCTGCTAGTGGCCTGTGATTGGTCCTGACGGCCTTAAGCAGCACTGCTATTGGTGCGCCTTTTTCTCCTGCATCTAGCTCTCTTAGCTATTTTTTCTGGCACTCAGTATTTTCTTACCCCCCACCCCTCCCAGGCCACCTTTAAATACACTCACCCATCCCACTCTGGGAATCTTTCTCTCATTGGATCAGTTCTTTCAGCCTAACCACTCCCTCTCCTCACCAGCAGCTCACGCTCTCTGCTGCTACTTTTGCCCATTCAGTGACTACCCTCACCCAGAAACCAATCATGTCATGCCTAAACTGGCATATTAAAATGCCAATTGTAGTGGTGATGATCCTACTACACTGCCCCTTTTCCCTGTGACCACCTTGCACCAATTTCTCCTACTGCAAGCACCTCCCTATGACATGTACTACACACTAGTAATAACTACGGGATCACATTATGCTGATACCTTGGCCCATTGCACCCCATTATGGCACATTGGATTCCTTCTTAAACTCAATGTGGTCAGTCCCCAGGTGTACCCTCAAAAAATACTTGTAACCTACAACATAGCTACTGTAGTCATCCACTGTGCCATGGCATCAGGAGGCACAGAAGACTAACAAACAAGATGATCTGCAATATGCTCAAAACCTATATCCTAAGAATTCTCCTTATGCTGCTTCTGCTCTCTGGTAATGTTCACCCTAATCCAGGACCGTCTGGCCTGACAGTGCATCCCCTGAACAGGAAGGAAGGGTCCCTCACACTCACTTCCATCAATGCCTGTAGCCTCCTCAACAAGTTTTATAACCTCCATACATGGATTCAACAACACAAGCCTGATATCCTCTCTGTTGTTGAAACTTGGCAAACCCTAGGACTCCAGACACTGCAGTTTCAATCCTTGGTTATTCCTCATTCAGACAGGACAGGTCTGCAAAATGAGGTGAGAGCTGTGCCATCTACCTAAGGGATACCTACATGGGCCACATCATTTCCTCCCCTATCCAAGGCTCCCCATTTCAGATCCTCGAGATTTAAAGTTCTACTTGGGGCCCACAATAAGGAACTTACTATAATCTCTGTGTACCTACCCCTAAGGACCAAGACGTTGGCTTCAATGGTGTAATGGAATACCTAAGAAGCCTGCACCAAAACTTGGAGATAATTATCTTGGGAGACTTTAACATAAACTGGCTTTTGCCTGAGGCCAGCATTTATAAGGATGGTATCATGGCACAACACCTCACACAGCTTGTCCCTGCTGCCTCCAGGTGTAACTATAAGACTGGGACATTCACCCTTCTTGATTGGATTCTGTTAAACTGCCCTGAACAAATCTCTCAGGTTTCAGTACTCCATGACTCAATAAGTGATGACTCACCTATCGTCTGCTCCAAGGCTAACAAACTCTACAAGCCCCCTCCTAAGCTAATACACACAAGGGTACTTAAACAAGAGCATCTCCAGCTGCTATAATCCCATCTATGCAACCTGGACTGGACACCAATTGAAACAATCAATGATACTAAAAAAGCAATGGACTTGTTCATCAACCGCTTCACAGTGGCCTGTGATATCTATGCACCCCAAAAAAGATTAAGGTCAAAGGCAGGACAAACCCATGGATAACCGCTGAGCTTGTGGCATGGCTGAAACACAGGGACCACCGCTGGTACTGTGCTCAAGCAACACCTACGCAAGGGAACATACAAAAATACAAAGCTGCCAGAAATGACTGCACTCGAGCAATTCGGAATGCTAAAGCAAACACTTCAAGGAGTCACTAACCAACTCCTGGGGTAATGGTAAAAATGTCTGGAAGGACCTGAAAGAACTTACAGGCAAGGATCCAAAGGCACCACTCACTATGTTCAGCTTCGATGGAATACCAACACTTGACCTTGGCACTATTTCCAATACTTTCAACAATGCATTCTCCAACCTGGGCAGTGTCCTTCCACCAAACTTCTTTGATGCACCTTTATCCGCTACCCCCCATAACACCTCACCACTATTGCACACAACTCCACAGTTCTTCTTTAAAGAGATACCAACACATGTAGCCAGAACCTATATCAGCAAGGCCATCAGAAATACTGGGTACAGTGGTGACTCCCTGGACCTGAAGCTGATCTTGCTTGTCCTAGATGAAATCCTTGAACCCCTGACTAAGATCTTCAACCTCTCCCTAAGACTGGAGCAATTCCTCTCGCTCTGGAAGCTGGCCACTATCACACCAGTACATAAAAGCAGAGATAGGGCCCTGCACACCAACTACAGGCCCATCTCACTCCTCCCACCCTTATCTAAAGCCCTTGAACGAATTGTCTCTGACTAATTAGTTGAATTCCTAGATAAGTATGAAGTACAATGCCCTGAGCAGCATGGCTTCAGAAAAGGGCATAGTACCACCACAGCGCTGTTGGAATTCACAAGTTTCATCCATGCCAGGCTTGACCAAGGGAACTGTGTGGGGGCAGTAATTATTGACCTAACAAAGGCTTTTGACACTGTAAATCATCCACTCCTACTCAGGCAACTGTCTAATATAGGTCTCTCCAATGATATTCTGCAATGGTTCGCCAGCTACCTTGGAGGCAGGGTCCAATGCATTAGGATTGCCGGTGTCATCTCAGATGTAAAGCCAGTCCTCTCTGGAGTCCCACAGGGGTCAATACTGGGACCCCTACTCTTTTCCCTTTTTCTGAACAGCCTCCCCAGCATCTGCCACCAAGAAATTCTGCTCTACATGGACGATGCAGTCCTGTTCACAAGCCACCATGATGTCAAACTCCTGGAACACCAGCTGCAGCTAGATTTTAAGCATATTGAAGACTGGCTGAGCACACATAAACTCATCCTTAGCCATAGCAAATCTAAAGTCATGACATTCTGTCATGCACGGAGCAAGTTCAGAACTCTGCCCCTTTCCATCAAGAATGATTCCGGGACTTCACTTGAATATGCCTCTGAGTTTAAGTACCTTGGTATCACTCTGGACAGTACCCTCTCCTACGATCATCACATTGACAATATAGCAAAGGCCGCCAACATGCGTATTGGTATTCTCCACAAAGGCAAGCACTGTATGACTACAGATTCCCTTAGATTGGCTATCTACAGCTCTGTCACTTCCGTCATTGACTGCGGTCTTGCCATCTATGTGTCTGCCTCTACAACTGCCCTACGCAGTATATCAGTGTCGCTAAACAAAGCCTGCCGGCTTCTAATAGGTACTGCCCGCCTAACACACACCTGTGACCTGTATGCCCAAGCTGGCTGGTTTCCACTACATAGTCGAATACAATACCAGATCTGCCTGTTAACTAAAAAAGTACTCCTCAGGCTCGTGCCCACAGGTGTTGAAAAGCTCCTTACTACCCATTAAAGCACCCAGCATACTCGTAGTACCCAAAATCAAACCTTCAAGGTTCCCAGGTGCAGGACAACAATGGGCCACTGGGCATTTATGCACAGAGCTCCTCAGTGGTACAACACCCTCAACAAAGAAGCACTTTCTTCTGCTTTGCTTGGACCCTTCAAAAGGAATCTCTGACTCTACCTCACCTCAACAAGGCAATGTGACTGCTTCTCCTAATGGGGCTGGCTCTCCATCCACCTGGCCCTTCTGACCTGTGACCCATAACCATTAGCTACGAACCAACTGCTCCATGGCAACTGCTGTTCTTGCCCCACCCAGGCCCTCCCCACCTCTCAAGCTCCCCACACACCACTCCTGCCCTTCCCCCATCTTTCACCCCCTCCCTCCACTATTGCACCTCCCAGACACCTGTCTCTTTATCTCCACTCTTCCTACACTACCTCTACCCATCCATCACTCCGACAGAGGCCCCTCAACCTGCCCACCTCTTCCCTTCCCCTCCCACCCTGCTCTCCCAACGGTCCCTCCTGAATAGTTTTCTTTTACTCTGAGATCTCATTTAAGCTGCCCACTGCATTCTCCCTACACTTATGACTCTAACTGTAAAAATGTGCTAATTGACTGTAAATCATTGTCTACCTTTGTATGTATGTTACCCTCCATCCTCTGATGTGGAACCTTTGTAAATGAGCAGTTCTTGCTCGAAGGTATTTGTAATCCTAGAGTTTAATAAATAAAAACCAAAAAAATATTTACAAATAAAAAAAAAATTGAAAAAAAGGATTACTATATAATAAACCAACTTTTAACAACTTAGAAATTCAGCTTATGTTGAAAAATAATGCTAAAATAATCTCGAAAGTGTATTCTTTATTACAAAATAAAAAGAGTGATATATTGAATATTTTAAAACAAAAATGGGAAGGCAAACTTAAGACCCAAATCATGGATATAAAATGGTTACAAATTATAAATTTTAAGAATATGGGATTATTATCCATGAGACTGATCCAAATATACTTTAATATCATACACAGGACCTATTATACACCTCATAAGCTAAATTTGATGAACCCTCAGTATCCAAATCATTGCCTTAGATGTAAAAATGTAAATGCTACTCTAGAACATATGCTTATTAATTGCGAAATGTTAAATTCTTTTTGGCAAAAAATCATAGAAGCTATCTTTAAGATAACGGCTGTGAAAGTCAAAAAGAATATTGAAGGCTTGTTTCTGACTATCGGCTATTTATCTGAATAAGTGAGTCACAGTCCAAAAAGCTTAATAGTGTTGGCCATTATTAATGCTCATAAATGTTTATTAATGAGAGGAAGGATCCTTCCCTGCCAGATAATCAAATGTGGTTAAATCTTTTGGTTGATGTTTATAAGATTTAAAAAATACAATACTATTTATATAAAAAATTATATGAAATTTGATAAAATATGGCATCCATTTTAAAATGTTATATCATCAAGAAATTGTTTATAAAATTATTATCAGAATTTAAGAGAAAAAGAAGGAGAGGTGAAGAAAAAGGAAGGGGAAAAGTGGAAAAACAAAAATAAATGTGTAGTATTGTTAAATTGGAAAAATAAAGGCAGAATTATTGTCACACTTAAATTCTATGGGCAGGATATTTAGAGGGGTTGCGCATGGCGCAACTGCAACCCACTGATGTGCCCCGGCATGATATTCAAAGGGGGATTGAGCCTGGCACAGATCCCGATGTGCCAGAATGCATCAGTAATGTATGTGGCGCAGGTGGGGGGGGGGCGTGCCCATGCATACTCCGCACATCCCGATATTCAGCCCGGGATGTGCTGAGCCCATGCATGCACAACCCCTACTTGCACTGCACACAGGTGAGCCAAAGAAAAAAGGTGCAACAGCTGGCCACCCACAGGTGAGCTGCCATATTGCAGGGCACAACCGGCAGCTGCCACCTGTGGGTGGCCACCCTGAGCTCCAGCGGCACCTTTGTGATGGTGCCCCCATGCCGTCATGGGCATTTGTAGATAATAATAGTCCCATATCCCTGGTGATCCAGTGGACCCTTTGTGTCCATGGGTGTGTAGTAAAATAACAGTCCTTTATCCCTGGTGGTCCAGTGGACGCTTCGCAGCCTGATCGCGAGGCATCAGTAATAAATAATGACACACAATCTAACCCTGGTGGTCCAGTGGTACCCCTCCCAACCTGCACTAAGCCCCACTGCCCTGCTCCCCGGTGGCTGGCTCCCACCACTTGCCGCCCTGGCGCTGCCCGACTGACTCCATATGGTAGGGCTGTACGCCCATTGGTCCACAGCGTGAGTCAATGGGAGTGCAGCCCATACGAATGGCTGCACGCATTGGCTCATGCTGTGGACCAATGGGCGCACAGCCCTACCATATGGAGTCAGTCGTCGGGCAGTGGGGCGGCAAGCAGGTGGGGAGCTGCCACCCACCACTGACTGGGGGGAGTGGGGCAGTGGGGCTCTCTGGGTAGGTGGGGAGGGTGGTACCGCTGGACCACCAGGGTTGGATTGGTGTGTCATTATTTATTACTGACTCCCACAATCGGGCTGTGAGCATTCCACTGGACCACCAGGGATATAGGACTGTAATATTTCAACATATGCCCATGATCGGGCTGCGAGCAGTCCACCGGACCACCATGGATATGGGAGGGTAATTTTACCGTACTTCTGCCCATGATCGGGCTGCGAGCGGTCCACTGGACCACCAGGGATATGGGACTATTATTTATCTACATTTGCCCGCGATCTGGCTGTGTGTGGTCCACTGGACCACTAGGGATATAGGACTGTAATATTTCAACATATGCCCGCGATCGGGCTGCAAGCGGTCCACTGGACCACCAGGGATATGGGAGGGTAATTTTACCATACTTCTGCCCACGATTGGGCTGCAAGCAGTCCACCGGACCACCAAGGATATGGGACATTTACATTTCTTTCATATGCCCACTATCGGGTGTCAGAGCATGTTGCTGCTTGTGCAGGGGGCATCGGTCCCTAACGGCTGCAGCCTGGCAGGGTGCCAGGTGCAAGTCGCCAGGGATCGGCGCACCTGCATGCAAATGGGGACATGATGACATGCAAATGGTCCCATTTGTGCCTTGCATTCATTATGGCCCCATTTGCATATGCACTTTTGAATATCGCGGTGGTTGCACCTGTCACAATGGCACTTGCACTAGCGCATCCCCCTGCTCCACTCTGGCCACTTGCGCTGGCACAGTGCCACTGTGCCATGTGCACTGTGGGTGACCAAGGTGCAATTTTCAATGATGCTGTGCCATGGCGCAGCTCTGTTGAATATCACCCTGTCACACCTCTCGCATCAAGTTGCGCTTGCGCAACGCATACAAGCCTGGCGCGAGTCTGACTATCTGGCCCATATGTATATATGTGATCTTGTATGATTATTTTACTAAGCCTGTCTGTTTGAAGTTATATTGTCTCTTTATACTAAAAAAAAAAAAAAAAAAAAAAGCATTCTATCCTCTATACCCTGTACGAAGGTGGCTTCATGCACACTTTCAATAATCAACTGTAACAGCTCCACTTTAAGAGCATTCTATCTACTAAGATCAGCAATCTTCAATTTCTAATACTACCCTGAGGTGCACCTCTACCTAGGGCCTATTACCTGGAGTACTCCACTCAAAAGAACTCTATAGGATGTCACTACAAGACACTACATATGTCATAAAATGCAGTTCATGCACAGTAGGGCTATCTTTGTCGCCGAGAAGAAACTGGGTTGCAGAATATAGAAACACAAGGGGGACAACTTGGCTGACTGGCTGGAATGATTTAAGAACTAAGGGAATGCAGAGAGGAATTTGAACAGGCCATGAGTTCTTGACCACACCCCTCCTCTCTAGGGTTGCCAGAATTTCAGAACAACACAAAGATTTCCTCAGCTCAAAACCCACTGAGGGCCGCCGGAATTGAGACAAAACAGATCCGGCCACAGTCCACTTCTGGATTGCCAGAAGAAAGAGAAGAAGATGCTGAACAACCAGCCACAGCCCACTTCTAGACTGCCGGAAGATGAAGAAGATACAGAACACTCAGCCACGGCCCGCTTCTGGACTGCTGGGAAATGAAAAAGATGCAGAACCTCCAGCCACCGCTCACTTCTGGACTGTCGGAAAATAAAGAAGATGCAGAACCTCCAGCCACAGCCCACTTCTGGACTGCCAGGAAATTAAGAAGATACTGGGAAAAGGAAGTCTGTGAAACGTGGGAAAGCAACAGGGTTCTGGGCACCAAGGCCAGATGAGCAAAGGACTGATGTAAAATAAGAAACAGGACAATGATGCAGGGTATGGAAACAGAAGATCTGGATGGTACTTTGGTATGGATGACAAAACAAGAAAATGGATGGCAAACTTTGTACGGGGCCAGGCCATACACTGGGAACTGGAGAGAGGAAAATAATAAACAGGACGTTGCAACTGAGACCACTGTGGCACGATTCTTCAGGAAGTTGCTGTTGACTGCTTCGGAAATATACTGAGAGATGATTTCTGAAGAATTGAGGAAGATTGATTTGGATACACGTTGGTGGAGTGACTCTGTAAACTTGCTGAAGACTGATTTGAATACTTTATGACACTGAAATGCTGGCAACAAAGCAATACTGGCAACAAAGCAATACTTTCTGGCACTGAAATGCTGGTACAATGCAATACAAGGATAGTCTGGCTCTTTTACTGTTCGTAGGAATAAGAACTATGCAATGAAAGTCTCAGTTCTTATTGCAGTGGTCAATTATACAGTCTTAATGTCCAGACCACAGTAGATAAACAGGCACTTTACTATTCTGAGTGAACCCTAGCTTCAGTAAACCTAACTACCAGCGGTCCCTCTAGCTAGATCAGGTTCTCCTGTTACTGTGGTTTGGTGTGGCTAGCTAGACTCCTTCAACATCTGGGGTCACTAATGCTGCTGGGCCCCTATAATACCTGGGGGTCTAAATGGCTAGCAGTGGGCCTAACTCACCCCTTTAAGTAGCAGTGGGTCTGACTTGCCTGGTTCAGTATCAGTGGGCCTGACTTGCCCTTTTAAGTAGCAGTGGGCCTAACTCGCCCTTTAAAATAACAGTGGGCCTAACTTGCCCTGTTAGGTAACAGTGGGCCTAACTTGCCCTTTGAAATAACAGTGGGCCTAACTTGCCCCTTTAAGTGCAGTGGGCCTAACTTGCCCCTTTAAGTGCAATGGGCCTAACTTGCCCCTTTAAGTAGCAGTGGGCCTAACTCACCCCTTTAAGTGCAATGTGCCTAACTCACCCCTTTAAGTAGCAGTGGGCCTTACTCACTCTGTTAGGTATCAGTGGACGTAACTCTGTGGCTAAGCCCCTTTTCAATCTGGGCCACCCTCTTCTGGGCCGCTTTAAGAACTGGAACAGGCCTCCCTATAGACCGCTTTAAGAACTGGCACAAGCCTACCTGTAGGCTGCTTTAAGAACTGGCACAGGCCTACCTTGCTTCTGCTTGGTTTAACTTCACCTTGGGGGCACTCCCCAAATATTTAATAGCTCCCACACAGAGCCTCTCTCCCTGACTCCTCAGCTGGGCATCACTATGCCCTGAGCACCAGGCTATGCTAATTTGGCCCTGCCCACTCTCAGCCATTGGCCGCTACACTAAGCACCAAACACTAACAAATAAAAAAAAAAATAAACACTTTTGACTCTTGTTTAGGTGATCAGCACTTAGCTGATGTGCTGCCACCAACCAGGATGGGGAAATGCTGAATCAGGAGATGGGAGACATTTCTGGCAAAGGGAGGGTTTCAGGCAGGAAACCAGGTGACAGGAGACCTTGCGAAGTCCTGGGATTGGCGCAAATAAGGTGGCACTGCTACTGCAGTTTCCAGGGGACTAAAACTGTACTTTTAAAATAAAAATAATAAAACAGGGCACCAAGTCCTTATCAGGAAACAACGTGATGTCTCTTCTGGTGTCCGACAACACCGCAGACCCAACACACATTTAAGTATGCTGTCTTCAGTGACTGGAAGCAGAAGGGTAAACAAGAAAGTCCTCAGGGACAGCTTCAGCCCTCCTGGCAAGCTCTTCTCATCCCTCCTCACTTTCTGTGTCCTCTCTCCTCCACAGTCACCACGATTCTCCCTCAACTGATAAATATTTTTTTTTAAACCTAACACTCTGAGTTCTGGTTCTGGAAGGAAGGGCAGGTGCCACACAGTGGGCATTCCATTTGCTCAGCTTGGCATTCTATATGCTCAGCATGACATTCCATCTGCTCAAGCTGGCATAAAGGGCTAGGCTAACTTTTTACAATTCTGTAGCTATGTACATTTATTTAAACAGGTTTGTGATGACTGGATCAGAAACTGGGCACCTGGGCATGTTCTGGGGCACCTTTCAGAACTGGGTTCCTTTCTATTTTTCTTTTTTGTGCCCTCAACTCCGGGCCACTACACTATTATGCCCTTTACTCTGTCCCAGCCATACCTGAATCCATAAACTGTCTTTTGCACCCATAACCTCTGCTGGAAGGCTGTTCTATGGCTCAACCACTCACTCCATGAAGTGAAGTGAAACTTTCTTGCATCCCTTCCGAATCTTCCCCCCACCAGCTTCCACTCATGTCACCCTGTTTTCAACCCCCCTCCCCCCATTTCTGCTGAACAGCTCCTCCCAGTTTACCTTGTTTATTCCTTACATGAACTTGCAGGTCTCAATAATGTCACCCTTGTCTCTTCTGGCCTTCAGTGAATAAATGTTTTGTGTCTTGAGCCAAGCCTCATAGGATCTGTTCTGTTGGCCCTGAGTCATTTTGATTATTTTGTACTGCACCACCAGCCTGTCTCTGCCTTTCCTCAGGTGGAGTCTCCTGAACAGTGAACAATATTCCAGATGACGTTTCACCAGAGCTCTATAGAGAGGTAACATGAAAATATAAAATTTGTCAGCAGATAAGGACCTCTTGCCTACCTGGTCTGCCCAGTTTGTCCCTGCCTATATTGCCACCACAGACCCTACCTGATCTTCAGTTACTCCCCCCACCCCACTTTTCTACTAAGATTCGTCTGTGTCCATTCCGTGCATGCTTTTTTTTTTTTTCTTTTCCATTGGTTCAGACAGTAAGCTTGAGTCTCATTTCTTTCATTGGTAAAACCTCAGACAGAGTCTCAGCCTTTTCATCATCACATTTACCAAGAAGGGGGATCCAGGAGCTAAAACAATTGTCTCCATGACAAAGCATCCAGCCAGAACTAACTCACTGGATATTAACTAAATAATAGCAATTTTATCTATTGCCAACAGAAATGGTGTCCCGATGTTCCCAAATTCCATTATTTTCCCAATTTTTCTATACCACAATTGTTCAAGTTTTGACATACCTTTTATTAAATTCAACCACGTTTTAAACGCAGGTGGGTCCGGATCTTTCCACTTCATTAAAATTGCTTTTTTTAGCTACCACAGAAAATAATGCCATTAATCTCCTCTGAGGTTCATCAAGTAAGTTTCTGTCCAATGAATCCCCAGAAGCCTAGTCAAGGCTACTAGCTTAATATCTTTATTAAAAGTTAATTTGCAGACCTCTTCTATTTTAGATCAATAATTGGTCGGATAAGGGCATGATCCCACCAAATGAATTAACGTTCCAGAAGTAGTTGTACACCTTGGACATCTATCCGAAATTGTTGGGTAAAATTGGTTCCATTTTTTTGGTGTATAATAAATCCTGTGCAGTGTGTTCATTTGGATCTGCTGAATTTTAACAGAAGATAGTTTATGTATATAAGTGTCTATAGTGTCATTCCATAAATCATCTGTTAGATTTACTCCCAAATCTCTTTCCCATTTGTTTATATTATTAACATCGCCTCTGACCCTTTCTTGCACTCCCCGATATATAAGAGAACTCAATCTCTTCCCGTCTATATTCTCTATCATCATTTTTAACAAGGTTGATGTATCTCCAAATCTAATCAATCCTCTTTTCTTATTCAAATAACTTTTTAACTGATTGTATTGCAAAATATGACTTTTAGGAATATCAGATTGGTTCACTAAACGTGAACATTTTCAAATGTTCCTCCTCCCATACATCTCCTATCTGATGTATCCCTCTCTGATGCCACATTTTAAATTGCATAGATTTGGGTGGAGGAAAATCAAAATTGTTAAAAATGGGTGTATAATCCATAATTGGCCCTTTCTCACCAAAAAAATTTTAATAAAGCCATCCAACTTATACATGTTGTTCTAAAGGTTTCTGGAAGTTCCACTATTTTTCTCTCTGGAATAGAGGAATATAGTAGATTTGACTAAGAAGAATATGATTGTACTGCACTTTCTATTGACATTGATATGGGTATATCGCTATCTCTTATTTTAATCCAGTACCACCCCTGAGCTGTTTGGGCTGCCAGATGATAATGATAGAAATCAGGCAACAACTGACCGCCCCTGTCTTTTGGTAGTACTAATGTCTTCCAGGCTATTCTGGAATTAGAATGTTTCCACAAGAAATTTCTTATTACTATTTTAAGACGTTTAAAGAAACTCTGAGGCACCTGTATCGACAAAGCTTGGAACAAAAATAGTATTTTAGGAAGTATTTGCATTTTTATTAGATTTATTTTACCAATTAACGTAACAAATAAAGAATTCCATTTTAACAAATTTTGTTCTATCTTCATAATACATGCCACATAATTAGCCTTAAACAAATCTGAAATATCCGCTGTAATGTTAACTCCTAAATATTTTATAGATGTAGTTGAAATTTGAATTTGAAAATTGGTTGTTGAATTTGAATATTTTGTTTTAATTTTAATATGACAGTTTTCACCCAATTGATTTTATATCCTGAAAATATACCAAACTGAGTTGTTTTTGCTATCACACAGGGAATAGGAAGCAATCTTTGTTAAATAAAACAATATATTGTCTGCATATAGACTAATTTTATGTTGCCTATCACAAATTCTTATACCTTAAACTTTCAAATCTTCCCTGATTACTATTGTAAGTGGCTCAATAATCAACTTGAATATTAATGGGGACAGGGGGCACCCCTGTCTAGTACCTATCGCCCAATTGAAATTTCCCTGAGACTATATTGTTAACCTTTATTACTGCCCTAGGAGCTTCATAAAGGAGTCTTATCCATCTGTTGAGCTGTACACCAAAGCCCATTCTCCCTATTACAGCTAAGATATAAGGCCATTCTATCCTGTTGAATGCTTTTTCTGCATCGATAGCCATTAACACCACATCATCTTGTTTATTAAGCGCCACAATATTTAAAGTCCACTTAACATTCTCCATCAAAAATCTTCCTTTAATAAATCCATTCTGATCCTGATGGAGTAATGTAGGTACTATATCCTTGAGCCTCTTAACTATAATTTTCGTGAAAATTTTGTAATCTGTATTCAATAGGGAGATGGGCCTATAGGATACACAGCTCAGTGGTTCTTTATCCTTTTTAAAAAATACCTTTATTATAGCATCTTTAAAGGTTTCAGGAATTCTTTGGGCCTGGATAAATGATGCAAACAATTCCCTCATGGGTTCAACTAACATGACACTAAGTTGTTTATAAAATTCTGCACCAAGGCCATCAGGGCCTGGTGCCTTACCCATAGCTAAGTCTTGAATTGCTTCCCCTATTTCCTGCGTGGTAATTGGCATGTCCAATATATTACATTCTTGTTCAGAGATCTTAGGTAAGTTAACTGCATCTAAAAAAACTCCCATAGCATCCTTTGCCTATTCTTCTTTATATTCTGTGGAGTAAAGCTTTTTATAAAATTGAACAAAACATTCATTTTTGTCAGCAGGTTTATCACAGATATCCCACTGTACATTTTCACCCTATCAACTGAGTTTTGTGCTTGGTCTTTTTTTATTTGCCAAGTTAGGAATTTCAGGGGCTTATCTGTCATAAAATAATAATTAGCCCTAGTATTATACATCAAATTCTCTGTCTTCTCCAAAACCAGATTATCATAGTGTGCTTTTTTATGCATTAGTTCTTGATATATATATTGGGATCAAATGAAGTACTATGAATCTGTGTTAAAGTGCTTATTTCCTTTTCTAACTGTAATACAAGTTTTGTTCTATTTTTACACTCACATGTAGCCAATCTTTGCATATACCCCCTAATATACACTTTAAATGCCTCCCATATTATAGGTGAAGTTTCCTGTGCCTTATTAAATTCAAAAAATTCTGTGCACATTCCAATTATTTTTTCCCATGACCCAGGCTTACTCAACATACTTAAATCCATTGCCCAACTCTTTTGAGAGCTATAAGTTTCCAATATTTCCAACATTAATAAACATGGAGAGTGGTCAGAAATTACTAAGCAGGAATATTTAATTTCATGCACTCTATATAGCATTGTTTTGGATAATAAAAAAATATATATTCTTGAGTAAGTCTTTCGAACCACTGAAAAAAAAGAGAAAACATCTCATGTAGTAGTTTTTTCACACCGGGGTCTATTAACCCTAGATCATTCATGAAAGTATTTATTACACTACGGATGGTTAAGTGGGTCTTGTCAAGGACAGTTGTTTTAGCTTCATGATGCATTACCAAACTGAAGTCCCTCCAATCAAGAAGGGGGCTTCAAATTCAGAGAGTGCAAGAAAAAACTCAGAGAAGAACCTGGGGCAGTTTTGATTGGGAGCATATATTGTTGCATAGGTGAACTTAATATTATATAATTTTAATGCCAAAATCAGGTATCTACCTTCCTTATCCAAGTAAACTTTATTAACAATTGGTTTCTGTTTTTTTCTATGAAAAGCAATTAGGACTCCCCTGGCATTGTTTGAATATTCAGTATAATACACCTTACCCCATCTATTTTCAAACCATGTAATATTTTCTTTTGTTAGATGAGGTCTCTTGAAACATTACCAGGTCCAAATTTTTATATTCCATGTGTTTTATTACTTTAATTACTTTAGATCTATTCAATAAACATTTAACATTCCAAGTGGCAATTTTATATAACTCTATCATGGAGACAAAAGTTCTGAATCAAAAAGCTCCCGGATCCCCTTATTCAAGCCAATTTGTTTTTCCAAATTCAATTCACTAATAAGTATTAATACTGAAAAAGACAGAGACTGAAAAATTATTATAAAGTCCCTAAACCCATAGTCCCCTTCCCCTGCTTTCCCCTGTACCCTCCCCTGTTAAAAGCCTGTGCACGACAGAATGGCTGAAGAGACATCCTGTTATGCCAGAAAGATCAGAACCAGACCTATAGGGACACCCAGCCCAGAAAAGAAAAACAAAAACAAACAAAAACTATACTTTTCCTTTTTCTCTCCCCCGGTTCCCCTCTTCCCTCCTTATGTTTCCTTTTTAGTCATTTTTTCTCTTTCCCCCATCTCCTGCATCTACCTTCTTTCTCTTTCTTCTCTCCATAGAAAAAAGGGGGGGAGTGGGGGAGTATCTCCATCTTACTACTAAGCTGATTAGGTTTGTGCCCATCTCTTTCCCCTTTTTCCTTATATATATATATATATATTAATCCCTCCATCCGCTAACTCCATCTCCACTCCTTTTCCACTCCCTCTCTTTGTAACTTCCCCTCCCTTCTTATTCCTAAATTGCCTAGCAAAAAATAAAAAAAATAATACATTGTAATCATTATCAGAATCTAATAAGTATCGGCGGGGGGGGACACCTTACTACTGCTTCCATTCACATAGTAACCTTAACTAACCCATTCCACCCTCTTAAATTCAAGTGTCTCCATATGCCATATTATAAGCTTCCATGGTATCTACTGATGATTCATATGTGTGTAAACGACCATTAACAACAAAACAAATTTTTGCTGGATATAGCATGGAGAACCTTATCCCCTTCTTAAACAAAACCTGCTTTAAGGGGATGAATTTTTTTCTTTTTTTCATAGTACCCACTGACAGGTCTGGGTAAGCATTGATATGCAGATTTTCAAAGTCCAAGCCTTTCATTACTCGGGCTTTTTGCAGTATTGCCTCCTTATGTTGATATTTAAGTGTTT
Source organism: Neoceratodus forsteri (assembly GCA_016271365.2). Classification (NCBI taxonomy): domain Eukaryota; kingdom Metazoa; phylum Chordata; order Ceratodontiformes; family Ceratodontidae; genus Neoceratodus; species Neoceratodus forsteri. The sequence continues at coordinate 39,653,955 of CM028134.1, forward strand.
TAATAAACACTGTTCTGGGATAGTCCATATTGCCATCCTTTCTAGACCCTGCTCTGTGTGCTCTATCAATAGCTATCTTTTCTTCAGGATATTTATGGTCAAGAGCTGCAGTAACCACTCCCTCCAGTACTTTAAATAATCGAATATTAACTTTCCTTGCCCTATCCTTCTGTTTAATAATTTTCAACTGGAGAGCTTGCAGTTGTCTTTCTAATTCAAGTATTTTTGGTGGAGCAGCAGCAGCAAAATCTTCCACCTGTGAGACTCTCCCCTCTAATTTCTCCATCCTGCTTGACAAAGTTTGCAATTTGGTATTCATTTCATGCAGCGTGCCTGTAACATTTGATAATGCCCCTTTGATATCCCTCAAGGCTTCTAGCACTTCATTTTTAAGCAGGAAACAGCTTGTAATATTTCAGCTTTAAATTTTAACTCTTTTTCTACTTCCAACAACCCAATAGGCTCCATTATTGGAGTGTTTTCAACCTCAGAGCTTAACCCAATTGAGCCTTGTAGTGCTGTGTGATTTTGTTCCTGCACTATCAATATTGAACCTTTATTCTGAATTTCAGCTGAAGTACTTGGTAATTGATGGAGTAAATCATTAATCGACTGCACATTTTCCTGCTGCAGATTAGCCTGTTTAGATTCCAGCTCCACAGTTACCACTGCATTTGCAGGATAAAAAGACTCATTCTGCTGATTTTTGCATGAATTTGCAGTTACCTCAGGCTCACAACTCTGCTCCATAGTGCCCAGGTTAGTGGTTTTACTCAGAAATGCCAGAATATTACCTTGAGCCCCCCTAAGATTAGGGGGGATTACCAACAGGGAGAGTAACATGTGCAGAGTCTCTTTCAAAGCCACGAAATCTGGGGAGTCGTGAGGTAGCTCTCTCACTGTTGCCCACGTATTGCGGCTTTTCTTCCTTTCTTTGACTTCACCTCGCAGGCCTGTAATTTCTTTATTTCATCTCACCGACTTTGACATCGCCGGACCTGTACCCATAGATTACCAAGCATAACTGCCACAGGGAAAGGAGTGAGTTGTACAAAACAAGAGTAGGAAGAACAAACAAAAGACGAAGAACCACTCACCGGGGAAAGGAAATACGAGGGTAGACAAGGGGAGAGGCATTCATCCTCTTCATTTCAACGCTGGGTGTCTCAAAGGTCTAGTGCAACCGGCATTTGCTTCACCCAGCCATATTGGAACGGTCAGCATAATGACGACAGACCTTCCTCACGGGTGCCCCATCTGGTCCATCTCATGCATGCTTGAAGCCCACTACTGTCTTTTCTCCCAAAACCTCCGTTGGTAGACTGTTCCAGGTGTCCACCACTCTTTTAGAGAAGAAGTACTTTCCCATATACCTCCTGAGCTTCCCACCTTCTAGCTTCATTGCATGACCCCTTGTCCTGGTGCACCTTTTCCTCTGAAAAATACTCCCTGCCTGTACCTTGTTCACCCCAAAGGGATACTAATAGGTCTCTTTCATGTCCCCCCCTTCTCTTCCAGAGTGTACCTATTGAGATCCCTCAGTCTATTTTCATCGGGTTTTAGATGCAACCTCTGCACCATTTTAGTTGCCCTTCTCTGGACAGCTTCTACCCTGTGTATGTCCTTCCTGAGAAGTGGTCTCCAGAACCTGGACACCATACTCCAGGTGGGGTCTCACCAATGATCAATACCGTGGTAATGCCATCTCTTTACTTCTGCTTGTGATTCCCATCCCTATGTAGCCCAGCATCCCACTGTCCCTGCCTACTGTCTTGTTGCACTGCCCCACCACCTTGAGATCATCAGATATGATAACCCCCAAGGTCTCTTTCATGCTTTGTTGCCATTAATAACACCCATGTTACACACCACCCTTAGGGTTCTGTGCCCTAAATATATGATTTTGCACTTTTGTTGCACTGAAACCCAGCTGCCATACCATCAACCACACCTTAAGGTTTCTCAGATCTCCACTCATTCTCTCCACCCCCTCTGGAGTATCTACCGTAGTGCAGATTTTTGTGTCATCTACAAAGAGGCATATCTTCCCTTTCAGCTGTTCTGTAATGTTGCTTATGAAGACATTAAAGAGGACTGGTCCCAGCAAAGAGCCCTGAGGTACTTCACTTGTCACTTTCTCCTTGTTAACATGAGTACCATTTATCACCACCCTCTGTCACCTATCCATCAACCAGTTTCTCATCCAGTTTACCATGTTGGGTCCCACCCCTAAACTGCCCAGTTTCCTTATAAGCCTTTTATATGGTATGCTATTGAAGATCTTGCTAAAGTCTAAGTAGACCACATGCCCCCTCCCGTTCAGTACTCTGTTGAAGAAATCAATCAGGTTTATCTGACATGCCCCCCCCCCATGAATCCATGCTGCCTCAGATCTAGTAACTCACTGGATTAAAGAAGCTCCACTAGCCTTTCTGTTAAAAATTGTTCCATTAGCTTCCCCACCACTGACATAAGACTGACTGGCCTATGGTTGCCAACTTCCTCCCTCCTGCTGCTCTTATGGAGTGGGACTACATCTGCCCTTCTCCAGTCCTCTGGAACTATTCCATCCTGTTTCCAGTGAGTTGTTGACCAGGACTGCCAGAGATGCAGTCAGTACCTCCCTGAGCTCCCTTAGTACCCTTGGATGTATCCCGTCTGACCTCATAGCCTTGTCCACTTTCAGATTTTCAAGTCCTCTCGGGACTCTTTCCACTGCAAATGGACTTGTGTCCCCCTTCCTCCTGCCAGTGTTCCTGCCATTACTATGAGGTCCATCCCCCTCACCCTCCACTGTGAAGACTAAACAGAAGTGCATGTTCCTCCTAACTGGATAGATGACATATATTATATCACCACACAAGTACAACTGGAAGCAAATAAACTGTATGCACGTCTAGAGGGCCCCGCCCCCAATTTAATTATTCTATATATTGCACACCTGCAGCCCTGTCCCCTAATTCATGTCATCAAAGTGATCTTTTTAGGGGTGGGTTGCAGCATTTGGTGGCTGCTCAGCTCGTACTAGGAAGTTACAAGCCAGGCATACAAATGTAAGTTTCTCTTTTATTACTTTTCAAAACAATTCACAAGTAGGCTTAATTAGCTCCTGGGGCAGGCAACTCCTTAGCATGAGTCACCTGCCCAAGACTGCAGATCACGTCAGCTGCTCTTTAAGTATGACATTTTCCCCTTGTGATGTTTTTTCATAGTCAGTTATTAGAATATCTCTTTTGAGACCAGTACAATAGTTATGTATCCCTCCTAGTGGTTGATGTTAAGGGAAATGATTAAAGCCTGGGCTAACACTGCATTGCTTTTAATACTTTGGCCATGGCTTGTTAAAACTAAGATCTGCTTTTTTCTACAACAAATAAAAGTGGCCTCATAGTCTCTTCAAGTTAATGTCCATATATTATCAGAACAGAACAAAATTCTGGGTAATTTAGATCACACTGTTCGGATGTGTGACAGTATAAATGACTCCAGCCCCTGGGATGTAGTCTTTTTACTGCCATGAGGAGAAATAACTTCTACTACTGCTGTCTGTCATTTTAGAAAATGAAGTGAAAAAAAAATCTGAAACCAAGAGAAACCTTCAACTTAATGCACTGACCTTTTTTAAACCCTTTTTCTTATCTTTTTTCAGTAGAAAAAAAGTCAGCCTTTGCACAATAGTAATTGATTAAATCTATGCACATCTTGCAGTTTCAGATTATTAGTTCTGTCAAGCTGTTTGGAAGGGTGTGCAGTCTGGACGTTTTGTATGTCATCTGTGTAAAGGCACTGTCAGTGAAAGGATAACAAGTGTATTTGACTCCCTGCCTCACAGTAGCATAAAATAATATGTATGTGTGTGTATTTGGGAGTGGATGTGTGAGTATATATGTGAGTGTGTGTGTGTGTGTGTGTGTGTGTGTGTGTGTGTGCGTGCGTGTGTGTGCGTGCGTGTGTGTGTGTGTTGGGGGGGGATTAAATAGTTCTTCTTATCACCTGGCTTTTCCCCATTTAGTACTCATTCCAACCTTTATCTCCAGATGTGCTCCATACTACGCTAGCTGAGGCTGTGCAGTGTCACAAAAAGCTTCCGAACATCAATTAATCTACCATTGCTAGCCAAGGAGTACAGCATCAAGTCATAGCAACATAGCAATATTGTAATTTCAGGTTGGAAGGGACTCTACGTCAATCAGATCAGCTCCTCTGCTTTATAAGACCACACTGTTACACTGCTTACTCTGTGATTCCCTTGATAAAGAGAACATTATCCAGGCTTACTTTGAAGGCCTGCACTGTTTGCATGGTCACTCTCTTCACTGGTGGGCTGTTACAAAGGTTGCCACCACCTAGGAGAAGTGCCTGCTAATGTTATCCCTGAATTTTCCACCTCTGAGCGTTGGAGTATACAGTATCTCCACATCCTGCTGACTAGATTAGACATTTCCATTTGTTCAGCTCTGTTGATACCCTTTAGGATGTGGAAAACAGAGATTATGTTCCCCTTCTGCTTCCATTTCTCCAGGGTAAGCATATTAAAGGCCTCCAGTCTCTTGTCCTGGTTTTCATCTTCTATACTGCTGATCATGTTGGGGGCCCTGCATTGCACACTCTCTACTGACTCCATATTTTTTTGTAATTGGGCACCAAGAACTGCACACAGCCCTCCAGACGGGCCTAACCAGGGCCTTATTAAGAAACATAGAAACATGGAAACATAGGGCTGGATTCACAAAGCAAAATGGGACTAAGTCCCACTCTGCAATTCCAGTTGCAGACCGAAATCTCCGCAGCTGCAGAGATTGCTATTGACATCCGCCGCAAATACAGAAGGATGTTATGGCTGGTTCCACTGGTCATAACATATTTCTGCAGCTGTGGGGATTTCTAAGGAAACACCACTCACAAGATGCAGTAAATTGTGGAGCTCATCATAAACTGGTTCCACCTTTGTGAATACAATAGCTGTGGGAAAACCTATGGCTCCGCAAGTTTTAACCCACTTGCACCAGGTTTTTCCCACAACTGAGGGAGTTTCGGGGGCTTTGTGAATCCAACCCTTAGAATCTGTTGGCAAAAAAGGACTGCTTGGCCCATCCAGTCTGCCCAGATGTTTCCTGCCTATTCTACCTCCACAGACCCTATCTGGTCTCTGTTGACCCTCCCACCTCCCTGCATCTTACCTAATATACCCCTATGTTTCTCCCAGCCATGCTTGAAGCCCCCACTGTTCTAACCTACACCTCTTCTGCTGGCAGTCTAGTACAAGCATCTACCACCCTTTCAGTGAATAAATATTTGCTCACATCACTCTTGAATTACCAACCATCCTCCAGCTTCATAACATGCCCGCTGATCCTGTTCTCCCCTCTGTAGTACTGGTAGACCTCTTTTATCTTCTCCAGGAAGTGCATGTTGAGATCCTTCAGTCTCTCCTTGTAGGTCTTCACATGCAAACCCTGTGCCAGTTACCCTCCTGTGCACCACCTCCAATCTGTCTGTGTCTTTCTAAGGTGCAGTCTCCAAATCTGTACACAGTACTCAGGTGGGGCTGCACCAGTGAGCAATACAGTGGCATCACCACCTCCCTCCTGTTGGAGGTACTTGTCCCTATCCACCCCAGCATGCCACTAACCCTACCCACTTCCTTGCCACACTGCCCTGCCACTGTCAGGACCTCAGATGTGATAACCCAAGGTCCCTTTCCTGCCTAGTGACTGTCAATACCTTGCCATCCATCCTATTCTCAAAGCAGGGGTTCCTATGCCCAGGTGCAAGCTTTTGCATTTTTTTTGGCATTGAACCCCAACTGACACATTTTTGATGACTCCTCGAGTTTCCCAAGATGCCTGCATATTTTTTTCACCCTTTTGGTGTCATCTGCCAAAAGTCTTAGCTTCCTTTCCAGTTTTTCTGCAATGTCCTCTATGAAGACATTGGTCCCAGTAATGAGCAATGTGGTACTCCGCTAGTCACTACCCTATCTTTCGAGTGAGTGCCATTAACCATCACCCTCTATCTCCTATCCATTAGTCAGTTTCTAACCCAATTTACCACTTTGCATCCAACTCCTAGGCTGGTCAATTTCATAATCAGCTTTCTGTGTGGCACACAAAAATCCAGATAAGCTATGGCTACTGCCCTCCCCTGACCTTTTCCCTGGTTAGCCAGTCAAAGAACTCTATCAAATTTGTTTGGCATGATTGCCACACAGTCAACTTTCCTCATGTAACCAACTGGTTTTACTGGGAGCAAAAGCACTAGTGTTTTCATTCAGAAGAAGGTGGTCAGTCATGAAGGAGGGTGGGTTGTCTGACTGGTTCAATAATGCCCCCTTTGCCTTCTCATCTGCTTACCATTTGGGATACAGTTACTAGATTTTGCGTGCTATGAGAGAGGAGGTGCTGCCTGGGGGGGGTGGGTGGGAAACATGTTAATTTAATAGATTTAGCACAAATAAAAGGACAGCTGGACATGGAGGCAGGCGTTCTGTGCCAGCCTCCTATTTGAGAGATTTTTTAATTGTTGATCGGGGATGAATTCTGACAGAGGGTGGGGATGAGGGAAGGGGTTGTATATCATACACAGGCTGTTTCTTTCTACTTTTTTTAAATTTCTACCTGAATAACAAATACAAATATGTGAATATTTGGGGTTCCAAATATAAATTCAACCTTAATATTCGGCATAAGGTATTCACACACCCCTGTGGTCAGCTGTCTGAAAAGCAGCACTTTCAGGGACACTGAGGATTTTACATCAAGGGACAAGAATAGTCACTACAAGGGACAGAAGTGGGCGCTACTAGGTTGGGGGAGACAGGTAGGAGGATGCACAGAGGGTTGGAATTTTTTTTGGTTATTTTAAGAGTTTGGGGGAATGGGGTTTCTGAGACAGACTTTCTTGGGGGGTCAGTAATGTGTATCAGCAGTGGGATTAGACACCCCAGCTGCCAGACTGGGGTGATGGTGGCGAATGCACAGAAATGGGTGAGGCATACACCCCTGCACCCAAATGCGAAATCCACCCCTGAATGTTGCAGGACTTTATGGCTATTTTAGCTTGAGAAGTTGGCAAAAATGTTACTGTGACCTAAAAAAAGATTAAAAAGCAACAGTAAGTTTGAGAGGAGCACGTTGCAAATATTTCACTTGATTACACTAGATATAACATCTTTAAGGCTGCAAGTTACTGGTTTTTGGGACAGAACCCAGAGGGTGGTTGTGGGGGGAGAGTTATCTGGCACCTGAGAGGTAACCAGTGGGGTCCCACAGGGCTCGGTGCTGTGGCTGGTGTTGTTCAATGTCTTCATCAATGACATTGGGGATGGCATTAAAGGCAAAATGTGCCTATTCACAGATGACACCAAGCTCTGCGGGAGAGTAGACACAGCTGAAGAGATACAGGACCTATAGGAATATCTGGAAAAGCTGGGGAGGTAGTCCAGGATCTGGCAGCTTGGCTTCAATGCCAAGAAATGCAAAGTTATGCATATTAGAGCCAAGAATTCCAGGACAGAGTACTACCTGGGTGGAGTCTGAGTATCTGCATCAGAGGAGGAGAAGGACCTGGAAGTGATGATCACTAGTTACCTGAAGCACTCCATCCAGTGCAAGAAAGCAGCAGCAAAGGCAAACAAGATGCTGGGATGCATATATAGGGAGATCAGTAGTAGGAGAGAGGAGGTTATACTGCCCTTGTACAGGTCAGTGGAAAGGCCGCATCTAGAGTATGGAGTTCAGTACTGTGCCCACACCTCAAAAAGGACATTAACCTGCTAGAAAAGGTCCAGAGGAGGGCTACAAAGATGATAGTGGGTCAGCAGGGTAAGGCATATGAGGAACGGTCGAGGGCAATAAACATGTACTCCCTGGAAGACAGGAGAGAAGGGACATGATTGGGACTTTCAAGTACTTGAAAAGGGTAAATAAGGTTGATAAGGAGAATCTCTCTAAGCTGAGTGGCAACCATAACACGAGGGGGCACAGTCTTAAGATGGAGGGTGGGAGGGTTAGGAGGGAGGTCAGGAAAGACTTCTTCACAAAGAGGGTGGCGGACACTTGGAATGAGCTGCCAGAAGAGGTCATCTCATTGAAGACAGTAGGCAGCTTTAAGAGAGGCTGGGATAGGCATGGGGGAAGGTAAGGATCATGGGTAGGGAGGATGGGAGGAGTAGGGATGGAGGGTTCATTAGCTCAAACTGTGTACCCTGAAATATGAGCAGATTTGATAGACCAAATGGTCTTCTTCTTCTGTTGGCTTTTTTGCATGTTCGTACATTCATATCTGTACAATAATTTATATGAAATATCTGAACAACTGCATGGGGGTAATTAGCACTGTTTTCAGCACGTTTGTTTTTCTTGTAAGGGGTATTTTGGAGGTGTCATGCTCATTTGTTTTTTTGTCTTACAGTGAGGGTTTGGGTTGTCAGTCAGCTGATCATGATGCCACTCAGCTGCTTGCGGAGTGGTGTTATGCAGATGGTAGGATAGAGGTGATCTGTGGCAGGAGCAGCTCGCTCCTTTCAACTACCCAAAGTTTTCACCCAGCAGGCAGGGAACAATGTCATGATCAGCATCACTGATCACTGGGCTGTCACTGTTGAGCCCACTGCAGCCTGAGCTGCACTAGACCTGACAGTGACACACACCTCTGAAACCCTGTTGTAACAATATGTTTGCTGTGCATGCACATGTAAATATAAAAAATAATGCCATACATAGCACTGGTGGGTGCTTCATAACCTCCCATGTACTACTTTGCAAATTTCTCTTTTGCAAGCACTATGAGGTGGTATGGTGTTTTTAGAAGGACTCCCCAGCCTAACAAGTCATTCTGCATGTGTGCAGATAGAATAGCAGTAACATGTGAATGCAGTCTTCATCGGTTCCACGTGATAATGGTGACTATCAAATGGGCAAGTGCACATCGCTGAAAACAGAGTCAGTGAATGTGCACAACAGCGGACCCTCAGTTACAGAGGGTTCACAATACAAACTCAGGGTGCACTACTAGTACATATTTTTTGCCGGGGGGGACTCTGCCCCCTGCACTTCCCGATCTTTTTATAACCAACTTCAGGGTGGGTCTGACACTGGGGTAGTGGAATAACTACACAGGGGGCTACTCAGGGAATGGGGGACATGGAACCGGGAGATCGGGGAAAGAAAAAAACTTAACTGTTAAGTCCCAATAGGAAAAAAAAAACTTACCATCCCTCATCAGCCCCGAACCCAGTATCTTTTTATTTCCAGGTAAGCACCCTTCCCACTACACTGGACGGCCAGTTGCAAAATCCTTCAGCAAGCACTAACCCTTATACCTGCTTCCTCTTCCTCCTCTTCCAGTCATTCTCCTGCGCCCTCACTATTTTTACCTCCACCGTCACTATAACCCTCCCTTGCCATCCTAGAGCAGTAGCCCACATATCAGGCACTGTAAATGACTCACTCAAAACAGAGTTGCTCATTTTCAATTGCCCATATAATGGGTTACCATCTTCATCTCTCCCAGTTTCTTATTTTGTTTGTTTCCCAAGAGGTAATGGAATAAGTGTTTTGGGTGATGTTTTAGGAGATGACATGACTACAGTGTCAGTGGTCTAAGCCCTTCTCACATTCCTGGTGGTAATAAACCAGCAGAAGGAACAACATACAAATGGAATATGTGGTAATAAACTTGTTTATTACACAAAATCAGACATGTGCCCTAATCAGAGTCTTACCAAAGTAGACACTGGGAGCCAGAGCTTCCCAATACCCCCGGTGTATGAAGACGGTCTCGGGGGAAAACGTGGACATAGACTTATATACTTAGATAATAACCATGGTAACTATTACATTTGTAATATGTTAGATATACAAAACAAGCCCTATTGGCTAAAAGTTAGGTGGCTCCACAGTGTTATCCAAAGATATGGGTAAGTTCATGAAATGGGGCTACCAATGTGCCCAATACTTTGTGTGTTGATTTAAAAAAAATAACAACAGCACTGCAGTCTTGATAAGTTAATTTAAAAGGTAGCCACAAGTACAGATACATTTCGTAGTTTATGAAACCTAGGTGCTCCCATTTTATTTTTATTCCATGTCCAGCTCCAAAATGTCACAGATTTTCCCTAGCAAAATGTGACATGCAAAACCACAGTACATTCCATTACCTCTATGAAGACTTTATTTTAATTGCACTTCAGCAATTTATGTTGAAAACTGCCTCTGGTGTTATCTTTTGTTAATAAAAAAATGTTCACCCTAGTTTTTCAATGCATATAAAATTTCTGGTTCACTCAAAGTTTTGTGTGGCGCGGGCAACCGTGGTGTCCCAGCAAATTGCATTTTTTACATGCTCCCAAATTTTCAACAAAAACATTCAGCCTTTTTTGAGTGGGTGATTTTATTTTGGGATGGGGTCTTAAAAGTACTGCAGGACATTGGTTAGAGAAGGGTGCAGGCAATGCTTTTTTAACTTAAACAGTTGTGTGGTGTCCACCATTGCACATGCAATGTTTGGTGTCCCCATTGCACGTGCAACTCTGAAGGTGCTTTTCTCTGATGTCTGATATGGAGTTATCCCACAACATAGTCCCCTTTTCACTCTTGGATGATAGTGTCTTGAAATGCTTAGTAAAATAAAGTAAAAAGAAAAGTAACATTTTTTTTTCAAGTTAAACATCTGTTGTGTCCACTGCTGCACGTGCAATGTTTGGTGTCCCCGTTGCATGTGCAACATTGAAGGTGCTTTTCTCTCAAGTCTGATATGGAGTTATCCCACAACATAGTCCCTTTTTCACTCTTGGGTCATAGTGTCTTGAAATGCTTAGTACAATAAAGTAAAAAGTAACACTTTTTTTCAAGTTAAACGCCTGTTGTGTCCAATGTTGCAAGTTCAACGCTTGGTGTTCCCATTGCATGCACAACACTAAAGGTTATTTTTCTCAAATCCCTGCTAGGGAGTTATATAATAATCTGGTTCATTTTTGACTCTTCAGTCACAATGTCTTGACAAGCTTATTAAAACTGATCTATTGTGGATTTGAAAAACTGGCCCTTATGTGACACTTTGGTAACCCTTTTTCATGAACTTACCCATGTGCAAAATGTGTAAAATCAGCTAAAATGAGAACAAAGAATTATATATAAAACAGAAAATAAGTGTGGTGTTACATAAATCCACATGATGGCAGTGTAGGCTATACAGTGACTTCTCAGAAGAATAAACAGAGAGCACATACGTGTATTCTCGGTATAATACTTGCAATGCATTACTGGCAATGATAATAGTAATAATATTGGTAATAATCATAATTATGTCCCTGGTGACTTAATCTTGTATGGTAAGTACCGGTGCCCTATATGTTAGTACTAATTATGCATAACATAGCATATAGCATATAGCATAATAGATATATTTGCACAGTGGGTATCCAATAAGGGTGTCGGGACCAAGTGTAAAATTTCCCCCTTTGTTGCCTTACTGAAAAGACAATAACACTATGAGAAAGTAGCGGAAACAGTCTCCATCGTTTATAGACCCGATGCACAAGCCTTGTAAAGGAACTTGAGCTGTTCACTGTGTTGTTTTAGCATATGCAGTAGACAGCAAAAAGTTAGTATCAAAAATATGATCAAAAACAGTTGCATAATAACAAAACCTTTAAAGGTTAACTCTAACCATGTATTAGAAGATGTGGTGCTTAAATCACCATCATGGATAAGGGTGTTAAGGGCTTCTCCATCTTTGGATTGTTGATGTAGATCAGATGTATATCCTTTCTATCTAAAAGTGTTTTCAAAGATAATGTCAAGAGTTCAATTTAAATGTTAAAGATACGTAAATACTGAGATAGAGCAAGCAAATATGCAGGGTCACTGTCAATAACATCTGGTTCCAAGATGGGAACAGGAGTAATCACAGTGTGACCAATAACTGTAGTTTGAGGAGGAATAAAACAGAAATTAGGAAACTTTATGTCACAAGATTTAGAACCATGTGAGAAAGATTTATGATGAGTTACCACGCAGTACCGCCCATCAGAATTATATGACACTTTCACAGTAGGAACCCTCCATTTATGTAGACAAATTGGACAAGTGAAAGACTGATTCGTGAGTCTTGTAGTGAAGCAATGAATCTCTTCTGCATAGTTCCGGTAGAGACATCCATTATTGCTCACTGGTGATGATGTAGTTGAAGATGAAGATGCTGTTGCCCTAGGGTTACCAGTTTCATTTGAGTTAATGTCCAAGTCCAAAGTAAAAGACCAATCAATGCTGTCCAGTGAGTATCTACAAACTGGCTTGATGACGTTGAATACGTCACAACAAAACAAGTAGTGGCATCCCTTTTTGGCACAACAGTGGGATGAAAGACCAGAAGAGGTGGAAGGTCGATCCTCTCTCGGTAGATGTCCTTGTCAATATGCCCAATGGAATGAATGGAGGCCAGTCTGTCAAAAATAGCAGTCTCTGGATCAAAGCACGGTAAGGATACAGTAAAGGTAACAAACATGGTATTCCATATGGTGCAGTGATTGGCAGTGTAGCATGGGCCCCTGTTGGGATGGCATGTGACATAACCTAAATTTCTAGCAGTAGACATTGGTATAATAATGGATCTGGACATACACATGTAAGGAAGAAAGAAAAATGTCAGTAGGTACAATTCCACCCAGTGGGGTTAGGAAAAGTAATTATTCTCCTTTATACAACTTGAGCTGATTAGCATGCAGCCATTTATCAGTAGGTTTCTTCTGACTGGTGAGACAAATTTGGTAGACTGCGGGACTGAGTTTGTTAATGATAGGGTAGTGTTCTTACCATTTATTGGAGAAGGGATGAGTAGGGTGTGCAAATCTGAGTACCATTACCTGATCTCCAACTTGCCAATCTCCTCTTGTGTGTGTTTGTCAAAGTGAATCTTGGATTACTGTTGGGCCTTGCCCATGTGATGTGCAGCGTACAAGAAGGGTTTAATGATGTCATCTCTGAGTTTTGCAACATATGTGTCTGTGGACTCTCTGTCTGCAGTGGGTGTGTTCAGATCAATCAACAGGTGCTTAGGTAATCTTATGGTTCAACCAGTCATCACCTCTAAGGGTGTGCACTGGGTGGTGGCTGAAGGAGTACCCCTAGTTGTTATACAGAGTAAAGCCAAAAGGGAATCCCAATCCTTGGGATTGTCCTCGATGAATTTGGATAGCATTTGCTTAATTTGTCTGTTGGCTCTTTCTACCTGACCTGAGGATTGTGGGTGATATGGAATGTGTAACTTCTGGTGTACACTGAGAAGTCTGAGTGTTTCTTGTATCAACTCACCTGTAAAGCTGGTTCCTTGATCAGAGTCTACCATAATAGGTAGGCCCCACCTGGAAAACAATTGTTCTACCGGGAATTCTGCAGTTGCCTTTGCTGTGCAATGTCGAGTGGGAAAGGCCTTAACCTATTTAGAAAATAAGTCAGTGATCACAAGTGCATACTTGTTGTTTCTGCTGGTATTGGTCAGAGGACCAATAAAATCAATCTGAATTGCATGCCACGGACCAGATTGTCTCTGGGGAAGTAACTTAGCATTTCTCTTGGTTGGGGCAGGATCTTTCTGTGCACAGATTAAACAGTTTTGGATGTAGTGTTTGACATCCCTAGTGATGCCAGGCCACCAACCCACAGATTTCAGTCTCTGGACTGTATTCTCCACCCCCTGGTGTCCACCAGTCGGGGTGTCACGGACATGATGAATGAACTCAGATCTCAATGCTTCATGAACTATCCACAACCTGTAATTCAGGTCGTCAGGCTGATACCATATCAGTTTGTTGTCATGTGATAGATGCATGTTCTCTGGATGTCTTTTATAGGGGTTGTGGGTTGGCAGTTCTTGTTCAGTTCCTTTGTCTAGGTATCTGAACACTTCTTTCATATGAGGGTCAGATTTTTGTGCTGTGGACAACTCTAGTGGCACAAAAAAATTCAGTTTTCTTCTCTGTGGCAGCTATTTGTACAGCTGTCCTAGCCACAAGGTGAGCCATATCCCATGTGCACCCCTCTCCAGTGCCCTCTTTGGCAAGAGTGCCTGCTCAATCATTGACAACTTGATAGGGGTCAGATTTTGAATGGGCCTTCTCCTCATGGAATAAACAGTTTGTGTTTAAACTGTTGAGTCAAGTTGTGAATATATACAGAGTGCTTTGTATTTCACAGGAGTGCCATCAGAAGATGCAAAGGAGTTCTTCTCCCAGAACTGTAAGAATTCAGTTAGAGAGCAAAAGACCTTGTTAGAGTCTATAAATATGATGGTGTCTGTGGTACCATGTTGTATCAGTTCAAGAGCATAGGCCACAGCTGCCAGTTCTGCGTACTGAGAAGATGCAACACTGCAGTGTTTTGACACATGAACAGTGTTACCATCAGAGCACATGATGAGCACTCCAATTCCAGCTATCTGTTCTCCTTGGTAGTACGAGGCAGATCCATCAGTAAAGACATGACACAGGGAAGTGAAAGCAAGGAGTTTTGGAGCAGCAGGAAGAAATGATCCTGGATCAGGTAAATCAGGAGGTTGAAGTGAACAATCATGTGGGTCTCCTTGGTACAGAAGACCATGGGCTAAAATTGAGGGCATTTTGGAGGTGTGGACCAGTATCTCATGGTCCTGGAGAAGACGAGACCAGTGAGTCAGTCTGGTATTGGACACTGAACCATCCTTCACTCTGTCTGACAGCAGAACATTTGTGGGAGTGTGATTAGTTTGCAAAATGATGGGTGAGTGCCCAATGATGTACAGAAAATGCTTGACAGCCCAGTAGGTAGCGAGATGATTTCTTTCACAAAAACTATACTTCTGTTCCACTGAGGACAGCATTTGGGAAGCAGAGGCAATAGGTCTCATAGTGCCATTAACCTTTAGAGCAAGTACTGCTGACGTGGATATGTCTAAAGTAGCAGATTCCAAGTGGAAGGGTAAAGCTGGATTGGGGTTAACTAATGCTGGAGCAGAGGCCAAAGCCTGTTTCAGAAGGGTCACATCATTAGTGTAAATGGGACCCCAAGTCCAGGGAACATCCCTTTTCAGGAGCTCATACAGAGGGGAGGCCTTTTGTGCAAACTCACAAATGAAATCCCTCTAATAGTTGACCATACCCAGGAAATGTCTGAGTGTTGCCACACTGGTAGGAAGTGACAAATCTTGTAGGCCTTGAATCTTCTTTCAGGCTGGGCTTCTGCCTTGTTCTGTAATATGCAGACCAAGGAAGATAATCTCTTACTGGCAAAGTTGTGCCTTTGCTGGATTGCACTTGAGGCCTGCTTTCTGCAAGAGAGTCAGTAACACATCAAGGAGGTCAAGATGTTGCTTCTTGGTGGCAGTTGCCAACAGTAAGTCATCTACATACTGCAGAAGACTTTGTGGGGCAGAGAAACCCTGCAAAGAGTCCATCATGTGTAGATGGAAAAGAGAAGGGTTATTGTGAAAGCCCTGAGGCAGCCAGGTCCAAGTGTATGGATGACCATCAAAGGTGAAAACAAACTTGTATTGTCTTTCCTGAGCAAGGGGCAGTGACCAAAATCCACTGGAGATGTCAAGGGCCCTGAGCCACCTATGGTCTGGTGTTAGCAGTCTGATCACATCTGGTGCTGAGGCTACTGTAGGGGAACAGCTAGGAGTGACTTGGTTCAGTCTCCTGTAATCAGTCGTGAGTCTCCAAGATGCATTGGGCTTTTTCACTGGCCAAATGGATGAGTTGGCAGTCAAGACACAAGGTCTGATCACACCTTGCTTAAGAAGTGACTGAATGGTTTCTCTGGGTGATGGTAAGGCTTCTGCAGGAAAAGGGTATTGCCTTTGCCTGTCATGTGATGGGCCTGGAATTTCGATGACTGTTTGCAATCTACCACAGTCATGCTTGTGTGTTACAAAGGCATCAAGATGCTTCTGCATAATGGGAAAAAGTTCTTTGAAGAACTCATGTGTCTGGACTAGAGCTATGATGTCATATTCCTTGTCATTGACCACAATGGTGGCAATCATGTGGGAATCAGGAATCATGACCATATGGTATTGTCCTTTGATTTGGATCAAGAGCATGTTAGCCAAATCCACTACACAGCTGTGTAGTGCTAGGAAATTGGTTCCTAGGATGCTGGGGTTATGACGCAATACCATGAGGTCAAAAGTGTGATTCATGTTGAGGCTACCCAACACCACAGAAAATACAATGGAATGGTAGGTGGACAGTCTACTGCCATCTATGCCCTGAGCACTAGTTCTCCATCCAGTGGACCAAGAGGAATTAGCTGGAGCCTCATCATTTAGTACAGACATAACCATACCTGTATCTTGCAATACAACCATTTGGCGGCCCCCGACCATGGTCTTTGTACAAGGCCTTCCATTTGTGTCAGTGGTGATATTGTTCATAATACGGACTGGGGCCTGTAGTTGTCAATCTGAATTAGTACTGCTGTCTTCAGATGGGTCCTGAAAACATAGGCCGGCAGGGTCTCGTCTGGCCTCTTCTAGGTCCTGCATAGGATACAAGGAGGTCTGGGTACTGATAGTAGCTGCAATGGACAAGGCCTCAGGGTTTGGCCCTGGTGCAGCCTGGTCCAAGGAGGTTCCAGTATCTCCTTGGCCTAGTAGGGACTAGGTTACCGGAGCTAATGCTGCAACAGTCTGCCTTGGGATGGCCTCGACCACTGATTGGACCTTCCCAAGGAGTGTACAGGGGCTGTTATTCTCCACCACTATATCACAGTCAGAAGGGCCTTGTTGATAATTTAGATTGTCCCAATTATCATTCTGATAGGAATTGGGATTGTTCCAATTTCTTTTCTTGTTCCTATTTTTATTGTGTTTCCCCCCATTTTGTAGTTCTGTTTATCATCCGAGGGCACAGCCTTTTTGTCCTGGGCTTTGGCCTCCACTGTGTAGTGGGTTGTGGGCTCACTGGTAGATTGTACCATGGCCACCTTGGCTTTTAAGCCAGAATTCAAATCTCGGAGGTACAGCTGGTAGATGCACTCCGCCCTTGTGAGAATGCCTGAAAATTTGTCGGTTCTGGGGAAAACTGCAGGTTCGATCTTGTCATGCACGGCCAGAATCATATTCCAAATGATCAAAGTCTTGTACTCAATTTGGTCTGTGTCCGCTATCTCTTGTGATAGCACCTTGCCAGTACAGTAGGCCATCCATAACCTCTGATGGTATGATGCTGGGCTCGCCTTGGCATACTGTTTGACAGGATGGGCCAACATAATGCCAATCACACCTGGGGAGTGTGTGGCAATGAGTTCCACAGCAATATCATCAAAAGATGCACCCATGGCTTGGTGAACTGCCTCTGAAAGTTTTGCCCAGAGGCCGGGGTCTATGGTCTGCCGGAGGACATGTACTTGGTAACCTACCGGTAGACTGAGCATCTTACACTTGGAACAAACCTTTTCCAAATAACAGCTGAGATTGTCATTGGGGGTAATGCAGCCTATACTGTCAGTGATCTGCTGTACAGAGTGAGCCACCTTAAGGGAACTAGTCTGAATTAAGGGATGTGCATCAGGAAAAGGGTTGTGGAAGTGTGCGCTGCGAAGGTGGCCTCCGCTGCGGCATCTGCCACAATGCGGACAAGCAACTGCTGAGCAGTGGCCTCTCTCAACATGGCTTCCATGTTCTGCTGGAAGACCTGTTTCTGCTACTCTGACATCTCAGTCCTAGTGAGGGTGGCCTCGGTCATCTGATCAATCTCCACTCTGTCCTTCTTCTTCAGGACAGCAATCGGAGGGCTAGGCCTCAACCCCCCCATCATGGGAGTCACCACCTTGGCATTGCACATGATAATCGTCATATTTCTCATGATGTAGGGTCACACTGGTTCAGCGTAGGGTGCCAGCATCTTGTGGGTGGTGGTTGGATACTGCATCACTTTGAGGGTGTGGCTGGGCACTATCTTGGCTGTTGTTGTCACCAGAATCATCATCTCCAGATGATGTAAGGTCAATGGGTGTGTAGTGAAACCTGCCCATTGCCTTGATGTGACCATCCAACACCTCTCGCTGATGGCGCAGTTTCACCATCTTAACTCTGCACTGTTTGTGACTAACTTTTGCAATGTTCTGCCCATCATCTTTTGAAACCTCTTTCTGTAACACTCTATATACAGCGCACAATTTGCAGTTGTCCCTAAGTTCACTGTCCAACTCATCACTTACCCATTTCAGGTACTCTCCCATCTCCTCAAGCTCCTCACATAAAGTCTCATTTGTATCACTCAACAAATTCATTTGCAACACCTGTCTCTTGTCCTGCTTCAACCTATCGCAATCCTCTCAACATGCATAAGTCTCAATCATTATTCTGTACAGTACAGTGCAAAAGAGTCTTGTTCTTACTGCACAGTGACTGAAGTTCTTCTTCCAGCTTCAGCTCTTTCCTTAAACATTCAGATGCCTGCAAGCTCATCTCTTTTTAAGAGCTGAGTTTTGCAGTTTGAGGGAATGAAACCCCAATTTGGAGGCTTCTAAAGCAGCATAAAGAGCCACAACCAACAGCCCTTTAGCATCACGCTTTTTGGCTGTTTGTTTAGCTTCCAAGTACTGGGTTGAGATCCCCAGTGTGGGGTTATCGGAGTGATCCACATCCAGTGCAAAATTGTTCCAGCCTCCATGGGAGGTGAGACAGTTAGAGACATCGAGTCTCAGATCTGCGCAGATATTGGACATACTAGTAACAGAAATAAAAGGATAGGGAAACCCCAAATTAACCTGTCAGGGGTTACCCTGCTGCGTATCAATCCACAGAGGTTGAACCAAAAAGATGATCGGGCATCTGCACTCTCGCAGTCCTGCAACTCAAAACTGCTGTTGAATGAGGTCAGACAGCATCAACCTTGCCAAGTAAGCAGCCAGACTTTACAAGATACTACGGAGTGAAAAACACGGGCGAGGTGGTACGGGTGTGTACACCTACTTACTACCCTCAATGGAAGAGCCAGCAAACAGTGAATCTTTGCTAATTTAGATCACCTGCACGTGGTTGCCAATAATGTCAGGGGTCTAAGCCCTTCTCAGGTTCTTGGTGGTAATAAATCAGCAGAAGAAACAACAGACAAGTGGCATATATGGTAATACATTTTATTACACAAAATCAGACATGTGCCCTAATCAGAGTTTCACCAAAGTAGACACTGGGAGCCAGAGTTTCCCAATACCCCCGGGGATGAAGAAGGTCTCAGGGGGAAAACGTAGAAATAGACTTATATACTTAGATAATAACCATGGTAACTATTATAGTTGTAATATGTTAGATATACAAAACAAGCCCTATTGGCTAAAAGTTAGGTGACTCCACAGTGTTATCTAAAGATATACAAAATATATAAAATCAGCTAACATGAGAACAAAGAATTATACATAAAACAGAAAATAAGTGCAGAGTTACATAAATCTGCATGATGGCAATGTAGGCTATACAATGACTTCTCAGAAGAATAAACAGAGAGCACATAAGTGTATTCTCGGTATAATAATTGCAATTAATTACTGGCAATGATAATAGTAATAATATTGGTAATAATCATAATTATGTCCCTGGTGACTTAATCTTGTATGGTAAGTACCAATGCCTTATATGTTGTAACTAATTACACATAACATAACATAGCATATAGCATAATAGATATATTGTCAGCAGTGCACAGTGGGTATCCAATAAGGGTGTGTGGACCAAGTGTAACAACAGGATTGTAGTTCATGAGCATTTGGCCCTGTTAATTAACTGATGATTGTCGGTCTGCATGCGCCAGGTACGCCACAAGCATTCTGGGCCCTGACAATTTGGTTACTCCTACTGTTTGAGATCTGCCCCTACTGGTGTTCTAATATTAATGCTGTGCTCTGGTTGAAGTAAACATAATGTTAAATGCCTAAAACTAAGTACAATGGCACCAGTCTGGATGCAGCTCAGTACCTTGCGGTATTACTGCAAAATGCTGCAGTATGCTGTAGGGAACAGTGTAGTTCAATGGCAATTACATGCAGTATTGTGTGACATGTCATTTACTGCAAGTTATTACACTACATCCTGACTGGCTCCACTGTACTACTGTATTTTATGCTCTTATTATAGAAACATAGTACTTGTTGGCAGAAAAAGACTGTTTGGATAACCAAGTCTGCCAGATGTTTCCTGCCTAATCTGTCTCTGCAGACCCTAACTGGTCTCTGTTGACCCTCTCTCCTCCCTGTCTGTTTTCTAATACACCTTTATGTCTATCCCATGCATGCTTCAAACCCCCCAAATATTTTTGCTTCCACCACTTCTGCTGAAAATCTGTTCCAGACATCGTCTGCCACCCTTGCAGTGAAGAAATATTTCCTCACATCTCCCTCATACTTCCCATCTACAGCTTTATCACATGTCTCCTTGTCCTGGTGCTTCTTCTCATTTGAAGGAGATGCCCCTTTTGCACCCTGTTCTCTCCTGTGAGGTACTTGTAGGTCTCTATCACATTACCTTTTGCTTTCCTTTCTTCCAGGGTGAACATGTTAAGATCCTACAGTCTCTCCTCATGGGGGTTCTTGTGCAACCCTGCACCATTTAAGTTTTCCTGCTCTGGACTGCCTCCACCCTTTGTATGTCCTTTCTGAAATGCAGTCTCCAAAACTGTACATAGTACTCCAGGTGAGGTACACCGACTCCCTCCTCCTGGAGATACCACTCCCTGTGCACCCCAGCATCACATCAGCCCTACCTACTAATTTGCCACACTGTTTTGCCTTCTGAAGGTCCTTATATATGATAACCCAAGGTACCTTTCCTGTTTAGTGACTGTCACTACCCCCCCATCCTATACTTAGCACCGGGGTTCCTATGCTCTAAGTGCATAGTCTTGCACCTTTTGGCATTGAACCCCAATTGCCATGCTTTAGACCATTCTTTGGGTTTCCCCAGATCACTTCTCATTCCCTTCACCCCACCTGAGTGTGCACTATATTACAAATGTTGGTATCATCTGCAGAAAGGCATACCTTCCATTCCAGTTTCTTTTGCAATGTCACTTATAAAGACATTGAACAGGACTGGTCCCAGTACTGAGTCCTGTGGCACCCTGCTGGTCACTCCTTCATCATACGAGTAAATGCCATTTACCACCGCACTCTGTTGCCTGTTAACTAGTTTCTAACCCAATTCACCACTTTGGATCCCACCCACAGGCTGCTCAGTTTCTTTATCCCTCTCCTGTGCAGCACAGTGTTGAAGGCCTTGCTAAAGTCCAGATAGACTACATCCAATGCATCCCCCAATCTATTTCCCTGGTCAGCCAGTCAGAGAAATCAATCAGATTCACTTAGCAAGGCCTACCCCTGTGAAACAATTGGAGTCAAGATCCTTAACCAGTCTTTCCTTTAGCAGTAATTTCTCCACCACTGATGGAAGACTGACCAGCCTATAGTAATTAGCATCCTCAATTCAGTCACTCTTATGTAGAGGGACCACCTCAGCTCTTCTCTAGTCCCCCAGAACCACACCTGTTTCCAGTAAGCTGTTGAACAAGGCTGTCACTGGGGCAGCTAGCCTCTCCCTCGGTTACTTTAGAACCGGTGACTGCATCCCATCTGGTCCCATAGCTTTGTCCACCTTCAGAGCTGCAAGCCACTTCTGGATTCTTTCTTCTGAAAATGGACTTGTATCCACCTCTCCCCCTCATTCAATTTCTGCTACTCCCTGGTGATCTGTCCCCCTCCCCTCTCAACTGTGAACACTTTGCAGAAGTACCTGTTTAGGAAATCTGCTTTTTCTTGTTCTTCATCTGTGCTGTCTCATCTCCGCCCCCCCACCCTACTAATCTTCACTATTCCTTCTTGTTTTCCTCTTCTCACTTACGTGTCTGAAGAAAGTCTTTTTCCCCTTAGTGATCCCTTTGGTCATTCTTTCCCCTCTCTGCGCCTTTGCTCCTCCCACCATCTTGAATGCTTCCCTATGCATTACAAGGTATACCACCTTGTCGTTCTCCCTCTTACCTTAAACTTCCTGAATGCCACCCCTTTCTCCTTCACCACATTTACTACTTCCTCAAAGAACAATAACCATCTCTTTTTCCTTCTGCTTTTACTCACTTCCTTCATGCAGAGATTAATTGCTTTACCTGTTGTGTAGCCTCCCTTATTTTTGACAATCGTGCCCCCACCCCAACTAGAAATCCCCCACTTTAAAGCAGTTTCTGAGACAGTCCCCCGTTTCTTTAAAACCCACCCTCCTAAAGTCCAGGATCATCTTCTCATGTTCTTAGCCTCTGTTCCTGTGTTAATGTTTAAGTTCACTGTAGAGTGAACACTGGTACCCAGGGACTGCTCACTATGATGTTTGCAATGCAGTTCTATGTCATAACGGTGACCACCAAAGGACGATCGCTGTTATGGTGAAGTCACAGCACTGAAAATCAATTTCGACGCTCTGACTCCACTGCGCACAACAAAACGGCATTGGGGACTTGTGTTTTAT
The DNA here is from genome assembly GCA_016271365.2 of Neoceratodus forsteri. Classification (NCBI taxonomy): domain Eukaryota; kingdom Metazoa; phylum Chordata; order Ceratodontiformes; family Ceratodontidae; genus Neoceratodus; species Neoceratodus forsteri. The sequence goes on from CM028134.1 coordinate 39,676,443, forward strand.
GTTTGGGTGGGAGCTGTGCTCCCCCCACTCCTAAAAGTTCCTCGACTCTAGGGGTGCATGTCGGGAGGCAAAACATAAAAATTCAGGGCCTGGTGCAGCACTGGACCTTGAACCCAGCACCCTTAAGGCCAAGGCCGCAAGCCGGGGCCTGGGCTTATAACATGGGGGCTGGCTGGGCAGCCTCTACTACAGCACCACCCTTCAAATCCCTCCAACCTCTCACCATGCATGCTCTCTCCTATCCCCCACATGTGTACATGTAGTGACTTCCTGTCACTATGCTTGCCACCCACCCCCACTCGGTTGCTGTCCCTAACCGGTAGCCCCTGTGACAGGCACCACAATTGAGTCACTCTTTGGCTGGTCACTCAATTGTGGTCACCCACATCATGGGCTACCCCGCAATGCTGTCCCTGTTTGTAACCAGGAGGTCCAGCACTGTCCCATCCCTAGTGGGTTCTTTGACTTGCTGCCGGAGAAAATCCCTGTGTAGGGAGTCAAGGATGGCCCTATTCTTGCAGAAGCTGCAGTTGGAAGGTTCCACTCTGCATCCGGCAGACTGAAGTCACCATCTAGCAGCACCTCTCCTTTATTTTACCATTCTGATGATAGCATCCCTGTATGCCTAATCCAACTTCTCTCTCTGTGATGGAAGCCTGTGCACTTCCCAGTGCGGATAGCAGCCACAGAGCCTATTATCGGGGTGATCCGCAGCACTTCCAGTCCTTTTCCTCCTGCTGCCCTTGTACCACCATGGCCATGATTCCCACCCTCACATATAAAACAACCCCTCTTCCACTCCTCCCTGCACTGTTTCTCCTGAATATAGAGTAGCCCAGCATGGCATTGCCCCAGTCTTAGTGCTCAGTGCAGCATGACTCCAAAATGACCACTAAATCCAGGTCAGCCTCTATCACGATGGCTTCCCAGGTCTGGAGTTGTATTTATTTATTTATTTATTTTTACGTATTATATCAGATATAACACCTTTGAGGTTGTAAAGCTAATTTACAAAGCTTCCTCATCAAATGGATACAAAGACTATTTACAGGTTGAGTTTCACAGAGAACAGCCATTAGTACAGAATAATCACATGGTACAGTACATACAAGATGCACTGTAATTCATCAAATGGGTAGAAAAATATATGCAAAATGAGATTCACAGAGTGTAGAAATTTTTACAAAATAATCACACGAATACATACAGGATATAACAGTTGAGAGCAGTGCACAATTGTGGCATTGTCGGAGTGGATTTTGTCAGAATGATGTAATTGACAGAGATGGCAAAGGGGTCTAGGGGGATTAGCATTATCTAGAGTGTTGCAAGGTAGTAGGTAAGGTGGTATGTAGTACCTGTGGTGTTGTCTCAATGGCAGTTAAAGTTGGTGTTCGGGGTGACTACTTGTTTTAGTGATTTCTTAAATTGCTTTTGTTTAGGAGTCTTTAGTAGAGTGTCTGGTAGCTCATTTAACTATTTAGGTGCCCGAATGGCTGAATACCATGAGGCTTGGGTTGTTCTGTAACATGTAACTACTAAGACATTTCTGGTTACATTTCTAGTGGTGTGGTGGTTTGGGAGTGGACAAAGGAGGTCCTGGATTCCCACTGGTGCGAGACCAGCAATGCTTTTTTGCCAAGGAGGCATGTTTGGAGCTTTATTCTATCCTATAGTGTGAGCCATTTGGTTTGAGAGTATAGGGTGCAGGTGTGGGTTAGCCTGTCTGCATTGAGAGCAAAACAACAGGCCTTAATTAAGGTTATTTTGAACCCGCTGAGGATGGTGTCAGCAGCTACCCCAGATATTGTTATTCCAAAGTCTATAGTAGGAAGGATTAAATGTAGATGAGTTTTGTTTCCAAGAATCCTTGCATTGGAGCCCATGGCTTTCCACACCTTCCTTCCCCCCTGCCTGCTGCCCTGCTTCCCCCTCCCATTTCTGATTGTGTTTTTCCCTGACGCTCCCCCTGAGTTTCCTCCTACCTTTTAATTTCCTCATTCCTTGAATCCTTTAGTCCTTTATCCCATCTTACCTGAATTTGTCCCCCTTTTCTTCTGTCTTGTCTGCATCCCTGCCTTTCTGTCCCCCTGCCCTAGGGGAGTTTTCTCTCATTTGGGCCATCCCTCCCCTGATGCTCCATTATAGAAACATAGAAACATAGACTTTGTTGGCAGACAAGGACCGCTTGGCCCACCTAGTCTGTCAATTTCCCTACCTAGAGGATTAGCTGCAGAGCCTATTTAACCAACAGCCTATTTCTTCCTACCCTCCACAAAAATTGCTTTATGTCTGCCCCATGCATTCTTGAATTCTCCCACAGTTTTAGAACCCACAACCTCCTCAGGAAGGCTGTTCCATGCATCCATCACTCTCTCTGTAAAAAAATAGTTCCTCACATTGCCCCTGAGCCGTCCCCCCTCTATTTTCAAATTGTGTCTCCTTGTTCTTGCACATCTCTTTTTCTTAAAGATGCTACCCTCTTGGACTTTGTTGATTCCACTGAGGTACTTAAATGTGTCTATCATGTCCCCCCTCCCTTTCCTCAAGGGTATATATTAAGCTCCTTTAGTCTCTCCTCGTATGGCTTCTCTTGCAGACCCTGCACCATTTTAGTTGCTCTCCTCTGAACTGCCTCCATCCTATCTATGTCCTTGCGGAGATGGGGTCTCCTGAACTGGACACAGTACTCTAGATGGGGTCTCACCAACTGTCTGTACAGGGGGATAACAATTTCCTGTTTTCTGCTGGTGATACGTCTCTCTATACATCCCAGTATCCTCCCAGCCCTCCCTACTGCCTTCTCACATTGCTTGCCAATCTTAAGGTCATCTGATATGATTACCCCCAGGTCTCTTTCCATTTTTGTTGTTGTTACTACCTTCCCTCCCATTGTGTTATCTTCCCCTGGGTTTTTGTTTCCCAGGTGCATTACTTTGCACTTCTTTGCATTGAATCCAAGCTGCCATACTTGACCATTCCTCCAACCTTGCCAAGTCCCTTCTCATCCTTTCCATGCCTCCTTGTGTATCAACCCTGTTGCAGATCTTTGTGTCATCTGCAAAGAGGCATACTTTTCCTTCCAGTCCCTCTGCAATGTCACTTATAAAGACATTAAAAAGGACTGGACCCAGTACTGAACCCTGTGGTACCCCACCAGTAACCCCTCTTTCTTCAGAGTGGACTCAATTTATGATTACCCTCTGTTTCCTGTTGTTCAGCCAATGTTTTACCCAGGCTACCACCCTGGGACCCACTCCCAGGCTGGTTAATTTGACTACTAATCTTTTGTGTGGGACTGTGCCAAATGCCTTGCTAAAGTCTAAGTAGGCCATGTCCACAGTCCCTCCCTGGTCTACTACTTTGGTCACCCAGTCAAAGAAATCAATTAGATTTGTCTGACATGACCTTCCCACTGTGAACCCATGTTGCCTTGGGTCCAGTGCCCCACTGGCCTCAAGGTACTCAACAATTCTTTCCTTCAGAAGTGATTCCATTACTTTCCCTACCACTGAGGTCAAACTGACAGGTCTGTAGTTTCCTGCCTCTGTCTTGGTCCCACTTTTGTGAAGGAGAATCACATCTACCTTCTTCCAGTCCTCAGGTACCACACCATCCTCCCATGATTTGCTAAAAAGGGTAGTCAGTGATGTCACTAGTTCTCTGCTTAATTCTTTTAGAATTCTGGGGTGAATTCCATCTGGCCCCATTGCTTTGTCCACCTTCAGTTTTCGGAGTTCTTTCAGAACCCTTTCTTCTGTGAAAGGACTGGGATTGACCCCCCCTCTCCAGAGTGCTTCTGTTAATTGGATTGGGCACCTCCCCCACTTACTCTTTTGTGAATACTAAACAGAAGTATTCATTCAGTATCCCTGCTTTTTCACTGTCACTCTCTGCCCACCCACCATCCATTCTATTCAGCCTCACTATCCCTCCCTTTGTCTTTCCATACTCCCTGATATACCTATAAAAGGTTGTATCCCCCTTCTTAACCGAGTTACTGTAGCTATCTTTTCCTCATTTTGTGCCTTTGCTATTCTGACTACCCTCCCTGCTTTCTTCTGCCTTAACTGGTACAGTTCTCTGTCCTGTTCATTCTGTGTTTCCTTATACTTTCTAAATGCTATCTTTTTCTTCCTCACCTTCACCGCCACCTCTTTTGAGAACCATAGTGGCTTTTTCTTTCATTTTGATTTGTTTATTTGCTTCACACAAAGGCTTATTGCCTCTGTGATGGCAGTTTTGATATTTCCCCATTGTTGCTCCACCCCTTCTTCTAGCCTGTTTGCTAGTGCTTTTCTAAGGCACTCTCCCATCTTGCCAAAGTCAGCCCTCCTGAAGTCCAGAACCCTCAGTGAAAACAACACCTGGAGTGGTAAATCAGCCCTGCTTCTCCACACCACCACTCACTCTCTTTTTTATCCCTGCCAGTGTGCTCCTGTGCCAGTCAGAAAAGCCCATCCTCCAGGGTATTCCCCAATCACAGACAGTTCCCAAGAGGTGAACATGTTAACCCTCTGAGGGCCAGGGCATGGAACCCAAGAAGGTAACCAAAGGTGTACAGTCTAGTACACTAACCTAATGCTCTAACCCCGAGGGGTTACTTTGGCATGAAGTAGGAACACCGTTTCATAGAGAAGGTCAGTTAATTTGATCTGAGCCAGAGAGAGAGTGAGAGACATTCAACAGGTTCTGTCTAAAGCAAACATGTGGGTCAACATTGCACAATGAGTTCCAAACACCAGAGAGGTAAGCAGCACCATCAAGAGGTAAAAGAATGCCCATCACAGCCCTCAATATTTAGGCATTTATTTTATGTTGAACTAATCAGTGAACTGGGCACAGCCCTTTCTCAGTCACAGTGGACAGATCTACAAGCAGGACAAACTACATCATACAGTAGAGCAACTGAGTGCTCCCAACCAATCAGAGTGCTCCTTTCTGATGCATGTGATACACTCTTATTCTGTGAAGAGTTTCTCACATGCAGCTGCCCTGGAAATGGGCACTTTGGGCTAAGGTTTTTAAATATATATCTATCTATATATATATTATTGATCAAGCTCGATCAATAATCTATTAATGATGCCACCGAGACCACTCTTATGGTTGTAAGAGTGGTGTCACTTACATTCTCAGATCACGGTTCTAATACCCTAAGAATGCACATGAGACCACTCTTACAACCATAACAGTGGTCTTGGTGCAGCAGTACCATATAAAGGAATTAAGCAATTATCCCGAGAGGGTGGGCGGTATTGGACAATCCGGACCGCCCAGGGTGTAATGAGGCCTGACGCTACAGGTGGAGGGCCTTATAGCCCTGGAAGGTCCAGTATTGCCTATACCGCCACCCGAGGGTATTATTATGCTTAGAAAATGGGCACTGTTAAAGAATGTAAGTTTAATTTAAAAAATTAACTAAAATTAGTTTAAAATAACTTTATATTAAAATAGTTCCTACGCCTTCATTTGACATGGTACATCTGGACACTGCACTGTACATTGGAGTAGACACGTCCTTCTTGTACTGCCATGAAAATAAATCACAAATAAATAAAATAAAGATAGTATGTGTGTCTCTCCCGGTATCAGGTTCACGGCTTCATTTTTATTTCTTCATTTGTTTCACTCCGCCCAGTTGCCTGAAGCTGTTTTCTGTGACAGTTTTTTTTTTTTTTTTTAGAGAGGTCAGAGGTTGCGTGAGGAACTTTTAACGCTGCTCTAGTGTTCTCCCCTTGCCGCTCTTCCGTGGGATTATCTTGTCGGGTGGATTTTGCTGTGTTGAGCCGCAGGACTGTCGCTGGGATATGCTGCCGTTACAAGGGGCTCAAGCCAAGGTCCGTAGAACTGGGTAGGAGCCTGCGAGCAGCAGCAGCGGCGCCAGGCACTGACTTTCTCTGAGAGACTTCCTCCCTTCATCTCCAAGCGGAATGGATACAAGTGCTCTCGACACTGCAACTTTTCCTTTTGTGCTTTGTGGTAGCTTGCTCGCAGCAAGTCCATTTGTCCATTACAGAACTGGGTTGAAAGTGTTGCTGTCTGAGAGTTAAAAGACAGCGGTGCCTGGAGAGCTGCGGTACACCAGTCACATCCACCCGCAGCCGTCTGCTGAAGGAAACTTTTGAGGTGACATCCCATCGACTACAAATATCTGTCTGTCAGTCTTTCTGTCTGTCTTGTATGGGCTTATAATACTTGTATGGGCTTAAAATACTTATTTTTGGTTTTAGTCAGTATTGATTCTCAGGAAAAGAGGGAATTGGCAGTAAACACTGATCGCTCGCTGTGTCATTGAAGTAGTGTTTGTGTGTGTGGTGGTGGTGGCGTGACTCTCGCTAAATGTTCAAAAAAAATGGCGGCAGTTTGACATTTTGTGCCCAGTGCTTCAGCCAATGATGAAGCAGGCTGGGCACAAGGATACTTGGCTGGGCATAAGGCAGGTTTTGGCTGGCACTTTTTATTTGGTGGGCATCTATTGAAAGTTAATGTACCCCTGTGGAATGGGTACCAGCCAATCAGATGCCTCCAAATAAAAAGCCCATTTTCTAATATTAAAACAATACTAGAGATCTCGTGGTGTGGCACTGAATAAGGTGTATAAGTTTCCATCTGCCCCTTTTCACCATCATTTCCACAGAGATGCCACCTTCATGAGTATAGCCTAGAGGCTAGAGTAACAAGCTGTGAATTAGCTTGGTGCATTCAGCAGACCTGACTTTGATTCCCACAACCTCCACTTGCATACTGCATGACCCGGGTGTCATGAAACCACCCCGTGCTCCCAGGACACACCTGGAAATAATCCATTTGAAACCATCGTAAATGAGTCCCTGACTCAGTGGTGTATATTTGTTTCTCATGAATAAAATACAATAAAAATAAATAAATAAGCTCTTGTGAAATGTGAGTGATGAGGGCTGTGACACTATGCCCATAACATATGTTTCAGGGAAAAACTGTGCAAGAGTGAGGTAGTGCACTGTTTTTGACTACTTAATTGTTAGTAAGCTAAGTTATGCCATTTCAGAGGGATGGAGCTATAAGCCAAATATGAAGCAAACTAAGGTTATTTCAGCAACAACAAAGGAAAATATTATTTTAAATGAAGTGAAGCATATTAAGGAAAATGGGAACTGATTTCACAAACATCTGTGCCTCATTTAGAGCTGATCAAGTGAAGTACAACGTGCACTTGGGATTTTGACAAAGAATGAATTAGAACAGGCTCCTGTTAATTAAGCACTCTTGTTCTGTAAAATGGTCATCAAAGCAGCATCTCCGTAATCTGTAAATCAGTCACATCTTGCTTTGCGGTGGCTGACAGCTTATTATTGTCATCGCAGACTGTGCACTGCTTTCATAGAGAGACAGGCAACTGGGAATTATACAGGAAATGGTATTAAATATCAAGGCCATATACGCATACTCAAGCACAGAGTCAGGTGTTATGGGTTCTCTGCTTTGGGAATGCCCTTGATTACACCTGATGGGAGCCTTGAAGTCCATGGTACTGTGCTCTTTTCACAGGATTGGTGATATTTTGTAAGGGGCCAGGAGGTACGGTTTTGGCACAGAAATGTGAGCTAAGAAGTCTGCAGACATGCTGGCTTTGACAAGTCACGTGACATGGTAATAAGAACTGGACCACAATAATCCACCCAAACAAGAACAAAAGAAGCTAATTTCTTTTGAAGTTCTCTTTTGGTACCTCCATGACTAGGAATGTTTCAGATTTGTAATTTGCCAGTGAAGTTGGTGCAAATCTTTGGTATTCACAATTTGCAGAAAAGTTGTGAATTTCTCGGCAGAACTGCCAGCTTCACCAGTGGATTTTTTTTTAACTGTGCTGTGAAATCCCCCTCCCCATCCAAGGACATAGAAACCTCCCACACCCCTGACCTGGCCCCTTCCTCTTCCTCTCTCCCTACCTGGCAAACATCACACTGCTGCCGACTGTGGCTGTTACAAAAGGTAATCCCTCCTCTTCACTCAAATGCCAGATATACTCCTCCCACCTCCACCCACCCAACCTGAGTCCCACTGTCTTTATGAAGTACACCCAGTTTCCCACCAAACCTTGAAAGAAACCATGAGTGAATGGTGATGTTCTTACTTGTAGTAACACCTGATAGGTTGAAAATTCAACAAATTAGGTTTTATTAGGAGCAAAGGTGTCACCATTCATTCATTAAAGCTATTACAAGATAGGAGTCAGAACTGAACAGAGCAAATGCACTGCACCAGGAGGCCATTTTCATTATTTGCAGGTTGATTTTGTGGGTGCTGGTGGGAAGAGAAGGGTGGTGGGGACCAGAGATTGGTTGGGTTGGGTACTGGGTGTATGTCATAAAGACAGTGAGAATCAGGTTGAGGGAAGTGGGTGGAGTGTATCTGGTGTGTGGAGGGGTAAGGGATTACTTTTTGTAATAGCCATAGATAGCTAGAAGCATGATGTTCACAAAGGTAGTGGAGAAGAAGGTACCTGCGCTGGGGGTGGGAGGTGGTATCATGATTTCCACCCAACTCACCTTGGGATTCACCCGCTAACTGGCCATTTGCCATGTGAATCTGGCCTATCTGCCTGGTGAATTAAAATGCAAATCACAGTCCCCAGCTCCTTGAAAAGTTACCGAAAGGTGTCGATTTTTTTGCTGAAAAAATTTCAGCAACTTCGCACACCTCTACCTGGGAAGGAGGTGTTCTAGCACAGACCAGGGGGAATTTCAAAGCCAAAACTAGCCCCAGAGTGAGTGGAGTGTTAACTAACCTTAAACATTTGTACAACAAGCCTTACATAACTGGGCATTTCTGTTAAAATAGCATTTTAGCTGTTTCTGATCCTCTCACAAAATCAGCAGTACTGCACGCGGCACTTCCTGTCAGCAAGGATAAGAGGTAGATGCCTATCAAGGACCTGCAGCAATAGGTAGGAGTATTGACGGAAGAGCCATCCTTGCCTGTGATTTCGGACCTAGCCTGCAGCCTTTTCAGTTCTGTGTGTGTTGCGTGTATTTTTTGATAATTGTGTGGCTTTAAAAGTCAGAAAAATCAAAACAAAAATATTTGTCTGTCTCTCAGTTTGTCCCTATCTGTCTCTACCAGATACTTAGTGAGGTGAGCAATGTATCCTGGGAAGGAGGAGGTCTAGCATGGACTGGAAGGGAATCTCAAAACCAAAACTTGCCCCAGAGTAAGTGGAGGGTTAAATACTCCTATGCATTTGTGCAGCAAGCCTAAAGTAACTGGGCATTTGTGTTAAAATAGTGTAGCTGTTTATGAGCCTGTCACAAAATCAGAAGTACTGCCTGCAGCACTTCGGGCAGAGAGAGGATAAGAGGTAGATGAGTAGCAAGGATCTGCAGCAATAGCTAGGGGTATTGATGTCAGAACCTCATTTGCTGGTGATTTTAGAGCTAGACTGAAGCCTTTTTGGTTCTGTGTGTTGTGTGCATTTTGTGACAATTGTGTGACTTTTAAAATCAGAAAATTCAAACATAAATATCATTTGTCTCTCAGTTTGTTTCTATCTATCTCTACTAGCTACTTAGTGAAGGAAAGCAACATATCCTGGGAAGGAGGAGGTCTAGCACAGACCTGGGGGAATCTCAAAGCCAAAACTAGGCTCAGAGTTAGTGGATGGTTAAATACCCTTAAACATTAGTGCAGCAAGCCTCAAGTAACTGAACATTTGTGTTAAAACAGCATTTTAGCATGTTTATGATCTTACAAAACTGGAAGCACTAGCCGTGGCACTTCTGGTTAGCAAGGATAACAGGAAGATGCATAGTGAGCATGAGCAAGTATGGGCAGGGGTGACATGTGGCAGAGGCAAGCCAATGGTCGTGTGATTCTGCTGGGTATCAGCCAGAAAAGACAGGACAGAGGGGTCAGAAATCTTACTTTTGTAAGAAAAGATGTAAAACACTTCTGATTTGACAATCAGGAGGAGATTTGGGCAGAGTGCACCAAAGGCAAAATGAATCTGAAAGGAAAACAGGTAAACGAGCATATATATGCCATAAATCCTTATAAAGAGTGCAATCAGCAGAGGAGGGATTAAGTCTTAAAAAGAAGCTGGAGTTTCAAACTGAAATGCAAAAGATAAAACAGTTTGCCCATAACACCAGTATGCTGGGCATGGGGTCATGATGTCGCAAGACATTATGCCGCATGCAAAAATCGCATTGCCAATACAGCGTAATTTCTTGCTTCATGCATGTCCTATTTTGGGTGGATCCACCCCCACCCCTGTTATGGGGCTACACTAAAACCCCCCGATAATGATTCTCAACTCCGGGAGGGGAGTTAACATTGAAATTGCACAAAGTGAAAAAAAAAATTCTGGGACAGGTAATTGAACTAGTCCCAAACACAGCGCTTGGGTTCCTGCCACCAGTGACTTAGTCCATCGAGCCATGGCAGCTGCTCGGCAGAACCCCATCCCAGCAGAGGTCTTATCCTCTGCCTGGGATAGTGAGAGGGTGCAATACCATGCACAACAGCATTTGCAGTATTGCACCCTCTCACTGACATTTACAGGGCTATTTTGGGTTAGCGCTTGTGTTGTATGCTCTTAAGCATACGACATATTGACCCAGTAGGATATGGTGCTACATGAAAATGAGCAAGGAGTAGCCATTTTTGGTGAACAAATGGGGACAAATATAAACTTCCAAGGTAGGGACAAAAAGAAAAGAAATATGGGGGATAATTCTGAAGTAGACATGGGGGATTTATAAGAGAATGAATTGTGCCTAGGGCAAGCTGGAAATAAAAGAAGGAGAAGAGGGGGGGATCATAACATGCAGATAACTGAAACAGATTTGAGGTGCTACAGGATGAATGGGGGACTGAAGGTGAACATGATGTTGGGAAAGCAGTAACGAATACAAGAGAGACTACCCCAACCAGGTTAGACAAAGGGGAAAAAATGGAATAAATCAGCCCCTAGCACAGGAAACACAGGAGCAAGTTATGGTGAATCCAGGACAGGCACCCAAAGAATGAGAAATTGTGATCTTTGGGGACTTTATAAAATGTACTGACATGTTCATATGTAGAGGAAGGAAAGAAACCACCACGGTCAGTAACCTGTTGGAAGCAGGGATAAGTACATCAAAAACAACATCAAAGGTATTTTGAAGGGTACACAAACACCAGCTGCAGTGATACATGTAGGTACAAACAACGTTAGCAGGAGAAGGGAGCTGAAGAGTCAAAGAGACTTTGAAGAAGCTGATGAGGTTTTGAAGCAAAGAAATTGAAGGGGAGCAGTATCAGAAATATTGCTGGTTCCTAGAGCAGGGAGGGTAAAAACTGCTGATGTAAAACAACTGAACAGTTGGTTGAGAACTCGGTGCACCAGGGAGGGATTCTATTTCCAGAGAAACTGGGATAGGTCTGAGGGTAATTTGAGGGTTTTCAGCACCAACGGACTCCACCTAAACAAAGCAGGAGCTTTACTACTGCCAGAAAGAATGAATTGTACTAAAAAGTGAAATTTAAACTAGAGAAGTGGAAGGTGGGAGGAGTTTCAAGAAATTCATCAGAGAACATTAACAGCACAAAAGTGAGGTACAGTAAAAGAGATTGGATGGCGGAATGGAACATGCTATTAGTCAATGCCAGAAGTTTGGGTGATAAAAAAGAAGATCTGTAGTAAATAATGAGGAAGATCTCCATATTTGTGCGGCGACAGAAACCTGGTGGCAGGAAGATAGTTGAGGAAAGAATATTGAAGGATATAAAGTGTTCCACAGGGATAGGGCAGGAAAGGGAGAGGCGGAGTGGCCTTACACGTGAAAAACAGCATAGATGCCACAGAAATATAGACGGAGGAAAGGAAATGGAGCAAGTGTGGACAAAGATCATCCCATACAATAAAGAAAAGATAATTATGAGGGTATCACTGTCACAGTCAGAAAAACAAAATTAACAACTAACGGCCAACCTCAGAAATCTTGATATGGAAACAGCTAAGTGGCTGGGCATGCAGCTGGAGGGACAAACTGGATGGACCCTAGGCTCTTTCTGCTACCACAATACTGTTACTGTGCATGCTTCCAGCTATGTGGCTGGACATGTTGCTGGAGGGATGAATAGGGCTGGATAAAACAAGCAAATTATGATTTTGCTGATTTGTTGTGACGTTGCATAACATTTCACAAAATTTCATTACAGTTTTTTAAACTCTTTTTCATAATCATAATGCTGTAAGAGTTATAGCTCGAGACTGTACATTTGGTGCAAATATCGTTTGGTGGAGCCCCTAAAAGAATGTCAAGTTTCGGGACATGTGCATGAGGGGAGGGGAAATATTGGGGGTTCAAAGTCTGGCAATTTATTATTCATGTGAACATTTCTGAAAATATTTCTGTGCTTACAACTTAGCCACCTTTGGAGCTAGATAATTGAACATTTATATGAATACTTTCTTGAAAGAGTCTTAGACACTGCTATATAGAGAGATAATTGATTATATAAACTATAAGTTACAGGCATTCAGAATTTCACAATTTGTTAAATTGTGTGACATTTTCAAAATGTTTGGATATTTATAGCTCCACTGCTATTGCAGATGTGCACTCAAGAGTTGGCATGCATAGCAACATAAACACTTCCCTGAATCTAATTAGGCTGGACAAATGTGGTTTAGTAGGTTAAAATTTATTGTTGATACATCAGAAATTACTTATTGGCAAAATGTGCTCAAAAATTCATGGATGCATAAAAGGTAATGCCACTAGAATTCCATTTGTGGAATTTAACCTTCATAAATAACTTATCACCACTGAATCACCTTATCTGCACCAGCATCATGATCCTGCAATACCCCTCCAACTCTCATGTGACAGTGATGCCCAGCATCATGCCCCATCATGAATCACCTTCCCTGCACTAGCATCATGGCCCTGTAATACCTCTCCAACACTCCAGTGACAGTGATGTCCAGCATCATGCTCCATCATGAATCACCTTACCTGCACTAGCATCATGGTCCTGCAATACCTCTCCAACACTCCAGTGACAGTGATGCCCAGCATCATGCTCCATCATGAATCACCTTACCTGCACTAGCATCATGGCCCTGCACTACCCTTCCAACACTCCTGTGACAGTGATGCCCAGCATCGTGCTCCATCATGAATCACCTTACCTGCACTAGCATCATGGCCCTGCAGTACCCCTCCAACACTCCTGTGACAGTGATGCCCAGCATCGTGCTCCATCATGAATCACCTTACCTGCACTAGCATCATGGCCCTGCAGTACCCCTCTAACACTCCTGTGACAGTGATGCCTAGCATCATGCTCCATCATGAATCACCTTACCTGCACTAGCATCATGGTCCTGCAGTACCCCTCCAACACTCCTGTGACAGTGATGCCCAGCATCATGCCCCATCATGAATCACCCTACCTGCACCAGCATCATGGTCCTGCAGTATCCCTCCAACACTCCTGTGACAGTGAAGCCCAGCATCATGCTCCATCATGAATCACCTTACCTGCACTAGCATCATGGCCCTGCAGTACCCCTCCAACACTCCTGTGACAGTGATGCCCAGCATCAAGCTCCATCATGAATCCCCTTACCTGCACTAGCATCATGGTCCTGCAATATCCCTCCAACACTCCTGTGACAGTGATGCCCAGCATCGTGCTCCATCATGAATCCCCTTACCTGCACTAGCATCATGGTCCTGTAATACCTCTCCAACACTCCAGTGACAGTGATGCCCAGCATCGTGCTCCATCATGAATCACCTTACCTGCACTAGCATCATGGCCCTGCACTACCTCTCCAACACTCCTGTGACAGTGATGCCCAGCATCGTGCTCCATCATGAATCACCTTATCTGCACTAGCATCATGGCCCTGCAGTACCCCTCCAACACTCCTGTGACAGTGATGCCCAGCATCGTGCTCCATCATGAATCACCTTACCTGCACTAGCATCATGGCCCTGCAGTACCCCTCCAACACTCCTGTGACAGTGATGCCCAGCATCGTGCTCCATCATGAATCACCTTACCTGCACTAGCATCATGGCCCTGCAACACCCCTCCAACACTCCTGTGACAGTGATGCCCAGCATCATGCTCCATCATGAATCACCTTACCTGCACTAGCATCATGGTCCTGCAACATCCCTCCAACATTCCTGTGACAGTGAAGCCCAGCATCATGCTCCATCATGAATCACCTTACCTGCACTAGCATCATGGCCCTGCAGTACCCCTCCAACACTCCTGTGACAGTGATGCCCAGCATCATGCTCCATCATGAATCCCCTTACCTGCACTAGCATCATGGCCCTACAGTACCCCTCCAACATTCCTGTGACAGTGATGTCCAGCATCATGCTTCATCATGAATCGCCTTACCTGTACTAACATCATGGCCCTGCAATACCTCTCCAACACTCCAGTGACAGTGATGCCCAGCATCATGCTCCATCATGAATCACCTTACCTGCACTAGCATCATGGCCCTGCAACACCCCTCCAACACTCCTGTGACAGTGATGCCCAGCATCATGCTCCATCATGAATCACCTTACCTGCACTAGCATCATGGTCCTGCAACATCCCTCCAACATTCCTGTGACAGTGAAGCCCAGCATCATGCTCCATCATGAATCACCTTACCTGCACTAGCATCATGGCCCTGCAGTACCCCTCCAACACTCCTGTGACAGTGATGCCCAGCATCATGCTCCATCATGAATCCCCTTACCTGCACTAGCATCATGGCCCTACAGTACCCCTCCAACATTCCTGTGACAGTGATGTCCAGCATCATGTTTCATCATGAATCGCCTTACCTGTACTAACATCATGGCCCTGCAATACCTCTCCAACACTCCAGTGACAGTGATGCCCAGCATCATGCTCCATCATGAATCACCTTACCAGCACTAGCATCATGGTCCTGCTATACCCCTCTAACACTCCTGTGACAATGATGCCCAGCATCATGCTCCATCATGACTAAAGATATCCAGATACTTGTGTCATAATGGCCTAAGTCGCAACTAGTTCTAAGGTTTGGCGTCACTTGGTGCCACTGTTTTCAAATAGTAAAAATATACAATATCTACATGGCTGTTAAAGAATCCGCAAGTGGCACTTTATAGAAACAATACTGCACGTGCATGTGCTTCCACAAGTCATTAAATCAGTGAGCTCTACTGGTTATGTAGCATATCACAATAATTCAGAGTAGTGCGCGATGATGTCCCTGATTATTCTTCATGGTTTGTTACTCAAGATAGTGACCTGACACTTGATACCACTGTACTTCTACTATGGAGCCTCCTATGCCTGCTACCTTATTGCCACTTTACCCAGTCTTTCCCTTCCTCTACAATGGCAGCTCAAGTGAATGACTCAGCAAAATGCATAGACATGGTTTCGACTAAAGTATCATAATGTTCAACAATTTCACAAAGGCTCATGAAATTCAACTTTAATTACTGATACTATTTTGGAATATTTTGCTGCTTATAACTTGGCCAGCCTTTAAGCAAGAGATTTGAGAGTTAACACACAGACTCTTTTTGTTTATTCCTTATTGTTTTTTCCCCAGCTGGCAGCTCATCTCTCAGGGGTATACACTGTTTATAGGGGATATACCCTGTTCAGGCTGAACAAAGCTATCTTTCAGTTGGTTACCAGGTTTTTCTCTAATTTTATTTCCTCCCATCTCCCCTTGTGGGGCCAGTGCCTCTGTCATGCTTGCACAGCCACAGGTTTTCCTGTGGAAGGAGAAAACTCCCTCACCCAGCCACAGGGGTTGCTGTGTTAGTGGAACCTGCCACCAACCCTCCTCAACTGAGATGTACTGCCAAGTGGCAACTACTTCAGCAATGGCCTGCCTCCTGATGTGACCTCCCGGGCTCACTTCTGAATCCGGGTTGTCAACATGGCAACGTGATGCTCTGCTGCTGAGCCATGGGGGTGGCGTGAAAGCCTAATATTTGAGGTCAATTAACCTAACAAAATTGGTGACATTCCATTGTCTAGTTTTAAAGTCATTGGGGCTTACAATTATGCAGCTTACATAACTGCAAAATGTAATTTTAAAATGTATGAATGTTTGATGGCTTATACAGTAACTCAGTCACCTTTAAAGAGGCAGATCTGAAACTTGGTACATATCTGTGTGGGCCTTGGTAAATTCAGCATAATAAATGTGGTGCAGATTGGACTAACTCTTTTGAACTTCTGCAGTTTACATTATTGTGAAATATAATTTTAAAATTTCCAAAGGTTTTGAGGCTTATAACTCTGTTACCTTTAAAACTAAAGATCCAAAACTTGCCACTTACCTGTGTGTGACTTCTTGCTAAATGAAGCACACCAAATGTGGTGCAATTTGGACTAACACTTTTGAAATTTTATTTTTTTTTGTACCAATTTTTTTTACTAGGTGAGACACACTAAGCTGAAAGCTTGTTTGCAGGTGCAACCTGGGAGCACAAGGAAGTTAAGTGACTTGCTCAGGGTCACGCAGTATGCAGGTGGGGGCTCTGGGATTCAAACCCAGGTCTCCAGATTTGCAGCTCAGAGCCTTAAACCACTGTGCCATCCTGAAATTAAATGGAAATAACTGAAATCACAAGTTTGTCAAACTTTTGTGAAATTTTCACAGAAATTTCGGAGACTTTCATGGAAGTGAAATCAACATTTTGTCAGAATTCCACTGGTGGAAGATAAATTTTGCCCAGCCCTAGGAATGAACAAGGTGAAACCAAGGTCTTTTTTGCCACCACAATATCATTCCCATTCATGGGTATAGCTGCGTGACTGGTCATGAGGTTTGAGGGATGTGCAAGATGGATAATCTACATGGGACTTTCAATAAAAGGGCTTTCAAATGTAAGAACTTTGCTCAGCCAGTTGCCAAGGTATCTCCACAGTGGACTGAAGTAACCAGTAAATGTTGATAAACAGTAACTACTGCAATCAACAACAAAAAGATTATGTTCAGCTTTATTTAAAATGTATAGCACTAGCCTAAATGATTCCCAATGTTTTGCTTTGTCACCAGAGTTTCACAGGGGAAGGTGGTCCTATGAATTTAAACTAATACCTTTACAAGGTTTCAGAAGCTGTTTCACTTACTCTGGGCCCCATATTCACGAGTGAGCATGACACACAAGCACAATTAATCAGATTCAACCAATTAACAAAATGTTCAACTCACCAAAACATTTCTAAAGCTGTGTCTAAAGTATGGAATGTTTTCTTCATCACATGCAATAGAAAGAGTCATCTGTACTGTGTGTGCCAACCTACGTCTTTATACACTGCACCCGTCCAGACTTAATGACACCACATGTTACATGCGTGCCTCTGATGTCACTGCCTGATCTCTCTCGTATACAGACATGCTAACAAGATGGGCCCTGGATCTTTTTTGCCACCACATTGCCACATTGTTCTGTGAATGCCTATTTAACTACTCTTTGTTTCTTATAATAGGACTCGATTTGTTTTTCCATGTAGCATTTTTCCTATCAGAGTTCCGCGCAGGCACAACTTTGGTGCTCTCACAGAGGGTCACAATCCTCCTTGTTAGCTTCAGGGCTTCATCTAGCCTGCCATGGTGCCCCATTTTCCATTTCTCCCCCATTACTCTGGGACCCAGAACACAGTCGCATGAGCGCATGGAGGTGCACATGCATTTCGTGGCTCAGGTGATGGCCCTTTCCTTCCACCCAGCCTAATGCCTGGTCTCTCTTGTGGCTTGGCACTGCCACCTAGCCTCCACTGGCTGCTCCTTGCCCTCCTCACTGGCCAATGCCCAATTACTCAAGCTTGTTCCTGAACCCAGGTCACCAGCTTGGAAGGCGGTAAAGCATCCAGCACCTCAGCCTTCCATGCCACAGGGCTAGCTTTAATTTTTTAAGACTTATCTACACTAATGGTTTTGCCCTGTGCTATTCCAAGCAATGGACTGTCCTGTGCAATATATACTGTTTCTAAACCTTTGATGTCAACAGTTTCTATGTAGAGATGGGCGAAGTGGCTCGAATTTACTCCATGAAGTGAATAGCTAAGTGAAAGCGGATTCGCAGAGTGCTCCGCAATGTGAAGCGGAGTACTTCGTGTTATAATGGGTAACGCGAAGTCCATTGAAAACAATGACTTTGCGATACTCCGCCTTCCCAACCCACTACTCCACCAATTCTTAAGGTGAAGTACATTGAAAACAATGCACTTCGCCTCACTTCACCTTGTTTTTAAGCTCCAAAGGCAAATTTTGCAGTGATTCATGGTATTTCAGCTCACATGGGCTCTAGATTGCTCTGCACAGCCTCAGTTTGGGGTACTGTGTATGGGAAGCTGTAGGAGACAGTCTACTCTGACAGCTGTAATTCAAACCTTCTAAAAACTATTAAAAAAGGCCTTTTTGATTAATTTTATTTTTGCTGAAACTTTAGTTCATCGACTGTAGGAAACCCTCCTGTGCTCATATCATCGAGCGTGTATTGTTTGTGTGTGGATTTTGAATGTTAATGTGTAACATTCAGTCTGTGTACTGAGAGACAGTGGAAGTGTGCTTTGGTGGAGGGGCATATCTGTGGTGTAGGTAGATACCTTAGAGAAAAAGACAGTTCTTTCTGTTTTGGTGATATTTTTCTTGTATAACTGTGTTAATGTACACACAGTAATATTTTCAATAATTCTTGCCATTTTTTTGCTGATTGTTGTGGTGCAGCAGTGTATAAATTTGTCTATTTAAAACATTTGGTTATATTACTAAAGGTTTTCAATTTGCTACGCATTACTTGTGGTGTGTGTGTGAGTGTGTGTGCTATGCGTGCCATTAAATCAGACACCTTTTATTGTGCCACAGAGTATTTAAAGCAGTGTGAACCTGCTATCCACTGCACCTGCATTAATTTTTTATACTGCTTTGTGGTGTCTTTACTAGTAGTGGATTGTTACTGCTGTGCAGTAATCCCCCCAACCAGCAAAAGGTATTCTTTTCCAGATTTGGATTTGTGACTTGTGAGCACTGGTTAGGTGTTGTGCTTTTTCATATGCATCCCTTGAGTGTGCAGCACAATCTTAATCTGTCTGTGTGTTTGCAGTGCACCATTAATTCTGGGAGACTGCATTTCTTCTTACATTCTCATTTCACTTCGTCAGCACTGGGAATTTTCTGGACACAAGACAGTAGCATTTTGGGGATGCACATTAATTCTGGTGACTCTGTGTGTGACTATTGCGTGAATGACTGAGTGCGCCATTAATTCTGGGAGACTTTGCATTTCTTGTTATGCTCTCATTTCACTTCATCAGCACTGGGGAGTTTTCTGAACACAAGACTTTAGCACTTTGGGGATGCACATTCATCCTGGTGACTGTGTGGGTGGGATGCTGCCTATATTGTTGTCACTCCACCTTATTTCGCGTTTAAGGCAGAATGACAATGAGAAGTAATAATAACAAGGTGAAGTGAGCCCTTCCTATGGGGCACTCCGCGTAGCAAAGTGCCAACTCGAAGTGATCACTTCGCATTCACTTCGCTGGCAGATTTTAAATTTGCTGCATCTCTACTTCTATGATATGCGCTATCTATCATGGCCTGGGCCATGAATGGAAAAGGTCCATTTAACCAGAACACCCACAAGGTTAATCAATAAAGAGAGACCCTACCCCCTTTCTGCCACCACAGTACTGTTACTGTGCATGATTACAGCTATGTGGCTGAACCTGTGACTGGGAGACAAGCAAGATGGACCTTAGTTCCTTTCTGCCACCACAGTGCTATTATTGTGCAAGCATACAGCTACGTGGCTGGAGGGAAGAATAAGATGTTACAAGGTATGGGTACAGATACATGACCGGGCATGGGGATGGAGAGGCAAACACGATAAACCCTAGTTACTTTCTGCCACCAGAGTAGTGCTACTATGCTCACATATAGCTAAGTATCTGGAAGAATAAACACGATGGACCCTAGATCCTTTCTGCCATGACAGTACTGTTACAGTGCACGTGTAGTGCCATGTGGCAGGACATGCAGCTAGAGAAATAAACAAGATGGACCCTAAGTCATTCATGACACCACAGTACTGTTACAATGCATTGTAGTCCGATGTGGCAGGACATGCAGCTAGAGAAATAAGCAAGATGGACCCTAGATCCTTTCTGCCATGATAGTACTGTTACAATGCACGTGTAGTGCTATGTGGCAGGACATGCAGCTAGAGAAATAAACAAGATGGACTCTAGATCCTTTCTGCCATGACAGTACTGTTACAGTGCACGTGTAGTCCTATGTGGCAGGACATGCAGCTAGAGAAATAAACAAGATGGACCCTAGATCCTTTCTGCCATGCCAGTACTGTTACAGTGCATGTGTAGTCCTATGTGGCAGGACATGCAGCTAGAGAAATAAACAAGATGGACCCTAAGCCATTCATGACACCGCAGTACTGTTACAATACACGTGTATTGCTATGTAGCAGTGCACATGGTTGGAGGGATGAACAAGATGAGCCCGAGGTCCTTTCTGCCACCATTGTACTGATATGCATGCATACTGCTACATAGCTGGGCAGTTGGCTGGAGGGATGAACAAGGTGGACCCTAGCTGCTCTCTGCCACAGCAGTACTGTTACTTTACATGCATACCACCATGTGGATGGGCATGCGGCTGAGGGATGAACATGAGGGACCCTTCTTCCTTTCCACCACCACAGTGCTGTTACTATGTATGTGTACAGCTAAGACACTCAGTGTGCTACATTAGGAATGAACAGGATGGCACCTATGTCCTTTCTGACAACCGTAGTACTGTCACTATGCATGCATACAACAATGTGATAGGACACTGAACTGAAAGGATGAAAAGGATGGAGGATGGACCCTAGCTCTTTTCAATCACCAAAGTACTGTTACTATGTCTGTGCACAGATACTTGGCTGGGCATGCAGTCGAGGGATGAACAAGATGGACCCCACAACCACTCTGCCAGCCATGATACTGTTACTGTGTATCCTTACAGCTATGTGGCTACACATGTGGTTGGAGGAATGAACAAGGTGCAGCCTACTTCCTATTTGCCTCCACAATACTGTTACTATACATGCATACAGCTACATGCTTGGAGGGATGAACAAAATGCCCCTAGTTTCTTTTTCCCACCACAATACTGTTACTTTGTACAAGCCCAGGTTCATGCCTTGCATGCGGTTGAGGGATGAACAAGATAGATGCCAGGTACTGTTACTTCGCACACATAGTGCTACGTGGGAAGGCATAGGTCTGAAGGGATGAACAAGATGGACGCTAGGCCCTTTCTGTCACCACATTACTCATTCTACATGCACTCACATCTACAAACCTGATGTTCTAAAGAGCTGTGTATTTTTGCAGCAAATTCTTACAGTGGTGTCTCATTGTGCTTTTGTGAACTCTTCCACCAGGCCTTTACTGATTGGGACCTCCTTTAATTGATACCAAGGCATTCCCTTACTAAAAGTGCTTGCTGCTGTCAACCACCACGCACCAGCACAAAGACACTAACGGGAGGCTCCCCCACTCCCCTCGAGACTAGACCCGTGAACAGTACAAAGTCAATGCTAGGCAGGGACAATCTGAGTGCAGCACGGCAGTTGTTGAAACAACATAGCCCTTGTTAGTATGGAGACAGAAATAACTTCATCAGCCCACTCTGGTTATTTTCTCCAAATTATTATTCCCACTCATATTTCCGAGCTGCTAGTCTATGGCACTTTTTTGCCTCTGGCTCTCGCTAAAATTCCTAATGAGATCATTTTTGTGGGTGAGCAAATAGCAGTGCCATTTTGGGAGCCCTCATCACCAGTTTCAAAATATAGGAGATCGTCCAGCTGGTTGTCCTTTCCTGTTCAATCTATCACAATCGTCCGAGTTTGGAGCATGAACCAGGTTTGCCAGTGTGACAAGCCCTTGCAACCTTGCTATCAAAAAAGAAATGTGTGGCAAGTGCTAGTTTATAGAAACATGGAATGTGTAGGCAGAACAGGACTGGTAGGCTTATCTAGTCTGCCCTATTTTTCCCTGCCTATTACTACAAACTGGATCCTATTTGGTCACAGGTGTCCCTTCCCTCCTCCCTTCTTATTACACCCATTCACCTATCCTATGCCCTTTTAAAGCTGCCCACTGTCTTTGCCCCTACCACCTCTTCTGCAGACTGTTCCACTATGCTTTCTGTGAAGAAGTTATTTACTCACGTCCCTCTTAAACGTCCCTCCCTCAAGCTTCATAGCATGCCCCAATGCACCTTTTGCAACCCTGTGAGTTACTTAAGGGGCTCAGTCATGCCCTCTGTTATTATTACAACTTTTGTACCCCCACCCTTGGGCAAAAATTTTAACTGCAAAAGACAGGTGTGGGATGCATGTCTGACTTTTGCAATTTACAAAAACACTACTTTTTTAAAAAAAAAATAATTCCCCTACTCTTTTTCCATCTCTGGGGCAATAAATCCCAGTCAGAACATTGTTTTGTTACTTTTTATTTCAAAATGCACATTTTTCCTAATTTTTTTATCCCAAGGTGGTGGGAATGCATCTACAATGTTCCTGTTGCTTGCTCCATCACCACCAGGCCACCGCTACCTTCTTTTGTTATCCAGTCACATCCCTGAAATCTAACCCCCCACCCCCCCGAAGGCATATATACACAATCACACATGTACCAGGTCGCCGTAGACTGAAATACAACACCCCTGCCTTATGGGCTCAAAAAAGGTTGAGAGGCCTAATCAATAACCCATGTAGGGATTTATTACCCAGCAATGTGTAAAATGAAATAAGTTGCACAGAGCCTCGATCCGAGGAAATATAATTAGGCTAGGTCTTAGTCTTGTACTTCCTCATGGGAAAAAGTACCAACCCACTGTGATACCCTCTGGCATTTATTTATTTATTGTTTATTTCTTGAAATGTTTCACCAGGAAGGTTAGGCTGAGCAACAAGAGCTCGTCTCATGGTACGTCCTGGGGGAAGGGGAGTAGGAACAATAAGTAGTACAACAGGATACTTACATCAGGAAAATAGCTTAACAGCATATAGACAGACAGTACAGGATTACAAGAAACAATAGCGAATAGCATAGCCCACCCAACGACCACGCAATGCACAACAGTTTACCCAAAATATAATACTTTTGTCGGAAGGAAGGAAGGAAGGAAGGAAGAAAAGTCTGATTTTATATAGCACTTACATACCTGCTATATCCCAAAGTAGGTTACAATCTATAAGGACTGAGAAGAAGCCATTAGAGTGTTGTAAGAGAGAGAGAGAGAATTAAGCCAAGGGAGACCCACCATGGTGATTAAACCATGGATTTGGTAGCCAAGATAGGAGATAAGGTAGTTAGGGATAGGGGGTGCTTGGGGATACAGTTTTGGGAAGGTCTGCAGAAGAAGTGGAAAGACAATATAATATGCTTGGATACTGCTTCACAGCCTACTGTGACCCTGTCCATGCTGCAGCCTCTGAGTGAGCAGAAATGTCTTCCCAAACTAGAATACTTCAGAGTGCCATAACGGAGTTACAGCAATACAAGGGGAGAAAGATTGTGTGGAAAAACTAAGGCCTAACACAGCAGACAAGCTGACAACCAGGGAAACTGACAAGGTTCAAAGAGTATTAGAGAAATGAAGAGCTGCTGATGACCCCTGCGAATGTACACCATACAGTATATGCTCTGCAAATAGAGAGACAAGAAAATAATTTGATCACGAAGGAGATAATCTTCTGCTAACTGGCTCTTTGGCTCCAATATTTCCTCCCGACCACATCCTTTGCTGCTGTTGCTCATCGTCCCTCATGCTGTCATTTTTAAGCTGATTATGCCATTGCATTTCCTCTTAGCAGAAACCTTGCATTCCATTTAATCAAGTTATTCACAATAGACAGAAATCATCTTTATATTAAATGATTTCTCTGGTGAAAATTTAGCCAACAACAGAAGCATGCTGCTCTCTCCCTCTTTTTGGAGGTATTAGAAAATGCTTGAACAAATGGTGCATTACTTAGGCCAAGCTAAGCTGAGCAGTGGCAGTACTCTGTGTTTCATCCTGGGGAACTCACATTCGTATGACTTGGTTAGAAGCAATCTCAAGTCAGGGCAGTGAAGGTTGCATCGTCGTGACTTGTGATGTGTTCTCAGTCCACACTAGACACTTCTCCTGACTTAAATGAAGTATACACCATGTCCACTTAAGCAGTAAGGCACAACAGTGTGTGGGTTATTGGGAGATTTACCCACGCCTTGTGTGGTGTGTCACAAGGCGTAGCCAAGTGACAACCACACAAGAAGTGGGTAAATCCCCCACTAACCCACACCCTGGAGTGCCTTATTGAGATTATACAATGGATCCATGTGTAAAATTAACTTTAAATGTGTTTAGGTATGTTTTCTATAAATGCCATTTCTCAGCCATGGATTATTGCAGGATATACCACAGTCATGTGATGTGTTTTGACCAATGAGGTTACAGGATTTTCATACCTCATTGTATAATACACCTTTTACACACCCTGTGCACCTCAACTGCACTTTACATATACCTCACAAATAATGTGCACCTCAGCTGCACCTTATACACACCTCACACGTACTGTGCACTTCAACTGCACCTTATACACACCTCACAAATACTGTGCACCTCAGCTGCACCTTATACACACCTCTCACATACTGTGCACCTCAATTGCACCTTATACACACCTCACACATACTGTGCCTTTCAACTGCACCTTATACACATCTCACACATACTGTGCACCTCAATTGCACCTTACACACACTTCACAAATACTGTACGCCTCAACTATACCTTATACATACCTCAAAAATACTGTAAGTAAGTAAAATTTTTATTTAAAGACAGCCATTCCCGGAGGCTCTGGGCACCGTATAATAAATTAACACATATACCAAAGCATCAACAAAATAACAAAATATAATTACACATACACTTACAAAATTATTAAAATACAGCAAATAATCAGCTAAACTCTAATTAAAACCTGAGTTCAGACAATTCTCAATTTAATCCACCTCAGCTATACCTTCTACACATCTCACAAATACTGTGCACCATAACTTCACCCTATACACACCTCACACATACTGTGCACCTCAACTGCACCTTATTCACAACTCACAAATACTGTGCACCTCAGTTGCACCTTATACACACCTCACACATACTGTGCACCTCAACTGCACCTTATTCACACCTCACAAATACTGTGCACCTCAACTACACCTTATTCACACCTCACAAATACTGTGCACATCAATTGCACATTATACACACCTCACAAATACTGTGCACGTTAACTGCACATGATGCACACCTCATAAATACTGGGCACTTCAACTGCACCTTATTCACACCTCACAAATACTGTGCACCTCAACTGCACCTTATACACACACCTCAGAAATACTGTACACCTGAACTGTACCTTATACATACCTCGCAAATACTGTGCACCTAAAACTTCGCCATATACACATCTCACAAATACTGTGCACGTCAACTTCACCATATACACAACTCACAGATACTGTGCACCTCAACTGCACCTTATAAACACCTCACAAATACTGCACACCTCAACTGCACCTTATACACACCTCACAAATACTTTGCACCTCAACTATACCTGATACAGATCTCACAAATACTGCACACCTCAACAGCACTTATACGCACATCACAAATACTGTGCATCTCAACAGCATATTATACACACCTCCCAATACCGCACACCTCAACTGCACCTTATACACACACCCTCACAAATACTTTGCACCTCAACTGTACCTGATACAGATCTCAGAAATACTGCACACCTCAACTGCACCTTAAACACACCTCACAAATACTGTACACCTCAACTGTGCTGTACACACACCTCACAAATACTGTGCACACCTCACTTACTGATTTACTGCATTGAAAGGACAAAAGTAGGCTTACGTTTACCCATTGGGATTGTTCCCCCCACACAAGTGGGTCAGAATTAAACCAAGACTGTATTAGTTAGCAATAGTTTATCAAGACCTGTTTTTAGCCCAAGTGTTGTATTTTTATCAGCTAACTCTTGTGGCAACATATTCCAAGCTTATGTTGTATGTTCTGTGAAAAAAATATCCCTCTTGGTGGTATTAGCCCATGGTACTACAATTTGCATGTTATGATTTTGCAAATGATTGTGTCTTCCAGGACAGCTTCCTGCTGCAAGTGGTCAGTGAACCAACCAGGTTAGGGAATACCCTTGACCTTGTGCTGGCAAATAGGGACTTTGTGAGAGAACTTACAGTGGAGGAACCACTGTCAGGGAGTGACCACCACTCAGTATGGCTCACATTGGATATGGGCAAGGAAAGAGTGGAATCTGGCACAAGAGTGCTGGACTTCAGGAGGGCCAACTTTGGGAGGATGGGGGAAGTGGTAAAAGAGTACCTGGCCAGAATTCAATCTAGTATGGACATTAACCAGAGGTAGGAACTCATAAAGCTGGGGATAGTGGAGGCAACCAAAACCTGCTGCAAGACCCAGAGCAAGAAGGCTAGGGCTAAGAAACTGAGCTGATTGAACAAGGAGGTCATGGAAAAGGTAAAGAGGAAAACAGCTACCTTTTGCAAGTACAAGAAAACAGGGAGAGAGGAGGACAGGGAGGAGTGCTTGATGGAATCGAAGGAGGTGACAAGGGCAGTAAGGGGAGCTAAGGCATCTACAGAACTCTGGCTGGCACAAGGCATTAGGAAGGGGGAGAAGGACTTCTTTAGGTACATCAGGGAGAAAAGGAGCTGTAAGGACCATATAGTAAGGATTAGGAAGGAGCGTGAAAGCAGGGTGCGATAAGGCAGAAGCACTAAATGAGTACTTCTGCTCAGTATTTACTAAAGAGAAGAGGGGTGTCACCCAAGGGGGAAGAAATGGCAGAAAGAGGGGGGGAAGGGGTGACAGATGAGGAAATCATGGAGGGCAGAGTTTGGGAGGGTTTGAAGGCACTGAGGGTGGATAAGGCGCCAGGCCCAGATGGCGTCCACCCCAGGGTACTGAAGGAGCTGGCAGAGGTCCTTGCAGGACCTTTGGCAGACCTATTTAATACCTCACTACATTCGGGGTGTGTACCTCAGGACTGGAGGATGGCTCATGTGGTGCCCCTCCGCAAGAGTGGCCCCAAGGATGAACCGGGAAACTACAGACCAGTGAGCCTCACATCCATCGTGGGTAAGCTAATGGAGACTATCCTGAAGGAGAGGCTGGTGGCTCTCCTAGAGGCCAAAGGACTACAGGACAGCAGACAGCATGGCTTCATATGGGGCAGATCCTGCCAAACCAACCTGGTGGAGTTCTATGACTGGGTAACTAGGCAACTGGACAGGGGCCATGCAGTGGATGTCCTGTATCTGGACTTCAGTAAGGCATTTGACTTGGTGCCGCATGGAAGGCTGGGAAGTAAGTTAGTAGACACAGAGGCAGGTGCAAAGCTGGTGAGATGGGTAGGGAACTGGTTTCAGGGAAGGCACCAGAGGGTGGTGGTGGATGGGGAGCTCTCACACCCAAGGGTAGTGACGAGCGGTGTTCCACAGGGCTCGGTGTTGGGACCAGTGTTGTTTGGGATATTCATTGCAGACATATCATTGGACACCAAGAGCAAGATCAGTCTGTTTGCTGATGATACCAAGGTACAAGCAGTGGTGGATGACCTAGGGGGATGGCAGGGGTTGCAGGATGATCTGGCAAAGCTTGAAACCTTGTCAGACATCTGGAAAGTGAGGTTTAATGCCAAAAAGTGCAAGGTGCTGCATTTTGGGATGAAGAACCCAAGGAGGAGTTACCAGCTGGGAGGAGTGCAGCTAGCCCAGACAGAGGAGAAGAAGGATCTGGGGGTGCTCATTACAGGGTCAATGAACAACTCAGCACAATGTAGGAAGGCAGCTGCAAAAGCCAACAAAATGCTGGGTTGTATTGCAAGGGGTATATCCTCGAGGAGGGAGGAGGTGATTCTGCCACTGTATAGGTCATTAGTTAGACGGCACCTGGAGTACTGCGTGCAGTACTGGTTCCTGTATCTGAAGAGGGACATTAAGTTACTGGAGGGGGTGCAGCGCAGGGTGACAAAGATGATCAAGGGGCTGGGAGACTTATCATAGGTGAGGAGGCTGAGGGAGTTGAACATGTACTCACTGGAGGAGAGGAGGGACAGGGGAGACATGATTAAAACCTTTAAGTACATGAAAGGAATAAAGAAGACAGGTACAGAGGGGCTGTTCAAAGTAAGGGAGGGGATGGCCACCAGGGGCCATGATATGAGACTGGAGCGAGGAAGGTTCAGGAGGGAGATGAGGAGACACTTTTTTACAGAGAGGGTGGTGGCTGGGTGGAATGCATTACCTGCTGAAGTGGTATGTAGTAGAACAGTGGACTGCTTCGAACGAGGATGGGACAGGACAAGGGGGAGGGTTAATGAAGGGGAAGGGTGGAAGGGAGGGGCAGCTGCAGAATAAGGGGTGCTAGCTGCACATTCGAGCAGACTTTGTAGACCTCTAGGCCTTTATCTGCTGGCAAATTTCGTATGTTCGTATGTCCGTAATTTCAGCCTGCATTCAGAGCCCAGCACAGTTGAATTAAATATTTTGTATATGAGCAGAAGGTTGCCCCTTTGCCTTCTCTCCTGTAGAGAAAATAGTTGTGTGTCTCCTTTAGTCTATCTTGGTACATTGTATTTTTTAGATGAGGTACCAATCTGGTGATATGTTTCTGAACCCTCTTGATCAATGAAATGTCACCCTTAAAGTAAGGACTCCAAAAAGGGGAGTCGTGATCTAAATAAGGTCAAGCATAACTCCTGTGCAGGGGTATCAAGCATTGTGCAGATCACGAAATAAAGGAGCGCTGAATCCTCTTTATCATAACTACAGCCTTTTTTGTAATAGTTTTACAATGATCAGAAACTGCCAACTTATTATTTACAAGAATACAGAGATCTTGTTCTGATTCGGCAATTCGAATAAGTAAGTTATTTAGGAAGTAAGAATATTTAGGGTTGTTCTTGCCATAATGGATAACTGCATATTTATCCACATTAAGGGACATTCCATTTAATATGGCCCATTTTTTTATGTTTAATAAGTCTTTGGTAAGTGATAAATGTTTGGAAAATGAATCCACCTCTCCACCCAACTTTGTATCATCTGCACATTTTACAATAGTGTTTGTTACCTGAGCATTCATGTCAGCCACAAATACACCAAAATTGAGTGGGTCCCAAAACTGAGCCCTGGGGAACCCCACTGCTGATGCTTCCTTCTTCTGATAAGGACCAGTTGATTCTTACACTCTGCCTGCAATGTGGTAGCCAATTTTGAATCCATTTCACTGAAACTGGACTGAAACCAATGATTAGCAATTTGTTTATTACGGTGTCATGAGGGACAATGTCTAATGCCTTTCCAAAATCTAAAAAAATGACATCAAAGGATTTACCTTCATCTAGGCTACAACTGACATTATTGTAGAAAGTCATTAAATTTGTAGTAATTGAAAATCCCGTCTTAAACCCATGCTGACTTATCATTTAGACCAAGATTAGTTACCTCTATATCTATTCAAGTTTTAGTCAGTTTTTCCATAGCTTTACAAGAAACAGAGGAAAAGCTGATGGGCCTATAGTTCTCGACACCACTATGAGTACCCTTTTTAAAGACTGGTATAACTGTTGCCATGCACCAGTCATCTGGCACAATACCCTGGCTAAGTGACATATTAAAAATAATAGTGGGTGTACATTTTGTTTAGCCATATCTCTCAGAAATCTGAGGTGGATACTGTCTGGCACAGGACTGGAATTATTTCTGATTTCTGTTAGTGCCTTTGTACCTTTATCTTCGGAAAAATCAAAATTACTTATAAAGGCTCCACAACTCAGTTTATTATTGGTTGCACCCCAAACTGAGAATACCAAACAGAAGTATGAATTAAAGATATTGGCAGCTTCCACATCATTGGAAATGGTTATCCCGTTGTGTAACAGAGGCCCAATTGCACTTGATGAGCGCGATTCTCTAAGGGATATGCCTGGCGTAACTTGACTTATGCCCCCCACAATGGCGCAAGTAGCAAGTTACATCAGCAGTTGCGTCATCTGTTATTCTGCAAAGCAGCCTGCAACATGCCACAGGCTGCTTGTGCCAAAGTGGACTTATGCCACCATGTATGCCATAAACCCCCTGCAACATGGTGCTAGGGAGTTTACAGCATCAGTTGCACCCTATTCAGGAAGGGCAGCAACAAAGTTCCCCAGGGCGCTATTCTCTAATAACCCCGGAGGACATTTGACAATGTAAGTTACACCAGCATATAGCTGGCATAACTGTACTGATGCCCCCAGGGGTAGCCTGTATGTTCAGCTGGTCCATCCCCTAACAGTATGCCACCCTCTTCCCCACCACTGCCCCGATCCCAAAGTTGTGGTTAAAGCCCTGCAGGGCTTTTACTGCCCCCCAATGCCCTGATCCCAAAGTTGTGGTTAATGCCCTGCAAAGATTTAACGGCCCCCAATGGCTGATCCCTCTCTTTCATTCTAATAAGCCACCCCCCAAGCCCCGATAGGCACCTGCCCACAAATAGCAGATGAGTACACCCTGGTAGTCTAATGGCCTCCATTCCCCAACCAGCAGTAGCAGACAACCCCACTCCCCCCACTCCTACCCAGCTGGTGACTGGCACAGACCCACCTATCACCACCATGGCCAGCTGCTGACTGAGCTCCGCTGGAGCATGGATTACTGTACAAAGTGTGCGCGCAAAGGAAAATTCATTAAGAGTGTACTATGTACAGTAGTACATGCTCTGGCAGAGCTCAGTTGGTGACTGCCTGTGGTGATGAGAGGTGGGTCTGTTCCAGTCACTGGCTGGGTAGGGGTGGGGGGATCAGTGTGGTCTACCACTGCCGGGAGGAGGGGTGGGGGGGCCACTAGACTACCAGGGTTATGGGGTTGTGGTGGAACATGTACAGGGGCTGCAGGTTAGGGTGGCAGCAGTTTGGGGATCGGGGCATTGGAAAGGGGCATGAATAACCCTGCAGGGTGGTACTGTATATTTACTGGGGTTGGGGCATTCGGGGATGGATGGGGATAGCCCTGCTGGGCTTTGACTGGCACTTTGGGGTCAGAGCATGGGGGGGCAGTAATACCCTGCAATGCAGTAACAGGTGTGAAATGGGGCCATACATTCGGGGTGGGACAGGGATAGCCCTGTGGGGCTTCAGTCCACAAGAGGGAGCCGGGCATGGGGGGGCACTTGTGTATGTCAGGTCCGGGGGATGCAGCTTGAGGCAATCCCTACAGGTACACCCTTTGTTTGGCAGATCTGTGGGATTGTCGCAAATCGCAGGACTTAGCCACGGGGACTCCGCCCATTCCTGAATCGGGCACAGGGTCCTTGACATAATGGGGAATGGCACAAGTTGCCATTGGCAGCGACTTGGGTCATTCTTGTAGAATTGGGCCCAATGAGTTTTTGTTGTTATTATTTATGTAGGAGAAAAGTGTTTTGTTATCTTTATCCTGGGCAATTTTAAATTCAGTTTTATACTTAGCATGCCTTATCATTGATTTAAGAAGCTTCAGTTCCTTTCTGTATGCATGATAGTTGGTTTCAGATGGGTCGAATTTGACCTTTTTGAAGGATTTTTCTTTAGTTTTAATTTGCTTTTTTACTTCAGTTGTTAACCATACAGATGTTTTTCCTTTGGTGTTCTATTTTTTTCTTTTAGGGTACAAATTCATTTTCAAGTTTATGTATGGTTCCTTTGAATAATTCCTAGGCTTGTTCAACAATTTTTTTTAGTTAGCATACCATCCCAGTCTATGCTTGCTAAACATGCTTTGATTTTGTCAATTTTACCCCTGTTATAGTCCCTCTGGATTGTTGTACCATATAGTCTAGGATTAGAGGCCATTAAAGTACAGGAAACCATACTGTGGTCACTGTTACCCAATGGAGTTAGAACAGTAACATCAAACACATCTGATTCTAGACTAGTTATAATGAGGTCTAATATACTGTTACCATGTGTGGACTCATGGACCATATGTTCCAAGCCATAGCTTAATAAAGTAGTTAAGAATTCCCTCTCCAAGTTATTTGTGCCAGTTAAGGTGTCCCACTCTATACCAGGAAAATTAAAGTCCCCAAAAATTAATACTTCTCCCGTGCTGGAGGCATATGTGATTTCACTTGCACCTTATAAACCCTTCGCAAATGCAGTGCGCCTCAGCTCGCTGTGCCTTCTGCACACCTCACAAATATTGTGAACCTCGGCTGTACCTTCTGCACACCTCACAAATACTGAGCACCTCGGCTGTACCTTCTGCACACCTCACAAATACTGAGCACCTCGGCTGTACCTTCTGCACACCTCACAAATACTGTGCACCTCAGCTGTACCTTCTGCACACCTCACAAATACTGAGCACCTCGGCTGTACCTTCTGCACACCTCACAAATATTGAGAACCTCAACCGTGCCTTCTACACACCTCACAAATACTGTGCACCTCGGCTGTACTTTCTGCACACCTCACAAATACTGTGCACCTCGGCTGTACCTTCTGCACACCTCACAAATACTGTGCACCTCGGCTGTACCTTCTGCACACCTCACAAATACTGAGCACTTCAGCTGTACCTTCTGCACACCTCACAAATACTGAGCACCTCGGCTGTACCTTCTGCACACCTCACAAATATTGTGAACCTCAACCGTGCCTTCTACACACCTCACAAATACTGTGCACCTCAGCTGCACCTTATACACACAGTAGGTGTATTGGTCGGGGTTTCTTTTATTGATTTGGGGTGACAGAGGCTGATGACTTGTGCCAGGGCGGGGGTGGGGCAGCTTGATTTGGAGTGGGAGTGGCTTTGTTGGTAATTACTGCTATTTTATTAATTTAAAGAGAAACCGACTACAACTATCAGTGGGCTAGGGGATGGGTGTTTGTGGGTTACATGATGGGTAAGGTGATATCGACTGTAGTATGTAGTGGGGGGTTGGCGGTACAGGGTGGGGGAGATTTTTTTCTAATATTTTTTTTTTTTAATATGAGAGTTCAGATTTTGGAATTTTGGCAGCTTCTTCCAAAAGTCTAAAATCCAAATGTTTTGTTGATATCTAAGGTATCTGTTTTTTAAGATGTATATCTGAGCAACCATACTTCAAAAAAAACAAAAAAAAAGATTTTAACTGGCACTTAATCCTTGGCTATTTTAAACCGTCATGAGGTAATGGCCCAGATATTCAAAACTTTGCACCTAGCCTCAAGTAGCACTGCCGGCGTGCAAACATTGCCCGGCCCAAAGCGCCCACCATATTCAAAAGGAATAGCCTGGTGCTAACCCTGCTGAATGTAGTATGCGAAGGAAGCCGGGCAAACTGGTCTGGGAGTACAGGGAAAACATAGCCCAGAAATAAGACAGCACTGAATATAGTAACAGGGAAGTGCAAACTGCAACTGCAGCC
The DNA here is from genome assembly GCA_016271365.2 of Neoceratodus forsteri. Classification (NCBI taxonomy): domain Eukaryota; kingdom Metazoa; phylum Chordata; order Ceratodontiformes; family Ceratodontidae; genus Neoceratodus; species Neoceratodus forsteri. The sequence continues at coordinate 39,710,014 of CM028134.1, forward strand.
CAGTACACCCTGGAGCAAGCCTGTATTGCAGGTGGAGAACAGTGTGTGTGATTGCACAGAGAAAACTCACAACACCTGCAAACAACAATGCAAGCCACACACTGCAGAACTGTGCTATGCTGATGTGTAGTTTGCCTGGGCTAACCTGATTGCACAGTGCTAACACATTAGCCCAGGGCAAACTGGTTATCCTGGGGCAAACGGGAGACATATTCAAAGCTCCCATGCAAATCAGCCTACTTATGTAATCCGTGGGCAAACAGATACATTTGCATCTCATTAACTACTGCTTAGCATACATTACCATGCAGATTGCCCGGTGCTACTGCATGGACCATACAGCTCCACCTTTTGGTCAGAATGGAAGTACAGGCTGGATGCTGCAGGCCAAGGCATGCGCACAGCATCCCCTACTGGTCGACATGGAAGTACAGGCTGGAAGCAGCTGGAACTGTGTGCTAGCAGGCACAAACTGAGCAGACAACCTGCCCATGCAGCACTGCAAGCAGTACAACACAATGTTCATATATATATATATATATATATATATATATAAGGAGAGAGAGATACAGGGAGAGAGTGATAACTATGTGACACATAGCTATATATACATATGACATCACACACACACACACACACACATATACATATATATATATATATATATCTATATATATAGATATATATATATATATATCATATTGATAGACACACACACATCCACTGGCCATATGTGCCCTTGTAAATGCCTGCCCAACAACATAGGTATCCCCACGGCAGGTGTAGGTGGAATACAATGGGGGGACCCACGAATGCATGGAACAGGCAGAAGGCATGCCTGGTGGGGGTTGGAGGACATAGACTGTAGATTACGTAGGACTTGCTGCATCTCCATTCAACAGAGAACTGGGCAGAGTGGCTAGGCCAGGCAGTCCGCCCTGCTGTCATGGTCCCTGATGTCATCTGTGCCTCTTGCACACCCTGGTATTCTAGTGGTCCCCCCCCCCAGCACGATCCCTGACCCCCATAGCCACGATAGTGTGATAGTGTACCTGGTAGTCTAGTGGTCCCCACCCCCAGCACATATCCCCACCCCATTTCATGTAGAATGGAAACATTTCCTGGTAGTCTAGTGGTCCCCACCCCCAGCATGTATCCCGACCCCATTTCATGTAGAATAAGAACATTTCCTGGTAGTCTAGTGGTCCCCACCCCCAGCATGTATCCCGACCCCATTTCATGTAGAATAAGAACATTTCCTTGGTAGTCTAGTGGTCCCCACCCCCAGCATGTATCCCAACCCCCATTTCATGTAGAATAAGAACATTTCCTGGTAGTCTAGTGGTCCCCACCCCCAGCATGTATCCCTACCTCTATTTCATGTAGAATAAGAACATTTCCTGGTAGTCTAGTGGTCCCCCACCCCCAGCATGTATCCCAACCCCCATTTCATGTAGAATAGAAACATTTCCTGGTAGTCTAGTGGTCCCCCACCCCCAGCATGTATCCCGACCCCATTTCATGTAGAATAGAACATTTCCCTGGTAGTCTGGTGATTCCCCACCCCCAGCATGTATCCCGACCCCATTTCATGTAGAATAGAAACATTTCCTAGTGTAGTCTAGTGGTCCCCACCCCCCAGCATGTATCCTGACCCCGTCCACCATAGAAAAGCACAGACTATATCCTGGTATGCTAGTGGTTCCCCACATGGTAGTGACACCCTGCATCCCAATCAACATTTAGGAACTGAGCTGGTGACGGCTCAGCTCCTCTCACCACCACGGCCGTCCACCAACTGAGGTACAAATTAGTTAATTCATATCTCAGTCCACAGCCGGCTGTGGTGGTGAGAGGAGTGCTGAGCCAGTCTCCGGCTCAGCTCCTGAATATTGATTGGGATGCATGGGGGCATCACTGCCGGGTGGGGGGAACCACTAGACTATCAGGTATATTCTGCTTTTCTACGGTGGATGGGGGTCGGGACTCATGTGGGGGGACCACTAGACTACCAGAGAAATGGTTATATCCTACATGAAATGGGGGTTGGGATACATGCTGGGGGGTTGGGGTGACCACTACATTACCAGGGTAACATCAGTATTGCTACAGGGAACAGGGTCGGGGTTCGTGAAGAGGGGGCAACACCACCACATTACCACTGCATTACTGGCAGCTTTTTGTAGGCAGTAATTAGCGCCGCGCTGCAGGTCATGCTAATGCCTGTAGCGCAGCGCTATACCTTTGAATATGCTGATGCACCGGCATTCAGGGCCCCTCACCTCTGTCCCTCCCCTGCATACATTATGGTTTAGCATCATCGCTAACACCTAGTGCTGGCGCTAACTGTCCTATTAAATAATGCAGTCGGGCGCAAAGTCGGCGCTAGACCAGCACAATGGCTTTGCTCCCAGTGCTGAGCATTGAATATTTGAGCCAATTTCTCATAAACTTCTTGACACCTTAAATTTAACAAGAATAACCAGATTTCAAAATGTTTGCAGCACCAAACTTCCAGAGTTTCATTCAGTTGCAGTTGCAAAGTGAATTATCATTCTTCAGTTGTTGAAGAAAAAAAAAATGTTTGGATTACTGTACCTAATCAAAATGATCATGAATATAATATTAAGTGCACTTTTTTGAATAGTTATTGCTTTCAGTTTATGAACTTGTAACACCCCCTTCCTCATTTGGAGCTTACCTTAGTAGGTGCCCTGCCAGCCAGCATCGTCTTTCTCCATGTCTAGATCCTAATCCAGGATTTGGACTATGTGGGTGTGGTGTAGGACAGCATGGGTGAGGAGGAACAACTTTAGTCAGTGCAACCACAATGTGTTTAAATGGTGGTTCCATGCTAGAAACAGCCATAGCAGCTTATGAGTGATCATGTGTCCACAAATGCCTCCTTGGGGACAGACCCTGGTGACACTGGACACCTACTGTAGATGGTTTCATCAAGGGACATTAGAAATGTAATTATGGCCTTAAGCATTGAATAAATTACTCTAATAGCTAATGATCATTCTACTCCATAGGAGGTGGCCATGTTTGTCCCTGAATCTGACACCTCTTATCCTGGCATCGGGGTTGGGTGAGTGAATCAACAGATACTCAGGTTTCAAGGAGCCTGGAGGAGACTGTGCAGCATCTTGGACTCTTGGAGGATAGTGATTCATCCAGGCTTTTGGCAAACCAATTGAACTTAGTCATCAGCAAGAACGTAATCTCCCGATGGACTGACCAATGAGAAGGCTAAATTCTTGAGCAGTGGGAGAGCGTCTGACAGCAACAATCAGCATGCATGTGACTGGAGTGTCATCAGACTGTGCCAGTCTACTGTTGGTGAGCTTGAAGGCAGAAGTGTGCTGCAGCAGCATGAAGGAGATTACAAGCACATGAAAGCAAGAAGCTCAACTCCATAAGAAAGTTATAGTCTGTGAGTGTAAGCCACGTCCAGTTTTTCTCTTTAGTGTTACTATGAGAGACTTTGACTAAAAAACAGAACTAAGGGTCAGCAACGAATGAGAACACAACCGCCTGCCTGGGGAGAGAAAACCACAGCCACTACAGTCTAGTAACTGGTTGCTGTGCCGGACATTGCTACACAGTAGCACTGGTCTGGGACATGGGTTTTCCTCAGTGCAGTGCTGTTCTGAGTAATCAATCAGCAGAGAGACACCAGAGATGCATTGACTTGCCAAAGTCAAGCCGAACTAAACCAACTGAAAATGCTTATCCAGTGACTGTAGTCAGAGGTGACTGGTCAGAAGAGTTCTGCATTTCCTAGAACTGCAAGTAACCTAATATGGCCTCTTGATCCCGCAGCATTAGTTAGTTAGTTAGTTAATTTCAGTTGGTCAGTTAGACAGCTTTTGTTTGCTATTTGGGAATAGAAGTGTGCAAAGTTGGGAGATTTTCCTTTGTGAAATACATCATGAAGTTTCCAGACTTCATAGAGTGCGTAGTGTCTGCTTCATGAGGTTCTTCACGTAATAAAGCACATACATCACTGAATAAAGAAGCACTTCGCTCATGAAGTACTGTGCACAGTTGCACCTGTGACAGTGACATTTTTGTCCTTTTTAAAAAAAAAACATAAATCCACCCCACTCTTTATGATATGTAGCCCACCACTTCCCACCACATCACGTTTTTAAACTGAATCCCCCTCCTATCCCCCCACTGGCTCCGACTTCCTTCCTCCCCTCCTATTCTCAGTGAAGTTTCATAAGCAGCCACCAGTTTGCTTTCCCCACCTGCAAAAGCAATTTCCCACCCACCTGCCCACCCCTCTCCAGTTCTGATAACAGAAACCCCCCTCCTCTTTCCACCTTCTTGCCTGATAATACCCCTCCTCCACCCAAAGCCCCCACCCCCCAGTTTTCACTAATACATATGATATATACCTGTAAAAAATAAAAGCATTCCCTGGCAGTGTGAACACATCCTCATCCTTCAACGTCTCTGATCAGAATGAATGGTGAGTGATAGTAATACCCAATTGGCTGGTTATCCTCTGATGATGGAAGATCATGTTGGAAGGCCATTGAGCACAGTGAAGGATAGTTTGGGGATATTGGGATCCAGGCTTAAGTGGTTTGCTGGTACTGCAACTTCCTCTGAGGTCCTCATTGTGCTCTGGTGGGGAGGTGGAAGAGGCTGAAAATCTTGCAATTTAATAACCAGTTGAAGGAGTGGTGCACATAGGTGGTATTTCACTTTTGGGAGATGGGTACTTTCTGGAGGGCTAAATGACTGTTTAGGTTAGACAGCCTTAATCCTAAAAGAAAAGGGCAAAGGTATTGAGATTGAGCTTTGAGGCATATGTTTGGGTATTTCAATTAGGCGGAGGGGGGTCTGAGAGGAGAATTCAAATGAGCAAAACTAGATTGCACTCCTCCAGCTAGCGGATGCAATTGGGGGTAGGGCAGTAACATAGCTAGGGATGGTGAAAGGGGCATACAGCACATCAGATACCAGTGTCCACATCAGGGGTGGTGGTCATAAAAGTGATATAATGCAGGGAAAGGATATGGTAGTTCTGGTCAGCTGAAGGGACAGAGTTAAGACATGAGTCATGCAGGGTGGTCCATTTAAATGCCAGAAACCTTGGGAACAAAATGAGGGAGTGCCAGGTTAGCCATAAGGGAAACATAGGCAGCAGAAAACAATGACTGGGACCTTACAGTACTGGGTTACTCACACTACAGGAGGGGAAAAAAACCAAAATGGTAGGGGGTGGTACTGTATGTTAGGGAAGGTATGGGGGCTACTGAAGATATTACTCTGAGAGGTGGGCAATAGAATAAAAGCAGATAGGGTGCACTTGACAACGGAAGGGGCAAAAGGATAAGGTCTGGAGTGGTGCACAGACCGCCAAACCTGAAGCAGGAAGGAGACAGGGTAGTAGGGGTGGAGATCAGGAAGGCATAAGCCAAAGGGGAGGGGATGCTGGTGGGTGATCTTAATATTCTGGAAGTACACTGGAAAATTCCAGCAGCCAGCAGTGTAAGAAATCAGGTACTGGTAAATGAGATACAGGACTATGTTCTCATGCAGTTGGTCATGGAATCAACTAGAGAGGGGGCCACCATTAATCTGGGTCTGTCAAATGCTGATACTAGTCAGAGAAGTAGAGAAGAGGGTACCACTGGTGTCCAGTGGGCACAATACAGTGTGTTTTAACAAAACCCAGAAACATGTTATGTCACTCCAGTTCAAGAACTGTGGCCCCAGAAGGTTGAAGACAAATTAGAGATGGTACAGCATAGGGTAACCAATATGATTCAGAGCCCACAGGGCAGCTTCTATGAGGATTGACTTAAGGACCTGAACATGTACTCACTGGAGACCAAAAGGGACAGGGGAGATATGATAGACACCTCAAGTTCCTGAAATGAATGAACAAGGTAGATTGTGAGGAAATATTTAGCAGGCTTGTTCAATCAAGGACAGGGGGACAAGAGTGGAAGCTGGAAAGGGAAAATGTAGAAAGGGTGTAAGAAAGTTTTATTTTACAGAGAGAGTGGTTTAGCCATGGAGCAGCCTGCTAGCAGAGGTGGTGGGTGCAAGGACCATTAATGGTTTCAAACATGGCTGGGACTGAGGTCTTAATAGTTACATGGGGCAAAGCAGTAGGGCAGGGGGCAAGGGGAGGGTTGATGGCAATAACCCCAACTAGATGTTAGATCCCAAGGTATGACAGAGTAAAACAGGGCAGACTGGATGGATCAGTGGTCTATTTCTGCTGACATTTTCTGTGTTTCTGTGTAAGGGTGGACACTGACAAGATGAGGGAAATGCCGGGTGATAAGCTGGTAGGGGTTGGAAGAGCAATAGAGGCATAAGCCAAATTAGATGTCACGAAGAGGGTGTAACACAGGTGATGGCATCTTGCATGGTACAGGTTGGGGAGAGCAGAAAGCACAAAAAGCCGATCTGGTTTTCCAGAGGGGTGGAAGAGGCAGTACGGGCAAAAAGCATGGCATTTCAAAACTAAAAGGGGAACAGAGCAAGGCCAACTGGGTGGAGTAAGTGAAAAAGCTGAGAGAGGCCAAAATAATGGTAAGAAAACATAAAGAAGAGAAAGAACTGTGAATAGCAGAGGGGATCAACAATGAGACAAGATCTTTTTTTATGCTCCTTCCTGGGACCCCTGGAGACCCACTCCTTCAGGTGCCACATGGTAGGTCCCTCTGCCCACCAGACTCAACCCCTACTGTTGTTACCTACCTTCAGGCTCCCCGAGATCCTCTGAAATCCCCTGTGGTGTGGCTTATCTCAGTAAGGGAGCCCCTCTGCTGCCACCAGGGAAGAAGTACCTTGTGCACTGGAGGGTCAGTTGGAGAGGGGGTAGATGCAGTTTGCTGGGTGATCAGGTGTCATGAGGGGGACTCACAGTGAGCAGTCATCTGGCACTGGCAGGGTGGGCTATTTTTCCATTTTACTCCATTCCCTCTGCCCCCCTCCCACGTCAGGGCTGCACATTCACTGTGTCCTGTGAAGGATGCATGGCAGCCCGGGGTTACCCACACCACTAAGTGTGCCTCTACTGGCCCACTACCAGGAGCTGCTCAAGAGGCAGTGAAGGCCATTCCCTCCCTTCCTCCCGGGAGGAGAGTGTCCATACAGACACCCTTCACCCTCCTTGCTAGTTTCCACTCCAGTCACCCTGGGTGCAGGTCATGAACCTGAGTCACCAACGTGCTCAGCAGGCACCTCACCACTCAGCACCACAGAGCTGGCTGACAAGACCTTTTTCACTTGCATTAAGGGACAAAGGAGAACTAAGGGTGGTGTCATCAGATTAGAGACGGAAGGAATATGGGTGTACTGTAGGAGGATGGGCTAAATGCTGATACAGTACTTACTGTAGATAAGGGGGGCCACTACCAGAGTGCAGCAAACAGGCCTAAGAGAGGGGGTGATAGAACTGGAGTTAGTATCAGTTCTTGGTAGACAGGGTTCTCAGGGGCTTCAAATTCATGAAAGTGGACAAAGCACGGGTCCCGATGTGGTTCTGTATCCCTTTTAAGCTAGTGGTTCCAAAAGAGTGAACAATAATGATCCCTTACTGATCTCTCGTAAGATTTATATAGGGCATGATGATGTGTTCTGACTTATTAATAAATAGTTTCCTAATACAATGCAGTAATACATTTGCTTTCCCTACAGTGTTTCTACAGTAAGTGCTGTTTTAAAAGTCATTACTAATAATGGCTCCTAGATGCCTTTCACATTCAACTGTCCTTAGTTGAGTTCCTGTTAAGAAATATGGCTCTTTTGAGCTTCCAGGTTCCAGGTGAATCACAACCATTTTTCCTCTTTAAAATGCATCTTGCTTTTCCGTACTTATTATTCCACTACTTTAAGGTTGTTCACTAACCCTAATTTGTTTCTCAGGGTCCCTACAACTCCACCTAATTTTGTATCATCAGCAAATTGTATTAACCAATTTTTAATATTGCTGCCCATATCTGATATTTAAAAAGTAAACAGAATAGGCCCCAGGACCAAACCCCTGTGGGGCTCCACTAGTGATCTCACCAATGTCCGACAATATCCTGTTAATTCTTACTTGTTGTGACCTGTTAGTAAGCCAACCATTTATCTACTTTACAATTTTGGTATGTCTATCCAGTTTGATCCATTTTTGTAATCAACAGGGAAAGTGGGACTGTATCAAAAGCCTTTTTGTAATCTAAAAATATAATATCCACTGGAGAAGTGTCTAAATGTCAGCTAAGCTTATCACAAAAGGGTAGCACATTTGTGGTACACAACCTGTTCATTGTGAATTTATTTATTTAAGTGTTTGATTACTGGGTAGGTGCACTGATCCAGGGGACCATTTGCAGGCACTACCCGGGTCAACAATATGGCACAATAAAATACATACCAGAAAACAAAATTATGCAGAATGCAGACAGAAGAGTATAACAATATAAACAGCATCACTACGATATCCCGAAACTCATTTGCCCGACACCCTGTAGCCCAATGCCAGTATCCCAAAATGCAAAATTCCAACAGTGGGATCCCCCCCCAGAGTTTATCTTAATTAAGGAGGGTGCAGGGGGTGAAGCATGCATATGTATACCCTTGAGGAAAGGAGGAAGGGGGAGACATGATAGAAACTTTTAAATACCTCAAGGGAACCAACAAAGTCCAAAAAGGTAGCATCTTTCAGAAAAAGATATGTGCAAGAACAAGGGGACACAATTTGAAGATAGAGGGGGGGGAAGGCTCAGGGGTAATGTGAGGAAGTATTTTTTTAACACAGAGGGTGGTGGATGCATGGAACGGCCTTCCTGAGGAGGTTGTGGGGTCAAAACAGTGGGGGAATTCAAGAATGCATGGGACAGACATAAGGCAATTCTTGTGGGGGGTAGGAAGAAATAGGCTGTTGGTTAACTAGGATCTGCAGCTTATCCAGTAGGTAGGGAAATGGGCAGACTAGGTGGGCCAAGTGGTGCTTATCTGCTGTCAAAGTCTATGTTTCTATGTACTGTAAGCCCCCCAAAACATGGAAAACAAGCAAAATCCCACTGTCGGAATTTTGTGTTTCAGGCGTTGGGCTACAGGGTGTCAGGCAAATGAGTTTTGGGATATCATAGTATCCATATAAACAGCACAGTATACAAAGTGTTGTGGGAAATTAACATAATACACTAACTATTACAAATAAGTGGGGGAAAGGGTGACAGAATACAATTATATTCTGAGCAAAAATTCAGAGATCAAAAATGAGGGCAGTCACAGAGTGCTATGTTAGGCAAGGCAACTATGAGAGCTGGGTTGGCAGCTACAGTAAGGTAAGCGGGATAGGCAATAAGTTGAAGAAGCTTACCCCGGAGAGCACAGGCATTTTGCCTCTTTCAGTAGCCAGGCTTTGCAACAGTGTTTGAAAGAGCTGTGAGTGTCTGCAGATGGGAGTGGGGCAGGAAGTCTGTTCCAGAGAGAGGGAGCACAAACTGACATAGCTTTGTCACCCATTACTGTGGAGACCTTAGGGACTTCCATAGGAGGAACTGACAATACACGCAGGCTTCTAGGAGCAGCTGTAGCCTTCAGGAAGGATACAGAAGGTGAAACACTACCATCTCTAAGGGTGGTGCCAATGATATAGCCCAGTGCATATTCAAAACGACCAGCGAGAGAGTCACCCTAGCACCTGGTAAAAGCTACAGTGGTGCTTAGAGTAGGGTGCCAGAAGCACAAATCGACATACGTTATTGTAGACGGAGCTTAGATGCATGCGCAGGGTCGAAGATACTATGAAATATATGGGGAGCAGTACTCAATGATAGGTAGCAGATTGCCTTGGGCAATAGCTAAACGGGCCTCACTGGTCAAGAAATGTTTGAGCCAATGAATCAGTGTTGACATTTGTTTAAAATATTATTTTGATTCATAACATTAATAAAACCGTACCTTATCAGAGCTTCCCTGAGTTTTCCAACCACTGATGTAAGGCTTATCACTTTATACAGTAGTTACTTAGGGTTTTTCACCCTTTTTATGGATCTGTACAGTTACTGCTTTTTTCCAGTCACTTGGATATTCCTGTTATTAAACAGCTGGTTAAATAGGAATGATAGTGGTCCTGATATAATTTTTGATGTTTCCTTAACCAGTCTAGAATTAATGCTGAACAATAAACTTCAATACTACCTGTTCTGCTTCTGCATCCATTAGAATCTATTGTACAAAACTCAAATTGCCCCTTACTGCCGCCGCCCCCCAGTCCTGTCCCAGTCTTTCAGATGGCTTTTGAAAACATAAATTAGCTGCTGTTTGGCTCCAGTGAGCTAGACCTTGCCCTTTAGTTATAATAAATGTGCCCACCCCCCCATCAAAATCTCAGTATGTGTACAATATAGTAGTAATTTGATTGTATTGACTGCTTTTTTAATAGCCCAGGACATTCCTTGTGAAATATGCTCTGGACAGTGTGGAGGAGTGTAACACTAAACAATCTTATCTCTATTTATCTGCTGATCCCAACTTTGCTTCTTACAGTATTTTATATTTTGCTGGTGGATGTATCATCTTCTTGAGACACTGTGCCACCACTCCTTACATTTGTTTTCCGAACTCCCCCTAGCCCAGCCTTGGATTTATTCAACCAAGAAAGGAAGCAGTTTCATTAAAACACGGACGACTGGGTGCATCCCCAGCATTGGCTAATGCTGGCATATAGCCAAGAAACCAAGTAATTCCGCCAAACAGGTTTTGATGCTCTACTTATTAAGCCCTTAAATTTCTTACATTTCTCTTCTTGATGATTTTTTTCTCATTTGTTCATCCTGCAGTTTAAACAGTGGCCTCATTGTCACCTCCCCCAACCCCCGCTAAAGAATTCTGCTTTAACATGACCTTACATTCTCCACTTCCTCCACAAATGAGGGAAAATGGATTTTGTTCTGCACTGTAAGGGCTCTGAAGTATCCTAGGGCAAGAGTAGTGCATAGCTGGCACTGTGTAGCAGAATGTCATTTTTTAATTATGTAGTTCTGGGGGGGAATCTATTATCGACTGCAGAGATGCTGAAATCAGACAATTTATCTCTGAGGCAGCTCTGCCTGCAATCTGGAAAATATATCTTGTGTCACTGCAGGGAATATGCCTTTTTAATTTATATATTTATTTATTTATTTATTTCTGCACCTTTTGAAGTTAGTGACTTTTCCTTAGGTTCGACAGTGGCAGTGGTTATACTGTATGGGATGCTTGCAGATCTTGAGACCTGTGAACACCTTTCTGAAGGTCTTCTGAGGTCAGCAGTGATCTCCTCCTTTCAGTCCCACTTCTTTACAACCCCACGTTCTCCAAAAGAAAAAAAAATATTATAAACAAATACTTTAGTTTGCCAAAATTACTATTACATTAGTTTTGTATGCTGTGTTTGCCTGACCCTGCACAGAGCAGATTAAATAAAGGAAAATGTTAGTTAATTAATTCACCAATGCAACATGACAACCCATCCATCTTAATTAAGGCTCTCTTTTGCATATTAAACACCAGCCAAGATGTCTCAGACTTTGTTACAAATCAAATTGCTGTGATTCCTTCTCCTAGACATGGCTTCTGTTTCATTTAAATTTAAATTAATCTTATATGTCTTCAGCGATATCTGCTGTATTTTTAATATCAAATTACTGTCAGGTTGAATCTGCTATTACTGCTGCACTTCGGGTATAATGATGTTATGATATCAAGTGACACCGATTTTATTCCATTTAATCTCAGCTGTTTTTCAGTAGAGTCTCAGAGCAATGTGAAAGTGAGTGTCTCAATGAATTTCATATTCTATTAGCCAGGTGACATATGATATATGTATGCATACTGAAGCCTAACTTTGTTTTGAGTATATAAACGGTATTATACAGTGGGTGAAATGCAATGTGTAGGAAAAAAAACTCCCACTTTGTATAATGAGCAAGGGAATGCCACATAAAGAGTGAATTTGTTCACAAAGGCGCTAGAAATATACAGTTTGCAAGAAAAAATCAGTACTGATGTTTTGTATTTGAGCACCTTGCAATTAGTGACGTTTGGCAAGTATGTGATACAGTGGAAATATATGCTACTGTGTATATATTTGCCTTTTTTCCTTTCTGGGGTACACTGTTTTGTGTGCAATTAAAAATACCACTTTTTTGTCCCCTGTCCCCCTCCCTCCCCTTTTTTTCAGCCCACTGAATCCATGACTTTGTTGAAACTGTAGGGTTCAGTAAATTGCCCCATGAGGCAATCAAACCAAATTCCATTGTGTATTTTATACAAATCAGATGAATTTCCACAGAGGACTAACACAGGACAGAACTGCTGGAATGACAGAGGATGGACTTGATTGTTGACCTTCCTTTAGCCTACAAAAACCCTGTTTACCAATGTAACTTTTCATCCAGCTTGGAAAGCGGTCAAATGCCAGCCTTCGCAACTTGATGTCAGTACCACTCTGTGGCCACTGGACAGTCAACAGGAGGCTGGATGAGCACAAGACAACCTAGACTCTCCCTCCAGTTACCAGCTCATCAACTCTGTGATGAGGCATGTTCTACCAGGAGTGATGGGTGACCTTACTCAAGTTTCTTGTAGATTGCAACTTATTAAACCCTACTGCTTTGGCAAAATAGGATGGTGCATAAATCTGAAACCTTCCAAATTCAATTCAATTAAATTTTATTCAGGATAAAATAAACATTAAGCAGAGCTCGTTTACAATGGTGTCCTGTTAAGGAAAAACTTTATATAGGCAAAACAAAGTTTCAAGCACAAGATAAGGACCAGTGCAGGGGTTATAGGGACGGAAGCTCACCATAGTTACTACATATGTTATGCTCCTGAAATGAAGTCAGCAAAATTTATGCACAGAGAAGAGTGAAAAGAATGATTCAATGACTTTTTTACTGGAGGGAAAAGGGTAGTTTGATAAACATTGGGAGCCTGGCAGGGAGTTCCAGGTAGTTGGGCATTTGTGACTAAAGGCAAGGGACCAGCAAGTTGTAATAAATTAGCTTCATCCTGGTGATGCAAGAAGGCACAGTGGTGGGTTCAGAGTTGTTCTGGCATGCAGCCAACACTGCCTGGACAGGGGCACCCTGCAGGGTGACAGAGGAAAAGTACTGTCTGTGCTCATTCTGTGCATGGCTCCTTTCCTTTGCAAAGTATTTTAACTATCATCTATAGTTATCTCGTGTTATCAGTGTTTTCAAAACATTTTACTGCACAGTAAACTATGAAATACAAGTTTTTAGAACATAAAGAATGACTTTTCACCCTCTTATCAATCAAGTTTTTCACAGTGCTAAGATTAAGAATGACTTTTCACACCCTTATCTGTCAATCACAGCACTGATTAAAGCATGAGCATGTGCAGGGAAAAATTCATAACAGTAACTAAAAATATAAACCATTCAGCATCTCCCTAATGCTCTGCCACTTCTCTGTCCCAATGACTTTTTTCACCCCATGATTTAACATAAAGTAATTAGTTATGATGACATATGACAGACTTACGTTCCTTGACAAACAAGAAAACCAAACCACTGTAAAATAACTACCTCCAAATGTGAAGAATGGGTTAATATTAACAGCTTGTGGGTTTGGTGACATCATCAGCTCTCACACTTCATTCTCACACTCATGTGGAGTCACAGAGAACTCAGTGTGTTAAAATCAGGCTGTTCTTTTTTCAGATCTTTTTTTTTTTTTTTTATCTCCTAGACCCCCTGACCTGGACCTTCTTCAGTATCTGCCAGTCCCATCCACCAGTGCATGGAGCTCCTCCTGGCCTAGTCCTTTGTGACCCTAAGGACCCATAACACATCATTGCCATGCACTCTGGATTATCCCTGAGACCAGGCTCTGCCTACTGCTCTATGGCAGCTTCCTTCTCACCACCCATGGTGGAGGTCTCCTGGGGCCATCTTCAAGGCAAACAAGAGCACAAGAGAGAAATGGGAGGTAGGCTCAATGTCCCCTGCTCAATCAGTGGCCATTTCTCCCCCTTTTAGATCCCTTCCTCTGAGAGTGCATGTGGGTCATCAGGTGCCGGCACAGCTATCGCACCACCAGACATGATCTCCCACCCAGCACAGTCTGAAATCTCTAGTCTGCGCTGCCACCTGTCATCAAGCTGCTGTCAACAGAGCAGCAAGCTGCACTGTCCTCTCACCCCAAAGAAGGAAAGCATCCAATTGGATGCTCTGCCCTCCTCCCCAGGCCAGACCTCCAACAACCTTGGGGTGCAAACTCTCGGCCACCAGAATCACGAGCAGATACCCTGCCACTGTGATGAGAGTCCGACTAAAGCAAAGGCTGTTCTTAGCACTTTTTGATTCCATATTTGATAATTAATATATGGCCAACCCCTTGAACTCGTAGGTAGACCATGCACTCCTGTGTTGTTATTCACAGCTGTGATGTCAAAATTGTGAATTAAGTCTTTATTAGAATGTGGTGCCACTTGAACAATTTGAATTATCACTTACTCAAACATTCTGAAGTTAAAAGGCTTCTTGATTCTCATTGTTTAACTTTATAATGTACAAAATAAAAATAGTCCAACTGTAAATTGCAAGGCTTGTGCTTCCATCTTGGGGCTCACATTCATGCAGAGATGGTGGGTACCAAGATCGTAAATGGTATCAAGTACGGCTGGGGCAGAGAGAAGGGTTTGGTGGTTGCTCAGGTTGGTAGCAGTAGGGAGAGGAGCAGGGTGGCCCAGGAGGGATAAAACCCCATATTGACAATAAATCCTGGGGCAGATAGTAAACTCCAGGCAGACTAGATGGACCTTCTGTCTTTGTTGTGCCATCATTGTCTATGTTTTCTATGTGCCATTAACAAGCTACTTGAGTTTATGTCATCAGAACCACTCAATGGAACGACTGCCTTGTAATTCAGAACTTCCTATCATTTATTCTATATATCTGCAAAGTCACATATCCTGGAGGTAATGTGTTTGATCTCCAGGGGACATGACTTGCAGATGTCTTTGATGAGCACCTCCTAGAGGATGAGTTACAAGAGGGGCTTGGCAGTGATCACTTAGCGAGTCAGCCCACTTATGTTTCTCGCTAATGTGGAGTTGAAGTCTCTGGCACAGCTTGTGTAATTAAGATGGATGACAGGGTGATTTAAAAGGTACAGTCAGGCAAAAAAGTCAACAGTAAAGGAGTTTCATAAGCCCACCTGCAGGGGTTACACTTGCAATGCTGATGACATGGGTTCATGCCCAAACTCAGGGGACTCAGATCGGGCTAAAATGTGAAGCAAGTGCCCTATTGGGCACATTCCAGAACCTGTAGCTGGATGGCCATATGAAATAGCTGCCTCATCACACACATTGTGGCAGATCTGTAGCAGATTTCAAGAGTGGCACTGCGGGCCCTCACAAAGTAACTACATTATAACATGCAGTGCATCAGACCTGTAGTGGACTTCTCAAGTGGCCTGCAGCACCACACAACTTCTACTATTGCACCAGACCTGTAGCAGTTTTCCAGAATGGCCTGAAACAGTTACAGCATCACTTGCATTAAGCTGGACCTATAGAAGACTGTGATTGGCCTCGAACAGCTGCATCATTGCAGACATTGCGCTGGACCAGTAGATGTTGCAAGTTGCCCAAAGCAGCTACATCACTGCATGCCCAACTCCACTGGCTTGGTACACAGCTTTCCTTGTTTGCAGCTGTCAGGTGCCTAACCCCGGGGGCTTGCTAACCCACCCTTTTGGATTCCCATCATGGGGTGACAAATCCCAGGGGCTCACTACCCCACCCTATTCAGTTCCCATCATCATGTGCCCAACCATGGGAGCTTGCTACCCCACTCTTTTGGGTTCCCATCATCAGATGCCCAACTCCAAGGGTTCACTACACCACCCTTTTGAGTTCCCATCATCAGGTGTCCAACCCCAGAGGCTCACAACCCCACTCTTTTGAGTTCCCGTCACCAGGTGTGCAACCCCAGTGGCTCACTACCCCACCCTTTTGGGTTCCCTATTCTGGATGCCCAACCCTATGACTTGCTACCCCACCCTTTTGGGGCCCTGTCACCAGATGCCCTATACTGGGGACTTGCTACAGGTTCCCATAACCAGGTGCCAATC
Source organism: Neoceratodus forsteri (assembly GCA_016271365.2). Lineage (NCBI taxonomy): Eukaryota > Metazoa > Chordata > Ceratodontiformes > Ceratodontidae > Neoceratodus > Neoceratodus forsteri. Next base: position 39,726,136 of record CM028134.1, read on the forward strand.
CCAGGAACTAGTTACCCTACCTTTTTGGGTTCCCTGCACTGGGTGCCCAATCTCGATGCCAGTCAAGCAGTACAAACACAACCCGCCAACCAATAGCACCCATGCCACCCTTCTCCCCATGCAATTAAAACCTATTCCAATCCCCAGCACACTTAGCACCCAAAGAAAATCGAATCCCTCCTTGCATCCACCTTTTGAAACAATAGCCCACCATGGGGCAACCGGCACAACCCTCCCTCCACCTTAGTCAGCTGCTGTCAAGAAAAGAAAAAACCCCTATAAAATAACAAAGTTACAAAGGCCCAATATTCAAATGATTAGCACAAAGCTAACCAGGGTAGTGCCATGCTAACCATGAATAGAGCTGTCTGCAGTGGCGGGGGTCATATTCAGAGGCTTCTGGTGCACTGTACTAACCTGACAGCACAACCATGCATAATACACCACTGTCTAATGCAAATGACTGAATCATCATGCATAGTGAATGCAGCGGTATTTTCAATTACTTTGGCAGTGCTAAACAGTTACCATCGCAGCACTGTTTAAGGCAACCAAAACCCTGTCCTTAACTCAGCACAATGGCTGCACCCACCCATTGACCATTCTCTGATAAATGTACAATTGGCAGTAAAGAAACAGTCTGAAGTAGGATCTTGGTGCAAGATAAAACAAAATCAATATTCAGTACAAAGTACCAGCACTCAACAATCATCAGGGATATTAAAGCATAAATCCAACAAAACACAGGTAGCTCCTTAATAAGCTGCTTTCTTTATTGGTGCTCGTGCAGAGACAAGCTCACAGCAACAACAACAGAACAGTAGGAATAGCTCCCAATGCATTTCATAAAGAGTGCTTACACACTGGATGCAGGATCAGTCTTAACTCCACACTTAAATACTGTTCCACTAAAGGTGTACATACACATTTTCCCCAAGAATTTCTTTGTGTAAAAATGTGGGTTAAAAACAAGTTCTATTTACTGTCTACAGCCAACATAGTAAGACATGCTTTTAATGGTACATTTAATCTACAATACCCTTAATTTGCAGATTCTTCATCATGAGCATGTAAAATGATGCACATTATGTTTACAAACAAGATGCCACAACAGTTAAGGTGCTCACTGACAGTCAGACAATGGCCAGCCGGGTCGTCAGTGGAGGGCTATATCAGTCACCATCATTTATAGAAACATAGAAGTTGATGGCAGAAGGAGACTGCTAGGTCCATCTAGTCTGCCCATTTGTTTTAGACCTATTTTGACACTCTAGTTGCCCTTTGTACTCATGGCTCCCTTGTGTCTATCCCATGCATTCTTGAATCCCCCCCACAACCTCTTGGGGAAAGCTGTTCCAGGCATCCACCACTCTTTCTGCGAAGAAAAACTTCCTGACGTTGGTAGAAAACCTCCCTCCTTGCAGCCTGAGATTATGTCCCCTGGTCCTGGAGCCCTTCTTGAAGTGAAAATGTTCCTGTGCTTGTACCTTATTAATGCCTTTTATGTACTTGAATGTTTCAATCATGTCCCGTCTCTCCCTTCTCTGCTCCAGGGAGTACATATTCCTTTCCCTAAGTCTTTCCACGTAGGACATACTGCAGACCCTGAATCATTTTTGTGAACTTTCTCTGTACTGTACCTGGTCAATGTCCTTCCTGAGGTGAGGCTTCCAGAGCTGGACTCCATATTCCAGATTAGGCCTGATCAGTGATCTATACAGTGGTAGTACCACCTCTCTTCTGTTCGTGATTTCCCCTCCCAATGCAGCCCAGCATCCTGTTGGCCTTTAATGTTGCCTTCTCACACTCCTTACTAACCTTCAAGTCATCTGAGATTATGATTCCCAAATCTCATTCCTGGTTTGAGGCTGCCAGCATTTTGCCTCCTAAGTAATACTCCTTTCTTGGATTTTTCTTTCCTATGTGCATGACCTTGCACTTTTTGATGTTAAATCTCAGCTGCCACACTCCAGACCATTCTTCTAGTTTCTTGAGGTCAGCTTCCTTTGTGTCTCCTTATACCTCCTGAATGCTAACTTCTTTGCCCTTACCTTTCTAGCCACATCATTTGAGAACCAAAGCGGCCCCTTTTTCCTCTTGCTTTTTGCTTACTTACCTGACAGAGATTTGTTGCGTTCACTGTGGTCCCTTTTAATTTTGCTTACTGTTCCTCCACTCGACCCAAGTCCCCCCCCCAAAAAAAAAAAACACCAGGGCATCCCTGAGGCATTTTCCTAATAGGGCATTACTGTGCCCCTATTATACTGACATGGTAGTAAGGTGTTTAGTGTAAAACCCCAGTTTTGGACCTTAATAACTTTGGTGGGGTTTCAATTAAATTGCCCAAAATTTGGCATGCATTGTATCAGAGGCAAGTTCTCAAGATGTGAGATGTTTCATGATGGCAACGTGTGCATTTTTCAAGATGAGGCACCAGCACTTCTGCAGACATTTGCTATTTGGTATCATGGATTTTGTGAGGCCTGCACTTCTACACTCAAATCTCGGTATGTATGTCTTACACCTGCAGCTGCAGAAGAGCAGGACACTCAGGGGCCTATGCTTCTGCAGGCAGAAGTGTGTGTACAGTATGTTTTACAGTGTACATGAGTACCAGTGGCTACAGAAGGGCTGGCCCCATAGGGACCTGTGCTTCTGCAGGCAAAAGAACTCTTGTAATTTGGGTATCATGGATGTGTACCTCTGACTGCAGGAGCCTGGGCTTTTACAGACAGCACTGTTTTGATTTGAGCATTGTGGATGTCTATCTGCAACCAGAAATGCATCTATATGTCTTGTAGTGTGCATGCCACAGATTCAAATCCACAAAGGTAGCACATCAGTTCTACTACATTTTTGTCATCTGAAAACAGTTGTATGCTGTTTGTCTTACCTGATGGCAGCTGTCAATGGTTGCTTGTGTAGTCTTATCCTTTGACTGCTTAGCGTGTGGGGGTGGGGAAGTACATCGGAAATCCTAACGCTACATTCCCCTACTTCTGTGGCTTTAACTTGAAACCTAACTGGTGCATTAATGCATTTTTTTTGGCGATGAATAATATATATTTAGTTAGTAATACCTGCTCCAAGAAGCCAACCAGGTTATTTTGGCAGGATCTTCATTTTGTGAAAAGCATGTTGTGTACCAGAGAACAACCTATTCTCACCCATGTGTTGAACCACTGTAAATTTTACGATTGACTCATTTTGCTAAGTACTGAGGTAAGACTTACAAGCCTGTAGTTACCCAAGTCTGACTGCGCTCCTCTTCTGAACAAGGGATGAGAATGCCTGTTTTCCAATGCTTTTGGTGCAATTCTTGTCTACTAGGCCGTCCTGAAAGATATTAGTGAGAGGCCCAGATAGAACATTACTCCACTGTCAATCTTGGGTGGATTCCATCCAGACCCTAGCATTGTCTTGGATGCACACCCTCCACTGATAACCCACTATTTGCCCATCTCAAACTTCCTTGCATCCAGTCCTGTGATAATCTATTGGAGTATCTGTAAATGTCAAACTTCGTTGCATCCCTGTCTGTCTATTGCAAACTTCCTTTTATCCTTTCCTCTGATAACCCATTATCTGTCAGTTTCAAACTTTCTTTCATGCTTTCTTTTCTGGTAATGACATACTAAATTTTCTACATTATAGAGAACATGCACCATGTAATCAGTTATTCTCAGAAATATTTGCCTGTCTGCAAATTCCAAAAGACTTGCTCGTGATCCATTTTTAAAGACTGTGGTCAGTATAGTGGGTTTGCAGCACGGATGCCTGCACATAACAGACAGTTTTTTTTTTGTAAGTTAGCCTCTTTTACAAGAGGCTAGGATACAAATGGAAAAGGAAATAAGAGACTTAATTACACAGAAACCCTGAGAAGGAAAATATTTACTAAACTGCAGTACAAAGCACAAACGCATCTGAAGTAATCAATTCATCACTGTACAGCATTACACGTCTGTGAGTTTATATGACTTTCAATTTCACTGCTATTGTTTGAAAAATGGACTACATACACATACAAATACAAATACACACACACACACACACACACACACACACACACACAACACCCATGCTCTTGATTTTATAAATAGCTTTCCCTTACTGGAGACACAAAGAATGAAGGAATTATTTAAAGTCCTGCATCTTATCAGATAACTTCTTGTTCCTGAAATGAACAAAATATTGACGTATAAGGCATTACTTTTATGAGACAATGTGTGGCTAGTACAGCACTGTGTTAAAATATCTATAACATATGTGTAGGCATTTTTTTCCTTTTGGCTTTTAAAATATGAATTACATAATGTTAGCCTTGTGTACCTTACAACATTCTTGACCTTTAAGGCTACTTTCTAGGTTCTGCATTCGAGAAAAGGTCATGGAGTGTATGATGTGCAATAAAAAGGCCAATCATTCCCTCTGGGCCCTGGGCTTTCCCAGTTATAGTATACTTGAAACTGATCAGACATGATGGAAGGTTCTTTATCTGTGCTCAGCAACTGATGCAGCATTGCACTTTGTTTACAGGCCATTCCATTCATTCTTTCACAGAGTAAAAGCACTCTTGCCTCACACACTTGAACCAACATTCATTGCGTGCAGTACTGGCGCCCGTATCTGAAGAGGGACATTAAGTTACTGGAGGGGGTGCAGCCCAAGGCGACAAAGATGATCAAGGGGCTGGGGGACTTATCATACAAAAGGAGGCTGAGGGAGTTGAATATGTACTCACTGGAGGAGAGGAGGGACAGGAGGGACATGATTGAAACATTTAAGTACATGAAAGGAATAAACAAGACAGGTACAGAGAGGCTGTTCAAAGTAAGGGAGGGGAGGGACACCAGGGGCCATGATATGAGACTGGAGGGAGAAAGGTTCAGGAGGGAGATGAGGAGACACTTTTTTATAGAGAGGGTGGTGGCTAGGTGGAATGCGTTACCTGCAGAAGTGGTATCCAGTAGAACAGTGGACTGCTTCAAAAGTGTATGGGACAAGACAAGGGGGAGGGTCAATGAAGGGGAAGGGTGGAAGGGAGGGGCAGCTGCAGAATAAGGGTTGCTAGCTGCACATTCGAGCAGACTTGATAGACCTCTAGGCCTTTATCTGCTGGCAAATTTCATATGTTTGTATGTTCGTACTCACGGACTTCCGGAGCTAAGGAGCCCCACATTTCATTTCGGCCTCTCATTTCATTATACAGTGAATAATATAATTGCACATACAGTTCAACCAACAGACAACAATCAATAAAGACTTAGAGGCAGCGAACAACTTAATTAATCCACATGTAAGCTGCAATAATGCTTCGGTGATCTGCGGCTCAATTTTCAAAAAGATACCTATGATGCAAGGTGCCTGCACCAAATGACTGTGACGCTGGTGGTACCTTGCATTGTAGTTTGTAGCAATCCCAATTTTTGAACAAAGCCTGTCTCAAAATCGGAATGCCATGTGCTGAGACATGCCCTGCCCCACCCTTGCAGCATAATCGCCCTTGTGCCCGGTTGTGAGGGGGCTTGCACCAGGCTGGGCTACACCATCCCCATATTTGGCATTCCAAAAGCCCTGCCATGGTCACAAATGTGGGATCATTGTAGACAAGCCAGGAGGGGAGTCTAAGGGCCCCTGTGCCACTGTCTGGCAGGATGGTAATTTGGAGGACCTGGAATGTGGGGACCAGGGGCCAATGGAGCCCTGGTGGTGCCACAGGGTGCAAGGGAGGTACAGTGGCAGTGGGATGGACATGTGGAGCCACCTGGTGGAGGTGCCCTGTGAGCTGGCATACAGCCAAATGGGCCAGGTAGGAGGAGTGTGCAGCCGGACTAGCATGAACCAGACTTCAGCTGCCAGCACCCTTGGCACAGGACCCACAGTCCTCTAAAGGCAGTGGGTGGTAGTGGGTACAGGCTGCAGTGTGCATCTGGTGATCGGGGACATGCCCTGTGCACTGCAACATTCTCCAAGTACAGAGCCCCCTTGTGGAGGCTGGCAGATGCCTAACTACAATGCCGGGGACTGTGGGTCCTGTGGGGCAGGTGCCAGGGCTGCTGTCCACTGAGGCCAGATCATGCTGGTCTAGCTGTTCCTCCCCCAGACAGCCCCTTTGGCCAAGTGCCAAATCACAGGACACCTCCGCCAGGTGCACCCATCCATCCATCCATCCCTCCCACCACTGCCATGCCCCCTCACCACCCATGGCACCACCAGGGTTCTATTGGCCCCCGGTCCCCACATTCCAGACATTACTATCCCCCAACCTCCGTGGGTCATCTGGGATTGCGGTGAGTGAGGAGGGATGATGGATCCCTCCATTAAACACTGTGGGTGTGCCCAATGTGTGGTGCAACCTTGTGACTGCGGAAACTACTTGGTGCTGGGTGCAGGGACCCTCTATTTATAAAACAGGGTGCAGGGTCCCTGATGCACCTGGAGTTTGCTGCAGCCGTAGATCACTGCAAATTGCAATGACCTATGGGCTGTCTGAAAATTGAGCCCCCTGGATTCAGACTGCAGCATAGGTATGCTTCCTGGGGGCACTAATACCTTTTGAAGTTATCCAACTTTTTAAAGGCCATGCAGTCGAGAATTTCACAAGCCATGCAGTTCACTTGTTCACAATCCATGCAGTCCAGACGTTCACAGGCCATACAGTTTACTTCATCACAGGCCACAAAGTGGAGTTACTCACAGGCCATACTGTTTCATTATTCACAAGCCATACCATTCATTTGTTCACAGTCCAAATAATTTACTTCTTCATAAACCATGCAGTTCATCTGTTCACTTGTTCACTGGCCATGTAGACTGGAGGCAGTATAGCGCAGTGGGTTAAGGCACTGAGCTGCAGATCTGGAGACCTGGGTTTGAATCCCACAGCCGCCTAGGAACATCCTGTGTGATTCTGAGCAAGTCACTTAACTTCTTGTGCTCCCAGGTTGCATCTGAAAACAAGCTTTGGCTTAGTGTGCTACTCCTGGTTAAACAATGTTCCCTTACTTGTTCAAGGCAATGCAGCCGATTTGTTCGCAGATCATTCAACACTTATATACAGGCCATGCAGTTTTCTTGTTCACAAGACCTGCAGTTCACTTGTTACTGGTGCCTGCATTTCACTTGTTAATAGGGCACGCAGTTCACTTTTTCACAGAGTATGCAGTTGACTGTGCACGACATGCAGCTGTCTTGCTCACAGCGCATGCAGCTTGCTGTTCCTAGGACCTGTAGTTCAATTGTTCACATGCACAGCAGCTCACACAAGGTGCTGAATTTTAGTTACCGTGTTTTAGGCCATTTGGCTCCAGCTTCACTAGATCCTGTTCCATAATCTTGACAGACTCCCTCAGTATTATCTACCCTCCTTCACTTGTTCACAGGCCATGCAGTTTAATTGTTCATAAAGCTGCAGCTCACATGTTCAGAGGGTATGTAGTTCATCTGTTCACAACACATGAAATTCACAGTTCACAGGATATGGGTGCACTTGTTTAAAGGTGATACAGTACACTTGTTCATCAAGCATGCAGTACACAGTTCACAGGGCATGCAGTACACAGTTCACAGGGCATACAGTACACTGTTCACAGGGCATGCAGTACACTGTTCACAGGGCATGCAGTACACTGGTCAGAGGGTATGCAATATACTTATTTACAGGGCATGGAGTGCACTGTTCAGAGGGTATGCAATACACTTTTTCACAGGGCATGGAGTACACTGTTCAGAGGGCATGCAGTACACTTCACAGGGCATGCAGTACACTGTTCAGAGGGTATGCAGTACACTTGTTCACAGGACATGCAGTATACTGTTCAGAGGGCATGCAGTACACTTCACAGGGCATGCAGTACACTGTTCAGAGGGTATGCAGTACACTTGTTCACAGGACATGCAGTATACTGTTCAGAGGGCATGCAGTACACTGTTCAGAGGGTATGCAGTACACTTGTTCAGAGGACTTGCAGTACACTGTTCAGAGGGTATGCAGTACACTTGTTCACAGGACATGCAGTACACTGTTCAGAGGGCATGCAGTACACTGTTTACAGGGCATGCAGTACACTTGTTCACAGGGCATGCAGTACACTATTCACAGGACATGCACACCACTCATTCCCTGGCATTCAGTTAACAGATGACAGGCCATGCAGTTCACTTGATGTCTGGCCATGCACTTTACTTGCTTACAGGCCATGCAGTTCTGTTGTTCACACAGTATGCAATTTACTTCTTCTCAGGCCATAGAAACATAGAAGTTGATGGCAGATAAGGACCGCAAGGCCCATCCAGTCAGCCCATTTCTTTTTCTACCTTATGAATGTGCCATAGGCCTTTGCTCTGTCAATGGCCTATCTATTCATACTCATCTGTATTGCTCCCTTATGCCTATCCCATGCCTGTTTGAAGCCCTACATTGTATTCATATCCACCATGTCCTGAGGTAAGCCATTCCATGCATCCACCCCCGATTCTGTGAAAAAGAACTTCCTCCCATTACCCCTTAATCAGCCTCCCTCTAATCTCATGCTGTGTCCTCTTGTCCTGCTATTTTTCTTATATTGAAACATGTTAGACTCTTTTACCTTGTTAATGCCCTTAAGGTGTTTGAATGTTTCAATCATATCACCTCTCGCCCTCCTTTGCTCTATACATATTGAGTTCAGTTAATCTGTCCTCTTATGTTTTCTGATGCAGTCCCTGCACCATTTTGGTTGCCCTTCTCTGGACTGCCTCAATTTGGCTAATGTCCTTGTGAAGGTGTGGCCTCCAGTACTGCACGCAGATGGGTCCTAACCAGTGTCTTGTAAAGAGGGATTATTACTGCCCTCTTCCGATTTGTGATACCCCTACTAACACATCCCAACATCCCTCTAGCCTTACCTACTGCTTTAGTGGTCTGCTTGGATGATTTCAGGTCATCGGTGATGATGATGCCCAAGTCTCTTTCTTCCTTTGTGACTGCTAGCAACTCCCCTCCCAGCCTTTAGGTGGCTTCAGGGTTTCTCTTCCCTATGTGCATGATCTTGCACTTTTTTGCGTTAAACCCCAGTTGCCACTCTTCTGACCATTTTGCTAGCTTATCCAGATCTCTTCTCATTCTGCCCACACCATCTGGATCATCTACTCTGTTGCAGATCTTGGTGTCATCTGCAAACAGACAAACCTTACCCTCCAGTCCATCTGCAATGTCACTGATGAAGATATTGAAGAGGACTGGCCCCAGAACTGATCACTGAGGTACCCCACTTGTGACTTGCATCTCTTCTGACTGTATACCGTTTACCACCACTCTCTGTTTTCTGCCCATCATGCCATGCAGATTAGCTGTTAACAGGACATGCAGTTCATCTTTTTGCAGGTCATTAAGTTCACCATTCACAGGGCCTGTAGCTCACATGTTGACTTGCAGTTCACTTGTTCAGAGAGCATGCTGCTGCCCTGTTCAGATGCCAGGCAGTTCTTTTTCCATAGAGCTTGCAACATAGTCGCTCACAGAAACTGTGGCTCCATGTATTCACTGGGTACATAGTTCTGTTGTTTGCAGGTCACAGAGCTCACATGTCATCTGTCCACTTATTACCTAGTTTTATTTATGTCTATTTGGATTACAGTGCTAAATTAATGTAATTAAAGAACATTTGTACTTTGGACATTTTAGTTCTACACCATGCATTATGCATCATGTTTTGGCTACACTGAATGTGGAGGACTATATGGAAGGTTGGTTGCTTCACAGGCTCGGAGGCAGAGGATTATTGCCGAGTGGTTGTTTGTTGGAGGTCTTGGATTTGAGCAGATACTTTTGTGCATGTCAGTAGGGCAGATATAGTAAAATACAGGAGGCCAGTGTGGCTGGGACCCAGGGGTCAGGCTAGCAATCAGGGGAAAGACTGAATTAAAAAAATGGTGGACCATAGAAGAAACTGGAGGACATATCCGATGACATGCAGCACAAAGTATGAAAGCTGTGGTTTAGCACTGACCAGATAACTGTAAAGGGACACTTTTTCAAGACCCTATTCAAGAATGGGCACATGTATGAGTTTAACAACTGTCATGTTACCCCTACTCATGCTATGTAACCTTTACAGTGATTCCTAACCAGGCTGCAAATCATAAGGATTAGATAATGATGAGGAATTACTTAGAAGGTTACACAGCATGGGTAGCGATAACATGGCATGCAGCTGTTAAACTCACATGTGTGCCCATTTTCAAATCAGGCACAATCCCTACTGTGCAGCAGGAGATGCAGATCAAACTGACCTGAAATCCCTTCCATCATTGTAATACAGTGAAGTCCAGTTAAGTGCACAGTGGGTAAATGCATACGGCACGCTTTGTTAGTTTCCAATTTTTCTGTCATCTCCTGAACAAAAATCATTGGCAAGTGCACACATTTAAGTGCATGGCAGTAACTGCCAGAAGGTGATCAGCTTCTGCTTAAGTGCACATTAAATCAGCAGTGCATGTTATGGGGAAACCTTTGACCTACAGTATACTGTACCTTTTTATTTTATTTTTGAGAGCATTATTGTCACCCTATGTATTCCTTCACCTATTATTGTGATTGACTGCTGTAATTTTTCTCATCTCTACTGGATGCACTTGTGACTGAGACCTGTACTCAATTTACTTTCCAATAAATAAATTCAAATAGAAAAAATAATTGATGCTCTTAATTACCTGTTTTGAGTCTGCTTTAGTTAGTGGTCCTGGGATACTAGCCTAATAAATGAGATCATTCCAAGTAGTACCCCAAAACTCAGATTTCAGATGTTAACAAACAGTGCTGACAGACTAGAATGCTGTGAAGTAGTAGTAACATTTTAGTCACAGTATATGCACAGCGATACAAAACTCAGCTGAGCCATTGTTCATTTTCAATGAGGTTCCATTGTACCTTGTAAGGTGACAATGTCAATAATTAACAAATATTCAACAAGACATACAGTACACATCCTAATTATACATTACAATTAGGAAATTTGCATTATAAATATATATCCCACAGGTTGTAATTCTGATTCTTTCAGTAAATAAATAAATATCCCACAGTATATACAATATACATACATATTGATCAAGTCATACAGTCAATCCCTTTGCATCAGCATTAATTGGCATCAAATTGAATTGTCATCATGGTTATTTATTTTTATTTATTGATTTGAACTGCTGTATTTTTAATTATTGTATAAGCGCTTTGATATTTTGAATTGCACTTCATAAAGCTGAAATTGAAAGTTGAAGCTGAAGTTAATTCATTAGCAAATTGGATCAGAATAATTTCATTGTTACCTTATACACTTCAAAATATTAAGTCGTAAATTTAAATTTTTCAAACACATAGTTAACCCCTATGATGAAAAAACATAAATTTAGGCTATTTGTGACACTGGCAGCAAGGTAAGGATTTGGAAGACTGTTGAACTACCCAGTTTTTGATTTTTCACAGGCTAATATTCTTGCCTCATCTCAAGATGCAGAGATTGAGTTCCATAGGCTTGCTCCTAAGTAGTATACAGAGGACTGTCACACCTCCAGGTTACAGTTTGGTAAACTAAATTTCAGGCCTGCTGAGGATCTTGGCCCTTCCTTCCCATAGAATGGATTTGCTTTGGTTGGATCCCTTCTATGGATCTAACCAGACAGGTTGGATCCAACTGATCCAACAATCCGACTAGTGGATGACATGGATCTGACTTAGAATACCTGGATCTGACATCGGATGTCTGGATCCGACCTCAAATATTTACATATTCAGTGCTGGATACTAGATTGGTCGGATATTTGCTGGATCCCAGGTCAGATACCAGCATTGTCTGATGGAGGCTTGTGGGATCCACTAAAGCACTATATGAGCGCCTCTAGCTTTAGAACTTTTAATTACATTTGAAAAAATAAAATGCACACCTTTTAATATGGCTGTCCACCAGGTTTTCACCATTCTTTTCAGCTGTTTTTTTTATCAGTCATGGTCCCACAAGGTTAATGAGCAGAGTCTGTGGCATCCTAGTTCACCATAGTCACAAGAAAAAAGATGATAAAACAACAGTAGCTACATAAGCCTCATAATCGGAAAAAAGGGCATTTTACAAGATGGAAGAACACGGTCACTCTGGAACAGAAAAAAGTTATAGTTCATGGGGTAATCATTTTTTTTTTGAGTATGGTTTAAGACTGACTGAGAAGGAGTAGTATGTGGCACTTTTGCAACTCTGTGTTTTTGCCTTATACTTTCTCCGTTTCTGATAGGGGACTGACCCTGTTGGGGTGTCATAAAAGCACATGAACCCTGATGAAAGGGTTCCAACCCATCAAGGTGTTTCAGGGATGAGGTCCCAGGACCAAAGTCACTTAGGGAAGATGGCCCAAAGGCACAGCAGAAAAACAGACAAGAGCATTCTTCCCCAGGAGATGAGAGACATAGCCAGTCTGACACCTGGAACCTGGGAGAACAACCAACCAACTCCAAACTCCTGTGGAACTGTGCAATTTTATGAGCTTTGGTACAGTGGAGAGGAAAACAAGCCTTTAAAGGAGGAAACATCTGGGGATCCAAAGCTTAGGTTGACGTCCCTCCAGGCTAGGGTTAGGACTAATGATGGCTCAGCTACTGCAATCCAGAGACCTATTTCAGGGGGTATATTTTAGAGGAAGAGTGCTCATTAAGTCCCTCTAATGGGAATGCTGTGAGGGTGCTATGAGCCAATATCTGCAGCTAAAGGAGATTCCTTGTGAAGGAGACCCACCCTCCAAAGTTGGAAGGAGGAGAGCAACGGCTGCTGAAAGACACTCACCTGGTCTCTAAACCAAGGGGAGACAAGGCAGGAGAGTGGTGCCCTTGAGAAGCAGAGCCACTTCTGTATAGATCTTCAGTCTTGAGGGGCAGATGAAGGGAAGGGAGTTCAGCGGAAACCCGGTGAACCTTAGGTGGGTATCGGGAGAATAATTTTTGAAGGTATTATCAACAAGGTTTGTGCAGCTAAAGGAGCCCCTGAGGACTTGGAAGCCCCACCCTTGGGTAAATGAAGTCTTAAATTCTACATCAAGAGGAGCCTCCGAGTTGATATGCATAACATGGATGGATGGATCATAGGGGTGGGGGTGTAGCCATCTATTTTAAAGTGGAACTGGGCCTTGTGGATGTACCAGTGGGGACCACAAACTCCTTTGAGTGTATCATGGCTGAAGATGTAGGGTGCAGGATACTTCTCATCTACTGTCCACTCAGAGATGGGAAAGTTTTCCTGCAGGAAGTCACAGACTTCTTTGTCGATGATGTTTTGGGATCCCCCAGATGGTCGATTCTGGGGGATTTCAATGCCTGGGTTGACAATGAACTCTCACAATTTGGTCAAGACTTCGTCCAACTAATGACTTTGTTGGGCCTCACACAGGTTAGTCCCTCTGCGACCCACAGGTGTGGTCACTCCCTGGATTTGGTGTTCCTCCTGGGGATGGAGATCTCCGACATGGTGGTAGAGCCAGTCAGTTGGTCTGACCATCACACCATAGGGTTCAGTTTCATGGTTCCCACTAATGGGCCAACCCCTATGAAGATGGTCCAGTATCGCCCTTTGAGGGGTGTCACTCCAGATGGCTTAAAGGTGGTGATGGACCTATCAGGCATATTGAGTGAATGCATGGATTCAGGGAACCTTGTACTTGCCTATAATAAGGCGGTAGTGGGGGCCTGGATTCCATAGCTCCTGTTTGGGTTCATCCCCTCACTTTTTGATCAAGGTCCCCTTGGCTTGATGGGACCTTGAAGGAGATGGGGAAGGAGAGAGAGTGATGAAGGCTAGAGAGGTGCTGGCAGAAATTGGGCCTAGATGGTGACAGATTTAGATTGATGGACCATTATGTTGTCTATCAATTGGCAATCACCCATAAAAAGGCAGAGTTCCTGTCCAGGGAGATTGCCCGAACTGACCAGCTCAGCTCTTCTGGACTGTCAACAGATTGTGCAGTCCAATCTGTCTTCATCCTGGTAGAGCCTTTTCGCAAGAGAGATGAGATGAGTTTGCTTGGTTCTTCACAGACAAGGTTGCCACCATTAGGTCAGAGATCTGCGCAGCCCCCTCTACTGGATATTGTGGAGGTCAGCAGGGGGATGCAGACACCAAACTTGCTTGGTCTGACTTCAGCCGGCCGGAATTCATGGACATTGTAAGGATCATCCCGACTCTGCAGTCAACTTGCTGTAGTTTGGACACGGTCCCAACACGCCTTCTTGTAGGGTGCGTTGTCCTAGCCAAGATAGTTTAGAGTTCACTGGGGGGGTCTTTCCAGACTCCCTAAAGGAGATGGTTGTACAACCTCTCCTTTAGAGATCCTCCCTTGACCCAGACTGTCTGGCCAACTACAGACCTATCTCTAACCTGCCCTTTTTGGGTAAGGTTATTCAGAAGGTGGTTGCTCTGCAGCTGGATGATCATTTATCTATCCACGATGTCTATGATTCTCCCCAGTCGGGTTTCAGGGAGAGGCATAGTACAGAGACAGCTCGTGTCCGTGTGCTAAATGATCTCCTGATAGCAAGAGATTGGAGGACCCCTTACATCTTGGTCCTCCTTGATCTTTCTGCAGCGGTTGACACTGTGGACCACGGTATGTTGTTGGAGTGCCTGAAGTTCATCTGCGGACTGTCTGGTACAGTCCTCAGATGGTTTTGATCTTTCCTCGAGGGTAGGACTCAGAGAGTGATGTCTGGGATTTATTCATCGGCCTCTCTCTCTCTCCCTGCTCTGTGGGGTACCGCAGGGCTCCATTTTGTCACCCATGTTGTTCGAGGTGTACTTGCTGCCACTGGGAGATATCATTAGGCAGTGTCAGTGGCTCAGTAGGTAGCACACTCACCTCTGAGGCCGGGAGATCAGAGGACTGTGGGTTCAGTTTCCACATCTGGCACTTGGGATAATATCCCAGTACTGACACTGTAGTGCAGCATGAGAGGGGTGCTGCACTTCTGAGGTGCCGTCTTTCAGATGAGATGTTAAACCGAGGTCCCATCTGCTGGATTGGTGGTAGTTCAGGTGGATGTTAAAGATCCCATGGCACTTATCGAAAAGAGTAGGGAAATTTTTTATTTGAAAATAGAACATACATCAGAAAAGAAAATACATAGGGCCATCCAGTCAAAAAAAGGTTAAGAAAACATAGTTAATTCAGATAAACAAACAGTGTCAAGTTTCATTTGGTAAAAAAAACAAACAAAATCTCTATCATAATTAACAGGCAATAAAAGAAAAAACAATAGCACAAAAATCAAGTTAGCCAGTTAATATGTTTCCAAAAGCCGAGAAACACTCGGTTATCTAAAGATTTGTGCTCCAAAATCTTTTGTTTAATTAAAGCTTGTTCAATACGTTTTAGCACAACAATGTTAGGAAGGCTAGTATGTTGCAAAGAAAACTGACATCTGGCTTGCCGTAAGTAATATTTAATACAGGCAAAAATCAAAGTAAGCGTACTGGAATGGTACCTCTCTAAAAACCCAGAATAATCCCCTAAAATCAGACTCTGATATGAAGTGTGGTGTACAATACCTCATTGCCATCGTGAGGCCAAATCTGACCAAAATGTGACTGTGTGCGGACATAACAGAAAAAAATGTTCTAGAGTTTCTACTTGATCAGTACATTCAGGTCGAATGCAAAATCTATCAGAAATGGGCTTATGCTTTAAATTTCCCTGGACGCCCAATTTACCATGACAACTGAGCCATTGGACATCCCACATTTGGGGCAGCACCCTATGATCCATTAAAAGGTGTAAAGCCCAAGAAAGCTTAGTAGGAACACAAAAAGGAAGATCTATTTGAGCATAGAAAATATTACCCATAAGTTCAGCATAAAATTCTTTCCGGGAAACCTCATGTAATTGTGCTTTACCCAATTTCCATTCCCTTAGTTTCCGCACTGCAGAGTCTGCATATGAAGGTGTACACCTTTCATATTTTGTTTAGGTATACCCCCAACCTCCCATTGGATCAAAAATGGATAAAATAAAAGCTGAGTCCATGCAGACCATGGGTGGTCCTGAGGCAGAATTTTATCTTGAAATGAGGCTATCATGAAAAAGGAGTTAAAAAAAACTATAGGATTTATCATCCCCAAACCTCCTTGACAGACTTTTAAATATGTAAAAGCTCATTTAATGGGATTTAACCGACTGTTCCATACCATTTGAAAAAAACAACTATATAATCTGGTTTCCAAAGAAATTGGTACCAGAAAAACTGAGCACACATGTTAAAAAACAGGTAATAGAAATTTCTTTATCACCAACACCTTTTTTTTTTTTTTTTAAAACCCAGGTTTTCCATTGCTGTACCTTATTTTCACTGACAGCGAGATACTTTTCCCAATTTAAGTGAGCCAGATCCCAGTCCCCAAAAAGAAGTCCTAAAATAGTAAGGGAATTTGCAACTGGAATTCCTCCAATATCACTAACTGTTGGGGTCCTGCCTACAGCCATGCTCCCACATTTATCATAGTTCAACCTAGTTCCATTTAAAGCTGAGAAATGTTCAATAACCCTTAGCACCTCAGCCCCTGAATGGACATCTGCTACCAGTAAACATAAATCATCTGCATATGCCGAGATTTTTTGGGCCGGTATGGTATAAGATGGAAACATACCCTGAATAGCTCTATTATGTTAAATTTCTCTTAAAAGAGGGTCCAACATTAAAGAGTATAACAGCGGGCTAATAGGACATCCTTGTCTAACACCTTGCATTAACTCAATTTCTTTACCTAAAAGATTATTAATTAATGGGCAAGAATGCGCTTGAAAGTACAGTACACCAATATAATTAAGAAAGGGTAGAGGAATCCCATACTTTTCTAAAACTTGAAATAAAAAAGAATGAGAAACTTTATCAAAAGCTTTTGACTGATCAAGAGCTAAAATAAACCCCGATAATTTTTTTTGAGCACCAAATTCACAAATATCTCTAAGACATTTTAAATTTTGTTGAATAGAATGATGGGGAATAGAGCAAGTTTGTGCCGGGTGGAGCACCCCTTGTGCAACAATTTGAAGCCTCTTACACAGTAAAGTAGAACGAATCTTGTAGTCTATGTTCAATAGACTGATAGGTCTCCAATTTTCCAAAACAGTGTGATCCCCTTTTTTATGAATAATGGTAAGAAGTGCAAGATTAAACTTTGTATCCCTGAAACCAAACTGTAAAATATCATTATATACTCCAGCTAAAATGACACTCATGTCTTCTTTAAAGGTTTTATAGAATTCGTTTGTAAGCCAATCAGTTCCAGGTGAAACCTCTGGTCGGAGAGCACTAATAACTGCTAGAACTTCTGAAGGGGAAATAGGTTCTTGCAATGCATTTGCTTCCAACTGGGAAATTTGGGGGAATTGGAAAATGAAGAACATCTTTCCACGAGACTGTTGGAGAAAACCTGGTACTAAAGACCGAGGCTACATGTTGTTCCACAATATCTAGCATTTCTGCTAGTGACGTCTTCAGTTGGCCTGTAGAATTATGAAGACCCATCATGATTTTTTTACCCAGTTTTTGTTTGCAGGTGACATACGGATCTTTAAATGGTTGTTGTTGGGTCCCAAACTTTAATTCTGCATGTATAGAAACTGCTCTCTCATATTGATAGTGTTTCATCTTTTTCTGCATAACCCCTAATTGCGTTTGAATTTCTAAGTCCGCTACCCTCAGATGGGACTGTAATTTATAATATTGATTTCTATAGTCTAAGTATTGTAAATAATCGGATAAACCTTTTTTTTTTCCTGAAGAGACAAAAAATCCTTAATAGCAAGTTTGGTATCCAACCACCAGGATACCCAATTTTCATAAAAATCTGCAACAGATTTTCTAAGATTTAGAAAAAAACCAAGTTGGTCTAGAAAGAGAGCATCATACAATAGCCGTGAATTTAACTTCCATCGTCTGTGTATAGCAGGAAAAACAGTAGGGATCTGATGAAGCCCATCCATACACTTTAGAAAATTATGGTCTGAAAAAATCACAATGCTGTACAAAACAATCTTGAGTTATTAAATACTGAGAAAGAAAAAGATAATCCTAGTTTGAAAGGAAGCTCTTCTATAGGTGAAACCATCTGACACATGAAGCCCCCTATAGGCATCCCTCAAATTAGCCATGGCCACTGTTTGAGAAAGTGCATGTGAATCACAATACATTTTCTGCTGCACCGTATCCTTTATACGGACATCAAGACTACAATTCATATCCCCTTCCCAAACCACATGCTTGGAAGTAAATAAATAAGGTTTGATCTGTTGAAACAAATCAATCCTAGCAGTTTTTACTTGAGGTGCATAGGTATTAATCAATCTAAGGCA
The DNA here is from genome assembly GCA_016271365.2 of Neoceratodus forsteri. Classification (NCBI taxonomy): domain Eukaryota; kingdom Metazoa; phylum Chordata; order Ceratodontiformes; family Ceratodontidae; genus Neoceratodus; species Neoceratodus forsteri. The sequence goes on from CM028134.1 coordinate 39,744,502, forward strand.
AAACCCATGAAAAAATCAATCCAAAAGTAAAGCTGTACCTGGCAGAATATCCACCAGCCTTGTAACTTGCACAGAGGGATGAGAAAAAAGAATTCCTAGGCCATCTGCTGAATCTGACCCAAAGGACCAAAAGGAGGGCCCTTCCCACAATGATTTTTTAACTTTGGCCACCTCAGCTAAGGAGGTTAAGTGAGTTTCCTGCACAAAGATGATATCTACCTGTAAATCTCTGTACTGCTGAAAACAAATTAAACATCTCATCTCTTGTAGTTTTTTATACTACAGCAATTACTAGATATCATCTTTAAGCAGGCCATAAAGAATAGAATGCTGAACTTCAAGGTTTATCTTGTTTCCGTTTTTTCCCTTTCTTTTTTTTAACATCTAAAAGGTCTGTTCCACCCTCATCTCCCATCTCCATCTCTGAATGTCCATCCAGTCTCGCTATATCGGGACCCGACTCCCCCTCCATGTCTGCTAAAAGCTGAAAGGAATTTTGAGTAGGGCAAGCCCCCACCACCCCAATCTGGCAACTACTTGCCCGAGTAACCCTTCTAGGGGTTTGAAAATCAGTGTCCGGAGAAGCTACCACTAATGGGCCCTCCGGAAGGGGTTGTAAAACAGGTGGAATAGATCTCTTAACAAAAGAAGGATTCTCCACTGAAACCACTGGCCGGTTTTGAATGAAGGGTTCTGGTTGCCCAGTTATTTCAGCTGCAGGTTGTTGATTGTTAGGGAGCATATCCTGAACCTTGTCCCGTCCAGGCTGGTTTATAAAGTCTGATTCCCTGTGTGCAGGAGTGGCTGTCCGAGGCTGATATCTGCCTTGGGCCTGGTTTATTAACTCCTCCTTATTCGGGCCACCCTGCCTATTCTGGTCTGCCTACGGGCATTGATGATATGCCCCTGCCAGCTTCATCACAGAGATTACATTTAAAAACATTTCGACAAACTTTGCTATCATGGTCAAATTCCCCACAAAGTGCGCATTTGACTTTATCACATGCACTACTTAAATGACGGTGGCTACCGCAACGATAGCAGGCCTTAGGTTGACCATGGTAGAAACAAACCCCCCCTGTCTTTACCCAGAAAGAAGCTATTTGAGACATGCACAACTTCAGTATTTGTAATATGCAATTTAACCTTAAAACGCCAGGCCCCAGTCCAAATCCCCTCAGTATCTAGTATGGGTTCAGGAGGACCCAAAACTGTACATTTATGTTGCAACCAGTATTGAATATCCCCAACATTCACCCCCTTATTTCTAAACATGATGTTGATAGTTTTAAATAAAGGTTTAGTGATCGGTATTGCCCAGAAAGGTAACCACAAGGGCAGAGATTTACAACACTCATATTTTTGCCAAAATTTATCTAATCCTGAAAAATGTTTAAAACTGACATCAAACGTGTCTTCCCCGAATATTGATCAAGGCATAAATGTCTGTAGGCAAAAATTGCATAGAGTCCATCAATAGTTTTCTGGCAACGTACACCCTGTCCGGGTGTTCAAGTAACCCTCCTCTATACCTGAGTCAGACCGCATTTCTTCTCGGGGCTTGTTCTAGTTTATTATGTTCAAATAAGTCCAAGAAACGTGGACCCCTTCTTAAGTTCTGACCCTTAGGTGACTGTGGGGGATAGTGCAAAATATGACCATCAAGTGAGGGGGCAGCCTGTAAATCAAGCTCCAGTTCTACAGTCTCAATATGGGCCATACAAGACAGAGTCTGACCTGCAAAAGCAATTTTGCTATGATCCTGAGAAACAGTCCATGACAGCCACGGTCCCTCCGGTGAAAACATCAGCCAATTTGGGTCCGGAACCCACCGACCATCCGGCTGCTTTATCCAGCCTGCCTGCGACAAAGCAGACTCCTCGCACCACTCCGTGGTTGTCTCCGCAGTCGACCACCCATCTCTAGAACTCCTTGCTGGCTCCTCAGACGCTGACACTTCCACATTCTCTGTGTCAGCTGCAGCGATGACGGGATGTACGTCAGCTGCCTCATCATGCACCCTCACGGCTGCTTCAGTGCAGTTTGCAGCCGTAGGCAAAATGCTTGCAGAAAGCTCCAAATCTCCAACTTTTCCAATTTCAGATGCCACATGCATAGGCTCTGTAGACGAAAGATTCCTCCCGTCTGCACGCTCAGTCGCCTGCATAACTCCATAGTTCTCCTGTGTCGACAACGTTGTAGCAGGCAAAACCTGTCTTTCAAACTCATTTGAAATGTCCTGCAGAGCTGCAGTCCGCACATCCTGCTCCTTCTCACTCCAAACACAGTCTGCCATCCTCTCAGAATGACAAAACACCCTCTGCTGTCTCCAACAGAGTAGGGGAATTTCCTCAGTGTCCTGGCCGAATTTCCCTCATTCACTAAAAAAAAAAAAAGATACCACCAACAGCTTAATCTGGCTCAAGGTCAGTTGGCATTCATCTGTATCCCCCTTCCCCAGGTCGTGCCTGAAAATAGGCATGATTTGTCTAGTGCACTTACCCGGTCAACAAAACTAAATAAAATAAATAAATAGGCAGTATGGGCTGAGTTTTCACTGCTATGCAGATGATACTCAGCTGTACATGTCCTTTGTCCCCAGGCAAGATAGTCTTCTCTCGGTCTTTAATAACTGTCCATTCTGAAATCCAGGACTGGATGAGTGTCAGCTGGCTGCGGCTGAACCCGGCTAAGACCGAAGTGTTGGTTGTGGACTCAGGTCATTGGGAGCTGGGTTTGTTGGCAGGACAGCCCTCTGGGCTTTGGCTCAGTGATGTTCAGCTGACTACCTCAGACCGGATGCAGAACCTGGGTGTTATTTTTGACAGCGGCCTGACCTGTAGATCTCAGGTCTTGGCTGTTGTCAAGACCTCATTTTTTCATCTGAGGAATATCGCCTGGGTGAAGCATCTGGTTCCTCCTGATGATCTTCCAGCATTGGTCCATGCCTTCGTGACCTCCCACCTTGACTATTGCAATGCCCTATACCTACGGCTTCTGGGGGTTGATATCCACCGCTTGCAGCTGTGCAGAATGCAATCACCAGACTTTTAACTGGTACCTCTAGGACCAGTCATATTATGCCTGTGCTGCATGGACTGCACTGGCTGCCAGCACAGTGTCGGATCACCTCCAAGGTCGGGTTACTGACCTAGAAAGCCCTACACAAACAGGAACTTCATTACCTGCAAGATCTCCTTTGTCCCTACTGTTCCCTTTGCCCACTCCGTTCCACTGACTAGGGATTGCTAGAGATTCCCAGGGTATGCTTAAAGACATCTGGGGCTCAGTCTTTTGCTTTTGTAGACCCCACCCTGTGGAATTCTCTACCACATCAGATTCGAGAGTGCCTGACCATCCAAAGCTTTAAAACAGCTTCAAAAACATATTTAGTCAAGCATTCCCAGACTCTAGTGCATGACTTCATGCTTGGTATATGATTTTAACTTACTGAAAATGGATATTTTTATTGTATGAATATTGAATGTTTTTAAATGTTCATTTATGTGGTTTCATGTACAGGTGCTTTGGCTTTGGAAAAGCGCTTTTTAGAAATAAAGTATTGATTGATTGATCAGAAGTTTCCCCATAGTGTAGGACATTCTCACCCAAGAAAAAGAGGACTAGACTCACCCTCGAAATGAGGACTACAAGGAAGCAGAGTGAGACTATCGGCATACAGGACAAGGGGCCTTGAAAGTCAGAAATATGGTCATGGCTGGAATATATTTGGTAACTGGTACGTAGACTGCAGGAGGTCAGTAGGAGGCTGATGGCAAAAGCCTAAAAGCCATTAAATGCAGTGAGATTAAGCAGGAACAAAGCAAGCCTGAAGGCTATGCAAAGGCATAAAGGCTACATGGAAGTAATCAGGATGGCATGGAGGCTTAGAGCCACAGCACTGATGGAGAAAATGGCAGCACTTACTGGTTATGGTGGATGCATGCCAGCCAACTCCCAGATCCCAAGTTCGCATTAGAAATGTTCCCAAAAGCAAATAAAATCCATAGCATACTCAGTTCAAAGTGATATCAGCCCAGTTGTTTCTGAGGAGACTGAGTATTGTAGTGCAGGGGGACTAAACAGGCGGAGGTGCTGGTGGTGTCACTGCCCATTCAAACCATGATACATGTGCTCAAGTCAAATCATTTATTATTTATAGCGCGCTTTTCAAATATCAAAGCATGTAACAACTTAAAAACATAAATAATCAATCAGATGAAATATATGCAAATTTTAAAAAAGGCAGCATATCCGGTTAAACAGTGTCCCCAAAAGCTAGACTAAATAAGTATGTTTTTAAAGAGGACTTAAAGGTCTCGGTGGATAGGCACTCTCTAATCCGATGAGGTAGCGAGTTCTACAGGGTTGGGCCACAAATGAAAAAGCCCTAGCACCCGGAGACAGACCCTGGGAACTTCTAGAAATCCCTTGTTGGCAGAGCAGAGCAGAGTGGATGGAGGGGGCAAAAGGACCAAAGGAGGTCTTGCAAGTAGCACGGTCCCTGTCTGTGTAGGGCCTTATCGATCAACAATGTGACCTTGAAGGTGATTCTCCATCACACAGGCAGCCAGTGCAGATTGTGAAGCACAGGTGTGATATGGCTACATCACGACAAACCAATCAACAACCTGGCTGCAGCATTCTGCACCAGCTGCAGGTGACGGATATCTACCCCTAGTAGTCCTAGGTATAGAGCATTGCAGTAGTCAAGGCGGGAAGACACAAAGGCATGGACCAACGTAAGAAGGTCATCAGGCGGAACCAGGTGCTTTATCCGGGCGATGTTCTTCAGGTGGTAAAGAGAGGACTTGATGACTGCGGACACCTGAGGTTTTAGGGTCAACTCACCATCAAGCATAACACCCAGATTCCGCATCCGTTCAGAGGATCTCAATTGGTTGCCCCCTAGCACAAGGTCAGTCAGCTGACCAGGAGTCCACCCCTCTACCCAATGACCTGGGTCCACCACCAACACCTCGGTCTTATCAGGATTCAGTCTCAGTCAGCACACATCCAGCCCTGAATCTCAGCAAGGTAGTTAAAGACTGAGACAGCATCCTTTTGTTCAGGTACAAAGGATACATACAGCTGAGGATCCATCTGCTTACCAGTGAAAACTCAGCCCGTACTGCCTTATAATGTCTCTTAGCGCCAACATAAACACCATGAACAACATGGGGGACAGCGTGGAACCCTGCGGCACCCTACAAGGCAGGGAGAATGGGGCCAAGGAAAAAAATCCCCGACACCACCCTCTGCATCCTGCCTATGAGGAAAGAATGGAACCACCTGAGGACTGTCCCTGACAGTCCAGAGTAGCTGCAGGCATTCCAGCAGCACCCCATGGTCCATGGTGTCAAACGCTGCAGAGAGCTCAAGGAGGACCAAGATCGAATGGCTCCTCTGATCCCTTAGTACCTGAACCAGAGCTGTCTCGGTACTATGCCTCTTCCTGAAATTGGACTGGAGAGGATCACAGATTTCATGGGAGGTAAGAAAGTTCTCAAGCTGCAACAAGACTACCTTCTGGATTGCACAGCCTGTCAACAGTCCGGAAGAGCTGAACTGGTTGATTCCTTGCTGCAGCAATCTCCTTGGACAGGAACTTTGCCTTCTTATGGGAGAATGTCGATTGATAATCCAAGTAGAGGGTCATCAATCTAAGTCTGTCCTCCTCCAGGCCAGATTTCTGCCAATGACATTCCAACCTTCACCCTACCTTCTTCAACTCCCTCAAGGTCCTGTCAAACCAGGGGGACTGAGGGTGAAGACAGAGAGGGTGAACTTGGACAGGAGCTATAGAATCCAGGGCCCTTGATACTGCATCATTATAGTGCAGTACCACGTCCCCTTGATCAAAGCATTCCAGTGGCCTGCTCAATAGGCCCAGTACCATCATCAGACCCTCAGGGGTTACTCCCCTTAAAGGGCGGTACTGGAACATCTCCAAAGGAGCAGGTCTCATGGGGGAGCCACAAAACTGAACCTTATAGAGTGATGATCAGATCATCCAACTGGTTCGATCACCAGGTCAGCGATCGCCATCCCCAAGAGAAACACCAAGTCCAGGGAGTGATCCTGGATATGGGTTGCAGTGGTAATAGCCTGCATGAAGCTCAATGAAGTCATCAGTTGGTGGAAGTTCTGACCAAATGGCAAGAGTTCGTCGATCCAGGCGTTGATATCCCCTAGGACCAACCACCTGGAGGATTCCAACACCATATAGATCATGAAGTCTCCAACTTCCTGCAGGAAAACTTTCCATCTCCAGGTGGATGGTAGATGAGAAGGATCCTGCAGCCCACACCTATACCCATGATACACTCAAAGGACCTGGTGGCCCCCACTGGTACCTCTGCAAGTCCCAGTTCTGCTTTAAAACAAATGGCTATACCCACGCCCCTATGATTCAATCTTGGGTGGTATATCACAGAGTACCCAGCTAGACCTGCTGACTCCAAAACAGGACCAGCATTCTCATACAGCCAGGTCTCAATGATGCAAGCCAGGTCAGATGTCTGAATAAGATCAGCAATAATTGCTGTCTTGTTGTTTATAGACCTGGCATTGCATAACACCACCCAGGTCAGGTGAGAGGCCATGGACGAGCGGGTCACTTGCCCACCATCAGTGGAGTCCTTGGGTGTGGGCATCAGGCAGGAAGACCCCCTTTCCTGGACCCATTTTGCCCCAGGGCACCTGCTTGACATCACTACCCCAATCAGCCCCCCGCCCCCCCCAAGTCTGGGGCCCCGACCCCTCCTGTCCCTCCATGCTATCCCCAATGCATGACAGTGCATATACACCTCGGGCTGCAGTAGGGGGCAATCAAAAGGGTGCAAGTCCCTCAACCTGGAAGGAGAGTAGCGCCTGCCTACTGAAAAATAATCCCAACACATGCTGCCTATAAGTTACCCCACTAGCAGTGACTACTATTAACACACAGTATTCCCCCTATTTATTATGAATACCAGACTTCCCCCACTCAATAAAACCAACACCCCACCCCCAAAATAGACCCCAACACAGTATCAAAATGAATAACAATAAATCAAAAACAGTCCATAACTGAGCACAACATGTCCATAAAATAGTCTATTCAGCCTCTCCACGCCAGTAGTGTGAATGTACAGCCCTTCGAACTCTCACTTCGAGGGTATAAAAGGAATAAAACATCCAAGAGGCAACCAGCTCTCATCTGGGCCTCAAGTAGGGTTGCCACCCATCAGGTTTTTTACCTGGTGATCAGGTATTCAGGGTCCCTATCAGGTAATCCAGTTTTGCTCTGTGCTGGTCAGTTTTTTGAGCCATTTTGAGTGCTCACATACTTTTGAAACAGAATTTGTCATATTCATTGTTTCAGCTACATGTCCAGGTTACAGACAAGTTCTTCTGTCAATATATCCATTTCTTTGTGAAAGCAGTCAACCTGGGAGGTGTAAAGTATAGGCATTAGCACTTACTTAACCTAATCTTTTCCACTACACTTTAAAGTGGCATAGCAGCACAGCTGCCCCCACCTTTTGTAACAGTAACAGAGCCAGTTGTCTTCCACTTTCATTTGCTGGTAAACATTTTCATCTCTAACAGAATTTAGACATTTTTAAATGTTTTATTTTTTTCCTCAACAAAATAGTATGGTCACTTCTTTGGCTTTGAAATAGTACCGTGGACATGAACAGGGAAAGAAGCCAGAAAAATATATAAAGTACAAATTTCAGGAAACAATTTCTTTATTATGCATTATTATATCCCATGTATACTGTTGTATGCTATTTACAGTATTTCCCTTATCTCCCCAGATATCTGTAAATTATTTTTTTCATCTCTGTATGTTTATTTGGTAAACCAATGTCAATAAATAAATACACAAATAAATGGATGACAAGGAAGAACCTAGGAAAGTAACTAACAGATACAGTATCTTAACATTTTTGTTGACCTGCTGCTTTAAGTGTTGTATTTTATTGATAACAAATCGTCTTCTAAGAGGAACTATGCATGATGAGTCATGAAAAGGGGTGGGGCTTAGGATCAGTTTTTTTGCCCCATCCAAAGGTGGCAACCCTAAGGAATCAGCAGAAATTACAAACAAAGAAGCACTCTCGCTGCTTTAAATAACTGTTTATCAAGCTCTATTTGGGGGAAGGAAAGATGTCACAGACCAGGTCCATAGATATCCACAAAAAGGTTCAATGCAGAGACCAGCTGGGGCAGAACTCCACCAATGGCTCTTCACCTCCACCTTCTTTCTGACTCCAATCGTTGGGGGACTCGCTTCTGCAGCTCCTCAGCCAGGCGGAGAACTGATGACCCTTGCAAGCGAGCACGGGGACAACCAACGACATGGGGCGGGCTCCTGAGTACCACCACAGCAGGGGGGGGCAGCCCTAAATTATCCCAGGGACTAAGGACCCGAGCGAGATGCGGCCCCCCCCGCCAGAGTACCTAGAAGGTCTCTGAGCCAAACCCGGCCCTTTGGTTGAATCTTCTCTCCCACCACTTGTCCGGGACTAGGCGCCCCCCAGGTGAGCGGCAGCACAGAGCCCTAACCCTTCATTCCCCAGGAACTGTAATCTTCCAGAGTCTACTCTCCACCTGAACTGGACCCAGCAACGGTCTGCTCCTCTCACAAATCCAGGAACTTCCAGCATGGTTCCTCTCAGTCTCTGCATCAACCAGACCGTCACTACTCCAGAACAGTGCCTACTTCCTTCTTCAGGCAACTCCACACATCTCTGAGCAGTCGATCCCAATTCTCCGCACAAACTTGGGCAGGAGCCAGACACTGAACATTGCAGGTTTTTCTCTTCTCCCACTAATTGTGTCCACTAAAAAGTAGTGTATTGTGAGAAATGGAAAAAAAAAACTAAAAGCTTAGTGGTCGGGCTCCCACGTTACTCATAAAAAGTTCTAAACTACATCCAGAAATGTAAGAATATTAACTCTCTCACTAAAAGTCCACAAGCTAACTCTAACAAAAACAAAACTAATAACAAAAGATAAATGAAAGGGGGTTTAAAAGTTATGGCAACAATTCGCTCTGCCTCGTCATTGTGACAAGTCCACATGGCCATGGTGGTGCCTGTGTCAGGGTCCCTCTAGGAATATAAGTTGTACTCGTACCTCTCAACTGTGCCCGATTTTGCCTCAGAAATTTCTTCTGTCCCTCCTAAATTTGTGAGTTTTCTCACTGAAGAGTTGGGATTTGAATCACAAAATAATGCCAGCCATTGGTGTTACAGTCTAGTTCTCATTAAGAAAATGCTAGTCATAATAAGAAACACGTTGTACACAGCTTCTGGAACTAATATTACTGTGTTGTCAGACGTGTCCCTGATTTTGGTAATTTGTCCCTGATCATTTTAAGCCTTGTCCCTGATTTGTGAAGAGGGAGGCTGAGAGGTGTTGTACTCACAACCAGGACTCAGAAGCTTGCTTTGAAAAGGTGGGATTCACAGCAGTAGGTGAGGTCAGTGGAGCATAGAGATTTTGCATCAGCACTTTGGGGAGTATCAAGGGGTTACTAGAGGAAGCTGAGGAAGGTAAGCTTTTTCCCTGATTTGTGGATCAGTTGGAGGGTTTTCCCAGCTCCCTTCACAACTCAGCTTTGTAGTGCTTTTTGCCCTAGCCTCTTCTGTTGTACCCAGGCCCCACCATCACCATCTGGAGGGTTCTGTGCTGCGTTGGACTATGTAGGGTTGGCAGTGTCCATCGAGATCTGTTGGGAGGGATGCTGGTCATAAGGTGAAGTAGCAATGTTATAATCTGGTCATTGTCTGTTTAAGAACTCCTCCTCCTCCTCAGGGCAATCAGATTGGTACTGTGCTCTGTTCACCACCACTCTGAGTAGGGGTGGTACCGCACTGATGATTTTGGCCCCCAAGTGAGTGATATATCACTTTGTTTTTGCATATCTCCTTTGCCGGTGAAAGTTCATTTGAAAAGTCTTGAAAAACAGAGATTGGATGCCCATCCCAGTAGAGCGGTCCTTACTACCATGTCAGCCTAAGGATGTTTTCCTTCACTGGGTAGCACAGCAGCTTGAGAAACACAGGTCGTAGTCATTCACCAGGTTTAGGACTGGGGAGAGTCCTTTTTGTCCACTTGATTTTGAGGATGGGACTGTGCAGGGTACTCAGGACAGGGGATAATTTGATGAAAATTATCATGTCTAGCCCCTCTACCCCTTCAGGCAATCTTATTAGGTGTAGGTTGTTTCTCCTAGCCTGATTCTCTATGTCATCCACTTTAGCAAGGAGATATTGGATAGAACTGTTTTGGTCTAGCAGGCTGGCATGAATGTTTGATTCTCTTACCTCCAGTTGAGTCAGGCAGGATTCTGTACCTTCCAATCAGGACCTGATACTGTACAGATCTTTATTTGTATGTGGTGCCACTTTGTTGATGTCAGCAGCATCCATGAGAATTCATTGCAACATTGCATTAATCCGTGTGAGGTCTGCCAGGGGTACCACTGCTGAAACCATGGCAAAAGGAAGAGGTGAGGGATCGCAGACAGGGACAGGGTATCCTCCAGGATCGTGGCAGATGCACTTTCACTGTCTGGTGAAAGCACGGTACTGTCTAAAACTGATGACTTCATCGTTTGACCATCTGAAGTGAAAATAAAACAGCAACTGATTCGGTAGGATGCAATCTACATGTTAAACTGCTGTGCCTAGTCTTGCAGAAGGGCTGTTGGATGCCTAATGATTCTCCCAGGGCTGATACTCATTGCAGAAATAGGCTGCCATCTTGATGGTGGCTCAAAAATACACAAAAATAAAACAATGTTAAGCATTTTTAAGATTTTTTTAAATTTTTGTCCACCCCAGCAAAATAGTTTCAGCACATCCCAACATTTGGCATGCTATCTCAGTTTCAAATATAACGCACAGTTAAATTATATTATTTTATCCCTTTTCCCCACCTTTTTTCTGTTCTTTCTTTCCTACACTGAATAGACGGAATGTTTACTATGGATGGAATACAAGAATTCATATCTCTGCTTAGTTCTGTAGGCAGAATGTTCACCCCCTCATTCACACAACATATAGAACAGTGTATGGGAAGCCACACACAACAAGGCTGTGTTTCCACCGAGGGGTTGCCGTGGTGACAGTGGCACTGGGAGCAAAGCTCAAGAGGCTCCCTGTCGTCATGGTAACCCCAAGGTACTGTACTGTAAGTACTGTGGTACTTTCTTTTTAAATATATGCCATGTGACTGTAAGAAGAGGATTATGAGGAAAAATAACATTTAACTATTATTTTTTTTTAAATGTAAAGCAGTTTCATTTTCAAGCCCTGGTTGAAGGTTTTAAGTGGCAGCCATGTTCGTGATGGCAGTCAGGGATGTGTGGTTAGTTTGATTTTATTGTAAAGAGGCTGCTGGATCTTTATCCAGTGCTGCTGTGCTGAGATAACATCATGAGTAAAGACGGACCTCAACCAATCAGGTATCATGTTTTTTCAGACCCATTTTATAACTCCCTTCTGCTCATTTCTGGTCAGTGTTCAGGTGGAGATAAAAGATTCCATAGCACTTATCTAAGAAGAGTTGAATATTTTTTTTTTATTAAGAAACATCACAAGCTTATACACAACTGATTATTTTAACATAAACTTGCAATAGAGGGAAAAAAGTGATCAACAAGAGAATAACAGAACATCAGTAAATCAAAAACACCTAACAAAATATAAAATAATAAATAAATAAAATGACCACCAAAAAAAAAATCTACCTACCATCGATCATGTCGGGAACTGAAATACAGTCTTTAATAAATCAACATCTAAATACCTACCAATTCCCCACTAAAAAAAAAACATACAAAATGCCATAATTTATTTCTCTGTATATCTGTGATTAATTTGGCAATTAAAAGTATATACCTGCACTAATTAAACAATTACAACTATATACCTTCACTAATTAAAGTTATGTACCTACACTAATGAAGTAATTAAGAGACTGTTCCTACACTAATAAAAAGTATATACCTGCACTACATTACATCCTATGGGACAATAACAACACAACTGATACATCATTAGGAAGCTAGCCAGACCAATTAAAGGGTCCCTGTCAACCATTTTTGCATCATACTAATTCAAGTTGAAAACCCACATTTTATGACTGCTTACAATCTCTAAAATGGGTCTAGGTCAAAAGAACGGGAACACAATAGTGCAGTCAAAATCCGTGCATGGAAAATAGTGGGAGACATAACAGAGCCAAAGAAAAACAGTGAGGGTACAGACAGCACTGCAACTCGGGCTGGGTGAATGTCAGGGGATGGCCACATTGAATACTACTACTGGAAGGCACACGGAACTTGGAGAGGACACATACTGTAGAATAAAACTCAACAGGGCATGCAGCTTAGGTGAGGGGGTAGAGATATGGTAAAAAAATTTAAGATGAGGGGCCTTCCCCACAAACCCTACATGCAGGGGGCATTACCTCTCACACACCCCTGTATATAAATATACATCCTCCATAATGGAACAAATTACTACACAATGAAAATATTATTGGGGAGGCAGCTGTGGTGATAACAAAAATGTAAAGGTAGAATGTTGGGCTTGAACTGCGGTCACGTGTACCACAGTCATTCTCAGTTTATTACCCTAACTGCTATGCCACAATTCTGACACACTGACTCTGCACACATTTACAAACTTGTAGTTGTTTTCAGTTGGGCCAGGCGCTAGAAGTATAGTGCTATAATGCCTGTGCTATAATTTACCTTTAGCTGTTTTCACATATGCTGTTTTCTCTGTGCAGTTTTTCCTGCATTTTTATTCCCATACGTTCTTGACCTAATGTGCTCTAAAACTCATTGGTGTTGCTTGGTGAGTTTGCCTCCTTTCTTAGTGGAACTGAAATGCTTGCTAATGGTGTAAATTTCTGGAAATGTTAACAAAGAAATAGAACAGGGGAAAACAATGGATGTTATCTTTCTCAATCTCACAAAAGCCTTTGATAAGGTCCCTCATTGGGAGCTAGTTGTATCAATTATAGACATCGGTCTTCTTGGAAATATAACACAATGGATTATATCTCAGATAGAAGATAGAAAACAGTGTGTATGTTTAAGGGGCATTACTTTTAGATGGGCTGATGTGACGAATGGGGTTCCGCAGGAAACTGTGCTGGGTCTGTGTTTGTTTAAACTTTACATGGCCTCCATGAGGTGTGAGGACAATATATGTGTTGTAAAATTCGCAGATGATACAAGGATTGGTACAGTCATAGAAGACAGGGATGACAGTAAAAGACTACTGCAAAGAGCTGTAACTGAACTCGCTCATAGGACTAAGTTAGAGTTCAACATTAATAAGTGTGCAGTTATGCATTTTGGTAAAATGAAGAGCACGGCAGAATACAAATTAATGGACAGAAGTTTGAGGGAGGTAACTGAGGAACAGGATTTGGGCAATGGTTACTATTGACTTATCCTTCAAAAATAATTGCCATGTAACACCAAAGAAAGCAAATGGAATATTGTCTAGCATAATTAGACATATCTCAAGCACAGAAAGTGATGTAGTGGTACCGTTGTATATCTTGCTTGTTAGGCCCCAACTAGAGTACCATGCTCAGTTCTGGGCACCGTGCATAAGAGGAGATACCAGGATACTGGAAGGAGTGCAGAGAAGGGTGACTAGGATGATCAGGGTACTAAGAGGACTTAGATCTGAGGAAAGGCTAGGAAAACTAGGTATGTTTATGCTTTAATACAGGAGATTATGGGGTGATAAGTGTCTACTGTTTAGAGCTTTGACTAATCACAATGTGTGGGAAATATGAGGCCTAGAGATGAAAAATGCAACACACAATACTAGATCACACAATCTACAAATAATGGGGCTTCAGCTCCATCACACCAGTCCATGTTCAGCCCCTCTCCTCGCACTGGAGATCACCTTGGTTTGATGGGACTCTCGGGAAGTCGAAGGCGAGGGGCCAAAGATTTGAGAGGCACTGGTTGAGGTCCCAGTCTGATGAGGACAAGCTTATTTTGATGTCTCATTATAGACAGTATCAAACAGCAATTTCACATAAGAAGGCAGAGTTCCTGTCCAGGGTGATTGCCTGCCTGTCTTCAGTCTGTTAGAGCCTTTTCACAATCTAAGAGTGATGAGTTTGTGCTGTTTTTTGCTGATGAGATATCCTCCATCAAATCTGGGGATCTGGTTGGTGCCCTTCACTGGGGCTTGCTGTGGTGAGCCAGTGGATGACATGGACACTCCTTTTGTCTTGACAGACTTTGGATATCATTAGGGTTTTCCAGGAGTTAGAAACCTATCTGCTGTAGTTTGGACCCAGGCCTGAAGTGTCTTCTTGTACAGTGCGTCGGGTCCATCTTCCTAGATTTTGCTGGGATAGTCCAATGTTCTTTAATGGGGGGGTCTTACCTGAGTCCCTTAAGGGGGCAGTGGTGAGACCCCTCCTGAAAAAAACATCACTAGATCCGGACTACCTGGCAAACGACAGACCTGTCTCTTACCTTCCGTTTCTAGGCAAGGTTATTGAGAAGATGGTAGCTGTACAACTGGAGGCCCATTTGTCAACTTACAGCATCTACAATCCTCTCCAGTTGGGTGCCAGGAAAAGGCTCAGGTCTGTGACCACCTTGGTTCAGATGCTTAATGATCTGGTGGCGAGAGATGGAGGAAACGTTCCATTCTTATTCTCCTCAGTGTCTCAGTGACTTTTGACACTGTGGACCATGGGGTGCTTTTGGATTGCCTGTGGGTTTGCTATGGATTCTCTGTTGTGGTCGTCAAATGGTTCCATTCTTTCCTCACAGGCAGGACGCATGGGGTGGGTTTGGGGGCCTTTTTCTCCCAATCACTCCTCCTACCCTGTGGGGTTCCGCATGGTTCCATTTTGTCCCCCATGTTGTTTGTGGTGTATATGCTACTACTAAGGGATATTATAAGATTTTGCTGGCTGAGTTTTCATTGCTACACTGATGATACTCAGTTGTACCTGACCTTTGCACCTGATCAGCAGGATGTGGTCTTGGTTTTCAATCAATGCCTTGCTGAGATCAGGGTCTGGATGACTGCCAATTGGTTAAGGCTAAATCTGGATAAAATGGAGCTGCTGGTGGTGGAACCTGGTCACCCGAGTGCTCGTGTGCAGGTGGTCGAGTCACCGGACTTAAACTTGGAAACTCCCAGCTTCTCACCACTTGTAAGGTGAAAAATCTTAGCACTGTGCTGGATAGTGGCCTGATGCTTGAATCTCAGGTGTCGGTTATAGTCCAGTCTGGTTTCTGCCATTTCAGAAACATTGCCAGGATTAAGCACCTGATTCTCTCGGGTGATCTGCCATCACTAGTCCATGACTTTGTGACACTGTGGCTCAGCTACTGCAATGCCCTTTACCTAGGGCTATTGGGGGCTGATCTTCACTGCCGAAAGCTAGTGCAGAATGCTGCAGCCAGGCTTTTGACAGGCCTTCTGAGGTCATGCCATATTATGCCTGTGCTGCACTCTCTGCACTGGATTTCCAGTTAGGGGTTGGATCTCCTTCGTGGTTGGTGTGATGACCTATAAAGCCCAACATGGTCTGGGTCCTGGTTACCTGAAAGACCTTCTTCAGCCCTACTGCCCATCTTGTCCTCTCTGGCCAGCAGAGGAGGGCCTCTTAGTGTTTCCCAGGTTTCATCTGAAGTCATCTGGTGCTCGAGCTTTTTATATCACTGCGCCTATCCTGCGGAACTAACTGCCTTGGCTTGTTAGAGAGGCCTCCTCGGTTAGTGCCTTCAAGAGGGACTTGAAGACCTTTATATTTAATAAGACTTTTCTGTTCCTAATTTTAATTGAAGGGACGCTAGCAACCCCCTTAGGTCTCAAAGTGTCCCTAGTTTAAAAAACACATTTTATGTTTCACAGCATTCTGTAAAGATTGCTGATGTAGCTCGTAGTTTAATTCTGACTCCTTTTTCCTTAAAAAAAAGTGAAGAACATACTACCCACCATACTGGTGTTACCACACAAACACAGGTTTGTTTACATTCCTTGATCAGCTCCAGCTGCGCCTTTTCTGGACATGGGAACTCCCACAACACAGTCTAGCCCCTGATGATGCAGTGGGAGGTTGGGAGGCTATTGCATCATGAGTGACTGCACTGTTTGAGGTGTCTCTAATGCTCAAGAAGTATGCAGTAAAAACCAGATCTAGGAGTGTAAACAAAACAAAGTTTTTTTGTAAATATACATTGGCATGCATGTTAGTTCTACTAAACAAGGAGCCAGACAAAACAAACTGCCACATCAATGAATGTTATAGAAGGTAAGCAATCATAAATGTAGGTTTTTATCCAGAAACAATATGATGTAAAGCAGGTTGACAGTGCCCCTTATCCCTTTAAGGTATATGCTTGTTTCTGTTTTTGGTTTTTAAGCTCTTCAGGAACCCGTACAGCGCCTAGAGTCACAATGAATTAGTGTGCTGAATTAAACAAATAAACTAAATTAAACTAAGAGGAAAAGTGTCCCATTCTAGAAAAAGGAGTTTTTGGTATAACCAGAGGGTAGTTGCACTATAGAATTCACTCCCTGATGAGATGAGTGGATGTGAGAACATGACTGATTTTAAAATGAAATTTGACAATTATTGTGCCAGCAATAATATCAGAGGATATGTTTAATAGAAACGTTAAACATAATGGACTTTTGTCTACTTCACTTTGGATTCACCTATGATACCTGTGGCACCAGACCTCGTTTTGTTTCAAATCCTTCATCTGCCCTTATTGCTCACTTCCTGAATATTAGAAACACCACCAAGCAGTGCAGCCACTCCAGATGCAGCAGTCTCCTTTGCCTGCACTGCATTTTGAGTGGTTAGACTATGCTGGGGTGTTCCTAAGTCCAGGAAAGATGGACTGGGAGTTAATAAAAGAATGTAAACAAACACATTTTAGTGTGGTAACACCAGTATGGCAAATGGTCTGTTTTTCACTTTTAAAAATAAAAGGGAATCAGAATCAAACTGCCAGCCAGCCACATCAACACCTTTTACAGAATGTGACCAATCATAAAATATGTTTTTAAACTATGGAGAGTTTGAAGCCAAGCGGAGTTCACATTGTCTCTTTAACAAGCTGAAAAACAACCTGGAAAAAATACGATCTCTGTAACAATAACCATCCTAATGTATTATATTCAACAAACAATGGGTAAGAGTGCAGCACTCAGAAGTATAGCCATATCGGGGGCTAATTAGGGCAATAAAGCCACTCACCCTTCAGGCTTGTGGCCTCGGCGTTAATTATCCCCTGCAATGTATATGTATCCTTGTATAGAACCCTTATCCATTATTTATTCTACATATACACACTTTGAGAGAATAGAGACCTTCATTTATTTAATTTCATAAGTAATACAGTGTAAAAAATAAAAACCTAATATTTAATATTGGATTTTCTAGTGGGTCAATCATTGTTTTAAAATCCGTAGGAAAAAGAACGCCCACAAACTGTTTTGTGAGGATCAGTTATTTATATACTGTACTTCTTTTATAGAATTAATTGGTTGTGGTATAGAGCCAGCCCGGTGGTGCTGAGGGTTGAGGAGCTGGATGCCACACATTGTGCCACACTGGAGACCCAGGTTCGGTGATGGACTCAGGTAGGCGGGGGTCGGCAGGGGAGGGAGAGGATGGAGCATCTGGAGGACAGCCCTCCTCTCCCTGGGGAGGGATCCAGGGACACTTGGTGTAGTGATTACTCCTGATGGTGATCGGGGGTACTGCAGGCACACTGGCCTGCATAAGGGGCAGAGTGTGGCAGACACCAGCAGGGCAGCAATGTGTAGGCGTCATTGTATGCTGCACTCTGAAGTAAAAAAAACAAGAAATAACCAACTTCCCAGATAGACATAGAAACATTGACTTTGATGGCAGATAAGGACCACTTGGCCCACCTAGTCGGCCCATTGGATAGACAATGGCACCCTCCGGGGCCCCCCCATCAAATGCCCAGTGTCGGTCTCAATCCTTTGGCTGTCCCAATCCCTCTGACCTGCCTTGGTCTGGCTATGGTAGCACTCCCAGGCTGATGGATCAGTGTAGGCAGGGGGAGTGTCTGTCCCAATTTCCCTTGAGGGGAGAGCTTCAGATGGGGCAGTAGAGGGTGGGAGGTGTGAAGATGGATGCTAAAGAGAGAGAGAGTTCCGGTATAGTGGGAGATAAAAAGAATTAACAACAACAAAAAAAATTGGTCGTGGTATAACATACCACTTGGTTTCTTACGAGCAACTGTTTTCCCAAATTTTGACTATTTGAATATTCTGGTTTAAACATAGAAACATAGAAGTTGATGGCAGATATGGACTGCAAGACCCATCCAGTCTGCCCATTTCTTTTTCTACCTTATAAATGTTCCATCGGCCTTTGCTCTGTCAATCGCCTATCTATTCATACTCATCTGTATTGCTCCCTTATGCCTATCCCATACCTGTTTGAAGCCCTGCACTGTATTCATATCCACCACTTCCTGAGGTAGGCCGTTCCATGCATCCACCACCTTTTCTGTGAAAAAGGACTTCCTCACATCACCCCTTAGTCGGCCTCCCTCTAATATCATGCTGCATCCTCTTGTCCTGCTATTTTTCTAATATTGAAACATGCTAGACTATTTCACCTTCTTAATGCCCTTAAGGTGTTTGAATGTTTCGATCATATCGCCTCTCTCCCTCCTTTGCTCTAGGGTGTACATATTGAGCTACATTAATCTGTCCTCATATGTATTCTGATACAGTCTCTGCGCCATTTTGGTTGCCCTTCTCTGGACTGCCTCAATTTGGTTAATGTCCTTGTGAAGATGTGGCCTCCAGTATTGCACACAGTACTCCAGATGGGGCCTAATCAGTGTCTTGTAGAGAGGGATTATTACCTCCCTCTTCTGACTTGTGATACCCCTACTTATACACCCCAACATCCCCCTAGCCTTACCTACTGCTTTAGTGGTCTGTTTGGATGATTTCAGGTCATCAGTGATGATGATGCCCAAGTCTCTTTCTTCCCTTGTGACTGCCTGCAACTCCCCTCCCAGTCTATAGGTGGCTTCAGGGTTTCTCTTCCCTATGTGCATGATCTTGCACTTCTTTGCATTAAACCCCAGTTGCCACTCTTCCGACCATTTTGCCAGTTTATCCAGATATCTTCCCATTCTGCCCACCCCATCTGGCTCATCTACTCTGTTGCAGATCTTTGTGTCATCTGCAAACAGACAAACCACACCCTCCAGTCCATCTGCAATGTCATTGATGAAGATATTGAAGAGGACTGGCCCCAGGACTGATCCCTGAGGTGCCCTACTTGTGACTTGCATCTCTTCTGACTGTATACTGTTTACCATCGCTCTCTGTTTTCTGCCCGTCAACCAGTTTGCCACCCAGTTGACTGACTTGTGACCCACCCCGAGCCTACCCAGCTTATTAATCAATCTTCGAAGTGGAGCAGTATTGAAAGCTTTGTTAAAGTCAAGGCTGGCAACATCAACTACTCCCCCTTGGTCCACCACTTTGGTTACCCAGTCAAAGAAATCTATGAGGTTAGTTTGACAGGACCTTCCTTTTGTAAACCCATGCTGTCTTGGATCCTGTGCTCCTATGGACCCCAGGTGTTGCACTATCCTTTCCTTAAGGAGTGCCTCCATAATCTTGCTCACTACTGAGGTAAGACTGACTAGTCTGTAGTTCCCCGCCTCCTCCCTGCTACCACTCTTGTAGAACAGGATCACATGAGCCCTATTCCAGTCATTTGGGACCTCTCCTGTGCTCAGAGACTCACTAAACAGTTCTGATAATGGCTCTGCTAGTTCCACCCTTGGCTTCTTTAGTACCCTGGGATGTATGCCATCAGGTCCCATTGCCTTGTCCACCCTGAGCTTATCGAGCTCTTGTAGGACCCTTTCTTTTTTGAAGGGACTAGTGCACACCTCCCTCCCCACTGTGTCCATGGTGCTGAGCTGTGGGTCCTGCCCTACCTTCTCTTCAGTAAATACTGAGCAGAAGTGTCTATTTAGGATAGATGCTTTTACATGGTACTCCTTCTCACACGCCCCTTATCTCCTTTGATCTTAGCAATACCCCCACTGGACTTTCTCCTTTCACTAATGTATCTATAGAAAGTCTTGTCACCTTCTTTTACTGTTTGTGCTAGTGTTTCCTCGGTTTGGGCCTTTGCCTGCCTTACTGCCTTCCCTGCTTCCCTTAGGAAAGTTTGGTATGCCTCCCTATCTTCATCCTGCTGCGTTCCCTTATATTTCCTGAAGGCCAGCCTTTTGACTTTGACCTTTTCTGCTACTGTTTTTGAGAACCAAAGTGGTTTCCTTCTTCTTTTGCACTTCCTTTTCTCTCTAACACAATGGGATGTTGCTTCAAGTGTTGCATCCTTAATGCTTTCCCACTTTGCCTCTACCCCCTCACCTGTATTTCTTTTTCCCAGGACTAGCTTAACTCTGTTGGCCATCTTATCAAAGTCAGCTCCTCTGAAGTCCCATGTATTTGCCTTGAAATGGGATGATTTAGTTCTAGTGGCCAAATTGAACCATACCATGTGATGGTCACTGGCCCCCAGGTGACCTTCAACCTGGAGATCTGTGATCCTTTCCCTGTTAGTCAGTACTAGATCTAGGATAGCCCTAATTTTCTAATCTTTCAAAATAACAAAGGTTATGATATATAATGTAATGTCAGACACTATACACAAGAAATCATTTTCAGAAGGTAATGGATCATAAAGACAGTAAATTAATTTCTGTACCTTTGGTCTCTCCTCCAGTACTTGCATGGTCCTGCATCACAGTAATTTTAAAAGGTTCATTTTTTCTTGCTAGCACTTTTTAGTTGCCTTTTTAAAAAATATATCCTGGATAAAATGAAGCTTTATTTGTACTCTAACAAAAGCAAGAGCTAAGCAAATGCATGTTAATTTAATCGTAAAAATGAAATAGTGAAATATTACCTTAATAGTAGTTAAATTTTTAAGTGTTTCAGTCCCTCGCTGTTCCTTTCTACTGCTCAGGGCCCATATTTGTCTGCCCTAAGTCACATGGACTGCATTTACCCTTATAAAAAGTACAAACAGATGTTTACATTCAAAATATCTACCATAGGGTTTTAGCCTGATGTTTTGTTTTTGGCATGTACAGATTTAGCTACACTGGTAAAAAGTATCTAAGCACTGAAACATTTCTCCTGGCGTTCTCAATTGGGCCTAATAGATGCTGAGAAGAAAGAAAATGGCATGAATTATGCAAGGTGCATTTTCAAGAAATTTATTGAGACATTTACTCTTGTCTCCTGGCTTTTCCCCTTTGGAGAGAGAGAGAGAGAGAGAGAGAGAAATGTTACAAAGGACTGGCATGAAGGCAAGGAGATAATGCATGAGGCTTTGCAAGCTGAGCTTCAGGGGATCACAGATTTGAAACAACCTTTTGATTTACATGGTTTTCTTCTTTTTCTAAACACTTTCCAACAGGAGGTAATATTGAAGCCTTATGTGTTGCTGTTATTTATAACTATCAGAAGTACTGCAGCCTCTTGAATTCTAAAGTAAATTGTTTTATAACCATATCACATTTTTTTCATCTAAATTCTAGCGAGTACTGCAGACTTTGTAAAAAAATGCTGAAATAGATAATTTCCTAATTTGTCATTGGTATATACTATATACCCGATTTTTCATTTTCTCTCCCCCTCTTCTTGCTACTCATAATTTGGTTGCAGGGGGCATAGGTGGTGAGCTGCTGAAAGACCTGGGCATGTTTCTCTCATAGATTATCTACAGAGTGATGGGCCTATAGCAAAGGGTCACACCCCCTTCATAATGCACTCTACAGTAGCTTTCTGCCAGAAGAGTGTGCAGGTCATCTCCAAGTTCTTTGTCCTTCAATAGCTACTGTATATAATTATTGACTTGATGTAATTGCTTCCGCATAACTATGGTGTGTTTCCATTATAACAGTCAGGTTATAATCGCACATGTGAGACAGCTAAGAGCTGTCAATCAAGCATACAGGTGACACTGTGTGAAAATTGCTGACTACCTAAACCAGGAAGGACATAGACAGAGTGGAGGTGGTCTGGGGAGGGCAAGTAACATGGTGCAGGGTCTGCAGCAAAAGCCCTATGAAGAGATACTAAAGGACCTCAATATGTACACCTCTGAATAGAGGAATAAGAGGAGGAATATGATAAGAGACCTTTAAATATCTCATTGGGGTAAATAAGGTATAAGAGGGGGAAGTATTTCTTCAGAAAAAGAGGTACTCAGGAACAAGGAGACATGCTATAAAGCTGAAGGTGGGTAGATTCATGAGAGATGTGAGGAAGTACTTCTTCACAGAAAGAGTGGTGGATTCCTAGAACAGCCTTCCAGCACAGGTGGTGGGGGTGAAAACACTTTAGGGTTCAAGAATGCATGGAATTGGCACAAGGGAATCATAGTGGAAAGGAAAGGGGAGGGAGAAAGAGATGTAGATCAAGTAAGATATGTGGTAATAGTGTAGATAGGGGAAAATGGACAGACTTGGCAGGCCAAGTGGTCTTTATCTGCCATCTGATTCTATGTTTCTAACCACAGCTGACCACCGAAACCACTAGCATAGTGAAAATTCTCCCGACAACATTATTGGGACCTGGACTGCTGGGCAGGCAGCAGAGCTGGGACGAACATGCAGGCAACAGCTTAAAATGTTGTTCCCATCCCCATGACAGGCAATGGGGCTGAGAAACAAAAAGTTGTTGCTGTTCAGCACCAGGGTTGCCAGGACACTGTAGGAAAACAACCTGGAGGTCAGTAAAGTCAGCAACCATAAAAAGTAAAGACTGGGTGGAGGTGTATTTTTTTTGTACACACTCTTGGTGTGATGCCTTGATAAATCCTTCAAGCTTCACTATTGGGGATTATGAGGCATTACACACCTCGGGTGTATTACACAGCCCTACCCATCCTTAATTCTCTATGGTAAAGCACATGTGCCTAGTAAGGATATACTGTACAGTATTTTATGTAGAATGAAGGTTTGGAGCCTTCTGATGCCTTGATAGTAATTTATATCTATTTGTTCGGTTCTTTACTTCCCTTTTTCATTACTGCCTTTTTATTTTATCAACAACTAGTAAAAAAAGAATCCGGCAGAATCCTTGTATTATGAACAAAAATGTTGAGAAAACACCGCTTAGCAAGAGCATTGCAAAGTTTCCCGACTTTGTGAAGTACTTCACAAAGTCTTTGCCTGGCAAAGTGCCAGATTTTACCTAGCGAAATTATGTGAAATGCTCTTTGGCAGCAGAGCGCTGGTGAAGTGTCACTTTCAGTAGTTTTTGGCCGGGTGACCCACGAAGAACTATGCTAAGCAATTTCATCTTTAAATAACTCTTCCCCCCCATTTATTTCAATGTTTCCACACTCACATACTCAGTTATATAATACCCACCCTCTTCCCCAACTCAGCTGTTCAAAAAAACCTTTTCCCTACCCTTCCACCTACTGGTAAGATCATTCCCCTTTCCCCCATGATGTTCTCCACCACAGTACTGTAGTATTCTCCCTGTTCATATATAATCATATTCCCTTCCACCAACCGCACATCAAAAGTAACTCCCTCACCTTTTACACCCAACTCATTCCTGGTCATCAGTTAAATTCCCCACCCAACCCCTCTTTGGAACACTCTTCTCTCTTCGCCCCAAGCAACCCAAAAAATTGGTCTTTACAGTACCTGTGAAAAAAGAAAATGATCCCGTGCTGTAGAGAGACATTCTCTCCATTCAGAGGTAAATATCCCAGTGAGTGAATGAAGATGACTTTGGTAACAGTAACACCTGACTGGGTGTGGCCTCAGCCAATCGAATGTTACGGTAGCCTGTCAAGGTAGTTAGTTTTTAACAGTGACGGGAAAAATGACACAAGAAAACTGTGAGTGCCATGTTGGTGACTGGAGGTTCCCTCCTCCCCAAGTTGCATCCCATCCAGAGTTAGTAGATTTAATAAAAGGGGTTTGCGGAGGGCTTTGAGGTTGCTGAATGTAATTACACTGTAACGTGTGTGCCTTTTTCAGTCGTCGCAGTTGAAAACTCGTTATCTAATGTGGAACCAAATGTTACTATTTCCAAAGACATAATTCATTCATTCATTTGGATACTTACCTCTGAAAGGAGATGGTGTCTCTCTGCAGCACAGGACTGTTTTTTTGTTTTTTTTCTCACAAGTATAGACTCATTTCTTTGGGTGCTCAGAGTAGAAAC
Organism: Neoceratodus forsteri; assembly: GCA_016271365.2. NCBI lineage: Eukaryota > Metazoa > Chordata > Ceratodontiformes > Ceratodontidae > Neoceratodus > Neoceratodus forsteri. The sequence goes on from CM028134.1 coordinate 39,768,786, forward strand.
AAGGAGATGGAGCCCAAAGTAGGCTTGGGTGGGAGAAACTCAATTGAAGATGAGGGCAAAGGTGTAAAGGGAAATTGCTTTGGTGTGCTGGTGGGGATAAATATATGATTATTTAGAGTGGAGACTCTAATACAGTAACGTCATCGGTGGAGGTGGGAGGAATCATCATGTCAGTGGGTGGTGTGGTAGGGGAATAGGTTTGAAATGGCTGGGTGAATGAGAAAGTGGCTATGATATAACCAAATGGGTAGAGATGGGAAACCCTTTAAAACAATTTAAAAAAAAAACACCTAGTGTGGTTACGGTTAAGTCTGGAATTTCATCTCCATGTTGCGAAGTGCGAAGTTCCTGACTTCTCGACAGCTTTGTCTGTGAGGAAAAGTTTGCAGCATCCCTAATTATGAAATCAGTAAATCTTTACTGGCAAAGCATGCAATGTATTGCAATAGGAAACATTAAATCTGTGTGCAGATTTGTTTAGAGAAATAAGGCTTATTGCCCATAAAATGTTACAGATTTAATACAAGTAAGTGTTTTTTAATAATCTGTATCAGGCGATCATTTCTTCATAACCAGTTTTACTTGGGAAGAAGAAACAGGGGCTATTTACTTTAAAAAAATAATTGTAAACTCTTACAGATGGACCACAATTAGAGCTGTGTGGAATTTATAAATTTTGATGGAATTTTGGAAAATTCTGACTAATTCCATGGAATTCCATTGATTGTACAATTCTGACTTTTCAAAAGCAAAATGGTTTTCGTGGCTTGGTAATCTGAAGTTTTCATACTGGGATTTTTCTGCACTCCATTGAAAATTTCTTGCCCCCTCCCCATCCTTGTCCATGCATAGGATAACCCACCCCTCCTATCATATTCTTTGCCCCCCACACTCCTCCCAGTCCCCACCTCTCCACTCCTTCTCACTGCCCCACTTCCCACCTCCTCCCTCTCTACTTCCCCAGCTACCCTCTCCCCCACAACCACCCATCCGTCTTCTCACCTTCACCTCCTTCCACCTCCCTTACCCCCAGTACTTCAAACCCCCTTCCTACTAATACCTTCCACAATTTTCTACTCTACCTATCTGCCCTCTCCTGCCTCCTGCCCTTATCTACTAACTCCCACTGTGTCTCTCTTCCCCAATGCCTCCTGGCTACTAACTTTTACCTTAGACACCTCCACTCTTACTGCACCATTTGTATCCTCTGCTCGGACAACCTGTAAATAATCATTACTTGATCTGACAATGTTAAGTGCTGCTGTTATATTTAGTTCAATGCTGTTGCTATTAATATTGTATTAATATTTTCTAAATGTTACTCTGTATGTACCTCCCTGACATGGAACCTTTGTTAATAAGCAATGCTCAAAGGTGTCTTCCAATAGTTCAAATAAATAAAAATTATTCTGTGGTTTACATAATCCATGGAGAAGTACTCTGCAGTTTACATAGAAATGCTCCTCACAGTTTTGAAGAATTCCATGAGAAATTCTGAAAAGCATTTCGGAAGTGGAATTGCCATTTCTGCAAAAATTCTGCTGGTGGATTTCTTCATTCGGCACATCTCTAACCACAATATTACAAACATATGAAAGGTGCAATTTGTTGCTGACAGTGTTCTTTTTGGGAAAGATAGAAGAATAATCTATAGCTTCCCATTGCAATACAATGGACTATTAAGTAGTTAGGGTTTTCTTACAGCATAGTACCAGAATTCTATTGAATTCTTTCTACAACAAGTTTAGAAATGAAAGGTAAAAACCCATTAGAGTTATTGCACAAAGATATACTTTATTATAACATTATAGATCAATGGAATGGTCTGGACCATTTGAAGTACCCCTTTCCTCTGTACGTGAGATGCTCTTAACTTATGAATACTGTCTCACATGCAGCTGCCCTGGAAATGGGCACATTCGGGTTAGGTTTCAAAAACAATTAATATATTATTGATCAAGATCAATCAATAGTATATTAATAGTGCCACCCAGACCACTCTTTCGGTTGTAAGAGTGGTCTCACATACATTCTTAGAGGATCAGAACTGCTTATCTTCAGTTCACAGTTCTCATACCCTAAGAATGTGCATGAGACCACTCTTACAGCTGTATGTGGCCTCGGTGGTGGTATTAACATACAGTAGATAGTAATTACTCACACACTAAAATACGATAAATAAAAGAGCCAATTGTCTATTTCTTAGAAATAAATGCATGCACCTTGAGCTCTTGAGAACTACTGACCAATGTTTTCAAAATGACTTTCAAATGCTTATCTTGCTCTACTCCTAGACTGTGGGCCAACTTTCCCCACTTCTGTGCAAGTGGCATTTAGTCACACTTTGTATAGAAACATAGAATCTTCTGGCAGACAAGAACCACTTGTTCCACCCAGTCGCTCCAAATGTTCCCTGCCTATTCAACCTCCACATACCTTATCTAGTCTCTGTTGACCTTCCTGCATCCTTGCCTCTTTTCTGGTGTACGCCTATGTTTGTCCCATGCATGCTTGAAGCCTCTTACCATAGTAGCCTCCACCATGTCTATTGACAGTCTGTTCCAGGTGACTACCACCCATTCAGTGAAGAAATATTTCCTCACATCCTTCTTGAACTTCCCCCCTTCCAGCTTCATCACATACCGCCTGATCCTGGTGCTCAATCTTATTTGCACCCTGTTCACTACTTGTGAGGTGCTTGTAGGTCTTGATCATGTCACCTGTCTCTCTCTCTCTCTCTTCTCTTCTCTCTTCCAGAGTATACATGTTGAGATCCCTCAGTCTGTCTTTGTAAGGCTTACCATGCAAACTCTGCACCATTTTTGTTGCCCCTTTTCTGTACCACCTCCACCCTGTCTATGTCCTTCCTGAGATGTGGTCTTCAAAACTGAACATAGTACTCCTGGTGGGGTCACACCAATGAGCTTTACAGCAGCAACACCACCTCCCTCCTGCTGGAGATGCCCCTCCCTGTGCACCCCAGCACCCCACTAGCCCTGCCCACTTCCTTGTCACATTGCACTACCACTTTGTCGTCCTATGATATAATAATCCCAATGGTCATTTTCCTGTCTAGTGACTGTCAGCACCTATGAAAACATTGAAGAGGACTGGTCCCAGTATGAAACCCTATGGTACCCCACTGGTCACTCTCCCATACTTTGAGTGCAATTAAACACCATCCTTTGTCTCCTGTCTGTAAACTAGCTTCTAGCCCAGTTTATCACTTTGGATCCCCCTCCTAGGTTGGTCAACTTCTAAATCGCCTCCTGGGTAGTACAGTAAGGCCCAGCTGAAGTTCAGAGAAGCCTTGTTTGCTGCCCTCCCCTGATCTATTTCCCTGCTCACCTAGTCAAAGAAATCAATTAGATTCATATGGCATGACCTTCTCCCCATCCCCCATAAATCTGTGCTGCCTTTGGTCCTGTAGCCCATTGGATTCTAGTTGCTCAACCAATCTTTCTTTCTTTCTTTCATTAGGGTTTCCATTCATTTTCCCACCACTGAAATAAGATTTCTATAAAAGATGTGTAAGTGGCTACTTGCTGAAAAATGTTAAGCGCAATTGTAATTCCTGATTGTTAGCTACAGCGTGATGTACTGCTCCAACTGTGACTGTCTGACACTTTGTGATTAACCCACTCGCTATGTGATTTAAAGCAGCAGTGCATGTTATGGTAAAATATTTGACCTACAGTTTTTTTATTTATTTTGTAATTTATTTATTGAAGGAATCGGAATAACAATTTTTGAGTCAAGGACTCCTTTGCAAAGGCTCCACATCAGATATACATGCATTACAAGAAATGACAAGATATACAATAATAAATATACAGAGAACACACCAGAAAACATACATTGCAAGTTTAGAAACAGTATATACAATAAGAGGCATATAGTGAAGACAAGTTGCAGTTCAAGGGTGGAGTGGACCAACCTGTGTCAAATCATTATAAGTCCAGCATGTACAATAACAAGATACAGAAATTAAAAGGCTATAGTCACAGGCAAGGGGGAGAAGGACTAAGCAAGTCACAATTGGCATGGGAGAGGATTTCAGCATGGAGTAGGGTTAATTTTAAATTGCCCCTTGCATATAGAAACATAGAAATAATTGGTGGAATTTTCATGCAATAAGATGTAGCACTTGCTTTCATATGTTGGATGCACACTATTCACAGACATTGGGACACATTTCTGATGGCTCCTGAGTTTATGGTAATGTCTGCCAAAACTGCAGGAAGTGTGTCCATTTTCTGCATGCAAGTGTGAAATTTCATCCCGGGTGTTAGACCAACATTTCGTTGTCTAACTCCTAGGACAGATTTCCGTACTTGCATCTGAAACAAACTCTGGCCAGAGCCGATAGGGCTGCAGTTGAGGAATTTGGGATAAAATATTGTAAATTATCAAAGTTACAAGTAAGCATTTGCAAAATGTGAGATAGGCTCATAAATATGTTGGTTTGTAATATTTTATAGCAGATTTTCAACATAGCCTTATTATGACCCTGCCTCATGAAGGCAGGCAGACAAAATGTTCCACTCCTGGCTTAAAGGTGTTTTTGTGCAGGGACTATGAAATCAACTTTCGGGATGCAAAAACACATTTTGGGCAGGTGTTTAAAAATGACAGCTATCACATTCATGAGGTGCTATAAAGAAGTGGCTATGTTGAAAATTTGGTGAAAAAATATTGAATATTACTAAATGTATGAGCCTGTGTTGGCAAAAATCAACTTTGGCTCATAACATTTTTGTTTTTACACCAGATTTCCAACATAGCCATTTTATGACCCCACCTCATTAATAAGCAAAGAGAAAATTGTCAACTCTTGGCCAAAAGGTGATTTCATGCAGGGACCGCAAAATCACCTTTTCGGATGTAAAAAAAACATATTGGCCAGGACCTGAAAATTGACAGCTGTTGCATTCATGAGGTGCTGTAAAGATATGGCTATATTGTAAATTTGTGGTAAAAATATTGAAAATGACCAATGTTATGAGCCTGCATTTGCAAAATTGTATGTGGGCTCATAACTTGGTTGTATTACGAACATCTGAAGATACAGAAATGCCAGCAGTAACTGACTTCATGGTCTATCAAGTCCGCTTGATTGTGCAGCTAGCTAGTATTTTCATATTTTTGTAGTAAATTTTCAACATAGCCTTCTTATGACCCCACCTCATGAACAAGGGCAGATAAAAATTTCAACTGGCGCCCAAAAGGTGAGTTCATACAGGGAGCATGAAATCACCTTTCAGGATGTAAAAAAAAACAAAAAAACATTTTGGACAGAATTTAAAAAATGACAGCTATCACTGTCATGAGGTGCTGTAAAGATAAGGCTATGTTGTAAATCTGGTGTAAAAATATTGAAAAGTGCCAATGTTATGAGCATACATTCACAAAATTCAATGTAAGCTCTTAACTTTGTTGTTTTTCAATAGTTTTACAACAAATTTTCAACATAGCCTTCTTATGACCCCACCTGATGAACAAGTGCAGAGAACATTTTCAACTCCTGGCCAAAAAGTGATTTTGCACAAGGACTGTGAAATCACCTTTTGGGACAGATCAGCCTAATGACAGTGACATTGTTCATGAGGTGGGGTCCCAAAGAAAGCATGTTGAAAATTTGGGCCAAAAAATATGTAAAAATGCCCAAGTTATGGCACTAAGTTCAAAACCCCATTGAAATACATTGAACTGCATACCTGCATCTTCAGTTCATGGTTCGGCTTTGTAGAGTGAAGATGTGTATGTGGTCCAGAAAGGATTATGGCATTGGACCTCCAATGAGTAAGTAAGGACTAGGGGTGCAGGGTGGTGGTTGCACAGTGGGAGGGTTGGGTAGGAGGTAAGCAATGGCTGCAAAAGACATTGATGGGCTTTTTTTTTTTTACAGGTAAAAAACCAAAAACAGATTATCCTCAATAACGACACTGGGGGATTGGGCACTCCCAGTGTCACAGTTTTGTGTGAGAAGACAGTGATGGACCATTTTTTACTTTTACAGGTGAAAAAAGCACACACACAAAAAAAGACAGATAATCCCTGATCGTGACACTGGGGGATTGGATACCCCCAGTGTCAGAAAAAGACTAACGATCACCAATTGCGACACTGGAGAATTGGCACCCCTAGTGACACTGTTACGTTTCTGGGGGGGTGAGGGCATGGGTGCTGAGAGGGAGGGTCAGATGGGGAGATTTTTTAAAAATGTTAAAAAACAAACAAATAAATACAATAGGCGATCATGGAGGAACACGGCCCACTCTGCCATGACCAGGATGGCCACCAAATGCTACTGCCTATGCATGACTGCTAAAGCATGTGCAGCAGAGTGCAGCAGCTATCTTCAATATGACAGAGTGGGCCATGTTCCACCATGATCGCCAGCACTGTAAACTAGTGCAGTGCTGAGCCGATCGGGACAACATGGGCAGACTGCTTCATGGATGCAGAGGCGACTGCGACACAAGTCCAACATGTTGTTTGTTCGGAAAGAATGCGGAGTTCTTTTTCTCATCAGTCATAAAAGGATTGCAGAGCTCTGCCCACTGCAGCCCTATATTATACACTGCCTCTGGGTTTCTGTGCCCTAGTGCACTACTTTGCACTTTTTTGCATTGAAATCCAGCTGACATACCCTCGACCACTCCTCAGGTTTTCTCAGGTCCCTACTCATTCTCTCCACCCCCTCTGGAGTATCTACCCTACTGCATATGAACATATGAAAATTGCCAGCAGAAAAAGGCCTTATGGTCTACCAAGTCTGCTCAATTGTGCAGCTTGCAGCCCTTATTCTGCAGCTGCCCCTCCCTCCCTTGCCCCCTCCTGTGACCCTCCCTCTTGCCCTGTCCCATCCCCTTTTGAAGCTGCCAACTGTACTACTGGGTACCACATCTGCCAGTAATACATTCCACCTGGCCACCACCCTCTCTGTAAAAAAGTGTATTCTTATCTCCCTCCTGAACCCTCCCTCCCTCCTCCAATCTCATGGCCTCAGGTGTCCCTCCCCTAACTTAATTTGAACAGCCCCTCCATACAAGACTTGTTTAATCCTTTCATATACTTGAAGGTTTCAATAATATCCCCCCTTTCCTTCCTTTCCTCCAGGAGTACATGTTCAATTCCCTCGGCCTGCTCTCGTAAGGTAAATCCCTCAGACCATGGGTCATCTTTGTTGCCCTGTGCTGCACCCCCTGCAGATCTTAGTGCCTTCTGCAAAGAGGCATACTCCCTTTCAGATCTTCTGCAATGTTGCTTATGAAGACACTGAAGAGGACCGGTCTAAGCGCTGAGCCCTGAGGTACCATGCTGGTCACTCTTCATTCATTAGAGTGAGTGACGTTTACCACCACCCTCTGTTGCCAATGCATCCACCAGTTCCATTCCCAGTTTCCCCAACTTGGGTCCCAACCCCAAATTGCCCAGTTTCCTTATAAGCCTTGTATGTCATACAGTGTCAAAGCCCTTGCTGAAGTCTAAGTAGGCCATGTCCACTGACCACCACTGATCTTTTTCTTTGGAAACTCAGTCAAAGAAATTGATCAGGTTCATCTGACATGACCTTCTCCCATGAATCCATGCTGCCTCAGGTCTTGCAACCTGCTGGATTCAAGGTACTCCACTAACCTTTCTTTCAATAGTATTTCTATTAACTTTCCCCCAACATTAGAATGACCGGTCCCATAGTTGCCAGCTTCCCCCCTTCTGCCGTTTATATGAAGCTGGACAACTTCTGCCCTCCTCCAGTCCACTGGAATCACTCCTGTTTCCAGTGTGTTGCAGAGAAACATAGAAAATGACAGCAGAAAAAAAAACATTGGTCCATCCAATCTGCCGATAAAACCCTAACAAACTTTGAACCTATTGTCTATATGAATAGGGCTGTTAGATGTGCAGCCAGAACATCCCTGAGCTTCCTCAGCAGCCTTAGATGTACCTCTTCCAGCCCCATAGTCTTATCCACATTCAGATTTGCAAGTTCTCTAAGGACTCTTTACTCTGAATGAATTCGTGTTCACCTCTCTCCCCACAGTGTACCTAATGTTTCTATGTGGTTCATCCCCCTCTCCCTCCACTGTGAAGATTGAGCAGAAGTATTTATTTATTTATTGGAATCTTGGATAACATCTTTGAGCTAAGAGCTCATTTACAAAGGTTCCACGTCGTAAGACAATAGACAAGGTACGTAGACGTTACAAAACAGATAGGGGTATATACAGCAGGCAAGTATGTTATGTTACATACAAATACAGATTCAAGCAAGTATAGTTAAAATACAGCGGGTAGAAGAGGTCAACTTTATTGCAACAGTACTAAGAGCATACCTAAGGTGGACAAGCAACTTAGAGTGGTTGCTAAGCTTTACAGCATGCAGGTAAAATTATGGAGGGTCAGAAGTGGTGGTGACCAAAGGAGGGGAGGACATAATAGAGGAGAGCAGGGGAGGGTGGGGCAGAGACAAGGGGTGACAGAATAAGTGGGTTGAATATTCAGAGGGTGGGATTGGATAGGAATCTGCCCAGGGTTACTGTATGTAGGTGATAGGGCAGGCTGGGTGATGTGGGGAGGGAGGGATAAGGAAAGGGTTTTAAGTGTGGGGAAAACTGGGGAGGTGTCAAAATAGGGGGGATTAGTATTTGTGAAGAGAAAACAGGAAGTCGGGGATAAAGAGGAGACAAGGGGTAAGTGCTCAGTGGGGTCACACCACACAGGGGAGGAAGTGGGAGGGGGGGGAAATGGGTGCTATGCAGGACAGATAAGCTACCAATAATGGTAGGATTATGCACAGGTGACACAGTCACAATTATTAAGAGTGGCCAGGTACTGCAGCAGCTTGGCCTTAAATGGGCGTAGTTTGTTTCCTCTATCAGCTCAGAGTTAAGTGAATTTATCCAGCAGGGGGCCCTGTATTCGAAGGACTGTTGCCCTAGTGAGGTCCAGCAGAATGGAATAATGAAGGCAGCTCTACTCAATCCCCTAGTTAGTCTGGAGGAAGTGAAGTTTCTTAGCAGTTGCCTCACTCCAGGAAGAGCAAAACCTAGGGTGGATTTTTTCGCTAATAGACAGACTTGGTACTGAATTCTGCTATTCAGGTTTAACCGACCAGTGCTTGAGTATAGTTCAGAAGTGTGAGTTAAACGGTCCACACCCAGGACTAGTCTGCAGGCTTTGTTTAGGACAATCTTGATTCGCCTAAGTGCTATATCGGTACCGGCTCCGTAGACTGCCAGTCCATAGTCTGTGATAGAGAGCATGGAGCTGTTAACTGCAAGCTTGATGGCACTTTCGGTGAGGCACTGCCTATGCCGGTAGAGCTGACCGAGTCTGGCACTAGCTGCCTTGGCAACATGGTCTATGTGCTGGCTGTAGGAGAGAGAGAGCTGTCAAGGAAGACACCAAGGTACTTAAAGGTGGTGACCATTTTGAGTGTATCAAACTTGTTATTGTAGATATTAAGGTGATGGGACTTATGATGGTTTTGATGGGAGGCAAACAACATTGTTTTAGTCTTAGTGTAGTTGAGCAAGAGCTTAAACTGAAGCAATCATTTTTCCACAGCAGTAAAGTTGTCTTACATGCCTTTTTCCAGCTCTTCCGGAGTAGAGGGACACGTGTAGAGAACAGCATTATCTGTGTATAGAAGGATCTTATTCTAGCAGACTTTGGGGAGTTCATTTAGAAACAGGCTGAACAGCAGGGGACCCAAAATGGAACCTTGGGGCACCCCTGTATTGCATGCTGAGGGTCTGATAGAATGTCAAGAATCTTGACCTGCTGGGTCCTGTTAGAGAGGTAACTCTTGAACCAGCCTAGAGAGACAGAGGATGTACCAATGTTAGAGGGTTGTGTGAGAAGCAAGTCATGGTTGACTGTGTCGAAGGCCTTGGTGAGGTCGATGAAAGTGGCCCCCAGCAAGATCCCTCGGTCAAGTGCTTCTTGGACATGACTGGTAAACTCAACCAATGCTGTTGAAGTACTATGTGCCTTCCGAAAGCCATGCTGTTCCAGGCATTGAAGGTTGTACTTATCAAGGTACGTACCTAACTGATCATATACTATCCTTTCTAGTGCTGTGGGGGGGGGGGCAGAATTGAGATTGGCCTGTAGTTGGACAGGTGGGTTCTGTCCCCACTTTTAAAGACCGGGGTGACCACAGCAGCTTTTCAGCATTGAGGGAAAATGCCAGTGGTTAGTGAGAGATTTAGGATCCAGGTTAGAGGGGAGAGTAACACATCCTGGGTGAGACCCACAATCTCTAGGTCAAGCGAGTCCCTACTGGATCTAGTGTTCCCGAGAACTTTTTCCAAGTATTTTTTACCTCAGTTGTAGAGATTACCTTCAGGTAGAAGGGAGGTACTGTGTGTTGGAGGGATGTCAGTACAACTAATGGCAGAGCTAGGCACAGGCCAGAGATAGTCTGGAGGAAGGAACCCACTAAGGTCTGTGAAGGCCTTGGTGAAGCCAAGTTTTGGGATCCTGGGTAATCACACCCTCGAAGTTTATTTGTGATGGTGGTGATTTACTTGCTCTGTCGTTAGGGGTTTTTGTATTGTCTCAGAATCTGCGGCTGTCACGCCAAGAGTTGTCCAGTTCACTTTTAAAGTGAGATCTTTTTGCAAGGTGGATGGCCTGAGTGCACTTATTACGTGCTGCTTTGTATTTCTGTATGTCAGAGGGAGACCCAGTGCTCTTAGCCCTATGCCACAAGTTATCCCTGACCCCCATGAGCTCAAGGAGCTGTGGTGTGATGCATGATTTGCTGGTTCCTTTGATTTTCCTAATTTTTAGAGGGGCAAAGATGTTGCAGTCCGAGTTAAACTTGTTGATAAGGCACTCAAGAGCAGCATTCACGTCTGCAGTATTGTAGACCCCATACCAGTCTAGCTGGCGGAGGTAGGATTTTAGTGAGACAAGATGTCCAGCTGTTATAATTCTTGAGGTTATTATTTTTTGGGGGGGTTTCAGGGTCTTGTTTGTCCAGGAGCATAAGGCTGGTGAGAGGTCACTGATAAAGTCGGCTAGCACAGTGTTTCCAGTTATTCTTTGTGGCCAGTTGGTTAGAACCCAATCTATGAGCGTACTTGAGCTGGTGCAATAGTTTACACGAGTGGGGGATTGAACAAGTTGGACCATTTCTATGGCCGCTATTGCATCCTGGTAAGGTGCAGCATCTGTGGATAACTAATTTATATTTAAGTCCCCTAACATTATGATTTCAGATTGATGGCGATGGTTAAGAGATGCAATAGTTATTGCACCAGTCTTGCGGTCTGTTGGTGGCATTGAGGCACTAGTACTAGATCCAGGGTTTGGGTGAATGTTCCCTAAGAGTAGAAGGAGTAGCCAGGCAATTCTAAGAGCTTGTAGCTTTAAATGTTTCATAAGACAGAACTTGCTGTGGGAGTTGGCTATTTTCTTCTTCACTTTTGTGGTGACTATCAGCATATTCAGCTGAGATGGCAGGATAGCGGACATATGTTTAACTGCATCCCTTCTTCTTGTGGGATGGCAGAGGGGTGACATAGTGGGATTGCCAGAGGTGGTCTCAGAGCACCTTGTAGTTGGGGCTGGAAGTTGAATTGCATTCCACATTATTTTGAAGAAGGGTAAGTCAAGTGTATGATCCTGCCTAGTGCTTAGGAAGGCTTTGTTTGGTTGTTTGCCTTGGACACTATCAAGGGCAGTGGTGCAGGAGTTTGGTGGGCAGTGGAAGTTGATCAGAGCAGAAAATACTACCCAAGCAGACAGGGTAAGGGGGGGTCTGCTTAGAGAGTGTTGGGCAGTAGAAGGTGCGAAGGATTGGAAATGTGTAAGGATTTCTGCCCTTTGAGGAAGTTAACTGGGTGCTCAGAACACTAGTACTGGGAGCCAATGGGGTAGGGGAGAGAGGAGTTTAAGTGTATTTAAGGGGGGCCTGGGAGGGGGAGGTGGGGTGGGTGAAAAATTTGGCAGCCGGAGCAGCAGCCTGCAAGGCTGGAAGCTGTGTATAGACCATTCCTGAATGCTTGATTCCAGGGGTCTGGTGGCAGCAGGCTTCTTGGTGCTGAGAGAGGCACAGAGTGGTGTCAAGGATGCAGGAGGTGAACCATGGGTGCGGTAGGTAGCCGAATGGGCTACAAGGACGCCTGTTGGAAAAGGAACAGAACAGGGATTTATAGCCTAGCAAAGGGGTGAGAATGAAACTAAGAACAGCACAGAGACAAAAGAGCTGCAATATACTAAAAGAGGGACAAATAGTGGGTCAGGAAGCAGACAGATAGGCACCTGCTCTGTAACTGAGATTTGTAAAACAGTGGGGGGGGGGTGGAATTAAATGGTAGCTGCACTAGATTAAAATACAACAATTCAGTATGCTTCATAGACTTTCAACTAAGAAATCTTAAGCTCCCGAATCCTGACTCTAAATTCTGTACATTAATAAACATAGACACAGCAACTGAGGTGGCATGTGAAATACAATACAAAAAAAAGACAGCTGGTACAAGTAGAGTGAAAAACCAGTAGAGGGGAGCTGTAGAGCTGAGTCCAGTACCGGGAGAGCCAAAAACCAGGCCGTTGGGCAGACAGTCAGAATGCACCTGCTCAGGAGCAGCCAATGAGAACTTTCCAGGTAAAGGTGCTGGTTTTTGAAAAATGTGGCAGCTGGAGCAGCAGCCAGCAAGGCTGGAGCTGTGTATAGGCTGTACCTGAATGCTTGATTCCAGGGGGCTGGTGGCAGCAGGCTCCTTGGTGCTGAGAGAGGCACAGAGTGGTGTCCAGCTTGCAGCAGGTGAACCGTGGGTGCGGTAGGTAGCCGAGTGGGCTACAAGGATGCCTGAATGCTTGATTTCAGGGGGCTGGTGGCAGCAGGCTCCTTGGCACTGAGAGAGGCACAGAGTGGTGTCCAGGCACGCAGGAGGCAAACTGAGGGTGTGGTAGGTAGCCGAGTGGGCTACAAGGATGCCTTCTGTTCAGGATATTGTTTTTTTTGTACTTTGCACAATCTCCCCAGCCCTTCTTAACCTCACAATCCCTCTCCTTGCCTTCCTCTATTTTGGGAGGGCTGTAGCCCATAGTTCAATGCAGGGGAATAGCTCTTCCCACATCTCAAACAAAATCCTGTCTTTCCCAGAAGCTTATGCCTAGTGTGTTTCCAGCCATCATCATCCTCCTTATCACCCCATCATCCTCTCCTCCTGCACTCTGCTTACCCTTGGTGCTGGACCTTCTATTCCCTGCACACTACCCAGCTTATCTACCAAGGGTGGGAATAGAGAAAGGCAAAAGTTTTATAAGTATACCCAAGCACTACTCTATTTACAAAACATTGAAGCTTATGTATCTGAAAAAAGTTCTTATCCCCTTAGCTATCTCTTTGGCTATCCTTTCCTCCATTTGTGCCTTGCACCCCTCACTGCCTTCCTTGCTTCCCTGTGCTTCTCCCAGTTCACCTACCTATCCTCTTCCCTCTGCATCTCCTTGTACCTCCTGAATGCCACCCTTTTAGCCTTTAACTTCATAGACATTTCCCTCTAGAGCCATAGTGGTGTCTTTTTCCTCCTGTTTTTACGAACTTCTTTCATTCCAGGTTTGTCTGAAATACCGTCCCTGTTTGCGAGCACCAGGTTCAGTATTGCTCCATCTTGAGTGGGCTTTCTGGCTAGTTGCCTGAGAAATGCCCCCTGCAGGCTCTCTAGGATAGCCCTGCTTCTAGCTAAGGCTGTGGCTGGGATGCTCCAGTCTACATCCAGCAGATTGAAGTTCCATCAGGAGCACCTCCCTATTTTTACCATTGTACTTATCCCAGTGCCTTATCCGCTTCTTCTCCTTGTGTTGGAGGTTTGTAAATCATCCCAGTGGAAATAGTGACTCTGGCTCCTGTCTCCAAGGTGACCCACAGCACCTCAGCACTTCAAACCCATTCTTTGCCCGTATGTTCCATTGCATTTCTGTTCCTCTAATACCCTCCCTGACATATAGCACAACCCCTCCACTCTTTCTGTCCTTCCTGAACTGAGTGTAGCCTGGTATAGCATGGTATGGCCATGTCCCATTCGTGGTTCTCTGTGCAGCACAACTCAGTAATGGCCTCAGGATCTGGGTCTGCCTCTGCCATGATGGTCTCCAGATCTTGGGATTTTATTTTCAAGACTCCTTGCACTGGCACACATGGTTATCCACACCCTGCCCCCACTCTGCCTGCAACCTCCCTTCATGCCTTTTTTGCCACTTCAAACTTATCTCTTTACCCTTTACACCCCCCTTCACCACCCTCATTGTGCCTTGCCATCTCAAGACCTCCCTTTCCACCTCTTCTGTTCTAGTCTTCCTGTCTCCTATTGTGCTTCTGCTTCCTTTAACCTGTTCCCTGGGCCAGTTTCCTACCCTCGGGCCCTCTGTTCCTGCTTCTCTTACCTCCTCTTTTTTATGATAGTCTACTTTTTCCTATTTTGAGTCTGCTTTTGTACATTTTTTTTTAACATTTGAAATAATATAATACCTTTTAATAAGGCATGGACCTGGTTTTCATCAGTATTCTCAGCTGTTTTTGTACACGTACTCTCTATCAGGTCAGAGAGCAGTGTCTGTTGAAAGCTACTTCATTTAAGACACAAGAAAAGTGACGGATGTTAAAAAAACAACAACATAGGATACTAATGAAAACTTGGACTGGGACATAGCAAAAGGATCACTTTTTTATTGTTTCAAATGTTAAATCAAACTGGGAAAAAATGACATTATGCAAGACATGAGATAAGGTGCAGTCTTAAATAGAATGAACAATTATAGCTCACAATTTTCTCTGCTAACATGCACTGTTAATTTAAGTTTCTGTACTGTACTCTGTCACAAAAAAAGTGGCACTGTTCAAATGAAATCTGGTCCAGTGTATTTATCCAGCCATCAATAACAAATAAATAAAGTAGAAAAAGAAGCCCATCTTCTTACAAGTTGTGTACAGGAGTGCTTGGAGACAACTGAGAAGCTGCGTGGGATATACTATTTTGGACGAATTATCTGTAACTAAACTCTCTCTCTCTCTCTCTTGCTTACATCTGAGAGAAGTTTTCCTCACTTTTAAAGTGGCATTGCTTGGTATTTGTTTTAGTTCTTAATTCAGAAAGGGTTTTTAAAACTGCTTATCTTCTGCATATTTGATTTTCCTTTGTGGCTAACTGGACTGATTACTAGAATTCTGTGAGAATCTGCATCAATATATTTTGCAACTTTAGGTGGGGTTGTGTGATTCAAAATAGCAAAAGCTGCAGGTTGTAACTGGATGCCAAACATAGCCTGAGGTGGGGGTAATTGTCTTCACAAGTCAGAGCTCAGCATCATAGCCATTTGTCCAGCTAGACCATTTGTCAGCAGTATTCAATTACTATAAACTAGTGGTGTGATCCTGTGTGAGTCAGAAGCCCATCTTCTTACAAGTTGTGTACAGGAGTGCTTGGAGACAACTGAGAAGCTGTGTGGGATATACTATTTTGGACTAATTATCTGAAACTAAACTCTCTCTCTTGCTTACATCTGAGAGAAGTTTTCCTCACTTTTAAAGTGGCATTGCTTGGTATTTGTTTTAGTTTTTAATTCAGAAAGGTTTTTTTTTAAAACTGCTTATCTTGTCAGCATCCTCAGAAGGGCTGAAATAACTGCATATTTGATTTTCCTTTGTGGCTAACAAACCACCAGGCTGTTTTGGGGCTGGAGAGGTTTACCTGTGTCTGACTTGGATGTCTGGATTTTTCTCTGTTTGATTAGCAGGTACTTTCTCTGTCAAATTGTTGTGTAGGGTATCTTGCTGACAGGAAGGCACTCCATGCAGCGGTGGGTGAGAGCTTTTAGTCGATTGTTTTGTGAGGACACAGTTTAGGCCCAACCCTTCCCACCCCTCACCCCACCCACCCCTGGAAATAGTTCCTTTATACCTGAGGTTCTGACATCATTTCTTCGAGTGCAAGGTGCATTTCACTGTCATATCCTCTAGCACACTGCACTGATAATATAAGCATACACGTTGTATAATATATACATATATATATATATATATATATATATTTCTATATAACAAATCACACACACACGCACACACACACACACACAAATACAATAAAAAAACCAAAAAAAACTAGATAAACATGTGGGGAGTAGTGCAATGTAATGGCTGTGGGGCAACAGTCTTCCGGGAGTCTTTCTGGAGGCTGAGATGCTGCCCTATTTGCAGACAACTATCTGCCCTGAGGGAGGAAGTTGCCTGTCTTCAGGCCGCACTGGACAGTAGTAAGGAAACCTTTCCCCAGGCCACACTGGACAGTAGAAAGGGAACCTCCCCCATCCAGGGAGCACTAGTGCCACCACAACTACCTCAGAGGTTGCGAAGAAAGCACATCAGTTGGACCACAGTGGGCTCAGGGAGGGTGAGGAGGGTGGAACAGAGGCACACCCAGTCAATTGTTCCACTCCATAATCCATACACCATTCTGGGGGAGTATAGCTCCCCTATGGATTCACCCCCAGAGAAGACTGATGATATCTGTCACAAGGGAGGCCCACAGAAAGGAGGCAGAGGGCACCAAAGGGAAAGGAAGCAGCTCCTGGTGGGGGACTCAATTATTAGGGGTATAGAACTGGGGGGAGCTGGGAAAAATGAAGTAAGGTGCCTGCCTGGTGCCATGGCTTGGAGGGACAGGAAGCGCATCCTCAGGATCACGAGAACAGCTGCAAGGAATTCTGAGCTGGATGTAATTGTCCACCTAGGGACAAATGACTTGGCTCATCATGAGATTAGAGCAGTGCAGGAGGACATTGCAGAGTTGGGGAGGGACCTAAGACAAGTAGCACACACAGTATCCTTCTCAGAGGTGCTGCCTGTCAAAAGCATGGGGGAGGCGAGGGCAATTGGCACCATGCAGTTTAATGAATGGTTGAAAAAATGGTGCAGAGCACAGGGGTTTGACTTCATTGGGGACTGGGTTCCACCTGGAGGACACCAGCCTATACTGGCAGGATTGTCTGCATCTGTCCAGGAAGGGAACAAGTCTTTTGAGCAATCAGTTTAAATGCTTAATTGGCAAGCTTTTAAACTAGTCAAAGGGGGAGGCACTGACAAGCAGCAGGAAAAGCCCAGCCTCTCCCTACAAAACAGGGTACTAAATGAGAAAAAGACTGAGGTAGAACAGTCAGTGGGGGATGCTGCAACAGAAGGTAAAGCCATCAAAAAATGGAGAGCAATGAGTACTAATGCCTGTAGTCTGGGTAACAAGCTTACTGAATTAGTGGCCTTGATGGAGGAGGAACATCTGGATATCGTGGCAGTCACAGAAACATGGTACACACAAAACCATGACTGGGACATAAACATACCAGGATACACTGTCTACAGGAGGGATAGGGAGGGTAAAAGAGGAGGAGGAGTAGTTCTTTACATAAGGGAAGGAATAAAAGCAACAGAACAAAAGGGTAAACAGGGAGGAGAAGAAGCACTGTGGGTAAATTTGGAGACAGGCAATGGCACCACAATACGCATAGGGGTTGTATACAGACCCCCTTCTCAGGGGGAGGAAATGGACAGGAAATGATAGAAAGTATACTTAGAATGGCAGAAAAAAGGGGAGATATTGCTGATGGGTGATCTGAATATGCCAGATGTTAACTGGAGTGCAGTTGCAGCTGCCACTTCCAAGAGTGCAGTTATTCTAGATGCCCTACAGGGGGCATGCCTTAGACAACTAGTACTGGAGCCCACTCGAGAGGGAGCAATATTAGACTTGATTCTCTCAAATGGAGATGGAGAGAGGATTACAGATGTAGAAGTGGGTAGCCATCTGGGAACTAGCGACCATCGAACAGTATGGTTCACAATAAACACAGCAATAGAGTCAAGCCATACAAAGACAAAAGTACTGGACTTTAGGAGGGCTGACTTTGCCAAAATGGGTAAGTGCCTAAGGAATGCACTAGCAAATGGGCAGAAGGAGGGTGGAAGAACAATGGGGAATAATAAAAAACTGCCATCACAGAGGTAACGAGCCTTTGTGTGAAGCAAATAAACAAAACAAGACAATGTAAGAAACCACTATGGTTCTCAAAGGAAGTGGCAGTGAAGGTTCAAGAAAAAGAAAGCATCTAGGATGATACAAGGAATTTAAAGAAGCAGGACAGAGAACTGTATCAGTTAAAGCAAAAGGAAGCTGGGAAGGCAGTCAGAACAGCAAAGGCCCAAACCGAGGAAAAGATAGCCAACTCAGTTAAGAAGGGATAAAACCTTTTATAGGTACATCAGGGAGTGAAGGAAGACCAAGGGGAGGGAGGGTGGGCAGAGGAGACTGTGAAAAGGCAGAGATACTAAACAAATATTTTTGCTCAGTATTTACAAAGGAAGAGGGGAGGTACATAAAACAAACAGTATTCCACGCTGGATACAGAAGTTGATACGGCCCATTTACAGAAGAAAGGGTTCTGAAAAGAACTCTTAAAACTGAAGGTGGACAAAGCAATGGGGCCTGATGGGATTCATCCCAGAATTCTAAAAGAACTAAAGGTAGAACTAGTGACACCACTGACTACCCTTTTAACAAATCATGGGAGGATGGGGTGGTACCCGAGGACTGGAGGAAGGGCAGATGTGATTCCCCTTCACAAAAGTGGGAGCAAGGCAGAAGCAGGAAACTATAGACCTGTTAGTTTAACCTCAGTGATAGGGAAAATGATGGAATCACTTTAAGGAAAGAATTGCAGTATCTAGAGGTCAGAGGGCACAGGACCCTAGGCAGCATGGATTCACAGCGGGAAGGTCATGCCAGATGAATCTGATAGATTTCTTTGACTGGGTGACCAAAGTAGTAGATCAGGGAGGGCTGTGGACATGGCCTACCTAGACTTTAGCAAGACATTTGACACAGTCCCACACAAAAGATTAATATACAAGTTAGCCAGCCTGGGTGTGGGTCCCAAGATGACAGCCTGGGTAAAGAATTGGCTGGAGAATAGAACACAGAGAGTAATAGTAAATGGAGTCCACTCAGAAGAAAGGAGGGTTACTAGTGGGGTACCGCAGGGTTCAGTATTACGACCGGTCCTCTTCAATGTCTTTATAAAAGACATTGCAGAAGGACTGGAAGGAAAAGTATGTCTCTTTGCAGATGACACTAAGATCTGCAACAGAGTTGATGCACAGGGTGGGGTGGAAAGGATGAGAAGGGACTTGGCAAAGTTAGAGGAATGGTCAAATGTATGGCAGCTTAGATTCAATGCTAAGAAGTGCAAGGTAATGCACCTGGGAAACAAAAACCCAGGGGAAGAGTACATAATGGGGGGTGAGATACTAACAACAACAAAAATGGAGAGGGACCTGGGGGTAGTCATATCAGATGACCTAAAGATGGGCAAGCAATGTGAGAGGGCAGCAAGGAGGGCTGGGGGGATACTGGGATGCATAGGGAGAGGCATCACCAGTAGAAAACAGGAAGTTATTATCCCTCTGTACAGACAGCTGGTGAGACCCCATCTGGAGTACTGTGTGCAGTTCTGGAGACCCAATCTCTGCAAAGACATAGACAGGATGGAAGCTGTCCAGAGGAGAGACAACTAAAATGATGCAGGGTCTGCACCGGAAGACATATGAAGAGAGACTTAGGAGCTTAATATGGCTAGCCTCGAGGAAAGGAGGAGAGGGGACATGATAGAAACTTTCAAGTACCTCAAGGGACTCAACAAAGTCCAAAGCGTAGCATCTTTCAAAAAAGAGGTGTGCAAGAACAAGAGGGCACAATTTGAAGATAGAGGCGGCTCAGAGGTAATTTAGGAAGTATTTTTCACAGAGAGGGTTGTGGATGCATGGAGCGGCCTTCGGAGGAGTTGTGGAGTCAAAATCAGTGGTGGAATTCAAGCATGCATGAGATAGTCATAAGGCAGTTCTGGGGGGTTGGGGTAGGAAGAAGTAGGCTGCTGGTTAACTAGGATCTGCAGCTTATCCAGTAGGTAGGGAAATGGGCAGACTGGGTGGGCCAAGCGGTCCTTATCTGGCGTCAAATTCTATGTTTCTATGTTTCTATGAAAAGAGTGTATTTATTCTTTGACAGAACAAACACTAATATCTTTTGACCATTTCCAAAAAGTAATCTTTTGTCTTAGCAGGCCACATTTCCCCTCCCTTCTCCAGGACAGACTGAGAGATACACAGTGCTTTGGAGAAAAATGTCCACAGCCATGTGTTTATTGAAACCAAATTGTAACTCAGGTGACAGCATTATTAATGTGATGTGTGCAGCAAGGGAGTCATAGTAAGGTTTTTGAGAATCAATTTTTTTTAAATATCTCAGCCATCCCCTTACTCCACAGGGATCTGAAAAATGGGTACAGCCTCAGGAGGGACTGCACCCTCCAAGGCATAAGGGGTGGCTCCTGGCCCATGTGACATTCATCCTCCCCACTGGATGGTGCTACACCTGCATTGAGACACACACACTGCATGTCATGATGGCTTCTCCCTTCGTGCCGCCCACAGCTGTACTGCTACCAGGCTGACAAGCCACCCATCTCTGGGAGAGGAGAATAGTCCTTCATATTCTCAGTCCTGTCCTACCCTGGTTGACCCCAGCAACCCAAGCTTGAGTTCAAACTCGGGTCACCAAAATGGCAAGAGGTAAGGGGTATGGCATCTGAATCCCCCATGCCACTGGGTCAGCAACCCCAAATCTATTTGAAGCTGAAATTATCTAGTCAGTTACAAATCCACCTCATAAATCAGTCAGTCCTCCGCCAGTAACTCAGTCACAGCAACAAACCCCCAAACCATTTTTTTTAATTAATATATACAGCCAACAAAAACGAAAGAACTACCTGTTCCCAGGGATTGTTTGCACACTGAGAATGAATTCAGGCCAACCTGAGAGTCAAACAAAAAGCATTTACCAAAGTGCTCCAAAGGCCTGCTTAGGGTCACCACCTTTGGATGAGGTAAAAACCGGATGCTAAACCACACCCCAAACTCCGCCTCTAGCTCCACCCCTTTTTATGACTGGCGAGTATATCGCTCCTCCTCCAAAGTCATTTGTAATGTTGGGATAGACATTACTAGTGATAGGAAATCATTTTTATACTGTTATTTATTTGATTGATTTATTCAGTTATTTATTTTTATTCTTTGGCAACCAGGTTAACTCCCATAGGCTATATAGACGATTTTACAGGAGTGACCCAGGAGAGCAGGAAGGTTAAGTGACTTGCTCAGGGTCACACAGTATGTAAGTGGAGGCTGTGGGAATCAAACTCAGGTCTGTTGGATGTGCCTAGCTCATCCACAGATTATCGCTCAACCCTCTGTTAAATACTCTCTCATTTTCCTTTCCATGGTAGTCATGTATTCCAGTGCTTTGACCAATTTTTGATAACTTAATTATCGATGCTTGTGGTACCCTTAATACTGCACTGTGTTCCCCTTTACCTCAGCAGCTACTGCTGTTTCTTTTTACATTTCTAAGACATTCCACAATTTCAGACATACTATTCCATGCTGTTTATCTGAATGACCTGTAAAAGTGTAGCTAATATCATAGAATGTTCAATTAATACAAAAAATTTGAGTAAATGTGGGGATAAAGGCAATAAAAGATTATTAATTTAACAAAAATTAGGTCTAAAACATACCAGAATATAGGACAAACAAAAGAAATACTTGAGAGCACATAAAAGCCGTTTCCTGTCATAGCAGTAAAAGACCATACTTAAAATTCAGAGTGGAAAAGATTAGGTTAATTTACTGCTAATCATCTTAATGGCCATACTTTACACCTCTCAGACAGTCTGGTTTTACAAACAAGGACTGTGACACCAGAACTTCTTTGTAACCTGGACATGCAATGCAGCCAAAACAGTGGGTGTCTTGATACATTAGTTTTAAGAGTACATGAGTACTCGAAATGGCCCAAAAACCAGGCTGTATTTAATCAAAATTGGATGACCAGATAAGGACCCTAAAAACCGGATTATCTGGTCAAAAACTGGATAGGTGGCAACCCTAGGCCTGCTGTTGCTACTGCTGCTGGAGGGAGAGTCCAATCCTGACTAGTGGACAGAAGCAAGAGGGGTCTGCATGGCTGTGTTATTACTTCAATATCCTCTTGATCCCCCCTCCCACCTCAATCTCTCTGCCCCAGGGAATTCTCTACCCGTCTATCAAGGTCTTTTCCTAGTGGGCACCTATCTGCCTAACTTCCTTCCTGTCAGCTCAGGTGTCGGGGGCGGGCAGTGCCACAGGCAAACTTCCACCTGTAGCAGTCTTTTGCAAGTTTTCTGCTGTGCAGGGCCAGTTTTAGACTTGATGGCGCCCTAAGCATAAACATTTGTGGTGCCCGCTACACCACTCTATCACCCCAACTCCTTCCTTCTGCACCACCTCACATCCAAATTCTGTTGTTATGAGAGAGACAGCAACAACTTTGGTGCTAATATTAACTTGTTTTTGCATTTCAAGCTGATATCTGTCTATATTTTCTCCTTTAGTGTTCCCTTCTGTGCTGGCGCCCCAAGCAGCAGCTTGCTTTTGTTGTGCCCAACACTGCCTATGCTTTTATTATATTTTATTATATTTCATAATGCTTAAAATTATATTTGAAAAGCTGTAACATTTAAACTGTTAGGTGTAGAAACAGGAGGAGCTCCATATTCAAAAGGTTTGCCACTAGCACTAAATGATTACGTTTTGCACTATCCAATTTTTATGCTGGTTTGCCATATTTAGCGGTTTGTGCTACACTTGTCAGGCGTGCTAGTGCCTGACTGCAAAAATTAATATGTGCAGCACTGGAAAAGGGGGTGGTGATGTGTATATTTGGAACAGCACTATATTCAAAGAAGTAGCACTGCGCTGGTGGCATTTAGTGTGACATAAATAGTGCATCACATAAAAAGGGCTATATAAGGCAGGTCTTAACCTGGAGCAAACCTCAGAGGCAGGGAGAGGCACAGCAGCACACAACACAAAACAAACCGGCACACATCAAGGCAGTCATGGAGAAAGAGGAGCAGGTCAGTGCCCTCTCTGGACCCCAGTGCAGGCCCAAGAGGCACTATGCTAAAAACAGACAGTACTGTCTATGACTCACATTTGAAGTCCTTAGTGACAAACAAATCATGGCTGGTACCAGCTCAACAGACCCATGCTCAGGCAACTGTGTGAGCTACTGCATGACCAGCTGCAAACAGGCATCCACCACAGCCATGTAATGTCCATAGAGCTCAAGGTGGCAACAGCACTGTGTTTCCTGGCCACCAGAACATTCCACATACTGGTGGATGACACCACCGGTATCATACAGTCTGCCACCTTGCATCTGTTGGACCAATTCCTAAAAGCCCTGCTGGCCCGTGCTGGGGAGTTCATCATATTCCCCACCACGCCAGTGGAGTGAACAGCAACCATGCAGAAGTTCTATTAAATTGCACACCTGTTGACCATACTGAGTGCCATTGGCTACACACTCATTGCCATCTGTGCATCTCCAGGGGATGGAGTGGAGGCCTGTGTTAACAGAATGGGCTCCCACTCCATCACCTGCCAAGTTGTACGCAGTGCAACAGGATGCATCATCAATGTCCAGGCACGGTACCCTGGCAGTGCTCATAACACCTTCATCTGGCACAGTTCTATCCTGCGTCAGAGGTCTGAAGGTGGGGATATGAAATTACAGGCACAAGCACTATACTCCAAAAATAAGAAGTTTGTTGACTTGTAGTTCAAATGCAAATGTTTTTATTAAGTGCTCCAAACTCACAAAGCAAACAGGGTGGAAGATAGACTGACATTCTGCACAGTAGCAGTGTGCGTTTTCAAGTTGCCTGCCTCCTACTGGTGCAAAAGTTAAATACAATTAGGCGAAAGTGCAAAGTTAAAAAGTGTATAACTTATGGAGAGGCAAGCGTGTGGGCTGAACATACAACAATATTAAATTTATCAAATTCATTAAAAAACCCACAAGAAAAATTATTTCCAAGACTCACTACCAAAAATACTCAACAGATGCAATATTACACTGATTAATCCATTGTTTGAAAACAGCATATTTCACATCATCAAGGCCCACACCCCCCCAACTGTGCTGGGATCTTCTTTGGAGGATGGGAACAAGTAAATACCTAAGATGCAGTAGCCAACCCCTTCCATACAAAATAGATCTCCACTGACTACCACTTTTTGGGTGTGGTAGGGCAGTGTAGAAGAGCTGCATTGTTTTAAGCGAGACCTGGAAGCAAGTAATTCTAATTTACGGTTCTCCCTTAAATATCATCATACCAGAACTGAATTTGTTGATCTTATGATTTCTAAGAGTGCTGTTGATAGCGTCTCCACAGACATCTTCCATAAACAAACGGACTGCAGCTCATTCATATTAAGCTATGGTTGTCAGCCATGCCATCTTATTAATAATGTACCTTTAGGAGAAGTTTTACAGGATAAAAATGAAACCGCAGTGAGAATGCAGATAGCCAGAAAAGGGAAAGTGAACTAACAGAATGTTTCAGAGCCTGGGGTTATTCCATTGCTATACTGAACCTGCAAAAAACAAGTCACAAGTTGAAACAAGGGAAGAATTTTTAGAATACTGTAATACTGTGCGGGATAGCAGCAACACTCAGAACTGTTTAAATGTTGTGAATACCTACACAATACACTCAAGACAAATACAGCAAGTTTTTAACAAGAACTGGCACATGCCACAGTCAGTGATGGCTCTAACTAGATATGTAGTGACTCCACCTAGGATGATCTATTGCCATACTGAAAATGCAAGTGATAGAACTGTACATGGTTTTCGGTCAGTACTGAAACAGTTCCATGTCTTAACAGTGTGGTAAAAGCAGCGAAGAGAGTTTCAGCCCAGCAGTATGAGCGCCGGGAAAGACAGCAAGTGAAAACTTCAGTGAAGGGTTGGAACAGTGAAAATCAAATGAACACCACACAAATGTTTACAAGCACCCCGCCCCTCCTTACTTATGTATACATGCTTGAAGACGCAGTATACATGACAGAATGGTCTCGCTGTTCTGACACCCTGCTGAAGTTTCCACTCGCTGTCTTTTCCAGCACTCATATTGCTGGGCTGAAATTGTCTTCACTGTTTTTGTCACGCTGTTTTGATGGGACACCTACTGAAACCCAGACACTGGTTCCATACCCCCCCCCCCCCAAAGGGCTGTTTACAATGCTGGAATTGCAATTTTTGCAGTATGGTAGTCAAAAGTATTACCTTCAAAAATATCTTGCAGGATTGGGAATTTACTATTAACAGTTTTATAAATTTTAGTATCATCTCAGTTGTATTTAATTGCTGTTATATAGCTAAAACCATCATTTCCTTCAAGAAATATATAGAAGAGCACCTGCAAGATGTAGAGCAGGGAGCAGACAGCAATGTTTTAACTGCCCATATTAAGCAACACACTACAAACAGAAATGAACATGATTTTATGGGAGTTTAAAGGGGGGGGTGAAAACAAATAAGATGCAATCAAGGCAAGGGGTTAAAGGGGAATGAAAGCACATAAGATGCCATCCAAGATAAAATAAAAAAATAATAAAAAAGTGGGGGGAGTTAAAAAGTGGGGTTGAACAAAACAAAAGGCCATTCATGTAGGGGGGGACATTGTTATTGGGAGTGCATGAGGTAGCACATTTGGGTCAGGGATGTGGGAGAATAAGCATCCTAGATGCATCCCGTACTACCATTGTAGACAGACATTGCATGAGTGCTGTATCTGGGAGGGTGGCTGGTGTGGCATGGTGATGGCCATGCCAGGGAAGGGGGTGGCTGGGACCCATCATTAGGGGGTCAGCAGGAACAGGCAACCCCTCAAGGTCCAAGCTGGACCCCTCTCTTTTCCACTCCTCCATGAAGGTCTCAATCCAGGTCTTCATCATCCTCCTTCTTCTGGCTGCTGAGTTAGAGTTTGCCCCAGCATGGGTGGCCCTCAGGGACAGCTGCCAGTGAGATGGGCCTAAGCCATCTTCAGGGACAATGTCCACAACCATGGACTGGGCTGTCAAGAGAAGAGAAGGGAAGGGAAGAGAAGAGAGCAATAGTGCAGAGTAATGTACATACCTGAGTGCTGACCATGGCAGCATGCAGGCACAGTGTACTGTGTATCGCCTCACATGCTGTGCAAGCAGTGCAGGGCTCGTACATCCCCAGTGCTGTACACATCACACACATGCACCATTACCAGTGATTACACAGTAGAAGACACACATGTGGCACAGCAGGTGATTAACCCACAGATGGCTCCAGCACCGGAATACCTGGATACCATGATGCGGCCTACACCCATTGTGTAATAAATCCATCAGGATTGTGTCAGGGTACTGGGGGCCCACCTTCAAAGTCAACACAGTGGTCAACCTGTGAAATAAAAAGAGGAGGGCACAGGGTGACACACACATGTGACTATTACATGTAAATTTGATACACTAACTCTGTGTGTGCCTTCTAAATACACTTGCAGTGCCACAAATACGCTATACTCTGTAGAGGGTAGAAGGTGGCAAGAAACCCAATGGGGGGGGACATGGAAATGTCAAGGCATCCTGGTGAGCTGGTCCAACCCTGCAGACAGGTACACCATTACAGACCGGGCATGCAGCAATGATGTACTGCGTGTGTGGTGTCCCATGGACCATGCAGGATGCTTGCCTTGGGCTATGGTAGGATGTGTATGTATGCAGACCACAGATCTGTGCAATACATCCTGTGTCTGCACACTTTGCTTATCTGGCCATGGCCCACATCACCTGCACCCTCCACACAGGGATGCAAACCTTAATACCACTGGTGTATGTACACACAGAAGCCCAATGTGATGTGGCCAATGCAGTCACTCATATGTCAGTGCCAGTCTGATCTGGATCTCTGACCTACCTCCCAAAATGCCAGTCACCTCCACCTGGTGCACAGTGGAGGCCATCATCTCCTTGGCAGGGCTAGTGGCAATGCACTGCTGGGCCACTGCCTGTGGCCTGGAGGTTTGCACGGGCATGGACTAGGATCCCTTTTGTCTTTCTTTTGAGATCGGTTAAGCCTCTTCTTTACCTCCTCTACTGATCAGCCTCTTACCCCAATGGCGTTCAAGGCCTTGGTCATCTCGGCCGAGGCAGTTTGGATCTCAGCCCTTGTCCCCGTCCTCTTATTGATGAGGATCTCCTGTGCCATGTAAACCTGGCCAGGATCAGGACCTTGTCCCCTGAGAACTTCCGTTTTCTCTGCTTCTTCTTTGTCATCCATAGTACCTGTTGGAAAGAGAAAGGCAAACAGCACTGAGCATTGTATAAACACTGTGAGCACAGAGCAAAGGTAAAATGGCATGAAGGCCTCAGTGCCCCTAGCCTAGAACCGTACATGTTCATGCATGGCTGGGCCCAACACACAGCTAGCTGCCTGCCTAACAATGCCCTTGCCCAGGTGCAGATACAGCAATAGTCTAGTGCAGATACAACATAAACACGGTGCTCACCCATGTCCCTGTTGTAGGCCATTCCACAATACACTTGCCTCTAGCTGCCTGCCGTATCTCTGTGGAATCCATGTGGTTCCCTTTGTATGAAATCTGTGCCTCTGTGGAGAGGCGCTTGATAACAGGCACCGGAGCAGTCAAGATGGGGGACCAGTGCAGGCATGGTTTTCATGACCTGTCCCGTAGGGAACCCAGGTGCCTGCAGAAGCTCAGAGTGATGGTGGAGAATGGCACTGTAACATGGCCAAATAAGTGCAGGTGAGTATAGCTGGATGTATGTATGGTTCCTGTTGTGTCTTCTGTGCAGCACCATTTCCATTCTAATGTACTTCTAAGTTACTGTTCCTGAGGGAACGTGCACTATACCTGTGTGTCCCTATTGTGTCCCCTCTATCCTATGGGACCTGCTCCACTGTGCAGTCCTATATAACCAATGAAGGTGTATGGGACCACTGTTCTAACAGATGTCCCCAGTGCCCTGTACAATGGTATCCCATGTACAATATGACCACGATTGAGTGCTTTCAGAAAGGGCAACTCAAGCATGGCACCTGTGCACAGGGTAACCGAGCAGGGTAGCGACTGGATATGGTGGGGGTAGGTGAATATAGCGACAGGATGTCACTACGTATACACGTACATAGCGGGGGACCACACCATTTGACAGGCAGAAGGGGAGGGAGGGTTTGTGGGGTGCAGTGGGGCAGTGGGCTGCTGAGCAGACTGTGTGGCATGGTGGGTTGGTGGCAGGCTGGGGTTGGGAGGGTGCCGGGTTCAGTTCTGGGCACAATTGTGTTTTTGTGCCGGGTCATTTTTTTGTAAAAGTTTTGCAACCCCCAACATGCACCTCCCTGGAGTTGAGAATCCCTTAGTAGGGGGGTGCGATGGGCACAGCCCCTCACATTAAAAAAGACAACCCATAGTTCTCGGACGGCCTCTTGCCATTCACTGAGAGTGTGTATCACCAAAATCCATTTTCGGTGATGTACATTCACCCAAATGGCAATCGTTTTTCTGCGATCACCGTTATCACATGCAACCCTGTACAATACAGAACCCAATCTCAGAGCCATGCACTTGCCATAACACCAGGGATGCGTGCTATCAGAGTGATACAGCTCACTGTCTGTCTATTGGTGCTGTGTCAGGTTGAATGAATATGTCATGTCATGTCAGGAAGTTGTTATCCCTCTGTACAGACAGCTGGTGAGACCCCATCTGGACTACTGTGTGCAGTTCTGGAGACCCAATCTCCGCAAGAACATAGACAAGATGGAAGCTGTCCAGAGGAGGGCAACTAAAATAGTGCAGGGTCTGCACCAGAAGACATATGAAGAGAGACTAAAGGAGCTTAATATGTATAGCCTCAAGGAAAGGGGGGAGCATGATGGAAACTTTCAAGCACCTCAAGGGGAATCAATAAAAGTCCAAGAGGGTAGCATCTTTCAAAAAAAGAGGTATGCAAGAACAAGGGGGCACAATTTGAAGATGGGGGGTGGCTCAGAGATAATGTAAGGAAGTATTTTTTCACAGAGAGGGTTGTGGATGCATGGAATGACCTTCCAGAGGAGATTGTGGAGTCAAAAACAGTGGTGGAATTCAAGCATGCATGAGACAGCCATAAGGCAATTCTAGGGGGTTGGGGTAGAAAGAAGTAGGCTGCCGGTGAACTAGGATCTGCAGCTTATCCATAAGGTAGGGAAATGGGCAGACTGGGTAGGCCAAGCGGTCCTTATCTGCCGTCAAATTCTATGTTTCTATGTTGGGTAGCCAGAGTGGCAGGTGTATTGAACAGCTATTGGCAAAGGTCAGTGTCTGTTCCACGTACACTATCTGTGTTATGCGTCATGTGTGATGGTATGCATATGCCATGTAATGCATGGCATATTATTATGTTGGAGTGGGTGTGCCAATCTAGGACCTCCCATTGAGTCAACCTACACTTATGGTACAATGTCCAACCCTACTGTTGTACAGGTATGTTTCCTGTGTCCCTTATGTGTGCAGTATGGTGCTATACACATCCTACTATGTAACAGAGGTGTACATGATATGTAGCTAACATGTATGGGTATGCTGGACAGGGGTGGTGAGGATGGCTGGACACCTTGCGTACATAATGCCAGGTCATAGCTATAACACTGGTACATGACGTTGTGGCTGTCTGACTCCCTCCACCTATGTGTGGCATGGTGGCCAATGTTTCAGCTGGTTGTACTTCTGTTATGCACATTATGCCATTCTTGTGTTCCCCATCCTGTGTGCACAGTTGGCTGAGTTCAATGTATTTCTTTCTATAGGTGCCTGGGGGGATGCAGGAGCCAGGAGGGGATGCCAGGACTGGTTGATGCAGGAGTGAAGGGGTGACTTGTATAGGTGACAGGCATACCTTCTGCAGCTGCTGGTTTGATAGGTGGAGGACTGTACCCTTGTAATAGAGGGCCTGCGAGCAGCCATTAGCCATGACCTATTGCTGCAGCCACAACTACCACCATCTGCTGCATCTTGATGGGCCATGGACTTCATGTGTTGGGCTGTCTTACAGGCAGATGCCCTGTTTTTGTTTTACTGTATTTGGTGGGTGACCTTTTTTTGTGTGTTTTGTACCAGGCAGGTGCCCGTTTCTTGTTTGTTTTTTGTAATGGGCAGATGCCCTTATTATTATGTCCCCCCCTTTTCTCCTGACATGTGAGTTCCCCTATTATTTTGTTTCCCCCTTCTCCTGATGGACAGGTGCCCTTATTCCTTTATTTCTCCCAGCCCCCACCCTCATTTTTAAGGCTGCAGTGGGCGGAGCCCTGCAGACCTCTTGGTTTCAAAAAAGGATTCTGCATTCCCTGTATTCTTTGTAATCAAACAACATGTTGGAGTTGCACCACATTTGCCGCTGCATCCATGGTGCACTCTGCTTGCGCAGCACTATTTTTTTACTTGGTAAAAAAATCAGCAGACCTGCTTGAGACACTGGGACTGGGCACCTTGTACTTCTAGGTGGGTGGGGTGGTGGGCGCTGAGAAGGGGTATCAGGTGGGTGGATATCTCTAATTAATAAACAGCAGTCATGGTAGAACACGGCACACTCCACTGTGTCCAAGATGGCCACAGCACTCTACTGTGCTTGCACGACTACTAGCGCATGCACAGTGCAGTGCAGTGGCCATCTTGGTCATGGAGGTGTGTGTTGTATTCCACCATGACTGCCTATTTCTTTTCATTTTAAATTATACATATCCCCCGACCCAAACTTCCCTATCAGCACCCCCTCCAGAAACATAACAATGACATTGGGGTGCCCAATCCCCAGTGTCACGATAGTGTTCTGTGCCTCCTTCTTTTTAAATATTATATTTTTTATTCCCCACCCTCCCTCCCTCAGAAACATAACAATGATACTGAGGGTGCCCAATCCCCCAGTGTCGTGATTGTGTTCTGTGCCCCCTTTTTTTAATATATATTTTTTATCCCCCCACCTGACCCTCTCTCTTGGCACCCACCACCTCAAACCCTGCCCAGTAGCATAACAATAGCAGTGAGGGTGCCCAGTCCCCCAGTGTTGCAATGGGAATTCCTTGATCCTTTTTTTTGGTTTTTCACCCTGTAAAAAAAATCCACCAATGTCTTTTGCTCCATTACCATCCCTTCACTTAATCCTCCTATTCAGCACCCCTCCAAGCCCTTAGTTATCAATGCGGGGTCCAACACCGTAATCCTCTCAGGGTCACAGACACATCTTCACTCTTCAAAGCTGATCCACCAATGAAGAAACAGGTATGCGGTTCAATGTATTTCAAAGGTGTCTTGAACTTAGTGGCATAACGTGGGCATTTTTGCGTATTTTGGGCCCAAAGTTCCTACATGCCTTCTTTGGGACCCTACCTCATGAACAATGGCACTGTCATTAGGCAGATCTGTCTCAAAGGGTGATTTTGTGGTCCCGGTGCAAAAGCACATTTCCAGCAGGATTTTAAATGTTTCCCTTCCCTTGTTCATGAAGTGGGCTTATAAGAAGGCTATGTTGAAATTTGGTGTCAAAATATTAAAAAACAACAAAGTTATGAGCCTATGTTGAATTTTGCAAATGCAGGCTCATAACTTTGGTAATTTTCAATATTTTTATCCCAAATTTATAACACAGCCATATCTTTACAGTAGCTCATGAATGTGACAGCTGTCATTTTTCAAATCCTGGCCACAATGTTTTTTTACATCCTGAAACCTGATTTTGCAGTCCCTCTATGATCACCTTTCAGACAGGAGCTGAAAATGTTCTCTACCATTGTTCATGAGGTGGGGTCATAAGAAGGCTATGTTCTAAATTTGGTGTAATAATATAAAAAAAAGTTATACTAAGGCAAGTAGATACACAGAAGTCTGTAACCCATAAGGGTGTAACTCCAGCCAAGCTGGTACATCATCCCTCAGTTTATAATAGGTGGCGACCAAGATTCTGTTTGAATTTTGTGGGGTTAGAAGATTCTACTGTTGAACTGGGCAGTGAATTCCATAATGGGATAATTCTCTGGGTGTAATAAGAATGCCTTTTGTTATTTCTAGAATAAGTAAGTGTCAATTGATATTTATGGCTTTTGAGATTACAGTCCCATTGACTAAGGACATTCCTAACTGTATCAATGATTCATTATCATTTGACATTTTGTGCATTAAGAGTAGATCCCCTCTTATTCTCCACTGTTCTAGAGAGTACAGGTTCAGTTCCTCCAGCCTTACAACATATTCTTTGGCATGCATGTTTTTTTTATACTTTATTTTTATTCTTTTCTTAAAGACATATTCGTTTAACTACATGAAGCAAAATCGAGAGAAAACTTTTAGAAATAAATCATTTTAGTTATACACTTTAATAAAGCACTCATTTTTGGGGGATTAAAAAGATTTCACATTATCAAATTATTCTAGAGCATTTTAGAAAATAAAATAAAAAAGTTCTTGTGTGCTCCAAGCTTTTTACATCCCAATGATAATATTACGAAAAAAATTAAATCCAAAACTTTAAGAATATATTTTTTCAAGTCCCAAGCTCAGCCACATCATGTAAAAAAAGAAAAAGAAAGTGTTTTTATTCACTCAAACTGGAAGGTATTCTGTAACTTCTGCCTTCTCTTGTTTAGAATCTAAACCCAGATCCAATGGCAACTTAACGTTAGTTTCATAGAGCAGTCATGCAGCATGTTGATCCTCAAAAAAATAGTTTTCACCTGAAATTGAATTCTAAGATGAGCAGGCACTAATAATGCAGCTGGTATTCCCGATTCTTTAAATTCTGTCATAATGGTTAAGAACCTTTTGCGCCTACACTGGGTTTGTAGACAGAAGTCCGGATGTAAATGAATCCGAGTTCCCTCATAAAAGATATTTTTCTTTTGTCTTGCCATTTGAAGAATCTTATTTCTTTCCGTTAGAGTCAGAAATGTAATTATAATGTACCTCGCTCCCGATTCTCTCCCATCTGGTTCCTTCAGATTACGCAAGGGACGGAATATTGATTCCAAAGAGAAAGACGTTTCCAAGGAAAATACTGCTGTTAATGCAGCTTCCACCGCCTGCTTCAGTTCAGAAATCGGCACACTTCCAGGAAAGCCAATAATACGTCTTAAAAAATTATTCTCAAGAAGCTCCATCCTAGCTGCCTGGGCTATTTGTTCATGGAGTGTTGCATTAACTGCTCCTTCCAAAGTAAGAGTTTTAGCAGAAACTGCCTTTAGTTCTTTTTCGTTTAATTGAACGGCTTTCTCTGTACCCTTAAGTCTGCTGTCAACAACTGCACATCGGAGGAAATTTCAGTTAAGGTAGTTTCAATCTGCGTATTTGACTGTCTGACCTCAGATTGGAACTCCGATAGTAGGGCTTGTATATACGCTAAAGATGGTTTTGTTGCTGCTTTGGGT
The DNA here is from genome assembly GCA_016271365.2 of Neoceratodus forsteri. Classification (NCBI taxonomy): domain Eukaryota; kingdom Metazoa; phylum Chordata; order Ceratodontiformes; family Ceratodontidae; genus Neoceratodus; species Neoceratodus forsteri. Next base: position 39,802,190 of record CM028134.1, read on the forward strand.
TTACTGCCCAGTTCTGGGTGAGCCACTGATGCAGGAGAGTTCCCTGCTCCTTCTGCTCCATAGGCCCTCGGACTGGAGCACCTCTCCCAGCAAACTTCGGGGAAACAAACTTATCCATTTTTAGCCAAAAAAATAAACCACTCAAACACACACAAAGAATTAGAAACTTAAAAAACAAGCACAATTGTTGTTTTGTGTGTTTTTAGAGCGTTTCAGCATCTAATGGTAGACTCTACACAAACCGTGTGTAGCTTCAAATGACTCCAACAGCACCCCCATGTGCATGTCTGTGACAATTTTGGTAACTCTCCTTTGTACCCCTCCAATCTATTATGAGGCTCTGTTGAATCTGGTAAAACTTTATACCTGTACATTTGGTAATATTCAATGAAATGTACCCAAATTTCAACATAACCATTTCTTTACAGCACCTCATGAATGTGACAGCTGTCATTTTCAACCCCTGCCCAAAATATGTTGCATCGAAACTTGATTTTGCAGTCCCTGAAGTGAAATTACCTTTTCGGGCAGGATTAAAACATTTATTTTGACTTTCTTCATGAGGCATAAGTAAGAACAAGGCTATGTTGAAAATCTGGTGTAAAATATTACAAAAATAACAAATTTATCAGATTACGTTACATTTTGCTAACACAGGGTCGTAACTTTGGTAATTTTCAATATGTTTAACCCAAATTCCTTGACTGCAACACTATTGGCTCTTGCCAGAATTGTCCTACTGCCAATTGCCCTTGTTTTGAGTGTATTTTTCTTTTGGTTGTGCTCAACTGTTGTTGGCAATTGAAAGTAAAAAAGTTTATTTTTGATACACGTGCTGCTGCATTGTATATCTTTCATTGGTGCCCTCCTCTCACACCCACAGCCCCCCCACGCCTGTGCTCAGCGCTATACTTGGTACTATATTCAGTGCTATGTTAGTGCACTGTGCTTCCCCAGTGCTATGCTGCACTGTGCCAGCACTATGCATTTGCACAGTACGTGCACACTGCGCCAAAGCACAATATTCAAAGGTGTTAGTACCTGGGCAGTTTGTCTGAATATCCTGTTGGCTATGTACTGGCTGAGTTCCACATATTTCTTTCCATAGGAGCCTGAGGGATGCAGGAGCTTGGAGGGGATGCTGGGATCTGTTGCTGCAGCAGGGAAGAGATGATCTGTTTAGGTGACAGGTCTGCCTGCTGTGGCTACTGGTTTAATGGGTGGGGGGCTGCAACTACGGAACATAAAGCCTGCCAGCAGCCATCAACCATGAGCTATGGCTGCAGCAACCATCACCATCACCATCTGTAGCACCTTGACTGGACATGGACTTCTTATGTTGGACTGCCTAACAGGTGGGTGCCCTGTTTTTTTTTTTTCTTGTACCAGCTGGATGCCCTTTTTTTTCACTTGGCTGGTGCCCTTTTATTGTTTGTTTCTGTAATGGGTGTGTACCTTTATTATTATGTCGCCCCTTTCTCCTTATGGGTGGGTGCCCTTGTTTTGCCCCCCCCTTCTTTTCTCCTGACATATGAGTGTTCCTGTTATTCCCCCCTTTTGCCATGATAGGTGAGTGCCCTTGTTATTATGATCACAACCTCTCCCCCCCGACAGCCAGGTGCTCTTGTTATTTTGTTCCTCCCCTTTTCCCCTGACAGATAATTGCCTTTATTACTTTGTCTCTCCCCCCTCCATTTTTCTATCAATCAGTCAATCAAAATTTGATTTATCCAGTGTTATTCCAGGAGATCAAAGTGCTTTACATCCTAATACAAACTAAAATACTTAATACAGGCATTAATAGATAAAATCACAATACGACAGACATAACTTAATTAAATATTAAATCTTAATACAGTATACTTAAACTTAAAACTTGCCCTTGTTTTGTGTGTACTGTATTTTTCTTTTGATTTTCTTAATTTGCCATTGCATATTGTAAATAGTAAAATGTAAAGTAAAAAGTAAAAAAGTGTTAGTGGCTCAGTAGGTAGCACACTCACCTCTGAGGCCGGGAGATCAGAGCGCTGTGGGTTCTGTTCCCACATCTGGCACTTGGGTTAATATCCCAATACTGACACTGTAGTGCAGCACGACAGGGGTGCTGCACTTCTGAGGTGCCGTCTTTCGGATGAGATATTAAACCGAGGTCCCATCTGCCTGGATTGGTGGTAGTTCAGGTGGATGTTAATGATCCCATGGCACTTATCGAAAAGAGTAGGGGATTTCCCCGGTGTCCTGGCCAAATTTCCCTCATTCACTAAAAAAATACCACCAACAGCTTAATCTGGTTCAAATTCAATTACTTACCATCTGTATTCCCCCCCGCCCTGGTCGCCCCTGAAAAAGGGACTTCTAGGCCCAGTGGGCTTACTGGGTCAACAAACAAACAAACAAAATTTATTTTTGATATCTCTGTTGCTGTGTTGTGTAACTTTCATTGGTTGCCTTCCTCTCACACCCGCAGCCCCCCAACCCCCGGACAAAGCCATAACACTTCCTGGGTACACAATATTCCGGCAGGACCACCTGTCAAAGCGAGGGGGTGGCTGCGTGTTATATATTAGGGATTCTTTACAGGCGCATATCCTCCTCTCCCCGCTGGGAATGACAAACTTCAGTTACTCGCTGTAAAACTGCTATTGGGTGCACACAACAAGAGCCTTACTGTTCTCTCTGTCTACATTCTGCCTAAACAGACTACAACTGGCATCGAGGCCCTACTGGAGTTTCTAAACTCACTGAGCCTCTCAGTTCAGAAATGGTATTGCTGGGTGACTTCAGCATTAACTGGCTCTCCTCGGCCACCACCCCAGTCAAAGATGCTTTCTCAGTGGGTCAGTTTTCTCAACTGGTAATGGAGCCAACCAGATATAACTATAAAACTGGAACTGGGACGCTACTGGACTGGGTCCTCTCAAACCACCAAGGCAGTATCACTACCACCGTGGTCCTTCCTGACACAATGAATGACCATTCCCCTGTTAAATGCCACTGGGGAACTACTGTGCCCTTTCAGGCTGTTTTCTCTCAAACAAACTGCATTCTGCAGTTTGGTAGGCAAACTAAGGAGAAACTGCCCGATGCTCACCTTCCAAGCAAGGGGACTACTGTGTCCTTTTGGGCTGTTTCCTCTCAAACAAACTGCATTCTGCAGTTTGGTAGGCAAACTAAGGAGAAGCTGCCTGATGCTCACCTTCCAAGCAAGGGGACTACTGTGTCCTTTCGGGCTGTTTCCTCTCAAACAAACTGCATTCTACAGTTTGGTAAGCAGACTAAGGAGAAGCTGCCCGACGCTCACCCTCCAAGCAAGGTACGGGTTGGAACTCTGAATTTTGGCATCTACTGCTGGAGGAATCTCACTTGCCCCTATTTGCCAGTGTTTCTCACACTATGTGCAGCAATCCAGAAGTCTTCTAGGAACTGCTGCCAAGAAATTAAGAATCTAGACTGACCTCTGTTGACATGTTCTTGATTTCTCACTTTAAGTAATGTTTAGTCTGATGTAGAGATTTCTTAAGAGTTGATTTAAGTTTTGAGAGAGGTTTTAAGGTAGTGTGATTTTGCTATCTGCCCTGAGCCCTGTGCCCCCTCTCTTAGAGCTGTAAGTCTGTGGGTTATACCCTTGACCTCTGTGTCCCATTGAGGCTGCTGCAGTCCCCCCCCAAAAAAAAAACTTGCTTCAGAACCTCCCTGCCTGTTTTTTTTTCTTGACTTTGCTGACTTTTCCATTAGCAGATTATATCTTTTAGCCACTAGAGGGCCCAGTTATAAGCACACTTACCCAATCCAATGCAATACAGTACCTGTATCATTTCACTTATTGTGTGGTTAGTCTATCACTACTGATCAGTCTTTGTCCCCTCCCTCTTCTACTGATTGATACTGATTTTTCCCATTTGCAGCTTATTCTCTTCAACCACTAGAGGGTTTTTTCCCGAACCATGCCAAAGTTGCTCTACATCTCCTTACTCTCTACTACTCTTGACTCTTCCTTTACTGCTCAGCTGCTATGGGGTACTTACACTCCATTACTAAGTCTGTCTCCTTCACTCCCTTGGTACAGATCTCACACCAACAGACACCCTCTCCACACTAGGCACCTCATCCCCAGACTACCCACGTGACAGCAGCCCCTCCCACCCTCACACCTCAGGACACCAGCCCCAGAACCCACCAAGCACCCCCACCATCCGCCACTCAAGGCCTGACCTGGGACCCAGCTCTCCCCCACAACTTCCCACACTTTTATCTACCCCATACACCCTGATTGTAAAGTCCTCAGCTGAGTGTTGACCCAATGGTCTCCATCGCCACCGACCACTAACCAGAATAATTACACTGCTATTATTATTATCTGGTAATGTACCAAAACACCACCTATGGCTGACCATTCCTAAATCATGTACTACAACTGGCCTCTGCTTTGCATCCTTAAACATTTGCATTCTCTAAAGAAATCTGCTGCCTCAGTGCTGGGTTGTTCAACATCAACCTGACTTATAATTACACTGGTAGAGACTTCGGCTCTCTAAATCCACCCCTGACCCTGCTGTCACCCTCCCTGGATATACCATCTACAGGGAACACCGAGTAGGCAAACGCAGTGGTGGTTGCACACTACTCGTACGGGACTCCCTTATAGGTCAGGCACTCCCAATTCCTAAACTTGATTATGGAGCCCAAGCCCTCACCTTAAAAATCACACCTGACTCCGCCTGAGGCCTTCTCTTCCTCACGGTCTCCTATGTACCTCTGAGGACTCAAAACCAAGTGGTTCAGTCCCTCATTGACTACCTCACATCTCTCCCTCACAAAGTGGAGCAAGTAATCCTAGGTGTTCTCAGTGTTAACTGGCTTGCCTCCATGCTTCCCATACAGCAAGGACTCCCTGTTGCCCTGGATATGTCCCAGTTAGTCACCCAGCCCACCAGATTCAACCAATCTATGAGCACCAACACTCTCCTAGATGTTGTTATATCTAACCTCCCATACAAAATCAGGATGTCATGTCCTCCCCAACTGTCTGCCAATCACTCCCCAGTCCTCTGTCTCTGTTCATCCTCCACTCTGAGCCAGTGTCCCCACCTCCACACACCATTTAGCACCAGCACATCGAAAAGATAAAACAATACCTAGCCCAGCTAGACTGGTCCCCTATCCAGCATGCCTCTGACATTGACTCAGCTCTTGACCACTTCACAAATGCCTATTCTGTAAGCCTTGTGACCTTTTCACCCCCTCACCAGGACTCGCTCCAAAAAATGCAATGTCCCATGGATTATCCCACCCTTCCTCCAGAGATTCAAAAACAGAGACAATCTCTGGCACATTGCTGTAGAATCTGGAAAGGCATCTGATAGACAGGCCTACAATGCAGAATGCAGTAAGTACACTTGGGCCATTAGGCAGGTCAAGGCGGAGCACTACCGGACCACCCTCGCTTCACATTGGGGTTCAGCCCAGACCTTCTGGGATAATATGAAAGAGCTAAATGGGCAGTCCCACTCCCCCCCCACCACCTCAGCTCTCTGTAAGGAGGTGTTATTGTACTTAAATTATCACTTACAAATGAGAAAAATGGAGACGAGGCTGATGGTGGAAGAATTTAATGATTATAACAATAATCACAATGAGAGATTACAAGTGGCGCTTTCTTCATTCTTTATTCTTAATTCTTCATTCTTCAAACTAACAATGTATAGTGGCTTGCTTATATAGTGGAAAACAGTATTATTAGTTTCTATGGTTGTCCATGATTGGTCTCCAAGACAAGTACAAACATCAACTTAAAAGGTAATTCTCTTTTAGTATATGTATGAGCTAATCCTTGTAAGCAAAATGTATTGATAGTGTAAATTATACTACTATTTAAGGCTAGTAATAATTGCTGGCTACCAGTTACCAAGATTTAGGAGGAAGAAATAGATTTGCACTTAGGAATGTGCTTACAGAGCACTTTGGTCTGTCCTAATAATAAACACTAAAGATAGTCAAAGAATAATTTGAACACTATTCTGTGTTTCTGTTCTGTGCAGGCTTAAGACACCTATTTTCTATTACTCATATGGTCAGTACAAATATCAAAAGACACTTTAATATTGCAGCTTGTGTCTCAGTAAAACTTGTAGCTTTGCAAGTTTTAATATGATTCAATTATATAGGCCATTATTTGTTACACAGATGCATTATGTTTTAGACCAAAATGAGGTTAGCCTGAAATATTGGGACAAATTTCTTTATCCCTTGTTACAAGCCCCCCTTGGCCCATTATTGCCTAATTATTATTTGTGCAACAATGCAACTTCTCGGAGCATGTACATCTCACTATGTACTTCACGAATAGTAAGTCTTAAGCACACAGGCCTATAATTACCAAGAACACTAAGACCACTTTGCAACACAAGTAAAACTTTAAAAGACAGGACTCCTAAGGGTCCCCCTGCATAGCTATAAATCAAGTGCTCATTATCACTTTCACTGAGCAATTAATTTACAACTACTTGTGCCTTATGAATTTGTATCAAATGAGTATCGTTTTGATTTAAAAATGACTGTACATTAAGAAACAGGAGAGGTATCACAGCTCCAAATGATGACACTTAACATGTCAATTAACATAGTGGCATAAAACTTTGACACACCATTATCTGCACAACTGTTGTTAACATTTATATTCCAACCAGAGAAAATCTAGATTTATATGTACTTTACTGTACTTCACATTATGTACAAGCATTTGATCAATAAGTGTTGATTAAATCCACTCTCTGGCCCTGTTGTCACATTTGGACATTTAGTTGGTGTTACAGTTATGTATATGGCATTTGAGACTACAAAACATAATGAGTTGTTTAAATTAGCATAGTTACAAACACTATTATCACCCCAAAGACAGTAGGATAGAGTTAACACATAAACACCATTGTCCTTTGGTGTGGCTCTGTTTATAACAAGAGACACATTTGTCTATTTTTAGTCCATGTAGCTTTGCTGTGATCCAGTCTTGAGCTTTGAGGCACAGCTGCTAGACCAGCTGTTAAGTATGTCCACACAACAATTTAGAAAAGTCAGTGTTCATATTGCTGGCTGGCTGATTAGCAGACACACTGGCCAGGGGTGCATTAGATTGTGCATTGAGTAGCCACACACACACTGGCATGGCATTTGTGTTGTGGCAGCTGATTACACCCTGGCACACAGATTAACAGTCCATAAAAAAGCAATAGTTCTGCATAAAGTGCCAGCCATGTATGGAACAAACAGCAATGAAGAAAATGGATGTCTTGCTTGAAGAACAATTGAAGAAGAATCTTCTTGCTGAAGTTAGGGGATTGCCCCTACCCCAGACTTAACTTCATAGTAAGTAGAAACATTAAGCTTGATTGCAGAGTTTAAACTGACTAGACCTTTTCAGTTGATTTAAAGTTGTACAAATAAATGTAATTTTGCTAAAAACATTACACTTACAGAGGTAATAATGACTTGATTTCTGCAATAGTCCTTATGTGGAACCAATTAGGAAACGTAAGCATTTTTGCAATAGAACAATTTTAGTACTTAGCATAATGCATAAAATACATTTTAAACACTAAACAAATATAGCTTGTAAACGGGCTAAGAAAGCTGAAAAGACAATCAAAAGAATGAACGTGTGGAAGTACATACACAACTCCCACTCCAGCTTAACTGATTTTTGAAACATATGTTTTTGAAGAAGAATCAAATACACATTTTTTGTATTTACCTCTATGGGGAGATAGCAATGTACCTTGCAACCTTTGTGGACATTACACTGGAAGGAAGGAAGGGTAGCTTACCCCCTCCCCCCGAGCGTCTACTGACGAAAGAGACAGCTCAACTACTGTAAAACAAGATTATTTCCATAGGATAAAAGAAGCTAAGCGTCCCTGGGTTTTCTTATCCTAAGCATGACAAAATGTCAGCTGAGTTTATAAAAGAAGTTTTGCTTACAGTTAAATGTTGATTGACTGTGTTGGCTGCAACATAAGAAGGTCAGAAGGTCACATAGTCTGCATGCAAGGGTCACTCAAACCCAGTTATTTTTTGTAGTGTCCTTGAACACTACTGATATTAAAAATATCTTTAAATAATAATAGAGCACGAAATGAAACTGCTGGCCAAGACAGTACCCACACATATACGTACACCACAAGAAATACTTAACATAAAATAAGGCTGACATCATTTGACACCAATTTGCTGAGGTAATGCCCATATTTTTATTAGAAAATTGTACGTGTTTTAGATATATAATGCTGAAAATATTACAGCCATGGGAATTTAGAATCAGGGTTGTCCCTTCAGAAATGCTAGTGTTACTGATAACATTATTAATCATGCCAAACAACTCCGGGTGGTTTGTTTGGTTATGGTAGCAATCACAGAAGAACAAGTGGCTTAGCCTTTGCTCTAGTCCACCCCACAGCATACTAAGAGTATTTAGAATCAAACTCTTTAACATTAGAAGAGGCAAGGTCTTTGGGCATTAAGGTAGTATGACTTGCCAATACCTGACTTTTTACTCCTACATTTTAACTGCTCCTATACAGGAGTTAGCACACTGTAAAGTGCCTGTTTTTAGATTTTAAGACATTTACATCTTACAAACGTGCTACAGAAGCTGTGTCATAGTTTATATTGCAATCAATAAAAGAGAATTATCCCTATCTAAAAAAAACAAAGGTCTCCCTGTACCTTTACAAACTATAACTTTAGTTGTTGGTTTTTTTCTTGCAGGGATTTTGGCTCTTGACTTATTTGCATTTCTAAACTATCTATCTCTGACTATAGCTGGATTATTACATCTTACTGCTCATGCAGCTTTCCTTTTTTAAAAGTCTCATGTGTTAACGAATTACCACCTGGCTATATTATCACAGACTTTGTACAGTATTTGCTAGTTCCTCTTTTTTATTTTTTAATTAAAATACTGCCGTGCCTGTTGATCATGGTTTGTATGCTCCCCCCTTTAGGTGTTTTCCTAGAAAACAACTATTATTGTTTCCATACTCATTCTTCTTACCTTTTTCTTGCCTGCCTAGCCTTTACATCCGGGTGCACCCATGCACTGGTGCCCTGGTCTGTCTAGCTATGTCTTATGGCTCCCTTGTGAGGTCCAGCTTGCAAGTCCCAGCACCTTCACTTACCTACTCTGCCCCATGAGTTCCTACAGAGTTAAGCATTACTTTTAGTTAAAGAAATTGGAAAGCATACCTCACCTGATTAGCAAGTGGCTAAACCTGTTCTGTGCACCTTTGTCTCTCGCTTTAAGCCATAAGCACCATGTCTCCGAGCGTCGTCACCTTCTTATTAGGGCCCGCAGACTAACCAACCAGTAGTTAGGCAGCCTCCTCAACATGCAGCACCAGCGATCCGAGTCTTTAAGGTACCAATTGTAAGGAAGTGCTATCTACTTAAATTATCAATTACAAATGAGACGAACGGAGACGGTACTAATGGTGGAAGAATTTAATGATTATAACAATAATCACAGCAAGAGATTACAGGTGGTACATACTTCATTCTTTATTCTTCATTCTTCATTCTTCAAACTAACAGTGTATAGTGGCTTGCTTATATAGTGGAAAACAGTATTATTAGTTTCTATGGTTGTCCATGATTGGTCCAAGACAAGTACAAACATCAACTTAAAAGGCAATTCTCCTTTTAGTGTATGTATGAGCTAATCCTTGGTAAGCACAAATGTATTGATAGTGTAAATTATATTACTATATAAGGCTAGTAATAATTGTCGTTACCAGTTACCAAGATTTAGGAGGAAGAAATAGATTTGCACTTTGGAATGTGCTTACAAGCACTTTGGTCTGTCCTAATAATAAACACTAAAGATAGTCAAAGAATAATTTGAACACTATTCTGTGTTTCTGTCTGTGCAGGCACTTAAGACACCTGTTTTCTATTACTCATATGGTCAGTACAAATATCAAAAGACACTTTAATATTGCAGCTTGTGTCTCAGTAAAACTTGTAGCTTTGCAAGTTTTAATATGATTCAATTATATAGGCCATTATTTGTTACACAGATACATTATGTTTTAGATCAAAATGAGGTTACCCTGAAATATTGGGACAAATTTCTTTATCCCTTGTTACACTCTCCATCCACTCCTTATAGCTGATTGTCTTAACTCTGCCTTCTCTGACCTAAGCTTGGTCCTCCCCAGCAGCTTCTTTGACCCCACCTCTCTCCCTCTTGTTCTGCATCACCCACCATTCTACCTGTGCAGCCTATCCTCCCAAGAAGCCAGGCTGCACCTGCTAAAAGCCTTAGGCAGCAATAACCCCAGCAGTGACCCCCTCGACTCCAAGGTTCTCCGTATGGTCTTGGACAAAGTCCTAGTCCCCCTGACTGACCCTCTAAACTGGTCTCTATAGCTGGGTCAGTTCCCAAGTACTTGGAGAACTGCTGAAATCACACCCATACATAACAGTTGGGACCGGTCCACTCCCAACAATTACCAGCCGATCTCCATGCTCCCCCCACTCTTTAAAGCCCTTGAAAAAGTGGTGTTGATCCAGCTCTCTGAATCCCTAACCAAGTATGACATTACGTGCCCAGAGCAGCAAGGTTTCCACCCAGGACACAGTACAACCACGGCTCTCCTGGAAGTCTTCCAACACCTGCATGCTGTTCTCGACTCTGGCAGCCTTGCAGGAGCAGTGTTCATTGACCTCTCCAAAGCCTTTGACACTGTCTGTCATCTCCTTCTAATCGACTCTCTCCACCAACTTGTCTTCTCTGGCGGTCCCATTTCCTGGTTCTCTAGCTACCTCTCTGCTAGATCCCAGCATGTCAAGATCAGCGGCTCCCTCTCCAGCACTCTTCCCATTCACTCCGGGGTCCCTCAAGGCTCCATCCTGGGTCCAATACTTTTTAGTCTCTACCTCAACACCCTCCCCAGCTCATGTACCAGTACAATGCTCCTCTACGCCGATGATGCAGTCCTCGTTGCCTCACATCCCAATCTCACCTCCCTCCAATTATCCCTCCAGCAAGCTTACAACCAAGCCAAAGGTGGTCACACCGCAGACTAGTCATTAACCTAAAGAAAACCAAATCAATGTTCTTCTCCCACCACCAAAATAAAGCTAAAAATATCCTCCTCTTGATTATCCCCAGCACTCTGCACCTGCTGGAACAAGTGACTACATACAAGTACCTAGGCATCACGTTCGATACTACCCTCTCCTTCCACACCCACATTAATGCCCTGTCAGCCACCATTAACTCTCAGATTGGCCTGCTATACTGGCAGAGGGACAGCTTGCCTCAGGTTGCCCTCAGACTGGCCATCACCTCCTCCATCTTGCCGCAGCTGACAACACTGCCCTCTCCGAAATCCAGCTCTCAATCAATAAGGCCTGTAGGCTCCTGACCGGTGTCCCCAGCCAAACTCACACCTGCCTTCTCTATACTACCACCAATCTGCTCAACTTTGAGGAGTGACTGCTGTACCAGACCCGCCTTTCCACTAAGAAATCACTGCTAGGACTCTTCCTCCCCAGGGATGTCCACCTCCCTACAGTAGTCATCATCGTCTGTCACCACCCATTGCTCTGTTAAGTCTACTTTCAAGGTACCCAGAACCAAGATCTCTCTTGCCCAGAGATCCTTCCTTTACCAAGCCCCCACCTGGTTCAACTCCCTTCCTAGCTGCATCTCCAACTTGCCAAAAATTGGCTCCTTCAAAACAGCCCTTTGGAACCATATCTTTAATACCCGCTGTTGTAGGCGCAGCTAACCCCCTGTTGTAACCTGTGGTACCCACCTGCCTTGCTTCCTGGCTCAACAACGTCCACTGCACAGCCTCTCCCTCCCCCAGACCCACTCCTTCCCTACTAGGTCCAAACAGGGATGTAACCCGCTGTCTTCTCTGAGGACCTACTAGATCCATGAGTGTAACTCACAATTTTGTATTATTATGTAAGCTAAGTAACATACAAACTACTATATTATATAACCTAAGTGTATCTATGTTAAATGCTCCTTTTACTGCACCTATAATGGTATCCTCTGTTTAAATCTGCACTGTAATAACTGCCTTGATGTCTGCCCCCCGTGACAAGGTGCCTTTGTAAATGAGTCTCTGACTCAAAGATTGTAAATCTGATTTGTAATGAATAAATGAATAAGTACAGTAAACCACCAGCCAAGCTTACCGGGTACTTCACAGAGGGTACCTTGAACTGCTAAAATCTGACCATAAGCATCAGGACTGGTCCAATCTAAATAGCATCAGTGACGTGGACTCTGCTTTAGAGCTTTTCATTTCCAAATTCAGTATAGTCTGTGACAAGCATGCTCAACTAAAAATAAGGAAGATCAAAGGTGTCCATAAGCCCTTGATCACACCTGACTTACTTGACCTAATCAAGGTCAGGGACCAACTCTGGTATAGGTCACAGGCCAATGGGACCCAATCCAATATTTAGAACTATAGGAAAGCTAGAAACAAATGCACCAGAGCAATATGGCACGCAAAAAGCTCTTACTACAAGGACGCATTATCCAGAACATGGAATGACTCAAAGTCATTCTGGACCAGCATTCAAGATATCACTGGAAAGACCCCAAAAACTGCCCCCTCAATGCTCAACACTGACGGTACACCAACACTGGATCCCCTATTCATAGCCAATGCCTTCAACAATGCATTAACTGACCTGAGCGCTGTGCTCCTGACAGACGTCTTTGACTCCCCAACCCAACTGACCTCCAGAAACCACCTGAACATACCCTGGGGCATCCACCATTCTATTTCAAATTGATTTCAAAAGGAGACACCAAAAATTACCTGGAAAATGTCCTCTGGAAGTCTAGATTCAGTGGGGACTTGCTGGACCTCAAACTCCTGCACCTAACCCTGAATGAGGTCCTTGAACCCCTGACCAAGATAATCAACCTATCCCTTTGCCACTCAAAATTCCCCCAAAAGTGGAAGTTTGCAATAGTAACCCCGGTTCACAAGAGTGGAGACTGGACCCTTCACAGTAATTTTAGGCCCATCTCCATCCTCCCTCCACTCTCCAAGGCAATTGAAAGAATAGTGGCAGATCAACTGGTTGAGTATCTGGACCACCACAATCTCCTAAGTAACCAGCAGCACGGTTTTAGGAAGGCACACAGTACTGTCACTACCCTTCTGGAGTTCACTGGCTTAATCCATCATGCTCTCAGTCAAGGAAATCTAGTAGGTGCTACCTTCATAGATTTATCCAAGGCCTTTGACTCTGTGCATCACGGACTTCTCATTGACCAGCTCACTACCATTGGGCTCTCCACCGAGGCAACTAGTTGGTTTTGCAGTTACCTAAGTCACAGGTCACAACAAGTTAAGATCGGTGATGTCCTCTTGGATTCCAGACCAGTCAGATCAGGTGTTCCCCAAGGATCCATCCTTGGCTCACTTCTTTTCACTATTTACATTAACAAACTCCCTGACTTCTACTACAGCCACTTACTCCTGTACGCAGATGATGCTGTCATTTTTACCAGTGATCCACAGCCTGAGCATCTGGAGACAGCCTTGCAACAAGGTTTTTCATCAGATGAGAAATGGTTTGAGTATCACAAGTTGGTGATGAACTACAGTAGAACTATATCCATGTTGTTTGCAAGTTCTCAAAGCAAACACAAATCCTTCCCGCTATCCATTAAGAACAATAAGGGTGCCCCCCTTGAGCTAGTACAGCACTTCAAATACCTGGGCATTACTACTGACTCCAAAATGTCCTATGCCACACACTAAGCCATACCTCTAAAGCAATTAATGTGAGAGTAGGCATGCCCTAGTGGCATAGACACTGCCTAACACCAGATGCCTTGAGCCTGGCTATACATAGCTCAATATTTGCTCTCATTGACTACGGCCTGGTCATCTATGGCTCAGCCAATGACATGACCCTTCACAGCATCTTGATGGCTCTGAACAAGGCATGTCAACTTCTCACAGGGCCCATGCATTTAACACACACAGGTGATCTCTATGCTCTAGCCAATTGCCTTCAGCTAAAGGACAGGATCGTTTACCAAACCTGCTTTTTAACCAAGAAGATCTGCCTTTTCATGTTACTTACTGGAGTCATGAATCTTCTCAGCCCACACCAGCCCTCTCAAAACACCAGAAGCTCTAACAATCAAGTTTTCAGAGTCCCTAGATGCTGTACAGCACATGCACAGCATGCCTTTGCCCACAGTGCCCTGCTTTGGATGAACTCACTCTAGCCCGAAATAAGTTCTTCCCCCTTAATTGGTCTCTTCAAGTACAAACTTCGAACTCATCTTCTTTCAAGATCCACCTGTGATTGCTACCACTAAGTCCTCCATGGTACTCAGACCAATGCACTTTAGCCCACACCCCTGCTTTCATCTGACCCTATAGGTCACACCTAGCACTTACCGTTCCTGCCATGCCACCTCCTGCCCTCTCCTCCCTCCTCTCACCACTACTGTGCCTCCTCCCACCCCTTTCTCTCTCTCACTCTCCTCCTCCTCCCTTGCTTCATGCCACCGTTCCCACATGTGCTGACTAGCTTTCTCCCTTCCCTCATCCTTTCCCCTTCTGGCACACCATTATCTGTCCTCCTGTTCTATCGGACAAGGGTTTTTCATTAACAGCCTGAGACCTGCTATATAGCCATTTTCTTGATATTCTCTTACTTTGTTGATTGTAATGAACTGTTCTGATTACCTGTAGCAATGTCTTGATTGTATACCCTGTACCTTTACTGTCTATGTGCACTGTACTTGTCTTTGATGCAAAACCTATGTAAATAGCTGTTGCTCAAAGGTATGAATCCTAGCTTCAATGAATAAATAAGTAAATAAATAGTCAAAGGTTTTAGGACCAGGACAATTCATCTGAATATCCCAGTGACAGTGTACTGGCTGAGCTCAGTGTATGTCTTTCCATAGGTGCCCAGAAGGATGCAGTAGATGGGAAAAGACACTGGTATCTGTTGATGCAGGAGGGAAGGAACTGCTGGGGTGACAGGTCCACCTGTTGCAGCTACTGGACCAGTGGGTGGGGGACTGCACCCATGCAATAGAGGGCCTGCCAGCAACCGGTAGCTGTGAGATATATAGCTGCATCCACCAGGTCCACCACCACCACCACTGTCTGCAGCACCTTGATAGGCCATAGATTTCTTGAGTTGGACTGCTTAACAGATAGATGCCCCTTTTTTTATACCAGGTGGGTGCCTCTCTTTTATTTTCTTTCGTACTGGGCAGGTGCCCTTATTTTGTTTTTGTTTTTTTTGTACTGGGCAGATGCCCTTTTCTTTTTTTTTTTGTACCTCATGGGTGCCCTTTTTTGTCTGTATTTGTAATGGATGGGTGCCCTTATTATTATGTCCCCACCTTTCTCTTAACAAGTGGATGCCCTTGTTACTTTGTTCCCCCCTTCACCCCTGTAGAACAGGTGCCCTTATTCCTTCGTCTCTGTCTCACCCCATTTTTCTACGGACAGTTGCCCTTATTTTGTGTGTATTTTTTTTTGGTTTTTCTCATGTACTGTTGGCTAATGTAAACAGTAAAGTTTATTTTTATACCTGTACTGCTATGTTGTGTGTCTTTCATTGGTACCCTTCTCACACACCCACAGCCCCCAAGGGCTGTACCTGTGTTCAGTGCTAAACTCCATGCTGCACAAGTGCATTGTGCTATGTCAGCGCTATGCTGAACTGCGCCAGCACTGTACATTTGCACTCTGCTTGTACACTGCACTGAAGGCCAGTATTCAAAGGTGGTAGCATTGGGGCAATTTGTCTGAATATCCCACTGGTGGCAGTGTACTGGCACTAGTACAAGTGCAGAGCAGGTGCTGCTGGCTGTATATGGAGCCTAAGGTTGTTTTCTTCAAATGAAATCTTGGAGTCTGACCAACACGAATAGATTCTAACAATGCAGTTCTCTTGTATCCCTGCATCTATATATGTCCATATAATATTATGTTAAAAATAATGAACCATTTTATAGTTTTATATATCGATATGTGATAGCTGTAGTATTATCTTATATCAATTTGTAACATGGGCAAAGGATTTCAAGCAGTCTGATTGTTGTTAGCCATGCATTAGAAGTGCCTAACGCACATCTAAAACTGTAAACCCCATGTAGAATATAAGTGCAGTAAGTCACTCTGGGGATGTGTGTTAGTACTAATGCACAGCTAGGGGAACTGAAGGCATTCATCCTGTGGCCTTGTGCCTTACTGCACCCCCCTCAGCCATGCATTAGAACTGTCTAATGCACACCCTGTCATGTCTTATTGCTTAAATATGAACTTAGCTGACTCCAGGCTTTCATTTAAAAAAAAAAAAAGTTTCTTGCCTTCATGGTTCCTAAGAGATCCAGTTTCAAAGAAACGGGGTCAGATTTTCAAAGGGCAACGGTCCCATTTGTTGGCACAGCAGCAACAACACCTTTGCCACAAACTGCACCCAATTTTAGTAGGTTGGGCGCAGTTACAACACTTTATCCCATTTACGACAGCTTCCGCCAAACAGATGGTGCAAGCCTCATAAAAAGGGGGCCTGGGACGGCCGCAAGCTATACCAGAAAAAGCTGGTCTAAGATGTGGTAATTGGTGCATGGGATCCAAAATCCTGATCGACAGATGGGAGAATGCCACAAGCCCCATGTACCATATGTGCAGCAGACCCAGAGGTTGAGGCATTCTCTGCTGTTTGAAAATCCGTCCCGTTATCTTTTCAAAAATCTAACTTAGGATGTGTCAGGGCTAGAAACATAATTGTTTTAACATATAAAAGCTTGGCATCCCATCATTATAAGTAAGCTTTGTCAGTACTGGTTTATTTGTGTCAATAATATTGGGGGCTATGCACTTTGGGGCACAGGATATGCACTAGTAGAGGCATGTACCCGGCCCATGCCAGCTACTGCAGGGTGCCTGTTTATGACCCTGCCCATGGCACACTGGTGATTGGGGGGGCAGATTGGTGTCCACAGGCTGGCATCACATCAGATGCCCATCCTGGTCCACTAGCGGATCCCCTGCTCCACAGGGAGCCCTAACTCACTGTGCCCTGGCTCTCCCTGCACCTCTATGATGTGTCGTAGCTCTCTCTCCCTAGGCAGTGTGCATACCACCTCCATGATGTGCCTTAGCTAGGGATGGGCGAAATTAGCAAATTCTGATTTCACAGAGTTTTCATGAATTTCCACAAACTTTGTGAATTTTTTGCAGAATTTTCCAAAGTCTTTAATGGTCACAACTCAGTCAGTCTTATAGCTAGAGCTGAAATGTGGCATGAATACTATTTGGAAGAGTCCCCCAAAAGATGTAAAGTTTAATAACATTTGGGCAAGGGGCAGGGAAGTTTATAGGAGTTCAACATCTGACAATTTATTATTTATGTGAAAATTTCTGAAAATATTTGTATGCTTACAATTTAGCCACTTTGGAATTAGATGATTGAAAAATTATGTGTATACTTTCTTGGAAGCGTCTCAGAAATGGCTAAATAGAGAGGTAGTTGCTTAAGTAAATTGTAAGTTACAGGAATTCAACATTTCATAATTACTTGTTAAATTGTGTTAAAATGTTCAAAATATAGGGATGTTTATAGCTCCACTGCAACTAAAGGTATAGGGCAGGATTCACAAACCTCGTAAAAGTCCCACAGCTGAGGGTAAACCTCGACGCAAGTGGGTTGCCACTTGCTGATCCGCAGGTTACCCACAGTGGCGGGTATTCACAAAGGTGAAGCCAAATTACGACTGGCTCCATGAATCACTGCAGCATTCGGGTGTTGTTGCCAGGGATATCACTGTAGCTGCAGGAAAATGCTACGGCCAGTGGGGCCAGCCATAACACCCTCTGCAACTGTTGTGGCTGTGAATTGGATGCTCCGCAGCTGCGGGGATTTCAGACCACCACTGGGGTTGCAGTGTGGGACTTAGTCCCAGAATGGTTTGTGAATCCTGCCCATAATCTTTAGCATGCATACCTAATGTAAATATGTCCTGTAATCTAATTAAGCAGGATATATTAAGCTTAGTAGGTTACAATTTATTGTGGATACTTTAGAAATTACTAATTGGAAAATTTTTTCCAAAATTCATGGACACATACTTGGTAATGCCATTAGAAATCCACTTGTAGAATTTAACTTTCACAAGGCAGTTACCACCACTGAATCACCTTAACTGCACTAGTACCATAAATACACAGATACATAAACACTGTCAGCAGATAAGGGCCTATGGCCCACCCAGTCTGCCCATTTGAGCTTGTAAGTTCAGTTTATGTTTTCCTAGAAGTCTGTTGCCCCTTACCCCTGACCTCCAGAATTCCCTTATGTCTATCCCATGCATTCTTAAATCCCGTGATTGTTTCAGCCCCCACCACTCCCTCTGGCAGGGTGTTCCACTTGTCCACCACTCGTTCTGTGAAAAAATTCCTTCTCATGTTTCCTCTGAATCGCTCTGCCTCCAACTTCATCCCATGCCTTCTAGTCCTGGAGCATCTTTTTCTCTGGAAAATAGTGTGTTCCTGCACCCTGTTCCTCCCTGTAAGGTACATGTATGTCTCCATCATATCCCCACTCTCCCTTCTCTCCTCCAGGGAGTACATATTCACGTCCTTCAACCTGTTCTCATAGGACTTGTGATGTAATCCCTGTACCATCTTTGTTGCCCTCCTCTGAACCTTCTCTATCCTGTCTATGTATTTATGTGGGTAAGGTCTCCAGAACTGGACACTGTACTCCAGGTGGGACCTCACTAGTGTCTTGTATAGTGGAATTATGACTTTCCTTTTCCTGCTGGTGATACCCCTGCCTATGCATCCCAGCATCCTATTTGCTTTACCTGTTGCCTTGTTGCACTGTTTTCCTACCTTGAGGTCATCAGAGATGATAACCTCAAGATCCCTTTCCTACTTGGTGCATGCTGTATCCTCACCTCCCAACTGATATGTTGTTCCAGGGTTTTTGTGTCCCATATGCATTTTCTTGCACTTCTTTGCATTGAATTTGATTCTCACAACCTCCACTCACATACTGTGTGACTCTGAGCAAGTCACTTAACTGCCCAGTGCTCCCAGGTCACCCCTGAAAACAGGTACTTGTGCCTAGTGGGCCTTACCCGGTTACCAAAGACTAAAATAAAATAAAAAAAATTTCAACTGCAAAGCCCTTCACCATTCTTCAAGCTTCTGCAGGCCTCTCCTCATTCTGTATATACTCTCTGGTGTGTCCACTCTGTTACAGAACTTCACGTAATCAGTGAACAGGGAAATTCTGCCTTCTAGGTCCTGCACAATGTCACTGATGTAGAAGTCGAATAGGACCGGTCCCAGTACTGATCCCTGAGGTACCCCACTGGTCACTCTTCCTTCCGTGGAGTGACAGCCATTTACCACCACCGTCTGTGTCCTGCCTCCCAGCCAATTACCTACCCACCACACTACTGTCCTGCCCACTCCCATATTCCCCAGTTTGTTTAATAGTCTTCTATGTGGCACAGTGCCAAAGGCCTTGCTGAAGTCTAGACAGGCCATGTCCACTTCCCTCCCCTGATCCACCCCCCTTGTCACCCAGTAGAAAAATTCAATGAGACTGGTCTGACATGCCCTCCCCCACGGTGAAACCATGCTACCTTGGGTCCTGTAGTCTGTTGGCAACCAGATGTTCCACCAATCTCTCCTTCAGTAGTGCTTCCATGATCTTCCCCACCACTGAGGTCAGGCTGACTGGTCTGTAGTTCCCCACTTCCTCTTTGTTCCCGTTTTTGTATAAGGAGACTACATCTGCTGTCCTCCAGTCTTTGAGTACCTTCCCTGTTTCCAGTGATTGGCTAAACAGGATTGCCAGAGGTTCAGCCACCACCTCTCTTAGTTTCTTTAAGACCCTGGGGTGCACCCCCTCTGGTCCCATTGCTTTATCAACTCTTATTCCTTCCAGTTCCTACAGGACCATTTCCTATGTAAAGGGACTTGTGTCCATTTCTGCACCATTTCCACCCCTTGTACTCCATTCAGGTCCATTACCCACCTCTTCCTCAGTAAAGACTGAGCAGAAATACCTGTTCAGTATGTCCACTTTACTGTTGTCACCCTTCATGTGGACCCCATCCTCCCCCTTCAGTCTCATTATCCCTCCCTTTGCCTTTCTTTTTCCACTTATGTACCTGTAAAAGGTTTTGTCCCCTCTACCCATGGATTTTGCAATGTGCTCTTCTGTGTGAGCTTGTGTATCTCTTACTGACCTCCCTGCCTCCCTTTGTTTCTCCTGGTACTTCTCCCTATCCCCTTCTTCCTGTGTCTTTTTGTATTGCCTGAATGCAATCTTTTTGGCATTCACTTTCTCTGCTACCTCCTTGGAAAACCATAATGGCCTCCTTTTCCCCTTGCTAACCTACTTAATGCATAATTCTGTTGCTCTTGTAATCCCCATTTTAAGTATTGCCCACTGTTCCTCAACCCCTGATTCCCACCCCTATTCCCATTAATGCCTCTTTCAAGCATCTCCCCATTTTCCCAAAGTCTGAACCCCTAAAATCCAGGATATGTATTTTTGTGCGGTTTGGTTCTGCTCCTTCTGTGATTTCAAACCACAGTGACTGGTGGTCACTGTGCCCCAAGTGCTCCCCCACTGTTACCCCCATCACACTGTCCCCGTTTGTGAGCATGAGGCCCAGTATTGCCCCTCCAACACTCCTGCAACAGTGATGCCCAGCATCATGCTCCATTATAACTAAAGTTAACTGTGGTTCAGAGCTCAGTGCTTATGTTACATACTGTAGCTGGATGCTGAAGGTTGTGCTTGGATACAGTGGCAAGGCCTGTAAGTAAGATAATGCTTGCAGGGTACTAGTAGTATGAAATGATTTGTGCTTAGGTACTTTAGCATAGGCATGAGCAAGTCAGTGATTATAGTACGTATGAACTGGATAATATATGCAAGGTGCTTAGATGCTTGAACTTATGAGTCGCTGTTATGATTTGATAGTTTTGGCCTTTCTCTGTATCCCACCATAGGAAGGGTGCTTAGTCCAGTATTATGAGACCCCCCTGGTGGGATAAGAGTGATGCAGAAGGAGGAGGTGTCAGGGGAGGTTGGTGGGTGAGTGCGACTCGCTCTAAGCAGGGCGGTGCGCTGCCTGCTGGAATCAATAGGATGTGGGGGAGGAGCTCTTCCCCCACTTAACTACGGGCATGGCCCTAAATTTAACTGTGGTTCAGAGCTCATTGCTTATGGATGCTGAAGGTTGTGCTTGGATACAGAGGCCAGGCCTGTAAGTAAGATAATGCTTGCAGGGTACTAATAGTATGAAATGATTCATGCTTAGTTACTTTAACACAGGCATGAGCAAGTCAGTGATTATAGTACGTATGAACTGGATAATGTATGCAATGCTTAGATGGTTGAACTGAAGAGTCACTGTTATGATTTGATAGTTTTGGCCTTTCTCTGCATTCCACCGTAGGAAGGGTGCTTAGTCCAGTATTATGAGACCCCCCCCGGTGGGATAAGAGTGCCGCAAAAGGAGGAGGTGTCAGAGGAGGTTGATGGTTGAGTGCGACTTGCTCTAAGCAGGGCAGTGCACTGCCTGCTGGAATAAATAGGATGTGGGGGAGGAGCCCTTCCCCCACTTAACTACAGGCATGGCCCTAAATATACCCAGATACTTCTGTCACACTGGCCTAAATTGCAGTTTGCTGTATGGCTTAGCATCACTTGGTGCCACTGTTTTCAAACAGTAAAAATATACATTGTTATCTATGGGGTTATTCAAGAGTCAGCAGGTGGCAGTGTACAGAAACAATGTTGCACATGCAAGTGCTTCCACAAGTCATTAAGTCAGAGAGCTCTAATGGTTATCTGGCATATTGTAAGAATTCAGCCTAGTGCACAGTGATGTTCATGACTATTCTTCAAGCTTCATCACTCAACATAGTGTCCTGACTTTATTTTTACTATGGAACCTCCTATGACTGCTACATTATTGCCACTTTACCCTCCTGTACAATGGAGACACAAGTGTATGATTGGGCAAAATGCATGGACATGGCTTCCACAAAAGTATCACAACATTCCGCAATTTCACAAAAGCTCATGGAATTCAACTTTAATTAATGTTATTTAGGAATCATTGGCTGCTTATAACTTGCCCAACCTTTGAGCAAGAGATAAGAGAGCTGACACACACAGCCTGTTTTTTTATGTTGGTTTGTGCGCTCATGCGCAAGCAACATCTTGTGGTAGTAGCACCGTAGTAGCATTTTCAAACGTGTGTCAGTGTTGTGGCAAATCCAGGGGATGCTTTAGTTGGCGTGTCCCTCAGCCGCCAACCAGTCAGCATGCTGCCAGTGACAGCAGTTTCAGAGAGTGCCACCAACTTGAAACGTATCCGCCGCTGCAATGAGAGACAGGCTCATCATTGCAGCGACAGATCTGACACGCCTCCATTACATGCCATTCCTAGTGAAACATTTCAACAAACATGGCGGCAGCTCTTGCCTTCTGCCTCTCACAATCCCTAAAAAGCTGACTTCAGGGGTGCCCAATCCCACTGTCGGCATGCCCCCTTCCCAGCTCAGTTTGTTTGCCGATGGGAGTGCCCAATCCCTGTTGGCATAATGTCCCCCCAGTTCCATTTGTCTGCCTATGGGGATGCCCAATCCCCCTCGGCATCATGCCCCCACAACACAGACAAGCTTTCTTTGCTGATATGATGCCCAGTCCCCATTGGCTTCAGTCCCCCCCCCAAAAAAACAGGTGGCACACTGTGAGCCCACCCCAGCGTGCCCAAATGTATTTAAGAAACCTGTAAAAAAAAAAAAAATTCCCCCGAAATTCTGTTTTTATTTTTTTTGGCCCTGTAAACAAGAAAATGGTCTCTTGTCATCTTAACACCCCTCTTCCCCCAACCCGCACCTACCCTCTGTGCACCCTACTTCCCTGCACCCCCCTCACCCCATACTTACCTCCGGAGGCCCAGTGCAGCGATCTTCAGTGGAGCAGGAAACGTCTGAACTGTTCAAAATCCGACCGTGAACTAAAGAAAATCACGTTAAGCTATACAATGGCATCAATGGGGGAGGGGTTCAACT
This sequence comes from Neoceratodus forsteri, assembly GCA_016271365.2. NCBI lineage: Eukaryota > Metazoa > Chordata > Ceratodontiformes > Ceratodontidae > Neoceratodus > Neoceratodus forsteri. Next base: position 39,825,316 of record CM028134.1, read on the forward strand.
GAGGTGGACATATAGGCCATTTTTTTTTACTTTTGGGTCCACATTTTCAACATGGGGTTCTTGGGACCCCTCCTCTGGAAATCAGTCACTGTCATTTCATTATTCAGTCCCGAAAGGTGATTTCACGGCCACTGCGTGGAGTCACCTTTTGCAACCAAGTAACAAAATGACAGTGCCACTGTTCATGAGGTGGGCTCCCAAAAAGCCTATGTTGCAAATTTGGTGAAAATATTCCAAAAAATGACTGTGTTACGAGCGTGCAATGCACAGTTTCCATGCATGCTCATAACTTCAAGAATTTTTAATATTTTTACTCCAGATTTTCAACATTACCTTTTATTCACACCTCCTTATGAACAGTGCAGCTGTCATTTTTCACATCCTGCCCGAAATGTGTTTTTCACACATTTGGCGCACAATGGCATGATTGCTGTGGGAAATCAATGTTCAGAACAGATTAAGAAAATCACAGTGACAGTGTTCATGAGGAGCGGTCCCCAAAAAGCCCATGTTGCAAATTATGAAAAAAGTCAAAAAATTGGGGGCGTGGCCAACCTGTAGTCAAAATGGTGACTTAATCTCTCATTGCCATAAACCTGGAGCCAAGAGCCCACAAAAAATCCTCCTATAAGTTGATCCCCTCCTGGGTACTTTAGAGGATTACCAACCGGAATGCTAGAGCAATCATCGAGCCAAAACAGAACTGAATTAGACGCACGATTCGCATAGCTATCGCCTTTTCTTCTTTTGGGGAAATTGTTCCGAAGGCCGAATGGTGCACTCAAGGAAGGAGAGCAAGGAACTCTCAATCAGGGAAATGTTCACCTCTATAACTACTAGTATTGACGCTCTAACATTAGCTTCTAACACCACGGTGGTCTCAATTCAACAGATCAACTCCAGAATTGAACGGGTAGAACAAAAAACATTGGCACAAGACGACATTGTGCAGGGGCACTGCACTACTTTAAGAAACCAAGCTGCACAAATAATTGCCCTGCAAGATAAGCTAGATGACCTCGAAAACAGGGGCCGCCGCAACAACTTGCATTTCCTGGGCTTCCCTGAAGGTTGTGAAGCAGGCAAACCTATTCATTTTTTACAAACAGCCCTGCCTGAACTACTGAACCTTCTTCCTGCAACTAGAATAACAATAGAGATGGCGCACCGTTCACTTCAGCCTAAACCCACTCAGGGAGAAAAACTGAGGCCTATCATAGCCAAGCTTCTAAATTTTGCCGAAAAAGCAGTGATACAGGGGCGAGCTAGGGAGCTTGGGTCTCTCCAATGGAAAGGTCATTGCGTTATGATCTTTCAAGATTACTTGAAGGAACTTGCAAACAAAAGATGAGCCTACACCGAGGTACGACATAAGCTTCATGACCTACAGATACCTTTCACTGTCCGCTACCCAGCTATATTGAAAATTTTTGTAAATGGTACCTCTCATCAATTTACTACTCCTGAGGCAGCACTCGTATACATTTCAGCGACCTGGCCTACTTCTGAATCGTCGACAACCCGGGAACAGGTGCTGATCTGTCCCGCTGGACAGTCCCCGAGGAACTCTTCACAAAATCCCGATTCTCCAGGTGCCCCAGAACCTAGGATCTCCCAGTCATCTATTAATGGGTTGGGGCCCAGAAACCCCAAGGTACAGAAAAGATCCACACAATCCCCGCATTCTAAGTGAGACCACCCGCAGGAGCATAGACGAGGAGACACTGGCATAGATCAGAGTGCATCCAGGGCTGATCATCAGGAAACCTTTTACACCAGTCCTTACTTTACAAAAAACAGATTTGCTCCACTCGACCTTCACCAGGAAGAGAACTTAGGGAACAATATGGAACTTTCGACTATGGAACATCCAGGATCAGATTTTGAAGAGGCTGGGATCTCATGGGCCATAGACGTGGAGGCTGTCTTTACATTGCAGGGCTCTGAACTGATATCTGCGGTCTCCTCTGCACCGCTAGGCCTTGATCCTGCATCTCAAGTGCAAGAGGCTGGAAGCTCAACCTGAGAAGAATGGCTGATTGATTATCTTAGTGCTTCAGATAAGTACCCAGGGTTTTGTGTCTGGGGGAATTGGGGTAGTTATAGGTGTCCAGTGGGAGGAATTAAACGGGGCTAATCTGATACTTAGATTACTGTGTAGTTTGCCCATGACTGGGTTCTCTTCCCTCATGCTTTGTTTGACCTAGTCAGACAGGGATGTCTTAAGGCCCCCCCCAATAGACACTTCACCTCGGATGTACACCATTTGTATGTGTGATTGCCACTTAGCTTTTGTGTTAAGACATGTGTGACGTATTAAAATATGTTTCGTAGTCTGGCTTTTCCAGAAACTTTGAGTTTTTGGCCTGGTTGGTATGGGTCCCTCATTCTGAACCCGCTCCTTTTGGGGCAGACACTGTCGACTTTAGGGGGCTGAGGTTGAACTTCTGAACAACCGATTCATTACATGCCCCCTACTCAGTTAATAATGGTTCCCCTCCCCTTCTATGAGCCTTTTAACAGCTAATTATCTGAAGGCAGTTACCTTTCCGATTGGAGTCCTCCCCCAGGAGGACACAGACTCCTGGGATAATCTGTGTTAGGCTCTGGGCTGTGGCTGTTAGTTTTTGTGCATTCGTCTTTTTTTTTTTCTCTCTAATCCTGAATAAGATTTACTGCTAACTAATCTAGCACTTACAGGTAACAGACAGGAGCTGTTGTTGTTTTTCCTTTTCTCTCATTTTTTGCCTAGCCCCACAGACATGAGTGGGTTTTTCATTGGCTGATTTCAGCTGGATAAGCCCCTCACCATTCTCATAAACGTTTAGTTTTGGATTCTATGTGCATTTTACTGTTTTCTATGAAGTAATTAGAAGTTTAAGGATTTATATTTGTGGCATACAGTGTGTTAGGATTTATAGCTTTTGATGCAAGGGAGGTTATCTCCTGTTGTATTCTGAGCCCTTTATTTCCCCAACCCCATAGAGCTTTGGTTTAGTCCAGGAAGTCCACTCTTTGCAAGTACCTCCTTGAAGTAACATCTTCCCCCAACAGTTTCTTCCTTCACACTGTGACCCATCCCTTTTCCTGTACACCTACCTGGGCTCATTATGTCATACCTGCTTCTGCATACCTGGAATGTACAGGGCTTAAACTCCCCTATGAAATATAAAAAAGTTTTAGCCCCTTTGAAACATCTCAAATCTCAGGTGGCATTTCTCTAAGAAACAAAACTTTCAGGAGATGACCATGCCCGCATGATTAAGGATTGGGTGTGTCAACAAGTTTGTTCTCACGCCACCACTAGGAAGGGTGGGGTAACCATCCTAATTCATAAATCTCTACCATGGACCCTGTCCAAGATGCTGTCTAGTTCGGATGGTAGATGGGTGTTAGATACCTTTGACACTCCCTCAGGGCCTATCACCCTCTGAAACATTTATGTCCCAAATGATGATATACCACAGTTCTTTCATAATTTAACACAGTCTATTTTGGAATTTACTCCCCCTGCCTGCCCTCTTCTTATTGGGGGAGACTTTAACCTCACCCTTATTCCATCTATGGACAGAAATGATGGAAGTACAGAGTCACACAATAGACGTAATAATGCGCTCCAACAAATGATCCTGGTTTATCAGATATATGAAGACTTTTCCACCCCAGAACTACAGACTACACCTACCACTCAGAGACTAATGCCTCCTATAGCAGATTGGATTTCTGGTTGGGGTCTTTGACAATTACTGAGAAATCTCTGGATGCCATTATTCTTCCTAGGGTTATCTCGGACCATGCCCCAGTTCAACTTCTCCTTCAGTGGGACCCCACCCCCCAACCCGCAACTGGAAGGTAGACCCTCTTCTAATGAGGGATCCCAAATTTATCCCTTGGACTTGGAATGAAGCTGCCCTTTTCCTGTCCCACAACCCCATAACAGATACATCAGCGGCTAACACATGGGAAGCGTTTAAAGCCACCATGCAGAGCAGCATAATGGGCTTTGCTGCAGCAAAAAGACGAGAGCGGGAACTACATCTTGCATCCCTAGAACAGAAATTGAAGGAGGCTGAATGCCTTTTTAAGGCCCTTCCCCCCCTCCCCTCCCCTCCTCTCACTCTCCAATAGGTAAAACCATTTTAAATCTGCGCTTTGAAATTAATCAGCTCCTTAACAGAAAAGCCGAAAGAGCCATTCTACGCCTGCAGCACTCCTTCTGGGAAGGTGGAGATAAAGCTGGCAAGGCACTTGCATATCAGCTTCGAAAACAGCAAGCTAGCAGATTTATTGCTGGCCTTAGAGACAAACATGGAGCTCTGGCCACTGCCCCTAAGGCAATAAACGATATTTTGGCCTCTTTTTACAGGTCTTTGTACACCTCCTCTCACTCTCACCTGAACAGTGAGATACAGCCCTTTCTTCATTCCTGCCAGCTCCTTAAACTTACTAATCTGCAAGCCCAGCTTCTTGAGTCCCCCATAACTTCAGAGAAGGTTAGTACTGCAATTAAACTTCTAAATTTAGGTAAATCCCCTGGGAATGACGGATATTCAGCAGATTTTTATCAGGCACCCACCCCCACTATTGCCCCTCTTCTAACGGTAGTATTTTAAGATGTCGAGCTTAAAGGTGTTCTTCCCCCCCTCACTAAGAGAGGCAAATATTGTACTTATCCCTAAAAAAGGTAAACTTCCCTCCAACTCGGACAATTACCAGCTGATCTCTTTCATTAATACAGAGGAATCCGCTTAAATGCACACCCATTTTGCACACAGAAAATGTGCATTTAAGCAGAATGTGCATTACTCGAAATTGCCATTTTTTGTACTTTATTAAACACACCAGATACAGGGACACGCTTTTGTGTATAAACGTTTATTTTCTAGCTATGTTAAAATATACCCTCAGTGAGGTAATATTGTACAGTACACTGTACAATGATATAAAATAACTTTCATTGCAGTCTAAACTGATCAGACTTTAATCATACATTACTCATAATTCTGAATCACCCCCTACATTTGCTGGTCCAAAAAAAAAACGTAATTTTGCTTTGTTTCCTATTTGTAAGTGCAAGCTGAGTTAGGTAATGTTCGTATTAAAAAACCTGGTAAGGTCACGCTTTTCTCTCACTCTAACAAAGGATCTCATCCACTCACTGTAGTGTTTCAAAAATTGTCCCGGTATGAAGAAGTCCACCCTGTTCATGTTAGTAGCTCTTCAGCACTCTGGGGTGACTGATTAGAAAAACCTGCTTTCTTGAAGCAATTTTGAATGGTCTCCTGTTTAACTTGAGCACTGAAATTGTCTGGATGAGTGTGAGGGTATCTTTTTTTTCTATCCATGCTGCTGCTACTTTGAGACAAGTGAATGAATAACTAGGGCAATGTGTTAAATACAGCAGCAACATTTAATTAAGCTTGTTTGCCCTATCATTAGCTGTGTCACAGAACACGGGCACCATCATTAAAACCATTGTGCATTTAACAGGTGCTAATTACATTGAAAGACATGTGAGAATGACTTGAGTTTCTGTGTACTTAGCCGAAATGTGCTTTTATGTGATGTGTATTTAAGCGGCTTAATTAACATTGAAGGTATAGGGAAAAAAACAGGAAATTAAAAAGTTGTGCATTAAAACGAAATGTGCACTTATCCGAAGTGCATATAAGTGGAATCCACTGTACTGACTGTAAACTTTATGCTAAAATTCTGGCATCCAGGTTAAGTCCCCTGCTGACAGGTCTCATACACCTCTCTCAAGTGGGGTTTATTCCTGGGCGACACAGTTCTGACCACTTAAGGACAGTAATGAATCTCATGCATATAGCAAGATCTCTTTCCACCCCGGCTGCAGCAGTTGCAGTGGATTTCGGAAAAGCTTTCGATTCCATTGAGTGGGATTACTTGTACCTTGCTTTGGCAGCATTTGGAATTAGTTCAAAATTTCTCTCCAGAATCCAAGTTATTTACTCATCCGCCTCAGCCAGAGTTAATACGAATGCTACACTCTCTGCCCCATTCCAACTCGAGCGAGGGACACAACAAGGCTGCCTACTTTCCCCACTCCTTTTTATTCTGGCAGTGGAGCCGTTGGCCCTTGCACTCCATGGCCACCCAGATATTATTGGTATTAAGGTGGGGACCTCAGAATATACATCCCTTATGTATGCCGACGACTTACTTCTCCCTGTAGTGAACTTAGAAAGATCTGCCCCCCCCCAATGGAACTACTAGACTTATTGTCCCAATACTCAGGGCTGAAACTGAACCAATCCAAGACAGAGATATTTCCCCTGAACACGATTTGCTCCCATGAGATAGCACAGTCCACAAGTCTAATCTGGGCTCCAACTGGGATCACATATCTGGGCATCATTATCACACCCTCTTTAGATACTCTCTGGGAGACAAATGTCAAACCCCTTCTCAGATCTCTAAAAACAGAGTTTGGTAGGTGGAAAAGTCTCCAATTGACCCTTGTAGGCAAAATAGCCGCAATTAAAATGATCTCTGCACCCAAGATCTTTTACCTGCTTATGCATATCCCCATCCCCCTACCTAAACATTGATATGTAGCCCTAGATAGGCTTATTGGAGATTTCTTGAGGGAAGGTGCTAAACCAAGATTTAGCCATGCCCAGCTGAGAGCACATTGGAATAAAGGGGGTTGGAACCTTCCATGGCTAGAAGGATACCGGCAAGCATTTCTGTTGGCTCACACGGTAAAGGGGTTGCACTATCTGACATCTCTTTCCCCTCAATGGATCCACATAGAACTTGCTATCACTGATACAACCCATTTTTCCTCTTTACTGACACCCCATAAGGCCCATAGACCCTGTCCCCCTGGTTGTTCTATGTCCCCATCTATTTGTCCGACAGTTAAAGCTGCCAGGTCTAATTGGTTGGCTACCTATAAAAGATTTAACCAGATTCCTCTCCCTCTGCCCTATACCCCTTTATGGCACAACCCTGATATTACTATTGATACACATTGGGTTTTTTGGAAATCCTGGGCAGACAGAGGCATTCTCATACTAAAGGACCTGTTAGATCCCAACCTCAAAACTCTTCATACATTTCAGTCCCTCCAACGTATCTGGAATCTTCCCCAGTCAGAGTTTTGGAAATATCTCCAGCTTAGAGCAGCACTCAGAGATGTGCTTCACCCACCGGCATCCCAGGTATGCACCTCAGAGCTGCATATCTGGATACAGCAGCCTATGGGTCTAGCAGGTCATATCCATGCTAAACTGAGAGACACTCTTCCCCAATACTCTGAGAGGGCAAGGCTTAAATGGGAAAAGATGATTCAGACTACTGTTCCTTCCACAGCCTGGGAACAATCTTGGAGGGATACCCATATTTGGCTGACCGTCACTAGATCCAGAATAATACAAAACAAAATAGCCCACTCCTGGTATAAATCCCCATCTGTGCTTTTTACAGCCAAACTTCTGGATTCTGACTCTTGTTGGAGATGTCAGGGCCAAGAGTGGATATTTTGCATATAGTGTGGTCCTGTCCTCAAATACATTCCTTGTGGCAAGGTATCCAAGACACTGCTTGCAAAGTACTGGAGAATCAGATCCCTTTTGGTCTGCTTTTTTATATTTTGGGCATCAGTACCGTGCTCCCCCAAATGACTCCCTCTGAGACTAGATGGCTGGCATTGCTGTCTCTCCAAACCAAGAGAGTTTTGCTATGCAAATGGAAGTCCCCTCTGACGCCTACACTGGCCGAAGTGCTAGTGTCTCTCTCTTCCCTGGCCAAACTGGACAGGATGTCACATCTGCAAAAATAACAAATGACCAAATTTAAACTCTGTAGGACTCCCTACCTAAATTTTCTGAAATTGCAGACCCTGAACGATCCTCAGGTGGGCATTAATTGATCCTCCCTTTAAATGCTTTAAATGATAGGTAAAGGTTTATCTGTTCCATGGTGCCACAGAGGATAGGCAGACCCCTCCTCCCTCCATAGGAATTACCTGTTAGCTCATATAACTCGTGGTACCCATGTCTGTTTCTAGTGCTATGCCTCAGCCTTGGGTTTCCTTTCCTTCATTGTTACCGACTCCCCCCTCCCTTCCCTATGTTCTGTGCTCATCCTGTTTCACTCTAGAAAAAAATACTTCCCTACATTCCTACTGCTCTCTACTATAAGACTTGAGGTGTATTTGTGGGCCTAACCTACACTTGATTCTTTGGGGTATTCTTGCTTCTGTTTTACTGCAGGTTGGTCATCGACTGTGGCAGGATCTGTTTAAAATACCCAGATATCTCCCTGAGGCCTTGAAGAGAGATATGCGGGCTATCACACCTTATTAACTGTTTCCACCTCTGTGTTACCCTTTAAGGGGCTACTCCTTTTGGTGAGTATGACAGTTATTTATGTATATAGTCACTAAAATAATCACTGTGTACTGCCACGGCTTTCTTTTGATTAATTAATGTAACCCCGTATAGTAGTTTGCCTGATGTGAACTTTGTAAGGATAATTAATTTGCCTGTATATGGACAGTCCTGACACTGTCGCAACCTATACTACCCCATGTTCCCTATCCTTTCTTCCTATTTGTCCCTTTCTTTGTCTCTCCCCCTTTCCTCCCCCCCTTTTTTCTTTTTTTTCCTTCTTCTTGTTTTGATTATGTAGCGTACAACACTGTTATGCCGAATGGGCTCTGGCCCTACTGTTTTTTGTATCTTTGTATGTATATGAAAAAATAAAAATGTTATATCAAAAAAATTCAAAAAAATGATTGCGTTACCAGCGTGCATTGTGCAGTTTCTGTGCACGCTCTTAACTTCAACAATTTTTTTATATTTTCATTCCAGATTTTCAGCATTGCCATTTTTGCACACCTCCTTATGAACAGTACAGCTGTCATTTTTCACTTCCTGACCAAAACATGTTTTCATACTTGTGGCGCACAATGGGCATGGTCGCTGTGCGAAATCAACTTTTTGGAACAGCGTAACAAAATCACAATGTCACTGTTCATGAGAAGAGGTCCCAGAATGCCCATGTGGAACATTTGGTGAAAAAAAATTCTCCCAAATGACCACATTTCGGGTGTGCATTGTGCAGTATCTACGCATGCTCATCAGTTTGCAAATTTTTCCTAGTTTCTCTCCAGATTTTCAACATTGCCATTTTTTTTACACCTCCTCATGAACAGTACAGCTGTCATTTTTCCCATCCTACCCGAAATGTGTTTCTGCACCTGTGGCTCCCAGTGGCACAGTTGCTGTGCAAAATCACCTTTCGGGATTGAGTAACGAAATGATAGTGCCGCTGTTCATGAAATGGGGTCCAAAAATGCCAATGTTGAAAATTTGGAGTGAAAATACCAACAAACACCTGGGGCATTAAGGTTTCCAACCATACATCCATCCTGTAGAGACTGACAGGTGTCAAGGACATAACTTGGGTTCGTCTGCCATAATATTCGCAGAATTCTACCCCCACCCTACAGCCACTGACAGGCATTGAGGTGTGCCTTGGGTTCTATCACCCTAACATTCACTCCATTCTCCTATATTTCCTCCATCTCAGCTTATTTTCTTATGGAATGGGGTGAGCATAAGGGCCGACGACCTCAATGCACACCCCAACACCTGTCGCTCTCCGCAGGGTGGGGTGAGGCGGAATGGCGTAAGCATTATGGCTGACCCTGAACCACACTCCCAACTCCTTTCAGTCTCTGGGGGGGTATTAGCGTTACTTCAATATTTCACTGCCATTCCTATCTTGCATTTCTAACTCCTGCACTACCAATGCCAATGCCAGCAAGCCAACATTCGGCATGTTTCCATATTGGTTTTCTCCAGGCAAGCAACTCAGCTCTTAGGGGCATATCCTGTTCGCAAGGATATAGAAACATAGGCTATAGCAACATAGAAAAATGATGGCAGAAGGATACCCAGGGCCCATCGAGATATACCCTGATCAGGCTAAACCCAGCCATCTGTCAGTTGGCTACCAGGGTTTCCTCCATTTTTTTACCTCAACCTCCCCTAGTGGGAGCAGTGCCCCCGACAGCATTGCATAGCCACAGCTTCAATTCTGGCAGGAGCAAGCCCCTGCCCAGCTCAGGTTATGGTGTTGCTGAAACCCGCTGCCAACCCTCCCCAACTGAGATGCACTGCCAAACGGCAGCTCTCTCATCCATGTCCTGTCTCTCAATGTGACTTTCCAAGCTCGCTTCCAAACTCAGATCATCAGTATGGCAACACAAAGCTCTGTTGCTGGGCTATGGTGGCGACTTTAAAGCCTAACATTTAGGGTCAATGAACCTAGTAAAACTGGTAATATTCTGTTCTCTAGTGTTAAAGTTATAGGGCCTTAAAATGCTTCAATTTACACAATGTTGAAATGAAAATTTTAAATTTCCAAACATTTGGAGGCTTCTAACTCAGTCACTTTTAAAGATAGAGATTTGAGACTTGGTACATGGCTGTATGAACCTTGGTAACATCTTCATGCCACATTTGTTTCAGTGTGTACACATACAATTTAAATTAGATGGAAATAACTGAAATCACTATTTTGGTAACATTTCAATAAATTTTCACAGACATTTGCAACATTTTGTGGAAATGAAATCATAATTTTGCTAGAATTTCACCAGTGGAAGATACATTCCACTCAGCTCTAGCTCTAACTCTTCCTGCCAAAGGATCCTGCAGTCCAGTTGCATGATGTGCCCAAGCTTTCACTTCCCAAGTTGCATGCATGCCACATCCATGATGTGCCCTATCTCTTTATCCTCTACTAGCATACATACCACCTCCATGATGTGCTCTAGCTCTCCTTCCTTGAGAAGTGTGCACACTACCTCCATGATATGCCCAAGTTCACAAACTTTCCCTCCCTGAGTAGCATACACACCACTTCCATAATATGTCCTAGCTCTCCCTTCCCAAGTAGGTTGCACATCATCTCCATGACCTACCATAGTGCTCCCTCCCTTAGAAGAGTGTACTGTCTCCATGAAGTGCCCTAGTTCTCCCTTCTTAAGTGGTGTACACACCGACTTCATTATGTGCCCTAGTTGACCCTCTCAGAGGAGTGTGCACACTACCTCCATAATGGTCCCTACCACTCCCTCCCTGAGAAAAATGCATGCCACCTTCATGATATGCTCAAGCTCTCCATCCCCAAGTAGTGTACAGATGCACCTGGACTAAATAATGTGCCTTAGCTCTCCTCCCCCAAGTAATGTGAACACAGTCTCCAAGATTTACCCTAGCTGTACATCTTTGAGGAAGGTACACACTACCTCCAAGATAGACCCTATGTCTCCATCCCTGAGTAGTGTGCAGACCATCTCCATGATGTTCCCTAGATATCCCCCCCCCATGGAGTGTGTGCACCACCTCCACGATGTTCCTTTTCCTATCTCTCACTCCCTAAGGAGTGGGCAAACTATCTCCATGATTTTCGTTAGCTCTCCTTGAGTAGTGTGCGCACCACCTCCATGATATTCCCTAGATCTTCACCCTGAGGAGGGTGCATGCCACCTCTATAATGTGCAGTAACTCTCTCTCCTTGAGTGGTGTACACAAAACCTCCACGATGTGCCCTATCTCCTATGTCCCAAGGAGAATGAACACCACACCCATAATGTAACACAGTTATCCCTCTCTGAGTACGGTGCAAACCACTTCTATTAAGTGCCTTAGTTCTCCCTCCCTCAGGAGAATACACACCATCACCATGATGTTTTCTACCTCTCCCTCCCAATGTTGTGTGCACCCCACCTCCATGATGTGCTTTAACTTCCACTCCTTGAGTAGTGTGCACACAACACCCATGATGTGACTTAGGTGTCATTCCCCAAGAAGTGTTCACATCTAATCCATAATGTGCCCTAACTCTTCCTCTCTATGTATCAATCACACTACCTCTATGATGTGCCCTAGGTGCCCCTCCCCATGTAGTGTACACTCCGTATCCATAATGTGTCTTAGCACTCCTTCATCAAGTAGCGTGCACACCACCTCTGTGATGTGCCCTCTGTGTTCTTCCACAAGTAGTTTACAAACCATCTCTATGATGTTCCCTAGTCCCCCCCCCCCGAGTACCATGCTCACTGCACACCACCGGTATATGTGTTTCCCTCTCACTCACTAAGTAGTGAGCATACTACCGCCATGACATATTCTAGCTCTTCTTACCTGAGGAATGTGCACTCCTTCTCCATTATGTGACCTAGTTCTTACTCCCTGAGTAGCATGAACACAATCTTCATAATGTGCTTTCCTCTTCCTGCCTGAGTAGCATGTATACCACCACCTTGATGTGCACTAGAGGTTGCTCACCAAGAACTGTGTACACCACCTCCATAATGTGCCATAGCTCTCCTTCCCCATGATATATGCACACCACTCATAAGATGAGCCCAAGCTCTCTCTCCATCAGGAGTATGCACCTCTCCTCCCTGGTGTTCCCTCTCTCCCTATGAGGAGTTGGACGCGCCCATGTTGTTTTGCTAGCTCTCCCATGAAGAATGTGCACAGTACCTCCATGATGTACCATATACCTCCCTCCTCCCTCCTGCAGAGGTGCACACCACCTGATTGAGTCTCTAGCTCTTCTACTAAGGAGTGCATGCTCCAGCATCATGATGTTCACTAGCTCTCACTACCCGAGTAGTGTGCATACCACTTCTGTAATGTGTCATAACTCTTTCTCCCTAAGGAGCACACACTCCACTTCCATGATGTGTGCTAGCTCTCCCTCCCAATGTTGTATGCAGACCACCTCTGTTATGTGCTTTAGCTCTCACTCCCTGAGTAGTGTGCACACCACTTCCATGATGTGACCTAGATGTCCCTACAAAATGAGTGTACACACCGGCTCCATGATGTGCCCTAAGTTTCCCTCCCTGTGTACCATAATCACTGCTTACCACCTATAAAATATGCCCTTCCTCTCCCTCACTGAGGACTATACAGATCAGCTCCATGATGTACCCTAGCTCTCCTTACCTGAGGATTGTGCACACCACCTCCATGATGTGACCTAACTGTCCCTACCAAAGGAGTGTACCCACTGGCTCCATGATGTGCCCTAGGTTTCTCTCCCTGATGTACCCTAGCTCTCCTTAACTGAAGATTGTGCACACCATCTCCATGATGTGCCCCGATTCTCCCTCCCTGAGTAGGGTTCACTCCACTTCCATGATGTGCTTTAGTGTCCCTTCCTGAGGAGTGTGCACACATGCTCCATAATATACTCTAGCTATCTGTCCCTGAGGTGTGTACACACCACCTCTGTGATATGCCTACCTCTTCCTGCATGAGTAGCATGCATACCACCTCCATGATGTGCACTAGGTGTCACTCACCAAGAAATGTGTACAGCACCACTGTAATGTGCCCTATCTCTCCCTTTTGATGTAGTGTGTACACCATCTATAAGATGTGCCCAAGCTCTCCCTTCATGAGGAGTGTGCACACTGCCTCCATTATTTGCCCTACCTCTCTCCCTGAGGAGTGTGCACACTAACTCAATGATGTCCTCTAGCTCACCAACCCTAATCTGTGTTCACACTAACTCCATGCTATCCCGTAGCTCCCCTGCCCAAGCAATGTGCAGTCCAGCTCTATATTGTGCCTAGCTTTCCTATCCTGAGTAGTATGGACACAACCTTCATGATGTGCCCCAGCTCTCCCTCTCAGAGGAGTGTAACCACCCCGCTATATGATGAACCCAAAGTGTCCTTCCCCAAGGAGTGTGTACACAGCCACTATTATGTGCTCTAGCTCTCCCTTCCTGAGTAGCGTGTACACCACATTCATTATGTTCCCTTGTTTACTCTCCTCAGAGAGCATTTACTACAGTTCCATTATGTGCCTCAGCTCTCCTTTCCTAAATAGTGTACACACCACCTCCATGATGTGCCCTGGCTCTCCCATCCCAAAGAGTTTGCACACCACCTCCATGTTTGTTTCCTAGATTTGACTGCCCAAGGAGTGTGCCTATCACATCTGTGATGTGCCCTGTCTCACCCTCCCTGAGAAATATGCCTGCCACCTCCATGATGTGCCTTAGCTTTCCCTCCCTGAGTACTGTACACACCATCTCCATATTGTACCCTAGTTCACCCTCACTCAGGAGTGTGCCTGCCTCCTCCAAGATGTACCCTAGCTCACCCTCTCTGAGTAGTGTGAACACCATTCCATGACATGCATAGCTCTACTACCCTGAGTAGTGTACACACCACCTCCATGATTTGTCCTAACTTTCCCTCACTAAAATATTGTGCACACCATCTTCATAATGTGCCTTAGCTATCATTTCCAAAGAAAGGTGCCTACAATCTTCATGATGTTCCTTAGCTCTCCCTTCCTGATTGGTGTGCCTATCACCTCCATGATGTTCAATAACTCTCCCTTCCTGATTGGTGTACCTACCACCTCCATGATATTTGCTAGCTCTCCCTTCCTAGTGAGTGTTCGCAGCACCTCAGTGATGTGCCCTTACTCTCCCTCTCTAATGAGTGTACAGACTACCTCCATGATGTCCCCTAGATTTCCCTCTCTAATGGGTGTGCTGACCACCTCCATGCTGTGCCCTAGCTCTCTTTCTCTAATGAGTCTGCAGACTAACCATGATGAGCCTGAGCTGTCCCTCCTGAAGAAGCATGCACTCCGGCTTCATGATGTGCCCATGGCTCTCCCTCCTTAAGAAGTGTACACACCACCTCCATGTTCTGCACTAGCCCTCCCTCTCCGAGGATCCTCTCCAAGAAGTGCACACACCACCTGTAATGTGTCCTAGCTTCCTTTCCCAGATGAGAGTGTACATCACCTCAATGATGTGCCCTAGTTCTCCCCCGAGGAGTACACACCACCTCCATGAAGTTTTCAAGCTTTCTTTCTCGGAGAAGTGTGCAACCACTTCCAATATGTACCCTAGCCTTCACTTCCTGAGAAGTGTGCACACCACCTCCATGATGTTCCCTAGCTCTCTGTCCCTAATGAGTGTGCACACTATATCCATGATGTTCCCTAGCCCTCCCTAATTGAGAAGTGTGCACACCACCTCCATGATGTTACCTAGCTCTCACATACTGAGAAGTGTGCACATCACCTCTATGATGTTCCCCTCTCTCTGTCCCTAACGAGTGTGCATACCACATCCATGATGTTCCCTAGATCTCTATCCCTAATAATTGTGCACACCACCACCATGATGTTCCCAAACCCTCCCTCCCTCCCTGAGATGTGTGCACACTGCATCCATGATTTTCCCTAGCCCTCTCTCCCTGAGAAGTGTGTACACCACCTCCATGATGTTCCACAGCTCTCTGTCCCTAATGAGTGTGCACACTACATCCATGATGTTCCATAGCTCTCTCCCGAGGAGTGTGCACACCACCCCATTATGCTCCCTAGCTCACCCTCCCAGAGTAGTGTGCACACCATTCCATGACATGCCCCAGATCGTCTGCCCTGAGTAGTGTGCACATCACCTCCATGATTTACCTTTACTCTCCTTCTTTAAAGATTGTGCACACCACCTTCATAATGTACCTTAGCTATCACTCCCAAAGGACAGTGCCTGCAACCTTCGTAATGTGCCCTAGCTATCACTCCCAAAGGACGATGCCTACAACCTTCGTGATGTGCCTTAGCTCACTCTCCCTGAGGAAAGTGCCTACCACCTCCATGATGTTCACTAGCTCCCCCTTCCTGATTGGTGCAGTTACCACCTCCATGATATTCTCTAGCTCTCCCTCCCTGGTGAGTGTTCTCACCACCTCAAGGATGTGCCCTTGCTCTCCCTCTCTAATGAGTGTGCAGACTATCTCCATGATGTCCCCTAGATCTACATCTCTAATGGATATGCAGACTACCTCCATGATGTGCCCTAGATCTCCTTCTCTAATGAGTCTGCAGACTACCTCTACTGTGAGCCTGAGCTGTCCCTCCTGAAGGAGCATGCACTCCGGCTCCATGATGTGCCCTGGTTGTCCCTCCTTAAGGAGTGTACACACCACCTTCATGTTCTGCACTAGCCCCCCCTCTCCAAGAAGTGTATACACCACCTGCATAATGTGTCCTAGCTTCCTCTCCCAAATGAGAGTGTACATCACCTCTATGATGTGCCCTAGCTCTCACGAGAGGTGTATAGACACCACCTTCATGATATTCTCTAGCCTTCTCTCCCTGAGAAGTGTGCACACCACCTCTATGATTTAGTTTTTTTTTTTTGTTTTGTTTTTTTTTAACCAGGTATAGCACACTAAGCTGAAAGCTTTTTTACAGGAGTGACCTGGGAGCACAAGGAGGTTAAGTGACTTGCTCAGGGTCACACAGTATGCAAGTGGAAGCTGTGGGATTCAAACCCAGGTCTGGTCTGCTGGATGTCACCAGATTTGCAGCTCAGAGCCTTAGACCACTGCGCTATACTGCCCGATGATGTTCCCTAGCTGTCTATCCCTAATGAGTGTGCACACTACATCCATGGTAATCCCTAGCTTTCTATCCCTAATGAACGTGCACACTACATCCATAATGTTCCTTAGCCTTCCCTACCTAAGAAGTGGGCACACCACCTCCATGATGTTCCATAGCTCGTCCTCCCTGAGATGTATGCACACTACCTCCATGATGTTCCTTAGCTCTTTGACCCTAATGAGTGTGCACACCACATCCATGATGTTCCCTAGCCCTCCTTCCCTGAGAAGTGTGCACAGCACCTCCATGATGTTCCATACCTCTCTCTCCATGAGAAGTGTGCACACCACCTCCATGATGTTCCATTGCTGTCTGTCCCTAATGAGAGTGCACACTACATCCATGATTTTCCTTAGCCTTCCCTACCTGAGAAGTGTGCATACCACTTCCATGATGTTCCCTAGCCCTCACATCCTTACAAGTGTGCACACCACCTCCATGATGTTCCCTAGCCCTCACATCCTTACAAGTGTGCACACCACCTCCATGATGTTCCCTAGCCCTCACATCCTTACAAGTGTGCACACCACTTCCATGATGTTCCCTAGCCCTCACATCCTTACAAGTGTGCACACCACCTCCATGATGTTCCATTGCTGTCTGTCCCTAATGAGTGTGCACACTACATCCACTGGGGTGTCAAACAGACGAGGCATACTGATGAGTCCTGGTAGGATGAAACACGTGTCTATGTCTTCTGTTAGCACCCTTTGCAAACTGTGTGAGAGGCCTTTTGGCACCATGCAATCTTGCTTAAAGTTGGACCAGCATAACATTCTGTGGTGATTTGCATATGCAGCCCATGATGCTTTGCATTGTGAGGGCATGTGTGATTTTGTATTTTCTTGAAACTTGGCTTCCCAGCCAAATTCCCTTTGGGTAACCTTTGCCTCAGTGTTTACGCATAGAGGTTCTTTGTCTTTAAATAGTTTTTAATTTAATGGGTTCACCACAATATATCCCAGGCACACTGCCTTAGGGGTAGCTGGTCCATTCCACTGGGGTGTCAAACAGATGAGGCATACTGATGAGTCCTGGTAGGATGAAACACGTGTCTATGTCTTCTGTTAGCACCCTTTGCAAACTGTGTGAGAGACCTTTCGGCACCATGCAATTCTGCTTAAAGTTGGACCAGCATAACATTCTGTGGTGATTTGCATATGCAGCCCATGATGCTTTGCATTGTGAGGGCATGTGTGATTTTGTATTTTCTTGAAACTTGGCTTCCCAGCCAAATGCCCTTTGGGGTAACCCTTGCCTCAGTGTTTACGCACAGAGGTTCTTTGTCTTCTACATCCATGATGTTCCCTAACTATCCCTCCCTGGGAAGTGTGAACACCATCTCCATGATGCTCCCAAACTGTACCTCCTCCCTGAGGATTGTGCACACCACCTCCATGATGTTCCCTAGCCCTCCTTCCCTGAGAAGTGTGCTCAGCACTTCCATGATGTTCCATAGCTCTCTCCCCCTAATGAGTGTTTCATTTCATTTCATTTTATTTTTTTACCCGTGTAAGTCTGATGATCAAATCGCCTGTTATCACAGATGACAAGCAATACATGAAACAAAAAACAATAACAAGTACAATGCATAAATACAATTCACATATAAATATTTAACAAGTGCACACTACTTCCATGATGTTCCCTAACCATCCCTCCCTGAGAAGTGTGCACACCACCTCCATGATGTTCCCTTGCTCCCTGTCCCTAATGAGTGTGCACACTACATCCATGAAGTTCTCTAGCTCTCTATCTCTAATGAGTGTGCACACCACCTCCATTATGTTCCCTAGCCCTCCCTCCCTGAGAAGTGTGCACACCACCTCCATGATGTTCCCTTGCTCCCTGTCCCTAATGAGTGTGCACACCACCTCCATTATGTTCCCTAGCCCGCCCTATCTGAGAAATATGCACACCACCTCTATGATGTTCCCTAACCATCCCTCCCTGAGAAGTGTGCACACCACCTCCACGATGTTCACTAACTCTCCCTCCCTTCCTGAGAAATATGCACACCACCTCCATGATGTTCCCTTGCTCCCTGTCCCTAATGAGTGTGCACACTACATCCATGAAGTTCTCTAGCTCTCTATCCCTAATGAGTGTGCACACCACCTCCATTATGTTTCCTAGCCCTCCCTCCCTGAGAAGTGTGCAAACCACCTCCATGATGTTCCATAGTTCTCTGTTCCTAATGAGTGTGCACAGTACATCCATGATGTTCCATTTCCCTCCCACCCTGAGAAGTGTGCACACCACCTCCATGATGTTCCATTGCTCTCTGTTCCTAATGAGTGTACACAATAATCCATGATGTTCTGTAGCTCTCCCCAAGGAGTGTACACACTACCCCACCCCATGATGTTCCCTAGCCCTCCCTACCTAAGAGCTGTGCACACCACCTCCATGATGTTCCATTGCTGTCTGTCCCTAATGAGTGTGCACACTACATCCATGATGTTCCCTAACCATCCCTCCCTGGGAAGTGTGAACACCACTTCCATGATGTTCCCAAACCATCCCTCACTCCCTGGGAAGTGTGCGCACAACCTCCATGATGTTCCCTAGCCCTCCTTCCCTAAGATGTGTGCACAGCACCTCCATGATGTTCCCTAGCCCTCCCTCCTGGAAGAGTGTAAACACCACCTCCATTATATTCCCTAGCCCTCCCTACCTGAGAAGTGTGCACACCACAGCTCTGATGTTCCCTAACCGTCCCTCCCTGAGAAGGGTGCACACCACCTCCATGATGTTCTCTAGACCTCCCTCCCGGAGGATTTTAAACACCACCTCCATTATGTTCCCTAGCCCGCCCTATCTGAGAAGTGTGCACACCACAGCTATGATGTTCCGTAACCATCCCTCCCTGAGAAGTGTGCACACCACCTCCATTATGTTCCCTAGCCTGCCCTATCTGAGAAATATGCACACCACCTCTATGATGTTCCCTAACCATCCCTCCCTGAGAAGTGTGCACACCACCTCCATGATGTTCCCTAACTTTCCCTCCCTCCCTGAGAAATATGCACACCACCTCCATGATGTTCCCTTGCTCCCTGTCCCTAATGAGTGTGCACACTACATCCATGAAGTTCTCTAGCTCTCTATCCCTAATGAGTGTGCACACCACCTCCATTATGTTCCCTAGCCCTTCCTCCCTGAGAAGTGTGCAGACCACCTCCATGATGTTCCATAGTTCTCTGTTCCTAATGAGTGTGCACAGTACATCCATGATGTTCCATTGCCCTCCACCCTGAGAAGTGTGCACACCACCACCATGATGTTTTTCAAAGTCTCTGTCCCTAATGGGTGTGCACACTACATCCATGATGTGTCTTAGTGGTCCCTCCCTGATGAAAACATACACTACCTCCATGATGTGCCCTAACTGTTTCTGTCTGAGCACCATCTACACCACTTCCATGATGTGCCCTAACTGTTTCTGTCTGAGCACCATCTACACCACTTCCATGATGTGCCCTATCTCTCCCTCCCGCAGGAGTCTGTGCACCACCTCCATGATGCGTTCTAGCCTTGATCCTGATTCATTCTTAGTGCACGATCCATAAAGTGGGATGGGATATGTATGATTTGAGCACATCCTGGCTGTGTCTGCATGCCTCTGCACCTTGATTCCTTTCTGCACTGGATGGAATGCACATGTCCTGCCCTCCAACCTCCATGAGTATAGAGCATTATATGAGTGCAAGGGGCATGGGGGAAAACTGTGCTGGCACTGGGCATCCAATTTGATGCCTTGGCCAACACCTTTCTGGATCCCAAGTCCTGCACAAAGAAGGGGCTGGTGTAGCAATACTTCCACATCCCTGCAGAGACCATTATGTCTTTCCCAGTCATACCTTCCATTGCCAGAATGTTTCACAACCCTCCCTACCTGCACAGAAGTCAGGGTGCAGGAAGCATGATCCACCTAAATTTGACAATCATGGCAAAGGGTACTGGACCAAGTTGTTAAATGTGTCAGTGCAGATTGTGTGATGGAGACTGATATGCACTTGATACTGAGCTGAGAGCATACCAAATTAATTTGACTTTCATTGTTTATTTGCTTATTTTACAACTTATTTACCCAGGATATCCCAGCTGAGATGTAACATCTCATTTTCAGTGGGGTCCTGCTTCAACTCATTTCCACAGCTGAGCAAACTGGAACACTGAGAGTTTAGCTGACTTGCCAAAGATCACACAGTAAGCATTTGGCTCTGATTGGGCTTGGACCTGTGAGCTGACTCAAGCTTTGAATAAGGGGCCCTATATACAGTCACAAATATGTACTGCAAGGTGGTCTCAAGAACCATGATCTGGCATACTTCTGCATTGTGCCCCATTGTGCTATAGACAAAGGAGTCATAAACCTTTCTGTGTGTGCTATCACATTGGTCAGTACAACAGAACAGAAAGGGAGCAGGGGGAAGCATTCCCTCCCATAGTATATACATGAATTGAAACATTCTATGCTTAACTTTATTCAAAATGATCACCTCGAGCTGAATGAGTGAAAGAGGGCACCTGTATGCATGAAGGGGCATATTCACAGTGGCTCTCTGGTACCCTCACTCCATGGTTGGAAGGTACAATGACCCAGCCACAAATGAACTGCTAAACGCAGTTCTTCAATGAATCACTTGTGAGTTGGAACATCCATTCTGGCAGGGGATGGGTTAGGTGTGCACAGTGCTGCCAACAGGTGCGAAGATGGGAGCAAGTCTAGGGAAAGGTAAGTCACTGGAAACCGGGGAATTGCAACAATGACTGGAAGGAATTTGGTGCTACTGGACCAACCTGGAGATTGGCAAGGGACGGGATAACTGACAGAGCTCCTGGCCAGAAAACAGCCCAAAGGTACAGGGTGCTGGGGGTTGGGTGAAAGACTTTGGTTATATCACTGTGTGCCAGGGAGCTGGCCATGGTATGACAACCTTGTGCCTGTTGCCGTGCCATGTGCTGACCCCTACAGCAGTCGTAATCTAGCATGCCAGTAATCACACAGCCTATGTGCCACCACTAATGACTGGATTAATGACTTGAATATTAAGGGTTAGCAGCACTGTTGTAGAGGAAAATCCACCCCCTGCTGAAAGCGTCGACCATTGGTGTATGTCGTAATTTTGGCAGGTGGTGGAATAATGAGCCTCTGTTCAGCCCTGAAGCCAGCCACTCACTCCTGTAACTGTCAGGTGTTTAGCAGTGAAGTAGTAGAGCCTTAACAACTAGGGCAGTTTGTCCTCTGTCACATCTAAAAAAAAATCTTTAAATTACTGGTGATGTTTTCCAGGGATGGAAGTCTACCCCTCAAGGTGTTACAGTATCCGTTGCTTCTTTTTGTAGTTGGAGAGACCATTTCAAGGTCACTAAAATCATTAGCCCCTGGGAATGTTTATTTTTATTCTGGGTCTGGTAAATAAAGTATTAATGGCTTTTTAATGACATGTTGGACATACTTGAATGTCCAGAGATCTAATGTCGCATCCTGCAATGTCATTATCTGGATTAATTATCAATAGCAGGCAGATATCATTAGGGAGATATGAAAATGAGAATGGTAATAAATTAAATTTAACAGCACAGATGCCCTCAAAATTGCAAAACAAAACAAAAAGAAAACAAAACTGGGTGATGGTGTTTTCAGAAACCCCAAATGTTGTACCTATGAAGGTTATTTGATTTATTTAAGAATTTCACCAGGAAGGCATACTGAGCAAAAATAGCTCATGTCCAGATGCGTTCTGGGAGGGAAGGGGAAGTGGAGTTTAGCAGGTACAATAGTACATGAATACATTTCAAACAAGGTAAAACAATGGCAGTAAAACAACACAGGCAGCTACTAGTGATCAGTACAGGAAGTGTAACAAGTCGAGATTCATCCACAAAATTGTACAAAATTGTACAATGGTCCTCCAACTCATGTCTATGTTGGGCCTGTCACAGGTAGTTACCTCTGCTACCCATATAGGGGGACACTCTTTAGACCTGGTGTTCACACTGGATTTGGATGTTACCCATCTGGGGGTGGAACCAAATGTGTGGACAGACTATCACACCATAAGATTCAGTTTTGGGGCACCCCCTAATAGGCCTGCCTCTACGGAGATGGTCCAGTATAGCCCCTTTAAGGAGAGTAAACCCAGAGGGCCTATTAAGTACTGGACCCTATCGGTGTTTTGGGTGTGAGCATGAGTCCAGGAGACCTTGTTCTTGCCTATAATAAGGCAGTGAGCAGGGCCTTGGACAAATTGCTCTGTTCATGTTTGCCCACTACTCCAGTGCCCAAAGACTCATGGTTTGATGAGTCTTTGAAGCTGAACTGAGGAGAGAAAGGCCAGAGAGGGGCCTGGTGGAAATCTTGCTTGGATGCTGACAAACTTAGATTGATGGATCGTTCGTTATCTATCAATCAGCAATAACCCGTAAGAGGCAGAATTCCTGTCCAGGAGATTGCTGCGTGCGTAACCGACCAGCTCAACTCTTTCAGACTGTTGACAGACTGTGCAATCCACTTGTCTACAGTCTCAAGAGATTTTCAAGTAAAGTGTGATGAGCTTGCTCTCGGTTTTTCGCTGATAAGGTTGCCAGCATTAGGTTGGATATCGGCCAGGCTCGCTCTTTAAGGGTTTGCAGTGATCGGCAGGGGGAAACAAACACCTGTGTTGCCTGGTTTGACTTTGGTAGGTCGGAGTTCATGGATATTGTGAGGATTGTCCAGATTGTATGCGTCCAACCAGCTGTGGTTGGATCAGGCCCTACGCCTCTATTGATTAGCGTAGCTACTATCTGTCCGACCATTGCTGAAATTGTTTGAAATCTTCTGGAGCAGGGATCTTTCCTGATCCCCTAAAGGAGGCGTCATTCACCACCTCCCAAAAACCTTCATTGAACCCAAACTGTCCAGCTAACTACAGATCTGTCTCTAACCTGCCTTTTGGGTAAGGTTATTGAAAAGGTGGTTGCACTGCAACTGGACGACCATATCACAAATCACAATGTCTATGATACTCTCCAATCGGGATTTAGGAAAAGACATAGTACTGAGACTGCCCTTGTCCGGGTTCTAAATGATCTCCTGATAGCGAGAGATCGAAAGGCGTGTACTATTCTAGTCCTTCTTGATCTCTCTGCAGCATTCGACACTGTGGACCATGATGTGCTTTTGGAATGCCTGCGGTTTTACTGTGGACTGTCTGGTACAGTTCTGCAGTGGTTTCAATCTTTTCTCACGGGGCGGAGACAGAGGGTTATCACCGGAATTTATTCCTCTGATGCCTTCTCTCTGCCCTGTGGGGTTCCGCAGGGCTCCATTTTAGCACCCATGTTGTTCGCTGTCTATATGCTGCCATTGGGAGACATTATTAGGCAATACAGCTTGGGTTTTCACTGCTATGCAGATGATACCCAGCTGTATTTGTCTTTAGTCCCGGACAGGAAGATGCAGTATCTATACTTAACAGCTGTCTATCCGAGATCAAGGGATTGGATGAGTGCCAGCTGGCTGAGGTTAAACCGGATAAGACTGAGGTGTGGTGGTGGACCCAGGTCACCTTGAGGTGGGTTGTAGGGCTGGGCTTCCTTCGGGCATATGGATCGATGGTGCCCAGCTCCCAACCTCAGACCTGGTGCGTAACCTGGGCGTTATTATTGATGATGGTTTGACCCTGAAGATTCAGGTGTCATCCATTGTCAAATCTTCCTTTTATCATCTTAGGAATATCGCTCGGGTGAAACACCTGGTTCCTCCAGCTGACCTTCCGGTATTGGTCCATGCCTTTGTTACCTCTCGCCTTGATTACTGCAATGCCCTGTACCTAGGGCTACCAGGGGTTGATATCTGCCACTTGCAGCTGGTGCAGAACGCAGCAGCCAGGCTTTTGACTGGGACATCTATGAGAAGTCATATTATGCCTGTGCTGCGTGAACTGCACTGGCTGCCGGTTCAATGGCGGATTACCTTTAAGGTCAGGTTACTGACCTATAAAGCCCTACACGAACAGGGACCACGGTATCTTCAAGATCTCCTTGTTCCCTACTGTCCCTCGCTTTCGCTCCGCTCCGCTGGACTCAGGGATTGCTAGAGGTTCCCAGGGTCCGTTTAAAACTTCTGGAGCTCAGGCATTTTCTTATGCTGCCCCTCCCCTGTGGAATTCTCTAACTCGTCGGATACGAGGCTGCCTGACTGTTGAGAGTTTTAAGTTAGAATTAAAAACATATTTATTTAAACAGGCATATGGAGAGTGATTTTATTGTAATCATATTGTCATTTGTTGTTGTATGTTATATGTATGTATTTTAATTATTTTATCTGTACAGCGCTTTGGTTTTGAAAAGCGATTTAAAAATAAATTTTACTTACTTACTTACTTACTTACATAGGAGTAAGCACAACATTTAAATACAGCAGAGAGTACTAGGAAGTGCATTCAGACAAGAGAGCAGGATAAGTAGGCAAAGTAAGTTAGAATTAGGAGAGGCAGAGTGCAAAAGTGCTATGATGGACAGGCAAATGAACCATGATAAGATGAAATAAAAACATGGGGATAGGAGTAAGGGGGGATCAGAGAAGGGAGGGGGTCAGTAAGTATTGACAAGAGCATGAAGGAGCTGTGAAATCACATAGGGAAGAGAGTGATTTGTGTGAGGTGGCATTGCAGATGTGAGAGGGGAGGCAATTCCAAAGTTTAAGACAGTGGAAAGAAAAGGCGGACTGGCCAGCAGAGGTGGAATGGAGGGAGATTTTGAAAGAGCGAGAATCAGTGTTACCGAGGGAGTAGGTGCTCTGGAAGGAAGCATGCATGGGAGAAGAAAGATAAGGGGGGAGTTTACCAGTCCAGAATTTGGCCATGAAGGTAGCAGTATGGGACCGGCATCTGGATTCCAAGGATGGGAGGGACAGGGCTTTGTAAAAATCACAGTGGTGAGTTCGAGGGGGGAAGGAAAGGCCGAAGTCACAGAAAGAGTTAAAGAGGGTGTCCAGTCTGGCCAACATAGTTTGAGGGGCAGCACTGCAGACTATGTCAGCATAGTCAAAGGTGGGGAGGATAATTTTCTGCACAATTGCTCAATAGGCAGATTGAGGAATGCAATCCCTGTTTCTATATAAAGCACCAAGCTTGGGGTGTAAGCTCTTCTGGATTGCATTCAAATGTGCTGAAAAGTCCAAATGGTGGTCTAGCCAGACCCCTAGATATCTGAAGGTGGTGATATTTTCAATGAGGGTGCCATCCAGGATGTGGAAGGCGAGGGGTGGAATTAGGTTTAGATAGACTCTGTCTAGTGCTGAAGGACATAGAGACTGTTTTCTCGGTGTTCAGGAATGACTGGTTAGACTGCAACCATTGCTGGACCTTGTTGAAGTCATGTTGCAGTCTTGTCTCAGCATCAGTGTGTGAGGTGCTAGACATTTAAAGAACAGTTTTCCACATACATGTGAATTTCGGAAGTGGAGCAGGCAGAAGGAAGATCATTGAGGAAAATGGAGAATAATATGGGGCCAAGCACTGAGCCTTGTGGGACACCAGTTGTGATGGGGATGGGAGAGGGAGGAGGCAATCTTGACTGATTGGGATCTGCCTGTCGGATAGGACAGAAACCACACTGTGGCTGAGGAGTTTAGCCTGGCATCAGTGAGTATTTGGAGAAGGAGGGAGTGAGATACTGTGTTAAAGGCTTTTGCCAAATCAACAAATATGGCAGAGGTAACATCCCTGATCCATATTTGTGACTATGGAATCACTGAGATGTAAGAGGGAGGTGATTATGGAATGGGACTTGTGGAAATCAGACTGGAAAGGGGTGAAAAATGAGGTGTTGTCAAGGTAAGGGGTGAGCTGAGTGAGGGCAATCTGTTCTTGGAGCTTAGCTAAAACATGAAGTAAGGAGATAGGGTAGTAGTTTCCTGGGCTAGAGGGATCACCTCCTTTGGGGAGAGGAATAACAGTGGAGTGTTTCCAGGTTGAGGGGACTGAGACAGGGTAAAGGATAGGTTGAGAAGGGAAGCCAAGGGGCAGCTATAGCAGAGGCGGAGAGATAGAGCAGATTTGGATCAAGGCCTTCTAGGCTCTTATCCTTGGAGGGGTTCAAGGCAAGGAGGGCTTTTAGAGTATAATATGGTGAAATGAGGGAGAAAGAGATAGGAGGGGTGGCAGAGTTTGTAGAGAGTAGGGGGTCTCGGGATGCAGTGGACTATACGTGGGGAGAGTGGAGAGTAGAGGGTTATATGGAATGGACTGACACAAAATATTCTAATTTATCTTCAAGTGTGAGAGGGCCTGGACAATAACTCATGTGGCAGAGCCACAAGTAAGTTATGAAAGTCCTGCCCCCTCACAAGTAATGATAAACCATGTATTTTTAGTCAGCCCATTGATTATTTGAGTTATACAACATCAGTTTACTAGTTATTGCTTTTAAATCTGCTGTTTGTATAAAGGTTTACCTGTTTCTTGTTAAATTCAACTGCTGGCTTCATGTGCTGTACATTGTTATTGTGATGTCATCAGCACTGAGAAAGCTGCTCTTTGATTGGTTCAATATTCCATTGTAATGTACAGTACCTAAGCTTCAAGGTATTAACGATGACAACACTAACAGTATGACTTCATGATATCCTGAGGTTAGACAGAATAATATCACTTATATTCTCATTTCTACCTCCATTGGTGTTGTGTAAATCAGGTTATCTAATTTGCATTGGGTATTTTGATTGGTTAAATAGCAAAACAACTTTATAATTGAGATTTCATTTGCAAATGCCACAGCAGCAGTCTACAAAGTGATAAAAATTTCTGTCCGCTTGAGGAGTCAGGTGAGAGGCAGAAAAAAAAAAAAGAGTTCTGCTTTGTGCATCTTTTTAAAACAAAATGTTGAAATAAGATATTCTGGTCTTTAGGGGTAAGTGTCCCTTATCTGAGGTGAAAAAACATTATCATTCCAGCATTGTTTTTTTAAGACATGTTCTAGAACAGTTAGAAGTCCTGAAACTGCACTTAAAATGCTGTTATTTTTACTGGCCTCCAGTCACCCTGTGCAGTATGCAAAAAAGTGCCATTACATGTTCCTGTCAGGAACATGTGATGTGTTAGTTTACTATATATATATATATATATATATCTATAGATATATATATATCTATATATATATATATCTATATATATATATATATATATATATGTTCCTGCTGAGAATAGAACCTTGATCACCTGCTTCCCAGCTTGTGACTAAGTGTCCAATCGAAAAAGCAGCCAATGATACATGCAAATTTGCACATATCCTGGCCACAGTTATCCACACCCCAATGCCTGTCCACATCGGATGGCATTTACTACCCCCCACATGCTGCTTTCTGTGAGTGCAGAGCTTCAATAGGGTAGGGAGGGAGAGAGGGATGCCATATAATGGGCATCCAATCAGGTGACCAGCTTGGTTCTTTAGTGGATCCCTATTCTGAATGGAGTGGGGATTACAGCACTTCTCCAGGGACTGCCGTATCCCTGTAGGGGACACTACTGTATATTTTAAAACAAATCATTGCATGCCAGAGTGACCCCTAGTCCTCCATTTCTATTCAAAGGGCTAGGGTGGGTCGAGTGCAGGCCAGTCGGGCCCTTGAGGATTTTTTCAACTGGGAAGCCGGTACATGATATGGCAGGATCTTTGTGCCCTCTGCCAGGCAGTCATGCTGCTGACTTCTGTTTGTGAATACTTCTTTAGCATGCCCACACCCCAATGGCTGCTACCTAATATGACCGGTGTGAAGTTCCACAACTGAACACCTTGGGCTGGATTTCCATATGACTGACACTGACGCAAGCCCTGTGTGCATAAAATATATGGCGCACTGGTTTTGTGGCACCCTAGAGGGATTTTCCACTCCTTGCAGCAAATTGACGCTCACTTGGCCAGCTATCTGTGGTATAGCCTGCATCATTTGTAGCATGCAGCTGAACTTTGTAGCAAGATGCTGGAAAATGGGTAAACTGTGGAAAATGCACCCAACATTTTTAAATCAAGTGCAATTACTGCATTCAGCAATGCTGCAGCTGTGGTGATGCAAGGATTTGACACAGCGCTTGACGCAGGCACTGTGTCACCCTTTGAAAATCCAGCCCCTTACGCACCTGGGTACTTTCATTTCATAAGGGGACCGAAGGAGGGAGGGGGTATCAGTGGACTACCAGGGTAATTTCATTTCACAATGTGGATCTGGGCAGGGGGGCATGAAAGGCTTAATGTTGACAGTAAGCAATGACAGGGCAAGGGTGTATGCTGAATTAATTCATGCCTTGGTTGCAGAGTAAGGTACAAGATCAGTGGCTGAGTGCTTTATGCAGCTAGGGTGTGCATTTATTCCGAATACACCTAAGCCCGGGAA
The DNA here is from genome assembly GCA_016271365.2 of Neoceratodus forsteri. Classification (NCBI taxonomy): domain Eukaryota; kingdom Metazoa; phylum Chordata; order Ceratodontiformes; family Ceratodontidae; genus Neoceratodus; species Neoceratodus forsteri. Next base: position 39,854,176 of record CM028134.1, read on the forward strand.
TGGCTTATTGCACTTATATGTAAATATGTAAATAAAACAAAGAAACACTGTTGTCAATAGTGTTGTCTATTGGGTAGTATTAGGCCTTGTAGGCCATCGAGACTACCCCTTCCCCATACACACTTCTCAGTGGCAGGATTCTGTTTTTGTTAAACCCATTAAAATGTCTAGTTTTTGTTGTTTTAAATGTCTTTGGTTTATTATTCACCAAAGTCTGGCAAGGAGTTTCAAATCCTGACTACTGATTGTGAATATAAATTTTTCCTTTTATCCGTGTTAAACTTTCAGCTTTTCATGTGTTTATTGTGGCCTCTCAAGTTATGTATAACCCTGTTGTATTTAAAGGGGACAGAAAATGTGTTGTAATTGGCAGAAGTTAGTAATGTTTCTATTTACAGAAAGCAAATTTATTCCTCCACATGATCCATTTAAATTTACCTGAATAAACATTAATGTCAAAAACTGTGTTTTTCAAGTTTTCTTTTTATGGATAACATTCTGCACAGTTCTCTTCATGGAACCAATAATTTGGAGTTTTTACTATGTCATAGTTTGTGTACAGAATGCTAAACATGAACTGTTAACCTATCAGAACCATGCTTAGAATTCTGTGCACAAACCACGACATAGCTAAAACTTAAGGGGCAAGATTCACTAAAAATTGCAAAGTGGAACGCAAAATATTGCATTGTGCTTTGCAGTTGCCCAGGTGCCAGAAATTGCTATTCACAGTTGAATACCACTTTCTGCTATTTGACTGTGAATAGGGGTGGTCCCAGGGAGCAGTAACCCCAGTACTGCCATCGCTACCCAGTAGCGCTGCCCCAACACGCAGTGAGAAGCATGGGCCGGCAAGGAATAGTGCAGGGGCGATTCCGATTCAGGAAAGTGGCCATGTAAATGAGCCCATTGGGCATACAAGGCACTAGAGGGCCATTTGCATGCCCATTATGGGCCCATTTACATAGCCTGTGGGTGTTCTAGCACCCCCCCCAGCCCTGCCCGATGCAGTGCTCCCCCAACTGCCGATCACCGCCTGATACAAAATGAAGAAATTCCCTGGTGGTCTAGTTGTCCCTTCCTGTCCCTGATCACTGTTCCCTTATAATAAAAAGTATTCCTTTGTAGTCTAGTGGTCCCTCCCTCGTTTGCTGATCATCTCCCCGTTGAAAATAACATATGTCCCTCGTAGTCTAGTGGTCCCTCCACCTCTCCCATTCTCCGATTGCCATCCTGATGTAGTAAAATTATGTCCCTGGCAGTCTAGTGGTCTCTCCACCTCTCCCATTCTCCGATTGCCATCCTGATGTAGTAAAATTATGTCCCTGGCAGTCTAATGTCCCTTTCCCCTACCCCATCCATTCCCCGATTGCCATCCCAATGTAGTGAAAGTAAGCTCTGGTAGTCTAGTGGTCTCTCTCCATCCCCCGGTCTCCGATTGCCGGCCCATTGTAGTCAAATTCTTTCCTGGTAGTCTAGTAGTCCCTTCCCCCTTCCCTTTGCACTGATCACTATATCGCTATAGTATAATTATATTCCTGGTAGTCTAGTGGTCCCCCCACCCTAGCCCTGATCCCACCCTGCTACAAATTGAAGAAGTTCCCTGGTGGCTAATGGTCTCTCCCCCCAACTGATCCCTCACCCAATATATGAAAAAAGTGCTCCTGGCATCCAGTCAATCCCCCTTATCCTGATCCCCTGCAAAGTCATGTGTAACATCACCCTGCTGGTCCAGTGGCCCCCCTTCCTTCCTTCTAGCCTGATCCCCTGTATAAGTGATGTAACCCATGCCCTGTTGGTCAAGTGGACCACCACCCTGGCAGGCAGTAACCCACCACACCGCTCCCCTCATCACGACCGCAGCTGGTGACAAGCACAGTCCTCCTCTCACCACCATGGCTGGCTGCCAAGTGAGCTCTCAATGAGTGCGTACTGTATACAGTACACGCTCATTAACACTGATTGACAACTGCTGCCGAGGATACTGGTTTGACAATGGGGGAGTAACTGAATGAACAGAAGTAGCTCTAAGCCACATCCTTGCTGAATCACCTCTAGAACCCCCAGCATCTGTCGTGATCTCCCTCCATTTTCCTAGAAAGAAAGGCTAGAGGTAAGGGAAGAGAGTCAAAAGGCACCGGCAGTGGCAGGTGCTCCAGTAATGTTCTGTGCTTTTGTGAGGTGAGCATGGGCACCAGAATGTATGCTTGTAGCCTGGGAGGTAGAGGGCTGAGGCCTCTGTGACCTACAGATGGGGCCTTTGGAATAACCTCTGCCAGGATGGGCATAGGGCCTACGAAAAGAACTACAACCCCTTCAGCTTGGTTTGGAGTTTAAAGTATGCAGGGACCCGAGAGCCATTCTTGAAGTCTGCACATCCCTTAAAGTATTTTCAACATCATCTCCAATTAACTGCTTTCCTCTTAAAGGAACATTCATTACTGATTGTTGCACATCAGAGGAAAAAACAGGCAATCTAAGACAGGAGTGGCATCTAATGCACATTCTTGAGGCAGCAGAATTAGAGGTGTCATAGGCTAACCTTAGGAGATGATTACCAGCCTCTTGGCCTTTGGCAATTGTTTGCTGAGCCAGTATTATATCCTGGCAATGTTCTCAGTCAGAGTGGCCATAGTTTTCCATAGACAATGCTAATATTTGATCACGTATGCCAGATAGTTTGCAATCCTTAGGTCAAGGGTAGCTGAAGCAAAACTCCTATTACCCAGGATATCCAACATCCATAACTTCTTGTCTGGGGCAGGGATCTCAAGTGTTTAGGCACTTTAGATCTATCATGAGTCACCATGATTATCACAGAGTCTGTTTCAGGCTGTGATAAATAATATGGCTTAGCAGTGGGGGCAGGATGTTGTTTATCTGCCTCCCTAGGAACGGCAGCCTGCTGTGCAGGCCTAGGCCAGGCAGTCAGTATAGCATCCTCTAGAGCTGAGTGCACTGGAGGGATAATCACTGTAGGAGAGGCTGAGACTTCCAAGAACTCGTAAAGATTTCTCTTGGAAGAATCCCTTTCCTCAGCTTAGAACCCCAGTTTTGCCTGTACCTGTTTAAGGAAGGCCTGAAAGGAGGTATCTTCAGGGAGGATCTTGGTGTATTCACCACACTCCCTTCAGAGCAGGAAGACAGAATGCAGCTTAATCCAGCCACATCTATAATCTCCTCTTCCATGGCTTCTTCCTCATCTTCTGGATTTATATTCCATGAGTCTCTATTTCCTTTACACACACAAGGTGTGCAATACCACATAAACCATGAGTGCGAAACACAAGTGTTTTTTTTATCACTGAGGATGTGTAAAAAAATTAATAATGCAACACCCCGTACTTATTTTATGTAATTGCTGGGTGGTTTAGTGCTGTCTGATAAGATAAAAATGGCTGTTGCCCTTTCGGTGGAATTTCATTTCTATGAGTGTGAGGCTTTCACTTTCAGTTTGACTGCCTTACACCCACCACGCCATAATAAGCATCCAGTTATTACAGAATGGAACCTGATTATTACGGCATTCGAAAGTGGTGTCAGTCCAGTCGATAAATGGTCTCACCAGTAATTATATTCCATTTACTGTTCTTTAGAACTGCGCGTAATGCAAAGTTCCACTGCACTCCGTAGGCCTAGGGAAGAACTACTACAGTACAAGCCACAGATAACATCTGATAGCACACCTCTGGTAGTAACCTACAACCCAGAACTGGAAAAAACTATGGAAAATAATTAATGATCTACAGCCACTACTGTCTGATGATTGGACTCTAAAAAAATATATTTCCCACTCCATCACTGCTTGCCTTCTGCCAGCCACCAAACCTGAAGCAGAAACTGGTGCAAAGCAAACTTCCCTCTGAGCGCCTACTAGGTGACAAAGGTACAAAATCATGCAAAGCACCTCACTGCAAACTTTGTACACATATCTCTCCTAAGACATGTGTCAGTCATAATGGAAAAACATTTACAATCCAAAACTCGTATACATGTTCTTCTAGCAACGCAGTATACATGATACAATGCAGAAAATGTGAGGAAGGAATGTGGTTGGTGAAACCAGACAGGAACTCGAAACAAGAATGAATCACCACAGATTCAGTTACCCATAAAAATGAAAATACGCCAGTAGGGGAACATTTTTCTAGACCAGATCACTCCACCAGTGATTTTACTGTCAGAGTGTTAAAAGGGAACTTCAAAAACAATGATGCAATATTTTGACACTAAAGAAAAAGGACTTAATAAAGATGTTTTTTTAATACACTACCAGTGATTATGCTTAAAGCAGTGCTTCAGAGTTTCATTTTAAATCCTCACATCAGCACCCTCTGACTCTTTTACCAGGTACCTTCTTAAGACAATGGTATTTATTTTCTTTCTGTCTTGACTTTTTAGAAATGTTAATTATTGGTCCAGAGTCAGAGTACAATTAAGCAGCCCTTTGATCCTACAAGTTGATCTCTCCAACAAACACACTCCAGTGAAAATTAGTCTTCCTGTTTGTAAGAGGTGCAAACTGACTGCAATGCTTTGATCTGTAAACTGCTATACTAGGTTTTGAATCCACATCCAACCTTTATATCTGTCATACTGCTCAGCTGTTTTCACTTTGACCTGATGAGAGTTTTATCTCTCAAAAACTAGTCTTAAAAATAATTTTGTTAGTCCAATAAAAGGTATCACCTGCAACATATTTGTTGTGTTTTTTTCTCTACATTTTGCACCTATGAAATTCCAAGATTTGCCTGAGTTGCAGGTGTGACTTTTCTACATTTAAAAGGAAGCCCGACTTTTACAAGATGCTCTCTACTGCCTGAACTGAGCGTTGAGCTTTGTTATTTGTTTTTCCACACACTGTTTTTGGGAAACAGTCAACAGTGTTTTTCTAGTTTCACGATTTTACTTCTTCGACCATAGGTCTTTACAAAATTATAAGATTAAAATCAACAATTAAGTAATTAGTGACATCCAAGACTCAGTTGATAAGAAGATGGTAGTGGGTGCTGTGTTTGTAGACCTGACAAAAGCTTTTGATGCACTTAATCATGGGATACTAATGGAGAAACTCAAAGATCTGGGCATCTCTGGGCCTGCAGTAAGGTGGTTCAGAGATTACCAAACAGACAGAATGCAACAAGGTACATTAAATTCATATAGTTCCAACTATCTGCCATTAAAGTTAGGAGTCCCACAAGGGCCCATTTTAGGACTACTATTGTTTAATATCTACTTGAACTCATTACAGACATATAGACCATATGTAAAGTATCACCTTTATGCAGATGATATGATTCTATATGCCACTGGGAGATCATTCACTCAGGTTCTGGAAACCCTGCAGGAAACTTTTAATTTGCTGCAGGATTTCCTTTATAGGCATAAACTGGTGTTAAATTCCAAAAATTCTAAAGTTATGACATTTGGTAATTCTAGTAGAGCATCATCCCCTAATGAAAGCTTGGACATTGTTACATTTTCCAGGGACAGACTGGAACAGGTCATATCCTATAAATATCTAGACCTTTATGGATAGATGAGAGTTTCCACTGGGATATGCATATTGCTCAAACTGTTAACAGTATAAATAGGAAATCGGGGGTGCTATATCATGGTAAAAAAATAATTGCATATAGACACTAAAGCTAGAATTGTGGAGGCCATGTATGTGCCTATTATAGATTATGGAGGCATTATCTATGGGGGGCAGCAGGTACAGAGTTGTATAAATTAGAATAGGTTAGCTAGATATGTGTTAGACAACCCAAGTAAAATACAACACTTCGGTAAGACTGGAAGATTGCAGAAAACTGCATATTTTAGGAACGATGGCTAAAGCCTATAAAAACTTTTGCCAAATTACATACCGGAAAAAAAATGGTAACCAGAGTAAGAAGACCAAACTTAAGATCATCTTTGGGCATTGAATTCTGTGTACAGCCCACAAGAACAAATGTGGGCAGAGACTTTTTTTTCCAGAGGGCCAATTTTACATAGATACATTGAATGTGATGGCAGAAGGGGACCTCAAGGTCCATCTAGTCTGCCCAGGATTTGTAGTTCGCTACCCCCTCCCTGGTTACCTATTCAGGATAATGATGATGCCCTTATTTCTGTCCCATGCTCGCTTGAAGCCCCAATAGTCTTTGCCCCTACAGCTTCCAGGGGGAAGGCTGTTCCAGGCATCTACCACCCTTTCTGTGAAGAAAAGCTTCCTGATGTTTATCCCGAACTTGCTCCCTCATACTCTCAGGTCATGCCCTCATGTTCTGCCACCTTCATTGAAGTGGAAAAGTTCATTTATCTGAACCATGTTTATACCCTTGATCTATTTGAATGTTTCTTTCATGTCTCCCCTCTCTCTACGGGAGTACATGTTCAGATCCCTCCGTCTTTCCTCGTATGGCCTCTGGTGCAACCCCTGTATCATCTTTGTCGCCCTCCTCTGCACCATTTTCAACCTGTCTATGTCCTTTCTGAGGTGTAGTCTCTAAAACTGTACCCTGTACTCCAGATGGGGCCTGATCAGTGCCCTGTACAGTGGCAAAACCACCTCCCTTCTTCTACTTGTGAGCACCCTTCCGATGCAACCCAACATGGCCCCCCCCACCTTTAGAGCTGCCTTTTCACACTGCCTTCCCACCTTCAGATTCTCCATTATTATGCTCTCAGATCACATTCTTCATTAGTTGCGTAGTCCCCCGATGATAGTCAGTTCTTGGTGTTGTTCCTTCCTAAGTGCATAACCTTGCATTTTATGCATTGTATTTCAGCTGCCATGCTGTGGACCATTGTTCTAGTTTTTCTAGGTCTGATTTCATATTTTGTGGAATTCTTTGACAGTTCATCTTACAGCAAATGCAAGCCCTGTAGATGTTAACAGCATATGAAATTGACTAGTGTATGAAGGCTCTAAACTACAAATCTGCTTGCCCTGATCATGATGTTGGTTAAACATTGTGTATGGGGGCTTTTAACTTTAAATTAGTCTTTATTTTATTGTATGTACTGAACATTATTGTAACTGAGACTTGTATTATAATATTGTTGTTTTTATCTGCACGTGTTTGTAAATGTCGATATTTATGTATGTGTTAATTGAACCCACTGAAAATGAGCTTCTCACTCAATTGGGGTTGACTATGCTTATGGTATTTTTGTAAGTCATTAATAACTAATACTACTACTACTACATCATTGAATCAAATTGTTAACAGGTTCATAGCATCATTAGACAATGTTGCAGATTTCCATACAGTTTCGTTTATGAGTTAATTGTTGCCATTCTCTTATTCTCTTATATTTTGTTACAATCAGTACACCATTAACTGTTCAGGGATTTAACAAAATTTCCAGATAATCCTGCAGAAAATGCCTATATCTCTATAAACCACCTGAGATACAGATTTTGCCATTTTTGATACAAAGGACATTGGAACAAAATATGATACAATGATTCTTCATGACCTAAATTACAATAACATTATACATCTTTACTTTCATTTATATTATTGTATTTGGCCCCCATGATTTTTAAGCCAATACATTCAAACTGACATCTAATAATTATTTATCTGTTATTTGGTGATAAAGGGAACTGCAAATAAAGTTCACACCCATGCAATTTTTTATGGCCAGTGTACTGAGTAGAGATTCTAGAATTTGCAACTTCCTGAATGTTCATAAGCCATTATAATATCTAATTTAATAAATGATATAAATGTTGGATAAATAATTATTGCTTTTAATGAGTCTTACCAGAGGCTTTTTAAATTGTTTGCTGCCAGAGTATTTTGAAGATAATCTAACCATAAGGACCTGTTTGGATAATCTGACCATTTTAGTTTCTCTTGCAGACAATGAAAAGTCCAGATATTCGATTCATGATTTAGAATTCTTATCCAATAACAGATGTTCCTCAAATAGTTGAAAGCTCTTAAAGGAACTCTACTGAGTTCAGATCTTACCAAGCATGCTGGCCAAGTTCTCCTCAACTTTAAAAGTGAATAAAAGAGTAAGAAGAATTGAGTCTTCACCTCGTTTGGTACTTACAGTAATACCCCCCACACCTCTGATCCATATAGTATTATTAGATTGAGTTTTAATTCTGCTGCTTTAAGGGCTGGAGTCACAGATGCCCCCCCATATTGATAATTAAAATATAAGATAACAGTGGGGTTCTGTTTAAATGTTTGTATTTGTTTTTTTCAAATGTCTAATCCATTTATCATTTGATGTAAATCGCACACCCAGATAAAGATAGTCATGAACCACCTCCACTGTGGTTTAATTAATTTTAAATGGATATGTTTTCTTACCACCAAATATGACTACTTTTGTTTTGTTTTAGTTAATAGTAAGCTTATGCTTCTGACATAATGATTGAAAAGTATTTAATTTACATTGAAGTCAGATGGGCTAAAGTGATAGCAAAATTGTGTAATCTGCATACGCCAATGCTGGACAGGGGTAATGCATAATATTTTGGGAATGAAACTCTTGTAAGTCTAAATTCAGTAAAATGTCATTGATATACAAATTGAATAGTAGGGGGCGAATAAGCAGCCTTGTTTAACTCCACAGCTGGTTTTAAATGGTTTTGTAAGAGTCCCAGATATAACAAATCCTACATATGTACTATTATTAGAATATGATTGTACTATGGATACCAAACAATTAATGTTTATTTCTAACTGAAATAACTTCTGCCCTAGCAGAGATCTGTCTATAGAATCAAAATCTGTCTTGAAAGCAATAAAAGCAGCATGGATTTTACATTTTTTAAGAAACATTTATTTTTCTATTAAATGGGCAGTTAGGCATTTGTCATCTACCCAATGTTGTAGCTTGTTAAAAAGTATTCTAGCACACATTTTAGAAAGAGCACCTAATAGGCTAATATGCCTATAGTTCTTGGGTTCTTTCAGATCCCTCTTGTTAAACAATGGCACAATAAAAAAATGTTTTCCAATTATTGGGGGTAAATCTGTTTTTAAGACATTTATTAAATAATTTTATTAGTGTAGGAACCCAAACATTAAAGGAGAAGTCCACCCAAAACTTGAAAAACTATATGTTGTGCAGAGTGTTTTAATTTGTATGTGAAATTCTAGTGTTTCCTTCCCTCTGACTGGTAATAGGAGTTTTTCCTAAATTAGCCTACTAGCTTTAGGGTAGTTTTACGACCCCTGGAGATCTCCATATCAAACAGCTTAATTGTATCCCTTTGTCCCACACTGCACCTTGTTTCATGTGACAGTGATGTAGCAGAGACCATAAATTCAGCAGAAAGCATTGCTTTACAATCAGTTCACAACAGTAGAGATGGCTGTATTTTAAAATCTATAAAATTCTGCTTAGTGACTACCCTCATCGTAAAGGTCTTATGTCCTGAAAAAAATTTGCTGCTGGTAATTTTTGTGCAGCTTGTAAAGCTTCCAAGATATTTAGTTTGTTTGGCATGTGTGTGATGTATGTTGGGTCTCTCTTACATCACTGTCACATGAGACAAGATGCACTGTGGGAACAAGAAATACAATTAAGCTGTCAGGGATGAAGATCCCCAGGGGGTCATAAAACTACCCTAAAGCTAGCAAGCTAATTTAGGAAAAACTCCTAATACCAGTCAGAGGGAAGGAAACACTAGAACTTCACATACAAATTAAAACACTCTGCACAACATGTATTTTTTCAAGTTTTGGGTGGACTTCTCCTTTAAGGTGGGATTTATAAACAGTGGTGGAAACATCATCCATAACAAGGGCTTTTGAGGGCATTATGTTGTCTTCTACTTCTTGAAATGTGAATACCAGTGGTTCATAACTGTAATTCATGCTCTTTTCAAAAATACTTTATTCCTCTGTGACTAAAGGATCATAGAAAATTCCTTTGAAGTAAGTATATCAGTTATCTGCAGGAATCAAAATTGTGGGATTACTTTCATAGTTGAAAGTGCCTCTAGCCACCATAGACCAACATGAACGTGAATCTTTGAATTCTATAGTTCTAAACATTTATTCCCATTCCTTCTCTTGAAATTTCCTTTTTTCACCTTCCAAAATGAGTTTGTATTGCTTTGTAGCTTTATTGAGCAGTGAAAGGGTTTTCCTAGATGGATTACATTTTGTTGATTTCACAATTTTTGTTAATGGTTTTTTTTTTTTGCAGTGGTACATGCTTGATTAAACCAGGATTTAATCTCATACTGAGTATATCTTTTTGCATACAAAACTGAAAATAATTGTGAGAAAATTTTAATAAGTTCATTGTATGCCACTTCTTGGGAGGTTGTACTTTTAATGTGTTCCAGTAGTGCTATATTTACTTTTTTCCCCCATATTTTCCTTTTCCGCCTCTGGCACCCCACGGTGACCACCATCAGGCCACCCAACCCCATCACCCAGCTCCCCCGGTGCTCACCTTACTGCAGTGTGCTCTGCCAGAGGACAAAAGAAGGTGCACTATTTGGCCATCGGAATTTAGTATTCTGCACAGCACTAGGCTCTGTGCCCTCATAATTCCTTTATGACCCAATCTTATTCCCAATACCTATGAGAAAACATACATGTTGCATTAGATTAACCTTATTTTCATCTCTATGTGGGTACATCCCAAACAAAGAGAGTACAACTGGTTCATTCAGAAACTATTATGTGTGACTGTTTGACATGAAAAATAGCAAAATTCAAATTAAACTTACAAATCAAGTGAATTGTTTTTTCACTTTCTACCTCCCGCTTTATCATCTCAAAAAGCTTCTTCCCTTATAATGGAATGTCATGATACTGGTAATGAGATGGTAAGGCTGAGTTCTCCCAATCTTTGTTCTGCCTTTCAAACTAATTTTGCTGTTTCCATATTATCTGTAATGGCATACACCTGGGGAAGCATTCTTGGTCTCATTTCTGAATGCCAGAATCATAACATCTTTAACTTGAGGGATATTAAGTTCAGCTACTATAAGGTGTTGGATCAATGCCCTCATATTTTCCTGGTCTTCATATAATTTCCTGAAAATTCCAGAGATCCTGGTTACCATCTCATCCCCTTTTATAAAATGTTTGCTAATATTATTACATGGAATCTGCGTATGATTTATTCTGATATTCAACTCACTAGCTGAAGTCATCAGCGCTGCTGTAACTTTTAAATTCCCTGACAGCATTTGATTTTTTGTTAGTTCTGTATTATTAGCCTGTTTGAGCCTATGATTATTTTATCTTCAATTTACACCACTGAAATTTTTGTGCCTGTTGTTTGCTGTTTTTCAACTTGAGTCTCTAGAAATTCTGGGGCTAAGGATATCAGCACTCCTTTATTAAATTTTTTCCTTCCTTCTTTTTCCTTTCTTTGACTTTTTATTTGAATTACCGGTATCCTTGGCCTCTATGAGGGAGTTACGTATGATCATTTCTGAAGAACCAGAATGCCTAGCCTTTTTGGCTTCAGCATCTAATTTTGTAATTATCTGTTTTAACAACATTGATTGTGCTGTTAATTTATCTTTGACTTGCATTAATTCAGTTTTCAAGTGTTTAATACAGTCCATTAAGGTCTCAACAGGTTTAGTCTGAGAAGACAAGTCTGGGCTGTTCCTAGCTTCTGATCCATTGGGTACAGAAAGTTAATTAAGCAATAATGCATGACAGGGTGTGGGTTGTGCTGGGATAACCTCAGGCCTGGGTGGTTGAGCACTTGAGGCTGAGGCTGAGTGTGTGCAACATCCCAGAAGTGATTATACCAGCTGCTCCCTCTACACCCTGGAGTGCATTATAAATGGCCCATTGTTATACAAATAAAATAAAAAATGTTTTTGTAGATTTTTAGAGTATATGCTTCTTAAGAGAAACCACTACAAATAATGAGTCTATAACCTACCTAATGGACAGACTGATCTCAGAGTCCAGGAAATTTTTTTGATATGTTAATTAGGTTTATAAATAGTACCTGTTACAGCCAAATGATTGGTTAATTAGTAGTCACCTGACCAGTCAACTGACTGATAAACAAACAGTTGCAAGTGGTAAAAGGTGCCAAGAAAAACGTGAGACACAGTACCGAACTAATCTTAAGCAGTACTGAAAAATGTGGGTGGTAGCCATGTTGATATCCAGCTTAGCGAGGGTACCCACCCACCCAAAGGCCACAGAAAATCACACCATAAAGTGCTTATTAGCAGAAATAGACCACTGTATAACAAAAAGTACACAGAAGCATTAAACGCAGGAATGAAATAGTAGACAAGTGTATATGTAGCAGATCAGTGCAATCACTCACATAATCGCGAGTGTAGCCACTTGCCCCGTCAGAAACCTGTGAGAATCATAGCATTCAGCATGTGTTACTAGAAATGTAATGCAGTATGAGTAAAATTCTGTACCAGTGTAAGAGGCACAAATTAAATAACCAGAATAGTGTAGATGTACCAGACTGGTCGCAGAAGCTGAGAACTCCTCTCTTCTTGGTGTCCGCAGCCCAGTCAGCTGCATTGGTAAGTTAGTGCTGTGGACTGCTAAAGTAAGTAGCCATGTCCTGTAGTCTGCGCTTCCCAGGAAGCTGAGAGCTGAGATGCCCCGTGACAGCTGCTCACTGTGCTGCTTCCATTCCGCTGCCTAAGTGTGCAACCGAGTGGACCATGAGAGAGAGAGAGAGAGAGAGACAGCGAGGGAGTAATGCAGCACAGAAATGTTCTCTCTGTGTGTGCAAAATAGGTTGTGTGTCTCTCCGATGTGCAGTGCTCCAGCTCTTGACATCGTTCATACTATGCACAGTAACAGTGTGTGGCTCACCAGAATGGGACCGCAGCAGCTCCTGCCTGCTATAGAGAATGGAATCATGCAAGTAAGTACCCGCAGTAGATACAAAAGAGAGGTACAGCATGGCACAGTGAGAGAGACAGGGAGAAATGCAACTTAATGTGTCTAAATTGAGAAATACAGTGGGCAAAAAAATATGTATATGTATGCAGTCTCAGGACAGAATACAAATAGAGAAATACTGCAGCCTGTGTAGTGTAGACACTACAATACAAAGCACTAGCTGCTCCTTAATTTATTAATGTCTGGCCTGTTCACCACAAACTTCTGTGTGCTGAGCTATTTTTATTGTTGTAAAACACAGAAACCTGTGGTTCCATGGCCAAAAGCAGTGGAAGAACACTAAGTAGTTTCCACACTTTCTTTATTATTAAAAAGTTTATGTGCATATGTCTCCAAATCTGGCCCATTATAAGTGCAATATAACCCACTCCAAATTGTGCATTTGTGAGAGTTAATCAACACCCAGGTGCTGTGAGACACTCAGCCTGTGGTCTTGTGCCTCACAATGCACCCGGGGTGTTGATTAATCCCTAATAAATGCACATCCTGTCATGGGTTATTGCTTACTTACATCCTTGATTAGAGGGTGCTGTCTGTATATGCCCTATGCTGCTCTTTTCTGCTGCATCTGCTGTGGAAAAATGAAATAATCTACTCAAATCCTGGCCTCAGCTATTAAGGGATAATTGGGAATTATCAAGCTAGGGTGGGGGGGGGCTTGCAGCATCTATGATACCTTAAGCATTAGAAAGAGGGATAGGGCAGACTGGATGGGCCACAGGGCCCTTATCTGTTGACAACATCTAATTTGAACTTCATGTCGTTGTAATGGAAGGTCAGAATTAAAAGATTTTCCTTCTTCTTGCTCCAATATCATATCTATATCTGAGTTTACAATGAGGAGGCTAAAAAGGTCTAACCTCCTTTTAGATAGATTTTGCATATGGTCTGTTGCTACAAAATCAGTAGAAGGCACAGGGTCAAGCAGGTCCTCGTCACCTCTGTGATGTTTCTCAGCGTGTACCTCTAAGCTCTTACTTTTTCTTGCTTCTGTTATAGATTTAACCTCCAAAAAGGATGTGATTGGTTCTTGTAATGGGTCCTAGTTACCTTATTTGCCTTTTTAAACTTGTTATGCAGTAAGAATTCTCCATATCTCTGCTAGCTTCTTGTATGCGTACAGCCATGGAATCTTTATTTTCCAATTGAACTGCACCATCGCCACTCCCCTCTGGTATTCCTATGACTATATTCCCTTCCCTTCCTTTTCTAAATTATTACCCTCTATAAAATCTGGTGAGGGGGGCTTCCATTACTAATCTTAGTCTGCTATATATATCTGCTACAGTAGAAGTTGGGGTAGAAATAATGTTAATGTTCTGCAATGATTGTACCTTATCTGTTAAAACACTATTTCTAAACCCTGTTATGTTATATTCCCGTCACTCTGCTAAACCCACCTTCATCCCTGATGAATCTCCTAAACAAGGATGTCATTTACTGTTGTTGTCTCAATTTCCCGACTAACTGGTGTGCAACTTGACGTCATGTATTGCTTACAAGAGCCTGTATGAGAACCTGCTGTTACCCCTGTAAACTGTTGCTAATGTAAATCTGTGTACCTACTGTAATTATTGTAATTACTGTAAATAATGCTATTATGTGTCTTTTTCTGTAATTAACTCCGGGTCGCCCCTGAAAAAGGGATCTCTGGTCTCAGAGGGCTTACCCGGTTACCAAAATCCAAATAAATAAATATATTTTTTGTAACTGTCTACTACTTCTAATAAGCATAGTACTCAAGCCTGTTATAGCATTACATTCAATAAATATTCACGCCATGAACCATCAATAAACAAGCATTTGTCAATGCCAAATGTTGATTGCTTATATGTGCTGTTTAGGTATTTGGAAGTGAAAGTCCCATGCCTAAGAACTGTCATGCACCCCCCCAAGACATCCACTGTGTCTTTCTGTTCAGTATTCACAGAAGAGGGGGAAGGGCAAGGACCACAGCATTACAGTAGTTGCAAAGGCATGAAGAGGTGGACAATAGTCCATTCACAGGCAGAAGAATCCTGCAGAAGGTGAGTAAATTGAAGGTGGACAAAGCGATGGGACCAGATGGCATACACCCAAGGATATTAAAAGAACTGTGAAGGGAAATAGCAGTACCTCTGGCAGCCATGTTCACTGAGTCATTCAACACAGGGGTGGTACCAGAGAATTGGAGGAGGGCACATGTGATCCCTCTATACAAATCCACCAGTAGGGAGGAGGCGGGGAACTATAGGCCGGTCAGCCTCACTTCAGTAGTGGGGAAGATCATGGAGACATTGGTTAAAGAAAGTATAGTGGGGCATCTAGAAGCCATCGGAGCCCAGGAGCATAGGCAACATGGATTCACAGTGGAGAGGTCATGTCAGACAAATCTGGTTGATCTCTTTGACTGGGTGACAAAGGAAGTAAATCTGGGTGGGCCAGTGGACAACACTTACCTTGATGTAAGCAAAGGCTTTGACACCGTCCCACATGGGAGGCTGATAAAGTAGCTGAGTAGGCTGGGCATGGGGGAAAGGGTGGTAAACTGGGTTAGAAACTGGGTAACAGACAGGAGGCAGAGAGTGGTGGTAAATGGGGCACAGTCTGGGGAGAGGGGGTGACCAGTGGTGTACCGCAGGGATTGGTCCTGGGGCCAGTACTGTTCAATGTCTTCATTAGTGGCATTGCAGAAGGGCTGAAGGGAAAGGTCTGCCTGTTTGCAGATGACACCAAGATCTATAACACAGTGAATACCCCAGAGGGGATGGAGAAAATGAGGAGGGACCTGGGGAAGCTTGAGAAATGGTCTGAGGACTGGCAACTGATATGTAATTCAAAAAAGTGCAAAATTATGCATGTGGGACACAGAAACCTAGGGAAAGGCACAGGATGGGGGGGTGTTGCTGACAGTCACAAAGAAGGAAAGGGACCTGGGGGTTCCTATTTCAGATGACCTGAAAATGTCAAAGTGGTAAGGCAGCTGGGAGAGCCAGTGACATAATGAGGTGCATAGGCAGGGGTATCACCAGCATAAGGAGGGAGGTAGTGATGCCATTATATAAAACCATGGTCAGGCTTCACATGGAGTACTGTGTGCAGTTCTGGAGGGTGCACCTTAGTAAGGATATTAACAGGCTGGAGATGGTCCAGAGAAGGGCGAATGAGATGGTACAGAGCTTGCAACACAAGACTTATGAGGAGAAATTAAGGGACCTCAATATGTACTCAGTGGAAGAGAGGAGGGAAAGAGGTGATATGATAGAAACATTAAAGTACCTCAAGGGTATAAATATAAGTACTGAGAAGCAGGAGACAGCTGCTATAGGCACATTTGCCAGCTTCTGTGTGATATTCTTTTGTTCTTATAAATCTGTAATCTTCAGTATTTCAGTAACCACATGACCACACTGCCTTCTTTAGGCAATTTTATGCTGGTTGATGCCTGGTGTCAGATGGCAGACAGAGGGCTCACCAGATTGTGTTACCATTTGGAAAACTTCATAGAGTGTTCTTGTACTGGTAAGCATTTTGGAAAGCTGGTGAAGGTCTCACAATTTTTATTAGGATTTTATCTCCTTACGTCTGTCCCCTTTGGTCCTCCCATCCCCACAGTCATCAGTGGCCACAGCTGCAGCCTTCTTCTTGCCAAGATGGTCGGTGAGAAACATAGAAACATAGAATTTGAGGGCAGATAAGGACCACTTGGCTCACCTAGTCTGCCCATTTTCCTACCTGATGGATAAGCTGCAGATTCTAGTTAATCAACAGCTTACTTCCTCCTACCCCCCCAGTAGAATTGCTTTATGTCTGTCTGTGAGCAGCTGCCGTCACAGTCTGTGAAGTCTGACGTCTTTCAGTGCCGCTTATTGGTCATCTTCCAACATGGGAGAGGTGCTGCCAGCCCAAAACTAACTCAGGACAAGCAGGTTTCAAAGTGGGGAAGAAATGGAGTGAGCAAGAATCAAGTACTCGACCGGCCCGCCGTCACAGTGGTTGGATTTCCGCTCGCGGCGCCGGCAACCTGGGTTCGAGAATGGACCTGGGTCATCGGAGGGCCGGTCAGGGGGAGAAGGATTGAGCACCCCATGGGTGGCTCTCCTTCTCCGGGGGGAGGGTGGGCAGTGTCCGACACAATGAGGTCCCCTGGCGGAGGCTGGGAGTCACTCACACTACTGGCGCTCGGTATCAGGGAGGCGGGGCGGACGCTGGTGTCATTACACGTCCCCGCCTCCGAGAAAACCAGGAAAAAGATGGCGGGTGGGTCCGCTTTCTATGTGAAGCCCTCCCTGGGGCTTCAATTAGCTGCCATCACCACATCCCCAACCAGATACTAGTTCCACGGCACGGATGAAGGGGACCGATGCCACGGCCCCACTCTCCTGGGGGTAAGCCAGGGATAACTGGGGATGGTGACAATAGATGGCAGTGGAAGTCCCAGGGGCCATGACCAGGGCTGATAAAGTGACAGCGGAACCGCAGGATAAAGAAGAAAATAAAAAAAAATAAAAATAAAAAAAAGAATCAAGTACTCATTCAGATGCGGTGTCGATTTTAGATCAGCATACTGGTGTGGACACTGCAAATAGAACCCCAGCTCTTTAAGCAGCCTTATGAACAGCAAAGGCTTCTCGAAGCACAGGGGTTGTGTTTATTGTACTGTAAGTGGGCTGCATCTAATTCGGTAATTTACTGTACCTTATATCTGGATGTATGGTAGGCCCAACTTTAAATAAACACTGCACCTGAATTAACACATGATGCCATAGAAACATAAAATTTGTCAGCAGAAAAGGACCGCTCAGCCCACCCAGTCTGCCCAAGTGTTCTGTACCTACTTGTAACTCCTGCCTGTATATGTTACTGAATGTCTTATTCTGCCTGCGTCCATCAGGACCTCCTTGTGAATGAGCTTGCTTAAAGAGCTAGTGTACTGCCTGGAAACTGCCTGCAGTTAATTGTAACTTTCAGATGTAGTCAGCTACAACTTCTTATATCTCAAGTATTTTTTCTTTTCTGTTTGCTAATTAGAAAATTTTCCACCTGGCAGTACTGGGGTGATGTGTGGAGCAGCACTCTGTCTGGACGGGAAAAAAAGTCTGTTCTGTTCCTCCCACTACATCAACAATGAGACCACACTGACTATGATATCACTAGTAACCAATGAGAACCATTTCTCACTGCCAGGTTTCACTTTCACATGAAGCAGCAGGGGCTGGCTCTCCCTGGTTACTAGTGATGTCATAATTTCCTGCATTTTGATTGGTAGCTGGTGAGAGTCACTGCTCAGGCTGCAAGGATTGTGGTGCCTCAAGGTGATTGGTCTCATTTCTGATGATGTAATGGGAGGAACAGAACAAACTTTTTTTTCCCTCCAGATGGAGTGCTGCTCCACACATCACCCCAGTACTGTCATGTGGTAAATCTTCCAATTAGCAAACAGAAAATAAAAAAAAAATACTTCAGATACTGGAAGTGATAGATGACTGCATCTGAAAATTACTATTAATTTCAAGCAGTGCTCTTTAATGGGTTTTTCCTGCAATGAACTTGAACCTATTCCACTTCCATTGCCCTATTGATCTCTGTTGACTCCCTCCTTCCCCTTTTTCTAACATACCCCTATGTTTATCCCATGCATGCTTCATGCCCCCTTCCATTTTAGCTTCCACCACTTCTCCTGGTAGTCTGTTCAAGGCGTCTACCAACCTTTTAGTAAAGAAATATTTCTTCACATCTGTCCTGAATGCCCCCTCCCAGCTTCATGGTATGTCCCTTGGTTTTGATGCTCATCCTCATTTGAAGGAAACTCCCCAACTGTACCCTCTTTACCCCTGTAAGGCACTTTGTAGGCCTTGATCATGTCACCTCTCGCCCTCCACTCTTCCAGAGTGTACATGTTGAGATTCTTCAGCCTTTCCTTGTAGGGATTCCTGTGAAAATTATGAACCATTTTAGTTACCCTCCTCTGGAAAACCTCCACCTTATGTCCTTTCTGAAGTGTGGACTGTAAAACTGGACACAGTACTCCAGCTGGAGGAATACGAGGGAGTGATACAATGGCAGCACAACATCCCTCCTACTGGAAATACCACTCCTTATGCACTCCAGAATCCAATTTGCCCTGTCCATAGCATTGTCATACTGTACTGCCATCTTGAGGTCCTGTGATATAATAACCTCAAGGACCCTTTCATGTCTAGTGAGTATCAGTACCTCCCCTCATCCTATACCCAGCATTGGGGTTCTTACGCCCTAGGTACATGATTTTACAGTTGTTGGCATTGAACCTCAAGTAAGTAAGAAAATGGAATTGATTTGAATGAATTGCAGGCTTTTAAGCAGCTTTTCGGGGAGTGTGTATATGTGTGTGTGTGTGTGTGTGTGTGTATGTGTGTCTGTGTGGGGGGCTCTGCTACTATAACTATTTGGTTTTGATTTGGTATAATGTGCGAACAGACTAACCCTGGTCCCCACTCCATGTGCTATATCAGAGATGAAGAGACCAAATAGCATTGAGCCAAGCACTGAGCCCTGTGGCACCCCACTTGTCACTGCTCTGGGTGCCGAGAGCTACCCCACCACCACCCTCTGCACCCTACCCTGTAAGCAGTTCTCTATCCATTTAGTCAGACCACCTTCCACCCGTACCCCTCCTTCTCGTCACTCTTCTCCTCCTTAGCCTGTGTCCCTCCTCCCGGTAGTCCACACCCTTTCTCCTCCTTATTCTTACCGGGTGGTGGTGCCTTCTGTATTACAATCAGAGCACTCTGTCTGCCCCCTTCTAGGGTTACTACGCCTCCTCCTTTACCTATATCTAGGGTGGTGAGCTCATCAGGCTCCCCTGTCCGGACCTTTCTACCAACCTCAGTCTTTTGGCCCCCCCCCCCATTTGTTTAAATCCATCTTAGTAGAGATACACCCCTGTAATCCTGCCCTTTTTTTTTTTTTTTTTTTACATATTTTCTCACTGGGCTACAGTCAGCTTGGTCATCCGAGTGAGCCCCACCCCAGCCCTGCCCCGACATCAGGCCAACCTGCTCACCTCACGGATTACTTCCCGTGGTGGGGTGTGAGCTTCAGCAGTTGACCCACAGGCAGCAGGATCTGGTTGAGGCACCATTCAGGTGGTGGGCGGGGCTGGAGCTCATGCTGCCTGACCGTAGCCCATTTTCCACTTTTCTCCCCTTTGCGGAGTGCGGGCGTGCCATGACGCTTAGGCACAGTGTGCCAACATCCACCACACTCCGCCACTCTTTACTACACCGCTGTAGTAGCACCCACGGTTTCCACCAGGGGCCGCTACAGAGCGGTGGGTCCCTGGATCCCAACCCGGGATAGGAGAGCAGTCCTCCGGATGCTCAATCCTATCCCTCCCTTGCCAACACCTGGCAGCCTGGGCTTGTGTCCGAACCTGGGTCGACAGCGTAGCACGAGGTGTGGCGTCCAGTGCCTCAACTCTCAGTGCCAGTGGCCCGGCAGCAGTGCTGCCTTTAATACTCCCCTTCCCTTCCTGCTCCAGTGTACCTTGTCCCCCGCGTACAAGTCAGTATTCCCCCCACAGCCTACCCCAGTTAGTCAGTAACCCGTAATGTTTCATGTGGCTTCAATCCCTCCACCACTCGAACTCCTCAAGCCTACCCTTCCTCCCCATGCTTGCACATGGTACCGGCAGTACCTCCAAGAATGCCACCAACTTCCCCACCCCCTCACACTGCCTGCCCAAGTACTCAAACCTACCCCTCACTACTTCCACAGTGTCCCCTGGCAAGTCATGTGTACCCACATGCAACAGTAAATGAGGTTTCTTCCTCCCCTTCACTGCACGCTTAAGCAGTGCCTGCCCTGCCCATTCTGCAGTCAACCTGGGGACAGATTCAACCCAAATATGGCTGTGCCTTTCCCCCTTTCCACTCCATCTCACCCATTTCAGTATAGAATCCCCCAGAACGAGAACCCCCACTGGCCCTTACCCCCTTTCCCTTCTAATGCCCCTTCCACCATCCCAGTATTCATTCTTCCCTGTCCCTTACCCCCGCCAACTGCACCCTCTGTGACTTCTGTATCTGTATCCCCTACTTCCGCCTTACCCCTTTTCTCTGCCTTATTCCTCCCATCCCCCTTGAATCCCTTCCCAGCCTGATTACTTCCTACTGGGCTTCCCATGTTGATCTCCCCTCCTCCCCTGCTGATTTCCAACCCCTCTCCTATCCCCACTGTTATCGATTTAAAGCCCCCATTCCCTTCTACCCCGATAGTGATGCCCCTCCCATCCTTCCCCCTTCCCGTAGCCTTCTCTCCTTCAGTCACCACCCCGTCTTTCCTTACTAGCCCCTTCTACTCTTTTGTCCTTGCTATCTCTTCCCCTACCTGTTGCCATCCCTCTCATGCCCCGCTTGTCCTCCCACTTCAGTATATTCCTGCTCCCCCTCTCTGTCCCACACAGAGGTTCGAATCTATTCATAGTCGATACCAGTCCTACATCTCTTCCCCTATCGGTTTCCCCTCCTACTTGTTCCCCTCATTGCCACCCTGGTCCCTCCCTACCATGAGCCATCTCTCTCTCTCGATACTCCTCGTGGTCTCTTCCTCCCCCACCAGGAGGCCCCCTGCCCTCACCTCGGGCACCCCCTCCCTTCTCCTCTCTTTGCTGCTGGTGCCTCTGATACTGGGGTCAGTTTCAGTCCCTAGTTATTCTTCTTCCATCCCCCCCCTTCAGGATGCCTACCATACTCATCTGCCCTGCCACTTACATTCCTCCCTAACCTCCATAGTTCCTCCCTCAAACTAGCCACTCATCTACAGACCATACACCCCCCCATCCTCCAAGCCTAGTCCAGGATCATGGCAGACCCGCACTTGTACACCCCTCTACCCTTCCAAAGATACCAGCCCTATTGACATGTGGCAGCTGCCCCATTTTGGCCCCCATCTTATGTTACGAGCTTTTACTTCCAGGTTCTGTACCCTACTACAACTGCTAGGCCCCTATTTACTCAAATTCCTGTCCCCTTCCCACACTAATCCCCCTACAACCCCTTGCCACCCGGGGTAATTCAGTCTCAAATCTCATCCGTTAGCTACTGTATTACCGTAGCAATCCTAAAGCCTCCTCGTCCATTTTTCACCCCTCAGCTACCATACTTTTTGTTATCAGCTCTCATATAGTTTCACTAAGGCCAAATAGAAATCCTATTGCACTCCAAGTATTACTCAGCTCAGTTAGAGAAATAAACAGAACAAATAAATATGTATTATTACAGCAATCATAACAGTATAGCTCAGTACTTAGCTCAGTTAGAGAAAGAAACAGAACAACTAAATCTTTATTATTACAGCAATCCTAAAGTATTCAATCATTGCTTTGTCTCCACTCCAGAGACCCTGCTGTAATATAGGACCACAGAGGACCCTAGGTGGGAGGGTGGGCTACTGTAAAGTCGTGGCAGAGCTCCATTGAGCTTGCTCACTCCCCCCCCTCTCATGCGCTCATTCTGTTTCTCCCAATGCTGCAGACTGCCCTTTTGTACTGGGCTCCTGCCTGCATTGGCGCCTTTTTCTGCCCATAAAAGAAATTCGCAGCAGTTCCAATAGAGCACCATTGAGCTCGCTCACTCCCCCCGTCACTCACTCATTCTGTTTCTCCAACCACTGCAGGCTGCCCTTTTGTACTGGGCTCCTGCTTGCATTGGCACCTTTTTCTGCCCACAAAGAAATCCGCAACAGTCCCAATAGAGCTCCATTGAGCTCGCTCACTCCCCCCATCACTCACTCATTCTGTTTCTCCTGCCACTGCAGGCTTCCCTTTTGTACTGGGCTCCTGCCTGCATTTGTGCCTTTTTCTTCCCACAGAGAAATCTGCAGCAGTCCTGACAGAGCTCAGTTGGGCTCAGTCACTCCACCTCTCTCACTCGCTCGATCCTAATCCGTCCCACTGATTGCCCAAAGTGACTGCGCTCTTCTGCGCTGGAAACACAAAAACACATTTTGGTCAGGATGTGAAAAATGCCAGTGTTTAAAATCTGGCGTGAAAATATTACTAATTTGTGAAGTTATAAGGGTGCGTGGAAACTGCACAACGCATGCTCGTAACACAGTCATTTTATGGACTTTCTTCACAAAACTTTCAACACAGCATTTTAGGACCTCTGCTCATGAACAGTATCACTGTGGTTTTCTTAATGCGTCCAAAATACTGACTTCCCACAGCGACTGCACTATTCTGCGCCGGAAGTGCGAAAACGCATTTGGGCCAGGATGTGAAAAATGACAGCTGTACTGTTCATAAGGAGGTATGAAAAAATGCCAATGTTAAAAATCTGGAGTGAAAATATTGCAAATTAGCGAAGTTACGAGCGTGCGTACCAACTGCGCAACGCACGCTCGTAAAAGTCATTTTGGGGATTTTTTTCTACCAGATTTATTACTCAGCTCAGTTAGAGAAATAAACAGAACAAATAAATATGTATTATTACAGCAATCATAACAGTACAGCTCAGTACTTAGCTCAGTTAGAGAAATAAACAGAACAACTTAATCTGTATTATTACAGCAATCCTAAAAGTATCCAATCATTGCTTTATCTCCACTCCAGAGACCCTGCTGTAATATAGGACCACAGAGGACCCTGGGCAGGAGGGTGGGCAACTCTAAAGTCCTGGCAGAGCTCCACTTAGCTCACTCACTCCCCCTCCTTCACTCGCTCTCTCGTTCTGTTTCTCCCCATGCTGTAGGCTGCCCTTTTGTACTGAGCTTCTGCCTGCGTTGGGGCCTTTTTCTGCCCACAAAGAGATCTGCAGCAGTTCTGACAGAGCTCAGTTGAGCTTGGTCATCTCCCCCCTCTCACTCGCTCAATCTTAATCTGTCCCAAACACTGATTTCCCACAGCGACTGTGCTATTCTGCGCCAGAAGTGCAAAAACGTATTTTGGCCAGGATGTGAAAAATGACAGCTGTACCATTCATAAGGAGGTGTGAAAAAATGCCAGTGTTGAAAATGTGGTGTGAAAATATTACAAATTTGCGAAGTTACAAGGGTGCATGGAAACTGCGCAATGCACACCTGTAACACAGTCATTTGATGGACTATCATCACCAGAATTTTCAACATAGGCATTTTAGGCCTCTGCTCATGAACAGTGTTACTGTCATTTTCTTAATCTGTCCTGAACACTGATTTCCCACAGCAACTGCGCTATTCTACGCCGGAAGTGCGAAAACACATGTCGGCCAGGATGGGAAAAATGACAGCTGTACTGTTCATAAGGAGGTGTGAAAAAATGCCAATGTGGAAAATCTGGCATGAAAATATTGCAAATTCGTGAAGTTATGAGTGTGCATTGCTACTGCGCAATGCAAGCTCATAGAACAGTCATTTTTTTTATTTTTCCACCAAATTTGCAACATAGGCTGTTTGGGTGCCCACCTCATGAAAACTGGCACTGTCATTTCATTAATCAGTCCTGAAAGGCGATTCCACGCAGTGACCATGAAATCACCTTTCAGGACCGAATAACGCCACGACAGTGCCTGAATTCATGAGGAGGGGTCCCAAAAACCCCATGTTGAAAATTTGGTGGCAAAATTCCAAAAAATGCCTGAGATTTGCATCAAAGTTGAAAAAAAACTATTTATACTATTATACAGCTTACCAGCATTTCTTCAGTTCGCGGTCGGCTTTGAAGAGTGCAGACGTGTTCCCGGTCCACCGAAGATCGTCGCGCAGGGTTCCGGAGGGAAGAATGGGGTGAGGGGGTGTGGGGAGGCAGGGTGCACAAAGATTGGGCGCGGGTTGTGGGAGGGGGCAGGGAGGCTGCGAGGGACCGTTTTCTTTTTTTACAGGTTAACAAAAAAAAAAAAAACATTGCGGGACATTGTTTTTTTACCGGGGCATTTGGTACAGGGGTGGGCTCCCAGCATACCAACCTAACTTTTTGGGGCAGCTTAGCAACAAGGGGATTAGGCACCCCATCGGCACAAAGGGGCGGCAAAAGCCAAGGGTGATGGACGCATGCACAAATCTACTGTTTTTTGTGGGGGAACATTATGCAGCAGATAGTGGGCTCCCCATGGAAATCAAACTGGGACGGGGACATAATGCCGACGGAGTGGGCTCCCATCGGCAAACGTGAACTAGGACAGGACATGAAGCCAACGGGGATTGGGGCCCCCGCCGGCAAACAAACACTGTTGTGGGAAGGAGGCACATGATCCCGACAGGGATTGGGCACCCCCATCGGCAAAGAAACAGGGGGAAGGGACATGATGTCAAGGGGGATTGGGCACCCCCTCAGCAGACAACAAAAAGCGATGGGGACTGGGCTCCCCATCGGCAAATGGGTCGGGGGAATACAAGGGACTGTCCTGCAATGATGGGTCGCTCCCTCATTGCAGCGGAATGGCTGACGCTGCAATGACGCGGCGGCCCCTGATTGCAGCGGCTAAAATTTTTCAAGGTTGGGGCATGCTGGCTGAACTAGTGTCAGCAGCAGCGTGCCACCCCATTGGAGAAAATGGACCAAGCCTCTAAAGGCAGTGGGGGCAGTGGCCACAACAGTGCCACATCTCTACAACCTGCTTCTGCAGCAAGCTGCCACGACATGTTTCTTGCGCATTCGTGCAATCAACATAAAAATAAAAAATATATATATACACCTGCTTATAGCAAACAGAGACAAAAAGTGAAAAGAATTTTTCACGTTTGAAATAAGTCCAGAGAAAAACAACAACTAGAGTTGAAGTCAAGGACCTAGTTTCTAATCAGTGTGCCAAATTATGTGCAGTTCTATTATGAACAAAATTCTGCTCCGCTTACTGAAGATGAGAGTCAGCACACTTTCTGATTATCCACAGAAAGTTTGGACAGTATACTGCACAGGGTCCACAAAGACATCAGGTCCGAGTTCTGAGTAGTGTATTCCAATAGGTATGGTGATGATTGGTGGGAGGTTGCAGCCCCCTCGGTTTGTCTGGCCTGACTTTGACCGGTTGGCGATCGTGGATATTGTAAGGCTCATCCAGAGCATGCGGCCAACCTGTTGTAGTTTGGACCTGGGCCCAACCCACCTTCTAGTGGGGTGCATTGATATTATCAGCCCAGTCCTAGCTGAGATTGTCTGGTGTTCATTAGAGACAGGTGTGTTTCTGGACACCCTGAACGAGGCGGTGATAACACCTCTCCTTAAGAAATCCTCTCCTGACCCGGACTGTCTTGCTAACTACAGACCTGTCTCTAACCTTCCCATTGTGGGTAAGGTTATTGAGAAGGTGGTTGAACTGCAGCCGGAGGACCATCTTACCATCCATAATGTCTACAATCCTCTCCAGTCCAGATTTTGGAGGAGGCACAGCACAGAGAGACGCCCTTGTTTGGGTACTCAGTGATATCCTGATAGTGAGAGATTGGAAGAGCTGTTCCATCTTGGTTCTCCCTGATTTCTCTGCAGCATTTGACACTGTGGACCATGGTGTGTTATTAGAGTGCCTGTGTCTGATCTGTGGACTGTCTGGTACAGTCCTCAGGTGGTTCCACTCTTGTCTCCCTGGCAGGTCTCAGAGAAAGGTGTTAGGGATTTATTCCTCCAACCCAGTCTCCCTGCCTTGTGGGGTGCTGCAGGGCTCTGTTTTATCACCCATGTTGTTCACAGTGTATATGCTGCCATTAAGAGACATTGTAAGGTGGTATGGGCTGAGTTTTCACTGCTATGCAGATGATACTCAGCTATACATGTCCTTTTTCCCCAAGCAGGGTACTGCAATCTCGACATTTAACAACTGCCTTGCTGAGATCCAGGGCTGGATGAGTGCCAACTGGCTGAAGCTGAACCCTGATAAGACTGAGGTGTTGATTGTGGACCCTGGTCATTTGGCAGAGGGGCTTTTGGCTAAGCGGCCTTCAGGGCTTTGGCTTGGAGGCAGTTAGCTGATGACCTCTGACCATGTGTGAAACCTGGGCATTTTTTTTGATGATGGATTGATGCTTAGATCTCAGGTGTCATCTGTCATCAAGACCTCATTCTACCATCTGAGAAATATCACCCGGTTTAAGCACCTGGCTCTGCTAGATGACCTTCCAGTGTTGGTCCACGCCTTTGTGACCTCCTGCCTTGACTATTGCAACTCCCTTTATCTAGGGCTAACAGAGGTCGATATCCGCCACTTGCAGCTGGTGCAGAATGCGGCAGCCAGGCTGTTGATGGGTTTACCAAGATCATGCCACATCACACCTGTGCTCCGCGATCTACACTGGCTGCCTATTCAGTGGCGGATCACCTTCAAGGTCAGTTTGCTGACTTATAAAGCCCTACATGGACAGGGACCATGTTGCCTGCAAGATCTTTTTTTTTCAAATTGAATACGCTTTGTTGAGTTTTAAATTCAACTTGAAAATACAACTCAGTTACAACAGCAGTAGAAACTAACAACAACAAACTGAATGCATATAGAACAGATGAAAACATGTAAAGTAGAGCAGCTCAGGATACCAAATAGTGAAACCATAAACAGTAAGTTCAGGTAGAACCAACAACCCCCCTTCCCCAACCAAACTCATCCTCCCACCACCACCGGAGGAACCTATGAGTGTAAAAAAAACAACCTAAGAAAATCCGAGCGCACACAGAAGAGTGCATGATAATTACCCATTAAGGAATTACATGGCAGCAATGACAGAGGGGGTCGTAAGACATCAGGACTAGAAAACCTGTGAGAAGAGAACATAAGGTATCAAAGTCCCGACCAACTATAATGTTAGCAGAGTGTACAATAGCTCCCAAATCCTCTGATAAGTATGAAGACAATTCGACAAACTGGCTATAGTCCATTCAGCCTGCAAAACAAAAAGAATCTTCAGAAACCATTTAGTCGCAGATGGGATATTTTGATCCAGCCAGTGTCACATTATAACCTTCTTTGCACAGACAGAGATGAGGGTCATGTGTCGCCAATGAATACCAATCAGAGTATCCCTGTATTCCCCCAATATACTGTACATATCTCAGGTAGGAAGGCTTCAGACAACCCCAAAAGAGGGTCTAATCTGTCCCAGATCACCTGCCAGAAAGGAGTAACATTTTCACAGAGCCAGAGAACATGATATAATGTTCCAGGAGCCTTATGATATTTGGAACAGATATTTGAGGGAAGCCTACCCATTCTATGTACTGTAACTTGTCAGGGGTGTAATAGAGGTTGTGAAACACCTGGAATTGAAGGAGGTGGTATCAGTCCCATTTAATGTATTTGTACAAGTGTTTCCAGAGTCATGGCCAGTTATGGAGAGATTCAGTGGGAGGCAAAACCTGATCCCAATAGTAAGAAAGCTGGTCCTCTGCACTGGCCATGAGAGAACATAACTGATGGTAATAAAAGGAAATAACATGGGAAGACAGAGCCGAAAAACACATAGAAAGAGGCTGTGTCTCATAGGAATTGTCCCAATAGCCCAAGCCAAAATGATACAGGAGCATGTGTGTAAGCTGAAAATATTTAAAACAGGTCAAGGAGGGCAGTTGGAATTTGGCCTGTGCCTCTTTGAAGGGGAGTAATGTCTGATCTTTGACCAAATCCACTACCATTGTCACCATAGCGAAAGCCCAAAAGGATGTGCTAAGTAGATTACCCCCAGTCCTGAAATTGGGATTCCCCACTAAAGGTTGGGAAATATCTCTAAGTGGGAGATTACGTAGTACAGCGCACAACTGTGTGTGTACTCATATAGACTCCACAATGAAGGTACTGTGTAATGACCTGTAAGATCTTTTCTGCCCCTACCACCCTCTCCTCACACTCTGCTCCACCGACGACGGATTGCTTGAGGTTCCCAGGGTCTATTTGAAGACCTCGGGTGCCAGGGCATTTTTGTTTGTGGCTTCGATCCTGTGGAGCTCTTTACCTTGCCGGATAGGGGAGTGCCTGACTATGGAGAGTTTTAAATCTGCATTAAAGGTACATTTGTATAATCTCACCTTCCCAGAGTTCAGATGAATTGTTTTATAGATACGTATTTTATTATTTATTGATATTTCTTAATTTCAACGTTGTTCAAAATGTTTGTACAAGTGCTTTGATACTTTATTGAATTGCGCGTTTTATAAATAAAGTTAAGTTGAGTTAAAATGTCCATGGATTGTAGTTTCTAGTAGAAATTCTTGGTGAAATCACAGCTTCATTTCTGTTTGGCCCTTCTTTGTCCAGCCAGTTAGTGTTGAGAAGGGTCCTACAAACTAAAAAAAAAAATTATATATATTTATATATATATATATATATATATATATATATGAATATATCTAAAATAAAACTAACAATTAAGCAGGCTGACTTTCATGTACCCCCATGAATCAAATTCATTTGAATATATTTATGTCCTTAAAAAAGGAGGGGAAGGAACAGGTGCTTAAATAACAGAGAGGCATTTTATATATAAAAATTTGTAAGTAAGTCAGTGCATATACGTCTAAAAATGAGAAATAATCAAACTGACTTATTTAGCATCTTGCTTTATGAACTGGGAGATCTGTTTTGAGGAAGGTAAAAATATAAACTTGCTTCATGGTGATGTCTCTCTTTATAAAGCTGTGCTGCCTTTTCATAAGCAATTTAGCTAGCGAAGTTTGGATGCTTTAAAACTAAAAAAGGTGTCTTATTGCTTTAAACACCAAAGTGGTCAAAAGGTTTTTGAGATATGAATCTGAACACCAGTTTTTAAAGAGTGGTCAGCATGTGCACCCCAAGAATGCAGAAGCAAAGTCGAAGACTTTTAAAATATGAAACTGAATATCGGTTTTTAAAACGTAGACTGCACATGCACCCCAAGACTGTGGAAGCAACGTGCAAAAGTATACAAAAGCATGACCAGCTATTGGCTGTAAGGAGTGAAATAATGAAACATTCATGTATTCACATATACGAATGAAGTCATGAATATGGCCAATTTTAATATAATAAAGGAATGAACAGAAAAGAATAATGCAGTTTTCCTATGATTAATTATCCAGTATCAAGCCAGACAAACCAAATGTTTAATTATTAACTGTTTTAGGTATTTTTTTTAAACTGTATAATAGGGTTTATACTTTTTAACAAATTAAATAATAAATTAGTAAACAGGGCAAAGTCTGAACAGATAGGCCCATAGATCTTCCACAGACTTCCAAAAACTCCATGGTTTCTCAGGTACTTCAATGGGCACCACCAAAAATCCAGGTACAGATTCCAAGCCGCAAAGTCCAGAGGGCCAGGATGCTACCACTCTCCTAAAGACAGAATCCAACAGGGCTAGGGAATCAAGTAGAGAGCTTAGAATTAGAGCCTCCAGCAGTAGAGACCAAGCCATTGTGGAAACACTGCTCTGCTTCTTGGGGCAGAAGTCTTATTACCATCCAGTAAGGACTCCACACAAGCTGCTCAGGGAACTCCAAGTACTCCAGCCACACCGGCTTCTCCCAGGCTTGCTACTCCATTCACTCCCACTGACTGACAGCTCTCTCTGGGGGCGGGGGCAAGAGGAAAAATGACAGAGAGAAAACTCTGAAGTATAAAAGCTCCAGTTTTCGAATAAATAAGTTATAAATCAATGTGCTAAGGCAGAGGTGGCATGCCTGTTATAAATAAAATTAAGCTTAAAAATAGAAGGAACAAA
Source organism: Neoceratodus forsteri (assembly GCA_016271365.2). Lineage (NCBI taxonomy): Eukaryota > Metazoa > Chordata > Ceratodontiformes > Ceratodontidae > Neoceratodus > Neoceratodus forsteri. The sequence continues at coordinate 39,884,673 of CM028134.1, forward strand.
GCTCCGGTTTTCAGCTTCAACAGCAGTTCTCCTCACCTCGCAGCCACCTCTGTCCACCATCCATCCTATCAGACCAGTCAACACTGGGCTGCTACAGGTTGCTGCAGCTCTCCACTCTGTGCAACTTCTCTTGCCTGGGGTTTGTATACTTATTACGTTGTATTTATCGTGTTATACTGTAATACAGTGTTCTATCTGAATTTCTGTGTTTTTTTAGTTATCTACATCTGAGATTTGTCTATGATTATATTTTCCCCATTTATTACCTGTCAGGATATATGATCTGGTGGTTGGTGTCTGAATCAGGCTTGAAAGGTTGTAGGTTTAAGCTTAGGATTTAGGGTTTTAAGCAGCAGTTAATGGCAGTGGGTAATGGCACTTAAGAGGTGAATAGGTAGGAATGTAGGGAAACTGGCTCTCCAGATTCAGTCATTTGGTAATGTTATATAGTTGTATTTGGTAGTTCCAAGACCTCTAATAAGTGGTGGCGTGGTAGCCAGGCTATCTCCTCAGTGTCCCGCCATCCTTATTTGGGTGTATAGTTTGCATCTAATGGTTATGTCAATACCCCTTCCTATATACTCCAGTATCCTGTTTGCCTTACTATAGGCCTTGTTACATGGGTTTGAGTGTTTTAGGGAGTCACTGATGATGACCCCTTGTACATTTTATCAGATGTCATGCCCAGCCTTGCCCCTCTCCAATTCAGTACTCTGTCCTCCAGTTCTTTTTCCTATGTGCATCACTTTGCACTTCTCGTGGCATTAAATTTCAACTGCCAAACCCTTGACTACCTCTCTAGCCTTTGCAGCTCTCTCTGCATCTCCCTAGACCCTTCCTCTCTGTCTACCTTGCCACAGAGCTTAGTGTCACCTGTAAAGAGATACATTGTGTCCTGCATTCCTTTCTCCTATGTTGCTGATGAACATATTAAAAAGGACTGGACCTAGGACTTATCCTTGCGGCACCCAACTGGTGATCTCCCTCTCTTCTGAGGTGACTCCATTAACCACAGCCCTCTGATGTCTCCCTTCCAACCAGTTTCTCACCCATCTAACTGTATCCTTCGCTACACCCCATCCTTTTGCTTCCTCAACAACCTTCTGTGAGGTATCGAGTTGAAAACTTTCCTGAAATCAAAGTAGAGTAAATCCGCAGCATGGCCCTTATCTACTACCCTCATTACCCAAAGAATATTATCAAGTTGGCCTGACAAGACCTCCATGCCACAGACCCATGCTGTTTGCTATCCTGGAATCCATTGCTCTCCAGGTAGTTCACAAGGTCCTCTTTGACAAGTGTCTCCCTTAGTTTACCTACAATAGAGGTAAGACTGACAGGTCTATAGTTACCTGGTTGCTCCTTGTCCCCATCTTATAGAGTGGGACTATGTCTGCTATCCTCCAGTCTTTTGGAACTACCCCATCTGAATTACGCTGCTGAATAGTCCTACCAGGGGTTCAGTTAGTTCCATTGCTAATTCCTTGAGCACCCTCAGATGTATCCCATCTGATTCTGGGGGTCTCATCTGTCTTTAAGGATGCTAGCCCTTTCTGAACCCTTTCACTGATAAATACTTGCTGCCTCATCTCATGGATTCCCTTTACAGCTGCCTTGCCCTCTGTCATCTCTTGTGAATACAGAGCAGAAGTAGCAGTTAAGAACAGCTTCTTTCTGTCCATCCTTCTAAAGTAAGCATAACATAGAAACATAGAAATTGTCAGCAGATAAGGACTGCTAGGCCCATCCAGTCTGCTCTAAGCCCCATACTTGATTACAGCTTCTGACCCTTCCTCTACTTTACCTCTGTGGTTCCTCCATGCCTGTCCCATGCATGTTTAAATCCAACCAGAGTGCTTGCTCCCACCACCTCCTGTGGCAGATCATTCCATATGTCCACCACCCTCTCTGTGAAGAATTTCCTCACATTCCCTTTTAACCCGCCACCTTCCAATTTCATGTCATGACCCCTCGTTCTTGCACTCCTTCTGTATTGGAAGATGTCTGCCCCTGCGCCTTGTTTATGCCTTTGAGGAACTTGAATGTTTCTATCATATCCCCTCTCTCCCTCCTCTCCTCTCCTCTCTTCTAGTGAGTACATATTGAGGTCCCTTAATCTCTCCTCATAAGTTTTGTGGTGCAAGTACCATCTTAGTTGCCCTTCTCTGGGCTGTCTCCAGCCTATTAAAGTCCTTTCGAAGGTGCAGCCTCCAGAACTGTATACAGTACTCCATGTGAGGCCTGACCAGGGTTTTATATAACAGCATCACTACCTCCCTGTCTTCTGCTGGTGATACCCCTGCCTTAGCACCCCAGCATGCCACTGGCCTTCCCTGCTGCCTTTGTATTCTGCTTTCACATTTTCAGGTCATCTGAAATAATAACCCCCAGGTCACTTTCTTTCCTGGTGACTGCCAGCAACTCCCCCTCCCCCATCCTGTAGGTTTCTCCAGGGTTTCTATGCCCCAGGTGCATAATTTTGCACTTCTTTAAATTAAACATCAGTTGCCACTCCTCAGACCATTTCTCAAGCTTCCCCAGGTCCTTCTTCATTTTCTCCACCCCTTCTGGAGTATCCACCCTGATACAGATCTTGGTGTCATGTGCAAACAGACAGACCTTTCCTTCCAGCCCCTCTGCAATGTCACTAATGAAGACATTGAACAGGACCGGCCTAAGGACCAATCCCTGAGGTACCTCGCTGGTCACCCCCCTCTCCCCAGATTGTATCCCATTTACCATCACCCTCTGCTTCCTGTCCATTAGCCAGTTCCTAACCCAGTTTACCACTTTGTCTCCCATGCCCAGGCTACCCATCTTGTTAACCAGCCTCTTACATGGGATGGTGTCAAAGACTTTGCTGAAATCGAGGTAGGCAACAGCCACTGCCCCCCTCTGATTTACTTCCTTCATCACTCAGTCAAAGAACTCTATCAGATTCATCTGACATGACCTACCCCACTGTGAAACTGTGCTGCCTAGGGTCTTGGGCACCGATGGCTTCCAGATGTCCCACTATCCTTTCTTTAAGCAGTGCCTCCATGATCTTCCACACTACTGAGGTGAGGCTGACCAGCCTATAGTTACCCACCTCCTCCCTAGTGCCAGACTTGTGTAAAGGGACCACATGTGCCTTCCTCCAATCCTCTGGCACCACTCCAGTGTTGAGTGACTCGGTGAACAAGGCTGCCAGATGTTCTGCTAGCTCTCTTCACAGCTCACTTAATATCCTCAGGTGTATTCCATCTGGCCCCATTGCTTTGTCCACCTTCAATTTACTGAGCTCCTGCAGGACTCTCTCTCTCCTAAGAATGGACTGCTGCTCACCTCTCCCCCTTCCCCTATGGCATCTGTTGTTTGGCTGTGGTCCCTGTCCCTTCCCCTCTTCTATGAATACTGAACAGAAGTATTAGTTCAGAATTTCTGCCTTATCCATGTCTCCCTCCTTACACTCCCCTTCCTCCCCTTTGAGCCTAACAATCCCTCCCTTCGGTTTTCCTTCTTTTGCTGATGTACCTGTAGAATGTCTTGTCCCCTTTCTTTACTGTCTGTGCTAATTCTTCCTTAGTCCATGCCTTAGCTCCCCTTACTGCCTTCCCCGCTTCTCTTAGACACTCTAGGTACACCTCCCTGCCCTTGTGACAGGGTCAGAGCCCCTGTCTGAATTTGTGCTGTATTTTCTTTTACACTGTCCTGTTCTTGTTCCTGTTCCTGTTGTTAGTTTACTGTTCTAGGTATAGGCTGAAATCTGGCCACTTTCAGTCTTATAGTCCCCCCCCAAGTAGTGTATAATGAACATATAAGTAAGACAAGAGGCAGTAAGCTGCTTGCCTTCTCCTGTGCTGTAGTGCAGGCAGACACAGAGGGAATGTAAGTAATGGAAAATAATTGAAACACAGAGCCTTGCACTCTGTGTTTTATTCTGTGTAAAACTGCTTTGGACTTGCAGGAAACCAAAAACAAAACATTCTTTCCTTAGTGAAACAGAAGTGCGTAAAGGTCAGATGAGTCAGCTTGTCTGTGTTTATTGAGGATGAGTCAGCCTGCCTGAGTTTACCTAGAGAACTGTGCATCAGACAGCTCACATGGTGCTGACATCATCAGTAGGCAGTGTAAAAGAATGAGTGTAGGATGAGTCAGCCTGCATGTGTTTACTTTGAGAAATGTGTTTATTCAGGATAAGTCAGCCTGCCTGTGGTTACTTAGAGAATTGTGAGTCAGACAGCTCACATGGTGCTGACATCAGTAGGCAAGTATAAAAGCCTACCTCTTGAGATGCAAAACAGATGAGTCAGATGAGTCAGTCAGTAGAGACCTGACTGTTGTGGAGGAAGCATCTCATAGTACATGCAATTTTTCATGTGCTAGGAATCTCTTTGGCTGGAACAAAGACTGGAAGTTATGCACTGAGGGAATTGTGCACTGTTTCTGCAGAACTGAAGGGGCTAATCACCTATTTCCTTTCTGTATGTTTATTATTTTATTTTGGAAAATAAATACCGCAAAGTGCATTCTACACCTTTTACCTGAGTCTGTGCATCTGTCTACCCACTAACCTTCACATCTGGTGTCAGATATGGGATACTGATGCATCTAGGCTGGGAGAGAGACGTTACTAGGGGATATCGCCCTGATATTCAGGCAGATGTCACAGGAAAAACCACAGCATCAAGGCAAATGTGTGATTTATAAATCACCTGTCCTGACCAGGACAATGGCAGAAAAACTGGGTGCGCCATTATTTCCTGGACTACAGCCGGTACTTCTGTCCAAGTTGACGCTTGATGGGGCCTCTGTGGTGCAGTTGCAGGCTATGTTGACAAGCTTGCTGCTATCTGCCAGTACCAGTGATAAGCATCCAGTGAAACAGACAGATGGCCTGACTGTGGTGTTCCAGGTGATAGAGAGGCGTTGATGATGTGGCTGATCCAAAGCTGGCTAGAGGCAGAGCAGCTTTGCCTGAAGGCAGAGAACAATGTGTTGGAGGTCGAGAAGAGTTGGAGTACAGGTGCTGTGCACTTTGAGTTGGAGAAAGATGAGAAAGTGGAGTTGCAATTACCTGAGCAAGCAGAGTTGGAGACAGCAGAGGTACTGTTACCTGAGCTGAAACAGCATGAGAAAATTGAGGTAATACTGCCTGAGCTAAATGATTTGGAATAGAGAGGAAAAGAGGAACAGAGCCTGCCATGTGTACTTTTTCAGGACCTGGGTCCAGGCGTCCAGAAGGGGCATGGAAGCTCTACAGGAGGCAGCATTGAAGAGGTCTACTTAAGACCAGAAGGGACTAAATCATTGTTTCATGGGGTGATTCCCTATGATGAGGTGGACTTGGGTAAGATGCAAACTAATGAGATGAAAATCAGAAAACTGTATACCTATATCTAAACAATTGATAATGTTCCTGTCTGCAATGACAATGAAATGGAGAAATATTGTTAATGTTAAGTCTGCATGCTTATTGAAATATGTGAATACTCCTGAAAGATTTGGGGGGTTTGAGTTAAAAGTAAATCTGAAAATGTATGGCAGCTGAAGTAAAAAGGTTGGAAACCAGTCTCGCTAAGCAAGAAAAGAAAATAGTGAAGACTGGTTCCCTTTTAAGAGGGAGGTACATGACAGGGCCAAAGCCCCTGTCTGAATGTGTGCTGTATTTTCTTTTACACTGTCCTGTTCTTGTAAGTTTACTGTTCTAGCTACAGGCTGAAATCTGGTCACTTTCAGTCTTATAGTCCCCCCCCCCCGACAAGTATTGTATAAGGAACATATAAGTAAGACAAGAGGCAGTAAGTTGCTTGCCTTCTCTTGTGATGTACTGCAGGCAGACACAGAGGAAATGTAAGTAATGGAAAATAATTGAAACACAGAGCCTTGTACTCTGTGTTTTATTATGTGTAAAACTGCTTTGGGTTTGCAAGAAGCCAAAAACAAAACATTCTTTCCTAAGTTAAGCAGAAGTGTCTAAAGGTTAGATGAGTCAGCCTGTCTGTCTTTATTTTGGATGAGTCAGCCTGCATGTGTTTACTTTGAGGAATGTGTTTATTCAGGATGAGTCAGCCTGTACGTGTTTACTTAGAGAACTGTGAGTCAGACAGCTCACATGGTGCTTGACATCATCAGTAGGTAGGTATAAAAGCCTATCTCTTGAGATGCAAAACAGATGAGTCAGATGAGTCAGTCAGTAGAGACCTGACTGTTGTGGAGGAAGCATCTAATAATATATATTAAAGTTTTCATGTGCTCGGAATCTACTGGGCTGGAACAAAGCCTGGAAGTTGTGCGCTGAGGGAATTGTGCACTGTTTTTGCAGAACTGAAGGACTAATCACCTAGTTCCTTTCTGTATGTTTATTATTTCATTTTGGAAAATAAATACTGCAAAGTGCATTCTACTCCTTTTACCTGAGTCTGTGCATCTGTCTACTCACTAGCCTTCACAGTCTTCTTCCCTTTGGGTCTCCTTATATTTCCTGAAACCTGCCCTTTTATCCCTTACTTTGCCTACCACCTCTTTTGAGAACCATAGTGGCTTTCTCCTTCTCTTGCCTTTTGATACTAATCTGATGCATTGGTTTGTCACTTCCACTATGGCTCCTTTTAGGTGTTCTCACTGCTCTTTTGCCCCCCTTCTATCCCCTTTTTCTTCAGGGCTATTTTGATACCTCTCTCCATTGCAGCAAAGTCTGCCTTTTTGAAATCCAAAACCTCTGATCTAGTGTGACTTGACTGAGTCCACGTCCCCATGCTGAACCACACTATGTGGTGATAGTTGGATCCCAGTTGCCCTTCTACCCAGACATCTGTGATTCTAGTCCTGTTAGTCATCACTAGATCCAGAATCGCCTTGTCTCTCATGGGATCAAGCACAAGCTGTCTGAGTACTGCCTCCTGTAGGGAATCTAGGATGCCTCTGCTTCTGGCTGAAGCAGCTGCCTGGGTGATCCAGTCCACGTCCAGCATATTAAAATCCCCAATTAGCAGAATCTCACCTTTCATTGCCATCTCGTGGATTTCATTCACTAGCTCCCTGTCCATTTCCTCCTCCCCCCCCGTCCTGGAGGCCTGTATATCACCCCTGTGCATATTTCTAGGTTCAAGGGTGACCCAGAGTGCCTCATCCTCCCCCTGCTTACCCTGCACCTGTGTCACCTTTATACCCTCCCTGACATACAGAGCAACCCTCCCCCCTTTTTTATCCACTTGATCCCCCAGAACAGAGCATAACCTGGTACATTGATTTTCCTCCCATGATTCACAGTGTACAAGGTTTCAATTATTGCTACTATGTCCAAGTCTGCTTCTACTATCAAGGACAACAGGTCTGTGAGTTTATTTCTGAGGCTGTGGGCATTAGTTACCATGGCCTTCCATTGTGCATTTTAGATTACCCCCCCAACCCTCTTACTGCTGTCCTGCTTCCTTCCCCAGCTCCAGTTACCTATCTTGTGTGGTCCCAATTCCACCACTTTGACCTTCCCTTTGACAACTTCAGTTGTACTTGCTGTCAAAATATTTTCCTGCATGTGCCCATTGGGAGCTGTTACTAAGCCTCCTGACCCTCCTGGCTCCACCCCCTTAGCCAGTTTAAATGCACCCTGCTGAAGCATTCAAACTTGTCACTCAGGATTGTGGTCCTCTTCCTGGATGGATGCAAGCCATTGTCCTTATAAAGGCTCGCATCCATCTAGGATGGGCCCCAGTCCCGTATGAAGCTAAACTCCTCCCTTCCAAATCATTCCTTCAACCAGGAGTTGAATTTCTGGATGCAGAGTGTGCTAGTCTCCCCCCCCCGCCATGGACAGGAAGAACCTCCGAGAAGGAGACGGAGTGTGCTACCTGCATCAGGCTCCCCCTCAGCTTCCTGAAATCTTCATGAATTCTAACTCCACCCTGTCTCCCGCCACATCATTCATCCCCAGGTGGATGATGACATCCAGTTCGTCCCTCCTTGCTATTGCCCTTATGATCCTATTGATCTGCTTCTCATCCCTCCATGCTTTGCTTCCTGGGATGCACTTGACCTCCCTGTCCTTCCTGCTAGGTCCCCCTAAAGTACCTCCAAGGACAATTGAGTCCCCCACCAGTAGTAGCTTCCTTCTCTTCCTTCTCTGAGGTTTTCTATCCTTCTTCCATTGGGCTCCATCATGGAGGACCCAATCAACCTCCTTGGTCTCAGCTGCAGGTGTACCTGTGGGGCTATCTCACTCCTTCAATGCAGCATAGGAGGGAGTTAGCTGGACCAGTTGGGGCATGTGCCTCAGACCCCCCTCCCACACCCTCCCCAAGCCCATCATGATACACCCACTTCTCCTCCTGGGCATCTTTTGAGGTTTCAGTTGTGGACTCGGTAGCCTCTGGGTGGGCATAAACCTGGCCAGCTTGGCTCAGAGACAGAAGACTTTCTCCCTCAACCCAGAGAGGTGCCTGCAGATAGGGCAGCATCGCAGCCTCCAGAACATCTCCCTGAAACATAGAAACATACATAGAAACATAGAATTTGATGGCAGCTAAGAATCGCTTGGCCCACCTAGTCTGCCCATTTCCCTACCTAATGGAGAAGCTGCAGATCCTAGTTAACTGACAGCCTACTTCCTCCTATCCTCCACTAGAATTGCCTTATGTCTGTCCCATGCATTCTTGAATTTCCCCACTGTTTTTGACTCCACTACCTCCTCAGGAAGGCTGTTCCATGTATCCACAACCCTCTCCATGAAAAAATACTTCCTCACATTGCCTCTGAGCCATCCCCCCTCTGTCTTCAAATTGTGCCCCCTTGTTCTTGTACATCTCTTTTTCTGAAAGATGCTACCCTCTTGGACTTTGCTGAATCCCTTAAGGTACTTGAAAGTTTCTATCATGTCCCCCTTTCCCTCCTCTCCTTGAGGGTATACATATTGTGCTCCTTTAATCTCTCTTTGTATGTCTTCTGGTGCAGACCCTGTACCATTTTAGTTGCCCTTCTCTGGACGGCCTCCATTCTATCTATGTCCTTGTGGAGATGAGGTCTTCAGAACTGCATGCAGTACTCTAGATTGGGTCTCACCAACTGTCTGTACAGAGGGATAACAGCGTCCTGTTTTCTACTGGTGATGCCTCTCCCTATGCATTCCAGTATCCCGCCAGCCCTCCTTACTGCCTTCTCACATTGCTTGCCCACCTTAAGGTCCTCTGATATGACTACCCCCAGGTCTCTTTCCATTTTTTATTGTTGTTAGTATCTCACTCCTCATTGTGTACTCTTTCCCAGGGTTTTTGTTTCCAAGGTGCATTACTTTGCACTGCTTTGCATTGAATCTAAGCTGACATACATTTGACCATTCCTCCAACCTTGCCAAGTCCCTTTGCATCCTTTCCATCCCACCTTCTGTATCAACCCTGTTGCAGATCTTTTTGTCCTCTGCAAAGAGACATACTTTTCCTTCTAGTCCCTCTGCAATGTCACTTATAATGACATTAAAGAGGACCGATCCCAGTACTGAACCCTGCAGTACCCACTAGTAACCCCCCTTTCTTCAGAGTGAACTCCATTTACTATTACCCTCTGCGTCCTGTTGTTCAGCCAATTTTTTACCCAGGCTACCACTTTGGGACCCAATCCAAGGCTAGCTAACTTGTAGATTAATCTTTTGTGTGGGACTGTGTTAAATGCCTTATTAAAGTCTAGGTAGGCCATGTCCACAGCCTCTCCCTGGTCTACTACTTTGGTCACCCAGTCAAAGAAATCTATTAGATTCATCTGACATGACCTTTCTGCTGTGAATCCATACTGCCTTGGGTCCTGTGCCCCACTGTCCTCTAGAAATTCAACAATTATTTCTTTCAGAAGTGATTCCATCATTTTCCCTACCACTGAGGTCAAACTAACAAGTCTGTAGTTTCCTGCCTCTGACTTGCTCCCATTTTTGTGAACGGAAATCACATCTGCCCTCCTCCAGTCCTCAGGTACCACACCATCCTCCCATGATTTGTTACAAAGGGTAGACAGTGGTGTCACTAGTTCTACCCTTAGTTCTTTTAGAGTTCTTGGGTGAATCCTGTCAGGCCCCATTGCTTTGTCCACCTTCAGTTTTAAGAGTTCTTTCAGAACCCTTTCTTCTGTGAATAGAATGGTATCGACCTCCCTATCCAGAATGCGTATTCTTTGATTTAGGTGCCTCCCACTCATCTTCTTTTGTGAATACTGAGCAGAAGTATTCATTCAGTATCCTGCTTTTCACTGTCCCCTCTGCCCACCCTCCTTCCCTTTATAAAGCCTCAATATCCCTCCCTTGGTCTTTCTTCACTCCCTAATGTACACAAAAGATTTTATCCCCTTCCTTAACTGAGTTGGCTATCTTTTCCTCAGTTTGGGCCTTTGCTATTCTGACTGCCTTTCCCACTTTCTTCTGCTTTAGCTAATACAGTTCTCTGTCCTGCTTTTTCTGTGTTTCCTTATACTTTCTGAATGCTACCATTTTCATCTTAACCTTCCCTGCCACCTCTTTTGAGAACCATAGTGTTTTTTCCTTCATTTTGCTTTGTTGATTTGCTTCACACAAAGGCTTGTTGCCTCTGTGATGGCTGTTTTGATTTCTCCTCATTGTTCCTCCATCCCTCCTTTTGCCCATTTGCTAGTGTTTTCCTGAGGCACGCTCCCATTTTCCCAAAGTCAGCCCTCCTAAGGTCCAATATTCTTGCTTTTGTATGGCTTGACTCTATGGCTGTGTTTATAGTGAACCACACTGTTTGATGGTCACTTGTTCCTAGATGGCTACCCACTTCTAAATCCAAGATCCTTTCTCCATCTCCATTTGACAGTACCAAGTCTAAGACTGCTCCTTCCTGAGTGGGTTCCACCACTAGCTGTCTGTGGCATGCTCCTTGTAGGGCATCGAGAATAACTCTGCTCTTGGATGTGCCTGCAGCAAAGGTGCTCCAGTTAACATCTGGCATATTCAGGTCCCCCATCAACAATATCTCCTCTTTCTCTGCCATTCTAAGGATACCTTCTATCATTTCCTTGTCCATTGCCTCCCCCTGAGATGAGGGTCAGTATACATCCCCTGTGCTGATTGTGGTGCCATATCCTGTCTTCAGGGTGACCCACAGTGCCTCCTCTACTCCCTGTTTATCATTTAGTTCCATTGCTTTGATCCCTTCCCTTACACAGAGAACTACTCCTCCTCCTCCTCCTCTTTTACCCTCCCTGTCCCTCCTGTAGCTTGTGTACCCTGGTATGTTGACATCCCATTTGTGGTTCTCTGTGTACTACGTTTCTGTGACTGCCTCATATCCATGTGTCTCTCATCCATCAAGGCCACTAGTTCAGGGAGCTTGTTACACACACTACTGGCATTGGTACTCATCGCCCTCCATTTTTGATGGCCTTACCCCTTTTAGCCCCATCCCTCTCCTTACTGCCTTTTTCTGCATTTACCCCTGTCCTGCTCCCTGTTGACTTCTTTACCTTGGTGTTTTCCTCTCTAACTACTGTGTTTTGTGTGGTAGGCTGGGTTTTCCCTGTTTCCCTGCTCCTTTTTAGTGTCTCTCGTTGGCTATTTTAAATGCTTGAAAATGAAGCATTTAAACCTATCACATAGGATCCTGGTTCCCCTACTGGACAGATGCAGACCATCACGCCAGTATAGGCCTGCATCCCTCCAGGTGGACCCCCAGTCCCCAATGAAGCCAAAATCCTGAGCTCTGCACCAGTTTTTCAACCATTCATTGAATCCCATGGTGCGGAGTACCCTAGCATCACACTTGCCATAGACAGGCAGCACTTCCAAGAAGGTTACCATATGTGCTACTTGTTTAAGACCCCTCCCCAACTCTTAAAACTCCTCTTGCACTGCTCTGACCCCATTCCCAGCCAGGTCATGTGTCTGTAGGTGGACAATGACATCCAGCTCCCTCCCTCATGCAACTGCTCCCTTCGATCCTGAGTATTCTCTCCCTGTCCCTCCAAGCAGCACCAGCTAGGCACATTACCTCCCTCTCCCCTTCTTCCCCCAGTTCTGCCCCCAATGATTGAGTCCCCCACCAGGAGTAGTTTCCTTCCCCTGTAGGTCCCGTGCCTCCCTCCTGTGGGTCTCCTTTGTGGAGGTTCCCAGCATCCTCCTTCATCTCCACTGCAGGTGCCTCAATAGAGGAACCACTCTCCATCAGAATAGCGTATGAATTGTGGAGAGGTACAACTGGAGGAATGCACCTCTGTTCCACCAGCCTCTCCCTCCCTGAGCCCACCTTGGTCCAACCACTCTTCTTTCTTGGCACCCTCTGAGGTAGCAGCGGTGGCCCTGGTGGTCCTTTGGTGGGGCAGGAGGTTTCATGAATCCTAGCCAAGTCAGCCTGGAGATAAGAAACCTCCTCCCTCAGACCAGAGAGGTGCCTACAAATAGGGCAGTATCCAGAAACAATCAGCTCCCTTTCCTACTGACTGCCAGTTAGGAAAACAACTCAATTTCAAACCACACTAATCTCCTGAAATATCATGCCCACACTTAAGGTACAGACTCAGCCAATTACAAACAGTCACAAACTTATCAGCAAACTGAATCCCTTAGTCCTGCCCAAACAAAATGGAGAAGCACACTGAATGGTAGTTAGGAAAACAACTCAATTTCAAACCATACTAGTCCCCTGAACTATGATGCCTGTACTAAAGGTATAGACTCAGCCAATTATGGTCACAAACATACCAGCAAAGAGAATCCCTTAGTCCTGACCAAACAAAATGGGGAAGCCCACTGAATGGCAGTTAGGAAAATCACTTAATTTCTAACCACACTAATCCCCCTGAAATATGATGCCTGCACTTAAGGTACAGACTCAGCCAATTGCAATCAAACAGTCACAAACTTACCAGCAAACTGAATCCTTTAGTCCTACCCAAACAAAATTGGGAAGCCCACTGAATGGCAGTTAGGAACACAACTCAATTTCATACCACACTAATCCCCTGAAATATGATGCCTGCACTTAAGTTACAGACTCAGCCAATTGCAATCAAACAGTCACAAACTTACCAGCAAACTGAATCCCTCAGTCCTGCTGAAACAAAATGGGGAATACTATACCTCCCTCTGTATGACTAATAATTCCTCCTCCCTTCCTTCTATTTCACTAATATTAAAGAACTGTTTTTACCCTCCCTTGACCCCCTCCACAGTATGTAGCTTATGTCTGCCTTTGCTTCTACGACCCCCCTCTTTTGTTCTTATTTGGGACTCTCCCCATTTTTCTTTTCCTTCTTTTTCCTTGTACCTGGTGAAGGCCTTACATTTTGACTTTCACTGCTTCCCTGACCTTTTTAGAGAACCATATTGGTCTCTCTTATTACCATTCTCATGTGAGACATTATTGCATCGAGCATGGCCCCCTGATTGCCCCCACTTTTCATCCACATCCCTCTTGCTGTTCACACTGATGAAATATTCCTGGACCAGCTTCCTCATGGCAGGGGGTCATACCGCCATATGACAAAACAGCACGGCTAAAAATGCTGCAGCCAAGCAGCGCCGAACACAGAGTTGGGAAAAACGCAACCTATTTGTGACAGCACACCCCATTGAAAACAATATGTGTTCATGTTTTTTGTTAAGCCACTCCCCACACACCCCGAACTTAGATAACTAACTCTGGGGAAGGGGTTGGACTTCGGGGGTTGGGGAGAAACTCGGGAGGGGGAAAGTTTGATTTTTAAGAAAAGAAATGGCAGCAAAAGTTGCAACAGGGGAGACCTGGGGGGGACTGAACCATAGTCCCAGGTCTCCCATTTGTGCCATGTGCTGGTACCCTAGCCACTTCACCATGGGACCGGCTCAACCAGGCACCCAGCATACGGCAACTTCCCATCTCTCCACATCATCGTGCAGCGACAGGGGTAGTGGTATATCCCTATCGCTATTCTATCCCTGTCACTGTAAATCAAAGTGCTCTTTATACAGCGCAGTTAATACCACACTGTCTTACATTCGAGGTATTGACCCAGTACCATTCCTCATCCAGTTGAAATCTGCCTTTCTGAAATTTAGAACTTCAGCCTTTGATGAAGGCTTCCTTGTCCCAAGGACCAAGTTGAACCATATAGAGTTATGGTTGCTGAACTTAGTGGCTCCACTACTGCAACTCCTACCACTTGAGAGTTGGTGAGCACCGTGTCGAGAATGGCGGCCTCCCTAGTAGGTTCCTTAACCAGCTGCACTGGCTGTTATTCCTGCAGAGTATCAAGCAGGAGCTGACTTCTGCAGCTCTTGGCCATGGAAATGACTCAATCAGTATCTGGCAGGTTTAGATCTCCCACCGCCACCACCTCCCCTTTGCCACCCCTTTCTAGTTCTGCCCCTAGCTCATTACCTTTCTCTCCACCCTGTTCTGGAGGTCTATAGAGCTCTCCCATTTGTAGTTTCTTGCCTGAGGATGCTCTGAACTGAACCCACAACATTCTGTTTCCCCATTACCCATTACCCTCTTCATGTTTCCATCATCCACTGCCTCTGTGCCTTCCCTGACATACAGAGCTATGACTCCTCACTTACCTTTTCCTCTGTCTCATCTAAACATGGTGTAGCCTGGCAATGACAGGTCCCAATATTTACTCTCTATGGTCCAAGTTTCTGTGATGGTTCAAGATCCATCTCAGTGTCTGCCACTATTGCCTGTAGCTCACAAATTGTATTTTCCAGACCCCTGACATTAAGGTAGACCTCTTTCCAGCTTTTCCCTGATCCCTTCTTGATTTTTCCTATTCCTTTTCCCATATTCTTCCCTAGTCTCCTTAATTGTTATTTTCCATGGTAAATGTAGGCCTCGTCAGCCATCCCTCATTGGTCTCTTCCCCTATTCTAATTTGAATTTCAACCTTCCTGTTACCCACCTTGCTTCTAATAGTCCCCTGCTCGGGGTAGCCCTAGCTGGGTTCCCCTCCTGTTCTCCCTTCTCAGTGGTTCCCATAGCTTCCCTCTCCCGTGCAGTCAGTTTAACTGTCAAATGTAGGTGTCAAACTTCTGCCCCAGAACACTGGCCCCCCTCTCTCATCAGGTGAAGATCATGACCCCTGAAGAGCTTCCTGCCCCAGTAGCCCCCCCAAGTCCTTCACAAAGTGGTATCCCTCCTCCTGACACCATTCCTTCAACAACCCATTGAAATCCTCAGTTTCTTCCTTCCTTACTCTTTTGTTCCCATTCTCCCTATTCCACACGTGGAGTACCTTGTAAAAGGCCAGGGAAGCCTAGTGCACCTTCTGTCTATTCCCCAGCCACTTTAAGTTCTGATTCTCATCCTCCATAGGCTGCTTTGCCAGATCATTGGTACCCAAGTGTACCAACATGCACAGCTACCCCTCCCCCATCTACACCATCCTCCCTCTCCTATACTGTATATCCCATATGACTGGTGCACCAGGAAAACAACTGTTCATTTCATTCCCCTTCCCTCACCTGTCCACCACACTCTCTGCTCCGCAATCATTGAGTTGCCAGTCACTAAGACTTTCCTTGCTGACTTCCTTCTGCTTACCCCCCCAGGTACCATTAAGTCATCCTGCCCATTTCCCATAACAGACTTAGTGTCCCTACAAATGGAGTCAGGTAACTGAGCCTCCTCCAAATTGGTTAAACCCCTTGTGACATCCCGTCACCATTCCCTCTTCCCTTCCCTGACCACCCTTTGGCCCCTGAAACAGTGGGCCTCTGGGGAAGTGGATTTGTGAGGGTGGACAGCAGCTGAGCCAGTGCTGCAGCTGAAATATCTAATCTCTTGCAGCTACCAGCTGAGCATGAAGGTTCTTAAAGGTTCTTCAGATGTGGTAGTACCCTTTCCTCCAGAGCATAACCGTAGATAAGAGCGCCCCACAGTCCCCACAACTGACTACCTCCCACTGTACCTCATCTCTGCACTGATCCTATGATAACCCCTAGACTGTTGTTGATAACTTGTGTTCCTTCATCTGCCTAGTGCCCTTAGGTTAGAACAAAAAATAGCTACCTTACATATGGAATTCTGTCATATATAGAGTACTTCCTACACCACCCTTATTTACTTCCTTAACCTCTGTTAATTCCAATTATAATACTGTATATGTAAAATACACATAAATATAACTGTACAAAAATATACAAATGCCTATTTCACTTGTATTGTTCAAATCTAACAGTAAGTAGCAGTAATTAAATATTGCATGTACTCTTATGTATTGAATTACTGTACCTTGTTACTTTCATTGTTACTAGGTACCCTTATGTGCTGCATTACTGTACCTTGTTACTCTCATTTTTACCATGTACCCTTATGTGCTGCATTATTGTACCATGTTACTTACATCGATACTATGCAACCTTATGCACTGCATTATTGTACATTTGTACTTTCATTGTTACTATGTACCATCATGTGCTGCATTATTGACCTTGTCACTGACATTGTTACTATGTACACTTATGTGCTGCATTACTGTATCTTGTTACTTTGCTTGTTACTATGTAGCCTTCTGTGCTGCATTATTGTACCTTGTCCCTTTCAGTGTTACTATGTACCCTTATGTGCTGCATTACTGTACCTTGTTACTTACATTGTTACTATGTACCCTTATGTGCTGCATGACTGTACATTGTTACCATCATTGTTACTATGAACCCTTATGTGCTACATTACTGTACCTTGTTACGTTCATTGTTACTTTGCACCCTTACTGTATGTGCTGCATTACTCTACCATGTTACGTTCATCATTACTAAGTACGCTTGTGTGTAGCATTACTGTACCTTGTTACTAGCTTCATTACTGTGTACCCTTATGCGTTGTATCACTGTACCTTGTTACTTTCATTGTTACTATATACCCTTATATGCTGCATTGCTGTACTGTGTTGCTATATTTGTTACAATGTACCATTATGTGCTGCATTACTGTACATTGCTACTTTTAATAGGCCCTATGCATGAATGTGCCATGTGACACACAGATGCATGTAGAATGCATGTGTAGGGAGATCTGTCAACCCAACATGCATGCCTCAGGTCGGGGACATGCATGATGTGCGCGTAGCATCCTGTGTAGTGTACACACCCAGAGGTCCACGGATGCTATGTGCAAGCAGAGGACACCTGCGCACATGCATGAACCAATGTGTGACTGTCAAGTGTGTGGGAGCCCGTGAGTGAATGTACACCATAGAGAGGGCTGTCGTAACCATACATGCACCAGTGCCAGTGGCTCAGAATAGATGCATTACAGCCGCAAACATGAAGGCCAATGGTAGGAACACCATGGCCATCCGGGCCACACACCCAGAAGGGCTGCACAGCACAGGGCATGGAGCACACATGTGGACCCACATGGGATGGGGCATACACTTGGGTGGTGGCAGGGTGCAGTGCCCGTGCATAAGGAGTGTATCCAGAACCTTCAGCCACATGCCTGGACAACACATGGAGTGGACAGGTGACACATGCCTATCAATGGGGTCAATGTGGGTGTGCTAACAGCTTTGGGCCACACATGTGAGTGCTGGTCCACCAGCACACATGCCACACTGGCACAGCACGGGCAGCAATGCACCAGCCTGGCCATCCTCTGGAGTGTGGGCACAGGCTGGCACCACATGACATGCAAAGCCCACCCCCCTGGCCCTCCACCCACCCACAGCCCAGAGACAGGAATGACACAGCCTATGTATAAAAAGGTGTTTTATTACACCCACAGGAGCAACCAGACAGACATATTACACAGGCAAGCTCCACACCCCCACAGCATGAGCAGTGCATGTGAGGCCACAGGAACAGCCGTGGTGAAACACGCCACTCCACACAAACAGCAATCAACCCCCCCACCCCACTAAAGTCCATTCAGCGCTGTGACATCATGGTCTGAGATGCCCCCGTCACCTGCCAGAGCCACTCGCTGGAGCTGCTTGAGCCTCTTCATCCTTGTTGTCCATCCTCTGCCTCCGTATGCTCACATAGTGGAGCATCATGTGCCTCACTGACCCTTTGTAGCACTGGAAGGAAAGGGAAAACAACATTAGTGCATATCCTCTACAACTCCCCCCCCCCCCGCACATACCCAGGGCATGGAGTCCCAGGTTTGTCCCAGTGCCCCTACCAATGAGGGCACATACACCTCCCACATGTCATCCTCAAGATCCTCATAGTACAGCTGCAGCCCAACACCCTGAAGAATTGTGTAGGAGGTACAATGGACCTTGTACCTTCACCTGCACTGGGGCAATGTCCACACATAACATCAGGCCCATCTGGCTGCTCTAGTAGCGAGAGCTCCAGTTGGTTAGACTTCCCTTTCTGGTCTGTGGGGAACAAGAGGGAGACAACATCAGTCACCTTGTCAGTGTCCCCACCCATTACCAGGCAGTAACATGGAGGATTGTGAGCAACCTATCTCTGGAAGCCCCGACCCTCCACAGGTCACCTGCACCCCAGTTGTCTGTGAAGTTTTCCTCTGATACATGCCACAGATGTAGAGGGAACATCCTCTTGTGGTCTACGCTGATTGCCACCATCATGAGACACAACACTGAGCACTGCGTGCAATGCCTGCAATGGCACCACACAGCACACTTGTCACTTGCACATGTGAGGGGCATGGCACAACCATACCCTTACATGCTTCCTTAAAGGTGTACACAGTGTACCATGCCAGTACAAAGGGAGTTGCATTTTATGGTGCACAGTGCTTCAGAAAGCTGATACGGGAGTGGACAATGTGTCCTGGAGCACTAATGCACACACACCTGATCGCAGACCAGGTGGACAGGTGGTGGCATTTGGGGCCATGCTCATGGGTGATCCATCCATGTATGTATGCCACCACATGGAGGGACACACACTGCATAGAGAGGTTTTGCTTCCTATGGGCCACCGTGACACAACTGTGTGACATTGTCTATGACGGTATCACCCCACGGACACAACTGTCAAGGGCAATGTCAGTGGAGATGAAGATCATGTGCGTACCTGCACACTATGCAAGTGGCTCATTCCAATGAGTGACCGGTGACATGGTGGGCATGTGCCAGTCATCAGTGTCCCGGGCTGTGGCACAGGTGATGGATGCCCTGCTCGATCACATGGGGGAGCACATCTGGTTCCCCGCTGAGGTGGATGATGTCCGTGCAATGAAGCAGGCATTCTATGCTATGCGCGTCATGCCCAATGTGCACAGGGTAATTGATGGCATGCACATTGCCATACTAACACTGTCGATGAATGAGAACGCAAACTACAACCGCAAGGGTTTCTACTGCATAAATTGACAGGTCATGTGTGACGCGAAGGGTATCATCTCCAATATGTGTGCCAAGTTCCCAGGGTCTACCCACAACTCCCACATACTGGATTCCTCTGGACTCACAGCCATGTTGCATGCAGGACAGCTGGATGGATGGCTGATAAGTAAGTAAGCCAATGCCACATGCATCACACATTTGACTGCCCAGACACACTAAATGACAATAACACTGTGTTCCCTCCATTTGCAGGTGACAACGGGTACCCACTCTGGACATACCTGATGAGCCCCATCCTGTCCACTGCAATGCCATGGAGGAGTAGTACAATACAGCCCACAGGAGAACAAGGGGCATAGTCAAGAGGACCATTGGACTACTCAAGATGTGGTTCCAGTGTCTGGACCATACAGGAGGCACCATAATGCTGTCCTGAACCAGGCATGTAGGGTGTTCACCGTGTGTGTTATGCTACGGTACACAATGTTGCCACATGAGGGGACATGTCCATGCCACAGATACAGCCCAGCAACCCTAGGAATGATGTGGACCTGGTGTGGCCTCACTGGGAGCTGTGGACAGTGGGTGGCCATGCAGCCAGGCAGGCACTGATTGATGGCACATTCCAGTGCTAGTGGCGTACTTTTCCACACACACACACACACACAAACACACACACACACACACTGCCCTGCAGTGCCCCAGTCATGGTCAGTTTACCTTTACAGGCAATGCTGTGCCTCCTAGGGAGCCAGCGTGCACCTCCGTGTGGTATGCCTACTGGCTTATTGCAGTGTGTGCCGCATACGTGGTGCATGGGGGTGCACAATGATGCAACCACTCACTGGAGCGACACCTTGCTGGATGGTGAGGGACTCCAGGCTGCATACTGGTGTCCACAGTGCCATGTGCCACCCTGTGGCATGGTGCAGCCTGCAAGAGTGTGTAGTGGGTCAGATGGGGTGTGGTACTGCCACAACTATGTGTGTGCCCTTTAGCCACTGGTACTGTTCCAGTGACAGTGTTCTGCCTGACTGGCACTGTATGACTACCTGGTGCTGTGTCTGTCTGGCTTCACCTGTAGCCACGTGGATGTCTGTGTCCCTAGACACCTGCCTTGTGCCCGTGCTGCACCATGTGTACAACGGGCACAATGAGATTGGCTGTTGGATGCTCAATCCAAGTACTCAGCCCCACCACTGTCCTGGCTGCATGTGTCCACAGGTGTGTCCCCCTCACCCATGGTCTCAGCATATGTGCCATGCCACCTTGTGGCAGTGCCTACATAGGGGCCTGCATCCAATGCCTTCTCAGAAGAGGTTCTGGTTGTGACAATGCTCCACCAGGGCCTGGCATGGGTGGGGTCCACTGCATGTATGTGTCAACAGTGTGTGGGTGTGTGTGACATGGCACCAGGGGGTGTAGGGTGGTTCCGTAGGTGCTCCAGTAAGTGTTTCTGTGCGGTGGCACATCAGTTGATGCTCCTGCACATGTTCTAGGCTTCATCGATCAGGGCCACAATCACATCCATGTTCAGTTGCTGTGCCTCCAGCTTGTTCCATTCCAGCTGCTGCAGCACACAGTACTGTGCCTCCATGTAGGTCTGGGCACAGGTTGTCTGGCTGCATCTCAAAGGCCATGCCTGGGTCTCCTCATCCACACTATTGTCGAGGCATGACTGGGTGTTCTCTCTTGAGGTGGCCATTCTGGTGGCTGGCATGGGTGGTGCACTGGTGACACTTGCCATGCACAGTGGGTAGGTTGGAGCCCTGCAGGGGGGTGGGTTGGGGCTGGCTCCACGCATGCCACACCATCCTCATGTTGGTGCCTCAGTCTCTGACACTGTGTCCTTCTCCTGCTGCACCATGGTGCTGTCCCCATCTGTGTCACTGTTCATCTGGGTCTCTGTTTCCGTCTCCATACCTTTTGATACACAATGCATGGGTTACAACGGTGTGCATGTGCACTGCCTGCCCCCCCACCCCTTCACTACCAGCTCCTGGTGCGGATACATACCTGAGGGCTCCTGTTGTTGGCTGCTAGTCTGCTGCACCCCTCTGTGTTGCAGGGGCCATGTCTGTGGGTGCAAGGTGACAGTGTTAGTACTGCCATAGAGTGCATCAGCCGTGTGTACCCACACACAGAGTGTCTCATACCTGGCATGGTGTCACCACCATCCACCTCACCATGGACTGCAAAGTCTGTCACTGTCTTGGACACCATATGCTTAAGGGGCATCAGCTGAGAGTCGCTGCTTGGAGGCCCACCACCTGTTTGTCCCAGTGAGCTCACAGCCACCTTTTTCTTGATGGCAGAATGCAGGTCACACCACTTGTACTTTATGGCAGTGAGGGACACTGGCCTGGATGTCCAGCCACAGCCTGGCCTTTACCTTGGGGACAGTGGTCAGTGCCTGTGCCCCATACAACTGGCTGTAGTTCTTCAGATGTCACTGACCATCACCTCCACCTGGCCACTTGTGAAGCTGGGGGCTCTGGAATGGGTACCGCCCCATGTGCGGACGCGTCTGTGGCACCGTTCACCACTCCCAGCTGCCAGTTCATTCCATTCCTGTTATGTTGGGCTGCCCTCGCACTATCCTCATCATCCACAAATCTGTGGGCTGCACTGTGTTGTGTGGTATCCACTTCTGTGCTGCTGAACAGGGCATGTTGCTTGCCCATCTATGGCAGGGTCAAAGGGTGTTCCTGCATATCCAAGCCACTCCCCTGAGGGGAGCTCACAGCACTACGTGGTGTGTCCAGACATGCCTACAGTGTGCATGCAGCATGCGCTGCCATTAACACATGCCACATGTTGTGGGTGTCCTGCATACCGCGCAGCTGTGCAATGCAGGTACTTCTGGAAACTGCAGGGTGTGTAGTAACATTTGTGCATATGGCCCAATGTTACTCCACACCCTTATGTGCTGCATTACTGTACCTTGTTACTTACATTGCTACATTGTTACTATCTACCCTTATATGCTGCATTACTGTACCTTGTTACTATCATTGATATTATGTAACTTTATGTACTGCACTACTGTGCCTTGTTACTTTCATTGTTACTATGTACCTCTATGTGCTGCATTGTTGAACCTTGTTACTTTCATTGTTACTATGTATCCTTATGTGTTGCATTGTTGGATCTTGTTATTTTCATTGTTATGATGTGCCCTTATGTGCTGCATTATGGTATGTTGTTACTTTCATTGTTATAATATGCACTTATTTGCTGAATTACTTACCTTGTTACATTCATTGTTACAATGTACTTTTATGTGGTGCATTACTGTACCTTGTTACTATTATTGTTACTATGTACACTTATTTGCTGCCTTGCTGTACCTTGTTACTTACATTCTTACTATGTACCCTTACATGCTGTATTTCTATACCTTGTTATCATCATTGTTACTATTTAGCCATATGTGCTGCATTAGTGTACCTTGCTACTTTTATTCTTACTATGTACCCTTTTATGTTGCATTACTGTATCTTGTTACTATCATTGTAAAGTTGTACACCTATGTACTGTCATTATTACTATGTATCCTTATATACTTCATTATTGTACCTTGTTACAATCATAGTTACTGTGCACCCTTATGTATGGCATTGCTATACCTTGTAACAATCATTGGTACTTTGTATCCTTATGTATGGCATTACTCTACCGTGTTACTATCATTGTTACTATATACCTCTATGTGCTGCGTTACTGTAGCTTGTTACCTTCATTGTTACTATGTACCTTTATGTATGTCATTACTTTAACTTGTTGCTATCTTTGTTACTATGGATCCTTAAGTGCTGTATTACTGTACCTTGTTACTTTTACTGTTACTATGTGCCCTTATGTATAGCATTACTTTACCTTGTTACTATATTTGTTACTATGTACCCTTATGTGCTGCATTACTATATCTTCTTACTATCATTGTAACGTTGTACCTTTATATGCTTTACTACTCTACCTTTTTACTACCAATGGCTTCTATGCACAGAGGGTCGGGTAATATGCAACTGAGGCATGTACCATGCCCTGCATGACTACACACCCATGGGAGATCTGCGGGTGGCCACATTCATGAACAGTGGCCACTTTGAAACTCCCATATGCAGCCCCATCCCCCTGGCATGCAGGCCTGTGGGGGAGGTCAGGTGTGAAGCTGTGGATCTGGGTGGATTGCCAATCAGCTGCCTGACCCAGATCCCACAGTGGATCACTTGCACCTGTGGGTGCTAGGACTATGGCCGGCGTGTACAGCGCCACATGCAGTGTGTGGGTCAAGTGTCCGGTCATCCACCCGCTGGCTCCTAGTTTTCCCCCATGCCAGGGCTTCCTTGGTGAGGGTGCCCATGACCCCACCTCACTGCCACAGCCCACAGCTGTAGCTCCCAGGGTGCAGTGTAACTGACCCCCTGCCTTTATGGCTTCCCCAATGTGGCAGTGGCACCGACACCTCCGCCCCGCACTCTGCATGGTCATGCATCCCATTGAGTGCTGGCACACCCCCTGCACCTCCCCAGTACACCCCCGTGCATAGGCCTGTGCTCTGCTGGGGATCCAGTGCGAAAGGAGGGTGTACCTCCAATAGTGCATGCTGTGCAGGGAGTGCAGTGGGCTTGGGCAGGAGTGGAGTGTGCTATGCACCAGGGTTATGTGGCATGTACCCACTCTGCACATTTGTGCATGGGGCCATTGTTACTATTTATCCTTCTGTGCTGCATTGCTGTGCCTTGTTACTATCTATGGCCCCTATGCACAAAGGGCTGAGTAATATGCACCTGAGGTGCATACCCTGCCCGTGCAGATACGTGCCTGAGGGAGATCCATGTGTGGCCACATTCATGAACAGTAGCCACTGTGTGAGTCCTGTATGTGGCCCCGCCCCCTGGCATGCAGGCCAGTAGGGGTGGTTGAGTGCAGATCTGTGGATCTGGATGGGCAGTCAGTCAGCTGCCTGACCCAGATCCCACAGTGGATCACTTGAGACTGTGGGTAGTAGGACTATGGCTGGCTTGTACAGTGCCACATGTGGTGTGTGGGTCGGGTGCCCGGTCATCCACCCACTGGACCCTAGTGTTCCCCACATTCTGGGGCTTCCTTGGTGGGGGTGCCATGACCCTGCCTCACCTCCACAGCCTACGGCTGTAGCTCCCAGGGGGCTGTGTAACTGGTCTCTTGCCTTTACAGCTGCCCCAATGTGGCGGAGGTGCTGACACCTGCGCCCAGTGATCTGCATGGTCGTGCATCCCACAGAGTGCTGGCATGCCCCCTGCACCTCCTCCAGTCCACCCTCCTGTGTGTAAGTCCATGCTCCACCAGGGATCCATTGCGAAAGGGGGGCATACCTCCAATGGTGCATGCTGCACAGGGGGCGCAATGGGTTTGGGCGGGTGTGGAATGCACGTTGTTACTTTCATTGCTATGATGTGCACCTATTTTCTGCATTGCTATACCTTGTTATTTTCATTATTATTGTGTACCTTTATGTGCTGCATAACTGTACCTTGTTACTGTCACTGTTACTATGCACACTTATATGCTGTATTACTGTACCTTGTTACTTTCATTGTTACTACGTACCCTAATGTACTGCATTACTGCACCTAGTTATTATTCTTGTTACTATGTACACTTATTTGTTGCCTTGCTGTACCTTGTTACTTACATTCTTACTATGTACCCTTACATCCTGTATTACTGTACCTTGTTACCATCACTGTTACTATTTAGATGTATGTGGTGCATTATTGTATCTTATTACATTCATTGTTACTATGTACCCTTATGTGTTGCATTAATATATATTGTTACTATTATTGTAACATTGTACACCTATATGCTGTGCTAATGTACCTGTTACTATTAATGGGCCCTATGCATGATGCTAATGCACCCGCGTAAACCGAGTGCATTTTCATTGTGCACATGAATGCCACTGAGCAGTGGCCACATGACATTCATGACATCTGTGTGCATGGGGTTATGCATCTGATCCCCCTGCCAAACAGCAATGTGTTGGGGTGGGCGGGGGGCATTCCAGGGGCATACCAGCACTATGTGGTATGCACAAACCTGCATAGTGCTGGTCGCATATGTGCAGAGCAGGGCATAGGTTATGGCAGGGGGACCCTGCTGTAACTCACTGCATGCCGCCAGGGACACAGGCACCCAGTCTCCCAGGTACCAGGACAGGGACCTCTGGGCAGCTGGAGACGGCAGGGGCAGCTGAAAGGGCAAGTGCCCATCACTTGACTTGAGTGGCGGCACTGGGATGGGTTGGTGCTGTGCAGGTCTGGTTGCCTGCAGTCAGCATGTACAGCCCTGAACCCGGGCCTCCCTATGCAAGAGATCCACTAGAGGGCCCAAGAGGGCATTCCATTTGGATGCCCACCCAGGGCAATGACTCCTCCCATGGCTGCACTGCAGAGTCCTGAACACCGGGAGGGCTGGAGCCATGGACAGGTGGCCAGTACTTGTGCATCCTGGTGTGGGTGCACCTGTCCACAGGTGCACGGCTGTGCAGGCTGGGCATGTGGTTTCTTCATGTACTTGTGCCCGAATAGTGCATTGCACCCATTGTTGCTATGTATCCTTATGTACTTCATTATTGTACCTTGTTACTATCATAGTTTCTATGTACCCTTATGTAGGACATTACTATACCTTGTAACTTCCATTGGTACTCTGTACTCTTATGTACGACATTACAGTAGAGTATTACTTTCATTGTTACTATGTACTCTTATGTACTTCATTACTTTAACTTGTTGCTATCTTTGTTACTATGTATCCTTAAGTGTTGCATTACTGTACCGTGTTACTTTCACTGTTATGATCTACACTAATGTACTGCATTACTGTGCCTAGTTACTATGTACTCTTACATGCTGCATTACTATATCTTCTTACTATCATTGTAATGTTGTACCCTTATATGCTGTACAGTACTACTGTACTTTTGTTACTATCATTGTTATTATTTACACTTATGTGTAGCATTACTGTACCTTGTTACTATCATTGTTACTCTGTACCCTTATGTACGGCATTACACTACCTTGTTACTATCATTGCTACTGTGTACCCTAATGTGCTGCATTGTTGTACCTTATTACTATATTTGTTACAATGTATCATTATATGCTGAATTATTGTATGTTGTTTCTATATTTGTTACAATGTACCTTTATGTTCTGCATTACTGTACCTTGTTACTTTCACTGTTACTATGGACCCTTATTTGTTGCATTACTGTACCTTGTTACTATGTACTCTTGTGTGCTGCATCACTGTTCCTTGTTACTTACATTGTTACTATGTACCCTTATGTGCTGCGTCATTGTATCTTTTTACTATCATTGTTACTATGTAACTTTATGTGCTGTTATTGTACCTTGTTACTATCATTGTTACTATGTACCCTTATGTGCTGCATTATTTTACTCTTTTACTGTATTTGTTACAATATACCATTATGTGCTGCATTACTGTACCTTTTTACTTTCATTGTTACTATCTATCCTTACGTGCTTCATTATTATATCTTGTTGCTATCATAGTTACTATGTACCCCTATGTATGGCATTACTGTACCTTGTTACTATCATTGGTACCCTGTACCCTAAGGTACAGCATCACTCTACCTTGTTACTTTCTTTGTTACTATGAACCTTAATGTGCTACATTACTGTAGCTTGTTACTTTTATTGTTACTATGTACCCTTATATACGTCATTACTGTAACCTCTTGCTGTCTTGGTTTCTATGCACCCTTATTTGCTGCAGTACTGTACCTTGTTACTTTCACTGTTGCTATGTACCCTTATGTATGGCATTACTGTACCTTGCAACTATATTTGTTACTATGTACCCTTATGTGCTGCATTACTATATTTTCTTACTATTATTCTAATGTGTTACCCTTATATGCTTTATTGATGTAAATTGTTACTATCAATGTTACTATGTATCCATATGGGTTACATTGCTGTACCTTGTTACTATCATTGTTATTATTTACCCTTATGTATGTCATTACTATACCTTGTTGCTATTATCATTACTCTGTACCCTTATGTACAGCATTACTTTATCTTGTTACTGTCTTTGTTAACATGTACCCTTATGTGCTGTGTTACCTTACCTTGTTACTGTCTTTGTTACTATGTACCCATATGTGCTGCATTACTGTACCTTTTTACTATCATTGTTATCATTCTTACTGTGTATACCTATTTTCCGCGTTAACGTACATTGTTACTTTCATTGTTACTATGTACCTTTATGTGCTGCATTATTGTATCTTGTTACTGTCATTGTTACTATGTACCCTTATGTGCTGCATTATTATACTCGTTACTATATTTGTTTTTATGTACCCTCATGTGCAGCATTAATCTAACCACGTACCCCTATGTGCTGCAATACTGTATCTTGTTACTTTCACTGTTATTATGTACCCTTATGCATGGCAATACTACCCCCTTGTTACTATCTTTGTTACTATATATCATTATGTGCGGCAGTATTGTACCTTGTTGCTATATTTGTTTTTATGTACCCTTACTTGCAGCATTACTATACCTTATTTCTTTCATTGTTACAATGTGCCCTTATGTGCTGCATTACTCTACCTCATTACTTACATTGTTACTACAGTGCGTACCCTTATGTGCTGCATTACTGTATCTTGTTACTTTCACTGTTATTATGTACCCTTATGCATGGTAATACTGTCCCTTTGTTACTATGTCCCCTTATGTGCTGCATTACTCCACCTTGTTAGTTTCATTGTTACCATGTACCTTTATATGCTGCATCATGGCACCATGTTAATTTAATTGATATGATGTACCCTTAAGTGCTGCATTATTGTATCTTGTTACTTTCATTCTTATGATGTATACCAATTTTATGCTTTACTGTACTTTGTTACTTTCATTGTTACTATGTACCTGTATTTGCTGGGTTACTGTACCTTGGTACCGTCATTGTTATTATGTACTCTCCTGCTAAATTACTGTACCTTGTTACATTCATTTTTACTATGTGCCTTTATATGCTGCATTACTGTACTTTGTTTCTATCATTGTTGCTATGCACATTTATTTCCTACATTGGTGTACCTTGTTACTGTCATTGTTACTATGTACCTTTATGTGCTACATTACTGTATTGTGTTACTGTCATTGGTACTATGTAGCCTTATGAGCTGCATTATTATACCTTGTTACTATATTTGTTTCATCATCATCATCATCATCATCATCAAATCTTTATTTATTCAGGCAAACATCATTGAGCAAGGCTCATTTACAAGATGGACCTGATAAGGTCAAGATTCAACAGTTGGTACACAACAGATACATCAATACACTTATATAAAACAGTTATACATACAGGGGAAAAAACGTTTATAAACACAGTGAAGTACAGTAAAATTCACATGATAAAAATGGGTTATAGGAAAGTTAAGCTAATATTTACAGTATATACAGTATATACATATCCAAGTGGAGGGGCCATGGCAAACACACAGCATAATGTAATACTAGGATGGTGAAGGTATTACTGGGTGCCATAAGATGGGGTGTCTGCCTGGGAGGGAGAACTGAAGAACAAAGATTATGCCATATATGGTTAATTTTTGGGAGGGAGATTGTGAGATGACAAAGCTATTTGTTTCAATTTACCCTTAAGAACTGCATTACTATACATTGTTACTTTCATTGTTTCTATGTACCATTGTTTGTTGCCTTACTGTACCTTGTTATTTTCATTGTTACTCTTTACCTTATGTGTTGCATTACTGTACCTTGTTACTTTCATTGTTGCTATGTACTGTTGTGTGTTGCATTACTGTTCCTTGTTTCTATCATTGTTACTATGCACACTTATTTCCTGCATTGGTGTACTTTGTTACTGTCATTGTTACTATGTGCCTTTATGTGCTGCATTACTGTATTGTGTTACTGTCATTGGTACTATGTACCCTTATGAGCTGCCTTATTATACCTTGTTACTATATTTATTTTAATTTACCCTGAAGAACTGCATTACTATACATCATTACTTTCATTGTTTCTATGTACCCTTTACTTGTTGCATTACTGTACCTTGTTATTTTCATTGTTACTATTTACCTTATGTGTTGCATTACTGTACCTTGTTACTTTCATTGTTACTATGTACTGTTGTGTGCTGCATTACTGCTCCTTGTTAATTATATTTTTACTATGTACCCTTATGTGCTGCATTACTGTACCTTGTTACTATCATTGTTACTATGTAACTTTATGTGCTGTGTTATTTTACCTTGTTACTATCATTGTTACAATGTGCCCTTATGTGCTGCATTACTGTACCTTTTTTACTTTCATCGTTACTAACAATTTTAACATACTAAAATGCCAGCAGAATTGGCCTAACGGTCTTTCATGTCTGCTCGTTTGGTCAGCCCCCACCCTGGGAGCTGACCTTGCTGCTTCCCTCTTCCTCTCTGGCTTCTGCCTTCCCAGTCCTGGATATTCTGGCTGCACTGGTTTTTGCTTCCAGAATCCTTCCCCTGTACCTGTCCCACCCCTTCTTGAACCCCTCCACCATTTATGCCTCCACCAGCCCCCAGGGCAGTGCATTCCATGGTTCCACCGCCCTCTCAGTGAAGTAGCATCTCCTCCTTTCTCCCCTGAATCTCCCCCCCAGCTTCCACCCATGCCCTCTAGTTGCCCCCTCCTTCCTTGAGCACCTTGACTGCTCCTCCCCATTTACCCTTCATGTACCTGAAGACCTCTATCATGTCCCCCCGGTCCCTTCTCTCTTCCAATGTGTACATATTTAGCTCTTCAAGCCTTCAAGCCTCTCCCAATGGGTCCTATCTCCCAAGCCCCAAATCATGTGGTTGCCCTTCTCTGGACCCTCTCCAGGAGTTCAATGTCCCTCTTTAAATGTGGCCTACAAAACTGCACATAGTACTCAAGGTGCGGCCTCACCAAGCAGTTATACAGTGGGAGTATCACCTCCCTCCTTCTGGAGATGAGCCCCTAGCGATGCATCCAATCATCCTGTTGGCCTTTGCCACTGACCTCCTACAAGTCTCTGAGTTGTTCATCTTGACATCCACCACCACCCCCAGGTCCCTCTCAGCCATCGAGACTTGTAGCATTCCACCCCGGATGTACACTTGGCCCGGGTTTCTGGCTTCCAGGTGCAGTACCTTGCATTTTCCTGCATTGAACCTCAGCTTCCGCTCTCTAGACCACCTTTCCAGAGCCTCCAGGTCCATCTGTAGGGCTATCCTCCCCTCCTCCCCATCCACCACCACCGCCAGTTTTGAGTCATCCACAAAGAGACTCATCTCACTCCTGATACCCTTCTTTATGTCAGAGATGTAGGCATTGAACAGGAGGGGCCCAAGGACTGATCCCTGAGGGACTCCACTAATGACCTCCTTGGGGATGAGACTATCCCTCCAACCACGACCCTCTGGGTCTGGTTCTGGAGCCAATTTCCTATCCATCTGATCATCTGGTTTCCCCAACCCCATTTCTCCCAGATTATCCAACAGGCCCCCGTGAGGAACAGAGTCAAATGCCTTGCTGAAATCAAGAAAGAGGGCGCCCACTGGTCTTCCCAGGTCCAAGGCACTCATCACCCAGTCATAGAACTCCACAAGGTTTGTCTGACATGATTTCCCTGGGATGAATCCATGCTGTCTATCATCCAGACACCCCAACTTTTCCAGGTCCCCCCCAGTCTCTCCTTGACAATGCCCTCCATCACCTTGCCCACCACCAATGTCAAACTGATGGGCCTGTAGTTCCCTGCCATCTCCCTTGATCCTCCCTTGTGGATAGGCACTATATGCGCCACCTTACAGTCCTGGGGCACCCACCCTGTCCTCAGAGAGATGCTGAAGAGCTCCACCAGGGGTTTCACCAGGACATCCACCAGTTCCTTCAGCACTCTGGGATGTAATTAATCTGGCACTGGTGCTTTCTCCATCTTAATGGACCTGAGGGCTTCCTTCACTCTCTCTCTGCTATGATTTCTACTTCCACTACCTTGTCCCCCTGCTTTGCCTTCCCCCCACCTGCCAGTGATGCCCCCTTTCCCCAGAACCACCAATCGATAAGGGTCCACCCTCCTCAGTTTCACCATCTCCTCCCATGTATGATGCAGCCCCCCCATTTTCCTTGGTGAAAACTGAGGTGAAGTACTCATTTAGTACCTCAGCCTGCTTCCCCAGGTCTTGTGCCCATCCCTCCCCTGTTTTAATCCTGCTAATCTGCCCCTTTACCCTTCATTTTTCCCCAATTTATCTAAAGAACCCCTTGTTCCCTCTCCTAATTTCCCTGGCCAGGTTCTGTTCCTTCCTTGCCTTAGCCGCCTTCACCACCCTAGTGGCCCTTCTGGCCATCAGCTCATGCTCCCCTTGGTCCCTTTCAACTCCTTGAGCACTTGAATTGCCTATAGGCCACCTTCTTTGCCCTCACCACCTCCTGAACCTGCCTAGTCCACCAGCAGGGTTTTCGGGCCCTACCTCATTTTCATCTTACTCTTGCGCAAGTGCTGGTACCATCCTGCACCCCCCTCCTGATGATTTCCCACCTACTGTCAGCGTCCATGTCTGGCCCAATCCCAACCAAGTGCTCCTTAAGAATCCTTCCCATTTCCTTGAAATCCACCCCCCTGAAGTCACTTACCTCCGTCTTTGTGCAGCCTTTTACCTCTCCTAGGTTCAGGCAGAACCAGACCATGGCATGGTCGCTCTCCACCAACAGGTCCCTTACCTCCAGGCCCCCAATCTAGTCACTGTCTGCCAGGACCACATCCAGTATCCACTCTTCCCTGGTCAGTTCCCCCACCCGCTGAGTTAGGAAAGCATCCTGAAAGACATCCAACAACCTCTGTTCCCTTGCCACCGAGGATGTCATAGTCTCCCAGTCTGTTTCTGGTATGTTTAAGTCCCCCAACACCACAACCCTTCCCCTTCCCAATCTGCAGTGTCCCCCAGCCTCTGCCACCAGACTCTCCTCCAGCTCCTCCGCCAGCACAGGGGGTCTATACACCACTCCTAGTTTTACTCTCTTGCCCCCCCTTGTTATCAAGGTGACCCAAATTGCCTCCACATTTCCCTCCTCCTCTTCCTCCACTCCTCCTATGGCAATGCAGTTTCTGACTATTATTGCTACCCCTCCTCCCCTTCCCTCCCCTCTGTCCTTCCTGAACATGGTGTGACCCTCCAGGTTCAGGTCTCAGCCATGCCCTGCGGTGACCCAGGTCTCAGTGACTGCTGCCACATCCACCTCTACCTCAGTTAGCATAACCTGGAGCTCAGGCATTTTATTGCCCAAGCTTCTGGTATTTAGCAGGACTACCTTCCAGCCTTTTCCTATACTTCCATTTCCTCTGTTCGTGTTCCTGTGGGGATTCTGTCTTCCCCTGGTTTGCACCTTACCAGTCAGCCTTTTCCTGCATTCCTCCAGCTCCCCAGGGGGGTAGAGACAGAGTCCCTTCTTTATCAGACCCCCCTTGACAGCCTTTTCTCTCATCCCTCCCCCTTCACAAGTTTAAACCCCACCTTTCACCAATGAACCCCTCTATTTTCAACTTAAGGATTTCCTTCCCCTCTGAATTGAGATGGAGCCTAACTCTAGCATACAGCCCCTTATCCTCCCAGGTCTCCCCCAATCCCCCATCAACCCATACTCTCTGGACCCACACCACTCCCTGAGCCACTGGTTTATCACCCTAATCTTCCTCTTGTCTTCCCCACTAGCCCTTGGCACCAGCAAGATTTCCGAGAAGGAAATTGTGCATTCTATATCATGACAGACCCTGGCAAGCTCCCTGAACCTTGCCTGTATTTCTAGCTCACTATTTCCCTCAGAGTCATTGGGTACCTAGGTGGACCAGTATGTCCAGGGAACCTCCACAATCCTTTGCCGGCTGATATACCTCATGCTTGGCCATGTGCACCATTAGTCCAGGGAAGCATTTTGTTCTAACTGGGCAGGCTTCTCTCTCCCTATCTCATTTGATTCCCCTGATCATTGAATCACCCAACAGGAGCACTCTGGCTGCCTCTTTTCCTCCATTTCCTCCCCTTCCATGTCCCTCATCCTTTCTACCAGCCCCTCCCCCCAGCCGGCTCCTTGCTCCTCCCTTATCTGGGTGCCACCTGCCAAGCCCTCCTTATTTAACCTGGCCACCCCCCTCTGATTCTATGCCCCTTGTCCTCCTGAGTATCCTTCTGTACCTTGCTACCCCCACCATTACTGCTCTCAACTGGTCCTTCCCCCCATCTGCTAAACTAGCCTGGCTCATCCTCCCTTCCTTCCCATCTCTGTTCAGCCCCTCCTTGCTTATCGTACTCCCCTGGCCTAAACCCTCAGCTCCCTTTACTGTAGCCTCCTTGTACTTCTGGTCTTTCTCCTTGCCCTTTCCTCCCAACTGGTCCTTTTCCTTGTGCTTTCCTCCCTCTACCCTCTCATCCTCCTGCTCTGATCCCCTGCTGCCCCTGTTTTCCCACATTCTAAGTTCCCCTCTGTTCCTCCTGCTATCCAGCCCCCGCCTCCTGCCCCCTACTCCCATCCCTAACTGCCACTGTCATGGCTACATCACCCCCCTCATCCTCAAGCAGAAGAAGAGAATTGAAGTGGTTACTGAGCTTAAGGTCATATCCACCTTCTCCCATTTCTTCCTTTTGTCCAGCCCCAGCCATCTGCCTTCTTCCCTGAGAATGTCCTCCCTTTGGCCCCCATCTGTGAGGGTCCCCAGTTACCTGCCAACTTCCTTCGTAGTATCATCCTTTTGTGTCCCATCTACTGGGATCCATATGCAACCCCAGAGTACACTCCTGCACTACTTTCCCTATGCCCCCACCCCTAGTGTTTGGTGCAGCCCCATGGGAGAGCTCCTGCCCTATTCCCCAACCATACCTCCCCCTTCCCCCAGCTGTCTCCTAAGCACCTCAACCTCCTCCCTAAGCTGTGCCAGCTGGTAGCACACTGGACAACCACCAAGCTTCCAAGCCCAGTCCAGTATCATGGCTGCCTCACACCCTTTGCACCACACCACCCTCCCAAAGATGCCGGCCCTAATTACATGTGGTCCCATCCCCCCTCCAAGTAGGTTTCCTTGGGTGAGCCACCAAGTTCCCCACTAGTCCAAGACTTTTAAACTTTCAACACTTGTGTGGCTGAACTTTTCCCCACCTATTAGCCTTAAGGGTTTGCTCACAGGAGATGTAAGCTCAACCCCCAGTGACTCTTCTGTATTTAAGAAAGACAAATGCAAGGGGTGGGTGGGGGAGCTTTCCAGAGAGTTCTTAAGGAGTTAGGCCAATTTTAAAACACAACTTACAAACTATAAAAACTTACAGAAACTTATGACAAAGTTAGCTTTCCAGAACCTCACCACAATTTCAAACTTCATCTGCTACCTCCCTCTGCCACAGCCAGAAGACTTAAAATGCCTCAGTGAGAATTTTAAACAGAGATTAACTGAAATGCAAACAACCTTGATTGGCTGTGTTACTGCCCAAAGATCCTTGCCCACAAGAACAGTCTACAGCTAGCACAGAGAGATTTGAGGATTTGTGTCCCTCTGTTCCAGAGAGTTCTTAAGGAGTTAGGCCAATTTTAAAACACAACTTACAAACTATAAAAACTTACATAAACTTACGACAAAGTTAGCTTTCCAGAATCTCACTACAATTTCAGACTTCAACTGATACCTCCCTCTGCCACAGCCAGAAGACTTAAAATGCCTCAGTGAGAATTTTAAACAGAGATTAGCTGAAATGCAAACAACCTTGATTGGCTGACTGTGTTACTGGCCAAAGATCCTCGCCCACAAGAACAGTCTACAGCTAGCACAGAGAGATTTAAGGATTTGTGTCACTCTGTTCCAGAGAGTTCTTAAGGAGTTAGGCCAATTTTAAAACACAACTTACAAACAATAAAAACTTACAGAAACTTATGACAAAGTTAGCTTTCCAGAACCTCACCACAATTTCAAACTTCAACTGCTACGTACCTCTGCCACAGCCAGAAGAAAGTATGTTGCCTTATGTACTTCATTATTATACCTTGTTACTATCATAGTTATTATGTACCCATATGAATGGCATTACTATACCTTGTTACTATCATTGGTACTCTATACACCTATGTATAGCATCACTCTACCTTGATACTTTTTTGTTACTATGCATCCTAATGTGCTGCTTTACTGTAGCTTGTTACTTTCACTGTTATTATTTACCCTTATGCATGGCATTACTGTACCTTGTTACTGTCTTTGTTACTATGTCCCCTTATGTCCTACGTTACTTTACCTTGTTGCTGCCATTGCTTCTATGTACCCTTACAGTATGTCCTGCATTTCTGTACTTTTCTATATTCATTGTTACAATGCTCCCTTATGTGCTGCATTACTGTACCTTTTTACTATCATTGTTACTATGTACCCTTATTTGCTGCATTACTGTACCTTGTTTCTTTCATCATTACTATGTACCTTTATGAGCTGCATTACTGTACCTTGCTAGTTTCACTGTTACTATGTATCCTTATGTATGGCATTACTGTACCTTGTTACTAAATTTCTTACAATGTACCCTTGCATGCTGCATTATAGTACCCTGTTACTTTCAATGTTACAATGCACCCCTATGTGCTGCATTGTTGCACCTTGTTTCTGTTATTGTTATGATGTACCTATATGTTCTCCATTACTGCATCTTGTTACTTTCATTGTTACTATGTATCCTTATGTGGTGCTTTATTGTACTTCATTACTTACATGGATATAATGTACCTTTATGTGCTGCATTACTGTACCTTATTACTGTCATTTTTTTTTTTGCATTATTTCTTTTTCCATCCCTACATGCCCAGGATCCTCCACTCCTTCTGACAATCATGGTTCTTGATGTCCCCCTACTGCTCCTTCCCTTGGAGCCCTTCTTACCTCATATTTGCAGCCTGACCCCGGGGTAGCCTGGTATAACCCTTTGCCAGGTGGGGCCCCCTCCTCTGAGGGGGAAGGCACTGGTGGGGACACCCAACATATTCTTCTCTCAGTCCCAGGGCACAGCTGAGGTAGATGAAACTTCTACAGGAGGACCTTTGGAGGTGTTGATAGGCCGACTGCTGTCATCCAGCCAATCCTGGGCTGCTTTCTGTTTTCTTGGTTCATCCCTCTGTTGCAATGCTCATGCAGTGCTCCTGGTCTCCACAGGGGGCCACTGCAGAATGAAGCGATATCGCTACCCACTCCAGGAGAAGAGAGCAGTCCTACAGACATTCAATCCTCTCCTCCCCTTCCAAACCTGGCAACCCAAGTCCATTTCCAAACCAGGGTCGCTGGCGTGGTTTGAGATAAGGCACCAGTGCCTCAGCCCTCTGCACCACTGTGCCAGCTACTGTCACTTTTAACGTGTACCCTTATTTGCAGCATTACTCTACCTTGTTACTTTCATTGTTACTATATCATTATTTTACCTTGCTCCTTACATGGTTACTATGTACCCTTCTGTGCGGTATTATAGTGCATTCTTACTTCCATTGTTACTACATACTCTTATGCACTGCATTGTTGCACCTTGTTACTTTCATTGTTGCTACATGCCTTATGCGCTGTATTGTTGCACCTTATTACTTTCATTAACATGATGTAGCATTAACTGCTATATTATCATATCTTGTTACTTTCATTCTTGTGATGTACACTTATTTTCTACTTTACTGTATCTTGTTATTTTCATTGTTGCTATGTACCTTTATGTGCTGCGTTACTGTACCTGGTTATTGTCATTGTTATTATGTACCCTCATGTGCTGAATTACTGTACCTTGTTACATTCATTGTTACTGTATGCCCTTATGTGCTGCATTAGTGTACCTTGTTAATTTGATTTTTACTATGTACTTTAATGTGCTGTGTTACTGTTTCTTGTTACTGCCATTGTTACTATGTACCCATATGATCTGCATTATTGTACCTTGTTACTATATTTAGTTTTTATGTACTCCTATGTGCAGCATTACTCTACCTTGCTACTTACATTGTTACTATGTACCCTTCTTTGCTGCATTACTGTGGCTTGTTACTTTCACTGTTATGTACCATTATGCATAGCATTACTGCACCTTGTTACTATCTTTGTTACTATGTACCCTTATGTGCTGCATTACTGTACCTCATTGTTGTAATTGCTACTATGTACCCTTATGTGCTGCATTACTATACCTTGTTACATTGAGTGTTACTATGTACCCTTATTTGCATAATTAGTATACCATGCTACTATCATTGTTATTATGCCATTATGTGCTGCATTGCTGTTCCTTGTTACTGCATCTTGTTACTTTCATTGATACTATGTGCCCTTATATGGTGCTTTATTGTACCTTGTTGCTTATACTGATACTATGTACCTTTATGTTCTAAGATACTGTACCTTGTTACTTTCATTGTTACTATGTACCCTTATGTGCTGCATTGTTGCACCCTGTTAATTTGATTGATATGATGTATCCTTAAGTGCTGTATTATTGTATCTTGTTACTTTCATTCTTATGATGTACACCTGTTCTCTGCTTTACTGTACCTTGTTACTTTTTTTGTTACTATGTACCCTTATGTGCTGCATTACTGTATCACGTTACTATCAATGTTACTATGTTACTTTATTGTGCTGTGTTATTGTACCTCGTTACTATCATTGTTAGTATGTACCCTTATGTGCTACATTATTTTACTCTTTTACTATATTTGGTACAATGTGCACTTAAATGCTGCATTACTGTACCTTTTTAATTTCATTGTTACTATGTAGCCTTATGTACTTCATTATTATACCTTGTTACTATCATAGTAACCCTATGAATGGCATTACTGTGCCTTGTTACTATCATTGATACCCTGTACGCTTATGTACAGCATCACTCTTCCTTTGTTACTTTCTTTGTTACCATGCACCCTAATGTGCTGCATTACTGTAGCTCATTACTTTCATTGTTACAATGCACCCCTAGGTGTTGCATTGTTGCACCTTGTTACTATTAATGTTATGATGTACTCTTATGTCCTCCATTACTGCATCTTGTTACTTTCATTGTCACTATATGTCCTTATGTGGTGCTTTATTGTACTTCATTACTTACATTGATATTATGTACCTTTATGTACTGTGTTACTGTAACTTATTACTGTCATTTTTAATGTGTACCCTTATGTGCTGCATTACTCTAACTTGTTACTTTCATTGTTACTATATACCCTTATGTGTTGCATTACTGTACCTTGCTCCTTTCATGGTTACTATGTACCTTATGTGCTTTATTATAGTGTAGTCTTACTTCCATTGTTACTACATACTTGTATGTGCTGCATTGTTGCACCTTGTTACTTCCATTGTTGCTACATGCATTTATGTGCTGCATTGTTGCACCTTGTTACTTTCATTGACATGATGCACCATTAACTGCTGCATTATTGTGTCTTGTTACTTCCATTCTTATGATGTACACTTATTTTCTACTTTACTGTACCTTGTTATTTTCATTGTTACTATGTACCTTTATGTGCTACGTTACTGTACCTTGTTAATGTCATTGTTATTATGTACCCTCATGTGCTGAATTACTGTACCATGTTACATTCATTGTTACTATGTGCCCTTATGTGCTGTGTTACTCTTGTTACTGTCGTTTTTACTGTGTACCCGTATGAGTTGCATTATTGTACTTTGTTACTATATTTGTTTTAATTTACCCTTAAGTGCTACATTACTATACCTTGTTACTTTCATTGTTACTATGTGCCCATATGTGCTGTATTACTATAACTTGTTACTTTCATTGTTTCTATGTACCCTTATTTGTTACATTACTGTACCTTGCTATTTTCATTGTTACTACATACCCTTATGTGTTGCATTACTGTACCTTGTTACTTTCATTGTTACTATGTACCCTTATATGCTACATTACTGTACCTTGTTACTTACATTGTTACTATAGACCCTTTTGTGCTGCATTACTGTACCTTGTTACTATCAATGGGCCCTATGCTGGAAGGAGTGGAGCACCTCCATGCCACATACGTGAGGTGCAGAGACACTCTGCACTCATTATGCCTCCAGTGCGCATTTACCAAAGAGGGTGCACAGCCCCTACACACACTATTTCCCACCCTTGCGGATGGCAATGCGCAGGGGGCAGTCAGATAGCATTCTAGTACTATGCAAAATGCACAAAGTCACATAGTGCTGTGCACTGGGGTGCATTGGGGGAAGCCAGTATGCCATTTAAACCCTGCCTTAAGTCCCATATGCATCATGCCCCCACTCACACAAGATGAGGAAACTGCCCCAATTCAGGTGGGCATTCCCCATCGTGTGTGCTAGCTCCAGCCCTGCACTTGAGATGCAGACCCTCCCAACCATATGGTGCTGCCCTATCTCCTGCAGCTGCATACCCATCCTAGGGTGGCACCACTATGCTCATGCTGCCCACTGCCCAACACTGCACTGGCAAGTTACCCAGTGTGGTGAGGCACCCACCCACCTGGTTGGACC
Organism: Neoceratodus forsteri; assembly: GCA_016271365.2. Classification (NCBI taxonomy): domain Eukaryota; kingdom Metazoa; phylum Chordata; order Ceratodontiformes; family Ceratodontidae; genus Neoceratodus; species Neoceratodus forsteri. The sequence goes on from CM028134.1 coordinate 39,924,492, forward strand.
TGTTCCCTGGCTGCAGGCCTTCCCCCAACACTGTGGTACTGACTCCCCCCCACCCACATGGTCCATCAGTACCACATCCTAGGACAGTTGGTGGCACTGCCAACCACACATTGCCATGGCCACTGACCGTCCATCCACAGGGACACTTAACTCATGATGGCAGAGTGTGTAAGGGATCCACTGCTGGACCTGGGACAGGCATCTGATTGGATGCCCGCCCATGTCCCCTACTCCACTCTGGCTGCCTCACGGAATGCTGTGTGCGGGGGGTGTGTGCCCATGGACAGGTAGTGGCTGTTGGGGAATACCAGTGGCATGCACCTGTCCATAGGTGCAGAGCTCCATGGGTGGGATATGCACCTTGTGTGTATAAATCCCACCAGGTGGAGCATAGGCTGGAGTGTAACTATATAACTTTATGTGTTGTGTTATTGTACTGTGTTACTATCATGTTATTATGTACCCTTATGTGCCACATTATTTTACCCATTTACTATGTTTTACAAGTTACCCTTGTCTGCTGCATTACTGTACCTTCTCACTTTCATTTTTACTATATTCACTTATGTGCTATATTGCTGTTCCCTGTTTCTTTCATTGTTACTATGCACCCTTATGTGCTATATTGCTGTTCCCTGTTTCTTTCATTGTTACTATGCACACTTATGTGCTGCATTACTGTACTACGTTACTTTCATTCTTACTATGTACCCTTATGTGGTGCATTACTACATTTTGTTTCAATCATTGTATTGTTTTAACTTTATATGCTGTACTAATGTACCTTGTTACTATCATTGTTACTGTATAGCCTTATGTACTTCATTATCATGCCTTGTTACTATCATAGTTACTATGTACTCATATGTATAGCATTACTGTACCTCATTACAATCATTGGAAATCTGTAGCCTTATGTACTACATTAGCCTACCTTGTTGCTATCTTTGTTACTATGTACCCTTATGTGTTGCATTACTATAACTTGTTACTTTCACTGTTACCATGTACCCTTATGTACATCATTACTGTAACCTATTGCTATCTGTGTTACTATGTACCCTTATGTGCTGCATTACTGTACCTTGTTAATTTCACTGTTACTATGTAAAGTTATGTATGGCATTACTGTACCTTGCTACTAAATATGTTACTATGTACTCCTATGTGCTGCATTACTATATTTTGTTACTATCATTGTAACTTTGTATCATTATATGCTTTATTACTGTCCCTTATTATCAGTCTTACTATGTACCCTTATGTCCTGCATTGCTGTACCTTATTACTATCATTGTTATTATTTACCCTTATGTATGGCATTACTGTACCTTGTTACTATCATTGTTACTCTGTACTCTTATGTATGGCATTACTCTAACTTGTTACTGTCTTTGTTACTATGTACCCTTATGTGCTGCATTACTGTAGCTTTTTACTTTCACTGTTATTATTTGCCCTTATGCATCACATTACTGTACCTTTTTACTATCTTTATTACTATTTGCCCTTATGTGCTGCATTACTGTACCTTGTTACATTCATTCTTACTATGTATCTTTATGTGCTGCATTACTGTACCTTCTTACTATCATTGTTATTATGTACCCATATGTGCTGCATTACTGTACCTTGTTACTTTCATTGTTACTATGTACACTTATGTGCTGCATTTCTTTATCTTGTTGCTGTCATTGCTATTATGTACCCTTATGTCCTGCATTACTGTACCTTGTTACATTCATTGTTACTATGTACCCTTATGTGCTGCTTTAATGTACCTTTTTTTACAAGGAGATACACACTAAGCTGAAAGCTTGTTTACAGGTGCAACCTGGGAGCACAAGGAAGTTAAGTGACTTGCTCAAGGTAACACAGTATGCAAGTGGGTCAGTGGGATTCAAACCCAGGTCTCCAGATTTGCAGCTCAGAGCCTTAAACTTCCTCCTGTATACCTTGTTACTATAATTGTTACTATGTATCCTTATGTTTTGCATTACTGTATTGTATCTTGTTACTTTCACTTTTACTATGTACCCTTATATACAGCATTATTGTACCTTATTACTATATTTATTACAATGTGCCCTTACATGCTGCATTAATGTACCCTGTTACTTTCATTGTTACTATGTGCCCTTATCTGCTGCATTGTTGCACCTTGTTACTATCAATGTTATGATGTACCTTTATGAGCTGCATTACTGCATCTTGTTACTTTCATTGTTACTGTGTGCCCTTATGTGGTGCTTTATTGTACTTTGTTACTTACATTGAGACTATGCATCTGTATGTGCTGTGTTAATGTACCTTTTTACTGTCATTGTTAATGTGTACACTTATGTGCTGCATTACTCTACCTTGTTACTTTCATTGTTACTATATACCCTTATGTGTTTAATTACTGTACCTTTCTCCTTACATGGATACTATGTACCCTTATGTGCTGAATTATAGTGCATTCTTACTTTCATTGTTACTATTTACAATTATGTGCTGCATTTTTGCACCTTGTTACTTCCATTGTTACTATGTACCCTTATGTGCCGCATTGTTGCATCTTGTTACTTGCATTGCTATGATGTACCCTTAAGTGCTGCATTACTATATCTTATTTTCATTCTTATGATGTACACTTTTTTCCTGCTTTACGGTACCTTGTTACTTTCACTGTTACTATGCACCTTTATGTGCTGCATTACTGTGCCTTGTTACTGTCATTGTTTTTATGTACCCTCATATGCTGAATTACTGTACCATGTTGCATTCATTGTTACTGTGTGCCCTTATGTGCTGCATTACTGTACCTTGTTACTATCATTGTAACTATGTACACTTATTTGCTGCATTAGTGTACCTTGTTGCTTTCCTTGTTACTATGTATCTTTATGTGCTGTGTCACTGTCCCTTGTTACCTTTATTGTTACTATGTACCCTTATGTGCTGCATTATTGTACCTTGTTACTATATTTGTTTTAATGTACCCTTATGTGCTGCATTACTATACCTTGTTACTTTCATTGTTACTCTGTGCCCTTATGTGCTGCATTATGCTACCTTGTTTCTTTCACTGTTACTATGTACCCTTATTTGTTGCATAACTGTACCTTGTTATTTTCATTATTACTATGTACCCTTATGTGTTGCATTATTGTACCTGGTTACTTTCATTGTCAATATGTACCCTTATGTGCTGCATTGCTGTACCTTGTTAAATACATTGTTGGTATAGACCCTTATGTGCTGCATTACTGAACCTTGTTACTTTCATTGTTACTATATACCCTTATGTGTTGCATCACTGTACCTTTCTCCTTACATGGTTACAATGTACCCTCATGTGCTGTATTATAGTGCATTCTTACTTTTATTGTTACTATGTACCCTTATGTGCTACAGTTTTGCACCTTATTACTTCCATTGTTACTGCGTACCCTTATGTGCTGTATTGTTGCACCTTGTTACTTTCATTGATATGATGTACCCTTAAGTGCTGCATTATTGTATCTTGTTACTTTCATTCTTATGGTGTACACTTATTTTCTACTTTACTGTACCTTGTTACTTTCATTGTTACTATGTACCTTTATGTGCTCTGTTACTGTACCTTGTTACTGTCATTGTTATTATGTACCCTCATGTGTTGAATTACTGTATCTTGTTACATTCATTGCTACTATGTACCTTTATGTGCTGCATTACCATACCTTGTTACTATCATTGTTACTATGTACACTTATTTGCTGCATTAGTGTGCCTTGTTACCTTCATTGTTACTATGAATGAATGAATGAATGCTTTATTTCTAAAAAGAGCCTTTCCAAAACCAAGGCGCTTTTACAACAAATCAATACATAAAACTTAAATTCATAAAAACAATCCATAAATATATTTTAAAAATCCGGATATACTAGGTTAAACAGATATGTCTTCAAAGCTGATTTAAAGTTTTGGACAGTCAGGCATTATCTCACCCGATGAGGTAGAGAATTCCACAGGGTTGGAAACTAAATGATCTTGCCCCTGATGTCTTTAAGCGAACCCTGGGAATCTCTAGCAATCCCTCATTGGTGGATCAGAGCCGATGGGAAGGACAGTAAGGGCAAAGAAGATCTTGCAGGTAACTAGGTCCCTTTATGTGCTGTGTTACTGTACTTTGTTACTGTTATTGTTACTATGTACCCTTATGAGTTGCATTATTGTACTGTGTTACTGTATTTGTTTTAATTTATCCTTAACTGCTGCATTACTGTACCTTGTTACTTTCATTGTTACTCTGTGCCCGTATGTGCTGCATTATTCTACCTTGCTACTTTCATTGTTCCTATGTACCCTTATTTGTTGCATTACTGTACCTTGTTATTTTCATTATTACCATGTACCCTTATGTGTTGCATTACTGTGCCTTGTTTCATTTGTTGTTACTATGTACCCTTATGTGCTGTATTACTGTACCTTGTTACTTAGATTGTTGCTATAGACCCTTATGTCCTGCAATACTGTACCTTGTTACATTCACTGTTACTACATTCCCTTATTTGCTACATTAGTGTACCTTGTTACTTTCATTGTTACTATGTACCTTTATGTGCTGCATTTCTGTACCTTGTTACTCTCATTGTTACTATGTACCCTTATGAGCTGCATTATTGTACCTTGTTACTATATTTGTTTTAATTTACCCTTAAGTGCTGCATTACTACCTTTTTACTTTTATTGTTACTATGTATCCTTATGTGCTGCATAATTCTACCCATTACTTTCATTGTTACTATATACCCGTATTTGTTACTTTACTATACCTTGTTATTTTCATTGTTACTATGTATCCTTATGTGTTGCATTGCTGTATTTTATTACTTTCATTGTTACTATGTACCCTTATTTGCTGTATTACTGTTGCTTGTTACTTACATTGTTTTTATAGACTCTTATATGCTGCATTACTGTGCCTTGTTAATATCATTGTTACTTTGTAACTTTATGTGCTGTGTTATTGTACCTTGTTACTATCATTGTTACTATGTTCCCTTATGTGCTGCATTATTTTAGCCTTTTACTATATTTGTTACAAGATACCCTTATGTGCTGCATTATTGTACCTTGTTACTATCATTTTTACTATGTACACCTATGTGCTGCCTTGCTGTACCTTGTTACTTACATTGTTACTATGTACCCTTACATGCTGTATTACTGTACCTTGTCATCATCGTTGTTAGTGTTTACCCATATGTGCTGCATTGCTGTTCCCTGTTTCTTTCATAGTTACTATGCACCCTTATGTGCTGAATTGCTGTACTGTGTTTCTCTCATTGTTACTATGAACCTTTATGTGCTGCATTACTATATTTTTTTACTATCACTAGCATTTTACCCTTACGTGCTGTACTACTGCACCTTGTTACTATCAGTGTTACTATGTATCCTTATGTACTTCATTATTGTATCTTGTTACTATCATAGTTACTATGTACCCCTATGTATGGCATTACTGTACCTTGTTACTATCATTGGTACTCTGTACCCTTATGTACGGCATTACTCTACCTTGTTAATATCTTTGTTACTATGTACCCTTATGTGCTACATTACTGTAGTTTGTTACTTTCATTGTTACTATGTACCCTTACGTCCATCATTACTGTAACCTGTTGCTATCTTCATTACTATGTACCCTTATGTGCTGCATTACTGTACCTTGTTACTTTCACTGTTACTATGCAGGGTTTTAAATAACTCTAAAAACTTGATTAGTGTTTTGCTCATAAAAGTTCTAAAACATTGTGAACATGCATATCACTTGCCTCACTGTGTTTAACAAACATGATACTTTTAGAAAACCTATATAAATGCTTTCTGTACAGTTAGTATTGTCCCAAGAAAACAACTGCTAATCAATTATTTAAAACCCTGCTATGTACCTTTAAGTGCTGCATTACTGTACCTTCTTACTGTCATTGTTACTATGTACCATTATGTACTGCATTACTGTACCTTGTTACTGTTATTGTTACTTTGTATCCTTATGCACTGCATTATCGTGCCTTGTTACTATATTCATTACAATGTACCCTTAGGTGCTGCATTATGTAGCTTGTTACTTTCATTGCTACTATGTGCTCTTATGTGCTGCATTACTGTATCTTGTTACTATCATTATTACTGTGTATCCTTACGTACAGCATTATTGTACCTTGTTCCTTTCAGTGTTACTATGTACCCTTATGTATTGCATTAATGTACCTTTTTACTTTCATTGTTACTATGTACCTTTTGTACAGCATTTTTGTACCTTGTTGTTATCAATGGTCCTTGTGCACTAATGAGCGGGAAATACTCACCAGAGGTGAGTATCCCACCTGTGTGGCTCTGCACCTGCAGACAGTTGTGCACATGTCTGTATGCCCTACTGGTGGCCACCTGTCCATGGCCCTGCCCCAATGGCATGCAGCACTGTGCAGGGCTCCCAGGGGTGGAGTAGTGGACCCAGGTGGGCATCCAAAAGGAAGCCTGTTCCAGGTCCAGTGTGCATCCCTAATGTGGGCAGGTACAGGTTCAGGTGCATGAATAGCATCCACAGGCACATGGGCTGACACCACCTTGCTGCCATCCCCAGACACTAAATGGTCCCATAGCCCACAGCACACATAACAGCCCCCCGTGCACCACCCTTCCCCTACATGCAGGCACTAGTAATGGGTGGCACATGCCCTCCTCCCTGCACACGGAGGTGTCCCCTGTACCCTGTGGCATGAACCAACACTGCTTGCTAGTGGATTCCCACATGACACTGGATACCCCCCACTGCCATATCTACTCTTCCGGTGCCATGGTTGGAGACAGCCAAAGGCAAAGTGCTCTGCACACCTCCATGGCTGCTGACCATCTGACATACAGGGGTGCACATTGGCTGCACCCTCCTGCATATATCAGATGACAGGTGGCCATTGAGTTGTGCAGAGGGCTGTGCCACTGGCCATCTCCCACCATGGCACTGAGATAACATGTATGGAGAGGGGGTATTGATGTCATGGGTGGTGGGGACCTCTGGTGACAGGGGTATTTTCAGAGGGGGTCTAGGCACCTTTGCTTGTGTGAGTTTGATGGGTCACTGCTGTGTGCTACCAATGTCAGGTGACTCCAAGGGGGGGCAGTATCATCCATTGATGGGTGATGCCAGGTTTGGGGGGTTGGCCGTGAGACCCCAGGTGCCATGCTGGAGTGATGGGCTGCATGAGCATGGCAGTGCAGTCCTGGGTTGGAGGATGCAGCATCAGGGGTGGGGTCTGCAGTGTAGTGTGTGCAAGGTTGTCTGGCACAGGGGTACAGGGTTGAGCCAGACAAGTTGAGTGTGCACAGACTGCCTGCTGGTTGCAGGGCCATTCTGCTTTCTGATATGCATAGGGGCTGGTCGCGTATGGGCACTTATGGCAGGGTTGTCCCTGGCTTACCAGCTGGCCCCCTATCTGCCCCAGTGTGCAGTAGTACTCGCCTTGGTGCATGGTGCATAGTGCTGGCACACCCCTGGCTTGCCCCCACCCACTCTGGTGCATTGGTGTTCACACAGCCAGGGGATCAAGCATGTACCAGCTGCACACCTCAGTTGTGAATGCCATGCAACCACCACACTGCGGTATTCCAACTTAGCTATAGCAGTGCACCCAGATTACATGGCACGTTGGCATAGTGCACAGGGCCCAGCATTACTATGTTTCCTTATGTGCTGCATTCCTTTTCCTTGTTGCTGTCACTGGTACAATGTACCCTTATGTGTTGCAATATTGTATCTTCTTTCTTTCATTGTTACTATGTACCTTTATGTGCTGCATTACTGTACCATGTTAGTTTAATTGTTACTGTGTAGCCTCATGTAGTGCATTACGGTACCTTGTTACTTTCATTGTTACTATGTGCCCTTATTCACTTTATTATACCTTTTAACTTTCATTATTACTGTGCACCCATTGTTCCCTCTACTCCGTGTCACACCTGAAAACAAGCCTTGTCTCAGTCTACCTTTCACAGTTATCAAATTTTAACAGAAATAAAATGAAGAATAAGATAAATATTATGTTCAACAAGAGAAACTGCCTCTAAATGTGCTCATATGGGACAATCACAGTTTGGAACTGATCCTGAGACAAATCGTGATTGCATCATTTTTTTTTTATTTAGTTGTTTAACCAGGAGTAGCATACTAAGCTGAAAGCTTTTTTATAGAAGCGACCTGGGAGCACAGGGAAGTTATGTGACTTGCTCAGGGTCACACCGTATGCAAGTGGAAACTGAGGGATTCAAATCCAGATCTGGTCTGCTGGATGTCACCAGATTTGCAGCTCAGAGCCTTAAACCACTGCGCTATACTGCCTCTCATTTTTTAACTCTTCCTGAACTGACTGCAAAGGAAAGTGATCCGAAACCCAAAGACTCAATGGCAGAATTTGAAACAAGGACTGCTCTTCTTGCCCAATCACATTTTTAAGTGTGGACCAAACTAGAAGCATGGAAAGTGCAGTACCAAAAGTACCAGCTCAGGAAGTAAAAAACATTTGCACTAAAGGAAATGAAACCTCCTGAGCATGTTTGTATAACTCCAGATATTAAGACAAAAGCTAGTACCCAGGTAACATAGTGCAGTACCACTTCCTTGCTATACTTCATTCCCTGTACCAACCAGAATCCTGATTTTGGCTGCTAATGCTTTCACTTGTTCAGATGAATACAGAATTCTTCTGTTGGGCTGGTCTACATCATCCAGTATGAACAAAACTGAAAGCTTTCCCCAAATCTTGATTCTAACAAAACAATGAAGTCTGCAGAGCCAGTTATCCTGCAAAAGGATCATAGGCTATACCCTACACTCTAGGAGATACTTGTGACTTGTATAAAAACTAACTTTAGCCTGAAAGTGAACCCCACCAGCTAGTATGCAGCATTTTGGAATATTACAGGAGTTACATTGCTCCACTTATACAAAATATAAGTATTACAAAAACACCCAATTTGTCACACATCTGCATAATGAGATCATGGTGAAACTGTTTTTGGAGTCTAAAGTGGTCAAGACTGGTAATATTCATAAGGAACTAACATCACAGGGGCTGCAACCCTCAAAGCATGTCCCTTGCAGCCCCAAGTAAAATGTCTTGTGCTGTGTAGAACAGTCAGAGTTCTGTCAGATCTCATACTGATACATACTCTGGTCTATATATAAACCTAGCTTCTGCATGGCTCTTAGCCTGTTAGGAATATATTTAGTCAGTCACAGCTTAGAACAAAACCTTCCAGCATCCAAGACAGATCACAGGATCTATTTTCGGCTTCTGCATTTCAACTCATTATTTCTCATTCTCTCTCTTTGCCTTCTTTTGAGCTTGGAAGCTCATGTACTGAGGAGCATAGAGAGCATGATTAGTGTGATAGAGATCATCAGATCTGACAGGAAGCTACAGTTGCTTCCGGACACAGATAGTAAGTGTCAGTAAAGTGGTCAAATGTGATGAAATGTACAGAATTATGTTTGGAATTTCTGCTGTTATGAACATTACTGTAAAACAATATGCCTTGGGGACTGAACATCTAATCACAGTTTAGGTCTTGTGGGAAATGAACTTAGGAGTCAATCTACAAAGATGGCTAGAATACACACAAACTGAGAATATTCTGACCATGGCACTATGCCCCCATTACCCGTCTTCACTGGATGGCTTCCTGGTTGGCTAGTGTGGAGCAGTACAGTAAGGAAGGGAGAGGCGGGGGTTGGTGGACCAAGTCTGGACCAGGTGGATGAGTTTAAAGTACATGTTAGTATGGTCACTGGACCCCAGTGGTTCTCCAACCCACACTCCCCCTACCGTTTCTGAGTTGGTGAGCACCACATTGAGAATGGCAGCCTGTCGTATGGGTTCTATCTTCAACTGCACCAGCAAGAAGCCCTATACTGTAACTTGCAGGGCCTGACTACTAGTTCTCTTTGCTGCTTGAATGTCCCAATCTACACCTGGTAGATGTTGTTCTTCCACCACCATTACCTCCCCCACTGCAGCTCCATTCTCAGCTTCTGCCCCAGTTCCCTATCCCCCTCATCCCACTGCAGTCTAGAGACACCCCAATGTGCAACATTTTTCCTGATGTCATCATGAGCTGAGACTGCAATGATTCTGTCTCTCCTTTTCCTACCCTGACTGAACCATCCCCTACCACCTGTATGTCTTTCTTGACATAGAGGACCAGCCCTCCTCCTTTTTTCTTACCTCTAGCTCTCCTCCACAAGATGTATGTAGATAGTGTCAGTTCCCAGTCATTATTCCCAGTGGCCCATGTGACTATAATGGCTACAAGTACAAGTCCCACATTTGCCACCATCACATGAAGCTCACTAATTTTGTTACTTAGGCTTCTGGCATTAAGGCAGATTACCTTCCAGCTTGTGCTTATTCCTTTCTCCTTTGTGTCAGCTCCTCTCCCTTTGTCTTCCCCCTTCCTTCCTTAATTTTTGATTATCCTGTTCCATGCTAGATAACTCTACCCAGCATTATTTCTTAACCTATAGCAGACACCTGCCTTGTTGCTTGCTTTCACTTTCACTACTCTTAGCAACAATTTCTGGGGGAGTCCTAGCTAGGGCCCCCTTTTTTTTTCATCCTCTGTGGTTCCCCTAGCACCCCTGCTTAACCTGTTATGGTTCACTGCCTTGCTGTTTCCACCCTTACTACACCAAGACAACACTTCAAAGATAGTCCTTGCTAGGTTACCCATTTGCTCTCCATGCTCTGTGGTTCCCAAGCCTTGGAGCACATGCTCCTGACTGGAAGGAAGACTAAAGTCCCTGAGCCCCACTTACAGAGTAGACTCCATTAGTTGCTTTCCACAGTACCAACTGGAAAGAGTTTCCTGAATTCCATGAATGGTTGGGGGACCAAGGGAGTAGACCAGGGAGTAAAAGCATTGAGTTTGTTCCTACATACCTGTCCTACTATAAAAATAGGGTATATACAGTGCATCACTCAAAAGGTCTGGGATGTGCCCAGCATGTGGCCCAAACACATCAGTACTCTGGAACACTATTAGTAAAGCCAACAGGCAATTCATTTTCCATGTCAACTAAACTTGTTAATAAATCCATTCATTGCAAGCATTTCTATATTAAAATAAATTTATTTATTCAGAAAAGAAAACAATACGGTGGTACCAATCCACCCACTAGAAACCCAAGCAGTTTTGACTTGACAATGGTCTTCCTCAGAGGGTTGAAGCAACTAACATGAACACACTGCTATTTGCACCCCACAATCTACAAATCAACACAACTAATGCTGAATGTAAATTAGTCCTCACATAGGCATAACAAAACTCTTATACTGTGGGTCAAGTTGTTCATCAGCCATACTTTAAATAACCAGCATGAATATCTGAATAATTAAAATTACCCGAGTTAATTAAGAAATCTAAAGCTCACAGCCAATTTTCTTTTCCTTTGGACATGGTGCCTCTACTGCAAAGGGAAAACAGAAATGGGGCTCATACTGTATAGTGTTTTCTCTTTGTTCAAATAGGACCCTGAATAAGACAAACCCAGCTAACCCCAAATGTAGCCACTTCATCCAGGATTGTGTCTCAATGGCTGGGAAGTGTAGATTTGACTACCCCTCCCACTGTGCCTGACCTGAAGATAAAGGGAGAACATCAGGGTGCCAAACTGTCAGTCCACCACTTTTTTTGCAATCACTGAAAGAAGATTTGCACATCTTGTAAGAACACACACGGAAGATAAAGAAGTTAAATGTATGACCTATATATGAAATGTTGTGCAGACTTAGAGGCAGTTTGACATCCTCAGTAGGGTTAGAGAGCAAATAATATATTTTCTAGGGCTGGATGAACCTGGCAAGGTTGGGGAAGTCTGTGGTCTTTCTGAGTTTCATGTTTCTAGATCTGTAGCAACACACCAAGTTACAGTTATGTTACAGATGACACAATACAAAACAGAACGGAACAGTATGGAACAGAAAGGAGTGGACTAGAACAGAACAGAATACAATACAATACAGTACAACACAATACAATACATTACAATACAATACATGAAGGATATTGGATGGGAAACAGTGAACAAGAATGCTGTGTTCACTTCAAGAAGTTGTCATGACCATGTAGTAAACCTTGAGAGCGAAGCTAGAGAGGTTTACTTTTGTCATGAAACTTCTAGAACTTAACTCAGCAGTGTTGTTTACGGTTGCCCATCCATTGTTCTATATAGATTATGGGCACCAGAAGATGAGCAACAGTTGAACACCAATGGAGAAAAAAAACTACAGAAAACATGTTTAAAACAGATTTGAGCAACTATTTTAAACACCCCACCCCTGAGATAAAGCCACACTCTTCGCTTACTGTGAAACATCTTGCTCATTTCTCTCTTTCTCTCCCCGCAATTTTAAACAGCCTGTCCAGAGTCAAGAGCAGCAAAAGGTGATGGGTTTTTCAACAGGAAAATTTTTAAAAGTGCAGTATTTGAACACTGGAGCCATGATGGGAGACAGAAGCAGCAGTTTGATGTTGTTGTACCATCAATGTGATGTACTCAAGAAGGTACAACAACATCATGTTGGTCACATCAATGGTACAACAATAATAGGAATTCATCTAATTCCATCTGTAATACGTCTCGCCCATACACTATATTATAAAAAGTGACTGAGAAATGAAGCTTTCTGATTGGCCGCAAACATTCTAACAGCCTTATGTTAATCTTTTCTTAACATACATGTAGAGCTTAGCCATATGCTGAACAAGGTTTAACACTGCTTAAAAACATTTTTTATTATAATACCAATAAGGCATTCCCACGGATTATGTTAATGGTCAGTTAATCGCCCTCTAGGGGCATGTGGCACTCGGCTATACCTTGTGCCACAGTACACCTAAATTGATTAAGATAATATAATATAACCCTTGTGATGCCTTATTGCTTAAATACAGTGCTGTACCGAAGAATAGAATAGAACAGACTCACAACAAAACACAGAACAGAACAGAGTGGAACAGAACAGACTAAAATGGGATAGAATAGAATAGAATAGAATAGAATAGAATAGAATCACAACAAAACAGAGAACAGAACAGAATGGAACACAATAGACTGAAATGGGACAGAATGGAATAGAATAGAATAGAATAGAATAGAATAGAATAGAATAGAATAGAATAGAATAGAATAGAATTTGGTTGTTGCATCAGTCATACATCCTAACACCAACTGTCATCTAAAGTGATCCTTCATCTCTATACTGCATACCTGGAAATAATGCTTGTCTGACATTTATTCATCAACCAGTCCAGTTTTAGCCACTCCTCTAGGATGATAATGATGCCAGTTTGCATTAAAATATCAGACCATAAGGCTGTCTAATGGCCCAGAGACAGTGTGCTGGCAACCCAACTTTGGGACTGGGACACTGGAGTAGCACATGAATATGGTGAGGAAATAACGGTGAAGCATTAACAGCAACAGTATAATGGTGAAAGAAACAGTGACAGACAAGTTATGGCGACCATGTGGTAATGGCGAATCTGGAGGTTTAGCCTACCCTAGTGTCATGGAGCACCTTGGAGTGGTATACTTAGAGATGGGGGGTTTGGGAGGGGTGCAGTCCCCCTTGGGGGGGTGAAGCTCCCCCGTAGACAAAAGCCAGAAAGGTGCACACTTGTGGATTTTGGTAAAGATGTCTGCCGTCACTGGCAAAATCACTAAATACGATAGCTGCCATAATTTTAGGGTGCCATTTATGCAGTTGCTTTTTTGGATTCAATGTTTTGACATTCGTGATTGTTTAGTAGCTGTTATCACATGGAGCTGGACACTGGTGACTGAGCAGCAGGCTGGGAGGGGATGGCATCATGTTGCACCACTTCCTTGACTCCAGAATTCAGGGAATGTGTGCCACTGATAGGCATGCACTTTCCATGTGAAAGGCTGACTATAAGAGGCGGGGTGGCTTCTGGGGAGGTGGTGTACTGCTATTAAAGGCATTCCCTGTTGTTTCAAATTCTCATTTTACTGATGCTCTTGAAAAAGTTTTCAGGGTTGTTTTCTGACACAAGTACCTTCTTAAATAAATGTAAGCATTATTAGAAAAATGAGTTATCCTAGTATGTCATGTCCAGCTAAGAATATATATATATATATATATATATATATATATATATATATTACAAGCAAAAATGAAGTGCGTAACAATGCCAAACCCACCGATGAAAAATCACATTGAGAGGTGGAAACACAACACAGTCCACTAAAACCCCATTTAAAGACTCGGGAGAGTGGAAGCACTAGGGGTGTTTGCCTTTTTGCAGAAGTTCCTGTAAACCTTCCATTTGTAAAGTGGAATTGTTTTTACAGTGGAAGACTCAAATAAAATAAATTGCAGTCCTTGTACTTTCTTGGTACATTACTTTGTGGACTGTGTTCTGTTTCCACCTCTTAATGTGATTTTCCATCGGTGGCTTTGGTGTTGTTGCACATTTCACTTTTTGCTTGTACAGTTTGTTAAGGTTAGCCACCTTACTTGAAGTGCTACACGGCTGTTATTTTGGTCCATTGATTTTCAGGGTGTTTTCTTTTGGATTCTACCAAGAATATATATATATAGGATGGCACCAAGGAAATTAGCTCCCACAGTTGCAGCAGTTGGTATGATTCAAGGCACTTTACCTATTGTAAATATCTGTCTGTCTTTGGTTACACTGTTTATTTTACATTAAAGTCCTTGCCATTCTGCATGTACTTTTGAATTGTTTGAATAGCAGTCTTGCAAGTTTTATTTTTTATTGGAATGTTTCCATTATTTTTGTCCTGAGCTGACGACCTCTGAAACTGGAGCTTTGAAAGCAGATATAACCAAAAAAATCAAGACAACCCCTATATTTCTTTCTGTTTCCATATTCATAACCATATTCTACATCTATCAAAAAGGCTTTATGTAAATGACATGGGTTTGAATTTTTTTTTGCATAAAAACATACAGATAGTTTTTCCTTTCTTGGTGAATATCAGTTCAAGATGTGTCATAGTATTGGTAATTGTTTTAGTCTTTATTTTTGCATTTGTGGAAAAAATGAAGCAAGCCTCATGACAAATTATGTGTCCTTGTTTCACATTTTCTTTCACACTCATGTTGACAAATAAAATAATGATGTTATAACCACATAAAACAATCCAACCCCTTCCAGATTTTTTCCATAAAGAGAGATTAAGTCTTACCAATGAAACTTAAAAGCATGGATAGCAACCCATGTTTTTGTTGTGGATTTTAAATGTTTAGATGACCATCATGTACTGGGCAAACAATTATGACTTTGACTTGAGGTTGCTGAAACACCATGGAATGTCCTTAAGATGTTTCATCCTTTGTCACTTACTATAAAGTCACACTTTAGATTATAAGAATAAATCCAATCATTAAGTACTGTAGCTGTTTATGTCTTGCAAGATATTTGAAACTGTATGACTTTACCCACACTTCATTATGTGCAGCCCCATCTTTTGGGGGGGGGGGGTTTGTTTTTGAAGAAGCACAAGATAAAATGACCCAGTGAGAGGTAAAGAACATATAATCTGTATGAAAACACAAATTATGCATACCCCAGTAATGCAAAATATCATGGGAAGCATATGCAAATGTCCATGAATTCATTTGGACTGGCTCAACTTTAAGCAGAATTGCATGGTGCCAGAAGTCCTCATAACACAATCAGCAAAGGTTGAGAACTACAGACACATGTTTCATCCTCATTTGGACTCATCAGTGTGCCATATCTGTATCTTAGCCCATGGAGAGGGAACCAGCCACCCTATAGGGGATCTTATTTGTTTTGGGTCATGGTAGCCCAAAGTAGAGCGAGAAGGGAACTACAGAAGAACGCCAGAGCAAATGCACTGGGCATGGGTTATCTCAGAGGATATTGTCCACACAGCCAAATAAAAAAAAAAACACAAATTGCACATACCCCAATAATGCAAAGCATCATGGGAAGCATATGCAAATGCCCATGAATTAAGTTGGAGTGGCTCAAATTTAAACAGAACTGCATGGTGCCAGAAGGCCTCACAACACAATCAGCAAAGGCTGAGAACAGCAGACACAGACACATGTTCCATCCTCATTTGGACTCGTCTATAATCTATATATAATTAATGGCTTCCCCTTTTTCCCATAGGGAAACCATGGTGTAATTTCTCATTATATACGAGTGTGTATAACGGCAAACCGCACAATGCTGCACAAAGCCGCGTTAAGTCGCATAAAGCTGCGCAAACAGTGCAAATCACCATTAATTATAAAAAATAAAATATGGGGTGTTGTGTGTTACACACACCCTTGGGGTAAGATGCTTGCACAAACCCCTCGAGCTTCGCTTTCGGGGTTTATGTAGCATCTTACCCCTCGGTTGTATGTAAACTTCTCGTTACACACACCACCCCATACATTATTCTATATATAATTATATAATATATAATCTGTATTTTGACTGTTGGTCCACATATCTGTGGTGACATGAATAACTCCACCCTCTGCATGTTTAAGTGCAAGCATCACTGTTGCTTTTAATGCCTGATACATGTTTCATATTTCAACATAGGCAAAGTACCCTCAATGAGGTCTCGAGGTGGCTCTACAGCGACTCGGTGAAACTACGCATGTCAGTGGCTGAGGAGTAGTCACTGATAGCAGGACCGCTACGCTAGTTTTATAATTTGGAAAGGTATGCCATCTATGTCACGCTAGTGCTATGCGATCTTACCAGACTATCTTACTGTGAAATCTGGTTGGATCTGTTTCTTCTCTGTTTTCTCCTTTTCCCCCAGCCTTTTGTTTTTTGTTTTTTCATGCTGACTGCTCGAACGATGGCATGTAAGTAAGAGTGAGGGTTCCAGGGAGACACCATTCGGACCGGTGCAGTGGAGAGTGAAGATGACTCCTTATGCTTCTGTGGCATCGCATTGATGGAATTGATCACATTCTGTGAAGAAGTAGAAAGCTGATTGAGAAACCGGACAAACTTCTCACTTGTCTAGGCATCTATGGGACGTATCTATTTTGGGCTGTTTGCTTTACTTATGAGTATGTATGGACTCAACTCTGAGAGCTTACTCTCTCTCTTGAAATGTTTTAATGTTTTTTTTATGGCTTTTTCTGTTTTTATTGTTTGAATTATTTATATATATATATATATATATATATATATATATATCATAGTTTTTGAAATTTCATAGGGTCCCTCTAACCATGTGATCCCCTTAAACCAAATGGATTCCCTTGTCGAGTCTCTTTGAATACCAAAGCGCATGTGTCGCATTCTCCTTTAGGTTCAAGGAGATGCACGTCACAGTATAGGAGGCTCCATGAGAGAATCAGGTAAAATCAGATTTTATAAGCCTTTTATCGCCTTCATATTCATTTTCTGTATATTTTGCTCTGCCTGCAGTTTATTTGCAATTAAGTTACTGGCTAGCGAAGGTTGTTCATTGTATTCATTAAAATAGATGGGTTAGGTCCCCTTGCAGTTGGGACACTATACATTATATACTGCTGAGTGCATTGGCGTCTTAACCTTTACAGTCTCAATCATGTCCTCATTACTTGAAATATGGAAGAGATCTGCTGTCTTCTTACATAGAGTGACATGACTTGGATTATGATTATTTTCAAATTTTATGCCAACGGTTCTGTTCTTCCTACAACATTTTTTTGCCTTGTTCTATTTTTTGACTGTTTGGAACCTCTCATTTCATTTTGGATTGCATCATCTCTAGTACCTGCTCTATGTTTACTCCTTATACTGAGTTAAAAGAGGTATGAAAAAGGAACTCAATCGTACCTAAGATCGTGAAAAGAATTCACAAACTGGCCTTTTAGGTTCATCAACATCTACTGGAGGCTATATAGGAGCCGATATAGATTTCAGAATTGTTGCTTCTAAGGAGCCTCTGAGGAATCCTGACTCTGGATTTTCATGCTGGGTATGGTTAAAACTTCTCTTCTGTGCTGGATTTAATTTGTGGTTGGATATTGCAACATTTGCACTGGTATTTGCACTTTGCACTATTTGCACTGTTTGTACTGCTATTACTGCTATTAATATAAAAAGTCTAATAGATATAGGATTACCAAAGAGTTATAAAGCAAATAATTAGATCTTATCAGTATGTACACTAGGAGTGGAAACGTTTTACTTAAGGACAATAAATCATCCTCTCTGAAAGCACTCAAAATGAGTTCTAAAAATGGTTGTGTATATACACAAGACTTGTCACTCTCAATGATGCCCTCTGCTTCTACACCTAAAGAAGAAACTCAAAACACTATATCATTAATAAGATAAAAAGTAAAATATGACTATAGACAACAATTTAATAATGACTATTCAAATCATAAATCTATTAATGTTGCATCCAATGATATGTCTAATGAAGAGACCTTCTTGAACCACTCTCAGTGTTTGTCTTATTCTTTGTCCCTTCAGAACCTACAGGAGCAAAAAGAGGAGATCCCTCTCCCCCATAACCACTCTAATTCAGCTTCAGAAACTGATTTCCACGAACAAGCTGAATTAGGGTTAATTAATTATGAGTCCTGTAAAATATTGGAAAACAACAGCAGAATAAGAGAATCTGTCCCTTCTTCACCTATCTCCTCCTCCCTTAATTACCTTAAGCATTCTAAGTATTCTAATCACCATAGACAAGGGAAAATTACTGAATATTTTCATTTTTCAAAAGTAAAAACCAATAAATTGAATGAAAAAGGGGAATGTAGTATAAACATGTAAGAGATAGATCTAGATATGGACAAGAGATCAGAGGGGGATCCCATTTCATTGCATCCAACCAGGCTAAATCTCTTTAGCCCACTTAATTCTAGTATTATAACAATTAATGATGTTACTCCCACTTCTCCATATTTTAACCTACATTCCAACCCATCTCTTGGTCATCAATCCATCCTTGCAGGATCCCCTGATAAAGTTTTTGAAAGATTAGATCAGGAAGTCGAAAAAATAAATATCCCATAAGAAATATTAGTGCAATGCCCGGATACTATCTCTTACTACACAGTTAAAGCCCTAGCCCATCCAATCATGGCTAACATAGTCCTGCTTGAAGCTTTTAATGAACTAAAACATCATATGAGAGATCTTACTAATCTGCATGTTGAAACTCAGGGCAAACCCTCACAGAGAATTGATGATCTGGAAAAAGCACTTTTGGAGGGGAAAAATACCTGTCATTTATATTTTTCATCAGTCCATTTCCCTAGTCCTTGTCCCCCCTCCAAAAAAAAAAAAAAAGAAGAAAAAGGGCAAAAAATACAAAGAAATATTCTGGAAATGGTACAACCCAAAAAATGGAGAATGGAAAATGATCAAGAAAATGCAATCGTAAATTAAAGAAAATGGCTGGGATAACCATTGAACCTAATGATCCTGTAGAGCCTGATATCCCTAATACTCCTAATTTACATAAGGATCCAATAAGGAGCCGTTTAATAGAGTCCGTCCTAAATAATTCATCTTTGAAAAAAGTTTCAAAACCAAAGGTAGAATCTCATTACACAGACTCATTTGAAGTGATTACTTCTAAAAATGCCAGGCATAAAAGGACATGTAATACTAAGGAAGACTCAAACCTTTTAGCTAATCAAGCATCTCTTCCCCTAGTTAGTGATAAAATCTGCCCTATAAATCACCAAAATTCCTTAGTTATTAATGGAGGCGAGGTGGTCTTTAAATTTGAAAATATCTTCCTAAAGTTATACGAAACCTCTGAATCACTTACTGACCTCATTAAGTACCTATTTAGATGTGAGTTAGTTATACCTGAGGCATTAAATGCAATCATGCATGTTTTTGGAGATAAAACGGTGGAAGCGAACCCTGTTTTGTACTATTATCTGACATGATTAGTGCAAAAAAAATGTGGGCAAAACAAAGAGAGCTAGATAGATTGGGTATTCTGATATCTTCCCCTGTAAATTGGACTACAATCTGGAAGCATGTCCATGGTGAAGCCAAAATAAACTCTACTCTATCAATTGACATTATAAATGACACTATATCTATTTTGAATTGGAATTTTGACAATATAGTTTTGAAAACTCTTTCTATTTTTGGAATAGCACATTTGCAGGGTGAAAATTCCATGTTGCTGAAATCATATATTAGTAAATTATTGAGTTTTTATTTAAATACTACTGTCTCCCCTTTAGATTTTAAATCTGTATCAAGAATATTTCCAGAAACCAATGAAACACAAATTGATATAGTAATATATCTAAATCTTTACTCTGTTTTAATGCAAAATCTGACTAATTTGGATTGTGCTCAGTTATGTATAGTTGATTTTAATGATGGATCAGGTCACTTTAACCAGAATAGTATCCCTGAACCTAGCCCTTGACTAGTTAATCTAGGTCACATACATTTGGACACTGCACTAAATGACTCAATAACATCTAGCAATGATTCATTAATTGAAAATTCAAAATTTTTATCCTGGAATATCGCAGGTCTTTCCACTAAATATTGAGACCCCGATTGGCATAAGTTCTGCCAAAAATTTGAAATTTTACTTTTCCAGGGAACTTGGGCTATGGAATTGACATTATTAAATGGGTATGAATCTTATTTTGTTCCTGCAAAAAAAGTAAGGAAGAACAGTAGACCTGGGGGGGATTGTTCACATTCATAATAATACGAAAGGGCCTTTCGGTCTTGGATCATATTGTCCTGGATGATGAAATGTTGTTACATGTTGTAAAATGGGATAATTATGTATTTCTTATAGCAAATATTTACATCCCCCCCTAATTATCACTCTCTAACTAATAACAATGTTTGGTCCAAATTGGACATCGAAATAGACCGATTAATATTAAAACACCCAATTGATATAATTCTATTGGGTGGAGATCTTAATGCCCGAATTGCTAATTCTGACAACTTATCTTTGCTTCAATCCATAGTTTATCTGGGAGATCTAGGAACAAGAAACTCCACTGGCACTGTCTTTAACTGTGCTGGGAAGAAACTTGTTGAATTTCTTAATAGCAATCACTTTCTAATTCTTAATGGTAGAATTAAGGGAGACTTAATTGGGAACTCCACATATTTTTCATTATTAGGAAAGAGCGTCATTGACTATCTGCTTATCTCTCCTGACAGTTATCAACATTTTCGCTCCCTTGTGGTCCTGATGAGACCTGAAAGTGACCATGCAGCCCCGATAGCTGATATTGATACACTCAGTTTTGAGGGACATTCTGGAGTAGATAAAAGAATAATAAAAAATTTAACAAAAGAGAATCAAATCCAGCTAGATCATAGAGGCAGATTAAAATTATCACTAAGTGCAGTTAATACAGGGGTATTAGATCTGATGTACTCCCCCCAGATGGCCAAGTTATTCTCTTCAGCATGCAATTCTTGCTCCCCTCAAAATCTATATGAATTGTTGGAGACTGCTTATCAAACAATTAGATCTAAAATAGACAATTTTTCCACAAATTCAACTAACCTAAATACTTGGTTTGACAATCATTGTAAAAAAGCAAAACAGTGTCTAATGAAAATTATTAGATATACTAAGAAATTTCCTTCCAGACAGAATTTTGTATATTTAAAAGAAGTTAGGAAACTATATCACAAGTTTCTTGAAAATAAAAAGTTGGAATTCAAGCAACATCAATGGGAAAAAATGTACAATATTATAAGATCTAACAATACAAAGGCATTTTGGTTAATGGTCTCTAAGGGAGAAAGAAATGACCATTGCTCTTTAACAGTACACATTCCACAAGACACATGGATTACGCATTTTAAAAAGTTGCTTACTACTGACCCTCATAGTTTGCATCAAATCTTGTCTAGGATCCTATTGGCTGAATACCAACCATTAACAGTCTCCTTTAAAGAAGTTGAGGATGCTGTATTTAAATTAGCTATTAACAAAGCCCCTGGTCTGGATCTTATTCCAGGTGAGATATATAAAAATCACAAGAATTACTGGGTATCATTTTTTACAAATTTCTTTAATCTCTGTTTTAGAGAAAGTTATATCCCAAGATCATGGAACAGGAACATTATAGTCCCTTTACACAAAAAAGGATCTTATCAGTCCCCTTCAAACTATCGCCCTATAAGTCTCTTAGATAAAAGTGGTAAACTTTTCTCTAGAATACTTTTAAATAAACTTCAGATCTGGGTTGGAAAATATAATGCATTATCTAATTTTCAATCAGGGTTTTTTTCAGGGATACTCAACCTTGGATAATATATACATATTAACTCATTTAATTGAGAAATATAAGGTATATAGGAAAATGAAGCTTTACGCATTGTTTGTAGACTTTCCTGCAGCATTTGATTCCGTGATAAGAGAAATTTTATGGGAAAGTCTATATAAAAAAAGTTTACCCTTAGAATTATTAAGTCCTATTGTACTACTTCATTCAAATACGTACACAGCAGTGAAATTTGATAACAGTGGCAGTATTACATATTACTTACAAACCAACAAAGGGGTCAAACAGGGGTGCTTACTAGCACTATTGTTATTCAATATTTATATAGACTTTCTTCTTTCATTTGATGAATCATTACCATTAGACTCTCCCAAAGTTAACAATGTTCCTGTTCCTATATTGGCTTATGCGAACGATTTGGTGATACTTTATCTTTCAAACACAGGACTTCAAAGAAAAATGGATCAACTTAAAGCAAATTGTAACTATTATCACCTAGGAATTAACTTAACTAAAACTAAAATAATGGTTTTTGGTAGTCAAACAGTGGCTCCTAGAATTTATATTGAGAAACAGTTAATAGAGGTGGTGAAGTCATTTGTTTATCTGGGAGTTACATTTACATCAAATGGTCTGTGGAATGCACATATTAAAAAACAGGTAGTCAGGGCAAAACTAATTGTGAAGGGATTACTCCATTTAAACTCTAAGTTTGGAGGATCTACTGTATTGCCTGCTATTAGAGCTGGAGAAGCAAAAATTATTTCACTACTTTCATATGGGGCGGAGATCTGGGGAACTAAAGAATATTCCCATTTAGAACTCCCCTACTACAAGGCTATAATACAAGTTCCCCTGTCCACCTCTAATTCAGTAGTACACACTGAGTTAGGCAGGATTCCAATAAAAGACATAATAAATCTAAGAATAGCTTCATATTGGCTGAGGCTAATAAATAAAAATAATAATAAAAGGGACTGTATGGGTGGTATCACCTATCGTTGTCTATTAGGAAAAAATTCACTGGAATACTGAAAGCTGTCATTCCCTATGGTTAAAAAGGTTGACCACTCTTCTTAAAAATATCAATAATTATCATCTGTGGAAAGATTTTAATAAGGGTATTTTGATTTCTATTCAATATAAAAATACAGTTAAAAAATATATTTTTAGATTAGCCCAAAAATAAACAAATGGAGTCAGTTAAAAGCCAAAAACAGGCAATCTGGTTTAGTAAAAATAAAATTGACTCAGGGATTGAAAACTATCTGTTGTTACCCTAACTCCAAAGCCTACAAAAATCAATTACTTGGGCTAGGTTTGGAATTTTGACATCTAGGTATATTTACTTTAATCAGGGTAAAAACAACAAACTAAACACAAAGCAGTTCTGCAGATGCAATTGGGGTTTCCATGAAACATTGGAGCATATAATAATACAATGCCCTTTGTACTACCCTCTAAGAGACTCCTGTTTTAAACAGTTCCTGACAAAATACATGAATTTATATTATGATCCGGTCTTTATTCTGTTGCACCCTATGACCCTAGAGGATGCCATAATGATTGATAAATTCATTGCATCTGTTATTCATCTAAAAAAAAAGAATCATAAGGAAATTATCAGCCCATAATATTTTATTTTATTGCACAACTATATTACATTGGTAAAACTCTGAGTTACTTATATTTATTCTTTTATAATTTTTGTACCTGCTGTTTTTAACTGTTGTACTTATTTTAACTTTGTAATGTCCAAACTGTTATGTAATGGATGAACAAATAAATGATGATGATGATGATCACATTATAACAAGGCTCTGCAAGTTTCATGACTTCCCTAAAATCTTCACGATCTACTGAAGTGTATGGAAGAAGGGCTCCAGCTAACATTTCTGAAAGTTTATAATTAAGAGAAAGGCTTTTTGGATGACTTTTGATAAAATATTCTAATGTCTGAGACAATGTTAGCTGCTTTCAGCCTGTCCCTGGTTTATTAGAAATGGTGCTTTGTTGACCAGATGGACATCCTGCCCACATCGATGCTATCCACACCAAACTCCATCCCAGGCTTAGTGCCCTGTATCATAACAAAGACTGCCTGTCTCTGCAAGTCTGCCAGGAGCTGGTTACCACAATGGTGCTCCCAGTCTTAGAGTATGAGAATGTGGTTGACAGTACCACCTCCTCTTCCCTCACCAGACTGGACACTTTCAGTAATGCCTTCTGTCATTTTGCTGCCAACTCCTCCCTCATACACACCATTGCTCCTTCTGCTCCTCCCTCTCCATTATCCTTTCCCTCCCATCACCAGTCCCACTGTGCATCCTTCATCTCCAAATACTGGTTTGCATCACTACCCTATTACCTAGCCATACTCATCTCATCTCATCTCATCCATTCCCTCTACTTCATATTCCGTTTGCTCAAGCAGTCCTCGCACCCCCCACCTTCTCACTCCTCCACCCAGCAGTCAACTATCTACTATCACCTTCCTTACCTCTGCAACCTGCTCCCTTCCTTCCGTCCTCTCTCTGTCTCTCTCACACCTCTCCTGCTTCTCTTATGCACCAGCTTAAACTCCTGATCTCCCCTCCAGCTCCTGTGAGCCCCCATCTGACCTTCCCATGGTCCTCTTCATCCCCAGCTATGGTTCCCCCTTTGGGGAAAGTTTATTTTTCCAAATACTGCTGCACTGTATTGTTCAACCTATTGTTTATCAGTGGTGCTGCTCATAGCTCCAATGTCTGCCACCCGTTATTGTTATTTGCAGTGGCATTGTGCTGCACAGTGAATCAGCAGATTACTCCTAGTCCCTCTCCTCCTGTGTGGTTAGTGATGATCGGGTCAGTGATGCAAAAGCATGAACCCTGATTCATCCAGGGTGGTAGTCCGACCCTGTGATGTGCCCCACTCACTGCTACTGTAGACTGCCCTTCCTCTCTTTAGTTTCCTAGTCCACCTCCAGCCTGTGCCATCTGGCAGCTCACAGTTGGTGCACAGTGTTAGCTGGTGTGGGCAGGTCAAGTCAGCTGTTGGATGGAATACAGTGCTGCACATACCTGAAGTGAGCCAAAGCAAGGGGTAAAAAGAAGGTTTCAACCATAGTGTAAACCTTCGGGTGTTCAAGTTGTAATTTAGAACTCAAACACCAGAGTTCGAGCATGGTTAAACTCTTTTAGAAGTAGTTCTGACAACCCTACCCAGAACTGACCCCGTGGGACTCTACAAGTAACCATGGATTCTAAGGAGAGGGGTATGTAAATTCTTACTATCTGGTTCTATCCCAAAGCCAGTTTCTGACTAATTGACTACTACTGTGGCTGAAATTAGCTGATATCTTATTACTTAGAACATTGTGGGGAATGGTATCAAATGCTTTAAAGAAATTTAAATAAAAAACAGCTACTGGTGTCTCATTGTCCAGCAGAGAACTGACAGGCCTGTAAAATGATAATAAGCTGATCAGGCATGATTTACCCCCTTTAATACCATGTGAGGCATGTTCATATAGCCCTCATACTGTAATCTGATTATCAATGAAATCTTAAAGAAAAGATGTGACTATTTTACCAACAAGTAATATTAGGCATATTGGTCTTTATTTATTACAGCTAGGTCTCATGCCCTTCTTGTGAACTGGAACAACTACTGCTTTTTTTCTGTCTGTCAGAACTATCCCAGTGGTGAAGGAGTCTTTAAATATATTGAGTAAGATTGGTGTGATCTCTGATATCAGTCTAAGGTGCAGGTTGTCTGGACCCGCTGATGTTAATGTCCCTCAGGCTGGACACTATAGACTGGATTCACAAAGTGATTTGGGACTCAGTCCCACTCCACAACACCAGTTGTGGACCAATATGTCTGCAGCTGTGGAGATTAGTATTCACAGTCCCCCACAGCTGCAGAGATGTTACACCAGATTACACTGTCAATAACATTTTTCTACAGCTGCAGAGACTTCCATGGCAACACCATTCACAAGCTGCCATAAATTGTGGAGTGGATGGTAAACAGGGTCTGCCTTTGTGAATATTACAGGCCGCGAGTGTGGGAAAAACTGGATTTGCAAGTGGCAACCCACTTGCACTGGGTTTTTCCCTTAGCTATGGGAATTTCATGAGCTTTGTGAATCCGGCCATATATCTTCTTCCTCGCTTACTAGGATGTTGTTCCCCTTATATACTAAATGTCCTAATCCTTGCATGGGAATTTAACAACAGTCACCTGCTTTGCCATACATTGAGATAAAAAAGTTACTGAAGCTATTTGCCTAAATCTTAGAGTTGTTCATGTCAACCCTGATAACCTTAATTGGGCCTCTGCCTTTGTTTGACATTTTGTTTTTAATTCAAATATGCTGTTGGAGGTGTTGTCCTTCAAATGAGATACAGAATTAAACTGAGGTCTCTTCTGTTTCTGGTTGTTGTCTAAGTGGAGGTAAAAGATGCCAAGGTGCTTTTCATTAGAATAGGAGATTAACCCCCACCCAAACGACTGTACATAGGAGTATTGTGAAAAAGTATGACTGTGCAGATAATGAAGTTCACCACAAACAAAATCACCCTTATGACCCTAAGACTGTTCCTGCACTAAGCTTGTACTTTTGCTTCCCTTGTTCTGCTGTCCTTCTTTTTAAAGTCCTTATTTTGCTTATGGGAAGCACAGCTCTTGGAGTCACGCACAGTGCTGTTTTCTCAAAAATTAGGTACAACTACATATTTTAGCCAATCAAACAAATTCCTATTTTTAGAACATGGGAAAAGAAATGCCAACATGAGCTTAAGTTCCTCTGAACATTTTCTCTGCCACTGCTGTCTCATAACCTATCAAAAGCTGTGCAAGTGATGTCTTAGTACTAGAACAAACTTCAAGGCTCTCTCAAACTAAACTCGATGGTGAGCCTTCACACCTTCAAATTACCGATCGCCACCTATTGCTCTGAGAGTTGTACCTGTCCTTAGGCCCTCCATTGTTATTCATTATAAATTGATTGTTGTTATTGAAAGCTGGCCTTTTTTCAAAGTATTATTGTTTGACTTATAAGTCATTACAATTTACAAAATTTAAAACACATATAAATACTAATCACTGTCCATGTACATAGAAAAAATATTATGTCCAGCTTAGACAAAATTATACACAGTAGTTTATCAATATGTGTGCAAATATATTTCAATTTGACTTCATTATTCACCTTATGTTAAGTCATTACAAACAGTGAAAATCAAATACAAAAATATAAATATTACAATTTACCATATGATACATAAAAAACATAAATTCATTCAACTTCCTTTATGAGCTTAACTTTCCCTTAATCAGACATAATAATTTAGGCCTGACACATATGTAATTTTTTACTTTCAATTACTTTCAAGAAGGAAGCAACAGGTATTAAAATATCTTTACTTTAACATTTGCTTTTAAAAGATAAGTTGTTAAGTGTATTGGTTCATATTCCAGTTCCCTTATAATATTTCCCAAAAGTTTCTTCCTATATTCATTATATAAAGGACATAATATGAGTAAATATTTCAAATTATCCTGTCCATAACCACATTTGCATAAACCATCTGTGTCATCTTTATTTTTTGCATATTATTTTCTATAACTCTGACTAGTAAAGCATTCAAATCTGAATTGAGTTAAAATCAGACTTTGACCGGGATTTGTCAATATTGACAAATATTTTTCCATTTTATGATTTCTATTATTATATTTTAGCCAATTACATACCTCGTATTGTTTAGACTTTTCTAACTCCTGCTGCACAAAAACATCTCTTATTCTATTTTTGATTTCCAAATTTAAATAGCCATGGGTATCTGATGGTATCTGGGATATAGGTTAATAAACCATATGGTCTAATATATTCTTCAACCATCCTCATACTCGGAAAAACTAATTTTCTGTTTAAATACTGAATTGCCTCATCCAGGCATAATCTTGGATATCTATATGTTTCCATACCATATACTTTTAACCAGTAAATTATTAATCTTTGTATGATATGACATTTTATCTGTACCTGTCCCAGTTCTGCCCTAACTAATGCTGATGGAGCACTTGAGGGTAAACCTAACAATTTCTTATAAAATTTATTTAAACAGGGTTCAATCATTGTTTTTGAATAGCTGCCCTATAACTCTGCACCGTACAATATCCGGTTTTTAATTTTTGCATTTATTACATCTATATTTCCTTTCACTGATTTCCCTCCATATTTATAAGGGAATTATTTAATACTGGGAATAATTTTTCTTACTTTATTTTGAGTTTCTAAAATATGTTTCTTCCAAGTACCTTCCAGTGAGAATATTATACCCAAATAACAAAATTCCTTTACTACTTCTATTCTATTGTTATTGATTGTATACTTATATCTGTTATTCTTCCCACCAAATTCTAGGACTTTTGTTTTTTCATAATTAATCTCTAGCTCTGCTTGAACACATTCTTGGTAAAATTTCTTTAATAATCATTTCATACCCGGATATCTGGTTGAAAGTAAGGCAACATTGTCTGCGTATGCCAAATATGGACATCTTTTATCTCCAATCATTGGCATATGGAACTCTGGTTCATATAATGTATTGAGGACAGTATCATAGAAGACATTAAACAAAACTGGCGATAGAGTGCAACCCTGTTTTACTCCTATATTGGTCTCAAACCAATTACTAATTTCCCCCTTTGTATTATATCTGATAATAGAGAAATTATTCTGATACAATATTTTGATTATATTTAATATTGCTCTTTCCATCCCTTTTTGTTCTAGTCGTTCCCATAATAAACCCCTATTAACCTGGTCAAAAGTTGATTTTAGATCAATAAAAGTGCAATACAACTTTTGTTTTTTAAGTATCTTATATTTACACACTAAGGCCCGGATAGTCAGACTGCTCCAGGCTGTGGTGCAAGCCTGGGCACAGTACAACTTGGTTGCGCAGGGGCGTTAACTGGGAGATATTCAACAGAGCTGTGCCATGGCACAGCATCATTAAATATCGCACTCTGACCACCCGCAGTGTGCAAGGCACAGTGGCACTGTGCCAGCGCCAGAAGTCGATCCAGAGTGAAGCAGGGGTATGCGCTAGTGCAAGTTCCCTTGCGCTATGTGCAACAACAGCGATATTCAAAAGTGCACATGCAAATGGGGCCATAATGTATGCAAGGTGCAAATGGGGCCATTTGCATGTCATTATGGCCCCATTTGCAGGCAGGTGTTCCGATCTCCGGCGACTTGCGCCTGGCGCCGAGCCAGGCAGCAGCCGTCGGGGACTGTCATCCCTTGCACAGTGTGGCAATGCACCCCTCTGTACAATCATGGGCATACATAGAGTTAAATAATGTCCCATATCCCTGGTGGTCCAGTGGACCGCTGTCAGCCCGATCGCAGGCTTAGGTATAAAAAATTCCACATCCTATATCCCTGATGGTCCAGTGGACTGCTCACAGACCGACTGCAGGCATTTGTATTAAAAAATTTGAGTCCAATATCCCTGGTGATCCAGCGGTACCCCCTCCCCACCTACCCACTGAGCCCTACCACCCCGCTATCCCCGGTCAGTGGCGGGTGGCAACACCCTACCTACCACCCGCCACCCGCCGACTGACACCATAGGTAGGGCTGTACACCCATTTGTCTGGCGTGAGGCCAATGGGTGTGCAGCTATACTGCACTACACATTCCAGATATGTGAATGGATCCATTCCATATCTGGAATAATAGTATGAAGTATAGAGCTGCCGCCCATTGGCTCACACTGTGGACCAATGGGCGTACGCTACCTACAGTGTCAGTTGGTGGGTGGTGGGGTGGCCGTAGGATGAGTGCTGCTGCCCGCCGCTGACCGGGGGGCGGGGTGGTGGGGCTCAGTGGGTGGTGGGAAGAGGGCACCGCTGGACCATTACTGCTTGCTGTACTTCTTTCTTTGTTATTCTTACTTTAGGTTCTTTCCACGTTATTGATAGACTATTGGAGAGTTTTTGTAAGTAAGGATTATCTCTTCTGTAGAATAATCTACTAAAGTGTTTCATCCATATGTCAGGTTCTATATAGTTTTCTGGCTCATATCCATTACTACTCATTCCTTTTTTAATTAATCTCCAGAAGGTTTTACTGTCTTTGGTATTAACTGCCAATTCCAAATCTGTCCATAATTTCTGGATATATTGTTGTCTATTAATTTTTAAAGGTTCTCTGTAGTCTTTCCTTAAAATTATTAATTACTCTATTATTATTTAGGGAGGGGTTGCTTTTCAAGTTTCTGAGCTGTTTATTTAATGCTTGTTTAGCTTTTTTACACTCTCCATTATACCATATATAGCCTTCTTTTTATGAATATTGATCCTTTTATCAGTATTGAAATTGACCCTAATATGGCCCCAAATCAGCTAAATAAATCTTCACTCCCTGTTTCTTCTTCTAATTCTTTTAATTCTGCAAGGATTCCCTGACTTTATAAGAGATGTATAAAATTATCACTCTGAATTATACCCCCATCCAATACAATTTTTATTATTAATTTAAATTGGGGCCATACACATCTTTCTATTTTTCCTTTTCATATAATTTATTTTAAGCTCTAAAGCAAGATATTGGCTTTCTGGCCTAAGCTGTATATCCATCCTTAAGCAGAGGTTTAGCATTTGAAGATTTGCCCAAATGTAATGTATGGAGATAGCCTAATAATACCATCGCATCCCATACAAAAATTTTCTTGTAATACCACAGTACTGAAAGTGATAATACCATCATTCCAAACTGATAATACTATTGTTCAGAAGTGATAATACCATCGTTCCACTCCTGAATGATAGTATTATCAGAAGCAATCAGTACCACGAGCGCAATCACCTGGCGACTTCAAGCGCAAGCTCTCTTTCAAACCGCAAACAGTTTCCTGACAGAAACAGTGCTCCTCGGTCGCGGTGCGTCACTGCAAACAGTAAAAATGCAGCCTGATACTAATAACGTCATGGAAGACAGAATACCGTTTGTCAAAAAAAAAAGTTAAATTTACTGTTTAATGTTCTGTTGGCCACAATCATTGGCTCATCAATTACCTCAAATTCTGCACTACTTTACTGGTTCTTCTGAGAGTTGTTCCTGATTCACTACTTACAACCCATCAGCCTGTACCAAAGCTAAGTAAAAACTATTCCTGCTCCATATATTACAAAAAATAACAGATAGCTAAGTATGTATTTCTCGGCAGTAATACCATCTCGAGGTTTTAGGGACTTTGGGTACCTCTTGAGCTTCGCTCTCGAGGTACAAAGTCCCCAAAACCTCTCGATGGTATTGCTGCCTTGTAATACATACTTAGCTATCAATTATTCTATTTATAATCTATTAGAGATGATCCATGCCCCCCATATATGTGAATTCGTCTTCTGTATCTCCTATTATTCTACCATTTAGTAGTATTAAATTATTATTTATAAATTTACTACATACTTGAATTCCGTTGGTGCCAATTTTCCTATTGGAAGAGTTTCTCTTTCCCTTTATCTGAATTAAATCCCCCTGATCAATATAATTCTTAATGCCTTTATCTATTCCCAACAATCTGCCTGTCCTTATGTTCATATCACCTGTAGCCACTATTTTCCCCATTGGATAGTCTTGTTGAATTTCTCTTATTATAGATTCTGTATGGATTAAACAATCTGTGTCAACAAATTTATTTGATTCTGGTTGTGCATAAATATGGATTATAAATAGGTCACCTATATTCTTCCTTGTAATTTTAGTTATCAGAATGCTAACACTTTCCGTTTTTACTTCTTCTGTTTGCACTCTGTCCTCCACTTTACATAAGGTTACCAGCCCCCCTATATTTCTTCCATTTTTTCTTTTTTTTTTGCACGTTTCCTATAAGCTTTAAAACCATTTAAATAAATAGCTCCAACAATTTAGGGGCCACATATTCAAAACTTTGCGTCGGGCAAAAAACGTTTGTGCAGGTTTAGCGTGGGATTAGTGCGGGTCTGCTATATTAAAAAGGCCAAATAGCATGGGCAAACTTCATTAGCACTGGGCAAAATCATAATGTATGCAAGGGGCAAACTGACATGAATACAGGCGCAATGCTGTATTCAGCGACTAGCGCCATGCAAAGTGGTTTTGCACCACTTAGCGTGGTGCACATTACCACCCAGGAAAAGCTTGTCTTAACCCTGGGCAATCAACTTTGCGCAACAATATGGCTTTGCACAGTGTTTGTGTGGGTTTTGCATGACTCTAACAAATAAATATGACACATAGACAAAGCCAAACATAGAAGAAGCATTCTGCTAACTGATGGCATCACAATGATGCCATCATTTGCCACCAGTCCCAGCCATGCCAGGCAGTAAGTGGAGACCCTGCCGCCAGTGGACAACATGGCAGTGTGGCCATACAGTGCACACCTGTGAACCACACTTCTGTGGACACCAACAGATGCCAACATATACATGCAGCACTGTGGGCATGGAGGATGTTGAGGGGACAGTGTATGGGTGGCCAGGCTGTGCCACAGACCAGGTGTGGCCACAAGGCTGGGACACATCATGTAGTGCCGATGGGCCAGTATTGGGAATGCCCCAACACCAGTGTGCCTTTCTTATAATATATGCCCCCAGACCACATGTCGCACAGCTGTACAACTGCCACAGCACACAAAGCTGGACATGTATATGTCACTGTGAGCATCCCATGCCAGAGGTGCAGCATCTGCAGGTCACACAACAGCGTAACAATAATGTCCACTGTCAGTAAACACCTTCAGGTTGGGCCTCTCACTCTGTATAGTGCAGTCATCATCACTGCCCTACACACCATAGGCATTGCTGTGTCCACACACTACTGGCCCCCTTGCTACTGTAGTGTCTGCTGTGCACTGTAGCATGACCTATAGTGTGACAGTTGCATGCAGCACCACCACCATCTGTGCCTATGCTGTGTTGTCCCAGTACAGCTGCAGGTAGCAGTGCATGTGGAAGTAGTGTTCAAAACTGTATCATATTCCCCAGGCTGTTTGTGCTGCACTAACACATTTGCGTGGGTTTAGCACAGGGCTAAACAGTTAGCCTGGTGCAAACTGCATGCAAGTCAGGGCATAATGAGATGCTACCTGGATGTTTGCCCACAGGCTACCTAAGTAGGCTCATTTGCATATCACTTTTGAATATGGCAAAGTTTAGCACTGGGCAAACGTGTTTGCACCAGGCTAACGGTTTAGTCCTGCACTAAACCCGCACAAATGTGTTAGCACTGTGCAAACAGTTTGGGGAATATTTTACAGTTCTGCACACTGCACTTTCACATAGGCTGCTGCCTGCAGCTGTACTGGGTCCACGCATTTGCTGGTACACACATTGGCCACATAGTTCACCTCTACCTACCTTCACATCGCTGTGCACTGTGTTGCTGTTGTGGTTTGCACTTCCTGGTTGCCATATTCAGAGCTGTCTTATTCCAGGGCTAAGTTTGCCCTGCACTTCCAGACCAGTTTGCCCGGCCTCGTTCCCATGCTATATTCAGAAGCTGTTTGCCCTGGGCTATTCCTTTTGAATATGGCTTGTTTTGTGGTCCGGGCTAAGTTTGCCCACTGGGCAGTTCTAATTTAGCCCCGGGGCAAAATTTTGAATATCTGGCCCCAGGTCTCTTGAATGCATATTATATTGAAGTTGTTCAGATAACTTGCTACTTCCAGATCTCCTAATTTATCTCCTAATCCTGATATGTTCCTTGACAACAATATTCCAGGGATATCTACAGAATCTCTCCATAACTTTATTCTTTCTTGCACTCCATTTAGGTCTGTTACATCTCTTCTTTTATAATTTTCCCCTAGTTCTGTGTCCATTGTTAATGGCCACAGATCCACATTAGTCAAAATATCATATTTGTTTGAGGTTTCAACAATGCATTCCCATTCAACACTTTTCTCTTCCTTTGATATTGCTTTTAAACTCCTCATATCATTCTGTTCTTCATATACATAAATACCCATTTCATCCAACAGTCTTTTTTTAACCAACAATGAATCCCTTATACTTTCATTTTTCAGCCATATCATAACTTGTTCATTATTTTCCCATCGAATAGCCTTTATAATTTCATGGCTGCACACATGTTGGTTCAGGATTGTATTCAATGTGTCTAATACAATTCCTTGAATATTACTTTTATTTTCCCTATCTTTTTGTACTAGGCTAAATATAGATATTATTATTTCTTTTTTATTTGTTCCCTCTCACTTGTTTTTTATAATATTCTGGGAACAAGTTCTCCAATGTAGTAACTTCCCCCATTTCTATACCCAACCCCTCTACTTCATTTTTTTGTTTGCTAAAGCCTTAGTTAAAAAAAAAAAATTGGTCTGTTACCAACAGTACTAGTTCTGAATTTACGAAGGGTCTAATAAACACTCAGAAATTCTAACACGTGTGTGCAACAAATTATGGACTTGAATCATTTCTTAATCATTGTTAACAAAATGTCATTTGTCTCATTAGGCATATGTGAAACTTTGTATAATGGTAGGATATCATCTGTACCTTTTGTTTTATTTAAAAACAATCAAAATTCTTCTTCTATCTCATTACCCTTTCTCTTCAGTCTTTCTTTTTCCCCATTTATACTCTGTTCTTCCTTATTCCCTGAGTGTTCTTTTGCATCTTGTTGCTTGTTTATCAAAGTAATTCCCTAATCTGTAGTGTGTCCATTTATGTCTTCTTCCCTCTCACACAGGGATTCTTGTTTCCTTTTAGATTTTCTTTTCCCTTTTCCTTTTGTTTTTGTTCCCTTTGCTTTCTTTTTACAATTGACCCTTATTCTTATTTTTCCTCTTTGTTTATTTTCATTTTTATTATCAATAATCCTACCCATCTTCATCACTCCTCTACCACTGTCCTCTCTATCCATCATAACCTTATTTGTGGAAGAATCTATTTTCCTTGATTTTGCCCCTATATTTTTGTTTTCTTTGTTGTCATCCAATTCTTTCCTCCTTCCCTTCTTATTCACTTCTTTGTTATGCATTCTTTGATCAACCTCCCTCTTGTTTTTTCAAGTCTGCTTTTGATTTATGTCTTTCTTCTTGCAGTAATCATTTTTTTCCCATAACAATACAATTCCCTCTCTTATTTCTTTTGTTACACTATCTTGTGTCCAACTTACATCTGGGAGCATTATTAGTTCTGACTCAGTTTCAAAATCTCTTGACTCCTCTATATTTATCAGAGATCTTGAGTCACATTGAAGATTATCTCCCTCTACTTCCATACACTCTTTTGATGATCCTTCCAGTGACTCACTCTTATTCATTCTCTTTATAATTTTTCATTTCTTTACATATTTCCCCCCCTATATACTTTTCATTCATTTTTCCCACTTTATAGGTTGCTTGGTTTATCTGAGATGAGATGTTTTCCTGATAATTTCCTATTTTTTGAGTCATTCCTTTTTCATATTCCTTACAGGTGGAATTTCTAATCTCTTGTGTCTCAACTATCTGTTTAATATGTATACTATTCTCTATACATACTCCTTTGACTAAGGATAGATATTTTTTGATTGCCACTAATTGTTCATACATCATTATATTGGCAATAAAAGCATCTCTCCGGGCCAAACATAAGTCTTCTGTTACATTTTCTGTAAGTAATGCCTTTTCATCAGTTAAACTTGTTGGACTCATAAACAGGGTCTCCTCCCCTATTAAAATATCTACTCCTATTTTCTCACTATTTATCAACATATTAGTTAATTTCTGTGCTTGCCTGTAAATTTTCTCTATATCCTCAGTTAATGAGCTTTTCTCCTCCATACTTAACCTTTTAGTATCAGTCACATATTCTTGTCCATGTTGTTCTTCAGTTGGGGACAGTACTGGTCTCATCATGCCCAGTTTAATATCCCTGATCTTTTTCTCAATTAACTTATTAGTCTCTATTGATTCCCTTATTTCTTCAACTGTATTGTTTATTTCTTTATTTGCAATGTTGACCATATCTAAATTATACTCATCTATTTTCTTAGGACTGATTACCTCAGTAATCTTTGTGTCACCTTCTGTAATGTCTGCTACCTTCCTCATTGTCTTTCCATCTAGAGTCTTACTTAATCTTTCCTTATTTCTGTCTAGCATTTCACAGATCATTAACTGATTTATTGACTTGTTCTTCTTCTTGTCTCTTGCATTATAACCATTATAGCCTGTCAGGGTAGATGTTTTGTTATCCCCTTTACTGAATATTTTCCCTTCTGCTTCTATACACATTTTCCTGTCAACATTATCCTCTTTAATTTCTTCTTGTAATTCTGTCCTTACTAATTGCCTTAAACCCTTTTTCCTTCTTGCCTCAATTCCTCACTCCTTACCCCCTTCCCCCCTCTACCTTCTCCTCCATTCTTCCTCTGTTCTTTCCCACTCCTTGTGACAGCTGGCATAATATAATTCTACTATTATAATGTACAAAAAAAGACTGTCTACAATATAAAATAGATCTACACAATCAGTTAAATAGATAGTAAACTGATTAACTGGTTAATTGGTCAGTTGGATTACCAATCTGCCAATCTACCAATCTACCAATTAGCCATCAATCAGCCCACACTTTCCTTAATAATTATTAAGAAAAAGCCACAGCAGTCACACCACTTTGTGCTTTTCTACAATTATTGCAATTATTGCAGTTGTTATAACAATAATAATTAGTAAGAACAGAGTCCAGGATAGTCCCCAAAGCACTGATCTTCCCATCTTCTTCTTTATAAATCTTCTTTTCTTCTTTCCTTTTACACTTATAAGG
Organism: Neoceratodus forsteri; assembly: GCA_016271365.2. Taxonomy (NCBI): domain Eukaryota; kingdom Metazoa; phylum Chordata; order Ceratodontiformes; family Ceratodontidae; genus Neoceratodus; species Neoceratodus forsteri. The sequence goes on from CM028134.1 coordinate 39,961,610, forward strand.
ATTCTGTCCTTCCTCTAGCTTCACACTTTCCTCCTAATCCTATACAGTGTATCTTCGATATCTATTTCCTTTTTCTTTGTCTCTTGTCTCTTTATCCTCTATCAGGTTCTGGTTTTATATTACCCATTGGGAAATGTCTAGGGAAGTACTTGACCCACATTAAGTCCAAACTGAATAAAGTTCCCTGTTCCTTCACGCCACCCCTCAAAGCCTTTGATCTTCTGATGTCTTCGACGTCTTTCTTCCACTGCAATTTTAAATTAAAACTCTAATATTGGGAAGAATACTTTACACCTTTTCCCCTTACAAGATTTAACAGCTTTTATAATTCTCACAAGCACTCTAACAAGCACTTATATAGTGTGCAAGAAGAAAGAAAAAAACAGGTATAAGCAGGAAATATTATACTCACTTACAGAGCTTTTAACCAGCAGCTTAACAGCTTGACAGGCTTAACAGCCTAGCTCTTTAATAACTTAGTAGCTTGTTAGTAGTTTGTTAGTTTAATAACTGAATAGTTTAATAATGTATTTCTAAGGCTGAATATTATTAAATGCTACTACTGTTGCTAATGGTTTCTGTTTCTTATTTTTGGCTAGTTCTTATTTTTGTATTTTGAGCAGTCCTTGTTTTTATATTTCCAATAATTTTCTAATAATTTTCAATACATAAGTAAATCAGTTTCTTTACTTTTTCCCTTTGTGGCTATTACCCTATTTTTCTTTTTTTTCCAGAGAAAGTAGAGCTTCACTGGAACATTTCTTGAATCACAGTCAAAGATAGAAGCGGAACAAAAAACAGTAGTGCAGTGCAGAAATAAAGCAGGACCAAACAGGATCGCTTTCAATAAGCACGCTATAAATAATATATTTAAAATGCTTGCCCATTTTGCAGCAGGTTATCTGGTAAAATTATCTACACCTGGCGCCAAATTTACTAACGACACAAACTCATCAAAACATAGCAGTACAATGCTGGCGTATTTAAAACAACTCTGTCAGCTCGAATTTTCTGACAGTACTTTTTACAGCTGAAATGTCTAAAAAACATTTGCTGCTCCTCTGCCACTGTGCCTCTCTGTGGATAACCTAGTCAAAAATGGCACATGCTATTCCAAAACGCCTGCACGTGCGCTTTAAGCTATGAAATCACATGCGGTGCTAAACCAATGAAGTCTCTAGTTCCTCGTTTTCCAAATATGTCTGAAATTTAATTTATTTATATAAAACAATGAACTTTTTCCTCCCAAAATAGTTTATATAGCTTCTGTACCCTTTTATTAGCTAAATACACCACAAAAAGCCAAAGAGATAAAAACCTCTTTCTTAAAGCATAGCTGTGGCTGTGGCCGTCTTTCAGCTAGCCTTCTATCCTCAATTTATCTCAAAATATAATGAGTACATACACTTCATACACTCTGTACAATGGTTTCAGATATCTGTTCGGCTAAAAAATGACCAAAGTACCACAAGTACTGCAGGCAGTGAGCAATAAGCAATAAGCGATATACAAAATATAGTGATCTAAATTTCAGTCATCATAGACCTGTCAACCTTTATACAAGAGAATACTAAACAAGCATTTATCAATGCCAAATGTTGTCTCACTGGCATTGGCATTGGTAGTGCCGGAGTTAGAGATGCATAATAGGAATGTCAGTGAAGTATTAAAGTGATGCCAACCCCACCGCACCCTGTGGAGACCGACAGGGATTAGGACGTGCCTTTTGGTTGTCAGCTATAACGCTCATGCTATTTTACCTCATCCTACCCTGTAGACACTGACAAGTGTTGTTGTGTGCTTTGGGGGCTTTGGGCGTTATACTTACCCCATTCCATAAGGACATACGCTGAGGTGGATGCAGTACAGGAGAATGGGGCAAACTTTGTGGCTGAACACTGCAAGGCACACCACGATGCCTGTCACTGGCTGCAGGGTGGGGGTGGGGGTGGAATGGCATGAGCATTACAGCTGATGATTCCAAGTCACACCCCAATGCCTGTCAGTCTCTACAGGGTGGGGTGCTACAGTTGGAAACCCTAACACCATAGGCGTGTGTTGGTATTTTCACTCCAAATTTTCAACAGAGGCTTTTTGTGAGGCCATCTCATGAAGAGTTGCACTATCAGTTTGTTAGCTGAAAGGTAGTTTTGCACAGCGGTGATGCCATTTGGCAACACAGGGATGAAAACATATGTTGGGCAGTATGTGGAAAATGACAGCTGTATTGTTCATGAGGAGATGTAAAAAAATGGCAATGGTGAAAATCTGGAGTCAAAATATGAAACATTGGTGAAGTCATGAACATGTATAGAAACTGTGCAACACACATCCATAGTCCAATTATTTGGGGAATTTTTTTAAACCGCATTTTTAACATAGGAATTTTGGGACCTCCCCTCATGAACAGTGGCATTGTGATTTTGTTAATTTGTCCCAAACATTGATTTCCCACAGTGAGCATGCCATTGTGCACCACAGGTGCGAAAACATATTTAGGGCAGGATGCAAAAAATGCCAGCTGTACTGTTCATAAGGAGGTGTGAAAAAATGCCAGTGTTGAAAATCTGGCATGAAAATATTGCAAATTTGCAAAGTTACAAGGGTGTGTGGAAACTGCGCAAAGCACACTTGTAACACAGTCATTTTATGGAATTTCATCACCAGATTTTCAACATAGACATTTTAGGATCTCTGCTCATGAACAGTGTCACCATCATTTCCTTAAACTGTCCCAAAAACTGATTTTGCACAGTGACTGCGCTATTCCGCGATGGACTTGTGAAAACACATTTCAGCCAGGATATGGAAAATGGCAGCTGTACTGTTCATAAAGAGGTGTGGAAAAATGCCAATTTTTAAAATCTGGAGTGAAAATTTTACAAATTCACAAAGTTACGAGCGTGCATGGAAACTGCGTAATGCACTCTTGTAAAACAGCCATTTTTTTTAATTTTTCCACCAAATTTGCAACATAGGCTTTTTGAGAGCCTCCCTCATGAACAGTGGCACTGTCATTTCATTAATTGGTCCTGAAAGGTGATTCCGCGCAGTGACCACGAAATCACCTTTCGGGACCAAATAACACCATGACAGTGCCTGAATTCATGAGGAGGGGTTCCAATAACCACATGTTGAACATCTGGTGCCAAAATTCCCAAAAATGGCTGAGATATGCACCAAAGTTGAAAAAACCTATTTATGCCACTATATAGCTTACCGCCATTTCTTCAATTCGCAGTCGGCTTTGAAGAGTGCAGACATGTTCCCGGTCCACCGAAGATCATTGCACCAGACTCCGGAGGTAAGCATGGGATGTGGGGGTGTGGGAGGCAGGGTGCACAGTTGGTGGGTGCGGGTTGGGGAGGGGCAGGGAGACCGCGAGGACTGATTTCTTTTATAGGTTTAAAAAACAAACATTGTGGGATGGTTTTTTTTTCAGGGGATTGGCATGCTAGGGGTGGGCTCCCAGCATGCCACCTATGTGTTTTGGGGGGGATGCTGTAGCTGACAGGGGATTGGGCACCCCCGTCGGCACATACAGAAGGGGGGACAAGAACCACAACAAAAGCAGGGGGGAGACATTATGCCAACAGGGAGTGGGCTCCCCTGTCAGCAAAATAAGTGGGGAAGGGGGATTAAAGCCAATGGGGATTGGGCCCCCCATTGGCAAAGAAAGACTGTTGGGGAGCGCATGATGCCGAGGGAGATTGGGCACCCCCTCAGCATTCATTTTAAATAGGAGGGAGGTCATTATGCTGATGGGGAGTGGGCTCCCCCATCGGCATTGTGACAGGTGGCAGCATTCACTGCCGCCATGTTGTGTGCATGTCAGGAGGAGTGTTGTGGTCCTGCTGCATGAGAGCTTTATTCTCATTGCAGTGGACCTTTTCTTAGATCTGGTGGCCACATTAGGGATGCATGACGTCAGTGCCTGCTGCTGGCTAATTGGTGAATGAGGGATGCACCTACTGATGCATGCCCTGCATTCGTCCACAGTGACCGCACCTCCAAATCTGCTACTACTGCAAGATGTTGACTCATGTGCAAGCGAGAGCCAACATAAAAAGGGCTAATTTGCCATAACAGGCAATCTCCAGTGCCCTTTTCTCAGTGATTTTCAGTAATTTTCAGCAGTTCTGGCTCGTAGCTCGCAAGCAGTTCCTCAGCTCCTTCTTGGGCTTATATGACAGGCCGTTAAGCCTCCGCAGGCTCCGCCAAGCACGCTTCTTCAAACAGCTGGCTACTCCACCACTAGCACTCCCCAATGCACCAGGGGGCCTGGAGGCCTGCCACCACGGCACCACTTTATCCACTTCAAATGCCAAGGGTTCTAAGTTGGTCCGGAAAGGTCAATGAAATTAAAAAATAAAATTTGGCAATGATGGCATTCCTTTTATAAAAACAATAACTGCTTTCACTGACTCCTGCTACGAACGTTGCTTCTCAGTGTCCTAGCGTGCAACCCCCTGAAAGCTGACTTGCCTGCTGTAACCTTGCTATCTTATTATATTGTGTCTTACATTATACACATTTACGTTTGCTGCTGTGTATTATTATTTAATGTACCAGCCTAGCCATTGCTTGTAAATCTTATACAATTTTTGTCTTTCATCCTTTGTAACCACAACACTTTTCTCCTGTATTGTATTGTACTGTCCTAACCAGGACCTTGTTGCTAATGAGTATCACTCAATTGAGCTTCTGCTGATAAAACAAATAAAAACATCATTTAAATAATGATCTGCACATTGATATCCTCCATGTGCTACACCCAGATGGTCTGGGAAGGAGTCATCTGCCAATTTCCCTTTGGACAGCAGTGAGCAGCAGAACAAGTCTTTCTTATTATCATATAAGTACACCCTTGTTCCTACCTTAAAACATGTTGCTGTATCACCAGACTGTCTTCTCCTACAAACAGCTCCGTGTCTCTCCTCATGTGGGTCAGTTTCTTAAGTCTTTCTTGACCTCAGGAATGCTGCCTAACCAGTTTATGAAGATGGAAACAGATGTTACCATCACTGTAAGTCTCTCACCCACTACCACTAGACCCAACCAATCCCTTGGCTGCCAAACAACTCCCAACCAGTGCTATGGACTCCACCCTTCTCACATGGAACAATAATCTGTGTCTGTGTGAACTGCAATTATTAATGTGTGGTTTACATAAAAAGTAGCTAACAGCTTTTGAAATTTTAGAATTCCACTTGGGTTACCTTCATTGATAGGGTTCAGACTGAGGTTAAGTTGATGATATGTAACCTGGCAGTCACTCTGTATGACAAATTAAGACTAGCACTCAGGTGTCTGCCATCATGCACAATGGCTTTCGTCATCTTAGAAATAGCTCTAGGTTGCACCCATACCCTGATTGCGGTGATCTGACCACATAGTGCATGCCTTTGTTACCTCCCAACTTGATTACTGTAACGCATTCTAACAAGGCCTTCTAGCTGACCTTATCTGCCATCTGCAACTTGTGCAGAATGCAGCAACATGTCTCATTACTACCACTAGGAGATCGGAGCACATCACTGTGTCCAGTTTTGGAGTACACATCTTAAGAAGGATGAGGACAGGCTGGAGACCATCTCGAGAAGGGCAACCAAGAGGATCCATCATCTCCAGGGACTCTCCTATGAAGGGCATTTAGAAGCTTTGGATATGTTCTCGCTGGAGACTAGGAGGGAGAGGGGGACATGATAGAGACATACATGTTTCTGAGAGGAATAAATAAGATGCCCTCCTCAGATCTGTTCATCTGGGTTGACAACTCCAATGCCATTGGACATGAGTGGAAGTTGAGGGGGGCTTCAGGAAGGAGCTCAGAAAACACTATTTTATTGAAAAGGTAATGGAACCATGGAATAGGATGCCCACTGAGGTGGTGGAAGCAAAGACCAACCAACCAACCAACCAACCAACCTTCATTTCTGAAACACTATTCCACAATAGATCATAATGTTTTACACAGCATAATCAAACAATATGAAAAACAGAACCACATTTCTAAAAACATATCAGGAATCTAAATATAAATATAAAAATGCCAGTTCGAATAAATACGTTTTCAAGGGAGATTTGAAGGCTTCAACAGATGGGCATTCCCTTACCCAATGAGGTAGAGAATTCCACAGGGTCGAAGCAGCAAAAGCAAATGCCCTAGCTCTCGATGTTGTCAAACAGACCCTGGGAATCTCCAGCAATCCCTCATCAGCAGAACGGAGAAGGCAAAGGGGGTGATAGGGACAAAGGAGCTCTTGCAGGTATTGCAGTCCCTGTCAGACAGTGATAACATTCAAGCTGGGGTGGGATAGAGCAAAAGCTCAAATAAAATATGTGACAGCAGTAGGGGGCATTAAACAGTAGGGGGGTTAGGTCCTGGGATCTGAAAAGATCTCAGGAACTCAAGGGCAGACTAGATGGACCCTTGGTCTCCTTCTGCCATCACTTTTCTATGTTTCTATCACTCTTGTGCTTCACAGTGTGCACTGGCTTCTAGTCAGCTGTGGACAGACTTTAAGGTTCTGTGTTTATGTATAAGGCTGTGAACAGGCTGGGCTCTCAGTACCTCGATGACCTTCTGATAACCTGCTCATGTCCCAGGTAGTTGCATCCCACCAAGCATCAGTTGCTATTTGTACCAAAATCTCAGTTCAAATCGGTTGGCGGCAAGGTGATTAGGTGTCCAATGGGGAGCATGGTCCACTACTGTGGGTATTAAATGTGGTGGCCCTTAGGTTGTGGAATACCGTCACACAGGATATTTGATCTACTCCTTCAATAGACAGATTTAAGAATATGCTTAAAACCTGGCTATTCCAGAAGGCTTTTCAAAATTTTAAATTTTGGCCTTTTATAAAAGTGAATCAATTTACATTAGGTTCTGACAATGTCCCCTGAACTGCCAAATCTCTTGTAACTCTACTTTCCTTAGCATCTTTCCCCTTTCTTGTGTTCTATGGCCAGTCTTCTTGTCTTCTACCATTTCCCCCCTTCCTCGCTCCTCCAGCTCTATGACTGCCCTGGTCTTTTTACTAGCATATGCTTTCCACTCCCCAATTCCCCCTACGGTTACAACCACCTCTGTACCCTTACTCCTCTCTTTTTCTTTACCGCTTCTCTTTTTTCATCATGTTGACTTTATGTTCCTTATGCACTTTGTACAGTTACTGTTAAATTGTTACTGTTTGTACTCACTTGTACTGTTTAGAAGTGGTGCCTTGTAAACCATACAATGTTTGTCTTACTTGTTTATTGTAATTACTGACGTGGAGCCTTTGTAAATGAGTCTCTGACTTAAAGGTTGTAATTCAGAGACTTCAGTAAATAAATACTAAATACTAAATCTGCACTGTGCACTTTTACTGGTATTTCATTGGCTGCTTTATTTATTTACTTACATTTTTTTTTGCTTTTATTTGCGTCATTAATATCATATTATATGCCTTGAGCGTTACATAAATGATCTCTCTAAAGCATACAGGTCCATGCACTGCTGGTATCATACTCATTGCTCTGGATAACAATGCATGTTGAGATACTTCCAGTCTGAAAGGTACTATTATAAACCATAGTAAAATTCATTAGTACGTTTATATCATAACTTAAGGTCAAACCTCAAAGTCAAAAATCCTATTTACATCTCACTTGCACTGGGCTTTTAACTCTCCACCGGAAATATAAAATCCCACTGTAAATTATATAATGTTTTTGAACTTTGGACCTTATAACTAGCATAGTCTGTGTCAGAAATGTGTATGTCTATCATCTGTAGCCTACCTTAATAGGAGAGCATTCTGAACAAACTCTGCTCAATGATATCCTGAATAAAACTAAATTGAATTGAATTGGAACATAGACTCATAGAACAAGAGGGCAGGAAAAGATCCCTTGGAAATTCCAGTCAGTCCAACCCTACCTATTACTTGCGAGATGGCCCCAATAGCACCCCCATCCCTCCCTTGGTTCACCATCTCCTGCTCGTATCATGCTCCTGCCAGTACCTGTCCCACCCATCTTTGAATCCATTGACAGCTGTGGCAGAGACCACCTCCTCCAGTAGTCTTTACCATTTGTGCACCACTTTCTGTGAAAAAGGACTTCAGGACATCCCTCCTGAGCCTTCTCCAGCCAGCTTCAGTGGATTCTCCCTTCTGCTTGTGTTTCTATGTAGGGTGAACAGTTCGTTACATTTCACCTTGTTAATTCCACAGAGATATTTGTATATGCCTATCATATCCCCCCTCCCTCCTCGTCTCCAGGGTGTACGTGTTATGATCCTACAACCTTTCCTCGTACTTTTTCTCTCCCAGACACTGGATCATTTGGGTCACCCTCCTCCACACTGCCTCGACCCTATCACAGTCCTTATGAAGGTGTGGGCTCCAGAACTTTACACAGTACTCCAGGTGGGGGAAAACCAAAAATCAAGAACCTACTCAGGGGCAGGATTGCCTCCCTGCTTCTACTACTGATGCCCTCCCTGTGAACCCCAGCATCTTGTTTGCACTACCCGCTGCTCTCTTGCATTGTGCTGCAGTTTTAAGCCTTTCTGATATTATCACTCCAGGTCCCTTTCCTCAGCTGTGCTCTCTATTGCCACCCACCACCCCATCAGGTATTACATTTCAGTTTTGTGTTTCTGATGTGCATTACCTTACATTTCTTGGCACTGAACCTCAACTGCCATATCTTGGACCCCCTTTCAAGACATTCCAAGTCTCCCTTATTCTTCTTTTTTTTCCTTATCCTCCTCTAGCATATCTGAGTGTCCATCAGCCCTCTCCCCATGCTGAGTGGTTGTCCCTTATTGCTCTCCTGGTCCAGGAGCTTGCTCTCCCATGGATTTCTCCCTGCAGCAGGGCAAGAGGGGGGAGGGCCATCCCCCCTGGCAGACATATCCAGATCCAGTCCAGGACTGGAGTATCAGGGTAGACCGCTGAGACATGAGCAGGGCTTTACAAAGCTCTGGCCTCAGATTTTCCATCTTTTTCCTTTGCCCACCCCCATGTTGCAGCACAAGTATATGTGCATGGAGGTGCACCCATCCTACTCTGCGACAGCTCCCCTTCGAGTCATTCACACCTGTACTACCACCAGGCCTCCAGTTGGTGGCAGTCATGGGCTGAGACAGCTTAGCCAACCCCCCCACCAGGAGAGGAGAGCTGCCCTTCCCACACTGTCAACCCCCAGCAACCCGTGCTCATTCCTGAACACAGGTTACTGCCATGGCAGTAGGTAAGGCGTTCAACACCTTAGCCCTTCATGCCACTGGGCCACCTCCTCCTCCTTTATTGTTCTGATCCCTACCTCCATGTCCACCCTCCTGCAGATTTTGGTGTCATTTGAGAACAAGCAGATCTTCCTTTGCACATCCTAGAAAAAAACAAAACAAGTTATGCATTACAAAATAAAAAAATAAAAATGAATAAAGAGACATTTAAAGTTGGGTATTACATTACCTTTCGCAATATTTTTGATCCGTGGATAGATGTATTTTTTTCTCTTTTAAATATTTTTTCTTTACTCAAATTAATTGAACTAGTTTGAATGCAAGCCCTGCCAGTTGGTAGCCCAAGTTATAGTTGCTAGTTACTGATTTCATGAGGTGAGATCAGAGAAATGTTTGTGCCTGTGAGCATCAGGACCAGTCAGTTGTTCTGTTGCCATCTAGTTCATAGTTGGTGAGGTGATGAGTCTTATGTCACTGATACCAACTCTGTGTGCTCAGAAACACACCTGATCATGGTGAGCGTGTTGGTGATGACAATGTGGAAGTCGTAGTATCATGAGGAGGAGGAGCTGCATCGCTACTGCTGGGAGTGACCATCAGGACTGTGGTGCCAGTGGAAGTCCAGGAAGTCTTGCCCTCGGGAGGTATAGAAGTGTGAATAGTAGCAGATGTCACTTGTTGGATACGTGAACAATCAAATGAACAGGTAAAGTTAATTGTTGGTAATCTGAGTTTGAGAAAGGCTAAGGTTCTCAGATTCCAGCCTTGAACAATGTGGTGAGGGAATATCCGCAATTGTACTGAAATATCTTTCTGAAGTGACCAATGTTGGAGGGCAACTGAGAAAAAAAAACAAAGCCAGTTTAGCCATTGCAGGCCAAATGTCTTGTCTGTCTTGCTAGAATTTGACTGGATCACTATTTCATTGGTTCAGCTAGATAAAACTGCATAATGTACTCTGGCAAGAGGTCTGTGCCATTCTTAAAAACATCTGATCGAACCATCATTTAGCTTAAAAAGCTCCCCAATGTCCTTGGTTGTCTCAAGATCATCACTATCCAAATCGTCCTTCCTGTTACAGAGATGCCTGGCCTTAGAACCATATTGTCAGCAGAAAAGGAGGAAGACTTGACCAGGTGATTGTCTATGCACGTTCTTGCACATTTTTGCTGGTTTCTTCAAGATGTCTTTACTGCTCCACTGTATGTGTATGCACCAGTTTTTGTTTGATATACTCAATGTGACCAGGAGGAATGAACATGTCTTAATATCTGTGATCCTGTAGTACTGATGTGCAAAACTGCATGTCTGATCTAATGCTGTGAAGCTTGTCTGCAAGTTGTGTCAGAAAATCTCTGTCACTTTTTTAATGAGTACTGTGTCCTGCTGCTGCAGTGAATCAGATGAACTAGTTGCGTAACCACCTTATCCACTACCATCATCACAGTCATTCTTGACCCCACCACCAGTGCCACCATGGCTATCACCACCACCAGCCTTGCCTGTTTGAGTTTCTGTAGAATACTGTAAATGAATTTTTTGTGTTGTATTCAAGTAGATTAACCATGGGAACAACCATGCTTAGGGTTTCTGATTCAGCACTGAAATCATTAGTCACATGTTCATATGGTCACAGAACAAGGTTTTGCAGACAAGACCACTACACCCATCGCAGATATCCCTCACAGGCATATCATCAAATTCTATAGCCCGTAGCACAGTTTTCTATCAAGCAATTCTCTCTACCATATGAAAGACAGAGTTCCACCTTACAGAAACTTTCTTAATTAAGTAATGCTGCTGAGTGCAGTTGAAGTGCTCAGTTGACTTGGGGGATTGATGGAAATATTTTATGTCCCATACAGTATCAAGTGTTTCTTTACTGTGCATGTTTATCAAGCACGTTACTCACCACCAGATTTAATGTATGTGAAAAACAAGGTGCACGGGGAAAATCCTCATCATTCATTGCCTTCAGCATGTTACTGATGCTGTTCATCACAGGGATTACGATCCTCAAGTCATGAGAGTGTATCCAGCGTTATGTAGAGATGTTGCAAAGTTTTCTTTCACTAACAAAGGTGCAAAATTTGCCTTTGCAAAAAACTTTGTGAATTGACCACTTCGCCACTTCGCATCGAGTTTTCCTGGGGCAAGTGGCACTTTTTCAGATAAACTCAGGTGAAGACATGGGGAAGTTGCAACTTTGCCAGCAACTTTGCATGACTTAGACTGAAAAAGTGCCACTTCACCTGCTGAAAACTTTGCAAAGTTGGCTTTTCGCAAGTTTGGCAAACTTTGCAAATTTGTTCACGTAGTGAAGTTTAGTTGTACTGTAGGATGAGGCTGGTGATGGCCAGGGAGGGCAGCAGCAACAGGTGTTACTGTACTATGGGGCTGATTGTGGTAGATGAACTGGGGAAGGGCTGGCCTTTAGATCTGGCTGCCTGAGAAACTTGCTTGCTTGCTTGTTCTTCTCTTTTTCATTATATTTTTTTTCAATGCTGCCATCTTCTTCCATGATGACCTTCACTCCTGAGTGTCACATTCACTGCCACCACTAGTTGGTGGTGAAATTAATTGCAGACTTTAAAGCCCCTGTTTTTCTTTATCCTCTCCAGCACCTGCTTTCTCATGGTCTTGCTTCCCCCCTACTTCTTCTTCTCATACTACTTTTCCCCCTGACCCTCTTTCTACTTGCATGAATCGTGTGCTTTTGTCTGTCCATGTTTCCTTCTCCTCATGTGTTTCCCCATCCCTTACCACCTCACTTTCATGCCACTGGTCTACCAGTGCAAAGTCCAAAGTATCCTAACTGGCACTCCCCATAAACTGCTTTGGTAGCAGTACTACTGGCTTGCTTTGCTGGAACTACAGGGTTGGTATACCTTGCCCTGCCCCTTCCTTGTCCTGTACTCCCATGGACAACTGTAGTTTATCCTCTGGTGTCAAGATAACTGTAGTGGCTGTGCCAGACCCAGACTCACTGTCACCTTCCTTATGTGATGATGGCTGTGCAGCAGCACTGGGTTGGGTGGTACAGCTGATGATGCATGATTTTTTTTTTGTTCCTGGTCATCCCCCCCCGTACCAGAGGATCCAGCCTGCCACCTCACTCACCACCCCCCATGCCCGGGCTTACACTCCCTTGGTGGGGCTGCTGGGCGGGTGCCCCCTCCTTAAAGAACCTGGTCTTTGTGCCCTGGCTTGCCCCCCAGGGCAGGGCCATGGGAGTGGGACCCCCCCAGTGGACATTAATCACAATGGGAGCAGTGGCTGAGGCGGGGGCCATCATAAATGGGCCCAGAGCTTTTTTTTTAGTATGCAGAGATCCCCTGTGGGTGTGGATGTGCAATGACAGCAGCGTCCACCCCACCCCTTAACATGTGATGCCAGCGGCAGCAGTACCCCCAGCCTCTGCCAGAGGTCTGCATGGCACTGGGCACTCTTCCCCCCTCCCCATGGAGAAAGAGAGCAGCCCTTGGGATGTTCAGTCCTTCTCCCCCCCCAGCCAACCCTCTGACTCCCTAGTCCATCACTGAACCCAGCATGTTGGAACTGCAAGTGGACGCCTTGCCACTGCGCCAGCTGGCCTGCCTGATGATGCATGATTGGGGGGCAGAGGCATTATACAGTTATTTCTCTCCTGCTACCTGATAATTATACTGGTTTTCAGCATGATGTGAGACAGTTTGTATAGGGATGTCCACAAAACATGTTGCTAGAGACCCACTACTGGTCCACAGTCTTCAATCTATGCACTGGCATAGTAGGGACTTAGCAGATAATGCAAGCATTTACAGGGCCTATGACACCACAGGGGCATCAGAAAAGTATAATACATGAACACAAGTTATTATTATCATTGTCGTACTTTATTTCCTCATGTATTAAGGTAATTCCTTTACTGTGTGAAAACATTGCAGTACCCTGCCACCCCCCCAAAAAAATGTTGGTTTTCTTCAGGTAAACACAGCACTACAAACCTGTAACTTTATTACTATATCTATCACATTTTCATAAAAACAGAAACTTGGCCAATCAATATGTTTATTTGCATCACTGAAAAGGACCACTGAGCTGTTGTTCATGTAATGTATACAGATCAAATAACCAGATGCAAAGTGCCATCTGGTGGAGAACGGAAAAATTGCAGCATGAAAGCACAAAGGGCAGTCCAACACCTTGGCTAAAAGGCAGATCTCCTTTTAGCTGAAGGATTATAGCTGCTGCCTCTGAGACTAGGGATGCAAGGATCAATCCCTGGGTCTGACACTGAAACATAAAAAAAGCTTGTATTTCTGTTTACAGAGGATGTTCCTCCCAAGAAGCTTGGAAGAGGGCAGCACAGTTTATGTACAATGGTGCCCTACAATTTGTGTCACTTGGTCTTCAGCTTCTCTGGCTCTTTTTCTAGACGTGACATCATACACCTCAATGTGGGACACCCCAACTGGCTGCTGTACAAAGAACTATGATGCCACAGGCAGGTCATTATAATGTCAAAGTACTAGACCAGGGTGGCACTGTGGATATGGCCTACCTAGATTTTAGTAAGGCATTTGACAGAGTCTCACACAAAAGATTAATATACAAGTTAGCCAGCCTTGGAGTGGGTCCCAAGGTGGTAGCCTGGAAACAAAACTGGCTGGACAACAGAACGCAAAGGGTAATAGTAAACAGGGTCCACAGTGAAGAAAGGACAGTAACTAGCGGGGTACCGCAGGATTCGGTACTGGGACCGGTCCTCTTTAATATCTTTATAAGTGACATTGGAGAGCACCTGGAAGGAAAGGTATGCCTCTTTGCAGATGACACAAAGATCTGCAACAGGATTGATACACAAGTTGGGGTCGAAAGAATGAAAAGGGACTTGGCAAGGTTGGAAGAATGGTCAAATACGTGGCAGCACAGATTCAATACAAAGAAGTGCAAGATAATGCATCTGGGAAACAAAAACCCAGGGGAAGAGTACACAATGGGGGATGAGTTAATAACAGCAAAAATCGAAAGAGACCTAGGAGTAATTATATCAGATGACCTAAAGGTGGGCAAGCAATGTGAGAAGGCAGTAAGGAGGGCTGAGGGGATACTGGGATGCATAGGGAGAGGCATCAACAGTAGAAAACAGGAAGTTGTTATTCCTCTCTACAGACAGTTAGTGAGACCCCATCTGGAATACTGCGTGCAATTCTGGAGACCCCATCTCCGCAAAGACATAGACAGAGTGGAGGTTGTTCAGAGGAGAGCAACCAAAATGGTGCAAGGTCTGCACCAGAAGGCATATGAGAAGAGACTAAAGCAGCTTAAAATATATATACCCTTGAGGAATGGAGGGAGAGGGGGGACATGATAGAAACTTTCAAGTATCTCAAGGGAATTAACAAGGTACAAGAGGTATCTTTCAGAAGAAGAGATGTGCAAGAACAAGGGGGCACAATTTGAAGATAGAGGGTGGACGGCTCAGAGGTAATGTTAGAAAGTATTTTTTTCACAGAGAGAGTTGTGGATGCATGGAACAGCCTTCCTGAGGAGGTTGTGGAGTCAGGAACAATGGGAGAATTCAAGAATGCATGGGACAGGCATAAGGCAATTCTAGTGGGGGCAGGAGGAAGTAAGCTGTTGATTAACTAGAATCTGCAGCTTATCTATCAGGTAGGGAAATGGGCAGACTGGGTGGGCCAAGCGGTCCTTATCTGACATCAAATTCTATGTTTCTTTGTTTCTATGTCACTTGCAGGCAAGCAGCCAAAGCTGCTGAAAACAGAGTGACAGATAATTTTATCCTCAAACAGTTTTCTTCAAGAGAAAGGCAAATGAAGAAACACTACATCTGAATTACAAGGTGAATTCTGTATAAACATGATATCTTTTCAAAGTTTTCCCTGTAGGGCCCATGAACCTTTCAATGCTTTATAAAATCCGTCTCTCTGCTTATGCTATTTTGAGCTCTTTTGTGTGCAAAACCAGTGCCAGTATTAGAGAATTGTCCTGTTGCTGCTTATTTCATGATATGTGGACTCAGAGCAATTTTTCTAAAGAAATCTTGTGTTTACCTTTCATATGGATGAGGAAGAAAGACTAAAACTCTTTTGGCATAAGGATGCTTCATAGCTTTCTGTATTGCCTAACGTTGCCTCAGAATTAATTCCAGGTTGTTTGTGACATGCATCAGAAATTGAGTACCTATGTCTCACACATTGTGAGTGTGACACAGGTTTTTGTTGACCTCTAAGATGCCTGCAGTTTCAACCAGTTTCACTCCTTTACAGACTCCCAAGACATTGCACTGTGATGGTTAAGAAATGAGACCAGTCCTAGTGATGTGGTTATCCTGAGATAATCACCCCATGGGACATTACAAAGCATGAGGCTTAAGTGAGTGACGATCCAGTTATCCCCGCAGAGGTGTCATTGCCATCTTATTACCATACATTCAGTATTCCCTGAAGTTGTCCTCTTGCTATCATGAAAGAGCAAGCCCAGAAAAGTTATATTTTATTTTATCGCAATCAGATATGGAGCTGGCAGATGCTCACTCGGCTTGTGAAAATGCCACTCTAAAGCTGTGTGTGATCAAAAACATGTTTCATTATTAATAATACATCTCATGTCACAGTGCTTTACTAATAAGGGTTCTTCAGGGGACAATTTCCACAATTTCATATTGACAATAATATATACAATAATTATTCTTATTTATTTAGTTATTTATTTCTTTATTGAAAGAGTTTTACCAGGAACGGCCTACTGAACCAAAATAGTGTTTTCCATCCTGGGGGATTGGGTATAAGGGAAAATCAGTACAGCAGCACTTATACCTGACTAAATATCCCTCCAGGTAATAGGAATGGGTATGGAACAGCAATAATATACACGTACAGAAATACAAATTACAGTATATATAAAGTGCAGTTCCAAACAAGGCAAATTGGAGACTAAGGCACATGCAACAAGGTACACTTGGATGTAAATAACAATTCGAAATACATAATTTACAAAATTCAGTGTAGATCCAAGGCAAAAAAGGAGATAATGGGCAGATAAAAGGTCTGAGTGGTGTACTTGTAGAGAAGAACTTTCAGAGCAGCAGGTGTGTAAGTGGCACAAATGGTGGTTGAGAGGGAGAACCATAGAAGTGGGCATCTTTAAGAGAAAGCAGACTGCCCAGCAGAGGTCCTGGCATGAGCAATGAAGAAGGAGCAGGTGTCAATGGAGCAGAGGGACTAGGAGGTAGGGGGTTAGGAAAGGAGGTAGGAGTGGTGGCAGGGAAGCATGCCATACCAGAACTTAGCAATGAGAGAAGTGCAGTGAGAGAGGCAGACAACTTCAAGGGAAGGGAAGGAGAGAGAGGAGTACAAGGAGTCATGATGAGCTTGGGGTGAGCAGTCCAGAGCAAAACAACAGAAGGGGTGGAATTAGGGATCCAGTCTTGCCTGGGAAGATTTGGGGGCAGCGCTGTAAACCACATCACTGAAATCAAAGGTAGTGAGAATTATTTTGGAGACGGCCTCATGCTGGGGGAGGGGGGGTAGAGTCTTTAGTCCTGTGGAATGCTCCCAACTTTGGAAAGAGCTGGAGTGGACTGCATCAGTGTGGGTTGTGAAATCAAGGTGGTAGTCAAGCCAAACTCCAAGGTACTTAACAGAGGGGATGGTCTCAATCTTGGCATCTTCTAGGACTAAGAAGACAGGGGGAGCTGATGGTGGTGAGTCGTTGCTGGGATGTATGTGGAATTTGAAATTGGTAGAAGGAGTGCAGGTTGGGGAGCCACTAGGGTCCAGCAGCCATAACACCATATAGATCAGCCTGACCCTTGGGACCAGTAAACCCTTATCAAATACTGAACTTCTCAATTTCAGAACAGCAGCCTTCAACCAGATGAGAAAATTAGTCTGGGACAGGTTAGTTGGAGCGGACAACATCGGGGAGTTAAGGAAAGATGGGAGGAATTAGGGGAGCCATTCCCGAGGCAACAACGTCATGCATGACAACAGTAATGAAAAGAAACAGGTACAAGAGACCAATGTGTTTCTCTGAATAGGTCAGGGACACAGTGAGAACCAAAAGAAGGCCTTCATCAGGCAAAAGGCAAAACAGTGGGAGGAAAAATGGGTGAGTACAATGAAGCATACTAGGATCAAGCACAGTGTCACAGTTTTCCTGCATGACAAAAGGGATTAATTGCCATTGAAACTGCACTGTTCCCTGCAGTAACTCTACTGCAGAATTCTGCAGAGTTGCGCTTCATCCTGGCGAGCTTCATGTACCAAGTGAGAACCAGGGAAGCCTGAAGAGTAGTCAAGGATGCAAAAGCAGACACAGAGCTGTGTAATGCAGAGGGGGTCAATGGCGGGGAAAAATAATTCTTCAGATACATTAGGGGGAAAAGAAAGATGGGAGGGTGAACTGTTTGGCAAAGAGAGGGAGGCAGGGTAATAGAGCAGAAGGATGAGCAAAAAGCAACTATAATACTTCTGCTCTGTATTTATCACGGAGGACAGCTGGCTTCTGCCAGACAGTGGCATAAAGGCGGCTGAAAGGGGGATCCTGGAGATGAGGCAGCAGGTATTTACTAGTGAAAGGATCCGAAAAGGGATAGCAGATCTAAAAATAGATAATGCCCTTGGATCAGATGGGTTAGTCTGGCAGTCGAGGTGATTAATTCTCAGTTAGGCAGTCGCAGGTGTTTAGGTTCAGCAGGTGTTGCTTCAATTCATTTCTAAAGGACCTAATGTTTGTAGTATTAAGTGCTGCAGCGGGGATCTCATTAAGCCACAGCGGAGCTCAGTATGAGAAAGATCTTTGTCCCTGCATAGTTCTCTGAAAAGGGACACCAAGCCTGGTCGACATAGAAACATAGAATCTGACAGCAGATAAGGACCGCTTTGCCCACCTATTCTGCCCATTTCCATACCTAACGGATAAGCTGCAGATCCTAGTTAACCAACAGCCTACTTCCTCCTACCCCCCACTAGAATTGCCTTATGTCTGTCCCATGCATTCTTGAATTCCCCCACTGTTTTTGATTCTACGACCTTCTCAAAAGGCTGTTCCATGTATCCACAACCTCTCTTGTGAAGAAATACTTCCTCACATTACCTCTGGAGCCGTCCCCCTCTATCTTCAAATTGTGCCCCTTGTTTTGCACATCTCTTTTCTGAAAGATGCTACCCTCTTGGACTTTGTTGATTCTCTTGAGGTATTTGAAAGTTTATATCATGTCCCCTCCTCCTTTCCTTGAGGCTATACATCTTTAGTTCCTTTAGCCTTTCTTCATATGTCTTCTGATGCAGACCCTGAATCATTTTGGTTGTCTTCCTTTGACAGCCTCCATGCTGTCTATGTTCTTTGCAGAGATGGGGTTCTCAGAACTGTACACAGTACTCCAGATGTGGTCTTACCAACTGTCTGTACAGAGGGCCAACAACTTCTTGTTTTCTACTGGTGATGCCTCTCCCTATGCATCCCAGTATCCCCCAGTCCTCCTTACTGCCTTCTCACATTGCTGGCCCACCTTTAGGTTATCTGATATGACTACCCCAGGTCCCTTTCCATTTTTGTTGTTGTCAGTATCTCACCCCCCCATTGTGTACTCTTCCTCCTGGGTTTTTGTTTCCCAGGTGCATTACTTTGCACTTCTTTGCACTGAATCTAAGCTGCCATACATTTGACCATTCCTCCAACCTTGCTAAGTCCCTTTTCATCCTTTCCACCCCACCTTTGTGTATCAACCCTGTTGCAGATCTTATGCCATCTGCAAAGAGACATACTTTCCTTCCAGTCTCTCTGCAATGTCACTTACAAAGACATTAAAAAGGACCGGCCCCAGTACTGAATGCTGCGGTACCCCACTAGTAACCCTCCTTTCTTCACTGTGGACTCCATTTACTATTACCTACTGTGTCCTGTTGTCCAACCAGTGTTTTACCCAGGCTACCACCCTGGGACGCACTCTCAGGCTGGCTAATTTGTTTATTAATCTTTTGTGCACTGTTCTTCTGGAATTGTAGTTGGAGTTGGTTTCCTTTACCAGGTCAGCTATGCAGGTAGGGGTAAGGGAGAGCATAGCTTTCCTCCCAAGCAGGCAGGTTTGGTACCGTATCTGATTCTATTTTGGAGCAACAACATTTTGGCATGCCCGTATAGAGTACAAGTGTGCGTGAAGCTGTCTGCATTTAGCAGAAGTCTGCAAGCCTTGTTCAGGGCTGTGACTACCTTTTTGAGGGTCATATCAGTGGCAGGGCCATAAACCACAAGACTGTAGTCAACCAAGGAGAGTATGGAGCTGGAGACTGAGAGCTGGAGGGCTTCTGTAGATAGACTTTTTTTGTGCCTATACAGGATCCCCAGTTTGGTGTTCATTGCTTTAACCACCATGTCAATGTGTTGAACATATGAGAGGGTGTCATCCACCATGCCTCCCAGGTACTTGAAGGAGTGTACCTGTTCCAGGGGAAGAGCCAGGTGGTTTGAGATTGTTAGGTCTGGACATCTCCTTTTTTGTTGGGGGCTCAAAAGGAGCATCGTTTTGTTTGTTTTGTAGTTTAGTAGCAACCTTTGGGAGTAAATAAAAGTCTCCAATTGCAGGAAGGATGTTTGTAGCTTGATTTGCAGGTGGTCAGTGCTGGAGTGACTACTGAGCATGACTGCATCATCAGCATATAAGATGACTTTACTGGGGCAGGCATCCAGGAGATTGTTCAGAAACATGTTAAACAGCAGTGGACCAAGGATGGACACTTGAGGCACTCCTAATGAGACTCCCTTGGGAGCAGATACAGATTGATCTATTTTGACTCTTTCAGACCGGGTTGTTAGGTAGTCCTGGAACCACCGGACGGCATTAGGGGAGACACCAAGGGCAAGTGGTTGAGTCAGCAGGAGAGGGTGGCAGACTGTGTTGAATTTAATTCCATCCACTTGTTAAAATTAGACAAAAATCAGAAATCTTGACAGTTTTTGTTCCTTTTCTAAATTGCAAGCTAGAGAAGATAATTTTGTCACACTTTTGTGTGATAATTTTTAGTTTCTCAGGAGAACTGCTAGGACTGTTTCTTCCCCTTGAAGTAAAAAATAAAAAAAAAAAAACAGTACTATACTAGGCCAGTTTCTGCTCTGCAAGCAAAAGCAACTAGTCACAGCCTGGCTGATAGACTTGTTTATTGTAATGTTACTGTTGTCAACATTTCACTGTCCCTTTCTTACCTAAAATTATTTATTGTGAAAGAGCAATCTACTTCTATCCACTTGTTAAAATAAGCCAAAAAGCAGAAATCTTGACAATTTTGTTCTTTTACTAAATTCTAAGCTAGAATAGATGGTAATTTTTTTTTCACACTGTTGTGCGACAATTTAAATTTTCAGTGTTTCTTAAGAGCACTGCTAGGAAAGTGTTTTTTCCCCCTAAAAGTGAAAAATATAATACTAGGGGAAGGCTTGTTTCTGCTCTGCAAGCAAGAATCAGTTACAGCCGTGGTGCAAATCCTCCTTATTTTGACAACATGATAAAGAAGATCTCATTAGGTGTGGCAGCACAGAGAGATCATTAAGTCAGAAGTTGCAATTTGCACAAAGCAAAAACATACTGAACATTTCCAGTATCAAGTTGTTGAATATTTTCCATTAAACCACGCATATTAACCCCAACATTTTGCTGATACAGCATGATTAGGGGAGTGTTTTTACTGTAGTCATCATTTTGCTATCCCTTTCTTACTTGTAGTAATTTATTTATCACACAAAATAAAAAAAGGCTGCTTGCTTTTATGACTCTTTTTTTTTTACATTCTTTCATTTCATTTTCAGGGAGGGCCCCAAGAGCAAGAGCTTCCAGAAAATTTTTTATAAAGCGCCATCTTGGTCTTTTTGCAAGAATCCCCATCCTACTAGGAGACCAACATGGCACAGTCAAAACATTTTATTTGTGTGAGTGCCCCAGCTATGCAGGTTCTGGAGGAACAGAGCTGGGCAGTTGCTGGTGTAATGGGTTTGACTGAAACTAAAAAACCTTGCTGCTGTTTCAATGATGGTTTATAGAGCCTGAACAAGGTGTATCCCGTTCTCTGTCTAATTACAAGGCTGGGTATATCCCTGTCTGTTTTGAGGGTAAAACCCTGTGTGATTGTAGGGTATATCCCTGTTAGACAACAGGAGGGAAATAATAGATTAAAAAAAAAATTAGTTTCTTAAAATGAAAAGAAAGAGCCATCCCCATAATGCTACAGTACCATCAGTACTGCAAACTGCTCCAATGAACCGTATTTCTGAATGGACCTTGGTCCCTTGGGGACCAGCCATGGATCAGAGGATTTAGCATCCCATGGATGGAGCTTCTCCTGGGAAGTGGGAGCACAGACAGTGTCCCCCCATAAGACTGCAGCAGCACCCTATCGTAAGCTGGGTGGTAGCAAAGTGGATGTGTGAAAAAAGAAATGAAAGAATTTTAAAAGATTAATAAAATCAGGCAGCCTTGTTTTTATTTGTGAGATAAATAATTGCAAGCAAGAAAGGGATAGCACAATTATGAAAGCAACAAAAACAGTTCCCTAAACAAGCCATGTCTGTGAAGTGTTGGCTCTATGAGGGAAGCAAGAAGATGCTGGGAATATTGTTTTTGTTGGCTTTATGCAAAAGCAGAGTGGTGAGTGGTGCACTGTGCAGTGCACTCAGTTTCACAACCTCACTGTTACGAAGTTAAAATGTGAGAAGCAAGCATTCATTGGGTTTTGACTGGGGCTGTAATAGCTACATTTTTGTTCAGCATCCTTGCTGTTTCTAAGGTACAAGATAATTACATGTATTAAAACAACAAGAAGAGAAGTTATACCTCAATGAGTATCTCTGTATAATTAATGTTTGTGTATCTAATGAGTTTTGGTACAGAGAGAACAGTTTTAATTGTTCTAAGGAGGGCATGTACAAGATTTGTGAGGGTGGGGTACATTATATGAGGTTCCTTGGTGTTTCAAATAATGATTGGATTTGTCTGAACAGGGCCAGTACAAAGAAGCAACAAATGTTATTGTTGCTTGTGATGTCTGTCAATGTTCAGTCTAACCCAGGTCCTGTACAGTCTAATGATATGAATCTGTAACAGATGGGGTTAAAGATAAACTTAAAATTGTACATCTAAATATATGAAGTTTGATACCAGAACTCACTGAACTTGTTGCTTGGGTTCAGTTAAATAATTTTTATGTTGTAACAGTTTCTGAAACTTGGCTTTCCATTAGGCATTCAGATAATGATGTTAAACTCGAAAATTACAATCCATTTTGAAGGGATAGGTTAGGGAAAAAAGGGATTACTTTCTTTTAGTACTGGACTTATGGCTACTCAAGATATTTAAAATTGTACAGAGTTTACTTGTGATTTTTTTTATCTGTAAAAGTTTTATTGTGTGGGGTTAAGCTATTATTTACTGGAACTTTTTTTTTCTTCCTGGTTGTTCAGATAACGCGTTATCCTTGTTGGCGGGCTATTGTGGGTTGAAAAGTAAATCTAAGGAAATTACCTTGCTGGGAGATGCTAAAATCAATTTATTTTTTATTTATTTGTTTAAAAGTTGGTAACTGGGACAGGCACATTGAGCCAAGGCTCATTTACAGGTGTGACCCAAGGAAGGAGGGAAATAGAGTATAATACAGGGAAATAATACAGGATTTACAACCATATGAGTAACATACAGGGAATAATACAAGTTATACAACCATGTTACAATATAACAATATATAAAATTTGCAGCCAGCCAAAAGGCACAGAGAGGTTACATATAAACAGGAGACATCGGTAAGATAAGCAAAAATAATAGGTTCACAGGTGAACTAGGTCCAATGGTGCATTATCTGTAGGTAGAGTAGCAACAGGAGGTAGAAACACTGACAGGTGAGGTCAGACCAAGCATGAGCAGGAGTCTGAGAACACAGAAAGTTGGCATAGGGCTCTTTTTAGATCCAAAATGGAAGGTGAATATTTAATGGAGAGTGGGAGAGCATTCCAGGGAGAGGGAAGCCTGTCAGAAAAGGTAGCAGAGCCAGAGCAAGATAAGGGGTGTGGGAGGGAGAAGGTGCAGGTGTCTCTAGATCGGAGAGGATAGAAGAACTCGGATGCAGGAAAGAGGAGAGAAGATAGGTATGAGGGGAGGGAACCAAACCAAAATGTGGAGCTGAAGAGAGAAGAATGCAGCATACAGTGACAGTGAAGAGAGGAAAGGGAGAGAGAAGAGTTTAGGAAGCAGTGATGAGTGTGTGGGGGGGGGTGTTCAAGGTGAATCGGCAGAAGGCACTGAAGAGGGAGTTGAGCCTGGCTAGAGAGGAAGCAGAGGCAGTACCGCAGTACCATAGGTAACATTGGCATAGTCAAAAGAGGGTAGAATCATTTTGGTAAGGAGTGTATGATGAGTAGGCTGGGGGAGGGAGTCCTTATTTCTGTACAGGGCTCCCAGTTTGGGGCAGAGCTTAGAGTAAGTATGCTCGATGTGTTTAGTGTAGTCCAGTCGGCAGTTGAGCCAGACACCCAGGTATTTGTAGCAGGGGACTTCTTTTAGTATGGTTCCATCCAGGGTAGAGACTGAGAGAGGGCAGGAGAGGTTTGCCAATTTCTGAGGGGTATCAAAAGTCATTGACTCTGTTTTTTTTGACATTGACTTTGGGGTGATTGTCCTGAAACCAGTGAGGGACTGAGTGGAAATCAGATTGAAGCTGATATTCCACAATGGGGGCAGAAGGACTTGAAACGTAAAGAACTGTGTCATCAGTGTACATCTGTTTGTTAGCTACAGGGCAGGTTGATGGGGGAACATTTAGAAAAATAAAACATAGTATCAGGCCCAAGATGGTGCCTTGAGGGACTCCAGCTTGGATGGGAGAGGTAGGATTTAAACCAGTTTACAGATGAGGCAGAGAGTCCAGCAGAACTGAGCTTGTTAAGTAAGAGGGGGTGAGAGACAGAATCAAAAGCCTTGGCTAGGTCTGTGAAGATGGCCGCAATTATGTGGCTATAATCCATGCTGGAGAGGACAGAGTTATTGACTCAAAAAAGAGAGTTGACTATTGAGTGGATGGTTCAAAATCCAGATTGGAAAGGGAAGAGAAAGCCAGTGGAGTTTAGAAAATCTGTAAGGAGAGAGAAGACAAGAACATTGGAATTGGACGTATAGTTTAAATTTTAAAATTAGGGATAGAATTGAGGGGTTAGGTTTAACTCAGCTTATTAATCAATCAACACGTACAGATTATAGAACAGAAACTGAAACACTATTTTACTGGATTTTAGCATCCAGGCTAGATAGAACAGTGGAGTCAGTGCCATTGGCAGATGTTCTGCGTGATCGTAATCCAATACTCTGTACAAGATCATCACAGAAACCCCATGTACCTCCAATTTTCAATAATTCCAGGAATTTTAGAAATGTTAATCTTCCTGGATTTAGGACAATGACTGTTAGTATTGATTGGTCCTTTTTGCATTCTATCCCTGACACTGATACTATGTGCAACCCCCTTGTTCCCAGGGGTTACTAGAATCCCAGTTAGAATCAGTGGTAGGCAGGGAAGGCAGCTAGTGAAATGTCAGTTAAATGGGTTTCACTCTGTCTCTCTCTGTTCTCAGTCTCTGCTGAACTCTGAAGAGATAATGTCATATAGAACTGTCGCAGCAGCATGAGCCACACTGGCCAGCTGCTAGGGAGCTAGCTTTAGAATGTTCGTGAGTCTGTAGTTGGAGTTCAGTGGAGGAAGCTGCAGTGTTCGGCAGCTCCTCCTTCAGCTCTGTCAGAGAGCTAACAGTTTGTGTTTTTTAAGTTCTCACCCTAGGGGTTGACAACTGCACCAGTTCTAGAAGTGGTGAAGACCTTGTCCTATGGTTTTCCCAGTGCCCCATCCCAGGAGAGATGGGGTGAACTTCAGGAAGCAGGGGAAATCCCCTGGTCCTTTTTGGACTCTTGAAGCTGCTTTGTGACAACTGCTCTTTGAGTACCTTGTTTGTTTTCTGAGTAAAACCCAGAAGTACCTGCAATGCTTGTGAGATGATTTTCTCTGACAAAGGGACCCTGTCACCTAGACTTTGGTTAAAAGCGTTCTGTCTACGTTGGAGTCCTGTAAGTGACTGTCCAAGTACAGAACTTTTAATTCTGACACCCCAGGGTGTGTGTAGTATGTTAAGTGTGATAAACATTTAAGACAACAGCTACAGTTTTCTACAGTTGTGTGGTGTTATTAACGAGATGAATGGCCAAGTATAAGCTTGGAAGCAAAAGGTGGGAGACCCCCCATCTAAAGTAACCACTTTACCTCTATGGGTTCTGAAGGGCACCTTCTACTTTTCTTCGGTGCAATTGGCCAATGCCTGAGAAGAGTGTTTACCCCTGGATGTTGGTTGTTGTTTGCTTTCAGTTTACTGTAGTATAGTGGGTTCTGAAAGTCCTGAGCCTGTATGTGCTCCTTGGTGGTCCTGTGTACCACCTGTACTGTGAAATATGGGAACAGTACCAGTACCTGGCCAAATATGTCAATTTCCAGTAGGAACCAGTGTGCTCACCAGTGTGTGTTTTTCTTCATCCTATGCCAAATGGGAATTCAGGAATGTCTGTACGTCAGAAATCTGCATTACCAGTATGTGTATCTCTACAGGGGTCCATCTTCGCTTTGTGATTATTCCTACTCTGTTACATGAATAAAAGCCACACTCTAGAATCCCAATCTGGTTTGAACAGTAATGTTATTGCTTCCTTGTGTCTGGAGTTACTTGGGTTCCCCTGTCCAGAAGTGCAAATCTAGTGTTGTCCTAAGCAAATGTTTTCTCCCAGGGACCCAGGTTGTTGGCCATGGCAATTGGGCCCTACCAGGTGTGTGCCAGGAAGTTGCCACACTTGGTTGTCTGTGTTGTATAACAGACTAGTCCACCTTGTATATGGTGGCCATTGTAGCTGCATAGAGTGCATGTGTAGACAGATTTTTACAATGTAAACCCCCATCCCTCTCTTTACCCCCTAGGCATTGTGGTGAGAGGAGAAGCCCTGCTAGTTACACAAGAGGGGCCGGTGGGAGGGTTACATATGTTAAATTTTATTTTAACTGAATTCATAAAAATATGTGAAAAGGTTATACCGATGTGGAAACTTAGAGTTAAAAATAGAAATTAGACCTGGATAACACCAGATTTAATAAATGCAATGCAAGAAAGTGAGAAAGCTTGGAAAAAATATAAATCAAACAAATCGTCGAGAAATCTAAATGACTATAAAAGATTCAGGAATCTAAGGGAAAATTGTTTTGGAAAACCAAGTCTGAATTTTATTTAGACAGTCTGAAAATGGTAATGTAATGAAGGAAAATTGGAAGATATTGAATGAGCTTTTGGGAAAAACAAAGACAACAAAAATCGATTCCCTGACTACCACCGATGGTGAGGTCAACACGGAATTAAACAATGTATTTTGTAATATTCAATGGTGTGTATCTGGGAATTTTATTCAACTGAAGCTACAACAGTAAAAAGGGATTTAAATGGAGTTTTTTTTTCATTTTAGGGAATTAACTGATGATGATGTATATGGATATTTACAACACATGAATACTAGAACAAGACATGGTGAGGATGGAATTGAGTTAAGATTATTTGTTTGTGTTAGGGATTTAATGGTTGTACTTCTGAAGACATTATTTAATATTTCTTTGAAATTTGGGGTGTTCCCTTAGTTATGAAGGAAGACGAGCACAATGCCTATTTTTATGTTGATTGCGTGCATGCTCAAGAAACATATTGCGGCAGCTTTCCTCCAGAAGCAGGTTGTGGAGGTGTGGCACTGTTGTGGCCAATGCCCCCACAGCCTGTAAAGTCTTGGCCCACTTTCCCCAATGCCATGGCACGCTGCTGCTGACACTAGTTCAGCCAGCGTGCCACAATCTTGTAAAAAATTAGCCGCTGCAATCAGGGGCCATCTCGTCATTGCAGCATAAGCCATTTGCTGCAATGAGGGAGTGACCTGTCATTGCTGGGCAGAACCTTGGTACTCTGATATTGTTTGTGAACATGGCGGCAGCTTGCCACCATGTTCACAAACAATATGAGTGAGCCCCCTGTGCCGAGGGGGTGCCCAATCCCCCTAGGCAACATGTGCCCCTCCCCACAGCAGTGTGTTTTTGCTGACGGGGGCCCCAATCCCCGTCGGCTTCCATCCCTGGTGCTATGAGTTGCTGCCACTCCCCGTCGGCATTATGTCCCCCCCACTTTGATGTGCCGATGGGGGAGCCCACTCCCCACTGGCATAAGTCTCCCCTGAAACAGTAGCAGGAGAGTTGTGCCGAGGGGGTGCCCAATCCCCCCTCGGCTCTTGTGCCCCCCCGCTTTTGTGCTGACGGGGGTGCCCAATCCCCCATCAGCTACAGCTGACCCTCACAACAGTCGGTTGGCATGCTGGGAGCCCATCCTAGCATGCCAAATGTCCAGAAATACCCCAGTCAAAAAAAAAAAAGTCTTGTGATGTCTTGGTTTTTTTTTTTTTGTACCTGTAAAGCAAAAATGGTCCCTCGTCGAGTCTGGTGTCCCCTCCCAACCCGCCCACCCTCTGTGCACCCTGCCTCCCCACACCCCACCACCCCATACTTATCCTGGAGCCCAGCGATGACCTTCGTGGACTGGAACAAGTCTGCACTCTTCAAAGCCGACCACGAACTGAGGAAATACTGGTAAACTGTATAATGGCATAGATAGGGTTTTTTCAACTTTATGCATATCTCGGGCATTTTTTTGATTTTTGGCACCAAATTTTCAACATGGGTTTTTGGGACCCCTCCTCATGAATTCTGCCACTGTCATGGAGTTATTCGGCCCCGAAAGGTGATTTCGCGGTCACTGCATGGAATCACCTTTCGTGACCGATTAATGAAACGATAGTGCCAGTGTTCATGAGGTGGGCTCTCAAAAAGCCTATGTTGCAAATTTGGTGGAAAAAATCAAAAAAATGACTGTTTTACGAGCATACATTGTGCAGTTGCTAGGCACGCTTGTAACTTCGCGAATTTGCAATAATTTTCATGCCAGATTTTCAACATTGGCATTTTTCTACACCTCCTTGTGAACAATACAGCAGTCATTTTTCACATCCTGGCTGAAATGTGTTTTCGCACTTCCGGCACAGAATAGCATGGTCGCTGTGGGACATCAGTGTTCGGGACAGATTACGAAAATGACAGTGACACTGTTCATGAGCAGAGGGCCTAAAATACCTGTGTCGAACATTTGGTGACGATACTCTATAAAATGACTGTGTTACGAGTGCAGTTTGCACACACACTCATAAGTTTGCGAATTTATAATATTTTCACTCCAGATTTTCAACATTGCCATTGTTCTGCTCCTCCTTATGAACAGTATAGCTGTCACTTTTCACATCCTGGCCGAAATGTGTTTTTGCAGTTCCGGCGCAGAATAGCGCGGTCACTGTGGGAAATCCATGTTCGGGAGACATTATGAAAATGACAGTGAACTGTTCATTAGCAGAGGTCCTAAAATGCCTATGTTGAAAATTTGGTGATGAAAGTCCATAAAATGACTGTGTTACGAGCATGCGTTGTGCAGTTTCCACACACCCTTGTATCTTTGCAAATTACTAATATTTTCACTCCACATTTTCAACACTGGTATATTTCCACACCTCCTTATGAACAGTACAGCTGTCATTTTTCACATCCTGGCCAAAATGTGTTTTCTCACTTCCGGCACAGAATAATGCAGTCACTGTTAGAAATCAGTGTTTGGGACAGATTAGGACTGAGCGAGTAAGGGGAGTGACCGAGCTCAACAGAGCTCTGTCGGGACTGCTGCAGATTTCTTTGTGGGCAGGAAAAGGCACTAGCCCAGGCAGGAGCCCAGTACAAAAGGGCAGCCTGCAGCGCCAGGAGACACAGAATGAGCAAGTGAGGGAGGGGGAGTGAGTGAGCTCAACGGAGCACTGTTGGGACTGCTACAGATTTGTTTGTGGGCCGAAAAAGGCAGCAATGCATGCAGGGGCCCAGTACAAAAGGGTAGCCTGCAGCGGTGGGAGAAACAGAATGAGCGACAGAGAGGGGGAGCGAGCAAGCTCAACAGAGCTCTATCGTGACTGCTGCGGACTTCTTTGTGGGCAGAAAAAAGCGGCAATGCAGGCAAGAGCCCCGTACAAAAGGGCAGCTTGCAGTGCTGGCAGAAATGGAACGAGCGTGTGAGAGAGGGGGAGAGCGTGAGCTCAACAGAGCTCTATCATGACTGCTGTGGATTTCTTTGCGGGCAGAAAAAATGGCAATGCAGTCAGGAGCCCAGTACAAAAAGCCAGCCCGCAGCGCCAGCAGAAATGGAATGAGCGAGTGAGAGAGGGAACTGAACAAAATCAACGGAGCTGTGTCAGGACTGCTGCAGATTTCTTTGTGGGCAGAAAAAGGCAGCAATGCATGCAGGGGCCCAGTACAAATGGACAGCCTGCAGCAGTGGGAGAAATAAAATGAGCGAGTGAGAGAGGGGGAGTGAGTGAGCTCAACGGAGCTCTATCATGACTGCTGCAAATTGTTTTGTGTGCAGAAGAAGGCGGCAATGCAGGCAGGAGCCCAGTACAAAAGGGCAGCCTGCAGCGCTCGCAGAAATGGAACGAGTGAGTGAGAGAGGGGGGATTCATCAAGCTCAATGGGGCTCTGTTGGGACTGCTGCAGATTTCTTTGTGGGCAGGAAAAGGCACCAACAGAGGCAGGAGCCCAGTACAAAAGGGCAGCCTGCAGTGCCAGGAGAAACAGAATGAGCGAGTGAGACAGGGGGAGTGAGCGACCTCAACGGAGCTCTATCATGACTGCTGTGGATTTCTTTGTGGGCAGAAAAAGGCAGCAACGCAGGCAGGAGGCCAGTACAAAAGGGCAGCCTGCAGCAGCGGGAGAAACAGATTGAGCGGGTGAGACAGGAGGAGTGAGAGATCTCAACTGAGTTCTGTCAGGACAGCTGCGGATTTCTTTGTGGGCAGAAAAAGGTGCCAATGCAGGCAGGAGCCGAGTACAGAAGGGCAGCCTGCAGCGCTGGAAGAACTACAATGAGTAAGTGAGAGAGGGGCAGTGAGCGAGATCAACAGACCTGTATCGTGACTGCTGCGGATTTCTTTGTTGGCAGAAAAAGGCAGCAATGCAGACAGGAGCCCAGTACAAAAGGCCAGTCTACAGCACTGGCAGAAACAGAACGAGCGAGTGAGAGAGGGGAGTGAGCAAGCTCAACGGACCTGTGTCAGGACTGCTGCAGATTTCTTTGTGGGCAGAGAAAGCCGCCAATGCAGGCAGAAGCCCAGTACAAAAGGGCAGCCTGCAGCAGCGGGAGCCACAGAATGAGTGAGGGAAGGGGAGTGAGTGAGCTCAACAGAGCTCTGTTGGGACTGCTGCAGATTTCTTTGTGGGCAGAAAAAGGCAGCAATGCATGCAGGGGCCCAGTACAAAAGAGCAGCCTGCAGCGGCGGGAGAAACAGAATGAGCGAGTGAGAAAGGGTGTGTGAGCCACCTCAATGGAGCTCTATCATGACTGCTGCAGATTTCTTTGTGGGCAGAAGGAGGCAGCAATGCAGGCAGGAGCCCAGTACAAAAGGGCAGCCTGCAACGCCGGCAGAAATGGAATGAGCGAGTGACAGAGGGGGAGTGACCTAGCTTAATGGAGCTCTGTCGGCACTGCTGCATATTTCTTTGTGGACAGAAAAAGGCACCAACAGAGGCAGGAGCCCAGTACAAAAAGGCAGCCTGCCATGCCAGGAGAAACAGAATGAGTGAGTGAGACAGGGGGGAGTGAGCGACCTCAACAGAGCTCTGTCTGGACAGCTGCGGATTTCTTTGTGGGCAGAAAAAGGCGGCAACACAGGAAGGAGCCCGGTACAAAAGGTTAGCCTGCTGCGCCAGCAGAAACAGAATGAGCAAGTGAGAGAGGGGGAGTGAGCAAGCTCAACAGACCTGTGTCGGGACTGCTGCAGATTTCTATGTGGGCAGAAAAAGCCACCAACAGAAGTAGGAGCCCAGTACAAAAGGGCAGCCTGCAACATCAGGAGAAACAGAATGAGTGAGTGAGAGAGGGTGAGTGAGTCACCTCAACATAACTCTGTCGGGACAGCTGCAGATTTCTTTGTGGACAGAAAAGGGTGCCAACGCAGGCAGGAGCCCAGTACAAAACAGCAGCCTGCAGCACTGGAAGAAACAGAATGAGCGAATGACAAAGGGGCAGTGAGTGAGCTCAACGGACCAACGCAATCAATGTTTGGCATTGACAAATGCTTGTTAAGGATGGAGACATGTCTTTAGTTAAAAATTGTAGGCCTGTCTCCTTATTGTCCCCTCTTTCCATGATCTTGGAGAAACAGGTCTCTGATCTAATTTTGGGCTACCTAGAACTGCATGGTATATTGTCTCTTGTACAACACGGATTTAAAACAGAACATAGTACTTTAACAGCTTTGATATAATTGACTACTTTTCTCCACAAGGCCTTTGATGGGGTGAGACTACTGCTTCTATTTGTTTAGATTTATACAAAGTTTTTGATTTGGTGCATCACAGTCATCTGCTCTCCAAACTCAGGGACATTGGTTGTGAGATGGGGGTTATATCTTGGTTTGAGAGTTATTTGTGTGGTAGAATGCAACGTGTAATTTTAGGCGGTGTACAGTCTCCACTAATGGGATTTGATGTAGGGGTTCCACAGGGCTCTATTTTAGGACCTTTGTTGTTTAGCACTTTTATTAATGATTTGCCATCTGTTACTCCATCTTCAAAAATTTGACTTTATGTGGATGACCTTGTTTTGTTTAATGGTGAGTGTAACTGTGAAAACTAGTGCTGTGAGGAATGTGGAATTCCACCAGTGAAATTAACACAGAATGACCATTCCACCAGCAGAATTTCCACCAGAATGTTGCTGGTTCTTCTGTGAAATTCTACTTGCTGCGATCTGCACAATAATATTCTGTGGAACAGCATTTTTTCAGTGGAAAATGATTCTGCAACCATTTCTGCAGAAAATATTGAGATCCATGGAATATATTGACATCCACGGAATAATATTCCATGGAACAGCAATTGTTTACACAGAAAATGGTTCCACAACCATTTCTACAGGAAATATTGAGATCGGTGGAATAAATTTTCATGGAAATGTTACGGAAAAACTCATTCCACATTTTTCTGCTGCAGAATTCTGCCATTCTGTTTCCAGCAAAATTTGGTAGTATTTTGGCAGAGTTTTTAAAAATTCCACAAAATTTCCTTCTGCTGGAATTTTAAATTCTGCACAGCACTAGTAAAAGCCTAATTTTAGATTTACAGAGTGAGTTTTTATCAGTTAATAGGTGGTTGTATGATAATGGTTCATTATTAAATGTGTCTAAGACTAAATTTATGTTTTTGGGAAATGGGAATATGCTGGCTGTTATCCTTAATTGTTTTAAAATCAAGGATACAAACACTGTGGAAACTGAGAGGGTAGATTGTTTTAAGTATTTAGGTTTTTATTTGGATAGTTGATTGTCGTACAGTTATCATATTGAGTTTTTGGTTAAGCCTATTAGTTTAGGATTAGGTTTGGTTTATAGAATAAGGAATTGTGTCTCATTTAATTCTAAGAGAGTGCTTGTACACGCATTAATTCTCACTGTTATTGATTATGAATTACCAGTACATTCAGCTGCAGTGGAGACGTCTTTACAAAGTGTTTGAGTCGCTTATCATGATGATGTCTGCCATTTTGTAGTGGGTAGTCCTAGATTACTGCTCCATTGTTTATCATCTTCTTTACTTCATTGGTATTCATTTGATTACCGTTATTTTTATTTAATAGTAATTTCTTTTTGGAGATTTCTGAATGGCAATTTACAGTTGTCTTTCAAGGATTTGATTAAGATGGGAAGTTCTAAATATGCAATCCATTCTGTATCAACATTTTGTTTTAAATTACCTTTGCATAGGCCATCCCCAGGTCAACGTTCATTCATTTATAAAGTGTTAAAAGAATGGAACTCATTTCCATCTACACTATGTTACTTAGAATCCTGTCATACCTCTAAGGTGAATTTGAAGGAGTACTGCATTGATTTGTCTTAGTGTCACTGTTTTGACTAAGTTTTATAGTGTAAATATTGTTTGTTTTTTATATGTACCGTATGTAATGTGAGAATTATATGTATGTAACTTATTTGTCCAGGTCCTCCATGAAAATGGGCATTTGATGCTCTTGGAGTTACCTGGTTAACATATTTTAAATAAATAAAAAAAAAATATATATATATATATATATTTATGCAACAGGGGTCAGGATAAAAACTGTAGAATAAAACCATTTATCTTCGCTACTATGGTAATAAATTTATTTATCCACATAGTAACTACATCATCACCCATTTATTCACACAGTAACTACATCACTACCTCATTTATCTACACAGTTCTCTTCAGAATTCATTTAGAATGTTCGGCCTCAGAAGCAGTACTAACCATATTTAAATGTCAATAACTTAAAAACGAAAAAAGATAACATGGTACTGTGAGCACGAACATTGTTCAGCACAAAATTATCTACAAAATTAATACTGTTTCATTTATATAAACACTGTATATTGTATATGATTAGCAAGAAAACAGAAGAAAATGTAATTTTTTGTTCACTTTTTTGACAAACAAATATAAATAACTTTAAAACAAAAATGATAGCATGGTACTGGAGACGAAAATGTTCAGCTCAAAATATCTACAAAATGAGTGGTGTTGCATTTATAGATACCATTTTGTTTTTATAATTAGCAAAAAACAGCATAAAATTCAATTTTCTTTTCCTTTTGACAAATTATTTACACCTACCAAAATCAAAATGTTCCACAACATCTAAACCTGTTGCATAAATGGAATATGCAGCGGTTCAGTGTGTGATAATGCATTTATTTTGTACAGTTTCCAGTGACCTCTCATGCCTCTACACTCATGCCTTGGCACCGGTGAGTTGCGGGGTCACTGGAAACTGCTACCATGATGCATTATCTACTAATTCCTTCATATCCTATATATCTGATTCAAAAATGTGAATGCATTTAATATTATAATGAAGGTGTGTGCATTAAACACTGCAAAGAAGGAAGCATGGGGGGAAATAAACAAGCTAACTTGATGAAGAAAAACGGTCAGCAAAAGCATACTCGTGAGACTAGATTTCTATTTCATGGGGGTAACTCATATTTGCAGCCAAGTAATAGCAAGCTAAGTTTGATGAAAACAAGCTGTTGGATGTATTCAGGGTCTAATATTGAACAATGAGGCTCAGAGCACCACCAGCTGTGCCAAACATCCTCTTGGATGGCACACTTGTGGGAGGGGGGCAAGTGATTTATCTTACAGCCAGTTGCACCAAGTGAAGGGATGAATGCAACATCTGCACCCGCAAGCATTATGGATCAACTTGAAATGGCTCAAAAGACTCCACGAAATAGCTGTGCAAGATATTTTCCACAGAAAAAGGCTGTGACTGTGTTCTCTTCTGTTGCTCTTAACATAGAAACACAGAAATTGATTGCAGATGAGGCCCACTAGGCCCACCCAGTCTGCCCATTTTCCCTACCTGCTGCAAAAACCACCGATTCTACTTGATCTCCGGCTATATTCTCTTTTCTATCGCTAGGGTTCCCCTATGCCTAGCCCATGCATTTTTGAATTTCCCTACTGAGTTATTCCCCACCATCTCCACTGGGAGGCTGTTGCATGCATCTACCACCCTTTTCATAAAGAAATACTTCCTCACATTACCCCTTAGTCTATCCCCTTCCAGTCTCATGTCATGACCCCTTGTTCTAGAACATCTCTTTTTATGAAAGATGCTACCCTCCTGTACCTTATGTATACCCTTGAGATATTTGAAGGTCACTATCATATCCCCCTTCTCTCTCTTTCTCTCCTCTCCTCTAGGGTATACATATTGAGGTCCTCTAGCCTCTCCTGAAAAGACTTTTGGTGCAGACCCTGCACCATTTTTGTTGCCCTTCTCAGAACTGCCTCAACCCTGTCTATGTCCTTATGGAGATGCAGCCTCCAGATCTAGACAAGTACTCCAGATGGGTTCTCACCAATGATTTGTACAGTGGCATCACCACCTCCTTTCTTCTGCTGGTGATACCTTTCCCTATGCACCGTAGTATCCCACTGGCTCTCCCCAAAGCTTTGTCACATTGTTTGGCCACCTTTAGGTCATCTGATATGATTACCCCCAGATCCCTTTCCTGTTTGGTGGCCATCAGTATCTCCCCCTCCCATCATGTAAGCCTCCCCTGGGTTCATGTGCCCTAAATGCATGATTTGGCACTTCTTTGCATTGAATCTTAGCTGCCACACTCTTCACCATTCCTCTAGTTTACCTAGGTCCCTCCTCATTTTTCCACCCCTCCCAGAGTGTCCACCCTGTTGCATATCTTAGTGTCATTTGTAAAGAAGCATACCTTTCCTTCTAGCACCTTTGCAATGTCACTTATGAAGACATTAAATAGGACTGGCCCCAGAACTGATCCCTGTGGCACCCTGCTGGTCACCCTCCTTCCTTTGGATTGAGCTCCATTTACCACCACCCTCTGTGTTCTATCCCTCAACGAATTTCTTACCCAGTTTACCACTTTGGGACCTTTTCCCAGGTTGCCTAGCTTGTTTACAAGTCTCTTATGTGGAACGGTGTCGAAGATCTTGCTGAAGTCCAGGTAGGCCACATCCACCGCTCCCCCTATCCACTTACCTGATCACCCAGTCAAATAAATCTATCAGATTTGTTTGACATGATCTTTCTGATGTGAATCCATTGCCTCAGATACTGTGTGCCACTGGATTCAAGATGTTCCACAATCCTTTCTTTTAGCAGTGATTCCATTATTTTCCCCACCACTGAGGTCAGGCTGACTGGTCTATAGTTTCCAGCTTCTTCCCTGCTCCCACTTTTGTGTAGAGGGATTACATCTCCTCTCCTCCAGTCCTCTTGCACCATTTCTGTTTCCAGCAATTCATTGAACAGGGCTACCAGTGGTGCTGCTAGCACCTCCCTAAGCTCCTTTATTATTCTAGGATGCATCCCATCTGGTCCCATTGCCTTGTCCACTTTTAGTTTTACGAGTTCCTTTAGAACTCTCTCCTCTGTAAATGGACTGGTGTCCACCACCCTCTCTTTATTGCTCCTGTCACTTAATTATGGTTCCTCACCTTCCCCCTCTTCTATGAATACTGAACAAAAATATTTGTTCAGGACAGTTGCTTTTTCCAAGTCCCCTTCTGCATGCTCTCCTTCTTCCCCCTTAAGCCTTACAATCCCACCCCTTGTCTTTCTCCTTTCGCTAATGTGCTGTACCTATAAAAGGTCTTGTCCCATTTCTTTACTGTCTGGGATACTTTTTTCTCCATTTGTGCCTTTGCACTCCTGACTACCTTCCCTTCCTCCCTCTGCTTATCCAAATACACTACCCTGTCCTCCTCCTTCTGTGTTTCCTTGTAGTTCCTGAAAGCCAACTTTTTTGCTCTTTTCTTCCTGGCCACTTCCTTTGAGAACAATAGTGTTTTTCTGTTTCTCTTGCCTTTGTTGATTTGCCTAATACAAAGGTTTGTTGTTTCCACTATAGCTCTTCTTAGATGGGCCCACTGTTCCTCAACTCCCCCCCTGTCCTCCCTCCCTGCTAGGGCTTTCCTGAGACATACCCCCAACATTGCAAAATCTGCCGTCCTGAAGTCCAGGACCCTTGCTTTCATGTGACTTGACTATGCCACTATACTCATATTGAACCACACCGTGAGAGGATCGCTGGACCCCAGAGGCCCAATTCTCAAAGCTCCCAGGCAGTGAAAGGGGCTTGCATCCCAATGATTGGTGCAAAGTGCCCCTTGCACCAAACAATGCACTAGAAGCAATTCAGAAAGGCAGCCTGCACCTACCATATGCAGCCTGCACCTAATGAGGCTTGCGCTTCCCTTGGACCACACACTGGGCTGTGGTATGGTGCCATGGCCTTGTGGCAGATGCAGACTGACAATTCCCCAGAATTGGGAGTCACAAAGCTCCCTCAGTGACGAAATTTCTAAGTACCCTTACACCAGCCAGGGCTGGTGATGACCCAGCAGTGGCAATGTGCCGCAGTCCCCCTTCCTTGATCCTGATGTGGCCATACAAAGGAAAGATGAAAAGAACCCCTACCCGGTAGTCTAGCAGCCCCCCATCTCGATGTTGCTTTACATTAATGCACCTGCCCTGGTTGTATAGTGGCCCCCCACCCTGTTGTTGCCCATATTGAAAATGAATAATAATGCCCCCACCCTGGTGGTAAAGTGGCCCCCTTCCCCGATCCCCAATGTTGCCCATATTGAATATTAATAATAATGCCCCCGTCCTGGTGTTATAGTGGTTCCCCCACCCTAGCGGGTAGTACCCACCAGCATGCTCCCCCCATCCTGTATCAGAGTCGGCACAGGCACAGTTCCCCTCTAATCTCCGTGGTCAGTGCTGACTGAACTGTCACTTCGCATGTACTGTAAAGCGTAGCAGTCATTGATAACGACAGTGGAGGCATTATTACTAATATTCAATGTGGGCAACATTGGGGATCGAGGACCGCTATATCACCAGGGTCTAGAGCTGTGCAGGGCTGCCCTGTGGCATGCAGCAAACTCTCCTGGAGCACTGTCCATTTGGTGCCCGGACACAGTTGCCACAAGCCTCAGCACTTTGCTGCTGGGACTCTGCCAGATAGAGAATCGGGCACAGGGACCCTGGTGCACCGGATTCTGGGCAAGCTGCTGTTTGCCGTAGCTTATGTCGCTCTATGCCCCTTTTGAGAATTGAGCCCCAGGTGTCCACCGACCATGACATCTGCAATTCTGTCCCTGTTGGTAAGTACCAGGTCTAAAATCGCACCCTCACGGTCTCTTGACATAAAGACATGCTGAGCACTGCCCACCGCTCGCATCAGTGCTGCTGTCAGTAACAGATGTTTCTCCCCCCTCTCTATCAGTGGAACCAGACCTGCCAGATGGCATTCCCTCTCTATCATGACCTTCTGCACCAGTCACTGATGTCTGCACCAGTTCCCACATGCCACCAGTCAGCTCATCACACAGATCTTGTCAAAAAAGAAACACTTTATAGCTATCCAAAGTCATGTGAAGGATTTCACATGTGATGCAGGGATCCAGCATGACTGCAAAAATGTGGCTGTGACTGTCCAGCACTTTCCCAAATTTTGCATCCAGCTGAGCTTGCAGATGCTCAACAAGCAAAGTTGCCCCATCTGGAATCTTCATTTTACTGTGCACCCAGGTTCAGTGATCAGGAACTGTTCTTGAATACCCAGAAATTATTCATGTTCATGAACTGAGTCCATCAAAATTTAGCAATCATGTTCATGAATGTTCATGAATTGTGCTAGAGCAAATGGGCAAACTGTGTTCATGAACATTCTTGAACATAACAGTTCATAAAAGTCCATGAACATTCATGAAATTCCTACACTGAATGTGAACACAGTTCACCAATATTTTTGGTAACTGAAAATATCCTGCTTTTATATTACTGGTTAATTTATCAGGCAACCCTGTTTTAGCCCTATCTTCAAAGGATTTTTGCACTCTCTACAAACCAGTGGCAGACCCATTTAACCCTTACTTGTTTTACCACATAGCCTAAGCAATTTACCATGACAGTTGTATTTTTTTAACAAACTCAACATTTTCTAATTAATGGCTTTTCTTACAATGCATTTTAGAATGTGTAACTTACCTTTTACTTACTTGTTTTCTTTTGTTATTCCTCAGGTGGAATCATTGCTTATCTCCCTTTCATAAATAGAAATGCTGTTTATATGAGGAGAATCTGTAGCTCTTTTAAAATGTGGTGCATTTACATGTTAATCCTTTTGGGTGCTCAAATAGTTAATTGCCACGTAGCACACATATTTTCCACTTCTAAAGTGAAAAAGCTACGATTTTGTGATGCTTTATAACTTTTTCAGTAGGAGACCGCGTATCTCAATATGCAAATTAGAAATTGATTTTTGTCTCAGTCTGTTATGGTCCTTTAAAGGTTCAGCAACTTCATGAACTTTCTGTTGATGAACAGTTCTTAAACCTCATTAATGAACTGAGTTACAAGCAGTTAGGGAACTTTGATGGATGTTCCTGAACCATTCATGGGTTGATGAACTTCATTTTGCCTGGGCATATCTTTCCAGGGATGCTTTCAATATATGCAGTGCTGGGATTGCCTGGCTCAGAGTGGCAGCTGACACACTTAGATCATGGATGCTGC
Organism: Neoceratodus forsteri; assembly: GCA_016271365.2. NCBI lineage: Eukaryota > Metazoa > Chordata > Ceratodontiformes > Ceratodontidae > Neoceratodus > Neoceratodus forsteri. The sequence goes on from CM028134.1 coordinate 40,001,142, forward strand.
ACTCAGATGGCCCAAGTACTCTCACCATGACATCAGCCAGCGACCATGCCCACTCATTATGGCCTAGGACTCCAACAATGTTACACTCCATTTCCATGTCATGAAGTACGTTCTTCTATTCTAGCAGTCTAGACAGCATCAGGTATGATGAATTCCTTGCTGTACTCTCATACTATGTCAAGTGAGAGACAGACCAAAGCATTGTTGCACTTCTCTTACTTGGTCACCTTTACAAAACAATGAAAATAGCATAGATGGAACATGCTGTGGAACAGTATTGCTAGCCTTAAAATTCCCATCAGCAACTGCTTTCACCATATTTCCTCATTACCCGTGATGAAAAAAACAACATGTAGATTGGTACCAACTGTCCATGACTGTGGCAAGTCTTGAATTAATGCCAGGATGTTCGGTGACATGTGGTCTTTCTCCATTAGCCCAGCATTTAGAAGAGCAGACCTGAAGTGACTGCCAGATTGTGGAGAGATGAAGGGAGAGCCAGTGACACAGGGAGAGAGGGAGGAATCAGCAACAGGTGACATAGGTTTTTGGCCACACTTGTGTGCAGTCAAGGAGAGATATGCATGCATTGAGTTTGCACTGCTCCAGATGTCTGAGGTGCAGTGGAAAACTCCACCCACAGCCCCCAAGAGAAGTGTAGCAGTTGCCATTGACACATACTCATATATCTTTGCAACTGCAGTGCATGAAAATGTGGAAGATGATAGGAGCTGGTACCATGGCTGCAAGTGCTGCAGAAGTCTACAATAACCAGTATCTTCCACAAGTGAAAAGGGTTGCAGATCCAATGCCATCATTTCACCTATGAGCTGTGTGATGTTCTGAGCTGTTGGATGGGATGACTGGTTCATTCTTAATTCTGGCCAGGAACAGTTCCACTATTGGCCCTGACCATGGATGGGTGGATGTTACACACGTGCCAGATGGTATGCAAACAGCGGGAGACTGGTGCCTGGACGGCGTACTGGAGATGCATGGAGGACCCTTTGGTGTTGAGGGAGAAGGTGTGGTAGCAGCAGGTGCAGCAGCATTTTTTTCAGAGGTAGAACATCCAAAGCTTGGAGCATTTAAAAAAGAACTAATGTAACACCTGACCACCCTATGTGTATGTGACTGTATGAGCTAACTTCTATCCTCCTTCACTCCCACCCATAGTCACCCTACCTCTCTACTCCCCCAGCTCATCACCTTTGCCCCTCTTCAGTTCTCCCCCTCACATCTCCCACACGTGTTCACCTTTGCCCCCACCTACCTATTGCTCCCTCTCTTGCTTTCACCTTGCTCCCCCTCCAACCCCTCACCCCAAATGTATCAACCCTCCTCTCTACCCCTCCTGACTTTTATGCTTCCCTGCTGTTTTATCCCTCCTTCCTTCTACTCCTCCCCCCACCCCTCATACCCAACTCTCTGTCCTCATTCACTACTTCTGACCTATTGACAATGCTGTCTCCTGCCTGCACTCATCTCCTCACCCCTTGACTAGTGGACACCCACTGAAATATTTTTTTGTATATTTTCAGCTAGTAAATCCTCGCACTTTGTAAATGAAATGTATATATTTTATGTACAGTATTATATGTAGCTTTTTCAACTATATTTTTTCATGTCGATGTATGCACCTGTATTGTACTTTTTTTCCTTCTTGACATGGAATCTTTGTAAATGAGCTCCAAGGTCAAAGGTTATAATTCCAAGACAATAACTAAATAAATAAATCAGTAAATAAAAACAAATTCTGTAGCATTGCCAATGCCACCAGCATCACTGCCTGCATCATCACCACAAGATGGGTCTGATGGAACCACACGCACAGACCCTGACACTTTAAAAACATGGGGATGTTTTATCTTTATGTGGTTATTTAAGGAGGCAGTTATTAAATTTGCCAGAGATTTCCCCATGCTGATAGTTGTGCTGCACAGTGCGCACACTGCTTTTCTGTTATTTTCTTTTAGTAATGTGAAATGCAGCCATGCCATGCCCTTTCTGCTTCTGACACCACTCACGCAGCTAGTGTCACCAGAACCACGACCACTCATTTGGCCCCCACTAGCCTTTCTTGTTTGGACCTGTGTCTGCAGGTTTACTCTGGAACCACTGGTGCACCTGCACCTGCACCTGATCTTCTTTGCTGTTCAGGAGGGGATGGAGCCTGTGGAACAAAGTGCTGAAGGGTAGCTTACTAAGTTTTTTTAAGGGAGGAGGAGCCATATTTTTCTTTCTCCTGCCACTACAACCTCAAGAGGTTGACGTGTTTTTGCCACCTGACTTTTTTGCCTTACAGCTCTCAAGATACTCCCCATACTCTGTCTCCTCATCAAAGCTGCTTAGGTTAGCCTCCTCAGATGATGTGTTGGTGGGCAGCTCATCTCCTGGTGAACAGTACTCAGACCTGGATAAGTGTGCTTCCTCCTCCTCCTCACCTGCCCTGACAAGTTCTATAGTACTGGAGATAAGCCAAGAAACAAGAGGTGTCACAGTAGGAGTGGACACAGTACTGGAAATAGCTGTGCAACTGTCTGTGGCCCCAGTGGTAATAGTGACCTGTGTCACCGATGCAGTACTGGTGGTCACCATGGTTACAGTGATAGGTGTGGTCTCAGTCATAGTGGCAGGAGTAGTCTGGGTCACAGTGGCAGGAGTGGTCTGAGCCACAATGGCAGGAGTGGCTGGCAGGCCCATTGCTGCAGCAGAAGCTGGGAAGCTAGCAGTCACAGTGGATGGGTGGTGGATCAGAGCAGTGGTGGTTATTAAGGAGGATGTCCTCATCCTGGCAGTACTGCTGGCAGTAGCAAGGGATGAAGAGGACACATTTAGACTGGTACTATCAGTAGCAATTAATGACAATGTCCTCCTAGCAGCACTAATGGTACTTTGAATGGTAATTTTACTTTTTTCCACTGGTATTAGCCAATGCCATACTGGTGCTGGTGGAGACCACAGGTTTGATTAGGTAAAACTTAATTTTACATGGAAACATAGAAGCTGATGGCAGATAAGGACCGCAAGGCCCATCCAGTCTGCCCATTTCTTTTTCTACAGTATGAATGTGCCATCAGTCTTTGTTCTGTCAATGGCCTATCTATTCATACTCATCTGTATTGCTCCCTTATGCCTATCCCATGCCTGTTTGAAGCCCTGCACTGTATTCATATCCACCACTTCCTCAGGTAGGCCGTTCCATGCATCCACCACCCTTTCTGTGAAAAAGAACTTCCTCATATTACCCCTTAATCAGCCTCCCTCTAATCTCATGCTGTGTCCTCTTATCCTGCTATTTTTCTTGTATTGAAACATGTTAGACTCTTTCATCTTGTTAATGCTCTTACAGTAAGGTGTTTGAATATTTCGATCATATCACCTCTCTCCCTCCTTCACTCTAGGGTATACATATTAAGCTCCATTAATCTGTCCTCAAATGTTTTCTGAAACAGACCCTGCACCATTATGGTTGCCCTTCTCTGGACTGCCTCAATTTGGTTAATGTCCTTGTGAAGGTGTGGCCTCCAGTACTGTATGCAGTACTCCAGATGGGGTCTAACCAGTGTCTTGTAAAGAGGGATTATTACCTCCCTCTTCTGACTTTGTGCAGCAAATGCACCCTGAGCATTGCTGTATAGCATGCTCACCCTCTTCTGCTGCTTGCTGGTCTACACCTACTACAGCTTTGCTGGTGCTGCTGGACCAACTGTTTTCTGGTACTATGTCCTCTGTCTGCCATAGTTATATTCCTCACAGGCAGATGTATTATTTTAAATTATATTATTATGAAATATAGTCACTCAAGTCACTGCAGCAATGCTGAGCAGATAACGCCCACTAATAGTTAGAGATGTGTGAAGCTGAGAACATTTAACTTTGCCAGAACATCACACACTTAGCAAACTGTGAAGTTCAACTTTGCAATGTTTTTGCCAGATGAAGTGGCTATTTTTTCCATGAAGTGACCAAACTTCAGTTGCAGAGTTGCCACTTTGCTGAAAATAGTTTGACGTTTCCAGCACAGATTTTGCAAAGCCTGTGAAGTCGAACTTAGTGATACCAACAGGAACGTCGCAAAGCATTGTGAAGTCAAATTTTATCATCTTTGTGGCAACTTCACTGACAAAGTTTAAATTCGCTGCATCTCTACTAATAGTCAAGCCTGACTAAATTCTTAGAAAAAAGTATATATCTATTTTTTACATTATTTCTTGGGCACACAGCCACAAACTTAGAAAAAAATTGTCTTGAGTGCACAGCCATGCACACATACAGAACAAAAAAGCAACTAACTGAAATGGGGGAAGTCAACCAACTAGCCCCACCCTACCAGCTACGGTGTACTCGTACTTGCATAAATGGCCATGGAGGGACCTGAGCCCAGTTTCCTCACAGAAAAATTTCTGATATTAAATTGATATTACATTTATAATAAAATCTATTCTCTCAACTTACTGCAGCAATACTGAGCTGACAAGTCTCACTCACTGTAGTCAAGCCTGACTAAATTTTCAGAAAAATTTAATTCCTTCTTGGGCACACAGCCACAGACATAGAAAAATATCTTGAGTGCACAGCTCTGCACACACACACAGAACAGAAAAGCAGCTAACTGAAGCAGTGGGAGTAAGCTGACTGGCCCAACCCTACCAGCTACGGTGCACTTGCAGTTCCACAAGTGGCCATGGTGTGACCCGAGCCTGGGTTCCTTACAGGAAGATTTCTGAGATTAAATTTAAATTATATTTATTATAAAATCAAATCACTCAAGTCACTGTAGAAATACTGAACTAACAAGTCTCACTCACTATAATCAAGACTGACTAAATTCTCAGAAAAATATATATTTTTAAAATTTCTTCTTGAACACATAGCCACAAACTTATAAAATGTCTTGAGTGTGCAGCTGTGTACACTCACACAACAGAATAGCAGCTAACTGAAGCAGTGGGATTCAGCAGACTAGTCCTACTCTACCAGTTATGGTGCACCACTCTCTGTTGTACAAGTGGCTCTGGAGGGACCTCAGCCCGGGTTTCCTCACAGGAAAATTTCAGATATTAAATTTAAGTTATATTTGTTATGAAATCAAGTCAGTGCAGCAATGCTGAGATGCCAGGTCTCACTCACTATAGTCAAGTCTGACTAAATTCTCAGAAAAAAATGTTTTTTTACATTTTTCTTCTTAGCCATGAAGCCAAGACATCAACAACAACAGAAAACTGTCCCTAACAGCTAACTCTACTTCAGTTAGACTAGCCTTTTCTTTTGTTTCAGATAACAAATAAAATACAGAAAAAAATACATTTCTAATCAAAACCAAACTTTCCTTACTCCCTTAAGCTGTTTGTGTTTAAAACATACTACACTGCAGCTGTAAATCTGATTTGGTTTCAGTACACACACACACACACACACTCACAAACACACATACACACCGTGTGTGTATGTGTGTGTGTGTGTGTGTTATTGGGGCCTTGCCTGCCTGACTCTCTTAGCAAACACTAAGCAGCCATTCTATTTTCCTTTTCTTAAAAGTCTAATTTTCCTCCTCCAGTGTGAAAAAATCAACCCTCTCTAGCTTTGGATTTAGAAAGGGAACAAAAACTGTTAAGTTTTCTAATTTTTGTCTAATTTTAACAAGTGGATGGAAGTAGATTATCTGCAGCAGCTCAGTCATCTGTCTCTCCTGCCGGAAGCTTCTGCAAGTGCTGGGTCACATGACCTGCCTATAGTGAGCTTCCAAACTGGCCTCTGATTGGACAGGAAGTCTCAGAGGATCTTAAACTCCCACCAAATAGGGAAACACAAAATAGCCCTGACTATTCATTTTTCTTTCCAAGTAATGACAAGCCTATTATTTGTGGTATTCAGGAAATACTATTCATTACTCGCACATATCTACCATTAGGTACACATAGGGAGGGAGGGAGGAGATTGAGGGAGCAGCCATTAGGTGTGCAGAAGGAGGAACAAGTTTGAGGAAGCAGCCATTAGGTGCACAAGGGAGGGAGTGAGTGCAGCCATTAGGTGCACACAGGAGGAAGGAAATTGCGGAAATAGTGCAAAACCCAACAAGCAGATGGAAGCTATACAAAAGCCAGAGGCCAATACCGCAGTGACATTTCAATAGTGAAGTACATTACAGCGGCAAATTGCTGTTGCTGCTGTAATGTACCCACAGGACCCCGGCACTGATTTCTCTGGGGTTTGCCCCTTCCCCAAATCAATTCTGACTTGGAGTTGATAATCCTTAGTTACGGGGGGGAGCAGGTTTGGTGGGCAAAGGCCCCTGAAAAAAAAACAGTTTCCTGATGGATTTATGCCAGTCACAACTTGCGGTTGACATAAATTCATCGCTGTAGTGTCACGTTGGAAAAAAGTTGTCACCATCGTGTCATGTATCCTAAAAAGCAAAACTTGCACAATCACCATGTTTATATGTACTTAATCATCTGATTCAGATTGGATTATAATATAATCTGATTACTGAGTCAGATTTTTCAGATCCATGTAAATAAGAGAATTCTTTTTTTTTATCATATCACTGTTTAACACCTGCTGCGGCATCTAACTGGCGGGGGCATCCAGCCACCAGCCCTGCCCACCGGGAGAGCAGCAGGCTCACTCACATGATGGGGGGTACTGGTATAGTGTCACCGACCGGCTGGAGGGATCCCCTTACCCTGCCATGTCAGGCCAACCCCGGACCTCCCCCCCTCAGCACAATTCCAAGACAGTCTTCCCGGCACCACAGGGTGCGGCCATCAAGCTGCTCGGCTGTGCACAGCCATTTTCCTCCAGTTTTCTCCCCAGTGGAGCACAGACATGCAATGACATTCATGCACTTGTGTGTAGACAGCTACTGCGCTTCCCCTCCAGTAACACTGATGTGTGCAGTGCCTCCAGGCATCCCCAGGGGCCGCCACAGCATGGTGTGGGTCCCCAACCCACCCCAGGACTAGGAGAGCTGTCTACAGATGCTCAATCCTAGTCCTCCTCTTCGACCTCCGACAACCCAAGCTCGCCTCTGAACCCGGTCGCCGGGCGTTGAGCGAGGTGTGGCGTCCAGCGCCTCAACCCTCAGTGCCACCAGGCCCACCAAAAATAAGAGAATTCTTATTGTAATAATGTATGTATGGCCTGTGCAGGGAGATTCAATTACAACAGGTCTGTTTGGTAGCCATCTTTATTTCTTCTCAGAGATCGTGGTCACACACCACTGAACATAGATGAAGAAAAACCCACTGGGCATGCCAGAAACTTACAAACACAGGACTACAATTATTTGTAAGCATAAACTACAGCCCTTATGGTATTCCTTATACTTCTTACCATACATATCCATGTATATACTACACTTACCCTTAGACAGAAACTAGTCTAAAATACTTCAGCAGTAACATTTCCTATCTTCTGGGTCAAAGTAGACTATTCGGTACCCAGAAATAAATTCAGGGGATTATTCTGCCCTTTGGGTAGAACTTGCCACTAACTAAGTAACAGTAGAAGTAAGAGTTCAGCTGCACAGAGGTACCAGTTCAATACATGACAAAGGTCAAGTCTTTGTGGTGGTCTTCAGTACCTAATGGGATATCTGTGGGCTGAAACAACCATTGCTGGTGAAACAGGTGCTTAGGTATTATTTGGCACCAGCCCCAGTGGAATTTCATGAGCAGGAGCAAAGTCTTCTGTGTCACTTTCCTCACGTGGAGTGACGTCTTCTTCTGCATTTGCTGGAACTTCAGAATGCAGCAGCTGATCCACATGTACATGAACAAGTCATCCCATACGAACTGCATAGGTCAAAGGGCCACATGTTTCAATCACCACTCCAGGAATCCAAGAAATGTTGGGATGCCTACAATCTTGAACCATCACCTTCTCCCCTGGATGGAAAATTCTTACTGGCTTAGCTGACTTGTCATGACCCTTTTGCTGTTGTAGTTGTTGTTTTGCAACAGTATCGGCCAAGTCTGGCTTGAGCAATGACAAACGGGTATGAGGTTGGCTTTTAAGAACAACTCAGCAGGCATTCACTCTGTGACTGTGCGTGAAGTGTTTCTGTAGGCGAACAGGAAATGAGACAACCTTTCAGCTGTAGGTATTTGCTGTGAATCCAGTTTATTCCAAGCTTTTTTAAATGTCTGTACAGCTCATTCTGCTGCTCAGTTGGATGCTGGATGGTAAGGTGGAGTCAAAATATATCAGATGTCATTCTGCTTTAAGAACTGTTTAAAAGCATGGGAAGAAAATTGGGGACCATTGTCTGACACTAACTCCCGTGGTAGGCCATATGAGGCAAAACATTGTCTCAGAAGGTTTACAGTCTTTTCAATAGTCATGACTTGTGTGGGCAACACTTCAACCATTTGGATTGGACATCAATTACTACTAAGAAATGTTGTTTGTCCAATTTGGCATAGTTGACATGGATGCACTCCCGTGGTGTGGTAGCCCAGGACCAAGGATGCAGGGGTGCGGTTGATGGTTGATTGTGGACAGCAGCACATGGTGCACATTGTTTGACAAGATGTTGGATATCTTGATAAAGTCCTGGCCACCATGTGTATCCTGTGGTCAATGCCTTCATTCGAGAGATTCCAGGATGACTGTCATGTAAGTCATAAAGTTATCTCTTGTGTAACTTTGGAGGTATCACAACTCGAGCTCCCCACAGAACACAGCCTTGCTCTGTGGACAACTGGTTCTTCTTGTCTAAGAAAGGTCAGAGAGTCGGGTCTCTTGTAAAGTTGGGCTAACCATTTAGGGTGAAATGTCAGACTTTAGAGAGGACAGGATCGCACCGTGTCTCTGCTGCGACATCCTGTGAAGCAATGGGTAATTTCTCAAGATGTGAAGGATAGAATACTGCCCCATTGTCTTCCTTCTCTGTAGCATTTTTGCATGGAAGTCTCGATAATGCATCTGAATTTGTGTGATCTTGAGAACATCTGTATTTGATGTCATAGTAATGCCAACAAAATCAAGGCCCATCACTGCATCCTGAGTGCTGGGAGAGTTGGTATTGTGGTCTTTGGTCCCAGAATTGCCAGTAGCGGCTTGTGATCTTTTAGCAGAGTGAATTCTCATCTGTATAAGTATTTCATCAGTGATGTAGATAAGGATATTGAAGGGTGGATTGTTAAATTTGCTAACGACATTAAATTAGGTGGTCCCATCAGTGATGTTAGGGACAGAATCAAACTTATTAGTAGTTTGGAGAAAACTGAGACATGGGCAACACAAAACAAAATGGTATTCAATATAAAAAAGTGCTCTGTACTCCACTTGTGTAGGAATAACAGTAAACAGAAATACTAACTGAATAAGACAATTATCAACAAGGTAAACAATGAAAAAGACTTCAGAATATTCATTGACGAGGAACTAAAGTTTGGCAAACATTATGCTAAACACATTCAAAAAAACAACTATCTAGTAAATAGCATCAGAAAATCATTCCTCTCTCGCAGTTCAGACTGTATTTTACCTGTTTATAGAGCATATATTGGGCCCCATATGGATTACGGAATGCAGTTGTGGAGCCCGTATCTTATAAAGGATGCGGTAGGGTTGGAGAGGGTGCAGCGTAAGACCACAAAATTGATTCACGCAGTTAAAAACAAACCTTACCAAGAAAGACTTTCTCAATTAGGACTGTACAGTCTTGAAGACAGGTGTAAGAGAGTGATCTATTAATGATGTATAGTATTATTAATGATACAGAATTATTCACAGAGAGGGGGTTAGGATTTTAAAGTAAACCTAAGGGACTTGGATCTCATAAACATCAAATTAAATTAGATCAATGCAAGATGATGGGTGTGGTGCTTTGCAGTGGATGTTGGGCAGCAGTGTTCTGCAGGCACCTCTTCGTGTTGAGGGAGGAGGTAACTGAACTCTGAGCAGAGCTGGCAAGGATACAGGTGACCTTCCCTCCATACAGATACCACCCTGTTCACCACCGCTCCCTCAGAGTTTGCCAAGAAGGAGGGAAGAATGGACTATGGTGGGCTCGGGGAGGGTGAGGGAGGCAGCACAGAGGCACATCCTCCAGCCGGTGGCACTTCACAACTTGTATGCTATCCTGACAGAGCATAATGATTGCACAGCATCTCTGGAAGTGAACACCATGGGGGTTGAGGAGGTCATCCAGGATGGAACTCCAAGGGCAGATGCAAGGAGAACACAGGGAAGGAGGAAGTAAATCTTGGTCAGGGATTCCATTGTCCAGGGGATTGAGCTGGAGTCAGGTAGCAATGGTAAGAGGGAGGTAATGTGCCTACCTGGAGGCACAGTTCAGAAGGAGGGAGAGCGAATCCTTAGGTTTGCAGGGGCGGTAGCAAGGAGGGGGGGAGTTAGATGTCATTATTCACCTGGGGACTAATGACCTGGCTAGAGAGGGGGTAGATGTAGGAAGAGTACAGGAAGTGTTTAGGGAGCTGGCGAGGAGTCTTGGGCAAGTAGCACACTCTGTCACCTTCTCAGAGGGGCACCTGTCCACGGCAAGGGGGAAGGGAGAGTCATCTGCATCACTGAATTCAACAAATGGCTGAAGAAATGGTGTGGAGAGGTGGGATATGGCTTCATTGGGGATTGGAAACTTACCTGGAGGGATGAAGGACTATATTGTCCAGATGGCCTGCATCTATCTGGGGAGGCAAAGGTATTCTCTTTGAGAAGTTTAAGTGCATACTTAGTGATCATTTAAACTTGCCAAGGGGGAGACATAGATAGTCAAAGAGATTATCCTAGTCCCCCCCAACAAGACATAACTTAAAGCAGTGAGGACCCAATAACTAGCATAATATCTAACCGTAAAACTACCATGGTTACAATAGGGGAGAGAACAGAAGGTACATCACTAATGCGACTCAGGGCAAAGACCAATAAACAAGGAACATTAAGGGGGTACACAGAGTGGATGGTCATGTGAACAAATGCCCGCAGTCTGGGAAACAAAATCCCAGACCTAACTGCACTGATGCCAGACACAAACCTGGATATTGTGGCTATTACGGAGACATAGTATGCAAGGAACCATGAGTGGGATGCAGCCATACCAGGGTATACACTTTTTAAAAAGGATAGGGAGGGGAAGAGGGGAGGAGGGTTTGCTACGTATGTAAAGGAAGGGATTAAAACTACGGAGGCTCAGGGATCCAAGGAAGAAGCAGAGGCATTATGGGTCACTCTGGAGTCGGGAAACAAAACAACCATCCATGCTGAAGTAGTTTACTGGCCTGTCATGCAGGGGGAGGATATAGATCTAGTATTGGTGGAAGCCATCCATAATATGGCAGCCAAAGGAGAAGTACTCCTAATGGGTGACCTCAACATGCCAGATGCAGATTGGAATACCCATACTGCAAGTACATCAAGGAGCAGGGACCTCATGTTTGCCATGTACGGTACAAACCTAAGGCAGATAGTGGTTGATCCCACCAGGGAGGGGGCTGTACTGGACTTAGTGCTGACAAATGGGGACAGAATCGTGGACATTGAGGTGGGCAGTCCCCTTGGTACCAGTGGCCACAGAACGGTGTGGTTTAGAGTCAACATGTTGGCAGAAGAAAGCCATTCAAAGATTAATATCCTCTGCTGAGCTGAGAGTCTGCCGGCACCCCCGGCCCCAAGATGGTGAAGCAGGTACAGATCTCAATGCAGCTTTGGCTCCTCTTGCCTGAAGTGGGTGCTGACCTTTTTACAGGCTCCCCCCCCTGCCTAGGCCACCTTAAATACTCATACATCACGCCCCCTTCCCTGACACAGACAAGGGTGGCTTAACTCTGACTCTACCCTTTCATTGGCATCTTTATTATTCCTTACTGACTAGCCCTTGCTCCACTACCCTCTAGTCCACTCCACAAAGTTATCTCTCTTGCTACCTTTTTCTCGCTGGCTTCTTACTTATGGAGACATTTCTCGATCACAACTTGCTGTGAGCTATAACAAAACAAGCTCACTCAGCTTGCTATACTGTCGGACCTTGATTCAGAGATAAGGACCTAGTATTGTTCAAAGGTAGTAACTCTATCTGACTTATATTAGCAGATACTGCATTGAAGGATTGGTAATAAACAAGGTTGTTTTATTCCCCTCATTTTAAGTACCGGTACCTTTGCCACCAGTTGTTACTGGGCTTGTTGTGCCAAGGTCCCAGCATGTGGGGTAGTTTCTGGTTCACCACCTTGACCTTTCTGCTACTTGTTTGCTCTGATATTTTCCTGCTCCATCATTCTTCTCATAATGGAGAGGGTGATACCTCACCAGACTGCCATGTGAGCTCTAACTCCTGAAAACAGTATCTATGCATTCTCAACCTTCCCTCCCTATGGCCCTGAGTTCAGCCACCCTATCATGTGGGAACGTATACTGAGTTGCCGCCACAGGACACATTTCCTTCTGCCTATGACAACCTCTCCCCCTCAATCTTTGCAGCCAGGGTTTTAATCGAAGCAGCATTAGGTCAACTACGACCTTGTCATGGGACTCCACCAACCCCAATTATCGCTGCAGACATGTAAGGGCAAGTGACTGCAAATTATCTCTACATGCCATCAGGAAACTTCTCCTCCTCTTATTATTGTGCTCAGGCAATGTTGAACTTAACCCTGGCCTTCCTACAGCCATCGATTCCCCATCTGACCTGCCTAGTCTCAAAGGTGTAAGCTTTATGCATGTCAATGCTTGCAGCCTGCTAAAGAAGCTAGCATCTATCCAGGCTTGGATATGTCATGCCTCACCTGATGTTCTGGTGGTTTCTGAGTCATGGCTCAGAGTAGGCACGCCTGACAATGAAGTGAATATTCCCAACTATTCCATATTTAGAACTGATAGACAGGCTAGAGGCAGTGGGGTAGCTATCTATGTCAAGGACAAACTTTCTACCACAATCCTAGACTGAGCCTCTGTCCCAAATTAATTTGAATGCCTCTCTCTTAAAGTTGAGATCTCCTCTTCTGTCTCACTTTGTGTGGTAGGATGGTATAGGCCCACCTCAGCTGGACTTCAGCTTCTAAAGCATTTAAGTAACATCCTAGAACCCAGACACTCTGAAGCTATCATATTAGGAGACCTCAACTTAGACTGGTTCTCCAACATGGCAACACCACTTAAATCACTGTGTGACCCCCTTGGGTTGTCACAACTTATTAGCGTAGCTACATGTCCTAATAAAAAGAACCCGAACAACAGTACCTTGCTAGATGTCATTCTAGTAAGTAAACCCCATTTATTCTCACATGCTGCTACTTTTTTCTCTGATATGTTATCACTGCTTTATTGCTTGTGTAAGATCAAACTCGTTGCCTCTACCTTCATCCAAGTTTACCTTTAAGAGATGCAGATGCAATTTCAACCCCTTTGTCTTCATTGCTGAGCTGAGAGACTCCTTGTGTTGACAAGACTTTTATTTAGCAAAGACAGTGAATGGGGCATATGACATTTTTCACAAAATAGTGTCAGAGGTACTAAAAAAGCATGTACCACTGGTAAAAGCCCGTGTGAGGAATAAATCCTTCAGTTGATTCACACCAGAGTTGAAGGCCCCTATGTTGAAAAGGGATACACTCTGAAAAACAGTGTGCAAAACCAAGCTTGTAAAGGACTGGTGTCTCTTTAGGAGGGCATATAATACCTGAAACAAAATGATTAAAGAGGCGAAGGCTGTCTATTACTGCTCTGAACTTGACTCTGCTTCTAAGAACCCATCTAAATTTTGGAAGACAATCAAGGACCTATCAGGTATACCTCTGGAAACTCCCTACCTACAAAACTTATTTCTGGAAATTTCACTATCTCTGATAGACCAACTATCCTTGATGCTCTTAACAACCACTTTCCAACTACAGGGCTTGCCTTTGACAACTCTCCTGCTTGTCCCTTATGCTCCCAACTTGGTGCACAAGATCATGAAATTCTTGTCCCAAGCCCTTCCTTCATGCTTCAGCCTGCAACCTTGAAGGAGGTTGAAAACCTCATACTACAGTTTGATACCAAATAAAGTGCTGGAGCTGACTACCTAGACCCATATTTCATAAAGATGGGTTACCAAGTTTTAGCTGTGCCAATCACACATCTTTTAACCTTTCTCTATCTCTAGGTGTCCTCCCTCCCATTTGGAAAACAGACCATGTTATCCCCCTATTCAAATCTGGTGATCCTTGCAACTTGAACAATTATAGGCCAATTTCCCTCCTCCCAATACTAGCCAAGTTACTGGAGAAAATTGTGAGTACTCAACTCAGAACCATTTAGAGCCCAAGAGCCTGATAAACCCATTGCAATAAAGCTTCAGACACAACACAGTACAATTTCAGCCTTGACCAAGGTGACCAATGACTGGCAGCGTGACCTAGATGGTAGAAACTTTGTGCAGTATTTTTGGACCTAAGCAAGATCTTTGATACTGTGGACCATAGTTTACTCTTCTCATCCCTTCAAAACATTGGCCTGGACCAACTCTCCTTGCGATGGTTCACCGATTATCTTACAGGCTGGCTACAGCACATAAAGGCAGAAGGGAATTTTCACCTCTTAAATCTCTGCTGTGAGGAGTACTACAGGGATCCATCCTGGGTCCATTGTTGTTTGCAATTTATATTAATAATATTGATGTGAGCGTAAAAGAGAACAACATACTCCTCTTCGCAGATGACACAGTGCTTTATATAAGTAGACCAACACCTGAAGCTGCATACTGTGACTTGCAATCTGATTTCAACCAGCTGTAGCTTCAGCTTCTAAACCAAAAGCTGCTCTTAAATGCTAAAAAAACGAAAGCAATGCTATTCTCGCCCTTTACTCATGCATCAAACCCAACTACCTCTGGATCTGTTCCATGGATTACTACATTACTAGGAGAACCATAAGAATATGTAACGAAATTCAAATACTTGGGAATATGGATAGACCATAGACAATCATTCACTGACCATATTGAAGAGCTGACAAAAAAACTAAGACAGAGACTTGGTCTCTTTTTCAGGCTCAGCCATCTTCTCACTAAAGAAGCCATACTGAGGTTCGTCCAAACTACATTCCTTTCACTGCTTGATTATGCCGACTTCCTCTATAGCCAGGCCCCACCGTGATGTTAGCCAAGCTGGATATACTGTACCATAGAGCCCTGAAGTTCATTACTGGTCTCCCCTTCTCCACACATCACTGTTCCCTATATGTGACTGTGGGATGGTTATCCCTTTCATATAGACATCAAAGAAATGCTGCACTTTGGACTTAGAGAGCTATTATCAAAAAACTACCACAGTACATTTCTGATTGCCTTCCGTTAAGTCTGGTAGGTAACTATGCTTTGAGAAGTACCTCCTATATCTCTCTGAAAGTACCCAAGGTGAAAATACGCTTTGGTAGGGCTGCCATAAGTTATGCGCTGCCCGTTCTGTGGAACAAGTTGCAAAAGACTTTGAAACTCATCATCCCCACCAACCTGGCTGATTCAAAACTTTATATGCCCGCTTCTATAAGGAATCTTGTAATTGCTTTCCTCATCCCTAATCTCCCCGCTTTTAGGCAGTGCACTACTGCAAGCTGATTGACCCTTCTGCATCCACCCTTGCCCATTTGTTTCCCATCCACACCTCATCCCATTCCTCCGCTATACTTTTATTCCTGTTTACTGCACCAGATATTTTAACTTTTATGACCCTCACAGTCATGTTTGATTGCCTAACTTCACACTTTAAGGCAGGAGTAGCATTTTATGGGTTGTCAAAACTTGTATCCTTTGTATCTATACTCTATACCCCTGCTCCCCCCCCACAATGCTCCCCACCCTTACTGCCTTTAACTAATCCTTTGTCCCCCATTCCCACATTCCTTGACCCCTACTGGAACTCCCCCCACCCAGCCCTTGTGCTTCCCTAATCCTTCTGAACTTATTGTGCCTGCTGGAGTTATATTGTGGACATCCACTGGAATATGTTTGAATTTATACTTTGCTTCTTGTGCTGGTTCTTGTGTATATATTGGCCCGGATATACAAAAGGGGTGGCATCTGGCACAACCCCACATTGCGCCCTGGCGGGATATTGGAAAGGATGCCCAGTGCAGCGCAAATCCTGATGCACCAGGGCGCAATGTAATCGTATGCAGTGCAGATGCAGGGGGTGTGCCTATGCATATGTGGCACATCCCAATATTCAGCCAGGGATGTGCGGCGCATATGCTGGTGCAACCCTGTACTGCGCCACATAGGGATGCTCAAAGTTGAGCCCTGGAAAGGTAGGAACAAATCCTGGTCACCCACAGGCGGGCTGCTGTATTGCATGGCACAACACAGCAGGGCACCCACCCAGAACACCATCCCCAAGCACACACAACCCTAGTGGTCTAGTGGTACTCCCCCCATCTATAGCCACGATCACGTGGTATATGTTAACAAATAAATCCCTGGTAGTCTAGTGGCCCCCCTGAGTCCCTGAGACCCCAATAGATATAATACATGATCATCCCTGGTGGTCTAGTGATCCCCCCTCCCACCCAAGTCCCCTATTCCCCGATATACGTAACTATGACTGTCCCTGATGGTCTAGTGGAACCCGCTGCCCATCGTTGCAATTGCAGTAAACCTCTGTAATTAAATGCCTGGTGATCAGTGTCACCCCCCACCCCTCCACCCACACAGAACCCTTACCCCACCCCACCTCTCCCCCATCATTGTGGTGGCTGCATCCCACCTGCATACCACCCGGCCCCGCCTGCCCGGGCCAGCAGGTACAATATGAAACAGCCGGTGGTCTAGTATGGACCAATGGGCTTGCAGGGCATACTATATAGACAGTCCCAAATATGTGAATGATGTCATTGCATATTTTGAACTGTCTAGTACAGTATGCTCTACAAGCCCATTAGTCCACACTAAGGACCAATGGTTTACAGCCGCCATACCTATTGACCGGCCCGGCTCAGCGTATGCGGGTGGATGCAACCGCCCGCCAATGACGGGGGAGTGGGAGTGGTGAAAGTTCTGTGTGGGTGAGAGGGGTGGGGGGTGACACTGGATCACTAGGGCATTTAATTATGGAGGTTTACTGTGATCACGGCGATGTGGGGGGTCCACTAGACCACCAGGGATGTTCATAATTACATATATTGGGGAATCGGGGACTCGGGTGGGAGGGGAGACTACTAGACCACCAAGGACGGTCATGTATTATATATATTGGGGAATCAGGGACATAGAAACATAGAATTTGACGGCAGATAAGGACTGCTTGGCCCACGTAGTCTGTCCATTTCCCTACCTAATGCATGGGCTGTAGATCCTAGTTAACCAACAGCCTACTTCCTCCTACCCCCCACTAGAATTGCCTTATGTCTGTCCCATGCATTCTTGAATTCCTCCACTGTTTTTGAGTCCACTATCTCCTCAGGAAGGCTGTTCCATGCGTCCACAACCCTCTCCACGAAAAAATACTTCCTCACATTACCTTTGAGCTGTCCCCCCTCTATCTTCAAATTGTGCCCCTTGTTCTTGCACATCTCTTTTTCTGAAAGATGCTGCCATCTTGGACTCTGTTGATTCCCTTGATGTACTTGAAAGTTTCTATCATGTCCCCCCTCTCCCTCCTCTCCTCAAGTGTATACATGTTAAGCTTCTTTAATCTGTTTTCGTATGTCTTCTGGTGCAGACCCTGCACCATTTTAGTTGCCCTCCTCTGGACAGCCTCCATTCTGTCTATGTCCTTGCAGAGATGGGATCTCCAGAACTGGATGCAGAACTCCAGATGGTATCTCACCAACTGTCAGTACAAAGGGATAACAACTTCCTGTTTTCTACTGGTGATGCCTCTGCCTATGCATCCCAGTATCCCACCAGCTCTTCTTACTGCCTTCTCACATTGCTTGCCCACCTTAAGGTCATCTGATATGACTACCCCCAGGTCCCTTTCCATTTCTGTAGTTGTTATTATCTCACTGCCCATTGTGTACTCTTCCCCTGGAGTTTTGTTTCCCAGGTGCATTACTTTGCACTTCTTTGCATTGAATCTAAGCTGCCATATATTTGGTCATTCTTCCAACCTTGCCAAGTCCCTTTGCATCCACTCCACCCCACCTTCTGTATCAACCCTGTTGCAGATCTTTGTGTCATCTGCAAAGAGACATACTTTTCCTTCCAGTCCCTCTGCAATGTCACTTATAAAGACATTAAAGAGGACCGGTCCCAGTACTGAACCCTGCGGTACCCCACTAGTAACCCCCCTTTCTTCAGAGTAAACTCTGTTTACTATTACCCTCTGTATCCTGTTGTCCAGCCAATTTTTAACCCAGGCTACCACCTTGGGACCCACTCCAAGGCTGGCTAACTTGTATATTAATCTTTTGTGTGGGACTGTGTCAAATGCCTTGCTAAAGTCTTGGTAGGCTATGTCCACTGCCCCTCCCTGGTCTACCACATTGGTCACCCAGTCAAAGAAATCTATTAGAGTCATCTGACATGACTGTCCCGCTGTGAATCCAGGCTGCCATGGGTCCTGTGCCCCACTGGCCTCTAGGAACTCAACAATTCTTTCCTTTAGAAGTGATTCCATCATTTTCCGTTCCACTGAGGTCAAACTAATAGGTCTGTAGTTTCCTGTCTCTGTCTTGCTCCCACTTTTGTGAAAGGGACTCACATCTGCCCTCCTCCAGTCCTCTGGTACTACACCTTCCTCCCATGATTTGTTAAAAAGGGAGGTCAGTGGTGTCACTAATTCTACCCTTAGTTCTTTTAGAATTCTTGGTTGAATCCCGTCAGGCCCCATTGCTTTGTCCACCTTCAATTTTAAGAATTCTTTCAGGACCCTTTCTTCTGTGAATGGACTGGTATCGACCTCCCTATACAGAGTGCTTCTAGTCTTTGATTTAGGTACCTCCCCCTCCTCTTCTTTTGTGAAGACTGACATGGGGGGCCACTAGACTACCAAGGATTTCTTCCTAAACATATACCGCGTGATTGTGGGGATGGGGACGGGGATGCCCTGGGATCCTCACTGCTCACGTCATGCTGTGCAGGGCACCAGGCACAAGTTGCCGGGCTGCCCTGCACAAGGCATGCAAATGGGGCCATAATGACATGCAAATGGCTCCATTTGTGCCTTGCATATATTATGGCCTCATTTGCATGCCCCCTGCTGAATATCGCGGGTGATGTGCCTAGTACAACTGCACTTGCACTGGTGCATCCCCATGCTCCCTATCCATGGCTTGTCCTGACGCAGTGTCACTGTGCCATGCACAGTGTGTGCGCTGACCGTGCCATATTCAACCATGGCACATCCTCATTGAATATCACCAGGACCTGGCACCGGCGCAAAACAGTTGCGCTGCGCCCAGGCTTGTGCCACTGCCTGGTGTAGTCTGAATATCCGGGCCATTGTCTACATTTGCCGAAATGCCTTGTACTTACTTTGGGTTTTACCTATGTTACTGTTTATTTTTCTTTTTTATTATATATTCACTCGGAACTCTGTAAATACTGTGAACCTTCATGCTGTAAATGTATTGTACACTGTTCTTGATGCCTACCCAAGTCCATCTTGAAACTGAGTTTTGCTCAGTGATGATTGCCTGGTTAAATCCAGAATGCCTACTTTATGGAGATGGGGAACAGCTCAAAATTGCCCTGGCAGCAGAAGATACGGGGAAGGGTAGAAAAACAGTGTCTTAGGCTCAAGAGATCCATAGCAGGAGTGACAAGTTAATGTGTCAGATTACTTAGCAAAAGCAAAAGAAGCGGCGACTGTGGTTCTTTAAGTCAGTAGTCGAGCAAGTGCAGGAAAAAAGTAAGGCATTCAGGAAATACAAAGTGACACAGAAAGAAAAAGATAGAGTGAAATATCTGGAGAAGCAGAGAGAAGCTGGGAAAGCTGTCAGAGGTGCTACAGCAAGAACAGAGGAAGGAATAGTACGTGCTGTTCAGAAGGGGGGAAAATACCTACTTCCGTTATATTAGCAAGAGGAAAAAGACCAGAAATGGTATTGTTAGACTAAAGAAAGGAGATGGTGGGTGGATGGAGGATGACCTTGAAAAAGCTGAGATACTGAACAAGTATTTTTGCTCAATATTTACCAAGGAAGAAGCAGGGGAGGGGCCAAGACTCATAAGGAAAGACATACAGGGGGGAGAGGTGGACACCAACCCATTACGGTGGATAGAGTCTTGGAGGAACTAGGAAAAGTAAAGACAGACAAGGCAATGGAGCTAGACGGGATTCACCCTAGAGTGTTGAAAGAACTCAGGGAAGTCCTAGCAAGTCCTCTGACAACCCTCTTCAACCAATCACTAGCGACAGAGAAGGTACTTGGGGACTGGAAGAGGGCTGAAGTGGTCCCTCTGCACAAGACTGGAAGTAGGAAGGAGGCAAGCAATTATAGACTTGTAAGCCTGACCTCAGTGGTGGGGAAGCTGATGGAGTCCCTGATTAAGGAGAGGGTAGTAAAGTTCCTGGAGTCAAGCGGTGCAAAAGACCCAAGGCAGCATGGATTCACTGAGGGTAAGTCCTGTCAGACTAATCTTATCAATTTCTTTGACTGGGTGACCAGGGTGGTGGATCAGGGAGGGGTGGTGGATGTGGCCTACCTTGATTTCAGTAAGGTCTTCAACACCATTCTGCATAGAAGATTGCTTAACAAATTGAGGAATCTGGGTGTGGACTCTAAAGTAGTAAAATGGGTTTGAAACAAGCTAAAAGGCAGGACCTAGAGGGTGGCAGTAAATGGCAAAAAATTAGAAGAGGGGGAGGTGACCAGCTGGGTCCCACAGAGATCGGAGCTAGGTCCAGTTCTATTCAATGTCTTCCAAAGTGACATTGCAGAGGGACTGGAAGGGAAAGTATGCCTGTTCGCAGATGACATCAAGATCTGTAGCAGAGTCGACACACATGAAGGACCAGATAAAATGAGAAATGACCTAAGACTACTTGAGGAATGGTCAAGGGTTTGGCAGCTGGGTTTCAACACTATGAAGTGCAAGATAATGTAGCTAGGATGCAGAAACCCAAAAGAGGAATACAGGGTGGGGGCAGGTTCTAGCCACCACAGGTCAAGAGAGAGACCTGGGGTTATCATATCCGATTACCTGAAGTCAGGCAAATGATGTGAAAAAGCAGTAGGGAAGCAAACAGAATGCTGGGGTGCATAGGAAGGGGCATAACCAGTAGGAGGAGTGAAGTGGTGATGCCACTGTATAGATCACTGGTGAGGCCTCATCTGGAATACTGTGTCCAATTCTGGAGACCGCATCTCAGGAAGGACATAGACAGAATGGAAACAGTCCAGAGAAGAGCAACAAAAATGATACATGGACTGCACCACAAGCCTTATGAGGAAAGACTCAAGGAACTAAGCATCTATTCACTGGAAGAGAGAAGGGAGAGAGGGGATATGATAGAGACTTTCAAATACCTTAGATGAATAAACAGGGTGCAGGAGGGAGCATATTTCAGAGAAGAAAGTGCACGAGGACAAGGGACATAACATGAGGCTGGAGGGAGGAGGGAGGGAGGGAGGCTTAGGGGAATGCTAGGAAGTATTTTTTCACAGAGATGGTGGTGGATCCATGGAACAGCCTACCAGCAGAGGTGGTGGAAGTGAAAACAGTATGGGATTCAAGAGTGCATGGGATAAGCATAAAGGTACCCTGCTGTACAGCAGAGTGGGGGAAGGCAGTCCAGATGAGAGTTGGGATTGCCAAACCAAGTAGGGAAATGGGCAGACTGTGGGCTGTATGGTCTTTTCCTGCTGACAGAGTCTATGTTTCTACGGATAGCTACAGGAGTGGGAATAGAGTGGGGGTAGGTGTACAGAAGACATTGTAGTGGGAGGCAATTGCAGGACAGAATATTCAGCAGTTGTGAGGGGTGTCACTTCAGTAGGGTAGTTGTAGGGCAGATATTGCGATGCAGGGTAGTAGCATGGAAAAAGATTGCATTACTGAGAATGTGCTACTAGAGTTGTGGTAGTTGTGGAACAGATATTGGGGAATGGAGTAGTTGCAGGGCAGAATATTAGCTGGCTGCGATAGTGTTACTAGAGAGGAGGAAGCTAAGGGGAACATATTATGAGGTGTGGTAGACAAAGGGCAGAATATTGTGGATCTGCATTAGTGTCGCAAGTGTGAGGGCTGCTTTTTCTGTGCTTTTCCTTGGCTTTAGTACTGCTCCCACAGTCTCATTCCCTCTCTCTGTGTGCAACCTTGACACATTGAGGAGTTCTTCCTCTGTGTCAGAAAACCCTCCAGGTCACTTTTCCAGCGCACTACTTTCAGCTTGCTTGTGTTTGGATTGGAACTTGCCTGTTGGAATCCTCAATAAAACTGAAACTTTCACAAGAACTATCACATCGTGTTTGCAGTGTTCCATGCTCTATATTCTTTGCTAGAGTTGCACGTCAACTGCAGCACTGTTTATCAAGCACATCTCAGCCAGCTGAGGATTTGTTTTAACATACTTGCGCAAGATCACAAAGTGAGTATTAATTCTGGCTGGTATTTGAACCTGGCTCTCCACAGTCAGAGTTCAGTGCTATAACCATTAGGTTACACTGCCTCCCAGTGGGCAGTTCGGTCAAATAAAGAATTTCTCTGATGGTTTCCAGACCCTTAAAGAGGCTACACGCAACCCATACAGTGTTCCGTAGTATGCCGGCTGTCAGCATTCTTTTTTATACATCTAAATAAAATCACACAGCAGTATGAAGCTGGACTGTAAAGCCCCCCATAAAAAGAAATGTGACAGCGCGCTGTTTAAAATGTAGCCATTAATCATTGGTATAGATCTCTCCACAGTGCATTTTTTAAATCTTTTCTTTTTGTCAGTTATTTAAGAGTCTCCACTGTAAGTGATGCTGATATAAAAAGTGTAACCCTCATTTAGAATCGTCTTTAAATTATTCCAGGAATTGAAAGGTTTTTTTTGTCAGCTAGCAGTTTTTTTTTAAGTGTTAACTGCAATGATTATGTAACTAAGAAGAACATCTTGGCCTGTAGCGGTGCCTGAGACCTTTTCAGTCTCTTTATATTTTTTTAAAAGACTATTTAGGCACTTTAAATTCAATCAATGCCTTTCATTCTGGGCAGCATTGAATCACCGAGAACAATTTTCAATAACAGACTGCTTATTCAGTTTCCAGTCCGTTAGTACATGATTCAGAGTGTCTTTTGATGCTTTGTAATTGACATCCGTGAATTTCTGAACTCCTGGACCCTTAGTTCTGTTGATGGTGATGTCTATAGAATATTTCTTGTTTAGAAGCTCTGGCTAATGCTGCAAGATACAACACCTCGGAAGCGCTAGCCTCTGCCACTTCTCCATTCTGCGTTTCAGCCATTCTACAAAAACAAAACTGAGCTGGCCAAGTGGGTATGACAGTGGTGTGGCATGAGCTGTACTCGGCGGCTTTTGGTGCTACTCTGGCGGAGGTAAGCCACATTGCTGAGGGGTGACACACAACCTCTGTGGGAGGGAGCTTTGAACACTCCCTTGCTGTGGCTGTCTTAACTAGCCGTATTGCTGGTGTGTTTTGATGGTGTGGGCTGACATAAGTTCCTCCAGGCAGGGGCATTAGACCACAGGCTGTGGACACACATCTCAAAGGGTCCTGATTTATACAACTGCCCTGTGATTTTTGCACCATTGTCCCGCCAGAACTGATGTTCCTGTTACTGCGAAGAAAGGACTTGGATGCATGAAATGCTGTTATACATTAGCATAATGTGTTAAACAGTAATATAATCATTCAGGTCTCAAGTTTAAAGCTACCAACTGTCCCTATTTTCCCAGGACAGTCCCTATTTTAGGCAGCATGTATCAGTGTCCCCACAAGTTTTGCAAAATGTCACTTTTGTCCCAGTTTTTTCTTACTTATCTCAGTTTTGTCCCCCCCCCCCTTTTTTTTTTTGCTGACTGCTAATCCGTGAGTGACTGTTATTTCAGCACTACTGTGGTGCTGCTCGGGCTGGACAGCAGTTTGCAACTTCAACCCCTGTGCCTGTGTTGCACCGCAAGCATGTCAGTGGGAGCACAGTAAAGCATGTTCCTTCCTGTTAGATTAGACTGGGTAGTAATGCAAACAAACACATGTGGACATCTGCCTGCCAGCAGCTTAGAGGGACTCCAGACAGAGAAGAGACTGGCAGCAGGGAACTAAGGTACCCGAACCTGATCAGCTGTAGGGAAGTGTGTGAAAACAATCTGGTGTGGTGGTGGGAGTAACTGAAGTGAGGTTTGCTCAGCACATGAGGTGAGTGTAAACAGGTTGGATGGGACTGTCAGGAGGAGCAATACATGCAGCTCGAATGTCTGATCACAATTTAACGCAGGTTTGCTTCTAATGAACTTTCTGTACATCATGGTTTGGAACTTGCTGCAGCAGAATGATGTATTGTTTTAATCTGAATGTTTGCTACTGGTGTTACTGTGGGGCGGCATGGCCAGAGCAAGCAGCACAATTTAACTGATTGTGCGCAGCGTTGACTGCGGCGTTGTCCATGGGAGTGACACGGTGGGGGGGGAGGAAGGTTCATGATCAGGATGAACTGTCCCAGTTTTAGACCTCAGAAACTTGGTAGCTTTACTCAAGTTATATATTTAATAGGAGATGGCTATAAGGCTTTAAACCATTTTTATGTTTGCTTGCACACATGTGCAAGAAACATAGTACCATCATATGAGTTTTCCAGAGGTGTGTCAGCCTCTTCCAGTTCAGTCAGTGTATTTGCAGGCGCGGTCACAGCGGGCCAATCACTGCTCCAGCTGTCTATGACAGCTGAAAATGCAGTGGCATACAGTTGAAAGGGAGAGATCCGAGACTTGTTAATCCTGAAAATGTTTTGGATTTCTGTGACATTTTAAGTTTCTGGATGTTCTGTATATTGTCTTTATATTCTGTCTCTGCAAAAAATAAGTGAAAATCGAATAAAAAGTGAATGGCAAAAAAAAAAAATGAAAGGGAGAGATCCACTTAACTGAGCAGAGCTCTCCCCCACACACGCTGCAAGACGCACGCACACACGCGCGATCATGCCTTCCCTCCCCCACACTGTACGGGCTGATGGGGTGCCCAATCCTGTCGGCTCCACGCCCTCCCAAAAGCATCCAGGTGCCATGCTGGGATCCCACCCCAGCGTGGCAAAATGATGTTATGGCCGATAGGGTGCCCAATCCTCCGCCTGCTCCACTGTCTCATCCCCCATGCTGTCACCGACGGGGTGCCCAATCCCCGCTGCTCCACTGTCTCTCCCCCACTGAAAGCAGGCGCCACGCTGGGAGCCCACCCCAGCGTGGCAACAGATGCCATGGCCGACGGGTGCCCAATCCCCCATTGGCTCCATGCCCTCAGCCATCTCTCTGCCATGCTGGGAGCTCCACCCCAGCGTGGCAAACGCCCCGCATCGCCTTTACAAAACCTGTAAAGAAAAAACAGTCCCTCGCAGTCTCCCTGCCCCCCACACAACCCGCACTCCACCCACTGTGCACCCTGCCTCCCACACCCCTCACCCATACTTACCTCCGGAGTCCCGCGACAATCTTGTGGACTGGAACACGCCTGCACTCTTCAAAGCCGATCTAACTGAGGAAATGCCGTAAGCTGCATAATGGGATAGATAGGGTTTTTTCAACTTTGTTGCATATCTCAGGTATTTTTGGAATTTTGCACCAAATTTTCAACATGGGGTTTTGGGACCCTCCTCATGAATTTGCACTGTCATGGTGCTATTAAGCCTTTGGCGGGTGATTTCGCAGCCACTGTGCAAAATCACCTTCTGAAATGATTAATGAAATGACACTGCCAGTGTTCATAAGGTGGGCTCTCAAAAAGCCTATTTTGAAAATTTGGTGGAAAAATTCCTAAAAATGACTGTTTTACAAGCGTGCGTTGTGCAGTTCCTACGCACGCTCATAAGTTCGCAAATTTTCAATATTTTCACTCCAGATTTTCAACATTGCCATTTTACCACTCCTTCTTATGAGCAGTACAGCTGTCATTTTTCACATCTCACCCAAAATGTGCTTCCGCCCATGTAGCGCACAATGGCACAGTCGGTTTGTGAAATCAATGTATGGGACACATTAAGAAAATCACAGTGACACTGTTCATGAGCAGAGGTCTTAGAATGGCTATGTTGAAAATTTGGTGAAAAAATTCCTAAAAATGACTGTTTTACGAGCGTGCGTTGAGCAGTTCCTACGCACGCTCGTAAGTTTGCGAAAATTCAATATTTTCACTCAAGATTTTCAACATTGCCATTTTACCACACCTCCTTATGAGTAGTACAGCTGTCATTTTTCACATCTCACCCAAAACGTGTTTCCGCCCATGTAGTGCACAATGGTGCAGTCAGTGTGCGAAATCAATGTACGGGACAGATTAAGAAAATCACAGTGACACTGTTCATGAGCAGAGGTCTTAAAATGGCTATTTGGAAAATTTGGTGAACAAATTCCTAAAAATGACTGTTTTACGAGTGTGCGTTGCAGAGTTCCTATGCACGCTCGTAAGTTCGCAAATTTTCAATATTTTCACTCCAGATTTTCAACATTGTCATTTTACCACACCTCCTTATGAGAAGTTCAGTTGTCATTTTCACATCTGCCCACAACGCGGTTTCCTCGCTTCATGTAGCATAAATGGCGTAGTCGGTAAAGTAAATCAATGTATGGGACACGTTAAGAAAATCACAGTGACACTGTTCATGAGCAGAGGTCTTAAATGGCTATTTGGAAAATTTGGTGAACAAATTCTCAAAAATGACTGTTTTACTAGAAAGCGCTGTAGAGTTCCTATGCACGCTCGTAAGTTCGCAAATTTTCAATATTTTCACTCCAGATTTTCAACATTGCCATTTTACCACACCTCCTTATGAGCAGTTCAGTTGTCATTTTTCACATCTCGCCCACAACGTGTTTCTGCCTATGTAGCGCACAATGGCGTAGTCGGTGTGCGAAATCAATGTATGGGACACGTTAAGAAAATCACAGTGACACTGGTCATGAGCAGAGGTGTTAAAATGGCTATGTTGAAAATTTGGTGAAAAAATTCCCAAAAATGACTGTTTTAGGAGCGCACGTTGCGCAGTTCCTACGCACGCTGACAAGTTTGCGAATTTGTAATATTTGCACACCAGATTTTCAACAGTGCCATTTTACCGTACTTCCTTATGAGCAGTGCAGCTACCATTTTTCACATCTCACCCAAAATGTGTTTACGCACATGTAGCGCACAATGGTACAGTCGGTGTGCGAAAACAATGTTTGGGACAGATTAAGAAAATCACAGTGACACTGGTCATGAGCAGAGGTCTTAAAATGGCTATGTTGAAAATTTGGTGACAAAACTCCATAAAATGACTGTGTTACAAGTGAGCATTGCGCAGTTTCCACGCACCCTTGCAGGTTCATGAATTTGTAATATTTTCAGTCCAGATTTTCACCAGTGGCATTTTTCAGCACCTCCTTATGAACAGTACAGCTGTCATTTTCCACAACATGGCCGAAATGTGTTTTCACACTTTCAGTGCAGAGATGCGTGGCCGCTGTGGGAAATCATTGTTCAGGACAGATAAAGAAAATCACACTGACACTGTTCATGATCGGAGGTCCCAAAATGCCTGTGTTAACAATCTGCTGTAAAAAAATCCCCAAACTAGTTACATTACGGGTGTGCGTTGCACAGTTTCTACGCACGCTTGTGACTTCACCAGTTTTTTAAGATTTTCACAACAGATTTTCAACATTGCCATTTTTTACACCTCCCCATGAACAGTACCGCTGTCATTTTTCACATCCTGTTCAGAATGTGTTTTTGCACCTGTGGTGCCAAATGCCATAGTCGCTTTGCAAAAGCAGTTTTCGGCTAACAAACTGATATTGCCACTGTTCATGAGGTAGGGGTCACAAAAAAACCATGTTGAAAATTTGGAGTGAAAATACCAACGAATGCCTGAGGCGTTAGGGTTTCCGACCATAACGCCCCACCCTATAGAGTATGACAGGCATCAGGGGTGTGACTTGGGATTCTTGCCTGTCATGCTCATACCATTCCACCCCCACCCACACCCTGCATCCAGTGAGAGGCATCAAGGTGTGCCTCGGACTCTTTGGGCCCAAACTTCACCCCATTCTCTTATACCGCACCCATCTCACCGTATTTCCTGATGGAATGGGGTGCGCATAAGGGCCAAAGGCCCCAAGGCACACCGTGACACTTGTCAGTGTCTACAGGGTAGGGTGTGGTGAAATGGCATGTTCGATATGCCTGACGACCCAAAGGCACACCCCAATGCCTGCCACTCTCTGCCGGGTGGTGGTGGGGTTGGCTTCAGTTCAATACTTCGCTGCCATTCCTATTATGCAGCTCTGTAACTTCTACACTACCAATGCCAGTGCCGTCAAGCAAACATTCGGCATTGACAAATGCTTGTTAGGATTGTCATGTATATGTGTTACAAAAGTTTATACATGCAAATAGTTAAAATAAAAAAAAAATTCATAATTAGACTATAACAATTAAAACTCAAAGCTAATAATTTAAATAGATGTTAAGGTCTTTGCTCGGTGACTGGCCTGGAAGCACTGGAGAGAACTATACCACTCGCTACACTGATGACCTATGTCTAGGAATGGACCAAGGTCACTAGGGCCTTACTGGGACAAGGCGGATTGAATGTCCCAAGGAAAGCTCTCCTTCACTGGGGAGAGCATAACACTGCCTCCTGCTACCAGCCTGCTGCCCAGTGGAAGCCAGGTGAAAGCACAATGACAAAGCATACTTGGGGGAGGGTTCACCTTCGGATGCTGAATGGTGGTCATTGTGTAGAAAACACTAGGGAGACAAAATGTCCAACTGCGGCTGGAGGATGCCCCATCCTCTGCAGGTCCCACAGCACCAGCTAGGCACCTCCTCTCAGCGAAGCATGAGGGGAACACATACTTGGAGGAGGGTCCACCTTCAGATGCTTATTGACAGCCCTTGGGTAAAAAACCCTTGGAGGAAAAACTCCAAACCGTGGTTTGATGATGCCTGGTCTTCCACAGGTCCCGCAGCATCAACTAGCTTACTGTCTTCATTGAGTTTTTTCATAAACTAATAGAATTCAACTACATACTTGATCTGAGATGATAAGACTACAAGCAAGAAGTTGCATTATGCCAGAATTTGTGCAAGACATATTTGTGATATTACATTACTGAGGGTACAATCGGATAGTTTCAGAACTCTGAATGGATGTTGTCTTACATGTTTTGCAAAACCCACATGATGGAATGTATTTGAGAAACTAAAACACGGTGCACTTTTGTTTTCGTGGAATCTTTTTTCAGTAAACTATAGCTGAAAAAAAGAAAACATGGGCAAATAAAAAAAAAACAATCACTAAACGATAAAAGAGGCATAAAATATATTCATTAAAATATTACTGAGATAATGTCAATAGCCCCTCCGCAGATGGTTCTGTCAGTCATTAGTCTTTCTAAAGACAGTAGAGCACCTGGGTCTTTTTGTTTTGTAATATTTGGCTGGCAATGAGGAGTAGGGGAGATGCACGCCAGTAAGTCCTGGTTTGTGGAGACGATATTTAGTGAGGCACTAATGTCTATTTATTGCCCCTCTGAACCATCAGATATTGAATATGTCCCAACAGTTTACCTGTTTCATGTTTCATAAATGTGACTAATTTACCTTTGATTTCTGTTGACTAGAGGAATGAGATAGGTGTGCCCCTTGTGCCCATATCTGTTTGTGCTCTATATGAAGCATTTTTCCCACTATCTTTGATGGCAGCAAGACATTGCAGGGTTGTCCATATGAGGCTACATGCATGAAGTGACTTTCCATGCAGACAACCTTCTGCTGCACAACCCTAACCTGGTGCAGTCACTCCCAAGTCTAATGTGCTGTCTCATGACCATAGACCCGATGGTGGGCTACCGTATCAATGGAGGCAAGACAGAAGTCCTCCAGTTAGGTTTCACCCCGAAGCCCAAATCACACAGCTCTACCCTCTGGCATTCCCAGGCCATTCAATACTGCCCCAGGTGCGGCGCCCACTCAGCCGTCTCTGTAGCATGACTTTGCTCTCTCACTGGCAGCTAATTTCAGGCTCCTCTGTTTTTTTTTTTTTAAATAAAGAGGGCCCTGCTGTGCTTTGAAATAGAAACAATGGCTTGTGGCATCCAATCTGTGACTGCTGGCAACGTTGCTGTTGCCTTCCCATTCCACTTCAGCCTCAGTATGGAGTCAGGTCCAAGCTTGAGCTCTGTTTCGGCTTGACTTAGTGGCTCTGTAGGGACCCTCCACTGCAGGCACAGTTGCACCCTTGCAAACAGAGCACAGTGGCATTCCCTGCCCAGACTGACTCCTCCAGCTCACAGGTGCTGGCAGTGAGAAACACAAAAGGGCAGCAGCCTGGGATGGAAACAACCTTTCCCAGGCCCACTAGCCCACCAGGAATCCCTTTGAAAACACAGGTTCTACCAGTCTTATAGGCATTTGTACCACAAGCAACTGGCACCAGTAATTGCATTAAACACACAGGTCTCACACAACCACAGGGACCCCCTAGCCCTAGTCCCTGGGGGCAGCCAAATTAAAAGCAAGCACCTGTCGTCATGGGGGGGGGGGGCAAGTTGACCCCACAATTGAACTTTGTTTCTTTTCTCTCCCTACTATCCTGTTTCTTCCTATTATATTTTCTTTAATTCTCTCTTTTGTTGTATTTTCCATGCCTTTTTCTGACTGAGATTATTCTAGATGAAGCAAACTGATCTATTTTTCCTTTATTTAGCAGGTCTGAGTGGACACCACACCTTCCCCTATCAGATAAGTATATTTTTATTCCCTACACTTTTTTTTAGCAAGCTTAAAGGGGCACAGTCAACCCCTTTTGCATCATATTATTTTATTTATTTTTTTACCAGGAGAGAGATACTAAGCTGAAAACTTGTTTCCAGGCGGGACCTGGGAGCACAAGGAAGTTAAGTGACTTGCTCAGGGTCACACATTATGCAAGTGGGGGCTGTGGGATTCAAACTCAGGTCTTCAGATTTCAGCTCAGAGCCTTAAACCACTACGCTATACTGCCTCCTCAATTATTATTTCTAGTTAAAAACACACATTTTACTACTACTTACATTCTCTAAAATTCATTGATGTTATTCTTTGTGAAATCTGCTCATTGCTTAGTAGAACTAAAATGCATGCTAGTGTATATACCCAACCTTGTTTTGTTTCAAATCCTTGATCTACTCCTACTGCATACTTCAGGAACATTAGAAACACCCCCAAGCAGTGCAGCCAGTCATGATGCAATAGTCTCCTCTATGCCCAATGCATAATTAGTAGCCACACTGTGTTGGGAGTGTTCTCAAGTCCAGGAAAGATGTAATGGGAGTTTACCAGGATTGTAAACGACCATGTCTTTCTGTGGTAACACCAGTATGGTGGGCAGTCCATTTTTCACTTTTTAAAAGAAAAAAAATGATCAGACTCAAATTACCAGTTACAACAGTAGTCTCTACAGAATGTGAACAATCAATCACATGTTTTTTTAAACTAGGGACTCATTGAGGGCTAAGAGGGTTGCCAGTGTCCCTTTAAGGTTAAGATCTGTGGATACCTCATGATGTCTCGCCTTTACTTTGTTTTACTGGTATGTTGGTAGACGAGGGGGGCCCTCCATCAAGGATAAAGATCCATGCTGTGGAACTATCTACAGGAGAGTAAATTAGAAATTACTGTATTTTTTTTTTTACCTCAGATGAGGACACTGGATCTACAGTATAACAGAGCAACAGCACCTGTTATAACAAGAGTGGTAATACCTTCCTAACTTCACTGTAGCATCATCTCTCATGAGTTATGGCTCTTAGATGAGTTATGCCTCTTGGGAGGCAGTATAGTGTAGTGGTTAAGAGCACTGAACTGCAAACATGGAAACCTGGGTTTGAATCCCACAGCCACCACTTGTATACCATGTGACTGTAAGCAAGTCACCTAATTTCTCTGTGATCCCAGGATGCACTTGGGAACAAACCTTGACTTAATATGTCTTTTCTGGCCAGAAATTGTAAAATAAAAAAAATTACAACTCACTTATGGAGATTAATGTATTATTTGACTAGAACACATTCTGTATTCCCTACATATCTTTACTGCAGTAGGTTTGATAAAGACCGGAACAGGCAAACAGAGAGACTGATACTGCATTATTTTGGGAGAGCAGTGGCACATTTGATCACATGACTGACAATGCTAAATTTTCTCTTCAGCCACTGTTATATTACATTTTGTACGAGCAGGCAAAAACTGCACTGAATCAGTGCAAGCTCTACATATTAACATAAACTATGACTTGATTCACAGGAGTTAAATATGGAAAGAGCCATAAACACCTGCAGCATATTCAAATCTGAACCAAGAGGCATTCAATAGATGGTGTCTCCTAATCCAATTTCTGTTTGGCAGGCAAGTAGCTGTGGAAATAATTTTATAGCTGACGGTTCTCATCTTTATAATAATAGAAGCAAACATCCATCAAGATGTCCTCTTATGAGACACAGTCATCTGTACAGGTTTCACTGAATATATTAATGTAAGAGAGGGCACCGTGTGGAAGCCAGATCTTAGGCTTGTCAATAATAAACTAAGAGGGCTAGATCCTTGTGTATTAAGAGCAATTGTAATTCTAAAACAGTAAAGCTTCAAACAATCTGTCAATTTATGTGCCACTAGGCCGCCATTAGTAGTTTGATGAGATCCGTCTGGAGAAATGTCAGTATCTCCCTAAAATTGATCTCTTTGCCTTGAACTGGCATACTAATGATAATGCAGATGCGGACGCTTAAGGCAAAGCCACGAACTGAAATACTGATGCATGGCAGCATGGTCAGCAGAGTGATCAGTACGAGTCAACAATTTCATAAATCTCCTGACACACCAACAGCTTGATTGTCAACCAAAGTAAAATTGCAATTACGACTGTTCAGCTCTCTTCGGGTTCTCTGCATTTCCTTAAAGCATATGGCAGCCACACTCAGTTTAAAAGCACTACCTGTAGAGCCCAAGTTACAATTAATAACCAAATCGCCATACCACTGGACAGTACAAATAACTTGGTAGCCAAATGTGTACATTCTCTAGCCCACCCAGAGTTAGTCGCAAGGATGCAATATAGGAGTCTTGCTCTGTTACAGTAATTGGGAAGGAAGATGGAGGTTTAACATGTACACCAACACATATTTCACATGTTATCTCTTTTCTTGTCACCGGATGACTCCATTTCTATTGTATATCCTTAGGAGATATAAACTTCAGTTTCAGGGGACTTTGACCGTTAATAACTTTCCCCAGACACTATCTCAGGAGCTTCCTTTTGGAGCAATATTAAAGTGCTGAGAACATGGGACCAGATTTTAGCATGTGTCCAGGGTTAGTTTCAAACAAGTTGCACTGGCTCCAGTCATTGTCCCAGTATTGTGGATGTGAAAAGCTGGGAATCTGACAGTAAACAGTTTTGTGTCCATCAGTGGACATGGGTTGCTAGAGACTAAGTCCCCTTCAATTTCATTTTGTGGCTAAGTAGACAGTAACTATTGGCATATGTGCCTCAGTCGGATACATGTGGTTGGAAATCACAGCCAGCTGTTGCAAGTTGGTGGGATTTTGAAAACAGCGCTCACAGCATCTAAGCAGCTGATAGATGCAGTGAGTCTTGTGGGACATACAGTAGTCATATTGCCTTCATGCAGCATTTTCAAATTCCGGCCTATTATTTAACAGAACCCATTTATACCATGCATCTCTATAATGTAACTCTGAATAACCATAAAAACTCTCAGGAAACCAACCAGTAAAAGTAGTTTAGAAGAAAACCAAAATCCTGCGCTTCCACTCCAAACAAGGTTTTGAAGCTATGTTAAAGAGCAACTGATGCGCCTATGAAAACTTCAGATAACAAGATATTTAAACAAAATATAATAACTGGTCAGCAATTTTTCCCATAGGCCGACCGAGTTATTATTTGCCATTATAACCCATGGGTTATAACGGCGAGCACGCACCGAGTCATTCTAAAAACAGCCACTCCCTGATTGGCTGTTTATTTTCTCCTGGGCAGGCTAATCAGTTTTAGAAACATGGCGGCTCCTTATCCCATGTAGTAAGGAGCCACCAGATTGAGAGTCCTCGTAGCTATTTCTTTCTCAAAATAGTACTTGCATGTTCAAAATATAAAAAAACCAAAAAATCTACCTGGTTGATCCTGCCATTTGGAAGCTGCAGCGGACTACTGCCGGCAGGAACTTCTCTGATGTGCTCACTGAGGTAAGCGGATCACTATCGCGATCTAAGTGTAGAAGTCTGGGAAAAACTAAAAGCCAAATGAAATAAAAAAAAAAAAACACAACAAAAAAAGCAGCTCTACAGAAAAAGGCTCTGTGAGAAAGAGGCAGTGTTTGTGTGTGTGTGTGTGTGTGTGTGTGTGTGTGTATGTCTCTGTGAGTGACACTCAGCAGCACAATTCAGTCTGGCAAAAAATTGCTGACCAGCAATTATAAAAAATAACAGATTAGGAAATGTGTCAAACTTCAATATAATGGTTGCCCTCATTGTGGGATGTTTTAATACACCCCTTGGGCTTCGCCCTCGAGGTTTATTTAGCATCCCACACCTCAGGCATCCATTAAATTCTCGTAACACACACTTCCCCATCCATTATTGTATATACAATTTATCATTTTAATATTTCCTGCAGGGAGGCGTAAACCTCCCCCACAAACTGAAGCAACAGCAAGAAAGGGTCTGAGGGGAGGAAACTCCCTCAGGGCACAAGTTAAAGGCAGCAGAAGCTTAGTAGGGGACAGGAGGGACATAAACAGAAGAGGTGAAAATGGAAGGGTTAAGAAGGCAAGACATGAAGAGGGCAGTGAGAGGGGAGGGGGAAGGGGAGAGAGGGAAGTTTCAAGCAACAACAGCAGGAAGAAGGGTTAGAGGAAGAGTAGGAGCCAGGTCTGGAGAGTCTTGTGTGACAGTTCAAGGAGTCTTGAAAATAAAATTCCAGGCCTGGAGACCATCGTGGCAAAGGCAGATCTGGATCTTGTCATCGTTACTGAGTCGTATTGCACAAGGAGCCATGACTGGGACATGGCCATACCAGGCTACACTTCGTTCAGGAAGGGCAGGGAGGGGAGGAAGGCTGGAGGGGTTGTGCTATATGTAGAGTTGTCTGAAAAAACTCCATCATGAATTTGCATGAAAGAGACTTTCACTTCGTGAAAATTCAGAAATCATTGCGGTGACTTTCCTGGAAATTCTGACTTAGAACGGCAGAATAAATGTGCGAACTGCAGATTAATGTATTGAACTGCAGAACAAAATTCCTCAGAACTAATCACTATCAGAGATCACTTCTCCGAAATTTCTTTTGACAGTTTAATACATTAATCCACAATTCATACATGCATTCCACGGTTCAGTGAGTCACTGAACTGTGGAATGAAAGCATGAATTGTGAATTGCCAGCCTCGTGTTAATTTAATGTGTAAGCTCCCTCTGAAAGTTTACGAGTAAAAAAAGGGTTAACTCCCGGTGCCATCTGGAACCATCTGCAGGTGGGCTGCTTGGTTGTGTGGGGGATACAAATTGGGGGGGATTGGTATGAAAAGGGAGTCCGGTCTGTGAGAGGGACTGTGGTTCAGGTCCAGGGTGGGGTGATTGCCACCTCGGCCCCCCACTGTCTGCAGTGCGGTAGCATCAGGGAGTGCGAGTATGGCTTGTTCCAGGAGAGAGAATGGCAGAAGCAGATAAGTTTTCTGGAGAGAGAGCTCATGCATGCCGCAGAAAGAGATGAGGTGGCGGGGCAGTGATGAGAGCCTGCCCTGTCCCTCCCCTGTGATAGTAAGATGGCACCAGGGAGGGTCAATTGTGGAGCAGGTGGGAATGGGCAAATAGCATCAGAAGCCCAGTCACAAGTCTCTGCGAGCAGCTCCTTGTATGGTAGTCCCTGCCATGTGTCTGCAGGGCCTATCATGTCATCTGCAATCATGGTGACCCACGGCTGAGAGAGGGAGTCAGTCCTGGAGTGTTGGCCAAGGAACGTTGCAGCAAGTGCACTCTGCAGCGTTTCAAGCCCCAGTAGTGCCAGTCCCAATCCGTGGCTGAAAAGTAGTAGGGTTCACTCTGGCAGGCTGGCACTGATGGGACCTGTCTAGATCAGCATCTAAGTTTGTGCAGGAGGGAAGAAGGGGAGCAGTGAAGTAGCTAAAAACTGAACCAAGGCCACCAGAATAATGGAAGCCTGATTCAGCTCCGAAGATAAGCTAATGGGAGATCTTCACAATCAAAAGTGCACCACTGTGTGAGGCACTTGTGTGTCTTGGAATCAGTTTCTTCCCCCATGTTATCCCATGATTCATGGAGTGGCTTTGTGATCTGCCCCACTGAATTGAATCAAGTTGTGAGCTTTTATTCTTGGTATGGACAATGGACATATTTATTGAATTGCTTTTTGGGACTAACCTCTTTCCTCCCTTTTAGTGCAGTGCCCTTTGAAATATTGGGCACCCCAAGAAGATCAGTGAACCAGGTAAACATAGCCATTCTGGTGTAGTGTCTGCTGTGTAGTTGCCCCCTCCGCTCAGACATTCCATCATACCCCTAGACATTGGGAGGGGGAGGCTACAATGTGGGGGCTTGTCCGGGATGCTGTTTGGAGGGGGGGCCCATTTGCCTGTGCTGTATTTGGGTGCTTCAGCTGGGAGAATACTGGATGCCCAGATGGGACTGGACTTCAGCACTTTGAGCCTGCCATTACTGACCTGTGGAATTTTGTGCCTTCTGGGGAGCGGCACCTGGGAGCCTGGCCTATGGGAAGTTCAGTAACTGCATGTGAGGGTATGCTAATTCCCCCTGGTGCATCTGTGATTGGCCATGGAGACTGGTTGCTGGGGAGAGGACTGAGACAGAGGATAGAGGTTACGGCTGCTGATAGAGTGGAGGAAAAAGAGCGAGAGGAGTAGAAAACTGCACAGCTCGGGTTTGTGTGAGATAAAGTGCAAGAGAAAGGGAGCAACAGCTTTATCTGCATCCAAAAAATGGCACAAGCACCAGCACTGTCATCCAATGAGGTGACTGTCCCCACTGTCATGTTCCATGGCTCTGGGAGACAGTGGAGGCACTAACCACCAAAGACCAGTGCATCATCTATGGTTAAAGGCCCAGGTGTTATGGAGCTACCCATATGCCCAATGGGTTCCAGTGGAGCTGCTAAGGCCGCTGAAGCTTTGCCACCCTACATGCCTTTGCAGAGTTGGCCTAGACTGTTCATTTTGCACAGTTCTGTTATCGAAACTCCTGTTGGCAGAGGGAGAGGTCTTTGGCGTGCAGCCAAGTTATAGAAGCTGCTACCCACAGACTCTGGTACTGCACCAAAAGAGCAATCTAAGGCCCAAAAGGCAAGGGGCCGCTAGATGTTAAAGTTGAGAAGGTGGTTGAGGAAGGATGAGCAGCTCGGAGTCAGATCCTTGGGAGGAAGAAAAGGAGCTGGGGACTATCATGACCAGTCTGGGAAGTAAGCTGACCTTTCATGACCAGATCATAGAAAGAGACATACCTAAACTGTATGAGTCACCTATATTTAGATTACCTTGTAAGGCTCCCACCCTGCCTGAGGCATTCCGCCAGCAAAGAGAGAAACTGGATCAGCTCAGACCCACTGACCCTAGGATCTTCACCTACTGAACCAGAGTGTGGTCCCCAGATGGACAGGCTCCCTGGACCAGTGTACACAGCATCCCAGACTGATTCCAAGCTGAGAGATTCATTCAGTGCCATATCCGTAAGGAGGATCCTGGACATTGTTATCCTCATCTTCCCAAGCCCCTTTGTGACACAATAGAGGAAAACTGTGCCAACTGGGTTTTACACCCCATTTTGGATAAAGTGTACACCAAGTGCCACCTTAGCTCCTCAGGTGCTGGATGACTTCAAGAAGCCCAACATCATCTGCATGCCATGTGTGATATGCATGACTATGCAGGAATCACCTTGTTTAAAACATTTGCTGTCATCCAAGGCATTGAAATGAAGTGCATGAAATATTATGTGATCAGTCAGGATTCTTTTGGAGAGGAGGTGACCAAGCAAGACCCCAAGTTTTACATAGAGGAATAGACGATGATGGCTGATAAGGGCACTCAGGCCCACTGTGTCTGCCCTGTTCTATCTCTATTGTGACCCAGTGAATCCAAAGGTTTGCCTACTGGCCACTCTCTTATCAATTTTAGGTTTCCTACGATTCCTTACTATGCTCATGGAGGCCGCAAGTCATAGGTCGGGCTCCCAATAAGACCCACCAGATCTGCAGGACTGTTACTGTCTGTCATCTTGAAAGGCCCCCCATATGGACATTAAATAAGGACTGCTGAGCCCACCGGAAATCTGGTGAGACCAACCCTTTTTGTTCTTAGTTATTGTTCTAGTGTTCTTGTTGCCTGTTACTAATTAATAGGGTTGGGTCTTCCAAGCTGGACTTAAGGGGGACTTATAGTTTAATTAAACAGCAGCCAAGAGACTGTGCATCTGGAAAAACTCAGACTTTTTGATAGAGATTGAGCACTATGGTGCTGGTGAAAACAAGAGAAGGGGGTGTACAAGAGTGTGTGTGTGTGTGTGTGTGTGTGTAGTAGTGTGTGTTAATCAGTCCTGCAACTTGCCTTTTCTTTTTTTTGAATTTAATATACTTTATTGAAATTTTAGCAAAGAACAAACATCAACAAGCAATCACCATAGAACAAAGCAACAGTAACATATCCAACAAAAAAGTACACAACAAACATCCAAGTACTACCTCCCCTCCAACAACAATGTTCCACCACAACCCCCCTCACCCTCATCCCCCCCTTACCCACGGAGAACCTAGAAACTCAAGCACAAAGGTCTACCCAAGAAAGATAAGAGTTTCAATAAGATAAGGGAGGACAAAGGTCTACCAGTGCAATTGGAGCCCATAGACCCAAATCCAGGGGATCCGTATGAATTCCCTACACATATAATCCCGACAACAAAAATCCCATCACCGGAATCCCATCAGCTCAGATGCCCGACAGTGTAATTGACCGTCTTCAAAATGCCGAGATATGCAACTGTCATGTCAAGCCCGACTATCTTTCTACAGAGATT
This sequence comes from Neoceratodus forsteri, assembly GCA_016271365.2. Lineage (NCBI taxonomy): Eukaryota > Metazoa > Chordata > Ceratodontiformes > Ceratodontidae > Neoceratodus > Neoceratodus forsteri. The sequence continues at coordinate 40,040,322 of CM028134.1, forward strand.
TCTCTAAAAGAGTCGTGGAGAGAAGGAAGACCTTTGACTGTTTGGGTTTTGGCTAAAATGCAAGGGCTTCATTGTTTCCTGCTGCTCTAAAGATTTCTGTGGATAATCGCTCCTAATTATTTACTAAACCGGAAGAGGCACACCACTCTTTAAAACAACAGACTTGAATCAACAAGTGTCGAGGAAGGCAAGAGAAGTCCCGGCACTGGCAGTGGAAGAGGGAGACTTGCACCAAGGAGAAGACACCATAGACTGATTACTGAGAGCCAGTGGACTTGGGCTTCTATTCTTCATATCTATTGAACAGCTTTAAAATCTTAGGTAATTGTTGAGGATGGGGGAATTATTCTGAAAGTGAAGTAGGGTTTGGGATTATAACCATAGATGGTACTGGAAGGGGTTTTGGGACTTCTTAAAGTTTTTTTTCAGTCCACTTTGCTCATGCTCAATCAAGGTAGGGGCACAAGTCTGATCAGGACATGGGCAACCCCATCGGTTGTGCATTGTGCTAGCGGATTTTGGGATCAAGGGTATTGGTTTCTGGGCTTCCTCTCTCGGCTGATGGGAGGGTACCCCTGCTGCTGGTTCCTCCAAAATTCTTATTTGGCTCTAGGGTTGATGGTCATGAGTTAGACTGCGGGATCCAGATGGTGAACAGAGTTGTAGGGACATGGGTTCAGGGCATATTTTAACCCCGATCACAGCTCCCTTCTTATGGAAGTGCATAGTCGCGCTTCCTGAACTAGTCACTGGGAAGGATATGGGTGGGGAGGGCAGCAGTGGCGCTGAGATCTTTTTATCCTGATACTTTCTTTTTATCTCAGGAGAGTCAAATAGCCTCCTTTCGCTATGCTGCCCTACACTGCTTCAGGGCAGCTTTTAAACCATAAGCATTTAGAACTCTGGATGATAAGCTCCTAATACTTTCTCTAATGAAGAGGGGCATGGATTGTGTTTTCCCTGGGAAGGGGAGGTATTTTTTTCTGTGTGACTGTGGGATTGTAGACATCTTAAGGGAATTTTCAGCTGGGCGTGACTGGGTTGCATTTATCTGCATTTACAGCATATGTCAGGATTTTTGATGACGGGCAATGAAATTGTCAGGCACATGCAGTAATATGTTGGGATTCTGGGGATGGGATTTTATCTCTCGGGAATTTATTAGTCGGGATTTAGTACCTAACCCAAATCCAGGTGACTGTTGTGAACTAGTAGACAGAAAAAGGGCAAAAAAACTGAGGATATTGCTATAGTCCAATACACTGCTCAAGGTCCAGATTGAAGTGAAAACAGAGCATGGAATTTGTTCCATTTCTTAGTGTATCCAGACAGCTGACCATGGAGGCTAGCTATCATCTTCTCAAGAAGAAGATTGGCCAGGAGTTCATTCAGCCATTCAGGATATGAGAAGGTCAGTTGATCCTTCCTATGGTGTAATACCACATGCTTCACTGATAAAGAGATTATGGACATATAATATTGCCTTTCTTTAACACTAATTTGCAAGTAATCCCCCACCAGACAGATTCCTGGAGTAAATAAATTCTCCAAACCTAAAAGGGGGTCCACTTTCTGACTAACCTTTTCCCAGAGAGAAGAAACCTTAGGGCAGTCCCAGAGGATATGAAGCAATGACCCAGTCTCTTGTTCACACCTGGTACATAGGGAGGAAGAAAAAATTACTCACCTTAGTAATGTTGTTTCTTCTAATGGAGTCTTGCTATATTATGACATATGCAGTGAGTCCCAACCTTCGAACTGCTCCGGAGGTGAAAGAGTTAACTTTCCATGCCAGGCATGGAACGCTGAGCTCGAGCTCGGTTGAAAACTCTGTCTGTTGTTCTTCAAACTCAAACTGCTGAGATCTTTACGAGTTAAACTCACTAAGGTCCTGTGTGGAAGCTGTAAACCTACACTAGCCAACTGGCTACTAAATATAACAACACATGTTTTGGTCCCAAAACAAAGACTCAAGTCAGGAGACCCAAAAAATGAAAAACACAACACCCAATCACCCCAAAAAGGAGGGGTGAAAAAACAAGGTGGGCATCTACTAAGTGCCAACACTGCACTGCCCAGCCACATCCCAAAAGCAGAGGTTCTGAGAGGGGCAGGGGAGGGAGGTCATAATACAGCAAGACTCCATTAGAAGAAACAACATTACTAAGGTGAGTAATTTTTTCTTCAAACAACATGAAGTCTTGCTATATTATGACATATGCAGACTACACAGCAGTACCTCCATGGAGGAGGGACAGAACCTACTTAGGAAATAGGCTCTGAAGCACAGCTGTGCCAAACCGAGCATCACTCCTAGCCCGGATGTCCAGGGAGTAATGCTTGGTAAAAGTGTGAACTGTTTTCCAGGTAGCTGCTTGACATATCTTTAGGATAGGAATGTCCCTGGCAGCAGCCAGAGATGCAGCTGTACCTCTGGTACAATGAGCCCTCAGGCCTGGGACGTCACGTGATGTGCTAAGTCGGGCTAGACATCCTCCGTAGCGCTCCTAGGCCCCAGCTATAAAATTGGTCTTTCTCCTTCGAGAATTTGCCCGTGGGTGAGTGCTTTTGGTGCACTGGTCAGTGCTAACCGTGACAGTATTTAGAATGATAGCATGGATAATAGTTCGATCACATGCAGGCCCCTGTACTTGCGTTGGTATGCGCTACAGCGAGCTGGTGGACTGAGGCTGGGAGTAGCGATGAAGCCCGAACTGTGGAGCTCTCTGGCAGATCACCAGCAACTAAGAGGCCTAAGTCACAATCCCCCACATTTAAGGATACCGAGGAAGATTTAAACGGTGGAGGGGCAATGTCTCAGTTCAGTGAGGATCTGCAGGATATCAAGAGGCTTTTACAGGGTCTTGTGGCAGATTTTGCAACTGTGAAGCCTGCACTCCAATCTTTGGCACAGCGTATGGGGGACGCCGAGGCAAGGATAGCCTCTCAGGAGAGAAAATCAGCGGTGCTGGAGCAGGAGTTATCCACAGCTAAAAAGTTAATTAAGAAGCTAGAGGATCTTATTGAAGATCAGGAGTCCCATAGCAGGAGAAACAATCTGATATTGGCTGGGCTGCCAGAAAGATCGGAAGGGGCAGACTGTGTTTCTTTCATCCAGGACTTGCTTTTAAAGCTGTTGGGCCAGTCGCCTTTGGGGACTCATACAACTAGAAGGCTCACAGAGCATTGGAAATACCCCGCCAGGTGCGCTAGTGCAGGTGATCATTATCACATTCTTAACTTTAAGGAGAAGATGCATGTGCTGGGGAAGGCTAGACAGCACAAAGCCCTCCAATGGAACGGAGCAACTCTTTGGATGTTCCAGGATCAAACTCCTTCCGTTAGAGAAAAGCAGAGGGAGTATGCTGACATAAAGAAAAAGCTCTATATGGGGGGCATTAAATTTCATCTGCAGTATCCAGCAACTCTTATGGTGAGACTGCAATCAGGCGAAAAACCATTCCTGATGGCGAGGGATGCATTGGAATGTTTGCACACTGAACTTCCCAACTTATTCAAACCTCAGACTTGAGGTGGACTATTTTGTTACAGTTTTGATTCAGGGCCTGTTTTATAGGTGGACCTTCACTATATGGACCCTATAGGTGCATATATTCTGTGTATTTAAGGCCATTAGATGTATAATTTCTTATTGGCATATTATTTTGGACTGGGACGTTGGTCTCCTCACTAAACCTGGTCTAGCTGTATAAGGGCAGCTCATAGGGCCGGGTTTTGGGGTCCCTGTGGAGCTGCTAGGCTTTTCAGAGAGGGTCTCAAGAATCTGGACTAGACCAGGTGACTCTACTGTATGGCACCCGATTATTATAGTTGAATTTTTCTTTCAGTGGTGCTGGATATGGTATTAACCAGAGTTATCTTCTCCTTGGAGAAGATTCTCCTAGGATTCTTTATGTTTGTTCTCTGGTGTCTTTAGTGTGGGGAGGGGTTCCCTCAATATTTATAAATGGCCTGCAGTGAGGGGACTAGGTAGATAGGGGGTTATGGGACAGGCAGACTCTCTGGGTAGTAGAGTCAGGTATTGTGGGTGGGAGATGCTTGGAGGAGGGCTCATCCATGACTGCCGAGATTTCAGGAGGTCGATCAAAGGATCGGGGATGGGGGGAAGGGTTTGGGGGGGAGGGATAGAGAGAGAGAGAGAGTCCATAGGGCGATTTATATAGGAGGGCAGAATGGGATGGTCTGGGTATTGAGCACACGGTATATCTCTGCTCCATCTTCCTTTTATTCTTTACCCCTTCCTTTCTTCCTTTCTCAAACAGAATGTCCTGTTTTAATATTACTTCTTGGAATGTTAAAGGACTTCGGGGTAGACGGAAGAGGATGGTAATTCTGAGGCACATCAAGCACTTGGGAGCACATATAGCTGCCCTACAAGAGACCCATCTCTTGACGGAGGAACTAAGCTGTCTTAAGAAGTTGTGGGTGGGCCAGGTTTATGGGCAGGGTAGGGAAAAGGCGTCAGGAGGGGTGGCGATTTTAATAAGTAGTAATTGTCCTTTTAGGGTTGACCAAGTGTTATTAAGAGAGGACGGTAGGGGGCTGTACCTGGTGGGGTTCTAGCCAGGAAGGCAGTGCGCTGGCTTCTATCTATGGTCCCACTCCATCCGCTGAAGATTTTGCCTCAATTGAAGAGATTTATCTGCATTATCCACTGATTCTCTTATCCTGGCTGGGGATTGGAACATTTGCATCAGCAATCTAGATGACAGGAAGCCCCCATCTGCTAGGCCCCAAGTAAGGCTCAGATTGCTCTGAGGAGGGTGATGGAGGCAACTGCTTTGGTAGACCCAAGTAAAACTCACTCGAGGAAGGCAGTGTTACGACCTTTTTCTCGCAGCCCATAAAATTCATTCTCGGATTGATTTTTCTTGGTCAGTGGCTCCATTCTCAGGGAAGTGAAGGACCTTGCCACATGAGTCAGGGCCTCTGGATCACTCCCTATTTCTGTAGTGTGGGAACCATGTCGCATCCCCCTAAGCCAGTTAGATGGAGACTAAATGACTTGCTACTCTCTGAAACTACAATCCAGAATGAGTTGGATGAATCCCTGAAGGGATTCATTCAATCTCAACTACCATCTTTGCAGGACCAGAGACTGGCCTGGCCAATGTGCAAAATGCTATATGTAGGGGCAGTCCAGGATATTGCGGCTAAAAGGAACAGATTAAGGAAGGCAAGGAGGAATTCATTTTGGGGGCATTAGAATCTTTGTCCCCTCTAGAGGGTTCCTCAGGAGAAATTTATCTAGAACTTAAATCCTTACGAGGGGAGTGGGCGAATCTCTGTTATGGCAAGGTGGAATTTTGGCTAGAGAAGATTCAGGCCAAATATTTACTGCAGGAGGACGTCCCGGGTCGTCTGCTCATAGCTAGGGTTAGAGAGTGGGAAGCGAGTAGAACTATCACTTCGATATGGCATGATGGGAAATTGTTAACAGATTCTCAAGAGATGGCAGAAGCATTCGCATCCCATTTTTCTGACCTTTATGGGCTGGGTACGGTAGCGGGTGAGGAGGAAATTAACGCTTTCCTTGAGGGAGTGCCCCTTCCAGAGCTAGATGAAATCCAGGCCAGAGATTTGGCGACTCCTATTTTGGGCAGGGAAATACTGGAGGCGGTGCAATCTTTGCCATCAGGTAGAACCCCGGGCCCAGATGGTCTCACAGCTAAGTTTTACCAAACACATATTCAGGTTATTTTACCAATCCTATTGGAATTGTATAACACGATTATGCAAGAGGGGTTACCACACCCACGCTGCACCAGGCCTTTATATCTTTGATCCCCAAACCAGATAAGCCTAGAGACAGGATGGATAGCTATAGACCCATAGCTTTAATGAATCAAGACATAAAAATTTAATTAGAATTTTAGCTAATAGGATTCTGCGTATTGCCCCAAGTTTAATTAGTGAGGAACAGGTGGGATTTATGCCTGGGCGGGGGGCTCAGGATGCCCTCCGAAAGCTACACCATTTACTTAGTTATGCCCCGGACTCCCAACTTCCATTAGCTTTAATTTCTTTAGACGCAGAAAAGGCGTTCGATAGGGTTTCCCATGGTTTTCTTTTTGCTACAATGCGGAAGATGGGTTTTCCGGAAGGTCTACTGAGAGGCATTAAACACCTATATGCCATACCATCGGCTAGGGTTCTATGTAATGGGTATAGCTCTCGAGAAATAATGCTGAAAAATGGGACCAGACAGGGATGCCCTTTGTCACCAATATTATTTAATATTTATCTGGAACCACTCCTTAGAGCTATAAAGGAGATCAACTCATAAAGGGGGAGTGAGGTTGGGGAGAGAACTTAAACTTTCAGTTTTTGCGAGGACTGATATCTTGCTGCATCTCGAGGACCCAGCCTCTAGCTTTGAACGAGTAATGGCGGTAGATCAAGTTCTCGGATGTAGCAAATTACAATGAATCTAGCTAAAACCCAGGTCCTTCCACTGACCCTCATGTACACCAGGCAGATTTTGTTTTTCAAATCTACAGTGGAGGTCCGATGAGATCAAATATTTGGCATTCGGATTTTAGCTAATGGGGAAAAGGGGCTGAAGCAAATCTGGGAGGGTATTATCGGTAATCAAGGGTGACATTCTAAGATGGAACAAACTCCTTTGAACTTTATGGCCAGACTTGGCCTTATCAAAATGAACCTACTGCCTAGGTTACTTTATCCATTATATATGGCCCCTTACTACATTTCTGTTATGAAGTTTAAGGTTATTAAAAAGCTTCTATCGAATTTTTAGGAATTCTAAACCCCTAGGAAGAAATATGAGTTGTTATGTTTATCTCAATCAGGGGTGGGATTAAATTACGGATCTTCTATATACTATGTGGCGGGACAGATGGCCCTCATGCTCCGTGTGGGTTAGGCAGTCTGACGGGAAATATATACCCCAATGTGGCTGCAAATAGAGAGGCAAATGCTGAATGAGCGGGGTTTTCTCCCCAGAGGCAGTGCTATATTCCAATTTTGTAAAGGACTTTATCATGGGAAGAGGGAATCCAATTGGGAAATCTATGAGGGCGTGGTGGTCTTTCCGCACTCCAGCTCAGAGGAAAGCCCAGTTGAGGGCATGGGAGCAACCTTTGTCCAGCAATCCTACCTTTAAGTTGGGGGGGGCAGATGGTTAGTGTGAAATGGGCCTTGCAGGTGAGGGGTCTAAAAGTGAGGGACCTCATGCAAGGTACGGAGGTCTTGGCACCAATTCGTGGGTTGGGGCTGCCAGTATTTAAAGACTGCAACTTTCAAGTTTATTAGGAAAAGTGGAGAAAGCTGTTGGAGGGTTTGCAGAAGGGCCATTTACGTGGATTCTTTGAAAGGGTAGACCCAAGGGCAAATGCTCTTTCTCAGATTTACAGAGTGTTGGTGGAATTCAATGGTCCATCTTCCCCGATACGAATAGCGTACTGGGATGGAATATTTGCTCCCAAGAATCTTGCTTGGGATTCAATTTGGAAAACTACAGGTATATCTCAATACCTAAGTTCAGGATAATGCAACACTTTATTGTTTCCAATTTATACTTTACCATGGCAAAACTATGTGACAGGAAATTGGGACAGACGGACCTCTGCTTTAGATGTGGGTTGGGGACAGGAGACCTGTTACATGTGATGTGGGAGTGTTCCAAAATTTTCCCCTTATGGTCTGACATAAGGGATCGTATGGACCCAGTACTAAATTACTCAGATTATATCACGCCAGAGGTTTGTATCCTGGGGGATTTTTCGGGTATAAAGGGAACCTTACCTAAATTTCACCTAGCCTAATGTCTGCATTAGTGAAGCCTTCTTGGTTCAACATTGGAAAGATGATCAGGGTACAGCTACGGACAGTGGGTCCGTGACCTGCTGTCTTCCTTGGGCAGACTAAGGAGGCATCTCTGGGGTGAGGGAGCAGAGAATTGTATATCAAGAAGTGGGCTCCTCTGGAAGCAATTTATTTGCTACAGAGATTCACGCAGGTCTGTCTGTCACCTTCCTGAATAGCATGAATCTTATTTTTCTCAGGACATGAGGAAGGCAACTTTTTTTTTTTTCTCCTTCTCCTTATATTTTTTTTTTTGCTTTTTCTATGATGGTTGTGTAAGTGGGTTGGGGTATAGAAAACAAGTGACTCATGTGTAGATCAACTAAGACTGATTAGGTATGCCCTCTAGGGGATAGGCAGGGATGGGACTCTCTCTCTCTCTCTTTTTAGGGGTCATAGCGGGGCTCCATCTCGGATTTAATCTAGGGATCATACTAGATCTCTGTCAGGGGTTGATAATTCAAGAAATTGTAACTCTGTTGATATAGTGGAATCTGCTCCTTTACGGGTTTCTTCCTTTTTCTTTTATTAAATTTCTCTTTCAGCTTTATTTATACTGAATGTCAACGGCTCTCAATTTATATGCCTAGACTGTACATTTGGTGACATTTTGCTAGTTGGGAGTTTGAGTGATAGTTTAGATACAGGAGTTTCCAACCCACTAATTTACTATTACGAGATGGACTCCTGCTATGTTGGTAGATATGGGTCTGTACATAGTTCATACAGTCAGTTTTGGCCTGTATACCCTGGCTTGTCCAGGTTTTGTATGTTTGTTGTTATTAGTTTTTTCTTTTCCTTTTCTTTTCTTTGTTGCTGTGGACCATTGTTCTAAAATCAATAAAGATCTGTTGAACAAAAAAAAATGAGCCCTCAGGCCTGAGGGAGGAACCTTACCCAGTTTTTCATAACAAAATTGATACAAGAGACAATCCACCTGGCAATGGATCTTTTAGTGGCAGGTTTCCCTTTACCAACCTCACCATAAGTGAGAACAGTTGAGGGAGTCAAACCTGTGACCCTTGGTACGTTCTATGTAGTAACTAAGGGCTCTTGACATCTAAACTGTGCAGTCTCCTCTCGCCAGAGGAGGAATGGTCAGTGAAGTACACAGGGAGAGACATAGATTGATTAAGGTGGAAGTCTGAAACCACCTTAGGCAAGAACTTTCTGTTAGTCCTGAGGACCACCTTATTCCTATGAAAGGAGATAAAATCAGGCTCCACTGACAATGCTTGTAATTCACTTATGCGCCTAGCAGAAGTGATGGCTACCAAAAACACAGTTTTCCAAGTCAAGTACTTAAGCTCTGCTGAAGACAAGGGCTTAAAAGGGGGTTGCATAAGCTGGGCAATGCAAATATTAAGATCCCAGGCAAGGGCAGGGTCCCTGAATGGAGGGTTGGTGTGAAGCAACCCCTTGAAAAACTTGGAGAATACAGGATGAGCTGAAAGAGAAGAGGGTTTACCTGCTGATAAGAAAGCAGACATGGTTGCCAGGTGCACTTTTAGGGTAGCTGGTCTCAGCCCCAAAGTATTCAAATGCACCATATAATCCAGGACTGTGGGTAAGTCAGCAGATTCTGGGGAAATATGCTTGCCAGAGCACCATATGGAAAATCTCTTCCATTTGGAATTATAAGTAGCCCTGGTGGAAGGCTTCCTAGAAGCCTTCAAGATATCCAATACACCTTGGGAGAGGTGTAGGTGAGCAAACTCTAACTCTTCAAGAGCCAGGCCTTGAGATTGAGAGATTTGAGGTTCGGGTACCAAACTCTCCCCTGAGCACAGGTTAACAGGTTGTGATTCCTGGGAAGACACAGGGGAAGGTGGACTGTTAAGGACATAAGGAGTGGGTACCAGGGCTGTCTGGCCCAATCTGGAGCAATCAGGATCATCTTGCAGGGTTGAGATCTGATTTTGACTAGCACCTTGAACAGAAGAGGGAAGGGGAAAAGCATAGAGAAACTTCCCTTCCCAACTGAGAAGGAAGGCATCCAGAGGGACTGCGCCCAACACTGGGGCCTGCAGCAAAAAAGGGGAAGTTGGTGATTGTCTGGGGCTGCAAAAAGATCTATCTGCGGGGTGCCCCATCTGGCAAATACTACCTCCAGTACTAGGGGATCCAGTGACCATTCGTGATGGCCCTGGGAAATCCTGCTGAGAGCATCTGCCAGGACATTGTCCTTGCCTGGGAGGTGAACTGCCGTAAGGGAGGTGTTCAGGGAATAAACCAGAGACCACAACTTCATTGCTTCGGTGCACAAGGCCGTAGACCGAGTGCCTCCTTGCTTGTTGATGTACCACATTGTAGTGGTGTTGTCTGTTCTTTTTTTTTTATTTAATTCACTTTATTTTATTATCATATACATTACAAATATCATGCGTAATAGATAAGGCTGGTACAACAGAGATTTACAAAGTAATCTTGGGTACATTATATCCATTAACTACCAGCACCTAACAACAATGCAAGGAAGAAACTTATTAACACAACCACTCTAGCCCCCACCCCTCAACCATAACAGCATTCACATGCCACTTAGGAGCAAGCCCCTTTAAACCACTTATCAAGGGGATACCTCCTATGGGTGACTTTGAGAGCCCCATGCTGTCAAGATTGCATCTAAGGAACCCCACTGCAAATAAAAACCCTCCATCCTGTTGTGCATCTTGACAATATGGGACTCCACTTGTAATGCTAATGTAATTTCTTTATACCATTCATTAATAGAAGGTATCGAATTATCTGTCCAGTGCCTCAAAATAACAGCCTTTGCGGCTGCTGAAATTAAAGCAATATACTTTTTCTGTTGCCTGGACATACCCTTATTGAAATCATTCAATAAGCAAATTTCAGGTGAAAAGAGACCATCTACCCCCAAGGCTTGTGGTAAAGATGCACGGATTGCCTTCCAGAAAGGCTGAATCTTAATACATTCCCACATTATGTGGCATATGTCACTACCTTCCACCCCGCATCTAGCACATGTAGATTGCATTGATTTGCCCATTCTATGTAATTTCAAAGGGGTATAATACATATTATGTGTGATATAGTACTGCTGTAGTCTATATCTATCTTGTCTAAGATTTCTATATGTATTTAACCATATATTCATCCAGGCCTCCCTGTTCTCTACTATTCCTAACCTGCCTGTCCAGTAGTAACCTACCCCATTTGGAAGACTATCGTCAAGCTGTTGCAACGAGTTATATACCCGTGAGATAGAGTGCGGTTGGTTAGCTATCTTAATCAGGTCTATTAACTCAACGCCACTACCTAACTTCGTTGTATTGTTTTTACTCAAATGGGTTCTTATTGATTCAGAAACTTGTCGGAATTTAAAATGTTGGCCCCTTGTTTCTGGGAACTTGGCTTCAACCTGTTCGCAAGACAGCAACTTACCTTGCGGAGCTAAATCTCCTAGTTTAAGGCCTTCTAAAATTTTCCAGAACCTCGATGAGAGCGGTGCCTGCTGAATTAAAAAGTGAGGGCTCTGTATCAGCCTTTGCTGTAATGAGAATTGCCAGTTTACTCGTAGGAGTTTTTGTATCTGTTGTAAAACCTTTACGGACCAACCAATAAGAGTAACTTTTAACTTTCCGGACAGGAATTTGAAAGTGGTGTATGCTATCGTACATAACGCTAGTTTATGCATTCTGGTTAGGTCTCTTTCAATGAAAAGCCAAAGCGGTGTATAACGGCGCAGGTATAGTTATACTTGATTCCAACCAATATACTATCTTACTTACATCGAGCCAAGTAATACTTATGAAAAGACAGTAGAGAGAGTCCCTCTTCTCTTGGGCCTGTGAGTTTTGATATGTTCTCCTAACTGTTTTCCCCTTCCATAAGTACGTACTAATCATCTTTCTTAGATTTTCAAACCAAGCTTTGGGTAAGAAACATCCTAGCATATTCAACGGGTAAATAACCCTTGGTAGTATGTTCATTTTTATGGTTTCTATCCTGGCCCATAACGACAGAGGCAACAGATTCCACCTATTTAAATCTCGCTTGATGGTCTTAAGGAGGCTGTCGCAGTTTTCTTTAATCATAGACCCTATCCCCCTCGTAATTTTAACCCCTAGATATGTCAACCTTTTAGATTCCCAGGCCAAACCGTATTCCCTCGTAATACTGGGATGACATCTATTATTCAACGGGAAGAGTTTCATTTTAGATGGGTTAATTTTGTAAATAGAGACCTTAGAGAATCTAGCTATCTCTCAAAATATCTCTGGTATATTAGTGTCGGGTTCTTCTAGGTGTATCAAAAGGTCATCAGCATATGCTGAGATAAGGTATCGTTTACTCCCCAGCTCCATTCCTTTAATCACTTGTGATGTTTGTAATCTACGGATCAGGGGATCAAGATACAAGTTAAACAAGAGCGGTGACAGTGGGCATCCCTGTCTAGTACCACAATTTAGAGGGAAGGGGGATGATAGCATACCATTGCACCATACCCGAGCTGTGGGTGCACTATATAGGATTCGGACCCATGTTAGAAACTCTTCAGGTAGTCCAAGACTGTCTAACACAGCAAAAAGAAAGTCCCACGACACTCGGTCAAATACCTTTTCGGCATCTAACGCTAGTAGGGCTGCTGGAAGATACATTCCTTGGGCATGGATGATCAAATGCTGGACCTTCCGCAGATGGTCACTCGATAACCTTCCGCCATGAAGCCCACCTGTTCTGCACTAACCATAGTATCCATGAGTGGACTCAATCTATTTGCTAATATTTTTAGCTAAGATCTTAACATCAACATTTAACAATGAAATTGGACGATAACTGCCCATCAACATGGGATCTCGGTCAGGTTTAGGAATAAGGGTGATGAATGCCTCTAGAAAGGACAAATCCGACATGCCCTTATTAAACCAGAAATTATAAACTTTGGTTATTATTGGGCAAATTATGTCTATATAAGCTTTAAAAAAGTTAGTGGTTAGGCCATCTGGCCCAGGGGATTTATCTCCCACTAATTGTGAAACCGCAATCCTCACTTGGCTTCTTGAATTGTGCTCTAAATGTCTAACCTCAGTATGCGATACCTAGACAGAGGAACTGAGCTTAGGAACTTATTGATTTCTGTGGAGGAGGGTTTATTATTAGCATCGATTGAGTAAATACATTGAAAATAATCTCTGAAGGTGGCAACAATCTCCCTCGGGTCCTTCACCACACTGTCCCCATCTTCTTTCTTTAATGCTGCCACAGCTCGATTTGAATTCAGCTGCTGCAATCTGAGTGCTAGCAATTTACCTGCTCTCTCCCCCGATTCTAAATACTTAATTTTCGTTCTATGTAATGCCAACTCTGCCTTCTGCATCATCACCGCTGCATATTGGGCCTGTAGCTTATGTAACTTGATCCATTCAAGCTCACCAGAGTGCATTGTTATGTTATTCTCCACCAATCTTATAGCCCTTGTGATATCTTCTAAGTGTATCTTGGATCTTCTAGCCCTATTAGCGGATATACGAATGCACTCACCCCTAAGTCCACATTTTAGTGCTGCCCATACAGTATCAATATTCGGGACTGAGCCTAAATTACTTTCCCAAAATTGTATCATAAACTTATTTATCTGTTCCCGAGTATATGTCATCTGCAGTAACTGATTATTAAACCTCCATCTGAAGTCTCTTATTACCCCACCATGGGCATCCATCTAACATATATTGGGAATGATCAGATATGACTCTAACTTCAATCCCAGCCTCCAGAATCGATGGTAAAATACTCATACTTATTAAAAATAATCAATCCTGGAGTATGTCTTATGGATTAGAAAAAAAGTATATTGTCTCATGTTTCCATTCATAAGCCTCCAAACATCAATCAGACCTAAATTATCCATTACCTCTCTTAGGGGCACGTTAGCAGGGAAAAGCCTACACGCCTATTATCAGACCGATCCAACCCTAATTGGGTCGTAATGTTCCAACTCCCTATTAACAGAGCATAGATGTGAGATCATTCAGGACTTCGAGTAAATGCATAAAAATTGTGGGGAATCTAAATTGGGACCGTGATACTGGACCCAATTACCACCTTTACTGAGGCCAATATCTGACTAGGAAAATATACCGACCCTGTGCATCCCATATCTCCCTTTCTAAGTGGAAGAGGGTCTTTCTATGAAATAGTATGGCCACCCCACCTTTGTTAGAAGAAAGACCCGCTCCAAACACTTGACCTTCCCATTGCTTAAGAAATAATTGTACAACCTCTCTTGGAAGGTGTGTTTCCTGAAGACATACAACCTCCGCTTTAAGGGTGGAAAGATGTTTCAATATGATCTGTCTCTTACATCTGTCTCTTGCACCTTTAACATTCCAACTAACCAACTTATAGGCACCTGCCATGTTCCTTAGCGTTTAAAATAATATCCAATCGTAAAACTTCTCTGCTAGAGAAATTCCTTAGGCATCTTTCCCCAGCTGCATTATTAGGGCGTGTGAATGCTGTTACCTTCCACCCCCCTCCCACACCCCAAAATTTACACAAAACCCCCAGTCCCAGAGACTGCACTACCATCTCATACTGTCTTGTGATGTTCATATCAACCCAGGCATCCGCCTGCCCCCTTCCCCTCCCTGCATATTCTCTATATCTATAATCCGAATTCCAGTGGAGTATTAGGGGGTGCACATGAAAATAAGGGGGGAGGAGATCCCCCAACATACATCCTAATTATGGAATAGTCCAACAATCCCCCAGACTCAATCTCATTTGTGAAATATCCCCCATTAACCATACTTTGAAGAACCATTTTCTAAATTTTGATAGATAGCCCCTCTAGTGGGGAACTGCTTCCATCTCCGCTCCTTAACTATTATTTTCCCATACCCAAACAAATTAACTCTACTCCAGAAACTCTGTGGTAGGTATACTGTTGCGATATCGCTAACATGCAAAGAAATGATAACAGTAAGGTAATAATTAGCAACTTTGATTTCGCAATTATTGCAAAATAACCCCCAAGTCTGTCAGGTCTCATTGCATTCCGATTACCATTGGCCGCATTAGAGGAAACTAACTAATAGTCTGAACTGTGCATATAAGAGACCCCCCACTTGCTGCAGGCAAACACTGTCATTCAAATCAAAATTATGAAAACGGTTGCTCCGACTTGGCAATCGAGAAAAGAAAGGAGCTATCAGGATGAGTCGCCTCCTTATGTTAAAGCCTCGATGTTCCTATGGGACTTGTTGATATCGAGTGGCCACAGACGTAAATGAGAAAGAGAAGAAAAAAAAAGGGGGGGGAGAATAAAGCATCTCTGGCCACCTCATGTCTATTTCTGTCTCCTGGTGGCAAACACCGACTGACGAAGGCACAAGAAAGAGGTCGCCCCTCCTATATTATTCCTTCATTTCAAATGTACCCTCTATTAGCCACTCCGATGGAACATTGCTGCCATCTCAAGCAATTATTTGAAGAGCTCTGGCATGACTCTTTTAACCTCCTCACGAGCTGTTTCCACTGAATCATAGGTCTGCCATTGATCTTTAAACTTGATTTGAGCTGAGCTGGATATCGCACCGAAATGGCACACCCTGGCCACCAACCGACTATAGGGTGTAAGCTCTGTCTCTTCAGCCGAACCGAGTAGGGGAGGTCGTGAGTGATCCGAATTTTTCTACCTTCCCAACACAAACATCCTGCAGCGTTTTCACTTTATTTAAGATGTGCTGCTTGTCTGGGAAACAATAATTTGCAGATTATCGGGCGTGGAGGGGCTTCAGGTGCAGGAGGCGGACGGAGCGATCTGTGCGCTCTCTCTATGATATAGCTTCCACTTGGGGATTGCCCCGCGATTCTCTCGAAGAGCTTTTGGACAAACAGAATAGTATTTGAGCCCTCTTCTTTTTCCGGGATATTCAAGATAACGATGTTATTTCTTCTACTCCTGCCCTCAAGATCTTCGAGTTTCTCCTCGATTTTCTTGATTTTTTTGTTAAGGACAGCTCTTTCTGCATCATGTTTGTCTACTTTAGACTCCAGGGATTTGATTTTAACTTCATTATCTCCGACTCTTGTTTCGAGCGATTTCATCGCTGTTCTAAGCATCTGCATTTCCGAGTGGATCTCATCCACTGACGACTGCAATGGGGCAAAGATTTCCAAAAACCTTTCTTCTGTCAGCGCAGCCAGCCCCGAGCTAAATTTATCAGACCCCTGACGTGGACGCTTATGCCTGGTCTTTCCAGGAGATGAAGGCAGTGTTTCCGCCGCTTTATTTTTAATGTAGGCATCCATTTTCATAAAATGTATGGTCTGTAGAGGTTGCACAGACCTTTCCCCCACAAATATCTCTCAATAATTCTCAGTTTACTTTGCTGATTTAGCGTAATATGCAGGTTGAGGAAGGAGCTAGTCGGCAAGGCTGTTCTTCCTAGGCTGCCATCACGTGATCCCCGGTGTTGTCTGTTCTGACCTGTACAACTTTGTTCTGAACAGATGTGGAAAAAACTTGAAGTGCTAGAAAAACTGCTCTGAGTTCCAACAGATTGATGTGAAGCAGAGATTCTTGAGGGGACCACAATCCCTGGGTAGTGAGGTCGCCCATGTGAGCTCCCCACCCCAAGAGGGATGCATCTGTAGTAAGGATTAAGGAGTGAGACTGAGGGGTGAAAGGGACCCCCTGTCTCAGATTGCTCTGGTCCTGCCACCACTGAAGGGCTTGGATCAGGGTTCGAGTCACTGGGATCAATTTGGATAGAGGGTCTCTCCTTTGAGACCAAAAGGCTCTCAAATGGAACTGGATGTCCCTCATCTGAAATCTTGCTCCCTGCACTACTGCTGTAGAAGCAGCCATGTGCCCCAGGAGCTGCAGAAAATGCCTTGCTGGTCGAGAGACCTGCAGGGAGAAAGTGGAGGCCAGAGAGACCAGGGTCCTTGCTCTTTCCAGAGGAAGGAAGGCTCTGGCCTCTTTTGTGTTCAGTTCTGCACCTATAAAGGTGAGAAGCTGGACAGGCTCTAGAACTGACTTTGGAAGATTGAGAAGGAAACCTAGAGATGTGAACAGTTGCTGAGTTACCTGAAGGTGTAGTTTGACTTGGTCTGGAGACTGGCCTACTATGAGCCAGTCGTCCAGGTAAGGAAAGATGGCAATCTTTTGCCTTCTTAAGTGGGCAACTGCTACTTCCAGGCATTTTGTGAATACCCTCGGGGCAGAGGTGAGGCCAAAGGGCATTGCTCTGAACTGGTAATGGCCTGAGGGCAGTTCGAATCTGAGGTACTTTCGATGGGAGCTTCTGATAAGAACATGGAAGTAGGCATCCTTGAGGTCCAGGGACGCTAGCCAGTCCCTTGGCCTTAGAGAGGGTAAAATAATTCCCAGAGTCACCATTTTGAATTTTGGTTTTAAAAGGTGCTTGTTTAGGTATCTGAGATCCAGGATGGGCCACCATTCTCCTGTCTTTTTGGGTAAGGAAGTACCTGGAGTACAACCCTTTGCCCTGGTGTAGGGGTGGAACCCTTTCCACAGCTCTGAGAGCCAGGAGGGTAGAAACTTCTGTTTCTAGGGCAAGTGCCTCTGATGGATTTGCAGGTGGAAAGGACCTGGTTCTCATCTTTGGAAATTTTTTGAAGCTGAGAACCAGTCCCTGGCTTACTACTTCCAGGACCCACTTGTCTGATGTTAAAGACTTCCAGTCCTGGACAAAGTAAGCCAGCCTGCCCCCTACAGGTAGTGGAGAATCGGCCCTGGCCACCCCATCAGGGTGCCTGCTTGGCAGGGGCTTTAGGCTGAGGGGTGGAAGCAGGTCTGCTTGTACCCCATCTGCCTCTCCCTCTAAAGAACCCCCTCTGGGCATAAGCTGAAGAGAAAGCCTGGGCTTGGTAAAAAGGCCTATGAAAAGGTCTGCCCCTGCCCCTGGAAGGCTGCCTTTGAGGAGTGGCCTGCCTTTCCTTGGCCTGTACACTCCTATAGGTGGTCCTATACTCATCCATTTTCTTCATGTAATTCTCTGTCTGTTCCCAACAGAGAATTACCCACAACAGGAAAATCCATGGCCTTAGTCTGGGTATCCTGTGACAGGCTAGTACTTCTGAGCCAAGCCATCCTGCAAGAGCCACAGATGTAGCCATGACTCTGATGACACATCATTAGAGTCCACTGCAGCATGAAAATGCACCTAGATGCCTCGATACCATCAGCAGCCACCTGCTCCAGCCCCTGGCAAGCTGGCCAGGGACCTGCTTTGCTAGAGCCATAACGGTGTCCCATCTGGATTTCTGGTATCTAGCAACATAAGCCATATAATTTGCCTGTCTGAGTCCCAAGGATGCTGCCATGTACTGTTTCTTTGCCATGGCATCAATCCTCCTGGAGTCCTTGTCAGGGGGTGTGAAGCCAAGGGAATATTTGCCTTGTCACAGGCTGCAGCCTGCACTACCCCAACATGGCTGCATTGTTGTGTAAGGAACTCCGTATCAGAGCCTGACAATGTGTACCTCTTGTCCATTCTTTTATCCACAGGAGGTACAGTGTGAGGAGTTTTTAGAATTTTTACTGTCTGTTTCCCAAAAGATTTGTGCAAAGGAATAGACAGTCTCCTAGACTCTGGTATATCCATCATTTCTACATAGTCAGGCTCCTCTTGATCATCCACAGCTTCCTGCATAGGGAGCTGGAGGGTTTCAGCCACTTTTTTATAAAACATAAAATGAGAGGGGGACTCAGAAAGCCTAGGAGGAGACACTCCTGAAGGTCTGTCTGGGAAGATGTCTGGTTCAATGGGCACATCCAGACTTTCAAATCCACATTCACTCTCCTCATACTCCTCTTCCCCCTCCTCCGGTTCATAAAATTCCTCTAAATCATATTCTTGAACCGGTGGAACCGACGAACCGTAAGCTTACCTGATGGTGCCGGTTCGGTCGGAACCGGGGAAAGCGACTGGACAATTTTAATCACTTTGGCTATTTCTTCAGCGGTTGGAGATGGAAATTTTGGTTCCACACCTGCTGATTTTCTAGTACTTTTTAATGGAACTGACTCCTCCGAGTCGGCTCTCCTTTTGTCCGAGGAAGTCTTGCCCTGGTCAGAGGGCAATCCCTCCGGTTCGGTTACAACCGAACCTGGCTGGGCATCCGGGTCAGCGGACTTCTTGGCCTCTCTTTCCCTGAGCCTACCAACTCTCTTATCCAGGGTAGCTGCAGGAACATTTTTGCAAATCTGGCAGTCTGCATTGAGGTGGTCAAACCCCAGACAATAAACACAGGTGGTGTGGGGGTCAGCCTTGGCAAAGTCTTCCCCACAAACACTGCAGTGTTGAAACCCAGTGGGCCCGGTTTTTCTTTTGGGTTTCTCAGACATAGTGCCAGCCTAACCAAAACTTGCCCGTTTATGGCAATCCGCCAAGCAAGACTCCCTTATCGGTTCCCAACCGTGTCACGGGTCGTGGAAAAACGTAATGAAATCTTTTTTTAGAACCGATAAGAACCGGGAACCGCACTCTAAAGACAGATTAATGTATTTACAACAACCTGATCGGTTCAAACCGAACCGATAATACCGTTTACAAGTTCCACACAGAAAGTAAATGTAACACCTATCTAGTACTTACGATACCACAGACAGAGCTTGAACCGACCGGTTGCGGTTTAAATTCAGTTAAAAAAACGAAAAATTAATACTTTAACCGACAAAATGAACCGAGCAGAAGGAGAAATCTCCGGAGCGACTGTTCAGTGAGGTGGAGTAAAGAATCTGACAGTTTGAGTTTGAAGAACAACAGACAGAGTTTTCAACCGAGCTCGAGCTCAACGTTCCATGCCTGGCATGGAAAGTTAACTCTTTCACCTCCAGAGCAGTTCGAAGGTTGGGACTCACTGCATATGTCATAATATAGCAAGACTTCATGTTGTTTGAAGCTATCTTCCCCATCGCAGTCAATTTAACAGGTGTAGGACAGATGTTGTGCAGAATATAAAACTGAGTGAGATGGAGCCTGTCCTTGGCAGTATATAAGTAGAGATCTGTCCAAATACAGTCCCAGTTAAAATCATTTACCAGGAAAGAGGAGGACCAGTAGTGGGAATGTCCCGTGAGATATGGGAAAAGTTTAGGGAGCAAGGCAAATGTAATTTGAGATATTGAGTGAGGCTGCCAAGCCAAAGTTTGAAGCGTGCAGAGAAAATCCCCTTGGTTGGTGGTCCAAGAGGCCATGCCAAACCAGCTGATTAGTGAGTGTCTGACCTGGTACACTTTAAAGATACACTTAGGTGGCAACTGAAGCTTTCCCAGCAGATCTTGGCTGGTGATTAGCCAGCCATTAAGTACAAAGTCACATACCTCTTTCCCCTCCAGCTGGGGACTTCCCTCTGGAGTCACCATCCGGCCCCCCAACTTGAAGTTGGGATTGTAACATATCGGCTAAGAGATATCTTTTAAATTATCATGGCGGAAAGCCCTGCATAATTGGGCATGGACCTTCAGGGAGGTAAGTATGACCGAGTTATGGAGTGATGCTGGTAAAAATTTAGGAGGAATAAAAAAGAGGCTATCAGGGGAAAGAGTTGACTCTGTGGTAAGAGCTCACTTATTCTGGAGCCATAAGCCATAGGCGGCGCTATCCTATGGGCTATTACCCATGCCTGTGTGGCTATGGACAGGTTAAGGGGTCTGAGTTTTATGAATGGGTACCACCACTCGGAGAAATGGTATTGGGGTAGCTTAACTGCTTTGGTATAGCCTTCCAGGACACTATAACCACCCATCAACCCTTCTAGTGGCCTAAACAGTAGTACCATAGAACATTCACATCCACTGAATAACAGTAATAATATGCTCATGCCCCTTGCACTTAACCAACAAGGCTGGAGCAGCTTTAACTGCCCTGGAGACCCCCTGGAAAATAAGGTCAGCAATGCAACAATACAATATTACCACTGTTACCCAACTAATAATATGCACACTAGCCAGGTTAAATGTGAAACAAGGTAATCTGATTTATTCAGGGGCGTGAACAAGGGAGGGGCGTGAATCTGATAGAATGATTGACACTGATTTAGTATAGGTTGGTTCGGCATGCACTGTACGTCCCTTTGGAACAGTCCCTCAAACCTGGGCACCCAGTGAGTTATGCAGGCTGACCTGAAGCGTTGCCCAGGGTGGCCGGTGTTACAGCTGTTGTTGGAGCCCTAAGGAAGGAAAACAGTTAGCATGTGCACAACCCAAATAATTGTAATCCCAAGCCGGATGGCTCAGTCCATTTGCAATAACCTAGAACAAAAACAATCAGATGGCACACAATGATTTGTAGCTGCTGTTGCAGAGAGTTACCCTGATTTGTACTCATGCTACCCAGACCAGGGTGTAGGACAGATGAGATGAAAACGTCATGGTATTGATCTGGTGGGTCAGGGGAAGCAGGGCCTACACTACTCACCTCTTGGTGGTCACTACCTGTTCGATGGTGTTGAGCAGGGGGCCAAATCCCCAAGCGGGTCTTTCACCGAGATGATCTCTGAACTGGGGGCAGCGGCTTAGGCTGAGATGGCAAGGCCCAAGCAAGATGAACAGTTCTGAAAGAATTTGTGATCTTTTGCCGGAAAAGCCTCCAGTGGGCATAACAGAATTCACCGTGGGGAACCAAACTGCAACCCGCGCAACACATTCAGCACAATTAAATTGGTTATTTCTCTAAGCCACAGTTCTGATACGGTCCAGTTGCTAATTACAGCTTCACTGCACAAACCTTTCTCTCCGAGGCTATTTTCTGTCATCAAATGGGCCGATCGCTTCTGGAGCAAGTCTTTGGTCCAAAATCTCAGTCGCCACAACAATTCTCTTCTTTCTTCTGCTGCTGAAGTAAGTCAGCAAACGGAAAGGTCCAATTACCGCACTCGGCAGTTCACAGGCAGAAGATCATGGCAAACATGCCAGTACAGCCTTCCCACTGATTCTTCAATGCTCCTCCTAGAAGCAGCTGCTCGACAGCTCAAGTTGTTCACTCTTCAACCTCCAACTCTTGACTGACTACTGCTGCAGGCGGTTCTGGGGATTCCCCGGTAATTCATAAGGTTTGGTTGGCTGAAGGGGAGTGCCTGTCACTGAAAGGGCTCCCGCTCCAGGTCCACCTAGGTGCAAAACACTTAAACTACAAAAAATACAGCATTTCCTTGCCACAAGACCCTTGGGGACAGTCTCCATTTTAGGTACCCAGAGGTTCGATTGGTCCAACACTGGAAGTCCAGAACCAAAATGGTGGCTCCTGTTCAAAAGGCTCAAGCTGCAATTGAAAGCAGGTTAGACAAACTCCTCTATCATTATTACTATAACAGATAAACAGCAAATAATCACATTTCCTAACAGGGCTCCCTCTGCACGCATAGCGACTGCAGAATGGGGCTATATAACAGACGGTCTGGCTGGTCACAAGCCTTAATTACTCGGACCCAGCCCAGACTGATTTCCAAACACAGAATTGGTGCTCTCTTAAAGAGACAGGTATGGAGACTTGCTAAAGCACTCTCACGCAGAAAAATAGAACTACTGCAGACAGGACACCAACCTGACAGTGGGCATTTAGGAGACCAGGAAGACGTTATAGTAAATCCCAATTTGTAAGGGGGTTACACTGGGATATAGCTGGATTCCCCTGGTGGTAAGGAAGCCACAGATCATTTAGCATATTTATTTATTTATTTTATTTATTTATTGTATAATTGGATTTACAACCTTTGAGCCAGAGGCTCGTTTACAAAGGTACCTCGTCACAGAGAGGACATATAGAGTCAACATACGTACAGAATACAATCATACAGAATAACATAGTTTTACATAGTTGCTTGAACACAAAGAGTAATTAAGAAACATTTCAGACTCGACAGGTTGATACCAGCAGATACTGGCAGTGGAGAGGGAGGCCATGGGGGAGGGGGGTGGGGTGAGGGGTAGTTCGGCCCAGAGGGCTATGCCAATAGTGTTTTGAGAGATTTAGCAATGTAACCAGCCAAATAATACAGATACAGATTGGGCAGTTTGAGGCCACTGTGCTGTTTCAGAGTCCCTAACTGGGTATATGAGCGCCTCGGTGGTCTGCCTCACCAAAGAAAGGCAGAAATGAGATTATGGACTTTGTTGAACCATTTAAGGGGAAGCATCGCATTTAACATATGCAAAGGATAAAATAAATGGGGAAGGATATTCTTCTTGATAACACTTATTCTCCCTTGAAGGCATAGGTAGAGAGAAGACCATCTATCCGAGTCCTGTTTAATCTTGGCCAGGAGATCATCTAAGTTTAATTTTACAAACTGGACAGGAGTAAGGGTGAGAGTTATGCCCAAGTACTTATGCCGCCTGGCCCAAGTAAGGTGGAGAGCCATAATGTCTGCCTTAAATACCCTAGAATTTAAGGGCATCAACACCATCTTATCCAAATTAAGCTTATAGTTAGAACATTTGCAAAACTCTTGAATAAGTGAGAATGCTGCTACGATGGAGGTAGCAGGATCAGAGATATGCAGAAGAACGTTGTCTGCATATGCGGAGAGCCTGAGGTCAAAGGGGCCTATCGAGATTCCCCGAAGCAAGGTTGAAGTCTTTAAATGGTGCAGAGCTTGCCTTTTCTAAAATGTTTTTTATCACTTGAAAAAGTTACCTACGCCCCTGTTGGCGCTGTGCAATGTAGTTTATGTGCTTTAATGATATCTGGTGGGATATGAAGGGTAGGCTTAAACCTTTAATTTACTAACCTGGTGGCAGAAGCATAGGGAAAGATGATGTGTCTTTTGGGTAACAAGGGAGCAGTGATTGGAACATCGACACCCTAATTTAGGCAATCCATCCTAGGGTATGGTGGGTGGGTCACCAAGTTCCCTGGGTAACTTAGGCTTCAGGATAGCAGTAGCTAGTATGGGTAGTGCAGTGGTTTGGGCTGAGAGGTTTCCACCATTATGGTAGTGACACCAGCAGTGTCAGATGACATCTGCGGGGGGGGGGGGAATGCACATATCTCCTCCTGGCGGTCCCTTTCATGTAACTGGGGGGCATGTTTAGCAGGAGGGGTGTGTTTGTGTGGGGTGGAGTGTAAGTCCCTTTTGGGAGCTAACGAGTAACAAAAGGGCTAACTTCCGTTGCCATCTGGGCCTGCCTGCGAGCTGGCAGCCTGGTTGGGTGGGAGGATATAATTTGGGGGGGGATGGTGCAAAAAGGGGATCCAGTCTGTGAGAGGGAAAGTGGTTCAGGGCTGGGATTTGGAAGTTGCCACCCCAGCCCCCGATATCCGCAGTGTGGCAGCATCGGGGAGTGAGAGTATGGAGTGTTCTGGGAGGGAGAACGGCCAAAGCATAGAGTTTGCTGGAGAGAGCTCATCCATGCCACAGAGAGAGATGAGGTGGTGAAGCAATGGTGAGAGCCTACCCCATCCCATCCCTGTGATTGTAAGATGGCACCAGAAAAAGATGATCTTGGAGCGGGTGAGAATGGGCAAATAGCGCCGGGAGCCCGGGCATAAATCTCTGAGAGCAGCTCCTTGTATGAGTAGTCCCAGCCATGTGTCCACTATGCCCATCATGTCAGTGGCTCAGCTGGTTGCACACTCGCCTCTGGGATCAGAAGATCGGAAGATTGTGGGTTCTAGCCCCACTTCAGGAACTTGGGTAAAAACCCAGTACTGACACCGTAGTGCAACATGACAGAGATGCTGCACACCTGAGGTGCTGTCTTTTGGATGAGACCTTAAACCAAGGTCCCATCTGCCTGTTCTGGCGAATGTTCAGGTGGACATTAAAGATCTCATGGCTCGTCTCGAAAAAAGAGTAGGGGAATTTCCCCTGTATCTTGGCCAAATTTTCTTCATTCAATTAAAAAACATACCACCACCAGCTTAGTCAGGTTCAAGTTCAGTTGGTTTCCCTCTATATCCACCCTCCTTCCCCCAGGACGAGGCTGAAAGTAGGCAGAATTGCCTAGTCATCCTTTCTTGGTCAATAAAAACTGAATAAATAAATAAAAATAAATGAAGACTGAGGCCCACGCTGTATGCCACAGCACCTTCCTCCAAGCCTCAGCCATTCCATCCAGATCACTGATCTGAGGTCCCACTGGGAGTATTATGCCCAGTTCAAGTTCTCACCTCAGCAAAGATAAGGACAGGATACAGACGATGCAACGAAGGGTGACCAGGATGATCCAGGGCCAACTGGCAGATCTGATATGGATCAGCTCAAGGCACTGAACATGTATTTGCAGGAGACCGGATGATAGAGGGCTGATATGACAGAGACCTTCAAGTTCATGAAAGGTATAAAGAAGGTGAATTGTGAGGAACAGTAACAGCTGAGTAACATGAATAACAGTTCAAGTACATGAGGGCATGAGTGGAAACAGACAGGAGGGAAGTGCAAGAGGGATATGAGAAGGTTGTATTTAACAGAAAGGGTAGTGAAACTATGGCACAGTCTGCCAGCCAAGGTGGCATGCACCAGAACCATAAATGGTTACAAGCATGGCTGGGAGACAGCGAAGTGTATAGTTGTTGTTCAGGGTGGTAGCAATAGGGAGGGGAATGGATGGGTACACAGTGATGCTAGTACCTTGAATGGACAATAGATCCAGGGGGTTGATGGGGAACTACAGGTAGACTGTATGGACCATTGGTCATTTTCTGCCGCCATCGTCTATGCTTCTACCAAAACACAGCTCACCTGCACATAAGGGCAATACAGTTCCCATTGAACCAGTGGCTGGTGCTGCACAGAGCATTTCTTCGTAACTTTTTTTTTTTAACATTTTGACCCCAAGTTTTAAATATAGGGCATTTTTAGGACTCATCCCTTCTGATCATGACAGGAATCATTTATCATAAAAAAAAAATATTAGCCAAGCCGTCATTTCACGCAACAAGTGCAAAAACATGTAACGTTCATGCCCTCTCAGACCAGACACACACCCACGCAGACACATGCAGACAGACAGACAGACACACACATACATTGTAATGGATATGGTCATACAGTTACAGTCTACCCACCATGTATAGGTTACACACACATATCCAGCTCTACACATGCACGCACACACACACACACACACTGTAACGGGCTTGACCACACTGTTACAGTGAACCCACAAAGGGAGGCAGTATAGCGCAGTGGTCTAAGGCTCTGAGCTGCAAATTTGGTGACATCCAGCAGACCAGACCTGGGTTTGAATCCCACAGCTTCCACTTGTATACTGTGTGACCCTGAGCAAGTCACTTAACCTCCTTGTGCTCCCAGGTCACTCCTGTAAAAAAGCTTTCAACTTAGTGTGCTATACCTGGTTAAACGATGAAATAAAAAAAAAAATAAATAAGTATAGGTGTAAGTCGAGAGTCTCTTACCCTAGTACTAGGAAGCCAGAGATATGAGTCTTTAAGGGATGATGCCCATGGGACCTGTAAACCAAAACAGAGAAAAAGGGGGGTCTCAAACGATCCACAGTTCTTAGAGAGTGAATACAGTGAAAAGGAAAAGTTAGGCATAGAATACTTTTCTGATGGTGAAGGAAGAAGTCAGTATCCTGTCAGACCTGTAAAATAAAGAAAATTAGGCTAACATGGAGAAAATACTGTAGCAAGAGCAGAAACAGAGAGCCGAGAGATACAAGAGATATAAGACAGCACAGAAGTAAGGAAAAGGGGAAATTTAGTATTAAAGGTTACAGTTAGGTCAAAGTGAAAAAACAGACATATAGAGAAAGGAAATAAAACAAGTATTTGTCAATGCCGAATGTTTGCTTGCTGGTATTGGCATTGGTAGTGCAGGAGTTAGAGAGATGCATGGTAGGAATGGCAGTGAAGTAGTGAACTAACACCAACCCCCACCCCTACCCTGCAGAGACTGACAGGCATTGGGGTGTGCCTTTGGGTCAGCCATAACACTCACACCGTTCCACCTCACCCCATCCTGCAGACAGTAACAGGTGTCATGGTGCGCCTTGGGGTCTTTGGCTCTTATGCTCACCACATTCCATAAACATAGAAACATAGAAGTTGACTGCAGATAAGAACTGCAAGGCCCATCCAGTCTTTTCCTTTTCACTGTATTGCCTCATAAGAAAATAAGGTGAGATGGGCGCAGTATAGGAGAATGGGGTGAACGTTAGGGCCAAAGACCCCAAGGCACACCTCATTGCCAGTCAGTGGCTGCAGGGTGGGGGTGGAATTACATGAGCATTACGGCCGAGAACCCCAAGCCACATCCTCGATGCCTGTCAGTCTGTACAGGGTGGGGCATTAACAGTTGGAAACCCTAACACCCCGGGCATTTGTTGGTATTTTCATTCAAAATTTTCAATATAGGTTTTTTTGGACCTCCCCTCATGAACAGTGGCACTGAGATTTCATTAATCTGTTCCAAAGCTTGAATTCGCACAGCGACTGCACCATTCTGCACCACAAGTGCAAAAACACTTTTTGGGCAGGATGCAAATAATGATAGCTGTACTGTTCATAAGGAGGTGTGCAAAATGAGCAGTGCTGAAAATTTTGAGTCAGAATATTACAAATTTGTAAAGTTAAGAGTGTGTGTGGAAACTGCACAATGCACACTCGTAACATAGTCAGTTTATGGACTTTTGTCACCAAATTTTCAACATAGGCATTTTAGGACCTCTGCTCATGAACAGTGTCACTGTGGTTTTCTTAATCTGTCCCAAACACTGATTTCCCACAGTGACCATGCTATTCTGTGCCAGAAGTGCGAAAACACATTTTAGTTAGGATGTAAAAAAAAAATGACAGCTGTACTGCTCATAAGGAAGTGTGGAAAAAATGCCAGTGTTGAAAATCTGGAGCGAAAATATTACAAATTCGGGACATTACAAGGGTGCATGGAAACTGCGCAATGCACGCTCGTAACTCAGTCATTTTTTGAAATTCTTTCACCAAATTTGCAACATAGGCTTTTTGAGAGCCCCCATCATAAACAGTGACACTGTTGATTTGTTAATCAGTCCCAAAAGGTGATTCCCACAGTGACCGTGAAATCACCTTTCGGGACCTAATAACGCCATGACAGTAACTGAATTCATGAGGAGGGGTCCCAAGAACCCCATGTTGAAAATTTGGTGCCAAAAGTCAAATAAATGGCTGAGATATCCACATAAATTGAAAAAAAAAACATTATGCCATTATACTGCTAACCGGCAGTGTGGGGAGGTGGGGTGCACAGAGGGTGTGTGTGCGGGGTTGGGGGGGGGCAAGGGACCAGCGAGGGACCGTTTTCCTTTTTAACAGGAATTTAAAAAAAAAAGATGTGCAGGACGCTCTTGGCTTGCTGGGTTGGGCTCCCAGTGTGCCACCTGGATGTTTGTTGGGGGGAGGAGCCGACGGGGATTGGGCACCACCGTCGGCCATACAGTGTGCTCAGGGGAGCACATGAGCATGTTGGGGTGGGCTCCAGTGTGCTACCTGGGGTTTGTTGGGAGGGAGAACTGGAGCTGACGGGGATTGGGCACCTCAATCAGCCATACAATGTGCTTGGGGAGGGAGTGTGCATGAGCTGAGGGGGATTGGGCACCCCCTCGGCACACAACAAATTGGGGGGGCATCTTGCCGACTGGGAGTGGGCTACCCCATCGGTAAATGAACTAAGGAGGGGGCATGCTGACGGGGGGATTGGGCACTCCCGTCAGCTTTAACATGGACTGGGAGAGGAGGCGGCGGCTGTCCATCGGCTTACTGAGGACTGTGAGAGATCAACAGAAAAGCCACCTCCATGTTTCTCTGAAATGTTACCCCAGACAATGCAGCTGTAATTGGCTACTTCAGTCAGGGACCACCCCGCAAACACAGCTGATTGTTTAATGATGGGGCGCTCCCTGATTGCAGCAGCCAGTTTCTTTCAAGGTTGTGGCAAGCTATGTACTGCTGTCATCGACAGCATGATTTTCTATTGGTGCTACTCAGACCAGCCCCAAAATTGGCTGCTGGCATTGGCAACAACACTGCCGTGCCTCCACAACTCACTACTGAAGCAAGCTGCATCAATATGTTTCTTGCACATGCGTGCAAGTAAACATAATAATAAAGATAAAAATTACAGGAAAGAGAAGAGAAAGTGTTGTTTGGGGAAGGGTGCAGCTAACACCCCTTAGGGCTCTGGATAATGCTCTGGATTGCCAGGTGGCCAGTATTTTAGAATGGTATTTCCCAGGTGGGCTAGTGGAGCCTCTTTTGGGCTGATAGCCCAGCTTTAATGAAATAGGGAAAGGGGAAACTGTTTAATCAGGAAAGGCACACTAAGCCAAAGCTTGTTTCTAGGTGTGACCTGGAAGCACAAGGAAGATAAATGACTTGCTTAGAGTTACACAATATGCAAGTGGGACTGTGGGATTCAAACCCAGGTCTCCAGGTTTGCAACTCAGTGGCCAAACCACAGCACTATACTGCCTCTTGAAAAATAAAGTTAGCACTGGTGGTCCTGAGGGCTAGGGGTGCCCTTAAAGGCCTGCTTTCTAGAACTGGTAGCCAAGGTGGGTTAGTGGGTTAGTTCCCTGGAGGCCAGTGGTCAATGATGTTAAACAAAATTAGAACCCTTCCCTGTGGTCTGGGAGGGCTCTTTCGACCCTGATTTTGTGACGGAGAGCAGGGAGGTGAGTAAAGAAGGAGGACAAGCTGCGGCTGCTATAGTAACCATCCCTATAGTGCGACTGCACTAAAAATGAAAATGTCTGCAGACACTTATTCAGGTCCATCTTGTAAATGAGCCTTGCTCAATGATGATCGCCTGAATAAATAAAGATTTGATTGATTGATTGATTATTACTCCCAGCCTGTATGGAGCTCAAGTTGCAGCCTGTTCCATACGGGTGGGAGAAGGGGAGACAAAAAATCAGTGGGAGGTGGAGGAGGCCATGTTACGAGTGCCTCCCTCCACCTTCCTGAACCACCACTTCAACAGCAACTTTGAGGGCTTGAGAGATAGAAAGAGGCAGCCAGAGAAAGAACCACATTTGCAGCTATTTAAAGCTCCCAGTCAGGAGCAGGAAAACGTCAGGAACAGCCAGCAGTTAAAGCCGCACCACTGCAAAATGCAAAGTGCTTAGCCAGTGGCCAAAGTTTTTTTTTAAATAAAATTAGAACCCTTCCCTGGGGTCTAGTGGGGGCCCCCTGGGCCCTGATATTGTGTTGGGTCCTGGAGCCCCTTCCCTACTTCATGTCATCAAAATGGCTGACTACCTAGGCTGAGCCAAAATATGATCCCTTCCACTTCCAGGAACACTGCACAGAAAATTATAAAATTTACAGAGACAAATTCCCATTTACATAAACTATCACAACAATTAATGCATATCTTAATTTCATAACTTGGCAAATCACTTTGAATAATCATCAAAGCCATTGGGATAAATTTAAAAAGAAATATTTAGACACAATTAAGCTTATATTTCATACTGTATTTCTTTCTGAAATTCCCACCATTATGCTTTAATTATAAGAGCATTCGCAGGAAATCAGGATATCTACCATTTCTGCTTAGGCTGTTTGTCTACACCTGAGCTGATGTCACAATTCTGCTTGACATAATAATCTATTGCTGTGGAGGTAATTATGATAGGCTCTATGTGATAATGGCGAAAGCCTAAAGGTGATCGCCGTTATCGAGCAGTCAGCGTGCCGAGAACATTTTCGGCACTCTGACACCCTCAGCGCACAGAACAATGGTGCCGGGGACATATATTTCAATGTTTTCTGTGGGGGGGTCTGCACCCCCCTACTAAAGGATTCTCAACTCCAAGGGGGTGCATGTCGGGTGGGGTGAAAACTTGTAAAATTAAAGGTTCGGGCCGGGCGCAATAAAATAGTGCCAGCGCCTGGATCCGAACCCGGTACCTCACCCACCCCGACCACAGGCCAACCCCCAACACCATGACACAGCTCAGCAACCCACCACAGTGCCACCTCCTACAGTTCCTCTGCCTCCTCCCAGCCCATGCTCACTCCCCCCTCGTGCATACATATGACCACATCCTGTCGTCCATTTTGCCCACTCCCCCATCTGGTCACCCTACCCTCCCATCGCTGTGAGGGATTTCGTGGGGAACGACTTGCTGTTATGGATGATGCCCTTCCCCATGCGCCCACCTCAAAGGATACCATTATGATATCTTAAACGGGAACAGTGATGTAACATGGACAAGCAGCTAGAGCAGATAATGTCTAGAGTATTTGTTTTTTTAATAAACTATCTACACCCCAACTCTGGTATGTCCCCTCTTCAGCTGGTACCCTCAGCCCTGTCACCTTGCATCTCCAGGACTTATTTTGTCCTCCCAACCCCAGTTGCAGCATGGTGAGACCAAATCCATGATCAGGTGGAAGAGCTTGGTCAGTGGGTGAGGAGCCTGTGGGGTACCAGTATCATCCTGCTGCCTTGATGGTTCTTTTCCACAATTTTTACTCCCTCCCCTCAGAGTTAGCAGTGTCACACACACGTGCATGATTGCACCAAGTGTGAGCATGTGCAAGGCAGCAGACTCCGCCAGTCTAACCTGGTGGCCACTATGATGCCTCCCACCCTACCACAGGTGACGCTCATACAGTACATGGGCACAGACAGTCACCCTCTCCCCGGCCAGCCCTCCAGCACCTTGAGCTCATTCTCAAACTGGGTTGCCAGCTCATGAGCAGTAGCTCTACCACTGCACCAATGGGCCAGTCTGTCTACGGGAGTTATTCTGTTCTCATGCAACTGTCTTCTTTATTAAAGTGAACATGGGAAATATTTACAGAAACTACATGAAATATTGTCTACCTGACCCTGCAAACTCAATCACAGTCCCCTACATAGGCATTATCAGCTCCTGATCCCCCAAAGGAGTATCAGCTCTCCACAGCAAAAATTACCTCTGCTAGCTCGAAGTCTGTAAACTCAGCCCTTTCCCCAGGCCAGTCACAGGTACCAACCCCCAGCATGAGCTCCCCTCCTCCCTAACATCAGCCCACCCTCCACACCAGAGCATAATTCCCCTCCCTCCAGCATCAGCCCAGCCCAATCATCAGTCACCCCCTCCCTCAATCATTGCCCCCACTCCTCCTAAGCATCAGCACCCCCCAAGCACCAGTCCCCTCCCCATGCATCAACCCACCCCTAAGCACCAGTCCCTCCCCATGCATCAACCCACTTTCACAAGCATTGGATCCCTCCCCGAATCAGCCCCCCTTAAGCATCAGCCCCATTCTCCCAAGTATCAGTCTCCTCCCACAAGCATCAACCCCTCCCCAGGAATCAGGCCCCTCCTCCAAGTATCAGCCCCTCACTCTAAAGCATCACCCAGTCCTTTGCCATCTAGTACTTGCCATCAGTCCATTTATTGATTTCTTTCAAAAGTTTCATCAAGAAAGACATAATGAGCTAACAGCT
Source organism: Neoceratodus forsteri (assembly GCA_016271365.2). Taxonomy (NCBI): domain Eukaryota; kingdom Metazoa; phylum Chordata; order Ceratodontiformes; family Ceratodontidae; genus Neoceratodus; species Neoceratodus forsteri. Next base: position 40,072,554 of record CM028134.1, read on the forward strand.
CATTTCAGTATCAACCCCCAGCCAGTAACGTCTAATTGCCTCCCATCTGTGTTGGTTCCTGACCACTAGTTTGCTTCCAGCGACCAACACTTCCATAAGCATCAGCTCTTTGGCCCCCAAGCAACAGCTCCCTTCATGCCTCAAGCATCACCCTCATACACCCAAAGCACCCCTCCTCCTCTTCTCCAGTCATCATGAAGATAGGCACAGAAAAAAAAGGCATAACAAATTATCCAAAGCACTTACACAGTGCTTTCTATGCTAGTTGACAGTAAGTAAAGACACGCAAATTGTTGTACAGTAGTTTACCAGGCATTAGTCATAATAAAAGAAGGACTACCCATATGAAGACAGCAAATAAATGGTAGCAAACGATACTTAGCCCAACATATTGCAAGCACTGCCTCTGACGGTCCCCTCTAATGGTATGGTATGATGGTATGGTATATTTTTTATTGTTCAATCATATATGAATAAAAATGATCACTACAAATACAAAACTAAGGAAAACATTTTACAGTAATAAATTTGTTATAAAAGCATAAACAAAAAATATGTGTTACGAGGAAAAATAAGCCATTCCCATCAGGTAGTCTCTAGAGGATTAATCATTTTTTTCCTAAATTTCTGGATAGTCATCAAGTATCTAGCAGTTCTTGTAATTATATAACCATCTTTACAAGTAAGCAATATCACAATAATCATATTGCCAACTGTTAACTGTAAAGAAGCAAAAATTGGAGCAAGCCAGAACTTCCTGGCCATACTATACCAGTGACACTTAAGTATGACTTGTATGGCCAGCACAGTGGCCCTGAGGGTTGAGGTGCTGGATGCCACACCTTGCACCATGCTGGCGACCCAGGTTCAGGAACGAGCCTGGGCTGCTGGGGGTCAGCAGGGGAGAGGAAGGATCGAGCATCCGGAGGACAGCTCTCCTTCCTCGGGGGGATCCAGGGACTATGCCCAGCACTGCAGCGACCTCCGGTGGAGACCGGAGGTACCGCAAAGGTACAGGGCTTGGTTAGAGGGCTACAGAGCCACAACAAGACATTCCCTGACATAATTTCTCATTGCTCCACTTGGAGGGCGGGGTTGAGGGCGGAATGAGGGAAAAATTGAAAAAAACCTCCACCTCCTGATAGGTGAAGAAGGGTACGGAGGGGTGGTCCACCATGCCCTGAGTCAGGCCTTCATCTCACCCCTGTGTGCTCCCATCTGCCACGATCCGCCAGACTGGATTATTAGATAGAGCACCAGGAGGAGTGTATCTGGTGGTCCTGCCTCGGGGGACTCAGAGCTGGGGGATCAGGAAGTCGCAGCAGTGGATGGAAGGGGTGCAAGGGGCTTCAGATGGGCGGAACAAGGACCAGGACCCCATGTGACCACTCCTGAAAGAGTTCAGGTGAGTGGAGTGAGAAAGAAAGATTGAAAAAAAAAAGTATGACATGTACCAGATCCTTCTTTACACTATAATTGCACTTGTAGTAACAATCTTCCTCTTTGTTAGACTTAGCAAATCTAGCAATCATAACATTTGACGTAAATTGTTCCATTTTATATTTGGAATATACTTTCCTACTTCTTGGGTCTTCAAGCAGGTCAAAGTAGTATTGAAAATGTTGTTTACATTCATTTATTGTACCACGTAGTGCATTTAGCAGTTGCAATTGCACTCAGGTCCTTAGTTTCATAGTAGTAAGAAAAGTTCCTGAAAATATAAGGCTTATATTTATAACTTAGCATTATGTTTTTACTCACATAACTAGCCAAGACTTCCAAGGAGTGCACTTGCAAAAGCTGAGTTATATATTGCAACCATTTTGAAGGTTTGCAGGCATTCTCTTTCCAAAACCTCTTTTCCTGAGGGCATTTTTACATTTGATGCGTAAGGGCACAGCAAACATTTAGTCAGGAGTGACTAGGGATTCGGTGGTGTGGCACTGCGTAGCCCATTGCAGTTCTCAAAAGAATGGGCTTGGCAGTCTACACCAGTGACCACTCACTGTGGCCCTGACATCACTCTCTGCCTGCTGGGCAGAAACTTTGTGTACGTCAAAGGACCGAGCTGCTCTAATCACAGAGGGCTTCGGTCCTTTGATTTACATGAAGCCGATCAGGAAACAGCTGAACAGCTTTTCAGGGCAGGAGCCTGTCAGCTTGTACAAAACAAAACTGCCCATCGATGCCCATAGTAGCTGCCCCTCCCAATCCCAACCTATATTATAATGGCACGAGGGGTACCCGATCCCCTGTGCCAGCTGTTAGCTCCACCCTGACCATTTTAGTTAGGCAGCACTGGGGAGCCCACTTCTAGTGCTGCCAAATATAACAGTGGCACTGGGAGTGCCCAATCCACCAGTGTCCTCTCTCCTTGTTTATTTTTCTTTTTTTAATCATTTAAAACCTGTAAAGAAGACAAACTGTCCATCGATGTCTGTTCCAGCCCCTGCCGTAACTCCCCCTCAGGCCAACCCATGTTATTATTAGGGCACTGGTTGCCCAATCCCCTGTGCCAGCTGCCACTCCCCACCCTACCCCTTTTAGTACTGCAGCACCAGGGAGCCCATCATGGTGTTGCAAATATAACAGTGACACTTGGGGGTAATCTCCCAGTGTCACTACCTGTAACAAAGACAACTGCCCCTCATCTTTTTTTTTTATTTTGTAAACCTGTAAAGAAGAAAACTGTCCATTGATATCTGTTGCACTGTTATTCCACCCCTCAACCTGACCCTCCCACTCAGCATTCAGCACCCACCACCCCAACCCCCCAGCTCTTATTTACCCACATGGGATCTGATGCTGTACTCCTGTCTTTTTTTTTTTTTAAACATATTTATTCATTTTCAGAAGTAAACAACGAACAAACACACACTACACAAACCCGGCCAAGCCAGGGACACAACCCAAAACTGGCTGTGTAAACTATGTACAACCCCTATGTACAAGCACACTGGGGCGCTGCCCCACATTATGGCCACATTCGAACTCAGTAGTGCTTTAACTTAAGACATTGCCCATTATTAGGAACACCCATCCCTTCTTTAGCTCAATCCTCCCTTATATGTCCATTTGCAGGTGTGTTGCATCCTAGGACCCCCATGGAGCCTGAATTACCCTGGACGGCTTCCCAGTGTGTCCCCTGGAAAGAGAGAGAGAGTCCCCATCCCCTTGAACCCCTGCAGACCACAACAATCTCCCTATTATCTTAATAGTAAACCCAGTATGACCCAGTTTTAGCCATCTGGGAAGCTTTGTATCCAAACATTACACAGAATATTTGGGAAAATAAAGGAAGAAGTAACATATTACACATGGCACAATACAATATAGACATTAGACATTCCAGCATATATCTCTTTGCTAATCATTATGTGACAGACAGACCTGGGTTCCAGTGCCAGTAACTTGCTGAGAATAGATCGCATCTAATATTGCCCATCTTTTAGCATATAACTCCTGTCTCCCCTCAGAAAATAGGTGTCTCTTTATCTTAGCCAGTACCCCCAGCAGTTCTCTCACCCATTGTTCATATGCACAGACCTGATCGTCCTTCCAGTGCTTTACTATGGATGCCTTGACTACCGACACCATTAAAGAAAGGTGGAATTTGGGTGCGGTCCCCATTATCTGAGAGAAGTCACCCAGAACACATACTTCTGGGGTCATAGAAGCTGAATAATCTAGCATTGGATCCATGACCCGTTTAATTTCCCTCCATGGGGAGAAATTTTGCTGCAACCCCACATGACATGTAACAGGTCACCCACTTCTTTCTCGCACCTGAAACACAGATCTGTCTGTCTCAACCCTCTAGCATATAGCTTTACAGGGGTATAGTATATGTTGTGAACCACAAAGATCTGCATATTCCTGTATTTGGGAATCACATTGTATTTAGTGGCCTTCCAAATAATTTCCCATCTTAGATTTTTAGGAGCCATCGCCTTATCCCAGTAAGGGATTTGAGTAGAAATATTTGGGCCCAGGAAGTCCAAAAGAAGTTTGTAAACTCGTGAGAGTGGGTTAGCTTTCCGGAAGGCTTCCCTTAAACTCCTCCACGGGAGGGAGCTATCTGAAAAGTCCCCCAACCCCTTCCGGAACCCTGCAATCATTTGTTTAAGCTGTACCCTTTGAAAAAAGGACAATCCCTCACATTGTGGTGGTAGAACTATTTTGTCTCCCTGCTGTGTGTCATTCAATCTTAAACCACCCAGATACTTAGACCACCGGTGTCCAAGTACCCGACCCTCTATAACCAAGTTGGGGTTACCCAATATGGGCTGGTCTCTGGACCTCATTTGACTGCACCTCTGTACCGGAGTAAGAAAGGACCACCAAGCTTCCAGGGTTTTCCTAATTGGGTTCCCATACCCCTCCCTAAATAAATCCTTTTTGGGCCTAGCATATAGCATTGATTCAGGAGAACAGCCGGAGCTCAGTAACGATTGCCTCTCGATTTGCAGCCATACAGGAGTAAAATTTCCCCCATCAGCACTTTCCGCCCATTGAGCCATCAGGCCTATCTGGCCTGCCACATAATAAGCATGGAGATCAGGTAGTCTAATGCCCCCCTCCTCGTATGGCAAACGCAAGACCTTATAATTTATCCTGGCTGGTTTGTTATTCCATAGGAATCCTGAAATTAGTCTTCTAATTAAACTAAACCACTTGACAGGGATAATATATGGAGCTAAATATACCGGGTATATCAACCTTGGTAGGACATTCATCTTAATAAGGCCCAGGCGCGACGTAAAATTCAGAGGTAACTTGTTCCACCTTATAATGTGCCCTTTAATCGACGATATGATCCCCCCCAAATTAGCATCAACCCCGGACTCTTGGTTTGCTGTAATCCAAATTCCAAGATACTTCAATTTGTCAGTGTTCCACTGTACTCCCAAGGATGAGAAGTCTGCCTTAAATACATGTGGAGTCAAGGGTAGGATTTGTGTTTTGGTAAGATTTAACTTGTAATTAGAGACCTTAGAGAAACGATCTATTGAGTCTCTTACACTCTCAAAGCTGGATACTGGATCTCGTAAATGAAGGAGTATATCGTCCGCGAAGACTGAAATTTTTAGCTCCATTCCCCCAATCCTGATCCCCTGGACCCTGACATCCCTATTTATAGATCTTAACAGGGGTTCTAGATAGATGTTGAACAGTATCGGCGAAAGAGGACATCCTTGGCGAGTCCCATTATTAAGTTTAAATTCCCTCGAGATATAACCATTACATAGTATTCTAGCCGTTGGAGCAGCGTATAGATTCTTAACACCTCTAAGGAGACCCCCAGGGAACCCCATTTTCTCCATTGTAGCAAAGAGAAATGGATGTGAGACCCGATCAAATGCTTTTTCAGCGTCTAGGGAGATCAGGGCCAGGGGTAACCGAGAATCTGGGGCAAAGTTTAGAATATGATGAATTTTCCTGAGGGCATCTTTCACCCCTCTCTCTGGCATAAAGCCTACTTGCTCCTGACTAATTAAACTCAGAGCAATAGTCAAGATCCTATTTGCCAAGATTTTGGTAAGAATCTTAATATCTTGGTTTATTAGTGCTATAGGCCTATAATTACCTAGTACATCCCTGGGTTTATCTGGTTTAGGTATTAGAGTAACATACACCTGGTAGAGCGGTGAATGGTGAATTCCTTCCCTCATTATGGTAAGGAAAAAATCATGAAGTATAGGGAGTATAGTCTGGATATGAGTTTGGTAAAATTTAGCAGTGAGACCATCAGGCCCTGGTGATTTACCTAGAGGAAGAGACCGCACCACATCGACAATCTCAGATGCTCTTATTGGGGCTTCCAGTTCCTTAACTTGGGCAGAATCCAAAATAGGTAGCTGAATATCTTCTAAGCAACTATTAACCTCTTTCTCCCCCACCAAGTCTCTAGCTTGGTAGATTTCTACAAAGAATGATACAAATGCCTCAGCCATTTCTTGAGGATCTGTAACCAGTTTCCCTTCATGCTTAACTGATATAATTGTCCTACTTGCCTCCCATTCTTTAATTCTGGCTGCTAGAAGGCGCCCTGGGACGTCACCCTGCAATAGGAACTTGGCATTAATCTTATTTAACCAGAACTATGTTTTCCCATGAACAATTTCCGACAGTTCCCTTCTCAAACTTTTAAGCTCCGCATCTATTTCCCCCGAGGACCCTTCAAGCTGCGACAAAGACCTTAAAATTGTAGACACCCCTGACCTTTTTCCATCACAGCCCTCAAGGTGGCTCAACCTCCTTTGCCCGCAGACAGTCATGATGGGGGTTTGAATAAATCTGGAAGCTCAGCCCGTAGCCCCTCCAGCGTGTCCTTCGCCGTGAGAAACTTCTTCTCTCCAGTCTGGAGACGCACCACAAAAGTAGCGGGAAACTGAAGCCGAAATGTTATCCCTGCAAGATAAAGCTTCTTCTTGATATCAGCATACTCCTTCTGCTTTTCTCTAATCACTGGCGTTTGATCTTGAAAAAACCATAGTGAAGCACCATTCCATTGCAGAGGCTTTTTTTGTCTGGCAGCCAGCAGCACATGGGATTTTTCTTTGTAATTAAAATCGCATGATTATGACTCGAGACTCGCCGATTGGTAACATCTCCGTAGTGCCGGTGAGCTCTTTCAGATTATACCCCTCCCCAAGCGGTGTAGGGCTAACAATTTTAATAGGAGCTCCTGCATAAAGGAGACACAGTCTGGGCCTTCAGCCCTCTCTGGTAGCCCCGAAAAAATCAAGTTATTCCTATGATTTCTTGATTCCTGGTCTTCCACCCTCTCTTCCAATTTCTTCAGCTTTTTCCGAATCGTCCCCACCTCCTGATCTATCACCAAAACCTTCCTCTCTTGCGAGGAAATCTGGGCCTCAGCATCGCCCATTCTTTGTGCCAAAGACTTTAGTGCCAGTTTAACCTCAGAGAAATCCAACACCAACCCTTGTAATAGTGCCTTGATTTCCTGAATATCATCACCATTTGTGCCCAAGCCCCCTTCTTTCACAGCTTCCTCGCCCTGTTCAGGTATAGTGGGCGACTGGGATTTAGGCCGTTTGGTGGCTGGAGCACGCCCCACCGGGGGTTCCACAAAGTCAGCTTCCATCTTCCGGCAAGTGCACGGCCTGAGCTTGCCGATGCGCCACTATTAAATGTGAACTCGCCGGTCTTGAGAAGATTCGCGGTTCTATGTCGTCCGGCCAGGAGGTATACCCGCATCTTCTCCAGAGCACTTAACGGCCAGATTAATCACTTTTTGCCAGTTCTGGAGTGCAAGAAACTTAAATTTTATGCCGCGGGCCTCGGAGACGCTCGGGACACGTCCTACCCGGTCAGCTCATCACGTGACTCCCATGCTGTACTCCTGTCTTGACCACAGACACATATTCCCTCTTCAATGCCCAGCCACAAACTGAGGAAATCAGGTATGCGATTCAATATATTTCTATGGGGTTTTGAGCTTAGTAGCATAACTTGGCCATTTTTCAATATGTTTGCCCCAAATTTTCAACATAACTTTATTGGAACACCACCTCATGAACAATGCAAGTGACATTAGGCAAACCTGTCCCAAAAGGTGATTTCATGGTCTCTGCATGAAATCACCTTTCAGGCGGGAGTTAACATTTTTTTTCCACCATTGTTCATGAGGTGGAATCATAAGAAGGCTGGGTTGAAAATTTGTCATAAAAATATTAAAAAACAACAAAGTTATGAGCCTACATAGAATTTTACAAATGCAGGCTCTTAACATTGGTAATTTTCAGTATTTTGCCCCAAATTTTCAAAAATAACCATTTCTTTACAGCATCTCATGAATGTGACAGCTGTCATTTTTCAAATCCTGGCCAAAATGTGTTTTCACATCCAGAAAGGTGATTTCACAGTTGCTGCACGAAATCACCTTTCAGGCAAGAGTTGAAAATTTTCTCTACACTTGTTCATGAGGTGGGGTCATAAGACAGCTATGTTGAATATTTGGGACAAAAATGTTAAAAAACAAAAAAGTTATGAGCCTATGTTGGAATTTATGAACGCAGGCTTGTAACATTTGTCATTTTCAATATTTTGACCTCGAGCTTTCAGCACAGCAATTTTTGCACATCATCTCATAAATGTGTCATTTTTAAAATCCTGCACGAGATGTGTTTTCACACCTCTGGTGAGAAATTACATTTTGGCCAGTATACTTTAAATAGTACATGTCATATCTATAAAGTGAATCCTAAAACAAGTCTCTTCAAAAGCTGGGGTCAAAACATTAAAAACAAACAAAATTATTTGACAAGCATCAAACAATCTGCATTGACAAATGCTTGTTTAACAAGTCTCCAATCTGGATGTCTAGTATGTCTGAACCACAGATTTATGACTCTGCTATCAACTACAGCCTGTAGCCTGGCGAGACCTAATTCTGCCCTAACCAAAACAGGCTAAAGTCCAAGGGCTGAGCACAATACTTACATGAAAGTTTTTTTAAAGATATCAGTTGTGATGTGGGCCAAACTTCTGCTCCATGCAAGATATGGGAGATATAGCTGGCATTTACTGCCTTCACAAGTGGTCTGATTGTGTGGCCTCCATATGAATGCCCATTGGTAAAATCATGATTGCACAAAAGCGTGGCCACAACCTAAGGGGCATTAAAAATAGAGGCCTAACTATACCAAGAGTTCAAAACTCTTACAGTAAACTCATCTCCAATTACTACATTCCAAAGACTGGAATGAACTGTCTCCTACAACCCAAAATATAGACTGAATTACAATTTAGAATTACTTATATATCAATCTAGTAGAAACCTATATATATGGGTAATACACATTGGGTACACAAACCCAACACCAAACTTCATCTCTTTACACTAGCACAACCAAGGTATGTTAAGGAACAGAATAATAGTATCTGTTCTTTCACATTTAAATCTAGACCACTAGTAACCTACTTAATGAAGGTATGACTGTACAATCTCGGCTGTTGTGTTGTTATAGGCATCTTCGTCTGTATAAGTTGAAATAATGCATTGTAAAATCACATATGTCTTCTCTTTTAATGTAATATGTAACCTACCACAGGACGACTTTTGTGTAATAGGGCTCCTCAAGTCCTAAAGTTATCTTCTCAAAAAGATTTCTTTTCTTTCTTTCTTTCTTTCTTTCTTTCTTTCTTTCTTTCTTTCTTTCTTTCTTTCTTTCTTTCTATCTATCTATCCATCCATCCATCCATCTCTCTATCTGTAGCAGACCCCCACTTGACTCACCTGGGCTGTTTCTGTGGCCCTCAGATCCACACTGCACACTCCGCCAAGGGGGCTGGCCCAGGGTCACAAGTAGACAATGATATATAGGAGTCAAATGGTGAGGTTCCTCCACCTAGGGTGGTGATATGGGATACCTGTTGGATACATTTCAGGTTACCACCCTCAGGAAAATACAGTAAGTCCCCACAGTAGCTTCCCCACATAGTAACCGTGCACCCTTTGCAATAATCAACAAATAACAGCATAGAACACAAACCAATAGCAGATTTATCATAGGGAGGAGGTGAACAGGGGAGAAAATAGCACAACAATCATAAACGGCAACAACAACTATACCCCCACACTGTCTCCCACACCTCCCACCTGCGGGTGCAACCAGCCCCCCCCAAATGACCATAAAATACAATCTGTCTGTTTGGTGTGTACCACATTGGGGTGTTGAGATGCTAGGAAGTGGTGAAGCCAACAGTCTTTAACTTACAAAACGCTTGAACTTGCAAATGGAAGACTAGCTTTGGGGCCCAACAATAACTTGTCAACAGATGCAACTTTAACTTTTCTGCCTGGGCACAGCTTGAAATATGGTACAGTCCTGCCCAGGGCTTAACCCCCTTTACTAACTAGTTAACTAGCTAAATAAGAACTCCCCTGGGCTGTAGTCCAGAGGTACTTGCAGTCTGTAGATTCAAAGGGGGGTTTGCAGAAACTTGCTTCAATGGTACCGTGCTGATATAAGGAGTTGTTTGTGGTGCAACACAGCAGTAGTTCACAGGAAAAACAGCATCTGGCTGAAGAAACGAAGAATGCAGGTCTTCACCTATCAGGCTGCAAATCACAAAGCTCTAACTTGCAGCAGCAGGTTCAAATCTCACCCAGGGAGCCACTGACACAATTCCGTTCTTTCCCTGTTGCTACTTGCTTTCATAAGGTGCTCTGCAGCTTGTCCAATCCTGGGGCCAGCATGGCTGATGGGCTAACAACAGGCCTACTGGGCTAGGTAGACAAACAGCAGTCTCTCCTGATCTGCTGTCACTCAGGCTCCCTCAGGAATCTGGGCTGAATCCACTTTTGGCGGGCTGCCACCAGCTTTTATAACTTCTTGCAGCTGCCTTTCTCATTGGTTGCACCGTTCCTGGGCATTTCGGATGCCTCTTGACATTTTCCAGTGGTCCCCTTGTCTCCTTGAACCTATGCGGGGGCCACCATATTTGTTTACATTTTGTGCACAGCACATTCTGCCCTTGTAATTTAATTATATTTCCTCCCAAGGGCAAACTATCATTGTTCCTATGCCCAGAGGTGATCTCCCATTGATCCCCACCGCCACTGTCTGCCCTGGAGTCGCAGATATGTTTATATTGTGGAACCAAATAAAATATCCCTTCTGGAGCTACAGATTGTTTAATTCTTCTCCCTCTGCTGGCTGCGCATGTGCAGAAGGCATGCACCACCATACTTGTTTACGTTTTTCTGGTCCAGGTTCCTACTGCTCCCCAGGACCAACAAGAGGCTTTCCACATGCCTGGAGGCACAAAATACACTTTTTGGCTTTGGTCCCCTTCTTCGATGGTGCTGAGAAGTGGCAGAATATAGGCTGCCAGAGCTGCGGGAGCCATTGCAAGTGCCAGGCCTGAATACCACCACAGCCACTGGAAAAAAAGCCCTCCCATCCCAAATCAGTAGCACAGGGGACCAAAGGCAGAATAAAGAGACCTCTGCCCTCTACCATCCGACAATGGTTTTCCTGCCTGCATGCCCCCCTCTCACCTGCAGCACTTATTTCTAAGATTGCCCTTGGCTGGTATGTCATGCTACCTAACATTTAGCACATTTTGAATTACTGGAATTTCCTAAGCCTCAGTCTCTTACTACTTTTTGTTGTGTAACTATGTATTACTATGTTGACCTTTCTATGTATGTATACACCCATTCCTTCGATGTGGGACCTTTGTAAATGAGCAGTTCCTGCTCAAAGGTATTTGTAATCCTATATTTCAATAAAATAAAAAAAAAATAAAATAAAGATTCTGCAGGGCAGTAGCTCCTTCAGGTAAGCTTAACCTGGGTTGGGGGCTTACATACTGTGTCTGTCTATCCATCTATATATCTATCTATCTATCTATGCATTGGAGAATGGCTAAGATAGTCCCAATCCATAGCAGAGGGGACAGGAAGAGCCAAGTAACTACAGACCCATCAGTCTCACCTTCACTCTGGGACAGCTGTCGGAGTCTCTAATCAAGGAGGATCTGGTAGCCTACCTGGAAAGCAGTTGCCTGCAGCAGAGCAAACAGCACACATTTGTGGTGAGCAGGTCCCAACAGATCAGTCTAATTGTTTTCTTTGACTAGATTACTCAAGCGATAGACAATGGGCAAGCGTTGCCAAACTCTACTTTGCTTTCAGCAAAGCTTTTGATTTTGTGCCACACAGAAGGCTGCTGATAAAACTAGGGGTTCCGACAGTAGGAGGGTGACTAACCAGATGGCTAGGAAACTGGCTAACTGAAGGAAATTTAGAAGAATAAAAAATATGGTTTTCACTATTCTCTACTTGGAGTGGGGGCTAGGCTCTCAGTGTAGCGGTTCCTCTGCAGCAGTGCTGGTGTAGTCTGGTGTACTTGGGGTAACTTTAGAAAGGAATGTGGCTCTATTCCCACCAGTCTGGTGTGAGAACATCATAAAACTGAACTGCAGGCTGTGGTAGAGCTGTGTTCTAGGTTAGGTATAACTGGAGCACCCAGGGACAAATTTTTCTAACCTCTCCCCTTTTCTGTCTTAGCAGTCTGCTGCAGCAGTGACATGTCCTATCCTATTTATTTCCCACGTTATGCCTAGGTAGACTGGCCACCTACTGTACCGAGGTAGTCTCCCTTCTCACTACTCTTTCTCTTAAGTTTTTTTCTTTTCTGTCCATATGTGGTGCTGAAGTGCCTGCCGTGCTGAATAAAATGATGGATAGGCATCTGAGTTAGAAAAACAGGTTAAAGAGCAACTGACACCTTCATGTAAACTTTAGCAAAACATAATCTTTAGACACAGTCAAGCTTGTATTTTACATTTCTTCTGCATTTCCCCTCACCATTATTTATAACTGAGATCATTTGTATGAAAACAGGATCTTTGTTCCTGAAGAGTTCATCTGTTCCTACTGCTTTCTCCCTATCTAAAATAATAATGCATCCCTTGTGACATCACAGTTTCTCCCATGACAGCAGATTGTAATGTCACAACAGGGGGTTATGACCTGAAGTAGGGAGTAAGCTAGTCAGATGTATTCTAAAGGAACTCTTAAGGGCTAAAGATCATGTATTCATGCAAATTTCCCCAGTAAGAAATGATGGGGAGGAGAAATATATAGAATATATATGGAATGCAGGCAGAATTATACCTAATTATTTTGTTTTTTAAAGTTTTCTTTGAGGTGTCAGTAGCTCTTTAAGAAAGTGCTTTTAGTGCTTTATCAGTCATAAAATACGAAGCATGTTTGCTGGCTGTTGATATAAATAAAGTGCAGAGGGTGCTTTATATGTTTAAAATCCTGATTCTAAAATGCCTGCAGTGGTTGAATTCAGGACAGAAGCAGTCTAACTGGAAGAAGGCTAGAACTTAGTGAAAAGAATGTGCATGGTAAAAGATAAGCCATTGTATGACATGGACATTAACCTTTCCCCGCTCTGACACAAAGAAAAACATAAGACTAGCTGTGCTTGCTGACAGCTGATTTATGAATGTGTCTGTCAGCACAACGTTTTGAAGTCCATGTACTTCATGCCTGAACAGTGTCACTATCTGGCTTGCAGATTACTGGTAAAGCCCCTTGCACACTCTCTTGCACTGGATCACTGTGACACACCTCTCAAAGTCCTCTACTATAACAAAATGTGTTGCCTGTGGCAAGCATAACAAACTCTGGTCAGATCCACCATGGCTGCATAATGAAGTTAGTGAAGTTTTGTAGAATTGTTAAGGAAGTATGGAGAAACAGCACAATGATTTGTAATTAGTAAGATTTGTTTTAGTTTCTGTTCTAAAGAAGGCATACACAATATTAGAAAAATATATGGAGGTGTACATTTTTACAAAAGAACCCAAGAGAAAATGCTACTGAGGTATGTGTTATCCCAGATTATATTGGCTGGACAGCCACATTTTAAAGAAAACACAATTGCACATACCCCAGTAATGCAAAGCATCATGGGAAACATATGCAAATACCCATGATGGTACAGAAGGTGGCAGTACATAAAAAAGTAATGGCTGGCATATGTTCAGCCTTGGGATTACTTACACAGTTTTTTTCTCTTTTTTAGACAAACAGGGTTTTTGTCCATGAGTTGATGTAAATTATATTTAAGCAATGTGTTGATATCAGGAAGCCAGGTGTAATGATGGACTATTAGCTGAGAAAATGAGATAGTAACTTTCAGAAGGGGTTGCTTTTGATAAGGGTGAGGTAATTATGCTCATGATAATGAGAATATTAGGAAAGTATGAGGTATATGCAGAAGTGGAGTACAAATATGCACAGTTTCATAAGTATGTGCTCAGAGTGCCGGTAAATATGATATGCAGGTTTGTTTTAGAAATATGTAAAAATAGACATACGTGCAATTGATAGAAATATAGATAATTACACAGACATAGAGATAGAGAGAGAGAGAGACAGAGAGAGAGAGAGAGAGACAGGCAGAATAGGAATGGCAGTGAAGTATTGAAGTGATGGCAACCCCACCCCCACCATGCAGAGATGGACAGGCACTGGGGTGTGCCTTTGGGTCATTGCCCACAACGCTCATGCCATTTCACCTCACCCTACTCTGCAGACACCGACAAGTGTCGAGGTGTGTCTTGAGGTGTTCAAGCTTTATACTCACTCCTTTCCATAAGGAAATACACTAAAATGGGTACAGTACTGTAAAAGGAAATGGATTGAGCTTTGGGGCTGAAGAGTCAAAGGCACGCCTCGATACCTGTCACTGGCTGCAGGGTGGGGATGGGGGTAGAATGGCATGAGCATTACTGTTGACAATCCCAAGTCACACCCCTGATGCTTATCAGTCCCTACAGGGCAGGGTGTTATGGTCAGAAACCCTAATGCCCTGCATGTCATTATGTGACTTCTTAACCTAGCAACAGCATTTAATGCATTACATTATAAGAACAAGTAAATGTGTTTAATACATTTACAGACAGTTACATAAACTTAATTTTCTTCATTAAATAATATAAATTTAGCAACAGTGGTAGTACAAAGCAATTACCCAGACAACTTGAAAACTATAGCTGCTTTATATTGAACATTGACACCCCATAAGGACCTCCCTGAAATTGAGATGCAAATGTCACACATTTATCAGTTTTCTAACAGGAATATTTTTTTTACTATCCGAAATACATTTCTTGCTTCAGTAACTACTCAGCACATCTATAGCATGAGCTAAACTTACTAACATACTAAAATGCCAGCAGAATAGGTCTAGCAGTCTTTCGCGTCTGCTCATTTGGTCAGCCCCTACCCTGGGAGCTGACCTTGCTGCCCTCCTTGCCTTCTCTAGCTTCTCCCTTCCCAGTCCAGAATATACTCGCTGCACTGCATTTTGCTTCCAGAACCCTTCCCTTGTACCTATCCCACCCCTTGAACCCCTCCACCATCTCTGCCTCCACCAGCCCCCTAGGCAGTGCATTCCATGGCTCCACCACCCTCTCAGTGAAGTAACACCTCCTCCTTTCTCCCCTGAATCTTCCCCCCTCCAGCTTCCACCCATGCCCTCTAGTGGCCCCTTCCTCCTTACTTTAAAGCACCCTGACTGTTCCTCCCCAATTTACCCCCTTCATGTACCTGAAGACCTCTATCATGTCTCCCTGGTCCCTTTTCTCTTCCAATGTGTACATATTTAGCTCTTCAAGCCTCCCCTCATAGGTCCTGTCCCCCAAGCCCCAAATCATTTTGGTTGCCCTCCTCTGGACCCTCTCCGGGAGTTTAATGTCCCTCTTTAAGTGTGACCTCTAAAACTGCATGCAGTACTCGAGGTGTGGCCTCACCAAGCAGTTACACAGAGGGAGTATCACTTCCCTCCTTCTGGAGGTGATCCCCCTAAAGATGCATCCCAGCATCCTGTTGGCCTTGGCTGCTGCCTTCCTATGTGTCTCCGAGTTTGTCATCTTGACATCCACCACCACCTCCAGGTCCCTTTCAGCCATCGAGACTTGAAGCATCCCCCCCCCAGGGTTTACACTTAGCCTGGGTTTCTGGCCCCCAGGTGCAGTACCTTGCATTTCCCTGAATTGAACCTCAGCTTCCACTTTCTAGACCATCTTTCCACAGCCTCCAGGTCCCCCTGTAGGGCCACACTTCCCTCCTCCCCATCCTTCACTGCCCCCAGTTTTGAGTCATCTGCAAAGAGACTCATCTCACTCCTGATACCTGTCCTTATGTCAAAGACGTAGGTGTTGAACAGAAGGGGCCCAAGGACTGATCCCTGTGGGACCCCACTAATGACCTTCCTTGGGGATGACTCTATCCCGCCAACTACGACACTCTGGGTCTGGTCCTGAAGCCAATTGCCTATCCATCTGATCATCTGGTTCCCCACCCCCATTTCTCCCAGCTTATCCAACAGGGCCTTGTGATGAACAGAGTCAAATGCCTTGCTGAAGTCTAGAAAGAGGACATCCACTGATCTATCCAGATCCAAGGCACTCATCACCCAGTCATAGAACTCCACAAGGTTTGTCTGACACGATTTCCCTGGGCCGAATCCATGCTGTCTATCATTCAGACACCCTGACTTTTTCAGGTCCCCCACAGCCTCTCCTTGACAATGCCCTCCATCACCTTGCCCACTACCGATGTCAGGCTGACAGGCCTGTAGTTCCCTGCCACCTCCCTTGATCCCCCCTTGTGGATAGGCACAATATGCGCCACCTTTCAGTCCTGGGGTACCCACCCTTTCCTCAGAGAGATGGTGAAAAGCTCTGCCAGGGTTTCGTCAGGACATCCGCAAGTTCCTTCAGAACTCTGGGATGTAATTTCTCTGGCCCCAGGGCCTTTTCTGTCTTACAGGACCTGAGGGCTTCCCTCACTCTCTATGCTATGATTTCTACTTCTGCTACCTCTTCTCCATGCTTAGCCTTCCCCCCTCCTGCCAGTGATGCCTCCCCCTCTCCCCAGACCCGCCGACCTACTTATTGACATTTTACACCTGCTGTGCAATGTACTGCTGCTTACTACACCAACATCATGAACCAATAACATATGACTGCCATAACTAGGGAAGCAGTATAGCACAGTGGTTTAAGGCTCTGAACTGCAAATCTGGAAATCTGGATTTGAATCCCACAGTCCCCACCTGCATATTAGGTAACCTTGAGCAAGTCACTTAATTTCCATGTGCTCCCAGGTTGCCCCTGTAGACAAGCTTTCAGCTTAGTGTGCCACTCCTGGTTAAACAATTAAAAGAAAAAAAGCAAAATAGATTATTTGTCTTGCTTAACTTTGCTACTACAAGCTTTGATGAATTCATCCATCCATAAATGAACTTTTTATAGCTTATGTGTCTGTGACCTAGGCAGAACTACACTTACAATCTTAAACATAAATAAATAAATCATCAGAATAACATTTATTTCAGTAGTATCTCCTTCCTTTTCAGGTGCCCATGACATTATGTGTATATATATTTATATATTTTAACTTCAAAGCACTAAACCTATTTAAAATGACTCTGGCACTTCTTATCTGTTGTCTATTTTCTCTGACAAATGCCGCTAGCTGCCTTGTTACAATGTTACCCTTGAACTGTATTAATCTGTACTCTGTTTGTAATTTCCACATTGTTGTAATGCCTGTCTTGATGTTCCCCATAATTTGTGTTTCTCTGATGTCGAACCTTTGTAAAAGAGCCATGGCTCAACGGTATTTGTAATCCTAGACTTGATAAATAAAATAAATAAATAAATAAAAATGCACAAAGCACAAGACTTTATTCTCTTCATACATTACTACTAAACTTCAGGTCCCAGAGAGATACACATGTAGAGCTTCCCCTAGCTATCTGGGTGCTTCAGCTGTGTGTGTGTGTGTGTGTGTGGGGGGGGAGTATAAAAAACTGTTAAGAAACAAACACTCTAGTATCCAATACGGGATAGCCTTCCTTGGGTGACATATTTTACTCCTTTGTGGGCTTATACCTTAATTGTCATTCTTGTGTTGCAAGTGCTTGCTTTCTTCAAGTGCTGTAATTTCAGGATGCAGTTTCACAAGTGCTTTATAAGCATGCAGTTTCAGGCACTTCTTAATTTACTTTTTCTTTCCTTCTGAACCTTAAGCTCTGATGTCCCAGGCAGCTCTGATAGTCAATTGTTCCAAAAAAACTAATGCTGCCTCCCACTACTCAGGTTCCAGTTCATGTACCTCATATTTAAGAAAGAAAATAGTGCCCTGCAACCATTGACTAACATGAAAGCATATTTATTTGAGGGTGGAAAGCATTTCTTAGAGGAGGGTAACGCGGAGGAGACTATTTACACCTTCAGCCAGTTCCATGGACAGAAAACATGACATCAGCCCTTTTGTACATGCAAAATGTATGCAGGCTCCACCAACTGCAGCCTTAACAAGCATTTGTCAATGCCGAATGCTGCTTGCTTCTATTTGCTGTTTAGGTATTTGGAAGTCATTGGAGTGCAAATATTGAAAATTTGCAAACTTACGAGCGTGCATAGGAACTGCGCAACGCACGCTCGTAAAACAGTCATTTTTAAGAATTTTTTCACCAAATTTTCAACATAGCCATTTTAAGACCTCTGCTCATGAACAGTGTCATTGTGATTTTGTTAATGTGTCCCATACATTGAGTTTGCACACCGACTGCGCCATTGTGCGCTACTTGGGCGGAAACACGTTTTGGGCAGGATGTGAAAAATGACAGCTATACTGCTCATAAGGAGGTGTGGTAAAATGGCAATGTTGAAAATCTGGAGTGAAAGTATTGAAAATTTGCGAACTTACGAGCCTGCGTAGGAACTGCACAACGCACGCTTGTAAAACAGTCATTTTTAAGAATTTTTTCACCAAATTTTCAACATAGCCATTTTAAGACCTCTGCTCATGAACAGTGTCACTGTGATTTTCTTAATTTGTCCCATACATTGATTTCACACACTGACTGCGCCATTCTGCGCTACATGGGCGGAAATACATTTTGGGTGAGATGTAAAAAATGACAGCTATACTATTCATAAGAAGGTGTGGTAAAATGGCAATGTTGAAAATCTGGAGTGAAAATATTGAAATTTCACGAACTTACGAGCCTGCGTAGGAACTGCACAACGCACACTCGTAAAACAGTCATTTTTTGGAATTTTGGTACCAAATTTTCAACATGGGGTTTGAGACCCCTTCTCATGAATGATGTCACTGTCATGGCAGTATTCAGGCCCGAAGGGTGATTTCACAGTCACTGCGCAGTCACTGCGAAATCACCCTTCGGGCCTGAATAACGCCATGACAGTGACATCATTCATGAGAAGGGGTCCCAAAAACCCCATGTTGAAAATTTGGTGCAAAAATTCCCAAAAATGCCTGAGATATGCAACAAAGTTGAAACCCCCCATCTAGCCCATTATACAGCTTACCGGCATTTCCTCAGTTCGCGGTCGGCTTTGAAGAGTGCAGACGTGTTCCCGGTCCACCGAAGATCGTCGCGCGAGTCCGGAGGTAAGTATGGGGTGGGGGTGTGGGGAGGCTGGGTGCGCAGTGGGTGGGTGCGGGTTGTGAGAGGGTCGGAGACGAGCGCTGGACCGTTTCGTTTTCAGGTAAAAATTAAAAAGACATTGTGGGACCATTTGCCATGCTGGGGTGGGCTCCCAGCATGGCACAAGAATGTTGGGGGCGTTCAGCCGATGGGGATTAGGCACCCCGTCGGCCAAAGGACTGATTGCCCGCGCTGGGTAGGCTCCCAGCGTGGCACCTACAACTGGGGGCGGGAGACGAGCTCAGCCGACGGGATTGGGCACCCGTCGGCTACACAGTAGGTGCAGGGGCATGCACACCTCGTGTGGGGGAGCTACACTTTATCTCTGCTCACTGAGCGTAGCCCCTTTCAATCAGAGTGCCACTGCATTTGGAGCTTGTCATAGACAGCTCCAAAATGCATTGGCTTACAGGGGCCGCGCCTGCCAGCTCACTGACTGAATTGGAGGAGGAGGTGACACACCTCTGAAATCTCCGATGATGGCACTATGTTTCTTGCACATGCGTGCAAGCAACATAAAAATGGGCAGACTGATGAACCCTCTGTCTTTATCTACCATCACATTCTATGATTCTATGACAAGGAAAGGCACACCATTTTATTAATTTATTGTAAAACACATTGAACTTTGACAGCTCATTTCCAGGTGTGTGCCAGGGAGGTGTTATATGGGACTTGTTTTATAATGTTGTTTGTAATGTTTGATCAGGAAAGGCGTTCAGATCTATGACAACTTGTAGACAGGTGTTTCAGGCGGGGGGCAGTCACATGGAACCTATTTTAGTTATTCGTTTGTGATGTTTGGCACAATTAGCTGTGAAAGATCATTTATAGACGCGTCTGGAGGGATTTCTTGGGAATTATTTATCTATTTATCTATTTATCCATAATGTTTGACAAGGAAAGGCACTCTAAGCTTTGATACCTCGGACCCAATTCCAGAACGGTTATGCATGTCATAAAGTGACTTGCACCAAATAAAATGGTGCAATTAGCACTTTGCGCCATGTGTAATGACAATCAGCATTCCAAAAGGCAGCCTGCACCATATCGCAGGCCGCGTGCGCCGAACTTGTCCTACGCCACAGGTTATGCTATAAATCCCCTGCAACCTGGAGAAGCAAATGTGCTACTCCAAGACAACCTCCAGAGGACATTGGTCTAAGTGCAGTTAGACCAGTTATTAGCTGTTGTAAGTGTACTCTACATCCCCTTGGGGTGCACCACTGTGCCATGTGCCCCAACAGCCACCCCCCATGGTCCCACATAAACCCCCCACCCATCCCCCATTAACAAATGCCATTAAAAGCCCTCTGTGGGCTGCTGGCACCCCCAAGCCCCGATCCCTAAGTAATGCCTCGGGAAGATCATGTCATCCCCCCTGATCCCCAAGTAGTGCTCCGCAGGGCAGATAATTTCATCCTCACCCCCAGTTCCTGCGTAGTGCCCTGTAGGGCAGTTCATGTCCCCAGTTCCCAAGCCCCAATCCCCAACTCGCCACTATTGTCATTCCTGCCATGCCACTAATTCCCTTTTAGTCCAGTGGCCTCCCACCCAGCAGTGCCAGTTCACTCCAACCCTCCCACACCCATTTCCAGTCAGCGACTGCACAACCTCTCACTTTCATGGTCAGCTGCCAACTGAGCTCCTCCAGCAGGTATTACTCTGTATACACAACTGATTGAGCTGCAGTAATTACACAGTAGCATGTGCCTGAGAGCCTAGTCGGCAGCTGGCCATGGAGTTAGGATTGCCACCTGTCAGGTTTTTTACCTGGTGATCAGGTTTTCAGGGTCCCTATCAGGTAATCCGGTTTTGCTCTGTGCTGGTCAGGTTTTTGGACCATTTTGAGTGCACACACACTTTTGAAACAAATGTTGTCATCTTATTCTTTGTTTCAGCTACTTGTCCAAGTTACAAACACGTTCTTTTGTCAATATAGCCTTTTATTTGTGAAAACTGTATCCTGGGAGGTTCAAAATATGGCCATTAACACCATTAGCACTTACTTAACCTAATCTTTTCCACTGCATCTTAATGTGGCATAGCAGCAAAGCTGCCCCCACCTTTTGTAACAACTGAGCCAGTTGTCTTCTACTTTTACACATTTTCATCTCTAACAGAATTTAGGCATTTTAAATGTTTTAAATTATTATTTTCCTCAAGAAAAAAGTATGGTCACTATTTTGACTTTGAAATAGTACTGTGGACATGGAAAGAAAATGGAGACTTAAAAATATATGAAGTACGCACATTATAAGAAACAATTTCTTTATAATTAATGGCTCTCCCCTTTTGCCATTGAGAAACTGTGGCGTAATTTGCTGTTATAAAGGAGCATTTATAATAGCAAACTGGTGCATGGTTCTCCTCCTTCTGCGCATACGCCTACACCAGCGTCTCCCTTTCTGGCTCACGCTTCCTACCTACAATGGAGCCACCGATTTTTATTTTATATAATTGCGGTGCCAAAATGGGGAGAGTCATCAATTATATAAAATAAAATATGGGGTAGTGTGAGTAAACTCGAGGTTTACACATACCCTTGGGGTTAGATGCTTTCCACAAACCCCTCGAGCTTTGCTCTCGGGGTTTATGAAGAATCTAACCCCTTGGGTGTGTGTAAACTCTTGTTAAACACACCACCCCATACTTTATTCTCTATATTATGTATTATTGTATAGCATGTGTACTGTTGTGCAGCATTTCCCTCATCCCTCCAGATCATATCTGCAAATGAGATTTATTTTATCTCTGTATGTTTATCTGACAAACCACTGTCAATAAATAAATAAATAGACACATAAGTAAATAAATAACTAAGAAGAACCTGGGAAAGTAATTTTAACAGGTACAGTATCTTAACATTTTTGTTAAACTACTGCCTTGAGTGTTGTCTTTTATTGATATAATATATGGCTTTCTAAGAGGAGCAATGCATGCTAAGTCATGAAAAGGGGTGGTGCTAGGGGTGGAGCTTAGGATCCGGTTTTTGCCTCATCCAAAGATGGCAGCCCTACATGGAGGTGAGAGGTAGGTTGTGGCAGTTGCTGACTGGACAAGGGTGTGGGGGCTGGTACTGCCGGATGGGGGCCACTTGAATACCAGGGAGCGTGGGTACTTGTCATCAGGTGGCTGGTATGGGGGCTGTGGAGGGTGCCTGTATAGCCCTGTGAGGCAGGGCAATTGTTTCAGGAGCAGGCCTTTGGGGGGGCTGTGCATTCGGAGACTCTGGCGGGGGAAGGGGAACTGCGCCCTATCAGAGGGCATTGCTATGGCTTGCAGCACCCTGTTGAGGTGCGTCCTCCCTTTGGCACACTGTCTGGTTTGCCACAAGGTACAGGACGTAGCAGCTGAGGACTCTTCCTTTTCTGGAATCTGGCACAGGGCTCCCAGTGTATTGGCATATGTCGCAGCTCAAAAGTGCCGGCGAGTTGCACCATACCTATATGTCTTGGAATCAGGCCATTAATTTCTAGGTATGTTGGGTAGGGTTACGTGGGTCCTATTTTATTTATTTGTAACATTTTACCAGTGAAGGCACATTTCCAGGTGGTTCCTAGGAGCTTGATTTTGTGGACCTTTTGTTATTAACTGGAGGAATGTTTGCCCAGACACCAGGGAAAGTTCCCCTTTCTTACTATCAGGGAGAGAGACCCTTCTGGGAATGTATAAGCACTCATTTGGGCAACTGACAGAACAAAAGCAATCTGTGTTGTGGGAAAATACATCTTGGATTTTCCCCAAGTAAACTCTTTACCTAGAGGCTTAGAGGAGGGGTTGGTGTGACTCCTCTAATATGGTTTGATATTTGCTAGACAAGCAAACATATAAATTTGTCTCAGTAATTTGCTTTTTCTGACTTTTCTTTTTGTTTTTGTTTTTGTCTCTGTTTTTTTACCCAAGATTTGTTATTAAATGATCTAATACAGAATATTTTTTGTTAATATCTGTGCTTACGTTTTTATTTTGATTCTATAAATAAAATTTCCCTCCTCTTAGAAAAGTTCCATGGGATTTTAACTTCCACCTTTACATCTACCTGAGAAGTGCACTATCTGGCTGCAATACATATGAAATACTAGTCTACATTCCTGATTTTGTTAGAACCCATGACCCTTCACTTTTCTGACCTCAGAGTTGAGTATGCAATTTTACTGTGCCACTGAAATTGTTAATCTTTCATTCTATTAAAACCATCACTAAAAATGGCCCAGACTCACTCCAAATCAGAATCAGCTTGTTTTGAGAGTGCACCTTACTACAGCTATCCTGGACTCCCTGCAGGGGGTGTTCCTTAGATCAACTAGTGAAGGTCCACACTTGTGAGGGAGCAGTATTGGACCTTGTACTCACCAACGGGGACAGTGTTGCAGACGTCATGGTGGGTGGCCACCTGGGGACCAGTGATCATTGCACAGTGTGGTTCAATATAAGAACTGTGACAGAAGTGAACCACACAAAGGAGAGGGTCCTGGATTTCAGGAGGGCCAGTTTTACAAAGATGGGAGAATGCCTCAGGGATACTATGGCAGTGGAATAGGACTTAGGTGGAGTGGAGGAACAGTGGGAGAAACTGAAGTGGGAATAGTGAAGGGAATCAACCTCTGCATCAGGCAAGTAAGCAAAAGCAAGGAAAATGAGACTGCTAGGGTTCTCAAAAGAGGTAGCTGGGAAGGTAAGGGCAAATAAGTAAGCATTCAAAAAGTACAAGGAGACACAGAGGGAGGAGGTTATGGAGGTGTATCAGGGAAGCAGAGGGAGGCAGGGAAAGCGGTCAAGAACACAAAAACGCAAATGGAGGAGAAAATAGCTCAGGCAGTAAAGAAAGAGGGCAAGATATTTTTCAGGTATGTAAGCAAAAGGAAAAAGACCAGGGGAGGGTTTGTAGGGCTAAGGAGGAAGGGGGGGAATGTGTGCAAGCAAACAAAACTTTATTTATGAAACACTATTCCGAATCGATCTTAGCGTTGTACAAATATAAAAAAAATTCAATAAAACAAATAGATACATATAATCTAAAACCATAAAACAGTCAGCCAGCCCAGTGGCGCTGAGGGTTGAGGTGCTGGACGCCACACCTTGCACCACGTTGGCAACCTGGGTTCAGGAACAGACTCGGGGTCACCGGGAGTCAGAGGGGGGAGGAGGATTGAGCATCCCAATGGATGCTCTCCTCCTCCAGAGGTGATATCCTGGGGTGTCTCACACACCCGATGCACCTGTGCCGGTTGAAGTACAGGCATCCGTGCACAGACGGCTCTTCAAGAGTCGGGGAGGGGAGGATGTTGTGGGCATTTGTCTGCGCACGCTGTTTGACTGGATGTCATTCCTACGAGTTGATGCCCTCAGGGGAAGGAAGGACTAAGGGGATAAAATGGAAAAAAAAAACCTTGGGCCAAGATGACGATTGATCCACCTTGGATCGCCTACCCACAGGACAGACCCCATTGTGCAGGCATGCCAAGGAGAAGGAGTAAGGTAGGAGGGATAAAGCAGTAAGCCTGGCACTCTAGGGGTAGATCCTGTGGGAGGGATCTGCAGGGATGATCAGAGGTCTGAAGGAGTGGAATGAGGGGGTAGTAAGGTGGGATAAAAAGGAAAGTGTAAAAGAAAAACAGTCAGTGGGATTTAAATATCAGGTAAAACATAATTAAACGGATACGACTTCAGGACAGATTTAAAAGTCTCGATGGATGAGCACTCTCTGACCTGGTGAGGTAGAGAATTCCACAAAAGTTAATGATATAGTTCCAGATGTAGTCAGACAGACTCTTTGAATCTCTAACAATCCTTCATAGGTGGAATGGAGAGGGTGAAGAGGGCGGTAGGCACAGAGGAGGTTTTGCAAATACCGTGGTCACTGTCCATGTTGGCTTTATAGGTCAGTAATCCAATCTTGAAAATGATCCTCCACCACACCGGCAGTCAGTGCAGATCGCTGAGTACAGGTGTGACATGGCAAGATCTCAATAAGCCAGTCAATAACCTGGCAGCCACATTCTGCACCAGCTGCAGACAACGAAGGTCCCCCCCTGGCAGCCCTACGTATAAGGCATGATAGAAATCCAGGGATGAGATCACAAAGGTATGGACCAGCGTTGGAAGATAGTCAGGTGAGATTAGGTGTTTTATCCAGGCGATGTTCCTTAGGTGGTAAAATGATGTCTTGATGACCGCTAACACCTGATCCTTCAGAGTCAGCTCATCATCAAATACAATGCCCAGATTCTGCACCCAGTCAGAAGGTAGTAGCTGGTTACCTCCTAGCCAAAGTCCAGAGGGTTACCCAGCCACCCTCCCCTCTGCCCTATGACCCAGATCCACCACTAACACCTCAGTCTTATCCAGATTCAACCTGAACCAGTTTGCACTCATCCAGTCTTGAATCTCAGAAAAGCAGTTTTTAAACACCAACATTATGCTCAGGCACAAAGAACATGTACAGCTGATTATCATCTGCATAACAGTGAAAACTCTTTACTGCCTAATAATGCCTCACAATGGCAGCATACACACCATGAACAACATGGGTGAAAGCACCAAGCCCTGCAGTGCCCCATACGGCAAGGGATGAGAGGCAGAGGAAAAAAGACCCGACTCCACTCTCTGCACCCTGCCTGTGAGAAAAGATTGAAACCATCTGAGGACTTTACCAGGCAGTCCACAGAATAGCCACAGGTGCTCTAGCAACACCTCAAGGTCCACGGTATCAAATGCTGCACAGAGATCAAGTAACACTAAGATGGAATGATGCCTCTGATCTCTCGCTATCAGGAGGTCATTAAGTTCCTGAACCAATGCCGTCTCACTACTATGCAACGTCTTGAAACCAGACTGGAAAAGATCGTAGATATCATGGGTGGTCAGATGCTCCTCAAGCTGCAATGCGACTGCCTTCTCAGTAACTTTGCCCACAAAAGACAGGTTGCAGACAGGCCTGTAGTTTGCAAGACAATCGGAGTCAAGAGATTTCTTTAAAATGGGGCAAACAACCACCTCCTTCAGGGTGTCCGGAAACACCCCAGTCTCTTATAAACACCAGACAATATCTGCCAGGACTGGTCTGATCACCTCAATGTGCCCCACCAGGAGGCGTCTTGGGCCCGGGTCCAAACTACAGTAAGTCAGTCTCAAGCCCTGGATTATCTTCACAACATCTTTGATCGTCAATCGGTCAAAGTCAGCCTAGACTGACTGGGTGGCTGCAATCTTCCATTGATCACCACTGTGCTCATTTGAGCAAGCTGTGCAGATCTCTGCCCTGATGATGCTAACCTTATCTGCGAAAAACAGAGCAAACTGTGGAAGGGGACAAGAAAAAGGCAGACATCTTGAATTAATATTTTTGTTCAATGTTCACAGAGTAAAGGGAAGGTGAGAGACCACAGATAAGTGTCAGAGGCATCAAAGGAAGGAAGGTGGACACTAGTCTATTTACAGAGGAGAGAGAGTCCTGAAGGAACTCGCAAATCTGAAAGTGAACAAGGCAATGGAGCCAGACAGGATAAATCAAATGATATTGAGGGAGCTCAGAGAGTGGCTGGCTGCACCTCTGACAGTCCTGCTCAACCACTCACTGGAGACAGAAATGGTCCCTGAGGATTGGAGGAGGGCAGGTGTAGTCCCACTTCACAAGAGTGGTAGCAGGGAGGAGGCTGGCAATCAAGCCATTCAGCCTGACTTCAGTTGTGGAGAACACACGAAATTGCAAATTTGCCAGCAGAAATAGGTCACCTGGTCTATCAAGTCTGCTTGAGTGTGCAGCTAGCACCTTCACCTTACAGCTGCCCCACCCCCTTCCCATTTACCCCCCCAACTTGTCCCATCCCCTTTGGAAACTACCCACTGTCTTACAGGCTACCACCTCCTCCAGTAGAGCATTCCATTCTGCCACAACCCTCTCCATGAAAAAGTGCCTCCTCATTTCCATCCTAAATCTTCCCCCCTCCAATCTAAGGCCATGCCCTCTCATGTCCCTTCCCCTCCTCAGCCTGAGTATCCCTTCAGTGCCTGCCTTGTTTATCCCCTTTATGTACTTAAAGGTCTCAATCATATCCCCCCGGTCCCTTCTCTTCTCCAAGGAGTACGTGTTCAGCTCTCTCAGCCTCTCCTCATATGGTCTGTCTTTCAATCACTGGATCATCCTTGTTGCCCTGCACTGTACCTCTTCCAGTAATTTCACATTCTTCTTCAGATATGGGCACCAGAATTGCACACAGTACTCCAGGTGCTGCCTGACCAGTGCCCTGTAGAGAGGCAGAATCACCTCCCTGCTCCTGGAGGGGATCCCTCTCACGATACAACAAAGCATCCTGTTGGCTTTCACTGCCGCCCTCCTACACTGCTCTGTATTGTTCATCTTCCCCATTACAACCACCCCTAGATCCTTCTCCTCCTCAGTGAAACCTAGCTGCACACCTCCAAGATGGTAACCCTTACCTGGGTTCTTTGCTCCAAAGTGCAGTACATTGCACTTTTTTGCATTGAACCCCAACTGCTATGCTTCTGACCACTCTACCAGTTTGTTCAGGTTATCCTGCAGCCCCTGCCAAACTGCTATAGCATCCATCACCTCCCCCAATTTGGTATCATCATCAAATAGACTGATATTATTGCTGATGCCATACAAGATGTCTGCTATGAATATTCCAAACAGTACGGACCCCAGTACCGACCCCTGTAGCACCCCGCTTGTCATAGCCCTTGGAGATGAGAGTCCCCCCCACCACTACTACCCTCTGCTGTCTCCTCAGCAGCCAATTCTCAGTCCATTTAACCATCTTAGTCCACACTCCCATGCATCTCAACTTCCCACCCAAACCTCCCATGCATCACTAAATCGAAGGCCTTACTCAAGGCCCTGATTTTTCTGTGGCAGTTTGGGCCCAAATTCTGTGGCAAGACTCCCTGTTGCCACAGAACTTCTGAGGTGTTAGTTTCCTATTTCTGCAGAAATTCTTTTGTGGCATTTGGGGGCTTCGGTAACAGTCAGCAACCACCCCCCCAAGCACCCAGGTATTGGAAAAATGTTAGTTTTTGAGCTGGGACCTATACGGCAGAGAAGGTTGTCAATTAACCCCAGAGTTCTTGGTATCAGAAAGTAAAAAATCCACCCCATTCATCTCAGCCCCATTACCTGCCCCACCCCAGCCTGAGAGTCCCCAGGGCCACCAAATTTGAATAAGTAATATGTTTAGTGGCTACCACACTGCATAGCAATTCTTATCCTTCTAGTTTTACCACTAAGCCAGAATGCCACTTTTTCATTCCAGTAGTGCTTTGTGCGGCTATGTTCAATGCACTTCCAGGGCAAGAAACCAGAATTCAGGCCTGTCAGTGAAATTAAAAGGATGAGGATAGCTGTACTGTATGGGACCTGATAAAAATATTTCTCCTTTAAATAAAGGGACTCAAGGAGGTTCTCAGGGTGGGGTAGGCAGGGTGGTGCGGCTGAGCTGGATGGGGTGGGGATTTACCTGTTCTGATTTTTATGGTAAAGCCAGAGAAGACAAACTAATGAGCAGGGGAAGTTCCAAAATGCTTTTCATATTTTTGTTTTTAACTTCCACATGTAACCCCTAGATGGCGCTATCCCAGGGGCTACTACCCCTGCCTGATTTGCCACTAACAGGTTGAGGGGCCTGGATCCAATGGCGGGTGCCTCCACCCAGAGGTCAGGGTTTGCAATAGTTAAACTTACTTGGTCACAACTCTCTGAGACACTGCAACCCCCTTTCTTCCCACTAGTGGCCCACACAATATATCAGAATTACCTTCACAGTATACACTTACCCCCAGGGCTGGTTCAGGCACTGGGACCTCCTGTAAAATAAGATACAGTGCAACAATCACAGTACAATACTTTAACATAGACAAATACCTCAGGCAGTATAACTTTGCTGAAACAAGCAGCTCTGATTTATTTAGGGGAATATAACAAGGACAGGAAATCAGGTTAATTAGCTTATCACTTTACTCATCTACCTATGGCTCTGTGCACAGGCCTATCCCTACCAGTTACTGTCCCTGGGTACCCAAGCCCTAGTGGCTAGTCCAAACGGGCAGCTGGTAGGGCCTTTTCCCACAGAGAAAAGAAAAATTAGTTTAAACAGTCAGCAGTACAGTGATTCCATTTGGATTCAATGTGGCAATTCAACAGGGAGCGACCCTGAATTAGTAGTCACAACCTCCAAACAAGATAGGGTCCTTCAATGTCAGCAGGGCTACTCTTGAGCTCCACGAGACTCCTCACACATTTATATGGCAACAGGCAGGCTGCTTCTGTATCCCGATCGCAATTACTGCACAATACCCGGGAGAACACACAGCAGATTCAGTTCCTGACAGACCGAGTGCAATTCGACAATTTCTCCAGTCTTCTACAGGGTGAGCCTGGTTTCTACTCTTCAGATATCCTTTGATTCTCTTCACAGAATGGATTCAGTCCTAACAAGCAGTTACACAAGCTGCAGACCGGAACTCTGGGCCTTACACACGTTTCCCGACTAAAACTGCACACTGAAAAAGCACAGGGCTCCTTCCTTCTTCACTGCCAAAGCTCAACTGAAACTCCAACAGAAAACCGGCACTTCCTTTGAGTTCCTCCCAGTTCTTGACTGGATTGGCTGTCACTCACAATAGACTGCTCCTGTTGGTCCAAAAAGGCGCCAAGTCTAAACTACATCTCCCAGAGTCACTGCCCATACAATCCTCTTGTGGCTGGCTCAGATTATGAGTCCAAGTTCTGATTCGTCCAAGGCACCATTTTAGAGCTAGCTTACCCCACACTGATTGGTCCAGTTCAGCAGTTCAAAACCAGAATGGGGAACTAGGCAGACACAGTTCTGACTGCAAAGAAAGCAGGTTAGACAAACTATAATTTCATTATTACTCTAAAAGATTTCTGGCAAACAGTTACATCTTTCAGATAGGTTCCTTGCACTCCTAGTGACTGCAAAATGGAGTGAATTGGCAGCAGCTCGAGTGGTACTCAATCAAAGAAACACACAGTCCCCCATACAAACTAATTATGTCTGCAAGCAGACAGCTCTTAAAGAGACAGTACCAGAGGTTCTAAAAACACTCACTGATAAATGGCTTAAACGCCAAACACCATTCAGGCTTGGAGCATTCAAGCAAGCTCCTGGAAGTCTTTTGGGAACCCCCATTTGCAGGGGGGTTACACACAGAATTCCAAAAAGCATTCTGCAGACTTTAATATAAACTGAAGCATAGTTTTCTGAGGTTTTCATGATCCATGGAGTAGCCGGAGTTTATATGATCCATGGAATAATTTCCCTTGGTCATAGTCTATGTAAACTACAGATTTGTTTTACTCACAGTTTACACTTATTCCTCTTTGTATTTAACTGTAACCTCCCTTAAAATGGGGGTTCCCAAAAGTCTTCCTTGGGTGTGCTTAAAAACCCACTGCCAGGCAGGCGTTCTGTGTCTTTACAGGTGTAAAACTGCTTCCATGTGAGTGCCCTGTTAGCCTCCGTGCCTGTCCCTTTAAGAGACATTATTTTTGTAGTGTATAATTAATCTGGGTTGGGGCCGAGTGTTTCTAGGCTCAAGTCCCACCCGAGCTGCAATAATATTGCTCTGTTCTGTCATCGCTAACAATGGTACAGAGGGAGCTCTGTTAGAACTGGTAATTGTTTGCTGATTAGCTGCTCTAATAATAATGGTATTATAGTTTATCTAACCTGCCTTTCTTTGCAGCATGGACATTTCTGTATTGCACCAATCAGTACCTTTTGGGGACCTTAAAATGAAGTCTGTCCCCAGGGTCTTGTGGGAGTGAATGTCTGTAGGAAGCATAGAAACATAGAAACATAGACTTTGATGGCAGATAAGGACCGCTAGGCCTATCTAGTCTGCCCATTTCCCTTCCTACAGGATAGGCCGCAGATCCTAGTTAACCAACAGCCTATTTCTTCCTACCCCCCACAAGAATTGCCTTATGTCTGTCCCATGCATTCTTGAATTCTCCCACAGTTTTAGACCCCACAACCTCCTCAGGAAGGCTGTTCCATGCATCCACTACCCTCTCTGTGAAATAATACTTCCTCACATTGCCCCTGAACCGCCTCCTTCTATCTTTAAATTGTGTTCCCTTGTTCTTGCAAGTCTCTTTTTCTGAAAGATGCTACCCTCTTGGACTTTGTTGTTTCCACTGAGGTACTTAAAATTTTCTATCATGTCCCCTCTCCCTTCTTTCCTCAATGGTATACATGTTAAGCTCCTTTAGTCTCTCCTCATACGGCTTCTCTTGCAGACCCTGCACCATTTTAGTTGCCCTCCTCTGGACTGCCTCTCACCCTGTCTATGTCCTTGCGGAGATGGGGTCTCCAGAACTGGACACAGTACTCCAAGATGGGGTCTCACCAACTGTCTGTACAGAGGGATAACAACTTCCTGTTTTCTGCTGATGATGCCTCTCCCTATACATCCCAGTATACCCCCAGCCCTCCCTACTGCCTTCTCACATTGCTTGCTAACCTTAAGGTCATCTGATATGATTATCCCCAGGTCCCTTTCCTTTTTTGTTGTTGTTACTATCTCCCCACCCATTGTGTATTCTTCCCCTGGGTTCTTGTTTCCCAGGTGCATTATTTTGCACTTCTTTGCATTGAATCTTAGCTGCCATACTTCTGACCATTCCTCCAACCTTGCCAAGTTCCTTTTCATCCTTTCCACTCCTCCTTGTGTATCAACCCTATTGCAGATTTTGTGTCATCTGCAAAAAGGCATACTTTTCCTTCCAGTCCCTCTGCAATGTCACTGATGAAGACATTAAAAAGGACTGGACCCAATACTGAACCCTGCAGTACCCCACTAGTAACCCCCCTTTCTTCAGAGTGGACTCCATTTACAATTACCTTCTGTGTCCTGTTGTCCAGCCAATGTTTTACCCAGGCTACCACCCTGGGTCCCACTCCCAGGCTGGTTAATTTGACTATTAATCTTTTGTGCTGGACTGTGTCAAATGCCTTGTTAAAGTCTAGGTAGGCCATGTCCACAGCCCCTCCCATGGCACCTAAATGGACTTGGAGGGGGAGCCCTTACTTTGACAGACAGATGAATCAACCAACCAAACCCTTTTTGGATCAGAAGGAAGTCCTGGTGCTGCCTGCAGCAGAGAGTCAGTCTGAGTTTGGAGTTGAGAGAGTGAACTGCTCAAGACATTTGAGCAGCTGCTCTTGTGTAGTAGCACAGGAAACTAGTGGGAAGGCTGTGTCTGGCCAGCCTGCTTCATCTTCCCTTCTGAAGGATCTGCTAGTGAAATTAATTGGACTGAATCCAAACCAGCTTGTGACCAGAAATACCAAATTGTGACTGCCCTGTTACCTAAAGAAGATCAAAGATTCGCTGTAAGCGATCGGCCTGTCAGGATGTCTGAATCACCACAGAGATCATAGTTTTGCTCAGGAAAACTGAAATTGCAACTGGACTGTCATCCTACCTGTGGTATTGTGTTTTGCTTTACTATAAATGTGCTGCAAGCTGTCAGTGGGTCACGATTTGGTTCCCCACTACTTAAGTGTGTCATGTTTGCTGGAAGCTATCTCCAGTACCAATCAGACCAAGTCCAAACTGTTCACCCGGCCTGGGCCCTGCCACCTTGGCCCAGTAAGCTATTTCAGATGCAGAGACTACCATCGATGAGACACTCACCTGGGGATCAGCCCCCTGCTCAACATCTCGAACAGGAATGACACCTTGGTGAATAGTGTTTGCCCTGCTTCTCCTGGCATACCAGCTTGTCGGCCTGTAGTCTCCATTTCATCCCTCCTGTGTTTACTATTGGGTAGCATGAGTAAACATCAGGGTAGCTCCCTGCAACATCAGCTAAATTAAAAATGTTGTCATCTGATTCAATTGTTGTTTTCTTGTCACAAACTGAGTCTCCAGGCTCTAGATTACAAATTGCGTGTGGTTGTGCATTCTCCTTCTTTCCATCACAGGGCCCTGACCAGCTGCAATGCCGGCCTACCCCAGGCAATGTGTCAAATTAGCCCATCTTTTGTACAACTGGGTACCCGGAGTGTGTGACTGTGAAAGGACTCTAAAGTGCATGCATGATTGCCTGATTAAATCAGTTACAGAACTAATCAGCCAAATCTCACCCTTTCCTTGTTCATTTCCCCCTGAATAAATCAGAGCTAATTCATTTGCATTTAACTTGACTGTGGTTCCATTTGGTACAAGAAGCACTGTACCATTGTTACCTGCAGTGTCTAACCTTATTTTGCAGGGGATCTCCAGGGTCGAACTGGTGGAATCAGCCCTGGTGATAAGTGCAAACAGAGTGGGGATTTGTATGCTGATTATGGGTTATTGTAACTGTGTCTGTTGTTCATTGTTTAGGCCACTAGAGGGGAAAGAGGGTGGTTATAGTGTCCCGGAGGGCTGTACCCAGGTCAGTTACACTATGAATAACCCTGTCCTCTGAGTGGAGGCACCCACTTTCAGTACCCAGGCCCCTTAACCTGCACTTAGTCTCACAGGCAGGGGGAGTAGCCCTTGGGATAGCACCACCTAAGGGTTGCATAATTATTTATTATTCTTTTTCTTCTTATCCGCTGGCCCCCTACTGTCTGATCTATGCATGTTCAGCCCTGCCACACATCCCACAATTTAACTTACCCCCAAACACCCCGTATTACTCCCCAGAGCAGGGTCACTGGGGGGGGGGGCTTTCCCCTGACGGAGACTGAATGGTAGAATGGGAGTGAAAGCCTGGTTGGTGGCACAGAGTCTAAAGTTTGGGGGGCAGATGCCATTGTGTGGTGGCGGAACCTGCATTTTCATGTTTTTTTCCCCGTAGTCAGTCCTGGCTATCATACATCAGGCTACCACAAGGGGTGAACTGAACACTAGCGACTCCCCCACTCCCCAGAAGAAAGCAGTCCATCAAAT
The DNA here is from genome assembly GCA_016271365.2 of Neoceratodus forsteri. Taxonomy (NCBI): domain Eukaryota; kingdom Metazoa; phylum Chordata; order Ceratodontiformes; family Ceratodontidae; genus Neoceratodus; species Neoceratodus forsteri. The sequence goes on from CM028134.1 coordinate 40,106,501, forward strand.
GCTTGATCCTCCTCCCTGACCCCCCCCCCGTTCGGACCTGCAACTTTCCAGGCTCATTTCTAAACCAGGGTTTTTGGCATCAGGAGTAGTAGTGGTACCACAGCATCAGTGTGCCAGTTAGATACTTACTCTTCAGGATAAACTGTGGAATAGTATTCTGCATTTCATTTAAACTGCGGGATAATATTCTCAATAGAGAAAATGAAGCACCCACCAAGACACAATGCAGTTACAGCAGTACTTGTAGATTGCAATATTTATTAAAGCATAAGTGCGACCCTAATACAATCAAGCCTTAATGGAATAAAGTGCAGACAGTTACGTTTCACTCAACTGCCGTTGAGCTTCATCAGACAAATCCACAGCATAACATTTCTCCATTATAACACTGATTCAAATACCATTTAAACCAAACACAATGTGAGTGTAATTATCTTTAAGCATCTACAAGCTCAATTCAATTATGAACTCCATGTTCTACATGCAGGAATTAATTAGTCACATATAAATAACCTGCTAACATGCTCAGAATTCAGTGTAACAATTAGAAAAATCATTTGTTCAAAGTAAACCCATTTTAAAAACATTTTTAACTTGATCCATATTTCGATCAGGTACATACTTTACAAAAATATATATATTTTACAATGAACTAGCTTAAAGGAGGTGGAAACATTTAATAAGTGCAAATTCAAATATAAATATATATGAAGGCTATTATAGCCCTTTACTCACACTAAATTCGATGTTTTTTTTAACATTCAATTAGTGTATTGCACTAGACTTCTATGTTTTCACAGCTGCATTATTAAACTCTCTAGTTCTTTTTTAAAATCTTTTCAAAACAGATGACAGATCTATGCTGTCATTTAAGCCATTGGCATTCCTGGCATTCAATTTATAGATCCAAAAACTCTCACGTTGGCCATTACGTTTATTTAAATCGCCACCCCTAATGCCAGAATCTACTTTTTCTATGCCTATAAACTTAACCTGATGTTCTACCCCTAGATTAGCATCAATGTGTTTGGCTATGGCATATGTAGAATCCTTTCTATGTTGAGCACGAATGTGTTCACCTATTCTCACTCTAAATGCCCTAAGAGTTCTCCTCACGTAATAGCTCCCACAGCTGCACTGCAGTAAATAAACAACTCCCTCTGTAGCACATGTAATAAAGGAACCAATTTTTATTACTTCCCCATTGCATTGATTTAAAAACTCCTTTCTTTGCATAACATACGTGCAGTGCATACACTTGCCACATTGATAGGAACCAAGGGGGGTAGCCACATTTGTATCTTAACAGACACATTAGGTAAAAAACTCGGTGCCATGGTTTCTTTAATAGTTTTAGGCCTCCTATAGACAATTTTAGAACCCATTGTTATCACCTCCTTCAATTTCAGCTCTAATTCTAATAGGCTCCGATTGTTTCTAATAATGTTTGCAACCTCCATTGCTCTTGCTGAGTAAGTGGTAACAAAAGGACAAACAGGACCCTTAACCTCTTCTTTTGCTTTGGAAATTAGCGTACTGCTTCTCTGCATATTATCAACTTCCTGTACTGCCTTCACAATACATTTGTTACTATACCCTCTACTTTTAAAACGGGCTACCTTCCCCGCTTTCTTTTTTGCATATTCAGATTCTTCAGTGCAGTTCCTCAAAGTTCTAATTAATTGCCCTTTAGGAATATTATTAACAATGTGAGCTGGATGACAACTGTCTGCTTGCAACAGATTATTCTGATCAGCCTTTTTTGAAATAAGGTAGTGCATAGCCCCCTCCCATCTGTTCTATATATTTTTAAGTCCAGGAAGACTATTTCCTCTTGACTGATGTTATATTTAAACCTCAAACATTTGAGGTGGATTCTAACCATTTAACAAATCCCATAAACTGTGCAATCGTGCCTTTCCATATGATAATCACATCGTCAATATAACACCACCACATATCCAACCAAGGTAAGTATGGATTTATGGCGGCGTCATACAGAAAATGTTCCTCCCAATTCAGTCAAATTGGCAAAACTAGGTGCCATAGTGGCACCCATGGCGGTGCCTCGGGTTTGTCTGTAATACTGTTTTTCAAAAAGAAACATATTTTTTCTAATACATTTTGAGCTAGCAACTGTAGGTGCCAAGTAGGTGTCTGTATACACTGAAATTCAATACGTTCCTCCAAATAATATCCCATTGCTTCTAGTCCTAACTGGTGTGGAATTACTGTATATAACAAATTTATATCCAGTGTTGCAAAATACCTAGTGTCATGCATTTCAAGATCCTCCATAATAATAATCACCTTCACAGAATCTCTCAAGTAAGATCTTAAAGTTTGAACAAATGGCTATAAAAACTATCTACATAAATTGATGTAGTTTCAGTGATCCATCCCTTCCCAGAAATAATGGGGTGGCCAGGTGGTGAATCTAAGCTTTTAAGTATTTTGGGCAATGTGTAAATAATCAGAAATACTGGATGTATAACTGTAAGTGCTTTGTACATATTCTCTGTAAAATAACTCCACATGTATCCCATGTTCAGGACACTATCAACCTGTTTCTTGTAAACATCAGTGTGATTAAATTGTAATATAACATAAAATGAGGTGTCATTCAACCGTCTCTTTATTTCAGAAATATAACCCCCCCATTTAGCACTACAATTGCACCTCCCTTATCAGCCTGTCTAACAACAACTTGTATATTTTTAGCAAGATCCTGCAAGGCTTTCCTTTCTTGTGTTGTGCAGTTATGGTAATATGCACCTGTATTAAATAATTGTAATTTCTCCAAACCTTTTTTCACATTTTTTCACAAATAAACCAACTACTGGACTATAAGGTGGACGGTGTGCAGTTTTAAGTTTCAATCCCTGATTTGACTGTGCCATCACAGCCATTGAGTCATTATAAATGGTCTTAAACATCAAATTCCTGGCAAAACAATGAATATCCACAGTAGTTTAAAAAAAAAAAATCGATATTAACAGAAAGTGAAAATCGCGTGCCTTTACTCAACACAGAATTCCCAGTTTCAGTTAGCATATGGCTAGAGAGATTAATAACTGGACACATTTGTTCACACTGAGTTCCTGTAGATCGCTGGTTGGGGGGGGGGCAACTGTTTTGAAGCAACTGAATCATCCACTATTAGTTTCTCTTTTTGCCTCTTCCATGCCACCCCTATTTAAATCACCACCCCTAATGCCACAATCTACTTTTTTCTATGCCTATAAACCTAACCTGATGTTCTACCTCCGGATTAGCATCAATATGTTTGGCTATGGCATATGTAGAATCCTTTCTAGGTAGAGCACAAATGTGTTCACCTATTCTCACTCTAAATGCCCTAAGAGTTCTCCCCACACAATAGCTCCCACAGCTCATGTAAACTGCAGAATAGTATTCCATAGTTCATGTAAATCACAGATTAATATCCCGTAGTTCATGTAAACCGTGGAATAATATTCCGTGTTTTTTCTGTGATTTACACTAAATTCTGCAGAAATCTCCAAGGCTGTGGAATCACAGAAAAATTGGGGCCTTGGCCATACTAAAGTTCAAGTATATGACATTCACTGCATGACCCTTTCCAATTCTATTGTCACCCAGTTGTAATACTCAACTGGGATCATCTGGCAGGATTTTCTGGAGACAAACCCATGCTGGTGACTGTCCTGGAGCCCGTTGTCTTTCATAAACGTCACCTGCCTTTCTTTAAATATTGTCTACATCAACTTCCCCATGATGGAAGTTAAGCTAACCATCCTGTAATTGCCTGGTTTATCCTTTGGTTCACTTTATGGATGGGTACCACGTGGGCCATCTTCCAGTCATGCGGTACGCACCCTGTGTCCAGGGGGGGTATTAAATAGTTCTGCCAGTGGTCCAGTCAGGATCTCAGCTATTTCCTTTAACACCCTGGGGTGTATGCCATCTGGTCCTGGTGCATTATCCACCCTCAGAGCCATTAACACCTCCAATACCCTACCCTCAGTCACCACCCCCTCCGTTACACCCTCTCCATCCCGCTTACCTTGCCCATCCCCTCCAGTAGCTGCACTCCTTTCCCCCTAATGAATACAGAACAGAAGTACTCATTCAGTGCTTCTGCCTGATCCACCCATTTCTCTGCCCACCCCCTAATCCTTCCTGATCCTCAAAATCTGGTTCTTGCAACTCATTATCTCCTGTATGTATCTGAAGAAGTCCTGTTCCCTATTCCTGATGCCCTGTGCCAGCCTCAATTCCCTGGAGGCCTTAGCTGCTCTGACTCCCCTGAAAACATCCTTAGACCTCTTCACACACTCCTCCCTATCCTCCCCCTCCCCAGATTTCTTATATTCCTTAAACACTGCTTTTGTATCCCTCACCATTTCTAAGACTCCTCCGCTTAACCAACTTGGTTCTATAGCCCTTTCCTTCTGCAGTCTGGTACATGTTTCAGTAGCCTCCAATTTGATTTTTTCTCATTTCTGATTCACATCCCAGTGTGGCTGTATTCCTTCCAGATGCCCCCTTAAGATTTCACCCATCTTACTAAAGTCAGCCTGTCTGAGGTCTACCACGCTGGTCCCTGTATCCACTGCTTCACTGCTCATATTAAGTGTGAACCATACCAAGTGGTGGTCACTCTCAGCCAGAGGGTCCCCCACCCCCACCTCCCTTACAGCATCCCCATTGGCCAGAACTAGATCCAGAGTATTCCCAAGCCTAGTCTTCTCACTGGCCATCTGTGCCAGGAAGCAGTCCTGGAAGGCACCGGGAGTATTTGTTCCCTAGCACTCAAGGTGGCTGGGGTACCCCAATCCACTCCTGGTAGATTGAAGTCCCCCACCATCACTGTTACCTTTCCCAAACACCTTCCTAATTTGCTCTGCTAGCTTCCTGTCCAGGTCTTCCCCTTGAGTCAGTGGCCTGTATATCCCCCCCATCCTGAAAATCCTATTCTTCATGTCCTGGAATTGCATCAACAAGGCCTCTGTCCTACCCTTCTCCCCCTCTTCCCTTGCACACTTTATCCCTTGCCTTATGTACATCACTATCTCTCCCCCTTTTCTTTTGCTTTTATCCTTCCTGTAAATCTTATACCCTGGGATCATCAGGTCCCAGTCCTGGTATTGGTTGGCCCATGTTTCATTGAAAGCAGCAATGTCCACTATCCCCTCTGCCAACAGCCTCATAAACGTCACCTGCCTTTCTTTAAATATTGTCTATATCAACTTCCCCATAGTTCTGCAGTTTTGTTCCACAGACTCCTTGCATTCAAGGAGATAACCCTTCAAGATGTTCCCTTACACTCCTTATTCAATTTCCCATCCTTCTCAGCCCCACCCTGCTTTCAACCCAGTTTATATGGAGAAATTAATGGAATTGCTACTGAAGGAAAGGATTGTGGAATATCTTGAATACAGTGGCTTACAAGATCAGAGGCAGCATGGATTCACTAGGGGGAGGTCACGTCAAACAAATCTGACAGATTTATTTAACTGGGTAAGTAGGGAATTAGATCAGGAGTGGAGCAGTGCATGTGGCGTACTTTGATTTCAGTAAGGCCTTTGACACGGTTCCACATAGAAGACTCGTAAACAAGCTGGGCAGCCTAGGAGTGGGCCAAAAGGGATAAACTGGGTAATAAATTGATTGGGGGTTAGGCGACAGAGAGTGGGGTAAACTGAGTTCCTCTGAGGAAGGGAGGGTGACCAGCGGGGTGTCACAAGGATCAGTACTGGGACCGGTCCTCTTTAATGTCTTCATTAGCAACATTGCAAAGGGACTAGAAGGGAAGATATGCCTTTTTGCAGATGACACCAAAATCAGCAATAGAGTAGATACTCCGGGGAGGTGGAGCGGTGGAAAAAAATGAATATGGGTCTAAGAAAGCTTGAGGGGTGGCCAAGAGTGTGGCAACTAAGTTTTAATGTGAAGGAGTGCAAAATCATGCACTTTGGACACAGAAACCCAGTGGCAGAGTACAAATGGAGGAAGTGATACTGGTGACCACCAAACAGGAGAGAAACCTGAGGGATAACCATATCTGATGACCTAAAGGTGGCCAAACAGTGTGTCAAGGCAATGGGGAGAGTCAGTGGTGGGATGCTAGAGTGCACAGGGTGGAGTATCACCAGCAGAAAGATATTGTTGGTGTTACTGCTGTATAAATCACTGGTGAGACTGCAGCTGGAGTACTGTGTCCAGTTCTGGAGTCCTCATGTCCAGAAGGACACAGACAGAGTAGAGGCGGTCCAGTGGAGGGCAACAAAAATAGTGCAGGGGCTGCATCTGAAGCCCTATGAGGAAAGACTAAAGGACCTCAATATGTACACTCTGGAGGAAAGGAGGGAGGGAAGGATAGGATAAAGACTTTCAAATACCTCATGGGTATAAATAAGGTATGGGAGGGGAGCATTTTTCAGAGAAAAAGATACTCAAGAACAAGGATTCATGCTATGAAGCTGGAAGGGGTACACCCAGGGGAGATGTAAGGAAGTACTTCTTCACAGAAAGAGTGATGGATGCCTGGAACAGCCTCCTAGCGGAGGTGGTGTTGGCAAAAACTGTAACGGGATTTAAGAAGGCATGGGATAGGCATAAGAGAACCTTAGTGGTAAGGAAAGGGGGGTAAAGCTGTAGATCACATAGGGTCTGCGGTGTTACAGTAGGCAGGGAATATGGGCAGATTAGGTGGGCCGTGCGCTCCTTATCTGACGTAAAACTCTATGTTTCTATGTACACCACTGAAATTGTTAATCTCACCATGTTGTAAAATCCAAACTAAAAAATGCCTAATCTGGCTCCAAGTCCAGGGTTAGCTTGTTCTACTCCCATATCCCCATGAGGAATTTATCAACTGTAAAAGTAGACAGTCATGCTGGCCTACCTCTGCAGAGGTAGCATTATGGCTTGTGGCACTGATGACCTGGGTTCAGAAGTGAACTTGAGGCATCAGAGAGTCATTTGGGGGAGGAGGTTCAAGTGTTTGTATGAGTGCTCTCCTCCTGCAGGGGTTGGGGGATGTAGAACCAGGCATATGCCTAACCCTTAGCAGAGGCTAGGTGGAAGGCAGTCTAGGGCGGCCAGACATGTACAGAGGTGTAGCGGCTGTTAATGCACGCCATCTGGGAATATGAGACATGTGTCATGACGGCATTGCAGGTCTGCACTTCCTCCTGGGATAATGGAGGAAAAAGTCCAACTGGCAGGATGACACAGCTCTTCTGAAGGCCCTGCACCCAGCTATCCAGGCCCTGTCCAGATAAACCAGATTCAGATTATCAACGGGGGTTGAGGAACCCTGTCATCTCCCCTCGGGGGGGGCAAGCCCTGGGGGCAGATGCAGGACAGGGTTAGCCTTGGAGGACACTGGGATTACAGGGCTTTGTGGACCAATAGAAGAAGGTCAGTTGTACAGGGGAGAAAAGAAAGAAAGGCACAGTCAGCACGAAGGGCCCCACACTCAACTACGGGGCCGGTCACAGTGTGCACTTGGTGAGGAAAAACATCTTGGTTTACTTAACTTTTAACTGTAGTATAGTAGATTGTTTCAGAATAATTTTGTTTAGTTCATCGCTGACATCTTCTGTTATCACCAGTCCCAGAATCCCCTGCCGCTGACGTCAGAGCAGTAGGCAGCAGTGGGAGATTCAAAAGTCTACAGTGGATGTTAGAGCTTTCATCATCTCTGATCAGATGTGTTATGGGTCTGCTTTTTTTTGGTGAACAGTAAGTAAACCAGAATGTTTTTGCACACAAAGTGCACATTGGGACCAGCTCCACACTTGAGAGTGGGGCCTTGGTGCTGACTGTTCCCTTTTAAGCAGTCTAAGATGTCTTATAACATGGGTTGGAGAAAACGTCCAATGCAATTGGTGGAGTCACTCTGCGAAGCAATTCTGGAGATGGGGTACAAGGTCTCCTTCTCTGCAGAGCACAAACAAGTGTCTAACAGCCATGTTAAAATCCCAAGTGAGCCATCGGGAATGCGCCATATGTCCTTTGTATGCTCTGTGTGTGGTAATCGCAGTATATGTTCAAGTTCAAGTTTAGTGCAGGAAAACTCCATTGAGCAAGCTCATTCACAAGGAGGACCTGTGACATAAACACTTAAAGTACAAACACAGATAGGTAATAACAGTATATACATGAAATGCATGTTACATGATACAGGCTGGATATACATACAAGGGTACCACATAGGGTGACCGCAGGCGGTAAACATTGATATGAGACAGGGAAGTGACTTACAGGTTGTATACTGATAAATGAAACATGATGACTGGTGAATGCAATACATATACAGTATTTTGGCAGCTAGAACAAACAACAGTCTACAACTGATATGGGTTGGAGGAGTGATTTGATAGAGTAGCAGTGGAGCGTAAGCAAAGATAAAGCCAGGAGTAGAAGGGGAAGGGAAAGCAGTTAATATGACAAATCAATTATACCTTATATGTGGTCGGAAGTAGTTGTTGGGAAGGATAGACAGACATGTCTCCTGGTGTTGTGTCCTCTGTGACTCTTACAATAGACTCCCTGGACAAGCGGGTGTGCTGTGTAGAAGAGAGAGACTTCTGCTGACACTGTGCTGTTGTGTCCTGTCCCTTTCACATCGATATCAGCAACAGAAGTGTTTTTTGAACTGCTCAGCTCACCCACTCAATGACAGTCCCCTGACTTGTGGGAAACACCGTGCTTGTCAGCGCAGTACACAGACACAGGAGCACCCCCTCCACCCCCCCGCGTGAAGTCCCCTCCACCGGCCATGGAAACAGAGTCAGTAAAAGTCCCCCGAATTATGTCAGATGCACTGGGGAGGGAGAGGGATAGAGAGGAGCCTGTTCTCCGTTCCCTCCCCCCCGCATGATGTCCACTCACCATAGCTGGTTGTGGAAACAGAATTGCCCATAGTGCTTGAGCCGGGTAGCCGTCACAGAATTTGACAGGTTTCAGATCAAATGTCTGACTCAGTCAACAGGGAATAGTTTACGAGAGACAGCTGTCGGAAAGCAATGTCATTAATGTGTAAGAGTATTAAGGTTTTTTTTTTTCTGTGAGCTAGGGCTTTCTACACGACTTAGAAACTGTATCACAACACGGATGATAAAGAGGGGAAGAGAGCACACGATCTCCAGTCAGAGTGTGCGGTGGTGAAGGAGTAACAGTGAGACAGACAATGGACAATGGCATGCAGAAATGATGTCTGCTGTCTCTTCCCTTTAGGAGGTCTAGTTTCTTGTCCCCTGCCATGGAGAGTGATAAGACAGGTCTCATATCAGCCAGTGCTATGGAGTAGCTTGTCAGTTTTGTTTGTCTGTGTCATGGAGCATGGAAGCTGATGGGTCACAGACAGTACTGGGGAGCCCATCTCCCCCATCATGGTACACAGTGAGTGTTGCTTGAATGACTGCCAAAGTGAGGGGCGGAAAGAGAGAGGCACCATTTGTCATTTGGAGCTGTCTAAATGTCTGTCTCTGTCCTGCTGCAAAGTGCATGTGTGTGTCTGTTGGGGTGCACAGTACAGGGTGTTGCAATAGTCAGACAGTATTTTATGCAGAAGAAATGTCAAAAATCCTGTCAGTGGGAGATCACATAATGTTAGCCTCTTGAGCAGGCACAGGGCAAACCTGGTCCCACCCCAGCTTTTAAATAAAATCCTTTATTCATCGAATTTGGGAAGTAAGAACCTATACATTTGCAAGCTAATGAGTACTAACCATCTGGAGACTTCTGCGTTTAGTTCTGAGGTGAATTAATCAGGAACTCAACACCAGGATGGAGCTAGACATGTGGTAAGCTCTCCCGGCCTGCACACTTCCCCAGATGCCTGATAAGGCCTTGAAGAAACCTAAAACTCAAACCGCAACTGCTGGCAAGAACCCTCACCCATCTGTTAGTGGGACACCTCTGCCGGGAGACAGATTTCTGGCTGAAATTGTTCCAATTAAAATGGCCTTCCTAGAATTTGTCACAGATGTTAAAAATATTCAGTCAGATTTGAAGGAGACCAACAAGAAAATCACCGACATTTCAGCACGCACAACATCATTGGAAGTCTGGCAAACTCTCATTGAGCTGGATATTGTATCCCTGAGACATACGGTAAACAAGTTAGAACTCAAGCTGGAAGATCTCAAAGGCTGGAACAGGCAAAATAATCTGATCATCTTCGGCCTGCCCAAGGAAGCTGACGGACCCTCCCCAGTGCTGTTCACAGGAAAGCTCCTTGCTAAAATCACCGGACCACCACCATACTCCAACATCTATCTTGTGGAAAGGGCCCACCACTCCTTAAAACCTCGGCCCCCACCAGGTGCTAAGCCCAGGCCACTCATTATTCACCTGTCAAGCTACATTGATAGACAGCACATTTTGGCAAAATCTGAGGAATTACAGACCATTGAGTGGGAGGACTCACAGCTAAGGATTTCCCAGGATCTTCCCATGGCCACCCGGCATAAGTGGTCCGATTACCATGCCTCAGTATCAAAGCTGATTGCGGACGGAATCAGATGCCGCATGCTCTGCAAAGCTAAATTGTCCGTGCAACTCCAGGGTGGCTGGAAATTATTTGACAATGCTAAGCAAGTGGCAGGGGAGCTCCCCAACATGTTTCTGGATCTCTACATGAAACGCTGATGCTCTACTTCAGAGTCTACCTTGGTCACCAATAAGTAGACGATGAGGAAAGTATGATATATTTGCTCTTGCCAATATTGGTTTTCAAAGAGTCACTGGCTATCTGCTTGCTAATCTGGTGGCTTTATTTGTTGGTCCCCCTCCCTTCCTCCGTTGGGTATTTTCTTTGCTGACTGTTCTCCTGGACTTGATCCCCATTTTAACCCCACGGCAAGAAGATGAATAGTTCTGTTTGTTTAAATGTCCCCCTTAAGCTGATTACTTGATTACCATGTGGTTCGCTGGGCAACAGTTACCCTGGGTCTTCACTTTAGTCCGTGGCTTACTGAAGAGGACCCATCAGCATGATTGCCATATCCCATCTCGTTCTGAAGAGCTCCCTCTCGATGGTGCAAACTCCTTTGCTACTCCTCGAGTGTGCGCACGTTCTTAATGTCTGCAGCTCGCACATGCAAATATTACGTTAGCGCGAATCCATTAAGCACACATAGCAGGATCTCAGCATGCACCTAGTCCACCTAAGACGAGGGAAACAAAGCCAGTCCTGAGACCACAAAGGGATGAGCTTCCCTTTCCAGTACTTTTACCCTTTCTGGATTCTAATTTTCCTTTTTGTACACCAGCATGAAGTGAGCATGCAGCGGTCTGACACATAATTATTATGTTCTCAATACCCTTCGGTTTTGTTCTCTCTTTGATTTTCTTTTTTGATCCCTCCCCTCCAATTATCCCAACACCCAGTATTCTAGTGTTCTATCTCAACATTAAATTGTATCACCACCTCCTTTTTTCTTTTTTTTCTTTTTTATATCGAGTCCCCCTCATTTAGCAAGTCATGGGGTAACTCTAACTACCAGCTCCTGGCATGGCAGTGTCTGCATGGTGCAGCCGCTGCACTTGTTTCTGGGTCATCTTAACATATTATAGTTAATGGTTTATGGGTGGCTCATTAATAGCTGTTCAAAAATAAGTTACCGATGTAGTAAGTACACTCAGTGTTAGGATAGAGAGAGAGATAGCTTGGGTTTATACTGCTACTGTTAGCTCTCATTAACGAGCAAAGTTTACGTTGTTTATCCTTGGCTGAGGTGGAGGGTGGGGAGGGGCAGTGCTGTGTAACTCTGGAGGAAGCAGTCATGTCTTTGTTAAAGGGATCAGAGCCTCCAGCACTGTTCACCCATCTTGGGACGTATGGAATAATATTTCATCTATTATATTGAGGGGCTCGGGGAAGGATATATTGTGGTTGGCTGAAATGCATCTGCCTGACCGTCATTATCCGGACCCCGGGGAGCCGAAACATGGTTGCCCGACATCTGGATTTTACCTCCAGGGAGTGATTCAGGGGGGGCCAAGGGTTCTGTCCCCTCACCTCCTGTACTTAAGGATTCTCACTCTGGGGGGGAGCAAATCCTGATGTCAGGGAACCATGTTTCGGGTGCCCGGGGTCAGGATAATGACTGTTGGGCTGATGCATTTCTGCCGATCAGAAGTATCCCTCGGGGAAGTGTTATGGGTGGTTTATTCGGGTGATCATGGGATTTTGGGGGGAGGGGCAGGGAATAAGAGGAATGGGGGTGGGTGCCGCCGCTGGGAGAGGTTCACTGTCATAATACAGTTCATTCGGTCTTATTCACTTCTATCCACAGTAGGAAACTATATCCTTCCTTTTGGTTAACAGGGCAAGGCTTAGATTTGGTACATGGAATATCAAAGGAGTTCAAACTCCGCTAAGCGGATGAAGGTTTTACTTCACATGCGAAATCTGCAAGCGGACATCGTCTTCTTGCATGAGATGCACCTCCCACCCAGTCAGATTCACTACTTCCGTAACAACTGGGTAGGCCAGGTATTCGGCTCAGGTATAGACTAGCGCAAGAGGAGTGTGGCCATTCTCACTGCACATAAACTACCATTCCATTTGATTCAAGAAATCTCAGACCCCGAGGGTCATTATGTGATATTAAGGACCATTGTAGGGCAGTCAGAGGTAGCTCTGGGCTCGATCTATGGGCCTAACCTGAAGGATCCAGAGTTTTTTTACCAATTTAATGGCTACCGTATCTTCATGGTCTACCATCCCAGTGATTCTTGGTGGGGACTGGAACCAAGTTATATCTAACCAACTTGACTGATAGGATCAACTCAGATGCACCTTATCACCAGGGCAAAAGGCCTTACATGAGCTTATGCACTCCCTAGGTATAACAGACCCTTGGAGAATAGCACATCTAGATTGAAGAGAATATTCATTCCACTCCCTACTTCACCAGTCATTCTCCCATATTGATTATTTTCTCAAGAGCACTGACCTTCTCCCTGGAGTCTCTCTGGTTTTCTACTCCTCTAAAATTTTCTCAGATCATTGCATTGCAAATTTACACTTGGACCTCTCACCCAACCTCCAAAGGGATAGAATATGGAAGATTAACAATCAAATTCTAAAATCAGAAGACCATTTACTGCACCTGCAAACGTTTATCTCTAACTTTATGGAATATAATTCCTCCTCGATGCACAGAACCAACATATTATAGTGTTCACTGAAATACACATTATGGGGTGAATTAATTCATCTGACATCGAAACGTAATAGGCATAAAAATCAGGCTCTCTCTTCTTTATTTGATAAGATCACAACAGCTGAGTCAAGCCTTTCCTCGTTCTCCACTAAGGAGGATTGGGAAAAAGCCGAATCCCTCCAGGCTCAGTATAATCAACTATTAGGTGAAAAAGCTGAATTTCTCATGCTCCGCTCTAAAACATCTTATTTCAATCAGGGGGAAAGAGCCGGGAGGCTTTTAGCTCTTCAAATTCGAGCCCAGACCTCTGACAGAATTGTCACCTCAATATACTCACCTTCAGGCAACCTTCTCACATCCCCCAAAGATATTGTGGAGGCATTTAAAGATTATTACAATGTTCTTTAAATGCCATCCACATCCTCTTTTTCTCTACCTTTGATGGATTGTTTTATAGGTGATGTTAACCTTCCAGTATTATCTGACCTCCAAAGTGATAGCTTGAAAGCCTCCATCAGTATTCAGGAGGTATTGGAGCCCATAGACTCATTGCCATTGGACAAAGCTCCCAGTTCTGATGGGTTTTTCTACCAACTTTTATAAATCCCTTAAAGATACAGTGGCCCCCATTCTCCTGAATACATTCAAATTCTTATTTGAAGAAGGCATTTCAGATGCTTCCTTAACTCAAGCCACCATAGTTATCCTCCCAAAACCAGGCAAGGACCCATTATTCATCCCCAACTATAGACCCATCTCACTAATTAATGTGGATTTAAAAATCTTAGCTAAGATACTGGCCTCGAGATTAGGCATTGTCTGGGATTCATTAATCAGCCAAGAACAAGTCGGATTTGTGAAAGGCCGCCTATCGTCTGACCATCTTAGGAAAATTGCCTATCTCTTTTCTGTGTCCAAGCATTCTCCCATACCAGCAGCCTTAGTTTCCATGGACACAGAAAAAAGCATTTGACAGGGTATCACAGGATTACCTTTTTCTTTACTCCCAAAACACCGTATCCCTCAAGAGTTCATAAAATGGATTAAAATCCTCTACTCCTCCCCTTCAGCTTGAATTCGGTGCGATGGGGTGCTCTCTACACCCTTCACATTGCACCAGGGAACTCGGCAGGGTTGCTCCCTCTCACCCTACTTATTTAACCTCTTCTTGGAGCCTCTAATAAGAAAGTTAAATACTTCCCCACTTATTCTGGAGTTGTCATAAGAGACACAGATTATAAGGTCTCAGCATATGGGGACGACATACTGTTACATATCTCGTCCCCGGCACAATCTCTCTCTGCAGCCCTTCAGATAATTTCTCAGTTTGGGCAGATTTCAAATTATAAGCTAAATTTAGATAAAACAGAAGTTTTCCCTCTTAATAAATATACTCAGAGGGTGGACTTTGAAAATCTTGGTCTTCAGTGGCGTACAGACAAACTAAAATACCTAGGTATTAACCTTCGCCCTTCCCACAAAGTTATGAAAAGGATTAATCTCGATACTATCATAAATACCTTAAAAGATGACACTATGCCCCGGTCTTGTTTACTTTTGTCCTTGTGGGGCCACTTGAGTTTTGCAAACATGAATATTTTGCCTCTCATCCTATACCCCCTACAAATGTATAACTGGGCCCTACCACAGTCATGGTTCTCTCAAGTACACAAAATTATTAGTTCTTTTCTATGGGCTGGGAAAAAAACAAGACAAAATTATATCAAACTTACTCATCCAAAAGTGGATGGTGGCCTACAGGCCCCTAATTTTTATCTATACTACCTGGCTATTCACTTAACCAGGTTCAGATTCTGGTTGCTTCCCACATGCAATGCCCCTGCTCCTCTTACAGCCCCCTTTGGCTGAAAATTGAACAAGATCTATGTATAACACAGGGTTTAGACCTGAAAGCTCTGCCCTTTGTTAAAAAAAAGATCCTCCCCAGTAAACTGAAAGACTCCCCACTAGGCTCCATGCTTCAAACACACCACCAGCTGTGCACCTTCCTCAAAATAGATGGACAGAAAGATATAGTATAACCACTGTTTAATAATCCTAACCTCTTAATCTCTGGTAAACCCCATAAACCTAATTTTTTTTTGGCCCAATATGGGAGCCAACAAAGTTGAAGACCTTGTCACTAATGAAAAACTGATGCCATTTCAGGATGCTTGTATTCTCTATAGGTGGTCCCATACTCATGTTTTCAAGTACTTGAAGATATCTCACATGTTATTGAACCACTTTGGGCCTGAACTGTGGTCTAAATCATATTCTTCCACTCTTGCCCCATATGCTGACTCTCTTCTGGCTTCCCATTTTATAACACATGCATATAGATTCCTTCAGGTCACAATATCAGGGTAGAAGGTCAAAGACGCTACTGGTGGGACCAATCATTATCGGTTTCTACTTCCCATAGATCTTGGTCCAAAATCTGGAAGCATTTATATAGATACATCAAATGGGACAGATACAGGTACATGTAGTTCCAGATAATTCATAATTTATACTATACCCCAGTTAAACTCCAGCGTATGAGGTCCCTACTCTCTAATCATTGCATAAAATGCCTGGAAGCTCCTGGGGATATACTGCACATGTTATGGTCTTGTGAAAAAATCTCTCTATTCTGGAACTGCAATAAGTCTCATCTGGACCTATTATTATCCCTGTCAGACAAATTTACTCCTGAGATTTGTATCTTGGGAGATTATTCAAATATCCAGGGTCGTACCCAGTGTGCACAAATGGCATTAATCTCTGCTTGTGCCAAAAAAGTAATGCTTAGGCATTGGCTGGATCAGATCACTCCCACTTATATTGAATGGTATAAAGAGGTTATGTTTGACATACAGGCCAAGCGCATTGTTGTGGGTGTCACCAACAGAATGGTGAAATATAGACAAGTTTGGGACCTGCTGTTTGATCTTTTACTGATCCACTCCAAGTCTGAACAATCCCAGAGTTAGCAACCCCTTCTGGAATGCTATACAAAGGAACTGTGGACAACTGATTCATAGATGTACCCTAGTTTCTCATCCTAGCAACAGTGGGTTGGGATGGGTGGGGTTAGGTACAGACAACTGCTTAGTTTTGTACTCCTGGAAACGCCTTCATTTAATTAAGTTATGCCTCCATTTATATGTTCTATGTTGGCACTTGACAGTCATCTTGAATGTATGTTGTCTGTACATGGATTTTATGAAAATTCAATAAATCTTATTTAACAAAAAAAAAAAAGAAATCCTGTCAGTACTGTGTTTCTAACATTTCTATGTGCATAAAAGCACTGAAATATGGATTATTTGTTGGGGTCTATTTTTCCAGGTGGCAGGATGCAGTCCCTTTTTTGGCATTTAAACAGGGAGAGAAAACCCCCCTGCATGTTGTTTTCTCCTTGTTTTGAACATAACCCATGTTACAAATGCAATAACCCACCACAGGGTATGAGGTTATTGGGGATTAATCAATACCCCAGGTGCTGTGAGGACACTCGCCTGCAGCCTTGTGCCTCACAATGCACCTGGGATGTTGATTAATCCCCAATAACCCCATACCCTCTCATGGGTTATTGCTTGCTTGGTGCGGAAGGTAATTAAGTGGTCAGTGAAGCAGTCAGAGTTCTGAGAGTCCAGATGTGGTTATTCTGTTAGTTCTGTTGTTATTATTAGTGCATATACTGTAGTGTACCTCTGTTTATCTACAGTGTACACAAATTCCCACGGTGGTGTAAGGCTCTAACAAATGCAATGGCTCACTCTTTTCCTGTTTGCTACAAAGCAGGCCCTCCATTTCCTTTCTGCCCACAAATATGCTACTTTTTAAACTTTGTGTTCTGAGCTAATCATTATGTACACCCTCAGAATCATAACATGGAGTGTGGGAGGGACAGTGGCCATGTGTGATGCAGTATCAAAGCTTCTCACTTTTTAATTGCTCTGTCACTTCAGAGTCAACTGATAAGGACCTGTGGGGGGGTTATGTGGGGATGATGCTGGTGTGGTAGGTAGGGAGGAATTACATACATATAATTGCCTGAGGCTTCTCATTACAAATTCCATCTCTTGGCATGCAGGCCCCATGGGACAGCAAGCCAAGTCTAGAAGAATGTATTTACAAACTGCTTGTGTTGGTAAGGTCAGCGGGATAATATCATTAATAATTAAACATTAAGCTCAACTTTTAAATTAACGTCATTCATTATCTCCTGAAGGTAATCAATGGTTTTAGTTTAACGAAAAGTGCCCTACTGGAAATATAAATACTGCCTATCACCCCCCCTCCCCAAAATGCAAAAACCTCAACAAGTCCCCAGGTCAGATGCTGAGGTGGCTGTTTGTAGTCGCTGAAGCAATTGAAACAGTTCTGCCAAACAGGCAAAGCCATTCACTACACTTTGTGCACATGGGTGTCCAACCACAGCTTATGGCATGGGTGATTTATATTGCAACTAATTCTTGGATCTTGCTGCAGCGTGGGGAGGGGGAGGTTCCATACTGATGGTTTCATTTCACACTTGAATTGTTGGGGGAAATGTTGGAAGATCGATCATTATTGCAACCAAAGCAGAGCAGTGGGAAGGACACACACACACACACACTGACAAGTATACCCACATTGACATATATATACACACACCTCATACACACACACACACACACTCTGACACGTGTATGCCCACATTGGCATACATATAACATACCACACACACACACACACACACACATATGTCCTGGTCCTCATTCACAAATTGTATGCATCAGGGAGCTTAGGTGTGTCCCAGCTTACCACCACGGATGGACATTGCTGTGTCCCAACCTCAACAGAAAGACATGCGATAAAGCTGCAAGGATGAAATGAGAACTGCACAAATGACTCCCAGATTATACTTTGCAACCCTGAAATTTATAAAGTACTATTCAGTCTTACTTTAGCTCCCAGAGCAATGAACTCCTTACATGTTGTGCACTACATCCAAGTAGGGCTGGGCAAAATTTATCTTCTGCCAGCAAAATTCTGGCAAAATTAAAATTTCACTTCCATGAAAAAAATGACAAATTTTCAATGAAAATTTCTCAAAATTGCACCAATATTATTTAATTTACTTCATTTTTAAAGTATATATCCAAAGTGCACCAAATTAGGAATGGTACCTTTACCAATGTCCATACAGATGTGTGACAAGTTGCAAATTGATATCTTTAATGCTGACTGAGTTATAAACCTCCACACATTCAGAGATTTTAAAATTTCACTTCACAATTACAGTGCTCACAATTTTATTCACCAGCCTTGGTGCATCCTAACATTTGGTGGATAAAAGAGGGTACAGGATAATGGATGGCAGGCATTTCCCCAACAAAATTGAGCCTTACATACTGCCCCTCCACAGTATATGGTCAGGAGCTCATTAGTTTAACTACACAGTACTGTAGTTCAGCAAATGTCAGACACTGATAGCACTTTAGACAGAATGCAGTATCCTTTTATTCAAAAAGTAAATCAATGAACATAGCATTCTATTAAAAGTGCTGTCAGCAATTTTTATCTTTTTGTGTGCCCCGTTCTCTTTCCCATAGTCTGAAGTCTCCCCAGCAGCAGAGTTCCCAACCACCCTTGCTTATTTTCTGTCCTCCGTAACAGCACTGCCATGAACTACTGAAGGCAAACTGATTTGGGGGTGACATGGGAGAAGGAGAAGAAACTGATTCTAGCAGGAGTGTTTGAATACAGCCCCAGCATTCTTCCTTGCTGGTGTCTAATTCCCACACTTGGTATAATTTTACCCCACAAAACTCTGATGATGGGATTTTAAGTTGCCACCCACTGACCTTTTCTGCAGCTCCAGCATTTGTTCTTCTCTGTCTGTGACTGATCCCAACACTGACTAAGTTGCCACTGACTGGTTGGCCAATCGACAGACTAGACAACTGACCTAGCCCTGCTCACCAATCACAACATCAGCATATGATACAGTTTGGAGAAAGAAGGGTTTGCCATGGAGCAAAACTGTTTGGCAGGGTAGAGAGATTTAGAAAGATGTTGGCAAACTGTAACAGAGATGACAGTGGTAGGTGTAGAGCATACATAGGAGATGTACTGTCTGTAAAAGAAAGAATAATGGAGTGTGGTGCAAACTGTTACAGAGAGAGCAGTGGTGAAAACCATAAAG
Source organism: Neoceratodus forsteri (assembly GCA_016271365.2). Taxonomy (NCBI): domain Eukaryota; kingdom Metazoa; phylum Chordata; order Ceratodontiformes; family Ceratodontidae; genus Neoceratodus; species Neoceratodus forsteri. The sequence goes on from CM028134.1 coordinate 40,125,845, forward strand.
GAGGTTGTGACTAATCCCTGAATAAATAGAAAATGTAGCTTGATGTTGGGGTAGACCCATGATTTGAGGAACCGAGAGGACCTGTATGGTGTGTGACAAATGCACAGCTTCTGCTCACTTTCTCACAAATAAACACGCTGATTTGGGGATGACATGGTAGAGTAACTGAGTCTAGGAAGAGTGCTGTCAGCATTTTCTACCCCAAACCACCCTTGCTTACTGCCAACCATCAACTGGCTCCTTAGTGGCAGCACTGCTATGAAACTGGTTAAAAAATGTTGTTCAGAGAAATACAGGTACACTGTTATTTCACTGCCAGCCCAGGGGTTTCCAACCACATCAAACTAGCACCACCTGGCGAATAAGTGAGGGAGCTTAACAATTCCCCCAATACATTCTGTACAGCATCAATACCTGGCAGATGGTGGATACGGAGGGGGGTGGTTAAACAGGGGAATTAACGGGGCAGCCCAATGGTGCAAAGAAGTAGGTTGGTGGTAAGCGAGGGTTGCAGATAAACGAGGGGCAAATAAATGATGGACCACTGTATGTAAACTGCAGAATTTTAAGCCCCTATCATTTAAAAACTAGAGCATTGAATATCACCAATTTTGCTGTGTTCCATGACCCTAAATATTAGGCTTTGAGTCTACACCCATGACCCAGCAGCAGAGCATCGCACTGCCATGCTGATGATCTGGGACTGGAAGTAAGCCTGGAAAGTCGCATCGGGAGGCAGGCCATGGCCGAGATAGTGACTCTTGCAGATGTGCCAGGGAGTCTGCACTCACCGCAGGGGACGCTGTGGCTGTGTGATGCTGACAGAGGCACTGCCCTCACCAGGGGAGGTGAGAGGGAAAAAATGTGGGAGCCAAACCCTGTAGTCAACTGAATGGTGGCTGGGTTCAGCCTGATCAGGGTATATCCCTCTGAGAGACAAGTTGCTGTCCAGGAGAAAAAAAACAACATGGAAAAAAGAGGCTGTGTGTCAACTCTCTAATCTCGTGCTCAGAGGCTGGCAAATTATAAGCAACCAGAGATTCTAAAATAACATCAGTAACTGACATTGAATTTCACAAGCTTTTGTGAAATTGTGGAATGTTGTGATACTTTTGTTGAAGCCATGTCCAAACATTTTGCCCACTCATATACTTGACTTGACTTGCCATTGTAGAGGAAGCTAAAGTCTAGATTAACGGGCAGTAAGGTGCATTCATAGTAGACTCTGTAGTAAAAGTATAGTGATGTAAAGTGTCAAGTCACTGTCTTGAGTGATGAGCCATGAAGAATCGTCATGGATATCAGTGTGCACTAGCCTGTCTTCTTTTCAACATGCCAGATAACCATTAGACCTCACATGACTTGTGGTAGAACATTCACATGCAGCATTGTTTCTGCACAATGCCACCTGCTGACTCTTTTACAGCCCTGTAGATAATAATGTATATTTTTACTATCTGAAAACAGAGATACTAAATGAGGCCAAGCCTTACAACTAGAAGAAACTTAGGTCATTGTGACAGAAGTATCTGGATATCTTTAGTCATGAAGGAACATGGTGTACAGGTCACTGTTAAGGCCGCATCTAGAGTATGGAGTTCAGTACTGGTGGCCACACCTCAAAAAGGACATTTACCTGCTGGAGAAGGTACAGAGGAGGGCTACAAAGATGATAGCCAGTCAGCAGGGCAAGGCATATAAGGAGAGGTTGAGGGCACTGAACATGTACTCCCTGGAAGACAGGAGAGAGAGAGAGGACATGATTGGGACATTCAAGTACTTGAAAGGGATAAATAATGTTGATAAGGAAGTCTCTTTAAGCTGAGTGGTAACCATATCATGAGGGGGCACAGTCTTAAGCTGGAGGGTGGGAGGTTTAGGAGAGATGTCAGATGCACTTCTTCACAGAAAGGGTGGGGGACACTTGGAATGCACTGCCAGAAGAGGTCATCTCGTTAAAGACAGAGAGCAGCTTTAAGAGAGGCTGGGATAGGCATATGGGGAAGGTAAGAATCATGGGTAGGGAGGATGGGAGGAGTGGGGTGGGAGGGCAGGGACATTAGCTCAAGCTGTGGACCCTGCAATATGAGCAGACTTGATAGACCAAATGGCCTTCTACTACTGGCGTCTTCGTATGTTCGTATGATGCTGGGCATCACTGTCTCAGGCGTGTTGGAAGGGTATTGCAGGGCATGATGTTAGTGCAGATAAAGTGATTCAGTGGTGATAAATACTTTGTGAAAGTTAAATTCCACAAGTGGAATTCTAGTGGCATTGCCTATTATATGCTCATGAATTTTTGAGCAAATTTTGCCAATTAATAAAGTAGCCACAATAACTTTTAACTTACTAAACCACATTTATCCAGCTTAATTAGATTCCATGACATATTCCTTTGGCATGTATGCCAAATCTTGAGTGTATACAAACAATAGCAGTGGAGTTATAAACATCCAAGTATTCTGAAAATGTTCACACAACTTAATAAACAACTAAATTATGACATTTTGAATTCTTACAACTTGTAAGTTACATAACCAACTACCCCTCTACTTAGCAGTTTCTAAAACTCTTCAAAGAAAGTATGCATATACATTTTCAGGTATCTAGTTACAAAGGTGGCTATGTTGTAAGCATAAAAATACTTTTGGAAATTTTCACATGAATAATAAAATGTCAAACTGTGAGCCCCTTTATCTTCCCTGCCCCTCATCCAAATGTCATGAAACTTGACATCCTTTTTGGGACTGACCCAATGATCTAATAAATAAAAAAATTAATTTAGCTTTAAGACTGACGAAGTCATGACCAATCGTGGAATTTCAGAACGATATTTCATGATAGTTTGCAAAATTCATGGAATTTCGAAAAAATCCAGAGAAATCAGAATTTGCTAATTTCATCTAGCCCTACTTGTAGGCAAAGGTGGAAACCATTACACCTTGTGTAACATCCCACTTCCCACAATGAACAAAATACTACATTTGCAGGTTTCGACTATCCCCACAATCACCCTTCACCCCCAATATGTAGTTCTGTCACTTTGTCTTTCTTCTTTTGAAGTGTACTGAACCCAAATAAAAGATGCCTCTGTAATCTGTGGTATATTCAGTATTGCCAGTAAACACAGAAACATAGAAAATGATGACAGAAAAAAAATCACAATGATCCATCCAGTCTGCCCGAGTTCCCTGTTTAGCCCTAGGACCTACTGTCCCTTCAGGGTCCTTGCTCTCCCCATCTTTCCCCCTTCTCTACTCAATTTCTTCTGCCATGAGCAACCACTATACTTTTCATTCTGTCCCAAACGTGCTTGAAACCACCAATGGTTTTAGCACCCACCATTTTGGCTGGTAGACTGTTCCATGACTCTACCACCCTTTCTGTAAAATAAAACTTCCTCATGTCCCTCCTGAACCTCTGTCCTGTCAGTTTCCCCTCATGTCCACATGAACACGAACTAGTACTCAAGCTAAATACTGTAGTTACCCACAGTTCAGCTTGTTAATTACTTTTAGGAACTTGAAGGTCTCTATCATATCTCCCATCTACCCTTCTGGTTTTATGTTCAGTGCCTTGAAGCGCTCCTCATAGGACCTGCCCTGTTGGCCCTGAATAATTTTTGTGACTCTGCGCTGACCTGTCTCCAGCCAATCACAATCCTTCCTAAAGTGAGGACTCCAGAACTGGGGGCAGTACTCCAGGTGTGGCCTCACTAAGGATTTATATAGTGGAAGTATTATCTCTTCCATTCTGCTATCAATACCCCTCCCAATTAGAGCTGTGTGGAATATAGAATTCTGCTAGTGGAATGCTCACAAAAGTACTGTTCTGATTCCACAAGATTCAGGGTTTTATTTAACTCCAAAAATTGATTAGCGTTTTGCTCATAAAAGTGCTAAATCTTTGTGAAAATGCATAGCTCTTGCCTCACTGTGTTTAACAAACACAGCACTTCTAGAAAATCTATATGAATACTTTATGTACAGTTAGTATCGTCCCAAGAAAAAAACTGCTAATCAATTATTTAAAACCCTGAGATTTCACAGAATTTATGTGAAAATGTATCATCATTTTGCCAGATTTTAAATTTCAGTTATTTTGGTCTAGTTTTTACAGTGTAAATCCAAGTGATACCATGTTTGGTATGTGTATAGGTACTGATAGCTTACATATGTGTGCCAAACTGCAGAGCCCTAGATTAAAAGGGAGCTGAGTTACAGGTGGTCAAAGATTTATTCAAAATTTAATTTTCATTTTTCTGTTTGCTTGCACGCATGTGCAAGAAACATAGTGCCATCATCCGAGTTTTCGGAGGTGTGGCAGCCCTCTTCCAATTCAGGCAGTGTGTTTGCAGGTGTGGCCGCAGTTCTCCAATGCCTGTTGAAGCTGTCTATGACAGCAGTCCAAAATGCAGTGGAGTACAGTTGAAAGGGGGAGCTACACTTCAGTGAGCAGCGATAAGATATGGCTGCACATACGCGATCCCCCTACACACATACACACACACACACACGCATGCATACTGCATGCTCACTCACCCCATGCACACACTGCATAGCCGACGGGAGGGTGCCCAATCCCCCGTCGGCTGTGCTGCACCCCCCCAAAACAGAGTTCCATATGCCACGCTGGGTGCCCACCCCAGCGTGGCTACACTCAGCATAGCCGATGGGGTGCCCAATCCCCGTCCGGCTCCACTGGTTCCCCCAGAGTATAGGGTGCCATGCTGGGAGCCCACCCCAGCATGGCAACACATGCTATCGGTGACGGGGCTACCCAATCCCCCGTCGGCTCCATGCCCCCCCACCAGTCGTCCTTGTGCCATGCTGGGAGCCCACCCCAGCATGGCAAATGTCCCGCGTCGTCGCCATTTAAAAAAAAAAAACTGAAACTCAAAAATGGTCCCTCGCTGTCTCTGCCCCCACCTGCGCCCACCCACTGCACACCCGCCTCCCCACACACCCCCACCCCATACTTACCTCTGGACTCCAGCGCGACGATCTTTGGTGGACCGGGAACACGTCTGCACTCTTCAAAGCTGACCACTAACTGAGGAAATGCTGGTAAGCTGTATAATGGGATAGATAGGGTTTTTCAACTTTGCTGCATATTTCAGGCATTTTTGAATTTTTGCACCAAATTTTCAACATGGGGTTTTTGGGACCCCTTCTTGAAACCTCACTGTCATGGCGTTAATTGGCCCCAAAGGGTGATTTCACAGTCACTGCGCAAAATCACCTTCGGGACTGAGTAATGAAATGACACTGCCACTGTTCATAAGGTGGGCTCTCAAAAAAGCCTATGTTAGAAAATGTGAAAAAATCCTAAAATGACTGTTTTATAGCATGCATTGAGCAGTTCCTACGCACACTCGTAAGTTTGTGAATTTTCAATATTTTCACTCCAGATTTTCAACATTGCCATTTTACCAAACCTCCTTATGAGCAGTACAGCTGTCATTTTTCATATCTTGCCCAAAACTTGTTTCCACCCAGGTAGCACAAAATGGTGCAGTCGGTGTGCAAAATCAATGTATGGCACACATTAAGAAAATCACAGTGACACTGTTAATGAGCAGAGGTCTTAAAATGGCTATGTTTAAAATTTGGTGAAAAAATTCCTAAAAATGACTGTTTTACGAGCGCGCGTTGCGCAGTTCCTACGCATGCTCGTACGTTTGCAAATTTTCTATATTTTCACTCCAGATTTTCCACATTGCCATTTTATTACACTTTCTTATGAACAGTACAGCTGACATTTTTCACATGTCGCCCAAAATGTGTTGCTGCACATGTAGTGCACAATGGTGCAGTTGATGTGCGAAAGCAATGTTTGGAACAGATTAAGAAAATCACAGTTACACTGTTCATGAGCAGAGGTCTTTAAATGGTTATGTTGAAAATTTGGTGACAAAAGTCCATAAAATGACTGTGTTACAAGTGAGCATTGCGCAGTTTCCATGCACACTCGTAAGTTCATGACTTTGTAATATTTTCAGTTCAGATTTTCACCAGTGGCATTTTTCCACACTTTCTTATGAACAGTACAGCTGTCATTTTTTACAACATGGCCAAAATGTGTTTTCACACTTTCAGCGCAGAGATGCGTGGTCACTGTGGGAAATCATTGTTCGGGACAGATAAAGAAAATCACAGTGACACTGTTCATGATCGGAGGTCCCAAAATGCCTGTGTTGACAATCTGCTGTAAAAAACTACCCAAACTAATTACATTATGGGTGTGCATTGCACAGTTTCAATGCACACTCATGACTTCACCAGTTTTTTAAATATTTTTACTGCAGATTTGCAACATTGCCATTTTTTACACCTCCCCATGAACAGTACAGCTGTCATTTTTCACATCCTGTTCTGAATGTGTTTTTGCACCTGTGGTGCTAAATGCCGTAGTCGCTGTGCATAAGCTGCTTTCGGCTAACAAACTGATATTGCCACTGTTCATGAGGTGGGGGTCACAAAAAAAACATGTTCAAAATTTGGAGTGAAAATACCAATGAATGCCTGAGGTGTTAGGGTTTCCAACCATAACGCCCCACCCTGTAAAGAATGACAGGCATCAGGAGTGTTACTTGGGATTCTTGCCTGTAATGCTCATACCATTCCACACCCTGCAGCCAGTGAGAGGCATCGAGGTATGCTTTGGACTCTTCAACCCCAAAGTTCACCCCATTCTCCTCTACCGCATCCATCTCACCATATTTTCTGATGGAATGGGGTGAGCATAAGGGCCAAAGACCCCAAGGCACACTGTGACACTTGTCAGTGTCAGCAGGGTAGGGTGTGGTGAAATGGCGTGGCCGTTATGCTTGACAACCCAAAGGTACACCCCAATGCCTGTCACTCTCTGCAGGGTGGTGGTGGGGTTGGCTTCAGTTCAATACTTCACTGCCATTTCTATTATGCAGCTCTGTAACTTCTACACTACCAATGCCAATAAGCAAACATTCGGCATTGACAAATGCGTGTTTTCATCTAATTTTAAGATTTCTTAACCAAATTTCTCCACAGATTCAGAGTTTAGAGAAGCATACAACATGGTTATATGTACCATGTTTTACATCTCAGTCTTTAAAGGGGACTGTGCTATAAGTAACCAAACATTTTGCCAAAATGTAGATATTAGTTTATTATAATTTTGAAAGCATTTAGTATAATTTTGAAAGCATTCATCAAAATGTTACAACAGTTTGCAGGTTTATGGGTTATTACCACTTGTATGTAAGTATGTACCCATTTTTAGTTTTCTAGCTGCAAAGATGCATGAGCTACGTTAAATGCTCATAAAATTTCCTGCAAAAATTAAATGACAGATTTTGAGCTTCTACAGTTTTAAATAACACACCATTAGAACTCCTATTAGCAAGTAATTGTGCCAAATCTCAGATCTCTAGCTTAATAGAAAGGCGAGTTATGACCAAATTAATACATTTCAAAATTCCACTAAATGTCATCCAATTTTAAATTTCTGTTATTTTGATCTAGTTTTCAAAGTACATATCCAAATGATATGAAATTGATAGGTATACAGGTACTAATGGCTTTCATAAGTGTACCAAATTTGAGTCCTAGATTGAAAGGGAGTGAGTTGTGGGTTGCCTGGCATTCAATCATAACTTAATTTTCAGGTATTTCCATCTAATTTTAAAATTTCTTATCCAAATTTCTCCACAGTGTCAGGATTTAGAGAAGCATGCAGCATGGTTATTTGCAGCAAGTTGTAAGTCTCAAGCTTTAACGGGGGCCATTCTATAGGTAGCCAAACATTTTGCAAAAATGTTGATTTTAGTTATTTTAGAATAGTTTTGAAAGCATTCATCAAACTGTTGTACAATTTTGCAGGTATAAGGGTTATTACTACATTTATACATGTGCCTAGTTTCAGATTTCTAGCTCCAAAGGTGCATGAGTTACATGCAGATAAAAATGTTCAAGAAATTTCCTACAAAAAAATTAAATGAGAGATTTTGAGCACCTGTAACTTTGGGACAATGCATCCTAATATCAAGATATTGAGAACACGTTTAGCATGACCATACACAAGTAATCATGCCAGATGTCAGACTGCTAGCTCAATAGACAGCTGAGTTATGACCACAGTAATACATTTCAAAAATTCCACAAAATTCTGTCAGACTTCCATGAAATTTTGCAGAATTTCATAGCATTCCATTAAAATTCCACAAATTTGGAATTTTCATATTCCACACAGCTCTTCTCCCAATACTATTCTCTTTGCTATATGTCTTGTTGCACTGACGTGATTATCTGAGGGAGTTAGTGATGATAATTCCAACGTTCTGTTCCTCAGCCGTATTGCTAAGTCTCACCCCGCCCATCCAGTACTTTGTCTTGGGGTTCTTGTTCCTTAGGTGCATTACCCTGCACGTTTTGGTTGACTTTCAACTGCCAAACCTTAGACTACCCCTCTAGCTTTTGTAAATCACTCTGCATTTCCCTAATTCCCTTGTTGCTATCCAGCCACACACAGAGCTTAGTGTTATCTGTGAAGAGACACAACCTGCTTCAGATTCCCTTGCCAATGTCACTGACAAACATCGAAGAGGACCAGACTCAGGACATACTGAAGAGGACCAGACTCAGGACATATCCCTGTGGTACCCCGCTCATGATCTCCCTCTCTTCTGATTTGAACCCATTGACCACAACCCTTTGCTGCCTCCCCTTTAGCCAGTTACCTATCCAGTTTACTATGACCTTAACTGCACCCAGATCTTTCATCTTCTTCAGCAAGAATCTGTGAGGCACTGAGTTGAAAGCTTTGCTGAAGTCAAAGTAGAGTAAATCCATAGCATGGCCCCTATCCAATTCCCTCATCACCCATTTGAAGAAAACTATCAGCTTATTCAGACAAGATCTTCCTGCCATGAATACATGCTGTTTACTATCCTGGAGACCACTGTTCTCCAAGTAGTCCACAAAGTCCTCTCTAACCAGTGTTTCGTCAGCTTCCCTACAAAAGAGGTAAGACTGGCAGTGCTATGGTTCCTCAGTTGTTCTTAGTTCCTTCCCCCTTATGGAGTGAAACTACTTCCGTCATCCTCCAATCCTTCAGAACTACCCCCGACTTTAGTGAGTTGTTAAATAAACCTTCCAGGGATTCAGCCAGTGCCGCTGCCAGCTCCCTGAGTAATGTCAGATGCAACCTTTCTGGTCCCAGGGCCTTATCTATCCTTAGGCATTCCAGCCCTTTATGGACCCTTGCACTTATGAATATTGGCTGCCTCATCTCTAGGATCCCTTTAGTGGCTTCTTTGATGCCACTCCTTGGCATAGGCCCACCATCCTACCTAGTGAAAACAAAGCAAAAGTAATCATTAAGGAGGGTGGCCTTTTGTTCATCCTCCTCTGTCACCCTACCCATTCAACTAGTTTTATGATTCCCCTTCCTTTCTTAATTTCTCCCTAATGTAGCGGAAGAACTGTTTTTCTCCGATTGTGACTCCCCTCTGCAATACGCAGCTATGTGTCTGCTTTTGAATCCCTAACTGCCCTCCTTGCTTTCTTATTTTTCAGCAAGTATTCTTCCCCCTTCTTCCTCTACCTGCTTTTATTCATACTTGAGGAAGGCATTTTTCTTGGCCCTCACTGCTTTTCTGACTCTTGCCAAGAAACATAACAGTCTCTGTAACCTGTTCTTTTTGATTACCATTCTTGTGAATAACTTAACGGCTTCAAGAATGGCTCCCTTTGTTGCCCACCACCTCTTTTCCACCCCGCCATGTTGTTCACCCCAACTATCTTTTCCCTGACTATCTTCCTCAGCCTACTGAAGTCAGCGCTTCTAAAATCAAGGGCTTCAGCTCTCAATTGAAGTTTTCCAGACTCAGGGGCCAGTTCAAACCAATTGGACTTATGATTGATGTTCCCCAATGGCTCCCCTATTCTCACAGCCCCTACCACCTCTGAATTGCTGAGCACCACATCGAAAATTGCAGTTTGTCTTGTGGGCTACTTAATTAGATGTACCAGTAGACAGTCCTGGAAGGCGTCCAGCAAGGCCAGACATCTGGCACTTCTGGCCACTGGCACATCCCAGTCGATGTCTGGCAGGTTCAGATCTCTCTCCCTCAATACTTACCCCTTTGCTACCCTTCTTCAAATTCTTTCTTGAGCTCTCTGTCCCTCTTTCCCCCTTCCCTGGAGGGTTATAGATCACCCCCAAACACAGTCTTTTGCCTGAGGCTGCCATGAGTTGCACCCACAGCGACTCTGTCTCCCCATTATTACCCCTGATACACCCATCTTCTGCTATCTTGATGCAATCCTTGATGAAATGGGCTACTCCTCTGTTTGTACTTGTTCCTCTATCCCTCCTAAACACTTAGTACCCAAGGAGCATCATGTCCCAATCATTTTATGAAGCTTATATTTCTGTGATAGCCACATGGTCCACCTCAGTGGCCACCACCAGTAACTGGATCTCACTGATTTTGTTACCCAGATTCCCCCTTCCTTCTGACCCTGATCCTATTTTGCAACTACCCTTTTGCTTTCCCTGTCCTCTTATCCTCTTGTTTTTCTTGGTGTTTGCACCCTTTGCATTCCCCACTCTAATATCCCCACAACTAGTCCAGTTAGGGTGACAGCTCTCTTTGTACCTTCTGTGCTGCTACAAGCCTCCAGATGTGGGAGAGTACTAGTTATAATCCCCTTCCTCTCACCTACCATGGTGGTTCCCCTAGTACCAGTCTCCCCCATAGTCAGTTTAAATGTCAAATGTAGACATCAAACTTCTGCCTCAGTGTGCAGGCTACCTCTCTTGTCAAGTAAAGTCCATCACCATTGAAGAGTTCCTGTTCCAGAGTCTCCCCAATTCCCCACAAAGTGGTAGCCCTACTCCTGACACCATCCCTTAAGCTACTAATTAAACTCCACTATTACATCACTCCTTATCCCATCCTGCTTCCCCTCCATGCCCCAGACAGGGAAGACTTTGGAAAATGCCAGAGAGGCTGAGTGTACCGCCAGCCAATCCCCGAGTCTACTGAAGTTTTGCTTCATCATCTCCACTGATTGGTTCACCAAATCATTGGTACCCAGGTGTGCCAGAACTCCCAGCTCCCCAGCTCCCTCTCTGGCATCATCCCTATCCTGTCTAAATCTTGTATGGACAAAGCACCAGGAAGGCACTGGACTATCCCCTTCCTGTCCAAGCCCCCCCTTGACAACCTTTTCTACCCCCTAATCATTGAGTCCCCAACCAATGCAACTCTCCTGGTAGACTTGATCCCCTTGGATACCGTCACATTGTTCTACCCTTTCACATCAACTGACTCTGAGTCACCCCCAGCAGAATCAAGTGCCTCAGTGTTATCTAGGAATGTGAAGTGGTTCACCATCTGGATTTTGTTGGACTTGACAACATCCTTGTGGCTACCCCTGCCCCACCTTCCCCTCCCCACCACTCTCCAAACTCCTGGATCAGTGGGTCGCTGGGGGAGTGGGATATGGGGGGGCCTCCGGTTAAGCTGGTGATGCAGCGGGATAATGACGACTCAAAGCCTGGATTAGTTTGTCAACAGCTGAGAGTGCAGGTTCAGCTCATTATTCTGATAGGATTAACTGGGACTATCTGGGCAAAAGTATCCATCTCTCTGGATGTATCTACCATTGTATATGAATTGAACTATGCACAGAAAGTGATCCATGGCTGGTAATTCCACTAATTTAAAATATGGGAACTGAGACAGGCAGGCTGAGCCAAAGCTCATTTCCAGGTGTAACCAGGTGACAGGGGGCGGGAATAATGAACAATAAAAACAAAAATAAAACACACAGGCTGGAACAAGCCTGGAACATACAGTGCAAAATGGACACTAAATTAAGACCAATGAGCAAAAGACACAGTATTTCCCAAGTATCTCAAATCGATATCCAACCTGTGTTTACTGTACATTGTTCAGTCCCTTGTAGACAGTTCATTGCATCAGGAAACCATGAAGGCCTTATTTTTTGGGAGCATTCAGTAAGTTTGTCCTTTTGGGGTCCTCAAACATCTTTCCACCAGAATCAACAAGGTATACCGACCATACAGCGAAACTAAAACCGCAAAGACTCTTACAGCGACAAAATTGTCAATTCACTGTAACGGTCGCTCGGTACAGTGACGCGGCTTCTCCGGGGCTTGCAATCCCTCCTCAAAACAACTGCTACCTGGAGTTGATTATTTTAAAGTCCATTAGATGTGGGTGGCACAACCCCCCTCAAAAAACATTGTTTTCCTGATGGCCCAATGCTGACTGTCAGCATTGTGCCATAGCTGTAAAGGCAGTCGATAAGTTTCCTGTCAAACCGCTGTGGTGGAACCAATCAACAATACCCCATAAGGGGCATCTTACTATAGCAGGGCACAGTGACTGATAGTAATAATTTAGAAACTAATATAAATGTAACATTGAATGCAAATTTAACAGTTAATGACAGTGTGGACTAGTGCAGTGCTGCACCAGTGTGTTGCATTGCCAGCCACTATGTTGACTCAACTAGGATTTGCATGCAGGCCCACGTATTTTACACTGGGGGTGTCTGGACCTGATGGGCTATGGATTTTATACTGGGGGTGGCTGAGGCCGATGGACCACGGATCCTATACTGGGGATAGCTAGGGTTGTTAGTCCATGGATCCTGCACTGGAGGTGGATGGGATCGATGGGCTATGGATCCTACACTGGGGGTAGGTGGGGCTGCTAGGCTATGGATTCTACACTCAGGGTGGCTAGAGATGATGGACCATGGATCCTACACTGGGGATAGCTGGGGCTGAGGGTCCATGGATCCTGCACTGGAGGTGGCTGGGGTCAATGGGCTATGGATCCTACACTGAGGGTGGCTGGGGCTGATGGGCCACAGATCCTACACTGAGGGTGGCTTGGGCCAAGGGGCCATGGATCTTACACTGTGGTGGCTGGGGATGAAAGGGAAGGGATCCTGCACTGGGGGAGGCCGATTGGTCATGGATCTTATACTGGGGTGGCTGGGGCCAGAGATTACAGATCCTACACTGGGAGTGGTTTGGAGTGAGGGGCCATGGATCCTACACTGTGTGTGGCTGAAAGTGAGGGGCTATGGATCCTACACTGGGGGTGGCTGGGACCGGAGGGTTATTGTTCATACAGTGGGGGTGCCTGGGTCAAAGGGGTTATGGATCATATGCCAGGAGTGGCTGGTGCCATTAGGCTGTGAAACCCATATTGGGTGGCTTGGGCAAAGGTCCATGACTCTTACACTGTTGGGGGTGAGGAGCCATGGATCAACCACTTGGTGTGGCTGGGAACAATGGGCCAGGGATCCTACACTGGGCGAGTGAGGCTGATGGGCCATGAATCCAACTCTTGGGGAAGTTGGGGGCAAGAGACCATGGGTCCTACACTTGAACTGCTTGGGGCTGAGGGGCTGCAAATTCTACACTGGGGTGGATGAGCGCTGAGAGGCTATTGATCCTACACTGAGGATGGCTGGGTCTGTGGGGCCATGGATTCTACATAGTGGGTGACTGAGTATGAGGGGCTATTGCTCCTACACTGGGGATGGCTGGGGCCTAAAGGCCATGGATCCTAAATATTGGGTTGTTGGGGCTTAGCGGCATGGATACTTCATTGGAGGCGGCTGGGGCATATAGTCCATGGATCCTACACTGGGGGTGATGGGGAAGAGGGGCCATGGGATCCTTCACTGGAGGTCACTTGGGACGAGAGCCAATGGATCCCACACTGTGGGTCCCTGGGGCTGAAGAGCCATGGATCCTCCGCTGGGGTGGCTAGGGCCAAGTGCCCATGGATCCTTCACTGGGGAGGGAGTAGCAAGGGCCAAGAGGCCATGGATCTTACACTTGGTGTAGCTGGGTCTGAGGGGCCATGGATCCCACACTGGGAATTCTGCAAACTGTTGTTGCAGGAACAATATATTTGTACTTGTTTTAATTGATACTGTTCGTGTCATTTTATGTATCTATTGTTTAAATGACATGGAATGTTCGGTAAATGAGACTTACTTCTCATTGAACTTATCCTGTAATTCATTCAACTTTTAACTGTAAACCCCTTGTTCCCAGGGGTTACTAGAATCCCACTTAGAATCAGTGGTAGGCGGGGAGAGGCAGCTTGTGAGATGCCAGTTAAATGGGTTTCACACTGTTGCACTCTGTTTTCAGTTTCTGCTGAGCTGGAGTGATGACATCACCTTAGAATTCTCACAGCAACATAAGCCACAATGGAATGCTAACTGCAGGGGTTAGCAGTAGAACGTTGGGAGATTCAAGTCAGTTTCAAGAGAGACTCAGGAGAGTGGTGAGTGCTGCAGTGTGCAGTTCCTCAGACCTAGCTCTGAGAGAGAGAGCTACCTTAGAAAAAGGGGTTGTGTGTTCTCATCCTAGAGAGGAACACAGAAGACCATTTGTGAAGTGGCAGAGACTGTTCCTAGGAGGTTATCCAGTGCCCCATCCCTGGAGGGATGGGGAGAATTCCAGGATTCAGGGACAATCCCCTGTTCCAGCCCAGAGAGAGAGGAGCTGCCTGAGAGTCGTTTTGTTCTGTGATTACCAGAGATTGTTGTGAGAAAAAAGCCCTGGGGTGCCTGCATTCTGTGGTGAGTTATGCTCTGACAAAGAGACTGTTCACCAAGACTGTGTCTTAAGTAAACATATCTGCCTACTGTGGGGTCAAAGGAAGACTTGCCAAGTACAGAACTTTTAGATTGTGTATGACTTGGAAGCATCAGCAACAGTGGGGGTCTAGGGTTAAGACATAGCCACATACAGAACTTTTAAAGTCAGGACACCTCCAGTGAAAAGTAGAATGTTAAATGTGCAAAACATTTTGAGACAGCATCTACAAACAGTGTTTTCAGAGAAGGGTGTTGTAACCAAATGAATGGCTGAGTATAGATTTGGGAGCAAAAAGTAGGAGACCCCCCTCATCTGGAGTTACCAGGTTTACCTCTCCGGGTTCAGTTTGGGCACCTATGTTTTCTCTCAGCGCATTTGGCCAATGCCTGAGGAAAGAACCCAGGTGTGGGATTTTGGATTTTTTCTGAGAGCCGGAAAGTGCTCGTGGGTGGTTTAGGGAGCCACCATCAACCTCCATGCAACGTGGAAAAGTGTCCTAGTACTGGCCGGGGTGCCTAGTCAAGGAATAGAAGAGAAGTGTACCAGTTCAGGCTGTATGTGCCCAGATCCTTTCAGAACCTGAGGGTTCGTACTGAGGAAGTGTGCTCTGTATCTCAGTAATCTGCACTACCAGTGAGTGTAGCCCTATGGAGAGCTATCTTTGCTTTGTTATTCTCTGTGTTATGTGAATAAAAGCCACATTCTAGAATTCCAACCTGGTTTGGACAATACAGTTATTGCTTCCAGTATCCAGATGTACTTGGGTGCCCCTGACCAGAAGTACAAACCTAGCATAACGCTGAGCAAACGTTTTCTTCCAGGGACCCAGGTTGATGGCCATGCTAAATGGTCCCCCCTAGGTGTGAGCAAGGTAGTTGCCACACTTGGTTTGCCTGCCTGAGGATGGCAGGCTCAGAAATAGAAGTAATGAGTCCACAGAGTCTGTGAGATATTTGTAGTGACTACCCCTCTCCCTCTCGGTGGTGCCTAGATGTGAGAGGAGCAGCCCTGCTAGTAGAAACAAGGGGCCAGTAGGAGGAGGTTACATAACTAAATTAAAAATAAATACACTGGGGTTGCCGAGGCTGATGGTCACGGACCCTATACTGGGTTGCCTGTCACCAAGTGTGTTATGAGGATGATGGCCAAGCATCCTGCACTGGGGGTGGCTGGCGCTGAGTATGTAATTGTGGTGAGGGCCACAGATCCTACGCTGGAGGTGGCTGGGGCCAAATGTCCATGGATCCCACACTAGGTATGGATGGGGCGGAGGACCATGGACCCTACACTGGAGGTGACTGGGCTGAGGAGCAGTAGATCCTACACTGGGCTAACTGAGGCTGAGGGGGCCATGGATTCTAAACAGGGGGTAATAAAAAAATACACTAATCCATGCACTCTGACTGCTGCCAAAGATGCCACGGCCATCCAGTTACCTGGAACAAGACCAAAGAATGAAAAAGATGGCACACACACCATTGCTGGAGAAAATTCTATTGTATTGAACAACCTCATGGCCCCTACATAGCACCCTTTCAGGTTTCCTTATGGGGCAGCGCTTGGACACAAACTGCATGATTTTATAGCCCCAGTAGTTAACATATATACATATTCATATCATAAAACCACGTGAACAAATATAACAGAACATTCAGGAATAAAATTCATATGTGATAATTCTCCATCTTAATTGATCCTAGAAAATATATAGAACACCACTACATCATGTGTGGAAATTACATACATAATTCATGGTGAAACTATTACTACAATTCTTTACAGTAGATAACAAATTAGCCTTATAAAAATTGTTCTATAAATACACCCACCTTATAAATATCACCTTCATTATAGTAACTTGCAAGTGATTATACATGAGGTTCACTCTTCTTAAGGCTTCTAATAATGTAAATTACGTGGCAATTAAAAAAGAATTTGGGGGAAGGGGGAGATTGAAGGGGCAAAACAGGAAAAAAAATGAAAGGAGGAAGGGAAAAATACTCCCATCATCCAGAGATAATAGTTATACCCATTGTTAAAAGAACACAGTGCATATAGAACCACCACCACCTATTAACAAGCATTTGTCAATGGCGAATGTTTGCTTGCTGGTATTAGCACTGGAAATGCAGGAGTTAGACAGATGCAGAATAGGAATGGCACTGAAGTATTGAACTTCACATGAACCCCACCTCTGTCCTGTAGAGACGGACAGGATTTGGGGTAAGTGTTTGGTCGACGCCCATGACGGTCAAGCCGTGTCACCTCACCCTATTCTGCAGACATTGACACATGTTGAGGTGTGCCTTAGGGTGTTTGGCTTTTCAGTCACCCCATTCCTTAAGGACATACGGTGAAATGGGTGCAGCATAGGACAGTGGGGTGAAATGTTGGGCCGAAGAATGCAAGGTACACCTTGATGCCTGTCAGTGGTTGGGGTGTGGGGGGTGGGATGGCATGAGCAGTACAGTCAGCAATCCAAAAGCACACCCTGATGCCTGTCTGTCTGTACAGGGTAGGACCTTATGGTTAGAAACCATAATGCCTCGGGCGTTTGTTGGTATTTACAGTACACATTTCAACATGGCCTTTTTGTGACCCCACCTCAGGAAAGCATTTGGGGCCTCTTCTCATGAAGAGTGGCAGTGTGATTTTGTCAATGTGACCCAAAAACTGACTTCCAACAGTGACAGTGCCATTCTGTTCCACATGTACGAAAACACAGATCGGGCACGATGTGAAGAATGACCGTTGTACCATCCATAGGGAGGTATGAAGAGATGGCAATGTTGAAAATCTGTACTGGGAACATTGAAAATGCTCACACTTCTGAGCATACATGGAAACTGCACAATGCATGCGCGTAACACAGTCACTTTATGGAGTTTTGTCACCAGATTGTCAACATAGGCATTTTACGACCTGTGCTCATGAACAGTGTCACCATAATTTTCTTAATGTGTCCCAGACATTGATTTCCCACAGCAACCATGGTATTCTGTGCCGGAACTGCAAAAACACATTTTGACCAGGATGTGAAAAATGACAGCTGTACTGTTCATAAGGAGGTGCGGAAAAATGGCAATGCTGAAAATCTGGACTTAAAATATTACAAATGTGCAAAATTATGAGCGTGCGTGGAAACTGCGCAACACACGCTCGTAACACAGTCATTTTACAGACTTTCATCACCAGATTTTCCATATAGGCATTGTAGGACCTCTGCTAATGAACAGTGTCACTGTGATTTTTGTTATGTGTTCCAAACAGTGATTTCCCACAGCGACTGCGCTATTCTGCACCGGGAGTGCGAAAACACATTTGGCCAGGATGTGAAAAACGACAGCTATACTGTTCATAAGGAGGTGCAGAAAAATGGCAATGTTGAAAATATGGAGTGAAAATATTGCAAATGTGCAAAGTAATGAGCGTGCGTGGAAACTGTGCAACGCGAGCTCGTAACATAGTCATTTTATGGACTTTTCTCACCAAATTTTCAACACAGGCATTTTAGGACCTCTGCTAATGAACAGTGTCACTGTGATTTTTGTACTGTGTCCCGAACATGGATTTCCCACAGCAATTGTGCTATTCTGCGCCAGAACTGCAATAACACATTTCAACTGGGTTGTGAAAAATGACAGCTGCACTGTTCATAAGGAGATGCATTAAAATACCATTGTTGAAAATCTGGAGTGAAAATATTGCAAATTTGTGAAATTACAAACGTGCATAGCAAGTGCGCAATGCGCGCTCATAAAACAGTCATTTTTTGAATTTCTCTGACCAAATTTGCAACATAGACTTTTTGAGAGCCCACCTCATGAACCCTGGCACGGTCATTTCATTAATCAGTCCCAAAAGGTGATTTCACACAGTGACTGCAAAATCACCTTCTGGGGCCGATTGACGCCATGACAGTGAAAGAATTCATGAGGAGGGATCCCAAAAACCCCATGTTGAAAATTTTGTGCCAAAATTCCAAAAAATGCCTGAGATATGGATCAAAGTTGAAAATACCCTATCTATTCCATTATACAGCTTACTGGCATTTCCTCAGTTTGTGGTCGGATTTGAAGAGTGCAGACATGTTCCCGGTCCACCGAAGATCATCGCGATGGAATCCAGAGGTAAGTATGGGGTGAGGGGGTGTGGGGAGGCAGGGTGCGCAATGGGTGTGTGCAGGTTGTGTGGGGGCAGGGAGACCGCCGAGGGACCGTTTCCTTGTTTACAGGGGGAAAAAAAAACATCACAGGATGGTTTTTGTTTTACAGGGACATTTAGGTGGACATTTGGCATGCTAGGGTGGGCTCCCAGTGTGCCAACCCAATGTTTTGTTGGGAGGGGCGACTGTAGCCGACGGTGGATTGGGCACCCCATCAGCATATAGGGGGGCCGCAATAGCTGAAAGGGATTGGGCACCCCCTTGGCACAAACATAAGTTTTGTGTGTGGGGGGGGGAATTATGCCGCCTGAGAGTGTGGCTCCCCCATCGGCACATCCAAAAACCTAAGATGGACTGAAGCTGGTGGGGATTGGGGTCCCCATTGGCAAACAAAGACTGTTTGCAGGGGGGCACATGCTGCCGAGGGGGATTGGGCATCCCCTCAGCACAGGGGCGCATAATACTGTTTGTGAACCTGGTGGCAAGCCGCCCGCTATGTTCACAAACAGTATTAGGCTAGCTAACATTACAAACTGCAATGACGGGTCACTCTCTCATTGCAGCAGAATGACTGATGCTGCAATGATGAGGCGGCCCCTGATTGCTGCGGCAAAAACGTTTGTACTTGGTGCACTTTCGGAGACCAGTGTCATTGGTACACTGTGCCTCCATTGGTCCACCACTGCCAAGCCCCCAAATGCAGTGGCTCCCTTGCCTGTAACAGTGCCATGCCTCCACAACCCACTTCTCTCCTAAGCTGTCACATAATGTTTCTTGCTCATGCACTCAAGCAAGCATAAAAATCACCATAAAAAGACCAGATGTGGGGGAACTGTGTACCCATACACAGTTTCCCTCTCACATAAAGTCCTTCATTCAAAACTAATTTTCTTCATT
Source organism: Neoceratodus forsteri (assembly GCA_016271365.2). Lineage (NCBI taxonomy): Eukaryota > Metazoa > Chordata > Ceratodontiformes > Ceratodontidae > Neoceratodus > Neoceratodus forsteri. Next base: position 40,145,553 of record CM028134.1, read on the forward strand.
CAAGTACTGTGTATGGGAACCAATCCAAATTACTAATTTCATTCAGTTTTCAAGAATTAATAATAATAATAATCAGGGTCACAAAAAAGCCCACAGCACTATGTTCTATATAACAGACCATACACTGCTGTTCACAGCTACCCAAAAGGCAAAGCAATGGTAATACATCTTTCTTATTATATGAACTACTATTCACACAGATAAATATTTTAGCATTCTCTTCAGGATAAAAAGTCAGACATTTCACAAAAATGCAGGCTTCAAAGTAATGGCTTAAAGTCTATATCAGTATTTAAACCCTTTGGATTCAGACTTTGAATTTTATAAATCCATTCAAGTTTCGTGTTGCAGTAAAATTCTCAGCCTTTCCCCTCCCCTCACGGGTTCTGACACATGATCTATTCCTCTAAATTTAAAGCCAGGTGCTGTATTTGTGGACATTTTTGAAATGAACACCCAGAGCACTTTCCCCTGTTACCTTTAAGGATGGCCCGTACATGCTCCTGTGTCCTTTTTTCAAGTGAATTATTGTTCTTCCAACATACACTTTTCCACAACTGCACCAGTCTGCATATACTGCATATGATGTTTTACAACTTAAATAACTATTCAAGCCATGTTTTACCAGTGATTGGATTCTTAAAGAGCTCCTGACACAGTTGAAACAACTTAGAAAAAATGTAATATTCAGACATAACTGTAGCTTATATTTTGTATTTTATTCTGTAATGCTCACTCTTATTTCCTTATTCTAGGGGTATTTGCATCAATGCAGTATCTCTGCTCTTTGCGCTCTGGCTGCCTGCCTACACCTGACATCAGAAATAAGTTTATGACATCAAAATATGTTGCTGTGGAGATAATTATGATGTCATAAACAGGGGATTGTGATGCCATGTGTAGAGAAGCAGCCAGAGCAGATAAGAGTCTAGGGAACAGGGATCTTGTTTTCATGCAGCTGTTTTCAGTGATAAAGAAATGCAGAATTAATTACTGAAAATATATGAAGTACTAAAAAATATGGGATGGAGCTGAACATAAATCTTACTTTTTTCAAAATGTTGCTAATGCTGTCAGCAGCTCTTTAAAGGTTTTTCCTTCTGAGGCAGATCTGTAAACACTACAATTATGACATGCAAAAAAAAACTTTCCTTGTGATCTGTTTGTATTTGCATCTGTTTAACCACCTTGTCCCCTGGGGTTACTAGAATCCCATCAGCATCAGTACTAGGTAGGAAAAGCAGCTGATGAATAACTGGTTAAATGGGATTTTCACCTATTCACTCTCTGTTTACTTGTTCTCAGCTGAGATGAGAGAGATGATGTTATTTAGAACTCTCGCATCAGCATAGGCCACAGCAGCTGGCTGGAATGGGGAGTTTTAGAATCTTGGGTAGAATGTAGTCAGCAGTTGAAGTGTGAGGAGTGAGAGCTGCAGTGGACTCTGAGAGGAGAGCCTGTTTTCTCACTCTAGTCCTGAAAAACATCTGTCTGCCAATAGAAGTGGTGGAAACTGTTGTCTACAACAGGCGCTCCTGATTTTTCATCCCCAGAGAGATGGAAAGGACTGCTACAGGATGGATCCGAGGGGCAATCTCCTATTTAATCTGAAACCCTTTTGAAGCTGCCTGATTTGTTTTCCAGCTGTGAATAATCTGACTTTGTCCTTCCTGAGGAAGGTACCTGTCTTGGGTGTTTCTCTGACAAGGGGGAATATACACCAGTTCTGTTCTAAGTTGAGACTGTTTTGAAGTTGAAAGTTGGCTGACAGTTGTGGGGTCCTGAAGGAGACTAATGCACATTGTTCAGGACTTTAGTTCCTACACTCAGGAGTAATGTTTTCATATGCTGGGTGTGAAAGTCATTCCAAGGTGCATATTCCTAAATCTTTTACCAGAAGTTTGAGGAGTAACTCTAAATGAATGGCTGGGTATGGACATGGAAGTGAAAGGTGGGCAGCCTGCCATCTGGAGTGACCAGTTCAGCACTATAGGTTCTGTAAGGGTGCCTGGTTATTCAGAACATGGTGGCCAATGCCTGGAGAGAAAGTTTATCCCTGGTGTGGGTTGTGCTTATTATGAGCACCAGTGTGCTCCGTTGTGGCCAGTTGCCACTTGCCAAAGTGTTACAGTCCTATGCCATATGGGAAATGTGTGCTCAGTTGTGGCCTGTGCCACGAGAGAAAGTGTATTCAGCTGAGGCCATTGTCGCTGAAGAGAATTCAAGGTCCTGTCACATATGGGATACGTAGAGTTTCTGTCTGATACAGTTTTCTGGTGTTCTGCCATTGCCTTGTGCCATGATGTGTAAACCTTGGGTGTCCACCCTTGCTTTGGAGTGCCATCTTTGGAATAAAGTCATGCTCTAGAACCCCAGTCTGGTTTGGACATTCATGTTACTGCTTCCTGTGTGTGGAATTACTGGGTACCCCTCCAAAAGTATAGATCTAGCATAGCCCTAGCAAAATGTTCTCTCCTCAGGACCTGGGTTATTTGGTCATTTGAATTTGCTTTTGTACACCCCACCCCTTTTTTGACCTCTAGAAATAATGAGCCTGGTATACATTCCCAAAGCTAGGGATGGTACCAATTGTCCGAAGTAGTTTGGGTGCCCAGTCAAGGGTACCAAGGGGTAGCTTACTGTGCAAAATATTGGGGGAGGGTTACATATATAAAATGGCTATTCACAAGGTGGTCAGACAGGTTCACTCCCCTTCCAAACATTATTCTAGGCATCTGACATAGAACTGGCCCCATTTCACTATCTTGTTTCAAAATCTGCCATCTTGTCCTGATAATGTTCCTCATCCTAATTGCATAGGGATTTATTGTGAAAATCATTGACAGATGTGGTTCTTGATGGATCATCAATTCACTCTATACCCTTTGGAATTGATAAGGTTTCCCTATTTACCTTCTCAGCTTTCTGTTTTGCTCTCCATAAATCCTGGTCAAGTAGCTTCTTTCCAAAAATTCTGGTCAACAGTATTCCTGCCTCCGTTTTGAAAGCATCTTGTGTTGAGCAACTTCTTTTTATTCTCAGGAACTGACAAGAATGAATTCTGTCAACCAGAGACTTTGGCTGCACACTGTATGCCCTCAAAAGACTGCTGCCACTTAGGGTCTTCCTGTAAGGTTCACATTTTACTTTCTTATCATCCCCTATAACAAATCTAATATCCAAAACCTCAGTTCTGCTGGGATCCAACTGGGAAGTACAGTGAGTATTTGTATTATTTTCATCAAGCCACTGTACAAACTGACACACCAACTCAGAACTCCCACCTCAGACGCATATGATATAATCAATAAAACAATGCCATCTAACTATGTGCCTGAAGTAGGGATTCAAGTCAGTGAATCCCTGCAGGGGGTTGGACTCAGGCAGCTGGTGCAAGAGTCAACCAGCACTAATCAATTCTGGACCTGTTATGGACCAATGGGAACAGAGTTGAAGAAATACAGGTGGAAGGGCAGCTGGGGTCGAGTGACCACCACATGGTGTGGTTCAGCATGGAGACATGGACTCAATTAAGCCACACAAGGGAAAGAGTATTAGATTTTGGGAGGGCAGATTTCACTGAAATGGGTAGATGTATACAAGCAGTCCTTGGGAAGGGAGAGGTAGTAAAGGGGATAGAATAACAATGGAAGAAACTGAAAGGAGCCATAGTGCATATAAAACAAACAAATGCGCTAGGATAGAGGCCAAAGGAAAGAGAAGAAGGAAACCACTATGGTTCTCCAAAGAGGTGAAGGACAAAGTTAGGGCTAAAAGGTTAAGTTTCAGGAAATGTAAGGGGAGCCAAAGGGAGGAGGACATGGAGGTGTGTCTTAAATGTCTAAGGGAAGCAGGGAAGGCTGTTAGGAGGGCAAAGGTGCAGACAGAAGAGGGGGCTTAGCACAGTTTGTAAACAAAGGGGATAAGGCATTTTATAGGTACTTCAGTGAAAGAAGAAAAAATGGGGGGGTTGTGAGGCTCAAAGGGGAGAAGGGAGAGTGTAAGGAGAGAGATCTAGACAAGGCAGAAATACTGAACAAATACTTCTGCTCAGTATTCACGAAGGAGGGAGAGGGTCATGGAACACAGTTGGGTTGCAGAGGCAATGAGGGGGGAAGAGGTGAACACCCAGTCCGTTCACAGTGGACAGAGTTCTGGAAGAACTCACAAAGCTGAAGGTGGATAAGGCCATGGGGCCAGACAGCATCCACCCAAAGATATTAAAGGAGCTGTGAAGGGAACTTGCAGTGCCTCTGGCTGCCCTGTTCACAGAGTCACTCAACACGGGTGTCATTCCAGAGGACTGGAGGAGGGCACATGTAGTCCCACTGCACAAAAGCATCAGTAGGGAAGAGGTGGGGAATTACAAGCCAGTCAGCCTCACTTCAGTGGTGGAAAAGATCATTGAGACCCTGCTGAAAGAAAGGATACTGGCACATATGAAATCTAGTGGTACTCAGGATCTGAGGCAACATGGATTCATAGCAGGAAAGTCATGTCAAATAAATCTAATAGTTTTTTTTTTATTGGGTGACTAGATAACTTAATCAGGGAAGGGCAGTAGATGTCACCTACTGGATTTCAGCAAAGCCTTCGACACTGTCCCACGTAGAAGGCTGATTAACAAGATGGGTAGTCTGGGCATGGGTGACAAGGTGGTGAACTGGGTTAGGAACTGGTTAACAGACAGGAGACAGAGGGTGGTGGTAAATGAGGTACAGTCTGGGGAGAGTGGAATTACCAGTGGGGTACCACAGGGATCAGTACTAGGACCAGTCCTGTTTAATGTCTTCATTAGTGACATTACAGAGGGGCTGGAAGGAAAGGTCTGCCTATTTGTAGAAGACACCAAGATCTGCAACAGGGTGGATACTCCAGAAGGGGTGCAGAAAATGAAGAAGGACCTGGAGAAGCTTGAAAGATGGTTGGAGATGTGGCAACTGAGGTTCAATGCAAAGAAGTGCTAAATAATGCACCTGGGTAGAGGGAACCCTGGGGAGAGTTATAGGTTGGTGGGGAACTGACTGTCACTAAAGAGGAAAGGGACCTAGGGGTTATCATCACTGATGACCTTAAGGTATCAAAGCAGTGTACAAAGGCAGCAGGGAGTATCAGTGACATGCTGGGGTGCATAGGCAGGGGTATCACTAGCAGGAGGTGGGAGGTGGTGATGCCATGTTTTGTATAAAATATTGGTAAGGCCTCACCTGGAGCATTGTGCACAGTTCTGGAGACCACACCTACAAAAGGACATAGATAAGGTAGAGACTATCCAGAGAAGGGCAACAAAGATGGTGAAGGGCTTACACCACAAAATATATGAGGAGAGACTAAGGGACCTCAATATGCACTCACTAGAAAAGAGGAGACAGCGGGGGGACATGATTGAAACTTTCAGGTACCTAAAGGGCATAAGCAAGGTGCAGGCAGTGGACCTTTTCCAGTGTAGAAAAAGGACTAGAACAAGGGGGCACAATATGAAATTGGAAGGGGGTAGATTAAGAAGTAATGTGAGGAAGATTTTCTACACAGAAAGGGTAGCCAACACTTGGACTAGTCTGCCACAGGAGGTAGTGGGGGGCAAGCACAGTGGAGGGGTTTAAGCATGCTTGGGACAGGCCCACGGGAAACCTGAGAGGGGAAGGAGTGGTGAAAAGCCATTGATCACATAGGGTCAGTGGCCACATACAATGTATAGGCCAACGGGCAGACTGGATGGACCTAGCAGTCCTTATCTGCTGACAATTTCTATGTTTCTATGCTAATATAGTGATCCTCCAATTAAGCTAAAATGATGTTTGCATATGATGAGGCTAATGTCCTCCCATCCCCTCCTATTGCAGTTCTCTTGTTTGCAAATACACCTTGCTATCAAATAAAAAATTGTTGTGCCAAAGTACACATATTAACAAGTCCAAATTAGTCTTTGAGGTACATTCTTTAAATCTCTGTCAAAGGCCATAAAATCCTTCACTGCTCCCACTCCATAGTTATCATTTATACAGGTGTATAATAAACTTCTATCAGTGTTTACCTGGCAGAATCATCCTCCTCCCAAGGGAAATTTTCTAGTTTGTTGATCACATTCATGCTATCTCTAAACCCTAGGGACCACATTCTTAATGTAATGGTCCACAAATGTGGAGGAAACCTCACTAAGAGACCCAATGCCAGATACAATGGGTCTCTCAGGAGGGTCCCTCTCAGACCTGCGGACCTTTGGAAGTGTACAAAGTGTTGGTGTAACAGGATGAGTAGCCTTCAAGTATGCACTACCATCATTTGAAATAAAGCCACTATCCAAAGCTCTGTGAATTAACTCATCCAATTCAAGCTCATGTGCTACACTTGGATCAAAAGTAAGTGGCTTTTAGCAACTTGTATCATTCAGTTGCCCTTTATCTCGGTCATATATTTTGATGTATCTTGAACTACAATCATAGCCCCCATGTCCCACTTTTTATTGTGATTTCTCTCATAGTTTTCAACTCATACAATGCTTGTTGCTCCTGTGCACACATGTTCTGGTATGTTTGCTGTTTCCTGTTAAATTCAGCAATATCTTGTTGTACAACGTTTTACAACTTTTAATATGCCAGTGTTAATAATTAGGGCAACACATGCTTTTTTTAAGCCCACTTGCCTGTACTTTATTGTTATTGCTTTCATACGTATTTTAAAATGAGGTATTAGCAAGAGACAACAATTAAATGCCAGATGTTTTATCAATTGAATGTCCACATGCCTGTTCATAGGCTTCCTCATTAAAAATGTCCATTGCCAAACTCAAATTTCTTTCAATATCCATAGGTACTACATTGTCCAAATCAGTTAGCCTCTCATTTGCTGACAAATTAAGATCATGAAGCAATATTTCTCCATATTATACTTACAATCACAGTCAACTGATCATGCTGTCATGACCCATATTTATGTTTATATTATAGTTAGTACCACCAGTACCAGTGTTACTCCTAAGGTGGCATCCAGTTTTTTACAAAACAGAACATTATTCACTTGAAGCTTGATTGGGTCCAAATCACATGTACGTACAAAGGACAGACCTCTAGATAAAACTAATATCTGATCTTCTGTTAACTTTACAGAGGAGATAACTAATACAGGACCTGTTTGTGTTCATTCTTGGTTGTCTTCTTGGTTGAAACCCAGTAATTGCTATCATTTTCATTTCCTCCTCTGTGCTTTTCTTTTTTCTGCTGCTTTTGATTGTACTACACTCTGTTCCCATTCTTCCCCGCTCTCTTCTTGCTCTAAAAAAAATAAATTCCACCTGTCATTGATCAGCCACATTACTGTTGTTAACTCTCACATTGCCTGCATTTTTTTCTCCATTTCCTACTTTTTGAACATTCTCTCTTAGTGGGATGACCCCATTTATTTATTTATAACGTTTAACCAGGAAAGACATACTGGGCTAAACAAAAGATTGTTTCCAGATGCATCTGGGGGAGGGTGAAAGAGGAGTTCAAGAAAAAAAAAATAATTATGACAATAAATTCTACAGTACATGAGATTAAGCATCAATAATAGAAGACAGAACAAAATATATTGTATTAAATGTTGAAATGAGCATTGTCAATAGGCAGATTAATGAAAGAAACGGGGGTGGGGTGCTTGCCCACTAGGCTAAAGGAGGTATTTTACAAGTGTAGAGGCAACTCAGGACTAGTTTAGTTAGGCAGGGGAAAGAAATGAAAGGAGGGGGTAAGACAGGTGGAGGACATGGGGGAGAGAGGAGGAAGGGGAGGTTAATAAATAAAAGATAATACAAGGAGGAGGGATATGTATCTGGAGCAGTTACAGGAGTGAGAGGATAACGCATGTAGAAGGGAGAAGAGAGGGAGCACTAGGATGGGGAGGAGCAAATTGTTAGGGGGAGAGAATCCCAAAGTTTGGGGAAATGGTAGGAGAAAGCAGCCTGACTAGTGAGTGATTTTCTTGAAAGGAGAGCAAGGGAATTATAGAGTTATGAAGGGAGTAGGAGGAAGGTGGAGGGAGGGAGTGAAGGTAAGAAGGGAGGGAGACAAGCCAGAATTTTAAAATACAGGAGGTACAAAGAATGAGGCATCTAGCTTCAAGGGAGGGGAGGGAGGAGGGAGGAGTATAAGCAGCAGTGGTGGGTGCAAGGTGGACAGTCTAAAGTAGTAGAAGGAATGAAAGAGGGGGGTCCAATCTGGCAGGGGTAGCAGGGTTTTAAATAATTGATTAGCAGTTTTTTTCTTGGGGCTATACTAACTGTACAGAAAGTATTTATACAGATGTTCTAGAAGTGCTGTGTTTGTTAAACACAGTGAGGCAAGAGCCGTGCATTTCCACAAGGATTTAGCACTTTTATGAGCAAAACACTAATCAATTTTTAGAGTTAATTAAATCCCTGGGGTAGTGTTTGGCACAGCACTGTAGACAATGTCACTGTAATCGAAAATGGGTAGAATCATTTTCTAGATAATAGCTCGGTGAGCAGAAGATGAATGCACCCTTTTTTTCAGTATAATGCATTGAGTTTAGGGTGGACTTTTTTGTGGATGGTGTCCACATGCTCAGAGAAGTTAAGGTGCTGGTCTCGTTAGACCCTCAGGTATTTAAATGAGGGAACATCATTGATATAGGCCCCATGTAAGGTGTGGAAGTAAAGGAAGGTGTTCAGCCTGGAGAGCTTCTGCTTGGAACTAAAGGTCATAGAGACAGTTTTCTTAGCATTTAAGGATAACTGATTTGAATGGAACCAGAGCTGAACATTATTGAAATCCAGTTGTAGCCTGTCCATCAGCTCGGAAGGGTAGGAACCACAGGCAGATAGGACTGTGTCATCTGCATACATATGGATGAATGCAGATGAACAAGCAGAGGAGAGGTCATTTAGGAAGACTGAAAGAGTAATGGGCCAAGGATGGAGCCTTAGAGGACACCTGTGCTGATAGGGAGAGGAGAGGATAGGAAGTCATCAATTTGAGCAGCCTGAGATCTTCCCTCAAGGTAGAAGCGAAACCAGTTAGATATGGAGTTTGTGAGCCTGCACAACCTCAAGTTTTTCAAGATGGAGGGGATGTGCAACAGTGCTGAAGGCTTTGGCCAGATCAGCAAAGATGATAGAGGTGATGAGACCCTGATCCATGCCTGAGAGAATGGATTCAGTAAGGTGGAGGAGAGAGGAGGAGAGAGGAGGAGGAGGTGGGGTGGTGTTCATGTAAGCCAGATTGGAAGGAGGTAAAGAAATAGGAAGAATCAAAGAAAGAGGAGATTTGAAACAATACAATGTGTTCTTGCAATTTAGCTATCAGGGATCAGGGAAATAGGGTGGTAATTGCCAGGGCAGGATCCTTACGTCCCACAAAAAGACATTCCCTCCTTCATAGTCCCTATTATCTTGTTAAAATTTAGTTTTCTTTCTCTCCTTCACTTCTATCTCATGAGCTTTAACTTCCTCCTCTAGATCTTGATGTAAAACTACATACAGTATTCACTTATTTTTTAATTGTTCCAGTTTTGTTCTCATATTGTCAGTACTGGTCTTTGTATGTTCATATAAATGTTTGTCTTGTTCAATAATAATTTTTACCAGTTCATTGGAATGACATTCAAGGCTCTCTCCCATTGTTCCTTTAAATCAAGATGTAATACTTCTGTTTACAGTGTTTTATAGACCCTTAAACCTCTCGGTACTCATTTTGCTTTGTTATGTTGTTCAAGGGTCACCACAGTCTACAACTGCTGATGTCCAGAATTGCAAGTTTCTGGAATGCCAAAAATAAGTTTTTTAACTCACTAGAAACTGTGTTCTCAAAAGTTGTTTCACCATCTGTTGCCAGGCCTCTAAGGAAGTTTCTCCTCCCTATGTGCTCTGCCATGCTTGTGAAGAAATGGGCCCCTGCCCCTGTTGCTTCCAACACTCCAGCATGAATTTTGTGATTCCCTCCCAGCAAGTTGGTGTTTCTGTCATAGACACTGCCATTTGCTAAAGGCAACACTCAGAATTAGACTTTGATCCACTCTGACCACTAGTTAAACCAACAAACATGCGGTGGATTTTTTCAGTTGAACACCAACTGCTTATCATATCTTGATGCTCTGGGTGAAATGAAAACAGCTACAGCTAGGGGTGGCTGGGGACAAGGGGATATGGCTCATACACTGGGATTGCTGGGGACTAGGAGCCATGGATCATGCACTGGAGGTGGCTGGAGCTGAGGGTCCATGGAGCCTACACTGGTGTCACTGTTGTTAGGTGGGGACTGTGGATCTAAAACTATCGGTGGCTGGGGTTGAGGGGCTATTAATGCTATACTGGGGTTGCTAGGGCTAAGGAACCATGGCTCATACACTGGAGATGGCTGGAGCCCAGATGCCATGGATCCTATACTGGTAGGGACTGGCGTTGGGGTCATATATCCTACACTGGGTGTGGCTTGGACCAAAAACCATGAATTTAAAATTAGGGATGATAGAGACTGAGGGGCTATGGATCCTACACTGGGGTCACTGGAGCCAAGGGGCGATGGATCCTACACTGGAAACACTGGGGCTGAGAGGCCATGGATCCTACACTACAGGTGGCTGGGGCTGAGGGGCTATGGATCCTACACTGAGCCTGATGGGGCCAAGGGGCCATGGATCACATACTGGAGGTGGCTGAGGCTGAGAGACCATGGATCCTACACTGTCTGGGGCTGAGAGATCATGGATCCTACACTGGATGTCTGGGCTGAGAGACCATGAATCTTAAACTAGTGGTGGCAGGGGCTGAGGGGTGAAGGATCCCACACTGGGAATGCTGGGGCCAAGAGGCAATAAATCCTAAACTAAGGGTGGCAGGGTCTGAGGGGCTATAGATTCCACATTGGTGCTGCTGGAGCCAAGGGGCCAAGGATCCTACACTAGAGGTGGCTGGGGCTGAGGTGCTCATGGATCCTATACTGCATGTCTGGGGCTGAGGGACCATGGATCCTAAACTGGTAATGGCTGGAGCCGAGGAAGCATAGATTCTACATCGAGGGTGGCTGGCACTGAGGAGCCATGGATCCTACACCATGGATGGCTGGGTTCAGTGGGCCATGGATCCTACACTGAGGGTGGCTGGGACAGACGGGCTATGGATTCTGCACTGGAGGTAGCTAGGGACAAGTGCGTAATGGTGGTGAGGGCCATGGATTCTGTTCCAGGGGTGGCTGTGGCTCATGGGCCATGGATCCTACATTGAGTGTGGCTGGGGGCCGTGGGATCTGGATCCTGCATGGGTAGGTGTCTGGGACTGAACCTGTTGTAGTAGTGAGAGCCATGGATCATACTGGGGAATGGCTGGGGTCAAGCATGTTATTATGGTGAAGCCTCTGGGTCCTGGGATGGGAGGCATGGGTCACTCAGCATATAGACCCCCTTTGTGGATGTCCCAAGTTGTGGCATTGGCATTGGCCATGAAGGCAACTGCTCTACCACCCTCCTACGCAGAGGCAGGGGCAAATATGACAACCTTTTCAAAAGGTTTAAACAATAAACTCACTCAACCAGAAATATTGGAAATGTACAGAAACAATTTATTTTTGGAAAACAGTTAACTTCTCTAGACATGTACACTGACAACATTTCACAACCAAAATGGCTACTTCCTCAGGATGGCAGGTCATAAAGCCATCACATAAATATAATTTCTCACTTGGCTTCTAAAAAATTTGTTAATTTTAAAGATAAAATGGTCAGCCTTAAATAGAGTAATCAGATTCAAAGTAGTATTGTTATCACACTAAACACCCTAACATACCTGGTAAGTATACCCCTAAACCTTCATCAAGTTTCAATTCCTTACACTGTTTCATGCTGTTCCCAAAAAACACTATAAAAGTAAATGCCCATAAATCTTGCCTTCTCAAACAAAAACTAAGACTACTAGCCAGTAATGGTGAATGCAAATGTGAGTGTGAGAGTACAGGGAGAACAGGACAAAATGAAAAAAACAAACAAAATAATAATGACAGGAAGCTGTAGTTTGTTTGGGGATCATACATGAACATGACCACAAAACTGTTCCCTGCTCAGCCTTGGGCGTGTGCCCTTCCAGGTCCAGATTGAGGCGCACTGGCTGAGAAGGGTACGCTATCTTGCTACGTAGCCTGTGGATAAACAGGAGGCTTCAGGTGCCAGGGTCATCAATCCTTCAACCTTCCGAAAAACACCAAATTGATCACGAGCCCAGACGATACACCACTTGCGCTCAGAGTCTTTTGAGGAAATGAATCACTCATGACGTCTGCATAGCACGTTTGCCATTCATCTCCCAAGCTTACAGAGCCCAATCTCACACAAGTGTTTGTTTCTCAAGGCACCATCATGTATCTTCTATATATTAGTCTGTGAATTAATCTTTAGTTTTAGCCAATGCACATATTTAACCAGCCTCATTCATCATATAGTTTTTCAGTGCTTAAAAAGCACAAGTTAAAAATGAGCTGCTGGGTTTAACATTGGCTGTGAATTATAATATACATAAATCATGCCTCACAGGTATGTACTGTAGCTGTTCCTTTGAACTGCAGGACAAGATTTCATGAGGAGCTGGTGACCTCTGTCTAAATCAAATGAATCATCCCTGTCATATGTATGAAGGCAACAGCATTAAGCAGAAATGAACAAAACCCCTCATTATAAAACAGTCAGAACAAAATAGTGGCTTTTATTTCTGCTTCTGGTCACCTAACCTTTTTGCTAACTGAAAAGTGCATGTTGCCATTCTTATCTTTATGCTTCTTCTTGTAGCTCCCCCGTTTGACAGCTTTTAGTTTAATAGTGCCTTGTTAGCACCCTGCTTGCAGGTATAGAATTCAATTAACATTCCTCCCTTTCCCACTATAATTTTAGTCCGTTTCAATTCTTGTCCATTTCAGTTGCAGTCGTGCTAACTAGAATGGAAAAGGAGGTGGGTTGATTAAACATAATCTAATTTTCTTCGTAATCACTCTCACCATTTGAGAAGCTAGAGGCTATGTATTTTTTTCAAATGAAAATATAATTATTATTATGGTCTTTCAAGATCAACATGGTTGAAGCCCAGTCTTGTCTAGGGTATGCATATTTGCCAGCAAAGTTGCCGCAAAGTGGTGAAAATTCACATTCACTGAGCTTTGCGAAGTTTTCCTAGACCTCAGCAATGCTGATACTGCCTGAATCATGAAGTTTTTGCCACAAAGAGTAAAGTTTTTGCCACGAAGTGCAGAATTTCACCCATGAAATTCCACACTTTGCAGCCGAAATCCCTCACTTTAGTGCGAAATTTCGCACTTCACGGATCAATCACCACTTCTCAAACTGTGAAATTCAATGATTAATTCGCAGAGCAAATTTTGCTGACTTTGCCCATCTCTAATGTTCACTGTAAGGTGCAGTAAAATGGGGGGGGGGGGTCTGTTTATAGTAACAATAGTGCCATGTTTGAGGTAGTACATAATACTACCACACCAGATTGAGCATTTGCTTGGGACCCCAGAGATCACATGGTCACCAGTGCACAATTCTCCTGAGTAACCTCTAAGTATGTCAGTATGTAATAAGCATTGCTCATTGCTGACCTCAATATTTTATCTGCAAGTTTTGCAGTAAAATTGTTATACTTCTTGCTTACTTAGTGCCAGGGGACATGCTGTATAATGAAGACCTCCTGCTTTTATTTATTTTAACTTCCGCAGTGCATTTACCTAGGCTAGTCCAGTTGAGATGGTAACATGCATTTCCAGGGGATCACGCTTCTACCCATTTCCATAGCTGGGGGAATGGAACACCACAAGGTGAAGTGACTGCAGTAGCTCAGGATCAAAGACCGAATTTGTGGCTGTAGTGGAGTTTGAACTCAATTTATAAACTGGGTGGACTGGAGCACTGGGAAATCAAGACATTGTCAGACTCATGCAATGAGTATTTTGCTCCAGGAGGGTTTGAACTTGTCATCTTCCGGTTCCCAGCAGTGCTGTAACCATTAGAGCACATTGCCTGTGGGGGGGGGGGAGGTGCTTTTGCAAAGACCAGCAGCAACTGGCAAAATTTTTGTTATTGTACAATTTCTTTTTACAGAATAGGGCCGCTATGATGCAAGATCACATTCCAGTGGGGTCCAACTTCTACCCATTTCCACAGCTGGGAGAGTGGAACACTACAAGGTGAAGTGACTGTAGTAGCTCAGGGTCAAAAAGTGAGTAGGTAGCTGTAGCGGGATTTGAACGTGCGACCTCCCAGCTCCAAGCAGTGATCTAACCGGTAGACCACACTGTACATGCATTTTGGGTTGAATTTACTGAATCCAGGCTTTGGGTGGGATTTACATGTACTCTACCAACGTACGTAGTCATGGTGGGGGTCATAGCTAAGATACCCACTAAAATCCTTTGGACTACTGTTTAAAAAAAAAGGCCGATATAGTTAAAACAATATTGTACAGGAAAATAAGGTGTGCATGCATGCCCAGAGTGACAGTTTTTGGACTTACTGTAGTTTTTATTTTTTTTGTTGTTGTTACAAAACCTGTGTGCCAAAAACCACAGCTGACCTTGGTAGTGACTGGACAGTATGTGCCATCAGTCATCCCAGGGCTATAGCCGGAGGGGGAGCATTAGTCTACTGGATAATGGCAAGGGAATCAAGGAGGCAGTCCTTGAGATTACCAGGGATATATTTATTATGGGCATAGGTATGGGGGCACTATACTACAAGGGAAGATATTTCATGATACATATAGGGATTGGAGGATGGGGGGCCATCAGACTACCAGGGATTATATTTTATAATAGACATGGTGATTAGGGGAAGGGGACCACCAGACTTAGACTACAAGGAATTATACTTTATAATAGAAAAGGGGGCCTTTGCATGAAGGTGTGTAAACTATGCCCAATATCATTGTAAGCATGGCACATAGCTATGAGATGCGCAAGGCACCCCCGCAACATGGAATTCCCGAACGCCCATGAGCACTACATGGACACAAGAAGCGCGCATCCTGGGGAGGCCGTTGAGTCCGCACAGCACATGGAGGTGCGCCAGTGATATGCGGGACCACCCCTTGATGCCACCACATATGGACATACTCCCCGCCCTGCGCACTGGCATGGAATTGAATAGCATGCAGGACACATCTGCATAGAGAATGGTGGAAAACAACAGTGGCGCAGATGGGCAAAGCCAGTCCCCGGAGCACTCTGAAAGGGACTGTCGTGCAGCTAGGCGGAGCCGCAGCTGAGTGAGGATGTGGGGCAGTGTCCGTCCCCGGGCCCTGAACTTTAAAGTGGGCTAGGTGGCGTTCATGATGATGGACATATGAACCCACTACCAGCAGCTGTACAGGTCACCGTCACTGAGCACACCTGCCAATGTGAAGACTAGGCTGTGGCTCAAAATACAGAGCACTGTGAATGCTGCTGGACTGGATGCACAGTCCCCTGCAGCCATAAAACACAAATGGCTTGACATGGGTGCCACGGTCAAAAAGAAGATTGCAACAGCCACACGGGCATGCCAGAGCACGGGTGGTGGGTCTCCTAGGGAGGACAACTAGCTCACACTAATTGAGAGGATAGTTACAGCCACCCTAACAGACATCAGCATGCATGGTGAGGTGGAAGGGGTGAACATCATGGATGGTACATAGGTCGTTGTCCGGCAAGGGGTACCCAAGTACTGCACCTGCAGGCAAGTACTAACAGCCTTGTGCTCCCCCCAGAGCCCCATCCAGTGAGGGTCACAGGATACAGGTGATGGAGCTGCCAAGCCATGACACATCAACAGCACAGCCCACAGATGATGATGCAGGCCAGGTGGACTACAGCACAGGTACATCACCATGCCACACGCTCCCCTGTGAGTGCCACCACATGGCACATGCTCAGCCTGTCTAACACCCCTGTTTCCCCCACAGATACCAACCATGACACTGAGACCAAGATGGAGACTGACATGAAGGCGGACAGCAACCTTGATGCAGCAGATAAGGGGTCCCAGGAGGCCACCATCGACCAGGATGGGGGCCATGACAGCAGTGTGCAATGGCATGCCTGCGGGTGCCAGACATGGCAGGGGCACGATGGGGCTTGTGTCAGGCCAGTGTATCTGGGGCATGAATGGCAATTGCCAGGTGGCACTGTACCTGTGGCCGAGAGCCTCCTGTCACCAAGGACAGTGGCAATGTAGGGCTGTCATGGCGGGCACCTGGACAAAGATGTACAGACTGCATGCATGCCACCATGGCAGACAGATACCATGAGCTGCACCATTTAAAGAGGACTAGTTTGCTGAACAGTGCTGCAACACTGAAGCTATGGTAGCCCTGACCACCAAGGTGTGTGGCATGTGCTGAGACATGGACTGCATTGTGAATGCCCTTGAGTGGCTGGTTGACCACACCACAGGCTGGATTGTGCCACACACAACTCGTGCCAGGCCACAACACATGCAAGCAGCCACCGGCATGGCCAGCCTGCAGCACTCCCCAAAGACACAACTGTATGACTCGGACAGCACCCCGGTGGCTGATACGCAGGACTCCGCAATGGCTGCCGTACACTCTGATGGCGCACACAGCATGGAAGCGCAGGAATAGTGCATACAGAGCACTGAGGACACCATGGCAGGACAGGTGGGTGCAAGGCCCAGTGGAAGAGGGTGCCATGCCAGACTTGACCACGGAGTGGAAACCAGGCAGCAGGCAGGCCCAGGGCACCACCAGACAACACACATACCTTCCCGGAGGCAAGGCACATGCACCTCCACCCAGCTGCAGGCAAAGCCTAATGAATCCCAGGGCCAGTGACAGTGCACATCACGCATACCCCACTAATGTACAGGCATAACATAATGCACCCACCCCACTCCACTGATGTACAGCTGTAACACAATGTACACCCCACCCACACCCTACGGACGTACAGTCCGAACATAATGCAGACCCACTACACTGATGTACAGCACAGCAGCAATGCCTCCCACATCCAACCACACTCCACAGTTGCACTGCATGAGAACTATGCATACAGCCCCCCCCGCACATGCCACACCCACACAGTATGTGCCTGCCGCCCAGCCGCTGTCACACACTCTGTACAGCACACGGTGTCACAGCGTCACATGGGCTGTCGGCTGGGGGTGTGACACATGAGCATCCGGGGTGCTGTCCAGATGGGCCAGGCAACACATGATGTAGCCACTGTCACACACTGCCCTGTACAGGCCAGCTGGCCAATGGACGCACAGCCATAATAGCCGGATGGCCAGTGGCCCCCATCCCCCAAAACATATGTGCTCAGTGCGAGGCATCATCATCATGCACCCGCCAGCCATGCCGAATGCTGCACACACATGGTGCCCCGGGTCGTTGCCCACAGCCTGCCTGGTCACTTCTGCACATGCGAAATGGCCACATGCCCATGTGTGGCCCCGCACAATCCCATGACAGGCACTGCTCATACCATTTCTGGTAAATGGGCTAGTGCTGGCATGTGCCCTGCACTAGTGCCGCCTGTGCAGCATGCCCGCCAACCATCTCTGGACCACGGCTCATCTCCACCACCACATCACTGGGCTGTCCATCCAGATGCTGTGCCCCTGGTGGGAGCACATTCTGATGCAGGGCCATTATTATGTAGCATGGCACATGCTGTGAACACCCCGTAGGTCTTTCCCGGGCCAGCATGATTGTTCCCCCAGAGTGGTCCAGCACCAGAACCGCATCTTCAGGAGCCCAATGGTCCTCGCCACAATATTCTGAGTCTTTCTATGTGCATGGTTGTAGGCCTCTTCCACTGCACAGGTGTGAGCCAGGATTGGTGTCATCAGGTACAGGTGCAGTGGGTGTCCACCGTCACCTGTGCAGGGAACAAAGAGCAGTGTCACACGTGTTACCATGTAACATGTCAGTGGCCACATACACAGGGCCACAGCAATACTCACCCTCAGCCAACCATCGATGTACCCTGCATTGAGCATGGCACCAAGGTTTGATGCGTCCAGTATGTACGCGTCTTGGCATGTACCAGGGTATTTCACATATACGTTTGTGAACAGTCCACGTGCATCACACATGACCTGGCAGTTTATGATGAGAAACCCCTTCCAGTTCATGTATGCCTTCTCCTGTGTTGGCAGTGCCAGTGTAGCTTTATGGGTGTAGTCTATCACACCACATACATTGGGCATGCCATGCATGTCATAGAAGGCCTGCTTTGTCAGACAAACATCTGCCTCCACCATCTGAAATGTGATGTGGGTGTGCACATGTGCCACCAGGGTGTCTATGACCTGCGCCATGGCCCATGAGACTGAGGGCTGGCATACACCCACTGTATTGCTGGTCACCCTCTGGAAGGACCCTGCTGCACAGTATGCCAGGGTGCACAGCATTTTCCTCTCAACTGTCATTGCCCTGGATCATCGGGTCCACAGTGCAATGTCATCATGGACCATGTCACACAGCTGTGCAATCATAGGCCACGGCAAAAGGGAATTGCTCAATACAGTATATCTCCGACAGCATGGTGGCATCCAGACATGGTCAGAATACCCTGGGCTGTGGCCGTGCATGCCTCCACTGCACCAGCTCATCATGGAGCAGGTGCATTTTCAAAAGCAGTCTGGGACACATCCTGCACCATCATTCCATTTCCGGTACACCGTGCTCGCCCCTGTGCATCCGCTTTATCCCGCCCTGCATACTTGAGTGTGCCTTTAAGGGGGTGTGGCATGCCGCATGTGCGTGGTGGCCCAGCAGAGGCAGTGGACGTGTACAGGCACATGTGCCAGTGCTGCACTGCGTCGTGTGATCTGCATTTCACATAGTGTAATGATGGCGAGCAGCAGTGTGTATCGAGGGGAGCATTTCCCTGAGCACCTTTGGTACGTCTCTGAAGACAACTACTCAGACTTCAGGGGCTTCAGCACACTCTGGATTGTGCAGGGGCATGAGTGGGTGAGTAACATGGCATCTGACTGGGTTGAGGGGCATTGTGGGGTGTATCAGCTGTGCATAGGCCTAACCTGTTTTTCCCATTCTGTTCCCACACAGGACCCATAGGGACGCCCACAGCATCTGGAGTTCACGATGCAGGAGCAGCTGGACAGGGCACTGGTCATGGTGTTCACCCCCCCCGAAGATGACAGCAATGGCAGCTGGCCTTCCCCAGGTACATGACCTGGAAGGTCATTGATGGTGCTCTGCGATACAAGGCAGATGGGACCAACCTGTGGCAGGTCACTGTGCTGTTTATGGTAAGTACTGGTAATGGTATTATGGGGTGAATAACTATCACCCATCCTGTTGTCAGTGGTTGTTCCCTGGCATTTTCTGAGTGCCGACACCTGACCCCCATGTACCATGTGTTGCAGGGCCACATTGCCTGGGCTGGCAGCACAGCATACAGGTGTTATTACATTGCACAGACGTGTCCATTTGTGGTGCATGCATAGTCCGGTATTTCACATATACCACGTGGCATGCAGTAACCCTATTACCGCTGTTTACGGTGTATCCCTGACTCCACGGCTATGTTTCTGGTCTGTTCTAGCATTGGCCCTGACACCAGTGCCAGGTGGGTGAGAGGTATGCTGGTGTGACAGTGCTCAGGCACGTGCAACACCTGTATTGGTGCCATTCACATGGCATGCACCTTAAACACGCCTGTTTGTTTTCCATTCACAGTGCTACGGGGGTCTAGACAGATGGATGATCATGGTGCACATGGGCAGGGTGCTGGAGGAGGTATCATAAGTGAGCAACAGTAGTGAGGAGGAGTGGCCATGGGGTCCATCATGTGCCCATTGACGTGTTGATGCAGGGGAGGAATCCAGCAGCATGGGGCCATCCCCGCACAGTGACCGACTGTATGCCCATAATGCCTTACTTTCCAAGCCTGACAGGGCTACAATGCTTGATTCATGTTTTGAATAAAGACATTTTGTATTTAACATTTGTGTGGTTCCTGTATTCTGGGGCGGGGGGGCAGATGTGGAGGTGTCTTGGCAGTGTGTAGTGGCACAGCGGGTGCCACTGGCAGGGTGGTGGGCTCTATGGGTGCCTGGGCATGTCTGTGGCATGTGTATGGCCCACGGTGCTGTCATGATGGTCTGCCCAGGTGCGATAGCTGTACCAAGGGGGCTTGCTGCATGTGCATGGTGTGGTGTGCCATGCCCCGTCATTGCCATCTGGGGTGGTGTGCAGTGGCCCATTGGTGTGCCATGCCCGTATGCCATCTGGAGACCTGGCATGGATGGCAGGCATTCAGCCGCCATGGTCTCCACAGCAAGGCCAGGCCCATGGCTTGCATCGCAGGCATTACTGAAGTGGACGTGCCACACCTGGTGTGCCGCTGGCTGTGGTAAGCTGTGGGCATGGCCATTGGCCTGGATGTGTGTGCCACTGCCATTGGTCAGGGCTAGCATCTGGTGCCATCCACCCATGTCTGGCCATGCAATGCTGCCCTGCTGGTCCAACAGGGACTGCATGCCATCCATGCAGCATGCCATGTGCACATGCCCTGGGGCCCGTTCCCACATAGCCATGGGCACCCTGGGTTGGTGCTTCATCCATGCCACCCACTGTGTGGTGCACTGAATGCTGGGGCACAGCTGCCTGGGGCCTGTCAAGCTGGCCGCCCAAGTGGCGGTGTCATATGTGCTCATTGGGCAATGCTGTCAGTCCCTGTGGCCACCGGCCAGCCGTTCTGCTTCACTGCGTGAGCTCTTAGAACAGCCCTCCCCATGGTGTATGTGTACATGGCTGATACCACATGCCTGGGCATCGTACATGGCATCAGAACATTAGGAGTGGGGGCTTAACATTCCCATTTGTCTACATTAGATCTGCATTGGGTATTACTATCTTGAATGCCCTCATCCACATAAGAAAAATCTGCTTTTGGCTAAAATTAATTAATCTACGCAATGATGTCCTTCTGTCTACTGTTTAAAAGAAAAAAAGTGCTCAAGTCTTGCATATACAAGTAAGAAATTGTGGTATCCTACCTTTGAAGCAGTTGCTAAAAGAGTATGAGTTAAATAATCTGAATACACTTGCCCAGAAAGGTATAATAATTAGTAGTAAGTACAAAAAATATATAACGATCTACAATATACAAAGATCACATTACTCAAGATGGTATGTGAAAAATAACCACAATTTTGGTTATAAGCCATATCTTGACTTACTGACAAATCCTGACCTACAAAAAATGTTTGTCAGATACACATTTGAAAGGTTTCCTAATAATATGCTGAAGGCAAGGTATTATAAGCTACCCAGGGAATGTGAAAATGTATATGTTCCGAGGAGGGCATTGAGGACCTCAGTCACGTACTTTGGAAGTGTACCTGGTACATGAGTGAGAGAATCTATTGGTTGGGACTCTTTCTGGACCCTAAATATCCTGTAAGAGAGGAATTACTAACAATTATCTTATTACATACAGAAGATGACTGGGCCGTTACAAGAATGGCCAAATATTTTTGTGCAATACTAAAAAAAAAGAGAAACATCCTAGCTAATCAATTTGAGCTTTAATTTAAATACACAGGGAAATACAATCTTGGGTGAGTAGCACCCTTGTAGTAGGATGAATTATCAGGGGGATAATTTTAAGCTAAATATTAGTGTAAGATGTGTAGTGCCATG
This sequence comes from Neoceratodus forsteri, assembly GCA_016271365.2. Classification (NCBI taxonomy): domain Eukaryota; kingdom Metazoa; phylum Chordata; order Ceratodontiformes; family Ceratodontidae; genus Neoceratodus; species Neoceratodus forsteri. Next base: position 40,167,205 of record CM028134.1, read on the forward strand.
TCTGTATATTAGTATTGGTATGATGTTAAGGGCCAGATATTCAAAACTTTGCCCCAGGGCTAAATTAGCACTACCCGGCGGGCAAACTTAGCCCGGAGCACAAAGCAAGCCATATTCAAAAGGAATAACCCGGGGCAAACAGCTTCTGAATATAGCATGGGAATGAGGCCGGGCAAACTGGGCTGGGAGTGCAGGGCAAACTTAGCCCTGGAATAAGACAGCTCTGAATATGGCAACCAGGAAGTGCAAACCACAACAGCAACACAGTGCACAGCGATGTGAAGGTAGAGTGAAGTGAACTATGTGGCCAATGTGTGTGCCAACAAATCGTGGACCGAGTACAGCTGCAGGCAGCAGCATATGTGAAAGTACAGTGTGCAAAACTGTAAAATATTCCCCGAACTGTTTGCGCAGCACTAACACGTTTGCGCGGGTTTATCACAGGGCTAAACCGTTAGCCCGGTGCAAACACGTTTGCCCGGCGCTAAACTTTGCCGTATTCAAAAGTGACATGCAAATGAGCCTACTTAGGTAGTCTGTGGGCAAACATCCAAATTAGCATCTCATTATGAACTGATTTGCATGCAGTTTGGGCCGGGCTAACTGTTTAGCCCTGCGCTAAACCCTCGCAAACGTGTTAGCGCTGCGCAAATAGCTTGGGGAATATTATACAGTTTTTAACACTACTTCCACATGCACTGCTGCCTGCAGCTATACTGGGACAACACAGCATAGGCACAGATGGTGGTGGTGCTGCATGCAACTGTCACACTGTAGGTCATGCTACAGTGCACAGAAGACACTACAGTAGCAAGGGGGCCAGTAGTGTGTGGACACAGCACTGCCTATGGTGTGTAGGGCAGTGATGATGACTGCACTATACACAGTAAGAGGCCCAACCTGCAGGTGTTTACTGACAGTGGACATTACTGTTACACTGTTGTGTGACCCACAGATGCTGCACCTCTGGCATGGGATGCTCACAGTGACATATACATGTCCGACTTTGTGTGCTGTGGCAGTTGTACAGCTGTGCGGTATGTGGCCGGGGGGGGTGCATATATTATCTGAAAGGCACACAGGTGTTGGGGTATTCCCAATAGTGGCCCACATGCACTGCCTGATGTGTCCCAGCCTTGTGGCCACACCTGGCCTGTGGCATAGCCTGGCCACCCATACACTCTCCCCTCAACATCCTCCATGCCCACAGTGCTGCATGTGTGTGCTGGCATCTGTTGGTGTCCACAGAAGTGTGGTCCGCAGGTGTGTGCTGTATGGCCACACTGCCATGCTGTCCACTGGCAGCAGGGTCACCACTTACTGCCCGGCATGGCTGGGAGTGATGACAGATGATGGCATCATTGTGATGCCATCAGTTAGCAGCATGCTTCCTCTATGTTTGGCTTTATCTATGTGTCATATTAATTTGTTAGGGTCGCGCAAAATCCATGCAGAACCCGCGCAAACACCACGCAAAGCCATGTGTCATGCAAAGCTGATTTCCCAGGGTTAAGTCAAGCTTTTGCTGGGCAGTAATGTGCACCATGCTAAGTCACGCAAAACCACTTTGCGCGGCGCTAGTCGCTGAATATAGCATTGCGCCTGTATTCATGTCAGTTTGCCCCGTGCACACATTATGATTTTGCCTGGTGCTAATGCAGTTTGCCCGCGCTATTTGGCCTTTTGAATATAGCAGACCAGCGCTAATCCCGCACTAAACCTGCGCAAACGTTTTTTGCCTGGAGCAAAGTTTTGAACATCTGGCCCCCAATCTATTGATTGTATATTTTATGTTGGTTTCATGAATTTTTATGTATGTAAACTGGCTTTATTAACTGTGAATGGCTTTTAAGCTCAACAATAAAAAATGATGATGATGATGATGACACGGCGTCAGGCATGCGCGCAGTTGTCGCCTGTGTGTGGCAGTACGTGGCCACGCCCCTGCATACACGCCATGTGTTGGGTTCGCAGAGCTGCATGCAGGTGGCCTACATGTGTGTCGTGCATGCCCCACACTCGGAGAATGCATGTGGATCTTGCATACGCACCTACGTGTGCTCCTTATGTGCACTACGCACACCGCGTTGGTATCGTGCATAGGCACCATAATGATTAGGGGAGGTGGACCACTAGATGTAGACTACCAGGGATGATAATTTATAATGGGTGTGGTGATTGGGGGAAGGGTCACTAGACTACCAGGGATGATACTTTATACTGGGCATGGTGTTTGGGTGAGGGGTCACTAGACTACCAGGGATGATACTTTATAATGGGCATGGTGATTGGAGGAGGGGTCACTAGACTACCAGGGACGATACTTTATACAGGGGCATGGTGATTGCGGTAGGGGTCACTAGACTACCAGGGATGATACTTTATAATGGACATGGTGATTGGGGGAAGGGTCTCTAGACTACCAGGGATGATACTTTATAATGGGCATGGTGATTGGGGGAGGGTTCACTAGACTACCAGGGATGATACTTTATACAGGGGCATGGCGATTGGGAGGGTCACTAGACTACCAGGGATGATACTTTATAATGGGCATGGTGATTGGGGAGGGTCTCTAGACTACCAGGGATGATACTTTATAATGGGCATGGTGATTGGGGGAGGGGTCACTAGACTACCAGGATGATACTTTATAATGGGCATGGTGATTGGGGAAGGGGTCACTAGACTACCAGGGATGATACTATGAATGGACATGGTGTTTTGGGGAGGGGGGGAACTAGACAACCAGGGATGATACTTTATAATGAGCATGGGGACTTTGGGAGGGGTCCACTAAACTACCAGGGATAATAGCTTCTAATGGGCATCGGGACTGGGGGAAGGTGCCGCTAGACTACCAGGGCTGATACTTTATAAAGGGCATGGTGATTGGGGGAAGGGTTACTAGACTTCCAGGGGTGATACTTTATAATGAGCATGTGGAATGAGTGGGACACTAGACTACATGGGATGATACTTTATAATGGGGATGGTGATTGGAGGAGGGTCACTAGACTACCAGGATGATACTTTATAAAGGGCATGGTGATTGAGGAGGGTCACTAGACTACCAGGGATGATACTTTATACAGGGCATGGTGATTGGGGAGGTTCACTAGACTACCAGGGACGATACTTTATAATGGGCGTGGTGATTGGGGGAGGGTTCACTAGACTACCAGGGATGATACTTTATACAGGGCATGGTGATTGGGGAGGGTCACTAGACTACCAGGGATGATACTTTATAATGGGCATGGTGATTGGGGGAAGGGTCACTAGACTACCAGGGCTGATACCTTATAATGGGCATGGTGATTTGGGTAGGGGGCCGCTAGACTACCAGGGATGATACTATGAATGGACATGGTGATTTGGGTAGGGGGCCGCTAGACTACCAGGGATGATACTATGAATGGGCATGGTGATTGGGGGTTGGGGGCCACTAGACTACCAGGGATGATACTATGAATGGACATGGTGTTTTGGGGAGGGGGGAGCGAGACTTCCAGGGATGATACTTTATAATGGGCAAGGTAATTGGGGAGGGGCCACTAGACTACCAGGGATGATACTATGAATGGACATGGTGTTTTGGGGAGGGGGGAACTAGACAACCAGGGATGATACTTTATAATGAGCATGGGGACTTTGGGAGGGGTCCACTAAACTTCCAGGGATAATAGTTTCTAATGGGCATCGGGACTGGGGGAGGGTGCCACTAGACTACCAGGGCTGATACTTTATAATGGGCATGGTGATTGGGGGAGGGGTCACTAGACTACCAGGGTTGATACTTTGTAATGAGCTTGTGGAATGGGGGAGGGGGCCACCAGACTACCATGGATGATACTTTATAATGGGCATGGTGATTGGGGGAGGGGTCACTAGACTACCAGGGGTGATACTTTGAAATGAGCATGTGAAATATGGGAAGGGGCCACTAGACTACCAGGGATGATACTTTATAATGGGATTGTGATTGGGGGAAGGGGCCACTTGACTACCAGGGATGATACTATGAATGGACATGGTGTTTTGGGGAGGGGGGAACTAGACAACCAGGGATGATACTTTATAATGGGCATGGTGATTGGGGGAGGGTTCACTAGACTACCAGGGATGATACTTTATAATGGGCATGCTGATTGTGGGAGGGGTCACTAGACTACCAGGGATGATACTTTATAAAGGGCATGGGGATTGGGGGAGGGGTCCAATAGACTACCAGGGATGATACTTTATAACGGGCATGGGGATTGGGGGAGGGGGTCACTAGACTACCAGGGATGATACTATGAATGGACATGGTGATTGGGGGAAGGGTCACTAGACTACCAGGGATGATACTCTGAATGGACATGGTGTTTTGGGGCGGGGGGGAACTAGACAACCAGGGATGATACTTTATAATGAGCATGGGGACTTTGGGAGGGGTCCACTAAACTACCAGGGATAATAGTTTCTAATGGGCATCAGGACTGGGGGGGTCACTAGACTACCAGGGATGATACTTTATAAAGGGCATGGTGATTGGGGGAGGGGTCACTAGACTACCAGCGGTGATACTTTGTAATGAGCATGTGGAATGGGGGAAGGGGCCACTAGACTACCAGGGATGATACTTTATAATGGGCATGGTGATTGGGGGGGGCCACTAGACTACCAGGGATGATACTTTATAAAGGGCATGGTGATTGGTGGAGGGGTCTCTAGACTACCAGGGATAATACTTTATAAAGGGCATGGTGATTGGGGTAGGGGTCACTAGACTACCAGGGATGATACTATGAATGGACATGGTGATTGGGGGAGAGGTCACTATACTACCAGGGATGATACTTTATACAGGGCACGTTGATTGGGGAGGGGTCACTAGACTACCAGGGATGATACTTTATACAGGGCATGGTGATTGGGGGAGGGATCACTAGACTACCAGGGATGATACTTTATAAAGGGCATGGGGATTGGGGGAAGGGTCATTAGACTACCAGGGATGATACTTTATAATGGGCATGGTGATTGGGGGAGGGGTCACTAGACTACCAGGGATGATACTTTATAAAGGGCATGGGGATTGGGGGAAGGGTCATTAGACTACCAGGGATGATACTTTATAATGGGCATGGTGATTGGGGGAAGGGTCACTAGACTACCAGGGATGATACCATGAATGGACATGGTGATTGGGGGAGGGGTCACTAGACTACCAGGGATGATACTTTATACAGGGCACGTTGATTGGGGAGGGGTCACTAGACAACCAGGTATGATACTTTATACAGGGCATGGTGATTGGGGGAGGGTTCACTAGACTACCAGGGATGATACTTTATAATGGGCATGGTGATTGGGGGAAGGGTCACTAGACTACCAAGGATGATACTTTATTCAGGGGCATGGTGATTGGGGGAGGGTTCACTAGACTACCAGGGATGATACTTTATAATGGGCATGGTGATTGGGGGTGGGGTCACTAGACTACCAGGGATGATACTTTATAGAGGGCATGGGGATTGGGGAGGGGTCATTAGACTACCAGGGATGATACTTATAATGGGCATGGTGATTGGGGAGGGTCACTAGACTACCAGGGATGATACTTTATAAAGGGCATGGGGATTGGGGAGGGTCATTAGACTACCAGGGATGATACTTTATAATGGGCATGGTGATTGGGGAGGGTCACTAGACTACCAGGATGATACTTATAAGGGCATGGGGATTGGGGGAGGGTCATTAGACTACCAGGGATGATACTTATAATGGGCATGGTGATTGGGGAGGGTCACTAGACTACCAGGATGATACTTTATAAAGGGCATGGGGATTGGGAGGGGTCATTAGACTACCAAGGCTGATACTTTATAATGGGCATGGTGATTGGGAGGGTCACTAGACTACCAGGGTTGATACCTTGTAATGAGCATGTTGAATGGGGGAAGGGGCCACTAGACTACCAGGAATGATACTTTATAATGGGCATGGTGATTGGGGGAAGGGTCACTAGACTACCAGGGGTGATACTATGAATGGACATGGTGATTGGGGGGGGTCACTAGACTACCAGGGATGATACTATGAATGGACATGGTGATTGGGTGAGGGGTCACTAGACTACCAGGGATGATACTTTATAATGGGCATGGTGATTGTGGGAGGGGTCACTAGACTACCAGGGATGATACTTTATAATAGGCATGGGGATTCGGGGATGGGGCCACTCAACTACCAAGGCTGATACTTTATAATGGGCATGGTGATTGTGGGAGGGGTCACTAGACTACCAGGGATGATACTTTATAATAGGCATGGGGATTGGGGAGGGTCTCTAGACTACCAGGGATGATACTATGAATGGACATGGTGATTTGGGAGGAGGAACTAGACAACCAGGGATAATACTTTATAAAGGAATGGTGATTGGGGAGGGTCACTAGACTTCCAGGGATGATACTATGAATGGACATGGTGTTTTGGGAGGAGAACTAGACTACATGGGATGACACTTTATAATGGGCATGGTGATTTGGGGAGGGGGCCACTTGACTACCAGGGATGATACTATGAATGGACATGGTGTTTTGGGGAGGGGGGAACTAGACTACCAGGGATGATACTTTATAATGGGCATGCTGATTGTGGGAGGGGTCACTAGACTACCAGGGATGATACTTTATAATGGGCATGGTGATTGGGGGAGGGGTCACTAGACTACCAGGGATGATACTTTATAATGGGCATGGTGATTGGGGGAAGGTTCACTAGACTACCAGGGATGATACTTTATACAGGGGCATGGTGATTGGGGGAAGGGTCACTAGACTACCAGGGATGATACTTTATAATGGGCATGGTGATTGGGGGAGGGGTTTCTAGACTACCAGGGATGATACTTTATAATGGGCATGGTGATTGGGGGAGGGGTCACTAGACTACCAGGGATGATACTTTATAATGGGCATGGTGATTGGGGAGGGGGTCACTAGACTACCAGGGATGATACTATGAATGGACATGGTGTTTTGGGGAGGGGGGGAAATAGACAACCAGGGATGATACTTTATAATGAGCATGGGGACTTTGGGAGGGGTCCACTAAACTACCAGGGATAATAGTTTCTAATGGGCATCGGGACTGGGGGAGGGTGCCGCTAGACTACCAGGGCTGATACTTTATAAAGGTCATGGTGATAGGGGGAGGGGTCACTAGACTTCCAGGGGTGACACTTTATAATGAGCATGTGGAATGGGGGAGTGGGACACTAGACTACATGGGATGATACTTTATAATGGGGATGGTGATTGGAGGAGGGGTCACTAGACTACCAGGGATGATACTTTATAAAGGGCATGGTGATTGAGGGAGGGGTCACTAGACTACCAGGGATGATACTTTATACAGGGGCATTGTGATTGGGGGAGGGTTCACTAGACTACCAGGGACGATACTTTATAATGGGCGTGTTGATTGGGGGAGGGGTCACTAGACTACCAGGGATGATACTATGAATGGACATGGTGATTGGGTGAGGGGTCACTAGACTACCAGGGATGATACTTTATACAGGGGCATGGTGATTGGGGGAGGGGTCACTAGACTACCAGGGATGATACTTTATAACGGGCGTGGTGATTGGGGTGGGGTCACTAGACTACCGGGATGATACTTTATAATGGGCATGGTGATTGGGGAGGGGTCACTAGACTACCAGGGATGATGCTTTATAGCAGTGGTGATTGGGGTGGGGTCACTAGACTACCAGGATGATACTTTATAATGGGCATGGTGATTGGGGAGGGTCACTGACTACCAGGGCTGATACCTTTTAATGGGCATGGTGATTTGGGTAGGGGGCCGCTAGACTACCAGGGATGATACTATGAATGGACATGGTGATTTGGGTAGGGGGCCGCTAGACTACCAGGGATGATACTATGAATGGGCATGGTGATTGGGGTTGGGGCCACTAGACTACCAGGGATGATACTATGAATGGACATGGTGTTTTGGGGATGGGGGTAGCGAGACTTCCAGGGATGATACTTTATAATGGGCATGGTGATTGGGGGAAGGGGCCACTAGACTACCAGGGATGATACTATGAATGGACATGGTGTTTTGGGGAGGGGGGAACTAGACAACCAGGGATGATACTTTATAATGAGCATGGGGACTTTGGGAGGGGTCCACTAAACTTCCAGGGTTGATACTTTGTAATGAGCTTGTGGAATGGGGGAGGGGGCCACCAGACTACCATGGATGATACTTTATAATGGGCATGGTGATTGGGGGGGGTCACTAGACTACCAGGGGTGATACTTTGAAATGAGCATGTGGAATGGGGGAAGGGGCCACTAGACTACCAGGGATGATACTTTATAATGGGATTGTGATTGTGGGAGGGGGCCACTTGACTACCAGGGATGATACTATGAATGGACATGGTGTTTTGGGGAGGGGGGAACTAGACAACCAGGGATGATACTTTATAATGGGCATGGTGATTGGGGGAGGGTTCACTAGACTACCAGGGATGATACTTTATAATGGGCATGCTGATTGTGGGAGGGGTCACTAGACTACCAGGGATGATACTTTTTAAGGGCATGGGGATTGGGGAGGGTCCAATAGACTACCAGGGATGATACTTTATAACGGGCATGGGGATTGGGGGGGGTCACTAGACTACCACGGATGATTCTATGAATGGACATGGTGATTGGGGGAAGGGTCACTAGACTACCAGGGATGATACTATGAATGGACATGGTGTTTTGGGGAGGGGGGGAACTAGACAACCAGGGATGATACTTTATAATGAGCATGGGGACTTTGGGAGGGGTCCACTAAACTACCAGGGATAATAGTTTCTAATGGGCATCGGGACTGGGGGAGGGGTCACTAGACTACCAGGGATGATACTTTATAAAGGGCATGGTGATTGGGGGAGGGGTCACTAGACTACCAGCGGTGATACTTTGTAATGAGCATGTGGAATGGGGGAGGGGGCCACTAGACTACCAGGGATGATACTTTATAATGGGCATGGTGATTGGGGGAGGGGCCACTAGACTGCCAGGGATGATACTTTATAAAGGGCATGGTGATTGGTGGAGGGGTCACTAGACTACCAGGGATAATACTTTATAAAGGGCATGGTGATTGGGGGAGGGTTCACTAGACTACCAGGGATGATACTTTATAATGGGCATGGTGATTGGGGGAAGGGTCACTTGACTACCAGGGATGATACTTTATTCAGGGGCATGGTGATTGGGGGAGGGTTCACTAGACTACCAGGGATGATACTTTATAATGGGCATGGTGATTGGGGGAGGGATCACTAGACTACCAGGGGTGATACTTTATAAAGGGCATGGGGATTGGGGAGGGTCATTAGACTACCAGGGATGATACTTTATAATGGGCATGGTGATTGGGGGAAGGGTCACTAGACTACCAGGGATGATACTTTATAAAGGGCATGGGGATTGGGGAGGGTCATTAGACTACCAGGGATGATACTTTATAATGGGCATGGTGATTGGGGAGGGTCACTAGACTAAGGATGATACCATGAATGGACATGGTGATTGGGGGAAGGGTCACTAGACTACCAGGGATGATACTTTATACAGGGCACGTTGATTGGGGAGGGGTCACTAGACTACCAGGGATTATACTTTATACAGGGCATGGTGATTGGGGGAGGGTTCACTAGACTACCAGGGATGATACTTTATAATGGGCATGGTGATTGGGGGAAGGGTCACTAGACTACCAGGGATGATACTTTATTCAGGGTCATGGTGATTGGGGGAGGGTTCACTAGACTACCAGGGATGATACTTTATAATGGGCATGGTGATTGGGGGAGGGGTCACTAGACTACCAGGGATGATACTTTATAAAGGGCATGGGGATTGGGGAGGGTCACTAGACTACCAGGATGATACTATAAAGGGCATGGGGATTGGGAGGGTCACTAGACTACCAGGGATGATACTTTATAATGGGCATGGTGATTGGGGGAGGGTCACTAGACTACCAGGGATGATACTTTATAAAGGGCATGGGGATTGGGGGAAGGGTCATTAGACTACCAAGGCTGATACTTTATAATGGGCATGGTGATTGGGGGAAGGGTCACTAGACTACCAGGGTTGATACTTTGTAATGAGCATGTTGAATGGGGAGGGGCCACTAGACTACCAGGGATGATACTTTATAATGGGCATGGTGATTGGGGGAAGGGTCACTAGACTACCAGGGGTGATACTATGAATGGACATGGTGATTGGGTGAGGGGTCACTAGACTACCAGGGATGATACTTTATAATGGGCATGGTGATTGTGGGAGGGGTCACTAGACTACCAGGGATGATACTTTATAATAGGCATGGGGATTCGGGGACGGGGCCACTCAACTACCAAGGCTGATACTTTATAATGGGCATGGTGATTGTGGGAGGGGTCACTAGACTACCAGGGATGATACTTTATAATAGGCATGGGGATTGGGGGAGGGGTCTCTAGACTACCAGGGATGATACTATGAATGGACATGGTGATTTGGGGAGGAGGGAACTAGACAACCAGGGATAATACTTTATAAAGGGCATGGTGATTGGGGGAAGGGTCACTAGACTTCCAGGGATGATACTATGAATGGACATGGTGTTCTGGGGAGGGGAGAACTAGACTACATGGGATGACACTTTATAATGGGCATGGTGATTTGGGGAGGGGGCCACTTGACTACCAGGGATGATACTATGAATGGACATGGTGTTTTGGGGAGGGGGGAACTAGACTACCAGGGATGATACTTTATAATGGGCATGCTGATTGTGGGAGGGGTCACTAGACTACCAGGGCTGATACTTTATAATGGGCATGGTGATTGGGGGAGGGGTCACTAGACTACCAGGGATGATACTTTATGCAGGGGCATGGTGATTGGGGGAAGGGGCCACTAGACTACCAGGGATGATACTATGAATGGACATGGTGTTTTGGGGAGGGGGGGAACTAGACACCCAGGGATGATACTTTATAATGGGCATGGTGATTGTGGGAGGGGTCACTAGACTTCCAGGGATGATACTTTATAATAGGCATGGGGATTCGGGGACGGGGTCACTAGACTACCAGGGATGATACTATGAATGGACATGGTGATTTGGGGAGGGGGGAACTAGACAACCAGGGATGATACTTTATAATGAGCATGGGGACTTTGGGAGGGGTCCTCTAAACTACCAGGGATAATAGTTTCTAATGGGCATCGGGACTGGGTGAGGGTGCCTCTAGATTACCAGGGATGATACCTCATAATGGGCTGCAGAGTTGCCAGGAGATTTGCTGGAGACTAAGAGGACAAGAAGCCTAATTAAATGTTGCTGTTTTCTGAATAATCAAGCGCGGGGCTGGGGGTAGTTTGCAAGTTACAACCACGGTGCTACTTGAAAGCAAACCTGGTTGTGCCAGTACAACTGAGTAGGAGGGTAGTTACAGTTTACAGCTGCAATGCAGCTTGAAATCGAAACTGGCTGTGCTGGTATAAGAGAACGGTGGGGGGCGGTGAGAGGAGGTCACAATTTGCAGCCATGTTGCGACTTCTTCCATGGCTTTCCGTATTAGCCACATATCTGCCTCACAGGCAGATTGACATTTCAACCAGTGATTCACAGTCTTGCAAGCAAAAAAAATGATAAAATGTTGGTATTCAGATGAATTCAGAGCCTCATTGTACCACTGGCTGGCAAAATAGAGAGTGTCTGCTTTCTCCATCACTCACTGCCAAACAGTCTGACACACTTACAGGCATCAAAACCATCCCAATATAATTTCTTTGCAATTTGCAGGAAACATAAAAATGAGGAGAAGCAGGACTGTTATTGCATCGCAATTAGGTATTTCTCGAAAAAAAATGTCACTCTGCTGCAGTAACTGTCCCAACCCAGCTGTGAACTTAGAACCCAAGCTTCACTGAAAATGGCATTATAAATCTGAGCTGGGCTATCTCAGGTAAACAAAGCAATGTTTCACTGAATATAGTATGCTACATCTCACATGGGCTATTGTGGTAAATAAAATAGTGTTTCACTGAAAATGGCCTGCTACATCTCAGCTGGGCTATCCTAGGTAACTAAAGCATGGGTTTACTGAAAATGGCCTGCTACATCTCAGCTGGACAAGCCTGGCTAAATAAAGCAGGGGTTCACTAAAATTTGCCTGCAACATCTCAGCTGGGCTATCCTGGGTAAATAAAGCACAGCTTCGCTGATACAGGCCTGTAACATCTCAGCATGGCTATCCTGGGCAAATAAAGCAGGGTTTCACTGAAAATGACCTGCTACATCTCAGCTGGGCTATCCTCGGTAAATAAAGTAGGGTTTCACTGAAAATGGCCTGCTACATCTCAGCTGGGCCATCCTAGGTAAATAAAGTAGGGTTTCACTGACAATGGCCTGCTACATCTCAGCTGGGGTATCCTGAATAAATAAAGCAGGGTCCACTGAAAATGGCCTGCTACATCTCAGCTGGGCTATCCTGGGTAAATAAGGTAAGGTTTCACTGAAAATGGCCTGCTACATCTCAGCTGGGCTATCCTGGGTAAATAAGGTAGGGTTTCACTGAAAATGGCCTGCTACATCTCAGCTGGGCTAACCTGGGTAAATAAAGTAGGGTTTCACTGAAAATGGCCTGCTACATCTCAGCTGGGCTATCCTGGGTAAATAAGGTAGGGTTTCACTGAAAATGCCCTGCTGCATCTCAGCTGTGCTATACTGGATAAAGCTTTCTAATAGTGCGTTCATATATGATACTTATAGTAATTGTTGCGTTATGTGTTTTGAAAATGTGCAATATTTTGCTTTTCCTGCATGTGACGTGTTTTACGAACTGTATGTTGAAAGGTATTTTCCTTTTATACTATTGTAATAAATTCAGTCTTTTTTTTTGGTGCTGCAATAAAAATTGCCTATTTCTAAAGCAGAGCTTCACTGGAAATGGCCTGTTAAATCTCAGCCAGGCTATCTTGGGTAAAAACATGGTTAACTAAAAAGGTAATTATTTGCTGTGGGGAATGGGGTATGCAAATCAAATGCAAATTGCTACTGAGTTTTTGAGATTGTAAAAAGGAACTTCAAAGGCATGGTGAGACGGCTATAATTCTTATATAAAGTGATGGTTTAAAACAGAAACACTCTGCCCCCCAGATGCAATAATCAACAGAATAAACTCGTATTAGTGCGAGGTCGGTTGTCATCATGCTGATTAACTGTTTAGGGTTTTAATATAAAAAAGAACATATGGTCTTGTGCTGACCCATCTGTAATTGATGCAAGTTAATGATATTATGTGCAAACATTCCAAGATAAAGATCTCCCCCTGAAGCCTGTGGTGGGCTGTGTGTTCAGAGCTGCATGGAAGCTTGCTGGACATTCCCCATAAATATAAATGGTGGTACCGTATTCTAGTTCCTGACTACGCTGTGTTAAGAACCCTAATTTGGGAGGATTTCTGTATAGAGAGATTCCCTTGAAACATTGTAATGAATATTTTTAACACAACCACAGTTGTTAGTGAAATTCCCCAGTTATCCAACTTGACAATACTTTGGAAAGCCTACCTTCACCAATCTCTTTCATGTCAGCTGTGAGAAAGATATCATTATATAGTTAGACTGTGTGTCACACTTTTCAATCAAGAAACTGTCTGACAGCGCGGAGAGAGTTAGTCCCAGGTACCTAAACTGCAATGATGATGGAAAGGTAAGATTCAAAAGGATGCTACTTAAAAGGGAAGGGAAGGAAACATTGCTGGCGTCACTCAAATTGTGGAAGCTAATGAAAAGATCTTCCAAAGGAGGTATTGTGCTTACCTGTAGATGTCAGCAGTCCAGAGATATAAATATCTAAGTCATCTGTAAATTAAGTTGAGGCAGCAGCCATTTCATGGAATCATATGACAGAAAGGATCCCTATACCTTGCTGCCAGACACATTCCACTCTCCATGCCTGTGCACAACACTCTAATGACCAGTGACACCCCCCTTCCTCTCTTGGTTCATGTGCCAAATGCTCTGGTGTCAAAAGGGAACCCCTCCTCATCTCTATGTCAAACCCTCTGATGTCTGGTATCTCCCTTTCTCTCCCCCCACCAATGTGCTAAACACTCAGGTGTCCAGTGGCACTCCATTTCCCTCTACACACCCCTGTGCCAGGCAGTCTGGTACCCAGATGAGCTTCCCTCCTTTTCCCTATCCCATTGTCAGGCATTATAAAAACATAGAAACATAGACACTGATGGCAAAGAAAGACTAGAGGTCCATCCAGTCTGCCCATGTTCCCCATAATCCCTGGACCCTTCCCTTGAAACTATTGTTCCTCCAGAGCACTAACTCTTCCTGTCCTATCCCCATTCTCCTGCCTTGCCCTGTTGCCCCAGGCAACCACCATTCCCTTCATTCTGTCCCAGGCCTGCATGAATCCCCTGACTGTACTCACTACCACCATCCTGGCTGACTGACTGTTCCAAGGTGCCACCATCCTTTCTGTAAAAACTTCCTCATGTCCTTCTTGAACCTCCCTCCTGTTAATTTTCATTTGTGACCACAAATTGGTATTCAGCCTAAATAATTCCCTGCAGTTCACTTTGTTAATTCCTTCAAGGAACTTGAAGGTCTCTATCATCTCTCCCCTCTCCATTCTGGCTTCCAGTGAGTACATATTTACTGCCTTGAGGCACTCTTCATAGGATCTGCCCTGCTGGCTCTGAATCATTATGTTGCTTGCATGCATGTGCAAGAAACGTAGTGTCATCATCGGAGATTTCGGAGGTGTGTCACCTCCTCCTCCAATTCAGTCAGTGTGCTGGCAGGCACAGCCACTGTAAGCCAATGCATTTTGGAGCTGTCTATGACACGCTCCAAAATGCAGTAACTCTGATTGAAAAGGAAGCTACGCTGCAGTGAGCACCGATAAGATATCGGCTGCTCACGCAGCCTCCCCACCGCTGCCATGCGCGCCCCTTGCACGCTGTATAGCCGACGGGTGCCCAATCCCCATCGGCTGAGCTGCGTCCCTGCCCCCAGTAGCAGGTGCCATGCTGGGAGCCACCCCAGTGTGGCAAACAGTCCTTTGCCGGCGAGGGGTGCCCAATCCCCGTTGGCTGAACCCTCCCGTCCTTGTGCCACGCTGGGCCACCCCAGCATGCAATAACTTCCATGGCCGGCGGGGTGCCCAATCCCCCATCGGCTGGCGCCCCCAGCGTCCTTGTGCCAGCTGGGAGCCCACCTCAGCGTGGCAAGCGGTCCCCTAGCGTCTTTTTTTTCCTGAAAGCGAAACAGTCCGTCGGCGCGTCTCCCGACCCCCGCACAACCCGCATCCACCCACTCGCGCACCCAGCCTCCCCACACCTCCCCACCCCATACTTACCTCCAGCTCCGGCGCGACGATCTTCGGTGGACCGGGAACACGTCTGCACTCTTCAAAGCCGACCGCGAACTGAGGAAATGCCAGTAAGCTGTATAATGGGCTAGATAGGGGGGTTTCAACTTTGTAGCATATCTCAGGCATTTTTGGGAATTTTTACACCAAATTTTCAACATGGGGTTTTTGGGACCCCTTCTCATGAATGATGTCACTGTTGTGGCGTTATTCTGGCCCGAAGGGTGATGTCGAGCAGTGACTGTGCAGTGACTGCGAAATCACCCCTCAGGCCTGAATACCACCATGACAATGACATCATTCATGAAAGAATCTAAGCCATGTTAGTAGTCAAAGGCTCCCAAAAATGACTGACTACCGAGCATGCGTTGCGCAGTTCCTACGCAGGCTCGTAGGTTTGCGAATTTTCAATATTTCCACTACAGATTTTCAACATTGCCATTTTACCACACCTCCTTATGAGCAGTACAGCTGTCATTTTTCACATCCTGCCCAAAACGTGTTTCCGCCCATGTAGCACACAATGGCGCAGTCGGTGTGCAAACTCAATGTATGGGACACATTAACAAAATCACAGTGACACTGTTCATGAGCAGAGGTCTTAAAATGGCTATGTTGAAAATTTGGTGAAAAAATTCCTAAAAATGACTGTTTTACGAGCGTGCGTTGAGCAGTTCCTACGCACGCTCATAAGTTCGCAAATTTTCAGTATTTGCACTCCAATGACTTCCAAATACCTAAACAGCACATAGAAGCAAGCAACATTCAGCATTGACAAATGTTTGTTTTTATGTTGTCTTGCGCACAATATTTAAGTAGCATTTTGTGACAGCTTGCTGGAGTAGCAGGTTGTGGAGGGTGTGGCCATGTTGTGTGCTGAAGCACTAACTTTTTAGGCTGGTCTTTGTGGCTATGAATGAACACGCTGCCTACGACAGCAGTTCAGAAGCATGCAGATTGTGCAGAGGCAGCTATAGTACAAAAGCACATTTATTGTGTAAAATTGTAAAATAACAAACTTAGTGAGATCCAAAACTACACAAAATGTTTTGTGTCACAAACAAGTGCTTTTTCAAGTGTTTTTTGTTCTGTTTCAAATGATTAAATAGTTCTTATTAAATTAAGTTGTGATGTACAGTAGCTGTTATAACAAGGTCCAGTTAATTTAGTTTACTGGGCAATGTGTGATTCGTCTCCAGGAGCATAATACCAAAACAAAGTGAGGATGCTTTGTTTCCAGAAGCAGAGTCAGGAGTATCTGAAACAAAATGGTATTTTTTTATATCCATGTCTTATATAGTGTGAACAAAATGAATAAGTGGGACAAGAAAAGAACAACCCACTGGTAAGTTCTCAACAAACGGGTGGCAGAGAATGTGTAATGTATCCGACCAGTTGGTAGTAGCCGAGCACTGCCACAACTCCTATTACAGATGCAACCCCCACCCTCTCTGTGGAATTACTGTTCCACAGGTAGTGTGCTCACCTCTGGCAGAAGGATTAGAAATCACCTGCTACTTCAGTGCCTTCTGTGATGGCTAGTGGTAAGGTCTTACAACGTACATGACCACATAACAGTGGCATCAACCTTGACCACAGTTTGCTGCACTTGTAGGGGGAGATGGACAGGACTTCTAATGCAAATGGGAAAATGCCTGCTTGCCGCTTTAGATCATGGCCACAACCTCCTACACATACCAGTCCCTGATACCCTAAGGCTGCCCATCCTCCACCAAGTGTACAGTTCATTTATCCTGGGCTGCATTAGACTGCCAACTGTTATGGGATACATTAGAATATCTGGGAGTGGAGCCTTGGGGGTACCTGGCAGGAGGCATTTGGGGCCAGTAGAGAGCAGGTTGGAAACAGAAGTTTAAAGAGATCCCAAAGTAGGGAGTTGGTAGGGGACACAGCCAAAAACAATGTGCCATGCATTTAACAATTAAGGAGTATATGACATTATTATGAGAGCATGTGGAGGCCTGTTAGATCATGAAGGATCATGTGAGAGCATGTTGGAGCGTATCTGAGGTCAAAGAAGATCTTGTGGATTCATGCTGGAGCATGTGGGAGTATGTGAAATCTAGTGGAATCATGTGTGATCATATAGGAGCATGTAAGATCATGTGAGATGTGGTAGCCTGTGAAATAATGGGGGGATATGGGTGAGCATGTTGGAATATGTAAGGTATGCAGGGACATTTGTGCTCATGTGGGATCATGCGGGAGTATGTGAGCACGTGTTGGAATATTTAGGACATGTGTGATTATATGTGCTCATGTGGGAGCATGTGAGATCATTTGAGTGCCTGAGAGATCATGTGGTAGCCTGTAGGAGCATTTTTTATCATGTGGAATCATGTGTGGTCATGCAAGAGCTTATGAGACCACGTGGGAGTATGAGAGATCATGTGGAAGTTGATATATCTGATGATTCTCACACTTCTAATATAGTGACAGGAGTAACACTTGACAAAGCAGACTGTGTGGCCACAAAAGCTTATGTACTTTAACATATGTGTACAATATGCATGGTGGACCAACAAAAGTGTATCAAACTGTTCAATGACGGAGGCAAATGGAAGACGTGGCGATAAGAAGTTATTTTGGGACAGACACCAGAACATGTTTTAGAAGGTTAAGGTACAGCAGACATGGTGAGAGGTTTGCTTATATGAGAGGCACGGGAGGAGATTTTGTTTTCAACAAAATCCACTTGATGACCCAGCCTTTCTGGGGATTCTGTCAAACCCAAATACTTGAAGTACAGTACAATTAGTCTCAGTATGGCTAGCTTAAGAAACTATCTCAAAATAAAAAAAGCACCTCTTTAGTTAAAATGGATAGAAAATTGGTCCAATGGAGAGTGACAGCGTCCCATTAAAATGAATCCCTTGGTGTCAATTGGATTCTGCTTTGATGTTTCATCTCCATTCTATTATTATGTTTTAGCAGCAATGATGCTTGAAACAACCTCCCAGGAAATTGGAGTGCATGGCAAGGGCCCCTTGGAGAGAAATACACCCTGACAATTTACTTCTATAGAGGGTTTTCACTCTGTCTTAACTGACAAGCATTTTAAGTATTCCTGACTTCTTTTGAAAAGTCTTGTCAAACTGGCCTAGACCTCCAGCTTTATATCAGCTGAAGGAAAGGAAGTTTATCCTAACATCCCTTTGATCAGGATGTAATTTCATGATTTCAATAATAGCTCATTTGCTTTCTGTCATTTTGATTCACAATGAATTTCAAACTGGAGTGTGTGTGTGTGTGTGTGTGTGTGCACGCGCGCGTGTGTGTGTGCAGACAGTGCTACTCTTCAGCCTTTAATCTTTCATGCTGCCACTGTAGCAAAATCAGAAATGATTTGAAAGAGGGAGGCAGAAGATGAAGGGATGACTGCCATCACCGCTGCCCTGCCGTATATACTAAGACTGGATGTGTGGTGGATCACACCCCGCAGATGCACGTATTACAAAATGACCAGGACAAAAAGGCTGAATGGGATCAGAAATAAACAAGCATTTGTCAATGCCGAACGTTTGCTTGCAGGTATTTGCAGTGGTGTTTGGCATGTATGGTGCTTTACCCTAATGCCCTGTGCGATTGCTGGTATTTGCACAATAAATTGTCAGCATGACCTTTTTGTTACCCCCATTGTGCGCTACATAGGCGGAAACATGTTTTGGGCAGGATGTGAAAAATGACAGCTGTACTGCTCATAAGGAAGTGTGGTAAAATGCCAATGTTGAAAATCTGGAGTGGAAATATTGAAAATTCGCAAACCTAAGATATGTGTGGGAACTGCAATACAAGCTCGTCTTAAACCAGTCATTGTTAGGAATTTTTCACCAAATTGTCAACATTGGCATTTTAAAACCTCTGCTAATGACCAGTGTCACTGTGATTGTCTTATTGTGTGCCATACATTGATTTTGCACACTGACTGCGCCATTTTTGCACTACATGGGTGGAAACACATTTTGGGCAGGATGTGAAAAATGACAGCTATACTACTCATAAGGAGGTGTGGTAAAATGGCAATGTTGAAAATCTGGAGTGAAAATATTGAAAATTCGCAAACTTACGAGCATGCATCGGAACTGCACAACGCACGCTCGTAAAACAGTTATTTTTAGGAATTTGTTCACCAAATTTTCAACATGCCATTTTAAGATCTCTGCTAATGAACAGTGACACTGTGATTTTCTTAATTTGTCCCAAACATTGATTTTGCACACCGACTGTGCCATTGTGCGCTACATGTGTGGAAACACATTTTGGGCGAGATGTGAAGAATGACAGCTGTACTACTCATAAGGAGGTGTGGCAAAATGGCAATGTTGAAAATCTGGAGTGAAAATATTGAAAATTTGCAACCTTACGAGCATGCATAGGAACTGCGCAACATACGCTCGTAAAACTGTCATTTTTTGAAATTTTTGCAAATTTTCAACATAGGGTTTTTTGGACCCCTTCTCATGAATGATGTCACTGTCATGGCGTTATTCAAGCCCGAAGGGTGATTTCGCACAGTGACTGCGCAGTGCCTGCGAAATCACCCTTCGGGCCCAAATAACACCATGACAGTGACATCATTCATGAGAAGGGGTCCCAAAAACCCCATGTTGAAAATTTGGTGCAAAATTCCAAAAATGACTGAGATATGCAATAAAGTTGAAACCCCCCTATCTAGCCCATTATACAGCTTACGGCATTTCCCTCAGTTCGCGAGCGCCTTTGAAGAGTGCAGGCGTGTTCCCAGTCACAGTGTCACGCCAAGTCCGGAGGTAGTATGGGGTGAGGGTGTGGGGAGGCTGGGTGCGCAGTGGGTGGGTGCGGGTTGTGGGAGAGGGGCTGGGGGCAGCGCCGTGGGACAGTTTTTATTTGACAAGTTTTAACAAAAAGCGGACTAGGTGGGACGTTCCACACTGAGAGTGGGCTCCCAGCACGGCAGAAGATGGCTGGGGGGGCGAGGCCGACGAGTTAGGCACCTATGTCGCCAAAGTGACGGGGGTCGAGGAGTCGATGAGGGATTGGGCACCCCGCCGGCAAAAGAAGGATGTCGCCACGCTGGGGTGAGCTCCCAGCGTGGCAGCAGGATGGCTTGGGAGGCCGTGGAGCCAATGGGGATTGGGCACCCCGTCGGCAAACAACGTTTGCCACGCTGGAAATGAAGCTCCAGTGTGGCACCAAAGCTTTGAGGGGCGGCATAGCCAGCGTGCAGAGGGCGTGGCCTTGACAGAGGAATGACGTGACAAGCGGTGCTCAGTATGGCGGGTGCTTTCGCTTTCAAGCAGAGGAACACCGCTGTCATACAGAGCTCCAGCACCCATTGATGCAGGACCGCCACGCCTGCTCAAGGGAGCAGTGCATTGGATGGGAGAGGCACACCTCCAAGTGTGCTACTCTCCCAAAACGTTCCTTGCGCTTGCGCGCAAGTGAACGTAAAAATGAAATTTAATGCTAATAAATGCACAGTTCTACACTTTGGTCACAATAACAAGCAGAAGAAATACTTCTTATAAACCTTGTATATTAAGTCATCAGAATATGAAAAGGATTTGGGAGTATTGATGAATAACAAACTGAAACATATTGTGTACTGTGAAAATACAGTCCAGAACATTTGACCTATACCTGTGACTTGTACTCAAAGGCTGATTGGCTACAATTCAGCAGCAGACTGTCCTACCAAACCTGTCTGCTTACCAAGAAAACTAGCTTTAGCCTCATGCTCCCCTGGGGTACAGAAGCTCCTTACCATCAGCAATGATACTCGTCACACAAGAAATTCTAATTGCTCCTCTTTTAAGATCCCACACTGTCGCATCACACATAAACAAAGGTCTTTTGCCTGCCAAGCCCCCCTCTGGTTCAACTCAGTTGTAGGTGACATATTATCTGCCAAGACCTTAGGAGCCTTCAAAAGACTGCTAAAAGCGGATCTGGTCTCTAAATCCAGCTGCGACTGTTACCGCTAACTATTATACTGGAATTAACAACACTTGTTATTTTCTGCAACTCTACTCTCCTGTTACACATGCCATTCCACTCCCCCATTCCCCCAACCCCTTGTCCTCTCCTGCCCCACCACTTCTTTGTACTATTTGGTCTGTTCACCCAGATAACTTCCTCCTGACATCCTGTATCTTGAGGTTCACCCCAGAAATATATCCTGGGACAGTTTTCAGTGGTCAATTTTCTCCTCCACTACCTTGCTATTCGATAACGTCCCTTGGCTGAATTCTTGTTCTGCCACCCTTTTCGACCCCTCACTTCTCAGATATTAATCCTGACTTCTCTTAACTATTTTGTGGGGACTGCCTACATTGAACTGTCTCCTCCTTTGCTATTTTCCTATCTGACGAGGCCTCTTGGCTGATTCCTGTTCCTCCCACCTGTTGCCTCCCTTCCCCTCATACCCCATTCCCAGCACTTAGTTATCAGGGAAGTTACCCATAAAGCACTTAGTAATGTGCTCATAATTGTTCTGAATATCATGTGATTGTAGTTTCTCATTTTGTCTTAGACTAATTCCATTTGCAATCTATCTAATGTTCGTTGTTGGTGTGGTTATCTTCCATAACCCTCCTGCTGTTAGTTCTTTGTTTTCCTTTGTTATTTGTTGTTGTCCATTGTTATTTGACAGGGAACCTATGTAAAAGAGCTTTTGCTCAAAGCTGTAATCTGAATTACAAATAAATAAATAAATGCAACCACGTACAAGAAGCTAGAAGAAGGAGATTTGCTATATGTTAATACTGCCACTAGGACCACTCTTTTATGGTTGTAAGAGTGCTTTATATGCATTTTTTGGGTATGAGAACTTTTGATACTCTAAAGATGTTAGTGAGACCACTCTTACAATCATAGGAGTGGTCTTGGCAGCAGTATTAATATCTTATTGATTGAGCTTAATGAACAGCATATTCAATTTTCAAAAACCTGCTTCAAACATGCCCATTTCCTTGTAAACCGCACTTGAGACACTCTGTCAGAAGGACATAGACAGAGCAGAGACAGTCCAGTGAAGGGCAACTAAACTAGTGCAAAATCTGCACCAGAGACCCAATGAGGAGAGACTAAAGGACCTCAATATGTACACCCTGGAGGAAAGGTGGGAAAGGGGAGATATGATAGAGACTTTGAAGCACCTCACAGGCATAAACAAGGTACATGAGGGAAGCAGTTTTCAGGGGAAAAGCATGCTCAAGAACAAGGGGTCATGCTATGAAACTGGAGTAGGGTAGACTCAGGGGAAACATAAGGAAGTATTTCTTCACAGAAAGAGTAGGGAATACCTGGAACAGCCTTCCAGGGGAGGTGATGGGAGCAAAAACTGTAGCAGGATTCAAGAGCGCATGGGATAGACATAAGGGAACCTTAGTCATTAGGGAAGTCAAGGCTAAGCCGGAGATCAAGTAGGGTCTATGGAGTTTGCAGTAAATAGGGAAAATAGGCAGACTAGGTGAGCCAAGCAGTCCTCATCTGCCATCAAATTCTATGTTTCTATGTTTCACAGAATGAGAGTGTCATACGAGCAGAGGAAAGGACAATCTGATTGGTCAGGAGTGCTCCTCAAGCTATAATAGCAAAGATACAGTAGGAACACAATGTTGCCATCAATGACCACACGCTGAGTACTGCAGTGAATTTGAGGCCCCACATGTCAGGGGAGATATTAAAAGGCTTGAGAGAGAGTCCAGTGTAGAATCATAAGGATTTTATTGTGGAATGGGGGAACTCACTTATGAGGAGAGATTAGTGGAACTGGACCCATTTTCCCTCAAAGGAGAAAGATGAGGGTTATGTTACACACTGTAGGAATAGTGGAGGTATCCACCAACTATCAATAGAGGACAGTCTTGTCCTGTTTTGCAAACCCAAAAGGAACAGACTTACAAGAGAAACACTGTAGCAATCATTTCTTCGATAGCTGACACTAAATGTGTGTTTTCAAGGTTCAATAAATAATTTATACTGACGAAAACTGCAAATGAGCATTGATGCTTCTGTCCCTTGAAACAAGCACACACCCACACTGAACACTGCCTTGCTGGATGGAGTTACCGTATATTGAGGTGCCATGCTTGAGTCAGCTTTGATTCATTTTCTCTGAATCCTCACCCATCTTTGAGTGCTGTCTTCACTTTAGAGTTTTTCCAAATTTTTCCCCACAGTGCTGTATCTACATTTCTTTGGTATGAAGCACACTAAAACATGCCACACCGTGATTGCTTTGGGCCTAGTATGGCTCTAAATCTGAGAACTGCTCCAAATTCTCTGACTGAAATTAAGCTGTGGGTAGCTTCCAGTTAGCCACCAGTTCATGACAACTTTGGAACTTCTTTACATATGTCTCCTTCCATAGAGCCATGCATTGCTCTATACTCCATTATCATCAGAACCACTTGAAAGCCTTTGACAAGTTGGGGTCACCCGTGGTGACATACAGTATGGCAGCACCTATATAACATTGGTCACCCCATTTCTCCTCTGTTTTGTTTTCTTCTGTTTTCGATGCCACATTGGACTGTTGAAACACCTTTTTGTATCTCCAGTGCAAAAGGTTTTACATTCCTCAATATATTTTACAAAACAACAGTGTTGTTTGCAGTTTGCACAGTAGTCAGGGCCATCACTTCTTCATCTCTGCTCCAGTGCAGCTGGTTATGTTTTTAGGTGCTAGAGCAAGTTTAGCTTGTAAACTCTTCTTGTGGTAATGCATGTTCTTTTCTACATTTAGTTAAGTTTAAGATTACATTTACTCTGAGTAATTTGTCTGCATGTTGTCATTGATGATGTCAGGGATAAGAATTTTAGGGCATGTTGTAGTGTTTCAGATCTACACAAGCCTAGGTTTGATACCAAGTATGGCCCATTTTTTCTTTCTCATTACAATTTATGCAGCATGAGAGAAATTGTTAGATGTCATTGCTGATGTTAGTGATAGAGTTTCAGCAAGGCTTACGCAGACCTTCACATGTGGAATGATTGCACAGTGGCAGTGCACCAGGAAAGTAGTTGGGAGATGGCCTGGGTTCAATTCCCATTTGTCATCTTGTCATGTGAAGTGACAGCATAGTGACAGATCACAAAGACAGTAGCTAGAAGGGGGCCTATGTTTGATTACCAGCTGTGAAAATGTTTTTGTTTCCTACAAAAATATCTGTTGTTAGCATGCATCTCCCTCTAGAAACATTTTATTGCACCATGTGGAATGATAGAACAGTTGCAGAACACCAGGACAACGGTGGGAGGCTGCCTCAGTTCTGTTGTCAGTTGTGAATATTTTTTCTTCATCAGTATGATTTATGTTATTAGCATGCATCTCTCTCTCCCCTTGAAATGTTCTGTCTCACCACTCATCATGTGGAATGATAGCACAGTGGTAGAGCACTGCCACAGTAGCTGGGGGGGCCTGGGTTTGATTCCCAGTTGTGAACTGTTTTCTTTTCTTACTACGATTTATATTGTTAACCTTCATCTATCTCTAGAAATTTTCTGCCTCACCCCTTGGAATGATAGCACAGTTGCAGAGCACCACAACAGTAGCTGGGAGGAGCAAGGGTTTGATTCACAGTTGTGAATATGTTTTCTTTATCACTACACTCTATATTATCATGCATCTCTCCCAGAAATGTTGTCTCACCATGTGCAATGATAGCACATTAGCAGAGCACCATAGCAGTAGCTGGGAGGGGACCTAGGTTTGATTCCCAGTTGTGAATTTTTTTTCTCTTACTACAGTTTATGTTGTTAGCATTCCTCTATCTCTATAAACTTTCTGTCTCACCATGTTTAACAATATCACAGTGGCGGAATACCAGGCAGTAGTTGGGAGGGGCCGGGGTTTGATTCCTAGTTGTGAAAATGTTTTTCTTTCTTTCTCAGTACAATTTACAGTATGTTGTTAGCATCCATATATCTCAGAAACCTTCTGTGTCTCTATGTGGAATGATAGTACAGTGTCAGAGCAGCAGGACTATAATTCAGAGGGGACCTGGGTTTGAGCCCCAGTTGTGAAATTGTTTTTTCTTTCTCTTTCTCATTATAATTTATGTTGCTAGCATTCCTCCATCTCTAGATACCTTCAGTCTTACCATGTAGACTTATAGCACAGTGTCAGAGCATCAGGACAGTAGATGGAAGGGGCCTGGGTCCAGTTCCCAGTTGTGATAATTTTTTTGTTTTTTTTTGCTACAATTTATGTTGCTAGCATTCATACATCTCTAGAAACCTTCTTTCTCACCATGTGGAATGATAGCACAGTGGCCAAGCACCAGGGCAGTGGTTGGAAGGGGACCTGACTAACCAACAGTTTATGTAGTTAGCATAAATATCTCTCTAGAATCCTTCTGACTTGTTATGTGGAGTGGTAGCATTGTGCCAGAACACCAGGACAGTAGTTTGGAGAGGGTCTCAAATTGATTCCTAGTTGGGATCATTTTTTTCTTTCTCACTTCAATTTATGTTGTTAGCATGCATCTCTCTCCAGAAACCTTCTGTCTCACTATATGTGATGATAGCACCCTTTATACATTTTCCCATGGAGACCATGACTACTTTTATTCCTTGCTGTTTGCCAGTGTGTGAGGTTATACCTCTGGAAAGATCTTTTCCTACTCTGTCTTCTGAATTTATCTGATCTCCCACCTTGCTGTATGCTTTGGGTTCACTCATTTTCTCACATACTAATTGTCACTATGGCAATAGTTCAGCTGGTGTGCAGGAGGCAGCACCACTGTATGGACAGATCCTTACTGGATAGTGTGCTCAGCACCAGTTCAGCTGCGGGTACCTCACCCTGACCTCTGACAGCAGCTGGAAATCTACGCAGGCCCTCTGCCAGAGGTTGCATTTATGATACACATATTGGCCTGGAATGTCTGTACAAATTTTAGGTCCCACCTCCTATCTGTTTCTGCCGCTCAGCTTCTGTCACGTGAGCTCTCACCATCTTCAGCATAGCAGGAAGAGGAACATATTAACCCTCCCCAGATGGTGCCCTCCCACTTTGGTGATATCCTTCATGCACCCCAAGGCCGCCAAGGACTTCCCTTGATGAGAAACCCCTTTGGATACTCACTTCTTCCCATTGACCTCCTTATACTACCATCAAATTAATGGTTATCTACACTAAATGGCCTTTAGACTTAAATCCCCAGAGCCACCACTGCCATCCTGATGTCTGTCTCTTGTGGCTACCAGACAACCAGACAATCATATCTGCAGTTCTCATACAGAAACATAGAAACAAGGGGCTCCATTTTAAAAGGTTGATGCAGGGCTTGCACCAAACCCTGCATCAACCCCATTCTTTGGCGCAGCTGCGCCAAACTCCTTTGACACAACTGCACTAGTTTTAGTACATCGGGCATAATTGTTACAGTTTTCACAGTTTACAAATATTTGGCACAAGGGCTGAAAAAATGAAAAATGGTCCCCCGAATGGTGCAAGTTAGACCAGGGAAAACCTGATCTAACTTGTGGCAGTTGGCCCTCGGGATTGAAAATCCTAATGGGCGGCTGGGAGAATGCCACAAGGCCTGTGCGCCAAACAATCAGTGTACCAGTGGCTTGCAGTGTTCTCAAGGCTCTGAAAATCAAGCTCATAGAATTTGCCAGCAGAAAAAGACTGCTTAGCAGACTTAGTCTGCCCAGCTTGCCCTGCATATAGTATCACACCAGATCCTACTTGATCTGTGGCCCATTTACCCCCTCCGCTTTATTTCCACTAAGGTGTTTCCTTATGTGTATCCCATGCATTCTTGAACTCATCACCATTTTCACTCCCACCGTCTCTACTGGAAGACTGTTCTAGGAATCCACCACTCTCTCTCTCTCTCTCTCTCTCTCTGTGAAGAAGTACTTACTCAAATCTTTCCTGAATATACTCCCTCCAGCTTCATATCATACCCCCTTGCACTTTAATGCTTTATTTTCTGAAAAATACTTCCCTCTTGTACATTATTTACCCTCATGAGGGACTTAAAGGTCTCTATCATATATCCCTTCTCTTTCCTCTCTTCCAGGGTACACATTTTAAGGTCCTTAAGTCTCTCCTTGTAGGGCTTCTGATGCAGACTCTCCACCATTTTAGTTGCCCTCCTCTGGACCACTCCACTGTGTCTGTGTCCTTCTGGAGATGTTGTCTCCAAAACTGGACACAGTACTCAAGGTGAGGTCTTACTGGTGATCAATACAGAGGCAATACTATCTCCTTTTTTCTGCTGGTGATACCCCTCCCTATGTGCCCCAGTATCTCACTAGCCCTCCCAGTTGCCTTGTCACACTGTCTAGCCACCTTTAGGTCATCTGATGTGATCACTCCCAGGTCTCATTCCTGCTTGATGGTGGCCTGTACCACTCCTCCCATTTTGTACTCTGTCCCTGGGTTTCTGTGCCCCAAGTACATTACTTTGCATTTTTTTGTGTTGAAACCAGGCTGCCATACCCTTGACCACTCCTCTAGCTTTCTCAGGTCTCTGCTCATGCTTTCCACCCCTTCTAGAGTGTCTACCCTATTGCAGATTTTGGTGTCACCTGCAAAGAGGCAGACTTTCCCATCCAACTGCTCTGCAATGTCACTTATGAAGATATTAAAGAGAACTGGGTCCAACATTGATCACTGAGGCACCTCGCTGGCCACCCTCCCTTCTTATGAGTAAACTCTGTTTACCACCACCCTACGTCACCTAACCCCAAACCAATTTCTTGCCCAGTTTACCATTTTTAGACCCATTCCTTAGCTATCTAGCTTTCTTTCTAGCCTCCTGTTTGGAACAGTGTTGAATCCCTTATTGAAATCTATGTAGACCACATCCACTGCTCCACCTGGATCAAATTCCTTGGTCATCCAACCAAAGAAGACTATTAGATTTATTTGACATTCTGGCCCCCCCCCAAAAAAAAATCCATGCTGCCTTGAGCCTTGTAACCCATTGGATTCAAGATATTCCACAAGCCTTTCCTTCAGCAGTCACTCCATTAATGTTCTCACCACTGAAGTCAGGATAACTGGTCTATAATTGACAGCCTCTTCCCTGCTACCACTTTTGTGTAGCAAGACTACATCTGCTCTCCTCCAGTCCTCTAGAACCATTCCTGTTTCCAATTAGCTGTTAAATAGGACCATCAGAGGTG
Source organism: Neoceratodus forsteri (assembly GCA_016271365.2). Taxonomy (NCBI): domain Eukaryota; kingdom Metazoa; phylum Chordata; order Ceratodontiformes; family Ceratodontidae; genus Neoceratodus; species Neoceratodus forsteri. The sequence goes on from CM028134.1 coordinate 40,195,819, forward strand.
CAGCCAGTACATCCTTGAGATTCCTTAGTACCTTTGGATGCACCCTGTCTAGCCCCATTGCATTGTCCCTTTCAGACTAGTGAGTCCCTTCAGAACACTCTCCTCTGAAAATGGACTAGTGTCCAACTCCCTCTCTCCAATGCTCCTGTTACTTTTTTGTCGCCCCTCCCCTTCTCCTTCTTCTGTGATGACTTCACAAATTGGATCCACGGACAATTGCTTAAAGTAATGGGCACCTTGATCACTCAGGCAGCCTGGCAAGTGGTCAGAGGTAAGGGTAACCCTGCATTAACACCATTGCCCTCCTATCATTCTGCAATCTTGACAGTTTCTCCACAGCACCAAAAACTGGCACTCTAGCACCACCGACTGGCTGTTAGTGGCTCCACCAGTTAGTAGGCTTCATGGTCTGATATATTATTAAACAGACCCGCTTCCCCTGCTGGCAAGGGAGGATTATTACATGTGTTCTTACCATTTGTTAACCACCGCCCTCAGCATTCTGCATTCAGAAGTCAGCAGTGGCTGTCCTCCAGCTCCTGGAATCTGTTTCAGTGTACTTATCTTATTGATCTCCCCTGCTTGACTGTTACTGCCTCAGACCAAGATCATTCTTTGCTAGATATCCCTCATCCTCAAGTGAGAGCAGTTGATGTTCCTCCTTTCCAAGTCTGAGCCTTTGTTGTTTCCTCATGAGAGTACGTTCAGGCCCCTTTGTCTATCTCCATTGCTGCTCTGTCTTTTTGAAACAAAGGCCTGTTGCAGGCACTGACTTGGATTCTTATTCAGGCCCACGACTTCCTGCTCACCAGTCATGAACAGGCTAAGACACATCTATGTTGCTGATGCAATTTTAGCTTCTGCTATCTGTTTTACTCCAGAGACTGCTTCAATTTATGACATTCACATCATCAGCTCAACTCCTGCTGCTCCAACCATCTTGATGATGCCATGGACAGTTGCTGGCTCTGACTCGCCCAGGCCTAGGGCTTTATCCCCACCGGCTGCTGTCATGCTGCACCTCATCTATGCCCCTTCTGTGATCTTAGCTCCTTTCTCATTTTACTCCAGAGACTGCTACCTTTTTGACATCAATGTTGTCATTACTGGTTCCACTCCTGCCACTGTGACTGTCTTTATGACATGATTATCAGTTGCCACCTCAGGCTTGGCTACTAATGCAGGCCTGCAGGCTCCTGCTCACAGATTGTTATCAGGCTTCACCTTGTTGATGCTTCTGCTTCACCTTTTGCTTGGTTGTCTATTTCTACTCTTGAGGTTACTGACATTCTCATCATTGGTTTCACTCCTGCCTTCATGCAGTCTCATGGATTGTATTGTTCACAGGTTGTAATTGGACTCTGCCTCATCTGCTTTTGGTCTAGGGACTCCTGATATTTTTGCTGTTGATGTTTTGATCATTGTCTCCCCAGCACACTTTCTGACAGTAAGTATGACAACATAGTTGTTTTTTGGCTCAGATACCATTACAGACCAGATGCTTTCTTTAGCAGCACCTGTCATCATTGGCATCTCTTCTTTGGCTCTGCTCAGAACTTGTGTTAACCCTTTAATGAAGTATCCTAATGAGATTTTTGAGAATTTTGAAGCACAAACATGAGAGCAGTGCTTCAACTCTGACTCTCTATTGAAAAGTTTGGACTTGTATCATTATCAGGACAAGTGTTGTGTAATGTAGTAGAACGCCACTCTGGCAAATTTATGGCCTCGAGATTTCCTGGGCTGCCACAGCATTTGAAGAGGGGCATCAAACTGACACTCTTTTTACTAGTGCTTATGCAAGCACTGCCAGTAAGTCTTCTGTCTTGACAAGTGCACCCTTGTAGTTGAAGGTAATTTATTGGCTCCACACCTGTAAGCACTGTCAGTACTGCCACCTGGGCTTTATGGCTTTTGACTGCATCATCAGCTACTTTGTCCACTCTGACTATCATTCAGACAGCTAGATTGAATGATGGTTCCAGTGTGAGTTCTATCGTAAGACCTACACCTGTCTACATGTCTACATCACCTCAAACCTATACCTACCAGGACATGAAACCATTCAGCTAACCACTAAATTCTCACCTATTATTGCCTTCGTTATCTCTATCTTCTTCACCCTACTCTCCATAGCACTATTCCTTTACTCATCTCATATCCTCTACTCCTCCTTCTTATTCCACTATTCCCTTCTGTTATCTTTACACCCTCCTCTTATTCACCTACTCTCTCTTCCCACAGTACACTCCCAACCTGCCCAGCTCCCTACTATCCTACACTAATAATCCGTACCTGTTCAGTTGAATTTCTGCATCAGGTAATATATGAACCTTACAGTGCCTCAATCTGTCAGACTGTAATTTTATAAACTGATGTATAGCAATCCTATGTGTATGTGTTTTTTTATGTTACTTTGTATATGTTGTCTTTTTATGACAAGCCACTTGGCTATTATTATGATCTAGGACCTTCTTGTAAATGAGCTTGCTCAATGGAGTTTTTCTGCAATAAACTTGAACTTGAACTTCAACGTGTTCTGTCATCAGTTGCTTGTTGAAGCCTCCTAGTCTCCCATCGATGTCACTGGGTGACATTGACAACACTACTGTGACTTCTAGCCTGGGTCTCTGTATTGATACAGAGCCTACTGCCTGCTGTGCCATCAGTCTCTACATTGGCTCTGCCCAGGCCACACCTGTTGCTGAGGCTTGCTGGGCCTTGGGTGCCTTTGTATTGTAGTGAGCAGTGACATTGACTGTTTTTTTTTTCCAAGTCTGACCATTGTTCATAACTCTGCTCACTTGCCAGTTCCATCTTGGGTACTATCACAAGTCTGTAGCTCACTGTTGGGCACATCATCGAGACTTGCCTTATTCATGTTGTATTCCTTATCTGCCACTGTTGCATCATCTCTGCCCTTGATGCAATTTTTAGCACTCAGTTCTCTGTGGAAACTTCAGAAACCCCTGCCTCCATTGCCATAGTCTGTCTTGTGGATGGTCCAGCCCTCATCGTCACTATCATCTATGCTACAACCTAAGCTTCTTGGACATCCTGTGCTACATGAATTTGACTCTTATCTTCTAGTTTTTTCTGTCCATTTCTGAGGCAGAGGTGGTTTATATGATCTGTTTTCATCCTGTTTCTGGCCTTTCTAGTACTCCTGTGCCTCACTGGCAACATGGTATGCATTTTTCTTCTGGGCATGGGGCTTTACTTCCCAATAGCCCTGATTTCTTGGATTGTCACACTACTGTTACTTCAGTGCTGCCTGATACTCTGCCTGGTACTGACTCATTGGTTCTTGTGCTGGCTTTTGATAGGTCTGTTATTATTGATGCCCTATGCATCTTGGCAGGTACTCTGATATCTTCACCTTGAGGTGATTGCCTTTTTTTTCCTCTCATTCCACATGCTTTGGAACTGTCTTACATGATTAAGTAGCATGTGGTACACCAGTGACAGTCTTGGACACCAGCTTCCTTGTCCACAGTTTGCCTGATGCCCCTCCAAGCAGCTCATGTTGCCACTCACAAACCTCCTGCAGCTTCTGGGTTCTGTTTGCTGACACAGGCTCCTGATTGCATGTCCCTTGGTTTTGTCCTGTGGTTCACATTTCACTGCAGCTGTTTCTCTTTTTGCTGTTGTACTTTGTGGCTGGGTGTTGGTTTTCTCTTAAGATGTGACTGTCCTCATTTATGCATTCTCCCCTGCTCATTCTCCTTACCCTATCATCAGACAAGTTTTCAGTTTTACACACAAACCTTGTCATTGTTTCTCTAACAGTTTTTGCATGTTTTTTTCTTTGGTTGCTCCTTCCCCAATTTTCATGGGTGGGCTTGCTTAGGTGCCCCGATCCTGATGGGTGCTTCCCTGCATTGTGGGTACCCTCACTACCATTTCCTCTACAGATGACACCTGTGACTGCTCTCATCAGTGAGTCACCCTGGTTCTCATTCTGTGGTGTCAGTCCTGCTGGCCTGACTGTTTTCTAGCATCCCCTATGGTGCCACATTTCCTGTGCTGTGGACCAGGCTCTTCACAGCTTGTTCCTACTGTAGACCTGGTGTTTTTGTCAAGTCATGAAGGGGATATCCCACTTCTGGATAGGTCCTTAAACAATCCATATCCTCTACTTTGTCTGTGGAGAGCATGCTTCCCCTCAGGTCAGCACTGTCCAACTTGGATCTGGTGGTCCCTTTCTATTCAGCTCTATTTAGTTGTCTCAGCTGTAGTGACTTCATCTCTGAACCCCCTTCTCCCCTCCCTCTGTAGGTAAGGCTCCTTTCTTGCTGAACAGCAGTCCACTGCACCCAATCCTTCCACCACTATGACTTTTTGCCTGACTTCTGCAGCAGTTGCTCTGTCAGGATTTGGATTTTCACCCACCATTGCAGATGCTGTCTTGGCAGTTAGTCCACCATCTACTGGCACATTTATTCCCGTACCGAGAAAAATGTCAGTATTTGGTGTGCTTCTTGTTCCCTGGATGTTCTCCTGTGCAGATGATTCTGGACTACCTCCTGTCCTTTTCAGACTGTCACCTCCAGTACTTTTTAGTAATGGAATATCTACAGGCCATTTCTGCATTTCCTGCCCTCTCATTGGGCATTACTGTGGCACAGTTGGAAGTGTACACAAATTCCTTGGAGGTCATCTGCTTCTGTCTCCCCTGGTCCATTGACAGTTTACAGTATAATATGCTGACTTAGGTCTAGTATCCTTTATTGAGGCTCATTTCAACCCACTGCACCCTCTGAACTAAATTTTCTGTTTTTGGAAACTTTTTTTCTGGTGGTTATCAGCTTGGCTCAGTGGGTTTCTGAGCTGCTGATCTTTGTAATGGATCCACCTTGCCTTGTTTTTCATCTAGATTGTGTCTCACTTTGTCCCCATCATTGGCTTGTTTCCCAAAACTAAGGTGTTGTCTACATTTACCCTGAATCAGTCTGTTCACCTTTCATTGTTTTCTCTAATCTCTTACAAACATTGATTGCCATTGAGGTTATTCTGCATCCTCTGTCTGTCCCTAGACTTCAGTTTGTATCACACAATGGACTGTGGGAAGTCCTTGTAATTTGTTTTGTTTAATTTTTCCAAAAGATGGCGAGTATACCTGCTTCTAAGACATGTCTTTCCAAATGGTTAGCATCATGCAGTTCCTTTTGTTTCCAGAAGCCTGGATAAAGGCTTCCAGGCCCTGTTCCTGACCATGGACATACCCCTCATGACAAAGCTACAGTAACTGACATGGTCAGATGTCTTCAGAAATGTTTTGATATCTATACAGAAATTCTCTGCCTGCCTGAGGTACTACTGTAGGGCTACCAGAGGTAATCTCTTTAGAAAATTCATGAAATATCTGAGCATATCTGACCACATGTGTTGCTGCAACTGTACAGCTGCTTCTATGGCTTGATTCCATTCTGTTTTGACAACTGAAGACATACGTTCTGCAGCCATGTAGAATAGGCAACCTATGTTCTGCAACCATGTAGAACAGGTGACATATGCTCTGCAGCCATGTGGAATAGGCAACCTATGTTCTGCTGTCATGTGGAATAGGCAACCTATGTTCTGCAGCCATGTGGAATAGGTAACCTATGTTCTGCTGCCATGCGGAATAGGCAACCTTTGTTGTGCAGCCATGTGGAATAGGAACCTATGTCCTGCAGCCATGTGGAATAGGAACCTATGTTCTGCAGCCATGTGGAATAGGCATCCTATGTTCTACAACCATGTGGAATAGGCAACCTTTGTTCTGTCGCCATGTGGAATAGGCAACCTATGTTCTGCAACCATGTGTATTAGGAACCTATGTTCTGCAGCCATGTGTAGTAGATGACATATGCTCTGCAGCCATGTGAAATAGGCAGCCTATGTTCTGCAACAATGTGGAATAGGCAATCAATGTTCTGTAGCCATTTGGAATAGGCAACCTATGTTCTGCAGCCATATGGGATAGGTGACATATGCTCTGCAGCCATGTGGAATAGGCAATCTATGTTCTGTAGCTATGTGGAATAGGCTGCATATGTTCACTTAACACTGCAGTTTTGAGATTGCGTCCTGTACATGGGCTGGCTTTGGCCTTGCATCCACCAGGGCCTCAGTCTTTGGGAGCTATGTGTCATCCTTATATTGCATCCCTTCCCTTTGCAGTACTGAACTGATTTGGAATCATTCAATACGAATGGCTCAATGGAGGGGACTGTTTTCAAAGAAGATAGTTCAATTACTTACGGATCTTCAGCATGCTATTGCAGTATACACCCAACATTTAGCATGTATGCCCTATGTCAACGGGTCTGGAAGCTGGAGAAACTGGCTTAGTAGGTTAAAATATACAGTGGAAATATCACAAATTGCTAATTGACAACATTTGCTCAAACATTTATTGAAGCATAATAGGAAATGCCAGTAGAATTCCATTTCTGGAATTTAACTTTCGAAAACCACTTATCACCTGGAAATCTAGTTATCTGCACTGACCTGTTTACAGACCAGTAGTTCCTTTATGGGAGACTGTATTTTCCCCCTCCCTTCCTTTTTATGTTGCTTGCACGCATGTGCAAGAAACATAGTGCCGTCATCGGAGATTTCGGAGGTGTGTCACCTCTTCCTCCAATTCAGTCAGTGAGCTGGCAGGCGTGGCCCCTGTAAGCCAATGCATTTTGGAGCTGTCTATGACATGCTCCAAATGCAGGTAACCTGGATGAAAGAACTATGCTTCAGTGAGCACCGATAAGCGTAGCTCCCCACCGCGGGCTTGCGCCCCGCCGTGCTGTGTAGCCCGGCGGGTGCCCAATCCCTGCCGGCTGAGCTGCGTCGTCCCCATAGTTGAGGCCACGCTGAGAGCCACCTGTGTGGCAATCAGTCCTTTAGCCAATGGGGTGCCCAATCCCCGTCGGCTGAATGGCCCCGCACCTGCTGTATAGCCGATCGATTGCCTAATCCCCGCCCGGCTGGTTCGACGTTCCCCCTCGTAGTTGGTGCCATGCTGGGAGCCCACCCAGCATGGCAATTAGTCTCTTGGCCAACGGGGTGCCCAATCCCTGTCAGCTGAAAGGCCCCCGTCTTGTGCCATGCTGGAGCCACCCCAGTGTGGAAACAGTCCCACTTGTCTTTTTTTTTACCTGTAAACAAAACGGTCCCGGGCTCGTCTCCCGACCCCACTCCCACAACCCGCACCCACCCACTGCGCACCCAGCCTCCACACACCCCTCACCCATACTTACCTCCAGACTCTGGCGTGGCGATCTTGATGGACCAGGAACATGTCTGCACTCTTCAAAGTCGACCATGAACTGAGGAAATGCGTGGCTGTATAATGGGCTAGATGGGGGATTACTTTTATTGCATATCTCAGGCATTTTGGGAATTTTTACAAATTTTCAACATGGGGATTTTAGGACCCCTTCTCATAAATATTGTCACTGTCACTGTCATGGCATTATACTGGCCCGAGCGGTGATTTCCCGCTGCAGTGACTGTGAAATTACCCTTCGGCTTGAATACCACCATGACAGTGACATCATTCATTAGAAGGGGTCCCAAAACCCCATGTTGAAAATTTGGTCCAAAAATTCCAAAAATGACTGTTTTATGAATGCATTACGCGAGTTCTATGCAGGCTCTAGTTTTAAATTTAGATATTTTCACCCAGATTTTCAACATTGCCATTTTACCACACCTTCTTATGAGTAGTACAGCTGTCATTTTCACATCTCACCCAAAATGTGTTCCATTGTAGCACAGAATGGCGCAGTCAGTGTGCAAAATCAATGTATGGGACAAATTAAGAAAATCACAGTGACACTATTCATGAGAAGAGGTCTTAAAATGGCTATGTTGAAAATTTGGTGAAAAAATTCCTAAAAATGACTGTTTTACGAGCATGCGTTGTGCAGTTTCTACGCAGGCTAGTAAGTTCACAAATTTTCAATATTTTTATTCCAGATTTTCAACATTACCATTTTACCACACCTCCTCATGAGCAGTAAGCTGTCATTTTTCACATCCTGCCCAAAACATGTTTCCGCCCATGTAGCGCACAATGGCATGATCGATTATCTTGAACTCAGTGTATGGGACACATTAAGAAAATCACAGTGTTACTGTTAATGAGCAGAGATCTTAAAATGGCAATGTTGAAATTTGGTGAAATCCTAAAATGACTGTTTATGAGTGTCGTTGCACAGTTTCCACGCATGCTTTCGTGGGTTTCGAATTTTCAATATTTTCCTCCAGATTTTCCAATGCCATTTTACCACACCTCCTTATGAGCAGTACAGCTGTCATTTTTCACATCCTGCCCAAAATGTGTTTCCGCCCATGTAGCGCACAATGGCACAGTCGGTGTGCAAACTCAATGTATGGGACACAGTAACAAAATCACACTGACACTGTTCATGAGTAGAGGTCTTAAAATGGCTATGTTGAACATTTCATGAAAAATTTCCTAACAATGACTGTTTTACGAGCGTGCGTTGCGCAGTTCCTACGCACGCTCGTAAGTTCACAAATTTTCAATATTTGCACTCCAATGACTTCCAAATACCTAAACAGCACATAGAAGCAAGCAACATTCTGCATTGACAAATGCTTGTTTCCTCTAAGTTTGACCAGATGGACTCAATGGATCTGTTTAACACTCTGATTTCCACAGACACCTTCCCTTAAAAAGAACACCACCTACTTGCTTTCCTGTAGGACCTGTCACTTTGGAATAGCCAGAATTTATCCTTCTTGGTACTCCAGTCATTTTTCTCCACCACATCTCTGAGTGCCTCTACATCTTGGACCTTCAAATGTACTGGGATCTCAGATCAGACAGTTTTTCTGGGTATGACTCCCATATGACCTGGTTTCAAGTAAGAACTGTTCATCTGTGGGTGGAAGTGGAACCAGAAGCAATAAGATTCACCCTACTACATGGTGTGCCAACTCAAACAAAGTAAACACTGTAGCAAAAAGGGCAGCACCAGCACACAGTAAGGACAAAAAAGCACTCCTCAAGAATACTTGTTACTGTTGCCTTTTATGTGATAAAAGCTGGCTAAGGCTGGCTTGAGTATAAGCTTGAGCATAAACTCTGAATGTGACTGCTACTTTATTATATGAGACAATCAGTAATACAGTTTACTTTATGCTGTCTTAGCTTGCTCCATTGTTGTACCCTGCATTGTCTGTATATCCCTTGAAATCCTTGGCCCAGATATTCAAAAGGGTTGCGCCATGCGCAATAGGGTTGCGCCTGCGCAAGTCCGAACTTGCGCCATTCTGCAATATTCAGCAGGAGGCAGTTGCACCACTGAAAACATGCTGAGCAACAGTGCAATGCAAATGAATGCATGCTGAACTGGAGGAGGAACCATGCATAAACTGCACAGCCCGATATTCAGCCGGGCTGTGCAGGGATGTAAGCAACCCCTAACCTGCGCCTGCACAACTTTGAGCCAAAAAAAGGCTTAAGTCGGGGCCACCCACAGGTGAGCTGCTGTATTGCAGGGCGCAACACAGCAGCTGCCACCTGTGGCTGGCCTAACCCAATCCCTGTGCCCCCCGCAGCCCGATCGTGGGCATGATGTACTCCCCACCAGCCCGATCGTGGGCATCAATGTAGCTCCCCCTCCTCCGTACATATCCCTGGTGGTCCAGTGGACCGATAAGCCCGATCGGCGGGCTGCACAGATGTAACATAACCCCTGATCTTATCCCTGGTGGTCCAGTGGACTGATAAGCCTGATGGCAGGGCTGCATAGATGTAAATAACCCCCCCGCCCAAGACCATATCCCTGGTGATCTAGTGTCCCCCACCCCACCCACCCAGGAAGCCCCACCACCCATCCCCCGCGCGGCGGCGGCAGCATCCACCGCCTGCCGCCCGCCGCCCGCCGACTGACTGCCCAGTAGGGCTGCATGCCCGTGGTGCAAAGCAGAGCCAATGGACATGCAGCCCATACCGTACATGACAGTCCAGATTTGTGAATGAATTCATTCACAAATCTGGACTCTCTCAGTATGGTATGGGCTGCACGCCCATTGGCTCTGCTCTGCACCATCGGGCACTCACTGGCAGTCAGTCGGCGGGTGGCGGGCAGGTGGGTGGATGCTGCCGCCCGCCGCCGCGGGGAGGGGTGGTGGGCTTGGTGGGTGGTGGGGACACTAGATCACCAGATATGGTCTTGGGGCGGGGGTTATTTCACATCTATGCAGCCTGTAATCGGGCTTACGTCCACTGACCACCAGGGATAAGATCGGGGTTATGTTACATCTATGCAGCCCGTAATCGGGCTTATCGGTCCACTGACCACCAGGGATAAGTTTTGGGGGACTACTTGCCCGCGATCGCCAGTCGGGGAGGGAGATTAATGCTTTTGCCCGCAATGGGCCAGTGGGGGGGTTGAGGATTATTTACTATTTTGCCCGTGATCGGGCTGCAGGGGGCATCGGTTCCCGATGGCTGCTGCCTGGCAGGGCACCAGGCGCAAGTCCTCGGGGATCGGCGCACCTGCATGCTAATGGCATACAAATGGGGCCATAAACAGATGCAAATGGCCCCCCCCGCACCTTGCATGAATTATGGCCCCATTTGCATGTCACCTTTTGAATATCGGAAATTTGCGCATGGCGCAATGGTACTTGCACCACCGCAAGTTGAATGCTCCACTCTGACCACTTGCGGTGGTGCAAGTTCCACTGCGCTATGCACAGTGGCTGTGGCTGGCGGGTGATATTATTCCAAGGTTGCTCAATAAGCGCAACTCCTTTGAATATGGCTCTAACCACACCCCTGCATAACTATTTTGTGCAGCGCAAGGGCTTGCGACACAAAATAGCACAGTTTGAATATCCGGCCCCTTGTCTTTTGTCCGCTTACGCCTTGTAATCTCCTGGGTCGCACTTGAAAATAGGCATGTGCTTGTCTAGTGTGCTTACCTGGTCAACAAAAGCTAATTAATTACTTATTTTTATTTTTTATTTTTATTTTAGTCTTTGGTAACCGGGTAAGGCCCACTAGGCACAAGTGTCTGTTTTCAGGGGCGACCTAGGAGCACTGGGCGGTTAAGTGACTTGCTCAGAGTCACACAGTATGCAAGTGGAGGTTGTGAGAATCAAACTCAGGTCTGGTCTGCTGGATGTATCAAGCTCGTTCACACCTCGTTCCTCTAACCTCTAGACTATATTGCCAACCAATTAAAACATTACAAATCAAATAAGGAAAAAAGTGCAGATACATATAGTTAGTGTTAGGGCTGTCAGAACCCAGTGAAGCTCTGTGTTCTAGTTCTAGTCTAGAACTTTGAAAATTGTTCTAGGGTTCCACTCTTCTCTAGAACTCCAACTCAGTCATATATAGAACTGAATAGAAAGAAGACAAAAGATACAGGACCAAACAAAATATATAAATAAAATACCTCTCAGAACAGCAATAACATTGTTTCGCTGTACATGTGGAAAACAGTATCACATTATGTCTGCCAAATGCAAATTCCAAGTGTCGCAGTTCCATGCATGCGACACATCAGCATATGATCAGCACTCTTTCTAAAACATTTTAGGATATAATCCCCAATAATTAATTTGTTTTCCAGGCTGGCATCTACTGTTTTTGAAACATCTGCACACACAAAAAAATGATGTAGTATTTAGAACCCTTAATTCTTGGAACCCAACTCATACCCTTGGGTTGTAAAAGGTTTCTAATCTTTTTAGAACTAGTTCTGACGACTTTACTTATTGCTGCCCTTCACGGGAGACTCCAGCATAACAGAAAGTCTAACCAGCTTCCAAACTGGTTGGAGTTTTGTTCTGCGTCTCCTGTGAAGTTGCACTTTTCCCCTTGTTTGACTGCTGATAGTATCACATAAGAGGCAAGCAATAACAAATATTCCTGTGGCATACTTTTTTGTCCTCTGTGGGTGGGATAGTCATGAGGGATTAGTTAGGCAGAAATAAATTAAAAAAAAGTGGATTGTCACTAGGGCCAGTGCAGTTAGGTAGGGTAGAAAGCGGATGGGCCAATAGGCCTTTTTCTGTTGCCATCGTCGATGTAATGTGTCTATGTGTACAATGAAAAGTCTTGTCTAGGTTTGGCAGTGTCCGAATAGACATCATTTTTGGACCCAAGTTCACACCCTGCACCCTGAACAACTGGAGCAGATACCAGTAGGGAGAGTTAGGAGCAGATGATCTCCTCCCTGAGAGGGAGGGTATGGCCTGCACCACTCCTCCAGTGGCTTCTGGTGGTAGGCCGACAGAGGCGCACATGCAGCCATCATGTAGGAGAGAAGGGACAAAATGGGGAAAATGGCCCATCCTGGAGTGCTGTATGATGGATCTCTGTGAGCTCCCCCCATTCCACCGACTGCCCAGCACACCATCCTTACTCCCCCCCCACCCCCGATGTCAGAAAGGCTTCCTCCTTGGTGGCAGCAGGGAGGCCCACAGCAGGGATAAGCACATGAGGGGTGTTGGAGTATCTCAGAAAGCCTGGAGATATGTGATGGCAGTAGGGGTGGATCTGGCAGGCAGAGGGAACGAGTGTGGGAGCCAGAAGGAGTGGGGGTCTGGGGGGCCTAGGTGGAGCAAAAGAAAAAAAGAAACATTCACTTAAACAATATTAAAACTTTTTAGTTTCCCAATGGCACTAGTGCACACCATAGGTCAGACACTCTACCTTTGCTAATCTACCCCAGGAGTATAAGACTACACCTTATGCCTCGGGACCCCACAGGTTTAAATTAGAGGGCAGCAACCCAACTCCTGGTGAGCCACAATATTTAATTGTGCTGCTTTAATGACTTTTTGGCAGGAGCCAAGTGACGAGTAAATAAATTGCATTAAACTGTTTTTATTTCACACTAGTTGAGGTTTTCCAATTGATTTTTTGTCAATCTTGTGGTGGAAGAAAACTAAACACACCAAGCCTTAACTAACCTTGCATCCATGCTTATGGTAAATAATTAGCAGATCGATTGACTGCAAAAAAAAAGAGAATATATTTATGCTGACCACAGTTAATTTGTTTTCATGGATATTTAACAGCTGTAACTGAGAGTGGCCCTGTCAATCTGTAGCTGCAAGAAACATCTCTCTCTCTCTCTCTCTCTCTCTCTCTTTCTGCCTTTCTCTCTTCCCCACCCCCCTCTCTCTCTTGCCACCTCCCTCTCTCTCTACTCTGTCTATCCCCCCCCCCCAAGGGCTGTCCTTAGGGTATGTAGCATTCTAGATAACCTTGAAAATTGCACCCCCTCCTTGCTGACTAGGTGAGCAGACACCTAATAGTTTTGAAAAATTATGGAGACGGTGCATTTATGTTTGAGGAAATTAGGAATTTATTTAAAAGTTGAATAAAACCAAGACGCTCAACATGCCTTGCTGCTTTATTTGAATGGCTATGCTGGTCCCAGTTCAAGCTAACAGTCTCTCTGTCTGTGATACCGTTCCTCCTGCAGACGGTGCTGTAGTCTCAGCTCTTCGCCCCCCCCCAAGCTGTGAGTTGGTGGCTGCCCTGTCCTGCCCTGCTGCCCACTCATTGTCTGTTGTACTGTGGTCCTTTGCAGGAGGCCAGCCAAAGGGGTAGGTTGGTAATTGTCAGTTGCTCACAGTGCCTGCAGGACTCCCACCCCAGCCTTGTGCTGGCTGCAGCTGAGAGTAGACAGCCGTGGTTGCTCTTCCTACTACCTCGATCATCAGTTAGGGTGGGTTGATAATTAAGTCTCCCCCTCTGAGTCTGAAGATGTGACCCTTCATCACCTGACCTGGCAGCTCTTCACAGTGAACGCAAAGTATCACGCATGCAGTCTCCCTTGCCACTGTGGCCAAAACTGTCCATTAAGTGTGTGTGTGTGTGTAAAGCGCAGCCAGTCGGAATGGGATGTTGTGAAGCTACCACTGGCTGGCTAGTGGCATTTGCATCTCAGCTCCTATCCAGTCATTGTTGGGTAGCGGGGACACAGGGCAAAGACATGAATGAACTGTGAACTACTCACAATTGCTGTTTGTGACTATAATGTTTATCCTTCCCTTTCCTTCCTAATGTGACACTGAAAAGATGACTCCCTGTAGTATGTCACATAGGGAAGGGAGTCAGCATGGCAGCTATGACAGGACCTCCCAAGATTCTTGACAAAGGTTAGTCTGCACAGACACCTGGCTAAGGCTTTGACTTAAACAAAAAGCTTTTAAAAAAAGGCAAGCTTCACCTATTGTAAGGGGGCACTGATTCGGTGCCCCTTACAATGGGCACTCTTGGCAACCTCCTAGTTCACCTACCCTTAAGGCTGGTCATGCTGTCTCTCTCTCTTTGTATGTCCCTCACTCTCTCTCTCTCTCCTCTCACTCTGTTATCTCTCCCTCTCTCTTCCCCCTCTCTCCCCCACTCTTTCCCTCTTACTCTCTCTCTCTCTCTCTCTGCCTCTCTCATTTTCTCTTTCTTTCTCATTTTCTCCCTCTCTCGCTCTCTCTCTCTCTCTCTCTCTGTAGAAGTAAGTCCTGCCTTTGATATCTAAAGCTGTGGGATTTGCCTCACTTGGTTCAAACAAGATATGAAAGAGGGAGTAACATTCTAGGAACAATGAGGCTAGACATTATGGAGTGCCAGATACACGCAAGAGGCAGACATGCAGCCCATGCAGCTCTGCACCTGTAGACAGACACATGAAGCTTGGCATGCATGAATGCTGTCCACTGCAGACAGGTATCCTGTAGTAGCCAGCGTTTGTGCATACCAAGCCCTGTGTGCAGCTCCACATCTGCAGACAGGTGTGTTGGGCTTGGCATGCATGAATGCCAGCTACTGCAGCCAGTGCATGGGGGGGGGGGTGAATTGGTGAACACAGGTAGGCATCCAGTTGGATGCCAGTCCCAGTCACACAGTGGATCCCCTGCTCTGTGTGGGGCAGGGGATTGTGGGATTGCACAAGTTCCATAATTTAAAAGTATCAGGTGAGTGTCCGGATCACTGCCTCCCCCCAGCCCTCCCTTCCTGACTGGAGGGCTGAGGCAACATGTTGGGGGGGTTATGTCTTGCAGTGGCCAGAGGATATACTGTGTGGGGGGTGAGAAATGTATACGACAAGGTACCTGCTGCCATATCCTGTGTATCCCTCATCCTGCACTCCAAGCCTTTGTGAATGGTGCAGAGTGCGGGCATGTACCCTGACACTCCCATGGACCATCTATTCATGTAGCAGTGGGAACAGTGCTGGGATCAACTGTGGAAGTGGCATGCCCACATTATGTGAATGCCGCTAGGGGGTCTGCGGGACCCGTGGCACATGGTTTTCTAATATACAGTTGCCTACATGCAGTTCTGCAGCATATAGGCTATGTTATTTTTTTGTGCTTAGTGTCCATTAAGAGCTCAACAGAGTTGTGTGCCTTTGAGTTCTTAGAAATTGAAGGAGCTCAGGGAGGTGCTAGCTGCACCTCTGACTGTCCTCTTCACCTGCTGAAAGCAAAATCCGAACAGGTATGAAGCCACGATGCAGCTCAGAATGAGCCCGGTGTTCACTTTGTAACTGGGCAGCCAGCCCAACATGGAACACGGCAGTCAGGTAAAGTTGCACACACAGATTCAAATGGCACACACTGCTGGATGCAAAACAGAAGATTTATTCCATAAGCAATTATTGATGCTCCAAAGAACAGAGTAACAAAAAACACAGCAGCCTTGAAGGATCTGTTGGGTTGAGGCACTAGGGGTCAGTGCTGGAGGTGCTGGGTAGCGCTGCTGTGTTATTTGGAGCAACTACAATCGCTTATGGAATAAATCTTCTATTTTGCATCCAGCAGCATGTGCTGTTTGAATCTCTGTGTTTGCCACGTTCTCTGACTGCAGTGTTTCCTGTTCAACCACTCACTGGAGACAGGAGTAGTTCCAGAGGACTGGAGGAGGGCCGATGTAGTCCCACTTCACAAAAGTGGTGGTAGGGAGGAGGCTGGAAATTACAGGCCAGTCAGCCTGACTTCATGTGGTGAAGAAATTAATGAAATCATTACTGAAGGAAAGGACCGTGGAATATCTTGAATCCTGGGCCTTACAAGATCCAAGGCAAATTGGATATACAACAGGGAGTCCATGTTAGACAAATCTGATCAAGTTCTTTGACTGGATGACCAGGGAGGTAGTTCAGAGTGGAGCTGTGCATGTGGGCTGTCTGGATTTCAGTAAGACCTCTGACATCGTTCCACATAGGAGACTCGTAAACAAGTTAACAGTCTGGGAGTGGAATCCAGGTGGTAAACTGAGAAAGAAATTTGTTGGAGGATAGGAGACCGAGGGTGATGGTAAACAGATTTCACTCTGAGGAAGGGAGGGTGACCAGCGGAGTGCCACAAGGATCAATACTGGGTCCGGTCCTCTTTAATGCCTTTATAAGTGACATTGCAGAGGGGGTAAAAGGGTAGGTATTCCTTTTCACAGATGACACAAAGATTTGCAAAAGGGTAGACACTCTGGGGGGGGTAAATGAATGAACAGTGATATAAGAAATCTTGAGGAGTGGTCAAAAGTGTGGTAGCTGAGAGTCAATGCAAAGAAGTGCAATGTCATGTATTTAGGGCACAGAAACCCAGGGGTGGAGTACACTTTGGGGGCAATGGTACTGATGACCACCAAGTGGGAAAGGGAATTGGGGGTACTCATTTCTGATGCCTTAAAGGTGGCCAAGCAGTGTGACAAGGCAGTGGGGAGGGCTAGTGGGGTGCTTGGACACGTAGGTATGGATATCACCAGTAGGAAGAGGGAGGTAGTTATGCCACTGTAGAAAACACTGGTGAGACCTCACCGGGAGTATTGTGTTCAGTTCTGGGGATCACATCTCCAAAAGGACTTAGACAGAATAGAGGCAGTCCAGAGGAGAGCAACTAAAATGATGCTGGGCCTTCATCAAAAGCCCTATGAGGAGAGGCTGAAGAACCTAAATATGTATACCCTAGAGGAAAGGAGGGGAGAGAGAGGGGATGCAACAGAGACTTTCAAATACTTTGTAATTATAAATAGGGTACAAGAGGAAAGCATCTTTCAGAAAAAAAGGGTCTCAAGAATAAGGGTACATGCTATGAAGCTGGAGGGGAGAGATTAAGGGAAATGTTAGAAAGTACATCTTCACAGAAAAAGTGGTGGATGCCTGGAACAGTCTCCCAGCAGAGGTGGTCAAAGCAAAAACTGTAGTGGGCTTCAAGAACATAGGGGATAGGTATAAGGGAATTTAATTAGCTTGGAATTGGGGGGGGGGTAAAGCCGGAGACTAAGTAGGGTCTGTGGTATTACAGCAGGTAGAGAATCTGGACTGACTGGGTGGGCCAAGCAGTCCTTATCCACTGGCAATTTCTATGTAAACTTATATCAACTAGACTATTAGTTTAAACATTTAAGTTCTTTGGTAGAAAAGCACGTATAACCTCTGCTTCCAGGAAAGATCATTTAGAAAACTTGATTGACCCTGTGAAAACAAAAGCTGCCCCCATCTTCTTCTGATCTCTGTCTAGCTGCCGGCCTCTTTTTTTTCCCCCAACATAGCAGGAAAACCAAGAAAGTAGCAGGAAAAGCAGGAGCCCTATACATAGCCACAACTGTGTGGCACAAAGTCGCAAAAGTAACCACTTTGTGCCTCGGTTTC
Source organism: Neoceratodus forsteri (assembly GCA_016271365.2). Classification (NCBI taxonomy): domain Eukaryota; kingdom Metazoa; phylum Chordata; order Ceratodontiformes; family Ceratodontidae; genus Neoceratodus; species Neoceratodus forsteri. The sequence goes on from CM028134.1 coordinate 40,213,452, forward strand.
TTGCCATGCCTCTTTGTGGCATGCACAATACAGAGATGAGATCACACCTAGAGTGCTGTGCACAGTTCTGGAAACCTTGCCTGAAAAAGGACAAGGTCTGTCTAGAGATGATCCAGAGTAGGATAACTAGAATGACGAATGAGACTGGGCAGCAGGAGGGGGCCTAGGAAGAAGGACTGGCTGACCTCAACATGTACTCTCTGGAGGCCAGGAGACAGAGAGAGAGAGAGAGAGAGAAAGAGAGAAGACAGGATTGAGACTTTAAATAGGGTGAACTACCAGCTACTGTTTAGGCACAATTAGGGGTATGTAACAAGGGGTTGTAATTATTAACTGGTAGGGGAAATTTAGATGGACATGAGGAAGTTCTTCTTCATGGAAAGAGAGGTGGAGAAATAGAACCATCTACCAGGGGAGTTGGTCATTGCTAAGATGGTTACAAGTTTCAAGAAGGGCTGGGGCATACACAAGGGGCTGACGAACATGACAGGAGGTATAGGGGAAATAGGGGTAGTAAGGCAAACAAAGTGAAGCTACAAGATGGAAGCTGTGTATAGGACCTGCTAGTACTAAACTTGTGGGTAGGTATGGTCATACATGTTAAGAAAATTTAAATAAATGATTGCACAGTAATTAATTTACAATGAGTAAATATAGTAAGATATTTTGAATTGTCTGTGGTAAGACTCTGAAGTTATGGAATTATTTAATGTATAAAAAAACGTATTCAGCAAAATCAAACAGTGCTGGCTAGCAATGGATTTCTGCTCTACAAGAGGGCATACACATTTGTATTTGCATAATAAGTGTTTTGTTGTTACTAAATGAAGAGAAACGCTCTGGGCACTTTGCCATTTAAGCGGCAGCGTCCTTAGTAAAATTGAGCTAACCTTATTTGGGCAGGCAGCTGAGTACTGAAAATTTGCTGGTGGATTTTAGAATTAAGGAATGGGTCTCCGAATCATACTTGCTACTTGAGAAATGTTGGTGACACTAGACCCCACCCACTGAGGAAGATCACGTGGGTGATCAAAGTGCTGGGGCAGTCTAGCGTGAGTGTTTCCACATGGTACTGATATTTTTATTTTTTTATTTATTTATTTAGATTTTGTCGACTGGGTAAGTGCACTAGACAAATTCTTCCCTATTTTCAGGCACGACCTGGTGGGGAGGGGGATACAGATGAATGCCAACTGACCTTGAACCAGATTAAGCTGTTGGTGGTATTTTAGTGAATGGGGGAAAATTTGGCCAGGGCACTGGGAAATTTCCTATACTCAGTGGTAGGGGGAGCTGCTGAACCTATGGCCTCAATCCAGGAGAACGATCAGAATGCTGGTGAACCTGCAAGAGAGCAGATCTCCCTCCCTGCAGGTCCAGCTAAGGAGATTGAAATTTCTGAAGAAGTGAAGGTAACCTCTGAAAATATGTCTCAGGAAAATACAGCAGAGATTACAAAAGAAGGATGGTTATATCAAATGCTAGGAGAAGATGAAGCCTTAGTTCTAATAATTATATAGAGGATAATGACTGGAGATTGGGTGATAACCACGCTGTAATCACCTCGAGTGGTTGCTAGGGAACATGGTGAACCTCAAGAGCGCAGCTCAAGAGGTTTACTATAGCCCTAGCAACCATGAGAGGTGATTTCAGCGCGGTTGTCACCTGATCCCCAGCCATCATCTTTTATAGTATATGGTCAAAAAAACACAGTTTGCATTCTATGTGTGAGAATTATGGAACTCTGGTGCATTCTTTTTTGTTATGCCACTGTTTGGAAGTTCTGAAGTGTGGTTAACAACTTTTAAAATTCTAAACAGTGCATAACAAAGCTGTATGACTGCTGATTATGGTGGTTAACAGGCACTTACCATATATTATAAATGAATCATAGAAACATAGACTTTGACAGCAGATAAGGACCGCTTTGCCCACCTAGTCTGCCCATTTCCCTACCTAGAGGATAAGCTGCAGATCCTATTTAACAAACAGCCTATTTCTTCCTACCCCCCACAAAAATCTACTCCAAAAATGGATATACGAGCTGATCGGTTTGACAATCGGGATGGAACAAGTAATAACAGTAGGAAAGGCTCACAAGTGATTATAAATAGCAAGCTAGTGGTAAATAATGCTGAGCGAGATGTTTCCCCAAATACAGTGTCTGAAACTGCTTTGCAAACTGTCAAATGGCCGGATACTTGTGATGCAATATCATCAAAGCAGAAGCCGTTGCCCAATGACTCAGCATCTGGAGAAATGCCGGAAGCTTTTCTTGAAACTCACAGTGCAGCATCCAAGGTTTTAACCCCAGAATCAATCCAGGAGAGAAACGAAGTCTCACGGCATGTAAGTACTGAAATTGATAATAATTCTGGGACTGTCCAAACTTTGTGCTTGAGAAAATGTAGACAGGCGGAAAACAAAGTACAACTCAAAACACCTCAAGCATTACAAAAAACATTGAGAGATGCAGGATGGAAGCAGAGTGACTCTGAGCAGTGGGTTACCGATAAGGCCTACAGTCCTATACCAGGAAGCAGTATGAATCCAGAGACTGGGGCTATTAATATACAAAAATATGTATTTGCAACTGACTCAGATTTAGATCTGCATGCAGAGGATATGCAAGTAGACCAGCCAGATCTTGTAAAAGCTCAAAATACATTTTTGCCTGATAGCAGTGATACGGGAGATGAAGGGCCTAGTAACAGGCCAATGTCATTGGGTGATCAAGTGGAAGCCATGGAGGACGCTAGATCTTCTAAGCCCCTTTCAAGCTAACAAGCCAAAAATAAATTGGTTGAATTTCAGGAAAAAGACTGCTTCTTTAATCAAACCCCACCATTGCAATGTAGGAACACTGTAAGACTTCAGTATGAAGGAGGCCTAGAATTTGCACAGTACAGGCTGTACGTAGGGAAGATACTGATTAAGGAATCTATGGGCATTTTCACGAACAAGATCTACGCACTGATTCATGTGTCTGGAGAAACTTTACATGACATCAGTTTTAAAACCCCTCAGGGGTTAGATAAATTTTGGACAAAATATGATAAATTAAGGTACTCTGCACTCTGGATGCCTTTTAGGGCTATACCCCTCACCAAACCTTCTATAAAATTCATCACAATTCTGTTTAGAAATGAAAATGTCCTGTACACAATATCTTCCACTGGCTGCAACTATGTTGTGAAATCCTGGAACAGCCTCAACCTATTTTTGATGAAGAACATTTATGGACTGGGGGTTGGAAATATAAAGTTAGACTACATAATAATGATTTTGGACCAGTACATTTACCTAATAGTTTATTTTTAGGTAGAGAAATGGGGCATTGTTTTTATGGGGGCCAACCAAAGACTTTTTTTAAGTGTGGTTCCTTGTTACATCTAAGTTCTGTTTGTGACAGAATTAAATGCAGTCAATGTTTTTAGTTTGGTCATACAAGCACCGAGTGTCAAAATGAGCCAACTTGTAATTTATGTGGGGAAACTGGTTATGCTTACCGTTCTTGTCCATGAACAACTCATAATAGAACAGACCACCCAGACCAGGATTCATTATTAACGACAGCTCAGAAAAAAGACATAGCTGCACACAAGACAACACAACGAGCTCAGGAAGTAGATGCTCAGGGTGTTTCTACAAATAGCCAGGAGAATCCATGAGTTCCTCAAGAACAATCTGTTCAAAACACTGCTACATCCCCAATCCTGAAAATGTTTCAAAAACACTAGATATGGTGCAGACTCCTCCTCTAGATCTCCAGGGCCCTACATCAGTCCCCTCCCCCCTCCGCCAATGAGGGAGAAGCTGCCGTAGTGGTGGAGGATGAGCAGAGAGAAATCCCTAAACAGAATATGATGTTACTCCCAAAAACCACAGCTGTGTGAAAAAAAGAGCCCTTAAACAAACAAGGCCTAAATCAAAGTTAGCAAAAGCTTCATCTCCCCGCCATTCCACTCAGTAATAAATATGATGTTTTGCATATGAAACACAAGACTCAGAGCCAGGGGGAGACTCTGAATCCTCTTCACAGCATATGGTATCAAGTGGCTCAGAGGGAGAGTCTAAAGTTTCTGAGCATTCTAAAGGGATAAAACAATTCTTAGGTGTACGGACTTGGAGAAGTTCCAGAATAGGGAAAGCTAGCAAAAGTTAATTGAAATGTGTGGCTTAAATATGTTTCCCTTATGTTTTCTGATAAATCTCCTGTGTGAGTGAATTTTTAGCATACTCCCTATGACTACCAATATAACACTTAAAATAGCTACCCTAAATACAAATAGTATTAAAAACCCTAGAAGGAGAATGGTTACCATAACTACATTGAAAGACTATTATGTTGATAAATGTTTCCTTCAAGATACATGTCTAAATACAACTCCTCTGGTACAATTGGCCAAATGTTTCTGGATTTGGGGCCCATTTTATTTTTCATTCGGTACAGATATATGTGCTGGTGTTAGATTACTATTTCAAGGAAATAATTTTACAGTCACAAGACTCTTGGAATTATAAGAAGGAAGGGTATTTATGGCAGATCTTACCATACAAAAAACTCAGTGAAGAGCAATACATATGTATGCTCCTTCCACAAAAAAAGATAGGGTAAATTTGTTCAAAAAAGTTCAACCCTACTTCTATACTACAAAAAATGTTATTGGGGGGGGGGTGATTTTAATTGTGTTCTAGAAAAACAAGATAGGAGAGCCAGGACCAATGAAATGTTTTGTTATATCACTTGTTTAAAAACTATAATTCAGGCAGCAGGTATGAAAGATGTGTATAGAACAACACATGTACAAGGAGGGAAAACTTTTTTCAAGGGGTCTTACTCTTCATCTACGCAAATTGATTTTTTGTTTGTGTCAAAAACTATTCATATACATGAAACACATATATATCCTATGAGAACTTCTGATCATGTTATAGTAGTGGGGAAATCTGGACTACAAAAGGGAGTACAATTTGAAAGAAGTTATTGGAAATTTAACAATAATCTTTTAGAAGATTCAAATATAGTAGCTCATATTCAAGATCTTTTGAGAGCCCATATGACCCTAGTGGGTCTGACAGAGAATGTCAGCATATGGTGGAGGGATACAAAACAAGAATTAAAAACAAATATAATTCATTGGGCTTCACAATCCGGTACATCTAGTTATAAAAAATATCTTATATTACAACACCAACTAGAACAGTTATATATAGTTGTTAATACAAAGACAAGTAATCTAACTTTTCAAATCAATAATATAAAAAAGGACATGGAATAATTGCAATATTTTAGGGCAGCTACAATGATGCTGGGTCATAAAATATGTACCCAAGGGAAACTAGTAGTTGGAGATGTTTTTATGGATTGTGCAAAATGATCTGAAGCTAAATTAATTAATTCCATATTTACAAAGGAAGGAAAGAAGGTTTTTACCTCCTCAGAGATCTTGAAAGAAGTTGCAACATACCTAACAGAAATGTATACAGAACCAGCTTTAAATGAACAAAACATGCAGGATTATTTAAGTAGAATACAAAAACCAGCTATTCCTGATATAGATAGAACTAGTTTATCCCAACCAATATCAAAAGAAGAAATTCAACAGGTAATCAAACTACTAAAAATGATACAGCTCTAAGAACTAATGGTCTCACACTGGAATTTTTTAAAAAATTTAAAAAATTATCTACGGAATTAGTGGAAATTTTATGGGTAGTTTTTAATTGGATACTAACATCTAAAACCATAAATTTTCATTTATGTATAGCTGTACAAATCTTTTTATATAGAAAACAGAATAGAAGATACCTTGATAATTGGAGGCTGTTATGCTTACTAAATACTGATTTAAAAATTTTAATGAAAATTTTAGTTAAAAGATTGTTAAAACTGGCCCCTTATCTCATTTCTGTCACTCAATCCTGCTCAGTTCCTGGAAGATCTATACATGATACCTTATTGTTATACAGAGAACTAGTTGAACAAGGAAAAGAGGACAAACTTGTTGGGTATCTTATATCTTTGGATCAAGGGAAGGTTTTTGACAAGGTGTCACACAAGTTTATTGAAAATACACGTTTTTGTAACTGGAGCATCATGTTATATGGACAGCTACAAGTTTTACACTGGTGAATGGAAATCTGGGCTTGTATATATCAATAAAAAGGGGGTTTGACAAGGGTGCCCCCTAAGCCCACTGTTATACATATTGGCCTAGATATTCAAACTGCGCCTGGCTGTGGCGCAAGCCTGGGTGCAGCTCAACTTGGCTGCGCAGGGGCATGGACTGGGTGATATTCAGTGGAGCTGCACCATGGCTCAGCAGCATTGAACATCACACCCTGGCCACCTGCAGTGCACATGGCACAGTGACACTGTGCCAGCGCCAGTGGCCAGAGTGGAGCATGTGGATGTGCTAGCACAAGTTCCATTGTGCAAGGCACAGCAACTGCGATTTTCAAAAGTTGACATGCAAATGGGGCCATAATGGCAAGGCACACATGGGTCCATTTGCATATCATCTAGCTCTTATTGCATACGCGTGTGCCAATCCCGATAGCTTGCACCTGGCACCCCTGCCAGGCAGCAGCCATCTGGGACTGACTTACCTGCAGTGTGGCAATGTGCCCCACAGCCCGATCGCAGGCTGCAGTAAAAAATAGAATAAATCCTACATCCCTAGTGGTCCAGTGGACCATTCACATATTTGGAATGTGTAGTACGGTATGGGCTGCACACCCATTGGCTCATGCTGTGGACCAATGGGCATACAGCCCTACTGACGGTGTCTGCCGGCAGGCGGTGGGGTGGCGGGGCAGCAGGCGGGTGGGGTGCTGCCACCTGCCACTGACCTGGGAAGCGGGGCAGTGGGGAACAGTGGGCGGGTGGGGAGGAGGGTCCACTGGACCACCAGAGATGATAGATTTTGTTCATTCTACTTCAGCCCGTGATTGGGCAGACAGATCCACTGGACCACCAGGGATATTGGATTTACCATTACTTTACTAACCCCGCGATCAGGCAGATAGGTCCACTGGACCACCAAGGTTTTAGATTTATCATTATTTTACTGAGCCCATGATTGGGCAGCGGTCCATTGGACCACCAGGGATTTTGGATATGTCTTTTATTTACTTAGCCCATGATCGGGCGGGCAGCGGTCCACTGGACCACCGGGGATTTTGGATATGTCTTTTTCTACTGATGCCCACAATTGGGCAAGGGGTGTGCCACCACGGAGGTGCAGCTGGAGCTTGGGTGGCTACCCACAGGTGGCAGCTGCCAAGTTGTGCCCTGCAATGCAGCAGCTCACCTGTGGGTGGCCATCCGTTGTTCCATTTTTTTTTGGATCAACTTTGTGCTGGCTCAGGTAGGGGTTGCGCATGCATGGCTCTGCACATCCTGGGCTGAATATCGGGCTGTGCAGAGTATGCATGGGCATGCCCCCCCACCTGTGCCTACATACAGTACTAATGCACTCTAGTGCATCAGGATTTGTGTCGCGCACTTTTCCCATTTGAATACCGCGTCGGGCACATCAGTGGGTTGCGCATGGCGCAACACTGTTGCACCATGCACAACACTTTTGAATATCTGGGCCCTTTTATTTAGATCCTTTTCTGAGAATTATTCAACAAGATGTATTAATAAAGAGTATTAAACCAATTGACAGTAGGATAACAGTAAACAATGCTGTGTATGCAGATGATTTTTGTTTATTTGTCCCAAATAAAGAATCAGGAATACGTGCTCTAGATCAGGTTACACAATATTTCAGGGTAACGGGTTCAGCCATAAATAAGCCAAAATGTTTTGTTTATCTTCTTAGTCCTTCAACTCCACACTTGGAATCATTAAGTGAAATAAAAGTTACTGTAGAGTCTTTTAAGTTGCTGGGTGTTATTTTCAGTAGAGGTGACAATAGCACACTAAATTGGCAAAATAAATTAGTGCAGGAAAAAAAGTCAAAATATGGAAGTCTTGGCAACAAAGAAAGAAAAAAACAGTAATAATAATAAAGAATCTCCTGTATCCAATTTTTATTTACTTGAGTGCAGTGTATCCTACAGTGTTGGAAACAGCTTTGCTAAGTCAAGTCTTCCAAATTATATGGGGAAGCCATTTAAATCCTATAAAATGAGAGGTTTTGTATCTTCCAGTACAAAAAGGGGGTCTCAGGTTATTGAACCTTATGGTAGTTTTTTACAGTATCTTTTTTTATCATAATATAAAGAACCCACCGAGACCAGACTGAGCATTCTAGAGTATTTTTTCCAATAGCTGGTGGAGGGCTATTTTTGAAGTGTGGAGCAAGTCTGATATGCTGTCTCCCTCCTTTAGAGCAGGACCTGTGTTTTTCAGATCAGTAATTATTAAGCTTAGGAAATGACATTTAACACCATCCCATGTTTGTCAGAAACAGCAGAAGCAAATTTATGCTATTATTCAGGATTTAGCTTTGCAACTACGCCTACATTCAGAGGGATAACTGAGGATAATACTGATAAAGTTCTAAAAACTCTTTGTGACTCTAAAACACCCCAAGAATGTGGGATGCTTTATGGCTACGCAGCCATGAAAGACTAAATATCAAGGCAAATGCAAAACATAAAAGTCAAATAGAACGTATTTGCCCAAGGGATCCATGAGTGGCAGTTGAAGAAACTATAAAACATTTTTTAATACAATGTCCATATGTCCAAACCTTTTGGACCCTAATAGCTCGCAAATGGAAAAACCCAGTGTGGGGAATCTTATCACATGAAGAAATAGTAGGAGGATTTACTAGAAATACATTTGAGATTGAGAGTGGAACTGTGCATCTAATTTTAACCATTATAAAATACCTAGTATGGTAAATTAGATGTCAATTTGTGATACAACAACGTTACATAGATCCAGGAGGACAGTTATATATCAAAAAAATTGTACTTGAGTCCTTTCTTTCAAATTGGGGTCATCTGCCAGTAAATAGAGAGAGGTTGATATTGGGGGATTTTAATCTTAATTGGGAATCTAATCAAGCTATTGATGCTAAAAACTTATTTACTGAGCTAGGGCTTTTTCAAATGATTGTTGATACCACTCGTGTTAATTACCACTCTAATTATGAATCAATATTAGATTGGCTCTTAACTAATTATCCAACTCATATCAGTGCTTCAGGTGTGATACCCGTTAGTCTTAGTGACCATAGTCCTATTTATTGTCATTGGTCAGTTAAAATAAAAAACTTTCTCCCAGAGTATTTAATTTTCATAAGTTTAGTGATATGGATGATCACGTTTTTACTACAGCTATTGAGGCAGGCAATTGGTCTTTTTTGTATGATATAAAAGATATTGATTTTGCTTTGGAGTCCTTTTGTAAACAGTTCATAGCATTGTGTGATGAGGTTTTTGCCTTATAAGAAGGTCAGATGTAGGAGAGTTACTAAAGAATGGATTACTCCTAGCCTTCTAAAGATGTTTAGAACAAGGAATAAACTATGGTCTAAATATCGTAAAAATAAAACTGATGTGAACCTTTATGCCTATAAATGTATGTGTAATCAATGTAAGAATAAAGTTCATAGGGCAAAGGTTAATTATTTTAGAGCTAGATTAAGATCCGAACAGGGGAATTCTAGGATTACTTGGAACACCCTAAATTCATTATTGGGCAGGGGAAAAAGAATGGATCCTATGATTATTGAGTCAGAGGTTCATTTTATTAGTGATCCTTTACAGGAGGCACAGTTGTTTAATCTACACTTTTCTAGTTTGGACAAATATAGATTACATGAACATCTGAATACTGGTAACACCAATGTATCAGGACAAGTACAAGGTGAAGGTTGTGCTGTTCCTAAGTTTTATTTTCAGGCTTTATTGCCTGAAGATACTGTATATTCTTTTATTTTTCCAAATTAAGTCCTCATCCTTATATTGGTTCTGATAATGTTGATTTTCAGATTCTCAAGAGAGTTGCCTATGTTATGGCTCCCCTTATTATAAACTTGTTTAATCATTCTCTCTCCTATGGTGTTTTTCCACATGTCTAGAAGTGTGCTTTGGTTAAGCCTATTTTTAAAGCTGGTGTAAAGACTGATTTGAATAATTATTGTCTTATATCGCTTCTTGCTCCACTCAAAAATCCTAGAAAGTATTATTAGTGATCAAATTAGAAACATAGAAACATAGAAACATAGACTTTGACGGCAGATAAGGACCGCTAGGCCCATCTAGTCTGCCCATTTCCCTACCTACAGGATAGGCCGCAGATTCTAGTTAACCAACAGCCTATTTCTTCCTACCCCCCACAAGAATTGCCTTATGTCTGTCCCATGCATTCTTGAATTCTCCCACAGTTTTAGACCCCACAACCTCCTCAGGAAGGCTGTTCCATGCATCCACTACCCTCTCTGTGAAATAATATTAACAAGTTAACAAGTTTATGGGGAAATACAATCTTTGGACTCCTGCTCAGCATGGCTTTAGAGTGAGTCATGATACTGAAACTACCTTGGTGAGTTTCACAGGCCGTGCCCGTTCTGTCATTGATAGTGGTGGTTTGGTGGCTGTGGCCTTTGTGGACCTCACCACGGCATTTGATCTTCTTAATCATGATATTTTGTTATGAATGTTGTTAAAGGCATACTTTTCTGATGATGTGATTTTGTGGTTGGGACATTACTTGACAGACAGAACTCAGAGAACCCATGTTGATGATTCCTTGTCTCAGGAGAATTTAATGAGATATGGGGTTCCTCAGGGGTCCATTTTTGGACCCCTGTTGTTTTCATTGTTTATTAATACATTGCCTGAAATTTGTAATGATACTGAGATTGTTTTATTTTCAGATGATGCAGTATTATTTAATACTGGTATTGATGTTCAAAAATTACATGATAGTCTTCAGAGGGACTTTAACAATTTACATTCTTGGTTTATTCAACAGAGATTAGCACTTAATTCTACCAAAACTAAATTTCTGATTTTCTCTGGTCATGGAAATCAGACTGATTATAATTTTGTGCTTAAAGACAGTTTCAGTAATATAATTGAAAGGGTTTTTAATTTTAAGTATTTGGGTATAATGTTGGATCAACACTTAAATTTCAATCAACATATTGTTTCATTGATTACTCATTTACATCAGCAGCTTGGTGTGTTGTTTCATGTTAGAAAGTTTCTTGATTCTGAGACTAGGACTTTATTGGCAAACTGTTTTCTGTTTTCTCTACTCAGGTATGGTTCCATTGTTTATGCATGTTCAATTGTTAAAATGTTAAACAAACTCAACTGTACGTATCACAGTATCCTACGTTTTATTACTGGCCTACCTAGGATAACTCATCACTGTACTCTTTATGAGAAATCTGGTTGTTTACCTCTTAGTGTTTTTTTAAACATAGGTCTTCAACTTTTTTGCAGAAGATTCAATTAGGTTTTGTACCTGATAGTGTTACTAGTATGTTCCCCATCTCCATGCCCACTGTTATGACCAGAAACAGTTCAAGTAGGAAGTTTAAGTTACCTTTGATTAGATCAAATTTTCTGAAGAACTCGATTCATTTTGAATTGATGATTCATTATAATCAGTTATCTAATGTAACTGTTTGTTGTACTGTGTCAGGTTTTAAATGTTTGCTTGAACAAAAGTAGTTGTTTGAGGCTGTTTGCAATTGGTTCTAATGTTTGAGTAATAATATGTTTATTTTATGTATTTATGTAATATCGTTTTTTATATTTTTTTTGTTATTTGTCACTGGACATCTGTGAAAATGGGCATTCTTTGCGCCCAGATTTTTTCAGTATAACATAAATGAAATGAAATATATACTGTGGAAAATGAATTACGTAAAATGTGTATGTCCGAAAAAACACGTGTAGCATATAACATATGGCTGAACAGATGGCAAAACGTACCATTTTTAAAGGATAAAATTGGATGAGTGGGAACTTTTTCTCTTTTCTTCTTCAATAACTGATACCAGCTGAGTTTTTAGGTGTTCTTTTAGTTTTCTCAAGATATAAAATGTGTAAGATCTGACTGTGTGAGCATTATATAATTTCCTCTATTCAGTAAGTAATCGCCAAGGTATGAATTTTTGCTAGTATTTGCAAAGAATGTGAACAGAAGGTATATTTTGTTATTTTTCTTGGTTTGTATTATCCTTTGAATGTATTTCATGAGAGGTTTTTTTGTATACTTTGTTGTGTTTTTCTTAATAAATATTGCCCTACTCTTTTCGAGAAGTGTCATGGGATCTTTAACATCCACCTGAACTACAACCAGAACAGGCAGATGGGACCCCAGTTCAACGTCTCATCCAAAAAATGTGGTTACTATATGTAGGTACTGATTATGCAATTGAACAGGGCTAAAGGTGGCGTTTTTGCTGGGCACAGAGATAGCTGGAAGGCACAGACTCTTTGGGAAAGGGGTTACTGGATTACTGTGGATGACTAGTGAGGGACAGGAAATTGCATAACATCCATAGCCTACCAATGCACATTAAGTGATGGTTTGAGTGGTTGTCAGTGACCTTGAGGCATAGTACTCCATGCCATGACCTCTGGGCATGATATTACACATATGGCTGGCACAATACCATGCCTAGACAGCCATGGTGGATGAGATTGGAGAGGGCAGGATGAGGGGAAATGTGAGGATGTTTTTCTTCATGGAGAGGGTGCTGGGTGTTTGGAATAGCCTACCCCAGGAAATGGTGGGTGCTAACACAGTGGAGGGGGATTTAAACATGCATGGGATAGACATAAGGGAACCCTAGATGGGGTAAAGAGAGGTGCTAGTGTGACCCCTAGGTGGTGCTATCCCATGGGCTACTAACCCTGTCTGCTTGGCTAGTAGTAGGTTAAGGGCCTAGGTTCTGCAATGGGTCCCTCCACCCAGAGGTCAGGGTTGGTGGTGGTCAAACTAACTTGGGCACAGCCCTCTGGGACACTGTAACCCCCTCTCTTTCCCTTCTAGTGGCCTGAGCAATATACGATAATCACGTTCACAATACCCCTTGTACACCATACAAGTACCCACACTGTTTGCACTTACCACCAGGGCTGGTTCCTCTGGCTTGACCCTGGGGACCCCCTGCAAAACAAGGTTATGCACAGCAAATAGCAACAGTACAGTACTCTTGGTACAAACTGGAACCACAGTCAGGTTAAATGCAGAAATAGATCTGAATTATTCAGGGGACTTGAACAAGGAAGGTGTAATCGGGTTGATTGGCTCAAAGGCTATATTAATCAAACCGTTATGCATGCTCTTTAAGTCCCCACACAGTCACAACTCTGGGTACCCAGGTAGGGAGATGATGATCTAGCCAGGAACATTGCAGCTGGTTTGGGCCCTGCGATGGAAGAAAGCAACATGCACAACACACACTATTTGTAATCAGGAGCTGGCGGGCTCAGTTTGTGAAAGAAAAAGCAACCAGGCAGTCAGATGACAGCACTTTAGATTTAGCTGTTGTTGCAGGGAGCTGCCCTGATGTTTCCTTATGATACCCAATACTGGACATAGGCAGGATGAAATCAAGACTGCAGGTTGTTGAGCTGGAGTGCTCGGAGAAGCGAGGCCCACATGAATCACAGAGGCATCGTTCCTGTTCAAGCGTTGAGCAGGGGGCTGATCCCCAGGCAGGTCTCTTGTCGATGGCTTTCTCTGTGCAGCGGGTAATTGGGTTGGGACAGTGTGGCAAGGCCCAGGCCCGATGGAGATGATTTTGGATTCAGTCTGTGGGGCTGGATGCAGCTTCCAGCAAGCAGAATATAGTTCAAACCACAGTGGGGAACCAAATCATGACCCACTAGCAGCACACAGCACATTTACACGTAAGGAAATTCTAATGCAGCTTCCAGCAAGCAGAACACAATTCAAACCACAGTGGGGAACCAAATCACGACCCACTATAAGCACGCAACAAATTCACATGTAAGGAAATTCCACTGTACCAGGCAAAAGGCTCTCTGGTCACAATTACAGAGTCTCTGCAAAATCCGGGAGTTCAGAGGTGACTGGAAGTCCTGACAGGCTGATTGCATTCAACAAATCTTTGGTCTTCTTCAGGTTAAACCTGGTCACAGTCCAGTGGCTTAAATCATTCTCACAACTCAGATTCAGTCCAAATAAACTTTGTTTTCCCTCTCAGGGATAGCAGACAGACATGCAGGCCAAACTCAGGCCTTTCCACAGTTCTTCCATGCGAATCCACGCCAAGGCCGCTGCTTGAATCATTCAAGCTGTTATCTCTTCACTTCCCAACTCAGAACTGAAACTAGCTGCAAGCAGCTTGGGAATTTCCCCAAGATCCAAAAGGTTCAGTTGGCTGATCTGTCTGTCAGTCACAACAAGGCTCCCCCTTCAGGTTATTTTAGGCATCAAAATGCAAAAACTACAGTTCCTACAAGTTTTGACCCCAACAAGCCCCTGTAGGCAGGCTCCATTTTAGAGTCCCAACAGTACTGATTGGCCCATTCTGACAGTCCTGGGCCAAGTTGGTGGAGATAGACAGAACAGTCCTTGCTACAAAGAAAACAGGTTAGAACAAACTGCAATATTATTATCACGCTAATAGATATTCAGCAAATAAGCACATTTTATAACAGAGCTCCCTCTGCGCAAATAGCGATGGCAGAACAGAGCAATTAACTGGCAGCCAGGGCAGGGCTCGAGCATAGAAATACTCAGCCCCCTCCCAGATTAATTGCAACTGCGATCCAGGCAGCTCTTAAAGAGACAGTACACAGAGGCTATACAGGTACTGTCTGGCAATACATTTAAACTGCTAAAATGCAGAACACCAGCCTGGCAGTGAGCATTTAGGCAAGCTCAAGGAAAACTTTTCGGGAACCCCCATTTGTAGGGGGGTTACACCAGCCCATACCTCTCAACCTCTTGCCTCATGAATCAGGGACGAGGCTTAAAAAAATCAGGGACAAAGGCAGCAAATCAGGGACACATCTTAAAAACTGATACTATTCAGTCAGAAAGTTGATAGAATAAGGGGATTTGTGTTAAGATGCATTTTCTGAAGAAGAACAAGTCTGTTACATTAATGTTTGATATTATTTCATGCTTTTAATCCCCACTGTTCTGTCACAAAAACACATATTTTACTAGGGACAGAGGAAAATTTTGAGGCAAAATCAGGGACATCCCTGAAAATCAGGGACAGTTGAGAGGTATGCACCAGCCAATGTCCAAGTAGGGTCAGAGGCCGCTGATGCAGGCAGGGAATATGGGCAGACCAGTTGGGCCTAATGGTCCTTATCTGCCATCTACTACTATGTCACTATTTAACATGCTGAATAGATTAAGTTTAGATATTTCAAAGCAGAAATCACTTTTGCGTCTCTTTGTTTGTGTCTTGTTTTGGAAAGGACTGCTGCCCCTCCAGAGGCTTCCACTGCTCTACACTAGTACTCCAATCATATCTTTTGTTTGGTTTATGTAAGAATCAGGCAGATTAGAAGGTCATAAGTTATTCTGTCCATACATTTCTATGTTTCAAACTGTGTGCAGGTAAGCAGTTCTACAGGGTGATGCAGGCATATGGTAGCTTCCTGATGACTCAGCACAGAACCAAGATAGGCGAAGGACCATAAATGAAAACTACAAATGCAGTTGAACAGGCCTAGAAGTGGGAGTTCTGCTGGACACAGAGATAGCCAGAAGGCACAGACTCTTTCGGGGAGGGGGCATGGGACTACTGCGGATGATTAGTGAGGGACAGGAAATTTATAAAATCAACAGCCTACCAATGCACCTTAAGTTATGGTTTCAGTGGCTGTCAGTGGCCTTGAGGCATAGTGCTCCATGCTGTGACCTCTGTGCATGGTGTCCCACCATGTGTCTGGCACAATGCCATGCCTAGCCATCCATGGTGGATGCAGTTTTCATGTTTGTAGTCAAAAACCATGTTTTCTACCACAAACCTTTGGTAACCATCATTAATGTGGCACCTAAGTTTCTGCCAGAGTATATACCCCCACCCCCGCAGCCTACTCTGGGCTTTGTGTATGGCTGTTTTTTGGGGATGTTGGAATCAAGACCCTATTTACATCACAGAAGTGTGCCATCCCTCACTGCAACTGTTTACTGAGCCCTTTGTTCAGTCTCCATACTTGTCTTCAAAGAACACAACCATGTTTTGCAGATGATTACATTGTATTTATTAGTATTTTTAACAACTGACATGCCCAAAATAAGGTAACTGATGCAACTCATCATTTTCAGTGGTGGAGGGGGTCAGGTGTGATTGAAGCCACATGGAGGTTTATTGGCTTGCTCAGAGTCAAACAGTGAGTCATTGGCTGTGGTGGGAGAGAAGTCACCCATGGTTCTGAGGGCTCATTTGTAGTGTACTGTATGTTTTAGAGTTGGATGAAATGTTTATTATTATTATTTTTATTAAACCTGCTAAACAGAGCAACCTTGATGGTTTTATATTCACAAATTATGGTTCCAACATAGGGCAGATCGAATGGAATACTACACCTTTTCTGCCATCCCTTTCTGTATTACTCCACGTTGTCAGTGGGGAATTGTATTTAGTACATATGGATAATGTGTACCCTTACTAGGGGATAGTGGTATATTGCAAAGCTGTTCCAGCAGCATAGAACCCTAGGGACTAGAACGTTCTGAAGGAGGCAGTTACACTAGTGTTTCTGCACCACTCAAGGTGATAACAGCATATTGAGAGATATCTGGAAACTTCAAATTTTTCCTTCACTTTTTTGCTGTTTTTTTTTTTAGTGCGACAGTGGGACTCAGGCAGGTTGATGCCCTGTGGTAGTGATGTTGCCAATTTTTAATCCACCTGCGAAGTTGATACGAATCTGCCAGATTTGCATTCGCAAAACAATTGCAAATTCTGCAGCTGAACTGGCCAACTTCATGGATGGATTTTTTTTAACCTAAAAACAACCTCCCCCACTCACTGTGCTGTGACATCACCCCTTCCTCCCACCCATAAACATAAATCAAAATAACCCCCCCCCCCACAGGCACCCTCATCTTCCCCCTTCCCAGCAAACATCATGGTGTGGGCGAAGACTTTGTAGTTTCTGTGGTGAGAGTATAGGCAGATGAAAAAATAGATTGACTCGGTGGGCCAAGTGGTCCTTATGCAATCAAATTCTATATTTCTCTATTGCTTTGTCAGTAAAATAATAGGGAATACCTTCCTCCCACCTCGTGTGCCAAATACACCCCCCCACCCAAGTCTCATGGTGTTTCTATTTATTCACAGTCCTACACCCAACTCCCCTCTGGTCCCCACCACCCCTCTCCCCCCAGCAACACCCACACAACATATTGGCTGTGAATAGAGAAAACAGTCCCCCAGGGGAGAGAGTCTGCTCTGTTCAGTGCCGACTCCCATCTCCAAATGGTTTTAATGAATGAATGGTGATGTCTTGGCTCCAAGTAAAACCTGACTGGTTGAAAATTGAACCAATCAGGTTTTACTAGGAGCAAAGATATCAGCATTCATTCATTCATGCCATTTTACCAGACGGGACTGGGATGAGTCGGCACCGAATGGAGCAGGTGCTCTGCACCGGGGGACTATTTTCTTTATTCACAGCCTGTATGTTGTGTGGGTGCTTGTCGGGGGAGGATGGTGGTGGGGACCAGAGGGGGGTTATGCTCACGGTAACTGCCCTGGTAGAAGTCATTGCAAAGTGCTCTCAAGGGGTGAAGATGTTCTTATTTCAGAGGCATCATCCTTTTTGAGAGATGATGCATGTCAGCCTTCACAGCCTGCTCTACACTGACTGCCATGGGAGGGGTATGGTTCCACCACAGGGCTGCAGATCAGGCAATTAAGATGAAACTGTACAATATGCCTTTATACAGAGACTTGCTATTCAGACTAGAACTACATGGAATTTTGAAAGTCATCTAGGAGAAGAAGGGGCAGCTATTAGTGTCATAGCAACAACACAAGTCTAGTCTGGGCTCAGGAGAGCATGGTTTTGGCCACCCCAGCCAGGTGAGGGGCCAGTTATAGCCCTTTCAGAATTTTTGTAACCAGAGAAGTAAGGGCACTTACTCTGGATTCAAGTTTCACAACAGTGGCCTCTTTGCTCAAAGACAAAAAGGAGGTGCACCCAGAAGAGGTGGCTCTTCACAGGCCCATCTGTGCTACTATTCCCTTGATGGATCACTGCAACATTTTTACCACCCATGGGCCTACACAATTATGGATGTGTGAGTTCTGAATATACCTGCCATGGGCTATGCCATAGAGTTCTCCACCATACCCACAAAAGGTCAGTTTCTACAGTCACCAGTTCCTCAAATCCCGGTGGAAAAGCAACAAGTAAGCCAAACCCTGGACAGTTTGATCTTAATAAAGGCAATTACACCAGTCCCTCCTAAGAAGAGGGGACAGAGATTTTATTCAGCCTACTTTATGGCTTTCATCGAATTCTGGAATTGAAACAGTTTAATAAGTTTGTCAAACACAATGCTCAAGGTGGAATCCCTGCAGGCCATCATCCGAGCAGTCCAGCCTGGGGACTCTTTATTGTCCATCAGTCTGAAGGATGCATATTGCCACATTGCAATCTGGGGATTACACCAAAAATTCCGGAGATTTTTTTGTCCATGATCAATATTACCAATACCATGCTCTCTCTCTCTCTTGATCTAATGACAGCATTGTGAGTGTTCTTGAAGATTTTGATGCTGCTGGTGGCACTACTGAGATAGGAAGGGCATCAAGTTTACTGTTACCTGAATAATCTTCTCATCAAGGCACCAGCTGTACTGGTTTGACCTCAGTGGTAGGGAAAGTGATGGAATCACTTCTGAAGGAGAGAACTGTTGAGTACCTAAAGGCCAGTGGGGCACAGGACCCCAGGCAGCATGGGTTCACAGTGGGAAGGTCATGTCAGACGAATCTAATTGATCTCTTTGACTGAGTGACCAAAGTAGTAGACCAGGGAGGGGCTGTGGACATGGCCTACATAGACTTTAGCAAGGTATTCGACACAGTTCCACACAAAAGATTAATAGTCAAATTAACCAGCCTGGGAGTGGGTCTCTGGGTGGTAGCTTGGGTAAAACATTGGCTGCACAACAGGACACAGAAGGTAATTGTAAATGGAGTCCACTCTGAAGAAAGAGGGGTTACTAGTGAGGTACTGCAGGGTTCAGTACTGGGTCCAGTTCTTTTTAATGTCTTTATAAGTGACATTACAGAGGGACTAGAAGGAAAAGTATGCCTCTTTGCAGATGACACAAAGATCTGCAACAGGGTTGATACACAAGGAGGCATGGAAAGGATGAGAAGGACTTGACAAGGTTGGAGGAATGGTGAAGTATGGCAGCTTGGATTCAATGCAAAGAAGTGCAAAATAATGCACCTGGGAAACAGAAACCCAGGGAAGAGTACACAATGGAAGTAGTAACAACAATAAAAATGGAAAGGGACCTGGGGTTAATCATATCAGATGACCTTAAGGTTGGCAAGCAATGTGAGAAGGCAGTAGGGAGGCTGGGGGATACTGGGATGTATAGGAGAGGCATCATCAGCAGAAAACAGGAAGTTGTTATCCCCTGTACAGACAGTTGGTGAGACCCCATCTGGAGCACTGCATCCAGTTCTGGAGACCCCATCTCCCCAAGGAGCATAGACAGGATGGAGGCAGTTCAGAGGAGGAAACTAAAATTGTGCAGGGTCTGCAAGAGAAGTCATACAAGGAGAGACTAAAGGAGCTTAATATGTATACCCTTGAAGAAAGGAAGGAGAGGGGGGACATGATAGAAACATTTAAGTACCTCAGTGGAATCAACAAAGTCCAAGATGGTAGCATCTTTCAAAAAAAGAGATGTGCAAGAACAAGGGGACACAATTTGAAGATGGAGGGAGGACGGCTCAGGGGCAATGTGAGGAAGTATTTTTCCACAGAGAGGGTGATGAACGCATGGAACAGCCTTCCTGAGGAGGTTGTGGGGTCTAAAACTGTGGGAGAATTCAAGAATGCGTGGGATAGACATAAGGCAATTTTTGTGGGGGGTAGGAAGAAATAGGCTGTTGGTTAAATAGGATCTGCAGCGTATCCTCTAGGTAGGGAAATGGGCAGACTAGGTGGGCCAAGTGGTCCTTATCTGCCATCAAAGTCTATGTTTCTATGATGACACTGAGGTCAGTGGCAAGGACTCTGTAAGTCCTGGAGATGCAAGACTGGTTAGTAAACAGGGAGTGAACAAAACAGGAAGGAGATCTTAAACAAGGAGATTTGGTGGCTGAGGTATCAGTCATTAGGGTTTGCCCACAGGGTTCTCCAAGTGTTGGGCCTGATTATGGCAGCTACAGAGTTGGTGTCATGGGCTATACTCCAAATGTGACCACTCCAAGACACGTTAATGTATGTGTGATCGTTAGACTCTGGGGACTACTAGACTCTGATTTAATTGTCCAAGTCCAGTCTTACTGTTGCTTATGCAGTGGGCAAACCCCATGAATCTCCTTAGCTAAACTATCTTAGATGCTTCTCCAGAGATGATTCTGACCACTGATGTCAGTCTATCAGGCTGGGGAGTGGTCCTGGACCAGATTCTGATACAGGGAGCTTTAAGCCCACAGAAACAGTGCTCTATAGAAACATACAATTTGTCAGCAGAAGAGGATCACTTAGTCCACCCAGTCTGCCCAGATAGTCCTTGCCTAGTCTGTCTCCACAGACCCTAACTGGTCTCCAGCTACCCTCCTTCTTCCCTGCCCATTTCCTAATATTCCCCTTTGTTTATCCCATGCATGATTGAAACCCCCCCCCCCCTCCTCTATGGTGTTTGCCTCCTCCATGTCTGCTGGCAGTCCATTCCAGGCATCCAGCACTCTTCAGTAAAGTACAGTAAGGCCCTCTGGTTCTGGTGCTGTTCTCCATTTGAAAAAGACTCCCCTCCTGCACCCTGTTAACCCCATAAGTTACTTGTAGGTCTCTATCATGTTTGCTCTTACTCTCCTGTCTTCCAGGGTGTCAAATGTGCTATTTGTTCGTGTTTATACAGTAACATGTACAGGACAAATGGTCTTTTGCTGTGTTGTAGGCCTAAGGAATAAGGAGAAGCAGACCTAAATTGTGTAACCAGGTCATATCAGTTTTGTCATGGAGGTGGGCCCACAGATCAAAGAAATATCCATGATGTGATATAAAAGAGGCAGGGCATATGATGCAAGTGAAGGGACTGGCCTCACAAGGGTATTGCTGTGCCTGTATCTTCTTGTAAAGGTAGTCATATTCGGGGAACTCTCCTGGGAAAGTCATCTGTCCATATGTGCCATAACTCAAGCAATTCCAGTTGTGGTAAGCTCAAGTTATCTACTTAGAAAGTAGTTCAGAAACTGGTGAGTTTTTCCTGTATGTTCAAAAGCTTTTATTTATTTTTTTCCATTTCTGTAGTGTTACTGTATTCCCCATAGACTTTGGTGTGTATAATCTTGTATAATATGTAAATGGCATACATTATTAATTATTTTTATATACTTCATTCTCTATGTGATTGTACTATTCTCTTTAGGGTATAGTTAACCTGGACTACTAAGCAAGTCCGTTGGTCTGTCTCCAAAGAGGCAGACTACTAAAATGTTCCAAAGCACACAGGTACCTACTACAGGACAGGTAAAAGAGTGTTCCCAGCTAGAGATGGGTGAAGTGGATAAAATTTGCTTTGCAAATCAATTCGCAAAGCTGGTGAAATTCATGAAGTGCCGACTTTGTGACGTTTTTACAAGGTGAAGTTGCCCTTTTTCTAGGTGAATTGACTTATATTTGCCTAACTTCACCTTAACTTTGCCACTTTTGTAGGTAAAATTAGGCAAAGTTGTGAAATGAGAACTTCGCAAAGTAATTCGCGAAAGTGAATTTTGCAAATTTGCTAGAACTTCACCAGCGAAGTAAAACTTTGCAACATCTCTTTTCCCAGCTGAGACTATAAAGGTGGGTCATTTACTGTCATTATAAAAAGGATGTAAGAAATACTGCAATCTGATTGGTTGCCAGTATTCCAAGAGCCCTACATTATTCTCCTTATTAATATACTTGTAGAACCTAATTACCAGAGAATCGATTTCAAAAATGACCATCCTACTTTTTACAGAGATTCCAGTCTCAGAACTCAGAGTCACCATTAACACATGCCACCAAGTGTATAAAAGAATGCAAAAGCAGTGAAGCGAGCAGTGTCAAAAACTGTGTTTGTTTGAGTGCCCAACAGTTTAAAAAAACAGCTCAGGAAGCTGAAGTGCTGTAAACTTGAACTGCAGCCACATTAATCACAGTCCCTCATATAGCAGTGTTTTGACAATGCAAACTAGGGTTCAACATTCATGCCAAGTCAAAACGCTTGTTCAAATGTACACTTTAAATGATTAAAAAAGCTACATCACTGTACTGAGATTGAGAATTCAATTAGTGATTTTGGCGTGCTTTGGGAGCATGCGACTTAATGTGGTATATGGTAGTCTGGGATCAACACACAAATGTGTTGACTTGTTTTAAAGAATATGGCAACAACAAACATCAAAGAGAAAAAGGCTAAAACATTTTTCAGATTTTTTCTTTTTTTTTTTTTTGTTCAGTGACCTACGCAGCCAGTACAGTGTTATGCTTGTGCAACTGTGTTAGTCTGGTTTTGGCTGTTCGCACTCTCTATTCCAGAGGAATTGCCACCCTGTAGGGTTACAAAAGGCAAGGAACCCTCAGAGAGGGTTCCACCCATAGAGGTGCCACAGGATGATTCCCGTGACTAAAGATACCTTAGGAATCCCACTAAGGAGAGAGAGTGCTGCCACTGGAGGAGATGGGGAGGATGGTGGGGCAAAGAAAAAATGCTTCACAATGAGGCTGAAAGGAACTGCTTATATAGCTCAGGAAGTGAGAGTGGCTGGCTGCTTGGCCACCGAACTCCAAGCAAAGCCTTTCCAATTCACTGACCTACACAGCAAGTATAGTGTTATGCTTGTGGAAATGTGTTAGTTTGGTTTTGGCCATTTGCACTTTCTATTCCAGAGGAATTACCACCCTGTAGGGTTATGAAAGGCAAGGAACCCTCGGAGAGGTTTCAACCCCTAGAGGTGCCATGGGATGATTCCCGTGACTAAAGGTACCTTAGGAATCCCCAAAAGAAATGTATAATCATCCCCAAAGAAGGAGGCAACATGAAGCACATGAGCAAGCAGTAACTGTGACATAGGAGCAGTAACTGTAATGTAGTAGTAGTAGAGAAGCATAGGCAACTTGATAATGCAACGAGATGCTCAGTTGGATAACGTAATGACTGCCCAAGTTTGTGTAGCATGATACTGATGGTTTACATTGAGATTAGGGGATCCCCTAAGAAGAGAGGGAATGGCAGGACATCCTCCACCTCCACCCAACAGTGGAACCTACCTAAAGAAACTAGGGGACACTACTATGCTAACTACATTTTATGACCTGAGGCAATGGAGGAGAGAAAAAAAACCCTATGAAGAGGAAATCTCTGGGGATCAAAGGCCTAGGTCACCTTCCCTCCAGGCTTGGGAAAGTTTATTTAGTGACGGCTCTGCAGCTGCAATTTGGAAAACCCAATTAAAGGGAGGTGGAAAATATTCCAATTTGGAGGAAGGCTCTCACTCAAACCCTCTAGTGGGAACGTCGTGGAAGGTTGCGAGAAAATTTTGCAAAAATATGTGCAACCTAGGCGCAGGAGGAGAGCAATGACTGCTGAGGCACTCACCTGGCCTACCCACCCTAAACTCAAACCAGGTGAACAAGAGGCAGTCGTAGGGGGAGTGCAGTGAAGGTGCCTTGCTAGGGAAACCACTAAAGTCAGTGGCTAACCATTATAGTGGAACACTAGAGCCAAAGGAGATCGTCGTAACCACCCTTCACCGCTAGTCTTAAATTCTACACCAGGAGCTGCTGTCGTATAGCAGGCAGCTAAAGCCAAGCCCGGGGCAAGGACATTCCCAGCTATGGGCCAGGTGAGAAGGATCCCGCCTCAAGTTGGACACACTCGAGATGCGGACTAAATGCAGAGCGAGACCATCAGCTGCAGGAACCCTGCGCCAGATAGAATGGCTGGCATGCCCCAGAATTGATTGAGAGCTGAAAAGCTGGTGTGCTGAATGAGCACGGCATGCTAAGATCGTAATGAGCATAGAGTGCTGAGACCTTGTGAGGTCGAATGCAGATTGAGTGCAGCAGAATCCCAGAGGCTGAAGCTGTTTGGATGGCAGTAGGCAATAAGCAATGGTTTGCATAAGCATGGAGCAACGGTTGCATAAGCAATTGGGGACCTGCACCTAGGTCAGTAAACAGAGTAGTAATACATGGACCTGCACATAGGTCTGCATAACATAGGGCAAACAGCACTGAATAGTGGGAAAAGCCAGCCAGGCATTTCAAAGCCAAATCAAGGTGACAAACTCTGAGGATTTTCGGTGGCGAAGACAGGATTTAGAACAGAAATAATGAACCACATTGGCCACGACCCCCCAAACACCTCCCAGTCCCTGCCCTAGGACAAACAAAGAAGCAATGGAAGGGCAGAGAACCACATGCAGATATTAAAGCTAATTTAATAGCCTCAGCAGGAGCTTTAGCTAACCTCAGAGTAGAACAAGGTACAATAGCAATGGGAGTAAACAAAGCAGTAGCAGGACGCAATTAGGCCTGTGCAGCAGTAGTGAAAACAATTGAGTACACTGCAATAAAAGGAGGCACAATGCTCTGAAAGCACTGTCACCAGGCAGTGCAATGAGACTGGTGCAATGAGGTAATTAGAACAAGTATGAGTGTGCTGTATAGCTAGGTTCAAGTAAATCTGAGTCAGGTAAAAGTAATTGAGTATGCAGCATGGATCAGATATAGTTGAGCTGAAACACACAGATCAGGTTTGCAGGTGCAGTGCAAGTAATTTGAGAGTTGTGAGTAACTGAAAGCAAGCAGTATGAGCCCTGGAGTAGCAGTATGCTAGGAGCTTAGAAACAAAGCCCCCCCCCCCCACCAAAGGAAGGAAGCACACACGGCCAAAGGCAAAATACAAACCAGAAGCAGGAAAATAAACACAGAAGCCCAGCAGAGACAAGCAGGAGCAGCAAGTTGGGGGGGCACAGGCCCCAGCCAGCTAGAGAGGCCCAACCAGCTTAGAGGACAAACTGACAGAGCCTTTGGCTGCAAAGAATAAAATGCTTCACAATGAGGCTGAGAGGAACTGCTTATATAGCTCAGGAAGTGGGAGTGGCTGGCTGCTTGGCCACCGAACTCCGGGCAAAGCTTTTCCAATTGAAAAGCTCTATGACCAATGTTAGGGCTTGGGGCACAGTGACAACACCATGGGGTTTTGCATTGTTCAGAATGCAAGTGAGAAGTTACTATAACCAGTCAATCAATCAATTAAAATCTTTATTTAACCAGGCGGAACACCGTTGAGAAAAAATCTTTTTCAAGGTGGATCTGGACAAAATACATATTGAGTACACATACAAACATCCATAATTAAACAGTACACATGGTAGACAATTAAATACAGTATATACATGTTCAAAATCCATTAATATTGTAGTTTGTACATTTTTTTTTTTTTTAACCAGGAGAGACACACTAAGCTGAAAGCTTGTTTACAGGTGCGACCTGGGAGCACAAGGAAGTTAAGTGACTTGCTCAGGGTCACACAGTATGCAAGTGGAGACTGTGGCATTCAAACCCAGGTCTCCAGGTTTGCAAATCAGAGCCTTAAACTACTGTGCTATACTGCCTCCTACATATACATGTGATAATATAAGATAATACATGGTAAGATTGTAATTTGTACACACTTTGTACATGGGAGAACACAAGGTAATTACTGTCCATAGGCAGTCAAAAATATAGTGCAGAAAAACAAAGTCAGGTACCTGGAAAAACATATACATTAACATAGAGGTTGATGGGAGCCTTGAGAGAGAGGAACAGATGGTAAGAACAGAGGATAATAATATGGTGTATGTTAGTAACATGCATAAAGGAGAGGCAGAGGGCAGATCAAGGATATTTAAGAGGATGGGAAGCAAAATAGTATGCAGCTGAAGTAATGGACAAGTGCAGCCATAGGGGATGAACATGGGCATAATGAGGAGTTTGAGAACCTATAGAGAGGGAAGGGAAAAGGGATGAGGTGATTGGCAGGAGCTAGGAGGACTCAGTGATCCAGAAACATTAGCATGGCGCTAATCAAAGGAAGCAGTTACATGACTCCTTAACAGAGCATGCACAAAGCATTTTAAATGCTGAGAGATGTATAGGGTGGACCAGTCTCAAGAGTTTTTGTAGACTGTTCTATAAAAGGGGTAGAGCGTAACTTATGGCCAATCTACCGAAACGTGATTTGACTTTGGGTACAGTAAGAGAGATATAGGAGGCATTTCTCAAGGCATGCATACTTGCTGTGTTTAGTGGCAGACAATCCAATATGTATTGAGGTAGCTTTTTGGTGATAGCTCTGTACGTCCAAAGAACACTGTTTTTCCTGCCTTCAATAGGAATGTGAGAACCATCCTACTATGGCATATAGAGAGCAGTGATGCGTAGAGTATGGTGCACCAGTGATAAATCTTGTGACTCTATGGTATAACATATCTAGTTTGGCCAGCGCAGAGGCAGGGCCTTGGCTGTACAAAAAATCCATGTAATCCAACAGGGAGAAGAAAGCGGTGAGTACCAGTCTCTTCTTGGCACCTGGGTGAGAAGATTTTTGATTCTGTAAAAGAGACCTAGCCTCTGTCTGAGCTTTTTCATCAGTGTGCTCAAGGAAGGAGAGCTTAAAGTCTATCCAAACCCCCAGGTATTTAAATTTGATTACAAACTCTAGAGGCTCTCCTAGGAGTGTAGTGATCTGAGGAATGGATTGCACCGTAACAGGGTTGTTAGCATTAGTACTAGGTAAGAAGAGCATCACCTTCATTTTCTTTGTATTCAAAAGTAGTTTTTGCTTCAGTAGTCATAGTTGTAACTGATTAAACTCCTGCTGAAGATCCTTGCATCCGGCTTCAGGGGTTGGTCAGTCAATGTAGAGAACCGCATCATCGGCAAATAGATGGATGTTGTCAGAATTGATTCCTACAACAATTCCATTAATATAAATCTTGAATAAAAGTGGACACAGAATGGAGCCTTGTGGCACACCCCTCAATAAGGGTTTCAGTGGAGAGAATTCCCCTTCAGCTTTAATTTGCTGTTGGCGCCCAATAAGATAGTTAGAAAACCATCGATGGGAGGAGGTATCCACACCAATATTATGGAGTGATACCAAGAGCAATTCATAATCAATGGAATCAAACACCTTGCTTAGGTCCAAAAACACAGTGCACATGAAGTTTTTGGAGTCTAGGGCCTACTGCCAGTCATTTTTAACTTTTGCTAGGGCTGAAATTGTGCTATGGCATAGCCGGAATCCTGATTACAGAGGGTTTAACAGATTTTCAGATTCTAAGTAGTTTTTAAGCTGAGTACTTACTATTTTCTCAAGCATCTTAGATAGGATAGGAAGTAAGGAGATTGGCCTATAGCTGTTGAGGTCACTAGGGTCTCCAGATCTGAATAAGGGAATCACGTGGGCAGTTTTCCACATGGGAGAAATTTCACAGTGTAGGAGAGATAGGTTAAAGAGGTGAGTGATTGGCACAGCCTGGGCTTGGAGGCTAATTTTTAGGAAAAAAAGGGTTGATGCAGTCTGCACCAGCACTCTTCCTGGTATCCAGTTGTAGGAGTAGATCTTCAACCTCCTGCAGTGTTGCAGGCTGTAAGGAGAACGGGGCTATTGGATCATGAGCCCCAAGTTGGGAACAAAGGGTATTGGCAGGAGAGGTATCGAAGGCTAACCCTGCAGTGATGAAATGATTATTCAGCTGATCATGGAATAAATATCTGTAATTAAGACACCACCCTTGGATATTTTAGTAGGAGGATGCATAACCTTCAATCTCCTTGCGGGTTTTCCAGAAATTAGTAGAACACCTGGAAGATGAGTTAAGTTCGGCCCGGTAATAACTAGCCTCAGACTCCGTTATCGATTTACTAACATACTATAATGCCAGCAGAATAAGCCCAAAGGTCTATCAAGTGCTTGAGAGCCTGTACCCTTAGTGGGCACAGTAGTCTCACCCTTGGTACAAATGTTCCTGGCCTTTCTAAACAAAGTACAATCTCTCTGTAGCTTTGATTTTCAAGTTTGTTTCCAAAGTAGGTCTCTGTTGTTAAATCCCACATGACATAGCATATACTTGATATGAGGCTGTATGAGGAATGGTTGTGGTTGTCAAACTTATCCACCAAACACAAGTGGCAGGGTGTTGGCAGTCAGCATCTTAGCACTGCATACAGAAAGCTTTTGTTGATATCTGGCAGCATTATAATGGCTATCAGTGGCTAAACGTCAGATTGGCTGCAGATCGCTTTACAGTATTTCATATTCATAGCCCCACATTGTGTGTGTGGTTTTTTTAACTTGCTTATGTCCACTGAAGAATTCCAACATTATTGTAAAAAAACACACTCGGGTTAGTGAACGGTGTTGTGACAACTCAATGTGCTGCTCCTCTCGCTTGCTTTCACACCTGCCACCTGCTGCCCAGGGCCTAGTGCACCGATTGCCATGGTTACCAACTTGCGTCACAACATCATGAAGCAATAGAACACTAATGTTAAAGGATGGGCTGTTTTATATTGAAATCCACAGTAAACTAATTTAAAAAAGTTACATCTGAAAATTATTTAACTAACTGAGCATACTCTTTTATAATAGCAATAAGGTACTCCCATGTGGTTACGTTAATGTTCAAGTTAATCATCCCCTTGGGCCTCCTTGGTTTGATGAGACTCCGAGGGAGTTGAGGAGAGTTGGACGAAGGTTGGAGAGGTGCTGGCGGAGGTCGGGTCAGGATTGTGACAGACTTAGCTTGATGGATCACTATGTGATCTATCAATCAGCAATCTCTCGTAAGGAGGCAGAATTCCTGTCCAGAGAGATTGCTGCTGCACAGAATAGACCAGCTCAGCTCTTCCGGACTGTGGACAGATTGTGCAATCCAATCTGTCTGCAGCCCAGAAGAGCGTTTTCTCAAGAACGGTGTGAGGAGTTTGCTCTATTCTTTTCAGATAAGGTTGCCACAATCAGATCGGATATCCATCTAACCCTCTCTAATGGGAGTAGTGATGGTCGGCAGGAGATGTCGGACACCCAGTTTGTGTGGTCTGACTTCGGCCTCCCCACAATTGATGAAATTGTGATGATCATACAATTATTGCGTCCGACCAACTGTAGTTTGGATCCGGGCCCCACACGTCTCTTAGTGGGGGTGTGTGGATAAAATCGGCCCCGTCCTTGCTGAGATAGTCTGGAGGTCCTTGGAGAGGGGGATTTTTCCAAATCCTCTAAAGGAGGCTGTGGTCCAGCCCCTCCTTAAGAAGTCCTCCTTGGACCCGGACTGCCTGGCAAACTACAGGCCTTTCTCTAACTTACCCTTTGTGGGTAAAGTTATTGATAAGGTGGTTGCATTGCAGTTAGATGATCATTTGACCAGCCACAATCTCTACGATTCTCTCCAGTCCGGATTTAGAAAAAGACATAGTACCGAGACAGTTCTGATCCGGGTGCTAAATGACCTCCTAATAGCGAGAGATCAAGATCTCGTTCCATTCTGGTCCTTCTAGATCTCTCTGCAGCATTTGATACTGTAGACCATGGTGTGCTATTGGAGCGCTTGGTCTATCTGTGGACTGTCTGGTACAGTCCTCAGTTGGTTTCGATCTTACCTTGAGGGTAGGACTCAGAGAGTGGTGTCCGGGATTTTTTCCTCGACATCATTCTTCCTATCCTGTGGGGTACCTCAGGGTTCCATTTTGGCACCCATGTTGTTTGCAGTATATATGCTGCCGTTAGGAGCGATTATTAGGCAGTATGGTCTGAGTTTTCACTGCTATGCAGATGATACTCAGCTGTACATGTCCTTTGCGCCCGGCCAAGATGCTGCCTTTTTGGGCTTTAATAACTGTCTTGCTGAAATCCAGGACTGGATGAATGTGAGTTGGCTGAGGTTGAACCCTGATAAAACTGAGGTGTTGGCTGTGGGCCAGGATTGCCGGGAGGCGGGTTTATTGGTTGGATCACCCTCGGGTCTATGGCTCGGGGGTATCCCGCTAATTACCTCAGACCGAGTGCGGAATCTGGGCGTTGTATTTGATGACCGCTTGACATTTAAATCTCAGGTGTCAGCAGTTGTCAAAACCTCTTTTTACCATCTGAGGAACATCGCCCGGGTGAAGCACCTGGTTCCCCCAGACGATCTGCCTACTTTGGTCCACGCCTTCGTTACCTCCCGCCTTGACTACTGCAACTCGCTTTACCTAGGGCTTCCTGGGGTTGAGATTCGCTGCCTGCAGCTAGTGCAGAATGCAGCAGCCAGGCTGTTGACGGGCTCATCTAGGTCCAGTCATATAACGCCTGTGCTCCATGGTCTGCACTGGTTGCCAGTTTGCTGGCGAATCACCTTCAAGGTCGGTTTGCTGACCTTTAAGGCCCTACATGATCAGGGACCTGTTTACCTGAAAGATCTCCTTCATCCCTACCGTCCCTCCCGCTCTCTCCGATCCACTGACGAGGGATTGCTAGAGATTCCCAGGGTTCGTATAAAAACCTCAGGGGCCAGATCTTTTAGTTTTATGGCCCCAACCCTGTGGAATTCTCTACCTTGTCAGGTGCGGGACAGCCCGACTGTCCAAAGTTTTAAAGAATCTTTAAAGACTCACCTCTTTAGTAAAGCATATAATGATTTTTAATATTGTTGTTTATTCTATTTGTAATTGTTTTATCTAGTATTGTACAGGCGCCTTGGTTTTAGAAAGGCGCCTCATATAAATAAATAAAGACTGAGATTGAGATTGGGGCATATGACACTCAGCTGCACCTCATGGCACATTATGTCTCCAGCAGGTGATTAACTGGAACATTAACATAGCCCCTGGTTGTATCTTATTGCTTAAGAAAAGCCCATTGTACTGTGTAAGCAGTGGCTAGTGGTGGGACTTGAACATAAAGATACCCAGAGTGAGAGCCAAGCTGGGTGGTAGCAGTATACCAATGTGACCTTGAGGGCAGTGGAAGGGTCTCGAAATGCTAGCAGTGCAGTGCTGACTGAGTTCTGGCAGGAACAGTCTGTTACAAATTTTCAAAACAAATCTGTAATTTCAGTTAACAGCACCAGTTTTACTAAACTGCATATTTTTGAGAAAAAAACTATGCAATTTAAACAAAAATTGCACATTTTTAACTCATTCTTATTCATGGAACTGCAAAGTTACATGAAATGGACACACTTTCATGAATAGTTCACAGAATGGACTTTTCTTATTTTGCCCACAACTAGTTTCTTCGCTGTCTTACCACAGGGGCACGTTCACCTCTAAATGCTTATTGTTAATAAAATTTTATTGAATATTTCAATGCAACATATAGTAACTTACATATGAAAGCCACATGATTACATAGAAACATAGAAGTTGTCAACAGATAGACATATCTGGGTCCACCTAGTCTGCCCTATATTTTCTACCTACTGTGCCACCACAGACCCTACTCGATCTCCGGTATCCCCCCCCTTGCCTTACAGTGGTAGCCTTAGACATTGCAAGCTATTTCCAGATATTTTGCAAAATTTCTGAAGAGTTTCTCTCTGCTGCCCCTACTGTTTAAATGCAAAAAGCACCAGATATTTCTGGAAATATCACAGAAATTTCGGGAAATAGCTTGCCGTGTCTGTGGCTACTACTGTACTTCTTAGGTCCCCTTGTGTCTTTCCCATGCATGCTTGAATTCTGGTACTGCATTAGCACCCACCACCTCTGCTGGGAGGCTGTTCCAGGTGTCCACCACCCTCTCCATGAAGAAGTATTTCCTCACATCTCCTCTGACCCGCCCCCCAGCTTCATTGTGTGACTCCTTGTCCTGGAGCATCTTCTTCTATGGAAAATGCTATCTTCCTGTATTTTATTAATACCTGTGAGGCATCTGAATGTTTCTATCATATCCCCCCTTTCCCTCCTTTCCTTTAGAGAGTATGCATTTAGTTTCTTGAGTCTTTCCTCATAGGGTTTTTGATGCAGGCCCTGCACCATTTTGTTAGTCCTCCTTTGTACCGCCTCCACCCTATCTATGTCCTTCTGGAGGAAGGACCTCCAGAACTGGACACAGTACTTGGGGTTGGGTCTTACCAGTGATCTATACAGGGGTAATACTACCTCCCACTTTCTGCTGGTGATGCCCCTCCCTATGCACCTGAGCATCCTGCTAGCCTTCTCCACTGCCTAATCACACTGCTTGGCTAAATTCAGGTCATCAAAAAATGATCACCCCATGTCATTTTCCTGTTTTGTGGTTGTTAATACATTCCTTCTCAATTAGTATGTTGATCCTGGGTTTCTGCACCCCAAATGCATGATTTTGCACTTTTTTGCATTGAAATCCAGCTGTCATTCCCTTGACCATTTTTCCAGCTTTTTCAGATCGTCCCTCATTTTTTCCACCCATCCAGTGTGTCCACTCTGTTACAGATCCCTGTGGCACCCTGCTGGTCATCTTGCCTCCTCCAGAGTGGACCTCATTTACTACCAACTTCTGACTGCTATTGCTTAGCCAACTTCTTACTCAGTTTACCACTTTTGGACCCACTCCTAGGTTGCCCAGCTTTCTTACCAGTCTTCTATGTGGAACGGTGTTGAAGGCCTTACTGAAGTCCAGGTAGGCCACATCTACTGCTCCTCCATGATCCACTTCTCTGGTCACCCAGTCAAAGAACTTGATCAGATTTGTCTGGCAAGACCTTCCTCCATGAAACAATGTTGCCTCGGATCCTGTAATCCACTGGTTACAAGGTATTCCACAATCCTTTCCTTCAGTAGCGATTGAATTACTTTACTTACTACCGAAGACAGTCTTATAGGTCCTGGCTCATCCCTATTTCCACTCTTGTGTAGTGGATAATTATTTATATTTATAACATCAGACAAAATAGTGACATCTTTTAAAAATTTAACATAGCTGATATAAATCTTAAAGCAGCAAATCTCAAACAGTATAAGTTAAAACACTATACTTATTCTTGCATGTATACCAGCACAGGAAATAATCTTCACCGTTATTTATTAGACCAGTTATGAATTGTTAATTACCTGTGAAGCCTTCAAGCCTATCTATCCTGACCTGAAAAACATGTTGCAAATTGTGTTTTATTTAGACTTAAAGATTATACCTCGACCCAACACGTAATGTGCTAGATATTACATTCTTAATACTTCTAAGCACTCCTGCTTCCATTTAATAAAACCAGTAGCCTTATCCTCAAGTCAAACATTTAAAAATTTAGATTTTAACTGTGGTCCCATTTGTGCAATAGAATATTTGTATTTCTTTGTTCAATATATTTTTGCATCATAATTAGAAATGTGCAAAGTTGGCAAACTTCACTTGGTGAAAATAATTCGCAAAGTTTGCCAAATTCGCAACTTCATGACTTATTTGAGAGGCAAAGTCACACTTTTTCAGGAGAAGTTATGCATGGTCGCTGTCAAAGTTGCAACTTCACCTGATTTTGCCTGAAACAGTGCCACTTCTGCAAGAAAACTCAATGTGAAGTGGCAGAGTGGCAATTTGTGAAGTTATCTGCCAAGGCGGATTTCGCAACTTTGCCGGAATTTCACCGGTGAAGTAAAACTGTGTAACATCTCTAGTCATAATGTCCAATTATACTTGTCTCAAAATTCATCCTGTCTTTTAACCAAGGAAACTTTGCAACAAAGGGTTTGACATTTTCTCATAATGATTGCATCGCGCCACATTCCTAGAACATGTGTAGTAAATTGCTTTAGTCCACTCCACGCTTTAGGCAATTGGATGTCATCCTCAGTTTCATTTTGGATAAGTGATATGGTGTAGAATAACAGTTATCTAAGGATTTAAACTGTTTCAAAGGCTTTCGGGCAGAATAGTCATATTGACTTCAGAGGACCTGACTTTGATAAGATGGCCAACAGAGTTAAGCTAGCCCTGGCAAAAAGAAACACAGGTGAGGGAATACAGGCAAAGTGGGCAAGCATTAAGGATGCAATACTTGAAGCAACATCCCTTTGTGTTAGACAGAAAAGGAAGTGCAAAAGAAGAAGAAAACCACTTTGGTTCTCAGATACAGTAGCAGAAAAGGTCAGAGCCAAAAGGCTGGCCTTCAGGAAATATAAGGGAACACAGCGGGATGAAGATAGGGAGGCATACCAAACTGCCCTAAGGGAAGCTGGGAAGGCAGTAAGACAGACAAAGGCCCAAACTGAGGAAACACTAGCACAAACAGTAAAAGAAGGTGACAAGACTTTCTATAGATACATTAGTGAAAGAAGAAAGTCCAGAGGGGGTATTGCTAAGCTCAAAGGAGAAAAGGGGGCATGTGAGGAGGAGGACCCTGTAAAAGCATATATCCTAAATAGATACTTTTGCTCAGTAGTTACTGAAGAGAAGGTAGGGCAGAGCCCACAGCTCAGCACCATGGACACAGGGGGGAAGGAGATGAGCACTACTCCCTTCGCAAAAGAAAGGGTCCTACAAGAGCTCCCTAAGCTCAGGGTGGACAAGGCAATGGGACCTGATGGTGTACATCCCAGGGTACTTAAGGACCTAAGGGTGGAACTAGCAGAACCATTAACAGAACTGTTTAGTGAGTTTCTGAGCACAGGAGAGGTCCCAGAAGACTGGAGAAGGGCTCATGTGATCCCACTCCACAAGAGTGATAGCAGGGAGGAGGCAGGGAACTACAGACCAGTCAGTCTTACCTCAGTAGTAGGCAAGATTATGGAGGCATTCCTTAAGGAAAGGATACTGCAACACCTGGAATCCATAGGGGCACAGGATCCAAGACAGCATGGGTTTACAAAATGAAGGTCCTGTCAAACTAATCTCATATATTTCTTTGACTGGGTAACCAGAGTGGTGGACCAAGGGGGAGCAGTTGATGTCACCTACCTTGACCTCAGCAAAGCTTTTGATACTGTTCCACAACGAAGATTGATTAATAAGCTGGGTAGGCTTGGGGTGGGTCAGAAGTTGGTCAGCTGGGTGGCAAACTGATTGATGGGCAGAAAACAGAGATTGGTGGTAAATGGTGAAGAGCCAGAAGAGATGCAAGTCACAAGTGGGGTACCTCAGGGATCAGTCCTGGGCCAGTCTTCTTCTTTTTTTTTTTTTTTAACAAGGCTTTATTGATTTTGAGTTTTACAGACAGTAAACAGACATACACACATAGCCCAGAACCCGGGATGCACAGCCCCAAAAAAGGCCTACAGTCTACCTATTTCCTTACTCCCTAACCTATATTTACTCAGGCTCTCTATATCCTCATAAACATTCCTTCTCGACCTTATCTACATTAATACTAGTCCAGGTAGGAGTGTGTTCCCTCTGCATCCCCCGGGAGAGAGAGAGTCCCTAGCTCATCCATAGGTCAGGCAGACCCTTATCTGCATCATCCACTAGGCCCTAACCATTTCACCCTTCATCAGTTAATAACCCTACTAAACTTATCCAAGAAATTAAATACCCTTTGATCTAATCAGCCAAGTTACTTCAGCTAGGCGCTGCCCAGCAGACAGACCTGCGTCAAACCATCTACTTCTTGCAGAGAATATATTGCCTCCAGAGCTGCCCATCTTTTAGTATATACCTCTACTTTCCCTTCTGCATATAAATGCCTCTTAATTCCAGCTAACATCCCAGTAAGATCCTTTAACCATTGACCATACCCATATAACTGACCATCCTTCCAATGCTGGACTACATAAGATTTAACTACTCCTGCCATCAGGGATACGTGATACTTAGCAACAGCTCCAGCTACTAGTGACAAGTCCCCTAAGACGCAGATCTCTGGTTTTATAAATTCTGAGTAGTCCATCAAGGGGTCCATTCGCCTCTTTATCTCAGCCCACACCGGTGATATTTTGGTACAGCTCCACAATACGTGTATCAAATCACCCCTCTCTGTACCACACCTAAAACACAGGTCTGTCTGCTTTAGGCCTCTCTTACATAGTTTCACAGGGGTGTAGTATATATTTGAGACGATAAAAAAGTGCAAGTTTTTATACTTGGGGATCACAATATACCTAGCATTATTCCATACACTAGCCCAATCGATTACTACCGGGGCTAAAACTCTATCCCAATAATTCACTGCCGGAGGTACCCTCGGGCCCATGAAACTAAGAGTGATTTTATAGACCTGTGATAAGATCCTTGAGCTTGGATCAACCCCTTCCAGATCTTCCCAACTAAAAGACTCTTCTATGACCCCCCCTAACCTTCTTGACTCTCCCTCCAACATGCTTGTGAGTTGTAATCTGGGAAAATACGCCATTCCGTGACATTGGGGTGGAAAACCACCTTAGAATCCCGAATTACATCTTCTATTTTCAGGCCTAGAACCCAATTATCCACTTCCCTTTGAGTACCCTGTTCCCTATAAGCAGAAGTTAGGGTTACCCAATAAGAGCTGCTTTATGGCCCTCTTTCGGTCTCTTTTCTGAACCCTGGTCAAGCCCGACCACCAAGCTTCTACTGTCTTCACTACTGGATTTTCCCTATCTCGCTTAAAGTACTTGGCTATATCAGCATACAGCGGGGCCTCTAGGGAGAGTCCTGCCTCCTTCATCATTTGGGTCTCCAACTGGAGCCATTCCGGGATGTAAGCCTCCCCCTGTTCCCCTTTATTCCATCGAGTCATGAGACCCAACTGGCCCGCCACATAATACAAATGGAGGTCCGGCAGCTTAATCCCCCCATACGAAGCGGGTAAGCACAGGGCTTTATATTTTCTCCTGGGAGGTTTAAAATTCCATAAAAAATCTGAAATTAGCTGTTTAACCTTACTAAACCATTTTTTGGGGATATAGTATGGGGCTAGATAAACCGGGTATAGCACTCTTGGCAGTAGATTCATCTTGATCAGCCCAAGTCTTGCCATAAAATTCAGTGACTGCTTATTCCATCTTATTATGTCCCCATTAATTCCTGATAATGTCTCTTCCATATTCACTTCCGCCCCTATCTCAGGGTTTCTAGTGATCCAGATACCCAAATATTTGATCTTATCAGGCATCCATTGGATTTGGAGCTGGGCAAAGTCTGCCTTATATACATAAGGGGTCAGTGGGAGGATTTGGGTTTTAGCTAGATTCAATGCATAGTTAGATACCCTAGCAAAGTGCCCTATTAGCTCCCTTACCCTCTCCAACCCATCTGCCGGGTCCCTCAGGTGTAGAAGCACATCATCAGCAAAAACTGATAATTTTAATTCCCGCCCCAATATCTCAACCCCCCTAACATGTCTATCATTATTAATTATCCTCAGCAAAGGTTCCAAATATATGTTAAATAATATTGGGGAGAAGGGGTACCCTTGCCGGGTCCCATTTTTCAGTTGTATTTCTTGAGACATGTAACCATTGCACAAAACTCTAGCAGAGGGGCCAGCGTACAAGTTTTTTTCCCCTAAGGAGACTTTGGGGAAATCCCATCCTTTCCATTGTGGCAAACAGAAAAGCATGGGAGACCCTATCAAAGGCCTTTTCTGCATCTAAAGATATCAAAGCTAGGGGTACTTTACAGTCTGATGCATAGTGTAAGATATGGTGCAATTTCCTCAGGGCATCATGCGCTCCCCTCCCTGGCATAAAGCCTACTTGTTCCCTACTAATCACCCCCGCTGCATTCCGCCATATTCTGTTGGCTAGAACTTTTGTAAGAATCTTGATGTCCTGGTTCATTAATGCTATCGGCCTGTAACTAGACAATACATTCTTAGGTTTATTTGGTTTCGGAATTAATGTGATATAAGCCTGATAAAGGGAGAGATGATAAACACCCTCTTGCATTGCCTTGTTATAGAATTCTTGGAGGAGAGGCAGCAGAATATGGATATACGTTTGGTAGAACTTGGCTGTAAGGCCATCTGGCCCTAAGCGTTCTACTTGAGTGGTTAACAACCTCAGAATTTCTGTTGCCCCAATAGGGGCCTCCAACTCTGCTGCTTGTGCAGCTTCCAATACCGGCAAGGGTATTCCCTCTAAAAAGGCATTGATTTCCTCGTCCCCCACATTATTTTCAAGCTGATACAGGTCCTTGAAGTACATTGCAAAAGTGTCTGCAAGTTCTTGAGGATCTATTATATATTTCCCTCCCTGGTTGATTGCTGTTATTGTCCTTCTAGCTTCCCATTCCCTGACTCTGGCTGCTAACAGTCGTCCTGGAACATCACCCTTTAGGAGGTATTTAGCATTAATTTTAGCTAACCAAAAGTCTACCTTACTATAAACAATATTTTCTACTTCCCGTCTTAGACTTTTGAGTTCCCGGTCAATTTCTTCCGAAGAACCCTCCAATGGAGCCAAAGAGCTAATAGCCCCCATAATAAACTCCTCTTTTGCCCTTCTGAGTCTGTTATTTCGAGCTGTCCAGTCATGGGCCTTACCCGCAAATAGTACTTTACAAGTTGACCAGGCTAGCTTCTTGTCAGATAGTGTAGGTAGTTGCTGGTGTATGATTTCTATTAGAGCGCCCTCTAAACTATCCTTAGCTACAACATCTGACAGAAGAGCATCGCTCAGCCTCCATCGGAAGGGCCTAGGGGGTCCTGATATCAATTCCCATAATAACACAATTGGGGAAAGGTCAGAGAAAGTTCTGCCCTCTACTGATACTCCCTTTACTCCCAAAAGCACCTCCCTACTAACTAAAAAAAAATCTATCCGAGAATGAGTCTTGTGTACTGCTGAGTAAAAGGTCATCGTGTTATTTCCTATGAAGTGGGACCGTATCGGATCCACCAAGGCAGTGGCCTCTAACAACTTATTCAGGGCCACCTGGGCTTTCGTTAGGGGTCTATTTGTAGCTGGAGACCTGTCCTCTATATTATCCGCAGTTATATTCCAGTCTCCTGCTAAAATAAGAGAGTGTCCCATATAACCAGCTATGTCCCTCTCTATAGAGGCAAAGAATTCTGGATTAGAAGGGGTTGGTCCATATATAGAGGCCATCGAGATGACCCTCCCATATATGAGGCCCGAGATAAATATGGCTCTACCATCCTCTCTTACAGATACCTGTTCTACAGCAAAGGGATACGTCTTTCTGATTAAAATCACCACCCCACCCGAAGCTCTTTCCTTTCCTATGCCAATAACCTGCCCCACCCATAATCACCTCAGACTATTCAATTCTTCAGTCAGTAGATGCGTTTCCTGCAGGGCGGCGATTTGGGCCCCCATTTGATCCAGTTGTCTCAATATTACCATTCTTTTACATCTACCCCTGAGTCCTTTAACATTCCACGAGATTATTTTAACATTTGCCATGAACCTAACCTAGCATTTGCTTTGGGGCATTTAATCTCCAAAATCCAGTCTAGCTCTGCCCGTTTTACTCTCCACCAAGGGAACTCTCTGTCTTCCCATATCCCTATCCCTCCCCCCCTTGCCCCCTGCCCCCGATCCCTAGATCGCCCTCCTCCTATACGTCGGATCCTCGATGAGCTCCCTGCTCTACTGCTCCCCTACCCCTCTACAATCTATCACAGCATTCGAGAGGGCCCTTCTCAAGCCTTGAAATGGTTCCTCTATGTCACGCTTAAGTAATCACCTATAATACTCCAGACCCAATATCAGTTGACCCTGTCTATTGAAACATTAACCCCAACAAAATACATAGCAACCTTATATACCACAAGTATTGCTACTCCAGGTTCTCAACTTTCCAGGGTAACAGTAACGACTAGATCCCTCTCCCCTTCAAAAATCATCCCCCTTAGCAATTTCTCCTTATAACCAGCACTACTAATTCCCCCAACTATTCCCCAGGCCTTCAGTGGCCTTCTTCACCATCGAAATACATTCCAGTCCATTTCTGGTCTGGACTCGAAGAGTATGAATGGTTGAACCCAGAGGGCCTAGCTAAGACACCAAATGCAGGGGGGCGCCACTGGGCCTATCCAGAAACGTTCCAACCAGAAACCTGCAACCCTCTGTTCTCGCTACCAGTTCCCCCGAATATCACTTCTCCTAGTGCTGCTAATGTTAGAGAAATATTATTTTATCCTTTCTTTTTATGTGCTCACCTAAAAGTTCTTATTTCAGATCATTTCTCACACAGCCGTAGTACAAAGATGACATTCCAGTAATGGCCCCCTCCCTTGTCTTGATCAGGTTTTCAAGCCTTCCCACATGCTGTAGCTATACACATAGATTTGGAAACCGAAATTAAGCAGATACCCCACCCTGAACAAGTCCCCAAGAGTCCAAGTTGGTCCACATTACAACTTTTCTTAAACTCTGTTTCGCCTCAGCTCGGTGCTCTAAATAGCTCAGGGAGATCCGCACATAGCCCTTCCAGAGCCTCCTTCGCCGTGAGAAAGCGCTTTTCCCCTGATTGAAGTCGCACCACCAATATAGCAGGGTACAAAAGACGGAACTTGATTCCAGCTAAATATAACTTCTTTTTAATATCTAGATATTCTTTCTGCTTTCCTCTTACAGAAGGTGTCTGATCTTGAAATAACCACAAGGTAGCCCCATTCCATTGCAAAGGCTTCTTCTGTCTCGCTGCAGATAGAACATGCATTTTTTCCTTATAGTTGAGAAAGCGCATGATAATTACCCTCGGTCTTGCTCCTGGTGGGGGAATTTCTCTTAATGCTCTGTGTGCCCTTTCCAGATTATAGGCATCTCCATAAGGTGTGGGGCCAAACATTTTAAGCAGCATTTCTTGAATGTAGGAGATGCAATCTGACCCTTTGGTCTCTCTGGCAACCCTGCAGAATTAAGTTGTTCCTCCTACTTCGACTCTTGGTCTTCAGTTCTCTCCTCCAGTTTTTAATTTGCCTTTTAACCACCACCAGCTCTTGCTCTGCAGTGGAGTTTCCTCTTGAGATGCAAGTCGGGCTTCAACATCGCCCATCCTCTGGGCTAACAATTGCAGCTGGCTTTACTTCAGCAAAGTCCATAACTAGCCCCTTTAAGAGCTGCTTAATTTCCAAGATGTCTCCCCCATTTGGGCTGGCTCCCCCTTCTGTGTTTGCTACATCCTCCTGCTCTTCTGGGGTTGAGAGCTGTGATTTAGGCCGCTTGGAGGCTGGAGCCCTTCCAGCCAAAGATTCAGCCTTCTCGGGGTCCATTTTACTTTAGTATCGCGGTTCGACTTTACCGCCGGCTGCTCACCGTGAATCGAAAGCCAAACAGAGGATCGAGGGTCACCACTCGCCAAAACCACGTCCGGGAGCCTTGTTAAACCTAGAGAACCCCTTCTGCAATAATAAATTAGATTTGCAATGCTACGACAGGTTATTTAAAAACTGAGGGGCCCAGGAGCAGTGCGAGGGACGTCTTACCCGACCAGGCTCATCACGTGATCTCCGGCCAGTCCTCTTCAATATCTTCATCAGTGACATTGCAGATGGACTTGGGGGTAAGGTTTGTCTGTTTGCAGGTGACACCAATATCTGCAACAGAGTAGATGATCCAGATAGGGTGGGCAGAATGAGAAGAGATCTGGATAAACTAGCAAAATGGTCAGAAGAGTGGCAACTGGGATTTAATGCAAAGAAGTGCAAGATCATGCACATAAGGAAGAGAAACCCTGAAGCCACCTATAGGCTGGGAGGGGAGTTGCTGGCAGTCACAAAGGAAGAAAGAGACTTGGGAATCATAATCACTGATGGCCTGAAATCATCCAAGCAAACCTCTAAAGCAGTAGGTAAGGCTAGGGGGATGTGAGGTGTATTAGTAGGGGTATCACAAGTCGTAAGAGGGAGGTAACAATTCCTCTTTACAAGACACTGGTTAGGCCCCATCTGGAGTACTGCGTGCAGTACTGGAGGCCACACCTTCACAAGGACATTAACCAAATTGAGGCAGTCCAGAGAAGGGCAACCAAAATGGTGCAGGGACTGCATCAGAGAACATATGAGGACAGATTAACCGAGCTCAATATGTATACCCTTGAGCAAAGGAGGGAGAGAGGTGATATGATCGAAACATTCAAACACCTTAAGGGCATTAACAAGGTGAAAGAGTCTAACATGTTTAAATATAAGAAAAATAGCAGGACAAGAGGACACAGCATGAGATTAGAGGGAGGCCGATTAAGGGGGAATGTGAGGAAATTCTTTTTCACAGAAAGAGTGGTGGATGCATGGAATGGCCTACCTCAGGAAGTGGTGGCTACGAATACAGTGCAGGGCTTCAAACAGGCATGGGATAGGCATAAGGGAGCAATACAGATGAGTACGAATAGATAGGCCACTGACAGAGCAAAGGCCGATGGCACATTTATAAGGTACAAAAAGAAATGGGCAGACTGGATGGGCCTTGAGGTCCTTATCTGCCATCAACCTCTATGTTTCTATGTTTCCCCAGTCCCACGCATCTTAATTTTTACCACTAACTTGGGACTGCCACCTTACATTCTCTTCTGTTCTCCCTTTAATATGGTCTATTAGTAAGTAAAAGAAACGAGACATTTTGGATTCAGCTGGACATGAGTTAAAACATTTCTCACGATTTCATTTGTGTTTCTTATTCCATCTCCAGTGAAGTGTCTTTGTAAAATTGGCAATAAATCATTGTAAAAATCAGTACCCA
This sequence comes from Neoceratodus forsteri, assembly GCA_016271365.2. Taxonomy (NCBI): domain Eukaryota; kingdom Metazoa; phylum Chordata; order Ceratodontiformes; family Ceratodontidae; genus Neoceratodus; species Neoceratodus forsteri. The sequence goes on from CM028134.1 coordinate 40,256,163, forward strand.
AACTAGGAATGTAATACGTTTGCTCCAGATTAATAAAGACTATGAAATCACATAAGGCATGTAAATCATCTGAGTGCTTCTTGGACTAGACTTTTGCTTGGATATGAAGAGAAAGCCATATTCCTAACAATACTGGGATCAGAGTCAACGGATTTATTATTAGTATTGCTGTACTGCCCCGTCCTGACTTTTTGTTATGACTGAGTTGCTCAAGGATTGGTGACATGGTTTCTATGGTCAAGCAAGGCCAATAGTAATGCAAAACCTTAGTGAGGGGGACAGTAGGAAAACATTACTGTTGGTGATCTCATTATTTTCTGTGCCGCAGTTAATTAGTCATTCATAAAAAGGATAGCAAGGTTATATTGGGAATATCTGCACTAAGGCATAATAAAGGCACAAGTGAGGTTGTTTCAGCTTTCTGCTTGAAAGCTGCTCAAACAGTCTCATTTTAATGGCTACTAATTATGACTGTGTGGCTACAGTACCATCTACTCAATTTCATAGTTTAATACTATGAACTAGTTATGGCTCTGGATCAGACAGCGCACTGTGTGACACAATATCTGTGCATAATGGATCCCATATCTTTAGTTAATGCACTATCTGAGCCTTCGAGTATCCTGCTGATCAGATAACGCCCTGTCTGTACAACCTGACTATTCATCTAGTAGCACAGGGCAATATATTAAAACAAGAAACATCAGGAAACTGTTCTTGCATTCAGTTGAACTGAGGCTCAGTGAATAACAACATTGCTCACACCTATCAATTATTATTTTCTTCCCTTCTCCAAGCTGACTGAAGAAGAATTAATGTTTTCCTGTATGTGATAGCTATTAGCCTGCTCATAAGAATCAGTTCCTAAATAACATTACCTTACTGGTGCTGTCCCCAGCCATGTACCAATGCTTAACTAGTGCTGTCCCCAGCCATGTACCAATGCTTAACTAGTGCTGTCCCCAGCTATGTACCAGTGCTTAACTAGTGCGGTCCCCAGCTATGTACCAATGCTTAACTAGTGCTGTCCCCAGCTACGTACCAATGCTTAACTAGTGCTGTCCCCAGCCACGTATACTGCTTAACTACTGCTGTCCCCAGCTTTGTACCAATGCTTAACTAGTGCTGTCCCCAGCCATGTACACTACTTAACTAGTACTGTCCCCAGCCATGTACACTACTTAACTAGTGCTGTCCCCAGCCATGTACCAAAGCTTAACTACTGCTGTCCCCAGTCATGTATACTGCTTAACTACTGCTGTCCCCAGCTATGTGCCAATGCTTAACTACTGCTGTTCCCAGCTATGTACCAATGCTTAACTACTGCTGTCCCCAGCTATGTACCAATGCTTAACTACTGCTGTCCCCAGCCATGTACCAATGCTTAACTACTGCAATCCCCAGCTATGTACCAATGCTTAACTAGTGCTGTCCCCAGGCATGTACCAATGCTTAACTAGTGCTGTCCCCAGCCATGTACCAATGCTTAACTATTGCTGTGCCCAGCCATGTACCAATGCTTAACTACTGCAATCCCCAGCTATCTACCAATGCTTAACTAGTGCTGTCCTCAGCCATGTACCAATGCTTAACTAGTGCTGTCCCCAGCTATGTACCAATGCTTAACTAGTGTTGTCCCCTGCCATGTACCAATGCCTAACTACTGCAATCCCCAGCCATGTACCAATGCTTAACTAGTGCTGTCCCCAGCCATGTACCAATGCTTAACTAGTGCTGTCCCCAGCCATTTACCAATGCTTAACTACTGCAATCCCCAGCTATGTACCAATGCATAACTAGTGCTGTCCCCAGCCATGTACCAATGCTTAACTAGTGCTGTCCCCAGCCATGTACCAATGCTTAACTAGTGCTGTCCCCAGCCATGTACCAATGCTTAACCAGTGCTCTCCCCAGCCATGTACACTGCTTAACTACTGCTGTCCCCAGCTATGTACCATTGCTTAACTAGTGCTGTCCCTAGCCCATGTACACTGCCTATCTGCTGTTGTTCTCTGTCATGTGCCACTGTGTAAGTGTTGCTGTCTCAGGCATGCATCACTGTGTAAGTGTTGCTGCCCCAGCCATGTACCACTGTGTAACTGGTGCTGTCCCAGCCATGTAACACTGTATACCTTTTGCTGTCCCAGCCATGTACCACAGTGTACTATGACTACTGCTGTCCAACCCATTTACCACAGTGAACTGTAACTGCTGCTGTCCCAGCCATGTACCACAGTGTACTGTAACTGTTGCTGGCCCAGCCATTTACCACAGTGTAACTGTTGCTGTCCCAGCCATTTACCATTGTTTAACTGGTGCTGTTCCCAGCCATGTACCATAGTATACTGTAACTGCTGCTGCTGCCCCACCCTTGTACCACATTGAACTGTAACTACTGCTGTCCCAGCCATGTACCACAGTGTACTGTAACTGCTGCTGTCCCTGCAGGTACCACAGTGTAACTGTTCCTGTCCCAGCCATGTACCACAGTGTACTGTAATTGCTTCTGTACCAGCCATGTACCACAGTGTAACTGTTGCTGTCCCAGCCATGTACCACTGTGTAACTGGTGCTGTTCCCAGCCATGTACGACAGTGTACTGTAACTGCTGCTATCCCACCCATATCCCACAGTGTAGTGTAACTGCTGCTGTCCCAGCCATGTACCACAGTGTAACTGTTGCTGTCCCAGCCACGCACCACTGTGTAACTGTTGCTGTCCCAGCCATGTACCACACTGTAATTGTTGCTGTCCCAGCAATGTACCACTGTGAAACTGGTGCTGTTCCCAGCCATCTACCACAGTGTACTGTAACTGCTGCTGTCCCACCCATATCCCACAGTGTACTGTAATTGCTGCACCCCAGCCATGTACCACTGTGTAACTGTTGCTGTCCCAGCCATGTATCACAGTGTACTGTAACTACTGTTGTCCCAGACATGTATCACAGTGTAACTGTTGCTGACCCAGCCATGTACCACTGTGTAACTGTTGCTATCCCAGCCATGTACCACAGTGTACTGTAACTGCTGCTGTCCCAGCCATGTACCACTGTGTAACTGGTGCTGTCCCAGCCATCTACCACCATGTAACTGGTGCTGTTCCCAGTCATTTACTAGAGTATACTGTAACTACTGCTGTCCCACTCATGTACTACAGTGTACTGTAACTGCTACTGTCCCACCCATGTACTACAGTGTACTGTAATTGCTGCTATTCCAGCCATGTACCAGTGTACTGTAACTGCTACTGTCCCAGCCATGTACCACTGTGTAACTGTTGCTGTCCCAGCCATGTATCACAGTGTACTGTAACTACTGCTGCCCCAGCCATGTACCGCAGTGTAACTGTTGATGTCCCAGCTATATACCACTGTGTAACTGTTGCTGTCCCAGCCATGTACCACAGTGTACTGTAACTGCTGCTGTCCCAGCCATGTACCACTGCAAAACTGCTGTTTTCCCAGCCATGAACCACAGTGTGTTGTAAGTACTGCAGTCCCAGCCATGTGCCACAGTGTACTGTAACAGATGCTGTCCCAGCCATGTACTGCCCTCTACCTGCTGTTGTCCCAGCCATGAACCACAGTGTGCTGTAACTACTGCAGCCCCAGACATGTGCCACAGTGTACTGTAACAGATGCTGTCCCAGCCATGTACTGCCCTCTACCTGCTGCTGTCCCAGCCATGTACCACAGTGTACTGTAACTACTGCTGCCCCAGCCATATACCACAGTGTACTATAACTGCAGCTGTCCTGGCCATGTACTACTGTGTACTTGCTGCTGTCCCAGCCATGTACCAAGGTATACTGTAACTGCTGCTCTGCCAGTCATGTACCACAGTATAGTGTAACTGCTGCTGTCCCAGCCATGTACCACTGTGTACGGTAACTCCTGCTGTCTCAGCCATATACCTCAGTGTACTGTAACTGCTGCTCTCCCAGCTATGTACCACTGTGTACCTGCTAGTGTCCCAGCCATGTACTACCATGTAGTATAGCTGCTGGAGTCCCAGCCGTGTACCACTGTATAACTGCTGTTGTCCCCAGTCATGTTCCACAGTGTATTGTAACTGCTGGTGTCCCTGTTATGTGCCACAGTGTACTGTAGCCACAGTTGTCTGAGCCATGTACCACAGTGTACTGTAACTGTTGCTGTCCAAGCCATGTTCCACAGTGTACTGTATCTGCTGCTCTCTCAACCATGTACCTTGGTGTACTGTAACTGCTGGTGTCCCAGTCCATGTAGCACAGTGTACTGTAACTCCTGCTGCTCAAGCCATGTACTGCAGTCTACTGTAACTGCTGGTGACCTAGCCATGTGCCACAGTATGCTGTAACTGCTGCTGTCCCAGCCGTTTACCACAGTGTACTGTAACTGCTGGTGTCCCAGCCATGTACCATGATGTAATTACTTCTATCCCAGCCATGTACCACATTGTAACTGTTGCTGTCCCTACCATGCACCACTGTGTAACTGCTGCTGTTCCAGCCATGTACCACAGTGTACTGTAACTGCTGCTGTCTCAGCCATATACCACAGTGTACTGTATCTGCTGCTCTCTCAGCCATGTACCTTGGTGTACTGTAACTGCTGGTGTCCCAGTCATGTAGCACAGTGTACTGTAACTCCTGCTGCTTGAGCCATGTACTACAGTCTACTGTAACTGCTGGTGACCTAGTCATGTGCCACAGTGTGCTGTAACTGCTGCTGTCCCAGCCATTTACCACAGTGTACTGTAATTGATGCTGTCCCAGCCAGGTACCACAATGCACTGTAATTACTTCTATCCCAGCCATGTACCACATTGTAACTGTTGCTGTCCCAGCCATGCACCACTGTGTAACTGGTACTGTTACCAGCCATGTACCACAGTGTACTGTAACTGCTGCTGTCCCACCCATGTACCACAATGTAAGTGTTGCTGTTGCAGGTAAGTACCACAGCGTAAGTGTTGCTGTTGCTGCCATGTACCACAGTGTAAGTGTTGCTGTTCAAGCCATGTACCACTGTGGCACTGTTGCTGTCCCACCCATGTACCATAGTGTACTGTAACTGCTGCTATCCCAGCCATGTACCACAGTGTAACTGTTATTGTCCCAGCCATGTACCACTGTGTAACTGTTGCCATCTCAGCCATGTACCACAGTGTAACAGTTGCTGTCCCAGCCATGTACAGTACCACAGTGTAACTTTTGCTGTCTCAGCCATGTACCACTGTTCAACTGGTGCCGTCCCAGCCATGTACCACAGTGTAACTGTTGCTGTCCCAGCCATGTACCACAGTGTAACTGTTGCTGTCCCAGCCATGTACCACAGTGTACTGTAACTGCTGCTGTCCCAGCCATGTACCACAGTGTAACTGTTGCTGTCCCAGCCATGTACCACCGTATAACTGTTGCTGTCCCAGCCATGTACCACTGTTCAACTGGTACTATCCTAGCCATGTACCACAGTGTACTGTAACTACTGCTGTCCCACCCATGTACCACAGTGTAACTGTAACTGTTGCTGTCCCAGCCATGTACCACTGTGTAACTGGTGCTGTCCCAGCCATGTACCACAGTGTAAGTGTTGCTGTTGCAGCCATGTACCACAGTATAAGTGTTGCTATTCCAGCCATGTACCACTGTGTAACTGTTGCTGTCCCTCCCATGTACCACAGTGTACTGTAACTGCTGCTGTCCCAGCCATGTACCACAGTGTAACTGTTGCTGTCCCAGCCATGTACCACCGTATAACTGTTGCTGTCCCAGCCATGTACCACTGTTCAACTGGTACTATCCTAGCCATGTACCACAGTGTACTGTAACTACTGCTGTCCCACCCATGTACCACAGTGTAACTGTAACTGTTGCTGTCCCAGCCATGTACCGCTGTGTAACTGGTGCTGTTCCCAGCCATGTACCAATGTGTAACTGTTGCTGTTCTGGCCATGTACCTCTATTCAACTGGTGCTGTCCCTTACTCATTTAAAGTCTGTGCTTGAGCAAGGATTGAGAAGCGAATTTTATGTTTCTTTTATGCTTGGGAGATGTCTGGTTCTCTTATTAGCTGGCTTGGAGCCCTCGCTAGTTTCTTGCCCATTGATTGGTGACTGCACCTTAATTAAAGAAAGCCTGTTTAGGCAGTGTACCTTATTTCAGGCATATACGTTTTGGAATAGGGACCCAGTTGGTGGGTGATTTACCCTGTTGATTAGTAGCTGGGCAACTTCGTAACAGGGACCTGCTATGAAAACCAAAAGCCCCCAGTCCTATTGGAGATTGCGATAAAATAAATAAGTGGCCAATTCAGGCAGAAAGAATATTATATTTGTAAAATTTGCCATGGTGGGGGGGGGGGGGATGCACTGAATTCTTTGTTTTAACCCTTGGCATGTACCATTGTTAATCTGGTACTGTCCCCAGCTTTGTACCACAGTTTTACTGGTGCTTTCCCTCAACCATATAATACTGAGTAACTACTGCTGTCCCCAAACAGGTTCCACTGTGTAACTGGTGCTCTCCTAAACCATGCACCACTGAGTAACTGGCGCTGTCCTATGCCATGGTCCACTGCTTAACTGGTGCTGCTTCCTGCTATCCACTGTTGTAGAAATGCAGCTGCCTGCTATGTACCACGGTGTAAACGGTGCTGTCCCAAACCATGTACCATTCTGTAACTGGTGCTGTCCCAACCATATACCATTGTATAGTTGGTGTTGTCCCCAACCATACGCCACAGTGTAACTGGTACTGTCCCCAGCCAAGTACCATACGGTAACTGGTGCTCTGCCAGCAATGTACCAGTGTGTAACTGGTGCTGTCCCAGTAATGTACCACTGCTGGAAAGGAGCTGTCCCCAGACATATACCACTGCTTAAGTGGTGCTATCCACAGCCATGTACCACTGTGTACCTGCAACTGTCCCAGACATGTGCCACAGTGTACTTTAACTGCTGCTGTCCCAGCCATGTAGCACAGTGTACTGAAACTGCTACTGTCCCAGTCATGTACCACAGTGTACTGTTACTGCTGTTGACCCAGCCATGTATCACTGCATAACTGCTGCTGTCCCCAGTCATGTACCACAGTGTACTGTAACTGCTGGTGTCCAAGTCATGTACCACACTGTACTGTAACTGCTGCTGTCCCAGCCATGTTACACAGCGTACTGTAACTGTTGGTGTCCCAGCCATGTACAAAAGTGTACTATAACTACTGCTGTCCCAATCATGTTCCACAGTGTACTTTAACTGCTGCTGTCCCAGCCATGTAGCACAGTGTACTGAAACTGCTACTGTCCCAGTCATGTACCACAGTGTACTGTTACTGCTGCTGACCCAGCCATGTATCACTGCGTAACTGCTGCTGTCCCCAGTCATGTACCACAGTGTACTGTAACTGCTGGTGTCACAGCCATGTACCACAGTATACTGTAACTGCTGCTGTCCCACCATATACCTTTATGTACCTGCTGTTGTCCCAGCCTTGTACCACCGTATGCCTGCTGGTATCCCACCCATGTACCACAGAATACTGCAACTACTGCTGTTCTAGCCATTTATCACAGTGTACTGTGACTGCTGCTGTCCCAGCCATGTACCACTGTGTTCCTATTACTGTTCTAGCCATGTACCAGAGTGTACTGTAACTACTGCTGCCCAGCCATGTACCACAGATTGCTGTTACTGCTGCTGTCCCGGTCATGTACTACTGTGTACCTGCTGCCGACCTAGCCATGTACCATAATGTACCGTAACTACTGTAGTCCCAGCCATGTACCACAGTGTACTGTAACTGCTTCTGTACCAGCCATTTACCACAGTGTACTATAACTGCTGCTGTCCCATCCATGTACCACAGTGTATCAGTGTACTGTAAGTGTTGCTTTCCCAGCCATGTTACACTGTGTTCCTGCTGGTGTCACAGAAATGTATCACAGTGTACTGTAACTACTGCTGTCCCAGCCATGAACCAAAGTGCACTGCAACTGTTGCTGTCCCAGCCATGTACCACTGTGTACCTGCTGCTGTCCCAGACATGTACCACAGTGTACTGTAACTGCTGCTGTCTGAGACATGTACCACTGTGTATCTGCTGCTGTCCCAGCCATGATCCACAGAGTACTGTAACTACGGCTGTCCAGCCATGTACCACAGTGTACTGTAACAGCTCCTATCCCAGCCATGTACCACTGTGTACTTACTGCTGTCCCAGCCATGTGACAAGATATACTGTAATTACTGCTGCGCCAGTCATGTATCACAGTGTACTGTAACTGGTCCTGTCTCAGCCATGTACCACAGTGTATTGTAACTCCTGCTGACCCAGCCATATATCACAGTGTACTGTAACTGCTGGTGTTCCAGCCATGTACCACAGTGTACATGCTGCTGTCCCAGCCATGTACCACAGTGTACTGTAACTGCTGATGACCCAGCCATGTACTACTCTGTACTTGCTGCTGTTCCAGCCATGTACCACTGTGTGCTTTTACTGCAGCTGTCCCAGCCATGTACTATTGTGTACATGCTACTGACCCAGCAATGTACCACAGCGTACCATAACTGCTGCAGTCCCAGCCGTGTACCACAGTGTGCTGTAACTGCTGCTGACCCAGCCATGAACCAGAGTGTATGGCAACTGCTGCTATCCGTGCAATGTACAACAGTGTACAAGTATAATTTAAGTGCCACTCTCCCAGCCATGTTACTATGTGTACCAGCTGGTGGCCTAGCCATGTACCACAGTGTACTGTAACCATAGCTGTCCCAGCCCTGTAACAGAGTGTACTGTAACTGTTGCTGTCCCAGCCATGTACTACAGTATGCCGTAACTACTGCTGTCCCAGTCATGTACCACAGTGTACTGTAACTACTGCTCTCCCAGCCATATACCGCAGTGTACTGTAACTGCTCCTGTCCCAGGGATATACTACTCTGTACTTGCTGCTGTTGCAGTCGTGTACCACAGTGTATTATAACTGCAGCTGTGAAGGCCATGTACTGCTGTGTACATACTGCAGTCCCAGCCATGTACCACAGTTTACTGTAACTGCTGCTGTCCTATCCATGTACCACAGTGTACTGCAACTGCTGCTATCCCAGCCATGTACAACAGTGTACCAGTGTACTGTAAGTTCTGCTGTCACAGCCATGTAGCACTGTGTACCAGCTGGTGCCCCAGCCATATCACAGTGTACTATAACTACTGTTGTGCCAGTCATGTACCATTAGTACTGCAACGGCTGGTGTCTCAGATATGTACCACAGTGTACTGTAACTGCTGCTCTTCCAGCCATATTCCACAGAGTACTGTAACTGCTGCTGTCCCACCCATGTACCAGTGTGCACCTGCTGCTGTCCCAGCCATGTACCAAAGTGTACTGTGACTGCTGGAGTCCCAGCAGTTTACCACTGTATAACTGCTGTTGTCCCCAGTCATGTACCACAGTGTACTGTAACTTCCGGTGTCCCAGTCATGTACCACAGTGCACTGTAACCGCTACTGTCCCAACCATGAACCACTGTGTACTGTAACTAATGCTGTCCCAACCATATAACACAGTGTATTGTAACTGCTGCTGTCTCAGCCCCGTACCATGGTGTACTATAACTGCTGGTGTCCCAGCTATGTAACACAGTGTACTGCAACTGCTGCTATCCCAGCCATGTACAACAGTGTGCCAGTGTACTGTAAGTGCTGCTGTCACAGCCATGTAGCACTGTGTACCAGCTGGTGCCCCAGCCATATATCACAGTGTACTATAACTACTGCTGTGCCAGTCATGTACCACAGTGTACTGCAACGGCTGGTGTCTCAGATATGTACCACAGTGTACTGTAACTGCTGCTCTTCCAGCCATATTCCACAGAGTACTGTAACTGCTGCTGTCCCACTCATGTACCAGTGTGCACCTGCTGCTGTCCCAGCCATGTACCAAAGTGTACTGTGACTGCTGGAGTCCCAGCAGTTTACCACTGTATAACTGCTGTTGTCCTCAGTCATGTACCACAGTGTACTGTAACTTCGGGTGTCCTAGTCATGTACCACAGTGCACTGTAACCGCTACTGTCCCAACCATGAACCACTGTGTACTGTAACTAATGCTGTCCCAACCATATAACACAGTGTATTGTAACTGCTGCTGTCTTAGCCCTGTACCATGGTGTACTATAACTGCTGGTGTCCCAGCTATGTAACACAGTGTACTGTAACTACTGCGGTCCCAGCTATGAACCACAATATATTGTAACTGTTGGTGTCCCAGACATATACCACAGTGTGCCCTAACTGCTGCTGTCCCAGCCATGTACCACAATGAACCGTAACTGCTGTAGACCAACCATATACCACAGTGTACTGTAACTGCTGCTGTACCAACCATTTACCATAGTGTACTGTAAGTGCTGCTGTCCCAGTCATGTACCACTGTGTACCTGTTTGTGTCACAGAAATGTATCACAGTGTGTACTGTAACTTCGGCTGTCCCAGCCATGTACCACAGTGTACTGTAACTTTTGCTGTCCCAGCTATGTACTACTCTGTACTTGCTGCTGTTCCAGCCATGTGCCACAGTGTACTGAAACTACTGCTGCCCAGTCATCTACCATAGTGTACTGTAACTGCAGCTGTCCCGGCCATGTACTACTGTGTACATGCTGCTGTCCCTGCCATGTACCACAGTGTACTGCAACTGCCGCTATCCCAGCAGGTACAACAATGTACCAGTTTACTGTAAGTACTGCTGTCCCAGCCACGTAACACTGGGTATCAGCTGGTATCCCAGCCATGTATCACAGTATACTGTAACTAATGCTGCCCCAGCCATGTACCCAGTGTTCTGTAACTGCTGCTGTCCCAGCCATGTACTATTGTGTAGCTGCTGCTGCTGTCCCAGCCATGTACAGCTGTGTAATGTAACTGCTGCTGTCCCAGCCATATATCACAGTGTACTGTAACTACTGTTGTCCCAGCCATGTATCACAGTGTAACTGTTGCTGACCCAGCCGTGTACCACTGTGTACCTGTTGCTATCGCAGTCATGTACCACAGTGTACTGTAACTGCTGCTGTCCCAGCCATGTACCACTGTGTAACTGGTGCTGTCCCAGCCATCTACCACTATGTAACTCGTGCTGTTCCCAGTCATTTACTAGAGTATACTTTAACTGCTGCTGTCCCACTCATGTACCACAGTGTACTGTAATTGCTGCTATTTCAGTCAGGTACTGCAATGTAACTGTTGATGTCCCAGCCATATACCACTGTGTAACTGTTGCTCTCCCAGCCATGTACCACAGTGTACTGTAACTGCAGCTGTCCCAGCCATGTACCACAGTGTTCTGTAACTGCTGCTGTCCCAGCCATGTACCACAGTGTACTGTAACTGCTGCTGTCCCAGCCATGTACCTCAGTGTATCAGTGTACTGTAAGTGCTGCTGTCCCAGCCATGTACCACTGTTTACCTGCTTGTGTCACAGAAATGTATCACAGTGTACTGTAACTTCAGCTGTCCCAGCCATGTACCACAGTGTACTGTAACTTTTGCTGTCCCAGCTATGTACTACTCTGTACTTGCTGCTGTTCCAGCCATGTACCACAGTGTACTGAAACTACTGCTGCCCAATCATCTACCACAGTGTACTGTAACTGCAGCTGTCCCTGCCATGTACCACAGTGTACTGCAACTGCTGCTATCCCAGCAGGTACAACAATGTACCAGTTTACTGTAGGTGCTGCTGTCCCAGCTACGTAACACTGGGTATCAGCTGGTATCCCAACCATGTACCGCAGTATACTGTAACTAATGCTGCCCCAGCCATGTACCAAGGTGTTCTGTAACTGCTGCTGTCCCAGCCAGGTACTATTGTGTAGCTGCTGCTGCTGTCCTAGCCATGTACAGTTGTGTAGTGTAACTGCTGCTGTCTCTGTCATGTACCTCTGTGTACCTGCTGCTGTCCCAGCCATGAACCACAGTGTACTGTAGCTGCTGCTGTCCCAGCCATGAACCACTGAGTACTGTAACTACAGCTGTCCCAGCCATGTACCACAATGTACTGTTACTGATGTAGTACAAGCCATGTACCACAGTGTACTGTTACTGCTGCTGTACCAGCATTTACCACAGTGCACTGTAACTGCTGCTGTCCCAGTCATGTACCACAATGTACCATTACTGCTGTAGTACCAGCCGTGTACCACAGTGTACTGTTACTGCAGCTGTACCAACCATTCACCACAGTGTACTACAACTGCTGCTATCCCAGCCATGTACCACTGTGTACCTGCTACTGTTCCTGCCATGTACCACTGTGTACTGTAACTGCTGCTGTCCCAGCCATGTACCACAGTATATCAGTGTACTGTAAGTGCTGCTGTCCCAGCCATGTACCACTGTGTACCTGCTACTGTTCCAGCCATGTACCACTCTGTACTGTAACTGCTGCTGTCCCAGCAATACACCACTGTGTACTGTAACTGCTGCTGTCCCTGCCATATTCCACATTTTAGTGTAACTGCTGTTCCAGTTATGTACCACTGTGTACTGTAACTGCTGCTGTCCCAGTCATACACCACTGTGTACTGTAACTGCTGCTGTCCCTGCCATATTCCACAGTGTAGTGTAACTGCTGTTCCAGCCATGTACCACTGTGTACATGCTGCTGTCCCAGCCATGTACCAAAGTGCAATGTAGCTACTGCTGTCCCAGTCATGTGACACAGTATACTGTAACTGCTGCTGTCCCAGCCATGTACTACTCTGTACTTGCTGCTGTTCCAGCCATGTACCACAGTGTACTGAAACTACTGCTGCCCAGCCATCTACCACAGTGTACTGTAACTGCAGCTGTCCCGGCCATGTACTACTGTGTACATGCTGCTGTTCCTGCCATGTACCACAGTGTACTGTAACTGCAGCTGTCCCACCATGTACTACTATGTACATGCTGCTGTTCCTGCCATGTACCTGTACCACAGTGTACTGCAACTGCCGCTGTCCCTGCCAGATACAGCAATGTACCAGTTTACTGTAAGTGCTGCTGTCCCAGCCACGTAACACTGGGTACCAGCTGGTATCCCAGCCATGTATCACAGTATACTGTAACTAATGCTGCCCCAGCCATGTACCACAGTGTTCTGTAACTGCTGCTGCCCCAGCCATGTACTAGTGTGTAGCTGCTGCTGCTGGCCCAGCCATGTACAGCTGTGCAGTGTAACTGCTGCTGTCTCTGTCATGTACCACTGCGTACCTTCTGCTGTCCCAGCCATGAACCACAGTGTACAGTAACTAATGCTGTCCCAGCCATGTACCACAGTGCACAGTAACTGCTACTGTCCATGCCATATGCCACAGTGTACTGTAACTGCTTCTGTCCCATCCATGTACCACAGTGTACTCTAACTGCTGCTGTCCCAGCCGTGTACCACTGTGTTCTTGCTCTGTCCCAGCCATGTGCCACAGTGTACTGTAACTGCTGCTGTCCCAGTCATGTACCACAGTGTACTGTAACTGCTGCTGTCCCAGTCATGTACCACAGTTTACTTTAACTGCTGCTGTGCCAGCCATGTACCACTGTACCTGCTGCTGTCCCAGCCATGTACCACCATGTACTATAAGAACTGCTGCATCAGTCATGTACCACATTGTACTGTAATTGCTGCTGTCCCAGCCATGTACTACTGTGTACCTGCTGCTGCCCCAGCCAAGTACCACAGTGCACCGTGACTGCTGCTGTCCCAGCCAAGTACCACAGTGTACTGTACCTACGATGTACCACTGTGTAGTGTAATTACTTCTGTTCCTGCCATGTACCACAGTGTTCTGTAACTGCTGCTGTCCCAGCCATGTACCACTGTATAAATGAAAGGCTTTGCCTGAAGTTCAGTTGCCAAACAGCCAGCCACTCCCACTTCCTGAGCTGTATAAGCAGCAGTTCCTGTAATTCTCTCTGTGAAGCATTTTTTCTTTGCAGCCGGAGGTTATGTTGGTTTGTCCTCTGAGCTGGCTGGGGCGTACCCCCCCCCCGCCTGCTGTTTATGTGCGTCTCTGCTGGACTTCGGTGTCTGTTTTCTTGCTTCTGGTTTGTATTCCTCTGGCTGTGTGCTTCCCTGTGTGTTTTGTTTCTTTTTCTTGGGCCTTTCCCTGTTCTGTTTTGCTGTGTTTTGGTTTAGTCTTTTTGGGGGCTTTTATTTTCTAAACTCCTAACATGCTGTTACTACAGAGCTCATACTGCTGGCCTTCAGTTGCAACTCTCAAATTACTTGCACTGCTACTGCAAACCTACTCGGAGCTCATGCTACTGCTTTCAGTTACCTACAATTGCAGCCACTGCTGTTTACTTTAATTACTATTGTACCCAGTGCCTGTGTTTTAACACTGTGCTCACCACGGTCAAACTACTGCAATGCTACTGCATTCGTTACCTGTGTATTTCAGCTCAACCATAGCTGCTCCTTTATTTGTACTTACAACTAAGTGTACTCATTTGTTTACTACTGCTGTGCAGGCCTACTTGCTTCCTGCTGCTGCATTGTTTACATCCATTCCTATTGTACTTTGTTTACTCTGAGGTTAGTTGAAGCTCCTGCTGAGGCTATTAAATTAGCTTTTATATCTGCATGTGGTACTCAGCCTTTCATTGCTTCCTTGTTTGTCCTATGGCAGGGACTGGGAGGTGTTTTGGGGGGTTGTGGCCTATGTGGTTAACTAATTTTGTTCTAAATCCTGTCTTCGCCACTGAAAATCCTTAGCGTTTGTCACCTTGATTTGGCTATTCATGTCTAGCTGGCTTGCCCCTAATTCAGTGCTGTTTACTTCCTATACAGTTGTTATGCAGGTTCACATATTATTACTACTTCTTGCTGACCTATCAGGTTCACACTTGCTTATGCAAACCATTGCTTCACATCTACTGCCATCCCCTTGGCTTCAGCCTGGGATTCTATTGTTCTCGATATGCATTCGACTTTGCAAGGTCTCAGCAGTCAATGCTCATTATGATCTCAGCATGCTGTGCTCATTCAGCTCACCTGCTTTCAGCTCTCAATCAATTCTAGGGTATGCAGGCCATTCTATTCTGGTGCAGGGTTCCTGCAACTGACCGTCTCGTTCTGCATTTAGTCTGCGTCATCGAGCGTGTCCAACTTGGGGTGGGATCCTTTTCACCTAGCCCATAGCTGGGAATGTCCTTGCCCCTGGCTTGGCTTTAGCTGCCTGCTACATGACAGCAGCTCCTGGTTTAGAATTTAAGACTATCGGTGAATGGTGGTTACGACGATCTCCTTTGGCTCTAGTGTTCCACTATAAAGGTTGGCCATTGACTTTAGTGGTTTCCCTAGCAAGGCACCTTCGCCGCATTCTCCCCATGACTGCCTCTGGTTCACCTGGTTTGATTTAGGGTTGGTAGGCCAGGTGAGTGCCTCAACAGATGTTGTTCTCCTCCTGCACCTTGGATGCACATATTGTTGCAGAGTTTTCTCTCAACCTTCCATGACGTTCTCACTAGAGAGTTTGAGTGAGAGCCTCCATCCAAACTGGAATATTTTCCACCTCCCTTTAATTGGGTTTTCCAAATTGCAGCTGCAGAGCCGTCACTAAATAAATGTTCCCAAGCCTGGAGGAAAGGCGACCTAGGCCTTGGATCCTCAGAGATTTCCTCCTCATAGGGTTTTTTTCTCTCTCCGTTGCCTCAAGTCATAACTCTTAGCATGGTTGTTTTCCCTAGTCTCTTTAGGCAGGTTCCATTGTTGGATGGAGGTGGAGGATGTCCTGCCGTTCCCTCTCTCCTTAGGGTATCCCCTTCTCTCAATGCAAGCCATCAGTATCATGCTACGCAAACCTGGGCTGTTACTACAACAACTGAGCATGTCATTGAACTATCAAACTGCTTATGCTTCTCTACTACTACATTACAGTTTACTGCTTCCACGTCACTGTTACTGCACGCATTGTGCTTCATGTTGCCTCCTTTTGGGTATGATACTACATTTTTGGTGGGGATTCCTAAGGTACCTTTAGCCACGGGCAATGTCCTGTGACACCTCTAGGGGTGGAACCCTCTCCGAGAGTTCCTTGCCGTTGTACCACTACAGGGTGGTAATTCCTCTGGAATAGAGAGTGCGAACGGCCAAAACCAAACTAACACAGTTGCACAAGCATAACACTATGCTGGCTGTGTAGGTCAGTGAACTGCTGTTGTCCCCAGTCAAGTACCAGTGCTTTACTGGTGTTATCCCCAGTCATGTGCCACTGCTTTACTGGTGGCATCCCCAGTCATGTACCACAGTTTAAATGATACTCTGCCCAGCCATGTACCATTGTGTGACTGGTGCTGTCCCTGCCATGTAACACAGTGTACTGTGACTGCTGCTGTCCAGCTATGTACTACTGTGTACCTGTTGCTGTCCCAGCCAGGTACCACAGTGTACCGTGACTGCTGCTGTCCCAGGTAAGTACCACAGTGTACTGTAACTCCTGCTGTCCCAGCCGTGTACCAGTGTACTGTAAGTGCTGCTGTCCCAGCCATGTACCACAGTGTACTGCAACTGATGCTGTCTCAGTCATGTACCACTTTGTACCTGCTGCTATACCATTATGTACTATAAGTACTGCTGCCCCAGTTATGCACCACAGTGTACTGTAACTCCTGCTGTCCTCGCCATGTACCACAGTGTACTGTAACTACTTCTGCTCCTGCTATGTACCACAGTGTTCTGTAACTGCTGCTGTCCCAGCCATGTACCACAGTGTTCTGTAACTGCTGCTGTCCCAGCCATGTACCACAGTGTTCTGTAACTGCTGTTTTCCCAGTCATGTACCACTGTATAATTGCTGTTGTCCCCAGTTATGTACCACTGCTTTACCATTGCCATCCCCAGTCATGTGCCACTGCTTCACTGATGGCATCCCCAGTCATGTACCACTGCTTTACTGGTGGCATCCCCAGTCATGTACCACAGTTTAAATGGTACTCTGCCCAGCCATGTACCACTGTGTAACTGGTGCTGTCACCAACCATGTTTCACAGTTTTACTGGTGCTGGTCCACACCATGTTCTGCTGCTTAACTGAGGCTGTCCCCAGCTATGTACCACTGTGTATGTGGTGCTGTCCCCAACTATGTACCACTGTGTACGTGGTGCTGTCCCCAGCTATGTACCACAGATCAACTGGTGCTGACCACAGGCATACACCACAGCTTTACTATTGCTGTCCACAGCTATGTATCGCTATGTAACTGCTGCTGTCTCCAGCCATGTACCACATCTTAACTGGTGCTTTCCCCAGCTACGAGCTACAGTTTAACTGGTGCTTTCCCCAGCTATGTACCGCTGTTTATCTGGAGCTAAACTCAGCCATGCACCACTGTATAACTGGTGGTGGCCCCAGCCAATCACCACTACTGTTTAATTGGTGATGTCCCTTGCAATGTACTAAAGATTAATCGGTGCTGTCCCCAGGTATGTGCCACACTTTTACTCGGGCTGTCCTCATCCATGCACCATTGTGTAACTGGTGCTGTCCCTTGCTATGAACTGTTGCTTTACTGGTGCTGTCCACAGATATGTACCACAGCTTGACTGGTGCTGTTCCAGACCTTGTACCAAAGTTTAACTGGTGCTTTCCCCAGCTGTGTACCACCAGTTAAGTGGTGCTGTCCCCAGGTATTTGCTACAGTATAATTGGTGTTGTCCCCAGGTATGTGTCACATTTTAACTGGTGCTGTCCCCAGGTATATGCCAGAGTTTTGGTGGTGCTGCCCCCAGCCATGCGTCATCGTGTAACTGGTGCTGTCTCTTGCTATGAACCATTACTGTACTGGTGCTGTCCCCAGATATGTACCGTAGCTTGACTGGTGCTGCCCCCAGCCATGCACCACAATTTAACTGGTGCTGTCTGCAACCATGCACCACAGCTTAGCTATTGCTGTCCCCAGCCATGTACCACTGTTTATCTGGAGCTGATCCCAGCCATTCACCACTGTGTAACTGGTGATGTCCCTTGCAATGTGCTAAAGAGTAATCAGTGCTGTCCCCAGGTATGTGCCACACTTTTACTCGGGCTGTCCTCATCCATGCACCATTGTGTAACTGGTGCTGTCCCTTGCTATGAACCGTTGCTTTACTGGTGCTGTCCCAGATACGCAGCACAGCTTGACTGGTGCTGTTCCAGACCTTGTACCAAAGTTTAACTGGTGTTCTCCCCAGCTGTGTACCACCGGTTAACTGGTGCTGTCCCCAGCTATGGATCACAGCTTGACTGGTGCTGTCCCCAGCCTTGCACCATTGTGTAACTGGTGCTGTCATTTGCTATGAACTGTTGCTTGACTGGTGCTGTCCCCAGCCTTGCACCACAGGTTAACTGGTGCTGTCACCAACTGCATACCACAGGTTAACTGGCGCTGTCACCAACTGTATACCACAGGTTAACTGGTGCTGTCACCAACTGCATACCACAGGTTAACTGGTGCTGTCACCAACTGTATACCACAGGTTAACTGGTGCTGTCACCAACTGCATACCACAGGTTAACTGGTGCTGTCACCAACTGCATACCACAGGTTAACTGGTGCTGTCACCAACTGCATACCACAGGTTAACTGGTGCTGTCACCAACTGCATACCACAGGTTAACTGGTGCTGTCACCAACTGTATACCACAGGTTAACTGGTGCTGTCACCAACTGCATACCACAGGTTAACTGGTGCTGTCACCAACTGCATACCACAGGTTAACTGGTGCTGTCACCAACTGCATACCACAGGTTAACTGGCGCTGTCACCAACTGCATACCACAGGTTAACTGGTGCTGCCACCAACTGCATACCACAGGTTAACTGGTACTGTCACAACTATATACCACAGGTTAACTGGCGCTGTCCCCAGCTACATACCAGTGTACAACTGGTGCCGTCCCCAGCCATGCACCACAGTTTCATTGGTTATGTCCCCAGGTATGTGCTACAGGTTCACTGGTGCTGTCCCTAGCCATGTGCTACAGTTTAACTGGCACTGTCCCCAGGTATGTGTCACAGTTTAATTGGTGCTGTCTCTTGCCATGAGCCATTGCTTTACTGATCCTGTCCACAGCTATGTACCACTGTATAACCGGGTGCAGCCCCCAGCCTTGCACCACACTTGTGCTGTACCCAGGTATATGCCTCAGTTTAACTGGTGGTATCCCCAACCACATGCTACAGTTTCACTGGTGGTGTCCCCAGATATGTGCCACAGGTTAATTGGTTGTGTTCCCAGCCATGCACCATTGTGTAATTAGTGCTGTCCCTTGCAATGGATCCACGATGCTGCGTCGACAATTTCTTGTCAATGCGACTTTACCCCAACACCATTACATCGACTGTAATTGTGGTCGGGATGGTGCCGGTGTGATAAATCTTATTGTTTTGCGGGGTGCTGCACCCTCCTGCACCCCTCATGCAGGGGGCTGTGCCCCCTGCACCCCACTCCTTAGGATTTTCAACTCTGAGACACATCTGAGTCAGGGATGTGGTACAGGCCCTTGGGAAAGGGCGCTGGTGTCCCAGGCAGACTTTACTGTGATGTGGTGATGTTGTCGGTATCGACCACATCGCTGTGAAGTTCTTGCTGTAAAGACGGTATACCCCCTTGTCATGAACATTGCTTTATGGGTCCTGTCCCCAGCTGCATACCACTGTATAAATGATGTTGTCCCCAGCTACGTACCACTATATAACTGGTGCTCTCCCCAGCCTTGCACCTGTGTTTAACTGGTGGTGTCCCCAGTCATGCACAACTGTGTAATTGGTACTGTCACTTGCGATGAACCATTGCTTTACTGGCCCTGTCCCCAACTATATACCTCTGTATAACTTGTGCTTTCCCCAGCCATGCACCACAATTTAACTGGTGCTGTCCCTTGCCATGTGCAGTTCCTTTACTGGTGGTGTCCCTTGCCATGTACCACAGTTTAACTGGGGCTATCCCTTTCCAGGTACCATCGCTTTACTGGTGCCGTCTTCAGCCAAGTACCAGTGTACCAGTACCAATTGGGGTCTGGCTCGACCAGCACCTCAACTTTTCTGCACATGTCGATGCCTTCCACATAAAGCTCCACCCCAAGTTGGGTGCCCTATATCACAACCATGGGTGCATCCCACTGCCAGCCTGCCGCACACTGGTGCAGAAAATGATGCTCCCTATTTTTTACTATGGGGATGAAGTCTACAGCGCTGCTGCCAAGTCCACCCTAGCCAGACCGGACCCCCCTTCCACTTCTGCTGTCATTTCACTCTAGACTGCCCTCCCTCAATGCATCACTGTGACCTCTACAGAGCCCTTGATCTTCTGTCGCTTCGCAATCCCAAACTGTCGCACTGTGCTAGTATCCTGGCAAGACTCTGGCACAAATCTCTACCCCAGTACCTCACTTCAGTCCTAACAGCTCAGGCTCCTCCTGTGTACCCACTCAGGAACATAGACTTCCACCTTATGTCCGTGCCATATATGTCCACCATTGCTGGTCAGGCAGCTTTTAGACACCGCATGCCTAAACTGTGGAACTCCCTTTCTGCAGATATTCAGCACACACCCCCTTCACCTCTCCTCAGCACCCTCATCAAAGCCCATTTCTCCCCCAACTATGGCTAATGTCTCAGTCTGAGCGACCAGGTTCAGATAAATTTTGCTAATTTTGCATTGTGGCTTTATGTCATTCCATTAGCGCTGCTAGCTCAGTTTGTAATTTACTGCTGTAATGTGTATGTGTGCTTAGGTCCTAATCATAATCTTTAACTGTTTAATTCTAATATGAATGTACAATTTGTACATTTTAATTACTGTTCTGGAATCTCTATGTTTTGCAGCTGCTGCTTTGTACAAGGTAGCCAAATAGTTCTGCAATATGTCTGTCTCCACTCTAATTGCACTGTTTTGTTTAGTCCATGATTCTCCCTGCCCCGTTCCCCCAGGTCGCATCTGGAATTGAGCAGTACTCTGCTCAGTATGCCTTCCTGGTTAAACTCTTAAATAAATAAATGTTTAGGGAGGCAGTATAGCACAATGGTTTAAGGCTCTGAGCTGCAAATCTGGTGATATCCAGCAGACCAAGCCTGGGTTTGAATCCCACAGCTTCCACTTACATACTGTGTGACCCTGAGCAAGTCACTTAACTTGCCTGTGCTCCCAGGTCGTGCCTGTAAAAAAGCTTTCAGCTTAGTGTGCTACTCCTGGTTAATTAACGAAAAAAAAAAAAAAAAATGATGCTGTGAACTGAAAATCCTATTCAGAAAAAATCTAGAAGAAAATCTAATGCTGTTTCCTGTCTCTCATGTTTACATTCATGGGGTGTATTCTGTATGATTTGCATGCAGTCACTGCAACTCCTTGCACAGTTAGTTTGATATTTAGACTTTTCAATCATACAGCACCTTCACCACAGCACTCTGCTCATAAATCAGCCAGAGTGAGTGATGTTATTCTATATGACAGGAATTATTTGGATAAAAGGTCAGTTTAAGCCCCAGAGGCAAAAATATTATCTAAATGTGTTACCAATACTTCAGTCATGTAATGCCATGTGAATCAAATAGCTGGAATAATTTTGGAACATCCGAACACTTCAGGGTGCAGCCCATTCTAATTTGCACAGGTCTGTGCTGCGTGTTTCCCTCTGGAGGGACATATGGGTCTTGAAATGAAATGGAAAAACAATTCAGTAAAAGGTCAACATCAATTCTGAAGGAAAACATACTGTGTTATCTATGTGTGTTACTGGTGGGGTGACTAGATAATGATTATGGGGTAGGTGATGTCAGGCCTTTGCTAGATATATTTAATGTTGGTTCTAATTTGAACCCAAAAGGTTCTCAAAGGTTCTTGTTTCTGAATCTCTATTTAAACACTACAGTTCTTATATCATTGCATATTAATTTAGCCTAGTTCCCCCCTCATGAGGCTCATTTCCCATCCTCACCCCACAGATTAAGGTTCTGATGGCAGCTACATTAAAGAAAGAAGAGAACTGGTCCACATTTGGGCCATCAGAGATGCTTCTGCCACAACTGGCAGACCGGTGTGAAAGCATTAGGTTGCACGTACTATGTGGCATGGCAAAACTGCTGGATCTCAGATACAAAGATGTGTTCATTTCCTCTGGACGAATTGAATATATCTAACATAACATGTTGTAGACACATGATAGAGCAGTTCAGAAAACTTGAAGAAATTGTCAAGAATGTTTTTATACAACCTTCTGGCAGTATAGCCTAGAAGTCTAAGTAACGAGGTGTCGATGAGCTTGGTACATCCAGCAGATCTGGGAATGATTCCAACAACCTTCACTTGCATACTATGTGACTCTGATCAAGTCACTTAAGCTCTCCACAGCTCCCAGGTTGCTCCTGAAAAAAGGTCTTTTGCCTAATAGGCCTTACCTGGTTACCAAAGAATAAACAAAACTATTGACCCTTTGCTTCTGCTGACCGTGTTTAGTATCTTTGCAAGGGGTCAGCATTACATGGAAGAAGAAGACTTGGAAAGTGATGATTCTGCCGAAACAAATGACAGGTATACTGATGCTACTGCAACAATTTTACATTGCCCAACACTACAGCGTCAACAGCTTCAGGTCACTGTAGTGTCAACGTGGGACCCCGGCACTGCTTTCTGGTGTATTGCACACCTTCCCCGAAACAACTCAGACTCAGAGTTGATTATTTTAGAAGTGCGGGTATGGGGGCAGAGCCCCCCTCTTGGGGGCTTCAGGAAACAATGTGTCTTGTGACTCCCTTTATGCCGACCGCAAATACAGTCGACATAAAGGAGTCACTGTAATGTCGGTCGACAACTAAATTGTCTACCGACTGTCATGGATCCCAAAGGAGAGTTCATAGTTTTTCAATACTGAATGTTGGGCTGCTTGGACATTCTGGAGAAAGGCTCGGACCTGTTACCAGAGTGCATGATGCAGACTTATCTAGCTTAGCCACTGACTAGCAAAAATGGTGATCCAATCAAATTCTGGCATGACAGCCAAGTCACTTGGCCTGAACTGGCTAAAGTGGCTTTCTATTTTCCTGTATGCCGTCCAGCACTGGTCACTTCAGAACGATATTTTAGTAGAAGTGGAGATATCGCCTGACCACATCACTCAAGGTTAGATCCTGACAATCTTGAATTCTTGGCCTTTCTCAAACACAACTTATCAAGGATCAGCTTTAATTATCCACTCAGTTATTCACATGTCCAACAAGTGACATCTACTACTTTAACCGCTGACAACTCCTTATGGCACTGGCAAGTCTCCCTGGATTCTTCCCATTAGTACCGCTGCCTGACTGATCGCCACTCCCACCAGTAGAGATCAGCTCCAGCTCCTGATGACACTGCATGAACTTACACATTGTCATCACCATCAAGCTGAATACGGTCAGTTGTGGCACATCATAGAGTCAGTATCAGTCAAATAAGACCCGTCAACTGGCCTCACCCACAGTGAATGGGATAGCAATGGAATGAGTTGCCTGACGAATCACATACAAGCCTGCAAAGTAAAGATCTCCAGTCTAACCTCTGGTCAACAGTTAATTACCATGGCTTTTGCTGCCAGAAGGCTGTGTCCACATCCAAAGTAAGTTCAATTAATGTAAAAAAAAGTAAAAAAATTAAAAATAAAATATAAAACAGGAACAAAAAGAAAAATAAAAGAAAAAATTCTGGAAAACATTGTGAAGGGCAAGGTAATGTCCTGCATTCAATGTCTTTAATTTATGTTTATTTTTGAAGGTTCCTTGATATAGCCAGCAGACTTTTGAGGGCACTCCAGAGTAAGTCTACAAGAAGGAGATGAATAAATTATCCACTGAATTGTGGACTACTTTCGAGTGTGCCTCTGCCAAACCCTGCCTGCCCAAGGATATTCCCATAGGGGTAAGCCACTAATACAAAGCTTCATGGGAATAGTATGTAAATAACCTTGGAAAACTCTATAAATATAAATATATATATATTATTACCACAATGCTTTGCTTTATTGAAGTATGTTGAATTGGAATTTATTTGAAGACTGACATTTTTGCCAATGCCCTTCCAGAGTAAATATTGCTTCAGTACTGTTGCACTGATGTTGGCTTTTAAACTGATTTTCTAATTTTGGGTTCACCATGACCCAAATAAATTAGATCATGAGGCACATTTCTCCCTTTCCCTAGGGCTTTGATAAGAGAGGCCCTATACATAGTTATAAAGGTGGGTGGTGTTATTCTGAGGAACACAGTTGTCTGTTTACCGCCTTACGCTAAAACTGCCTATACAAATTGTATTATTTATGTACTCTGAGCATTATGATTGTTCAATTTTTGCTAATTTATTCATTTAAAATTGGTAACCTGGAAAGGATACTGAGCTAAGGTTCTTTTCCAGGTGTGACCTATGGGGAGGGTTACAGAAAGGTGAATACATTTGAATAGTAAAGTGCAGCCCAATGTAAATAACACTGTATACAGACAAGTCTG
The DNA here is from genome assembly GCA_016271365.2 of Neoceratodus forsteri. Taxonomy (NCBI): domain Eukaryota; kingdom Metazoa; phylum Chordata; order Ceratodontiformes; family Ceratodontidae; genus Neoceratodus; species Neoceratodus forsteri. Next base: position 40,280,640 of record CM028134.1, read on the forward strand.
TCCACAAAACAAACAAACAAACATAGGATGGTGCCAACAAAAGTACAGTGGAACAGATCAGGTCATAATGACAATCCATGGGTATATAAACAGTGGGAAGTTTACTGACAAAAATTTAGATAAGTTCTACTGGAGATCTAATAAAATTTGCCTGATTGTTGTGGTACAGTCAGGAGGGGAATGTAGAGGGAGCATTTTGGAATTACCTTAGCCAGGGCAGGAGAGCAGAAAGCAGGTATATATTAGGTGAGTGAGCATAAAGGCCATCAATAACCCAAGAAAAGTGAGAGGCCACAGGGCCAGACTTGCCAAGGCAAGAGCAAGAGGAAGTGAAAATAATTTTGAGCTGTGGTTTGATAGAGTAGCAGGAGAAAGACAGATGAAATGGATGTGAGTGGTTATTCCAAATGGTGATGAGGTGGGAGGAGAAGGCAGACTGCCCAGCAGCAGATTCAGAGTAGGGACTAGAAAAGCTTCAACAGTCCCTGGAATGCAGTGCTTAATGGGTGGAACAGTGAGGAGAAAGGAGAGGGGAGGGAGAGAGAGATGAGAACAGATATTTAGAAATGAAAATGCACAGTGAATGAGGTGATGGGAGGAAAGTTTTGGTATTAAGAGGTTACTATACAGGGTGCAGTGATGGTTACAAGAGGTAGCATTGTCATCTAAAATGGAGAAGGCATTATATAGGGTGTCCATTCTGTCAAGAGAAGAGGTGGGACTGTGATGAAGACCACATCCACATAGTCAAACACCAGTAGCAACATCTCAGTGACTATTACACAGCAGACTGAGAGAAGTAGACAAACCTTGTTGTGAAAGAGAGCAACACATTTTGGGCTGAGCTTTCTGTGGATGGCATCCATATGGGTGAAGAGGTCAAGTCTTCCATCCAGCCATACAACTTTGATACTTAAAACTGCAAGGACTTCAAGGGGAGTGCCATCCAAGGTGGAAAAGACTAGGGGAGAATGGAAGCCTGACAAGCTTATAGCTTGTGCCAAAGGTCATGGACACCCTCTTCTTTGCATTGACCAGAACTTGGTGGAATTGGAACCTGTTTTGGATATTATTAAACTCATGCAGAAGTGATTTTTCCAGGGCTCAGACTGAGATGCTTGAGGCAAAAAGTACAGTATCATCTACATATATATGAATATGCAAAGTGATGCATACTAAGGGGAGATCATTATTTAAGATTGAGAAAAGGATGGGATCCAGTATGGAACATTGGGGAAACCCAGCCTGCATTGAGGGGACAAGGCATCACCAACCTGGACCAACCAGAGATGGCCAGAGACGTAGCATCTGAACCAGCTGATGGCTGGTACAGATAGACCTAAGGCTCTCAGCCTATCCAGAAGGAGGGAATGGACTACCATATTAGAGGCCTTAGCAAGTCATTGAAAATGGCAGCAGTGATGTGCCCCTGGTCCATCTCATTGATGATGGAGTCAGTGACACATAGGAATAAGGAGACAGTGGATTTGTTTTTGCTAAGACAGACTGAAACAGACAAAGGAAGTTAGTGGAATAGAGGAGGTACACAGGTAGAGTGTAGGCAAGCCTTTCTTGCAGCTTTGTAAGAGTAAGGTGAAGAGAGGCTCACAGTTGCAAGGGAGGTGGAACCACTGCCTTTCTGGAAAGAGAAAATCTTGGCTACTTCCAGGACTAAGGAACTGAGCTAAAGGAAAAAGACAGCTGAAGATGGTGGGAGAGTGGGATAGCACTAGCATGGGCAAAAAGGTGGAGTAGTTTAGGTTCCAACCCATACGGGCTGTGATCTTTCGAGGGGCTGAGGCAGGAAAGAGTATGTAGGGTCTCAAAGGGAGAGATGGGAGAGAAGCCAGAACAAGGGTCAAGTGAAGGCCGAGCCGAAGTAGCCTGAGGTGGGGGAGCAGTGGAGGGCAATTCTGAATGTGATATGACATGTTATGTTTCTGTCTGTACCATCCAGGTCTTACTTGGCTTTAGTCTTTTTGTAGGCCCCTATCTATTTTATTGGCTGGACCACAGTCAGTTAGATAGTAGTCTGGTGTGCCCTCTTATACTATCCTTTTGCATAGGCCCTCCCCCCTTTTTTAGGATGAATGTTTGAATCTTAAAGCAAAATGGTATGTCAGGCTGTACTACTGAATTTGGAAATTAGGGGTGAGAAGGATATCCTTGTCAGGGTAGTTTGTATTACTGGTTGGTTAAAGTTTATTGGCACCCCCAGCAGCTAGAGATGTTGTGAGGTTTTACTTCACCAGCGAAATTCCAGCAAAGCTGAGAAATTCGCCTTAGTGAAAAAACTTCCCAAAGTTCCCACTTTTCCATTGTACAATGAGCTTTCCTAGGAAAGTTGCACGTTTTCATTCAAAGTCAGATGGAATCAGGACGAAGTTACAACTTCATTGGCAAATTTGCATGACTTCATTTGAAAACAAAATGCAACTTTCCCTGCCGAAAACTTTGCAAAGTTGGCACATGAGAAATTAACTCCTGAAACTAGGTTTGCCAGTTTTCAACAGCTCTACCATCTGGTCTTTAGTACTAATATACCTAGGGTCTACTTGTTACAGTTCAATAAAAAGAAAAATTATTTGAAATAAAACCCTATTGTCTAGTATTGAAGTTATGAGATTGGACTGAGCAGCATTGAGACTTCCATAATGAGATCCACATTGTATTGCATGTTGTTAAATTCATGCATTGCACGTTACAACCCTTTTAGTGCACTCTGTGGAATGACTTTTTGCATGCTTATTAAAATATCTTTCATTCTTTATGGGATAATTGAATGATAAATTTAATCACATAAGTATAAAAGTTGTGAGATCACTTGCTAACTCCAGGCCGATAAAGCCTCCTGATTGAGGTGATACATAGGAGTGGTAGCGCTGCAGTTCTGGCTAACAGTTTACAATAAATATTAATATTCACCCACTTTGGTGTGTGTGTCATTTTGTTGTGTTCCTGCAGCTATACAGCTGAACTGGATGCACCTTTGGGAGCGTTGTTTCCTTTCATTTACATGTTCTGCAGTTCAGTATCCTGTGATGTCATGAACAACACCATCACCCCACAAAAACCCCCAAATACAAATTCTGCACAGTGCAATAACAGACTCTTAATTAGTAAAAGTTAACTTAACGGTGCTGAACAGAAGGAGGAGACCAGTGCTGGTGAAAAAGAGAACAGAACAGGGTGAGCCATTTTGTCTCAGGAATGCAGAACAATGTGTTTACAGACAAACCATGCAAGGACATTTATTGAATGAGGAGGCAGCAGTACTGAATGAAGAGACAGCAGGTAGCTTCACTAATGAAAAATTAAAAAGTATTTTGCACCCATGACAAAAGTGATGGAATCTGATATTGAGACTGGCTGATTAGTTATGTTCAAGACTAGAAACATAGGAATTTGGCAGAAGAAGGATTCCAAGCCCATCTAGTCTACCTGAGTCTGCTTAATTGGGGACTGTGCCCCTGTCAGGCATCATTTCTTGTCCTCCTTCCTTCAACTTCCCTCATTTGCACTTTTTACCCTGTGCCATTCCCACCCCCTTTCAAACCTCCCCTACTGTCTCAGTGCAGGTGACCTTTTCTGGTAGTTTGTTTCAGTGTGCAGTGGCCTTACATTGCCACCCACCCCCCTCACTTGGTATGTAATGCAAGGAGGCATGCAGTCAGAGCTGGTCTAGGAGGTGAGTTGAAAAGGCAGGGTGAGGCTCACCCACATTTCTGATGATCCTGCTGGTCACTCTGCCAGGCTGCTCCTCAGACTCATACCCTGGGGAGGCATATGGGAGGGCTTAAATGTGAAAAAAATATCCTAGATGCCCCAAACTGCCCCCCCCCCCCACACCATAGTAGGACCTGCCGACCTCCCACACCTCGACGACTCCTCCTACCAGACACCTACCATCGAATGTAGTTTCTCCTCCAGGCTGGGGGAACTGGGGTCCCACTCACAAGGAGCAGGTTGTGGGTTATGGTCCAGAGTGAAGAGGTTGTTAAGCAGAGGTTGGTGGCAGATTATACTCTTGGCAGACTCCTACAGCAGGCAGAAGGACTTCAGAAGGTGGAAGGAGGGCTTGGGAACTGGTGAAGAGAAAGGGTGGAACCATTTAAACATAAACAATGATGGCAGAAAAAGATCAAGGGTTCATCCAGTCTGCCCGTAATACCCTATCATACCCTATGACCTTTTTGTCAATATAGGATCTTTGTCTACACTGTCCACACCCCTACTTTGTGTTTTACTGCCACCCCCTGAGTAACTACAAAGCCCTCAACTCTGTCTCAACCATGCCTGAAATCATTTATGGTTTTGCACCCATGACCTCCACCTGCAGACTGATCCATGGCTCAACCACTCTCTCTGTAAAATAAACCTTTTTCACATCCCTCCTGAACCCCCTCCCGACCAGCTTTCACTCATGACTTTGTGTTCTAAATTCAGTACCCTTGTCGAACAGTTCCTCGCAGTTCACCTTATTCATTCCTTTCAGGAAATTGGACATCTCATTCTCTCTCATATCTTTCATCTAGTCTGGCCTCGAGTGAGTACATGTTCATTGCCTTAAGCTGATCCTTATAGGATCTGCCCTGCTGCCCTGGAATCATTCTGGTTACTCAACACTGCACAACTCCCAGCCTGCCCTTGTTTTTCCTTAGATGGAGACTCCAAAACTGGGCACAGTACTCTCAGTGTGGTCTCACCAGTGACCTAGACTATAGAGAAGTAGTAATACCTGCTGTCAAAATCTCTCCCAATATACCCAAGAATCCTGTTTGCCTTACTGTAGGCTTTGTAACACTGGTTAAATTGTTTAAGGGAGTCACTTATGATGACTCTTAGGTCCCTTTCCTCAGACGTGGTGTCCAGCTTAACCCCTCCCATCCAATACTATGTTCTGGGGTTCATGTTCCCTATGTGCATCACATTGCACTTGTTGGCATTGAATTTCAGCTACCAAATACTGGACCACCTCTCCAGCCTTTGCAGGTCCCTCTTATTTATTTATTTATTTTAGTCTTTAATTACCGGGTAGGTGCACTGATCCAAAGGATTGTTTTCAGGCATGATCCGGGCCAACAATCTGGCACAAAGAAGTTACAAACAGATTACAAAGGAATACAATAATTACAATACAGTTTACAATGAATTGGAGGGTAGGGTGACAAACACACAGTGGGGATAATAGTACATGACTGAGCAATTCTAGAATACATACCACAGTGATTGACAGGCAAAAGGTAATCAGGCAATGACACAGGGGATATCAGGTGCAGAGAACAGGCACAGAGTGCTGTGAGGCATGACAACTGGAATAGCAGAGTTGGCAGATATGGTAGGTGGGAAAAATAGCAAGTCGAGAGAGATTACTCTGGTGAGCACAAGCATTTGATTTCAGTCAATAACCAGGTTTTGAGACAGTGTTTGAAAGTGCTGTGGGTATCAGCCGAATGGAGGGATGCAGGGAGTCTGTTCCAGAGAGAGGGAGCAGCAACTGACAGTACTTCATCTCCCTTATCCTTCCTTGCTGTCTACCCTGCTACAGAGCTTCGTGTCATCTGTGAAGAGGCACATCTTGCCCTGGATTCCTTCTATGTGACTGATGAACGTACCGAAACAGATTGTACCCAGGACGTATCCCTATGGCACTCTACTGATGATCTCTCTCTCCTCATATCTGACTCCATTTACCACTACCCTCTCCTGCCTCCCTTCCAACCAACTTCTCGGCATTTAAAAATGTCTTTTGCTGCACCCAGATCTGCTAGCTTTTTCAGCAACCTTCTGTGTAGCACCAAGTCAAATGCCTTGCTAAACTAGACATAGCAGCCATTAGCGAGACATTGTTTACCAGTAACCACACTTGGGAGACTTCAGCACCTGGCTATGTACTGTTCAGAAGAGACCGAAGTGCAAAAAGGGGTGGAGGGCCCTTTATGTCAATGAAAATATCAAAGCTACAGAAATTTAGAATACACATAAGGAGCCAGAAGAACTGTGGGTCACCCTGAAAACAGGAAATGGGACAGCCATACAAACTGGGGTTTTGTACAGGCCTCCAGACCAGGGGGAGGACATAGACACATTACTGTTGGAAGATATACAAAACATGACAACTAAAGGAGAGGTTCTGATAATGGGAGACTTCAACATGCCAGCTACAGATTGGTCAATACCAGCAGGAACATCTGCCAGAACTAGACACATGGTGGATTCCCTGCAGGTGGAGGGCCTCAAACAACTGGTACAACAACCCACTAGAGACAGGGCTAGCCTAGATCTAGTACTGACTAACAGAGAAAGGATCTCAGATCTCCAGGTAGAAGGTCACCTGGGGGCCAGTGACTATCACATGGTATGGTTCAATTTGGCCACTAGAACTAAATCATCCCATTCCAAGGCAAAAATATGGGACTTCAGAGGAGCTGACTTTGTCAAGATGGCCAATAGAGTTAAGCAGCCCAGGCAAAAAGAAATACAGGTGAAGGGGTACAGGCAAAGTGGGCAAGCATTAAGGATGCAATACTTGAAGCAACATCCCTTTTGTGTTAGAGAGAAAAGGAAGTGCAAAAGCAGAAGGAAAACACTTTGGTTCTCAAAAACAGTAGCAGAAAAGGTCAGAGCCAAAAGGCTGGCCTTCTGGAAATACAGTACAATATCAATTATGCAAATGCTCTGGGAGACATCAGATTTGTTCAGATAATCGAGAGTTCAGATAATCGGGGGTCCATAACATCAGGCAAATGAGAGTTGGAGGACAATGTCAGAGTTCAGATAATAGGGAGATCTGGATAATCGGGGTTTGGATAATCGAGGTTGCACTGTATAAGGGAACACAGCAGGATGAAGATAGGGAGGCATACCAAACTTCCCTAAGGGAAGCAGGGAAGGCAGTAAGGCAGGCAAAGGCCCAAACTAAGGATACACTAGCACAAACAGTAAAAGAAGATTACAAGACATTCCATAGATACATTAGTGAAAGGAGAAAGTCCAGAGGGGGTATTGCTAAGATCAAAAAGGATAAGGGGGCATGTGAGGAGGAGGACCATGTAAAAGCATTTATCCTAAATAGATACTTCTGCTCAGTATTTACTGACGAGAAGGTAGGGCAGGGCCCACAGCTCGGCACCATGGACACAGGGGGGAAGGAGGTGTGCACTGGTCCCTTCACAAAAGAAAGGGTCCTAAAAGAGCTCAATAAGCTCAGGGTGGACAAGGCAATGGGACCTGATGGCATACATCCCAGAGTACTAAAGGAGCTAAGGGTGGAAATAGTACAGCCATTATCAGAACTGTTTAGTGAGCCTCTGAGCACAGGAGAGGTCCCAGAAGACTGGAGAAGGGCTCATGTGATCCCACTCCACAAGAGTGGTAGCAGGGAGGAGGCAGGGAACTACAGACCAGTCAGTCTTACCTCAGTAGTGGGCAAGATTATGGAGGCACTCCTTAACATAGAAACATAGAAACATAGACTTTGTGGCAGATAAGGGACGCTAGGCCCATCTAGTCTGCCCATTTCCTCCTTCCAAGGATAGGCCGCAGATCCTAGTTAACCAACAGCCTATTTCTTCCTAACCCCACAAGAATTGCCTTATGTCTGTCCCATGCATTCTTGAATTCTCCCACAGTTTTAGACCCTCATTAACCTCCTCAGGAAGGCTGTTCCATGCATCCACTACCCTCGCTAGAAATAATACTTCCTCACATTGCCCCTGAACCGCCCTCCTTCTATCTTTAAATTGTGTCCCTTGTTCTGCAAGTCTCTTTTTCTGAAAAATGCTACCCTCTTGGACTTTGTTGATTCCACTGAGGTACTTAAAAGTTTCTATCATGTCCCCTCTCCTTCTTTCCTCAAGGGTATACATATTAAGCTCCTTTAGTCTCTCCTCATACGGCTTCTCTTGCAGACCCTGCACCATTTTAGTTGCCCCTCTGGACTGCCTCTATCCTGTCTATGTCCTTGTGGAGATGGGGTCTCCAGAACTGGACACAGTACTCCAGATGGGGTCTCACCAACTGTCTGTACAGAGGAATAACAACTTCCTGTTTTCTGCTGCTGATGCCTCTCCCTATACATCCCAGTATACCCCAGCCCTCCCTACTGCCTTCTCACATTGCTTGCTAACCTTAAGGTCATCTGATATGATTACCCCAGGTTCCTTTCCTTTTGTTGTTGTTACTACCTCCCACCCATTGTGTATTCTTCCCTGGGTTCTTGTTTCCAGGTGCATTATTTTGCACTTCTTTGCATTGAACTTAGCTGCCATACTTCTGACCATTCCTCCAACCTTGCCAAGTCCCTTTTCATCCTTTCCACGCCTCCTTGTGTATCAACCCTGTTGCAGATCTTTGTGTCATCTGCAAAAAGGCATACTTTTCCTTCCAGTCCCTCTGCAATGTCACTGATGAAGACATTAAAAAGGACTGGACCCAATACTGAACCCTGCGGTACCCCACTAGTAACCCCCCTTTCTTCAGAATGGACTCCATTTACAATTACCTTCTGTGTCCTGTTGTCCAGCCAATGTTTTACCCAGGCTACCACCCTGGGTCCCACTCCCAGGCTGGTTAATTTGACTATTAATCTTTTGTGTGGGACTGTGTCAAATGCCTTGCTAAAGTCTAGGTAGGCCATGTCCACAGCCCCTCCCTGGTCTACTACTTTGGTCACCCAGTCAAAGAAATCTATTAGATTCGTCTGACATGACCTTCCCGCTGTGAACCCATGCTGCCTTTGGTCTTGTGCTCCACTGACCTCTAGGTACTCGACTATTCTTTCCTTCAGAAGTGACTCCATCACTTTCCCTACCACAGAGGTCAGACTGACAGGTCTGTAGTTTCCTGCCTCTGACTTGGACCCACTTTTGTGAAGGGGAATCACATCCGCCTTCCTCCAGACCTCGGGTACCACACCATCCTCCCATGATTTATTAAAAAGAGTAGCCAGTGGTTTCACTAATTCCTCCCTTAATTCTTTTAGAATTCTGGGTGAATTCCATCAGGACCCATTGCTTTGTCCACCTTCAGTTTTAGGAGTTCTTGCAGAACCCTTTCTTCTGTGAAAGGACTGAATCGACCTCCTATCAAGAGTGCTTCTGTTAATTGGATTAGGCACTTCCCCTCCTCTTTGGAATACTGAGCAGAAATATTCATTCAGTATTCCTGCTTTTTCACTGTCCCCCGCTGCCCACCCACTGTTCATTCTATTCAGCCTCACTATCCCTCCCTTTGTCTTTCTATGCTCGCTGATGTACCTATAAAAGGTTTTATCCCCCTTCTTAACTGAGTTGGCTATCTTTACCTCAGTTTGGGCCTTTGCTATTCTGACTTCCCTCCCTGCTTCCTTCTGCTTTAATTGGTACAGCTCTTTGTCCTGCTCCTTCTGTGTTTCCTTATACTTCCGGAATGCTATCTTTTTCTTCCTGACTTTCACAGCCACCCCCTTTGAGAACCATAGTGGCTTTTTCTTTCATTTTGATTTGTTCATTTGCTTCACACAAAGGCTTGTTGCCTCTGTGATGGCAGTTTTGATAATTCCCCATTGTTGCTCCACACCTCCTTCTAGCCTGTTTGCTAGTGCTTTTCTGAGGCACTCTCCATCTTGCCAAAGTCAGCCTCCTAAAGTCCAGTACCCTCACTTTTGTATGGCTTGACTCTGTAGCTGAGTTTAACGTGAACCACACTGTTTGATGGTCACTTGTCCCCAGATGGCAACCCACTTCTAGATCTGAGATCCTCTCACTGCCCCATTTGAGAGTACGAGGTCTAAGATTGCTCCTCACGAGTGGGTTCCAAACTAGCTGTCTAATGCCTGCCACCTGTAGGGCATCAAGAATGGCCCTGCTTTGGATGTGGCTGCAGCAAATGTGCTCCAGTTAACATCTGGCATATTCAGGTCTCCCATCAACAGTATCTCCCCTTTCTCTGCCATTCTAAGAATGCCTTCTATCATATCCTTGTCCATTCCTTCCCCTGACATGGGGGTCTGTACACAACCCCTGTGCGGATTGTGGTGCCCTTTCCAGTCTCCAAGGTGACCCACAGTGCCTCCTCTCCTCCCTGTTTACTCTTTTGTTCAGTTGCTTTTATCCCTTCCTTTACATAGAGAGCTACTCCTCCCCCTCTTCTCCCCTGCCTGTCTCTCCTGTAGGTTATGTACCCTGGTATGTTAACATCCCAGTCATGGTTCTCTGTGTACCATGTTTCTGTGACTGCTACAATATCCAGGCATCCCTCTTCCATTAAGGCCATCAGCTCAGGGAGCTTGTTGCCCAGACTACGGGCATTGGTACCATTACCTCCATTTCCTGATGGCCTTACTCCCTTTGCCCCATCCCTGTCCTTCTTGCCTTTGTCACTTTCTCCATTTACCCCTGCCCTTCTCCCTATCAACACCTCTATGTTGGTGTTTGCCGACTTACTACCGTGATTATTTGGGGGCTAGGATTTTCCTGCTCCTTTCCAGTGCTCTCCCATTGGCTAGTTTAAAAGCTTGCCAATGAAGCATTTAAACCTATCACCTAGGATCCTGGTTCCTCCCGGACAGTTGCAGCCCATCATGCCAGTATAGGCTTGCATCACCAGGTGGACCCCCAGTCCCCAATGAAGCCAATCCTGAGCTCCACACCAGTTTTTCAACCACTGATTGAATCCCATGGTGCGGAACACCCTAGCCTCTCCTATGCCATAGATGGGTAGCACCTCCAAGAAGGTTACCGTATGCTGCTACTTGACTAAGGCCCTCCCAATTCCACAAACTCTTCCTGCACTCTCTTAGCCAGATCATTTGTCCCTAGGTGGACAATGACATCCAGCTCCTCCCTGTGCAGCTGCTCCGGCAATCCTGAGGATTCGCTTCCTGTCCCTGCAAGCCATGGCACCAGGCAGGCACCTTACCTCCCTCTCCCCTTCCTCCCCCAGTTCTACCTTCCTAACAATGGAGTCCCCCACCAGGAGTTGTTTCCTTTCCCTGCAGGGTCCCCTGCCACCCTCCTGTGGATCTCCTTTGTGGAGGTTCCCAGCATCCTCCTTGGTCTCCACTGTGGGTGCCTCCATAGAGGAACCACACTTTGCCAGAATGGCATAGGAATTGTGGAGAGGTACAATGGAGGGATGCACCTCTGTTCCACCACCCTCACCCTCCTTGAGCCCACTGTGGTCCAACCGCCTCTTTCTTGGCAACCTCTGAGGCAACGGCAGTGGCACTGGTGGTCCCTGGATGGAAGAGGAGGTCCCACAAATCCTGGCCAACTCAGCCTGGAGATGAGCAACCTCCTCCTCAGCCCAGAGAGGTGCCTGCAGATGGGACAACACCGCATCCTCCAGAACATCTCCCTGAAGACTGCTGCTCCACAGCCACTGCACTGCACCACTCCAATCATGTCTTATTTTTGGCCCCTTTAGGAAAGGATAGTGCAACACCTGGAATCCATAGGAGCACAGGATCCAAGAAAGCATGAGTTTGCAAAAGGAAGGTCCTGTCAAACTAATCTCATAGATTTCTTTGACTGGGAACTAGAGTGGTGGACCAAGGGGGAGGAGTTGATGTCGCCTACCTTGACTTCAGCAAAGCTTTCAATACTATTCCACATAGAAGGTTGATTAATAAGTTTGGTAAGCTCGGGGTTGGTGAGAAGTTGGTCAACTGGGTGGCAAACTGGTTGACAGGAAGAAAGCAGAGAGTGGTGGTAAACGGTATACAGTCAGAAGAGATGCAAGTCACAAGTGGGGTACCTCAGGGATCAGTCCTGGGGCCAGTCCTCTTCAATATCTTCATCACTGACATTGCAGATGGACTGGAGGGTAAGGTTTGTCTGTTTGCAGATGACACCAAGATCTGCAACAGAGTAGATGAGCCAGATGGGGTGGGCAGAATGAGAAGAGATCTGGATAAACTAGCAAAAATGGTCTGAAGAGCGGCAACTGGGGTTTAACACAAAGAACTGCAAGATCATGAACATAGGGAAGAGAAACCCTGAAGCCACCTATAGGCTGGGAGAGGAATTGCTCGCAGTCACAAGGGAAGAAAGAGATTTGGGCATCATCATCACCGATTACCTGAAATCATCCAAGCAGACCACTAAAGCAGTAGGTAAGGCTAAGGGGATGTGGGGGTATATTAGTAGGAGTATCACAAGTCGTAAGAGGGAGGTAATAATCCCTCTTTACAAGACACTGGTTAGGCCCCATCTGGAGTACTGCATGCAGTGCTGGAGGCCACACCTTCACAAGGACATTAACCAAATTGTGGAAGTCCAGAGAAGGGCAACCAAAATGGTGAAGGGACTGCATCAGAAAACACGAGGACAGATTAACAGAGCTCAATAAGTATACCCTAGAGCAAAGGAGGGAGAGAGGTGATATGATCAAACATTCAAACACCTTAAGGGCATTAACAAGGTGAAAGAGTCTAACATGTTTCAATATAAGAAAAATAGCAGGACAAGAGGACACAGCATGAGATTAGAGGGAGGCCGATTAAGGGGTAATGTGAGGAAGTTCTTTTTCAGAGAAAGGGTGGTGGATGCATGGAACAGCCTACCTCAGGAAGTGGTGGATATGAATACAGTACAGGGCTTCAAACAGGAATGGGATAGGCATAAGGAAGCAATACAGATGAGTATGCATAGATAGGCCATTGACAGAGCAAAGGCCAATGGCACATTCATAAGGTAGAAAAAGAAATGGGCAGACTGGATATGCCTTGCAGTCCTTATTTGCCATCAACTTCTATGTTTCTATGTTTGCTGAAGTCGAAGTAGAGTTATTTCATTGCATGACCATTATCTATGGTTCTAATTACACAGCCAAAGAATGCTATCAGGTTGGTTTGACAAGACCCCCCTCCTACCATGAACCCATACTGTTTACTATCCTGGATCCTGTTTTTCTCCAGGTAGTTTAGTAGGTCCTCTTTGACTAGTGTCTTCATCAGTTTATCCACAATGGAGGTAAGACTGATAGGTCTGTAGTTACCTGGCTGCTCTTTGTCCCCGCACTTGTGTAACAGAACTTCGTCCACTACCCTCCAGTCTTTTGGAACCACCCCTTTCTGAATAGAGCTATTGAATAGCCCTACTGGTGGTCTAAACAGAATGTATAAAAAATGGGTAAAAGCAGGGCCACACTGAAAATGAGATGTTGCATCTCACCTGGGCAACCTTTGGTGAATGCGCTGTAACAGCTGGTACAATTCAGACACCATTATAAACAAGATATTAGACATCAATCACAGCTGAGCTATCCTGGTTAAATACATTGTAAACATGGATATCATAAGGACCCCACTAAAAATGAGTTGCTGTAGTACATCTCAGCTGGGCAGGATTATCTTTGATAATTACAGTGTAAAAATGGGTACCAGCAGGCTTCCTTTGAAAATGAGATACAGCAGTGCACCTGGATTTTCCTGTGCAGCTGCAGTATCAAAATGAGTAAAGGCAGGATCCCACTGAAATTGAAATATGACATCACAGCTCAGCTACTCAAGGAATACGCTGTATAACATGGGTGAAAGTAGGGCCCTGGTGAATGGCATCTTAACTGTGTTATCCTCTATAAATACATTATAAAAAATGTGAAAGCAGGACCACAAAAAAGAATATACTGCACCTGATCTTGGCTATCTTGGGTAAGTATGCAAAAGTGAAAATTAGGACCCCTACTAAAAACTGGGTTTTGCATCTCTGCTGGGCTACTCAAGGAAAATAAAGTGTGTAAACAGGTGAAAGCAGGACCACACTGAAAATGAGATATTGGATCTTAACTGGGAAATGCTGAGTAAATACTGCATAACAATGAGTAAAGCTGGACCCCACTGAAAATGGCATATTGCATATTAGCTGAACCCTGGATAAATATTTTGTAAAAATTGGCGAAACCAGGATCTCACTGAGAATGAGATGTTGCATCTGAGCTTGGCTGTCATGCATGAATGAATTTTTTAAAAATGGGTAAAAGCAAGAACTCACTGAAAACAGGGCAGTTCAAAAGCAACCATTATTGGCTGTTGCTAGCTCTTGTTTTTTACGTTCACTTGCGCGCATGCGCAAGAAACATCTTGGGAGAATGGGACACTTTGGAGGTGTGCCTCTCCTGTGCAATCCCCTGCTCTGTTGAGCAGGCGTGGTGGTCCTGCACCAATCAACGTGGTGTGTAGATGACAGCGTGGTCTTCTTCCAAAGAAAACCACTCGCAGGCTGTTGCAGCACATCACGCCCCCCCACTGTTTGGTGCTACTTCTGGGAGCCCACCCCAGCGTGGCAAACGGCCCCATCATCATCAGCCAACGGGGTGCCTAATCCCCGCTGGGTTCCATGGGCCCCCCAGCCATCCTCTGCCATGCTGGGAGCCCACCCCAGCATGGCAAACGTCCTATGTTGTTCGCCAACGGGTGCCCAACTCGTCAGCTCCACGGCCCCCAGCCATCCATCTGCCACGCCTGGGAGCCCACCCCAGCGTGGCAAACGCCCTGTGTCGCCTGCCACACGGGGTGCCCAACTCGCTGACTCCACGGCCCCCCAACTGCTTCTGCCACGCTGGGAGCCCACCCCAGCGTGGCAAACGCCCGCATCGCAACTGTAGAAAAAAGACCCTGTAAATTAAAACCGCTCCACGATTCTCCCCGCCTCCCACAACCCGTGACCCACCCACCGCGACTCCTGCTCTCTACACCCCCCTCACCCCATACTTACCTCCGGAGCTCGGCGCAACGATCATCGCTGGACCGGGAACACGTCTGCACTCTTCAAAGCCGACCGCAAACTGAGGAAATGCCGGTTAGCTGTATAATGGGCTAGATGGGTTTTTTTCAACTGTGTTGCATATCTTAGGCATTTTTGGGAATTTTTGCACCAAATTTTCAACATGGGGTTTTTGGGACCCCTTCTCATGAATTCTGTCACTGTCATGGCGTTATATGGGCCCGAAGGGTGATTTCGCATTCACTGCACGAAATCACCTTTCGGGCCTGATTAACGAAACGACAGTGCCAGTGTTCATAAGGTGGGCTCTCAAAAAGCATATTTTGAAAATTTGGTGGAAAATTCCTAAAAATGACCGTTTTACCAGTGTGCGTTGCGCAGTTCCTACGCAGGCCTCGTAAGTTCGCGACCTTTCAGTATTTTCACTCCAGATTTTCAACATTGCCATTTTACTACACCTTCTTATGAGCAGTATAGCTGTCATTTTTCACATCTCACCTTTAAATGTGTTTCCTCATTTCATGAAGCATAATGGCGCAGTCGATGTGCGAAATCAATGTATGGGACACATTAAGAAAATCATAGTGACACTGTTCATGAGCAGAGGTCTTAAAATGACTGTGTTGAAAATTTGGTGAACAAATTCCTAAAAATGACTGTTTTACAAGAGTGCGTTGCACAGTTCCTATGCACGCTCGCAAGTTTACAAATTTTCAATATTTTCACTCCAGATGTTCAACAATGCTATTTTACCACACCTCCTTATGAGCAGTACAGCTGTCATTTTTCACATCCTGCCTAAAACGTGTTTCCACCCATGTAGCGCACAATGGCGCAGTCGGTGTGCGAAATCAATGTATGGGACAAAGTAAGAAAATCACAGTGACACTGTTCATTAGCAGAGGTCTTAAAATGGCTATGTTGAAAATTTGGTGAACAAATTCTAAAATGACTGTTTTGACGAGTGCGTTGCACAGTTCCCACGCACTGTAGGGTTTCCATGCACTTTCAATATTTCCACTCCAGATTTTCAACATTGCCATTTTACCACACCTCCATTTGACCACACCTCCTTATGAGCAGTACAGCTGTCATTTTTCACATCCTGCCCAAAACGTCTTTCCGCCCATGTAGCTCACAATGGCGCATTCGGTGTGCTGAACTCAATGTATGGGACACATTAAGAAAATCACAGTGACACTGTTCATGAGCAGAGGTCTTAAAATGACTGTGTTGAAAATTTGGTGAACAAATTCCTAAAAATGACTGTTTTACAAGAGTGCGTTGCACAGTTCCTATGCACGCTCGCAAGTTTGCGAATTTTCAATATTTTCACTCCAGATTTTCAACAATGCCATTTTACCACACCTCCTTATGAGCAGTACATCGGAGAGGAGGGAGAGAGGAGGCTGAGCTAGGGGATCCTCAGGCGGGCAGGACAAGGCTAGGATGCCTGAAAGAGGACCTCGGGGCCGCGACCAGAGGGAAAAAGAATTGAAAAAAAAAAAAGAGACAATCTGCCCCCAATGCCGGGGGCAAGAGGGAGGTAAGGGCAATAATCCTGACTAGGCCTTAGGTCTTGTGGTAGGATATGGTAAAATAGGGCTGACATAATAGACCCAGGGTCTTTTTCTGCCAACATTTTCTATATTTCTAATCACCGCATTGGAAGCAGAACTAGTTTGTCTGAATTCTTGAAGCTGGACCAAGCTAATGTGCCCCAACTTGAAACTGAACCAAAGTTGCCAATGGCCCACATCTACCACCTCTAGATATACTGCAATAAAAGTGATCTAACTTGTTTAGCAAAAGTCATTCAACACACAGTAAAAGAGTAAACACAAGTGCATGGAAGAAACAAGATGGTATGTATTATTACAAATATTGAAGGTTGCTTACTATCACCTTTTTTCTCACCTTGTCCCATAACATCCCGTTCCATTGGAGCTCAGCAAGTCCACGCTGCCCACAAGGGACTCCTTCTGCCACCACATCTGCTCTCCTGGCTCCTTGGGCATTTCGATCACTTAGACTCTAGGATATCCCTGTTGGCATACCTCCTCCTGCTACCTCCAGTGGAGAGGAATAGTATTAGCAGCTTGGGAAAAAAAAGTGGTAGGCTGAAGGGTAGGGTGGTGTGGGGGAGCATGGAAGTCATCATCTGGCCTTCTTAGATAGGACATACTCTTTTTTTCTATTGTCCTTCCTCCCTAGTTCTTGGGTAGAAGCATCCACACAGTCGCATCCTGGGTGGGCTGCACAGTTGTATGTGATCCTCCATGTCACCTAACACTCCTCCAATAACAACATCTAGGAGCCACTCCAGAGCAGTGTGCCAGTCAGCACTCCCCCAGGAGTCTGAGTGTTCGAGCGGTTGCTGTCTTGCCCTCCTGCTAGCCTCCATGCCTGATTTCCTGAGCTTAGGTACGAACCATGGTTGCCTGACTTCCGGTGACTTCACAGACCCCACTGGCAGCTAGAGGAAAAGCTCTTGTCCTCTTGACCATCTAAATCCCCCACAAACTGAGAAATTCTTGATACAACTCACCAGCATGGTTGGGGAAAAAAGGAAAACATCAGTACACTTGCACTCACAACAAAGATCAGCCTGAATGCAAGGATTCCGATGTATTGTCCAGCTGCCGCATGGCAAGGAGTTAGAGTTTCTCATTTGCTGCTTCATAGGGCCTGACTACAACATAGAGAATGAAAAACTACCATACAGCAGACTCAAAATTCCCCTAAAAGTGACCAGACCAGATTTGTCCTCCAGAGACATCTGTCGGATAATATTAGAAACTCCTCAATGTGTTGAGATACAGATCCACGGCAGATACTCCATAACTGGAAATTTTTATAGATGCTGAAAAGGTGTTTGAGCACCTTAACTGGTCATATCTGCTGTGGGTAATGTACCATATGGGCATGTGGGGTAATTTCCTAAACTGGGTATCCCTTTGTTATCAGGGTCCTTGAGCCAGAGTTAGGGTTAACGGCACTATCTCAGAGACACTGGATATTGGTAGGAGTACAGGGCAGGGGTGCCCAAAGCCCCCCTCCTTTTCGCATTAAGTATGGAACCTTTGGCTCAGATGATAAGCGAGGCCATGGACATGAAGGGGATAAAGGTGGGTCAAACGCAGGTCAAAATATCATTATAAGCGGATGGCATTCTTCTATATCTGGAGGACCCTGAACACTCTCTCCCTCCCTCCCTCTGTTGCTCAAATTGTTTCAGGCTTTTGGCCAGATCTCAGGATTTAAGGTTAATATGGACAAATCAGAGGTGTTGAGAGTGGGAGAAGTGCTCTCACAACAAGTTAAGAATCAGGTGCCATTTTGGTGGGTCAGGCATAAAGTTCGATATTTAGTGATACAAATTCCCTGCCACCTATCTAACCTGTATCAGTACAATTATGAGGAGTTAAGAAAGAATGTCTACATGGACTTGAATAGGTAGAGAACTTTACCTTTATCTTTTTCAAACAAAATACAAGCCGTCAAGATGAACGTATTGCCCATTATCTCTTTTTTTTTTCTACACTTCCTCTTCGGATTCCAAGGACGGAATGGCAAGACCTTAAAAAAACCTTTCTAATTTTATCTGGGTGGGACGGAGACCCAGGAGCAGATGGGCCTTATTAACTGAGTGCAAAGAAGAAGGGAGGGATGGGTCTGCCAAACCTGCAGCATTATTATAAAGCGTCTCAACTCCTTATTATTTTACAGATGCTAGCCCAGGAAAGAAGGGGAGGTTGGTTTGGTATGGAGGAAGAGGCCTACACTCTATGCCCCCTCCAGTTTCTTCCATGGGTAATTATCCCTGGCAATCTTAAGAAAATTTCCAATTGCTGGACAAGACACACTCTGGCAGTTTGACTGGAGACGTGTCAGTGGTGGGAACTAGTGACACCGGTGTGACAGTTTGTTCTGCTACAGCTTCTGCCTGACTTGCCAGCTAGGCCAAGTGATCCTTGTTTTACCCGGTGGTCCCAGCATGGACTGAGAACCCTTACTCAGGTCATGGCAGGTGGGATAATTAAAGACTTTGCTACTCTAAGGGAAGAATTTCAGCTGCCGCACTCAGATTTATTTAGGTATTTACAATGCTGCCATTACATCCAGGCGGTGGTGGGGGCCCCTGCTTTGAGGCAGCCTTCATCGCCTCATAATAGTTTTATATATACTAAAAGTCAATTGGGAGGCAGTAGAAAATACATTTCCTACTTGTACAGAGTACTACAGGAAGAGTAGGGACCCTAGCCATACAGTCAGTAGAGAATAAATGGCAAGAGGAAGTGTCATCTCAGACAGTGGACTCTGACTGGTCAATGAGCTGGTTGGGAGTACATAAAACCACTACCTCTCCTGTTTGGAGAGAATTCAGGTGGAGGATCAATACAAGATTTTTTATCACCCCAGTTATATCTCAACATTATGCTTTCCATCCATCAGCTCTTTGCTGGAGGCAATGTAGCCAGACATGTTCTCATTTCCATATTTTTATGTTGGCTCGTACTTGTGCACCAGCCAACATATTGCGTTAGTAGCAGATTTGGAGGCACGGTCACTGTTGGGAGAATGCAGAGCAGGCATCAGTAGGTGCATCCCTCATTCCCCAATAAGCCAGCACGCAGGCACCACACCAGGAATACATAATGTGGCGAACACATCTAAGAAAAGGTCCGTTGCAATGAGAACCGAGCTTGTCATGCAGTGGCACCAAAACATGCCTTCCCTATGTGCCTTTTCTGGTGAAGCCCTTCAATAAACATGGTGGCGCTGACTGCCGCCATGTGGAGAGCCGACCTCAGGGGTGTCCAATCCACCTGTCGGCATGCCCCAACCCACTTCATTTGTCGACGGGGGAGCCCACTCCCCATCGGCATAATGCACCCCCCCATTTAAAGTGTGAACCGAGGGGGTGCATCATGTCCCCCCTTCCCAGCTTAATTTGCCAATGGGGGAGCCCACTCCTCGTTGGCATAATGTCCTCCCACATTTGTTGTGTGCTGATGGAGGTGCCCAATCCCCCATCGGCTACAGAACCCCCACAAAAAAAAAAACACTCAGGCGGCATGCTGGGAGCCCACCCCAGAGTGCCAAATGCTCCAGTAAAATGAAAACAGTCCCGCAATTTTTTTTACAACCTGCAAACAAGAAAATGGTCCCTGTCGAGTCCGTAGCCCTCGCCAACCCGCACCCACCCTCTGCACACCCTGCCTCCCCACACCCCTCTCACCCCATACTTACCTCCAGAGCATGGCGCAATGATCTTCGGAGGACCGGGAACACATCTGCACTCTTTAAAGCAGACCGCGAACTGAAGAAATGCCGGTAAGCTGTATAATGACATAAATAGGATTTTTTTCAACCTTGGTGCATATCTCGGGCATTTTTGGGAATTTTGGCACCAAATTTTCAACATGGGATTATTGGGATCCTTCCTCATGAATTCAGTCACCGTCATGGTGTTATACAGTCCTGAAAGGTGATTTTGCAGTCACTATGTGGAATCACCTTTTGGGACTGATTAACAAAACGACAGTGCCACTGTTCATGAGGGGGCTCTCAAAAAGTCTATGTAGCAAATTTGATGAAAAAAATCCAAATAATGTCTGTTTTATGAGCGTGCATTGAGCAGTTTCCACATAAGTGCGTAACTTCGGGAATTTGCAATATTATCACTCCAGATTTTCAAATATTGGCATTTTTCTGCACCGCCTTATGAACAATACAGCTGTCATTTTACATATCCTGGCCAAAATGTGTTTTCGCACGTCTGGCACAGAATAGCGCTGTTGCTGTGTGAAATCAGTTTTGGGACAGTTTGAGAAAATGACGGTGACACTGTTCATGAGGTCCTAAAATGCCTATGTTAAAAATATGCTGATGAAGGTCCATAAAATGACTGTGTTATAAGTGTGCGTTGGACAGTTTCCACGCACCCTTGTAACATTTTCATGCCAGATTTTCAACACTGAACAGTAGGGCTGTCATTTTTCACAGCCTGCCCAAAATGTGTTTCTGCACCTGTGGTGCACAATGGTGTGGTCGCTGTGGGAAATCAACTTTTGGGACAGATTAACAAAATCACAGTGCTACTCTTCATGAGAGGAGGTCCCAAAATGCCTATGTTGAGAATGTGGCAAAACAAATCCCCAAAATAATTGGGTTATGGATGTGTTGCGCAATTTTTATGCATGCTCATGACTCCACCATTTTTTCACTCCAGATTTTCAACATTGCCATTGTTTTACACCTCCTCATGAATAATACAGTTGTCATTTCTCACATCCTGCCCAAAATGTGCTTTCGACCCTGTGTCGCCAAATGGCCTAGCCGCTGAGCAAAACCACCTTTCAGCTAACAAACAGATTGTGCCACTCTTCATGAGGTGGGGGTCACAAAAAGCCTATGTTGAAAATTTGGAGTGAAAATACCAAGAAACACCAGTGGCATTAGGGTTTCTAACTGTAAAGTTCCACCCTGTAGAGGCTGACAGGCATCAGAGGTGTGACTTTGAATTGTTGTCTGTAATGCTCACGCCATTCCAACCCCACCCCACCCTGCAGCCAGTGACAGGCATTGAGGTGTGCCTTGGAGTATTCTGCCCTAAAGTTCACCCCATTCTTCTATACTGCACCCATCTCAGCATATTTCCTTATGGAATGGGGTAAGTATAAGGCCCAAAAACCCCAAAGCACAACATGACACTTATCAGTGTCTACAGGGTAGGGTGAGGTAAAATGGCATGAGCGTTATAGCTGACAACCCAAAGACACACCCCTATGCCTGTCATTCTTCACAGGGTGGGGTTGTGGTTAGCATCAGTTCAGTACTTCACTGCCATTCCTATTATGCATCTCTAACTCCTGCACTACCAATGCCAATGCCAACGAGACAACATTCAGCATTGACAAATGCATGTTTGGGATTGTCCCAAGATACAGGATTATTTGTTAGAGATGAATCAGGGCACTGCAACTATATTTCATAAACAATTTCCACTTACCTTTGTGAATATGGTTTTAGGCTTGCCGCTCCCGAACCAAGTCACCTTCTGTAGAGAAGTATCTATTTTAAATTCTTATTGCAGCTGCATTAAAAGTCATAACCCAACACTGGCTCTCTCCTAAGCCATTAGCAGCCCTGAATTGGCTCTCTGTAGTAAATCTAATAAAGGACATAGAAGCTGTCACAGCCCGTTTGAATCTCCGGGTAGATACCTTTAATTCTAGGTGGCTCCCTTATATTGGTTATTTAGAGATTTGGAAGGATATATCAGTTTTGGAACAGTTGTTAACTTCATGATGGGATGGGACAGGGAAAGGACTACTTTGTATGTAGAGGACTACCCCTTTGGCAAATATATTAAATGTGACCTCTTTGAATCCTAGGACTCTGGTAATATTAATTCTCTGAGCTATTATTAATATTCAGGTGCAGCAATAGTTTATATAGGTACAGTATGTTTCAATTTTTATGATGTATTGCTTACAGTTACTGGTTAACTTGTTGATATTTTGCCTAACATAGAAACATAGACTTTGACGGCAGATAAGAACCACTTGGCCCACCCAGTCTGCCCATTTCCTTACCTATTGGATAAGCTGCAGATTCTAGTTAACCAACAGCACTACTTCCTGCAACCCCCCCACTATAATTGCTTTATGTCTTCCCATGCATGTTTGAATTCCCCCACTGTTTTAGACCCCACAACCTCTCCAGGAAGGCGGTTCCATGCCTCCACCACTCTCTCCTTGGAAAAGAATTTCCTCACATTACCCCTGAGCCGTCCCCCCTCTAACTTTAAATTGTGCCCCCTTGTTCTTACACATCTCTTTTTCTGAAAGATACTATCCTCCTGACTTTGTTGATTCCTTGAGGTACTTAAAAGTTTCTATCATGTCCCCCCCGTCCTCCGCTCTTCAAGGGTATACATATTAAGCTCTCTCTGTCTCTCTTCATATGGTTTCTGATGTAGACCCTGTACCATTTTAGTTGCCCTCCTCTGACTGCTTCCATCCTGTCTATGTCCTTGCGTAGATGAGGTCTCCAAAACTGCACGCAGTACTCCAGATGGGGTCTCACCAACTGTCTGTATAGAGGGATAACCACTTCCCTTTTTCTACTTACGATGCCCCTCCCTATGCATCCCAGTATCCCTCTGGCTCTCCTTATTGACTTCTCACATTGCTTACCCACCTTTAGGTCATCTGATATGACTAGACCCAGATCCCTTTCCATTATTGTTGTCGTTAGTACCTCCTGCTAATGTGTACTCTTCCTGGATTTTATTTCCCAGGTGCATTACTTGCACTTCTTTGCATTGAATCTAAGTTGCCATATGTCTGACCATTCCTCCAACCTTGCCAAGTCCCTTCTCATCCTTTCTACCCCCTTGTGTATCAACTCTGTTACAGATCTTTGTGTCATCTGCAAAGAGGCATACCGTTCCCTCCAGACCCTCTGCAATGTCACCTATAAAGACGTTAAAGAGGACTGGACCCAGTACTGAGCCCTGAGGTACTCCACTAGTAACCCCCCTTTCTTCAGAATGTGTTCCATTCACTATTACTTTCTGCGTCCTGTTGTGCAGCCAGTTTGCTACCCAGGCTACCACCTACTGTGGATAGATTTAACACAGAAATCAGACAGACACATTTTTTTTCTCTTTTCTTTTATTTCTTTATTGCTTAAGAATAGCTTTCATTGATGGATTTATTTACTAAAAATAATTCCGTCTTTGCTAAGGTTGGAATGGCCCCAATGATCAGCATCTTCTTAGATCGATGGGACATTTCACTTGTATTCTAGCCCGGAATTTTGATGACATCTTATTATTCGTCTGGAATGATTCCTGTGAAGAGAACAGGTCATTAAGTGAAAGACTGTTTGAAAGACATTCTACTTTATTTATTCTTACCTAAGTTATAAGGAAGTTTTCTACAGTATGTATTCAGAGCTTTATGATAATGCTTTGTTACATCTTTCTAACTGGTATTAATAAAATAAACAAGTTAAAAAAACAATTCTCCTAAAAGAGATTATTGCCTCCAGAGATGATAACCGCAAAGAATTAAGTGGGCTGCACCAGAAATCGCAATCAGTGGAGAAGTGGGTAGAGAAGATGGAGGAGCATATCGACCATATTGAAGACAGTACAACACAGCTTGGGGAGGCCGTTGGACTGCTCTTCCAACGTGCTGATGCCTTGCAGGAGAAGTGCCTCAATCCTGAGTCCAGATCCTGCCATGACAACCTCTGACTGCATGGGCTCCCAGAGGGGACTTAGGTTGGCCACATGACTGATGTTCTAGAGGACATTTTGGCTGGCCACACCCCCACATATGGCGGCACACATTGAGCATGCCCCCAGTGCCATTATGCCATAACCAATGGACTCAATGGTACAACCCCTATCAATTATTAGGACATTTGCTAGTTGCAAAATTAAGGAATAAGTGCTCCACTTAGCCTGGCAAAAATGGGACATAAAATATAATGAAGCCTGGCTGTTGCTTGATCATGATTTCCCACCTTAGATTCAGAAATATTGAAGGGGTTCTGTGAGAAGCAGATCCAGTTTCATACACCATACCTGACTGACCTCAGAGTGTTTTTGGGGAGGAGAGGGTTCAGCTATATAACTCACTGGAGGATGCAAAATCCACACTGAAGGAAAGATGCTGGCTGCTACCTTCTTGACAGCAAGGACGACCCCCAAAATGAGCAGCACCACATACAGAGTGAGGTACAGTCTGAAGGCAGAAGGCACAAAACCTTTGGCCATTTGTCTGCCTCCATGGCCCTGCAAGTTATTCACTGGATGCTTCAGGAGTTTGGGAGCAACAAAAAGAAGCAGGCACAAGGCCCCAATACAGATCAAACAAATATTCCCAGCACAGTGGCTCTGAAGGTGCTGTGCTCCACAGTAAGCACATGGAACCAAAAAGGAGTGAGCACATACAAGTTGCAAAACTATACTTTTTATTTATTTAAAGTGCGTACTTAACAGCGGTCAGTGCTACTTGCTATATCAACTGCTACCAAGTCAAACAACTCAGGTTTGTCTGACAAGACCTCCTCCCGTGAACCCATGTTGCCTCGGAGCCTGAAGACCATTAGAAACAAGGTATTTACCAATCATTTCCTTCAATAGTGATTCCGTTACACTGCCCACTACCAAAGTCAGAGTGACAAGCCTATAATTTCCAGCCTCCTCTCTGTTTCCTTTTTTGTGGAGTGGGACTACATCAACCCTCTCCAGTCTCCCAGGACCTCTCCCGTTTCTAGTGACATGCTGAACAGGTCTTTTTTACCTTTCCACTTCTCTTCTAGGATTCAGGACGTAAAAATGAATATCCTCCCATGGTGCTTTTATTTATTTCAGTGAGTCCCACTCTCAGTCTCTAGGAAGGTAAAGCACCAGTGGCAACAGCAAATATTGCATTTTGGCTGGACGGGGGGACTCAGAGTTTGGGTGACCATACTTGAGTAATACCCAGAGGGCAGGGCACTTCCTTTACTGGAAGGTTACTGGATTTGCAGCCAAATGAGGGTAGCTCTGTTTGGGTAAATCGGTATTTTGCTGCTCACTGGAACAATATGACCCTTGTAGAATAGGAAGAGGTCCCATTAAGTGCAATGTGTTTTAATCCCCACTTTTAGGGCAAATATAGCACCTCTGACTTCATAGGTATCAGAACAACAATTCTAGGCTGAGCCAGGGGAACTGCAGGTCATTTGATCCAAGATGGGTTTTGGTAATATAAATGGTTTGCACTGAACTCTGAGTTCTTGCCAGGCAGTATGGATGCTTAGTATAGGTGTCAGGTACACCTCGCTGTGGTGGCTATGTGGCAGCTAATGGAGGGGAAAGGGATTCCCTTTTTTGAAGAGTGTTTACAGAAGTTTAATTAGCACCACATAGACTGCTTTCAATATTTTCAACTCCAGACATACATACAGTACTTAAAAGGATTAGAGAATGGCAGGTGGTGCAGTCCCGAACACTTGCTTTTGATTCTACACGGGATTCAGTCCACACAGTCTGTGAAAGGGGCACTTTCCTTGATAAACAAGTTTTATATGTCTTCCTGAGATCATGCCATCACCTATGTTAAGGTAAAATTGGAAAGTGAGGCAGCAAAAGGTTTAACAGGCAAGGAATGGCGAGGAGTTTGGCAGACAATAAGAAATACTTCCTCCTTGCCCAGATATCAAGAGTTTGCATTGCATTGCAGGTCTGAATCCATTATTTTCTGGCACCCAGTCTGAAGGTTAAGTGGGTCATATAGGGCTCCTTAGAATGTTGGCATCAGTGAGGGGAGGGGGATGCCACATAGCCATATCTTCTAGCAGTGACCTAAGCTCCAGATATTCTGGTAGGGAGTGCGGGATACTATCTAGCAAGTTTTTTCACTTGCTGTCCCACTTACCTTTGGCAGCCTGGTCTTGGGGTTATGACCTGGAGTCTTAAAGGGGATGAAAAGTAGCTATCTTTGGGAACTTTTAGTGACAGTGACCTCTAAGTCCATCACTGGAAGATGGCTACAGAAAGACCCACCCACATTACAAGAATAAGTAGAATTAGTGACCCAGATCCAGAAAATGGAGAGGGGCATTTTCTTAATTCAGCAGTGTGTGTCAGCATTCAGGTGGGAATTGCTCCATGACACAACAGATAGTGCGACCAAAGAGAGTGACTAATAGACAACGAGTAAGGTCCACATCATTTATGGGTAACAGTAGGTGAGGTGGTCAACTCTGCTATATAATACAGCACAGAAGTATGGATCCAGAGGTGGATGGCAACACCCAGGTTGGATGGGTTAGGGGAATGACAAAATGCTGTGTCTTCATCATCCTCTGCCTCCTGGCCAGGGGTACGTGCATAATGACTGTTCATGGGATTCCACTGAGGAACAGAGGCACCAACATTGTAATAGTCTGTTTCTCGTTTGTAAGTTTTTTATTTTATAAGCACTGTATCAATTTTTCTACTTCATTCCTGTAATGTACCATGTGGCTATTTCATAAAGGAAGTATTAAAAAAAAGAACCACGGTTGCCTGTGTGCCAGAGGTGTCCCCCATCACTAAGGACCCCAGAGCTGCCTTTTTCCAGTCACGGTTCAGTTCATGCAGTCCTACCTGGTGACATGCTGCCCTGAAAAGTGTATTGCATTCAAATCTGATTGACACCTTTCAGAACTCTAGCAATATCTGAAGTTTCCTGGCTGTCCAAACAGCCCTCATTCAGGATTCTTTGGGTGTCTAGTTCAGACCACTGAACACTCCAAGTATGTATCAAGGGCAAAAATCTTAGACTTATCAATTTTGTTTTTATAGTTAAAAAATGACTGCTGAAGCATTGCCCTACAGCACTTCAGTTTTAGGTTAAGGGTTATATTTCTACATGGTCTTTGGGGAGCACATTGATTAAACATCAGCTATAGCATGCGTACCCACACCATGATAAACAACCAATACAGCAGAGCCTTCTCTACCTGAACGGTTAAACTCAAAGGTTAAAGATATTATTTATGAAATAGAAGCTGACTGTTCATAGACTATCCATACATGCTGACCTTTGGGACCATGGATAGAATAAAAGAGTTGAGGATTCAGCAAGAAACCACGTTACAAAGAGGAAGATAGCAAGAGAGAGAGAAAAAAAGAAGTATTTGTGTTTAGAGAAGGACAGAAGAAATGCAAATAAAATACTGCATCACATAGTGATCGAACAAAGGCAATCCAAAAATCAATTTGGGAGTCAGCTGCTCTAAGAACACATTTATGAATTAATAGTACAGCCCAGCAGCAGATTTGTATTTTTGTGTATTTACAGAGAAACAAAGGCAATGACAGCAGAAAAAGACAATCTGTCCATTCAGTGTGTCGATAATACCCTGTGTTACACTGAGACCCTTATCTGTACAGGGTTCTGGACTTCACTCCCACCCTTATCTTCCCTATCTTTCTGCAACCGCCCCCCCAGAATTACTAAGCCCTTGACCCTGTCCCAGTGATGCTTGACACCATTAATGGCTTTGGCACCCACCACCTCAGCCGAAAGACTGTTCCGTGCTTCAACCACTTTCTCTGTAAAATAAAACTTACTCGGGTCCCTACTGAACCTTTGCATCCCCACCAGCCTCCAATCATGTCCCCATGTTCTAGATTTGTTATTCATGTGTTCAAAGTTTGTGGAATAGCAATGGGGTATATAGTGCTTGTGTGACTTGTAGTACTTTTTTTGACTTTACTTTATTCCCACCCTTGAGTAGTAGGTATGTAGGTAATAATTTGTAGGGAATAGAAGACCCATGGACAAGGGGAGAAGGAGGAGGAGGGGATGGTGGTGGACAAAAAACACTCCTTAAGCAAGGGAGGTGGCGTTAGTGGAGGGTGTAAGTAGAGGCTGTGAGAGGAGCTATTCCCCACATTGAACCTCTGTCCAAGCCCTCCAAAATAGTTCATTGGTGTTTACTTTGTTCATTCCTTTCAGAACGTGAAAATCTCAGTCACACTGACCCTTTCTGGTCTCCAGTGAATACATGTTCAGTGCCCTAAGCTGATCCTTGTAAGATCTGTCCTGCTGGTCTTGAATCCCTTTGGTTACCCTGTTCTACACCGTCTCCAGACTGTCTTTTTCTGCCCTTATGTAAGGACTCAGGAACTGGGCACAGTACTGCAGGTGTGGCCTCACCTGTAATCTATAGAAAGGTAGTATTAACTGTTACCTTCTGCTATCTAAACCCCTCACAATACACCTTAACATCCTGGTTGCCTTGTTGTAGACCTTGTTATAGTGGCTAGATTGTCTTAGGGAGTCATTCATGATGACTCCAAGCCTGCTTTCCTCGGAAGTAGTGCTCAGCTTAACTCCTTCCATCCAGTACTCCATCCTAGGGTTCTTGTTCCCTATATGGATCAACTTGCACATTTTATCATTGAATTATAATTGCTAATCCTTGGACCATCTCTCTAACATACAGTATGCAGGTCCCTCTGCAACTCCTTTATCTCATCCACGCTATCCACTCCTACCACAGAGCTTAGTGTCATCTGCAAAGAAACACCTTACTCAGTATTCCTTCTTCCATATTGCTGATGAACATATGGAAATTAATTGGACCAAGAACTGCCCCCTCTGGCACCCTACCTGTGACCTCCCACTCCCCTGACTTAACTACATTTACCATGACCCTCTGCTGTCTCTACCTCCAACCAACTACCCACTAAACTAACTAGGTCCTTCGCTGTACCTGGATCCTCTAACTGTTTCAGCAACCTTCTGTGTGACACACAGTTGAATGCCTTGCTGAAGTTGAAGTAGCATAACACCACCGCCTTAGTTACCCAGTCAAAGAATACTATCAGATTGGTCTGACGAGACCTTCCTGCATGAACCCAAGCTGCTTACTATCCTGGAATCCATTTCTCTCTAGGATGTGCACTATGTCATTCTTGATTAGTGTCTCCATCTGATGACACATAATATCTATAGCTATAGCAGACTCCCCCAGTTATAGCTTTGTTGGAGTTGTTTTGATAGCTAATGTACCCAGACCATGGGCTTGATTTTCAAAGTCCTCTGACTGCTGCAAGCCCCTAGTGCACCGATCGTTTGGTGCATGGGGCTTGTGGCATTCACCTGGCTGGTGATTGGGATTTTCGATCCAGAGAGCCAATTGCCACTAGTTAGACCAAATAAATCTTTCAGGTTTTCCCTGGTCTAACTTGTGCAGTTTGGGGGATCATTTTTATGGGGCTTATGCCAATATTTGGCACAAGCTGCCATAAGTTGTGGAAATTGTTGCAACTGTGCCCGATGTACTAAAATCATGTGCAGTTGTGTCAAAGGAGTTTGTCACAGCTGCACCAAAGAACAGGGCTGAGGCAGAGATTGAGGCAAGCCCTCCATCAACCTTTGAAAATCGAGCCCCATGTCTGTATCCATATCTTCATCTTTAACATTAGTTTTTTTACTTCATTATGTTGCTTACACTCATGTGCAAGAAACATAGTGCCATCATCCAAGTTTTCGGAGGTGTGGCACCCGTCTTCCAATTCAGTCAGTGAGTTTGCAGGCGCGGCTGCAGTTCTCCAATGACTGCTGCAGCTGTCTATGACAGCAGTCGAAAATGCAGTGGCATACAGTTGAAAGGGAGAGCTCCGCTTCAGTGAGCAGAGCTCTCACCCCCCCCACACACATGCAAGCATGCATATTGCGTGATGAGCTCCCTCCCCCACACACTCTCACTGTATGCCAACGGGGTGCCCAATCCCCCGCCGGCTCCATGCCCCCAAAAAAAGTTGTACTGAGGTGCCACGCTGGAGCCCACCCCAGCATGGCAAATCTTGTTATAGCCGACGGGGTGCCCAATCCCCATCAGCTCCAGCCCCCAAACAGCTTTTCCAGCTGCCATGCTGGGAGCCCACCCCAGCGTGGCAAACGCCCCAGCGCCATCTTAAAAAAAACAGTAAATAAAAAAGTCCTCGAGTCTCCCTGCCCCACCCGCACCCACCCACTGCGCACTCTGCCTCCCCACACCCCCAACCCTATCTAATCTTCGCGAGCTCATGCCGATGATCATCGTGGACTTGGAACACGCTCTGCACTCTTCAAAGCCGACCGCGAACTGAGAAAATGCCGGTAAGCCATATAATGGAATAAATAGGGTTTTTTCAACTTTGTTGCATATCTCAGGCATTTTGGGGAATTTTGGGCCCAAATTTTCAACATGGGGTTTTTGGGACCCCTCCTCATGAATTCTTGCACTGTCATGGCGTTAATCGGGCCTGAAGGGTGATTTCGTGGTCACTGTGTGAAATCACCTTTCAGGACCGATTAACAAAATGACACTACCACTGTTCATAAGGTGGGCTCTCAAAAAGCCTATGTTGAAAATTTGGTGAAAAAATTCCTAAAAATGACTGTTTTATGAGTGTGCGTTGCGCAGTTCCTACGCACGCTTGTAAGTTCGCAAATTTTCAATATTTTCACTCCAGATTTTCAACATTGCCATTTTACCACACCTCCTTATGAGTAGTATAGCTGTCATTTTTCACATCCTGCCCAAAACGTGTTTCTGCCCATGTAGCGCACAATGGCGCAGTCGGTGTGCGAAATCAATGTATGGGACACATTAGGAAAATCACAGTGATACTGTTCATGAGCAGAGGTCTTAAAATGGCTATGTTGAAAATTTGGTGAAAAAATTCTAAAATGACTGTTTATTGCGTCATATGCGCAGTTCCCAAGACAGAAGTTTGTGAATTTTCAATTACTCCAAATTCTAACATTGCTATTTTTACCACACTTCCTTATGAGCAGTATAGCTGTCATTTTTCACATCCTGCCCAAAACGTGTTTCTGACCATGTGGAAGACAATGGTGCAGTCAAAGCAAATCCATGTATGGGACACATTAAGAAAATCACAGTGACACTGTTCATGAGCAGAGGTCTTAAAATGGCTATGTTGAAAATTTGGTGAAAAAATTCGTAAAAATAACTGTTTTACGAGCGTGCGTTGCGCAGTTCATATGCACGCTCGTAAGTTCACGAATTTTCAATATTTGCACTCCAATGACTTCCAAATATCTAAACAGCACATACAAGCAAGCAACATTCGGCGTTGACAAATGCTTGTTTTTATTCTGAGAGAAAACAAATAGTTATTTTCTTAACATACCAGTAAACAATCTCAAAAAAATCTATTAATCAATCATTTCTACAGAAAGCATACATTTTGACATTTTTGAGGGGTCAAAACAAAAAGAGAAGCTGGCCCACCAGCGCAGCAGTTGGATTTCCACTTGGGATGCTGATGACCAGAGTTCAGATGTGAACTCAGGGAGTTGGAGGGTCATCACGGTGGGGGGGGATTGATCATCCATCAGACTGCTCTCCTCCAGGGGGAAGGGGAGGAAGCACTCGGTCTATGACTGACTCCTAGCAGAGGCTAGGGGCCAGTGCAAGTGAGACTTGGTAGTTCCAGTAGGTGTGCCAGACATGGGCACTAGCACCCCTACGTCATTGCACACCACACCTCCCACCACGGGAGACAAAAAGCAGACATCGAGGCCAATCACTGAACCCCCCCAAAGCCTAGCCCGAGGACTCCCGCAGCTGCTTGACTACATGATGTGGCACCATTCAGAGGGGTATGAAGGGGATCCTCCCAGTGGTCCTGCTCTGGGGGGCAATCCAGGGTGAACACTGGCTGAGGTGTCCGTGGTCCCAGGGGGATGGGAGGGGGCGAGGTGAGGAGGGCCGAGGCGTGTCCAAAAAAAGAACACAAAAAATTATATACTTGAGAGCTTTTGTAGATTTAAACTCGATAAATTCTTATGTTTTATGCTCCAAGCTTTAAAAATCCCTATAAGCAAAATAAAACAAGAGGTTGACCATTTCAGGCAAGGCAAATTCCATGCTAGAGTTAAATATTTAACACAGTGATTCACCACAGTCTGTTACTAGTAGGCTTGGGTGAAATTAGCTAATTCCGATTTCAAGGAATTTTCATGAAATTCCACAAAATTTCACAAACATTTGTAATTTTTCTATTTATTTTCCAAAACTTTTCAATGGTCATAACTCAGTCAGTATTACAGCTAGAGATCTGCCATTTGGCATGGTTATTGTTTGGCAAAGGCTGTAAAAAGATGTCACGTATCATAACATTTGGATGAGGGGCATGAAAGTTATTAGGGGTTCTATTCTGGCAATTTATTATTCATGTGAACATTTTTAAAAACATTTATATGCTTACAACTTAGCCACCTTTGGAATTAGATAGTTGCAAATGTACATGCATACTTTCTTGTAAGAGTCATAGAAGGGGGGGGGGTCTCGTGATGCAGCCAACTGAGTAGGATGTGCTCCACAAGCGCTATGCTCACCCGACTAATTACTTCAAATGTTTACTTTAATCCTCCTAAAATAAAACCAGAACCGAAGCTTATTAGCTTGCTGAATGCTACCCGCTACCTCAGAAGAAGGATTTCGGACAAATATGGAAGCAGAGATGCGACAGGTGGCGCCTCGGTACACATCGCCTGTCACGCTGGAAAAACAGCCCAAAAAGCCTAGGGCGAATCCCTCTACTACAGGCCATTCACAGTCAGCCTCAGCCTCTCCTTTGGCAATGATAGAATCAACCCCTCTTAGCCTGGAACGATTTCTCTCAGAGTTCCAGCCATTCAGGGATAAAGTTCGATCTCTGCTATCTGAGGCGTTGGAAGACACCACCAGGTGCACTTCAGACAACAAAGTCCATATTTTCTCCATGGAGAAGCAGACCTTTAAAATGGAAGCCCTTATTAGCACAAATCGCCAGGCCATTAAGAAGTTAGAGAACAAAATTGAGGATTTAGAGGGGAGAAGCCGACATAACAATATAGTGGTAATCAGAATTCCCAAGAGAGAAGAAGGAACTGATTCTCTTCTATTCTTCCAAAAATTACTGTCTAAAATAGCTGGAACTTCCCCCTTCGGGCCGACCTATACCTTGGAAAGAGCACACCTCGCCCTTAGGCCTATGCCTCCATCTACTGCCCAACCTAGACCCATAATATGTTGCTTCCTCAATTGTCTGGAGAAACAACACATTTTGCAAAAATTGAGGGATATACAAAAAGTTCTGTGGGAAGGTCAAAAGATCAGGGCGGCACAAGACCTGCCAACAGCTGTAAGACAGCGCCGGGCTCTATTTACCCAATTGTATCAAAATGTATTGCTTCGGGCATAAAATTTCATATGGTGTACCCTGCCAAACTCCAAGTACAACTGGATGATTCCTGTTCCTCATTTGAAGAATTAGACCCAGCGATGGAATACTTTATTCAGAAGCATCCTGCTCTATTTTCTGATCGCTGAGTGCTCTCAGATATCTACAGGTACTACGTATAAGAAAAATAGAGACTTTAAAGCTGTTGTTTTTGATGTTTAACATCCTAAATTTGCCTCCAGAAGAGTATAATGTTAACTGTCTATCAATGCCCACGGCTCTACGTTGCAGAGCACACTTTTCCTCCACACTTCGTGACTGGATGCTTTTCTCAAAGAAGGACAAAAAGAGAGATTAACACACTGTATTGGGGAAAGTTTTGTCATGGCTATTGATATCTTGGATGCATAAGACCTTCATCTCCAGACAGACAAAAGGACACGATTTAGCACGTTAAGCTTGAGGGACAGTTGCATTGTTTGGAAACTGAAACCAGATATTGGCTATACAAGGGGCATATTCGCATTGTTCTGGAGGACAAGACCCCCAGGGGAACTTTAATACCAACAAGTATACACTTCATTTAACAAGCACAGGAGTCCTGCGTGGTGTAAGCCATAATGTTCTTGTCTAGACTAACAGAACTGGAGACTTTAAACTACAGGGGGCCCCAGATTATGCCTCATACCTCTCCATACAACCGGAGGGGACTACCCTTGCTTAATGGCATTGACTTTTTGTTGTTTTGTTCATGAGATAAATTTCAACATGTACTCTGGCTCAGAGCCAGTCCAATGCACCCATTTTCTTTTGTTTTGTTTTTGATTCTCCACCATTTGCCTTCTTCTGAGCTTTTATGGATAAATACGTGCATAGAGGTACCTGTGAAGGCCAACAGGGCTCTAACACAAATGTATGCGTATTGTTGGAATTACGGAGCCTTAATTAAGGCCAACCAGCAGTTTATATGACCAACTTTAGTTAGGTAGGTAAGGCAGTTGATTATAGCCAGGTGAGCGAGGAGGAGGGAAGGTCTTCAGTCTGCTGATCGCCACAGACCAGCACAGTGAGGGGCAGGTAGTTCCTATGGCTACATTACATGGTACAGGATGCAACTTAGCAACTGGTATGTTATCACTTTTACTTTTTACTTGGCCTCACTGTATATTGGGGTAGGAAAATAGAAGGTAATAAAGGGTAATAATGGGAATATGGGGGGAAGGAATTTACATTGGAAAATTTTCTTTCAAGTCTCTAACTTATGGGGGGGACGATGCCAATCCAGAAACCAATTAATACAATCTAGCTGGTTAAGCTTTACAGTTAGTAAAGTTAGACAGACTGCACAAGTAACAATCCAGATATATGGCGCAATCATTTAAGTTCTGCACGTGAAATGTTAAAGGTGCAAGACACCCGCTGAAACATATGCGGCTACTTAAACACCTAAATATTATATGAAGTGATTTAATCTTTTTAGAAGCAATCCATCTCCTGCAAGCCGAGGAGACCCTTTTGAGGAGACAGCAGATGGGGCAGGTATTCGCTGCTGGAGTCTCCCATAACAGTAAAGGGGTAGCTATTCTTCTCACTAGGACTTTTCCCTTCGTATGTGAACAATGCATTAAAGACAGAGGGTAGGCATATACTGGTCATAGACAAGATTCACTCATACAATATTTTACTGGGCAGCATATATGGTCCCAATGTAGACTCCCCTTCTTTTTCATGCAGCTCCTTTCAGCCCTGATGCCTTTAATACACATTCCAATGCTTGTAGGTGAGGATTGGAACATACCCTTTGATCCCATCGTGGACAAATCATCAAGTCCCAGGACCCGGGGACTCTCCCCAGCTCAGAGAGCGTGTAGAGACTTGATCGATCACCTGGGACTCTGCGACCCTTTGAGGATATTGCATCCTACATCAAGGGAGTACACCTTCCACTCTGCAGTCCATGGCTCAGCCTCACACCTTGACTACTTTTGGATGAGTAAATCTCTGATTCAATGGCTAATGGACAGCAGATCAGAACCAGGAACATGTTCAGATAACTCTATAGTGGTCTGTCTCCTCTCTTTGTCTTTAAACTGGGGAACAGATAAGCAGTGGAGGCTCCATAACCAACTATTAAAGGACAAAAAGGTCACGGATAGTATACTATCTGCCCTAGAATCTTTCAAATGTATCAATTGGGGCACCACACACTCCCCAGCCACGGAATGGGGTGCACTAAAATGTTCCCCAAGAGGAGAATTTATTAAATGGTCAGTTATTAAGAAACGGAAAGAAACTCAGGAAGCCAAAACCCTTTTAGACCAAATTAGGGAAAAGGAGAAATATTTATCCAGGAGTACCTCGGAATCAGAGAAAGAGGCTCTTATAAAGCTACAGGATAAGTGTTCGGAACTTCTCAGAGAAAAGGCAGAGTGGGCAATCTTAAAATCAAAAACTACCTATACCGAACAAGGGGAAAGGGTTGGACGGCTTTTAGCCCTCCGACTTAAAAAGTTAGAAGCCTCAAAATATATCATAGCTATACAAAAAGACCCCCAAAGACTACTCTTAACCCAGGCTACTGACATAAATAAAGAGTTTGAACAATACTATAAACAGTTATACGCACGTATGCCCAATCACCTGTCTCAACAGAAGGTAGACTCTTACTTAGACAGCCTTCCCCTCCCCACTCTTACCCCACCCAAATTGAAGGACTAAGTGCACCTTTTACAGAAGCGGACATAATTCAAACAATTAAAGACCTCCCTTCAGATAAGGCCCCCAGGACCAGATGTCAATTCCTCTATCTTTTACAAGACGTTTGTACCCCAGTTAGCCCCATGGCTTCTAGCAGTCTTCTCCAGCATGCTAAATGAGGCAGACTTAGACCCGAGGAGTTTGAGGCCATAATTGCCATCCTTCCCAAACCTGGAAAGGATCCAACACAAGTGTCCAATTACAGTCCCATATCCCTTCTCAATAGTGACCTTAAAATCCTTGCTAAACTATTAACCCATAGACTAGAACAGGTACTCCCTTCACTTATCAGCCCTGACCAAGTAGGTTTTATGAATGGTAGGTCCTCTGTAGAACACCTCTACCACCTGTCTCATGTCTTCTCCACATCCAGGGACTACCCTCAGGCCATGGCGCTGGTCTCTCTGGACATGGAGAAGGCCTTTGATAGGGTAGAGCGGCAGTTCTTATTCAGGACTCTTCATAGATTTTGCTTTCCCACTAAATTCATCTCCTGGCTACAAGTACTATACTCCACCCCCACTGCACAAGCCTTTTCTAATGGGATTCTCTCTTCCAGCTTCCCTTTGGAGGCTGGCACTAGACAAGGATGCCTCCTATCCCCCCCCCCCATTATTCAATCTATATTTTGAACCCCTTATAGTCTCCATACAGACATTTTCTGGGATAAATAGAATACTACTGGGGTCACTTAACACCAAGATGACGGTATATGCTGATGACATTTTGCTCCATATCACACAAATTAAACCCTCAATACAAATGTTGCTATGTCTAATACAGGATTATGGTTCTCTCTCCCACTACAAGCTTAACACTTTAAATCCTTGTTCTGTCCACTAAATCTAAAGGTATATAAACAAGAAGTACCTGAGTTGGGACTTAACTGGGCTCCCAAATCCATAAAATACTTACGGATACACCTATCAACTAGTGACACCCAGATGTGAAAGTTAAACCTAGATGATCTGCACAAAACAGTACAACAAGAATTAAAATGGTGGCAAGATCTTCTCTTAACCCTATGGGACTGAGTGAACACTATTAAGATGAATCTCTTTCCACCTATTTTTTTATCCCCTGAATCTCCTAAACATATGGCTCCCTAAAGCATGGTTTAAGCTTATCCACACCAGTGTATCAGATTTTCTTTGGAAAAAAAAAAAACAAGGCGAGCATACCACAAACTAGCCCCACTTAAATCTCTAGGAGGACTAAAACTTCCACACTTTAACTTATACCATTGGGCTAGTCATGTAAGCAAATATTTCCATTGGATGAGGCCCTCTACCCCCTGGACTCATCAAATTACATCCCCTCCTGGCTTATAATAGAGAAAGACCTAATAGTTGCAACCGGTATAAATCCTGCAGCTCTGCTTTTCCTGAAATCTAAAAAATGACCCTCTACTCTCCATCACAACCCGGTGAGTCATTCGATACATACACACCTACAACTGTGTTCTGCCCTAAGATATGACAATTTTCATGATCTCTCCCAACCTATCTTCCAAAATCCCAATTTTAAAATAGAAGGAAAATGAATTCCCGGCAACTGGATTCCATTCCTTCAAAATTGTGTGGTTAGAGATTTCCGTAGTCAAAATCATTACTGGCAAAATTTGGTCTCACCAATAAATGGGCATTTAAAATATTTCAGATCCAACATATGGTTATAGCGTATTACAGAGAAAGAATCATCATCGACGATCCTCAGGACTGGGTATCCACAGGCAGAATACTCACCCTATCAGCACATGCTGTCTCCTCACTGTATACCCTCTTGTATCCACTAGTATTCCCAAAAGTAGATGGCATACATAACTATTGGAATAACTCATACCCTAACCTGATCTCCAAATGGCCTAAAATTTGGGAATCCTGTCACAAACTTATTACACAAGATATACTACGACTAATGCAAATGCAGTTCCTTAATGACGTATCTGACTCCACATACATTGTACAGAATGGGAAGGGCAGAAACCCCTACATGTAATAGATCTCATAATGGCTCAGGTACCCTGTCCCACTTGTTTTGGGAATGTGCCAATATAACACCATTGTGGGATCTTATTAAAACCAAGATGGACCCCCTATTAGGCTTGCAGGAATATTTCATGCTGGAGATTTATCTGCTAGGGGATTTCACAGGTTTTCCATCTATGGTCAGAAATTATCATATTATGATGATTGCTATGTCTGTCAAGAAAGTAGTTTTAAAGCATTGGAAGGACTCTCTCCAACCTTCGTATTCAGAATGGTTGCAAGAGTTCCTTTACAACCTGCAAATTGAGAAAATTATGGCCAGTCTCACCAACCGAATGGGAATATACAAAAAGAGATGGGAAAGCTTACATGTCTTGTACTCGCTATAAGGTGATGTGACAGATTAACAACCAGCAAATCTAGATCTGATTTAACCTTTCTATGCTAATCTTAGAATTAAATCACTCTTGGCACTGTAAGGGAGGGCAGGGAAGGGGGGTGAATGAAGTGGGAGTGTGGGAGGATGGAGGGAGGGGGAGGGTAAGAGGTTTTGTTATTTTTATTTCCATGTCTGTAATCATTCAATGTACACCACTTGTGGTATATATTTATGTAAAAACTTAATACATTTTGAATAAAAAAGTAAGAGTTATAGAAACTACTAAATAGAAAGGCATCTAGTTATGTAAATTGCATGTTATGGGAGTTCACAATTTCACAACCTAATTATTTGTTAAACTGTGTGAAAATGTTCAAAATATTTGGATGTTTATTGGTCCACTACTATTGCAGGATAACACTCAAGATTTGGCATGCATATCAAAGTTAACGTCCTGGAATCTAATTAAACTGGATAATGTGGGTTAGTAGGTTAAAATTTATTGTGGGTGCTTTAGAAATTACTATTTGGTAACATTTGCTCAAAAATTCATGGAAGCCTAATAGGTAATAGCACTAGAATTCCACCTGTGAAATTTAACTTTTACAAAGCACTTACTACTACTGAATCACCTGACCTACACTAGCATCATGACAGTGCAATACCCTCCAACAATCCTGCAACACTGATATCCAGCTTCCTTCTCCAGCATGACTAAAGATATCCAGATACTCGTGTCTCATTGGGCTACGTTGCAACTAGTTACAAGGCTTGGCGTTACTTGGTACCACTATTTTCAAATAGTAAAAAATATACATTGTTATCTATAGGGTTGATAGAGTCAGTAGGTGGCATTGTACAGAAATAATGCTGTACATGCTTGTGCTTCCACAGATCATTGTCAATGTGCTCTAGAGGTTAACTGGCTATTGCAAGAATTCAGAGTAATGCACAATGATGTCCATGACTATTCCTTATGGTTTGTCATTCAAGATTGTGACCTGACACTTGGCACCACTATACTTTTACTATGGAGCATCCCATGAATGGTACCTTAGTCCCACTATACCCAGCCTTTACCTTCCTCCACAATGATAACTGAAGTGTATGATTGGGCAAAATGTATGGACACGACTTCAACAAAAGTATCACAGCATTCCACAATTTCACAAAAGCTATACCCTTATCAGGCTGAACCCAGTCATCATACGGTTGGCTACTGTTTTTTTCTCAAACATTTGTTTCCCTTCCATCTCTGCTGGAGGTGTGATGTCTCTGTCAGTCTCACACAATCATGCTTTTCCCAAGGCAGGAGAAAGTTCCTGTTGTTGTATTGGTGGAAGTCACTGCCAACCTTCCTCAACCAAGATGCACTGCCAAGTGGCAGCTGTCTCAGCAATGGCCTGCCTCCTGGCTTGACTTCCCAGACTCGCTTCTGAACCTGGGTTGTCATCATAGCAGCATGACACTTTGCTGCTGGGCCATGGCGGTGGTATCAGACCCTAATATTTAGGGTGAATAAATCTAAAAAATTGATGAATTTCTATTTTCTAGTTTTAGAGTTGTAGGGGCTTTAAATTCTGCAGTTTATATAATTACAAAATATTTTAACATTTCTGAAAGTCTGGAGGCTTGTAACTCAGTCATCTTTAAAGACAGAGATCTGAAACGTGGTACATTTCTGTAGCGACATCGGTAAAGTATATATAGTGAATATGGTGCAATTTAAATAAATATCTTTTAAATTAGATGGAAATAAATCACATTGCAATTTTAGTGAAATGTCACAAAAACTTTTGTGGAAATGAAATCAGTATTTTACCAGAAATTCACTGGTGGAAGAAAAATTTCACTCAGCCCTAATTACTAAAGAAAACAAAGTGCTGTTAAGAGACCAATATTCCATATCCAATTCAAGTGACCACTGGAAGATATTCAGTGTTGTCTGCGGACCCTTCATCCTCCAGGTCTGATCCCAAATTTGTGGGAAGAGCTACAGTACATACTTTCCATAAAATGCTCAAGCATTATCTACATACACAAAGAAATTGTTTTTCCCTTGAAAAGCAACCTTAAGTTTGGCAGGGGTTTGTAAAACTGCTGTTACCCCTACCTGAATATACCCAGCTCTGATCATCAGGAAATGTATTCTGCGTCATTAGAGGTGTGTGGGAAAAAAAATTTCCACCGGGGGATTTTCCACAAAAGTCAGATTTTCACTTCTGCAAAAGTACGGCAATCAAATTAGCAACTTTCGCAGAAATTCTGGCTTGGAACGGTGGAATAAATGTATAAATTGTGGATTATTGCATTAAACTGTGGAGAAAAAAGTCCACAGAACTGATCACTGAACTGTGGAATAATTACATGTACTAAGGAATAATTAATTAAACAAATTCCTCAGAACTGTTATTCCAAAGTTCATGTGTATTATTCTGCAGTTCAGCCAAAAAACTTGATGGAACAGGGCAAAAATCCACCAAACACATTTGGAAAATTCCAATCTCGCCAATGGTGGAAATTCAGAAAATTCTGAGAAATTTCCAAATTTTAGCGAAAGTTCTGTTAAAGCGGAATTCACAACTTTCGCCCACCTTTATATGTCGTTGAGTGGCTAAGCAGAAGACAGATTAAATATTCAGTTTATTATCCTCGTAGACAAACCCCTCCTTTGCTCTGGCCATCTGTAGCATTTTTTTTTTCAGAAATGGAAGCAAAGGTACTAATTACATACTGTACCTTGCCCCAGTCCAGTTTACGTTGGTTTTTGAGGGATCTTTTTTTGATTGAGGTCTTAATACACTCTCCAAAAGCACAGGCTAATAAGGGGAAAGAGCAAAAGTTGTTATCTCCACCATCATTTTCAGTTCACAGTTTGAAACTTAAGCTGGAAGTATGATCAGCCTAAGGTTTTTTAGTAATAAAGTGTTTTCTATATTTTAAGTTTCAAGTTTAGCCATGGTATTCAGCTGTTTATGCAATGAGAAGTTAATAGCACTCTTAACAGTCAGGATCTTGTTTTAAAGCTTTTTGGCATCCTTTTTCTGCTGCTTCCACCTGCTTCTCCATATTTCCGATCTTAGTCTCGATCACCTGGCAGCAATTTGTTATTTCCCCCAGAGAGGTGTGCATTTTGTCAAATGATATTCTTGTGTCACTCTGAACTCCAGCAAGCAGGCTTTTATCGAAACCAGCATTTTCTTAGCTAGTAACTTTGCCTTAGCATCGGACTCTGGATGTGCTACAATGGGGGAAGACATTGCTCCATCTGGGTGTAGAGAACCACCTGTCCCTCGCATTGGATCAGCTTTCACTTGTTGGAGAAAAGAGCTCCAAAAGTTCAGTTCTGCTGTCTGCTACTTCTTTAGGTTTTTGCCAATTTTATGTGGCCATTCTGACCAGTAAATCAGTATCTTCAACAGCATAAAGAGCAGATTAAGCAGTTAGCAGAACAGCGCTCTAAAACAAATGTGCAGTCATGTTACTCTCGCCAGTCCCTCCATCATCCTTAACATTTGGATTTTCATTGCTATTATTTTTTTTTATTTATTGTAAAATCAAAATTACAACCTTTGAGCTAAAAGCTCATTTACAAAAGATCGTCATCGAACAGAGGGTGGGGGAACATCAAGTACATGGACAGTGGAGAAAAACAGAAGCAGCTAGTAGGCATTGTCACTTACATATCATTAGCAAGCATTTGTCAATGCCGAATGTTGATTGCATTGGTCCATCAGCTCGCTCACTGCCGCTCTGTCACTCACTCGGTCTGTTTCTCCCGGTGCTGCAGGCTGCTCTTTTGTACTGGGCTCCTGCCTGTGTTGGAACCTTTTTCTGCCCACAAAGAAATCTGCAGCTGTCCTGATAGAGCTCCGTTGAGGTCGCTCAGTCTCCCTCTCTCACGCGTTCATTCTGTTTGTCCTGGCACTGCAGGCTGCCCTTTTGTACAGGGCACCTTCCTGCATTGGCACCTTTTTCTGCCCACAAAGAAATCCACTGCCATCCTGATAGAGCTCTGTTGAGCTCACTCAGTCCCCCGTCTCACTTGCTTATACTGTTTCTCCCACCGCTGCAGGCTGGCCTTTTGTACTGGGCCCCTGCCTGCACTGATGCCTTTTTTCTGCCCACAAAGAAATCCGCAGCAGTC
This sequence comes from Neoceratodus forsteri, assembly GCA_016271365.2. Taxonomy (NCBI): domain Eukaryota; kingdom Metazoa; phylum Chordata; order Ceratodontiformes; family Ceratodontidae; genus Neoceratodus; species Neoceratodus forsteri. The sequence goes on from CM028134.1 coordinate 40,323,358, forward strand.
CTGACAGTGCTCCGGTGAGTTTGCTTACTCCCCCTCCCTCACTCGCTCTCTCATTCTGTTTCTCACAGTGCTGCAGGCTGCCCTTTTGTACTGGGTTCTTGCGTTGGGGCCTTTTTCTGCCCACAAACTAATCCGCAGCAGTCTCGACAGAGCTCAGTTGAGCTCTGTCACTCCCCCCTCTCTCTCGTTCAATCTTAATCTGTCCCAAACACTGATTTCCCACAGCAACCGTGCCATTCTCCGGCAGCAGTGCAAAAACGTATTTTAGCCAGGACGTGAAAAATTGCAGCTGTACTGTTCATAAGGAGGTGTGAAAAAATGCCAGTGTTGAAAATGTGGTGTGAAAATATTACAAATTTGCGAAGTTACAAGGGTGCATGGAAACAGTTCAATGCACGCTTGTAACACAGTCATGTTACGGAGTTTCATCACCAAATTTTCAACAAAGGGATTTTAGGACCTCTGCTCATGAACAGTGCCACTGTCATTTTCTTAATCTGTCCAGAACACTGATTTCCCACAGCGACCGTGTTATTCTGCGCCGGAAGTACGAAAACACATTTTGGTCAGGATGTGAAAAATGACAGCTGCACTGCTCATAAGAAGGTGTGAAAAAATTCCACTGTTGAAAATCTGGCGTGACAATATTACAAATATGTGAAGTTACAAGGGTGCATGGAAAGTGCTCAATGCACACTTGCATCATAGGTATCTGATGGGCTATCATCACCAGATTTCAACATAGGCATTTTAGGACCTCTGCTCATGAACAGTATCACTGTCATTTTCTTAATCTGTCCCGAACAGTGATTTCCCACAGTGACCGAGCTATTCTGCGCCGGAAGTGTGAAAACACATTTTGGTCAGGGTGGGAAAATGACAACTGTACTGTTCATAAGTAGGCATGGAAAAATGGCAATGTTGAAAATCTGGAGTGAAAATATTATAAATTCACGAAGTTATGAGCGTGCATGCAAACTGCGCAACGCACGCTCGTAACATAGTCATTTTATGGAGTATCGTCACCAAATTTTCAACATAGGCATTTTAGGACCTCTGGTCATGAACAGTGTCACTGTCATTTTCTCATTCTGTCCTGGACACTGATTTCCCACAGTGAACGCGCTATTCTGCGCCAGAAGTGTGAAAACACATTTCAGCCAGGATGTGAAAATGACAGCTGTACTGTTCACAAGGAGGTGTGAAAAAATGCCAGTGTTGAAAATCTGGCATTAAAATATTGCAAATTCACAAAGTTACGAGCATGCGTAGCAACTGCGCAATGCACGCTCGTAAAACAGTCATTTTTTTGATTTTTTCCACCAAATTTGCAACATAGGCTTTTTGAGAGCCCACCTCATGAACACTGGCACTGTCATTTCATTAATCTGCCCCTCAAAGGTGATTCTGTGCAGTGACCACAAAATCACCTTTTCAAGCCGATTAACGCTAAGGACAGTGCCAGAATTCATGAGGGCGGGGTCCCAAAATCATGTTGAAATTTTGGTGCCAAATTCCAAAATGCCTGAGATATGCATCAAAGTTGAAAAACCTTATTTATTCCATTATACAGCTTACCGCATTTCCTCAGTTTGTGGTCGGTTTTGAAGAGTGCAGATGTGTTCGGTCCAATGAAGATCGTCCACGCAGACTCGGAGGTAAGTATGGGGTGAGGGGTGGGGAGGCAGGGTGCCCAGTGAGTGGGCGTGGTGCGGAGGGGGCAGGGAGACCGCCGAGGGACTGTTTCCTTTTTTCACATGTCAAAAAAAAAAAGATATCACTGGACCGATTTTTGTTTTCAGGGGCATGTGGCATGCTGGAATGGGCTCCCAGCATGCCAACAGACTTGTTCTTGGGGGGGCAGCTGTAGCCGATGTGGTATTGGGCACCCCGTCAGCACACAACAAAAGGGACGGGGCACATCATGCTGATGGGGATTGGGCACTCCGTTGGAACTAAAGGGGGGTCAAGAGCCAAGGGGGATTTGGCACCCCCTCAGCACAAATGTTCTATGTGTTTGTGGGGGGGCATTATGCCAACTGGGAGTGGGCTCCCCCATCGGCACATGAAACTGGGGGGGGACATAATGCCGACGGGGAGTGGGCTCGACCATTGGCAACATCAAAGGGCAGGGCCACTGAAGCCGATGGAGATTGGGGCCCTGTTGGCAGACAAAACCTGTTGTGTGTGTGGGGGGGCACATGCTGCCGAGGGGGATAGGGCACCCCCTCGGCACTGAGGGTTACTTAATATTGTTTGTGAACATGGCGGCAAGCCGCCGCCATGTTCACAAATAATATTGCACTTGGAAACGTTCTGCCCAGCGAATGGCTGATGCTGCAATGACAAGGCTGCCCCTGATTGCAGTGGCTAAAATGTTTCTAGTTGGTGGCACGCTGGCTGAACTAGTGTCAGTGCGCGCGGCATTGGGGAAAGTCACAGCCCTTAAAGGCTGTGGGAGCATTGACCACAACAGTGCCGTGCCTCCACAACCTGCTTCTGAAAACCTTCCGCAATATGTTTCTTGCGCATGCGTGCAATCAACATAAAAAGGCTATACAGCATTAAAAATAGAAGGATGGAGAGAAAGAGAATACATTGCAAACGCCATCACTTAATTACATAACACAGAGGAAAATAGTCCCATAACAAATTAGGTAAATAAAGTGCAGCTTCCAACTATGTACAAAGTATGAGAATTCCCAGAATGCAGCTATAGAGCTTAGATAGGTTCCTGGAGGGAACAATTAATGTGATCACCACCAAGTACAGCCATTAAGGGAGAGTAAGCTATAGGCTAGATAGGCAAGAGGGAGAGCACAATGGTGGGTGATAGCTTAAGTGTCGGGGGCTAGCGGTGTGGAGGTGGGGGTATGGAGGTCAGGAGGGCTAAGTCGGTGAGGGGTGGGGGAATGGGGACCAATGGGTTGGTAGGTGGGGATTAAAGGGAGTTTCTTAGGATTAAGTTCGTTAGTGAAAAGTATAGCTCCTCCTCTTCCTTTTCTACTCGTTCTATAAAATATATATATATATACTGCACATTTAGCCTCATTGCCCCATAATTTCCCTTCTCCCACCAAGTTTCTGTGAAGGCCACTGTGCTTAAATTTTCCTTGTGCATTGAAAAAATCTCTTTTGTTGTTCAGACTACAAGCATTAATTTGGATTACATTAATAATTTTGGTGGTTTTGACCTTCTGCGTACAGGTGTCTCCAGCCTGTCCATATGTTGGGGTGCAGCAGGGGGTTAGTGTGCCTTTTAATTGCATTATTTTAATCCCCTCCCCAACTTTAGGTAGAGGTGGGGGGCCAGCCATCTAAATCAAAACAGAGATCAAGGCAGAGGAGGATGCTGCTGTTGGGGGGAAAGGGAGGTAGAATCCCTGTAGATTCAGCTCGCAGAGTCATTAGGCAGGAAGGCTCTCACAGGGGTGGTTTACAGGCCACTGGGGCAAGAAGAATAGTGAGACTAAGGCAGCAAAAGGGGAGGTTGTAATAGTGAGAGATCTCAACCTGTCAGACATCAACTGGGACATCCCAATGGCTAGGAGTGCAAGCAGTCAGGCCAAGCTTAATGCCTTGCAGCACTACATGTTGGTACAACAGGTCAGGGATCCCACTAGAGTCACCCATTCTAGACATGGTACTCACCAACTTGGAAAAAGTAGGTGGAGTATGGGTCAAGGAACCACTGGAGACCAGTGACCACAAAACTGTGATGGACACTATGGCAAGGCATGCCCGGGTCATGCACATGGTGCTACCACCACTTTGGTAAAGGTGCAGTCTGGTTAATTGCTGTTCAGGGCCCAGTGCTGAAGACTTTCCAGCCAACTAAGTCACAAGGGCTCCGGCCCTTGGTGGACTCAGTAAGGAAACCACTTAATTCTCTACCACATGGAAAGTCAGTAACCTGTCCAAGTTTAACAGAATAACACAGCATCATTAACAACTGACCACCTTCAAGAAGGAGGGTTAGTGCAAATATTATCTTTAAACATGGTCCTCTTAGGTGCCCTCTTAGGCAGGCCAGATCTATTTCTTCCCACCTGGTACCAGGTTTTAAACAGACCCAGATAGGAACTACCTTAACTTACACTGTGGGTATCGCAGGTGAAAAAGCGCTGCAGGCCTGCAGATGTTGCCGCAGGTGGAGTGGCATTGGTGCACTTTAAAAAGAGCAATGTACTCAATCCCCCAAACCCCACAGGCAATGCAATTGCTTAAATGGCAGTAAAACCCTCAAAACCGGGTATTAGCTACAGTAGGGGCGTGGCTTTATTTTATTTTATTTTAATTTTTTTTATTTTATGAGGTCTAGGATTACAATACTTTTGAGCCAAGGCTCTTTTACAAAGGTTCCACATCAGAGACAACAATTCAAGAAAAAAAAAAAGGCGAGGAAAACCAACACAAAATGGTTACGACATAATAACAAAATAGCAAAAACCAATAAGGGGGTGAGGTGGGGAGAGGGGGTGGTGTGAGAACGTAGGCAGCCAGAGGCATTTGTCATGCGAGAGAGTACCTAGTAAGTAACTGGTAAGTGCATGCAGTTGGGGAAATGAGAAGGGAGAGATCCTGAAGAGTTGGCTTGAAGTACAGATGAGAGCCAGGAACAGAAGGAGTACAGAAAGAAGTGAGGAAAGTAGGGTACAGATGAAGTGGGGAAAGTAGAGGGTTTAAGACAGGAGTAAGATCAGCGGTCTAAAAGTTGAAATTGTCGGGGGGGGGGGAGTAATAGGTGTCATATCATGGTGGCAGAGATAATGAAAACAGGGAAATTAGATGTAGCAATTGCAGGAGCTAGTGACAGAGTGATGATTCCGGAGACTAGCTTAGCTTAGCAGCGGACCGGAGCAGACACTCCTTTACTGAACTCCCGAGGGCTGATATCTATGCTTAGTATAGAAACTAACTTTATTCACTATTTTTCAAAGCCTTTGTCACCAAACCCACTGTCTTAACCTCCAGAGAAGCTACAGATGGGGAAATCGAGGACTACAGCGGTAGCTACTGACTTCATTAAACCTAAATTGTTGCAGCCATGCAACTGTAGGCTGCAGCAGTAGGCAGAGGCTTCGAGCAGTGTCACAGGAAAGCAGCAGGAGGTATCTCTCACCACTGTCAATGTGACCCTGGCACAGCTGGTTAAAACTGTATGAGATATGGATACAAAATTAGACCCCCGACTCCCCAGGTAACTACATTGGAAACTTGGGTGGATGGGCTCGCGCAGAGGATCCAGCAGTCAGAGGGTCTGTCCTGTCAATCAATGGACACTACTACAAAGCTGCTGAAGGAAAATTTCCTGCTACGGTAACAATTGGAGAACATTGACAACCAAACGAGGGAATGCAATATCAGGATTATCAGACCCCCAGAATGGGCTGAGGGCGAAGATGCCCTATTTTCTGTGCAGGCCATCTTGCCACAAATCCTGGGACTCACAGAGGACTATCCAGCCCTGGCCTTGGAAAAGGCCTACTGAATCACTCCCTGCAGGGCAGTTGTGGATGGCATTGGGTCACACACCCTGTTGGTGGTCTGCAGTGGTATGGGAGTCCAGGACAGGATTTTACCCATAGTCAAGAAAACAAACTCTCGCCAGAGCTAATATGGCTGCTGATGAGGATTTTGGGGTAAAAATATTGAAAATATGTTGTTTAATATTTTGTCACCAAATGTTCTACATAGCCTTGTTATGACCCTGCCTCATGAAGAAGGGCAGAGAAAATGCTTAACTCCTGGCTTAAAGGTGATGTTGCACAGGGACTGTGAAATCTACTTTCAGGATGCAAAAACACATCTTGGGCAGGAGTTAAAAAATGACAGCTGTTACATGCATGAGGTGCTGTAAAAAAATGGCTAGGTTGAATATTTTGGCTAAAAATATTGAATACTACCAAACTCACGAGCCTGTGTTTGCAGAATTTAACATAGCCTCATAACTTTTTTTTTAAATATCTTTACATCACATTTACAATGTAGCCGTCTTGTGACCTCACCTCATGAATAAGGGCAGAGAAAATTTTCTTCTCCTGTCTGAAAGGGTAATGACATGCAGGGACCGCAAAATCACCTTTTGGTGATGTAAAAAACATTTTGGCCAGGATCTGAAAAATGACAGCTATCACATTCTTGAGGTGCTCTAAAGACAGGGCTATGTTGTAAATTTGGGGTAAAAATCTTGAAAATTATGGAAGTTATGAGTCTGCATTTGCAAAATTCAACATAGGCTCATCCCTTTATAGTTTTTTACGTTTGCTTGCGCGCATGCGCAAGGAACGTTTTGGGAGAGTAGCACACTTGGAGGTGTGCCTCTCCCATCCAATGCACTGCTCCATTGAGCAGGCGTGGCGGTCCTGCACCAATGGGTGCAGGAGCTCAGTATGACAGCGGTGGTTCTCTGCTTCAAAGTAAAGCACCGCTGCCATACTGAGCACCGCCATCATGACGCCCCTCGCGCTCCGCTGCCCGCACGCCATGCCGCCCACAGCTTTGGTGCGCAACGTTGTTTGCTGACGGAGTGCCCAATCCCCGCCGGCTGCATGGCCCCTAAGTTATCCTGCTGCCATGCTGGGAGCCCACCCCAGCATGGCAAACATCTGCTTTCTTTTGCCAATGGGGGTGACCAATCCCCGTCGGCTCCTCGGTGCCCCCCCCCACGTAGTTTGCTGATGGCGGTGCCCAATCCCCCGTCAGCTCCTCGGCTCCCCCAGCCATCTTCTGACATGCTGGGAGCCCACCCAAGCATGGCAACGGTCCCACGTAGTCCTTTTTTTTTGTTTATACCTGTAAAGAAAAAACCGTCCCGCGGCGCATCTCCCAGCCCCCCTCCCACAACCCACACCCACCCACTGTGCACCCATACTCCCACACTTTCTCACCCCATACTTACCTCCAGACTCCGGCGCGATGATCTTCGGTGGACCGGGAACACGTCTGCACTCTTCAAAGCCGACCACGAACTGAGGAAATGCCGGTAAGCTGTATAATGGGCTAGATAGGGAGGTTTCAACTTCATTGCATATCTCAGTCATTTTTTGGAATTTTTGCACCAAATTTTCAACATGGGGTTTTTGGGTCCCCTTCTCATGAATGATGTCACTGTCATGGCGTTATTCAGGCCCGAAGGGTGATTTCGCAGGCACTGCGCAGTCACTGCGTGAAATCACCCTTCAGCCTTGAATAACACCATGACAGTGACATCATTCATGAGAAGGTCCCAAAACCCCATGTTGAAAAATTTGCAAAATTCCAAAATGACTGTTTACGAAGCTATGCTACGCAGTTCCTATGCAGGCTCATAAGTTCGCAATTTTCAATATTTTCACCCAGATTTTCAACATTGCCATTTTATCACACCTTCTTATGAGTTGTACAGCTGTCATTTTTCACATCTCACCCAAAACGCAGCTCACTTCATGTAGCGCATACAATGGCGCAGTCGGTCTGCAAAATCAATGTATGGAACACATTAAGAAAATCACAGTGACACTGTTCATGAGCAGAGGTCTTAAATGGCTATGTTGAAAATTTGGTGAAAAATCCTAAATGACTGTTTTACGACCAAGCGCTATGCAGTTCCCACGCGACGCCGCACGTTTGCGAATTTTCAATATTTGCACTCCAGATTTTCAACATTGCCATTTTACCACACCTCCTCATGAGCAGTACAGCTGTCATTTTTCACATCCTGCCCAAAATGTGTTTCTGCCCATGTAGCGCACACTGGCGCAGTCGGTGTGCGAACTCAATGTATGGGACACATTAAGAAAATCACAGTGTCACTGTTCATGAGCAGAGATCTTAAAATGGCTATGTTGAAAATTTGCCTAACAAATTCCTACAAATAACTGTTTTACGAGCGTCAGGCGCAGTTCCTATGCACGCCGAAGTTTGAGAATTTCAATATTTTCACTCCAGATTTTCAACATTGCCATTTTACCACCTTCATGAGCAGTACAGCTGTCATTTTCACATCCTGCCCCAAACGTCTTTCCGCCCATGTAGTGCACAATGGTGCAGTCGGTCTGCGAAATCAATGTATGGGACACAGTAAGAAAATCACAGTGACACTGTTCATTAGCAGAGGTTTTAAAATAGCAATGTTAAAAATTTGGTGAAAAAATTCCTTAAAATGACTGTTTTACGAGTGTGCGTTGCACTGTTCCCACGCACGCTCGTAGGTTTGCGAATTTTCAATATTTCCACTCCAGATTTTCAACATTGGCATTTTACCACACTTCCTTATGAGCAGTACAGCTGTCATTTTTCACATCCTGCCCAAAACGTGTTTCCGCCTATGTAGCGCACAATGGGGGTAACAAAAAGGTCATGCTAACAATTTATTGTGCAAATACCAGCAATCGCACAGGGCATTAGGGTAAAGCACCATACATGCCAAGCACCACTGCAAATACCTGCAGGCGAACGTTCGGCATTGACAAATGCTTGTTTAATACTGTTACACCAAATGTTCATCGTAGCCTTCTCATGACCTCATCTTATGAACAAAGGTAGAGAAAATGTTCAACTGCTGCCCAAAAGGTGATATCATGCAGGGGCAATGAAATCACCTTTTAGGATGTAAAAAAAAAACATTTTGGCTAGGATTTAAAAAATGATGGCTGTTACACACATGAGGTGCTGTAAAAATATGGCTATGTTGTGAATTTGGGGGAAAAATATTAAAAATTACCAAAGTTACTAGCCTGCATTTGCAGAATTCAATGTGGGCTCATAACTTTGCTGTTTTTTAAAATTTTTACACCAAATTTGCAACATAGCCTGCTTATGACTGGTACCAGGTCACTACGGCACTGCTAAAACAGTGCAGCAATAACTGTGTTGTGTAAAGCGTGGAAACATTTCGAGCCACAGGGTTATAATATCGGTAGGGAATTACCGCTACTTCTGTTGTTTTGCGCTGAATCTTGAAAGAGATCAAGTTGCCATATGTGTGGTGCCTGGTCAAGCCCTTCCTGTGGTGGAGTAGCTAAGGCACCAGCAAATAACAGGGTTGGAGACCTGAGACCAAGGTTTGGTTCCCCCCAAGTCTCCTGGTGTTGCTACTTTCTTTTTGTAAAAAAAAAAAAGGTTTTCTCCCTGTCTGGAGTTTCTCCCCATCCCTGAAGTCCACACCCCCTTGGAGTTGATTGTTTTTAGTCCAGAGGTGTTGGGGGGCAAAGCGCCCCATGTTGTGGGGTGTGGGGGGGGGCTGTGAAGGTCCCATTATTTTCAATGGGTGTGAGCTGTTATGGTAGGGTCGGTGTTTTGTCCAACGTTATGTCAGAACACGCAAATTTGCTTGCAGCATTTATTGCCGTGCTGTTTTTGTGTTTGACATTATGACCCCGTGCCCTTATGACCCCACCTCATGGGGAAGGGCAGAGAAAATGTTCAACTCCTGTCCAAAAGGTGATTTTGCGCAGGAACCACAAAATCACCTTTCAGGACAGATCTACCTAATGACAGTGCAATTGTTCTTGAGGTAGGGTCCCAAAGAAGGCATGTTGAAACTTTGGGCCAAAAATATGCAACAAATTGCCCAAGTTATGCCACTAAAGTTCAAAACCTCATTGAAATATATTGAACCACATACCCATTTCTTCAGTTTTTTGTCCTGGTTTGAAGAATGAAGACATGCCTGCAGTCCAGAGAGGATTACAGCATTGGACCCCGATGGGTAAGTAAGGGCTTGGAGGTGGTGCTGGATGCTCAGTGGGAGGGTCAGGTGGGGGGACAGTAACAGCACAAAAGACATCAATGGATGCTTTTCTTTTATAGAATAAAAAAAGCATTGATGGATGGTTAAAAAAAATGACCAAGGAATCGCCACTGTGACACAGGGGGATTGAGCACCCCCAGTGTCACTGTTATGTTTTTTTTGGTGGGGGGGGGTAAAAAATATATGTAAAAATAAAAAAGGGTACATAAAACACGATCACAACACTGGGATTGGGCACCCCAGTGTCATTGATATGTTTCTGGGGGTGCTGAGAGGGAAGGTCGGGTGGGGGATATGCATAATTTAAAAAAATCATTGGTCATGTCAGAACACAGCACACTCTGTCATGACCAAGATGGCCACTGCACTACACTGCACATGTGCTAGTGGTCGTGCATGTGCAGTACAGTTTGGTGGCCATCTGTGAAGTGTGCCGTGTTCCGCCGTGACCAAAGACACAGTCAAAAAAATAGTGCAGTGCGACTTCTAACCGAGACAATGAGCAGAGTGCTTCACAGGTGCAGAGGCGACTGTGTTGAAACTCCAAAATGTTGTACGGTCGGAAGAAATGCGCTGACTGCTGTTTTGTTAGCAAGAGATCTGCAGGCATATGCCCACTGCAGCCCTAAAAAAGGTAGCTGAGATATAGGGATGTACAACTTTCATTATTTCCTGACCTCTCCTATTCAACAAGGCAGTGCAGGAAAGCCTTCAACAAGGTGTGCACATTCCTGTGAGCTTTGAAAATACAGCATCAGCTCCTTATTCCAGCCAAACTAAAAGTCAGCTAGAATGGTCACACTTATTTATTCAACAATCCAGCAGAAGCCAGCAAGTTCTACCACCAACTTGAGGCAGAAATGGCTGGGATGGAGGAAGCTTCATCAGATGACGAGGCGGTGGGAGAGGGGTGAATTTATGGCAGTTTTGCAGATATGGACTGGCATGAGTATATTTGACTTCCCCTGAGACATCCATGCTGTGTGGCAGCCTGCCTGAAGCATAAGACTTTGTAAAAACTTTCTTGGTTGACTGTTAAAAGTTTGTGTGGTGGAGATCATTTGGAAATACTGAAAAGACTTTGCTATTGACTCTCATACTAGTGATCTCAGAAATATGTTATTCCCCTTCCTTCTCGCTTTTAAGAATCTCTGTAATAATACTGCAAGGCTAGGATAACCTTTTGCATCTTGACTTATACTACAAGTGTAATGAAGTTTACTGACAATATTTTATAATCCCTTTCCTAGCTTAAATGCATAACTCCAAATTTAAATGCAGTTTTGAGGGATGCGACACTGTCTGGGAAGATGACCGGAGACACTTTGTGGGGACTGAATGGCACAGCTTCTGATCCTCATGTTCTGCTTCCACTGGCTGTTATTCCTGGCAGTGATTTTCTCCCTACCGTCTTAAATTCTTTTAGGCAAGGTAATATATGGAGAAACGTGAGGGGGGGAGGGTTTCTTTTTTGTTATGTTCTCGCACTATAATGTGCCGTTTACTGGAAGTACTTCGGCATATCTATTAACTGGGCAGGTTACAGTTGCTTATCAGTTTTATGTTAACTGTTGCAAAAATAATTACATACAATAGCAGGGGGACATGGCCAGCAGCTGAACCGAATGGACGCCTGAACTCTGATCTCTTGCAAACCCCTCTAAGTGATCCTTATTAAACCCGGATTCTTCTACAGTACAGTGTGACTACCATCACTTAAATGCTCATGCAGTTAATGCCCATCTTGTGACTCTTTGCTTCTTCTCCTGACAGTAAGATATTGAACGTTATTCGGTTGCCTCTGTTTTTGCCACGTGGCCTAACTAATCCCCGAGATGGATTCTGCATCAAGAGCAACTCAGCTGCAAGGAGACGTGCCTAAAATCTGGCAGATGTTTGCTGAGATCCTCCAATGTATGGAAAAAATAGATTTAACTACAAATAAAAACTCTGCAGATATTATTGATCTTATATAACGAGCATGTATCACCAAGCACAGATTGGCCAAAGTAGAAGACGGCTGGCATAAAGCTGGTGCTCGATTACAAGAACAAGAGAGGCTTATCCACTTACTTTGGGCCAGAGCTGAAAATCTGGAACATCGCAGCCGCCAGAATAATTTTAGGTTTGTTGGGCTTCCGGAGGGATGCAAAGGGAATGATACAATTACATTTCTGCAAAAAGAACTACCTGCTATTTTGGAATGGCGCTGTGGGGCTGTGATGGAGATAGACAGGGCCCACAGAACTTTGGCCCCTCATTCCGAATTGGGAGCTCGCCCTCGTACTATTCTGGCCCACTTTCTTCGGTTTCAAGACCACAAAACCATCACAAGGCTGACATGCACAAAGAAAGAGCTGCTGTGGAATGGGTACAGAATTCAGGTTTTTGCTGACTACTTTCAGGAGGTGACTACAAGGTGCAGGGTCTTCACAGCAGCTCACAGAGCCTGTGCCGAACTTGACCTAGACTATTCACTTTGTTACCCGGCTTCACTTACAATTATCTACAATGGATCTCCCAGGGTATTTGACAATCCGACTGCCGTGGAGAATTTCCTGGTGGCACAAAGCCCTAAATTGAACTGGGGTCATCTGTGTGAGTTTCCCAGCTCACAGGCCTATCCATATAGGCCTTCTCTGATGGAAATCTCCTCACAGGAGACTAACAGCTGGTCTCCAATGTCTACAAATCAGCACAGCACCTCCAGCCGAATGTCTCCTCCAAAATCTCTGGGCAGCAAAAGCAAGAGGAGGAACAGAAGATGCCAAAGTATTGAAGAGGCATATGTAGATAAAACCCCACGGCTCTGTTCGAGGAGCTGTAGTGACAGCCCAGAATCAACTGCATCACAAAGCTCCTTCAAGACAGATATGAGCAACAACCAATTTCAGGCTTTGATGGACTTAACTACCGACGGCCCTCTTGTTGCTCCACCGCTGCCTCCACGATGCTGTCAACTGAAAGAAGCTAAGCCCCAAGCAGCTAGAAATCTCTCATGGGCAGAAGGAAAGAAAACATCCCAGGAGGCCTCTGGCCTCTCAACCAACTTGCCAGAATCATTGCCCCAACTGGAGTCCACAGAGGAACTAATTCCGGCCGCTGAAGCGGTGGTCTGACTCTTGTGGTGTTTTCTTTTTCTCAATATGGTAATCAGTTTCCCCGGGGAATTATCCAAGCAGGTTTGGCTACAGAGTCCATAATTTTGGGCTTCTTTCACAGGTGACCTCAGTTTTATTATTTGCTAAGGGTGTATGTGATCTCTACCCCCTTCCCCTGAAGACCTTCTTTGGTATGTAAATGGGGTTGTACTAATATGCTGTACCTTAACACGGAGGATCTATTCGATAACTCTCTCCTCATCCCCCCGTATGGTTTTAGTGACCGGTGGGTATTCAGAGAGTTTCTTCCTATACTTGATCCAGTGGCCCCTATCCTGACATATTGGATTTGTGGGGAGTTACTTGGCCCTTGTCTCTCGTATATTCTTTCCACTTAGAGGAAAGGAGGACTAAATGACGGCTTATACTGTATGTCATATTACGGTTACTGAAATACCTGTTTTTTAAATGGATCACTGGGGGTTTGGAATTAGCTCAGTTGCGAGTTCTAGAGCTGGATGATCAGTAATCTTCTGGACTGTATGTGTAGAAGAACTAGTCTGCTGAAATGGGAACTTGATCAGAGGATCCAAGACTTCTATTAGTCCTCCCTTTCAAGCGCAGTTTAAGATTTCACCCACCCCCCAGCGACCTCCGCTGGTATCTGGGCTGCAAGTCAGCCGATACGTATAGCAGTTGTTGGTCAGACAAGAGATTGCTCATGATATGGGTTGGGGAGGAGGGATAGCTTTTGTTATAGTTTGTTACTGTATGTGTTTCTAATAATATGTTTGTTAGTACCCATGTTTGAGGTACCAGTTTTTTATGACTGCAATCTCAAGCTGAATTGTTATGTTTGTTACTATGGCAATCAGAAAACTAGGGTTGGGAATTGTCCCATGGGTATAATGAGAGGGATTTTGCATACTGGGCATAGATTCTTATATAGGTACTTCCTGTCGCACCCTTTATTAGTCATGTTATATCAGTGGTTAGATGGAGACTAGATTTCTATCTTGGAATGTCAGAGGTCTTAATTCACCAGTTAGGCAGAAAAAAGTCCTGCTCCACTTAAAAAACTGCACCCCATGGCGGTGCTCCTTCAAGAGATGAAACTTTCCCCTGTCAAGGCTAGGAAGCTTAAACAGGACTGGGTGGCTGAAGAATTGCATAGTGCGGCGGCTTTCCACAAATGGGGAGTTTCCATTCTATTCCACAAACAGCTGTGGTGGAAAGTGAAGACGCACACTCATGATAAGGAGGAGAGGTGGATCCTGGTGGATATAGAGACTCCAGATGGCTGTCTGATATTGGCCAATTTCTATGCCCCAATAAGGACTTTCCTCAGTTCTTCCACACTTTCAACCAGGCCCTTACTGATTTTAATGTGACTAAAGCACCAACGCTATTGGGTGGGGATTTTAATTTGGTGTTGGATCATTCTATGGACAGGAGTAACAAAACCCCTGAACCTCACAGGCAAGTAAAGAAAGCGGTCCAGAGATTAATGTCAGAGCATATACTACTGGATGCCTGGAGAACATTACACTCAGGGGTACATGATTACTCATGTTTTTCCCAGGCCTATGGCTCATCTAAAAGAATAGATCTCTGGCTTATTTCATCTGCACTATATGAACAAGTCACTAAGTCTGATATGCACCCGATACTTGTTTCAGATCACGCTCCCCTGGAATTAGTGATCAAACTAGGAGTAGATCCCCTCAAATTCCCGCATGGCATCTGGACCCCCTTTTGCTGGAGGATGTTGAATTCCAAAACTGGCTAGGACCTGAAGTGCAGGAATATTGGAAAAACAATAACAATGGGGAAGGAATGAGCCAATCCTATGGGAGGCCTTTAAGGTGACCATCTGTGGCAGAATCATTGCCTATGCTTCTGCTAGGAGGGGGCACCGAGAAGCAGATCAGAGAGCCCTAGCAAAACAGTTACTTTCCTGAGAATCTCAGTATAATCTCTCCAATCTCAAGTCCCTTCACAGTCCTTACTGGCCCAACTAGCTAGTACCAGAATTTCTCTAAATGCCCACTTGACCAGTCAAGTTGAGCTGAACCGCAGATGGATATGGCATTCTTATTGGGAAGGGGGGGGAGCCAGTAAACATTTGGCATAGCGACTAAAGCATCAACACGCATCCAGGACGATACATGCATTGGCAAACAAGCAAGGGATATTGTCCCACTCCAAAAAAGGGGTGAACGATATCATGGCCCAGTTTTATGGGAAATCATACGCATCTCCCCACCCCCCTGATCTGCTTAAGATTCAAAAATTCCTAGATACAATACCTATCCCCCAGTTCCCAGAAACTGACACTAAATCGTTGGATGCACCAATCACTGCAGTCGAAGTGGAGAAGGCTATTGACTCTCTAAACCCTGGCAAAACACCAGGGAAGAATGGAATGCCCATTGATTTATATAAAATCAGGGGAACAAACATGGCCCCTTATTTGGTTTGGACATTCCAACACTCTTTGCAGGCAGGACTATTACCCCCATCCATGAGAGAAGCCACTATCACGGTACTCCCTAAAAAGGGGAAAGATCCTCCCTCCCCTAGTAGCTACCGTCCCATCTCTCTCATCAACGCAGATGCGAAAATCTTGGCCAAAATCCTTGCAAGTAGGCTCATCTCCTGCCAGATCTGATTCATCCAGCCCAGGCGGGCTTTGTTAAAGGCCGCTTAGGGTCGGATCATCATAGATCACTGTTCTCACTATTACACTATACAAAATCATCCAACAAGCCTTCTGTAGCCCTAGCTATTGGCTTCACGAAGGCATTCAACTCAGTCAAATGGCCCTTCTTGTTCCATATCATCTCCAAAATGGGTTTGGGACCTAGCTTTATTTCGTGGATACAATTGTTATATGCCTCCCACACGGCTTTGGTCCTGATGAGTGGTACTATGTCCCCGTCTTATCCTTTACAGAAAGGTACAAGACAAGGATGCCCCCTCTCCCCCTTTTATTCATTCTAGCTATAGAGCACTCCGGGAATCCCAGGAGATCCCTGGTATACAGGTAGAAGATATTACCTTCAAAACATTTCTATATGCAGATGACCTCCTCATCACCACAGAGTTTTTTCCCACGGCGATGAGTAGTATCTTCGATACTCTGTCCACTTTTGCCGAAGTGTCAGGTCTTAAGTTAAACCAATCCAAAACTAAGGTGCTTCCACTAAACTCAGTGACTACAGGGAAAGAAATTACAGCTCAAGGGCTAAAATGGTCCCCTAATGGTATAAAATACCTGGTTATTATCCTTAATTTGAATCTGGGGAAAATGCTCTCGGTTAATTTTTCTACATTATTAGACTCTCAGACAAGATATGGAAAGGTGGAAGGCCTTGAGATTATCACTTGCTGGCAAGATTGATTCCATCAAAATGATGGCAGCTCCCAGGATATTATACCTGTTAGCCCATTTTCCCATGTTTATCCCACAGAAACAGTTTCAGAAACTTGAGGCATTAATGAGTAATTTTTTATGGAAAGGATCCTTGCCTTGGTATAGTAAACTTAAACTACATCAGCATTGGAGAAGGGGAGGCTGGGGCCTTCCATGGCTGCAGAGATATCATATGACCTTTATTACTTCCCAGACCACTAGATGGTTCTCCAAAATTGGTCAGGCCTCTCCAACTTAGCTGCCTCTGGAGGTGTCAATGGTTCATGCCCACTCTCCAGCGGTGGTCCTATATGGTAAGAAAAATATACCCCTGGATATTCCTCCTCCTCCTCCTCCTCCTATACAAGTTTCCAGCTTGTACTGGAGGAAGGTCCTTACCCTTTTGGGACATTGTCCAGCACCATGGGAAAACATGCCCCTGTGGAATAACCATGCCCTACAGATAGGGAAAACTATAATACATTGGAAATACTGGGAGGCCCAGGGTACTTCCACGATTCAAGATTTATTACTTCCTAACTCTAATATATTGGATACCTTTGAATAATTAAAAGGCAGATATTATCTCCCACCCACTCATTTCTGGAGATATCTTCAGATTAGAGATGCTATAACCCATTTGCCAAATTCCCCTCAAGCTAGGAAGGTACAGCAATGCCCGCATCTGGTAACTTCATGGGGAAAGCACCCCAGGAACAAAGCAAGTGGGATTTATGCTGCTGTCAGAGATGTTACCACAGACCCCACCCAAAAGGCTAAAGCACAGTGGGAAAAGGACTTCCAGTCCTCTCTCTCTTATCAGCAGTGGGAGCATGGATGGGTCAGAGTCCACACTGCCTACCAAGATGGACGCACATGTCTTATCATGAATAAGACCTGTCATAGTTGTTATAGAGATCTGGCCAAACTTAAAAAGATGGGTCTTCCTCCAACTGACACTTGTTGGAGATGTGGTAACCAAGGGGCGCATTTATTTCATATTCTCTGGGACTGCCCCAATATTAAACCATTTTGGTCAGCAGTCCAAGGAATGTGTCAACAGATTTTTCCAGAGGTCATTTCTGACCCACCCCTTTTACTCCTGGGATGCGCTCATCCGAATGTGCTCAAATATAGACCAGGGCCCAATGGGTTACGACAGTTGGGGCTACAGCCAAAAGACTCACACTTTAAATTGGAGATCTTCAACAACACCCTCCTTCCAAGAACTCCTTCTGGCATTAGCCCAGGGGACTATATTTGAAAGAATCTCCAGCCCCGCTGCAGGCTCTGTGGTTCATTTTGAGAAATGCTGGCAACCCTATCTGCAGTCGAAATATTGTTACAATCTCCCGAGTTATTTCACAGGATAGGGCTACTCCTGGGCTCGATTCTCTTCCCCCTTATTAGAAAGTGGTGCCCCTCCCTCTCATGGTTCTGTCCCCCTTTTTTGTAGGCCCTCACCTAGTAAAAGATTACCTTGTATACATAGTTGATATGGTTACATGCTTATATGTAAGACACACACCAATCTCATAGACTGGTGCTAGATCTGACCTAGCATGCTAATATAACTATACACTCAACCTACTGTACATAGGTCCCTCTATGCCTTGAGTGGTATCAGGGATCTAGCCTGGCCCTCACAACTCCAGGGTTAGATGACAGCTTAGTTTCTATTCTTTGCTTGTATGGTACATCTGCTATTACTGCACCTATCAACTCACTCCATTATATCTTTATGTATAATTGCAACCTTCTGGTCATACTAAATGTTGCGGTATGGTCCAGACTTAAAATGTATTACTGTGCATATCTGTGTGTGTCACATTTTAAATAAAATTAAAAATCTTAAACTGAAAACATACAAGAGCATAAACTTTTAGATTCACCCTTGGGGTAAAAGTTCTAGTGTTAATGTCTGATAACTTAGGTGAGATATTTGTTAGGCATTTAGCTGTTTTGGTAAAAGGGAATTCACTTTGTTATTAACTTTTCAAATTCTCCCTACAGAGCTCTGTGCTGTACTAAGCAGTTGTAGTGCACGATGGTATGTACTATATTTCTGGTACTTCACCCGGTGTCGTACCGAAAGGGAGGGTGTCTGCAACTCCTTTGTAAGAGAACTGTGATATTATTCACTTTGTGTATCCCTCTGTGTATTCTTGTTTGTAAGTTTTGTACTTTAAAACTTATAAGTAGAAAGTTAAAAAAGAGGCATTTGTAATCCAGATTGTGAAACACAGTGAAACAAGAGGTGCTGTCTCTTGAGACAGTGCCACACAGTGGCATACTCACTGTTCCTTTTGATGCAGCAGGCCACTGGATTTCTGCTCCCCTTGGATATCTATGATGCTGGCAGGCTTCTTACCTCTGTTCTTTGCTGAACTGGCTGCCTTGAGCACTGGCTGCAGGCTTTTCCAACCTCCATACACTCAATCCAAGCTGATGAGGCCCCAGTCTGACCCTCACATGTGCTGGCTTCCAAACCTCTAGATCAATGGCAGCCCAGCATCATGATGTATGGCGTGCTGCAGGTCCTGGATCAGCAGCCACTGTACTTGTTCTTCATGCTGGATCTTCAGTGTTGCCCATGTGCTGGGTGGCTTGCATGCTGTTGCCATTCTCTTCCACTGTGCAACTCAGCAGCTCTATTCACAGTTTGCTCTCCACATTTCAGGCCTGGGATGACACAGTTTGCACCCACTCCCAGCACTGCAGACCTTTTCACCACAAGATCTCCACCAGATCTGCCCTCGCCCCAACAAAGTCCTGCCTTCATAGGCCCTGTTCACAGTCTGTCTAAATTTGTGCCTGGGGCTGTCAATCCAGAAACTCTACAACTCATAGGACACAGAAAGGTGCTAGAATCTGATGCCTCTCTTTTCCCCTGGAATCCTTCTGGAGTCCCTTCCCCTGTGATGTTTCTGAGCATGGGGCGGACGTGCCCAAGTGGGTCCATTATAATACTATATGGTTAGAGGTGACCCTGGGCACCTGTAGACCTTCTTCTAAGGCCGATGTGCTATACTTCAGGAGTTGGATTTCAACCATATGAGGGAAATCAATCTGGACAGTTTGGTGGTGATAGACAGCATCAGAGGAGTGGAGCAAAGATGGGGGTTATAAAATTACACACCCCTGGCACATCGGGATGTCCGCTGACGTCATCACATGATGGTATCATGATGATGATTTTCTAACTCACACAAGGAAAGAAACATAAATTGTAGAGTGCACACAGCTACACTGCTCCCAGGACATATGAGAAACGGAGAGTCATTTAGCAGAATGCCAAAAGGCTAGGTAAGCAGTTGTTTAAACACCCAGTTTGGGAGATAAATGTAGAAGCTGATTTTAATTTTTTTCTATTGTTAGAGGAACCCTCTCAGAACACTGTTCATATTCTCCAGGCAGCCACAACAAACTATAAGAAGAGGCATAAGACTGAATAAGGTGAAATAATTAAGCTCTTAATTTTTGTTACACTACTTTCAACACAGTAACTTGTGGCTTTACTGACTAAAGGCATAGGAAGGTTAGGCTGTGAAGTTTGGAAGAAAAGTGATAAATGTGTGGTGAAGTTAGGTTATAAATTCATTCGCGGATGGTTTAAACTTTTTGTTTGCAGTGTGCTGTTTAAAAGCAAAGTAAGGGCATATGAAAGACTATTTATACTATAGGGGTGAGACATTTTACAAATAGATAAAAAATGTTTATTCTCACTCCCGTTGTATAAATCAGTAGTGTCGTATGCACAGTGACTTTTCCTGAAATTTATCTATACTGTGCATATGTCATAACCTGATTTATCACCTCTTTATATGTCAGCAACATTTTTTTTTGTCTATACTCCACAACACTGCCAGCACTAGTTACATACACACTCACCTGGTAATGCACCTGTTCTTCAACACTACACCCCACATTCTCCCGTGTGTCAGCAGAGACGCTACAGCAGGAGAGGGAGAAAGATCTCAGAAGCAGATAATGACAGCGACTAACTCCCCAAAATATCTCAGTCTTCAGAGCCACATCCTTAAGTTCTGAAAATGAAAGATCCTGAATTGATTCGGTGAAATAAATTGGGTAAAAAGTTAAACTCCCAGTGCCACAAACCTCTGATGATGGTAACCGGATACACTTCTAGCACAAGCACCAAAAAAATTCACGTGTCCCCACAAACCAAGTAAAGAATAACATAAAAATATGTTCCACCCCTAAACAACCAAAATGAACCATATTTCGATGCTTCCAAAACACAGAAGTGCATCAGTGTCCCCCACCGAAGCCCCACCCTCAAAAACAACACAGCCAATGATAGCACACGTTTCCAGCATGTAACAGAAAAGCAACCAACCAGAATATGCCCCAGAACAACCAATAGTATTTCTACCCTCAAATCTGATTCAAGGCAGAACCCATGGAAAACTGCTACACTCACTCATTCACCAACAGAAACTAATACCATTTCAAGTAAAAAGGCAACACTCTAACCCATAGCAACCGAGGAAAGAAATAACACCACCAGAACAAAGATAATCTAAACCACAAAACAGAATATCAAATAAAATTCTTTTATTTATTTATTTATTGAAATGTTTCAGCAGGAGAGCACACTGAACAAGTTGCTTGTCTCATGGTGTGACCTGGGGGGAAGGGGTTACATAGGGTTGTGAAGGATGATCAGTTGCAATAGTATGTGGGTAGTACAAACAGTACAACATTGTAAGACTGTGTAACAGTTGGAACATAAGGTATTGTACAATAAATGGTAGTGGACCATTGGGTAAATTACAATACTTATCCAAAATCATACAAAATAGCATATAAACGTACAAAACAGTAATAATGCAACAGAACCATTATAGTGCATGAGTGTACCAGGAGCAGGCTCAAGGTAGTATGCAAGTGCTGTTGGAGTAAAAATGACATGATCCAGAAGGGCAGGTGGAGAAGAGAGGGGGAGAGGCAAGAACTGAATATGAGGAGAAGGGGTAGCCATTTCCTGATTCCCCCTTCAGGATGTTATGAACCCTGCCAGGGGGGTCAGGGTAGGAAGACAGAAACTGGGGATAGGTATTAAGGAGGGTTAAAGCAGGAACAGCTGAGGGAGAGGTAAGGAAGTAGTTGGAGGAGGAGTGTCATATTTCAGGGGGGAAGGAATTCCAGAGTTTAGGAAAGCGATGGGCGAAACCAGTCTGACCGATGAGGGTGGAGCGGCAAAGGAATGTCAAGGTGTGGGTGTCATTAGATCTGAGAGAGTGGGTGGGGAGGTGGAGTAGAGAAAAGGATAAGAGATAGAGGGAGCACTCAAACCAGAATTTGGAGTGGCTGTCGGCACAGTGAGAGATGTCAGTGAAACAGTGGAAGGAAGGTTCACAGCGTATAGAGTTCATGGGTGGTGGAGCGGAAGGGAGTCGAGAGCAAAGTGGCAGAAGGAGTTAAAGAGAGTGTCCAACTTGGTCAGGGAAGATTTGAGAGCAGCACCATAGACTATGTCACAGTAGTCAAAGATGGGGAGTATCATCGTCTGTACAATTTCACGCCTCACAGTCAGTGGGATGCAACTATGATTCCTGTACAGAGCACCAAGCTTGGGGTGCAGTTTCTTCAGGATAGCATCGATATGCACAGAGAAGTTGAGGTGCTGGTCCAGCCAAACTCCCAGATATCTTAATGAGGAGGGGTCCTCCAGGGTGGTCCCATCAAGGGTGTGGAAGGTGGGTAAGACCGGGAGCCTAGAGAGTCTCTGCCTGGTGCCAGAAGTCATTGAGACTGTTTTCTTGGTGTTTAGAAAAAGCTGGTAAGAAGCAAACCAGAGCTGAACTTGGTTGAAGTCATGCTGTAAGCTGGTTTCCACAGCAGCAGGGTTTTTGCCGGAACTGTATAAGACAGCATCGTCAGCGTACATGTGGATAGATGAGGATGAGCAGGCTGTGGGAAGATCATTAAGGAAAATGGAGAAGAGTAAGAGACCAAGCACTGCACCCTGAGAGACACCAGTGTTGATGGGGAGTGAAGGGGAGATGGAATCAAGGATTCTCACCGATTGGGTCCTGCCAGTGAGGTAGGATTTAAACCAGTTGGTGGCTGACAGAGCAAGGCCAGCTGAGGAGAGGGAATCAAGAAGCAGGGGATGGGAAACAGTAAGTAACAGTAAAATAACACACTCCTACCCAACTGTATAAATCAAACACATGATGGGCAGGAGTGTGATATGGGAAATATCTCCATTCGTGGTCAGTGACCTTGGGATGCTTTCAGTCGTGGCTCTGATATACTCCGCCACTCGTGAGTATCCCAAGGTCACTGGCCACTCATGGAGATATTTCCCATATTACACTACTGCCCATCATGTATCCCCTATATATTGCATTATTTTTCCCAGTAGGCACATGGATATGTAGAAATCCAAGTAGAAATGTTTGCACTACTCCTAGAATACACCCTATTTAGGTACAGCACATTGTTAACATTGATTCCTAAATGCGTCTGCCTGCATATTCTCTAGTTTCTCTATCTGGGTCAGCCATTACTACATTCATCTTGCCTAAACCTGTAACTAGTTTTTATGTTTCCTTGCATGTGTCCAAGAAACATCTTGTGGTAGAATGACATTTGAGAGGTGTGTCAGGGACTAGTCAAATGCAGAGCACTCTACAGTGGGCTCATCCCTCACAGACCACTAAGAACGCAACTGTGACACTAGTCTGAATTTCACAGCTGGAAGCCGTTCTCTAGTTGAAAGAAATGAAGCACTCAAGTGAAAGTATTTCATTTCTTTTATTTGCATAGTACTGTCGGCGCAACCCTCCGTTCCCCATCTCAGCAGAACAATAACCCCACCCACTCCCTCCCTCTGCATGCCCTCCACTCCGCTCCCTCTGTTCCTTTCCCCGCAGCATGATAACCCCTCCTGCTCCCTCCCTCTGCATGCAGTCTGCCCTGCTCCCTCTGTTCCCTGTCCCGGCAGCACAATAACCCCTCCAGCTCCCTCCCTCTGTGTGCTCTCTACCCTGTTCTTTTTGTTTCCCATCTCAACAGCACAATAACCCCTCCTACTCGCTCCCTCTGCTCTATGCCCCATTCCCTTTGTTTGCCATCCCAGCAGAACAATAACCCCTCCCACACCCTCCATCTGCTCTATGCCCCACCCCCGTTGTTCCCCATCCCAGCAGCACAATAACCCCTCCCACTCCCTCCATCTGTGTGCAGTCTGTACCACTTCCTTTGATTCCCATCCTGGCAGCACAATAACCCCTCCTGCTCCCTCTCTCTGCATTCAGTCCACCCTGCTCCCTCTGTTCCCCATCCTGTGCCAACATCGGGGTACCCAATCCCCATGTCAGCATTATCTACCACCACCACCACTCCCGGAAACTGGGGAGCCCACTGCAGTGTCCCAAAATAAACAAGTTTTATGCCCAAAAAAAAAGAAAAAGAAACTATCCCTTATGCTTTTTTTTAAGCCTGTAAAAAGAAATGGTCCTGCCATCTTCCTCATTCCCTCCCCATAACCTCCCTCTGTGCACCCACCTCTCATAACCCCCGTACCCTATACTTACCTCCTGAGGTTGGCGCCAGGATCTTCTCTGGACCGACATGTTTGCACTTCAAAGCCGAACTGAAAACTGAGGAATCAAGGTAAGCCTGTATAAATGCTGTCAATGGGGTTTTCAACTTATGTTGATATCTCAGCCATTTTTAGGAATTTTGACCCCAAATTCTCAACATGGGGTTCTTGGGACCCCACCTCATGAAAACTGACACTGCCACTTTGCTACTTGGTCCCAAAAGATGATTTTGCAGTCACTGTGCGGAATCACCTTTCAGGACTGATTAATGAAATGCCAGTGCCAGTGTTCATGAGGAGAGGTCCCAAAAACCCCATGTTGAAAAGTTGGTGCGAAAAACCTCAAAAATGACTGCGTTATGAGTGTGCATTGCACAGTTTATACGCACACTCGTAACATTGCCAATTGTGAATATTTTCACTCCAGATTTTCAACATTGCCATTTTTTCACACCTTCTCATGAACAGTACAGCTGTCATTTTTCACATCCTGCCTGAAACATGCTTTTGCACCTGTGGCGCAGAATGCATGGTTGTTGTGCAAAACCACCTTTTGGAACCAATGAACAAAATGACAGTGGCACTCCTCATGAGGTGGGGTCCCAAAAAGGCCATGTTGAAAATTTGGTGAAAAAAACTCTAAAAAATAGCCGAGTCACATGCAGTCATTCAAAATTTTCTATGCACTTGTGTAACTTTGGTGATTTTCAATATTTTCACTCCAAATTTTCAATATCGCCATTTTATCACACCACCTCATGAACAGTACATCTGTCATTTTTCACATCCTACCCAAATCTGTTTCTTGCACCTGTGGCATGGAATGCCGTTTTCCCACGGATTTGAACATTTTCACCTATGAGGTTCATGAGGTGGGGTGATAAGAAGACTATGTTCAACATTTGGGTTCAAATTATGAAAAAATGACAAAGTTTTGCCCATTCTTTGCAATTTCAGTATGCTTGCTTGTGACTGCAGAAATGTTAAATATTTGCACCCCACATTTTCAACAAAACCTTCTAATTACCAGAGCTTCTGTATTCAAATGCTGTCCAAAGTATGACAGCTTGCCAAAACATAGTTCAGGCAGGCTTTTCCTCCCAACAGAAGTAACACAATACACACTGCCACATAAACCATGCGAGAAAACATTCGGCATTGACAAATGCTTGTTTTATATTCCTATACAGCTTGCCTGAACCACTGCTTATTCTATTTGCCTAAGTTTTCAAGCAATCAATCAATCTTTATTTTACCAGGCAAAACACCATTGAGCAAGCTCATTTGCAAGGTGGACCTGGAGAAGTACACATAAAAGTAAAACAAAACATTACAATATATAAGGTAGTTATACAATCTTAGAATAAAATGTTGAAGACAACACAAAACATAGTACAGTATTGGGTAGGGCTATATATACACAGGAAATAGGCATAATGGCTCAAGGAGATATAATAAAAAATATAGTCAGTACAATGTTATACAATACAATATTATACAGTATAGTCAATACAATATTATACAATATAAACATGTAAAGTTCAGGGGAAGGGTAAGAGGGGTGTTAGGGAGATGAGGGCAACAGGGAGAGACAGAGCGATAAAGCAAAAAGTCACAGGGCAAGGAGACGGACATCTGGCACTTATTTTACTCTCACATTAGGGTGATCCAGATAACTATTCACTTGTCTTAAGCTTCCTAGGTATTTGCTGTGTTGCCCTCCCCCTCCTCCTCTCCAAATCCTCCCTGCTTCCAGACCCCCTTCTCCACATCCATCCTAGTCTCCTTTCCTCACCCTCTCTTAACCTGGAGTTCAAACACTGCTCTCTCCTGTCTCTACCCCCGTCACCCCCTCACCTTTCTCCTCCCTGGCCTAAGGGTCAGAAGTCCCACTCCATTATCTTCCTCCTTACCCTGCTTCTCCTCCTTGCTGGCAATGTGGAACTCAGTCCTAGTTTCCTGCCCTCCACCCCACCATCCATAGAGGCCTTAGTATTTTCCACCTGGGTGCTAGGAGCCTCCTCCCTAAACTGGATGATCCTAGTGTATGGATCTCTCAGCACTCCCCAGACCTCCTCAGTGTCACAAAATCCCGGCTATCTTCCAGTATTCCTCATTCTATCTTGGCGATCCCAGATTATCACCTTTCAGGCAGGACAGGGGTAAACATGGGGGTGGCATTGCCCTTTGTGTACACCAGCATCTTTATTGCACCATCACTCTCAGGGAGGCTGCACCCTATTCCCATGAGTTCCTGCTAGCTAACTTCCCTTTCCCTCTTCATTACCCATTTTTGTTGGTGTTTTCTATGCTTCACAGAGAAGCTCCCCCTCTTCTCTGGTGGATTCACTCTCCTCTGCTGAGGAGCGCATCCTAATGGGTGTCTTCAACATTAATTGGCTTTCATCAACGTCCGGGTTGACTACCCATATGATTGCATCCCTTAACCATTCACAACTTATCACAGAACCCACCTGACTCAGTCCTCACTCATCCAACCACACCTTCTTGGACTGGGTTCTCACCTCACACTCCCACTGTATGGTTGCAGTAGGTATACTGCTGGATGTCTTTACATGACCATTAATAGAAACATAGTAACATAGACAATGACAGCAGAAAAAGACCACTGGTCCATCCAGTTTGTCCACTAATCCTAACAAACACAGGACCTATTATCCATACGGTGTTCTAACCCACACTATCCACCCCATGCTCCCCACCTTACTGCTGTCACCCTGAGCAACCATTAGGCTCTTCATTCTGTCCCAGCTGTGTCTGAAACCATTGATAGTCTTGGCGCCCACCACATCAGCTGGTAGATTGTTCCATGGCTCCACCACCCTTTCTGTAAAATAAAACTTTCTCACTTCCCTCTTGAATCTTCGCCCATGAGGTTCCACTCATGCCCTCGTGTTCTTGATCCGCTGCTTATGCTAAAAAGTTCCTTGCAGTTTACCTTGTTCATTCCTTTCAGGAACTTGCAGGTCCCCGTCATATCTCCCCTCTCTCATCTGGCCTCCAGCAAGTACATGTTCAGTGTCTTGAGCTGATCCTCATAAAATTTGCCCTGGTGGCCCTGAATCATTTTGGTAACCCTATGTTGCACTGTTTTCAGCCTCTCCTTATCTTTCCTTAGCGGAGGACTCCAGAACTGAGCACAGTACTCCAGGTAGACACCACTGTAAGACATTCTGTGTCAGGAAAGTCCAGCTCCCTCCCTCCTCCCCAAAGTACATCTGGTCAAAGTATGGTCACTGAACATTGAAGCTCTACTGAGTGACCTGGCTGCTACAGACCGATCCCCCGTGATCGCTGCCTCATACTTTTATTTGGCTGTATCCCTATTCCACTCATTATCCTCTTCTATGTGGGATATGCTCAGCCCCTATCAGGAAATCCAGAGTAAAATCATTGCACCATCCCTGGATCACCTGTGATCTCCTTGATGTGTGCAAGAGTCAAGACCAAGCCTGTGGCAAGTACAAATTATCCCACTCCCTGCAGGACCTCCTCTCCTACAAGGTGCTTAGAAACTCTTGCACTAAGGTTGGTCATACAGCCATGTCCCTTTATTTCAAGGCCAGCCTCCAGAATAATATTAACTCTCCTGTCAAATTCTGAAAGTTGATTCACTCCATTTTTGATCCCCCAGCCCAATCCACTCCCCCAGTTCTCTTGGTAAATCTCACCAGCCTCTGCCCTGGTGCCGCCTCCCATAGCCGCTCACATTAGTGAGTTTTTCACCATATGTGCTATCCTGTACCCACACCTCCTGGTTCCTCCCCTCTCTCCCCCCCTGTGTCTCCCCTCTTCTCTCCTCTACCTCACTCTCCCTGGACTTTGGCTTTCTACCACCCTTTGCTCACTCAACCCTTCCAAATCTAGCCCAGATGGCATGGACTTCAAATTACTTCATCTGTTAGCTCCTGCCATTGCTTCCCCTCTCACTCACCTTCTAAATCTCTCATTCACCCTTTGCACTGTTCCTCAGTCTTGGAAGTTTGCCAAGGTTCTCCCCCTCCACAAATGGAGTGATCTCTCCACTGCTGGCAATGTCTGCCCTATCTCCCGCCTCCCTTCTCTTGCAAAGCTGCATGAGATACTGTTTACTCATGGCTTGCTGATGTCTGCCACTCTTTCAGTTTCTTTTACCCTTCCAGTCTGGTTTTAGGAAGGATCACTCCACAGTCACTTTGCTACTTAGGGTCATTGAGTCCATCTTCTCTGGGTGGATCAGTGGCACATTACTGTGGCCATTTTCATCAATCTGGCCAGAGCCTTTGATTCAGTGTCCCACTTTCTCCTCCTGGATAAGCTGAGCACTGCCTCCACTGTCAACTGTTTCCAATCTTATCTTATGAGCTGCCAACAGTCAGTAAAGGTAGGAGGTGCCCTTTCTCCACAGAGCTCCATCCTGGGTCAAGTCCTATTCTTGATCTTTCTCAATGACCTCCCCTCTGCCTGTGTAAAGTTGCATATTCACATGTATGCAGATGACACTGTCCTCTATACCTCAGGTCCTTCAACTGCTTCTGTGGAAGTCTCTTTAAGCTGAGTGGTAACCATGTCATGAGGGGACACAGTTTTAAGCTGGAGGGTTGGAGGTTAGGAGGGAGGTCAGGAAGCACTTCTTCACAGAAAGGGCGATGGACACTTGAAATGCACTGCTGGAAGAGGTCATCTCGTTGAAGACAGTGGGCAGCTTTAAGAGAGGCTGGGATAGGCATAGAGGAAGGTAAGAATCATGGGTAGGGAGGATGAGAGGAATGTGGAGGGAGGGCTGGGACATTAGCTCAAGCTGTGGACCCTGCAATACGAGCAGACTTGATAGACCAAATTGCCTTCTTGTGCTGGCTTCTTTATATGTTCATATGTTCGTATGACTTTCACAATGTTCTGTGCTGGTTCCACACAAACCAACGGTGGGTCAACACAACAAAAGCTGTATCTATGACCTTTGGTACCAGCCAGAAATTGGCCCGGCTCACCACCCTCTCAATTTTCTCTATGCTAGATGGGTCTACGCTCAAGTTTGTCGCAATCTACAAGTACTTAGGTGTGGGGTTAGATAGCAGACTTGAATTCTTGGCTCATATCAATGATGTCCATGCCAAATTCTACCCTAAACTTAGTGCCCTGTACTGCAACAAAGAATGCTTCTCCTTGCTGCTCCACCATGAGTTAGTCACCAAAATGGATCTCTGGGGCCTCGATTATGGGGATGTGGTCTATGGCACTGCCCCTTCCACTTCCTTGGCCAGACCTTACACCCTCTGCAATGCCTTCTGCAACTTTGCTACAAAACTCACCTTCTTGCACTCATCACTGCTCCCATTACTCCTCTCTATACATCCTCCCACCCCTCACATGTTCCCAGTTCCACTGTGTTGCCCTCATTTCTAAATACATGCTTGGGTCCCTCCCTTCCTACTTATCCCCCCTCTTCTCCCCATCCCCTCCTACTTCTACTCCTTGTGCTCCAGTGACCCACTCATTTCCTCCCTCCCCACCCTCACTCCTCAGCTGGAAAATCTGCTTTCTCATACCAGCTCCCCTACCTCTGGAATCAGCTACGCTCCTCCATCTTTTTCTCTCCTTCCCTCAGATGCCAACTAAAACTTCTCCCTCCTGCCCTTTGTTCCTGCCAACTCACTTCCTGAAACCTTCCTTACCTCTCCCAACCCCACCTCCTGACATTGGTTTCAGAATCCCATTATACAGGCTCCCTGCACTTTTTGAATTTACTGTATTTGTACTGTGACTTTTCATTTTGTATACCTTTTCTTTGGCACTCAGTTGCAATGTTCTGCATTGTTGTCCATACTGAGCTCAAATTATGCATTTTATATTACTGTTCCTGTAATTTCGTTATTCAGCCTGGTCTGTATTTCTTTGTAACTGTACTCTTCCCTTCCCTCCCTTTTCCCACAGGTCACATCTGTTAATGAGCCTTTGCTTAGTGTACCTCTTCCGGTCACTCACTTTCAAAAAAATAAATAAAAATCAAAGTACAAAAGGGAAATGAATGTAACTATATCAGGCATAGTTTGCTGGTTTATAAATGGATAATGCAAAAACACAGTGGACTGCTATTGTTTAGTGATGGCATATTACAATATGGACGCTGGGATTTTTAATTAATTGCAATAATCAATTGAAAAGATGTCACTATGTATAATTCTTATATTCTTAGATACACTGTTTCACCCTGAGGAAAAAAGTCTAGTGTGCCTCTGAAACAGTGATTCCACAGTTAACGATCTAGTATCTGTCCAATAAAATTATTTATTTATTAATTTATTTAAAAGTTTTACCAGGAAAAGTATACTGAGCAGTGATTGTTCATTTTCAGATGCATCCTGGGGGGGATGAGAGGTGGAGTTATAATGATTATAACCAAATAGATGGTGAGTGACTGACTGATCTATTCCTGTGCTTGATAGTTTTATAAAAGGGCCCATTCTTGAAGGAACAAGAACATACACAAGAACAGTTATCAAGAAATCAGAGACCAATTTGGTTAGCCGAAAGGATCAGTGAGGGCTGAAAAGAAGCCATTTATAATTTTTTTGAAAACTGGTAACCAAGAATGGTACACTGTGCCAAGACTCATCTCCAGGTGTGACCAGGGAAGGTGAAAGGGGGTTAAATGGTACAACAAACACGGCAGTGAGAATTCAGTATCAATGACAGAGTACAACGTAAAGTGCACACAGTGTGTAATAATAACCTGATAAAAATGCAGTAACAAAGGTAACATCCCATTGTGGAACAATGGACTGCATAGGGGTATAATGTAAAGTGACTGGGACATGGCCATACCAGACTATCCTCTGCTCAGGAAGGACTGGGTGGGAAGGAAAGGAGAGGATGTGGTGCTTTATGTGAGGAAAGCATAAAAGCAACAGAGATACAGGGAATACGAGAGAGGCAGAGGTACTGTGGGTCACCCTGGAATGGGGGAATGGAACTACTGTTCGCACTGGCATAATATACAGACCTTCACCACAGGGGGAGGATTTAGATAAGGTACTGGCGGAAGCCATTGGCAGGATGGCAGAAAAGGGGGAGGCGCTGTTGGTGGGGGACTTCAGTCTGTCGGATGTAGACTGGAGACTCCTAGCGACAGCTTCAGCTAGAAGCAGGGGCATCCTGGACTCTCTGAAGGGGGAATTCCTCAGGCAGCTTGTCAGTGAACACACTCATGAGGGGGCAATACTGGGCCTCATACTCACCTACAGGAACAGTATTGTGGACGTCAAGGTGGGAGGCCACCTGGGGACCAGTGATCACTGTATGGTGTAGTTCAATATAAGGACAGCTGCAGAACTGAGCCACACAAGAGTGAGGGTCCTGGACTTCAGGAGGCCAGATTTTGTAAAGATACTGTAGATGAATACCTCAGAGATGATCTGGCAGGGGAGCATGGCCTGGGAGGGGTAGAGGAACACTGGGCTTTGCTAAAAGGAAGCATAGTAAAGAAAACATACCTCTGCATCAAACAAATGAGTAAAAGCAAGAGGAAAAAGAGAACGCTATGTTTCTCGAAAGGGGTGGCTGAAAAAGTAAAGGCAAAAAGGGTGGCATTCAGAAGGTATAAGGAGATGCAGAGGGAGGAGGATAGGGAGGTGTATCAGGCAAAACAGAGGGAAGCAGGGAAAGCAGTAAGGAGCACAAAGGTGCAAACTGAAGAGAGAATAGCCCAAGATGTGATGAAAAGGGACAATAAATTTTTTAGGTGTATAAGTGAAAAGAGGAAGACCAGGGGTGGGATTGTAAGGCTAAAAAGAGAAGAGGGACAATGTGCAGAGAGGGATCAGGAAAATGAAGACATCCTGAACAAATACTTTTGTTCAGTGTTCACAGTGGAAGGAAAAGGGGAGGGGTCACAAAACAGTAACAGAAGCTTTGGAGGAAGGGAGGGAGGGAGGTAGATACTAGTCCTTTTTTAGAGGAGAGAATCCAGAAGGGACTTGCTAATCTGGAGGTGGACAAAGCAATGGGTCCAGATGGGGTGCATCCAAGGGCATTGAGGGAGCTCAGGGAAATACTAGCTGCACCTCTGACAGTCCTATTTAACAGCTTATTGGAAATAGGAGTAGTTCTGGAGGAATGGAGGACAAATGTTGTCCCACTACACAAATTTTTTTTTCTAATAGGTGCCCTTCCGTTTTTCAGAGCGCCTTTACAATACAAATACAAACAGTACAATAAACATCTTAAAATACAGATCATAATCCCCTTAAAACAATGTGCTAATCCTAGGCCACTATGTTCATAGAAATGCCTTTTCAAAAAAATATGTTTTGAGGGAGTTTTTAAACCCCTCCACGGTCAGGCTCTCACGAATCTGATGAGGTAGAGAGTTCCACAGGGTAGAGGCCATAAAGGCAAAAGATCTTTCCCCAGACATCTTCAAATGTACCCTGGGAACCTCTAGCAATCCCTCGTCAGAAGATCAGAGTTAGAAGGAGGGACAATAGGGACATAAAAGGTCTTGTAGGTATTGGGGTCCCAGCTCATGTAGGGCTTTATAGGTCAGCAATGTGACCTTGAAAGGGATTCACCATTGTATAGGCAGTCAGAGGATCTAGGGGTTCCAGTTAACAATCTGGCTGTCGCATTCTCCACTAGCTGTAGTCAGTGAATATCCACTCCCAATAGCCCTAGGTAAAGGGCATTGCAGTAGTCTAGCCGGGTGGTGACAAAGGCATGGACCAATGTTGACAGAACCCTGGACAGAACCAGATGTTTCACCCTGGTGATGTTTCTGAGATGGTAGAAGGAGGACTTGACAACAACTGACACCTGAGCCTTCAGGGTCAAACCTTCATCAAACACCATTCCTAGGTTACGCACCTGGTTCGAGACATTGAGCAGGCTACCCCCAAGTTGTAGTCTGGACGGTTTTCCTGCCCATGACCCGGCTGTCCTCAGATCTGGGTCCACAACCAACACCTCAGTTTTCTTAAGGTTTAACCTCAACCAGCAGGCACTCATCCAGTTCTGTATCTCCTGTGGGCAGTTGTTAAACATCAAGACTGCTGTAGCAGGGAGGGGGCTGGCAAT
The DNA here is from genome assembly GCA_016271365.2 of Neoceratodus forsteri. Taxonomy (NCBI): domain Eukaryota; kingdom Metazoa; phylum Chordata; order Ceratodontiformes; family Ceratodontidae; genus Neoceratodus; species Neoceratodus forsteri. Next base: position 40,356,255 of record CM028134.1, read on the forward strand.
TATGGGTCAGTCAGCCTGACATCGGCACTGGTAAAATTAATGGAATCACTGCTGAAGTAAAGGATTGTGGAATATCCTGAATCCAGTGGGTTACAAAACATGAGACAGCATGGTTTCACAGGGGGGAGGTCATGTCAAATGAATGAAGTAGATTTCTTTAACTGGGTGACAAAGGAATTAGATAGGGTGAAGCAATGCGGTGGATGTGGCTTATTTAGATTTCAGTATGGCTTTCAACACTGTTCCACATAAGAAACTAGGAAGCAAGCTGTGTAGCTTAGGAGTGGGTCTAAAGGCAGTAAACTGGGTAAGAAATTGGTTTGGGGATAGGCGACAGAGGGTGGTGGTAAATGGAGTTTATTCCGAAGAAGGGAGCGTGACCAGTGGGGTGCCTCAGGGATCAGTGCTGGGAAAGGTTCTTTTTAATGTCTTTATAAGTGACATTGCAGATGAGCTGGAAGGGAAGGTCTGCCTCTTTGCCAGTGACACCAAAATCTGCAACAGGGTGGACACTCCAGATGGAGTGGAAAGGATGAGCAGAGACCTGAGAAAACTAGAGGAGTGGTCAAGGGTAAGGCAGCTGGGTTTCAATGTGAAACAGTGCAAAATAATGCACTTAGGGCACAGAAACCCAGGGGTGGAGTATACAATGGGTGGAGTAGTATTGACAACCACCAAGCAGGAAAGAGACCAGGGGGTAATCATATCAGATGACCTAAAGGTGGTCAGGTAGTGCGACAAGGCAGCTGGGAAAACTAGTGGGATGCTGGGGTGCATAGGGAGGGGTATCACCAGCAGAAAGAGGGAGATAGTGTTACCTCTGTATAGATCTCTGGTAAGACTCTACCTAAAGTACTGTGTGCGGTTCATGAAACCACCTCTCTGGAAGAACATAGACAGCTGGAGGTGGTCCAGAGGAGGGTAGTTAAAATGGTGCAGGGTCTGCATCAAAAGCCCTGCAAGGAAAGACTAAAGGACCTCAATATATGCACCCTGGAAGAGAAGAGGGGATATGATAGAGACCTTTAAATACCTCACAGGGGTAAATAAGGTACAGGAAGGAAGTATTTTTCAGAAGACAAGGTGCTCAAGAACAAGGGGACATGCTATGAAGCTGGAGGCGGTAGATTCAGAAGAGATGTTAGGAAGTACTTCTTCACAGAAAGAGTAGTGGATTCCTGGAACAATCTTCTAGTATAGGCAGAGGGGGTGAAGACAGTGGCGGGGTTCAAGAATGCATGAGATAGGGAAAAGGGAATCATAGCAAAAAAGAAAGGTGGGGAGGGAAAAAGAGTGGTAGATCAAGTACGGTCTGTGGTAACAATGTAGGTAGGGAAAAAAATGCAGACTGGGTGAGCCAAATGGGCTTTATCTGCCATCAAATTCTATGTTTCTATGTGACAACAATGCAGGAGAAAATGGATATTGTAAAAATGACACTAATGGAGGAGTAAAGTCAAGACCAGGCAGTGGCAAATACAGGTGAATAAAAGGCAGTAACAATGGTGTAACAGAGACTGCAAAGCACAAAGAAAAGCAGGGGGATAAAAAAACTGGATGAGTACCAGGAGAAAACTAGATGGGCCAAGAAGGAATCAGGATCACGCAGGCAGACAGAGCTGCATGATGCAGAGGGGGGTCATGGGAGGGGAAAAAACGTTTTCTGGATACACAAGAAAACAAAAAGATTGGAGGAGTAATTGTCAGGCTAATGGAGGGAGCCAGGGTAATAGAGAAGGGTGGGCAAAAAAGCAACTGTGTTGAATGAGTACTTCTGCTCAGTGTTTGCTAGGGAAAACAGTGGGCCCTTGCCTTGGAGTTGCATAAAGACAGTTGATAGAGGTGTCCTAAAGGTAAAACTGCAGAAATTTACTGATGAAATGGTCAAAAAGAGGCTAGCAGCCCTGAAGGTAAACAAGGCCGTGGGGCCAGATGGGATGCAAGCAAGGGTGTGAAGAGAACTGGCATTGGTGCTAGCCAAATCCCTGGCATGGCCATTCAGTTGCTTTATGCAGTGAGGGATGGTTTTCAGGGATTAGAGAATGGCAGACAAGGCTTGCTGTACAAGGGAGGGGACAAGGAGCAGCCGAGAAACTATAGAACCATCGGCTTTACCTCTGTGGTAGGGAACTGATGGAAACATTAGTAAAAGATCTACATAGAAGCATGGAAACATTGTATTTATTGGCAGAAATGAATCGCTTGGCCCACCCAGTTTTGCCCAGATGTTCACTGCCAAACCTGTCTCTGTATACCCTAACTGTTCTTCGGTGACCCTCTCTCCTTCCTTTCTATTTCCTGATATACCCCTATGTCTATCCCACACATGCTTGAACCCCTCCACTGTTTTCACCCCACCACTTCTGCTGGCAGTCTGTTCCAGGCACCTACCACTCTTTCAGTGAAGAAATATTTTCTCATGTCTCTCTGAAACTCCTCCCCCCTTCAGCTTTATCACATCCCCCACTCCTGGAGCTTTTTCTAATTTGAAAGAGACTTCCCTCTTGCACCCTGTATACTCCTGTGAGCTTCATATAGGTCTCCATTATGCCACCTCTTGCCCTCCCTCTCTTCCAGTATGTACATGTAGAGATCCCTCAATCTAGTGGAATATGTGAAGAAAAACAGACTTCAGGATAACAAGCAGAATTGATTCATGACAGGAAGGTCTTATCAGGCCAATGTGAGTATTCTTTGACGGGGTAACCTAGGTAGTTAATCAGGGTCATGCTGTAGATTTACTCTATGTTGACTACAGCATGGCATTCAACTCAGTACCACGTCAGTGGCTGCTGAAGAAGATAGGGGATCTGGGAACAACTAAGGAAATTAATAAGGTTGGTAGGGAGTTGTGTGGAGGAGAGGCAGCAGAGAGTTGTGGTGAATGAGATCAGATAAGAGAAAAGAGAGGTCACTAGTGAAGTGCCACAGGAATCTGTTCTTGGCCCAGTCCTCTTCAATATGTTCATTAGCAACACATGAGAGGAAATCCAGGGCGGGTTGTGTCTATTCGCAGACGGCAAGGCAAGACAATTTTATTTATTCGATGCCTAACCTCAGAGGCTCTGTGTGCCTTACAATTCATGACAAAACATTTAATTTGAAAAGCAATTTTTGACACTCAATATAAATTTAAATAATAATATAGTTAAACATATTTTTTGTAGCCAGTATCAGACCCAAACTCATAAAGAACAAATGAGATTTTAAATATGATTTAAATAGGTCCAGCAAAGAAGCACTTCTCAACTCCGAGGAAAGGACGTTCCATAAAACTGGGGCTACCACACTGAACACCCAGTCCCCAGAGGACTTTTGTCTGGATCTGCATACAGAGAGGAAGCTTGCTTCCACTGACTGGCATGGGTGGCCAGAAGAGTATGGATTCAGGAGGTCATTCTGATTACACTAAAGTTCCTTAACAGGAGATGCATGCTGTGGCAAATGATATCCAAAAATGAGTGCAGACCCCCACACACAGCTGCAGCAGATTTTTGTAATGAATAGTCTGTCAATTTGAAGTAATGTTTCCCATGTAGCATTCAAATCTCAAATTCTCAGCTGGAAACTTCCAAGTTATCAGCAATATAAAACTTCCAGCCTTGTTGAAACTCTCACTAACATCAGCAATGACATCTAGCAATATCTCTCATACAACATAACTTGTAGTGAGAAAGAAAAAAATGTTCTGCACTGGCAATTGAATGTAGGCCCTCTGCACACTACTGCTTGGTATCCTGTAGCTCTACCACTGTACTAAGGTTCCTTCATAAGAGATGCATGCTGTAGCAAAGGACATCCAGCAATGAGTGCACACCTCCCTGCACAGCTGCAGCAGATTTTCAAAATGAATAGTCTGTCAATTTGAAGTATTGTTTTCCAAGTTGCATTCAAACATCATCTGGAACTGTTCAAGTTATTAGCAATATAAAAATTAATACCTTGCTTAAACTCTGTCACTAAGATCAGTAATGGCATCTGACAATTTCTCTCATACTACATAAATTGTAGTGAGAAATAAAAAAATGTCTCCAGTGGAGATCAAACCCAAGCCCGATAGCCACTACTGCTTGGTAGCTTGTAGCTCTATCACTGTACTAAGGTGCCTTCGCAGGGGATGTATGCTGTGGCAAATGACATACAGCAGTGAGTGCAGACCCCTCCTACACAGCTGCAGTGGCATTTCATAATTAACTGTCAATATGACATAATATCCCAAGTTCCATTCAAACATCAAATCTTAGCCAGAATTTTTCTTTTTCTAACATGAAAAATGTTATTGAGATTCTTAAAACATACATGGAGACATGAATAAATATTCATGTTGCATAAACATATATCAACGTAAAACATAGAACATTGCTGAAACTCTATCACTAACATCAGCACTGACATCTAACAATTTCTCTCATACTACATAAATTGTAGTGAGAAGGAAAAAAAGTTCCACACTGGGGATTGAATGAAGGCCTGTGTAGGTCTGAATCCCTATGCCAAGACCTAAAAGGCCTATCACTGACATTATCAGTGACATCATGTAGCTGAATCACTCCTACTGAGTGTACCTTTGGACTTGACTAAATGCAAAAAAGAGTATGCATGATTACAATAGGTGCATACAGCTATGCTGATGGTGCCTAAAAAGTGGTTATACACATGTGATAATCTATGTCTTGTTTCATTGTTATTGTGCCCTCTGTCCTTTGCTTGTCTGAGTTACTGCATAGTTTTCCAACCCCCACAGCACTGAGCATACCTAACTGCAATTGTTTCTTTTTTATTTTGGCTAACCCATCCTATCTCTCAGAACCACATAAGCTGGCCTGCACACCCCTAATTTACAATGGGTGCAGCTTCTTCTCAATTGTGGAGCTGTGACAGACTGATGCACAGGTATGTCATGTGACCTGTTTAGGTTTTTATGTAGAACTGTGTAGATTACATGCATTTTACAGAGAAAAAAATGAAGCTATAGTGGACAACAAATCTTGAAGTGTGAAGAACATTTCCTAAAAGGTGGGATGGGTGGGTGTGTTCTTCAGATGCTGGGAGGTGGACAGCAGATTTGAATGTCTGGACTGCCCACTGACTTAAGTCCTGCAAACAAGATTTGAATCTGTTTGATATGGTCCCTGGACTAGAAATCTCTCCAGCCCAACAGTGGCTCATTTAGGTTCTAGAATCCCTCTGGCAGGGGAACTGGTGAGCCACAGAGGTTATAATCTTGGATGCCATGGAGTGATGAATGGTTTGGGTTGCCCAAACTTCACCCACACATGCTTCTGGTAGAAAGGTGGGCAAAAGGGAGTGAGGGAATGATGGTGTGGGCTGCCTGTTTTCATATATCCCCCCCAGCTGGCTGGAAGATGGAGGGAAGGGTGTGAGCTGCCTGGCATTCAAATTAGGGTTGCTTGGAATCCATCTGGGCAACTCAGATTTGGGCTTCTTTTTAGAATTCAGATTTTCAGTATTTCAGGCCAAACATCCAAAATTTCAAAAAGGGGTCAGATACAGAACTGAATCCTCATCTGACTACAGTACCACACATGTTTAAAACCCTTACCTAACCCATTAAGGTCCTCCCCCTCTTCCACCACCCTTACTTGAGTGCTGCAACCAATGCTACCATTGCAGCCATCCATCCCAGACTCCTTTCACTTTGTCCTCCTGGTCCGTCAGGGACTCCACACTACAGGCGGTCACCTTTTCTTCATGTTTGTGTCTAATGACCACAGTGATCACTGTATCCAAACACCATCATGCAGCATGACTGATGACTCAGTCAGCTGCCCCAGCTCCCCCCACAGGAATAATTAAATGCCATTGCCAATGCCTGCCCACTTCAACCTTGGTGATGTAATTGATTCACCTGTGTGAACTGCTGGCTACTAATAGCCCACAATGTTTATGTGCCCCAGTGGGATAGCCCATATTAAATAGTTTGAATATTTTTTTGTAGCCGGTATCTCCCCTGACCCACCTCTCTCTCTGCCATCACTGCTAAAGACTGTCCTCCTCTAGTTGACTGTCCCAGGGCAGGTAGCAGGCCAGCAGTGGTTACAGTTTAGTCACCAGAGCCAGAGCCACCCAACTGGATGACAGTGCTGTAGGATGCTGCTGTGAGATGGACAACTTGCACCGGTACCTAGGTTCTTGGTAGTCTCCAGTGTCAGAGACACTGGACTGGATGCAGGTTGCCCCCCATTTCCCCATAAGGCACCTCAGGCACTATGCTCGGATCACTCAGATTAGCTGGCAGCTACACTAGTCAAAGCGGCTTATTGGTGATTGTTGTCAGTGGCAGGTGAGGGAGGATGCAACAAGTGGTTGGGTACTAGTGGAAGGATTCAAACAGACACAGTCCACACAAAACAACTGAGAAGGGATGAAGGGGGGAGGCAGTAATGGATAGTGCTGGAGAGGGGGACAAACAGAAATAGATAAGAGAGCTATGACCACTCTGCAGTGACATGATGACCACCACAACAACACCATGACCAGTGAGCAGTGAACCCAACCCACCACCTTAAGCTGCCTAGATGACAACCAGGTTTAATACAGGTACTGGTGAGGGAGGGGAGGGACTCGGAGAAGCTATGGTGGGGGGTGTTGATGTTATGTACTTGCTGTGCACTGGGGTAGTTATTTTCAGGGTCAGATGCAGAAGCAGAAATTCCAATTCCGTTTCCAGTTCCATTCTGATTCCATAAACAGAATCTGACTGGAATTGAATCTAGTATCATGATTACTGGAATTCTGAATTTATGCTCATGAAACAGACTCCAGAGAATCCAAGCACCCCTAATTCAAACACGACCCCTACTGCCTGGAGGGAAGGAAAGGGTAATGGTATAGACCACCCGGTATTCACCCATGGTTCCTGTTGGCTGGAGGGAAGGAGGGGGAAATGGCATGGGCTGCCCGGTATTCACTCAAGCCCCCTGATGGTTGGAAAAAGGGGCAAAAGATATGGGATACCCAGTATTCACACATGCCCTCTGCTTGCCAGAGAGAGGGAGGAATGGTGTTGGCTGTCCAGGATTCAAACATGCCCCCTGCTGCCTGAAGAGAGGGAGGCAGAAATAGTGAGGGCAGCCTAATATTCACATATACCTCCTGCTGGCAGGAGGGAAGAAAGAGGAAGGGTGTAGGCTTTCCAGTATTCAGATGTGCCTCTAGTGGCTGGAGGGAGTAATGGTGTGGGCTGCCTAGATTCCACACATGCTCCCTGCTATGGGGAGGGAGGGACTGGGGAATATTCAAAGCTGGTGACCCTTTCCCCAGATATCTATAGGCCCATCTCCATTCTGCCCCACCTTAGCAAACTCCTGGAGAAAATTGTCCACCACCAGCAATCCGAGCATATTGAGAAATACAACCTGCTGTGTTCCCAACAACATGGGTTTCTTAAACACCACAGCACCACATCAGCCGTGGCCTTCATAGCCAACCACATCCTCAGAAACATGGATCAGGGGAAGGTCACAGGTGCAGTATTTGTGAATCTGATTAAGGCCTTCGACCTTGTCGACCACTCCCTCCTCCATGCTAATCTTCTCCTTGGCTTCTCAACTAAGCCCTCCTCCTGGTTCCAGAGCTACCTTATGGTTAGGTGCCAATCAGTAAATATTGGGACAGCCTCCTCCCATACCCTGCCTGTTTCCACAGGGGTCCTCAAGGTGCCATCCTGGGTCCCCTGCTGTTTTCTATCTTCATTAACTCCCTTCCAACTGAAAGCCTATCCCACAAGGCCCTGTTGTACTCTGACAATTTCATCCTCTACCTCAGTGACAAGTCCCTAACTAACATATTCTCCATTCCCAAAACTACAGTGCTGCTTACAAGTGGTTTCTATCCAACAAGCTACTAGTAAATGAAAACAAAATGAAATCAATTATCCTCGGGTCCAAACTGTACATTTCTAACCTCCCCAAATCTACCTCATCCCTCTTAGTGCTCTCACCAGAAGGTCCCCCTCTGGAAAACGTCCCAGGCTTCAAATGCTTGGGTGTAACCTTAGACCCTTCTCTATCATTCACAGAACACACCAACAATATCGTACATAGGGTTAACCAGAAACTAGGGTCTGCCTACCGAAAGACCCACTACCTGACTCTGGAGACATGCCGAGCCATCACCCAAGCCAACCTCCTCCCCCTTATTGATTACTGCTCCTCCATTTATTCCCATTTGTCCTCTGTCCTGCTCTCCAGACTTAACTCAATCTATCATAGCATCTGTTGGTTCATGCTCCAGGCTCCTTACTGTATGCATCACTGTGATTTGTACCAGTCTGTAGGTTGGCTCCCACTCCAAGGCCAATTTGACTATGCCCTTAGCTGCATAACTGACAGCACCCTTAGAGGCAGCCAATTGTCCCCATATGCTTCCCTCCTCAAGGGCAGAGTTGCACAGATTTCTCCTCAAATCATCGGTCCCTCTTCTGGAAGTCCCCAGTGTCTCCACTGCCATGGGCAGTAAAGCCCTCTCCTTCTCTGCCCCCACCCTGTGGAAAAAGCTACCGGTGTCCCTCCGCACGACCGACTCTCACCTCACCTTCAAAACCCATCTAAAGACCTGGCTGCTGATGGTAGCCAAATGCTCTTGCCTTCCCGGATAAGATGATTCTTCCTCTACTTTAGAATCCCCCTTCTGTCCCCTCCCTCTCATACTGTTACTCCCTGTCAGGGTATCCATTTCATTTACACTCCCCCCCTCCCATGGCAGTGCCATAGTACTTTTTATTCTGTGGGGTTCAGCATGTCAAGCTTTGCTGTTTTGTCTATCTAAGCTATGCACCAACCTACTCAATGCACTGCATATCTAAACTGGGTATCAAGCTACTCAATGCACCTATGCTACCACTGTTTACAATCATTGTTTGTAATACTTTTTACCACGTTGTTGAAGCTTGTACTCCATGTAATGTGTATGTACTTTTGTGCCATCTTCATGGCCCGGATCATGCCTGAAAATGGTCCCTTGGATCAGTGCATCTACCTAGTAACCAAAGACATAAATAAAATAAAATGGTGTTGCCTGCCCGGTATTCACACATGCCCATTGTTAGATAGATGGAGGGAGGAATGGTGTTGGCTGCCCAGTTTTCATGCATGCCCCTTGCTGGCTGGTGGGAAGGAGAGAGAGAGTGTGATCTACAGGGTATTTACACATGACCCCTGCTGGCTGGATTGAGGGGGGGAATTGTGTGGGCTGCCCTGCATTTACACATATACCCCTGCTGGCTGGAGGATGGAGGGAGACATGGTGTTGGCTACCCAGTATGTACACATGCCCCCTGCTGGCTGGAGAGAGGTGGGAATGGTGTCAGCTGCCTAGGATTCATATACACCCAGTGCTGGCAGGAGGGAAGGGGGAATGGTGTGGGTTGCCCGGTTTTCATAGATACCCCCTGCTGGTGGAGGGAGGTGGGAATGGTGTTAGCTTCCTAGGATTCACATACACACACTGCTGGCAGGAGGGAGAGGGGAATGTTGTGGGCTGCCCGGTGTTCACATACTACCCCTGCTGGCTGGAGGGAGACAGGGTGGGAGGGGGAAATATGTGGGTTGTCCAGTATTCACACACACTCCCGGATGGATGGAGGGAATGAGGCAGGAATGGTGTGGGCTGACCAGTACTCACACATGCCCCCTGCTGGCTTGTGGGAAGGAGGGAGGGAGGAAAGATGTGGGCTGCTCAGTATCCACACTGGCCCCCTATTGGCTGGTGGGAGGGATCATGGAGGAATGGTATGGGATGCCTGGTATTCATGCACACCCTTTGCTGGTGGTAGGGGGGAGAAAGGAAAGGTGTGGGTTGCATGGTATTCACACCCCCCCCGCTGGCCAATCAGGGTATAGCATTGGTGCTGGCTATAATGCCAGCACTTTCCATCCCTCCTAGCTGATGGAAGGTGGCTGCCATGGTGACCTCATTACTGTATCAGTATTGGGTGTGTGTGAAAAACAGGGAAATTATAATCCAAAACAAGAAAACAAGATCTTTGTAACTTCAGACTCTATCAGCTCCTTCCGTTTGCCTACATTTGGAGTTATAATCCTTTTGAGTCTGTTGCCATGGAAATGATCTGGAGGATATTCCAGGCAGAGAACTGAAGATATAAGCAAACAGCACCGATTGGTGAATTCCTACACACCAAGGATCTGTGGTAATGTAAATATCTCCACTAATCCTGGAAAATAAGGCAATAAACACAAATGCATGATATAATAGTGGAATAACTGTGTGTACAAGTGTTATGTGTTCTCGGAGGATTTTGTGCTGTTTTACAAATGCTCTTATACCGTATGAAATGCAACAGCTCCACCTCTCCCCCTCAATGAAACTCAGCACGTAGGTAGATGACAAAATGCCTAAAAACGTTGGCCAAACGGATGTGGAGAAATTATGGCCTTATGGTGTCTGGATTCTGATGAGGGAATTACCCGAAGGAGTGGAAATAGTTTGCCCTCAATTTACAGGTAGACTCTGAATATAGAAATAATTGTCTCTATATTCTCATTGAGAGATGCACAAATTAATCTAATAAATAAATGTAACAGGTAAACAGAATAATACATGGGCTGCAGTATCAACAGCAAAGGGGTTTGGAATAATTTGTCACACCAAGCCCAAAGAGAGTTTAAACCTCTCTGGGCACTGCAGAAACCAATCAGTTTTAAGACAGTAGCTCTGATTAAATTTATAGCAATAAACTGCTGTTATTTTCCTACCACACAGAAGTAGCATGTACAGTAATTGCATCCGGTTACATATTTTATTTCACAGCATTACGTGAATGCAATACCTACTTGTGGCAATATTTTAAAATTAATATTGATATCCAATATGAGACAGTTATCAGAGTAGCTGTAATGACACACAATAGTAGATACAGCAAAACACATCAAGATGAAAAAAGTGACATTATTATAGGCCACATTGAAATTCAATAATTTTAAAGCATCCATCTTACCAGGGTAGCTTAATAGAGCTGTAACATCTCATTTACAGTGTGGTCCTAATTGAAGCAAATGACATATTTGAGAAGCCTGCAGCATAAAGAGAGGTTGAGTGATTCGTCCAAGGTCATGCAGTGAGCCACTGTCTTAAGCTACGATTTGGGGTGAAGGACTAAAGTAAGCTTCCTTGGATAACAGCATCTATCTTAGAGGAATCTGCAGCAGTAATGAAATGGCCAAAGTGAGCACCACTGAATGGCAATAACCATGAAAGAGGAATTTACAACTACTATGAAATGTCTGTGGCCAAAGCTATCAATAAAAAGCACACTGCAACCCTTAGCCCCCCAACCCCTTCCCCCACCTTAATGATCTCAAACGTCAATGCTCAAATTGGAACATAAAAAAAATAGAAATCTCTTCACGGTGACAATGGCTGGGAAGTGCTGAAAAGGCATGCAAGAAAAGTCTGTCACTATCCTTGGCTCAAATGCTTAACATCATTAAAGTTAACCCACCAGGAAACTTGAGTTATTTGCTTTCCCAGTTAAACTGTAAAGAGACTTTAAGGAATGTAAAACATAGGGGCTTTCAGGTTCACCAAAATAAAAATAAACGTAGACCACATGACACTTCAGTTCAATGCAACTGCAACTTGGAACAAACTTCCTCCTGATTTATGTAATTTACAAACGATAAAGTCACTTACTCAAGAGAAGGAGTCTGAAATGTTCACCTGTCAGAGTTCCAAATGTACTGCATGTCATAAAAACAATTTTTAGAGGTCCTTAATTCATGGTTGATTGATGAATTTATTTATTATGTAGAATGTTACACACCTGGCTAACCTCCTTTAGATGAAACCCCTATTTTTCAAGAGGGTCCTGCAGGACTGATACAGCAGCAGTGTCACAACTTAACAATTAAAGAGTTACAGAGAACAACAATTTTCAACATTGATTAAATAGATTTACAAAGATAAGAGTCATAAAACAGCACTATATACAGATGTAGAAAATTTCCATACAGATTGAGGTTATGGGTCATGGGTGTGTGTGGGGGTGTGGGGTGGGTGGGGGGGACATAGGAAAGCAAAGAAGTGACTAGCGTCATATGGGCTGTATAGATGGTCATGCATGAGTCTTTTGAAGGATATAAAGTTTTTTGCTTCTTTTATTGTGATATTTTGTAGCACTTCTACATCTGGACTGGAAGATCATGGGTTCTAGTCTCACACTAGGATCGAACTTATATCATACACGCTGGCATCCAAGTGCAGTACTAAGGGGATGCTGTACTGTTGGGGTGTGCTGCTCTTCAGATAAGATGCTAAACTGAGGACCTCCTTGCCTTTTCTGGTGGTTTTTCATGATGGACATTAAAGATTTCATGGGCATTTTATCTATTTATTTATTTAAAAAATGTATCCAGGAAAGACATTCTGAGCTGATAACTGCTCATCTCCAGATGCGTCCTGGGAGTGAGGCAGTGAGAGGGTGAGGAAAAAAAATACAATAGGTAAATGAGTTAAAAGTCCACTAACGGAATATATATTATGTAAATGACAAGCAATACACTTCAGCAACATGGAGCAAAGTACAATGCACTACAGATGTGCATACTAATGTTCAATACAGTGTACACAAGCACAAGGTGCATAAAGTAACTAAAACTGCACTTAGGCAGGAGACGTGAAACAGTTCCAACTGGGGCATATAAGTTTGGGGGGGCATAAAGGCAAATCAGGGCAGGAGCAATCAGTGGGAAGGGGAATGGGGACTGTTGCAAGGTAAGAGGTCAGGGACAGTTGCAGGAGGGAGATATAAAGTCACAAATAAGAGACTTAAGAGAATAGATGAGGACTGGAGGCAAGGGGAAGGGGTTGAGTCAGGGAACTGTCCAGGAGGGCAGGGGGTTAAAAGGATAGGGGGTGTAGAAGTAAAGACAGAGGGTGGAGGGTGAGAGAAAAGAAAGAAAAATCCAAGTAAGGGCTGCAGAGGCACCCTTGGGCTTAGTGCATGAAAAATCGGTGATAGTATATGAGGACTCTATTATAAAAGGGATCCACTGGTTAAGGAAGGGAGGGAGTGGCTTTTAAGGGGAGGTCAGTGTTTTGTGAGCCAGGGATGGAGGCAAGCAGGGCACTTCCAAAAATTGAGGAGTGCATTAGGCTAATTGGGGGGAAGCCTCACCTGGTCTTACACCTTGGAACAAACAACCTGGCTGGGGAGGAGGAGGAAGAGGTGCAGAAGAGATTCAAGGAGCTAGCAAGAGGGTGCAAGGGGGTTGTAAATTCCATAGCTTTTTTGGAAGGTCTGCCAGTACAATGCACCAGTACAGCTAGACAATTGAGAGTCAAGGACTTTACTACTGGCTGAGGCAGTGGTGCAAGAGGGAAGGCTAAGAATGTATAGGTGATTGGGGGACACGTGGGTGGACCAGCATCTGTATGCGAGGGACAGGTTGCATATAAATGATGAGGGAGCCAAACTATTGGGGGGAAACTGCAGGGCTACACAGATAAAATACTAGGGAGTGCTTTAAACTAGGAGAGGGGGAGTACAAGCTACAAGATTGGATAATATTCCATCAAAGATGCTTTGATATGCTGCCCCAATTATAGCTTATCCCGACTTATCTGTTTAGTAATTCACTAAAAACAGGATCATATCCATTAGCCTGGAAACAATCTAAGGTTAAACCTATATTTAAGGGTGGTAGTAGGACAAAGATGAACAATTATAGGCCAATTTCCCTTACACCTCAAATATCCAAATTATTAGAAAAAATAGTTGCCGTTTAATTAAGATAGCACTTGGATTCTTTTGGCTTATTTAATACTATGCAGTCGGGTTTCCTGAAGCTACATAGCACAATGTCTGCACTTGCTAAGGTGGTGGGAGACATTCAGTTAGCCCTGGACAGGAGGACACCTGAAACATAGAAACACAGAAACATAGAAACATAGAAACATAGACTTTGACGGCAGATAAGGACCGCTAGGCCCATCTAGTCTGCCCATTTCCCTACCTACAGGATAGGCCGCAGATCCTGTTAACCAACAGCCTATATCTTCCTGCCCCCTACAAGAATTGTCTTATGTCTGTCCGATGCATTCTTGAATTCTCCCACAGTTTTAGACCCCACAACTTCCTCAGGAAGGCTGTTCCATGCATCCACTACCTCTCTGTGAAATAATACTTCCTCACATTGCCCCTGAACCGCCTCCTTCTATCTTTTAAATTGTGTCCCTTGTTCTTGTAAGTCTCTTTTCTGAAAGATGCTACCCTCTTGGACTTTGTTGATTCCTTGAGGTACTTGAAAGTTTCTATCATGTCCCCCTCTCCCTTCTTTCCTCAAGGGTATACTATTAATCTCCTTTAGTCTCTCCTCATATGGCTTCTCTTGCAGACCCTGCACCATTTTAGTTGCCCTCCTCTGGACTGCCTCTATCCTGTCTATGTCCTTGTGGAGATGGGGTCTCCAGAACTGGACACAGTATTCCAGATGGGGTCTCACCAACTGTCTGTACAGAGGGATAACAACTTCCTGTTTTCTGCTGCTGATGCCTCTCCCTATACATCCCAGTATACCCCCGGCCCTCCCTACTGCCTTCTCACATTGCTTGCTAAACTTAAGGTCATCTGATATGATTACCCCCAGGTCCCTTTCCTGTTTTGTTGTTGTTACTACCTCCCCACCCATTGTGTATTCTTCCCCTGGGTTCTTGTTTCCCAGGTGCATTATTTTGCACTTTTTTGCATTGAATCCTAGCTGCCATACGTCTGACCATTCCTCCAACCTTGCAAGTCCCTTTTCATCCTTTCCACGCCTCCTTGTATCAACCCTGTTGCAGATCTTTATGTCATCTGCAAAAGGCATACTTTCCTTCCAGTCCCTCTGCAATGTCACTGATGAAGACATTAAAAGGACTGGACCCAATACTGAACCCTGCGTACCCCACTAGTAACCGCCTTTTCTTCAGAGTGGACTCCATTTACAATTACCTTCTGTGTCCTGTTGTCCAGCCAATGTTTTACCCAGGCTACCACCCTGGGACCCACTCCCAGGCTGGTTAATTTGACTAATAATCTTTTGTGTGGGACTGTGTCAAATGCCTTGCTAAAGTCTAGGTAGGCCATGTCCACAGCCCCTCCCTGGTCTACTACTTTGGTCACCCAGTCAAAGAAATCTATTAGATTCTGTCTGACATGACCTTCCCGCTAGAACCCATGCTGCCTTGGATCCTGTGCTCCACTGACCTCTGGGTACTCAACTATTCTTTCCTTCAGAGTGACTCCATCACCTTCCCTACCACAGAGGTCAGACTGACAGGTCTGTAGTTTCCTGCCTCTGTCTTGGTCCCACTTTTGTGAAGGGGAATCACATCCGCCTTCCTCCAGTCCTCGGGTACCACACCATCCTCCCATGATTTATTAAAAAGAGTAGTCAGTGGTTTCACTAGTTCCTTCCTTAATTCTTTTAGAATTCTGGGGTGAATTCCATCAGGACCCATTGCTTTGTCCACCTTCAGTTTTAGGAGTTCTTGCAGAACCCTTTCTTCTGTGAAAGGACTGGGATCGACCCTCCTATCAAGAGCGCTTCTGTTAATTGGATTAGGCACTTCCCCCTCCTCTTTTGTGAATACTGAGCAGAAATATTCGTTCAGTATTCCTGCTTTTTCACTGTCCCCCTCTGCCCACCCACCGTTCATTCTATTCAGCCTCACTATCCCTCCCTTTGTCTTTCTACGCTCGCTGATGTACCTATAAAAGGTTTTATCCCCCTTCTTAACTGAGTTGGCTATCTTTTCCTCAGTTTGGGCCTTTGCTATTCTGACTTCCCTCCCTGCTTCTTTCTGCCTTAACTGGTACAGCTCTCTGTCCTGCTCCTTCTGTGTTTCCTTATACTTCCGGAATGCTATCTTTTTCTTCCTGACTTTCACAGCCACCTCTTTGAGAACCATAGTGGCTTTTTCTTTCATTTTGATTTGTTTATTTGCTTCACACAAAGGCTTGTTGCCTCTGTGATGGCAGTTTTGATAATTCCCCATTGTTGCTCCACACCTCCTTCTAGCCTGTTTGCTAGTGCTTTTCTGAGGCACTCTCCCATCTTGCCAAAGTCAGCCCTCCTAAAGTCCAGTACCCTCACTTTTGTGTGGCTTGACTCTGTAGCTGAGTTTAACGTGAACCACACTGTTTGATGGTCACTTGTCCCCAGATGGCAACCCACTTCTAGATCTGAGATCCTCTCACTGCCCCCATTTGAGAGTACGAGGTCTAAGATTGCTCCCTCATGAGTGAGTTCCGAAACTAGCTTTCTAATGCCTGCAACCTGTAGGGCATCAAGAATGGCCCTGCTCTTGGATGTGGCTGCAGCAATTGTGCTCCAGTTAACATCTGGCATATTCAGGTCTCCCATCAACAGTATCTCCCCTTTCTCTGCCATTCTAAGAATGCCTTCCATCATATCCTTGTCCATTCCTTCCCCCTGACATGGGGGTCTGTACACAACCCCTGTGCAGATTGTGGTGCCCTTTCCAGTCTCCAAGGTGACCCACAGTGCCTCCTCTCCTCCCTGTTTACTCTTTTGTTCAGTTGCTTTTATCCTTTCCTTTACCTGTGGGGGCTATTTTTGTGGTTTTATCAAAGACCTTTGACTCATTGGACCACGGTGCACGGTGTCCTCCTGTCCAGGGCAGCATCACTTCGGATGGTGGTTCAAGGTGGAAAGTGGCTTAGTTCATATTTGAACAATAGGAGCCAGAAAGTTTATCTGAGTGGATGGGAATCATGTTCTGTGCCTGCTGGATCGGGGGTACCACAGGGCTCCATCCTGGGGCCTCTGCTGTTTAACATATACGTTAATGGCCTGTCTTTTATGGATGCCAAAATAATGTACCATCTTTATACCGATGATACCATCATATATACATTTGATAAATCTATTGAAGTGATACAAAATAGGCTTCAGTTAGCCTTTGATGAATTTCAAGCTTTCTTGAGGGATAGCAGGCTGGTCTTGAATGTAAAGAAAATGCAGACCATGGTTTTCCTTCGTAAAAATGATATAGTGGATAGTGTGGCCCTGGGATTGGTTTCCTTTGGGGGGGGACCCCAATCCAGCAGGCACATACATACAAGTATTTGGGTCTTTGGATCGATAGTTTGTTGAACTGGGATACTCATATTAGTAACCTGGTTACAAATGTGAATAAGAGGTAATTTAGTATTCACAAAAGAGAAGGGGGAAGTGCCTAATCTAATTAACAGAAGCACTTTTGATAGGGGGTCGATCCCAGTCCTTTCACTGAAGAAAGGGTTCTGTAAGAACTCCTAAAACTGAAGGTGGACAAAGCAATGGGTCCTGATGGAATTCACCCCAGAATTCTAAAAGAATTAAGGGAGGAACTAGTGAAACCACTGGCTACACTTTTTAATAAATCATGGGAGGATGGTGTGGTACCCGAGGACTGGAGGAAGGTGGATGTGATTCCCCTTCACAAAAGTGGGACCAAGATAGAGGCAGGAAACTACAGACCTGTCAGTCTGACCTCTGTGGTAGGGAAAGTGATTGAGTCACTTCTGAAGGAAAGAATAGTTGAGTACCTAGAGACCAGTGGGGCACAGGACCCAAGGCAGCATGGGTTCACAGTGGGAAGGTCATGTCAGATGAATCTAATAGATTTCTTTGACTGGGTGACCAAAGTAGTAGACCAGGGAGGGGCTGTGGACATGGCCTACCTAGACTTTAGCAAGGCATTTGACACAGTCCCACAAAAAAGATTAATAGTCAAATTAACCAGACTGGCAGTGGGTCCCAGGGTGGTAGCCTGGGTAAAACATTGGCTGCACAACAGGACACAGAAGGTAATTGTAAATGGAATCCACTCTGAAGAAAGAGGGGTTACTAGTAGTGTACTGCAGGGTTCAGTATTGGGTCCAGTCCTTTTTAATGTCATCATCAGTGACATTGCAGAGGGACTGGAAGGAAAAGTATGCCTTTTTGCAGATGACACAAAGATCTGTAACAGGGTTGATACACAAGGAGGCATGGAAAGGATGAAAAGGGACTTGGCAAGGTTGGAGGAATGGTCAGAAGTATGGCAGCTAGGATTCAATGCAAAGAATTGCAAAATAATGCACCTGGGAAACAAGAACCCAGGGGAAGAATACACAATGGGTGGGGAGGTGGTAACAACAGCAAAAAAGGAAAGGGTCCTGGGGGTCATCATATCAGATGACATTAAGGTTAGCAAGCAATGTGAGAATGCAGTAGGGAGGGCTGGGGGTATACTGGGATGTATAGGGAGAGGCACCAGCAGCAGAAAACCGGAAGTTGTTATCACTCTGTACAGACAGTTGGTGAGACCCCATCTGGAGTACTGTGTTCAGTTCTGGAGACCCCATCTCTGCAAGGACATAAACAGGATAGAGGCAGTCCAGAGGAGGGCAACTAAAATGGTGCAGGGTCTGCAAGAGAAGCCATATGAGTAGAGACTAAAGGAGCTTAATATGTATATCCTTTAGGAAAGAAGGGAGAGGGGGGACATGATAGAAACTTTTAAGTACCTCAGTGGAATCAGCAAAGTCCAAGAGGGTAGCATCTTTCAGAAAAAGAGACGTGCAAGAAGAAGGGGACACAATTTAAAGATAGAAGAGGGTGGTTCAGGGGCAATGTAAGGAAGTATTATTTCACAGAGAGGGTAGTGGATGCATGGAACAGCCTTCCTGAGGAGGTTGTGGGATCTAAAACTGTAGGAGAATTCAAGAATGCATGGGACAGACATAAGGCAATTCTTGTGGGGGGTAGGAAGAAATAGGCTGTTGGTTAACTAGAATCTGCAGCCTATCCTGTAGGTAGGGAAATGGGCAGACTAGATGGGCCAAGCGGTCCTTATCTTCCATCAAAGTCTATGTTTCTAAGAGGATAGAGGCCCTTTTTAGGGTCAGATCAGCAATGACTATGGAAAGAAGGAAAAGGGTGGTGAATGTGATGATCACCCCCATGATTGAATATGGGGACATATTTTATTCTTGTGGGAGAAAACAACATCTAAAAAAATTAGAAGTCTGTTGTAATAATCTTGCCAGATTTATTTTGGGGGCTCCTAGATTAACTCACAAATGCCAACTATACAATCAATTGGGATGGCCCACCTTATTGGAGCGCAATCATGAACATCTGTTGGCATTTATGTATAAGGGTTTGATGGGCAAATACCCAGGATATGTTAAAAATAAATTGTCATTTAAAAATAAATTGGTTTCATTAAGATATTGCCAAGTGCCAAGCTTGGAATTGCCAAATTATAATTTGGAAATTGGATGACGATCTATATATTATAGAGGGGTATTGCTATGGAACACTTTCCCTGTGACATTACTGTCATCTAATGTAAAAAACCTATGGGCACATATAAAACACTGGTGTAGGAATAGCTTACACCAAAAAGATACTGCTGTGTAGCTATATAAATAGTGTGAATTTGACAAAGTGTAGTAAATTGGAATGTGATTAAGTTTTTAGTAATTTCATTATAACTTCGTAAGAATGATTTAAGTTGTATTTGTATTTTATGTTTAAGTGTGTATGGTTTTTATTTAGTTATAATTATTATAAGGTTAGTGAATTTGTCGCTGACTCACTGTAATGCAATGTATTCATGTAATCTGTTGTAATGATTTTGTATGGGACCTCGTTGAAAATGAGCTTTGCTCAATCAAGTTTATCCTTTATTCATACGAAACTCGTTGAATAAAAATATTTTACTGCTACTACTACTACTACAAAGCCAGGGGTCGTCCAGGGAAAACAACTGGTAAAATTTACCTAACTCGCATTCCCCCACAGCTGGAGGCAAGAGACATTGGGAGGGGAAGGAAATGGAGAATGGCAGAGCTGTTGGAAGGGATTGCTAACTAACACTAGGGGTCTAGGAAATAAGATGGGAGACCTGCAGGCGGATGACCTGGACCTAATTGCAGTTACAGAGACCTGGTGGACTGAAAACCACAGTTGGGAGGTGGAAATACCAGGGTATGGACTCTACAGGTGGGACAGGTCAGGAAAGGGGGGGGGCGGGTTGCCCTGTATGTGAAGGAGGGGATTCGGGAGATGATGAGTGGGGGTGGGGAAGGATCAATGGAGACCCTATGGGTCACATAAAGCAGAAAGGGGGGAAGGCAGTGAGGGTAGGGGTGGTCTACAGACCACCAAATCAAGGGGAAGAAGTGGATAGAGAGATGGTCAGGGAGATACAGGTGATGGTCAGCAAAGGGGAAGTCATGGTGGTGGGAAATTTGAATCTACCAGACATTGATTGGGAAATCCCAGCAGCATCCACAGAAAAGAGTAGGGAGCTGTTGGAAGCCATGCAGGAAGTGTTCATTCATCAGCTAGTCACAGAACCTACTGGGGGGAGCCATACTAGATCTGGTTATGACAAACAGGGATGGCGTCGAGGAGATGGAGGGTGGGGGAAATTTGGATGACAGTGACCATAGGACAGTAAGCTTTAGAATTAAAAAGGGGCTGGTTAAGAGCTGTTCCACCACCAAGGTGCTAGACTTTAGGAAGGCAGATTTTAGGAGGATGGCAGAAATTGTCCGGAAGGAGCTAGAAGGGAAGGAGATGATGGATGACTTGGAGGAGCTGTGGGGAAAATTAAAAGGAGAATATTGAAGGCGACAGAACTATGTCTTAGGATGGTGAGCAAGAATAAGAGGGGGAGGAAACCACTTTGGTTCATAACGGAAGTGAGAAATACAGTTAGGGAGAAAAGGAGGGTGTTCAGTGTGTACAAAGCCTCTCAGAGAGAGAGAGAGAAGGACAGGGAGCTATATAAGGAAAAGCTGAGGGAAGCAGGGAAAATGATCAGAAGGACAAAGGCAGAAATGGAAGAGAATATAGCAAGGGAGGCAAAAAGGAGGGATAAGTTTTTCAGAAATGTAAGTGACAGAAGGAAGGGGAACCGAGGGATTATGAAGCTCAAGGGAGAAGGGGTACTGGTAGAGGGGGATATAGAAAAGGCTAATGTTCTGAATGAATACTTCACATCAGTCTTCATGGTGGAGGAGGGGAAAGGGCTGGAGTTGAAAAGCGGGGGAAGGATGGGCAGGGAGATGGACACAAGTCCCTTCACAGAGGAAAGGATATTGGAAAAAAATAGGAAAACTGAGGATGGATAAAGCGATAGGCCCCGGATCGGATTCACCCGAGGGTGCTCAAAGAATTAAAACAGGACCTGGCAGCTCCGCTCATGAGGTTATTTAATCTGTCACTGCTCATGGGTAGGGTTCCTGGGGACTGGAAAAGGGCTGAAGTGGTGCATTACATAAAGGGGAGGAAGGACAGAGCTAGGAAATTGCCACCCAGTTAGCCTTACCTCCATTGTAGGTAAGGCAATGGAGGCATTTATTAAGGAAAGGCTGATAAAATATGTAGAGAAGGAGGGCCTCCTGAATGACAATCAACATGGAATCACAGGTGGTAGGTCCTGCCAGACCAACCTAATTGAATTCTTTGATAGAGTTATGGAGATATGGGACCAAGGTGGGGCAGTGGATGTAGCCTACCTGGACTTCAAGAAGGCCTTTGGCACCATACCCCACAGGAGGCTGGTAGGCAAGGTGGGCAGCTTGAGAGTGGGGAGCAAGCTCACAAACTGGGTAGGACATTGGTTAGAGGGGAGGTCACAGGGAGTTGTGGTAAATGGGGTGCACTCAAAAGAAGAAAAGATGATGAGTGGGGTTCCCCAAGGGTCCATGCTGGGACCCATACTGTTCAGCATATACATTGGGGACATTACAAAGGGTCTACATGGGAAGGTGTGTCTGTTTGCAGATGACATGAAGATCTGTAGTAAGAGGATTGATACAATGGAGGGGGTTGAAAGTATGAGGGCGAATCTGGCAAGGCTGGAGGAGTGGCTGGAAAAGTGGCAGCTGCAATTTAATGCAAAAAAGTCCAGAGTCAGTGCAACAGGGCAACAGGGAAAGCACTTAGAATGTTGTCATGCATAGGGAGGGGCTTTACAAGCAGGAGGAGGGAAGTGATCATGCCACTATGCAAAACCATGGTCAGACCACACCTGGAATATGAGGTCCAGTTCTGGAGGCCATACTTGCAAAGGGACAAGGACAAGCTGGAAATGATCTAGAGAAGGGCAAACAAAATGGTGAAAGGGCTGCAGGAGAAGTCATATGAAGAAAGATTGGGGGAGAGGAGGGAAAGGTGGGATATGGTTGAAACATTCAAGGACTTGAAAGGCATAAACATGGTGAGGGTTGACGACATCTTCAGAATGAGTGAGAACAAATCCACTAGGGGACATGCATTCACACTAGAGGGGGGATGATTCAGATGTGGCATCAGGGGGACATTCTTTACTGAGAGGGTGGTGGGGCCATGGAACAGACTGCCGGAATGGGTAGTGGGGCTAGATGTGGTGGACAAATTTAAAAGAGCTTGGGATACACACATGGGTCTAACCCACAGGGGACAGGTAGAGTATGAAGGACAGAGGTCTTCGGGGGGGGGGGGATTCAGGCAGACTGGATGGGCCATGGGATCCTTTTCTGCCGACAGATTTCTATGATTCTATGATTATAAGAGCCAGAGTGAATAGACTGACACTTCTAGAAAAAGAGTCAGGGAATGTACCTGGTTTCTTGGCCTGATTTTCCCCATTCATTAAATGCTACTAACAACTTAATCTGGGTCAATTTCAGTTGTTTTTTTATCTGTACCCCCCCCCAACATGTCTAAAAAAGGTAATATTGTCTAGCCCATCTTCTAGTCAGGAGAAATGTGAGGAAGTACTTCTTCACAGGAAGAGTGGTGGATTTCTGGAATTGAAAGGCTTGCCTGTAATTCAGTGGCCAAGCAGCCAGCCACTCCTACTTCCTGAGCTATATAAGCAGTTCCCCTCAGCCTCACTCTGAAGTATTTTGTATTTGCAGCTAGAGGCTATGTTGGTTTGCCCTCTGAGCTGGCTGGGGCCCCCCCCGCCTGCTGTTTCTGTGTGTCTCTGCTGGACTTCAGTGTTTGTTTTCCTGCTTCTGGTTTGTATCTTTCCTTGGGCTGTGTGCTTCCCTGTGTTTTGTTTCTTGTTTTTTGGGCCTTTCCCTGTTTTCTGTTTTGCTCTGTTTTGGTTTCCTCTCTTGGGGGGCTTTTATTTTTAAAACTCCTAGCATACTGCTACTACAGAGCTCATTCTGCTTGCTTTCAGTTACAACTCTCAGTTTACTGCACTGCAACTGCAAACCTTCTCAGAGCTCATGCTACTGCTTTCAATTACCTACAACTTCAGCCACTGCTGCTGACAGTTTACTTTAATTACTATTGTACCCAGTGCCTGTGTTTTAACACTGTACTCATTTAACTACTGCTGTACAGACCCACTTGCTTCCTGCTGCTGCATTGTTTACACCCATTCCTATTGTACCTTGTTTACTCTGAGGTTAACTGAAGCTCCTGCTGAGGCTATTAAACTAGCTTTTATATCTGCATGTGGTTCTCAGCCTTTCATCACTTTCTTGTTTGTCCTACAGCGGGGACTGGGAGGTGTTTGAGGGGTCATGGCCTATGTGGTTAATTAATTTTGTTCTAAATTTTGTCTTCGCCGGTGAAAATCCTCAGAATTTGTCACCTTGATTTGGCTATTCATGTCTGGCTGGCTTGCCCCTAACTCAGTGCTGTTTACTTGCTATACAGTTGTTGTGCAGATCCACCTATTACTACTTCTGCTTACTGACCTACCAGGTCCACACTTGCTTATGCAGTCATTGCTCCTTGCTTACGCAAACCATTGCTTCATGCCTAGTGCCATCCCTTGGCTTCCGCCTGGGATTCTCCTGGTGTCAATCTGCATTCAACCTTGCAAGATCTCAGCACTCAATGCTCACTACGATCTCAGCATGCTGTGCTCATTCAGCGCACCAGCTTTGCAGCTCTCAATCAATTCTGTGGCATGCCAGCCATTCTAATCTGGTGCAGGTTGCTGCAGCCAACGGTCTCGCTCTGCATTTAGTCTGCATCATCAAACGTGTCCAGCTTGGGGCGGGATCCTTCTCACCTGGCCCATAGCTGGGAATGTCCTCACCCCAGGCTTGGTTTTATCTTCCTGCTACGTGACAGCAGCTCCTGGTGTAGAATTTGAGACTAGCGGTGAAGGGTGGTTACGACGATCTCCTTTGGCTCTAGTGTTCCACTATAACGGTTGGCCATTGACTTTAGTGGTTTCCCTAGCAAGACACCTTCATTGCATTCTCCCCTCGAATGCCTCTGGTTCACCTGGTTTGATTTAGGGAGGGTAGACCAGGTGAATGCCTCAGCAGTTATTGCTCTCCTCCTGCGTCTTGGATGCTCGTATTGTTGAAGAGTTTTCTCGCAACCTTCCACGGCGTTCCCGCTAGAGGGTTTGAGTGAGAGCCTTCCTACAAATTGGAATATTTTCTGCCTCCCTTTAATTGGGTTTTCCAAATTGCAGCTGCAGAGCCATCACTAAATACATTTTCCCAAACCTGGAGGGAAGTTGACCTAGGCCTTGGAGCCCCAGAGATTTCCTCCTCATAGAGTTTTTTTTCCTCTCCTTTGTTGCCTCAGGTCATAATACTTGGTTAGCATAGTTGTTTCCCCTAGTTTCCTTAGGTAGGTTCCATTGTTGGATGGAGGTGGAGGATGTCCTGCCATTCCCTCTCTCCTTATGAGATCCCTTTCTCTCAATGCAAGCCATCACTATTCTTCTCTACTACTTTGTTCCAGTTACTGCTTCTACGTCACTGTTACTGCTTGCTCATACGCATGTTGCCTTCTTTTGGGATGATACTACATTTCTTTTAGGGACTCCTAAGGTAACTTTAGCCAAGTGAACCATACCGTGGCACCTCTAAGGGCAGAACCCTCTCTGACAGTTCCTTGCTTCATACCCCTACAGGGTGGTAATTCCTCTGGAATAGAGTGTGAACGGCCACAACCAAAACTAACACAGCTACACAAGCATAACACTGTACTGGCTGCGTAGGTCAGTGAATAACTTTCCAGTGGAGGTGATGGGGTGAAAATAGAGTTGGGTTTGAAGAATGCATGGGATAAACACAATGGGACCATAGTGAAAAGGAAGTGGGGAGGAGGAGCTGAAGCTATAGCCAGGGTATGGTCTGCGGTAATAGTGCAAGTAGGAAAGAATGGGCAGACAGCATGGACCTTGCAGTCCTTATCTGCCATCAAGTTCTGTGTTTCTAAGTAAACAAATTTAATTTTGAAAATGTTGTTTGGTCCCGTTAATGTTATCCTGATCAAAAATAAAAACTTTTAGAACTACAGACTTCAAACTCATCCTGGCCAGCCAGGCATAACATTTGAATGTCACCAATTTTACATCCTATAATCAGAGCCCCTAGTTTTCTGCAGTCCAGATTTCTAGGCAGGGCTCCTATACATCGACTGTGGTGTTTGTTCATTCTTGCAGTATGCATTATTTGTTTCTGTGTCAGATTGCAATCCTGCCATTGGCAAAATTATGTTGTGATGTCACTGATGACCTCACACCCTGAGCTTCAGAGGTAGGGCTTCAGGATAAACAAGTAGGAGAAGGGAGACAGACACTGTGAAAAACTACATATTATAATTTAAAAAATCACCAAAAAAATTAGTTTCATGGCACTACATATTTTGAGGCAGGATGCACGTTCTGGGGAAAATTCTGCACTTGTAGGATTGCAGAATTCCAGAGACCGTGCCTAGAACCAACGATGCCAGTTCTGTGTGTTGAATAATTTGGTAGACTCTGCTGAGGACTCTTTATGAAGAATGTACCAACATTGTGCTTGCCTGTAAAGACAGCCTCATTTATTCACAGATTCACCCCGGTACAGAGATGTATAACATCATATTTCAGGTTGGGACCTGCTTCTACCAAATCATGCACCTTGGAGAACTGAGGCACAATGAAACCAGCTGTACAGCAAACAACTACATAGTTAGCACAGGAAGGCTAGCAAGATGACTCTAATTTGTCTGACAATGCTTTGTCATATTAGTTCAGAACTATAGATACCACCCAATTGCTGTGCCCTCTCTGCTGGACTGCAGTGGCTTTCACATGTTGCTTACCATGTATTTGACTTGTCTGTATCTACTTAACTCATGTATGTGCTCTGTAATGCTATCTTACTCTCCCACTCCACCCCACCCCCCAGTCACAAGCCCTGGTCTCTGTGTGTTCACCTGGTAAAGTATGTTTTAAATAAAGTAATACAATATAATGTAAAATAACCCTAAAAGTGTTCAACTAATCCTGTACAAATCTAAGTCATATGTTTCAAAACCTAGAATTCCTTTTAAAATGAGTCATTTTATCCTCATTAGTGCACAAAGTATCAACAGGTATAGCTAGATACACTCACTATATAGAATGGCTTAGGTCACGTTACTGTTCTCCTCCCCTAACAGGAGTCCAGAGAAGCAGTTGGCTTCATCTTATTTACAGAGCTGAACTATCTGTTTGGCAGTGGGAAGGTCATCAGATGAAATCCAGAGAATAAATGAGAGTTTTATGATAATTCCTAGCTGTAGAAAAGGTCTTCATGAAACATATGTGCTAGCATACTTTAATTAACGTGACCTTTCACGGCCAGCTTTCTGCATGTTTTTCAACCCTTAGCCATGCATGTTCTCCGATGAGTCTTGTGAGAATGGATGTGACAAATCAAAGGGTACAAGCATGAGTAACACTGACTTTGCCTTCTGTGTCAGTGCCAGTCTTTACGTAGTCTCTCTGAACATTCTTCCTGTGTGAGTTTCTACTCCATATAGTTTAGCAAACAGTGACATTCAGGAACAAAGTGCACGCTGTAGCTGCCAGGATAAAGCACTCAAGACAAATGGGGAGGCCAACCCATTCCTACTAAAGTAAGTGGAAACATTTACTTCTTTGGGGGGGACACTTATTAAACTTTAATTTTAGAATTTATTTGCCCAGGGTAGCTTAGCTGGAACACAATATCTCATTCTCAGGGTGGTCATGTTTGAGCCCAATTCTACAGCTCGATGCACTGCTCACTCATGAGGAGTTGGCCCAGAATTTGCATTGGGTGAATATGCCTTGTGGCATTTTGGACGCATACAAAGAAGGTCAAAATTGGTTTCCCTTCAGCCTTCTGGCACTTTGACATCATGAAGCAACACGTTTTACATGGAGCGCACAATGAGTATGTTCATGTTGTTGACAGCAAGCCACAGGACCTGCAGCAGCCAATCAGTGACACTGGAGATCCTCTCTCTCTCTTTCCTTTTTTGTCTCTCTCACAGGTGAAATACCTAGCTACTGAAGGAGTTCCTTTTATGTCATCTGACCAGAGAACTTTCAAAATGATCAAAAAATTGTGATTTATCATACATTCCAGTTAACTAATTCTCCTTACATTTAACTGTCGTTTATGGCAGAAAGCTATTGAAATTGTGCTTCAGAAGCGAGGAGAGAGTGTTCATAGATACATAGTTTCATAGACAATGACAGATGAAAAGAGTTTGTTGGTCCATCCAGATTGCCCACCCTACCTAACTATTGTGTGTTGCCCTAGTGGCAAACATCCCCTTTTTTACTGTTCCCCCATTTTCTAACTAAACCCACCTGCCTGTCCTCCCAACCGTGCTTGAAGCTGCCGATATACAGTATATGGCCTGTACCACTTCTGGTAGCTTATTCCACTTGCCCATCACCTTTTCCATGAAGAAGTGCTTCTGGGCAATTGGGCATCCTTTTAGAATCCCCCCCCCCACCCGTGTCAACTTTAGTGAATTCCCTCTCATTCTTGTGTTTGAACTCAAGGATAAAAGTTCCTCGGTCTCTATGTATGCCATGCAGGTTCTTGTGTGTCTCAGTCATGTCACCCCCTTTCCCTCCTTTTCTCCAGGGTTTACGTGTTTAAATCCTATGGCCTCTCCTCGTATGTTGAATCCCCAAGGCCATGCACCATCTGTGTTGCCCTGCGTTGTACTGCCTCTACCTTGTTGTTCAGTGTATGAACCTGCACAGGCAGCTGCGGGCACTACAGCAGGAGCTCGGAAAGAGTAAGTCTAAAAGACTGAGAAAGGTGTAGTGGGGAATCATTAAAAGATTTATTTGATGCATATTTGTTTTTACCTAGTGCTGGTGGCGTAAAGGCACAGAAATCCATATTTATTTCTATGTTGGCTCGCACTTGCGCAGCCAACGTATAGCAGTAGTAGCAGATTTGGAGGAGCAGTCACTGTGGGAAAATGCCAGGCACACATCACTAGGTGCGTCCCTCATTTCCCAATGAGGCAGCAGGCAGGTGCCACACCAGCAACACGTAATGTTGCGAGCACATCTAAGGAAAGGTCCACTGCTATGAGAGCCAAGCTCGTCATGCAGTGGCACCTTCCGATGTGCCTTTGCTGGAGAAGCAAACATGGTGGCAGTGACTGCCGCCACCACCTGCCACAATGCCAAAGTTCTGGGGGTGCCCAATCCCCCTGTCAGCATGCCCTGACCCATTTCATATGCCAATGAGGGAGCCCACTCCCTGTTGGCATAATACCGCCCCCATTTGTTGTGTGCTGGCGGGGGTGCCCAATCCCCCATTGACTACCCCCCAAACACTCAGGTGGCGCACTGGGAGCCCACCCCACTGTGCCAAATGTCCCTTTAAAAAAAAACTGTCCCACTGCATTTTTTTGGTTTTTTAAACCTGTAAAAGAAGAAAACGGTGCCTCGCAGTCCCCTCCCACTTTGGTATGTGCCAGCGAGGGTGCCCAATCCCCCATTGGCTAGCCCCACTAAACACTCAGGTGGCACGCTGGGATCCCACCCCAGTGTGCCAAATGGCTCAGTAAAAAAAAAAAAAAAAGTCCTGTGATTTTTTTTTTTAAACCTGTAAAAGAAGAAAATGGTCCCTTGTGGTCTGTCCTGCTCCCTCCCCAGCCCTCGCCCATCCTCTGCACAGCCTGCCTCCCCACTCCCCCCTTCACCTCATACTTACCTCTGGAGTCCAGTGCCATGATCTTCAATGGACTGGGAACACGTCTGCACTCTTCAAAGCCAACGGTGAACTAAAGAAATGCTGGTAAGCTGTATAATGGCATAAATAGGTTTTTTTCAACTTTGGTGCATATCTCGGGCATTTTTAGGAATTTTTGCACCAAATTTTCAACATGGGGTTGTTGGGACCCCCTCCTCATGAATTCAGTCACTGTCATGGTGTTATTTGGTCCAGAAAGGTGATTTTGCAGTCACTGTGTGGAATCACCTTTCAGAACTGATTAATGAAATGACAGTGCCACTGTTCATGAGGTAGGCTCTAAAAAAGCCTAAGTTGCAAATTTGGTGAAAGAAATCCAAAACATTACTGTTTTACAAGCATGTGTTGCGCAGTTTCCATGCACACTCGTAACTTTGTGAATTTTTAACATTTTCACTCCAGATTTTCAACACTGGCATTTTTCCTACTGCACCTCCCTTGCTTAGGGAGTGTTATTCCTGAGCTCCCTGCATGGCTTGTGTTGCTTCTGTGTGCTGCCTTCGGTTCCTCCTTCCCTGCCAGTTTTCTTGTGCTCGTTCCTGTCCTTTGTGTTTTTCCCCTTGTTTTCTGTGTTTCCTCTTGCCTTCTGTCCTTTTTTTCTCCTGGCCTCCGCAGCTGCTCTGGCTGTCTCCCTTTTCACTTCTGGCTCCTTCTCCTGTGCCCTGCGGCTTCCCCCTTTCATTCTCTTTTGGGTGTTCATTCTTCGAATGCCGCTCACTATACCTCCACGCTCTCCCACACTGCCGACGCCACTGGCCATTTCCCTTTGAAAGTCTTCATGCCCCTTCCTTTTCCAATCAGTTTCCCTGCACAGCCTAAGATAGGGCTGTCTGATTTTAACATTTAGTTATACCTTCCAAACCGTACATCCATTCATCAAATCTACTGTCAGTGATTTATATGGAGTCCCATCTTCAGAATAACTCCACAGAATGTATGTTTTTTTTTTAAATGGCTAGTCCTTCCCATCCGCATTCCTTCCTTCCTTTCCCACTCCATCCACTACGTTCACCTGCGTTATCCAACCTTCCTATCCATATTACTTTCCCTGTCCTCCCACTATCCCCGGACTTGCATGCATGGATTCCTGCCCCTTTCCCATTCAACCATTCACCAACCTCATTGCAGGCCCTGCTAGACACTGTTCTTGATTTCGGATATCGACTGCCCTGACTTTTCTGGGCCACTACTTCATCGTTTCCACTGAGTCAGGCCTTCTCATTCCTGCTTGGATATCAGAACTGGATATTTAAGGGTCCACAAAGGGTGAGACAAGACTGCAATATGCATGTTGTGTGTTTTGGGTAATCATAATGAATAACGTTTAGGATCACAGTGACATAGGGAGGCGATGGGAGGAGGAGCATGGGAAAGTTGGAGGCTATTTTCAACAATGGGTGAAAAATATTTATTTTGGTGCCCGTTTCACTGTAAAATGTATCTTTCAGACATCTGGACCATATTTCTGCACAAGGAACACCTTCAAGAGAAGCTTGATTTGCCTTTCTATGCTCCTTCATTTCCCGTTTTTCCAGTCATGCTATAACATGCAGTCATTGCATCCTATGCCATGCTCTGACTTCTTCCCACCTACTCATTTGCATAACCGAGATTATCCTAGCCAACATGGATCTTTTTTGGGGGGGGCTTCATCCATCCTCTGATGAATTGTGGATTACTATTCCTTCCTGCCACTTGCACTACCCTATCCCTATACTTTTGTTGCTGAATTAGCCCCTATCCTAGATTCTTTTGCTTCCCTTCTGCACCGGGACATAGGCACTATTCCCCCTGGGCATTATAAGGGTGTCACCCCTGATTTTGTTATATCGTTTTCCTCTTCTACTGCTCTTTTTAGCTTGCCTCCTCATACCATACTTCCAGCCCTGCTTCCCCGTCCCTTCTAAAATTCTTCTTCTTCTTCTTCTTCTACATGCTCCCTACAGCTCATGGCTTGCATCTTGTTCCTGTTGTATGTTACTGTATATCTCTTACTACCCCTTTTACTCATATTACTGGTGCTTCCTGCCATCATCCCATCCCTGTTATATATGCTAACTCTACGTTCTTCTTCTGCAGCGTTTGTGCTTCATAGCTAATAACAGGAGTTTTCCGGACTCATCCTAACTCATTGCCTTCTGAGGTGCTGAGCGAAACCTGTCTACTGGGGAGGGGAGTTCGTCAAATTCACTACCTCCAATTACCCACCAACTTGACATCCTCCATCCCTAACTCTGCTTGGCAGCATCGAGTGAAGGTCAGCTCACCCTGACTGCCAGAGATGGGAGCCACGTCTTCAATCTACAGACAGTTATACCTTCTCTATCTCATTCCAGTTGCTGCTTCCATTTGGGAATGGAACTCTTTCACTCTACATGCCCTCATCATTACACTGATGCAATGTAAGTTGCCACTTCCCCTTGGAACTGGGGCTTTTTCCTCAGACTGCCTTCTGCTTCTCAGCTCTGCCTACGACTTCGACTGGTGGACCCTGGACCTCCTTCACTCATTCGTATCCATTCTGCCAATTGCCACTTTCTGCCCCTCACTGGACCCTTCTGCTTTGAACAACTCTGCTTGCCAACTCATTCTTCCATAGACCTTTGTTCTCTTACCCCTTTGTCCCCATTTCCCTCATCAATTGGATCCTGCTAGCTTGTTCAATCCCCCTCTCATTTTGGGTGGCCTGCCCCATGGACTTCCTTGCTGCAGGTCCTCCATCCAGCTGCTCTATGAATTAATTTTCTTTGCTAATTTGGGACTTTGGCCTTCATTGCTCCGGCATTTTCCACCATTTTCTCTGATGGTTTCCAGCCTTCATTTGAAGTGGGATTCCTGATGCTGACGGTGCTTCGCTTGGCTCCTTAGCCTTCTGTGGATCATCATCTGAATACAATATCTTGCTTCAGCTTTCCTACACTTTGCTGCTGTTCGCCATGGACCTGACCTGGCCCTGTACCTTTCTGCTCTGGCTGTCATCCAGCTTCGCATGGACTGTGGCTTTCCCTGGAATATTCGCTCAGTCTCTCAGGCTCCACTCTGGATTTCCTTCCATTTGGCCTGGCTGCCTATCCATTTTGCCTTGCTGGCTCGGGGCTTCATACTGTTGCTGTGGCTCTTTTGGGCCTCCTACCCTATCTCTGACCAGTACTTCTACCCAATAATCTGGGCTCCATATGATCCATCTCATACTCCTACTCTGGACATTTTAACAGTACCCTTCTACTACCCATTGGATCACTCATTCATTGCTCCACAGATACATTTTTCAGCAAATATCCCTTAGCTAACCTGCCACATAGACTCTTACATCATCATAGAGTTTTACATTGCCCAATTAGCTCCTCATTTCATAAATCCCATTAACCTGGCCATTAGGAAGATCTTCTCAGTCTCTATTGGATGTACAGTCCAAATCCTGTCCATTTAACCACTGAGAATTCCCGGACTGCCTTGTCTCACTGACTAGCCTCATACATGGAAAGGACTTAAAGCCTTGTGCTACACTCTGACATAGTAGCCAGCATCACTTCCATGGACATCGGGAATCACAAGATAACCCATTCAAAAAATACATTAACGATTTTCCTTCTCAACCTAGCCTTCCAACTCCATTTTGTTCACCAAGTTACTTCACTCCTACTTCTCAACAGACATTGCTCATTTTGCATTTACAGACATCTTCCAGAACATTCGACGTTGGATCACTGCCCCTAGTTGATTACTACCTCCACGTCATCTGAATCATCGTTTTGCTCCTGGACTTGGCTATCCCTTATTTCACTCATCTGTACTTTTTCACCCAGTACCTGAAGCTAGGTTAACGGCTCTTCCAGCGGAACCTTCAAGTCTCTTTTTCTCAATTTACCTTATGTTACTTTCTGGTGTAAAGACCATCACTGAGAACTGGCTCTCATAAATTCCAACTGGCAATCCGTATACGGTCTAGACAGATTTCACCTATTCGACTTTGCCTCCCACTCAGTAATTCTCAACAGTAACACTACGATTCTATGATATTCTGTACTACTCCATCTCATTACCCATCCAGCTTACTGACTCTTATTATATCAGCCTCCAGGCTTCTCTCAGTACTTCGGCATCCGAATTGCCCATACCATAAACCAACTTATGCCATCTTAGGCATCTCCTAAATCATCACACCACAAAAATAACCACATTTACTCCAGGCAGCGTACCAGCACAGCATTTACCTATAATGTCATGGATCTCTTGACCAAAGAAGACATCCATCCTTGATATAGAATATTCAATCACTGACTATATGTATTAAGGTACCATCTGGACTGCCCCACAACCTTTCTTCTATTTATTTACTAATTACTTAAGGCATTACTCTCCTCAGTCAAACAATCTCTCCTCTTCTCATTCACCCTGGGATGTTTACTTAGCTACTTATTGCTTACTAATCTATTCCTCATCGCCAGACTACTTTGCACATCAAACCTTACATGAATTGGAGCTGTCACCAGAACTTTATAAAGCATCACAAATGCCACAGTGTACTGAATGGTTTATATCTATTAAAGTATGCTCTCCCAAATCATTACACCCCTACAGTCTCTTTGGACATGCATCTTTCAGTACTTTGGCAATATGGATTACATTAGCACTTCTTTAACTGGACCTTCTGCATATAGGATTCTATTATCCTTATGGAAAAGAAGTACCCGCCATCCTCAAGATCACCATTCAGTCTACATTGTCTTTGGACTGAGAACAATCCAACATCCCTAGGGCACTCATTGACTCTCTTATACTCTTTTTACTTCATGGATGCTCCTTAGTGACTCCTCGTTCATTACTCAATTCCCTGCCTCCAGACAACACTTTGATATTCATACCTACCACAACTTGGATCACTCACTAATGACTTCTTGTACCATTACATTGCCACCATTCCCAATTTAGTACCTCATCAATCCAGTCCTGCTCCTTCTGCTCATTATACTTTTATGATTCCATGGGACAAGCATCATTCATCGCCTTAAATAACTGGACTTCCTTTTCCCTCCTTCACCTGGACTGATTTCATACTTCGGATTATAGAAACTTACATAGAAACATAGACTTTGATGGCAGATAAGGACCGTTTGGCCCACCTAGTCTGCTCATTTCCCTACCTACAGGATAAGCTGCAGATCCTAGTTAACCAACAGCCTATTTCTTCCTACCCCCAACAAAAATTGCCTTATGTCTGTCCCATGCATTCTTGAATTCTCCCACAGTTTTAGACCCGCACAACCTCCTCAGTAAGGCTGTTCCATGTGTCCACCACCTTCTCTGTGAAAAAATGCTTCCTCACATTGCCCCTGAACCCCCTTCAATCTTCAAAATGTGTCCTCTTGTTCTTGCACATCTATTTTTCTGAAAGATATTACCCCTCTGGACTTTGTTGATTCTACTGAGGTACTTAAAAGTTTCTATCATGTCTCCCCTCTCCCTCCTTTCCTCAAGGGTATACATATTAAGCTCCTTTAGTCTCTCCTCATATGGCTTCTCTTGCAGACCCTGCACCATTTTAGCTGCCCTCCTCTGGATTTCCTCTGTCCTGTCTATGTCCTTGTGGAGATGGGGTCTCCAGAACTGGACGCAGTACTCCAGATGGGGTCTCACCAACTGTCTGTACAGAGGGATAACAACTTCCTGTTTTCTGCTGGTGATGCCTTTCCCTATACATCCCAGTATCCTCCCAGCCCTCCCTACTGCCTTCTCACATTGTTTGCTAACCTTAAGGTCATCTGATATGATTACCACAAGGTCCCTTTCCATTGTTGTTGTTGTTACTACCTCCCCCCCCATTGTGTAATCTTCCCCTGGGTTTTTGTTTCCCAGGTGCAGTATTTTGTACTTCTTTGCACTGAATTGAAGCTGCCATACTTCTGATCATTCCTCCAACCTTGCCAAGTCCCTTCTCATCCTTTCCACGCCTCCTTGTGTATCAACCCTGTTGTAAATCTTTGTGTCATCTGCAAAGAGGCATACTATTCCTTCCAGTCCCTCGGTAATGTCACTTATAAAGACATTAAAAAGGACTGGACCCAGTACTGAACCCTGCAGTACCCCACTAGTAATCCCTCTTTTTTCAGAGTGGACTCTAGTTACAATTACCTTCCGTGTCCTGTTGTCCAGCCAATGTTTTACCCAGGCTACCACCCTGGGACCCACTCCCAGGCTGGTTAATTTGACTATTAAATCTTTTGTGTGGGACTGTGTCAAAAGCCTTGCTAAAGTCTAGGTAGGCCATGTCCACAGCCCCTCCCTGGTCTACTACTTTGGTCACCCAGTCAAAGAAATCAATTTGATTCATCTGACATGACCTTCCCACTGTGAACCCATGCTGCCTTGGGTCCTGTGCCCCACTGGCCTCTAGGTACTCAACAGTTCTTTTCTTCAGAAGTGATTCCATCACTTTCCCACCACAGAGGTCAAACTGACAGGTCTGTAGTTTCCTGCCTCTGTCTTGGTCCCACTTTTGTGAAGGGGAATCACATCCACCTTCTTCCAGTCCTCAGATACCACACCATCCTCCCATGATTTGTTAAAAAGGGTAGTCAGTGGTTTCACTATTTCTCCCCTTAATTCTTTTAGAATTCTGGGGTGAATTCCATCAGGCCCCATTGCTTTGTCCACCTTCAGTTTTAGGAGTTCTTTCAGAACCCTTTCTTCTGTGAAAGGACTGGGATCGACCCCCCTATCCAGAGTGCTTCTGTTAACTGGATTAGGCACCTCCCCCTCCTCCTCTTTTGTGAATACTAAGCAGAAATATTCATTCAGTATCCCTGCTTTTTCACTGTCCCTCTCTGCCCACCAACCATCCATTCTATTCAGCCTCACTATCTCTCCCTTTGTCTTTCTACACTCCCTGATGTACCTATCAAAGGTTTTATCCCACTTCTTAACTGAGTTGGCTGTCTTTTCCTCAGTGTGGGCCTTTGCTATTCTGACTTCCCTCCCTGCTTCCTTCTGCCTTAACTGGTACAGCTGTCTTTCCTGCTCCTTCTGTGTCTCATACTTCCTGAATGCTATTTTTTTCTCACTGACCTTCCTCGCCACCTCTTTTGAGAATCATAGTGGCTTTTTCTTTCATTTTGGTTTGTTTATTTGCTTCACACAAAGGCTTGTTGCCTCTGTGATGGCAGTTTTGATGTTTCCTCATTGTTGCTGCACCCCTCCTTCTAGCCTGTTTGCTAGTGCTTTTCTAGGGCACTCTCCCATCTTGCCAAAGTCAGCCCTCCTGAAGTCCAGTACCCTCACTTTTGTATGGCTTGACTCTGTAGCTGTGTTTATCATGAACCACACTGTTTGGTGGTCACTTGTTCCCAGATGGCTAGCTACTTCTAGATCTGAGATCCTCTCGCTGTCCTCATTTGAGAGTACAAGGTCTAAGAGTGCTCCCTCATGAGTGGGTTTCAAAACTAGCTGTCTGAGGCATGCCTCCTGTAGGGCATCAAGAATGGCCATGCTCTTGGATGTGGCTGCAGCAAATGTGCTCCAGTTAACATCTGGCATATTCAGGTCTCCCATCAACAGTATCTCCCCTTTCTCTGCCATCCTAAGAATGCCTTCTATCATATCCTTGTCCATTCCCTTCCCCTGACATGGGGATCTGTATACAACCCCTGTGCGGATTGTGGTGCCATTTGCAGTCTCTAAGGTGTCCCACAGTGCCTCCTCTCTTCCCTTTTTACTCTTTTATTCAGTTTCTTTTATCCCTTCCCTTACATAGAGAGCTACTCCTCCCCCTCTTCTCCCCTCCCTGTCTCTCCTGTAGGTTGTGTACCCTGGTATGTTAACATCCCAGTCATGGTTCTCTGTGTACCATGTTTCTGTGACTGCTATGATATCCAGGCATCCCTCTTCCTTCAAGGCCACCAGTTCAGGGAGCTTGTTGCCCAGACTATGGTCATTGGTACTCATTACCCTCCATTTCCTGATGGCCTTACCCCTTTTTGCCCCATCCCTGTCCTTATTGCCTTTGTCACTTTCTCCATTTACCCCTGCCCTTCTCCCTATCGACATCTCTATCTTGGTGATTATATCACTCATACAGAAGATCTACTCTTCAACCTCAGGACCATCATACAATCAGCATCATCCAGGGATCAAGGATGAACCATCATCTCTCCAAGCAGCTCACCAACCTTAAATTAGCTATGGTTGCTAGAACCTCAGTCCTTCTCAATTTAGCATGCCCAGAGAATGGGCAGACCTCCAGCCATGGGTTCTTAGAAGTTTCCTCCACCTGGGTTTTTTTTCTCTCCTAAGTGCCAGAGAGTCATAATCTCCATGAGTTGGAGGAGGTATCTTTTGGGGCATTCTGTTCCCTACAAATTACTACCTACATACCTACTACTCAAGGGTGGGAACAGAGTTAAGTCACAAAAGTTTTACTAGTTACACAAACACTATATACTCCATCTCTCCTCATTGCTATTACAAAAACATTGAATGGGAGGGCTGTTCAATGTGGGGATTAGCTCGTCCCACAACCTCTATTTAAACCCTAAGCTACAGCACCTCTCTTGCTTAGGAAGTGTTTTTCATCCACCCACCACCCCCTTCTCCTCCTTCTCCAGCGCTCTTCTCGTCCTTGCTCATGGGCATTCTGTTCTGTACAAATTACTACCCACATACCTACTACTCAAGGGTGGGAACAGAGTTAAGCCATAAAAAGAT
This sequence comes from Neoceratodus forsteri, assembly GCA_016271365.2. Lineage (NCBI taxonomy): Eukaryota > Metazoa > Chordata > Ceratodontiformes > Ceratodontidae > Neoceratodus > Neoceratodus forsteri. Next base: position 40,393,966 of record CM028134.1, read on the forward strand.
TTACAAGTTACACAAGTGCTATATACCCCAACCCTCCTTACTGCTATTCTCCAAACACTGAACCAAAGTTATGAGCCTGCTTTTGCAAAATTCAACGTAGGCTCATAACTTTGTTGTTTTTCAATATTTTTACACCAAATTTTCAACATAGCCTTCTTATGACCCCACCTCATGAACAAGGGCAGAGAAAATTTTCAACTCCTGGCCAAACAGTGATTTTGTGCAGGGACTGTAAAATCACCTTTTGGGACAGATCAGCCTAATGACAGTGACATTGTTCATGAGGTGGGGTCACAAAGAAAACATGTTGAAAATTTGGGCCATAAAATATGTAAAAATGCCCAAGTTATGGCACTAAGTTCAAAAGCCCATTGAAATACATTGAACTGCATACCTGCATCTTCAGTTCGTGGTTCGGCTTTGTAGAGTGAAGACATGTCTGTGGTCCAGAAAGGATTACAACATTGGACCTCCAATGAGTAAGTAAGGACTGGGGGGTGCGGGGTGGTGGTTGCTCAGTGGGAGGGTTGGGTGGGGAGGAATAGCCTCAAAGACATTGATGGACCTTTGTTTTTACAGGAAAAACAAAGAGAGACCTACGATCCCTGATCATGACACTGGGGTATTGGGCACCCCCAGTGTCTCAGTTATATGAGGAAAGACATCAATGGACCTTTTTTGTGTTTCCTTGTGCGCAAGTGTAAGAAACACATTGTGTCAGTTTCCTTTAGGTGTGGGTTGTGGAGGCACGGCAGTGTTGTGACAAATGGCAGCCATCTTTTGGGGGGGCTGGTCTCTGCCGCACCAACAGAGGAACATGCTGCAATCAGGGAGCGCTTCATCACTGAATTATCAGCTGTGTTTGTGAGGTGGTCCCTGACTGCAGCAGTCAATTACAGCTGTATTGTCTGGTGTCCCATTTTGAGAAACATGGTGGCAGCTTCTCCAGTGGCCTCTCACAGTCCCCACGAAGCCAATGGACAGCCACTGCCCACCTCTCCCAGTCCCTGTTACAGCTGACGGGGTGCCCAATCCCCCTGTCAGCATGCCCCCTCTCCAGTTCGTTTGCCAACAGGGTAGCCCAATCCCCATCGGCATGATGTGCCCCCCCATTTGTTATGTGCTGAGGGGTGCCCAATCGCCCTCAGCTCATGCACACTCAACCCAAGCACACTGTATTGATGACAGGGGTGCCCAGTCCCTGTCAGCTCCAGTACCCCCCAACAAACACCCAGATAGTACGCTGGGAGCCTACCCCAGCATGCTCATGTGCTCCCCAGCACACTGTATGGCCAACGAGGGTGCACAATCCCCATCACCTCCACCCCCCAAACAAACATCCAAGTGGCATGCTGGGAGCCCGCCCAAACACGCCAAAAGTTCTGCGGTGTCTTTTTAAAAATAAAGTCCTGCAAAAGAAAAGAAAATGGTCCCTCATTGAGTCTCTTGCCCACTCCCCAACCCACAGCCATCCTCTGCACATCCTCCCACCTCCCCACACCCCCATCACACCATACTTACCTCCAGAGCACGGCATGATAATCTTCATTTGACTGGGAACACATCTGCACTCTTCAAAGCTGACCACGAACTGAAGAAATGCCAGTAAGCTGCAGAATAGCATAAATTGGGTTTTTTCAACTTACGTGGATATCTCAGCCATTTTTTTAACTTTTGTCACCAAATTTTCAACATGGGGTTCTTAGGACCCCTCCTCATGAATTCAGTCACTGTCATAGTGTTGTTTGGTCCCAAAAAAAGATGATTTCACGGTCATTGCATGGAATCACTTTTCAGAACTGATTAATGAAATGTCAGTGTCACTGTTCATGAAGTGGGCTCTAAAAAAGCGTATGTTGCAAATTTGGTGAAAAAATTCCAAAAAATGACTGTGTTATGAGTGTGTGTTGCGCATTTGCCATGCAGACTTATAACTTCATGAATTTGTAATATTTTCACTCCAGATTTTCAACATTGCCATTTTTCCACACCTCCTTATGAATAGTACAGCTGTCATTTTTCACATCCTGCCCAACATGTGTTTTCACATCTGTGGTGCCAAATAGTGCAGTCACTGTGCAAAATCCCCTTTTGGGATTGAGTAACAAAGTGATAGTGCCACTGTTCATGAGGTGGGGTCACAAAAAGCCCATGCTGAAAATTTGGAAAGAAAATACCAACAAATGCCTGGGGTGTTATGGTTTTCAACCATAACGCCCTACCCTGTAGAGACTGACAGGTGTTGGGTGGTGTGACTTGGGATCATTGGCCATAATGCCCACACCATTCCACCTCTACCCTGCAGCCAGTGACAAGCATTGAAGTGTACCTTGGGGGCTTCAGCCCCAACATTCATCCCATTCTTTTATGCTGCACCCATCTCAGCATATTTCCTTATGGAATGGGGGAGCATAAGGCCTGAAGACCCCAAGCCACACCACGATACCTGTCCGTGTGTGCAGAGTAGGATGAGGTGAAATGGCGTGAGCATTATGGCCAGTGACCCAAAGGCACACCCCAAATCCTGTTAGTCTCTGCAGGGTGGGGGTGAGGTTGGCATCAGTTCAATACTTTACTGCCATTCCTATTATGCATCACTCCAACTCCTGCACTAGCAATGCCAATGCCAGCAAGCAAACATTTGGCATTGACAAATGCTTGTTTTTTTAGAGGTGAAAAATAAAAGACAGACAATCCCTAATTATGACACTGGGGGATTGGGCATCCCCAGTGTCAGAAAAAAAGACTGACCATCTCCAATGACAACACTGGGGGATTGGGCACTCCCACTGTCACAGTTATGTTGCTGTGGGCTGATCACGACACTGGGGGTCTGGGCACCCCCAGTGACATTTCTATGTTTCTGGAGAGGGGGTGTGGATGCTGAGAGGGAGTGTCAGATGGGGGGAATGTCTATAATATAAAAAAATATATAAATAAATAAGTGCTAGCAGTCACGGTGAAACACGGCCCACTCCGTCATAACCAAGATGACCACCACATGCTACTGAGCATGCGTGACTGCCAGCACATGCACAGTACAGTGTGATAGCCATCTTGGACATGACAGAGTGTGATGTGTTGCACCATGGCCGCTGGCACTGTGAAATAGTGCAGTGCTACGGGTTGTAGGGACAACATGGGTGGACTGCTTCACAGATGCGAAGGTGACTGTGACACAGTCCAACATGTTGTTCATTAGAAAGGACTGCGGAGTCCTTTTTCTTAATGATCATAAAAGGTCTGCATGGCTTCACCCACTGCAGCCCTAAAAATTAACGTTAAAATCACAGTCATGCCTCCTGAGGAAGAGTCGTCAGATTCGAAGCGCTGGGGTTTTGCATGGTGGGCAGTATCTCCCTTCAAGATCTCCTGCATTCATATTGCCCCATCAAACTACACTGCTCGACTGACGAGGGATTGCTGGAGATTCCCACGGTACGATTAAAAACATCTGGATCAAGGGCTTTTTCATTTGCGGCCCCAAACCTTTTGAATTCTCTGCCTCATTGGATATGGGAGTGCCTGACAGTGGAGAGCTTCAAGACTGCTTTAAAAACTTATTTATCTGAGCTTGCTTTTGGTGCTGTCTTGTAATTGAGTTCTTTATTAATGGATTGTGTAATATATTGAATAATGCATTTTAATATTCTATATTTTTTTTTGCTATTAAAACATCTTTATTCATTTTCCAAAAAGAAGAAAGACAAAAGAACAAACAGACAAACATACATCTGCCTGGCAAAGCCAGGGTACACGGCCTCAAACTGACCGTTCAAACTATATACAACCCACCTATATACATCCCCCGGAAAAGAGAGAGACAGTCCCCCATACCCCCACTGAAATCAGCAGACCCCTCAGTAACCTAAAGTAGCCCGCAGGTATACATTATAATCATTTCCACAAAACCCAAATTGTAACCAAGAATAACAAATTCTTAACCACGATAATAGCCATCTGCTGTTCCCCGTCCAACAGACAACCTGTAACATGTAATCCCCCTCTCTCCCCCCCATATACAGGTGTCTCTTTATTCTGACCAACATCCCCAATAAGTCTTTTACTCATTGACCATAAGTATATACGGAGTCATCTTTCCAATGCTTTAATAGGAAGGCTTTAATTACCGCCGTCATCAAGGAGAGGTGATATCTAGGAATAACACCCGAAATTTGAGAGAAGTCACCCAGAACACATATCTCTGGTGTTATGTATTTAGAGTAATCCAACATTGGGTCCATACGTCTTTTAATTTCACCCCAAAGGGGCGATATTTTGCTACATCCCCAGATCACATGCATTAAATCACCTATTCCTCCCTCACATCTAAAACACAGGTCCGTCTGTCTCTAGTTTCTCTCATATAGTTTCACAGGGGTAAAATACAAATTAGAGACAATAAAAAATTGCATACTTTTATATTTTGGAATAACATTATACTTGCTGCCTTTACAAATATTGTCCCAATCTAGGTTTCGAGGAACCATCACTTTATCCCAATACATGACTCTTCTACCAGGACTTGGGCTAAGAAATTCCAGCAATACTTTATAGATTTGTGATAGAGGGTGAACTCTTGAATTGACCTCCTGAAGCATCCCCCAGGAGAAAAACTTGTCCGTAATAACCCCCATCTTCCTCAACGCCCCTTCTATCATATGCTTAATTTGCCACTTCTTAAAAAAAGGCATTCCCTCACATCTTGCCGGTAAGACCACCCTATCATCCTGAATGGTTTCTTTTAGTGTCAAACCCTGCATCTGATTAGCCCACCGTAAGTTAACTACCCGATTCCCAATTAGCAAGTTAGGGTTACCCACCACAGGCTGATCTCCTGCCCTCATTTGGCCCTTCCTCTGAGCCAGGGAAAGAAAGGACCACCAAGCATCTACCGTTTTTGCAATTGGATTCCCAGACCCTATCTTAGAACTTTTCCCACTATTAGCATACTTCATCACCTCTTGGGTGAGGTCTAAGTCTCTTAATGTTTGTTTCTCCAACTGGAGCCAAGTTGGGCTGTATCTCTCCTCATCCAGCTCTTTAACCAATCAGCTCATCAAACCCAGCTGGCCTGCCACATAGTATATTTGTAAGTCAGGTAATAAAATCCCTCCTCTTTAGTGCGGTAAACGCAAACTTTAATCTAGGAGGCCTATCCTTCCATAAAAAAATGGAAATTAATGTCCTAATTATATTGAACCATTTTCGGGGAATATTGTATGGAGCTAAATATACCAGGTATAACAAACGGGGTAATATATTCATCTTAATAAGACCCAGTCGAGCCATAAAATTTATAGGCAATTTACTCCACCTTAATATGTCCCCTTTAAGAGCCGATATAATTCCCCCCATATTAGTTTCCACCCCCTTCTCCGGGTCCGCCGTAATCCAGATACGTAAATATTTAATTTTATCTGTCCTCCATTGTATTTGCAATGGCATAAAATTGGGCCTGGTAACATGCGGCATCGGGGGAGGATCTGAGTATTATTCAGATTCAACTTATAATTAGAGACCCTGGAAAAATACTCTATTACTTCTATTTCTCCCTTAAAACTCGAAGCTGGATCCTCCAGGTGCAGCAGTATATCATCCGCAAAAGCTGAAAATTTCGTCTCCCTTCCCTTTATCGTAATTCCTTTTATATATACATCCCTATAGCTCTCAAAAGGGGCTCCAGGTAAATGTTAAACAGTATTGGCGAGAGGGGACAGCCCTGTCGAGTCCCATTCTCCAGGTGTATTTCACGCGAAAGATAACCATTGCACAGTACCCTAGCCGTTGGCGCCGCATATAAATTCCTAATGCCTCTAAGAAGACCCTCCGGGAATCCCATCCTCTCCATTGTAGCAAAAAGGAAGGGATGGGAGACCCTGTCAAAGGCCTTCTCCGCGTCTAATGATATCAAAGCTAAAGGTAACTGGGAGTCAGGCGCAAAGCTTAAAATGTGGTGCAATTTTCAAAGAGCATCATGTGCCCCCCTCCCAGGCATAAATCCCACCTGTTCCTGACTAATTAGACTAGGGGCGATTTGCAAAATTCTGTTTGCTATAATTCTTGTAAGAATCTTAATATCTTGATTCATTAGGGCTATAGGCCTATAATATCCAGGGACATCCCTAGGCTTATCTGGCTTAGGGATCAAGGTGATATACGCCTGATACAACGGAGGGTGAGGTACCCCTTCCTGCATTATATCTCTGAATAATTCTTGAAGCAAGGGTAATATGGTCTGTATATGTGCCTGATAAAATTTGGCAGAGAGACCGTCCGGTTCTGGAGTTTTACCAGCAGGCAGCGACTGCACCACCTCCAGAATCTCCGATGCCCTTATTGGAGCCGCTAACTTCTGGGCCTGTCCTGGGTCTAAGGTTGGTAAGGGAATCCCCTCTAAAAAGCTTTCAATTTCTTTTTCCCCAGTTAGGTCTCCAGCCTGGTATATCCCTTTAAAATACGACGCAAAAGCCTCCACTATCTCTTGTGAGTCAGTTAAAAGTTCCCCCCATATTGAATGGAGGTAACCATTCTACTTGCTTCCCATTCCCTAATTCGAGTTGCCAGCAACCACCCAGGGACATCTCTCTGCATCAGATATCTAGCATTGATCCTCTCTGTTTGATATTCTATTTTACTATTGGCAATGCTGCCCCGCTCCTCTCATAAACTTTTAAGCTCAGCATCAATCTCACACGAGGAACCCTCCCGAGGTGACTTTGAAGTGATTGCCCCCAGAATAAATTCCTCTCTTGCTCTTCTCTCCCTGCTTCTTTGAGCAGCTAATCTCTGGGCCACCCCTGCATATAGAATCTTGCAAGTGGGCCACGCCAACTTTTTGTTTTGTAATGTGGGTATTTGGTGCTGGATGATTTCCAACAAGGCCTCCTCCAATCTGTCTCGCACTAAAGGCTCCGCCAACCAGAAATCATTTAACCTCCACCTGAGTGGCCTGGGAAGAGCAGGTCTGGGTTCCCACACCAATTGAACGGGAGAGTGATCTGAGTAGGTTCTGCCCTCGTTTTTATTTCTTTAATTTCTCCCAACACTTCCCTATTTACCAAAAAAAAAATCAATATGGGAATGACTTTTATGAGCCACAGAATAAAAGGTCATAGACATACCCCCTTTCGAGTATATCCTAGTTGGGTCTACCAGAGCCGTCACCTCAAGTAACCTATTCAAAGCAATCTGAGCTTTGGATAAAGGCCCTTTAGATGGCGAACTTCTATCTTCATAATTATTACGGCAGGTATTCCAGTCCCCTGCCAGTATTATTAGGGGTGATGGAAGATCCGCAATATCCCTCTCAATAGAGGCAAAGAACCCAGTGTCGCAGGTGTTGGGCCATAAATAGAAGCCACTGAGATTGCCTTACCCAATAATATGCCCGAGACATATATCCCTCTACTATCCTCCCTTGCATTAACGTGAACCACCTCATACGGGCATAGAAACATAGACTTTGACGGCAGATAAGGACTGCTAGGCCCATCTAGTCTGCCCATTTCCCTACCTACAGGATAGGCCGCGGATCCTAGTTAACCAACAGCCTATTTCTTCCTACCCCCCACAAGAATTGCCTTATGTCTGTCCCATGCATTCTTGAATTCTCCCACAGTTTTAGACCCCACAACCTCCTCAGGAATGCTGTTCCATGCATCCACTACTCTTTCTGTGAAATAATACTTCCTCACATTGCCCCTGAACTGCCCTCCTTCTATCTTTAAATTGTGTCCCCTTGTTCTTGCAAGTCTCTTTTTCTGAAAGATGCTACCCTCTTGGACTTTGTTGATTCCACTGAGGCATGACTTCCTTATCAATATCACCACCACTCCTGAAGCCCTTTCCTTACCTGTCCCATATACCTGCCCTACCCATCGTCTCTTAAGCCCATTCAGTTCCTCCATCAGCAAGTGTGTCTCCTGTAAAGCAGCGATATGAGCCCCATTAGCTCAATATGCATTAGAATCAGCATTTTCTTACGTCTACCCCTGAGTCCCTTAACATTCCACAAAATTATTTTAATATTTGACATTAGACTAACCTCCAACTATTTTAGTTAAACCCGCACTGTTCATTTGTTCCAGGTCTGCATCCACCCTATTCCCTATTCTGGACTCATCTCCATCCCCCATCCCACCCCCCACAAATCCCAATCCATAGATCGTCCGCCTACCAAGAATCGAGTCATGGATGAACCCGTTCCCATGCTACTCCTCGCCCCTCCTCATCTATGTAACTTCAAGACCTTGCCCCGAACCCCCGCAGCCATTGTTATCTGTGGGCTTATCTTTTTTGAACCCGTATGTCCTCTTATCCTATACAGCCCCTCCCTTATAATACACCTTACCCCCATCTGCCTCAAGACTGCCTCCCGTCCCTACCTATTACACTGTATCAGGATCTTCCTGCACCTTTAGAGGGCCATTAAAAGATTCCCAAGCTCCTATTTCCCCCTTTATACTACCCCCTTGAATCTACCCCAACGAATGCACCACAACGTGCCACATACTTCGCTATACCTAAGGGGCTGCAGTATCACCTCACTCCTCTTGGAGTTATTACCCTTTAAAGACCATATAGTTGATATTCACCCCACTAGTGATGGAGACATTCTTGTTCAAACCCAATATTAATCCCATAAAATACCCCATCATCAAGGCCGCTTCATTTAGAAAACCACCATCGGCCAAATAGCTTCTAACTTCACTTCTATCAATTCCTTAGCTGCAAAGGTGCAACCCCTTTGTGCATATCACCTCCTGCTCTCGCCTTCCCCTCCCCCTGCACTGGTACTTCAATCTTGAACCCCTTTAGAGTAATTCCTCTTCCAATACTCTCCCCTAACTACCCCTCTCTATTCGTCCCTCTCCCCACCGCGCCACCCCACCCCATTTCTCAAAACAAGCTAAGACCCTCCACTTCAAAGGTGCAAAATTAGAACCTCTGCTTTCCCCATCTCAGGAAGGATTCCATCCCCCCCCCCCAGATCTCCATAAGCCTTTTAAATCCTGGAAAAGAAGAAGAAAAAAAAAGGGGGGGAAGGGGGAAGAGAAGGGGGGAGACAAAATTATATAATCATGATCCGAAGAGTCAAACAACATGCAGACTTCTTGGGCATTAAATTCGTATCCACTTCCCCAGTCCTAGTCATTTAAATAACACAGTCCCCGGATCTTCAGGACACCATCAAGTTGTTGACTTGAATAAATCGGGGAGCTCCAACCGTAACCCCTCAAGAGCTTCTTTTGCAGTCAGGAACCTCTTCTCCCCTGAGTGCAGCCGCACAACCAGAGTCGCTGGATATTGCAGACAAAACTTTATTCCAGCCAGATAAAGCTTTTTCTTGATTTCCACATACTCTTTCTGTTTTTCTCTAACCATGGGCGTGTGGTCCTGAAATAGCTAAAGCGAAGCACCGTTCCATTGAAGAGACTTCTTTTGCCTGGCAGTAGCAAACACATGCGACTTCTCCTTGTAATTGAGGAAACGCATGATTATCACTCGGGGCCTGGCTCCAGGGGGAGGCATCTCCCTTAAGACCCGATGAGCTCTGTCTAGGTTATACGCCTCACCATAAGGAGTAGGACCCAGCAGCTTAAGCAGGAGATCCTGCATAAATGTAACACAATCTTGCCCTTCAGCCCTCTCTGGCAGTCCTGCAATGATCAAATTATTACGCCTACTTCGTGACTCTTGATCATCTATTCTGTTTTCCAGCTTCTTAACCTGTCTTTTGACCAACACCAATTCTTGTTCCATCACCGACGTTTTCCTTTCTTGCGAGGAGATCCGAACCTCCACATCCCCCAATCTTTGCGCGAGTGAATGTAGCACTGGCTTCATTTCTGCAAAATCTGTTACCAACCCTTGCAGCATCACCTTAATATCCTGCATATCTGTATTAGTTGAACAAGAACCCCCTTCCTTCCCCGGTTCATCCTCCTGGTCGTTCGGATTAGGAGACTGGGGTTTTGGCCGTTTGGTAGCGGGGGTTCTCGCCGCCAAGGGCTCGCTGGCTTCAACCTCCATCTCGGTGCTTACAGTCAGCCTACTGTTGCAACCAAACACTCACTGGCTACGATGTTGCCTCTCTTCCTGCTCACACAAGCCTTCCAGGGGGTCCCTTTAAAACAAGCCCACAGGAGTTCTCAAATCAACTTCAGCTGTTCCCATTTAAAACAAACCAGTTTTGAAGTTTTAAATGCCTATTATTTAAAACAGGGCCTCGGAGCAGCACCGGAGATGTCCGATCAGCTTCAGCTCATCACGTGACCCCCTTAATATTCTATGTTTTTTAATTGTTGTTTATTATGCAGCACTCTGATGCATTGTGAAAAACGCTATATAAATAAAGATCACTATTATTATTCATTCATTCATATTGTGTGTTTATTTCCATGTGACTAAAAAGATTTTTGTTTGATGCAACTGACAAGTGATGCTCTCACCCTTTATTTGGAATCCTGATAGAGTGCATGGAACTTTGAGGTTTAGTTTACAGGTAGGGCTGGCAGCCCTGTTTCCTTGTGCACCGACCCTGCACCACGAGTTTTCATGGATCTGTCTGTTTTATTTTCCTCCTTCTAACTAGCAGTGAGTAAAATCAAAAATTTACTTTAAAATCACATCTTTCTAATGCCCTTTCCTACCCTACCTGTGGCCTGCCTCCAGTGCTACTGCTGTTCTTGCCTGCTGCTGAATAAGTTTCTTTGTCTCTGCAGTATCAGCAAACGTATACAGATCACTCTGTGCAGATCCACAGGGACACACTATCTCATTACTAATATTAGTGATTCCTTTGTTTTTCTTAGGAAAATTTTTTTTATGCTGAGCTGTAGCACTCTCCACATAGCTCCCACTCTTCCAGGTTTGAGATGGAAAGTCCACCAAGATATTTGCATTAAACGCTGCTCCTCACCTTCACCATTGTCTTGTTGTTCCATGTGATCAGTGTAACAAAATAAAAAGGAACCTGGGACATGTTGGTGAAGTGCTGAAAGGACACTGAGAAGGCACAGAAAACATTCATGTTCATTAGCGGCACTGAAAATCCCCACTTTTTAGCCACACACCTGAAGTCCTCTTTGGTTTTGCCTCACCTATAATTTTGGGGGCTCAAACTGATGAAAGAAAAAAACTTGAATTGTATCATGACTTTCCAACTTCTGAGAAAGGGTTGAAAAGTCTTATATTGTAGTAGCAAGTCTTTTTAATTATTTATGTCTTCACTAAAGAGCCTTAGCTTTCATTATAGTCAACAGATACCCATTTCTGAAGCAATAATCCAGAACCCCTATGGAAAATTAAATTTACTGAACTAGTTTAAAGTTCCCATCTGTGTTACTTCCTTATTTAAAGGATTACAGCCAAATAACATGGGCCAGAATCTATGTTGCTTTGATCATTAAAAAGCTATCACCAGTGAGAGTCTCATCCTTTGTGGCCTATCTAACACTTATCAGTGTAAAGCAGAACTGTGACTGACCTCCTTTAGTGTGGCAATAATCCTTTGAGTTATTGTTTCAGTTAATAATTAAAAATGGAATGGGATTCTGATTCAAACACTTAAAATTTCAAGGGCTGAAACAACAGTTTGGCCTGCTGTTGGAAGTTTCCATTGCAGCAGTCAGGTTTGAACTACTGCAGGTTCCTAAAGCAATTAAGAAAGTCCTATTGGGTGGTGGGGCCCCAGCTTGGTATCTTGGAGTAGGGCTGTGAGCATATGTTTTAATTATGGTGGACACAATTGCATGGTTACTGCCCAACAGTCACTGAGGTTGTGTGAATGCTATCCATTCTCTTTGTATAGGTTGGAAAGTGCCGACTATATGTTATGTTTACCTTTTGCCTGCTCACCCTAGAGAAAAGGAGGCTGGGGAATGATCTCAGTTTCTTGCACACTCATGTGTATTGACACGGTTAAAGAGACAATGATTTTTATCTGGTGTGCTATAGCAGGATGTGGGGGATGTCCTAAAGTTTAAAACTGGACAACGTTAGAAGGCACCATTGTCCTGAGGGTGGTGAACCTTCAGAGCAGCCTACCAGTGAAGAAAGTGGATATTAAGGCAATATGGGAAAGTAAGTCTGTATGGAGAAATTTGTGTTACCAAAGGAATACCAGGGTGGGTGGGTAATCCCTGAGTAGGTTTTCAAAACATACAGTACCTGTTGGCCCTTATTTATGAAAAGGGTGGGGAGGCATCGTCTTTGGGGTGAAGTTAAAAAAAAAAAAAAAAAATATGCAGTGCATGTAGTCTTCCCTGCAAATTGAACTTGGAGCGGGGGTAAAACTTTTAGTATTGCGTTGGTGAAACTTTGCTGGCTAAGTATTCACATTTGAGCAAGCCACATGACTAACTTACAGAGGAAAGGCTGGTCACATGGTACATGTCAGTAGGAAGTACACCTTGTGAACTCATACACAGTATGCAGGTTGACAGCTTTGCGAGAAGGAGCAGGAGCTGTTCCCTTTATGCTCTGAAACAAATAATTAAATTAGGTAGGCAGTGGGCATACTACAGTGCAGAAATTGTCGATCAGTCTGAGTACCAAGTGGTGTTTCATACAATTTGAAAAGCATTAATCAACAGAAACATTTTAGCAGGCCAGTGTTGCTTTTGGCGCATTTCAAGTGTATCTGTGAGCTGTGGGGAGGGGTTAAGTCAGCTCAGTTTGCAGTTTTAATGTTACAATATTGCTCTTTACCACTGTAGATTTTGTTTATGTTTGTTTGCCACTATGCAAACAACTTGGGATGAGTGTAGGGGTTTGGGGGGACTTGGTACAGCCTCAGTCACTCACACAGTAAGAAAACTGAATCTCTTCTTTCATTCACTAGCAAACAGCCAATGTGTGTTTTGAAGGTTTGGTACTTCTTCATCCAGTGAGACAGGAAAGATAATGGTAGGCAATTATGTAACCATATTGCAGCCAGTGAGAATGCCCTGATTATGGCATTAGGTGGCTCCTGCAGTATGTTATCTCTGCTTTTTTTGCTCTAATTTTCACATGACCTTCTTGGTTTAGTAGACCCCTTACACTCTTTACCTGAACAGAAGAGACATGTATGCTTTGGGAAAAATGGCCCCAGCCATGCGTTAAGTTCTAAACTTCAACACTTTTTAGGATGGTCAAAACCATCAACCGGTCTATCCACCTACCCAACAGGGGACCATCAGAGCAGACCCACCATTTTTTAAAGGGGCACAATCTTCAGATTGACTACAGCCTCTGAGGCATAAGGAGTGGCTCCTGAGTTGTGTGACATCTGTCTCTCCCCTGTCAGAGGGCACTACACACACAGACCAAAACCCAAAGAGATTATCCCCTGACTGGCCCATAGGGCTACCCATCGTTGGGACCTCACCTCCTGCCAGCCTCAGGAGGAACCCATTATTGTCAGTAGCAGGATGCCCCCATCACCCCCTTTGTACACTACTGCAAAACTACCATGCCTGCCCAGGATGATTACAATCGATTCCCCAAAGCAAGCCACACTTGCATTTCTCCAGTGCACTCTAGATATCTGCTATAAACCTATCACTTCCTAAGACAGACACATGCACCCCATCCCTAGCATACAGCTGTGGCAACTTGGTCATGATTTCATCATGATGTAATACCATGCACCTTTCAAGCCCATAAAGCTGCACATTGACATGTTAATCATCCTCCAAGTCTTCTCCATTACTGTGGGTTCCTCACATGTCCCCATTTCTGTCTTTGTTCATTGTGTAACCATAACAAACACTACCCTTGGCAAGGTGTTTCGAAAAACCTTCAGGGCATCTTTTAGCTGGCAAAGTGAACCCAGTGACTTAACTAGACCCAAATCACTGCCCCCCAAATGAATGACTTACACTTCAGAAGGGCCACACTGATGGGTTTCAGCCATGATCCATGGAAGGAAGTCATGCCACCTGCTCCCTGGTGACTCATACAATGCACCTGCCACTGTCATGGGTCCAGGAAGAGGTTCTTAACTCCCAGAGTCTGTCTGGCCTTAATAGCTGCCCAATGAATAAAAAAGTGTCCACACATCCATACCTGCTTCATCTGGAATTTGCCATCTGCTGGTAAACTAACAATAGTTAAAGCAAATATGGGAGTACTTCCCCCTCAATGGTCTGGGACTTCCATTGTAACAAGGCCTAGATACGGATGTGAGACAGCCCTGCTGCCCTCACATTAATGGCTGCCTCAATGCAAAAATAATGAGTATTGAACTTGGCCGAGTTTAACCTCAACCCCTCCATGATCCAAACAAAGATTTATTGGAACTGAAATACTGTCATTCGGGTTCTATCTTTGTGTCAGAAAAATGCCCCCCCCAGGCCTCTAGGCTATGTATTTCTGAAGTTCTGACCTAACATCCTACGTTGTCCCTGAAGGAGCCCTCAGGTTGCACCAGCAATCAAGTGCCACTCAATCCATTTTGCTCTTCCAGATCTACAGAAACACTCCCTCAGTTATCAAACCACCTCTTTGTTTTAACTATTTTTTTTTCAGTTTTTCTCCCACCTCCCCCCAGGGCCAGAGCATTCACATGCGTGTACGTGCAAGGAGGTGCATACACACACCAGGATCTGGTGGCCCCTTCCGCTCCCCCCGACTTTTTGTCACCTCATTGTACTGCCTACACACCCACCGGACATCCACCAGGTGGGAGCGGGACTACAGATGGGTGGGCATCCACCCCTTTGGAGGGGAGAGCCATGGCTCAATCCCACTCCAACCCTCCCCAGCCCGAGCTGACACCCCGGCAACCCGAGGTCATTCCTGAACCCGGGTCACCGGCGTAGCATGAGGTAGGGTGCCACTGCCTCAACCCTCTGTGCTACTGGGCCAGCTAAACCACATCTTTATATGGCAAGACTACTTCTGCCCTGGCTGCCTTCTTAAGCTGCACCAACTCTGACATTCAAAAAGGCCCACAGAAAGCCACAAGAAAGATTATTTTAAACAACAGTACTTCTGACAGAAATGAACACACCTGCACCAAATTTCCCCAAACCTGTTCCAACAGTCCGGGGCTAATTGGACAGTAGCCATCAACCTGCATTGGATTTCCATGTGACCATTCTTCTACTATCTCGTGAAGCTGAAATGCCCACATGTTGTCCTCAAACCCGGTGACCTTGGAAAATCAGGCTATCCCTGCCAGATGTTGCACCACTAACCGTGGTGTGAAGCTGTCCCACTTTTTCTGTACTACATACTGGCACAGCTGGTCTACTGGTATTGGCACACATTTGCACAACCTTGGGCCTGTCATAAGCTCAAGAAACCCTCAGCCCCCATTCTTTTTTATTTTGCAATTCAGTATACTTTATTGAACATTTCTGCCCAACAATTAAACAAACAAAACCACAAGAAAAAAATGACAACAGTTAAAACAGGGATCAAGCACAACACTAACTTATAACCAGAAACAAATTAAATAATAAAAATAAAAATACCAACCCCATCTCCCCCGATCCCTATATCCCAAACCCCACTGCGCAATTCTTAGAATAGTAAGAGCTGTGGGAGGCTGCTAGGTGTGTTGGTACAGTGAGCCAACATCCAAAAGAGAAAGAAAGAAGAAAAAAAACTGGAACCTAATCCGTCATACTGGATGAGGTGTGAAATAACATACCGGGGGTGGAGGGAGAGAACAAAAATCAGTAATTACTGACTAAGGAAGGCTACTAGATCAGACCAACAAGCCCAAAACTTGGCAGAGTTACTGTAAAATTTAGCTATAGCTTTTTCTGCACTGAGTGCCACTAAGTATTCTTGCACCCACTCCGAGGAATTAGGGGATCCCCCCTTCCAGTGATGGGCAATAAGCAATTTGGTCACCAAGGAGAGAAGGACCATATATTGCTTATGTTTAAGAGTGGAAATACCCGAACAGTCTCCCAGCAGACAAATTTCTAGTATAAAATAATTAACGTTAGGAAACAGAGAGGAGACCTTACTTTGGACTAAAGCCCAAAGGTTCCTAGCTGGGGGACCTTCCACAGTTTATGGTATAATGTACACTTTTCACCACAATCTGGTAAGGGAAGTTTTTTCATTTTATGTAGTTTATAAGGAGAGAGGTACAGATCATGTAAAATGTTAAACTGTAGTAGCCGTAAATGGATTTGCTTAATAAAATTGTAGATATTATTACACAAGCCAGTCCAGTCAAAGTTAGACCAGTCTCAGTCTAAGGTACTCTGCCAGTAGAAGGCATTCAGCTGGGTCAGATTGCAGGCTTGTTAAAGAAGTGCTTTGTAAATAAGAGAAGTAGCCCTCCTTTTATGAGCACCTACAATCAAAGGCTGAAAGAAAGTAGATGCCAGATAGGACCAAGTGGGGGGCAGGGGGGAAAGGAAGGCAGAGACGTAGTTCGTGACCTGCAGGTATTTAAAACAGGGAAGTACGGAAGCCACATGCTTCTCACAAAATTGTGGGAAAGAAAGACATTTATCTCCATTAATTAAGTTACCCACTTGCACTTCGGATAATACTGACCAGTGAGAGGCTGAAAGTGGGTGGTCAGAAATGTGACGGTTCCAATTATGGAGTAGGGGTTGTCCCAAATCTCTATTGCAGGACAGTTTAACATGCCTGCATAACTGAGCATGGGCTTTAACACTCCAACCTATTGGAGTGTCCCTCAGGGCAGATGGTAGGGTTGAAATAGGGTAGGCATAACAAAGAGGTCAGGGAAATGATAAACTGTCTAGTTAAAGATTGTTCTATAATTAACCAATCCGGTTTAACACTGTCAGAGCCACCCAAGGCACCCCATTTGAAGTACTTGGTTCCATGTAATACTAAGTAAAGCATAAGACAATTTGAGAGTTGCAAACCTCCCAGACTACGTGGCCTGCACAACTTAACATAGAAGCATCTTGGCAGCTTGACAAGCCACAAAAAGGAGGAACAGAGAGAATGCAATTTGGCGAACCAAGTTTTTGGGAGAAAAATGCTGAGAACTCCCATGGAGGTAAAGAAACTTGGGCAATACAGACATTGTGAGCAAGTTGACTCTCCCCTACAAAGAGCGTGGGAGCTTACACCTGCATGATAGATCTTCTCCAACTTGCTTGACTATAGGGTAAAGGTTTAATGTCTTTAGCTTAGATAAATCTTTAGTCAGTTTTATGCCAAGGTAAGACAGGGCAGAGGTCTCCCACTGAAGGCCCATCTGAAGATACAACTCTTTCGAGCAAGAAAGGAATAAAGGGTAGAGAACAGATTTATTGGTATTTAATTTATAGCCAGAAAAGTGACTAAAGTGATCGATGATAGCCAGGACTTTGGGTAGTGAGTGGGTCGAATCTGCAAGATGTAGTAGAATATCATCCGCAAAGGATGAGTTTGTAGGAGGCCTGACCTACCGCTCAGCCCCCATTCTGCATGCAACCTTCATGCCACAAGCTAACAAGTTCCTGAGTAGCTCTTAGATGTCTTACTTACCAATTCCCAGAGGAAGGCTGGGACTTGAAAAAGAACTCTGCACTTGTTGAGTTTTCAAAAGCAATAGGCTCAGACAGGAGTAAAGTAATTTATTCTGGCATCATACAGAATACACCTGGCTGGAGCCCTCCACCCTGGTGCTTTAACCCACACAGGGCCTTCATCATGGGACAGGTCTAGATGGGAAGAGTCAGCACACCCTTTTTTCCTAGTATTTGTTAAAGTCATACACATCATAAGTAAAAAGGTGAATTTATACATCACATGATAAACACATATCAAAAAATGTAATACAAAATATATAACTAAAAAGATGAAAAAAGGGGGGGACATTAGGTGCACACATTTATATATTTTTTTATTTGAAATTTGTTAACTGGGTAAGCCCACTGAGACAGTGACGTCCCTTTTTCAGGGGCGACCCGGGTTGTGGGTACAATAAACAAATATTCAAGACAATTGTTTTACAGAGCATGTCAGACAAAAACATAACAGCAAAAGTAAACAGTATAATGCATATGTACACAATAGAATAAAGTATAGAATTTACAACCTATATATACAGTGGCACAAAACTGCTGTAAATGTACTATTTGTGACCCAGAAAAAGGATTCTAAAGATGCAGCAACTAGGTAAAGCAAGTATAGGCTTTGGGATGAAGTAGATATTCTGAAAGAGAACGCTTTAAAGTAGTGAGAGAGTTGAGGAAAAGAGCATAAAAAGGAAGGAATTCCAAGTGGTAGTAGATGAGTAGGCAAATGATTGCCTGCCTATTGTCAAGCAAGGGGATGGGGTGGACAGTAAAGGAGAAAAGGAGGATCTAAGTAGCCGTGGGGAAGGTTTAAGTATCAGTAAATCACTTAGATGGGGGGATAGAATAAGAAGCTAAGTTTATAGATAAAGCAGAGGGAGAAAAACTGCAACCTAAGACCATAGGTAGGCCAATCTAATGCTGCTAGTACTTCGCAGTGATGGTGTCGAGAGTCAGCTCCAAGGGCAAAATGACCCACCCCATGGTAGAGTGTTGTAAGTCGAGAGAGAATGGAAGTTTTAGCTGAGAGAAGGAGAGGGGCACCATAGAAAAGTATCAGAAGGAGGTGGCATTCTTTCGACAGGAGTCTTGAGAGAGAAGGGGATGAATGAGGTAGAGTAATCTGAGTTTCTGGTTGAGCTTTTTTGTGTTCATTGTTACATTTTTCTCAAAGAAGAGATGGGATCCAGCAGGATTCTGAGGTATTTAAATGACAGAATGAATTCAAGGGTATCTCCTGTGACGGACCATGTAGGAAGTATATGAGGGGAGGCAGCTTTTGAGGCAGGGTTAAAAAATAACATAGCTTTGGTTTTCCTGGTATTGAGAACAAGGTGATTCTTAAGTAACCAGTTGTTGAGTATTTGGAAGTCAGTTTCCAGATTCTGAGTAAGCCATTGGATATCGCTGTGGGACCAGTATAAAACAGCATCATCAGCATAGAGTTGTACCGAGGACTCGCCACAGTGAACTGGAAGATTATTTATAAATAGCATGAACAGAAGGGGACCCAGGATGAAATCCTGGGGTATTCCATGTGTTATGGCTCTAAATGAAGAGAGAGCCCCAGACCATTTTACCCCCTGTGAGCAATTTGATAGGTAATTTTGGAACCAGGTTATAGAATGGAGGTCCTGGCCCAGGAGTTGTAGTTTGCTTAAAAGTAAGGTGTGATTAACTAACTCAAAGGCCTTAGTTAAGTCAACAAAAAATGGCTCCAGTACAGAGGCCTTTATCCAGGGAGTTGAAGATATCAGAGGTCACCTTGGTAAGGGCTGTGAGGGTGCTCATTTGATATTGGGAGTTTCCCTTTAGCAGAATGGTTAGAGCTGCTGGCTTATGAACATAGGGTCTCTGGTTTGATTCCCAGCAAAGGGCTCTAGGCAGATTTACCTAACAGATAGGAAAGACATTCCAGTCTTCACTTTGTATTCACTAAGGAGGAGTGCCGATCTATGCCAGAGAGTGGCATCAAAGTGGCCACAAAGGGAATCCTTGAAATGAGACAGTCATTTTTTTACTGGTGAAAAGGTCCTGAAAGGACTGGCAGCTATTAAGATAGATAAAGCTTCAGGTCCAGATGGGTTACATACAAGGATACTTAGGGAGTTAGCAGTGGAGCTGGCTGAACCACTGACTGGGCTGTTCAACAGCTCACTTAATGTAGATCTGGAGAAGTTCCAGGGGATTGCAAGATGACAGACATTATGCCGCTACATAAGGTGGGGATAAGGAGCAATCAAGGGATTATATGCCAGTCAGTTGGACCTCTTTAGTGGGGAGGCTGATGGGGTCTCTGATCAAAGAAGACCTAGTAGACTACTTAGAGAGCAACAGACTCCAGGATAGCAAACAACACGGTTTTACAGCAGGAAGGTCTTGTCAGACCAACCAGATAGTTTTCTTTGACTGGGTAACTAAGGAGATAGACAAGGGCCACACATTTGACCTGCTGTACTCTGACTTCAGTAAGGCATTTGATTCGGTGCCACAGAGGAGATTGCTTAAGAAGATGGAAGATCTGGACGTGGCTAAAAGTCTAGTGAACTGGGTGGGAAATTGGCTAGCAGGGAGGCAACATAGAGTGGAGGTAAATGGAGTTAAGTCAGAGGAGAGAGAAGTAATGAGAAGGGTTCTAGAGGGATCAGTCCTGGGTCGGTCCTCTTTAACATATTCATTAGTGATATTAGTGAAAGAATCCAGGGTAGGTTGTGTCTTTTTTCACAGATGACACAAAACTATGTTGGAGGGTGGATAGTGAAGAGGGACTAAGGGCTATGTAGAAGGAACTACAAAAGCCTGAGTGGTGGTCAAAGGTCTGACAGTTAAAATTAAACACTAAAAAGTGCCAGATAATATACCTATAAAGAATGAATCGGGAGACAGAGTACTGGATGGGGGGCACTTAGCACTGCAGACGAGGAATGGGATTTAGGAGTTATTATCACTAACTTCTGCAAACAAATGAGTCACTGCATCATGGCCTATGGCAAAGCAAACAGGATGTTGGGATGTATTTGAAGGGAGATTGGGAGTCCACACCTGGAGTACTATGCCCAGCTCTGGAGACCTTACCTCAGAAAGGACAAGGATAGATTAGATTCAGTGCAGCAGACAGTGACAAAAATGGTTCGGGGCAGCAGGGTAAAGCCTATGAGGAGTGCCTCAGGCCACTAAATATGTACTTATTGGAGGTCAGAAAGGAGAGGGGTGATACGATTATGACCTTCAAATTTCTCAAAGGAATTAATAAGGTGAACTGTGGGTAATTATTCAGTCTGCATACCAACTCGTGGTCATGTGAAAACTAATAGAAATTAGCAGGAGGGAGGTTCAGGAGGGATCGGATGTAAGGAAGTACTTCTTTTTTTGTTGTTTAAGTTTTTTATTTTTCCAAATACAAAACATACAATCATTTATTAGGATGCCGTACAATGCATTAATACATTTAATGCAGGAGCTCTAGTCGACACTTCTTATTTATCTTACCTCCCCCAGGCTTCCAACATGTAAGGGAGTACTTCTTTATGGTAGGGGTGGTGGAACCTTGGAACAATCTGTCAGCCGAGGTGGTGGGAGTGAACAGAGTCAGGGGATTTAAGCAGGCCTGGGACAGAATGAAGAGAATAGTAGTTTCCTGGGGAGACAGGCCCAATGATGATAATGGGGATAGGACTGGGAGGGTTATCACCCTGGAGGAGCATTTGGTTCCAAGCAAGGTTCCAGGGATTTAGGGAACTTGGGCAGACTGGATGGACCTTTGGTTATTTTTTGCCATCATTGTCTATGTTTCTATGCTTCTATGTGAAAAAAAAACGCTTCAAACTATAAGCTATATTTCATATACACACACATTACCCTATTTATTGGGCAAAGGTGAGAAATTAACGTAAAGCTAACTAGAGGTAACAGTAAAACATGCTCGAATGCAGCAGAGATTGCTGAATCCATGGCCTAAAATTGCTTAAACTAGAAGATGGCAGCCTGCAGCAAACATCATTTCAAAAATATAGATACAAAAAAACCTAACACTACTAGATTTAATTACTTGTTGGAAAATAGAACAGATAGAAAACAAGACTAAGGAATATTAGGAGGAGTAAAGGAAATTATGTGGCAGAAGTGGGGGATACATAGCATAAGATAAGGAAGCTATAAGAACATGGAACCAGGGTCTGGACTAAAGAACTTTCAAGGGTGGGGGAGTGGGGAGGGTGCGGGGAGAAAAGAAAAAGGAAAAGGGAGGAGAGAGAAAAAAGGGGAGCATAAAGGAATTTAATGGGGAGGGAGGGGGAAGTGAAGGGGGAGACAGAATGGTAAGTGTAGTAAACAAATGGTGGAAAAAATGGGAACGTGCCATTGTGCATCAATAGAAAGGAAGCCAAGGGAAGAACCAGATGTAAGGTGTTCCCTTCCCCAGTCCACTGTAAGTAACATACCACTATCTGAGGCCAAATGGGGTGCAAATGAGAATCTCCATTTGGAAGTAACCAGATAGTAGCGGACAAAGAGTACTTCTTTGGGTTGATCCCTATGTTGGTGTCCAGTCTAGTTTTATTGAGATCTAAAAGAAATAGATAAAGATACATTAGCAAAGCATAATAACTGATTATTCATACGGAGATTATACCACAATAGTTTAAGCCAAAAACCTTAATATACAGTAATTATAAACTAGAAAAGAATGTGTTTATTCAGACAGAACAGCCATTAGTATCTTCCGACCATTTCAAAAACTAATCTTTCATGACATTTTTATAATGCTTGAAACTGCATTTTGAAAGCTGTAACATTTGAACAGTTAAGACAGTTCTATTGTGTTGCTACATGCATATACATGTCGATATGTTAATAGTAACAGGACTTTAAGAATGCAGTGAACTTTAATTTTTTTTTATATTGGTATGAAACATTTTTGTTTTCATATTGATATATGGACACTGTAGTGATATGTTAATGATATTACTACTTGGCTAACTCCATGCTTTTGTTTGAAAAAAGGAAGTCTCTAGCCATAACAGTTCCAAAGTTATCATATTTTAAATATACTTTGAAAGGTCTAACTCTAGAACTGTCGGGGCTAGAAACTTACATTTTTTTAAATTAAAGCTTGGCATTCAGCTGTTAAGAAATGGTGTTGATATTATATCAATATTATGTAACTGTAGTAATTTATTTATCAATATTAAGAACATACAGCTTTCTCTAGCTATATCAGTATACATATTTACATCATGACAGAACTGTTTTTTTTTTTGGTAAAATAAATGTTATTGATATACTTTTTCTATAAAGATAATGTATATCAGTATACTTTTTTAATATCAACATGGAAAAATTTATGATGGTTTTAAAAAATAAAATAAAAGAAAAGATTAGTTGCAATTTTTCTGAATTTTGGAATCAATCCCAATAATTGAATTGGTATCTGTATCAGCATAATACCTGTAAACATTCATTTTATACCTTCAATTCTGTAGTTAACATATCACTCTCCTTATCAGCAATAACAGTTCATCCTTGCTTTCACAGCCTTTGGCTGTGAAAACAGTGGAAGATAATAAGGTGTAAAGTCCACTTGTTTATTTAAACCAGTGGGAAGGACTGTATTTAAATTATTAATCCATTCTTTCTGGAGAGTGTACACAGTCTGTCCCCACCCCTGGGATGTCTGAGTATATATTCAAGGGTCAACACTCCCCTGAACCAGCATATTCTGTAAATACTGCCTGGCATTTTTGGCCATCTTCTCTACCCATTCCAGAATACCCTGAGTCCTCTCCACCACACGCCTCCTTTCCAACTCTCCCTGGTCTCCTTCAAGGGGCCTCCTCCCCATCAACTTCCTGAACCAGACTTTTGTTTTGTTAAATTCCCACCTGGCACCTTTGACCAGTCCTCTCTGCAGGAACCCTTTCTTTCCCACTATTTGCACCTACTTCTGCCCTGAGCACTAAATTGCCCAGGGCCCTCCCACTAATTTACTTGAGCTTTGTCTTTGACTTTTTAACTAACAGACCACCTTTATTTCTGTTCTTTTTTAGCCACAAGCCCAAACCAGGCACTCCACTTCAGTCGAGAGGCATTGGCGCTGCTACCTGCCAATGGCCAGACCTCTGCATCCAGCTGCCACCCCCTGACCAAGGAAAGCAGGTACGATTGGTCAGCTCCTAGCTCAGAGCTGTCAGGCTTCAATCCCAGTAGTTGGACTGGCTCCTGTGGACTGTGACCACTTCCTGATTGGATGCCACAGATCCCCATTGAGAAAGCAAGCACCCAAGGCACCTTTTTTCAAATCACTGCTCAGCCACTGCCTTGCTGTACTGCCCTCTGAACAGTTTTTCACCCACCTCCCCAACCCC
Source organism: Neoceratodus forsteri (assembly GCA_016271365.2). NCBI lineage: Eukaryota > Metazoa > Chordata > Ceratodontiformes > Ceratodontidae > Neoceratodus > Neoceratodus forsteri. The sequence continues at coordinate 40,417,823 of CM028134.1, forward strand.
CTTTTAATAAATACACTTCCCCAGTGATCCCTGCCCCCTGAGGCCTCACACTAGTCAATTACAGCTACTCTTTAAAGGGTCTCTCCTTCCTGCAACTCCTTAAAGGGGTGATCCTCTCTTGTGCTTAAATTTAACTGCAAAAATGCTGCTTCATCCATTCAGCATAGGATTTTTACTTATTAGTGTAACCGTCACATACCATCGGTCTCTAAACCCACCAAATTTTCAACACCCAGGCATATTCACAGGCTACCTAAATCTTATACACAAATTTCAAAATGTTTCCCTCCCACTGCCACTTACCCAACCTGGCCTCCATACTACCATACACTGCTGTACTCACGTCGGGTACCAACTGCCTCTCTCTCATGGGTTTGCCCTTTCAATTAAAGCTATTCTGTATGCTTACTATCACCCCTCACCTCACTGTTTGGCCTTGGAGAAGAATTTGAGAAACTGCCCATACCCCAGGGGCAAAATTCAGCCATTCTGACTACTTCTTAGTGCTATAAAAAAGATGCTCCTGCTGCTACTTATCTGTGCTGGTAACATTGAATTAAACCCCGGGCCCTCCCCCCTCCATTCCTGCCCCAGCTGACCTATCTTTACTAAAAAGGTTATCATTTTTGCATTTGAATGCCTGCAGCCTCCTGAAAAAGCTTGATGCTGTCAAAACGTGGACCCATCACTGCTCTCCTGATGTTCTTGTAATCTCCGAAACTTGGCTAAGACCAACCACTATGGACTACGAGGTTAACATTCCTTCATACAACTTGTTTCGCACTGATAGGAAATCCTGGGGAGGGGGATTAGCCATCTATTTCCAGGATAACATTACCGCAACTATGGTGGACACGACTACAGTCCCTAAGGAGTTTGAGTGCCACACGCTAAGAATTCAACTAGCCAAATCAACCTCTATCTGCATTAATGGGTGCTATAGGCCCCCTACAGCTATCCTCTCTCTGCTCAAACACCTAAGTGACATACTAGCTACCACCTCATCAGAAGTATCCATAATTAGTGACCTCAACCTTGACTGTCTCTCTCCAGTCTCCTTACCATTGAAGAATTCTGTGATGCCCATGGACTTACCCAGATCATTAATGAAGCTACCCACCCAAACACCAAAAACCCAGAGCATAGCTTCCTTCTTGACGTAATCCTTGTAAGCAAGCCTCACCTCTTCTTCGACTCAGGTGTATTCTTTAACATCAGTGACCACTGTGCCATTACATGCATAAGGTCAACGCAACTCCAAACCACCTCTTCCTGTAAATACATCCATAAGAGATGTAAACAGAACTTCTGCCCAGATACTTTTCTCTATGACCTCCAGTATGCTAACTGGCAGAAAGTTTACCTTGCATCTTCTGTAGAAGAGGCACACAAGGTACTTCATGAAAAACTCACCGGAACCCTAGACCTCCATGCCCCAGTTACCAAAAGCAGAACCAAAAGAAAATCCTGTCCCTGGTTCATGAATAACCTACAGACTGCCTTATGGCATTGGGATGCTCTTTGGGAAAGAGCCAGAAAGTCTGAAGTGGCCACAGACTGGTCTACTTTCCGAACCACAAGGAATTTCTGCACGAAAACTATGAGAGCTGTGAAGTCTAGTTATTTCCGTTCTGAACTTAACACAGCTACTAACTCTGCTGCTAAGTTTTGGAAAACTTTAAGGGAGGTAGAAGGCCATAACAGCACTGGCACACTTCCCCACAAAATTTCGACTGGTGGTACCCACACTACAGATAAAAATGAGATCCTTGACCTCCTTAACAATCACTTTGCCACAGCAGGGATGGCTTTTGATACCTCCCCAGCAAATGCCATCAGGGCACACTTCCTTAGTCAGTCATCTGATTGCCACGATCCAGAATCTATTGACCCTTACCCCTCTTTCTCCTTCTGTCCGGTCACCGTCAAACAGATTGAGGATCACCTTCTTCAACTTGATACTAAGAAAAATGTGGGCATGGATATGATTGAGCCTTTCTTCCTAAAGTTGGCCTACTATATTTTGGCTCCCCCTATTACCCACCTTTTCAATTCGTCTCTCAGTCAGGGCTCCCTCCCCAAGGTCTGGAAGATAGCCCATGTCATCCTTCTATTCAAATCAAGGGACCCCTGCAACCTAAATAATTACCACCCAATCTCTTTGCTCCCGGTCTTGTCAAAACTATTGGAGAAGATAGTAAATGAATAGCTCAGATCTCATCTGGAAAGTTTTAATCTGCTAAACCCGATTCAATCCAGTTTCTGTCCAATACATACTACCTCCACTGCCCTTGCTAAGGTTATAAATGACTGGCAGTCTGCACTTGATAACAAACAATACATATGTGCCTTGTTTCTGGACCTTAGCAAGCCTTTCAACACAGTGGACCACGATTTGCTCCTGGTGACCCTGAAGAAAGTTGGGGTGGACAACCTGGCCCTAAGTTGGTTCTCAAACTATCTTGTGGACAGAGAGCAGCAGGTCAGGGCTGAAAGAGACCTATCACCAAAAAAATACTCCTTGGAGGTGGCCCCCAAGGATCCATACTTGGTCCACTTCTCTTTGCCATTGATATTTATCAAAATGACACTGGCTTGAAGTCATCCAGTGTCCATCTCCTCGATAATGATACAGTGCTATTCAATGACAGATCAACTCCAGATCAAGCCATTTTGGACCTCCGGAATGATTTTGACATCCTCCAAAATAATCTACTCAACTTGAAACTCCTGCTCAATGCAAAAAAAACTAATGTCATGATTTTCTCTCCACTGGCCCCTCATCTCAGAAAAAACAAGATAAGGTTCCTCACATAAGCACCCTTTTGGGAGAAGCCCTGGAGTTCGTGAAACAATTCAAATACCTAGGGGTCTGGATTGACTACAAATTGCCCTTCATTGATCACATTGAAGAACTCACTAAGAAACTGCATCAAAAGCTCAGCATTTTCTTCAGCATCAAGCACTCACTAACCTAGGAGGCTAGAAAACTCCTAGTTTAAGCTACCTTCTTGCCTCTCCTAGACTATGTGGACTCCCCATGTGGCCATAGTACTAGCACAGCTCTCTCCAAGCTTGATATTCTATACCACAGAGCCCTTAGGTTCATTTTGGATGCCCCTTAAGACACACACCACTGCATCCTCTATTCTTCCATAGGCTGGAGCTCTCTTAGCTTCAGGAGGCAAACGAATGCTATACTATGGACATATAAGGCAATCACTCATAAATTACCTCAGTATCTCTCACAAGCTGCCTAACTCCTTGCATTCCTAGTGCCTATCCTTTCAGAAGTCTTACCATCTCATCTCTGGCTATCCCTAAAGTTAAAACACGCTTTGGTAGCACCTCAATAAGCTTCACTCTTCCTACAATCTAGAATAAGATCCAGAAAGCCTTAAGGCTCACTTTCCCTGTCACATTCTCCCTCTTCAAATCCTTGTTCCTGAAGACCTTCTCTGAGGTCTGTCATTGCTTCAAGTCAAAGTCTTAACATCACAATCTGTTACTGTTTTAAATTCTGGATTTAAACCTCAACCACTGCCTGGGGCATCATTTGAGTCCTCTCTTCTGTCATTGTCCAAATCAAGGTCCCAACATCACAATCTGTCTTTGCTTCAAATATTGGACTTAAACCTCAACCATTGCCTGTGGCATCTGTTGTGCTTCTCCCTTAGAACAGTCCTTCCTTCCTAGGACATCATGTCCAACCCTCTTTTATCTTATCTGACCTTCTCTCCCCACTCCCAACATCCCCTTCCCTTCCCACCCCACTTGTCAGGCCATATCTACAGTACCTATTAAAGGACTCTTACATCTCAATCTTCTTTGCACTTTGATGCTAGAGGAACTGCCACTCCTGCTCACTATGACTCCTCCAATGATGTTTACTGTATAAGCTTTAGCTCATTACCTTACATCCATATATCTGTATCTATGCAATTGTATTTAAATGGCACTACCTCCTGTTGAACCTATTGCTATGTTCTGGTGGAAGTATCTTGTTACGTGTGATGGTTATATGTTATTATGTTGTTATTATTACTATGTAATTGTTATGTACATTTACTCAACTGGCTATGTTTTAACCCTGTTGGCAACTATTTTGACCCAGGTCCATCTTGTAAATGAGCTTGTCTCAATGATGTTCTGCCTGGCAAAATAAAGATTTTGATTGATTGAATGATTGATATCATCAGGTTTAGAACTGTGTACATCTGAAAACTGGGCCCCAGTGGCATTATTTTGATTCCCATTAATAACTGCCCTGATGTGCTGCTGTATGTGGACTTTGACTTGTTTAATAGTACTTCCAAAATATTTAAGTTGACAGGAGCACCAATAGATGTACACAACAAAGGCAGTGCTCCAAGTGATGAACTGCCCCGATCTCAGTTTACATTGGTGACTGATTGACAAATGACCATTTTGTAGCTACAGAAAGGCCAAGAGAATGGCTTGATTGGTTAAGCAAAAAAACAAATGGAGTTTTCAAGTGTGGGAAAGGTACTATAGTGCATAAACATGCCAACAGAGGAAACAAATTCAATACTGCGGGTAATCAAATTGAGATCTTTTTATAAAACGAAGAGGTCACAGAGACTTGTCTTTTTTTAAAAAGTTTACATTGTCAAATAAAATCACATTGGTTGCTTGTTACACCTGATACTTGACATCTGTTTTCCTGTTATAAACCCATCACCATCCCACATATGGTGCTAGACATGGGATGCCAGTGTGCAGTGCTGAACCAAGCACTGGGGAAGTAGATGTCCCACACCAGAGAGTCTGAGAGAGACTGGAAGCAGCAGATGGAGTTTCTGGCACAGAGCAGTGGCAATATGGCCAGTGATGGACTGTATCTGAGAGGTTCAGAAAACGGACAGAAGTGTAACTTGGTCAAGGCCATGAAGATGATCAAAGTGGTAGAAGCTCTGAGATGAATCTGGTGAGGTGACTGGTTGGAAAATGGCAAGAGTCTGAGCAACAATGCCTGGAAGCTGAAACCAGGTATTGGATGGTGCTGGAGGATGTCAAAATGTGAAAGGAGAGTAACGAGAGTGAAGATGGGGAACTGGTGGATTCTAGTTCTTGTTGTTGCCAGTCTGAGGAGATGTCCATTCCTAAGGTGGAGCATCCCATTCTTCCAATTTTCCCAGGGTGCTACCTGTGCCAACAGAGCCCAGAGACTTGATATAGGACAGTGGCGATAACAGCTGGAGTACTGTAGACTCCACTAAAGAGACAGTTCCTATGCTGTATGGTTTATAGAAGGAATGGTTAGATCCTGCACAGCAAGAATGAGTAGAACCCTGTCCGAAGACTGAAGGGACTGTAAATTATGTAGCTGAACCAGGAGTTACCTGGGAATTTATGTAAACTACAGAACACATGTGTAACTAAGTTAAGCTGGTATGTAAAAATTATAGATGGCATGGTCTTTGAAACCTCTTTATAGGTAATTCTTGTGGTTCTTTGTAAATGCAGATCAGGTTAACAAGACTGGCATGGTATGGTATGGTATGGTATGGTACGATGATGATGATAACATTTATTTTATAGAGGTAAAAACATTTAGGGAAAAAATTCCTATTTTCAAAGAATGCCCTGTACAATGGTATGGTATGGTATGTTATGGTATGATACGGTAGGGTACGGTATGGTATGGTATAGTATGGTATGGTATGATATGGTATGGTATGGTATGGTAAAAATGTTATTCATAGTTCATATGAACAAGAGACTCAATTGAGCAAAGCTCATTTACACTGAGGTCCTTTCTGCAATAGGTACAATTATTAAAAATTTCAATCCAATAAAAAAAACATTTCAATAAGATCATTCACATAATTACACATTTTTACATTGGCAAGTACAAAAACATTTCACATGTGATGGACATAGCACATTTTTATATTGGTAGTTACAAAACATTTTGCATGCAAAGGACATAACACACATTAACCAGTGTCCTAACTAAGACAGCAAGCTGTGTTCCTATATACCTGACTAATCAACCATTTGCCATTTTATTTCTACTAATTCTTCCCTCTGCTGGTCTAAGGTAAGAGGGCAAGTTGTTCCATAGGTTAGGGCCTGTGGTAAAAAAGTGAGATCTTCCAGTCTCAAGAGTACATTTTCTTGGAAAAAATTCTGATCCAGAGGCTGATCATAGACTTTATTTATTATCCCAACATGGAAGATGTTTTTAATAAATTGGCTGGCACAAGATTTTTATGGCATTTGTACATAAACATAATCATGTTGCAATTTCTCAGATCCTTTAATTTCAACCTGTCTAATTTGTTTAATAAGTCACAACTGTGTGTCATACATGGGGCATCAAAGATGAAGCAGGCACATCTACGGTGCATTACATCAAGCTTTGCCACCTCCATACCCGAGGCCCCCACAAATAGTAAATCACCATAATCAAAGAGAGCTAACACCATAGTGTTTACTACATGTTTTCTAGTTTCTCTATCCATACATGATTTATGTTTACAGTATGTAGAAACTCCAAACATTTTCCTAGAGTTTTCACCACATTATCTATATGGACATGCCATTAAATCAGCAGGAACCTTATCTCTGGCACTATCAACCAGGTCTCAGATTGAAACCTGTTTCTCTTAGACTTTCAGACTTCTTGTTATCAGTGAGATCTTACCCTTACCCAGGGCAAAGACAGACTGACTAGCCTCAGTTCCACAGGGCTTATGTACCACTCCCTTCTGGGACCTGCCAGACTCACTTCCTTGGTGTCTGAGGGCTCGGACCTATTGCTGTCCTGGGAGGGGAGGAAGAAAAAGAAGAAAGAGAAACAAGAAATAACCACCAAATGGCCAGCTGAGGGTGAAGCCAAGGAAAAGAGTGGTAGCAAAGAAAAGACAGAATGAAGATAAGCATATTTTATCTATTAACTATCTATCTAATATGTTCAGGATGTCCACAGTCTGGCACCACAAAGAAGAGCCTTGATGCAGTGGTGCCACTTTAAAACTAATCCCCTTTTTATGGCTGCATAGCGTTACAGCTAAGCTGATGTAGTGCCATCAGAAGAAGGGTATGACCAGAATTCCTAATGCAGCACAACTGTGTTTTTATGGTGGTGTGGAGTTGAAGCACAGCTTCCTGCAAATCTGTCCACATCCTCCCCATTCACAAAAATGTGTTTCCTTCTTCTCCCCCTTCCCCTCCCACTCCTCCTGGCTCACTATTTTCTTGTGTTAACCTGAGCAGATGAGTAAGGTAAAAAGGAAAAGTTAACTAGCATGACTGGAAGCCATAAAATGTGCTCCGTCTCTGAAATGCAATCTCGTGGGTGTGGGTGTGGGTGGATTAAGTTTCTATTAACATGCAACTTTACATCTCACTTGGAAACGTTTACCCTACCTTGCAATCTGTTCTGCGCATGACTGCCATTCATTTTGGGATTAAAATGCAAGTAAATCTTATAATGAACTGTTTGCTGACAACTGTTTTCTTTCACACCGCATTTGTTTCAGAAGTCTGTGGAACACTAAATAATGTGTATCTGCTTTGGAAGTAAAAGGATGAGAGATATGTCAGATTTAAACTTTGGTAAAAGTGAAGGGTTGCAGTGGCTCAGGGAAGTGAAACAAGGCACTAGTTAAAATTAAACACTGATCACCAGAATAATGCTAGATGCTTGGCTTGCCCATTGTGTTACAGTCGCATGCTCTGGTGCCCACAGCAGCACTGGCCCTGTACTCACTTAGCTGCTTAGGATGAAGCAAAGGAGAAAAATTTGTCTTGCAGACCATGACTGAGGCATACTTCGCAGGGCTTTGAAATGACACTGATGATCCCCCATTTTCTTGCCGCCATGGGCAACTGGACTTGGTGCTCCAAACCAAAACCGTTTTTCAGTTCTATTACCTGCTGATCATTTATTTTCTAGTATTTCTCATCAGCCGCAGCGGGAACAATGTGGCCGTATGGATGTTTGTCTCCCACATGAAGAAATAGAGCAGTATCTCAGGTTTACATGTTTAACTTGGCGCTGACCAACTTATTCTATGTCCTTAATCTGCCCATCCTGATCTGAAGTAAATCAGAAGCACTGTCACAGTCTTATCCGAAGAGTAAATGACAGTTTTCTATTATTTTCAGAATTTCTCTCTAGTCTTCATACACTCTGCCATTTTATTTTTTCCCTCTTTTCAAGTGTTGCAGCTGATGGGTGTTACCTGATAAAATATGTAGTCATATGGATTGGTTAATTGCAGTACTTCTTTAATAATGAACAGATACAATCTGGTGTGCATAAGTCAAAGATTTGGTTTTATAAATATGATAGATGCATCTATGTGGAAGGTATTCTAACAGCATCCGAATAGCACAATGCAGTAACTCAGGTCAAGAGTAAACAAAAAAGACATTTCTAACAGCATTCCATGATTAATCACTATGTAACTCACCATGTGATCATCTAATTTAAAAATCACATTTGTGAGCACATCACCTGATCACTTGCTACATACAAGATTAATTATCATAGATTAATACCCAGGAGCACGGACTCACCCTGAACTCACTTGGCTGCTGAGAAGGAGGTGGATGAGAAAGATTAGAAAGTGTATCAGTTTTGCTTTAGGTTTTACTTAGAGATTTTTTTATTTTCCAATTGTTTAGCCAGGAGAGACTCTGCCTTCCTACCATGACCCCCCTGACAGGGTTCTCAACATCCTGAAGAGGGAAATCAGGAAATGGCTACCCCTTCTCCTCATATTCAGTTCTTGCCTCTCCCCCTCTCTTCTCCACCTGCCCTTCTGGGCCACTAGTTTGTACAACCTAACCCCATCCTTTTTACTCCAACAGCACTTGCGTACTACCTCGAGCCTGCTCCTGGTACACTCATGCACTATAAATGGTTCTATCGCATTATTACTGGTTTGTATGTTTATATGTTCTTTTGTATGATTTTGGACATGTATTGTAATTTATCCAGTGTTCCACTACTGTTTATTGTACAATACCTTGTGTTCCAACTGTTGCACAATCTTACAATGTTGTATTGTTTGTACTACCCACATACTATTGTAACTGATCATCCTTCACAACCCTATGTAACCCCTCTCCCCAGGTCACACTGTGAGATGAGCAACTTGTTGTTCAGTGTGCCCTCCTGGTGAAACATTTCAATAAATAAATAAAATAGAGATACACTAAGCTTGTTTACAGGTGTGACCTGGGAGCACAGGGAAGTTAAGTGACTTGCTCAGGGTCACACAGTATGCAGGTGGGGGCTGTTGGATTCAAACCCAGGTCTCCCGATTTACAGCTCAGAGCCTTAAACCACTGCACTATACTGCCTCCCTATTCTTTTTCAGAAGTACACTTGCAACTAGTTTTCTGGACTGGGTTTGAATACAACATCAGTAATCAAGTCTTCAGTTCATGGAATTGAAAAGCTGTTGGGTAATAATGTGTTTTCATAAGTAGTGTGTGTGTGTATGTATGTGTGTGTGTATATGTGTGTGTGTGTGTGTGTGAGTGTGTGTATGTGTGAGTGTGTGTGTGTTTATGTGTGTGTGTATGTGTGTGTGTGAGTGTGTGTATGTGTGTGTATGTGTGTGTGCATATGTGTGAGAGTGAATGTGTGTGTGTGTTTATGTGTGTGCATATGTGTGTGTGTAGTGTATGTGTGTGTGTGTGTGTGTGTGTGTAGTGAGTGTGTGATGTGTGTGTGATGTGTGTGTGTGTGTATATGTGTGTGTGTGTATGTGTGTGTGCATGTGTGTGAGTGTGTGTGTTTATGTGTGTGAGTGAGTGTGTGTGTGTATGAGTGTGTGTGTGTGTGTGTGTGTGTGTGTGTGTGTGTGTACTCAGAGTTACAGGCAGCTTTTATTTTTTTAATTTTTTAACTGCATTTTGATCAGTCGCAGTAAATGCTGCTCATGTTCGTTTACTAGCTAACCTATTTTTGGTACAGATGTTGTAAATGGACAGGAGTCGTCATTGCATTGACTGCTCTTGCCTAAGTAAAAGGTCTTACTGCAGCATACACCTGTTAGTTCACTCACATGAGCTGCAGAAACAGTGACTGTGGTTTCCATTTGAAATTTAGCCTGACCATTAACAAGTGACAGAAACGGCATCAGTTAACACTTTGATTGTGTGAAATGAATGACAATAGGTGCTGTTTCTGTCATTGACTGACACTGCTCACCTTGGAGTTTCTACGGTTGGGCATTGCTCTGAATAGACTTTTACTGTCAATACAATCAGACAGATAAGCTGCTGTGTGTGCTGACGCATAGTTTACACTGAGCACATCCAATGATTGTAACTCGTGCTGGCGAGAGCACGCTTGCTTGTCCTCTGTTTCTGTATGACATCACTGTTACAACTGGGACAAGCACAGAGATCAGCAGAGCCGCGGATTTCTGGTGACCACCTACTAAAGAGAGAAAAGAAATGCAGGCATATTCTAGTTTTTTTTTTTTTTTAATATACAGGCAGCAACAAAAAATAAGACTTTTGTGTGTTTTTATTTATTATTGTAAAACAAGAGCACTGTTATCTGACAGTCTTCCTTTAACTCTAATGCCCATTCAAGCTGTTGCAGTCAGCCAAAGGCTCTCACCTCTCACGTTACTCACAAGTGCCCAGCCCCTGCCCTTTGAAGCTGCCATCAAGACAGAAAACAATGCCTCTCTCTCTCTTTCTCCCTCCCTCCCTGTCTCTCTCAACTGCTTAACTTTTTTATGCCCTCCTATATATGCGTATGTGAAAGAGCACCTGTTTTACAAAATGACTACTCTTACTGCCTTTAGCACCTGGTTTTCACCATTTTATGCAATTCTGTTCCTTATTGTAAGGTTACTATTCATAATAAGGGTGTGATGCTATCCAAGGGTACTCGGGACATTTTAGTAGATAATATATGGTTCTTACCCAAGAGTGCACTTGTTGAAAGATGGACTTTGACGCATCTAGAACCAGAACATCCTGCTTTCTTTTCTGCCACCTGCTGGAATGTCCATGAATACTGGAATCCATCTGGAACTGGACTGCCACCTGGAAAAATGCCCCCAACCATCTGGAATGACTGCCTGGCCTATCAAAATAGTCATTATAACACTCCAGGATTCCCACCCAACCCACTAGAACATCTGCCTGACCCACAGGAATGACCACCATGTCCCATCAAAATGCCCACCCCACCTGTCAGAATTACCATCCCGCCCACCAGAAGTCACACTTCTAGATCTTTTATCAGGTTAATGCAATAGCAGCCATTTTGGCTCTGACCAGAATTTGTTTAATCAGATACTGGTCATTAGACCAAGTCACCTAGCTCCATCCTAACTTTTTTTGGGTTCAATGTCAGAAGAGCAACTGCAGCAGGGTGAACCACTGAAAGGCACCAGCAACACCGCAAATGAGGAAAGGGCAAGGCAGCAACATGGGCATGCATTAGAATGGCAAATGCAGGCATAGTAAAAAATAAATGTGACTGCACCACCACAGGGATGCAAGAAAACACAGGGATCACACAGCAGCCGACCGGTGGGGGAAGAACCATGAGAATGGGTCCACAGAGTAATGGAAATGACCAACTGTGGAGGACACTGGCAATGCACAGTGCTGCAGCACACACGGAGGGGGCAAGCCAGCAGCGATGAACGACAGAGGGCAAGGGGGGTGCCAATGGACAATGTTGGAAGGCCGAGACAGGACAAGAACACACAAGGGAGGTCCAAGAAGCAATGAGATGGTGGTGTGGCTGAGACATGGATGGATTTGAAGCTGCAGGTGCCAAAGGCAAGTGGCCAGGAGCAGGAAGCTGGTGGTCACGGTGTGGGGAAACAAGCACAGGGGGCGGTTCCGCAAACGGTGGCAGATGGGAATGCATAATGACCAGGAGTGGGGAAGGGACAACATGAATGGTGTGACAATGGCAGGCAGAGTGGATGGGGCTCAGAGACAGTGGCCATGGGTGTTGTGGCGGTGGTTGGCAGGGTGGGTGGGGCACAGGGACACAGGCAGATACAGACAGGCTGGGGATGCATTGGCTGAAGCAGGCTGTATGGTGTTGTGGGTGGTAGCATGCGACGGGTGATGGCCACCATGGTGGGGCATGCTTGAGTGGGTATCAACGAGGTGTAGCCATGGTGGGTGCTGGGGGTGGCACGGGCACAGGGCCCGATGGTGCCCCTGGGGCAGAGGGTGGTACATGTGTGCCATCGCAGCCACAGGTACAGTGAACTACATCTGTATTTGGAAATTATACACCAGACCCCTGAGGTAGTTTGGCATGCTGCTCACATCGTACTCCACCACAATTGCTTCAAGGCGGTGTGTCAGGTCCCTGTACTCCTTCTTCTTCATGGCAGACCCCAAGGCCAACAAGAACTGCTCCATGCACATATCACTGAGCCTCTGCTCCTCCCTGAAACAGTCCAGGAAGTGCCATATACTCGGATGGCTGGCACCAAGCCTGGTATTGACGCCATGGAGCCATCCTTCCACCACGTTGTTCATCCTCGCCAGACCAGCATGTGTTGGCTCGTACATGTTCCATGTGGAGACCTGGAACAGTGGGTGTCTCCTGGCTGTCCTACCAATGGATTGTCTGACCCTTGTGTCCTGATCTGATTTACCACATTCTGGCATTCAAGAGAGTACCATGTAGAGCCATGACCAGACTTTGTTCTCATAACTGGCTTTACTCCTCGGTCCTTCTGCCTGATGTATCAAAGTCTCTCAGCAGCTTGGCTCCTGCAGTCTCCACATACCAAGAATGACATGAATGCTATGTTATAGGCTATAGCTAAGGGCCTTGACAAAGTGCTGGGAGAGCATGAAAATCTTTGGCTGATATGGGAGGGTGCATCTAGCATCTGACTGCTGAGATTTTTAAATATAAAATGTAACTTAGCCATAACACTGTGTTCGTGTTATTCTTGGTGCGTGCAGACTTCAGGAGCCGAGCTACTGGGAGACTTTGCATGCACTGATTTGGCTCTTATTTCCGGTCCATAGTCATTTAGTAGCCACCTTACAGTTGGTTGGTAATGTATCTATGGGTACCTGAGAAGGAGTAAAGGGGTACCCACCCTCCCGGTACAGGAACCCCACTCCCAGGGACCCCATGATAAGATAGGAAGACTATCCAGTTGTATCTTCTAATTCAAGAAGTCCCCTGGGAGTCTCTACTTAGTTCCAACATCCTCTCAAGGAAACAGCATGAGATACCCCTTCAGACTGGCTTAGAGGACCTGGTGCCTTAGTACCTGCATTTCTCAATGTTATTCTTACTGTTTTAAAAGGGAACCTCTTTATAACATTCTTCAGTTTCTGGGGGGACCTTTGCCATATACCATACACTAGTTTCAAAAACCAATACCATTACATTTCTATTTCAACATTTGAACCTGTATTAGCTAAGGAGTGTTTTTACTACTATACACCACTCATTCAGGGAGGAAGGCTACCCCTTAATTTTCCAGTGACTCCATTTTTTTCCCCAGTTGGCTTTGTCCCTTCGGTGTGCCACCTCCATGCTCCTAGTGAGTGTACAGGCACCATTTTTATGCTGGGTCCCTTTCTCTAAGGCCACCCTCGCAGTCTCCAGCACTGACTGGCAGACAGAACAGGTCTTGCAGTAGGCTGCAACCTGTCTGTACAGCCCTGGCCAGTAAAAATGGGGCAACAAATTAGCCAGTGTCCCTCATCTTCCCAAATACCTCCCACAGGTACTGGAGTAAGCTGTCTCCATAACCTGTTTCAGGTACCATTCAGATACCACCACCTGAGCATCTAGCTTTGTAGTCTTGGAGTTTGGATAAATTTGGTGCACCAGCCCTTGTTCTAGTGTGTACTACGTCATTTTTTAAGAAACATTAACATTGTTGAATAAAACCATGTTGGCTGCATGTTAAGCCTGATACCTGAAATCTGTTATCCTTTTGCAAACCCACTACCCCCACCGTACCGGGTCAAAATGTCACAGGGAATATAGCACAGGCAAAACCGCGAAGTGAAAACAGCTAAAGGCAAAATAGCTACAGGGATACTATAGCGAATGGTCAGAACAGTTATCCCTGTAGCTATATTGCTTTCCGGCAAACAGGTTAAGTTGTGTGCTTGGTGGTGTGCTGCTAAGCAGCTTGCTTGGCTCACAGTGTAGAGCTACATGCAGAGAGAGTGGTGGAATGCCCATCTCTTGGGGTTCTATTCCCCGTCCCAGAACATTTAACATATTTTATTTTTTTTGTCTCCCTGGGACATCTTCTTTTCCCTGTTTTCCTGTTCCCCTCCTCAGCAATCCCCACTATGAGATTTCTCCCTGTCCCTGAATAGCCCCCCCCCCAGAGTTAGTTATAATAAAGTGGGGGGCATGGGAAGGCAGAGCCCCCCTCAAAAACAAAGTGTACAATATTTGTTGAATTTGGCACTGTAGCGCTTTGCTGTTTTGTTAAGCGCTATCTCCACTGTCGGCATTTTGGCTTTATGGTTTTTGACCACGCTGTTATTGTCTGTCACATTATGACCCCATGCCTCCTCCCACAGGGATGTAACAGAGGAGTTTCATGGATGAGTTAAGGGATGGTCTCAGGAGAAGAGATGTCACTTTGTGTGGGATTGGGGGGCCTTCTGGGACAGGAGACTCTTCAAGGTTGACAGACGTCTTCTGAAGAGAGGGGGTCTTCGCATTGGAGTAGACTTTTGATGTCTACATCAGACATTTAAACTGACTCCAGGGGAGACTGGGTCTAGAAGACCCACAGTTGCTGTTGAGAGGAAGAGTTTCCTAGCTAGTATTCCACCACATCTGAGGCAGCACAGCAGGTACAAAGAGAGTTGTGTCCCTAACTGGACTACGTGAAGGGACATTAATGAGAAGCAATGCAAAGTGTGCAAACACCCAGAAAAACAAGGGGAAGTGAGGACAAGGAAAGCACAAGGGTTGTAGCAAAGTGGAATCAGGGGTGAGATAGAAGTGGATATGCCATAATGCCAGGAGCCTAGGTAACAAAATCATTGAGCTCCAGTGAGGTGGACCTTGTGGCCATCACAGAAATGTGGGCTTTGGAAAATAACGACTGAGAACCGATGGTCTCTGGGTACTCAGGAGGGGTAGAGGAAGAGGTCGAGGTAGAGGGGGAGAAGAAGCCCTTTATGTTAAGGATGATATCGAGGTGGCAGAAGATGGATACATCAGGGATAGTAATGGGAGACAGAGCTGCTGTGGGTGAAACTCATGGCAGCCTCAGGCAGAAAACTGTGCTTGGGGTTGATCTATAAACTCCACGGGATAAGGAGAAGAGAGGGACAGAGAGCTCAAGGAAGAACTTGAAAGAGGGGTGGCAAAGGGGGAAGTGATGGCAGGTGATCTGAACCTGGCAGACATTGAGTGAGATGTTCCAGTGGCCAGGATCATCTGCAGTTAGGCCATGCTGGATGCCTTCCAAGACTGTCTACTGGTACAGCTTATTAAGGAACCCACCAGGCAGACTGCAATTCTCGATGTGGTGTGCACTAGCTCAGATGTGGTAGTAGCTGTGGGAGTGGGGCAGCCATAGGGGAACAGCTACCATAACTCCATTTGGTTTGAACTGGCTCTTGGGCCTGGTAAACCACAATTGAGAGCTGAAGTTCTTGAGATTAGAAGGGCAGACTTCAATAGGCTGAACGAGCTGATCAGGAATAAGTTAGTAGGGATTGACAACATAGGTGGGGTGGAAGAGAGATGTGAGCAATTAAGGGGACCATTCTTGAGACATCTAAGGCATGCATGAAAAAGGTAAACAAAACGAACACTTTCAGTAGACCACTATGGTTCTCAGCAAGGGTCAGGGAAGATGAGAGGACCAAGAAAAAATCATTCTTCAGGTATAAAGAAAAGCAGGAGAACGAAGAATGGGGAGCATATTTACTGAAAAATATGAAGGCAAGAGGGTAGTTAGGCAAAAGCAGACACAGAGATACATGTTGCAGAGAGGGTCAGGAGTGAAGAAAAACAGTTCTTCTGATATATTAGGGAAAAGGAAGATGGGAGGGGAATCGTAAGGCTAACTGGGGGGGGTAGGGTGATAGAGGATGAAGGGCAAAAGTACACCATCCTCAATGATTACTTTTGCTCAGTTCTTACTTGGGAGGACTGCAACCTCTTACCAGAGAGTGGCATCAGAGCGCCCACTAAAGGGGTCCAGGAGATCAGGCAGCCAATATTTACAAGCAAAAGGGTCCAGAAAGGGTTGGTAACCCTATATATATATAGATAAGGCTTTGGGATCAGATGGGTTGCATCCATGGATACTGAGGGAACTGTCCATAGAACTGTCTGAAACCCTGGTAGGTCTATTCAACAGATCACTAAAGACAGGGGTAGTTCCGAAGTATTGGAGGGTAGCGGAAGTAGTTCCCCTCTGTGAAGGGAGGACAAGGAACTAGCAGGGAATTACAGACCTATCAGCCTTACTTTTGTTGGGATGGGGAATCATAAGGATAACTTGGGAGGGGGGGGATAGGGTGTTAGAGGATGAAAGGAAAAAGGCCACCATCCTTAGTCTATAGAGATATAAAATCACACATACCCCCATAATGCAAAGTAGGACAAAACACTTATCTGGGTGTTCTGTTCTCAGCCTTTGTGGACAGTGTAAGAGGCCCTTTGACACCATGCATTCCTGCTTAAAACAGAACTAGCCTACATGTTCATGGTGATTTGCATATACATCCCATGATGCTTTGCATTATTGGGGTATGTGTGACTTTGTATTTCTTTAATGTGAACAGCACTGTACTTTACGTCTTTCTCATTTTAAACACTGTACTTTTTGCAGGTACCAGGTCAATACCTCTAATATGAAATAGCACACCCAGAACAGTGTAGGGGAAATATCACATGCCAAAACAGAGCATGTACTATAAGAGCACATGGTACAGAACAGCGCATGTTGTTGCCTCTACTAATGCCAAAATAGCACATGGGACAAAGAAGCTCATGGCAAAATAGTGAATGTGAAAAGAGCAAATGGCAATTAAGCTGGTTAGAGACCAGCATAGTCCACTGATACCACACTGAAATATGAGATGCACCCCCCTCCACTATAAAACCAGCCTTCAGTATCTTATAAGCAGGGGGCCACACATGTACAAAGCAACAGCAGCCAGGCAAAAACTGCAGCCGCAGGACTGAGACCCGCAGTCAGACAGACAGTGCACCGCAAGAGTACCTGCAGAATACTGCCGACCTGCACATCACCGCTCCACAGCACCATCCGACGTCCAGACAACATACCAGGTCCTGACAGGCCACCCTGCGGATACAGCCTATGGCACCCGTTGCCAGCACATGGAGGCGGTGATGGCACTGCTTACTACAGCCATGGGCCATGCACTGTAGACCCGACCAGCACAGTAGACTTTTTATCTGCGGCAACCCACAACCTACCCCAGCTGTAGACCTGCATGGACCCACCCTGCCATGCTACATGACACGTTGGCAAACACCCCCAACCATACCTGGGAGCCACCGTGCCACCAGCCCCCATGGTGGTAGGTCAAGCACGATCCCACCCCCCCATACAGGTACAACAACTGCACATCAGGGAGCATGGTGGAGGGGCATGACTGGTAACTGGCACATGCAGAAACCCCTCAATGCAGTGTCTCTCCCCCATGCTTCATCCATAGCATCCACCACTGCCACACAGAGAGACCATACCCCAGCCCACACCACAGCACATTCGGAGCCCTGAACCTGGCTCACCTCCCCCCTGACAGCCCCTGGCCCACATCCCCTGCCCACACATGCTGCTACCCCTGTACACTGCACAGCAGCGGGCTGCATACCTGCACCAGGGGTGCCATACTTCCTACAGCCAAATGTGTCCCCAGTTGCATGCACAGTCACCAGGCAGTGGCCATGCCATGCGATACCACCCCCCCCCCAGATGTGACCTATACAGCAGGGCACTGGACAGCTCTGGAGCTTGAGGTGTGGCCGCCACGGGACACCGGTATGCCTGGCACCATACACTGGCCTCCCCACCCTCCTACAGATGCCGGTGACCCCTGTCGCCAGCATGCCCGGGAGACACAGGACCTGCCTACAGTGTTGCTCCAGGACATCGATGGCGGACACTGACAGGCTCTCACAGAGCCCACATGCACACCCACGACCCACTGTGCCACTGGTCATGGCAGACAGCATGCCTAGTGACATGGCGGCAACTGAGTATCAATGACGGTCGCGCGGTATTTGCTCACCACAACAGGGGATCTGCCAGGGCTCAGTAATGCAGGCCACACCCACTGGAGAAGAACTGCAGGCAGTACTGTTATATCCTACTGGCCACTGTGTTCTCAGGTCCCTGGGCAACCAAAGCTCTTCCCCAGCAGTACTGGTGGCACCTCCAAGCACGCTCTTGCAGCAGGAACACATGCTGCCTCTGTGGCCAGATGGGTGCACGTTTGTCACATACTGTGCATGCACCCAGGGGGGATGTAGCGGCAGCACAGCACAGTGCATGGCTGGTTGTCCTCCCATCAGCCACAGCATGCAGTGCACATCACGGGGGGGGGATGGGATCTGTTCTTATTGCAGACACATGCACCCCAGTGGCCAATGGGAGGAGGCCTGCCCCCATGCCTCAATGGGGTCGGCTGAGTGGCTATAGCTGTTACCCATTTGGGCTTGCCTGCAGCAGGCAGAGCTCCATTGAACACATACCTTCACCGGTTGGGGCATGCAGCACATGGGCAGCATTGGGGAGGCGGGGAAACATGTGCTTATGCCGCATGCCACAGGTGTCTGCACTCAGGCACCCTGCTGGCTAGTATATAAGAGCTGCCCTCCTGCTGGCTCAGTATCCAGACTGACTCAGGAGTGGTTGGAGTGTGGTTGTCTTTCAGGATGCCGCTCACGTTTGTGAAAAGCCAGAAGGGTGCCTACCTGCTGCTGCATGCTGGCTACCTTTACCAGCAGGATCGAGTCCATCTCAAGCATGTCTATTGGAAGTGTGCTGAATGCAATAAGGCACGTTGCCCTGCCAGGGTCCACACACTGACAGAGGAGGTCATGCACACCAGTGGCACCCATAACCATGTCCCTGATGCTGCAGAAGTGGTCACTAGGGAGGTGATGGTGATCGTGAAAGACCAGGCATGCCACTTGACCGAGACACGCAGTGAGGTGGTGGCGGCCTGCTCCAGTGGCATCCCAGCAGCCATTACCGGCAGACTGCCCACACTGCCACTGATCAAGTGCACCTGTGCCAGGGTGAGGACAGCTGCACACAGGCCCCTGACCCTGCCACGTCCCTGTGGGAGCTGCTGATACCGGAGGAGTACACGAAGAAGGAAACTGGTGTACCATTCCTGCAGTATGACAGTGGCCCTGGTGATAACAGATTCCTCATTTTCACCATAAGGCCCACACTGGCACAGTTTGAAGGATGCAGGAGCATCTTTGCTGATGGAACCTTCTGTGTGACATCGCCCCTGTTTGTGCAGCTTTATACTGTGCATGGGATGCTCAAAAACAGTATTTTCCCAGCAGTATATCTCCTGATGCGCTCACGCACCACTGTGGCCTACATGACTGCCCTTCAGTGTGTCAAGACCCTATGCCCTGGCCTGGCCCTGACCACCATGCTGACAGATTTTGAGCAGGCAGCTATGAAGGCCTTCACCATCATCTTCCCAGGTTGCCAGCAGCATGGCTGTTTATTTCATCTGGCACAGGCTTTCTGGAGGAAGTGTCAGCAGGTTGAGGGACTGGTTGCATGTTACACGGATGACCCTGAATTTGCACTCCTCATGCGGATGCTCGTGGCCCTTGCCTTCATGTCCCCTGACAAGGTGGTGTCCTCTTTCGAGGAACTGAGGGAACTGGTCTACTTCAAAGCTAATGATGATGTGCTAATGCCCTTGATGGACTATTTCGAGGACACTTGGGTTGGCAGGCCTATAGGCCACAGGCACAGTCCCCTGTTCCCCATAGCATGCTGGGATATGTACGAGGCAGCGTGTGATGGCACATCTTGTACAAATAACACAGTAGAGGCATGGCACCAGGGGTTTGGTACCAGGCTTGGGGCATGCCGTCCAAACATATGGTGGTTCATCAGGGCACTGGACGCTAAGCGGCAAATCACGGATGTGAAGCTGGCACGGTTGATGGCTGGTAACACTGTGCAGACAGCCAAGCGATGTTACAAGGATGCTAGGTGGCGTATTGCAGGCATTGTGGCTGCATACGAGACACACACCATGGCAAACTACCTAAGGGGCATTGCCTTTAATCTGTCCTGCAAAGAGTAATCGGACATTGGATGTTTGGCCTACTGTTTGGGGGGTTGGGGGATCTTGTTTGCTATACCTTCAGCACTGCACTGTTTGATGTTCCTGTTTTCCACAAGTAAACACACCTTATACGCCATTTCTGTGTCCTGGCTCTTTGTTTATGGTTCTGTCATGTGGCTCTGCTTGCACTGTTTCAGTGTTGTGACATTATGTGCGTTAGCTGTTTTGGTGTTAGCTGTTTTACTTGCACTGTTATTGCGTTAGCTGTTTTTGTGCTAGACGTTATGACTCCATGACCTTTTTGCATCATTACTGTATATGTTTATATGTATTTTGCACCGTAGTACCTCAGGTCTTTCTAATTATGACCACTGTACTTATTATAAGCAATAAGACACAGCAGGGTGTGGATAGTTCTGTAATAAACACATGCCTAGATGTGTTGTAAGCATCAGCCATTCACACCGAGTACCTTAACACATGGATGCTTGTTTATCACATAACTACCAACACCCTGATGTGTATTATTGCATTTATAAAATGGAGAGACTGAGAACTTGAGTAAAAAATTTGAAGTTGACCTTTGAAAGGCTCTACAGAAAAAGTTCCCTGGAGGGGCTTCAGGTGAATGGGTCCCCCATACACAAAAAAGTGGAAGTGGTCACTGATGGAGTCAGGAAAGGTGTCCACATGAACAATCCTTTCCTCACTATTAATGAGGACCCAATGTATAAGAGAATACCGGGAGTCAACAGAAGATATAGCATAGTGGGAATAATACATATTAAACTGGGGAAGATTTAGTTTACTTAGAAGGGAATCATATGTTCTATGTTTTCAGCCACCAAATTCAAGTTGATGTGGCCAAATAATAAGGTTTCCTAATTGCACAAAATCACGGGAGATAAAGAATGAAGTAATGTGGTTGATGAAGTAATGTTACGGATGAGGTAATGTTGTTGATGAAGAAATGTTGCTGATGACATATTAGAAATATTAGATTCTCCTAAAATCTCTGTCCTGTGGAAGAAATCAGACAAAGTATAAACAAACAAAAAATGAATTCAGCACCACGCCCTGACCATATAACGCTAAAATTCTTAAAATGACTTCCAAGAGTATTTTAACTCCGTTAAAGATCATGTGAATCCTCCCTGCACAAAGGTCAAGTTACAGCAGATTGGAAAAAGGCTTATGTTTCACCAATTTATAGAAAGGGTAGTAAATCTGATCTTAACAACTATAGACCAACAAGCCTCACCTCTATCCCAGAGAAAATTCTGGAAGGTATTATTAAAAATATTATTTACTCCTCTGTAACAGTTGACATGGAATAACACGGATTTATGCCAGTGAAATCATGTGTCACAAATATGTTGTCTTTTTACAAAAAAAAATGGCGTACTGTGTGATATAATTTATCTTGATTTCTCTAAAGCCTTTGATCTTGTACCACACTATGCTATAATACAGAGGTTGGGAGAAGAAAATATTCACAAAAGATTTATACATTAGATAGCTAACTGGCTTATTAATAGACACCAGTGTGTGATAATTAGTGGGAACATTTCATGTAGCTATAACATATCCAGTGGTGTCCCTCAGGGATCAATACTGGGGCTCGTACTTTTCAATATATTTATTTCTGACCTAACCAAGAATCTAACATCATGAACGATTAAATACACAGATGGTATAAAGCTGGGGGATAAATGCCCCACTGAGTCTGATCACAAATTAATACAGGATGATCTTGATACACTAACAGTATGGGCCACCAGGTGAAAAATGAGGTTTAATGCAGATATATGCAAAGTGATGCATCTGGGTAAGTATAGAAAGTATTCCTATACACTGTGGGGCAAAATCTTGTCTCAGACCAGTAATGAGAAGGATTTGTGTATTGTCATTAGTTAAACATTTGACCAGAAATCCCAGTCATTCCTTGCTATTGCTCCTGCTAACAGAGTGCTGTAGACTATAAAGAGACATGTAAGATCAAGGGACCAAGTAGTAATCTTTCCTCTTTATAGAGCATATGTGCTTCCCCATTTTGATTACGCTATCCCGGGTTGGTGTCCTTATAAACACAGAGATAGTGATCACATTGAAAGGGTTCAATGAAAAGTCCTGAAGGCCATTTGCAGTATTTGTAACTTACCATATGATGCAAGACATGAACATTTAAGTGTAATGACCTTAGAACAGTGCAGCTTAAGAGCTGATTTATTAACCTTGTATCACATAATGCAGGACTCATATCTTTTGATGGACTTGAACTTTCATTTTAATCAAGGAACTAAGAATACTAGAGTGCACCCACTTCAATTAACAGGGCAAGCTTTAAAAACAACTAAATGAAAGTACTTTTTCACCCAGTGTGTTATCAATCCATGAAACTCTCTGCCTATTGACATAATTACAAGCAAAACAAAGAATTTAAACATAGACTAGACAACTTTCTAATGAATGGTGGTACACTGAGTTATTATCTATAGTTGGAGCAAAATAGGCACACCTGCCTTATTGCTCCTATTCTATCTTAATATGAATCTTAGTATGATGAAGTAATGCTGCTAATGAGGTAATATTGTTGATAAGATAATGATGATGAAGTAATGTTGATGAAGTAATGTTGCTGATGAGGTAATGTTGTTGAAGTAATGTTGATGAAGTAATGTTGCTGATGAGGTAATGTTGTTGATGAAATAATGTTGCTATTGAGGTAAAGTTGGTGAAGTAATGTTGTTGATGAGGTAATGTTGTTGATGAAGTAATGTTAATGAAGTAATGTTGCTGATGAGGTAATGATCAGCCGTTTTTCAGGTATTTGAAGAAGGAATTGCTATGACTGAGTCTGCCTTGCATAACCTACTGAAATGACTGTGTAGCTACACTGCTGCTATCATTTTAATTCATGCTGCATGATGATTTGTGTTGGTGCTTAGCAAGTGTGTTTTGAATTGCTGCTTGAGGAGATATGACATGTGTAGTGACTTCTACATTGCACATTAATTCTGCAGCCTGAAGTGTGCTGAATGTGTTTCCACTGTGCTGCTGCTGTATTTTAAACTGGTGCTGGATTTGAGTCGAACTGAGCACAAGTCCTGCCGACATTTTGAACTGTATTTGCTCCTTGTTCCCTAAGACTGTCCAGGGATTAATTGATCTCTGGCCCTGTATGCCTGGTTAGCCCTGACGTCTAGCTGACTCCTTCCCCCTTGGTAATTGCTTGTACCTCCAGCACTTGCGTTGCCTAGCAACAGACCTCTGCCCCGTTGCATGGAACCACACCTCCCTCCCCCCAATTGGTTGTGGCAGCCCAATTTGGTGGGTAACGGAAGTTTAAATCCAGCTTTCTCAAAACGCAGTGGCGTCTTGAGCGGCAGCCTCCTGCGGCTAAGTGCATCCAAGTGTGGAGTCAGAGGGAGTCCAAGGAAGCTGTGGGAGTGTGAACCTGATTGTATAGTTGGTAAAAGGATAATATGTGTGTTCCCTTGAAAATGTTGGGCAGCTTGACAACTAGGTGGAACTGCGCAATACTAGTGTGCTTAGTGTTATTAAACAATATTCCAGTGGGATGTGTTGTCATGGAGGAAGGTCAGGGAAACGCGGAATTGGATTATAGTATGTCTAATCTATTAGTGCAGAAATATCAGGTCTTTGATTCCAATGGGTTGTTCTTACAATTTGATATTGGGTTGTGGTGTTGTAGTCAGTATTTTGTTTTTTCTGCATCACATTTTTTTTGAGGGGGCTTTATTAATATTCACAGTAGTTTTAATGGCTTGGTGTTGCTTCATCTAATGTTGATATTATCTAGGGGACATTTAATTAAATCCTGGCCCCTCCATGAACTGTGTTTCCGATGTTTATGGGACAAAGTGATGGATGGAACATGGGTTGAAGATAATGCATTTAAACATAAGAAGTTACTTCCCAAAAAAACCTGAGGCAGAGGTAAGTATTTTGAATAACAAACCTGATGTCTCGGTTCTGTCAGAATCTTGGTTGAAGCAATCTATACCTGATAATATCTGTCTTATTTCTGGGTATGAGGTCATCCAGGCAGACAGAAAAGGCTGCAGGAAAGTGGGTGGGGTCATAGTATTGTTAAAGGATAACTTATAAGTATCTGTATTGCATAGTAGTAGTCATTCTGATTCTTAGAATGATTGGTTATTGTTAAGACATATTCTGGGAGTTAAGAAATATGTTACCTTGTGGTGTATTTACAACCCCCTACATGTGGGTTGGCTAGCTTGAGGGAATTTTTGGATAAAGCTTCTGGTTATTTTGGTTCTTCAGATTTTCTTCTGGTGGGCAACATACATTTAAATTGCTTACATTTGGTTGTTCTGGGTTTAGATACATTTTTGCATTCTTATAACTTGTCTCAGTAGATTTCAGAACCCACTAGACTTAATCATTTAACTGGAAACCATTCCATTCTTGATTGGATAGTTACTAAAAGAACTGATGTTATTTCTTCTTCTGAAGTAAATGCCAAATCCACTAGTGACCATCAGGCCACTTACTGCATCTTGAATTTTAAGAAGGGAAAGAGTCCTCCAAGGACTATCCAATCACACAATTTCAAGAATTATGATTCTTGGAATATGGTGCACAGTCTTTCCTTAACTGATTGGTCTGTATTAGACCGTATCCCTGATCCAGACTGTGCAGTAGATTATTTTTGTAGGCAACTTTTACCAGTTCAGGAGTCTTATTTTCCCCTACATAGATTAAGAGTAAAAGGCTCAGTGAATAGGTGATTTAATGGTGAAATCAAGGAGTGTATTAAGGCAAGAAATCTTGCTTGGCAAAATTGTAAGCTGGTACCACTGGGGTTTCTTTTGGATCATTATCGCTATTTAAGGAATAAGGTTAGTAATCTTGTGAAAAGTGCTAAGAAATCTTTTTATAAAAACAAATGAGTGAAAATTGGGCTGATCCAAAAAGATTTTGGCATTCTGTGAAAAACTTGATTGCCCCTTCTGTCTCATCAACTGTTAAGATCTCTTCCCCAGATGGCATCCTGACTGATCCTTTGACTTTATCCGAGGAGTTTAACAGAAGATGTTCTGATTATTCCTGGTAATAGTTGTAATTTTTCAAATTTTCCTGCAGACCCAGTATTCTGGGGGTTCAGAGTGATAGACACAAATTATATTTTAAAAGGTTATCAAGGTCAGCAGTGGTAAAATTAATCGATAGCTTGCCTAATAAGTTTGTTGATTGTGGTGAAGAGTTAGATAGTTGTGTTCTCAAGTTGATAGCATACCAGATTGCTTCCCCTCTTTGTACCATTTTCAATTTATGCCTTATTTGTGGTCAATTTCCTTCAAATTGGAAACAAGCAAGAGTGGTCCTAATTCCCCAAAAAACTGGTGCTGATTCTTTCAATGCTTTTAGACCTAAATCAGTCCTCAATCCCATTAAGTAAATTGCTTGAGAAAGTTGTGGCAAACCAAATAACTGAATATTTGGAAAAATATCATGTTCTTTGCCCAGAGCAACATGGCTTTAGGAGAAACCATGGAACAGAGACTGCCTCGGTCGGGTTCACAAACGCTGTTCTCCAGGGCTTTGATAAGGGCCTGTTAACGAAAGCGGTGTTCGTGGACCTGGCCAAGGCATTCAACCTTATTAATCACTATTTGTTATGCTCAAAATTGTGCTTTCTGGGCTTCTCTGAGAGTCCTGTGCTCTGGTGCAAAGACTATTTATTGAATAGGTCTCAGGCAGTAGGTATAGAGCCCACTACCTCATCAATTAGACCTATTCTTTTAGGGGTTCCACAGGGGTCCATTTTGGGCCCCTTGTTGTTTTCCCTGTTTGTTAATTCTCTCCCTTTGATTCTTAAGGTTTGCAAATGCCTGCTTTATGTGGGCTATTTGATCATTTTTTCCCATTCCCGTATTAACTCTCAACTTGAATCCACATTACAATCTGATTTCAATGATGTATGTACTTGATTTGCTAAAAATCAAATGGTTCTCAATATTAGTAAGACAAAAGTAATGTTGTTTGGTACCCCCCCCCATATGGTGAGGGGGGAGCCTTCTCTGCTTATTTACAATACCGGGGGGATTGTTGTCGAACTTGTAAAAGAGTTTAGATATTTGAGAGTTCTTTTAGATCCAGGTTTAACTTTTTCTTTGCAGGTAAAAGCTATATGTAAAAAAGTTAACCAAAAATTGGGTATGTTATTCAGAATGAAGAAATATTTTTCAGAAGACATTAGAAAGCCTATTGCCTTGGGAATACTTTTGCCTCACTTTGATTATGTTGCCAGCCTTTATTATAGGCTTTCAGATAGAGAACCTAAACTGTGACCTATAATAATGTTTGCAGGTTTGTTTTGGATTGCCCTTATTGATTTCATTACTACTTAATGTATTCCAAACTTGGTTGGTTAACGCTATACAACAGAATAACATTTTATTTTGGTTGTCAAGTTTTCCAGTCTGTTTTTCTAAATACCAAATATCCGTTATTTGATTTGGTTAAATTAAGGCCCCCTATTTGTAACCTGTATTCTTGCAGTGGGATTATTTTAACTAATACCTCTTCTCGTACTAATGTGGGAGCCAGGTCTTTCTCTGTTGTAGCCCCCCAATTCTGGAATGCATTGCCCCTTGATGTTCATTCGTTCACCTCTTTACTAAATTTTAAGCATAATTTTAGGGCGTATTTGAATTCAACTGGATTATGTACTTGTTTTGTGTAATTGTTATTTGTTCTGTGATTGTTTATTGTTTGTTTTTCATGTCGCGTTGGATCTGAAAATAGACTAGTCCCAGTATCCTTACCTGGTTAACAAATAAAAATGAAATGAAATGAAATGTTGCTGATGAAGTGATGTTGATGAGGTAATGTTGAAGTAATGTTGATGAGATGATGCTATTGATGAAGTAATGTTGCTGATGAGGTAATGTTGTTGATGAAGTAATGTTGCTGATGAGGTATTGTTGCTGATGAAGTAATGTTGATGAAATATTGTTAATGAAACAATACTGCTGATGAAGTAATGTTGCTGATGAGATAATGTTGTTGAAGTAATGTTGATGAAGTAATGTTGTTGATGAAGTAATGTTACTGAGAAGGTAATGTTGCTGATGAAGTAATGTTGTTAATGAAATAATGCTGTTGATGAAATAACATTGTTGATGTTAATGAAGTTCTTTTCCAAGGGAAACATAGGGAGTGTAGTACTGGGAATTTGGGGAGTGGTGCTGTGCAGTGGCTATGGAGTAACAGTTTTCAGGGAGCCTTTTGGAGACTGAGGTTCTGCTCCATCTGTGTACACCTGTCTTGACTGAGGGGGGTAGTCACTAGACTCTGAGTTGCTGCCTGTATATAGCTGGGGGGAGGCTAGGGAACACCACACAAGGGCCTTCAATGATTGGTTGAAGGCAAGGTGCAAGGAGGAGGGTTGTGGCTACTTCAGAGACTGGGTACTACTTGGGGAATAGAGGTCTCCACAAAGGAGATGGCCTCCATCCTGGAGTGGAACAGCACTCCTGAGTGGAAAATTTAAATGCTACTTCAAATGACATTTAAACTAGTCAAGGGGAGAGCAACTAAAGGAGGGAGACAGTATCTGCCTCCCCCCAGAAAATGGAGCAGCAGAAAGGAGAAGCCCAGGGAAAATAAATTCCCAAGCAGTAGAAGGGTGAAGGGACAAACTGGAGGAAAAAATGGGAAGGTTGGGAAGTGGATCTAATGCTGAGAGTAGAGCTAAGGAGGGTGGGCAATAGGAGGTTGAAAAAGGAGGGGCAGCACCAGGGACAAGGGAAGGGTGAAGGATGGAATCTGGGATGGAGGGCAGTGCAGGTGGAGAGAGGCACAAAAGGAATGGAGAGCCATGCATGAAAATGCAAGGAGTCTGAGAAATAAAATTCCTGACCTCGAGGCAACTTGCAGAGGTGGACCTGGGTCTAGTGGTCATAACTGAACAATGGTGCACCAACAGCCAGAGATGGCATGTGGACATTCCATGTTACGCCATGTTCCTAAGGGACAAGACAGGGAGTAAAAAGGCAGTTGTTTTATATGTAAGGGTAGATACAAAAGCCACAGAGATAAAGGGACAGCAGGGGGAGAAAAAAGGGATGGAGGTTCTTTGGGTCGGATTAGAGACAGGGTTTGGGACCTTTATTTGTGTGGGGGTGGTGTACAGTCCCCCAACACAGGGTGAGGAGTTAAAAAAGGTTTTGGGGGAGACCACTGGCAGAATGGCAAGCAAAGGGGAGGTACTGATTATGGAGACTTTGATCTGCCAGATGTAGACTGGAGCATTCTGGCTACAGCTACACCAAGAAGCAGGGCCATCCTTGACTCCCTTTAGGGGTCATTTCTCAGGCAGCTGGTTATGGAACCCACTAGAGATCAGGCACTGCTGGACCCGGTACTTCCAGACAGGGACAGCATTGCTTATGTCACAGTGGGTAGCTCCCTGGGAACAAGAGATCACCATACATTATGGTTTGCATACGGATTAGGCAAGAGAAAAAACACACTAGGATGATGGTCCTTGACTTCAGGAGGGCAGATTTTAAAGAAATGAGTGACTACCTCAGTAAATACTGTACCTTCAAAAGGGGGATGGTCAGGGGTGTGGAGGCACAATGGAAAAGGATCAAGGAGGGAATAACTTAGGCAAGGACATGCTGTTTGAAGGAAGCAAGCAATGGTAGGAGGAGGAGGAAGCGGCCTCTATAGTTCTCAAAGGAGGCAGCTAAGGCAGTAAGGGAGAAAAAAACAGCTGTTAGGAAGTGCAAGAAGACACAGACTGAAGGGGACAGTGGGTATATCTGGATAAAACAAAAGGAGGCTGGAAGGTGGGTGACAGCAGCTAAGGCACAAACAGAGGAGAGGATCATCATGGAGATCAAAAATAGGGGATACATCTTTCTTCAAGTATACAAGAAAAAAGAGGAAAGCAAAGGGTTTGTCAGTGAGAATTGGGAGAATGGGGGGACTATGCAGAAGAAGTTGAAGAAAAAGCTAACATTTTAAATGAGTATGTCTGCTCATTATTCATAGTGGAGGGGGGAGGGGACAGTTCAGCATGTATCAGCAGGCACCGGGGGAGTAGATACAAGTCCATTCTCAAAAGAGAGAGTCCAAAGGGGATTGGATGCCCTAAAGGAAAACAAGGCGATGGGGCCAGACAGCTTTCCCCAAGAGTATTAAAAGGACTGAGGACAGTGCTAGCTGCCTCTCTGACAACACTATTCAGCACCTAATTAGAGACAGAGTAGTTTCAGAGGATTGGAGGAGGGCCGATGTAGTCCCTCTGCACAGGAGCAGCAGCAGGGAGCAGGCTAGCAATTATAAGACAGTCAGTCTCATATTGGTGGTAGGGAAATTAGTGGATGGATACAGCAGCGACCTCCACTCCAAGGTTTTAGCTTTTTACCTGAGCTGATGGCACTTTGGCAATTCACTAAATAAAGCAGTTTTTTCACTCTTATCTATCTGGTGCTAGTCTTTGCTTATTGGAAATTGGTGGAGGCCCTGCTAAAGGAGGGGCTGATGGAGTAAGTGGAGGCAAATGGGCTGTGGGACCACCACCTGCACAGTTTCACAGTTGGGAGATCATGTGAAACAACTCTCACAGATTTCTTTGACTGGGTGACTAGGGAGGTGGATCAGGGGAAGGCAGGGGTTGTTGCCCATCTGGACTTCAATACGGCCTTTGACACTGTGCCACACAGGAGTCTAATAAAGACACATAGCAGCCAAGGGGTTGGGGAGAAGATGGTGATGAACTGGGTATCAAACTGGTTGAAGGAATGGAGGCAGAGGGTGGTCATAAATGGAAGACATTTGAGGGACAAGAGAGTGACCAGTGGAGTGCTATAGGGTTTGGTACTGGGCCTGTCCTCTTCAATGTCTTCATTAAAGAGCTGCTGATACCTCAAAGAAAACTTTTAAAAACATAATATTTATGTACTGTTCAGCTTGCATTCCATATATATTCCATAGAGTTCTCCTCAACATTATTTATTACTATGGCTGGCCCGGTGGCACTGAGGGTTGAGGTGCTGGACACCACACCTCGCATCACGTCGAGGACTCGGGGTCAGGAGCGACCTTGGGTGTTGGTGGGTTGGCCGGAGGGAGAAGTATTGAGCATCCCAGTGACTGCTCTCCTCCTCCAGGGAGGGTGGGGAAGGAGGACCGTGGTTTTGCTGGCTTCTGGCGGTGGCTGGTTGTCGGTGTATACTGCAGTTAGCTGTGGGGTTGGCACATGCCGACATCGGACGTGCAGTGCTTTAAAGTGCACATGGCAGCATCATTGACATCATTGCATGCCTGCACCATGGAGGGGGAACCAGAACATGAGACAAATAACCCCAATCCTCTGACGCTCATGATGGCTGGGCCCCGTTGGCACTGCAAAGGATGCTCCCAGGGTGCTCCCTCTGAGTCTGACTCCCCGAAGGTCTTCTGTGACATGGGGGTAAGTGATGTGGCCAGAATGGGTGAGAGTGCGAGGGGGTGAGCTCGTGCACAGCACCCAGTGCAGTGCCACTGGGGTCAACTGGAAAGGGGAACCATAGGACCACTCCTGCCGAGGAGGTAAAGCAAGAAAATATACAAAAAAAACCCCATTATTTATTACTGAGGAAAGTTGCATGAATACGTGATCTTTATACCTCAGAGTTCATCTGCCTCTATAGCTTACTACCTACTCCAAGTCATAATTCAAACTGCGCTGGGCAGGGGCGCAAGCCCAGGCACAGCGCAACTGGGCTGCACCAGGGCACGGACCAGGCGATATTCAACGGTGCTGCACCGTGGCACAGCACCATTGAATATGACACCGATGGCGCATGCACTGCACCAGCGCAAGTGGCAGGACGTGAGCAGGGGGATACGCCAGCGCAAGTGCAGTTGCGCTAGGTGCATCAACCTCAATATTCAGCAGTGGATATGCAAATGAGGCCATTATGCATGCAAGACACAAATGGGCCCATTTGCATGTCATTATGACTCCATTTGCATGTGGTGCACCAATCCCTGGTGACTTGCGCCTGGCACCCTGCCAGGCTGCAGCCGTTAGGGGCCAATGCCCAGCGGTCCCATGGTGGCTCCCCGCTCCCATATGCCCAATTGCAGGCATGTGAAAGAATGATCCTTGGCGGTCCAGAAGATTTCCGCCCCCCATTGCCCGATTGAGGGTATATATAAGAATGATCCTTGGCAGTTCAGGGGATACTCCCCCATTGCCCGATCACGGGAATATGTAAGAATGATCCGTGGTGGTCCAGGGGATACCCCTCCAGCACTCGAATGTGGGCAAAAGTGTATATAATCCGTGGTGGTCCAGTGGAAGGTCCCCCATCGCGGGCATATGTGAAATAACATCCTTGGTGGTCCAGTGGAATCACCCCCCATCGCCTGATCATTGGCAGACATAGCGACTGAAGCCCTGGTGGTCCAGTGGTCCCCCCTCTCCACCTTCCCACTGAGGTCCCCACCACCCAACACCCCATTAGTCGGCGGTGGCAGCACCCCAGATGCCTTCACAGCCGCCCACAACTGGCAGCATACAGTATGGTTCTAGTTTCATGGTCCATCACATGGACCATCGGGTGTGCAGCCCATACTGTATTATAGAGGTTTCGATATGTGAATGAATGCATTCATTCACATATCAGGTCTGAGTACGGGCGAGCTGGGAGCTCATTGGTCCACTGGTGGACCAATAGCGACAGACCGGTATCATGCGTTGTCAGTCGGTGAGCGGCTGTGAGGCATGCGGCGGATGCTGCTGCCCACCGCTGACGGTAGGGGTGCTGGGGGTGGGGACCCAGTGGGTGGTGAGAGGGGTCCACTGTACCACCAGGGCTTCACTTGCTATGTCCACCCACAATCGGGATGGGGATTCCACTGACCACCAGGGATGTTATTTCACATATGCCTATGATCGAGCAACAGGGGACCTTCCACTGGACCACCGGGGATTATATACACTTATACCCACATTTCAGTGCTGGAGGAGTATCCCCTGGACCGCCAGGGATCATTCTTTTATATGCCCATGATCGGGCGATGGGGGGGTCCACTGGACCACCAGGGTTTTACATACACAGTCATCCACGATTGAGTGATGGGTGATGGGGCGGGGGGCACAACACTCCCAGGGCAGGGGCTTGGGGTCGGTGTTCTGGGTGGGTGGGTGGGTGGCCACTCATGGCTGGCAGCTGCCGTATTGCACTCTGCAATATGGCAGCTCACCTAAAGTGCCAGACACATCTTTGCACCCCGTCTTGTGCGAGGGCGGGTTTGTGCCAGCATATGCACCGCACATCCTGGGCTGAATATCGGGATGTGCCACATATGCATGTGCATGCCCCCCACACTTGCGCCACATACATTACGATGTGCCCCAGCGCATCAAGCCGAATC
Organism: Neoceratodus forsteri; assembly: GCA_016271365.2. Classification (NCBI taxonomy): domain Eukaryota; kingdom Metazoa; phylum Chordata; order Ceratodontiformes; family Ceratodontidae; genus Neoceratodus; species Neoceratodus forsteri. The sequence continues at coordinate 40,450,535 of CM028134.1, forward strand.
CCAACTTGCCCTTTGAATAACATGCATTGGTGACAGGGCTGCAGATGGCACATCCCTGTTGTAGCGCAACCTGTTTGAATATCCAGGCCTATGTGTAAGGAACTTACTAGAGGAAAGAATAATCATTTATTTATTTAGTTTAATTTAAGGGAATTTTATTTTTAGGGACTAGTTGAAGGTGTTTATATATAAGTGAAGGTGGCAACCATGATTGTGATGACAATAATGAATGAGGTAAGTGGCCCATGAATTCTGTATGTGAGCTGCCCAAATTCCAGATACCTCTGCTTGAACTTGTTCAAACCTGTGCATTCATGGAGAATTGAGCTATGGTTCTAAGAACTTGTTAAGCCAATCAGGAAGCAGGAAATTCTCTGCTGATTTTATAAGTAAACAGTAAGACACAAAAAGGAATGGGTAGTTCTATGATAACCACGTGCCCAGGTATGTTGTGAGGCACGAGATGCTTACACCGAGTGCCTTCAGCACATGGAAGTATGTTTATTACATAACTACCCACATCCTGATGTGTCTTACTGTGCTTATAAAATGTAGAAACTTAGATATGTTTAAAAAAGATGCCAACTTTTTTTATTCAAAAACAGGTATTTTCTTTTGGTAAAAGTAACTAATAAACAGTAGTTCATTTCCAGTCTATCATCTGTCTTTCCACATGTTCAATAGTTGGACTATTGGTTTATCATTGAAACAGGAATTCAAACTTCTGCAGAAGTCTACTGGCAGGATGTTCACCTCTCCAGACAAAAGAACACACAACAGAAAATCTCAGTGAAGCCAGGGATTCAGCTGCATCGTGCAGGGTAAGCAGCAAATATTTCTGTGACAGGCAGGTAAGGATAGGAAGGAGGCATTTAAGGTCAGGAAAGAAGCTCAAAAAAGTAAAGCTATAAGTAGTGCTTCAGTTTTTAAATTGGTGTATATGTGTTAAAAGGGGATTAATGTATAAAGAGAAGGACCACTAAAGTAGTATTATTTTTCAATATTTTGAGGGAGTTTCATTTTTAAGGCCTAGTTAACTATTTAGTGAGAGTAAAGGTGGCAGCCATGTTTGTAATGGAACTCAGTAATTTATTTTATACAAAAGGCATTGATACATATGTGTGTTATGTCCTGATTGCCAGCGCTTTTTTAACCAGTGGTAGTACTCTGACATTTCACAACTGCTGACCAATCAGGACACAGTAATTTCCCTATTCATTTTATAAGCACCATTATACTTCTGTGTATGTTATTTTGCACCACAATGCTTTATTTTTTCCTGAATTTTAACACTGTACTTTCTGCACGTTGTACATCGTATGTAGTTTCCAGACCACAGTACTTTACTTCTCGTCCATTTTGAACACTGTATATTTTACGCTTTTGTGCCTCTTTATATTTTTCTGCACTCAGTATTTTAATTGCTTATTTTGAACACTGTACTTTTTTGCACCTTTGTACTTGTATATGACTTTTTCATACCCCATAGTACTTGATTTCATGTTCATTTTAAACACTTTACTTGTTCCACGACTGCAATTCTGTTATATTTTGTACCTTAATACATTATTTCTTGCTCATTTTGGACACTGTGCTTTTTGCACCCTTGTACATTTCTGTATATTTCATGTATCATAGCACTTTATTTCGAGTTAATTTTTAACAGTGTGCTTTTTCTGCACATTGTGCTTCTGTCTTTTTCTGAGCATAGTAGAGTACTGTGTCTCTTCTGTATTTTTAGCACTGTACTGCTTTGCACCATTGCACTTCTGTGCACTATGTGTTATTTGCACCATAGTATTTCTTGTTCATTTTTAAAACCATACATTTTTATGTTTGCTTGCGTGCATGTGCAAGAAACATAGTGCCATCATCCGAGTTTTCGGAGGTGTGTCAGCCCTCTACCAATTCAGTCAGTGTGTTTGCAGGCACGGCCACGGTTCTCCAATGCCTGCTGGAGCTGTCTATGACAGCTCCAAACTGCAGTGGCGATAGTTGAAAGGGGGAGCTACACTTCAGTGAGCAGTGATAAGATATCGCCTGCGCCTGCGCACTCCCCTACACACACACACACGCTGGGCGTTTCTGGCCCCACGCGACACACTGTGGTAGCCGACGGGTGCCCAATCCTCTGTCGGCTGTGCTGCGCCTCCCCAAAACACAGTTCCATATGCCATGCTGGGTGCCCACCCCAGTGTGGCTACACGTCAGATAGCTGACGGTGCCCAACTCGTCTGCCCACTGTCTCCCAGTACAGGGTGCCATGCTGGGATCCCACCCCAGTGTGGCAACAGATGCTATGGCCGCGAGGGGGTGCAATCCCCCATCAGCTCCCCCAACCAGCTATCCTTCTGCCATGCTGGGAGCCCACCCCAGCGTGGCAAGCGTCCCAGCGTCATCAGTCATTGAAAAACAAACAAACCTGAAAATCAAAAACAGTCCCTCACTGTGTCTGCCACCAGCGCCCGCCCACTGCTCACCCTGCTTCCCCACACCCCCCTCACCCCCATACTTACCTCCGGACTGTGGCGCGACGATCTTCGGTGGACCGGAAACACGTCTGCACTCTTCAAAGCCGACCGCAAACTGAGGAAATGCCGGTAAGCTGTATAATGGGATAGATATGGTTTTTTCAACTTTTTGCATATCTCAGGTATTTTTGGTAATTTTGGGCCCAAATTTTCAACATGGGGTTTTTGGGACCTCTCCTCGTGAATTATTGCACTGTCATGGAGTTATTCTGGCCTGAAGGGTGATTTCGCAGTCACTGCGTGAAATCACCTTTCGGGACTGAGTAATGAAATGACACTGCCACTGTTCATAAGGTGGGCTCTCAAAAAGCCCACGTTGAAATTTTGGTGGAAAAATTCCTTAAAATGACTGTTTTACGAGCGTGCGTTGCACAGTTCCTATGCACACTCATAAGTTCACGGATTTTCAATATTTTCATTCCAGATTTTCAACATTGCCATTTTACCACACCTCCTTATGAGCAGTATAGCTGACATTTTTCACATCTTGCCCAAAACGTGTTTCTGCCCATGTAGTGCACAATGGCGCAGTCGGTGTGTGAAATCAATGTATGGGACACATTAAGAAAATCACAGTGACACTGTTCATGAGCAGAGGTCTTAAAATGGCTATGTTGAAAATTTGGTGAAAAAATTCCTATAAATGGACTGTTTCTGACGAGCGTTGCACAGTTCCTACGCACGCTTATAAGTTTGCGAATTTTCTATATTTTCACTCCAGATTTTCCACATTGCCATTTTATTACACTTCCTTATGAACAGTACAGCTGACATTTTTTACATGTCACCCAAAATGTGTTTCCGCACATGTAGCGCACAATGGTGCAGTCGGTGTGTGAAAGCAATGTTTGGGACAGATTAAGAAAATCAGTTACGCTGTTCATGAGCAGAGGTCTTAAAATGGCTATGTTGAAAATTTGGTGACAAAAGTCCATAAAATGACTGTGTTACGAGTCAACATTGCGCAGTTTCCACACACCCTTGTAAGTTCATGACTTTGTAATATTTTCAGTCCAGATTTTCACCAGTTTCATTTTTCCATACTTCCTTATGAACAGTACAGCTGTCATTTTTCACAACATGGCCGAAATATGTTTTCACACTTTCAGCACAGAGTTGCATGGTCGCTGTGGGAAATCATTGTTCGGGACACATAAAGAAAATCACAGTGACACTGTTCATGATCGGAGGTCCCAAAATGCCTGAGTTGACAATCTGCTGTAAAAAATCCCCACACTAATTACATTACGGGTGTGCATTGCACAGTTTCTATGCACACTCGTGACTTCACCAGTTTTTTTAATATTTTTACTGCAGATTTGCAACATTGCCATTTTTCTCACCTCCCATGAACAGTACAGCTGTCATTTTTCACATCCTGTTCGAATGTGCTTTTGCACCTGTGGTGCTAAATGCCGTAGTCGCTGTGCATAAGCAGCTCTGCCAACAGACTGATATTGCCACTGTTCGCGAGGTGGGGGTCTCAAATAAAAATGTTGAAAATTTGGAGTGAAAATACCAATGAATGCCTGAGCTGTTAGGGTTTCCAACCATAACGCCCACCCTGTAGAGAATGACAGGCATCAGGGGTGTGACTTGGGATTCTTGCCTGTAATGCTCATACCATTCCACACCCCTGCAGCCAGTGAGAAGCATCGAGGGTATGCCTTGGACTCTTAGGCCCCAAAGTTCACCCCATTATCCTATACAGCACCCATCTCACCATATTTCTTGATGGAATGGGTGCGATAAGGGCCAAAGACCCCATGGCGTACGCACCGCGACACTTCTGTCAGCGTCTGCAGGGTAGGGTGTCGGTGAAATGGCGTGGCCGTTATGCCTGATGACCCAAAGGCACACCCCAATGCCTGTCACTCTCTGCAGGGTGGTGGTGGGGTTGGATTCAGTTTAATACTTCACTGCCATTCCTATTATGCAGCTCTGTAACTTCTGCACTACCAATGCCAATGCCAGCAAGCAAACATTCGGCATTGACAAATGCTTGTTACCATTGTTTTTCTGTAAACAGTTTTTTCATTATTGTACATTATTTATTGCCTGTTTGAACACAGTACTTTTGCACCCCATGCTTCTGTAAAGAATATATTTTTTCACACTATAGTACTTTTTTCTTGTTCATTTTGAAGACTGTACTTTTGCCTGATTATTCTTGTGTATATACAGTATTTTATGTACCATAGTAGTTTATGTCTTCAACCACTGTACTTTGATTGTGTTCCAGTCTCTACTATTTCCATTTCTGAGTCACACCTTGAAATTAGCCTTGGCACAGTAGTCCTTATTAATTGTCAATTTCTAATGAAACAATAAACCCAGATACCCAGTTTTTTTGTTACCTGGAAGAACTGCCTTTAGTTCTTGAACTTTCAAATAAAAGTATTGATTGCACAACCAAGAATATTCAGGCTGTGAAGTATTTTTGGATGGTCCTTTCCTGAAGTTATGTTGAGTGAGCGCACGTTTTTATTGTTCGTGTGTTTACATTTCAGGTTAGTTGCCTTTCATTCCTAGCACCATGCTCCAATTCTTTGCATGCTCTAGTTGTAGATGGCAGTTTAAAGAGCAACCACGTGTTCCAGGAGAACTTTGCAAAACATAATTTTGCACTTTCAGCTTACATTTGGGCAGACTGGATGGGCCATTGGGTGGTCCAAGCGATCCTCCTAGGCCAACACATTTTAGGTTTCTGTTTCACATAATCTCAATATTTCTACTCTACATTATTTATTACTAAGTTAATTTGCATGAAAACATAACTTTAACAAGCATTTGTCAATGCAAAAGTTCGCTGTTGGTATTGTTGGTGGTGCAATTGGTGTGGAATGGTGTGCAGGGCGGGACAGCACACGGGGGGGTTCTTGTATGTGGCAGATGGGAATGGAGAGTGGGGGTGGGACAGCACACAGAGAGAGTGGGAGTGTTTTTATTTTATCAGGTAGATGGGAAGGGAGGGTGGGGCATGGTCAGAACATGCAGAGAGAGCGGGAGGGTTTTTCTTGTACTGTATTTTCTGGACATGAACAGTGGGGGGTAGGACAGTGCACAGAGGGAGGGAGAGGGAGTTTTTTTCTGTTATTTGGTTGACATCCAGACTCACTGGGGCACTGATGGGGTGGGCTGTCGTGATGACCTGCTACGGACTGCCAGGTTGGTGCGAGTAGTTGAGCCTCTGCACCTACCAAAGTAAAGCTGAACACTCAGCTACCAGGATGGGAATCGATGGCAGGGGTGGGACAGCACATGAAGAGAGTGGGGTCTTGTATTTGGTGGAGGGGAACGGAGGGTGGGATTGAGACAGCATACTGAGAGAGCAGGAGGGTGTTTCTTTTATTTGTCAGAGGGGAATGGATCAACACCCCTATGGACCAACTCACTGCAGTAACAGTCCTCGCAGAGCATGCAGTTTATACATTAAAATGATATACATTCAAACAAATTATTGCACTTAAATAACAGGCACTTTATCAGGGATGCTGCAAGACACTAATGTGGGAAAAGTAGGTTAGTCAGTGAAGTAATGTGTACAGTCCTGACTGATTCTTCTGTACCCCTCTGGGCCCAGCCTATATGTTTTACACAAGGTTTGCTCTTCCCTTGCCCTTCTAGGTACAGCCATAGTAACAGATAACCTGGGACTGTGCTGCCGGTGCCATTCCAGACTCAGACCAATAACAGAGCTTACCTCCAAATTACACGATGCACAGTACAGCTGCTTTTTGGCACCAGTGTGCCCTTACATCTATTAAGTAGCTCCCAGTAGCTCCCAGTACTTTACAGGGTACCAGACTGTGGGCGTGTAACAGGCCCAGTGACATTACATGTGGTTGGCTGGCAGTGCTGCATGTCATCAAATAAAGCAATGCTTTGCAACACAAAGTCCCAAACCAAAATGCTCTTAACCTGCAAGGTGTATTTGTAAATCTTGTCCTGACGGCCTGTTCCATTAAATGCTTCCCCAACTGTGATACAGATGGATGTTGTTGCATGGCAAGCCCTGAGTTTACGCTCAATTTTCCAGACTCATGGATCTCCCTTGATGCACAGGGGTGATACTGCAGTTGCAGTGAGTCTCTCTCTGGTTGGTTTCACTCTCTCTGTCTCTCCTTGTTCTCCATAAGCTGGTGGTGTTATTGGCAGATGGCTGTTTCTCCAGATCAAATCAGGTCTCTACTGACCTCCACAATCAGTAGCCAATCTTCTTATGCATACAGAGCAGCTCAGCCTGCAAACCTGATCCACCTGACAAACGCACCATGTCCTGGCATCCAGTCCCTAGCTGCTGAGAAACACACACACATCTGTGTCTCTCCATTGATTCTTTCCACCTTTTGTATGGATCCTGATTCCCCCCTGCTTACATGGGCACTTTACTTGGCTGGCTATACTGTACCACCTGACTCTGTAGTGGTGCACCATGTGACACAGTCCCCCTGGCACCCCAAGTCCCACTGCTGCTGTCTCCGACATGCCACCAACCCCCACTGCTTGCAGACACTGAGGCTCAGGCATGTGCCCACTGCTGGTAAGGAAAAAAAACTCTTTACAAGTGCACATGCATCTGGGCTGATGGGGAGGAGGATTCACTTAGGAATAGGACAGCATTATGTCTGTGACCACAATGTGCGCTGATTTCATGGGGGGCCCTCTATGGCAGACATAGGGGCATTTGCCCCATTTTTTCCCTGTTAATCCGGCACTGTTCTGGGGTGACTGTTTGCCCACTTATCCATGAAAACCATTCTGTTTTCCAAATTTTGAAATTCTACTACTGACAAAAGTTGCAGAATTAGCTGGAATTTTCTGAAATTCTATGGAATTTTGTTGGAGTATTCTTTTTTTTGACTCACCTTCCTCCCATTCACCTCTTCCCATCCCCCGGGACCATTGTCACCACTTCAGGTGTTCACCTCAGATTGCCCCTCCCAGGGCGGGACCGCTGGGAGGGGCCACCCCGAGTATTCCTCCGAACAGTGCCTTGTTGTATAATCCAGCAGTTGTGGATCTCCAGGCTTGGCTTTGTGGGACTAGGCTACTGGATTCCGGTGTCTGTTTTTTTCCCCTTAGTTCTGCCACACCTCCTGGATCTGCTAAGCCTCGCCTGCATTGGTCCGCAGCCTCCACCCCTCCCTGGAGGAGGAGAGCAGTCAGTCGATGCTTGATTCTCCTCCCCCAGCCCGCCCACCAACCTCCTGAGCCCGCATCCGCATCGGGTTGTCGTGCCGTTGAAACTAATCTGCTGTGCCAACAGGCTGGCCCCTGTTGGAATATTCTACTTAGCAGTAGGTGCATTGTTCAGATACAGCACACGCGTTTGAGGGAGGGAGGCTGAGCAGAACTGTTATCCAGATATTGGGAATAAAGTGAATTACAAGCAGATAAAAGTCCTGACTCACCCTGATGTAGTGGCTTAGATATTAAATTGTGTAGGGGAGATAAGGAGGAAGGTCCTGTTATTGACCATAATCCATTCAGACACAAGGATTTTCATTGGTCAGCAAGTTTTGGCTCCAATGTTTGGATTATTTAACTAAGAGCAGACTACCACCTGCAGTCTTTGCTGCTGACTAATGTTGTCCCACAGGCAGAGAATGTTGAGATTTATAACAGTTTAAGTAGAAAAGGGGAAGCAAGTCATGTTTAGGTCAAGCTGTAACTCTGCATAGAGCTTGAAGATATTTTCTACAATCAAAATGGAACCTGGAACATTTGAGTCTTTCTGGAAATAGTATGACAGCACACTGGTATTTAAATTGGAACCACTCTTAATCTGTTCCATAAGGAACATTTTGCCCTAACTACAGTAATTAACAATATGGAACAAATGCAGAATGGCATCATTACCTTCTGCACTTTTGCTCTGCGCAGATAGTAGCAAAGAAATGTGTGAAATCATAGCATTCTATTTCTTCTGTAAATTCATCCTGGGGCTTTTCTGGATGGCAGTGGTCATAGTGGTTAAAGCCCTGAACTGTGAAAACAAGAGCTCACAGGTTCAGATCCCACCTCTGACACTGACTTATTTAATTTTGTGACCTCAAGGAAGTCATTTGATCTCCCAATACATAAGTCCTCATATTATAGCTGTAATTAGGGTAGTCAACAGACACCACTGACAATTATATAGGGGAGGCAGTATAGCACAGTGGTTTAAGGCTCTGAGTTGCAAATCTGGAGACCTGGGTTTGAATCCCACAGCCCCCACTTGCATACTGTGTGACCCTGAGCAAGTCACTTAACTTCCCTGTGATCCCAGGTCGCACCTGTAAACAAGCTTTCAGCTTAGTGTGCTACTCCTGGTTAAACAATTGGAAAATAATAAATAAAAATAAAATAAATAATATACTGCAGCTCAGTGCAGATTGATACAGTGCCAGGAAACCCAACCTAAAACCAAGGTTCTTCGCACCTGCCCGCCTGCCTGATTGACAGCTCTTCCAACCACTCAACAGGTACCGTAGTGGGCCAGCCCAATAAGCATGCAGGTCAGCTGCTCTGTTGTTGGCAAGGTTATGCCTAGTTTTGGGGCTACCATGGATGCAGTTTGGATGCCAACCAATTGGACATCAGAGAGTGGCCTCCGTGAGCAACAGCTACAGCACTGTGTGGTCAGGGCAGTGGGCGGGGCATGAGGCCTGCCTTTGGGTGGGGGCAGTGGACAGCGAATGGGGCGGCACTGTGAGTGGGAGTACAGGTTGATAGACCAACCTCAGGACTGGTGTTTCAGTGGGATTGTCTTCCACTGATTTCCAGGAAGGGGGACACTGCATTGTTATAACCTGTCCCAGGGTCTGTCTGGCTTTTGGACCATATGATGTGGATGAAGTCCTGGACCCGGGTATGTTGCTTGGCTGCAGCTGCAGCTGCCAGCTGTTGCTTGTTCTGCTGTGAGGACTGCTTATCTAGAAAGCCAGTGTATGTGAGTTGAGAGTCAGCTGCGGAACAATGGGTGCTGACTGTTCAGTGTCAAGGTGGAGGGGCTGCTCAATCTGCCACTGCTTTCCCTACAGCTAAGTGGCAAAACACACACAAGCCACAGGAGAGATCTGAGAGTACCAGCAGAAATGCTTCATTGGTTGAAATACGCTCATGCACTGCAGGCAGAGAGGGGAAGTGGAAGTGAATCTGCTGGCCAACTGAAAAATCACACAAGCCACAGCAGAGATCTGAGAGACAGCACCAGCAGAAATGCTTCAGTGAGTGATGTCAGCCAAGCTGGTTTGCTAGGCAGTGTCCTACAGTTGAAAGGAAAAAGCTGCATATGATTGGTGCGGCCTTTTTCCTTTTAACTAGATGCCAGCAAAGACAGAATAGTGTCACGACCAGCCTGGCTGATGATTGGTGAGATATTGTCAAGCCCCTTGCAGACTATTCTTCATTGGACAGACAGTGTCACACCCCTCAAAAGTCACTCTACTGCAAGAAGTTTGCTGCACATGCATGCACGGTGAACTTAAAAATTGAGTAAATTGACTTCTATTGTATCTGTTTCATGATTCAGAGCCTTAATTACCTGATTTTAGTACAGTCATTGCTCTGACTGCCATCTAGCTATCCACCTTAACCTTAACATTATTTGTATTTATAAAATGGGCAAAAAAAATCCAGACTGCTGATTGGTTAAAATGTACTTTTAGTCGTGTCCTTATCAGCATGTATTGTGCCAACCGGCACTAATTCTGCCAACCTCAGCCTTAATACACAAAATATCACTGTCTCCAACACCATCCTGTGGAAAAAAAATCAACCTGCAGCTTCATGACATGCTAAACAGACGTACAACCACTGTCCACAGTACTCCTGTAATCTAGAAAGCACTCTCTCATGTAACCATCTTCCCTTATCCAACACAATCCATAACGCAATATTTCTTCATTCAAACCATACCAACATTAATTATATTTTAAAACCTCACCACAGTGCCAACCACGATCTCCAAAGTTCATCTGAGAACCGGAAATAACTCTCTAGTGGCGGACTCCGTAAACCGTGGTCACCAGCTCTCACAAACAAAATGTATCCCCTTTTGAAACCACGCAGAAAAGGCAAAAGTGGCAAAATTAAACAGAAAGCCACACACACAAAATAAATACAATTTTACCGTAGCACAGGGAAGTGGAGTCAAAGGTCAATTCAGTGCCCAGTTACCTCAATGAGTGTTAAAAAAAATTATTTTCTAAGTTCTGTACCCTCACCTTGCTCAACGACTGTTAAAAAAAAATTATTTTCTAAGTTCTTTACCCTCAGTCACTTTCTATGCCTCTTTATGCCACACTATGACTTTCTTTCCCACGGCACAGTTCAGACAGTCACTCTCTACAGTGGCTAGTAAGGGGCACACGCTGAGATGCAGCAACATCACCAGACACGACTGCAGCCATCATTAAAACTGCATACTCAGCGTAAAAGAAATGACTGCTTTCACAATTTAAACACAAAAAACACAACGTGAGAGGCAGATCTAAAATACTAAAACAACAGAGATACACAGATACACAGATAACCACATGAACAGATAGGTACTCTGTACTGCCAATGAAACACTTTGAGACTAAATGGGGGACTATTTTTTACAGTTACAACTACCGAAATTCTCTTTTTTAAATTTATGACATTTCTGCCTTTTTTCCTTTTACCCACTAAATTTTTTTGGAGGGGGCTCATTTTATAAGCGCAATAACACACTCCGAAGTGTGGGTTATATCCTGATAAGAGCACGCCCAGGTGCATAAGGCACTCGGTGCAAGTGCCTCATGTCTAGTAATGCACCTGGGCATGCTCTTATCAGGCTATAACCCACACCTTGTCATGTGCTATTGCTTGCATAATGCATTGTATTGTATGTAACTTATTGTACACGTATTGTCCTTTTTTACTGTTTGTACCTCACAGTTGCAGTTATTAAACAGAGATTTTGTGCCCAGTTTGCTCACCAATAAATTGACTGACTGATTGATTTGATTGATTGATTGAGCACATCTGTTGCAGGGTAAGGGTGACAGCTGCACCAAGGAGAACTAGGCAGATGAGACATTCAAAGGGAGGGGTAGGGGTAGAAACCCCATCAGGACGTTAGGTCAGAGGTTGAGGTAGGGATGTCTTTTCAGGCAGACTAAATGGACCACTGGTCTTTCTCTGATGGCAGTGTCTATGTTTCTGTTTCACACCAAACCTGCAGAAAATGGCTATCTCTTGGTAACAAACTCATGAATTGCTCCATCTCTGTACTGCTGCAAGGTGGCTGGCTCCCTACCACTCACACATGTATATTTGTATGACGGCGTCAGTGTGATTCCATAGGGATCATAGATGAAAACTACAAGGGTTATCATGTGATCCCGCCAGTCATTTGCATAGTAGCCCCATAGCAACTGTATAGGCCTCTGCTGGTCCCGTGGTGCTGAGGATTGAGGTGCTGGACACCATGCCAGTGACCCGGATTTGGGAATGAGCCTGGATTGTCAGGGGTAAGCAGGCGGGGGGGGGGGTGTGGAGCAGGCCTGAGCTGCCATGATGCAGATCTCCTCTTATGGGGTGGGATGAGGGGTTTCCCCGGCCATTGACTGCCACCTGGCAGAGGACAGATGGCATTTCAGGCTACGGGGGAGCCCAACGATTGCCAGGGGTTGGTCGGAAGGGGCTGAGACTGCTCTCTGAGTGCGTGAGCGTCTCCATGTACATTGCACTGCCATGTTTGCTGGGGTCCCAGGAATTATGGGGTGAAAATGGGGAAAAACTGTAAATTGCATATAGAAAAAACTGCATATAGAAAAAAAAGAAATTGTATAGGCCACTTGCATGCAGTGTGTAAGCCTCCATTTCCCCATCTGATGTCTCCTCTGGTTTTTACATCTGCAGTGGGCGGAGCCTGCAGATATTTTGCATCAGAAAAGGACCTACGTCATGTTTTCCATTTGTGGAACTGTTTTTCCTCCACCTGACCCTCCCCAAGAAGCAAGCTGCCCATGTTGTCCCTATGGATTGCAGCACTGCACTATATCACAGTGGGCGATTTTTTTGTACATTTCTGCATCCCTGCCATTTCTGTCCCCTCCCCACATATGCATATTAAAATGACACAACCTTACTAATTCAGGCTCTTGCAAATGTCCACAAAACTTAATTCACTCACTAGCCTAAAAACAAGTGTTATTACTCAGAACTGAACCCTCCCTATGTTATGTTGCCAGTCAATGTTCAATGCCCATCCCAGAGCTGCAAGGTAAAATCAAATCTGCAACATTACAGAGAATTAGCCAACAACTGTAACACTTTACCCGAAGGAACTTAGTGTGAAAATAAATGAAGTCTGCGATCTGCTCAAGGTAGCCCTTGTGAAGTCCAGATGATCGCACAGTAAGGAGATTAATGCTCAGTCTGATTTTACCCAATAGAAAATGAAACAGAGCAGTTTGCGGTCTTATATTCAAAGCATCCATCCAAAATATAAACGGATCTTCAAATATAACATTTTGGATTGCTTTTAACGTAGACATGCTATTGTACAATTTCTGACTGTGCGTGCCAGGTCCTCAATTGTTTCTGCATATGGAGTGGAATAATAAAAAAAACAGAAACCGACTGGCATCTCCTCACTGCCCGACTCCTCACTGCCCAATAATCGGGATTCTCAGACTCCCAGGTACGTGCAAAACTGAATTTAGTGATCCAGGCACGATGTTGTTTGGACCATGTAGTGCTGTAAAATTAACCCCTTCCCCATGAAGTGTCGTGAAATTTACCAAATTTTACTGTGAAATAATTACAGCACATATTAACTATGAAAATAATTTGGATAAATTCCATAGTATACTATACTATACCGAGGGCCATCCCTTTTAGCAGTTGATTCAATTAAGTTTTTATTGTTCACGTAAGCCATTACCATTTAAAATAAAAAAAATACAATTAAAATACTATGCATACATGCACTTTCATGAAACATCCTTTTAGTAGTTGAAAACAGCTTCTGTAAACAGAGCAAACCAAAGTCCATTGCACTCCCCACATATACATGTTAAAATGACACGATCTTACTAATTTGGGCACTTGCAAATGTCTACAAAATTTAATTCACTCACTAGCCTAAAAACAAGTGTTATTACTCAGAACTGAACCCTCCCTAAGTTATGTTGCCAGCTGGTGTTCGATGACCATCCCAGAGCTGCAAGGTAAAATCAAATCTGTAACATTACACAGAATTAGCCAACAACTTTAACACTTTACCTGAAGGAACTTAGTGAAAAAATAAATGAAGTCAACGATCTGCTCGAGGAGTCCTTGTCTGTCCAGCTCCACTTCGAGGCTATGGACAGGTTGCAGTTTTTGGATTAGGGAACAGCAGTGGTGGAGACTCAGTCTACAGAATAAAACAGAATTTGGTTTTGCAGTTGTGCCTTTAACATGCACTGCATTTTATTTCTTTATTTTTATTTTATGTTTTTTTAGCCCAGAGAGGCACACTGAGCTGAATGTGTTTCTGGGAGCATGGAGGTTAAGGGACTTGCTCAGGGTCACACGGTATGCATGTAGAGGTTGTGGGACTCAAACCCAGGTCTGCTGGATGTACCAAGCTCATTCACAGTTCATAGATATAACTTCTAGGCTATACTGCCACCCCAATGTGTTTTACAAAATAAAGCATAAGAGGAAACATTGGGCAGAACACTGGACAAACTCTACAGCACTTTATAGAAGTGCCAAGGGATCTTTAATTACACCTTGAAGAGCTACCAGATATGGGAACAAGCGATCTCAGTTTAATGTCTCCTCCAAAGGACAGCACCACCCTGGTCTAGCACTTCAGTATCAATGTTGGGCAGCCCAAGTGCTAGGGCTGGACTTGAACCTGCAACCATCTAAACTTCCTGGCTTGGAGTGTTTTAAATGGCCGCTGCTTCAATATGAATACAGCAGCATCAACATTCAGCAACATTTGGTTTAACTGTGTGAAGATTCCTAGGCGTATCAGCCTGTGGCATTAATAAATATAGTGGTGTGAAATAAAAAGACTGAAAGTTGATTCACCACAGATGTAATCATCAAGTTGAATGCTGTCCTTGAAACCTTTTGTGCTAAATTGTCTATTCTCAGTGATACAATTTTATGTTTAATGATGAAATGCACTTATCTCTTCATGCGGCTTGCACCTGTGTTCACATTTCTGAGGCACATCCCTCAGAAGCAAGAAAGATGAATATTAAACATGTAATTCCATTTTTATCAGAACTGCATTCCATTTGGGGGGACTTCGTAATAAGGCCTGACTTAAAGCAACGGCTGGGTTTGTTAGTCACCAGGTAGTTCTATTTTCAGCAATAATGTAAATTCTGGGACAAGCGTAATTATACCCAATTTTCTTTTCATTTCCTTTTATTCCTGAATGGAGATATGGGATTGTAAAGGTTTTAAAAGTTTCCATTCCTGTGCCATGCCCAACTTGTGGAAAGTGAAATATTTTGGTGCAGTGCTGTGCTGTTTAACATCAGAAACATGTAGCAGGATCATCGCAATATACCGAACCACCTACATGCCAGGAATAATGCAGGGTACTTTGCCACCTACACCCCCACACAGAAATATAGCCATCCTCTGAGTCGCACTTACAAGGGGTACAGCAGCTAAAGGCAAAAACACCATTTCTGTCATGCGCTGTCCTGCCACATCCGCTATTTTTCTTCATGCCATTATGCCCGTGGTGCTATTCTTTACAGCACTGTTTTCACCGGACACCCACTAAAAAGATAACCCCAGCAGAAGAGATTTCTTAAAATTGCAGGTGGATGTCATCTTTAATTACTTACTTAAATTAGTTCTAAAGGTGTTTTAAAAATACACTAAGAACATTAAAAATACACTGATGATGATGAATCCAAGGATGTCAGAACTACATTTTTGTTAAAAAAAGTTGTATGATGAGAAGTTTGGGTGATTAACAATTATTGCTTCTTAAAGTCTAAACGGGGGATGCTAATCTTTGTTGAATTGAGAGTGTCTGGAGTCATGGATTTGGTGCCCTTGGCAACTGGGAGATTGATGGCACCACAGACAGAAGGACAAAAAGAAACCCCCAGAACATTGGTCAGGACAGTCACTGAAAAAAAGTCTTCTCATGGTTGTACAGACTCAAAGAATGTTATCACACAGACAACAGAAAACAACAAAAAAAGTCCAAAAATTAAAATGTGACCATGGAGGGGGCCGGTCCAGTACAGTGACCAGCTGTATAGCCACCTGGGCTACCAGAGATCCCAGCTGAGGTACTTACTTCTTTCTCACCTGTTTGTATGTGTTCACATGAGATTCCCAGAATCCAAACTGGGGCCAGCTGGGGCACCAAATGTGTCACCGAGGCCGTGCTCTTGGATTCCAGGTTGGGGGTGGAGGTCAGTGTCCACCAAGCATTAGCACATCTCTCTGCTGTGCTGGCCACCACAGAGTAGCACTGGATCAGTGAAAGTGGCCCCTCCCCCACCTTTCTGGTTGGGGCAATGGTACATCTAAAAGAATAAAGATATATTTCCCATATATAGCCCACAAATTTATTTTAAATATACAAAAATTGCCCGCTTTTTGACATATTTTTTATTTTGGTTTTTTATTTTGTTTTTGTTAACCGGGTAAGTGCACTAGCCAACAAGTGACTATTTTCAGGCACGACCCGGGAGGTACAATTACAAAACACCATGATACATAAGGCAGGATACATAAGCATGATAGCAGGAATACATAGGAGAATATACAAAGCAGGATACATTGCAAAGGACGATATACACACAGTGTAGTTAAGTATAGAACCTGGATAAAATACATGTAATCGGTAGTTTAAGAATAAGGGGGATAGGTGCAGAGGACAGGTGTAAAGGTAGAGCAGGAGAGAGAAGGCCAGGAAGGGGTGGGCGAGCAGCAAGAAAGGTGAGGGACAGGAGGAAGGTAAGGTGACTCGTGCGCCATCGTGAAGAATGTTACCAACTGCATCGAGACTTGTGGAAGCAGGACTGCAGGAGACGGAGGTCGTGGGAAGCACAGTGAAGGGTGGGAAGGTCAGGAAAGGGGAAAGTTTGCTGGGCATGGAGCCAAAAGGAAGCGAAAGGAGGGAAGGTCGATGGATGGAATGCACCTGGAAGGAGTGCAGTGACACACAAGAGGGAGGGGGACAGGAGGAATGGCAGTAAAGTGGCATAGGCAGGTTGAGTAGTAACCTATGTCTGAGCCGATGAATCAGGAGATGGAAGGAAGAGAGGAGTCAGTGGGGGCGAAACTGGTGGAAGGCAGGGGAGGCTGGCAGGGGAGGGGCAGAGGGTGAAAGAAGGGTAATACAGGTGAGCGGCCAGTTACGGCATCAGCGGTACAAGGTTACAACCTATGGCCGGGTCTGTGGAGCCGAAAGACGGTAAAAGAGGAAGAGAGGTAAGAGGGGTTGCGGCAAGTTACGGCATTGGCGGTGAAGGGTTACAACGTACGGCCGGGATGGTGGAGCCGAGAGACGGCATGGAGGGGAGTAGAGGTCGGTGAGGGGAGGAGTGAGGCGGTAAGTTACGGCATTAGCGGTAATAGGTTATAACGTGCAGCAGGACGGTGGAACCAGGAGACGGCAAGGAGGGAGAAGAGATCGGGTTAGTGGGGAGTGAGGTGGCAATGAGCAGGAGAAGGGAGGGCAGGAGGAAGGGGGTGGTAATGAAAAGGGGATGACAGGAGAAATGGCCAAGGGGAGGGAAGAGAGAGAGACTTGTAAGGGGTGCATGAAAGAAGGTGAGGGAAGGAATGAAGGTAGGAAAAACAGTACAGGGTGCAGGGCAAGCTAAGTGGCCAGGAGGTAAATGAATAACTTTACAATTGGCATCAGAACATGAAAATTATACAGCATCCACTAACAGTAAACATACTCCAAAAAACAGCCAAGAGGAAAAGCGCAAGTGCATTAAGTACATAACAGGGGAGTGGGAAGAGCAAGTAGTGAGCAGGGGGATCCGATGGGATCAAAACAAACACATTTAAAATATACGAAATAAAAGAAAATATTAGAAATATACAAATAGAATAACATATGTCAGTCCATCTGTTATGGTGTTGTAACTTGATCAAGAGATTCTGGTAAGGTCATAAACCTTTAGTGCAAAGCTGGAGAGGTTTATCACGTCAATCCTGAGATGAGCTTCAACATTGTAACAGATAAATTGTCATAAGTTATTTTTTGTAATATACGGCAACCCATGTAATCAATCTCTACTGTTTCAGTGAGCCCCCAACCCCGACTGTCTCAGAGACCCTCCCCCCACCAA
Source organism: Neoceratodus forsteri (assembly GCA_016271365.2). Taxonomy (NCBI): domain Eukaryota; kingdom Metazoa; phylum Chordata; order Ceratodontiformes; family Ceratodontidae; genus Neoceratodus; species Neoceratodus forsteri. Next base: position 40,468,365 of record CM028134.1, read on the forward strand.
CTGTATCCCCTTCCTACTGCCATAGCCAGGTCACCTCTCCGCTTCACTCACCTCCCAGTGCCAATGAGGGACAAATAAATAAATAAGACACAAACAGCACAACTGTTCTTTCTGTCTGCTGGGGTCCCACTAATCAATCCAGGTCGTGTTAAATTGCTGTTTCTCCTCTTTCAGTTTGCTGTGGGTTTTCAGCCATTAGTGGAGCGCAGCTTTTGAGAAATTCAAAGTTGTAATACTATTACTCTGATTTCAAAATGGTGTTATTACAACTTTCTTATTATGACTTTCTGACTCCACTGTTTCTCTATGGGAAAAATGTTCAACTATATATTACATAACATATATAGACACTATGTGGGCCATATATGAAACATACTAAGAACTGTTTTTTTTATGTTCAGAATGCATTTTCCATATATTGTTTATATATTTGTTTATAAATACTATCTAGACGTTGCTTATTGATCCATCCTTGAAAAAGATTTTTATGAAGTACAAATCTGAGCAGTTTGATAGGGGGTCTAGGTCAAAAGGGTAAGTAAATAATAGTGTAGTCAAAATCCGCACAGGGAACACAGTGGGAGAAATAAAAGCGCTGAGCAAAAACAGCAAGGGTTGAGACAGCACTACAACTGGAGGTGGGTGAATGTCAAGGGGTGGGCAGACTCAGGAATGGTACCGGGAGGTGCACAGTACTAGGAAGGAAGGAAGGCATATTCTACAATTAAACTCCATGCTGCTCGCAAGTCGGGCGGGAGGGAGAAATTCAGGTGAGCGGACATTACAAATACAGAACATCTACAAGGCACGTAACAGGGGCAGGGGAATGAGGTGTATTGGGCAATTTTAGGTGGGGGGGCTTTGTCCCCTGCACCCCCTGTAATTTAAATAAACATCTTCCACAACCGCACACATCTCCACACAATGACAACATTATTAGGGAGGAATACGCAGCAAAAAAAAAAGTAAAACTATAAGGAGTTCTACACTGGGCTCAAACCATGGTCAGGTATCCCACAGCCACTCATAGTTTGTTTTTCTAACCATTATACCACGATGCCAGCACACTGGTATTCCACACGTTCATTGACTTCTACTGCTCAGCATAAGTGAAAACAGTTACAGGTATAGTGCTATAATGTCCACGCTATTAATTACCCATAACTGTTTTCGCTTAAGCTGTTTTCTCTGCATGGTTTTTGGTAGTCCGTGTGAAGTGCAGATGATCGCACAGTAAGGAGATTAATGCTCCGTCTGATTTTACCCAGTAGAAAATGAAACCGAGCAGTTTGCAGTCTTATATTCAAAGCAGCCATGCAAAACATAAACGGATCTTGAAATATAACATTTTGGATTGCTTTTAGCGTAGACATGCTATTGTACAATTTACAACTATGCGTGCCAGGTCCTCAATTGCTTCTGCATATGGAGTGGAATAATAAAAAAATACAGAAACCAACTGGCATCTCCTCACAGCCCAATAATTGGGATTCTCAGACTCCCAGGTACACGTAAAGCTGAATTTAGTGATCCAGGCACAATGTTGTTTGGACTGTGTAGTGCTGTGAAATTAATCCCCTTCCCCGTGAAGTGCCATGAAATTTACCAAATGTTACCATGAAATAATTACAGCCCATATTAACTATGCAAATAATTCAGATAAATTCCATCGCGTACTATACCGAGGGCCTACCCTTTTAGCAGTTGATTCAACTAAGTTTTTTATTCTTCCACGTAAGCCATTACAATTTAAAATAAAAAAAACACAATAAAAATACTATGCATACATGTGCTTTCATGAAACATCCTTTTAGTAGTTGAAAACAGCTTCTGTAAACAAAGCAAACAAAAATCCATTGCATGTTGAATGTTTGGAACTCTAACAAGGGACTTTAAGGATTTGGCCCTGCTTGTTTATTTGCTTTAATGGGCTAAATATTTGTCTGCAAATGTAAGAGGACTGGCTGATTTTATTGTTGTTTGGAATGGATGTTTTGTGCAATTTCCAGGAAAGGTTATCCTGGTCTTATAAGGGGCTAGCAAAGTATTCAGGACCAGAAGACCAATGTTCCCACCAGTCACTTATATACTGAGTAACCCTAAGCAACCCACTTAACCCCTCAGCGGTCTCCCAATTGTAAATTTAGATACATTCTATGACCTTACTGAAAACTAGCGGTTTATAGATCAGATGACAACAATGAAGTTGTATTTTTGTCAGTGACCTTATTTTTATACTTTTTTATTCCTCAGTCCAAACACAAGCAACACTTGCTTTGCCTGCCTTGCTAACACTGCTGAACAGATTGGAGGTGCTGTTGTTTTCTTTGCACCGTGAAACGAACCTGACTGCACCAGAGCTGTAGCACAGAAGGCATCACAGCCAGTGTGGAGGTGCTGCTGTTTACTTTGCACCTTGAAAAGAACCTGACTGCACCACAGCTGCAACCCAGAGGGCAGCACAGCCAGCAGCAGATCTAACCACACTGTGCACACCTGCACAAGTACATGCACTGAAAGGAGCAGCCGGGACCGGCCATGGCAGCCCATGCATCTCCTTGTAACGTGTTGGCTAAAGACATACAAGTGGCTCACTGCACCGTATGTGTTGTTTCAAACAGACCTCTCCACTGTCCCTGATTTTGCATTACAAATTTCCTGTCTCCTTCCTAAATGTGGCATTTTTGCTACTGAAAAGTAAAGATTTGAATTATGAACATATATGCTCCCGTATCTCTACCTACACTTCAGCCTATGACGCCACACCTTATTTTCACCATAGGACTGCCCATGGGACTGCTCACTAGGCTCGATCCATCCCCTTTTCCCAGGTCTCACAGTGTCTCAGCTGCCATACACCACACAAGCTGGTTTACTCACTGGCTGTCTGGTTGTGTTTCTGTGGAGATGGCTGGAATAGGTGCAGCAGGGAGCCTGGTCCAGGCAGGCAACTTGCGTGTCACTGATGGGGAATTTTCTCTCGTCAGCTGGACAAGGTTTCAGTTTTGTTGCTCCACAAGTGAGTGGAGGGGGGGCCATGGGAAGGTGAGGCCTGGTATTAGTCAGTACTGCTTGCTTTGCCTGCCTTGCTAACAGTGTGCCAAACAGCTCGGAGGTGCTGCTGTTTACTTTGCACCTTGATATGAACTTGACAGCACCACAGCTGCAGCCCAGAGGGTGTCGCAGCCAGCAGCAGGTCTGAACACATCTAGTAGCATGGGTTATGCACACTAAATGTATTCCTTATCAGGTCATATCCTGCAGACGTTTTGGCTCTGACCAGAACTTGTTATTATAGTGGATCTCTATGTGTTTGTTCTCTGTGGGGCTTGACACCTTGTCTTGGTACAGAGGCTTATCAATCCATGGGGTTGTTACCTAGAGTCAGTCACTTTCTACTTATTCTCTTCTCATTCTCTAATACAGTATAGAACTGTACCTGTGTTCAAAGGCCACCTGTTTATAAAAATAAATATATTTTTTTATCCTCAGTGCCAAAAGGGTCCTTTTAGCCTGGCTCTGTTGCAGTGCTAATGATCAGTATCTGGCAGGGCACAGAACACTGAGGCTATGTGCCTGTTTGAAAGGTACTGGGGCTCTTTATTGGGGGTATGTACAGGAGAATGAAATCATGCTGCAAAGCGTAGGCAGTGTGCCACTTCTCACTATATCCTGAATGTTAAGAATCTGGCTGACCTTAATAGCAACAGGATGTTTCTTATCATTTCTCGAGCATAGAGGAGGAAAGAATTGATGGGTTTCACAGAGCTTCTTTGATACATCAAATATCTCAAAATGCTTAGAGACTTTTTTTGTTTCTAGGAAAAAAAAGTCCTTGGTATGTATAAGCATAACTGTTGCACAAATTTCCCCCAGATTTTCCGACTGCAGGACCCACTTCCATTTCTTATTACTAGAGACATTTTCATTAAAGGACAGGCACTCCCCCACCCCCCAAAAAAATGATCTGCAATAAAGAAAATCATAAGGGTAGAGGATTCAGCCTGCACAGTACATTAGTGTTAATACCCCCGTGCCATTAGATACTGCTTTTCAACTTTCAAAATCATAAACAAACTGGCTCAGCATTTAAGATTACTGCCTTGCTGCTGCCCTAAATGTCCACTGGCATCAAAGTGATATGTTATATCATCAAAGCGAGACAGTTCAGTCTGCATTACTGTACCTCAGTGGTGCTGTGTAAGTGTCTGTGTATCCTGTGCATGTCTTGGGACTTGATTATCAGAATCTGTGCTTCCCTGGTGTGTAACACACTTTGTAACTCCTTGTGTGTTGCACTTTGTAACCCCCCCCCCATGTATTACAAAGCATAACACACAGGGGACACACTGATTCTGATAGGAAAGATCAATGAAAGGCACAGGATACGTGAAAATTTACACTGGTAACAGTGAGTTACAGTAATACACAGATGTAGCTGTCTTGCTGCTTTGACTTCTTCATCATGATGTTGGTGGAAATCCTAGGGCCACAGCCGAGAAGTAATTTTAATTGCTGAGATGATTTGTTTAGCTTTTAAAAGATGACAAAACAGAATCTTACGATACTGGTGGAAGTAAATGATAACCAATGTGTGCACTCAGTCATGAAGCCAGAAAACAAAGTTGGGGGGGGGGGGACTGCAAATACACTTTCCCAATGCCGTCTTCAGTCTTCTTCATATTCTGCCACAGGGTGCAAAAGCCAGCTTAAATAACTGCCAAAACAGGGAATGGAAACTTCGTGACCCTCCATAGTCTATGCCCAGGTATCTCACTGCCTGGTCACCACTACACTTGATAGCAGCTCTGGAAACACCGCAGCCTGAGGGTCAACAAGCACTATGGGTCTGGACTGCTTTTGGTGGAAGCTGCTGAAATTTGCTATGCTGCAGGGAAGAAAATCATACTCATATTTGGGAACTGAGAGCCTGGGGAAACACATAATATTGCTTGGGACCGGTGAGGACGGTTTGCCACACTTTTCTATTGTTACTTTAATTTTTGCTTATTTGAATTAAGAAGCAGCTTGCAGGATTCCACTTGAGGATTGTTAATTTGATATCCAGAGGGAGTGAAATACTACTGAATTTGCTTTTTACTGTGGATTGCCTGCTGGTGTAGTGACCTAGTATTTTTAAGGATATTTTTGCGAATTTTAGGGTTCTACTGCTGGCTGAGGATTGATTTAATTTTTATTCCTGGGTTCAGTGGAGATGATTGTCGTATTCACCCCAGACAAAGCAGTCTTTCTTCACAGAAAGGCCTGCTTGCTTCACAGGTGTGTCACTTGTCAGTCAATTGTTTTTGGGTGGAGTTCTCCAGAACTGAGCTGTGGTAGAAGCCACACAATTAGAATTCAATCAGATAAGCTTTGACTGCTTTTGGTAGAGTCTGCTGAAATTTTCTATACTGCAGCGAAGAAAATCATACCCATATTTGGGAACTGAGAGCCTGGGAAAATACATAATATTGCTTGGGACCTGTGAGGCCGGTTTGCCACACTTTTCTATTGTTACTTTAATTTTTGCTTATTTGAATTAAGAAGAGGCTTGAAGGATTCCATTTGAGGATTGTTAATTTGATATCCAGAGTGAGTGAAATACTACTGAATTTGCTTTTTACTGTGAATTGCTTACTGGTGTAGTATCCTAGTATTTTTAAGGACATTTTTGCAACTTTTAGGATTGTACTGCTGGCTGAGGATTGATTTAATTTTCATTCCTGGTTTCAGTGGAGAGTGATTGTGAATTAACCCCAGACAAAGAAGTCTGTCTTCACAGAAATTCCCGCTTGCATCACAGGTGTGTCACTTGTCGGTCAATTGTTTTTTGGTGGAGTTCTTCAGAACTGAGCTGTGGTAGAAGCCACACAATTAGAATTCAATCAGATAAGCTTTGACTGCTTTTGGTAGAGGCTGCTGAAATTTGCTATACTGCAGGGAAGAAAATCATACTTATATTTGGAAACTGAGAGCCTGGGAAAATACATAATATTGCTTGGAGCCTGTGAGGATGGTTTTCCACACTTTTCTATTGTTACCTCACACACATACACACACCAATGACCAAACAGTACAGAATGTAGGAACATGCACCTCTCTTTGTCAGCAGACTGGCTTCCTTGGAAATGCTGTCTGCAGCTATTCAGCAGTTTCAGCCCTCTGTCCAGGTCAGTTCAGAAACACAAAGTCACCAAGAAATGAGGTGACTAGGGTGGAGTCTATTTTACAGAAGGTTGTACTGTTTCCTAAATCCCAGAACCAAATGCCGTACAACTAGCAGCAAATTTGAAAACCCTCAAAGAACCACCCTCCTAGATTTGACTACCAGCTGCAGACCAGACCCAATGTTGAATGACTAGTCAGCCACAGCAAATGCTCACCAGCCAGACACTGAACCCTAGCCGAAACCAAACTTCTGAGAAAAGACAACAATTCCTGTCACAGTCCTCCAGTGCCATGGGTAAGCACAGTCACTCCAAGAGCAAAAAGAACAACCAGTAAACAGAGCAGGGAGGGAGCAGAAGGGTTTAATTAGATGCCGGATGGATGGAGGGAGTGGGGCAGGCAGCATGCAGTGGTAGGGAGCAGGAGGGGTTGATTAGATGCTGGGGAAAATGGAGGGAGCGGGCAAAAGCCCTGGGTGACCCTCCCCATGACAGTGAGAGCAGAGTAAGAAGGCAGCAGTGAGAGCAGAAAAGGCTGGACCAGTGAGGGAATGGATCAGTGGGGTGGCAAGGGGGGGACATTAGCCAGGCTGATCTGGATGCAAACAGCTGTTTGCTGGGCAATGACCTGCAGATGAAAGGAAAAAGCCTCCACATGATTGGTGCAGCCTTTTCTTTTCAAGTGCAGACCTCTCAGACAAAACAAGGTCACGATCAGCCTTGCTGATGATTGGTGTGGCATGGTCCAGCCCCTTACAGAGCACTCTGCATAGGACAGACAGTGTCGCACCCACTCAAAAGCAACTCATTTAAAGAAGTTCGCTGTGTGTGCACATAGGGCAAACTTAAAATTGTTATATAAATGGGGGACCTTTTTAAAAAAAAAAATTCCCTCCCCCCGTCAGAGTGTCAGTGCAACACAATACTTAGAGAAAGGTATGCTTTCTACTTTGGTACCTGCCTTGTACTTTGATTGATTTCTATCAGATAAATGCCTGCCATTAAGCACCCTGTTCTTTGGTTTCTTCTTCAGTACAGGGATTATCTCCATATGGTATCACCAAGCCACAGCTCTGGCAGCCGTCCCTCTTTATGACTGTAGTTCTCTTCCATGGACCCTTCAGAGACCCATAGATTCCCAGACAAGAGCATGCTGGGGGAATAAAACACATCTCCCACAGTAGATGCTCATAGAGGAGGAGAAGGATGTGTGCAACCCTTGTTGGACAATTTTATTAATCTATTTTATCCCTTTTGTATCCCTGGATCCCACCCCTTGCCCTTGTGGCCTTTCCAGACTCCTCCTATTTGCTGATTTCAGCTCCCTTTACAGTACCTCTGCCCTGACCATTCATCTGCCCTGCCAATTACACCATAGCTGACCTCCATTATGTCAGACTCCTCTGGGTGGATGTAATGTGGTGGGAAGGTAGCCTTACCATGAGTTGGGGGCCAGTTGGAAGGGATGTCTCTGTGGCACATATGCTCACAACATCACTGGCAACATGCATGTCAATGCCATGTATAACCTGCATGCACAAGTGCATCCCAGAGCTCGGGGTCAGCAGCAGCTAGTCATGCAATCAGTCAGTCAATTAATAAATTTATTGGCCATTGACTCTCACTTTTCACAAGTACAGTTTTAAACATTAAACATATTAATACACAAATACAAACTACAGATGTAAACCATACAAAGTGCAGTTTTTACAAGCGGTCCCAAGCTGAGAAACAAACAGGGATAATGGATAAATCACAGCATTTCAACATACATCCATTCATGAAATGATGAAAAGGGACAAATGAAAACCATCAACCAAAGCATTTATTTTGCAAAAGAGAAGCCTGTGAGTATCCGCATGTCAGGCCTGATAAAGAGCATCAAAGTTGAGTGTCCCAGGTGATCCCTGGGAGGGAAGTTATGGATAAGACGTCAGTCAAGTCTATAGTTATCCAAGAAGCATGTCAGAGTAAAGTACTGACATCATGCAAACAACTATTGCAAAAGCCTATGGGGTTGTGTCTGGTTACCTACGTCTCAGCTAGGATATTTGACAGGGTTGAATCTCCAGAACCTTAGACTTGACAGTGAGAAACCCGATAAAAGCCATAAATGTTTTATTTTCTTACAAAGAGCACATACCATAGATACAAATGTTTAAATCCAGACAGTATCCTATAACACATAAAGACTTGGTACCCAGGGGCACTGATTATCAATCAGTACCAACAGGGTATAACAATATTACTTTGTGTAACTGTCCTTTCCTGATTTGTACAGAACATCTGTATAAGCAAAATGGACCACAGAACTGTTCCTACATGGCTCTTTACCATTTCAGAGATATATCTTTTGCCAGCAGTCTGCTACTGAATGCAGATAAAACAAAAATAATGAGCTTTTTAATTTTTTAATTAATGGGGAAACCATGCAGACTTTAGTATCTATACAACTGAACAGAAGTGTCTAAAAAAGGTCCACAGCTTCAAGTAATGTATATGAGGGTATGGCTAGATCCCTATCTAATAATATGGCAAGTTAGGACAGAGTATGCTCAACCCTAGCTTATTCACTGAGTTTTTTTTTTATACTTTTATCTCGGCTGTGACTTTGGCTCAGCTGGTGCCCACACCCCACACCCCCAGAGGCCAACTGGCCCATGATGCTGGAAAGCGGTGGAGAAGGGCGGGGGGAGATGAGAGACAGGGGAAGCCTCAAGGGGTCAGACAAAGTAGAGCTGGGTGAAAGTAGCAAATTCTACTTTCACAAAATTTTCAAGACATTCTGCAAATTTCACAAAATGTTGTATTCTCTGAAATTCTTTAATTGGTCATAACACGGTCATTCTGGCAGCTAGAAACCCGATATTTGGCATGCTTTCATTTAGGAAGAGGATTAAAAGGGATGCTAAGTTTCATGACATTTGGATGAGGGGTATGTAATTTATAGGGGCTCAAATTCTGGGAATTTATTATTTATGGGAAGATTTCTGTGGCGTTTTAGTATTTTTCGGCCACTAGGACCCTTATCTTCTTCCAAGATCTGCCAGGCCCATCTCTTACTTTTGTGGTGGACACCTTCTGGACCATATGAATAACAGACAGATGCATAAAATAAATGTGGAAGGAATGGAGTTTATTTTTAGACTACAGAGACATCAGCATACAAAAAGGGTCTAACTCAGACTGCAGACCCACAGAGACTGCCTGACCACTGAGAATTCCAGAGATTCCCACCAAGCCCCTCCTAAAATATTAGTAACACACCAACATCTGTTCAGAGCTCTTAAAGGGGTGGCAGTGAGCCTTAAGCCCAATGCTAAAGTGTACTCCACACCACCCCCGGGGCAGTGAATGTGACCACCACTTGAAGAAGCAAACATTACAGAATGCAAGAAAAGTTTTTTTTTTTAAATTGTAAGCAGGGCATGATAGCAGGTAACTGAACAGTAGACCACTGTGATGGGAGGGGAAGGGAAGGATCTGGATCACACTGGTGACCAGTCAGAGGTGTACTAGGGGAAGGGGAACCACCATAGCAACATGAAGCTTATTTAGGGTGTCAAGTTCCACAGTGCAGGGTAGGGGGATTGGGGGAAGGAAGATAGGGAATGAGTATCAGCTGGAGAATACCCAGCACACAAGATATGAATATTGCAATAAACAGCTGCAGAGTAATAAAAATATACATGGACTGTGCATTGAAGAGACATTCCTGCAAGGAAAAAGGTTAATGCCAGCATGCAGTACCATGAGAAACATGTGTACTGGAATGAGGTACCAGCAAACATTTACTGCAGGAACTATTATCAGAGAGAATACCACTAGGAGAAATACTGAGTCTGGTAACACAAAAGTTTGTGACCTTCATTGACTTTTCCAGTCAGTGGAAATAGTGGCATGTGTTCCCTGAACCAGTTGTTGACAGGCTGGAGTTAGGTCATCATAAGCAACCCAAGAGTTCTGTGAGCTGTCAAAGTCACACCACTTGACTCTGTAAGTCCAGGATCCATTTACATATTTATTTCTTAAAATCGTCTCAATCTGGTACACAGGGGTGTGCCCAAGATAGTCCTGAGAAGAGGAAGAAGGCTGAGATGACCCAGGAAGTTCATCTGGCTGACAATCAGGCAAAACAGAATCTGGCTGGAGAGTGTCAGGAGTGTGAGAGGCGGAAGCACCTGGTTGCAGGTTATTGGGAGGAACTTCTGATTCCGACAGGATAGCAGGCTCAAGTGCAGCTTCATTACTGGGTGGACTGGGATCATCTGGAATAGTGTTACTCAAGTACCCATGTTTCAGATGATTGATGTGGACTTTGTTATGTACAAGCTTTCCATCAGACTTGCATCTCAAACAGATGTGAACTAGAGGAAGCTTTTCCACTATGTAGAAAGACCAGTCCTAGGGCAGAGCAGTTTTTTTGTGGAGCCTGAAACTAGGACAGGTCAATACAGGTAGATAATGTCCCCTGCAGAAAATGAAGGCTCTCGAGACTTGGCTGCCGATGTTCGCTGCATGGCAGATTTTCTCCATCCCAATGTGGTGATTGTCATACATCTAGCCAGTTCAAGCTGTTCTAGTACAGGAATGATGAATGAAGAAGCTGACTTTGGAACCTCTAGCAGTGAGAGATCCCTGTCCAAGGGAGTTCTTGGATGGTATCCATGGACCACGAAAAAGGGTGTGTACTCTGTACGTTGATACAAGGGCTGGTATTGTAGGTGAATTGCACAAATGGAACAAAGCAGTCCCAAGTGTTGTGAGTTTCATCCAGGTACTTAGAGAGTGTTTAGAATGGTAGACATCATGCTTTCACTCTGTCCATTGCATTGCAGATGATAACTTGTTGTGTGTGTCTTCTTAATATCGAGAAATTTACACGTTTCTCAAACAATTGTTGAAAGGTACAGTAGTTAGTGCCTCCGTCTGAATGCAGGTACAAGGGGATACCGGTACGACAAATAACAATGTTGAGGAAGGCATTTGCTACTGTAGCAGCTTTAATGTATTTTGGGGGAGTTAGTTCCAAATACTTTGTAAGGTAGCCCACAAAAACAAGAATATATTTGTTGCCAGAGTCCCAGATGTCTGTGCTAACTCTTTGGAAGGGTTCAGTAACTACAGGCATTGGAATGATGTGTGGTTTTGTTGGTTTTGAAGGAGGCTTTCTTTGGGAGCAGAGCTGGCAGAATTTGACAAATTGGACAATGTCCTTGTTCATGTGAGGCCAGAAGAAGTGAAGCCTTGTCTTTTCGAGAGTTATGTGGATTCCCATATGACCTCTGGAAAGTGGAGATGCATGAGCAGAGAGAAGAACTTTGTTGACTAGAGAGGCTGACACAACTAACTATACATGAATTCTGTTCATGTGATGCCATTGTCTTCCTTGGTCCACATGTGAAAAAGTACACTCTCATCGAGGAAGTATTGTAATGTAAGGAGAAGTACATCTTGGCAATGTTGCTTCTGTTGTGGTCAAGTTCCAGACTCTAAGTAAGAGAGTATGTCTGCAAATTGAGGATCTGCTCTTTGTTGCATTTGAACAGTTGCCAGGGAGAGATCAGAAGTAGAGGAGGTTAGAAGCTCTTCAGCTGCATGCAGCAGGTGAGGATTTGTGTTCTTTTCTGATGATGCAAGTGGTAGCAGCAAGGCAAATTGAGGTGTTGTAGGAGTGTCCACAGGAAGCACATCTGTGGCATGGAAGGGAAAATCTTGTAAGTAGGAGTCTTCTTCTGTTAAGGATAATGTGGAGGGATACCGTCTCTGGCTTACACTATCAGCACTGGAGTGAACTCTGCCTGGTCTGTACTGAATTTCAAAGCTGTAGCATTGCAACATGGCAATCCATTGAGCAAACTTGCCTACTGGCTACTTCATTTCAAACAACCATCTGAGGGCTGAATGATCAACTATAGCTTTAAAGGAGGAGTAGTGAATATAACAGTCAAATTTCTTTATGGCAAATACCATGGCTAGACATTCATTTTCTGTGATGCCATAGTTTTGCTCAGCTGAGGAAAGGGAGAGCCTGGCATAGGAAGTAACCCGTTCTGTTCCATCTTGTACCTGACATAGCACAGCGCCCACTGCAAAGGAACTAGCATCTGAGAAGGGTTTTTGAAGGGTTGGTCAAACCTTGGGTAGGCCAGTACTGGAGAGGAGATCATTTTGCCTTTTAAGGTTTCAAAGGCCTCTTGGCACTCAGAAGTCCAGGAATATTCACACCCCTTTTTGGTGAGGGTGTAAAGTGGAGCTGCAATCTGTGCATAGTTACAAATGAACTTTCTGTAGTATCTGGACAAACCTAGAAAGGCTCCAAGGTCCTTGAGAATGTTACATTCTGGATAGTCTCCAACTGCTGAGAGCTTGTCTAGTTCTGGAGAGATGCCTTGAGAACTGACAGTATGTCCCAGGTAATGAATTTGCTGCTGTGAAAAACAACACTTCTCTCGGTGGAGCTTGAGGTTGGCTTGTCGGAGACATTCAAACACTTCCTTGAGGTGTTGAAGGTGTTCTGGAAAAGTTCTGCTAAAAAGGATAACATTATCTAGGTAAACTAAGCAAGATTCCCAAGACAACCCACGTAGTACGGCTTCCATAACATGCTGAAATGTAGCTGGACTGTTCCGAAGTCCCATAGACAGTCAAATTGAAAGAGCCCCAAGTGACAGGGCCAGGCTGTGTATGGAAGAGAAGATGGATCAATGGAGACTTGGTAGAACCTGCTCTGTAGGTCTAGAGTGGTGAAGAAAGCTGGGCCAGCCACACCAAGACTCTCTAAAGCATCCTCTGTTGTGGGTAAAGGATGAGCATCTTGCACCGTGTAAGCACTGAGATGTCTGTAGTCTACCATGAAATGATACCGCTTGTCCTTCTTTACCACTAGCAGGCATGATGCACCCCAGGGACTTGTAGACTACTCAATGATGTCCTGTTCAAGCATGTCTTTGATCATGTTTTCTAGGACTTGTTTCTGTCTTTGCCCCACCTTGTAGGCTCACTGACGGATGGGTTTCTGACTGGGTGGCACCTTGATTGTGTGTTTCAGGATATCACAACATCTGAACTTGTTATCTGGACCAACAAAGACATCTGGGTAACCCTCCAGGAATTTATAAAAGTTGTTCTCTCTCTGTTGGTGACGCTGGGAGTTTAGAATAGGGTAGTCGCATACTGAGGGATAACTCTGGTGACGCTGGAGTGGTTGTGATGGTACTGACTGGACTACAGTTGGTGGAACCAGGCTGAGGTTTTTGCATAAAATAGAGCTGGTCCCTTGTAGACAAGCACATAAACTTTCTAATAGTGGCACCCTTGGAAATGACTACTGGCTCACCTGTGAAGTTGCAGCATTTCTGGAAGACTGTTCCACCATGCACAGCAGACAAGTTGTTCCCTAGGAGAAGACCTGATGAATGCAGAGCAGGAAATCCCATGATGATGCCAACAACACCTTGTGGAAGAGGTTCACCTTGGATCTTGGCAATCAGAACCATCTCAGTCTTAGGAGGCACAGTGACTGAATCTGTAGCTGTGAGTTGCCTCCGAGGGTCTAGCAACTGTTTGATGCAAAGTCTAGGATGGCTTTGTGGGATTTAAGGAAATCCATACCAACAATCACCAGTGGTTGTAGCTCAGGTACTAGGTAGAATTTGACAGTAGCTTGCTGTGGGACAAAGTGTAGCCTGAGATGGACCACGCCTGTGATAGGTACCTGAGCAGCATTTGCTGTGATAATGTACTTTAGGTCAGCTGCGGAGACGTTAGGTAAGTGGCAAACTGCATTGTTGTACAAAATACTAGTGTTGATAACTGAGATTTCTGCTCCAGTGTCAATCAAGGCATGTGTGGACCAATCTCCAATGGTCACGGGGACATAGTTGGCTAAGGGCGGTGATCTAATGATGGGTACTTTGGCCCCTGGAGGCAGGAGGGTGCCAGAGTTCGTAGCTGGAGGATGTTTTTTGCTTGAATTGAGAGAGTCAGAGGGGCAGTCAGTTGAAGTGTTCCACTGCCCAACAGAAGCCCCTAGTGTGTTGGACAGTTCTCATTTCCCTGATCCTGGGAGTAGTTGTGATCATCATGCTGTGCTGATTGTACTGCAGTGGGCATCTTTGGCTCCTGTTATCTTGGCTGTTTTTATTTATTTATTTTTTGAAATGTTTCACCAGGGAGGTACACTGAGCAACAAGTCACTCATCTCCCGGTGTGACCTGGGGGGAAGGGGTATAACTGGAATGAAACATTCAATATTCAAGTTACAAGATCAACATTAGCATACAGTTGTAAGGCAGGTGTTACAAACAGTGTTACAACAGTGTTGAGCATAACATGTAGAAAGAGTGAACAAAAATAAGTGCCAGGTTAATAAATAAACAATTGCTTACATGAACGAAAAGGGGGAAGGGGACAGAAGGGTGAGACAGGGAGGGAGAAGAGTCATGCCCCTTGAAACCCCTTCAGGATGCGAGGAACCCTGCAAGGGGACTGGAGGGACCAGAGGGAAGGTGTTAAGGTGGTGTCCCAGAGAGACCCCTAGAAGATGGTGGAGGAAGGGTATAGATGAGACATACAAGCCCCTTGGGGGGTAAGGAGAGAGACCCATGGAGAGCATGCAGGGTTCTGTGAGAGATCAAGGGAGACCAGTAAGGAGGGGCAAAGGAGAGAAGGGCTAGGGTACTTTAGCTTTCGGAAAACTGCAGCAGTGTGTCCTCTGTGTTCACACCACTGGCAGGTCACAGGCTCTCATGAAGGCAGAGGTGGTGCAGGTGGCTGTCGAGGTGGTTGCAAAGCATTGACAGAAGTAGTCGAAGAAGAAGTGGAGCTCAGGTGTAAACTATTGACAGTCGTGATGAGCTTGTCTATCACAGCTTGTTGCTGCTGGACACATGTTGTGAGTGCAGCTAATTGTGAGGAATGAAGTGCTGGTGCACTAGTGTCCTGGAACATTGAAATGGACTCCTGGGCAAGTCGTGCTGCTTGGATTGTGTCCATCCATGTTATTGGCTTCTTCTGAATGACATAAGCGTGGAGTTGAGGAAGCAGGTCTCAGACAAAAGCAGTGATTTGATCTTTTTCTGTTTTCTGTAGATGTTTGCAGTGTGACTCAGTGTCGACTATGAAGGTTTCCAGAGACTTAGAGGGCTGCATTGTGCATTCCCACAACTGTTGTTCCAGTAACCAAGGGGGATGTGCATGGACAAAATGGTCTCTGAAAGTCGTATATAGAGTAGCAGTATTTCCTTTGACTTGTTCTGGAAGTGCGTTAAACCAGGAAATGGTAGTCCCTCTCAGAAGCAAGCGCAAGGCGTTGGAAGTATGCACAGGATCAGTCCAACCATTGAAAGCAATCCATGCAAGGAATTGCTCGAGCCAGTCAACAGCGACTTCATAAGGCAAGACTGAGAAGGGTACTGGCTGTAGGCTAGTATGGACCGTGGACTGAGGTGGCATAGTTCTAATGTAGGCAAGGTCTGCTTGAAAGGCTTGCACAGCTGGTGCACCTTGGGATGAGAGGGAAGCTCGGATGTCCTGCAGGATGGTTTCTGTGTTGTTGCTCCACTCCAGTGAGGTGGGTGAGGGTGGAACTGCGGATGTGCTCATTCATGAAAAGGGCCCACTCACTTGGGCTCATTTGAAAAAGAGCTCAGTCAGGCTGCCAGCCATGGAGGTGAGTGAAGGGCTGTGCTGGTGGCCCGTGGGTGTACAGGGGGGGTGCGGTTACTAGTACTACTACCTACTACCGGACAGGGAGGGTGGGTCCACTAGACACCAGGGAAATTTTTTTTTGTTTTATTTAATTAACTCAGAGTCATTATTACTGATGTCGGCACTTACAGACAACGGAGGGAGGGGGGATGGGTGTGAATCTCTGGGGGTTCATTCTTCATTTGGCCGGCAATCGCCTAGGAGGGGTGTATTTTTATTTTAAATTATGCGGATGGGGGATGGGTCTGAATCTCAGTTGGGGGGATTCTTCCTATTGTGGGCTGGAGGGTGGGACCACCAGACACCAGGGATGTGGGGTCTTCAGGAGGGGGGAAAACACTTTTTTTTATTTTATTATTTTTTTATATCAAGATGCTTCCCCTGTCTCTCAAATGTGGAATGTTGCCCCCCGGGTGGTAAAATTCCACATTTTGCCTGGGGGGTTGCATTTTGCACTTGTGAAATATTTTGTGTAATGCAGGGGATCACGTAAAATATTTGAATTTCGCACAACGCTAGAGGCTAATAACTCAGTTATCCATAAAGATAGATATCTGAAACTTGGCAGAATTCAAAGTCATTGTTAAAGTTACTGTACCAAATTTGATACAATTTGGACAAATACTTTAGAAATTAGATGGAAATAACTGAAACTACAATTTTAGCAAAATTTCGCAAAATGTTCACAGAACGTTTACAACAATTTTGTCACAAGTGAAACCATAATTTCACCAGAATTCCTGGTAGAAGATACATTTCAACCAGCCCGAGATCTAGCACATGTCATCCCGACAGCAAATTGCTTTATAACCCTGGTGGAGGCACAGATACCTAACTCTGTCGGGGGGCACTAAGTCAGTCGGGGGGAGAGAGAGCAGGATGACTTTGTGGCACTCGGGAGGCAGAGAGGGTGGAAGTCAGCAAGGAGTGTCTTAGTATTATTGTAGGCTCAATGATTAGGCAGGGTAGAGAATGTAGTGGGCAGGGGGAGAGGAGGGGGCTGGTTATGTGCCTTACTGGTGCATTAGCCATTTTGGATATAGATAGGATAAGAAGGAGGATGAAGAAGGGGGTTAGAGCTGGGGATGCTGGTATTCTTGGGTACCAATGATCTGGTGAACCAGCCTGTGGAGGCAGTGAAATGGAGCTTAAAGAAGCTGGGGGACAGATTAAAGGCACGTGCAGCTTCCTTGGCCTTTTCTGAGGTCCTCCCTGTGTGGGATAGGGGGAGTGGGAATGATAGAGTGAAGAAGGAAGAGATCAGGGAGTTTAATGGGTGGTTGAAGGGATGGTATTAGGGGGAGGGGTACCACTTTGTGGGGGACTGGGGGGGCTTCTGGGACAGGAGGCTCTTCAAGGGTGATGGCCTTCACCTAACAAGAAAGGGGACGAATGCACTGGGGCAGAAGTATAACATCCACACTGGTGGAGATGTAAACTGACTCAGGAAGAGGCTGAGGCAAGAGGAACCACTGAGAAGAGAGAGAGAGTGGCGAACCCTGCTAGAGCTTACCCTGAACTGGGGGCTAGTAGCAGTGGGAAGGGAAACAGAAGGGTTGGAGTTCAAATTAGGTTCTGGGAAGAGACCAAGGAAAGGGGGATCAAAGTGCCTACAGTCAACAAGAAAAGCAAGAAATTAATGATGCTAGGGAAAAATAAGGGGGAAGGACCAGTAAAAGCAAGAGGGGGAACAGGAGCAAGATGGAAAGAGGTTTGCCTTGATGCCAGGAGCATGGGAAATAAAATCAGTGAGTTCAGGCACACAATGGTGGCAGACACATAGATATACCTCGTAGCCATTCACAGAGACTTGGGCCACAGAGAATAATGACTGGAACAAGCACAAGGCAGTCAGGAGGGCTAGCATGATGCTGTGGTGCATAACAAGGAGTGGCTCCAGTAGAAAGAGGGAGGTGGTATTGTCTCTGTATAGAAAACTGGTAAGACACCACCTAGAATGCTGTGTCCAGTTCTGGAGACCACATCTCTCAAATGACATAGACAGCATGCAGGCAGTCCAGAAGGGGTCAAATAAAATGGTTCAGAAGCACCCTATATATGTACCCTGGAAGAAAGGAAGGAGAAAGGAGATATGATAGAGACCTTTAAATACCTCACAGGGGGTAAATGATGTGCAGGAGGAAAGTATTTTTTAGAATAAAAATGCTTAAGAACAAGGGGACTATGAAGCTGGAGGGAGGTAGATTCAGAGAGATGTAAGGAAGTACTTCTTCAAAGAAAGAGGGATGGATTCCTGGAAGAGCCTTGCAATGGAAGTGGAGGGGGGACAGTGGTGGGGTTCAAGAATGCATGGGATAGGCATAGGAGAATCTTAGCGGAAAAGAAGGGGGGAGAGGGATAACGAACTGGAGATCAAATAGGGTCTGCAGTGACACTGTAGGTAGGGAGAAATGGGCAGACAGGGAGGGCCAAGTGGTCTTCATCTGCCATCAAACTCTATGTTTCCATGTTTCTATGCACCTGACAGTCCCAAGCTACACCACTTTTAGGTGGGATAGAGGAAAAGATAAAGAAGAATGAGTGGCACTGAGGCAGTGGAGGATGGATCCATCAGAGAGGAAATGGGGAAATAGAATCACTTTGGGTTCAGCTCACTGTGGCCACAGATATTAAACTATAGATGGGGTAGTTTATAGACCTCTAGTACAGGGGTAAGTTAGAGATCAAGATCAAGAGGCAGATGTAGAGAGGAAGGTGCAGGGCCAGCCTTAAGAATAAGCAAGCTAGACAGTTGTCTTGGGCGTAAATTGTAAGCGATACAAAAAAAGTTAGTTTTTTACAACTGTGGGTGGATTGTACAGGAGTATTGCATGTACAAAAGGAGTGATGTCATGTTTTCTGTCTGTGGAACTGACTGAAAGTGTAAATTGTCTCCTCCAGCTTACCCTCCTCCAAGAAATGTTTTCTGCCCTCAAATAAATACGCTTTCATGTTAGTCAATGTTTGCAGGGTACTATTTTCTTTCTTAAATGGGTGGTACAAGAACTGGAACCTGAGTAGTGGGAGGCAGCATTGTTTTTTGGGGAGAAGTAAGATCCAACCCACCTAAATCCAGCCCACCTTTTTTTAATTTATTCATGGGGGAGGGGCATGAGGTGTATGTATTATGTTGAAAGAAGACTCAGTAGTTTGATCTGAACCTAGGAACAGAACACATCTTTGGAGCTCCTGCATTTTGTTAAGGACTAGGAGAAGCTTAAGGATTCAGCTTCCAATGAAAATAGACAGCTTTCAGGTATATCTTAAACATGTATATACTAAAATGGGCACAGTAATTGATAAAAACAGTGTGATGAAGTGTATTTCTCTTTTTAAGTTTGAGAAGTGGCGTTGACTTGCACATGTTAAAAATACCAGCTTCAATTAGCAACTACTTGTAGAAACAAAATGCTGTTTTTTTTTTTCTATTTACTTTTTTTCCTGGCTCAGTTTATATCAGTGAAAAGAAAGACTGGAACAACTAACAGAGCTTCCATCCAACTGGACACACTATTTATCACTCATTTTTCATTTAAAATAACACAAAATGTAGTTTCACATTTTTACCATGAGGGAAGCAAGAACATTCCTGGTGAGTTAATTACTCCTTGGAACCTGTTATTCCAGTTTTTACCACTGTGTTCCTGGGACTTTCTGCATAACAAGTTCCCTTAGGCACCTCACAGCACCTCATTAAGCCATTTGACACCATGATATTTGCAGGACATTGCATAGCAAGAGATAACTTGCAGTTTGTGACTATAGGTGTTTATAACTGAGTGATAATAACCACATTTGCTTCACTTGCAAGTAGGAAGGCATTTGTGTGTGTGTAATTACTGTTTGACTTACTATATGTTACACATAGAATCTGACAAATTCATAACATGCTGTATTGTGATTCAATGAACTGATGAATGGAGATTTTGGTTTCTTTAACAAATTCATCTTTCCTGACCATGGATATACTAAAACAAAAATTTCTCAACAAAATGTTTTTAAATAAATTATCTGGTTTTGGGGGCTGCCACAAGCAGAATGGGCTTCATAGATGGGGGAACTCACAGCAGCATAAAAAAGAAGCATGTTGGCATTAAAAGCTTAGTGGTGTGTATGTAGAGGCACCAGTATGTAAGCATGACTTGGGTAGAGGAAGGGAGTGAGTCTTGATATTTTTAGCATAATGGTTTTCTGAAACTTCAACCTTCAATGGGTTAGACTTTGTAACAATCTGTACAGTATATCACTAAGCCACATGCAGTGGGGTATGGGTAAAACCCACATCACCAGACCCAGGCCAGAGCTGTAAAATCTGGACTGGGCACAGCTTGTGCAAATATTGCTGATCCGGTGGAGCAGCAATAAAAGATAAACTATGCAATACCCTCAATAACACACCTACCCCAGTTTACATTTACCTGATGCCCATTTTTAGGCCTTATATAGTAACATCTTCCTTCAAGAGAACAGCTTGTAATGAAATGTGTTGAATTTACATTGGCATTTGGGCACATGTGCTTTTATATTATATGAATTTTGTGTGTGAACTGTATATCAGTCTCTAAAAAAAAAATTAAACACATCAAATGTCTTCAAAAACTTGTCTCAACATTGTGTTTATATTCCACCTTGTCACAATATACAGTTGTCTCAGCAGTGTTTTCAGTTAGGGTACAGTACCTTTATGTATATGATGGCCTGGTTCTGTTGAGTTGATTACTATAACAGTGCATAGAATAAAATGCAAAACATATAAGTAACTGCAATACAGTTTGTGGCATTATTTTTAATTATACAATGGCAAGGAAAAATGTAAGAAGCTGATTGGCTGCTGACCCATTGAAACAGTGATGTTATTACACAATAACATAACCATAGCTTTGGATTTGGATCATTCCTTGCATTTTCTCTTAAGAAATATTTTTCCACACTAACAAAAACATCCTTTAAAAGGTATTTTTTATTCTGTATATAACAACAAGTCATTGTATAAGTGCAATAAGGCACTCCAGGGCATGTATTATCTTGTAATAGCGTCACTCCTGGGGTGGTGGAAGCACTCGGCTTCGCCTCATGCTTCAACCCATTATTACATGATAACACACATCCTGTCATGCCTTATTGCTTAAATATGACCTTTCTCAATATACTGTACTTTGATTCAGTTAGTGTATATGCAACAGCCTTCATGTGAACACTCTGGGCTTCTCTTTGACTCCTGATGTCTATTTGCTTTAGCTGTTGTATATTGTTTGAACTGCTTTGGTCTTCTTCATGTGGTGCCTGTGTGCCTAAACTATGTAATCTGTTTATCTACTGCTGCTCATGTATCTCCAGTGGATGATTGTTATAATTGTCTGCTCTCCGATCCATTGTTTTTTGACTTGTTAACTGTGCTGTCTTTGTTTTAGTTTCGATGAGGTGCCTTTGTAAATGAGTCTCTGACTCAAAGGTTTGTAAATCTGATATTTTTTAAAATAAGTAAATAGATAAATGTTTATGTTTCAGCCCATGAAACACCCTTATCTAGTTAATGCATTCACAGTCATAGTGGCTCTGACAGGGCTTGTTTCATTGTGTGTTTAGTATGCATGAAAACCATTAGCCTGGACTACCACCTCCAGGACTGGAACACCTGGAACATGTGGGTGTCCAATGAGAGGGGACAGTGGGAAGAGCCAGTCAACTGTAGCCAGCTGATAATCATGTTACACTCGGCAGGCCTGGTGGAGGAACTGAGAACTGCTTTTGCCTGGCTGCCTTCAGTTCACTGTGAGTTCACAGCTCAGCTTGCAGTAATGCTGGACCATCTAGGGAGAGGTGCTCAAGTGAGCGAGAGATGAGAGAAAATAATGAATCTGGGACTAGGATGCCCAACTGTGTTGCTGATATGGTGCACATAGCTTACCTGTCTTGATCTGTGCTAGTGTGCTCTCTGCTGCATTGATTCACAGAAGCATCTTGGCAGACTGAAGAGCTCTGGATGGGGTGTGAAGAGTCAAGCAACTTGGGTGCCAGGGGAACTGATCATTAACAGCTCTGCTGCTGTCAAGAGATCACTTGGAGTAGTTCCCTACTGCTCCAGCTCTTAGACCACAAAAGGTGTGTGTGTGTGTGTGTGTGTGTGTGTGTGTGTGTGTGTGTGCATGTATGTGATGCTGTGCCCACAGTCATCAGTCAGTCACCTAGTGAGGCACTAGAATTTCTAGTGTTGTTGAAAAGAGAGGGACTGACAGCACACCACAGACTGGATCCCTCTGTCCACTGGGACAGGTATAGTGTGGGGGTAGGTACAGTGCAGTCTTCGCCACATGGTGGTGTATTTAGTTTTGATGAAGGGTGAGTGACAGCAGCACTGAAGCTCTTTTTGTATCCTAAGCTCAGGTACAGTGTAGGCTCCCCCATTATATGATAGATTTACTGCTGGTGAAAGGTGACAATGGCAAACTTATTTTTCAACAACAAAGATGTTTTCCTTACAAATTGATGAGATCAGTTTCAAGAGGTTGGGGGGGTTGGGGGTTTTATAACATGTTTTGCCCATGGGGGGATTTTAAGTTCACCTAGGGGAACAGCATACCCTAAGGCCAGCATTGTATGCTGTACTGCCTTTAGGAAAACTGGGATCATGTTTATTTTTTTCAAATTTCTTTATCTGCCACGCCATGGCTGGAACCTCCTTCAGCCATCTCCAGTGCATGATCCCATCCAACCGAGATCCTCCTTGACATGGAACCTCTATCCTCTGGTCCACTCAAGACTCACTTGCTTGGTGGGCCCCCTCAGCTTGCCACCCAAAGCAGGGACACCTTCAGCTTCATGGCAACTCCATGTAAGATCCGGGGGCAGGTTTTGGCAGTGGGCATGGTGGCTAGGAGTAGCATCACCTGCCAACTCAGTGGTATTTTCATTTTTTCTGCTGCCCCTGGCAGGAGTGGACATGCAATGATGTTATGGAGTGTCAGGCATGCTCCCATCAGTGATGCACTAGTGTCCACTATGTCACACAAATCCCTGCATTTGCTAGCTCCCCAGACTCATTGACTCCTGACTGCCACCAGGAGTCACTCTATTTCTGGGTCCCTGTACCCTGCTGTCCCAGAGAAGGTGAGATATTCACCAGACATTTGAATATCCTCCCCCATCTGGACCACTGATGCTCCAAGCTTGTTCCTGAACCTGGTTCATTGGTGCAGCAAGCAGTAGCACCACTGCTGCACCAGCGGGGCAGCCATGAAGTCTAGTCTGAGCCCTGGAATTCCACCCTAAGGCTGATGGGGTGCCAGGCCCCAGAATTCCATCATGAGGCTGACTGGGTGCCAGGCACCAGAATTCCACTCTGAGGCTGATACAGTGCCAGGCCCTGAAATTCCACACTGAGGTTGATGGGGTGCCAGTCTCCAAAATCCCACTTTCCGACTGGTGGGGTACCAGGCCCTGGAATTTCACCACGTGCCTGGCTAGGTTCCAGGCCATGGAATTCCACCATGAGGCTTGTGAGATGCCAGGCCCTGGAATTCCACTCTGAGACTGGTAGGGTGCCAGGCCTAGAATTCCACTGTGAGGCTGGTGGGGTCGCAGACCCTGGAATTCCACCCCACAACTGGGCGGGTGCCAGGTGCTGGAAGTCTACCATGAGGCTGACCAGGTGCCAAGCTCTGGAATTCCACTCTGAGGCTGGTGGGGTGGCAGGCCCTGGAATTCAACCCCAAAGCTGGCCAGGTGCTAGGCACTGGAATTATACCATGAGGTTGGCATGGTGCCAGATATTGTCTGAAGGTGAAGCGCTTGGTTCCCACAATGGGAGGAGGTGGTGGGGCACTTGGCATTCCAGCACCCCCTCCTGGCTGAACAAGGAATTTTTAGGATGTGAGAAACAGTTGCATGCTTTCTCTCCAGGTCAGAGGAAGAGCATAGTCTGGTAACCCCGTTGTCAAGGAGGGAGACAGAAGGGACTGGGGAAAAATCCATGGACAAAAAGAAAATTAAAATTAAAAAATTGGCATGACCAAGCGACTTGCTAACTGACTTTAATTAATAGTACTGACTGGGACTGTTGGAGCATCAGTACCATACAGTTATAATTAAAGCCCAACCTAAAATATTTTTCTAGACAAGTAGGGTACATTTTATTTGATATAGTGCCTCCTCCATGAGACTTGGAGACTTTACAGTGAAACATGTCAATAAAATACAAGATGTAGGATACATTGAATATAAACTGAGCACCACAAAAGTCATCACTTAAAGCAGTGTAACTGGCCAGTATGACAGGGCATTTGGCTGTGTGAGGGGTCGAACCATTTTTTATTTTGGGGGGGGGCTGTGGAGCACCAGTACAGTTCCCTCTGAAGATTGTTCACACATCAGCATTTGAATCCAGCTTTCTTTGGTTTATTCAATGGTACAGCATTTTACAGCTTGGACTGCTTTCTCCTGGGAACAGAAAGATATGCAAAGCAAACACTCTATTTAAATAGGACCAGTGGGGCAAGGAAAATTGATCAGTCCAAATTCATCTTCAAGTCACAAATTCCCTCTTAGGGACACTCTAGGGAATCAGCCTTCCTGGCTGTCTCACTAAACCAATGAAAATAACACAGACTGTGAGCACTGGGAACGTACTTAAGTGGGGGCACAAGGGCACCAAAACATCACTTATCCTATCCATTCTGCCAGATTCCTAATCTTCCTGCAGACCGGGGGGGGGGACAATTTCCCCTATATTTCCATGATGTCTTGTCAGATGGTGCCTGAACAGTCACCAGAAACCTGGTTCACTCTCACATCCCACTCTGCTGTTTCTGGGGCACCAGGCTGGGTGACTGTAAGCAGGCAAAGGATTGGTAACTGGTGTGCATAATACTGAGAACACTGGGAACACAGATACCAAATGCAAACAAGTTTCAAAATTAATACTTTTTTCATTTATGCTGTCTCTATAAATAGTCTCTCTCACATGTGCAGGCAAATACTGTATATACCAGCAGAGTATTTCTTCCTAATAATTGGAAAGGCTTTGCCTGGAGTTCGGTGGCCAAGCAGCTAGCCACTCAGCCTCATTGTGAAGCATTTTTTTCTTTGCAGCTGAAGGCTCTGTCAGTCTGTCCTCTGATCTGGTTGGGCCTACCTGGCTGGCTGGGGCCTGGGTCCTCCTCCCCCCTTCCCCACCTCGCTGCTCCTGCTTGCCACTGTGTTTGTTTTCCTGCTTCTGGTTTGTATTTTGCCTTCAGCTATGTGTGCTTTTGTTTTGTTCCCTGTTTTCTGTGTTTGTGTGTCTTTGGTTTTGCTTTTTTTTTGGGTGGGGGGGCTTTGTTTCTAAGCTCCTAGCATACTGCTACTCTGAGCTCATACTACTTGCATTCAGTTACTCACAACTGCAGCCACTGCTACTGTTTACTCTAATTATTATTGTACCCAGTGCTTGTGTTTTTCACACTGTTGCTCATCACTCTCAAACTACTGCAATGCAACTGCAATCATTATGTGTGTATTTCAGCTCAGCCATAGCTGCTCCATGTTGCATATTCAATTGTTTTCACCTGACGCAGGTTTACTCTGACCCTAGCTGTGCTGCTTATTCATGCTGTTATTCTACTTGCAGCTTCATTGCACTGTCTGGCTATACCTGCTTTCAGAGCATTGTGTCTCCATGTTTTATTGCAGTTTTACAACTCCGTTTACTCCACACAGCTGTTGCTTCTATATTTATTCAACATGTTCTACTCTGGGGTCAGCCAAAAAGCTCCCGCTGAGGCTGTTAACCTAGCTTTAATATCTGCATGTGGTTCTTGGCCATCCATCACTTCCTAGTTTGTCCTATGGTGGGGACTGGGAAGTGTCTGGGGATTCGTGGCCCCATGTGGCTACTTATTTCTGTTCTAAATCCTGCCTTCACCGCCGAAAATCCTCAGAGTATTTGTCACCCTGATTTGGCTTTTAAATGCTGGCTGGCTTGCTCCACTATTCAGTGCTCTTTCATTGCTACTACGCTATGCAGACCTACGTACAGGTCTGCTTATTACTACTCTGTTTACTGACCTATGTACAGGTTCACGCTTGCTTATGTACTCATTGCTTACGCAACTCATTGCTTCATGCCTACTGCCATCCCTCAGCTTCAGCCTCTAGGATTCTGCTGCACTCAATTCTACATTCGACCTGCAAGATCTCAGCTCTCACTGCTCATTATGATCTCAGCACACCAGTGCTCAATCAGCTCACCAGCTTCAGCTGTTAATCTATTTCTGGGGCATGCTAGACAATCTCTATTGGTGCAGGGTTCCTGCAGCCGATGGTCTCACTTTGCATTTAGTCTGCATCATTGAGCGTGTCCAACTTGGGGCGGGATCCTTCTCACCTGGCCCATAGCTGGGAATGTCCTCGCCCTGGGCTTGGCTTTAGCTGCCTGCTATGTGACAACAGCTCCTGGTGTAGAATTTAAGACTAGCAGTGAACGGTGTTTACTACGATCTCCTTTGGCTCTAGTGTTCCACTATAACGGTTGTCCATTGGCATTAGTGGATTCCCTAGCAAGGCACCTTCACTGCATTCTCCCTACGACTACCTCTGGTTCACCTGGTTTGATTTTAGGGCAGGTAGGCCAGATGAGTGCCTCTGCAGTCGTTGTTCTCCTCCTCCACCTTGGTTGCAAGTATAGTTGCAGAATTTTCTCACAGCCTTCCACGGTGGTCCCACTTGAGGGTTCGAATGAGAACCTTCCTCCAAATTGGAATATTTCCCACTTCCCTTTAATTGGGTTTTCCAAATTGCAGCTGCAGAGCCATCACTAAATAAACTATCCAAGCCTGGAGGGAAGGTGACCTAGGCCTTGGATCCCCAGAGATTTCCTCCTCATAGGGTTTTTTTTCTCTCCTCCATTGCCTCAGGTCATAACATGTAGTTAGCACAGTTGTTTCCCCTAGTTTTTTTAGGTAGGTTCCGCTGTTAGATGGAGGTGGAGGGTGTCTCTGCCATTCCCTGTCTCCTTAGAGGATCCCCTCATTCTCAATGCAAACCTATTTCATGCTACGCATCCTGGGCATTTCATTACATTATCAAAGTGTATATGCTTCTCTACTACTATGTTCCAGTTACTGCCCCTACGTTACAGTTACTGCCCCTACGTCACAGTTACTGCTTGCTCATATGCTTCATGTCACCTCATTCTTTTAGGATGCTTGTACTACATTTCTTTTGGGGATTCCAAAGGTAACTTTAGCCACATGAATCGTCCCATGGCACAGCTAGGAGTAGAACCCTCTCCAAGGGTTCCTTGCCTTTCATACCTCTACAGGGTGGTAATTCCTCTGGAATAGAGAGTGTGAATGGCCAAAACCGAAGTAACACAGTTGCTCAAGCATAACACTATACTGGCTGCGTAAGACTGAATAAAATAAAAGACTCAAACTTACTTTTTTAGGTCAGCCATTCCTGCCCAGTTTGATACACTAGTTATAGTTCCTTTAGGTTTTTGTAATTTTTCTGTCCTAGTCTTTCTCTGGCAGAACTTTTTTGACACTCTTTTCTTTTCCAGCATTTAGTGATTCTTTCCTCAAGCCTTTTATAGTAACAGGACTGTTCACTTCAGACAGCTACAGACTGCACCCATCCCCCAGGTTATACGGATTCTAGGTCAGGTGACAGATTCATTACCTTTCCTGGACCCGTCTGGCTGTACTTTGGCCTTACTGAGAATCTACTGTAGCTGATTCTGCACTCCACCTCTTGCCACTCTGGGTACTGTGCACCCCCATGTAGAGATGTTGTGAAATAACCTTCACCGGCAAAGATGGTGTGAAGTGGGCAACTTTGCACTACATGAAACTTCATGTACTGTTGTTTCCCAGCCCACCTCACACTTTGCCTGGCAGTTTTCTTTTAAAATAAATAAACAAACAAACAAACATATAAATAAATAACAGTACTAGAGAAAACCTTCCTCCACCTTGTTGTACCCTTTCCATCCTCCTCCCCAGACCCAAAGGTTAAAAATAAACCCCTCTGTCCTGAACACTTGCAGCAACACAATCCCACCCTCCTCCTCAACTCTGGCAAAGTTAAGTGTAATTAGTTATCCATCCCCCCACCCTTAGATGCAATCCAATCCCACCCTCCTCTCCTCAGCCAAACCTCTTATATCTAGTTTACCCCATCCCCCAGCCTTGAGGCTCTTAGTTCAACCCTCCCCATGCCATCCTGAAAAGATAATAAATGGATGAGAAGCAGTGTAGTGGAGTAGAGCATCTGGCACTGAACCTTCTCTCAACACCCTGGCTGGCTGCCGTCTGCATAAATGAATGCACGTCCACTTATAGTAATCAACTGTGGGCAAGCAGGGGGATTGCAGCAACAGAGAGATAAGAGGCAGAGGTTCCATTGTCAGAAAAGGGGCCCCAACAGGCAACCAAAGGGAAGAAAAATCGACTGGTAAAAAAGAAAAACACACATGCCAGTGTATCTGGTGAGGCTGAGGTATACATTATAGGTACTTACAGCTGGGTATGTCATTTCTTGCAGCCAGCTATAGACACTCACAGTAGTTCCCAGTTTTATATTTTGTCACTGTGCTAATATATCTAATAATGAACTGACTCGTTCCAACAGAGCTATTAAAAAATGGGCCCTTGTTTTGCTACCCTTGCTTCTAGCCAGTCAACCCAATTCTGGTCCTTTCTTAGGTAAGCATGATGTAGACAATGTGACCTCCAAATAGCGATGTTGTAAATTTTTAATTTGCCAGTGAAGTTGGCTCAAATCTACTATATTCACATTCGTGAAACAATTTTCAAATTACGAGGCTGAGCTGCCGACTTTGCCAGTGGATTTTTTTAAATTTAAAAAACCTCTCCCCACCCACTGTGCTGTGAAACTAGCCTGTCCCCCCACCCAAAAATGCATATGCAATTATTGTATACCTCCAACTGGCATGCTCGTCTCCCCCTCAAACATCATGCTGTTGCGACTGAAGTTAAGTACTACCTTCCCCCCACCCACATGCCTAATACACTTCACCCACCTCCCACCCCAAGTCCACTGTCTTTTGTAGGAACACTCAAACTCCGCACCCAACCCCCTATCACTCAGACCCCACCCAACCCCCTCTGGTCCCTACCACCCTCCTCCCCTCACCAGCACCAACAAAATCAGTAATAAAAATGGTCCCATGATGTACAGCACCTGCTCTGTTCAATGGCAACTCTGTTTGCTAATGGTGCAAATGAATGAATAGTGACATCTTTTCTCCTAGTAAAACCTGATTGGTTTAATCTTTCAACAGGTCAGGTTTTACTAAGAGAAAAGACATCACCATTCATTCATGAAAGCCATTATGAGATGGGAGTTGGCAATGAACAAAGCAGATGCTCTGCACTGGGGACCACTTTCGTTATTGATAGGTGTTGGTGAGGGGAAGAAGATGGTGGTGACTCAGAGGGTGTTAAGTGTATAAGTGTTCTAAAAGACAGAGGGAGTTGGGTGGAGGGAGTGTATTTGATGCATGGGTAGAGGAAGGGATTAACTTTTCAATGAGCAGTTGCATGATGTTCGCTGGGGTGGGGGGGAGGATGCCAGCGGTTAGAGAGGGTGGTATCCTCAATTTGTACCCACAATTCACCTTATTATTCATCAGGGGCTGGATTTGCAGAGACTCTGAAATCCCCACAGCTACAGGAAGAAACTGGCAAAAGAGGGTCGCCACTTGCAGAGACGCAGATTTCCCACAGCTGAGATATTCACAAAGTGGGAACCAGTTTACGACCAGCTCCTCGATATACAACAGCTTGCAGGTGGTTTCTCTCTGCAGTTGCACCAAATGGTGCACCTAGTGGAACCAGGTGTACCATCTTTCACAGCAGTGTGGACTGAAAATATGGAAGTCCACAGGTGTGGGGATTTCAGTCTGCACAGGCCACTGAAGAGTGGGACTTAGCCCAGGGAGGGCTGAAAATCCAGACCCAGGTGAACTGACCTTTCACCTTGCAAATTTGGCCAATCTGCCTGATGAATAACAATACGAATAGCAGTCCCCAGCTCTGCAAATGTGACAAATTCTGCAGATTTTTTCATGGAGTAAATTTCAGTAACTCCGCACATCTCTGCCCCCAGACATGCTTTATCCATTGTTCACATAAGCATTAGAAGTTTACCAAAATTAAATGAACTCAGTACATGGGTATTGGGGAATGATTTTGATCTGGTCACAGTATCTGAGATATGGTTTTCAAACAGAATATCCAATTCAGAAATTGTGATTTGAAACAGTTGCTTGTTAAGATTAGACAGGCTAAGAAAATGTGGGGGTGGGGTCCTAATCTATTACAAGTTTTGTTTTTCTGTGGTGGCTGATGATTTCACTAATAAGTACTCATCCCATGACTTACTTTCTGTTGTGTTTTGTTTTGGGGGTGCAAGCACCTATCGTTAGCCACATTTTTACATTCCTCTGGGTTATTCTGAAGATGGACTTGCTTTATTGTCAGAGTTCAGGCAGTCCAAACGTGACAAGAAAAAAATCCTTCTCCTGGGAGATGCCAATATTAATTGGAATGAGATGTTGAGACCATCCTGAGGTTTGAACCTTAGCTCATTGCCTCCACAGGAGCTCTCTGAAGTTGCACCACTTGTCTCCTGTGTATTGTTAATAGCAAATCCTGGGCCTTTCTAAGCAAAATCAAGCTATAGTCAGCATGCCACAAACAAATCCTAATAGCTCAAGAATCGTAAGTGCTAGACACAAAGTATGAGTGGCAAAGTTATTTAGCACAACATTACCTTCCCAGTGGTGGTGTGCAAATAATAATATGTCATTTCGGGTTTTTTTCTATGCTGGTTGAAACAGCAAAAACATTTATTTTCACTAAACAGGCAACATAAGCCATACACACCATACCATAAACAAATAAAGAATAACTCCTAAAGTGTACATGATATACACAGAATATCAGTGGCAAAGTTATTCAGCACAAAATTACCTTTCCAATGGTGCTATGCAGTCAAATATATATTGTATTCTGTTACATTATATATTAAAATATATAAGTGACTTCTCCAGATGTTGCCAGGGCACACAGGAAGTCAGCAGCTGACTTCTGTAGGCATCCTCAGGACACACCAGTGTATTTTACTTACATCTACAGGCGTTGGCTAGGAGATGGTGAGTTAAGCAAGTGATTTCCTCAGCTACCAGACTAAATTCCAAGGCTGGCACTGAGTCTCTAATAGACTGGTTAGTCAACCCACCAAGCCCTTCCTTTACCTGATAGCTTTAGTGATCATTCTCTGGTTATTTGCTATTGCAGTGCTTTCAGGCCTCCTTCCCCTCATCTACATGTAACCTCCAAATCCCTTTGTAATCTGAACATTAATGAATTCAGGAATGCTATGTTACAGATTGACTGGTCTTCTTTGCATGCCATCCCCTTGGTAGGTTTGATGCTCGATTATACTATATAGTATGTGAATTTAACAGGGTTAGTAAGCACTTTGCCCCATCCATCATTGACGTACTAAAAACAAAAGTCAGGAATGGATCACCCTTTGTTTGGTACAAATGATACAGGAGATAGACAGGGCCCGGAAGGCTTTTAGGAAACAAAGTACAAATCAACATTGCTTGAATATAAAAAAAAACAAGGAATAAATGTAAACAATTAGTTAGAAAGACAAAAACAGAATGCTATTTAACCTCCCAATTTTAAAACTGGCAACAGGTAAATTGGCAAATACTAAACAAAATAATGGGAAAAACCAGTTCCACAGCAAATTGCTTTTGACCACAGAACAAGGTCGCCTTACAAATCCAATTGAAATTGCCACAGAGCTCAATACCACTTTTTGTGGCACCACAAAATTTGCTCCGTTGGTTGCTCTATCAGATCTTGAGCAGACTGGAACAAATAAAATAATAATATAATAATAATAATAATAAGCTTTATTTCTATGGCACCTTTCAAAAACCAAGGCACCTTACAGAGTCTAAAAACACATCAGACATTTCAAATCTTAAAATATATAAAACAACTGATACAGTCAGGCGAGTAGAGTCAATCGCCAAACTCTTGAATCCATAAATATGTTTTCAGAGCCTTTTTAAATCCCTCCATGGCCATGCAATCCCGTAACTGATGGGGTAGAGACTTCCGGAGGATAGGGGCCACATGTATAAATGCACGGGCCCCAGAAGATTTCAAACACACCCTTGGGATCTCTAGCAACCCCTTGTCAGCTGACCAGAGTGATCGCCCAGGGCAGTAAGGGACCAGTAGCTCTTTCAGGTAGTCCTGGCCAAGTCCATGTAAGGCTTTAAAAGTCAGAAGACCAACTTTAAAGGTGATACGCCACTGTACTGGCAGCCAGTGCAGTCCACGCAGCACCGGCGAAATATGACTGGACCAGGAGGTACCAGTCAAAAGCTGGTCTGCTGCATTCTGCACCAGCTGCAGGTGGTGAATTTCCACCCCAGAAAGCCCTAGGTAAAGGGAATTGCAATAGTCCAAGCGTGAGGACACAAATGCATGGACCAGCGTAGGAAGATCGCTGGACAGAACAAGGTGCCTAATCCTGGAGATATTCCTCAGATGGTAAAATGAGGACTTGATGATGACAGACACCTGCGAATGCAGAGTCAGCCCTTCATCAAAGATTACCTCCAGGTTACGCACCTATTCAGAGGTCCGGGGTGAACCAACCTCTGGCCCCCCTATCTGATGTGTTGGATCCACAACCAGCACCTGTCTTTTCTGAGTTCAACTTCAGCCAACTCGAATCCATCCACTCCTGGATTTCTTTGAGGCAGTAATTAAAGACCAAAACAGCTCCATCCTGGTTGGGTGCAAAAGAAAGGTGGAACTGGGTATCATCAGCATAGCAGTGAAATCTCAGCCCATACCTTCTTACAGTGTCTCTGAGGGGCAGCATATACACTTCAAACAACATAAGGGACAATACTGAGCCCTGAGGAACCCCACAAGACAGAGAAACTGGGTCCGAGGAATAAACCCCGGAAACCACTCTCTGCATTCTTCCAGTGAGGTAAGATGTAAACCACTTGAGGACTACACCTGATAGTTCACAGATGAACCTCAGGTGCTCAAGCAGAACCCCATGGTCCACAGTGTCAAGAGATGATGAGAGATCTAGAAGAACCAGGATGGAAAGGTTCTTTCAGTCCCTAGCCATCAGGAGATCATTGAGCACCCGAACCAGCACTGTCTCAGTACTGTGCCTTTTTTGAAAACTGGACTGGAGGGGTTAATAGATATCATGGATGGTCAAATGGTTCTCCAGCTGTACGACCACTACCTTCTCAATCATCTTCCCTAAAAAGGGAAGGTTAGAGATTGGTCTGTAGTTTGCATGGCAGTCGGGGTTCAAAGAAGCTTTCTTCAAGAAGGGTGTTACCACTGCCTCCTTCAGGAAGCTAGGAAACTCACCTGTTTCCAAGGAGCACCATACTATCCGTGCTAGGACCGGACCAATGGAATCAATACAACCCAAGATCAGGGAAGTTGGTCCAGGATCCAAATTACAGCATGTAGGGTGCAAACCCTGGACAATCTGCATGACGTTCATGAACTCCGGTTGTTCAAAGGTACTCCAGGAAAGCTGAGGAGCAGCGGCCATGCACTGATCCAGAGCAACACCCTTAGAGTGTGCTGGTTGGAGCACCACCCTAATGTCGGCCACCTTAGTTGCAAAGAATCGAGCAAGTTCATCGCACTCTGTTTGCGAAAAGGCCTTTTGAACTTGTAGGCAGGCTGGGTTGCACAGTCTGTCTACAGTGTAAAAGAGCTGAGCTGGTCGATTCTGAGCAGCCGCAATCTCCCCAGACAGGAACTCTGTTTTCTTATGGGTGATTGCAGATTGATAGGCTTGATAATGCTCCATCAATCTAAAGTCATCAGCATCAAGGGAGGATCTCCACCAGCAATGCTCTAACCTTCGCCCTAGTTGCCGCATCTCCCTCAAGGTCCCATCAAACCATGGGGACCGAGGGAGAAACGGTGAACATGGACAGGAGCAACGACATCCAAGGCCACCGAGATAGCCATATTATAGGCTACCACAATGGCTTCTGGGTCACTGTTTGCCACTGGAAGGGTCGATAGGTCAAGCATCGCCTCCAGGCCTTCAGAGCTAACATCTCGTAAATGGTGGTACCTGACCATCTCCACAGGGGTAGGCCTGCGAAGGGGGGCGCTAAAACTAAACCCCACAGTGTAGTGATTGGACCATCCAACTGGTTCCACCCCCAAATCCGAGGCTCCGATCCCCAGGAGAAAGACTAAGTCAAGGGACTGAACATGTTTATGGGTAGCAGTGGTAACTATCTGTGTGAGGCCCAGAGATGACATCAGCTGGAGGAAGTGTTGTCCAAACTGTGAGAATTCATCATTGACCCAGGCATTGAAGTCACTCAGAACTATCAGTCTGGGTGACTCAAATGCCATGTCGATGACAAAGTCCGCCACTTCCTGAAGGAACTGCTTCTCATCTCTGGGCGGACGGTAGATGAGGGCGATCCTACAACCTACACCTGCTACCATGGTACACTCAAATGACTCAGTCTCCTCAACTGGTACAATCGTGAGGTTGAGTTTGGTCTTAAAACAGACTGCAACCCCCCCACCCCTGCGATCCAATCTTGGTGGTGAATCACCGAGTAGCTGGCTGGAATTAAAGCCTCCAAAATGGGGCCAGAATTCTCATCCAGCCAGGTCTCAGTGATGCAAGCCAGGTCCACCATTTCTACAAGATCTGCAATAATTGCAGTCTTGTTTTTAATGGACCTGGCATTGCATAACACAGCCCGAGTCGGATGAACCTTCAGGGCTGCCCGAGCCTCCTGCCCACCAATATTGGTGGTGCCCTTGGGTATGTAAACCAGACACGGTGAACTACATTCTAGATTCCATTTCACCCCAGGGTGTCTCCTGGATCTCATGACCCCGATGTGGTGGCCCCTCTCATTCATCCTCCACTGTTCGCAACCCCCCAACCCCTCCTCCTCTTACGAGCAATACCCAGCTCCCTACAGAGCTGGTAAGTTGTAAACTGCAATGGGGAAGGAATAAAAGGACGGAGGGCATGGAGAGCAGAGAGTGAATAGCGCACAACCATGGGGGCAGGCTTCTGACTCATTCTAACAGTCAGATTATCAGGCAACTCACACTTAGCTAACCCACAAACTAATAAAACTAAGAACCAAAACAAGATAACGTAAAAACCCAACAAAATATGAACCCACAACACTTATTTAAGCAAATAAATAACCCAAAAACTCCTAAGCTCTACCATAAAATAAATAACCCTCAGTTGACCCTCCCCAAACAAAAATGCTAAATTCTAAAATATAAACAGTTCAATATCTTAGGTAGGAATTGATTTTCAATCACAGATGAATAATAGAACACTGATAAAATAAAATTCAGATAAAAAAAACTAACAAGTATAGATAACAAATGTCTTCAGATAAAAATCTTCAGCTCCCCGGGCCCTCTCACTGCCTCGGGGGCTTAACAACACACAGATACTGTCACTGTCTGCTAGAAAATAATACAGAGAATATAAATGTTTCCAGTCCCCAGGCCCTCTCATGCCCTGGGGAACCAGCAAAAGATACAGGCAGTCTCACTGCCTGTCAAATAATAAGTCAAGCAGGATAAAAAAAGTTGAAGTCTGACCATGTGCTGATAGGCAAAGAAACTTAAACAAGTATTTTCAGTTTGCAGTCCATAATGACATGGTAGCTTAATCCCCCAGCCTATCTCTCACATAAGCAGGACAAATTCATATCAAACAACATAAAAGAAGTTAAAACACTCTCAATGCTGTTGAATCTTCAGGGGATGCGGTGCTTCAGATGCTAGTTTAAGTTTCGATCATTAACTGTAGATGAACTTAAAAACTAGAATGGGACTGGACAATATTGCTCTGAAACTTTTCTTTGGTTACTGATGTACTGGTTAATCCTCCGTGCACTTTGTACAACCATTCACTGGCTACTGGCAAGGTCCCAAGACTGTGGAAGCAAGCAACCATGCCTCTATTTGTAAATCAGGAGAGGAAACCCCTGCCCAAAAACTGCTGACCAATATCCTTACATGCCTCACTGTCCAAGGTCCTTGACAGGATTATTTTTGACCAATTAAAAAAGTTCTTGGATACTGGCAATTTGCTAACACCTTGCCACCATGGTTTTTGAGATAATCACAGCACTCTCACAGCTGTGCTTAGAGTCACTAATGATCTTTACCGGGTTTTGGACAATGGGGACACAATTGGTGCCCTCTTCCTGGATCTTTCCAAGGCATTTGAGCTGGTGCACTGCAGTCACCTGCTTGCTAGACTTCAGGACCTTGATCTGTCTGTATCTGCAGTATCCTGGTTCCAGAATTACTGAAATGAAAGATCTCAGTCAGTCTCTTTAATTCCTTTTCTTCTCATCTCATCAAAATCCTTACCAGAGCACCCTAGGGATCAATCCTCTGATCAATGGCTCTGAATCCTGTATTATCATGCACGCAGATGAAATTGCTTTGTATAGAAGGGTATCTAATGTCAGTGACAGAACCAGATATTTGCAGCCTGACTTTGAATTGCTACAAAAAAATGGTTATTAAAGATGGCCTTTTGTTGAATGTTGATAAAACCAAGTATATGTACTTTGAAACAAAACAAAAATGCAAAGCTCCCTCCCCCCCCCCGACTTAATTAAGATTTGAGTGGCACCTTTGTTGAGTGGGTGGAAAGTTTCTACTATCTTGTTTTTTCTATAGACCAGTCTCCCCCCCGCCTGTATTCAAAAGGTTTACACCAGAAGTTTATTGCAGGAATAACTCCATTGAGCAAGCTCACTCACACGGAGGTCCTGAGGACATGTAACAGTTAATTATACAGACAAGGCAAATTATATACAACCAGTCAAATTCCAAGGATAAAGTATATGATACATATAAAAAAAACAAAAAACTGGCACAACCCGTTTGCAACAGAGCAAATGACCAGTTGTGTCCATATGCAATATTCAGCCATTTGTACTGTGCCCGGTCAGACACGCTGGCACCTGAGCACAGACATAATGCATTTAGCACAGAAAAATGGGACGGCGATGTAAATATTCAGCACAGTGTGATAGTCAATGTTTTTTTCTCTAAGTTAGGGGCAGTTAGCATGACTTAGCACAGCACAAATTAAGGGCTATAAAAAGCAGGTCTTAACCCAGAGAAAACCTCAGAGGCTGGGAAAAGTACTGCATCACACACAATGGCACACATTTTGTACCTAATACAGGCTGTCATGGAGGATGAGGAACAGGCAAATGCCACCCCCCCCAGGCCCTTGCGTAGGCCCCAGAGGTGCTATGCTGCAAACAGACAGCACCGTGCATGAGTCACATTCGAAGTCCTTAGTGACAAACAAATTGCAGTCCAGTATCAGCTCAACAGGGCCATGCTCATGCAGCAATGTGAGCTGCTGCATGACCAGCTCCAGACAGACACCCACTGCAACCATGCAGTGTCCATAGAGCTCAAGGTGGCAGCAGCACTGTGCTTTCTGGCCACTAGAACATTCCAGATAACAGTAGAAGATATAACCAGTATCACATAGTCTGCTACCTTGAGCCTGTTGGACCAATTCATAGATACCCTGCTGGCCCATGCTGTGGAACTCATTGTGACCTGTAGCGTATACAGCTTGCAGCTGTTTGCATAAAATGAACTGTTGCAGTCTTGCAGTGTTACAGACTTTGTTCTGTGGAAGCTCCAGGATGGACAACTTCCATGCCTTTATTACCATTTGGGGGATGAAGGGCATCCCCCCCCCGTTTTCTATTTTTCTACTAAACTTTTATAGGGCATCCCAGTTCAGTGGGAGCTTGTCTCTGTGTTGTAATTCAGGATAGGTGAGGGGCTCTGATATTCACTCCTTTGTTTACTCAGGGAAGACACCGATATACCCACCTTGCCTTTTCATGGCATACTCTTATTTTAATCCTCCCTCCTACCCACATGAAGAGGTTTTCTTTCTTGACCCATGGATATCTTCCCCACTTTGGTAAGGCATTGCTACTGTCCTCCCCATGATATAGCCAGGGAGAGCCCTCCCCCCATATTCTCACAGCCTGTGGGTCCGTGTTTTCCTTTTTCCCTTTATAACAGACTGGTAGAATTCACCATGCCCTCTCAGCAGATGAGCACCTTTACCAGTGTCCCACATTGTGTGATTTCCTGGCTGCACCTTCGAGGGAAGTGGCACCGTAGTGAACCAGTTTTTTTTTTTAGGTTTTGACTTAGTGCCCTTACACACCCGAGTCTGCAACATACTGTGATGTCTGCTTACCTCTCCATACTCTGACAGGACCTCCACTGTTACTATGCCTTCAGGAAACCATGGCAAACCTTGGTCAACTGTTCTGGACCTGTTCTTATCCCAATATTCCCTATGACAACTACTCTTAGGTTTACTCAGCTGTTTATTATTATGGAGTTTTTCATGTTTAACTGTTGGTTTGTTAATATTAGTGGTGTCAGTTGCCTCAGATCTCAGTGTATGCCTACTTCCCTGCACACATGGTCCTCACTAGTCTCCTTCTGCCCCAGCCTACCTAGGATACTACCACCTTGAAGGACAGGGAAGTCTGAACCATGGGACACCAACTCAAACTAGCTGTCATCACCTCTGAGCACATATAGGTTGATCCTCTCCCTGGATCATGGGTGATGAGATCTGCCACTCCTGGAATGTCTGTGGATTGAACTCCCCAGTCATGCATAAACAACTTTTAACTCACCTTAAGCACCTCAAAACTACAGTTGTCTTCCTTCAGGGAACAACACTCCTTGACCAAGACCACTCTTGCCTCAAATCAGACCGGGTGGGTCAGGTCTTGCATACCACAGCCCCCACTAAAAAAACATGGTGTCACCATCCTCCTCCATATATTCCTTCCCTGGACTGTCTTGGAACTACACAGAGATCCACAGGGTCAATGGCTCCTAGCTTTATTGGCACCTCAGATGGTCCCATACTTATGGGTACCATATATGACCAAAACGATGATACAGATTTTTTCCATCACTTCACACAACATATTGTGGACCTCCTCACCCCTACTACCACCTCCTCATAGGCAAGGACTTCAACCTAGTGCTGGACCCCCAACTCAAAAGAAGCCACTACAAGGCTGAACCACATATTAACGGCTCCCAAACAGCTGTCCTTTTCATGTTGGACCATGAACTAGCAGACATTTCGCCTCTCTTTCACTACAGGATCACAATTATGATTGTCATTCAACATTTTGTAATACCTACTGTTGCCTTGACCTCTGGCTGATCTCCCTCCAAACTACACAAGCCGTTATTAGTTCTACCATCATGCCCCTCATTATTTCGGACCATACACCTGTCCACCTTCACGTTGTATGGGATGCTGTTACTCCTACATCTCCAGCCTAGAGACTTAATTCCTTACTGCTCCATTATCCTGAATTCTTACCATGGATTGGGGCAGAAACCACCTCTTTCCTGCAACTCAATCAGCCCAAGGATACCTCGGTGGGGACTCCCGTGGAGGCCTGGAAATCCACGATGTAGGGGAAAATAACCTGCTTTGCAGCACACTGCATGTGCCAAAGGGAGTTAGAGTTCCAATGCTTGGGGAGGGACCTTAATATCAAATAATCCTGTTATAAGGCCCTTCTGCACCCTGACCCAAACTCGGCTTTGCACTCTGACATCTTAAGGCTTAGGATGGAAATTATATAGCTGCTCTTCCAGAGGGTAGAAATTGACATCCTACACCTCAAGCACAAATATTGGGAGGGTGGAAGGGGAGAGGAGAAAGTCAGTAAAGTCTTAGCCTATCGACATTGTAAGCAACAAATGATGACACACATTGCTGTCCTCAAGAACCTAACAGGAACAATCCAAACCTCCCCCAAGCCCATCAGCTCCATCATGCAACAAGTATATGCCACTCGATACTTGTTATCCTGTCCACCTGATCCCCAAAACATCCAACATTTTCTATTGTCTTGTGAGGTTGATGGGAATAGATGGACACTCAGAAGTCAGGTTTGGCAAATCAAAATAAATATTTATTTACATACAGCAAAATAAGCAGACTGGATACGACAAAATAAAAGAAAACAAAAGTAACTAAGGAAAATCACAGTTAACTTCACTGTTTGCTAATAACTGAAGCTCTATAAAATAGCTAGAGTCACTCAGGTGGGGTGAAAATCCCACCTGGACTATAAGGACTGAAGGTAGCTGCAGCCCTTATTATCTGGGTCAGCACAGTACTGATCCCAATACGATTCTGATATGTGCTTTAGGTTGGACTCTTTTTATACCTAGAGTCAACCATGTGACCACATCAGGCTCCACCCACTTACAGAAATACAGCCTATTTCTTTTAAACTACCTTATTATTTATATCCAAATGCTATAAATAAAACAGAACTCAGATATCTTTTGACTGGGTGGTAGTGTTCATAATAACACTTTCTCTAAACAAAATAGGTTGTCAGTTTCAGGTGCAGGCTCCTCCCACAGAGCAATCCAGTGTATAAAAGGTGGAAAGACATGGCTGGCCAGTGCTTAGTAGGACACTGGAAGACTCTTGGGCAGGAACCTACAAACAGGAACCTCAAGGTAGACTACTTATAACTTTATACAGTTTCATATCACCTTTCTAGTTTCATATCACCTTTTTAGTATGTGAACAACAGGTTGTAATACCTCTACTGTTTACTTTTATTCAGTGCAGGCCTTCTAGGCCCAAGAATGTTGTTGTAGGTCCAAACAGGATGCATTTTCTGGCCTCCCTTTATTTATTTTCACTTTTTATGTTATCTCACGCTTGCGCGCTAGACAACATATTGCAGTAGTATCAGATTTGGAGGTGCGGTCACTGTGGGCAAATGCAGGGCACATATCAGTAGGTGCGTCCCTCATTCCCCAATAAGCCAGCATGCATATGCAGACACCAGCAATACCTAAAGTGGCCATCACATCTAACAAAACTGCTGCTGCAATGAGAAGCAAGCTCGTCATGCAGCGGCACAATAACACGCCTCCCGATGTGCCTTTACTGAAGTTTTTTCCTAAACATGGCAGCACTGACCACTGCCGACGACTTCAGGAGCACCCAATTCCCCTGTTAGCATACCCTGACCCACTTCATTTGCCAATGGGGGAGTCCACTCCCCATCAGCATAATGTCCCCCCCTTCCATTTCACGTGGGTGCTGAGGGGGGCCCAGTCCCCCTTGGCATCATGCACCCCCTTCTCTCTTTCTTTGCTGATGGGGGGCCCATCCCTGTCAGCTTCAGTCTCCCCTTCCCAGTTCACTTTGCTGATAGGAGCAGTACGCTCATTGTATGCATAATGTCCCCCCCATTTGTTGTGTGCCAAGGGGGGTGCCCAATCCCCCTCTGCTCTTGCCCCCTTCAGTATGTGCTGACAGGGATGCCCAATCCCCCATCAGCTACAGTCCCCCCAACACACTCAGGTGGCACTCTGGGAGCACACCCCTGTGTGCCAAATTCCCTGAAAAACAAAAACCCTCCCACAATGTTTTTTTTTTTTTTTTTTTTACTCCTGTAAAGTAGAAAATGGTCACTCACTGTCTACGGCTTCTTCTCCCAACCCGCGCCCACCCTCTGCATACCCTGCCTCCCCACACACCACCATCACCCCATACTTACCTCTGGCACCCAAAGCGATGATCTTCGGTGGACCAGGAACACATCTGCACTCTTCAAAGCCAACCGCGAACTGAGGAAATGCCGGTAAGCTGTATAATGGCATAAATAGGGTTTTTCCATCTTTGGTACGTATCTCGGCATTTTGGGGAATTTTGGCACCCAATTTTCAACATGGGGTTATTGGGACCCCTCCCCATGTATTCAGTCACTGCCATGGTGTTATTCAGTCCCAAAAGGTGATTTCATGGTCACTGAACAGAATCACCTTTCGGGATCAGTTAACAAAACAACAGTGCCACTGTCCATGAGGTGGGCTCTCAAAAAGTCTATAATGCAAATTTGGTTAAAAAAATCTTAAAAAAATTACTGTTTTATGAGCGTGCATTGCGCAGTTTCCACAAATGCTCATAACTTCGTGAATTTATAATATTTTCACTCCAGATTTTCAACATTTCCATTTTTCCACGCCTCCTTATAAACAGTACAGCTGTCATTTTACAAATCCTAGCTGAAATGTGTTTTCGCACGTCTGATTCAGAATAGCACAGTCGCTGTGGGAAATCAGTTTTAGGGACAGATTAAGAAAATGACAGTGACACTGTTCATTAGCAGAGATCCTGAAATGCCTATGTTGAAAATTTAGTGACAAAAGTCCATAAAATGACTGTTGCAAGCATGTGCTGTGCAGTTTCCATGCACCCTTGTAACTTCACGAATTTGCAATATTTTCATGCCAGATTTTTAACACTGGCATTTTTTAACACCTCCTTTTGAACAGTACAGCTGTCATTTTTCACATCCTGCCTGAAATGTGTTTTCGCACCTGTGGCACAGAATGGCATGGTCGCTGTGGGAAATCAACTTTTGGGACAGATTAACAAAATCACAGTGCCCCTGTTCATGAGGGGAGGTCCCAAAATACCTATGTTAAAAATGTGGTTAACAAAATCCGAAAAATAATTGGGCTACGGATGTGCTTTCCGCAGTTTCTATGTATGCTCATGACTTCACCAATTTTACATATTTTCACTCCAGATTTTCAACGTTGGCATTTTTTACACCTCATGAACAATACAGTTGTAATTTTTCACATCCTGCCCAAAATGTGTTTCTATTCCTGTAGCGCCAAATGGTGCAGTCACTGTGCAAAATCACCTTTTGGCTAACAAACGGATAGTGCCACTTTTCATGAGGTGGGGTCACAAAAAGCCCATGTTGATAATTTGGAGTGAAAATACCAACACATGCCTATGGTGTTAGCGTTTCCAACTATAACGCCCCACCCTGTACAGACTGACAGGCGTCGGGGTGTGACTTGGGATCATCAGTTGTAATGCTCACGTCATTTCACCCCCACCCTGCAGCCAGTGACAGGCATTGAGGTGTGCCTTGGAGTATTCTGCCCTAAAGTTCACCCCATTCTTCTATACTGCACCCATCTCAGCATATTTCCTTATGGAATGGGGTAAGTATAAGGCCCAAAGACCCCAAAGCACACCACGACACATGTCAGTGTCTACAGGGTAGGGTGAGGTAAAATGGCATGAGCATTACGGCTAACGACCCAAAGGCACACCCCAACACCTGTCAGCCTCTGCAGGCTGGGGGTGGGGGTGGCGTCAGTTCAGTACTCCACTGCCATTCCTATTATGCATGTATAACTCCTGCACTTCCAATGCCAGCGAGACAACATTCGGCATTGACAAATGCTTGTGCATCCTGGTATACAAAAAAACTTAAGTAAAACACAAAGGGGAAGGTTTTGTCTCTATACAGAGAGGTACAGCAGTGGACACCTTTTGGTATTTTCAGTTTCTGGCTGAAATATGAGTCTGTGGTCGAATTGTTCTCTCCGCTGTATTTTCACTTGGTTTCTTTACTTTACAATAAATACAAGGTCAGTGAGAAACCAACAAACTGGAGCATAGTCTTTTCTAACCAGGACATAAATGTTTGTTTCAAAGGTCCTAATTCACTGCAAAGGGAGAAAATAATATATTTTATACATTTCTCACTTCATCTCTTCTTAGCACCTTATAGGAAGCATAGCTTTAACTGAAGGTATGTCTTTCCTAAGCGTAAATATAACAGCTCTTCCAGGCTAAAAACAAAACAAAGTGCTCCCTTTTCCATGATGCATTCCAAGGCAAGGGGGGGGATACTGAGGAGACCTGAAACAAAGGGATAGTAAGGCAAGTACATGTACAGGTGGCCTGACTGCAAATGATGAAATACAGTGGTTAGAAAAAGGGTATATGAAGGAGAAGAGAAGAGACACTGCTGCAGCAGACTTTAGGGAAGAAAAAAGGGTCTCTCAGGATGCAAGGCACACTGTGACACCCCTATGCAGCTGCCTACACTCACGCAGGTCTATACTGCAGCCTTAGACGCACCCCTGTATGTGGTGGAGATCTCAAAACCCATCTCATCCCTCAACTCCAGTAAATCCCCTGGAGTGGATAGTTATACCACAGAATTCTTCAAACCTCTGGCTCCTTTAATATGTCCAGTCCTTTGTGAGGTCTACAAAGAGGCTGAACACCTTGGAACCCTTCCTCCCACTATGCGAAATGTAGTAATAACAGTGTTGTTGAAAAAGGGAAGGACTCTACTTTCCCATTGAACTACCACCATATATCTCTCAGTAACATCAAGAAGAAGATATACACCAAAGCCCTAGCCAACAGGCTGGAGACCCTTTTGCTCCTACTTGTCCACCCCGTTCAGGTGGCTTTATCAAAAGCCAGTTAAGCTCAGACCATTTGCATTCCTTAGTTGATTTTATCCATGCCACTAAATCCTCATCTACCCCAGCAGCGGCAGTGGCCATTGACTTTAAGAAAGCTTTTGATTCGATTAAATTGGAAATATATCTCACCTCATCTTAGTCCACATCTGCCTGGACCCCCATTTTCGTTCATAGATTCAAGTTGTACACTCTTCCCCATCAACTAGGATCCTCACCAACTCCCTCCTCTCATCCCCTTTCCCTTAACTAAAAGCATGAG
Organism: Neoceratodus forsteri; assembly: GCA_016271365.2. Taxonomy (NCBI): domain Eukaryota; kingdom Metazoa; phylum Chordata; order Ceratodontiformes; family Ceratodontidae; genus Neoceratodus; species Neoceratodus forsteri. Next base: position 40,512,965 of record CM028134.1, read on the forward strand.
GCAGAGATGCTCTTTCTCATACCTGCTTTTTGTCCTGGCAATAGAGCCTTTAGCAACCACAATCTGCCAACATCCACAGTTTAAAGTGATCTTTCTTGGCAAGAAGGAGTGTGCTACTATGTTATATGTAGATGACCTGCTGGTCATTTTGGGGGGATGCATCCAACTCTGTGCAATGTTTGCTGATCCTCCTCTCCCATTTCACTACCCTTTCTGGTTTCCAGGTGAACCAATCAAAAACAGAAGTCCTCCCCTAAACCAACATTAGCAGTCAGCCCTTTTTTCAGAGCTCTTGGTTTCCACCGGTCACCTCAGTCCATCATGTACTTAGGCATACAGGTCACCTCAGACCTCACTAAGATGTGTGACACCAATCTATCCCCACTACATATGGAACTCAAAACAGACTGGGATCGATGGAAAGCATTGTGACTCTCACTGCTCGGTAAGATAGCGGCTGTTAAAATGATCTCCTCCCCCTCATATACTGTATGTCCTCTCACATCTTCCCTTGAAAATACCTCCCAAATGGCTGTCCCTTCTAGATACACACCTGTGTCACTTCTTATGGGAAGGTGCCTAACCCAAATACAGCCGAGCCAAACTAAGGAGGCACTGGTCAAAGGGGGTCTGGGGCCTCCCCTGGATCATGGGCAACCGATGTGCCATCAGGTCAGCACAGACGTTACCGTGGTTCCACACCACATTCATACTGAAAGACATTTAATTGGCCGGAAAGCTCTCACCAACCCAATCTACTGCTCCCTTCCCACTCATTTAAAATCTTATCCTGTGATCAAGACCTCAGTTTCATGTTGGCTTAAAATGAACAAATGGCTGAGTACTGATCCCAAACCCCTGGAATATGCCCTGTTGTTGGTTAATCCTGTAATTTGCATAGCCAAGACACACCCCTCTTGGACCTCTTGCAAACTAAGGGCATCTGGTATGGCAGTGATATATTGGTTGCAAACAGAAGTATAGTAGCCACCTTTAAGGAGCTGCAAAGCACATGGGGTATCATCAGATCTGATTTATGGTGCTTTCTGCAGATTCACAGCTCAGCACAGCATTTATCAAAATCTGTTGCACCTGCACTGCCACCCCTTCCAATAGGGAAGTGTCTTATGTACAGAAAAGGCCTTTGCAGTCATACCTACCAAAATATTAGGAACCAAATCCCTAACCAATCCCCTGTCGCAAAAGCTAAGTGGGAGCCTAGGTTCTCAACGGCCATATTGGAGGAGGAATGGGACTGCTGCTGGTCTTTTTGTCACAAGACCTTCAGCGATACCGGCAGCAACCTCATTTAAAATAAAATTCTCAACTCCTGGTATAGGACACCAGCAGTTTTATATCCTCTGATGTTCGTAGCGGATGATACCTGCTGGAGATAGCTCCACCAGGGTAGAACTTTCTCCATGTTTTATGGTCTTGAACAAGGTACAATCATTTTGGGAATAAGGAGACCAACTAGCCCCTACAGTTTGGGGCTGACCTATACCACAGTTCATTCTGCTTTACTTGCTGGGCCTTACTTCTGTTGTACTACATATTGACCCTTTTCGTCACTGCCGCCTGGCACTTCTCAGTATGCAAACCAAGAGACTGATACTGTGTAAATGGCATGCCACATCTCTATCCACTTACTCAGAATTACCAGCTAGTCTGATTCAGATGGCTACCCTAGACTGGTTAACTCACTTGGCTAAAAATGCCCTTACTAGGTTTGCTAGCTGCTGGTGACCCTTCTTACAGTATCTTACCCCTAGAACATGTGTAGAATAATGGGTATGCAGAGACCCTATCTCTCCGTTATGATGGACCAAGTCTTCTTTAACAGGGCTGACATGCACTGGAGAACTTGATACTTTCTCTGGCACTGACACCTCTTCAAGTTTTGTTGTTTCTTGTTTGTTTTATTGTGCATAGTTTTATATGAACTCAGTTTTGTGTTTTGCTGCACTTTAATCTTGCACTGTCCGACATGGTGGCGCAGCTGACCTGTTCATATTTCAGTAGTATACTAGCTACAGGCTTAGTGCTCCTTTTTATGCTGATTGAGGATTCCATCTGCAGGTCACCACATTTTCTTTCGTTGCTTTATGCTTATATTCTGCACCATTGCATGGTTTGCATTTGTGTGTTGAATACAAAATGTTTCAATAAAAAGATTAATTGTAAAAACATAAATAGAGAATAATGCATATGTACATGTGTGATATGCAGTCTTTTTACACACCCAAGGTGTGTGATAATATATATATATATATACCTCGAGAGCAAAGCTTGAGAGATTTATATAGTGTCAAACACTGAGGGTGTGTAAAAGAACTGCAGATCACACACCTTCATATATGTTATTTTTTATAATAACCGGTGCTAAGTAAGTAAACAAAGCTCAGATTCTTCGCATTACGTGCTTCCTGCATTGCTGATTCGACCTCTGTATGGGTTCCATGGCATGCTGGTTGTTATGACAACAAGATGAAGATTCAATGGCTTCTCCATTGTTTAAAGTTTAAAAAAAATTGAGAACATTTTCCGAGTCAGTAAGTACCTTCGCATGGTACACACAACCTGGACCTGGCATGAGACAGTAAAAGCCGTATCAAGTTGCAGGTTGATATGACTTTTTATGGGTCTCAAAAATGGGTTGATATTGGGGTTTACCAGTTATTATAATAATTCTGTAATGCACACCTGTCATGGCTTATTACTTACATCTCAGTCTGGGGACAAGGGAACAAATCTATGGTTCCCATAAACCCACACAACAATATCCAAAGGCAAACAAATAGGTACATTTTGCACAGTTTTGCTTTTCTGTTAACAAATGTCACTCAGCACTAATGGTGTTCACAACCACTTCAAAAAGGAAAGGAAAAATAATTTGCATATTTTATACAGTAATGGTTAGAAATGGAGCATTCAGATTGGCTGACATCAGGCAGGCTAAAAAGGCTTGTTTTTTTTTCCTTTTGTTCTGTTCTGTTTCTCTTTCTTGATTACCAGGAATGGAGGGCTAAACAATGCTACATATTTTCAGTCTTGTACCAGTGCCAGGGGGATACAGATGCAAACCAACAGAAATAAATTGCCTCCCTCAGTTACCACTCTTGTTCCATCAAACTGTATTGCAATAAATAATATGTTGAATGACTGTTGTTACTTTACCATTCCCTTTAAGAAGGCCTCAGCAGGTCAAATAGACCTTGCTTGTTTTGCACCCACATTGCATAATATGCCAAATTCTGCTACAGGCTGTAATTCCTTTAATGTTCTAAAATTTTCATTGCACAAAAATTGTTACCTTTCCAAGCACAATGAAGAGGGAGAAAAAGAGGGCCTTGATAAAGAGCCATGCAGAAATCAACATTCCAGTGTCTGAAAATCTAAAAGAGACTTTTGAATAACTGTTCTAAGCTTTCTCCCATTTAAGTAGTTTTTGAACCACACAAGAACACCCCATAAATAATAAAAACAAGACAAACAGTATAGCAGATGCACATAATCCATACACGTCATATTCCATGGTAACAGCAATACTGAGGACATCAGGTTAACAGAATCCATACATTTTAGAGTAGGGACCCAGCCAATTTGTGGTCCACTGTGACATTTGGTGGCTGGGCTGACGATTCATTTCAGAACTCTGAACTGAAGACTAAGATACCCCCACTCCCCTTTGGGATAAAATAAGTGAGTAGCCTTTTCAGACAGAAAGTAAATTGTAATAGTTAAATGATTTGCCATGGGGTTGGGCATGTGTTGAGTTCTGTGCTTTAACTGATTGTGCCATTACCAGTTGCACATCTAATGAGGAAAGTGATTAAAGGTTTGTGAAAGAGCAAGGACTGAGCTGTTAATTCTGGGTTAGTTTAATGTTTAGGAGCTGTATGGCAGTCTCCATTAGCTAGCTCCCCCACAAATCACCAGTACATTGTTGGGGACTTCACCTTACTTAAAAGGAGCCAACTCAGCCAGTTACATTTTAGAATAAGGACCTGGCTGATGGGCAGTCCACCATGACGTTTATTGGCTGGGCTGATGATTCATATCAGTGCTCAAAACTGAACACTAAGTGACCACCAATCCCCTTTGGGATACAATAGGTTAGTAGCCATTTAAGGCAATGATTTGTCATGGGGGGTGCACTAGGTTTTCTGTCTGAACAAAATTCATGGCCTGATGGACCTGGCTTGTGAATATCACCAAGGCAGTCTCTGTATTATGAAATGGTTGGTAGCCATGCTGCACTGTGGTCAGCAAGTCATATTCTGTAATAAAGTCAGAACTTTGGTGAAAAACAATGCACTTGCAAAGTTTAAACAATAGGGCTAAAAGGGATATTGGTCTGTAATTTGATACTGGTGATTTTTGGATCAGATTTGTGGACCGGCCAAACTGTTGCTTTTCCCAGACTGAGGGATATGTGTTAGAACAGAGTGAATGATTGAGCAATTTTGTTACTGGCCTCCGTAGCAGTTTTTAAGAGCAGAGAGAGAGAGAGCGACTAAATCACTCGCTCGAGGTCATAAAGCAATAGACTAGACAGAGAGTGTACCTACTAGATTATAACATTTACTACACAGGAATTTATAAAAATGTTATGTAGACAACCCCATTTAGGCAGATAGATGGCATAGGAAGCGACAAGAGAGTGAATAAGTGAAAGAAACTGTAGCTATCCTAATGGAGTAAGAATGATTAAATTTGAGGACACGGAGTTGGAATTATGTGGTATTTTTGGTTTAGTATGGGCAATGTTGGTTTGATATGGACACTGTTGGTTTGATATGGACACTGTTGGTTTGATATGGGCACTGTACTATTTTATACTCCTTGCTGATGTTATACTTTGTATAGATTATTATGTCTTAATGTATCTTGATCTCTTTTAATGTTTTATTGATGACATTGGATATTCATGAAAATTGATACTTTCTGTCCATAGGCTTTCCTGTGAAATAAATTAGACTGATTTTTTTCACATTTTTTTTTTTTAATTTTTATTTTTTTATTTATTTATTCTAGGATTACAAGTACCTTTGAGCCAAGGCTCTTTTACAAAGGTTCCACGTCAGAAATAACAAACAACAAGGAAGCAACAGTGAAATAACAGCAAACAGTTCATGTACAACAGTGCTATTGAAAGGGGTCAATTATAGGAAGAGTAAGGTGTAGAGGAGGAGGAGAAGTGCAGGTAGTTAACAGAGGCAGCTATAGTAAAATGGTGAACACAGCTAGGACGCATGTGCCCACAAGGAATGGTAGGGCTGAGGCCCAGGGGTGGCAGAGAAACAGGGATGAGGAGAGGGGGAGGATGAAGATGCAGCCAGAGGCATTTGTTGAAAAATAAATGGGACGGATTGATAGAAGAGAAAAAGGGGCAGGGTGAGGGGGAATAAGTGCTATAATGGGGCAAGGAGAGACTAATGAGGTGGTATGAAGACCTAAGATTTGAAGTGGTGCCTCAGGAGTTGGGGGGGAAAGGGGACTTGGGGGGGCTGGGGTTAAGCAGTATATAAGTTAGGATTAAGCTGTGTAGGTCATCAGCTAGGAGAGGCAGTCACAGGAGCTAGATGCAATGAGATGGGCCTGGAGCCTGGTTTTGAACAGACCTAGTGTTGAGGCAGAGGAGATGGTGTGGCTGAGACCATTCATCCATAGAGGAGCCTTATAGGTGAAGGAGCGTTGGCCCTGTGTAGTTCGACAGTGAGAAACTTGTAGAATCTGGGTTGTCGAACTCCTGGTGTTCTGTCGGTTGGTGTTTTGATGTAACAAGGCAGTAACACTGGGGGGGGTGTGAGGCCAAGGTTGATTTTTCCCACCATAGCACATGTGAGATACTTTATACGGTTGGAGAGTTGGAGCCATCCGGATTGTTCATAAATGGCACAGGTGTGGGTGAGTCGGTGGGCACCAGTTGTGAGTCGGCATGCTTTCTTAAGTGTAGTTGTTACACGTCGGAGGGTGGACGTCATGGTGGAGCCATAGATAATGAGGCCATAATCATAACTGACACCACAGAGCTCAGGACAGCAATCTTCAGGGCCTCTGGGGTGAGGTGCTGCCTGTGGTTGTAGAGTAATCCAAGGCATGTGTTGGCAGCTTTAGCCACGCTATCAATGTGAGCCGTATAGGAGAGATTGGGGTCAAGCAGAATCCCTAAGTATCTGAATGAGTAAACTTGTTCGAGGACAGTCCACTGCTTGGTGGAGATGGCAAGGGGGTGTTGCTTGTAACAGTTATGTGAACTGCAGAATAGCAATGACTTGGTTTTCTTGTGATTGAGGACTAGTTTATAATTGGAGAACCATGTTTCAACAGCACTGAATCCGAGTTGGAGGCTGTGTTGTAGTGGTGAAAGATCCTTGAGCGTAGAAAAGATAACAGCATCATCTGCATACAGGACGATTTGTTCTGAGCAGGATTATGGTAGGGAGTTTAAAAAGAGGCTGGAAAGGAGATGGCCCAGTATGGACCCCTGAGGGACTCCAGAGCGGACAGGCTAAAGACATACTAAGATTGTTTAGGACTCCAAGAAGTTTCAATGTATGCATTATAGACAAAAAGTTATCAGTCAAGCTGTCTTAAAACCATCAGTGCACACTGTATGATGTGTAAAACTTAGCTGGACCTATCTCCCAGCTATACTCTCCAGCTAGATATCATGCCTCATAAACTTCAAAAACTTCTAGTGTATTGAGAGGACTTTATAAATGATAATTAAATATAAATTGACAGTGTTAGTGTCAAATAAAAAACTCTTGTCGAGGATCTTGTCTATAATGCATACATTGAAACTTCTTTGAGTCCTAAACAATCTTAGTATGTCTTTAATCTGGGTGGGGGTTGTTTTTCAATATTCACATTCTTATACACACTGGGACACTCATAGCTTGATTTAAGAGTCATCTGCTCCAGCAGTGTTATCCTATGTCAATTTAATTTGTATACAGTAGGATTCTTTGTATGTGTTTTGCACAAAGCACCTTTGACCCCTATGACCCTCCCAGCTGAAGGTAATATGGTACTACAGTATTAAACTTCTCTGACATCATCATCTGTATTTTTTAAATGAGTATTTTAAACCAATGGGGATTTTTTCTGTTTTTTTCTGCATGATCTAGCTGTTAAAAGTATTGTTTTTTCTAAATAACTGCCATTAGGCTTCTGAAGAAGGACTGGCTGGTCTGAACGCTAGAGAACTTGATTCTGGTTGTTACATCTATGTAGATCCATTAAAAGGTATCAAATCATTTGCTTCTGGATCTGATCGAGAGGTTGAAGAAGACAGCTCCAGTAAGAAGACCTTTAACAAGGGAACTATGCACTGCACCGGTAAATTCAAGCAGGGCAGTGGTGGTACTATATCCTTTTCTAAAACTGTGCTGTTGTGTGCACAGAGTATTATATTTGTCCAACTAATCAGTGAGCTGGTCCACAAAAATACTCTCTAGGGCATTGAACAGTGGTGGCAATATGGAGATCCAGAGGTAGTTAGAGTGGCAGGTCTTATCCCCATTTTTGTGGACCATGGTTACAGTGGCAGTTTTCCATATTTCAGGGAATGTACTGGTGTGGAGAGAGAGAGGTTAAGAATTTTAGTTAGGGGACTGAGGACCTTGTCAAGTGTAAGTGATAGCAGCTTAAGGTCTGGGGTGTCACTGCTGATTCTGGAAGTGGAGAGGGCTGAGGCAATGTGGCGGTGAGCTTCATTCATCTTAATCTCCCTGAAGTAAAAATGAGGGTGGTTTGACAGAATGCAGGGTATGTTAGAGGGGGTGTGACTGACTGTGAAGAAATCAGGTGGTAGAACAGTACTGAGGTCAGTAAAAGCCATGTTAAAGGTATTTGCAATGACCATGGGATCAAGGGTAGTGGACCCTTCAACAATTAACATGGCTGGAGGGGACTTTGATCGTTTCCCAGTAATGTCCTTGATATTGTCCCAGAAAGCACGACCATTTCCCCAGGTGTTGGTGAGGACGTCCTTATAATATGAGCTTTTTGTGAGACGAATGGATTTTGTGCAGGCATTACAGGCGTGTTTGTATTTTTGGATGTCAGATTATTTACCTGTGGCTTTAGCCACTGCACACAGAGTGGTCCCTAGATTTCAGCTGGGAAAGGAGCTCCATGATTAACCAAGGGTTGCAGCCCAGGCTTTTTCCATTTTGGAAGGTGAGAGGTCATAGGCCTTATTGAAGGTGGTGATGAAGTAGCCAAGGGCTAGGTTAACATCCATCACCTTATAGATGGGCAGCCAGTCTTGCAAGGATAGGTACTGTTTGAGATGGGTAAGTTGACCATGGGGGAGAAATCTGCTGTTAATGATTATAGGGGTGGCTTTAGAAATGTATTAGACCATTCACATATAGCCTGGGAGTGGTCACTGAGAGAGTCTGGGAGAACGGAGGTACAAGAGATCCTAGTAGGGTGATTGGTGAGAACCCAGTCCAGCAGGGTACTGGTGCCAGTTTTGTAATTTATCTGAGTTGGTGTGGTGACCAATTGTGAGAGGTTGGCAGCTGCAAGGGCATCTTTATGAGCGCAGACATCAGATGTGAGCCAGTTTATATTGAAATCACCAAGCAGAATGTGTTCAGAGCCAGGAGGTTGGGAGCTGACATCTTTGATGCCAAGATCTTGATCTCGAGGTGGAATATATACAGAGACGATGGTGAGGGCTTTTTGAATGGGACCAAGAATAAATTATTTTTAAATGTAAGATGTTGAAATACAGTATCTGCATATATTATTTAATATGTGTTTGTGAAGAAAGTCAGTGTCACTGACTGATGTGCTTTTGAGGTGAGTCGATCCCTAAGAGTTCTGCTTTACAAAGTTTGGATGTTGCTGCTTTACTGTAGCTATGGTACTGTGGCACCATGGGTGAATATTTGGAGGACTCATTTCTTCTTGTAGAAGGAATAGATCTGCCATCCACCAATAGATAATAATGCAGCATATTCTCAAATGGCAAAGGAAGAGAACTATGCCCTGTGATTATAAAGGCTCTCAAATGTTTTGATCTACACAGTTTGACTTGAAGCTGGTAGGGACAGCGAATGGCCACAGGAAGCATAGCCTAACCAGCGAGGCTGATAGCCCAAGTGGTAGAGCAAATGGACTGCTTTTGGGGACAGGGATCCAATATCTACTTTGGGCACAATACTTCCCATGACCCCAGTGCCTGAAAAAGGATAACCATTATTTAGAAATACCATTTTTCTTATGATGAAATCCAGGCACCCCATAAGCTTAGTAAAACACAGGAACTTGGCCTTGGGAGTTGATGTGGCCCTTGGTGGGTGGTCTCTGGGCTTACATCACACATTAAATATGAAGTTCTGGACACTAGAAACTCCTGAAAACAGATTAATTGTATTTTTCCAATGTGACTGACGTGCACTAGAACAACATTGTTGATATTTAATTAGACTAATTCAGACAATACCCTCATCTACATTTGAGAATGTATACATGTGAAGATTGTTTTGGAGTCTGAGAAAGTTATGTTTGGTTAATTGATAGAAAAAATAAAGGTCTTTAATCTAAAATGAATGCACATTGGGATAAATTAGTAAAAGAAGCCACAATAAAAAAAGAGATTGAAACAGGATTTTCTTAAACATCATAGGGTAAAACAGATGAAAGTTAAGAGCTGCTTCTCTAATTTCTCCTGAAGTGCACATATTCCAAGCCCTTGAAATGTCAATGTCTTGTGACTTTGTTTATTGTAAAATTACTGAAGTGCTGGATCTAGGATGACACCATTTCACCATGCCAGAAGATTAGTGTCCGTGAATAAGACAACTCAGAAATCTGTCGACCCTAAACGCAGCAGCTGTGTGCTTGGAAATTTCAATGCATTCTTCAGAAATCTTGGGAGGCCTGAACAGTGGGAGGTGTCTGTTAAGAAATCTCATGATAGCAGAGATGAAATGGAGCCGTGAAGTCCACATTACAAGGCTGGGTGAAGAGTTCAAAACAAATGGTTGACCCCATCCAAACCAGGCAGAGGGTCTGTATTAATCAAAAGGCTTCAGTTAGGATTAGATGTGGTTCAAAGCATCAGCTACTGCCCCTGCCCCATGTAAATAGTTAATTAACATCAGTTAGTTAAATAGTTAAAATGAAAAAAAAAAACACAGGACACATTTACAGTTAAAGTCCTCTGATATAAAAGTAGGGGACACTATTTACAGATGTTAAATCTACCATGTATAAGATAACCGAGGTAGGGTACAAGCATTGACTACTAACATTACATGTAAATAACACAATAAGGCATCCCAATAGGACAGTAGCCCTTCAAAAACTGAATTAAAGCAAGTGTCCTTTAAAAAAGGAAAAAGACAATTTTCAACAAACTGTTTCATAATAGGAAATATTTTCATTATAGCTCCAGTGGAGGTGGATGATAATCAGAATCTTCCTCTAGTTGTGAGTAGTGTGAAAGCTATCAAAGCAACTCTTCCATCAGCTTGACCTTCAGTTTTAGTTCCTACAGGCTGGTCAGGGTGCACAAGTAGGTATTTCTTTCCCTTAAAATTAATTGAATGTTTTTCAAGGAATGGAAATTGTGGTAGAATATTTAAATCTTGCAAATCCTCCCTGTACACAAAGAAGACCTGCTTCCTTTCTTGAGTGAGATCCATAATGTCTGGATAAATTCTAAATGTATGGTCCTCAAACCCCAATTTTATTCCATGCCATCTGCACAACCAAGGCACGGTCAGTCTGAAATGTAAAGGACAAGAAAAATGTAGAGCATAAGCTGGTTGTATGTCTACCTGCTGTGGAATTGTATGTGTCTGATTGTGAAGGAGAGATTTTCTTGTTCACTGGAAAGCAAAAAAATACTTTGTAATAAATGGCAGGTTGTCCTCTGGTAGGTTAAATGAACTTTTAAGTATTTCTTGTAGAATCACCCATAAAAAGACATTTTTGATGAAAAAAATCTTTATTTTTTTTATATTGTATTTTATCCCCCAATACTCCCTGGAGGCCCCCGTCTTGACTGACCCCTCCAGCCCTGTCACCCAGCTCCTCTGGGGCTTACTTGTACTGTCGTTCTCAGCTCAAGGACTGTGGTTGTGACCAGCCACAGGTGCAGGACCTGCAGAGGGTTGGTCACTCATCCTGCCACCTGGGAGGTTTTTCCTCCATTTTCTCCCTTCCCTCCCCCTTTGCTGGGGCATGACATGCCAACATGCATACAAGGAGGTGTGGGCATGCTGCAGAGTCATGCAACACCCTCTTCAGGGTGGGCTTGCTCACCTATCAGGACCTGTATGGACTAGGCCCTGGCTACCTGACCGACCTTCTGACACCTGCTTCCTCAGTCCAATCCCTCCACTCCTCCACCCGGGGCTTTCTTGTGGTTCCAAGGGCCAGGTTAAAAACATATGGCAACAGGGCATTTGAAGTCTCTGCAACAGCTCTTTGGAACTCATTGCCCATCCTTCTCAGGAAGGCCCTGATGGTGGAAGCTTTCAAACGAGGTCTAAAGACTCATCTTTTTAAGGTGGCCTACCAGTACTAATCAAAGCTATTTTATGTTCTAAAGACTGTATTTGTTTTAAGTTTGCATGTATGTGGATGATGCATTTTACTGTATGTATTTTTGTAATTTAGTTTATCTGTATTGCTTGTTTTTATGTAAGATGCCCAGGGCCTCCAAGATTAGGTGCCATATAAATAAAATCTACCTAGCTACTCTCCCTTCTTTTGTACCTGTCCCTACCCTCAAGCCACCACCTGGGGACAGTCATTCAGCAGGACTGCCAAACCACCCTCCCCGGGAGAGGACAGTGTCCTGCAGATGCTCGATCCTCTCCCTTCCTCCCCCCAGCTGACCCCTAGTGACCCACGTTCGTGAGCGAATACGAGTCACCGGTGTGGTAGGAGGTAAGGCTTGATGCTTCAGCCCTCCAAGCCACTGGGCCAGCCCCCCAAAATCCCTATTTCTTGCAGCATCACCCATAGTGAGTCTAACTGGAGGCAGTATAGTGCAGTGGTTTAAGGCTCTGAGCTGCAAATCTGGTGACATCCAGCAAACCTGACCTGGGTTTGAATCCCACAGCTTCCACTTGCATACTGTGTGACCCTGAGCAAGTCACTTAACTTTCCTGTGCTCCCAGGTCACTCCTGTAAAAAAAGCTTTCAGATTAGTGTGCTACTCCTGGTTAAACAACTAAAAAAAAAAAAAAATTTTGACCAAAAAAAGTCTAACCAACCTTAAGTTATTGTATTTTTCAAGTTTTCGGTTATCATTTGCAGAAAGATAATTGTGTATGTATTAAGGGTAGGAAGAGTCACCGTTCAGCTGAGTTTGACTTCGTACTCCAGAACTTTGTTCTCCATTTCTTTAATTTGTATTTTAAAGTCAGACACATTATTTTTAATAACATCACAATATTTTTCTCTGGCACTGGTTTTGTTACATACGAACATACGAAATTTGCCAGCAGATAAAGGCCTAGAGGTCTATCAAGTCTGCTCGAATGTGCAGCTAGCACCCCTTATGATGGATGATGATGTTGATGATGGAGTGTAATTTCTTACCAAATCACACAAATGGTAACAATAAGCCTTGGGAAGACCTTTTTGCAAAACATTGCTCCATTTCCAAAGTTACAGGTGTGGTTTGGGGCACACATTGCATAGATTTTGCCTGGTGAAGTGCCCACCTTTGCCCAGTGAAACTGCACAGTGGCACCTTGTTGGGAAAAGTACCAGTAAAGTGCCATGAAGTGTGATTTTTGCCCAGAAAAGTGGCACTTTGCTGGTACAGAACTACAGTATATATGAAGTGTGAACTGCATTTTAAATAACCCATTTTTTAAAGATATACCCACCCCACCCACTGTGCAACCATCTCTCACCCCCAACCACCCCAGACATACAAAAATGTTCCCACCACCCTGCCACCTGCTAGCACCCACCTCCCTCTCTCCTCCTACAGTCCCAGCAAAGTTCCTTAAAATAAATGTATATGCCTTCTTTGCCACAAAATCCCTTCATCCCACCCTTACGAAACTAAGTAACCATCTCACCCTGTCAACCATCCAACTCCAAAATTCAGATGACATCCCACCACACTTTTCCCCCCAAACACCCAACATCCCTCCTTCACTCCAGGCCCTCAAGTTTAAGGATATAGTGGCACCTATAATAAGATCCTCATCTGATCTGCAGTGAGTCCCTTGGAGGAGAGGTCTCCTCTCTTCAGTGCTCGGTACATGAATGAATGACTGAGGGATGATGTCTGAGACTGTTGCAGTAACACCTGATTGGCTGACAATTTGAGCAAACATGAAAACATGTGCAGACTAAATAAAATACACTTTCCACATCTTACCGATAAGGTAAGGCACTTTTAGAAACTCTGAATTTGTTTTTCATTCTAGCCCAACCTAGTGTTGAAAGAATTAAATAATTAGCAACGTCACAGTGATTACAATGTGTATCAGTGTCAGTGGCTCGGCAGGTAGTGCACTCACCTCTGGAGCCACAAGACTGGATGGTCATGAGTTCTAGCTTTACCAGGTACTTGGTGGGGGGGGGGGATATCCAACACTGACACTGTAGGGCAGCACTAGGGGAGATGCTGCATTGTTGACATGCCATCCTTCAGATGAGATGTTAAACCAAGGTCCTTTCTGTTCATCTCTGGTTACTCTACAGCTGGTAGTTAAATATCCCATAGTAATTACTGAAGAAGAGAGGGGGAGTTTCCTTAGTGATATGGCAAACATTCCCCTTGTCTCTTGTCAATAAAACAGGTTCTTATAATCACTGCTACCCAGGATGCACCTGGAAAATAGCTGTCATGGCTCAGTGTGCCTTTCCTGGTCCAAAATCACAAATAAATAAATAAATACACCCCAAATCAGTTGTGCTGACTGATCTTAAATCAACCAGTGTGTGTGTGTGTGTGTGGGGGGCTCTCATAGCATAGGATTTGACACAGCAGCAAAACAACTTTACTCAAATGGACTAATCCAATTCTGAGCCACAGCCTTGATCTGTGGTCTCAATACGATATATAATATTCCCTTAAACCCTAGTAACTGCTTCACAAAATGTGCAGTTAATGCTTTCAAAACTTAGTGCCTAAAACAAGATATAAGGCTTTTCACATGGGGTGTTAGTCTTAAATCCCTTCGCACTCAAAGAAAAATTCTTAGTGCTCCCTTCAAAAACATGGCAAAGACTGCACTTATTAGCAATAATCCTTGCAGGCCTGCCAGCTTGGTTCTTCTCGAAACGTTAACCACATTAGTGTTACTTTTGTGAGAAGTGACAAGTTCTGCCTGATTGTTGGAGAGACAAAAGTGAATACTGCTATGGGTAAGGGTTCTTCTCTTATGGACAAGCCGCATTGATGAGCACCTAACATTGCATCAACCAAGTCCACTTTCATTTCAAGCCAAGTAAAGCTGGTGATCTTGTTATGAAACAGCAGTCCCCTGCACCCCTTTGCACTTTCATGACGTTTCTTCCCAGCTCATATAAAGCCTGACAGGCTGTAAAGTTTCACTTTGTCAAGGGAAGCAGGGAATTTGCATATATGGTACATCCATAGCATCCTGGATAAGTCATGTCTTGGGTTCCATCCCATAGAGAGACACAGACATGTTAACCGACTTGAGCTTCATTTGCAGGTTTCCCAGCTGCAGTGAATGAGAAGAAGAGAGGATTCAACAGAAACTGACATTTTCTTTCTGTATTAGCAGTAGTTGCCACAACAAGGAATTATAAAACAGGAAATGTGTGTGAAATCCAGCTGTCCCATTGTGTTTCTAACACTCCTAGCCCATTACTGTGCTGATCTCAGCTTCAAAACAACCTGAATTCTAAATGAAACTCCTTTACAAAGCAGTTTCTCGTTCTCAGTGCTACCTGCAACAGTTTCTCTTTTTCCCTGAAACCTACAACTTACTCAATTCGCTTTGCAAAACACATTCACCTGTGTCCCGTTGTGTTTCTGACTCCCAGTCCATTCAGAACAACACACACACTATCACCACACACAGAATGAGCAGAAAACACACAGAAACAGAAAAAATGTTCCTAAAGCTCTCACCCCAATCATATAAATCACACACATGATGTGCAGATTGTTGGATATGGAAAATATTCTCAGTCTTACAGAGTGAGCTGTGCCTTCTCATTCGTGCCTTTGGCACTCATGAGAATACAGAGCTCACTCTGCAGGAGCAGCATCTGATGGACATCTTCCAGGATGCGTTTCTTGCCCAGCTAGTGACTGGCCCTATGAGGGAGGGTTGCATCCTGGATGTGGTCCTGGCAGACGGTGAGCTCATCGGGGACCTAGTAGTTGGGGACCCACTGGAGGGAACTGATCATGCCATGGTCTAGCATTCCCTGGACCGGGGGGGTTAGATCACATAAAAATGATGGTAGTTGACTTTAGAGGTGCGGACTTCGGGGGTATGGAGCAGATCCTTAGGGACTACCTAGATGGGATCAGGCTGGGTATGGACACGAAGAGCCAGTGGAAAGCTATTAAAAAGGGACTCCTGGAAGCTACCAAGTCCTGCATGAAGGAGCGACGCAAGTGGGGTAGAGCCAGAAGGCTGGGCTGGTGGACAAGGGTGATGCAGTATGCGGTGAGGGAAAAGAAGGCTGCTTATAGCCAATACATACGTTCTCAAGGGGGGGTTATAGACAAGGGGGAGTATATGATAGCCAGAAAGGTCACCAGGGTGGTGAGGTCAGCTAAGGCGGGGGTGAAGCGGAGGTTGGCTCAGGGAATTAGAAGGGGTGAAAAAAGGTTCTTCAGGTACATCAGAGAAAGAAGGAAAGGGAAGGGGCAGATTAGTAGGCTGAGGTCAGGGAGTGGGTGGGCGGAGGATGCAGGAGAGCAGGCGGAGGCACTAAATTACTATTTTGCTTAGGTCTTCACTAGGGAGGATGGAGCGGCACTGCAAGGGGAGGGGCAAGAGGGACTGGCAGATGGGGGGGCAGTGGATGATGAAGTCCCCATTGGGAGGGTGTGGGAAGCCCTCAAGTCCCTAAAGGCAGAGAAGGCACTGGGCCCAGACAGGATTAATTCCAGGGTGCTTTAGGAATGGCTGATACCCTGGCTGCACCTCTGGTGGACCTCTATAATGCCTCCCTTCAGTCAAGTTGGATGCCTCAGGACTGGAGGATGGCCCATATCATGCCTATACACAAGGGCGGCTCATGAGAGGAGCCAAGTAATTACAGGCCAGTAAGACTGATGCTGGTGGTGGGCAAAGTGATGGAGGTCATCTTAAAAGAGAGGCTGTAGGGGTTTCTGAAGGCATGGGGACACCTAGATGATTGCCAGCATGGCTTTGTCGAGGGCAGATCATGTCAGACCAACCTGGTGGACTTCAACGAATGGGTGAGGAGAGCGCTGGATCAGGGCAGGCCAGTGGATGTCCTCTTTCTAGACTTCAGCAGGGTGTTTGACTCAGTGCCACATCCCAGGCTGCTGGAGAAGCTGAGGGAAATGGGGGTGGGGATAGAGATGGTGAGGTTGATAGGAAACTGACTAGCAGATCATGTTCAGAAGGTGATGGTTGAGGAGGAAGGTCTCATCTCCCAGGAGGATCATCAGCGGGGTCCCACAGGGATCGGTACTGGGCTCACTCCTGTTTTAACACTTATATCTCAGACATCAGAAGCAGTATCAGGAGTGAGATGAGCCTCTTTGATGGTGACTCGAAGCTGGGGGCAGTGGTGGATGGGGAGAAAGGGAGGTTGACCCTCCAGGAGAATCTAGAGATTCTGGAGAGGTGGTCACATGCCTGGAAACTAAATTTTAACGCTGGGAAGTGGAGGGTTTTACACGTGGGGACCAAAACCCCAGCTGATGTGTACACCTTGGGAGGGGAGACACTGCAGGTTTCAAGGGGGAGAAGGACCTTGGGGTGGTGGTGGATGCCAAAATGAACCACTCAGAGCAATGTAGAAGGTCTGCGGCCCGAGCAAATAAAATTCTGGGGTGCATAGCCAGGGGGATTACCTCGAGGAGCCAAGAGGTGCTCCTTTCACTGCATAATTGCCTGGTTAGACCACAACTAGAATAATGTGAGCAGTTTTGGTGTCCTTACTTGAAAAGGGATACAGCACTTCTGGAGAGGGTCCAGAGGCAGACAACCAGGATGATGCAGGGTATGGGAGAAAAGCCCTATGGGGACAGGCTGGAAGAGCTCAACCTGTACTCTCTAGAGAAGAGGAGGGACAAAGGGGACATGATCAAGGTATTCAAATATCTCAAGGGAATAAATAGGGTTAGCCAAGATGGGGTGTTTCAGCTGTGGGAGGTGGGTCCACCTGGGGGCACTCCACTCAATGAGGCTGGTTGGTGGGAGACTAAGGGGAGAGACAAGGAGACACTACTTCACTGAGAGGGTAGCGGAACCCTGGAATGTGCTGCCTGAGAAGCTGGTGGCTGTTGTAACTTGGAGGGGTTCAAGAGGGGCTGGGATCGGTATAGGGGGAAGGTGCATCTCAGAACCCCACCAGGGATGGGGGTTGGGGACCTTGTGGGGAGGATGGGGAAGGCTGTAATGGTGCCCTGAATGGGTACTGATCCCCGAGAAAACTTGATAGACCATAGGGCCTACTCTGCTGGCTTCATAATATGTTAGTATATTAATATTTCAAATGTTTGGGGGCACTGTTCAAATAAAGGAATAGCCCACTGTGCAAGCACACCATACATGGATTGGGTAGCTTCTGGGAGTAGCTGGACAACTACAGAGGTTGTGGTGCACCTCTTTTCCAGAGGGTGTTCTGGGTGAATGGCTACTCTCTGGTCTGTAGGAGATTGAGGGCTATGGTCTCAGACTTTTCTTCTGAAAGACCTAAAATGTGCCTACCGAGGAGCCATTCACAGTTAGAGATGGGTGAAATCCACAGATTCTGTTCTGTAAAATATTTTGTGAAATTCGTGTATTTTTCCAAATATTTTGCTGGTGTGAAATGCGAAATTCTACAAGCGAAATGTGGAATTTTGCCATCGAAATGCGGAATTTTGCCTGCGAACAGCAGAATTTCACCACTCCCAGGGGAAATTCCATATTTTGCTGGCTGGCAAAATTCTGTATTTCACACCGGCAAAATATTTTGCAGAATGTGTGAATTTCGTGAATTATTTCACGTGGCCAAATTCACGATTTTGCCGGAATTTCACTTGCAAAATGTAATTTCCCTGCTTCTCTGTTCACAGTGGACAGAAGAGGTAGTGTGCAGGTGGAAACTCTGATAGTGGGTATGGGAAGGGTGCACAGGGGTACCCCAGTAGAGACCAGGAACCCCTTTGAGCATTTAGCAGAAGTGATTCACATTGGACACTAATGTGAGGAAAATGCTATTGGTGCTATTGGGACAGGGGCTGCATCTATGGACAATGACCTTCGGGGCTTATTCCTAGCAACAGGAGAAGCAGAAAGAGGGCAAGAGTTACAGGAGATTTGCTAGACAGTAGAAAAAACAGGTGATGACTGCCACTTTAGTGAGCAATGCAAAAGCTAGAGTGCTCTAGTGTTGGTATTTGTTTAGAGTTTTGGTTCTCCTATTAGCATGCTCCCTTTCATCACCTGTGAAATTTCCTGGGTGAAAGCACTTTATTATAAAGAAGCCAATTAGGCAATGCATGCTACTACTTAAGAGTAGCTACTGCAGGCATTTCAGAGTTGGGGAAGTAGGGACCAAACCATGGGGTCCCACCTTGATGATTGGTGTTTTGGCTTGCTCACATTGCAATTCCAATCTGATAACTAAGAGGACCCCTTTTTCATGGAGTTTAAAGTAAGAAAAGCCAATTCAGGCAGTTTATATGTTTAATTTCTCAGATTTGTCATGTTGGGATGGGGAGGGTTGTGCACTGGATCCTGTTTGTTTTCCAATGTCTGCCACTTACTCTGGAGAGAGAACAGTGCACTGCTGTCCAGGTGCAATAGTGGAAAAGATCCTTCCCAGGATAGGAAACACACCAGGGAGGAGTCTGGGGAAGCCAGACATGGTCATTCACTTACAGTATAGACTAACAGCCTGGCTAGGCATAGCACAGAAGGGTTAAGGATTTTATACCTTAGGGAGGAAGCCAAAGAAAGCTGCAGGAACAGTAACATTCTCTTTAGCTCTGTCAGTGTGACATGAGCAAGAGAGTTGGCATTTCAAAATCTACCAGTTTAACATATGGTTAAGGGTTCCTACAAAGGAGGATATTGGTTTTCCTAGGGGACTGAGGACCTTTCTGGAGGGATATGGGTCTGTTTAGGAAAGATGGCCTACATGCCAACAATGAGCAAGACAGTATACTAGGGCAGAAGACAGATGTTTTTAATGACAGGTATTTACTCTAGGTGAGGGGGAGGATAGTACTATATTACACTACACCACAGTAACACATACATAGGGAGCCTGTCAGGCTGTTTCCCTCTGTGAGAGGTACATGGGGAAAGGCATGGTAAGGATCAGATGAAATAAGGGGAACCAGAGGGGCTGGCAGAGCATTAGCGGCAAGCAGCAAGGGGGCAGGAAGGTGCTCAGTACTAATGCCAGGAGCCTTGCCAATTAGATGGAGGAGCTGCAGGCCATTGGAAACTGGAGAACTGGATATTCTGGCCCCCTCAGAAACCTGGGTACTCAAAACCATATTGGGATTTCATGGTATCTGTGTATGTCCTGTACCAGAGGAACAGAGAGTAGTCAAAGCTGTAGGGACAACTGTGTATGTCAGAAACTCAATTAAGGTTACCAAGGACAGTACTCTAGATAGGATGGAGGGAAATGAGTCTCTCTGGTTGCAACTTTTGGAGGGGGTAAATGCTTAAAGGTTAGGAGAGGCTGGACAACCAAATCAGTCTGGGGTGAATGATCAGTTGCTGCTAAAGTAAATTATCCAAGTAGCAGAGACAAGTGTAATTGTCCTCATGGGGGACTTAAATCTCTCAGATATAAATTGGAGATCCAAGAGGCAAGGAGAAGCAGTAGCCAAGAGTTCATACACACAGTGCAGGTTATCTATGACTGTTCATTACAGCAGTGGGTAAGCAGAGCAACCATAGAGGATGCTGTCATTCAATTCAATTTCATTTTATTTGACCACTGGGTGGGTGCACTGGGCCACATGGCTCAATTTACAGGCACAAGCAGGAAACATACAAAACAGCACAGGCAAATACAGACATAAGTTAATCATATGTACAACATACAATAAACATATATAACCTAAAAATTAAGCAAGTGCAAACTGCTGAATCAAACAAGTAACTTTTAAGATGTCCCACAAAACTACTAATTATACCAGAGTTCCTAATGTTTGATGGTAGGGGATTGTGGGTCTTGCACTGTCCAATCAGGACAGTATAATTGATGATGGTGTGGAGGATCGCTGGGCGCAAGCGGGCACAATATGCTGAGGTTCAATATCCAAATGGAGACCAAGATCCACAAGTCAACTGTGGTAGTCCTAGATTTTAGAAGAGTGGGCTTTGGCAGAATTGGGGGGGATACCTGTGGTTAGGCTGAAGCAGCTGGAGAAGTTGGAAGGGGTGGAAAATAAGTCTGAAGCCATTAAAAGGGAGATACAGTGGGGTAACACAGACATGTATAGTATGTCAATAAGGACAAATAAATACAAAACATAATTCGGTTCAGAATAGGTAAAAACAGCAGTCAAAGCAAGAAAGAAAGTGTTCGGGATACATAAAGGGGATCACTCAGGGGTTAAACAGGCAGCAACATTTGCACAAACTGAAAATAGCCAATAAAATTATCAGGAAGTCAAAAATGATTTCAGAACTGAAAACTGGAGTGATGAAAGAAAACAAGTTGTTTTTCAGGTACTGTACATAACAGCAAAAAAAACAAAACAAATGGGGGTATTGAAAAATGAAAATGGGATGGGGTCAACGACGAGGATGGCACCTACCAGGTCAATATGTCACAGATAGCACCACGCAAGGAATATTGCATGGAGAACATTGCGTAGTGCACTAGCACGATAGGGTACAAAACCCCGGATGACATATATGGTGCGTGCGGTTTTGTACCCTATTGTTCATGGTTGGGGAGGAGGAGTGTTGCATAGGTTAAAACCTCCATTCAGGAGGTGGTCTGCTAAGCTGCTGCCATGGCTCAGTGGAATGAGCTGCAGCACTACAGGATGTTGCTGTGCATCTGGACCACGCTTGAATCCCAGTCCCAGACATTTTGGAAACCGCATTGTGCAGTGTTTATTTTTCCCCAGTCCTAGTGTTTCTCTCATCCCAGTGTTGAACACCCCCCCAGTTGATTATTTTTATAGGGGAAGTTTGGGGGGGCACAGCCCCCCATAATGGGGGTGCAGGTGGTGAAGCCTCCAGCAGAAAAAAAAACAGACACATGTTCTTGTTGCTGCAATCTTTTTCCGCAGTGTGTCTGTGCACCAGCAATGTTTCCACTGATTTTACATCGCAATACATTGCTGTGCAGTTTTGTCATTTATGATAATGACCCCATGCTGAATGGCATAGGGAAAATTAACATCATCAATGATTATTTCAATTTGATATTTAGAATAGAGTCAAGAGTCTCACCAGGCAGTGGAGTACAATTCAGAGGGATCCAGAGCCAGAGGCATGTAATGGGGGGAGAAGGGTAGAAAGGGTTAACAAGGGACTGAAAAGTCTTAAATCCCCTGGCCTGGACTGATCACACCCCAGGCTTCTCAGGGAATCAAGACAGGCCCTATTGATGCTGCAGACAAACCTAATCCTTAAAGTCTGGGGTGGTGACAGCAGAGGATGGCTGGCATGTCAAACCCATCAAATATAATAGTGATTTAAATTATTTTCTAGTCATGTCTTTGTCTAATAATTGGATAACTCAATACAGATATGAGTATCTAAAAAATCAAAATCCAGTAACACCAACATTTTATCTGTCACCCAAAATCCATAAAAACATATAATAATACCACCTGGTTGACCTATCATCCCAGGAATAATTTTTGTAACAGACAAAACTATCACATTTTTTTTCTGAAAAATATGGTAGGGATTTTTCCATCAATCTTATGAGATACAGTGGATGTTTTCAATAAACTAGAATTTGTAGAGTGGAACAAACATTTTCTGTGGATCACTGCAGATGCGGAAACACTACATACGTCTGTTAGAAATGATTTCAGCTTTACTGCTATAAATATCTTGCAGCATTTAAATCTTGATTGGGTAATAAACAAAGGCTCTCTATCAATGGGACCAGAACTAGTTCTGAAAAGCATTTTTTCATGTTTGACAATAAGTATTATTATCAATGCCAAGATACAGCCATGGGTACGACATTAGCACCTTCATATATTAGGTTGGGTAGAAGAAAATTTTGTGATGTCAGACAAAAATCCAGTGTAAGCCACTTACTAAAGTAGTTTAGATTTATCAATTCTTTGTTAATAATCTGGCAAGGGTCAAATGCTGAAGCAAAAAGATTCATATCATGGCTCAAAATAGTTTGGGTCTGAAATTCACAGCAGCTACCAGTGAAGATAAAACAGTGTTTTGGGATCTTGCTTTAACCATTTGTGAGACTAAAATCAGAATTTAAATTTTTTTGTAAAAAGTAATAGGAGGCATCACTGGCATCTAGTGCACATCCAAAAAAAAACCAAAACAAATTATTGCAATTCCATATGGGCAGTTTCTTTGTTTGCTAAGAAACTGCTCCACAATCGAATCCTTCAGACAACAGTCAAGGAAACTCATAGCTGGATTCCAACAGAGGGGCTACTCATTAGAATCACTTCTTGAATCATTTAGAAGGGTAGAGGGAGTAAGTAGAACAAGTCTTCTGGAACCAAAGGTTAGAGATGATAGCAAAGGGAAAACAGTATTTTCTAATTCAATCTGATATTGTCTTGAATAGTACAATGTATATGTGAAAACTGGAAAATTTGGGATGCAGATCCAGTTCTAAAAGGGAATATGAAGACAGAATCTTTAGTAGCTAACTCAAGAGGTAGAAATTTAGGAGACCTAATACATAAGAGCCATTTCACATCATCAAAATGCACAACAGCCTGCATTATCATCCTTTTGCAGGCCACTGCAAAAGGGGTTCTACTGTTGTGGTAACTGCTTGGTTTGCAAGTATGCATGCTCAGGAAAACAGACTCAGGCAGGTGAAAATAATATAAACTATGAAATGTGGCACTTTCTGACCTGTTCAAGTATCTTTGCAATTTACATTATCTAGTGCTGTTGCAGTTCACATCATGTTGGCAGATAGACCTGCAAAATTAAGACTTCAAGAACATTCAACATCAATACACAGTGAGAGATGTGATAGCTCAGTAGGCCATCATTTGATGTCCCTTCATATCAGTGATCTTAGTTCTTTTAAACTTATGGTTGTGGACCATATACCACCAAACCCCTGAGGTGGAAATTGAGATCTGAGCCCAGAACACTGCGAATGTCAATGGATTTATAGAATGTGTTCTCTGTCTGCAAAGGGCTTAAATGAAAATATCAACTTGTCTGTATTCTCCAAATTGTTCATCTGTGATTCTTTATAGCAAAATTCATTCAGATTTATTAAAAACTTCAGTGCTGAATAGTTGTTTGAGTTTAGGATTTTGATTATTTTGTCATATAGCATAATAATGTTTGTTAAATGATGTACTGTATAAAGAGAAACAGTTAATAGCAACAATGTAATTAATTGAAATACTGATTAATTGATTTCTTGCTATTTTTACATTCATCTTGA
Organism: Neoceratodus forsteri; assembly: GCA_016271365.2. Classification (NCBI taxonomy): domain Eukaryota; kingdom Metazoa; phylum Chordata; order Ceratodontiformes; family Ceratodontidae; genus Neoceratodus; species Neoceratodus forsteri. The sequence continues at coordinate 40,536,737 of CM028134.1, forward strand.
CTAACCTAGTAGAATAACATTTGAATCAAGATACTGATACCAAACACTGCAAGAAACTGTATGGATTAGACCTGGTGGTCTTTTTTGACAAAACAGCATTGGAGAGCATGTTTCAAAGTACTAGATGCTTCTGAAATCTACATTCAATGTTGCATTTTATTGTAAATATCTAATAGCAAAAGGTTGTTGTAAATATTTTCTTAGTATACTCTTTTTCCGGTCTCTGAGAAATACAAATTATATTAATGCATAAATATAGTTACTTTATTGGTTACGAAGAGAATGCTGCTTTTAATACACAGGAAATTTGTTACCAAAAAAGTCAACAATTTCTTAGGTTAAGCTAAAGCCTGTATTTAAATACATGTAATAAGAGCTCTAGTGTCCACAGTTAGTCTGGCACGCAATAGAAAATACAGACTTCTGAAACAGCATTGCACAGAGCTTACAGTATTTTAAACTGCTAGGCTAAAAGTAATGGGTAATTGCACTAGTCACTTACTTTCTTAGTGGGGATGTATACTTTATCAAGTAACTGTTAAAAAATCATTCAGGCAACTGTTGTAATTTATTGTATTTTTTATTTGGTACCTTTTAAACCAGTGCAGTATGAAATGAATAAGATTTAGATTTTTTTTTATCTTGCTATAATAAGGATTTATATGTATAATCAGGTTTGTCTCTGTGATTGGTCAAGCTTTAATATCCAATGTATCTAGCAATTAGATGATCAGAAATAAATCAAAATCTTGCAATAAAATGTAGTTGGAAGTAATATTATTCTATTTTTTATAAATAACTTAGTAGTTAATGTGTTTTTAATAAGCAGCAGTTTCAGTTGCTATAATGGTGTTATTTTTGAACTAAAAACAGGCTTAAATTACTTGATTTAGATTGTTGCTGCATGTTTTTCTCATGCTTTAATTCAAGAAAAAGATATTTAAGAAACACCAAGCGCATACACAGCACACCCTGATGAAGCCTTTTTGGTACGGTGAAGCACCAGGCTGTTTACTTTCTGACTGCCCAAGTAAGATGTTGCCACCTCTGTAGATTTATATACTGTGGTATGCATTAAAAATCACTTTGGTGAGATGATGTCACTGCTTTGTGTAAGAAAAAAATCTGTGAAAGATATTTAACAGTTTAAAATAATGTTTTCTTACAAAATGAGTGCCTGTCCAGTTTGTGGAGGATGTAGAAGCTGGCATGTTACCACTGCACATAAGTGGGAAAAGGGATGGCCTGGGGAAGTTGAGGCCAGTAAATTTGACTTCCAGTGTGAGTGAACAGACGGCAGCCATTCCATTATTAAAGAAAAGATGGTGAAATTCATACAGCAGCATGACTTACAGGATTCAAGACAGCATGATTTTATGAAGGGATTAGCTATGTCAGAGCAACTTGGTTGTCTTCTTTGATATCATGATACAGGCACTGGACATGGGGCAGATGACTGATGTCCTGTACCTGGTCTTTTCAAAGTCATTTAACTCAGTGCTATACAGGAGACTGATCTGGAAGTTGAGGGACCTGGGCATGAGGACAAGCTGACCAAACAGAGCAGAGCTGGTTATCACCAAGAATTCAAAGAGCAGTCAAAGTGGTAAGTTCTCAGGAGTCAATGAGGTCAAGAGTGGGGTCCCAGAGGGGTCAGTCCTGGAGGCCATGTACTCTGTAATATTTTCATCAGTGACATAGGTCAGGTGCTAAGGAAGATGGTGTGTCTCTTCCCAGATGTTACAAAGTTTTATGGAAGAGTGGGAAGTGCAGAAGGGTTTGACATTATGAAGAAGGGTGTGGAGAAATTGGAAAGGTGTCTAGCATTCGGCACAGTTGTTGAAATTTACTGCCAAAAGTGAAAAATAATGTATATAAGAAACAGGAGCCCAGAAACCTAATACATGATTAATGGGGTAAGGTTGGAGATCATTACAAAGGAAAGGGACTTGGGGGTTATTATCAGTGATAACCTCAAGTCCACCCCTCACTGTAACAAGGTATATGAGAAAGCCAGCAAAATGTCGATGTCTATACAAAGCAGCTTCACAAGTAGGAGTGAGGTAATCCTCCCTCTCCCCACCCATACAGGTCCATATTGAGGCCTCATCTGGAGCACTGTTTACAGTTCTGGAGCCCACATTAAAAAAGGACCGTGACAGATTGGAGATGGTCCAGCAACAAGAGACAAAGATAATTCAGGGGCAGCAAGAAAAATCAAACAAGAAAGGCTACAGAGTCAGAACATGTACTCGCTGGAAAGCAGGCAAGAAAGAGGTGACACAATGGAAAGATACAAGATTCTATAAGGAATCAGGAGGACAGATGAGCTCTTTAAAATGAAATAGACCTCAGTCTCCAGGAGGTGCAATTGCAAGTTGATGGGAGGTAGACTCAGGTGGGACATGAGGAACTGTGAAAGAGGGGTGGATGAATGAAACAGCATGCCTAGCAATGTGGTAAATGCTGGTTCCATAGCCAGTCTCAAAATGGACTGAGATAGGATCAAAGGGCTAGTGGGACTCAAGCAAGTAAAGAAAAGCAAAAGGAAAATGAGACTGCTATGATTCTTAAAAGAGGTGGCTGGGAAGGTAGGGGCCAAAAAGTTAGCATTCAGGAGGGATAAGGAGACACGGATGAAGGAGGGTAACGAGGTGTATCTGGAGAAGCACAGTAGGGCAGGCAAGGGGCTCAGGAGTTCAAAAGTGCAAATGGATGAGAAAATAGCTAAAGCAGTAAAAAAAAGGGGACCAGACATTTTTCAGGTATATAAGCGAAAGGAGAAAGGCCAGGGGAAGGATTGTAAGACTAAGGAGAGAGTGTGTGGAAGGGGACAAGGAAAAGGCAGGCATCCTGAACAAATACTTTTGTTTAGTGTTTATGAAGGAAAGGGAAGGGAAGGAAAGGGGCCACAGATAGGTGTCAGGGACATCAAAGAAAGAGAGGTGGACAATAGTCCATTTACAGAGGACAGAGTCCTAAAGGAACTCGCAAATCTGAAATTGGACAAGGCAATGGGGCCTGACTGGATACACCCAAGGATATTGAAGGAGCTCAGAGAGGTGCTGGCTGCACCACTGACAGTCCTGTTTGACTAATCACTGGAGGTAGGAGTGGTCCCAGAGGCATGGAGGAGGAGGGTGGATGTAGTCCCACTTCAAAAAAGTGGAAGCAGGGAGGAAGTTTGCAATTACCGGCCAGGCATTCCCACTTTGGTGGGGGGGGGGGGGATTAATGGAATCATTATTGAAGAAAAAGATAGTGGACTATTTTGAATCCAGTGGCTTACAAGATCTGAAACAGCATGCATTCACTTGGGGGGAGGTCATGTCAAACAAATCTACAGATTTTTTTGACTGGATGAGAAGGGAATTATTTTGCTTTATAAAGTTTATTGATTTGCAAATATACACATTAACAATAGAAGAAAGTAATATGATTCAATACAGAGAAGAACATGCTAAACATCTCATTACATTATTGACAGCTCCATTTAGATAAAAAAATAAGGCTAGACAACAGCAATAAACATTGTTAAAAGTGGCAATTCAGAATGTCTATTAACTACCCTAATAAATACCTGAAGATATATGCATTTTGAGTTAATTATTGCTTAGGACAGACAAAAAGGGAAAGCACACTTTTCAGAAATGTTCTGATTTTCCTAATAATCCACATGCAATACAGTCATTGTTTATGACTTTGCTGAATTTCCTACTCCACTCCTGTAAAGAGGGTGAGCGGGGGAATTTCCAGTGAGATAGAAGTAGCCTCTTATATGATAAAGCAGCTGCCCAAATACACTCCCTTTGCTTTTTACTTAGCTGGGCACAATCAGGGTCAATATTCAAAATAAAGAACTTCAGGGAGAATGGAATTTGGTTCTGGAGTGATGTCTCACAAAAGTTATGAATCTTTGGCCATGTTTGTATTATTTGGGGATGACTCAACAACATATGGAGTAAATTAGCATGACTATCTTGACATCTCCAACATTTACCATCTAGGAGGAGGCCCATAGCTTCTAACCTTGAAGGGGGATAGTAGCAGTAATGTGGGATCTTAAATTAGATAGCCTTGCCCTGGATTTCCCTACTGCTTTTATTAGTATTCTTCTAAGAGGAAGATCATTCTGACTGAAAGTTTTAAATTGAGTTCTCGTTCCCATTTTTTTCCCACTGAATAAGTAAGACAGGAGTGATCTGCCCAATTTAGCAAGGATCTACAAGTAAGGCTTGTTCCCCATCTCATTTTGATCAGACTGCATATTTGTCCCCATGCATTATTATCTGATAGAGTTAAAGTAGGGCCTAGTACTGAATTTTGGAGTGCCATTTTGAATTTGTAGATAGTTTACAAAATGAAACCTAAGTAAATTAAATTTAAGTTTTAAAGTCTCAAGAGACAAAAATCTGTTTCCGAGTCTGATAAATCATATAGATTAGTAATTCCTTTAAGACTCCAGCCCAGGTCAACTAAGGTGCTGTTGACATAAGTAAAATTAGGATTCATCCATAATGTTCTTTTCTGCAGAGGAAGATCTTGCAATTTCAGAATACGCTGCACCTGCTTGATAGATCGGATGGAGGTGGATATACAAACATTATTTTTCAGACTATGTGGGAAAGGAATGTACAGGAGGTCAGATGGTTTGAAGGATGATACTAACTGCTCCTCTTCTTTAAACCGTAGTGGAGACTTTTCCATATCTGTGTTACCCAGATAATGGACAGCATGCTGAAATAGGAAGGCTAATTGGTATTCTTCCCAGTGTGGAAGGCCCAACCCTCCCACAGAGACAGGTGCCCTTAATTTACTGATGGATAATCTAGGAGTATTATTATCCTGTAAAAAATGCTGCATCAATGTTTGGAACTTCCAAAAGAAGCTCATATTCAGCCTAATAGGAAGATTTTGAAAGAGATAAAAAAGTTTCAGGGCTGACATCATTTTAGCTGCATTAATCTTACCCCAGATAGACAGGTTTAAATTTTACCACTTATTAAGCTCCGTACCAGTTTCCTTCAGGAGAGGATTGAAGTTCAATTCAGTTAGCTTAAGCAATTCCTATGAAATTTTGATACCAAGATAAGTTATGCTTTCTCTACACCATGACACAGAGCTTAAAGTGTGTGCTACTTGTCTTTGTTCTATGTAGTGATTGAGAGGCATAATTTGGGTCTTAGATCAATTATTCATGAACCCTTGGATCAGAGGAACACTTTTAAATGTCTCATTTATTTTAGGGATAGAGGATTTGAGGTTAGAGATTGTAATCAGGAGATTTTCAGCTTAAGCAAACACCTTGTTCATTATTTTTACACCTGCAATTTTAGAATCTGTAGAGATGTTTCTAATTAAAGGTTCCATCCCTTGGCTGGCTTGGTGGTGCTGAGAGTTGAGGTGCTTGATACCACACCTCATGCCACGCCAGCGATTGGGGTTCAGGAGCGGACTCTGGTTGCTGGGGATCAGTAGGTGAAGGAGAGGATTGAGCATCCAGAGGACTGCTCTCCTCTCATGGAGTGGACCAGTGGGGATGCATCACTCTGCAGCAGCTTCCAGTGGAGACTAGAGTACCACAAGAGAGCATGCTGCTTCTGGGGCAAGGCACTAGTGGACATCAGTGGAGGTGTGTCCTTCACATGGACATCATTGCACGTCCAGTGTCTTGAGGGAAAAACAAGGAGGAAAAACCCCAGCTGGCAGGGAGGCAATGGCAGACACTCCAGAGAAAATCCCACTCACCCAATGCTGGCCCCAACCCTGACTCGACTCTCCATGGTACCTGCATCCTCCCATATGGGGTCCATGGGAGAGGGAGGACCCAACACCCGATTCCTTGGTTGGGGGAAGGTTTCAGGTAGGTGGTAGTGGTGCGGCTGTGCGGGCCCTGCCAGAGAGATGCCCCATCACTGGTGACCGGAGGGAAATAAAGTTGAAAAAAAAAGGTTTCATCCCTAAAATAAATAAGTAGGAGGAAAGGGGCCATCCTTGCCTGGTGCCTCTATCAAGAATGATTTGTTTTGAAAGGTGACCATTTGTTATAACTTTTGCTGAAGGAGAACAGTATAAAGTTTTGATCCATGAAATAAATTCCTATCTTATGATGAATTTGGCTAATGTCTGGTAAAGTAACTCTCATTCTAAAGAACCAAAGGCCTTGAAAAAGTCAAGTGCCAATGCTACTATTGAGGTTCATAAGTTATTGAATGCCCAGATCACATTAATGAGTCACCTAATGTTCTCTGAGCCATTCCTCTGAGGCACAAACCCTGCTTGCTCATTGCCCAAGAGCTTGTGTATACAGTTTTTAAGTCTGTTTGCCAGAGTTTTAATCAGTATTTTGTAGTCTGTGTTTAAAAGAGAGATCTTTCTATAGCTCTCACATAGCAGTGGGTCTTTGCCATTTTTTGTAATTAAGGTAGTATATGTATATATTATATATGTATATATTATAGTATATATTCATCAAGTCTGGGAGGAATCTTGAGTGTAGGGAATTTGTGAGTACTTTTAGTAATTTTTTTTGTACCATAGGGTGCACAATATCTATAGAATTCACCTGGTAAGCCATCAGGGCCTAGAGTTTTATTGGAGGGAAGTTCCTTAATAACTTTCAAGAATTCTTCCGTGATCGGGTTGCTAAGGTGGTTCATGTCGGGTTCTATAAGCTCAAGAAGTTTAAAGGAGGTCAAAAAAGCGGCTATATTTTTTGAAGAATTTTGGGTTGAGCTTTTGTAATGGTTTGCAAAAAAGTTTTCAAAGTCCTTATTAATGTCCAAATTAGTAACTACTGTTTTATTATCTTTATTCAGAATTCCTGGTATTATATTTTTAATACAGTGCATATGATTATTATCCCTGCTCACTAAGATGAATAGTGATGTAACAACATTGCATTCCTAACCTTTTCTCAGTGTAATGATATTTGTAAATTTATTGGTGCACTTATCTTTGTTTTCTGTTTATTTCAGTATGTCTTGTTATTATTTGATGCAGCACCTTTGTAAAAGAGCTTTGAGCTCAAACGTGCCTGTAATCCTAGACTCCAAATAAATAAGTAAATAAATAAATACTTTTGATCTAACTTCTTCTTTAATCTTTAGGCAAGCAATTTTCCTGCCTTCTCACCTAATTCCCAGAAAGATTGATTTGTCCTGTATAATGCATAGTCAGCTTTAGCAGTACAAATTTTATTAATATCATATGTCAACCTAGTTATATTATATAGAAAAGAGGACCTATCTCTTGGATTCCGTTTGTAAATTGTCTCAAGTTTGTGTTTCTGTTTCTTTTTCAGAGAGTTCTCTAAGTGATTCCTTTTTTTTGGCTGTTGAAAATGAGATCACCCTTCCCCCTATGTACACCTTGAATGAATCCATAAACTGGGCAGTGAGACATCCTTGTTATCATAAAAATGAAAAAAAGGTTTCAGCGTCTTTGTTGATCCATTCTGCAAATGTAGGGGTCTGCAACAGGGAGACATTACATCTCCATTTAAAGAAGTGAGCTTGCTTTTTTACAAAGGAGATCCTTGTGTCCAACAGAACATGATCTGAGATCACCGAATATCTAATGTTTCAGTGGCTAAGGTAGAGGCAAGGATGTTAGAGATAAGGATGTGGTCTATTTGGCTGTATGAGTTGTGTCATGAAAAGAAGAAGGTGTAGCCTCTACCCTTACTAACCACCAGGAGTCCATGAGGTTCAGGTCTTTCATTAATGTCTGGCGTGCATTTTGAGAGGCAGTTCTAACTGTTGAGGAACCCATTCTACTTCTGTCTAACCATAGATCCAAAACGGTATTGAAATCCCCCCCACCCCAGAATTATTTCCTGATCTTTAGTAGCGCTCAGAATTTTGCTATTAGTGTTAAAAACAATGCACAGTCTGCATTGGGGGCATACACATTTCAAATGATAATACGTTGGTCACCAATGGCCCCTGATAAGATTTGGAACCTCCCATCAGGATCAGCATATTCTGAGGATTTAACAAAATTAGTTCTTTTAGAGATTAAGATAGTAGTTATTCTTTTTTTTTCAGTTAAATGTACTAAACTCTGCTTGCGCTACCTAGGATTTTACACATTTTTCAGCTTGTTTATCTGCTAAGTGGGTCTCATGCAGTAAAACAATATCAACTCTGTTTTTGTTCAAAGAACTTGACACTTTTTTTAATGGGGGAACTATGCCCTTTCACATTCCAGGTACTGATAGATATTTCAGAGGTGGTCATTATAAACTCTGATTAATTAGCCTTTAAAATGTAAAATAAGTTTCAAATAAATGCTCTTTATTGTTACTAGTGGCTTAGTGGATATTCATTTGTGGTTTTAAAATATTATTGTCACAAAATAATCATGGAATATAAACAGTCTCATAAACATAATGTAAAAGCGATGTTTGGTTGTGTTCTGGGGGATATTGATTACATTCATCTGCCTGTTGCAAATATGTGCTATACACTCGGCTGCTTCTCTTTCCTCAAAGTGTCAGTTTCACCAGAGTCTTCATCTTCTAGATCGTTCTGCCAAAAATGGATCCGGCCTGGTAAAGAGGAGAAATCCTTTCCTCCTGGTGAAACTGCATTTGAAGAACCAGCAGGTGAAGTATGGCTCCATTTCTAGGCCAATTGGTAAAACAAATGGATGGGTACTTTTGGTGATCCTGGCCCTTAGTGGTGATACTGAAACCAACCCAGGCCCTGAATCAAGACATTTAAAAATTATGCATGATAATGCACAACGTTTAGTAAATAAAATGGATTTGCTTCATGACTGGGTTGAAATGGAAAAACCAGAAACAATCACTTTTTCAGAAACTTGGTTGGGAAAGAAGATAAAGATCTAAATTTAATCGATTATTATTTTCATAGAAGGGGTAGAGGGGCAAGGGGAAGGGGCACAATATACTGTATGTAAACAATTATTTAGGGCACTCCAAGACTATATTGTCTTGAAATATCGAAGGAATGGAGTTTATCCTGATTCATATCCTCTCTATTGACTTGGTTGTTGGAGTGGTTTGCTCTCCACCTAAGGTTAAACAAATTCACTTTGAGAAACTGGCTGATACCATAGGGCTGCATGTTAGAGACAAAAATATAACATTAATGGGTGATTTCAGTGCCACATGGGGGGAGAAGAGGTCAGAAGTTAAAGGAAGCATTTCAGATTTTAAACCTGATCCAAATAGTGAATACACCTACAAGGAAAGGTAAGATAGATAGTCCTGGAAATATATTAGATCTCATTTTGGTGTCTCCGGATATCACAGTTTTAGAAACAATGGTCTGTCCTCCAAATATGGGTGATCATAATGTGGTCTCTTGTTCCATCTCTATCAAACAACTTAAAGTTCACCCTTTAAGGGAGAACTTTTTAGTAAGAGATGTTATAGAAAATATAATAAACTTTTCAATTTAAAATGTCACAACAAAAGTGGTATAGGATTTCCCTAATTCTGGACTCGAATTTGGCAGTAGAGGAATTTATGAAAATGTTTCTAGAGGTATGTAACATGTGTGCTCCATATAAAAAGAGAACAATGAAACAAAATCATTTACCATGGATAAATGACTCTTTAAAAAAAACTGATAATATATAAAAAGCAAGTATGGAAAAAAGCCAATAAAACTTTGAATCAGGCTGTTTGGGACCATTTTAAAAAGATACAAAATTAAGTTATTCAGGAGGTAAAGAAAACAAAAGCACTTTATTATAGACATGAAATTAATGGTATTAATGACCCAAAGAAATATTGGGCACTAATGAAATCTCTTGTTAAATCACAAAATAATTCAAGTAGTACAAAAGTTACTGAAAATGGCATTTTGCAAAATCCAGACAATGCTGCTAACATTTTAAATAAATATTTCATTCAACTTCTTCATTTTAACATTCCCAGTGGATTACAAAAAAGCGGCATTGTGGACACAGGTAAATGATAATCAAACAGATCAAAATCCACTCCCAATATTTAGGTTTAAACAAATAACAAGGAAGAAAGTAATAAAAGAAATAAACTACAAAAAAATAAGGCTGAAGGACTAGATGATGTAGAAATTAGATTTTTGAAAGATTCCACACATGAGGTGGCCCAGCCCTTAAATGATCTCTTTATTAAGGGTTTGATTGAAGGAAACTTTCCTAGATCTTGGAAACAGGCTAAAATAGTGCCAATTCATAAGGGGGCTTAGACTTTAGGCCTACAAACTATAGACCAATTGCCTGTTATCTGTCTTATCTAAGTTGTTGGAAAGGTTGATTCATACTCAACTTATGGATTATCTGGAAAAATATAATAAGTTAAATAATTCTCAGTCTGGCTTTAGAAGGGGTAGGTCAATGACCACCGCACTCATGGACTTCATTGACTTAGTGGCAACTCCACTTGGTGAGTCAAGGTCTGTGGGTGCAGTGTTCGTCGACCTATCCAAGGCATTTGATTTGGTTGACCACTCATTACTTTTACAGCGGTTGAAACAGATAGGTATAGCAGCTGAACCATTAAATTTGGTTCTGATCTTATTTGGAGGATCGATCTCAAATAGTGATGGTGGAGGAAATTGGTTCAGAGTTTCTTCCAGTGACTCGTGGTGTTCTACAGGGACTAGGACCCCTGTTATTTATCACTTACATAAACAATCTTCCTTGCCACATAAAATTTACCCATGTTAGGCCTTATGCCAACAATACTGTTTTGGTCTCTGATGGCGGAGACCTTGGGGAGGTGGAAGCCAACCTGCAGACAGATTTTAATGTACTACAGGCTTGGTTTGCCTCCTCAGGTTTTGTCCTAAACACAAAGAAGACCCAAACTATGTTATTTGGTTTAAACACAACTAAGAATGGTTTACAACATGATAAACTATATATAAAAACTGTAAATGGAAACTGTTTGACACAGATTTTGGCCTACAAATACCTAAGTGTGCTTGTAGACCATAAGTTATTCTTTGAACAACATCTAAACATGGAAATAAAAAAAAGTTCACTCCAGGGTAGGTGCGCTTAGAAGAACAGCAAACTGCCTGGGCATTAAGGACAGACAGGTTATAGCAAATCAGTTAATAATTCCATTAATTGATTATGGAAGTTATGTATATTCAAGTGCTAATAAAACATTGTTACATAAGCTTGATATGTTACAATAGGTTAGCAAGGTTTGTATTAAGATGTAAAACTGATACTCATCATCGTAATATGTATATTAAGTTATATTGGGTCTTCCTAGAGATTAGGAGACAGCGAATCTGGACAAATCTTGTCAATAGCATTTATATGACCAGACATCCCATTGGCCTGGCAGAGAGACTTATTAGTCCCACTCATCAGTTTAATCTACATAAGAGTGAAGCTAGAGACTTGATAGTCCCCAAATATAAAAATAGATTTGTAACTTTGACTTTTCGGTATAAGCTGCAATTACTTGGAATGAACTTTCATTGCCGTTGAAAACTCAGGACCTGATGATAGCTAAATTTAATTCTGCTATGAAGCAAGAAATATGTTTTTGTTGTGTATGTAACAGATGACCTGAATCGCTTGTAGATGTTTAAGTGCCATGATATAAAATTATTGTTCTGTATTAAGTAATTCATTGTATCGTTAAATGTGCATTTTCTATTGCCTGTTTTTATCATTGTAACTATGTATTGACATCTAAACAGGTGCACCTTGCAAAGAGAGTTATTGTAACCCTAATGGTGTTTGAAGTTGTCTTCATATCCTGCATAAATAAATTTTATTACTACTACTTCATAAGTGAACTAAATGTGGGCTGTGGCAAGATAGTCAACCATAAATCATAAAGCTTTCTAAACCATAATGCTAAGGCAGAACTAATAAATAAAGCCAGAACAGTAAGTAACTAGAAATACCAGCAATACTAATCAGTAAAACCAACTAGAAAATAAAAAGAAATGGTCCTAAAGACTAGGCAGGTTGCTTAACACTGGGACACAGATACAGTAATTTGTTCCAAGGTGTCCACAACTCAAAAAAGAGCAAATTAAATTACAACTTCACGCAGTGCTGACCAGCAGTACTCACCCAGATGAATAAACCTGTAGCTATCATGTATAGCACAAATTCTATCCAAAAACACATAAATAACAATGCCTTATAACAACAGAAAGTTTTATCTGCACACTTTTGTCCCAGCATTTCCACGTAATTGTAGTTTAAAGAGATGGTGTGGCTAAATCTGCAAGGAAGGGGGCAACCAGAGATCACAGCAAAGGTCTGAGTAAGCAGAAAATCGTAGGCAAACACAAAGTCCCTACTAAGGCTACACAGGCTGAAAGAACCGCTCCAGGTTTATAAATTTTTTTTAATATTGATTGAAGTGGGTTCAAGATACCGGCACCAGCTGGTATCTTGAACCAAATTCAATAGTATCTTAAAATCTACAAAGCAGGAGGTTCTGTCAACTTGTGTGTAGTATGAACTTTAATGTTTTATATGATGGCTAAGGTTTACATTGTAAAAGCTGAAAAGGCTGTTCCATTCAGCAGTTCTTCGTTTCCCCATTGTGAGCTTAGGCTTGTGGTATTAAGAAGAGGAATGAGGAAAAAGGGCCATTTATTCACGTGTTGGCAGGGCAGGGTTGTGGCTCAGGAAAAGCTACCCAGACTCTTCTAGGACCTTGCCTGAAGCACTCTCCTTGTGGTCTTTCTTATGCATAGCTCTCCATGCCTGTTTGCATAGATGATAAAAAAAATGTGGCCCAGAACTGCAGTTATTTTAAATAAATAGCCCAGGAGCAGCCCATACAACTTTATTAAAACAAAAGCCTGACTGAAAACTGCAGTGCCCCAGAGGGTTCAAACATAGGCTATGGTGTAATAAAAGCTTGCTCAGCTACATGATTTGCACTACCAATTCTGAGGTTATGGAAATTATTTCCTGTCTGTGAAAACTGTGTGCTATAACCGGTTAGCTAGTAGAAAGACAGAGATTGAGTTCTACAGGTACAGTTTCATAAATAACTCTAAATATGCTGTACAAAAGAAAAAGGCCAGAGTATGTGGATCAGCCATGCTGAGTGTGCCATGTAGTTACATTTTGAAATCCCCAAGTGTCCATGTCAAGTATTGGTGTCATAGCTCAGTGCTACAACAAAGCAAGGCTGGCGCTAAGTGAAATGTAAAAGATGAACAAATAAAATAAATGTAGAGTAACTTATATTAAGAAGTCAATCACATAAATGAACATTTCAGCTGAGACCCATAGCCTGGAAATAAAAACCTAACAGTAGTTTCCAGGAACACACACTTATTAAGCCATCCAATCAGAGTTCAAAGTACTGGCTGCCCTGTTAAAATGTTATTTCTTCCTGAGTAGTAGGAAACACCTTTGTGACTGTGACTATCTCAGGCAATCTTTGTGGTGTTGAGTTTATGCTGATTGAACCTCTACTCTATCTACTCTGGCTCCCAGATCTTCACTGAGGGTTATTTCTATGATCACACTTGTTTGGGCATGAAACAGCAGAGTGCTCAGCATGTCCAGCGTACTTGACTGGAGTTCTACTTTTGTGGGAGATGGAAGAACTCCTTCTGCCAGGGTCCAGCAATATAGCAGGTAGCATCTTGGAAATAGATGCATACTGTAAGTAGGGGAAGAGGGAATGGTGGAGGGAGGTTTATTAGAATGTTCAGTGTGGGACCCCTGTGTTACATTCTGAGCTTCCTTGTGGGTGTCCTCTGAATGAGATCCTAATTCATGAGCTCTGTGCCCATTTGAAAAGTTTGCCAGTTGAGGTGTGCTAGAGTGATGCTCATGATGTCCCCTCCTTCAATAATCTTCCGGGCCATGTCAAGGGTTTGACAGTGTATGTGATTTCCAGATCCTCTTTGACTTACTAATGTAGTGGGATATGTCATATAGTAGCTAATACCATGTCTCTGCAAATATTGTCTAACTCCTGTAAATTTATTCCATTTCCCCAATATTTCAGTTGAAAAATCCTGATACAGGGAAATCCTTTCACCCCTCCACAACAGAACTCTTTTTTCCCCTTGCCAGCCTAAGTATTTCTTCCTTAACAGAGTATCTGAAGAAATAGGCTATTATGGGTCATGGCTTGGCATTTTGGTGTGGTAGTGAGGTTAATGTGCAATGTGCTCTTTCTACTTCAAGTGGCCATTGCCACTGCTGCGGGAAAAGTTCAGCAAAAATTTGTTTCAGAAAATGGATCATTGACCATTCTTTTACTCCCTCTAGCACACCTAATATTCTTAAATTGCTCCTCCTCCCCCTAATCTCCATGTCATCCAACTTTTCAAAAATGTAGACAATTTAATTGTCATGGAAAACAGAGGAGTCCTGTAACTGCAGGATTTTATCCTATATCACAGAAAATTTATTGTCAATTACTTACATCCATTATCTACTATCAACTGACTCCTGCTGTAGTTTAGCCACTGTCTGTTTAATCTCTGTGTAACCACCATGCCACCTTTGGCTAGCTGGCAACTCTTCCCCCATTTATTTATTTATTCAAGCATTTCACCATGAAAATATACAGAGCAATAAATTGATCATTTCCAGATATGTCCGGGGGGATAAGGAAAATTGGAGGTAGAGGTACAGCAGCGCAAAATTACAATTGAATTATTTTTAACAGTGTGTTAAAACATAATACAAATTATACAAGATACACAATTGTGAACATAAGTGCAATACAAACAGTAAAGTGCTAAGAGTACAATTTACAGAGATCAGAAGCAGGAACAAGAGAACATGAGGGATTAGAGACAAGCAGTGATACAGGGTTACAAAATCAGGAGACAAAGGAAATATGTTACAAAAAAACAAAGAAAAAATAGAGTGCAGCCTGGGTACTGAATTATCAGTTAAAACAGGAGAGTGGAGGGAAATAGTCTTAGTGAGTATTTTAGGAGATAATTTTAGAGTGCTGAGTTGGGCATTAGCTAATTGGGCACTGGGGGCATAGAGAAGGACCAGAAATGTTAAGTGGTACAGGACTCAGATACAGTCAGGAGGATTGGTATGAGCAGGAATGGGATGAATACACTCAAAGGAGGGAAAAGAGAGCATTGAGTGAAGGCACATTGTGGATGGTAGAGGGGAAGGCATTCCATTTTTTGGGGCAGTGGTAGGAAAATGCAGATTGGCTAACAGTAGTGGAGCAGTGGGGGATGGTGAATGAATGAGATTCAACATTCTGAAGGGAATAGGGGCTCAGTGAAGAAGCAGAGAATAGACAGGAAAGCTAGGTAGGGAGATTTCCAGACCAAAATTTAGCCATGAAAGTAGTAGTGTGAGCTAGACGCCTGGACTGCAGTGAAAGGAAGGATGTTGCTATACAAAGATTGCAGTGGTGAGTACAAGGCAAGCAGCACAGTATGAAATTGCAGAAGGAATTGAAGTGTGTCCAGTCTGGCCAGAGTAGCTTTGGGGATTGTGGCTTGGCTTCTTCAATGTCTTTGGGGACATTGTAGCGGGACTAGAGGAGAAGGCATTTCTCTTTGCAGAGGATACAGAGATATGCAATAGGGTGGACATGCCAGAGGATGTTAAAAGAATGATGGAAGACCTTAAAAACTGGATAGCCAGCCTGGTTCCCCTGAGGGTTGAGCTGCTGAATGCCACACCTCCACAGGCACCTGCATGGCTGCAGCACAGGGAGTCAGGGGAAAATAGGGGGGGGATGGGAGCATAAACACAATAATAAAAACTGGAGAAATGGTCTGAAGAATGACAGCTGGGATTCAATGCAAAGAAGTGCAGGATCATGCAGATAGGGCAAAATAACTTAGGGGCAAAGCACAAACTATGTGGGGAGGTACTGACAGTCACAAAGCAGGAAAGGGACTTGGGAGTTATCTCGCAGTACCTAAGAGAAACTAGGCAGTGTGATAAGGTGGCTGTAAAGGCTAGCCAGATGCTTGGATGCACAGGGAGGGGTATCAGGAGTATAAAGAGGAAGGTCATCCTGCCCCTGTATAAGACACTCATGAGATTGCATCTGGAATGCTGCATCCACTTCTGGAGGCCCCATCTGGGAAAAAACATAGACAAGGTGGAGGCGGTGCAGTGGAGGGCAACTACAATGGTGCAGGGCATATGAAATAAGACCTATGAAGAAAGACTAGCCAAGTCGATATTTAAAATATTTATTTCATTTGGGTATAGCATTTAAATCATTTTAAATATTGATTTTTTTACAGGCTATGCCAGTTGAGATTCAATATATTATATATAGAATCTCAGCTGGCATATCCTATAAAATATCACTTACAGAGTGGTCATGCTTTTACCCATTATTTCTAATGAATTTGCACAATGCAGATCTGCTGAGAAGCAGTTTCAATGTGGTCTTCCTTTTACACATGTTTACAATTTTTTTTCCTAGAATATGACTGCTGATTGCTATATATTTAGCCTGGATAGTTCACAGAAGATGTGGCATCTTATTTTCAGTGGGGCTCTACAGCTATACAATATTTATGCTACATTGCGTGAAATCAGGACACGGGGAAAACAACCTTTTACATCCGGACTAGACTACCCTGAATGAACACATTATAAAAATGGTAAAATCATGGCCTTACTGAAAACAGGATATTGCATCTAATCTAGGACATCCTGAGTAAATACAGTGCAAAAATGTGTAAAACGAAGATCCTTCTGAGAATGAGATATAGCATCTCCCCTGTGCTATCCAGGATGCAAAATACAGGATAAGAAATATTTAGAGGAAATCTACTATAAACTGAACTTCACTGTGTTCCACATGACCAAGACTGACATAAACAGTTTCTTTATTGTTTTATAACATATTAGATTTCAGTGTTTATTTTGAATGTTATGGTCATGAGGATGGTGTGTACAATGTGTGTGTGTGTGTGTGTGTGTGTGTGTGTGTGTGTGTGTGTGTGTGTGTTTGCTGTAGCTCAATATAAATATTTTTTCCCAAAAAGCATAGTAACAAATGTCTGCTGATTGCTATATATTTAGCTTGGATAGTTCACAGAAGATGTGGCATATATCTGAGACAATTCTTATCAGATAGTGCCTTAAGAGGTTAAAAAAAACTGTGTGAATATTTTTAGGAGATTCCTTGCTGGGAAAGGGTGACATTTATGAGGTATGAATCTTTCTTGAAAGAGAATACCTGCCCAACTGAAGCTAGTAGCAAGAACATATTTAAATGCTAAGTCTTTAAATGTGCAAGTTGTTGCATTTTGAAGGGGTGATGTAATATAGTCTCCAGTTTAATAGGCAACTAATATTTAACAAGCTGTTTCAGTTTCCATTGTTGTAATGTTGAGGAGGAATGGAGCAGGAAGGTTAAGAGCACATGATGAGATCAGCTGTGCTTGCTGAAAGAGCTGATTTATGAATGTGTCTGTCAGCACACTGTTTTGAAGTCCACACACTTTCATGCCTGAATAGTGTAATGATCATGCCCATGACACACCTCTCAAAACCCTGTACATGGCAAAATGTTCAACTTGTGCTAGCATGTACAACGAACATGAAAATGACCTAAAGATTCAGTGCAGGACTTCTTTAAGCATTGTGTTTCCAACAGGAGGCTAAACAATACTGAGGTGTGGTCTCTCTTCCCAAGGAGCTTCTGCACTCTGGCCTCTACTATACTGTCCCCACTGGAGAGCACTAAGTATAGTATAGCCCTTCCTCTGGTAGGTTGTCTAACCCACTGGGTTTGGAGGCACTCCTGCATTACCTCTACCAGCACCTGGTTCCATATTTTGTGTCATTAGGATATCCAAGTCTGTATCTCGTAGAAGTCTACTATTACAATAAGTTCCCCCCTTTATGACTGCTCTCCTCATTTCCTTCCCCAGCACTCTAGCCATATCATCTGTCTGGTTTGGGGATCTGTACACAACCTCCACCATGATGACTCTTCCTATATCAATTGTTACCTAAACCCATACTGATTCCACTCTTCTCTCACCCTTCAGGGTGCTATCTATTGTTACATAAATTCTGTCTTTTATACACAGAGAAATGCCCCCATCTTCTGCACTGCATCCTGTCTCTCCTGAAAAGAGAGTACCCAGAAATAGCTAGAGCCCAGTTGTGGTATTGCTTCACCCATGTTTCTGGTATTGCAACAAATCAAAGTTTGCCTCTGCTGCTACCACCACCTGGACCTCCCCCATTTCATCTACAGGCTTCTTGCATTCACACAGGCTGCCTTGCAAGTTCCTACTTTATGCCCTTTCCTACCCCCTGCTAGCCTGCACTTTGTCCCTCTGGACCGAATCACCTTTCTCCTTGCACTTTCCCTTGTTCCCACTGTTCTGGACCTCCTTTCTAGTCCCCTCACTCTTCTTATACGCTGGTGTCCTCGTCTTCTTCCTTCTTACTCCGCTGGATCCAGTACCTACCCTCTCTGCTGTGCAGTTGTTTTCACTCTGTCCTGTCCACCTTACTTACTAAGTGGTGGGGTGGTGAGGGAGAGCCATTTAAGTGGTGTATATGTGTGTGTTTTGTACCATACTACAGTCCCCCTTCTAGTTTAAATCTTTGCATATTCCCATCTCAACCTTCTGCCCTAATGCACTAGTGCCATCCCAGCTCAGAAGCCGGTAATCAATAGCCATCAACCAAAGCTCCTACAAAAATGCTTCCCATCCCCCAAAGAGAAACAATGCCTCTTCCCACCACCAACCCTTTAGCCATGTGTTAGGCTCCCTTATTTTACCCTATCTGTCCTTACCCTCACGTGACACTGACAGTTTCTTGGAGAAGGTTACCGCCTCTGCAGCTACCCCCAGGTTCCTGCCTAGATCTTTGAGGCTGTCCTTGACTCTCCCTACACTGCACCTCACCAGATCATTGCTTTCTGGATGAATCACAACATCCAACTTTCCTTCCACTACTTTAACAAGCATTTGTCAATGCGGAATGTTTGCTTGCTGGCACTGGCAGTGGTAGTGTAGAAGTTACAGAGCTGCATAATAGGAATGGCAGCCAAGTATTGAGCTGAAGCCAACCCCACCACCACCCTGCAGACAGTGACAGGCATTGGGGTGTGCCTGTGGGTTGTCAGCCATAACGGTCACACCATTTCACCACACCCTACCCTGCAGACACTGACAAGTGTCACGGTGTGCCTTGGGGTCTTTGGCCCTTATGCGCACTCCATTCCATCAGGAATTATGATGAGATGGGTGTGGTATAGGAGAATGGGGTGAAGTTTGGGCCCGAAGAGTCTGAGGCACACCTTGATGCTTCTCACTGGCTGCAGGGTGTGGGTGGGGGTGGAATGGTATGAGCATGACAGGTAAGAATCCCAAGTCACACCCCTGATGCCTGTCATACTCTACAGGGTGGGGCATTATGGTTGGAAACCCTAATGCCTCAGGCATTCATTGATATTTTCACTCCAAATTTTCAACATGGTTATTTTGTGACCCCCACCTCATGAACAGTGGCAATGTCAGTTTGTTAGCTGAAAACTGCTTTTGCACAGCGACTATGGCATTTGGCACCACAGGTGCAAAAACACATTCCGAACAGGATGTGAAAAATGACAGCGGTACTGTTCATGGGGAGGTGTAAAAAATGGCAATGTTGAAAATCTGCTGTGAAAATCTTAAAAAAACTGGTGAAGTCATGATTGCATAGAAACTGTGCAATGCACACCCATAATGTAACTAGTTTTGGGATTTTTTTACAGCAGATTGTTAACACAGGCATTCTGGGACCTCCGATCATGAACAGTGTCAGTGTGATTTTCTTTATCTGTCCCGAACAGTGATTTCCCACAGTGACCACGCATCTCTGCACTGAAAGTGTGAAAACACATTTCAGCCATGTAGTGGAAAATGACAGCTGTACTGTTCATAAGGAGGTGTGGAAAAATGCCACTGGTGAAAATCTGGACTGAAAATATTACAAATTCATGAACCTACAAGGGTGCGTGGAAACTGCGCAATGCTCACTCGTAACATAGTTATTTTATTGAGTTTTGTCACCAAATTTTCAACATAACCATTTTAAGACTTCTATTCATGACCAGTGTCACTGTGATTTTCTTAATCTGTCCCAAACATTGTTTTCACACACCGACTGTACAATTGTGTGCTACATGTGCGGAAACACATTTTGGGCGAGATGTGAAAAATGGTAGCTGTACTGCTCATAAGGAAGTGTGGTAAAATGGCACTGTTGAAAATCTGGTGTGCAAATATTACAAATTCGCAAACTTGCCAGCGTGTATAGGAACTGCGCAACGTGCCTTCCTAAAACAGTAATTTTTGGGAATTTTTTCACCAAGTTTTCAACATAGTCATTTTAACACCTCTACTCATGACCAGTGTCACTGTGATTTTCTTAACTTGTCCCATACTTTGATTTTGCACACCGACTGCGCCATTGTGCACTACATGGGCAGAAACATGTTGTGGGCAAGATATGAAAAATGACAACTGTACTGCTCATAAGGAGGTGTGGTAAAATGGCAATGTTGAAAATCTGGAGTGAAAATATTGAAATTTCGCAAACTTACGAGCGTGCGTAGGAACTGCACAACGCATGCTTGTAAGACAGTCATTTTTAGGAATTTTTTCACCAAATTTTCAACATAGCCATTTTAAAACCTCTGCTCATGAACATTGTCACTGTGATTTTCTTAATGTGTCCTGTACATTGATTTCACACACTGACTGCGCCATTGTGTGCTACCTGGGCGGAAACACATTTTGGGTGAGATGTGAAAAATGACAGCTGTACTGCTCATAAGAAGGTGTGGTAAAATGGCAATGTTGAAAATCTGGAGTGAAAATATTGAAAATTAGTGAACTTATGAGCCTGTGTAGGAACTGCGTAATGCACACTCATAAAACAATAATTTTTAGGAATTTTTCCACCAAGTTTCCAAAATAGACTTTTTGAGAGCCCACCTTATAAACACTGGCAGTGTCATTTCATTAATCATTCCAGAAAGGTGATTTCATGCAGTGGCTGAAAAATCACCCTTTGAGCCAGAGTAACGCCATGACAGTGACAACATTCATGAGAAGGGGTCCCAATAACCCCATGTTGAAAATTTGGTGCAAAAATTCTGAAAAATGCCTGAGATATGCAATAAAGTTGAAAAAACCCTGTCTGTTCCATTATACAGCTTACCAGCATTTCCTCAGTTTGCGGTCGGCTTTAAAGAGTGCAGACGTGTTCCCAGTCCTCCTAAGATTGTTGCGCCAAGCTCCGGAGGTAAGTATGGGGGGGGTGTGGGGAGGCAAGGTGCGCAGTGGATGGGTGTGGGTTGTGGGGGGCAGGGAGAAGCACCAATGGACAGTTTTTTTATTTACAGGTGTTTTATGTTTATTTAGAGATGACGAGGGATGTTTGCCATGCAGGGGTAGGCTCCCAGCATGGCAGCTGAAAGGCTGTTCCAGGGGGCTGGAGCTGACAGAGGATTGGGCACCCCCGTTGGCTATAACACATTTTGCCATGCTGGGGTGGGCTCCCAGCATGACACCTGGATGCTTGGGGGGGAGACAGTGGAGCCGATGGGGGATTGTGCACCCCCGCCAGTGACAGCATGAGGGGGGAGAGACAGTGGAGTCAATGGGGGATTGGGCACCCCCGTTGGCCATAACATCATTTTGCCATGCTGGGATGGGCTCCCAGTGTGGCACCTGGATGCTTTGGGGGGGCGTGGAGCTGACGGGGGATTGGGCAGCCCCATCGGCCATATAGTGTGGGGGGGAAGGGGAAGGCACATGAGCACAGAGTGTGCGTGCATGCGCGTGGGGGGGAGCTCTGCTCACTGAAGTGGAGCTCTCCCTTTTGACTGTATGCCACTGCATTTTCAGCTGTCATAGAGTGCTGGAGCAGTGATTGGTGCTCTGCGACCATGCCTGCAAACACACTGACTGTATTGGAAGAGGCTGACACACCTCTGGAAAACTCGTATGATGGCACTATGTTTCTTGCACATGCGTGCAAGCAAACATAATAAGCTTCTTCAGTCAGGGAGGGACCCTGTATATTGTTGCACCTGGCATAAAATGTGCAGATCTCCCTTCCCAGTCAGAGGCACATGCAGTATCCACATCTCTCTTACTATGGAGTCTACCAGAACTATTATCTCCTCATCCTCCTAATATGCCCCATCACTTTTGATGTCCTGTTGTGAAGTGTAGCCACCTCTTACTAATTTCCCTGTGCCTCTGCCCCTTGGGTTCAGCAGGTTGCATCAATTGTACCAAAGGCTTAAGCCAGTACTTGGTTTCCACTCTGGGAGTTGCTCCACCTTCACACACTTTGCACCTCCCCTCCTTGCCACAGTCCCTCCACCTGTGCTGTGCATCTGGGGTCTCTAGGAAAGTGGTGCTTCAGCAGCCATAGGACACTGTCCTGAGGTGCTTCTCAAGAATCTTATTTCAGCCCTGAATATAACAACCTCACTTTAAAGGACCCTAATCCTCCTGCATGCTAGGCACCATCCATGCATCCACAGCAGATTCTTAAACATAACAGCACCACATCCCTCGTAACTAAGCTTGTTAACTTGAGCTGGTACTACTTCCCAAAATCTAGCACTGAAGCTTTACCATTTTTTTGTTACTGAGTTAAGAAACTACTCCAAAAGACAAATATGTATACTGCATATATTTATTATTATTATTATTATAAAATAGGGGATACATGATTGCAGGAGTGGGATATCATATTCCACAATCTGCATTTCATGTGTGCAATTTATACCATGGGGGTGGGAGCTTTAAGAACAGTTTTTTCTGTGTTCTTTTTCTGTTTCTGCATGTTTTCTGCTCTTTCTGCATGTGGTGTGAGTGTGTGTCTGTGTGAGTTTTTCTGACTGACTGGGAGTCAGAAATACAATGGGACACAGGTGAGTGTCTTTTGCAAAGCTAGCTGAGTAAGTTGTCGGCTTCATTGAAAAAGATAAACTGTTCCAGGTAGCACTGAGAAAGAAAAACTGCTTTGTGAAGGAGTTCCATTTAGAATGCAGGTTGTTTTGAAGCTGAGATCAGCACAATAATGAACTAGGAGTTTCAGAAACACTACTGGACACATGTAAATGTCTTTTGCAATGCTAATTGAGTAAGTTGCAGGCTTCAGTGAAGCAGTTTCATTTAGTATGCAGTCTGCAGTGAAGATATCAGCAATGCCATTTATCCTCACTCTGCTGATGTAATCAGGATTTATCCTCACTCCAGTGGAAATAACACTATACAGTTTATTTTACTGAGAAAGCTCTCACCCCTATGATATATACATATATATATATGTATATGTTGCAAAAAACTTTGCTAATGCTCCAGTTAGGGTCAAAGTGACAAAAGTTGGGAAATGAGTCGTTGGGTTTTCCATAATACCCCACCATCCTAAAACCAGGCAGAAGAGCAGGTGTGGGGTGTGCCTTGGGCTTCTCAAGGCTAAAGCTCTCCATTCCATCTGTAAACTTTATGACAGTGGGGTTAGCATTAGGTTTGAGAAGCCCAAGGCACACCCCACACCTGTTATGTGCATACATTGAAATTTTACTACGCTTACTCATAACTTTTGTAATTTTAAATATTTTGACCCAAAATATTCAGCATGACCATTTCTTTACACCTCCTCATGAATGTGACAGCTGTCATTTTTAAAATCCTTGCAAAATGTGTGTTTGCACCTGTGGTATGGAATAACATTGTGGTCTTGCAGAATGACATTTCAGCAGGGATTTGAGCATTCTCAGCACAGTGTTCATGAGGGTGGATAATAACAAGGCTATGTTGACAATTTGGTTGCTGTTTGTCTGAAATGCAAGCACAGGGCTCGGAGGGCCCTGTGCTTCCATGGCAACATACTGTACTTGTATGGATCTAGTCAGGCCCTGCATTCCCTACTTGAAACTGAGGATACGATTATAGTATCTCAAAAGGTAAGGAAATTCTTTGTAATAAACTATATTAGTGCATCAGTTAGGTAACGTAACACCACAAAAGTAGGGAAATGTGGTGTTGGGGTTTCCCACCCTAATGCCTCCCCACCCCCCAAGCAGAAAAAGGAAACAACATTAGGGTTTTGGTCTCTGGAGTCTTGGTAAATCAGTGGTGTGGTCTTTCTTGGGGTTTTTCAACCCTTATGCTTCCCCCTCCCCCCGTGGTCCCTGCATGAAGAAAGGAGATCATGTGTCATTTTGTTTGCTCATGGAATGGGGTGGGCATTAGGGTTAACAATCCCCAAGGAAGACCCCCGCACTGATTCACCAAGACTCTGGAGAACCAGAACCCTAATGTTTTTTTACTTTGCTGCTTGGGGTGGAGGGTGGGGGCATTAGGATGGGAAACCTTAACTCACATTTCCAACTTTTGTGGTATTAAGTTACCATAAGTGGTACATTAACACAGTTTTTTTTTTCAAAGAATGTAGATGTAGATGTAGATGTAGATATAGATATAGATATAGATATAGATATAGATATATATATAGCTACATCTATCCCTAGCAGAGTGATTACACAGTAACAACAAATATGGGCTCCATTTAAGGGATTAATGTAATGCTTGGTTCTGGAGTAGTTCTTGTGAGTGGGTTGTGGATATACTAGGGTCACAGTCACTGGATTTGCCTTGACAGGTTGTTGCAGACTTAACCTGTGGTTCATTAACCGAGTCCCAGGAACCCACAGATATGTTTTCTTGGACTGACTCCCAGGTACAGTAACTTTCCATTCCACTTATAGCCAAGCAGGGCTGTGTTGCCAGGCTCCCATCAATAAGTCTGACTTGACAAAGTGATAATTTAAAAAGCCTCTGTAGTGATGAAATACTCTGCTTGTGAGCCCAGGGCCATGCTGACAATGAGTCCTAAAAGGATGGATCAAAGAAAAACAGCTGACTGGACTGAATTATGAATATTTGCCGATTGCCAACATTTTTGTTCTTTCAAATGTACTTTTCATTTTTTTTTTTTACAAAAAAGATTCCATGACCCATATTTTAGAAATCATGGGTATAAATGTTCCTTTTTAACAATTACATTTTTGTCACAGTACATAACAGATATATCATGCATTTAGAAAGCATTATTACCATGCAAAATGTAGAAGAGGGCCTACTCATTGGTGTGGTGTTAACCTCCCAGGGCCTCAGAATGCCCAGCTGAAAAAAGAGGTAAACACCTGCTTGAGGAGCTGTTTGGGCACATATTTGGAAGCCATTAGAGCCTGGTTCAAATCTCAGCAGGCACTTGATATAACATCAGAGTACAGTAGTATAGGACTTCAGTCCTCCCAGCTGTAAAAATAATTATAGATCACACCGCAGGAGTGTCCCCAACCAATCACAGTGCTTCTATCCACTGCACATGAGTTACTCTTCTTGCCATAATAGTACCCCATGCAATGAGCACTATAACAAACTTCTTGATGACTGCTGCTGGCACCACAAAAATTGTGGCATGATCTATAATAAATAAATTTATAGGGGCACTAGGAGGGCCTCTTATGGATATGAGTGTCCCCTCTGGCATCCTTATGGCACCAGAACTGCTTACTTTTGGTTTGCAGTTCTCTTGCCCATAGAATGTGTGAGATGACACTTTTATAGCCATAAGATGCCCTTCTAGCACCCCAATAAACTGTAGGAAAAGGACCTTGTGATCTAGATGGTGCAATGTGTGCTGTGCTAATGTGCAATACTCGTGCAGATAGCCTCAACCAGCTGTAGGAGAATAGTCTTATCTTGCTTGTCTTTCCAACCTGCTGCTATCAACAAGTGTTATGGCTTCTTCACCTCTTGTCTTCTGTGTGAAGTTTTTTTCGCTTTAGGTGACTGTGACCACCAACAAACCATTTCAGAGCAATGCTAGCAATGAACTACTGAATCAGTCAATGACTGACTGCTGTAAGACGAGAGGGATGGCTCAGAGGGCAGTGTACATTGTGTGGATTAGCCGCGGCAGAGGAGGAAGCGAGTGACCTGAATGACTAGAGATGAGTGGGTATCAAGCATGGTGGTGGTGTTCTGTGAATGACTCGAGCAGAAGAACTTGATGTTTTTCTCTCCCAGGGACCCTCTCTTAGCATCAGCAGAAAATTGGCAGAGGTTGGCACATTTTTTCAGCACACTCTTCACCTGTCCACTTGAAAGTCCCACCTTAGATGCATTGATTGGATGCTGTCTCCTGGCAGTGGTACAGGACAGGGGACACATGTTTGGCAAGTCACTCAGCCTACTACACAAGCCACTCCACTGAGGATGTAGGGTAGTTGTGAACTCACCAGTCAGCCAGATCTTTGTACTGGCATTAGCTTTGGCCATGCGTGCTGCACGTTCTCTAGAGCTGTTTTTTTTTCACTGAGTTGAAGAAGACTGGGGGAAGGAGAAAAAGTTATATTACTCATGGACTGATGCTGAGTGAGAGCTGGCCCACCCTCCCCAAAAATCATTCAAGCCCCCAAACTACCAGTTCCAACCCTAACTACAAGAAAAAGTTACAACAAAAGTGGCAGAAAGCAGAAGTCCCAGTTAGTGTAGACCATTTGGTACTGCAGGGTAAGGACACAGACCCTCTTACCCCCTGAGCAGTGCACTGCATGAATGACTAGAAATGTGTATGCTCATAATAATCAGCTGGTACTGTGAGCATCCATGCTTTCATTCATTCCAATGATGGTTGGTCATGGTAATGGAAGGATCAGTATGACACTCACCATTCTCTACCAGGCTTTTCTATTATCTTTTTCAAGGGTGGCATGGGGGAAAGTTGGTGGGACTGAATGCTTCAAGGGTGGGAAGAGAGGGGTTTAATGCCTTTTTCTGACTGGGAGCTGGGGGAGGATGATGGGATTGGGATTGTTAAATGGGTGGTGGGAGATAGGAATAAAGCTGTGCACACACCATACAGGTACTGATCACAAGGATTTATTGCAGAAAATAATTACATGAATGAGTCAGGCTAACACCCCTACCTATTTCTGCTACACAGATGTTTCATCAGGGGGCTGATATTCTGGTCTGTACAGTACTTCAGTATTCTTTAGTTGGAGCACCTTTGTGGGTAGTGATAAGCATTCACTTTTCTGCACTTGGGCGGGGGAGTATGCTTTGCTTACTGTGGAATCCATTTAAATTCACTGGGTCTGGGGGTAAGAGAATGGGACTGGGTGCTACAAAGATGGGGGGGCCAGTGCTTTCTTTTTTGTTGTTTTTAATTTACTGCCCTTTTCTGTTCCCAGCCTGGCTCACCTTGGCCATCCTCTCTCTGAGCCCCATCACCCAACATCCCCAGGACTTACCTCCAAGCAGCTCAATCCCCCACAGTTTACCTCCTCCCTATGGTGGAGCCCTCTGGGTTTCCCAAGCCCAGCAGGAGTTAGAGCTGGGTTGTAATCAGTGGCCTTGTGAGCAGTGCAGGACCACTGAAGAGAGAGGAAGTGTCATGCTGCTTCAGGCTGGGAGGTTTTTTTTCCCCCTGTAGGTCCCTTACCCTACACTTGATAGGCTAGGACCAGGTAGATGTCCATACACAAACATGCAGACATCATGTCTCCACTGCACTGGCACCTGTGGTCATAGCAGAGCACACAGTCCTCCCTCCCCAGAGGAGGAGGAGGAGGAGGGGAGCATCTTCTGGGAGGCTCAATCCTCCTCTCCCCGGCCAGCCCAGATGACTCGGGCTCACTTCTGAATCCAGTTTTGCAGCATCATGATTAGTAGTGCTACTTCTGTGCAGACACGCCAGCTTGGGGATGATCCTTTCTAATGGTCAGTACTGGGGGTGTAGTGTACATAAAGGCTCAGTATATGTGGAGGAACAGGTAGAGAACTATTCAGACCCATGATACAAGAATCAAACTGTTAGAATTAATGAACACTTTAATAGTGAAACCATAGTGGAAAAGGCTGAGATGCAAAACTACAAATGCTTCATAATTTTTAATTTTATTTATTTATTTGTTAACTGGGTAGGGGCACTGGACCAAAGGTCCTTTATCAGGTCTGACCCAGGGATAAAACACAAAATACAACTGAACAAAGTACAAAACAACATCAATACAAGACAACATCATTAAATGATACATTTACAGACAACATTTTCCAACAAAAACTGCTTGAAAGTAAGCTTAAAACATGGAAGAGAAATTGCAGAACAAAGTTTTCCAGGTAGCGTGTTCCAGTTTAAAGGTGCTGCAATGAAAAAAGTACATGAGCCAGACCTGTGCTTATAGGGAATTGAATTTAATAATGTGCCCTTGGCAGATCTAAGTTTGGACAGAACTAAACAAACAAAAATCAAATCAGATAAGGGAAAGAAGGTGTGCAAAAAAATTTGATTTAAAAATCATAGAATGAAAAATATACTCAATTCTGGATCTACAGGACATCCAACCTGAGATAAAGATCACAATGGTGAGTTTGAATGGGGGCAGACAAAACAAAACGACAAATATTATTATAAGTAATAGACAAAATATTAAACTCCTTACAACCCAGATTAAAATAAAGATTAGACACGTAATCAAAATGTGGAAGAAGGGAGACCACTGCAATAGATTTTCGAGTTCCACAGAAAAATAAGTTTAAAATTTATAAAGAAGGCCAAATTTCTGATTGATCATATGTCTAATGGATCTAACCTGAGAGAAAAGATTAGACCAGGATCAAGTAAACCCCTCAAATATTTGAATTGATGAACTTGTTCGATCACAGCACCCACATGATCTTGTAACAATAAGCTGGTATTCTCCTTTAACATTAAAGAAGTATCAAATAACACAGACTTCATTTTTTTAGAATTCAAAACCATTGACTTGTATGAAAACCAGACACAGACATCCCTAAAATAATGTTCAAGAGCTAATGTTAACTCAGACAATGATTTGGCATGAGAAAAAAGAATTAAATCATTAGCATAAAAAACTGAGTCACGTGATTTTCTTAATAAGGGCAACTGATTATCAAATAAAGAAAACAATAAAGGGCCTAAAATGGACCCCTGCAGTACCCCACATCCTATTGAAGAAACATGTGACTCAGCTGCATCTATAATGACAAACTCTAAATGATCCACCAGACAATTCCCCAACCCAGGGAATAGCCACTTCAGAAAAACCAGCAGCACTGAGCTTTGAAAATACCAGATCATGTTCAATCAAGTCAAATGCCTTGGTCAGGTCCACAAACACCGCACTGGTCAAAAGGCCATTTTCAAAGCCTCTCAAGATGGCATCTGTGAACCTGACTAATGCATTACCTGTTCCATGATTCCTGTGGAATCCATGCTGTTGGGCACAAAGAACATTATAAGTGTCCTAATATATGTTAATTGGATTAGCTATGATCTTCTCCAGCATTTTACTTAAAGGATTCAGAATTGAAATCGGTCTGAAGTCCTCAACAGATACAGCATGAGATTTCTAAGGAATTGGCACTACCTTTGCATGTTTGCAAGTTGGGAGTTTCGTCCTGCGGAATATTTTGTGAAATTTGCACATTTCTCGAAATATTCATTGGTTGTGAAATGAGGAATTTTGCTCGCAAAATGCAGAATTTCACCTGTGAATGGCAGAATTTTGCTCACAAATGGCAGAATTTTTCTTGGGAGTGGTGAAATTTCTCCATTCGCAGGCAAAATTCAGATTTCATGGGCAAAAGTTTGCATTTCACTGGCAAAATTCTGCATTTTGCACCCACAGAATATTTCATGAAATTTGCAGTCTTCGCCAGTCTCAGCAACTTAGTCATTGAAATTCAGTACTCTGTGGCACTATGTCTTGTTAATCTGCTGTAGTATACTAATTATTGATAAGAAACCTATGGTAACTATTGTATCCAGAATTATCCAAAACTGCTTCTTTTTTATCACTGAAATTTGAGAAATACCTTATCTGGAAATCACTGACACTACTTATGACATATGCTCTTCCTTGGTCACCTGCCAACTCCATCCTGCTTCTCATGAACAACATCCACCAAGAACTTGGAAGATGACATCAGTCCTGAAGCTGAAAACAGAGGCTGGTCACCAGCTAATCCATGGACTCCAGTCCATTGCTCCATAGATGAGTAGTCCTCCTTCAGTGACATGGCATCTCTATCTTTTACTGCTGCCTTCCTCCTTGATCAAGAAAAGTCACTGTTGTCCCCTGCTGTTTTGCTGGTGCTCCAGTCCTCCCCAGCGAATTGCTTTCATGACCGCTGGTGCTTCCATCTTCTGCTATCCCAGAAGCCTTCTCAACAAAGTCTTTCTACTTTTTTCTGCTGCTCCATCCATAACTTCCACCAACTCAATACAGTCTACATGAACCATCCTTCCACTTTGATGCCTCATGGCTACTAAATTTCTAACTGTACAATCTATTAACTATGCCCACCTCATCGGAACCACACCCTCCAGCCAATCACACACATTTTCCAAGGTTATGTGGCTGATTCACAACACACATCTCTTATTTATAACACATACCAATTGTGGCCCATTACATCTCTCCATACAAAACACACACAAATAGTGGATGAACAAAAAAACACTCATGAAAAAGGTCTCCACACTTTCAATTAAAAAAACAAATAAAAGGCAACATATACAGTATATGTATATGTATATGTATATGTATATGTATATGTATATGTATATGTATATGTATATGTATATGTATATGAAATAGGCATGGGCATAAATGGGGTGTGGTAAATCCATGTATCTCAGTAACAGTGTAGATAAAAGTAGAATCTTACATTAGTGTATGCAGTTAAAACATCAACATCCATTTATGTACACAGTTTCTACATCATGAGCCCCCCTTCCCACCCATTAGAACTACATCCAGCATTTTCACTTTCCCAACATTAGCATAGTTTGTACTCATACTGCTTAACATATTGCCAGAAGCTTTAATTGGAACCACTGATACATAATACAAAATCGGTCTCTGTTTTCCATACAAAAGAAACAGTGCCTCCTTTTTTCCTATGTTTGCTTGCACGCATGTGCAAGAAACATAGTGCCACCATACGAGTTTTCATAGGTGTGCCTCCCCCACTTCCAATGCCCTGCTCCCTTTTGCAGGCACAGCTGTACCATGCCAATGAATGTCAGAGCTGTCTATGACAGCCCTTCAGATGCAGTGGTATACAGCTGAAAGCAAAAAACCGCTGCAATCAGTGGTGGGAATGTGTAGGTAATTTGCATACTGCCATCGGCAGGTAATTTACATACTGCCGTCTGCAGTATGCAAAGTGCCTACACTCTGCCCTGCATCTGATAGCTGTCATAGACAGCTCCATTTTGGTCTACTTCCTCCCCAAGTAGCACACTGGGAACCCACCCAGCATGTCGGTGCACCACCCCCGCGCACCCGTGCATATTGCTTGAGGGGTGCCCAGTCCCCCAGCTTCACTGCTTCCCTGACAGACTTCCGGTGCCATGCTGGGAGCCCACCCCGCGTGGCAAATGTCCGTAAAGCCAACTGAGGGAGCCCAATCCCCCGTCAGCTCCACTGTACATCAGTGTAGCCTGAAGTCCATTCTGCTGGGCACTGTTATATGTTAAACAAGCTGCTGGAGCAGTGTATGGTTGATATGCACATTAAACATTCAATTCATAATCCCATATGGAATTAGCCCCAGTAAAATGCAGGGAGATACCAGCACCGTTGCTGTTTATTAATACCGAGACATCATTTTTGTTCCACAGGTACTTTGGCTCAAATACTGGCAGAAAAAGATGCTGAGAATCTCTCAGGCCTCTCTACTAATCCTGAGAAAGATATATTTGTGGTCCGAGAAAACGGCTCGACGTGCCTGATTGCTGAGTTTGCAGCCAGAGTGATTGTCCCTTACGACGTATGGGCCAGTAACACTGTCGATGTAAGGACTACATAACGTGCTGGGCAGGATTCAGTAACATGATGGTTTACGGTAGTGGCATAATGGGTGTCCTCCTGGGCAGGAAAAAGAATAAATATAACACCAACAATGCAGCACATTGCAAGAGGGATGTGGGAGAGAGCAACAACTGCTGCTGTCTCATATTTTTAATGATAATATACACGCAGGTGGCAATGCAAACAATAGGGCTTCACTTGGCTACTTAATAGAGCTGGTCTCTAAAGTGAGCACATCAGCTTGAAAGCAATGTTTTTTTTTTCTTTTATGAGGACACAAACACAAACATACCCCCAAGTGGGCAAGACAGAGTAAGCTTGAGCCTGCCTCGAGCTTACTGCCTAGCTCCCCTTAACCTTTATAGCCTGAACAATCAGCATCTGAAACATTCAGCTCCTATATAGAGAACAGAAACAGGGCGGGTTAGTGTTTTGACACCTGGAGTCAAGCCAGACCCATGACTCAACTTTGGCTTAGCTCTCTAGGTGGAAAATTCATGGCTTGCCCATCTCTAGCAGGGAGGAGTGCTTGACATTTCATTTTAATAATACTTTCAAGGGATGCATTACAAGGCAGGCTGGATGTACAGTGCACGGCGACAGGTCGGGGACAAACAAGTGTACATACATTTGCAATCCAGCATATCACTGATATTGTGTGTCCCTTGATCAACATGCAGTTGTGTGTAAACATGTTGCTATTTGTTCGGTTGATAACAGAACAAACAGAGATCACAATCTCCCGGGAAGTGGAGATTAAGGGGAAATGCGACAATACAGAGTTGGAGCTGCAGGTATCCTGGGTTGACAAGGCCTATACCTTACGGTTCTTTTTTGTGAAGGTCATAATCATAATCATGTTAATATTAGGATAAACAACAATAATTGCACAAAGGTATCACCCTGGCTGTCAGAGAAAAGAGCAGATTTGAAATTAATCGACCTTGGTCTCTCCGGTATGGCCTCAATACTTTACCTACATTGGGCTTGGAGCTCCTATATTTGCTATCATTTAGGAAAGCAGCAATAACTTAAAATATCTGTGAAAGTATATTTAAAAAGTGAAAATATGTGCATCGACCTATATAGGTTAAGTTGATGTATTGGGTTATCAATAACTGTGTTAAACACTACTATAAATAAATCTTAAATGGAATATACTATTCTGATTGAAACGAGAACTGCATCCTATTAGCGATAGGGCAATCATTTTAGACTGTGCTCATTCCCCCATATGAAAGAGAACTACTGTAAATATACTTTTATTTTAATCCATGTCCTTTAAAATTTGAATGTTAGACTTTTAAGATATATAACAAGTATACCATGGTCACAATTAAACCTTTTCAAATATAGATTTCCTTGTGTAATCTGGAAGTTGATATTTTGAGGGGAAGTTGACTCCCTTCCCATCCCACCAAAGAAATTAACTGGTGAATTGATTTCATAGGAGTTCCATAACTCGTCCACACAGCAAACTGTTTCCCGGAAAGCAAACAAGATCCAATTCATGTATGACTTATCGGAATCTATACACTTTAAAGATGGAGTCAATGGTATGTTTATTATTAAAATGGGGGAGGAGTAGGGTTGATGTCACATAGTACAACAAAATACTGAACTGGTTCGATTTTAGTAAACTGACTGCTTAGACTATGCCAAATGTACCTTGCCAGGCTCCTGCAACTCATTTAAACCTAAAGCCCCACAAGTCAGACGTCTTCCTCTGCCTACACAGTACACTGAATTAGTGGGAATCGTGAAGCTGGCTACAAGTTCATATGAATAAAATTAATTAATCAAGTATATTTTGAAGGACTATTCATGCAAGTAGTCTGCAAAAGTTGGAAAATTCCTAACTGGTGAAACATTCAATGTATAAACTCCTAAACTTGGCGGCATAATGTGGGCATTTATTGTATATTTTATATAATGTTATTCGGTATGTGATATAATGTGGGTATTTACAGTATTGTATTTAGTTTAGTTTAGTTTAGTTTATTAGTCTAGGAATTAATACCTTTGAGCCAGGGCTCTTTTACAAAGGTTCCACATCACAAAGAACATTTAACAAAGCACGATACACATTACAGGTAAAACTAGACAGGAAAGTTACATCATAAATTTGCTATTAACAGTTTAAGGCAGTAACGTTTTTAAGTTTCATAGAAAAACAAGCTATAACAGGTTCAAGCGAGTAGACAATTTCGAGGTAAAGGAAACTTCCAGGGAGAGGATGATCATTAGGAGCCAAAAGAAGGCTAGAGAGGAGGGAAAGGTGGTGAGCGGGAGAGTAAGTGAGAGGGGACAGGAAAAAAGGGGGGGGTGAGTTTGGGTGGGAGACAGGAAGTAGTAGAGGTACCAGAGGGTTAATTAGTCAGGGAGGAAGAGGCCTCAGATGTGAGGATGGACATGAGGAGTACAGGGACTTATTTAACTCCACAATTGATTAGCATTTTGCTCATAAAAGTGCTAAAACATTTTGAAAATGCATAGCACTTGCCTCATTGTGTTTAACAAACATAATACTTCTAGAAAACCTATATAAACACTTTCTGTACAGTTAGCATTGTCCCAAGAAAAAAACTGCTAATCAGTTATTTAAAACCCTGGGAGTAGTAGTCTTTATCTAGCGCAATCACAGTTGCTAGTGGTGGTGAGATGGGCATAGAGCATGGATTTGAAAGCTTCAAGCGAGGTTGAGGATAGAGTAGGTGGACTAAGTACATTGAACCATGTCGGGGCCCTGTATGCGAAAGATCTTTGTCCCTGTGCAGTCCGGCATCTCGGAACCAGGAAAGGTTGGCGTTCAGATCTGGTGGAGGGTCGTGAGCCAGGATTCAGTTGGAGTAGGTTTTGAATACATAATGGAGTCAGTCCCAAGATAGATTTTTTTGCCATTGTGCAGGTGAGATAAATAAGACGATTTGATAGGTTCAACCAGCCTGATTCATAGTACAGATCACACGTGTAAGTCAGTCTTTGAGCCCCCGTGAGGAGCCGGCAGGCCTTATTTAGAGTGATTGAGATACACCTTAGAGCAGTGGAGGTAGCTGAGCCATAAATAATAAGGCCATAGTCAATGATTGAGATTATGGAACTCTGTATAGCTATTCTCAATGCGGCTTGATTTAGAAATTGACGATTACGGAATAGTATTCCAAGGCGTTGGTTCACTGTTTTCGCAGTGTTGTCAATGTGGGTTGCAAAGGTGAGCCCTTGGTCAAAAGTGATGCCAAGGTATTTGAAAGTATTTACTTGGTCCAGTGTAATTCCTGCAGAGGTTTGTATGGTGAGTGGAGTATGCCTATTTTTGTTTTGGTGATTGGAGAAGAGCATGGCTTTTGTTTTATTGTGGTTTAGCACAAGTTTACTATCCAGGAACCACCTTTCAACACTAGAGAAAGCAAGTTGCAGGCTTTTTTCAGGGAGTTTGGATCCTTGTGGGAAGAGAGAATTACAGCATCATCAGCGTATAAGATTATTTTCTCCTGGCAGATATCTGGGAGGGAGTTTAGGAACAGGCTAAAGAGGAGCGGTCCAAGAATTGATCCCTGTGGTACATCTGAGAGAACTGGTTTGAAGTCGGAGAGTTCATTAGAGATTTTTACAGCCTGTGACCGATTGGACAGGTAACTTTTTAACCAAGCACAAGGACCTTCGGCCAGGCCTAGGCTAGAAAGTAGGGAGGTAAGTAGGCCATGATGGACTGTGTTGAAAGCTTTTGTAAGATCGATAAAGACTGCACCTGTTTGGCACCCTTTGTCCAGGGCTGAGTGGACTTCTCCAGAGAAATCAAGTAAGGCTGTTGTTGTACTATGTCCTTTCCTAAAGCCATGCTGTTGATTACAGAGTAGATTGTATTTGTCCAGGTAATCAGAGAGTTGGTCTGCCACTATTCGTTCAAGTGCTTTGGAGAGGGGAGGGAGTATTGATATTGGTCGATAGTTTCCTGTTGAGGTTTTGTCCCCTTTGTGCACTGACGTAATTCATGACAGATTTCCATTTGTTGGGAAATTGACTTTGGCAAAGTGACAGATTAAGAATTTTGCAGGGTGAATTACTTCATCCAGGGTGAGAGACAGGATTTTTAGATCTAGCGTGTCACTACTTGTTCTGGATTTGGAGCAGGCCTTTCTTATGTACTTGTGTGCTTCATGCACTTTGATTTTCTTAGTAAAATTGTGGTTTGTCATGAGGGGTGTTTTGTGATACTAGGCTAGGCACAGGTAAGTCCGAGAAGAAATCTGGGGGGAGGACCCCACTAAGGTCTGTGAATGTCTTATTAAGCGCATCTGCAATAGACTTTGGGTCAAGAGTGGTGGATCCATCAACTTTCATAATGGTAGGTGACGATTTTTATTGTTTACCCATTATGTTTTGGATGTTGTCCCAGAAAGCTCTTCCATCACTCCAGGTGGATTCAAGGGCATTTTTGAAATAGGCACTCTTCATTTACCTAATTTGTGAGGTACATCTATTTTGTGCCTGCTTGTATTTTAGGGTATCATGAGGTGAGTCTGTGTCTCTGGCTGCTGCCCAGAGGTGGTCCCGAACCTTGAGCTCGGCAAGTAGTTTGGCAGTAATCCATGGATTTGATAGTGCTTTGATTTTACGTTCTTTTACTGGGGCGTATAAGTCGCATGCAGAGTTGAAAGATTTAATGAAGTATTCTAGTGCGGTATTAATATCAGTTGATTCAAGGATTGGTGTCCAGTCCTGTTGTAGGAGATGGGTTTTCAACTTGATAAGATTCCCACATGGCAATACTCTGCTTGTTATAACTTTGGGGGGGGTGGCTTGAGAAATTTATTAGACCAGGTACAGGACACTGGGGAGTGGTCACTGAAGGAGTCAGGGAGGACTTTAATGTTTTTTATCTAGTCAGGGTGATTTGTGAGAACCCAGTCGATAAGGGTGCTTGCACCAGTTTTGTAATTTTTCCGGGTGGGGGAGGTTACCATCTGAGCCAGGTTTGCCTCTAGGATGTCATCTTTGTAAGAGCCAGTGTCAGAGGTGAGACAGTTTATGTTGAAATCCCCGAGGAGGAGGAGCTCATTTTCAGAGGGCTGCAGACTAACAAAATCAAGTACAGACTTAATACTGGCACGGTGGTCTTTTGGGGAGGGATATAGACTGCGGCCACTGTGAGAACTTTGTTTTGTGCACCAAGAAGCAGTTTGATAGGGAGGAGTTGCATCTGCGTATTTGTGGGGGTGAAGCTGCCACGTTGACAGGAGAGGTTGTCCTTTATGTAGATAGCACAGCCCCCACCTTTCTTGCTTGCCCGGTCGAGTCTGAAAAGATTGTAGCCTTCAAGCGAGACCACATGATCCGGGGTGCTGGGAGATAGCCAGGTTTCCACAATGGCTAGTATATCAGGGTTTTTTTGTCCAGCGAGAGTTTGAAGAGATGCCAATTTGGGAAGGAGGCTGCAGATATTTAGAGTAATAATGGAGATACCATTATCAACTTTCCCTGTTTTTGTTGGCTTCAGTGCAACAGGACCAGGGTTTGGGTGTATCCCACCCAGATATTAAAAGTAGGAGGAGTAGGAGTTTCAGCGATGCCATTCGTAGTATTTATCATATAATCATGTAATGTGGTCATTGATATCTATAATGTAGCCATGAATTGTATATGTCATATAATGTGGTCATTCCATATCACATATAATGTGGTCACTGGTTATTTCATATAATGTGGTCATTTGATAAATCACATTTGTTTCAGCAAAATGTAGTAAATTTGTCAGAAATTCTGAAAAGGGAAAGGCAAGCCCATGTGGATGTTTATAAGTTTCCACAGTAATATAGAATATGCCGCTGCAACCTCCCTTTTCATACTTTGGGTTCTTGTCGCCGCAAATACCATGCAATATTGTGGATTCTCTGCTCGTAGATGGCCATTAGTATTTTACAGTATTTGCGAAATAAGAATAGTTTTGAAGACGCTATGCAGTGCATACAAACTTCCGAACCTTCCACCATTCTTGCATTTATCCTAAGTTTGACCCGTAAAGTTTAACCTGCACTTCTATTTCTGCAGCGCTTGGGTATTCGAGCGCATCTATCTTTTCGGTGGGGAGTAGTGGGCTACTGTTTTTAAGAACAATAAATGCTGGAGAGGTAATACAGAAAATGGAAACTCTAATTCTTTCAGTAGAAAGTCGGCCTTTTTAGGTTACAAAGCATAACCCAATGCATTCCAGTACTCTGGGGGCTGAGTTGAAAAGAAATAAGAGTACAGTACAGAGCATGGTCTGGAGCTGGGGCATGTAAAGATATGCACTTAGCAGCATTCCACATCCAGTACATCTGAATTTTAGGTATGATTTCTGGGGAACAAATAATAAGCTGTCACTGACTGATATGATGCCATCCAGCTGTATACCAGTTATCCATTTTGTTGCAGACCTTCTAAAAAACTATGAGAAGATCGATCTCTATCTCCCTCAGAGACTGTAAACATCAGAGATGCAATCTGAAACATCAAGTGAAGTCCTTTCTGAAAGCTCCAGCCTAGGGCCTGAATTTGAACAGAAGGACAGTCCACAGTATTATCTATCAACTTTGGCAGCTATTGTCCCTGCTGCAGAATGCAGGAAGGCATTTTCATGCAGTCGCATAGTTCTTTAACATATCTAAGTGATATGAAATAACCACCACCATGAACATAAAAAAATCCAATTGGCCAATAGACAAAAAAAAGGGTTAAACATGCATGTTTTCCCTATCTGATTTCACTGCTGAGGGGACAGAAGGTTTTGTGTGCGTGCGTGCATGTGTGTGTGTGTTTATAAATAAAAACCCTGCTCCCTTGTCTGTTTGGGCCATCGTGGTAGTGTTGCATTGTTGGCCATTAAAGGCATGCTATCAGCAACTCCTGAACCCATCAAAACTATGATTTCGGTCTGCACATCTAAAGAGATGCCTCAGAGAAGAAGATACGCAGTAGTTCAACAATTCATTGAGACTGTCATATTTACAGTTCAAGCTTATTACAAAACCAGTATCTAAAGGGTTTTAGAAATTAATGAAATAAGAAAATGGCAGTCAAGAAACTGAGCTTATTAGGAAGATACTGTTACTAAAACAAGTAATGTTCAGTGCCAGTGTTGGCTTTGAGTTTTCATTGTTCAGTTGTTATAGTGAGGTGTGATTTGGTTTTCACCAAGTCTTAGAATGGCTTCACTTTTGAGACATTGAAGGGCAATTAATTTTCCACAGGCCCCACAGGCCATCATCAGCTCCCTGGTTTGCTGTTAATTGTCTAGATTAAAGTGTTTGTTCTTGCTACACATAGGTAAGGTTCACTTCACATGGCAGGACCTCAGCAAACTACAGTGATAAGGCAAATATGGAAACATTTATGGATGACCATACACAAAGAGGCTTCATTTCCATGTAGAGGTTGAAATAACAGATTCTGGACTTTTGAGAGCAAAGTTCCGGAGGTCCACAGCTGTCATTTCAAGAAGATGGAAACACAAGTTGAATAATGTATGGTCACCCATTTTTATTTTTATAGGGTATGATATGTGCTTCTGTATGATAAAATAAAGGCATTTGTATACTTTTTTGTTGTGCTTTATTTTATGAAATATTATAACATAATGAAAACATATTTGTAAATTCTGAATAGTAATTAATTATGATATGCATTACATATAAAAACAGTTAAAAACAATCATTCACGATGCAGTCATAAATAGTAAAAACTAGCAAAACAATCTTCTATACACAACTATTAAAAATCCACCTGTGCACAGTAATTATTCTAAATCTTCTTATGGCTCATTTTAGGCATAATATAGACATATTGCACATCTTAAAATAATTTCATTGAGGCACATGTAGCAAATCTTGCAACCCCATATATTATATGTTTAGCAACAGAAAAAAGGAAGATCCTACATCACTTAATCTCTGTTTCACTTCTGGACTCTATCCCTAGTGATACTAATTAACTTTCTGTTCCTCTTTCGATAATATACAGTCCAACAGTAGATGTTGAATTGTTATGCTTATTTCTAGGTCACATTTATATATTTCCTTTATTAATGTAGTCATTATTAAACATAGATCTTCACATTTTTAGTATAAATCCACACATAGCTGCTCTATGTTTTGCATTCACACAATATTTGAGATGTAATTATTCCATCCTAAATTGTTTGTATTGTCTATATAATGTAAGTCCTGTGTAGTCTACTAATTTAGCATATGCGTTTAGAAAAAAAAAAGGTCTATTATTCTTTATTCTACTTCATTTATATAGGAATCTAAATGTTCTGTACTAAATTGGTCCCATATACTGGGTAGACCTTATTGTTACAATTTATTGTTCAATATCTGAAACCAATTATTTCTAATTTTGTATTTCTACTGATTGTGTCCAGATCACATACAAGGGTGTATTTGGTTTTGAATTTATTGTTTTCTTTAGCCATCTTGTGACTCTTAATTGTATCCTGGTTTCTAATGCAATTGTATTTCTTTCTACATGCAAGATTGCCACAGGTGTCATAAGGTAATAATAGTATGTTCCCGAGGAAATTATTTTGAACCACTTCCATACTTTTTATTTCTTTATTCCTACATGGCAGGCCCCATACTTCACGTCCATATGACATCTGCCTATTTACCTTAATGTCAAATGTTCTCTTCATAGCTACAAAAGATTCATTGGCACATTGTTTTCCAAACCTTGTAACACCCTTTAATGATTGTGCAGTTTTTTTATTGCTTGCTTGTGTGCATGCGCAAGAAACATTATGCGTCAGCTTAGGAGATAAGCGGGTTGTGGAGGCACGGCACTGTGGCAGCCAATGGAGGCACAGCATTTGGGGTTCTGGCAGTGGTACACCAATGGAGTCACAGTGTGCTGATGACACTGGCTTCCAAAAGTGCCACCAGCTTGTAACATTTTCACAACAGCAATCAGGGGCTGCCTCATCATTGCAGCACCAGCCATTCCGCTGCAAAGAGAGAGCAACCCATCACTGCAGGGCGGAATGTTGCCTAGTGTAACATTGTTTGTGAATGCATCAGCAAGCAGCTGCCATGTTCATGAACAATATTGTACAGCCTCCAATGCCGAGGGGGTGCTGAATCCCCCTCTGCATCATGCGCCCCCAAAAAAACTGTCTTTGTTTGCCGATTGGGGGGCTCCAATCCTTGTCAGCTTCAGTCCCCTCCATGCCCAGTTTATTTGTTGATGGGGAGCCCACCCCATTGGCATAATGTCCCCAAAAACAGTAGCTTTGCTGAAGGTGTCTGGAACCGCCTCGGCTTTGTGCCCCCTCAGTAATGTGCTGACTGGGTGCCCACCCCGTCGGCTACAGCCCCTAAACAAAACAGTCAGGTGGCACACTGGGAGCCCACCCTTGCATGCCAAATGCCCCTGTGAAAAAAAAGTCCCACAATGTTGTTGTTTTTTTTTTTTTTACTGCAAACTAGAAAATGGTCCCTCGTTGAGTACGGTGGCCTTCCCCACCAACCCGCACCCACCCTCTATACACCCTGCCTCCCCACACCCCCACCCCATACTTACCTCTGGAGCATGGTGCGATGATCTTCAGTGGACCAGGAACACGTCTGCACTCTTCAAAGCCAACTGCGAACTGAAGAAATGGCGGTAAGCTGTATAATGGCATAAATAGGATTTTGTTTCAACTTTGGTGCATATCTCAGGCATTTTGGGGAAGTGTGTCACCAAATTTTCAACATGAGGTTATTGGGACCCCTCCTCATGAATTCAGGCACTGTCATGGTGTTATTCAGTCCCAAAAGGTGATTTCACGGTCGCTGCACAAAATCACCTTTCAGGACCTATTAATGAAACGACAGTGCCAGTGTTCATGAGGTGGGCCCTCAAAAAGTCTATGTTGCAAATTTGGTGGAAAAATCCAAGAAATGACTGTTATGCAAGTGTGCTTAGCGCAGTTGCTATGCACACTCGTGACTTCATGAATTTGTAATATTTTCACTTCAGATTTTCAGCACTGCCATTTTGCTATGCCTCCTTATGAACAGTACAGCTGTCATTTTTCACATCCTGGCCAAAATGTGTTTTCATACTTCTGGTGCAGAATAGTGTGGTGGCTGTGGAAAATCAGTGTTCGGGACACAATAAGAAAATCACAGTGACAGTGTTCATAAGCAGAGGTCCTAAAATGCCTATGTTGAAAGTTTTGTGACGAAAACCGATAAAATGACTGCATTACAAGCATGCGTTGCACAGTTTCCATTAATGCTCATAACTTGGAAAATTTGTAATATTTTCACTCCAGATTTTCAGCATTGCCATTTTCCCACATCTCCTTATGAACAGTGCAGCTGTCATTGTTCACATCCTGGCCAAAACGTGTTTTCACACTTCTGGCACAGAATAGCACAGTCGCTGTGGGAAATCATTGTTTGGGACACATTAAGAAAATCACAGTGACACTGTTCATGAGCAGAGGTCCTAAAATGCCTATGTTGAAAATTTTGTGACATAAGTCCATAAAATGACTGCTACGAGCGTGCATTGCGCAGTTTCCACACACGCTTGTAACTTCACAAATTTGTAATACTTTCACTCCAGATTTTCAACATTGCCATTTTCCCACACCTCCTTATGAACAGTACAGCTGTCATTTTTCACATCTTGGCCGAAATGTGTTTTTGCACTTCCGGCACAGAATAGAGTGGTCACTGTCATAAATCACTGTTTGGGAGACATTAAGAAAATCACAGTGACACTGTTCATGAGCAGAGGTCCTAAAATGCCTATGTTAAAAATTTGGTGACAAACATCCTTAACATGCCTGTGTCACATGCATGCATTGTGCAGTTTCCACGTATGCTCAAAAGTGCGAGCATTTTTAATATTTCCACTACAGATTTTCAACATTGCCATTTCTTCACACATCCGTATGGATGGTACAGCTGTCATTCTTCACATCCTGCCCGATCTGTGTTTTCATACATGTGGCACAGAATGGCATGGTTGCTGTTGGAACTCAAAGTTCGGGACACATTGACAAAAACACACTGCCACTCTTTATGAGAAGAGATCCCAAATGCTTTCATGAGGTGGGGTCTGAAAAAGGCCATGTTGAAAATTTGTAGTGCAAATACCAACAAACGCCTGGGGTGTTAGGGTTTCTAACCATATCGTCCCACCCTGTACAGAGTGACAAACATTGGGGTGTGCCTTTGGATTGCCAGCTGTACTGCTCATGCCATCCCACCCCCAGCCGCTGACAGGCATCGGGGTGTACCTTGGACTCTTCGGCCCCAGACTTCACTCCTTTCTCCTATGGTGCACCCATTTCAGTGTATGTCCTTATAGAATGGGGTGACTGTAAAGCCAAACACCCCAAGGCACACTTCAACATGTGTCGGTGTCTGCAGAATAGGGTGAGGTGACATGGCATGACCATCATGGGAGACAACCCAAACACTTACTCCAATTTATTTATTTATTTTATTTATTTATTTTTTGTTGACCGGGTAAGTGCACTAGACAAATCCTGCCTATTTTCAGGCACAACCCGGGGGAAGGGGATACAGATGAATGCCAACTGACCATGAACCAGATTAAGCTGTTGGTGGTATTTTTAGTGAATGAGGGAAATTTGGCCAGGACACTGGGGGAATCCCCTACTCTTTTCAATAAGTACCATGGGATCTTTAACATCCACCTGAACTACCACCAATCCAGGCAGATGGGACCTCAGTTTAATGTCTCATCTGAA
This sequence comes from Neoceratodus forsteri, assembly GCA_016271365.2. Classification (NCBI taxonomy): domain Eukaryota; kingdom Metazoa; phylum Chordata; order Ceratodontiformes; family Ceratodontidae; genus Neoceratodus; species Neoceratodus forsteri. Next base: position 40,580,341 of record CM028134.1, read on the forward strand.
ATACGGCACCTCACAAGTGCAGCACCCCTCTCATGCTGCACTACAGATTCAGTATTGGGATATTAACCCAGGTGCCAGATGTGGGAACTGAACCCACAGCCCTCTGATCTCCCAGCCTGAGGCAAGTGTGCTACCTACTGATCCACTGACACTGCCAATGCCTGTCCATCTCTACAAATGGAGGTGGGTTGGTGTGAAGTTCAATACTTTACTGCCATTCTTATTCTGCATCTGTCTAACTCCTGCATTTCCAATGCTAATACCAGCAAGCAAACATTTGGCATTGACAAATGCGTGTTTTTTCAGTTTTGTTACTGAAGGGTAAAACTGCAGTCATGCTCCATGATCACTCTACCCATATGCCACTTCTGAGCTAAAGTCAGCTCAAAGTGCTACCTCTGCCAACTCATGAAACAACTGACCCAGTGGCCAGCCCCCAGCTTTTTAGAAATAAATTTCTCACCAGCAGCAACAACAAAACCACATGACAGCCAGGAACTGACATAAGAAGAAAAACAACAAAACTGACCAAGCAGTAACAGCTCTGCTTTAGAGCTGGGCAAAATCAGCAAATACTATATTCATGGAATTTTTGTGAAATGCCATGACATTTTGTAAAATTTCATGAAAAGTTTGGGAATTTTCAAAATTATTTAATTGCCCATAGCTTGGTTCTTGTTACCGTTAGATGTCTGCCATTTAGAACTGTTATTGTATGTTATGGTACCAAAATGTATGCCAAGTTTCATTACATTTGAATGAAGGGTGGAGAAGTTATAGGGTCTCAAAGTATGACAATTTAATATTCATATGAAAATTTCTGAAAATATTTATATGCTTACAACTTAGCCACCTTTGGAGCTAGATAATTGAACAATGAAATGCATACTTTCTTGGAATAGTCATAGAAACTGCTAAATAGAGAAGTAATGGTTATGTAAATTGTAAGTTTTAGCCATGGCCTGCCTCCTGACACAACTTTCCAGGCTCACATCTGAGCCCAGGTCATCAACATGGCAACCTGACAATCTGATGCTTGCCCATGGAAGTTGCCTTAAAGTCTGATATTGGAGGTGGAGAAGTAAGCCCCACCACAAATGACCAACAGAATCAGTCATAGCTTTCTTCATGCAGGACCTGTCAGTCCTGTGTGAAGCAAAGATCATGTTTATTTGCTCAAGGGAGAAGATGGGCATTAGGGTTGACAACCCCAAGGAAGACCATACCACCATTATGCCAATACGCCCAAGACTCCAAAGCACAATGTTTTTCATTTTCTTACTATGTTCACTTTGCAGTCTTCAACCCTAACATCTGCATTAATGCAGTTTTTTTGCAATTAATTTCCTTTCTTTTAGTGATAGTGGAATCATATCCTAATTCACAGAGGTCTCTTTGGGATCTGCATGAACAGATCCAGATGCACAGGGCTCTCTGAGCCCTCAACCATGGGAAGAGACCATTGGCCAGCAGAGGGGCCTCCAGGTCCTGGACTTCCATGTGGCTATGAATTCAAATAATCCATAATGCAGTCTGTGGTTCTGCAGAAGTGCAGGGCCCAGTTCTGCTTCCATGTGGATATAGATGCATACGCTCAGGGCCAAGAGTCCATCTGACTGTAGAAGTGCAGGGCCCTCTGGTACCTGAAATTCCTTGCAGCTATGGATGCAGGGCTGCATAGCCTTCTCTTCACTACATGGTTACTTGTTGTCCATGCAGCCAACACTGCAATATGCTTTATCAGGCTGAGCAAGGTGCTCCATGCCTCGTGCCAACGGGATGGTCCATCTGGCTGTGATGCAGCAACAGATGCAGATGTGCAGGGCTTCAAGACAAGAATCTGTGGAGCTGTCCATGGGCCCTGCACTTCTATATGTCTACAGATGCAGACAAGAAGGACCATCCAGGCCCTGCACTAAGGGAAGCATTCATCTAGTTGCACAAGTCCAGGGACCATTGGGCGTCCATGCAGCTACAAATGCAGACAAGCAGGGCCATCCAGGCTCTGCACCAAGGGAAGAGTTCATCCGAGCCCAGTACTTTCCTGTAGCTATGGATGCAAATGCACACACCCCTCTGTGCCATGTACCAAGATAGGAATCCTCTTCACTATATGGTTACTTTTTTTTCACTAACGTACTTTTCAGTAACAGTAGTTTCACTGTTCTACTTTTCACTACTGAATTTTTCATTTTAGTACATCACTACCACATCAGAAAAGTAAGTCTTCAGAAAAGTGATTCTCAATGAAAGTGAAAATGTTCATTAATGAAACTGTTCAAAAGTGGAAAATTTGGTTGTGAAAAATACAAAAGTGAAAATAATGTCACTGAAAAGTACATTGGGAAAAAAAAACAAGTAACTATATTGTAGAGAGGATTTTTCTCTTGGAACAGGACCCAGAGGGCTGTGCCCATTTGCATTCATAGCCGAACAGAAGCACAGGGCTGAGATGAACTCTTCCCTTGGTGCAGAGCCCAGAGGGCCCGGCTTGTCTTCATCTTTTGATTCATGGACATGCAGAGCCATAGGAGCCCTGTGTTTCTGCAGCCCCACAGATAACCTCACCGATTCTTGTCTTGAGCCCTGCACATCTGCCTCTGTAACTGCACAGCAGCCAGATGGATTCTTACTTTGGTGCAGGGCCCTGAGTGCCCTGCTCATCTGCATCCATAGTTGCACAGATGTGCAGGGCTCACAGGCAGCCAAGGTACATGCTTTTGCAAGACTGAAGTCTCAAAATGATATCGTTTTTCAGTAACATTATTTTCACTTTTGTATTTTTCACTACCAAATTTTTCACTTTCATATGTTTCACTACAGCATCACGAAAGCGATCCTCTTGAAAGTGATTCTCACAAAAGTGAAAATGTTGATTAGTAAAAACATTAAAAAGTGAATTTTGAGTGACAAAAGTGATTTTTGTTCTTTGGTTTTTACTAATGCAAAAATGTCACTATCCTTAGAATGATCATTTTTTTAACTGACCATGCTCAGAAAATGGGGCAGTTTTTTTTGTACTGATGTTTTAAAAACTTCATAGAAAGATAGAATTTGTCAGCAAATGAGGATGACATGGCACATCAAGTCTGCCCATTTTCACTGCCTATACTGTTACTGCAGACTCTACCTGGTCTATGGCTACCCCCCCACCACCACCACACACATTTTCCTACTAAGATTCCTTTGGGCCTATCCCATGCATGCTTGAAGTCCTCCACTGTTCTCACTCCCACCATCTCCACTGGAAGGCTGTTCTAGGCCTCCACCACTCTTTCAGTGAAGGGGTACTTCCTCACATCCTCCTAAATTTCTCCCCTTCCAGATCATTGCATGCCCTCTTCTCCTGGTGTATCTTCTTTTCTGAAAAATACTCCCCTTCTGCACCTTGTTCACTCTTGTGTGGTTCTTATAGATCTTTATAATCTCCCCCTCCTCTCTTCCAGGGTGTACATTTTGAGATCCCCTAGTCTCTCCTTATAGGGCTTTTGATGCAATCCTTGCACCATTTTAGTTTCCCCCCTCTAGACAGCCTGTACCTTGTATATGCCCTTCCTGGGATGTGGTCTCCCGGACAGGACACAGTACTCCAGTTGGGGTTGCACCAATGATTGTTACAGTTGTAACACCACCTCTCTGCATCTGCTGGTGATTTTCCTACCTATGCAGTTGTAAATAACTTACAAGCTTCAACCTTGCAAAAGAACATACCTTGGACCAGAAGTTATCAAACCAGTAAATTTTAGTTTTTAAAAAAAGCAATGTTTTGTAGTTATAGGTGAGCAAAGAAAAATGTTTAATTTGGGTGAATGTTAGCAATTTTGTACCTCCGTTACTCTGCCACCACCCCCAAACCAATTGACACAAGATTTTCAGGATCCAGAAAGCCTGGCACCAACTCAGTTCCTGCCCAATTTCTAGTAAATCAGTTGAAGGGACAGTGTTATTAAGGTGCAAAAGTCAATTAAAGTGCTTACTAAACCCTAATACATAGGCATTATTGCATTATAAAAAAATGTTAAACTGGCCAAAATTAAGAACTTTTTTGCTCACCAATAACTAAAATACTAGGTTGATTTCAAATCTGAAACATGTAGGTTTGATAGAGATGGGACCAAGGTGTGTGCTTTTTATGTCTCTAACTTGTTCTGTTTTTTAAAAAATTAACAAAAATGCCAATTTTTAGCATATGCTCTGTTTAAATAATGAGAATTCTAAAGGTAACTGATTTTTAGTAATGCATTTATAAATGTGGTCTTTTGATGAAAATGTGTTCATGTCTCTGGGGGTGGGGCTATAGGCATCCCCATGAGGTCAGTGTCCATTTCTGTTTAAACAGTGTTTGTTCAATGGAGCAAGGCTGCACATCAGTGGTGCTCATTGTCACATCACTCTAAGCATGAAAAATGGGCTGTTTCTTTTTGTAACTGGACACTGGGGTGTCTTATCATCAGCGCTGGCTAAAGAAATATTAATGTATCTGACACCAGGATGACTATCCCTCATGCCCACAAAGAAATCTGCAGCAGTCACACTAGAGCTCCGTTGAGCTCGCTCACTACCGCTCTGTCACTTGCTCATTCTGTTTCTCTTGGCGCCGCAGACTGCACTTTTCTATGGGGCTCCAGGCTGCATTTTTGTCTGTCCACAAAGAAATCCGCAGCTGTCCCGACAGAGCTCCGTTGAGGTCACTCAGTCTCCCTCTCTCATCACTCATTCTGTTTGTCCTGGCGCTGCAAGCTGCCCTTTTGTACTGGGCTCTTGCCTGCATTGGCACCTTTTTCTGCCCACAAAGAAATCCCAGCAGTCCTGATAGAGCTCCGGTGATTTCGCTCACTCCCACTCGCTCTCTCATTCTGTTTCTCTCAGTGCTGCAGGCTGCCCTTTTGTACTAGGCTCTTGTGCTCGGTCACCCCCCCACTCAGTCGATCTTACTCTGTGCCAAACACTGATTTCCCAGAGTGACCGTGCTATTGTCCGGCAGAAGTGCAAAAACATATTTTATCCAGGATGTGAAAAATGACAGCTATAGTGTTCATAAGGAGTTGTGAAAAAATGCCACTGTTGAAAATGTGGCGTGACAGTATTACAAATTTGCGAAGTTACAAGGGTGCGTGGAAACAGTTCAATGCATGCTTGTAACACAGTCATGTTGTGGAGATTCATCACCAAATTTTCAAGATAGGGATTAAAGGACCTCTGCTCATGAACAGTGCCACTGTCATTTTCTTAATCTGTCCTGAACAATGACTTCCCACAGTGACCACATTATTCTGCGCCGGAACTGTGAAAACACATTTCGGTCAGGATGTGAAAAATGACAGCTATACTGCTTATAAGGAGGTGTGAAAAAATGGCACTGTTGAAAATCTGGTGTGATATTACAAATCTGTGAAGTTACAGGGGTGCATGGAAAGTGTGCAATGCACACTTGTAACACAGTCAACTGATGGGCTATAGTCACCAAATTTTCAACATAAGCATTTTAGGACCTCTGCTCATGAACAGTATCATTGTCATTTTCTTAATCTGTCCCGGACAGTGATTTCCCACAGTGATTGCTCTATCTGTGCTGGAAGTGCAAAAACACATTTTGGCCAGGATGGGAAAAATGACAGCTGTACTGTTCATAAGTAGGTGTGGGAAAATGTCAATGTTGAAAATCTGGAGTGAAAATATTATAAATTCGCAAAGTTATGAGCGTGTGTGCCAACTGCACATCGCATGCTCGTAACATAGTCATTTTATGGAGTATCATTACCAAATTTTCAACATAGGCATTTTAGGACCTCTACTCATGAACAGTTCACTGTCATTTTCTTAATCTGTCCTGAACACTGATTTCCCACAGTGACCATGCCATTCTGCGCCGGCACTGCGAAAACACATTTCCGCCAGGATGTGAACAATGACAGCTGTACTGCTCACAAGGAGGAGTGACAAAATGCCAGTGTTGAAACTTTGGCATGAAAATGTTATAAATTCACGAAGTTACGAATGTATGTAGCAGCTGCCAATGCATGCTTGTAACACAGTCATTTTTTGGATTTTTTTCCACCAAATTTGCAACATAGACTTTTTGGGAGCCCACCTCATGAACACTGGAACTGTCATTTCATTAATCAGCCTTGAAGGGTGATTCTGCACAGTGACCACAAAACCTTCAGGGCCGATTAGCACCATGACAGCTCAAGAATTCATGAGGAAGGGTACCAAAAAACCCCATGTTGAAATTTTGGTGCAAAAATTCCAAAAAATGCCCGAGATATGCACTAAAGTTGAAAAAAACCTATTACATTATACAGCTTACCGGCATTTCTTCAGTTCGCGGTCTGCTTTGAAGAGTGCAGAAGTGTTCCCAGTCCAGTGAAGATCATCGTGCCAAGCTCCGGAAGTAAGTATGGGGTATGGGGGGGTTGTGGGGAGGCAAGGTGTGCAGTGGGTGGAGGTGGGTACGGGTTGTGGGAGTGGGGGCAGGGAGACTACAAGGAACCGTTTCCTTTTTTACAGGTTGAAACAAAAATAAGACATCGGGGGACCATTTTCCGATTTAACAGGTGCTTTGGCATGCTGGGGTGGGCTCCCAGCATGCCACCTGTGTGGGTGGGTTAGCCAATGGGGGATTGGGCACCCCCACCGACAAACAAGGCAAGGGGGAGGGGAGCTGAGGGGGATTTGGCACCCCCTCGGCTACAGCAACGGAAAGGGGGATATCATTATGCCGACGGGGATTGGGCACCCCGTTGGCAGGAACAATGGGGGGGTAATCATTATGCCAATGGGGACTGGGTACCCCATCAGCAGGAACAAAAGGGGATAATCATTATGCTGACGGGGAATGGGCACCCCGTCGGCAGGAACAACGGGAGGGTTACAGAATGCCGACGGGGAGTGGGCTCCTCTGTCGGCAAGTAAACATGATGGGGGGAGGGGGTATATTGTTTGTGAACACGGCGGCAACCCACCGCCATGTTCACAAACAATATCAGGGATCCCACATCCCACCCAGCAATGACGGGTCACTCCCTCATTGCAGCGGATGACTGACGCTGCAATGACCAAGCGGACCCTGATTGCAGCGGCTGATTTTTTAAAAAGTTGTGGTACGCTGGCTGAACTAGTGTCAGCAGCAGTGTGCCATAGCATTGGGGGATGGGGGACAAGCGTTTGCAGGCTTTGGAAGCATTGGGCACAACAGTGCCACTCCTCCAGATCCTGCTTGTGGAGAAAGCTGACGCAACATGTTTCTTGTGCATGCGCACAATCAACATAAAAAAAACCTTTTAAAGGTTGGATTGCAAGTCTGTCACCCTTGTGAATGTTTCTGAGGCTTAAAATATACAGTTCTCATATTGGAGATATAAATATTGAAAAATGGTGTGTGTATTGTGATACAATTCTACTGGTATACATGTAATGCTGAACTTCAGGATCTGGATTCAGAGGCTATATATATATATATATATATATATATATATATATATATATATATATGTGTGTGTATATATCTTTTTATCTTTTTTTTGTCAACTCTTTTTCCCTCTGGTCACGGCCCCGAGGTCCTTCTCTCAGGCAGCCAATCCTTTTTCCTGCCCCACCTGAGGTCCCTTGAACTGTGCCTCTCTCTTCCTCCACTCTGATGCCAGCACCCCCAGCTAACCCTATCCAGGGTGGGTCGCCCTCCTCCTAGCTGGGCACCTCTCATCAAGTCAGTCTCCAGCATCAGATGGGGAGCAGCCGCGGAAATCAAGGACAGTCGAGAAAAGCCCGACATTGGGCATGGGGGACTGGTGCCATTGGCTGATCCTCAGCAGCAGTTTTTTTTCTTATTCTGGTACCCCCTGACATAAGGCATGCAATGTCATCAGCCCATGATGTGGGTGCTCCCACCCACGTCCGGAGACAGCTGCCTGACGTTGTCTCTAACTCTACGTGCCTGAGCACGTAGCAGTGCCACTGGTTTCCACTGGGGGCCACTGTTGCACCCCACCCCTGAGAGAGGAGAGCCGTCCATCAGAAGCTCGATCCTCTCTCTCCCCTGCTGACCCCCGATGGCCCAGGCTCATTCCTGAACCCGGGTTTCCAGCATGGCATGAGGTGTGATGTCCAGCACCTCAACCCTCAGCACCACAGGGCCAGCCAGAGGCACCATATATTGAGCTGCAAACCTGGAGACCTGGTTTTGAATACCATCAGTCCCCACTTGTATACTGTGCGATCCTAAGCAAGACACTTAACTTCCCTGTGCTCCCAGGTTGCACCTGAAAACAAGTTCTGGCTTAGTGCAGCTTTCCTGGTTAAACAATTTCTCCTTTCCCCTTCCTACTTTCATAGGAGCCCAGGCTCAGTGCAAATTCTGAAGATGTACATAACGCCATGGTAAGAGATTTGCATGGGGACCAAACTGTGCTATGCAAACTGTGTTCAAATATAAACAGAGGAGTGGACACTCTTAGGCTGGAGGTAGAGCATTAACATTTTAGGGCAATGTAAGTACTTGCCATAAATATCTTTATTCCTTAAAGTGCTCAGTGCTCACAAACAGATGGCTGGAACAGCTAGAAGAGACTAAACATTTCACCAGGATGGCTTTGTCAGGATTACCAACCCCCTTCAGTGGTGTCTATTTAATAATATGCATTTAAAGAGTTACATCAATAACAGAGTTACTCTTATACCCAGTTCCACCAGGGAACACAGCAAAAAGTGCCAATGCAAAACAATGTGAACAAAGGTGTGACGTGCTTTTGAATACGTACATATAAAATACAAAAAAGGTACACATCTTCAAAAACTGACAGTCCAGATTTTGGCTAAAGATGATTTCTTCTATCCCAATTTGGTATCTTAAAGACAAGACACAGAGTTATTACATTATTCAAAACACAATATTAATAAAGACTGTTGTATGAAAACTTCAAAACACAATATTAAAGACTGTTATATGAAAACTGAAAACAAATAAAATAAATAAACTAAAATAAATATAAATAAAGCACATTAAGCACATTAATATTTATACATTTATCAATTGGAAGGTACGATTTCAGATTTTTATTTTGTCTATACAAATTGATCAGTACCACAAAATAAATCGGTTATAACAATGGAGCCATTTCAAAAATGCCATTCACCCTAGCTAAAATCTTGCCCCCCTGAAAAACCCAAATAATTCATCAGCCTCACCTTTTTGTTAAAGCCCCCCCCTCCCCAACTGCTGCTTTGGCCTTTTCAATGGCCATAAATTTAAAGGCACGATCTATCCTTCCTTTCTGGTCACTAATATGTTTGGCAAGTGCATTAAAAGTCCTTTGTGACACTATGGTGTTGGTATATTTGTCATTATGCCAGTGTGGTTAGTTTTTATGTTGTGAGACTACCAGACATGTTAAAATATGCATAAAGGTGCATATTTGTGAAGCTGAATGTGAAGATGTGAAGATGCAAAGAATGCACTTGACGAGGGCCGAATAGCTGTTTTGAACTACTCTCATTTTTATAACTGATGGATTTTGTATAGTAATAAACAATATCTATTTATCTGTCTGTCTGTCTGCATGCTTGTCTGTATGCTATATGGATTATTAGATGCAGTAGCACCTATATGATAGGGTCGAGGTAGTGTCTGTGTCAGAAATAGGGTTTTTAGAGTGCTTATATCTTAAGTCAGAAATGGGATTTTTAACTGTTTATATCTCACTGATCTCATTCCATGGAACTGTAAAATGTGATGTTCACAGTTTCAGTTATTGGGGCTTATGTTGAATGTGGCAAAAATCTGTTTGGAAAGTTATAAATTAGTGAAATTATGTAAAAATCCACAAATTTAGTCTTTTTGGTTTTGCCATCAGATACCAAAATAACTATATCAATTTAAAATATGAAACTGTCAACACAAACCTTATACAAGAAAAGAACAGGCAACATCAATACTGGCTTCATGTAACAATAATAGAGACAAAAGCAATGTTACTTATGAAATGGCACCAGCCCACTCCCCCAACCCCCATTGTAGCCTGGCACTCTTCCATGGGTCAAACTTGAACTACTTGGGCTCAATTGTAAAAGAACCCTCAGATCAATGCAAGTGGTGGGCATCTAGGACTGTGGCAAACTCAAAGTGTGTTACAGACCCCACGCCCAATTTTATAAAACTGGGAGTCCCTGCACCAAAGACCCAGTAGCAGCCACAGCTGCAGGGTTGTGCTAAAGATTTGGTGCACCTGCGGGGTTTAGCAGAGGGATCTGTCAAGCCCCCCACTTGATGCAACACTAGAGGGGCCACAAAGGTGGGGGGGTATATGCCTGCCAGGAGGGGATATGGGGCAGAAGTAGCAAGTGGTGGCCTAGGGAGTGACAGGGGCATGGCAGAAATGTGGTGGTGATGAAATGGCACCATGCAGGGGTGTCCTGCACTACTACAGACAGCTGATCATACTTGGTACAGGGGATGGCAGAAAAGGACTGAGACCTGACCTCATGGGGACACAGCCCTGGCACCTATCTCATAGGTCATAGGTGCCAATGACCCAAACACTATCAGCAGGTGGCAGCTTGCCTCCATGTGGGGGGCCTGGTACCAAGGGACTGCAGCAGTGACTGGGGTCTGTTACCATCCATCATTTGCACCCAATAACCTGCAGCCACTGTTACCTGCCAACTGGTTTGGGGCCAGTAGCACCTATGGGACAGGTGCCAGGGCTGTATCCCCCTGAGGCCGGGTCCTGACCCCTTCCTGCCAACCTCCTGTACCTGATCCAGTCAGCTGTCTGTAGTAGCACTGTGCACCCCTGCAGGGTGCCACCTCATCAAATGCATATTGTCACCATGCCCCTGTTGCTTCCTTGGCACCCATGCTCCTTCTTCCCAGGTCCCTTCCTTGCAGCCCTCCAATCACCAGCCTGCCTGGCAGTGGCACATAGCCCTCAGACCCTCTCCTGGCTGTCCTAAGGACAGCTCCATGTTGTGACCACAGCAGGGATTCTAAAATTGCAAATTAGGGTATGCTGCAGTCCTGCTGTGGTGCAAGCCTCTTGAGACCTGGTGCATGGGTGCTTCAGCCGAAAGGGTAGCACAGGGTAGATATGGTGCACAGCATCCAGATTTCAACGCAGCTTGTGTTCAAAAATCAGGATTGCCGCAAACTTTGACACAAGATGCCACTTGCATCATAACCATTTGGCACAGGCACCTTGCATCAAAGATTTACTTTTGAAAATCGGGCCCGTACTTGACTCTCTCAGTAGCAGCAGGAAAAATGCATCACTGGTACTAGAAATGGGTACCCTGTCTTAGCTCTCTGGTAGGGTTAACTCTTTGCCCCTGTTTCCATGTTTTCCTGAAAGAAATAAATTAAGGAAACTATTAATGGAATACAGAGAAACCTTTCTGTAGCACACTTTCTGTACCCATTATCCTTCTCAAAGTCTGTTATGCAACAGTGCTTCTTTAATGTGATCATTCTGATCTTTCATACTTTCCTGTCTTCTTCATAGAAACATCTGCTTTAACTAACATTCGATTGTGCTTACGCAACTGGATGAGATGATGATTGTGTGACTTGACTTATGTTGTGAATATGATTTATGTTGTGGCTTTCCACCTCTCTATCCATGGGATATACCACCCTATTAGGGTATGACGCAAGGAACCCTGGAGGAGGGTTCCCCCCCCATAGGTGCCACAGTGATGATTCCGTCAGCTAAAGGTAGCTTAGGAAGAAGCCCAAAAAGAATACCCTATTGGGTGTAGAGCATCGAAGAGGCGAGGATGATGAATGAATGCAACCTGACAAGATGATTAAGGCATACTTCCTAAGGAGAGAGGGGAAAGCCAGGGCCACCATCCACCTCCGTCTAACAGCAGAACCTAACTAATTAACCTAAGACAGCACATTAACCCAAGGAAGCACTAACTCTAGCTAATATTATGACCATTGGCACAGAGGAGAGGGAAAAAAACCCTTTTTATGGAGGAAACCTCTGGGGATCCAAGGCCTAGGTTGCCTTGCTTCCAGGCTGATGACATCTGATTTAAGGACGTACGTGTTAAAAAGAAGGATGAGTAGGGAGGATGATGACGGAATAGGGGAAAACCCCAAAAGGAAAGCACAGATTGAAGAAAGAACATGAGGCAGCAGGGACCTGAGAGGGGTATGCCGAGTAGGAGATGGGAAGGAGTAGATCCATGTAGAAGTCAGTGGAGCAAGGGTAATTCCAGATGCGCTCACAAGAAGACTGAGGTTGAGACAGACTGATGATGATGATCGCCGCAGGAGTGCAGCAGTCCAATGCGAGAAGACTGAGGAAGAGGAGACAGGAAGGAACTCTAAGATGAACTGAATGATGGTGGAGAGCAGCCAACCAGCCCTTAGCAAAGGGCGACAAACAGAAAGGCATGGCCTTGAGTGGAGGTAGAAACAAATCAAGCAATGTGATGAAGGAAGCTCCTTGAAAGAAGGTAGATTCAGAAATGAACTAACATACTAACATACTAAAATGGCAGCAGAATAGGCCTAATGGTCTTTCATGCCTGCTCATTTGGTCAGCCCCACCCTGGGTGCTGACCTTGCTGCCCCCCTCACCTTCTCTGGCTTCTCCCTTCCCAGTTCCAGATATTCTTGCTGCATTGGATTTTGCATCCAGAACCCTTCCCCTGTACCTGTCCCACCCCCTCTTGAACCCCTCCATTGTCTCTGCCTCCACCAGCCCCCTAGGCAGCACATTCCATGGCTCCACCATCCTCTCAGTGAAGTAGCACCTCCTCCTTTCTCCCCTGAATCTTCCCCCCTCCAGCTTCCACCCATGCCCTCTAGTGGCCCCTCCTCCTCCTTCCTTCGAAACACCCTGACTGTTCCTCCCCATTTACCCTCTTCATGTATCTGAAGACCTCTGTCATGTCCCCCTGGTCCCTTCTCTCTTCTAATGTGTACATATTTAGCTCTTCAAGCCTCTCCTCATAGGTCCTGTCCCCCAAGCCCCAAATCATTTTGGTTGCCCTCCTCTGGACCCTCTCCAGGAGGTTAATGTCCCTCTTTAAGTGTGGCCTCCAAAACTGCATGCAGTACTCAAGTCGTCCTCCCAAGCAGTTATACAGAGGGAGTATCACTTCCCTCCTTCTGAGGTGATCCCCAGCGATGCATCCCAGCATCCTGTTGGCCTTGGCTGCTGCCCTCCTACAAGTCTCAGGTTGTTCATCTTGACATCCACCACCACCCCAGGTCCGTCTCAGCCATCGAGACATAGCAACCCCAGGGTACACTTGGCCCAGGTTTTCTGGCCCCAGGTGGAGTACCTTGCATTTCACCATTGAACCTCAGCTTCAACTTTCTAGACCATCTTTCCAGAGCCTCCAGGTCCCCTGAGGGCCACCCTCCCTCCTCCCCATCCTCCACCACCCCCAGTTTCCGAGTCATCTGCAAAGAGACTCATCTCACTCCTGATTCCTGTCCTTATGTCAGAGACATAGGAGTTGAACAGAAGGGGCCCAATGACTGATCCCTGTGGGACCCCACTAATGACCCTCCTTGGGGATGGGACTATCCCACCAACTATGACCCTCTGGGTCCAGTCCTGGAGCCAATTACCTATCCATCTGATCATCTGGTTCCCCACCCCCATTTCTCCCAGCTTATCCAACAGGCCCACGTGAGGAATGGAGTCAAATGCCTTGCTGAAGTCTAGAAAGAGGACTGAAACTGGAAAGGAACTTGGAAGGAAGGCAAAAATGGACAATGGATGAAGAGGAGTGATGCCATGGGTGATTGAATCCCAATGGCCAGTACAAAAAAAGGCAGCTGGCATGAGATAAGGAGTCTGGAACCTGAGACATGCAGCAGGAGGGCCATGGGTCGCTGAGCAAAATGGACAATGGACAATGAGGAGTGATGCCTTGAGTGGATTGAATCCAGATGGCTGAGCAGGGACAGTATGGATGAGGGAATATGGAACAAAGTCATGAACCTGAAGACACTCTGCAGGAGAGCCGCGGTTTGATAAAGTGGCATAGGAACCATGATAGGCAAGCCCAAAAGAAATATCGAATGCAGGCCAAGCATGGAAGGAATCCCAGATGGTTGGTAGGGAAGCAGAACAGCAGGAGGGCGAGTTGGATGAAAGCCAAAAATAAAAAGAATGAAAGCAGGCCAGGAGTGGATCAAATCCAAGATGGCTTGCATGGAGTGGGGAGGGGGGGAGAACTGCAGGATGGTGAAGCAGAGGAGGAGGCCAAAGCAAGGTGACAAATGCTCTGAAAAAATTTGGCGGTGAGGCAGGATTTCATAATAATAAAGCTAAATCACCAGCCTCAGCAGAAGTTCAGTTGGCTGACCTCAGAGAGTTGTAACTGCAATAAAACTTGGAGACAATGCCCTGAAAACAGGTGTAGCAAGGCAGTGCAATGAAGCTACAAGCAGAATGAGAGCATGAAGGAGCAGCACAACTAGGGTCAGAATAAACCTGGGAGAGGTGAATAGTATTAAGTATGCAACATGGAGCAGCTATGGATGAGCTGAAACACAGAAATTGATTGCAGATGCATTGCAGCAGTTTGAGTGAGGTGAGCAACAGTGGAAAAACACAAGCGCTGGGTACAATAGTAATAACAGAAAACAGTAGCAGTGGCTGCAGTTGAAGGGAACTGAAAGCAGTAGAATGAGCTCTGAGCAGCAGAATACTAGGAGCCTAGAAATAAAGCCCCAAAGACAAAACCAAAATATAGCAAAACATAAAACAGGGAACAAGGCCCAAAAAACAAGAGACACAAAACACAGGGAAGCACACAGCCGGAGGACAGATACAACTCGGAAGCAGGAAAAACAAGCACCGAAGTCCAGCAGAGACACACAGAAACAGCAGGCAGGGGGGAAGGGGCAGGCCCCAGCCAGCTCAGAGGACAGACCAACACAGCCTCCAGCTGCAAAATGAAATGAATGCTGGGAAGGCCCAGGGTGAGCTACCTTATAAAGCCTGGTGGGGGAGTGATGTAATTGCTTCACTCAATCAAACCTCAGGCTTATAGCCTTCCCATTACAAATTAAGCCTTGATAGGACATTTTGTACTGTTGTTTTTAATACTGTTCCCTTTTGTGCTTGAAACCAAGTGTTCTGTGTTGTATGCTTATTTTACTGGGTTATGCTGAGATACCAAAGACTGAATATTTGCCAGTTTGAAAACGGGGTAGATCATATCATCCAGGAGGAGCATAAGAGATTCTTTCAGGCTGATCTGAGAGAGCCCAGCTCATTCTTCTCAAGCCAGAGAAGAAATATGGTCTCTTGCTCAGGTGGTAGAAGCTCCATCTAATAGTGAGACAGACCTTCTAGGGAATGAAGCTGTCTTGTGGATTAACCCTAGTAGAGACACTAGAAACAGCCAGTTGCCTTGAAACTTTCTAGTGTTATGGAATGTTGCAACTCCAGTATGTATATATTGTATGTTGTCCTGCATTTAAGGCCTATTTTCTTATTTTTGTATCCTGAATTATCAGCTGCCTTAATAAACAGCACACATAATTCAATGTGTTAAAGATAATCTCTGTGTGTCTGCCTCCTACCTTTCTCACCCCTTCACAAGTTAGGACCGGTACAGAGGGGTTATGGAAAAAATAATATTAAGGAAGCCTACAGTAAAGCTAGAGATGTTGATAGGGATGACCTCCTAAAAAATAAAGTTAAAGTACAGAATGATGATTATCGCTTTAATTTTGTTACAGAGTTTTCAGCAAAAGCGAAAGAACTTGAAAATATAATTGGCAGGCACTGGCATGTACTGGGAACTGAACCAGGTCTACAAGAAGTTGCCAGAAAGCTGGTGAGACTGTGTTTCAGAAAGGTTCCTATTGTAGGAGACTTATTAACGAGGAATCATTATGAACATAAACAAAAAGGAACATGGTTAAAGAATAAGAAAGGGAATTATAAGTGTAAACGATGTATTTATTGTAGCCATATGTTACAGGGGAATTGTTTTTCTAGCTTCAATAGCAATAGGAATTTTGAAATTAGACAGTTTATGAATTGTGATACAATAGGAGTTATATATTTGGTGAAATGTAATTGTGATGCATTTTATGTACGGAAAACAATTAGAAGCTTCAAAATTAGGGTTGGAGAACATTTACGAGCTATTCAGAGAGGAGATGTTACTTATGCTACGGCAGCATATGTTGCTTTGACAAAAGAACCTGAACGACATAATTTTAAGTTTATGGCAATTGATAAGGTGAATAAAAACCCAAGAGGTGGAGATTATAATAATTTAGTATTAAAAAGAGAAAACTATTGGATTTTAACCTTGAAAGCCAATAAAAGTCCGGAGCTTAATGGCCCCTTAGAATTATATCCATATCTAAAACAATCGCAGCTAAATTAAGATGTGCATCAAATCAGTGTAAGTTGCTTGGTTTGATGTTTTCTCCCCCCCCCCCTTCTTTTGTTATTTCAAGTTTTAATTGTATACAATGAGTTTAGTGTATTTTCATACAGAAAAGCTTCTGGGTTAGTCAAAATGGTGATACTATGCTATTTATTATGTATCTATTATTACTGTTGTTGGTATGAAGATGTGAAATTTACGAAGTATAAACTAATGAAGAATCCCTTTGTAGCACTTCAATGCGGAATAAGTTTGATTTGTATGTTAAGTGATTAATTGTTCTGATGGAATTCACCTGGATTAATTATTCACTATGAGATATGTACTGTGTTCTCTGGCATTTGTCTTTTATTACCTTTGATAAAGGACTAGGGGATCAGTCCGAAACATGTTAGGATACTTGTTTGTGAAATAAACTTTTTTAACTTTAACAAGTTTCTCTTATGAGTTGTATGTGCCTGAGACCTTTCTGCGAATAGTAATCTGTTGGTTTTTGGAGCTCTACGTCCCAGTGCGCACTCATTTGGAATGGAGATATGTTATGGAATGTTGCAACTCCAGTATGTATATATTGTATGTTGTCCTGCATTTAAGGCCTATTTTCTTATTTTTGTATCCTGAATTATCAGCTGCCTTAATAAACAGCACACAGAATTCAATGTGTTAAAGATAATCTCTGTGTGTCTGCCTCCTACCTGTCTCACTCCTTCACAAGTTGGTGTAAGCCATGGGATAGGTGGTGCTAGTCCATGTTTAGGCTGAAGAGGGACATGGCTAGTAGGTATATGCTCAGGAACCTAGGAGATGTGCATGGCTAAATATCAACAACCCCTTGGGGTGTATTGAATCCTGACCAGAAGGACAGCTTAAGATAAAGGTGAGTCTCTGATGACTAGCCTGGGACCAGTGGTCTGACCAAAAGGCCCCAAAAGCGGAGACGATCCTGCTGGCATCAGGATTTGATGAGATGAGTAAGGGGATGTTGGATGAGAATCCTTAAAACATATCTGAATTGCTGCGATGGTTGGCGATAAAGCAGATCAAAGCTGACTGGCAGCGTGTCAGGCAGATGGCGAAATGGACCACAGCCCTAATAGTTCTACATAGATTGGGAAACACATATACAGCATTTAATCAAGGTACTAGATGCCATTAAACAAGCAGGTCTGACCATAAATCCAGCAAAATGTAATAGCAATGAAGGAGACTGGGTGTCTAGGTTAGGTACTGGGTAATGGGTGTGTCAAGCCAGAGGTGTCCAAGATCAAGGTAGTAGCTAACTGTCCAGTACCCTAGACCAAGAAGCAGGTTCAGTCCATGTTAGGGTTGCCTGGGCATTGCCGGAGGTTTGAGCCCAGTTTTTCTAAAATAGCCACACCTCTTATTGATCTAATTAAGAAATGTAATGCTAACTAGGTGACATGGTCACCAGCCTGTGATGTTGCTTTTAGAGACTAAAAGCTATTCTGTGTTAAGCACCAGTGCTGAAAAGCCCAGACTTTCCAAGTGTTTTGTGGTGCGTATTGATGCATTAAAAATAGGCACTGAGGCAGTGTTATATCAGAAAATAAAAATGGGGGAACATCCTAGCCTGTGCATAACTCAGAAGTTGCATGACTGTGAGACAAGATATTCAGCCACAGAAAAAGAATGCCTAGTGGCCAAATGGGCTACTGAGGGACTCTGGCACTATTTGCGGGTACAGAATTCAGGCTGGTCACTGACCACAATTTGTTGTGTTGGATACAACAGATGAAGAATAAATATCCTTGAATCCCACAATGATACCTTGCACTTCGACCCTACCAGCCTAACGTGGTCCATAAGGGTGGTTCTCAAAACCAGACTGCAAATTTGTTATCTTGATAAGGGCCAGGTGAAGAGATGAAAAGTTAACTGTCTAGTGGAATGAAAATATTGATTTGTACATGGTGAATGACTGTACTTTCCAATTGTTTGTAAGATAGATACAACCACCTGACAGGAGACTCCAGGGAATAATGAATACTGGGATACCCTTTTCACTTCTGAGGTATGATGTTCTCCATTAGATAACCAGCCCTTCACAGGTGACTGTTTCTTGTTTAAATGGGGGAGGGGGGTATGTGGCAGGGTTAACTCCCTGCCCCCGTTTCCCTGTTGCCCTGAAGTAAATAAAGCAAGGAAACCACTAGTGGAATAAATAGAAACTTTTCTGTAGCACACTTTCTGTACCTTGTATTCTCTTTCTATAAGTCTGTTACACAACAGTGTTTCTTTTCTGTCTGCAGGATGGCCACCTGTAAGCAAACATTCCACTCTTAAATAAGTTGCTGTCTTCTTGGTAGAAATGCCTGGTTTAACTAAGGTTACAAATTAAGCCTTCTTGGAACATTGTGTACTGCTGTTTTTAACATTGTTCCCTTATGTGCTCAAAATCAAGTATTTTGTACTAAATGTTAGAAACATAGACTTTGACGGCAGATAAGGACCACTTGGCCCACCCAGTCTGCCCATTTCCCTACCTATTGGATAAGCTGCACATTCTAATTAACCAACAGCCTACTTCCTGCAACCCCCCACTATAATTGCCTTATGTCTGTCCCATGCATGTTTGAATTCCCCCACTGTTTTAGACCCCACAGCCTCTCCAGGAAGGTGGTTCCATGCATCCACCACTTTCTCCATGAAAAAGAATTTCCTCACATTTCCCCTGAGCTGTCCCCTCTCTAACTTTAAATTGTGCCCCCTTGTTCTTACACACCTCTTTTTCTGAAAGATGCTACCCTTCTGGACTTTGTTGGTTCCCTTGAGGTACTTAAAAATTTCTATCATGTCCCCCCATCCCTCCTTTCATCAAGGGTAGACATATTAAGCTCTCTCAGTCTCTCTTCATATGGTTTCTGATGTAGACCCTGCACCATTTAGTTGCCCTCCTCTGGACTGCTTCCATCCTGTCTATGTCTATTTTTCTTGGTGATACTGAGATATTGAAATCTAAATATTTACTAATTTAAAGAAAGGGCAGCTCATATGATCCAGGAGGAGTATAAGAAACCCCTTCAGGCTGACCTGAGGGAGTGCAGCTCATTCCTCTCAAGCCATAGAAGGAATAAGGTCTCCTGCTCAAGAGATACACTCTTACTCTATGAAATAGTGAGACAGATCTTCTAGGGAGGGAAGCTGCATTGTACATTTACCATAGTAGAGGCACCAAAAATAGCTGTTGCCTTGAGACTTTCTAGAGTTATGGGCTGTCGCAACTCCAGTATGTATATATGTTGTCCTGCATTTCAGGCCTATTTTCTTATTTTTATATCCTGAATCATCATCTGTGTTAATAAATCGCACATGGAATTCAATGTGTTAAATGTAATTTCTGTGTTTCTGCCTCCCATGTTTCTCATCTCTTCACAAGATGTCATCTCTGCTCTGTGCCCACCACAGTGAATTCCCCCCTAAACATGTGAAGGGACCTCTGATAGTCTCTGGAATCACACATTGCTCCGATTATATCTCCTCCCCCTCCAGAAAACACCTGCAAGTGCATGGAATACCCTGTCTAACTAATTATTACCATGTGCTAATAAGTTCCTCTGTGAGCCGCTACCAGCCTCATAATTAAATAGTAAATAATGGCACACCGCAGCCCATGGCAGAATTGCAAACACGTTGCTGTGGCTCTGCTCCTTTTGAACACTCAACCATCCACTGTTTAGAGATGGTGAACATAATGCATTAATTATCTGATCAGATTATTTTAATTTGTAATGTGTTACTATCTTAAGGCTTGATTGGTCCATATATTTTGCACACTAAGTGATATATCATTGTATTTGCCACTGCTCACTCCTCCTTAGATGCACAAATGTGCATATCCCACTGCACCTCATTCATCTCTAAATTCTGGTTTGGGTCCCTGTCTTTTACCTGTCCTTAGACCTCTCTCCCATTCCCTTTGCCTCATACTCCCACCAATCCAGGAATCCTCGCACTTCCTCCCTTCCCCACTCTCACTCCTCTGCTGGGCAGTCAGCCATTTCCTATTGCCTTCCCGTCCTCTGGAACATGCTCCCATCCTCTGTCTGTCTCTCCCCATCTCCTATCTCACTTAGGCACCAGCTAGAACTCCTCCCTACCCTCACCTGCACCTATTATCCCCTTCCTGATCCTGTCCTGTTGGAGCCCCTACCATTCCTGTCATTGGGCCTCCTCCTGGGTTCTACCTCAGCCTGTATCAGGCTCCTTCCTTTTTTACATCTGCATCGTCATTCATTCCACCTGCGTTGGTCTCTTCATTTGCATATCAAAGCCACTAATTGTACCTTTGTTTAGCTCCTTTTACTTTGTAAGTGCATTTGTAATGTTTAATTGTAATATGTTTGTGCTTTACTGCGTACTAATCATTAACACTGTGTGCCCCTTTATTACTGTATTTCTTGCTCCCTCTTCCCTGGGTCACACCTGGAAATGAACCTTGGCTCAGTGTGCCTTTCCAGGTTATTGATTTTCAAATAAATAAATATTTACTGTAGATGCCATCGGCCGTATTGCTCCAGGAGGTTGCAACACTACTGGCATATTGCACTCATCACTGTGACTTGTATAAACAAGTGGGATGGCTTCCGTTCGAACAAAGGTACTTACTGCAGTTAGGCACCCTTGCGAAAAAGGTGCCTCTTGATTGTGTCCCTTCCCTGCATTATTTCATACTATTTTTTAAAAACTGCCCTAGCATTGTTTGTACCCAGTTATCATTTAATTTTCAATTTACTGTTCCCAGGATGGCAACTTCAGCTGGTCAAAAAAACAATGTTTTATTACCCGCCATCTTTTTTCAACTCTTTACCTTCATCCTTATCCAGTACTTATAACGCTGTTATAAGTTCCAGACATGCTTTAAAACTTTATCCTATTGCAAATTGTCAGTGTAAATGCTGTTCTGGATAGATATATTTGACTGTGAAACTATATATTTATGGTTGTTTAATTCGTTACATGTATGTTTTATACATTCGTTTCATGTTCGGGTCGCCCTTGTAAAAAGGTCTTTGGCCCAAGGTCTTACCAGATTTTTAATAAGCAAAACAAACCAAAACAAATAGGTTTCACACTAATGACATTTGTTGATATGTTACCTAACCTTTTTGAGCTGTAATATGAAACATTTTATTAATAAAATATTGATAAAAAAACAGAGAACTCGGTGCACATACCTCACCAATGGAAAATCCTTCAACTATTATATTTTTATTTTCTGTCTGAATTGGCTACTTACTTATTTTATATAAAAGGGAAGTTGAGTTTTCTTGGTAGCCATTTCAGTGGTCTGATGTGAATTTAAGCCAGGCTACCAAACATCATGGTGGACCACCTATTGCCTGGGTCCCTATTGCAAAATGTAACTGCCTGTGTTGCCTTCTTTTAAGTAAGGTGCAGTGTCTGAATTGGCTTCCTTTAAATAAGGGGCAATCCTATGTGCCGGTGATTGGTTGGGAGCCTGATTAACAAAAAAAAAAAAAAAAAACAGCCACAGATCTCCCAGGCATTAAACAAACAAAGTTAAAAGCTCAACCCTTGCTTATTCCCAGATGGTTAATCACTTTTCTCATTCAGTGTGCTACTGGTTTATGGCACACACCAGTTAAAACAGATCACACTCTTCCCCTAATGGAGAAATCTTTCAAATATTACAATTTTCTTTCTGCCTGAATTTGCTACTTATTTTATCTCAAAGGGGAGTGGGAGTCTCTTGGTGTTCATTTCAGAGCTTAGCATGTGACCTACCAGTCTTAGCATGTGACCTACTGGTAATCAACCCCCAACCCTACTGGAAATTGCAGGAAATATTCTGCCATGAATGACCATAAAAGGCAGGGCTGTCCCCAATGTGGTGTTGCATTAAATGTCACAGAAACCACCCTAAATGAGCAGTGGACTACAGGCTGAGAGTCTCACAATGAGCTTTAAAAATAAATCCGGTCCTGCAGTTGGTTTCTAGAAAAGAGGCAATATTCACAGTTCATAAACTCAAGAAGTGTTTCTCCAGATCATGGGTTTTATCAAATTATTAGTCTTCAGTTAAGCTTAATGGCATTTCTGGTACAAAACATGATCATGCTGTTGTTCTTTTATGGTTTTCATGACAAACAGAAAATCCAGAGTGAGGCCGTCCCAGTGGTACAACTGGGGCTGCCTAAGGGATAGGCATACTGTAAAACTCAAGTGTTTGGCTCCATGGAGAAGCTTGGCTGCTTGACAATCATGAACATACTGCTAGCTAACCAAGGAACATCATTGAGAGCAGCTGTGAGGTGGCAGCTCACCAACCCTTCTGTACAGAGGAAGGGAGCAGCTGTCGGGTGGCAGCTCACCAGCCCTTCCGTCCAGAGGAAGGGAGCAGCTGTGAGGTGGCAGCTCCCCTGCCCTCCTGTCCAGAGGAAGGGAGCAGCTGTGAGGTGGCAGCTCACCAGCCCTTCCGTCAGAGGAAGGGAGCAGCTGTGAGGTGGCAGCTCCCCTACCCTTCTGTCAAGAAGTGAGCAACTGTGAGGTGGCACCTCACCTGCCCTTCAGAGGGGCACAGGTAAGAGGTGGCAGCTAACCCACCCTTCTGTCAAGAGGAAATGAGCAGCCATGAGGTGGCATCTCCCCTGCCTTTCTATAAAGAGGAAATGAACAGTTGTGAGGTGGCACTTCTCCTGCCCTTCTGTCCAGAGGAAGGGAACAGCTGTGAGGTGGCAGCTCCCCTGCCTTTCAGTCCAGAGGAAGGGAGTAACTGTGAGGTGGCAGCTCCCCTGCCTTTCAGTTCAGAGGAAGGGAGTAGCTGTGAGGTGGCAACTCCCCAGCTCTTCTGCCTGGAGGAATTTAACAGCTGTAAGGTGGCAGCTCCCCCATTCTGTCCAGAGGAAGGGAACGAGCTGCTATGGTGACCCAATCACTAGGGTAGGAGGTAAAGGAAAAATGGAGTAAAGGTGGAGATCAAGAAAATAAGAAAAAAGAAAACCCAGTGCACATGCACTCAGAAAGTATCAATAACCAAACACTTCCTATTTATAAACATCAAAATGCATCAGCCTAAGCAATCAGCAGTCTGACTATATAAATACTGATGCTGAGACATATAGCCATAACACTCATGGTTTGTCATATTCATTCTTGCACGTTGATGTTTGGCTTGGGTCACACCTGGAAATGTGTTTTGATTTACTTTGCCATTCCAGGCCAAATTCTAAAATGATAACAAAAAACCTAACATATTTCTTTATCTATCAGTTGTATGCGTCGCAGTGTGGCTTGGAATTCTGTTAGACTTCAAAACTCACTGCAACTGTGCTTCCAAGGCTCCTTCCTCTCCCCTTTGTAAACTGCTTTTGAAAAATTTGGAATAAGTCAGCTCAGCAAGAAGGGCTTCCATCCCTGCACTGGCCCGGCTGCCCATTATTGCTATCACTTTCTTTGATTAGCTTTCTTAGCAAATGGTATGGGGACCTTTGCCTTTTAAAGCAGCCATAAGTCACCTTAAAAGCAACAGCACTCTATAAACAACCACTTCACTCCAAGTCAGTCAGGCTGACATTTATACATACTGATTCAGGGTCTTGTCTGCCATTTCAGCAGACTGCAGGCAGGCATCTATCACTTTGGAAATTAAATGCAACCTGAAGACACCATACACAAATATTGATCGTGGGGTCACACTTTCTTTTAAAGTGGTCGCAATAAATATTTCACAAGCCCTTAATAAAACAAATCTTATTCTGCTACAGGCAGTAACACATATTTAGGTGCTCCCTCTGTGGCAGCAAAAGTGTACGGGCAGTGCAGTGAGCAATGTTACAGCGCCACCAGCTCCGAGTCAACATCAGTAACGTACAACACTAGTTACTCAGTCATGCACTTGAGGGGGCTTTCGGATGCTCCACAGAGCTGGCTGTTAAATGTATTCCCCACTAAAATGAATGGGATGGGGGAATATTGGGACCAGTAACAGCCATTCTGTCATCAGCTAGCAGCATGTTGGCTTACTGGTACCATCTACTGTAGCATGCTTGCCATTGGCATGCTGGTGACACAGGTTCATACCCTGAAACTGGGACGATAGGACCAGACAGGCAGAGGAGTGTTGAGTGTCCGCATGGATGTTTGCCACCTCTGTAATGGGAGGGATGCTGATGTTGCAACCTGACTTCCATCTGGTGACCTCAGTTAAGGACCTGAGCTGGGAAGTCAGGACTGGCAGAGGAATACTGATTATCCAAGTGGATGTTTCCTGTCTCTGCCGTGGGAGAGATGCTGATCCTGTCTCCTGACTTACATAGAAACATAGAATTGTTTGCAGAAAAGGACCAAGTAGACCCATCTAGTTTGCCCTATTTCCCTGCCTGGCTATTACAACTCCCCAGACCCTATTCAGTCTCAGATGTTCTTCCCACCTCCCTTTCCTCTACTTACTATGGTCATGTGCCTAACTAACACGTGCTTGAAACCCCTCCACTGTATTCACCCGCATCACTTCCTCTGGCAGACTCTTCCAGGCATCCACCACCCTTTCTGCGATGAAGTTTTTCCTCACATCCTTCTTAAACCCCCCCTTCCCCCCTTTGGTCTGGTGACCTCGGTTTGTGCCCTGAGCCAGGACATCAGGACTTGCAGACGAGTGTTGATTGTCTTCATGGATGCTTGCTGTCTCACTCCTCTCTTCCTCCTTCCCTTCAGCCACTGTTATAATCAGTCTCATGCTTCTGTCCGATCCATGCTTGAATACCTTCACTGATTTGGTACAGACCACCTCCTTTGGCAGTTTATTCTATCCCTCCACCACTCTATCAGTGAAGAAATGCTTTCTGATGTCACCTAAATTCCCCCGCAACTTCATTGAGTTTCTTCTGGTGGCAGCTACCACTCAGTGTCATCAACTGTCTCCTTTCTACAGTATGAATCTAGAGAAGGTATCATATGTCTCAGTTATGTCCCATCTCACTCTCAGCACCTGCAGTGTGTACATGTTGAGATCCTCTAAGCTCTCCGTTTTATGGCCTTTCCTGCTGACCTTGGATCATTTTGATTGCCTCTTTTGTACAGCGTGCACCCTGTCCCTGTCTTTCTTCAAGTGCAGGTCCCAGAATTGTACACATTACTGCAGGTTAGGACACACCAGGGACCTCTACAGTGGCAAAATCACCCCACTCCTCCTACTACTGCTCCCCCCTTCCTATCCCGATCCCAGCATCCTGTTCACCCTCCCCATTGCCCTGTGGCACTGTAGAGTGGTTATCAGATTGTCTGACGTTATTGATCCCAGGCACCTCTCCTCTGTCATACTTTCTACAGCACCCCCCAGCACCATTCTATTTTTGGATTATGCACCCCTATGTGCATTAGCTGGCACTTTTGGTTTGCATTTTAACTGCCACACCCTCAATTACTTCTTCAGTCTCTTTTAGTCTTTCTCCATGATTCTTACTGCTTCTCACCATCCACTCCTCCTCAGATCTTTATATTATTCACAAACAGGCAGAGCTCGCAGAGCAACCCTGGATCCCCCACACCAATATGACAGATACAAATGTTGAAGAGGTTAAGTACAAGGCTGAGATCTCTGTGTTAACCCACTGGTGATCTCCCCAACCTTTAAGTACAATCCTCTTGGTTCTGTGACTCAGCCAAATTCTTACCCACTCCATGATTTTATCTCAGACCCCTGGTCTCCCATCCTTTTGACCTGTTGACCATGTAGAACCAAGCTGAAGGCATTGCTGAAATTATGGTACAGTAGGTCAACAAACTGTCCCTTGCCCACTGCTTTCATCACCCAATCAATGAAGTCAGTTAGGTCTGTCTGACATTATCTCCCACCTGTCAATCCGTGCTATTGTTCTGAAGTCAATTCATCTCCAGAAAACCCACTAGCCTCTCTGTTATTAAAGTTTCTAGCAGCTTCCATCTCTATGGATGTCAGACTGAGAGGTTTGTGGTTCTCCAGTGTATCCCTAGTCCTGCTCTTTGGCTGGGGTACTACATTTGCTGTCCACAAGTCCCTAGGATCCTTACCCATCCCTTCTGAGCCATTGAAGAGCTTAGTCAGTGGTGCAGCCAAGACTTGTCCCACTTCCTTTAGTACTCAGGGGATACAGCCTGTTTGGATCAATTGACGTGTCCACGTTCAGTACATTTATTCTGGTTATCACTCTTGCCTCTGAAAATGGTTCCTCACTGACACCCTTTCCCACTTCCTTTGTTCATTGCCTTGATGACAGTCAGGTATGGGGCCCATATATTCTGTTTTGAATATTAAACAGAAAAGTGGTTGAGAATGTCTGCTTTCCCTTGTCCTCCTCTTTCTCCCATCCTTCCATCATCCTTAGTCTGATTATTCCCTCCTTTGTTTTGTGTTTCTCCCTTATGTACCAACAGAAAGTTTTGCTCTCCCCCCTCTTCATTCCCATGGCTATTCTCACTTAGGTGTCAGACTTTATTCTCCTCACTGCGTAGGCATAATTTGGGAAGGGCGTAAGAGGGCATTGCTCTCCCAAATTTGTCCTGACTGACATCTTTTTTTCAGTCATTTTTAAATGAATTACACAAAAATCCTGTCACCTGCTCCCTCCCCCTGCATGTCAAAGTCAAACAATGTCTATGCCTCACTGCCATCTTGGTCTCCTTATGGTTTTGCTGAGGAATTCTGCCTTAGCTCTTTCCTTTTGGCTGCTTTTGTATTTTCCCTCACAGCCTCTCCCACCTCTCTTGCAAAACACAATGTCTTCTTACCCCTCCTGTTTTCCATACTACCCTGGTGCAGAGACTTGTGGTTTCAAAGACTGCATCACTGATTAATTCCCTCTTCTTGTCCACCCTCACTACTAACGTTACTCCTTCTAGTCTATCTTGCAGCATCTCTCTTATCCTGTCAAAGTCAGCAGTTCAACGATCAAGGATATTTGTCTGTGACAACTTACTCATCATCACTTCCTTAATATTAAACAGAGCTGGGCAAAATTAGCAAATTCTGAATTTGCTGAATATTCGTGAAATTTCATGAAATTTTTTGAATTTTCCAAACTTCTTTAATTGGCTATACCTTGGTCTGTAGTACA
The DNA here is from genome assembly GCA_016271365.2 of Neoceratodus forsteri. NCBI lineage: Eukaryota > Metazoa > Chordata > Ceratodontiformes > Ceratodontidae > Neoceratodus > Neoceratodus forsteri. Next base: position 40,607,787 of record CM028134.1, read on the forward strand.
GTTAGAGGTCTGCAGTTTCGCATGCATGTTGTCTGATACAGGTCCAAAATATATGCCATGTGTCATAACATTTGAATGAAGAGTGGGGACATAGTAGAGGCTCACAATTTGGCAAAATTATATTCATGTGAACATTTCTGAGAATATTTATATGCTTACAACATATAGTAGCATCCTTTGGAGCTAGATAATTTAAAATGTAGATGCATATTTCCATGGAAGAGTCATAAAAACTGCTAAATGAAGAAGTAATGGTTATGTACAGACAGTTGGTGAGACCCCATCTGGAGTACTGTGTGCAGTTCTGGAGACCCCATCTCCGCAAAGACATAGACAGAGTGGAGGCTGTCCAAAGGAGGGCAACCAAAATGGTGCAGGGTCTGCACCAGAAGACATATGAAGAAAGACTAAAGGAGCTTAATATGTATACTGTTGAGGAAAGAAGGGAGAGAGGGGACATGATAGAAACTTTCAAGTACCTCAAGGGAATTAACAAAGTCCAAGAGGGTAGCATCTTCCAGAAAAAGAGATGTGCAAGAACAAGGGGGCACAATTTGAAGATAGAGGGGGGACGGCTCAGGGGTAATGTGAGGAAGTATTTTTTCACTGAGAGGGTTATGGATGCATGGAACAGCCTCCCTGAGGAGGTCGTGGAGTCAAGAACAGTGGGGGACTTCAAGAATGCATGGGACAGGCATAAGGCAGTCCTAGGGGCGGGTAAGAGGAAGTAAGCTGTTGGTTAACTAGGATCTGCAGCTTATCTGTTAGGTAGGAAAATGGGCAGACTAGGTGGGCCAAGCGGTCCTTATCTGCCATCAAATTCTATGTTTCTATGTAAATTGTTAGTTTTAGCCATGACTTGCACTCCGACATGACTTCCAGGGCTCACATCCAAACTGGGGTCATCAGCTTGGCAGCATGACACTCTGATGCTGCGCCATGATGGTTGCCTTAAAGCCTAACATTTAGGGTCAATAAACCTAACAAAATTGGTGATATTCTGTTCTCTAGTTTAAAATTCATAGGGGCTTAAAATTCTGCAGTTAACATAATTGTGAAATGTACTTTAAATGTTTGAATGTTTGGAGCCTTATAACTCAGTCATCTTTAAGGCTAGAGATCTGAAACTTAGGAAACATATTTATGGGCCTTGGTAAAGTTACCTTAGGAAATTTGCTGAAATTTGGATGAACATTTTTCATTTGCACAGTTGTTTACTGTAATTTTTAAATTTCCAAATGTTTGGAGGCTTATAACTCAGTCATCTTTAAAGACAGAGATCTAAAACCTGGTGCACATCTGTCTGAGCAACAGCAACATCACCATTATATCAAACTTGGTGTGGCTTGGACAAATACTTTTCATATTAGATGGAAATAACCAAAATCACAATTTTGATACAAACTGTGAAATTTTCATGTACATTTTGTGAAATTTCACAAAAGTGAAATTAGCATTTCACCAGAATTCCACTGGTGGAAGATAAATTTCATCTAGCCCTAATATTAAACCACCCAGTCTAATGGTCACTGGTACCCAGGGGATCCTGCACCATGCCTTTCATTATATTATCCATGTTCATGAGGACTAATACAAGCATGGCTCCTTCTCTTGTAGGCTCCTCAACCCTTTCATCAAGAATGCCTCCTGGAATGCTTCTACAGGCAGCTGATTTCTTGTGCTTACTGCTCCTGGAATCCTCTTGTCCATCACTGGCATGTTGATGTTACCATTAACAGTACCACCCCTTCCATTGCAGCCCTTCTAGTCTTGTCTCCCAGTACCCTATCTGCTCCTTCTTTCTGCAATGATGGTCTATATGCCACCCCATCTCGATGCTCATTACTCATCATAGATACATAGATACATAGACAGTGTCGGCAGATAAGGGCCTATGGCCCACCCAGTCTGCCCATTTGAGCTTGTAAGTTCAGTTTGTTTTCCTAGAAGTCCTTTTCTCCTTACCCCTGACCTCCAGAATTCCTTTATGTCTATCCCATGCATTCTTAAATCCCGTGATTGTTTCAGCCCCCACCACTTCCTCTGGCAGGATGTTCCACTTGTCCACCACCCGTTCTGTGAAGAAATTCTTTCTCATGTTTCCTCTGAATCGTCCTCCCTCCAACTTCATCCCATGCCCTCTAGTCCTGGAACATCTTTTCACTTAAAAAGTGTTTTCCTGCACCCTGTTCCTCCCTGTAAGATACTTGTATGTCTCTATCATATCCTCTCTCCCTCCTCCCTCCAGGAGTACATGTTCAGTTCCTTCAACCTGTCTTCATAGGACTTGTGATGCAATCCATGCACCATCTTTGTTGCCCTCCTCTGAACCTTCTCTACCCTGTCTATGTCCTTACGTAGGTAAGGTCTCCAGAACTGTACACTGTACTCAGGTGGGAGCCTCACTAGTGTCTTGTATAGCGGAATTATGACCTCCCTTTTCCTGCTGGTGATGCCCCTGCCCATACATCCCAGCATCCTATTTCTTTACCTGATGCCTTGTCACACTGTTTCCCTACCTTGAGGTCATCAGAGATGACAACCCCAAGATCCTTTCCTGCTTGGTGCATGCTATATCCTCACCCCCAACTGATATATTGTGCCAGGGTTTTGTGCCACATATGCATTATCTTGCACTTCTTTGCATTGAATTTCAACTGCCAAACCCTTGACCATTCTTCAAGTTTCTGCTGGTCCTTCTCATTCTGTCTACACTCTCTGGTGTGTCTACTCTGTTACAGAGCTTTGTGTCATCAGCGAACAGTGAAATTCTGCCTTCTAGATCCTGTGCAATGTCACTGATGAAGATGTTGAATAGGACCAGTCCCAGCACTGATCCCTGTGGTACCCCACTGGTCACTCTTCCCTCTGTGGAGTGACAGCCATTTACCACCACCCTCTGAGTCCTGCCACCCAGCCAGTTACCTACCCACCCAGTCATCTTTGACTATCTGAACCCATACAATCTCTGTGCACTTGCCCTCTCGACTAACCTTGATCTCCATGGCCTTAATGCCCTCCCTAACATATTGTGCCATCTGTACCCCCTGCCTCCCTCTCTATCCCCCAAAACACTGCACTATAATGCTTTAGAAAATGGCAACAATCAATTCTTAAACCTGATTGGCTGAGACAGGCTCCAAGCTGGGCATTTATATATGCTGTCTATTCTGATGCCACAACTAGACTGGGTTTCCACCTAGCATCAGATAAGGCACTCTACCCTTGCCATCTTATACTCCGCCTTTATTTGAGTCCAAAAAATTCTTGTATCTCACTGCTTACCAAACCTCTTATCCTATTGCTTGACTAAACACCCTCCTCTAATATCTGAGTAGGCACCCAGTATGAGCTAAGTATACCACCTTTATAGTCTATGACACAGGCAACTACTGTGAGCAAATCATAAGATATTACCTACAAAATCTATGGTCACCTTCATAATGAGGAACTTTCTTTGGAGCCTCCTTATACTACTACTATTACCTGAACTAAGTAAAAGATGCAGACATCCACAGGATGCCAAGCAGAGTGCAGATACCACATTCTTGTGCTGCTGCAATTCTACAACAGCCCCAAGAGATTGGATATGTACCTATGACCTTCCATTGATACGATGCTACCCATTTATTCTTTACTACAGAGGGACATAGTTGGCATTGCATTTGTTTGGTGTCTGTCTCCAACTGTGTACAGAACAAGATCCCACAACTATCTCTGTTAAAGTATTAATCCTTTCCTTTACAAGAGGATGAAAAACCGAATCTGGATGGCAAATAAGAATTCCACAGAATAAAAAAAAAAAGAAGAAGAAATAAAAAGACATCTATAAGAACTTATACCCTATCTCTGGCGGCAACTATGAAACTACTGCTCCTACTACTAATATGCTCAGGGAATGTGGAACTTAACCCTGGGCCACCAGGGACTATCACTGCACCTTCAGAACTAGTAAAGATTAAAAGACTAAGCCTTCTACATATTAATGCATGTAGTCTTTTAAAAAAAAAATCACATTGCTCCAAGCCTGGGTTAGCCACTCACTACCTGACATCCTGGTAGTCTCTGAGACATGGCTTAGACCTGATACAGCCGACAGAGATATAAACTTACTTAACTGCCAAACATTCAGAGCTGATAGACGGACAAGAGGAGGAGGGGTAGCAATATATGTAAAGGCCAACCTACCTGAAATTTCTCTTGCCTCTTATTCTATGGCAAAAGAATTTGAGTGCCTTTCCCTTAAAATAACCCTTTCCAAAAATACCTCACTGCAGCTGATCGGCTGTTACAGACCTCCCTCAGCTGGCCTCAAGATACTATCCTACTTGGGTGACTTGATTAAACAAGGGAATGGAGAAACCATAATTATAGGTGACTTAAACCTAAACCAGCTTTCTAAGGCAGCTACACCTCTAATTTCATTCTGCGACATGTATGGGCTTACACAGCTTATAAATGAACCTACTAGAATAAACAAAAAGAACCCAAAAAACAGCACACTTTTGGATGTACTATTAGTGAGTAAACCTCACCTCTTTTCACACACTGGAGTTCTGTTCAATGACATTAGTGATCATTGTTCTATTGCGACAATTAGGTCAGCATGTAAGATTTCATCCCCCACAAAATTCTTGAGGAGATTGAAAAAGAACTTCAACATCGAGGCATACCTGGACGATATTAAATACTCCACAAGATGGCAAGAATTCTATCTAGTGAACACAATGGAGATTGCATATGGTGTTCTAAATGACATCATCACAAATGCTCTAAACATTCATGCACCAGTCTCTAAACTACGTATTAAAAATAAAACCTGTCATTGGTTCAATTCTGACCTTAAATCCACCCTTCTCGAAAGGGACAAGCTTTGGAAAAAAGCCCGAAAAACTAAATTAGCCTCTGACTGGGAGCAATTCAGAAAAGCCAGGAATCTCTGCACCAAGAAAGTATGAGACACAAAAGCTGCATATTACATGGCTGAATTAGACTCCTCATACTACAACCATGCCAAGTTTTGGAACACTATAAAAGATATAACTGGCCACGTCCCAAGTAACTCACTCCCAGCAAAACTACAATGTGGAAACAGAACCATCAGTGACAAAATTGAAGTATTGGAAGCCTTCAATACTCACTTTACAACTGCTGGGCTAGCATTCGACTCCTCTCCAGCCAACCAAATGAGAGTACATCTAGGGATTAAGAACACTGATGCAAGGGTGACTGACTCCACTTTCTCCTTCAATCCAGCCACGCTGAAGCAAGTCGAAGAACTAATCTTACAGCTGGACATAAAAAAGAGTGCAGGTGCAGACTCCCTTGACCCATACTTTTTAAAAATTGCCATACATGTATTAGCAGTGCCAGTGACACATCTGTTTAACCTTTCTCTACAGTCTGGAGTCATCCCATCAATCTGGAAAACCGCTCAAGTGATTCCATTTCTGAAAGCCAGGGATCCCACAGACCTTAATAACTACAGACCAATTTCCATTCTTACTGTGCTGTCTAAACTACTTGAAAAAATTGTGAGCACCCAGCTAAGAGAATATCTAGAAGCCAACAATCTCCTAAACCCAGCACAATCTGGTTTCAGAGCAAACCACAGTACCATAACAGCTCTTGCAAAAGTCACCAATGACTGGCAACTTGAATTGGATAAAAAAAATTGTGTATGTGCTGTCTTCTTAGACCTAAGTAAGGCCTTTGACATGGTTGACCATGACCTGCTCCTCTCCTCACTAAGATCTATTGGACTTGACACCAATTCCATTAGATGGTTTAACAACTATCTTACAGGAAGAACCCAGCAGGTAAAGGCCGAAGGAGATATATCCCCACTCAGACCACTACAAAGAGGAGTACCACAAGGATCTATTCTTGGCCCTATCCTCTTAGCGATATATATCAATAGCATTGACACAAATCTTACCAAAGCCACTGTACACCTGTTTGCTGATGATACAGTACTGTATGTCAGTCACCCTTCTCCTACAACAGCCTGCAAAGAACTACAAGTAGAATTCGACCTACTGCAACTCCAGCTGCTGGAAAAAAAAACTACTATTGAATGCAAAAAAAACTAAGGCAATGTTCTTTTCTCCACAGGTGCAGGCAAAATACTCAATCCCAGTCGATCTCCCTAAACTATCCACTGCACTTGGTGAAAATCTCGAATATGTCACAAAATTTAAATACCTGGGGGTATGGCTAGATAGTAGATTACACTATCTAGAACATCTGGAAGAGCTGCTAAAAAAGCTTAGACAAAGACTTGGACTTTACTATAGAATAAGGCACTTCCTTTCAAGTGATTCAAAAGAAGACGGTCCAGGCCACATTCCTCTCAGTTTTAGACTACTGACTTCCTATATAGTCGCTGTCCCACGTATGCTTGAACAAATTAGATACACTATACCATAGAGCTCTGAGGTTTATCACAGACTTACCATACAGTACTCACCACTGCTTGCTATACTCCGCAGTTGGTTGGCCCTCGCTTCAATATAGAAGGGATAGGAATGCATTACTATGGACTTACAGAGCAATATTACAGCAGCTTCCAAAATATATCTCAGGCTGTTTTCTATAAGCCTCATCAAGTAATTATGCATTAAGAAGCCTGAACTTCATTACTCTTAAAGTGCCTAAGTTCCAGTCTCGACATGGCAGACATGCTCTTAGTTATGTATTATCTACCCTATGGAACACGATGCAAAAGACACTGAAAGTGAACAAGCTCATATCTATTACAGCCTTTAAATATCTATACAACACAATATTCAAAGAAAAATGTAACTGCTTCCGTCAACATTAGACTAACCCTTCATCTTTCCCACCAGCTGGACGACTATTCAAGGTAGCTCCTCAGCACCCTACGAGCAGTTGCTTCACATTTCATAAACCTTTACTACAATCCTTCCTTCTTAAGCATTATATACTTAGTCTCCTTATACTTTCAGTTTTTTACTTCCCCAGTCCATTGCCTCCCCCCCTTGACCTACTATTGATCCCTCTTTTGGCACGGCCTTTTCCACTCCTTCCCTTTCACCACCCCTGGCCACAACATTCTGTATACACTCCTTTCATCCCCCCTGTCACTGCTTCAGCCGGTAGTTGCCTCCTACAAATCACTCCCTGTAGATATATCTTCCAGATGTCCATACAGCTTATCACCCACGTTTAAAAACTTTCTAATAATTCCCCTGACACATTTAACCTCCACCAAAAAGTGTTAGTTTCCAAAGTGTCCTCCATTAACAAGCAGGCTACTTGATGAATCATGTATATGTGTAATATATATTTTTTTCTTGTTATTAGCTGTTCAAAGCACTCTGTCTTGGAGTTGTTGTTTTTGTATTCATTTGCTATCCTCTTAAAGTTGTGTATTCTCTGCATGTTATATGTCATACAAATTGTATCTTGACCTTACCAGGTCCATCTTGCAAATGAGCATTGCTCAATGATGTTCGCCTGGATAAATAAAGATTTGATTGATTGATTGATTAATTAATGGATGCCCAGCTAAAAATAAGAGCCAGTCCAAGTGCCTCTTCACAAAGTAACATTCTCCGATGGGCCATTTTCTAAGCACAGTAATACCCTCCAAGGTGGGCATTATTGGGAAATACCAGACCTTCCAGGGGCTATAAGGCCCTCCGCCTATGGCGTTGGGCCTGATTAAGCCCCTGCACAGTCTGGTATTTCCCAATAATGCCCACCCTGTTGGGTATTATTGCTTACGTAACTCTATTATTTCTCAGTATAATCTGCATGTATTGTATAACACTTTATGTTTTGTACTAGTTGTATCATACTGAATCCCAAGTTAATAGGTGTATGTCCACTGGGATTACCCAGTCAACACAGCATTAAATATTTAATATAATGGCACAGTAGTGCCCCTATGTTAGATTTGAGCAAGCAGTTTAATGTTAAACCTTGCTTTTCCACCTTAATAACCTGGATATGCCTAAAGGGAATAGACTGAAATTTGGCATGTGCAAAGTAGATGCCAGGATCTCTGGATCCTGGCGATTTGACAATGGTCATTCTGACAGTTTAAAAGTTTTAGAAGGTTGAAAATATAAAAGAAAATGACAATTAAGATCTTTGTTTTTACTCACAGGTAACACAAAAATGTATATGTACTGAAACCTAAAAACGTTCTAGTTTGCTAGAGTTTGGGCCAAGGAACATTCTTTGATAGGTGGCTTTACTGAAACAAATATGTACATTTTTAAATATTTAGTATATAGAGGGCTGTTTTTGTGCATACACACTTTGTTTTTCAACATTTTATTCATCAGTATATTTCTGTAAAACTGAGGAACATTGCTTTTATAAGACATTTGTTTTCATGACACTTTGTGATCACAAAAATAGGAAAGAAAACAGAAACCCTAACAGGTGCTTTAATGTACTTTTGCAATTAATATAGTATATGGGAGCAGCTGCACCTGCATATTATGGTTGAGTAGGCTGTTTATTGATAAACCCCAATTTCCATATGTTGTTAATGTGGCTGTTATTTGCTCTCCTAAACATAAAAATGTCTGGGAGTTGAAGCCAGTCTGTCTTTTCTTGGAGTTATTAGTAGTTTTATACAGTGCACTCTACTTAGAATGGACACTGTTATAATGGACAGTCGGTTAGAGTGGACAGAAACTGATTTTCTTAACCAAATATAGCAAATTAAATGCATTTTTCTCTGGTTATAATGGACAGAAACATTGCTTACAAGGGACACTGAAGCTTTTATGGGCATGGGAGGAGTGCAGAGCTGCTGATGAGATTTTTTATTAAGATGGAAGAACTACAGAGATTACATTTCTTACAAAATAACTCATCACAAGCTGCATTAACTTTTATTAGTTAATTACACTAAATTTATATTATTTTATATTTCAGTAAAACTCTTATAGTACAATTGCCTTTGTTTTACTGTACTAGATCCCAAGCATCCTGCCACAAGAATTACTATATTCTTCTTACCTTCTGCAACAAACTTCCTTAAAAAACAAGCATTTGTCAATGCCAAATGTTTGCTTGCTGGCATTGGCATTGGTAGTGTAGAAGTTACAGGCTGCATAATAGAATGGCAGTGAAGTATTGAACTGACCAACCCCACCACCGCCTGCAAGATTGACGAACTTGTTAGGGTGTGCTTAGCCGGGTTGTCAAGCACAATGACCACGCCATTTCACCACACCCTACCCTGCAGACACTGACAAGTGTCACGGTGTCCTTGAGTCTTTGGTCCTATAGTGCACCCCATTACATCAGGAAATATGGTGAGATGGGTGCGGTATTGGAGAATAGGGTGAACTTTGGGGCCAAAGAGTCCAAGGCATACCTCGATGCCTCTCACTGGCTGCAGGGTGTGGAATGCTATGAGCATTACAGGCAAGAATCCCAAGTCACACCCCTGATGCCTGTCATTCTCTACAGGGTGGGGCGTTATGGTTGGAAACCCTAACACCTCACGCATTCGTTGGTATTTTCACTCGAAATTTTCAACATTCTTTTTTGTGACCCCCACCTTATGAACAGTGGCAATATGAGTTTGTTAGCCAAAAGCTGCTTATGCACAGTGACTACGGCATTTAGCACCACAGGTGCAAAAACACATTCTGAACAGGATGTGAAAAATGACAGTTCATGGGGAGGTGTAAAATGGCAGTGTTGCAAATCTGCAGTAAAAATATTAAAAAAACTGGTGAAGTCACGAGCGTGCGTAGAAACTGTACAACGCACACCCGTAATGTAATTAGTTTTGGGATTTTTACAGCAGATTGTCAACACAGGCATTTAGGGACCTACGATCATTAACAGTGTTACTGTGATTTTCTTTATCTGTCCAGAACAATGATTTCCCACAGCGACCACGCATCTCTGCGCTGAAAGTGTGAAAACACATTTTGGCCATGTTGTGAAAAATGACAGCTGTACTGTTCATAAGGAAGTGTGGAAAAATGCCACTAGTGAAAATCTGGACTGAAAATATTACAAAGTCATGAACTTACAAGGGTGTGTGGAAACTGCGCAATGTTCACTCGTAACACAGTCATTTTATGGACTTTTGTTAGCAAATTTTCAACATAGCCATTTTAAGACCTCTGCTCATGAACAGTGCCACTGTGATTTTCATAATGTGTCCCACACATTGATTTCGCACACCGATTGTGCCATTGCGTGCTACATGGGCGGAAACAGGTTTTGAGCAAGATGTGAAAAATGACTGCTGTACTGCTCATAAGGAAGTATAATAAAATGTCAATGTTGAAAATCTGGAGTGAAAATATTGAAAATTCACAAACTTACGAGTGTGCGTAGGAACTGCGCAACGCGCGCTCGTAAAACAGTCATTTTTACATTTGCTTGCGCGCATGCACAAGGATTGTTTTGGGAGAGTAGCACACTTTGAAGGTGTGCCTCTCCCTTGCAATCCAGTGCTCCATTTAGTAGGCGTGGCGGTCCTGCATCAATGGGTGTGGGAGTTCTGTATGACAGCAGTGGTCTTCTGCTTCAAAGAAAACCACCGCTGTCATACCGAGCACCGCATCACTCTGCCCCCCCCTCACATCACACGCTCCCCCGTGTCACACGGCCCCCTTCAAAGCTTTGGTGCCATGCTGGGATCCCACCCCAGCGTGGCAAACATCGTTGCCGATGGGGGTGCCCAATCCCCATTGCTCCTCGGTCCCCCCCCCACGTAGTTTGCCGATGGGGGTGCCCAATCCCTGTCAGCTCCTCGGCCCCCCCAGCCATCTTCTGCCATGCTGGGAGCCCACCCCAGCGTGGCAAACATCCCACATAGTCCTTTTTTTTTTTTAAACCTGTAAAGAAAAAACAGTCCCACGTAGTCTCCCAGTCCCCCCTCCCACAACCCGCACCCACCCACTGCGCAACCAGCCTCCTCACACCCCCATCACCCCATACTTACCTCTGGAGCTTGACGCGATGATCTTCGGTATACCGGGAACATGTCTGTACTCTTCAAACGGACTGCGAACTGAGGAAATACCAGTAAGCTGTATAATGGGCTAGATAGGGGGGTTTCAACTGTACTGCATATCTCAAGCATTTTTGGGAATTTTTGCACCAAATTTTCAACATGGGGTTTTTGGGACCCCTTCTCATGAATGATGTCACTGTCTTGGCATTATTGGGGCAGAGAGTGATTTCGCGGTACTACGCACAATCACTCGTGGGCCTGGACTAACATCATGACAGTGACATCAGTCAAGTGTCATCAGTCTCAAAAACCCAGTGCCAATAAAAAGAATCAACTGTTTCTGACGTGCGTTGCGCAGTTCCTACAAAGGCTCGTAAGTTCACGAATTTTCAATATTTTCACTCCAGATTTTCAACATTGCCATTTTACCACACCTCCTTATGAGCAGTACAGCTGTCATTTTTCACATCCTGCCCAAAACGTGTTTCTGCCCACGTAGCGCACAATGGTGCAGTCGGTGTGTGAAATCAATGTATGGGATGCATTAAGAAAATTGTGGTGACACTGTTCATTAGCTGAGGTCTTGAAATGGCTATGTTGAAAATTTGGTGAAAATATTCCTTAAAATGACTGTTTCACGAGCGTGCGTTGCGCAGTTCCTACACACGCTCGTAGGTTTGTGAATTTTCAATATTTCCACTCCAGGTTTTCAACATTGCCATTTTACCACACCTTCTTATGAGTAGTACAGCTGTCATTTTTCACATATCACCCAAAACGTGTTTCCACCCATGAAGCGCACAATGGCGCAGTCGGTGTGCGAAATCAATGTATGGGACACATTAAGAAAATCACAGTGACACTGTTCATGAGCAGAGGTCTTAAAATGGCTATGTTGAAAATTTGGTGAAATAATTCCTAAAAATGACTGTTTGACCAGCGTGCGTTGCGCAGTTCCTACACACGCTCGTACATTTGTGAATTTTCAATATTTGCACTCCAGATTTTCAACATTGCCATTTTACCACACCTCCTCATGAGCAGTACAGCTGTCATATTTTCACATCTGCCCAAAACGTGTTTCCGCCCATGTAGCGCACAATGGCGCAGTCGGTGTGTGAACTCAATGTATGGGACACATTAAGAAAATCACAGTGTCACTGTTCAAGAGCAGAGATCTTAAAATGGCTATGTTGAAAATTTGGTGAACAAATTCCTAAAAACAACTGTTTTTATGTGCGTTGTGCAGTTCCTACGCATGCTCGTAAGTTTGCGAATTTTCAATATTTTCACTCCAGATTTTCAACATTGCCATTTTACCACACCTCCTTATGAGCAGTATAGCTGTCATTTTTCACATCCTGCCCAAAACATGTTTCCACCCATGTAGTACACAATGGCGCAGTCGGTGCGCAAAATCAATGTATGGCACACAGTAAGACAATCACAGTGACACTGTTCATTAGCAGAGGTTTTAAAATGCCAATGTTGACAATTTGCTGAAAAAATTCCTGACAATGACTGTTTTACGAGCGTGCATTGCACACTTCCTACGCACGCTCGTAGGTTTGCGAAATTTCAATATTTCCACTTCAGATTTTCAACATTGCCATTTTACCACACTTCCTTATGAGCAGTACAGCTGTCATTTTTCACATCCTGCCCAAAACGTGTTTCTGCCTGTGTAGCGCACAATAGGGGTAACAAAAAGGTCATGCTGAAAATGTATTGTGCAAATACCAGCAATCGCACAGGGCATTAGGGTAAAGCACCATACATGCCAAACACCACTGCAAATACCTGCAAGTGAATGTTCGGCATTGACAAATGCTTGTTAGGAATCATTTCACCAAATTTTCAACATAGCCATTTTAAGACCTCTACTCATTAACAGTGTCACTGTGATTTTATTAATGTGTCCCATACATTGATTTCGCACACTGACTGCACCATTGTGCTCTACATGGGCGGAAACATGTTTTGGGCAAGATGTGAAAAATGACAGCTGTACTGCTCATAAGGAGGTGTGGTAAAATGGCAATGTTGAAAATCTGGAATGAAAATATTGAAAATTCACGAACTTATGAGCATGCGTAGGAACTGCGCAATGCACGCTCATAAAACAGTTATTTTTAGGAATTTTTCCACCAAATTTTCAACATAGGCTTTTTGAGAGCCCACCTTATGAACAGTGGCAGTGTCTTTCATTATTCAGTCCCAAAAGGTGATTTCGTGCAGTGACTGCGAATTCACCCTTCGGGCCTGATTAACGCCGTGACAGTGAAAGCATTCATGAGAAGGGGTCCCAAAAACCCCGTGTTGAAAATTTAGTGCAAAAATTCCAAAAAGTGCCTGAGATATGCAGCAAAGTTGAAAAAACCCTATCTATCCCATTATACAGCTTACCGGCATTTCCTCAGTTCGGGTCGGCTTTGAAGAGCAGACGTGTTCCCAGTCCACCAAAGATCATCGCTACCGGAGTCTGGAGGTAATATGGGGTGAGGTGGGTGTGGGAGACTGGGTGCGCAGTGGTGGCGCGGGTGGGGGCAGAGACTGCGAGGGACCATTTTTCAGTTTCAGGTTTTCTTGTTTTTTTTTTAAATGATGACGCGGGACGTTTGCCAAGATGGGGTGGGCTCCCAGCGTGGCACAAGGATGGCTGGTGGGGCTAAGGGTGTGGAGCTGATGGGGTATTGGGCACCCCCGTCGTGGATAGCATATGTTGCTATGCTGGGGTGGGCTCCCAGCGTGGCACCCTGTATTCTGGGGGTGGTGGTGTGTGGAACTAGAGGAGCCGATGGGGGATTGGGCACCCCCATTGGCTATACGATGTCTGGCCATGCTGGGGTGGGCACCCAGCCTGGCATATGGAACACTGTTTTGGGGGGCGCGCAGCATAGTCGATGGGGGATTGTGCACCCCTTTCGGCTACAGAGTGTGTCCGTGGGCGGGGCGAGCACGCAGTATGCGTGCTTGTGTATATGTATGTGTCTGTGTGCAAATGGGGGAGCGCACATGAGCAGGTGATATCTTATCGCTGCTCACTGAAGCGTAGCTCCCCCTTTCAACTGTACGCCACTGCATTTTGGAGCTGTGTTAGACAGCTCGAGCAAGCACTGGAGAACTGCGGCGCGCACCTGCAAACATACTGCTTGGATTGGAAGAGGGCTGCCACACCTCTGAAAACTCAGATGATGGCACTATGTTTCTTGCACATGCGTGCAAGCAAACATAAAAGACTCATGTTCCCTGACAGGTAAATAAACAAAGACAAGACACAGAATGCACACACGTATATGCTAGGCAAGATTCTGGGTAATCTATGAAGTTTTATAATCAGTTCTCATTTATTCTAAGACCCTGCTCACACACATAGACACACGTAACGCATGGGCTCCGCCTCCTCTGGGTATAATGGATACAAGTTAAGTGCACAGATGTGTCTGTTATAACAGGCTTGTACTGTAATACAAAGGAGAATGTCAATTTAAATCAAGGGGCATTTTGTGAAATACCTAAAATAACCTCTCTCTCTCTCTCTCTCTCTCTCTGTGATGCTATGGTTTTAATGCTATTTTCCCCCCACTTTATCTTGGCACTCTCTGGCTCCCACATTCCTCCTTTCCATAATCCCACAACCACTGCCTACCTGTTAGCCCTCCCAAGTCCCAGTACACCTCACCCTATCTCCTGTCTCCATCTTTGTGTCCTGTACTTTATACTTAATTATAGATCACTGTGATAGTGAGCCATTCCCATCTACACTGATATCTGGCTTGATGTAACCATGGATGCCTGGTGTGGCTTTTAATAATTATAGGTCTAATTAATTATTCATGAGGCAAAAGCATGCTCTAAGGAAATGTCAGGTACAGATCAGAGTGGAGTGCACATTTATAAACTCTTTTTAAAAGAAAGTTGTTTTTTTCCTGTGTGTAATGCAATTAGACTTATTATTTTTTTTTTTTTGCAGTTATTTCATTTTCCTCCTGCCGTCAGCTTACATCTGTAGGATGGCCCCAGCCCCATCCCAGCATCCACCAGCCAGTAGCCTAGCCCCAGGGCTTACCCCTGGTGGGGTCGGTGAGGAGTCAAACTCCCCACCAAGAACCGGATTAGGTGACCAGCACCGTGGTTAGCCGGGGGTGGAGCCTGCTAGGTGCCCTCCACCATCCTGCTTGGCGGAGTCCTTTTTCTGCTGTTCTCCCAGAAGTCAGGACCATGCTGTGACATCAGCAGAGTGAAGCGCGCAATCATCCGCACGTGCTCCCTGCAAATGTCTGGCCCAACTTCTCCCCTACTTGTGGTATGGCGCTCTGTCCTCCAGCCTCTGCCGGGGGGCGAGCAAGCGCTGACCATCAAGAACCCCCCTCCCTGCAGAAGGAGAGCAGTCCATTGGACGCTCAGTCTTTCTCCTCTGCCAACCCCTGACAGCTCATGCTCATTCTTGAACATGGGTCGCCGGCATAGAGCGAGGTAAGGCACCAGCGTCTCAGACCTCAGTGCCACCAGGCCGGCTTATGCAATTAGACTTATAATCACAATAGTTACCTCACAGTCAGTCATTTAATTTTGAGTAATGACCAGCTAGGTGTGGTTGGCTCTCAGCAGTGCCTCAGGCCACCCCCCAGCCGGTCGTTAATCACCAGGAAATGACTGGCTGTTCAGTCATTATTGCTTAAGTAAAATACTTATCAATAGTAATAGTGAAGCACAATACCAATTTTTATATCTTGATAATATATCAGCATTTGTGGAACATTTGAATCTTCAGCAAATGAAATAATGAAGAGAATGGGCTTGCATTATAAATGTTATGTATTAGTAGCAAATCATATAGGCTAGTAGCCATGGCAAAGAAAAATTGATTTGTATGCCTTGTTTTAATAGCTATAACTTGCATTATATTACACTTTACCACTTGTCAGTTTGAGCACATTAGAGAATTCATAAATAAATGTACAGTATATAAGGAATAATGTATGGGGAATAATACATAGCGAAGCTACGTTTTCATTGAGGGGTTGAGATGACATCATAGGGACCTCGAGTGCGAAGCTTGAGAGGTCCCGATTTCATCTCAACCTCGAGATGAAAATACAGCCTTGTTGTTGTATGGTTGCCCATATATTATTTCTTATAGTATATGGTTCCCCAAGATTCAAGAAGAAGTTAAATTTGTGAACGTTTTAAGTTTCACAAGGTCTCATACCTTGTGTTGGCACTCCCGCTTGGTGTGGGCAGCTCTGTCAGCTCCTAAGTTTGTCAATGTGATTCAATTGCTGTCCTGACCTGTCACAGATTCACAGTAGCACTTTCTTTAAAAAAAAAAAAACTGAGATTACTAGATTGGAAACACGGAGCTGACTACGGCAGTCCATGTCCAAACTGACGCCACCATGTTTGTTTGTTTTTTAACAGCTCTGTGTGCTCCAATCAGGTAGTGATGAACACAGCGCTGATAAATATTCATGACAGAACATGCACAATAAGTTTTAGAATGTGCATAAAAACTTTTAGAATGTACACAAGTTTTCAACAGCCACTAATTTTTATGTATAATAAGACCAAACCATATACTATATATAGTTATTTATATGTTCAATAGAGCTGTGCCGATTGAAGAATTCTGCCAGCAGAATTTATCCAGAATGACAATTCCATTTCCAAACTACTTTTCAGAATTTAGTTTTGGATATTGCAGAATTCCAAAAAGCATTTTTTTGTAAATACCGGAATAAAATTCTGCTTTTGAAATTTCAGAATTCTGTTACAAATGGAATTCCCTGGAATTAGGCTGAATTTTCTGAAATTCATTGGAATTCTGTTTCATCGGAATATACATATTCCACACAGGACCAATGTTCACCAATGCATTAGTGTATTCCCCTTTAAGTACTGCACAATAAAAGGACTGGCGATCTCTAGGAATGATAACTCCTGATGATGTGCCTCCTGGTCCGAAACATAGGGTAGTGTATGGCATTGTTTTTTATGCACTATGCATGACTTTCACCATGTGACCAACACTGTATTTTTGTTTTTTTTTTGTGCACAAATCAAAATCCTTACTGCAGCACTTTCTATTGGAGTGGATGCAGAAAATGAGAGGTTAGGTGAGTGCCTTATCTTTCTTCTTTTTACTTGACTTGCAGACCGTCTACTTTACTTTCTCTTTATCACCAAATGGAGGATCCACAGGTCACATGACTGCTGCAGTAGATGAGCAATGCCCTGCTTGACACTTTTTTAGTGTGTCTATGGGGGGTGCAGGTACATGTGCTCTCAAAGATTAGGGGGCACATTTATTTTAAAGAAACCCCCAGGAGCAAACTAGAGTCTTTGGGGGTTAACCACAAGCTTACAGGCTTGCCCCTATATGGATGGAGTGACAGGAAGGAAGAGGAGAGCATACAATGATCTGCCACCAAAGACATAGAAACATAGAAACAGAGTTGACGGCAGATAAGGACTGCAAGGCCCATCCAGTCTGCCCATTTCTTTTTCTACCTTATAAATGTGCCATCAGCCTTTGCTCTGTCAGTGACCTATCTATTCATAGTCATTTGTATTACTCCCTTATGCCTATCCCATGCCTGTTTGAAGCCCTGCACTGTATTCATAGCCACCACTTCTTGTGGTAAGCCATTCCATGCATCCACCACCCTTTCTGTGAAAAGAATTTCCTCACTTCCCCTTAATTGGCCTCCTCTAATCTCATGCTGTGTCCTCTTGTCCTGCTATTTTTCTTATATTTAAACATGTTAGACTCTTTCACCTTGTTTATGCCCTTAAGGTGTTTGAATGCCTCGATCATATCACCTCTCCCTCCTTTGCTCAGGGTATACATATTGAGCTCCATTAATCTGTCCTCATATGTCTTCTGATGCAGTCCCTGCACCATTTTGGATTGCCCTTCTCTGGACTGCCTCAATTTGGTTAATGTCCTTGTGAAGGTGTGGCCTCAATACTGCATACTCAGATGGGGCCTAACTAATGTCTTGTACAGAGGGATTTTTACCTCCTCTACGACTTGTGATACCCCTACTAATACACCCTAACACCCCCTAGCCTTACCTACTGCTTTAGAGGTCTGCTTAGATGATTTTAGGTCATCAGTGATGATGATGCCCAAGTCTCTTTCTTCCTTTGTGACTGCTAGCAACTCCTCCCAGCCTATAGGTGGCTTCAGGGTTTCTCTTCCCTATGTGCATGATTTTGCACTTCTTTGCATTAAATCCCAGTTGCCACTCTTCTGACCATTCTGCTAGTTTATCCAGATCTGTCCATTCTGCCTTCCCATCTGGATCATCTACTCTGTTGCAGATCTTGGTGTCATCTGCAAACAGACAAGCCTTACCTCTAGTCCATCTGCAAGGTCACTAATGAAGATGTTGAAGAGGACTGGCCACAGGACTGATCCCTGAGGTACCCACTTGTGACTTGCATCTCTTCTGACTGTATACCATTTACCACCACTCTCTGTTTCTGCCAGTCAACCAGTTTGCCACCCAGTTGACCAACTTCTGACCCACCCGAGCTTACCCAGCTTATTTATCAATCTTCTATGTGAACAGTGTCAAAGCTTTGTGGAAGTCAAGGTAGGCGACATCAACTGCCCCCTTGGTCCACCACTCTGGTTACCCAGTCAAAGAAATCTATGAGATTAGTTTGACAGGACCTTCCTTTGTAAACCCATGCTGTCTTGGATCCTGTGCCCCTATGGATTCCAGGTGTTGCACTATCCTCCTTAAGGAGTGCCTCCATAATCTTGCCCACTACTGAGGTAAGACTGACTGGTCTGTAGTTCCCGCCTCTTCCCTGCTACCACTCTTGTGGAGTGGGATCACATGACCCTTCTCCAGTCTTCTGGGACCTCTCCTGTGCTCAGAGACTCACTAAACAATTCTGCTAATGGCTCTGCTAGTTCCTCCTTTAGCTCCTTAAGTACCCTGGGATGTATGTCATCAGGTCCCATTGCCTTATCCACCTGAGCTTAGCAAGCTCTTGTAGGACCCTTTCTTTTGTGAAGGGGTAGTGCTCACCTCCCTCCCCTGTGTCCATGATGCTGAGCTGTGGGCCCTGCTCTACCTTCTCTTCAGTAAATACTGAGCAAAGTATCTATTTAGGATAGATGCCTTTACAGGGTCCTCCTCCTCACATGCTCCCTTTCTCCATTAAGCTTAGCAATACCCCCTCTGGACTTTCTCCTTTCACTAATGTATCTATAGAAAGTCTTGTCACCTTCTTTACTGTTCATGCTAGTGTTTCCTCAGTTTGGGACTTTGCCTGACTTACTGCCTTACCTGCTTCCCTTAGGGCAGTTTGGTATGCCTCCCTATCTTCATCCCGCTGTGTTCCCTATTTCTGAAGGCCAGCCTTTTGGCTCTGACCTTTCTGCTACTGTATTTGAGAAAAAGTGGTTTCCTTCTTCTTTGCACTTCCTTTCTGTCTAACACAATGGGATGTTGCTTCAAGTATTGCATCCTTAATGCTTGCCCACTTTGCCTGTACCCCTCACCTGTGTTTCTTTTGCCAGGGCTAGCTTAACTCTGTTGGCCATCTTATCAAAGTCAGCTCCTCTGCAGTCCCATATTTTTGCCTTGGAATGGTATGATTTAGATGTAGTAGCCAAATTGAACCATACCATGTGGTGGTCACTGGCCCCCAGGTGACCTTCTACCTGAGATCTGTGATCCCTTCTTTGTTAGTCAGTACTAGATCTAGGATAGCCCTGTCTCTTGTGGGTTGCTGTACCAGTTGTTTGAGGCCCTCCCCCTGCAGGGAATCCACTATGAGTCTAGTTCTGGCAGATGTTCCTGCTGGTATTGACCAATCTGTATCCGGCATGTTGAAGTCTCCCATTATCAGAACCTCCCCTTTAGCTGTCATGTTTTGTATATCTTCTAACAGTAATGTGTCTATGTCCTCCCTCTGGTCTGGGGGCCTGTAGACAACCCCAGTTCTTATGGCTGTCCCATTTCCTGTTTCCAGGGTGACCCACAGTTCTTCTGGCTCCTTATGTGTATTCTGAATTACTGTAGCTTTGATATTTTCATTGACATACAGGGCCCCTCCTCCCCCTTTTTGCACCTTAGTCTCTTCTGAACAATACATAGCCAGGTACTGAAGTCTCCCAATGTGGTTACTGGTAAAACACGTCTCACTAATTGCTACTATGTCCAGTTTAGCCTCTGACATTATTGTCTGCAGGTCTGGGATCTTATTTCCCAGGCTGTGAGCATTTGTGTAATGATTTTCCTTTGGCCAGATTTTGTGTGTTAGTTGTTGGGTGAAGTTTGGCATTGCCCTGTGTATCGTATGGGGAGACAAACCTTTTTCTTACCTGGTGATGCAAATGAACAGCAAACACGCTGAATTCCTGTTTGACCACTAGCTGAGGGGAGGGTGTTCTTCCAATGCAGTATGGGTGCAAAATCTCTCCCCATTTGCTAGTTTAAATATTCTGCAAAGACGCCAAACTTCTGCCCCAATGCACTGACTCCTCTTTAGTCAGATGCAGTCCATCAAATTTAAAGAACTTTCGCTCCCAGAACTGTTGCCAGTTCCCTACAAATCTGTGTCCTTTTCCTGGCACCAGTCCTTGAGCCACATGTTTAGCTCCCTATCTCCCTTCTCTGACCTTCTGTCCATCTGCTCCCTCTCCCAGACTGCAGGATCTCAGAGAAGGAGATGCCGGATGAAATAGATGATAGTTTGTCACCCAGCCTAGTCAGGTGTTCCTTGGTCTCCACAACTGACCCGGTTGGCGAGATCATTAGTCCCTATGTGTACTAGGACATCAATGTTTCTCCTGCTTTGTGAACAATTTTAGCAATGTGGTCCAGTGTCTCTCCATGCTGATGTACCTGGGAGACATCGAGCCATCACTAACTGGAGATGGTATCAACTCCCGAATCATGGAGTCTCCTATGATCAAAGTTTTGGATTTACTTTGTGCTTGTTTAGTTTTGGTTCCTGATTTGGGTGAGTTTTGTTGTGCTAGCTCTTGTGCCCAGTGTCCTGCTCTGCAGTGTCTTCTGCCTCTTTATTTGATTTCAGAGATAGAGGCAGATACCTGTTTGTAGTATTTATATGTTTTTTGGAGGTAATGTGTTGGAGAGCAGAGATTGATGGAGCACCTGATTTGCTCCTCCTAACCACCTGCCAACCTCCTGGACCAACTACCCTCTGCGGTCGAGGTTTTTCTGTTGGATGCTGGGGAAATGGTGGGTGGTTCTTATAATGTATTTCCTCTTCAATATGAAATTTGAGGTATGCAATCTCTGCCCATGCTGCCCGGAGCTGAGCCTAAGATCTCCAAAGGCCCAGCATGTAGGACAGTGTCCTAAATCCTGTAAGACTGTCCTTCTGAAAATTGTTCCACAGTACCTGCAGTTAATGAAATCCATTCCAAATAAGTTGCTGGGTTTGTAACCTAGTCAGAGTAATTAGAAGGAAAAAAGAAAAAAATGCAAGTAATGGTTTAATTGTGCTTTGTTTAACTTGTTATAACAAGTTAAATTACTAGTGCCCCTGCAAATGAGATCACCTTGTGGAGGCCTCACTGATCCGCCCCTTCCTGCTCTGCCACAGGAAATGTCACAACTGTGGTACCCTATAAAAGGAGTGTAGCGTGGGTGGTTGGGGATGGGGGGTGGCTGGGCCTTCCCTGCCTAAAAGAAGAACCACGGACGAAAGAACAAGGAGGTAGAGCAGAAACAATCAGTCAACAATAAATGCAGTAACCCTGAAAGCTATCCTAATGTTAGATAAAACTGTAAAACCTGTAAAGCACCACCTGTAATAATTTCAGAGAAGATATACCCTGTAAGAAACACTTGCTCCAGAGAAAATAAAGCAGTAACAGAAGATATACTTGCAAAAACATTTGAATCAGAAGATTACAGCAGTAATCTGTTAGCACACACTGTAGGCACACCTTGTAATAATGCAGAAGAAGGTATACCAGAAACAACAATTTGAATCAGAGAAAAAATAAAGCAATGAAATGTTAGCAACAAACAGTAGCAATCCCTGTGAGTAAAAAATAAAAACACCACCACACAGTAAATCTGTTTAGCCAAACTAAGTCTTAATCCTTCTCCCTTGCTCTGGTAAGTTTCTCTACTCTGCCTTTCAAGCAGTCTTAGAAGGAAAGAGCTCAGGTGAAGCTAGGTGCCTTGGCCAGCAAACCAAGTCTTCTAGACACTAGGAAACATGATAAAGAAGAAGGGTGCTTTGGGGGGTAGAGGGTGGGGGGCACTTAGAGTGACACAAAGAGTGAAATATTCATGTGCCACTGCCAAACTGAAACAGATAATGATTTTATCATGAAGTATTATAAATGATCATTTATCATTATGTATCATTCTGACTGACTAGGTGATGCGGGCTGGGAAAGCACCACTTTGCTATGTGGAAGCCTTACATCTGAGTCTTGGGCCCTACCCTAGCACTGTGAAAGTAGGATCTTGGACACGATTTGGAGGCATTGCAGTCAAATCCTGAGGAGACAGATGTCCGCTATACTCTAAAAGAACCTGTTGCAGCAGAAAGTGGTGGCTATATTACTGTCATGGTTGATCACACAATATCTGCTTCCATCCACATATAGGAAAGCAGTATCTGGGTAGGTAGGAGAACAGAAAAGGGGACAAAACACATATCAGCTGCATAGATATGAGCAACCAATCCACCCACCATGGAAAGCTTTGACAACCTTCAGTCCTGCCATTGGCTGGGGCTGTTGTTCAGTGGCCAGCAACACTCAAGCTGGTCACTGGGCCCCCAAGGGGGCAAGACCATGCATTCTTGAATTCCCCCACTGTTTTTGACCCCACAACCTCCTCAGGAAAGGCATTCCATGTGTCCAACACCCTCTCGATGAAAAAATACTTCCTCGCGTTGCTCCTGAGCCATGCCCCCTCTATCTTCAGATTGTGCCCCCTTATTCTTGCACATATCTTTTTCTGAAAGATACTACCCTCTTGGACTTTGTTGATTCCCTAGTGGTACTTGAAAGCTTCTATCATGTCCCGCCCCCTTTCCTCAAGGGTATACATATTAAGCTCTTTTAGTTTCTCTTCGTATGGCTTCTGGTGCAGACCCTGCATCATTTTAATTGCCCTCATTTGGACTGCCTCCATCCTGTCTATGTCCTTGCAGAGATGTGGTCTCCAGAACTGCACACAGTACTCCAGATGGGGTCTCACCAACTGTCTGTACAGAGGGATAACAACTTCCTGTTTTTGACTGGTGTTACCTCTCCCTAAGCATCACAGTATCCCCCAGCCCTCCTTACTGCCTTCTCACATTGCTGACCTACCTTTAGATCATCTGATATGACTACCCTCAGGTTCCTTTCCATTTTTGTTGTTGTTAGCACCCCCCCGTGTACTCTTCCCATGGGTTTTTGTTTCCCATGTGCATTACTTTGCATTTCTTTGCATTGAATCTAAGCTGCCATACTTTTGACCATTCCTCCAACCTTGCCAAGTCAGTTATCATCCTTTCTGCCCCCCCCCACGTATCAACACTGTTGCAGATCTCTGTGTCATCTGCAAATAGGCATACTTTTCCTTCCAGCCCCTCTGCAATGTCATCAATAAAGACATTAAAGAGGACCAGTCCCAGTACTGAACCCTGTGGTACTCCACTACTAACCCCCCTTTCTTCAGAGTGGACTCCGTTTATTATTATCTTCTGTGTCCCATTGTCCAGCCAATGTTGTACCCAGGTTACCACCCTGAGACCCACTCCCAGGCTGGCTAACTTGTTTATTAATCTTTTTTGTGGGACTGCGTCAAATGCCTTGCCAAAGTCTAGGTAGGCCATATCCACAGCCCCCTCCCTGGTCTACTACTTTGGTCACCCAGTCAAAGAAATCTATTAGATTCATCTGACATGATCTTCCCACTATGAATCCATGCTGCCTTCGGTCCTGTGACCCACTTTCCTCTAATTACTCA
Source organism: Neoceratodus forsteri (assembly GCA_016271365.2). Classification (NCBI taxonomy): domain Eukaryota; kingdom Metazoa; phylum Chordata; order Ceratodontiformes; family Ceratodontidae; genus Neoceratodus; species Neoceratodus forsteri. Next base: position 40,631,721 of record CM028134.1, read on the forward strand.
ACAATTCTTTCTTTTCAGAAGTGATTCCATCATTTTCCCTACCACTGTGTTCAAACTAACAGGTCTGTAGTTTCCTGCTTCTGCGTTGCTCACACTTTTATGAAGGGGAATCACATCCGTCCTTCTCCAGTCCTCAGGTACCGCACCATCCTCCCATGATTTTTTCAAAAAGTGAACCTGTTCACCTCACATTACTAACACAATTTACAGCTGATTTGTATGCCATGTTTTTCATATAACAATCAGCATTTATCATTAAATGGTAAATAACTGAAGTGTTGCTGTAGACCCTGCATACCTTAATAACTTTAAAATAAATCCCTTGAAATGATTGCCCATTCTACCCTAGATGGACTAAAACCTAGTTTCAGATGAAGTAAGAATTGATATAAGAGGGGGTGGGATGGGGTGATGAGGCATGGGATTGTTCACAGAATGATTTTCTTATGTTTGTACTTTTGGAATTAATTGTACTAAGCCATTAAGAATTTACTGGTATACATTACTAGAATCATCTGCTCCAGGTCATCTTCTACTCAGTTACACAGCTTTCATTCATACTTACACTTAGTACTTACCTCCATGTCATTTATTAAAAAGTTCACATCATTTTATATATATATATATGTATTAGAGGCAAAAAACTCAGTTTAATATTAGTTAGGTTGTTCTGACGTACAGTGGAATTGGTGTTAGGTTGAAAACCCTTGGACCTTCTTACCCCTTTCTATCTGGTAGTGCGACAGATTGCCAGCTCCCTAACTTCACCCTATGACATGTGTAAAGCAGCAGAAGTATAGGAGAATGGGGTGAGAGTTAGGACCCACGTCCCAATGTGCACACCAATGCCGGTTGGGGGTGGGCGGGGTCCAAGGGGTTTTCAACCCTAACACCAATTTCCTCACTTTTGTCACTGTGGAACAACCCTAACTAATGCATTAAACAGAGTTTTTTGCCTCTAATTTCCCTTCTTTTTGAGAATGATAACGAGAAATAGTGACTGTAATGCAGCGGCAGGAGCACGGGGCCCGATGTCTTGTGGATAGTAACAGGAACAGCAACGCAAACAGATGTGCTAACAGTGGTGCACATGGTAACACAAGCGCGAATGAGAACAGAAAGGGTAACGCACATGGTGACCTAGACGGGAACGGTCTGCCACGTGATGTGTTGTCACATAGTAACATGGTGCCTGCAAACGGAAATGTCAATGGGCATGGTGATGCAAAGTGAAACAGAAAGAGAAACAGTACTGTAGACACAAATGGCAAAAAATAACAGAAATGCAAGCACAAATGAAAACGCAAAGGATAACGCACATGGTGACGCAGACGTCAACGCTAAGTGAAACGGGTACGGAACCACAAGTGGAAAAGGCAACAGTAACATTAATGTAAGTGCACAGGCTGGCTTTCCCTAAAACCTGCATAGAGAAAGACAGTGAGTACAAATAATGTATGCATAATAATGAGGATCGGAGCAGAAAATGAGAACTTGGAATACTAAATACGTTATAGCTCAGGAACCGTACGACGTAGAAAAAAATGTAAAAGTCATATGATTTACTACTGTCCTAGCTAATTTTGTCGGGGGCTAAGCATTTTTCTGACTAAAAGTCCGTATCTCGCACCGTTTCCGAGATACGGGCTCTGAAAGGCGTGGCGAACGCCGTAATGTTATCGTAAGGGGAAAAAAGAGAAGTTCGGAGCGCCATAACTTTGCCTCCCTGTAATATGTTTTCACCAAACCACTGAAAGGCACATCTGGGGGCTGTTGGCTGTCTTCCCTCCAAATTTTAGGAAAAAAGACCAGACCGTTATTTTGCAGCAGGGATCCAAAGGATTTCTGTAATCAGACGGCGCCGTAATGTTATCCTATGGGAAAAACTTCAAATATGGAGCGTCAGAACTTTGCCGCTGTGTAATATTTTTCAATACAACACTGAAAGGCACATCTGTGAGATGTCAGCCTGTTCCCTCCAAATTTCAGCCCAAACTCCCAACAGTTCTTTTTGCAGCGAGTGCCAAATAATCGCTGTCACTTTCCACAGATGGAAAACTACTGTCGCAATTTGCGAAAGCTTTCGCAAAAAAAAAGTTCTACACTTTCGTGAGCGTGAAAGTAATTTGTGAAAGTACTTTTTCCAGAAATTTGAAAAACATATTTCTGGGGTGTTTTACCACAAAATAAAGACATGGCAAGCATCCTCAGGGTCCGACTAGGTGAATACAAAAATAATTAGGTCGCTAGAGGGTCCCAAATTTAAATGCCAACCATTTTTCTAATCACCAACTAAAAACAAAATGGCTGATTTGCGAAAGTAAAAATGCATTTGCGACACTGTCAAACTTTTTGTTAACTTTTCCCATTGACTTATAATTGGAAACTGTTTTTGAATAACTTTTGAACCCTTTAATATTTTTTCACCAAATCTTTGAAAGACACATCGGGGACCCCGGCCGCACATTCCCTGAAGATTTTGGGCCGGTTGCGCAAACCGTACGACCTGTAGGCGTGACCATAAAATTCCAGAAAAAGTGTAAACACGCACTGATCACGCTTAATAACTCCACAGCCATATATCCAACCGGTATGAAATTTGGCAGATCCCAAGGCCTATGGTTCTTGATCGTGTATTCCAAATTTCAGGCAAATCTGTCAAACAGTTGAAAGTTATTAAGGTGCAACATTTTGGGGTTTAACATAGAAATGGCTCCTCAACCCTAACTATGGTAGCACTACCGTGCTACCATTATATATAGATATATATATATCCAGACAGAGGTTCCATTTAAGGTTATGTTGACTTACTACATCTACTTAGTTTGTACACAAACCATCCATTATACCCTGAAAACTAATGTTGCCAATTCAAAATTATTTTACAAATATAAATTACCATAGTTGTGCTTTTTAAACTGTACTTTTGAAACCATGCAAATTAGTTATGCAAATGTATACATTTTACCATGATCAGCAATTACTTGTCTAAAAAGAGTTTAATATCAGCCTCACACATTGTAATTCATTTGATTTTTTTTGCATATTCATATTGTATAGTTGTCATAGATAAAAAACATTGCTTCATACTTCCCATGTAACTTGCAAACTCAGTTCATTGAACTGATATAATCATCAGTGATCATCCATTGATGATTTACTTACTCTGACAGATGATAGCTTAAGCTTGCAGTGCTGATGCTAAGTGAGTGCTTTTGACTATCCTAATGGGATCTGGTGGATAGCCCATATATCCAACTCCAAATGCAAGATTCTATCCAAACCAATTTTTATTTCCTATCCAAGGTCATTAGGTCTCTAGATAGTAGGATCTGAGATCAGATGTCTGCCCCAGGCCCCTCAGAACCAAGGTTGGATAGGGCGGTCCAAGATCAGATAGTGCAATCCGAGGTCAGACATCTGCCTCAGATCCCAAATAGTCATATAGGAGAGTTGGTATCCAATTGGGTCCTATGTGATAGGATCTAGTAGTCAGATACCAACAGTATCCAATGGCATTCAGTATGTGAGAAAATTGTTGGTATCTGATGGTATACAATTTCATAGGATATTATCTGAGTAACACCATAATAAAATGATAAACAATAATCACTAGGCAGTGATTAGAAAGTTATTGTTTGAGTTTGATATTATGAACTAATCATGATCTTAATTCATAATCCCCCTCAATAATCACATTGTAATGTTTGACAATTGAGAATGATTGACAACAGCTGACTCCAAAACCATGAATAATGATTTACCAGTTTGCCTGGGTGTGCTTATGGGTCCCAGGGATTTAACATGATTCTATCTGAATTTCCCAAATTTGAGGGTCCTGAATCCAAACCTGAGTAGTTGGGCCATGCAGATGCACACCTTTAGCATACATTGCTTCAAGGGTAGACCGAATGCATTCTTAGGAGACAATCATATTTCTTTTTTTTTTTTTTTTTTGGTTTCTTTTTTTCCATCCTTTGACTTTGCACCTGATCTCCTCTCAGTCTCCAGGTCAAATGATTTGACCCCTTACCTGAATCAAGTTAAGGTGCCATCCCCACAGAGTCATGGCTCCCCCAGGTGGGGAGAAGGTGGAAGGGATATACCCCTAAACAATTTTATTTTGTCAGGAGGCAGTCTTGGAATTCGAGACAGAGAGTTCTAGTGGCATACGGGAGACCTTCGTCCTCAGATACAGGACTATTATTGTCTAATTTTATCCAAAACAGCCCTCAAGAAGCAGTCGTGCAAGGGCTGCAAGAGTGTATGCACACAAGTGTGACATCACACACAGCCAGTGAAGTCCATCCCACCCCAAGTCTTGCCGAGCTCTACTGTTCCCTGCATCCCGGGGGCAGTATAGAAGCAGCAGATGGGACCCTCCCTCCCTTGGGATGGAGGGCATCCTCTGGAGCACTCAGTCCTTCCCCACTAGCTGGCTATCAACAACCCAGGCTCATTCCCAAACCCAGGTTCCCTGCATCATGAACAGTAGTCCTACTGCTGCACCAATGGGATGGCTACAGGCCTTTGTCTATCACACTCCACCTATGTAGACAAATAACCTAAATATAGCACAAAAGTATCTGGGGCCCACACAAGTCCCTTTGTCAGTTACTTTATTCAGGTATGGTAAAGGTAGGTGGGGTAGGTTGCCCAAAATACAGTGAAAGAGGAGGCTGACTTTGACGTAACTTGGACTGGGAGTCCCAGGCAGAGTTGGGTCTCATTTATCATGACAAAGACTACCCCTGTCTTCTCAATTTCTCACCCTCCAACTGCTCCTCCCCCATTGCCTTGTGTCTTATGTGTTCCCAGTTTACTATTAAGTGTCAGTTCTCTTCTGTACATTTTCATCTGTATTTGTTGTTCTGTATCCATGCTTTTTTTTACCCCTTGTACTTACCATTGTATGTATATAATGGCCCTATCTACCAATGTCTGTACCTAAAAGCCTGTACTCACTTGAATTCTTTTGTTTTTTTTATGTTGCTTGCATGCATGTGCAAGAAACATAGTGACATCATCGGAGATTTCGGAGGTGTGTCACCTCCTCCTCCAATTCAGTCAGTGTGCTGGCAGGCGCGGCCCCTGTAAGCAAATGCATTCTGGAGCTGTCTATGACATGCTCCAAAATGCAGTGGCATACAGCTGAAAGGGGGAGCTACGCTTCAGTGAGCACCGATAAGATATCAGCTGCTCACGCACAGCTCCCCCCCACAGACACACGCAGGCGTGCACACCCCCGCACGCACTGTATAGCCGACGGGGTGCCCAATCCCCATCGGCTAAGCTGCATCCCCCCCTCCCCAGTAGTAGGTGCCACACTGGAGCCCACCCCAACATAGCTAGCTGTCCTTTGGCCAACCCGGGTGCCCAATCCCCGTCGGCTAAACACCCCCATCCTTGTGCCACGCTGGGCCCACCCCAGTGTGGCAACAAATACATGGCGGACGGGGTGCCCAATCCCCGTTAGCTGAACCCCCATCAGTCCTGTGCCAGTGCTGAGTCCACCCCAGCATGGCAAACGTCCTATGACGCTTTTTTTAAACCTGTAAACAAAAATACGGTCCCAGCGGCACATCTCCCAACCCTCTCACAACCCGCACCCACCCACTGCGCACCCAGCCCACACACCCCGCCAATTCCCCATACTTACCTCCGGACTCCGGCGTGACGATCTTCGGTGGACAGGGAACACGTCTGCACTCTTCAAAGGCGACCGCGAACTGAGGAAATGCCGGTAAGCTGTATCATGGGCTAGATAAGCGGTTTCAACTTTGTTGCATATCTCAGGCATTTTTGGGAATTTTTGCACCAAATTTTCAACATGGGATTTTTGGGACCTCTTCTCATGAATGATGTCACTGTCATGGTGTTATTCGGGCCCGAAGGGTGATTTCTCGCAGTGACTGCGCAGTGACTGTGAAATCACTGTTTGGGCCTGAATACCACCATGGCAGTGACATCAGTCATGAGAAGGGGTTGAAAAAAAACCATGTTGAAAATTGTATGCCAAAATTCCAAAAAATGACTGTTTTACAAGCGTGTGTTGTGCAGTTCCTACACAGGCTCTTAAGTTCGCGAAATTTCAATATTTTCATTCCAGATTTTCAACATTTCCATTTTACCACACCTTCTTATGAGCAGTATAGCTGTCATTTTTCACATCTCACCCAAAATGTGTTTCCGCCCATGTAGCGCAGAATGGCGCAGTCGGTGTGCGAAATCAATGTACAGGACAAATTAAGAAAATCACAGTGACACTGTTCATGAGCAGAGGTCTTAAATGGCTATGTTGAAAATTCGTGAAAAATTCCTTCAAAATGACTGTTTTACTTAGCTGCGTTATGCAGTTCACGCGACGCTTCGTAAGGTCGTGGAATTTTCAGTATTTACCCAGATTTCCAACATTGCCATTTTATCACACCTTCTTATGAGTAGTACACATCTCACCCAAAATGTGTTTTCACCCATGTAGCGCACAATGGCGCAGTCGGTGTGCAAAATCAGTGTACGGGATAAATTAAGAAAATCACAGTGACACTGTTCATGAGCAAAGGTCTTAAAATGACTATGTTGAAAATTTGGTGAACACATTCAAAAAAATGACTGTTTTATGAGTGTGCATTGTACAGTTCCTACGACGCCTGTAGTTCACGAATTTTAATATTTTCACTCCAGATTTTCAGCATTGCCATTTTACCACACCTTCTTATGAGTAGTACAGCTGTCATTTTCCTCTCACCCAAAACATGTTTCTGCCCATGTAGCACACAATAGAGCAGTGGTGTCTTGTGAGATCAATGTATCGACAAATTAAGAAAATCACAGTGACACTGTTCATGAGCTGAGGTGGTAAAATGGCTATGTTGAAAATTTGGTAAAAAAAAAATTCCAAAAAATGACTGTTTTACGAGCGTGTGTTGTACAGTTCCTATGCACGCTCGTAAGTTCGCGAATTTTCAATATTTTCACTCCAGATTTCCAATATTGCCATTTTGCCACACCTTCTTATAAATAGTACACATCTCATCCAAAACATGTTTCTGCCCATGTAGTGCACAATGGCACAGTCGGTATGCAAAATCAGTGTACGGGATAAATTAAGAAAATCACAGTGACACTGTTCATGAGCAAAGGTCTTAAAATGACTATGTTGAAAATTTGGTGAAAAAATTCCCTCCAGATGTTCTGCAATATTACTAATGAAGACATTGAACAGAACTGGCCCCAGGACCGATCCCTGTAGCACCCCACTGGTCTCCCCCTCTCCCTAGACTGCATACCATTTACAACCACTCTCTGCCTCCTGTCTGTTAGCCAGTTTCTAACCCAGTTTACCACCCTTTCCCCCATGTCCAGCCTACCCAGCTAGTTTATCAGCCTCCTATATGGGATGGTGTCAAAGGCTTTGCTGAAATCAAGGTGCGCGTTGTCTGCTGCCCCACCCTGATTCACTTCCTTTGTCACCCAGTCAAATAAATCAACCAGATTTATCTGACATGATGTCCCCACTGTGAATCCATGTTGTCTATGGTCCTGGGTTCCGATGGCATCTAGATGCCCCATTATCCTTTCTTTAAGCAATGTCTCCATGATCTTCCCCACTACTGAGGTGAGGCTGCATGGCCTATTTTTCCCTGCCTCCTCCCTGCTGCCGGACTTGTGTAGATGGACCACATGTGCCCTCCTCCAATTCACTCATGTTGAATGACTCAGTGAACATGGCTGCCAGAGGTACTGCTATCTCCCTTCGCAGTTCTGTTCATATCCTTGGGCGTATGCCATCTGGTTCCATCACTTTGTCTACCTTCAATTTAGTGAGCTCCTGCAGGACTCTTTTGCCTTTGAATGGACTATTGTCCACCTCTTCACCCCCTTGGCAACTGCTGTACTGCTGTGGCCCTTGCCCCTTCCACTCTTCTGTGAAAACTGAACGGAAAGACACAGTGGATGTCTTGGGAGGAAGGCATGAAACTGTCACTGCTAAATACCTAAAGAGCACATACAAGCAAGCAACATTCGGCATTGACAAATGCTTGTTGCACTTACCATGGCGTGGAACCTTTGTAAACAAGCTCCTAGCTCCAAGGTGTAATTCCAAGAATGAAAAAAAATCATCAAATACTGCCTGATAAAGAATTATTAGAATCATTACATACATCTTATTAGCAACATAAGGGTTCTGCTACTCAGCTTAGTCAGAGTTTGTCTACAAAACTAAAAAAGGTCTCTTTTTTGTGCAAAATAATCCCCGATGGAAGCTCCAAACTATGTGCAACAGCATAGAAAGGGTTAAGCATGTTTCATAAAATGAAATCTGCTAATCTGTTCAAATCAAAATGCCTATTTCATTGCTTGACATAACTATGAGACTTAAATGAGTATTCTGTTTTTCTTTTACTGTACAAAATATATCACTGTAGAAGAGGCTCTGAGAACCAGTGATTTGAAAACAGCAGTTATCTCTTGTTCCCAGATATCAAAACACAACAGCTCCCAATCTAAATGACATAACAACAGCTGGCCTTTGCCGTAGTTACCAAGCTGGTGCCAGGAAGAAACAAAGACAGCAAGAAATAGTTTTGGCATGACAATGACCCTCGCAACACAGAAACCACAGTTCATGTTTTATTTACAGTGACAAGATTTCTGAGAAGCAAACATGTCTGTGCTAATCTACAGTACATTATTCAAGTCATATGGTGTCCACATCTCTCAGATCATATCATGGGCTCCAGATTGGGGCCCTCTGATTTATTGCACTTGTAACCACTTTCACTCGTCAAGTGTGTGACAAGCCAGGTAGCTGGAGAGGAGTGACTGGGACTGAATTTTTAACCATTTGAGGCATGGCTTGCCACACTTGTGGTACCTGCCAACAAGACTGATAGACCACAGAAAATGTGATATATCTTCTTGCCACAAGAGCTGGGAGCTGCACACCAAAAATGATGCATGACACAAGAACATGGTATTATTGTGTCTGGTCCCCAATGGTTCACCAGCCCACACTCCACCTACCATTTCCTAGTTGGTGAGCACCAAGTTGAGAATGGCAGTATGCTTTGTGGATTCCCTGACTGATTGCACCAGTAAGCCATTCTGCAAGATAACAAGCAGAGCTCAATTTCTGGTGCTCTTAGCTGCTGGAATATCCCAGTCTGTGTTGTACACTGACTGAGATTCCATTACAGCTTGTGTAGCTCCAGGTACCTGCAATGATAAACAAGACTGAGAGGAGCTTATTTCAACTATGGAAATACTGTGCAGCAACACTTTGTTAGAAAAAAGTCACCTAGTACTAAATGTTTTACAGAAAATAATTTTTATTTTTTGATTCTACACCATCAGACATATAGATGCCACACTTTATGAGCTTTATTGCTCACTTCTTCAGGGCTCAGCACAAACTTTATATATTTATTTTTTTGTGCTCTCTTTCTCTTCACCATCAACTGGCCCTTTCCACTGGCTTCCCAGCCCCATCAACCTGGTGTCCACTGGGTCTTACCTCTTGGCATTAAGGTGCCAGCTAGCCAGGTGTGGCACTTGCTAGGGGCCAGCAACATCCCACCAGTTGGTGGATTTTTGGCCTCCATTTTTCTCCAATCCCTGAGTGTGGAGCCACTATGTGCAATGGTGCCAATGGCTGAGCCATGAACACTTTCACACATGGCACACCAGGCATCTGCTCCATCTCTGCCCCCTATCTTTGGAGCCAGTGTGCCAGCCTCCAGCAGCCGCTAGAGGCCAGCCATGCATGAGTCTCTGGACCCACCCCACCCCAGGAGAAGAGCACTGTCCTCCGGATGCTGGATCCTCTCCCTTCCCAGCTGCCCCCAGTGACCCGCTCACACCAGGAACGTAGGTTGTCGGTGTGGCAGGAGGTAAGACAGTGATGCCTCAACCCTCCATGCCACTGCACAGGTCTCAGACTTTATTTATTTTCTGTTGTGGTTGCCATGCAAAAGAAGTTTGGGACAAAGGAATACAGCAAATATATACATTTTGTACAGAGCCTCAAGGAAGTGACCAGTAAAGATTAAAATGTTGTCATCTATATGTCTGTCTGAGTGGGCTTATTTCCAACAAATTGTTGCTGTGTGGATTGAGATATGACCACCAGTTCTTTCCCCTATGGAGCCCCTTCTGAATTTCTGCTCCTAGTTCCCATTGCCCTCACCCACTTCTCCCAGCAGTCTATAAATAACACCCGTGCACAGCTTCTTGCCTGATGTGGTCCAGAGCTGCAACCACAGTGATTTTGTCTCCCCCTTCCATCCTCTGATGGGTCCCTCCTGTACTGCCACCATGCCTTCGCTGACATGAAGGACTACCCCACCTTTTTTTCCCATACCTCCATCTCACCTATGCACGGTGTAGTCCAGTGCTGCTAAGTCTCAGTGATTTTTTTTCCCCAGTGGTCCATGTTTCTGTGAAGGCTTCAAGGTCTAATCCAACATCTGCCACCTTCTCCTAGAGCTCACTAATATTGTTTCCTAGGCTCCTGGCGTTTAGGAAGAATGACTCCTAGCATGTGCTTATACTTGGAGTCAGGGTTCATCCGAGAACTGAACCCTAACTATTCGATTTTTGCCCAATCCAAACTGAACTTGAACCCTAAAAAACAAACAGATGAACCTGAACTGAACCCAAACCCAGGCCATGTGAGATGAGGAGAACCCACATGGATGCAGTAAAGTGAATTCATTAGAACTCGAACTGATAAATTACACACAAAAAAACCTTGAACCAAACTGAATTCAAACCTGAACTTTTACTTATCGAATCGAACTGAGCCATACTCGAACTATATCCTGCTGAACCCGAACTGAACTAGAACCCTAAAAACCTGTTGACCCCTTCTCTACTTATACCCTTCTCTATCTGTCAGCACCACTCCCTTTGTCCTCCCTTTCCTTCTTAATTTTTGGCTCCCTGTCTATTCTGTGTGCCCCTGCTCCCTGAGTCCTTTTCTTACTTTATCATAAACCCATGTCAGTATTCATCCATCCGTCCCCACTTCTAAATCCCATTTCTGGAAGAGTCCTAGCTAGGAACCCCTTTGTGGTCTCCTTCCTCTGTGGTTCCTCCAACCTCAGCTTCCTCTGCAGTCAGTTTAACTGCCCACTAATATAGACATCAAACTTCTGCTCCAACACACTAGCACCCTCTCTTGTCTGGTGATGGTCATCACTCTTGAACAGCCTCCTGTGCCAGAAGCCTTCCCATCCTCCCACAACATGGTAGTCCTCCTCTCTGACACCATCGCTAGACTCCTCGGTCTCCTTTCTCACTCTTCCCTTCTCTCCTACTATGCTCATGACAGATTTTGGAAAAGGTAAGGGAAGCCAAGTGTGCCATCAATCTGTCCCCTAGCTTTTGAAAGTCACACTTGACCTGCTTAATATTCTGGCTTGCAGATCATTGACACCCAAGTGGACCAGCACTCAATGCTCACATTCCCCCTCCTCTACCATCCTCCCTGTCCTATCCATGTCCTAGATGGCTGATGCACCTAGCAGGCATCTCACCACCTCTTCCCCTTTTCCTCATCTACCATCGCCTTCTGCACCCCACTAATCATAGAGTCCCTTACTACTAGGATACTCCTTGTTGGCTTTCTCTTGATCTTACCACTAGGTGCCACCAAGTCACAGAGTCCACTGTTCATGACTTGCACTATATCCCTCCAAAGGAGTCTGGTACCCTTTGCTCTTCCAGTGGTGTAAAATGATTTGCTGCTCGGAAATGGTTTGCCTGGGTGGCTCACTTGTGGCTTTCACTGCCACCTTTTCCCTTCCCCACTACCCTCCAGCTCCCCTGGCTGGTAGGCCTCTAGGGAAGTAGTAGTGGCAGGTATATCTGTGATGATGCCACCAGCATATCTCCTCTGTTACTGCTATCTGCTACAAGTTGTGCACAGAGCTCCACAAATGTCCTACAAATGGAGCAGTGTTCTTTCCTAGAGATCTTACCCTGGAAGATGAGTACCCCACAGTCCTGACTGCTAGAAATCTCTCTGCTGTGTCTGTGTCCTATGACATCTGATTTTCCCTCCATACAGTACCTGCTTTAACATGTACATAAACTGAAATACACCTTGCCATAATAATGCTAGTGACAGCATAACCCCAACATTCTGCATACACTGTTTCTTTGGTTGATTGTCTCCAGTCCCAGTGCCACCTGTGATAGTCTGCAATGCCCTTCTCCTCCAACTCAAACCCCTGGGGTGGCAAAAGTTGGAGCCAAATATCTGGTGGACCCTAAAAAGCAAGTCAACTGTCTCTGGTTCAGTCCCTTGAAAAGATCCAAAAACCCAAAAGTAACAGACCAAGGTGAACATATTACCAAAAGCCATTATGCAACTGCTAGCCACTAACCTACTCCCTTTCTTATTTGAGAGCAAGGAAGATTTCCTGTTGTTAATGCAGGTTGCAGTGCCAGGGTTCCAAGAGCTCAGTTGTATTAACTTTTCTACAGTAGCATAGTAGTTGCAGATGTCTCTGCAAGGCTGTGCCACATACTCTGAGAAATGTACATTGTGCCAACAGGTCACATCACCACTGACAGACAAGTGGTTAGACTCCACATTACATGGCATTGACTGCCCACCGAGCAATGTTCCCTCTTTTTTTTTGCTTTCGCCTCCCCACACTGAAGTGGCAGTAGTAGCTGCAAGTCACAGGGAGCCACTGATCCTCTTAAGCAGGCAGCTTTAGTCATCTATGAATTTGACCATGATTGGAAAACCGTTTACAGTGCCTTGAGCAGAAATATGAGAAGTGGCTAACACAAATCTCACGGCAGGTTTTCTAGTAACAGATGACGCAAAGACTATTGAAATGTCAATTAAAATGGGTCTGTGTACCCATACATTTTCATATTGCATAAACCTAGTAGTTCATGGATATTTAGATGAGGAAGGCAGCAGTGTGCAGACTTGGCAGGGACAACTAAAAATGTCTGTGATCATTTTATCCATTCTGGTAAGGCATGGACAATGTCACACAAGATTCAGTTGCAGAACCACCGCCCCATCCAGCACCTGAAACAACAAAGTGGAATTCTACTTTTTATATTATGCAGCAGCTGCTTTAACAATAGAAGGCAATCCACCAGTTTATAGTTGAGCATAGTATTAGCAAGGAAGAGGTAAACATCAGCTCTAATCTGTGGTGACAGATGGAGACCCTTTGCTGTGTACTTAAGCCCTCTGATGAAGCCATACAAGTCATGAGTACTAATGTGGTTGGTCTAAGCCAGGTATCTTTGCAGTGTTCTACACTAGGGGCAGCAGAGAGAAACTCTTTAGAAATGTTGCGAAATATCTGGAAGTAGCTGGCAATGTCTGTGGTTACTACTGTAATTTGCAACTTGTTCAAAATGAGTCCCAACATGAGGAAAAGGTGGCTACCGGTTCTAGTAAAGTGGTTGAAAACTAAAAATTTATTAGTGAAACACACACATGAAGAAAATAAGAATAGCTGACAGGATATTTATTTATTTAGTTTGTGTTGACCGGGTAAGTGCACTAGACAAATTGTGCCTATTTTCAGGCATCACCCAGGGGAGGGGAATACAGATGAATGCCAACTGACATTGAACCTGATTACACTGTTGGTGGTATTTTTACTGAATGGGGGGAAATTTGGCCAGGACACCAGGGAAATTCCCCTACTCTTTTTGCCCTATACGGGGATAAGAATTAACACTGAGAAAAGTAAAATCTATCCACTGGGGAGGGGTTAACAATGGAAAATTAGGATCCTTAGAAATATTTAAAGAGGAGTTTTGGGTATCAAATTTTGGGGTAATAATGCGGTGGTAATTAATTGGGAAGAGAAATTTATAATTGCGGAACAGAAAGTCAGACAATGGAAAATACTGGAGTATGACAAAAAACAAAAGAATTCTTCTTTTGAAATCTTTTATAGTACCAATATTTATTTATATATCCTACATCTATCCATTTCCTATGCAGTCTAAAATATTGGGGATTTGGGGATTTTCAGCTCCTATGGGGTTCAAGATTAAACCCAATAAAAAGATCTCATACGTATAGGCCAGTTAAAGAGGAAGGTTTAAACATGATCCAGCTGGTAGTGTTTTTTACAAATATTTTTCTCTATGCAAACATAGTTCCACTATTGCAAGGGGTAAATAATATTTGGAGCATCATGACAGAAGAATGGCCAATGATATTTTTAGACAATATAGTGAAATAATACAATTTTAAAAGTAAAAATGTAATACCAAACTATATGGAAACTGAGAGGAAATATATGACACAGTGGGAAATAAAAAAAGAGAATTTATTGGTGAAAAATAGGAAACAAAATTATGTGGACATTTTGGAAAGGAAATTCTTTGAAAACCCAGTTTTCTATGTGGAAGAAAATATAGATATTATGCGGATTTTAGAATGCTCTCTAGAGGCAAGAATCCCCAGAAAAACGAAAGATCTGGTATGGCTTTGCAGTCATGGAAAGGTTAACATGAAAGGGAATCAGAAACATAAGAGTAAGGAGGAAAGAATATGCACTGTGAGGGATTGTGGGTTGGTAGAAGAAGATATGGAACATCTTTATTTTAAATGTTCCTTTATTAAGTCCTTTTGGAGAAACATAGCAACCTTTTCGGGGATGGATATCTTAAAGGATATTAACTATGATACCTTAATATGTGGTCAGCTATCTACGAAATGGAAGAAATGGAACAAAAGTAAACTATATGCAATTTTTGCAGTATTTAAATGGGTGATTTGTAAGGGTGAGATGCCTGAGAATATTGCAGAATAAAGAATTAACTATTCAGGATGTTTTATTTAAAACAAGAATGTAAAAAATTTGGGGAAGGAAAAGCAAGAACCCTATGGAAAAATATTGAAGGAATAGGATAATTTATTTTTGTGGGAAAATGTACTGTTTTTTTACCAAGATTGTATGACGATGTATGTATAAAGTTTGTTTTTGTTTTTAAATAAAAAATTCCCCATCTCTTTTCGAGAAATGCCATGGAATCTTTAACATCCACCTGAACTCCACCAGAACAAACAGATGGGACCTCAGTTTAATGTCTCATCCAAAAGATGGCACCTCAGGAGTGCAGCAACCCCCTCATGCTGCACAACAGAGTCAGTACTGGGATTTAACCCAAGTGCCTGGTGTGGGGATAGAACCCACAGCCTTCTGATCTCCTGACCTCAGAGGCACTGACACTGATAACACGTCATAGCCACTATATGGTGTCCTCACTTTAAGGACACATTAGGGACATTCATTCATGTGACCAAAGGTGTAAGGAGCAGCAATCCTATAAAGTCTGGCTCATGAATCTGGCCTCTGCGTATGTAGTCACACAATTGGCTAGAACTACAAGCAAAACAGAAACATACATATGAACATACAAAGAAGCTAGCAGAAGAAGGCCATTTGGTCTATCAAGTCTGCTCGTATTGCAGGGTCCACAGCTTGAGCTAATGTCCCTGCCATCCCTCCCTACTCCTCCCATCCTCCCTACCCATGATTCTTACCTTCCCCCATGCCTATCCCAGCCTCTCTTAAAGCTGTCTACCGTCTTCAACGAGAAGACCTCTTCTGGCAGTGCATTCCAAGTGTCCACCACCCTCTCTGTGAAGAAGTGCTTCCTGACCTCCCTCCTAAACCTTCCACCCTCCAGCTTAAGACTGTGCCCCCTTGTGATATGGTTGCCACTCAGCTTAAAGAGACTCTCTTTATCAACTTTATTTATCCCTTTCAAGTACTTGAATGTCCCAATCATGTCCCCTCTCTCTCTCCTGTCTTCCAGGGAGTACATGTTCAGTGTCTTCAACCTCTTTTCATATGCCTTGCCTGCTGACCAGCTATCATCTTTGTAGCCCTCCTCTGTACCTTCTCCAGCAGGTTAATGTCTTTTTTGAGGTGTGGGCACCAGTACTGCACTCCATACTCTAGATGCGGCCTTACCAGTGACCTGCACAAGGCAGTATAACCTCCTCTCTCCAACTACTGATCCCCCTAGATATGCATCCCAGCATCTTGTTTGCCTTCACTGCTGCTTTCTTGCACTGCATGGCGTGCTTCAGGTCACTAGATATCATTACTCCCAGGTCCTTCTCAGAAATGGTGGGAGGGACAGAGGTTAAGGATCACAAAGGCCCAGTGATAACAACACAGTGTGGTTTGAGTTATCTATAGGGAGCTGTCAATCATCAATGAAAGCTATGATCTTGCCCTTTGGAAGGAAGTCTTTGATAAGATGAGAGACCTGATTGGGGCAAGCTGGTGGGTGAGAGAGGGGGAACAGGTGTCAAGGATAAAAGGGTAAAATAAAAAGGGCCATAACTGGGTTGATGGATTCTTAAATGAGGAAAATAAAAACAGGAAGCCAAACACGTTTTCCAAAAGTGTGTGTGTGTGTGTGGGGGGGGGTGCTGAGGGCCAAAATAATGGTGTTCAAGAGGTGCAAAGAAAAGAAGAGGGAACTGGAGTGGGATAATTATCATGGAAAGTTAAGAGAGGCAAAGGGGTTGGTAAGGAAGGCAAAAGCAGACATGAAGCTATGCATAGCAGAAGGAATTATAGGAGTAACTAGGAGTTTTTAAGGATATGTAATGGAAAAAGAAAGATAAAAGTGGGGATTTTTGGGTTATCGGAGGGGACGGTTAGTGGAGGTTGACAGGGAGAAGGATAAGGAATTAAATAACTTCTGCTCTGTTTAGTATGTGGGGATGCTATCAGAAAGAGGTGTACAGGCTCTCATGAATGGGGTGAAAGGAATAAGATAGACAAAGATGACAGATAACAGATTAAAGAAAAGGCTTGCAGCCCTGAAGGTGGACAAGGCACTGGGACCCGAGAATTTACACCAAAGGGTGCTCAAGGAATGGAGACCTGAACTGGCAGAGCCCCTGGTAGATCTGTTGATATGTTTGATGTTTTTTTTTTTCCTCCACCTTTGTTCCTCCGGCCAGCACCTCCTTCAGGCCTCTCAAGGACCTGCCCTGGGCTCCCCGCCATCCCCCGACCTGCCACGACCCCAGATCCCAGCCCCCTGGAGTAGCCCGGCGTATCTCTATGCTGGGTGGGTCTCCCTCCTCCGAGAGGGAAGGCTCCGGCGGGGGGCAACCAGTGCACTGCAGTGTCGGTTCCAGGTGCTGCTGGGGCGGGAGGCCGTAGGGCCGTGATAGTAGCCAGGCGGCCCAGGAGCTGTCATCTGGCCAGCCGGAGAGCTGAATTTTCCAGTTTTCTCCTGGAGAGTGATGTCATGGCTAGTGCCGATGTCCGTCACTCCCCCAGCTGCTTGAGCCCTGGCATTCCTGCTGTGCTCTGCCTCCTTAGGCCAGCAGGTGTCCGCCACATCCCCACCTCTCCCTCTGGAGAAGGCGCGAGCTGTCTGGCGGATGCTCCAGCCATCTCCTCGCCAGTTTCTCTCCACAACCCCAGTCCGTTTCAAACCTGGGTCACCAGCGCCGTAAGTGAATTCAATCACATGCCTGGAGGAGCTGCACTGATATGTTTGATGTTAACAGGATAAGTAACAAGGACTGGAGGTCTGAGGATATAGTTCCCCAACACATAGTAGGGTGGCAGACATGGAAGATTCCTTCAGCTACAGGACAGTCAGTGTTACCGCCATCATTAATAAGCTGACAGAGACTCTGGTCAAGGAAAAAATGGTAGAATAGCTAGAGGTTAACAGGTTGCAGTACTGTAAGCAACATGTATTCCTGGTGGGAAGACTGGCCAACCCAACTTGTTAGTATTCTTTGACCGGGGCACAAGGGCAGTGGATAGGGGCAAATGGAAGATGTGCTCTGTTTCAACTTCTATAAGGCCTTCAGTTCAATATCACACAAAAGGCGGCTAAAGAAACCAGTGGATCTAGAGTGGGGGACAGTCTCTTTAAAGTGGATCAGGAACTGGTTAAGGTGAAGGAAGCAGAGGGTGGTAATAAATGGGTCAGAAGACAGGAACAGTACAAACTGTGTGCCACAGGTGTTGGTCCTGGGATCTGTCCTGTTCATAATGTTCATTAGCATCATAAGGGAGGGCATCTAAGGTAGGATGTGCCTCTCTGTAGATGACACAAAACTCTGCAGCAGGGTGGACAGTGCGAAAGAGGTAATGGAATTAAAGAGGTATTTGGAGAAGCTGGAGAGGTTGTCTAAAGTTTGGCAGTTGATACAATGCCAAAAAGAGCAAAGTTATGCACACTGGAAAAAAAGAACCAATACACCACATATTGGATGGGAGATGGGTTCAGTTAGCCACAAAGACCAAAGAAAAGGACATGGGGTTTATCATCAGTGACACTCTCAAATGCTTAGGCCAGTGCAGTAAAGCACAGAGTAAGGCGGCAAGAATGCCGGGATGCATAGGGACAGGATTCGATAATAGTGGGATGGAGGTAATACTACCCCTGTAAAGGTCCCTGGTGAGGCCCAACCAGGAGTTTCTTGCCAAGTCCTGAAGCCTGTGCCTGAGGAAGGAAGGATATAGACTTAAGACTGTGCAGCATATGGTTACCAAGATGATACAGGGCCAACAGTGCAGATCATATGAAGAACACTTAGTGGACTAAAACTTGTATGCCTTGGAGATCAGGAGAGAGGATAACATGATAGAACCATACAACTTCTGAGGGAGATAAAAACAAAAGTTATGAGGATCTGTTCAACAGGAACAGAAACACAGTGATGAGACTGCATGAGTGGAAACTTGTCAGGGATGTAAGGAAGTTTTTCTTTTCCAAGCGGGTGGTGGAACCATGATATAGGTGATGTGGTGAGGTCAGGATTTATGAATGGGTTCAAGATCAGGTGGGACAGATATAGTGAGTTGGCAGCACAAAATGAGGAGTAAGAAGGGGGGAGTAGAAAGTGAAGGGGGCAGCTGGAGGAGGGTAGTGGTAGAATTCAATATAAAAACATCTACAACAAAAGGTCAAGGGGGTAAGGCAGAAAAACTGAGCAGACTGGATGGACCTAGGGTCTTTTTTGCAGTCAGTTTCAATGTTTCACCTCAGTGCTTAGACAGTGCTCTTTTTTGAAGAAGAAATGTTATATGAAGAGTATTGAGCTGTACTAGACAAGAGTCAGAGGGTTTTTGTTGGGGGTAGGACTGTAAAACACATGTCCTGTTATGCACCTTAGTGCTTAGGCACCACAGCTTTTTTTCTAAGGTAAGAAATATTATCTACAAAAATATTTTTAGTTGTACAAAGCTGCAATCAGAGTTATTTGTGTAGAGCTGTAAAGTAAGCATCCTGTTTTACACCTACGTGGGTAGGCAGTGTACATTTCTTTTCAAGTAACAAATATTATACAAACATTTTTTTTCAGCTCTGTGAGATAATGGCCAGTTATTATTTATATAGAAATGTGAAGCAACAGTACTGTTTTTCACCTTGGTACTCATGTCACTTACTTAACGTGGACCCCAATAATATATGATATGGGGGGACTTAAGGAATGGAAAGAGGTTGGAATAGTCAGGGCATGGGGCTCAGTATTCAGGTGAGGTGAAAGAACAGCGGAGATTATCACCAACAGATTTGCACTTTCTATTCAGCATTACAAGGTTGTGGCAGGGTAAGAGTAGCTGACGTGGCTGCTATTATTGTGGATAAGAAATACAGGAAAAGTGAGACCCAGCCTACCCTCACAACAGTTTCAGCACCTAAGGAAGGGGGGACTGTCAAGAAAAAGGTTGTCATGGACAAGGGGGAAGGCAAGTCTGTGGAGACTAGTGAAGCAGTAGAGGAGATAAAGTGCAGTAAAGATAATGCAACAGACACTCCCCGGGAACTTCAATACAACAAATCACAAGTTAGTAAGTGAGACTCAACAAGTAGTATTGTCCTCTTTATTATGATATGGCTAAAAATCCCCAAAATGTGACAGGTTACACTGACACTAATCTGGCAGGTAATCCCTCCCCCTCCCCTTTACAGGGCATTAGGGCACTGACGTTACAGTGCTGGGACACCACAGCACTGATATCTGGATTTTCCGCCCCCTCCCCGAGGTTTGGCCCCCCAGAGTTAAAATAATTATTAAGGGGGGATGTGGGGGGAATAGCCTCCCACAAAAAGAGAGGTCAGAAAAATTGGCAGTTGGCTCTGTGATGACCGGATGCACTACTGCCGGTGCCCTGACATGGTGGAACCACCCTCAGCCAAGCTGCCAAAAACAAAGCAGCAGCCACACAACCAGAGAAAGTAGTTGAGGAGCCACAACCATCACTCCTGCCACAGTGAGTCGTCACCACCTATCTAAATTCTCTCTGTGGGATTATTTTCTTATTGATCCATCCCATGAGAGTTGAGCAATATCCAGTTATTCCAGGAACATGTCAGCTGTGGTAAAAGTGCATCACATGTTGGCACTGGTGGGCAGCACAATGACCTTAAACACAATCCTCTGTCAATCTGGACAGAACACCAGAGCACCTGTTACTCATCAATGCACACAGCCAGGGAGAGCAGAAGAGGAAGAGGAAGAAAGGATCAGGAGGAGGAACAGGAGGAGGAACCAGAAGGGGAACTTAATAAGGCAGGAACCACAAGTGCCACTGGTACTGCAGAGAAATCATGGGGAACATGTATTGCCTTTTTCCCCATCCTAACAGAAGTCCACCTTAGATGGTAGTGGCCATCCTCAGTCACATGCCAAGAAATCTGATGACCAAGGCTTGCAGGAAATGGACAGTTCCTACATATTGCTCAAACAGGGCTGTGCCTGAGCTGGGGGATACTGTTGCATACTTCCTGCCACATTTTTTGTTACACTCAGCAGTTTACACAATACACTTGACCATTGCATTGTGGCCTCTTCTGCTACAGTGGTGGCAAGAGATAAGTCCCAGTATATCCTGACATATCACATGAAAGCCCCATTCCATTTCAATAGAATTCCCTGTACTATATTTAGATATATACTGGGATTTACATCTGGCTGTCACCGTACAGAGGTAGCCAAAAATATGTCCCAGTAAATCCTTGAATATATCCAGATATGTTGCAGGAAATCACATTGAAACAAATGGGGATTTTCTGTGGAATATCCAGATATTTCTAGATATACTAGGACATATCTCTTCTGGCTACCACAGTATGTCTCCCACATGAATAATGGCCCATTAGGCACAACTGCCAGATTTGCTTACGGCCCCACGTACCATGTCTGGGAATTACATTCACTCCTCCAGCCCTGAAGCTCACAGCAAGCAACTTTATTAATGGCCTTCATGACGAAAGCACACACT
Organism: Neoceratodus forsteri; assembly: GCA_016271365.2. Lineage (NCBI taxonomy): Eukaryota > Metazoa > Chordata > Ceratodontiformes > Ceratodontidae > Neoceratodus > Neoceratodus forsteri. The sequence goes on from CM028134.1 coordinate 40,652,999, forward strand.
GTGGATAACATCTCAAGCTGCTGGACAGAAATGACACTTGACTGAGCACATTATCCTTAAAATGCAGCTTTATAGCTAGTGATAATTGATGAAATGTGGTTAAAGTGATAGAAGACAATCGTGTCTGCTGAGTTCCATGCATGGCATATTGTATTAACCCAGTGTGGCAGGGCTTTCCCTGCCAAGCAGACAATAAAGGGTTTTTGTGTGTTTATGTGTTGCCATATTTCTGGCCATTTTGACCACTCATTGGAGGCAAGATAGCAGTTTTATTTATTTATTTATTAGATGGTCAGAATTACAACCTTTGAGATAAAAGCTCATTTACGAAGGATCCTCGTCAAGAAAGGGCAGGGAGTACAAACAGGATAGGTAATACAGGGCAGCCTCAAAGGCATTCTCAGATAACAGAAAAATTGCACACAGTAATCGCTAAAGAGAATATAAAGCAAGTCATAACATTAGATAATCATAGGCAGGTTTTACATAGCCATTGCATGAGTGCAGGACAACAGAGGGCTACAATCCCCATACCAGCAATGGTAATAAAGTGCACTAGTCAAAGCGAAGAGTACAACTTTAACCAACAAGAATACAAGATGAGTGATTAGGATGGTAGCTATACATCGCTGTCAGTATCCTGACCAGTCGAGTCATATGAAATAGTTCGGAAGGAGACAGGACTAGTTGAGGAGAGGTGTGGCTGGAGGGTACAGTGGAGACACTAAGGGGCACCTTGGGTAAGGAGAAATGGGTGCAGAGGGAGTACTGGCAGCTGTGGGAGGGAGTAGGGCCCTTGGAAGGAATAGGAGTAGAGGGAGCAACTGCAACAGCTTCAGATCAAAAATAACCTGCATCAGCACCACAGGAAGCAAGAAATGGTCATTTAGTGGAACTCTACCCTCTGAATGATGCAGAGTATATTCCAACAGTAGAAGGTGCTGTCTGACTTTATGCATCTTCCCACTACCCATGATGCCTATGGAGCATCCATGAGCTACCCAATAGAGTGGTGATAGCTCATGGATGACCTGATTCCCATCGTTTAGCCTTATAAATGTGCCAGCCAGGCAGTTAGTGGCCACACTAGTAATCCAAGGCAGCAGGCGGCTTTAAAAATGACTCGGACTGTAGCCAAAAGCACAGCTGCATGTAGCACCTTCTCCAAGAGCTTGGCTCCACAGTCTCCACTTTCACAGTAAACACACAAGATGTGTAGTAGGATAAACTATATTATGAAAATAATAAAAACAGCTGTGAGATCTTGGATGCACCTACCCATTGGACACATGGCATCAATCAGTCAAGCAGTTTCAAGTTTCACTTAGATATGTGCTGAATAAGGTTTTCTGTCATGTGCTTCAGCAACTGAAAGTAAGTGATGATTCTGCATGCACTACACTCTGGGATCATACAGTTTGCGGACACTAAATGATAACAAAAGAGTACAATGCTTCCAACTTATTAGACCCGCAGCACACACGTGAACTCCCACCACTTCTGGAGGTGAGAGATGAGATGCATTCCAACAAAAGAAGAGTCATGTGATTGAAAAAGGCAAATAACCTCAGCACAAATGCACAGAGGCAAGGGTTACCAAAAAAGGGCATTAGGAACAAAGCCAAGTTTCAAAGCAATACAAAATTACACATATACCCTAATAATGTGAAGCATCATGGGTAGGTGGCTGGTGGCCTTAATTCCCTTGGAGAGTGATTTTATGGAGGATGGTGGAGTATCAGATTTACACAGGTAACGAAGTCCATTAAAAACAATGACTTCAATGTTATTCCGCCTCCCAAACCACTATTCCACAAATTTTAAGGTAAAGTACATTGAAAACAATGTACTTCGCCTTGTTTTAAGCTCCAAAGGCGAATTTTGCAGTGATTAACGGGATTTCAGGTCACATGGGTTCTAGACTTATCTGCACAGCCTCAGTTTGGGCTAGTGTGTGTAGGAATCTGTTGGAGACAGTCTGCTCTGAGAGCTCTTCGTGATTCAAACCTTCTAAAAGCTGCTAAAAAAGTCTTTTTAAGTCTTTTTTTTTGCTGAAACTTTAGTTCATCGATTGTAGGAAACTCTCCTGTGCTCATATCATTGAGCATTTATTGTTTGTGTGTGGATTTTGAATGTTAATGTACAACATTCAGTCTGTGTACTGAGAGACAGTGGAAGTGTGCTTTGGGGAGGAGTGTATCTGTGGTGTATGTAGACTTAAGTTGAAGAAATAAGGAGTTCTTTTTGTTTTTTTATTATATTTTTCTTGTATAACTGACTGTGTTAATGTACACACACTGATATTTTCAGTAACTGTTGACATTTTTTGGCTGATTGTGTGTTGTGGACCTGGTGCAGCAGTGCATAATTTCAGGTTGTTTAAAATACATTGTATATTACTGAAGTTTTCAATTTGCTATGCATAACTTGTAGACAAAGCGTGTGTGTGTGTGTGTGTGTGTGTGTGTGTGTGTGTGTGTGTGGTGCGTGACATCAAATAATATACCTTTTATTGTGCCACAGTTTAATTGCAGGCACAGCAGTGAGAACCTGCTAGCCACTGCATCGACATGATTCTGTACTGCCATTGTGGTATCTTTTCTAGGATTTGCACTGCTGTAATCTGTAGTCAGTGCCCCCCACTGTCAAAAAGTATTCTTTCCAGATTGGATTGTTTTTGCCTTCCTTGAAAGCACCTCTGGTTAGTTAAGGTGTTGTTGAACTTGTTGTGACTTTGCATCTGTATCTCTTGTTGAAGCCACAGCTGTTTTCTTTGGCTTCACATCCAGTCCCTCCGACCCCCACCCAGAGTGAATATTCCAGAATCTAAATTTGTTTAGAATATTCTTGTTGATCCTCCAAAATGCCCACAAAGAGACATGCAAGCAGAGCTGTTTCTCGCCATGGCACTGCTGCCAGTGGTAAGATTGTCTGTGGGCATGGTAGTACGCAGTCACAGAAGTGCATTGCTGATGTGAGGAAAGGTATTTCTCCTTCAATGTTTTTTACAGCGCAGTCAGTAGCTTCACTCATAGTTGGAGGAGATGTTGTCCCAGCTGGTGGTGTTAGTGCAGTTGGTGGTGGTGGTATGAGTACTGCTGCCTCAAGTTTCACTTCTGACCAGTTTAAAATATAGTGGAGTGTGAAGCAGTGCCAGTGAATGGCAATATAGATGATGTCATATTCCCCAGTAACATCCCAGTAACTGAACATAGGATTCTTATCATCATGTCAATGACAGCACACAATGTGACATTTCTTCCATCATGGTTCAGGTCATGCATTTGCCATGCAGTGATTCACAGTGTGCTAAAAAGATTTCGGGTGATGGTGGTGCTGATGATGATGAATCTGATGATGATGTTGCTATGGTTGCAACATGCAGTCCACATGCTAGCATCCAAGCAGAAGATGTGGATGACGTTGATGAATATGATGATGTCAGTGATCTATGTTGGGAACTGGAGAAAAAGAAATTCAAGGTGGCTGTGTCTGTGTCTGTTTGCATTACTCTCCCCCCCCCCATAAAAAGTTGTGATTTACAAGTTCCAGTTGATGATGATGACCCAGTAATAATGATAGGTAGTCATGGTGGTTAGTTGCAGTCCAAGTGTGTCCTGCCTGAAACAATCATGTTGCACACCCCCACTTTCATGGCTTAACAAGCATTTGTCAATGCTCAATGTTGTCTCGCTGGCATTGGCTTTGGTAGTGCCAGAGGTAGAGATGCATAGTAGGAATGGCAGTGAAGTATTGAAGTGATGCCAACCCCACCCTCACCCTGTAGAGAGTGACAGGCATTGGGGTGTGCCTTTGGGTCGTCAGCTATAATGCTCATGCCATTGTATGTCACCCTACCCTGTAGACACTGACAAGTGTCTTGGTGTGCTTTGGGGTCTTTGGGCATTATACTTACCCCATTCCATAAGGAAATACACTGACATGGGTGCAGTATAGGAGAATGGGTGAATTTTGGGGCCGAACAGTGCAAGGCACACCACGATGCCTGACGATGGTGGGGGTGGGGGTGGGGGTGCAATGGGACGAGCATTACATCCGGTGATCCCAAGTCACAGCTACAGTTGGAAACCCTAATGCAACAGGGGGTGCATGGTATTTTCACTCCAGATTTTCAACATGGGCTGTTTGTGAGGCCACCTCATGAGAAGTGGCACAATCAGTTTGTGAGCTGAAAGGTGGTTTTGCACAGCAGCTATGCCATTTGGCGACACAGAGATGAAAACACATTTTGGGCAGGATGTGGAGAATGGCAACTGTATTGTTCATGAGGAAAAAATGGCAACGTTGAACATATGGAGTGAAAATATGAAAAATTGGTGAAGTCATTAGCATGCACAGAAACTGCACAACACACGGCCGTAACCCAATTATTTGTGGGATCTTGTTAGCCACATTTTTAACATAGGCATTTTGGGACCTCCCCTCATGAACAGTGATGCTGTGATTTTGTTAATCTGTCCCAAAAGTTGATTTCCCACAGTGACCACGCCATTGTGGGCCACAGGTGTGGAAACACATTTTAGGCAGGATGTGAAAAATGACAGCTATACTGTTGATAAGGAGGTGTGAAAAAATGCTAGTAATGAAAATCTGGCATGAAAATATTGCAAATTTGTGAAGTTACAAGGGTGTGTGGAAACTGTGCAACGAATGCTTGCAATACAGTCATTTTATGGGCTTTCAACAGCACATTTTCAACATAGGCATTTTAGGACCTCTGCTCATGAACAGTGTCACCGTCATTTCCTCACACTGTTCTGAAAACTGATTTCGCACAGCGATCGTCCACTTCTGCAGTGGACATGTGAAAATACATTTTGGGCAGGATATGTAAAATGACAGCTGTACTGTTCATAAGGAGGTGTGGAAAAATGCTAATTTTGAAAATCTGGAGTGAACATATTACAAATTCACGAAGTTACAAGCGTGCATGCAAACTGCACAACGCACACTCGGAAAACACTCATTTTATCGACTTTCATCACCAGATTTTCAACGTAGGCATTTTAGGACTTCTGCTAATGAACAGTGTCACTGTCATTTTCATAATGTGCCTTGAACACGGATTTCCCACAGCAACTGTGCTATTCTGCGCCGGAAGTGTGAAAACACATTTCGGCCAGGAGGTGAAAAATGACAGCTGTACTGTTCTGTTCATAAGGAGGTGCAGAACAATGGCAATGTTGGAAATCTGGAGTGAAAATATTATAAATTTGTAACCTTACGAGCGTGCGTGCAAACTGCGCAATGCACACTTGTAACAGTCATTTTAAGGACTATCATCAAATTTTCAACATAGGCATTTTAGGACCTCTGCTCATGAACAGTGCCACTGTCATTTTCATAATCTGTCCCAAACATTGAATTCCCACAGCGACCGAGCTATTTTGCGCCGGGAGTGTGAAAAGACATTTCAGCCAGGATGTGAAAAATGACAGCTGTACTGTTCACAAGGAGGTGTGGAAAAATGGCAATGTTGAAAATCTGGTGTAAAAATTCTGCAAATTCACGACGCTATGAGCATGCGTGGAAACTGCACAATGCACGCTTGTAAGACAGTCATTTCTTGGATTTTTCCCACCAAATTTACAACATACGCTTTTTGAGAGCCCACCTCATGAATTCTGGCACTGTCATGGCATTTATCGGTCCCAAATGTGATTCCGTGCGGTAATCTAAAATCACCTTCGGATTGAGGAGGTCCCAAAATCCCATATTGAAAATTTGATGCCAAAATTCCAAAATGCCCAAGATATGCATCAAAGTTGAAAACCCTATTTATTTCATTATACAGCTTACTGGCATTTCCTCAGTTCACGGTCGGCTTTGAAGAGTGCAGACAAGTTCCCGGTCCACTGAAGATCATCGCGCCAGACTCCGGAGGTAAGTATGGGGTGGGTGTGGGGAGGCAGGGTGTGCAGTGGGTGGGTCTGGGTTGTGGGAGGGGGGCAGGGAGACAGTGAGGGACCGTTTTTTGTCTTACAGGGTTTAAAAAAAAAAGACGACGTGGGACGGTTTTCATTTTTCAGGTGGGATTTCCCCAGTGTGCCATCTCAGTGTTTGTGGGTGGTGGGTGTTTTTGCCAACGGGGGATTGGGCAACCCCATCGGTACATAATAAATGGGGGGGAAGGTGCATGATACCGATGGGGAGTTGGCTCCCCCGTCAGCAAAATACAGGTGGTAAAAGCCGATGGGGATTGGGCCCCTGTCAGCAAAGAAAAACTGTTGGGGGGACGCATGAAGCCAAGAGGGATTGGGCACCCCCCCTTGGCAATCAACAAAATGGCTCCGCCGCCGGCATTGTGTCAGGCTGCAGCAGCGGCAGTCACTGCCACCATGTTGCCTGCACTACGGGAGGCGTGTAATGGTCACGCTCTCATTGCAGCAGACCTTTTTCCTTTTTGTGATGGCCACATTAGGCAGGCATGAGGTCAGTGCCTCCTGCTGCCTGATTGGGAAATGAAGGATGCACTTTCTGATGTGTGCCCTGCATTCGCCCAACAGTGACCGCTCCTCCAAATCTGCTACTTCCGCAATATGTTGGCTGCACAAGCGCGAGCCAGCATAAAAAAACGGAGTCCAATAAGCAGCATCGGGGGGCGTGTTAAAACTAGAGCATCACAGTTCCTTGTTTGGGATTTTTTTGTGCAAGATGCAAATGTTGAGTCAGTTGCAATCTGCTAGTTTTTTCAGGTGTGAGTCGAGGTAAAAAGGGGAGCCATCTGGGCACAGGGGGACAGCATACGCATCTTAAGAACAGGCACATGGCACTGTGGACCCAGCAGAAGATGGCAGCTAATACCTGTACCACAGTGGGACATTCACCCTCATCATCAACCATAACGAGCATGTTATCCCCTTCCATGACAGTAACATCAAGTAGAAAATTAAATATATGCAGTAGTGATGAAATAACAACAGAGGATTACTACAGGCATGATGAGGTGGAGGAGCAGAATGATTTTTAGATATTGCCCAGTGGTGGTGAGAGCAGCAGTTTTGGTGGTGGTAGTGATCAATGCAGTATGTCTAGTGCAAGTGGTACATCAACCCCTGTTGGTAAATCTGGGAAAATAACTGCATTTCTGGGTTTGTCATCACCTGTGCAACCATCTTCATCACACGTCCACACTCCACCCCCTACGATTTGCAGAGCAGAACCATTTGTCATCACACCCCCTGTAAAACATTTAAGTCAGCCCACGTTACAGAGTGTTTTTGCGCAAAAGCTGAAGTACCCACCCAATCATACAGTGTCACGTGAACGTAATGCTGCTGTAGCTGAAATGCTGGCAATTGATCTTTTGCCCTTCTCCTTCATGGAGAATTCTGGGTTCTGGCAGTTTGTTGCATGTGCCTGTCCAAAATGGAACATTCCATCATGGACATACTTTTCGATCCGTGCTGTCTCTGAGTTGTACCATACTGTGTCCGCATCAGTAAAACATACCCTTCAACATTCCTTCTCTCCATTCATCCATTTAAGTATGGATATGCGGACAAGTGGCAAAACAGCGGGGAGTTCATATTTGTGTATAACTGCACACTGGGCACAGGTGCTGGGGGTTGTTTGTGCTGTTGGTAGTGTGAGTAATCAATGTAGTAAGGTGGAGTGTTGTGGTAGCAATCTTCCAGGAATTCGACAGCATGCAACGATTGCTATTCACAATGTGGCCTGTTCACACACTGGTGAAAACATGTTGGACCTGGTACTGACTAAAATTGACAAGTGGCTGAACCTCCTGTCCCAGAGAGCTGGGTTCATAGCAAGTAGCAATGGGTCAAATGTGGTGAAATGCATCACGAATGGTGGCTTTGTTCAGGTTCCATGTATGGCCCACTATTTAAATCTTGTGCAGGAGTTTCTGCAGCACCCTGATATAAAGGAAATGCTGACAGTTGCATGCCGTATCTGTTCTCACTTTTCACACTTTGCAAAGGCCCGTGGCCAACTTCGGCAGTTGCAGATCCGAAATCAGCCTCTCACAACACCACTTGAAGCTAGAAGTTGTCACCTGGTGGAACTCCACTTTACACATGGCAGAGAGGTTGTATGAACAGTACAAAGCCATTTCACAATATCTTGTGATGCACACTAGCCATGACAGTTCCGGGGCCTCCATGTCTATGATGACTGAACAGTGGCGCTTCGTGGACTCTGTAATAACAATCTTGAGGCCTTTTGAATATGCCACACAGGCAGTTAGTGGCGAGTCTGCCTCCATTAGCCAATCAATTCCACTGCTGCGGGTGCTGAGGCAGACATTGGTGAATGTACAGCATGGCCTTGATGTTGCCAGAGACAGTGCTAGCAGTGTGTTGCTGAAACACATGCTGACAGTATTTGACCAGAATCATCATGTCTTGAGCATTCAGAGTAGTGACAACTTTGCAATAGCAACAATGTTGGACCCACGATACAAACATGGATTTGCCTCACTACTGGAGGGTGGTCCTGAACAGGTAAAAACTGTCAGTGGGCAACTGGTGCACTTGCTTCATGGGGCACAGAAGTAGTAAAGTGCCAAGGTCAGCAAACCTCAGCAGCATAATCAGTCTGAAGGTGAACCTGGAGGAGTAGTATCAAGCATATCCTGTAAGGGGATGGGGACTGTAGTTCCAGGTGGTGTGTCATCAAAAGCAGCTGGTGTTAACCCACTTTGGGAGGCTTTGTCCCAAGTTGGGATTTGTGACATAAATGATTCCAGAGAAGCGGATAATGCATCAACCACTGGACTTAGAGCAGTACATTGAATGGTTGAGTCACATTTGTCTGAAAACAGGCATCTGTCAATCACTGATGATCCACTTTTATACTGGAGTGGAAAGGTCAGTGAACGGCCAGAGCTGACCGCTGTGGCACTGAATTACCTGACATGCCCACCCTCCAGTGTGAGTGTCAAAAGGATATTCAGCTCTCTCCTGCAAATGTCAGTTTGCTGACATTCATAAAAATGAATGAGAGGCACATACCAGCTCAGACTGCAACCTCAGTAGTCGCACCCCGGCATAGTCATGGTTTTTCTGATGTTGTAGAAATGGACCATCCTGGTGGCTGTGGCAGCATGAAATGGCCTACCATTGATGTAAATGATAACACAATGGAGAAAGAATTTTCCAGTGGTCAGAATTCAGACATAGAAGACTACGAGGGCAGCTTTCTTTATGAGGATGAGGATGATGATGAATTATGATGAGGTTAATGTTGGCAGGTCTTTTTAACTTAAGTGGTTAAAAGGCTGTCACATTTCTTGTATGATGCATGTTTTCTTTTTCATAAAGTTAAATCCGTGTCCCACTCATAGTGACTCAAATTCCATATGTCACGTCACATTTAGAGCACAGAGCACAGTATATCCTGGCCCCCGGACTACCACCACCATAAGACCGCTGTTACCTGTTCTCCACTGCCACCATAGGGAATGTGACCATGAGTCCCATGGCCTACCACCACCATAAGACCGCTGTTCACCACTGTCACCATAGGGAATGTGACCGTGTGTCACCCTGGACTACCACCTCCATAAGACCACTGTTCACCACTGCCACCATAGGGAATGTCACCATGAGTCCTCCTGGACTACCACCACCACCGTAAGACTGCTGTTAGCCAGTGCCACCACCACCAGATGCAGGAAGATGTGAGAGGGAATGTCATCATGCGCCTCAGCTATGACCACCACCACCCACCACCACCATTGTGACAATGATTTCCATTACATGTCTTGACCATGCTAAGACAGAGGGAGTCGAACAGGAGACCACATCTATGAGCCACAGGCACAAGGCTTCCTACTCCTAAAGCTATAAAGTGAGTATGTGTACTAATTATTTCATGCTATTCAACTTCCTTTAGCTGTATGTTTTGTTTTCTGTTGCTTTTCTGAGCTGCAGTGGTCAAACACACATGATCAACTTATTTTGTTTTTTTACAGGTTAACAACAAAGGGCTGTCCTTTGCTGAAGGTCTGTATCAGTGGTACAGCAGTAGTACTGTCTACAGGAACCTATGGGATATCCATTTCCAGTCCATACTGGCAAGTATATCAATTTTATTTCATCTGTTCCTTTTTTTTCATGAGAGTGCAAAAAATCTGACTGATGATTCATAAACTAGGTGACGTATGTCACAAAAAATATTTCTGCACTGTATTCCAAATTTGCAGCTGTGGAGCCATGACAGTGTTGAAAATGTTGGACTCAGGTTGTGTTACTTTTACTTGACAAGATGTGGTTTTAAAATGTAACTTGAGATGCAGGGGCACTGACACAATTTCTTTATTACACAGCCTGGTACTAAATTAAATTGTGATCTGATAATTGCAGTGGGATAGCTTGCTAGCTGTGTTAATCCAGATACCCGTGGTGGAACAGCCACGGCTTAAACATATGTCTTACTGCTGCAATCAAGTTGTAATAAGTCCTTCATTTCTTTTTTAGGAAACTTCCAGATGCTTTGTCATGTCATAGTTGCCTTATCAAAAGAACTTCTTCAACATCATGCCCCCCCCCCAGGGCTGGGGCAGACATGCAACAAGCAGAAGTCATTTGAATTGATGATGGCCATGACCATATTACCAGACTGGAGAAGGATGCAGATGAAATCTGTGAAGAAGTAACCAAATAATAAACCATTAATGAGACCTACTTGCAAATTCCCCCCCCACAAAAAAGAGTACTTTCATTGGCTTGAGAGTATTCCATTTCCAATTTCATTGCCAAAATTTCTCATCAAATACTGGAATGTGCTACCAACAGTATGTGACCTGTGATACAAAACAATACAATGAGTACATGTATATATATATATATATATGTCAACCCCCCACCTAGAAAATACATATACTGTATATATTTTTTCACCAAGGCTACTATTAGTGTACACACAAAGGGCACCCTTCCATCCAGTTGAGGTGATCACATCACATTTGCATGAATCGCAGCACATTTTGGACAAGCAACAGTTCTCTCATGGTCATCATTTCTGATGGAACACTGAATGGATTCATGTCCTGTTATTCCTCCTTCACACGGTTTGGTAAGACACTGTCCATCATGACGTCAACATCATTACAGTATGATAATTTTCTGGACACAAGACAATTGCATGTTGGGGATGCAGAAAAATTCTGGGGACTCTGTGTGACCACTGTGCGCATGAATGACTGCGCAATACATTCTGGGGGACTTTTCATGTGGTGTACTGCTCCCTTTTCACTTCGTCAGCACTTGGGAATTTTCTGGACAAAAGACAGTTGCATTTTGGGGATGCAGAAAAGCTCTGGGGACTCTGTGTGACCACTGTGCACATAAGTGACCACACAATAAATTCTGGAGGACTTTGCATGTGGTGTACTGCTCCCATTTCACTTCGTCAGCACTTAAAAATGTTCTAGACCCAAGACAGTTGCATTTTGGGAATGCAGAAAAAATCTGGGGACTCTGTGTGAGCACTGTGCACATGAGTGACCATGCAATATATTATGGGGGACTTTGCATGTAGTGCACCACTCCCATTTCACTTTGTCAGCACTTGGGAATTTTCTGGACACAAGACAGTTGCATTTTGGGGATGCAGAAAACTTCTGGGGACTCTGTGTGACCTCTACGCACATGAAGGACTCTGCAATAAATTCTGGGGGACTTTGCATGTGGTGTATCACTCCCATTTCACTTCATCAGCACTTGGGAATTTTCTGGACACAAGACAGTTGCATTTTGTGTGTTGTGAGCACATAATGTCATAATTAAATTATAAATTAAAGCAGCAGTGCAACAATGTGGTGAAAATGTTGACCTATACTTTTTTATGCTATTTTAGATTGCTAGCCACTTACCTTTTGAGTTGTATGATACTCTTCTTTTCACAATTTGTGTCTGCTTTAGTACTTTTTCTCATATCTGAAAAAAATTAAAGGACCACTCGTTTTACTATGGCTTGGACCAGGTTTTCATCAGTATTTGCAGTTATTTTTGAACAAATATTGTTCTGTGAGGTCAGAAAACACTGCCTGCTGCATAATTGTTCATTTTACTCACAACAGAAGTGATGTATAAACAGCTGATGGACAAAAACAGTGGAAAATACTGATGAAGACCTGGTCTGCACCGTATTAAAAGGAGCACTCCTTTTATTATTTCAAACATGACAAAAGTACTAAAGCAGACTCAAATACTGGAAAGAATGGTATCATACAAGTCAGGAGATAAGCAAAGTGGCTATGTAAAATAGCATAAAAAAGTATATGTCAAAATGTTCACCAGATTGTTGCACTGCTGTTTTAATGTCTATTGCAAAAAAGAAATATTTCTGGAGCCTCAGTAATTTTTACTTTGTGTCGGGACTCTTGAAGTGTTTGTCAAAAATCAGGACCGAGTAGTGCAAGTATGCTGTGCTAAACTGCATCTGTGCCGTCAGTGTCCTTTCCTGTGTGTGCAGACATTGTCCAGCTTCTTGAAAACATATATATGGTGTGACTTGTTGCAGTATGTAAAGAATAAAGATAAGAAAGAATATATGAAGTATATTTTCTTTGTATCATCAGCACCAGCGGAGTAGGTGATATATTTTTCAGAGGTCTCGGGTCTCTGTGCACCTCAGTCACTCACAGTGCACACATGACTTTGTGGAGATAATAGCACAAAAAACACATGCTCTCCTAAAAGCCATGCATGCAGTATGTGACTAAGGTGCACTCTTCCCAGACACCTCTGAAAAAATATCATATCACTTAGTTCGCTGATGATGATGGTGACTATAAAATATACTTTATATATTCTTATCTCTATTCTTTATACCATAAACACTGCAACAAGTCAGCATATATATGTTTGCAAGAAACTGGACAATTTCTGATGTCACGCACACGCACAGGAAACAACACTGACTGCACACATGTAATTTAGCGCATTATACTTGCACTGCTCAGTTCTGCTTTTCCACAACCACACCACAACATAAAGTAAACATTACTGAGGCACCAGATTATAATAACAGGGCAATAAGGAGCATGTATGTATGTTTGTGTATGTATATATTTAAAGGGAAGCAGTCAGTGACAGGAGCTCCCGCCCCCTGCAAGGCTTACCCTCCGGTTAAGCCTTTTAAGTATGTTGTGGCATTTTTCTTGTACCGTAACATACTTTATTTTAATAAAGAAAGTCTGCAACCCGGAAGTATGGTGGATGCTGTGGAGGCTCATTTATGTGTAAAGGTGTGGTGACGCACCATGCACTTCAATAAGTATTGAAGGGCCAGCAGGTGGAGGCCTGGCCTGTTCTGTGGTAGCCTGCCACTCCACCTTGTGGTGGCTCAACATATGGGTGCACTGGGCCCCAGTACCCAGATGTGGCCCCCGGGGCCATGGTGCACCTTCACCCCACAAAGTAGACATACCACAAGGCTGCTGTCCCCCCGACACAGTTGAAAAACTGCCAAACTGGGGAGCTGCGGGGGGGAACAGGCACGGGAGGGGCAGATGCAGTGCTGGCAGCATGGTCACAGACCTGGGGCATGACCTGCTGCTGTGGAGGCGGTGCTGCTGGAGCTCTTGCAGCTGCCACTGATGGTGGTGGCAGACTTGGTGGACATGGCACTGGTGGTGCTGCTGCTGCTTCCGGGGGGGAGACCAAAAACTCTTGAGCGGCCCAACACCACCTGGCTATGCCCCCCATGCATGCATGCTCACTACTCCCCTCCTGCCATGGGCCACATCCTGTCCCTGCTCCATTGCAAAAAAAATCACTCCTTCCCTCTCTGACAACTTCACACACACTCTTCCACAAAACAGGCACACACACACACACATACCAAAACTTATAAAACAAAGAAATCGGTCAACATAAAAAAAAATGAACTTACAAAACAGTACAAAAAAAAACTAAACAATTAGCTTTTAAGAAAAGCTTTTGGGTTTTTCAAGCTTTTCAATCAGAACAAGAACAATCCTCTCCTACACAAAATGCCTCCTCTTTCTACCTCTGCAAAGGAGAAGGTGAAAGTATCTGCTTGTATGACTCACATCCTTCCTGGCTAAAGCATGTGACTTACAGTACTGTAAGCCATGTGATGTGTGTGTGGGGGGGGCTGCCTATATTGTTGTCACTCTACCTGACTGTGTTAAGGCAGAATTACAACGCAAAGTCATAATAACAAAGCGAAGTGAGCACTCTGCAATGGTCACTCCGTGTAGCGCTGGAACAATGCGAAGTGGTCATGTTGCATTCCCTTCACCAGTGGAATTTAATTTCACTGCATCTCTAGTCAGAGGATGTACAGTAGCAGCCAGAGATATTGCCAGCTATTTTCCAAAATTTAAAAGCACCACGAACATTTAGATGGGTTCTGCTTTAAGCAGGCATGCATGGTGTCAAATGGCCTCTCACACACACTGCAAAGGCCATGAACAGAAAACACTGACACGTGTTTCATCCTTCTCAAGACTAATTAGTGTGTCTCATCTATATCTTAACCAAATGGAAAATGAACCAGCTCTTATGTGGTCTTACAGATTTGGGTTATGGTAAGCTCCAAATAAGAATGCAATCTAAAATGTGAAGGAACCTCGGCACAAAAGCATTGTGGAAACAGTTATCTGTTATTTAAGTGTAGTTTAACATGTGGAAGTGAACCTATTGAATTGATTGGGGAAGTCAGATACTAGAATGTACCCTCTTCTGCAACCAGAACATTGATCATTACTGTTCATCAAACACTGAGTTCCTTATAGAATTTATCAGTATTTTCTATCTTTAACTAGGGCACTATTAGTTAGTTACTAGCCTTCTCCTTTATATACTTGTCTATGGCCTTTTCTATTATAGTACTGCAGCATTAAGTGCAAAGTCCGGGATAAGGGTCTTTTATAACTCTATCTGTATAATCATCAAATGATTTCCAACACGGACACACACCTGCTTATTGTATCAATCAGGAAGGCTTCTATCTCTGTATGATATAAGTAAGTATTAATCCACGATGAAGGTGGCATCTAATGGGGAATTAATGCATGGTTGGGACCCGCTGAGTGCCTACAACGACCCAACCATGCATTAATTCCCCATTAGATGCCACCTTCGGAGCGGATTAATGCGCTTGTAACATGGCAAGTGCAAGGCAAGTATTTGTTACATTCTGCATTTGTTGCTATAAAAGAGAAATGAGGAAAACAACTTATTTCAGTGCAACATTCCTGCTTCAGCTATGTAACTTTCTAACGCTATCTCTAACTAGAACTATGCACATGCACATTGTACTGCCGACATGTAGTTATGTGGAGTGTAGCTATTTCTGCCAGCTTACAACGTTGCTTTACATTATAACAGTTACATTTCACAAATATTAGACATGAAAACTTGGTACTTTTACTCGGTTCGTGTATCACGGGCCATCCGTTTTGAAGTGGCATTCATGCTGTTATGGATTGTTGGTAGGATCTGTTTTTTGCATGGCTTAGCATGCCACTAGACTCAGTGCAGTTCTGTGAGCTGACTGACTGTCACACTGCAGTCACTCTTATGACCAATAGGTGGTGCTTTGAACATAGGCTATGACTTCTTCTCTGTATACATTTCCTGCGTTTGGTCCCCTCGTACTTTTGGTCTGGAATGGTCATGCCGCTAACATGATATCAGTGGGTTTGCTCCGTGCATGGAAAACAGCTCTTTCCTGATTTTATTGCATGTCTTTTCTCCTGTGCTTTGAGCCCACTGACAGGACTTCTCTCAACTCACTGTGCTCAGCTCTGCTGATCTTTCCGACCAACAGGTGGCACTTGTACTACAGCACACCACTTTTGCTGTTTTTCTAAACGGCGTCTTTCACCATGTTCTACCTTTCCTATACCATTGTGCTGGGACTATTGCTATTTTCATCCGATACCTTCGTCAACTGCAAACAGTACTGTTTCAGGTTGCAATTCTATTATTTTTGGTGCCCATTTCTCAGCACACTTGAACTCAATTGCATGCCTGCCGCACACACTGCAATGCCGACCAATAGGTGGCGCTTTTCACATATGAGGACACTTCCCCTCAGTTGCTATATGCTGTCTTGGTTGCTTTTCATGCTGACTACTGCCTTTCACTATGGTCTGACTGGTGAACTATCACCTGGCTGGTTGGCTGGCTAACACCACACTTCACCTTTCTTTGCTGTCTGCCCACGAACACAGTTGCGACAGTGTCGAACACACTGCTGTACTTGCTGCTTCGGACTCCGGTTGCATTTGATGATGTGTGTTGGTTGCGCCACCTATTGGTCAACCTTTTGGCAATATCTGCCATGTTCAGTTCTTGACAGGCACAGTCCACATGTCTCAGGCTCCTCCACACTCCAAGCGGTGCTCCACTTTTTTCCTCTACGTGCTCCTGATTGCAACATGGCATTATCGTGCCATAATGCCGTGCCGCTCTTGCACCACCTGATGCAATTCAGCCAGTTGTATTGCCTATTTGAGATGTTCTGATTTTTGCCATGTTACAACTAGATTTAATGCCTCCTTCTTCCTTTATAAAGTAGTGTATGTAAAATTGCCCTTATGCATTTCTAATCCTTTCTCTCTGTGTCACAAAGCAGAGATGTACTAGGCCACAAGATGGGTTATGCTTCACTCTTCAGCAGGACAAGTGCTTAATAGAGAACATTTGATTATTTTGCTGCTTGTTTTTATAACTTACCAAGTTCTCTTAAAGATAACGGTTCTATCCTTGTGTTTAAATTTAAGCTGTTTGAAATGTTATTTGCTCAGTCTTCTTGTTTGTGCTCTGAACATTTGTTATGGTTCTTTTTGTTCTTTGTATTATAACACTGGTCACATTTAAAAATGGGCAGATTTGCTCAATATGCCTCACCAGTATAATTAGTTAACCAAACAAAATGATAGGACTACTGTGTTAACTATACTAAGAATTGGGATATGTGGAAACTGTAACTGTTTCACTTTGCTCTTGTGTCTCCCAGGGCCCTTTTGAAAACGAATTCATTACTTCTAGCAAGCTATCTTGGGGTGAGCAAATTCCAAATAAAAATTATTAAATTCATTTCCTACTCTAGCAGTATCTGTAAAACTAGCAAGAAAAAAAAATAATAGGGCTTTGTGGATGAAGTGCACAGTGTTGACCAAAAAAAAGATAATTTGGAACATTTGTACTACAAGAGCCTACAGAGAGTTGAAGGAGATGCCTTTGGAAGTGAGTACTAAATTACATCTCAGACAGAGGACACTGTAAACTGTAATTACTTTATTCAGCTGTTATGACAAATGTGGTTTAGCAAAGCTATTTCTGTAACTCAGAGAGTAGATTTTTGAAAGTACATTATTCTTAACAAATCATGGGACGTGAAGATCCTTTCTCCAGCTATCAAACAGTGCCACAAGGTTTCAGCTGTGGGCCAAAGAAACAACATGAAATCAGGTGTCTGTCAGTACTGCAGTTTAGGGAGGGGTGAGGTCTGCTCACTATTCTTGACATACTCTTTGAGACAAAGTGGAAAAAGATGCAAACTTTGCATTGTCTTTGCCATGATATGAAGGGGGTGGGTAGGATTTTACTTAGTCCAGTGATGGCAAATCTTCACTGGTTAAGTGTGTGATACTTTGCAAAGTGCAGAGTAGGTCAAACAACTGATTTATTATCATGCACAAGAATGGTCACATGGTACACTGCGGCAGGAATGTCACCATGTGAACACATTCCCCAGTGTGCGGTTGAGCAGCATTTGAAGGAGTAGGATCTGCTCTCTCAAACTCCAAAGAAAATCATTGAATATTAGTTATACAAATCGCTTTACATACAGAAAAAGAGCTGAACTATCAAGGGGCCAAAAGTAACCAAGGTAAATAGGTGGTAGGGGAGAATAAACCTACCTAAGTTGACTCCATCAAGAAATTAATATGCATACTGCCCATTGGTGACAGGTGAGAGGTATTTAGGATAGATTGCTTAAAAGTTGCATAGAATAGTGATGGGTGGTTGAATTTAAGTACAGTAGTTGTCACCAGTCACCCCTTGAGGGTACACTGAATTGCAAATGAAGACACAAGGATATACCCCACTGAAGTTGTACAGCACATCCATTGTTAGACCAGATGAAGGGATATACACAGGGTCCCATGTACACTGTGACAAAAAGGACCTATATTCCATGGCAGGACGCCATGCTTGCTATGACCAAACTATGAACAATTCTGTGGCAGTTCTGTGATGGACTTTACATTCTGTGGCAACTCAAATGAGACTCAAAAGAAAATCTAGTTTTCCTGACGGAATGCCCAGAAAAAGGTGGCCTGGAGCTCTTCATCAAATTAACAGGCAGGACAATACAAAAACATGATGGCCCCATGATTTTAATTGGAATTAGGGTGGGGGAAAATTGAGGAGTAATTCAATATGTTTTACTGCAGTCTGTTTTGTCCTCCTGCTTGCCTACTGCTGGTTTACTACAGTGATGCTCCTGTAGATTTCTCCCCCTTCCTGCCCACTTGCTTAAAGAACAGCACTCCTAGGTTGCAAAGCAATGCTGCTCTACTGGATTTCTCTCTACCACCCACTTGCCCCTGCCAGTTTGTGCTGTAATGGTGCTCCAGTTGCTTCCTTCTTCTCAAACACTTCAACACCCATGGTGTCATTCTTGTCAGTGTCGCTCAGTTTCCACATCTCCTTCCCTCCCACCCAGTAAGGATTTACCACAAGATTAGAGAGCAGCTGGACCATTTTACATCCGACTCTGATCCACAAAGTCTCCTGCTTTATTGTTTTGCAATAATTACTAATTATTTTTCGTTCCACAATTCTGTAATCAGCAAACACAACTTCCATTTTTCTCCCACAAAACAGACTTCCTGAGGTTTCCTCAGTGTCTGTAGAACACAATAATGGTCATAAGCTTCACAGCTGAGTACCACTGAATTGGAAAGGGGTTATCCCACTGACCGCTGCAAGGTGGCAGATGGGATATACTGTATAAAGGAGCTTCCAGAAAACACACTACGGTGATTTGAGGCTTACTCACAGTCATTTAATCAGTTTAGTTGGGAGCTTTTTGTGATGGTGGCCATCTCTAGTGCACCAAAGAGCAGATGCTTCCTTCTGCAGCAGGACCGTGTTTCTGCAGTAATTGCTGCAACCACTGAATCACAGAAAACACGAGCCCCTGGATATACCATACCCTTTGGGGCATGAAAGAAAAATGGAAAGAAGATGCTGGAAATGGACAGGGATTGATGTATCCTATGCCCTAAGCTATTTGTGCCTGCCAACCAAGTAAAATTAAGGATCTTTCAGCTGTATTTATCATTACGTTGTTTACCCCCACAGGGCACGAAACAAGAGACATGGCCCATATGTGCTGGTCAAAAGAAAAAAGAGAGAAAGAAGGCCCTAACATACAGCCTCATAGGGGACAGGTTGATACCAGTGTCCTGCCCACAGGCTGAGCCCTAGGAGCTGGAGATCCTAGCTCTTCATCCCAATTAATGAAAGATAGTGTGAGAGAGATGGGGTGGTGGGAGGGTGAGAGGGCCTCTTTTTGCTGAAGATCTGAAGTTATACAAGTAACTTTCCTACCTTCCAAGAATCTATCTTCTCCATAATGCCCTAATTTGGTCAGGTTGTGAGGTTCCCACATAACAGCAAGGGGGAGGGCAGGCTAAACTCATAGTCCATAGTCTTCAGTCCTCAGTGGGGGAGAACTGAGAAGAGGAATAGCCTAAATCATCATCATCATCATTCAGGAACAAGACAAGTGAGTGTAGTTGGTTCTGGCATACATAGACATAGAAACATAGATACTGTTGGCAGAAAAAGACCATCTGTTCATCTGATTTATCCTCTCATGTTACCCTATAACATCCTGTGGCCTATTATCAAGATGGTGGTTTTGCCCTCGAGTCCTTCACTTCTTCCCCATCATGCTGCTATCCCCTGCATAACTATCAGACTCCATACCCTGTCCCAGCCATGCTTGAACTAATTTATGTTTTTTTTTTGCTCCTACCATCACAGCTGATAGGCTATACCACAGCTCAACCACTCTCTCCATGAAGGAAAATACTCTCACATCCTTCCTGAATCCACCCCATCTGCTTCCATTCATGTCCCCATGTAATTGACCCACTATTCCTGTTGAATAGCTCCTCACAGTTTACCTTATTTATTCCTGTCTAGAATTTGAAGGTTTCTGTCATGTTGCCCCTTTTCCCTCTGTCCTCCAGTGAGTACATGTTTGGTGCCCTTAGCCATTCCTCATAGGACCTGCCCTGATGGCCCTGAATCATATTGGTTACCCTTTGTGGCACCATCTTGAATCTTTCTCTGTCTTTCCACAGGTGGCTACTCCAAAACTGGGCACAGTATTCCAGATGAGGTCTCACCAATGAGGAAGTATCACTGCTTTCCTTCACTTATGGAAACCCTCCTAATATGCCCAAGAATTCTGGTTGCCTTGCACAGTCATACATATCAGACCCAAAAATCTTAGCACCCAGTACAGGATGGCAGGGGAGGTCCTTGCATTACCTCAGAGGAAAGGAACCTCAGGGTTATCATTATGGACAATCTTAAAGTAGAAGCCCAGTGTTCAAGGGTGGTGGGGAGAGCAAGTGGAACGATGGGCACCATAGGGAAGGGGGACAGCAATCAGAAGGGGGAGGTTATACCCACCCCATACAAGTCTATTGATTCACTCTCACCTTTAGTGCTGTGTGTAGTTCTGGATCTCTCACTTTAGAAAGGATATTGACAGGGTGAAGGCTGCACAGAGGAGGTCAACCAAGATAATACAGGGCATTGGGGAAGCTCTAGGAGGAAAGGTTGAAGGACGTCAACATGTATGCCTTAGAAAACAGGAGCCAAGCTGATATGATTAAGACCTTTAAATACTTCCAGAGAATAAACAGGGTAGAGTGTGGGGAGCTTTTTAGGCTGAGCATAAACTTAGTCTCATGAGGATCACAATGACCACAAAGTAGGGGAAGAGTCACGATGGAAGTATGGAAATATTTCTTTATGGAAAGGATGATAAGTAGATGAAACACTTTGCAAAGGGAGGTGGTGGGGCATATTTAGTCACGGCATTCAAGCATGGATGGGATAGACACATGGGTATCATTAAAAGAAAAAATCGCCCACAGAGGGTGGGGGAAGCTGGTGGCCACATAGGGCCCCTTGACACCGCACAGGGTAGGTAGGTAGGATTAGGGCAGAAAGGATTGGTTTTGTGGTCCTTTTCTGCAGACAAAATCTATGCTTCAAATTTTCAATGTGGGGAGATAAACAAATACATTAAAAACATTATTCCAAGCTGTACTTTAAAATGTCTGCATGCATTTAAAGGTGACAACAAATCTGCTATAACTCTATTTTCAGAAACTATAGTCATGCCTTCAAAAAAAACATATTTATCCATACTCAATAAATGTCGACATGAAAAACTGTATTTTGTATTGTGTTTTTTTACTGACATTCTATTTAGTTCACTTCATGGAACCAGGACTCTGGGGGTTTGACTATGTCACTGCATGGACTCTAAGCACTGCTATGATAGGTCAATGGTTCCTGGTGAGAGTTCTGAATCCATGTAGTGATGTAGTCACAACTTTCAGTACATGGTTGCTTTAAGAGTATTATGCAGTGTTGTCTATAAAAATAAAGCAATACAAATACAGTTTTCACATCAGCTTTTATTTAGGTACAGTTAAATTTGGCATATTTGGGAGGTATGAATATATATATTTTGACAATAGGTCTATTACAAGAAACTGTAAATTCATAATGATTTCCTGCTCCCTTAAATCTAGCCTTCTTGTTCCACTAATGGCCCACATGCTGACATGGTGCCCAAAAATCTTTGCTGATTTTCAATTATGTAGCTGCATTCTCTGTAGGAGTCTCATGAGTGAGTAAATGGATTGCATCTCTGTTTTTTCTGTTTATTTAGAATGGAAAATAACTCTTTGAGGTAAATGAAGCTATCTTCCAAAAGAGCCCTGAGAAGCCATATTACCATCCCCTTTAAAAGGGGTCCCTCTGCCTCCCCCCTCCAAAAAAAAACAAAGAGAGTTGCCTGTTGCTATCACTGTACAAATGGCTATCTGTGAATATGGAAATGTGGAAGCATACATTTTCTGCTGATTGGTACTCCCCTCCTTTTTCTGCCTAACACATACTATCCCTATTTCATTTGAACCACAAACACACACACACACACACACACACACACACGTCAGCAGAAGATAAGACTTAATAAGAAATGAAATACATTTTCTGGAAAAGGATTCAAGGGTGATAGGGTACAGTAAGAAGGTGAAAATGCTATGAATGTTAATTATTGCACTTAAACTATGTATCACAATATTAAAAAAAAATAGAATAAATCTCTTTCTCACTTGACAAGGACTGTGATATATAGTGGAGTATAATGACTATGCAGAGTAGATTAATTAGCAGGATGATGGGGGTGCAGATGGGTCTCTGAAGCATCTGTTTTGTATGCCCTGAACACCGACCTCCCAAACACTGATTCCCCCATGTATCCTCTTAAAATGAGCAATCTGCTTTGTGTCTGAACTTAACCCGGCCCCTCCCAATGGTACTACCAAAGCATCAGCCCCCTACCCCCACCCCGCTGTTCCTAAATGAGCTGGGCTGTTTTTAAGGTTGGCTGAATAAACTGATTTCTGAATTCTGGTTACTTCTGCTATTCTCAGGGAGGAAATACTGTGTCATGCACCTTAAAGATGACAAAATAGAATTGAACTTGATTTCTAGAAATGTTCTCATGGCCCCCTTTGACTTAAAACAGTACCAACAATAGAAAAAAAATCATTTTTCAGTAAAAGCTGTTTCCAATAACAGCAATGCCTGATTTCATTATTGGTTTTCTCATCATGCAACTGACCAGTTTAGTGGAAGCATCTTTGATTTGGAGTGCCAAGACGCTGGGCCTGTCACTCGCTGAGATACAAACTGGCATAACTCCCACTGCTTTGGGAAGAAATGCTTGTCCACCTTGCAAGAATGGATACTGAAGTTAGAGCTGCCCCCACCAATGAATGCATCTGGGCATCCTAGAGCATATTTAAAACACAATCTTTATTCACTGGCTTAGTGTCATATTTCAGTGGCTTGGCAACTTTTTAAAACAAAGGTGTCCAATTTTATTTTTATCTTGGCTCGTGCATGCGCAGCCAACATTTTGCGGTAGTAGCAGATTTGGAGGCACAGTCACTGTTGGGCAAATGCAGGTCACGCATCAGTAGGTGCGTCCCTCATTCCCCAATAAGCCTGCATGCCAGCGCCACACCATGAATACATAATGTGGCTAGCACATCTAAGGAAAGGTCCACTGCAATGCGAGCAAAGCTCGTCATACGCAGCGGCACCTCCCGACGTGCTTGCCCTGGTGAAAAGTAAATTAAACATGGCGGCACACTGCCTGCCATAATGCTGACTTCGGGGGTGCCCAATCCTCCTGTTGGCATGCCCTGACCCAATGTATGTGCAGACAGGGGAACCCACTCCATGTCGGCATCATGCCCCCCGCCATTTGTTATCTGCTGAGAGGAGTGCCCAATCCCTCTCGGCTCTTGACCCCCCGCTTTCATTGTGTGCCAATGGGGGTGCCCAATCCCCCATCAGCTACAGCATCCCCCCAAAAAAGCGTAGGTGGCATGCTGGGAGCCCACCCCAGCGTGCCAGATCCCCTGAAAAAGAAAAACCATCCCGTGATTTTTTTTTTTTTTTTACTCTGTGAAAGAAGAAAACAGTCGCTCATGGTCTCCCTGCCCTCTCCCACAACCCGCACCCACCCTCTGCGAACCCGGCCTCCCACCCCCTCACCCCATATCCTCCCGAGTCTGATGCGATGATCTTCGTGGACCAAGAACATGTCTGCACTCTTCCAAAGCCCACCATGAACTGAAGAATACCAGTGAAGCTGTATAATGGCATAAATAGGTTTTCTTAACTTTGGGTGCATATCTGGGCATTGAGAATTTTTCACCAAATTTTCAACATGGGGTTATTGGAACCCCTCCTCATGAATTCAGTCACTGTCATGGCGTTACTCAGTCCCAAAAGGTGATTTCGTGTCACTGCGCGGAATCACCTTTCGGGACTGAGTAATGCAATGACAGTGCCACTGTTCATGAGGGGGTCTCTCAAAAAGCCTATGTTGCAAATTTGGTGAAAAAAATCAAAAAAATGGCTGTTTTACGAGTGTGCGTTGCACTGTTTCTATGCACTCTCATAACTTCATGAATTTGTAGTATTTTCACTCCTGATTTTCAAAATTAGCAATTTTCCACACCTCCTTATGAACAGTATAGCTGTCATTTTACATATCCTGGCCAAAAGGTGTTTTCATCCGTCTGGCTCAGAATAGCACAGTTGCTCTGCAACATCAGTTTTCGGGACAGTTTGAGAAGATGATAGTGACACTGTTCATGAGCAGAGGTCCTAAAATGATTATGTTGAAAATTTGGTGCCAAAAGTCCATAAAATGACTGTGTTACAAGCGTGCATTGCACAGTTTCCATGCAACCTTGTAACTTCACAAATTTGCAATATTTTCACGCCAGATTTTCAACACTGGCATTTTTTCACACCTCCTTATCAACAGTACAACTGTCATTTTTCACAGTCTGCCCAAAATGTGTTTCCACACCTGTGGCGCACAATGGTGTGGTCGCTGTGGGAAATCAACTTTTAGGACTGATTAACAAAATCACAGCACCACTGTTCATGAGGGGAGGTCCCAAAATGCTTATGTTGAAAATGTGGCTAAAAAAATCCAAAAAATAATTGTGTTACAGATGTGTGTTGTGCAGTTTCTATGCATGCTCATGACTTCACCAATTTTTCATATTTTCACTCCAGATTTTCAACGTTGCCATTTCTTTACGTCTCCTCATGAACAATACAGATGTCATTTTCCACATCTTGCCCAAAATGTGTTTTCGTCCCTGTGTCACCAAATGACATAGCCACTGTGCAAAACCGCCTTTCAGCTAACAAACTGATAGTGCCGCTTTTAATGAGGTGGGCTCACAAACAGCCCATGTTGAAAATTTGGAGTGAAAATACCACACACGCCTATGGTGTTAGGGTTTCCAACTGTAACACCCCACCCTGTAGAGACTGACAGGTGTCAGGGGTGTGACTTGGGATCATCGGCTGTAATGCTCATGCCATTCCACCCCCACCCTGCAGCCAGTGACAGGCATCATGGTGTGTCTTGCACTGTTCGGCCACAAAGTTCACCCCATTCTCCTATACAGCACCCACCTCAGCATATTTCCTTATGGAATGGGGTAAGTATAATGCCCAAAGACCCCAAAGCACACCACGACACTTGTCAGTGTCTACAGGGTAGGGTGATGTACAATGGCATGAGCGTTACAGCTGATGACCCAAAGGCACACCCCAATGCCTGTCAGTCTCTACAGGGTGAGGGTGGGGTTGGTGTCACTTCAATACTTCACTGCCATTGTTATTATGCATCTCTAAATCCAGCACTACCAATGCCAGTGCCAGCGAGACAACATTTGGCATTGACAAATGCTTGTTTTTAACTGGTATCAGGTAATTTCTGAACACATGCATGGGTCACATTTTAAAAGAAACTTATGACATGCAACCTCCCTCCCACCCCAAGACAGTACATCCAACTCAAGCTTATGGCACCTTCAATTTTTCATTCAGGTGCCACAACAAACATCCAGTCCCTTGCCTTTTTTTTTCATTTCTTCCATTGGGCTGTTTGGCAATGTGATTACTGTCTACTCCACCCATCAGATCCCCAGCTGACCTCCAGTCCTAGCAGCCTGTCCCATTAATGTCATGTCAGGTGGGAATCCACCCAGGGCAAGGCCTGAGGACTGAGAGGACAATCATTCTTGATGGCCAAGGCACTCATTTTTGTTTTCTTCTTCTTTTGCTTCCCTGATCCCTCCCACCACCCCATGACAACAGGTGTAGTCTCTGGTGGCCTCTTCGATGACAGCACTGCACACTGGACTGATGCCACCTCCTGCCAGAGAACAAGATCCCTGACTCACCACAGGGTGCCCCTGCTGTGATGCAGCCCAGCTGTCTTCCTCCCAGGCTGACTTGGACTAATCTTGTAAGCTCTCCCAGCCTGGTTGCCTGATCCTAGTACTCTGGGTTCACTATGGAACCTAGGTCACCAGCAGGGAAGAGTGACACAATTCCACTGAGACAAAGGCAGCTGCTGCGCTATTGCTTTTTTTGACATAACTGTGGCAGTGTGGTGCAGGTGAAGGGTGCTGGCATACTATACAGTATTTGTCTGTAACTATGGCAATGTGGTACAGGTGAAGGGTGTTGGCATGCTGTACAGCATCTGCCTGTAACTCTGGCAGTGTGATGCAGGTGAAGGGTGCTGACATACTGTACAATATCTTCCCATAACTGTGGCAGTGTGGTGCAGGAGAAGGGTGCTGACATATTGTGCAGTATATGTTGTAAATGTGGCAATATGGTGCAGGTTAAGGGTGCTAACATACTGTACAGTATCTGCCTGTAACTGTGGCAATGTGCTGCAGCTGAATGCTACTGACATACTGTACAACATCTGCCAGTAACTATGGCATTATGCTGCAGGAGAAGAGTGCTGACATACTGTACAGTATCTGCCCATAACTGTCACAGTGTGGTACAGGGGGAAGGTGCTGATATAATGTACAATATAAGCCTATAACTGTGGCAATGTGGTGTGGGTGAAGGGTACTGATATCTTGCACCATATCTGCCTATAACTGTGACAGTGTGGTGCAGGGGAGGGGTGCTGACATACTGTACAGTATCAGCCTGTAACTGTGGCAGTGTGGTGCAGGTAAAGGGTGCTGACGTACTGAACAGTATATGCCTATAACTGTGACAGTGTGGTGCCGGTGAAGGGTCCTCACAGACTGTACAGTATCTTCCCATAAATCTGGCAGTCTGGTGCAGATGAAGGGTGCTGACATACTGTACAGTATCTACCCATAACTGTGGCAGTGTGGTGCAGGGGAAGGTTGCTGACCTACTGTACAGTATATGTTGTAAATGTGACAATGTGGTGCAGGTGAAGGGTGCTGACATACTGTACAGTATCTGTCCATAACTGTGACAGTGTGGTGTCGGTGAAGGGTGCTGACCGACTGTATAGTATCTGCCCATAACTGTGGCAGTGTGATGCAGATGAAGAGTGCTGACATACTGTATAGTGTCTTCCCATAACTGTGGCAGTGTGGTGCAGATGAAGGGTGCTGACATACTGTACAGTATCTGCCCATAACTGTGGCAGTGTGGTGCAGGGGAATGGTGCTGACTTACTGTACAGTATATATTGTAAATATGGCACTGTTGTGCAGGTGAAGGGTACTGACATACTGTACAGTATCTGCCTCTAACTATGGCAATGTAGTGTGGTGTAGCTGAAGGGTTCTGATATACTGTACAGCATCAGCCTGTAACTATGGCAGTGTTCTGCCAGTGAAGGGTGCTGCTGACATACTCTACAGTATCTGCCAATATGTGTGGCAGTGTACTGCAGGTGAAGGGTGCTGCTGACATACTATACAGTATCAGTCTGTAATTGTGGCATTGTGCTGCAGGTGAAGAGTGCTGACATACTGTATAGTGTCTTCCCATAACTGTGGCAGTGTGGTGCAGATGAAGGGTGTTGACATACTGTACAGTATCTGTCCATAACTGTGGCAGTGTGGTGTATGTGAAGGGTGTTGACATACTGTACAGTATCTGCCCATAACTGTGGCAGTGTGATGCAGATGAAGAGTGCTGACATACTGTATAGTGTCTTCCCATAACTGTGGCAGTGTGGTGCAGATGAAGGGTGCTGACATACTGTACAGTATCTGCCCATAACTGTGGCAGTGTGGTGCAGGGGAATGGTGCTGACTTACTGTACAGTATATATTGTAAATATGGCACTTTTGTGCAGGTGAAAGGTACTGACATATCTGCACAGTATCTGCCTCTAACTATGGCAATGTAGTGTGGTGTAGCTGAAGGGTTCTGATATACTGTACAGCATCAGCCTGTAACTATGGCAGTGTTCTGCAGGTGAAGGGTGCTGCTGACATACTCTACAGTATCAGCCTGTAATTGTGGCAGTGTGCTGCAGGTGAAGAGTGCTGACATACTGTATAGTGTCTTCTCATAACTGTGGCAGTGTGGTGCAGATGAAGGGTGCTGACATATTGTACAGTATCTGCCCGTAACTGTGACAGTGTGGTGTATGTGAAGGGTGTTGACATACTGTACAGTATCTGCCCATAACTGTGGCAGTGTGATGCAGATGAAGGGTGCTTACATACTGTACAGTATCTGCCCATAACTGTGGCAGTGTGGTGCAGAGGAATGGTGCTGACTTACTGTACAGTATATATTGTAAATATGGCACTGTTGTGCAGGTGAAGGGTACTGACATACTGTACAGTATCTGCCTCTAACTATGGCAATGTAGTGTGGTGTAGCTGAAGGGTTCTGATATACTGTACAGCATCAGCCTGTAACTATGGCAGTGTTCTGCAGGTGAAGGGTGCTGCTGATATACTCTACAGTATCAGCCTGTAATTGTGGCAGTGTGCTGCAGGTGAAGAGTGCTGACATACTGTACAGTATCTGCCTGTAACTGTGGCAGTATGCTGCAGGTGAAGAGTGCTGACATACTGTACAGTATCTGCCTGTAACTGTGGCAATATGCTGCAGGTGAAGGGTGCTGACATACTGTACAATATCTGCCTGTAATTGTGGCAGTGTGGTGCAGGAGAGGGGTGCTGTCATGCTGTACAGTATCTTCTTGTAACTGTGGCAGTGTCCTGCAGGAGAAGGGTGCTGACATCTTGTACAGTATATGTTGTAACGGTGGATGTGTGGTGACAGTGAAGGGTGCTGGCATACTGTACAGCATGAGCCTATAACAGTGGCAATGTGGTGCAGGTGAAGGGTGCTGACAATACTGTTCCTCATCAGCCTGTAACAGTGGCAGTGTGGTGCAGGTGAAGGGTGCTGATATATTGTAAAGCATCTGCCCAAAGCTGTGGCAGTGTGATACAGGGAAAGGGTGCTGAGATACTGTACAGTATCATCCCATAACTGTGGCAGTGTGGTGCAGGGGAAGGTTGCTGACATACTGTACAGTATCAGCCCCTAAATGTGGCAGTGTGGTGCAGGTGAAGGGTGCTGACATACTGTGTAGTATCTGTCCATAACTTTGGCAGTGTGATGCATATGGAGACTGCTTATACACTGTATAGTATCTGTCTGTAACTGTGGCAGTGTGGTGCAGGTGAAGGGTGTCACAAAAGCACTCCGCAGGTCAGGCCCTCTGCTCCCACAGTGCCAACCTCAGAGTGCAATAGTGTATTCAGGTAACAGACAGGGTAACCCTCCTGTCTGCTTTTGAGTCTGAATCACCTTTAGTCTTAAGTTCTGGGGGGATTCAAGCTGTGAACCTTATGCTAGCATACCCAAAGTACAGGCTCAGATACGTACCCTCTTCAGCGATTGTGGTACAATCTTTTGCCAGAGGCACCAAGCCAGGCTTCCAAAATGAACCCTTAAAACTCTATAAGAGACCTTAGGTATATTCTTACCTTTTCCCAGTTCAGTAACACCATCAAGCCCTTCAAAACAGCTGTGAGACTTAACCACGTATACATCACATGCAAAAAGAACTTGGAAGACACACCCAGGCAGTATCTTGAAAATAGATTCTTTACTAAAAGATGATAAAAATATGAAAAATGTAAACACAGAACAATATATCAAAAAGCTCACAATCAAATAAAAGAACAAGAGAAAAGTACAAAACAAAATCTCCTACCACATACTGTTAGACCTTTGCTGTCTAAGGTATTACCTCTGGAAGTGTGTTTTAAAGTTAGATCAGAGAGCCGTGTCTCTCTAGATTCTCAACATGATATAATGACATTTCATACAAGTATCAGTTTTTCTCTGTGTCTCCACACCCCTTCTGTGAGTCATCTAGCTCCTCCTTTTAGAATATAAACTTACAAAAAATGATTTCCTATCAGGAGGTAGTTTAAATAATGTGACTTCAGAAGAAAAAAAGACATTTCCAAAATTATGACAGTCTTTAATCAAGCCTTTCCTTTGAACTGGTGGCTGGTTCCTGTTTTCCCAAGGAGATCAAAGGGTTTTACGACATTTTAGCACATTGCTGTTATCAATAGTTTCCTCTAGGAAATCAAAAAAGTGTATTAGGCTTATCCTTTGGCAGATGGCCACAGCCTTAATTAAGAACAGACAGGAAACTCTAGGTTTCCCCTTTACTGGTCAATTTCACACATCCTCTGGTCAGTTTACATATCCTGTAGCTTCACTGAAACCTGGGGGAGAAGGGGGCACCCATGGAAGCACAGGCTGTCTTATGTGAGACCATCACATACTATATTTTTATATTACAAATATCATACCGGGGTTTTAAATAATTGATTAGCAGTTTTTTTCTTGGGACAATACTAACTGTACAGAAAGTACTTATATAGGTTTTCTAGAAGTGTTACATTTGTTAAACACAGTGAGGCAAGTGCTATGCATTTTCACAATGTTTTAGCACTTTTATGAGCAAAATACTAATATTTTTTTAGAGTTAAATAAAACCCTGCATACAATAATCATAACCAGCTGGTCAGGCATCACAAAGGGTGCTGACATCCTGTACAGTATCTGCCAGTAACTGTGGCAGTGTGGTGCAGGTGAAAAGTGCTGACATATTGTACAGTATCTGCCTGTAACTGTGACAGTGTGGTGTAAGTGAAGGGTTTAACGAGACATGCCACTGCCAGTCAGATGTACAGATATACAGTATGCTGTTATATTCTGTTATATTTTGTGTATGTTTAAAATGCCACAAGGAATAATGGATAAAAGCGTCAGCTGGAACAAGGGAATGGATTGTTTTTTACAAAGGTCTGCAAATTCCCTGTGACCTAAGGGAAACTGGTTTTCCCAGGGAAATTGGAAATTGCATTTCAAAAGAGTCTTCCTGTCAAATGCAGCGGTTCGAAATCTATCACCTGTAATAAAAATTGTCACTTGAAAAGCCAGGATGCTTCAGAAGACAGGATTGGGGTAACTATTAAAGAGGAAAAGAGTTATAAACTCAGCAGATTTTAACAGCTAGCCCTGTCATAAAAAAAAAAAAAAACTTACATTTGAAATGACAGTGCTAGATTCCAGGAAACTGACATGGTAAAATTGCATTGCTTAGCTGACAGGATATTGGAATTATAAGAGAGTGTGACTAATAAATGTGCGAGTCCATTAATAGCAGTTTTTGGGAAATCGCAAGAGTGACATCTACTGGCCTAAAGGTTAGGACCAGACCAAGACTTACAGACTGCTTGGGACCACATGTATTTAAAACCCTCCACATAGCATTTTGAGGACACTTTGCTTTTGGACACTCTCCTTACCACAAGAGAATAACTGCCAGGAAACACACAAGAAGCAAGACTGCTCCAGAAAGGACTGAAACCTTTGAAAAAACATTTATTTTTCTGGACTTTATTTCACTACTAATTTAAGGTAGAACTTTAGATAACTGTTATAGTGCACTTTTTTTGTACATATCCACTTGAATTTTTATCTGTAACCAAACTTTTCCAAACCTTTTTGTTATAATGTATGGTAATTATATTATTATTAAGTAAAGACATTTGTTTTGTTTAAGAGACCTGCCTGAGCAAGATTTATATACTATGTGTGTGATTGTGGGGTGTTTCAGTAATAATCTGAGACTAAACTGTTATTGCTAAGGGGTGCCATCATAAGCTACCACATTGAACATGGGTCTGAAAAGGGAAATTCTGGGTAAAGATAGGGGGAATACCAAAGTCTCAAGGAATGGTCTGTGGGGATTTGAACCAGGTTATTGCATACCTTGTGGGAGAAGACAGAATCAGGGTGACAATGCTACCCCTAAGAGTTTGTAATGCCTGGATCTCCCCCCTTTGTGTAACAAACAAGAAGGGTTTATATTTGACTACAAGACCCAAGACTGGTATTGTACCCTGATCCAGAGTAAAGAGGGGACCCTGGGACTTTGTGGTGAGTGTTCAGTTGTGAACTCAGTGAGCACTGTAGAAGGACATGAAGAAGGTATCCCCTATTTCACCCTCCCTCTCACAGATTACACTTGGGGGTGGGCTCTGTGAGTTCAGTGTACCTGACCCTCAGGAGTGGATTTGTGCCATATCTAGTGCACATTGGTGGGATCTGAGAGATCTGGTAGCAGTGAGATTCAAGAGATATTGGTGGCACAGGCATAACAGTTGGATTTGCGGCCAGTTTATCAGATTGATAAACTGAAAACAATCCACACACAATCAAGGCAGATATTTGGAAAAAATAATGTGGTTACAGCATAAAGTTCCCTACCAGTTTTAGGGTTTTTTTTTCAGTGTAAGTGTAGCAGTAGTTAGAGAAGAGGATGTCTTCCAACTACAATGAATGCACTGCAGACTACCGGTTCTGGTGGAAATTTGGTGTGACCGCTGAAAGCAGTGCTCAGCTGCCACCTGCTGACTCAGGCAGCACCCTCAGGCTGCCTCCATGGAATCCAGTAGCGGATCCTAACGCCAGGATCCACGGTGAATCTTTGGCACCAGAGCTGAAAGCGGCACTCAACGGCCACCTTACTGACTCCTGCCCCTACTTTTGACCGCCTCTCTGGAACCATCCAGCAGACTCTAACTTCAGGATCCTCCAGTAGAAATTTGGTGTGACCGCCAAAAGCAGTTCTCAGCAGCCACCTGATGACTCAGGCAGCACCCTCAGGCTGCCTCCATGGAACCTAGTAGTGGATCCTAATGCCAGGATCCACGGTTGAATCTTCGGTGCCAGAGCTGAAAGTGGCACTCAAAGTCTGCCTTACTGACTTCTGCCCCAACTTTTGACTGCCTCTCCGGACCATCCAGTGGACCCTAACTTCAGGATCCTCTGGCGGAAATTTGGTGTGACCAACGAAAGTGGCACTCAGCATCCGCCTGCCAACTCAGGCAGCACCCTCAGGCCGCCTCCATGGAACCCAGTAGTGGATCCTAATGCCAGAATCCATGGTTGAATCTTCGGTGCCAGAGATGAAAGCGGCACTCAACGGGCGCCTTACCGACTCCTGCCCCTACCTTTGACCGCCTCTCCATAACCATCCAGCAGTCCCTAACTTCAAGATCCTCCAGTGGAAATTTGGTGTGACCACCAAAAGGGGCACTCAGCGGCCACCTGCCGACTCAGACAGCACCCTCAGGCAGCCTCGGTGGAACCCAGTAGTGGATCCTAATACCAGGATCCATGGTTGAATCTTTGGTGCCAGAGCTGAAAGCGGCGCTCAACGGCCACCTTACCGACTCCTGCTCCTACTTTTGACCTCCTCTCCAGAACCATCCAGCGGACCCTAACTTCAGGTACGAGCGCCCACAGCTGAGATGAGCCCCATACTTGTGGCTGTGCTCCGATTGGTGAGATGCTGCTTAAAGTGCACCATGACTGGCCAGAACTCTTACTGCTATCTCTACCTCCCAAAGTTTTTGCTACTCACTCTTGGGAGAAGGGTAATTTTGTCCCACTCCCAGCACCCCCTCCCAGGCCTCCATTAAATAATCTCTCATCCCTCCCTCCCACCTACGGCCTCTGCCCCAATCCACTCAGCAACCTCAGCCTCAACCAATCACACCTGTCATCTCTGATAACTGACTACTCTCTCTCTCCCACCCTCTAGCATAACTGTGCCTCCCTCCAATTCCTAACCATGGTGGCTTCAAAACTGCTACCAACAGTTCTAGTTACAGCTTTCTTACTGCTGCTATGCACCAATCTGCAAGTACTTGCATCTTCCCACCCAAACTGTCAGTTAATGCCAACCACTGCCGTGCACTATACTACTGGCATGACAACTGGAATCGAATATATCTATCCCATATCCCACTGCTTTCTACTATGGCTGACTCCTTATCTCCTGAAGCCTCATATGCCTGGCCCACTGTGTAACCTACTGGTTGTTGCAGCACTCTACAGTAAGGCTAGTCAACCCATGCACCAATGCACCAAAGCACGGAGACACCTAATATACAGGCAAGCCACCAGAATTCTAAAAACCTCTCTCATGAGATTTCTCTTAGTACTGCTTCTCCTCTCAGGAAATGTTCACCCTAACCCTGGACCACATGGTTCAGTGACCCGCCCTCAGAATAAAGCCATGGGATCCCTCACTCTCGCATCCATTAATGTCTTAGCCTTCTTAGCAAACT
The DNA here is from genome assembly GCA_016271365.2 of Neoceratodus forsteri. Lineage (NCBI taxonomy): Eukaryota > Metazoa > Chordata > Ceratodontiformes > Ceratodontidae > Neoceratodus > Neoceratodus forsteri. The sequence continues at coordinate 40,687,320 of CM028134.1, forward strand.
CGATAACCTCCAAACCTGGATCTAACAACACAATCCTGATATCCTCTCAGTTGTTGAAACATGGGTAACCCCCAAGATCCCTGACTCTGCGGTAGCAATTCTGGGATACTCAATCTTCAGGATGGACAGGATGTCAAAGAGGGGCGGTGGCTGCACCATCTACCTAAAAGATTATCTCATGGGTCACGCAATCCAAGTTCCAAACCCAGGTTCACCATCTCAGATCCTCACTATTAGAGTTCTCCTAGGGGCCCATAATAAAAATATCACTGTGGTCTCTGTATACATACCCCCAAAGAACCAGGATACCAGCTTCAATAACTTAATGGAATGCCTTAAGGGTCTATGCCATAGTATGGAGACAATAATAATGGGGGACTTTAATATCAACTGGCTTTCACCTGAGGCCAGCATCTATAAGGATACTGTGGCTGCACAGCACCTCACACAGCTTATATCCTCCCCCACTACAAAACAACTACAGGACAGTGACCAGCACCCTAATAGACTGGATACTGTCAAATCACCCTGACTGAATTACTAAGGTGTCTGTCCTCCCAGACTCAATTAGTGACCACTCGCCTGTGATCTACTTGTGGGCTATTAATACCACTAAGCCCCCCCAAAAAAATTATATTCACTAGAGTGCTAAAGCAGGGTCACCTACACCTACTAAAATCTCATATAAGCAGGCTTGATTGGTCTAAAATTGACACTCTCGAGGACGTAAACAAAGCACTGGAACTGTTCACTAGACTCTTCACCACAGCCTGTGACATTTATGCACCACTGGTAAAGAAGAAAGTCAAAGGCACATCGAACCGCTGGATAAACTCTGAACTCCTAGCACAGCTCAAACTAAGGGACCACCTCTGGCACTGTGCTTGAGCCACAGGAGGAAATAAGGACATTCAACAACACAAAGCAGCAAGAAATAGCTGTACCCGGTCTATCTGCAATGCCAAAAGCAAACACTTTAAAGAGGCACTTTCCAACTCCTGGGGTGATGGGAAAAAATTCTGGAACAACATGAAGGACCTCACAGGAAAGGCAGCTAAGACACCACCAACTATGCTTAACATTGATGGTAAACCTACACTTGACCTTAATACGATCTCTAACACATTCAACAATGCGTTCTCTAACCTGAGCAGCATACTATCACCTGATTTCTTCAATGTCCCCACCACCAACTCCACCTCAACAACATCATCCAGAGCACACCCCACCCCACAGTTCTTCTTCCAAGAGGTCCCTATGCACCTAGTCAGAACCTATATTCGCAAGGCCATCAGCAAAACCGGATACAATGGTGACTCCCTTGATCTGAAGCTACTCGCATTAGTTCTAGATGAAGTCCTTAAACCCCTGACTAAGATCTTTAACCTTTCCCTAAGATTGGGTCAATTCCCAGCACTCTGGAAACAAGCAACTATCACACCAGTGTACAAAAATGGAGACAAGTCGCTACACACAAACTACAGGCCCATCTCCATCCCCCCCCCCCATCTAAGGCGCTCAAACGTATAGCCTCTGATCAACTTGTGGAGTTCCTGGATAAGTATGAAATCCATTGCCCTGAACAACATGGTTTCCAGAAAGGGCACAGCACCACCACAGCACTGCTTGAGTTCACTAGTTTCCTCCATGATGCCATCGACCAAGGCATGTGTAGTGGGGTGGTATTCATTGATCTAACGAAGGCCTTTGACACCATTAACCACCTGCTACTTCTCGATCAACTGTCCGCCCTTGGCCTCACCAAACATGCAGTGAGCTTGGTTGCTAGTTACCTAGGGGACAGTGCCCAATGTGTCAGGATCGCTAGAGTCACCTCAGATGAAAAGCCAGTTCTCTCAGGTGTCCCCCAAGGGTCAATATTAGGACCACTACTCTTTTCTCTCTTTCTTAATGGTCTCCCTAGCATCTGCCAACAGAGCATATTGCTTAATCAGGATGACGTAGTAATATTTTCAAGGAACCGTGCTGCTAGCCTGGTAGAGAGTCATCTTCAAAGTGACTTCAGGTGCATCGAAGATTGGTTCTGCTCACATAAATTGGTTCTGAACTTTAGCAAAACTAAGACTATGGCATTCTACAACCCACGGAGCAAGTACAAAACTCAGCCCCTCAACATCAAGAACCATACAGGGGCTTCACTTAAGCGTGCTCCTGAGTTCAAATACCTTGGCATCACCCTGGACTGCTCACTTACGTACTCACATCATATAGATAATGTAGCAAGCGCTGCCAATATACAGATTGGCCTGCTCCACAAGCACAAGCATTGTCTGACCCCTGAAGCCCTTAGACAGGCTATCTATAGATCTGTCACCTCCATCATTGACTATGGTCTTGCCATCTATGGCTCTGCCTCCCCTATGGCTCTCAGGAGGATAGTTGTGACTCTCAACAAAGCCTGTAGGCTCCTTATGGGTGCCCACTGCCTAACTCACACCTGTGACCTATATGCCCAGGTTGGATGGCTACCTCTCCAAAGCCGAATACAGTACCAGACCTGTCTACTCACAAACAAATTCTCCTTGGGCACATGCCACCTGGAGTTGCAAAACTCCTCACTGCCCACGGCAGCACCCAATCTACAAGTAGAGCTCTACAACAGACGTTCCAAGTCCCCAGGTGTCGGACCACCATGGGGCAGAGATCATTCTCACACAGAGCACCTCAGTACTACAATACCCTTAATAAAGAAGCACTTACAACCATGACTCTTGGTCACTTTAAAAGGGAACTACGATGCTCCATTGCCTCAACCACACAGTGTGACTACCTCTCCTAAAGCATGGTCTTCACATAGTACCGGTGACATTGTTGCTCTGGGTTCCATCATCCTGTGCCTCTTCTGACATCCACCCCTCCACTACTCCCTTCACCCACCACCTCTCCTCTCTGCTGATGCTAGGCCTTAGCCACCATGACCAATCTCATGCCACCCACCACTTCTACCTGACATTGACGTTGCCTGCTCTTTCCTTCCTACCACTCACCACTCCAAATGCAGCTCACCATCAAAACTTATTCATACTGGCTATTGCTGTTTCCTTCTGCAATCCACTGTACTTGCCATGCTTAATTCAACTTTGAAATGTATTTATGTATCAATTGCTTCCTTTGTATTGTTCCCCTACATCCTTTGACGTGGAACCTTTGTAAATGAGCAGACCCTGCTCAAAGGTACTTGTAATCCTAGAGTTTACCAAATAAATAAAATAAATGAAAGTCAGTTGTATCAGGAAAGAGATGTCCAGTATGAGGGGCAAACCAAAAAGCACCTCGTGGAGACTCTCATGGCAGCCAATGAGCAAGCAGTTTCCCCATCTTTGAGTTACAGTAGGTGACTGAAAGGGACCAGACCTTGGGCGTGCGGGTGCCAGGGGACATCACAGTGTCCAGTCCCTGGGAGGAGGACAGTGAAGCCAAACAGAACCCGGTGCCTCAGCAACAGGGGAAGGTGACCACAGAGTTGGGGCCAGAAGGGATTAGGCTGCAGCTGGAGTTGAGGAAACTGGAGCTGGAGTTCAAACAGAGAAAGTTTGAAGCACAGCAGCAGAGAGAGTTTGAGCAGAACAGGTCTGAAATGGAGATGCAGGAAAAAGAAAACTAGCACTGGAAAGAGACAGAGAGAGAGAGAGAGAGAGAGAGAGAGGAAAAAGGGCACCAGAGGGCATTCAAACTGGAGAAGTTAAGACTCCAACAACAAGCACAAGATGAGGTAAATGGCATTGATAGACCTGAAACTCCAGTGCTGGGGTATAAATTAAGTTCCAAATTAATAGCAGAATTTAAAGGGGGGGGGGAAGGATATGGTTGCATTTTTGAATTCAATTGAAAAGGTCTGTATCCAGGACAAGGTACCTAGTGAGTCCTGGATCTTCCAGCTATCCCCCCTGCTTATGGATAAAGGGTGCGAGGCACTAGGTCAACTGGATAATAATGATAGCCAAGACTATGGGAAACTTAAAGCTGCTTTACTTAAAAAGTATGAACTGAATCCTGAGGCCTACAGGGTTAAATTCTGTAAACTCTGAAAAAAGGCCTGACGTGAAATTTGATCAGGGGTCAACCTTAACTTTTTTTTTGCACTAGCCAGTCAGACAAGTTGATTAAAAATTGCACTAGCCCACAGATGGTTGCACTAGCCCACAATAATAATGGTCAATTTTGATTGGTTATACAGGAAAAATGCAAGCCAAGAAATACTCTGATTATTGCATATTTATCCTGCTCCCACATTGCTTCCTGTCCCAGCAAAAAAAACAAAAAAAAGACTGCAGTCCAGTCACACACAGTGTGCACCCCCATTGTTTATTTTACCATGTGCCCCTTGCTTCCTCTTTCTTCACCCCCTCCCTACCAAACCAGAGAATACCATAACAGCAAATGTTCAGTCAGGCAGTTCTAGCTCTGCACACACAATAGCCAACATCATTATGTACGTCACAACAGTCCCACCCTGACCTGCAGGGCAATGTACAGAATCAGGCAGAGAAAGACACTGTCATCCCCCGCCCTGTGATTAACCAAAACTGCACTTCTGGAAGTTTTCTTACACTGCGAAGTGAGCCGGGGCAGTTCTAGGATTTCTTTGGAGAGAGTTAAACAAACACAGGGGGCTGGGATGTAAGAAACTTTGACATATCAGTTTATATATACCAGCCACAAAAATATTGATTTAACATGCTCTGCCCTAACAAAAACATATTTTTTGTAACAGTGTCCTTTCATCAGTCAAAGGGGAGCAGTATACAGGCATGATGCTGTACTACCTCTCTTTCTATATAGGATGATCTGTGCACACCAGGAATACCTATTTTAACCTTTCAAATTATATAATTTACTAAGGTTTTGCTTTGTACCATACATGCTCCAAAGCATTATTTTTAGGATGAAATGACATGCTGGGTGGTACCGCATTGATGGCATTGACTGGTGTGATCCATTAAGAGGAGCTGTGAACCATACACCAGTCAGTAATGGCAGCTATGGGTCTATGGCTGGCCACTTCAGAGCCTAGTCTGCAGTGGTGTCCAGAGAAAGTATAGAGTGGACAGACCACCTGGCTAGGCAGACCATGTATACATGATAGCATTCTGTCACTGCAGTGTTGGATACAGGGACTCACAAGGTTGGGAAATGAGGCACACTGGTTTTAATATTGTGGGACAAATCAAAGATAAGTTCAGTAAACTGGAAGCTAGTTACTTAACAGCACTCTGCCCACTAGCTGAATGTCCTAACAATTGAGTGATAATGACTCACATTGAGTCTTTTGTTGGATCCCCCTCTTAAACTGCCAGATAATTGCAGCTCTTAATGAGCTGTTAATCACACCAGGCCACCTGGAACACTGAGGGAGATTAGCAAATGACTACAGCCTGCCAAAGTAGGGACTTTTTCAACTGCATTAACAGCCATGAAAAACCTGCACTAGTCAAGATGGACAAGTAGAGGGTTAGCTGCACTAGCCCTGGCCAATCTGCACTAGGTTCAGGGCTTGTAAAACAATGTTAAGGTCAAACCCTGTCTTTGATGAACTCACCACAGCAACATCAGTTTTTGAAATGTTGGTGCAATGGGATAGAAGCAAACTCTGGGGGGGAATTGAGGAGATTGTATTTTTAGAGCAGTTCTTTTGGGCTTGCCCAGCAGAGTTGAAAACCTGGCTAGGGGACCAAGATGCAAAATCAGTACAGCAAGCTGCTCAGCCCTCAGACTGCTGTGCCAGGAGCAGGCCTGCTCTGAAAGGAAGTGAAGCGGGTGTGGCAGGTTAGAAAGGGAAAAGCGCTACTTCAGACAGCTAAAACTCTCACAGCCTCTGTAGAAAGGGGGGGGAAGCCCCAGACTACAAAAAAGGGATTTTGCTGATAAAAGAAATGTTAGGTAATAATTTAGAATGTAGATTTCAGGCAGAGTTAATGCCAGCAGGTACACAGCAATGTATCCAGGAGGCAACAAGGGGACATTCTGGATGTCATTATTACAAATTTAAATGAAATTATTAAGCAAGTTACTATTCAGCTACAAGTGGGAACAAGTGACCATAACTCCATACAATTTGTGCTGGAGTGGGCAGTAGAAGTGGTGAAGGGTAGAACAACACAGTATTTGTATAAAAAAGGGGATTACAATGCGATGAAAGAAGTATTGAATAGCATAGATTGGGAAGGGGTGATGAGTAATCAGGATACAGAGAAATCATGGGAGTTGTTTATACAGAAAATAAATGAGATAACAGTTGAATATATCCCACAACAGAAAGCTTATAGCCATAAAGGAAAAAAAGGCCTCCATGGCTAACTAGGGGTATAGTAAGATTATATAGGAAGAAGAAGGCTTTGTTCCAGAAGATGAAAAAGCAAAATACATCAGAGTACAGGAATAAGTATAAGAGATGTCTAAGGAGATTTAAAATAGAAATAGAAATAAAACAATCTAAAAAACAACAGAAATGAGATTGGCAATGAATAAAAACAAAAAAAATTTATATACCTATGTTAGTAGGCCAGAGGGGAGGAAGTAGTATGTTAGGTCCCATGACCATAAATGGGGAGATGAGATCTGAATCATTGAAAATGGTAAATGAATTTGGTAAATGCTTCTGCTCAGTATTTAGAAACCATGAGGAAAGTTTAGAAATTGGAGACGGGGAATGTGGCCAACTTAATCCAAAAACTATAATAACAGAAGAGAAGGTAATGAAAAGGGCTATAGAGTTGAAGGTGGATAAGGTGGCAGGCTGTGATGGAATCCACCCATACATGATGAGGGAGTTGAAAAATGAGTTGGTACCAGTGATCACCATGTAAGGGAAAAGGTCATTGGCTGAGGGGGTGGTGCCCGAGGACTGGAGGAGGGCATTTATGGTGCTGATATATAAAAAGGGGAAGAGGGATCAGGTGGCGAATTACTGACCGGTAAGCCTGACGTTGGTGGTGGGGAAGATAGTAGAGGGTATCCTTAGTGAAGCTATAAAGGATATTATGAAAAGTAATGGTAAAATTGACAACAATTTGGATTTGTTTCTGAAAGATCATGTGAGACAATTCTGACTACCTTTTATAAATTCATAAATAAGTGTGTAGACGAGGCGAAAAGTGTGGACATGGTGATGCTGGATTTCAGCCAGGCTTTTGATACGGTCCCTCATAATAAGATAGTTGAAAAATTGATCAGATTGGGGATTGATTTTTATATTGCTAAATGAGTGAATCAGTGGTTAAAATATAGGAAGCAACAAATAAGGATTAGGGGTTGCTTGTGCGAACCGCAGTGAGTGGGGAGTGGAGTTCCCCAGGGGTCGGTGCTGGGACCTCTGTTATTCAGCATTTTTATAGGTGATTTGAATATGGAAAGTGGAAATAGGATGATGAAATTTGCTGATGATGTCAAAATTGGGGGTAGGGGATACCTTTGATGACAGGTTAAATTTTGGTAGGGATTTAATAAAATTTTGGAATGGGCTGAGAGTAATGGTATGAAGTTTAATAAAGATAAATGCATTAAAATGCATTTAGGAAGGCTAAATGTGCATCAGGATTATTATACGAAGGGTTTGCATCTGAAGACAACAGTATGCGAGAAAGATCTGGGGGTTTATATCCAGAATGATTTAAAAAGCAAAGCAGTATACATTGTAGGAATGTGTCAATAAAGACATGTTTTTAGTGAATAGCATAAGAAGGGGTTTTCATTCTAGAGGTAGGGAGATATTGATGCTGTTGTATAAAACGCTGGTTAGGCCTATATTGGACTATTGTTCTACTGTATGGAGTCCCTCCCTGGTAAAGGATGTAAAGCTGGTTGAAAGACCACAGAGATCTTTTACAAGATTGGTATCAGGATGTGTGGGTTTGAATTACGAGGACAGACTGGAAAAACTGGGTTTGTGGTCCTTGAGGGATAGGAGGGCAAGAGGGGATTTATTGTAGTAGTAGTAGTAGTTGTAGTTGTAGTTGTAGTTGTAGTTGTAGTAGAATGTTTTTATTCATTTAGACTACAAATAAAGGATAAACTCAATTGAGCGAAGCTCATTTTCAATGAGGTCCCATACAGTAAAAAGGTACAATATAAAAGGGAAATGTTACAATAACATACAATACTACTGATAACAACACATGACTAAAAAAGAAATTGATAAAAAAAGCCAAAAAAAGAAAACCATACAACAAATTCAAATTCACACATAACATCAATACCATCATTAACAGTTCTAATTAATACCCACCAAAAAGGGATACAAATAGACAACATCCCTAAAGTGCAATATACTCTTACTTAATGGCAATAAGCCACACTGTAAATCTACAAATATCCTTTATATATCTGTATAACATTGCCCCTTTTGATGTGAACTAAGATGATACCAACGTTGTATTAGAGGCCAGTGATTTTTTACTTTATCCATGAAATTGAGTTTATACAAAATAGTAAGAGATAAAAGTATGATGTTGGAGATTGGAATGGAATTTAAAGACAAACCGTATCAGTTGAGGGAACACAATAGGCAGCTGAAGGAAACATTAAGTAGGACAGAAATAAGAAGAAATGGTTTTAGATGTATATCAATGAGGATGTGGAATGGATTGCTGCAGGAAGTGGTGGAAGCTGAAAGTGTGGGTATGTTTAAGGAAAGATTTGATAAGTATTTTGCTGAAGTTGATAACTCTAGTTATCGCCATTGAATAGCGGGGAAAGTCTATATGGGCTTAGCCTTCTCAACTTTCCTATATTCCAGTATGAAATCCAGTATGAAATGACTGTTGGTTTTGTAAACAGCCAGGGCATCTTGCTAGACAGTGTCCGAAAAAGGCACAGAGTGGACAACGTGGTTCTCGAACAGAGTTTGGTGCACTGTGTATCCCTGAAAGCATGTCTGTAAACATGAGGGAGCACATACACCCGGTTACTGTAAATAGGGTGCAGAACCATGGGTTAAGGGACATGGGGGTGTCTCTTACCTTAGTAAAAGGGGATTTTGTTGGGCCTGAACAGCTTATACCTAATCAGTTTGCAATGGTGATTGGATTCACTGGGGAGGAGAAAACTCTGCCACTTGCTAGTGTTCTCTTGGACTGGGGTGAGACAGGAGAGACGGTGCAAAAAGTGGCAGTGTCAGAAAACCTCACCCTGGATGTGATTATAGAGAACAATCTCCAGAAGAGGGTGGTGTGTGTGTGTGTGTGTGGTTACCCGCAATCAGAAGACAAACATCGATTGTAGTTCCCTGAACCCCATAGAAGTCCCTGTGGGAAAAAATGGGAGGCTGGTTCCCCAGCCTGTGTCTTCTGAAATGGAGAATAGTGAAAGGGAGGTAGGACTTCCCCAGGTAGCTGTTCACGAGACAGCTACAGAGGGTTGGTCTGAGGAGGGAGGAGTAACAAATGGTTAGAAGGTTAGGGATGGCATTGACTCTGAATGCCCTGATGCTAGAGCTATGGACCCCAGTTTGGGAACTGAAGGGGACACGTCCCATACCTTGGGAGAATGTGAAGATTTTGCAGCTGCTCAGAGAACTGACCCTAGTTGGGAGAGGCTGAGGGCTTATGCAGAATCTGACAGGACACAGTGAGGTGACATAAGACATAGGGTATATCTATTGTCCCAAAATACCCTATGTCTTATGTCACCCAGAGGTAGTCGCCTTATCCTCACTTAGGATAGACAAAGTGGCAGACGCCTTGCTAGGGAATTTCTCCTGTGTCAGGTTTCTGCAGGAGATTATCACTGATCAAGAAGGTATCTTCATGTTGGACCTGATGAAGCATTTGTAGGAGAAGTGTGGGGTGGTGCAGAGATGCACAACACCTTATCCACAAGCCAATGGTATTGTGGAAAGGTTTAATGGTACCCTAAAATCTATGCTCTAGGTGTTTGCTGAAAAGCATGGGAGTGTCTGGAAGAAATACCTTCCCCACCTGTTGTTCACATACAGGGATGTTCCCCATGAGTCAGCAGGGTTCTCTCCCCTTTGAACTCTTATATGGATGTAGGTTTCATGGGCCCAAAGACATGATCCAGGAAGACTGGGAAAGGCAAGCATGCCACCCAGGGAACTCCCATAGTAGTGTATGTCCTTAAAGTTAGGGAGAAGCTGAAGGAGCTTATGGGGGCAGCCAAAAGCAACCTGTCAGCTGCCCAACAGAAGTAAAAGGTTTGGTATGACCACAGAGCCAGACCTCACTCATACAGTGCAGGTCAGAAAGTCATGGTCTTAATCCCAGTCTGGAAGGAAAAGCTGCAGGCAAAGTGGGTGGGACCATATAAGGTAGTCTGACAGGTCAATGACATGAACTATATTGTAGACAAGCCTGTCAGGAGACATAACGATAGGATGTACCATGTCAACATAATGAAACCATATGAAAATAGGGCTGACATGGTATTTGCAGTATGTTGTCCTGGGGAGGGGATGGATAAATCGGGACCCCTACTGGACTTGCTGGAAGAAAGCAAGTGGGAATCCTCTGTGGAGACAATCAAACTGTTGCCCCAGCTGATCCCTGAACAGTCCCAGGAAGTGAGAGAAGTTTTAGAGGACTTTGCCCCTTTGTTTATGGCCAAGCCTGGACAAACCCCCTTAGCGACACATGATGTAGACATGCAGATGCAAATGCACATGCAGCGGAAAGCCTACCAGGTGTCTAAGGCCATCCTAAAGGACATTAGGAGGTAGGTGGAGGAAATTATGGATTTAGGAGTAATTCAGAAATCCTGCAGTCCCTGGGCCTTACCCTTAGTCCTTGTTCCGAAGCCAGATGGTTCTACTCACTTTTGAGTGGACTATCGTGAACTCAACACAGTCACAAAGTCTGACGCCCACCCAATGCCATGGATGGATGAACTACTAGACAAGTTGGGAGGGGCAACATACCTCACCACAACTGACTTGATAAAAGGGTATTGACAGGTGGAGTTAACAGCCAGAGATAGAGAACTGTTGGCCTTCATCACTCCAATAGGGTTATTCGAGTTCCAAGTAATGCCTTTTGGAATGAAGAACGCCCCTGCCACCTTCCAAAGGTTGGTCAACCATGTGTTACATGGTACTAAAGAGTACACAGTGGCTTATCTGGATGATATTGCCATCTTCAGTACCAGTTGCAAGGAACACCTGTCCCACCTGAAGGAAGTGTTGGGCAGGATACAGAGGGCAGGACTCACTGTCAAGGCTTAAAAGTGTCAGGTGGCTGTGGCGGAGGTGGCATACCTAGGCCATGTAGTGGGGCGGGGGAAGTTTCACCCTAATAAAGTGAAGATTGAGGTAATAGAGGCATGACCTGTGCCTGAAACACAGAAGCAGGTTAGGAGCTTCCTAGGGTCAACAGGCTACTATCAAAAGTTTGTTTAAAATTACAGTACCCTTGCAGCTCCCCTCTCTGGCCTGCTAATGAAAAGAAAGTATAAATATATAGACTGGGAGCCAGCCTGTGAACAAGCCTTTGTACAACTAAAGGAGGTACCATGCAGTGCCCCTGTGTTAGCCAGTCCAGATTACAATGGGCAGTTTGTTATACAGACAGATGCGTTAGATGTGGGAATCAGAGCAGTCCTCAGTCAGACCTCTAATCAGGGAAAAGATTACCCAGTCGTGTACCTTAGCAAAGTGGTACTTCCCTGGGAGCAGGCATATTCCACAGTTGAAAAGAAATGCCTTGTGCTGGTATGGGCACTGAAGAAATTAGGGCTGTACCTCTAGGGGAGATGCTTCAAGGTATAGACTGATCATAACCCCCTGGTGTGGCTAAATCAGATGGGTAAAGCAAATGATCGTCTCTTAAGGTGGAGTATAGCTCTATAGGCCTACGACATGACAATTACCCACAGGACCGGATCGGCCAATACCAACGCAGATGACCTATCTCACCAGTTAGGAAAGTAACAGAATTTGTGAAAACCTTATCATGTGGTAGGGGGCGTGTTCCCACAAATTCAATCTAGGAGTGAGGGATGTGGCACACTATGCCGATGCTAGTCAGATGTACTGATATACGGTGTTATATTCTGTTATATTTTGTGTATGTTTAAAATGCCACAAGGAATAATGGATAAAAGAGTCACATAGAAAAAGGGAATGGATTGTTTTTTCAAAGGTCTGCAAATTTCCTGTGACCTAAGAGAAACTGGTTTTCCCAGGGAAGCTGGAAATTGCATTTCAAAAGAGTCTTCCTGGCTAACTAACACAGACGTTCTAAATCTATCACCTGAAATAAGAATTGTTACTTGAAAAGCCAAGATGCTTCAGAAAACAGCACTGGGGTAGCTATTAAAGAGGAAAGGGTTACAAACTCAGGAGATGTTAACAGTTAGCCCTGTCATGAAAACAAACAAAAAATGTTACACTTCAAAGGACAGTGCTAAATTCCAAGAAACGGTCATGATATAATTACATTGGTTAGCTGGCAGGATATTGGAATTGTAAGAGAGTTTGACTTATAAAGGTACAAGTCTCTTAATAAGAATTTTTGGGAAAGTACAAGAGTGACATCTACTGGATTGAAAGTTAGGACCAGATAAAGACTTACAGACTGCCTAGGGCCACAGGTATTTAAGACCCTCCACAGAGTATTTTGAGGACACTTTGCTTTTGGACACTCTCCTGACAACAAGAGAACAATTGCGATCAGAGACACAAGAAGCCAGACTGCTACAGAAAAGACTGAAACCTTTGAAAAACCATTTATTTTTCTGGACTTCATTTCAGTACGCATTTAAGGTAGAACTTTAGATAACTGTTACAGTATGTTTGTTTTGTACATATCTACTTTTATTTGTGTTATTCTATGACCAGAATTTTACAAACCTTTTTGTTGTAATGTATGATAATTATATAATTATAATGTATGTAGAGTGCCTATTATGAACTGTTTTTGGTCAGTTTATAACCTGATAATCCTGATATGATGTCAGCGTGCTGTAAACCTTTCTTAAGCACATCTTACCATTGGTACTACAGGTCAGAATGTCACATGATGTCAAAATTCTCTAAATAGAACAGCTATCTGCTTCCCATGACATGCATTCAAACAGCACACAGTTTATTCAGTCAGTTACAGACCTGCTGCTGTGTAGATTGCAATGCCAAATCAAAATAGTAAATGCCTTAATTTTGTTGTGCTCAAAAATATTTTTCCCACTAATTATAGGTTACCTGTCCATTTCTCGTCTCTCCTCCAACCCCTGTTGCCCTATTAGCTCCTCACATGAATGGCCGACCATGCTTAACTTGGAGAAGATGCAGATGCTGATGTTGACTAACGTGACCAAGACAGACCAATCAGAAACAGCTGCCAGAAGTTCATTTTTTTTTACTTTTACTTAGATAAAATATTTTCTTTTCATAGTACAAGCTATGTTTTGCAATGTATTAAACAGCATCCTAATTTAGAATGTAGTAACAGCTTTTTTTGATGTGTGTTAAATATGACTTGTGTCTCTCATGAGTGAATGTACCATAATAAACATCCTAGTTGGGCTTTCTTAATCTCGATAAGTGTGTGGAGTGTTCCTTTGAACTACAACAGAAAGATTTCTTTTCAGAGAGGCAATGTGTCACCATACATTATAAAACACAATGCCTGACTACCAGTGGTTAACCACGGATGTAATCACCTCTCGTGGTTGCCATGCCACAGTAAGTCTCTTGAGCTCTGCTCTCTAGGTTTACTTGGGCTGTGTGACTGGGTGTTGTGTTTGTCTCTGTCAGTAGTTTAATTTTGTGGATTTTCGTGTGTTTCGGCTTGGAGGAACTAGATCATTCTTGGATATGAGATCTATGAAAGTTTCCTGGACTAAAAAACTGGAAAACTTCACCAGCAGATTTTGGGATTCTCATTATAAATCAGCTTTTTTGGAAGCCATCACAATCAAAGTAAGTACAACTAAGAAATTCTACGAGCTCTGACCTGGGGAGTGCAAACTGAATCCACATTTCCATCTACCTTGTTGCTAAAGGGATCTGCATGTCTTTGAGAATCATTCACAATTATTTAAACAAAGGGAAGGCACTGACAAAGGGTTTTAACTTCCTGCATATGCCCCAGGCCAGTGTTCCAGGAATTTAACACATCCTTTGTCTTGTTACTGTAGATCAAACAGTTTACTGGTCCTTTTCCCGTGGATTTGATTATTTTACATAATTTGGCAATGGGGCAAATCCTCCTCCTGGAGGCACACCACTGAAATTGATCTGTCCCTGCTCATGTGTGAGCCTTGGGCACATCTAGCCACATTGTATACAACTACAGTATTCCAATGTTGCATTTTCGACATTACCACCTGGCATACTACAGTTCTAAAAAGAAACGCAACCTCTCTCTGACTGAAATCTGCCTATGCACCCTGAAACTTGTGCTCTTCCTCCTGGTGCTACCAGGGACAGTTCACCCTAAACCCGGACCAAACACCTCAAACCAAAACAAACCAACAGGCACGCTCTCAATCATGTGCCTGAACATCTGCAGTTTACTTCCTAAGCTTGATGCACTACAAGCCTTTACCACCCAACACAACCCGGATATTCTGTCAGTAGTTGAAACTTGGCTCACCCCAAAGATTCCTGACCAGGCAATCACCCTTCCTGGCTACAATGTCTTCCAGGTTGATTGTAAGTCCAAAAGAGATGGAGGGTGTGCCTTACATGTGAAAAACACTTTCCGAGGACATCCCATTGATTCCAATCTTCCAGCAACTCCTGCTCAGATTCTTTCCATTAGGCTCCTATTAGGAACCCACAATAAGGCCCCTTACAATTGTCACTGTTTACATACCTCCTAAGGAACAGGGACCTGGTCTAACCACTATCCTTGACTTTGTCAAATCCCACCCATCTAACTCCAAAATCATCCTTCTTGGTGTCTTTAACATTAATTGGCTCTTAGCTGAAGGTGGGTCATTTAAGGACTCCGTTATATCAGCTAACTTGACTCAAATGGTTGACTATGCAACCAGAAAGAACTACAGAACTGGGACCTGCATCCTACTCCACTGGATCCTAATCAACCACCCCTCTCGTATCATGGAAACCTCAGTCCTCCCTGACTCACTCAGTGACCACTCTCCCATCAGCTGTACATGGTCGAACAAATTCTATAAGCCCCCTCCAAAAATCTTCACCAGCAGAGTCCTACCCCATGGTCAGCTACCCCACCTCAAATCACACCTCCATCTGCAGGACTGGTCCCCCATCTTCAAGGCAACAGATACTAATACCGCACTGGATCAATTTATTCACATTTTCAATGAAGCCTGTAATAAATTTGCCCCCCTCAAAAAGCATAAAGTTAAATCACTCAGTAACCCTTGGCTGTCAGGAGACCTCATAAAAAAACTTAAATCCAGGGACCACCTCTGGGAACTGGCTAGAAACTCCGGTAAGCAACTCAACATCCAGAATTATAAACTGGCACGGAACGACTGCACCAAATCCATTTGGCAACAGAAATCTGACTACTATAAAAATGCCCTCACTAACTCTGGGGAAATCGGAGGGATTTCTGGAAAAACATTAAAGATGTCACTGGCAAGCAGTCAAAATCTTCACCGAACATTCTCAACATAAATGGCACACTACACTCGACCCTAAAACTATTGTGAACACTTTTAACATAGCTTTCACTGACCTTAGCAGTGTTCTCCCCTGACTTCTTCCAAGATGTGTCAACTCCCAGCCCCCAACTCCTCCACCCACGCCTGTCACCCACCTTTCTACTTTAAAGCTCTAAAGAAACATCAAGTCCGAAACTACGTTACCAAAACCATCAGCAAACCTAGAACAAGCAATGACACACTTGACCTCAAGCTACTGGCCCTAAAGCTTGAAGAGGTACTTGTGCTTTAGAAAAGGTCATAGTATATCCTCTTCCTTACTCGAAATTACTGGCTCCATTCACAGCTCCCTCGACAATGGACCACTAACTGGTGCTATTTTCATCGACCTGACCAAAGCCTTCAATATTGTCCGCCACTCCTTCCTGCTGAGCCAACTAAAAAATGCTGGTCTCTCCAATAAGTCAATCTCTTGGTTCAAAAGCTGTCTTGAAAACCGCTCCCAGCGTGTAAAAATCAGGGATATGCACTCTGATTCCAAACCTGTCTTCTCTGGAGTCCCCCAGGGTTCAGTACTGGGCCCCCTACTCTTCAGCCTGTTCCTTAACATCCTACTGGACTCCTGCACTGAAGATATCACCCTGTATGCCGATGATGCAGTAATCCTTGCCACACACCAGGACCCGAAGAAATTACAAGAAAATCTTCAACTCGGTTCCTCCTCAGTTGAGAATTGGTTCACAAAGCACAAACTGATCCTTAATCAAAAAAAAAAAACAAACAAGGCCATGATCTTCAGCAGTTCCCATAATAAACATAAGTGCTTCCAACTCTCCGTTATCACCAGACAAGGTGCAGCATTGGAACAGGTCAAAAACTTTAAATACCTCGGGATCACCCTTAACCCTCACCTCTCCTACACTGCCCACATCGACTATGTCGCCAAAGCCACTAACTCCCGGCTAGGCCTGCTATTCCATCATAGGAAACACCTGACACCTGAAGCCCTTGCTGTCACTGTCCAGAGCGCCATCATATCCATCATTGCTTATGGCATTATCATTTACGGCTCTGCTATAGCCACTGCATTCAAATGTGTATCCACCGCACTCAACAAGGCCTGTCGACTTGTCACTGGCTCCCAATGCCTAACTCACACCTGTGACCTCTGTTCTCAAACTGGATGGTTGAATCTTGCCAATCGAATAAAATACCAAACTTGTATTACTATGAAGAAAATCTTGCTGGGCCTTGCCCCCCCCCGGAGTCTGTGCCTTCATACAACCGAGAATCCACACCCACCATACCAGGGGATCAAAACCTCAGCTTCTTCAAAATCCTACATTGCAGCACAACACAAGGCCAAAGATCATTTGCTTACCGGGCCGCTAGTTGGTACAATGGTCTTCCCAGCGACATCTCATCCTCACTATAGCTCAGCACTTTTAAGACTCAGCTCCGCCTAACACTCAGTGCCTCCAACCTCCGTGACTGTTGTGGCTAAACATGTCTTTTGGTTCCATGGCTGAAGATACCCTTTTGGATCCATATCTACTCCTACACTTTGCCAGCACCCCCCCCATCTTCACCTCCCTGATGGCCCATGACAAATGCCACCTGGCTGCATTACCTCTATTCTTACCTGTCTTCCACCTTTCCTCTCTCTGTGTCCCCCCCACCTACCTCCCCTTTTCTCCCATCCACTTAGTCTGCCTGATTTCACCCTCCTCCTTTCCCTTCCCCTTCCCAAAATTTCACCTTATTGTTCGTTTTTCCTCTACAAGACTGTTTTTTTTTTTAATTTTATAAACTGTTATATTTGCTTATGCTTGCCTCAACTGGACCAATGACGTGGAAACTTTGTAAAAGAGCCTTGGCTCAAAGGTATTTGTAATCCTAGAATAAATAAACAAAATAAACAAACTTGGTTGTCCTGGCAACTGCTTGAGGTGATTACATCTTGGTTAACCACCAGTAGTCAGGCATTATTCTCCCCTGTTTAGTAAAGACATTTGTTTTGTTTAAGAAACCTGCCTGAGCAAGAGTTCTATACTGTGTGTGTGACTGTGGTATGTTTCAGTACTAATCTGTGACTAAACTATTATTGCTAAGGGGTGCCATCATAAGATACCAAATTGAACAAGGGTCTGAAAAGGGAAAATCTGGGTAAAGATAGGGGGAATATCAAAGTCTCAAGGAAGGATCTGTGGAGATTTTAACCAGGTTATTGCACACCTTGTGGGAGAAAGCAGAATCAAGGTCACAATGCTACCCCAAAGTGGCTGTAACGCCTGGGTCTTCCCCCTTTGTATAACAACCAAGAAGGGTTTATATTTGGCTATAAGACCCGAGACTAGTATTGTACCCTTATCCAGAGTAAAAAGAAGACCCTGGGACTTTGTGGCAAGTGTTAAGTTGTGAACTCAGTGAGCACTATAGAAGGACATAAAGAGGGTATCCCCTGTCTCTCCCTACCTGACACAGATTGCACTTATGGGTGGGCACTGCGAGCTCAGTGGACCTGACCCTCAGGAGTGGGTTTGTGACAGAGAGTGCTGACATGCTGTACAGCATCTGCCTGTAACTATGAAAGTGTGGTGCAGGTGAAGGGTGCTGACATACTGTACAGCATCAGCCTGTAACTGCTGCAGTGTAGTGTAGGTGAAGCATGCTTACATACTTCACAGGATCTGCCAGTAACTATGGCAGTGTGGTGCAGGTGAAGGGTGATGACATACTGTACAGTATCTGTCTGTCTGTAACTGTGGCAGTGTGGTGTAGGTGAAGGGTGCTGACACATTGTACAATATCTGCCAGTAACTGTGGCAGTGTGCTGCAGGTGAAGGGTGCTGACATACTGCACAGTATCTGCCAGTAACTGGCAGTGTGGTGCAGGTGAAGGGCGCTGATATACTTTACAGCATCATCCTGTAACAGTGGCAGTGTTAGTGCAGGTGAAGGGTGCTTACATCCTGTAAAGTATCAACCCATAACTCTGGCGGAGGCAGAGTGGTGCATGGAAAGGGTGCTGACATCCTGTACAGTATCAGACTGTAACTGTGGCAGTGTATTGCAAGGGAAGGGTGATGCCATCCTGTACAGTATCATCCTGTAACTGTGACAGTGTGATGCAAGTAAAAGGTACTGACATAGCATACAGGTTGCAACTGTGGCAGTGTGGTGCAGGTGAAGCATGCTGACATACTGTAAATATTTGCCTATAATTGTGCAGTGTGGTGCAGGTGAAGGGTGCTGACATACTCTATAGTATCTGTCTGTAACTGTGGCAGTATGGTGCAGGTGAAGCATGCTGACATACTGTAAATATTTGCCTATAATTGTGCAGTGTGGTGCAGGTGAATGGTGCTGACATACTCTATAGTATCTGTCTGTAACTGTGGCAGTATGGTGCAGGTGAAGGCTGCTAACATACTGTACAGTAGCTGCCTGTAACTGTGGCAGTGTGTTGAAGAGTGCTGACATACTGTACAGTATACACCTGTAATAGGAGGGCTAAAGCCTGAGGTTCAATGTGGGTGAATAGCTCCTTCCACATCCCCTACAAAGGTTAGCCTCCCATGGCAATTCCCTGCTTAGCGCATTGTGAATCTTACCCCCTTCGCAAGTGCTGGGATCCTGCAAGGCTCATGTGGCTGAACCACCTTTTTATATCCCTTTCTGTCCTGCTCCCTGCTTGTTTTAAACCCCTGCTGCTCCTTCCTGCTCCTTCATTTCCCTTTTCCTTTTCTAGGAGCTCTCACCCTGTTCCTTTCCCCAGAGTCTGCCCTAGTTGGTGTGCGCCCCATTTCTCTTCATCTCCCTCCTCCCATTCCCCTTGCTTCCCTGCTGTTTTCCTTCCCCTTCCCTGTATCTCGTTTTCCACTCCTCCTTTGTTGCTTTTTGGCAAGCCCTCCACCCTGGTCTCTGCTCTGCTCGAGGCAGCCGCTCCTTCTTCTCCTGCACATCCGGGTGCGGCGGCTTCCCTGCACCACCTGGCTACCAGCCCCACTGCCACCATCTTCCCTGCCTGTCTTCTGCCCTTCCCTCATCCTACTCACCTCTCTTTCTGGTGTGAAGATGATCCTGATCCTGCATGTGACACTTTCTGGTAGCAGTTTCAGCTGTGTCAGGTTTCATCCTGGCTGTGGCACACGACTTCCCTGTTGCCGTTGTTGAGTTGCATATGGTGGCTGCACTGCTCGAGTCAGTGCTGGGCACTACCGCTCTCTGCTCTTCTGCACCACCCAGCGGTACTAGCTGCCATTCAATTTACATAATTTAGATATAAAAATGACATGTCCCCCAACTCTGCACCCTCCTGTTTTTTAGCAACGTCCCCCAGAGCAACCATACCAGACCATTGAAGTACTGACTCCTTGAGGAGAAATGGCACTGATGTCTTAGACTCGTCTCTCCTCTATGCTGCTGCTCTTGCTTCTGCTATCACAGTTCTTGCCCTCGTAAACCACTTCTGTACCTGCACGGACCCTCCTGCTTAGCAACAGAGTAAGGTCATCATTCTACTTAAGACTGGCAATGCTAATACCTCCTTACCTGACATCTATGAACCTACGTCCCTCCTCCTGGCTCTAGCAAACATGCAGGAGCTCACACTCCATAATTATCTCTTCACATTTTTGACAGCCCCTTCCTGAGCTGTGTGCCAGGGTGATTTCCTGATTTCTCTGCAGGTCCCTGACTCCTTCTTCTATGCCTCTCCTGTTTCTGCCTCTTGCCTTCTTTGACAGTACCTGAGCCCTGCTCTTGCCCCAACCCCTTCTCCAGCATAAAAATCCAACAAATAAAACAAGAATTAAAACCACCTCACTGAATCTGCACTCACTGTTTTGTCTTTGCTGCTTTTCCCCTTTTCTGGTTTGCCAGCCCCCCTCCTCCCCTGCCCTCATCCTTATTTTCCTGCCCCCGGTCCCTCACTCTTGCCCCTGTCCCTTGCTCTTCTATGTTTCCTTTTGGGTGTGCTCCCTCACACCCGTGACCCATCTCCATCTCCATGCCCTTCTACGCATCAGTCCTGCACCAATTCTGACCCTATCCTGGAGCCGGCACTTCTCATTATTTCCCTTCTCTGCCCCTTGTTACTCCTACCTTCCCTGACAGTCATCTGTCCCCATGCTTCTCATGCCTTTCCATTTGTTAGTCCCCGCATCATATCCCCTGCTCAGCCTTTTATTCCTATGTTATCTTGCCTACCCCTGGTACTTCCTAACTTTCCAGCATGCCAACCACCCACAATGCACATGCTGCTCCCTCTTCCATGCCCCTTGTAGTGTTCACTCCATCCTCGTTTACTTCCTGTTTCCCAATGTGCCTCTGCCTTGTCCTTTCCAGGACCTTGCCAGTATGGGAGCCCCTTTTACTGGGGTTCCTGCCCATTCCAACCTTACAGTTGCTTTTGGACTCATGATGCTCAGCTTGTGGTGTCCCTGATATTCACATGGTCCATTTTTATGTTGGCTCATGCATGCTCAGCCAACATATTGCAGTAGTAGCACATTTGGAGGCGTGGTCACTGTTGGCGAATGCAGGGCATGCATCAGAAGGTGCGTTCCTCATTCCCCAATCAGCCAGCAGCAGGCGTTGACCTCACGCATCCCTAATGTGGCCACCAGAAAAAAGGAAAGGTCCACTGCAATGAGAGTGAAGCTCTCATGCAGTGTGACCACAACACACCACCCGATGTGCAGGCAACATGGCGGCAGTGACTGCCGCCGTTGCCTGTCACAATGCCAATGGGGGAGCCCACTGCCTGTTGGCATAATATGCCCCCTCCCATTTAGAATGCATGTTGAGGGGGTGCCCAGTCCCCCTCGGCATTATGCACCCCCAACAGTTTTTCTTTGCCAATGGGGGCCCAATCTCCATTGGCGTTTATCCCTTATCCCCATGTATTTTGCCAATGGAGGAGCCCTCTCCCCGTCAGCATAATGCGCCCTGCCCCCCCCAATTGTTGCTTGCAGAGGGGGTGCCCAATCCTCATTGGCTCGTGCTCTCCAGTATGTGCCGACGGGGGTGCCCAATCCCCATCAGCTACAGAATCCCCCCCAAAAAAAGACTTAGGTGGCATGCCGGGAGCCCACCCCAGCATGCCAAATGCCCTGCAAAGCAAAACTCATCCCACGATGTGTGTTTTTTTAAGCTGTGAAAAAAGAAAACAGTCCCTCGATGTCTCCTTGCCCCTTCCCACATCCTGCACCCACCCTCTGTGCACCCTGCCTCCCCACACCACCCCTCACCCCATAGTTACCTCTGGAGTCTGGTGCAATGATCTTCAGTGGACTGGGAACACATCTACACTCTTCAAAGCTGACCGCAAACTGAAGAAATGCTGATAAGCTATATAATTGCATAAATAGTGGTGTTTCAACTTTGGTTCATATCTCGGGCATTTTTTGGAATTTTTGCACCAAATTTTGAACATGGGGTTATTGGGATCCCTCCTCATGAATTCAGTCACTGTCATGGCATTATTCAGTCCAGAAAGGTGATTTTATGGTCACTGCGCAGAATCACCTTTCGGGACCGAGTAATGAGACGACAGTGCCACTGTTCATAAGGGGGGCTCTCAAAAAGCCTGTGTTTCAAATTTGGTGACAAAAATCCCCAAAATGGCTGTTTTACGAGCATACATTGAGCTGTTTCCATGCACGCTCATAGCGTTGTGAATTTGTAATATTTTCACTCCGGATTTTCAACATTGACATTTTTCTACACCTCCTAATAAACTGTACAGCTGTCATTTTACATATCCTGCCCAAAATGTGTTTTCGCTTGTCCAGCACAGAATAGTGTGGTCACTGTGCGAAATCACTTTTTGGGACAGTTTGAGGAAATGACAGTGACACTGTTCATGAGCAGAAGTCCTAAAATACCTATGTTGAAAATTTGGTGCTGAAAGTCCATAAAACGACTGTGTTACAAGAGTGCGTTGCGCAGTTTCCACGCACCCTTGTAACTTTACAAATTTGCAATATTTCCATGCAAATTTTCAACACTGGCACTTTTTCACACCTCCTTATGAACAGAACAGCTGTAATTTTTCACAGCCTGCCCAAAATGTGTTTCTGCACCTGTGGCACACAATGGCGTGGTCACTGTGGGAAATCAACTTTTGGGACAGATTCACAAAATCACAGCTCCACTGTTCATGACAGGAGGTCCCAAAATGCCTGTTACAAATGTGGCTAACAAACTCCCAAAAATAATTGGGTTACCGGCGTGTGTTGCACAGTTTCTATGCATGCTCATGACTTCACCAATTTTTCATATTTTCCCTCCAGATTTTTAACGTTGCCATTTTTGTATGCCTCCTCATGAACAATATGGCAGCCATTCTCCACATCCTGCCCAAAATGCATTTTCGTCCCTGTGTCGCCAAATGGCATAGCAGCTATGCAAAACCACCTTTCAGCTAACAAACTGATTGTGCCACTTTTTATGAGGTGGGCTCAGAAACAGCCCATGTTGAAAATTTGGAGTAAAAATACAACCGCATGCCTACGGTGTTAGGGTTTCCAACTGTAGCAGTAGCATCCCACCCAGTACAGACTGACAGGCACCAGGGGTGTGCCTTGGGATCATCAGATGTAATGCTCATGCCATTCCACCCCCACCCTGCAACCACTGACCGGCATCATGGTGTGCCTTGCACTGTTCGGCCACAAAATTCACCCCATTCTCCTATACTGCACCCATGTCAGTGTATTGCCTTATGGAATGGGGTAAGTATAGTGCCCAAAGACCTCAAAGCACACCACAACACTTGTCAATGCCTACAGGGTAGGGTGAGGTACAAAGGCATGAGCGTAATAGGTGATGACTCAAAGGCACACCCAATGCCTGTCAATCTGTACAGGGTGGGGTTGATTTCACTTCAATACTTCACTGCCACTCCTATTATGCATCTCTAGTTCTGGCACTACCAATGCCAATGGCAGCAAAACAACATTCAGCATTGACAAATGCTTGTTAGAACTGCAGCAGCCCAAAGTAACTAGTGTCACTGTAAGTATATTTTGTTTGAGATCCTCAATGGCTAGCCTTAAGTCAGAACCCCAACTTTGTCCAACATCCAGCATGGAATTGCCAATTATGTGCCCATTATTAGACTGGGCCTTTGGGTTAGTGATACACCAGTAGGGGAAAACACTGCAGACTGTGAGATTCCCTTGAGAATGGTGAGATTTGCAAGCTCATTAATTTGGAATGTATTTTGGCTATGACCTGTGCAGGTAATGTACAGTAATGACTTGATTTAAAATGTGTTTTGGTCAGGGCTTGTACAGTGGCTGTACCAGTAATGAACAAGCCTGACTATTATTTAGAATGTGCTTTGGTCAGGGCCTATGCAGATGCTGTATTGGACAGGCCTGACCATTCTTTAGAATGAGTTTTGGTAAGAACCTGTGCAGGTGCTGTACAGGTAATGTACAAGCCTGACTATTGTTTTACAATGTATTTTGGTCAGGGCCTATGCAGGTGCTGTATTGGACAGGCCTGACCATTATTTCGAAAGAGTTTTGGTCAGAACCTGTGCAGCTGCTGTACTGTACAGGCCTGAGCATTATTTACAGCATGTTTTAGTCAGGGCCTGCACAGGTGCTATACAGGTAATGTACATGCCTGACCATAGTTTAGAACCGGTTTTGGTCAGGGCCTGTGCAGGTGCTGTATCCTACAGAGCTGTCCAATATTTAGAACAGGTTTTGATCAGGGCCTGCACGGGTGCTATATTGTACAGCGCTGTCCATTATTTAGAACAGGTTATGGTCAGGGCCTGCACAGGTGTTCTATTGTACAGCACTGTCCATTATTTAGAAAAGGTTTTGGTCAGGGTCTGCACAGGTGCTATATTGTACAGTGATCTCCAATATTTAGAACAGGTTTTGGTCAGGGTCTGTGCAGGTGCTGTATTGTACACCACTGTCCATTATTTAGAACAGGTATTGGTCAGGGCCTGTGCAGGTGCTGTATTGTACAGCGCTGTCCATTATTTAGAACAGATTTTGGTCAGGGCATGTGCAGGTGCTGTATTGTACAGTGCTGTCCATTACTTAGAACAGGTTTTGGTTAGGGCCTGTGCAGGTGCTGTATTGTACAGCGCTGTCCATTATTTAGAGCAGGTTTTGGTCTGGGCCTGAGCAGGTGCTGTATTGTACAACGTTGTCCATTATTTAGAACAGGTTTTGGTCAGGGCCTGTGCAAGCTATGTTCTACATGCCTGACCATTATTTAGAACAGGTTTTGGTCAGGGCCTGTGCAGGTGCTGTATTGCACAGCGTCGTCCATTGTTTAGAACAGGTTTTGGTCAGGGCCAGTGCAGGTGCTGTATTGTACAAGCCTGACTGTTGTTTAGAATGTGTTTGATCACTACCTGTGCAGCTGCTGTGTTGTACAGGCCTGACCATTATTTACAACATGTTTTGCTCAGGGCCTGCACAGGTGCTATAAAGGTAATGTACATGCCTGACCATTGCTTAGAAGAGGTTTTGGTCAAGGCCTCTGCAGGTGCAGTATTGTACAGTGCCGTCCAATATTTAGAACAGGTTTTGATCAGGGCCTGCACGGGTGCTATATTGTACAGCGCTGTCCATTATTTAGAATAGGTTTTGGTCAGGGTCTGCACAGGTGCTATATTGTACAGCGATCTCCAATATTTAGAACAGGTTTTGGATAGGGCCTGCACAGGTGCTGTATTGTACAGCACTATCCATTATTTGGAACAGGTTTTGGTCAGGGCCTGTGCAGGTGCTGTATTGTACAGCACAGTCCATTATTTAGAACAGGTTTTGGTCAGGGTCTGTGCAGGTGCTGTATTGTACACCACTGTCCATTATTTAGAACAGGTATTGGTCAGGGCCTGTGCAGGTGCTGTATTGTACAGCGCTGTCCATTATTTAGAACAGATTTTGGTCAGGGCCTGTGCAGGTGCTGTATTGTACAGTGCTGTCCATTACTTAGAACAGGTTTTGGTCAGGGCCTGTGCAGGTGCTGTATTGTACAGCACTGTCCATTATTTAGAACAGGTTTGGGTCAGGGCCTGCACAGGTGCTGTATTGTACAGCACTGTCCATTATTTAGAACAGGTTTTGGTCAGGGCCTGTGTAGGTGCTATATTGTACAGCGCTCTCCATTATTTAGAGCAGGTTTTGTTCATCGCCTGTGCAGGTGCTGTATTGTTCAACACTGTCCATTATTTAGAACAGGTTTTGGTCAGGGCCCGTGCAGGTGCTGTATTGTACAGCGCTGTCCATTATTTAGAACATGTTTTGGTCAGGGCCTGTGCAGGTTCTGTATTGTACAGCACTGTCCATTATTTAAAACAGGTTTTGGTCAGGGCATGCACAGGTGCTGTATTGTACAGCAATGTCCATTATTTAGAACAGGTTTTGGTTGGGGTCTGTGCAGGTGCAGTATTGTACAGCGCTGTCCATTATTTAGAACTGGTTTGGGTCAGGGCCTGTGCAGGTGCTATTTTGTACAGCACTGTCCATTATTTAGAACAGGATTTGGTCAGGGCCTGTGTAGGTGCTATATTGTACAGCGCTCTCCATTATTTAGAGCAGGTTTTGTTCATCGCCTGTGCAGGTGCTGTATTGTTCAGCGCTATCCATTATTTAGAACAGTTTTTTTCAGGGCCTGGTCAGGTGCTGTATTGTACAACACTGTCCATTATTTAGAACAGGTTTTGGTCATGGCCTGCACAGGTGCTATATTGTACAGTGCTCTCCAATATTTAGAACAGGTTTTGGTCAGGGCCTGCACAGGTGCTGTATTGTACAGCACTGTCCATTATTTAGAACAGGTTATGGTCAGGGACTGCACAGGTGCTGTATTGTACAGCATTGTCCATTATTTAGAACAGGTTTTGGTCAGGGCCTGCGCAGGTGCTATATTGTACAGCACTGTCCAATATTTGGAACAGGTTTTGGTCAGGGCATGCACAGGTGCTGTATTGTACAGCACTGTCCATTATTTAGAACAGGTTTTGGACAGCTCCTGCACAGGTGCTGCATTGTACAGCACTGTCCATTATTTAGAACAGGTTATGGTCAGGACCTGTGCAGGTGCAATATTGTACAGCACTGTCCAATATTTAGAACAGGTTTTGGTCAGGGCCTGCACAAGTGCTGTATTGTACAGCGCTGTCCATTATTTAGAACAGGTTATGGTCTGGGCCTGTGCAGGTGCTATATTGTACAGCACTGTCCAATATTTAGAACAGGTTTTGGTCAGGGCCTGCGCAGGTGCTATATTTTACAGCACTGTCCAATATTTAGAACAAGTTTTGGTCATGGCCTGCACAGGTGCTGTATTGTACAACACTGTCCATTATTTAGAACAGGTTTTGGTCAGGGCCTGCGCAGGTGCTATATTGTACAGTGCTCTCCAATATTTAGAACTGGTTTTGGTCAGGGCCTGCACAGGTGCTGTATTGTACACCACTGTCCATTATTTAGAACAGGTTTTGGACAGGGCCTGCACAGGTGCTGTATTGTACAGCACTGTCCATTATTTAGAACAGGTTATGGACAGGGCCTGTGCAGGTGCTATATTGTACAGCACTGTCCAATATTTAGAACAGGTTTTGGTCAGAGCCTGCGCAGGTGCTATATTGTACAGCACTGTCCATTATTTAGAACAGGTTTTGGTCATGGCCTGTGCAGGTGCTGTATTGTACAGCGCTGTCCTTTGTTTAGAACAGGTTTTGGTCAGGGCCTGCGCAGGTGCTATATTGTACAGCACTGTCCAATATTTAGAACAGGTTTTGGTCAGGGCCTGCACAGGTGCTGTAATGTACAGCGCTGTCCATTATTTAGAACAGGTTATGGTCAGGGCCTGTGCAGGTGCTATTTTGTACAGCACTGTCCAATATTTAGAACAGGTTTTGGTCAGGGCCTGCGCAGGTGCTATATTGTACAGCACTGTCCATTATTTAGAACAGGTTTTGGTCAGGGCCTGGTCAGGTGCTGTACTGTACAGCGCTGTCCATTGTTTAGAACAGGTTTGGGTCAGGGCCAGTGCAGGTGCTATATTGTACAGCACTCTCTAATATTTAGAACAGGTTTTCGTCAAGGCCTGCACAGGTGCTGTATTGTACAGCGTGGTCCATTATTTAGAACAGATTTTGGTCAGGGCCTGTGCAGGTGCTGTATTATACAGCGCTGTCCATTATTTAGAACAGATTTTGGTCAGGGCCTGTGCAGGTGCTGTATTGTACACCACTGTCCATTATTTAGAACCGGTTTTGGTCAGGGTCTGTGCAGGTGCTGTATTGTACAGCGCTGTCCATTATTTAGAACAGATTTTGGTCAGGGCCTGTGCAGGTGCTGTATTGTACAGCACTGTCCATTATTTAGAACAGGTTTTGGTAAGGGTCTATGCAGGTGCTGTATTGTACAGCGCTGTCCATTATTTAGAACAGATTTTGGTCAGGGCCTATGCAGGTGCTGTATTGTACACCACTGTCCATTATTTAGAATAGGTATTGGTCAGGGCCTGTGCAGGTGCTGTATTGTACTCCACTGTCCATTATTTAGAACAGGTATTGGTCAGGGCCTGTGCAGGTGCTGTATTGTGCAGCGTGGTCCATTATTTAGAACAGGTTTGGGTCAGGGCCAGTGCAGGTGCTGTATTGTACAGCGCTGTCCATTATTCAGAATAGGTTTTGGTCAGGGCCTGCGTAGGTGCTTTATTGTTCAGCGCTGTCCATTATTTAGAACAGGTTTTGGTCAGGGCCTGCGTAGGTGCTGTATTGTACAGCACTGTCCATTATTTAGAACAGGTTTTGGTCAGGGTCTATGCATGTGCAGTATTGTACAGCACTGTCCATTATTTAGAGCAGGTTTTGGTCAGGGCCTGAACAGGTGCTGTATTGTACAGCGCTGTCCATTATTCAGAATAGGTTTTGGTCAGGGTCTGTGCAGGTGCTGTATTGTACAGCTCTGTCCATTATTTAGAACAGGTTTTGGTCAGGGCCTGTGCAGGTGCTGTAGTGTACAGCACTGTCCATTATTTAGAACAGGTTTTGGTCAGGGCCTGTGCAGGTGCTGTATTGTACAGCACTGTCCATTATTTAGAACAGGTTTTGTTAAGGGCCTGTAGTGGTGCTGTGTTGTACAGTCCTGACCATTATTTACAACATGTTTGGTTAGGGCCTGCACAGGTGCTATACAGGTAATGTACATGCCTGACCATTGTTTTAAGAGGCTTTGGTCAAGGCCTCTGCAGGTGCTGTATTGTACAGCGCTGTCCAATATTTAGAACAGGTTTTGGTCAGGGCCTGTGCAGGTGCTGTATTGTACAGCGCTGTCCATTATTTAGAACAGGTTTTGGTCAGGGCCTGTGCAGGTGCTGTATTGTACAGCACTGTCCAATATTTAGAACAGGTTTTGGTCAGGGACTGTGCAGGTGCTGTATTGTACAGCACTGTCCAATATTTAGAACATGTTTGGGTCAGGGCCTGCACAGGTGCTGTATTGTACAGTGCTCTCCAATATTTAGAACAGGTTTTGGTCAGGGCCTGCACAGGTGCTGTATTGTACACCACTGTCCATTATTTAGAACAGGTTTTGGACAGGGTCTGCACAGGTGCTGTATTGTACAGCACTGTCCATTATTTAGAACAGGTTATGGACAGGGCCTCTGCAGGTGCTATATTGTACAGCACTGTCCAATATTTAGAACAGGTTTTGGTCAGGGCCTGCGCAGGTGCTATATTGTACAGTGCTCTCCAATATTTAGAACTGGTTTTGGTCAGGGCCTGCACAGGTGCTGTATTGTACACCACTGTCCATTATTTAGAACAGGTTTTGGACAGGGCCTGCACAGGTGCTGTATTGTACAGCACTGTCCATTATTTAGAACAGGTTATGGACAGGGCCTGTGCAGGTGCTATATTGTACAGCACTGTCCAATATTTAGAACAGGTTTTGGTCAGAGCTCATGCAGGTGCTATATTGTACAGCACTGTCCATTATTTAGAACAGGTTTTGGTCATGGCCTGTGCAGGTGCTGTGTCAGGCCAGCTGTCCTTTGTTTAGAACAGGTTTTGGTCAGGGCCTGCAGAGGTGCTATATTGTACAGCACTGTCCAATATTTAGAACAGGTTTTGGTCAGGGCCTGCACAGGTGCTATATTGTACAGCACTGTCCATTATTTAGAACAGGTTTTGGTCAGGGCCTGGTCAGGTGCTGTACTGTACAACGCTGTCCATTGTTTAGAACAGGTTTGGGTCAGGGCCAGTGCAGGTGTTATATTGTACAGCACTCTCTAATATTTAGAACAGGTTTTGGTCAGGGTCTGCACAGGTGCTGTATTGTACAGCGTGGTCCATTATTTAGAACAGATTTTGGTCAGGGCCTGTGCAGGTGCTGTATTATACAGCACTGTCCATTATTTAGAACAGATTTTGGTCAGGGCCTGTGCAGGTGCTGTATTGTACACCACTGTCCATTATTTAGAACCGGTTTGGTCAGGGTCTGTGCAGGTGCTGTATTGTACAGCGCTGTCCATTATTTAGAACAGATTTTGGTCAGGGCCTGTGCAGGTGCTGTATTGTACAGCACTGTCCATTATTTAGAACAGGTTTTGGTAAGGTCTATGCAGGTGCTGTATTGTACACCACTGTCCATTATTTAGAACAGGTATTGGTCAGGGCCTGTGCAGGTGCTGTATTGTACTCCACTGTCCATTATTTAGAACAGGTATTGGTCAGGGCCTGTGCAGGTGCTGTATTGTGCAGCGTGGTCCATTATTTAGAACAGGTTTGGGTCAGGGCCAGTGCAGGTGCTGTATTGTACAGCGCTGTCCATTATTCAGAATAGGTTTTGGTCTGTGCCTGCGTAGGTGCTGTATTGTACAGCGCTGTCCATTAGTTAGAACAGGTAATGGTCAGGGCCTGTGCTGGTGCTGTATTGTACACCACTGTCCATTATTTAGAGCAAGTATTGGTCAGCGCCTGTGCAGGTGCTGTATTGTACAGCGTTGTCCATTATTTAGAACAGGTTCGGGTCAGGGCCAGTGCAGGTGCTGTATTGTACAGCGCTGTCCATTATTCAGAATAGGTTTTGGTCAGGGCCTGCGTAGGTGCTTTTATTGTTCAGCCTGTCCATTATTTAGAACAGGTTTTGGTCAGGGCCTGCGTAGGTGCTGTATTGTACAGCACTGTCCATTATTTAGAACAGGTTTTGGTCAGGGTCTATGCATGTGCAGTATTGTACAGCACTGTCCATTATTTAGAGCAGGTTTTGGTCAGGGCCTGAACAGGTGCTGTATTGTACAGCGCTGTCCATTATTCAGAATAGGTTTTGGTCAGGGTCTGTGCAGGTGCTGTATTGTACAGCTCTGTCCATTATTTAGAACAGGTTTTGGTCAGGGCCTGTGCAGGTGCTGTATTGTGCAGCACTGTCCATTATTTAGAACAGGTTTTGGTCAGGGCCTGTGCAGGTGCTGTATTGTACAGCACTGTCCATTATTTAGAACAGGTTTTGTAAAGGGCCTGTAGTGGTGCTGTGTTGAACAGTCCTGACCATTATTTACAACATGTTTGGTTAGGGCATGCACAGGTGCTATACAGGTAATGTACATGCCTGACCATTGTTTTTAAGAGGCTTTGGTCAAGGCCTCTGCAGGTGCTGTATTGTACATCGCTGTCCAATATTTAGAACAGGTTTTGGTCAGGGCCTGTGCAGGTGCTGTATTGTAGAGCGCTGTCCATTATTTAGAACAGGTTTTGTCAGGGCCTGTGCAGGTGCTGTATTGTACAGCACTGTCCAATATTTAGAACAGGTTTTGGTAAGGGACTGTGCAGGTGCTGTATTGTACAGCACTGTCCAATATTTAGAACATGTTTGGGTCAGGGCCTGCACAAGTGCTGTATTGTACAGCACTGTCCAATATTTAGAACAGGTTTTGGTCAGGGCCTGTGCAGGTGCTGTATTGTACAGCACTGTCCATTATTTAGAAGAGGATTGGGTCAGGGCCAGTGCAGGTGCTATATTGTACAGCGCTGTCCATTATTCAGAATAGGTTTTGGTCAGGGCCTGCGTAGGTGCTGTATTGTACAGCGCTGTCCATTATTTAGAACAGGTATTGGTCAGGGCCTGTGCAGGTGTTGTATTGTACACCACTGTCCATTATTTAGAACAGGTATTGGTCATGGCCTATGCAGGTGCTGTATTGTACAGCGTGGTCCATTATTTAGAACAGGTTTGGGTCAGCACCAGTGCAGGTGCTGTATTGTACTCGCTGTCCATTATTCAGAATAGGTTTTGGTCAGGGCCTGCGTAGGTGCTGTATTGTACAGCGCTGTCCATTATTTAGAACAGGTTTTGGTCAGGGCCTGCGTTGGTGCTGTATTGTACAGTGCTGTCCATGACTTAGAACAGGTTTTGGTGAGGGCCTGAGCAGGTGCTGTATTTTACAGCGTGGTCCATTATTTAGAACAGGTTTTGGTCAGGGTCTATGCAGGTGCTGTATTGTACAGCACTGTCCTTTATTTAGAGCAGGTTTTGGTCAGGGCCTGAACAGGTGCTGAATTGTACAGTGCTGTCCATTATTCAGAATAGGTTTTGGTCAAGTCCTCTGCAGGTGCTGTATTGCTGACAGCTGTCTTCCAATATTTAGAACAGGTTTTGGTCTGGGCCTGTGTAGGTACTGTTTTGTACCAGCGCTGTCCATTATTTAGAACAGGGTTTGGTCAGGGCCTGTGCAAGTGCTGTATTGTACAGCACTGTCCAATATTTAGAAAAGGTTTTGGTCAGGGCCTGCGCAGGTGCTATATTGTACAGTGCTCTCCAATATTTAGAACAGGTTTTGGACAGGGTCTGCACAGGTGCTGTATGTACACCACTGTCCATTATTTAGAACAGGTTTTGGACAGGGTCTGCACAGGTGCTGTATTGTACAGCACTGTCCATTATTTAGAACAGGTTATGGACAGGGCCTGTGCAGGTGCTATATTGTACAGCACTGTCCAATATTTAGAACAGGTTTTGGTCAGGGCCTGCGCAGGTGCTATATTGTCCAGCACTGTCCATTATTTAGAACAGGTTTTGGTGATGGCCTGCACAGGTGCTGTATTGTACAGCGCTGTCCTTTGTTTAGAACAGGTTTTGGTCAGGGCCTGCTCAGGTGCTATATTGTACAGCACTGTCCAATATTTAGAACAGATTTTGGTCAGGGACTGTGCAGGTGCTGTATTGTACACCACTGTCCATTATTTAGAACCGGTTTTGGTCAGAGCCTGTGCAGGTGCTGTATTGTACAACGCTGTCCATTATTTAGAACAGATTTTGGTCAGGGCCTGTGCAGGTGCTGTATTGTACACCACTGTCCATTATTTAGAACTGGTTTTGGTCAGGGTCTATGCAGGTGCTGTATTGTACAGCGCTGTCCATTATTTAGAACAGATTTTGGTCAGGGCCTATGCAGGTGCTGTATTGTACACCACTGTCCATTATTTAGAACAGGTATTGGTCAGGGCCTGTGCAGGTGCTGTATTGTACAGCGTGGTCCATTATTTAGAACTGGTTTTGGTCAGGGCCAGTGCAGGTGCTGTATTGTCCAGCGCTGTCCATTATTCAGAATAGGTTTTGGTCAGGGCCTGTGCAGGTGCTGTATTGTACACCACTGTCCAATATTTAGAACAGATTTGGGTCAGGGCCTGTGCAGGTGCTGTATTGTACACCATTGTCCATTATTTAGAACAGGTTTTGGTCAGGGCCTGTGCAGGTGCTGTATTGTACAGCGTGGTCCATTATTTAGAACAGGTTTGGGTCAGCACCAGAGCAGGTGCTGTATTGGCCTGGCCTTTGTCCATTATTGAGAATAGGTTTGAGTTGAGAGGCCTCGTAGGTGCTGTATTGTACAGGGCTGTCCATTTTAGAACAGGTTTTGGTCAGGGCCTCATGAGGTGCTGTATTGGACAGCGCTGTCCATTATTTAGAACGGGTTTGGTGAGGGCCTGAGCAGGTGCTCTATTGTACAGCGTGGTCCATTATTTAGAACAGGTTTAGGTCAGGGTCTATGCAGGTGCTGTATTGTACAGCACTGTCCTTTATTTAGAGCAGGTTTTGGTCAGGGCCTGAACAGGTGCTGTATTGCACAGCGCTGTCCATTATTCAGAATAGGTTTTGTTAAAGTCCTCTGCAGGTGCTGTATTGTACAGCGCTGTCAGATATTTAGAACAGGTTTTGGTCATGGCCTGTGTAGGTGCTGTTTAGTACAGCGCTGTCCATTATTTAGAACAGGTTTTGGTCAGGGCCTGTGCAAGTGCTGTATTGTACAGCACTGTCCAATATTTAGAAATGGTTTTGGTCAGAGCCTGCGCAGGTGCTATATTGTACAGTGCTCTCCAATATTTAGAACAGGTTTTGGTCAGGGCCTGCACAGGTGCTGTATTGTACACCACTGTCCATTATTTAGAACAGGTTTTGGACAGGGTCTGCACAGGTGCTGTATTGCACAGCACTGTCCATTATTTAGAACAGGTTATGGACAGGGCCTGTGCAGGTGCTATATTGTACAGCACTGTCCAATATTTAGAACAGGTTTTGGTCAGGGCCTGCGCAGGTGCTATATTGTCCAGCACTGTTCATTATTTAGAACAGGTTTTGGTGATGGCCTGCGCAGGTGCTGTATTGTACAGCGCTGTCCTTTGTTTAGAACAGGTTTTGGTCAGGGCCTGCTCAGGTGCTATATTGTACAGCACTGTCCAATATTTAGAACAGATTTTGGTCAGGGACTGTGCAGGTGCTGTATTGTACACCACTGTCCATTATTTAGAACCGGTTTTGGTCAGGGCCTGTGCAGGTGCTGTATTGTTCAGCGCTATCCATTATTTAGAACAGTTTTTTTTCAGGGCCTGGTCAGGTGCTGTATTGTACAACACTGTCCATTATTTAGGACAGGTTTTGGTCATGGCCTGCGCAGGTACTATATTGTACAGTGCTCTCCAATATTTAGAACAGGTTTTGGTCAGGGCCTGCACAGGTGCTGTATTGTACAGCACTGTCCATTATTTAGAACAGGTTATGGTCAGGGACTGCACAGGTGCTGTATTGTACAGCACTGTCCATTATTTAGAACAGGTTTTGGTCAGGGCCTGCGCAGGTGCTATATTGTACAGCACTGTCCAATATTTGGAACAGGTTTTGGTCAGGGCATGCACAGGTGCTGTATTGTACAGCACTGTCCATTATTTAGAACAGGTTTTGGACAGCTCCTGCACAGGTGCTGCATTGTACAGCACTGTCCATTATTTAGAACAGGTTATGGTCAGGGCCTGTGCAGGTGCAATTGTACAGCACTGTCCAATATTTAGAACAGGTTTTGGTCAGGGCCTGCACAGGTGCTGTATTGTACAGCGCTGTCCATTATTTAGAACAGGTTATGGTCAGGGCCTGTGCAGGTGCTGTATTGTACAGCACTGTCCAATATTTAGAACAGGTTTTGGTCAGGGCCTCTAGGTGCTATTTTTACAGCACTGTCCAATATTTAGAACAAGTTTTGGTCATGGCCTGCACAGGTGCTGTATTGTACAACACTGTCCATTATTTAGAACAGGTTTTGGTCAGGGCCTGCGCAGGTGCTATATTGTACAGTGCTCTCCAATATTTAGAACTGGTTTTGGTCAGGGCCTGCACAGGTGCTGTATTGTACACCACTGTCCATTATTTAGAACAGGTTTTGGACAGGGCCTACACAGGTGCTGTATTGTACAGCACTGTCCATTATTTAGAACAGGTTATGGACAGGGCCAGCAGGTGCTATATTGTACAGCACTGTCCAATATTTAGAACAGGTTTTGGTCAGAGCTCATGCAGGTGCTATATTGTACAGCATCTGTCCATTATTTAGAACAGGTTTTGGTCATGGCCTGCGCAGGTGCTGTATTGTACAGCGCTGTCCTTTGTTTAGAACAGGTTTTGGTCAGGGCCTGCGCAGGTGCTATATTGTACAGCACTGTCCAATATTTAGAACAGGTTTTGGTCAGGGCCTGCACAGGTGCTGTATTGTACAGCGCTGTCCATTATTTAGAACAGGTTATGGTCAGGGCCTGTGCAGGTGCTATTTTGTACAGCACTGTCCAATATTTAGAACAGGTTTTGGTCAGGGCCTGCGCAGGTGCTATATTGTACAGCACTGTCCATTATTTAGAACAGGTTTTGGTCAGGGCCTGGTCAGGTGCTGTACTGTACAACGCTGTCCATTGTTTAGAACAGGTTTGGGTCAGGGCCAGTGCAGGTGCTATATTGTACAGCACTCTCTAATATTTAGAACAGGTTTTCGTCAGGGCCTGCACAGGTGCTGTATTGTACAGCGTGGTCCATTATTTAGAACAGATTTTGGTCAGGGCCTGTGCAGGTGCTGTATTATACAGCGCTGTCCATTATTTAGAACAGATTTTGGTCAGGGCCTGTGCAGGTGCTGTATTGTACACCACTGTCCATTATTTAGAACCGGTTTTGGTCAGGGTCTGTGCAGGTGCTGTATTGTACAGCGCTGTCCATTATTTAGAACAGATTTTGGTCAGGGCCTGTGCAGGTGCTGTATTGTACAGCACTGTCCATTATTTAGAACAGGTTTTGGTAAGGGTCTATGCAGGTGCTGTATTGTACAGTGCTGTCCATTATTTAGAACAGATTTTGGTCAGGGCCTATGCAGGTGCTGTATTGTACACCACTGTCCATTATTTAGAATAGGTATTGGTCAGGGCCTGTGCAGGTGCTGTATTGTACACCACTGTCCATTATTTAGAACAGGTATTGGTCAGGGCCTGTGCAGGTGCTGTATTGTACAGCGTGGTCCATTATTTAGAACAGGTTTGGGTCAGGGCCAGTGCAGGTGCTGTATTGTACAGAGCTGTCCATTATTCAGAATAGGTTTTGGTCAGGGCCTGCGTAGGTGCTTTATTGTTCAGCGCTGTCCATTATTTAGAACAGGTTTTGGTCAGGGCCTGATGAGGTGCTGTATTGTACAGCACTGTCCATTATTTAGAACAGGTTTTGGTCAGGGTCTATGCATGTGCAGTATTGTACAGCACTGTCCATTATTTAGAGCAGGTTTTGGTCAGGGCCTGAACAGGTGCTGTATTGTACAGCGCTGTCCATTATTCAGAATAGGTTTTGGTCAGGGTCTGTGCAGGTGCTGTATTGTACAGCTCTGTCCATTATTTAGAACAGGTTTTGGTCAGGGCCTGTGCAGGTGCTGTATTGTACAGCACTGTCCATTATTTAGAACAGGTTTTGGTCAGGGCCTGTGCAGGTGCTGTATTGTACAGCACTGTCCATTATTTAGAACAGGTTTTGTTAAGGGCCTGTAGTGGTGCTGTGTTGTACAGTCCTGACCATTATTTACGACATGTTTGGTTGGGGCCTGCACAGGTGCTATACAGGTAATGTACATGCCTGACCATTGTTTTAAGAGGCTTTGGTCAAGGCCTCTGCAGGTGCTGTATTGTACAGCCGTGTCCAATATTTAGAAACAGGTTTGGTCAGGGCCTGTGCAGTTGCTGTATTGTACAGCGCTGTCCATTATTTAGAACAGGTTTTGGTCAGGGCCTGTGCAGGTGCTGTATTGTACAGCACTGTCCAATATTTAGAACAGGTTTTGGTCAGGGCCTGTGCAGGTGCTGTATTGTACAGCACTGTCCATTATTTAGAAGAGTATTGGTCAGGGCCAGTGCAGGTGCTATATTGTACAGCGCTGTCCATTATTCAGAATAGGTTTTGGTCAGGGCCTGCGTAGGTGCTGTATTGTACGGCGCTGTCCATTATTTAGAACAGGTATTGGTCAGGGCCTGTGCAGGTGTTGTATTGTACACCACTGTCCATTATTTAGAACAGGTATTGGTCATGGCCTATGCAGGTGCTGTATTGTACAGCGTGGTCCATTATTTAGAACGGGTTTGGGTCAGCACCAGTGCAGGTGCTGTATTGTACTGCGCTGTCCATTATTCAGAATAGGTTTTGGTCAGGGCCTGCGTAGGTGCTGTATTGTACAGCGCTGTCCATTATTTAGAACAGGTTTTGGTCAGGGCCTGCGTTGGTGCTGTATTGTACAGTGCTGTCCATGACTTAGAACAGGTTTTGGTGAGGGCCTGAGCAGGTGCTGTATTTTACAGCGTGGTCCATTATTTAGAACAGGTTTTGGTCAGGGTCTATGCAGGTGCTGTATTGTACAGCACTGTCCTTTATTTAGAGCAGGTTTTGGTCAGGGCCTGAACAGGTGCTGAATTGTACAGTGCTGTCCATTATTCAGAATAGGTTTTGGTCAAGTCCTCTGCAGGTGCTGTATTGTACAGCGCTGTCCAATATTTAGAACAGGTTTTGGTCTGGGCCTGTGTAGGTACTGTTTTGTACAGCGCTGTCCATTATTTAGAACAGGTTTTGGTCAGGGCCTGTGCAAGTGCTGTATTGTACAGCACTGTCCAATATTTAGAAAAGGTTTTGGTCAGGGCCTGCGCAGCTGCTATATTGTACAGTGCTCTCCAATATTTAGAACAGGTTTTGGTCAGGGCCTGCACAGGTGCTGTATTGTACACCACTGTCCATTATTTAGAACTGGTTTTGGACAGGGTCTGCACAGGTGCTGTATTGTACAGCACTGTCCATTATTTAGAACAGGTTATGGACAGGGCCTGTGCAGGTGCTATATTGTACAGCACTGTCCAATATTTAGAACAGGTTTTGGTCAGGGCCTGCGCAGGTGCTATATTGTCCAGCACTGTCCATTATTTAGAACAGGTTTTGGTGATGGCCTGCACAGGTGCTGTATTGTACAGCGCTGTCCTTTGTTTAGAACAGGTTTTGGTCAGGGCCTGCTGCAGGTGCTATATTGTACAGCACTGTCCAATATTTAGAACAGATTTTGGTCAGGGACTGTGCAGGTGCTGTATTGTACACCACTGTCCATTATTTAGAACCGGTTTTGGTCAGAGCCTGTGCAGGTGCTGTATTGTACAACGCTGTCCATTATTTAGAACAGATTTTGGTCAGGCCTGTGCAGGTGCTGTATTGTACACCACTGTCCATTATTTAGAACTGGTTTTGGTCAGGGTCTATGAAGGTGCTGTATTGTACAGCGCTGTCCATTATTTAGAACAGATTTTGGTCAGGGCCTATGCAGTTGCTGTATTGTACACCACTTTCCATTATTTAGAACAGGTATTGGTCAGGGCCTGTGCAGGTGCTGTATTGTACAGCGTGGTCCATTATTTAGAACTGGTTTTGGTCAGGGCCAGTGCAGGTGCTGTATTGTACAGCGCTGTCCATCATTCAGAATAGGTTTTGGTCAGGGCCTGTGCAGGTGCTGTTTTGTACACCACTGTCCAATATTTAGATCAGATTTGGGTCAGGGCCTGTGCAGGTGCTGTATTGTACACCTCTGTCCATTATTTAGAACAGGTATTGGTCATGGCCTATGCAGGTGCTGTATTGTACAGTGTGGTCCATTATTTAGAACAGGTTTGGGTCAGCACCAGAGCAGGTGCTGTATTGTACAGCGCTGTCCATTATTCAGAATAGGTTTTGGTCAGGGCCTGCGTAGGTGCTGTATTGTACAGGGCTGTCCATTTTTAGAACAGGTTTTGGTCAGGGCCTGCGTAGGTGCTGTATTGTACAGCGTTGTCCATTATTTAGAACAGGTTTTGGTGAGGGCCTGAGCAGGTGCTCTATTGTACAGCGTGGTCCATTATTTAGAACAGGTTTAGGTCAGGGTCTATGCAGGTGCTGTATTGTACAGCACTGTCCTTTATTTAGAGCAGGTTTTGGTCAGGGCCTGAACAGGTGCTGTATTGCACAGCGCTGTCCATTATTCAGAATAGGTTTTGTTAAAGTCCTCTGCAGGTGCTGTATTGTAGAGCGCTGTCAGATATTTAGAACAGGTTTTGGTCATGGCCTGTGTAGGTGCTGTTTAGTACAGCGCTGTCCATTATTTAGAACAGGTTTTGGTCAGGGCCTGTGCAAGTGCTGTATTGTACAGCACTGTCCAATATTTAGAAATGGTTTTGGTCAGAGCCTGCGCAGGTGCTATATTGTACAGTGCTCTCCAATATTTAGAACAGGTTTTGGTCAGGGCCTGCACAGGTGCTGTATTGTACACCACTGTCCATTATTTAGAACAGGTTTTGGACAGGGTCTGCACAGGTGCTGTATTGCACAGCACTGTCCATTATTTAGAACAGGTTATGGACAGGGCCTGTGTGTAGGTGCTATATTGTACAGCACTGTCCAATATTTAGAACAGGTTTTGGTCAGGGCTCGTGAGTGCTATATTGTCCAGCACTGTTCATTATTTAGAACAGGTTTTGGTGATGGCCTGCGCAGGTGCTGTATTGTGGCCAGCTGTCCTTTGTTTAGAACAGGTTTTATTGGGCCTGCTCAGGTGCTATATTGTACAGCACTGTCCAATATTTAGAACAGATTTTGGTCAGGGGACTGTGCAGGTGCTGTATTGTACACCACTGTCCATTATTTAGAACCGGTTTTGGTCAGGGCCTGTGCAGGTGCTGTATTGTTCAGCGCTATCCATTATTTAGAACAGTTTTTTTTCAGGGCCTGGTCAGGTGCTGTATTGTACAACACTGTCCATTATTTAGGACAGGTTTTGGTCATAGCCTCTTGGAGTACTATATTGTACAAGTGCTCTCCAATATTTAGAACAGGTTTTGGTCAGGGCCTGCACAGGTGCTGTATTGCGTTGCAGCACTGTCCATTATTTAGAACAGGTTATGGTTAGGGACTGCACAGGTGTTGTATTGTACAGCACCGTCCATTATTTAGAACAGGTTTTGGTCAGGGCTGCGCAGGTGCTATATTGCACAGCACTGTCCAATATTTGGAACAGGTTTTGGTCAGGGGCATGCACAGGTGCCTGTTGCCAACAGCACTGTCCATTATTTAGAACAGGTTTTGACAGCTCCTGCACAGGTGCTGCATTGTACAGCACTGTCCATTATTTAGAACAGGTTATGGTCAGGGCTCAGCAGGTGCACATTGTACAGCACTGTCCAATATTTAGAACAGGTTTGGTCAGGGTCTTGCACAAGTGCTGTCGCTGGCAGCTCTCCATTATTCTGCGAACAGGTTATGGTCTGGGCTCTGGCAGGTGCTATATATTGTACAGCACTCGTCCAATATTTAGAAACAGGTTTTTGGTCAGGGCTCTTGAGGTGCTATTTTTTACAGCACTGTTCAATATTTAGAACAAGTTTTGGTCATGGCCTGCACAGGTGCTGTATTGTACAACACTGTCCATTATTTAGAACAGGTTTTATTGTCGGGGCTCTGCTGAGTGCTATATGACAGTGCTCTCCAATATTTAGAACTGGTTTTGGTCAGGGCCTGCACTGGGTGCTGTATTGTACACCACTGTCCATTATTTAGAACAGGTTTTGGACAGGGCCTACACAGGTGCTTGTGTACAGCACTGTCCATAATTAGAACGGAGTTTATGGACGGGGCCTGTTACAGGTGCTATGTGTACAGCACTGTCCAATATTTTAGAACAGGTTTTGGTCAGGAAGTTCTTGCATTTCCATCTATTGTACAGCACTGTCCATTATTTAGAACAGGTTTTGGTCATGGCTCGCGAGGTGCTGTATTGTACAAGCTGTCCTTCTGTTTGAGAACAGGTTTTGGTGAGGGCCCTGTGCGGAATGCTGTAATGTACTAGCGCTGTCCATTATTTAGAACAGTGTTATGGTCAGGCCTGTGCAGGTGCTATTTTGTACAGCACTGTCCAATATTTAGAACAGGTTTATTAGGCCCGTTGCAGGTGCTATATTATTGTACAGCACTGTCCATTATTTAGAACAGGTTTTGGTCAGGGGCTGGTCAGGTGTTGTACTGTACAACGCTGTCCATTGTTTAGAACAGGTTTGGGTCCGGGCCAGTGCAGGTGCTATATTGTACAGCACTCTAATATTTAGAACAGGTTCGTCAGGGCCTCGCACAGGTGCTGTATTGTACAGCGTGGTCCATATTATTTAGAACAGATTTTGGTCAGGGGCCTGTGCAGGTGCTGTATTATACAGCGCCTGCTAACCATTATTTAGAACAGATTTTGGTCAGGCCTGTGTGCAGGTGCTAGCATTGTACACCACTGTCCATTATTTAGAACGGTTTGGTCAGGGTCTGTGCAGGTGCTGTATTGTACAGCGCCTGTCCATTATTTAGAACAGGTTTTGGTAAGGGTCTATGCAGGTGCTGTATTGCTAGCAGTGCTGTCCATTATTTAGAACAGATTTTGGTCAGGGCCTATGCAGGTGCTGTATTGTACACTACTGTCCATTATTTAGAATAGAGTATTGGATCAGGGCCTGTACTGCAGGTGCTGTATTGTACTCCACTGTCCATTATTTAGAACAGGTATTGGTCAGGGCCTGTGCAGGTGCTGTATTGTGCATGCGTGGTCCATTATTTAGGACAGGTTTGGGTCAGGGCCAGTGCAGGTGCTGTATTGCGCTGCTGTCCATTATTCAGAATAGGTTTTGGTCCAGGGGCCTGCGTGGGTGCTTTATTGTTCAAGCGCTGTCCATTATTTAGAACAGGTTTTGGTCAGGGGCTCGTGAGGTGCTTTTATTGTTCAGCACTGTCCATTATTTAGAAACAGGTTTTGGTCAGGGTCTTGCATGTGCAGTATTGTACAGCACTGTCCATTATTTAGAGCAGGTTTTTTGGTCAGGGCCTGAACAGGTGCTATGTGTGCAATGGCGCTGTCCATTATTCAGAATAGGTTTTGGTCAGGGGTCGTGCAGGTGCTGTATTGTACAGCTCTGTCCATTATTT
Organism: Neoceratodus forsteri; assembly: GCA_016271365.2. Taxonomy (NCBI): domain Eukaryota; kingdom Metazoa; phylum Chordata; order Ceratodontiformes; family Ceratodontidae; genus Neoceratodus; species Neoceratodus forsteri. The sequence goes on from CM028134.1 coordinate 40,729,694, forward strand.
AGAACAGGTTTTGGTCAGGGGCCTGTGCAGGTGCTGTATTGTGCAGCACTGTCCATTATTAGAACAGGTTTGGTCCGGGGCCTGTGCAGGTGCTGTATTGTATGCACTGTCCATCCGTATTTGAACTGGTTTTGTTAAGGGCCTGTAGTGGTGCTGTGTTGTACAGTCCTGACCATTATTTACTACATGTTTGGTTGGGGCCTGCACAGGTGCTATACAGGTAATGTACATGCCTGACCATTGTTTTTAAGAGGCTTTGGTCAAGGCCTCTGCAGGTGCTGTGTGTACAGCTGTCCAATGTTAGAACAGGTTTTGGTCTGTGGGCCTGTGCAGTTGCTGTATTGTACAGCGCTGTCCATTATTTAGAACAGGTTTTGGTCAGGGCCTGTGCAGGTGCTGTATTGTACAGCACTGTCCAATATTTAGAACAGGTTTTGGTCAGGGCCTGTGCAGGTGCTGTATTGTACAGCACTGTCCATTATTTAGAAGAGGATTGGGTCAGGGCCAGTGCAGGTGCTATATTGTACAGCGCTGTCCATTATTCAGAATAGGTTTTGGTCAGGGCCTGTGCAGTTGCTGTATTGTACAGCGCTGTCCATTATTTAGAACAGGTTTTGGTCAGGGCCTGTGCAGGTGCTGTATTGTACAGCACTGTCCAATATTTAGAACAGGTTTTGGTCAGGGACTGTGCAGGTGCTGTATTGTACAGCACTGTCCAATATTTAGGAACATGTTTTGGTCAGGGCCTGCACAGGTGCTGTATTGTGTCAACACTGTCCAATATTTGAGCAGAGTTTTGTCCAGGGCCTGTGCAGGTGCTGTGTACAGCACTGTCCAGCTAGAGAGAGTTGGGTCGGGCCAGTGCAGGTGCTATATTGTACAGCGCTGTCCATTATTCAGAATAGGTTTTGGTCAGGGCCTGCGTAGGTGCTGTATTGTACAGCGCTGTCCATTATTTAGAACAGGTATTGGTCTGGGCCTTTGCAGGTGTTGTATTGTACACCACTGTCCATTATTTAGAACAGGTATTGGTCATGGCCTATGCAGGTGCTGTATTATACAGCGTGGTCCATTATTTAGAACAGGTTTGGGTCAGCACCAGTGCAGGTGCTGTATTGCCTATTGTCCCATTATTCAGAATAGGTTTTGGTCGGGGCCTGCGTGGGTGCTGTTGGCCTGGCGCTGTCATTGTTAGAACAGGTTTTGGTCAGGGGCCTGCATTGGTGCTGTATTGTACAGCGCTGTCCATTATTTAGAACAGGTTTTGGTGGGGCCTGAGCAGTTGCTGTATTTACAGGCGTGGTCCATTATTTAGAACAGGTTTTGGTCAGGGTCTATGCAGGTGCTGTTGTACAGCACTGTCCTTTATTTAGAGCAGGTTTTGTCAGGGCCTGAACGGTGCTGTGTTGTGCTGGTGTATCCATTATTCAGAATAGTTTTGGTCAAGTCCTTGGTGGGTGCTGTATGGCTGTACAGCTGTCCCAATATTTAGAACAAGGTTTTGGTCAGGGCCTGTGTGGGTGCTGTTTTTGTACAGCGCTGTCCATTATTTAGAACAGGTTTTGGTCAGGGCCTGTGCAAGTGCTGTGTTGTACAGCACTGTCCAATATTTAGAAAGAGTTTTTGGTCAAGGGCCTTTTGGGTCTTTGTATTGTACAGTGCTCTCCAATATTTAGAACAGGTTTTGGTCTGGCCTGCACAGATTGCTGTATTGTACACCACTGTCCATTATTAGAACAGGTTTGGACAGGGTCTGCTAGGTGCTCTATTATTTTTCCAACTTTTTATGTCGGCTATTTAGAACAGGTTATGGACAGGGCCTGTGGGTGCTATATTGTGCAACACTGTCCAATATTTAGAGCTCAGGTTTTGGTCAGGGCCTCTCTGGAGGTGCTATATTGTACAGTGCTCTCAATATTTAGAACTGGTTTTGGTCAGGGCCTGCACAGGTGCTGTGTGTGCCTGCTCTCCATTATTTAGAACAGGTTTTGGACAGAACAACTTTCCAGGTGCTGTGTGTTAACACAACACTGTCATTATTTAGAACAGGTTATGGACGGGGCTGTGCAGGTGCTATTGTACCTTTTTGTCCAATATTAGAACAGGTTTTGGTCAGAGCTCATGTAGTGCTATATTGTACAGCACTGTCCATTATTTAGAACAGGTTTTGGTCATGGCCTTTTGTAGGTGCTGTATTGTACAGCGCTGTCCTTTGTTTAGAACAGGTTTTGGTCAGGGCCCTTGGGTGCTATATTGTACAGCACTGTCCAATATTTTAGAACAGGTTTTGGTCGATCCTGCTTGGGTTATTTTGTACAGCACTGTCCATTATTTAGAACAGGTTTTGTGGTCAGGGCCTGGTCAGGTGCTGTACTGTCCTGGCAGCTGTCCATTGTTTAGAGCAGGTTTGGGTCAGGCCAGTGGGTGCTATATTGTACAGCACTTTCTAATATTTAGAACAGGTTTTGGTCAGGGTCTGTACAGGTGCTGTATTGTACAGCGTGGTCCATTATTTAGAACAGATTTTGGTCAGGGCCCTGTTCAGGTGTTTGTACACCACTGTCCATTATTTAGAACCGTTTTGTCAGGGCCTGCAGGTGCTGTATTGTACACCACTGTCCATTATTTAGAACCGGTTTTGTTAGGCTGTGCAGGTGCGTATTGTATAGCACTGTCCATTGTGTAGAACTGTTTTGTCAGGGTCATGGTGCTGTATTGTACAGCTGTCTATTTAGAACAGATTTGGTAGGCCTGAGTAGGTGTTGTACACCCACTGTCCATTGTTTAGAACTTGTATTGGTCAGGGCCTGTAAAGGTGATGTATTGTACAGCACTGTCCATTATTTAGCAGGGTTTGGGTAGGGCCAGTGCAGGTGCTATTGTATAGCGCTGTCCATTATTCAGAATAGGTTTTGGTCAGGGCCCGTAGGGTGTTGTATTGTACAGTGCCGCCCATTATTTAACAGGTATTGGTCAGGCCTGCAGGTGTTGTATTACATCACTGTCCATTATTTAGAACAGCTGTTGGTCAGGGTTTATGTTGCATTGTACAGCGTGGTCCATTATTTAGAACAGGTTTGGGTCAGGGTCAGTGCATGCTGTATTGTGCAGCTGTCTATTTTCTAGAAAAGGTTGGTTTGTCATTCGGTGCTGTATTGTACAGCACTGTCCATTATTTAGAACAGGTTTTCGGGCTAGGTCTATGAGCTGTATTGTACAGTACTGTCCTTTTATTTAGAGCACGCTTTGGTCAGGGCCTGAACAGTGCTGTATTGCGGCCAAGCGCTTCGTGTTAATATTCAGAATAGGTTTTGGTCCGGTCTGCAGTGCTGTATTGTACAGCACTGTCCATTATTTTGTCGTCAGGTTTTGGTCAGGGCTCGCGTAGCTCTGTATTGTAGCCTGTCCATTATTTAGAACAGGTTTGGTCAGGGCTGTGCAGGTGCTGTATTGCCACACTGTCCATTATTTAGAACAGGTTTTGGTCAGGCCTGCAGGTGTTGTATTGTACAGCACTGTCCATTGTTTAGAACAGGTTTTGTTAAGGGCTCAGTGGTTGTGTTGTACAGTCCGACCATTATTTACAACATGTTTTGGTTGGGCTCACAGGTGCTACAGGTGGTGTACATGCCGATTATTGCTTAGAAGAGGTTTTGGTCAAGTGCTTCGTAGGTGCTGTATTGTACAGCTTGTCCAATATTTGAACAGGTTTTGGTAGGGTCGGTGTGGTGCTGTATTGTGTTGTCTATTATTTAGAACAGGTTTTGTAGTCTGTGCAGGTGTTGTATTGTAGCACTGTCTATTATTTAGAACAGGTTTTGGTCCGGTCCATGAGGTGCTGGTTGTACAGCACTGTCCAATATTTAGAGCAGGTTTTGTCAGAGCCTGCACAGGTGCTGTATTGCAGCGGTGGTCCATTATCAGGTTTTGGTCAGGTCTATGCAGTTGCATTGTACACACTGTCCATTAGGAACAGTTTTGGTCAGGCCTGCAGGTGCTGTATTGCACACCACTGTCCAATATTTAGAACAGGTATTGGTCAGGCCTGTGCAGGTGCCAGTCTGCACCACTGTCCATATCTGGGACCGTTTGGTCAGGGCCTGCAGGTGCTGTATTGTACAGCCTTCAATATTTAGAACAGGTTTTGTTGGGGCCTGCACAGGTGCTACTGTTACACTGTCCATTATTTAGAACAGGTTTTGACATGGTCTGCATGAAAGCGCATTGTGGCAGCACTGTCCATTATTTAGAACAGGTTATAGTCGGGCCTGTACAGTAAAAGTTATATTGTACAGCACCGTCCAATATTTAGAATAGGTTTTGGTCAGGGCTCATGAGGTTATATTGCACAGTACTGTCCGTTATTTAACAGGTTTGTCAGGCTCTACAGGTGCTATTGTGCAGTTTCGTACATTATTTAAACAGTTATGTCGGGCAAGTGAGGTGCTGTATTGTACAGCACCGTCCATTTAGAACAGGCTTATTTAGCCGCGAGGTGCTATATTGTGCAGTACGTCCATTTTTAACAGGTTTGGTCAGTCTGGTCAGGTGCTGTATTGTTAGCTGCCATTGTTTAGAACAGGTTTTTGTCTGGCCAGTAGGTGCTTATTGTACAGTACCTCTCACATTTAGAACAGGTTTTCGCTGTGTCGTAGAGTGCTGTATTGTACAGCGTGGTCCATTAATTAGAACGGTTTTGGTCAAGATCTATGCAGGTGTTGTACACCACCGCCCATTATTTAGAATAGGTTTGGTCAGGGCTCGTGGTGCTGTATTGTGCACCACTGTCCATTATTTCGAAGGTATTGTTCGGGCCTGTAGGTGCTGTATTGTGCCACCACTGTCCATTATTAGAACCGTTTTGTTAGGGTTTGCAGGTGCTGTATTGTACAGCACTGTCCATTATTTAAATGGGTTTAGTCAGGTCTGCAGGTTGTATTGTACAGCTCTGTCCATTATTTAGAACAGATTTTGGTCAGGCCTGTGCAGGTGCTATTGTACACCACTGTCCATTATTTAGAACAGGTTTTGTTAGGGCGTGCAGGTGCTGTATTGTACACATGTCCATTATTTAGAACCGTTTGGTCAGGCCTGAGCAGGTGCTGTATTGTACACCACTGTCCATTATTTAGAACCGTTTTGTCGGCCTGTGCAGGTGCTGTATTATAGCATCCATTATTTAGAACGGGTTTTGGTCAGGTCTATGCAGGTATTGTACAGCTGTCCATGTTTAGAACAGATTTTGGTCAGGGCTTATGCAGGTGCTGTATTGTACAACACGTCCATTATTTAGAACAGGGTTGGTCAGCCTGTGAGGTGCTGATACACCACTGTCCATTATTGTATAATTGGTCAGGGCCTGTAAAGGTGATGTATTGTACAGTACTGTCCATTATTCAGAAGAGGATTGGGTCAGGCCAGTGCAGTGCATTGTACAGCTGTCCATTATTCAGAATAGGTTTTGTCAGGGTTTGCAGGTGCGTATTGTACACCACTGTCCATTATTAGAAAAGTTATTTGTCAGCCTGTGGGTGCTGGTATTGTACAGCGTGGCCTATTATTTAGAAAAAGTTTTTGGCAGTCAATGGCTGTTGTATTGTACAGCTGTCCATTATTCAAAAAGGTTTTGGTCAGTTTTAGGTGCTGTATTTTCAGCACTGTCCATTATTTAGAACAGGTTTTCACAGGGTTTACAGGTGCTATTGTGCAGCACTGTCCTTTATTTAGAGCAGGTTTTGGTTAGGGCTTGAACAGGTGCTGTAGTACAGCTGTCCATTATTTAGAATAGTGGTCAGGGTTCGTGCAGGTGCTGTATTGTTCAGCACCGTCCATTATTTGAACAGGTTTTGATTAGCCTGCATAGCTTCTGGACTGTACAGCCTGTCCATTATTAGAACAGGTTTGTCAGGGTTTGCAGGTGCTGTATTGTGCTGCATTGTCCATTATTTGTACAGGTTTTGGTCAGGGCTCTGTGTAGGTGCTTGTATTGTACAGCACTGTCCATTATTTAGAACAGGTTTTGTTAAGGGCCTGTGGTGCTGTGTTGTACTGTCCTGACCATTATTTACAACATGTTTGGTAGGGCCTGTTCAGGTGCTACAGGTAGTGTACATGCCGACCATGCTTAGAAGAGGCTGGCCGTGCCTGCAGGTGCTAGTACAGCTGTCCAATATTTAGAACAGGTTTTGGTCAGGCCTGTGCAGGTGTTATATGTGCTGTTGTCCAATATTTAGAATAGGTTTTGGTAGGCTCGTGAGGGTGTTATTTTAACAGCACTGTCCGGTATTTAGAACAGGTTTTTGGTCACACAGGTGCTGTATTGTAAGTGCCGTCCATTATTTGAACAGGTTATGGTCGGGTAAGTGCAGGTGCTACTGTACAGCACTGTCCAGATTGAACAGGTTTGGGTCAGCCAGTGTGTGTTTTAGCACAGCACTCTAATATTTAAACAGGTCAGGGCCTGCAGAGGTGCTGTATTGTGCAGCGTGTCCATTGATTAGAACGTGTTTGTCAAGATCTAGGTGCTGTATTGTACACTGTCCATTATTTTAATAGGTTTTGGTCAGGGCCTGTGGTGCTGTATTGTCCACCTCTGTCCATTATTTCGAACAGCTTGTTCGGCCTGCAGGTGCTGTATTGTACACCACTGTCCATTATTAACCCGGTTTTTGTGGGCCTGTGTAGTGCTGTATTGTACAGCACTGTCCATTATTTAATGGGTTGGCAGGTCTGTGCAGGTGCTGTAGTGGTGCGCTGTCCATTATTTAGAAATTGGTCAGGTCGTGCAGGTGCGTATTGTGCACCATGTCCATTATTTAGAACAAGTTTTGGCTGGGCCTGTGCAGTGCTGTATTGTGCACCACTGTCCATTATTTAGAACCAGTTTTGGTCAGGCTCGTGGTGTTGTATTGTACACCACTGTCCATTATTTGGAACCAGTTTTGTTCGGGCGTGCAGGTGCTGTATATAGCACTGTCCATTATTTAGAACGGTTTGTCAGGGTCTATGCAGTGCTGATTGTACAGCTGTCCATTATTTAGAACAGATTGTCAGGGCTATGCAGGTGCTGTATTGTACATCACTGTCCATTATTAGAACAGGTATTGTTGTGGCCTGCAGGTGCTGTATTGTACACCATCGTCCATTATTTAGAACATGAATTGTCTGTGTCTGTAAGGGATGTATTGTACCACGTCCATTATTCAGAAGAGGATTGGGCCGGGGCCAGTGCAGGTGCTAGCCAGGCACCATCGTCCATTATTTAGAACAGCGCTGGTCAGGGCTCATGCAGGTGCTGCTGTATTGTACAGCGTGGTCCATTATTTAGAAAAGGTTTGGGTCAGGGTCAGTGTATGTGCTGTATTGTACAGCTGTCCATTATTCAAAAAGGTTTTGGTCAGGGTCTGCGTAGGTGCTGTATTGTACAAAAGCACTGTCCATTATTTAGAACAGGTTTTCTCAGTCTATGCAGGTGCTTATTGTACTGCATTGCCTTTATTTAGAGCAGGTTTTGGTCAGGGCTGAACAGGTGCTGTATTGTACAGCGCCTGTCCATTATTCAGAATAGGTTTTGGTTGGGTTCTGGGTGCTGTATGTTGTGCACTGTCCATTATTTAGAACAGGTTTTGGTCAGGGCCTGTAGCTTCTGTACTGTGTAGCTCTGTCCATTATTTAGAACAGGTTTTGGTCAGGCTCATGCAGGTGCTGTATTGTACAGGACTGTCCATTATTTAGAACAGGTTTTGTCAGGGTTTCGTGTAGGTGCTGTATTGTGCAGCACTGTCCATTATTTGTAACAGGTTTTGTTAAGGGCCTGTAGGGTGCTGTGTTAATCCTGACCATTATTTCCAACATGTTTTGTTAGGGCCTGTACAGTGCTACACAGGTAGTGCATGCCTGACTATTGCTTAGAAGGCTTTGTCAAGGCCTCTCAGGTGTTGTATTGCAGCGCCGTCCAATATTTAACAGGTTTTGGTCAGGGTCGTGTAGGTGCTGCATTGTACAGCGCTGTCTTTATTTGTAAATAGGTTTTGGTCAGGCCTGCAGATGCTGTATTGTAAGTACTGTCCTATATTTAGAACAGGTTTTGGTAGGCTCGTGCAGGTTGTATTGTGCTGCACTGTCCATTATTTAGAACAGGTTTTGGTCAGGGCTCTGCAGGTGCTGTATTGCAGTGGTCCATTATTTGAACTGGTTTTGGTAGGGTCTATGCAGGTGCTGTATTGTACACCACTGTCCATTATTAAAACAGGTTTTGGTGTGGCCTTGGGTGCTGTATTGTACATCACCGTCCATTATTTAGAACAAGTATTGATTAGTTTCTGTGTAGGTGTTTCATTGTACAGCACTGTCCATTATTTTAGGTTTTGATCAGGCTCGAGGCTTGGACTGTACAGCTCTGTCCATTATTTAGAACAGGTTTTGTCTTCGTGTAGGAGCTGTATTGTGCTGTACTGTCCTTATTATTTGTGAACAGGTTTTGGTTTGGCCTGTGCAGGTGCTGTATTGTACAGTACTGCCATTATTTAGAACAGGTTTTGTTAAGGGCCTAGTGGTGTTGTGTTGTACAGTCCCTGACCATTATTTATATAACATGTTTTGTTTAGGGCCTGCACAGGTGCTACACAGGTAGTGTACATACCTGACCATTGCTTAGAAGAGGCTTTGGTCAAGGCCTTCTGCAGGTGCTGTATTGTACAGTGATGTCCAATATTTAGAACAGGTTTTGGTGTCAGGGCCTGTGTAGGTGCTGTATTGTACAGCTCGTCTGATTATTTAGAACAGGTTTTGGTCAGGGCCTGTGCAGGTGCTGTATTGTACAGCACTGTCCAATATTTAGAACAGGTTTTGGTCAGGGCTTGTGCAGGTGCTGTATTGTACAGCACTGTCCATTATTTAGAACAGGTTTTGGTCAGGGTTTCTGCAGGTGCTGTATTGTGGACAGTGGTCCATTATTTAGAACGGGTTTTGGTCAGGGTCTATGCAGGTGCTGTATTGTACCCCACTGTCCATTATTTAGAACAGGCTTTTGGTCAGGGCCTGTGCAGTATGTTGTATTATACACCACTGTCTAATTATTTAGGAACAGGTATTGATCAGGGCTCGTGCAGGTGCTGTATTGGTACACCACTGTCCATTATTTAGATCCGGTTTTGGTCAGGGCTCTGTGCAGGTGCTGTATTGTACAGCGCTGTCCATTATTTAGAACGGGTTTTGGCTCAAGGTCTATGCAGGTGCTGTATTGTACAGCGCTGTCCATTATTTAGAACAGATTTTGGTCAGGGCCTGTGCAGGTGCTGTATAGTTCACCACTGTCCATTATTTAGAACCGGTTTTGTCTAGGGCCTGTGCAGGTGCTGTATTGTACAGCACTGTCCATTATTTAGAATGGTTTTGGTCAGGGTCTGCAGGTGCTGTATTGTACTGCGCCTGTCCAGTATTTAGAACAGATTTTGGTCAGGGCCTGTGCAGGTGCTGTATTGTACACCACTGTCCATTATTTAGAACAGGTTTTGGTCACGGCCTGCGCTGGTGCTGTATTGTACACCACTGTCCATTATTTAGAACCGGTTTTTGGTCAGGGCCTTTAGGTGCTGTTTTGTACACCACTGTCCATTATTTAGAACCGGTTTTGGTCAGGGCCTGTGCAGGTGCTGTATTGTATAGCACTGTCCATTATTTAGAACGGGTTTTGGTCAGGGTCTATACAGGTGCTGTATTGTACAGCGCCGTCCATTATTTAGAACAGATTCGGTCAGGGCCTGCAGGTTCTGTATTGTACACCACTGTCCATTATTTAGAACAGGTATTGGTCAGGGCCTGTGCAGGTGCTGTATTGTACACCTGTCCATTATTTAGAATCTTGTATTGGTCAGGGCTGTAAAGGTGATGTATAGTACAGCACTGTCCATTATTTAGAAGAGGATTGGGTCAGGGCCAGTACAAGTGCTATATTGTACAGCGGTCCATTATTCAGAATAGGTTTTGGTCAGGGCCTGCGTGAGGTGCTGTATTGTACAGCTGTCCATTATTTAGAACAGGTATTGGTCAGGGCTTGTGCAGGTGCTGTATTGTACACCACTGTCCATTATTTAGAACAGCTATTGGTCAGGGCTCTATGCAGGTGCTGTATTGTACAGCGTGGTCCATTATTTAGAACAGGTTTGGGTCAAGGTCAGTGCATGTGCTGTATTGTACAACGCTGTCCATTATTCAGAAAGGTTTTTGTCCGGGGTTCGTGAGGTGCTGTATTGTACAGCACTGTCCATTATTTAGAACAGGTTTCGCCAGGGCTCCTGCAGGTGCCATATAGTACACCACTGTCCATTATTTAGAAGAGGTATTGGTCAGGGCCTGTGCAGGTGCTGTATTGTACAGCGTGTCCTTTATTTAGAACAGGTTTGGGTCAGGGCTAGTGCAGGTGCTGTATTGTACAGCGCTGTCCATTATTCAGAATAGGTTTTGGTCAGGGCCAGTGAGGGGCTGTATTGTACAGCACTGTCCATTATTTAGAACAGGTTTTGGTCAGGGCCTTGCATGGGTGCTGTATTGTACAGCTGCCTATTATTTAGAACAGGTTTTGGTCAGGGCTCGAGCAGGTGCTGTATTGTACAGCGTGGTCCATTATTTAGAACTAGTTTTTCCTTGTGGGTCTATGCAGGTGTTGTATTGTACAGCACTGTCCATTATTTAGAGCAGGTTTTGGTCAGGGCCTAACAGGTGCTGTATGCTGTACAGCTGTTCATTATTCTGAATAGCTTTTGGTCACGGTCTGTGCAGGTGCTGTTTTGTATAGCACTGTCCATTATTTAGAACAGGTTTTGTTCATGGCCTGTAGTGGTGCTGTGTTGTACAGTCCTGACCATTATTTACAACATGTTTTGGTAGGGCCTGCACAGGTGTTATACAGGTAATGTACATGCCTGACCATTGCTTAGAAGAGGCTTTGGTCAAGGCCTGCAGGTGCTGTATTGTATACGCTGTCCAATATTTAGAACAGATTTTGGTCAGGTCCTGTGTAGGTGCTGTATTGTACGCGCTGTCCATTATTTAGAACAGGTTTTGGTAAGGGCCTGTTCAGCTGCTGTATTGTACTGCACTGTCCTATATTTAGAACAGGTTTTGGTCAGGGCTCATGAGGTGCTGTATTGTACAGCACTGTCCATTATTTAGAACAGGTTTTGGTCAGGGGTTCTGCAGGTGCTGCATTGTACAGCACTGTCCAATATTTAGAACATGTTTGGCCGGTCGTCCCAGACAGGTGCTGCATTGTACAGCACTGTCCAATATTTAGGAACAGGTTTTGGTCATCAGGGCTCGTAGGTGCTGTATTGTACAGCACTGTCCATTATTTAGAACAGGTTTTGGTCAGGGCCTGTGCAGGTGCTGTATTGCATAGCCTCGTCCAATATTTAGAACATGTTTTGGTCAGGCCTGCACTGGTGCTGTATTGTGTTGTGCGCTGTCCACTGTCCAGAATAGGTTTTGGTCAGGGTTCTGTGCAGGTGCTGTATTGTACAGCACTGTCCATTATTTAGAACAGGTTTTGGTCAGGGCCTGCGCAGGTTTGTATTGTACAGCTCTGTCCATTATTTAGAACAGGTTTTGTCAGGCTCGTGCAGGTGCTGTATGTACAGCACTGTCCATTATTTAGAACAGGTTTTGGTCATGGCTCGTGCAGGTGCTGCTGTATTGTACAGCACTGTCCATTATTTAGAACAGGTTTTGTTAAGGGCCCTGTAGTGGTGCTCTGCTGTTCAGTCCTGACCATTATTTACAACATGTTTTGGTTAGGGCCTGAACAGGTGCTATACAGGTAATGTACATGCCTGACCATTGCTTAGAAGAGGCTTTGGTCAATGCCTCTGCAGGTGCTGTATTGTAAGGTGCTGTCCAATATTTAGAACAGGTTTTGGTCAGGGCCTGGATAGCTTATTGCAGCTGTCCATTATTTAGAACAGGTTTTATCAGGGGCCTGTGCAGGTGTTGTATGTACAAGGCTGTCCATTATTTAGAACAGGTTTTGGTCAGGGTTATGTGCTGGTGCTATATTGTACAGCACTGTCCATTATTTAGAACAGGTTTTGGTCAGGGTCTGTGCAGGTGCTGTATTGTACAGCGCTTGTCCATTATTTAGAACAGGTTTTGGTCATGGCTCTGTAGGTGTTGCATTGTACAACGCTGTCCATTATTTAGAACAGGTTTTGGTCAGGCCTATGCTGGTGATATATTGTACAGCACTGTCCATTATTTAGAACAGATTTTGGTAAGGGCTCGTGCAGGTGCTGTATTGTACAGCGTGGTCCATTATTTAGAACAGGTTTTGGTCAGGGCCTGCAGGTGCTGTATTAGCCAGCGTGGTCCATTATTTAGATCAGGTTTTGGTCTGGGCCTGTGCTTGTGCTATATTGTACTACACTGTCCATTATTTAGAATAGGTTTTGGTCTGGGCCTGTGCTGGTGCTATATTGTACAGCACTGTCCATTATTTGTCAGGTTTTGGTCAGGGTTCGTAGGGTGCTGTATTGTACAGCCTCTGTCCATTATTTAGAACAGGTTTTGGTGGGGCTCATGAGGTGCTGTATTGTACAGCTCTGTCCGTTATTTAGAATAGGTTTTGGTCAGGGTCTTCGCGAGGTGCTGTATTGTACAGCACTGTCTATTATTTAGAACAGGTTTTGGTCAAGGTTCGTGCAGGTGCTGTATTGTACAGCACTGTCCATTATTTAGAACAGGTTTTGGTAAGGGCCTGTACAGGTGCTGTGTTGTACAGGCCTGACCATTATTTACAACATGTTTTGGTTAGGCCTGTACAGGTGCTATACAGGTAATGTACATGCTCACCATTGCTTAGAAGAGGGTTTGGTCATGGCCTCTGCAGGTGCTGTTTTGTACAGCTGTCCAATATTTAGAACAGGTTCTGGTCAAGGCCTGTGTAGGTGCGTATATTCTACGGTGCTGTCCATTATTTAGAATAAAGCATTTGGTCAGGGCCTGTACAGGTGCTGTATTGGTACAGCACTGTCCAATATTTAGAACAGGTTTTGGTTAGGGCCCGCGAGTTGTATTGTATAGCACTGTCCATTATTTAGAACAGGTTTTGGTCAGGGCATGTGCAGGTGCTGTATTGTACAGCCAGCCTGTCCATTATTTAGAAACATGTTTTGGCTCAGGGCTGCATTGATTGTGCTGTATTGTACAGCGCTGTCCATTATTTAGAACAGGTTTTGGTCGGGGCCTGTGCAGGTGCTGTATTGTATAGCACTGTCCATTATTTAGAACAGGTTTAGTCAGGTCTGCAGGTGCTCTATTGTACAGTGCCGTCCAATATTTAGAACAGGATTTGGTCAGGGCCTGCACAGGTGCCAGCCAGGCAGCACCGTCCATTATTTAGAACAGGATTTGGCCGTTGTCTTGCACTCGGTGCTGTATTGTGTTGAGTATGTCCATTATTTAGAACAGGATTTTTCAGGGTTCGCACAGGTGCTGTTATGTACAGCACTGTCCATTATTTAGAACAGGTTTTAGTCAGGCCTATGCTGGTGATATATTGTACAGCACTGTCCATTATTTAGAACAGATTTTGGTCAGGGCTCGTGCAGGTGCTGTATTGTGCGTGGTCCATTATTTAGAACAGGTTTTGGTCAGGGCCTCTGCAGGTGCTGCATTGTACAGCGTGGTCCATTATTTAGATCGGTTTTGGTCTGGGCCTGTGCTTGTGCTATATTGTACTGCACTGTCCATTATTTAGAACAGGTTTTGGTCTGGGCCTGTGCTGGTGCTATATTGTACAGCACTGTCCATTATTTAGAACAGGTTTTGGTCAGGCCCGTGCAGGTGCTTTATTGTACAGCTCTGTCCATTATTTAGAACAGTTGTGGTTATGTGGGCCTGCACAGGTGCTGTATTGTACAGCTCTGTCCGTTATTTAGAATAGGTTTTGGTCAGGGCTCCGCGCAGGTGCTGTATCAGCAGCACTGTCTATTATTTAGAACAGGTTTTGGTCAAGGTTCGTGCAGGTGCTGTATTGTACAGCACTGTCCATTATTTAGAACAGGTTTTGGTAAGGGCACGTACAGGTGCTGTGTTACAGGCCCGACCATTATTTACAACATGTTTTGTTAGGGCCTGCACAGGTGCTATACAGGTAATGTACATGCGACCATTGCTTAGAAGAGGTTGGTCAAGGCCTCTGCAGGTGCTGTTTTGTACAGCGCTGTCCAATATTTAGAACAGGTTCTGGTCAAGGCCTGTGTAGGTGCTATATTCTATGGTGCTGTCCATTATTTAGAACAGCATTTGGTCAGGGCTGCACAGGTGCTGTATTGTACAGCACTGTCCAATATTTAGAACAGGTTTTGGTTAGGGCCTGTGCAGGTGCTGTATTGTATAGCACTGTCCATTATTTAGAACAGGTTTTGGTCAGGGCATGTGCAGGTGCTGTATTGTACAGCGCTGTCCATTATTTAGAACATGTTTTGGTCAGGGCCTGCATTGGTGCTGTATTGTACAGCGCTGTCCATTATTTAGAACAGGTTTTGGTCAGGGGCCTGTGCAGGTGCTGTATTGTATAGCACTGTCCATTATTTAGAACAGGTTTTGGTCAGGGCCGCTGCAGGTGCTCATTACAGTGCTGTCCAATATTTAGAACAGGATTTGGTCAGGGCTCGCACAGGTGCTGTATTGTACAGCACTGTCCATTATTTAGAACAGGATTTGGTCAGGGTTTCACCGTGCTGTATTGCAGCACTGTCCATTATTTAGAACAGGATTTGTTCAGGGTTCGCACAGGTGCTGTATTGTACACAGCACTGTCCATTATTTAGAACAGGTTTTGGTCAGGGCCTGGTCAGGTGCTGTATTGTACAGCACTGTCCATTATTTAGAACAGGTATTGGTCAGGGCCTGTGTCGGTGCTATATTGTACAGCACTGTCCATTATTTAGAACAGGTTTTGGTCGGGCCTGTGCAGGTGCTGTATTGTACAGCGCTGTCCATTATTTAGAACAGGTTTTGGTCAGGGCCTGTGTAGGTGCTATTGTACAGCGCTGTCCATTATTTAGAACAGGTTTTGGTCAGGGCCTGTGAGGTGCTATATTGTACAGCGCTGTCCATCGCTTAAAACAGGTTTTGGTCAGGGCCTTTGCAGGTGCTGTATTGACAATGCTGTCCATTATTTAAAATAGGTTTTGTCAGGGCCTGAACAGGTGCTATATTGTACAGTGCTTCCATTATTTAGAGCAGGTTTGTTCATCGCCTGTGCAGTTGCTGTATTGTACAGCACTTTCCATTATTTAGAACAGGTTTTGGTCAGGGTTTGTGCAGGTGCTGTATTGTACAGCACTGTCCATTATTTAAAACAGGTTTTGGTCAGGGCTTGTGAGGGTGCTATATTGTACAGCGCACCCATTATTTAGAACATGTTTTGGTCAGGGCCTGCAGAGGTCCTATATTGTACAGCACTGTCCATTATTTTAAACAGGTTTTGGTCCAGTGCCTGTGTGGGTGCTTATACTGTACTGTGCTGTCCATTATTTAAAATAGGATTTGGTCAGGGCTCCGGCAGAAGGTGTATTTTACAGCGCCTGTCCATTATTTAAAACTGGTTTTGGTCAGGCCTGCAGGTGCTGTATTGTACAGCAGCTATCCATTATTTAGAACAGGTTTTTTTCAGGGCCTGGTCTGGTGCTGTATTGTACAGCTGTCCATTATTTACACCAGGTTTTGGTCATGGCCTGCAGGTCAATCAATCAATCAATCAAAATCTTTATTTAATCAGGCGAACATCATTGAGCGAGTTTATTGACAAGATGGACCTGAGGTCAAGAAGTGCAAGTATTATTACATAGACAAGAATAACATAAACAGTAGTACAATGACATAAAGTGATAATATATAACAATTTATATATATACAAGGTACATTAAAACCATTTAACCTGTTAAGAAAAGGAGGCAAATGGGTATAGCAGGCATAATATATAAATTATAGGTCCTAGTTGGCTTTTATGAGAGTATATCAGGTGACTGGAAAAAGAAGTAGAACTAGCATAGTGGAACATGGAAAAGGGGTGGGGGTAGGTAGGGTCTGCTATTAGGCCTTGTGAAAGCAATTGCAGAGTTCTGGGAATAGGGTGGAGAATAATCTTTTGAAGGATGTTAAAAGTAAGAGGCTATTTAGCTTCATGGTTTTTGGAGTGAGTTCCATGCAACTGCTAGTGAGTAGCTGATAGCGGCCCTCCCAAACCAGGTGCAGGCATTGGGGACCTTTAGAATGATAAGTTTGCTGAACCTTAAGTTGTATGGCCTAGAAGTAATTGGTAAAACAGTCTGTGATATAGGTGGGTAGTTTGCCTGATAAAGCTTTGAATATCCAGATTGCAGCATTCCTATTTCTTCTGTGTTGTAATGATGTCCAGTTAACTGCCTTATAAAGAGAGCAGTGATGGGTGCTGGAGGAAGGTCCATAATAAATCTGATGGACCTGTGATATGGTGTCCAGCTTATTTAAGAGGGGAGGAACAATGGCCATAGAGAAAGTCAGCATAGTTAATGAGGGATAGGAATGATGCCTGGATTAATCTTTTTTGGAGTCTCTGTTGAGGTAGTGCTTTATTCTCAAAAATAGACCAAGCCTTTGTCTCAGTTTTTAACAGCTCTTTAATATGGACAGAATAGTCAAGCTTGTTATCAATCCAGACTCCAAGGTATTTGAAGTTATCAATCCCAGCCTTCCAAGTAAGTGATAGTTGTAGGTGGCGGTGATGGGTAGGCAGAGCAACTCTTTGTGGCAAAGAACATAGCTTTTGTTTTTTGGCATTTAGAAGAAGCTTTTATCCAGTAGATTGTGTTGCAGGATGGAGAATTCAGATTGTAACAGTTCACAGGCTTTAGGTAATGAAGGATTGCTGACATATAATACAGTATCATCAGCAAACAGATGAATGTTGGATTGAGTGAGGTTGGCATCAATATTATTAATATAAATGGCAAAGAGGATGGGGCCAAGAATAGAGCCTCATGGGTACACCCTTAGCAGTGGTTTTAAGGTGGATAGGTAATTTCCATTTTTACCAGTTGTGACCTATCTGATAGGTAGCACTTGAACCAGTTGAGTGAGGGAGAATCCAGCCCTAGTGAGCCAAGGAGGTGATTAATGATTCATGTTCCACTGTGTCAAATGCTTTACTCAAATCCAGGAACACAGCACAGGTACTGTTCTTCTTATCCATGGCAATCTGCCAATCTGGTTACTTTGGCTAGGCCGAAATGGTGTTATGCCTTGATCTAAACTTGATTGTGCTGAATTTAGGAGGTTATTGTTGTCCAGGTAGTCCCTTAATTGTGAGTTTACTAACTTTTCGAGCATCTTGATAGTACTCATAGGATGGAAATGGGCCTGTAATTATTGAGGTCCATGGATCACCAGATTTAAGTAATGGAACTACTTGAGCTGTTTTCCAAGTGGAGGGAATGGATCTAGTGGTGAGGGAAAGATTGAAGAGATGAGTGAGGGGGCAGATAAGACGGTGATGCAATTTTAAGGAAGTAGGGATCCAGGGAGTCTGTACCTGCACTCTTAGAAGTATCTAAATTAGAGAGGAGGTCTTCCACTTCTTTCAGGGATATTGGGTTGAAGGAAAAGTTGATGTAGCCTTTTGTCCCACAGTGGATTGAAGGTTCAAGGAAGATCTCAGGAGATTTGCAGGTGATGAGTCAAATGCTAGGCCAGCTGTGGTGAAGTGGTCATTGAAGGTATTTAGATTTCTTGTTTGCCCGTAATTTCTGTATCATTTAGTAGCAGTTTGGAGGTTAAGGCAGGAGTAGAATTTTGGCCCAGAATTCTTTTATAGTTCCCAGAGTCTGGTTGGGTTATTATAGGAGGCATCCAGTTCAGCTCTATAATAGGTAGCTTTGGCAGTTCTTATTTGTTTTGTACATGAATTTCTTGCTTTTCTGAAATTTAGCCAGTCTCTGGTATCCTTTGTTTTTCTTGCCTTTTTCCACAGTTTGTCTCTGGTTAGCAAGGCTGTTTTAAGATCAGTGGTGAACCAAGGGCAGGATCTTGCTTTAGTTCTGATACTGGTGATTGGTGCATGAATATTGAGAGCATTAGTGATAATGTCCTTTAAGGTCTGGAGAGCTATTTCAACTGAGGTTGTAAGGTAGAAATCTTGCCAATATATTGTATTACTCAAGTCATGGAGGTATCCTGGGATGTTGAACTTCTTTTTGACCTTTGAGGACAAATTCTGCAGGGTTGGGTGGTTTGAGGTAGATCTTATGCCAGCTATAGGACAATGATCACTTACATCATCTGGTAGTACCCTGCATGCTAATATAAGTGAGGCTTGTTTACCAACATAATATCCAGGAGTGAGCTGTTGCTAGAGTTTTTAGGTTAACCCTGGTTGGGTCTTTAATTAGCTGTGTAAATCCATAGGTGTCACAAAAGGTTACCAATGGTGCAGATACATTAGATAGCCAGTTTAAATTCAAATCACCAAGGATGATGGTATCTTCAGGGCCTAGATTGAGTATTAACCCTAGGTGAGATAGTAGTTTGAGGCCTGCAGAGGGGCCTATAGCAGCCAATCAGTTTAAATGAAGACAAGTTAGAAGGGATATTTTGATTGACAAACATTCAAATTCCTTTGGTTCGATGTGTTGATGAGGCAGGTAGCAGAGATGGTGTCTTTAATGTATATGGCCACCCCACCACCCCTGGAAGGGCGATCTGCTCTGAAGAGCTGATAGTTGGGAAGGTTTACAACACTGTCTTTGTTGAAGGTCTGAGCCAAGATTCAGAGATGACCAGAAAGTCAGGCAGAGTATGTGCCACCCAAGCCTGTATTAAGGAGAATTTTTTAAGAGGCTACAGGCATTGAAATGTAGGAAGCTTAGCATTTATGGAGGATAGATCAACAGGGAAAAGAGACTTTCAATGGGGCCAGGATTTATTTCAATAGTACCAATGCAGATCAGAAGGAAGAAGATTAATTTGAGGAGGGCACCAAGGGACAGGGATAGTGAGTGGTCAGAGCGCTTCTCTTATTCCTGGGTGCCTGCTGTGTGATGGGAGACAGTCCTGATATATAGGTGTGACTTTTATCATAGCATAGTAATCTGATGGACAGGCATAGTGGGTTAATATAAAGCCAGGATACATGTAAGGTGCTAGGGAGTGTTGAATTGTTAGAGAGGCTTTATGTGGGATACCCCAGGGTTGCAGTGTAAAAGTGGTTCGAGGTGAATAAGGAATACGGTTGTCCATTATGGATGGCAGGAGTGGAGATCGTATTCACTAACTTATTCATCATGACAAGGGTATATCATAAATATCTTAAAGGATTGGGGAGATGAGAGGCTCAGGAGCAAAAGGAAGCAAAGTAGCATTGTGGAGGTTAGGTATGGGTTAAGGTGAAGGGAAATAGATGTGGCATGGATTAAGAGATGGCGGAGAAAGTGTAAAAAGAATCAACCGAGGGGGGGCAAAAATTTTGTGGCTTTGCCTGTACCTTTCTGCCTGCTTCTCCGCCCTCCTGGAACCCCGGTTGGCTATGCAGGCGCCTCCGACCGCTGGCGCTCAGAGACCCCTCCGCCTCCCTGGAACTCGAGGGCAGCGCTAGCTACAAGGTGGGGGACAGAGGAGGATAGGTGCTATATTGTACAGCACTGTCCATTATTTAGAACATGTTTTGGCAGGGCCTGCAGAGGTGCTATATTGTACACGCTGTCCAATATTTAAAACTGGTTTTGGTCAGAGCCTGTGCAGGTGCTATATTGTACAGCGCTGTCCATTATTTAGAACAGGTTTTGTCAGGGTCTGTGCGGTGCTGTATTGTACAGCACTGTCCATTATTTAAAACTGGTTTTGGTCAGGGTTTGTGCAGGTGCTGTATTGTACAGCACTATCTATTATTTAGAACAGGTTTTTTCGGGCCTGTGTAGGTGCTATATTGTACAGCACTGTCCATTATTTAGAACAGATTTTGATCATGGTCGTGCAGGTGCTGTATTGTACAGCACTTTCCATTATTTAGAACAGGTTTTGGTCGGGCCCGCGAGGTGCTATATTGTACCGCGCCTCCATTATTTAGAACAGGTTTTGGTCAGGGGACGAAGGTGCTATATTGTACAGCTGTACAATATTTAGAACAGGTTTTGTCAGGGCCTGTGCAGGTGCTGTATTGTACAGCGCTGTCCATTATTTAGAGCAGGTTTTGGTCAGGGCCTGTGCAGGTGCTTGTATTGTACAGCACTGTCCATTATTTAAAACAGGTTTTGGTCAGGACTCAGAGGTGCTATATTGTACAGCACTGTCCATTATTTAGAAGAGGTTTTGGTCAGGGTCTGTGCAGGTGCTATATTGTACAGCGCCTCGTTATTTAGAATGTGTTTTGGTCAGGGCCTGTGAAGGTGCTATATTGTACAGCACTGTCCATTATTTAGAACAGGTTTGGGTCAGGGCCTGCTCAGGTGCTATATTGTACAGCGCCCATTATTTAGAACAGGTTTTGGCCAGGGCCTGTGCAGGTGCTGTATTGTACAGTGCTGTCCATTATTTAAAACTGGTTTTGGTCAGGGACTGCAAAGGTGCTGTATTGTACAGCGCTGTCTATTATTTAAAACTGATTTTGGTCAGGGCCTGCACAGGTGCTGTATTGTACAGCCCTGTCCATTATTTAGAACAGGTTTTGGGCAGGGCTGTACAGGTGCTGTATTGTACAGCGCCTCCATTATTTAGAACAGGTTTTGGGCAGGGCCTGTGCAGGTGCTGTATTGTACAGCGCTGTCCATTATTTAAAGCTGGTTTTGGTTAGGGCTCTGCACAGGTGCTGTATTGTACAGCGTGTCCATTATTTAAAACTGGTTTTGGTCGGGCCTGTGTAGGTGCTGTATTGTACAGCGCTGTCCATTATTTAGAACAGGTTTTGTTCAGGGTCGTGCAGGTGCTATATTGTACAGCGCTGTCCATTATTTAGAACAGGTTTTGGGCAGGGCCTGTGCAGGTGATGTATTGTACAGCCTGTCCATTATTTAGAACAGGTTTTGGCAGGGCCTGTGCAGGTGCTGTATTGTACAGCGCTGTCCATTATTTAGAACAGGTTTTGGTCAGGGCCTGTGCAGGTGCTGTATTGTACAGCGCTGTCCATTATTTAGAACAGGTTTTGGGCAGGGCCTGTGCAGGTGCTGTATTGTACAGCGCTGTCCATTATTTAGAACAGGTTTTGGGCAGGGCCTGTGCAGGTGCTGTATTGTGCAGCGCTGTCCATTATTTAGAACAGGTTTTGGGCAGGGCCTGTGCAGGTGCTGTATTGTACAGCGCTGTCCATTATTTAGAACAGGTTTTGGGCAGGGCTCTGTGCAGGTGCTGTATTGTACAGCACTGTCCATTATTTAGAACATGTTTTGTCAGGGCCTGTGCAGGTGCTATACAGGTGATATACAGGCCTGACCATTAGTTAGAATGTGTTTTGATCAAGGCCTCCAGGGCTGTTTAGGTAAGTACTGGCCTGACTTTTTATTTAGAATGGATTTTGGTTTGGGCCTGTCTGGTGCTGTAAAGGTAATGTACAAGCCTGACTAATATTTAAGATGTGTTTTGTCTGGGCTATGCAGGTACTAAACAGGTAATGTTCAGGCCAGACCATTATTTAAATTGTGTTTTGGTCGGTATGCTGACTACACAGTGAGACCCACATGGCAAAATCCTCACAACGACAATCTCAGCGGGTTTTGAGAGTGTTGCTGTGGGTGACCCGAATCCGTAATTTCACCCTTTCATGACTTTCTCCTCCCTCTTCGAGATAACTCTGACTTGGAGTTAGGAATCCTTAGAGAGGCATGGCTTCACATAGGGGAGGATTGAGGCACAGGCCCCCGATAAAGAACACACTGATGTCGACATCAAGGATCTCGCTATGCGAACCTCGACAACAGTGATGTCGATTCGCATAGGTAAACCGCTTTGGTCAGGGGCTGTGCAGTTGTTTTACTGGACAGGCCTGCTCATTATTTAGAACAGGTTTTGGTCAGGGCTTGTGCAGGTGCCGTGATTGGACAGACCTGACCATTAGTTAGAATTGTTTTGGTCAGGGCCTGTGCTGATGCTGTATTGTTCAGACCTGATCATTGGTTAGAATGTGTTTTGTTCAAGGTCTGTGCAGGGCTGTACAGGTGCGGTACATTCTGACCATTATTTAGAATGTGTTTTGTTACGGGCTGTGATGGTGCTGTGCAGTGTACAAGTGTTATCATTGTTTAGAATGTGTTTTATTTAGGGGCTATGAAGGTGCTGTGCAGTGTACAAGTGTTACCATTATTTAGAATGTGTTTTGGTTAGGGGCTGTGAAGGTGCTGTACAGTGTACAAGTGTTACCATTATTTAGAATGTGTTTTGTTAGGGGCTGTGAAGGTGCTGGACAGTGTAGAAGTGTTACCATTATTTAGAATGTGTTTTGTTGGGGCTGTGAAGGTGCTGTATAGTGTACAAGTGTTACCATTATTTAGAATGTGTTTTGGTTAGGGGTTGTGAAGGTGCTGTACAGTGAACTAGTGTTACCACTATTTAGAATGTGTTTTGGTTAGGGGCTGTGAAGATGCTGTGCAGTGTACAAGCGCAACCATTATTTAGAATGTGTTTTTGGTTGGGGCTGTGAAGGTGCTGTACAGTGTACAATCAACTATTATTTAGAATGTGTTTTTTTGGTTGGGGCTGTGAAGGTGCTGTACAGTGTACAAGTGCTACCATTATTTAGAATGTGTTTTGGTTAGGGCAGTGAAGGTGCTGTACAGAGTACAAGTGCAACCATTATTTAGAATGTGTTTTTTGGTTGGGGCTGTGAAGGTGCTGTACAGTGTACAAGTGCAACCATTATTTAGAATGTGGTTTAGTTAGGGCTCTGAAGGTGCTGTACAGTGTACAGAGTGCAGCCATTATTTAAGATGCATTTTTGGTTAGGGGCTGTGAAGGTTCTGTACAGTGTACAAGTGTTACCATTATTTAGAATGTGTTTTGTTTGGGGCTGTGAAGGTGCTGTACAGTGTACAAGTGTTACCATTATTTAGAATGTGTTTTGGTTAGGGACTGTGAAGGTGTTGTACAGTGTACAAGTGCTACCATTATTTAGAATGTGTTTTGTTAGGCTGTGCAGATGCTCTACATTTAATGTACTAGCCTGTCCAATATTTAGGATGTGTTTTGGTTAGGGTTGTGCAGGTGCTGACAGTGTATGCTTAAACCATTATTTAGACTGTGTTTTGGTTAGGGGCAGAACGTGTTCTCACAGGTAATGTACTGGCTGTCCATTATTTAGAATGTGTTTTGGTTAGGGCCTGTGACGTGCTGTACAGTGTACAGTCGCAACATTATTTAGAATGTGTTTTGGTTAGGGCCTGTGAAGGTGCTGGCACAGTGTACAAGCGCAACCATTATTTAGAATGTGTTTTTGCCAGAGGCTGTGCAAGTACTGCATGGGCCTGTCTTCTACTTCAGTTGTAACAAAGTCTACAGTATGTAGGCAAGCAACATGAGAAGGCAGTATAGAATATAGGAGAATACTGGGATGCATAGGGAGAGGCATCACCAGCAGAAAACAGGAAGTTGTAGCCAGCCCAGTGGAGCTGAGGGCTGGAGCGCTGGTCACCTTACCTCATACCACGCCAGCAACCCGTGTTCGGGAATGAGCATGGGTCACGGATCAGCAGGGGAGGAGAAGGATTTAGCATCTGTTGAACTGTTATCCTTCTCTGTGGAGGGGATTCCATGACAGTTGGCCCCTGATTGTCCCTGGCGAGGCTGGAGGGCAAGTCTCTGCACTGTACTTCAAGGGAGGAGTAGTGGCAGACGCCAGGAGGAGTGCTTGCAGATGTGTGCATGCTCTCCACTGGAGTCATGGGATGCCCTCAGCTCCAGGGAGAAAACAAAGAAAAGGAAGACCTCCTGGTCAGGTGGCTTGATGGCTGTCCAACGGAACACTGACACTGGGGGAAGTTGACTAATCTGGATCCGGACAGGGTGAGTGAGATGGGGCTCCCCCACCCTGCTGCGTGGGTAAGATTGAGGGAAACAGGCAAGGACCCTAATGGAGCTGGGGTTGTCAGACGGTGGCGTGCCCCAAGGAGTTGCCAAGAATGGGAGCAGACTAGGCAGATCGAGCAGCAAAAGATAACAAAAACAAAAAAAACTGGAAGTTGTTATCCCTCTGTACAGACAGTTGGTAAGACCCCATCTGAGTACTGCATGCAGTTCTGAGACCCCCATCTCCTCAAGGACATAGACAGGATGGAGGCAGTCCAGAGGAGAGCAACTAAAATGGTGCAGGGTCTGCACCAGAAGCCATACGAAGAGAAACTAAAAGAGCTTAATATGTATACCCTTGAGGAAAAGTGGGGCATGATAGAAACTTCAAGTGTCTCAAGGGAATCAACAAAGTCCAAGAGGGTAGCATCTTTCAGAAAGAGATGCGCAAGAACAAGGGACACAATTTGAAGATAGAGGGGACGACTCAGGGCAATATGAGGAAGTATTTTTCACTAAGAGGGTGGTGAACACATGGAACGGCATTCCTGAGGAGATTGACGGGTCAAAACAGTGGAGGAATTTAAGAATACATGGGACAGACATAAAGCAATTCTAGTGATAAGTAGGAGGAAGTAGGCTGTTTGGTAAAATTAGGATCTGCAGCTTATCCAATAGGTGGAAACTGGGCAGACTGGGTGGGCCAAGAGGTCATTATTCGCCATCAGATTCTATGTTTCTGTGTTTGTCGATGCCTGTAATCCACTGTTTCTCCAGTGTTACAGGGTCTGTTAAGTTCATTAACATGCACACACTTTCAGTGTTGTTATGTACACTTTTAACGTTATTATGCACACTTTCAGTGTTATTATACAGTTTCAGGTCCGCTAGAGGCATATTACATGCACCTGTTTTCAGGCACAATTCAAGGACTGCTATAGATATAAAATAGGTACTTAAACAAGTAAAGAACAGGTAGTGTGCAGATGGCAGACGGTACCACAGTTGTGACCAGGAGGGATTTTCTAACCCATTTTATGGAAGCTGTATGAGTGGCAGGATGTGCTCAGAGTGAAAGTAGCTATGGCACACTAACTTGTGAGTAATGATAGGGTTAAGTCACATGAATTGCAACAGAACAGATAGCAGAGATTTTGCAAACCATGCTGTGATACTGATGGGCTGAAATTGACTGGATGAAGTGTTCTATTTCCAAGCCTTCAATCTAGGCTGTACAGCCCACTCCCACCGGTCTATAGAGGATGTAATCTAGAAAGGGTTAGTTCTGGGTCACTGAGCTGTAGCCCTCCTGACACAAGGTGAAGATAAAGAACAGTGTCTAGAAACATGATGAAAAGTGTGATTAGCTTCACCATTATTTCAATCAGTCCCCTCACACAGGTTCACAACCACTTGATTTCCGTTCTGAGTACAGTATAAGGGACACTGCGGCAGACATGTGGACCCTTCTATTTCTGCAGTTTATCTGATAAGTGCAGTTTCTAGCAGCTGATAGCTACAATTAGGAGCTGCCAGGGCCATTTTGCAGGGACGGACTCTGTTGACCGTTTCATGACCCCTCCCTGATGAAGCTGACGGTCTTTATGGATTATCAATCAGGACTCCAAGATCACATTTAGACAACAAAGGCTACTCCTGGAATGGTGTGCTCTGTACAAAAATGACTCTGTTAAAAGAGCAATGCCAGCACCAACCCACACAAGAAAACACAGGTAAAACTGTGAATAGCTAGCCAAATGTATAAAATATCAAAAGGTTAAAAAACATACAGCACCATCCAGAAAAAGCAAGACACCACCAGGAGTGATCATACCCACTTGACTAGTTTCACAAAACAACTGTGCTTCATTCTCCTGGGTGGCATGGGATGAAGCGTGGCTTACAGTGCTGAGAAGGTAGGGAATGGGGTGTCTTTTCACACCTGAAACAGTTAACTACAGCACAGTGTGAGTCATAGCCTCATTTTGAGCTAGACTCAGCTCACCCGCATGTCTCAGTGGGAAAGATCACTGACGCTGGTCATTGGGCTGTTAGGTAGCTCAGGCAGGGCTGTGATAGATTAGCTAGGAAATTCTTCAAAACAAAGAAAATCTAGTCCTGTAACAGCAGGGCTGCTGAAGGGTATATTTAGGAGTAAAACGAAGCAATAAAACAATGAAGAGGCAGGCTTAGCAGGAGTGTTGCAGGTTTGTAGCAGGTCTCTGGGACCAGGGCTTGCCTGAGAGGAGAGGGAGAAAGAGACTGTACATGGAGGAGCAGCGTGCTTGGGACTGCCCAGCTGAAATGATTACAAACTGTTCATGAATTATTTATGAATAGTTTGTGAATTTAATACGTAACTTTCATCAAGCATGCATCAAATTGTTCATGAATGTTCAGGAATTGTGCATGAATATTAAATGGCACGAATGTTCATGAAGATAAATTTTTATAAAGATCCGTGAAAGTTCATGAAATTTTTCACTGAACTTTTATTGGAAAAGTCCATCAATATTTTTAGTAACCAGAAATACCCTGCTTTTATAATGTTGCCTAATTCATCAGGCACCCTGCTTTAGCCTTATAATCTCAAAGGATGTACAAATCAGAGGCCGGTCTGTTCAGCACTTTAGTTGTTTTATCAAACAGTTAACCACGACAATCAAATTATTTTAACAAATTGAACATATTCCAATGAATGGGTTTTCTCACCATACATTTGAGAATTAGTAACTTACCTTATACTTTTTCTGTCGTTTTTCAAGGAATCATTTCTTTCTTTTGTAAATGGAAAGGCCCATTTACTTTGGATATCAGCAGAATCTCTCCCATATTTCAACTGTGGTAAGTTTAAAAATTACTCCTTTTGGGTGCTCAAATAGTCAATTGCCTTGTAGAACAGATATTTTCCACCCGAAACTGAAAAGTTCTGAATTTGTGAGGCTTCGTAACTGTTACAGTGGGGAGACAGGGAATTCTGATATTTCATGAACTTTGTTCTGCTGAACAGTTTATGAACTTTGCTCATGAACTTTGCCGAAGAAGAGTTGGTGAACTTTGATGGATGTTCATGAACCATTCAAATCTGGTTCAATTTCAGATGGTTACCATCTGTACCCTCCGTCACCCCTGAAAAAGGACTTCTAGTCTCAGTGGGCTTACGGGTCAACAAAATTCAATAAATAAATTCATGACTGTTTGTCAGAGTTCATGAGCTGATGAACTTCATTTCACCTTGGGGGCAGTGGGCAGATGGGGCAGGAGGTGGACATCTGCCTGTGCCCCTTCTTGCCTAATAAATAAAATTGCAACAGGGCAGCACATGTTTTTGCCTTGTAGAACTAGCATCTGAGCATTGTGTTACAAATACAAACAGATTTTGACTGAAGCCCTGGCAGAAGCCTAATAAGAGTGTGCCAACTAGTAGCCAGACAGTGCCTGGTCACTGGTAGTTGGCACCTTGTGGAATTCCATAAAAAGAAAATCTTCATGCACATTTCTTTTGTGGCAGTTTCAAACACTTTACATTTGCCCAATTTGCATGGAGCGGTCTTCCGGAGGAGGTTGTTGAGTTAAAAACAGTGGTGGAATTCAAGCATGCATGGGACAGTCATAAGGCAATTCTAGGGAGGTGGGGGTAGGAAGAAGTAGGCTGCTGGTTAACTAGGATCTGCAGCTTATTCATTAGGTAGGAAATGGGCAGACTGGGTGGGCCAAGCGGTCCTTATCTGCTGTTAAATTCTATGTTTCTATGCTTGCAGCAGTCACTTCTTCCTCCTCCTGAGTCCTGAAACAGCCTTTTGCCATGTGATCTGGGCAGTGGGCAGGGAAGCAAGTGTGCCAGCTGGTAGCGTGCCAGTGCTCGGTCCCTGGTAGTTGGCACCTTGGTGGCATCCCATAAAAACAAAATTATCCCCATTCCCTCAAGTTGCTGAAGTTCCTTTCTCCTCCTCCTCTTCCTGAGTCCTGAAGCAGCTTGTGTGTGTGTGTGTGTCATCTTGAGCTGCACTGTTGCAGTGTGATCGGAGAAGTGGGCAGCAAGTCTGTGTCAGCTGGTAGATAGCCGGTGCCTGAACTCTGGTGTTCTTGGGGCATCCCACTGATAAAATAAAAAAAATACAACAAAAAATAAATAAATAATACCCCCAAAAATCCAAAAATTTAATTCAAGTCTTACTCTTCATCATTCATCACCCAAGTGGCCGAGTCTTGTAGGAAGCATTAGGAAACGGAGTGCAGAGAAGCCAAGGAGATGGTGGCATGGGATCATCCAGTCACATCAAAGGAAAACAAAGCAGAGTGGGCCTGGTCGAGGCCTCTGCCTCAGTGGAAACTACAAATGTGTAGAGGAAGATGACAGTAGTGGTCGAACAGTCCATTAAGTATCACACATTGTAGGAACCACTCACGGTGGAACTGCAAGGATTGCAAAACAAGCAATCATTGTAGAAAAATGGAACAATAAAGGAGTCGTCAAGTAGTGACACAGGCAGAGCAGGAAGAGCAATGTGATTTGCCAGAGTTTGCGTACAGAGGTACAGATTGTGATTACATAACTAATACAAGCACCAGCCAGAGCCGATAGGGTTGTGAAGATCTACCAAATGACCAAAGTTATATTCTTGTTGGTGTCATAAACTTCTGTTTAGTCATAATCATCAAAAACTGCCACGCTGCTAAATCAGTCCTCTTGAATTTATTTAGTCAGAGTAAATGCACTGTGTGTGTGTGTGTGTATGTGTGTGTGTGTGTGTGTGTAAGTGTGTATGGCTGCTCCCAGATTAAGTTTGCTTTTCCTGTAACTGCAGGGCAATTTTCCTATGTTTTCCTGTAGATTACATTATTTCCAATGGAAGTCAAATTCCTCTGTTTTCCGTATAACTAATGCAAGTCTATGGCAAGAATTTCCTGTAAATGGCTCCAAATCCCGTAAACAGAGTTCCTTACCATTTAGATAAAATACTCGATTACAGCAAAGCGTTTGATAAAGTTTCTCATTCTTTACTGATCAAAAACTTATTAAAATAGGGCTGTCACCATATTAACTTCCTGGATAAACCAGTGGCTGAATAACAGAACTCATATAGTCAGGGTAAATAATATAATGTCCAGGGAAAGAGGAGGGACAGTGGGGTCCCCAGGTTCTGTGCTTGGGCCAGTTCTCTTTAACTTGTTTATTGGAGATTTGTACATATCAACAAACAACAAAATGGTAAAATTTGCTGACGATACTAACATCGGGGAAAAGCTATCAATCAAACCAAAGATTCTGGTCTACAAACAGAACTACTGCTAATAGAGTGATGGGCATGTATGAACGAGATGCACTTTAATGTCACCAAATGCGCAACTCTTCATATGGGTAAAATAATCCACTGCAAACATATTACCTAAATAATACGGCTATTAAAACCTCTTCTGTAGAAAAGATCTAGGCATCTTGGTCAATAATAAACTGTCTTCTACTTCACACTGTACCAAAATAGCCAACCAAGCAAATGTCACTCTCAGGAGGATTAGCAAAACTTTCATAAACAAAACTGAACAATGTCTACTGCCACTCTATAGATCTCATGTTAGACCATTTTGGACTACTGTTTCCCTTCTGGAGCCCTTATTTAACTTCTGATATCAATAAGATTGAAAGCATCCAACACAAAGCAACAAAACTCATACCTCATCTTTCTAAACTTAACTACACCACCAGATTAGAACAAACAGGTTTACACACATTATCTCAAAGAAGACTCAGGGGGACTTGCTACTATTATTCAAAATCACAGCAAATACAGAACAGATGCAAAACTGCGGTCTCAAATACTCTACTACTAGAAAATCAGCTGTAATATTGCATAATAGACAACTGGAGATCATGAGAGCAAAAACAAATAAAAGAATGAACTTTTTACTATAAGAGCGCCCAGAATCTGGAACAAATTACCTCAGGAAATAGTTGACTCCTGACATATTGTCTTTCAAAACAAACTGGACAAATGGTTGACCAATTAGGGACTCACTAAATGATCCACAAACGTGGAAGACAATCATGATGGGCTAACCGCCTTCTTTTGTCCCATACCACCAAAGTACCTGACATTCCCTACAAGCTTAGTTAAGGAGAACTGCACTGAACCTGTGAGTAATGTTTCCTGTAGAAGCTTTTTCATATAGTGGGCCCCCTTCTGTTTCTGCCCCACTTTTGCTGGCCTTTTAGTTAATCCGTTGGATATTTATGGGTTACGTGACGGCTGCAAAGTGCCATCTAAGAATTGTAAGATGTTGTTTATGTCCCCATGAACCTAATAATTTAAATTTGAACACAGATGCACTGTATCAACAATGTAAGTTCTTGACAAGATCATATTGTTCTAAAATGGTCAATGCCAGCAGTGTGTGAATCAGAAGCACTCACCCAAGGGCTCCACGATTAGTGGGTCGATATCTCAAACTGCTCCATGTTCTCTCCCGACCGGCACGGTGTTGTGCAATGCCAGATCTATTAAAAACAAGTCAGCTATTATAGCTGATCTTCTTGGAGTCATCTGATCTGGCTTGTATCACCGAGACCTGGCTGGATGAAAATTCTGGTCCCATTTTGGAGTCAGCAATTCCAACCGTGCTGAGTCGGGTCTCAGGGTGGGGATGTAGCAAGCTGTTTTAAATCAGAGTTGGGCCTTGTTGATGTGACAGTTGAGGACACCAGATCCTTTGAGTGTGCTGTAGCTGCAGGTGTGGGTACAAAATCATTCTCGTCTACCATCCACCAGGAGGCAAGAGTCAGTTTTGCAGGCAGTCGAGAGTTCATCAGTGATATGGTGTTGGAGTCCCCAGGTTGATGATACTGGGGACTTCTTAAATACCTGGATAGACGATGAACTCTCACAGTTTGGACAAGACCTCCTCTGACTTATGATTTCTTTGGCTTCACACAGGTAGTTTCCTCTACGACAAATAATCATGGCCACTCATTGGACCTGGTCTTTCTCCTGGGGTTGGAGGTCGCCAACTTGGTGGTGGAACCAGTTGGATGGTCTGACCACCACATCATCAGGTTCAATTTTCTGGCTCTTCCTTATGGGCCTGCCCCTGTGGAGATGGTCTGGTACCGCCCATTACGGGCTTGACCTCTGATGGTCTCCTGGTAGTGCTGAATCTATCAGGAATGCCAGAGGCAAGTGAGGGCTTGGAGAACCTACTTCAGGATTTTAACCGAGCTGTGGTGGGAGCTCTGGATACCCTTGCTCCTTTCCATATTTGCCCGCTTACTCTTCACCCTCGGTCCCCATGGTTTGATTGGACTTTGAGGAGTTGAAGCAGGCGGGTCGAAGGTTAGAGTGCGCAGCTCAGATCCGGCTTAGATGCCGACAGGCTTAGACTGATGGATCATTATAGAGCCTATCAGTCATCAGTCTCTCATAAGAAGGCAGAGTTCCTGTCCATGGAGATTGCTTCAGCACAGACGCGATCAGCTCAGCTGTTCGAACAGTAGACAGGCTGTGCAATCCAGCCTGTCTACGAGTTCAGAAAGCCTTGTCGCAAGTAGAGTGAGACGAGTTTGCTCACTTCTTTGCTGATAAGGTTTGCCGACATCAGGTCGGAGATTCGCTTATCGATCCCTATGGGGCTATTGGTATCGAAACGAGGTCGCAACTCCTCAGTTTTGTTGGGTTGAGTTTGACCAACTGGTGATCGAGGATATCTTGTGGCTTCTCCAGGGTATGTGGCCAACTAGCTGTAGTTTAGACCTGGGCCCTACCTGTCTTTTAATAGGGTGTGTGGATGTGATTGGCCCCAGTTCTAGTGGAGTTAAGCTGGTGTTCATTGGAGTTGGGCAGTTCCCCAGCTCCTTGAAGAAGGCTGTGGTTATCCCCCTTCTCAAGATCCATCTTGACCCAGATTCTCCTGCAAACTACAGACTGATCTCGAACCTCCCTTTATAGGAAAGTTATTGAGAAAGTTGTTGCACAACAGTTGGAGAACCATCTTACCATCCATGCTATCTATGATCCTTTCCAGTCTGGTTTCCGAAAGAGACATAGTACTGAGACTGCTCTGGTTTGGGTACTCAATAATCTCCTGATGGTTAGAGACCAGAAGCGCCATTCCATCTTGATCCTTCTGGATCTCGCATCAGCTTTTGACACCATGGACCATTGGGTGCTTCTTGATCACCTGCGGATCATCTGTGGCCTGTCCGTACAGTCCTTAGATGGCTCCATTTCTTTCTCACTGGCAGGTCGCAGAGGGTAGTATCAGGGCTTTTTTCTCTGACTCTATCTCCCTGCCATGTGGGGTCCTACAGGGTTCAGTGTTGTCCCCATGTTGTTTGCAGTGTCACGTGCTTCCATTAGGAGACATTGTTAGACAGTATGGGCTGAGTTTTCATTGTTATGCAGATGGTACTCAGCTGTACCTGTCTCTTGTGCCCGACCAGGATAGCACGCTCTAAGTCTTTCCAACTATCCTGCCGAAATCCAAGACTGGATGAATTCTAGTTGGTTAAAGTTAAACTCTGACAAGACAGAGGTGTTAGTTGTGGAACTGGGTCACGGATAGAGGGTCAGCTGCTGGAGCGCCTTCTGGCTTCAGCTTGGGGGCACCGAGCTTTGACCTCTGAACAGGTGCAAAACGGGGGGCGGGTGATATTTGATGACAGGCCGACACTTCATCCATAGGTGTCAGCTGTGGTCAAGTCCTCATTTTACCATCTGAGGAATATCACCAATATTAAGCACCTTGTTCCATCTGGCGATCTTCCAACCCTGGTCCACGCTTTGTGACCTTGCACCTTGACTACTGTAACTCCCTATACCTAGGGCTATCTGGGGTTGATATCCACTGCTTGCAGCTAGTGCAGAATGCTGTGGCCAGGTTACTGTCACAGTCAACTCAATCCAGCCATATTTCACCTGTGCTGCATGCTCTGCACTGGCTGCCAGTCCAGTGGTGGATCACCTTTAAAGTTGGTTTACTGACTCTCAGAGCCCTACACAGTTTGGGTCCAAGTTATCTACAAGAGCTTCTGAGTCTCTACTACCCCTCCGATCATTCTGCTCAACCAACAATGGATTGATAGAGATTCTAAGGTGCGTTTGAAGACCTTGGGAGCTGGGGTTTTGTTTTGCTGCTCCCTCCCTGTGGAATTCTCTATCTCGTTGGATACTAGAGTGCCAGAGAGTGGAGAGCTTTAAATATGCTCTAAAACCTATTTATATTTACGCGCCTTTCCTGATTTTTAATTATGGATTATTTGCTTGATATATCCTATGAATATTTTATTAGTTTTAACTTTTATTTGTGATATGATTATTTTAGAGACTGTGTACATTGTATAGCACTTTGATATTTGTTGAATTGTGCTTAAGAAATAAAATTATTATTATTATTTACCAAAGGCTAGTTCAGATTAAGCAGTAACAAAATGAGAACTGGTATTTTAAAAATAACATCTACTTCTACAAAAATGCATGTTTGCTGATTCATGGCAGTTCTCCTTTAAGATATTTTTATTTATTTTATTTATTGAAATCTAGGATTAAACACTTTTGAGCTAGGAGCTCATTTACAAAGGTTCCAAGTCAGTCATATTAACAGCCCAGACTAAGTTGTTCACTATTTATGGGGCTGGCAGTATAGCCTAGAGGTTAGAGTAATGAGCTTTATACATCCAGCATTCAGACATGGGTTTGATTCCATACCCTCCATTTCCATACTGTGTGGCTCTGATTAAGTCATTTAATCTCTCCAGTGTTCCTTGGTCATCCCTAAAAACAAGCACCTATGCCTATTTGGCCTTACCTGGTCACCAAAGGAAAAAATAATATATTTTTAAATTACATTTATAAACTGTAAACAAATATTAAACTCCAGTACACAGATTCCAGATCCCTGCAATATCCAACCTCCCTACTCCTAAAAGAGTCCATCTAACTACTCTATCCCTCTCTGTAAAGCTGTTATTTTTTTTACTTTTAGTTTAGTTTTGAAACTATCTGCCTGGAGGATGGAAACATAACACTTTTACACTGATCTTCTGCTGCTGGAGAGGAATGCTCACTCAAACAGTGTAGCTGAGCCTCAGACTGTAAATCCTAGATAAGAGATGAGCATTCTGCATCACATGGCCCATCCCAAAGCAGGATTGTACACACTCACACACACACACACATTACACACACTTAAAAGCACTTTCCACATGACACTTCTGACTCCAGAAACAGCAAACAAGCACAAAGCACCTCTTTTGTTCTATGTGCCTAGGCAGCTGGACTTAATTAACTCTGTCACACTAGTTTATGCTTACTTATTTTGTTTGTTTGTTTAAGGGCAAGATCCTTCAGGCCAAAAAGTGATGGGGCTACAGCCCCTCCCACCTACCCTGCAGTTCATATGTGTGCCCATAGGAATGGAATAGCTCATAGACTGCAGGTCCACTGTCTGTAATCTGACGCTCTAGAGGCTCAGTGTTTTACAGACATCATATAATGAGTTAACCCTATGTTGTTGAAAGAAAAGAATACATCTATTAGACTGAGCTGAACAGATGATAGAAACAGTAGTTTAAAAGTTTTTTTGTTATTAGCCTATCAGTGTCAGTGGCTCAGTAGGCAGCACACTCACCTCTGAGGCCAGGAGATCAGAGAGATGTGGGTTCAGTTCCCATATCTGGCACTTGGGTTAATATCCCACTATTGACACTGTAATGCAGCATGCGGGGTTGCTGCACTTCTGAGGTGCCGTCTTTGGATTAGATGTTAAGCCGAGGTCCCATCTGCCTGTATTGGTGGTAGTTCAGGTGGATGTTAAAGATCCCATGGCACTTATCAGAAAAGAGTAGGGCATGTTTATTAAAAACCATAACAATCATAACAAAACCAATATACAAAAAAACAGGTAAATCTGCAACTAATACAGAAAGCAATACATCAGAACAAGCAAAATGAAAACCCAAAGAATCCCCCATAAAACATATTACAAGACATAAAAAAACAAGAATAAACTCAAGGTGTCCAAAGTCGCATCTGTAAGCAACAAAAATAGGGAAAAAAATAGGAAAAAATTCTGTACAGTAAGTAACAAGATTACCAGAAACTCCAATATCTTTCCCAAATATTCCGTTTGAGAAGTTTCCTTTCCCCTCCCTAATACGATCAATGTGATTCACAACTTTGTGAAACAAATCTGCAGGATAGAGAACGCTGTTGAAACAAAAAGCAACACCATACTTGTCAAACCCAATACAATATCACAACAGCTATTAAATTTAGAGTACTAGGGTTACACTTATCCCATGAGGCAGGAAATAAACCAAAAACAAGGATCTCAGGTCCCACTTGTGCCATACCCTGTTCCAATATTGACGGCACCACAAAACCAAAATTGTATAATAAAGGGACAAGAAAATATAAATGAACCATAGTCTCAGTCATCTCAGTACAAGAAGTCCTAAAACAATAATGATCCAATTACTGTTTGTGTTTATGATTCCCCATACGTTAATTTTGCCATGCACACCTACCATGAGCTATCCCACATAGCCAAAGGAATTCTAATATCAGTAAGACGACTACCAGTCTGTGCCTTTTGACACAGTAAATTCTGGAAAACTTCCTCCAAAACCAAGAATCCACTATAACCATATACAAACGTCTGCAGAAAGCTCTTTTATCATGGATGTCGTGATATACCATGTCTTGAGCATGTCAAACGCCACTACCCAATCCACGGACAAAACATATTTCCGCTTATTTTTGTGTACAAAACTTGCCATAAACCATTCTTGTAAAATCTCTGAAAGAGAAACACTGACCAAAGGAACCCAAAGCTGTGATGAGCAAGAGACCAAAGGCTTTAAATTAGTGGGAAAAATGGAATAAAATAATACAATCAGTTGAACCATATGTACCCCGGCGATAGTCAGTTAATAAGATGATCCTTTTAACCGAAAGTTGAGTCAGCTATCCCAAAAACAAGAGAAAAAGAGACCCATAAGCAGCACAAAAACTGTTTAGGAAGGAAAAATATGAGCAACATACAAAAATAAAGGCAATAAACAAGTTCTAATCAAGGAGACCCTATTCTTCTTCCCATAAACCATTTGTTCCATTTACAAACCTTTTCCCTTCCAATGTTCAAACGTAATTCCAATTATACTGTGCCATATCGGACATACCAAATAAAATACTCAAAGCTTTGTGGAGAATCCAAACGATACCGCCAATATAAGAAATCCCAACAGAGGGTCCCACTAAATTAAAACAAACAGTCTTCCAAAAATTTAAACTAGAACCAATATAATGTAAAAGACCGTAAGGACATGACATAATAATCATCCCACCTGTACGGTGGATACCAAAACACATAAATCATCAGCATGACATTTAATTTTCTGATTACATAAACCCAAACCTGAAAGACCGGAAGTCCAGGAGACTATGGAGTAAGCAGAATGATAGGGTCTAAAGCCATAACAAACAGAAGTGGGCTCAGGGACATCCCTGAGCGTACACCCCAACAAATGTAACAGGGCAACCTAATCCACCCATTCACATAAGGCCTGACATAAGCCAAAGAATAACATAAACTAAGCCAATTAACAAAAACTGGGGAAACCATAAGCTCGGAAGGGTCAACCAAATAAATTCCTGGGACACACCATCGAAAGCTTTAGATAAATCAAAATTAAGCAAATAACCAGTAAGAGCCCCTGTGCTCCTGAGAAAACAATTCCTGACCAAAATCAAAGCATCTCGGATGGACCTACCAGAACGGAACAATACTGAAAGGAGAAATCAAAAGGGCAATAATTTTGAAATCCTATTACCCAAAAATTTAGCAAAAATTTTAAAGTCTGTATTCAACAGTGTAACCGGACACCAATTCCCCAAATCGGATCTATCGCCTTTTAAAAGAAAAGCATCAAACCTTCATACATTTGGTCTGAAAGACGGTCCTCAGACAAAAAGCATTAAATATAGCCAATAACTGAGTAGGTATAATACCCCTATAAAGATTTATAAATTTCAGAGGATAACCCATCTGAGCCCGTGCCACCATATCCCTTGGGCGGAGATAACTGCCTTCACTTCTGCACATAATGAAAGAGGCCAAACTGCCTGCTGTTGAGACAATGTCAAGGTAGGTACATCTGAGGCTTGTAATAATACATTTTGGCCGATTCTAATCACCGGGATTCAAAGGTGTGCTTCACAAAATCTGTAACATACTGTAAAAGGTGTGACTTCCCATTAACAGGGTGACCTTGGCTATCAATGAGCTGAAATATCTGCCTCTCACAAACCTTCCCCTAGCAGTATCATAAAGGTTAAATTGACTCTGTTTCCAGAGGTCCAAAATCGTTGTTCAAAATCTAAAGACTTCTGTCTATTATACTGTGCTTGTGTCAAAGCCACTTTGACATCCCTTATCTGAGTTCCACAATCAGACTGTGACAAATAGGAAGCAGTAAACAGCTCATACAGTTCAGCCCGAAGGAGCGAGAGTGGTGGTGCCTACTAACTATCAGCTAAAAGTCTAGAGTGGAATTTAAAATAAGCCTCTAAACACGCCTTGGTATCTACCCACCAATCAATCATCGAATCATAAAGAAAAATCACAGAAGTGTAATCTGCAAGCAAATCCAAATACCCCTTATTAAACTCTGGATTTAATAATAAAGTTGTAGTCACCCTCCAAGCCCCAGACCCATGAGCAGTTACACCTCCCAAATGGATCTGCAGCCCCAACAAATTATGATCTGAAGTCGCCATTGGTAAAACTACACCCTTAAACTCCCCGATATTCCGTGAACAAAACCAAAAATCTATCCTTGTGGTCAGGCTACCTTTTGAAAAGGTATGTAATAGATTGTGGCAAACACATCAACCAAATCTAAATCTGTAATAATAGTACGTAATGCATGGGTATCACAATATACTTTCCTGGTAGGGGGACGTCTAAACTGGAGTTAAATCCCACCCCATAGGATTATCCGATTGGTAAACAAATGAGGCTTAATTAACTGAAAAAGCTGTACCCTAGCGGCCTTCTGTTGAGGGGCATAAATATTGATAAACCAATAAGGCAGACCATGCCACAAACCATCCAAAAGCAATACCCTGCCAGGAACCAAATCTACCAATTTTTGAAAAATAAACCCGCGTAGAAAAACAAAACCCAATACCAGAACAGAGGGTCCTGACCAAGGGACCAATAAGAAGCCCAAACCCCAATCCTCATGGCCCTATCAACCTATGGTAGTATAAAGCTGGATATCCTGTAAAAATAAACCTCATACGGCAAGATGTGCAAGGCTGCAAATGTAGCTGTATGTTTATACTGTGACCTAATACTATTTACATTCAGACTAGCTAACTGAATGGTAGGTGATACTAGAGACATAACAACTGGCAAAAAAAAAAAAAAAAGAAACCCCAACAAAGGAAACCAAATCATTTCTTTTCCTAGTTCTAGTAGATCTTTTTCAGGATAGTCCCAGGAGTGTCAACTAAAGGGAGTGGCACAGAAGGAGCCTCAGGGTGAGAGGATGAAGGAAGAGACTCAGCTAAATCCTCCCTCCCTTCCATAATGTCTCCCCAACTCTGCAAGGGTTCATGGGGGTTATCTACTGAAATGGAAAACTGTGGCACATCCTCCACCAGCTTGGTGGAACGAAGTCACCTACCAACAGGGGTGAAGTCTCCAAGACCACCTGTGCCCCCAAAGCCGCATCCTCCAGGAGAGGGGATGGATAGAGGTAAGAACGGAAGTAAAGGCGGAGGAGGAGACTCGGGGAGGGGAGGAACAACAGGGTATCCTGCCGCAGCGAGGCAACAGGGTCACCAGCTGAAACTATTAAAGGACGGGTCGAAGCTCAGAGATATGAACCGTCCCAGGCCGAGAGGGGCTTAGTGGATGAAACAGATTTGGCAATGTAAAAATCATTTCACCCACGGACAGGCTGCAAAACATGAGTATCCTCACCACACAGGTTGCAAGTGGGAGGGACAGTTCAAGACAATACCGAGTGACCTAATACCCCACAGGATGCACACTTCAGCTGACCACAATAAGAGCTAAGCTGGGATAATGATCCACATCTATAGCAGGAGTGAGGCTGGCCTGGATAAAACAAGGTACCATGGTCCTCCCAAGTAAAACAATTAGAAAGATGTTGAATCCATCTTCAGTCATTTTAAGTTGAACGTTAAACTTCCAACCCCAATCCAAAATCCATTGTCATCAATCAGGGCATGAGGCACCCCATTAACAGTACAGGGTTTCTCTAACCAGTACAAAATATCCAAAACACTGACCCTTCATTGTGAAAGAGAACAGTAATAACTTTAGCAGTAGGCCTAGTAATTGGTATAACAACAAAAGGTTTCCAAATAGGGTCAGAATGGGCCGCATAATATGCAGCCAAGATCTATCCAACAGATTTGTCGAACTAAAAGAAACATCAAAATTAGGTATGAATAAAAGCATAAACCTTAGTTGGCTGGATACCCAAAGAGTCAATAATCAAATAGTTGCCCACATAGTTACGGTCAGAGGAGGTCCAACCTCCCCTATAATAAATGCGGACCCCAAATCACTTCCTTGCAGGAATGTCTGATGGTTTAAACAAAGATGCATAACTGGCAGGTTTAACAGAGTCAGCCAGGAGGGATCAACGCACTGCACTCCCAACAGGGCCAGAAATTGGGTCATCACCCAGAGCTGGAGAATACTGACCTGTAGAAGGAGCCCCAGATCGCTGGTCGGGGGTCTGGGATCATCTGTAGCAGCCACTGGAGCAGGAGAAGCCTGCAAACAAGGTCCCAACAAAGGTGAAGCCAGACATGGATCAGGAACAGCCGAATCAAGACACCCATCTTCTCCACAAATAACCGGAAGTGATGCAACTCCTGGTCTGGCTCGAAATAGTTACTCCCTTGGAACACTGCAGTGCAGAGGGTTCTGGTGCTAAAGGCAGTCCTTACTCTGGTAAAGGAATACTGGGGTCAGGGATCCAGGCGGTGGGGTCTTAACCCACCCGCATTCTCAGAGCCGATTCTGGGGACCTAGCAGCAAGCCTTGCCAAGAATGGAAAAAATTGTCCTCCGAATCAGCAGCCGACACGCCTCGCCGGTCGACCGCCGAGTCCTCAGCTAGGTCCAGTTACTTTTCTTCACCACCCCAGGAGGAGCCGGCTGACAACAATCAGGGCGCTTTAGTTTTTATCATCCTCTGAAGACAGAGCCACAACTGGGTCGGGCAAAACAGCCACCGGAGAGCAGTCGACAGCGGCAAGCGCAAATCCATGTCCTCAGCAGGTAAGGAAACAGAAACATCCAACACCTCCATCAAAGCTGGTTCCTCCAAAACACAGCAGCAGAATCCTCAGAGCTCTCCACCAATACCTCATTACACTCAGCTGTCCGAGACATACTGAGAGCAGTCCAGTCATCCCAGGGGTCCCCTACTGCAAGAGTAGGGAAATTTCCCGTGTCCTGGCCAAATTTCTCCCAGTCACTAAAAATACCACAGACTGCTTAATCTGGTTCAATTTCAGTTGCTTACTATCTGTACCCCTCCCACCGTTGCCCCTGAAAAACACTTCTAGGCCCAGTGGACTTACCGGTCGACAAAATTCAATAAATAAATAGTCTGAGAAGTTCTGAGGCACAAAACAGTAGCATCCCCCTCCTTCAGATGCTTTTAGCATACAGCATCAAGTAGCAAACATCAGGGTCGGAGTGCATTACTTTGCAGCTGTGGAGGAATACTTACAAATGTCTAAAAGGAGTTCCATGAAAAGCTGTTTTAGAGCTACAATTTGATCAATGACAGAAGGGCTGTAGGCTCCACTCACAGCCCTAAAACTGATATCAGCAGTAGCAGCAGTTCTAGTGAGGAGGAGGAGAAGGTGGGACAGGTGGGAGTTGGATGTGGGGCAGGTGTACATAAGAGATCAAAAAGACCAAAAGTGATGGGAAAATGAAGAAAAGAGAGGCCACAGAATGACAAGGAAACACACCAACAAGCATATGAAATGCCGGTAGATGAAGAAGACACAGGCACAACTGGTGGCCCAGAACACATGGTAGAAGAAGAAGAAGAACCATTCCCTGACCCTGCAGAACTGATGGAGGAAGGGGGAGGTGATGATGATGTGAAACAACCAACAGTAATCTGCCCATTAGGCAACAGTTGAGAGTGCCAGGAGGAAAGACCATACCGTGACATAGCTAGTGTGTGATTTCTTTAGGGTGGACAAAGAATTATGGACACATGTAGTGTGTCTTTATGTAAAGACAGGGCGAGTTAGGGTAAGGAGGGAACAAGGCTGGGAACATCTATCATGAAAAGACATTTGCTGAAGTCCCAGAGATCTCAGTAGGAGAAGGCAACCAACGCATGGTGTCAGCAGCAGCAACACCAGGCAATGAAGCTGATAACAGTAAAGATGATGGCTAGAAGGAGGGGAACATTAAGGGACCAGGTAGACAGAAAGACGAACAAAGTATGTTTCAATTGGTAGCCGATGCACAACTCCAGCATCTTCCATTCATCAGTTCTTTAGCCCACTGAGTCCCACACATCCAAGGGGCTGCAAATCTCCAGCCACTTCTACCACCCATGGTGGCACAAATAGGAGCCTCAGCCAAGCGTCACATCCAGGGGAAAAAGCTCCCAACTTTCATTGGTCGACTCCTGAAAATAGTCCGAACTATAAAGCCAACAGACCACAGGCAAAAAAGTTAACAAGAGCAATTATGGAAATGCTAGCCACCAACTTGCTGCCATTCTTCTTTGAATACAACCTAGATTTTCTATCGCTAACGCAAGTTGCAGTGCCAAGGTATCAAGTGCCCAGTTGTACCTACGCTCCACAGTGGTTCTTCCTGATTTGTATCGGTGTCTACAAGACTGTCACATGGCCTGAAAGCATCATTTGTTCCAGCCATTCACATCACCATTGACATGTGGACCAGAGGTCAATACTGTTGATTAGATGGCAGTGGCTGCCCATTAGGTCAGTTCCCTCTTTGTTCCCTCTTCTTTCTTCTCCTCTCCTCCTCCTCTGGGTTAGGTGCCAGCAATGCTAGAAGCCACAAGTTACTGGGGCCCCTCAGCCTCCACAAGAAGGCAGCATTATGTATTGTTGATTTTGACAATGACCAACGACAGGAAACTTGTTACACTTCCTTTAACAAAGGTTTGATCAGTGGCTTACGCCACACTCATTAACACCAGGTTTTATAGTATCGAATAATACAAAGAACATTTTAAAGGCAGTTGTTAATGGGGATTATACACATGTTCCATGTTTTGCTTATTGTATAAATCTGGTAGCTCAAGGATTCCTAGATGAGGAAGGCACCACTGTGCAGACATATGTATGTTTGGCCAAAAGGTTTGTGGTCATTTCAGCCATTCGGTCTAGACATACAAGCTATTACAAAACATTCAGCAGCAAAACCACCTTTCCCTCCACCACCTGGACCAGGATGTTGCAATAAGATGGAATTCCACCTATTACATGATGGAATGGCTGCTAGAACAACAGAAGGGTATTCACCCAGCATACAGTTGACTATTGTGTTAGAAAGGGAGATGTAAACATCAGCCCAAATCAGTGGTGCCTGATGGAGACCCTCTGTACTGTACTGAAGCCCTTTAGGAGGCCATAAGGGTGGTAAGCGCTGATGAAGTTGGTCTAAGTCAGGTACTCCCCTCATTTCCCTCGTTAACCTACGACTTCTTCATATAAAAATCAATATGATGAAAAGGTGGATTCCATTGTCCTCAGGCTAATAGAAAGGATAAGATCATGCTTCTTGAATGATGCACGCATTTCAAAATGCATACAGATGGCCTCTACATCGCCGCCACTCTCTTGGACCCTCGGTTCAAAGACACATATGAGACATTCTTTGATACACAAGAATGTGGTGAGGATCCGCATTCCTATAAAATCTGGTGTATCCATCTGCTCTCTGTACATATGGCACAACACAACAACAGGAACATAAATAGAACAGAAGAACAACACTCATCATCATCCCTGCATTCGCTCTGACAGGGCAGGTGGAGGAGAGGAAGAAGGGGATCCCAATGTGTTTCCACGGCTAATACTAAATGCCACAGGAGTCACTCATTTTTGTCTCCAAGTCAATATTGTACTCCTGCTGCTGCACCCTGAGAAAGACA
Source organism: Neoceratodus forsteri (assembly GCA_016271365.2). Classification (NCBI taxonomy): domain Eukaryota; kingdom Metazoa; phylum Chordata; order Ceratodontiformes; family Ceratodontidae; genus Neoceratodus; species Neoceratodus forsteri. The sequence goes on from CM028134.1 coordinate 40,772,912, forward strand.
ACCATTGATGACAGACCACTATGGGAACAACCATCTGACTATGGCTTAATGAAAAAGCATGGTAAGTCACTTTCTGACACAGTGATGCCTGAGATGCCAGCAAACAAAATGGTGCAGGATTAGCTGGATGAGAATGTACCACTAGCAGAAGGGGACAGTCTCTTTTGTACTGGTACCAAAAGACCATTTGATCCTCTCTGATACAGGTAGCTGTTAAACACCTCAGTTGTCCACCTGCAAGTACATATTCAGAGAGAATTTTCAGTGCTACAGGCAATAATGTCACCAACAGCAGAACATGCCATTTGGCCCAAAATGTAGAGATGCTCACTTTTAGAAATTAACTTGCCCTTTTTTCAAACACCTTTTGCCATGGTTTGTGGATGATGAATCTCCTACATGTCCAGCTAGACTAAAGACAGAAGAGGAGGGTGAGGTGGATGGGGAGGGCTTCTGTCTGCATAAGTGTTTTATTTTAAACAGTAGCCTGCTCACACACTGTGGGATGCTGCACTGTTGTCATCACTCAGTGTTCTTCAGATTAATATTTGGTGACTTTTTGGCAGGCCTACATAGGCCAAATAAATAATTTTGGGTTCAACATTGCCCATGAAACCAGTGTGTACAACACTTAACCATGGCATAATGGGAATCCTTGTCCATGTGTGGCACTGTCCCAATGGGCACACAATTTGTTTGGACCAGTAGCCTACGCCATGAGATTCTGTACTGATAATTTGTAGGTATACACAGGCCTTACAGTTACAACCATTTTATTTGAGCACTGTTAGCCATGTACTCCTGTTTAATGATAGCATTGTCTATGTTTGGCACTTACTGAACTTACGGACACAATTTTGGGAACCGGTACCCACCAATGTGGCGGGCTGCATCACCCTGCTGTTTTGGGTGCTTCACCAGTCCAGTGCATTATGTTATTTCCTTTTATCCCGTTGCCCAATGCTTTTTAATGGTCGAATCAGCATGAACTAGTTGGCCGTTAAGGGAACTGTGGCGAACTTTATGCAGTTTGACAGACAAAGTTCATGAGGACACTAAAAATACAAAAAATGTCTTCTTTAGTAAATTGTGATAGCTGAAATATCATGGTTAGGAAAGCGCGAACTGAAATGCAGCATTGCTCTTTAATGAGATTGTGTGGGTGATGTTGCCAGCCTGTCACTTTCGCTGCTTGGATGTTTGCCTCTACCACCTTGTTCTGTCTGTTGGGGTTCAATGCCAGAAAGTGCAGAATTATGCACCTAGGGCATAGGAACCCAGGAACTGAGTGTAAGATGGGAGGAGGTACTGTCAGTCACTAAGCAGGAAAAGGATCTTGGGGTTATAGCTGATGACATCAAAGTGGCAGGGCAATGTGACAAAGCAGTCGGTGATGCCAGTGCAATGCTGGGATTCATAGGGAGATGTATCTCCAGCAGGAGGAGGGAGGCTGTGTTGCCATTATATTGTTCACTGGTGAGAACCCATATAGAATGTTGTATCTAGTTCTGAGGCCACACCTAAGAAAGAACATAGGCAGGGTGGATGCAGTCCATAGGAGGGCAACTAAATTTGTGCATGAGTTGCACAAAAGCCCTACTAGGAGGGACTAAGGTATGTCACCATGTACATCTTGGAAGAGAGGAGAGTGAGAGGGGACATGATATAGACTTGTAAGGTACCTTACAGGGTAAGCAAGTTGCAGAAGGGGAGTCTCTTCAAATGAGAAAGAGCACCAGGCCAGAGGTTATGTGATGTAGCTGGGGGGTAAGAGGGATGTGACTAAGTACTACTTTACTGAAACCATGGTAGACACCTGAAAAGACAGCCAGTGGAAGTGGTGGAGATGAAAGAGTGGGGGCTTCAAGCATGCATGGGGTAGACGTGAGGAATATTAGTAAATATGCAGGGAGTAGGGAGGGTCACTCTTGACCAGTTAGGGTCTGCAGAGACAGACTAGGAAGGGATCATCTGGGTAGACAGGGTGGGTCAAGCGGACCTTTTCTGATGACAAATTCTATGTTTCCATGTTTTATCTGTAAAAGCATAATGGGCACACATATCACAGCTTATAGTATATTCTGCAGTCCATCTGTGTGGTGCCACACTCTGTATGCTCACGGTTTAGCCTAGCAGGGCACCCACTGGGTCCCAGCTGTGTGACAGGCTGTCAGGTGACTGACCACTAGCATCTTTCTCATGACTATTTAGTTGCCGTGCAGCCTATGGGATAAGATCATCTATTGGTAGGTGCCCAGCTGCAGTGCAGTATGCAATGTTGAACAGTTCTGCAGGAAACACACCTCCATGCTGCCCATGCCATTACCCTCACCATCGAAGGTCTCCTAGCTGAGTCCTTGGAAGTCAAGAGTTCCATGACTCTAAACGTGAAGTAATTTTTGTTTTCAGGCAGTCAGAATACTTCCTAGCTTCCAAATTTTGAAAATCAGTCTTGTCAAGTGATAACTTAAAATAAGCTTTTGTTCAGAAAAATCAACCGTGTTAGACTTCCATGCTTCTGAGTTTCCTAATTTTCTTTCCCATTTGGAAGTCATATACTTCTTCCCCTTAAATCAGGAAGTTTTTATCTTAGTTTTGCAAGTCAAATACTTCTGAAATTGAGTTACCTGATACCCTGCTGACCAAAGCATCATTGACAAGGCTCAACTCGGCTAATCATTTCATCATGTGTCCCTCCTATTGCCAGCTGAGCCTCTATGAACAGCATGCAAGCTTCTTCCCAATGCCATAGCGATGAATACTTGTGCTTGATGGCATGTATTGTTCTGGGGGTAGTTCCAGACATGCTAATGGGACTCTGTATACCCTCCTATACCACCTGTTTATGGGCAGGGAAGGATACCCTACAAAACCCAGGACCAACACAAAGCCTGGCAGTTGCAGAGAGCCTTTCTGGCTATAATTAGTTTCCTCTGCCATGAAGTTTGAAGAACACGGGCAGTGCTATAGTATGTAGCCACATCCAAAACAGCTCCAGTTACCCATCCTGCACAGCAATACCATTCGTGGCAATACCAGTAGTTCTTCAGTAAAGTTGTTGCCTTTCACCATAGTTTTGCCAACTGTGGCTCTATTCCCAACTGTCACGGTCACGTAGATGCACACAGGGCATTCATTCTCCCCATACAGTAGTGTTAATCACTGTTTGTTCCCTGCTGCTGATCTAGTATTTCCTCTATCCCGATGATTTTTTTTTTTTATGTTGCCTCCGCATGCGCAGCCAACATATTGTGGTAGTAGCAGATTTGGAGGCGCTGTCACTGTTGGGTGAATGCAGGGCACGATCAGTAGGTGCGCCCTCATTCCCCAATAAGCCCGCATGCAGGTGCCACACCATGAATACATAATGTGGTGAGCACATCTAACAAAGGTCTGCTGCAATGCGAGCAAACTCGCTACACGCAGCGGGCACCTCCCAACGTGCTTGCCCTAGTGAAAGTAAACATGGCAGCACACTGCCTGCCATAATGCTGATTTTGTGGGTGCCCAACTCCTGTCGGCATGCCCTGACCCAATATATGTGCAATGGGGAGCCCGCCTCGCTGGCATCATGCATCCCATTTGTTATGTGCCGAGGGGTGCCCAATCCCCCTCAGCTCTTGCCCCCGCTTCATTGTGTGCTGATGAGAGTGTCCACCCCTGTCAGCTACAGCATCCCCCAAAAACACTTAGGTGGTATGGGAGCCCACCCCAGTGTGCCAAATCCCTGAAAAGACAAACCGTCCTGTAATTTTTTTTAACCCTGTGAAAGAAGAAACAGTCCTCACGGTCTCCCTGCCCTTTCACAACCAGCGCCCACCCTCTCCATATCCTTCCTTCCCACCCCTCACCCCATACTTACCTCCAGAGTCTGGTGCAATGATCTTCGTGGACTGGGAGCATGTCTGCACTCTTTAAAGCTGACCGTGAACTGAAGAAATGCCGTAAGCTGTATAATGGCATAAATAGGTTTTTTTCAATGTTGGTGCATATCTCGGCCATTTTTTGAATTTTGCACTCAAATTTGAACATGGGGTTATTGGAACCCTCCTCATGAATTCAGTCACTGTCATGGCATTATTCGCTCCCGAAAGTTGATTTCACGGACACTGCACAGAATCACCTTCGGCCTGAATAATGAAATGATAGTGCCAGTGTTCATGAGGGGTTTCTCAAAAGTCTATGTTGCAAATTTGGTGAAAAAATTTCAAAAATGGCTTTACGAGCTTGTGTTGTGCTGTTTCCATACATGCTCATAACTGTATGTATTTGTAATATTCTCACTCCAGATTTTAAAATTGATAATTTTACACACCTCCTTATGAACAGTACAGCTGTCATTTTACAAATCCTGGCCAAAATGTGTTTTTCCAATTGCACGGTCACTGTGAGAAATAATTTTTGGGACAGTTTAAGAAAATGACGGTGACACTGTTCATGAGCAGAGGTCCTAAATGCCTATGTTGAAAATTTGGTGCTGAAAGTCCATAAATGACTGTGGTATAAGCGTGCATTGTGCAGTTTCCACACACACTTGTAACTTTGCAAATTTGTAATATTTTCATGCCAGATTTTCAACACTGCCATTTTTCACACTCCTTATCAACAGTACAGCTGTCATTTTTCACAGCCTGTGAAAGAAGAAACAGTCCCTCATGGTCTCCCTGCCCCTTTCACAACCCGGTTGAAAAGTCATTCTGCTGTAGTAGCTACAATACTACTAGAGCAGAACGACTTTTCAAGTCTATGGATCTCCATACACAATGATGTTTCACCATACATAATATTTTTATTACTGTGCCCTTCTCCCAGGTTGCACAGACTTGCACCTGGAAACACACTTTCCCATGTCACAACTGGAAATGAGCCACAGCTCAGTGTGCCTTTACCAGTTAAAATGTTCAATAAGCAAGCAATAAGACATGACGAGGTGGATTATGTCTGATAAGAACACACCCAGGCATAAGGCACCTGGGCTTGCTCTTCTCAGGACATAACGCACACCTCTGAGTGTTTTATTACACTTATAAAATGGGATCCCATGTAATTATTAAAAACAAACAATAAACAAACTTTTGTCAATGCCAAATGTTGATTGCATTGGTCCGTTGAGCTCGCCACTGCCCCTGTGTCACTCACTGCTCTGTTTCTCCCAGTGCTGCAGGCTGCTCTTTTGTACTGGGCTGCTGCCCGTGTTGGCACATTTTTCTGCCCACAAAGAAATCTGCAGCTGTCCCGACAGAGCTCTGTTGAGGTAGGTCACCCCCCTCTCGCTAGCTCATTCTGTTTCTGCTGGCGCTGCAGGCTGCCTTTGTACTGGGCTCCTGCCTGCATTGCCGCCTTTTTCTGCCCACAAAGCAATCTGCAGTGGTCACAATAGAGGTCTGCTGAGCTCACTCACCCCCTCTCTCACTCGCTCATTGTGTTTCTCCCGCTGCTGCAGGCTGCCCTTTGTACTGGGCTTCTGCTTGCACTGGAACCTTTTTCTGCCCACAAAGAAATCCACAGCAGTCACGATAGAGTCTGCTGAGCTTGCTCTCCCCCTCTCTCATTCGGCTTGTGTTGCTCCTGGAGCTGCAGGCTACCCTTTGTACTGGGCTTCTGCCTGCATTGGCACCTTTTTCTGCCCACAAAGAAATCCACAGCTGTCCCGACAGAGCTCTGTTGAGGTCGCCACTCTCCTGTCTCACTTGCTCATTCTGTTTCTCCTGGCACTGCAGGCTGCCCTTTGTACTGGGCTTCTGCCTCTATTGGCATTTTTTCTGCCCACAAAGAAATCTGCAGCAGTCATGACAGAGCTCCATTGAGCTCGCTCACTCCTCTCTCTCACTCTGTCTTTCTGGTTCTCCCACTGCTGCAGGCTGCCTTTTGTACTGGGCCCCTGCGTGCATTGCTGCCTTTTCTTCCCACAAAGAAATCTGCAGCAGTCCTAACAGAGCTCCATTGAGGTCACTCACCCCCTCCCTCACTTGCTCATTCTATGTCTCCGTCTGCTGCAGGCTGCCCTTTTATACTGGGTTCCTGCTTACATTGGCGGCTTTTCCTGCCCACAAAGACATCTGCAGCAGTCCTGACACAGCTCTGTTGAGCTCACTTACTCCCTTCTCTCACTCGCTCATTCCGTTTCTGCGGTGCTGCAGGCTGGCCTTTGTACTGGGCTCCTGCCTGCATTGCCACCTTTTCCTGCCCACAAAGAAATCCAGGCAGTCACAATACACCTCCATTGAGCTTGCTCACTCTCCTGTCTCACTTGCTCATTCTGTTTCTCCTGGTGCTGCAGGCTGCCCTTTTGTACTGGGCTCCTGCCTCTGTTGGTATCTTTTCTGCCCACAAAGAAATCTGCAGCAGTCCCAACAGAACTCCATTGGCCTCACTCACTACCCCATTTCACTCGCTCATTCCGTTTCTGCGCGTTGCAGGCTGCCCTTCTGTACTGGGATCCTGCCTGCGTTGCCACCCTTTTCTGCTCATAAAGAAATCCATGGCAGTCATGATAGAGCTCCATTGAGCTCGCTCACTCCCCTCTCTCACTCTGTCATTGTTTCTCCCACCGCTCAGGCTGCCCTTTTGTACTCAGCCCCTGCATGCATTGCTGCCTTTTCCTGCCCACAAAGAAATCTGCAGCAGTCCCAATAGAGCTCCATTGAGCTCACTGAATCCCTCCCTCACTCACTCATTCTGTCTTCCCCAGTGCTGTAGGCTGCCGTTTTGTACTGGGCTTCTGCTCGTTGTCACCTTTTCCTGCCCACAAAGAAATCTGCAGCAGTCTCGACAGAGCTCAGTCACTCTCCCCAGTCGCTTGATCCTAATCTGTTCCAAACACTAATTTCCAACAGCGACTGTGGTATTCTGCGCCGGAAGCGCAGAAATACATTCCAGCCAGGATGTGAAAATGACAGCTGTACTGTTCATAAGGAAGTGTGAACAAATGCCAGTGTTGAAAATCTGGCATGAAAATATTACTAATTTGCAAACTTACAAGGTGCATGGAAACTGCACAACACACACTAAGTAACACAGTCATTTTATGGAGTATTGTCACCAAATTTTCAACATAGGCATTTTAGGCCTCTGCTCAGAACAGTGCCACTGTCATTTTTCTTAATCTGTCCTGAACACTGATTTCCCACAGCAACTCGCGCTATTCTGTGCCGGAGTGCGAAAACACATTTCAGCCAGGATGTGGAAAATGACAGCTGTACTGTTCACAAGGAGAATCAGAAAATGCCAATGTTAAAATGTGGCATGAAAATATTGCACATTCGCAGTTACGAGTGTATATAGCAACTGCGCAACACACGCTATAAACAGTCATTTTTTGATTTTTCCACCAAATTTGCAGTATATATGCTTTTTTGAGAGCCCACCTCATGAACACTGGCACTGTCATTTTGTTAATTGTTCCCAAAAGGAGATTCTATGCAGTGGCCGCAAAATCACCTTTTGGGCCCGAATAATGCCATGACAGTGCCAGAATTTAAAAAGGGGCTCCTAAAACCCTTGTTGAAAATTTGGTGCAAAATTCCAAACAATGCCTGAGATATGCATCAAAGTTGAAAAACCCTATTTATTCCATCTTACAGCTTACCGGCATTTCCTCAGTTTGTGGTCGGCTTTGAAGAGTGCAGAGCGTGTTCCTAGTCCTCCAAGATAGCCGCACCAGACTCCAGAGGTATGTATGGGGTGAGGGGTGGGGAGGCAGGTGCGCAGTGGGTGGGCGTGGGTTGTGGGAGGGTCAAGAGACCACCGAGGGACCGTTTCCTTTTTACAGGTTAAAAAGAAAAGACATTGCAGGACCATTTTGATTTTACAGGGGCATGTGGCACACTGGGGTGGGCTCCCAGCATGCCAATGAGTCTTTTAGGGGGCATCTGTAGCCGATGGGGGATTGGGCACCCCGTCAGCACACAACAAAAAAGGCGGGTGTTGCATTAGCCGACGTGGATCGGGCATCCCTGGCAGACAACAAAAGCAGGGGCTTAATAATGCTGACAGGGAGTGGGCTCCTCAATGGCAACATAAACCTTGGGGCACTGAAGGTGATGGGGATTGGGGCCCCGCTCGGCAAACAAACATGTTGGGAGGGCACATGCTGCCGAGGGTGATTGGGCACCGGCGGTGGGGGTTAATATTGTTTGTGAACATGGCGGCAAGATGTTGCTTTATCTGAAACAATATCAGTGTTTTAAGGTTCCGCCCTGCAATGACGGGTCACTCCCTGATTGCAGCGAATGGTTGACGCTGTAATGACGAGGTGGCCCCTTGCATCGGCTATAATTTTGAGTGTTGGTGGCACGCTAGCTGAACTAGTGTAGCAGCAGTGTGCCATGGCATTGAGGAAGCGGGCCAAGCCTTTGAAGGCTGTGGGGCATTGGCCACAACAGTGCCGCACCTCCACAACCTGCTTCTGGAGAAAGCTGCGCAATATGTTTCTTGCATGCATGCAATCAACATAAAAGTAGAAATGATAAAAAGGAGGTTTCAATAGCTTAAATAGTAAAAAATAGTCCTATTATTATAATAGCTGCTTATTAGAAGTAGAAGGTTTCTTATGTATTTTCTAACTACCTGGTTATCATTGGTACTTTTACTAACGTTAGAGCCCCTCTGACATTGATTTTGTTTTGTGATGCCTTTGATTTCTAGATGTAACCCCTAGGTGGCGCTATACCAAGGACTACTACCCTGCCTGCTGGCTGGTAGCAGTTAAGGGCCTGAGTTCTGAAATGGGTGCCTCTATCCGGAGGTCAGGGTTGGTAGTGGTCAAGCTAACCTTAGCACAGTCATCCGGGACACTGTAACCCCCCTCTTTCCTTACTAGTGGCGAGACAACACAAATAATCACTTTCACAATACCCTGATACACCACACAAGTACCACACTGTTTGCACGCACCATCAGGGCTTTTCTCTGGCTCAGCCCTGAGGACCCCTGTAAAACAAGGTTATACGAGTAAATTACAGCAGTATTGTACTCTTGCACAAACTGGAACCACAGTCAGGTAAATGCAAAAAGAGTTAGATCTGATTTATTTAAGGACTTGAACAAGGGAGGGCGTAATCAGGTTAATTTGCTTAAAGGCTCTATCAATCAAACAGTTATGCATGCTCTTCGGGGTCCATAAACAGTCACCACTCTGGGTAACGGATGGAGAATGGTGGTCTAGCCAGAAACATTGCAGCTGGTTGGAGCCCTGTGATGGAAGAAAATGGCAACATGCACAACACCGCTTATTTGTAATCCGGGCCGGAGGGCTCAGTTCGTGAAAAGAAAACAACAAGACAATCAGATGACACACTTTTAGATTAGGCTGTTGTTGCAGGGAGCTACCCTGATGATTACTCACGATACCCAAGACTGGACACAGGCTGGACAAAAATTGAGAAAGCATGTGGTTAATCAGGAGTGCCAGGAGAAGCAGGGCCCACACAATTCACTGAGGCATCATTCCTCTTCAAGTGTGGAGCAGGGGCTGATCCCCACGCAGGTCTCTCATCAGTGACTTTCTCTGTGCAGTGGGGTAGTCTGGCAGGGCCAGTGTGGCTTAGCTCAGACCGAATGGGAGATGAATCGGATTCAGTCCAATTAGGCTGGATAAAGTTTCCAGCAAGCAGAACACAGTTCACACAGTAGGGAACCAAATCACGACCCACTTTCAATACACAGCACATTTACATGTAAGGAAATTCTACTGTACCAGGCAGCTCATTCTCCGGTCATGATCTCAAAGTCTCTGCACAAACCAGGGATTCAAAAGCAGCTGGAAATCCTGACAGGCCGATCGCATTCAGCAAATCTTTGGTCTTCTTCAGGTATGAGCCTGGTAAAAATCAGTGGCTTACTTTCTCACAAACTTGGACTTAGTCCAAAATAATCTCTTCTGTCCCTCCCAGGGGCAGTAGGGCAGACATGCAGGCCACAACTGAGGCCTTCCCACAGAGACTGACTTGAGCTGTTGCTTTTTCAGCTCCCAACTTAGATCTGAGTCTAACTGCAGCAAGCCTGGGAATTTCCACAAGATCCAAAAGGTTTGGTTGGCTGATTCATCTTTCAGTCACAACAGGAGCTCCCCTTCAGATGCAAAAGCGCCAAAGCCCAAAACTACAATTCCTACAGATTTTGACTCCAGACTGATCCTGTAGTCCGGCTCCACTTTAGGTCCCACCAGTTCTGATTAGTCCAATTCAGCAGTCCAGGACCAAGATAGTGGAGATAAACAAAACAGTTCTTGCTGCAAAGAATGCAGGTTAGACAAACTACATTATCATTATCACTCTAAATGATTTTCAACAAATAGTTACATCTTTCAACAGAGCTCCTCTCAGATTACTTATGACTGCAATCCAGGCAGCTCTTAAAGAGACAATACACAGAGGCAATACAGGCACTCTCTGGCAATCACATTTTAACTGCTAAAATGTGGGACACCAACCTGGCAGTCAGCATTTAGGTAAGCTCAAGTAAGACTTTTAGGAACCCCCATTTGTAAGGGGGTTACATAGAAGTGTGATAACAGATCCAGAAACAAATGGTTTGATACCTTTTATTGGACCAACATAAATGTAACAAAAAAAAACAGTGCTTAAGCTTTCGGACCAACCAAGTCTTTCCTCGAAGCTAAATGGTGATGTCTGTTTGCCTGACACTGTCCATTCAACTTTCTTAGAGTGAGCATCGTCAAACTGGAGCCACCATAGTTACTGCTTTTAATATGGTGCCTCCGGAATCTCAGGCATAAGTTTTGACTGTTAAAATATAATGGACTACTTTTTAACATTTTTATTTCAATGTCTTATAAAGCCCAGACCAAATTATAGCTTGTCTGCAGTTCCAAACTATGGGCTGAGCATTCTGTAATGTGTCCCTCCTCCTTTTTGCTTGCTGAGGGGTGCCCAATCCCCTCAGCTCATGTGCCTCCCTGCTTCGTTGTTTGCTGACGGGGGTGCCCAATCCCCATCCACATCTGTTCCTCCTTTCCCACTTTAATGTGCCGACAGGGATCCCACTCTCCGTCTGCATGATGTCCCCCTTCTTCTGTGCTGAGGTGTGCCCAATCCCCTCAGCTAGTGTACCCGCTCCCTATGTACTGTCGGGGGTGCCCAATTCCCCCATCGGCCACTGCATCCCAATAAAAAAGCACCCAAAAAAAGAAAACATCCGCAATTTTTTTACACCTGTAACAGAAAACAGTCCCCGTAGTCTCCCTACCCTCCCACCACCTGCACCCACTCACTCAGAACCTGCCTCCCACACCCCTCACCTTCAAAGCCGAACATGAACTGAGGAAATGCCGTAAGCTGTATAATAGAATTAATAGGTTTTTTAACTTTGATGCATATCTCGGCAGTTTTTTGATTTTGACCAAATTTTCAACATGGTGTTTTTGGACCCTCCTCATGAATTCTGGCACTGATATGACATTAATTGGTCCCGAAAGGTGATTTCATAGTCACTGCACAGAATCACTTTTGGGACCCGATTAACGCAAGGACAGTGGCAGTGTTCATGAGGTGGGCTCTCAAAAAGCCTATGTTGCAAATTTGCGGAAAAAACTCCCAGAATGGCTGTTTTATGAGCGTGCATTACGTAGTTGCTACGCACCGTAACTTTGTGAATTAATAGTTACATGCCAGGTTTTCAACACTGTCATTTTTCTTACCTCTTGTGAACAGTACAGCTGTCATTTTTCACAACCTGGCCGAAATGTGTTTCTGCACTTTCACGAGACAATAGCACAGTCACTGTGGGAAATCAGTGTCCGGGCAGATTACAACAAGCATTTGTCAATGCCGAATGTTTGCTTGCTGGCATTGGCAGTGGTCGTAGAAGTTACAGAGCTGCATAATAGGAATGGTAGTGAAGTATTGAACTGAAGCCAACCCCTACCACCCTTCAGAGTGTGACAGGCATTGGGGTGTGCCTTTGGGTCATCAGGCATAACGGCCATGCCATTTCACCACACCCACCCTGCAAACACTGACAAGTGTCATAGTGTTCCTTGGGGTCTTTGGCCCTTATGCGCATCCCATTTCATCAAGAACACGTGAGATGGGTGCGGTATAGAGAATGGGGTGAACTTTGGGGCCAAAGAGTCCAAGGTGCATACCTCGATTCTTCTCATTGGCTGCAGGGGTGGAATGGTATGAGCATTGCTGGCAAGAATCCCAAGTCACATCCCTGATGCCTGTCATTCTCTATGGGGTTGGGTGTTATGGTTGAAACCTAATACTTCAGGCATTCATTGGTATTTTCACTCCAAATTTTCAACATGTTTTTGTGACCTCACCTCATGAACAGTAGCAATATCAGTTTGTTAGCCAAAGCTGCTTATGCACAGCGATTCGGCATTTAGCATCACCGTGCAAACACATTCAACAGGATGTAAAAATGACAGCTGTACTGTTCATGGGAGGTGTAAAATGGCAATGTTGCAAATCTGTAGTAAAAATATTAAAAAAACTGGTGAAGTCACAAGCGCAGATAGAAACTGTGCAACGACACCGTAATGTAATTAGTTTGGGGATTTTTTACAGCAAATTGTCAACAGAGGCATTTTGGGACCTCCGATCATGAACAGTGTCACTGTGATTTACTTTATTTGTCCCGAACAATGATTTACCACAGTGACCACGCATCTCTGTGCTGAAAGTGTGAAAACACATTTCGCCATGTTGTGAAAATGACAGCTGTACTGTTCATAAGGAAGTGTGGAAAATGCCACTGGTGAAAATCTGACTGTAACTATTACAAAGTCATGAACTTATGAGGGTGCGTGGAAACTGCACAATGCTCGCTCGTAACATAGTCATTTTATGGACTTTGTCACCAAATTTTCAACATAGCCATTTTAAGACCTCTGCTCTTGAAAAGTGTAACTGTGATTTTCTTAATCTGTCCCAAACATTGCTTTACCACACTGACTGCACCATTGTGCGCTACATGTGTGAAAACACATTTTGGGCGACATGTGATAAACGGCAGCTGTACTGTTCATAAGGAAGTGTTATAAAATGGCAATGTTGAAAATCTGGAATGAAAATATTGAAATTCACAAACTTACTTAAGCGGTGTAGGAACCGCACAACGCACACCGTAAAACAGTCATTTTAGGAATTTTTCACCAAATTTTCAACATAGCCATTTTTAAGACCTCTGCTCATGAACAGTGTCACTGTGATTTTCTTAATGTGTTCCATACATTGCTTTTGGAAACCGACTACGCCATTGTGTGCTACATGGGTGGAAGCTTGTTTTGGGCAAGATGTGACAAATGACAGCTGTACTGCTCATAAGGAAGTGTAATAATATGGCAATGTTGAAAATCTGGAATGAAAATATTGAAAATTCGCAAATTCACGAAAGCATGCATAGGAACTGCGAACGCGCTCGTAAAAGTCATATTTAGAGATTTTTCACCAAATTTTCAACATAGCCATTTTAAGATCTGCTCATGAACAGTGTCACTGTGATTTTATTAATGTGCCCCATACATTGATTTCACGACACCAACAGCGCCATTATGCGCTACATGGGTGGAAACACATTTTGGGCAAGATGTGAAAATGACAGCTGTACTGCTCATATAGAGGTGCATTAAAATGGCAATGTTGAAAATCTGGAGTGAAAATATTGAAAATTCGTGGAACTTACGAAAGCATGCGTAGGAACCGCGCAACGCACACCGTGAAACAGTCATTTTTAGAAATTTTTACCAAATTTTCAACATAGCCATTTTAAGACCTCTGCTCATGAACAGTGTCACTGTGATTTTCTTAATTTGTTCAGACATTGATTTCGCAGACAACGACTGTGCCATTGTGAGCTACATGGGGAAAGACGCTTTGGGTGAGATGTGAAAATGACAGCTGTACTAATCATAAGAAGGTGTGGTAAAATGACAATGTTGAAAACTGGAGTGAGAATATTGAAAATTGTGAACTTACAAGCTATGTGAGGAACCGCGTAGCGCACACCGTAAAACAGTCATTTTTTGATTTTTCCAACAAATTTTCAAAATAGGCTTCTTGAGAGCCCACCTTATGAACACTGGCAGTGTCATTTATTAATCAGGCCCCGAAAGGTTATTTCTGCAGTGACTGCGAAATCACCCTTCAGGCCCGAATAATGCCATGCCAGTGACATCATTCATGAGAAGGGGTCCCAAAACCCCATGTTGAAAATTTGGATAAAAATGCCTGAGATATGCAACAAAGTTGAAAAACCCTATCTATCCCATTATACAGCTTATCGCATTTCGCCAGTTCGCGGTCAGCTTTGAAGAGGCAGACGTGTTCCTGGTCCACCGAAGATCGAGCGCCGGAGTCCGGAGGAAGTATGGGGTGAGGGTGTGGGGAGGCAGGTGCGCAGTGGTGGGTGCGGTTGGGGAGGGAGGCAGGGAGAAGCGCCGAGGGACAGTTTTTTATTTACAGTTTTTTTTTTTAAACTGACGATGAGGGGATATTTGCCACACTGGGGTGGGCTCCCCAGCGTGGCACAAGAACGACTGGTTGGGGGTCATGGAGCCAATGGGAGATTGGGCACCCCATCGGCCATAGCATCAGTTGCCACGCCTGGGGTGGGCTCCTCAGCATGGCACCCACTACCTCGGGGAGGACAATGGAGGCGACGGGGATTGGGCACCCCTGTCACATAATGATAACTTGCCACGCTGGGGTGGGCACCCAGTGGCATGGGAAGGCTTTGGGGAGCGCAGCACACAGCCGACAGGGGATTGGGTATCCCTTCTGCTATACAGTGTGTGTGCGGGGGGCAACACGCAGTATGCGGCGTGTGTGTGTGTGTGTGTGTGTGTGTGTGTGTGTGTGTGTAGGGTAGCTGCGCTGAGCAGGCGACATCTGATCGCCGCCTACTGAAGCATAGTTCCTTTCAACTGTACGCCACTGCATTTTGAAGCTGTCACAGACAGCTCCAGCATGCATTGGAGGACTCAGCCGTGACCTGCCAACACTCTGACTGAATTGGAAGAGGAGGTGACACACTCTGAAAACTCGGAAGATGGCACTATGTTTTTGCACATGCGTGCAAGCAAACATAAAAATGACAGTGACACTGTTCATGAGCAGAGGTCCTAAAATACTTATGTTGAAAATTTGGTGATGGTACTCCATAAATGACTGTGTTACTAGTGTGCTCGTGCAGTTTGCATGCACACTCGTAACATTGTGCATTTGCAATATTTTCACTCTAGATTTTCACCATTGCCATTTTTCTACCTCTTGATGAACAGTACAACTGTCATTTTACATATCCTGCCCAAAATGTGTTTTCGTGACATCCGCCCAGAATAGCGCAGTTGCTGTGCGTAAATCACTTTTTGGGACAATTTGAGGAAATGACAGTGACACTGTACATGACCAGACGCAAAATGTCTATGTTGAAAATTTGGTGCCGAAGTCCATAAATGACTGTGTTACAAGTGTGCGCTATGATTTCCACGCACCTTTGTAACTCGCAAATTTGTACTATTTTCACGCCACATTTTCAACACTGCCATTTTTACACCTCCTTATGAACAGCACAGCCAGTCATTTTTACATCCTGCCCAAAATGTGTTTCCACACTGCACTACCAAAGCCAATGCCAGTGCGACAACATTCAGCATTGACAAATGCTTGTTTTACTTTAAATGGAAAGGTTCTGAAAGTTCTGAAGAGGTTCAGATAACTATAGGAAACTTTTATGGTTTATCAAAGCTTTTAAAACCTCAGAACCTTTATGGTTCTTCCATCTTTACTGAGAACGTGCCCAAAGTAATTTAAATTCCAAAACTATAAAGAGGGATGAGGTAAAATAAGTGGGGTGAAGTAAAAAGACAGTCATTTTATTTTTTTTTACTATGTTTGCTTGCGACATACACAAGAAACATTATGTGACAGCTTAGGAGAGAAGCAGGATTTTGGAGGTGAGGCACTTTGGCGACCAATGCTCCCACTGCATTTTGAGGCTTGGCCCTTTCCCAATGCGGTGGCACACTGCTGCTGACACTAGTTCAGCAACTGTGCCACCAACTTGAAATGGATTCACTGCTGCACTGAGGGCGGTGCCTTGCCTGGTGTAACATTGCAGTTAACATGGTGGCTGCCGCTGTCTGCCCTCAGAGTCCCCATGAAAGCTGACAAGGGTGCCCAATCCCCTGATGGCATGCCCCTCCCCAGATCATTTGCCGACAATGACCTCACTCCCCATCATCATAGTGTCCCCATACATTTTTTTTGCCAAGGGGGTACCCAATCCGCATCATGTCTTCCCCAAACACAGATCCTTTTTCCCTTTGCTGACAGGGGAACCAAACCCCATCGGCTCCAGTCTCCCCCAAAAGACACCAGGTGGCATGCTGGGAGCCTACCCCAGTGTAACAAAATCTACCTACAAAACAAAGAAAACCTTCCCATGATGGTTTTCATTTTTATTTCACTTGAAAGAAGAAAACGGTCCCTTGTTGTGTCCAATGCCCTTTCCCTTACCTGTACCCACCCTCTCGCATTCCATCCGCACCCCCTCACTCCATACTTACCTCTGAGCTTGACACGATGATCTTTGGTGGACTGGAAACACCTTTGCACTCTTCAAAAGCTGACTGTGAATTGAAGAAATGCCAGTAAGCTGTATAATGGCATAAATGTTTTTTTTCAACTTAGGTGGATATCGCAGCTAATTTCTCGAATTTTGGCACCAAATTTTCAACATGGGGTTCTGGGACCCCACCTCATGAATTCAGTCACTGTCATGTCATTATTTAGTCCTGAAAGGTGATTTTGTGATCACTGCAAGGAATAACCCTTTGGGTCTGAGTAACGAAACAACAGTGTTACTGTTCATAAGGTGGGATGCCAAAAGCCTAAGTCGCAAATTTGGTGAAAAATTCCATAAAATGACTGCGCTATGAGTGTGCGTTGAGCAGGTTCTATGCCCGATCATAACTCCGAGAATTTTTATATTTTCACCCAGATTTTCAGCATTGTCGTTTTTGCACCCCTTATGAACAGTAGAGCTGTCATTTTCACATCCTGCGAAATGTGGTTTTGCACATGTGGCACACAATGGCGCAGTCACTGTAGAAAATCAATGTTCAGGGCAGATTAACAAAATCATAGTGACACTGTTCATGAGTAAGGTCCCAAATGCCTATGTTGAAAATTTGGTGAGAACATTTCACAAAATGACTGTATTATGAAGCGCATGCTAGCAGTTTCCATGCACACTCGAACTTTGAGAATTTTAATATTTTCACCCAGATTTTCAACATTGGCATTTTTTCACACCTCCTTATGAACAGGACAGCAGCCATTTTCACATTCTGCCCAAACTGTGTTTTCGCACATCTGGAGCAGAATGGCACATTCGCTGTAGCAAATCAACATTTGAGACAGACTAACAAAATCACAGTGCCAATGTTCATGAGCAGAGGTACAAAATGCTTTCACGAGGTGAGGGTCACAAAAGGCCATGTTGAAAATTTGTAGTGCAAATACCAACAAATGCCCGGGCATTACAGTTTCTAACCGTAACATCCCAGCCTGTACAGACTGACAGACGTCAGGGGTGCCTTGGATTGCTGGCTGCAATGCTCATGCCATTCCACCTCCATCCTGCAGACAGTGACAGGCATCGAGGTGTGCCTTGGACTCTTTGGCCCCAGAATTAACCCCATTCTCCTATACTGCACCCATTTCAGTGTATGTCCTTATGGAATGGGGTGACTGTAAAGCCGAACACAAGGCGCATGATCTCAACACTTGTCAGTGTCTGCAGGATAGGGTGAGGTGAAATGGCATGAGCTGCTATGATGACCCAAAGGCATACCCCAAGGCCTGCCCATCTCTGCAGGGTGGAGGTGGGTCTGCATGAAGTTCAATACTTCACCAACTTTCCTATTCTGCATCTGTCTAACTCCTGCACTTCCAATGCTAATACCTGCAAGCAAACATTCAGCATTGACAAAAGCTCATTTTTCATATTCTATTGGGCTGCATTAAAAATTCCACATTATGACACAAACTCCAGCTCTCATCCTCATGGCAGCGTAAAGTGCTCAGCAGTGTTCCAAGTTGAGCAAGAGCAGTTTGATTCTAAGAATAGATAAAGCTGCTGTACCTGACTGGAAGAGTGCCATTCACACAGATCCCAAGAGAGTGGACTGTGTGGAGTACAACTTCAAACCTCAAGCCCTTTTAAGCATGTGGTGAAGATCAAAGGAGCCTTACCTTGTTGCTAGTCAGTTAATCATGCTTGTAACGTCCTCATGGTGCTAAGAACTCAGATGTCAACCAGAGAGGTCAGAGGTAAATAAAACGAAATGGATAGACTCCACTTTGAGCAAGGGCCCCATTTATTGATGAGGTCCTTGTCTTGAGTGACATGATTCCTGCCTAAACAGACATTAGCATAAAAGAGACTTCAAAACTGCTATTGAGAGATGGAACGAGTTCTATCTTTTGTTTCAATATTGATGAGAAGAGGTAGAAAGCAACATTTTGCAGCTGGGATTCACTGACGACAGGGCTGCCAAATGACTTGTTCATGGCCACACAGGAAGTGAGTGTCAGGAGCAGGGCTTTGAACAATTGTGCTCACATCTCACAGTTCCATGCTAGCTAGTAGACCCCACTGTTAGTTCTAATATTTACCTGCATTATAACAGGTGAGTGTAGAGAAAGGTGTACTACACACCAATGTGATGAAAGAAAGGAAGAAAGAGAGAGAGAGAGAAAGAAAGGGAAGGAAATAATTTATTTAAACAGTTTTACTAGAAAAGGCATACTGATTAGGACTGCTCATTTCCAGATGCGTCCTGGGGAGGGTAGAGAGGACTATACAAACTCAATATACAGTACCAACCAGCAATAACACTGCAATACAATACAATGAATAATCTTGAAGGACATAAACAGAAGGCAATAAAAGTGCAAATTACAGTATGGCAGAACAATGCTCAGAATGATGCATGTTGCATTGCAGCGCAACATAGGACCATAACAGAGAGGGGTGCAGAAGTTATGTGCTCAGGCCTAAATAAAAGGGGGATTAGGAGCAGGAGCATAAAGGAGAGGCAAGGCTCTAGAGGACAGAGGAGAGGGAGGCGAGGGAGGATGCTGAGTGGCTAGCGAGAGGGAGGTCATTCCAAAACTTGAGGAGATGCTAAGAGATGACTAACTGGCCAATGGAGGAAAACCTGTAAGGAGGGCAAAGGTATGATGCCCAAGGAGATGAAGGAATAAGAAGACAAGCATGAGGGACAGAGGACAGAGATTGTGTAAGGGGCAGGATCTGAACCAGTACTTACGGTGAATTTGACATCAGTAAGCAGGCACCGGGTTGGGAAGAGAGGGGAAGGCAAGGACATAGAGGACACAGTGATGAGCATGGGGAAGACAGTCAAGAGTGAAATGGCAGAAGGAGTGAAAGAGGGTATCCAGTCTGGGGAGAGAGACTTAAGAGAGGCACTGTAGACTATGTCATCATAGTCCTAAATGGGAAGGATTATTCCTTGGACAAGAACCTGCTATGCCTGCAGTGGGATACAGCCTCAGTTTTGGGCAGAGAAGCTGAGGTGTTGATCAAGCCAAACCCGTGGTACCTAAAGGAGGTAATGTCCTCAATTGTTGTTCCATCGAGGGTGAGAAAGGATGGAGAGATGGGAGACAAGATAGACTCTGCCTTATGTGGAAGGTTATAGAGATGGTCCTCTTGGCTTTCAGGAACAGCTGATTTGGTGGAACCACTGCTGGATATTCTGAAGTCCAGTTGAAGTCTGGCTGCCATATCAGAAGGTGAGGGGCCTGAAGTGTACTGGACCATATCATCGCACACATATGAATTAAAAGTGGATGTGGAGACAGAGGGGAGGTCTTTTTTTTGGCCCAGCCCGATCCACACTGGGACCCAGCCCTGCCCTGTCTACTCCCTCTCATGCCCTGGCTTACCCCCAGGCGGGCTGCGTGCGGGCATCCCACCTGATGGACACTGTTGACAAGCCCTGGCTTGCCTCCTGGTTGAGGCCACGGAGAGGGACCCCGGCAGACATTGGTGGCAGAGCAGGGCATCATGTTCGGGGAATGATGGAGCCCTGGGAGCAGGAACATGCAATGATGTCCAGCATCTGCCCTGCCCTCCCTAAGGTGATGGCGGCAGCTGCAGCGGTACCTCAGCCCACCAGGGCTCCATAAAACACTCTTCCCTCCCTTCCCCTCCTGAAGAATGAGTGCAGTCCCTGAGACACTTGATCCTTCTCCCCTGCAGGCCCTTTGACTCCCTAGTCCATCACCAAACCTGGGATATCAGCACTGCAAGAGGACACCTTGCCACTGCACCAGCAGTGGGAGATCATTTAAGAAAATGGAGAAGAGTAATTGACCTAGGACAGAGCCCGTGGGACCCCAGTACTGATAGGGAGGGCAGGGATGAAGTCACTGCCCTTACTGACTGGGTGCAAGCTTGTAGGTAGGATCTGAACCAGCTTACTGTGAGGTCCAATAGTCCAGCACCAGCAAGTTTATTGAGGAGGAGGGATCTTATACAGTGTTGAATGCTTTAGCAAGGTCGAAAAAATTGTTGTGGTATGAGGCCCTGCTCCATACTTGAGAGTATAGAGTCAGTAAGCCTTAGGAGGGATGGTAGTTGAGTGAAGTTTATGGAACCCAGACTGGAAGGGGATGGAAAATGAGGAGGAGTCAAGGTAGGAAGGAGCTGAGACAGAACAATGTGCTCCTGAAGATTAGAAAGCACAGGAAGCAAGGAAATTGGATGGTAATCTCCAGGATAAGAAGGGTCACTGCCTTTAGTAAGAGGGAGCACTATGGCATGTTTCCATGCAGCTCAAACTGTGGCTAGGGAGATGGAGAGGTTGAGGAGGGAGGCAATGGGAAGCAATAGCAGGAGCAGACAGGGACAGAAGTCTGGGGTCTAGACCATCAGGGCTCTTACCCATATCTAATTCAGAGCTATGAGGGCCTGGAGTGTGTCTGTGGGGCAGACTAGAGAGAAGATGGAGAGCAATGAGTGAGAGGAAGAGGAGAGGGAGAATGAGTAGGTGGAAGGGGAAGGGAGTAGAGTAAAGAGGCAGGGCAGGAGGTAAGAAAGGTATTAAATGTATCAACAGAGAGGGTTTTTGGCTGGGACACCGTTCACACTGAAGACAGGTATGGTGCAAAGGGGGCAGAGAACAGGGCATGAACTACCTTCCAGAATCCTGGAAAGGTGGTTGACGCTTTTCCTTGAAGGAGTTGGAGAAGTACTTCTGCCAGTCTGCCTTTACAAGACAGGTAGCTCTTGTACAAATGTTGTGAAGGAAGCGGTAGTTGCTTAAATCAGAAGGGAAGCCACTTGGTCTTGTGGCACTTCCATACCTGATCATGGGCACGCTTGCAAGCCAGTAGTTGTGCAGTGACTCAGGGCACATGGGAACCCTTCACTCTGGATTTAATTAGAGGTGCATGCAGGTCCAGGTATCGAGGAAATTAGAGATGAAATAGTTGAGGGCAGTATCAATGCAGGAGGTAGAAAGGATAGAGACCAGTCTATTGTTGCCACATCATTTAACAGGGGGCAAGTTCCAGGGACCCAAAGGATCAGAATAGTAGAGTTTTGGGGAATGCCTTAGGTTGATTTATTTTGTGGATGCAGTATATCAAGTGATGGTTGCTTAGGGCATCAGGGAGTATACTGCATCGATAATGCTACGAGGATGTGACATAAGATGGGCTAGCAGTATAGCCTAGAGGTTAGAGTAATGAGCTGTGAGCCAGCTTGGTACATCCAGCAGACCAGACCTTGGTTTGATTCCACAACCTCCTATTGCATACTGTGTGATTCTGAGCAAGTCACTAACCACCAGTGCTCCCAGGTCGCCCTGAAAACAGGCACTTGTGCCTAGTGGGTCTTACCTGATTACCAAAGACTAAAATAAAAGAGCCCAGTCAATAGGGTATGATTGTTGGTTCTAGGGTTTGAACAGGTGAGCTCTGTGATTAACTGGGACAAGTTGAGTGACGCAATGTTGTGACAGGTTTTAGTGTAGGTAGAAGAAAGTCAGTTTGAGGTTGAAGTCTCCTAAGATGTAAGTTCACCAGATGTGGCATGAGATGTAGAGTGGTGAGGAGACTGGTAATAGAGGCAGGAGGGATGTTAGGGCAGCTGTATACACCTGCTAGAAAAATGGAATAGAGAACAGGAGGAGAGCTTGATGAGGATTAATTCAGAAGCAGATGGAGATGAGATAGAAAGTATAGTTGTATACTGGATGGAGGGAGAGGTACATGCCACTCCTCCACTCCTGCTGGGCCTGTCTTGAGGGATGAGGACTAGCCAGGATAGAGAAGCTAATATTAGGAATTTTAAGGAGAGCCACACTCAGAAATAATTAATATGTCCAGTTTAAAGGTTAGCATAAGAGGTTAAAGGTTGGTTATTTTAAGGAGAGGCTGTGGATGTTTAGGTGAGCTAGTTTCAGTCCCTTGGGAAGAATTGTGGGAGAGAGAGAGGAAGGACTTGGGTTTGGTTAGAGCATCATCAGCTGTTAGCAGTGGCGGTGTGGAAGTTTAGACAATCGTGATAATCACTTTTGGAGAAAGGGTGGGTGGGGGCAGAAGAGGAGGGGGAGGGATTGTAATGACCTTGACAGACCAATGTATAGGCAGTGTAAGGGGGAAAGTCTGGGGGCCAAGAGTAGTGGGGGAGGGCAGGAAGCCAGGAGATGAGGGAGGAGAGGAAGATGGTGGAATAAAAAGGTGGGGTGGGAAGGAGAAGGAGGAGGGACACAGGGTGATGATAAGTAGGGAAGGTAGATGATACACAGGAGCAAGGAGAGTGCAGGAAGGCAACCAACTGGCTGAAAACCTGAGCCTATCTGGTGGGGGTTGATGGAAGGGTGTGAAGGACTAGAAGAAAGGAGTGAGATCAGCAGACTGGTGCAAGGTAAGTTACAACTGACAGAGCTGAGAAACCAGACTGCCCATATTTAGCATTGAGATTGTAGCATGATTGAACAGGAGGGGAAATGTCCAGAGCGATTAATAGCAATGCTATGGGGTAGGATGAGTTTAAAGCCTGGGTTGCAGGAGACAGTGTGAGCAGTGGGTGTACTGAGTTGTAAAGAAGAGACCAGTTAGGAAGGGCAGGTGCAAGCAGAGCTGTACCAGGAGAAACTGAAGCCTCAAGAGCAGGACTAGGGAAGAGAAAAGTGTGACAGGGCAGAACCAATTACAGTGGATTTGGGAGGATGGGTGGGAGCATACTATGTGCAAGTTGGTGGAAGGTGAGAATTGGGCTGGTTGGTTCAGACAGACACCAAGAAGTACAAAAGGCGCATCACCCTGGGTGGGTGGGAGGAGGCGGGTAGGTGTCAAGGAGTTATCATGGTACTGCCAAAGCAGGACAGTGTATCTAGGGCAGTAGGGCGGGACGCGGCTTCAGTGAGTGTAGGGGAGGGCTGCAGAAGAACCTTCATGACCCAAGGAGCACTCCGAGCCTTGAGGAGCTGGAATCTGGGGAGAAATAAAACACTGGTGAGTGAGAAACAGACTACACAGGGGAGGGGAGGAGGAGATCAGAGTCAGTTCAGATCACACAGAGAGAGTGAGGAAGGGAGGATGACTGGAAACAATGGAGGGAGGGCAGCAGGACAAGTTCAGAACAAACAGACAAAAGGATAAAACTATCAGATCTCCTTTGGGGACAGAAAATAAAATCCTACCCTACAAACTTAAAACAGCAATTACAGCACTGAACAGGCAGCTAGAAAGTGATAGAGTTACAGCACAGCATGCCACTGTTCAGAAGCAACTCATTTCAGGTGATTTAAATTCCTGGATCACAGTAGCATTGTTCTGTATATGGTGCCAAAACTCCAAGCAGGACAGCGTACCTGTGCAGCTGAGTGATCGGGAGGCTGCAGCTTCAGTGGGGTAGGAGGGCTGCAGAAGAACCCTCATGACCCAAGGAGCACTCCAAGGCTTTGAGTGAGGAAGGAAGGAAGGAAGGAAGGAAGGAAGGAAGGACTGACTGACTAAATTTGTCTAGTTAAAAAGGGGCAAAAGCATTGATGATTAACAGTGTTTGAGGTACACTAAACCATCATTTGCCAGCAGGCAACTATTTCATTTCATTTCATTTTATTTGTTAACTGGTTAGGACTCTGGGCCAAAGCCCTTTTTCATGACCGACCCAGACATAAAACATAACAAACATTACATAATAAATATACAACGTACAAAACTTACAAATAACATGAACAATCAGACTGTGCTAACAAATGTTGTTTAAACTTAACTTTAAAACACGACTTAATTAACCTTAATGGAACTGGTAACTGTTCCATAATAAAGAAGCCTGGTGGTCAAATACTCATTGGCCATAATTAATTTTAGCACCCTGTACTATCAACACTACCCCCTGTAATATTCTCAAATTTATTTGAACTTCATGGACCCGAACCAAATCAGATAATGGAGATAAGCCATTTGAATGGCTGGCCTGATAAACCAATTTACCTCGCGCAAATTCATATTTAAGTTGAGCGACAGCCACCTCAGTGAAGAATATACAAGGCATCCAAGACAAACCTACAAATGCTGTTTTAAACAACACTTAGGATTTGTTTCTCTTTGGATCCCAACTTAGCATACAATGAGGAGACATAGTTAAAATGTGGCATTAAGATTCCATTAGCCAATTTCAAGCGAGAATCATGAGATAAATAAGATTTTAATTTATATAATTGGCCCAACCTACAGTGAATTTTCTTTTTCACTGACTTTACCTGGGAAGATAAGTCAGCAGGGGTCTAAAAGAACCCCCAAATATCTAAATTCTAATACCTACTAACATATGAAATTTGCCAGCAGATAAAGGCCTAGAGGTCTATCAAGTCTGCTCGAATGTGCAGCTAGCACCCTTATTCTGCAGCTGCCTCCCTTCCCCTTCATTAACCCTCCCCTTGTCCTGTCCCATCCTCATTTGAAGCAGTCCACTGTTCTACTGCATACCACTTCTGCAGGTAACACATTCCACCCAGCCACCACCCTCTCTGTAAAAGTGTTCCTCATCTCCTCCTGAACCTTCCTCTCTCCAGTCTCATATCATGGCCCCTGGTGCCCTCCCTCCTTACTTTGAACAGCCTCTTTGTACCCATCTTGTTTATTCCTTTTATGTATTTAAAGGTTTCGATCATGTCACCCCTGCCTCTCCTCTCCTCCAGTGAGTACATGTTCAACTCCTTCAACCTCCTCTCGTATGATAAGTCCCCAGCCCCTTGATCATTTTGTCGCCCTCGCCTGTACCCTCTCCAGTAACTTAATGTCCCTCTTCAGATACGGACGCCAGTACTGCATGCAGTACTCCAGGTGTGGTCTAACTAATGACCATACAGTGGCAGAATCACCCTCCGGTCCTCAAGGATATACCCCTTGCAATACAACTCAGCATTTGTTGGTCTTTGCAGCTGCCTTCCTACATTGTGCCGAGTTGTTCATTGACCTGTAATGAGCACACCCAGATCCTTCTCCTCCTCTGTCTGGGCTAGCTGCACCCCCAGCTGGTAACTCCTCCTTGGGTTCTTCATCCCAAAATGCAGCACCTTGCACTTTTTGGCATTAAAGCCCAGTTGCCAGGTGTCTGACCAAGTTTCAAGCTTTGCCAGATCATCCTGCAACCCCTGCCATCCCCTAGGTCATCCACCACTGTGCCAACCTTAGTATCATCAGCAAACAGACTGATCTTGCTCTTGATGTCGCATGATATGTCCACAATGAATATCCCAAACAACACTGCTCCCAACACTGAGCCCTGTGGGACACCATCACTGCCCCTGAGTGTGAGAGCTCCCCACCCACCACCACCCTCTGTTGCCTTCCCTGCAGCCAGTTTCCTACCCATCTCACCAGCTTTGCACCTGCCCCTGTGCCTACTAACTTCCTTCCCAGCCTTCCATGTGGCACTGAGTCAAATACCTTACTGAAGTCCAGATACAGGACATCCACTGCATGGCCCCTGTCCAGTTGCCTAGTTACCCAGTCATAGAACTTGACCAGGTTGGTTTGGCAGGATCTGCCACGTATGAAACCATGCTGTCTGCTGTCCTGTAGTCCTTTGGCCTCTAGGAGGGCCACCAGCCTCCTTCAGGATAGTCTCCATTAGCTTATCCACGATGGATGTGAGGTTCACTGGTCTGTAGTTTCCGGTTCATCCTTGGGGCTACTCTTGTGGAGGGCACCACATGAGCCATCCTCCAGTCCTGAGGTACACACCCTGAATGTAGTGAGGCATTAAATAAGGTCTGCCAAAGGTCCTGCAAGGACCTCTGCCAGCTCCTTCAGTACCCTGGGTGGATGCCATCTGGGCCTGGCGCCTTGTCCACCCTCAGTGCCTTCAAACCCTCTCGAACTCTGCCCTCCATGATTTCCCATCTGTCACCACTTCTCCCCTGCTTCTGCCATTTCTCCCACCTTGGGTGTCACCCCTTCTCTTTAGTAAATACTGAACAGAAGTACTCATTTAGTGCTTCTGCCTTATCATACCCTGCTTCCACCCAACCCCCTCCTTCCTAATCCTTACTATGTGGTCCTTACAGCTCCTTTTCTCTGATGTAATTAAAGAAGTCCTTCTCCCTTCTTAATGCCTTGTGCCA
This sequence comes from Neoceratodus forsteri, assembly GCA_016271365.2. Taxonomy (NCBI): domain Eukaryota; kingdom Metazoa; phylum Chordata; order Ceratodontiformes; family Ceratodontidae; genus Neoceratodus; species Neoceratodus forsteri. The sequence goes on from CM028134.1 coordinate 40,799,553, forward strand.
GCCTGAGTTCCGTAGATGCTTTGGCCCTTACTGCCCTTGTCACCTCCTTCGATTCTGTCAAGTACTCTCTCTGTCCTCCCCTTCCTGTTTTCTTGTACTTCCTAAAGGCAGCTCTTTTCCTCCTTACCTTTCCATGACCTCCTTACTCAACCAGCTCAGTTTCTTAGACCTAGCCTTCTTGCTCTGGGCTTTACAGCAGGTTTTGGTTGCCTCCACTATCCCCAGCTTTATGAGCTCCCACCTCTGGTTAGTATCCATACTAGATTGAATTCTGGCCAGGTACCCTTTACCACTTCCCCATCCTCCCAAAGTCGGCCCTCCTGAAGTCCAGCACTCTTGTGCCAGATTCCACTCCTTCCTTGCCCATCTCCAATGTGAGCCATACTGAGTGGTGGTCACTCCCTGACAGGTTAATCCACTGTAAGTTCTCTCTACAAGTCCCCATTTGCCAGCACAAGGTCAAGGGTATTCCTAACCTGGTTGGTTCACTGACCATTTGCAGCAGGAAGCTGTCCTGGAAGGCATCCAGCAATACCTGCTCCTTCTGTTCCTGGTTGTTGGAGTGCTCCAGTCCACTCCTGGCATGTTGAATTCCCCACAATCACCACACTACCCTTCTCACAGGTCATCCTGATCTGTCCCGCTAGTTCCCTGTCTAACTCCTCCGTCTGAGATGGTGGCCTGTACACCACTCCCATTCTAGAATCCTATTCTTGGAATCCTGGATTTCACCCAAAGTGACTCCGTACTACCCTCCTCCCTTCCTCCCTTACACACTTCAGTCCTTCCTTCACATATAGTACCACCCCACCTTTCCCAATCACCCTGTCCCTCTGAAATAACCTGTACCCTGGTACAGACAGGTCCCAGTCATTATACTGGGTGGCCCATGTCTCTGTGATGGCTGCAATGTCCACCTCTCCCTCTGCCATGAGAACCTGTAACTCTGCAGTTTTTCTCCCAAGGCTCCTAGCATTAAGGATGACCACCTTCCACCCTTCCCCTCCCATCCTGCCCTCCTTTCCTAGCATCACCAATAGTACTTGCTATTTGTCCTTTGTCACTGTTATGGGGTAAGCTCATATGATTTCCCAACCTGTGGTCTCTGCATATCTCTTCCCCAACTGCCAACCCCACTCCTAGTTTAAATTCCCAACTTCCTCTATATACTCTTCCATCCTCTGTTTCAACACTTTCTTTCCCTCCTCACTCAAGTGTAGTCTGTCCTTGGCATAGAGACTACTGTCCTCCCAGGTCCCTCCCACCCCCAACAGCCCATACCTAGCACAACACCAGGTTCTTAGCCATCCGTTAAATTCCTCTATTCTCAGCTTTCTTGTTGTGCTTGCCTTTGGCACTGGAAGTATCTCAGAAAAGTTACTGATCTTCCTGCCCCTCACATAATTGTGCTAGTTCCTCAGATCTCCTCTGGACTATATCTACTGTCTTGTCAGCCAGGTCATTTGTCCCAAGATGTATAATTAAATGAGCTTGTCCCTACCCCTTCTAGCATATTTCAGAACAGACTGTCCCACCCTTTCCGCTGTCATTCCTGGCATGGCCTCCACCCAAATCGCGACTATGTCTCTTCCCTTGCTACCCCACCTAACTCCTCTTAGTATTGAGTCCCCCAGCACTAAGATTCCACCCTCTTACTCCCTGCTTGCTTCCATTCATCTCCTCTCTCATTTCCAGCTGCTCTTCTTCCTCCTGCACATTATTTCCCTCTTTTACCCTGTTCACCTGATCAGTAGAAATTCCTTGAATGTCATGTATAGACTGGAAAGATGTTCCACCAGGTCTGACAGAACTACCAAACAGCATAACTTTGGTTTTCGACTATTTAAACACATCAAGTTGGTAGTAAGCCAGTGGCATAATTTCTTAAACTCATCTTCCAACATCATGTTTATGTAATCTACGGACTTTCCCTGACCAGACAGAATCAAATCATCAGCGTACAATAAGCAGTTACACTTGTCAAAATTGAGGAGACTTGATTAATAAACAAGGAAAATAACAGGGATCCAAGAACAGATCCCTGAGGTACACTCACATGTAGTATAACAAACTGAAGAAGTAATTGAACCAAGAGACAAACTGAGAACACCCCTGCAGAAAGTCAGAAACAAGATCAACCATGAAACAGCCAGTCCAACAGCAGCAAGCTTCCAACTAAGCAGGGAATAATTTATCAAATCAAAGCCCTGGAGAGGTCCACGAAACCGACCCATTAACATTCCATCATTACAACCTTAAGGACGGTGTTCATGAGACCTGACCAGGGCCGTACCCATACCCTGCCCGTCGAAAACCATGCTGCTCTTCACAAAGGATCTTGGCTGCACCCAAAATTCATTCAGCTGACTAATCATCAATCTCTCAAGGGCCTTCCCAGGAATTTAAAATTGAAATAGGTCGATAATCATCAACACCAGCTATTAATGAAATACTGCACATGATGAAGTTTAAGTTCTCTGTTTCATGTGTTTTAGCTGCCTTTTCTGTTGTTTCCCTTACACATGTGCAGACAGCACCAAATACTGCTAACCATGGAGCTTGTTGGCTCTGAAAACCGTGATTTGGTTTCCTCTTCCTGCCCAGAGAGTTGTTCACCTGAAGACACATAACTGAACATACAGTATATGATCTTACTCAGCCTGGATTATGGCGTGTAGTGTATGTGGCTGCTTTTAAACAGTCTCTCTCCAAGCTGAATAGCCAATTCAATGCCCTGTGCAGGTTTGCCCTAATTGTGCACCTTGTGCCTATCACTGTGAAATGTACTCTGAGACTGGTCCCTAGGCATACTTGCCAATTGCCTTGCTTGGAGCCAAACTCTGGGCTAACAAGATCCCTTCTTATGTTTGCTAGTGAGCATGCAAAGCAAACATATTGATACCACTCCAGGCAGAGTAGTGGAGGCAAGAGGGAGCAGTAAGCAGCCAGTGCAGCTGAGCCTGCAGGAGGCCATGCTTGTGCAAGCCCAATCCTGTCAAGGCTACTGCAGAGGTAGCTGATGCTCCCAGATGGGCGTAAATTTCTCACATGAAAGGATGTAGTCAAACCGATCATATTGTGGCTGTATCCCTTCATGTGACCTCATCAGTCAGCATTCCCCTTGTACTTGACCCAGCATTGGGATTTTACTCTTCTTGTCATCTAGCTGTCCCCGCCCCGTCAGCCCTGGTGCAAGTAACAGTTTATATATATGTAAGTTTCCTTGCCAGACCGTATGAAAACAAAAACAGAACCGTCTGGTTAACTCCCTCTGGGCACTCTCCATCCCTGCCCTCTGTTTCCACCTGAGTAACAGTTTATGTAGTGAAATTTCCTTGCTGATGCATGTAAAAACAATCAGCTGCTACTTACTGTGGAGATGGGGCCTAATTATTTCAATAGGGTTTCTAACATAATGTGCAAAGATATTTTGAAACAGAGCCCCTCCTAACAGGTAAGAGATGTGGTATGTGTGATAAGTGGCTACTGTGTCATCTGGAAGCTCACTATGTCTAATTGGCCAGTATGCCAAGGAGACCTCTGGCAGGGATTGTGTGCTACTGCAGTATCCAGCAGGTGTTGCTGCACCCCACCACTGCTACTTCAGCTGCACTTTGTGGTACAGGGAACATTTCACAGCCCACACTCATCCCAGGGTAAAGGAAGGAGTGAGGACATGATGCATGATGAGAGAAGAGCAGTGTGGGTGGAAGAACAGAGATTAGGTGCAAAACAAATCTGGGTAGTGAAGGACAGAGTACAGCCTTCAAGGAGTATGAGAGGATGCTGATTAAATAGCGTGACAGAGGTTGGACCAAAGTAGGGAAGTCGATGAGACAATGCAGACTAACGAGTTGAGATTTTGGCCCTAATTATGGAAAAAGAGTGAGGACAATTCAGACCAGGAAGTAAGAGGAGAGGTGGTAGTATGACAGGAAGGAGGTGAAATAGCTGGGAGTGAACCAAACCAAAACTTAGAAATAAGTGAGGCACAGTGGGAAAGGTGCCAGCCTTCAAAAGAGGAAAGGAGAACAGCAAGGAGCAGTGCTGGGTGATGGGAGGCAATCTAGGGCAAAGCAACAGAAGAATGGAACAGGAGATCCAGGCTGGCTAGGGTGGATTGGGGTACAACTATGGAAGACATCCTTGAAAGTAAAAGGCAAAGAGGTTCATTTTATGATAATCTCATTCCTGGCAGGGAGAGGGATGCAGGCCTAGTTTCTTTATCATTTTCCTCTTCACATAAGTGAAGGTTGGAACCTGCAACATGTGAATACCTTCTATACAGCCAGTGCTGCAGGTTCCACCAGACCATCAAGCTCAGACTCCAGTGGCAGAAGCGGAGAAGCAGAATTAGCATAGTAGGTGAAATTCAGATCTCAGGCGGAACCAGGCAAAGAGGGCAGGTCAGCTAGAGCCTAGGGAACCAGCACAGCAGGAGGAACAGAACCAGTGGCTCATGGCTGCTAAGGGACTCAATCAACAGTTGCAACTCGGCTGGTGTGGTGTTGAACTGGGAACTCCAGCTCATGCAAGCCACAGGAACAACAACAAAGGCAGGAAAATAAGTTTCTCTTTCTCTTTCTCTGATGTTCCTTACTTACCTGAACTAAAGTTCCCTCTACTACCACCCAAGTTACAACTACACTCCTTGGCTCCCTTACAGCCGTCAGCCACACTGGTTCCCTCCATGATGGTTAAGTAAGCCATGACACATGACAGGGCATGTTGTTATGGGGTAATTACTGCATGCCCTCCCTCCACACTGTGGGTTGAAGGCACGAGGCATTAGCCAATGCTCCTCAACCACAGGGTGGGAGAGAAATCTTGTAAGACTAAATAAATATTTAAATTAAGAATAAATAAAACTTCATCATTGGTAAATCACTTCTCATCAAGCAGCTGGGATTGCCCCATCAAAGAGGTCAAACTGGCTGACAGGTAAGTCACTCATGTTGTTAGTTGAACCTTTTTCCCCAAACTGTCACAGTTACTGTGAATTTCAAGTAGTGTAGTGATAGTTCTATGCAGTTAGGTCAGCCTAGAAAACAAGTTACAAAACTTGCAAGGCACTTTCAAGCTCATGAAATCATTGGTCAATTCACGCATGGTCTGGGCAGCTATTGATCAATCAGACCCTGGATTTATCCTGCCCTCTTTATAAGTTTGTTTTATATTTATTCTTCTGTCCAGATATCTTTGTGTCACTTCAACATCGGATTCAGTAGGGAACTTCTTGGGGTGGTGGCCATTGGCTTGGGTCCAGTTTTTGCTGTCCATCGGTTTAATACTGTTTCTGTATTTCTTCAGTGTGTTTGCTGAGCAGTGTGTTGAGAGTCAACTATTAGGAGCTTGTTTGTGATCTAAAAAGAAACTTTTGTGGTAAGGGAAATAACAGGGAGTATTCTACTTGGACAATTTTGAATGGTGGTAGTTTATCTGAAAAAACAGTGTCACGTAGCTTTCCTATGTAAAGTAATATTCTTATAGTGTATGGTGGAACATTATTACGGATGGAAATCCATCCATTTGAAACTATTATGCTGTACTAGCTAAGTAGCTAATGCAGCATAACAACTTAAACGTGGTCACACAACTGTATTCTGGCGACTTGTGATCCTCTGTGATTGGCGCGTGGAGAGCTATCCGGGAGGCACTAAAAGAAAAATAAGGACACCAGCTGAATGTATGAGTGACCATACACTATACAAGATTGTGTATGATTGCTCATACACTCCAAGGATATTTGTCAATGTAAGTAATATTCTTATCCTAATGAATTTGTTTTCACATGGTATCAGTTGCTAAATGCAGCAGTTCATTGTGCTGCTGTTGCTCTTAAAACAACAAATGACAAAAGGGTTAGGATGGGAGGGACTGTCCAGGTTCCCTCCTTTTAATATACCCACTTGGAGTCCTTCTGGTCTTCCACTGTATCTGCTGGAATTGTAAGACTGACAAACGGCTGCAAATGTAATTTCCTGTAATTAAATCTGTGTCAATGTAACTGTCAGTTGGTATCCTCCACTCATTTCTGTGCATACTGACAGTGACTCAGTAAAGAGTGGTTATTGGTTTAGACTCCAAGCCCCTGCTATTGTGAATTGCAATGGGCTCGCAGTGCCCCCAAAATCCCCTGTTCCTTGCCACAAAACATTTGGTGCACAAGCACAGCCAACGGAAAAAGGGTAGGAGTGATGGCAATGAAATTATCTCAATCCTGTGTATGTGTGTGATGGTAATAAAATGCTCTTGATCCTGAGGTATCCAGTATCCAGTGACGATCAGTAGTTCCCAGTGAAACAAAGTAAACTCTGTCAGCTTTTCATACAAAACATGAATATATATTGGATCCACAACTTCAAAGCAAAGGATACTGTATAAGCAGCTCAGAACAAGTCAAAATAATCACTGATTGGAAGTCCAATTCATCACTGACGAGTGAGGCAGTCCATTTGATATTAATGTTCCAGCTAGTGAGTGCATAAAATGAGCCACAGAGCAATGTGAGACTGGATGAACTAGTAGCAATGCAATATTCAGCATTTAATATAATTTTAACCACCTTACGTGCTTGCAGTCTTCACAGAAGTCTAATTATACCGTATAATATCTGAAGGTAGGAACAAGAATATTTGAGTCCTACACAGTGGAAATAGCATTAGTAAATAGAAAAACAAGATCTCACTGAAAGTTAGTATCGTTGTTTTCTCTAATAAAGTGAAATCTTAGCATCCTGGGAATACAGTAAAGTTTTATAGTTCCAATGTGTATTAACACCAGGACAAAGCATTATTCAAATGTCACTGTCAGTGGCTCAGTAGGTAACACACTCGCCTCTGAGGCCGGAGGTCAGAGGACTGTGGGTTCAGTTCCCACATCTGGCACCTAGGTTAATATCCAGTACTGACACTGTAGTGCAGCATGAGAGGGTGCTGCACTTCTGAGGTGCCGTCTTAAGGATGAAATGTTAAACGAGATCCCATCTGCCTGGATTGGTGGTAGTTCAGGTGGATGTTAAAGATCCCATGGCACTTATCGAAAAGAGTAGGGGAAAGTTTTATTGAGACAAAAATCATACAATAGTACACAAAGCATAATACAAAAAAGGCAAAACAGGATAAGTATTATACAATCATTCAGGTAACTGCAAAATCAGAGTCAGTGATCAAGGAAGAGCTTTTCAAAGTTCAAAAGTGTCATATCTGAGTATAGAAATGCGTTCATGCTCATAAATTTCTTTTAAATCTTGTACCATCTTTTTTTGAGCTCCAAATAAGAGCAGTCCTTTGCTGTAAAGAAAACATGCAATGCACCATCCAAATATTCCATTTAATGCAGACAAAAACAAGGTTCAAGTGTCCTGTGCTGTTTTGACTACTGGGGAGAAACAGCCCCTTTACAAGATTAAAATAAGTAGCCGACTGAAGCAAGGGTGTCCCATGCCTGTGCCAAAAGGACCACCAATTTTGATACAGGAACAGTCAAAAATAAATGAGGATAGTTTCAAGTTCTGTAATACATAATAAGTGAGAACACATTCTATCTTGGGACTGCTTATGTTTATGATTGGATTTATATTAATCTTTTCTTGGCATGAAAGCCAATGAAAATCCACATTTTAGCTGGAACCTCTTACATCTCCACAATAACAAATGGGAAGGAGGTGTTGACCAGGACACTTATCAAAGGGTACTGATATAGCACAAACTGTCAGGAGTAATTTCTTTAATAAAACTTGATGTGAATGGTTTAATAAAATCTGAACAGACACCTTCCATTGTTTGAGATGTAAAAACATATGTTTTATAAGTTGGTATACCAACAGTTTGTCTTAACACAGTTAAGGAATTAGTTTCCCATTGATGAAACCAAATCCTGCAAGAGTCATGAAACCAAGGTTTCCCACCCCTTTGGGCATGAATCAACAAAGGCCTAAGGTTTGCAGTGAAAAAAATACAAGAAAAAGTAACAAAGGAGTTAACCATACCAACGCCACCCTCACGGATAGGTAAATAAGTGATATTCCGCTTTATCGGGTTTAACCTACTACCCCAAAGAGCCTGAAAAACAGGCTAAAGACAGCAGTTTCTAGCTGTCATGGAATAGGAATACATAACTCAGAAAAAGAAAGTAGAGATCAAATAGTTTTAATTAAGAAAACATGTTTCTTTTCCCTATCTGCCCCCAGTTCCAGGAGGCCACCTGAAGTTTACCTTGTTGCAGTTTAACATTCCAGTTAAAAAATCTGAATCCTGTGTCCCCAAAAAAATTCCTAAAATGTGAATAGGGCCCTCAACTAAACATAATGGCCAATGCGGTCCAAGGGGAGGTTACTGAACTGACCTGAATAAGCAGACTTTTAGTGTAATTTAAAGCGGCACCAGAGAAGTTTCCAAAAATAGAGCACTCATGGAGGAATGAATCACTAAGGCTGCATCAGCTACAAGAAACAAACATCATCTGCATATCGATCACCTTATAAAGGCAAGCATAAGGCACAACTAGAAATAGCCGAATCTGAGAATAATATTCAACCAATGGAGCAAAACTCAAGAAAAATACATATAACAATGGGCTTAAAAGACAGCCCTGATGAACCTCCCTTTTATGAGGATCATGGGTCCTATCAACCATTCACTACAGGCACAACAATAGCCGTTCTATAAGAAGCACCAGATCCAGCGTCCCATAACATCAGGAACAAGCAGAAAACAAGTGCTTCCATAAAAAATCATGCTAACTGAATCAAAAACAGCCTTCTGATCTACAGAGACAACAAGTCCAAGCCAGACCTGCATAGCCATGAGAAAATAATTCTCGTAAGAGGATCAAATGATCAGGAAATTCTCCTTTGAGGCACAGAACAGGACTGGGCGGGATGCAAAACCACCTTAGCTATCCTCACCAACTTCACAATAATTTTCATTAGGAGCTTAAAGTCGAGTGTTCAACATATATAAAGGTTGCCAATTCTCTAGAGAATGGATATCACCTTTCTGTTTATAAATGTAAATCAAAGTACCCTTAGTAAATTCAAAGGAGAGATTCACATGTTAACAAAGAATTAAACACAGATGTAAGTTTGTAAGTTTTAGGCCAAATGGTCACCCAGCACCTTATATAAGCCAGCAGGAGACCATCCAGACCAGGAGTTCTCTGTACAGGTAATGAAGAAATAGCCAATGTCAAATCCTGCTCCGTGATAGGAGAACAAGCCTGGTCCTAACATAGCTGTGAGGGAGCTGGGATATCAAGGCCTTTATACAAAGTCGCACTGTTACCAGTCACAGTAGGGAGGGGAGAAAAAGGGCTGTAGTGTACTTTGTTACAATATGACAAATCTCAGTTTGTGAGGAACATAAGGTCCTTCTGAATTTAGAAGACACATCGTATTTTTTAGGCGGCCTGATGGGAAATAGATTCAAAAGGACAAATAACATCACGTGTTCCAACAGTATAGAATTTATGTTGGTAAAAAGTTGTTGTGATTAGGCGTAATTGGAAAGTGAACATATTCTGTAGGACTTTTATTTGTTGAGTAAGGCCTTGCCTGTACGTATACGCTATGGTTAATAATGATTGAAAATGTACCCTCTTCTGCAAATAGTCAAGGTATTCCTCCACATTTTAAACGACTGTAAGTTTTAAAAAGTGACCAGATCATGTTTCGTGTCTAACCACCACTGAACAGGATCTTCATAACAAATAAAAACAGATTTACGGGCTTGTATGAAGGACAGAAGGACTGCATAAACTTGGAATCTGCAACAAAGATATAGTAGAATTTCCAAATACCTGGACCTTCACTGGAAGAGACAACAGAACCAAAACCAACAGAGCAGCTTATGATCAGAAAACGCAACAGCTTGAATTTGGCAGAAATAATTGGTACTGTAGGAGAGGAAAACACATTATCAATACGCGTGGCTAGTTTACCATTTTGGAAGGTAGGGTGTGTTGTGTAGTAAGGAAGAGACAGGAGTTCATTAAGTGGTAACTCGAACCAATTTACCCAATTCAAGAGAATCACAAAACAGTTTCTTCATAGCAGCAAAGTAGCTCTTATCTTGAAGACTCAGGCCACAATTAAAGTCACCAGCAAACAATACCTGAAAGGAGTATGCAAATAAAGACGAAACAAAGTAAATAAAGCTATGTTCAGTTTTGATTTGAGGGCATACAGTAAATGTTTATCACCCAGTAAGGACAGGACCCAATGACAAAATCTATAATAAGCACCCTACCAGGAGCTACATCAAACAATTTTAGCAAATGAAGTCTAGGATATTAATTAAAATTCCCAGTCCTGAACAAGAGTCCTGACCAATCGACCAAAAGAAGGATCCAGTAACCAGTCCTGTTGTGCTTGTCCAAATATCATGTGTAGTATGAAGTCTTGTATCCTGTACTAAAATTAAACCCAAAGGCAAAGGCCGTAAAGAAAAAATCAATCTCCTTTAGCTATACGCTTCATACTATTTACATTAATAGTATGGCAAACAAAGTGAAGCAGCACCAAAAAAAATGAAAACAGACAAAAATACATTTTACAATTTCCGTTTCCCAACCACCTTCTTCCCTTTAAGTTTTACTCTGGCCTTTCACTTCTGAGAAAGGCCAGTGCAAGATGCAACTCAGAGTCAGTGGTACCATCAGGGAGAAAAAGCTATGGAGGAAGAGTCCGACTCACCCAGCGCCATCAGAAAGGGGTTGGAGAAGTTCAAAAGAATTAGATAAGGGCACTGGGGGTTCGGACCACTCACAGGAGATGGTGCAAACGAGGGTTATTTCTCAGTGACTTTCTATGTATGACACTTGTAAGCACTGGGGGCATAGTACTTGCACCTGGGACGGGTCCTGAACAGGAAAATTAGACTGGGCAGGATCAGGGACAGGAGAAATCTCAAGCAAGGGTCATCTGTGAAGAAACTATCTGAGGTATGACCTCCAGAGGATATAACAGGCACTGAAACTTGCAGAAGGGCTGGGCTGCCTTAGGGGAGGTACAGCCAAGGTGGTCTGAGACGGGCCTTCTGTGCCTGTAAATAATAAAGCACTGGTCCACTCCACCATTGTGAAATTCCTGGTTGTCGCAGCCCATTTACAATTCTGAAAAGGGTGTGCCCCTGTTCGTCACATAGGTTACATCTACATTATTCAAACAGTGTGCCCTACAGCCAATTCCCACAGATGTTGCATTTCATTTTATCACATACATTATTAAGATGTGCAGGGTCACCACACTGATAGCAAGCCTTGGACGACCCGGTAGAACAAGACCCCTATCTCAGCCTATGAAAAAGAGGCAGATTTACAACCCCAGAATCATTAGATCGTAACAAGACTTTAAACTTCCAGCCCCCAGTCCAAATGTTCTCGGTATCCAAAATGTCTTCAGGCTGTCCCTGGACATCCAACGCTGTTTCAGCCAATACACAACATCCTCCACCTCAACTCCCTCATTTTGAAACAGAATACTGATCGTCTTAAAAGTAGGTTTAGAAAGAGGAATAACCTGAAATGGGGTCCATAATGCAGTAGTCCACAGAGAATTATACTTTGGCCAAAACGCTCCAATCCCTAGATGTTTGGAAACTAATGTCAAACGTGTTTTCACCAGAGATATGAATTAACGTATATGTCATGGGAAAATAATTTTAAAGAATCCTTTAGAAGTGTATCGTGCCACATAGACCGATCAGGTGGCTCAGGTAGCCCCCAGGTATGCAAGCAACAGCGTTGAGTCTCTTAGCAGCCTAGATTGGAAATTTAAAAAATTAAGAATATGAATGGCTTGGTCCCAATATTTTGGGGCACAAGATAGGGGAGCCAAAACTTTGATAAAATAGTAGAAAAGGAGCCTGGGTGGAGAATCCTTCAGATAATCCAATACAGGGTTCTGCAAAGCTCCAGTTCATGAGGGAGACACAAGGGTCAGTAGTGACTTCTGAAGTGCCTAAAGTGCTCTGTAGCTCCGGAAATCTTCGGGGAATCGTATTGGAGACGGACCCGACTTCAACTTCCTGGGACAGTACCCTGAACCCACCTAGTACCTCAGCGCCGATTCAACAGTCCAGGTAGGCACTTTATTAATATTTACTGTAGATGATTCTTGTACATGTAGGGAGCTCTGCGATTTAATGGAAGCAGGTAGTGAAAAGGAAACTGAATCCGTTTGAACTGCAGGTGCAGGGAACATTTACTGTAGAGAAGTCTTGTCCATGTGGGGAACTCGTCGATGTAATGGAAGCAGGTTCTGAGAAAGAAACCAAATCTGTTTGCACTGTAGGCGGCAGGGAGCAGGCAGTAGGGCTTCAGCTACTGATGCACAGGTCGGGTCAGAGCCTGTCATAGCAACAGGCAGGAAAGGAGACAAGTCAGGTAAATCTTTAAGAGCTTCCACCAGAGTGGAAGATGTATCTGTGCTGTCGGTCTCAGGCGTTGCATATCTCTAAGCATTTTCAGTTTGCAATTAGCAAAATGGCCTCCACCATTGCAAAATGCTCCCAGATCTCTTGTGCTGTCAAACAGTGATTTTCAGAATCAGATGAAGTAAAATCCTCGCAAGTCAATTGTAGGCACGCAAGTCAAGAAGTCAGTTCCATATGAAGCAAGCAGAGGGCTAGGTATAGCAGCCTTAGTATAAGCAGCAGAACTTAAAGTTGTAGTAGGAACATCAACAGGCAAAACATCGTTGTTGGTATCATGGTCTCCATTCAGTCAGAGGTAGGAGCAGAGGCCAAGTCTCCCACCTCCATAGCTCCCTCCTCAGAAAGGCAAGGGTAAATCCGCCATCTTGGACAGAGTTCCCTCTGACGAGTAGGAAAATTTCCTTGGTGTCCAGCCAAATTTCCCTCATTCAGCAAAAATACCACCAACAGCTTAATCTGGTTCAAGGTCAGTTGGCATTCATCTGTAACCCCTCCCCGGTTTGTGCCTGAAAATAGGCAGGATTTGTCTAGTGCACTTACCCGTCAACAAAACAAAATAAATAATAAATAAGTAAATGTCAAAAGGAAGCTTCAGTTGGTTTCAGCAGTTTCAGAGTTCAGTGCTTCTCAGGTAAACTGTGATATGTCCTTGTTTGCACTGCAACATTTCTAGTTGTGCTTTAATAATACTAAGGTGCTTTTAGAGTGCAAATTCCTGTAAGTACCCCTCAAAAATTGTTTGCAACACAAGTGCTGCTAAGCTCATTCAGTTGACTAAAAATGCTTTCCAAGTTTCTTTTCAAAGTTCTGAGCTTTACAGAAACTAACTTACAGTCACTCCTAATAGAAAGAGGTGGGGAGCTTGAAGGCATTGCTGTCATAGGGTCCCCATGGCATGCTTCTGGAGTGCTCACAGTGTGCATTTTACACCCACATTAGGTCCTCCTTGTTTCAGCAACTTGTAATGCTGATCAGAATTGTGTTAATGTGACTTCTGGACTATTACAAAACATCCTGTAACACTAAAGATAACTAAATAAGATAATTAAAGATATGGGGCCAACAATTTTAAGTTGTGTATTAGTCCTTAAATGAAGAATGTGGTTTATGTTTGGATTAGTTGCTCCACATGTTAATTAAAATGTCAGTGCTACACATATGTGCTGACAAGCTGACTGTATCAGTATAACAAACACTGTCCGTAAAGCCAGCAGCTCATAAATAATACAGTGTATTTATCCACACTAACCCGTACTTGATGTTTTCAGGAGTACCTTCAAATGACTAGCAAGTATTTTGGAATAACTTATAGTTCAGACTTGAATCGAAGAAGGAACTCGTTATCCTGCTGAGTATCTTGGTCCTGAGGGAGGTTGTATGCCTCACATGTATATCTGTTTGTCTGGCTGTGTGGCATTTGTTTTATATACCATGGGCCAGATATTCAAACTGCTATTTTGTGGAGCAAGGCCCTTCGCTGCACAAAATAGTTACTAAAGATGTACAGAGCGATATTCAAAGGAGTTGTGCCCTTGAGCAACTCCTTTGAATATCAACAACCACACAGCCACTGTGCATGGCACAGTGGAACTTGCACCACCACAAGTGGACAGAGTGGAGCATTCAACTAGCGTTGGCGCAAGTACCATCCCAATATTCAAAAGGTGACATGCAATGGGGCTGTATTCATGCAAGGTGCAGAAATTTGCATCAGACTATGGCCCCATTTGCATGCCATTAGCATGCAGGTGTGCGATCCCGAGGACTTGTGCCTGGCGCCCTGCCAGGCAGCAGCTCATCTGGGACCCGTGCCTGCAGCCCGATCGCGGGCAGAAGGTGTAAAATCCCCACCACCCCCCACTGGCCCGATCATGGGTATAGCTTAAATCCCCACCAGCCCGATCGCGGGCAGCAATGTGTCTCCCCATAACATAAGCCCGATCGCAGTCTGAAGTAATTAAACACCCCAGAACATATCCCTGGTGGTCCACTGAACCGACAGTCCAGATCACGGCTGAAGTAATGAAACACACACCTCCCCAAATATTATCCCTGGTGGTCCAGAGGACCCGATAAGCCCGATGCGTGGGCTGGGTAATTAAAACACCTCCCCGAATATATTCCTGGTGGTCCAGTGGACCAGTAAGCCCAATCATGGGCTAAAGTAATGAAAACTACCCCCCTGAATATTCCCTGGTGGTCCGGTGGACTGATAATCCCGATCGTGGGATGGAGTATCTAAACACCCCAAACATAGCCCTGGTGCCTAGTGTCCCCCTACACCCACCCACGAAGCCCCACCACCAGCAGCATCCACCGCCTGCCACCCCGCCACCGTAACTGACTGCCGGTAGGGCTGCCGCCTAGTGGCTCGCACCAATGGGCATGCAGCTCCCGGGCAATCAGCTCGATGAAGGGGCTGGCAGGCGGCTACGCCACTGACAGCCTGGGGGAGCAGGGTGGTGGAGCCGTGGGTGGTGGGGTGGGGACACTAGGCACCATGGCTATGTTCAGGGGTGGTGTTTAGTTACTCCATCCCACGATCGGGATTATCAGTCCACCGGACCACCAGGGATATGTTTGGGGGTGTTTAATTAATTCAGCCAGCGATCGGGTTTATCGGTCCACTGGACCACCAGGGATATATTCGGGGAGGGAGGTGGTTCATTACTTCAGCCGCGATCGGGTTTATCGGTCCACTGGACCACCAGGGATATATTTGGGGGAGGTGTGTGTTTCATTACTTCAGCCCATGATCTGGACTGTCGGTTCAGTGGACCACCAGGATATGTTCGGGGTGTTTAATTACTTCAGACTGCGATCGGGCTTATCGGTCCACTGGACCACCAGGGATATATTCGAGGGGAGGGGACTGTGTTTCATTACTTCAGCCAGATGGGATTATTGGTCCACTGGACCACCAGGGATATGTTCGGGAGGGGGTGTTTAATTACTTCAGCCTGCGATCAGGCTTATCGGTCCACTGGACCACCAGGGATATATTCGGGGGTGTTTCATTATTCCAGCCCACGATCAGGCTTATTGGTCCACTGGACTACCAGGGATGTATTTGGGGAGGTGTATGTTTCATTACTTCAGCCCGCAATCTGGACTATCGGTTCAGTGGACCACCAGGGATATGTTCGGGGGTGTTTAATTACTTCAGCCCACGATCAGGCTTATTGGTCCACTGGACCACCAGGGATATATTTGAGGGGAGGAGTGTGTTTAGTACTTCAGCCACGATCGGGCTTATCAGTCCACTGGACCACCAGGATGTGTTGGGAGACACATTGCCGCCCACGACCGGGCTGGTGGGGTTTGGCTATGCCCGCAATCGCCAGTGGGGTGGTGGGGATTTTATACTCTTTTGCCTATGATTGGACTGCAGGGGGGCACAGGGAGTGGGTTGAGGGCTGCTGTGTTGCACCCTTCAATGCAGCAGCTTACCTGTGGGTGGCCCTCGACTGAGCTTTTGGCTCAAAGTTGTGCAAGCGCAGGTTAGTTGGGGTTCATACAACTCTGCACAGCCCGGCTGAATATCGGCTGTGCAGTTTTTGTCATATGTCCTCCTCCTCCAGTTCAGCATGCATTCATTTGCATTGCACTGTTGCTCGGCATGTTTTCTGTGGTGCAACTGCCTCCTGCTGAATATCACAGATGGAGCAAGTTGAATGCAGAATCGAGTTCACTTTGCACAGGCGCAACCCTATTGCGCATGGTGCAACCCTTTTGAATATCTGGCCCATGTTTATGCACTGTTTTTCTTACATGTTCATTAATGAGATTCTGGTAGTGCAGGGACTGCACAAATACACCAAGCATGCATGTTAATTTAGTTGATAAAACAAGGGTAAATTTATACTTGGAACTGAATGTGACAGTGTGGTAACTTGCAATTTTAGTATTATGCGAGGGCTGCTTTTAGTCTTGATTTCAATCAGTGCTAACTGCATTCTCATGTAGTTTGATACTAGCAGATGAACTGATGTCCTGAGTTGGTGATAGTAATATATATCTTTATCTATCTCTCTCTCTCTCTATATATATATATATATATATATATATATATTTAAATGGAGGCATTGTAATGTATGCTGTGTAAATATGCAGTTATTTCAAGGATTCCATACCTTTTTGATGTTGATTGTGCGTATGCATAAGAAACATGTTGTTGCAGGTTTCTCCACAAGCAGGTTGTGGAGGCATGGCACTGTTGGCAATAACGCTACCTGCCTGTAAAGGCTTGTTTACGCTTCCCCAATGCCATGGCAAGCTGCTGCTGACACTAGTTCAGCCAGCGTGCCCACCAGTTGTAAAAATTAGTTGCTGCAATCAAGGCCGCCTCGCCATTTGCAGCGCAGCCATTCACTGCATGGGGAGTGACCTGTCATTGCAGGCGGGACCCTGAAACAGTGATATTGTTTATGAACATGGTGGCAGCTAACCGCTGTGTTCACAAACAATATTAACCCCCAACTAGGGGTGCCCAGTCCCCTCGGCAGCATGTTCCCACACTTTATGTTGCTGATGGGGAGCCCACTCCTGTCGGCATTATGTAAACCCCCATTTTTTTGTTTGCCGGTACAATGTAACAACCCCTTGTTGT
Organism: Neoceratodus forsteri; assembly: GCA_016271365.2. NCBI lineage: Eukaryota > Metazoa > Chordata > Ceratodontiformes > Ceratodontidae > Neoceratodus > Neoceratodus forsteri. Next base: position 40,816,596 of record CM028134.1, read on the forward strand.
GTGCCAATGGGGTGCCCAATCCTGACTGGCATATGTAACATCACCCCTCTTCTTGTGTGCTGATGGGGTGCCCAATCCCTGTTGGCTACAGCTTCCCACCCAAACAGAAGACTCCATTGGCATGCTGGAAGCCCACCCAGTGTGCCACATTCCCTGTAAAATTAAAAGCGGTCCTGCGATGTCATTTTTTACCTGTAAAGAAGGAAAGAGTCCTCGGTGGTCTCCCTGCCTCCCCTCCCACAACCCGCACCTAACCACTGTGCACCTGCCTCTCCACACCCCCTCACCCCATGCCTACCTCACTGTCCGGTGGGACTCTGAGTGGACCTGGAATAAGTCTGCACTCTTCAAAGCCGACCCTCGAACTGAGGAAATGCTGGTAAGCTGTATAATGGAATAAATAGGTTTTTCAACTTTGATGCATATCTCAGACATTTTTGGAATTTTGGCATCAAATTTTCAACATGGGTTTTTGCAACCCTCCTCATGAATTCTATCACTGTCATGGTGTTACTTGGCCCTGAAAGGTGATTTCACTGTCACTGTGCGGAATCAACTTTCAGGACCAATTAACAAAACAATGGTGCCAGTGTTCATGAGGTGGGCACTCAAAATGCCTATGTTGCAAATTTAGTGGGAAAATCAAAAATTATGTTTTCTAGCGTTAGTTATAGTGCAGTTACGCACACTCATAACTTTGCAAATTTGCAATATTTTCACCCCAGATTTTCAACATTGGCATTTTTCAGACCTCCTTATGCACAGTACGGCTGTTATTTTTCACACCCTGGCTGAAATGTGTTTCGCACTTCTGGTGCAGAATAGCTCAGCCGTGTGGGAAATCAGTGTTCTGCACAGATTAAGAAACTGACAGTGGCACTGTTCATGAGCAGAGGTCCTAAAATGCCTATGTTGAACATTTAGTAACAACACCCATAAAATGACTGTGTTACGGAGCATGCATTGCACAGTTTGCACGCACGCTTGTAAGTTCATGAATTTATAATATTTTCACTCCAGATTTTCAACATTGCCATTCTTCTGCACCTCTTTATGAACAGTACAGCTGTCATTTTCACATCTGACCCAAATGTGTTTTCGCAGTTCTGGTGCAGAAAGCATGGTTGCTGTGGAAATCCATGTTCAGGACACATTATGAAAATGACAGTGACACTGTTCATTAGCAGAGGTCTTAAAATGCTTGTGTTGAAAATTTGGTGACAAAAGTCCATAAAATGAGTGTGTTACGAATGTGCATTGAGCAGTTTCCACACGTGGTTGTACCTTCACAACTTTTCAATATTTTCACTCCAAATTTCAGCCCTGCTATTTTGCCACACCTCCTTATGAACAGTGCAGCTGTCATTTTCACATCCTGGCGAAATGTATATTCAATCCTCCGGTGCACAATAGTGCGGTTTCTGTGGAAATCAGGGTTCAGGACATATTAAGAAAATCACACTGACACTGTTCATGAGCAGAGGTCCTAAAATGCCTATGTTACAAATTTTGTGATGAAACTCCATAAAATGACTGTGCTACAAGCGTGTGTTGTGCAGGTGCCTTGCACTCTTGTAGGTTGCAAATTAGTAATATTTTCACACCAGATTTCCAACACTGACATTTGTTCACACTTCTTTATGAACAGTACAGCTGTCATTTGCACATCCTGGCTGAAATGTGGTTCCGCGCTTCCGTGCAAAATACTGCAGTTACTGTCGGAAATCAGTGTTCGGACAGATTAGGATCGAGCGAATGGGGGTGGAGTGACCGAGCTCCAACTGAGCTCTTTGGGACTGCTGTGGATGTCTTGTGGGCAAGAAAAGGCGACAATGCAGGCAGGAGCCCAGTACAAAATGGCAGCCTGCAGCCAGGAGACACAGAACGAAAGTGAGTGAGGGAAGGAGGGAGTGAGTTAGCTCAACGGAGCTCTGTTGGGACTGCAGTGGATTTGTTTGTGGGCAGGAAAACACAGCAATACATGCAGGGCCTGAGTAAAAGGGCAGCCTGCAGAGGTGGGACAAACAGAATGGGCAAGTGAGGGGAGGACTGAGCGAGCTCAACAGAGCTCTATCATCACTGCTGTGGATTTCTTTGTGGTCAGATAAGGGAGGCTATGCTGGCAGGACCCAGTACAGAAAGGATGCCTGCAGCGCCAGCAGAAATGGAACAAGAATGAGATGGAGGAGTGAGGAGGCCCGGAGCTGTGTTGGGACTGCTGCAGATTTCTTTGTGGGTAGACAAAATGCCGATGGAGGCAGGAGTCCAGTACCGAAGGACAACCTGCAGCGCCAGGAGAAACAGAATGAGCGAGGTGAGACAGGGAGAGTGAGCAAGCCCTCAATGGAGCTCTGTCGGGACAGCTCGCGGATTTCTTTGTGGAGCAGGAAAAAGTGGCAATGCAGGCAGAAACCCAGTACAAGGGCAGCCTGCAGTGCGGGGACAACACAGAATGAGTAAGTGAGGGGGGAGGTGAGCTCAACAGAGGTGTATCGTGACAGCTGCAGATTTCTTTGTGGCCAGGAAAAGGCGTCATGCAGGCAGGAGCCCAGTACAAAAGGCCAGCCTGCAGCACTGGTAGAAACGAACCAGCGATCGAGAGAGGGGAGAAAGCGAGCTCAACGGAGCTCTTGGGACTGCTGCAAAATGTGTTTAGGGCAGAAAAGCCACCAATGCAGGCAGGAACCCAGACAAAAGGGCAGCCTGAAGCAGTGGGAGACATATAGAAAGCGAGTGAGGGAGGGGGTGAGTGAGCTAAATGGAGCTCAGTTGGGACTGCTGCAGACTTCTTTGTGGGCAGAAAAGGCAGCAATGCATGCAGGGGCCAGTACAAAAGGACAACCTACAGCGGTGGGAGAAACAAATGAACAAGTGAGGGAGAGAGAGGAATGAGCTCAGTGGAACTCTGTCATGACTGCTGCAGATTTATTTGTGGGCAGAAAAGGGTGGCAACGCAGACAGGAACCCAGTACAAAAGGGCAGCTTGCTCCATAGGCAGAAACGGAATAAGCAAGTGAGATGGGGGAGTGAGTGAGGCCAACAGAGCTCTGTCAAACTGCTGCGATTTCTTTTGTGGGCAGAAAAAATGCCAACAAAGGCAGGAGCCCAGTAGAAAAGGGCAGCCTGCAGCACCAGGAGAAATAGAATGAGCGAGTGAAACAGGGAGAGTGAGCGACCTCAACGGAGCTCTGTCGGGACAGCTGCGGATTTCTTTGTGGGCAGGAAAGGTGCCAACGCAGTCAAGAGGCCAGTACTAAAGGGCAGCCTGCAGCCCCACAGAAACAGAATGAGTGAGTGACTCCAGGGCAAGTGAGCGACCTCAACGGAGCTGTGTTGGGACTGCTGCCCATCTCTTTGTGGGCAGACAAAACGCCAACGCAGGCAGGAACCAAGTTCAAAAGTGCAGTCTGCAGCAGCGGGAGATACAGAATGAGCAAGTGGGGGGAGAGTGAGCTCAACGGAGCTCTGTTGGGACTGCTGTGGATTTCTTTGTGGGCAGAAAAAGGCAGCAATGCCATGCAGGGGCCAGTACAAAATGGCAGCCTGCAGCGGCAGGAGAAACAGAGATGAACAAGAGTGAGAGAGAGGGGGTAGAGCAAGCTCAACAGAGATGTATTGTGACAGCTGCAGATTTCTTTTGTGGCCAGGAAAAGGCGGCAATGCAGGCAGGAGCTCAGTATAAAAGGGCCAGCCTGCAGCGCCTGGCAGAAATGGAATGAGTGACTTAGAGAGGGGAGGAGCGAGCTAAACGGAGCTCTCTTGGCACTGCCACAGATGTGTTTGTAGGCAGAAAGCCATCAATGCAGGCAGGAACCCAGTGCAAAAGGGCAGCCTGCAGCAGTGGGAGACACAGAATGAGCAAGTGAGGGAGGGGATGAGTGAGCTAAATGGAGCTCAGTTGGGACTGCTGCAGATTTCTTTGTGAGCAGAAAAAGGCAGTAATGCATGCAGGGGCCAGTACAAAAGGACAACCTGCAGTGGCGGGAGAAACAGAATGAACAAGTGAGGAGGGGTGGTGAATGAGCTCAGTGGAGCTGTACTGTGACGCAGCAGATTTTTGTGGGCAGAAAAGGGCGGAACGCAGGAGCCCAGTACAAAGGGCAGCTTGCACCGTGGGAAGAAACGGAGTGAGCAAGGAGATGGGGAGTGAGTGAGGTCAACAGAGCAGTGTCGAAACTGCTGCAGATTTCTTTGAGGGCAGAATAAAATGCCAACAGAGGCAGAAGCCCAGTACAAAAGGGCAGTCTGCAGCACCACGAGAAACAGAATGAGTGGAGTGAAACAGGGAGAGTGAGTGACCTCAATGAAGCTCTGTCGAGCAGCTGCAGATTTCTTTGTTGGCAGAAAAAGGTGCTAATGCAGCCAAGATGCCAGTACAAAAGAGCAGCCTGCAGCTGGGAGAAACAGAATGAGTGAGACACAGGAGGAGTGAGCAAGCTCAACGGAGGTCTATCGTCACTGCTGTGGATTTCTTGTGGGCAGGAAAAGGTGGCAATGCAGGCAGGAGCCCAGTACAAAAGGCAGCCTGCAGCTCCCACAGAAATGTAATGAGCGAGTGAAAAGGGCGCAGTGAGCGATCTCAGCATAGCTGTGTTGGGACTGCTACACATCACTTAGGCAGACAAAGCCGCCAACACAGGCAGGAACCCAGTACAAAAGGGCAGCCTGCAGCAGCGGGAGACACAGAACGAGAGCAAAGAGGGAGGGGGAGTGAGGAGCTCAACAGGCTCTGCTGGGACTGCTGTAGATTTCTTTGTGGGCAGCAATGCATGCAGGGCCCAGTACAAAAACAGCAGCCAGCAGTGGCGGGAGAAATGGCATGAACAAGTGAGAGAGGGGAAGTGAGTGAGCTGAGCTCAACAGAGCTCACAGAACTGCTGCAGATTTTGTGCCCAGAGAAGGTGGCAATGCAGGCAGTAGCCCCTTGGAAAAGGCAGCCTGCAATGCCAACAGAAATAGCATGAGCAAGTGAGAGAGGACTGAGCAAGCTCAGTGGAGCTGTGTTGGGACTGCTGCAGATTTCTTTGTGGGCAGAAAAGGTGCCAACAGAGGCAGGAGACCACTACAAAATGGCAGCCTGCAGCACCAGGAGAAACACAATGAGCGAGAGTGAGAGGAGCAGTGAGCAAGCTCAATGGAGCTCTATCGGCTCCTGTGGATTTCTTTGTGGGCAGAAAAGGTGGCAATGCAGGCAGGAGCCCAGTACAAACGGCCAGTCTGCAGCGCTGGCAGAAATGGAACGGAGCGAGTGAGAGAGGGGAGTGAGCTACCTCAATGGACCTGTCTCAGGACTGCTGTAGAATTCTTTGTGGGCAGAAAAGCCGTCAACAGAGGCAGGAGCCTAGTACAAAAGAGCAGCCTGCAGCGCCAGCAGAAACAGAATGAACAAGTGACAGAGGGTGTGACCCACCTCAATGGAGCTGTGTCGGGACAGGTGCAGATTTCTTTGTGGGCACAAAACCTGCCAATGCAGGCAGAAGCCAAGTACAAAAGAGCAGCCTGCAACACCAGGAGAAACAGAATGAGAGAGTGAGACAGGAGGAGACAGTGACCTCAAGGAGCTGTGTCGGAATTGCTGCAGATTTCTTTGTGGCCAGAAAAGGTGCAACGAGGCAGAAGTCCAGTACAAAAGGGCAGCCAGCAGCGTCGGGACAAACAGAATGAGTGAGTGAGAGAGAGGAGTGAGCAAGCTCAACAGACCTCTATCATGACGAATGCGATTGCTATGTGTACAGAAAAAGATGGCAATGTAGGCAGGAGCCCTGTACAAAAACAGCCTGCAGCGCTGGCAGAAACAGAACGAGCAAGAGAGGGGAGTGAGGTAGCTCAATGGACCTGTGTCAGGACTGCTTCAGATTTCTTTGTTGGCAGAAAAGCCGCCAACAGAGGCGGTAGCCCAGTACAAAGGGTAGCCTGCAGTGCCAGCAGAAACAGAATGAGCGACTGAGAGAGGACGAGTGATCCACCTCAACACAGCTCTGTCAGGACAGCTGCAGATTTCTTTGTGGGCAGAAAAATGTGCCAACACAGCCAGGAGCCAGTACAAAGGTGCAGCATGCAGCATCGGGAGAAACAGAACGAGCGAGTGACACAGGGCCACGGAGTTAGCTCAACAGACCAACGCAATCAACATTCGGCATTGACAAATGCTTGTTACTGAGGGTATCCTGTGATTCCCATGTTGAGCAGAATACTGTATTTTGTCCAGTCTTACTCTGAAGGCCTGTACTCTCCTCGTATCCACAGTCTTAAGGCTGTCACTGTTCCATAGGTTCACCATCCTCTAGGAAAACAAATGCTTCCTAAGATTATCCTTGAATTTACCACCTTAACATCAGGACATGGAAACAACAGCACTGGGCTCTGGACCATGTTGGGGTATGTCAGGCACTGTAAACTGATATGGTGTTCTACCATTTTCTGACTTAAAATGGGAGCATTTATGAACATGTGGTCATCATAGTTTGAAGGTTCATGAAAATATTTTTCTATGAGGTATAGCGCTTCTGTTGCTCGCAGTAGCCGTGAGGTATTGATGATTATGTCGGCCTCATACCGATACTAAATTGCCACCAGTTTAGAACCTTGTGATGTCTGATGGCTCAGTGTGCTTCATTACAATGTGGTTATCCACAGCTAGATTTCATGGGTTTCGAGCTATGATGGGCACAGTGCCTCATAAATGTTTCCCTTTAAGTTTGATAAATGGTTAGGTGACTTTATTTATTTATGTATGTATGTATGTGTTTTTATTTATTTATTCAATCATTCATTCATTCTCTTATTCATTTATTTATTTATTTTAAAAGATTTTGCAGAAAAGACATACTGAGCTGATATATCCCATTTCCAGATGCATCCTTTAGGTTATTTGGCACAAGACCAGGAAGCAAGGTGTGTAACAAAACAAGCTGATAAATTTGGCAAAGGGAGGAGTTGGTGGGGCAGCTGCAAACTGAGGGGCTAGCTGCACAATCAGACAGACTCGAAGACTGTGAGGCCAGTTTCTGCTGGCGTTTTGCATGTTCAAATGTTTGTATGATAGCAAAGGTAATTCAAACAAGTGAGGTGTTTATTGTGCGAACACAAGCGGTGCCGCACAGAAAACCCGATGCTTCAGAAAGAATTTCAGTTTCAACACTGAAGTTAAAGGTACAGTGATCACATTAGTGAAAGGTATTTGGTGTATTAGGGTTTAGCAAACCGAGCTCCATTTAGCCCACTCCTGCGCTTTGTGTTACTGCAACAATACTCGTATCTTTCCACCCTCCTGACTGTTCAAATTTAGGTGTGTGTGTGTGTGTTTGCTTTTACAAGTGTGGGCTGTTGTGTTTGGAACAGGAGGAGTGTTTACATGACAACTGCTTTTCAAAGGTGTTATTTCAAACAACATGAAGTCTTGCTGTATTCTGACTGTATGCAGTTAGCCACAGCACTTGAACTGCTCTGGAGAGGAAAGAGATAACTATGCAGAAATAGAATGTTGAGCTCAAGCTCAGTTTTCAAACCTCTGTCTCTGGTACTCTGCAGTGTAACCATCAGATTCTTATGAGCACTAAACTAACTAATTCAATAGGTAGAAATAGCACATCGCCTCTGGACCAGAAGGTCATGGGTTCTTGTCCACACCGGGATGGACTTGCACCTAAAAATTGCTGGCATTAGAGTGCAGTATTGGGGGTGCTGTACTGCTGGGTGTGCCGCCCTTCGGATGAGACGTTAAACCGAGGTCCCTTCTGCCCATCCTGGTGTTGTCTTGGTGGGTGTACAGGTGGAAGTAAAGAACCCAGTGCACTCTTCAGAAGAGCAGGGAACATGCCGGTGTCCTGGCTAACACTGTCCTTCCTATAAATTGCTTCATGCAATTATCCAGGCTGTGTGTGGGTGATGAGGTGCGATATGGCTGCCACCACACATTCAGTCACTTCACTACCAGTCTAGCATTGCTTGTAAAGTGCTTTGGGATACAGTGTATGAAATGTGCTATATAAATGCTGATTCTTCTTCTTCTTCTTGTGACCCACAAACCAATTGCCTCCATAGTTGCAGTTCTCCAACTCAGCTACAGGTGATCCTGCCAGACACTCAGTAGTTTCTAGAACAGCAACCATGTTTGTGTAAATGTTTTAAAACAGCAGTGTCCCTTTTCTTACCCTGAAACCCAGATCTGTGCAGCAGTGGCTGTTACAGTACAAAAGTACCAGCGTGTCATGCTGATGCATCTAGGAAGAGGCACTTCAGTCAGCATCATAGGATAATTCAGTCAACATAGCCATTCATCCCTAGGTAGGTACCACATTTCGATTATCAATGTAGAGGAATGGGTGGCACTTCCTCATGAACTGGTTTCAAACCCTCAACCACAGTCTGCTCAACTACAGACCTCAACATGAATCTGGACTTGAGCCTGCAGCTTTGAATAGCTTCAAATGACCTTCTGCCCCACCCTGCACTCTGCAAATGACACAGCTACGAAATGCACAAGGAGAAACTACATGTAGATGTAGAATCATTAGACACATCATGTCAATCCACCAGCTGACATATTTAGTGCCTTAAGTGCCTTGGGCAGATCATGACAGCCCACCCATTGGCAGATTTAGTGCATTCAGATGGAACCTAGTCATCCATACATTGACTTTCCATCAGGATAAGTGCCATCTGTTTCTTCCTTCACCAGCCAGCTTGCTTTTACGTTTCTGGGTTTCAACAAGTAATAGAGGCACTAAATGTTCCAGGTGCTAATACTGAAAGTAAAGGTAAGCTGGAAAATATTGACTGCTTCACATTTAATAAGCAGTAAGTACTAATGGTGATGAACAGAGGCCTAGATACAAGTCTACCTTGGGAAATGTTGCTTGGTATTCAGAGAAGAATGCCAATAAAGTGGGGAAGTACATCGGTGGGCTGTTTCTGCCTTGTTTTGTACCTCCCTACATTGCAGTCGAGAATGGCGCACCATATAGATAGATTTTATTTGTTTGTTTGTTTGTTTATTGATTTATTGCTGCTTTATGGTGAACATTACATTTTGCATTTTCTTTTTTGTACTTAAGCATTTAATAAATTAAGCACAGTAATTGTACATAGGCAAACAGAATCAAGATACAGATAGTACAGTAGCAGTTCTTGGACAGCATAATGACTGATAGTGATTACTACGAAGACATCATGTACTATCATCTGCCAGAGCTAGGAAGGAGCAGGAGTGGCCAAATAAAAAGGAAAGGTCCTTGCACAGAATTACTTTCTCAGTCCTAATAATGTGATTCGAAAGATGCCCCCAACCCCAGCCGCAGCAAAATCCCATCAGGATTGTCACATTTATTAACAATCAAAGAACAAACTCTGCATCTACCAAAGCTGCATACCAGACCCAGGTTCAAGAGAAAAAGAAAGCATTCAGGAAGTACAAGGAATCACAGAAGGAGCAGGACAGATAACTGTATCAGTTAAAGCAAAAGGAGGCTGGGAAGGCAGTCAGAACAGCAAAGGCCCAAACTGAGGAAAAGATAGCCAACTCAGTTAAGAAGGATAAAACCTTTCATAGGTACATCAGGAGCAAAGGAAGACCAAGGGAGAGATAGTGAGGTTTAATAAAGGGAGGGAGGGCGGGCAGAGGATGACTGCGAAAGGCAGAGATACTAAACAAATATTTTTGCTCAGTATTTACAAAGGAAGATGGAGAGGTACTTACAACAAACAGTAGAAACACTCTGGATACAGAAGTTGATACCAGCCCATTTACAGAAGAAAGGGATCTGAAATAACTCTTAAAACTGAAGGTGGACAAAGCAATGAGGCCTGATGGATTCATCCCAGAATTCTAAAAGAACTAAGGGTAGAACTAGTGACACCACTGACTACCCTCTTTAACAAATCATGGGAGGATGGGGTGGTACCCGAGGACTGGAGGAGGGCAGATGTGATTCCCTTCACAAAGTGGGAGCAAGGCAGAAGCAGGAAACTACAGACCTCTTTAGTTAAACCTCAGTGGTAGGGAAAATGATGGAATCACTTCTGAAGGAAAGAATTGTCAAGTATCTAGAGGCCAGAGGGCACAGGACCCAAGGCAGCAGGATTCACAGCGGGAAGGTCATGCCAGACAAATCTGATAGATTTCTTTGACTGGGTGACCAAAGTAGTAGATCAGGGAGGGCTGTGGACATGGCCTACCTAGACTTTAGCAAGGCATTTGACACAGTCCCACTCAAAGATTAATATAAAAGTTAGCCAAGCGTGAGGTGGGTCCCAAGATGACAGCCTGGGTAAAGAATTGGCTAGAGAATAGGACACAGAGAGTAATAGTAAATGGAGTCACTCTGAAGAAGGGGTTACTAGTGAGGTACCATGAGGTGTAGTATTAGGATCGGTCCTCTTCAATGTCTTTATAAGCTACATTGCAGAGGGACTGGAAGGAAAAGTATGTCTCTTTGCAGATGACACAAAGATCTGCAGCAGAGTTGATGTACAAGGTGGGGTGGAAAGGATGAGAAGGGACTTGGCAAGGTTAGATGAATGGTTAAATGTATGGCAGCTTAGATTCAGTGCTAAGAAGTGCAAGGTAATGCACCTGGAAACAAAACCCAGGAAGAGTACACAATGGGGGTGAGATACTAACAACAACAAAAATGGAAAGGGACCTGGGGTAGTCATATCAGATGACCTAAGGTGGGCAAGCAATGTGAGAGGGCAGCAAGGAGGGCTGGGGGATACTGGGATGCATAGGGAGAGGCATCACCAGTAGAAAACAGGAAGTTATTATCCCTCTGTACAGACAGCTGGTGAGACCCCATCTGGAGTACTGCATGCAGTCCTGGAGACCCAATCTCCATAAAAGACATAGACAAGATGGAAGCTGTCCAGAGGAGGGCAGCTAAAATGGTACAAGGTCTGCACACGGAAGACATATGAAGAGAGACTTAAGGAGCTTAATATGTATAGCCTAAAGGGGCACATGATAGAAACTTTCAAACCTTAAGGGAATCAACAAAGTCCAAGAGGGTAGCATCTTTCAAAAAGGAGTTCAAAAACAAGGGGCACAATTTGAAGATGGGGGTGGCTCAGAGGTAATTTAAGGAAGTATTTTTTCACAGAGAGGTTGTGGATGCATGGAGCGCCTTCCGGAGGAGGTTGTGGAGTCAAAAACAGTGGTGGAATTCAAGCATGCATGGGACAGTCATAAAGGCAATTCTAGGGGGTGGGGTAGGAAGAAGTAGGCTGCTGGTTAACCGGATCTGCAGCTTATCCATTAGGTAGGGAGATGGGCAGACTGGGTGGGCCAAGCGGTCTTTATCTGCCATCAAATTCTATGTTTCTATGTTTCTACCATCTGATATTAAATTGGTCAAGTATGTCATGTATCTCTGCTGTGAGTTTTCTAAATAATACATTTTCAATGCTATCTGACACCACTCTGTCACCACTGGAACCTTGGTGGTAATGCAGCATCTTGTTATTGCCTTTTCATCACAAACAAAAATGTGAAAAGCAGGATTTAGTCAAATAATGATGACCCCAATGGGGATCGACAGCAAAGCCAACTTAGCGTTAACTCTGTAGGTTCACCTGCATTTTACATTTTCAGTGTTTATGTGTATACTGTAGGTTTCCTGGTTATCCTACTGTATGATGTCAGTTCCATCATAGAATGTCCAGGAACATACAAACATATGAAGAAGCCAGCAGAAGAAGGCCATTTGGTCTATCCAGTCTGCTTGTATTGCAGGGTCCTCAGTCTATGCTACTGACCTTGCCTCTCCCTCCCTGGTCCTCCATCCTCACTATCTCTACTCCCAAGCTCCATATTTTCCTTTTATTCCATCCCAGCCTCTCTTGAAGCTGCTCATTGACTTCATTGAGACCACTTCCTCCAGCACTGCATTCCAACTGGCCACTACCATCTCTGTGAAGAGTGCCTCTTAACCTCCTTCCTAAACCTCCCCTTCCAGCTTGGGTGTCTCCCTCCTTGTTCAGTTGCCACTTAACATGACAAGACCCTCCTTATCCACCCTATGTATTCCTTTCAAGTACTTGAAGGTCTCTATTATGTCCCTCTCTCCCTCCTGTACTCCAGGAGTTCATATTCAGGGCCCCACCCATTCTTCATTTGTCTTACCCTGCTGACCCGCAGTCATCTTTGTTGCCCTCCTGTGGACCATTTTCAGCAGGTTGATGTCTTTCTTAAGGTGTGGACACCAATATCTTACTCAATACTCCAGATGTAGTCTTACCAGTGACCTGTACAAGGCAATATGACCTTCATCCACATACTGCTGCTGATTCCTCTAGCTATACACCCCAGCATCTTGTTTGCCTTTGATGCTGCTTTTTGCATTGCATTGAGTGCTTCAGGTAGCTATTGATCATGACTCTTAGATCCTTATCCTCCCCAACTGCTACTACGGACCCTCCCCAGTGGTACTTGGTCCTTGGATTCCTGGCTCCAATGTGCATAACTTTGATTTCTTGGCATTAAGCCAATCTGCCAATACATGACCACCTCTCAAGTTTTCTCAGGTCTTCCTGGAGGTCTTGTATCCCTTCTGCTGTGTCCACCCTTCCACAGAGTTTGGTGTCATCTGCAAATGGGCATTTTTTCCCCCTGATGACCTCCCCAGTATCACTGATGAAGACATTGAACAACACCAGCCCCAGCACCAAACTCTATGGGACCCTGCTTGTGACATCCATAGTGCTAGATAACTCTCCCCACCACTCTCTGGGTCCTGTCCCTCAGCTAATTTTCTACCCAGTTGGTCATTTCTCCCCAACCCTGAGATCTGACAGCTTCTGTCAACCTCTTGTGGGATACAGAGTCAAGGCCTTGCTGAAGTCCAAATAAAGGATGTCCACTGCCTGGCCTCTGTCCACAGCCTTAGTAGTCCAGTCAAAGCAGTCAATCAGATTCATTTGACACTATCTTATTCCTTAAACCCATGCTGCCTCTCATCCTGGAGACCATTCTTCTCTAGATCTATCAACCTTTCCTTAAGTATGGTCTCCATAAGCTTGCACATAATTGAGGTCAGACTGACCCTGGAACCGCTGTTATGGAGGGCACCACATGTGCCATTCTCTAATCCTATGATACCACATTCCAACTCCAGGGAGCTATTGAACAGGCCCACCAGAAGCCCTGAAGCTCCCCTATGATCTACCTCAGAACCACTGGGTATATGCTGTCCGGACCTGGTGATTTGTCCCCTTCGGTGCTACCAGCTCCTCCACACTCTATCTTCTTCTATCACCTATCCTTGCTCCCTTCCCCTCTGTTCCCTTTCCCCCATAGACACTGGTCCATTTTTCCATGGTGAAGGCGGAGCAAGTATTCATTCAGCACATCAGCCTTTTCCTGTTCTCCTTTACCCATTCATCCCTTTCCTAAGCCTAGCAATCTGTCCTTCTTGACCCTTTTCTCACACATGTAGGAAAGAAAGCCTTCTCCCTTAATTCCCTCAGCTATCTGCAGTTCTTTTGTGCCTTAGCCTGCTGGACTACCTTGCAACAGATTGCAACAGAACACTATAACTAGGAAAGCCTATGAATCAGAGGCACACCCACAGAATTTAAAAATAATTATTTTCTGAAAAAGACAATATATCCATTTAATAGTTAAACTAATAAAATTGAAGATTTAAGAGGGTTTTATTACTTAAAAAATTGTAGTCAAGGTCACCAGCACTTATGATGGACATGTTGTCAGTTTGCTACGCTGATCCAGCATTGTCCTTCTATGTCTTCAACATCTGGCAGTGCTGAGCCATTTTCAGAGTGATATGGCTGTTCTGGACCCTCGACAGCTGCATGGACCTTGCATTGTTGCCAGCAAGAAACAAATAAATTATCCTTGACCCACCATCTCCACTTGCCTTCAATACTGTGTCAGCATCTGGTGGCAGTGACATGAAAGAAGTGCTCATGAGCTTCAACATGGTCTTGGCAGATGTAGGGACTTCAACACAAGCATGGAGAGTCTGAAGGCTGTTTGGGAGAGCAGGATGGAAAGGATCACCAAGGCGCATAGATTTGCCATCCTTGAAGGAAAAGAATAGCTTTCCCTCTCCCCAAGCTGCTGAAGGTCTGACTCTTAGCAGGAAGAAGGAGACTACCGAGAAATACAGGAAGTTCTTGTCTCAGAGCTGGTAGGGTGGGAGCTGTTAGGACACAAAGACAGTAGGAAAGTAGAGAAAAAATAAATAACAAAATAAACAGAGGAGGAAAGTAAGCATACAAAGCGACAGGAGAGGGGCAACAAATAAGACATGATGGCAGTGGTGCTGGGCGGCAGTCTTCAGGAGGCGTTCAGAGGATCTGATGTACTGTCCCATCTGCAGACACCTCTCTGGACTGAGGAAGGAGTTTGCTTATCTCCACACTGAGTTGGCCAGGATTTGGGAACTTCATCCTTCTTCATGCAATTGTCCAGGTTGTGCGTGGGTGTTAATGTGTGATATGGCTGCCACTACACATCCAGTCACTTCACTACCAGTCTAGCATTGCTTATAAAGCACTTTGGGATACACTATTTATGAAAAGTGCTATATAAATGCTGATTCTTCTTCTTCTTCTCAGCAACCACTGAGTCCACCCCTCTGCTTCAAAGGTTGCCTGCGTGGAGGAATGGCTGGACTACAGTGGTCTCGGGAAGGGTGAAGGTGGTGGGGCAGAGGCACATCACTCCTACGGTTAAACTCCACAACTCCTATGCTGCACTGCTAGGTGGGACTGTCCCAAGGAGGCACCTGCAGTGGAGACCACAGAAGATGTGGGTGTCCTCCACAGTGGAAACCCCAGGAGGAGGCAGAAACATAGAATTTGACGCAGATAAGGACCGCGCAGCCCACCCAGTCTGCCCATTTCCTACCTAATGGATAAGCTGCAGATCCTAGTTAACCAGCAGCCTACTTCTTTCTACCCCCACCCCTAGAATTGCCTTATAGCTGTCCCATGGGTGGAGGGTGGCTATCTATGACAGGGAAAGAATTAAAGCATCAGATGCTGACACAGTATTGAAGGCAAGTGGAGATGGTGGGTCAAGGATAATTTATTTGTTTCTTGCTGGCAACAATGGCAGGGTACCCAAGGAGGAAGCAACTCCTGGTGGGGTATTCTATTGTTAGGGGGTAGACTTAGGGGGTGGATGGACTTGGAAAGAGGAGATTAAGTGCCTATCAGTGCCATGGCTTGGAGAGATGGAAAGTGCATCCAGAGGATTGCTGGGGCAGTAGGACAGGAGGAAGAGCTAGACATCATTGTTCACCTGAGGACAAATGACCTGGCTGGTGATGAGGTTAAGGTAGTGCAGGAGGACTTCAGAGAGCTGGGGAGGGTCTTAGACAAGTGGCACACACTGTAACCTTTTAAGACGTGCTACCAGTCAGTGACAAGGGGAAGGCAGGGCACGCTGCACCATGAGTTTAATGCATTGTTGAAAGACTGGTGCAGAAGGCTTCATCTTCATTGAGGACTGGGGCCCATTTGGAGGAATGCAGGCCTATACAAGTAGGATGGACTGCATCTAGCCAGGGGTAATCCGATCCTTAGTGAGAGGTTAAATAATTCATTGGCAAGCATTAAACTAGCCAAGGGGAGGTGATAGTAGGCAGGAAGAAACTAGTATCCCTCCCACCCCACAGGATGAAACAGTCAGTAGTGAGGAACCTAGGGTTGGGAAAGTGACACTAAAACCTAAAACTGAGATAGGTAGAATGGCAGCGATAAGGAAGAATGGGAGTAAAAACAGGACAGGAAATGAGGGAAGACATTGGGCTAAAGGGAGCTACTAGAAAGGAGGTTGCAAAACATGGAAGGCTATGTGCATGAATGCCCGCAGCCTGGGAAATAAAATCCCAGACCTAGTGGCCTTGATGGAAGAGGCACACCTGGACATTGTCACAGTTACTGACATGGTACATTGGGAACTATGAATGACATATAGCCATACCAGGTTACTTTCTACTTAGAAAAGACAGGGTGAGAAAAAAGGGTGGAGGGTGGCTATCTATGACAGGAGAGAATTAAAGCAGCTGAAGTTCAGGAGAATGCAGGAGGGAGGAAGTACTCTGGGTCACCCTGGAGACAGGAAATGACACTGCAATTTGCACAGGCATGATCTACAGACCTTCAGCACAAGGAAGAGATGGATGGGGTACTAGTGGAAACCATCCACAAATTGACAGCCAACGGTGAAGTGCTGCTGGTGGGAGACTTCAGTTTTCCTTATGTGATTGGAGCACCCAGGCTGTAGATACAGCCAGGAGCAGAGGCATCCTGGATGTCCTGCAGGGGCATGCCTCAAGCAGATTGTGGCAGAACACAGCAGAGAAGGAGCAGTATTAGACCTGGTACACACCAATGGGGACAGGGTCACCGATGCAATGGTGAGTAGCCACCTTGGGTCCAGTGTTCATCGTATGGTGTGGTTCAATGTGAAATAGCAGATGAGTCAAACCACACAAATGCAAGGGTCCTAGATTTCAGATGGGTTGACTTTGCAAAAGCGAGAGTGTCTCAAGAAAGCCCTGGTAGGGAAGAAGAGAAGAAGAAGAGGAGTTTAGAGAAACAGTGGGATAACCTTAAGGGATACAATTACAGTACCAGTGCCCCCAACTCTGCTGCTAAAAGCATAATGTATTCAAATAACACCAATATTTTTACTTATTTTAGATTGTTAGAGGGTTCTTGGTTTCATCTTTCAGCTGAAATATGTTCAAGCAAGACCACTGCAACAAAGTGACCACCTCATTGGTCAGGAAAGGCATCACATTTACCTTGCCATTTTGAGCTGTGGTTTCTCTGCTTTCTCTGTATGTTATGGGAATCCACTCTCTGGCTTCATTGCTTATATCATGTGCCCTGGTTAATTAGAAGTTCTCGGGGAGTTCACCAGGTAGGAGAAGGCACACTTCTCCTGCATGCAATTCAGTATAAAGGGTTTGGCAAGCTCAACCCGTCACATTTACAATTACATCTTTATAAGATTTATAGGGGTGTGCCTGGTGTGTGACCAAACAACAGCATACAATCAAGGTACCAGCATCCCCCACACACACACACACCTGCTTAAAAGCCTGCAATGTATTCAAATAACAACTCTACAAATCGTATAAAGGTGTATTGTAAATGTGATGGGTTGAACTTGCCAAACCCTTTATACTGAATTGCATGCAGGACAACTGTTGCCTTCTTCTAACTGGTGAGCTCCTGTGAATCTCTAATTGGCCAGGGCACATGATATAGCAGTGAAGTCAGAGAGTGGATTCCCCATGAGATATAGAAAACAAAAGAACCAGCTCAGAATGGCAAGGTAAAATGTGATGCCTTTCCTGACCGATGAGGTGGTCTTTGTTGCAGTGGTCAGGGTTGAACATATTTCAGCTGAGATGAGACCAAAACCCATCTAACCATCTAAAATAAGTACAAATACTGTATTATTTGAATACAATGCAGGCTTTTAAGCAGTGAGTGGGGGACGACTGGTACATTGATTGTAAGGATGTTGTTTGATCACACACCAGGTGCAACTATAAATCTTATAAAGATGTATTGTAAATTTGATGGCTTTAGTTTGCCAAACTCTTTATACTGAATTGCTTGCAGGAGAACTGTGGCCTTTTTCTAACTGAAGAATTCTCCTGTGAACCTCTAATTGTAATCTATATCCATGCTGATTAAGTGCTGTACCGATGCATTGCTGATGTGTTGTTGTTGTGCTACATGCTGATGTTTTATATTCTGTGCTGACTCATAGCTCTCATACCTGACTGCATTTCCCAATAATGTCATTTGCCATTGTAGTAGTCTGATTGTATCAAATGCCCTGCTGTTATTTGTGCATAATGTGCTATATCTGTGCATTTGCTGATGTATGTTATTCTGTAGACTCCCTTGCTCCCCACCCCAGGTCACATATGGAATCAAGAGGTAGTTAGCTCATGCCCTTCCTGGTAAAACTTTAAATAAATAAATAAATAAATAAAATTGATGGGGCACATGATATAAGCAATGAAGTCAGAGAGTGGAATCCCATAAGATACAGAGAAAGCAGAGGAATCACAGCTCAAAATGGCATGGTGAAATGTGATGCCTTTCCTACCCATGAGGTGGTAACTTTGCCACAGTGTTCAGGCTTGAACATATTTCAGCTGAAAGATGAGACTAAGAACCCTCTAACAATCTAAAATAAATTAAAATACTGGTGTTATTTGAATACACTGGAGGCTTTTAAGCAGCAGAGTGGGGGGTCACTGGTTCCTTAATTGTGTTCTTTTGTTTGATCACACACCAGGTGCACCCTATAAATCTTATAAAGATGTATTGTAAATGTGATGGATGAGCTTGCCAAACCCTTTATAATAACCTTAAGGAGCCATGGCACAGGCAACAAGCCTTTATGTTCGACAAGTAAGCAAAACAAAGAGAAAGATAAAAACACTATGGTTCTAAAGGATGTGGCCGGAAGGTAAGAGAAAAAAGGCTAGCTTTCAGGAGGTACAAGGCAACACACAGGGGAAAATAGAGGACGGTATCTGGAAATGCAGAGGTGGCTGAGAAAGCAGTCAGGAATGCAAAGGCGCAAACTGAGGGAAAAATAGCTCAGGCAATTAAGTAAGGAGACAAGACCTTTTCAGGTACATTAGTGATACAAAGAAGACCAGGGGTGGGATTATGAAATTAAAAAGGGAGAAAGGGCTTGTGCAGAGGGACCTAGAAAAACAACAATCCTAAACAAATATCTTTTTCAGTATTCATAGAAGAGGGAAGGAAAGGACCACTGCTGGATGATAGGAGCACCAGTGGGAGAGAGAGGTGGACACCAGCCCGTTTACAGAGAAAAAGGTCATAAAGGAACTCGAGGATCTGAAGGGACAAGGCTATGGGGCCAGATGGGATACATCCCAGAATATTAAAAGCACTTAAAGAGATGCTGGAAGCACCACTAACAGCCCTATTCAATAAATTGATAGAGACAGTGGTGGTTCCAGGGGACTGGAGAAGGGCAAATGTAGTCCCTCTCTAAAAAGTGGGAACAGGAAGGAGGCTGCATACCGCTCAACCTTCTGCCTCATAAATCAGGGACAAAGCACCAAAATCAGGGACACATCTTCAAAATTGCTGATATCCACTCAGGAAGCTGGTAGAATAAGGGGATTATTGTAAAATGCATTTTCTAAGGAAGAACAAGTCTGTAACTTTAAAGTTTACCATTATTTTGTGCTTACAACCACCACTGTTTGGTCACGGAAACACAATTTTAGGTAGGACAGAGTAAAAATTTGAGGCAAAATCTGGGACATCCCTGAAAATCAGGGACAGTTGAGAGGTATGGGAGGCTGGCAACTACAGGCCAGTAAGACTGACCTCAGTGGTGAGAAATTAATTGAGTCACTGCTTAGGAAAGGATGTGATATTTCTTGAATCAGCAGAGCACAGGATCCAAGGCAGCATGGATTCACAGTGGGAAGGTCTTGTCAAGAAATCTGATAGATTTCTTTGGGTGATCAGGAGGTAGATAGGGAGGGCAAATGATGTGGCCTACCTAGATTTCAGCAAGACCTTTGACACCATCCCACATAGGAGGCTAATAAATAAGTTGAGCAGCCTGGGATTGGGCCCCAAGGTGGTAAACTGGGTCCAGAAACTGGTTGAGTGACATAACAGGGTGGTGGTAAATGGTGTTCAATCCGAGGACAGGGAGGTGACCAGCAGGGTGCCACAGAGATCTGTGCTGGGCCAGTCCTCTTTAACGTCTTCATAAGTGACATTGCAGAGGAGCTGGAGGAAGGGGCATGGGGAGCAGGGTCATTTCAGCAAAAACAAAACCAGCGGCAATAGGCAAAATGGCATGCACTAAAATAGGTCGAGTAAAACACCAACCCACACAAACAGCGCACGCTGTTCTACTAATAAGCTTCGTTTGTTGTGGGGCGAACCTGACATGGATGGGTGAAGCCCCACGCCCCTGAAACCCTGGGGGAGGTGGACTTAGGGGATGGGGAGAAACTCAGGAGGGAAACTTTGTTTAAAAACAAACAGCAAAATGCAGTAGACGGGAAGACCTGGGAGAATTGAACCACAGCAGCCCAGGTCTCCCAGTTTCACCATTTATTGGTGCCTTAGCCACTCCACCATGGAGCAGCTCAACCAGGTGCCCAGTGCTCAGTAACTTGATGCCTCCCACCAGAAGGAAGCTACAGTGACAGGGGTGGCGGTAATTTCCTACCACTGTTATACCCTGTCGCTGTAATCACAACCATGATCTACAGGGCACCGTTAATGCCGTGCTGTATTCCATGCATGGCATTGACTCAGTAGCAGGAGAAGGTATGCCTCTTTGCAGATGATGCAATCTGCAACAGGGTCCAACACTCCAGGGGGTGGAAAAAATGAGAAAGGAGCTAAACATGCTTGAGAAGTGGTCAAAGTGTGACAGCTAAGATTCAATTAATCAGTCAATCAAAATCTTTATTTATTCAGGCGGACATCATTGAGCAAGCTCATTTACAAGATGGACCTGATAGGTCAAGGAACAAATTGATGGTACAATAGCAGACATATACAGAACACTTCTATTTAAACAGATACAGTAATATAAACATATATACAAAAGGAGGATAAGGGTTGATAAACTTGACAGGGCAAGGTAGGATACAGTAAAAGTACCACGCAACACAGGGTAGCCGGTATTCAGGCTCCAAGGCAAACTACAGCTGACAGACAGATATGATTGATGACTGCTAAATGATGATAAACAGCCTCTGAGGAATGACATGGAGGGGCTGGTGGGAGATTTAGATAGAGACTAAGGCTACTAGTAGTAGGAGGTATGGAGGAGTGATTGGGGTAGAAGTAAGTGCCAGGAGATGACGTGGAGGTCTTGGTCAGGAGTAGCAAAGCTGTAGAAAAAGGTATGATAGGGAAGCTGAGATACAAAATAAGGGGCTGTGAGGAAGGAAAAAAACTAAAGGGATGATTTATGGAAGAGCTGTCAATAATAATTGCTGGCTGAAAGGGGGTTATGAATGTGATTGGACTAGGCCTAGTGATAGCAATTGCATTTCTCTGGGAAGAGACTTATGTAGAGCTTTTAAAGGATGTTAGAGGTATAAAGATGGACAACTTTAGGGTCTTCTGTAGAGAATTCCATGCCATTGCTAGAAGTAACTGATTGCAGATCTCACGCCGGTGCAGGCTTTGGGTAAGCAACTCATTGCCTCCACAGGCTCACTCTGAGATTACACCACTTGCCTCCTGAATCTCCTGTATACTTTTAACAGTGAATCCTGGGCCTTTCTAAGCAAAATCAAGCCATAGTCAGCATGTGCAAACAAATGCTAATAGCTCAATAACTGTACATGCTAGACACAAAGTATGAGTGGCAGAGTTATTCAAGCACAAAATTGCCTTTCCAATGGTGGTGTGCATGTAATAATAAGTAATTTTGTTTTTTCTACGCTGGTCGAAAGAGCAAACTAAATATTTTTTCACTAAAAAAGGGCAACATAAGCCATTTTTGTTTGAAAATAAGTAAAATAACACCAAATTAAGCATACTGACATTAGATGGTGTTTTGATATGTTTGTTAAAAAAAGATATCTTTTACTATAAAATGTAATTTTCCCCATTTTAGTCAAGGTGCTTTGATGAGATTTGAGGGCTAAATCTCAACCACACACCATATCATAAACAAATGCGTATAACTCAAAAAGTATACATGATACACGCAAAGTATCAGCATGAAAGTTGATGAGCACAAATATGCCTTTCCAATGGTGCTATGCAACCAGTTGTAATCAATACAGTTTTATTTTATACCTGCTGAAGTGCCAAAAAGTGAATTTTATTCAAGCTGCTTAGGTGAATCTTAATGGAAAACATGTCAGCCATACACACCATACCATAAACAAATGCAAATAACTCCTAAAGTATACAAGATATACACAAAATATCAGGGACAAAGTTGTTCAGCATGAAATTATCTTTCCAACGGTGCTATGCAGTCAAATATATATTATATTCTGTTACACTATATATTAAAATATAAAGTGACTTCTCCAGGCGTTGCAAGGGCACACTGGGAGTCAGTAGCCGACTTCTGCAGGCGTCCTCAGGACACACCAGTGTTTTTACTGATGACTACGGTGTCTGCTAAGAGACAATGAGTTAAACGTGCTGAAGTTGTTGCTTCTTAGGGCATATGAAGTAGCTGTGGCCAGTGTAAAGCAATCTAAAATATAGGATGGAAGTTTGTTAGACAGAGCTTTGTATATCCATAGTGCAGCATTTCTGTTCCTTCTGAGGTGTAGGGATGTCCAACCAACTGCAGCATAGAGAGAGCAATGATGAGTGTTGAATGGAAGATCTGTGATAAACCTTAGAGCTCTGTGGTACAAGGTATCCAATTTGCTTAAATAGGAAATAGGACAGTGACCATAAAGGAAATCTGCATAGTCGATAAGTGAAAGAAATGAGGCCTGGATTAGTCTCAGCCTTGAGTCTCTGGTTAGAAAATGTTTAATTCTGAAGAACAGGCCGAGCCTCTGGCGAGATTTTTTCAGAAGTTCTTCAATATGCTGAGTGTAATCAAGCCTGTTATCAATCCACACCCCTAAATATTTGAATTTGTCTACATAGTCAAGGCTCTCTCAAGGATGGTGGATAGTTGGGGAAGATTGCTTGATGAGGAGGTGTTAGTATAGTAATTAGTGGAGAAGAACATAGCTTTTGTCTTCTTTGCATTTAAGAGGAGTTTTTTTCAAAGTTGGTATTGCAAAGGAGAACTCTGATTGTAGTATTTCACAGGCCATTGAAGGTGATGGGTTACTGACATATAAAACAGTGTCATCTGCAAAGAGGTGAACATTGGCTTTGGTGAGATTAGAATCAATGTTGTTAATGTAAATGGCAAAAGGATAGGGCCCAGGATGCATCCTTGAGGAACTCCTCTTAGGAGTGGTTTGATGAGGATAAGTCACCTTCAGCTTTCACCTGCTGCGTTCTATCAGTGAGGTAACATCTGAACCACTTAAGAGAGGGTGGGTCTAGGCCTATGGAGTGCAGTGAAGAAGTAGCAGCTCATGATCCACTGTGTGAAGGCTTTGCTTAGATCAAGGAATACAGCACAGACACTGTTCTTTTTGTCTAGCTTAGTTTGCCAGTCATTTGTGACTTTGGCCAGTGCAGAGATGGTGCTATGCCTGCCCTAAACCCAGATTGAGCAGGGTTTAAAAGTTATTAACTTCAAGGTAGTCTCTTAATTGGATGCTCACTAATTTTCTAGCATCTTGGAAAGCACTGGCAGAATGGATATGGGCCTGTAGTTGTTGAGGTCCATGGGGTCCCCTGATTTTAGGAGGGAAACACTTGTGCTGTTTTCCACAGCGAAGGAATAGAACCAGAGGCTAAAGAAAGATTGAAAAGATGTGTTAAGGGAACTGCAAGCACATGAATTGCAATTTTAGAAAATGGGGTCAAGAGAGTCTGCACCTGCACTTTTTAGTGTCCAATTGCAGCATTAGGTCCTCTACTTGCTTCAGTAAAACTGATTTGAATGAGAAGGAAGAATCAGCCCTCTGAACCTCAGTAGACTGGGAGTTAAGTTGTGCCTGCAGTAGATTAGCTGGAGAGGAGTCCAAAAGCAAGGCCAGCCATTGTGAAGGGATTATTGAACGCATCCAGTACTTCCCATTTATCGGAGATAGCAACCTTATTAAGGTGCACTTGAGATGGCAGAGAGGTGCTGGAGTCCTGCCTAAGATCTCACTTGATGGTGCCCCAGAATCTAGCAGGATTGTGAAGAAGCATCAAGTTCAGCCATATAGAAAGCAGCCTTAGCATCCCTTACTTTTTGGTGCAGCTATTTCTGGCTTCCTGGAACAGCAACCAGTCATTTGGTTCCTTAGTCTTCCTTGCCAGTTTCATAGCTTATCTCTCTCCAGCAGTGCAGGTTTAAGGTCGGCTGAAAACCAGCGGCAAGATTTGCTTTTCATTCTAACACTAGTGATTGGTGCATGAGTATTGAGGGCACCTATGATTATGCTATTTAACACCTGGTGTGCTTTTTCCACAGAATGCGTGAGGTAGAACTCCTGCCAGCGTGTAGAATGGCATAGGTCATGGAGATATCCCTCAATATTAAGTTTTTAGGTCTTCTCAGGTGGAATTTTGCTGGGTTAGCTGGTTTGCGGATGATCTTATTCCTACAATAAGACAGTGGTCACTTATGTCACTGAATAGCACTCCAGCGTGCGAGAACAGGTGGGTTTGTTTACCAGCATGATGTCAAGTAGGGTGCTACTTCTATTCTTTAAATTGATTCTTGTTGGTTCATTTATCAGTGTAAGCCCATATATACAAAATGATACTAAAGGTGCAGCTGTCTTGGAGAGCCAGTTTAGATTCAGATCACCTAGGATAATGATTTCTTCAGGGCCGGTTTGATTAGGTTTCCCAGGTGGGTTAAGAGCTTATGGTCAGCAGAGGGCTTTAGCAGCCAACTAGATGAAAAGCTGCCGTGTAGGAGAGTTATTTTAAGGGATATACATTGATTCTTTGGGCAATGATGTTGCGCTAAGGCAAGATGCAGATATATTTGATTTTACATAAATAGCTACTCCACCACCCCTTGTCAGGCGGTCTGCTCTGAATATTTGGTAGTTGAGTAGATTTACCTCCCTTTCTGTTGTTGCAGGTTTGAGCCATGTCTGGAAATTACCAGAAAGTCTGGCAAGGTATGGGCGACCCAGGCTTGTATCAATGAAAGCTTTTTCAGGAGGCTGCATGCATTGATATGAAGGAAGCTTAGTCCTTTGTTGAGGCTAGATCTGCTGGGAGGTGATGCCCTCTGGAGGGCCTGGATTGATTTCAACATTACCAATACAGATCAGCAGAAAGAATAAGAGTTTTGTAAGGGCTTGAAAGACAGGAGGATGGGACTGTCTTTGGGCCTTCTCTTCTTGCTCAGTGACCAATGCTTTGAGGTGATACACTCGGGTTGTGGCTTGGTATCCTGTCACAGAGTGCTAATTTGGAGGGCAGGTGTAAGGGGAACTGTAGACCCAATAATAGACAACAGGCGTAAAAGTACATGACAGTTTCGTCCCTTTTGGGGTTACCCCAATGATTATGGTGCAACAACGGTAGGGCATATGTGAGGATCCAGTCGGCAACCACTGGAGGTGTCACAGAGAGGCTAGGCTGACGGGCCGCAATATTCAGTATGGCATGGATCGGGATGACTTCATCCTCAAAGAACACCACAGTTGAGAGAGAGAAACAGTAAGAGGAGCCTCCCATTTTGAATACGGCAATTAGTGGTTATCTACAATGAGGACAGGGGAAGGACTGCTGAGCAGGTGACAGATTATTGGTTAGAATATTGCTGTGGGGGGAGGTAAGAAATTAGTAGGAAGATGCCTATAAAGTAACACACAAGGGGGCGAGGCGGGTGGGCAAAATTTTGCAGCTTTCCGTACCTTCCTGGCTGCTCTCCCGGCCTCCTGGTCCCTAAGGCGGCCTTGCGGTGCCGACCACCCGCTGGCGGAGGCGTAGTCCCGGCGCTCACTAGGTGCTTGAGGGCAGGGAAGGCTAGACTGGAGGAGACACAGAAAAGCACAGTCAAATAAAGAAAATAGCAGCAATCAAGTGATTCTGCAAGCAGTGTGAAATTACTTTATACAACAAAAGGCTGGGGGTTCGCGCCTTAGTGTCTGGCCCACTAGAAATCCCACCAAAAGGCTGTAAGTCACATTTCACTTTAAAATTCAACAGAAATCCTTAGTTATTTTAGCAATAACAGGAAAACAGCTCTTTTTAGACAGTTTAGATCAAAAACACACAATCCCGACCAGCTTCAGCAGTGTAAAGTTAATACAGCAGTCTATGGAGCAGGAGGACCAATCGGCTGCAAGGCTCAGTCAGCCTTCGCCTCCCGGTTTGGCCGCAGCTTTCCGGTACCTTCCTGGCTGTCTCTCCCGGCCTCCCTGGTGGCCCTAGGCTGACCTTGCGGTTTGCCGACCACCGCTGGCGGGCGTAGCCCGGCACTCACTGGGTGCTTGAGGGGCAGGGAAGGCTAGACTTCCGGCTGTCTCTCCAGCCTCCTGGTCCCCTAGGGTGGCCTTGCGGTTGCCGACCGCCCGCTGGCGGGCGTGGCCCGGCACTCACTGAGTGCTTGAGGGGCAGGGAGGCTAGACTTCCTGGCTGTCTCTCCTGGCCTCCTGGTCCCTAGGTGGCCTTGCGGTGCCGACCGCACGCTGGCGGAAGCGTGGCCGGCTCACTGGAGTGCTTGAGGGGCAGGGAGGCTGAGTCCTGGCTGTCTCTCCCGGCCTCCTAGTCCCCTAGGCGTGACCACCCGCTGGGAGCTTAGCCCGGCGCTCACTGGGTGCTTGAGGGCAGGGAGGCTAGACTTCCTGGCTGTCTCTCGGCCTCCTGGTCCCCTAGGGTGGCCTTTGCGTCACCAACCACCCACTGGAGGAGCGTAGCCCGTCGCTCACTGGGTGCTTGAGGGCAGGAAGGCTAGACTGGATTCAATGCAATGAAGTGCAAAATCATGCATGTGGAGCACAGAAATCCAAGGGAAGAATATAAGATGGGGGTACTGACGGCCACCAGTCAAGAAACGGACTGGTGGGTAATCATATCTGATGACCTAAAGGTAACCAAACAATGTGAGAAAGCTGTGGGAGAGCCAGTGGGATGCTGGCGTGCATAGAAGAGATATCACCAGCAGAGAAAGTGAGATGGTTTTGCCACTGTACAGAACACTAGTGAGACCTCATCTGAGTACTGTGTCCAATTCTGGAGCTGCATCTCTGGAAGGACATAGACAAAATAGAGGCAATCCAGAGAAGGGCAACAAAATGATGCAAGGACTGCACCAAAAGTCATATCAGGAAAGACTAAAGGACCTCAAATATATTCCCTGGAGGAGAGGAGATAGAGGGGGACATGATAGAGACATTCAAGTACATCAGTGGTATAAGCAAGGTACAGGAGGGTAGCATCTTTCAGAAAAGTAAGTGCACCAGAACAAGGGGCATGATATGAGGGGTGGGGGTAGGCTCAGGGGCAATGTGAGGAAGTACTTTTTCACAGAAAAAGTAGTGGATGCTTGGAACAGCCTTCCTGAAGAGCTGGTGGGGGCAAAACAGGAGAATTCAAGAATGCATGGGATAGACATAAGAGTGCTCTAGCTATAGGGAAGAGAAGGTAAGCCACAGATCAACTAGGGTCTATGGTAATGCATTAAGTAGGAAAAGGTTCAGACTAAGTGGGCCACCACGGTCTTTATCTGCCATCACCTTCTGTGTATCTGTGTATCAGGTCTTGCAGAACACATTGCTCATGCAGAAGAGGATCCCTGCCATTAAATAATCACAAGGAACCTGAGACACTCTGTACACTGCAGGAGAGCAGCAGCCAAAGCAAATCAGATGCTGGGCTGTGTAACCAGAGGTTACCACCAGGAAGGTGGAGGTCATTGTACCACTGTGCAGGTTACTGGTAAGGCAGCATCTGGAGTACAGTGCAGTTTTGGGGCCTGTATCTTAAGAAGGATATCAACATTCTGGAAATGGTCCAGAGAAGGGCAACCAGGAAGATC
The DNA here is from genome assembly GCA_016271365.2 of Neoceratodus forsteri. Classification (NCBI taxonomy): domain Eukaryota; kingdom Metazoa; phylum Chordata; order Ceratodontiformes; family Ceratodontidae; genus Neoceratodus; species Neoceratodus forsteri. Next base: position 40,844,197 of record CM028134.1, read on the forward strand.
CAGGGACAGGAGGATAACACCTATAAGGAGAGGCTAAGGGCTGAACAAGTACTCTCTGGAGGAAAAAGGGAGAGGGGAGAAGGGAGGGGAGACACGACTGAGACTTCAAGTACCTTAAGGGTATTAACAGGGTGAGCACTGAGGGCCACTTCAGCCATAGCGGAAACAAGACCACTACAGGACACAGCCTAAAGGTGGTGGTGGTGGAGAAGGGAAGATTCAGGAGGGAGATAAAGAGGCACTTTTTAACCAAGAGGGTAATGGCCAAGTGAAATGAGCTGCCGGAGGAAGTGGTATCCCATAAATGGTGGACATCTTTAAAAGGGGATGGAACAAGGTGAAGGGAAAGTTGTGGGCAAAGGAGGTGAGCAGAGGAAGGTGTTATTTGATGGCGGACAGAAGGGGCAGTTCCATCTGTAAATGCATTGAGAAATGCACACTTGAGCAGACAAGATAGACCATATGGCATTTATATGCTGACATGTTCGTATGTTCACATTACAGATAGGGTGCCACCTTAATTGCGGACATGCTTGATGTTTTCATCTGCAAAGTAGATGATCTTAAAATCCCTCTAGCTGCATAAACGTCTGGTTTATTGGGTTCAAAGAGTGAGAAGAACAAGGTGATGTGGCACGTTTCCTGAGTCAGGTGCATCCCACAATTCTGGGCATGGAGGAGGACATTGCATCATATACAGAGCTTAAAGAGTCATTAGGGAACCAATCACATCCAGCAGTGATGTGAAAAAGTAATTTTTTCAGAGGAATTACAGCAAAGTTGGATTTTCACATCTACGTAATTTCAGAATGCACTTTGGGAACTACATGAAATTCCAACTTAGAACAACAGAATGAATGAATGAATTGTGGATTAATGTATTAACCTGCAGAAAGAAATTCCACAGAACTGATCGCTGAACTGCAGAATGGTTATGCGGATTGACGGATTAAACTGTGGAATGAAATTCATGGAACTGCCATTCCACATTTCAGCAATTCAGCCAGAAAATTTCATGGAACGAGGGCAAAAATTCTCAAAGAAGATTCGAACTTGGCCAAAGTCGAATTTCACAAAATTTCACAAATTTTGTGAAATGTATAAATTCAGAGTTTGTAGTTGCCACCCAGCACTAGTACCTAATCATTTTTGTTTTCTGAACTGGACCACAAGGAAACCATACTGTACTGTATGCAGCAAGGGCCAAGAGACAGCTGTAATGTCAAGGCTGGCAAATAATGTGTTTCAGGACTACAGTATTCCAAAGCATTGGAGAACTGCTAAGTGTTCCTGCTTGCCAAGCAAGAGGTGAGATGCAAGGGAGCAGCTTACTTGCTCTTGTTCCTAATTACCCTTCATTTTAGTCTAAAGTGGAAAACAGACTTCATTGCAAGAGCCCAACTAATCTGGAAAAGCTTTGCAAGTTGGAGCCTGACCACAGAGATCAAAGTGCCAGTAATTGGTTTCATATGAAATATATGATTGGTATGTGCCTAGCAGATTGTTCTGTGCTGTTCCTTAGGGCTTGGCTTGACCTGCAGCCTGTTATTTAACAAGGACATTCTGGATATGTATGATGGACACTGGTGGATGGGGAGGCAACCTTCGGTAGTGTGAATTTTTTTATGTTTGCTCGAGCATGCATGTGCAAAACAAACATATTGTTAAATAACCCAGGCTTCAAGTATGTCACTGTTGCATCCAATGCAGCTCAGGCTGCAGGAGGCTTGACAGTGACAGGCCAGTGATCAGTGAGGCTGATCATGGCGTTGTTCTACTAGGTGATGGACAGAAACTTTGTGTAGTTGAAAGGATCAAGCCGCACCTATCTCAGTGTGGGTGGATCCTTTCATTTACAAGATGTCACCCAGCAACCAGCTAAGTGGCATCGTTATCGGCCTGTTGCTCGCTGTTGATGTACCCCATCCTGATGTCATTGGCCAATGCCCATCTTTGACTCAGCCTTGTTCGGAGTGGGAATTCACATAAAGAAATGTCCTTCTGGGCTGAGACCCACTCCAAGTGAGAATGTTAAATACATAAGAGCTGATCCTGGGCTGAGCAACCCATCTGAGAAACACCCTAATCTCCTATTCATCACCCCCACCCCCACCATTGAGACACTGGGAGCTCAATCCTCAGTGTCACCCCTACACACAATGTCTTTTTTTGTTTTAACCTAAATTAAACCTGAAAAGCAGAAGACCATCCATCAATGTCTTTTGTTGTAGAATAATCCCTCTAAGACCCCAAGTCTGATATTCATCACCATCCACCTTTGTGACACTGAGGTACCCAATCCCCAGTGTCACACTTATGTCATCATAATGTCTTTTTATTATTTTAAACCTGAAAAGCGAAAACAATCCATTGATGTCTACTGTGGCTTTCCCAAGCAAACCTACCCCACCCTCAGCACCCACCACCCACACCTCCCTATACCCCCACTCACCTAAAAATGTTTAGCACCAAAATCCACTCTGCAAGGAAAACACGTAATTTTTCTTCAATGACGACTAACAGAAGAAACAAGATAGGTGTGGTCAATGTATTTTCAATGCATTTTGAACTTTTACTCATAACTTTGTCATTTCCTAATATTTTTCACCAAATTTTCAACATAGCCTTTTTCTGGACACTTTCGCATGAACAAGTTAGTGACATTTTTCAAATCTGGCCTGAAAGGTGATTTCACAGTCACTCAGTGAAATCACCTTTTGGGAGGTTTTAAATTGTCACCTATTGGGTCTATGAAGTAGAGACAAGTAGACATTTGGTGAAAAAATATGGTAAAATTACAGTTTATGACTGAACATTGAAGCATTTCAATGTTCATGTAAAATATCACTATTTCTCGGCATTTTACAACCAAATGTTCAACATGGATTTTTTGGGATCAACCTCATGAACAAGGTAGGCAGAATTTTTAAAAACTGGCCCAACAGGTGATTTGCAGTCACCCTGTGAAATTACTTTTGGGCAGGATTTGAAAAATGTTGTCTACCAGGTCATCATGAGAACATAAAAGACTAGGTGGAAAATGTATTTTATTTCATTTACTTATTTAAAATCTGGTAACTGGAAAGGCACACTGAGCCAGTGCTCATTTCTAAGTGCAACCCAAGAGAAGGGTACAGTGTAGGGTAAAATTACAGGTATAGCAGAAATAACATTGACTAGATAACATATAACAAGATAATACATCCTATAGATGAAAAGCGATTGCATACATAAATTACATGCATACATAAAGCTTTGCAAAATAGTCCTTGGTGTGAACATAGCCACAGAATGAAGTGTGTACGTACAGTATGGTACAGTACAAAGGCCCTGACAATGGGTAGGAGGTCAGAGTAGAAAATTGAATAAATATTTCACACTGGAGTAGAGCTCTGGAGAGGTGGTCAAGGAAGTAGGGACTGGGGTTCAATGCAGGGTACTGCACCTGGGCATCAAACCTGGGCCAAGTCTATACCCTGGAGGATGCTACAAGTCTCAGTGGCTGAGTGGGATCTGGGGTGGTGGTGGATGTCAAGATGAACAACTCTGAGACTTGTAGGAGGCATCGCCAAAGCAAATAGGATGCTGGGTTGCATCGTTAGTTGGATTAGCTCCAGAAGGAAGGAAGTGATACTCCTCTGTATAATTGCTTGGTTGGGCCACACCTCGAGTACTGTGTGCAGTTTTGGAGGTTGCACTAAAAGGACATTGCACTCCTGGAAGGGGTCCAGAGTAGGGCAATCAGAATGATCTTGGGCTTGAGGAAAAGACCTATGGGAAGAGTCTCGAGGAGCTCAACATGTACACATTGGAGGAGAGGAGATGGAGGAGACACGATTTAGGTCTTCAAGTAGATGAAGGGAATTAACTGGGAGGCTCAGTTGGTGTGTTCCAAAGGAAGGAGGTGGAGCTAACCAGAGGGCATGGGTGGAAGCTGGGGGCAGGAGGAGGTGCTACTTCACTGAGAGGGTGGTGGAACCATGGAATGTGCTGCCCAGGAGACTAGTGGAGGCAGAGACTCTGGAGGGTTCAAGATGGGTTGGACAGGTATAGGGAAGGGTGTGCTGACACAGTCAATACAAGAGTTGTTGTACTGGAACTGGAGAAACCAAGGGGGATAGCAGGTTTAGCTCCCAGCTCCCAGTTTGGGGCTAACTAAATAAGCAGACATGAAAGACCATTAGACCCACTCTGCTGGCATTTTTGGCAGGCTTTAAACCCAAAGTTCGATCGGCAGAGCAACAGTCACTCCCCATCGAGCTTAAAGGTTCACATCCTGGGCCTCGCTAAAACTTGTCTTTTCATTGCAGCGGTGGCGTCGCTCTTCCTATCTCCCATTCTGCCCATCTCCTGTTTCTGTGCTCACCTCCGCCACTTGCATGCTCCCTGCATTACTCACTTGCATCACCATTCCTGCGTTTTCTCTCCTTCTGCTGCTTCCCTGCTCTCTTTTCCCCTCTTGTTTGCTTGACGTCAGTGCCTCCTCACTTCCTGCTCCTGGCTTGTCCTGTTTCCTATCTCTGTGCTGTCTCTCCTAAACCCCTCTCTCCTACTTGTGCTGTCTCTTACCCTCCACCAGCTTCTCCGTCCTGGTTAATAAGAGGCGACATGAATGTAGGGTGGTCGAGTTGGGGCGAAGATTTAGGGGTTGGTTAGTGGTCTGGGTGGGGGTCCAGTGTCAGGAGAGTGATCAGAAGGGGTAAGTGACAGCACTGAGGAGGGTCAACTAGGGGAATGTGTTCAGATTAGGAGTCTGTGGATTGGTCCAGAGTGAAACAGAGGAATTATTGACGAGTAAGGAATGCCTGGCCCATCTAGTCTGCCTGCAATCCCTTGTACTGGATTTCTGCTTCAGACCCACCTGCTTTTGTACCTCCTATTGTTCCTCTCTGCCTTTTCCAAGTATGATTGAATCCATCCAAAGTCCGCACACACACACACCTTGTTTATACCTTTGATGTACTTGAATATTTCTTTCATGTCTACTCTTCCCTCTTCTCTTCCAGCAGACTATATGAGGTCCCTAATTTCTCATAAGTCTTGTGTTTCAAGCACTGTACCATCTTAGACATCCTTCTCTGGACCATCCCCAGTCTAATGTACTCCATGTAAGGCCTGACCATGGTTTTATATAATGACATCACTACCTCTCTCCTTCTGCTGGTGATACCCCTGTCTATGCATCCCTGCATGTCACTGGCCCATCCCAGCTACCTTAGCATTCTGCTTTGACATAACCCCGTTCCCTTCCTCCTTGACTTGCAGTGACCTCCTTTCTCCCCCCAACACACACACATTCTGTAGCTTTTCCCCAGGGTTTCTGTGTCACAGGGTATAATTTTGCACTTCTTTAAATTAAAATTTGGTTGCCAATCCTGTGACCATTTTCAAGCTTCCCTGGTCCATATTCATTTTCTCCATCCCTCTGTGGTTTCCACTCTGGTAAAGATCTTGATGCCATCTGAAAACAGGTAGACCTTTCCCTAGAACCCTTCTGCAAATGTCGCTAATGAAGACATTGAACAGGACTGGCCAGGACAGATCTCTGAGGCACCCTACTCAACCTCTTCTCTCCCCAGACTGCATGCCATTTACCCATCCTCCTGCCTACTGTCTGTTAGCCAGTTTCTAACCAGTTTACCCCCTGTCCCCATGCCCAGATTACCCAGCTTGTCTATCAGCCTCCTATGTAGGACAGTGTCAAAGGCTTAGCTGAAATCCAGGCAAATGGCGATCCACTGCGCCACCCTAATTTACTTCCTTTGCAACCAAGCTGAAATCGGTCAGCTTTGTCTGAAATGCCTCCACAATGAGACAATGTTGCCTATGGTCCTGGGATCTAATGGCTTCTAAATGCCCACTATGCTTTCACACGTAAATGGAATATTGTCTACCTCTTCACCCCATTGAAACTGCTGTTGTCCCTGTCCCTTCCTGTCTTCTGAATATACTGAATAGAAATATTCATTCAGTATTTCTACCTTCCATGTCTCCCTCCTTGCATTTCCCTATCTCTCCCTTGAGTCCGTAATCTCCTTCTTGTTGTTTCTCCTTTCACTGATATACATACTAAAATGCCAGCAGAATAGGCCTAACGGTATTTCGTGTTTGCTCATCTGGTCAGCCACAACCTGGGAGCTGAAGAATCTTGTTCCTTACTTAACTACTGTGCTAAACCTTCCTCAGTCTGTTCCTTTGCTCTCCTTACTGCCTTTCCTGCTTCTCTTAGACACTCTAGGTATTCCTGCCTGGTCTCCTTGCAATTCCTGAACACTTCCCTTTTGCCCTGACCTTTACCACCACCTCTCTCAAGAACCATAGTAACTTTCTTATTCTCTAGCCTTTGCATACCAATCTGATACATTGGTTTGTTACTTCCATTAAGGCTTTCTTTAGATGCTTACACTGTTCTTCCTCCCCTCCTGCCCCATTCTCTCCAGTACTCTTTTGATACCTCTCCCATTTCAGCATAGTCAACATGTTTGAAATCCAAAACCTTTGTCCTAGTATGACTTGAGTTAGTGTCTATCCTGTGCTAAACTACACTATGTTGTGATTGCTGGATCCCAGTTTGGGGAGTTTTGAGAGAGTGAGATTAACCACCTTGGACTAAGATATTTTTAGTGCATAAATAAAAAATAACATGTTTTTGGATTCAGGGTGTTGGAGGGTGGACAAACTATGGGCTACTTTGCATGCAGTCTATAATAACAGGTAAGATGATGCTAGACACACCACCGACAGACAAGTTTAGCAAATGTTGCTGTGTTTTTGTTTTTTCTCAACATTTTGATTTCTGCTGAAGAAATCGATCCTCAACCATACTATATTAGGGAGATAAATTAATGATAGCGCATGTTATCAAAGTGCACGTTTGGACAATTTGATGGTCGAATGTGTAATGCTTTATTCATGCTAGGTCATCAGATATGACTACTCCAAAATCCCTTTCCGTTTGGTGACCATCAGTTTCTCAAACCCCAATCTTGTAATGTTTTCATGGGATCTTGTGCACGCAGATGCATAATTTTGCTCTGAGTGCTACTACTAGTAATCACTCTTAAATGTTTTATTTCCTGGAAGATACCAGACATGTTGTCTTTTGCCAGCAAATGTCAGGAATTGAGTACTACTACCTGTCATAGATTGGATACACTCCGATGCTATAATATGTATGTTTTCTTAATTCAAATATGTAGTGTCCAGAGAAGATGGTATGGATCTCGGACACTCCTTAGATGCAGTGGGCAGGGATTAGGGAGTGGTCTCAAACTGGGGACCAGTTTTGACCTTGATACTCCAGTAAATGTCGTTGGTTAGGTGAGAGGGGTATGTGTTGGGATCAACTGGTGCCAATGTTGTGGGGGAGTGCCTGAGGGGATCTGAACCAGATGTCATCATCATCCACCTAGGAAGCAATGATTTAGGATTGAAGACATCAATGATGCTGCAACGGAAGATGAAGGAGGACATCGCCTTGATCAGCGCGAATACGAGGACCATGATCCCTTGGTCCCCATCATCCAGCGTCAGCAGTGGAGGAATGTTTCTGATATGAAGGCAATGGACAAAACAAGGAAAGATCAACACAGAGATGGGGCATTCATGAGAGGATTGTCAGCCGGCGTGGTCAAGCATGATGGCATCATGTCTGTCTTCCTAGAACTGTATCAGCAGGATGGTGTCCACATAAGGATCAAGGAAGTGATATGTTCTGCAGTGACATCAAGAGGGCTGTAGCTGTAGCCTATAGAGGTATGCAGTTTATAGGGGCAGTGGCAGGGAACCAGCATTGGGTGTGTGGCAGTGGCACTGGCAGAAGCCATCGCCTATCCAGGGCTGGAGGGATATTTCATGTAGTGAACCCAAGATCCCCTTCCCCCTGCATGAGCACATCTGGCTGGCTCATGGCAGCCCTGCCTCGTCAGCCATGCTCTTACTTGCAGCCTGGTGGCTTGATGAGACTGAGGTTGCTCAGTCTCCACTGAAACACGGAGCACGGTCATCCTAACCCTCCCACCCAGAAAGGAGAGCTGCCGAGGGCCTCAATCCATCTCCCTCCCTGCCGACCCCGACTCCCAAGCTCGTTCCGAACTTGGGTCGTCGGATGGCATGTGGTGTGGCGTCAGCAACTCAACCCTCAGCACGACTGGGCAGGTGATAAAATAAATCTTTGACAATGCCATCCAGGCGGGGGAGAGAGAGAGAGAGAGACAGAGACAGCAAGAGACAGACTACTGGGAAACAAAATACCATTTACAGTAACAGAAATCATGAATAAAGTTTTCTGGTGCAGCAGTGCTTGAGTGGGATGGAGGGGGTGTGAACTTATTTGCAAGGGGATGGCTGTACAGGTAGTCTGAGGAGCGATCGCCAGTAGAGAGAACTCCATTTCTGCTCCTGCCCTCTTCAGCCTGTGTCCTGGTTCAGCTACACTTCAGTGGAGCGGAGGAGGGTGAGAGCTTGTTTAATTACTGATGTCTGACCACAGAGTCAAGGGGAAAGAAACAGCAGAAGGTCTCTGTTTCTGCTCCTTCCCTCAACAACCCTTTTCTGATGCAGCTGTATTTCAGTGGGATGGAGGAGGGGTGAGAGCTTATTTGCTAGAGAATATCTGTCCAGGAAGTCAAGGGGTAGAGATGTCAGCAGGAAGAGCTCTGTTTCTGCTTCTGCCCTCAGCAACCCATTTTATATGCAGCTACGCTTAAGATGGATGGAGGAGGGGTGCGATCATATTTGCTAGGTGATGTCTGACCAGGTAGTCAAGGGTGAGAGATGCCAGTAGAAGTCTCGTTTCTGCTCCTGCACTCAGCAACCCATTATCTGGTGCAGCAGTGTTTTTTCTTCAAAATTAATAAACTTTATTAGAAGGAAGGTTGATTTTCTTTCCAAACACACAAAAAGGTCTTTGAGTACTACGTAACTAGGTACTATACAGTATCAAAGTAAGAAATGAAATATCATCTTACATTTGTGGTTGACAACATACTTAATCAGACATAGAACTGCAACTTAGGAATATATGCAGCAAAGCTAATAATCCTACTTATCTTCCCTCCTTCCCACCCTCCTTCTACCTTCCTTTCTTTCTTCCCTCTCCCCTTGCCATACACAAGGTCTTTGAGTCTGTAGACAGTTAGATACCTGCAGTAATTGTTGAGAGGTACAATTTCATTAATATACTTTTGACTTTTCTTTTCTAAATATGCTATTTCTTATTTCCATTTATTTGCTGGTCAGCAGTGTGTACAAGGCTGCCCGTACCTTTTAGTAGTGGCCTGGTCTTTTAATATATAGGCAACAGTATTCTCTGCTTGAAGAGCAGAATATCTCTCTAAACCACTCTGTAAAGAGAAATGGTGTTTAAGAGGGACAGAGGAAGGGTGAGAGCTTGTTTGCTAAGTGATGTCCATCCAGTGAATCAAGGGAGAGATTCCAGCAGGAGGTCTCCATTTCAGCTCCTCCCTGCTCAACCCATTTTCTGGTGCAGCAGTGATTAAGTGGGATAGAGGAGGGATGAGTGTTTGTTTGCTAGGTGATGTCTGTCCAGGTATTCAAAGGGTAGTGATACCTGCAGGAGGTCTCATTTCTGATCCAGCTCTCAGCAACCCATCTGCATGTGCAGCAATGTTTAAGAGGGACAGAGGAAGGGTGTGAGCTTGCTTGCTAGGTGATGTCTGTCCAGGTAGTTGAGGGAGAAATGTCAGCAGGGAGGTCTCTGTTTCTGGTCCTTTGCTCAACAGCCAGTTTCTGGTGCAGCAGTGCTTAGAGGGATGGATGAGGGTGAGAGCTTGTTTTCTAGGTGATGTCTGTCCATCCTGGTTGTTAGTGAGTAGAGACACCAGCAGGAGTTCTCCATTTCTGTTCTATACTTAGCAACTCATTTTCTGGTGTATGAGAGCTTAAGAGGGACAGAAGAGGAGTTTGAGCTTCTTTGATAGGTGATGTTAGCCCAGGTAGTCAAGGGGAGAGCTAGCAGGAGTTCTTAGTTTCTGCTCCTGCCTACAGTAACCAAGTTTTCTGGGTGAAGCAGTGCTTAAGAGGGGCAGAGGATGAATGTGTACTTTTTGATAGGTGATGTCTGTCCAGGTAGTCAAGGGTGAGAGACACCAACAGGGATGTCTCTGTTTCTGCTCCTGTCCTCAGCAATTCATTTCTGATGCAGCAGCAATTAAGAGGACAGATGAGGGTTGAGATCTTGTTTGCTGTGTGATGTCTGTCCAGGTTGTCAATGGGTGGAAGCAGCCATCAGGGGTTCTTTGTTTCTGCTCTACACTCAAGCAACTCATTTTCTGGTGCAGCAATGGTTAAGAAGGATGGAGGAGGAGAGTGACTTCTGCTAGGTGATATTTGTCCAGGTAGTCAAGGGGAGAGATGCCAGCAGGGAGGTCTCTGTTTCTGCCTGCCCGTGCAACCTGTTTTCTAGTACAGCAGCGCTTAGAGGGATGGAGTAGGGGTGTGAGGTTGTTTGCTAGGTGATGTCTGTCCAGGGGTCAAGGGGAGAAAAGCCAGAAGGTTTCTGCTCCTGCACTCAGCAACCTGTTTTCTGGTGCAACAGTGCTTTTGTGAGACAGAGGAGGAGAGAGATCTTGATTGCTCAGTTATGTCTGTATAGGGAACAAAGGGTGTATATGCTAGCAGTGAAGCCTCCATTTCTACTCCTGATGTTAGCGACCTTATTACTGGTTCAGCAGGCCTTGGGTGGGAAGGAGGACGTATGAGTGCTTGTTTGATAGTGGATGACTGAGCTCAAGACACAGCCTACTTGTCGCCAGACATGTCAGACCAATTGGAAGTCGTGACCAGCTGGTACTGTATCAGCATCTTACCACATCACAGCAGAAAATTCCTATAGCTACTAAGGCACGTGGCTGAGGCCATATATATGGTACCATTGACTGTGATGGCAATCATGGACGTTGTTATTCCATGACTTTAATGTTCTGGTATATTAATTTATGCTTGGATACATGATGTGGTAAATGGCCATTTAATACGGTGGAATGGAATGGATTGTACAGTATGTAATCAATCGACTATTTTCAGATCGTCATTGGTATAATGTTTAAATTTTAGTTTTCAGATTGGAGTATATAGACCAATAGTCTTTAAAAGCGAACAGCGTGTAAGGATATCACGTGCCAAATGCCTATAAGCCTGTTGTCAGGGTGCGTCTTCCATATGACAATCACTGTAATCTATATACACACTGTGTATGAAAGATGTCCCTGGCTAGAAATACTCATGCAACAGTCAGATTGGGAAATAAATTAGAAATAATAAGTGCATAAGGTGGTTTACATTGATGCCACTAACGGTAAGATTACAGTTTAGCTTGGGTTTTGATATTTGTGTATTGATGTACAGTATGCATTCATGTTTCAAAATTAATTCAGGGTTTGACCTCATGAAACTGCTAATAATGTTAGTCCATTAGGAACCTCACCAGTGATTCACACTTGGTACCCATATCTAGCAAAAGTGGTGGTATACTTTGTTTTTTACTTTATTTTTTTCTTTATTTTAACCTTTGTTATATCAGGTGAAAACACTAGCTGAAAGCTTGTTTACAAGTGCAACCTGGAAGCACAAGGAAGTTAAGTGACTTTGTGTTTGGTAGAGGATACATAACTGATTACTACCACACCTCATTAACACAGCCCCATTCAGAGAACTTTTTAGCAAAGGTAGCCATTTTGAGGCATTTCAGCAAAGGCAGCCATCTTGAGGCACTCACCAGAGGTTCACACTTGGTGTGCGGATATGGCAAAGTTTTGCAGTAGTGTGTCCGTTAAGTGGTCACATGACTGATTACCACCATACCGCATCAGCCCTGACCCATTCAGAGAGCTTTTTAAACAAAGGTGGCTGTTTTGAGTATTTTTAGCAAAGGTGGCCATTCTGAGGTGCTCACGATTAATTCACACTTGGTGCCTGGAGGTGGTAAAAGTGGTGCAGTAGTGTGTCCAGAAGTCATCACATTGATTGACTGCATAGTTCTTATTTCTCAGAGAAAGTGTGTTCAACAAATCTACGGAAGTCACAAAATTACCTTTCTGAATTACACTGAAGATCAAGACACTGAAATGATGCTACATTACAACATTTACATCTTGACTTCATATGATACTACTCAACTGATACTTTCTGGGATTAAGGTAAGAGACAAACTAGTTTGTCTAACAGGCTATAGAAACTTTATGGTGTTAACATAAATCAGCCTGTAGGCCTACTAGTATGCATTGCACCACAACAAACTTCACCGTCTCATCAGGTGGAATGAATTATAATGCTTTTTGAATTATAATGCTAGTTTTGAACACTCAGTGATGACTTCATGTGGTGAGCTACATTACTTTAGTTAAATAAAATATTACAGACTGTATGTCAAAAGTTGATAAAATGGTGTAGCATAGGGTAGAGCAGACAGTTTTTTCTACATGTCACAAGCCTGAGAGATATATATAACACAATAACATGTGAATAACAACAATTTGTCAGTGTTAGTGGCTCAGTAGGTTGCACAATCACCTCTGAGGCTGGGAGATCAGTAAGCAGTGGATTCTATCCACCCAGGCACTTGGGTTAATATCACCAATAGTGACACTGTAGTGCAGCATGAGGAGGGTGCTGCACTCCTGAGATGCTGTCTTTCACATTAGATGTTAAACCGAGGTCCCATCTGCCGATTCTGGTGGTTCTTGGTGGACATTAAAAATCCCATGGCACTTCTCAAAAGAGTAGAGAATTTTTTTATTATTCAAGTTTATTGAAGTTTTCTGTTAACAGACAAGAACCATTTCATGTAAAACATAAATCAAAATAATATGTATTACATTGTAGAGGAATAAATATTTCTTTCTCTCCCCCCCTCCTTCCTATCCTATGGTACCCCCTCCCTCCCTATCAGACCCTCCCTTACCCCCACAGGTTAAGATACAATAAGAAATTCTGTTTAAGGGTATTCCTACCTAGTTGCTTTACACTCAGGTGAAGGCTTAGAGCAGAAGTAGATAAAGCGTATGTAACAAACCACATATCAAATCATATTTAGAATGACTACCATCTCATAGCCCACATTTCTCCATATTCAAATTAAATAACAGTCCTTGTAACCACTCAGTGTAGGTAATTGGGATGTCATCAACCAATGCTTTAACACAACTTTATTGAGCGAGGATGAAATCATGGCCATATAATACCTCTAACTTTAACTGCAATACTGGGTAATCTCTATCAGACAGACTTCTGGGACAAAATGCTGGTTAATACCCAAAAGTGGGTCTGCTTACGTTTAATTTGATCCCACAGTTCTTTTATCGAGGCATTCCCAAAAATATGATATAAATTCCCTCTGCATGGTGGCATCAAAACATGGGACCAGGTCTGCATCTGATTTTGTATAGGTTAAAGGGTCCAAAACAGATTATTTAAAAATGTGGAATTGCATGACCGTAGCCTATCTTAGTGACATATCAGTGCGTATGACACCAGATTTCATCCATTTCCTCTCTTGGTACCTAGTTGGCATAGCCAGTATCTGGATTTATTGTCAAGATCCAAATATCTTGATTAAACAATGTCTTACATAAGTTGGAACCACATGTGGTTCCCAAACCATCTGGGCCAAGATTCAAAAAAAAATTCCCCATCATTCGTCTATTTCTGAATTTGTTCCTTGATTGTTCAAGTAAATGCTTGAACTATTCATGCATTAAATATTTGATTGGCTCCCATGTGATACTTGCTTAATATTTCTACTATTGGAGGACATATATCTCCCTGTAAAATATCTTCAATCCTTAAACCCTTTAACAGGGAAAGCCAGGAATCTATAATCATGTTCCACCCAATCTTCAGATTATGGTTGTGGCATATTGGTTGGTGTCTATCTATTGGAAAAAATCTTAAGAAAGCACAGAGCTGAATATGAATTCAAAGAGTCTTTTATTGGGGTATCCACTGGTTTAGAGGGAAGAGTAGAGTAGGGAATTTTTATTCCAAGTGAAATACATAAAAATTGGTACAAAATAATCAGATAGAAAAAGAAAACCATATATAAATACAACAGATCATACAAAAATCCCAGAGTGCAGTACACAGTCTAATCCCATTCACCAGATGAACCTATCTTATTTAACCCTATGACAAATCACTGTTTCACTCCAACAAATCAATCAGTCATCTAATATTAGAGTTACATGACCCATATCGAAAAGACTTAGGGTGGGATATTCAAACTGTGCCCAAAAAGTGCACAACAGCAGGAACAAGCGCCAAGTCACTTAGCACATGCACATTGTCATGATATTCAAACATGGAGCAAGGCCAATTGCGAAGCAGCCAACATCTGAATATCACACAAACTGCGCCATGGCGCAAACAGGAAGGAAGCTGAGCAGAAATGATGCGCCATAACGCAACAAGGCTAGCCAGCTGAGCAGTCCAGAAGGCACCATAGTGCAAGCAAAGAGACCCCCACAGCATAGCAATGGAAGTGCACAACCAGGGAGGTAGGCAGGGCACACCACCCATGCTACAGATGGGCACAGGGACACACTGCCGAACCAACAATGTACCCCCATCCCAAGCACAGCATAACTGGAGGAGAATGGGCAGCCACTGGGCCATGGGGACAAGCAAACAAAGCACATCCAGGCGTGTTACTGCAGCACACCTACTGTCAACCTGAGACTGGCACACAAAGGGGCAGAACCCCAGTGTCCAGCGGCCCCCGTGCACAGCACTCCCAGCACTGTGTCCCCAAGACACCACCCATGCCTGATGACCATCACTGCAGGAATCCCAGACCCCACCCAGAACACTGCAACCTCGTGAACCACAGAACCACACAAGCCAAACCCACCATGACCACCTAGCAGTGGGTGGCAGCACACCAACAATACTGACTGGAAGCCTCACACACCAGAGACACTGCCGCACACACACGCACACATATCCATGACCACCACCACACCTGATGCCATGCACACCTCTGCAACTGAGCACCTATAGCCAGCTGCAAATCAGAGACCACCACAGTATTCATATCAAAATATATGTAATAAAGATGCAGAACAAGAACAACAAACAGTAACATATGTACAAAGCAGGGTGGGGTATGGGTATGATAGGAGTGAGTAAGGGGCAGGGGGTGAACAACTGGGAGAGGGAAGGTGGGGATTACCGACATCTGGCTACCACCTGGCAGCCTGCCCTCCTCCTTCTGCCTGGTGCTGTGCCCGTGTGCATCCTCCGCGCCGCGCATGCCATGCTGCTGAGGTTGAGGAGGATGGTATGCCAGTCCATGGCCACTTGAGTCAGCCTCTGCACTTCCTGTCCAACATGCATGAGATCTGGATACCTAGGACAAGGATCAGAGTCAATGGCTGTGACTGTCCACATCCCCTGAATGCCACCCATCATGCATGGCATACAGCCAAGTGCCCGCTCCTGTGATGGACTGCACCCACCCACAGTGACCATGCACAAGACATGCCCAACCAGCCAGCAAGCGGCCATGTGTACCACTGCACACAAACTGCCCATGTCCAGCACAGCACAACCAAGGCTGCCCAGTGATGTGGCTACGTGGTGGGATGCTAGTGCCACAGCCATGTGCCCAGTGCATGCATGGACCACCAGTGAGCGCAAACACACACACATGCAGTGCCACTGGACAGTGATGACTGTCACATGTTGCGTGCATGGTAGTGTCGTCCATGGAAGGTGTCCATGCCCCCCAGCATGCAATAGCATCCATGATGTAATGACACTCACCCTCATCAAGCCGCTGCAGCAGGTGCTGCTACGGCTGCTGCTAGTGGCTGGGCACTCCTCCTCCACCAGCCACCCCTGGCACCACCATCCCAGGCTTCAGCCCGTGCCCACCTCTGCTCCTCCATGCCTGTGGGAGACAAATGAAGAGAACACATCAGTGAGATCCCAAAACAGACAGCCCCTTGCCCCATTGAGTGTGCCTGCCCACACAACCATACCCAAACAGCACACACCTGCAAACACCCTCACAGCAAACCATAGCCCAACCCACCCCCATGCACAGATCACATTACACAGTCACCCATGTGGACAATACTGGTGCATACAGCACACCCACCTGGCCTGGACACAATGCCCCTCCTGGCATGCGACCTAAAGGCGCTCAAGCAAACCACGCTCCCCTCCTCTGCAGGTCACTGTGCGTGCCTGCACTGCTCAGGGGTCCTCCTCCGCCCAGTGGCCTGCTTCAGGGCAGTGGCGACCTGCTACCACATGGGTGCATGGCACCTGCAGGGCACTTCCTCAAACAGTTAGCCATGGTGAGGCTCCACCACAGCCACCAGGTTTGCCAATTCCAAGGACCTCCATTGTGGTGCTCTCCTCGTGCCATTTTCAAAATGTACAGTGGCAATATGGTGCTCCATGGCGTGGCAACCGCGTGGAAATGTTGCACAATACAACTCCATCACTACCTATCGCTCTGTTCAGACAGCTCTTGGTCCACATCGCGCTGTCACTGAACAGCGTGATAGAGCCGCATACATGCCAGACACTACAGCGCCAGGGGCAAGGTCGGCCACAAGGTCATGGGTCAGTGGCGCAAGGCCATGCACAGCATCATCGGACATCCACCGTCCCTGCGCGATCGGTCACCTGTGTGCCAGTGCCACAGTGGACTATTGCACAGTACTGCCACAGTGCATATGGTGACCAGCTGTAGCGTCACTGGCACAATGGTGGCGTGTCCTGAATTGCTGATCGCACACAGAGCGTCATCAGTGCAGCAGACACCTGCGTAAGCTACCTGGGCATGCGCAATGCAGTGTACCACACAGTCACAGAAATGCACCAGTGGCTCCGCCGGCTCAACCGTATGCGCGGCGCAGCAGTTAATATTCAACCGACACATGCAAATCATCTGATCAGCCATTCAAGGCACAGTGGCACGATTAGCATGTCATTAATATGTGCCACTCCTAATTTGCATGCATTGCGCTATAAATATGCGACATTGGGCCGCGCTTGGCTAGATTCGGTTACTGCAGGTGAGAGGTGAGTTGCATGCTGTGTGATGTTCTGGGCAATGGTCATGGGATAACACTGTGACTGCACAGTGACAGGTGTCCACTTCCACCCATACAGACCGACATGACCGAGCAGAGCCAAGGTGAGGGTGAGGATGGTGGGCGAAGGAGGAGGCCTAACTTCACCACGGTGGAGACAGAGGCCCTCTTCCAGGCCTACCTGGAAGAGGAGCCACTACTGAGTGGACGGCAGGGCACCCTCAGGCCTGTCGGCTGCATGGGAGGGGTAGCTGGGGCAGTGAACCTGCCACGGAAGCCACCAGTGCTCTGTGCAGGAATGCAAAAGAAGATGGTAGCAGACACCGCAGAAGGGTGAAGGAGAAGGTGGCAGCCCTCATAGTGGCACATGCTGGCACAGGCGGGGCCAGCCAGCGGTAGCGGAGCTGACCCGGCTGAGGACCGACTGGCTGCATCAATGCAGTGGAGTGCTGTAGAGGCGTACCAGGAGGTAGATTCCAGACAGGTGGAAGCCCATCACTGCATGGTATGACATGGTGGTGGTGTTGGGGGAAGTTGATCACATGCACTAACATGTCCTCACTTTCTGTTACAGATCCCGTTCATCTGCAGGGATGGTGGTGGTGGGACCATGGAGTGAGGAAGACCTACCAGAGGGTGGAGGAGGGTCCATCCACCTCTGTCGCCAGCCGGCATGCACTGCACCAGCATGCACCTGGCTGCCACATCTGTTGTCGGTGAGTCAGGTGTGGGGGTGCACAGCCTGTGTCTCAGCAGTCTGGCATGCAAGCATGCCAGCCGCTGTGACTGTAGCTGTGCGTACCTGCACCATTGATGATGCAAGGACTGCAATGGGCAGTGACATGTGTGTGTCCTATGACAGACGCACAGCAGGCCAGCACGTGCCCTGGACCTAGCTGGTTCCAACGTGTGTGCCAGCACATCAGCACAGTCCCAGGCTGTCAGCACGGTGGGGCAGCACCGGTGGCTGTGCAGGTCTCTGGCACTGTCTGCGGCCACAGCGGTGGAACGAGTGGTCCCTGGGGCACAGCAGTTGGAGGGGCAGCAGCAGTCACCCACCAGATCTGGGGGTACAGGGTCCAGTGGTGGCACATGCACTACCTGTTGACTTGCCCCATCTGGTCCTGGTAAATAGCGCCCACCCTCAAGGGGTGTTGAGCATCAGGACCTTCCATACCCTGGGGACAGAATGCCGATGTGGCACAGGACCCATGGATGAGCACACCCACCTGCTGCGGGTATCAGTAGAGGCAGCAGATGCAGGTTGCAACGTGCATGGAGGTACTGTGTGTGGCTGTGGAGTGGAACAGCAGGGACAATGCATTGATCCTTGCAGAGATGGTCAGACTGCGGACGGATGTGACTGCCGCCATTGACAGGCTGACCCAGGCAGTGGTCTCTGTCGTGGCTGCATTGGGCACACAGTCAGGTGCCCCTGTACCGCACACCCCACATGCACGCTCTCCTCCCCATTCCTGGCATGTGCGACACCCAGACTGTCGACTCTGGGTTCTGCTGTGGGCATCCGAGCACACCTGGTGCAGGTATGTTCGGCATGCTGCACACCCTGTGCGGACAAGGTCATGATGCTCAGTGGGACCCCTAGTGGTCCATCGGTGCCACCCATGTGGCCCATGATCAGCCTGCCAGTCCTGCTGGGACATGGCGGGGCCGCTCATGCATCAGCGGTGGCCGTAGAACACTGCAACATGATTGACCTGTCTCTCAGTGCGGGCCCTGTCTGGTGCTGCCCTGTGTGCAATGTGTGTCATGGTGGGCAGTGCACTGGTGGGTGCCTGCCCAGCTTATCATGCATTCTGCGGACTACCTGCACACCCACCCGACTGCTGTCCACAGGTGCGTGTGCATGATGATGCCTGCATTGTACTGTACACCAAGGTGCAAGGGTGCCCAGCATCTGACACATGTATTTGGACAGTACAGGTGATGGGGGTGGTCTGTGGATCTGGGTGTTTGCCATGTCTGTTCCTGCTCTGCTGTGCACCTGCCCATGTACGCTTTGTGCCTGGTGTGTTTGTGTGTGTGTGTCCATATGACTGTTCACCCTCCTGATGGTGTGTTCATGTGCCTGGACCCTTCCACTCCCTTGCCGTCCATGCACCTGGTGTGTTACCCTGTGTGCCTGTGGGTTGTGCCTGGACAGTTTGGTTGCACATGGCCCTTGACTTACCTGTATGTGCATAATGCTCCTCCGTGATGGTGTCCCAGTGCAGCTGGGCCTGCCGGATCAGTCAGGGGTCCCCGCCGTCCAAGGGGGCTGCTCGTCACCATCATCATCAGCGCCGCTGGTGTCCCCATCGCTGTCCCCTCCTCAACCTTATGGCTATCCCACAGTCTTTGGCCATGTTGTGCAGGATACAACAGGCCAGGAATATCCCACAGGCCTTTGAGGGGCTGTACTGTAGGGCACCGCTGGAGGTGTGTAGGCATTGGAAGCATGCCTTAAGCATCCCAAACACCCACTCGATGATGTTGTGTTTGGCGGCATGTAGTTCATTATAGTGTTGCTGCGATGGGGTCATGGGCGCCCGGTATGGTGTGAGCAGCCAGGCATGGAGTGGGTATCCACTGTCACCTGTGGAGATAGTGGAGATCAGTTTCATGTTCAGGTCCGTATTGCCCATATCCCTGTGTGCCACTACCATGGCACCTGTGGCATCCACACCTTGCCCCAATTTTGCAATTCCTACATGCGTACTCACCCACTAGATGGCCTGTGGGGATGTCCCCACTCTTGAATCGATGGCACAGTGCGGACTGATACCATATGAAGGCATCATGTGCTCCACCAGTGTGTGTGGCACAGACATTGATTATGCTCCCAGTGGCATCACACACACCTGGCAGTTGACACTGGAAAGCCCTTCCTGTTCCTGTATGTGGCCCCATCGGGCCGGGTGGCGTCGCGAATAGCCACATGGGTGCAGTCTATGGCCCCTAGCATGCCAGGCATCGTGCTACCCTGTGGAACTCCTGCATATTTGCTGTACGCTCTGCCGCAGTGCTGGGGAAATGGATGTACTCTGCAGCATGTGGCAGCAGTGTGCTGAGGAATTGGTGAGGATGCGTGGCGTGGCCAACTGTGTTATGCCTGTGGTGTCCCCTGTCGGCCTCTGGAAGGTACCCATGGTGAGCAGGCACATGCAGGCTGTTACCTTTGTCTCCACTGACAGGCGTGGCTCCATCGTGAGGGTGCCTGCATCACATCACTGCACAGCTCACAGAGCCGCCTCAGTATTGCCCTGTTCAGGTGGTACTGGCCCCAATCATCTCGTCTGAGTACAGCTCAAAGCTGATGCGGACGCGTTACTGCCTGTTTGGGGCATACGCCGACAGGCCCTTCCACGGCCATGTCCCCCTGCAGCATGCCTTCTCACCCCTCATTACAGCTTCCATGTGGAAGCTGGCACTGTCCATCTCCCTGGCTTGTGCCCCCGGCTGTTGTTGTTCTGTTACCCCGCTGTCCTGACTGCTACCACCACTGCACCGGGTACACTACTGGCCTCTGCAGTCTGTGGCCCAGCACACCCTCCCTTGTCCCTCTCCTCTCCTGTGCACTCCCAGGCCTGCACTGTTTGCCACTGTCTCCCTGTTTCTCCCTGCCTCATGTGGCTTCCCTGTAGCGTTCTTGCACCTCTTCCTTGAGCCTTTTATTTTGGCTCATTCCTGTGCTGTCCTTCCGACTCATCTCTTGGGATTATGCGTTCTGAAGTCTTTGAATATCCTACATGCATGGGTCCACCCCTTCGGGTTCGCGCATGCCTTCATTTGCATTGGCGCTTGTTGCTCAGCCTGTTTTCAGTGGCGCAACTGCCTCTTGCTGAATATCGCAGAATGGCGCAATTTCGGACTTGCGCATCGCAACCCTGTTGAATATCCCACCCTTAGGGAATTTCTCCAGTGTTCTGGCCAAATTCCCCATCCACTAGAAATTCCACCCACAGATGGTAACCAACCAAATCTTGTTCAATTTCTGTCGGTTACCATCTGCATCCTCCTCCCAGTCACCCCTGAAAAGGGACTTCTAGTCTCAGTGAGCTCACCGGGTCAACAAAATTCAATAAATAAATTAGGGCATAGTAGCATAGGGTGAATTAGGAAAAACTATTTATTTTCCAGAACAGTATAGTGACCTAAAATAAAACTAATAGTATATGGCAATAGTAGTCAGGTATTTTTTCCATTAGTCACTGGCAGGAAGATGGTAGATATAGGGATAGTTGTTTTTTTTTCCATACGGGATCGTAAATGGTGTGTTAGGAATGAAAAGAAAACATAGAAACATAGAATTTGATGGCAGATAAGGACCGCTTGGCCCACCCAGTCTGCCCATTTCCCTACCTGATGGATAAGTTGCAGATCCTAGTTAACCAGCATGCCTACTTCTTCCTACCCCAGCCTTAGATTGCCTATGACTGTCCATGCATGCTAGATTCCACCACTGTTTTTGACTCCTCAACCTCCTCTGGAAGGCCATTCCATACATCCACACCCTCTCTGTGAAAAATACTTTCTTAAATTACCTCTGAGCCGCCCTTCTATCTTCAAATTGTGCCCCTTGTTCTTGCACACCTCTTTTTTGAAAGATGCTACCCTCTTGGACTTTGTTGATTCCCTTGAGGTACTTGAAAAGAGTAGACTACATGACATGTTTTACAGTAGGGAAAGGATAGGCTTTTCTCCACAGGTTTTAGAATAGGGAAAGGGAGGGTTTTCTCCACAGGTTCAGAATAGGAAAAGGGTAGGGCTTTTCTCTGCAGGTTTTAGAATAGTGAAAGGATAGGGATTTTCTCCACAGGTTTTAGAATAGGGAAAGGATAGGGTTTTCTCCACACATTTCTGGCATTACTATGTCTGATGGAATGCTCTTTGTCTGATGATCCATACACTTGAAAAAGTGTCACATGCGAAAAATACCAAAGGTGAAATGTGGACCACTGATGGTAAATGCTAATGGTAATAAAAGACAGTAAACTATTTGGGTTTCTTTCCTACTGTATAGTACACTATATAAGATACTGTATGGTGGCATAAATACACAACGCTTTTGTTAAAACCTTTTTAATTTGTTGTCCTACTGTAACGCGAGAGAAACTGAAGAAACTAGGGTCTATTTTCTATTAATCATATAAGACTCAGGGTGACTTGTATCTAACTTTTAGAGTGATCCAGGAAGACTTACTCTAGAACAATTGGTCTGGAAGACATGTATATAAGAAGAAGAAGAAGAAGAGGAAGAAGAGGAGGAAGAGGAAGAGGAAGAGGAAGAAGAATTATTTATATAGCGCTTTTCATACATCCAAAAGCGCTTTACAAGCAATGCTAGACTGGTAGTGAAGTGACTGACTGTGTGGTGGCGGCCATATGCACATCATCACCCACACACAGCCTGGATAATTGCATGAACCGGTTTATGGGAAGGGAATATTGGCCAGGACACCGAGAATGTTCCTGCTCTTTGAAGAGTGCCTGGTTTTTTTACTTCCACCAGGGCAACACCAGGATGGGCAGAAGGGACCTCGGTTCTACGTCTCATCCGAAGGATGGCACACCCCAATACAGCACCCCAATACTGCACTTTCGGATGCCAGCGATATTTAGGGTGCAAGTCCAATCCCGTGTGGGATGAGAACCCATGACCTTTTGGTCCAGAGGCGGATGTGCTACCAACTGAGCCACGCTGACACCTAATAGCACCAGATCACATAACTAAATTGATTGGTGAAACAAAATCTGTCAAAGAATAATTGCAACCTGGCATACTCTACCTAAGACTACATTTGAGAGTCAAAATATGAATAAATTCAAAAGATACTTGATGAACATATGAGCAACAAAAATTCTCCTTCCACCAATAGAACACTGAATGGTGGCAAGTTCACAAAAGACCAATGCTCACTACATAACTTATATTTCATCTATGAAACTTAGGGTGAAGTGTATCGTTGTGTATTGACAACCACCAACTATTCTATATAATGTATAGGAAAAACATTGAAAAATATGGGACTAAGGCATAGTAGGATAGGGTAACATAAGAAAAATGTATTCCTTTCCAGGGGCAATACAATGATCTAAAACATAAATGTATAGGGTAATAGTAGGCAGGTATTTCCACTGTTCACATGCATAAAGGCAGGACATAGATATAGGGAAAGACAGATCTTACTTGAGAGGTTCCTTCAGTAGGTCATCACATATAGGACTTGTGCGCCTGGCGTCAAGCTTCATGGCAGACTTTCTAGCAATACCTGATGGGGACCACCCACCCAACATCACGTGACCAGCGGATCCCCGTCCAGTCACCAGATCGAGGTTGCACGGTGCCGTCGCCGATATTTAGATGAGCAGCTGTCTCAGCGCCCGGACCTCCTCCATCTACACTGCGGTGGGTCTGATATGGATTCCTCTGATGCCAGGTCTGACATTGGGGCTTATAATCGACCCTAACTGTCCCACATTACCCTTTTGGGTATCCAAGGGATCCCTACTGGGGGTTCCACCCAGATTGGAGTCATTTGGGGCAGTTCTACCTGGATTTCCTCTTACTCCCACTACATGGGGTTTCAAGGGTATTATCCTCTACTGGTCTCCCTCCTCCTCCTCCTCCTCTCCCCAGTCTCAACTGGCTCCACCTACCCTTCCCTGGCTACTTGAATTTCAAGACCCTGATTCAGTCTTCGTGGCAGGGGCCAGGTCAGAACTGGTTTCAGATCTGGAAACTAGACTCCTGCAACCGCAGTTTCCTAGGTCTCCTTCCTGAGCAGCTCTCTTGCAACTGTCCATGTCTCGGGGAAGACTCAGCAGGATGTTTCCTTACAGAACTTTAGACACCGGTCCTGTCGAGAGAGTGGACTTCATGATGTGTTATATAATAGGCAAAGGATAGGCTTTTTCTCCACAGGTTTTAGAATAGGGAAAGGACAGGTTTTTCTCCACAGGTTTTAGAATAGGAAAGGATAGGTTTTTCTCCACAGGTTTTAGAGTAGGCAAAAGATAGTTTTTTCCTCCACAGGTGTTAGTCTAGGAAAGGGTAGGGTTTTTCCACAGGTTTTAGAATAGAAAAAGGTAGGGTTTTTCTCTACAGGTTTTAGAATAGGAAAGGATAGGCTGTTCTCCACAGGTTTTTGAATAGAGAAAGGGTAGGGTTTTTCTCACAGGTTTTAGAATAGGGAAAGGATATGGTTTTGCTCCCAGGTTTTAGTACAGGGAAAGGATAGGGGTTTTCCACAGGTTTTAGAATAAGGAAAGGATAGGGTTTTTCTCCACAGTTTTTAGAATAGGGAAAGGATAGGGTTTTTCTCCACAGGTTTTGGTACAGGGAAAGGATAGGGTTTTTCTCCACAGGTTTAGTACAGGAAAGGATAGGGCCTGTGGCCTCATGCCTCACTACATCCCCTAGCCGTGCATTAGATTTGTCTAATGCACCCCAACATGTCTTATTGCTTACATATTGATGACCCCAACTATTCTGTATAATGTATGGGAGAGAAACATGGGAATAATAACCAAGGCATAGTAGGGTAGGGTAAATTAAGAAAAATGTATTCTGTGTCCAGGAGCACCCCACTGGCCAGCATAGCCCTACCTTGGGTGGTTGGGTATCTGCAGGTGGGTCTGTTATGTGAAATTAGGGATCAGAAATTCCATCCAAGCCCCTGCAGATGAAAGAAAAGGTGTAATCCATTGACATTTGCCACTTTTATAATGTAGTTATCACAATAAATGTGTAACACAAGCAGCTTGACACAGAAAATGACCAAACAGAGGTAGCCATCTTGTTTTGGTCATGTGATCCAGGGATGTAGCTATGGGTACAATCT
Organism: Neoceratodus forsteri; assembly: GCA_016271365.2. Classification (NCBI taxonomy): domain Eukaryota; kingdom Metazoa; phylum Chordata; order Ceratodontiformes; family Ceratodontidae; genus Neoceratodus; species Neoceratodus forsteri. Next base: position 40,869,104 of record CM028134.1, read on the forward strand.
GGGCCTTGATTTACTCATTCACTTCCCGTCATGTAAAACTGGCTACATCTTACTTTTCCTTTCTCAATTTATTGGGATGTACCATAATGCAATTGAAGGGCCCTCATGGACCATATGGCCCTAACTTGGGTGGTTGGGTATGGCACCCCAGCTATATGCTGGTGGGTCTAAAATGAAATTAGTGATCATAAATTTCATCCAAGCCCCCGAGATGTAAGAAAAGGTGTAATCCATTGACATTTGCCACTTTTATAATGTAGTTATCCTACAAACGTGTAACAGAAGCAGTTTGATACAGAAAATGATTGAACGGTAGCTGACATCTTATTTTTGGTCATGTGACCCAGGGATATAGATATGGGTACAGTCTGAGCCTTGATTTTCTCATTCACTTCACCATCATGTAAAACAGGCTACTTTTTCCTTTTCTTTTGAATTTATTGGCATGCACCCCATTGTCCAGCATGGGCATACCATGGTGGTTGGGTATGGCACCCAGCTATCTGCAGGTGGGTCTGTAATGAGAAATTAAGGATCAGAAATTTCATATTTCATCCAAGCCCCTGCAGGTGTAAGAAAAGGTGTAATCCATTGACATTTCCCACTTTTATAATATAGTTATCCCTACAAATGTGTAACAGAAGCAGTTTAATACAGAAAATGATTGAACGGTAGCCACATCTTATTGTTGGTCATGTGACCTAGGGATGTAGATATGGTACAGCCTGGGCCTTGATTTACTCATGCACTTCCTTATCATGTAAAACAGGCTACTTTACTTTTCCTTTTTGAATTTATTGGCATGCACCCCATAATGCAATAGGTGGGCACCCCATTGGCCAGCATGGGCATACCATGGGTGGTTGGGTATGGCACCATGGCTATCTACAAGTGAGTCTGTAATGTGAAATTAGGGATCAGAAATTTCATCCAAGCCCCTGCAGATGTAAGAAAAGGTGTAATCCATTGACATTTACCTCTGTATAATCTATTAATCCCAATAAATGTCTAAGAGAAACAGTTTAACACAGGGAATGACTGAACGGTGTCAGCCATTTTGTTTTTGGTCATGTGACCCAGGGATGTACTATAGGTACAATCTGGGCCTTGATTTACTCATTGACTTCCCTGTCATGTAAAACAGGCTACTTTTCTTTTTTTTTTGAATTTATTGTTGCACCCATAATGCAATAGGTGGTCACCCTATTGCCCAACATGGGCATGCCATGGGTGGTTGGGTATGAGATTCGGCAATCTGCAGGTTGGTCTGTAATGTGAAATTAGGGATCAGAAATTTCATCCAAGCCCCTGCAGATGCAAGAAAAGGTGTAATCCATTGACATTTACTACTTTTATAATGTAGTTATCCCTACCAACATGTAACAGAAGCAGTTTGATACAGAAAATGATCAATTATAGCCGTCATCTTATTTTTGGTCATGTGACCCAGGGGATGTAGATATGGGTATAGTCTGGGCCTTGATTTACTCATTCTCTCTGTCATGTAAAACAGACTACTTCTTACTTTTTCTTTTTGAATTTATTGGCATGCACCCCATAATGCAATAGGTGGGCACCCATGCCCAGCATGGGCATACATGGTTGGTTGGGTATGGCACCTTACTATCTACAGGTGGGTCTGTAATGTGAAATTAGGGATCAGAAATTTAATCCAAGCCACTGCTGCCATTAGAAAGGGTGTAATCCATTGACATTTACCACTTTTATAATCTAGTTATCTCAATAAATGAGTCATAAGCAGTTTGACACAGAAAATGACTGAACAGTGTCAGCCATCTTCTTTTTGGTCATGTGACCCTGTGGATGTAGCTATGGGTACAATCTGGGCCTTGATTTACTCATTTACTTCTCTGTCATGTAAAACAGGCTTCTTCTTACTTTTTCTTAATGGATTTAGTGACGTGTACCCCATAATCCAATAGGTACCCCCACAGGCCAGCATGGCCCTACCATAGATGGTCCTTCTGGTCACTCTCATAATCTGTAGGTGATAAACCAATGTGAAATTTGTGTTTATATAAAGAATTTGTAACCTGAAAGTGAAAATTAGTTACATTTTAGACAATAATTTTTATTAGTAATGCAACCGATTTTAATGTTTTTACAAACTTCAATATTTTTTGTAATACAAATTTGCAAAACAATTGAAATTTCACTAAATAAATATATATATCTCAAAATGTCTTGGTTGTAAAAGTTATATTTTCACTTTAAATTATAGTTGTGTTAGGTTCTTACTACCTGACAAAAAGTTTACCAGGAATTAAGAAAAATTATGTAATAACGTCATAACCATTAGGTGTACAAACCCAGTGAAAAACCTCTGGCAGCAGGAATATGCAATTTACAGAAAAACCTTGGCAGGTAAGGGTTTAATAATTTTTCCCCAGCCTTTTCTGGACCCCGTCTTGAACAAGTTAGGTGACATTTTTTAAATCTGGCCAGAAAGGTGATTTCACAGTCATTCAGTGAAATCACCTTTTGGGCAGGTTTTGAAAATTGTTACCTGTCGGGTTCATGAAGTAGAGATATAAGTAGACATTTGTGAAAAAATGTTAAATGACCAGTTTATGAGTGAACACTGAAATATTTCAATGTTCATGCAAAATATCACTGTTTCTCTGCATTTTACCACCAAATGTTCAACATGCTTTTTGTGATCCAACCTCGAACAAGGTAGGCAGAATTTTTCAAAGCTGGCCCAACAGGTGATTTTTCAGTCACCCTGTGAAATCACTTTTAGGCAGGATTTGGAAAATATTGTCTACCAGGCCATGTATTGGGGGCATAAAAAGACTAGGTGGAAAAGGTAGTTTATTTTATTTACTTATTTAAAATCTAGTAACCAGGAAAGGCACACTGAGCCAATGCTAATTTCTAGGTGCAACCTAGGAAGGGTACAGTGTAGGGGTAAAAATTATAGACACAGCAGAAATAACATTGACTAAATAACATATAACAAGATAATACATGCTATAGATAGAAAACGATTGCATGCATAAATTACATACAGACATAAAGCTTTGCAAAATAGTCCTTGGTGTGAACATAGCCACAAAATGAAGTGGTACATACAGTATGGTACAGTACAAAGGCCCTGACAATGGGGAGGAGGTCACAGTAGAAAATGAAATAAATATTTCACAGTGGAGTAGTGCAGAAAGAAAAAGAAATCAAAATCTTAAAAAAAACCACCAAAGTTATGAAGGTAAATTTATGTTTTTCAATGTCCACTCACAGCTTTAGACATTTTTAATATTTTGACCCCACATTTTCAACCTAGCCATTTTTTCACACCACCCATGAATGTGACAGGTGTCATTTTCAAATCCTGCCTTAAACATGTGGCAACACAAGGATAGGGACCAGTACTGTTTGCACCACTGCTCCAAGCCTGGGAAGGTATTGTGCAGTGTTCTGTTGCACAAGCAACACCTTGTGATGGGTCAGGGAGGCTTCCTCACAAGGCAAGAAGGGCACAGAACAGAAACGCCAGGTTAAGGGAGGAGGAAGGAAGACAACCAAGGTGGATAGGAGGGAGGAGGAGGTAGAGGGTGGAAATTTAGATGGATGGGTCGAAGGGAAGGAGGTTGACAGGAGGAGGGAGAGATGGGAGGTAGGAGGGTGGGGCATTAGATTGTTGAGGGTGAGGTAGAGAAGGGTAAGGTACAATGTGATCAGGAGATAAGATGCAATAGTCATCAGATATACAATATCATCAGTGATAACATAAATGAACGCTGGTCAAATATAACACGGCAGTCACCTGGTAAAGGCTTAAGCTGTAACTAGAAAATGGGATAACTACTGCTAACTGGACTGTGACACAGATGTAAGCAATGGGTTATTGACTGAGCAGAAGGAGTGCAGAAAACTGAGAAACACTAGTTGAATTTTCTGAGCACTGACGAATGAAAAACCTGAAATGATGAGCAATTCTTGCATAGAAAGTACAAAATGAGTACACCCTGATACTGTAGCATTTGCAGAAGTCAACAAAAAAACTGGTAGGCTTGTACCCTTTTATCCTCCTACATATTGTGTAAAACATGAAAGCTGTTTAATATAATCTCATATAGACATAAAAGGTTAAGCAGTAGCTTCAGGTCCAGTGCTATTTCCACCATTCATTGGTTTGGTATTTCTATGTAAAGAAATGTAGTAAGCGTCCACTGGCGCAATGGATGGATTTCCACTTGTGACACTGGTGACCCAGGTTCGGGAACGGACCAGGGTCGATGGAGAGCTGGGTCGAGAGTAGGATTGCGTCCCATGGACTGCTCTCTCCTGGGGAGGTTGAGGGTCATGCTCAGCACTCGATGGACCCCTGGCAGAAGCTGGGGTTCGCACAGCTACCGCGCCAACATCAGATGGGCAGAGCGGATGCTGGAAGTCATTGCACATCCCCACCCCTGCAAACAGCAAGGAAAAACTCCTCACAGCTGGCCACGCTTAGTGAAGATTGCCCCGACTCGATTAGCCTCGGACCTGCTATCCCCAGACAGTCACTAGTTATTCGGCACTCTGGTGCCGCATCCCGCCCTCTGGGTGGTAAGCCAGGGGGTATGGGAGAGCAACAAAAGCCTGGAGGTGGAAGCTTGGGGCACAGTGACCAGGCTGTTGTCCAGTGGCTGGCTCGCGGGGCAAAATAGGGTAAAATATAAAAAAAAAAGAAATGTAGTAAGTGCGAAGACTGCCTTCTTGTAATAGACCTTTCATGCTTATGAAAATATGGCTGACAGGGGAGTAGCAAAGGATAGGGAATACAGAAGGTGGTCTATTCCCCACCCACATGTTGATGGATTGACCAAGTCAACTGACCTGTCACTCAGAACCATAAAGAAACTTCACATTGGTCATGGGCCCAGGTCTTGCTCTTAATCATAGAATCTATGATTGCTAACTACCTTCTTTGAAGTGGAGTCGAGACAAAATCATCAAAGCTGTCCTGAGAAAGGTGTTTTGTCTTTGCTGACACAGGAAGCTTCTTTATGTTATTTTTATTACTTGGAAAGTGTATACCTTCCGAACTTTAACCTCACCAATGGTGTCTTTAAAACCTAGCCCACACAGTTTTTCACAGTGACATAATTATTATTTATTATTATTATTTATTTATTAAGTTCTTGGATTACAATACCTTTGAACCAATGGTTCTTTTACAAAGCTTCCACATTGTTAGGACAAATACAGTGTACACATTGAAACAAGACAAGCAAGTTACACAAGATAAATAATACAAATAGTTGCATGGGACAATGACCTAAGTTATGCATGAGAACAATGACCTAAGTTATGCATGGGAACAATGACCTAAGTTATGCATGGGATAATGATCTAAGTTATGCATGGAACAATGACCTAAGTTATGCATGAGAACAATGATCTGAGTTATGCATGGGATAATGACCTAAGTTATGCATGAGAACAATGATCTAAGTTATGCATGGGATAATGATCTAAGTTATGCATGGGAACAATGATCTAAGTTATGCATGGGACAATGACCTAAGTTATGCATGAGAACAATGACCTAATGCATGGGAACAATGATCTAAGTTATGCATGGATAATGATCTAAGTTATGCATGGGAACAATGACCTAAGTCATGGTAGGTAATTCAGAATAAGTGCAAACAGTGGGGGCAAAAATACAAGCAGCGAAGAGGCGTTATCAGGTGAGGAGCAGGGAGGGTAGAGGGGAGGGAGGGGTATGAGAATGGGAAAGGAGATGCTGGATTAGGCGAAGGGTGTAGAAGAGAAGGTGTCAAAGGAGAAAACAGGCAGAAGGTCCAGGCAGTTGAGTGGGTGTGAGGGACAGGGAAGGGATGTGTTTAGTGGGTGCATATAAAACATAGAATTTGATGGCAGATAAGGACCGCTTACCCACCTAGTCTGCCCATTTTCCTACCTAACAGATAAGCTACAGATCCTAGTTAACCAACAGCTTAATTCCTCCTACCCCCACTAGGACTGCCTATGCCTGTCCCATGCATTCTTGAAGTCCCCACTGTTCTTGACCCACGACCTCTTCAGGAGGATGTTCCCATGCATCCACAACCCTCTCAGTGCAAAAATACTTCTCACATTACCTCTGAGCCACCTCCTCTATCTTCAAATTGTGCCCCTTGTTCTGCACATCTCTTTTCTGGAAGATGCCACCTCTTGGACTTTGTTAATTCCCTTGAGGTACTTGAAAGTTTCTACCATGTCCCTCTCTCCTTCTTTCCTCAAGGGTATACATATTAAGCTCCTTTAGTCTTCTTCATATGTCTTCTGGTGCAGACTCTGCACCATTTGTTGCTCTCCTCTGGACAGCCTCCACTCTGTCTATGTCTTTGCGGAGATGGGGTCTCCAGAACTGCACACAGTACTCAGATGGGGTCTCACCAACTGTCTGTACAGAGGATAACAACTTCCTATTTTCTACTATTGATGCCTCTTCCTATACATCCCAGATCCCCAGCCTCCTTACTGCCTTCTCACATTGCTTGCCCACCTTTAGGCCATCTGATATAATTACCCCTGGTCCCTTTCTATTTTTACTGTTGTCAATATCTCACCCCCATTGTGTACGCTTCCAGGGTTTTGTTCCCCATGTGCATTACCTTGCACTTCTTTGCATTGAATCTGAGCTGCCATACATTTGACCATTCCTCCAACCTTGCCAAGTCCCTTCTCATCCTTTCCACTCCATCTTGTGTATCAACCCTGTTGCAGATCTTTGTGTCATTGCAAAGAGACATACTTTTCCTTCCAGTTCCTCTGCAATGTCACTTATAAAGACATTAAAAGGACCGGTCCCAGTACTGAACCCTGCGGTACCCCACTAGTAACCCTCCTTTCGTCACTGTGTACTCCATTTACTACTACCCTTTGAGTCCTGTTGTCTAGCCATTTTTTTATCCAGGCTACCACCTTGGTACCCACTCCAAGGCTGGCTATCTTGTGTATTAATCTTTGTGTGGGACTGTATCAAATGCCTTGCTAAAATCTAGGTAGGCCATGTCCACAGCCCTCCCTGGTCTACTACTTTGGTAACTCAGTCAAAGAAATCTATTAGATTCATCTGACATGACCTTTCCATCGTGAATCCATGCTGCCTTGGGTCCTTTGCCCCACTGGCCTCTAGGTACTCAACAATTCTTTCCTTGAGAAGTGATTCCATCATTTTCCTACCACTGAGGTCAAACTAACTGGTCTGTAGTTTCTGCCTCTGTCTTGCTCCCACTTTTGTGAAGAGGAATCACATCTGCCCTCCTCCAGTCCTTTGGTACCATCCCATCCTCCCATGATTTGTTAAACAGAATAGTCAGCGTTGTCACTAGTTCTACCCTTAGTTCTTTTAGAGATTCTTGAGTGAACCCCATCAGGCCCCATTGCTTTGTCCACCTTCAATTTTATTAGTTCTTTCAGAACCCTTTCTTCTGTAAATGGACTGTTATCGAGCCCTGCTTTCAGAGTGTTTCTCTTGTTTGGTTTAGGTAACTCCTCCTCTCTTCCTTTGTGAATACTGAGCAGAAATATTCATTCAGTATCCCTGCTTTTCACTGTCACCCTCTACCCACATTCCCTCCCTTTATTAAGCTTCAGTATCCTCCTTTGGTCTTTCTTCGCCTCTAATGTACCTATAAAGGTCTTATCCCCTTCTTAACAGAATTGCTATCCTTTCCTCGGTTTGGGCCTTTGCTATTCTGACTGCCTTCCAGCCTCTTTCTGCTTTAACTGATAAAGTTCTCTGTCCTGCTTCTTCTGTGTTTCCTTATATTTCCTGAATGCTGTCCTTTTCTCCTTAACCTTCCCTGCCACCTCTTTTGAGAACCATAACGTTTTTTCCTTGTTGTGTTTTATTGATTTGTTTTACAAAGGCTTGTTGCTTCTGTGATGGCTGTTTTGATCACTCCCCATTGTTCCTCCACCTCCTTCTTGCCTGTTTGCTAGTGCTTTTCTGAGGCACTCTCTCATTTCCCAAAGTCAGCCCTCCTAAAGTCCAGTACTCTTGCTTTTGTATGGCTTGATTGTATGGCTGTGTTTATCGTGAACCACACTGTTTGGTGGTGCTTGTTCCCAGATGGCTACCCACTTCTAAATCTGAGATTCTTTCTCCATCCCCATTTGAGAGTACCAGGTCTAAGATTGCTCCCTCCCAAGTGGGTTCCAATACTAGCTGTCTGAGGCATGCCCCTGTAGGGCATCAAGAATGACCCTGCTCTTGGATGTGCCTGCAGCAAAGGTGATCCAGTTAACATCTGGCATATTCAGGTCCCCATCAACAATATCTCCCCTTTTTCTGCCATTCTAAGAAAGCCTTCTATCATTTCCTTGTCCATTCCTCCCCTGAGATGGGGATCTGTATACAACCCCATGCGGATTGTGGTGCCATTTTCTGTCTCCAGGGTGACCCAAAGTGCCTCATCTGCTCCCTGTTTACTCTTTAGTTCTGTTGCTTTCATCCCTTCCTTTACATAGAGAGCTACCCTCCTCCTCTTTACCCTCCTGTCCCTCCTGTAGATTGTGTATCCTGGTATGTTGACATCCCAGTCATGGTTCTCTGTGTACCATGTTTCTGTAACTGCCACAATATCCACGCAACCCTCTTCCATCAAGGCCACTAGTTCAGGGAGCTTGTTACACAGACTATGGGCATTGGTACTCATCACCCTCCACTTTTGATAGCCTTACCCTTTTAGCCCCATTTCTGTCCTTTATGCCTTTGCCTTTTTACATTTAAATCTGTTCTACTTCCTAATAACTTCTGTACCTTGGTGTTTACCTCACTAATCACCATGTTTTTGTGGGGAGGCTCGGATTTCCCTGCTCCTTTTCAGTGCTTCCCTGGCTAGTTTAAATGCTTGCCAATGAAGCATTTAAACCCTTCACCTAGATCCTGGTTCCCCCTGGACAGATGCAGACCATCACACCAGTATAGGTCTGCATCCTCCAGGTGGCCCCCAGTCCCCAATGAAGCCAAAACCCTGAACTCCACACCAGTTTTTCAACCACTCATTGAATTCCCTGGTGAGAAGTGCCCTAGCATCTCCTTGCCATAGACAGGCAGCACCTCCGAGAAGGTTACCGTGTCGCTACTTGTCTAAGGCCTTCCCAACTCTACAAACTCCTCTTGCACTGCTCTGATCCCATTCCTAGCCAGGTCATTTGTCCCTAGGTGGACAATGACATCCAGCCTCCTCCCTCGTGCAGCTCCTCTCACGATCCTGAGGATTCGCTTCCTGTCCCTCCAAGCTGTGGCACCAGGAAGGCACCTTACCTCCCTCTCCCTTCCTCCCCATTTCTACCCCTCTAATGATTGAGTCCCCACCAGGAGTTGTTTCTTCCCTGTGGGTCCCATGCCACCTCCTGTGGGTCTCCTTTGTGAAGGTTCCCAGCATTCTCCTTGGTCTCACTGCAGGTGCTTCCATAGAGAACCACTATCCACCAGAAGGCGAATGAATTGTGGAGAGGTACAGCTGGAGGATGCAACTCTGTTCCACCACCCTCTCCCTCCTTGAGCCCACCCTGGTCCAGCCTCTCCTCTTTCTTGGCAACCTCTGAGGTAGTGGCATTGGCCCTGGTGGTCCCTGGGTGGGGAGGAGGTTTCACGAATCCTAGCCAGGTCAGCCTGGAGACAGGCAACCTCCTCTCTCAGACCAGAGAGGTGCCTGCAAATAGGGCAGCATCGCAGCCTCCAGAATGTCTCCAGGAACACTGCCACCCCACAGCCATTGCACTGCACCACTCCTATCATGTCTTATTTTGTGTCCTCTCTACTGTTTCTCTGGATGCTTATCTCTCCTCTCCTTACAACTCTCACCCTTCCTGTTCTGGGACAGCAACTTCCTATCTTCTTTAGTAGCCTCCTTCTTCCTTGCTCAATATCAGACCACCAGCAGCTAGGGGGAGAGTGAGCTACTTTTTCCTTTAGGGTTGACAAAACCAATGTCTCTCTATGATCCTTTCCTTCCTACTGCCAAACAGGAAGTTCCTTTTGACAGTCAAATCTAGTGGCTATAAAAGTAGAACTGGCTTTGGGTGGGTTGGAGGGCAATTAGTAAGAAAAAGGATAGCAACAGGAAGTTGTAATTTGACTCTCCTGCTTTTATAGTGTCTAAACCACACCCCAGGTAAGCTCTCTTTCCTCCTACTGGTTTAGCAAAGTCAGCTGATACAGTACCCTTCCCTGCACAGACACACACTGACTTTTTTCTTTTTCTTTCTTCTTTTCAACCCTAAATAAGACCCTTCTACTTCTAATAAAGTTATTTGTTTACTTAATCTTAACAGACATTGACTCCTGCTGAGGTATAAGGTTTAAAATTAAAACTCTGTGACTTCCCTCAGCTGCTTTCAAAATCAAACAGTTCCAAACTCTGTGACTTCCCTTGTGCTGCTTACAAAATCAGACAGTTCCAAACTCTGTGATGATTTCCCATGTGCTGCTTTCAAATCAAACAGTTCCAAACTCTGTGACTTCCTTGTGCTGCTTACAAAATCAGACAGTTCCAAACTCTGTGATGATTTCCATGTGCTGCTTTCAAAATCAAACAGTTCCAAACTCTGTGACTTCCTTGTGCTGCTTACAAAATCAGACAGTTCCAAACTCTGTGATGATTTCCCATGTGCTGCTTTCAAAATCAAACAGTTCCAAACTCTGTGACTTCCCTTGTGCTGCTTACAAAATCAGACAGTTCAAACTCTGTGATTTGCATCTGTTGGCAGTGGAAAGGTGATTAAGGAGATTTAGCTTGAAAGGGCCAAGATGCAAGAGGTTGCATGTGGGTGGGGAGGTCATTGAGCCAGTGATCTGAATCTGAAGGGCGCTTAGCCAGGAGATATGACAGAAAGGAACTTGGAAGGCCTGAGCAGCCATGCCGTGAGTGTGGTGAGGGAAAGGGACTGGTGTGAGGAGCTTTGGAATGAGAATGAGGTGAGGCCAAGGCAGAATTTCTTAGAAAAGGCAGGTCTGGTACATTACTCGGCCCTTTAGGTTAAGTCAACCACTCTGAGTATACAAGTCTCACGATTTGTAAGTCTAGGTGCTCTGGAGGCAAGTCTACAAATTTTGTTGAGGGAGTGTGAATTTTTAAGGGTACTGTCTGTAGCTGCACCCTAGATAATGAGACCATAATCAATAATGGAGAGAGGAGCTATTAATGGCAAGACAGAGAGCACTGGGGTGAGGCTGTGCCTATGCCTGAAAAGGAGACCAAGCCTTGGTGTTTATTGTCTTAGCTACATGATCCACAAGGGCAGAGAAGGACATGGTTGTGTCCAGAGTAACACCTAGGTACTTGAACTGCAGAACCTGTTCCAGGGCACCTTGTAGTTCTTAAGGATGTTGAGCTGGAAGTATCTATGCCTGTTGTGCATGCTAGCGAAGAGCATAGTTTTCATTTATTTGTAGTTTAGAAGATGTTTGTGATCAATAAACCACTGCTAAATTTCAGAAAAGTAATTCTGTAGTGGTTTGCTTTAGGGGAGGGGTCAGGGTGACTAGTGAAGATAGCAGCATCATCAGCATAAAGAAGTAGGTTAGTGGAGCATGCTTGGGGAGAGAGTTTAGAAAAAGGCTGAATAGTAGGGGCTGAGTATTGAACCTTGCGGGCCTGTGAGCGAACAAGGCGGCTGTCAGAGAATGACTCCCCTATTTTACTACCGAGTCCGGTTAAATAAATAGCTTTGGAACAACCCAGTAACTTCATCTGAGAGACCTAGGGTTGGGAGTGTGTCAAGTAATAGAGAGTGGTTTACTATGTTGAATGCTTTAGTGAGGTCGATGTAAATTGCCCCCACTAAAGGGATGAATGAAGTTAGAGAACTGTAGCAGAGCAGTGGTGGTGCTATGGGTTTTCGAAACCCATGCTGTTGTGGGCACTGTATTTGGTGTTCCTCAGGGTATTCAGTCAGCTGGTCAGCAACTATTCATTCAAGCACTTTGGAGAGAGGGGAGGATAGAGATCGGATGGTAGTTAGAGGATTGGGATTGGGATCTGTCCCAGCTTTTGAAAAAAAAGTTATTGTTTGTCTGAGTTGGTTGAAATGAATTGTTATCTGAGCAGTTATCTAGGTGTTAAGCTCAGATGGCTGAAGGGATTGTTATCTGTGCAATTTAACAAGTGTAGAAAGATCTGTTAAGTAGGGGATTGGCTTAGCTAGAAGGAAGCCAGATTTAAACACTGCCCTAGATAGCTTCTGCCAGAGAATTGGCAGAGAACACCAGGACAACGAGCTGCTGTTGTGACTGGACTTCTCTACTGGGACTATATTGCCTCCTTCCCTCCCTCCACCCCATGCAAAACCAGCTCTACTTTTATAGGCACTGGATTTTGACTGACAGCATGAACTTCCTGTTCGGGAGCAGGAAGTGAGTGATCACAGAGCCACCAAAGACTCACCATCCTAGAAGGACAAGAGTAGCTCTCGTCCCCCCAGCTGCTGGAGGTCTGCCTCTGAGCAAGTAAGGGACTACTGAGAAATATAGAGCTTCTTATCTCAGAACAGGAAGATCGGGAGCTTAAAGGGCACAGAGGCAGTAAGTAAGTAAGAGAAAAAATAGAAGAAAGAGTAATGATTCCAAACAACAGTGAAGGGCCAGAAATAAGACATGATGGGAGTGGTGCAGTGGCTGTGGAGCAGCAGTCTCGGAGGACGTTCTGGAGGATGCGATGTTGTCCCATCTGCAGACACCTCTCTGGGCTGAGGGAGGAGGTTGCTCATCTCCAGGCTGAATTGGCCAGGATTTGTGGGACCTCCTCTCCCATCCAGGGACCACCAGGGCCACTGCCGTTCCTCAGAGGTTGCCAAGAAAGAGAGCAGTTGGACCACAGTGGGCTCAGGGAGGGGAGGTGGTGGAACAGAGGTGCATCCCTCCAGTTGTACCTCTCCACAATTCATATGCCATTCTGGAAAAGTGTGTTCCTTCATGGAGGCACCCACAGTGGAGACCAATGAGGATGCTGGGAACCTCCACAAAGGAGACCCACAGAAGGGTGGCATAGGACCCCACAGGGGAAGGAAACAACTCCTGGTGGGGGGCTCCATTGTTAGGAAGGTAGAATTGGGGAGGAAGGGAGAGGAGGTAAGGTGCCTGCCTGGTGCCATGGTTTGAGGGGACAGGAGCGAATCCTCAGGATCGCCGGAGCAGCTGCATAGGGAGGGAGCTGGATGTCATTGTCCACCTAAGGACAAATCACCTGGCTAAGAAAGGGGTCAGAGCAGTGCAGGAAGAGTTTGTGGAGTTGGGGACGGCCTTGAACAAGTAGCATGCATGGTAACCTTCTCAGAGGTTCTGCCAGTCTGTGGGATGGAGTGAGGTTAGGTGCTCCACACCATGGAATTCAATCAGTGTTTGAAAACCTGGTGCAGAGCTCAGGAATTTGGCTTCACTGGGAACTGGGGTCCACCTAGAGTGATGCAGACCTATACTGGTGGGATGGTCTGCATCTGTCCAGGAGGGGAACCAGGATCCTAGGTGATAGGTTTAAATGTTTCATTGACAAGCATTTAAACTAGCCAAGGGGAGGCACTGGAAAGGAGCAGGGAAATCCTAGCCCCACCCAAAAAGTCAGGGTAGTAAGTGAAGTAAACACCAAGTTAGAGATGTCGATAGGGAGAAGGGCAGGGTAAATGGAGAAAGTGACAAAGGCAATAAGGACAGAGATGGGGCAAAAGGGTAAGGCCATCAGGAAATGGAGGGTAATGAGTACCAAAGCTCGTAGTCTGGGCAACAAGCTCCCTGAACTGGTGGCCTTGATGGAAGAGGAATGCCTGGATATCATAGCAGTCACAGAAACATGGTACACCGAGAACCATGACTGAGATGTTAACATACCAGGGTACAAAACCTACTGGAGAGACAGAAAGGGAGAAGGGGGAGGAGTAGCTCTCTTGTAGGGGAAGGGATAAAAGCAACTGAACAAAAAGAATAAACCAGGAGAAGAGGAGGCACTGTGGGTCACTTTACAGACTGGAAATGGCACCACAGTCCGCACAGGGTTGTATACAGACCCCATGTCAGGGGAGGGAATGGACACGGATATGATAGAAGACATTCTTAGGATGGCAGAGAAAGGGAGATACTGTTGATGGGAGACCTGAATATGCCAGATGTTAACTGGAGCACATTTGCTGCAGCCACATCCAAGAGCAGGGCCATTCTCAATGCCCTACAGGTGGTATACCTCAGACAGCTAGTTTTGGAACCCACTAATGAGGGAGCAATCTTAGACCTTGTGCTCTCAAATGGGGACAGTGAGAGGATCTCAGGTATAGAAGTGGGTAGCCATCTGGGAACAAGTGACCACCAAACAGTGTGGTTCACAATAAACTCAGCTACAGAGTCAAGCCATACAAAAGTGAGGGTACTGGACTCAGGTGGGCTGATTTTGGCAAGATGGGAGAGTGCCTTAGAAAAGCACTAGCAAACAGGCTAGAAGGAGGGTGGAGCAACAATGAGGAAACATCAAAACTGCCATCACAGAGGCAACAAGCCTTTGTGTGAAGCAAATAAACAAATCAAAATGAAAGAAAAAGCCACTATGGTTCTCAAAAGAGGAGGCAGGGAAGATCAAGGAGAAAAGATTGTATTCAGGAAGTATAAGGAAACAAAGGAGGAGCAGGACAGAGAGCAGTACCAGTTAAGGCAGAAGGAAGCAGGGAGGGAAGTCAGAATAGCAAAGGCCCAAACTGAGGAAAAGATAGCCAACTCACTTAAGAAGGGGGATAAAACCTTTATAGGTACATCAGGAGCATAGAAAGACAAAGGGAGGATAGTGAGGCTGAATAGAATGGATGGTGGGTGGACAGAGAGGACACTGAAAAAGCAGGGATACCAAACAAATATTTCTGCTCAGTACTCACAAAAGAGGTTGGAGGGAGGTGCCTAATCCAGTTAACAGAAGCACTATGGATAGGGGCTCAATCCCAGTCCTTTCACAGAAGAAAGGGTTCTGAAAGAACTCCTAAAACTGAAGGTGGACAAAGCAATGGGGCCTGACAGAATTCACCCAGAATTCTAAAAGAATTAAGGGAGAACTAGTGAAACCACTGACTACCCTTTAACAAATCATGAGAGGATGGTGTGGTACCTGAGGACTGGAGGAAGGCAGATGTGATTCCACTTCACAAAAGTGGGACCAAGACAGAGGCAGTAAACTATAGACCTGTCAGTTTGACCTCTGTGGTAGGAAAAGTGATGGAATCACTTGAAGGAAAGAATTGTTGAGTAACTAGAGGCCAGTGGGGCACAGGACCCAAGGCAGCATGGGTTCTCAGCAGGAAGGTCATGTCAGATGAATCTAATTGATTTCTTTGACTGGGTGACCAAAATAGTAGACCAGGGAGGGCTGTGGACATGGCCTACCTAGACTTTTGCAAGGCATTTGACACAGTCCCACACAAAAGATTAATAACCAAATTAATCAGCCTGGCAGTGGGTCCCAGGGTGGTAGCCTGGTAAAACATTGGCTGGACAACAAGACACAGAAGGTAATTGTAAATGGTGGCCACTCTGAAGAAAGAGCGGTCACTACTGGGGTACCACAGGGTTCAATACTGGGTCCAGTCCTTTTAATGTCTTTGTAGGTAACATTGCAGAGAGACTGGAAGAAAAGTATGCCTCTTTACAAATGACACAAAGATCTGCAACAGGGTTGAGACACAAGGAGGTGTAGAAAGGATGAGAAGGGACTTGGCAAGGTTGGAGGAATGGTCAGAAGTATGGCAGCTTGGATTCAATGCAAAGAAGTGCAAATAATGCACCTGGGAAACAAAACCCAGGAGAAGATGCACAATGGGGGAAGGTAGTAACAACAACAAAAAGGAAAGGGACCTGGGGTAATCATATCAGATGACCTTAAGGTTAGCAGGCAATGTGAGAAGGAAGCAGGGCAGGCTGGGGGATACTGGGATGTATAGGAGAGGAATCACTAGCAGAAAACATGAAGTTGTTATCCCTCTGTACATCCAGTTGGTGAGATCCCATCTGGAGTACTGCATCCAGTTCTGGAGTCCCCATCTCCTAAGGACATAAACAGGATAGAGGCAGCCCAGAGGAGGGCAACTAAAATGGTGCAGGGTCTGCAAGAGAAGCTCATGAGGAGAGACTAAAGGAGCTTAATATGCATACCCTTTGAGGAAAGGAGGAGAGGGGGACATGATAGAAACTTTTGCTACCTCAGTGGAATCAACAAAGTCCAAGAGGGTAGCATCTTTCAGAAAAGAGATGTGCAAAACAAGGGGACACAATTTGAAGATAGAGGGGAGCGGTTCAGGGCAATGTGAGGAAGTATTTTTTCACAGAGAGGGTGGTGAACGCATGGAACAGCCTTCCTGAGGAGGTTGTTGGGTCTAAAACTGTGGAGAATTCAAGAATGCATGGGACAGACATAAGGCAATTTTTAGGGGTAGGAAGAAATAGCCTGTTGGTTAACTAGGATCTGCAGCTTATCCTGTAGGTAGGGAAATAGGCAGATTAGGTGGGCCTAGAGGTCTTATCTGCTATCAAAGTCTATGTTTCTATGTTTCTAAGATGGGAGTAACCACAACAGCTTTCCAGCACAAGGAACTGTCCAAGGCAGAGGAATAGATGGAGTAGTTTAGTGAGGGTTATTAGGACTGCATCCAGAGTTAGGTAAATAAGTTTGAGGTCCAGGAGTCATTGCTAGCTCTTGCCTTCCTGAGTGCATGGGTTGGTATTTTTTGCTTCCATGGGGTGATCCTCCTGAAGCAAAACAGTGGGGGACTGACCTGGAGCAGGTGTTAAAGGCCTTAAGTACTGGGTGGTGTTACAGCTGCATCTGGAGGAGAATGCCACTGAGGTCAGAGAAGGCAATGTTGAGCATCACCTATGTTTTTAGGATCTTGGAGAGTGGCCCTCCAGATTCAATGATAGTGGGTGGATTTACTTAGGTGTCCATCAATTCTTTGAGGTTGTCCCAGAACCTCCAGTCATCACTCCAGGAGTTGGATAGCATGAGCTTATAGTACTGTGATTTAGTGAGTTGAATTTCCCATGTACAGGCATTTCTGGCCGCTTTGTATAACAGCAGGTCAGACAGCTTGCCAGTAGCCCTGGCACGGTGCCATAGGTTATCCCTGTAGGCCATGTGTTTGAGAAGGGAAGTCTAATCCAGGGGCTGTTGTTCTTCCATTTTTTTATAGGGCAAAGATGTCACAGGCACTGTTAAAGGAGAAGATGAAGAATTCAAGTGGCTGGTCAGTGCTGTGTGCTGTAATGATGGGTGACCAGTTGATGTTTAGCAGGTGAGCTTGAACAAGCTGCAATTGTCCATTCTTCAGAATCCTGTTCGCTACTGTTTTTGGGGGCTTGGGAGATCTATTTGACCAGTGACATAGGACAGGAGAGTGGTCACTGATTATGTCGGGAGGATTGTGGTCTCAGAGACTTTCCAGGTGGTTGGTAAGTATCCAGTCTATGAAGGAGTTGCAACCCGTCTGATGGTTGGCTCTGCTGGGGAGTTCACTAATTGGGTTACGCTTAAAGAGGAGAGGGTGTCTTTGAATGGGCAGCATCAGGAGCCTGCCAGTTAATATTAAAGTCTCCAAGTGTAGTAAATTCAGTATTTGGGAACAGTTTAGATAGATAATCTACAATGAGGTTGAAGCTTTTGTCTGTTCCTTGAGTGGTAGATACACGGAGATTACTGATTCTGTTGTGACTTAGGAGAAGCTTAATGTGAAGTAGTTGGGTATTTTTCCTGAATCTTCTTGAAGTAATGCAAGACCCTGAGTGCATCTTTAATGTAAACTGCACCCCCCTTTTACCTAACCTATCCCATCAAAGATTGTGTACCCCTTTGAGGGAAACAGCAGAGTCTGGGATCAAGGTGATAACCAGGTTTCGACTACAGATAGTATGTCAGGTTTCTGCTGGTAGTCCAGACATGGAGATCAGCCAGCTTAGGAAGAAGGCTCCTAATATTTATGGGTGCTAGTTTCAGGGTGCCGGGTTATTGTTACAGTGGCGTGGGGCAAGAGGAGAGCTGGGGTTAGGATGGATGTTGCTAGTTAGCAGGAGAAGCAGCAGAGTGATCCGTGCAGTAGTACTTGACGAGGAGTTTACATTTTTGGGGGTTTTGTAGCTTGACCCTGACAGCATAGTAGACGAATTTGGTATAATGAAAGACTGGTATTAGGGAGAGGTATTAATGTTTTGTTTAGGAACATGGAGTCTGGGCAGTGGAGTGGCACAGAGATGGAGTTCAAGGTTGCTACACAATGTTTCTAGCCCTGGCAGATGAGGCATATTTTGTAAGGGGTAAAATGTTGGGTGGAGATTTTCTGGGGGTTCCAGGAGGAGGGATAATGCAGGTTAATGCAAGAATGAAAGTGCAGATGAGAAGTTGCATGATTCATAAAAGGGAAAGGAACTGTGCCACTCTCCAGGATTCGGGAGGACCCTTTAAGAAGACAGGCAGCTGAATGTTAAGCTGAATGGGAGGTAGGTTCAGGGGGTGGGACCATTTGAGCAGAAAGTGGATTTAAAGAGTGTTGGGGGCGGGGGTGGGGGCAGGAGAAAATTTGAGTTGGAGAGAGGTCCAGTCCAGCAAAAGCAGAGCTGCAGAACGAGGGTCAGTCAGCAGCAGGCCATGGAAAAGCACTGAAAATCAAATGAGTGGCTGCAGAAATGCTGAGGAACAGCTGGCGCACTTGTAGGAGGTGTGGTGGTAGGTGGGCGGCTGCTTCAGAAATCAGCCGCTCTGCAAGAGGTATGTGGCGGTCAGTGGTAGTTGCACTAGAGGAAGAGAGAGAGGAGAGTGCAATTAATTTATATGGTCTCCAAGAGGGCATCTGGGGCAGACCAACAAAGGAGACAGAGAAGCAGCAGGGGCAGGAGACAGCAGAGTGAGGATAAATCAGAGGGTGGGAGATTACAAAGGATCAGGAGGAGAACGCAAGGTAAAGAGGGGGGAGAGAGAGAGAGAGAAAGGCTGGGGGTATTGAGAAGGAAATTCGAAGCAGAAAGAGTGGTGAGAGTGAGCCTGGGGGTACTGAAGTAGGGAGTCGAGCAGAGAATGCAGGGGGGAAGAAGTGAAACCAAGTGAAATGTAAAGGGGAGGCAAGCACGGAATTGGCTTAAGGCAAGCTGTGAGAACAGATGCAAAGCTGGGGGTTAGGCAGGGTTAAGGAACAGTAGCAGCAAGAGTAAAATTGATTCAAGGTATGAAGCATAAGCATAGCAGACCAAGGAACATTAAAGCCCAAAGCAGAGCGAAGGCCAGTTCAGCAGTGCACTAAAGAACATCAAATCTCAAAGCACAGTGAGGACAAATTCATCAGCACACTAGCAGACATTAAAATTCAGAGCAGAGCGAGGGCAAATCAACAGTGCAAGTAATCAATTAAAAGTGAACAAGGGAAGTAAAACTAATAACAATTAAATAAAGGGCACAAATGCAATTGTTGCAAAACAGCATAAATGCCTGGCAGTCCAGACACAGGGTGCTAATATTCGAGTTGGAGAGATGGCTGGTCCAGCAAAAAGCAGGGCCAATCGGCAGCAGGCCATGGAAAGGCATTGAAAATCAAATGAGTGGCTGCAGAAAGCACTGAGAAACAAGTGGCATACATTGTAGAGGTGAGGTGTGCAGGTGGGTGGCAGCTTGAGAAATCAGCCACACCGCAAGAGGTATGTGGCGGTCGGTGTTAGTTACACTTGTAGGAGGCGAGGTGTGCAGGTGGATGGCGACTCAAAATCAGCCGCACTGCATGAAGAATGTGGCCAGTAAGTGGTGGTTGCACTTGTAGGAGGAGTGGTGTGCAGGTGGGCAGTGGCTTCAGAAATCAGTCACACTGCAAGAGGTATGTGGCCAGTCAGTGGTGGTTGCAGTTGTAGGAGGCGAGGTGTGCAGGCGGCATAAAAACAAACAAACAAATATTTAACAAATTGTTTTAGAAGAGAATGTTTTTATGTATGAAATTTTAGATTTCTTCTGCAACAGTCCAATACATGACACAATAGTTCCTTTCAGTAGTTTCTTTGTTATGATCCACTATTTTATACAATCTGTTCTTGCCATTCCTGACACTCAATCATCATTCAATCATCTGCGGATGTGCACAATAAAAAATAGTACATTGCCCTCATCAGCCAGTAAAGAACAGCCCGAGACAATATCCAGTCTTCTGATTTGTGTATAACGTCGACATAATTGGCAATTAACCTTCAGAGCCCTTTTCGTCCTAAACCCCTGGTGCGCAGCTCTATCATTGACAGGGCTAGGGTTAATTGAACTGAAAATAAAAAGGCATTACTTCATAGCAGATCACTTAAAACATTTCCACTGTGAATAATAAGTGCTGTCATTATGGGTCCAACATTAGGATGGGCAATGAAATGTGACGAGAGACTTCATGGGAGCGCCACCATCTTCTGGAGTAATCTATATTTAATGGGTGGCGGTATTATTGTACAGGGCAGTGACACTTCCTTTGTGACTTCAAACCCCTTGGCATCAAAGTCTTCAACTTCGTATGCATACACTGCCCTCCTCTTTAGTTAGGCAGCACAGTAACAAAGCTGTGTACTCTATCCTGCAGAAGCAGATGGTTCATACTGTGGCAGAAACATAGACTTATCGTATGCTCGCCTTTATTATCCATATTGCATCTTAGCCAGGAAGTGGCAGTAACTATTTGGAGGCATCAGTGGGCTGTTCTGTTCAAAAAGGTTCAGATTACACTAAAGGTACAACATCAGCATGACCAGTAGCTGAAATAACTAATAATTTGTCAGGCTCTTTCATTACGGTGTAGAAGGGCATGGGTTCAGCAAACAGCCTTACACTTCCAAAGCATTCTGAAGAGGGTCTGTTTGCTCCTGCAGCTATAGACGCATCTTTTGTTTCCAAACTTTGGAATCATTTTGCTACAAAATGAGTTATGGCCCATCAGAAAAGTGTAAGGAGGGGTTCCATTTGGATTTGGTCCTCCTAGTAAATATGTGATTCACACAGACCAGCAGTTCAGCATTAATCTTTAGTCCTTCTAGAGAGACTGTCTATTATAAGGACCCATGCACATTGTGGTATCCAGTGTATCCAGTGAATATGTTGTGCAGATTATAGTGTAGTATAATCAAGGCCCCTAGAATTCTCGCGGCCGAGAATTTTGTGCAGAACTTGCAATCTATCATAGAACTTCTATGGTGCCGAGAATTCACTCTTCTTGGTGATTTTTTATTAATATTTCTGCTTATGCATAGAATCTAGTTCCTTCCCCTTTTATATCCAAAACCCCTTATATGCTCTGAATGTGATGTTATCATTGCTATAACATCATACATTAGCTAATGAAATGGCTGCATTCCTCAACAGAAATGAACAGTCACTTATCTACCACAGCTCCCACTACCAGAGACGGTGGCACAGCATATCATGCATGGTGATATTTGCTCAACCTGCACTACAGCCTAATACAATAATACAATTTTCAGTCTTACATTATTGCACTAGTGCCTACTTAAAATCTTATCAATAGCACAGACCTGTTAAGTCCATACCGCACTTTGTACAAACCTACTTGTGCCTTTTAGATAGAGAAGCTATCTGAAATGAATAACTGGTAAAATGAATTTAACTGTCTAAATTTTTAAGAAAAATAAAGTAATTATGCTCAGAAAAGTGAAATATAATAATGTGTAGACCTGTTGAAAGAATAGACCTGTTATATAAATAATTGCACTGTACGCATTTTTGCCAGGGTTATTGATTACATATTGTCATTGGTTGATAGAATCACCTAAAAGTTATTGAGAAATGTTGTGTGCAGGGACAGCTGTTGGGCCAGAGGGAAGCATGCTGTGTTTCTGTGCTGGCAACTCAGGTTCAGAGATTAGCTCTGGGAGCTGTCTGGGTAGCACAAGGATTGGTGGAACACATCACTGCTCGGAGCCTGGGAAGGTATGGTGCAGTGTTCTGTCACATGGTGGACACATTGTGATGGGCCGGAGAGCTGTATCTCACAATTGGTTCACATGCATGTCATGGCCTGATGGTGTTACGTGTGTGTCAGAGAAAGCAGGTTGACATGAAAATGAGTTTTGCAATAACTCCTCTATTCCATTTCCAATGGGACCTGTATGAATGAGGATGCAAGTTCATGGAAATTAAATATATATGATACACACACACCACACACACATATATACAGCATCTCTGTCTCTCTACCACACACACACACACACACACACATATTTGTATGTATGTTACAGATTGCATATAAATATATAAGTGATACACAGTGGGAACCTCATGACTTGTGTAGAAAGCACATAAAATATATAAGTGGTAGACATGGAACTGGAAACCTCATTAGTGGGATAGATAGCATGCATATAGAAATACCTTATTTATCACATAAGATCCCCGCTGCATATGTAATTTATGCAACAGGCTAGGACCTTAAGGGAGAGACATTTGGTTTGCTTTTTAGGCATAAAATTATTTTATAAGTCTGTTATTTTTGAACTAGTGTTACTGTGCTTTCCACCATCCTGATTGCTATAACCACTGCCATGAAAGTGAAGTCAGGATGACAAGCTGACACTGTGATGTGGTAGTTTGTTAGAGCCGCAGAACTTCCGTGAAATTACAAACCACCGCCGAGAAGTTCTGCGGCAAATGGTAGTCTTGCCAGCAGAACTTGGTCCCACTGTGCCGCAGAAAAGTAGGGACCCTGAGTATAATCCATGTGGCAAAAACAGCATCTGATGGAATAGCTACAGGGATAGTGTAGCAGTAAATTACCACCATCCCTGTAGCTGTCGTCACTTGGGAGGAAGGGGACAATATGTTAGCTGTGTGCTGTTTTGCCAGTCTGCTGTCATGGTACAGAGGTTAGGCCACGAGCAGCAAAGGATGGCAGAATGTCCCAGAGACCATGATTCTATTCCTGGTCTCGCCTTTTGTGGGTCCCCTGCCCTCCTGAGTTTTATTTTTCATTTGTTCTTGCCCTATCCTGCACTTTAGTCCATCCACACCCACAAATACAATTCCCCAAGTTCCTTCCCATCCCGAGTTGCGACCCCATGGAGGTGATTATTAATAGTTCAGGGGTGGGCGGAGAAGCTCATTGCAGCTGTTTTATTTTAACCATGGTAGCAGTCGGTGTTTTCCTGAGCACTACCATTGGTTTCAACATTTTCGTGCTTGTTTTCTGACTGTGCTGCCTTTTGTTTTCAGTGTTATGATCCATGCCTGATTGCACTGCTTCAAAAGAAATCCAACATTTGATATAAAGGAACCTACTCCTCCTATTCACTTTTGGGAGTTAATGTGGTCTTGTGATTACAATTTATTTTTAAAGTTTATTTACCCATGAAAGCCCAGCTGAGATGCAACACATAATAACCAATTTCTGCATCTGAATGGACTGGTGCCCTGAAATGTCAAGGGACTTGCCCAAGGTCACACAGTGAGTATTTGGCTGTAGCAGGTTTTGAACCTGTAATTTCCCAGTTTCTGAGCTGGTGCACTAACCACAAGATCACACTGCCTCCTGATTACACTGGTTTATTAACTACTGTAGTTACAGCACAGGCTTGTAAAGCAGCAGAATCAGGTTGAAATCCCACCAGGGCCACTCACTACATTATCCTGAGCAAGTCACTTACCCCCAGTTATTCAGTTTACCTGGCTGAAAAAAAGAGTAGAAACAGGATCCCACTGAAATGAGATGTATCTTCCTTGGGCCATCTCATTTTAAAGTAGCAGTGCTCACTATGGTGACAATTCAGACCCATACCTATTTATTCTAATTTAGATTGCCCTTGTTCAGCTGTCTTGTAAGCTGACCCATTTTCCTTAGTTCGAGTCTGCTGTTTTACATTTCTCCATTTAAAAATTAACAAGCATTTTCAATGCTGAAAAGTTCAGCTTGCAGGTAATAATAATAATAATACATTTTATTTTTAAAGCGCCTTTCAGATTTTCAAGGTGCTATACAAAACACATGATAAAAATCAGACATTATAATACAGTATAAAACACAAGTAAAAACTACATTTTCATCAACAATTTATGCAGAATACTACAGGAAAGCAATTTGATAGAGATGAGTTTTAAGGTATTTGCAGTGGTGTTTGGCACTTCTGGTATTTTACCCTAACGCCCTGGGTGTTTGCTGGTATTTACATGACAAATTTTCAACATGGCCTTTTGTGATCCCCACTCATAAAAGCATTCGGACCTCTGCTCATGAACAGTGTCACTATGATTTTCTTTATCTGCCCAAACGTTGATTTCCCACGGCGACCGTGCCATTGTGCGAAAACATATTTTGGGCAGTATGTGAAAATGACAGCTGTACTGTTTATAAGAAGGGTGCAAAATGGCAATGTGGAAAATCTGGAGTGAAAATATTAAAATTTCGGTTACGAGTGTGTGTGGAAACTGCGCATGCACACTTGTAACATAGTCATTTTGTGGACGTTTGTCACCAAATTATCAACATAGGCATTTGGGACCTCCGCTCATGAACAGTGTCATTGTGATTTTTGTAATATGTCCTGAACATTGATTTCCTATCAGCATCACAGGCATTGTGAGCCGGATGTGCAAACACATTTTGGCCAGGATGTGAAAATCACAGCAGTACTGTTCATAAGGAGGTATGAGAAGATGCCAATATTGAAAATCTGGAGTGAAAATATTATAAATTCTCAAAGTTACGAGTGTGCATGGAAACTGTGCAATGCACACTTTCGTAAGATAATCATTCTTGGGATTTTTTCACCAAATTTGCAACATAGGCTTTTGGGGAGCCCACCTCATGAACAGTGACACTGTCATTTTGTTAATTGGTCCCAAAAGATGATTCCACGCAGTGACCGTAAAATCACCTTTCGGGACGGAATAACCACATGACATGACTGAATTCAGTAGGTGGGGTACCAAGACACCCATGTTGAAAATTTTGAGCCAAATTCACAAAAATGGGCACAATATCCACATAAGTTTGAAGAAAACATTTATACCATTATACAGCTTACGGCATTTCTTCCATTCGCGGTTGGCTTTCAAAAGTGCAGACGTGTTCCTGCTCCACCGAAGATCATCATGCTGGGCTCTGGAGGTAAGTAGGGGGTGAGGGGTTGTGGGAGGTGGGTGCACAGAGGGTGGGTGCGGGTTGGGGGAGGGGGCACCGACACAACGAGGGACGGTTTTCTGTTTTCACAGGTTTTAAAAAACAAAAGATATCACAAGACTGTTTTCCCACTTACAGGGACAATGGGCATGCTGGGGTCACCCCAGTATGCCACCTGAATGTTTGTTAGGGGGGCCTGGAGCCGACAGGGATTGGGCACCCCGTTGGAACATACAATATTTTGGAGGGCAGTAACGAGGAGCGGGAGGACAGCAGCAGAGGGAGGAAGCAGGAGTGATTTCATTAGCAGCCAGAGGGAAAAGGGTGACGCTAATATGCTAAATACACACACATTACCACAACTGATTGCAGCGGTACTTTTCTTTAACTGAAGACCACTGTAGCCAAACTGCTGTCATAGACAGCTTATGCATCCATTGGTGCGGGAGGGTCGCGCTGGCCACACCAGCACTGCATTGGACAGGAGGGTCACACACCTCAAAAGTCATACTGTCCCAAAACATTCCTGCGCATGCATGCAAGTGAACGAAAAAGGGCAGTCTTTTAAATATGGCTCCCACAAGGTTTTCTTATTCTCAGCAGTTTCATAGAAACATAGAAACATAGAATTTGACGGCAGATAAGGACCGCTTGGCCCACCCAGTCTGCCCATTTCCCTACTCTACTGGATAAGCTGCAGATCCTAGTTAACCAGCAGCCTACTTCTTCCTACCCCCACCCCTAGAACTGCCTTATGACTATCCCATGCATGCTTGAATTCCACCACTGATTTTGACTCCACAACCTCCTCCGAAGGCCGCTCCATGCATCCACAACCCTCTCTGTAAAAATACTTCCTTAAATTACCTCTGAGCCGCCTCTATCTTCAAATTGTGCCCTCTTGTTCTTGCACACCTCTTTTGAAAGATGCTACCCTCTTGGACTTTGTTGATTCCCTTGAGGTACTTGAATGTTTCTATCATGTCCCCTCTCCTTCTTTCCTCGAGGCTATACATATTAAGCTCCTTAAGTCTCTCTTCATATGTCTTCCGGTGCAGACCCTGCACCATTTTAGTTGCCCTCCTCTGGACAGCTTCCATCCTGTCTATGTCTTTGGGAGATTGGGTCTCCAGAACTGCACACAGTACTCCAGATGGGGTCTCACCAGCTGTCTGTACAGAGGGATAATAACTTCCTGTTTTCTACTGGTGATCCTCTCCTATGCATCCCAGTATCCCCCAGCCCTCCTTGCTGCCCTCTCACATTGCTTGCCCGTCTTTAGGTCATCTGATATGACTACCCCAGGTCCCTTTCCATTTTTGTTGTTGTTAGTATCTCACCCCCATTGTGTACTCTTCCCTGGTTTTTGTTTCCCAGGTGCATTACCTTGCACTTCTTAGCATTGAATCTAAGCTGCCATACATTTGACCATTCCTCTAACCTTGCCAATCCTTCTCATCCTTTCCACCCCACCCTGTGCATCAACTCTGTTGCAGATCTTAGTGTCATCTGCAAAGAGACATACTTTTCCTTCCAGTCCTTCTGCAATGTCGCTTATAAAGACATTGAAGAGGACCGGTCCTAATACTGAACCCTGAGGTACCCCAATTAGTAACCTCCTTTTCTGAGTGGACTCCATTTACTATTACTTCTGTGTCCTATTCTCCAGCCAGTTCTTTACCCAGGCTGTCATCTTGGGACCCACTCCCAGGCTGGCTAACTTGTATATTAATCTTTGTGTGGGACTGTGTCAGATGCCTTGCTAAAGTCTAGGTAGGCCATGTCCACAGCCCCTCCCTGATCTACTACTTTGGTCACCCAGTCAAAGAAATCTATCAGATTCGTCTGGCATGACCTTCCGCTGTGAATCCATGCTGCCTAGGTCCTGTGCCCTCTGGCCTCTAGATACTCGACAATTCTTTCCTTTAGAAGTGATTCCATCATTTTCCCTATCACTGAGGTTAAACTAACAGGTCTATAGTTTCCTGCTTCTGCCTTGCTCCCACTTTTGTGAAGGGAATCACATCTGCCTTCCTCCAGTCCTCGGGTACCACCCCATCCTCCCATGATTTGTTAAAAGGGTAGTCAGTGGTGTCACTAGTTCTACCCTTAGTTCTTTAGAATTCTGGGATGAATCCCATCAGGCCCCATTGCTTTGTCCACCTTCAGTTTTAAGAGTTCTTTCAGAACCCTTTGTTCTGTAAATGGGCCGGTATCAACTTCTGTATCCAGAGTGTTACTACTGTATGTTTTATGTACCTCCCTCTTCCTTTGTAAATACTGAGCAAAATATTTGTTTAGTATCTCTGCCTTTCACAGTCTCCTCTGCCCACCCTCCCTCCCTTTAATTAAGCCTCACTATCCCTCCCTTGGTCTTCCTTCGGCTCCCTGATGTACCTATAAAAGGTTTTATCCCTTCTTAACTGAGTTGGCTATCTTTTCCTCGGTTTGGGCCTTTGCTGTTCTGACTGCCTTCCCAGCCTCCTTTTTGCTTTAACTGATACAGTTCTCTGTCCTGCTCCTTCTAGCATTCCTTGTACTTCCTGAATGCTTTTTTCTCTTGAACCTTCACTGCCACTTCCTTTGAGAACCATAGTGGTTTCTTACATCGCCTTGTTTTGTTTATTTGCTTCACACAAAGGCTCGTTACCTCTGTGATGGCAGTTTTATTATTCCCCATTGTTCTTCCACCCTCCTTCCTGCCCATTTGCTAGTGCGTTCCTTAGGCACTCACCCATTTTGGCAAAGTCAGCCTCCTAAAGTCCAGTACTTTAGTCTTTGTATGGCTTGACTCTATTGCTGTGTTTATTGTGAAC
Source organism: Neoceratodus forsteri (assembly GCA_016271365.2). Taxonomy (NCBI): domain Eukaryota; kingdom Metazoa; phylum Chordata; order Ceratodontiformes; family Ceratodontidae; genus Neoceratodus; species Neoceratodus forsteri. Next base: position 40,897,042 of record CM028134.1, read on the forward strand.
CATACGGTTTGATGGTCGCTAGTTCCCAGATGGCTACCCACTTATACATCTGTAATCCTCTCACCATCTCCATTTGAGAGAATCAAGTCTAATATTGCTCCTCTCGAGTGGGCTCCAGTACTAGTTGTCTAAGGCATGTCCCCTGTAGGGCATCTAGAATAACTCCACTCTTAAGTGGCAGCTGCAACTGCACTCCAGTTAACATCTGGCATATTCAGATCACCCATCAGCAATATCTCCCTTTTCTGCCATTCTAAGTATACTTTCTATCATTTCCCTGTCCATTTCCTCCCCCTGAGAAGAATCTGTATAACCCTATTGCGTATTGTGGTGCCATTGCCTGTCTCCAAATTTACCCACAGTGCTTCTTCTCCTCCTGTGTACCTTTTTGTTCTGTTGCTTTTATTCCTTCCCTTATGTAAAGAACTACTCCTCCTCCTCTTTACCCTCCCTGTCCCTCCTGTACATGTGTATCCTGGTATGTTTATGTCCCAGTCATGGTTTTGTGTGTACCATGTTTCTGTGACTGCCACGTATATCCAGATGTTCTTCCTCCATCAAGGCCACTAATTCAGGAAGCTTGTTACCCAGACTATGGGCATTAGTACTCATTGCTCTCCATTTTTGATGGCTTTACCTTCCAGTGCAGCATCCCCACTGACCGTTCTACCTCTGTCTTTTTCTCATTTAGTACCCTGTTTTGTAGGGAGAGGCTGGGATTTTCCTGCTGCTTGTCAGTGCCTCCCCTTTGACTAGTTTAAAGCTTGCCATGAAGCATTTAAACCATTTCAAACACACATTGTCCCATGTGGTTAGTGAACAGTGTCTGTTGCATCTTTGTTCATCTTAGTCACAAGACAAAGTCACAGAGTGCAAGCGATTCCTCAGGGATTCGTAATATGCCCATTATTATTCACACTGTTCATAAACAACTTACCTGGTATCTTTACTGATGTCTTCATCCAACTCTATGCCAGTGACACAGTCATCTATTCTAGCAGCTCAAACATCCAGGATGTTACCACCAAATTGCAAAGAAGTTTTCACATACTGCAAAGGTGGATGCTCAGGAATAAACTCCTAAATGAAAGCACAACCCAAGCTATGCTGTTTGATACATGGCACAAGCCAGACAAATGATGATGCTCTGAACATTTGCTGTCTAGGAGAGACCATCATAAAAACTTCAGTGCTATATAAACACATTGGCACATTATTTGACCCATCTCCAACCTTTGACGAGTACATAGCAAAATTACCAAAGCTGTAAACAAAAGACTTGGGGTCTTCTACATGATAAAAACTGCCTATATAGTGATGCTAGAGAAGCAGAGTTGTAACTCACACCCTGTTCCACATACTCGAATATGGTATCATTGTCGATAGGGCGTCTCCGAAAAAGAGCAAAAACTTTAGCTACAAACAACAAACAGGTATGGCTCGCAGACACTGGCTCTACAAAAGACCACTCTTTTGGCCATGGGATAGCATATCAAAAGTTATTTAAACTGTAAAAGTAGCACTCACCACCACTGAGTAAGCCAAATGTTTGCATGCAGAAATGCACTTTCTCATCGGCTTTATAAAATGAAGCCATGACTTTGAGTATGCTCATTAGCGGCACTTCTAATGTGCACGCCGAGTCGCAAGCTTCATCTTCCAAACTGCAAAATATAGTGGCTTATAGCATTCATTTTCTGAAGATAGACATGTTTCCAAAATCAGAAGGCTCAGTAGTAGTATTGAGAACATTATTTAACTCACATGCTCAAAAATGCAAAACCTCATGCATGAATGAGTTTACCCATGAGGCGGCATGGCATTTCCCTGAGAACATGTGGGACATGGAACATCAACTGGTGGCCTCCTGAGCATACCACTTCAATTTTTATTTTTACTTCAAAAATCCAATTATATATATACATCGTCGAACATATGAAGACACCAGCAGAAGAAGGCTTTGGTCTATCTAGTCTGCTTGTATTGCAGGGTCCACAGCTTGAGCTACTGTCTCTGCCCCCCCCACTCCTCCCATCCTCCTTACCCATGATCCTTACCTTCCCCATGCCTATTCCAGCCTGTCTTGAAGCTTCCCACTGTCTTCAATGAGACCACCTCTTCCGCAGCGCATTCCAAGTGTCCACCACCCTCCATGAAGATGTGCTTCCTGACCTCCCTCTAAAGCTTCCTCCAGCTTTAGACTGTGCTTCTCATGTTATGGTTGCCACTCAGCCTAAAGAGGCCCTCCTTATCTACCTTATTTATTCATTTTAAGCACTTGAAGGTCTCAGTCATGTCCCTCTCTCCTCCTGTCCTCCCAGGAGTGCATGTTCAGTGCCCTCAACCTCTCCTCATATGCCTTACCCTGTTGGCCCACTGTCATCTTTGTAGCCCTCCCTGGGCCTCCAGCAGGTTAGTGTCATTTTGAGGTGTGGGCACCAGTACTGAACTCCATACTCTAGATGTGGCCTCGCCAGTGACCCGTATAAGGGCAGTATAACCTTCTAAACAGCACTGATCTAAACATCCTGTGGCACGTATGCATTTTGTGATGCTACTAATGCCAACAGGACACTGATACAGTGCACTTAGTAAATTTAAAGAAAAGCTGACCCCAAATCCTAGACTTCCGTGAGATCACCGGATGGCTGCTGCTTGAGTTTCGCTCCTGTCGCCTTCCCTGTTTCTGCCAACCACTTTCTCATCCAGGAGGCTTTATAGGGCATGGTTTGGATGCCGAGGAAGTTGGACACCTAAATAGACAGCTCGTTCTCCGGCTAGGCTAATCCGCATCATAATGTCGGCTTCCAGGGCCCTACTTGCCCCTAAATGCGGGTACTGCCCCAACCGCTGCCCATCCGACTAGTGTAGGTACTATGCCTAAGATTCGGCAATTGTCATCTGGCACCGGTCTCTACGTGGCCTGATCGAGAACAAGGGTAGGTACTCATCCTCGGTCGCTATCGTGAACTGTACTGGAAACTGACCTTAGTGAGTGGATAGTTCCATGTGCCACCGGCAATGTCCCAAAACAGGGCTGATACTGAGCCTCGGTCTTTACCATCTGTAGTGCAGTGCAATCACTCTAGCATCCATTATGGCCTCCTACAAGTAGAACACAGAAGGCCCAATCAAGGAAGCCCCAGACTCATGCACTGGACCAACCAAGGTGGGCAGCTCTCTCAGCATATAACAACACTCTTGGAAGGCTCACTATCCAGAGTTGACTCTATCTCTTCAACCCTAGCAGGCACGGTCACCAAGTGAAGGTCCTCAATGATAAAATGAATGTGGTCTAACACAAAACAGAGGTCTTGGACCACAACCAGGCCACAACCCTACAGCACCTGCAGGAACATGATCACAAACTCGCCACGCTTTGGCACCAGGCGGAGGAACAGGAAAATCAGTAGACACAACAGTATCTGAATATTAGGTGTTCCTGAGGGTCTGAAGAGGTCTAACACTGAGCGGTTCCTAAACAAAGAAATACCTAAAATGCTGGGGAGATGGCACGGACCGACAGATCGAGAGAGCGTGATAGAATCCCTGGTGGCCCTGATCTAAAATGCAGCCCCATGCCCCATAATCACATACCTGCTCAAATACTCTACAAAGGAGAGGGTGCTAAGAGCTGCTCAGAACATAGGGGACATCAAATGGCAGGGAAAAATATCCTTTTCAGGGATTTCTCTGCAGAGGTAGCAGCCCGTAGAAAGGCCTTCATTCCCATTAAGTAAATATTAGCACAGCATGGTTTCAAATATGGGTTTCATCAGCTGTCCTACCTGTTTGTCTCCAAAGAGGAAAAGAAATAACAGCTGAGACGCCTTTGAAGTGGAGAGGTGGATTTCCCAGCACTGGCCTAGACTCCCCGGAAAACTTCAGCTCCCAGAAGGCTTTGGAACCCAGGCCATCCGAACCATGATGGGGTAACAAATTGCTGGTAGCAGCTCTGTGAGGAACCACTTTAACAGCTAGGCAGTCCTGCAAACAAACGAGCCCCCAGGCTCACTCGCTCTACCAACTGGATGGGCAACACTCGCAGGCCAGCAAGCCCAACCACTAGCTCTCCTTCTCCTAGGCTAAAGCGGAGCTCAGGGCAGGCAACTAGAATAAGGCATCGGTTGCAGGGTGACCCTGACTCTGCCCCTGAGGGAGACAGCCCCACCTGCTAAGCCAACTAAGGATGAACTCTTCCTCCCCAGTCAAACAGAAGACGCTGATATTTTGGATGACCTTATAATGGAAGCGGTTGCTGTCAATTCCTGGGTGGAATCTCCCTATGGAACAAATGAACACTTAGACATGGCGGGGCTCCCAGTTAAGCCAGGGCTCCTAACGCTTATGGAAGTGCTCTACTAAGGACTCCACGGCACTGACTGCAGACTCAGACCTGAGGGTGAGACCACTCCACCGGACTGAATACTATAAGTGTTTCTGTTGGTTATTTTATTGAAAATGTTCAGCCAGTAAACTTCAATATCCAGGAACATATAAGTGGGGAATGGGAATGAGACACTATTAGATGACCCATATGGGTCCATAAGGAGAATGTAGCCCATGCTTGAGGATTGAAGGCTTACGCACTGCAGTACAGTCGCACCACCTACAGATGTGGACTCTCCTTCTGAATTGGTACACCTACTAGAAGGAAGCTAGGCACTATTGATGGCCATCCTTAATCCAGCCCCCGACTTATATGATCTATAGGACCAAACCAGGGTGCCATCTCGCTACCTGCCCCACCAGCACACAATGTATCCTGTCTGACTAAGATGCTAAAATATGCCATGTGCATGATGCAATCTTGTCCCTTCACACTCCTCTCTCCCTCCCCATTGCCCTTACCCTAGGTGCCCCACCCACTAACTATTACAGGTGGAGAATCAGGCTATAAATACATTGCCATAGCTGGGGACGGAGCCTTGTAGCATCTGCCAGACTAGCTCCTAAACCCTCCTGCTCATTCATTTGGCTATACGGCTGTGTGATCCCCCAGACAGGTGGAGGATCAACACTTTGTGCTTAAACCAAATACCTTTAGCTTGTTGCTTATATAAATCTGTACTGATTCTGTCTGTTTGTGGTTATTGAATTGATCAATATCTTATTTCCACCTTGTTAGTGGACACGTTTGTTGAACCTGTTAAGTATCCTTGTATATAACTGCTTTGCTTACATCACTTACTGGTGCTTTGCATTCACCCATTTTCGATATTGCAACAGCTGCGCTGAGACCCTTTCTGGTGAATTCATTCTCATCTTCTCTATCATCTGATCTCTTCTGCTACTTCTCAGGTAACCTCTCTCCTTGCATTCATCCTTGATGGGATACTTGGGTGAGTACCTATTAACTCATTGAAATCCAAGCATAGCAATGCAGCACCCCAGGGTGGGACTCAAGCTTGTGTCATGGAATGTCAAAGGTTTGAACCATCCCACTAAGCGTATCAGAAGTTCTCATACTCCACTCCTTGCAGATGGATATAGCATTCATTCAAGAAATGCACCTCACTGCAAGGACTGTATCGTGGCTCAAGAAATCATGGCTTGGGACAGTGATAGCTAGCTCTGCAGCAAGTAAGTCCAAGGGTAGCCATCCTAATCTGGAAAACGGCCTATGGATGCAGGGACAAAGTCACAACCGACACCCAAGGCTGCTGGATTGTGGCCCAATGCTTAACACCTGAAGGTCATGTGAACTGGCCAATGTTTATGGCCTGAACACAGATTCACCTGAATTTTCCTGGATCTTAACCAAGCTTTGGAATCTCTATCCATGGACATCCCAATATCCCCATTATGATAGGGGAGATTTCAACCTAGTTTCAGACATTTTTCTGGACAAGTCAAAACATACCCACAAACTCACCCCAGGGCAGCTTACATTGCAAGGGATCATGGATGAATGGGAATGGTTTACATTTGGTGGAGGGATCACCCACAGGGAGGGACTATTCTTTTTCTCCCAGTGCATACTACCTATAGCCATCTAGACTTTTGGACAGTGAACCGCTGCAGCGCAGGATATTGTTTCCTCTGACATAGATAATATCCTTGTTTCGACCATGCCCCAGTCTCATGTACATATACCCTCACAGGACAAAGTGGTTCAGGCACTAGGTGGCGATGTAATCCCATGCTAATTAAAGAATCCTTGTTCCAGACCATGGTGAAAAAGTGGTCAGAGACTACTTGACCATAACAAGGTGGCGGACACCCACTGCAACGGTCTGGAAGCCTTCAAAGCCATCCTGAGAGGACATATCATCACATTTGTGGCTCAGAGAACAAGGTAGGCAGGCTGACCTTAGCGCCTGCAATCTGAACTGTCAATGTTAGAGGCTCAGTGCAAGACCTCCCAGATGACACATATAAATGTGGCGACCCTTTGGGAGATAGTAGGCCTGAAATATCATTAACACTCTGCTATACCAAAAGAAGAGTGGCTTATGACACAGGCCAATCATGCTTATTGGGAAGTTGGGGAAAAGGAGGAAGCTTCTAGCCTTCCAGCTGAAGAAACAACAGGCGGCATCTCGAATACACGCTCTTCGGAATACCAGGGCAGAAGTGGTTACTAACCTAAGCTGATTAACGACTGCATGAGGCAGTTTTATCAGCAGCTCTACCAGTCCCATATCCCTTAAACCAAAGTCAGCTGAGGGATCACCTGTGGAATTCTGCTCCACAGCCAGTATCCCTCAGCTCACTGAACCAATGAAGGCTGCATTAAACAAACCCTTTACGGAATCAGAGCTCCTACTGGCACTATCCCAGCTTGCCAAAGGCAAATCCTTAGCTGGATGGCATAACCACTGAGTTATACAATTTTGAAATCTGAGATCACCACCCCACTACTGTCTGCTCTCCAAGAGTCCCACATGACAGGTAACCTACTCCCAACTATGCGAAGCGCTCATCACTCTTATTCCTAAAAAATCAATGATCAATTGAACTGTGCAAACTACCACCCTATATCTCTTATCTCTGTAGATAATAAGATCGCAGCTAAGATGTTAGCTAGTCGGTTAATGGACGCCATACCATCCATAATACATCCCTCACAATCTGGGTTTACCAAAGGCAGGACCACTGCAGACAACATACGCCTGGTCCTTAACCTCAAGGGGTCGCTCTTCATTCCTCCATCCCCATGGCAGCAATGACAGAGGACTTTTCCAAAGCCTTCGATTGAATAGCCCTATCTGCACGAGGTCCTTCGCTTTATGGATTTGGCCCATACTTTCAGCAGTGGATTCATGTGCTGTATAATGAACCCATGTCTAGAATCCTGACCAATAAGGATATTTCCCAACCCTTTTGCTACAGCGAGGCACAAGGCAAGGCTTCCCACTCACCCCTACTATTTTTGGTGGCCCTAGATCCCTCACTGGAAACTACAGGCCGCTAAGGGCATTCAGGGATTCAAGTGGGCCATCATTCATATTTGACGACCTCCTATGCAGAAGACTTACTTAGCATGCTGGCTCATCCTAGCAAAACTCTGTGTCAGGTCCTGGAGACCTTGCAGGCATTTGCCGAATTTCTGGTCTCCAAGTCAATGAAAAGAAGACCAGCGTAACCCCCTGAATGCAGCATGCACAAAAGACTGTCTTCAGGGTCTAGGACTAACTTGGGTCCTAACATCATGTCCTACCTGGGTATCCATATCCCTTTGACTGAAACAAATTGAACCCAGAAATTTCTTCTCTCCTGGCTCAATTGACAGCTGAGGTGTCCACTGCACGACTCAATCTCTTCCTTCCAGGGAAGCTAGCTGTGCTATGTATGCTTTTGTTACCTAAGGTAGCATATTTACTTAACAACTTACCAATAGCCCTATCATAAAAGATTTTCCACCCTTTGGATAAACTAATTTCATATTTCCTATGGGAAGGTAAAAAGCCGCTCTGGAGTATTCACAAACTAAGAGCTCACTGGTCCCGAGGGGTCTTGGACTACCTTGGTTGCAGGATATCACTGGTCCTTTCTTACAGCCCAAGCCGTTAAATGGTTTATCCCCACATCTCTCCCCACCTACCATGGGTAAACTTAGAGACCCAACTCTTGCAAGAACTCCCTGGACCTTCTCTTGACTAAGGCTACTATACCCTGAACAAACTCACGCCAGTCATGGCCGATAGCAGAAAAGCATGGTTCCAACTTATGATTGCAGCTAAAACTGAGAACAGAGCATGCTCACTCCCGTTCCAGTATCTCAGCTTATGGCATAACTGGCTCCTGACAATGGACAATAAACCATGAAACTGGTCATCATGGGACAGGAAGGAGATACATACTGTTCAAGATCTCTACCTACCCAATTCCTCTACACTTATGTCATTTGAGCAACTTTGAGCCTACTACTCTCTCCAACCTCAGGACTTCTGGAAGTACCTGCCACTTTGCAACACGGTGCAGTCCTGTAACTGGTCCCGCATGACCGACCCAAAGTGGCACTGGTTATCTACCCTACATTTAAAATCCTCCTCTCATGGGCTGGTGGGAAGTTCTATATACATGGTGTGAAGCACAACCTGATCACATGGATACCTGTAGGAAAGCATGGACCACCGATACAGGTTGCCCATTATGCCTGAGACTTGGTCACGCTGTCTGCAACTGGCCCATTCTGCCTATAAGGACACAAAGAGCCAGCTGATGCAATTGAAAATCCTTCTTTACTGGTACCGAACACGTGGCCCTTCACAAGTGGGGCATTCTACCTCATGCGCAGAATGTTGGAGATGCAAGCAATCCCAGCTAACATCTTGCACCTACTGTGGCAATGCCCGCCCTAACACCCTTCTGGTCCGCGATTGCAATGGACTGTTGGGTGTGTTGGGTCAGCCCATAGACCTCTACAGCACCATGCTACTGTTAAGATAGTGCCCCTGCAACAACTTAGCTTGCAACAGCTAAATTGGATCCTAGTGGCCCTTCTGGAAGCTAAACGGCTTTTACTTATGACCTGGTGGCAACCCTCACCTCCTGCTACCTCTATATGGCACTCTGCCATGGTCAGGTTGGCTACCTTTGAAATGCTCATCTATGCCAGCAGAGGGCAGCTACCACAGTACTACAGCAAGTGGAAGCTTACTCAACTCAGCATTATGTCATGCAGAACCCCCACGTAATCCCCTATCTAAACAACATACAAGATCCTATCCTCCCATTTGGATAGGCTGCTGGATGGAATCTCACTTTACTCTCTAATATCTACTGGGAATGTACATCCCCTGTATCACCCTTTATCTCATCCCTTTCTCTTTCTTTCTCTCCTATGTTCTCTGGGGATGTTCTACAGTGTATGGCCCTAGAGGGCAAATGAAAGATTTGGTAGTTTTAAGATTAGATATGTATATTGATTGAAGATGACCTCTCCTGATATCCCCATATCCTAATGCATTAGATAAGATAGCTATTTTTGGGATACAGAGTTGTATTGTGTGATTATGGATGCTTACTATGTACTCCAGTATATATATCTCAATGTTTGATTGTGTACTTAATAGAAAATAATAAAACTATTATATGATAAAAAAAAAAGAGAGGCTTTATAGTTTGAGAATGATTGCTTCTTACAGTAGATCATGTCTACTAGATCAAGGCATGTAAAATATGCAGCTGCACCATAGAAAACCTCCGAAATGCTCTCATCCAGAAAATCAGAGTGGCAAACACATCTAGGGCTCTGTCCCGCACTCCTGATTGCCTGCCTCTGAAGGTTTTAGAGAGCTGGACCATGATGCATCAAGACTCGCCTCAGCAGAAGATAATATGGTGCAGTAAGTCTAACAACAGTGCAGAAAATTGAATCGGCTTTTGCTGACTTTAAAATGAACATGAAGAATTTAGAAAAAGATTTCATCTATGGCGCAGCAAGTAGGCAATCTGACAGACAAAACTATTCTCTATGATTGCATCCTACTGTTCTGCTTCAGAGAGAGCAGAAGCTGACAGTCATGCTGAAGATGCTGAAAATAGGGGCACGAAGAAAACATTTTGTATCCATGGACTTCGGGAGGGACTAGAAGAGACTTTTTCCTCTATGATTGACTGTGAATTTCTCAGAAGATACCCCTCCATATCGAAAGGGCTTAGAGGTGGCTCGGACCCCAACCCAAAGATCAAACTGCCCACTCTAGATCAATTATCATCTGAATGCTGGACTACAATACCAGGGATCTCATTCTTTCATCAGCCTGGAAGAAGCGAGACTGAACTATGATGGACAGCTAATCTTTGGGGCAGGACTTTTCCCAGCATTACAGGCAAAATGGCAATTGCTTTGTCTTATTGTGAAACAGCTTAAGGAAAATGCTCCATCAAGGCCCAAATCCTGTACCTGGCCAGGTTTAAAATAGAGTTGGACTCTGGCCCAATGGTTTATAGTACCCCAGCTGAAGCAGCACCACAGATTAAGAAACAGGACATTGCTTTTCTAGGTATGACATTGGAAAATTTGGAGCTACTGCTATCGAGAAAGGCTTGGAACACAGTTGTGGGCGGTAGGAAAAGAGGCCAACCAGGAGATAGCCTGCCCGCTTACTTGCAGAAGGATATATCAGCTTATTGCATGGTTCTCCATTATTAGAAGATCAGGGCTCATCTTCTTCTTTAAAAGTTGTCTCCACTTGATTGCTGCCACATAACTGATTTCTTTTTTGCTGCTATAGCCTAATCGTCACTTTTCTTCCAATTGTTTAACCAGGTGAGACACACTAAGCTGAAAGCTTGTTTACAGGTGCAACCTGGGAGCACAGGGACGTAAGTGACTTGCCGTGCCCACAGTATGCAAGTGGGTTGTGGGATTCAAACCCAGGTCTCTAGATTTGCAGTTCAGAGCCTTAAACCACTGCGCTTATACTGCCTCCAGTCGACTTTTAGTCGGTTCTCTGGACTATCTGAGTATTGTTTTATCTGGACCTTGGCTTTTTGTTGTACTGTCTCGTTCTCTTTATTTGCCCAACTAATTGTGCTGCTTGGATTTTTCCGCAGCCTTCTTCTTGAAGAGGATAGCTGGATGTGCAGCTCCAAGATGAAGGTACAGTAGCAGACTGAGGGGTTTGGGCTTGGGGGTGAAGATGGGGTGTTTAGCTTGCTCCTACCTGGCCGGTTTTAGTTTGGCACTTCATTTATCTTCTGACATTTTACATTTCTGCTGCTTTATATATTTTACATCTTCAATCTGTGGGGACTGAGTACATGTTGGGCTTAGCCTATGTGTACGGTGTGAGCTGGTGCATCCTGATCATTTGAATTTGTGATCCAGTTAATCAAGGTGTGGAATTATTTCTCCTTTATCGCCTTGGGCTGTATTAATGAAAACCTGTTTTGCCTGCTGCCTTGGGGAAAGCTGGAGGTAGTTGTAGAACAAGGAGACTGTGCATGAATTAATACTGGACTAGAGATTGCTGTTTGAGGCACCAGAGTGTTTTTGTTCTGTGCACAGTGTATGGACTATGCTCTGTTCAAACTGAGTGGCAGCCAAAATGAAGATAGCGTGTTTTTCTATTATTCCTTCCTCTGAGATATCATTCTTTACTTTTTCTGTTTTATTTATACATCATACTAGATGTTTTATTTCTCTTCCGGCCTTCAGGTGGTGAGTCACACAGTCCAACCTGGTATGCACCACCAACAGCGACACTTTCACAGCGCACTGGCGGTACAGTGACTAGCAGCCAAGTCTCTGTACAGATGGTGCTGGACCCAGGCACTCTATTCATGGATTTCCTCCCATAATCAGCTCTGATTCAGAGTTGATTATAAAAAGTGTGGGGGTGCCCACGTGGGGGTTCCAGTGGGGTGAAGGCCTCTAAAGAAAATACATGTCTCCAACTTGGAAACCGTCTGCTGACTGCAAACATGGTGGACATGATGATTTTGCTGTCCAGTCAGTGGACAAAATATGTGACAACCGTCGTAGATCCTTGAACCCCCCAGTTGCCTGCTCCAGCTTCTCCTTTGCCTGACTCTTTGGTGTCCCTCTCCTGTCCTGGTCACCTGTGCTAAAGACTGCAAGTTATTGATATTAACTGTTAATATTTCTGGGCTTATGTTAAAGTATGTAGTGGCTGGCTGTGGTTGGCAGGGAGGGGAGGGGGAAGTGCACTCGTGCCTTCTCCGGTGATTGGGAGTTATAGTCAGAAGTCACAAAATGCAGGTATTGGACATCACCTCCTTTAGTGATAGTCCGACTCTTTCTGTAACTCAGAGCAGGCACTGTGGGTGGGATCAGTTATATATCCTTCTCTTTGTAGTGCTCATGTCCAGGGATGGCATCCCTTGGTTGAATACCTGCACCTTGAAGTCCTACAATCATAGATGTGCTTTGTTCATCGCTTTGCTGGGCAGTGTTCTATTTCAGACATTATGCTTTACGACTGTTAATGTTGTTGTTTGGATTTATCTTTATGGTTGTTTGATATTTTGTTTTATACTGATATTACTAGTTATTCTAGTGGGGTCCACTTTTGAGATTTTAAATGACATTCCCTCTGGATTACCACCATACTTACTAGTAAATTATTATTCAGTTCTAGATAAACTTCAAATAATTTCTTATTATGAAGGGGCTTAATACAGTTGTTAAAGAGGACAATGATTCTGGTGGAATTGAGCAGGTGGTTTGTTGATATAGCTTTTCTACAAGTGGGGCTAGGCCGTCCTAATTTTAAGTTATTTCAGGCAACACAGTTAATGCACATAGTTAGTATGCTGTGTGGCTCTCCAGATCTTGCCTGGCTTCAGATGGAGGAATGTTTATTGGGTTCTATCCTATTAAAAGTTCAACCTTGGCTGGTCTTCCAATCGGCAGACCTAGCTTCCGCCTCTAATCGATGGACAAAGCATACCTTAAACTGTGGCTAGCTGTTAAGAAGACAATGGGGCTTCTTGTATTCAGGATGCATGGATTCCTATACAGTGGCATTCTTAGTTTACCTCAGCAAAGATGGACTGTTGGTTTAGGGAATGGGAACAGCATGGATTACATTTTTTGAGCAATTCATGAAAATGGATGAGTCCTTCTATTCCAGCAGATACAACATAAATTTAATCTGCCACATTCTGGGTTTTCAGCATTTACAGGTGAGGCATTTTCTGTCCACAGGCTCCTGCCTTGAAGGATTTTCCTCAGGGCTTCATCCCTCCTAAATGAAATTAAAAAGCAGCAATGCAGTCCAGTCAGTCTCACTTAGTCTCTAAATGTTATGCCATGCTCACTAGAGATTGGGGGAGTCTAAGCAAATTACTAGAGTACAAACTTTGTGGGACAAGAGGCCAATATTTCCCTGGATAATTGATGGAGTAGAGTGTGGCACATGGTATATAAGACTACCAGGCTGGCAATTTGGCAAGAATTTAAATGGAAAATGGTTGAGCATTATTTTTGACACCAGATAGAACTGTACATTTAAAACTTCATCAGCAGATTGTTGTTGGAGGGCTACAGCTCAAGGGAACTCCATACCACATATTTTGGGAGTGTCCCAATGTGGGTTCTTTTGGAGGAGGTGGCTCTTCTGATTAGCAAAGCCCTGGACTTGAGTGGCCAATTGGGCTTCATGCATTCGGTTCTGGGCCTTCCACCAGGGAGGTTTGGGATGGTGCATGCCACTACTTATTTTAAATTGTAACAGTAGGTTCCCTAAAGGTGATAACTCAGCTCTGGCTCTGACCTGTCCATGCTTGTCTTGAGATGTGGCTTTGAAATTGTAAGTCAGTTAAGTACATGGAGAATCTGACTGCTCGCCTACATACTAGACTAGAGTAATTCCATTCTAGATGGTATTCTTTCACATTAATTGTAGAAGAACTAGGGGTATCTCAGTTTAAGACCAGCTAGCATTTGAGGATCTTGGTTTAATCAAGAGGAAGTTGATATTATGGGGTGATTTTACACTGGCTGTAGATGTATGGTAGCCACGGACTCCACTAGATAGTGTTTTGGAATTCATTTTAATAGTTTATTGCTAAAATGTAAGAAATTTTCATTTTTTCATTCTTAGTAGCTGATAAGGTATTATTAGATGTTATAAGTGAATTGTTTGTACAGCAGAGTTGCATTAAGCTGTACCTACATTGGGAGAGGGTTGTATGCTTATTGCATATGCAGATTGTCTCTCTTGGTTTATTATCTATATACTTCCTCAAGTTCTGTATTGCAGCATTCATATTGAATGTATATTATGATGGTGATGATGTCTATGACTCTGTATGTCTTCCAAATGTTCAATAAAATAAATAAATACATAAATAAATGAATGAACCCAAATCCTACTCAGGCAAGAATCAGTAACAGCACGGCAAATGGGAAGGGCATAGTCAATCAAAGTGGCAATCAACCCATGGGCAGCTCTCTTTGAAACACTAAGACAAGGTAGTTCCTAACTCAGTAAAGAGTGCCAAGCCTAGAATAAGAATACTTGACAAGGGTATCAAATTAATACTAGCAATATGTTTTGTAAAGTGAGCCAGCAGTCCAAGACGAGGCTTAATATCTGAACTCCTGAACAAACTCGATAGGCTGACCTTCTATAGTTCTGATCTCAGCAGCCAGAGATGTGGGTTTTGGAAGTGCCCAAAATACCATATGTTTGTTTTTAATATTCAGAATTAACTGATTGTCCACAAGGCAACTTTGGACACAGTTGAAAACTTGTTTAATATTACTCAAAATTATAAACAGGCCATTGCCCCTAAGAACAGAACTATATTGTCTGTGTCTAACAGCATGTCGACACCACTAAGGCCACAAACTAAATCATTTAAGTAAATGATGAACAATAAGGGGGCTCAGAATGGACACTGGGGCACCCAATGTCCATATTGGCAGAAGACGAGATTGTGTTCCCAATTTTAGCACATTGGCTTCTCTCAATTAATTGGCAAGCAAACCAATCTAGGGCATTACAGGAAAAGCCACATGCTGAATTTGGATAGCAGATGAGTGTGTTTCACCAGATCGAATGCTTTATAAGATCTAGAAAACTGCCAAACCTAGAACAGCTGTATCCAATAATTTATGGAGATAATCAGTTATGGTTAACAAATTGCCATTGGGATCCAAGTAGTCAACAACTCAATCATGAATAACACAATCCAGGCCTTTGATAATAAGGGCAAAAGGACATCGAAAGTAACTGGCATCACAGCATGACCCAAACTTATACAAGAGAATCATAGTCACCTGCTTCAAGCCTGCTGAATCTTCCTAGAACGATGAGATAAACTGAGCAGGACACTAACCGGAAAGCTAACTCTTTCATGGCTAGTTGAAAAAAAAAACATACTGATTCCATCCATGCCAATGGCAGAGGAAACTTTCATGCACTGTAAATACTTTTTACTGTATGGATAGACATTTAAACTAAAAAGAGACATGCAAGTAAACTAGGTTCAACATCTGTAAAGCCAATGAAAGAAACATATTCTGCCTAAGAACCTATGGAGACCATTGTCCATATGTGAGTTAAAAAGACCAGAGGACAATTTTTTAGCAATACTTCCAAAATATTAATTGAGACTAGTAGAGATTTGTGATTTGTCTACATTTAAAAACAATTGAAAATGTTTTTACTGCACAGGAGTGTGTGTAAATGTTTTAATGTACTGTTTTATACACTTTTTGTACATACCTGTATTATTTTGGTTTTATTGTATTTGTTAAATGTTGATAACTGGATGCTTGTGAAAACTGGCAATTTTGCTCACATGCCTTTCAGTATAAAAATATAAAAATGAAATGAAAATGAAAAATGAGAATTCATCTGGGTCAACCAGTGATTCATCATTGTCCTTGATCAAACTGATTGAGGTAAAAAAACTTCTTATTGAGATGAGAGTTAATTCATTTCTATAATTGTGCTGGATTGACGAAAGAACTATTTCTTTGCCTTTGCAGTACCTGATTTTCTTTTCCTAACTATGTGCTCGCACTTATTATGAAGCTCCTTATATGTGATCAACAATCAAGACTCATTATTTTTTCTGTACTCATTCCTTGCCCTGTTACAAGGAGCCATGAGTATTCATAATTCAGTTGTAATCCAGTACTGACTATTGCTAATTAAAGTATATTGTGATATAAAGTACATCATATCCCCATAAAAGGAATTGTTAGAGTACAGACCAAAAGCAGAAAGTGACTATGGCAGTGTTAATTGTGTTATACTTTAAACCATAAAGAGTGAAAAAGTGAGGGAAATACTAAACAGAAATTGGTGTACTTTAGCCACTGATCCTATATTGCACGATACTGTTAACAGCCCACCCAAGATTACATACAAAAGGAGACCTAGTCTCAGAGATATATTTGTACATAGCTATCTCCCAATAGAGAAAGCACAAAGACATCATTGGCTACCAGATGCACTGGTAGGATGTTACATTTGGGGAGAAGCAAGTACTGTACTGTAATTTATTTCTTTATTTATTTGAATTTTTGATGACTGGGTGGGTCCACTTGGTCAGGATGTCCCCCTTTCAGGCGACGTGGGGAATGAAAGCATTCCTTATACAGAGGATATAATCCTATACAAGAAGGAGCAAGGAACAAATATAAAAATACAGTGGTAACACAGCAGAGGTAACCAAGTGAGGACAATGAATTACAATACAGGATATCAAGATTCCATAGCAATCCAATATAAGGCGAAGAATGAGGTGCAGGTGCACAGTGAACTCAGCCCTATAACTGTAACAGACTACATATTCATATAACACAATATATTACATATGTACAGTGAGAAGGAGAAGGGTGAAGTCAGGAAGGAGGTGAGATGTGAGGAGAAAATAAATATCATTGTGAAGTGTATAACTTTCAGTTCATTCATTCATTCATTCATTCATGTCTTTGGTAACCAGGTAGGTGCAATGGTCCAGAGGACCATTTTCAGTCATGACCGGTCCTCACAGTGGCAAAAAGTACAATACATACAAGAAACAGCACACTGCAGTAGTACAGATGGTACAGGTTACATACAGGAACAGAATACAATTTCAGTAGCACAGATTACTTATAGTTTGTGTTGCAGTTACCTGTTACATACAATGCCAGTTTACAATAACAACTCCAACAGGGTTCTAGTGCAGTAGCAGCAACAAGACATTGTGCAATACCATGACAGTGTAGCACAATAGAGACAAAAGGTAAGAGGGAGATTGATGCGGGGGCTAGGCAGGAGAGAGGAAGTGAGAGGGCAGGAAGGGAAGATACTCAGAGCAGGTTTAATAGTTCAACTTGCATTGCAAGGGCAAGATTTAGACAGGTCAACACTTGTACCCTCATGGTGAGAAACGGTGTGCAGGGAGAGATCAAGGCGGACAAGTATGAAAGTTTGGCTAGGTGTTATAGGGAAGGGGCAAAACAGGTGGTCTGGGTAGCCCTGGGGGCTGTGAGAGGAAAAACACCGAGGAGGAGGTGAGTGCTGCATATTCAGAGAGGTTCATATGGAATGTTAGCACTAGCTACTTTGCATGGTGCAGTGACAGTTTACAGTTGTGAGGAGCCAGGTTTTCAGGTTTTTTTTGAAAGCTTGGTGGGTGGCAGATGAGTGAATGGACAAGGGAGCTTGTTCCATTGGGAGGAGCTGCGTCTGAGAAAGCTCGACTTCACGTAGTAGTGGTAACACAGAGGACTTCTAGCGGAGTGGTCGAGGAGGCCCTCGATTCCCTTGTGATCACTCTATCTGCCAGTAGGGGTGAATATGGGACAGGTGCTGATTTCGGCATGAGTTGTCCAGCAGATGGCCCATAGCATAGTCAAAGTGACCTTGAAGTGGGAGCCACCCTAAGGTCTGGTAGAGGGAGCAGTCATGGGAGCAGAAAGGAGCTAGAAGGACAAAATGACATATTGAGTTGTATGTCATAAACAGTGAACAGCAATAGTGAATATAACTTTACAAATTTACTAACTATGAACTGGATGAAAAATTTGAGGAAGCTAGTTGGCTGACAGATATTTGAAGCTGTGATTATATCAACTACATACTCATGGCTTCCAAAAACCTGTGGCCACCAGCCTCCTCACGCACACAAATTCTCAAATGCAATGTTCTCCATGTCCAGCGGTCCAGAGTGAATCAAACCTAGAGATGACCTGTGCTAAACACACACACACACACACGCATGCACATCTGTCAGAAGTATGCCCACTTGATAATCAGACTTCTGCCGATCAAGTGCATACACAAAAACACCCACTCTTAAAGAAAAGTGGCACAGCACCACCACACCAATTCCATTACCTCTCTACTGCCCATTGTTGTCCATGCAG
The DNA here is from genome assembly GCA_016271365.2 of Neoceratodus forsteri. Lineage (NCBI taxonomy): Eukaryota > Metazoa > Chordata > Ceratodontiformes > Ceratodontidae > Neoceratodus > Neoceratodus forsteri. The sequence goes on from CM028134.1 coordinate 40,915,331, forward strand.
TGCAAAGTTTCAGCCACTTACCAAACTCTATTGGCGACATTTAGCAGCATCACAGTGCACAGCTTTTTCATTTGGAAAACACAAAGAAAACCACAGTAACAGCACCGACGAACTCCATCCTCAAAACACATCCCTTGACCCCTTCTCAGACTGACATGGCAGTGGCCACTCATGGCATTGGCAACACAACACACCGCTACCAGAAATAAACAGAAACTGAAGCTGTTAACATTCCGATGTTTCACCTGCAAGCACAACACATTTTTAAACAGCAGCACTTGTTAGACTTCGCTTTGGTCCCACTGCTTCAATTCTTTTAAAATACTAATACTGCCACATTACTGATAAAGAATGGCACAATATGTAAATGGGAGCAACAAGTGGCAGCAGCACCATCTAGTGGTGTACATACATTGAGGGCTTTTTAAAACATATACCTCCACATACATTCTCCATGTACCACAAAAATCATTAAAACAAATTATTTTTTTATTTAAAATTAATTCCAAAAATTCCAGTTCATAATAGCAATAATGCACTCCATAGTGTGGTATATCATGGGATAGCATCACTTCTTGGGTGTTGGATGCACTTGGCCTGCATCCTCATGCCTGACCACCAAGGTGTGACGATATCCAGTGATGTACCACACTCCTGTCTTGCATTGCTTAGTTGTACTACACAATGTGGTATTTATTTGACTAGCTATTCATGCAGTGCCTTTCATGTTGAGAAGAAAAAGGGCCTTGAAAACAAGGGGGTGGGGAATATCTTAATCCAATCTGAAATAGTTCAATCTGTAATAGTCCAGTCTTTAATAGGGATAGCCACAATGCTCTGTACTGTCATTTAACAGAAGCCCCCTAGTACCAAGAATCATTAATTCCATTTTGTGAATTGAAAAGTTGTTGGGACCGAGGGAGATATTGAAATGATGATTTCAAAACTTGAACCATTTTGAATTTACATGTTGGTGCTTTGAGAGTCCCCGGTCTCAATGACAATATTGAACTTGTTCCACTTTTGAAACAGCCTTAGTATCTTTGAAAATAGATGGACAATAAGTTTGATTTTGCTTTATGGTACTTGAAAATGATTTCTATGGTTATTTATGCTGCATATTAGATATGCAGATTATGGAGATTATAGGTAAAGGGGTATATGTGTTATCTGCTCTTGGTCTGTGTTTTGCATGACAGTGCAATAGTATTTTGCCCTGCAATATGACCTAAGTATGCATTTCAACTTATTGAAAAAATATAACATTAAGTAATGGGACTGTTGCTGGCAATACATATTAGAATTTTTTTTATAAAATCTTTCGAATTGCACTTAATATATGCATATACAGAACCATGTATCTTTGCAGTATCCTGACAATGGGGCATGGAAAATAGAGCAGAGAAACAGGGAGGATGAATTAGTACTAAACGAATATGAAGTACTAGGATTTCAGAGCATCTTGCACTTGAGCATGTTGGGGTTGCCACCATTACTGAATGTTTGTCACCCCCATCATGTGCCAGCTGGAGAGGTTTATATTAGTATGCCGGGGGTGCGAGCAATTCCACAACAGGACATGTGGAGGCAAAGCCCCCACATAGAATCACAGACACTGGAGCCGCTTCTGCCCTGCAATTTCTCTGGTCGTGGTCTGAGGGCAACACAGTTTATGGTCGCTTCTTTTCTTCTGAAATTTTCATTCGCCCTGATTTATCACTCCTCAGAAAATCCGCCCTAATGTGGGTGACCCCATCTTTGTAACGTGACTGTTTACACAAAGATCACATTGCCACTACTGTGTTTTATCACTGTGTGTATGAATTGGTTTTAGTTAGAAACATAGAATTTGACTGCAGATAAGGACTGCTTGGCCCACCAGTCTGCCCATTTCCCTACCTACTGGATAAGCTGCAGATCCTAGTTAACCAGCAGCCTACTTCTCCACCCACCCCTAGAATTGCCTTATGACTGTCCTATGCATGCTTGAATTCCACCACTGTTTTTGACTCTACAACCTTCCTCCGAAGGCCGCCCATGCATCCACAACCCTCTCTAATAATTTAAAACACACTGTCACTTTAACAATTGATTATTTACTGTGTGTTCTATAATATAGTTAGTTACTTACTCCTGACGACACACGAAGTTGGTCGGAGTGTTTGTGGCTTTCCACTGGTGTCTCTGAAAGGGGTCGAGACTTACAGGCATTTTCTTCATTTCAATAAAGCATTCCAAGTTTTCATATTTTTATGTGCAGTACCTTTTTAGCCTTTATGGTGGGTGGCGCTGTATTTATCTTTTGTAGAATCAATAATAACCTGAGTGCAAACTAATTTTAAAGATTCATGGATTTTGGAGTTCCTGAGTCCAACATTTTAAGGTCAAAATCACTAGGGATCACCAGTTCCCATTCCTTTGAAAGCTGTGTCTAAATTTCATTATGCGACTAAGGCCATATTCCCTGAAACCCAGGGGAGCATAAAGGGTACCAATAATACAAAGTTTAGCTCCACTCAAAATAAACCTAACAGCCAAAACTCACATGAATTTATTTCAGACACAAACTTTAGTTTATGAGCAGTAAGGCTATCATGGACGTAAACAAGGCAACCTCCCATGCCCAGTCCTATCACAATGAAAACAAAAAGAAATGGCTAAATAAGTAACTTCTCATCAATCTGATGATGCCACCATGTTTCTGTACTGAAATCATGTTGCCTCACTGAGGATTTAAATTGTTCAAATTTTGAATGTAAGCAATCCACATTAGTATGAAAGATACGTGATGAACCCTTAGTTATAGGGGAACCGAACATTGCTGCAACTAGTATCAGAGCCAGGATTAAGATGAATATTGCCTGGCATGAAAAGTAATAATAGTATCGTAATACTCTTCTTATTCGCCTTGGAACAAAATAACGATCACTATTTTAAAACGTTATATTTTTTCCTAGTTTATCTTTGTTTAAGTATTAGGTACATTAAGGCTTCAAGATGGATAGCTACATAAGAAGCATGAGCAAGTATGGCATTGCAAGCATGTACATCACTGCATTCAAACTTACTGAAACTGTGTATTACCAAAGAGGCCTGTAGAATTACTCCAGATTGCACTCCCAAAGGCCAATAGTGTCACTCTACTACCAGTCAACTATAAAAATATTTCCAGCTCAAAAAGATAAAAAATACAAATAACCAAATAAATTTTTATTTATTTGAAAAGGTTTCACCAGGAAAGATAAACATGAGCTGCAAGCAGCTCTGTTTCCAGTAGCATCCCGGGGAGGGGGATTCATAAGTGGGGAGAGTAAGAGAACATACATAGGCTACAATGCATATAGTGCAAATTCAGATACAATACATTTTGATCCATGTTAGGAAGACATGCCTAGGCTAAAATACATATAGAGCAATTACAATAAAGGTACATTAAAATCAGTGGCAGCAATTGGACTTGAGTTGGGCTAAAGAAGATGAGGGAATTACTAGTATGAAAACAAGACTTGAAACAAAAACAAGAAAAGTAACCTAGAGAGAAAACAAATAAAAGCAACTATTTCATACAGAATACAATACAATGAACACGTATGAATAATCATTAACTCAGTAGGGTATGACCAGCTAGTTGGAATACACAGTTAAAGTGCTAGAAAGCAGACTGAGAACAGGAAGCAAGTGCTAAAAACCTATTAGAAAGGCAGTTCCTTTAGGGGAGTGGCTTGCAGGAAGTGTGGGGTATGGAGGGAGGAGTGAAGGAACACTGCCAAGAACTACATCCCTTCAGGATGCTGGGAACCCTGCAAGGGACAGGGTCTGGCAAAGTTAGTGAGAAAGGGGGAGGGATAGGGAGTGGCTTGCGGAAGGGAGGGGTATGAAAGGGAGGGGAAGGAAGACTGCCAAGACCTACACCCTTCTGGATGCTGAGAACCCTGCAAGGAAAAGGACCCGCAAAGTTAGAGAGAAAGGAGGAGAAATAAAGTCATTACTTACATACAGCATGATTTATGATATGTTTTACGTTTCCATTTTTAATTTAAAACAGGGAATGTAATGCTCATCCTAGAACATCCTACTTTAATGCTGCTACACAAAATGACAACAATATGGATGAAAAGAGGCTTTGTAATTCTAAGCCCCGATTGATTGAAATTCCAAAAGAAATTTATAAAAGAAATACAATAAGTGACTGCTTATTCATAAGTGTTTGATTAGTCTTGTTATATTAATAGTTAATCAGACCACTAACGTGAAATCCCAAAGTTTTGCAGAATATTTTTCTACTTTTCTCAGGGTGTGGTCCCCAGCATTCTGTATACAGCCTCAGAGCCTCTCAGTTGTTGATTGGTTCTTCTGTTCTTTTTATGCTAGAGTGCAGAGACCCACAACTTCAAGTGACCCATCTCCTGAGTGTGGTAAACTGGTAAAGCACTGCTCCCAATTGTGCTCACTCCTGTTGTGTACTGGTATTTTATCTGAGCCAGAATGCTGGTGTTCTGGCAAGGCATGCATGATGAGTGCGTGCCATACCCTGCAGATCAGTAACTCCTGGGGAAGGGGAGGGCCAAGGATAAGCCACGAGCAGAGCAGGATGACACTGTGCTCTCTCTCTCTTGTCCTGCTACATGGACCTCTCTCTCTCTCTGTGTGTGGATGATTCAGAAGGATTCTTCAACCTGAGTGCCCTTAGTGAGGAGAAAGCCATGGGGAGCAGAAGGAGATCAGAGAGGAAGGTATCTGATGGAGCCAGGAGGAAGCCCAGGGTAGAGATGGGGTACCATTGTAAGAGATTAAAACTTAACTCATTCAGGCTTAGAGACGCCTGAAGTGTCTGGGTGCTACAGCCACTCAGGACAATAACGCCTATAGATGTACTCAACTGACTTTCACTCAGGCCTAGAAACGCCTGAGGAAGTCAGCACTTTTTACTTAACTATTAAACAAACCGAATTGCTTAGAATTGAATGCATAGCACCATTAGAAAGGTTATTTTGCTCTCAACAATTTTGCTGCAGATACTTGATGTCTATACATACTTTAGAGTTATTCATATTTGTTTAAGGTATGGTGTGCATGGCTAACATTTGTCTGCAAGCCTCACCTAAGCACCTTGAATAAATCTGAAAAAAGTTGTTTGGTATTTCAGCTACTATAAAATAAAAACTAAATGGATTACAATTGATTGCATAGCACCATTAGAAAGGTTATTTTGTGCTGAACAATTTTGTCACTGATACTTTGCGTCTACCACATATACTTGAGGAGTTATTTACATTTGTTTAAGGTATGGTGTGCATGGCTGACATTTGTCTCGGGTATGTCACCTAAGCACCTTTGAAAAATCAGTTTGGTATTTCAGCTAGTATAAAATAAAAACTAAATTGATTACAACTGATTGCATAGCACCATTGGAAAGGTAACATTGTGCTGAAAAACTTTGCCACTATACTTTGTGTGTAGCACTTACAGTTCAAGAGGTAGTCATATTTGTTTCTGGCATGCTGATTATGGCTTGATTTTGCTTAGAAAGGCCCAGGATGCAGTGCTAAGAGTATACGAGGGCACAAGTGGTGGAAGTCTCAAGAGTTTTGTGGTGGAATGAGTTAACGCAAGAGAAAAGTTGAGGCTTGTCACTAACACACACACACACACACACACACACACACACACACAGACACTGGTCACACAGAAAGTGAAGCAGGTGCCATTACAGAAATTCCTCGTAAACCACTGTGGGTTATCATATAAAACCTGCTGGGAGCAGACTAAAGCTTCCGTATCACCGATGTTGGATTAATAAAACTGTTCCAGCAACAGCCACACATGTTTTCTTCTGCTCTAAGGGCTCATCAGTGCAGTGCAGTTGTCATTTCAGTCTAAGAGCAGTTTTATTTATTTTATTTATTTAGTTTTTGTTTACCAGGTAGGTGTACAAGACAGTACAATACCTATTTTCAGGCATGACTCAAAGAATTACAAAAGTCAAAACAATTTTACATAATAGAAAAGGTTACAAATCACAATTGTGACAAAACAAACAATGTTGTTAGAAGAAGGCAGGTGTGATACATATGCCCGTGAGACAAGGGCAGTTGCGTTGAAGCTTGCATTATACTGTGATTTAGAATCGGCATTTGTGATGATGCTTGCATGATTACATGCCTAGGTAATATGATAGCTACCACGCAAAAGTCGCTTCTCACGCCTACCCTCATGAATGAGCTCTCAGTTGCATTCATGCATGCTTGATTATGTGTAACTGCTTGGAAAAGGGATGCTCCTTCTCATCTGAGGGGCCCCTACACATCACAAGGGGCTGTCACTGCTTTACAGTAAGTAGTCACAATGATCACTTAGCCTAACTCCTTTGCCTTTCACCGACAGGGTCACAAGCCTTTCCTTGCATGGTCACTAGTGACATTGCAGTCATTCTGAGCAAGAGACTAAGGTGTTATGCCAATGGCATGTCATGCCTGAAGCACGGGAGCCCTGGCACAGGGGGTTGCAGAGTTGTGCAATATCCCTGCCTGTGGAACACCTACAACTGTAATGGGATTGCAATGCTGTAATCACCTCATGGGGTGCCATGCCACTGAGAAACTACAAATGTCGTATTGACCTGACAAGCTAGTGGCAGTAATGAGGAATGGGGGAGGAGAGGGAGGAGTCCAGTGAATGCCAGGGACTTGCAAGGTTTGAAGTGCAGGTAGGGTGTGCACTGTAACACTAGGGAAATTTTAAATTAGCCAGTCTGTATTTTTTTTATTTACTATACTTTTTCCGCTGCCACACCTCAGTCCCCGCTGACCCCAGACCCCATCCTCACCTCCATGGGACATACCTGACAGGTGATCCCCAGATTGCCCCCAGGGTGGGGCCACCCCACGAGCATGACCCCGCATTGACAGGCTTAAGGGTGCTTGCAGGTGCTAACCTGCATTGCCTCCCTGGCTTGCCCCCCCAGGGTGGGGCGGAGTCGGCTGGATAGGTGGATGACAGGATAGGTCATCCAGTTGGGAGTACCAGTGGCCAACAATCAGTGCCAGGAGAGGGGTCAGGGCATCATAGAGGCAGCTACTGATTTTTCTCCTTAGAAGGAGGAGTGATGTGCAAAGACGCCAGCATCTGCATGTCTCCTAAGATAGCTAGGTGCTAGTCGCTGAGAAGATCCGAGTCTCTGCTAGAGGTCCAACTCATGCCGGACACACAACCCTCCCTCCCCACAGAGAAGAAGAACTGTCCCTAGAATGCTCAGTCTTTCTACCCCTGGTCGGCCTCCAATTTCTGGGTGCGTTCCTGAACCCGGAATGTCAGTGTCGCAGAAGGATACTGCGCCTGCGGGCCGGCACAAATTCATCAGTCTAGAACTGAGCTGAAAAGTGTGAGGCAAGTGGGTGGAGGAGGGGAGACAGCAGCAGTAGCATCGCTGGATCAGGGTATGGCCTCCAGATCTCTGTGGTTGTCACTAGCTGGCATGTTTGGGCTGTATCTGACCGAGCCATAGGCAATGCATCTTAGTTGTCAGGGACACCACTTCTAGCCATTTTGTGGATAGAAGTTTTTGGTAGTGAGGCAACAGGGAGCATCTTTGCACCCTGAACTTGCACCTTCACCAACTGCAACTGTGAAGTGGGCCCTGCTGCCACTAGGTACTGCAGTGAAGAAACTGAATTGGGCTTGTAAAGACAGCGACTACCTGAGTGTGCAGTATGCAAAATTTTTGCTGCTGCTTTCCTTGCCTATTGGGAAATATTTGTTTGGATTTAAAGTTTTGAAGAGCACAATTTATTCATTTAAAATTCTGTGACAGGGATAGACACAGGGAGCCAAAGCTCATTGCCAGGTGTGAACTGTCTTGGAGGGGGGTGGATTTAAGAGGGAGTGAACTACAAACAACGTAAGTACAATAATATACATTGCAATACATACAATATGTAGAATTGCAGGGCTAAAACAATGCATATTACATACATAGTAGGTACAAAGTCCAGAATCCATATCATAACTGGCAGCACGAGGGGAGTGCAACATACCATATTAGCAACATTTGTGAAGTGTGCCTCCCACCTACTAATGTGATTGCAGTTTGCACTGAAACAGAGAAGCAGGGGCAGTGGTCTATAAATGTGCCATGGGCAGCTCATAGAAGTTGATACACTGTGCTGCATGCTACAGCATAAATATTAAAAATCCATCAACCTTATTGCATTTTAAGGAGTTATTGTGTTATCAGCAACATGCTATGTTTTCCAACAACTGAGGACATGGTACACTGTCGATGTGGTCTGAAGTAAAATAAGAGGATTACCTTACATTGGAGGTAGCGTAGCTTAGTAGTTAGAGCACACACCTGTGTAACTGTAGAGCCAGGTCTGAACCATCCACTGCTGCTGTTTACTCACTGTGGTGCTGGCAATGTCACCTGACTCTAGTGCATTAATCTCCATCTTGCCTCCCTTCCTCTCCTTCCTTCCTCCCTCCTCTCCCTCCCTCCTTTCCTACTTCTCTGTAGTCCTTAACTTCCTTGATCTCACTAGCTCCCTGTAAGTGCATACTGGCTGCTGAAACTCTTCAGGACTTGCCAAGCAATTGGGTTATATGAAATCAGATTCCTTCTTTCCTTACTTTCCAAATGTAAGTATTGCAAGGGCACCCAGTTCTCAGAATTGGAGTTCTGTCCTTCTCTACAATGTAGTCCAGTCAGTTAATTTGATAAATGAGAGCACAAGGTGCCTGAACCTTTATTGCATTGGGGACATCAGTCAGCCAGTGACATTCTCACAATTTGGCTAATTTGCACTGGGGCCAAACTTTCTACAAGTAGGCTGATAGCCTGATAGCAGCAAAGATAAAATAGGAGAGTATTTTGGGTTCTGACCTCAGGCTACTGAAGGCTGAAATGCTGAGGGACGGCATGGATTCATGTTACTTTCAGAAGTTTAAAGCTTTGCTGAATTTGTGATGGCTAAATGGGTCAAGGTTCCGTGCCTGGGTCAGAGGTTTTTAAAGAATACCTACAAATACAGTAATGATGCCAAAGGTAACCCTCTCCTTTACAGTCCTATTTATTTTGCTGCTATCTCTGAACCCCCAGCAAGCCCCCAATTTTATTTATTGTTGACCAGGTAAGTGCACTAGACAAATCCTGCCTATTTTCAGGCACGACCTGGGGATCAGATGAATGCCAACTGACCTTGAACCAGATTAAGCTGTTGGTGGTATTTTTAGTGAATGAGGGAAATTTGGCCAGGACACCGGAAATTCCACTACTCTTTCGAGAAATGCCATGGGATCTTTAACATCCACCTGAACTACCACCAATCCAGGCAGATGGGACCTCGGTTTAACGTCTCATCCGAAGACGGCACCTCACAAGTGCAGCACCTCTCATGATGCACTATAGTGTCAGTACTGGAATATTAACCAGTGCCAGATGTGAACTGAACCCACAGCCCTCTGATCTCCTGCCTCAGAGGCGAGTGTGTGCTACCTGCTGAGCCACTGACACTGACAATCTCTAAGCACGCCTTAACTAACTGGGTTCTTACCTCTCATCCCATTTTATTTTGTGAGCAGGCCCTTCTGTGACACATACAGTGACCACCTTAGGGTTTACTGTGCGCATTGTTACCATCTCCAGGATCCCTTTAAGTTCATTCAGTTTTGATCCTTCAGGCTCTTAGACTTATCCGCACTGCTATCCAGTCTACACACCATAGTTGGTTCTTAATTTCCACGCCACCAGTACAGTCAGTGCCACTTTTATGTTCATTGCTGTTTGGGACAGGTATGCACCTCTGTGTAGTGTCTGTGTTAAAGGCTCACATCTTCACCATGTCTCAGCCCATTGCCTGCCTCGATGTTCAACACTCCATCTGGTATCTTTTCAAGGCCTCTAATTCTCTTGAAGACTTTTTAAGATGCAAACAGTATTGTAAAGATTGCACAAAAGCTACCAGGCTTGTCAAATCAGAGTATTTTGCTTCCAGTGTCCAGAACAATATAAACAGCACCACCAAGTTCTGAAGATCATTCGGTCTCATTTCAATGCTCCCATGCAGTTATCAATCCCAGTCCTCAAAATGTGAGCGTCCACTATCTCTGACCCTGCTGAGGTTGCTTCTGCCTTTAATGATGTCTCCACCTGTAGTTATTTGCTGCTCTCCCCCTCTGATGTGTCCCTTTCTCCTCTGCTCTCTCCTCTCTTCCTCCTACACCTTTTCCTTCTCCTCGGCAACTCCAGTGGCTGCTGGCCAGCATCTCAGCTCTGATGGTGCTCAAGCCCTCCAACTGTAAAAATCCTGATGAGCTGTAACATAAACATCTCTATTTCTCAGCTCCTGCTTTAGGTTTCTCTTTCCATCCTCCTTAACCTCGCATTCCACACAGGGTCTGTTTCTGGTATTTTAAAGAGGGCCAGAGATATCACTTTCATAAAGCTGGTGGCTCCTCTGCCTTGAAACTACTATCACATCTCCCTTCTCCTTGCCTTGACTAAACTCCAGGAACACCTCATTCTGTCACACCTCTTCCCTTCCTTGATTTCTCCTTGCTCTTCCTTACCATCCTTTCAGTAAGGATTTAGGAAATTCTATTCAACATGACTCCCATAGCTCAAAGACTCAGTCCTCAAAATGATGCATCAAGGCCTGTTTGTCTCTGCTATCTTTGTTGACCTGGCCGATGCCTTGGTATCACTGCCTGCCCTTGCTATGGGACAACTTTTCTGGTGTTGAGTTTTCTGACCTTACTGTCAAATGCTTCAGCTCTTACCTGGTGGACAGATCCTGAGTTATATCCTTGCTGGTGAGCCTGATCTTTACTCGCTAGTAAAACAGTTGATCACACGACTGCCAAGGAGGAGGGTGGGTTGTACCTGTCGACCTCAGCAAGACTGGGGGATTCATCATATTATGAAATGTGGGTGCTGTGAGGGAGAAGGGTGAGAGTTGGGGGCTGTTTCGGGTGGGTGTTGGGGGTGATTTTGTTTAACAAAAAAAGAGTGAGAAGATATGGTGGCCAGCCATGGTGGTGGGCTGGTTTTGCTGGTCACCATCATGGGTGTTTTTATTAGACCACATCTAAACCTTACATTATGGGTACAAAGGGGAGGAGGGAGACTGAGCTTTGTTGCAGAGCATGGAGAGATGGGAGATGTAGTTTAAGATGAATGGGCTGGGGAGGAGTTTGGGGATTGTGTTTTTATTTCCCTCACACAAATGTGTACAAATAATAACTACAGATACTGAATTTCTGAATATCTGGGGTCCAAATATGAATATTCAGCCAAATATTCAGAATAAGTTACCCCTCCCAATCCAGCGTCTGTCATTCAATCCCATATCAAGTTCTGCAGACTATGAGGCACTGCTGAAGAAAAATCTGGGCTCAGTCCAGATGAACCTCCAACTGGGAAAATGTGTGAAAGACTGAGACTGCAGCTACCAATGCTCCATGGTCCTGGTATCTTGTAAGGTAATCCCTGCAAGAACATTTGCTGCTATCAAGACTGAGTGTGTCTTTCATGAAATAGCAGACAAGCAATTATTGGAAAATGAGCAGGATTGCCTGCAACCTGCTCCCAGCTGGGACATTACCAGTCCAGTAGGACAGAGCTCATGGCGCCACTGCTTAAGAAGAAAAGGGTTCCAGCCAGAGCCCAAAAGAAGCAGAGTTAAGTGGCACCTGTGGTTTGCCCCTGCTAGCAGTCATTGCAAGGAGCCAATGCCAGCCAGCTCTCACTGCCAGATGACTGGTGTCTGGCCTGCCAGGGTGGGGAATTGCTGACACACAAAACAAGTGGAATGTACTCAAATAACTTCATCTACTTTTAGCCATTAGATGTGGGTGTTTCCTAAAACTTGCAAGCATGCAAAATGTTTCCTTAATGGCAAATGAAGTCACGCTCAGGCAAGATTGAAGTGAACAGGTTTGTCTAAAAAATATTTTGCACTGTATAATGTATATTTATGAAATTGTACTTGCGCTTTAATGTTATTTATATCACTTTTTGGTATTTATTTTACTTGTAATATTCACTTTCTTGTTGGCAGTATCAAGTTCATGGTGTATTCTAATAAGGGTAATGAATACTTATGTATTTGATTACTTAATCACTGGCTTGAGAGCTAACACATGCCCCAGAAGGAAGCCCATATTTGGGGTTACTCATGCGAGGGTATTGCATTGCGTCTGAATTTTATGGCATTAAAACAGACATCTAATATTAGAAACATAGAAACATAGAAGTTGATGGCAGAAGAAGACCACTAGATCCATCTAGTCTGCACATTTGTTTTAGACCTATTTTGACACTTTAGTTGCCCTTTGTAGTCAGGGCTCCTTGTGTCTATCCCATGCATTCTTGAATCCCCACAGTATTGACCCCACAGCCTCTTGGGGCAGGCTGTTCCAGGTGTCCACCACTCTTTCTGTAAAGAAAACTTTCTGGTGTTGGTAGAGACCTCCCTCCTTGCAGCCTGAGGTCATGTCCCCTGGTCCTGGAGCCCTTCTTGAAGTGAAAAGTTCCTGTGCCTGTACCTTGTTAATGCCTTTATGTACTTGAATGTTTCAATCATGCCACCTCTGTCTCTTCTCTGCTCCAGGGAGTACATATTCAGTTCCCTAACTCTTTCCTCGTTGGACATGTACTGCAGGCCCTGAATCAATTTTGTCACCTTTCCCTGTACTGTTTCCACCCGGTCAATGTCCTTCCTGAGGTGAGGCCTCCAGAATTGACTCCATATTCCAAGTGAGGCCTGACCAGCAATCTATACATTGGTAGTACCACCTCTCTCCTTCTGTTCATGGTTCCCCCAATGCAGCACAGCATTCTGTTGGCCTTCATTGTTGCCTTCTCATACTGCTTACTAACCTTCAAGTTGTCTGAGATTATGATTCCCAGATCTCAGTCCTGGTTTGAGGCCACCAGTCTTTCGCCTCCTAGGTAATACTCCTTTCTTGGATTTTCTTTCCTATGTGCATGACCTTGCACTTTTTGGCATTAAATCTCAGCTGCCACACTCCAGACCATTCTCCTAGTTTCTTGAGGTTATCTTCCACCTTGCTCACTCCTTCTGAGGTTCCCACCCTGTTGCATATCTTGGTGTCATCTGCGAACAGACACCTTCCCTTCCAGTCCATCAGTGATGTCTGCTATGAAAACTGGACACCTTGCCTTCCGGGATTGCATTCCATGAACCTGTACCCTCTGAGTTTTGCCTTGTAACCAGTTTTGTACCCATCTGACTACTTTTGAACCAACCCTGTGGGTCAAGCTTTACCAGCCTTCTGTGTGGAACCAAGACAAAGGCTGCTACTAAAGTCTAGGTAGACCACATCTACTGCCCCACTGTCATCCACTATTTTTGTAGCATAGTCAAGAAACTTAAGCAGATTTGTCTGGCATGACTTACCTGCTATGAAACCATGCTGTTCAGGATCTTGTTGGCGCTAGTTTCAAGGAATGCTGTGATCCTCTGTTTGAGTAGTGTCTCCATTAGTTTCCTACTATAGACGTGAGGCTCACTGGTCTGTAATTACTAGTCTCTTTGCAACTGCCTGATTTGTAAAGTGGAACCACCATTGCCTTTTTCTAGTCTTCGGTACCACACCGCTCTTCAAGGATTTTGTGAATAGAAGTGCCAGAGGTTTGTTAATTCTACCCCAGTTCCTTAAGAATTCTGGGGTGCATCTCATCTTGTCTGCTTTTAATTTACTTGGCACCTCCTGTACTTCAGCTTCTGTAAAGGGACTTGTGTCTACCCCTGGTTCTGGGGTGTTGTGTTTTTCAGGGCTGGGTCCTCTTTGATAAACACTGAGCAGAAGTATTTGTTGAGGATTTCAGCTTTTGGGTCATGTTTGGTGCATTTCCCTTCTTCAGTAGCAATCTTTACTATCCCCCTTTGCCTTCCTACATTCCCTAATGTATCTAAAAATGATTTGTCTCCTCTCATTGCCCTTTCTGCTATCTTTTCCTCTGTCTGGGCTTTTGCCTTTCTAATTTGTTTATTAGACTCTCTCATTTTTCCTTGTACAACTCCCAGTCTTTCTCAGTTTGGTTTCCTGGTGTATACTGTACACCTTCTTTTTCTTTACTGTGCTAACCACTTCCTGGAAAGCCATAGAGGATTTCTTTTCTTTTGCTTTGCTGACCCATCTGGCACATTGAACTGTGGCAGTCTTGATTGGTCTCTTGAGTCTCCCCAACATGACCTCCACCTCCTCAACCTCTATTTCCATTAACTGGCTACTTATGTTGTTCCTCATTGTTTGGAAGTCAGCATTTCTGAAATGTAGCACCTTTATCTTTGAGTGGCTGGTGTCCTGTGTTATGTTTACCTTAAAGCTTACCATGCATTGGTCGTTGTTGCCCATATGGCACCCCACTTGATGTCCTTGATCCTTTTTAAGTTTGTGAGGACAAGATCAGAATGCATCTCCTTGTTGGGTTTTAAATAAGCTGGCACCATCCTGTGCCTTGTAGTGACAGCAAGAAATCCTACTACTTGTTGTTGCTGCCCGTTAACATGCTCCAGTTAATATCTGGTAGGTTGAAGTCCCCCACCAGTATTGCTTCGCCTTCATCAGACATTTTGTGGATTTTCTCATTAGGTTTTTCCTTCTTTATCTCCTTAATTTGGGGGCCTGTACACGGCGCTGACTCTAAAGGGTTTTCCTTGCCTGTGTCTACTGTTAGCCACAGTGATTCAAGTCCCCAGGTTGCCCTTTTACTTCTGTGGCTTTTATTTCCTCTCAAATGTAAATGGCTGCACCCCCTCTTTTTGTCCCGCCTATCTTTTCTGAACAGATTGTTACTGGAATGGCCTTGTCCCATCTGTGGTTTTCTGTGAACCACATTTCTATTACAGCCACCCAGTCCAACCTTTCTGTTTCCAAGATGGCTGTGAGTTCAGGAAGTTTGTTGGTTAGGCTCCTAGTATTTGCAACCATTGCCTTCCAGGAATGTACATCCTCTTTGGCATGAGGTTGTATCCTTTTCATGGACTGCACCAGTTTGCTGTTTACAGCCAAGAGATTATGGATGTTGCTGGTTCAGGCGGATGTTGGCTCTGATTTGCATTCTGAGGATGTATGCGGGTATGCTCCGCTTTGTTGTATTGCTTGTTTTTCAGTACTGTTTGCAGTATTGTAGCGAGCTCCTTTAAAGGTAGGAGTGCTTGTGTTCTTTTGTGCTCTTCTTTGTAAGGCATTGTGTAGGGCAGATTGGAGTCCATGGCTACTGTAGCATTGCTGCATCCTCTGCAAAGTCTGATCAGAGCTACGAAAGGTGTGGAATCAGATGGCAGATCAGTGAGAAGAAGCCCAGCAGCAGAGAAGCCCAGTTGAACAAAACCATTGGATTCCTGATCTGGCCCTGTGAAGGGACATGTTCCAGATCTGTGAAAGAGACAAGATGCAGCCTAGCAGCTAGGTACAACACCTTCACTACTGTCACAGTGAAGCAGTAGAGGTAGATCAGGCCACAGAGGTCTTCAAAACCTGCGACACCATAGACAGTTAAATAGCTAGGTACTTACATTAAAGTCCTAGGCAGGACTGCACCCATGCAATTGATAGGCCCAGGGGAAGACCCTCAGAGATCATTGGACACAATTCCCTTGAGATTACAAATGGGCCTCTTTCTTTGCTTCAGCTGTTTGACTTTTGGTTGTGTGATGATAATTTCTGCATGTACCAACTGGACCCCAACCTGGCTAGCCATTGACTCAGTGGTGTGGTACCCACGGCAATAGTATGAAGAGCTGTCCCACAAAGGGCCAGCCCAGTGGCATGGGGCACTAGATGCCACACCTGCTATCACCTGGCAACATGTGAATTCAGGAGAGAGCCCGGGATGCTGGGGGTTGGCCTCAGAAGGTGACAATGGAGCATCAAGAAGACAGCAGCACCCAGTACAATCCTGGCCCCTTGCAATGGCTGGATGCATAGCAACCAAGGACCATCGTGCAGGGAAAGGAGGTGTGATAACTGCTGGCAACCTGCATATGGGAGCATTGGCAGAGCTGTCTTGGGGACATTGCACGCTCATTCCTCCTGGGATAAAACTAGCACTCCTGCCAGCTAGATGACTCCAGCCCTGCAAGCCTCTACACCTGATTAGCACCTAGACCACACTGGGTGTGCCACTGTAAGTCCTGGAGGAAAGTTGGGATGGTGGGCTGAGGTGGTTAGTATAAAGGAGGACTACCAGGACAGGGGATGAAGAAAATAACTGCAAAGAAATAAGCTCCCTTATAAGGCCTTTGGGGAAATGTCAGATACACCCACCCTTGGTAAAGTGGAGGAATGGGGGGACAGAGCCATGGCTGAATTTATAAAGTAGACAGACTTTACAATTATAGTGATTTATTGCTACCCCATTGTTTCCTAGTTTTCCTTCAAAACTCCTTGTTTTTTCATTTTATTTGCATTTTAATTTGTGTTATCTGACATTTCTTTACAGTTTCACAGTTACTGTTTTGGGGTGGTATTGCTGGTGGCGGGGAGATCCATATTATTTCTTGAGAGCATAGCCCAGACCTTAGGTATCACATAGCCACGCTGCTACCACAACCAGGATGAGGCTGAAACTAGATTGCCTATCCCTCCTTTCCCAGTCAAAAAAATCAGTGCTGTAACTGTATAAACACAATAAAACACTGCCGACACAACTGTGCACCACATTTAACATGGACATTTCTGACCATCCAATGAATCTGCTCCACCTGTAAAAGCACACTTTTTTACCAATTTTCTACTCACAAATTATCAACTGTAGAATTTTGAACACCCATCAATCCATGTGTGCTCCATGCCTGTTTCACTGGCTTAAGTTGTGTACTCCTTTGTTCTAGTCCCTCCTGCACTCTGTACTTTCTCTCAGCTCGAACGTGTGAGACAGGTATACTCACTGTACACATTTGTGTACAGTTTTGTTGAGTGCCTGTCACAAACCATAAGCCACTCTGTTAATATTATCATTCTAATCTGTAGTATTTGGTTAGTGTAGGCCACTGAGGAGTGTCCAATACATGTATAACCTCTTTAGAGAGTAGAGGAGTCATCTGACAACAATCTGAATTGTTTGAAGGGGTGCCATTTGGAAAGAATGTATACGTTTTTTAATTGGGGGATGTAACTGTTGGAGATTGTGTACAAAATGGAAATTTCTGGCTACACTCTGGTAAAAAAACATTTAAATAAATAAATATGCACTGCTTCACTGAGCAAGAGAAGGCACATACAGACTTCAGTGGAGATAGTACTGTAGTGAATGTAGTTATCTGTGCCTCTATGCAGACCTTTAGCAACATGCACTCTACTGTTCTTTTAATCTTTTTAGTTTGGAGGAAAGGTCCCTTTGGTTTCAAAAGATTTATTACAGTGAGAACCTTTGTTTGTTAAAGTGAGACATGCAGGTTGTTTAACTAGAGCCTAACTAATGGCAAGATGGCACATATACGGAGCATTAGGTCTAATGCCCCTTTGGTAGCTTAATTAGTCTCACAGCATTATGCTTAATGGAGCCAGAAGTGGAGAATAGAAATTGCAAGTCCAAGCTCTTCCCAGTGCATAAAATTTTATTGAATCATTCATTTTATGGACTGTTCTCCACATTTTGGTTCTGAAGAACTGAATTCCTTTCATATTCCTCCTGTTTGCCAAATAAAATAAAAAAGGCGTCTCACAAGAAAGTTTCAATTACAAAACATGTTTAAAATTTGTTTCTTTTGTAATACTGAAAATAGATAATAACACCATTGTTACTTCTCCCCAGCAGCATACAGTACTAAATAGTTTCAGAAGGCAAATGCCATTACCCAATATTTAAAGAATGAGTCACCTGACTTGGAAACTCGACCAGGTGAGTAAAGGAGCCAGCTGCTAGTACAAGTCCCCACATGCTACAAACGGACCTTAAACCAGAGGTGCAATGCAAAATGTGATTCTTAAAGCTAGTTTCAGCTACAGTTATTACAAATTGTAGCTGAAGGAGGCAGTACAGCGTAGTGGTTCAAGGCACTGAGCTGCAAACCTGGAGACCTGAGTTTGAATCCCACAGCCCCCACTTGCATACTGTGTGACCCTGAGCAAGTCACTTAACTTCCTTGTGCTCCCAGGTCACACCTGTAAACAAGATTCAGCTTAGTGTGTCTCTCCTGGTTAAATAAAAATAAATGTAAGCAAACTGCACAAACAAAAAGGTTGCCCAATAACTAAATTAGAAGCCATTGTGGACAAAAGCTAGAAAATTCAAACACGAGCAGGGATAACTAGTAAAAACTGGGATTACACTTACAAAAGTGATAAACAGCATTTATTACAAAACTGAAAACTATATACATATGGTGGTGTCTCCCCTTCTGCAACGTCAAAAAAAGTGTGCTTTGTCAAGGTTGCCTTAACAAAGCGCATGGTTTTTTGCAAAATGTTGGCAGAAGGGGGAGCATGCTAATTTTATGTAGATATTTGTTAGATTTTAATAAACATTGTTTATTTTTTACGCTTATGTAAGTGTCATCTCAGTTTTTACTAGTTATCCTGCTCTTTTTGAATTTTTAAAAATCTAAGCACACCTGTCATATCTACTTTTATATCGTATCTCTCATATGCTATGCACCATGAGTTTTTTTTTTTCCTAGATCCTAACCTTTGCCAGTGTCCACAATGTTGTTTCTAAGCCAAACGTGGCAGCCATCTTTTTCATTTTGAGAAATATAAAATTAATTTAAACATTTACCAAAGACTTAGAGTTTGGTTGAACTGGAAAATGTTAACCAAATAAAACTGGAAAATTCTTGGAATATTTTAAAGTAAAGAAAAGGTAGGCTCAAATTGTTGCTCAGGTTCATTGCACTGCTGCTTTAAACTCCATTAGGGACCCAATGCAGACTAATGGTTAGAGTGTGGACCTGGAGACCTTTGTGGGTTTGAATCCCACCACAGTCACATGCTATACCACTCATATGACCTTGCAAACATTTTAATAACCTGGTTCTTAACCACCTCCTCAACCTCACTTAATCTCTTTGTGCACAGTTAATGGCTACAGTCAATTGGTAATAGACTGTAATATCTGGGATGCAATTCTTTTTATTCATTGTTAACCAGGTAAGGCCTACTACACACAACATCTGTCTTCAGGAGCAACCTGCGAAGCACTGGGAGGTTGTATGACTTGTTCAGTCACACAGTATGCAAGTGGAGGTTGGGAATCGAACCCAGGTCTGCTGGATGTACCAAGCTCATTCACACCTTATTACTCAACCTCTAGGCAGAAAAGCAGCCCAAATGTGTGCTATGAAAGGTCCAATTACAAACGACTCAATCAATCAATATGAAACAAAATCCATTTCCATTGCAGCACTTGTTACAGGCAAGGGTACTGTGTTGATTGAACTAGCCGTGAGTAACAGTGCAGGAACCCTCAGCTGAGCCCAGTACCTGTCCATCCTGCATTTTGTAATTTGTAACTCTGGCCCCTGATAACTGAGACTGCAATGTTAAGTATTAATTGGATGAGCTGAAGTGATGTCATCTGCTTGAAGTAATAGATGTAACCATGCTGGGAAACACAAAGAGAAAAGAAATTATACACACACACACACACACACACACACACACACACACTGGCTCAGTGGAAAGAATAGGAGAATGTGTAGCCTGCTACTACCACCACCTGAGATTAATTTGGGATTGTTATTTTCCTTAGAACTCAGAGGGTCATCTCTTTCAGTATAAAAGAAGCATCTGATATTTCTAAATGAGGCAGATATTACAGACTTTGAATGGTTCAATTGATTATTATGAAGCAGTGCCTTCTCCTCTCTCAATCTGTCCAGCCACTGAATCAGACCAGATTTCCAGCTTCATCAAGACAGAAACACAGAAACATAGAAGTTGACAGCAGATAAGGACCTGCAGGCCCATCCAGTCTGCCCATTTTTTCTAAGTTATGAATGTCCTGTAGGCCTTTACTCTGTCAATGGTCTATCTATTCATACTCATCTGTATTACTCCCTTATGCCTATCCCATGCCTGTTTGAAGCCCTACACTGTATTCATATCCACCACTTCCTGAGGTAGGCCATTCCATGCATCCACCACCCTTTCTGTGAAAATGAACTTCCTCACATCACCCCTTAATCAACCTCCTCCAATCTCATGCTGTGTCCTCTTGTCCTGTTATTTTCTTATATTGAAACATGTTAGACTCTTTCACCTTGTTAATGCCCTTAAGGTGTTTGAATGTTTTGATCATATTACCTCTCTCCCTCCTTTGCTCTAGGGTAGATATTGTATACAGCATACAGCTAATGCAAGTAAAAGAGCTGCTATGACTGAGTTGTAGAATGAGTCCGCCTTCCTTCCTCTCATGAATCACTTTTATATTTATGAGTGATTATGACTTATCCTGCCGCCTCCTACATGCACACAATTTTGCAACATAGAATCTCATTAGTGGGATTGATGGTCAATTGACTGCATGCTGAGAGAGTAGATCAAGAATGACATTTAATCTATGAGCGTGCTCATCCCTCTGTCAGTGCTGAAACACCAGTAAGGCTGCCCACTCTTCAGAGAGCAATACTGGTTTTGCACTGCAGTACCAGGCTTTCCAGCTAACAAGCTTCATTATGAGGTCAGGGGCTGTTTTATTTAATGGCTTTTAGAATTTATGGGACTGTGTTCATGTATTCTGTTTCTTTTGTTACCTGTATTTACAGATTCTGGAAATCCAAGTCTCCACTGACAGGTTCTCTCAGAAGGTATGCCCATAATGCAGATTAGTCCCTCTCATTTCAGCATTATGGAGCAGTACCAGTCTCTGAACCCTATTGCAGTTTGCTGTATATATGTTCAGTCCTAGCCCAACAGGAGGTCAGCTGAGTTCACAGGAAAGTCTCCAAGGCACAGTATTGGTTATATGTATCTTGCAGGCACCACCACCACCACCCTTCCTATCAACACTAATTGCACATCAGAGTCCAGTGGCACCTCGTATGGAGCATGCATGGACATATCTCTAACCTTGCAAAGGTTACTTAAACCATGCAAGTCGCTTTTGCACACAAATGCATGTTGTCACGGCATTCTTCAAGAACCACTTCACACACAAAAACTATGCACAACATTCCACCTGAGTACTTGTTACTGTATTATCATTGAGGCCCTTGAAGTCTGCAGTCCTCTGACTGCTGAACAGGGCCCTGCTGCAGAACTTAGTGGTACCCCAGAAAACCCATGTTGAAGTGATCATCATTTAAATATATTGGAACATTTTACAATCAACTGATCAAGGACACACCATGGAACACAGCAAAAAGAACTAAAATTATCAAAAATCATACAGATAAAACACAGTGCTGGAGTCCAGAATCATCTGTAACTACATGGTTGAGTAGAGGAATAAAGGGATTTTGCAACTGTGGCAATTGTACTCACTGCAACAATTGTTTTAAAACAAAGTACATTCGAGCACATGTCAAGAAAGAACCTTTGAGATAAGAGATTTTATCACATGCAACACGGACCATCAGATGTGTTGTATTATTTCTCCATGTTCTATGTATTACGTAGGACAATCTACAACGTCTCTGAAGACTAACGGGACGTAAAAGTAAAATCAGATGCAATGATGATAAATCTCCAGTTGTAAGGTGCTTCATGAATGTCTTCATCAGGTATCCACACTTAAATTAATAGGCATAGGAAAGGTGAAAAAAAAAAAAGAGGAGGAGACTGGGAGACAGCAATACTGAGAAGAGAAGCTTGGTGGATCTTTAAATTAAAGACTTAGAGGAGGAGACATGACCTTAATGAAAGCCTGTAATGCGGTAAGTTATAAGTAGTCAGTTTTGGATTAATGTACTAGAATTGGAGCGTCATAAGCTTTATATAAAATGAAAGTTGCAATAAAGCTGATATTGATTTATTAGATATTGTGTTTTTTTTTTGAAATACTGTCATAATGGAATGACATGTTAAGTAAAGTTAACTAGCATGCTTAGATAATAGACATCGGCCATATTATAGTAGTCGTCAAGGTTCATAATATCAAGCACAATAATAACATTTGGTTAAGAATGAAATAGATATGTAAATAAACCAGTCCTTTTCACTTAATAGTGTTCCTTCAAGGAAACGTATAAGTAAAGTTAGCCACCTTGATTCAGTTCATTGATAGTCACTTCAGGACATCAGAAATACCCTCCTCCCCTTCCCCATCAAATAAAAATATAAAAATGTTTTTTTGTTTTTACCATAAATGATTGAGGGAATGTTTAATAAATTCATAAAATACATGAGTCAAATAAGTGGAGAGTCCTTATTAAATCAATGAAAGAACATAGTTGGCCCCACTTCTATTGTTGTTACACCATCAACCTCTGCTTATGATCATTTTTGGCATTTCTTCACCAGTTCTCCCACATATTGATTAATTTTGCAGTTTTGTAATAAGCTCGTGTAGAAGGGGACTACCAAGATACACCTTGGTAAGGTGTTTGTTGTTTCTAGTGACCAAGCTGCAGGAAACCATCACCTTGTGATGTCATTGCACTACCAGGTAGGCGCAATAACTGCTTATTTCGACCCTTTCTACCGCACAGTGAAGCAGTAGTGCCGAGTAAATGGCATTTAGATTAATGGGGGCTGTCACTGCATGTTAAAAGTATTTGAGGTTATACTTTTCCACCCCAGTGCAGCTCTAAAACTTACAAATAAATGAAATCAAATGAAAATGGGGGACCCAGTGACAGAGATTGAAAGGAGCCTGGCAAGCCACTGCTTACTACCCTTACTGAAAAAATGGAGGAAGTTTGCAAGTGCAAACATGGAAGAACATGCTGGCATGTGCAATCTATGTGCAGTTTTTACATGCATTTTATATAGGAATTAAATGCAAGGAATATGTAAGGATTGTGACATTTTCCTTGCATGAAAGGCTTATGCAAGAAATATTTCTTGATAATGTCATGATATGCAAGTAAAATGTGTGTAGGGTTATTGCACTACAGTACTGGTTTAACATCCTGATGTGGGGCTAGAACCTACAACCTTCTGACCCTAGAGAAGGGTATGCAACCTACTGAGCCAATGACATTGTGCTGGTTAAATGTCTTGCAAAAAGTATATAAACAGATACATAAGCAATAATCTTGATACATTCTTACATATTTCTTACATTTTAAAAGGAAAAGTCTTCATTCTGCTCGATATTTCTGACTGATATACACAAGTACACTCTTACAACTCCACATCAGTATTAGGGTACACCTGAGGTTATAATACTGTACTCTACTTATTAATTGTCACATGCGTTACCATAACTAATTATGATGTAGCTAACAAGGGATATGAATTCAAATGGAGAATAAGAATCAAGGGTAGATAAACTATAAGAGATTAAGACCCTGGGCCTGATTTTCAAAGCCCCGATGTTGATACAAGGAGACTACGTCAAACAGACTGGGCATAAGTAGCTCCTTGTGCCAAAAGTTCTAGCAATCCCAATTTTCCAATGCAGTCTGCATTGAAAACAGCAGCTCTTGTGCAGAACTGACTCAACACTAGCAGTGCACCCAACATGGGGTGCGCCATGTTGAAGGGGCATGTCCACTGCGGGCTGCAACATTCCCTGAAGCTGGATTTTGAAAGCCCTGCTGTGGTCGCAAGTCTTGGCTGTAGTTAGACCTGCCATGAGCTGGTCTAACAGCCTTGTACTGCATGTCAGGACAGTGCGGGGGGATGAAACCCTGCAAACCTCGCCATAATAATAATATTCTTTTCTCTGTCTTTCTATTTTTTTATACTTTGTTCCTCACCCACAACACCTGAACTCTCTCAGGCTACCCCAACTCACCCGAATCGCTCTACCATCCACCGTGGTCCTGCTCCTCAGAGGATAGCTGTCCTCCACCGATCCCGATCCAAACTGTCCCCTCAGCTCTGAGCCCCTGAGGTAGGACTGCCTCCACATACTGGTGCTCTATCTAGAACCCAGAGCATTTGGTCAGGTCGGTGAGAGGCAGAGGGAGGAGACAGAGGGCCAGTATTGATGTGGTGTCAGGCACTGAGGGAGCCGTCACCTTTGAGGCTCAGAGAGGTTTTTCTTTTTCTTGTTGTTGCCCTCATTGGCCCAGCAGTGCTATACACTCCAGCGTGGAGCATGGACGCCCCACCCATGCCCGCAGAAATGCTGCCATGGCTACTCCCTGCTTACGCCTAGGTCCGTGACTGCTGTTTTGCCCCTAGTCTCCACTTCACGGGTCGCTGAGCACCGAGGACTGACACCCCTCCCTCCCAGGAAAGGAGAGCTGTCCACAGATGCTCAATCCTTTCCTCCCCTGCTGACTCCTGATGACCCGGGTCCATTGCCGAACCAGAGTTGCCGCATGGTGCGAGGTGTTGCGCCCAGTGCCTCCAACCTCAGCACTACTGGGACGGACTTCTCTATCTTTCTTGATGACCAAAAAAAAGGCCACTGTAGCATGACTTTTATTACAGTGAGCAACCATTACCAATGGCATGTGTATTTTCTGTTCCTTCATGGGCAGTCTTACAGCCCTGTACATGGCTGCAACCTGCCTCCCTGAGTTTAATACAGCAATATGACATGAATTATGGAAGCTTACATAGAGCTGGGTATCACAGATTGTACATTTCTGTATACTGTTCTTCTCTCTGGCACTGATGGGTATGGCACAGCTGGGTATATTTTATGTGATGCAGTTGGAGGTAAGTGGCATTACTACATGGGCCACAGACAGTACTGCACAATTTACACTTACTATGGTGAGGATTGTGGGTTTGTACCCCCCACTACTCCTAGGGGTGTCTGGTGAAAATAGTGCCGTAATAAAGGTGCAGGAATAACTGTGTGGGCATAACAGCATGAGGAAAAATAACGGATGTGGCAGGATAGCGCAGGTCAGAAATGGTGCCATTTCTGACTTTAGCTGCTGTCCCTATTATAAGTGTGACGTGGAGTCTGCTTATATTTTAGGAGGTGGGTACGGGATGCAGTAGGCAAAACTCCCCTAATTATACCTGGGTTCCATGAGAGCCGATCGGCAAAAATTTGCTGATCAATCCTGCATTGATGACTTTATGCCAACTGCAATCACAGTTGGCATAAAGTCATCAGTCAAAAAGGTTGTTTTTTGCAGGGTTTTGCCACCCCACATCCCCATGTGGAGGACTCTGTCCCCTGCACCCCTGTATTTTATTATAATCAACCCTGAGTTGGAGCTGATTTGGGAGGGTGCAAGACCCGGGAAGCTGTGCCGGGTCCTCAGCGGACTTTACAATGATCTGTCATTGTTGTCACTGTCATGACATCACTGTAAAGTTTTCACTGCAGCGTGGCATACCTTATACTTGGCACTTGCTGTCATTGATTTTCTTTCCTTGTCTACGTCGTTTCTGCTTTGCACTGTTCTGTACCGTCACTGTGATGGTACTTGCTGTTTCCCTCAGTGTTTTGTTTGTGCTTTTCTTACAGTGCAATTATCACCTAGTACTCTTCTAGGGCGGCTTTCCCATGAGCAGGGATCATGGCGACCTCTGCCAAACCCCCTCCATGCCAACCTGTTTGGCGCCCACCTCGGCTTGCAGCAATTCTGGAGACTTTGTCGCTGGGACCTCTGTTGTACTAAAATCCAGTGCAGGGTCCCTGCTGCACCTGGAGTTTAACACAGCCAGGAGTTCAAGCAAATTTTGCTCATCTTTAGGCCCTTGAAAATTAGGCCCCTGTTTTTATACAAATTTCCTCAGTAATGACTGGAAG
The DNA here is from genome assembly GCA_016271365.2 of Neoceratodus forsteri. Lineage (NCBI taxonomy): Eukaryota > Metazoa > Chordata > Ceratodontiformes > Ceratodontidae > Neoceratodus > Neoceratodus forsteri. The sequence goes on from CM028134.1 coordinate 40,941,123, forward strand.
AAGAAATCTAAGAAGGCAATGTAATATTAGCTGAATAGTACCTAAATAATACATTTTACAAGTGCAGTTTTTTTACATCTTAGGTTGTACCTAAAGATTTCTAGCAGCACTATGAAGACATGCATTCTTACCTTCACTATATGTACAGAGAGTAGAACAGTGTTTCTTGCACAATTTTACAAGGTGTCATTATGACTTACACACTGCATTTTATACTGGCATGTTTCTTGACTAGTGTTAGCACAGAATTTTGTTTTACACTATTCTTAATATGGGATTTTAGTTCAGGCCCTTACATTGACCTACTCTCCCTCTCGCTTAAAGAGATCTTTGCCCCTTCCTCACTCTACTGCTTAATGTTGCCATGCAATGGAGATGTAAAGAACTGGGTATTACGAGGAGAGGTGCTAGAAGGAGAGAGAAGAAGAAGGATGTAGCCTGGGGAGTCGATTCAGGTAGTGGGGACCAAGAGGTGCTCTGGGCTGAAGAGACAGTTGAGCGAGGTCCCCTGCCTTGTCTCTGTACTCCAGGGTATCCTCCAGACTGAAAGGACAGGCAGCTGATGGACCAGCTCCAAACTTTTCTCCTCTTCAGGTGGTGCTCTGCCATGCCAGCTCAATGCTAACACGACCACTATAATGGCTGATCTTGTTGGGTCAGTTGACCTGGCTTGCATTATGGAGACCTTGCTGGGAGATACTTCAGGCCCTGTGCTAGAGGTGTCTGTTCTGGCTGGGTACTCTGTTGTGCACTGCCCAAGGAAGAACTGTAGGGAAGGGGGTGCTATCTTTTTAAGTTGGAGCTGGGCCTGACGGTGCAGCCAGTTGGAGACACCACCTTTGAATGTGTGGTGATGTATGGGGATCCTGCATGGACTTTACAGTGGTACTGGTCTACCAGCCACCTGGGTGGGACCGGGGCTTCTTGCAGGAGGTGACATCTTTTGTTGCTGAGAGGGTGTTAGAGTTGCCAAAATGGTTTGTTCTCAGCGACTTCAACATGTGAGTGGATGATATGTCATCACCTGGGGCCAGAGACCTCTTGTCAAGTATGGAGGCTCTGGGCCTGACCTCTGCATTCCACATCCAGGGCCCACCAGTCTGGCCATGCTCTGGATCTGATTTTCTCCTGGGACTTGAAATTGACACCTTCAGGATTGATCGGGTCACTTGGTCCGATCATTGCACCATCTGGTTCAGCTTTAAAGCCCCTTTAATATCCCATCCTGTGGAAATGGTCCAGTTCAACCCTTTAAAGGGTGTACAGTCAGAGGGACTGATGGTGGAGTTGGATGTTTCATCTGTTGGAGGCTTGCGCAGCGCCTGGGGGTCACACCGGCAGTCTATAATACAGCTGTTACTGGGCCCTGAACTGTCTGGTGCCGATCCGCACGCCCCTTGTTTCATGCCTTGGCTGCCCTTGGTTTGATGGGGAGCTAAAGGAGTTAAAGACAAGGGGCAGAGCTTAGAGAGGCATTGGATGAAGACTGGGTCTCGGGAGGACAAGCTGGTGCTGATGACTCAGTATGATGAGTATCAAATGCAATCATCCAAAAAGGCAGCTTTATATCTAGGGTGATTGCAGCAGGGAGGAACCGACTGGCTGAGCTCTTCTGGGTTGTAGATAGGTTTTTCCTCCTGCCTGTATGGAACCCTTTAGAGCTTTTTAACTCACAGGTGTGGAGTTTGCTCAGTTCTTCTCAGACAGAGAGTCCTCTGTGAGATCCAGGATTGCTCCAAGTGGAATTCCATCCTCCAGCAGTGTTTTTCTCATGTGGGCAATTGCATTTGGCGCCTCTAGGGTGAGTTCCAACCAGTGATGGTGCAGGAGGTCTGTGGGATAGTCCTCGGGCTGAAACTAACATTCTGCGACCTTGACCCAGGCCCCATGTGGCTACTAGTTGGCTGTGTCTAGGCCCTGGGCCTGGTCTTTACTGGGATAGTTGGGAGTTCCTTGTCAGCCAGAGTCTTTCTGGAGTCTCTTAAACAGGCTCTGGTTAAGTCCCTGCTGAAAAACCATCATTGGATCCTGATGTCCTGGCAAATTATTGGCCTATCTCGAACCTTGCCTTTTTGGGAAGGTTCTTAAGAAGGTGGTAGCAGAACAGCTAGAGTATCACCTCATGGACTTCAAATTTATTAACCTTTCAGTCTGGATTTAGGGCTTCACAAAGCACAGAGACTGTGTTGGTCAGGGTGTTGAATGACCCGCTGAGGCGAGGGATTGGGGAGATTGTACAGTTCTTGTCCTCCTCGATCTCTTATTGGTGTTTGACACTGTGGACCATGTGGTGTTGTTGGACAGGCTAAGGGAGTATGTGGGACTCACAGCAAGGTCATCAGTTGGTTTGAGTCTTTTCTCTGAGGCAGGTCCCAGAGGTGGTGTTGGACAATTGTTCCCTGAACCCAAGGGACCTGCCCTGTGGAGTTCTCCAGTGCTGTGTCCTCTCCCCATGTTGTTTATAATGTACATGCTGCCCTGGGTGAAGTCATAAGACAGTGTGAGCTGAGTTTTCATTGTTATGCTGATGATACTCAGTTCTACTTGTCTTTCACACCGGGACACCTGACGCAGCTGATGTGCTGAATAAATGCTTGCTGAGATCCAGGATTGGATGACATTGAAATGGCTGAGACTGAACCCTGGGAAGACTTAGGTGATGGTGGTGGAGCCGGTTGGAGGAGTAGGCTTGGAGCCTCTGGTGATGGGTCAGGCCTTTTATAGGTCTGACAGAAATGGAGGCTTCATCCAGGGAGAAGAATCTGGGCACTATATTTGACAGTGAACTGACATTTGATGGTCAGGTGTCAGTAGTTGTCTGGGCTGGATTTTGTCATCTCCAGAACATCACCGGATCAAGTCTTTTGTCTCACCCAAGGATCTGGCCACACTGGTGCATGCTTTCTTGACCTCAAGACTTGAATACTGTAATGCACTCTACCTCAGGGTTGGAGGTGGGTGCTGCAGCATCTTCAACTGCTGCAGAGCATGGCAGCATGGGTGTTGACTGGTCATTCCAGATTCAGTCACATCAACCCAGTGTTGTGTGAGCTGCACTGGATCCCGTGTGCTGGCGAATCACCTTCAGGGTAGGTCTTCTGCTCCACAAAGCCCTACATGGGTTGGGTCCAGGTTACCTGAAAGAGTTCCTGCACCCTATTTACTGACTCGCCTCAGAACAGCTACTGGTGCTTTCCTGGAGGTCCCCAGAGCTAGGTTGAAGTGTTCTGGGGACCAGGCATCTGAAGTGGCTGCTCTAGCTATGTGGAACTCATTGCGGGGTTACCTCCGGGAGGCACCATCTATTGAGATATTCAGATGACATCTAAAATCCTTCCTGTTTATACAGACTTTTGAGCCTGAGAGGGTTTTAAGGATTTAGAATGGATTTAGTTGTTTTAACTGTGGTGGGTTTTATATGTATATGTTTTATCTGACTGTTCCGTTCTGTCATTTATGTACTTATAATTTTATTGTAAGGGTGCCCAAAATATATAAAATCTACTGTTACTACTACTTAAAAATATATACTGTATACATGTTTGTAACAACAGTGCAAGAAAAAAATCATGTGCTTACACTAGACAAGAAACATGCAAAGTATAATTATTTTGTACCACACTACATTTTAAACTTGCAGATTTCTTGACTGGTGTTAAAACCAATATTGTGATCTTGAAAACCTTGTGTGTACTTGCAGTAAACTTGAATTTATACATGTAAGAACACATTTTGCACAGTCATGCAAAGAACTTACAGTAATTTTAACACTAGGTTCATTTTCATAAGTTATTCCTAAAAATCATGCAAGATCAGTTGTAAACCTTATATTTTTCAGTCTGTGTCCCAATGGTCAACTCCAGGTAAATAAAACAAACAAACAAAAACAACAGGCTAATGGCCATGTACACCATTTTATGTTGCTTGCATGCATGTGCAAGAAACATAGTGCCATCATCGGAGATTTCGAGGTGTGTCACCTCCTCCTCCAATTCAGTCAGTGTGTTGGCAGGCATGGCCCCTGTAAGCCAATGCATGCTGGAGCTGTCTATGACAAGCTCCAAAATGCAGTGGCATACAGTTCAAGGGGGAGCTACGCTTGAGTGAGCAGCGATAAGATATCGCCTGCTCGCGCAGCTCCCCAACACACACACACGCCACGCAGACGTGCGCCCGCCCCTACACGCACACACACTGAGTAGCCACGGGTTGCCCAATCCCGTCAGCTGTGCTGCGTCCCCACCCCACCTCCTCAAAGCTCGAAATGCCATGCTGGGTGCCCACCCCAGCGTGGCAAGTAATGATATAGCTGACGGGGTGCCCAATCCGTCGGCTGTGCTCGCGTTCCCCACCCCGCCTCCCAAAGCCTTGAAAATGCCACGCTGGGTGCCCACCCCAGTGTGGTAGATATATACCGACGGGGTGCCCAACTCGCTCGCCCACTGTCCTAACCCCCTGAGTACTAAGTGCCACGCTGGGAGCCCACCCCAGCATGGCAATCGATACTGACCGGCGGATGCCCAATCCCGTCGGCTGAACCTCCCTCAACTGTCCTTGTGCCATGCTGAGAGCCCATCCCAGCGTGGCAAATGTCGATGCGTTCTTTTTTTTTACCCTGTAAAGAAAATGTCCCACGTGCTGCCTCCCAGCCCTCTACAACCCGCACCTACCCACTGCTCACCCAGCCTCCCCACACCCCGATCACCCCATACTTACCTCCAGAACTCGCGCGACGATCTGCGGTGGACCAGGAACACGCCTGCACTCTTCGAACTGACCGCAAACTGAGGAAATGCGGTAAGCTGTATAATGGGCAAGATAGGGGTTTCAACTTTGTTGCATGTCTCAGGCATTTTTGCACCAAATCTTCAACATGGGGTTTTGGGACCCCTTCTATGAATGATGTCACTGTCATGGCATTATTAGGCCGAAGGGTGATTTCTCAGTCACTGCACAGTCACTGCGTGAAATCACCCTTCGGCCTGAATAATGCTATGACAGTGACATCACTCATGAGAAGGGGTCCAAAAACCCTTGTTGAAAATTTGTGCCAAAATTCCACAAAATGACTGTTTTATTTAGGCATGCTATGCACTTCCTCACGCAGGCTCGTAAGTTCGCAAATTTTCAATATTTTCACTCAAATTTTCAACATTGCCATTTTACCACACCTCTTATGAGTAGTACAGCTGTCATTTTTCACATCTGACCCAAAATGTGTTTCCACCCATGTAGCGTACAATGGTGCAGTCAGTGTAGGAAATCAAAGCACGGGACAAAGTAAAAATCACAGCGACACTGTTCATGAGCAGAGGTCTTGTTTGTTTGTTTGTTTGTTTGTTTATTTGCTTAACGGGTAAGCACACTGAAAGAAGTTCCTTTACAGGTGCGAACCACATATATTGCATACAGACAATACATAATCAAACATACATATACAATGCAGCAAATTGCAGACAAAAATGTCTTTGTTACATATAAATTCATAAAAAAAAAAATTAATAAAAAACAGTTACAATTAAATTGAGATTTGAAATACATCCTTAATGCATCGGCAAACTTTTGACAGAACACAACCACCTAATATCTTGAGGAATTTCATTCCAAATGAATGGAGCAATATAAGCAAAGGATCTTTGTCCACTTTTAGATTTCATAAAAGGAATCTCGAGAAACCTACTGTCTGACCTATGTCTAGAATAATGACTATCAATATATGGTCTCAAAACTTTGAAATACTATGTGGAATTCCAGAGTCCATGACTTTATATATGAACTTGTCACACAGTATTGGAAATTTAATGAAACCGTAACCAGCCCATTTCTTTCAAAATCACACAATGATGAGATGATTTAGAACAATTTAAAGCAAACTTAGCTATCAAGTGAAGTAAAGTGGATTTCTTTGAAATCACTGTTGCAGAAGCAGTGTCAGTAATCATAGCTGCATAGTTCACAATAGGAAGTAAGCAGCAATTTGAAATAACCAGCCTAGACTCAGGAATAAGAAATGAACGGATTCTGTACAAAGAACCTAATCTACAATGTATTCTTGAGGTAACCCTCAAAAATGAGATTCATAACTTAGATGAGAATCTAGTAATACCCCAAGATATTGAAATGTATCAACATAGTCAAACAGTAATCCATCAAGAGATTTAACTTCCAAAGTACCAGCCTCAGATCTCAGTCTAGGTGGGGTACCAAAACCATCACCTTTGTCTTAGATTTGTTTAAGAGTAATTTACAGGCCATAAGTGAAGACTGAAAATTGCACATTTCTGTTAAAGAAACACCTAGATCTCCAAATGACAAACCCTGCTTATAAATTACTGCATCATCAGCGTAAAGTGTTAGAGAAGCATTATTAATCACACTTACTAGTTGATCAAAAACAAAGAAAACAAAAGTGGCCCCAAAATAGAACCTTGTGGAACCCACACTAACCATTACAGAGTCTGGTACAGCACCCTATATTTAACCCTTTGAAACCTATTTGTTAAATAATCCTCGTCCAGTCCAAGAAAGACTCACCAACTCCCAATGACTCAAGTCTAGAAATCAACAATTGGTGATCAACTGAGTCGAATGCCTTGGTCAAGTCCACGAACACGGCACTCTGGCCAGACACCCTTTATCCATGCCATTAAGTACCGTGTTCGTGAACTCAACCAAGGCAGTCTCAGTACTCCTTCCCTTTCTAAAACCATGTTGGTTCTGAGACAATAATCCAAAGCGATCCACATACCCAATCAACTGATTATAAACTATTCTTTCCTGAACTTTAGCTAAAGCAGACAAGATAGAAATAGGTCTGTAGTTACAAAACTCATGTTGTGAACCAGATTTAAATATAGGAGTGACCAAAGTATGTTTCCATATATTAGGTATAGTACCTGTAATAAAAGACAAGTTGAAAATAATACTAACTGGAAGTGCTATAACCGAGGCAGCATCCGCCAATAAACTAGGACATAAGCCATCAGAACCAGCTGAGCTGTCCCTCTTAATACAACGCAACAACTTCTCTACTTCCTTCGGAGTAGTAGTCCTCAGTACAGTTTAGGATTAACTGTAAAATCTTCAGTCAATCCCAAATAGTTCACCTTGGACTGGTCACTAAAGGAATCAGGCAATGCAGTAAATTTCAAATTAAACTCTGTGGCTATCTTCAGTGGACAAGACAACAAGTCACCATTCAACCTCATTGAACCTGGTTGACAAACATTAGGCCTTATGAAATTATTAATTGTTTTCCAAAAGTAGTAGCGTTAGATAACCCTTCACATTGTTTATGATGATATAGTCTATTTTAGCCTTCCTTATCTTAGCCTTACATTGGTTCCTTAAAGTCCTATACGCATGATAACCAGAAGCAGAATGGTTCATTTTATACGCTTTCCAGGCCTTGTCTCGTTGTCTCATAAGTTTAATCAAAGGAGGTGTTAACCACCCATAAGTTTTCCTCGGACCCTTCTTTTAACAAGGGAGCTAACTGGTCCAAAACATGTGTAAACTCAGTAATGAAAAAATGCAATGCAGAATCCACATCAGGGATAGAATATAAAAAGACCAATCTATTTTACCCAACTCTGTACAAAAGAATGTACATCAAATTTAGAAAAGATCTCAAATCCTTATAATTGGCTTAGACTTCATCAGTCCACCATGCTTCCAAATACAGAAGACTGGATGATGATCACTTAACGAATCAGAGGTCAAACCACATTTTATCATATTAATAGGTCTATTTGTTAATATCCAGTCCAGCAATGTGTGATTTCCTGTTCTATTATTGTGTCGAGTGGGCAAAGTAATAATTTGTTGTAAACCAGACTGAGACAAGAGCGTATTTAACTTTGTTATATCTGAACCCATCCAATTTAAATTAAAACTCAGTAGTATTAACTCTGTAGAAACCCCAGTATTCAAAGCATTTACAAGTTCTTGTAAGCCTGATTTGCTACCATTAGGTGGAAGATATACACAACAAATAGTTAATTTTTGACAAATCCCAACAATAACTGAATAGTAATATGTTCACAATATTCCAAATTACTGTTAAATATAGTGGTCTCATTTACCATTAAATATTCCTTAACATAAAACAAAACCCCACCCCTCTACCAGTGACACGATCCTTTCTAAAAGTTTATAAGCAGGTATACAAAGTTCAGTTTCAAGAACAGGTAAGGTTAACCAGGTTTCAGTCAGTGCCAGAACATCCGGATTATATAAACTAATCCATGACTCCACCTCATGAAATTTAGGTGTTAAGCTTAATACATTAAAATGCATAATTTTGAGGCCATATGAATGCTGCATAAAAATCACTATCTGCCATATCGTTTGCTAAGGACCAGGGTTGCTTTCAACATTGCCAGATCGAATTAGCAAGAGAAAGCAATGTAACCAGGTTCTTATGCAAACAGGCAGAACACATTTCTGTCTTATATTTCCTAACACTGTAACCCAAGTTATAACACATGTATTTAACCTTACACCAAATAAAATGACTATAATTAGGAATAAACAGTTGAGTCTGGAACTCCAGAATCTGATTATTTTCATATGCTCTAAAGTCATTATTAACACATAGAACAAAATAGCCCATCAGTACACAAAACACAAAGTGTATAGGCTACACAACAATATCCTCTGTTAATCATAACTAATCTATAGGTACAAACCCAAAAGAAATGATTAACTCTAAGCAAGATATTACAAACTCTAGTAGCCAGTCCGTCCCGGTCTGACTCCGGTCAGACTCCTCTCTTCACTTTGCCGTCCCACTTAGCTGCTGCTGCTTTGACGCTGCCGCTGTGTTAGAAGGCAGCCTTTATATTGAATGCCCTCCACTTCCCAGAGCTGCCACCATCTGGAAAATGTGAGACCAGAACAGAATTCAATGAAGGTCTTAAAATGGCTATGTTGAAAATTTGGTGAAAAATTCCAAAAATGACTGTTTTTGAGCGCATTGTTACAGTTCATATGCACGTCAGAAGGTCGCAATTTTCAATATTTACCCAGATTTCCAACATTGCCATTTTGCCACACCTCTTATGAGTAGTACAGCTGTCATTTTTCACATGTCACCTAAAACGAAGTCCCGCCATGTAGCACACTAATGGCGCAATGGGTGTGCGAAATCAATGTACGGGACAAATTAAGAAAATTCACAATGACACTGTTCATGAGCAGAGGTCTAAAAATGGCTATGTTGAAAATTTGGTGAAAAATTCTAAAATGACTGTGTTACGAAAGCGTTGCACAGTTCCTATGCATGCTCGTAAGTTTGCAAATTAATATTGTCACCCAGATTTTCAACATTGCCATTTTATTACACTTCCTTATGAACAGTACAGGTACAATTTTTCATATGTTGTCAAAATGTGTTTCCACATAGCGCACAATGGTGCTGTTGGTGTGCGAAAGCAATGTTTAGGACAGATTAAGAAAATCACAGTTACACTGTTCATGAGCAGAGGTCTTAAAATGGCTATGTTGAAAATTTGGTGACAAAAGTCCATAAAATGACTGTGTTACAAGTGAGCATTGCCCAGTTTCCACGCACCTTGCTAGTTCATGACTTTGTAATATTTTCAGTCCGATTTTCACCAGTGCCATTTTTCCACACTTCCTTATGAACAGTACAGCTGTCATTTTGCACACATGGCTGAAGTGTGTTTCCACACTTTCAGTGCAGAGATGCGTGGTCGCTGTGGGAAATCATTGTTCGGCACAGATAAAGAAAATCACAGTGACACTTTTCATGATCGGAGGCACCAAAATGCCTGAGTTAACAATCTGCTGTAAAAATCCCCAACCTAATTATATTACGGTGTGCTGCTAACAGTTTCTACCGTGACGCTCGTCACTTCACCATTTTTTAAATATTTTACTACAGATTTGCAACATTGCCATTTTTTACACCTCCCATGAACAGTACAGCTGTCATTTTCACATCCTGTTTGGGGTGTTTTGAACCTGTGGTGCTAAATGCCATAGTCACTGTGCATAAGCAGCTTTCAGCTAACAAACTGATATTCCCCTGTTCATGAGGTGGGGTCACAAAAAAACATGTTGAAAATTTGGGTGAAAATACCAACAAATGCCTGAGGTATTAGGGTTTCCAACCATAACGCCCAACCCTGTAGGGAATGACAGGCATCAGGGTGTGACTTGGGATTCTTGCCTGTGATGCTTATACCATTCCACACCCCTGCAGTCAGTGAGAGGCATCAAGGTATGCCTTGGACTCTTCGGCCCCAAACTTCACCTCATTCTCTATATTGCACCATCTCATCATATTTCCTAATGAAATGGGATGACATGAGACTAAAGACCCCAAGGAACACTGTGACACTTGTCAGTGTCTGCAGGGTGGGGTGTGTTGAAATGGCGTGGCTGCTATGCCTGACAACCAAACGACACCCCAATGCATGTCACTCTCTGCAGGTGGTGGAGGTTGGCTTCAGTTCAATACTTCACTGCTATTCTTTTTTTTTGGAAATTCAAATTTTATTGTGACAAACTCATGTCAAATACACAGCACATAAGAAGAAACAAAACATTTTGTTCTTTCATAACAATTGACAAAAATTAAATCAAGTCACCAATTTTCTTCCCCATCCCTCAACAATAACCAAACCGTCCCCCAACCTAACCCCCCTCAATACAACATGCCATCAAGGAAGATCTGCTCACCCACCATCATCCCTAATCCTACTTTACTCAATCTGGCTACACCTGGGGAAGGTATAGCGCCTGAAAACGACTCAAATCTTTTCATATATATGAAGCCGATTATCCCTTCCCACTCCTAATTTTTCCATGTTTAAGTTAAACAACATCTCCTGCAGCCATTCCACATACGTAATTGGGAGTCAGTCATCCAATATCGTAAAACTACCTTTTTAGCGAACCTGAAATCAGGGCCATGTAAAATCTACGCCCAAACATAATACCAGAATAATCCTATCAAACAAATATCAGGAGTAAAATACTGGTCGATACCCAACAGTGGGTCTGCCCTCTGCTTAATCTGCATCCACAACTGCTTTATCGTGGCACCCCAAAATGTGATACAAGTCTCCAACTGCCTGACGGCACTGAAACAATTTTGGTCCGTCTACTACCCACCTTGAGTAACTTGGAAGGGTCCAGAATAGATTATTCAAAAATGAAACTGCATCACCCTCAGCCTATCCTGTCTAACATACTATACATGTGCCTCCAGACAACCTCCCAGTCCCGCTCTTGCTCCCCAAACAATTAGTCCAATATCTAGGCTTGTGATCAATGTCCACAAGAACTTGATCGAAGTTTCTTATATACTCTAGAGACTGCATGGGCTCCCACACAACTTGCGCTAATGACTCAAACCACCTCCGCCTACGCCTTCCGAAGATTGATCACCACCTGCTAATAAATGAGTAACTTGATATAATTTAAGACCTGCTTAACATCTATATTGTACTTTGCCAGGATATCCCTTATTGGGAGTACACGACTATCTCCCATTAGATCCTCCATTCAATCCTTCCAGCTGGGAATCCATCTACCCAAAATCATTTTCCCAATCCTCAAATTCGAATTTTGGCATACCGTTGATGCTTGTCCCTATCCGAACATAACCCAGCTTACCACAATCTGCCTATGAATACGCAAAATTTTACTATTGGATTAGCAACCAGCCTAGGGGCAATCTCTTGGGAATGGAATAGAGCAATGCGGTCGGATCCATTCCTGCCTCCTGATCGCTTCTATCTCTAATCTAACCCACGAGGAACATAGGGCAAAGACTCAAGCTTGGTGGACGGGAACCAACCATCTCAAATATTTGCACAGATTACTTGCCCAATAATATAATCCAAGTGTGGAAGTCTCAGACCCGCTTTCCCTGGGGCCGCTAACTTACTATAAGCCTCCACGGGCCTTTCCTCTCCAGATAAAGTCCGAGATTAATAAATGCAACTCTCTAAACCATTTTAGGGTAACAAAACATTCAGCATATTGAGTGGATAAAAATCCTAGGCAGAATATTCATTTTAACTATGCTAATCCGACCCCAGAGAGATAGCGGCAATCCATTCCACCTTTGCAAATCCTGTTTAATAATATTCCTAATGCGTGTCAGATTAAGATTGACTAATTTCTGATCAGTTCTGGCCAAATAAATACCCAAGTACTTCAACATATGGGAGTCCATTGCATGCCCATTTCCAACACCTCCGATCCATGCATTCTCATATTCAACAGAAAAATTTGGGTTTTCTCCACATTAATCCTGTAATTGGACAGTCTACTATATTCTCCAATGATTTCCAGCACTGCTCTAATTGAGCCACTTGGCTGAGCAACATGCAACAAGATGTCATCTGCATATGCTGAAACTTTGAGCTCTTGTGACCCAACTCTAATACCCATAACCCTAGAGTCTAATCTCACTTTGGTGAGGAGAGGCTCCAAATATAAATTGAATAAAAGAGGCGACAGGGACAACCCTGCCTGGTGCCAGAATTAAGAAGAAAACTTGCAGAAAATACTCCATTACAATATATTTTAGCTTTGGGGTCCCTATATAAAGCAAACACATATTTAATAAACTGGGCCGGAAACCAAATTTCTCCATAGTAATAGATAAAAACTTCCAATCCACTCTGTCAAATGCCTTCTCCGTGTCCACCGACATCAAAACACATGGGGATTTACAGTCCTTGGAGACAAGAAGACATCAGACAATTACGAGGTGGTCCGACGCCAACCTGCCCTTCATAAACCCAACCTGATCATGATGAACTAACCTGGGCATGACCTTGGACAACCTAGAAGCTAGGATCTTCGCCAAAATCTTAATTAGTAGTTAATCAGGGAAATAGGTCTATAACTTGTAACTTTATCTAACTCTTTCCTTCTTTCGAATAAGCACTATCAAGGCCTCAAATAAATAACCATCTACTGTGTCCAGGGTCAAAATACTCTGAAATAATCTTTTAAACCGGACATAACAAGGTGTAAAACATTTATAAAATTAGTGTGAACCCATCCGGCCGGAGCCTTGTCATTGGAAAGCGTTGAATTGCCTCCAAAATCTCCACTTCAGAGATGGGAAATAAAAGCTCTCTCCTCTGACCTTCTGATACCTGGGGAGATTACAAGTAGATAAGAAGTCCTCCACTTCTTGCTTACTAGGCCTAAGGGTCATTGAGCTGTATAAAGCCTTATAGTAATCTTCAAACTCCCTAACAATTTCCATGGGCGATGTCTTAACCGTCCATCAACACTAGAGCGTGATACTCTGGACTATTCTGGATGCCTCCACCGCCTTAACCTCATAGCTAAGAACCTACCTGATTTCTCTCCCTGGCTCAGATACAGGGCCTTGGTTTTCTGAATCGCATATTCTGCCCTCTCTCCTAGAATCCTTCATATTCATGACGCAGTTTAATCAGTAGCTCCTAGTCTCCTCTGGCGTATTCTTTGACAGATCCTCTCTATGTCCCTGATTCGTGCCAACAAAGATCTAACCCTTTCTCCCTCTTCTTTCTTACAACCGCCAGCTAATAAACTCCCTCTTAACACACACTTTAGGGTACACCACCATAAATCACCCCTAATGGTTAAATGACTATTCTCCATTTCATATTGTTCAATCCGACGTCCAACATACTCCCTTGTTTCCGTGGAACGTATTTGATTATTCAACTTCCAAATAGTCTGTCTGGGAATATTAGGGGTCAAATTGAGGAGCAACGAACCATGGAATGATCAGAGAAAATCCCAGGAGTAATATTACAATTCACCAGTCCTGACAACAACCCTCTACTCACCAAAAATAATCTATCCTAGATCTAGACTTATGGACCTCTGATAAAATGTATATTCCTGCATGAAGGGTTCAAGACCTCCACGGTCACATAATCCCAAATTGTCAACCAGATCCCTAATAGCTCTCTGAGCTGGAGATAGACCCTTATTTCGCTTACCATCCTTATCCAGGTCTGGAGGAATGGCAAGTTCCAATCCCCCAACAATATCGGAAGATGATGAAACGGACTTAAGGTTTTAGTAAATCCATAAAACCCAGGGTATCTGCGTTGGCCCATAAATACTTCCCAACACTAGTCTTGTTTGGTTTAAAAGCCCTACAACAATTATATAGCGGCCTGCGGATCTACTATTTCCTTCTCACACACAAAAGCCACACTTCTATGAAATAAGAGTGCTACCCTCTACCAGCTGTAAATCCAGCCCCAAATACCTGACCGATAAACTGACATCTAAGTGTGTTCAACTCTTTGTCAAGCAAATGCGTTTCTTGTAAACATATTATCTGTCCCTTTAATAATTGCAAATGCTTTAATATTTTATATCTCTTTATTTTTTGCCTGACTCCTTAATATTCCACGTACAAAACTCAAAAGACTACCCATTCACCAGATAATCCTCATAACACCATCGAGTTACCTTCTGCTACATCAAACACCATTTTGCTACAAACTTTTGGGTGAGCAGATCTTCCCAAACCTATCTCCTCTAACCCTTTCTAGTACCCCCTCCCCTCCTCCTAACCCTTCCAATAATCCCCATAACAATCCAATTACATACATCTATATCTAATATAACCAAAACATCCCACCCAGTCGCCTACCCTCCCAACACCCCACCCCCTCCTCCCAAAACACATTGGTCCATGACATCCATAGCTCCGCTAACTCACCCTTCCCTCCAGCCTCCCCCGACATACACTAACTACCTAACCCATTCTAACCGAAACCTCCTATAGAGCCTATTTTCACTCCGCCATCCACACAAGGCATAGACCAAATACTTATATTTCAAGACCCATTTCATGATTGAGTCCCCATACCCCAACCCCACCCCAGTACAAACAGTATTTCCCCAAAAGCAGAAGCCCAAATAATTATGCATTAAATAACATCCACAAATCTTATAGTAATTTCACACTGTCTATCAAAGCAAAGAAAGAAAGAAAAAAAAAAAAAGAAGGGGAAGGGGAAAATGAAAAGGTATTCTTATCTGTAAGGGTTTCAACCCATATAGTCCATGGCTCCATAAAATATGTAGACTCCACATAGGACACTGATGATATCCACTTCCAATAACGAGTTCCAATCAAGTAACACCAAGTCCCAAAAATAATATCCTGGACCAGACCCCAGCTTTTACTCCTTCAGTCCATCTCAGAAGTCAGCCACGGAGGCATGAATCACCCCAGTCCCAGATGAACACTCCAGCTCCTCCTTCCAGCGAAATGCATCCCCTGAACAGCGGCCACCCAGATGAAACCGAAGAAATTCCAGTATCAAAGGGAGAAAAAGATGCCCTCGCCCTCTCAAGAAGGCTACCACGGATAACCAAAGCGGTCTGCAGCAAGAGTCTGGTGCGTCCCTGAGTGTTACCAAGTCCAGTCCCAGCTCGCTACACACTGCTGTACATGGGCCCCCTCCTCGCTAGGGTGATGCTTCTCACTGTTCACCAAAGTCCATCTGTACCCAGCCAGAATACCTTTCCGGGTTCAAAACCCATAACTCCAAATCGCGGGTAAAACTTGCGCCCATTTAAAACAACTTCCCATATACAGCAACCGCTTCACTTCATCGCCAGGCAGAAATAGAGAAAACCAGAACAGGATCGGTGATCCTTATCAACCGGGAGGTCGCGATCCCTTTACAAGAAACGGAGAACAGGAACCGACTCCAGACAGACTCTCACCCTTTAAAGTCCCAGGGGCTATCTAAAAGTTCGGGAGGGCTGTAGCCAAACCCTTTCTCGCTGCAGGTGCATCTTCAAAAGTAGACCACTGACCAGCCATCAGCACTTGCAACTCGCGGGTAAAGGACTTTAAACCTGATACCTGCCGGAATCAACTCGATACGATCGGATGGTATTCCGCTCTCCTTTGTCTCACTGCCACTGGTAGATCCTGAGTAATCCTAATGGGACCCTTCCACTTCAGCTCTCTGAGCTCTTTAACCTTCATCATCACAAATTGACGTTCCTGGTAGTTTAGGAGCGAACTATAAAAGTGCGCGGGGCACCGATGCTGGAGCCGCACATAGCGCCCGATGAGCCACTCGATGATGAACTTGTCACGAAAGGCGTCAGGCCTACCAGCTCTTTAAAGAAACTCTGGGCAAAAGGATCGGGTCGGTTCCTCTTCACGCTCTGGAGACCGATAATTACTAAATTATTCCTCCGACTCCGTCCTCTAAATCTTCGATCTTCTTCCATCTTAATTATCTTCTGTCTCAGATTGACTATCTCCGCTCCTGCTTCATAAATCTTTTCTCCAACGAGGAGACTTTCACTCCGTGTCCCCTGTGCCGAGATAAGTCTTCCAAGGCCAAGGTAACCGCTTTAGCTCTTCAGTAACTGTGCATAACTCCGCACGGGAAGGGCTTAAATTCAGCCAGGAATTGTGCCAGGGTCAAGGGCTCGTTTTCTTGAACGGGCCTTCATTTTCAGGGCCTTCACCCTCCGCAGTCACTCTCTTGCCGCTGGGCCTTCGCGTGAAACTGGGTGTGTGTCGAGGTGTGTTCCTTCTCATTTCTATCCATGTACACCCAAATCGCTACCAGAATTGTCCAAATAGCCTTATAAGACCTGCCGGAGTCGAATAAACTCACTAGCTCCTCAAAATTGAAAAATTCAGATTTTATGTCGGCAGGAGGCTGGAGCTGAAGGATCAGGCTGCACTCACAGAGCTAGCATCACGTGACTCCTCTTCACTGCCATTCCTGTTACGCAGCTCTGCAATTTCTATACTACCACTGCCAATGCCAGCAAGCAACCATTTGGCATTGACAAATGCTTGTTTGTAACATCAAGGGACAGTTGATTTAGTGGAACCAGTGCTGGACATTGTAAAAGTCATGATGCAGTGTGAAAGACAGAGAAAAGGATACCAAGAGGAAACTCTGGAGGACATCTGAGGTCATGGTAAGGGTTAGAGACAGTACATCACCTCCATGGACTGACAGCTGTCAAACAGCAGAACCAGCTGACTGATACAGGGATTCAGAAAGACCTGCCCCTATCGGTTTGTTGTGTGAGAGGATGGGAGAAAGTGTCAAATGCTTTGCAAAGTGGAAAAAGACAACTGTAGTGAACAGCCAGCAGCCCATCTCCATCAGGATGGAATCAGTGATCCATGAGGATGAGACAGGGTAATGGTTTTCTGGAGCCAGACTGGGAGGGCTAGAGGAAGGAGAACCTGAGAAGGAAGGTGAGCTGAGAAAGGACAAGGCTCTCCCACACACTTGCAAGATTAAGGGGAGAAAAATGGGGCAGTAGTTACAGTACTTGGGGAGGACGGGTCGACTCTTTGTTGTGGAGGATCAGGACTTAAGGATTTTGCTTGGAGCAAGGCAAGACTAAGAAGAGAAAGGAAGAGGAGGCAATGGCATGAGCTGAGGTGGAGGAGTTTGGGTGAAGCCCTTCTGGGCTGCAACCTATTAAGGGATTAAGGGAGAATGGGACAGAGAATGTAGCAGCCAGAGGATGTAGAAGAAAGATATGGAAAAAGTGAAGTGGGAGACTGGCGATGGAGATGATAGTGAACAACTGGATGAATGTGAGGGGTTGGGACTAGAGGACAAGGAGAGTGAGGAGAATGGATCAAGAATGGAGAGGGAGAAGACCGTGCAGGATGTATGGTAGAATTAAGTGCCATTAACAACAAGTCGGAGATAGGTGATCTCTTGGATTTGATGACTGGAGTAGTAGACTGTGTTGGGGATCAACAACAGAGTGATGTCCTGCCAGAATATTGAGGGGGGTCGTAGGTTATTCTGGAGGTTTATGGCAAAAACATTCAATTTAACTTCCTGTTCATTGTCATTCTGTGTTTCTATGTTCTAAGCTTCAATGTTTGATGGCCTTGGTACAGGCATTGTGGAGTTGTTTTCCATAGTATATACTGGTGGAGCCAGAGGCTTTATGGTGACACCATGCTTAGTCACCAGCTTCCAAAGATGTAATTAGGTCTATGGATATCCAGGAAAGAGGAGAGTCACACACACATCACCTCTTGATTGTCATGTTTGTCTCAGGTGGCAGAAAATGTGCATAAAAAAGAAGAGGGCTGCATTTGTTTCAGTGAAAATAGAGATAGGGGACCAGTCATCAACTCTAAGGTTATTAAGTAGGGCAAGCAATGCTGAATGAGTTACCTGAACAACCTACACCAGATGTACTTTAGGGGGATTTGGGGCAGTGGAGTTTCAGATGCAGTAGACCATACAGTTGTTACAGATGGTCTCCAGGAGGATGTGAGATTCAACAATGTTCTGTAAATGTATGCCAGGACCCAAGCTATGAAAGAGTGGTTGTGAGTGTGGGTTCAGGAAGGTGGGTTCTGTGATGAGTTGAGTGAGGTTACAGGATTTTAATGTTGTGAGTTTTGTTGAGAGGACTGACAATTAGTGCAAATGACTTTGGGCTTACCAGACTAGCAGGAGGAGAGAGAAATAGATCACTGTGTGAGTCAGGAAGGCACACAGTTTGTGGAAAGTGCCAGCAATTAATGCTGAGAGGAGGATAGAGAAAGAGCTTACACAAAAGGAGTTGGTGTGAGGAGGGAAAGGCAGGCCAAGGTAACACAGGAAAGGTTGAGACAAGGGACATTTATTAATTGAATTTTATTGACCCAGTAAGCCCATCTTAGAAGTCCCTTTTCAGGGACAACCGAGGAGAGGGGGATACAGATGGTAAGCAACTGAAATTGAACCAGATTAAGCTGTTGGTGGTATTTTAGTGAATGGGAGAAATTTGGCCAGGACACTGGGAAATTCCCCTACCTTTTTGGTAGGGGAGCTGCTGTCCTAGTGAATGGATGGCAGTCTGGTCTGGATGGAGGTCGAGGAGGTCGGCTTTTGAGCAGCTGGTGGTTTTATCTCTGACCTCGCTGTGGATATTCGTGAGGATATTGAGATGGCTACAGAGTTCAGTGATGGTTGTTTGGCGGTCCCAATAGATGTGCCTCATAGGACTGAGGTAGAGGAGACAGCATTTCATCATCTTGGCAAGTGCAGCCTCTGGTTTCTGTGGCAAACCTGGGGACGATTCTGCCAGTGAAACTGTTTATCTGCAAGACAGGGATTCCTGTCAGTCTGACAGTACTAGAATTCTTTCTATGAGTCAAAGCAGCTGACAGAAGCGGGTACTGCCTCAGTAACTCATGATGCGTGGAGAGGAATGCTGGTGGAATGCGAAGCCGATTTCTGTGTCAGGACAGGATGCTTCCTTTATGGGAGCTGACTGGTCAAAGGATGCAGCTCCTTTGAAAGCTGGATGGATTATGCAAGAAGATGGTAGCTGGATTTGATTCCAACGGATTGACTTTTCAGGTACCTCACACAATATTTCTCAGCCTCGCTGCGCAGGCCATCAGGGTGTTTCTGCAACTCCAGGTACAGAGATGCCTCCAGTTGATATTACTGGGTTTCTGGGGATGAGGGGTTGGATGTGGAGGGAGAAACTAGATAATGTGCCTGGACCCTCAGGGTTACTTTCCTCTGACACTTCTCCCAGGGCCTCTTCCCAAGTGGAGGAAAACGTAGAACTGGGCCTTTTTCTCTGATTTTTGAGAATAATAAAGTTGAGCAACCCCTCTTCTGAATGCTGTTTGTTTGCGATACTGAGGTGGTCTGCAGGAGCATCCGGACTGGACTTATGGGGCTAGGACTTTATTGAAGTATTCAATGCACTTTCGTGCAGAAGATATCTTTGCGCTTATCGATCTCAGGGTGAAGACTATTTTGACATTAGTTTTAAAACATTTATGGGCTTGGATGCCTTTTGGAGGAAATATGAATCTCTTAAAATGACTGTTTATGGACACCATTTTGAGCAATTCTTTGACTAAACCTCTCTTTAAAACTGTAAATGTTATGTTCAGAAATGAGGGTGTTAATGTGGGGATATTCTTTTGGTTGGGAAAATGTGATGTTTTGGGCCCTCCTGAGGCCATAATGGATTCAGAAGTTATTTGGACTGGGAATTGGAAGTTCAAGGTGAAATTACAGATGGTTGAAAATTAGGTTCATCATATGCCTAACAGTTTTTCTAGGGAAGGACAGACGGGTGTGTTTTTATCCTGGTTAGCAGAAGGCCTGTTATAAGTGTGGGAGTGGTAGGCACCTTAGTAGTATCTGTGATAGGGTATGATGTGCTTTGTGAAGGACTATGACCATGACAGTGCTGTTTGCAGGAATACATTTTGTTGTAATTTATATGATGAACAGGGCCATGCGTGCCATCAATGCCCCTGGGCAGGTCAGAATAGGTCTGGTGATCCAGATAAGGATACTCTTATTAGTCAGGCCAAGATAGATGTAGGCCACATAGGCCTAATTCCTCAACTGAGGAGGAATCCCGGATAGGGCAGCCAATCAGTCTGATGCACCAGCTCCTGATCATGATCAAAATGACCAGGACCCCTCTCAGGGTAAAGATAGTTCTCCTTCTAAAATACCTGAGGAGACCTTTTCTTCCCAGTCCTCTAAGGTAGATAAACGTCTGCAACCTATGATCCCCAGGGGCTGAATTTCAGCTCCTCCAAGGGTGACTAGGTCTGGGAGTAAGTTGGCCCAACCTGTGCAGATCCCTCCAAAACACCTTTAGTTACTTCAAGATGGGGATGTTGGGTCCGAATCCATGTCTCATCCAGGTCTGAGGTAGTTTCAGAAATGGAGTATGAGGATGAGACTGCTTTAATTGGTAGGGGTGCTAAGAAGAAAGTGGGAAGAAAGAGAAAAAGATAAGGAGTAGCTTTACAAATTTGATGTATAGCCTCTCTATGCTTAGCATCTCTAATGTTCGAGTATAAAGAACACCAAAATGAGAGGAGCAGTTTTATCTTTTGTAAGGATATTACAGCTGATGTTGTATTTTTGCAAGAAACCAGGTTGCATTCCTTACAAGATGTTTCTCACACTCAGAAATTGTGGCCCTGGGGAGTTTCTTTTTGGACATTTTGGGAGGATGCTGCAGATGATATGGGGATCCTATTCAGTGTATCTCATATTGGGGTACAGAAAATTGTGGATACTGCATCTGGGTGGGTCTTTTAGTAGATTGCCATTGGCATAGTTTTTCTTTGTGGTTGATTAATACCTATGCTCCACAAAGTAAAGCGGCTAGGTAGATTTGTTTACCAAAATTAAACCTTTTCTCTTTACTGAGAAACATGTGATTTGGGGGATATGAATTGTGGTTTAGACTTAAGGATTAGAGATAATGTTGAAAAAAGTGTAATGTGATTCGCATGCCCTTCAGGACACTTTATTACTTGCAGGCCTAAAGGATACATGCAGATCTTACATCAGGATAAAGGGCTATGTATTATAGAGGTGCTTTTATCTACTGTATAGATTTTGTTTTTGTGTCTCAGTTTTTGTATCTTCAGAAATTTCAGCTTTCTTTTTCTGAATTTACTGATCATGTTTTGTTGTTGTGTGACATCTCTTTCAAAAATATTCCTCTTAAATTTCCTATAGTTAGGAGGAGATGGAAGTTGAATACCTGTTTACTACAACAACAGGAGATAAAGCAAAAATTGGCTCAGTTATTATTTGGTAGAAAATCAGTGGCTGAAGTGTATGAGGATTGGATGCATTGGTGGGTTGATACAAAAGCAGAATTTAAAAGATTTTATTGATTTTGAAAAGTTTACTGGCAATAGAAATGACTTAAAATATTTGAATTTGAGAAACCAGTTTTATAAACTAATGTCTTTACAAATGTTTCTGATTGCTGGATTAAATCTCAGTTGGATGAGATTAAATCCAAAATGTTTTCTTATCATTGCAATAGGGCAACCACTCTGAATGTGGATTTTAGATATGATACGGGTAAACAGCCTTACTCAGATCCTTATGCTGCTTGCAAGGATACAGTGTTTCCTAAGGTTATGACAGGATTGTGTGATAGTGGAGGTAATTTGAAAACTTCTGATGTGAAGTTTTGGATATTATTCATTCCCATTTATTTCAATTTTAGGTTCAAAACAAGTTTCTTTAAAGCCATGGGTGCGTGATGTACCTTTTGATCCCCAATTAGATCCTGCCTTAGTAGTTGAGTTGGAAAGGCCTATATCTGAATTGGAGGTCAAGGAAGTCATTGCCCAATTAAACCAGGGGTCTCTCCAGGAGTGGATGGTCTGACACATGAATTTTATAAACAATATTTGGAGGATTTGAGTGTCATATTACCGCATGTCTTTAATACTTTAGCTGAGACTGAGGAGGGGTTCATAGGGACTTTGTCTCAGCATTAGTACAGTAGTTTTCATTTATTAAACATAGGATAAGTGTGACCTGTGCAATTGGAGATCTATAAACCTTCTCAACACAGATTATATATTTTTTCTTCAATCCTATGTTGTAGGTTGCAAAGGGTGGCATCTGTGTTGGTTCATCCTGCACAAACATGTTCTGTCCCACATAGGAATATTAGGCAAAATTTGCTGTTGTTGAGAGCTCTGACTGAGTTTGCAAACAGAATAAACTGTCTGTTTTTTTATTGGCTTTGGATCAGCAAAAGCCTTTGATACTGTTTCACATGATTTTCTGTTTACTGTTTTGGAGCACTATGGGCAACCTAGCCGGATGTTTGAGTGGATTAAGTCCTTGTATAGGAATGCCTTCTTTTCTCCTATAGTTAATGGAATGGTGGGGACTTGTATTAATTTGAAAAGAAGGGTTCGTCAGGGTTGCCCATTGAGCCCTTTACTCTTTACTTTTGTGTTGGACCCTCTGATAAGATGGATTTTATATGTGATGATTCAGTTCATGGGATTTCTCCGGTCTTTGATATTCCTCCTCAAAAGTTTCTGCCTATGCAGATGATGTCAAATCAAAGGTTCGAGACTCTGTCTCGGTGTCAGAGCATTGCAAATTTTTAAGGAGTTTTCAGGATTTTCGGGGTTGGTCTTAATTATGACAAATGTTTAGGTTTACAGCTGGGGCTCCGTTACAATGCTTGGATCCATGAAAATAGTACATTCTCAGATTAAGGTTCTGGAGGTTTATTTTGGGAGTAGTGATGTTGCCTATATGAATTAGGAAGACAAATTGTTGATAGGGGAAAGGAAGGTACAGATGTGGAAATCCTGGACCCTTTCCAAACAGAAAAGGGTTTTAATTATAAAGAAATTTCTTCTCCCTATATTTTTATATATCAGTTATGTTTTTCCATTACCACTGAAACTTGAAACTCGGTTACTGAGTTGTTTTTTTCAGATGATTTGGGGCAATAGATTAAACCCTATTAAGAGGATTTACTTATCTACGTATTAGGGATGAGGGGTTGGCCATGGTGAATCCAGTGGTGTTTTATTATTCTTTTTTAGTTCTATTTTGCATGATGTTCCGGTGATCTAGAGGATGTGTGGGCTGGCTGGATGGATGAGTTGTTTAATTCTTTTTCCAATATTGGGTGGATCAGGGAATTAAATGTGTTAAAGGGTTAGGTATTCCTGAGTTTGCAATTCCTGTCTTTAAAAATTGAAAGTATGGAAATTACAAAAGTGGAGGCATTTTATTGAACAGGAAACAGATGTATCATAGGATAATGGAAATGAATTTTACAGTTTGAGTTGATTTTCCTAAATGCTGTCCATCTCGGTTGCAGTTTGCTCTTAAACTTTTAAGAGATCCTTGGGTCCCGTGCATATGTGGGCTGTACTGTGGCTTTGTTGTTATGGTAGGTTGGGGATGACAGGAATTAGAAACATAAGGCTGTAGAAGAGAGGGAATGTTTGAGACCAGGGTGTGAGGGTATGTTGGAGTCTTAGGAACATTGTTTTATCAGTTGTGAGTATATTGTACACTTCTGGCATGATTTGGGCAGAAAATGGAACTGGGGTCCTATTACATATGAATCTTTGATTTTGGGATACTATTCAGGATTTTTAGGAGATATCACCCTAGTACATTTAATGTGATATTTGCCTGTATAAAGTTTCATCTTTGGCAAGCCAGGTGTCAACATTATATGCAACATGTTGTTCTGCCAAATTCTGTCATTATTTCACAAATTGAAATAGCAACACGAAAAGTTAAATCTACTGAATTTTTCAAGATGGACAGAAGACATTTTGTTGTATATTGGAAATATGTGGATTGTTTGTTTTGAATATTTTTATTTTCTTTCTGTATTCATTATTATGTTATCAATATGTTTGTTTCTTTGTTTATATATAGGGTGTGAGGGTTTTATGTTTTGGGTTGTACAATGTGGTTTTTGAGATGTTATCTATCTGCACTAAAAATTCCTACTGTTTTTGATAAGTCCCATGGGATCTTTAGCATCCACCTGAACTACCACCAATCCAGGCAGATGGGACCTCGGCTTAACATCTCATCCAAAAGATGGCACCTCAGAAGTGCGGCACCCCTCATGCTACACTACAGTGTCAGCACTGGGATATTAACCCAAATGCCAGATGTGGGAACTGAACCCACAGCCCTCTGATCTCCCGGCCTCAGAGGCAAGTGTGCTACCTACTGAGCCACTGACACTTTGATGATGGTGATGACATAATGTTGTCCTGTGTAGAAAATGTAACCTTGCATAGTCATGGATTAAGTGTATAGGAAAGTGTCTTATACACTAAATAAAAATAAACTTTAGAAAAAAGGAAATAATTAACATTTGGAGTAGACTGCATTTTTGAATATTCCATGAAGGACCCCAAACCATGTCAGCTTTGCTACCCTGGCAAAAGGGTAGTGTACATAAGTAGATAAGGGAGACAAGGAACAAGAGGAGGTGAGGGAAGCTCTAGAGGAGACAGAGGAGTGCTGGAAACCACATCCATGAGAGAAAGAGGCTTGGTAGTGGGAAGCAAGAGAGAAGCAGGGAGAAGCACAAGAGGAGGAGGGGCAGGTTGAAAAGTATGAGATGGAGCAGGGGAAGAAGTATGAGAGGATGAGGGGAATGAGGAAGCACACGCCTGAGAGCAGGATAAAGAATGAAGCATGTGAAGACAGCAGACTAGCAGTGGACGATTGTTTCTGAACATTAGCAAAGCCTTTATTCAGTCTCACCTGATGGTTATGAAACTGGAGGAACTAGGGTTGGAAACAAGGTTACATAATTAGGTCAGGAACTGGCTGAGTGGTAGAACACAGAGAGAAGTATTAAATGGGAAATTTGGAGGTTAAATGGTTTTTAAGCGGTTACTCTTAGTGATAGAAAGCGGATAAGCTAGATGGATTCAATGTCTCTTCTTGTCTGATTATTCCTATGTCCCTATGTAAGGACATCACCAATGAGATTCTGCTAGGGTCAAGTCTCAGGTCCAGTATTTTAACATCTTTATTTGCGACATTGGTGAAGAGATCCAAGGGAAGAAGTGTCAATTTGCAGATGACACAGAAATCTGCAACAGAGTGGACAGTGTTGAGAGGGTTAGAACACTGAGGGAAAATCTAAAGAGACTGGAGAAATGGTCACAGGTCTGGCAACTAAAATTCAATGCAAAAAAACAAACCTACTCATTTATGAACATGAGTCAAGCATCCAAAAGCAGAATACAGAATGAGAGCTGTAGAATTAGATAAAGTGACAGACAAGAGGGATCTTGGGGTCTTGATAGCAGACAACTTAGAGCAGTCAACAGAGTGCAACAGAGCAGTGGGAAGGCAAATAGGGTACTGGGGTGTGTAAGCAGGGATCAGCTGTCAAAGGAAGGAGGTGATCCTGCCTTGTACAGATCTCTGGTGTGGTCACTTTTGAGTAGTGTGCTGTTCTGGAGTTGGCAGTCAAAAAGGGTGATTATGAACTGAGGATCATAAATAGAGGAATCTGATTGGCCAAGAGCTTTTGTAGCCGTGATGATATCGGGCTACATCATCACGGCTTCAAAAAGTTCTGGCGCCACCAGCCTCTTTGCTCTCTACTGTCTGAGAACTATTTTCTCAAAATGTACTCCTACACCACCCAAAAGCTCGTTCATAAAATGTTTTAAAACCTGTTTGTTTTATTTTTTATTTATAAAACTTCAAACTCGGTTCATAATAGCAATAAGTCACTCCAGGGTGTAGTATAGCATTGGATATCATCACTTTTGGGTGGTTAGATGCACTCAGCCTCAGACCTCATGCCCAACCACCCGAGGCATGATGATATCCCATGATAGACCACACCCTGTCATGCCTTATTGGTTAAATATAGCACTGAGACAGTGTAGATGTGGGCAACAAAATGACTTAGGAGCAGTAAGAGGAGTCTTAAGTGAGAGGCTTAAGGACCTCAGCATCTATACTACATGCTGTAGAGAAACAGGATCATAATGTCACAGCAAAACAGTGCATGGAACAATGCCACAGTAACAATCTCGTGTCAGAAGCAGAGTCAGTGAAAACACTGACCAAAACTAACACAGCACACACTATACATTACAAAGGCACACATCAAGATTTTTTCATTTTTTGATGGGGTCTCAGACCCCACACTCCCCACACCCCCTGGAATTAAGATAACTAACTCTGAGGGATGTGGACCTGGGGAAAAGGGAACTTTGAGGGGAATCTTAGTGTTTAGCAAAGTGAAAAACAAAAGAAAATCTACCAGGGACGGGAATCAAATCTCGATCCCTAGGTCCACACTACTTCAGGTGCTTGTTCCTAGCCACTCCACCACAGGAGTGACTTGAACAGGCTTAGAACCTGTGGCTTCTTCACCCTTTCCTTCAGTCCATATTCAGCGACAGGGGTAGTGATGATGCCCTACCACTATTATACCCCTGTCACTGTACTTCATTCCTCACTTTACACCTCTTAATTATTCCTGCACTGTTTGGCAGCACTATATTCAGCCGGTACCCTGTAGAGCAGGAGGAACAAGGGGACATGATTTCATCTTTCAAATTTTTTCATGGGATACACAAGGTAGACACCAGAAAACTGTTCACAATAAGCTGAAAATTAAAATGCAGTAAAGAGGAACTCAAATAAGCTGGCTGCAGGAGAATCAGGAAGTACATCAGAAAGTATTTATTTACAGAGACTGTGGTGGCTCGTGGAACAGTCTGCCAGAGAAGGCTGGTCTGGGACATACAGTGGTAATCTCGTAAAGTTGACCGGTACCACACATGCACGCCATTGTGCAGTAACGCCTATATATGTTATTCAATGGGTACTGCACTTGCACACCGCTCAGTATACTGCTCTACTGGTCAACTTTGTGCGACTACCACGGTATGAGTGGAGGGATTCAAGCAATGGTGGAACAGCCATATGGGGCTGGTGAGGATAACACCTTAGGATAACATGGGGGAGGGTGGTTGAGTTACCACCAGGACAATCTTATCATGCCACAGAGAGGGCCGAGCAGACTGGATGGGCCATTGTGTCTTTTCCTGTCAGTAGTTCTATGTTTCTATGAGCCTGGAAGTGTGATGTCAGTTACATCACAGACTAAAAGTGATGTGGGACAGAGGAGTGAGGCCTTCAGGGAGGAGTGGCAACATTTAAAAAGATGTTAGAAAAACGAAAAGCAAAAAAGAAGTCTCCAGCTAAGGAAATCTAGAGCCACTGCTCCACAACAGCCCTATAACAGTGGATCACCTGCTGCTGCTCCTCCTGAGCAACATAGTTCCACAGTGTTCCAGTAATGATCATCTCACAGTCACCGTTAATTCCTGTAGAGGTAAGCACCAGGCAATTGTTACTAAAATGCAAAGAGATAACCTGCATTGTGGGAGAATGTTATGGATCACACCACAAATCCACTGAAAGTATCTGCAATCAGTGTGGAAGAAAGATCAGTTGGTGGGGTAAGACTACTCAAACTGTGGGAAAAATGTAACACAAACTTCTCTTCAGGCCTTTTCTACACATAGCCCTTTGGGAAGGGGGGAAGTAACTTCAGACTCTCATGTAGAAGGGTATTTGATGGAACATCTCCCTGTGCACTGATCTGTTCCGAGGCTTGGCATTTTCCCTATGCTACCTGTGTCCTTTTGGGAGAACTCTTACCTTCTTCCATGATGTGGCCTCCATCTTCATGTTCTTTGCCTGCCTTTGGCTCAGAGGGTAGACAGGGAAATCTTTGTTGGTCAAGAAATAGCATTAACTTGCAGCACACACCGTGCATACAGTAGTCTGTCCTCGCTGTAAGGCAATATGGGGTAAACCTTGACTCAGTGTGAATGTGAACTGGGCTTATACATGCACATGCAACTCTGCATTTTCTCTAAGCACTACAGCAATGCACCTCATTAACATTTCAAAACACTACAGATGCTTTAGATACCAGGGTTATAAGGTTAACATTATAAGACATTTCAAAACACTGCAGAAACTATAGAGACCAGGGTTATAGGATTAATACTATAAGTGCACTTTACATGTTTAAGCATGCAAGCATTTCATCTTTACTTTGAAGTTATAACAACCTGACATGCAACACGTATAGGATAGTGTGTGGAAAACCATATACAACAAGGCTATTCTACCACCGAAGGATACTGTGATAACTGATGACCTCGAGAGAAAAGCTTGAGAGGTCCCTCAGTCATCACGGTATACACAGAGGGAAGATTAGCTTTATTGTGTGGTTGCCATGCACTGTTCTATATAGTGCATGGTGGATCACGATCACTGCAGCAGAGATGGAAAAACACAGAAGCTCTTACTTTTTTCCCCATGTCCACTGACCACATTTGAAATAAAACTGCCCACTTGGCTGCACACCCTTGCAACTCTCCACCAGCACTGACCAATCGCAAGTCTGATGGGTCACTTGCACTATGATATCCTCACTAACACAGGATGAAAATAGTCATTCTGCATTAGTGAGGATATCACTACTACAGCAGAATGACTTTTAAAAGTGTATGATTTTCTATACAAAATCCCATTCCACCATACACTATATGAACATTATTTTCATTGCACATCACTTGATCCTCACTTATCCAGATGCCACCTGACCCTTTGTTATCCTAGATACTTAAACACTTAACAACTCTAGTTACCCCATTACGACAGCTGGCTTTCACTTACCCTTGCCCAGAAAAATTGATGCTTCCATCAGATATGTACCATTATCAGGAAAATCTGCAGGAACACATTTCAAAACCTTGGCTGGGCTAACATTAACCCTTAGATGCACTTTATTCACGTGGCACATCACCATACTGGCTATACAGCATAAATTCACACAGCTATCATGATGCAAAAATATTCCTCATAACCAGCTATGCTGACAGCTTGATTACACAAGTGTTCTTCTTGATCCTTTTGAAATGTGAGCGTGGCATCTCTCTTAACAGCACGGTCCATTCCTTACTCAGGTCTGAGTCAGACTAAGGCCAACAGGGACTGTTGGGTATTTGAAGTAGAAATGTTATTTTATTCACATAATCCAGGCACTTTGGCAGCATCAAATGATGCATCCAATTGCCAAGCAACCAGTGCTGCTCCAGAAGGAATCCAATCACTACCACCACCACCAGTTAAAGCCAGGACCTGTGGTCTCAGCAACAGCATGTCCACACTGAACTGTCACGTAATCACCCAAGTTCCATACGATGATGACAAAACTCACTTGTCAGAGGATGGTTCTGATGTTCAGTCATTCTCCATGGCGGAAAAAATAGCTCTTGAAGACTCTTGGAAGAAGTCACCACAAATACAAGAGTTCATCATGATTTATGCTTTCTCAGCATACAAATATGAGCAAAGCATTGATTACAGTATGGTGTATGAAGTAATAACATTCCATTTTAAGATATGGAATTCTGAATTGCACCAGTAATTGCTAGTTTAATTTCCAGATTTTGCCAGGATTTTACTGTCAAACATTTAGAATGTGTACAATTATGGAAATTAAAAGAAGGCTAAATATACTACAGATTAAATATATCTAAATGAAAATAGTACAAGAAATAATTTGTACAAAATGCAAGTTCTGAACATTCACTGATCTGGTAAAAGGGAAATGGGAACATTGTTTAACCAGGAGTAGCACACTAAGTGGAAGCTTGTTTCAGATGCGACCTGGGAGCACAAGGAAGTTAATTGACCTGCATAGAATCACACAGTATGCACCTAGGCAGCTGTGGGATCAACACCAGGTCTCCAGATCTGCAGCACAGAGCCTTAACCCACTGCGCTATACTGCCTCCCATCTGGTAAAAAAAATGCCAAATTCGTGAAATAATTTGTTTTAGTGCATAGAAAATCAGAATTCTGAAATGTTACCAGGTTATCTAGTAAACACAGAAATCACTGCCCTTGAATATGAGCAACAACTAATGCTTGCCCCTCCCCAACCTCTTCACTCATCTTCTATTCCTAACCAATCCCTTGTGGGGTGTACATCCCAGAGGGGTGAAGGTGCTCCTATCTCTCAACTAGCTGTGTTGAAGTATTTTTGGTGTATGTATATGATATGTATAAGAGCTTATAAGTATGAGTGTGTGTGTGTGTGTGTGTGTGTGTGTGTGTATATATATATATATATAACACACACACACACATAATGTATTAATGCTATATGTATGTAGGCTGTATCTGGATGACTAGTGCTTCCTGCCCATTAACACAAAATGTTTGGCATCACTTTAAATGTATTCAACTGTATAAAATGGCTTAACTCAATGTATAGTTTATTTGAATCTCATGTTCAAATACACAAAATGTGTCTCCTTTTCCCTCTCCCAGGATGCATCTGGAAATATTGTTGCTCAGTATGCCTTTCCTGGTGAAATTTTCAAAATAAATACAAACTAATAATTATCATATTACCCCTCACAGTATTATATATGCAGTATTATTATATGATACATGGATGAATGAATACTCAACTGTGTCTCATTTAGTAATCACAACACACTGGGCTAATGCTTCATTTAATAGGAGAACAGCACTGCAGGGATTGAAATGTCTGAGAGAGCATCACACAAGGAAAACCTGTCAAAGGAATTCTTAGAGGTGCTTGATAGTTTTTCAATGAAATGCAGTCAGAAGCGCCTGTACTGGCGTGACAGTGGGACAACATTGCTAAGGCAATTAAATTATGTGCGATTCCTAGCGTGGGATATATGGCTCACACGCTGCAACTCATAATCAAGGAAGCCATTATGAAACAAAAGTCAGTGGAAGATTTATTAGCCACTGGCAGTGCAATAGTTGGTCATGTCAAACATTCTGCTGCTGCAACTGAAAAACTTACATTCCTATAGTCGTCGTTACAGGTTCCAGTCCACAGGTTAACACACTATGTACCAACATGCTGGAACAGTTCATACTCTATGCCTGAACGTCTATAAGAACAACTGCAGAGTGCTTACTGCTTATACCTCTGAAAATGACAACAGGACATTAAACATCTTCACGATGGTCTCTGGCAGAGAGTCTCTGTTCACTTCTGAAGCCCTCTGAAAGTGAAACAAAAAGGCTTAGCCTTGATAATGCTTGTGAATCAGACATAATACCAACAGCAACAGTTATGTCACGTAATAGATAACGTCAAAATTCCTGGGCTCCTCACAATGAGAAGATCGCTGCTTACAGCAGCTGATGTTAGATTCTCACAGTATGAGTCTATTAAGGAGGTAGTGGTTGCTAACCTGCTTGATTCTCATTGCAAGATGCACTTCTTTCTGACAGACAGTGGAAAAGCTTTGCAAAACCAGTAGTCAAGCAACTGGTGGAGGAGCATGTGGATGTTCGTCCAGATCCAGATTCTAGAAATCAACATATGGTGCCAGTAAGGATGGAAGCAGAAACTGAAGCTGGTGATGACCACTGGGAGACCTTCACCCAGAACAACTCTATTCCACAGGATTGTATGTATATATATATATATATATATATATATTGGCATTTGAATTCAATTTTGTTTATTTATAAGAAGCAATTAGTTAAAGCATTTTTTATTTTGCAGTTTCAGAGCAAAATAACAGTAGACAGAGGAACACAGAACTGAAAACTACATCTCTGAAGGCATGGTTCCAAAGAAATCAATACAAGACCCTCCTCTGTACTGGCAGCAAATGAGCACAGGTTTCCTACTTTGGCAAAATAGCTAGGAAATTTCTGTCACGCCACCAACCAGTGTCTCAAGTGAACATATCTTTAGTACAGCTGGAGATATCATCACAGATAGATGATTCAGACCCAGATATTCAAAACATAGTGCAGCGTGCCAACGAATATTGCAGCAATAAGCGCAGAGCTGCAATATTCAAGGACCAGTTAGTGAGTGATAACCGCAATAGCATGGGGCTAAATGATAATGTATGCAAGTGGTCAAAGTGAGGGGGTGGGAACCAACATACACGCGTTATGGGATATCTAGGCCATAGTGCCGCACTAGACACATAGTGACATGTAGCTAATTACCACCTATAAAAAAGGCTGGTCTTATCCCAGGGCAAACCACAGAGGGTGAGGGAAACACCAGGAAGTGGAATTGGCAGCAATGCTGACTACAGTGTTGCTGTGATTGATAGCAGCAGTAGTGGTGGAGGAGGAGGAGAGGGAGCATGGCCAACATGGGCCACAACGCAGGCCAAGGAGATGTTATGCTGTACACAGGTGGTATCAGCCCAGGGTCTCCTTTGAGACCCTGCCAGATGAGCACAATCAGTGGCTGGTACAGGATGAACAGGGTATGTTGAGGCACCTATGTGAACTCCAGCATGTGCAGCTGCACCCCAACACCAGACGCAGCCATGCCATGACAGTCGAGAAGAAGGTGACAGCAGTGATGTGCTTTCTAGCCACAGAGGCTCCAACAACCAGCCCCATAGGAGATCGCAGTCTGCCACCTCACACCTCCTGACCCAGTTCCTCGAAGCTTTCCTGCCACATGCCGTGAGTTCATGGCCCCCAGCACGGCAGCAGAGCGCAGAGTAACCATGCAGCACACCTACCAGCGGTACTTGGTGCCATTGACTGCATCCATGTCCCCATCTGTGCACCACCTAGTGATGGTGGTGAGGCATATGTCAACAGGAGGGTACCACTCCATCAGTTGCCAGGTGGTGTGCAACGCGACTGGGCGCATCAGCAGTGTCTATGCACAGTACCCGCAGTGCCCGCAATGCCTTCATCTGGTACCAAGTCCCGGCTAAGCTAGGCCTTTGAGGAGGAGAGGATACCTGTGAACACCTAGTCAGTGAGTAGCAACAAACAAGGCACACACACACACACACACCACAGCAGGGGTGGGATAGGCAGGGAAGGCAAGGTAGGGGCCTGGGACAGCAAAGGGCAGACAACAGAACAACACTAACAGGTGCACATCTCTCAACAGGGGACAGCGCCTATCCCCTCTTGCACCCTGGCTGCTGACACCAATACTCGGCTGGCCACAGTGGCCAATGAGCTGCAAACAATGAGGCACACACTGCCACCAGAAACATCATATAGAGAGGGTGTTTGGCATACACAAGATGCATTCGATGCCTAGACACGCAGGTGGTGCTATACAGTATAGGCCTCAGAAGGTATGCTGTATCTTCCTAGCCTGTTGTATGCTGCACAGCATGGCGATGAACCATTGGATACAGACACCTAAACCTGAGGACCAGGCTGACAGTGACCCAGAGCCTGCGGTCAGGGGGGATAGTGGAGCAACTTGAGAGGAGAGATCCTTGAATGGCCGGCAGGGCCCTGGAGCACAGGGGCTACCATCATCAGGACACTGTCACAGGGCAGATGATGAGTACATGCAGCACAGCAACAGGAAACAGTACAGTGGAAAACAGTTTATTATGTACAGACAACCACAGCAGTACTGACAACCAACACAAGTGCACAACACAGTGATAGTGAATGCACGCGTGACATCAGTGTGATGTGTGGGTTGTGCAGGACACACATGTGATGAGGACACACAGCCATGGCACAGTGATGCGGGTGATGCCTGATGTGTGGCAGCAGTGTGGGGAAGGACACCATGGTTGTGCATGTGTGTGTGTGTGTGACAAGCGTGAATGCATGTGTGTGCCTGCATGTGTGTACAACTCTTAGTGCTCATGTGCATGGCAGCCATGCCTATCTCTGGTGGGCCACCACCACGCGACATGACGACACCAGGTGTGGGAGACAGAGCCAGGGTGCTCTGAGCAGAGGATACAGTGGGGAGGGAATACAATGAGGCTGAGAGTGGATCACCTGATTCCCCGCAGACCAGCAGAGCCAGACAGGGTGGGTGGCCGTCCACACGATGCTGGGTGCCGGCTGATGTGCTCGATGCAGTGGTGCTCATGCCAGTGCCTGTCCTGAAGCTGCATGTGGTCCACCTGTGGGCCTCTGTACCATGGGCACACTGACCCCCTGCACATCCTGCTGCCCTCCATGCACCCCATGCAGCACTGTGGTGAGGTCTACCACTGCAGCCATGAGCCCTGCAAAGCCATGGTCAAGTGTGGCAACCATGCGGCCCATCCTGTCCTCAGCCCACTGTTCTGCCCATGCAAATCCCAGGGACACTGGCTCCCACTTCTGTGACAGCTCATGCCTGAGCTCCCACCGCAGGCCATGCAGGTCCATCTGGGCCTCCTGCTGGGATGTGAGGGCAGCCTGGAGCAGAGGGCGGCCCTTGGCTCCACAACGGCACCCAACTTCAATGGCAGCTGGTGGTTGTGCCTGCAGCTCAACATGGTGGGGTCACTGTGGCAGAAGTGGAATGTCCTGCTGCTGCAGGGCAGCAATGGTGTGCTGTGTCCTGTGGGACCTGCTCTCTGCCCTGTGGAGGGCACCACATGTCCAACGGGCACACACGGCCCCACATAGCCCACCACTGGCTGAACAGGTCCACCCATGCTGGCATGGCCATCCCCCCAGCACCCGTGATGTGGCCTGCACCTGGCCCAACCCCTGTGCCTCCCACCACAGGCCCCTCCACGGGCAGAGTGTAACCTTGTTCCGACACATCCGACCCCATGTCACTGGTGACTGTCAGCAGGATCACCTGGCCACTACTGAGATCCTCTACCTGGGCATCCTCCATGGCTGCACTATAGTCCAGGTCCCCACCACCATTGGAGCCCCCAGCAGATGTACCCCATGTCCAACAGGGTGCCACGCATGGTCCACAACTGGCACCCAATCTAAATATCGATGGCAGGTTCTCCTCCTCACTCGGCCTCCGGGTTCCATGGCAGCCATCCCAGCCTGGTCCTGGCATGCTGCAGGCCCTGCACACACTGCTGTGGAAGAAGACGGGACAGAGTTACTGACCGGTACGTGCACAGTGTGCCACAACCACCACCAGTACATGCACACCCTAGGATACGTGCCACACGCCATGGACATGCACACACACAGAGCACTCTCACAGACATAGACCATGGCCACATGCACACACCCACACCACAGTGCACATGCCCCAGGCTGTCTATTGTGGTGGCAGCCATGCCAGCCAGTGGTAGCATGCAATCCTGCTCCATGTGTACAGTGCGCACGGCAGAGCACCCCGTAGTGCACCCCAGGCAGACGGCACACCAACACCCAGCACAGTGCAGTGACTCCTGCAGGTGCACACACGGATACTGACCTGTCCTAAGTGGTGTGAGTGGTGTCTCACATCCTCCACCAAGCACACTGGAAACGGACACTGGCCGAAGGGTGGATCACCACAACCATGAGTGGATCCTACTGCCACTGTTGTGTGGATTGTGGGCCACCTCTGGTCGGCATCCTGTCTTGGAGCCACTGTGACTTCTTCTCCTTGGCATGGTGCAGCAGGTCACTCCAGCACTTGCGCACCACATCTGTTGCCTGGGCACAGCTGCCAATGATATTCACTCCTGCCATCACCTCATCCTCGCCTGGCACACCATCGCATCTGTTGTCTTGTGGTAATATCACCTGCTTCCGCCTTGACCCCATGCACCAGGGCCTTCAGCTCATCCTGGGAGAAGCGGTGTGCTGTAATGCACTCCTGACATGCTGCGGTACCTATGGAGACATCCAGAGGATACATGTCAAATGCTTTGGCTTGCATGTGTTTTGTGGAACACGTGGAACACAGTGTGCATGCCACCCCCAACACCCGCACTGCCCAACCTGATGTGGCATGGTGCAGGCATTGGCCAGCATGTGTGCATACATCTCACACAGCCACTGTGTGATGTGGCCACCCCTGTGTGTACATTGCACATGCACACCTGACGGCATACACTGTGGGCACACTGCACACACGGCCCCGCATGGGCACTGCATGGCCTGTGATGCCTGTGATAGGACCACCCAGGCGCTCCTTGCACGAGGGACATCCCAACCGTCACCACCAGGCATTGCACACTACCGCATCTGGCCCCCAGAGGACATGTGTGGTGCACACAGGGCATGGGCTGCACATCCAGACAGTACAGATGGTATGCATGCCCTGGCTGTGGCTGCATACCACCGTCTGTGGGTCTGCAACCACCTTCCTGAGTGGTGACCATGGTTCCATGACTGCAGGCCATGGTGCGGCCCCTCGCCCTGTAACTGGCTACCACAGTGAACGAGCATGGCAAATGGCCCAGTCGGCCACAGCCAACTGGACCACTGGCATTGTGCAGCACTATGCTGCACCATGTTGGCCTGTGGGCTTGATTTCTTCCATCCTGTCCCCTGCCTGTACCATTGCAGACTGCAGGTGTGCAGTATGCATGCCCCAGCCTGGACGCCCCACTGCCCACTGCCAGGCCTCAGGCAGCTATACAGACCTACCTCCTGCTGCTCTGCCTCCTGCAACATGTCTCCATCCAGAGTGCCTATCTGTCAGTAGCATAAGATGCGTGCTGCAATCCCAAGACACAACAATGGTGGAGCACTGTTTGCCCTTATATAGCCCAGCTGGGCTATCCAGCCTGTTAGGCATGCAAATGAGTGGTTAATGATATGGTAATTGCACTGTTTGCACCTTGCATACACAAGCGCCCTCATTTGCATAGGCCAGTTGAATATGGGCCTGAACAGCGTGGGGCAAACAGCTTAGCCGGACAAATGTTAGCACAGGGCAATGTGTGGCCTGGCGCTGATGCTGTCCCATTCGCACTCGCTGTGTGGTATAGCACGACCTCCATGCATGCACCTGAGGCCCCTGTGCCATGCTAGCTCCTGCGTAATTCACCCCAGCGCTGCACTATGCTGCTCTAGCGTGGCGCCACCGCATGTGTGGGATTGCTGCTCCAGGGTTGTGGTGGGGTTACAAATGCACATCACGCTAACATGTGGATAGTGCTACGCTATGTCATGTGGGAGTGCGACTCTATAGCACACTTGGCTGGTGAGCTCTAGGAGAAGCACAGGCTGTGTTCCCACACTTGTGGCAGAGTACCAGACACCATTGACCATGGCAGGGAGGCGTGGCTGCGTGCAGTTGTTCATAGGGACAGGCGCTAGGGAGGTTGAAGAAAGCCAACCTCGTGACAACTGGTGGCAAAGGCACTGACACCTCTTTGAGGAGGTCAGGGAGGGTGACCTCCCACACCAGCAGGTGTGGGCCTCCATCACCTGGAAACTCCGTGACCGCATGGGCATTGCCCATGATGCCAAGAAGTGTTGGCATTGTTACACCGACATGCACCGCTGGCAGCGCCAGCAGCTGGGGTGCTTCAAGTGCATGGTATGAGGGCACTGTGCCAGTGCCAGGTAAGTGGCATTGCACATTGTTAGCCACTGTCACGTGCCTCTTGGACAGCAAGTGTATGCATGTTCCTGTGTGTGTGTGTGTGAGTGTACACAGATGTGCTACCATATTTGGTGTTGGGGTGCATGTGGCACAGGTCAGAGCACACATGTTGGCCACCTAGGGGAGCATTCTGGTACAGTGTGTGTGGATGCACAGTTGCCACTGTTCCCAGGTGGTGCACATGGTGGCAGTGGATCCAACATGGTACATGCTGTGTCCGTGGGGTGACACAGTGTGGGTGGTAGATTGGGACATTGCAGATGGTGGGACCTGATACAGCACTGTCCTGCAGCCTACTCCACTGTGGTGCAGGGGTGCTGTCACCTGGGCCACTGACAGCCTACACAGCCATGTGCAGCCAGTCACAGTGCACCCAAGCGCCTGGCACTGTCGCACCACCGCGCCACCATGCCTCACGTGTCTTGTGTGTCTGGTGCATGCTCCATGGGCCTTGCCACCCTCTGTATGGGTGTATTCTGTGTTCAGCCACTGACCCTGGGCTGCCCTTGAGTGCAGTGTTGTGGAGGGTGGATGTGCATCTTGCTGTGGTGCTCACAGTACATGCTGTGTGTTCCGCTAAAGCTGCTGTTTCCTCTGTCCATTGTAGACTAGACTGAGCAGCTCAGGATGGTCGGGGTGGGTTAAGAGGTGTCCCAGGAGAGGCAGAGGAGCAGCTCAAGGGTGCCGGCCATGCCGCAGGGGTGCAGGAGAGCAGCTTTGAGGCCAGGAGCCTGTTGCATGAGTACATAACTTGTTCATTTGTGGTGTCTCTGTGATGTGTGGTTCCTTCTGTGGTCAGCCATTGACTGTGCTGGTGGATTGGCTGCCACAGCTATCTGGCCAGTGGAGTTGCAGCACTGTTGTGTTGTGCACCACTGTTGCACACTGCTGCTGGTGTCTGGCTGTCAAGCCGCTGTGCCCTGTGGTGGGGGTGGGGTGCTGTGGGCCAGTGCAGCATGGCTGTGAGGGTACCAGACGGTGGTAGGGGCTGTGGTGGTGGAGGATCTGAGGGCACTCATGAGGGTACTCAGGGCACTGCCTCCACACTGTCATTTGTCATACACACATCTACAGTTGAGTGTGATCCGCCCTCCTGCCTCTCAGTTCCTACGCCCCAGCACGATAGCACTAGCCATGCTGTCCACAAGCTTCACTGGCCTTGTTCAGCTGTTCGCTGACTGCATCTGTGTTGTGACTGTGCATTGTGAGGCCCATGTTTGGCAGCATCTGTTGGCCTACCCTGCCACTGTCTGCACCCCTGTGGGCCTGCATATGCTGTGGGTCTAGTCTTGCTCTGGCATGGGTTGGCCATTGGCCAGCCACCATGCCTGCATTGGATGCTCCAGCCCCCTTGGGTTGTTGTTGTGCTCTGCTTTCTGGTACACTGACATCTGACTATGGGCAGCCTGTCCCAATGTGTGGGCACCTCGTGCATGTTATTGCATGGCCCATGCACACCGCCATCCTGGGACTGCCTGTGTGTCTGCACTGTCTCGGCTGTGTGCTGTGCTGAGGTGGGTGGTGTCACTTGTGCCATGGTGCTGTTGGGGCCTGACATCACAGTGTCTATTGGGTATTGGGCTGGTGCCTGTGTCTACCAGGCCTGCCGTGTGGGCACCTTCCAGGAGGGCCTACCATTGCTCCTCAGTACTACTTTGTTATGGCTGTCGGGACATGCTGTCCATCCCTGTTTGGCCACCTGTGGCTGCAGTACGCCCCTGGCCAGTTTCCCATCCTCACAATCTCCCCTTCCTCTTGTAGGTCCACCTGTCATCGTGGGCGACCGGACCAGAGAAGTCGGAGGAATGGAGGACCTGCTGCGATGCTTTGTCCAGCAGCAGGCCATCCTAATTTCAAAGATCATGAGGATGGCTGCTGTCCTGATGTACATCTGCTGGATCCCTCCAGCAATCAGTTGTAATCGCCTTCCTTTTCTGTTGGCTATCCCCATCTGGACTGATGTTCATCCTTGCCTCTGTTACACTCCCCTGTTTGTGTCCATGTCTCCTCCCCTTGCCATCCTATATATATTGTAAATATGTTAATAAGTTTCTCATGCCCTGTTTTCTGTTGTTATAATTCCACTGTTGTACCTATTCGCACGTGGGTCTTCATTGTGGTAGTGTTCTGTGCTGGGGAGGGTTTGCATTTCAATTTGTTGATTTGTCTTTAAGATTTTCATGGTGGTTCACCCAGTTGATGTTGTGGTATTGTTCCAGTTCTCATTTTGTTTTTGTTTGTTGTTTAGTTTCTTCATTTACCTTTTGCAATTTTGTGTGTACTGTTTGCTTTGCGTTACTGTTCATGTTGCTTACCATACCTTTGTTTGTTATTACATTCCAGTTTCTGCATTTAACTGTGTCCTGTGTCATTCTTGGTGCTGGGGTTTTCACCTCATATGCACTGTTTCTTGGTTCTCACACATGGGTCTTGGTTGTTGCTTACCATTCACATGCATGTGTGTCATTTACTGGTTCTGCATGCGATCTGCACCTGGGACCTTGTTCCAGGCTGTATTTCCTTGCTTTGTCCCAGGATCAGGATGTCTCATCTCTTCACTGTGTTCCACTGGGGTTTGCACTGCCTGCCTGGGTGCTATGTTCAGTGCTGTCTTATTCCCGGCTATGTTTTGCCCTGCACTCCTGGCCCTGTTTGCCTGGATTCCTTTGCTTGCTATATTCAGCTGGTTTTGCACCAGGCTAATCCTTTTGAATATAGCTTGCTTTCTGCTCCAGCTAAGTTTGCCCGCCAGGCAGTGCTAACTTTGCCCAGAGGCAGGGTTTTGAATATCTGGGCCTGAGACTTTCACCAGAAAATGCAAACATGCTTCTGTTTTTAAACACAACATAATGGAATTCAAAGCATGAGAAAATGTTATTTGGCAGTATTCATATTTATTGTGTTTGTGGCTTTTTAAGCAATACATAAGTGTTTTTATGGAATAATAAACTGATTTACCAAAAATAAGTTTGATGTGTTTTTTTAACTATCTGATCCAATCTGGCTGTCAGCAATAAATATCAAATCTGATATCTGGCAGAAATCTGGTGTCCGTACATCCCTATACAATAATGCATGGAATGGTGTGTTTAACGATTCTACACCCAAGGTGTTGGATGCTACATAAACCCTGGCAGCAAAGCTCCAGGGGTTTTATTTAAGCATCCAACACCGAGGTGTGTAAAATCTCGAGTTAAACACACCACCCCATGTTTTATTTTATGTAATTGCTGGGGAGGTTTCGCCACAGCAATTATGTAAAATAAAACAGCTGCATTCTGGTGTGAATGAAGCGCAGTCTGCAGTCTGTGGCTGAGCGACTGATAAAAACGTTTTTCCAGGTAAGTCAAGCAAGGATTACTGGAGCGAAGTAAACACCTGAGAGGCAGTTTTTTTTATTCACTTACCTCTGAGTGAAAGTGGATAGTGGTGTAGTGCCCCGCTCCCCATGAGTGGAGAAGAGAGAGCGAAGGCAGGCGTGCATGGAACGTTGGAAACCTGGTACGTGGTTGCCATTACAACCCACAGGTTATAACGGAGAATTATAATTGGTTTCCCAATGGGAGAAAAGCTCCCTGTTATTATAAAACTATCAAAGTACTATTATCACTATTACACAACAGTCAATATACACCTCCTCTTCCATGACATTGGTATCTAAGCTATTAATGTAACTAGAATAAGAACACAAATAAAATACTAAAATTATAATTTTATCATATTTCTATGTGTTATTATCATAGTACTACTTATCACAGTTACACTACAGTCAAGCTGCAATCTCCTCTTATGTGAATTATTTAATATAAACTACAACTGTAAATAAAATATATTTAAAAAATGAATTAAAAATATAATGATTGTAAACTTAGTATACACAATATTTATTTACTGGCTATTGATGTTGGGGGTATTACAGCCAAGTCTCACTAGGTTCTCAATGTCACTGGCACTAACACGATCCAGCGCAGCACTCCTGCGCCAGCAGCCGCTGCCACATCAGCAGCAGCACAAAGCTGTCTCTGCCACACCATCACGAATCCTCATGATAATACTGTGAAAATGGTATTGTCATCACCAGCTAGTTCTCATAATGAGTGTCGCACAAAGTTAACACACACTTGACGGTTCCTCACTAGTCAACTTACTGCTACCCAGCCTCTCAATTTTTCCCTCCTCCACAACTATCTGTTATGTTAAATCAATATTGAAAATAAGAAACTATATATATATATATATATATATATATATATATATATATATATAGATACTGCATATATATATAGATATCTATATATATAGATATACAGTATATACAGTATCTATCTATATATATATATATATATATATATATGTGTGTGTAAAATATAAAAATGGGCATCAGTAAATGCTAAAATATTGTGAAGGGCAACACAATGCCATAAACTGAATTTGTTATATTTGTTTTGTGTGTTTCTTAAGGCATTATTTTATTGTTTGAGGATAATATTCTGAGGCTTCCGTATGCAAAGCCTGCAACAGTACGGAAGAGTAGGGATTGCTAGAGGGAGATGGAGTGTTCACACTGTGACTAAGAGCACAGGGTGAATTAAAATTGTTGCAAACTACAGCATGTCCAATTAAATAATGTGTAGTATTACCAACATTTAAAACGGTAATAAAAAACTGTTTTATATATTTTCATTACACTCTTTCACTCATATGTATTGATTAAAAAAAATATTAATACATTCTGGGCCAGATATTCATAGCTTGCACGGTTTGCAAACAGTTTGCACACAATTAGCGCAGGATTAGCGTAGGTCTGCCATATTCAAAAGGCCAACTAGCGTGCGCAAACAGCAGTAGCACCGGGCAAAGCATAATGATATGCAAGGGTATAGTGAACATGAATAAAGGCACTATGAGATATTCGGTGACTAGCGCCACGCTAAGGTGTTTAGTGTGACATACAGTGACCCTTAGCAGGATACAATTTACCACCCAGGAAAAGCTGGTCTTAACCCTAGGCAAACAGCTTTCCACATCATTGGTGCATTGCGCAGTGTTTGTGCGGGATTTGTGCGGCTTGCGCGATCCTATCATAGGAGTATGACACTTAGAAAATGCCAGACATGGAGGACACATGCTGTTCACTGATGGCACCACCATGATGCCACCAGCTGTCACCAGTCCCAGCCAAGCACAGACAGTGAGGGGTGATCTGACCCACAAGGACAGCATGGTAGTGTGGCCATACAGCACACACCTGCAGACCATACGTCTGTGGTGCCTAACAGATGCCAGCACACACATGCAGCACTGTGGGCATGGTGGCCAGTGAGGGAGGGTGTACGGGTGGCAGACCTAACTACAGCCCAGGTGGGATCACAAGGCTGGGACACATCACGCAGTGCACATGGGCCAGTAGTGGAATACGCCACCACCTGTGTGCCTGTCGATCTTACATGCCCCCAGCCACCTACCACACAACTGTACAGATGCCACAGCACACATAGCCGGCCATGTACATGACACTGTGTGCATCCCATGCCACAGGTGCAGCATCTGCAGATCACACAACAGCGTAATAGTACTGCCCACTGTCAGTAATTACCTGCAAGCTGGGCCTGTCACTGTGTACAGTGCAGTGGTCATCACTGCCCTACATACCATAGGCATTGCTGTGTCCCTCACACTACTAGCCCTCCTTGCTACTTGTAGTATCTGCTGTGCACTTTAGCATGACCTACAATTGTGATGGTTAGCACACAGCACCACGGCCACCTGTGCCTATGCTGTGTTGTCCCTGGGGTACGATATGCTATGGTATGCTGTACTGTTCACATGTAGCCCTCAGCCATCATCATGCACTGCCTGACTGACCTACAGGTGGAGCTGCGGTCAGACCTGGCCAGTCTCTGTACTTCCAGACTGACCTACAGGTGGAGCTGTGGGACCCTGCAGTAACACTGGGCAAACTGCATGCAAATCAGGGCATGATGAGATGCTAATGTGACTGTTTGCCCAGTGACTATCTAAGTAGGCTCAATTGCATGTCACTTTTGAATATGGCAAAGTTTAGCGCCGGCTAATGTGTTTGCACCAGGCAAACCGCTTAACTCCGCTTAAAGTCAGCTAATGTGTTAGCATGGCGCTTAACGGTTTGGGGAATATTTTACAGTTTTGATCACTGTTCTTTCATGTCTGCTGCTGCCTACAGCTGTACTGGGTCCACGATTTGCTGGCACAAGCATTGGCCACATAGTTCCTCTCATCTACCTTCACGTCGCTGTGCACTGTGTTGTTGTTGTAGTTTGCACTTCCTGGTTGCTATAGTCAGTGCTGTCATATTCCAGGGCTATGGCTGCCCTGCACTCCCAGTCCAGTTTGCATGGCCTTTTCCCATGCTATATTCAGAAGCTGTTTGCCCCAGGCTATTCCTTTGAATATAGCTTGCTTTGTGCTCCAGGCTACGCTTTGCCTGCCAGGCAGTGTTAACTTGGCCCAGGGCAAAGTTTTGAATATCTGTCCCTCTGTCAGTAAAAAAAAAATAGCCTGGACACTGTGGGCCCTATATACAAACTTTGTGCTCGGTGCAAACCGTTAGCACAGGGTTAGCATGGGGTTTGGCGGGGACTGCTATATTCAAAAGGCCGTAATGTATGCAAGAGGCAAACTAAGGGTGTGTGTTCATGAATAGAAGCACAATGCGATATTCAGCACAATAGAGCTGCGCAAAGTGTGTTTGCATGACTTAGCGTGACACATTGCACATTGCAAATTACCACCCTGGAAAAGGTGGTCT
This sequence comes from Neoceratodus forsteri, assembly GCA_016271365.2. Taxonomy (NCBI): domain Eukaryota; kingdom Metazoa; phylum Chordata; order Ceratodontiformes; family Ceratodontidae; genus Neoceratodus; species Neoceratodus forsteri. Next base: position 40,985,584 of record CM028134.1, read on the forward strand.
TAATTTGGGCAAACCGATTTTGCACGACATTGTGGTTTTCGCAGCTTTGCGTGATGTTTGTGCAGCTTTGTGCGACCCTACTCAGTACATGTTCAGTACAGTAAGAAACCAGACAGTGAAGACACATGTTGCACATGGCTTGCACCTCCTATGATGCCATCATCCACCAACGGTCCCAGCCATGCCAGACCATGAGTGGTGACCTGGCACCCAGTGGACCCCATGGCAGTGTGTCCATACAGCACAGACCTACAGACCACCATTCAGTGGACACCAACAGAAGCCAGCACACACATGCAGCACTGGGGCATGGAGGGTGTACAGGTGACCAGTCTGCACCACATACTGAGTGCTGCAACATGGCTGGGACACGCCAAGCAGTGCACATGGTCAAGTGTAGGGAATACCCCCAACACCCATGTGCCTGTCTGATGGTAGAAGCCCCACCAACCACATATCTCACAGCTGTACAGACACCACAGCACACGCACCTAGCAATGTATACGCCACTGTGAGCATCCCATGCCAGTGGTGCAGCATCTGTGATTTGCACAACAGCAGAACAGTAATGTCCACTGTTGGTACACACCTGCAAGATTTGGCTGTCACTGTGTACAGTGCAGCAGTTATTGATGCCCTACACACCATAGGCAGTTCTGTGTCCCACACACCACTGGCCCCCATTGTCACTGTACTGTTCATGTGCACTGTATAGCAGGAACTACAGTTTGACTATTTCATCCAACACCACCACCAGTGTCTGTGCTATGTTGTCCCCTGGAGCACATTATTCTATGCAGTTCTGTACATATGTAGCCTGCAGCTACCACCATGCACCTTCTCACTGACCTCACAGGTGGAGCTTTGGCCGACCCAGCCAGCCCCTGTACTTCCACACTGACCTACAGGTGGAGATGGTGGGACCCTACAATAGTGGTGGAAAACTGCATGCAAATCAGGACATAATGAGATGTCACTTTGAATATAGCAAAGTTTTGCCTCAGGCAATGTGATAGTGCTGGGCAAATGGCAAATGGCACCACGTAAGACCTGTGCAAATGTGTGCACTGTGCAAATGTTTCAGAACTATTGTACATTTCTGCACAATGTAATTTCACATGCGCTGCTGCTTGCAGCTTTACTGTCTCCACTGCTTTGTTAGCACACACACATTGGCCACATAGTTCACCTCTACCTTCCCTCACGTCGCTGTGAACTTGGCTGCTGTTATGGTTTGCACTTCCTGGTTGCTATATTCAGAGCTGTCTTATTGCTGGGCTATGTTTGCACTGCACCCCAGCCCAGTTTGCCTGGCTTCCCTAGCATGATATATTCAGTAGGTTTAGCACTGGACTGTCCCTTTGAATATAGCAGGCTATTGGTTCTGAGCTAATTTAGCATGCTGGGCAGTGTTAATTTAGCGCCGGCAAAATTTTGAATATAGGGCCCTATGAGTGGTATTTTCAAAAGTGTTTCAAGAAATGATGCAGTTGCATCAAGACATGCAAATGTGCATCACAGAGATGCAACATATAACTGTATCAAATTTTCACAGCTGCATTAAAACCAGCACTTATACTTGTGTTACAGTTGCATCATATCTACGTCATATTTGTGGACTGCATCACAACTGTACCACTTTTACATCACTTTTGAATTACTAATCTGGACTGCTCACAGAGGCAGAAAACAGTCGCACAACCATCTTCTGATGGTAGCGCACCTTCTGACTCAGATGAAGATGTGATTTGTGATGCAAAGTGATATTACTTATTAGTGCATCTGTTGCAGCTCTCTAAAATTGCAGTCTATGTATTTGCCATTTTTGGGCTGTGTCACAATAAAATGTATCCTTCATGAATACACTCCAAAATGGATTCAAAATAGTATTGCTGCATATAGCATAGTATTGACTCATGAAACTTGTATTAATAGGGATGATTCTTAAAAACCTGACTCTAAGCTTCATTAAAAAAAATCTCTAGCTCAAAAGATTCCAAAGGTGTACATTTTAAAAGGTATGTTTTAAAACCCTAAAGACCTGGGTGCTAACTGAAAACACAATCAAATAAAACTGTGGAGCAAAGGACTTGGGAAAGCAGGAGAAGCTGGGAACACACATAGATGCAGGCTTGGAGTTACTGTTGGTACAGAGATTGTAGGGATAACAAATCCAGGTTCACTCAAACAAACTTCTACATCACGTACTCCAGATATAGCAGAACTCCATATATAAGGCAGGCCTTTTTACATCATAGCGTCAGTATGGAGTTAAACGCACAGCAGGGAAGTTGTCAGTTGTGGGGACTGATGAGGGCTCTTCTCTAAGGTTCTACTCTGGAAGATGTGGCACTCCATCTGCAGGACCTTTTGAGCTCCATGCTCAACTGGAAGCAACACGAGACAAGATATCTCAGCCGTGGCACTGACTCAGCAGAGGTCCCCCTACTCTCCTAGAGGCCCACTGGCACAAGGGCTGAAGGTGGTGGGGAGGGAGGGGAAGGGTATCAGGGGCAGGCACAAGAGTTTTGATCAGTCTCACACCATTCAGACAGTAAATCCTTTGCACCCCTGGAGGAGGTTCAGGTTCCTGACTCCGTCAGGGAAGCTCTAAGTCTATTGGAGGAAATGGACAGAAGAACTTGGTGGCACATGAGGGGTGAGCAGGAGATGTCAGCAAAGAGAGTCTTAGTGATTGTGGACTCAAAGATTAGGAAGTAGAGAAGATGGTGGGTAGAGAAGTGGAGTGAAATGGTCAGATGCCTTCTGGGTACATCAGCCTTCAGGGATATAGATAGGATAGGAAGGATGGTGGAAAATGGGGAGGGGTTCTGAGGGTGCTGGTTCATTTGGGTACTGACTATCTGGTGAACCAGCCTATGGAGGCAGTGAAGTGGAACTTTAAGAGTCTGTAGGATAGATTTAAGGTCCACTCAGCTTCTGTGACCTTTCTGAGGTTCTCCTTTGTGGAATAAGAGGAATCGGTATGGTAGCGTAAGACAAGATGAGAGTGAGCAGTTTATTGAAGGAATGGTTTCAGGACAAGAGGCACCACTTTGTGGGGTACTGTAGGTTTCAGGGACAGGAGGCTGTTCTGGGGCAGAAGTTTGACATTTACATTGGACAGTTAAACTGACTGCATGGGAGATGGAGGCTGGTGAACCACTGAGAAGGAAGAGTAGGTAGGGAACCTAGCTGGGCTCCCTCTGAATAGGGACTAGTAGCAAGACGGTGGTTAACAGTAAGGCTGAAGTTCAAGTTAGGTTAGTGGAAGAGACCAGTAAGGAGAGCTGCAAAGCCCACATTCAACATCAAAAATAAAACAATTAAGGAAACTAGGAAGAATAACAGAGAAAGATTAGGAAAAGCAAGAGGGATCAGGAGAAAGATGGAAAGGGGCTGCCTTAATGCCAGGAGTCTGGAAATAACAATTGGTGAGCTCCAGGCAATGGTGGAAGATACTGAGAGGGATCTAGAAGCCATCACAGAAACGTGGCAAAAGAATAACACATGGGACCTGACTGTCCCAGGCTACACCATGTTTAGATGGGATAGAGGAGAAGGCAAAGGAGGAGTGTAGTATATATATATATATATATATATGTATATATATATATATATATATCAGAGAGGGCATTAGAGGCAGTGGAGGATGGAAACTTCAAGGAAGCTAATGGGAAACAGAATTGGTTTGAGTTCAGCTCATGGCATCCTCAGGCAAGAAACTACAAATGGGGTGATCTATAGACCTTCAGAACAGGGGAAGAAAGGGACATGGAGATAGGACCAGAACTAGAAAGAGGGGTGGCAAGGGGAAGTTATGGTGGAAGATCTAAACCCAACAGATATTATCAGGTCATTTCAGTGGCCAGAAGCTCCAGAAGTCAGGCTCTACTGGATACAGTGTAGGATTGTCTGCTGGTGCAACTAGTTAAGGAGCCTACCAGTGTTGGCTGCCATGCTCAATGGTGTGCTCACCAACTCAGAAGTGGAAAGAGGAGTCTGTGTAGGGGAGCAACCAGGGTCCAGCGACCATAACTATATTTTTGACCCTGGACCTTGGGACAGTAAGCCCTCTTCAAAGGCTGAAGTCCTAGATTGCAGTAGGGCAGACTTCAACCGGATGAGGGAGCTGGTTAGGGACATGTTAGTCAGAGTGGACAGCATCGGGATGTGGAGGAAAGATGGGGAGCAATCACGGGGTCATTCATGAGGCAACAAAGTCTTGTATGAGAATGGTAACCAAACGAAAAGGTACAAGAGACCAATATGATTTTCTGGAAAAGTCAGGAAACAGTGAGACAAAAAGAAGGCCTTCACCAGGTATAAGAAAAACAAGGAAGGAACAATGAGGAGAAGACTAAATGGAACAAAAGAAATGAAAAGGGCAGTGAGAAGCAAAGGCACATACACAGCTGAGTATTGCTGAGGGGGCAAGGATGGAGAAAACAGTTAATCAGATATATTAGGGGAAAAAGAAAGAAGGGGAGGAGGAATTGTTAGGCTAATAGAGAGAGGTAGGATAACTTGAGGAAGACGGGTAGAAAGCAGTTCTCCTTAACAGCTACTTTTGCTCTGTATTCATAAGGGAAGACAGAGGGCCTCTGCCAGAGAGTGGCATTAAGGTAGCTGTAAGGGGCATCCCTGAGATGAGGCAGCAAATATTTACCACTGAAAGGGTTTAGAAAGAGCTAGCAGCCCTTAAGATAGCTAAGGCCAGATGGGATGCATCCGAGGGTGCTCAAGGAATTGGTAACAAAACTAACCAAACCCTTGTGGGGCTATTCAAGAGCTCAATTCAGACAAGGGTAGTTCCAAAAGAATGGAGGGTAGCAGACACAGTCCCATGACATAAGGGAGGGCAAGGAGCAACTGGGAAATTACAGACCTGTCAGTCTTACCTCTTTTGTTGATAAAGTGATGGAGACACTAACCAAAGAGGACCTCATAAACTATCTCGAGAGTAATGGACTCCAGGATAGTAGAGAGCTCAGACTCATGGCAGGAAGGTCTTATCAGACCAACCTGATAGTATTTTTGACTGGGTAGTGGAAAAGGGCCATGCTGTGGATTTACTTTCTACTTTTATTTCAGCAAGGCTTTTGACTCAGTGCCTCACAGAAGGTTGCTGAAGAAGCTAGAGGATCTGGGTACAGCAATGATACAGTTAGATGGGTGAGAAACTGGTTTGAAGGAGACAGACAGAGGGTTGTGGTTAATAGAGTCAAATCAGAAGAGAGGAGTTCACCAGTGGGGTGCCACAACGACTGGTTCTGAGTCCAATCCTCTCAATATGCTCATTAATGACATGGGAGAAGGACTATAGAACAAGATGCGCTCTCTGCAGACAATGTTAAACTCTATGGCAGGGTAGACCATGAGGAGGGGGTTAGGGAGATGCAGGGAGACTTGCAAAAGTGAGAGGTGTGGTCAAAGGTTTGGCAGTTGAAATTCAATGCCAGAAAGTGCAAGGTGATGCACACAGGGAACAAGAACCCTAGGTCAGAGTATTGGATGGGGGATAAAGCTGTGCATGACCTTGAGGAAAGAAACCTCTGGGTCATCATCAGGACTCCTTAAAACAATCAAACAAGTGTAACAAGGCCTACAGAAAGGCAAACAGGATGCTAAGGTGTATAGGAAGGGGTACTGACAGCAAAAGGAAGTAGGTATTACTACCTCTCTATAGATCATTGATGAAGCCCCAACTGTGCCCAGTTCTGGAGTCCTCAGCTAAGGAAAGATAAGGACATGTTGAGAGAGTGCAATGTATGGTGACTAAATGATTCAGGGCCAGGAGGGCAGATCTTACAAAGATCGGCTCAAGGCACTGAACATCTACCTTGGTGAGCAGACAAGGGAGAGGAGATATTTATTTATTTATTTAGATTTTGATAACCGGTAAACCCACTGAGACCAGAGGTCCCTTTTCAGGGTGACCCAGAATTAGTTACAGAAAAGACATTTAGAAACAATGATTTTTTTTTACAGTAGTTACATATGTTGCACAAAAAGACATTAGCGACAGTATACAGAAGTAAAGTAAGGATTCACAGTACGGTCTCAAGTATTATTTACAATAGTTACAATTAGATACACAAGTGTAGAGTAGAAACAATATACATGATTCGCAGACAGGCTCTTATGACATCGAGTTTCATCTCCAGTTAGTAGGGAAGAGATAACAACAGTAAATTGACATATTGACATATTGACAATTGAGATACTTCCAGGAATGAGGGAGGTTCAAGGCAGTGCAGAGGAGAAGAGACCTAAGCCAGGGAGCTAACGGTTACAGCCACAGAGACTGAGATTTAGAAGATATAGTTTGAGCCCAGACTTGAATTGGGTAAGGGTGGATGAGTCACTCAGGCTGGATGGAAGAGAGTTCCATAGGTGGAGGCAGCAAATTTGAAAGAGAGCTTTGCCTTGCTTGAAGTGAATCCTAGGGATGTTGAGGGATGATTTGCTGATGATTGCAGGGTTCGGATTTGTTCTTTGGGGAGAGTAGACCTCTAAGGTGGGGAGGAGGACCGAGGGTAGTGAACTTGAAGGCAAGGCAAGTGACAGGGTAAGCTTAGCTTGTGCCGAAGTGCGGGCCAGTTTAGTTCATAAGTGCCTCACAATGATGCCTCCTAGGAGAGGAGTTTGTGACGAAACGAGCTAATACGGTTATAGAGTACGGAAAGTTTGCTAAATCTGTCCTCTCAGAGGAACTGCAGTAGAGGGCTCCATATAGGATGGAGGGAGGAGATTGCAGCTAGCACTGCCCTGCCTTGCAACCGAGAATAGGGAATTCCCCAGACGGTAAAGGAGATATGAGAGAGACCTTCAGGTTCCTGAAAGGAATGAACGAGGTAAACTGTGAGGAACTATTTAGCATAAGTAGCGGATCAAGAACATTGGGGCATGAGTGGAAACTGATGGCAGGTGACATTCAAGAGGAAATGAGAAAGTTTTATTTTACAAAAGGATGGTGGAGCCATGGAACAACCTGCCAGCTGATGTGGTGGGCGCCAAAATTATCAATGGTTTCAAACACAGCTACAACAGAGTGAAGGACTTTGTCGTTTTCAGGGTGATAGCGGTAGGGTGGGGAACATGGAGGTGGATACTGTCAGTAAGAACCCTGTATGGACAATAAGTCCCATGTTTGTAAGGGTTTATGGGCAGACTGGATGGACTAGTGCTCTTTTTCTACAGTCATTGTCTAGTTCTATGCTTCTGTGTTTCTATCGGGTGGTACAGCACCCCAGGGGCACTACATGCAATGAAATGGCTGTTACATGAGACAAGTGTTGGTGATGTAACTCCAAAGGGACCAACCTCACTCATGCCATATCGTATGCCCAGGCCTCTACCTATTTTGGTGGGGTGGATTTCAGCAGGAAATGGTGGGTCCAATTACTTGCATTGATGCTCCTCTTCTCCTTGTAGGCCTAGACCCATCAGGAACATCTAATTCCTACCTTAGACATAAATAGCTGGTAGCCACAAGTGTGGAGGCCAAATGTGATCCTCAAGCAGTAGAAGACAGCAGAGCCCCTCATTGGGGAATGGATACAGGCGATGGGCCAGTTGGCCAACTTTGAATGTATGTCCTCACAGTGGTGCAGAAGAAGGCAAGGCACTTTAACATTTATGGCCCATGCCTATGCTTATCATTCAGTTGCCCCTAGATCTCTCAGGATATTTATATGTCATGGCATATAAGGATGCCTTGAGAGACCCAACCCTCCTGCCCCTATCCATCACACACTGAAAACTGGTGAAGTCCTCAGTGAAGGATATATGGTACCCCAGGTCCTTCCCATCCCCACCCTCCTGGCTTCATATTTCAAAGAGAAGGACAACATCTTGGCACATTGGTTCATGCTTTCCTATCCTTTCTGCCTTGAGAAGCGCACCTCTGTGGAAGAAGAGAAGGGTGGCATGCCCTGGCTGGTTTACGTGGCACCCAGGAGACCCTGGAATAATGTGGTGGAGGAGGGAGGCAGGAGTGAAATGTGACAGTTGCCAATAACTACATAAAATCTATACATGTATATGTTATATCAGCTCCATATTGTTAACGTTATTTGCTGTAGTGATGTTCTGTAGATGTGGCTGTTGTGCATAAAGACTCAGACATATTCAGTTCTCATGACAAATGTATGTATTTGTGTGCCATGAGAATTGTTCAATAAAGCTTTAAAGAAGTAGGTTTGATTGTTACAGCTACGTGATACTTGGAAGAAACAGAATGAGTTTTCAGCATGAAGTAGGGTTTATAATTAGTTCAGATATTTTGATTGATATACAGTTTAATGTTGTATACGTGTGTGTGTGTGTGTGTGTTTGCAGACCATGATGTGTGTATGAGTGTGTGACGTGTTCCAACTCACCCCACACCTAAAAAGGTCTTCAGGATCTTTTAAAAAAAAAAAAAAAAAAAACTGCTTCAGTTATTTTTCTTGCTTTCTGAAACATTAAATCATCCACAAACTGACTTTAAATTGGCTTCTATTGCATCTCAAATACTATAATTTATCCATTCAAATGGTTCTCAATTTACCCTTGAATACCCAAAACTGTGAAAAATACTAATAAGCCTTCAAACTAAAACTGAACTACTGGTCAATAACTGGCATGAAAAGGCCCTTCAGTTTTGCATGAAATACCTTTAGTTTTCTAATCAATCAAATTGTCTTCAAACACCAGTAACTCGATCAATTTAAAGAACCAGTAGCACCAAAAAGCAGCTCATATGAAATACCCCGGGTAACTAATGAAAACCCTCTGAGTACTGTACCTGATGTTTGTATCCTTACATACTGTATTACCTTTATTTTACCATAAAATGTTTGTAAGGGGGAGGCATCACCAGTAGAAAACAGAAAGTTGTTATCCCTCTGTACAGACAGTTGGTGAGGCCCCATCTGGAGTACTGCATTCAATTCTGGAGACCCCATCTCTACAAGGACATAGACAGGATGGAGAAAGTCCAGAGGAGGGCAACTAAAATGGTGCAGGGTCTGCAAGAAAAGCCGCACGAGGAGAGACTAAAGGAGCTTAATATGTATACCCTGAGGAAAGGAGGAGAAGGGGGCATAATAGAAACTTTTAAGTACCTCAGTGGAATCAACAAAGTCCAAGAGTGTAGCATCTTTCAGAAAAAGAGATGTGCAAGAACAAGGGGACACAATTTAAAGATAGAGGGGGACGGCTCAGGGGTAATGTGAGGAAGTATTTTTTCACAGAAAGAGTGGTGGGCACGTGGAACAGCCTTCCTGAGGAGGTTGGGAGCAAAAGCAGTAGGGGAATTCAAGAATGCATGGGACAGACATAAGGCAATTCTTGTGGGGTTTGGAAGAAATAGGCGGTTGGTTAACTAGGATCTGCAGCTTATCCGGTAGGTAGGGAAATGGGCAGACTAGGTGGGCCAAGCAGTCCTTATCTGCTGTCAAACTATATGTTTTATGTAATGAGTTCACTTTAAAAGCAATTAATATTTAGTTTTTAAGAAACGGCAAAACAGTTCTTGAGAGTAGCCAGCAGTTACTTATTGTTTTCTAATGAATGGTTCCATTTACGCTGCTAATTAGGTGGTTTTCACTTGATAGATCTCAGTGTGATGTGTATAACAGCACTCTTGTATCACTTTCTCTCTGAAGGCTGAAATGTGCAGTGCTATACCACGTTTTACCTCTCAGCACTGTAGCCTCATTCATTGTGATATCATTAACGTGTGACCCATCTGTCAGAATGAGTGGCTCCTCTCGGTGAGCTGTGATGTCAGTGAGGTTACAGTGCTGGGAACAAAGAGATCCTGCATATTACATGTAGAGGAGACATCACATGGAAAACCAGGGGCTTTCATGTCGCCATATGTAAGTATCCTATACTATATCTGTGAGGCTGTTTGGCAGATGACTGGAGGGATCTTGTGACGACCAACTAGTTTTATACAGTATGTAGGTTCTCTATGTCTGATAAGGTATGATCACTGCTGTTCTAAACATTGTATCTAGTAGGCTGTGCAGGGGCTGAATAGTATTTCCCTATTACTACAAATTCTAGGGCTCCTGAATATTTGGCAGCTCTTCCTGAATAGGAGACTTTGTATTTGAGAAAGAGTATTCAGCTAGTTACAAAATGAAAAAAATAAAACAAAAAGTCCTCCCCTTCTTCCCAGCACCCCCAAAAACAGTAAACTGTAACCCCATTCCCCACCCTCTGTCAGCAGTCCAGTCCCACTCTCCTCCTACCAGCACCCACAGTGTGTTATATATAATTAGAAAATGTCAAATAAGTGCCTTATGAAGGACCTGCACAACCCACCCACCTCCTTGACAGCCTGCCATCTTTGTCATCGTAATAGCTGTTGTTTGTGCATAGAAAAATCAGTTATGTCCCCCCACCTCCCTCCCTGGCAGTGTCCTACTCCCATCTTCCACCCCACCAGCACCATTTCTGAATAGGAGAAGGTGACTTGCACAAACCTGCCCTCCTTCACAGCTGGCAGCCTCTCCTGAATGAAAGCCCTTGCACTGTTGCTCTCTGTGTAGGTAAAACCAGCTGATCATGTGAGGGAGGTAGAACATAGTGCTGAGGTGAGACAATGGGAAGTGTACCTCCCAGAAAGGCCCTGTTTACTTTCTTCTAATCTTCCCCAGTTAGTACCAAGTCAGACCCATTCCCAACCCTTCCTTCTTCACATGCACTGTGGCTCCTGAATCTGTACCTCTACACTATCATGGGGGCTATATACTGCAAGTAAATCCAGTAGCACATTTGAGTGCCCACCCTTCTCACCAAACAGTGTGTATGAGACATGTTTTCACTACCAATTTCCACCAGTCCTTTATGGGCAACATATACAAACAAGTTGTGCTAGTGCTTCTAGTCCATTATGGGGCTGCATGGTAAATTCTGGCAACTCTCCTTTTTCCTTTAATAGTGTTAGATTTGAACTCTAGTTATAGTGGCTTTTTACAAATATTTTTAATGGTATCTTTCATCAAACACATACCCATGAATATATATTGCTTTCCAAGTTCAGCTCAGCTCTGCTCCTGCTTCCTACTTCCACATAAAAATCATCTGACTCTTCATAGACCATCAGGTCTGACATGAACTAAGGTCACTCAGATATGCTGCCATTTTGGACAGTCTGGACAGTAGCAATATCCAACCAAATGGGCAACCGTGGATAATGAACTATCAAGGTGTGCTACTATAGTAAATAAATAAAACTTACTATCACATCCAGCTTCCTCTCCCACCCTAAACCACCCAGAAGTCAAATTAAAATCTTCCTATCCCAACCAGATCAAGGGCATTATGACCTAGTCATCTGTCACTGGGCCCAGGATTGGGCTTCACCTGTTTCTAGGCCACAGACATATGACGTGCAATGTGACATCCCACTAAATAATTATAAGAACTGTGTTTGTCTATTCATGCCCAAATCTTTCACCCAGTTGTAGCAATGATGCTCATCTTACTTTGCTAATAATCACTCATACCAGGCCACCATCTTGTCTTCCTCTGGTCGATAATCAGGAGAGCAACATTGTTATCCAACACAGCATAATAGTAGTTCTGCTGTATAGAGCACAGCCAGATCAGTTTAGCTTGATGGCTGCATAGGGTGGAGTTTTCCTCTGTAGCCCAGTCTTAATGAACTATTTTTCCAAGTTAAATTTTAACTTGCTACCAGTCTCTCCTGCAGAGTCTGCACGAGTCATCAGACTACTTCTGTATTTCAGTCTATTTCCTTAAGAAACAGGGATAAGGATCATACATACCACGGCTAATTATTGCTGAAGGATTTGTGGCTGTCTCACAGCCAGTGCCTCTTTAATCAGATAAGTATAACCTGAAACTCTAAGCCTTCCAGCTTATCCATCCACTACTATCTGCTTGGCCAATACGGGGGTATGCCAGTGTGTCTTTTTCCTGGATAGTAAATATCTGATCTAAATGGAGTAAGTAAGTTACTTGAACCCCATAGTAACAATGCCATCTGATTAGGCTGGCCTGGTGGTGCAGCTGGTTGCGGTGCTGGATGTCATACCTTGCTGCATGCCTGTGACCCATGTCTGAAATGAGCATGGATTGCTGGGGTTGGCTTAGGGACACAGCACTGAGCATTTTAAGGACTGCTCACCACGTTTTTTTTTTGGGGACTGCATACTTTGCCAAATGACTTTCACCAGGTTGAGGCGTGATGGTAGTGCAGGACAACAGCAGCATAAGTAGGGAGGTGCTGCAGGACTCTGTAGCATACACGCGCCTCCACGCAATGTTGAAGAGCGCACCTCAGCATGAGAGGAGGAGGACCCACAACATGCACTTGCCTCCATGTGCAAATGTTGAAGAGAGGACCCAGCATGAGGAGGGGAGGGACTCGCAACATGCACGTGCCTCCACATGCAAATGTTTTGAAGAGTGCACCTCAGCATGGGTGGGGAGGACTCCACAGCATGCACGTGCCTCCACATGCACATGTTGACAAATGTGACCCAGTGTGGGAGGGAGGGACTCTACAGCATGCATGTGCCCAGATGCAAATGTTGAAAAGTACCTCCAACATGGGGAGGGAAGAGACTCTGCAGCATGGATGTGCCTCCACATGCACATGTTGACAAGTGCATCCCAGCGTGGGAGGGGATGGACTCAGCAACATGCACATGTTGAAGAGCCGCACTCAACATGGGGAGGGAAGGGACTCTGGAAGGCACATGCCTCCACATGCAAATGTTGAACAACGCACCCCAACATGAGGAGGGGAGAAAAAGGAGGAAAATGGTGGTAAGACAAGCATATATTACACCTGCCCACCAATCCCCAATCCACTGCATCATCAAGACCCAGAGGCTGGAAGGCTGGATTTGTGCCTTGGAAGAGCGGATGTCCTTCCCCTCTCATGCAAAGAGGATGGGGAATCTGTGGGGTAATCTGGTGCTTAGGTAAGTCCTGGGAAGATGCAGGATGGTGGGGTTGGTGCAGCAAAGCAAAGGGAGCCCAGCCTGTCTTGACTACAAAGAGCATAAACACTTATTAAAAATAAATAAATAAATACCATCTGATGTTTTTGTTTTTTCAAATGATGTGGAAACAGAGAGAATAAGGTTAACTGCCAGAAAATGGGAGCACATGACAAATGCCCCTGGAATGAATAATTCACTCCATGACCATCACTTCTGCATGGGACTGCAGAGGCAGTAAGGGTTAAGGATAAAGACATATGGATGCTTCAGTTACCTCATTGGGATGCATGGAGACATCAGCACATACGGAGAATTCCTGGAGCTGAACCTTTACTGCCATTGAAGTAAGCAAAGTGTTACATAGTACAAATCACAGTAATTTTGTTGAAATGTAATTAAAGAGAAAGTGACCTTTCACTCAAGTTTAGCAAACTTTTAAAACATATAATTTTAGGAAACATCCTATATTTATACTGCATTTACTGAAGCAAGTGAAGAACATCAAAGGTTTGGGAAATAGAGACAGCTTGTGTCACGCTGATTCAAAGAGAAGCTTACTTTTATAAATTCCCAACATCAGAAGCATAATGTCAAGAAAGTTTGGCCATAATTACATTCATTTTGTTTCCCCACTCATTCAAGTTAAATGTTCTTTGCTTCCTTTAAATCATGCTCACTGTCAGGGCTGATAAGGTAATTCATCAGCAGGGAAATATAATATTCTGTATGCCTGGCTCTGTATTGATTTTTCTTGCATTTAATTTACACACCTTTCCAGGGATAATTTCAGCACAACTTGCTTTTATGAAATATCCCATGATTCGATTGCAAAATTGTTTTTATAAGGATATAAAATATATATAGGATGCTGGGGTATTTGGTGAAATTTACCTGTAGCAGAAAGGCGGGATTATGCCATTGTAAAGGACCCTGGTGAATACTTCTGTTGCTCTATGTAGTTCTGGAATCTATACATGGCAGAGGACAGAGATAGGCTGGGTAGGATACAGTGCAGGATGACAAAGATGAAATATGAGCTGCAAGGCATATGTGAACAGGCTAGGCAGCCTCAATATGTACTCTCTGGAGAACAGGAGGAAAGGGGGGCATGGTAACTACTCACAAGGGTATAACAAGTGCACCACTCACAGCTGTTCTGACTGCATGAACTTCATCCACTGTGGGGTGCAATTTAAATCTAGCAGGTGGGGGAGAACAGAGTTCACAAAATTGTTAGGAAGTACAATTTCACAGACTGTTTGTGGTAAGTGGAACAGCCTACCCAGTGCAGTGGTTAATGCATATATAGCATAGCTGTGTTTACAAAGTGCAGTGATGGCTGCAAAGGGATTATTAACCAGGGTAAGGTGAGGAGAATCATGGGGGTGGGTAGTGAGAGGAGCCATCATGGAGTAGCTCCAGGTTGAATTCGGCCGACTGGATGGACTCTAAGACTTTCTCTGCCCCTAGCATGTGTTGTTTCTATACAGTAAAGTGCTTTTCTATAAAGTTTTCCTTCCTTGTCCTCAACTTTGCCCCTTCCTTGGGTCCACTCCCATCCCTGCCACCATTGTCATAGCTGGTGTACCATGGGGCCTGAGAGTGCCAACAGCCATTGTTATGATGAAGGGTTTTACCCCCAATATTGTTGGTCTCTCCAAACCACCCACTGCATTGTGCAATGCCTGTTTATATCCATCGGCATATAGCTTCCCTTTGTAGATGTTGGACCTCCATGGCTAATGGAAGAGGTCACTGTGGTTGTGGAACTGATTACAAGCCTCACCAATAAAGGATGTGGTGAAGACAGCAGCACAACTCAACCCCAGCATCCCACTTGCCAGTATCTCAGGTGTGTTCTTGAACCCAGGGCTCTGGCATTGAAGCCCGTAGTGCTAACACTGGACAATTGGGCAGCCCTAGAGTCCTTTGTTTTTGTTGTCAGAATTATTGACACAACAGTTGTTGTTATGACACCTTGGTGTGTATTAAAATATTGTAATTTACATCTTTCTGTGTATTATTCTTTATATAGTGACTCTATAATGGCTATATTGTGACTCTATAATGGTTCTATTATAACTCTACAAAGGCTCTATAATGACTCTATAAAGGCTCTATTCAGGCTATATAGTGGCTTTGTAGTGACTCTGTAATAGCTGTATAATTACTGGTGACCCCTTAATACACAGACTAGAGTTGTAGCAAACACCATAATAACTGGTAGTACTAGTTATTACGGCAGTTTGTGTCACTCTTCTTTAGCGCCCACCATTGGCTCTTACTCCACATGAGGGCGGCCAAAGACATCAACCAACATGGCAACACTTTCTTTCTACTGAGGAGTTGGACGGCACTTTGTTATGGTATTACTTTCTTAGCAGTATTTATCTGGTTGATCCTGCCTTTCTATTTTAAAAATCTATCTGGTTGATCCTTGTGTTGCTTCGTTTCTGGTGGGGTTTGGAGACAGCCACTGTAATCTGGAATGGGCTGTGGCTAATTATGAGCATTTCCACAATGTAATTAAAAAAAAAAAAAAGAAAGTAATTAGGCCAAGAATGTATCCTGCTTTTTATGAGCTGAAGTGGAATTTTATTGTGAACTGTGTCGCCTTCGTGGCGATTGGATATTCTGCAGGACTAAAGGAAGCCCCTGTGCGCTGAACACTAACGCTTTGAGGTGCTTCTGACTGCATGACCTGTACAGTGTGAGAGGCTGTATAGCAGGTCTGTGCTATTGTTATCTATTGCCAGAAATGATTCCGGGGGCTAGGACCTGTATGTCCTGGGGCGGGACTCTCTCTTCAATCGCCGCCACTCGCAAGCGGCTAGCTGAAGTGGGAATTTTATTGTGAACTGTGTCGCCATAGAGGTGGTTGGATATTCTGTAGGACTAAAGGAAGTCCCTGTGTGCTGAAGGCTAACGCTTTGAGGTGTTTTCTGACTGCACGACCTGTACAGCGTGAGAGGCTGTATAGCAGGTCTGTGCTATTGTTATCTATTGCCAGAAGTGATTCCGGGGAGCTAGGACCTGTGTGTCCTGGGGCGGGACTTTCTTCAAATCGCCGCTACCACTGCAAGCGGCCAGTTGAAGTGGGAATTTTATTGTGAACTGTGTCATCAGAGGCGGTGTTGGATATTCTGCAGACCAAAGGGAAGCCCCTGTGCTGAACGCCAACGTTTTGAGGTGTTTTTCGACTGCAATGACCTGTACAGCGGAGAGGCTGTATAGCAGGTCTGTGCTATTGTTATCTATTGCCAGAAGTGATTCCAGGGGAGCTAGGACTTGTGTGCCTGGGCGACCTCTCTTCAAATCGGCCACACCACTGCAAGCTGCCAGCTGAAGGGAATTTCATTGTGAACTGTGTCGCCACTGTAGGCGTGTTGGATATTCTGTAGGACTAAAAGAAGCCCCTGTGTGCTGAACGCTAACGCTTTGAGGTGTTTCGACTGCACGACCTGTACAGCGTGAGAGGCTGTATAGCAGGTCTGTGCTATTGTTATCTATTGCCAGAAGTGATTCCGGGGAGCTAGGATCTGTGTGTCCTGGGGCGGGACTCTCTCCTTCAAATCGCCGCGGTTGCTCGCAGTGCTGCCAGAGTGGCGCGAGTGCCACTGTATTGTAATTTCTTAGCTTGTACTGTATGCCTTTTAAAGAAATGTTATAGTTTAGTTGGTTTATATTTACTGTTGTATACCACTACTGAGGCTGAGAATTAGTTTGAGGGCATCATTGTCAAGTAAGTTGCTATGATTTTAAATGCTTGTAATGTATGTATGGTAAATGAATAGGCCAGGCAGGATATTTAGGTTTTTAAAATTGCTTATTGGTTATAAGCCTGATAACTAAGAACCATCTGTTGTTCTAGATGTATATGGGCTATATGGGTGGATTAAAGGGGTTAAAATTACCTACGATAGTTCAATGCTACACGATTTACGCTCCTTTTCATCCTCCCAGTATCAGATACTGCCAGACACTGCTGGAGGTGGGGATTGGAAGGATGGTGTTGACCGTGGTTTGTTGAGCAACCCATGTATGGGTGGGAGGATTGAGGTTGTCAGGTCCAGAAGAGCGCCCTAGGTTGCGATGGGCATATGGGAGAGAGCCAGGCGTGGTTGGTGCCCATCCCAGGGAGTCCTGGTGAGGCTACACCACCCCCCCTCCCCTGATGGCAGTGCTTTGTAATGCCAGATCGATCAGAAATAAGACAGCAATTATTGCTGCTTTGATTTCGTCAGTCAATCTGGCTTTTATCACGGAGACTTGGGTGGGAGACGATGCTGGCCCACTTTTGAGGCCGCAGTCCCCCTGGATATACCATGGTGCACTGCCCCAGAGTGGAACGCAGGGTGGCAGTGTAGCCATCTGTTTTAGATCCAGCCTGATTCTTCACCGTGCACCCGTGAGAGCTCCGGTTCTTTTGAGTGTGTGGCCATCCGAGGACCTGATGCGGCTGCAGGATCTTTCTCATCTATCGCCTCCTGGGGCAATGGAAATTTCCTGCAGGAGATCACTGATTTCATCGCCGCTGCATCATTGGAATACCCAGATGTGTTTTTCTGGGGATTTCAATGTTTGTTCGTGACGTGAATCATAGACATAGTTATGAATTTTTTCAGATTGTGTCCTCCTTGGGTCTGATGCAGGCAGTTACTTCATCGACCCATCGTGATGGCCATATATTGGACCTGGTGTTCTCACTGGGACTTGATATCAATGATCTTGAGATCAATCCAGTTCTTTGGTCCGATCGGTGCAGTTCACGCTTGGGGCTCCTGCCATAAGCCCTTCCCTGTTGAGACAATTTGCTATCGCCCTTTACGGGTTTGACCCCTGAGGGTTTTTGTGGCAGCTAATTTGTTCTAGAGAGGGGTGATGCATGCGTGGAGGTGTTGTGGACGGGTTAACACCTATAATGGGGTGTTATCCGACACTATTAACCCTCGCACCTGTCCGTCACGACTCCAGAATTCTGACCTGAGATCACCATGGTTTGATGGTGATCTCAGGGAGATGAAGAAGATGGGTCAGAGATTGGAGCGCTGCTGGAGGAGATCCCATCTGGACGTGGACAAACTGGCCCAGCCTGCCCATTATGTTAGTACCAGGAGGCAATCAACCATAAGAAGACAGTTTTTCTGTCTAAGGAGATTGCTGCTGAAGGAACCGACCGGCCTCACTTTTCTGGACTGTTGATTAACTTTACATCCAGTCTGCTTCATGGCCTGGGAGGGTTTTTTCTAATACTGATTGTGAGGATTTCGCCGGTTCTTTTCAGATAGGGTGTCGCGATCCGGCAGGTGGCTCCTTCAGTCAGCAATGACATAGCTGGCAGTGATCGCCTGATGTGTTCCGAGTGCACTCCGTCTGGTTGGGGAGAGTTTAGACCAGTGGAGGTTAGTGAGGTTATTGAGGTAGCAACCAATATGAAGCATACCTTTAGTGAACTGGACCCGTGCCAATGCGTTTTTAATGAGACACGCTGACTCTGTTGGCCCGTTGTTTGCCTTGATTGTACGATGTCTCCTCTGAGGGTGTCTTTCTGGATGCCTTGAAGGAGGCTCTGGTGAGACCCCTCTTAAAGAAGCCATCTTTGGACCCGGAGATCAAGGCGACTATCTCCAATCTCCAACCTTCCATTTTTGGGAAAGGTTGTTGAGAAGGTGGTAGCGCTTCAGTTGGAAGAACACCTCATATATCTCATGAGTTGTACGAACCCTTCCAATCGGCTTTTCGTGCCAGACATACCACTGAAACTGCACTTGTTCGGATGCAGAATGACCTTCTCAGGGCTAGAGACCGGGAGACAAGACAATTCTTGTTCTCCTCGATCTCCTCAGCATTTGACACTGTGGACCATTGTGTGCTGCTTGCTCACCTTGAGGACCTATGTGGACTCACCGGTAATGTCATCAAATGGTTTGAGTCCTTTCTTACCAACAGGAGGCAGCGGGTCATGATGGGAAATTTCTCATCTACACCCAGCCTACTTTTGTGGAGTTCCTCAGGGATCAGTATTGGATCCAATGCTGTTCGAGTGTATATGCTGCCTCTGGGCGGATCATTAGAAAGTACGGCTTGAGTTTTCATTGTTATGCCGATGATACTCAGCTGTATTTTTCCTTTGCCCCAGGAACACCTAATGCAGTGGATGTGCTTAATATCTGTCTGGCCGAGATAACCACTGGATGGCCTCCAGCTGGTTGCGGCTGAACCCGATAAGACGGAGGTATTAGTAGTGGAGTCTAACAGAGTTCGTGATAGGATGGCCTCTGGACGCAGAAACTGGGCTTGTCCTAGGATCTGTGCCATTGAAGGCCTCCTCTTGGGTGCGAAATCTTGGTGTGATTCTGATAAAGATCTAACCATGGAGGCTCAAATATCCTCCGTGGTTCGTACTTGTTTTTACCATCTCAGAAACATTGCCAGGATTAAGTCCCTTGTTCCACCTTCGGACCTCCCTACTTTGATACATGCCTTAGTCACATCTAGGCTTGATTACTGTAACACGCCTATCTCGGGTCACAGGAGGATCTCTCCGCAGATTGCAGCTGGTAGAATGCAGCTGCCCGGTTGTTGACCGGCAGCAAAGTTTTGCCATATTACAACGGTTTTGCGCTAGTTGCACTGGCTTCCAGTCAGGTGGAGAGTCCTCGTTAAGGTGGGTCTTCTCACCTATAAGGCCTACACGGGCAGGGCCCTGGTTACCTGTTAAACCTTCTGTCACCTGACTTTTCCTTGTGCCCTTTCGCCCTCTAGTGAATGCTTCCTGACCATTCCCAGAACTAGGCTGAAATCGCTGGCAGATTGAGCATTTAGCTGCTGCCCCTGTTCTGTGGAACTCCTTACCACCTATGGTCAGAGAAGCTTGTCTAGTTGATGTTTTTAAGGCCCAGCTTAAAACTTTTCTTCTCTAAAGCTTTTAATGTCTAGATGTATATTTATAGTTATGGCTTGGTTTTTGTAAGATTTGTATTTATTGTGTGTAATGTCTATATTTATTATATTTAAATGCTTGTCCTAAATTTTGTATGGCGCCTAGAGCCTCTGGGATTGGGCATCTTTTAAATAAACTTTGCCTTGCCTTGCTTTTGAAAGTGTGTGTGTGTGTGTGTGTGTGTGTGTGTGTGTGTGTGTATAGAAGGGGACTGAGTTGCAGTAGCAGGAATCACTGCATAGCTCCTTCAGTAACTTCCTTTGACATTGGCATTCTTGCACCAGTAATTATAAAAATAATGCCTGTGCATAGTCAGTGTTATTGAGATTTTTCACACACCTTTGGTGTGTGATAATCTCATAAACCCCTTGAGCTTCACTCTCAGAGTTTATGGCTTATCACACTCCTCAGGTGTGTGAAAAATCCTCATAACACACTCCTGCACTGGCATTATTCTCTATATAGTGACTCTATAATGGCTCTATGGTAACTCTGTAATGAACATGCAATGACTATCATAACTCTACAATGGCACTGTAGCAAGTCAATAATGATACAATAATGACTCTATACAGTCTCTATTCTGGCTGTATAATAACTCTGTAGTGACTATAATGGCTCTATAGTGATTCTATAATGGCTCTGTGGTAACCATGTAATGACTATGTGATGGCAATGATGGCTCTATGATGGCTGCATAATTTGTACTGTGCTTATTCCATAATGGCTCTGTAGTGACTCTATAATGGCTCTATAGTGATTCTATAATGGCTCTATTGTAACCCTGTAATAACTATGTGATGACAATGATGGCTCTATAATGGCTGTATAATTGCACTGTGATGATTCTATAATGGCTCTGTAGTGATTCTTTAATTTATTTATTTATTTATTGAAATGTTTCACCAGGAAGGGCACACTGAGCAACAAGATGCTCGTCTCATGGTGTGACCTGGGGGATACAGAGGATAGTACATGATACATTACATAGAATTACACATTGAAGTCCATGATACATAACATTGAGAGTACATGATACATAACATTGAGAGTACATGATACATTACATTGAGAGTACATGATACATTACATTGAATTACTCATTGGAGTCCATGATACATAACATTGGGAGTACATGATACATTACATTGAATTACTCATTGGGGTCTTGGATTAAGGGTGAGACTGCATACATTGCTTACATGTAGGATCAAAGAGTGTCAGATACATAAGGAAAGAGTGACATATCGTGTATAGTTTACAGACATAATTACGTATATACATGTGCTTACATAACTTACACTGAAATGAATTCTGAATTATGCAGAGTTGGCAGCTAGTACTGGTTGCCAGGGAGTGATTGATAATGGGGTGTGGGTTTAGATTGGGATTACATTACACTAACCATAGGCTATGGGGGGATCAGTTGACTGTGAGCTGAGCAGAAGTGAAGAAATGGGCAAGTGCAAGGGTTGGTAGAAATTTCATGCCAGCATGAGAGGTAGATTGCTAGAGCTGCTGGTCAGGCCACATATGAAGACGGGGAGATGATAAGGGGGTAGATAGCAGGAGGGGGTCAGGGGCATGAACAGTTCGTAGCGTAGTAAGTAATGAGGGCAGAGGATAAAGAATGCCTAGAGGAGGAGTGGCGGATTTGGGTCGGCAGATCATTCCACATCTTAGGAGATAGTAGGAGAAGGCTGATTGGCCTGCAGAGGTCTGCTGGTGAGGGATTATCAATAGCCGGAGTCAGTAAACCTAAGGGCATGCGAGGGGTTGGTGGGGAGGAAAGGGAGGAGGCAAGGTAGGGAGGAAGGAACCGAGCCAGAAGTTAGAAGCAAATTTAACACTGTGAAGTAGCTGCCGGTTACTCAGGGATGGAGGGCCAGTGAGTGGTAAAGCTTAGAGTGTTGGGTACAAGAGGGGAGCATCAAGAGCAAATGGCAGAAAGCATTGAATTATTAATGACTTAATAATATAAATACTGAATTGTTTAAACTGTATTCTTATTCAGTCTCAATCATATTCACTCTATAGCTGTCAAACCAGTGTCTGTGCATGCAGTCAGTTAGTCAGAGTCAAAAGGGCATGTGTAAGGACTGTCAATACCTACAAGTGTTACCTGAATTATAGACCAATGTTTGAACTTTTGTGCAAAGGTGAGACTCAGTTAGGTAACATGAACAAGAGGGGACATAGTCTCAAATTAGAAGGTGGGAAATACAGAGGCAATGTCAGAGGGCAGTTCTTCATGGAGAGGGTGGTAGAGGCCTGGAACAGACTGCCAGAGGAAGTGGTGGGATCCAAAATGGTGGAGGGATTCAAGAGAGCATGGGACAGAAATATGGGGTTGGGAGGAGGAGAAAGTCCAGAGCCAGTATAAAGGGAGGGGATATAAAGGGCAGACAAGATGGGCCGGTATGGTCCTTTTCTGCCCTCAGATATCTGTGTATCTGTGAATATTTGTAGGGCTTTCACACAAAGTTTCCTTAGGGCAAAGATAAGGCACAGGCAAAATTGGAACCTGGAGCATCTGAGTCATTTAAAGCCTTAGGAAAATCTCCTTTGTACACCAAATACTCTTAACAAACTGAACACTGAACACCTGAATAGAAACATAGAAACATAGAATTTAATGGCAGATAAGGGCCGCTTGGCCCACTTGGTCTACCCATTTCCCTACCTGATGGATAAGCTGCAGATTTTTATCATTTCAATTTTACTGAACTTAAAAACATTTCAATTCCACATTACAGTAGTATTAACACCACTACTCACATACAGTCTAGAATGTATCCTATTTACTGATACAAACAATTTAATATTCAGAATCTAGAAACATTTTAACACTAACAATCAGATAATTCTTATTATATATAAATAAGTGATAGCGTATTAATTATACTAAACCAACAACACAAATATTTTAACTAACACCAATCATATTTGATTTTTAATCTAAAAATCCTTATTTCCTTATACAGGAGGAAACAAATACAAACAGATAGCTTGAAACATCTTTATAAGAAACAGAATTTTTAGAGATGGTAGACCATTGCTTGAAATAATCAAAGCAATATGCATGTATATAAAGAAAACAGAAAATAATAAGAAAAAGCTATCTGGTTAGAAGGGTTGGAAGAAGCAAGAATAGAAACAATGAAAGATAAAGATAAAGAAGAGTGCTCTGAGAATGTTCTTTTTCACTAAATCTTATTTTTAAAGACATATATTTAAGTATCTGAAATGATCTGTGGACTTTTCATTTTGCCTGCAAATAAAATGGCAGATAGTACCCATTTTGTCTCAAAGACGCTTCTTGACCCAATGCAAATGGACCATTCTTTCCAGTCTGAGTACGCCAAGACATTCCCTTTCCACTCCATTATGCTGGGCACTGTATTTTCCAATCAAACTTCAAGACTGAATTTTTAACATAAGCCGCTATTACAGCTAAAATATTTCAAAGCTGGAGAAGGAAGGGACTGATCTCTTTGGGACGATGCTTTCAAAATGACATTTTGAGATCATTTGACTCTCTCAGAGATTAATTTTATCTACTGGTAGGAAGCATATTGGGCTTTCTACAACGTATAGATTTTGTTAAGAAAAATACCAGTTGGGGACACATTACTGGCATCTCCTCTGGAATTGTTATTAAGTGGTAACATGGAAACACATAAAATATTGTCAAAATGTATAAACTCCTTCTAGAAGCAAAACTCCCAATCTGATACAACTACAGAATTTTTGGCAGAGGAACCTCACAGAAGTAATCCATGATGACAAATAGACAGAAATTATAGGTTCTCCTGATTTTGTTTCTAGAAACAGTAAATTAAAACAAATACAGTTCAATGTATTTCATAGGGTTTAATTCACACCTAGTAAATTAAATAAATGCAACCCAAATGTATCAGAGCTTTGCCAACGCTGTAATGAAGAAAAGGGTACAGTATTACATATGTTCATTTCTTGCCATCTATTGAACCCTATTGGGATACAGTCAGAGAAATGTTATCAAAAATTATGGACAGGTCCATTTGATCCAGGAATTCTTCTGCTTGATTTGGTCTCTTCCTTCCTAATTAATATGGAATTGAGTTTTTTTATATCATATATTAGCATTGGCGTAGCAAGAAAAGTCATACTTTTATACTGGAAGGACACGTCCCTCTGAATCATAAGAAATGACTTAATTTACTTATAGACTATGCCTATATGGAAAGGATTTTACACAAGAGAAGGAAGGAAGAAACACTTCTTAAAAATATAGCACCCATTCACTTCACATACTCAAAATAGGATCTAAGTTGATCTATATCGACTGGTAGAGCACAAAATGGCATAAGGCATATAATGTTAGGTACTGCTTATCTCCATCTGTACAATGATGCACTATGATACCAAGCACGGCTGTTGATCATTTGCCTGAAAGCAGGTATCTGTCTGAGTACACAAAAAAAAAAAAAGATGACGAAACAAAGTATATCTTCAATTTGTGATTCAAATTCTCATATTCCATGTAGTCAGGTTATATTATTTGCTAGATGTCATAGTAAAGTACCAAAACATTGCCTATGATGTAAAATACATCTCTAAGATTTTAGTCAAAAGAAAATAAATAGTATAAAACCTCAGAGTACCTGTCATAAGTACCACCAAACCAACTGTCCAAAAGTAAAGATAAGAGAAGCAGAAAAGATTCAAGTAGATATTAATAGGATATACAACATCAATGCAATTTTTGTAATGTTTTTCCATTGTACACATTTTACCCACATCCCCTGTTAACACCTCCAACCTTTTTGCTAAACAATCTGTAAGCATTATTACCAAGATGTATTTATCTAGGTAATCCATAATCCACCCTAGTTTAACCCAAATGGTAACCCGTCAAACAGCAACTAAACTTGAGCAACTCGAATATGAGTGATTCAAGTTCGGCATTCATTATGTGAGCTACCCTGAAAGGGTAGCGATGGGTGAACAATAAGGTGACCAGAAGCACAGGACAGGGAATGGAAGAGGGAAGGTATATGGGAGAAAATGTGGCAGAGGCTGCCGAGCTAGCCATGTGGTTTGGTGGTGAGGGTGGCTGGCTACAGTGGGAGGGTGCAGGATTCAGAGCTGGGGAGGCACATAGTATTTTATGTTTTGTGGGTGGGAGTATTTTTTTACAAGTTTTCCCTCCCGACATGCACCCCTGGAGTTGAGAATCCTTAGCAAGGGTCATGTGGGATGAGGGAGGGTGCAGGTGCATAGCCACCCACCTAAAAAAAATTGTGTTCGCCGGGCGTGCTCGCTGGAAGTGTACATTGCCATTTTGTTTTTCAGCAATGTGCACTTGCTGTAACAGCGATCCCTTTATTTGGCTTATCACCGTTATGACAAGGAATGATTCCAAACATAACAGTAAAGTCAGGATTCCTCCACCCTTGATGCATATTAATATTATTCCTATCTCTAAAAATATGATCTATGCATAGTTCACTTTTATTGTGAAGAAATGGCATAGTTTAGGGAATATTGTAAAGAGTGCTTTCATGAATCCCTTACTGTTAAATTTATTTAAACAATTTTTGAAGCAACCATTAAAACTTTGTACTTGTAAAGGTATTCAGGTAACATCAATATAAGAATAACCATTCTATTATCCATACAAGGACTTATTAGCTATAAAACAGAGAAATTTGAAGTAAAACAGATTAGGAATGTTTAACTCCATAGGTATTAGTAATACGATTTCTTATGGTTACCTATTTATTTTATTGCCATAACTATTTTATTACAAGGCATTCTCTTTAAATTTGTGTTAGCATATAACCTCTTCAAAGCAGCTTTGACAACATTTTCATGCAATCAAATGGCTTAAATAACCCTAGCTGCACATAAAATAACAGCTATCATAAAATACCTCCCTTAATATATCTTATTTTATTAGCTGTATTATTGTGCTGTAACCTCCGTACGTTCATAAACTTAATATTTAGATTTTAGATTTTGATGTGATATACTCTTTCTAGTATGTTGAAACACAGAATTAGTTTAGTAAGCTTCCGAGGAAGGACTTGGTTGATCTGAAAGCTTAAGTACTGTTTTTTTGTTACATCTATGTTGGTCCAATGAAAAGTATTAAACCATTTGTTTCTAGTATGTTGAAAGAGAGCCATTACCCCAAATAACATTCATACCTCTTTTTAGTCCATATGCTTACATTGTTCTAGTGAGCCCTCCACCTCCATCTATAGTCTGACTTCCTTCTCACCCAATCCTGTTTATCAAGTGAAAAATAATGAGAAAAGTCAGTAAATTGATTTTAAGTAAAGTAAAATTGACTGGACCTTTATTTTGTGGTGAGCTCTGTTTTTAACCTGACTGCCGCCTTTGTAGGATTGTGATGCTTACTGGGCTCTACCATATTCTCACAATTCTAGCAGTCTTGAATCATGCAACCAAAGTGTTCTAGTCCCTTCAAGTGGTAGTTGTTATCACTCATCCAGTCTATAAAATTTGAAAATCTGCATGTCCAACTGACATATGTTCACTAGCCTAGCAAAATAGCTATTTGAGAAAAGCAATGCATTTTGTTGCAGGAAATGAATAGTGCCTACAATTAACAGAACATTGAAAGTGTTCTTTGTCCCCATCCCCAACCAGAAATAACTCAGGCCACCACCATTTTCACTTTGGATGCTCACTGGTGCTGTTTATTAAATTATTAGCACAGCCAGTTTGTACATCCTGAACCATCATATATCTACAAGTCATATGCACAGTGTTGGACATCAAATCCCTTGGCCTTGAACGTAACAGTCCCGCTTCTTCCTTCTGTGTCTCTTCCTCCTACTCGCTTCCTGTTCGTCATGCTTTCGGGCCGGACACCGAGATCTGGCTCCCTTTGCTCACCACCATTGGGTACCACGTTACCCGGACCATTTCCCCCACCCGCCAGGTACAGACATTGCAATCCACCACCTAGATCTATGTCCTTCCCTCGCCCCCTTTACTCCCATGCCTGGATTCCTTTGTTCCCAGCCCATGGTCTCTCCCCCTCCTCCCTCTATCTGCCCCCAGTTTTTTTGCTCCACCCTACTCCTTCTCCTTCATACCTTTTTCCTTCAGTCTGCCATCCCGGCCATGTGGGGACACTCGCCCTGCACCCGCTGGGCCATCAGCAGCCCACATGCCTGCACAGGGCCCCTCACCAAGTACATCTTGCATGCACCCAACAGCTATGTACCTTGTGCCTTCTCATTCCTATGTTTTCAGTTAGGGAGAGGGTGGGAATTTTAACAGCAGAAAGAGGGTGAGCAGAGGTTACCTGACCTTAAGTAACCCTGCTGCCTTTGTTCTGGGGCCCTCCCTGGCCAATAGCCCAAGAGTTCTCCTCGCCTGTCATACGACCCTGCAGTGAGGTCACTGACCTCCCCTAGCCTCCCCCGCTCTATATTCCTGGCTGTGTCCCAGGACAAATTGGCCTGCCTTTATTGGCAAACCTCATTGTCCCCCGATACCCAGCCAGAAATAACTCGCTCCACCACCATTTTCACTTTGGATGCTCACTGGTGCTGTTTATTAAATTATTAGGCACAGCCAGTTGTACATCCTGAATCATCATATATCTACAAGTCATATTCACAATGTTGGGCATCAAGTCCCCTTGGCCTTGGACATGACAGTCCCGTCTTCTTCCTTGTGTCTCTTCCTCCTGCTCGCTTCCTGTTCATCATGCGCTCTCGGGCCAGGACACTGAGATCCGGACCCCCTTTGCTCACCACCATTGGGTACCACATTAGCAGACCATTCCCCACCTGCCAGGTGCTGACACTGCGATCCACCACCCTAGCTGTATGTCCTTCCCCACCCCTTTTACTCCCACTCCTGGGTTCCTTTGTCCCCAGCCCATGGTCTCTACCCCTCCCTCATCTGCCTCCCCCAGTTTTCCCTTGCTCCACCCCACCCTTCCACTGCCCCATCTCCAGCCTGCGATAGAAGGTGGGGCTCCCTTGTGGGCTAGCCCTTCAGACCCCTCCTATTTATACTGTCTACTATCTCCCAAATGAGCGCAGAAACAAACCCATGCCAAACTCAGTGAGATGGACGCCATCTGATCTGTACACTACCTCCTGGTCAAATGAGATATCCCTATGGCGATGTGAAACCCGCCCATTTCGATCACTACCCTGGCCACTTTCCTGTTGAGCGCTTTCTCACCACTTCCACCGCCTGGTTTTTTTTACTCCTCCATACCCTCCGGACGTGATCTCGAACCAACATATCACGACCCCGACCACCAGCTTTTTAGCTTTTCTAGGTCTGTTATAATGTCTCTCTATCAATGAACCCCAGAGCATGTCCCCAAGTCATTGCCCCTAGGTGGATGATGATACAGTCTGGGCTGGCCCACCGCATCTGCAGTTCCTCCAACAGTGGCAGCAGTTGTGGCCACCTCATCCCCTCAGGCCCTCCATCTCACTTTTGTGTGATCCATCCCTGATCGCAGCTGTGTGCCATCCTAGCGGCCACTGCAAATCTTTCCACCCAGTAGATAAATGAGTGCCCAACGATCCACACTTGCCTCTTGTAACCTGCTGTGGGGAAAAAGTGGGACACAAATTAGGCACCGTCAACACCTTATGTATCTCTTGTAACAGCTTGACTTCCATCTGCCTACCCTCTTGACCTCCTTCTCCCCCACCCCGAAATAGCTGCCTCTGAGGCTGCCCCAATCTGAAAAGAGGGGGCGAACTCCTTGGGGTTCTCACCTGCAAATGCCAGCTCCTTTTCAGGACTGCCTCACCTGGAAACCCGTCACCAGGGAACCTTTCCCGTGCACGAACCAGGGGCCCCTGCCCGTCCTCTGACTCTCGTGATATGCCTCCATCGCCTGGACTCGCGGGTATCCGACGTCCTTCCCTGCACAGTTCAACATCTGTACCTTTTCCCATCTGTTCTGTCTTAGACTTTTAAGCTGAATTGTGACCTTCTCCTCCCCAGATCACACACTGCTCCTGTAACCCCATTTCAACTGCTCCTTTTCTAGGTGCGACCATTTTCCCAACTCAGAAGGCCCTTTGCCATGACTGCAAATATGGCCCTGAATAGGCAGGCCTCATTTGCCAATAGCAGACTTGGCCTACTACCCGCAGCACCTTATGCGAGGAGGGGCCCATCAGGGCCGCCTACCATCCTGCTTTTTCCTTGTTCCCCTGACCCCTATGCCAGCCTGCCATCATCCTCTTAATGACCCGGCTGCTCGCCACATCCCCACCCCCTATTCATGGACACCCAGCCAATTCCTGCCAGCTGTACTGCCATGGTGGTGTGTGCTACACCGTCCCATTTCTCAACCATGTATTGCATCACTTCCTCCTTGGCCGGCTCCTCTATCTCCCATCCCATTCTTGTTCTGAACGACTGAAAACTGCCCACACCTCTCTCATATGCCCTTAATGTTCCTGCTGCCCATGATCCCTTATGCAAGGCCCTGGCTTTCTTTCTCCAATCTCCCACAGCCGCCTCCAGCACCCTAGTCCGGGGTGGCTTATGTGCCAACTCCCGGAATCACTCCATCTGAAAACGAGAAAGACAGTCAGCTACCTCTTTCCAAACCCCTTCAATGTGCCTCACTCTGAAGGACAGGTTAAGACGCAGCCCCAACAGTATCATACCCTCAAAACCATGCCTGTTGATTCCATCCAGCCAGTTTGTCTGTTGATCACCTCAACCACACCTTTATTGTCACACCAAAAACTATGCGCCCCTGCCATCCATGTCCCCCACACTTCCAGGGCTACCCATATTGGGAAAATCTCCAGAAATATGATGTCCTTCATCCAGCCTCATTCTCACCATTGTTCTGGCCATGCATCCAATATCCAGTCCCCCTGAAATAAGCTCCCATCCTCAGACCCCCGACTCGGTCCAGATACAGCTCAAGGTGTCCGCATTGGGGGCCCACCTCCTGCCAAAAAGTGACCCTGTTATAAGACTCCAGGAATGTCTCCCAAACCAATAAATCCTCCTTCACCCATCTACTGATGTCCACCCAATGATGTGGTAGCTTTGTCTTTCAAGTGACCCTTCCTAACCTCCTAGTGAATGCCCTGCCTGGGCTTATGGCCTTGCAGGCAAAATTAAGGTGCCCCAGTAGTTGCTGTACCTGTACCAGTGGCACCCTCCTCCCCCCCTAACCAGGACAAGAAGCCCCTTGAGCCATTCGACTTTGTCCCCGAGGCAAAAACATTCTTCCTCCATGTCCATTTCAATCCCCAAGAATTCCAGCATGTGCGCGGGCCCTCGGTTTCCCAGCTGCCAGTGGAATTCCTATGGCCCCACACATGTCCATTTTTTCCACCTCCACCTGACTAGTCCCTATGAATAAGAAGTCGTCCAAGTAGTGGATTACCCTCCCATGCCCATATCGCCACCCGAACACCCATTGCATCCATGAGCTGAATGCCTTGAAGGTTGCGCAGGCCACTGAACAACCTATGGGCATTGCTTTGTTGAAATAAAACTTGCCATCGAAACGGAAACCGAGGAGGTCCCAATCCTCTGGCCTCACTGGCAATAGTCAGAAGGTGGCCTCGATGTCCCTCTTTACAACCAAGCCCCTGCTGCCCGTGATCTATTCCACTGGCTTGGTCTAGGACGATAGGATGCCATACTGGAGGGTGTCTGAATCCCATCATTCACTGACACTTCTTTCGGTAGGACAGGTAGTGTATGAGCTGGAACTCACCCGCCTGCTTCTTGGGTACCAAACCCAGGGGTTATACCTGAACTCCACGCAAGGGGAGCAGACAAAGGCCCTCTACCTGTCCTGCTCTCACTTCTGTCTGGATCTTTTCTCTACCATGTCCTCCTTCCCCACCACTGACCCCAAGTTCTTGGCATGCATCCCCACCCTCCTCCTTGAACCCTAATGCAAAACCCCTTCAAAACCATTTCTTAATAAATCCGCCCCATCTTGTCAGGGTAGTCCCTGGTCTGCACCTCCACCACTTGCAGTTGAATGGGTGTGTGGGCCAGGGGTATCCCCACCCACGCCCAAATGATCAGGCCTGGTTCCATCCATAATTGGGTGTATACCCCCTTCCCATGCCTCCATGGCCCCTAATGGCTCCCCTCCCACCCCTCGAAGGGCTGTTCAAAGCGCCGCCACCACAGGGCCACCTTTCTCACCACTGGCTCTGCAACCTGTGGCTGGGTGGACCCCCCCACTGTGAGCAGGCATGCCTGAACTTACAGCTGGGACAACTACAGGCTGCCCTTGTTGAAAGTCCAGCAGGCCTTGGCCCCTGCACAGGTGCTGCCTTCTTATCAGATCCGCCACCTGGCCCCCATCCCTCCTGATAAATGTCCTGACCTATAGTTCTGTGTGAGTGCAATCCACCTCAAATCACCCTTTACTGCCATGTGTCTCCTGAATGCCTCGTCATACTTGAGCCATCCGAAACCCAGCTTCACCTGATCTGCGTCCTGATGATGTGCCATGTACAGTATGTTATCAGCGGGATTGCCAGGTCTGGCTGCTTTTCCAGCACCAACACGCTTTAAATCAAAAACCCCGCTTGTACCTCACCTCCTCTGCCTTGTGACCAACCATCGCTAGGGCCACTGCCATCTCTGACTTCCCACTGATTCTTTCTGTTCATACTTTTTGCTGTCTCCTCATCCAAAAGACCAAAATATCAGCATACTAGCCCTTCCAAATCTTTTTCCTTAATTGACCCTGGCATGTGGTGCCTAATGTGAAACCTGGCGGCCGTCATATAACTTCCATGCCCCTCCTCCAATGCCCGGCCTCCTTTTCCCTTTTCTTTTTTCTTTTATGGCTCGTAGTGCTGTTTCCATCTTCTCTACCCCTTCCTCCCCATGTCACCCACCAGCCCTTCCATATACTCTCTTAGAATCTCCTCATTGCTCATATCCAACTTATCCTTACCCCTGTCAGTTGGTTGCCGGGGCCCGGTCTGGGTCCTCCCTTTCCTTGGTGCTGCTGGGCATTGGTACCGCCTTCCTCGTTCTTTCCTGCCCATCTTGGGGCCTGTTCCTTATCCCGTTCCTTCCTCTTCCTCTGTGCCTCTTCTTGGCTTCCCTCTTCTTCCTGCTTCCATCAAATTAGTCATCTGGGTCATCAGTTCTGCAGTCCTCCACTAGCATGGTAGCACTGGATGTTGCGGCTGTCTTTGCGCATCTCTTCCTTAGCTGCATGACAAGATATGGATGAATACTGTCCCCATCATACCATGATTCGGCCCTCTACATGGCCCCCATTGTCCTATATCAATATATATATATATATATATATTTTTTTTAACTGTTGCCTGCCACGTGGCTGTCCTCCCCAGCTCCTCCCTTTTCCCGGGTTTTGGTGGGTCCCATCTTGTGCCCTCGCCTTGGCCCATTCATGCTGGGTGGGGGCTTCCCAGTTAACCACCCTTTGCCTCAGTACACTTGCATTTTTCCACCGCTTCTCCCCTTCCTGGCTCTCCAACAGAACCACCCAACCACACCATCCCAAATGTGCTCACCTCGGCTGCCTCCACTGGGAGAAGCCACCTTCAAAACATAAGCCAAACTTGCTGTATGACTCTCAGAATAATGCCTCAGCCAATCATCTTACTATACTATGGCATGTAAAACAGTCTTTCCAGCCCAAAGCTTTGGTCTCGATTGAAGCCCTTTGAAATATAATGTCAAAAATATTTTAAAATGCACCAGTAGCAGAAAATGTAGCTTGTTTGCTTATGCAAACTATGTTATGTCTGTTAGCGCTGCAGCATCCGCCGCCTGCTGCAGTACCATAGCTCTAGTCTGACCCAAAACTCCCCTGCCTGCTAAAAAGAGAGGCTATACTTGTGCCCTACCCCTTGCGTGTCTCTGGTCCTGCTGACACATGGATTACCTCTCAGGTTCCTCCTTGCAATCCCTCCTTCACCCCCTCTGCCCCTTGCTTGCAACCCCCGCCACAAACCACCCCTATTGCTGTCCTTCTAGAGCCACTATTCATCCTGCCACATTCTGCCAGCTGACTCGATGCATGGCTCGCTTCCCACTTCAGGGTAGGCCCCTGCACTGCTCCCTGCCGAGGCCTAACTTGCCCCCGGGTCCCGATGATCAGAATGCGAGGGCGATATGGCCTAACTGTGCAAAAGAGGGAACAATGTTAAAATTATGGCAAGCTAGCCAATCCACCTATCTTCTTATTATTGAAAGTCTTTGTTCTCGATACCAGTAATACCAAGGCCCCATTCCCTCG
This sequence comes from Neoceratodus forsteri, assembly GCA_016271365.2. Lineage (NCBI taxonomy): Eukaryota > Metazoa > Chordata > Ceratodontiformes > Ceratodontidae > Neoceratodus > Neoceratodus forsteri. The sequence continues at coordinate 41,018,771 of CM028134.1, forward strand.
GTAGTGACTTCAAGTCTGTAGCATCTCACTCAGTCATCTGTGTCGAGTAACTGAGAAGGGATTAAACTTAGACATGCTTTACCCCATGAGACAAGAGACTACCCCCACCGCAAACACTAATGGCACAAAAGCACTCCATTGGCCATTCCATGCGGTCCCGCTGCTACTGTACACTTGGCCACGTGAGTGCATCGTGAACCACCTCCGCTGTAGGCCCCAAACCTTCCGGACCCTCACAGTTCCCCTCAGCCCCTTCTACTTAGGAAAATACAGCCTTTTCCCACTGACCTCATGTATCAGCACCGCCACCTCTTCCAGGGTCCGACACCACACACGGCTGCAGAGGCCTGGTATGCACCTGGGCTGCTGGCACAGTGAGCCGCCACACTGTAAAGCCAAACAGCAAGTTGGACGCTCCATCACCCTGTTGTGCTGGATGAACTTGGCTGTGGTGCATCGCGGGCCTTCTGTGGGCCAAACCATCTGAGATCCAACCGATCACTCATAGCCTTCTACCCGAAGTTATCAATTCTCTCCCATCTCCCACTGGGGATGCACAGATCCAAAAGATGGCAGTGCTGGCTAAGATATCAGAATATGACAAAGACAAATGTCTTGGCTTACTACATGCTGTTACTAAGCAGAATAAATGGAATCGTAATGTTTCCCTGGCTACTTACACTTGTACAGTAAGTGCCAATGTCCTACAAGTTAGTAGTGATTTGCCATAATACATATAACATAAAGTTTGTCTAAGGTTCACACAGTGGAGGCTAATTAGGGTGTGGGGACCGTGTAACACTCCCATAGTGTTTAGTTACCACAGGGGTGGAAGTATCTGACAACCAGGTGCCATCTAAACTCCCTCCAAAATAATGAAGCAGTAGCGTTATGGATGTCCCTCCAGACTCTCAACTATTCCGACTCAGTTAAGTAATTCCTTTCTCGTACAGCCATTGTTGTTTGACATGGAGAGCAACCTGTATTTCAATCCAGTTTCCTTTCATTTTCTTTTCAGTGGCAAAAGGCATCAAATTTTTAAGATTGTCAGGTGGTAAGTCATTAAATATTTTCAGCTTGCAACCCTCATAGATCAGATATTTGTCCCTGAAAATATGCTGAATGTAGACCTTATGTTGATAATACAAAAGTTTAAAAACATATCTAGGTCTTTTGTTCAGTCTGAGCTTGAGTTTCAGTGGTCCTTGTGCCAGTTATCGTATCATATCTTGGACCTACAATCTGAAACAACATTTTGTTTATGAAGCTAATAAAGAGCATTTCCCTCATCCTTCATGCAAGCCAAAAACTCCAAGATTATTGTATCTACTTCAGTGTCCTAAGTGTTCAAGTTGAGCTTCATTTTAGTTAGATGCAAGTTCTGTAAAATGCCATCCCATAATTATTTTTCCTGTTTGTTCTCATCACTACTTATCTGTGCTTCAGCATCAGAATTTCTGATTTTGTGTTCAGCTGACTGTTGTTTTAGCTCCCTGAAGCCTGTTAGTAGATCAAGAACAGTTTTTTAATCATTAGCATTTCAGACATCATAACATCAAAATATGTTACAGCAAGGTGATTAAATGTTGAATTATTTAGAGTAGTGGTTGGTTCATCAGATGAGTCCCCTCTTCTCCATCCTCCAAGAATGGCCTTTTAAAAGTTTTTTTCTCAGAAATAGAATACTGGAACTCTATTTCATTATGTTCTATGTTCTGTTACTAAACTCTTATGGTGCGTTTGAGAAAGCAGTTTAATGTTTTGCACAGATGTTTTGTAGACAGTTTTTGTTTTATGAATATGGTTAGTGGTGAGGGTGCCAGAAAAGAAAACCAAGTAAATATACTTTCCTTAATGATGCTGATTTGACGAGCTCAAGATCGAGTCTCTGGTGGACTGACAGCTGGAATACCGCTTGCCCAGTCCTCTTCTCTTTTCTCTTGTCTTTGGGATTGACTCATGTTGACAACTGCCTTACTGATAGCAATAGCTATTTAGAAGTAGACTGGATTGAATTTCTGAGTTTAAGCTAATTTTAAAATAAAAAAAGATCAGTTTCATTATGGGGGTGCAATGGGCTCAGTACCATGTGACCATCCCACTTGTGGACGTTCGAACAAATCCTTGTGGAGCATCCGGATGATCGGAAATTCTCCTTTTGAGCGTGAAGCCCTCTAAGCAAACTGAAAGTGGAACATCTGGTCATCTGGATCGTCCAGAAAATCTTTCTGAACATGAAGCCCTCTTAACTAACAGAACGGGAGGAATCTTGGTTACCTGGATTCTCAAGCAAATATCCTTTCTGAGTATGAAGAACTGTCTGGACCTGTAAGAGAGACATTTCAAGCCCAACTTTATGACTAAAAGTCCTCACTATTGAACCAGGAGGGTTCATAATCTTAATAAATATTTTTGGGAAAGGGACATAATTACAGAAATTTCAGTGCTGGTCAGTTCTCACAAACCCCTATAATCACTGCACATTCAGCTCCAGTGTTGCTGGAATGCAGCCTTCTGGATAGTCTCTGTAAACAGACTCTGGGGGTGCTCATTCACATAGGTAAGGTACAGTTTCTTGAAAGCATATTAAAGGACTTATATAATAATTTAAGCAGAGTCTGTTCAATAATCTCTGGACATATGTAATATTATAGAGCCATCCTATTAAGTAAAGCTATAACACATGCAATATGCTGGTGCAGCCTCTGGGAAGGCACTTGATAACACATACAGTATGCTGATGCAGTTTCTCTGAAGGCAGTCTATAACGTGATATGCTAATGCAGTTTTTCTGAAGGCAATCTATATCACATGCAATATGCTGGTGTAGTCTTTATGAAGGCAGTCTATGACACATGTAATATTCTGGTGCAGTTTCTGCAAGGCACTCTATAGCATGCAATATGCTGATGTAATTTCTCTGAAGGCAGTCTATAATGTGATATGCTGATGCAGTTTTTCTGAAGGCAATCTGTATCACATGCAATATGCTAGTGTAGACTTTGTGAAGGCAGTCTATAAAACGTGTAATATGCTGATGCAGTTTCTGCAAAGGCACTCAATAACACATGCAGTATGCTGGTGCAGTCACTGCGAAGGCAGCTATAAGACATGCAGTATGCTGGTGCAGTCTGTGAAGGCAGTCTATAACACATGCAATATGCTGGTATAGTCTGAAGACAATCTATATCACATGCAATATGCTAGTGCAGTCTCTGTGAAGGACTTCTATAACACATGCAGTATGCTGGTACAGTCTCTGTGAAGGCAGTCTATAACTCATGCAATATACTGGTGCAGTTTCTGCAAAGGCAGTCTATAATACATGCAATATACTGATGCAGTCCCTCGGAAGGCAGTCTATAGCACATGTTCTCTGCTATTGTAGTCTCTGTGAAGGCAGTCTATAACACGTGCAATATGCTGGTGTAGCCTCTATGAAGGAGCCTATAACACGTGCAATATGCTGGTGTAGTTCTCTGAAGGCAGTCTATATCACATGCAATATGATGGTGTAGTCTCTCTGAAGGCAGTCTATAACACATGCAATATGCTGGTGCAGTCTCTCTGAAGGCAGTCTATATCACATGCAATATGATGGTGCAGTCTCTGTGAAGGACATCTATAACACATGCAGTATGCTGGTGGAGTCTCTGTGAAGGCAGCCTATAACACATGCAATATGCTGGTGCAGTTTCTGTGAAGGCAGCCTATAACACGTGCAGTAGAAACATAGAAACATAGAATTTGATAGCAAATACAGACTGTTAGCCTACCCAGTCTGCCCATTTTCCTTACCTAATGTAACACCGCAGACCCTACTTGAGCTGTGGCTTTCCCCCCACCATAAGGTTCCCTTATGCCTATTCCATGCCTTCTTGAATCCCATTATGGTTTTGACCCTATCACCTCCTCTGGGAGATGGTTCCAGTATCTTCCACTCTTTCCATAAGAAGTACTTTCTCACATCTCCTCTGAGGAGTCTACCCCCCCAGCTTTATAGCATGGCCTCTAGTTCTCGAACATCTTTTGATCTGAAAAAGGCTTTGTTCTTAAACCTCACTTATACCCGTGAGGTATTTGAAAGTCTCTGTCATGTTCCCCATCTCTCTCTCTCTCTCTCTCTGTCTCTCTCTCTCCTCCAGGGTGCACATATTGAGGTCCTATAATTTCTCCTCATATGGCTTTTGCTGCAGATCCTTCACCATTTTAGTTGCTCTCCTCTGGACCACCTCTACTCTGTCTAGATCCTTCCTGAGATGTGGTTTCCAGGACTGGACACAGTACTCTGGGTGAGGTCTCACCACTGGTTTATACAGCTGTATCATTTCACCTCCTACCCAGTCAAAGGAGTGCTTCCTGAACAGCACCATCTAAACAGCACTGTCAGATTGTGCACTGTCTGAAAAGCAGAAAAAGCAACAGGGGAGTAGAAAAGTGTATGACAATTACCACTACCCCTGCAGCTATTCAGGCAGTGTAGAGGAAGGACTAGTAAGGAAAAAGTGCACTAGGTGCCGAGCTGCTCCTGTGGTAGAGTGGGTTGGGGCAGCAAGAGCAGCTCAGTCAGAACAAAGCAGGAGAACAAGGTTCTGTTCTTGGTACCCTGCATCAGCCTTTCAATTCCCGCCTAAGTGTATTGCATTTTTTAAAGTCTGGGAACTGAAATTCCTGGGCCCCCTCCCAAGTTTCATCTTTTCCCCGATACCGAACCCCTGGAGTTAGCTAATTAAGTTATTGGGTGTGGGGTGCAGCCTCCAAAAACAAAAAAATTTCTTAGTTGTTTTCTCACCTAGGTAGCAGTCCTCCATGTGTTTTGGACCAGTACCATTGGTGCTATTGTGTGTTGCAGCATTGATTCCTGGAGCTGTTCATGAGGGCAATGCTTTTTACTGTGCAGTTCTGGACCACTTGCTACAGGCACTGTTCTGACCCTAGTGCCTCACCACCTCCTATTTCTGCTGGTGATACCTCTCCTATGCCTTAACATCCACTGCCTCTCCCACTGTCTCATCACACTGTTTGGCCACCTTTGGGTCATCACATATGATTACCCTAGGTTTCTTTCCTGTTTGGTGGTCACAGGTACCAATCCCCATTTGATACTTCACCTCTTTGTTTCTGCACCCCAGTGCATGATTGTGCACTTTTGCATTGAAATTCAGTTGTCACACGCTTGCTGGTTCAATATGCTGGGTCAGTCTCTGTGAAGGCACTGTATAATTTTTTATTTTTATTTATTTGGTTTTTGTTGGCCGGGTAATTGCACTGAGACAAATCCTGCCTATTTTCAGAGCACGACCGGGAGGGATACAGATGAATGCCAACTGACCTTGAACCAGATGAAGCTGTTGGTGGTATTTTTAGTGAATGAGAGAATTTGGCCAGGATACGGGAAATTCCTCTACTCTTTTCGATAAATGCCATGGGATCTTTAACATCCACCTGAACTACCACCAATCCAGGCAGATAGGACCTCGGTTTAACGTCTCATCCGAAGCGGCACCTCAGAAGTGCAGCACCCCTCTCATGCTGCACTACAGTGTCAGTACTGGGATATTAACCCAAGTGCCAGATGTGGAACTGAACCCACAGCCTCTGATCTCCGGCCTCAGAGGCGAGTGTGCTACCTGCTGAGCCACTGACACTGATAATGCATGCTATATGTTGGTGCAATGAAAATGAGCAGACACAGAGGAGAAATGCTTTAATAAATGTAATGGCAGAAACACGATCAATCTTTGTATGGTGTGCACCTGTTTGAATTTTAGTGGAACTTTGAACTTAATACGGATGCACCCCTCATGAAAGAGTGCTTATGAAAGCCCTTGTAGTAAAGGGTATTTGGTTGGTCTGGGGCCAGGTGCAAGTCCAGCTGGCCTGAGAGCTGGGTCAGGGCTCGTTCACTAACAAGTCAGCCTGCTAAGCAAGTCAGTTTTTCAGTTGTGGTAGTACTGCTGGTGTGGGGAACTCAACTGTGTGACAAAAACGTACTCCACCAGCTGGACAACACTGGGGTTGTCTGTACCATCAACACTCACCTGGGGTCAAAAGCCCCATTTGGAAATTTACTAAGGATCTTTATGCTCTGTTACCTGCAGCACAATATTCATTGTAAGGTGATACATGACCAAGAGGTTGATAATGGTATTGCTGATGCATTATTTCATTCTGGCGGTGGAATTTTGGGAACTGGCTTCAGCGGTAGAATAAGATCCATAATCAGTCCAAGCCTTTTATGGGAGGTTGTAACCTCAAGACCTTGCTGTTGATCATCAATTCCATAACTCCAAGCAGCAGGAGAAACTACAGAAGATGGGTGGAACACTTCCAGAAAGTCAGGATAGAAGAGGTGGCTGAACCGTGGCTGATCCCAGGGGAACAGCTGTGTAGTTATATCTGATATCCAAAAGGAGAGGTTTGATGCCTGGGCTGTGGGTCAGCACCTTGAGGAACTGGCCTGGTTCACCAAGGTGGTGGACCTCATAGACCTCACTCTGACTTTAAGGTTTTGGATGATCCCTGAATGCTGGAGTACAGGGACCCCAAGATGGGCCGATTGGCAGTGCCTTCTCAGCCTGGCTATGTTACAAATAATATGGGATTGCATTGCCATCAATTTTATGGCCACAGTTTGAAAGACCCTCTTTAGAGCAGTATTTTAACTGCCTGTCTCTGGGGCTTTTAGGAACTTGGAGTTGATTTAGTTGACAAGGGTGGGGAGTTTCAGGGCTGAAAGACAAGGATGTGACAATGACTACAGAAGGTGTTTCTATTAGTCTCCATAGAAACCCAGTGGACCAGGCCAGTTTGAGCTGTTGGTGTGTGTTACAAGCCCAACAGGTGTCAGACTGGGATGTGAGGAGGTTAGACTGGGATGTGAGGCCATGTTACAGCAGTATGTGGCACTTTGGCCACCTACCAGGTCTGCTTTTCTGGTTCCATGTCACAATAGCGAATGAACAACAATGCAGTGAATCTCAGCGAGTGCGCGTCGCTGAAAACAGATATGGCGACTGTACACTAACAAAGAAACCACCATGAGAGATGGTCCCAACATACTCTATGGGACCCAAAATGTGTCATATTTTGTATGCTTTTCCCCTACCCCTTCATTAAAATAATCAAGTCCAAGGGGGCTGACACTGGGGTAATGGAGACACCTCAGAAAGGGGCTTCTCATGAGGGGGATCAAGACACCAGAATGGGGGACAGAGACCATGCAGCACAAAATCAGGGGATCAGAAGGGATACCAACAAAAACTTAAGTCCCACAATAAAAAAAAATTAAAATGATATACCTACCCATAGCAAGCTCAGAGCCTGGGACCTCTTGCACCACAGACATCCACTGCCTCTGCAAAACCAGAAGACCAGCCTGGAAATGTCTCAGCAAACTAGCTCCCATATCCTTGCTTATGTCAGGTCCCTCCTACTATCGCTCTGTCCATCCATCACCTTTATTGTTCCCTGACACTCGCTGTTCCCACATTGGCTGCCATCCACCCTCGCTTTCTTCATAAGCACTTAGATTGAGTCGGTCAAATGTGAGTCATTCAGTTTAGTGCGCCCACATAATGGTATATCTCCTTTTCTGTATCTCAGAGATGGGGCACCAGTGACTGCCTATCAGTTTAGGCATATCTTGAGCACAGCAGTAGGAAGGAGTTCTAAACCTGAAAGAGTGCAGTGCCCACTGTTTCAGAATTAGAAACAATCATGACTGCTTGAACATGAGGTCTCAGTCAGATCCAGGCCCTCAGGAACTGGAGATTGCAAATATTTTATACTCCTTGTAGCCTCACATGTTCTGACATTGTCCCTTTTTGTCTTGGCAGCTCCTCCTCTATAATGAAGCATGTTTGGATATATGGACACTCCATCATCCACTGGGTGTTGGAAAAGAGCAGAGACATCAGCACTTCGGGGCGAACATGTAATTCCACATAAGGAGAGCAATGGTGCAGAGCAGAAATGCTCTGGGGCCTACCAGTTAGAACAGTGCTTCTGAACAGCGCATGTTAGAACAGCGTTCTAAGAAGAAGTAAACAAGGAGCAACAGGGTAGAATAGCGAATGGCAGTTACGCTACCCCTGTATCTGTCACATCAGAAGGAGTGATTGGAGGAGGTAAAGAAGAGTTGGAAAAAGTGGGTGGCCTGGCAAGCTACTCCCATGGTGGAGATGGCGAAGGCACAGGGCAGCTTGGCCATCTTATTTCTGGAGACCAGGGTTCTGGTCCTGGTCTCTGATATTTCCTATGAGACAGGTTTACAAAATTTTCACAGTCCTATCTCACAGTCCACCCCCACTAGTTTTAAATTTCCCAATATCAACTCCCCTCAGAGTTGATTATTTTAGTAAGGGGGTGCGAGGGGGCAGAGATTTAGTATTTTGTTTTATAGCCATGGTAGCAGTCCTAGAGTGTGTTTGGACCACTGCCATGTGAATGCGGATGTGGATGTTTCTACTGAGTACTGTTTATGCAGGTGTCATTGTTGTTGTAGTGTTCTGGGAAGCGCTGTTGTGTTGCGCTTCTAACCTAGTTCCCCTCCGGGAAGGTCTCCCAGGCTGGAGGCTGAGGCCCACCATGGAGGTCCACCAGAGGTAATACTGATCCCTCTGGGTAACAGTGACCTAGGAAATGGAAGGTTATCAATCTGCTGATCAGGATGAAGGAGGACCTAATATTCATTCACAGGATATGGCTTGAGCACAAAATCATTTGGTGTCTTATCATCCAAAAGGCACCTTGGCATCACACAAGTGATCATCAGGCAATGAATAAAGCACAGAGTACCTTATCATGGAGATCTGCTCCTTTTGGATTCTCTCAGAAGGACCATGATAAGAAACAATGATATTGGTACTGAGTTCCTGGGGCTGTATGTCAAGGATGGAGTGCACTTGTTAGACAATCGCTGGACTTTTATTTGGAATCAATACATACTGTCCTGGAAGAATATCTGGAGTGAGGTGCTTGGGGCTATCTGACTTTATCCATCCTGTGCTGGCTTGAGAGTCTCACAAAGCCAGTGACACTGAGTCCTGAGTTCCTGGGGCTGTTCACCAGGATGGAATGCACTTGTCAAATAAGACTTTTTGGCATTAATGTACACTGTCACAGAAAGAGCATCTGGGTGAGGGAGTTTGGGGAGAGGTGTGACATTTTCATCTTGTTGGGGCATAAGCCCCACAAGACTAATAGTACAAATAAGAAGGAGGGAGGGATCTGTGTCCATCTGGATGGGTCCTTTCCAGGCTGGTGTGAGAGAGGAGGCCAGATGACCAGGTGCCTGGTGTGGGCAGGTCACATGCCAGCCTCATCTGGCTTACCTGCAGCACCACCAGGTGAGGTCAGCATTTAACACCTGGTCACATGACTACTCCCTCCCCTGCTCTCAGAGGAGTTTGCCTCTGGGTGCTATATCGATCCTACTATCAACATGCTCGCCTTTTGCAGGGAAGGATTTATGGAGGTCTGAGGTTAACTTGGCAAGACTCTCATGATGCGTACATCACTCTGATCTGTATCATAGTTTATTGTTTAATAAATGTTAATAAATGCAAAGGCTGCCTATTGTTCCAAAATGTGTGTGGTAGTTTGGCCAAGGAAATAGGGAATGTAGGGCCTATCAAGGTAAATGATTTAGGGGAGAGTGCAATGCTTGGCACTTTTGATCTATGACCACAGTCTCTTAACAGTTCAGCACTTGCACTTTAAATAATCAAATACTGTAGCCCTTGTGTCCTTAATGAGCTGCTGACATGTTCAGGAGAACTTTAACAACGCCTAATATTTAGACACAGTACAGCTTGTATTTCCCATTAGTGCTGTATTCTTCCTCGCCATTATTGTTCACTGAGGTAATTTGAATGAAAACAGAATCCTTGCTCCTGAAGAGTTCATCCATTCCTGCTGCTTTCTCCTAGCTGAAATCATTGAGCACTGCTTGTGATCTCACAGTTAGTCCCATGGCAACAGATTATGGCGTCTTAATAGAGGATTAAGACTTGAAGTAGGGAGTAAGCTACAGAGCCGATGGACTCTAAAGGAACTCTAATGGATAAAGATAATATATTCATGTAAATTCCTTAATAATAAATAATGGGGGGATATATAAAACATAAATGGAATGCAGGCAGAATTGTACCTAATTATTATGTTTTAAAGTTTTCTTTGCGGTCAGTATCTCTTTAAATTATACTTGCTACTTTAAATTGCACTTATCTCTTTATATTGCACTTATCTCTTTAAATTGCACTTATCTCTTTAAATTATACTTGCTACTTTGGTTAAAGGAGTCAAAGTTTATTGAAATAGGAAGATGCGATTAAACCAACAGAGCATCTGCTCATGTACAACACAATGGTTTTCTAACACTTTATAATACCCCAAGAGCCTGATTATTAAATGTTTAGGTTTACACCCCACCATATCATTTCCCAAAGCACCATTTGAGCTAAGCACAATGTCTGCTATTTATAAACAGCTTAGATCAAAATGTGAGAGCCCTGAGCACCGTTATAAATAGTCCCAAGACAGCAGCATGCACCAAGGTCCTAACTGATATTCAAGGACTAAGCACAAGCCACTGCTGCCTGCCTTAGGGTATCACAATCAGTAGAATACAACAGGCTGCAATGGAGCAAAATACCAATTATGGCATCCCAAAGCTGTGTGCATCATAATTGCTGTTTGACTAAGTTGATATTTGTACCTGTCACATGCCAGTGATCTGAGTCATCATGGGAGGCCCTAACAGACACATTAGTTTCTTATAATGAGTTGATTAATGTGGAAGAGTAACACTTTGCTCCTCAGGTTTCCGCGAGGCTGTGCACTCTGCCCAATAGCCCAGTGCTGAAGATCCATTGTGTAAATGGGTTTTGTATTGCAAGTCTGCGACACACTTACTCAGTGCAGCACAGGTGAGATGCCACACAAGTTTTAGTGGCATCCCACTTTCACCAGTGCCATGGCTGAGTATAGTGGATCACTGGCGTGTGATGAGTGTTCAATATAAACATCCCTGATGGTCTAAGGATCCACGTTCCTCACCACCCATTCATGGTAGAAAGTGAAAATGAAAATCCCATTGCCTAGAGTTCCATGGCCTCCCCTTCCTGTCCTGGTGCTCGTCAGTTAAGCAATAAGGAATGACAGGGTGTGTGTTATTGTTTAATAATGTCATGCCTTGGATGGTTCAAGAATAAGGCTGCAGGACGAGTGAGTTCAATGCCTGAAGTGATGTTATTACACAATACTGAACTAGACACAGGTTGGAAAAATGGGTCCACTCACCAATATTACATCAAAATTATTTTCAATATTTATTTGTAACTTCCAGCTCATATTCCTACACTTCAGGAAAACGTATCCCCTTCCTCAGGGAGTATGGTTAATGTTTTTAAAAAACATAGACATATCAAGAATTACTAAATGTATCTAAAGTTCCCATTAATGAAATTTCATTCAGAGGGTAGGAGCCTTACTTACATTTTCCACTCCACTAGTGTAAATATTTTATACTGCTTCTACATTTCAAAATTCAGTATCTGACTTACTGCATTCAAATAAATGGATCTTGTTACTATTATGTATTTTCCTTTTATCACAGACAGGTTTATAAAGTTAATAAAATATATTTAAAGAAAGTTGTTTTGGTGGTTCCACCTTGTTACTAAATGTAATGTTCAAGAGCTATTAATTTCAAGACTTCTCACTTGTAACTGCATTAAAGTTCTGTGCTTTCTAGATAAGTAAATACAGGCATCTTATCATTTCAAATTTCAGTTTCAAAAGACAGAGTAAGTCAAACATTTGATACTTCACACTACCTGTATACACTCAAATGACCTCAAGCTCCTTGAACATCTGTACAGTAAGTAGAGTTATTGGCCACAAAGCAGCCCCTTTGTGGTGGACCAAAACCAGAGTCCAGCAATCAGACACAAGCTCCTTGGTGACATGGAAACTGTCACCATAGAGTGCATTCGGCGTGGCACAAGAATGCCTGGGTGCTGGACCCACATGTTATAGTGGCACCTGTAGTAGGTGTCTAGTAAATCATTTACTACTGTTGATTTGAACTGTATTTAATTATTTTTATATACAAAGACACAAACTTAAATCTGGATCAGGTAGAACATTGTCAGCCTGTTAATATTATAATTACTGACTTCAGAAAAGTAATATGTCACGGAAAACTGTGCCAAAATAAACCTTTTAATATATAAAGAGAGTGTGTGTGTTGAGGGGGATTTTCAGGCAGGGAACTCGTTTCTCACCCCAGAGTGGGTGGGTGGGTACCCCAGACTGTTGGAAAATCAGATAAGACAGTAAGGGCAGAACTTTTAAAGGATTGGCAACCAATCTATGCAGTCATTGAGGCCTTATCTTGGATCTGTTAATTGAAACAAATCAATGTAGAATGCTTTCTTTAGTATGAGTTTTTGTCTATAATTACTCCCTCTCCTGTCTGTCTCAACTTTCTCAATTCAAAACATCTCAGAGAAGGTAACTGATGCAGTGTTTCCATAAGGTAACAAGCAATAGGAAATCTCATCTAGTCTCCTAATATACCCTTTGTACATCACTTCTTGCTTTAAGTTGCTGTTCAGTTTTACCTACATGTATTAGGTCACAGGGGCACTTGATTCCATAGACCACCCCTGTGGATTGGGGTTTCATGTCAACTGTGTGCATACAAAACTGGTGCGATAAACAAACTTCTGGTCAAATCATCATCTATAAATACGCTCTTGACATTTTCATTAAATAAAATACAAAATCACACATTCCACACAATGCAAAGCATCATGGGCTGCATATGCAAATCACCACAGAATGTTATGCTGGTTCAACTTTAAGCAGAATTGCATGGTGCCAAGGCCTCTCACACAGTTTGCAAAGGGTGCTAACAGATGGCGTTGACACGTGTTTTGTCCTACCAGGACTCATCAGTATGCCTCATCTGTTTGACACCCCAGTGGAATGAACCAGCTACCCTAAGGCGGTCTGTCTGGGTTATGTTGTGGTGAACCCATTAAAATAAAACTATTTAAAAGACAAAGAATCTCTGTGTGCAAACACTGAGGCAAGGTTACCCCAAAGGGCATTTGGCTGGGAAGCCAAGTTTCAAGAAAATACAAAATCACACTTGCCCACACAATGCAAAGCATCATGGGCTGCAAATGCAAATCACCACAGAATGTAATGCTGGTTCAACTTTAAGCAGAATTGCATGGTGCCGAAGCCCTTTCACACAGTTAAATGTCATCTTAGCCATTTCGCTCAGCTACTGTTGCCCCAAATGCCTTTTTTCCTGAATACATTGAGATAGGCTGCATTTTCCCTAAGCAAAAAGCAACCCCATGTCATGCTACCGGCAGCAACTTTTACATACTCACTTTTTCCCCTCAAGCAGAAAAACAACCACATAACTGGGAAGAACAAACAAATATATTGCTCTTGGGGGAATCAACTGATGGTGCTGCATCAGTACATATGTAATGTGGAAGGGAATGCTGCTTTCCCTGTCGTCTTGTCCCGTATCCATATACCTTGACTTGTTGGAATAAGGGTGAGAGAGTGAAGAAGGCTACCGTCATTTCATAAAACTGCTGTCCGTGGCTGTCTCTGACATCTGTCCCTTAGCTTCCAACAGTCAGAAGTTGTGTCAGTGCATGCTGCTCTGGTGGGGGGAGACAGGTAAACTGCAGATCGCACAGTGATGACAGAGCAGGATCTCACAGTGTATAACCTTCCAGTTCCCTGTCTGTGTCTCTGTGCAGTCCGTTATGTGCAAACCCTTGGCCCATAAAGCATGAAAGTGTTGTCCTGGCGGTTGTCATTCCAGCAGTCAGAGGATCGGGTCATCTTTGCAGCCACTTCTACTTACAAGTAAGAAGTGAATATTAAGGTAAGCAGCATTTCCTTCCACATGACATATGTATCGTTGCAGCATCACCTCCCGAAGAGCAATATAACATGGGTTGCTTTTGCTTAGGGAAAAAAGCATGCATATGCAGTTGGTAGCATGTCATGTGCACCTTCGCTAACCTGACGTGCTGTTCTGGTATCCACGCCATAATGTGCCTTTCTCTGTTTTTGCTATGCATGGGTATACTCACACTTAATTACATATGCAGTTTTGCTCATGCAGTATTGACATGATACCTTTGATTGACATGTAATAAATTCTCTGATCTCAATGTCCTCATCTTTTAAGACATTTCTGATCTTTTCCAGTCTTCTTGTCTTATTGCAGTGGATGAATCTCCATAGGAAATTACCTTTAAAATCTGCACTCATAAATAGCCCAATGTTTCTTTGTGCTGGGATCCTGTATTATCCTATCCTGTATAGATCTTGCTTTTTCACTACCACTAGCAGATCTTTTGCAAGAGCTCTTTTTCCTATTTCAGTGGATTTAAGAATATGCCAATGTTTGGAAATTACCTTTTTATATTGTAAAATCATTGTTAAACTTCACTGTAAACATAATGCTATTCTCTGTGGACTGTTGGTTTCCTGCCTTGTGTTTCTAAATGTTCCACCCTTTCACAGTCTTCCATTTTTATTTTGCCCTTCCAGTACCTGTTGAGTATAACCCTTTGTAAAAACCTAATTTCTATTTCATCAGTAGCTTCTCTCAAGTCAAGTTCAGGCTACAATTTCTTTTTGCCCTTAACATTTTACTATACGGAATTGAATCCTTTAAAGCTTTAGGGTGCAGTCTGCTTTCCTCTAAAATAGTATTTCTGTAATTTGGCTGAAGAGTTTAGTACATAGTCTTCCTTCATATTTAAAAATCAGTAAATCCAAAACGGGTATCATATCTGAATTATGATTTTAACAAATTTTAAAGGTCCATTTTCACATTTAAATATTCATGAAACTCCTCTAGTTCTGTTTCAGTACCTCTCCAAATGACCAAAATAACATCAATAAAGCAATTCTGTAATGAAATGTTGTCAGAAAATGGATTATTGCTGAGAATGTATTTAGTTTCAAAGTGGTTCAGATAGAGGTTAGCATAAGAGGGGCCATACTTGACTCCATTTCTGTACCCTTTATGTAGATAAAATGATATTTTCAAATCTGAAAACATTCTGTGTAAGGACTAATTCTGCTAGTATAATTAAAAATTCATTAGGAGGTTTAATCACCATTCTTTTTCTTCCAGCTTAGATCTAAGGATCTCACATCCAAGGTTATGTGGGATTAATGTATGTAAATATTTTACATTCCACTTTACTAACAGGGTTTGTTCTACATGTAAGAATGTCTCATTTCGTTCTTCAAAATGTTGATAACATGTGTACTGTCTCTTAGATATGCATTTCTTTGTTCCCCATACTCTTTAATGTGATGATCTACAAAATAGAAAGTGGTTCTAATACTGAACCCATCCAGAGATTACAGGTCTACCTGGAGGATGAATTAGGTCTTTATGGATTTTTGGAAGTGTACAGAACACCAGAGTAACCAGATGTTGTTTCAGTAAAGCACCTTTCTCCCAGTCTGTGATCCACTCACTATCTAAGGCTTGATCCAGGACTCCCTTGATCAAGTTTTTAATGTCTGTTGTTGGATCTTTAACTATTTTGAAATAGTTATTAGTGTCAGCAAGAAGACTTTACATTTTTCAGCATAGATTTCATAATCCTCAATAACCACTGTCCCTCCTTTATCGACTTCTTTAAGTATAATGGTATTATCATTTTACAAGGATTTCAGAGCTGCAAACTCTGTTGGTGAAAGGTTAACCTGCTTCTATGAACCACATTCCGTGTCTGTTTAAGTAAAGCTTCAATATCTTTGTTACTATTGCCATGTAAGTTTCAATGGTATGTGGAATGTTCCCAGGAGGAATGAATTCATATTTAAGTTTTAACTGCTGACTTAAAATTCTTTGTTTCCTAGCCAGTGTTTGGTTAACCATATCTTTTGGGTAATTTGAAAAAAAAGTATGATAATCTTAATTTTCTTAAAAAATATTTAATCCCAATTTAATTTCAGATTCACTAGCTTCCTCATGAGGGCAAAATGATAATCCCTTCCCCAATATTTATATTTCAGTTTCATTAAGAGTTCTCTTGGATAAATCAAAATCACATTTTCTGTATCTGCTCTTTTTGCTTGTTCTTTAAATATATTTTATTAACACTATCAAACTGTTTGTGATAAAAGGAAAATGCATAACAGTAATAAGATCCATTTGTTTGAATGCAGTAAGCCAGATACTGAATTTTGAAATGTAGAAGCAGTATAAAATATTTAAACTAGTGGAGCGGAAAATGTAATTAAGGCTCCTTCCTCTGAATGAAATTCCATTAATGGGAACTTTAGATACATTTATAATTCATAATCATGATTTTTTAGAAAATTAAGATACCTTTTCGAAAATTACTCAAACACTGGCGCTGGCTAGAAGAATTTTAAATCAGCTGTTAAAACTTAAATCTGAATTCATTCCTCCTGGGAGCATTCCACATGCCATTGAAACTTACATGGCAATAGTTGACAAAGATATTGCATATTTATTTAAACAGGCATGGAATATGGATCATAGAAGCAGGTTTAACCTTTCACCAACAGAGTTTGCAGCTCTGAGATCCTTGGGAAATGATACCATTATGATTAAAAAGCTGATAAAGCTTTTTAATTCCCAGGCAGGAGGACATCTATAGTGCTGCAGCTCAGAGAATAAACCACAGGAAGGACAGCAGTCCACTTGAACAACCTTTAGCATCTGCCCAGCAAGCAGTCAACAGATGGAATAGCATGGGGCAGGCAATACAACAACTTCCTGCCACCTTGCTACTGAAGCAGGGGCTGCTATGGGGTTTGAGCACAGCTAGGAGCAGAGCTGTGCAGCTCACTTTCATCCGGCTAGTGTCAGATACATATTGCCTAGCCAAGGCAGGATCGGCTGCAACACTACTGATTGTTTCTGGCGGGGAGGTACTGAGGACCCACCCACCCCTCGATCCATTGTTCGGGCATTTCCCATTCAAGGGGCCTAATTCAGACCAGCTTCCTGAAATGGTTGGCATCACAGGCTTTGAGGCACAACCTTCCTGCTGTGATCCAGTAAGAAAGGACTGAGCGTTTGTGAAACTGTGTTTGTGAAAGGTATGCACACAGTGATATTGCACACAGTCACAAATGTTTAAACTGCACACATACTGTGGGTATCCTTGTTTTTAGTATTTGACTACCTAAGGTGGCTTTTTCCTGCTTTGTTGGAATATACTGTTTTTGTTGAATGGGCTTGCTCCTGGCATATTTTCTCCGTTACAGGGGTACTGTGATTAACTTGTCTATTGGTGACTACTTGGTATTAGGGTTTGCTGAGTAACACGGTGTTTTCCTGTGTGATAGATAAACACATTGCTATTGTGTGATCTTTGGAGTAATACAGCATTTTCCTGTGTGATAGGACTCACTGACTTGTACTGAACTGACTTTGTACTGTGTTTCCTCATAAACAGGGCTTCTGTGCCAAAAAGCGACTTGTACTTTTCAGGCTGTAACTTTGCTACGGTTGCAGGTTGTGTGTTTTATTGAGTAATTGGCTACATCTAGCTGCATTTTGGTTTTGACCTTAAGCTAGCTCTTTGAGGAGACATTATACCAGCGATTCAGTGGGCGTGTTCCTTGCTGGTAGGTAACCGTCCACAGCTGTAAATTGGTAGGCTGTGACATCACACCAGCAGGGACAAACTGGATAGCTGCCTGCAGAAAGGGTGCCTTTTCAAGTGGTAATCAGAGTATAAGTCCCACAGCTCCACTAACTCTAGTCACTCATCCCAGGTGGGGAGGACACCTGTAGTGCTGCAGCTGGAAGAATATGTCACAGGAAGAACAGTGGCAGCCCAGCAAGCAATCAAAAGATGGGGTAGTGTGGGCCAGGAACACAACAGCCCCACTGCCACCTCACTACTGAAGCAGGCACCACTATGGGGTTCGAGACAGCTAGAAGCAGTGCCATGCAGCTCACTTTAT
Source organism: Neoceratodus forsteri (assembly GCA_016271365.2). Classification (NCBI taxonomy): domain Eukaryota; kingdom Metazoa; phylum Chordata; order Ceratodontiformes; family Ceratodontidae; genus Neoceratodus; species Neoceratodus forsteri. Next base: position 41,036,786 of record CM028134.1, read on the forward strand.
CTGGCTAGTGTCAGCTACTGATTGCCTATCCAAGACAGGATCACAGCTGATTGTTCCTTGCAGGAGAGGTACTGAGGATCAACCACCACCCACCCCTGGGCTCATCCGGTTTTATAGTCCAGTACACCATGCCCTGCTCCTCATAGGGTAAGAATAAGGACATAATACTCAGTACAGAACCATAACATTACAAAAAAAGAAAAAATAAAACAAAATCTTTTGCTTTCATCCACATAGTGCCTAAACAACTTTCATCTGGGTGTCACAAAAAAAAAATAAATAAAAAAAAAAACCAATGTGGACTTCATAAACTGCAACAACTCAAAATGTTCTTTGCAAGGGCTTTTGTCCTGAGGATAGGGCACTGTCCTACATGCTTCACCCTCAGGGACCTGAGATATACTACCCATGGCAAAAACTTCTTCAGTCCTCTAGAGACAACAACACAGCACCAGCATCCTGCAATCCCCTCACACAGGCATCCCTACCCAAAGGATGAACCGACCACGAGGATGACTAATGGCAGGAACTCACAGGATGAAATCAAACTCCATAATGAGCAAAGGAAACAATCCTATATACAAGTCAAATAGATATGCACCACTATCCTCCAGGATGACTGAAATGGCAGGTATTGAGAGGATAGGAAACCAGCACAGCACAAGGAAGTGCGCTCAACCAAAGGAATGACTAAACAAAGCATTAAAACCATTACTGATAATCAGCGATTCTGTGATTAGGAGGTAAGATCTCAACTCCGGCACTATGACCAGGCTAGAGCTGTGGTCCAGTGCCTCCCAGGAACATCAGCTTGGAGGACATGGACTGCATCAAGAAAACCATATGCAGCAGGGAGCATGACACACAAGTCCTCCTCCACATAGGTACACATGACATAGCTTGCAGGTCCATGGAGGAAACAAAACAAAATCCTATCGAACTTGATGATTAACTAGCTTCCCTTTCATCCAGTGTCTCTTTCTTGGAGATGCTGCCTGTCTGGTGATAGAGCAACAGCAGGCAGAAAATCAGGGAGAAGGACATAGCTGAACTTAATGATTGGCTAAAAACAGGTGCAAGGAAAAGGACATCACTTTGTGGGAAATTGGCAGACCTTCTGGGAGCTGGAGTTCTTTTCATTTGATGGCCTGTACCTCACAAAGGAGGGACTCGAGCACTTGGCCAAAGTTCGGCGTCCATATCAGTCAGTTAAACTAGCAGAGGGAGGACACAGGCATCCCTCACATCAAGGAAGTCACCAACTACCCCGCCATCCTCAACTAGTTCAGCACCTGGATACCATAAGGAACTTGACACCTGTGAAACAAACAAATGTGATCCACTAGGAAAATGCAAAAGAGAATAAAGCACAAACAATGCTAACCAAAACAGGTAAACATATGCAGCAAAAGGAATACCAGGGATGGAAGGCAATGTGCATCAATGCTCATAGCTTACCAAACAAAATCTTTGAACTCACAGCCATGTTGGCAGAGCCACAAGTGGACTGGGTCACAGTTACTGAAACTTAGTTCACCATGAACCACACCTGGGATGTAAACATCTTAGGGCTACACACTTTTCAGGAGAGATTGCAAGGGGTAAAAAAGGAGGTGGCTCATATATAAAGGAGGAATCAGTGCAGCAGAGATCCAGGGAAGCACAAAAGGCAGAGACCCTATGGGTCACCCTGGGAGCTGGGAATAAGGACTCCATCTGAGTGGGCATTATCTACAGATCACCAACCCAGGAATGGAGATTGACAGGAGCTCCTGGAAGCCATCTCAATGATGGCAGACAGAGTCTAGTTGCTGCTTGTCAAGGACTTCAATCAGCCAAATGTGGATTGGATCACATACACAGCATCCACAGAAAGGAGCAGGAGGTTCCTGTTCACACTGAAGGGGCAGGACTAAAGCAACTAGTGGACTCACCCACCAGAAACAGAGCAACCCTGGACTTTGTGCTCACAAACAGCAACAGGGTTTCAGATGTTCACGTGGGAGTTAATCTGGGCACCAGTGACCTCAGGTCATTCTGGTTATCTGTAAATAAAGCAGAAGATATAAGCCACACAAAAATCAAAATGCTTGATTGAGATGAAATCTAGGATCAAATCCTTGCTAGACATCAATAGCACAGGTGATGTGAATACTGCTGGAAGAACTTGAAGAATACCTTAATTCCAGTTACTGAAAAATTCACATGACAAATCAGCAAATCCAAAGAAGGTAGAACCCTCTCTGGTTCTCCAAAGATGTAGCAGCAAAATCAAGAAAAAGAAGACTGCCTTTAAGCAATACAAGAAGTCACAAGAAACAGACAAGGAGGAATACAGGAACAAACTAAAGGAGGTGGAAAGGCAATTCAGAATGCCAAAGCCCGAACAGAGGAAAGAATAGTGCAGGGGTCAAGAAGGAAATAAACTTTCTACAGGTTCATAAGAGACAAAGAAGGAATAAAGGAGGAATAGTCAAATAGCAACACAGGAAGGCCAGATATTAGAGCAAGGCGAAGACAAAGCAGAGCTGCTAAACAAATTCTTCTGCTCTGTCTTCACAACAGAGGATAGTGGTAAAGGGCCTCCACTAAATATGATGGAACACAATAGTAGAGGGTGGACACAAGCCCCTTCATGATGGACAGGTTCTTGGAAGAGCTAAACAAACTTAAAGTGGAGAAGCCATGGGCCAGATGGTATACACCCTAGGGTAACTAAAGAGATGAGGGAAGACATTGCAGCACCACTAGCTAAGCTATTCAATAAATCACTGGAAAGTGGCACAGCACCTCAAGACTGGAAAGGGCAACGGTAGTGCCCTTGCACTAAGGTGGAAGCAAAGAGGATGCAGTAAACTATTGCCCAGTCAGCCTGATCTCTATAGAGGGAAAAATGATGGTGACATTATTAAAAGAAAAGAGAGTGGACTACCTGAAGAAAATGAAAACAAGACCTCAAACAGCATGGCTTCACGGCAGGACACTCTATGCCAGACAAACATTACTAATTTCTTCTATTGGATCAGGACAGTAGAGCAGGGTGGAGTAGTGGACACGGTGTACCTTGACTTCAGCAAAGCCTTTGACACCGCCCCCCAGGAGACTGATTAGCAAACTAGAACACACAGGAGTCAGACAGAAGATAGTCAGCTGGATTAAGAACTGGATTCAAAATTGAACACAGAGAGTTTTGGTCAATGGATCTTTATCGGGGGGACCAGTGACATTCCATAGGGTTGGGTACTGAGTCCAGTCCTCTTCAACATATTCATAGGTGACATTGCAAAGGAACTGGAGGGAAGGTCTTCCTGTTCACAGACAATACAGAGCTCTGCAACAGGGTGGACACACAAGAGGGGCCTCTAGTATGGTGGGTAATCTCAGAAAACTGTAAAATGGTCCAGAAACTGGCAGTTACCATTTAACACCAAGAAATGTAAGATATGCACCTGGGGAAGCAAAACCCAGGAATAAAAGTACATACTGGAAGGTCAATTAGAGAGACAAAGATGGAAAGGGATCTAGGCATACTTATCACCAATAACTTAAAGGTAGCAAAACAATGTGAGAAAGCAATGTGGAAGGCAAGTGGCATCCTCGGATGCACAACCAGGGAATTATAAGCAAGAAGCAGGAGGTAATCATGTCACCTACAGATCCTTGGTGAGGCCACACCTGGAGTACTGTGTTCAGTTCTGGAGGCTTCACCTGAGAAAGGACATAGACAGATTGGAGACAGCGTAGAGAAGGGCTACAAAGATGGTTCAGGGCTGCACCATGAGCCATACAAGACAAGACTAGAGAAGTTGGAAGTTATTCTTTCTGGAACAGAGAAGAAACAGGGAGACATGATAGAAACATTTACATAAGTCAAGGGAATAAACACAACTGAGAATCTCTTCCGTGAAAACAAGGCAGCTCATACAACAGGCACAACTTGCATCTGGTGGGAGGCAAGTTTAGAAGCAACTCTAGGAAGCACTTCTTCACCGAAAGAGTGATAGACCCATGGAACAGCCTGCCACCAGAAGTGGTAGCATCTAAGACAGTAAGAAAATTCAAACTCACATGGGACAAACAGTATGGCCAGCTATAGGAAGAAAACATAACTGAAGGGGGTAGCAACCATGGGCAGACTAGATAGATCAATTGGTCCCCATCTGCTGAAACCATGCTTATGTTCTTAAGGAGGGCAGTGATTACTGAGGATTATGAAATCTATGCTGAAAATGAAAAGACTTCTTGCTGACATTAATAACTATTTAAAATAGTTAAAGACCCGACAACAGACATAAAAACTTGATCAAGGGAGTCCTGTATTGAGCCATAGATAGTGGGTGGATCACAGACTGGGAGAAAGGTGCTTTTACTGAAACAACATCCGGTTACTCGGTGTTCTATACACTTCAAAAATATAAAGACCCCTTGCATCCTCCAGGTAGACCTATAGTCTCTGGATGGGGTCAGTATTAGAACCACTTTCTGTTTTTGTAGATCATCACATTAAAGAGTATGGAACAAACAAATGCATATCTAAGAGACAGTATGCATGTTATCAATATTTTGGAAGAACTAAATGAGACATCGTTAAATCTAGAACAAACCCTGTTAGTAAAGTGGGATGTAAAAGATTTATATACATCAATCCCACAACCTCGGATGTGAGCCTTAAGATCTAAGCTGGAAGAAAAAGAATGGAGACTAAACCTCCTAATGAATTTTTAATTAAACTAGTGGAATTAGTCATTATGCAGAGTTATTTCAGATTCGAAAAAGATCATTTTGTCCAAATAAAGGGTACAGCAAATTGATCAAGTATGGCCCCTTCTTATGCCAACCTCTATATGGACCACTTTGGAACTAGATACATTCACAGCAATAATCCATTTTCTGACAACATTTCATTATGGAAATGTTTTATTGAAGATAATTTGATCATTTGGAAAGGTACTGAAATAGAACTAGAGGAGTTTCATGACTATTTAAATTTCAAAAGGGACCAGTTGAAATTTTGATAGAAATCATGATTCAGATACGATACCTTTTTGGATTTACTAATTTTTAAACATGAAGGAAAACTACATGACTAAACTCTTCAGAAAATGACGGACAGAAATGCTATTTTAGAGGAAAACAGTTTTCACTCTAAAGCCTTAAAGGATTCTATTCCATATAGTCAAATGTTAAGGGCAAAAGGAATTGTAGCCTGGAACTTGACTTGAAAAAAGCTGCTGATGAATGGAAATGAGGTTCTTACAAAGGGTTATACTCAACAGGTACTGGAAGGCAAAAATAAAAATGGAAGACTGTGAAAGGGTGGAACATTTAGAAACACAAGGCAGGAACCAACAGTCCACAGAGAATAGCATTATGTTTACAGTGAAGTTTAACAATGATTTTTATGATATAAAAGGTAATTTCGAACATTGGCATATACTTAAATCCACTGAAATAGGAGAAAGAGCTTTTGCTAAAGATCCGCTAGTGGTAGTGAAGAAAACAAGTTCTATACAGGATAGGATAATACATACAGACCACAGGATCCTAACACAAAGAAACATTGGGCTATTTACCAGTGCAGGATTTGAAACGTCAATTTCCCTGTGGGAGATGCATCCACTGCAATAACACAAGAAGACTGAAAAGTTCAGAAATGTCTCAAACGATGAGGACATTGAGATCAGGGAATTTATTACATGCTAATCAACAGGGTGGTCTATGGAATCAAGTGCCCTGTCACCTAATTTATGTAGGTAAAACTGAACAGCAATTTAAAACAAGAATTGGTGAACACAAGGGGTATATTAGGGGAATAGATGAGAATTCCTCCATTGACCATCACTTTATGGAAGCATCACATCAATTACCTTCTCTGAGATTTTTGGAATTCAGAAAGTTGAAACAGACAGGAAAGGGGTAATTATAGGCAAAAACTCCTACTAAGGGAAGCTTTCTATATTGATTTGTTTCGATCGACAGATCCAAGATAAGGCCTCAATGACAACAATGATTGGTTGTCAATCCTTTAAAAGTTGTGCCCTTACTGTCCTATTTGACTTTCCAACAGCCTGGGGTATCTACCCAGTCTGGGGGTGAGAGAACAGTACTCCTGCATGAAAAATAACCCCACACGCACACACACACACACACACATCTCTTTATATATTAAAATGTTTATTTTTGGCACAATTTTCTATGGACATATTACTTTTCTGAAGTCAGTAATTATAATATTAACAGGCTGACAATGTTCTACCTGATCCAGATTTAAGTTTGTGTCCTTGTATATAAAAATAATTAAATACAGTTCAAATCAACAGTAGTAAATGATTTACTAGACACCTACAGCAGGTGCCACTATAACATGTGGGTCCAAGCACCCAGGCGGTGTTGCCGTGCCTGCCCATGAACGCTCCTTCCAGCTGAATGAAATTTCATTAATGGGAACTTAGTTACATTTAATAATTCATGATATGTTTATATATATTTTTAGAAACAGTTAACCATATTTCCTGAGGAAGGGATACGTTTTCTTTGATATGTTGAAATATGTGCTGGAAGTTACAAATAAATATTGAAAATATTTTTGATTTAATATTGTGAGTGGACCCATTTTACGATCTGTGTCTAATTCATTATTGCTGTGATTAATTTCAGAAATGTAAACTCATGATGAGGATAAAGACAGCACCTGAGAACTATGGGTTTCTATTTAATTTGGGGATCGCGCCCCACACCTCCCCATGGGGATTCACCCTCACACCCTCCTACTAATGGATCTCAACTCCGGGGGTGGTGCATGTCGGAGGTGTAAAAGCGTGGGAAATAACAAACCGCCCCACAGGCAAAAAAAAACATGCCGGACCTGAACCTGCACCCTGCACCTCCACCACACGCTAACGTGTCCAGCTTGGCAGCTGCCCACCACACACCCACACATACCTTCCTCCCTCCCTCCCCATGTGAATATAATATATACATGCGTTACATCCATTTGCCCTCCCTCACCGACCCCAGTATCTGCTCACTACCCTGCCAGTTCCTGTACACAGGCGCCATAATTGAACTCAATTCTTTTGTAAGTACTCAATCATGGTCGCCTGAACGCAGTTATACCAGATTTGTCCGTTGGTCATCTGACCCTGCCCCCAGCTCTGTCTGTTTCCTTGGCCAGTTTGCTTTTAACACAAGTCTTGGGTCCTGCTGCCTACCCTGGGACCAGAAAACATGCCATCATCTTGTGATCGCAGTCATGAACAGAAAAGCAGAGACTGGAGCTTACTTCATGCCAGACAGGTGCGTGATGTCAGCACTGTCACGGAGGAATTGGATTCAAAATTTTTTTTAGTCAGTTTTCCCAAGGGCCCGGAGAGAGAGGGTACTGACACCACGATGTTGTCGGGAGAGATGGTTCAGGTGGGCAGTTTGGAGCTGCAGCTTGATTGAGGGCAGCCTGAGAGATGCCTCAGAAGGTAAATGATAAACAGTTTAAAAAACAAATAAATAAAATGTTAGAAGGAGCCTGAAACCATGTCTGAAAGATTTCTATCTGGAGGCTATTCGCTGCATGTATAAGGAATCTGATAGAAAACACTAAACCTCAAACGAGACAGCCTCTAAACCTAAAACTACCTACTGAGAATAGGATATCATTTTCACCCCCTCCCCCTTCAGCTTTTGGGATGTTAAAATTTGTAAGAAATAACAGTTGAAAGGTTTTGACCTTCATTGAGATGGGTAGGATGTTTTTGAAAATCACTTTGATAACCCACCTTCACTGGTAACAAAAATGAACAAGTCATTTGAAGGACAAGCATGTTCATTCTGATATTTTGGTGCCCAGAAAGAATCCACAGGGTCTGCTTTTTGGACTCCACTCTAGGAACTACCCATGTTGTAAACATTGTCAGTGTTCATATAGCAATAGAATATGGGAAATCAACAATGTACTGAGGAATGAGAAAATCCAGATAAGAGCAAGAACTGAGTGCTGTACTACCTTATGTAGTTTATATGATTAAATGTCCTTGTGACAGAGCATCTATTGGAAAAATTAACAGGTAATTGACACAAATCAGCTATCAGATACATGGATGAGACCTCAAATGTTGCTAGACAGCAATTAGTAAAAATCAGTGACTTCTCTTGAAGTTTTTTTTTTTTTACTGGGAAGTGTAAATAGTCTCATATTGAAGTATGAGGCTTTCTGGATTAATAGGGCGACACTCCACCCATGGTGGGAATAAATGAAGAAATAGACTGGGCCCCTATATTATAATTTCATAATACATTTAAATTTAAAATGGTTTCTTTTTACATGAATTACTTTACATTTTTCTTATATTATAATTTTGACATACAGTATGTTTACTTTTTATTATGTGTATTGTCATTTGTTCTACTAAAATAATTTAATGTGATACATATAAAAACTTCTGCCATTTGGTCCATTTTTGGGTTGACCTTCTTGGTCTAGTTTGACCTCCATGCCTTGGGGAGCTTATTTGTTAACTGGTGGAGTGCATATGCATTTTTTTATTGATGACCACTGTTGATGCAGAGGAACTGATATACATCCTAACAGTGGCTTATCATATAATAATTTAGTTGATATATCCTACAATAGGTTTCTGTTAATGGGGTGTAGAGACTGCAGGGAATATGCATCAGGCTTGCAAATACAATTGTTCCTTTGTGGATGGTTTCAGCAAGTGCTCATGGGTGGCTTAAGCTTGCCACTTAAAGCCTTTAGCTATAGTTTTGTGAACTTCCAGCACCCATTTTAGGCAAAGGGAGACTGTCTCAACTTGGGAGACATGCTGGGGCCCAAGTGTACCACCTAGCCCATCCTCATGTCTACGTGCATGTTCACTCTTATATGGTGTGCTCAGTATTGCTGGACCATGACGTCAGACATATCCTGGTGTCTGACATCACTGAAACTCCTCATGATGCAGGTAACTTGGTCTCCATGAATATCTGTAGCCTCCTAAAAAGTTTGACTCACTACAATGCCTGGTCACATCAATTAACCTGATGTCATCACCCTTGTTGAGACTTGGCTGCAAATCCTCCCTGACTCCTAGTCTCCCTTCCTGGTTTCACCCTTTCGGTCTGACCATGTTGGGAGGCGGAACGGCTGCGCTATTTATGTCAAGGAATCTTTCCCCATACTAGCCCTGCCTGCTCCCATCCCTTGACTCCAGGGCCCAGGCACTTATGCTGAAACTAACCCCTGACCTTAGGGACCCCTTTATCTGACTACTGCATGCTCCCCCAAGGACCAAACTCAGGCCATTGCCTCTTTTACAGAATACCTACCTCTCTACCTCCTTCCACTGATCAAATTCTGGTGGGTGACTTAAATGTCAACTGTCTCAGCCCTCCTCCTCCTCTACCGAGACTCCTTTTCTGCAATAGACCTAGCACGAACTAGTTACCCACCCTACCAGGACTAACCCAGAGAGCTCCAGTACCCTGCTTGATGTGGTACTCACCAACCGCCCTAATCGGATCCCCAATGTACAAGTCCTCCCAGACTCTGTCAGCATCACTCCCCATTCTATTCCACTGGTCAACCTCAGTCCCCAAACCCATAGCACAGTCCACATGCTGGCAGTCTAATACCTGGTGGACTGATAAAACTTAAGGAACTTCTGTCCCAAATTGACTGGTCTCCTATACAGGCAACTCCTGACATCGACACAGCTCTCTCCTTCTTTACCCAAACTTTAATAATGCCTGTGATATCTTTTGCCCCAGTGTTGACCGCCGTTCTAAAAGGAAGAATGCCCCTGGGTTACCCCAGCTTTGATCCACCAGCTCAAACATAGGGACAACCTATGGCACCGTGCCATTGAGACTGGCGGCCCAATGACAGGTGGTTATATGCCGCCACCTGAAACAATTGCACTCGGGCCATCAGAAGGCCAAGTCTGAGCACTATCGGTCATCACTCACTGCCTCATGGGGAATCCCAGAACCTTCTGGGATAACATTAAACAGTTAAATGGGAGTGCACTTCCCCCCCCCACCAGATCAACATTAATGGTATAGACTCCTCAGACCCAGCCCTCATAGCCAAACAACTCAACACCTCATTCACTGACCTTAGCCTATCCTCCCTACAAATTTTTTGACCCTCCTCCCCAGCACCCGCCATAAATCTTTCTCACCCTTATTTTCTCCTCCGCCATGTTTCTGCCCAAGAACTTAGGCGCCCCTTGTCACTGCCCTCAAGAGTAATAGTACAGGCAGTGACACCTGGATCCATGTATCTATGGCTGGTCTTAGACACAGTCCTTACCCCGATCACATGCCTCATCAACCCTCTCTTTGCCTGGGGAAGGTTCCAACTGCCTGGAAAGTCGCCACTGTCACCCCTATCTTTAAAGGTGGTGATAGGACTGTGGCTGGAAACTATCGACCGATCTCCATTCTCTCTCCTCTCTCCAAGGCCTTGGAAAAGTGGTGGCCTCTCAAATCTCTGTACCTCTCCACCTACAATGTCCTTTGTCCTGAGCAGCATGGCTTCGAGGGGCCACAGTACCAACACAGCCCTCCTAGAGTTCTCCAACTTTCTCCACTCCTCCTTAGACACACTGGTTCTCTGGCTGGGCCTGTCTTCATTGACCTCTCGAGAAAGCTTTCGACACTGACTCCCACCCCTTCCTTCTTGATGCCTTAGTCTCTCTGGTTTTGCTGCTGGGCCTATCTCCTGGTGCACCAGTTATCTGTCTGATCGCTCTCAGCGTGTAAAATTAATGGGACCTACTCAGACATCTGTCCCATCTTTTCTGGTTCCCTAGGGCTCCATTCTGGGCCCCTTACTATTCTCCCTTTACCTTAACACCCTTCCACGCTCTTGCTCGGGAACATTCTATTGTACGCTGATGATGCAGTCATCTTTGCCTCAAATCATAACCCTACTGCCCTCAGGACTCGCTGCTGAAGTCCTTCACTGAAGCGAGGGCTGGTTCAAGGAACATAGATTGGTGATAAATCTTAAAAAAACAAAACCATGTTCTTCACTCATCCCCAAAACAAGTCCTGCAACTTCAAACTCCTCATTCACTCTGGGTTCTCATTCCCACTCGAACAAGTTTGCTCTTATAAATACCTAGGGATCCATTTTGACCTCCTCTCCTTCCATGGACACATCGCTGCCTAGCCACTGCCACTAATATCCGATTGGGCATCTTACATCGGTATAAACACTGCCTCCCCAGAGGCTCTTGACTCATGCAGTCACCTCCTCTATCCTGTCCCTAGTGGACTATGGACTGCTGGTGTATGGTGCTGCTGATCAGACCGCACCCATAAAATTCGCACTACTCTGAATAAGGCCTGCAGGTTAGTTACTGGAGCACCTAGGATGACACACACCTGTCTACTGTATGCTAAGCGCTGGTACTTGATCTTGACGAGCACCTCAAATATCTTACCTGTACCCTTACAAAAAGACCCTCCTTGGCTTTCCCCACCAGGATTGACCACCACCATCGCCGCTCTGTCCCACTAGTTCATACTGGACCTCTGGGAAAACTCTCTTGTTATCCTAGAGCTAGACCTCTCACGGCCAAAGAGCCTTCAGCTTTGAGGGCCCTCCTGGTTCAACACACTGCCTCTCCCATCTCCAAGCTCCAACTATATCGTGCTTCAAAACTTCCTTACGTAACCACCTTATTAACACCCGATGCTGTAACTGCCACTAGTCAAAGCGTACTCAATACTTATGACAAAGCTTATTACTAAGCTGCTAAGGATGACATAACTCTGGTATTGTTTGCATCCATCCTACCTGTACCAAGCTTGTTTGTATCTATGTCTTAATTTACTGTTATACTTATGTGTTGTACTGCTATACTGTGTATTTTGGTTTGTCTTACTGTGACAAGGTACCTTTTGTAAATGAGCCTATGACTCAAAGGCTTTCAAACTGCTGTTTAAATAAAATAAATAAAATAAATAAATAAAAACTTCATTAAAGTAGCTCTGTACAGTGCCGAGCACACATACTGAGGCTGGCATACAGTGGAGTAAACCGCCATGGATTATTTAGCTCCTACAACAGAGGCCTATTGAGTCTGTATAGTAGAGAGTTACTGTTGAATTTATTATAATGCATATAAAACTGTTCCACTTGGGTGTAGCACTGGCTAGAGAGATGAATAAGGCATGAAGTTCCTAGTGCTTAAAATGACCCCTTCCTTGATAAAGCTCATGAAGTGAAATGCTTGGGATGTCATTTGTGGCCAAGAAACATAACAGGTAAAAGATGAAAATGTGATTACATTTACAGTGTTAGCGTTTGTGTTTATTCAAGCTGTTAGCAGCGTGTGCAAATCTGATAGGCCCTAGAGCAGGATAAGCAAATTTCCTTGAAGATTAAGTACAATATGAGCGCTGATTTCATTGTAAAACAAGCATTTGTTAATGCCGAATGTTGATTGCTTACATGTGCTGCTTAGGTATTTGAAGTGAAAGTCCATGCCTAAGAATCATTATGTGCCCTCCCCAAGACATCCACTGTGTCTTTCTGTTCAGGATTCACAGAAGAGGGAGGGCAAGGACCAGCAGAACAGCATTTGCAAAGGCATGAAGAGGTGGACAATAGTCCATTCACAGGCAGAAGAATCCTGGAGAAGGTGGAGTAAACTGAAGGTGGACAAAGCGATGGGAGCAGATGGCATACACTCAAGAATATGAAAAGAACTGTGAAGGGAAATAGCAGTACCTGTGGCAGCCATGTTCACTGGTCATTCAATAGAGGGTGGTACCAGAAAATTGGAGGAGGGACATGTGGTCCCTCTATAGAAATCCAGCAGTAGAGAGAGTCGGGAACTACTCGGCGGTCAGCCTCACTTCAGTAGTGGGGAAGATCATGGGGACATTGGTTAAAGAAAGGATAGTGGGGCATGTAGAAGACGCCGGACTGACGGTCATAGGCAACATGGATTCACAGTGGGAGGTCATGTCAGAAAAATCTGGTTGATGTCTTTGGGTGACAAGGAAGTAAATCAGGGTGGGGCAGTGGAGAATGTGGCGTGATGTAAGTGAAGTGTTTGACACCATCCCACATGGAGGCTGATAAACTGGCTGAGTAGGGTGGGCATGGGGGAAAGGTGGTAAAGTGGGTTAGAAACTGGGTGAGACAGGAGGCAGAGTGCTGATAAATGGGGTGCAGTCTGGGGAGGAGGTGACCAGTGGGGTGCCACCGGAGTGGTCTAGAGCCAGTCCTGTTCAATGTCTTCATGAGTGACATTGCAGAAGGGGTGAAGGGAAAGGTCTGCCTGTTTGCAGATGACACCAAGATCTGTAACACAGTGGATACCCCAGGAGAGGGAGAGACAATGAGGAGGGACCTGGGGAAGGTGTGAAATAGTCTGAGAACTGGCAGCTGAACTTTACTTCAAAAAGTGCAAAGTATGGACCTGGGACACAGAAACCTGGGGAAAGGAAGAGAATGGGGGGGGGGATTTGGTGACAGTCACAAGAAGGAAAGGGACCTGGAGGTTCTTATGTCAGATGACCTGAAAATGTCAAAGTGGTAAGTCAGCTGGGTGGGCCAGTGATGATCTGGGGTGCATAGGCAGGGGTATCACCAGCATAAGGAGGGAGCTAGTGATGCCATGATATAAAACCATGGTGAGGGATCACATGGAGTACTGTGTGCAGTTCTGGAGGTCACACCTTCATAAAGATATTAACAGGCTGGAGATGGTCCTAGAGAAGGGTGAAAGAGATGGTACAGAGCTTGCAACACAAGACTTAAGAGGAGAAAGTAAGGGACCCCAATATGTACTTACTGGAACAGAGGAGGAAAGAGAGGATATGATAGAAACATTCAAGTACCTCAAGGGTATAAATAGAAGTACTGAGAAGCAGGGAGACGGATTTGCTATAGGGATATGTGCCAGCTTCTGTGTGATATTCTTTTGTTCTTATAAATATGTAATCTCAGTATTTTGTAACCACATGACCACACTGCTTCTTTAGGCAATTTTATGCTGGTTGATGCCCTTGTGTCAGATGGCAGACAGAGGGCTCACCAGATTGTGTTGCCATTTGAAAAACTTCATAGAGTGTTGTTTACTGGAAATCATTTTGGAAAGGTAATGAAGGTCTCACAATGTTTATTATGAATTTGTCTCCTTATGTGTGTCCCCTTTGGTCCCTCATCCCCACACCCCAACAGTCATCAGTGTCCACAGCTTCAGCCTTCTTCTTGCCAAGATGGTGGGTGAAACATAGAAACATCTAGTTGCGCACATTAGGGACAGCTTGGGCCACCTAGTCTGCCCATTTCCTTATTTTGATGGATAAGCTGCAGATTCTAGTTAATCAACAGCTTACTTCTCTAACCCTGGTAGAATTGCTTATGTCTGTTCAGAGCAGCTGCCTTCACAGTCTGTGAAGTCTGACGCTTTTCAGTGCCACTTATTGGTCATCTTCAACACAGGCGAGGCAACTGCCAGGTCAAAAGTAACTCAGGACAAGCAGGTTTCAAAGTGCAGAAGCGGAGTGAGCAAGAATCAAGTACTCATTCAGATGCGGTGTCGATTTTAAGATCAGCATACTGGTGTGGACTCTGCACATAGAACCCGGCTCTTTAAAGTAGCCTTATGAAGAGTAAAGGCTTCCGAAGCAGTGTGGTTCTGTTTATTGTACTGTAAGTGGGCTGCATCTAATTCAGTAATTTACTGTACCTTACATGTGGATGTATGGTTGGCCCAACTTTAAATAAACACTGCACCTGATTAACACATGATGCGATAGAAACAGAATTCAGTCAGCTGAAAGGACCACTCAGCCCACCCAGTCTGGCCAGTGTTCTCTACCTAGTGTAACTCCTGCCTGTGTATGTTAGTGCATGTCTTATTCTGCCTGCATCCATCAGGACCTCCTTGAGAGTGAGCTTAATGGATTTTTCCTGCAATGAACTTGAAACCTACTCCACGTCCATGGCCCTATTGATCTCTGTTGACCCACCCTTCTCCTTTCTGTAATATACACTATGTTTATCCCATGCATGCTTAATGCCCCTATTATTTTAGCATCCATCACTTCTTCTGGCAGTCTGATCAAGGCATCTACCAACCTTTCAGTAAATAAATATTTCTTCACATCTATCCTGAATGCCCCCTGAGCTTCATTGTATGTCCCTTGGTTTGGGGTGCTCATCCTCATTTGAAAAAACTCCCCAACTGTACCTTCTTTACCCCTGTGAGGTACTTTGTAGGGTCTTGATCATGTCACCTCTTGGTCTCCTCTCTCCCAGAGTGTACATGTTGAGATTCTTCAGCCTTTCTTGTAGAGATTCCTGTGAAAATTCTGAGACCATTTTAGTTCCTCCTGTGGAAGCCTCCGCCTTTATACGTTTCTAAAGTGTGGACTGTAAAACTGGACACAGTACTCCAGCTGGAAATACCGGGAGTGATACAATGGCAGCAGAAGATTCCTCATCCTCCTACTGGAGATGCCAGTCCTTATGCACCCCAGAATTCAATTTGTTCCTGCCCATAGCCTTGTCACACTGTACTGCCATCTTGAGGTCCTCTGATACAGTAACCTCAAGCACCCTTTCATGTCTATTGAGTATCATGCACTTCCCACCAGTATACCCAGTATCGGGTTCCTATGCCCTAGGTACATGATTTTACACTTGTTGGCACTGAACCCCAAGTAAGTAAAAAATTGAATTGATCTGAATGAATTGTGCAGGCTTTTAAGCAGCTTTTGGGAGTGTGTATGTGTGTGTTTGGGGGCTCTGGTAACGGACAGTGCACCCCAAGAATGCCACCAACTTCCCACCCCTTCACACTGCCTGCCCAAGTACTGAAACCTCCTCTCACTACGTCCACAGTGTCCCTGGTCATTTGTACCACATGCAGCAGTAAATGAGGTTTCTTCCTGCCCCTCGCTGTGCGTTTGAGCAGAGCCTGCCCTGCCCCTCCTGCACTCATCCTGGGGGCATCTGCAATGCAAATATGGGTGTGCCTTCCTCTTTCCACCCCATCTCACCCATTTGGTATAGAATCCCCCAGAGGAGTATCCCCACCTCTTACCCCTTTCCTTCTAATGCCTCTTTCACCACCCCAGTATTCATTTTCCCTGTCCCTGCACTCCCACCAACTGCCCCTCTGTGACTTCTATATCTGTACCCCTTACTTCCACCTCACCCCTTTTATCTGCCTTATTCCTTCTGTCCCCTTGAAGACCCCCCAGCCTCACTACTTCCTACTGGGCTTCTCATGTCAGACCTCCCTCCTCCCCTGCTTTCCAATAATTCTGATTTCCAACCTTCTCCCATCCCTGTTGTTGTCGGTGTAGATCTACCCTATAGTGATAGCCCCTCCCATCCTTCCCCCTTCCCATAGCCTTCTGTTCTTCAGTCACCACCCTTCTTCCTTACTAGCCTCCTTCTACCCTTTCATCCTTGCAATCTCTTCCCTACCTGTTGCCATCCTCCCATGCCCGTGTGTCTTCTCCCTTCAGTATGTTCCTTCTCCCCCTCTGTGTCCCTATAGCAGAGGTTCGATGTATTCATAATCGATACCTGTTCTACATCTCTTCCCCTATCGGTTCCCCCTCCTACTTGTTCCCTCCATGCCTACCCTGTTGCCTCACTACCATGACCATCTGCTCCTCCCCTGGTACTCGTGTGGTGGTCTTGCTCCCCCCATCAGTGACCATCCCGCCTTACGCCTTGAGCACCCCTCCTTCTCCTCTTTTTTCTTGCTAGTTACCTCTGATACTGGGGTCAGTTTCAATCCTGATTAATTTTCCTCTGTCCCCTTGTCATCCCCTATTCCCTCCTCAGATGCTATCATACTCATATGCCCTGCCACTTACACCTCACTAACCTCACAGTTCCTCCCTCAAACTAGCCAGTCATCTACAGACCATACCCCCCCCATCCTCCAAGCCCAGTCCAAGATCATGGTGGACCCACACCCTGTACACCCCTCCACCCTTCCAAAGATGCCAGCCCTAGTGACATGTGGCACCTGCTCCATTGTGGCGTTCATCTTATGTTAGGGGGGTCTTACTCCAAGGTTCTGTGCCCTACTACAACTGTTAGGCCACTATTTACTCAAATTCCTATCCCCCACTGGTCCCCCTACTGGACCCCTTGCCGGATGAGGTGTAATTCAGGCTCAAATGTCATCCGTTATACAATGTATTACTGTAGGAATCCTAAAGCCTCCTTGTCCATTTTTCACCCTCAGCTACCATACTTTTTGTTCTCTGCTCTCATATAGTTTCACTTAGCCCAGTTAGAAATCCTATTGCACTCCAAGTACTACTCAGTTCAGTTAGAAATAAACAGAACAAATAAATATGTATTATTACAAGAATCTTAACAGTATATCTCAGTACTTAGCTCAGTTAGAAAGAAACAGAAGAAGTAAATCTGTATTATTACAGCAATCCTAAAGCATCCAATATCATTTGTCTCCACCCAGAGACCCTGCTGTAATAGAGGACCACAGAGGACACTGGACAGGAGGTTGTGCAAGTGTGAAGTCCTTGAGGCTCCATTAAGCTTGTTCACTCCCTCTCTCACTCCTTGTTCTATTTCTCCCGGCGCTGCAGGCTGCCCTTTGTACTGGGCTCTGCTTGCATTGGTGCCTTTCTGCCAGAAAGAAATCCGCAGCAGTCCGCATAGCTCCATTGAACTTACTCACTACCCTCTCTCATTCACTCATTGTAGTTTCTCCTGGAGCTGCAGGCTGCCATTTTGTATACTGGGCTCCTGCCTGCATTTGTACCTTTTCGTTGCCCACAAAGAAATCTGCAGTAGTGCCGACACAGCTCCGTTGAGCTCAAGCTCACTACCCTCTCTTCTTCTGTTTCTCCCAGGCTGCAGGCTGCCTTTTGTTCTGGGCTCCTGCTGGTTTTACCTTTTTTCTGCCCACAACGAAATCTGCAGTAGTGACACAGCCCGTTGAGCTTGCTCACTCCCCTTTCTCACTCGTTCGTTCTGTTTCTCCTGGTGCTGAAGGCTGCCCTTTTGTACTGGGTTTCCTGTCTGCGTGGCACCTTTTTCTGCCACAAAAGTTTACAGCTGTCCCAACAGAGCTCTGTTGTGGTCACTCAGTCCTCCTCTTACTTACACTCATTCTGTTTCTCCTGGCACTGCAGGCTGCCCTTTTGTACTGGGCTCCTACCTCTGTTGCCCCTTTTGTGCCCATCAAAGAGATCTGCAGCAGTCCCGACAGGGTTCTATTGAGCTTGCTCACTCCTCTCTCACTCGCTCATTCTGTTTCTCCTACTGCAGCAGGCTGCCCCTTGTACTGAGCCCTTGCCTGTGTTGATGCCTTTTCTGTCTTACAAAGAAATCTGCAGCAGTCCCAACAGAGCACCGTTGACTTCGCCTCAGTCCTCCCCCTCACTTGCTCATTCTGTTTCTCCTGCGCTTGCAGGCTGCCCTTTTGTACTGGGCTCCTGCCTGTGTGCAATTTTTCTGCCCACAGTGAAATCTAGACCAGTCCCAGCAGAGCTCAGTTGAGCTCAGTCACTCCTCCTCACTCGCGATTCTAATCATTCCCAAACACTGATTTCCCAGCGACTAACGTTATTGTGTGCTGGGCTTACAAAAACACATTTCGGACAGGATTTGAAAAATGACAGCTATACTATTCATAAGGAGGGTGAAAAATGCTAGTGCTGAAAATCTGGCTTGGAAAATATTATTGATTGTGAGAAGTTACAAGGGTGCATGGAAACTGCTACAGTACACTTCGTAACACAGTCATTTATGGACTTTAATCAAAATTTTCAACATAGGCATTTGAGGACCTCTGTCTCATGAACAGTGTCACTGTGGTTTTCTTAAAGTGTCCCAACATTGATTTACTACAGTGACCACACTATTCTGCGCCGGAAGTGTGAAAACACATTTTTGGGGCTGTGATGATAAATACAGTTGTACTGTTCATGAAGGTGTGGAAAATGCTAGTGTTGAAATTTGGAGTGAAAATATCTGCAATTAAAGTAAGGGTACGTTAATGTAACAAGTGCACAATCGCACTAGTAAAACCATTTTTGATTTTTCCTACCAAACTTATTACTCAGCTCAGTTAGAGAAATAAACAGAACATCTTAATCCTGTATTATTAGAGCAATCCTAAAAGTATCCAGTCATTGCTTTGTTTCACTCCAGAGACCCTGCTGTAATATAGGACCACAGAGGACCCTAGGCGGATGGTATGCAACTCTAAAGTTCTGGCACAGCTCCACTGAGCCTGCTCACTCCCTCTCTCTCTCTTCGCTCACTCTATTTCTCCTGATGTTGCAGGCTGCCCTTTTGTACTGGGCTCCTGCTTGTGTTAAGCGTCTTTTCTGCCCACAAAGAAATCCGCAGCATCCCGACACAGCTCCATTGAGCTCTCCTCCCCTCTGTCATTTCGTTCCGTCTCCTCCAGTGCTGCAGGCTGCCTTTCTACTGGGCTCCTGCCTGTTTGGCGCTTTTTCTGCCCATGAAGAAGGTCACTGACAGAGCTCCCGTGAGGTCACACTCACCCCCCTTCATCCACACATTCTGTTTCTCCTGGCACTGCAGGCTGCCCTTTTGTACTGGGCTCCTGTGTGCATTGGCACCTTTTCTGCCCACAAAAATTCCACAGCCATCCTGACAGAGTTCCATTGAGCTCTGCTCAGTCCCCCTCTCACTCGCTAGTACTGTTTCTCCCACTGCTGCAGACTGCCCTTTGTACTGGGCCCCTGCCTGCATTGACGCTTTTTTTTCCCACAAAGAAATCCTCAACAGTCCCGACAGAGCTCTGCTGAGTTCCTCACTCCCCTCCTCACTCACTCACTCTTTTTCTGTTTCTCCTGGCTCTGCAGGCTGCCATTTTGTACTGGGCTCCCATGTTGGGACTTTTTCTGCCCACAAAGAAATCTGCAGCAGTCCCGACAAAGCTCAGTTGAGCTCGGTCACTTCCCTCTCACTCGCTCGATCTTAATCTCTCCCAAACACTGAGTTCCCACAGCTACATGCTATTCTGCTGCAGGAGTGCAAAACATATTTAGGCCAGCATGTGAAAAATGACAGCTGTACTGTTCATAAGGACGTGTGAAAAATACCAGTGTTGAAAATGTTGCATGAAAATATTACAAATTTGCAAAGTTACAAGGGTGTGGAAACAGTTCAATGCACGCTTCTAACACAGTCATGTTATGGACTTTTCGTCACCAAATTTTCAACATGATTTTAGACCTCTGATCATGAACAGTGTCATTGTCATTTCTTAATCTGTCCCGAACAATGATTTCCCACATCAACGCTATTCTGCGCTTGAAATGCGAAAACACATTTCAGCCAGGATGTGAAAAATGTCAGCAGTAGTGTTCATAAGGAGGTGTGAAAAATGCCAGTGTTGAAAATCTGGCCTGAAAATATTGGAAATTCACGAAGTTATGAGCATGCGTAGTAACTGTGCAAACGCTACGTAAAACAGTCATTTTTGGATTTTTCCACCAAATTTGCAACATAGGCTTTTGAGAGCCCACCTCATGAACAGTGGCACTGTCGTTTTGTTAATCAGTCCTGAAAGGTGATTCCACGCACTGACTGCAAATCCCCTTTCAGGAGCCTAAAATAATGCCATGACAGTGACAGAATTGATGAAGAGGTCCCAAAACCCCATGTTGAAAATTGCCAAAATTCAAAAATGCAAGTTGAAAACACCCTATTTATGCCATTATACAGCTTACTGGCATTTCCTCAGTTCGCGGTCGGCTTTGAAGAGTGCAGATGTGTTCCGGTCCGCTGATTATCATCGTGCCAGACTCTGGAGAGGTAAGTATGGGGTGAGGGGGTGTGGGGAGGTGGGGTACACAGTGAGAGGGCGGGTTTGGGCAGGAGGTACAGACGGTGAGGCACCGTTTTCTTCTTTTCAGGGTGATATAAAAAGGACGCTATGGACTTTTTTTCTTTTGCAGGTATTTTTGGCATGCTGGGGTGTGCTCCTAGCATGCCACCTGCGTATTTTGGGAGTGGGGGACTGGAGCTGATGGGGATTGGGCACCCGTTGGCACATACTGGTATGGTGGGGTCTCATGAGCGAGGGGATTGCGCTCCCTTGGCACACAGGAACTTGGAGGGGGCATGCTGACAGGGTTAGGCCCCAATGGCAAAGAACCAGGGGAGGGGATGATGATGCTGAGGGGATTGGGCACCCCTCGCAAACAGGTCGGGAATGCAAGGGAGCCCTGCAATGGTGGTCACTCCTTGCAATGATGAGGCAGCCCTGATTGCAGCGGCTAAAACCCCTCAAGGTTGTGGCATGCTGGCTGAACTAGTGTCAGTAACAGCGTGACCCGCCATTGAGGACAGGGACCAAGCCCAAAGGCAGTGGGGCATTGGCCACAACAGTGCCGCGGCTCATAGCCTGCTTCTGCAGCAAGCGTCAAGAACATGTTTTTGCACATGCGCAATCAACATAAAATGAGGGGAAAGTGCAAATTCCAGCTAATGTCACGGTTGGACAGTTCTTAAAAGTTTTGATTTGTATCGCTGTGGCTGATAGGTGAGGGCTTAATATATCAAACGTGCTTGAAGCTACTGGATTTTGAAGCTACTAAGAAAAATTGTCCAATCAGATGTTGCATTCTCACCTTTGGGTACTGGAATATTAATACAGGATTGCAAAAATTGTGTTAAAGTTTCCAAAGTGTCCATTCTAAAACAGAAGTTACATCCTCCCTATTGGCTGGTTCTCCCCCATTCTATGCTCCTTATCTCCTCTGCTACTGTTGCCATTGTGCTCTCCGTTCATCTCCACTGCCCTCTCCTGCACTGCCCCTTCCACCGTGCTTCTATCCTGTTCTATCAATACATTCTATTTTTTTGTCTCCTATGGGTCCCACTACCCTTTTCACCTGCATGATGTGTCCCTTCTGGCTGCTAAAATGTTGTGGTAAGGCCCTCAGTGTCCCCCTTAGTTGTGTGGCATGCCTCTCTAAACTGTTGCTGCCTCTTTCCTAGGTTAAAGGCTTTCTTAGATTTTGTGAACCTAAGCCCAGCACCCTGATGCTCTACTCATTGGGGTGAGGCCATCCTTTTGAACAGCCTCCAGCCCTGCCATTTAGTGTAGTCCCAATCTTCTAAGAACTGAAAGACCTCTTCCCATCACCTTCCCTTTACCCATGCATTAATCTAGTCTATTTTACACTGCTCCCTGTGATTCTAGTGTGGCTATGGTAGGACCTTGAAGAAGGTCACTGTTCCTACTCTGTCTCTTCAAATCCTAGTGTACAGCTAAGGCCTTCTTTACTTTTTGCACTCCTCCCTGACCAGAGCATGGTGCCTACAGTATGTTCACTATTAGATCTAGCATCCCCTGCCTTTCTGATGAGTCCTACTCCTCCTTCTAGAGAATAGCTACCTTGCTTAAGGGAAAGAGTAGACCTTGTTCTCGATCTCCTGGCTGGAACTCACTATCTCCCCATACCCCTAATAATGGAGTCTCCCAGTACTATGGCCTTTCTCCTATCCCCTTGGGGCTCCCACTTTTCGCTGGCTCATCCTAAATGTCCAGAACCTCCTTCCTTGGTGCACTTGCCTTACATCATAGATATATTCCAGGGGGACTTCCTCCACAAAGCGTAGTTACTCATTTGAGGTGGGCACTCCTTGCAGCACTGGTTTCCTCCTCTTCTCTCCTTTCCAACTATAGTCCATCTACTCCTACTGGGCTGCTGGGTCCTCTGTTGCAGTGGAGCTTGTAGTCTCCATTCTTCACAGGTCCAAGCTCTCAAGATTTATGCCCTTATTGCCTCAGGCCTCAGTTCTCAACAGTTGAAGCCTCCTACAATTGAGCCACTGGCTATGTACCCAGAGTACCTTCCAGGTTAGACTGCTCCACAGCTCCTACACTCCACCTATACACCCCCAGCAGTGCCCTGCCTGTATTTTCAAACACTGTTATGTGCCTTAATGTTTTTAAACTGTACTTTTCATTCCTGTGTGTATGTCTTAATAACTAGCTAGTCAGTTAGCTAGCTAGGTAACAAAGTTAACACGGTTCACACAGTCAGAAAAGGCTCACAGCTAACATACATAGGACAAATACCAGACTACTGAATAAAACATCAGTTATAATGTAATACAGGTACAAGTATTAGAGGTTTGGGAATATTTTCCAGTTCTGTGTTTTTCTGAAACTGTGTTTTAAATGCCAGTACAGATGAACTCTGTAAATAGACCCTGCATGTGTATTCTTATCCTGTTATGGTACAAAATGAAAACATTTTACTCAACTGCTAGGTAAGATGTTGGTTCCATGTCAATTGCGCGAAAAACATTTTAGCGCAAGCATTTTCCAATTACATCGCATGCATTTAGAACGCAATTTAGTTGGAGGTGCACTTTGTCTGTAATGGAGCACGGGAGTTGGGGGGCCTCTCTCAGAGCTTCACCCCACACAAGGCAGAGGGAGAGAAAGGCAGAGAGAGAAAGACAGACACCCACTGACAGACAGCACTGCAGCAAGTTTGAAGAACACACACTGTGTCAGTGTCAATCTCTCTCTCTTTCTCTGTCGGGGTTAGGGAGGGCTCTGTGAGCTAACTCCATGATGGCAGAAGCAAATACTTAGGCTTGAGGGCTCCCTTGTCAGGCACCCACTCTCTTCTGACCCTCTCTGGAGCTATCTAGCCATGCACGAACAGTATTCTTTGGTTGCTAGATATGATCGGGCTGCACTGATCACTTCTTTCACATAGCTGCAGCTGTCTCTGCATGGGGAACACTATCCCTCGCTTAGTGAGACATTTGAATGACTGCCTTTCAGGAATGCACTGGCTAAGCAATAATGTAGCGTTTCTGACAATCATCCAGCTTAGCAACCAAACGACTTGTCAATAAAATATTAGCACAAAGCAAAATGTTTTCTTGGTCATACTAGGACAGACCAGTTCAAAAGGTAACTTCACATTTTTCTGGCTAGAATTAAGAGCCAAATACAGCACAGACTATGACAGTTCAGCAGAATGTTATTTTTCTACATCGATTATGTTTTGAGGTCACAGCATTTCTCCACTATGCTGTCCATACAGAACCCCAGAATTGCTGAAGTTAACTTAGCAAGTCAATAAAGCGATTCCAGCTTTTTAGGTCCCTAATTTTTTTTATGCGCTGGTTCGGTTTCACGATGAAATGGTTAGAGCACTGTGTTGTCATTCATGTAAATGATACGCTAAGTTGTTTTCACTGGAATGTTTGCAGCGAATTGACATGCTACCTAAGAGGTTCGATCCTGAGACAGACTGAGAATTGGCTACCATTATGTGCTAGTGGATGTCCTCCAGATATGCCCCAGCAACCCCATTCCCAAGTGCACATGTAAAGGAAAGATTGGGAACGTGTGAAATTCCACGGAATAGAAATCCCATGAAAAGCATGAGATTCTCGTCAGAATAGAAATCCCATGAAAAGCATGGGATTCTACATCTTCTGCCTTTTTTCATGGATTTATTTCCTTATATCTGGTAAAATGTCTGCAGAATCAGGAAATTACATAGAATGTTTATCTGACTGAATGTGACTACAGTACAGTCTGTGGGGAATTCTGTGGGCAGAATTTAACCTTGCAACCCCACTCAGCATACTGCATAAAGCTCAGGCATGCTTGAGTCAGGGGCCCTGAAGATGCTTCATTCATACAATAGACGGTACAGCAGCTTTGTGCTCCCAGCAGGATGCATTAGGCACCTCACAGAGTTTTAAACAATTCAAACATCAGTGTGTTTTGTGACAGTAAACTTGAAGCTGACAGAGGGAGGTGGAAGGGGAGAGAGGTGAAACGCTTTCCTGGTGCTTAAGTTTGGAGTGATGGGCAGAAAGGACTGGCGGTACTGTAGGTCATCCTGGAGACAGGAGATGGAGCCGCTAACCTTACAGGGGTTATATACAGACCTCCAGCACAGGGAGAGAAGTCGATAATGCAATTAGGGAAGTCAGTGTCAGAATAGCAACAAAGGGAGTTGCTGCTAGCTGGGGACCTCAATCTGCCAGCTGTGGATTGCAGCCATGCAACTGCAGCTTCTGCAATGAGCAGGATCATCCCAAACTCCCTACAAGGTGCATTTCTCAGGCAGCTGGCCATTGAACCCACCAGGATGGGGCAGTGCTGGAACTGGCGCTACAACCAGGGATGACATTACAGACGCCACAGTGGGCAGTCCCCTAGGTACCAGCGATCACTGTACAGTGCACTTTAACATTAAGACAGGAGCACAGGCAAACCCCATGAGGATGAGTCTCCTGTACTATAGAGGGCAGATTTCTCAAAAATGGGAGACGGCCTCAGAAATTTGCTTAGTAGGGTGGGATTGCTGTATGTGGGTAAAGCCACAGTGGGGAAAAATAAGGGAGGCAGAATTAAGACAACCGACTCTCTGCATGAAGGAAGTGAGCAAAAGCAAAAAGGAAAAGTGGTAGCAGTAAGCTTTATTTTTATACAGGACTTCACAGATTACATACCGTTAGGGCATTAAGTGCCCTATTTACAAGGAGTTCCTGGTATTTTCTTTTCAGATGGTCAAACAACTTCACAAACAGTAACTATCAGCAGCTGCATGCCAACACCACCTGTCACAAAAAGGTACAGTAGGTAATATTCTGCTGATCTCAAGGCCTTTTACCTTCTGTTTGTAGTCTGCTCAACCCCAATGCCAATTACTGCACTGGGAAGTGAATTGGTTTGGCTTAATTCTGGAAGTCAAACCAAATTTCTGGGCCCCAACTTGAAGCTGAATTGAAGTAGCCACTGGTTCACTTCTCTCACCTGTACTCCTGTATACCTTATTGCAATGCATAGATAGTATTACTTATTTCATATCATCAGCTACAGATCTTACTTCTCCTCCATGCCCTGTACAGGCATTCGTCAATATAGTAAACAATTCAAGGATTCTTCACCCCTATATGCATCACACTAAACTTCATGTAATTCAGTTTCAGTGGCCAAATATGGGGCCATTTCTCCTGTCTCCTCACATCCTGTCTCATGATGTTAACTCCGTCTTCACTGCCAAGCTTCCCAGAGTCTAGTATCCTCCACAAAGAGACTGACTTTGCCCTGAATACCCTCACCTATGTCATAGATATACATATTGAACAGTAGTGATCCTTGAACTTAACCATACTGTACTCCACTAATCACTGTCCTAATTTACTGCTTAGGACCACCTTCTGGGATCTATTAGGCAACTAGTTTTGATCCGACTAGTTAATCCATTCCTTGGTCCTAGTTGGGTCACCTTCCTTAGCCTTATATGTGGTTCTGGGTCAAAAGGTGAAACCAAGGTACAGCACATCCAGTGTCTAGCCCCTGTCTGCCATTCGTGTTCAGAGGTGGTGAAACGGTTAAGTTGTGAAGTGGCTGAAATTCACATTTGTGGAGTTTCACTTATTCTCCATTGCCCCAGCAACTTTGACTATGCTGAAAACCATGAAGTTTTCACAATGAAGTGTGAAATTCACCCATGAATTTGCAGACTTTGTGTGAATTCTGCCATTCACAGGTGAAATTCTGCACTTTGGGAATTGCACTAACTTTGTGGACTAATTCATGGAGCAAATTTCATCAACTTCACATGTCTCTATTTGTGTTACCATGTCAAAAATGTCTAGGAGCCAGCCTGGTGGTGCAGAGGGTTGAGGCGCTGGATGTTTACCTCCACTATGCTCATGACCTGGGTTCAGGAATGACCTCAGGTCATTGGGGTGCTGGCAGGGGAGGGCATAGCAGGACTGAGCATGCTGGCAGGCAACCTCTCTCCTGATGGTGGTGAGGGTGGATTGGTGTCCACCACAATTCTGCTCCCACCAGGTGAAGGTCCAGTGGGTACCTTAGCAGAAAGGGGTGGAGAAGCATCAAGAGGTGGAAGGATCTGAGCTGGCACCACAGGGAGCGAAGCATGCACCCACACTCTCCCATGGCCATGTGGATGGGGGGTTAGGGAAGAAAATCTGTAAACACATGTGTCCCCATCGCCAGTTGATGGGAGGAGACAACGAGGATCAAAAGCTAAAAAGAAAAAGTCTAGTAAGTGTGTCTGATGCAACTGGCTCCTGTGAATCTGTGCTGGTTTCTTTCCATTAAGTAGTTTTCTTACAAGAATGCAATATCTCTGCCTTGTTAATATCTCCAAAGGTTTTTCTATGAGCAATGCCAGGGTCACTGGCCATTTTGATTCTTTTAGAAACAACTACAGTGTAAAATATATGTTGTAATAAAATCATCAAACGAATACAGGGCAGAATATGAAATCAAAGACGAAAAATTAAACATGAAATCAATCATGCAAGTAGACAAAACAGAAAGAAGCAGTCAGCACAGCATGAAACTAGTGGCAAGGCATGACTGTACTAAAGTTGAAAGCAGGAGCCAGTCGATAGAGGTCAGTGATTGATTTACAGGAGAAAACGAGGTTAGGAACAAATCAAAAGTAAAACTAAGATGTGTAGAAATCGCAACTTTATTTCTAATTATCAATTAAAATACAAAATGGGGTAGGAGAGAGAGAGATGAGGAGCAAGGCAAGTTCTGAACACAGAAGAAAAGGAAGATAGGAATGGCGGCCAAGACAGAGTCAGGTGCAAGGCAAGTTCTGAGTACATTAGAAAGGAAAGATGGGTTCAGATAATGGTGGGGAGAAGATAGTCGAGAGCAAGGCAACTTCTCCTTATAGGGAAAAGGTAAGACTGGGCCAGATGATGGTTGGGGAGAAGAAAGTTGGAGAAAAGCAGCTTCTGAGTACAGAGGAAAAGGGAAGATGGGGCCAGATGATGGTGAGAAAGAGAGAGTTGGGAGAAGGCAACTCTGAGTAGAGCAGAAAATGGAAAATAGGACCAGATGATGGAAGGGAGGGATAGCTGGTTGCTGGGACAAGTATGAGAGGAGAATTTATTGGAAAATTAGACTGAGGAGGCATGATAAGTTCTGCAGGAAGGGATGAAAGTATGGGTACCAAACTGACTAAGTAAGAGAAGTGGATAGCGACTGAAAGAAAGATGGAGCAGGAGGAGAGAGACAGAAAGAGAGAAAGAACAGGGAGGTAGCTGAATCACACGTAAGGGTCTAGTCCTGGATAAATTATATCTGCAAAAAGGAAGAAAATGTAGATTGGTTAAAAAAAGTATTTCTAGAAAAAGACAATAAATGTTTGTATACACAATGAATAAAATTTTATTCTGCATCACAAAACTGCCCTATTTATCATTTACCACAAGGGAGTGCCAGAGCTCGTATTGCTGAGTTTCAGCACTGGACAGCTCCATGCTTGCTGCTGTGCCCTTGGCCTGGACTTCAGGCTGCTTGAGACTGCACTTCCAACAAACTCTGCTCAGAGCCACAGCTGCTACAAATGCAACTGTACTGAATTAATGTGACTGACATTAACTGCACTGAAAAGTAATTAAATGGAAAAAAAAGAAAGGTAATCCCAAGTGTGGCTCTACTTTGTGACTGCCAAAAATAACTTGCTACAGCCCCTAGTGACTCAGTCAGGTGGAGGTTTGAAGTTAAGTTATTCATTGGGCCGTCATCTCAGGTCAATATATAATGTAGACAAGTGAGAGAGGGCTGCTGGCTCCAGGGCATGGCGGTGGCTGAGCATATGACACAGTTCAAATGCAATGGCATCAGACAAATAAGAAAATACTTTGTATCACACACAGTTTGTCTGATTTTTAGGCTGCAATTGTCCTCTTAGAAATGATAAATAGCTGTTTTTCTGGTTGCACTTTTACCCCTTCACCTATTAATACCTAAACAGCTGCTGCATAGCAACACTACATGGTTGAAAACAAAAACTTATAAAAAAACACCAAGTATGCAGTTTGTAGTCTCCTCCCAAAGCTCCTGGGGTAGGCTTACCTGGAAAGAGGACAATACTGTTGGATCAGCTTTCTGAAGACAACTGAACCTTCCTAACTTCTTTCAAAGGCCATGCTTTTACAATGTTTGGGGATTTAAGACTAATGGAATTTAATTTTCGGTACCAGCCACCCTAAAACATTTACTAGTGAAACAGTGGTGCCTATACAGGTCTGATTTCATATGTTGTTAAGAATACTTTCAGTGAGGGAGTCTTTGGCCCAACTGTGGTTGCCCCTTTGTATGTGTTTATTCAGCATAAGCCAACTGAGTTGCAACATCTCATTTCCAGTGGGTCCTGCTTTTATCCCTTTTTACAATGTATTTACTCAGGATAGCCCAGCTGAAATGCAATATTTCATTTTCACTGTGATCATGCTATTTAACTAGGCTAAGCCGCTGAAATTAAACATATTTTCTTTAGTGGGGTCCTGCTTTTATTTCTTTTCATAATGTATATATCCAGGATAGTTCAGTTGAGCTGCACTGCGCTATGTAGTTTCTCTGAGGTCCAGCATTTACCTCTTTTTACTGTATTTAGCCAGGATAGACCATCTGAGATGCAGCATCTCATTTTCAATAGGGTCCTGCAGTTACCCCTTCTTTTATATATCTACCTAGGATAGGTTTACTGAGATGCAATATCGCTTCAGAAGTGGGGATTTGCTTTTACACTTTTTGCAATGTATTTATGCAAAATAGCCTAGCAAGATGTGATGTGTCATTTTCAGTGTGGCCCTGCTTATTCCTTTTCATAGTGTATTTACTCAGGATAGCCCACTAAAATGCAATATCTCATTTTCAGTGGGATCCTGTTTTTACAGCACATACTTAGCATAGGTCAGCTGACATTAAATGTCTCATCTGCAGCAGAGTCCTGCTTTTGCTTCTTTGTACAGTGTATTTATCCAGGATAGCTCAGTTGAGCTGCCATACTTTTTTTAATTGGGTCCTGGTTTTACCCCTTTTACTGTATTTACCAGGATATGCCAGATGAGAAATAGCATCTGCTTGTGAGGCGTATTTTACCTTTATTGCAATGTATTTACTCATTAACAGCTGAGATATAGTATCTCTTTTCAGTAGGGTTCTGCTTTTACCTACTCAGGACAGGCCAGCTGAGAAACAATATCTCATTTTATTAGGTTCCTGTTTTTACCTCTAAGGTCTGGTAGAAACGACGGGAGCTTTAAATTTACAGAAGAAATGGGACTGTTCCTACTGCTCACAACTAGATCCAATGTATTGATCTCTAGTGCCCCATTCACATATTGTGATCTTAAAGCGCTCGCTTACTATACTTTTTATGTTAAGCAGTAACGTACTGAGAAGCCAGTCATTTCCAAGGGATTAACAACCAGTTGGGGAATGGGTACCTGTAGCCGTAGATGAGAGATACACCTCCTCCAGCTGATCATTAACCAGAGAAATGACTGACTTTGAGGTTGTTATTGGGGTTAGAAATATAATCGCAATAACGGCTTTTGATTTTACAGTTACATTTACCTACTTTTTTCTTTTTTTGAGTTGTGGATGAGCCACGCGCATGAGGGCATCAACACTACATGCCACACAGCATCAGTTGGCAGCTGGATCAGTTTTCAAGACATTACTGACCAATCCGTAGCCAATCAGGGACCTGACTAAACTTCATGAATATTTAATTAGAC
Source organism: Neoceratodus forsteri (assembly GCA_016271365.2). NCBI lineage: Eukaryota > Metazoa > Chordata > Ceratodontiformes > Ceratodontidae > Neoceratodus > Neoceratodus forsteri. The sequence goes on from CM028134.1 coordinate 41,067,348, forward strand.
ATAATTAATTGTTTATGCCCCAATCTTGTGGGTGTTTTTGTTTGAAATGCTTTTATATTAACAAAAGAACTTCTCTGCATGAGCTTGGGATGAAATTACAAGTTTCATTCTGCTGCAAATAACGGATGTTCCTGACTTTGCACTAGCTTTTTATTTCACTGCATCTGTAGTTGCAAGATTCATGAGAGGAGAGACAGACACATGGAACTGGAAAAGATGACAGGGAGGAGCCAGTGGCGGTTGGCATTTAGCCCTAGGGGAACTGAGGGATGACTACATCACTGAATGCCTAGCCAGTCTTGGACTGTGAGGGCTTAAGTAGGAACCAGGCAGACTCGATGAGTATGAATGTTTCTCATCTGTAAATGTCGATGTTATTGTTTTATGTATCTATGAGGACTCCTAATTAGACTAGCCTAGTCCTGCTGTCAATCTAATAACACTGAGTCATGCAGATAGCATAATAAGACTGCACTATGGGACATGTGTGATACAGCAAAGGCACTAAGACATCATATTGTGCCAAAGTACTTGGCAATCCATGAGTATCTGCCAGGTGGTGTCCAAAATGTTGACCCCAGCACAGAAACTGCCTTGCAACATGACTTAGCATCCAATATACAGTATCATTGATTGAAATGATTAATTGGACATCCAGAGTTACAAAATTATTTCTAGGCCTCTCAGCTGCTCATCCTTTTAATACTGTGCCTTCCCAATTACCAAATCTTAAAAATAAATAAATACAAAAGTGTTGGCTTGAAATGAGCAGGCCCCATGGAAGCAGATGGAAATACAGGAGTTTCAAAAAATGCTTTCAGCTGTACTCTTTTTCTATTAAGATATATTAACATAATCATCCTCAAAATTTGTCTTACCTTCTGAATTTAAACTAGCCTAAATGTGTAGGGAGAAGGAAAGATTTGTTTTCTAGTAAATGGTAAACCAGTTTGAGTCAAAGATACATTTTCCCTAAAAACGAAAGTTTTCCAAAAGTGTGAAAGGCAAGGACTTTTATATAAGAAGGGGCATAGACATTTAGGAAACTGATGAAAATGTATAAATTAGGCTGGAGAAATGGGTGTGCCATTTCCTGATAAAAGAAGCTCTGTGACAAGATCAACAATACACACTATTAAATCAATAATCCTTTTGTAAACAAACATGATACAGATAGACCATTTAGCCTAATCTGTTGGCAACTATGTATGTCTGTCTGTCTGTCTATATGTATGTATGTACAGCAGACATTGACAAGGTTTGATTGGAGACTTTATAAAGCCTTTCACAGTTTTATGTTTCTTCAGGAGTTAACTAAACCCGAGGGGCTTGGGATTCACCTGACATTTTTGGTATAGTGTTTATTTGCCCAGTATAGTCAATTTGAGATGCATCATCTAATGGTCATTGAGATCTTCCTTCTACCCAATGTTACAGTTGGAAGGGACTTAAGAGGAGGAGGTCAAGTAGCTTGCATAAGGTCACACAGTGCTTATTAAATGATTTTGGTTTTATTTGAGCCCAGGTCTCTTGGTTTCCAAAGCAGTCTTCTACTCAGTAGATTATGTTGCTTGCAAATGCCAAACATAATTTCATAAATGATGTATTGAAACAGACTAGGACTTAGGCTTATCAAGTCAGAAACTCACCAGTGGAAAGAGTCTGCTCAGAAAGTTGCAGTGGACAGTGTAGCTAACCCGAGCTGCTTTCAGGGAACTCTTACCAAGAGATCACTCTGGATGCCAGTTTAAATTAAATGAAAACTGCTTTATCTTTAGTACCAAGCAAAAACAATGAGCTTGCATTGAGCTTTACAACAAGGTTCTTGAAGTTCAGTCTCTGGCTGTCTCCACATAACAGTAAAATAAATCTTTTCCCTTATTCACCCTCTTCCTTTATTGGGTTCAGGTGTTACTGGGATACTCCCCTCCCACTGAGGGTTAGCCAACAAGTGATGCATACAGTGCAGTGAGGTCTTCAAAGACAACTTCAAAACAAGAGGGGTTTGGTCAGATCCCACAGCCCTGTCAAAACCTGTGTTTCAGGGTTGTGAAAGAGTTTATGGTGAAAGAAGTGACACTTGTCACTACGAAAAATGGATATTTTCATGCTCATCAGCCAACAAATATAAAAATAAAATGAGAAAAACAATGAAGACGAAGATTGTGACGGACATACGCCCACCACAACTAAGTAGTTGAAATCAATGGACGCCGTAACACTCCAGCATAGTTGCTGCTATAAGATTGTTATTTACATATTAGCTGACTCCGTGGCTTTTAACGGTGAGGAACTGGCTTGACACACTGGAAACCTGGGTCTGTATTCTGCACTCAGGTCAGCTGGAGAGGAGAGCAACCAGGAGGCCAAGGAACATCCACATAGACACTCTCTCCACAGGAGGGACTGCAGTGCCCACTCTTGGAGAGGTTCCTGGTCGTGGGCTTGATGGAGTGTACACTTAGCAGCATTGGTGATCACAAGGTGCCACATGCAGGGCATTGTGCTATATGCACACACTTAGGGATGGAATAAGGCACTGAAAAGTGGAAATGCCTTGGTGCACAGCAGGATGATTGTTGATTGGGACCCTGCTCACCACCACGACCACTCACTCCACCAAGGATTTTACCCACCAAGAACTGGAGGTGGGCAATACAGCATGGCTGGGCTAGGCCCCACCTGGGGTGAGGTAAGTCATGGGGTACATGAAAGTGGAGCTAAGTACTGAGGATGCAGATTGATGGGGAGGGCTGAGCATGTGAAGGCCTGAGGGCGTGCACCAGTGAAACTGGGAACAAATATAAAATGTATAAAATTTTTGGTCACATGGAAAATTAAGTAACAATAATACCCAACAGGGTGGGCAGTATTGGGCAATACCAGACCACCCAGAGGCATAATGAGGCCTGCTGCCACAGGTGGAGTGACTTATAGCTCTTGGAAGGTCTGATATCACCCATGCCGCCCACCCTGGAGTGGTATTATTGTGCTTAGAAAACAGGCTTTCATTATTTTTTTATATAAAAATTATTAAATAAGGAAAAAATAGGGTAAAATATTGATGAACATGACCAGAACAGCAGCTTCTGTAAAATAGTCCCCATACTGAATTGCCACTAGAGGGTGCTACTGGTTATGAAACCCCTTATTTATTACAGTGCAGTGCCACCCTTCATTTTGTATTTACAACTTTTCAGTCCCTCCAACAATGAATTTGCTGATAGCACAGTGTTAGACATTTGTTTACATGAAAAAATGTGTTTTCTATGGAATGATCGGCTGTGTTGAGTGTTAGAGTGAGGGTGACATGGTGACTGACTCAGGCTTCAGCAGATAGGAACTTGACACTGCTCATAAAGTCTTGTATGGTATTAAAGGTGAGAGAGCTTGCAGCAAAAGAAAAAGTTGTCCTGTAAAACAGGTACATTTCTGTGTTTAATACTGGTTTGCTGTGCACTTTGAACAGGGTTATTCTACAGGGCTACAATTTTAGAGATGACAGCATTGGGAGAATCAGGCCGAGGGTGGTGAGGAGTGTTTCCTAACTTCCACTCGCCGTACATGGAGACATGCTGCTGCCTTGCAGCTGCTTGTTGATCGGCTCAGCATGTGGGGTAGTGTGGACAGGATCGCTTTTGCAGATTTGAGCAGTTTTCTGTCACTGTGAAACTTTAATTTTGTAACAAATATGTTTTTACTTCAGAACATAAGGTTTTAAGATGGAGGGGGGATGGACACTGCCTGATATGTGTTGCTCGGTAAACCTCGGTTACTGAGAAAAAAATGGTGGGTTTGGAATTTGAAATTTGAGAGTGCCCATTGATATTGGTAATGCAGTCATTTGGCACTGGCATTTCTAACCAGGGCGTCTGTCAAAAGTCAATGTACCCCTGCTATGACTCTCAGCCAATCAGAGAGCTCATAGTATTCTAGCCCATTTTCTAAGGCAAAATATAATCTGACAGTAAAAGCCATGGCAGCCCCAGCATGAGTGTAGAAAAGAAAGTTTGAGCTACTTGAAATGCCACTACCTAAGAGCAGGGGAAATACACACTGAATTGGGAACTGCGTGTGATGCAAAGTGAATAGAATATGAGTTATCAAATAGAATTAACCAAAACATTTTAGATGCTAATGACTTCAGTAATGGGAAAAGAATATCTGGTTAACTGCCAGAAACAGTATAGTTGTTCCATGGTATTCACCATGGAAGAACAAGACTGATCCACTTGAAAGCTATAACTCTGGGAGGAAGTAACATTGAAGTTAAGGAAAATATTGTTAAGCAGTATTGTGTATGAAAAAAGTTCTTGTATGTGGCTTCAAAATACAATGAGTTTTCTGGGTGAGTGAGAGTGTCCATTGTACAGCTTCTTCTGAACTATAATTTGCGCATGATAGAGAATCATGGCATGGAGAAAGCAAAGCCATAAAAACCTGGTTTGAGCATGCAGCACGCTGGGACAATACTGGGAGGAACTGATGGAGGATGGAGAAATAGAACCAGGAAAAGGAGGGGCTCTTGGACAGCTACAAATGCCATTGTGGTAAAAATAAAGAATATTTCATAGGAGGAGCAAGTTGTTATAGTGACAGATTTGCTAAGGCACAAAAACAAGATACTCACCCAACTGCCTGAATATTTTGTATCGTCTCAAGGCCACTTCTACAAATCCAACCCAACGTTTCACAGCAGAAGGATGCTCTTTGGAGGTGGGGAGTTCCTTATTTCATCATATACTGTCTGTCTCTCTCCTTCTCTACCAGCTCCATCCCCGAGGCCTGAAACTTGACAAAGTGCTCTCCTTCACAAAGAGGGACCAAACCTCCCTGCAACTATAGGCCCATATCTCTCCTTCCAGCCCTTGCAAAAGCTCCAGAAGTCTCTAATATACTCTAGGCTCATGCAGCACCTTACCGCTCTAACTTTCTCCTTACCAATCCGTGTTTAGGCAAAGCACCCACTTGTCTCCCTCTTCTCCGCCTGACTGACTCACATTCAGCGTCAGCTATGGACAAAGGCCTTGTCACTGCTGCCATCTTTGTGAACTTGGCTAAAGCCTTTGACACCGTCTCCCACTCCTCTTTGTCCATAAATTGCACTCCTTAGGCTAGCTCCTGCTGCAACCCTCTGGTTCAGTTCGTACCTGCAACACAGACAGCAATCTGTTCTTCTGGGTTCCTCCCTCTAACCCTTACTTATCTTAGCTGGCATCCCCAAGGATCTATTCTGGGCCCCATACATTTCTATATTTATAAATGACCACCCCTGTCTGCTCCCACTCCAAGATTCATCTGTATGAAGACAACACTGTGTTATTCTACTCTGGCCTCTCTGCATGGATGTCTCCACCCTCTGTAGTGCAACTTCACAAAATGCATACCTGGTTTCAACACAACCAATTAAAACTTAACTCCAAAAATACTGTTTCAATGTTCTTGAGCACAAGACAAAAGAAGCTTAAATCCTCCAACCCCTCACCTTTACTACCCTAGATGGCTTACCCCTCCAATCTGTCTACTTTTCAAATACCTGGAGTCTGGCTGGACAGTAGTCTTGACTTCTCTGTACACATTGACTCCATCTGCTTGAAGCTTCACTTCAAACTTGCTGGCACAAAGACTGCCTTTCTTGTCAGCTCAGCACTTCCTGGTTACAAAGACTCTCTCCTGTTAGCTCCTTTGACTACTCCCTGTGCTCCAGGGATGCACGTACTTCCTCCCTCCCACTCCCTCACATGCTCTGGCCAAGCAGCTTTTTCCTACTGCCTCCTCACCTCTGGAATAAACTTCCTTGCCACCCAACATGCCCTCTTTCTCTGGCCTCAATCTCTGCTTCAATCCTTCCCCTGCACCCTGCACTTGCCCCTCAGCTCCTCTCTACACCCCTTCCTACAACCTCCAACCCTCTCCCTTTCTACTCCAACTTCCTTCCCTCACCCACTTAATGGGACCACCATTTCAGGGTTTTGGTCTCTCCTCTTTTGCCTGACTTCTATTCTTCTAGGGGTCCTTCTGTCACCTCCTGAGCCAGTTCTCACCTCTTACCTCTGATTCTAATTTGAGTATTTGTGCTTTCTCCTTCCATCTTGGGACGCAGCCAGACATATTGATTGTTTCCTGGGCAGTTTGTGCTTATGTTGTACAGAGTTCTAAACCGGTCCAATTTTTTATTTTTGTTACTGTATGCATCTCCTGATAGTATTTTTCATGTATTTATTACTCATCTGTATTATCGTTTATACCCTTTGTTTTTTTCCTACAGAAAATGTGTACTACAAGTACGTTAATGTTAGCCTTTGTTGATGTCCCCACTATGTTGTGTGTTTGCACCAGGTTGCACCTGGAAATGAGCCTCGGTTCAATGTGCCTATCCCAGTTAACAAATTTTAAATAAAATAAATAAATCTCTACTTTGATTTCTGTGTACCAGTTTCAAGGACTATGGTGGGAAAAACGTCCATCCATTTTGAAGAAAGGGAATGAAAATGGGAAAAAATGTGATAGTAAGGCTGTCCTCTGATAAGGTGACACTCTGGAACCAAACTTTGGGTGGCAGTCATAGTAGTGACCTGTGAATAATAAAATATATTCAGACAATTGATGGGTGGTTTCTTGTTTTTAACAAACAAAGGACAGTTTTCTAATAGCTAAACTGGAGCAACCAGCTCTTTTAAAGATATATTGGTACTGCTGCCTCACACAAAACTTTAACCTACTGTAAGTGTCTGTAGCTGGCTTCTTGAAATAACATACCCAACTGTAAGTCAGTAGAGAAATATGCTCCTAGATAGATATCCATACAAACAGAAGAGTATGAAATTGCACTGCTAGGCCATATAGCATTTTCAGTAGCTGAAAACGTATTATGTTATAATAAACCAGGAGCAAACGTAATTTAAAATTATTTATTTTAACAGGGGACACCAGATACCTGTACTAATCAGAAAGCAAGGCAAACCCTAGATAGGGAGCAGGCCAGGCCCCTAATAACTGTGGGACCTAGGATTACTGACTGTTTAAATCTGGCATGGAGGCAGACCCAGATAGGTAGTACAGCCAGATCCTTAGTATGATCTAGATAAATTGCCATCTTAGGTTAAAAGAGCATGCGTATTGTACAACAATACACTATCACAGGTATTAGAATATGCAGGTATTCAGTCTTTAGCAACAATACCTCCGACAGCCATGCTAGCAGTTACATAAACCAACAGTGAATGGTGAAGGTGTCCAGGGTCCCAGTGCTTGTGGTGTATATGTACTGCAGTGCAACAGAGTGAGGACTGAGACTGCACCAGGTCTGCTTAAATTCTGCAGGCTTTGTGTCACCCATGGAACAGAAGGAGCTGCCTGATTGCTGGATTCATGGCTGGAGGAAGGTCTTTTCATTGAGGAGGGTCCTCAGGTGTGGATGCTAAAATCTACAGATGCTCGGTGTAGTGGAGGGCTGTAAAAACACAGGCTGCCCTCGTGGAACTCCTTATCTGCTCCCAAAACTGATGCTTAGCCATCCACAGAGTTCAAAGACTATCCACTGTCCTTCCTGTAACCTGTCTGAGTCTTAGAGCAGCATGTGAGGAGGAGTTGGGCATCCTCATACTGGAAGTCAACTGGGTTGGGGTATGGCATACAGCCTACTGGTCTTCTCAGGATCTCCAATGGAAGCTCATTCAGTGAAAAATTCCACCACATATATTATACCCTAGCTGTACTTCATGTTTGGGGAGCCTTATCCACAGTTGATGTTGGTGTTGCTAAGGAGATGGTGCAAACCTGACTCACATCCTTTGGGAATGTCCAGCACTGCAGAAATCTTAGCAAAAGTACTGCAAACTACTGAGGTAACCCTACGGATGCTCTTTCCTAATAACCCCAGGCTGGTTATCTTGGGGACATACCCCCACCAGCGCCATCTTGGAAAATGGCAGAATTTGGTTGGTAGGATCCCCACTATCAGCCAAACGTGTACTCCTGTGACTATGGCAGGACCCCAGTGTCCTACCAATCAGGAATGGTGTGCTTGTATGACTGCACAGCTAGCTATGAAAAGTGAGCCTGTGCGCCTGCCAACCGCTGCCACATCTACTGTTTCACATGGACCCCAAGCATGGAGTGGCTCCAGGCAACACTCCCCTTCCCCCAACAGCCCTTCCATCTAACTGCTTCCACTTTGATTGGATGGACCTTCTTAGTATATTACGGTAGAACCAGTTCAAATGCCACTTCTCCTGGTGGCAATCCCCAAATCTGTAATTTCAGCCCTGGGGTAGTGTCCTCCTCCTCCTGCATTGCCACATCTCTTTGTTTACATGTCCGACTATATACAGCTGTCAGGTTGGGGCTATCAGTCTTACTTATAAAGATGTCTAAACCCTGCTAATAACCTAACATGTTTATTTCAATGCCTTATAAAGAGACCATTGTCCTAAGACAGACACCCCATACTTTTGTGGTGTTCGAAGGTACCTCTGTTCTTTCTGAAGTGTACATCTTGTAATTTAGCTCTAGTATATTAGAGGATTTGTCATTGTATTGAGTATTGTATTATGGCATGTCTTAAGGCTCTTGACCTCAACCAGCTACACATTACTAAACTTATTTTACCCTCTTCTTCTTTCTGTGTTCCACATTTCTGTTTTCTCTGTCTCTAGGTCTACCTCTACTTTCAATGCACTTGATGGGTCTGACACTTCCACTGCAGTGATGGGGTAGGCATCCTTATTTCATTGCACTTACAGACCAGTAGTCCCATGTGTCCTCATGTTTTATTTATTTATTTAGTCCTCATAAAACACTTCAGCCAGTAGATCCTTTGCTTATGCTGCCCCTTGGCTTGAACTCCCTCCACCCATCTGTCCTCTCCTTCTCTTACCTCCCTGCTTCTAACTTGCCCTGCATAACTACTCTTGCTTCTTCAGGTACCTGTGCCTGCCCTCACCTGACTCATATGCTCCTGCTCTTATCCTGGTCCTCCTATAACTCCAAAGCTTAATTCCCATATACTCCATAACCATTTGTATGGTAATTAGATTGGAGTGGGAATACTGCTGTAGATAGTATATTGCGCTGTGACTCTATATGCATTCTTAGCCCTGTTAATTGCACTACCTTGCATCAATAGCTTTTATGTTAACTCTGATGCTGTATAGCTCCATGCCTCTATTTTATGTTGTAAACTATTTTGTCCTATGTACCCCCGGTCTCCCTGAAATAGGGACTGCATGGTCTCAGTAGACTTACCTGGTTACCAAAATTCAGATAAGTAAATAAATAAAATAAAACCCTTTAAGGCAGATCCTATTTACAAAGGTGTTGAGTCTGTGACAGCAGTAACACAGCAAGTATAGGGATCTATGTAGTCAGTACAACTCAGTACAATACAGAAACAGAACAACACTTCACAATATAGTGAGTAAGGTTACAGGTAAGGCAAGAGACAACAGTTGACAGATAGTGCTATCCCTGCCAAAGTTTGTGGCAACAATTATATAATTATACAAATCATTCTGCCACAACCAAAAGTGTAGGAGTCAAGGAACAAACAATACCTCGTTAGACTAAAAGAAGCGATAGCAAAAAGTCATCAGAAACAGTATTGTCTAAGGTTTCTGCTTTACTTTATTGTTACTTAGCAGTCTTTTTGCTGCAGAAGTAATACCCAACTGACTGCTTTGTAACCTTCTGAAAATGCTAAAAGTTTAATAAAAATCTTAACTGAAAACAAATATTGATTGTAAATACTTATTGCACATGGCACCTCTCTGGGTACTGATTCAAATGCCAAATTTAAGATAATTTTGAGATCAGCATCAGTAGATTTTTTTTTCTTAATTAGCAAGTTTATAAATCTTTTATTCCATCCCTTGTATGGAATTTGATTTTGAATTGAAAAGAAAACAGGATCTCATATTAGATTTCTGATAGCTTAGTTGTGTAAGTCATGGACCTAGACTGAGTGTCTTAGTGAATTCAGTATTTAAAGATGTATTTTAATATTGGATGGTTTTATATTGACAACATGGCTAGGCTGATCAACAGTAGTTCCTGTTTAAGTTAACACATAGTTTTATAGGAAGAGGGATTGTAGAGATGACTGGTCACACTGTTTTAATAGCACCTTATAAAACATTTACCTTGGGGCAGAAACTGTAAAGAAAGATGGATAGATTCTAGCTGATAAACAGATCAGATAGTTGTTTCCATGGCAACAATGCTCAGACATGGGGTAATCAGTGCAGTTAATCTTTTGTTTAGATAGGGAATTACCTCAGGTAAACAGATATTTGATAAAGGAGCTTGTAAATGTATACAGTAGTTCAGGGTTTCAAGAAACCTAGAGTTTAATTTTTTTCACAAAGACTTTGTGAAAATGTTCGCATATTGCTGCCAGTTAGGACCCAAAACTGAGCATGCAGAAATGTGAATTACAGTAATGCTGTTATGCTAGATCTCTTTTCCATATTAATATATATACAATTTAGGAATACTGTAATATAAATTGGACAAACTGAAAAGCTGAATATACTCACTAATAACTGGGAGGCAAGGGAGAAGTATAGAAAATCCTGGGAAAAGGTTTTACAGAGATTGTCAGTATACTAGCCCAAAAATCCTTTTTAGTTTAAACAAAATATGACAGATAACATTTTTACTATATTTATCTGCAATGTAGGATAAAGAATACAAGGCAAAATGTGTCTTTGAAGATGACACTAAGGTTTGTGGAGTAGGCAGCAGGGGAGTTTCAGGAGGGCTTGCAAAAGTTAGCAAGGTGGTCAAGGTTTGCAGTTGAAATTCAGCCCCAAAAAGGGAAAGCTGATTCACAAAGGAAACAAGATCCCTAGGAAGGACTACTGGATGAGAGGGGTTACGCTGGGCACTGCTTAAGAGAAAAGGGAACTGGGGTCATCTTAAGCAACTCCCTAAAACAAACTAACTAATGTAACAAGGCCTACAGCAAGGCAACTAGAATGCTTTGGTGTATTGGGAGGTGTTGATAGCAGGAGGAAAGAGGTAATGCTACCTCACTACAGAGTATTGGTAGGACCCATCTGGAGTACTGTTCCCAGCTGTGGAGTCCTCACTTGAGGAAAAACAGAGACAAGCTGGAGACTATGCAGCATAGAGTAAATAAAGTGAGTCAGGGCCAACAGGACAGCTCCTGTGAGGACTTGTTCAGGTCACTGAACATGTACTCACTGGATGCCAGAAAGGAGAGGGCAATAATGATCGAGAACTTTGTGTTCCTGATAGGACTTAAAGTAAACCATGAGGAACTATTCAGCAGGAGTGGAGGTTTAAAGACACGGAGACCTGAGTGGAAGCTGACAGGGGCAGAATCAGGAGGGATGTGAGAAGCGCTTTACTTAATGGAGCTATTGGCTAAGCTGTGGAACAGCCTATCTGCAGAGGTGATGGGCACAAAAACATTAAAGGGCTTAGCCATGGCTGTCACAGAGTAATGGGCTTAATAGTTACTCAGGAGGGATCAGTAAAGAGCAAGGGAAGTGAAGGAAAAAACATCAATGCAATAGGTCACTGGGTAGTGTAGAGTAAAACTGGGCAGCCTGCATGTGCCAGTTGTCTTTCTACCAACACTGTTTTTCTCTGTTTCTGTGTTAAAGATTGAAGAGACTTTTGTCCACCCAGCTGAAAAGGGACTATAAAAGGATTTCAGCATCATCATTCATTTTAATAAGAAGTCGATTACCAGTTTGCATTTTATATTTGCATATTGGCACATAATGAAATTACAAAATAATGTTGTACTTGGATGTTGGAAATGCCCACTAACCTGAGTATAATGACCCCAGAGGAGGCTTCTCCGTTTATCATCACAGCAACTCTTGACTGTCTCAAGGTCTTTATCCGCCGTTGGTCAAAGATCTTTTGCATCAGAGCCACAGATATTTGAATGATCTCCTTGTCACTGTCGAAGAATGCCTAAATGTTTGACTTTCAAAACATCCCTTAAAGAGCATCTACTAGTGAGCAGACAACGCGGCTGTTTTCATTAAGAATCTTACCTTTGAGCCATATACTGTTTCTATTTATGTACTTTTCTCTATCATCCCATATCAGACTTTAATTGTAACGTATGCCAGCGTTGAACTTAACGTCATATCCAACTTGTGTCTCCTTCAAGTATTTGTTCCTTGTGTACTAATTGATCAACATGTGTTTCTCTTACTGTACACTTTATGTAATTAATTCAGGTCACCCTGGAAAAGGGGCATTTTGTCTTGGTGAGCTTACCTGGTCATTAAAATCCAATTATGAATTAAAAAATAATGGTATATTAACAGCGGATGAACCTGCTTGATCTTCTTCTGCTTCATGCTAGTCCTGTATCACTGCTGAACTCTGTATAACTGTAACTGTGTCATCCACTGAAAGTGAACATTTCAACAGACTTCACACAAGTACTAGATCCGTTTATTGAGTCGTACTGCAGTGGAGGACTTGCGTGAGGCAGACGGTGTCTGACTGCAGAAGTATGAGGTGGGTCTTCTGCGCCCATCTCTGGGTCAGGCTGAGCATTTCAAACTAGGACTGGAAGAAGGGTTTACTAGACTACCAGGGATGAACAGATTATTTCTATGCCTATGGAGATCGAGTGATGAGGGCCACTAAACAACCGGGGATATAAATATTACAATTATGCCTATAAGGATTCAGTGAGGAAGGGGCCACAAGACTAACCATAATAATATTGTGCTAATGAGGATCAGGTGCAGGAATAGTGACCCCACGCCACTATGCGCATTTGTAAATGTAGGTGTTTGGCAGCATTATGTAGCGTGGTGCTACCAGACTCTTAGCACCACCAAAAACATTTTAATATGCAAGTGAACCATTCTGCCATTCATTTGTAAAGGTACTAGATGCCAGTTAACATGATGCTAATTGTCATGTCAAATATATCAGCAGTAGTGCTGAGAGGGTGTTGCCGACCTGTTCACAATTAGCGTGGTGCAAGTCCTGTTAGCAGGTGCTAACCTTTGAATATTCTGGCTTTAACGTTTACAAGGTAAGGGAGTAAGTGAAGGGTTAGCTATGGCTTAGAAAGAGCTTGGAAAACTGTCCCAGTGGTGTGGAGGCACCATGCACCTCCCTCCTGCCATGCCGCTGACCCAGGTTCTGAAATGGATGTGGGTCCCTCGGTGGCTGTCTGGAACAGGAAGGATTGAGCATCTGTGGGACTGCTCTCCTCCCTCGGGGGGTGCTCTGACTCACTGTTGGAGTGCCAACCAGCAGCAGCTGGGTGACAGCACATGCAACGCCACCAGAAGTGGGACTAGAACCCACATTCAGGGTGTCGGGGGATTGGCACATCATGCGCATAGCATGTCTTGTGGGCCCAGGGAGAGGATTGACGGAAAACATCCTGGCTGCAGGATAACAACTGGCCCCTCGCAGACCCCACACCAGTCATTGGGCAACCCCTCACTCCTGTGGCAGAGGATGATGGGGAAGGTAAGTCCAGGAAAAACAGATGACAGGGCAGGTGCAACAGTAGGAAGGGGCAGCGAATCTGCTCTTGAGATAAATGGAAAAGGCCTGGAAGACTGAAGTACCACATATCTCTTTTTTTTTTTTGTCAGTGTGATCCATCTAATTAGGGTCTCTTAAAATCCTCTCCTCTCTCATCTCCACATGAATCGGCTAACAGCTGTCTCCTCAATTGCTTTAAAATGTCAGTGACAAATGATGCAGTCATGAAAGGTTCAGTAAATGTATCAGAATATTCAGAGCTGAACTCTTCTATTTAGCTGAAGTTCTAGGTGTATGGAGAATAAATGATGTGACGTGAGTCCCCTCCCCCAAGGGATCCACTGTGGTCTTTTAACCCTTAGGTGGAAGTGTCATTTTCTGTTAGGGAACAAGAGTTTGTTATTATCTCCATGCTCCTGTCACGTACAATCTTTGTATACAGTGACACAGGTTTCAAATCAATTTGCTTTTCTTACATGTCGAGGTCAGAAAACAATTCTCTGCCCTGCCCAGTTCCTTAGGTCTTATTTTAAAATGGACACCTAAACAACATTTTGCTAACAAACTGTTCAAATATCGAAATTCACTGGGGACTAAAGGAAATGTTGCTGTATACATGAATGCTAAAACTGCATTTATATAATTAATCTAACTACAGTTTTGTAGCATTTGAAAAAATTTAACCAGCAGTCTTCCAGTTAAAACAAAAACAAAAAACACCTTGCCTGCTTCCTAAAATGACCACAGACGTCCTAAGTAATTACATAATTGAAGTGAGAGTTGAGAAGTACATGGCTCACTGTAGTGTTATTTCTTTCATTCCCATCTGTTTAGAATTGTTTTGCTAAAATGATCAAAACCATGACTAAGCGTGTATTGTTTTGATCAATGCACATATTAGGCTACGGTTCTGTTGATTTTGTTCACTTTAACGTGCGAAATTTGTTGTAATCAATTGACTTTCTCTTTGGCAAACTACAGTACAGTACAACTCTTCAAATACCTGGTGGTCTTGCGGTTATGTGGTGTCCTGATGTTTGCAGCAAAGTTATGGTCTTGTCCAATACCAAAGTTCATACTTTCTTGTAATCCAAAAAGACGTTTTCTTATCTTCTTTCTCATGGGAAAGCCCCTGCCACAGCCAGCCCATCCACTGTCACACACTCCACCAATCACACTTCGTCTTAATAATGTCTGGTACCACACATGTGTTTGCCATTCCCACGAAGAGAATTAGCGCACTTCATATCATAGTCTTGTATCCAGAGAGCAGTGCACAGCTATACAGATACACTTCATCAGCTTGCACTGTTAAAAATGGATCCCAAATCACTCTCCAGTCCTCTTTCATCATGATTTCACATCTGCTCCCACAATAAACATCTGGCATATCACCACCCTTCTGTACAATGAAGGCAGTATTATAGTCCCCCTCTTTTTTCTGTATTACCCAACAACTGTGTTTTCTGAGGCCAAGCAATAAGCACTGGGACACACCAAAAAAACTGCCATTCATACCCTCACAAGTGTTTGAGTTATTATGGATAACAATGTTAGTAGGCAAGGGAGACATACTTAATGCCTTGATCAAATCCACCTGGCTTCCACCATTGGTTGACTACCTTACTTGATCAGTGGAACCCAGGAGGAGAGTCCTTAGCAATCCTCCTCTAGTCCTTGTCTATGCCCTCCTCCACGATGCTGGTTGGCTAGCTCACCACTCTTCTGAATCTTGAATGCATTATATATAGTCCTCTCAATACCGCCTCAATAAGCCTCAATATATCCTCGAAGGTAATCTCCCCACACTGAATCCAGGTACCATTTTAGGTGCTGCCCTGCCACTCTGAGTATTTATCATCACTGCCTGATCTCATCCATTGTCAGGTAACAATGCGTGGTGCTGGTAGACCCACATCTTAGATCTCACAGGTGATATAGAAACATAGAACATAGAATTTGAAGCAGATAAGGACCCATTGGCCCATCTAATCTGCCCATTTTCCCTACCTACTGTAACTACAGTGCTTCCTTTCATCTCCTTGAGTCTACCCCCTTCAACTTCATAGCATGACCTCTTGTTCTTCAATATCTTTTTCTCTTAAAAGGCTTCCCTCTTGGACCCTATTTATGCCTGTGAGATATTTGAAATGTTCTATCATATCCCTCTCCTCCTTTCCTCCAGAGTGTACATACTGAGGTCCTTCAGCATCTTCTCATAGGGCTTTTGATGCAGATCCTGCACCATTTTAGTTGCCCTCCTCTGGACTGCCTCTGCTCTATCTGTGTCCTTCCCAAGATAAGGTCTCCAGAACTGGACACAGGTCCTCTAGGGTGAGGTCTCACCAGAGATTTATATATGGGCATCACCGCCTTCTTTCCGCTGGTGATACCTTCCTATGCACCCTAGCATCCCACTGGCTCTCCCGCTGTCTTGTCTTACTGTTTGGCCATGTTTATGTTATAATATATGATTATCCCCAGGTCTGTTTCCTGTTTGTTGGTTGCAACACGACTTCCCCATTTTGTACTCTGACCCTGGGTGTTCAGTGCCCAAGTGCATCATTTTGCACTTCTTCACATTGAAACTTAGTTGACACACTCTTGACCACTCCTCAAGCTTACTTGGATCTCTATTCATTATTTCCAACCCTTGAGTGTCTACTCTATTGCAGATCTTAGTGTCATCTAAAAAAGGCATACCTTCCTTCTTGCCCCTCTGCAATGTCGCTAATAAAGATATTAAGAGGAATGGTCACAGTATTGATCCTTGTGGCACCCTTCCTTCCTCGGAGTGATCTCCATTTATCATCACCTTCTGTCGCCTGTTCCCCAACCAATTTCTTACCTAGTTTATCACTTTTGAACCACTCTAGGCTGCCCAGCTTGTTTACAAGTCTCCTATGTGGAACAGTGTTGAAGGCCTTACTGAAATCTAGATAAGTTACATCCACCACTCCTCCCTGATCTACTTCCTGGTCACCCAGTCAAATAAATCTATTAGATTAGTTTGACGTGACCTCAAACTAGTGATTCCATGCTGCCTCGGATCTTGTATGCTAGTGGATTCAAGATATTCCACAATCCATTCTTTTAGTAGCAATTCCATTAATTTCCTCACCACGGAGTCAGGCTGACTGACTTATAATTGCCAGCCTCCTCTTGCTACCACTTTTGTGATGTGTTACCCCCTTCTTCATCCTGAATGTGGCTTCTTGCCCTGCAGAATGGCCTCCTCAGTCCCCCTCTGGTATTCATTCTTCCTCCTGCTCCCACCAAAACTGGCGATCTTGCCATCTTTCCACATCATGAATGTGGTTAGTACAGTCCCCAGGTGGTTTGACATATTAAAATAAACATGGTCTTTCTAGTAAGCAAGGCTGATAGCAGCAAGGCACAGGGACAACGATGGGCTTTCCTACCCTTAGAAGGTCTAGGCTATCATTAATTAGGTAATATTAAATGATGGTTGTGCGTGATCATTATGCACTTCATTTAATAGTTCATAATCATAGGTAGCGTGAGCTCTTTATAAGGGTAGGAAAGCCCATTTTCCCTTGTGCTCTGCTGCTACCAGCATGGTGTACCAGAAAGATCATGTTTATTATTATGTAAAAAAAGTGGTATCTGTAATTAATCATATACATGATGTGGAAAGGTGGTAAGCTCACCAGGTTTCAGTGTGGGAGGCAGAGTGGGGAACGAATACCAGACAGGGACTGAGGAGGCCATTCTTGCAGAGTCCAGCTATATTCAGGGTAAGAGGAAGACAGGAGGGGTGGAAGCTGAGATCATTGTGAGATCTGAGATATGAGTCTGCCAGCACCATGATTGATACCTGACCATGGATGAGAACAGGCAGTGATGACAAATACATGGAGAGGCAGTGAAGTTCCGAAATTGTTACCCCGAATCAGTGTAGGGGCAGGTAGCTGACCTTACAGCAAAATTTCAAAACATCACAGTGACAGAAATCAACAGAAAGTGTTGGGTCACTGTGATGGTCCATGCTGACACCGAACTGACTCTCCCAGTGTTTCGCCCCTCCCCAAGACAACTCTGGCTCAGACTTGTATAAATAACTACTGGGTGGTGTGGGGGCAGAGCATCCCACATGGGAGTTCTGGGGGCATAGCCCCTGAAAAAACACACCGATATCCCAGACAGTACAATGCCAACACTGGCATTATGTCTGTTACTGTTGGGGATGTTGGTGATGTAGATGTTGCAAGGCTGTAGGTAAACCATAGGGGCATTACCCTGGGGGTGGTTGTCGAGGTTTATTGGGAAAATATTGAGGGCATTATTTAATAGTGCCAGTTGATGAAACGTATCAGTATAGGTGTGCACCTCTCTGAGATACAAGATTAAGATCTGAAGTGTGATGATTCTTGTGGGAATGGCAAGGTCCTGTGTGGCCCCAGACAGTGCTAGTGATAGAGTGTGGATGGTGGATTGTGTGACAGGTGGGCTAGCTGTGTGTGTGTGGGGAGTGCGTGGGGGTCATATGGAAAAAGAAGATGACAAGAGAAGCATATTTTGGATAACAAGAAAGCATGAAATCTGTCATCGGACCAAACCAAAATGTCACTTCAAACATTGAGACATCACATAACCACTAGACCACCAGGTATTTGAAGAATTGTACTGTATTGCAGTTTGCCAAAGAGAAAGTTGTTTGGATTACAACACAATGTCAGCATGTTAACACAAACAAAATGAACAAAACCATAGCCTAACGTGCATATTGATCAAAATAATTCACATGTTAAGTCATGGTTTGATCATTTTAGTGAAACAATTCTAAGCAAAGAGGAAGAAAAGAACCGTAGTTAGCACTGTAAAGAGTCATGTAGCTCTCTGCCTCTAACTCCAATGATGTACTCATTTAACATATTTGGTGGTTATTTTAGGAGAGGCAGGGCAGGATTTTAAAATTGGAAGGCTGATACTTACGTTTTCAATGTTACATAACTGCATTTATGTTAGTTACATAAATGCAGTTTTGGCATCATTGTAAACAGCCTTTCCTTTACTTCTCTGTGATGCTAGATTTTTAAATAATTTCTTGCAAAATGGGTGGCTTAGATATCCTTTAACTGTTTCTCATACCCATGTCTCCTACACCTCTACAGTAAATATCTCATTAAGAGTCTTGTGTGTACCGTATGTATTTCTTTTAAGGAGGAACTGCATTGAACCTCCAAGCCTCAGTTTTCTGTGGCAAATATAGCTTCACATTCTGTTAATGTTCCATGTCTACTGGCCATTTTTTAAAGCATTATTGTTTGTTTG
This sequence comes from Neoceratodus forsteri, assembly GCA_016271365.2. NCBI lineage: Eukaryota > Metazoa > Chordata > Ceratodontiformes > Ceratodontidae > Neoceratodus > Neoceratodus forsteri. The sequence goes on from CM028134.1 coordinate 41,086,143, forward strand.
TTTTCCACGTGTGACTATAGTGCTTGGGAAAGGTGCTGGATAGACAACACCAGAGCCTGAAGTCCTCTATTTATGCAAATGAAGGTATGGGTAATCACAGTGCAAGCTTCCCACACAGCCCCACCAGTGTGCCTCAAGCTTGGCATGGAGGGACCACTGTGTAGGTGAGAGTGTAGTTCAGACTCCATGCCATTTCAGTCTCTGACCTCTCATGTGAGACTGCCAATAAGGGTGCCAATTAGTGGCAATTGTGTTGGTGGTTTTGTGATGTGGACACCTGCCAACTGGGAACAGGCCAGTGACCACCATAACTCACTTCACATAGGCCACCAAAAAGCCCTCAGGTGATAATGGCTTTCAACCACTGTGGACCTGTGCTGGATTTGAACCCCCAACCTAGATGTAGAAGGCTCCTTATCTTGCTACCAGTCCACTGAGCCATTCAGTTCCCCAACATTACTGGCTGTTTAGTAAACATGGTTGTTTCTGTTTGCAGTCTGGTCCTATGGACCATTTTGGGACTCTATGATGTAGTTTGTATCTCGCTTAAGCTCTTACATTGCTGTCACAATGGGTCCAATGTTTGCTATAGAACTGTCAGGCTGAAAGGGACATAAACTATGGCATGCAGTTCTAAACTGGTCCTTTCCATCAGTGTGGAGATTCGAAATAACAAGTGAACATGCTTATAGACCTTTAAAAACAGAACTGAAACCAACATTTGAAAACAAAGCTTCTACAGCAATAACAACTTGCAGTTTCATTATATTCTCATTTATGAAACAAAACCAGTTATCCCAGGTTGATCAGTATCCCCTTGCCTTATAGATCATCAAAATGGTTTAATAGAAAAGGTACCTGGGGACTGTTAAAAATAAGTGTGTGTGTGTGTGTGTGTGTGTGTGTGTGTGTGTGTGTGTGTGTGTGATCTGTTTCCTGTATTTTCTCCAAGGTGTCCAATGATATATGGAACACTTGGAGTTATCAGACTAGGACTGGCCCTGTGTCTTGCATATCGATCCTCCTGTCGTAGAATTAAAGTGTGCCATAAATCCACTCCTGCTTTTGCAGACTCAGCTTACAGTACAAGTGGTGTCTATGTGTGTGGTAGGGGGTGGTGGAGGCATCTAAATGCAGAACCTGCTTTGAAACAATTCTCTGGCCAGCCTCTGGTATTTAAAGTGTATTAATGCACTAATTATCTGTGGAGGAGTAGCAGAATGCTCCTGAGGCGTGCAAGAGAGAGCAAGCCTCCATCTTAATGAGGTGTAGCTTACCATAAAACTCTGCTTGCAACGATTTAAATGCTGGTTGTGCTTTCTTTCTCATTTAAGTTAGCTTGACTTCATAATTCTTTACTGTCTAACCAACATGCTAAACACCTATTGAGAACTGAAGCCGTTCCTCATTCAAGTGTTGTTGAAAATGAATGTAGTCAGGAAAGCCTTTTAGCACTCAAAACATGTATCTGATATGCTGAGATAAATAAAGCACATTCTATAGGGTTCATTAGATCAGCAAAACTGCCAGCGGATTTTTAAAAAGAAATGTAAATTGGTGTGCTACAAGGGTGATGATCTTTAACGTCATCCCTTCCGCAGTGCTTAAAAATACAATGTATTACCATTTGAATATGAAATAGTTGTTCTTTTATACGGCATGACTGATGCAATAAGGCTGTTTGTGAAGGGATGAGCTTACACCCAGGTTTCCGATTGTAAAGAATCTGAGACCATCTTGACCCTACCCCACCCCAAGAAGTGTCCTGCACAGCTGCAATAATGAACATTTCACAGTAGGAATGAGCCAATGAGAAAGCAGGACTGGTACAATGACTGGTGATGAATAGCGCAGATTGCCAGCCAGGCCTTTCACTGTCCCATTTTATGGGGGAGGCTACATTTGACCTCACAAAGGCCTCTATCCCTCCTGGAGATGGTGCAGTCCCACTTTCTATGCGAGGATGTTAAAGTAAATGTTCAGTGAATGATAGTACTGAGTGTAAACAGTGTGTCACTCAGGAACAGCACCCTTTGTGAACATGAAAGCACACATATGTACAGTGTTACACAGAAATATGGATCGTTTTAGCAGAAGGACATCCAGAGGTGTATCTAGTCTTACCATTTCCTGCATAACTCCATGCTTAGTAGTAATAGAAGAGTAAGTAATTTGCTTTATTTTATACAGGATAAAACTACAGTATTAGGAGCAGGAGGCCCTTATTTACAAAAGTTGTCCCAGTTACGCTATCAGTTATGGTGCAGTCAACATACAATAAAACAAAATAACATACAAGCTTAATTAGAACAGATCATACATCAGTTTTGGTAAACTGTGCACTGTAGAAAATGGGCAAGTAAACCTCTGTCTCCTGATTGGCTAGTTCCTTGCCCTGACCCCTGGTCTATCTGAAAGCAGATCCCAGGTTACAATTAGTGCCAGTGTCAACTGACCTGATCACTGAGCTCATGGGGCCAGCTAGAATGTTCAACTTTCAGACTACCGCCACTTTTTTCCCTGATTAGCGGTTGAGTTGACGGCCAATAAAACCCCAACCCTCCTCCGTCCTCTGTCTTATTTGTGGCAAACAGTAGTAGGCACATTTAAAAAAAGTAAGACAGAAATGGTGGTGGAGCCATGGAATGCACTGCCTAGGAGCTGGTCGAGATGTAGACTGTGGACGGGTTTAAGATGGGATAGGACAGGTACAGGGGAGGTAAATCTGACCAGGCACAATACAGGTGGAACATCTGGGACTGGGGACAGTATAGCCCAAGGGGGCACCAAAATCAGCCCTCAGTGCGGGTGCTGAAAATCAAGCAGACTCAAGAGACCGCTAGGGCCTATTCTGCTGGCATTTTAGTATGTTAGTAAAATAAAAGAAGGCTTAGTCCGATTGGCTCCTCTCTCAGCTATGGAGACAGAGAGCACTATCTCTGTTAGCACTACCATGTATGAGAGCAGCGGTTCTTTCTTTTCTTTCTTTCTAGATGACCATCTATGATACGGACAATTTTATTTATTTATTTAGTTTTGTTGACGGGTAAGTGCACTAGACAAATCCTGCCTATTTTCAGGCACGACCGGAGGGGATACAGATGAATGCCAACTGACCTTGAACCAGATTAAGCTGTTGGTGGTATTTTTTAGTGAATGAGGGAAATTTGGCCCGACACGGAAATTCCCTTACTCTTTTGATAAGTGCCATGGGATCTTTAACATCCACCTGAACTACCACCAATCCAGGCAGATGGGACCTTGGTTTAACGTCTCATCTGAAAGACGGCACTCAAGAAGTGCAGCACCTCTCATGCTGCACTACAGTGTCAGTACTGGGATATTAACTCAAGTGCCAGATGTGGAACTGAACCCACAGCCCTCTGAACTCCTGGCCTCAGAGGCGGAGTGCTACTTACTGAGCCACTGACACACAACAACGAAAGTATTGCTCCTCTCGTACACAATAGTGTTCAGGAGATAGCGATCTTTATCTGACTCCCTCAACTCATTCATCCTTTCTCTGCCAAGTTGTTTCATTAGCAAGCAGCTAATGCCTCCTCCCCCTGCCACAGTTTGTTTTCATTATACACTAAAAAATATATAAAACAGCACTGACCTGATCACTCAGATCTCTCACCAGAATTGTTGTATCCATTAGTGCTGACCATGTGTTTCACAATCAACTGCACTGAATAGGGGTGTAACCATGAAAACCAGCTTCAAAGGAAGAACTACAGAGGCCCCAATAGTACAAAACATCTATCACAAATCAAAAACCACTGCAGGCGGAGGAACTATTTTAATACAAAATAAACATTAAGGTAACAGTTAAAATTAATTTTTTTAAGCATAAATAGTACAGTGGCCCATTTTTTGTACAATAATACTACAACAGGGTGGACAGTATTGTGCTATATCAGATATTCCAGGGCTATAATGCCCTCTGCCTGTATGCCTGGCCTCATTATGCCCTTTGGGTGTCTGGTATAAGCACAATACCACCCACTCTGTCGGGTATTACACAGAAAATCTCTTAGTAGAAATAGTGACTTCTAGAAGTCAGGGTATAATCCAAACAAACAGAAACATTGATCAATGCTTGGCCTTGTGCTGGGCTAGATGTGAGATCCAGTAGACCTGGGGCAGATCATCAGCCCCTTCTCTCAGTAACACTTCCCTTCCTCTGCCTGCAAGTCCCACTATTTCATTATATCAGTCCCTCCCAAATTTAAACTCCATTGCAGTCTTGGCTTCAACAAGCTCTCGATGCCGGTTGAAACATTTTTGTCGACCAGCATCACATCGGCAGGACTATGTCAACCATGAGTTTGCAGTTGACATAAATCCGTTGTCTGCCGATCCCAGTAGTTTTCATAGGGGGCTTCACCCCCAAACCCCCATGAGAGAGGAGGCTCTACCCATCGCAAAACACACACACTATAAATTCTCAACTCCTTCGGGCTGAGTCGGGAGGGAGGCAGGACCAGGAGACATTTTGCCCTCTGTGGTTGATGCACCAACACAGTGACTTGTCTGCAAACTGTCGATTTTGCTGGCAGTGCTGTATGTTGCTGTGTTGGTGTCACTGTCAGGGTGGGGGTATACCACTCAACCACTTCTCTTGGCTGTCTACTCTATTCTTATGCTACCATATCATGGTAGGTTCAGTAGATCAGAGAGGACAGACAGACTATAATATATGTTTTAAGTGCCCTTTTCCTTAGCACATGTTAATTATAAAATAACAAAAATAATAATTATTACTAAATATATACAACAGACAGAATGGCTGCATGGATTATGACAAGCATATGACTCAGTTCCATAGACATCTGACCCTTAAAAGTTTCCTCCTGATTGATATCTCTGCAGTGACTGAGAGAAGAATACATCCTGCATCAAGGTTACCCTAGTCTTCAGGTGCCTGAACCTGTCTGTCACAGTCACTTAAATACTGAGCTGCAGCTCCTGACCTCTGGAGTGCATCCCTTATATATCCCTTATACCCCTTTCCTTACTGTGTATACTATCAAATCACCTATCTCAACACATAATAACTGGATAAAACCACAATGTCCCTCTTTCACAGGTTGTTATACATTGCAAAAACTTCATTAATGCATTAAGTAGGGTTAAGGTGACAAAAGCAGGAATATAGCAATAGGGTTTCCAACCCCAACACCCCTTTACAGACGAAGAGGTATCGGGAGCAGCATTGGGGTCATTACCTAATGCTCAAACCATTCCATTAGAAAATAAGCTTGGTGGGTGCAGCATAGAGAATGGTGTGAAAGTTAGGGCTGACAACCCCAATGCTGCCCCTCCAGTGCCTCTTTGTCTGTGAAGGGTGGGAGGGTGGGCTGTTATGTTGGAAACCCTAATGCCACATTTCCTAATTTTGTTGCTTTAACCCTAACTGATGAATTAATGAAGTTTTTGCCATTTATTTCCTTAGTTTTGAGATAGTATAAGAGTACTCTTATTTTACAGTGGCAGTGCATGGTCCTTCAGACCCTACCAACCCATCCCTTCATCGAGGTAGTATAACAGTATCCTTGTGTTACAGATCCTGCACTCCTATCCCTTCATCGAGATAGTATAACAGTATCCTTATGTTATGGTTGGGAACCCTGCACTCCCATCCCTACTTTGAAAAATAGTCATAACTCTGCCATTTTTACTAATTTTTATCCCAAATTTTCAACATGGCTATCTTTTGACCTCACTGCATGTACCTAGCACAGAACATTTTCAAATCCTGCCAAAACATAATTCTGTACAACTGCAACGTCATTCTGTCTCTGAGGTGTGAAAATACATTTTGGCCAGGATTTGAAAAATATACAGATGTCCCATTCATGAGTTGTGGGTAATAATAAGGCTATGCTGAAAATATGAGGTACAAATATAGAAATGTCCAAAGTTACAAGCATTCGTAATAAGATAGCAATGAATGCTCATAACACAGCCTTTAACATTTTAACCCCATTTTCAACATAGCCTTCTTGACACCACCTCATGAACAATATTATCGTGTTATACTCCCACTGGAAAAGCAATTTCACCAATTGACCATGAAATCACCTTTCCAGTGGGAGCTGCCTAACAACAGTCATATTGTTCATGAGGTGGGGTCCCCAAACAGCCATGTTGAAAATTTGGGGTCAAAGGACAACAAACAGCCAAGTTATGGGCCAAAAGTTGACCCCCCATTGAAATACATTGAATCGCATTAATCTCGGTTTCTATTACAGTCGACAGTTCAGCAGCAAGACATGTCTTAGATCGGGTGGAGCGGCCTCGTCCTGGGACATCCCGAGGTGAGTGAGGGTTGGTCGGGATGTTGGGGATGTGTGGGTGAAGGAGGGTCTGCAGTGGAGGTCGGTGGGGGTACAAGCATGATCAGCAATGGACCATTTTTTTTCAACAGGCTAAACAAAAGACAACAAGGAACCATTTTCTCCTTTTGCAGGTTGTTACATGAGGGTGGGGGAATCCCACTAACCACCAACGATCACATGGACAAAAATCAGAGTGTGCTGATGTGGGGAAAGTACCACTGGACACCAGGATAAAGGACAAACTGGCAGAACACCACAGTGGGGGGATAATAAATAAAAGTAATATATACATAAAATATACATGGGGATTGAAGGTGGGGGTGTCACTAGACACCAGGGATAAATGGTGAAGTGGCAGAACACCACAATAGGGGTGTAAAATAAGATGAGCTGCCTCTTTTATTCTTTTTCATGACTCATACAAACCTTTTTGTCACCCATGTCCTTTGTTGTGAGGACAGAATTTTTCATCATGCGAAAAAGGATAAGGACTTCTGTCCAACCAGATGCCCTGCTAGCCATACTTTTCATGAGCTGACATAATCCCTTTTTGTGATATGAAACAGGATTATGACATCTCACGAAAAGGAATTTGATCTGATTGAAAAGGATTACCTCAGGGCCATCTGGTCAGAGAATTCCTGATCCTTTTTGCATGATGAAAAGAGATTATGACATCTCATGAAAAAAGGGTAACTTTTTTAATCCGCTTTCATGAGATGTTCTAACTTTTGCCAGCTGATTCCTTTTCATGAGGTGACATAATAGTTTTTATCATGCAAAAAGGGATTAGGACTTCTCTAACCAGATGGCCCTGCTGGTAATCCTTTTTTGTGAGATGTCATAATCCTGTCTCTCAATAATAAAAGGATTTTGACATCTCAATGCAAAAAGGAATTCGCCTGAACAAAAAGAAATACCGGTAGGGTCATCTAGTCAGAGAAGTCACTAATCCTTTTCGTCAGAACAATTCCTGTTTCGTGAGATGTCAAAATCCTTGTTTGCATCATGAAAAAGGAATGGGAGTGAGTCACAAAGCAGGTTTTAAAATTAAAAATAAGAATTTTGAGCCCACATAAAATTAAGAGTAAAGACACAGCACAGTAAAGGGCGTGCAGATGAACAAGATACATGCTTGGATGCCTCCAGAAGACATCCCTGGGCAAGATTATAACATTTTGTTGGACTAAAAAGAAAACAAGATGGCAACTGATGAAAACGATTTTTTCCTGACAAACAAGGATTTTAAGGATCCTTTTATGAGGTGTCAAAATCCTTTTCGTCAAACCAAAATCCTTTTTCATCCCATGCAGCTATCCAAAAGACTGAACTGAGCATGCTTAGAATGCAGAAATTTCAAAATTTAATGACTTTGAATGGATTAATATTTTTCAACAAACCAATGCTGGCTTATTCTTTGGAGCAAGCTCCTTCTGTCCTGAAACCTTCAGACCAAAATTTAAACGGTTTGGCCACAGCACAATGAGAAAAAAACAGCCCAAAAATATGAATGTTAGCATTTTCACTAAGTGCGCGCAAAATCTGACAATCTGATCTAAACTAAACTTAGTATGTCAACAGAGTTACACCTCGGGACAGTGCATACCAAATGTTGCATAAATCCATTGAACGGTTGCAAAGTTATTAAAGTGCAACATTTCAGGTTTAACATGAAAGTGCCTATCAACCCTAATGATAGTGGCACCACCAAGCTCCTATATACTGTGGGCTGGATATTCAAAGAGTTGCGCCCGCGCAAGTCTGAAATTGTGCCATTCTGTGATATTCAGCAGGAGGCAGTTGCGCTCCCCAAGTCATGCTGAGCAACATCGCAATGCTAATGAAGGCATGCTCAACCGGAGGGAGGAACCATGCATAAACTGCACAGCCCGATATTCAGCCCGGCTGTGCAGAGTTGTGCAGGCGCAACCCCTACCTGTGCCTGCACAACCTTGAGCCAAAAAAAGTTAAGTCGAGGGCCACCCACAGGTGAACTGCTGCATTGCAGGGTGCAACACAGCAGTTGCCACCTGTGGGTGGCCCCTCCACTTGTTCCTGTGCCCCCGTAGCCCAATCACGGGCAGAACACACTCCCCCACTGGCCCGATCACTGGCAGATCTCACTCCCCGACTGGCCCGATCGCGGGCATGAAGTAAATCTCCCGACTGGCCCGATCATGGGCATGAGTAAATCTCCCGACTGGCCTGATCACGAGCATAATGTAAATGAACCCCTGACTGGCCCGATCGTGGGCATAACGTAAATGAACCCCCTGACTGACCTGATCAGAAGCATAACGTAAATGACCCCTGTGGGCAGAACGTAAATGGACCCCCACACTGGCCTGATCGCGGGCAGAATGGAGTTCAACCCCCAAAGACCAATATCCCTGGTGGTCCAGTGGACCGCTGGTTCGATTATGGCATAAGGTCAAACCTCCACCTCCCAAAGTCCAGTTTCCTGGTGATTCTAGTGGCCCCACCTCACCCACCCAAGGAGCCCCACCACCCTGCTCCCCCATCAGCCAGCGGGCGGCAGCCACACCTGCCTGCCACCCGCCGCCTGCCAACTGAGAGTTGATAGGGCTGCACGCCCATTGGTTCAGAGCAAGAGCCAATGGGCGGCAGCCCATACCATACAAGGCAGTCAGATATGTGAATGAATGAATTCATTGAGAATGGAGTGAGAGTTAGACCCAATGACCCCAAGACACACTTCAGGGAGGGGCACACACATCAGGGCACTGGCATCTAAAATAAAGTATTTCTGGGCTTTTATCCTACTTGCATTATGACATTTTGTATGAGGGCCCACAGTGATGGTGAAGCTGTGCTGTCATCTGCTCTGAGTGAGTACCCCAGGATATGTACATGGTACAGAAATTGTTCAAATCCCTGCCAAAGCACAATTCTGTGCAACTGCGATGCCATTCTGAGTCACAGATGCTAAACACATTTTGGCCAGGGTTTGAAAATTACAGCTGTGACATACATGAGGTGAGGTAATAGGAAGGCTATGTTGTAAGTCTGGGGTCAAAATATTGAAAAGTACTGTAGTTACAAGTGTGCGTAGTGACATTGCAATGAATGATCATAACTGTCATTTTTTCAAATTTTGACCCCAAATTCTAACATACTTTTCTTATCACCCCACCTCATACACTCCATAGGTAAAAAATTTGAATGCATGAAAAGCGCCATTCTCTGCAACAGGATGTTGAAAATGACAGTTGTACTGTTCATGAGGAGGTGTAAAAAATTGGCTATGTTGAAAATTTGGAGTGCAAACATTAACAAGCATTTGTCAATGCCGAATGTTGTCTTGCTGGCATTGGCATTGGTAGTGCCAGAGGTAGAGATGCATAATAGGAATTGCAGTGAATTGTTGAAGTGGCCAGCCCCACCCTCACCCTGTAAGAGTGATAGGCATTGGGGTGTCCTTGGGTCATCAGCTATAACACTCATGCCATTGTACCTCACCCTACCCTGTAGACACTGACAAGTGTCATGGTGTGCTTTGGGGTCTTTAGGCTTTATACTTACCCCATTCCATAAGGAAATATGTTGACGGGATGAAGTATGAGAATGGGTGAATTTGTGGTCAAACAGTGCAAGGCACACCACAATGCCTGTCACTGGCTGCATGGTGGGGTGGGGTGGAATGGCGTGAGCATTACATCCGATGATCCCAAGTCACACCCTGGCACCTGTCAGTCTGTACCGGTGGGGTGCTACAGTTGGAAACCCTAACACCGTAGGGCGTGCGGTGGTATTTTCACTCCAAATTTTCAACATGGGCTGTTTGTGAGCCCACCTCACGAAGCGGCACAATCAGTTTGTTAGCTGAAAGGTGGTTTTGCACAGTGGCTATGCCATTTGGAGACACAAGGATGAAAACACATTTTGGGCAGAATGTGGGGAATGGCAGCTGTATTGCTCATGAGGAGGCATAAAATGGCAACATTGAAACTCTGGAGTGAAAATATGAAAAATTGGTGAAGTCATGAGCATGCATAGAAACTGGCAACACACGTCCGTGACCAATTATTTTGGGATTTTGCTAGCCACATTTTAACATAGGCATTTTGGGACCTCCGTCATGAACAGTGGCACTGTGATTTTGTTACTGTGTCCCAAAGTTGATTTCCCACAGTGACCATGCCATTGTGTGCCACAGGTGCGGAAACACATTTTGGGCAGGACGTGAAAATGACAGCTGTGCTGTTCATAAGGAGGTGTGAAAAAATGCCAGTGTTGAAAATCTGGCATGGAAATATTGCAAATTTACTAAGTTACAAGAGTGCGTGGAAAATGCGCAATGCAGCTTGTAACACAGTAATTTTACAGATGTTCAGCACCAAATTTTCAACATAGGCATTTTAGGACCTCTGCTCATGAACAGTGTCACCGTCATTTCCTCAAACTGTCCCACAAACTGATTTTGCACAGTGACCGCGCTATTCTCGCCAGGCGGCGAAAACACATTTCAGGCAGGATATGTAAAATGACAGCTATACAGTTCATCAGGAGGTGTGGAAAAATGGCAATTGTGAAAATCTGGAGTGAAGACATTACAAATTCATGGCGTTATGGTGTGCGTGGAAACAGTGCAACGCGCGCTCGTAAAACAGCCATTTTTGGGAGTTTTGTCACCAAATTTGCAACATAGGCTTTTGAGAGTCCCCTCATGAACAGTGGCACTGTCGTTTTGTTACCTGGTCCCAGAAGGTGATTCCGTGCAAGTTGCAGTCGCCATGTTGAGGTGTAGCCAGCTATGTAAACAAAGCAGTGTCATTTTAGAACAGAGTTTTCAAAACCAAGACAAAGTTTCAAATAGTTCCTTGCTAAGTTGTGGAATACAATTGCAGCAGCCAGGCAGCCTGTTTGTGAACTTTTTCCAGTGTGTTAAAACTAAATCTCAGAGTGCTTGCAAACACTAGTAATTTTGGGACTTGTGTGTTTGACTTTCAGAATATGGCACAGCAAACCCCTTGCTACCCAATCTATGCTAGGGTGTGGGTAGTCCAACAAGAACAAGAATTAGCCCATTCTGGACAATTGTACAGCTGTTCAGCAGCACCCGCTGAGGTGGCATTGCCGAACTATCCAGTTAATGTGTGCAATATGTGGATAGTATGCCTAGGAATGAGGTGTGAATGAGCTTGATACATCCAGTAGACCAGACCTGAGTTTGATTCTCACAACCTCCACTTGCATACTGTGTGACTCTGAGCAAGTCACTTAACCGCCCAGTACTCCCAGGTCACCCCTGAAAACAGGCACTTGTGCCTAATGGGTCTTACCGGTTACCAAAGACTGAAATGAAAAATAAAAAATAAAATCTGGAAGAGATGTTCTGCCCATTCCCAACTGCACAGACTGTAGAACGTGATTTGGGATGAGCATGGCATGAGCACCAGGGTAGCTAAAGAGAAACGCATCCATTTAGCTCCAACTTGACACAGACGGGGAACCCTATAGAATCGGAACAACAGTGACAGGCTGGTTGTAGTAAAAGTGACCCCATAGAGTTTGTAGGTAGTTTCTGGACATTGTCTATGCCAATGCTTTGCAAAGTCCAGAGGAAGTGAAGTGTTCCGCGCTGCAGAGGGTGGAATTTGATGCTGCCAGTGCAGGTTCAGTAGATCCGTGGGTGAAAGGCACAAGTCCAAGCCTCATTGGAGAGTCCGAGGTGGAAGAATCATGCCGCTAGGAGGGCAGTGCCTCTGATGACAGTAGAGAATGGACAATTGTGGGGTTGGTGCAATTGCCAACTCCTGGGCAGAATGTGTGGAAGAGGAGGAGGAAGCAGCAATGGCTTCAGTGGGCCCCTAGTGAGTCGCCATTAGCCTGGACTTCTATGGAGCCTCCGATGTCCATGTGGAGGAAGGCTCAAGAAGTGTGCCCTTGAGTGCAGAAGTGGACTGCTCTTGCTCTGCACTAAGTGTTAGTGATTGTCTCAGCCAGGACTTGCCACCCCCAAGCCATGCTTCTCGACATGAGTTAGTGAAAAGCAGCAAGAGGAGAGAATTGATCGTGAGCGAAGCTGAGGCTACGTATGGACAGTTGTACCCTCTCTACCCTAGAATGATAATGGGAGGAATTGAGAAAGACAGATATGCCTGGTTGTGGGAGGAAGCTTGTGCTAACCTGCACCTTAGAGTAAACAAGTGTGCCCAAATTAAGATTTCGCTGAGAGACTGCAATTCTGGGCGTGGCAGGACCTTGTTGATCAACTCTGTAAGAATAGTGGACAAAGCTGGCCAAGAGACATCCCATTATGTTTGCATGGTTTGTCCAGATGGGGTGACAGTCTATGCCCCAGATTCAGAATGGTACTACCCCAGAAATTGGTGCCATTCTTGAAAAATGTGCCTGCCTGCCAAAAGTGAATTCAGCCATTTCCAGCTCAGCCAACTGCCATCAAAGAGGTAGTAACTCAAGATGAGGTACCTTTCTTCTGGTGATCCAGGATCGTCTGCAGCAGCATCCAGGTTTGACTCCAGCAGCATCCAGGTTCATCTCTGGTAACATCCAGCTTCATCAGCCCAGCAGGTTAGGAGAAGATTTCCAGTCGGGTCCAGTAGGAGGTTGTGGAAGCATCTGATCCAAAGATTTCATCTACCCAGCAGCCGAAGATCATCAGGCCGCAGCTCCAGAGAGGTGATGTTGACATTCTATTGTCATTGAGAACTGGTAAGAGACCATTCTCATTTTTATGTTAACTGTTCCTGCAAGTTTGAAGACTCTTTGGAATATAATCTCCACTAGACTTGCCATCTAGACTGCAGTGCTTGCAGGCCTTGTGCCTGCTCCAGGACTGTGCTTCAGTTGGCTCCAGCCTAGGAGAGACTCTTGTTGTAATGCTTCAGCACTCAGACTCCTCCTTAGTTTCCAACATTGCAGGGATCCCTCCCTCAAATATTTTGCAAATGTCTTTATGGTTTCTATTTTGTACTTTTGTAGAAAATCCTTTGAAAAATGCTTTTTGGGCTTGTGCAGTATTCAGTGGAGGGTTTTGGTCACTGTTTTGTCTTTACAGGTTGTAGTTGTGTGTGGAAATGTGTTTTTGTAGTGTTTTCTGTTGCAAGTGTTCCTAGAAGAAGTCAAGAAGACTTGAAGAGGATTGGTGGGACTCATTGGGGTCCTTCTTTTGTAGATTTGTTAGGCTTGTGTAACTGCATAGTGCCATATCTAACCTTTTTTCATTTTTCAGGTGTGAGGTGTAAAATGGTGGTATTTGGGTTTGGGCACCGGGTTGGTAGCATAGGTCAGGCAGTTTTCCCTAGAGGGTTAGGAGAAGGCAGGTTGGTGGTCCTGGTTCTAGATAGGGGTCACCATTGCTGTCTGATAGGACATGATTCAGGCAGTATCTTGTAGCCACTGAGGAGCCATAGATTGTACAGTAGTAGGATAGGAACTGAAGTTTCTCCAGTGGGCCTCTATTCTTAGTTGTTACCTGCCTGTGCCTGGCATATGGTAAGGAAGACTTAATCAACCCTCCTGAGGGGGCATCAGAAGTAGGATGGCCTGGTGCTGGGTGAGGGAATTACTGCGGACAGTCATTTACCTGGCAAGGTGAATGTAACCACCCAGTCCCTGGGTTTACTAGAATCCTGTCAGTATTATTGTTAGGAAGGCAGTAGGCAGCTGGTAGGGAGCTCATTAGGGGCCCCGCACATAATGACACCATTGTTAATTCAGCTAGCCTGAGGGAAGAATGATTAGGTCATTTAGAACTCTCGCAGCAGCATAAGCCACTCTGTGTGGATAACTGCTCTGGGGAGCTTAGAATGCTCAGTTCTGTGTAGTGTTGTGGAGTGAGGAGGTGAGAGTAGCAGAAAGACTGCCAGTGGGCTCTGAGGAGAGGGCCCAGGATTTCTCACCCTAGTGGAGTGTCATTTCCAGCTTCCAGTTGAAGTGGTGGAGACAAGGCTACGGCAGGATTTCCTGATTTCTACTCCTGCAAAGAGGGAAGAACTGCTTGTTCTCAGTTGACTCAAGAGGCAGTCCCCTGAATGTTCTGTGGTGTTTTCAGCTGCCTTGGATAGGTCCTGAAAGAGACTGTTTGATCAGCTACCCAGGAGAATGCCTTTCTTTTCTTTTTGTTGTTGTTCCATGCCCTGTTGATGAGACAACTTCTGTGAGTACTGCTCTAGGAGACTAGATCTCCACATTTATAAAGGGATTAGATAGTCTGGGGTGCATGTGCCCATAAATAAGGCTGGATCGCACCTGTCAGTGTTCCTAGTCCCAAAATTGTGAGTGAAGTAAAGTTAAACTGTGTACCCCAGTGAGTGAAATTTATTCTCTGGTCACTCTAGTTTGTGACAAGATAAAGTGTGGGACCTCTAGCATTTTAGTGGGGAATGGGGGTTTCAATGGTTTAACCCTGAAGAATGGCAGAGACTGTTGGTTGGGGCCAAGGGTGAGAGGAATGCCATTTAAGAGCTGACAAGGCAGGGCTTCCTGGTTCATAAAGGCGCAGTATGTTTACCTGAGTGAGGATCAAGCTGCAGGTTAAGGTGTGTGGCTGAGTTTCACATATTGCACCTATATCCGAGAAGAGTTCATAGTGTGTGGCTTAGAATTATTAAATGACATTCATGGGAAGAGATGTTCATGTTCATGGCCAGGTGTCACTAACGCATCTTTTGGGAATTTGGGAAGAAGATTGTCCTGTGTCATTCATGAACTGTACTGCATGCAAGAAGAGTTCTTGAATTTGTACCTGTCTAGCCTGGGCCGACCCTTGGGGTCCACTTCTGATTTTACTTTCCATCTGTTGAATAAAGCCATAAAGCACAATCCCAGTCACTGTTAAGGACATTCAGATTATTGCTTCTGGTTGTGTGGATTTACTGGGGCCCCTCAGCAGGTTAGATCTAGCATATGCCTAGCAGCCTGCACCCAGAACCTGGGTTGTGTCATTCACACAGGGTTCAAGTTGTTTCTGTACCCCATCCCTCTCTTCCTCTAGATTTTGAGCCAGGTATACATCCTAATGCCAAGGGTGGTACCCTACCTTTTAGTAAAGTAAATTAGTATGGCAGTATTTGGGCACCAGTGTTTCTCCAGATATTTAATGGGAGGTGTGCACACTGGTTAAAAAAGTGGCCTGGGAGTTACGCATGTCCTAATCTGACATTCGATCCTAGCATCGGATGTACTTTGGTTTAGGATTCAGATATCCTTAAATCTGAACATCTAAACAAGTTCCTCCTCTCTGAATTAAGAACACCTCAAACACCCAGTGCCCCCATCCACAGCACCCAGTACCCCACAACCTCCCTCCCCAGCCCACTGATAATGTTACTGTATACTTACAGTAACCCCTCTCAATAATGAATGCTTTTGGAGCCACGTCCTCCATTCATTATAGTTCCTCATTTGTTACAGTGAGGCTATGTCTGAGACAGGCAGTGGGGATTGGTCCTCTGTTAATGCGCTTGCTAATACAGGTGTCTGCTGAGTGTGTGTATAAGACACCTAGTACTTAGTAATTTGTGCATCTTCTGCCTTATCTGATGCCCTATTTCAGGCTACAGTACTTAGCAACATGACAACAACGGGAGTTTGCTGTCCATGTAGTACTGTATTCAGAGTCTTTGATGCATCAGATAAAAGGTACTTGTATGGAACATACGAGAGAGGAAGTTTGCTGAGTGTTGTTCCCTCTGAGTTACTGCATTTAATACAAATCTTCTTTTGGTACTCCTTTGACTTGATTTTAGTCTGAGAACATGTGGAGTAGACAGGCAGGATGGCTATTTTATGAGCCCTGTAATGTTGAGCCGACCAACGGCATCAGATGAGAAAGGTACTGTATACAGGACATACGAGAGAGGAGAGTTTGGTGAGTGTTGTCTCCCTCTGAGTTACTGCATTTATTGAAACTTTCATCTGCTACTCCTTTGTGTTGGTTTTAGTTTAAGGAAATGTGGGAGTAGGCAGGCAGGCTGGCTGTTTAGTGAGCCCTGTAATTTTGAGCCGAATGATGTGCACTGTCCTGGTTTCAGAAGCAAGCAATCAGCAATTGTGATGGGAGCGATCATGATGGCTACAATAGTCACATATAGTGTTGTTCACATATCTGTTGGGATAATGGTCACTTGTCTGTAACAATCATTTTAAAAATTGGTTGGTGAGAGAGTCTGAACAGATGTGGAGGCGGCATGCAGGCTCGAGTGTGACATCAGTTGACAGTGAGACTGGAATCAGGAGCCAAACAGACCAATCTTTACAGTTGGAAATTCACTATACTGAGGTTTGTTTATAGTGAGGGGTTACTGTATTGCACTAGTCTCTCATCCTTATAATAAAAATATTACTGGCAATAAAGTTTAAAGAAACCACCCTCCTCCCTTACTAAATTGTAACTCCCCCCAACACTGGCACAAGCTACAATCCCCATCTTGATGATTCAAAAGAGGACAACAGTCTCAACACACCCACTAGCCCCTACCTCCATCCTCCCCACCCCATAGCATGCAAAGTAGTGAGTGACACAGGATCATTATTAGCGGCAGCTGGTCACATGGCAGAGTGGCTTGTATGCTTCTATTTTCCAGTAACTATGAAGAAATTACATCCTTCCATAGCAGTAACACCAACAGGTGACCAATCAGATGTTACTACTATAATAGGATGTCATTTCAACTGTATTTACTGAAAAAGATCACAAGCCACTCCACCATGGGACATGCTATGGCTAATAATGGTGTTTTTAGTTTTGTGTTACTCCTATTTATGCTGTGTAATCCTTAGTGCCATTCTCCGTCAGGAATCTGCCTAGTCCTGTGTTATCTCTAATGCTGCTGTGTAACCTCACTGCTATTCTCCCTCAGGAATCTGTCTAGTCCTGTTACCCCATACTCATGCTGTGCAGTCCTCTCTGCTATTCTTCTTCAAGAACCTGTCTACTTCTGTTACCCCAATCATGCTGTGTAATCCTCAATGCCATTCTTACTGTGGGATCCGTCTAGTCCTGTGTAACCCCTACTCATGCTATGTAACCCTCACTGCCATTCTCCCTCAGGAATCTGTCTAGTCCTGTGTTACCCCTACTTGTGCTGTGTAACCTCACTGCCATTCTCCATCAGGAATCTGTCTAGTCCTGTGTTACCCTACTCATGTTGTGTAACCCTCAGTGCCATTCTCCTCAGGGATCTGTCTAGTCTTGTGTTACCCCTACTTGTGCTGTGTAAACCTCAGTGCCATTCTCCTCAGGAATCTGTCTAGTCCTGTGATACCCTACTCATGCTGTAATCCTCAGTGCCATTCTTACTCAGGAATCTGTCTAGTCCTGTGTTACCCTACTCATGCTGTGTAATCCTCAGTGCCATTCTTCCTCAGGAATCTGTCTAGTACTGTGTTACCCCTACTCATGCTGTGTAACCTCAACACCATTCTCCTCAAGGATCTTCTAGTCCTGTTACCCCATACTCATATTGTGCAGTCCTCTCTGCCATTCTCCTTCAAGAACCTGTCTACTTCTGTTACCCTAATCATGCTGTGTAATCCTCAATGCCATTCTTACTGTGGGATCTGTCTAGTTCTGTGTTACCCCTACTCATGCTATGTGACCCTCAGTGCCATTCTCCTTCAGGAATCTGTCTAGTCCTGTGTTACCCTACTCATGCTGTGTAACCCTCATTACCATTCTCCTCAGGAATCTGTCTAATCCTGTGTTACCTCTACCACATGCTGTGTACTTTCAGTGCCATTCTCCTCAGGAACCTGTCTAGTCCAGTGTTACCCCTACTCATACCGTGTAACCTTCAATGCCATTCTCCCTCAGAAATCTGTTTAGTTCTGTGCCTGCTCATACTGTGTAATCCTAAATGACATGCTCCCTCAGAAATCTGCCTTGTCTTGCTTTGAAAGCCTAAATTCTGCCTGTTTCTACAACCTCACTGGGTAGGTTATTCTGGATGTTACCACCATCTGTGCAAAGTAATGCTTTTAATGTTTCCCTTATTGTGCTCCCCAGTTGGAGTACATGTTGTATAGTTTTTCCTGCCTCCTCAGCTTAGAGAGCTGTGTACACTACCCTGTCCATTCCTTTAGTATTCTGAAAACTGCCATCTCTCGTCTCCCAGTCTTCTCTTTTTACACTGAATAATTTGAGTGCTTATATAACAGCATCCCAAGCACGTTGAGGATGCGATATATTGTTTCTGTACACCTAACATTGCCTTAAAGCATTATAGCAAATGATGCATACAGAAAATAATGTTAATGAATATTTTAAGCTAATACTGTGATAAGAAACAGACTGCTTGTCTCTCTGCAGGACCGCAGGGAGTTTTTTGTTGGTACTCCCTGTTTTGACTACGTAGATGTGGTCTATGTCACTGCCTCCTCCACCTACCTTATTAGAGTGGACACCCTCTGTAAGCTGTCTGCTGCTTTGCTACAAACTCTCCCCTCATACTCACCTCTGCTCCCTCTATTCCCTCTTTCCGTCCTCCCTCTGCCCTCATGTCACCATGCTCACTGTACCTCCTTCATATCCAAATTCTGGTTTGATTCCCTTACCACTTCTCTCTCCTCTCCCAACCCCCGCTTCCTGTTCATTTTGTTCCAGGGACAGTCGCTTTCACCTCCTCAGCCCAGCTTCTTAGCTGGGCAATCTCCTCTTCTATCAACTTCCCTCACTCTGGAACCAACTCCCTCCTCGCTCTGCCTCACCTCCTCCCCAGGCTTCCTCAGGCACCAGTTGAAACACTAACCCATCCCACCTGCCCCTGTTACCCTTTCTACTGACACCTCCCTGGCCTGAGACTCAACCTTCCTAGATAGGGTATCTGGCTGGATCTCCACTACCTGACTACTGGTTCCTCTTCCTCACTATCTCCCTCCTCCCTCCACCATGAGGTTAGAAATAATCTTGGCCTGTGTCAGTATAGTATTTGCACAATGAGTATTGCTGCCATCTTGCTTTTCACTTAAACATGTTTTCCATATTGAGCTGTGACCACACTTTATTTTCTGAACCAACTTATTATTGTATCTATTTGGTTTTGTACCAACCTATTTAGCAAATGTTGTTCAACTGACTTGCTACTGCATCTTGTACTGCTGTTTTGTTCTACCCACCCCACTCAGCGTGCACTTGAAAATAAGCCATGGCTCAGTGTGCCTCTCCAGTTACCAATTTTCAAATAAATAAACAAATAAATAAATAAGTAGAAATACAGAAATACTCCTTCATCAGCCCTTTAGAAAGCTGAGTTTCTGTTAAATATACTCAACGGTACTAATCTTCTACTTGCTGTAGATGAAATGGACAGTACAGAATTGCACTAAATTACTACATATTGTAATTTACATTGTCATGGCCTTAATATTATTGACATTGTTATTCTCTTAGTATTACTTCGTTTCTTCATAATCCAATCAGTCTTTATCTCACATGCACAGTACCATGGCATTGCAAACACAGACATACTGTAAATACGAAATATTAATAATTGCAAATGTCAATTTAAAACTGAGCTAGGGGTGGATGTGATTACATTCCAGACAACTACCATGGGCAACAAACATATTTCCATAAATAATGTTCTGCAATATATAAAATAATATAAGGCTTGAACAGAAGTATAGATGAATTATCACGATTACTTTTCCTGCAATGAGGAGAAAAATCGGTACAAAATCCTTTTCAGGGTTGTAAATGTTATTCAGAAGATTACCATCCATGGATGCTGCCAACTAGAGTATTTGACTCAGCCTTACCCACATCACAAAACAATGAATAAACTACTCTCCTCTTGTTCCTGCTCAGTCCTTAGCTGGTGTGTGCTCTCTGACTCCTTTCCTCTTCTTCTACCTACTGTCTGTACTCATGTCTTAGAATCCCAGCTCTGTTATTGCCCCTGTCATTCCATGCTGTTCACCTATCTTAGCCTTACTGCACCTGTTCCAGTGCCTTAAGTTTTGGTTAATCAGTCTGCACTGACACTGTTACTATACTGTATGAGTTTGATGCACTTTACCACAATGTGCAGTTTGTCTCCTACTCCCTTCCTGGTGGCGCACCTGAAGATGTTGTGAATTTAAACTTTCTGGCAAAGTTACTGTGAAGTTGCCAAAATTCATCCTCAAAAATTTCTGCAGACTGTTGGAACTTCAACTTCACCCAAATTATGAAGTTTTTACTGTGAAGTTGTCAGTTTTCCAGCAAAGTGACCAGCAGAGTTTGATTCATTTACTAAAAGAACAACGTTTTGCTGGTCAAAACTTTGTAAATTCTGTGGAGTTTGCATATTAGTCAGTGAAGCAAATTTCCACTACTTGTGCATCACTAATTGCACCTAGAAATGAGCCTTGGGTCAATGTCCCTACCAGTTACCAATTTTAAATAAATACATTTAAAAGTTATATTAGTCCCATTAGCTAATCTGAACCTCCCTCTCAATAAAGAATGAAAACAAAATAAGGACAGCAATAAATTGGGAAGTTGTTCAATTTCTACCTCATTATCTGGAATACTCAAGTTATTACTACCACCAGGATGCCTTTGAGGGGTACAAGGGAGGATGCAGTCTGGGGTATTTCTTTGACAGAAATGTAACTTTGTCAGATCTTTAACTCTTTGAGGATTTATAAAAACAAAAGTTGTATTTTAAGATTGAAGCACCTCTAGGTCCCTCAGGTCAGCTCGTAAACATGTATAAATATGTAGGCTGTGCACCTGCCCTTGTTGTTGCAATATTGTTATAATGTATGGGTAGCCGTATTAGCCACTGAAATCAAACAGATTACAACCTTGTAATCCCACTGTTGTGATGTCAGAACCTTATAAACCTATCTCATCTATGTTATAGCAGTGGGTTTACAAAACAGAATGCCAGTGTTATTCTGTATTCTGCACACCCAGAATGCGATTGTTAGTCTCAGTACAGTATTCAAATAACATTCCAATTGTCACAGTTTACTGTGCGGAGTCTAGCAATTGTTATGTCTGAGAGAGATTTTAACTGGTGCTATTTTGGACCACTGTCATTCAGTCCGTGTATCCTAATAAATTGTTTTCCTGCACAATCATGTGGCCATTTTGCAGATTCATTAATAAGGTAAGGCTAAATTACTTGTGTTCAGGGGTGGGGTAACTTCTTATATCGAGTCCCATACAGTATAAATGACAATGCCTGATGTACAGGTGATACAGGTGTAATCACCTCTCGTGGCTGCTAGGCAGCGGTTAACCTCTCGAGCTGCACTCTCGGGGTTTACTGATGCCTTAGCAACCACTCAAGGTGATTATACCGTGGTTATTACCTGTACATCAGGCATTATCCTCTATATCTTGTATGTGTATTCTGGCTCCAACAGCTCTATATTTATTGTTTACTTGTTGTTTGCCCTGTTTACCCCAAAAAGGCACTTTTGCTGTGTACTCATCTGGTGAAAGAGAGAGAGAGAGAAGAAGAAAGAAGGAAAGAAAGTAAGAAATGTTCACTACATTTTCGTGATTCCCAATCCATTCTACTACCTGGGGTATGCCCTGTGATTTCTTAGGTAAGCAGAAATTTGTCTAGGTTAACCCTGAAGGCCTGCACTGTCTTAATATCCAAGTAAGGCAAAACAGAGCCGCTCCAAGACCTGGTGCAAATGCACAAATGTACATCAAGGTTCAAACAAAAAAGATGCACTGCACCCTCCCCCATCATGTACAGTACAGTACAACCTCGATTATTCGAATGCTCTGGGGACATCAGATTTGTTCAGATAATCAAGAGTTCAGATAACTGAGGGTCCATAACATTAGGCATATGAGAGTTGGGGACAATGCCAGAGTTCAGATAATAGGAGATCTGGATAATCGGGGTTCAAATAATCGAGGTTGTACTGTATACGACTGTCCAGACCTATTTAGCTGCAGTGACAAAATTTTATTAATGAATACTCAGAGACAACAAGCAGGGAGAGTGGTGTCAACATGATTCCCAACATTTTGCTCTATCAGCTTTTCAAGGGATGTCTCCCAAATGGTTCTGATAACGAGGGTTCTACTGTATGTGTAGAAGTATGTGTATGTTGGGGGGTGACATGGTAGGTGCAAGAGGAGACTATTTACCACTGGTATACTATAGTTAGAGGTATAGGGAGGTTGGTTTGCACCAGTGACTGGTGAGAACAAACTATCCACTGCTTGCTAGGGTCAATGAAAGCCAGATGTCGTGATTTGTTTAGGCATCAATGACCAAGTGGCACTAGTGCAGATAGGGTAAGGACAGCTTCTGAGAATGAGGCAGGAGTTTGAGGGTAGAAGCAGAGACAATAACCTTCTCTGATGTCCTAACCATGCCATGTGAGGGTGGGGAGGGGACAAACAGGAGAGAGAAAACTATAAAGTTCAACACGTGGTTAAGGTATGGTGTGGGAAGACGGATCTTTCTCTGTTGGGAACTGGGAAATATTTTGAGTGAACTGCTGGTTATTTGCTAGGGACTGCAGGCATCTGAGAAGAGATGTCACCAACACGCTAGGGCTGAAGATAGATGTGGAATTAAGTATTTAAACTGGGAAGGGGAGTATTAATAGGCAGATCATGAATCACACACACACACACACACAAATACAGCTGCAAAGGCTCTCCCCTACACATGACCATCTCTCCTCAAGCAATAACAGACATAGGGGGAGTTAAGAAGGGTGTTGTGGGGAGATGTCAATGTTAAGGAAAGACACGCCACAATCAGTTTGAATGCTTTGTATAAATTTAGTGTAAGCCCCACCGCCCCTTATTTAACTAGTAGGCACACCTCTCATGGTCTAGGGAACAGAGAGGGTGGGGTTACATTATAGCCACCATAGACAAGGTGGGATATACAGATGAAGTGGACATTATGAAACACAAACCAAGTGCGGCTACAAGGCACACACCTTGTGGGACCAGTACCATGGCCACAACCCAGGTCCCGGGAGAAAATGTTTGCTCAGGGCTATGCTAGGTTTGTACTTCTGGACAGGGGTACTCAAGTAACTCCACTCAGAAGCAATAACATAATTGTCCATACCAGGTTGGGATTCTAGAGTATGGCTTTATTCCGTAACAAAGTAGGAACACACAAACAACGATGGACCCCAAGGTTACACATACGGTAAATGCAAACATCTGAGGTACAGAACTCCAAATTTCCCATTTAGCATAAGATGACTGTAGAAATGTGGGATTAGCCACCGTTAAAACACACAAGCAAATTCCCTTGACTAGGCACACATGGCCAGTACTTGAAGTCCCATGTGGCATAGGATTAAATGTAGAAAATGTGGAACTAGTCACAGGTGACTCACACATTCTTCTGAACTTGCACACACGGCCAGCACTTTGACACTTCCCATATTGCATAGGATTAATTGTGACTCACTGACCATGTCGGAGCACTAAATGCTCAACTAGAGAAAAACCCACTCACTGGAGTAGACGTTTTTCAGGCATTAGCCCATGCACTGACAGAAAACTCAGGTGCCCTTCAGAACCCAGAGTGCTAAACTGGTTACTCCAGATGGGGGTCTCCACTTTTGTTTCAAGTTCATACTCCGCCATCCCTCTGGAAAATACACCTCACATTGAACAAAAGTTACTGTTGATGCTCTCTAGAAATGTATTTCACACTTAACATCAAGCAAAACACCACAGGGTGTCAAGGTAAAGTTCTGCTCACATGGACGGTCACATACTGGACTCCACTGAGTACAGCCAACTTTTAAATGTCTTAGGTGACAGGGTCCCTTTCTCAGAGAAATTTACCTAAATGCAAGTACTCCTGGGCAGACTCAGACAGAACAAAAGTACTCACAAGAAGCAGACACACAAGGAAGCTTCATGATGTTCTGGTAGGATCAGGGGATTGCCCCTGGCATCCTGGCAGCCTCGCCCATCCCACCTGGGATGAAGAACAGGAAATCCCTGGAGGTGGTTTCCACCACTTAGACAAAGCTGGAAAATGTTGCACTCCACTAGGGTGAGAAAAACTGGGACACTGCAG
This sequence comes from Neoceratodus forsteri, assembly GCA_016271365.2. Classification (NCBI taxonomy): domain Eukaryota; kingdom Metazoa; phylum Chordata; order Ceratodontiformes; family Ceratodontidae; genus Neoceratodus; species Neoceratodus forsteri. The sequence continues at coordinate 41,110,489 of CM028134.1, forward strand.
CTCTCTATCAGAGCTGCTACTGGAACCTAACTGCACTCTACAGACTCCGGCCAACAACTGACTACAGAATTCTAAAGTCCCCACTCACAGCAACTGGCTGTGTGGCTTATGCTGCTGCGAGAGTTCTAAGGTGACATCACCTCTCCAGCTCCCAGCTGAGACCAGCAGCAGAGAAGGACAGAGTGACATCCATTTACTGGTAAATCACTGCCTTCTCTGCCTACTACTGATTCTAAATGGGATTCTTGTAACCCCTGGGAACAAGGGGTTACACCAGATTTATTTTTAAACATTCATAAATAAGTTGTGCAGTTCACCCAAAATAGTAGCTATTGCATTTCACAACTAAGTATTCATTCAGCATCAGCCAGGATTTGGCAGTTCCTAACACCAACTTTGTCTGGATTGAAAGGTTACAGTTCATGTTGCAGGCAAGAATATGTCTTTGGTAATTCTAGCACAAGTCGCTTACCAAAGTCTATGAGTCCTACATATCTGCTCAAAAGAACATCTTCTCCGTTACATTCAATGCTCCTGTTTTATGCAGATTCTTGCTGCAGACACAGGAGAGTCTCACCCTCTGGTGAGCAACATGAGTCCAGTAAAACCTCTTGTAAATCACTCAACCCCCAACTAAGTGCCTTTTCATACCCTCCTTAACGCCATGTGACCTTGTAAAATTACCAATCCCTTATGCATGAGACTAAAACCAGTTATAATATATTATACAATGGGTCTCATATTCCAGCATTCTCATGGGCTAACTGGCACCTTCAAGCGTTGTAAAATGTAGCACTACCAATGCAAAAGGTGCCAGTCAGTTGCATGTGTCCAAATCAATCCAAACCAAAAACACAAACAAAATGATGCCATTTTCCATCCCGCTAAAGTGCAGCAACATAAAAACTTACTCTGTTAAAATCACCTCACAGTCACCAAACCCAAACCTGCCCTCGCTCTTTCCAGCTTCTGTGCTGTACACTTCTCCCTCCTCTGACAATGACTCCTCCCGCCTCAGTTAAGCTGAAACTCCTCAAGAACTCAATAACCGTGATCACACAGTGGCCACTCATAGCAGGCGCCCTTTACAGCTTCTCCTTTACCCTTTAAACTGTCACCTCCTAATAAAGTAAATGGTCCCAGCTTGCAGTTAAAATACAATTCATTGAAATAAACAAATAAAAAAACTGCCTGCCAGTGCAGAGTTCCTCACCGCCAACTGTCCCAGCATCCTCGTTAGTACCCATCGGGATGCTGGAGCTGATTCCATATTCATGCGGCCTCCCATCTAGTTAGCACTTCCAACTTCGCATTTAAAAAAAAAAAAACCAGATCATGAACCCGGTGTGCTGCTCAGGCTGTCAGGCAATGACCCAGTCTTTGGCTATCAGAAGGCTGTCAGTGCTGAGGTGATCAATCCAATTATATCATGCAGACAGTTTTGACTAGCGGGAGGGAGGAGGATAGGATTTTACTATACAAAACGCTTTGGCAGTGGCGAGAGGTTTGATGCACCCAGGAAAAACACATTATATTAAAAAATGAACCTGTGTGTGTGCTTCTGTGTCTTAGTACTTCAAGTGATGGATACCTTCCACCATGTTCTACCGTACAACAGGAACTTTTTTCTAAGGAGGAAGGATATCAAGCTAAAACCAATAAAAATCACTATTTTTAAAAATCAAAACTGTTTAATATTTTGTTTCTTAAACTTTGACTTACTGCCCATTGTATAATAGCAATAAACCACTTCAGGGTGTTGGTGATGCTGGGATTTACCCTCGCCTGACTAGGGTTAGCTACTTCTGCCCGCGCTCCGTGACTGAACCATGCCAGGCATGTGTAAACCCAGCATCACCAACACCCTGTCATGGTTTATTGCTTAAACATTCAGTTATGCTTAAGGACCATATTCTCATCAGTGTAAACTATTCCATATCTCACTAAAGAAACAGAGCAAAGCATGGCTAAATATACAGAAAACTTGATCCTAACACATAGTGATGAGATAAACTCTGCCCTCAGTTCCTTCTGAGTCCATCCCTTTGAGCCCTTCCATGCAACAGGAACTGGCTGCGACAGACTCACTCCCACATGACCCCAGTATTACAGGTGTGCGCAAGCAATGCAACCTCAAAATCTGCACCACACAGCCCTATAACTAGAAATTGTTTATTTATTAGTTTCTGGTAACCAGATAGGCTCACTGGAACAAAAGCCCTTTTCAGAAATGAATGACCCAGAAATTTTATTTTGTTTTTGTTGACCGGGAATGCAGGCTAGACATTTCTGCCCTTTTCGCCTTGTCCCAGGTGGAGAGGGAAGATACAGCTGGGAATCAACTGAAATAGAACCAGATTCATCCATTAGTGGTATTGTAGTGAATGTGAATTAGTGTACATACAGGAACACACAGGATAGTATAACAGCATACTGTAGGATGATACAAGTAGGAATCTGAACACTAAGATGAGGAATTAAATATTGCTTTCAATCCTTTACATTCTTGTTAATGACAAAGCATTTAACACATTTCTGGGTAAAATGTACTATGAAATAGCATTGCACAATGTTTAAACCCATTAAAAGGACATTAATCCTCTCTAGCACATATTCACTAACATGTGGGCCTCATTTATTTCATTTAGTGACTATTTAACGCTGCATCATTACTGTTTTCAAGTGAGTAAAGTGCCCTCAGAATTTCTCTTAAAGCAGCTAAACGTTGTGGAAGACCTCAAACATTTTCTACTTGCTGTTTAAATGGTCTGTTTCCTATTTTAGATAACTTTTCTAAATTTGCCTCCCTGATGTACAGAGATGTCCCTCATTTTACCCCTTAAAATTAGCCTGTCCCTCAAGGAAAAGGTGCTGCCCATGCAGAGAATGTGCTGTATTTTCAGACTTTAAAGCATGCATTCATAATATTCTAAGCTGCTACTTCCAAATTAACGTTGTAGAAGTAAACACAATGGTTCTCCACGGTTGTTCTGAGCTGCGTTCGATCTTTGAGGGCATGTCTCTCATTATGAGGATCAGCGCAAGGGTGTAGCCAGGGATTTCAGAGCTGCACACAAAGTGGATTCACTGCTATCCCTCGCCCTTGTTAGGTGAGCTCCCCGGGTGTAGACAGACAGTATACAAACGTACACCAGGACTGTGTTTGTTGCCTTATTTGGCACAATAAATACAACTTTTGTATCTCATGACATTGGTTGTTGCCATGCGTGGATACAAATGCCATGCATTGTTCCTAAGACACCCACATATCAGCCCAGAGCCTGTAAAGTTGTATTGTCCTTGGGATGCAAGAGAGTATTAGTGACCAGTTCTTCTCGTTTTGACTCCTATGAATAAAATTACAGAAAGGTTCAGTATTTTGTTTGTTAGTTTTCATAGAAAAAGGAAGCAGTTCAGAGCCTATTTGCTACCCCATTAAATAAAATTGCACACCATGGAGTGCTTGGAGTATGCCTGCCTACACCCATGGATCAGCGTCCTTCATTGTCCCTCATTTTGAGTACCCACGTCCCTAATTTCAGTGACAAAATGTTGAGAGGTATGACCTGAGCATAGCTTTCGATTTTCACGGCTGGGCTATTTTAGCAGCATTTTCCTTTCTATATCTGCCTCACACAGAGCTGCAGCGAGGGCAGCAAACAGAAGCACCTTTTTCTCTCACCCTTTGAAACCTTTCTGCTCACTGCTGCTTTTCCTGTCCACATTAAATAGCCATTTTAGGGCAGCAGTCTCCAAATGACTTAATGATAAGCACATTTACACCAGTACAAAAATAGTATTACACAGGAAAAAAAACTAAAGGAAGAATGTTTGTTAAAGAAAGGGGTTTCTGTATCCTTGAAGGTTTTGTTTCTTTGTTAAAGAGCCACAGATGCCTCGAGAAGAACTCTGAAAACATAACATTTGGACACAAAACAGCCTATATTTCTCATTAGCTCTGTAGTCTTTATCCTCATTATTTATTACTGAGATCATATGCATGACACTAGGATATTTCTTCCTTGAGGGTTCATTAGCTCCTGTTGTTTCCTCCCAACCTGATGTCATAATACTCTGCTTGTGACATCACCGTTATTCCATGACAACAGACTGATGTCACAACGAAGCATTATAATTTCAAGTAGGGCATAAGCTATAGATTTAAATGAATTCTGTGGGATGAAAATGTTGTTTTGTGAGAATTTCTTCATTAGTAAATAATGGAGGAGAAATCTATACCAGATATATGAAATACAAGCAGATTTGTGTCTGAATATTATGTTTTCCAAAAGTTTTCCCAAAGGAGTCAGCAGCTCTTTAAAGAAAGAGGAAGGGTTCCTTATCCTTGAGGGTTATCAGTCCCCAGGTCAAAGAGGACATTACTGCAGCAGCTTTCAAATGAGAATAGCATAGTATAGTAGAATTGAAAAATAGCATAAACATATAGTTTAGAGAAAAAGAATATGTTGATTTAGCTGTTATTCTGGGAGAATCCTCGTCCTTACCACAGAGGTAACACAGAAACAGAGGGAGTAAGGAGTAGGGAGGATGGCAAGGTGCAAGGTAAAGGGGTGACAAACATAGCTTGTGGAAGGTGATTTAAATTGGCACTAAGAAGGTGATTTAAATTGGCACTAAGGGCTGCATGAACAAATGGTGGGCTTTAAGCTGTTGGTGTTAAAGCCCACTTAGGCTGTTGCACCCAGTGAAACATGGGCGACACAGAACCAGGACTGGTACCTCACTATCCCAGGGTGTGCCTTGTTCCAGAAGGGACAGGGTATGGATGGTGGTCAGGTAGCACTTTAAATTAGGGAGATAGTAAGGCAGTGGAAGTCAAGGACCTGGAGTGGAGAAGGACAGAAACAGTGTGGGTGCAACTATTTTTTGAAAAAGGAAGAACCTCAGCGTGAGTAACTATAGGCCACCAAGCCAGTCTGAGTAGGGGCAGGGAGCTAGGGCAGAACAGAAGGGCTACCAGCATGGAATATGATACTAAAGGGAGAACCTAATCTCCCAGTTGTGGACTGTGAAACAGCATGAACTGGGAGTACCAGGAGATAGGCCTTTGTAGATTCATTACAAGGGGCTTCCTTGTACAGTAAATGAAAGCACCCACCAGGGAGGAAGCCATATTTACCTGTTCTGCAGAACCACTTTCGGGTGAAAGAATTTAGGAAAAGGTAGCCCCTGGGGTTGGCGATCACAATTCAGTGTGGTTTGCCTTAGTCCTAGAAGACAGGAGGACTAAGTCTGAGGCAATGGTCTTAGCCCTGAGCAGGGCAGCTTTAAGGAGAACAGGGAGAACCTCTGAAGCAAACTGAGAGAGGTGGAAGGACAGAAACATAGAGAAAATATGGGAACTCATTACGAGTAGTCTGAACGAGGTTATTAAAACCTGTCTTAAACAGGTAAGTAAAAAAAAAAAACAACAACAAGAAGCCTCTCTGGTTCTTCAGGGAAGTTCAAGAAGCAGTTAGGGCAAAAGTGGTGGTATCGACAGGTACTAGTGAAATCAGTCAGAGAATTATAGTGTGCCATAGTGAAAATGAAGGGCAAGCAGAGTCATAAAGAGGGCAAATGCACAGAGCGCAACTGAGGATTCATTTTGGAAAAAAAAAGTGAATATTTACCAAAATGGCAAAGTGATCAGGGTAGCAGATACAAATCAGAGCAGGAGGAACGTGGAACAGGGGTTAGGATATGTAATCAAACCTGGGATGTAGCAAAAGAAACTACATCAGTGAAGGGTAATAGTCTTCTTGTATTGATCACTGGTTAGACAACATTTAGTCGCACCATTATATATGTAATATGAAAAGGGCCAGAAGTGAGTAACCAGACCAGGAGTGATCACAGAAGGCTAAGCAAATGAGTAAAGTTTGAATGAACTTTATTTATTTAACCTGGAGAATAGTAGGGTAAGGAATGACTTAATGCAATGTGTATAACACTGTAAAATAACCAGCACTAATGAATAATGTAAAATTATGATTAGAACAGAATTGTATAGTAACCAGGGATATAACAAGCAACTACTATGGAAGCAATTCAGGATGGAACAAAGGAGGCCTTTTTACCCAGAGGGTGGTGGTTCCATACGGAACAGTAAAAAACACTAGAACACTTCAGTGCATTTGCACACAGTGAATTAGTTTATAAGTTTATGGGTCCATCTGGAGGACCTCTTATGGACAGAAGAGTGTCACCTCACACGTTCCTAGGACCAGAGGACTGCAGACAAAAGTGAGCAGTTCTGTAATCCTAAAGATGCAAGAGGCAACAATCTTAGATCCATAAGAGACCCACCAAATGGACCCATAAAATTATTCTAGATCACTAACTGTATTAAATTAAAAAAAACTTTTTTTCCATTTAAAATGCTGATGACACATGAGCAGTCAATGAGAAGCTTGTCACAGTGGCTCAACACGTGAGGTACTCTTATGGCAATAGGAGCACCTGATGCCCAACTAAAGGGAGGGCTGTGATTGGTCGAGGATGCTACACAAACACAAGAATGTGGACCGAACCCCAACACTTTGAGGATGACACCACTTTTTATCAGAGGGTGGTGGTGGTGGGTCCATATCATGAAACAGTCTGCAAGGGTGATTAACTATAACACAATGGGGGCATTTAAGGTAAACTTGAATGAGGGAGGGAACTAAGCCTGCAGAATTCCAGGGGCACCCGGAGGATAAGAAAGATCTGGAGGTGCTTTGGGTCATCCTGGAGACAGGCGCTGGGACCGCTATCCATACAGGGTGGTGTATAAAGACACCCAATGCAGGGAGAGGAGTTGGATAAGGCACCTGGGGAGCATCATCAGGACAGAAAATAAGGGGAGGTGCTGCTGGTTGGCGACTTCAGTCTGCCAAAGGTGGATTGGAGATTTCAACGGCAGCTTCAGCAAGGAGCAGGGCCATGCTTGACTCCCTACAAGGGACTTTTCTCAGGCAGCTAGTCAAAGAACCCACTAGGGACAGGGCAGAGCTGGACTTGGTGTTTCTACAAATAGGGAGAGCATTGCAGGTGTCACAGTGGGCAGTCCCTGACGTACAAGTGATCACTGTTCAGTGTGGTTTAACTTAAAGACTGGAGCAGAGGCAAACCACATGAGGACAAGGGTCCTAGGCTTTATTAGGTGGATGTTAAAGAAATGGGAGACTTCCTCAGAAACTTCCTAGTGGGGAAATGCCAGGGAGGGATAGAGGAACAGTGGGGAAAAATTAAGGCAAACAGCCTCTGCATGAAGGAAATGAGTATAATCAAAGGAAAAAGAGACAATTCTGTTACTGTAGGGAAGTGGCCACAGTGATGATGGAAACAGGGTGACATTTAAGAGGTATAAGGAAACACAGAGGGTGGAAGACAGAGAAATGTACCAGGTAAAATGGAGGGAAGCAGGTAAGACAGTGGGGCAGCAAAGGTGCAGGCAGCGGAAAGGAAAGCCAAAGGGGTTAGCAAATGAGGTTAAGACTTTCTTCAGGTACTAGCGAGAAAAATAAAGCAAGGGAGGGATAGTGGGAAAAGTAGGGCAGCTGACAGTGCAGAATAGGACCAAGAAAAAGCAGACATCCTGCACAGGTACTTTTGCTTAGTCTTCACAGTGGAGGGAGGCGGGGATGGACCTCCACTGATCAGCAGAAAAAAGTGGGAGGGAGGTGGACTCAAGTCCATTTTCAGAGGAAAGAATCCTGAAGGACCTGCAGCTCTGAAAAGGGACAAGGCTATGGGACCCGACAGGATACCTCCAAGGGTACTGAAAGAACTCAGGGAGGTGTTGACTGGCCAGTCATGCCTTATTTATTGGCTCAGAGGAATCAGGCATGGCTCTGGAGGACTGGAGGAGAGCAGACATGGTTCCTCTACATAAGGGCAGCAGCAGGAAGAGGCTAGTAACTATAGGCAGGAAGCCTCCCTCCATGGTGGGGAAATTAATGGAAACATTGTTAAAGGAAAAGTTGTTAAAGTATCTTGAATTCAACGGGCTGCAAACCCAAATGCAGCATGGATTCATGGAGGGCAGGAGGTCATGCAAGGCAAATCTGATTGAGTTCTTTGACTGGGTGACCAGGAAATAAATCAGGGATGGCAGTGGACGTGGCTTATCTGGACTTTAGCAAGGCCTTTGACACTGTGCTGTGCAGAGACCGATTAAGAAATTGACTAGCCTAGAGGTGAGATCCACGGTGGTGAATTGGGTTTGAAACTGGTTAATGGATAGGTAACAGAGGGTAGTAGTTAACAGCACTCACTCTAATGATGGGAGAGTGACCAGTGGAGTGCCACAGGGCTCAGTACTGGGACCAGTCCTGTTCAATGTCTTCAAAGGTCTTCAGTGGGAAGGCAGTATAGCATAGTGGCATACTGGTTAAGAGCACCTAGGGCATAAGAACTCAAGAAATGCATATAGGATGAGGGGTGCTGTCAGTCATGAAGTAGGAAAGGAACATTAGGATTATCATATCTGATGACCTCAGGTGCAAAGCAGTGTAACAATGTAGTGAGTAGGGCCAGTGGGATGCTGGGACACGTGGGAGAGTTATCCCCAGCAGGAGGAGGGAGGTGGTGTTTCTACTGTATGCTCACCAGTGAGACCCCCACCCTGGAGTATTATGTCCAGTTCTGGAGGCCGCACTTCAGAAGAGACATAGACAGGGTGGAGACAGTCCAAAGGAGGGCAGCTAAAATGGTGCAGGGTTACACCAAAGCCTGCGGCATGAGTGGAGGCTGAGGGATCTCAACCCTAACACCCTGGAAGACAACAGAGCAAAAGAGGGCATGATGGAGACCCACAAGAACAGAGAACATGTGATGAAGTGGGGGAGGGATTAAGAGGGATATGAGGAAGTACTACTTCAAAGAAAGAGTGGTGAACATCTAGAATAGACTGCCAGTGGAAGTGGTAGAGGTGAAAACAGTAGGGGGCTACAAACATGTATGGAATAGCCATAGGAGAATATTAGGAAATGAACAGGGAGGAGGGAAGGCCCCTGAAGACCAGTTTAGGTCTGTGGAGACAGACTAGGCAGGGACAGTCTGGCAAGACTGGATTGGCCAAGTGGTCCTTTTCTGCCCACAAATTCTATGTTTCTATGCGTTTGTGAGGAAATTAACTTGCAGAGTTATAACTATTGACAGTAGGATACAGACTCAGTGGAATGAAGGCCTCCTTACATCTTAACTCTTATGTTCCTAAAAGGAATATCTGTTTCTTTTATATTGATAATGTAAAGCTTAATAATTAAATGTGGTTAGCCTTACTTTGGAGGCAGTGTTTCCTACTGCTAGAGGGTAGCACTGTGAATCTGGAGATGTGGAATACCAGGTTTAATCAAGCAAACTCCATGTACTTACTGTGTGACTGTAAGTAGGTTACATAGCCTCTCTGTGCTTAATTTTCTCTCTCTCTCTCTACCACCCTGAAACCTCTCTGTATCCTAATAACTGCTGCACACTGTTCATGGATTGTAAAGCACTTTGGGACACACTGTGTATGAAATGTAGTATATAAAACCAAATTCCTTTCTTTCCATATGAAGCAGGACACAAAGTGACTCACTGCAGGGAGCAGCAACTGTTAAAGAACTGGATCAAAGGTCAAGTGGTGAGCCATACAGAGGAACTGAGACTCAGCAAGAGATAAACAACACTTTTGGTCAGAGTAGCGACAAGTTTCAATTTTCATTTGAATGCCTTATACAAGGAACAGCTAAGATTACAATTAAACTCAAATTACATTTTCTTAAAATGTACAAGAACACATCAATATTTAATTTTTGAAATTGCTCCAATCCCGATAAGTCCATGAGATGCAGCATCTTGTTTTCATGGGTGTCCCATTGAGGACAGCAGCAGATGGCAGAACAGCACATCTCCAGCAGCAGAATATTACGGACAATAAAGCAAACACATTGTACAGCAAAAGCAAGTTCAGCACAAAACAGGACTGGTTATGCACAGTGGCAATCTAAGCAGGACAGTGGGACTACGAAACAGACAGCGATGTGCTAGATAACCAGTTCACATTATGTCCTGGATATTCGGAGGTATGCATGAGTTGTGAGTAGATTCAAAAGGTTTTAGGTGGAGGCAGAGACTAACCTTAACAGCTTGGAGGCTGGGAGCATCCCTTAGTTGTGTAGGTAAGGTAGTTTGTTCCATGAGTCCTGTGCAGAGAATGCTGAAGCCTTTTGATCAAACTCACACTTCATCCCAGGAGTTTTGTAGTTAAGCACCGTCTTTGGTCAGAGTGAGGAGGCACTGTTTGGCTGCATGAGATGTGTCAGGAAATATTGAAGGGCCCTCCTTGTAGGCAGTTGAATAGCATAAAATGCAAATGGTAGTCACATCTGTTCTGACTGGCATGACAACAACAAATGGTAGATATTAACATATCTTTGTTTCATGCCTGGTGTAGCAGTGAAGAGTCCAGAGAAAAAATGTTTGTTCACATTAAACAACCTCTATTTTCCCAGTCCATTGTTTTCCTCTAGACTACCTAGCAGCAGCCATCTGCCCCAGCCCCATTCTCTGATATCCCCAGGTATGTTCCTGACCTCTAAGTTTTTCTGTGTCTTGCCCTTGGTGAGGGTCCTCCAAGTAGTGCACTTTCCACAATGGGAGTAAGATCCGGTCTTGGGCGTGGTGTGTGATAAGGGTGGGTGAGTACCTTATTTCGAATATTCAGCCAAATATTCATATTTGGGGCCACAAATATTTGGAAATGAAGTATTCATTACTGATGTACCTTTGGGGACAAAAGTCATAGAAACGGCTCCCCTCCTCCCCAGCCCAATCATTTAAACTACAACCCCATCCCCCACCCTCTGTTATTAGCCCAATCCACCCTCATCCCTCCCGCAGCTACAATTTAAGGTTTTAACAAAAAAACCTCCCACAGTGAGGCAACAGCACAGCCGGTCCGCCTCCATGACCTGCCGCCATCTCGCCTAGCCGCTTTTCCTTTTGTATAGCAATTTATTTCCCACCCACCCACAGCAGTAACGGCAACCCCTTCCTCTCCTACAGCACCCAAATTTCATAAAGTGAAGCCCCTAGGTGTAGCCAAGCCAACCGATGCAACTCACTCGCCTCCACAGCCCACTGCCTTCTTGTGAATGGAAGTGCTCCCGTACTTGCTCACATAGTAAATCAGCTGATCACATGACACTGCAGTGTGTTATGATGCAGCAGGTGCAGTGGAAACTCATCACCCATTCCCCAGCAAGGCCTCTGCAGCGAGGCCCATTCCCAAGCTTGGGTTGCTGGGGTGCAGTAGTCACCTCCCCACTGTGTTACCTGCCTGGCACATTAAACGACCTTTCTGAATATAAGCAACGAATATTGACTTTACATTCATGATGACTTTATCTGCAATGGAAAGTGTCCAAACGTATTTTAATGAATGTTTGGATTCTCCGAATGTAGATACTTCCTTAGAAACAGATCAAACTTATTGAAATCCTTGCAAACCTTGCATTTCTCTCAAACATTGTCTCCCCAAATCTCCGATTCTGATGGTGGGGTCACAGCAACTGCCCCTGCTCACTTGGTCTGGGGGAGGGGGCAGATGGCTTTCACAGTCATAAACAATGCTGCTTCACTGTCAACAGAGAGGGTCCTGAACACAGGCTGCTCGCACCTCCCTCCTTGGGAGCAGAAGACTTAAACTTTTTGTTCATCTGTCTGTCTGACCTTAGAGTGGAGTATGAACACCACATCACCCACACCCTCCCTCCCTGGGAGCTGAGGGCCTCACCTCCAGAACCTGTCCTCTGTTCCCAGAGGGCACATGAACACCAGGTAGCCTGTACCTCTCTGCCTGGGAGCTGAGGACCTCACCTTCACTTTTACCTGTCTGTCTGACCTCAGAGCAAAGCATGAACACCATGTTGTCTCGCCCTCCTTTACTGGGAGGTAAGGCCTCACCTCCACCATGTATCTGTCCTTCTATCCCAAGAAGGGGCACATGAACACCAGGCAGCCCATATCCTCCCTAACACAAGAAGAAGCTTACGTCTCCTGGTGCAGGGCCAGTGCATCCACAGAGGCAGCCAACCCTTGTTATATATTCCGAGTAAACATATAGGGAACACATTCACAGAATTCATCCACACCACCATTCTGTAAGTAACAGTCTTTGTTGGGCACTGGGTGTTGCGCCTAAACAATCCCAGGCCTTAGCAGCCACATTGCTCATTTTTAAGGTGCTTTAGTGCTCAGTTGGCAGTATGATATGCATTTAATAAAACAGATTATATTCAAAACTGACAAAACAGAATGACTTTACCTTACAAGAAAATTCCACATTGAACTGTGGTAAATTTTACATGCAAGTGGCCACAAGCACCCCAGTTCTTCGCCCAATCACAGAGCTTCTCAGGATGCATTTGTGGCTGCTTCCTTGTGGAATTCATCACAACTAGGTTTGGAATTTGGTTGTAAGTTACAGTTGTTCTGCTTTTGCCACTTTTGGATGTAATTCATTCTGTTAAACGCATATCACATTGCCATTTGAGCACTAAAGCACCTTAAGAAAATTGCTAAGGCCTGGGATTGTTTGGTGCCCACGCTCCCGGTACTAATAAAGTCTGTTGGTTGCAGAATAGTGCAGTGTATTAACTCTAGCTATGAGTGGATTCACTATCAGTTTATTCAGCCTGCACCTGCCCTCCCTCCTTCCTGGAAGAGCCTCACCTCCACCATGTACTGGTTCCTGCTTTCCCCAAAGGAAAGCATGGAATCAGGCAGCCTGCACCCTCCTTCCTTCCCTGGGCGGAGGTCCACACTCCACCATGTTCCTGTCCACTTGTCCCCAAAGCAGGCGATGAACACTAGGCAACCGCACCCTCTCTCCCTTGAAAGTGGGGCCTTACCTTCACTGCACGCCTGTCCTCTGTCTCCATAGGGAGAGCATGAACATCAGACAGCCTGCACCTCTTCCCGCCTGGGTGCTGAGGTCCTCACCTCCATGGTGCACCTGTCCTCCTGTCCCCTGGGAGCTGGCATGCACTTCCATGACTGACCTAGCCTACTGTTAGCTATGGCATGTGATTCCTTCTGATTACAGGTGAACTCCATCTTCTAGGTGACAGGGTAATGGGCTGCAGTGGAGTCAGCCACACTTGTGGATTTTTGGCACTAGTCACATAAATTTAAGACTATTCCACCACCCAAAGTATGCATTTTGAGAGTTGTAGTTTATGAGATACCTCTGATTTATTAGATTAGTGAATTTGAAGTGAAAAAAACAATGATTCTCAGAGATAAACAGAAGCACAAACTAGCCAGAAAATGTCTGGAACTGCAGCCAGCTCTTTGGCACCAGGGTAGGACCACTGCTTGTGATACCAGCAGCCTGGGATCAGGAACAAGATCAGGTCACTTCACTGGTGGCCAGTCTGGGAAGGTAGGATTGAGCGTTCAGCAGCTCTTACCTTCCTCTGGTGGGGGTACAGTATCTCACTGCTCGGATGCCACCTGGTGGGGCCAGATCATAATGCAAGCAACCACTCACTCACTCAACTGATGCTATGAATGCATGTAGACCACTGAATGCAAGCATGCACACCACCACAGAATCACGGACACCACTTCATGCATCCACCCCACACCATGCATGCATACACAACACCCATTTATACATGCACGCCACCCCATGTATGCATAAGTATCACAGCATGCATGCATGTACACCACACTACATGCATAACTGCACACCACCACATGAATGCATGCACACCACACACACATGCATGCATTCACATCACTACATGAATGCATGCACACCAGCACCTGAATGCATGCCCACCACCACATGCATGCATGCCACCCCACTCCAGGAATGCAACCACACCACTACACAAATCATAGAATCATAGAAATCTGCCAGCAGAAAAGGACCCATTGGCCCATCCAGTCTGCCTGTAAATCCTCCACAACACTGCATGCTTGTGCACCACTGCACACATGCACACACCACCACATGCAGGCATGCACACCACTGCATGCATACACACCACCGCATGCATTCATTCACAACACCACATGCATGCACACCACTGCATGATGCACACCACCACATGAATGCATGCACACCACTGCACACATGCATGCACAGCACACCACCCCATGAAGTATTTACACCACTGCATGCATGCATGTGCACCACTGCATGCATGCATGCACACTAATGCATCAACATGCACACCACCATACGAATGCATGCACACCACTACATGCATGCCACCCCATCAGTGTATGCACACCACCACACCAATGCATGCACACCACTGCACACATGCATGCATGACACCCCACCCATGAATGCATGTGCAGCACTGCCAATCTTGCACACCACTGCATGCATGCACACACACAACCACATGCACGCATGCACGTTGTTTCACAGTGGTGAAGCATGAGGGCCTCAGTCTGATCCAGCACTCCACAGACCCATGCATGACTGACATGGCAGGCCACACATCACCACGTGTGGTACTGGGTAGCGTGGTGGGTAACTGCTGCATCCATGGACGGGTCAGTGATGGGCCTGGGGGTGTGCCACAGGACATTAGGTCAAAGGCAGAGAAACACAAGATGGGAAAAAAGACCATCTGGAACCAACTAACTGCCTAAGTAAGAAACCCATTTTCTACAGTATTCTTGAAACACACTCATCTCATAAAACCAATAGGAAACCACACACAAACTTTGTTTTCATGTGTTCGTTACTATGAAAACAACCTACCAATAAACATTGCACTCTCTTCACAGACAGTAACAAATGAGGAAGGACGCACATTGATGCCATTAAGTCTTTCAGAAATAAATGATTTGTCCATAACAGCAGCAATTCAGACAACTAAAAAGCTGGCGGGTCAGCATAGGACTCACTGGGAGCCCGTGATGATGCTCTGATTCCAAACCGGTTGAGTCTCTTTAGCTGTGATCCAGCTGACATCTACGTGAAGGTCTAACACTGAGTGTACCTTGGCTTTTTCTATGATGTAGTAAATGAATTGTTTGCACAGATATCAGCTTGTAGGTATCTTTATTTTGGTTTTGACGACTGGTGTTGCTGATCTTGCTGCCTGTCATTTCTGCGTTGATTCTTTTGCACACCTAGCAGGGGCAGCCTTGTGTGGTTCAGGGTCAGCATAGGAGCCTGGAAAGAGCAAAAGGTATTGCAGTAGCTCTAGCCCTTGGTAGTTAAAAAAAAAAAGGAACAAACTTTAGCCACAGCAGGGACTGAGACACCTTTATAAACTTTGCAAAAACATCTCTGAGCTAAAAATAACTAATGACCTCTCAGAGAAGTTACTTTCAGGACACATCCAGTTCTTGCTCTGCCAGCTATCTGCTCTTCAGAATACGGTTCCTGGCTCTTCAGGTGCCACTAGAATGAGTCAGAGGCATGCACCTCACATAGTTCCAATCTGAATTTTCCTCTGCCACTGTCAAAGTGAGAAGCTGGAACTCATTACTGAAAATTAAATGTCTGCTCCTTAATGACTGTGCCTATCAATTTCTGGTAGCTTACCTCGCCAGTCAATTCCATCCTAAAGGTTGCTTTTCCCGGCTGTTCACTCGTGACCTGGCATATCTAAAGCAAAATGTGAAAACACCGCTAATTATGATCAGTCGGCCTGCTTTCCATTTGCAAGGTGATGGAAAAATTCAATCAGTCCATTTATTTTTTATGAGGCACAAATATTGAGTACATCTCTAAGCACCATACAATATTTAACACCACAATACCTGAAATAAAAGCATATACAGAGCAAAGCTTGTGACAGACAGTAGGGGGATAATCAGACAAGTCACAAACAAAGCATGACATTTTGAGGCCCCTGACCTAATTCTTTAATCGATCATTAGAGTTCGTTATGTTCCTTCTGGCCAGAAAACTGCCAATGTGGTGCCCATCCATAAAGGAGGTGACTTGGACATCCTAAACAACTTCAAACCTATCACTAACCTGCCTGTGCTCTCCAAAAGTATTAGAGTGCATACTGCACAAACAAATCATCGAATTCCTGAAAAATAAAACTCTCTGCTTGATGAATACCACTTAGGTTTTAGAACAGGCCATACAGTAGTCATTGCTGTGACCAGGGTACTCAGTGAGATGAGTTGGCCACAGATGGAGAAAAATATTTTGGTGTCATCTTCATCAACCTTTAAAGGCCTTCCACACAGAGGACCATGGACTTCTAGTGACTAGACTAGCTGAGCTGCACATGAGCTCAGAGGTTACCAACTGGTTTGACCACAAACAGAGTGGCAGGATACACTGCACTCAAGTCATTAAGGTGCACCGCAAGGCTCAACACTTGGCCCGTTACTGTTTTCTTTTATACATAAAAGACCAGGGCAGCATGTCAGAGGTGTGAACTACCAGCTGTATGCTGATGATACTGTGCTCTGTGCCTCAGGAGCCAACATCACCTCTGTGCAGATCGCTCTCCAAAGGGATTTCATGACCTGGAAGCCTTTCTCCTCAACTTAAAAGTGTCTTTAAATGTAGGAAAAGAAAAGCTATGGTATATGGATCTGCCCATGACTGAATAGCTATGCCAGCTTTGCCCTTCTGCTTGTTGCTGCTACAGATGGATCCTCCCAGGAAATGGTTAATGAATACAAATATTTGAGTTTCTGTCTTGACTCATTCCTCTCAGGAACACCCACGTCGGCAAACTTATCCAAAGCCTAGGCCCAAACATTGGCTTCCCATTCAGAAACAAATCCTTGAGGGCACAGCCTAGCTAAAGATTGTGACGTGAAGCATGAGCATTAGCTGGGCTCCCCAATGCACAACTATAAAACACCAAATGTTATTAGTTTAAAGCTCTTCAACCAGCAACTATTAGCAGCATGGAAAAGTGGCAAGAAGCAGACCAAACTATCATTTAAAGGCACTACAAAATCAATGAGTCCAGCAGCTGAGGCCACACTCAAGCACCAAGCGATGGGGCAGAAGTGTGAATGGGAGAAGGAGTGCCCGGCAAGGCAGTGGCAGCACTACCAACTCTAATAGCAAACTTGTAACAAGAGATTAAAGCTGGTTTTGAAAATACTATTACACAGGTTCACTTACTTACATCCGGTGGTTACTGGACTTGCTCAAACCTCTGTGCCTTCCATTCTAACTGCCCACACAAAGTGGAGAAGTACTTTAGTGATCTGGACGACACGTTATGTGACCTGTCTTGAGGCAAGGCTGAATTACACGCAAAGGTAACAGAACTGTGCAAGAGAGCCAAAGAGCAGGAGAATCCTTCCAGGTTGTCTAATATCAATTTAATAGGGCTGCTAGAGGTCTGGAGGGAAAGCTGGGGGACAAACTTTGTGGAGATGGCTTACAGAGAAAATGGAACTGAGCCTGAAAGCAGACACTTTTGAGATTCAATGGGCACACAGGACCGTTCCCAAACCTAAAGCAGGAGACAGGCTAAGACACTCTTGAACTGAATATCTGAGGTTTCCGGAGAAAAAAATAGTCTCTGACAGCCAGATCCTAAGGTTGATCATAGTAAAGGAGGACTGAGTCCTTATGTTCCAGGACTTCAGCAAAGATCTCCAGGACAGAGGCAAACATTTTCAGATGTCAAAGCAAAGCTGTACCAAAATGAGTTGGAAATGTGTTCTGTTGTACCCTGCCAGACTTTGTATCTCCCATTCCAGCATTCCACCCATTACTTTTCAGAACCACAAGATGCCAAGGATTTTATAAAGTCAGAGAATGCCGCAGCCAAGGGTTGATCTCAGCAGTGTATGGTGCCTCCAGCCTATTACGGGCTCTGTTTTCCTGGCTTCTGATTATAATTTCAGTAAGCTCAATAACTGTTTCTATGCAACTGTGGCTCAGGCACCTCTGCCCAGTTATACGAGGACTAGGGTCAGCTACTGCCCATTTCGACCCCTCCCCACTTCTAACGGAGCTCTTTGCCTGGTCCCTGCTCTTTAACCGCATCGTGGTACATGTTGCTCAGCATATGACAATCTGACATAACTGACGAATATTCCCACCCAGTGCAGTACTTGTACTGTGCTTTCTGGGATAAGTTTAACTAATCGCAAGCAAACTGCACCCAGATGCATATTGTACTTAAGATGGCAGCAGGTGGAAATCCTTCCACCTAAATCTGCAGAGGCTGGTCGCCAGGCAGCCTTAGTGTCCCTGTGTGTGAACATTCGAGGAGTGAGCAGAACTAAGAGACTCTGCAGGTTCCCTATTAGAGAGCTGATTGGGATCCTTCCCACCACGCATGCAGTTCCCTTGTTGCTAGGGGTATGGATGGTGAGACAGTGCTCGTGTTTATGCAACAGCAGGCTGTTCAAAATTTGCTGAGGGAAGATGGCCAGCTGTTTACTATACCTTTATCAAACCAGGCCGGAGTTAAACTCTCTCTTATATAATTACTGCTGTTAGGGGGTCAGAAGGAGTCTACAATTGTCTTAAACTAATAGCCTAGTGTCTGAGGCATTATGTCATAGTGGTGCTGAGTCTGTATTATATCCCCATCCAGAGCGTAGCACAGACTGCAATTAATGGGGGTGACCTGGACCAGACTGGCCATTTCAGCACTGACATAAACTACTTTGACTTTTTCTGTCTTGTGCTTAATTGACTCATGCTCTCATTGCATTACAAGACCATGCAGTATTGATAGATTTTCGGCCTGCTACTGACTGTGCCCATTCAGTAACAATGCACGCTGCAACTGTTGCCTACTTAAATGTATAGCTGCCAAATGCAGGTTCACAATAGAGCCCAGTTCTCTTGGTGGATCAACAACATTTCTGCAAGATTGATGGCGGGAGGGCCCATTAATGGTGCAGATCCAAAATGGTAACTATTGTATCATCAATACCAGGTGCCATGATAGTACATAACACTGTCTCTCTCATTATTGCTGTCCTGCGGTTGCTTTCTTAGCTGATGTTGACTGATTCTTGAGGTTAACGTTGTTTTAAACCACTGTGGGTTAGCCTCAGATACACTTTGTGGATCTGATGACCCCATGCAGTTTATAGCTGTTACTAATTTTTCGCTGTGTCCTGAAATTGGGGACCAGCTGGATTCATCACCACCAGAATAGATAGGGAGTGATGAGCCAAGCTGATTAGTTTGGGCTGGGGAGAAGGAGGGGTGGGGGGGAGCAGAAGGATCTTCAGTTACTGATTGTATTCATCTTATTGGGGAGTTTGGTATGAGAATTTGAGTCTGTTGGGGATGGAATGGGTGTAGGGGAGGGAAGGAGGCTACTTACAAATTATATTACTAGTTTGTGCTTGGAGCAGGTCAAAATCGAGGTTAAAGTGATCTTTCCCTCTGTTTGGAAATCCAAGAGGGTGGGCTGCAAAGGAAAGTTACTATAATATACAATAGATTTCTGACAATTTTTTTAAAATGTAGGCTTTATTGAGAGCATTTCAACACATGCAGTGTACACACATATACTTTGTTTCAACATACGGGTATTAGAAACAAGCATTTGTCAATGCCGAATGTTGATTCGTTGGTCTGTTGAGCTCGCTCAGTGGCCCTGTGTCACTCGCTCGTTCTGTTTCTCCTGGAGCTACAGGCTGCACCTTTGTCAGGGCTCCTGGCTGTGTTGGCTTGTTTTTCTGCCCACAAAGAAATCTGCAGCTGTCCTGACAGAGCTGTGTTGAGGTGGGTCACTCCCCTCTCTCAGTCGCTCATTCTGTTTCTGCTGGCACTGCAGACTGCCCTTTTATACTGGGCTTCCACCTCTGTTGGCATCTTTTTCTGCCCACAAAGAAATGTGCAGCAGTCCTAACACAGGTCAGTTGAGCTACCTCACTCCCCTCTCTCGCTTGTTCTGTTTCTGCTGGTGCTGCAGGCTGGTCTTTTTGTACAGGGCTCCTGCCTGCATTGCTGCCTTTCTGCACACAAATCAATCCGTAGCAGTCCGATGAGGTCTGTTGAGCTCAGCCTCCCCCCTCTCTCACTCAATCATTGTGTTTGTCCCAGCACTGTTGGCTGCTCTTTTGTACTGGACTTCTGCCTGCATTGGCGCCTTTTTCTAGCCACAAAGAAATCTGCAGCTGTCCCGACACAGCTCCATTGGTCGCTCTCCACCTGTCTCACTCTCTCTCATTCTGTTTCTCCTGGTGTTGCAGGCTGCACTTTTGTACTGGGCTTCTGCCTGCATTGGCAGGCTTTGCGACCACAAAGAAATCTGCAGCTGTCCTGACATAGCTCCAACAGGTGGGTCACTCTCCTCTGTCACTTGCTCATTCTGTTTCTGCTGGCAACTACAGGCTGCCCTTTGTACTGGGCTTCTGCCTCTTTTGGCATCTTTTCGGTCACAAAGAAATCTGCAGCAGTCATGACACAGGTCCATTGAGGTAGCTCACTCCCCTCTCTCACTCACTTGCTCGTTCCATTTCTGCCGGTGCTGCAGGCTGGCCTTCTGTACTGGGCTCCTGCCTGTGTTGCCACCTTTCCTGCCCACAAAGAAATCCGCAGTAGTGATGATACACCTCTGTTGAGTTTGCTCACTCACCCTGTGTCACTCACTCATTCTGATTCTCCGGCGCTGCAGGCTGCCCTTTTGTACTGGCCTCCTGGCTGCATTGGCACCTTTTCTGCCCACAAAAAATCTGCAGCTGCCCCAACAGAGCTCCGTTGAGGTCACTCACTCTCCCTGTCTCACTCGCTCATTCTGTTTCTCATGGCGCTGCAGGCTGCCCTTTGTACTGGGCTTCTTCCTCTGTAGGCATTTTTTCTGCCCACAAAGAAATCTGCAACAGTTTCAGCAGAGCTCCATTGGTGTCACTCATTCCCCTGTCTCACTTGCTTGTTCCATTTCTGCCCAGCGGCAAGCTGCCCTTTTGTACTGGGCTCCTGCCTGCAATTGCCACCCTTTCTGCCCACAAAGAAATTTGCAGCAATCACGATAGAGCTGCCCGTTTCGTCGGCATCTCCTTCTCTGAGATCCTGCCAGTCTGGGAGAGGGCAGATGGACGGAAGGTCAGAGAAGGGAGTTAGGGAGCTAAACACGTGGCTCAAGGGCTGGTGCGGGAAAAGGACACAGATTTGTAGGAACTGGCAACAGTTCTGAGAGCGAAAGTTCTTTAAATTTGATGGACTGCATCTGACTAAGGAGAGTCAGTGCATTGGGGCAGAAGTTTGGCGTCTTTGCAGAATATTTAAACTAGCAAATGGGGAGGGGTGCAGCACCCCATACGTCGAATGGGAAGAACACCCTCCCCTCAGCTAGTGGTCAAACAGGGATTCAGCATGTTTGCAGTTCATTTGCATCACCAGGTAAGAAAAAGGTTTGTCTCCCATATGGCGCTTTGAGGGGTAATGCCAAACCTCACCCAACAACTAACACACCAAAATCTGGCCAATGGAAAATCATGTACACAATGCTCACAGCCTGGAAATAAGATCCCAGACCTGCAGGCAATAATGTCAGAGGCTAAACTGGACATAGTAGCAATTAGTGAGACGTGGTTTACCAGTAACCACACTTAGGAGACTTCAGTACCTGGCCATGTATTGTTCAGAAGAGACCGAGGTGCAAAAGGGGGAGGAGTGGCCTGTATGTCAATGAAAATATTAAAGCTACAGAAATTCAGAATACACATAATGAGCCAGAAGAACTGTGGGTCACCCTGGAAACAGGAAATGGGACAGCCATAAGAACTGGGGTTGTCTACAGGCCCCCAGACCAGGGGAGGACATAGACACATTACTGTTAGAAGATGTACAAAACATGACAGCTAAAGGGAGGTTCTGATAATGAGAGACTTCAACATGCCGGATACAGATTGGTTAATACCAGCAGGAACATCTGCCAGAACTAGACACATAGTGGATTCCCTGCAGGGGAGGGCCTCAAACAACTGGTACAGCAACCCACAAGAGACAGGGCTATCCTAGATCTAGTACTGACTAACAAAGAAGGGATCACAGATCTCCAGGTAGAAGGTCACCTGGGGCCAGTGACCATCACATGGTATGGTTCAGTTTGGCTACTACCTCTAAATCATCCCATTCCAAGGCAAAATATGGGACTTCAGAGGAGCTGACTTTGATAAGATGGCCAACAGAGTTAAGCTAGCCCTGGCAAAAGAAACACTGGTGAGGGTACAGGCACAGTGGGCAAGCATTAAGGATGCAATACTTGAAGCAACATCCCACTGTGTTAGACAGAAAAGGAAGTGCAAAAGAAGGAAACCACTTTGGTTCTCAAATACAGTAGCAGAAAAGGACAGAGCCAAAGGCTGGCCTTCAGGAAATATAAGGAACACAGCGGGATGAAGATAGGAGGCATACCAAACTGCCTAAGGAAGCAGGAAGGCAGTAAGGCAGGTAGAGTCCCCAACTGAGGAAACACTAGCACGAACAGCAAAGAAGGTGACAAGACTTTTCTATAGATACATTAGTGAAAGGAGAAAGTCCAGAGGGGTTTGCTAAGCTTAATGGAGAAAAGGGAGCATGTGAGGAGGAGGACCCTGTAAAGGCATCTATCCTAAATAGATACTTTTGCTCAGTATTTACTGAAGAGAAGGTAGGGCAGGGCCCACAGCTCAAGCATCATGGACACAGGGGAGGGAGGAGCACTACTCCCTCACAAAAGAAAGGGTCCTACAGAGCTTGCTAAGCTCAGGGTGGATAAGGCAATGGGACCTGATGGCATACATCCCAGGGTACTTAAGGAGCTAATGGTGGAACTAGCAGAGCCATTAGCAGAACTGTTTAGTGAATCTCTGAGCACAGGACCCCAGAAGACTGGAGAAGGGCTCATGTGATCCCGCTCCACAAGAGTGGTAGCAGGAGGAGGCAGGGAACTACAGACCAGTCAGTCTTACCTCAGTAGTGGGCAAGATTATGGAGGCACTCCTTAAGGAAAGGATAGTGCAACACCTGGAATCCATAGGGGCACAGGATCCAAGACAGCATGGGTTTACAAGGAAGGTCCTGTCAAACTAATCTCATAGATTTCTTTGACTGGGTAACCAGAGTGGTGGATCAAGGGGAGCAGTTGATGTGCCTACCTTGACTTCAGCAAAGCTTTTGACACTGTTCCACATAGAAGATTGATAAATAAGCTGGGTAGGCTAATTGGGTCAGAAGTTGGTCAACTGGGTGGCAAACTGGTTGACGGGCAGAAAACAAGTGGTGGTAAATGGTATACAGTCAGAAGAGATGCAAGTCACAAGTGGGTACCTCAGGGATCAGTCCTGGGGCCAGTCCTCTTCAACATCTTCATTAGTGACCTTGCAGATGGACTACAGGGTAAGGCTTGTCTGTTTGCAGATGACACCAAGATCTGCAACAGAGTAGATGATCCAGATGGGTGGGCAGAATGAGAAGAGATCTGGATAAACTAGCAAAATGGTCAGAAGAGTGGCAACTGGGATTTAATGCAAAGAAGTGCAAAATCATGCACATAGGAAGAGAAACCTGAAGCCACCTATAGGCTGGGAGGAGTTGCTAGCAGTCACAAAGGAAGAAAGAGACTTGGGCATCATCATCACTGATGACCTGTAATCATCCAAGCAGACCTCTAAAGCAGTAGGTAAGGCTAGGGGTGTTAGGGTGTATTATAGGGTATCACAAGTTGTAAGAGGAGGTAATAATCCCTATTTACAAGACACTGGTTAGGCCCCATGTGGAGTACTGCGTGCAGTATTGGAGGCCACACCTTCACAAGGACATTAACTAGAAATTGAGGCAGTCCAGGCAGCAAAATGGTGCAGGGACTGCATAGAAGACATATGAGGGACAGATTAACAGAGCTCAATATATATTCCCTTGAGCAAAGGAGGGAGAGAGGTGATATGATCGAGGCATTCAAACACCTTAAGGGCATAAACAAGGTGAAAGAGTCTAACATGTTTAAATATAAGAAAATAGCAGGACAAGAGGACACAGTATGAGATTAGAGGGGCCGATTAAGGGGTAATGTGAGGAAATTCTTTTTCACAGAAAGGTGGTGGATGCATGGAATGGCTTACCACAAGAAGTGGTGGCTATGAATACAGTGCAGGGCTTCAAACAGGCATGGGATAGGCATAAAGGGAGCAATACGAATGACTATGAATAGATAGCCACTGACAGAGCAAAGGCCGATGGCACATTTATAAGGTAGAAAAAGAAATGGGCAGACTGGATGGGCCTTATGGTCCTTATCTGCAAATCAACTTATATGTTTCTTCATATTTTGCTTCGCTCACTCTCCCTCTCTCACTTGTTAGTTCTGTTTCTCCTCGCTGCTGGTTGTCCTTTTGTACTGGCATCTGCATGCATTGCTGTCTTTATCTGCCCACAAAGAAATCTGCAGCAGTCCCAACTGAGCTCCATTGAGCTCACTCCTCCCCTTCCTCACTCAGTCTGTGTCTCCCACTGCTGCAGGCTGCCTTTTATACTGGGTTCCTGCCTGCATTGGCAGCTCTTTCTGCCCACAAACACATCTGCAGCAGTCCCAAGAGAACTCCGTTGAGCTCGCTCACTCCCCTCTATCAGTCGCTCGTTCCATTTCTGCGGCGCTGCAGACTGGCCTTTTGTACTCGGCTCCTGCCTGCATTGCCGCCTTTTCCTGGCCACAAAGAAATCCACGGCAGTCACGATACACCTCCATTGAGCTCGGTCACTCCCCTCTCTCACTTGCTCGTCTTGTCGTCCCGCACTGCAGGCTGCTCTTTGTATTGGGCTCCTGCCTGCGTGCCACCTTTTCCTGCCCACAAAAATCTGCAACATTCCCAACAGAGCTCCATTGGCCTCACTCCACTCACTCCCCTGTCTCACTTGCTCGTTCCATTTCTGCGGCGCTGCAGGCTGCCCTTCTGTACTGGGCTCCTGCCAGCATAGCCTCCTTATCTGCCCACAAAGAAATCCTGCAGCAGTGACAATAGAGCTCTGTTGAGCTCACTCAGTCCCCTCTCTCGCTTGCTCATTTTGTTTGTCCCACGCTGCAGGCTGCCCTTTTGTACTCAGGCTCTGCATGCATTGTTGCCTTTTCCTACCCACAAACCAATCCGAAGCAGTCCCAAAAGAGCTCCATTGAGCTCCTCCACCCTCCCTCATTCGCTCGTTCTGTGTCTCCCAGCGCTGCAGGCTGCCCTTTGTGCTGGGCTTCTGCCTGCATTGTTGCCTTTTCCTGCCAGAAAGACATCCTCAGAAGTCCCGACAGAGCTCAGTTGAGCTCTGTCACTCCCAGTCGCTCGATCCTAATCTGTCCCAAACACTGATTTCTGACAGCGACTGTGGTATTCTGCACCAGAGCACAGAAACACATTTCGGCCAGGATGTGAAAAATGACTGCTGTACTGATCATAAGGAGATTGTGAACAAATGCCAGTGTTGAAAATCTGGCATGAAAATATTACTAATTTGCAAACTTACAAGAGGTGCGTGGCACCTGCACAACACGCTAATAATACAGTCATTTTATGAGTTTCATCACAGAATTTTTAACATAGGCATTTTAGGACCTCTGCTCATGAACAGTGTCAGTGTGATTTTCTTAATCTGTCCTGAACACCGATTCCCAGCAACTGCGCTATTGAGGGCGGAAGAGTGAAAACACATTTCAGCCAGGATGTGAAAAATGACAGCTGCACTGTTCATAAGGAGGTGTGGCAAAATGGCAATGCTGAAAATTTGGAGTGAAAATATTGCAAAGTTTTGAAGGTACGACCGTGCGTGGAAACTGCGCAATGCACATTAATAACACACTCACTTTATGGAATTTCATCACCAAATTTTCAACATAGGCATTTTAGAACCTCTGCTAATGAACAATGTCACTGTCGTTTCATAATTTGTCTCGAACATGGATTTCCACAGTGACCATGCTATTCTGCGCGGAACTGTGAAAACATATTTCAGCCAGGATGTGAAAATGACAGCTGTACAGTTCATAAGGAGGTGCAGAAAATGGCAATGTTGAAAATCTAGAGTGAAAATATTATAAATTCGTGAACTTACGAAGCGTGCAATCAAACTCGCAATGCTGCACGCTCATAACACAGTCATTTTATGGAGTATTGTCACCAAATTTTCAATGTCAGCAGTTTAGCACCTCTGCTCATGAACAGTGCCACTGTCAGTTTCTTAATCTGTGTGGAACACTGATTTCCCACCAACCGTGCTATTCTCTGGAAGTGCGAAAACACATTTCGACCAGGGTGTAAAAATGACAGCAGTACTGTTCACAAGGAGGTCTGAAATAATATCAATGTTGAAAATCTGGGGTGAAATATTGCAAATTCTTGCAGATTCACAGCGTGCGTAGCAACTGAACAATGCATGCTTGTAAAACAGTCATTTTGCATTTTTCCTCAAATTTGCAACATAGGCTTTCTGAGAGCCCACCTCATGAACACTGGCACTGTTGTTTTGTTAGTCGGTCCCAAAGGTGATTCCGCTCAGTGACCCTGAAATCACCTTTCAGGGCCGATTAACATCATGACAGTGATAGAATTCATGAGGAGGGTCTCAAAACCATGTTAGAAAATTTGGTCGCAAAATCTAAAAATGCCGAGATATGCATCAAAGTTGAAAACCCTATTTATTCCATTATACAGCTTACGGCATTTCCTCAGTTCGCGGTTGGCTTTGAAGAGTGCAGGCGTGTTCCTGGTCCACGAAGATCATCGTGCGGACTCCAGAGGTAAGTATGGGGTGTGGGGGTGTGGGGAGGCAGGGTGCGTAGTAGGTGGAGTGCGGGTTGTCTGGGGGCAGGAGACCACTGAGGACCGTTTCCTTTTTACAGGTTACAAAAAAAAAAAAAGACATCACTGAACCATTTTTTATTTTGCAGCAGCATGTGGCACACTGGGGTGGGCTCCCAGCATGCCAATGGAGTCTTTCTTTTAGGAGGGGCAGCTTTGCCGGCGACGGGGATTAGGCACCCCTGTTGGTACACAGCAAAGGTGGGGTTATTACATTATGCCGATGGGGATTGGGCACCCGTTGGCACACAAGGAAAGCCGAGGGTACATAATGCTGACGGGAGTGGGCTCCCTGTCGGCAACATAAATATTGGGGCACTACAGCCAACGGGGATTAGGCCCCTGTCAGCAAATAAATATGGTAAGGACATACTGCCTGGGGATTGGGCACCCTTGGCAGCGGAGGTTAATATTGTTTGTGAACACGGTGGCAAGCTGCTGCCATGTTCACAAACAATATCTAATTTCAGATCGCACTGCAATGACGGGTCACTCCTCATTGCAGCGAATGGCTAATGGCTGCAATGGCGGCCCCTGATTTGCAGCTGACTAATTTTACAAGTTGGTGGCACGCTGGCTGAACTGTTCTCAGCAGCAGCTTGCCACAGCATTGGGGAAGTGGGACAGCCTTTACAGGCTGTGGGGCATTAGCGCACAATAGTACCACAGCTCACAACCTGCTTGTGTAGAAACCTGCCGCAACATGTTTTTTGCATGTAGCAATCAACATAGAAAGATGCGCTACGCTTGGACCATCTTGCCATGGTGGATGAGTGTAAGGTGCGATCATGAAACATCAGTGGTTTTACAAACCCATGTAAAAAGGAAGAGAATTATTTGTAAAATCTGTAGAATGCATGCAGACATCCTGTTTCTTCAAGAAACTCACATGACTGAGGAGGTTTCCCATACAGTATGTCTAAAAACTGGATGGGTGGTCCTTCACTTCAAAAGCAATGGGATACAGTAATTTGGCTGAGACCCCAATTCCTAGGAGTGGTAGTTAACTCTCTGATTGATACCACAGGTAGATATGTGTTACAGCAGATCCAGTTAAATGCGGAGGTAAATCGACTGTAGGATTTATATATACCCCAAACATAGATGCATATACATGTTTCCATAAACTATCTGCTGACATGGTGGGCTGAGAGACCATGGTTGTTGGGTAAGGATTTTAACTGCAGATGGACTCACTGCTTGGTTCCTCTCCCAATGAATCACCCTCCCAAGAGTTCAAAACCTTGCTCACTCTCGTATCAGAACATTCCCTCACTCATCGTGGCATCACGTGCATTTATATGGGCAGGGATATACTTTCTGATCTCACATGGACTTCTCTTATGCCAGATTGGATGTCATATGGACCTCTTGGGCCCTCTTACATTATTTACTCTGTGCAGCATGATACTATTACCATAAAAGACCATGCTCTCATTATGGTTCACCTGGCAGGCTGGGGCATCCCTGTTCCAGACAGATCTTGGAGACTGGACCCAATCCTTCTTAAAAATCAGGAGTTTAAGGTGTTCATAAGACAGCAAATCCAGAGGCATTTGCAAACAAATAAAAGGTGTACCTCTGTTTCAATAAGATGTGAGGCTTCAAGTACTGAGGGCAGCTGCAATTCAAGTAGCTGAACAGCATACTACCAGGACTGGAACAAAAATTAAGGAGGTGGGGACTGCCCATGGTCAACCCACCCCTGCTGGATATTGCCATCTTCAGAAAAGAAGGAGAGATTAATTCCCTCAGTAGTGTCGAGGCTGAGCTGGTAATATTACTCACCCAAGCTGGAAGATATTTCATAGAAACATAGAATTTGTTGGCAGAAAAGGATCGCTTGGCCACAGTCTGACCAGATGGTGGCTGCCTAGTCTGTTGTTGCAGACCCTAACTGGTCTCTGGCAACCATCCCTCCTTCCTGCCCATTACACATGCTGAAGACCCTACTATTTTGCCTTCACCACTTCTGCTGACAGTCTATTCTAGGTGTTCACTATTCTTTCAGTAAAGTAGTACAGTACTTTCTCACATCTCTCCTAAACTTCCTCCTGTATCTTCATCACATACCCTCTGGTCCTGGTGGTCTTCCTCATTTGACAGAGACTCCCCTCCTGCATCCTGTTCACCTCGTTAAGTTCCTGTGGGTTTCTATCATGCCCCTCTCACTCTCCTGTTTTCTAGGGAGTAAATATTGAGATCCCTCTGTCTTTCCTCATAGAGTTTTTGGTACAACCCTGCCCCATTTTAGTTGCCCTCCTCTGCACTTCCTCCATCCTGCCTATGTCCCTTTTGAGTGCGGTCTCCAGAACTGGACACAATAATCCAGGTAGGGTCTCACCAGAGTGTGATATAGTGGCAATACCACCTCCCTTCCCCAGTTGGAGATGCCTCTCCGTTTGCATCCCAGCATCCCACTGGCCCTACCCATTGCATTGTCACACTGCCTTGCCACTTTGAGGTCATTAGATATTTTAACCCCAAGGTCTCTTTCCTGTTCTTTAGTAGTGGTGACCAGGAAGGAGAATGTGAATTCCTCTTGTATGAATAAGGAACTCCAGCATCTGGACATTTACACTGAGTCTTTGACAAAGTAGTAATACGATTCCATATTCCAATGTATCAATAAAAGTATAACACCATGACTTTACTTACCTGTACATCAAATAGATTGAAAGTACACTACACCCCACTGAATTGGGATCCAGTTAAGCGGGATGCACTACTAAATCAGGATACCCCATCAGAATTAAATTTCTTAGAGACCCATATTAATTACATCTCTTAATGGGTACTTTAATACCTGTAGTTAATTGGGATAGTGACACTAACAATCAGCACTACAAAACCTGCTCCTGTCAAGGCAGTAAAGGTTCTCAGGTGTAATGAATTGTTTTTTCCATTATGGCTACTGCCAGCAAAGGAATGAGATCAGCTTAGCTGATAAAATTAAAGTTTTAGAAAATTAAAGTTTTAGAGGCTTTTGATGTTTCTGGGTCCTCGCTGACATCTGTTGCCAAAACATTTGGGATCTCAAGGTCACAGATCAGCAGAATCAACCTCCACTGAGAGAAAATTAGAAATGATTGGCACTTAAGCAGCAACCCTGAAAGAAAAGAAAAGTATTGTGTGTCTGTCCTGGTCTGTGCCAATCTAACAGGCACAGAGAAAAAGAAACTCCTATTTATCGTAGAGTGAGCATCCTTGCTGCTTACATAAAGACCTAAACAGCCTGACAGTGATGTACTCAAACTCTGCAAATGTGTGGATGACAGGAAGCATGTTCCAGACCTGGCTGCTTCAATGGAATCAGCAGTTACAGAGAGCTCATAGGTGGTGTTGTTGCTGGTGGATAACTGCAGTGCTCATGCACATGAGCTCATAGCCAGGTCCGTAACATAAAACTAGTGTTCTTCCCAGTGTGATGCAGCCCATGGATTTGGATTGTCATCTGCAATCTGAAGGCCACTGCTGTTCACTTGTGGCTAGTAAGGGTATGCCATTGCTACGGCAACAATTTTACATGACTGACACTACAGTAACAACAGTGCCAGATCACTGTAGTGTCGGCACAGGACTCTGGCACTGCTTTCTGGGGCCTTGCACCCCTTCCCGAATCAACTCAACTCGGAGTTGATTAATTTAGTTATGGGGATATGGGGGAAGAGCCCACAGCAGGGGGTTCAGGAAGCAAAGCCCTGAAAAACAATCTGAAGTGACTGCCTTTATGCGATTGCAAATACGGTCAACATAAAAGTTGCTGTAACTTTCAGTCGACAATGAATTATCGACTGACTGTCATGGATCCGCTAGTAGATAGAGCGGGTGCAAGCTGCAAATTCTGTTGTTGCAGAACTTTCACAAAATTTCTTAAGTTTCATGACATTTTCTGAACTTCTGCCTTTGGCAAAATCAGAATCTTTCAAATGTGTTAGGCAAATGTTCACTCTGTTCAGTGAAATGTTCTGGCTGAATTACAGAATTATACATCCGAACTGCAGAATGACAGTTCTAAGGAATTCTATTCCACAGTTTAAGACATTAATTCGCGGTACATATAATTCTGCACTTCAGTGATCAGTTCTGCTAAATTTTTCTGCAGTTTAATACAAGAATCCATAATCTATACATTACTTCACAGTTCAGTGACTCACTGAACTGCGGTATGAATGTATGGTGCAGATGTGTTGAACTGCAAAAAAATCCCACAGACACCACAGAAAGTGATCAATTCTGTGGAATTTCTTTCTATAGCTTAATACATTACTCTGTAAATTCATACATTCATTCCACTGCTCTAAGTTGGAATTTCCACAAAGTTGCCAAAGTGCATTCTGAAATTTTTGCAAAAGTGAAATTCAACTTTGCCAAAATTTCACCAGCAGAAATTTAATGTCACACAGTCCTACTAGTAAGATCATCACCACCATCAATCAGGGTGACAACACTCATGGTGCTGAAATCACTCTGAATGTCACCCAGATCGATGTGATTACATGTCGCATCATGCAAGAAGCCTTGTGAAGCTGGCAACGATCGGGAACTTCCTTCAAACAGCAGGGTCTGGTGGTGACCCCAGAACTGAAAATGAAGCCCTGGTGAACAGTCCTCAAATAGGGGAAAAACAGCTCTAAATGAGCATCGCATAGAGAGACACCAGCTCAACGGGACTGTATAAAATCCAGGAGCTATCCGATTAAGAGGTATCTACTGTATGTGAATCAACTCAGAAATATAATTCATCAAGGGATGTTAATTGTAGCAGGGAAGAGCATCAGCACTGAGGATTATGAACTAGATATTCTTAACTCTGTACAAATGAAGCAATAACCATTTGATAATACTGTTTATGTACCAGAACGTTTTCAGTGAAGAAAGATGATTATTTTCAAAAATACTGGAGCTTGTTGTAGCTGTTACTGTCAATTCGTGGGTATTAAAACAATTGTCTAGAATCCAGAAACTGGGTATTAGTGGAGATTCCATAACATAACTTCAATTAATTATTTGTGCTTCTGTCCAGGCATTAGAAAGCACTGGGCATGACATCATATATCCAAGAGATGCATTGGAGAAGGTGCAGAGAAGGGCAACAAAGATGATATGTGGAATGGAGGAGAGACTACGACAGCAGCCTGGGAGACCTGAATATGTACACCCTGCAGGATAGAAGGGACAGGGGGACATGATGAGACATTCAAGTATCTGAGGGAATCAGTAAGGAGAGGGCAGATGGGGTCTTTAAGTTAAGGAAGGGAGGGTCACCAGGGGCATGGACTAAGAATAGAGGGGAAGATTTAGGAGGAAATGATGAGACACTGTTTCACAGGAGGTGGTAGCAAAATGGAATGCCCTACCAGAATGGGTGGTATCATGTGAATCTATGAACAGCTTCAAAGGGCATGGGACAGGAACAGGGAGAGTGAGGGTGGGGGAAGTGGGGTGGCAGTGGGATGACAAAGGGAGGGGTGGGGCAGCTGCAAACTAGGGGTGCTAGCTGCACACTCGAGCAGACTTAGATAAACTGAGTGGTCTGTTTCTGCTGGCACATTCGTATGTTCATATGTTTATATGCATAGGTGTATCACATCTCCAACAGAGGCCAACTTTGAGAGGCCCAATGACTGTAATTTAACTGGGCAGTAATAATTATAATGTAGTAATTTAACTGAGTGCACCTTCCTTGGGTATCTTTAGTTGCTCTGAAGGCATTAATGCAAGGTCCGCCCTCGCCTTCTGCCAGACAGGGATAAACCTATGTCTGCTTCCCATTTTGTTTTGCAGCTAATGTTGATAAGGTTTCATTTCCAGTAGTGTAATTATATAGCATGCTAACTCCCTTTTCGGATTAGAATCTTTTGCACTTCATTTATTTATGATCCCTGCCACCTGCCACCAACTTCTTCCAGGAGTCACCAAGGCATTCAGTTGGCTGTTGTCCCTGTACCTGTACTCCGGCTTTCCCCATGGAGCCTAGGCTATTCCCCCTCGAATGTCTGCACTTCGTCGAGAAGCCATGGCCACAGGTAAGGTGGGGAGATCTGGGATGGTGCCAGGTGCTCCCTCATCCTGGTGTGTGGGGAGATTTTTCTCTTGGTTGTTGTCTCCACCCCATGGACATCGGCATGCATAGGGACCAAGCTGAACTCGTGTCACAGGCGCTGCCTCATGGTAGAACTAGTACTGTGCCAACGGGCTAGCTAAGAATTAGAATTTTAATAAACCGCCCCATTCCTTGTTAGTTGATACAGTATAGTTTTCCAGTATTAATGCTTTATATACAGCATCCCTAATTTGCAGATAGCTACAAAATTAAAACCTATGAATTTCCATATTTTTAGTAACAATTTCAAAGTGCATAGGAAAGTTCGTTTCAGAATCTGTGATGTCCATAACATTAGTAATCCCCACCTTTTGCCATGGTTATGAGGTTATATTTTTGCTTTGAAATTAAGTATTGGATTCTTCCATAATCGGATTAGATGCATGGGGAAGGATTTCCATTTAAGAGGCCTTTTGATTATATTCATAATCTTAATGGTGCTATAAATATACATGGATGAGACAACGAGCCTGTAGAAGGTTTAAGAAAAGACAGACAGACAATTTATTGGGTAAGGCCGTGCTATGCTGTATTTCAGTCAAGAGGTGATCAAAGTGACTGTGGGTAATAAACCAAAATCTACTGTGGCTTGTTTGGCTAGGAAAGCCTGATTGTATCTAAGCCACCAAGGCATATTAAATCCTTCAGATTCCTGCACCATTCTGAGTTTAGCTATACAGTTTCGGGCTACTTACTATTCCATATAATGTACTAAACAATCTATCTAATCTGGTTAACCAAGTGCTTCCAACATACGAAAATTCAGAGGAACATCAGCTACACCAGGGTCTGGGCACACAGATTAAACAAGGTCGCATATATAGGAAGCAAATCAGACACTCACCACTCCCAAACTGGCTCGGAGGATTTCACTTGCTGATGAACCTCTTCTTGTCCTGCATAAGCTGGGAAATTCAAGTGACCACTTGAACTCTGCTTTCAAGATGTGAAAAAAAGAAAACACTTTAAAATCCAAAAGTGCTATTCACTGACAAAGCAGTGCAAAGCCACGAGGCCCATACCAGGCATCACCTAACATTTTGTGCAAGCTCAGTTGTACTTTTCAAGGCTCCTGCCTCTACCAAACAGACCAGGTGTTATGCATCAATAATTGACAACATTTAAAGACACAGTTTACTGGTGGTTAGGGACTACCAGGCTAATAAGATAAGGTATAAAAAAGTACATAAAAGTGCAAAACATATTACGTTACTGACACATATTAAAGAATGATTTAAAACCAAAGGAACTGTAGCATTTCAGGGTCCAGGAATAATTAAACTCTCATTCCATATCTTCTCCTGGAATAAAAGCGAGGTGTTTTAACCCTTGCTCTGCTGCAGATGGATATATCTGTCCAAATTTCCTGTACGTTCAAATTCTGTCAGCAGCCTAAGGGTCATTTACATTGTCAATCAATTAATTACTGCCACAAATGCTGACAAAAGGCTAGGAAAGGAATATGAGACATGGCCCTACAGTGTAAGTGAGGCAGGTTATTGCCACTGCCCTTCCTGGGCAACCTTGCCTCCAGTGCTTTGTGCTGAGGTTCTTTGACTTTAGATTACTTTCCTGTTTTGGGCTCACCATGACCCAAACCTGTAGGATCAAAATAGGACTGCTTTATCCTTCCCTGGGCTGCTACAGGGGAGGCACGCTGATAACTTCTGATAAAAACAACAACATGTATCTGTGTCTTCTGTTTTCAGCCTTTGCAGAGTATGCGAGGCCATTTGGCACCATACACTCTTGCTTAAACCAGAACCAGTCTAAATTCTCAGGGTGATTTGCATATAATCCCACCATGCTTAACATTATGGGGATATGTGTAGTGTTGCATTTCTTTTTTTCATTAAATATACTTTATTAATTTTCAGAACAAACCAACAAAGTCACCAACAACAGGACACACTTTGTACAATACAAACCAAAAATAGATCACATTGTAATAGAAACAGCAATTAATAATGCAACAACAGGAAACAAAGAGCACAGGCCTATACCCCTCCCACCACATTACCCCCCAGAGCTCAGCAGATATAAGAAGAAACTTTAAGTGAGAGGACAGGAATAAACCCTTAGAATGGACAGTAAAACAGAGTGGGCATGCCAACTTCTCATAATTATAGGTACTATGACACCAGTTGTGACCTTGGGGAAGATAAAGACAGCAACGTGTACAGCGACTCCCATCTGGCTCAAAACTGGTCAGAGCACTTCATGAGGGAGGCTATATGTTTCTCCACCATTAAAGCTGACAGGATCCCTGTTGCCATTCCCTGTATGAAGGCATAGAAGTGTTCTTCTAGTGACATAATATAATTAACCGCCGTTAATGATATTAGTGCCATATAAGCCTAGCAAACACAAGGAGATCTAAAAGGGTATAGTCCGGCCAAACAAACCTCCAGAGTAAAAAGCTCTTCCAGTCCTAAGAGGGGATATAGAGGTCTTTATAGCATTCCAAAAGGGATACCCTTCCATAGTCCCAAAGCATATGTTTTAATGTACCTCCACAAGGCCACAATGGGTGCATAAGGGAGAAGGTAATTTATTCATCTTGAACAACTTGTATGTGGTATAATACAGGTTGTGTAAAATCAAATTGAATGAAACAAAACCTATCTTGTTTAATGTGTTTAGAAAGTACATGCCACACTGAGTATCGCATCCTAAGATTGTCCTGAAGGTTGAGTGCCTGTTTCCAGTAATAGCAGATCCCTACAGGCCCTTTGGAATCCAAAGACTGAAAAAGTTTGTAGAGCTTGGACACAGGATGTGACTACATTGCCACGTCTATAATTATTCAAGGACAGTCAGACCCCACAAGGCCCAAGGTCTGGGTCCCCAAAAAGTGGATATTGTGTGTGTTAATTGGAGATATTTACAACTGGTGGAATTGGAAAGGTCATAATGTTCTTTGATAGCATTAAATAGGAGAATCTGTCTCCATCTAGTATAGATTCAAGAGTTAACTCATTAAATGGAAGATAACAAAGAGC
Organism: Neoceratodus forsteri; assembly: GCA_016271365.2. NCBI lineage: Eukaryota > Metazoa > Chordata > Ceratodontiformes > Ceratodontidae > Neoceratodus > Neoceratodus forsteri. The sequence continues at coordinate 41,146,324 of CM028134.1, forward strand.
TGAGATGGACTGGCCTGCAATCCGGATATTGGTATCCCTGAGAAGGGCGGCCACTATTGAGTGCTTACCAAAGGACGACTCAATAGTGGCACCTGTCTCAGGGTTGGTGGATGGGGGTGGGTGAATAAGGGTGTAGCGACATCCTGTCGCTATATGTACATGCCACGGGGGGGCAAGCATGCTGTGCATGGGCGGAAGGAAGGAGGATATGTGAGGTGTAATGCGACAGTGGGTTGCTTAGCTGGCTGTGTGGTGTGGTTGGTTCATGGCAGGCTATGGTTGGGAGGGTGCGGGTTCGGTGCTGGGCGTGTTGGGATTTTTGTGCGGTCTGAGAAATTTCCTTTTTCACCCCGACATACCCCCACCTGGAGATGAGAATCCTTTAGTGGGGGAAGTGGCGAGGCACAACCTCCCGCATAAACAAGAAAATGTAAGTCCCCAGTGCTCTTTTGTTGTGCACCTGGGTGCACATCAGCGAAATGGATTTTGCTGATATACATTCATCCTAACGGTGATCGCCTTTCCATGATCGCTGTTATCACATAGATCCTGGATATTAGAGTTGCCTACAAGAGGCTGTGCTAAAGCTGTGGTCCTTGACAAGCCCAAATACATACTCAGCTGACAATGGGCCTTTAGAGACCAATGCAATGGTGTAGAATGGAGATAGCATGATAGTTAAGCTGGATTGATATAAAGTAAGTTATCAAGCCATATACTGACAGACTTGCAGAGACAACGTTCTAGGTCCAGCCAAAGGAGTGCAGGTACCATCCCATTGAGCCCTTTCTTGGGAACTCCACAACAACAGTTTACTACTGTGAAGGGCATCATAATATAGAAAGAAATTTGGGAGCTGTAAACCATTACATTGTTTAGAAACTGATAATTTAAAATATGCCTGCCTAATAGCCCTTCCCCAGGAATTTGTTTATCATGGCCTATAATCAGATAAACAATATTTTCAGAAAGTAAATTTTCAACATGCCCAAAGGATATAGAATGCATGGTAACACATTCATCTAACAGTACTAATGTGACCCCAAAGGGATAGGGTAGGGTGGACCATCTCTGCAAATCCTCATATATAATATACAAGAAAGAAGACAGATTGTCTTTCACCAAACATGACGGGAGGCAAGAGAGTGTATTCCTAGATATGTAAGGGACCTCGGTTGCCAAGATAGTTCCAAACCTAGGATATCTTGTTTGAGAACTAAATTATTAAGAGAGTAGGACTTTGGTCTTGCCGAGATTCAGCTGTAGCTAGAAATAGCAGAAAACCATTGGATCTCTCTCAGTACTGCTTGAATGGAAGTTATAGGGTCTTCAATGTGTAACAGCAAGTCATCTGCATAGGCCGATAATGTATATCTACACTCCCTCACCTTTATACCTCTGATATCAGGGCTGTTTTGGAGATAATAAATTAAGGGTTCTAGCTGTAAATTAAAAAGAAAAGGGAAAGGGACAACCCTGTTGTGTTCCATGTTGTAAAAGGGCAGATAATACCCCATTACAGTGAATCCAAGCTAAAATTCCTGAGAAATCTGAGCTTTTTAATACAGTAAAAGATAAGTCCATGCCACTCGATCAAATGTTTTTGGTGTCCAGGAAACCAAAACTGAAAGGTAACAAGCTCTCCCTGGGCCTTGAAATAAGATAATGCAGTTTCCTTAAGTGGTCACCTTGGTGACCATTCATGAAACCAACCTGTGAGTGACTTACCAAAGTGTCCCAGATCTGGGCCATTCTGTTGGCTAAAATTTTGGATAAAATTTTTGAATCGTATTAAGTAATGATATCGGAGCAGTAACTGTCGGTGGCGTCTCCTCCTTGCCCAGCTTCATAATTAAGGTGTTCCAGGCCTCTGTAAACAATGTACTGGATAAAACAGAGGAACACTAGTAATTATACAGTTGGGTGAAGAGGAGGAAAGATCATCCTAACAACCGAATAAAAATTATTAACATAGCCATCTGTCCCAGGAGCCTTATCAGAAGGCAGTTGTTGGTTAGCGGCTAAAACCTCTGAAACTAAGATCAGGTCTTAAAAATCTCTTGTTGTGGTAAAGTAAATGCAGAGAATGGTCTACACAGTCAGAAATCTGAGCCAAAATCTGAGGAGCGGGAGGGTCGCAAGCATACAATGTTGAATAATAGGAACAAAAACATCAGCTCTCCTCCGGGATGGTAACTAATTCTACATTGGGCTCAGACCATATTCCAGGGATAAAAGTGGCAGACTCCATAGAGTGCAGCCTCAGAGCTAAGAGTTTGCAGGCTTGACTCAATATACCTTACCTTCGTCCTTAACAATGCTAATTCTGCCTTTTGTACCATTAAATGGCATACTGGGCCCACAATACATTTAATTTGGAACATTCGTCTGTTGGTTTATGTGAATATAGAGTCTAGTTCAGCCTGCCCTTTGTTTAGAAACTGATCTTGATGTACCTACCGAGCTTTAAAATGTATAGAATCCAGATATATGCATTCCCCTCCATAAGGAACACTTTAATGCTCCCCATAACACATCAACCACTGGGACTGAAACCTCATTCTCCAAGAAAATTCTTTAGATGATTATGTATACATTAGAGGGTGATGGGATCTTGTAGCAGCTGAGAATTATGATGCAATGTGAGTCATGCTCCTCCATCCACAGACAGCATGAATCATACTCATGGGGCATGATCTGATACAACCGTGGAGAGAATCTCCAAGGAGATTAAACCTGCAAGGCATTCTTGATTTATGAAAAAATAATCCAATTTGGAAAATGCCCTGTGTGGTGAGAGCAAAGGTATATTGCCTGTCAGTGGGATGGAGTATGTGCCAGGGATCCACAAGGCCCAGAGTATCCATAAAGTCTCTAAGACCATGTTGCCCAGGGAGACCCCATTTATTCACACCAGAGTTATTGATATCTTCTTGATATACAATAGTCCAATCCCTCAATCAATAAGAAAGCATGGACCAAAGGGTCAGAACAGAGATCAGGTGAGTAAAAAGCCATGAGAATCCACATTGGGACCCTATACTGAGTCCATACGACTTCAGCCATTTCAGGTTTACCATAAAGAAAACCAAGCCCTTCCAGATCCCAGAATTCCTTTTTCAAGGAGAAGGGAATACTCTGGGCAATCAGTATATACACACCACCCCTCTTAGTACTGCCCCGGCACTAACATTTGTCCACCATTCCCGTAAACCTCTCAACCTTTTGTCACTGAAATGAGGACATGGACATTTTGTACATTGAAAATGAGGGACAATGAGGACACAGACCCTCAGAATGAGGACACATCCTCTGACATGGAGATACGTGCTCGGAACACTGTGAAAACCATAGTGTTTACTTTACAAAGTTCATTTTGGATTTAGTATTTTAGAATATTAAGGGTTTCTGCTTTGAAATGTTAACTTACAGCACATTCTCTGTGTGGGCAGGACCTTTTCCATGAGGATGGATGAGGGACAGAGCAATTTTATGCTGCAAAATGAGGGATGTCCTTCGTAATGAGGGCACTTGAGAGGTATGATTCCGTCAGAATAAGTGTACATCTTCCCTCCTTAGTTATGTTTCTTGCAAGTACACAATCCGGCGTTGAGTTGTTTAAGGTGACGAAGCAACATGTGCCTCTTTCTTTTCCTGTCCTTTCACATTCCAAGTTATGAAAGTACAGCTACCCATTATAATATAATACAATGAAAGGTAACCATTAGGAGAAACACTCCACATAATCTAAGTATCAACAAACCCAAAACAGCCTTCTGAGCTCCAAGCCCCACATCCCTCCTCCCTGATATAACCAGGCATCCAAAAACCCGTGTGAGTGAAGTAAAACTCTAGCAACATGAACATCTCTAAAATATTGGAAAGACGAAAAACAAATACCACACCCAAAAAAATTTAATATACCCCATAAACAACAAGAAAAGACAGCCCAAGGCAAACCTCAGTCCTAGTGACCGTAACCCAAATACTCCTCTGGTCCATGATGATGTCTCCTACTCACCGTCCTTCCCCCTCCCCCAGCCCCCGCCTAATCATAGTAAGCTATGTATCCTCCATAGGAAAACATATATAAAGGCTTTTATGCCCTTAAATGACCTACAGCAAAGGCATTAAACAACAAACTCAGCTAGCAAAACAAGAAAGGTACAGCCAGCATGTAGAGGATAATTGAAAGGCTCCTAATTAAATTCATAACTACATTGATGTAACAGACAGAAGAATCCACATAACACCATATATATGTCACTGAGAAACTGTAGGAGTCTACTAGACAATAGATATGTAGTCATTCATAGTAGACACAAAACCATGTCCCATGCCTAGTAATCCAACCAAATAGAAGAGAGGGCACCAGAAGTAAAAGCGATCAGTGACAGATTCTAGCCGTCCATCACATAATATGCCTCCACAGCTGAGACAAAAAAAATTCAGGCTCTATAAGAAAACCGTTAAGCACACACATAAACATTCGACAAGGTAACTAGATTGTCCCCAGAAAACATAATAAAAAGTCAATCTGGGTATCCTGTATATACAGTACCATGCTATGACGATATCTGGTAGCGTGCATAGGCAGAGAAACCAACTGAGTTTCATCTGAAATAACGGTCCCTTAGTCTGTGTGCAGTGCCTCACTGAAACAGGCCCGTACCTGTGAGTTGTGATTCAAATAGAAAAAAGTAGCTTCACAGCAGGAGAAATAAATATTAGTCCCCAGATTATTACCTGTAGTAGAATTTGAATAGAGAGAGCCCTGCCCCACACTTACTGCAGCCCAACAACAAGGTACAGCTGTACCCATCAACTGAGTCAGGTGTTAGACTTGAATAGGTCAGAGAACAGCTTAGACAGCTCAGTTTTAGCCTGCTTATATGAATCAAACTGCTTAAAGATCCCTGATGAGACACTTGAAGTTTGGCAGTGTACAACATATGAAAGATATGAGCAACTATTAACTTAGAGCCACTGGGCTGTATGTTGATCATTTCTGCCTAACGGCTAAAGGTAGATCCTGGACAGCACAGAGTTTGTTCCATTCCCAAGTTACTTCTTTAACTCTTTAACTTTAAGCAATAAAGGATGCGGCCTTAATAGTTAAATAATTTGAAGATCAAAGGATGAGGAGAACCAGCCTAAGGTGTGGGTCGAAGAGCCTGATGGGCTCACTCTATAATGTAAGATGGTCCATTGGGTGCTGAGCCTACCAACTTTTCGCAAAGCTGTTGAACAAAGATCAAGGTGTTAGAGCCTCAGCACCTCATGCAAGCCAAGGCCACCACAATATTTCATCGATTATGACCTCCCAGGTCCTCCAATTTTTCTTCCAACTGAGAGAGTTTTCCTTTGCAGGGCCACTATCTGGATCGAGATGAGTGTGATCGATGGAACAAATACGAGTTTCTTTGTCAAAGATACAGCTGGCCAAAGCTTCATTTGCTGTCCAGTTCCTTTTAGTTAATCTATGATCAGTTGTAGTGCCTCTTTCAAAGGATATATTTGCTGTAAAGCGATCTTCAGTTAATGCAGTGGAAGCAGAAGCTGGCGCTGTGCAGTCATGGCCTGCACCTTGGTCCTCTTTGAACCCTTGTCCCTCTCCAGAGTCAAAGGTGGAGTGTGGCACACAGGTGCTGACTTCATCTCTGCATCCATTGAGCCAAGATGACATGTACCTCGCGATCCAGGAGCACAGTAAGGCTGATAAATTCAATATAACGGGATACACATGAGGATTACTTAGAAATTAAAGAAAAATTGGGTGACAGTACAGAGCAGGCAGCAGCACTGATTCACCCAGAGTGGAGTAGCGTGACTCCTGAGTGTTGTATTTCTTTTTTTTTTCTCACTTCAACAGGCAAGGCCTCCTTCATATTGGCTGCCTCAGCCTCATCACCTGTCTTCTTGTAGGCTTACCTTCAAGCTTCATCCTCCACTTGTCTCACCGTTTCCTCAGGGGAGGCCAGTATTCTCACACCACCCAGACCAGGTCCCAGACTGGAGGAGAGCCACATCACCAGTGCAAGGCCTGCAGGAGTCAGTATTCATTCTGTGTTGCTGGGGCTTTCTGTTTTCTGGTCCCATCTCTCTGAACACAGGCAGCATGGGTGTACATGCGCACTCACGTGACCATGCTTAGCACAGCATCAGTCTGCATCCCCCTCCCCTATGCCACTCTGGCTACACTGCCACCTGTGGTCAGCCAAGTGTCAACAGAGCAACGGAGCTGGCAACCCTCCATCCCAGGAGGAGGAGGTGTCATCTGGGAACCTGGATACTCCTCCCCTTAGCCAGTCCCTGTTGCCCTGCCCTCATTCCCAAATGTGGGTCACAAGCATCAAGAGTAATAACGCTATCACTGTGCTAATGGGCCAGCCTAATGTTACATTTCTTTAACACTTACCTCTACTAGCAATGCCCTTTCTGGGTAACCCTTGCCTCAGTGCTTTTGTGCTAAGGTTCTTTGAGCGTTTACATGTCTTATATACTACAAAAGGCAAAAATGGGCAGTGAACTGGATCGACAAACATTGAATCTAAATGGTCTGAAGTCAGTTATTAAAAAGAAAAAGGTGAGGTACAGGTTAAAAAAGGAAGACAAAGATCTTCTTGATGCAGGAGACATATATGGGAAGAGGAAGAAGCAAAACTGAGGAAAGAGCTGGGAAGGCATTTCATACACCGACATTTACCACAAAGTAGTGGGTGTAATTTGACTGCATCTGGGACGGGGGCTTGCTTCTGGAGTTAACGGTGCAGAAGGAAGACAGGACACAGACTACATGGTGCAACACACCTGAGCATGGCTTTGTTCAAGGAGAGCTCATAATCAGGCAGTAAATCAAATTCAAAATAAAAGATCTATAAAATAAAAGTCCATCACACCTTTAGTTGCAGGTTAGAAGTCCAGTGACCAGTGAACATAGAAGCAGCAATCTCCCTTTGCTCAAGGTGTGACCTTCAGTTAGACCTTCACACCTGAATCTCCAATACTTCACCCCTCTTGGAAGCAGCAGGAGGGGACTGAGATCTTACCTCTACAAGGCTGAGGCAGCTACAGAGCTGATCTGATGTCTCCTGCAGTTTTCATAACCACCCTTTTGATCACTAGATCCACCCCTTCCTCCAGTTAAGCTTTGAAGCAGAGGTACAAATGGTAAAACATAAAATTAAAGCAAGTACACAAACTGCAAGTTAGGGCAAGGACCTCTTTAGGCCAATATCTTCACTTTACAACATTAGTGTAACAGGTATAACAGCTTAATAGCTATATGTAAATGTCCTTTAAGTCCCGCCCTGATCACTGCCCTGTGTGAGGGACAGCCCTCTGTAGGAAGTATTAGTAAAGTCAAAGTCAAGTCAAAGTTTGTTGCTTGGAAAGAAACTCCATTGAGCAAGCTCATTTACAAGGAGGTCCTGAGAGACAAGTAATGTGCAATGCACGTACAATAAGCGAAGGCCAAACATGTAACAGAACACACAGGGCAATATCGTTAACATACAGCTTTCTAGGAAATATATCGTGGAGTAGGATAATTTACAGCTTTACAAGATAAAATATATGCATGAAGCAGGGTAATTTACAAGGTTAAGACATTGTGGTACACAGTCAGGCATGAACAGTCAGGTTGAGGGCACGTTTAGCAGTAGGCAGTAATTAAAACTTCCAATGATAAAAATAGCAATGAGAAAACCTGAAAATTATGGATTATAGGAGATGAGAAGGAGAAATCAGCCATGAGTAATGGGAGGGGTGGAGAGAGGAACCTGTGTTGTCAAGAAGATTGAGGATGGCCCTGAATGGTGGAGAGGGAGGTGGAGTGGGTAGGTAGGCTAAGTAGGGTAGCTGTGGTAAGGGTGGATAGGGATGAATAGTGTGGAGAGCAAGTAGGGTAGTGGTCAGGTAGAGTAGAGACTGAGGTGGGGGCGTAGTTCTGGTAAGATGGGGATAGGGAGAGGGTGTAGGTGAGTCCAAGGTAAGTATATGGGAGGGACCTTAAGTGAGGTAACCCATGACGATGAGAAAGGGTGATGGCAAACTGACAGTGGTAGAGTATAACGGTCAGTGGCATTGACAGGAGTCAGGTAACTTGATAACAAGTAGTTTTTGAAATTGCTCAAGGGGAGTAGCTGATGTAGTTTGAAGATAGACTGGGCTTTGTTCCAGGCCACTGGCAGGAGCAGGACTTCTGGCAGAGCCCAACGTGGGTCTGCGGATGCTGGGGGCCTCCAGCATAATGTAAGTGGTACTACTGGTGTGTATAAGGAGGTAGTTAGCCAGAAGAGTTTGTTTACATATGGGGAGCTTTAGCAAGAGGGCTTTATATAGCTGGGTGAGGGAGTGAGAAGCCGTCTAGTAGCTAATGAAGTCCAGCCCAGTGAGGCATAAAGGTTGCAGTGGTGAGTGCGATGATGAGCATTTGAAATGAAACATATTGCTCTGTGGTATAGTGTATCCAACTGGTGAGGGAGGAGCCTGAACAATGACCATAAAGAATGTCTGTGTGGTCGAGGTAGCACAAAGATGGTCTGGAGCATCTGAAGTCTGGCATCAATGGTAAACAGAGATTTATTCTTAGAGAAAATCCAATTCTCTACTGTAATTTCTTAGCAAGGAGGTGATATGTGCAGAGAATGTTAGAGGCTGGTGTGAGATCGCAGCCTAAATATTTGAAAGTACTAACTACCATGAGGTTGTCTTCAAGAAGAGTCTTTACAGGGGCAGGATAATAGATCCCTTTGAATGGCAGTTTGAAGGTTGGAATGGAAAAACATGACCTTGGTTTTTTGGCATTTAAAAGAAGTTTAGACTGAGCAAGGCTGAGCTGGAGATAGTCAAATTCTGACTGGAACTCAAGTGGGCTTTGGCTGCCAAGATTTGAATGTATATATTACTGTGTCATCTGCCAAAAGATGCAGCTTGCTTTGTTTATGTTGTTACCAATGGTGTTGATGTATAGCATAAACAGGAGGGGACCAGGATCGAGCCTTCTGGTACGCCTGTCAAGAGAGGAAGGAGTGGGAGAGGAACTAACTGCTTTCACTTGTTGCATTCTATTTGCCAAATAGCTGTTGAACCATGCTAGTATGGGTCCAGAGATGCCATGCCATTGGAGCGTGTCTAGGAGTATAGCATGATCGACAGTACTGAATGCTTTGCTAAGGTCCAAAAAAACATTCCTATGACTTGTTTTATTTCCATGGCGATAAGCTAATCATTAGTAACCAAGGCTAGGGCTGATGTGGTGCTGTGGGCTGGTTGAAACCTGACTGGTATGGAGTAACCTGCAAATGAGGCCGACCCCAAAGCAGCCATACTGCATGCAGCGACCGATCATACTGGCAAGCAGAAGGTAAGATTAACCTAATTTCTCTTTCTGAACATTGTTAAAAAAAAAACACAAACAAAAAGTGCTTGAAACAGCTGTAATCTGGTAGGGTCCTTTAGCAGAAACTGTTTAATACTGTTCTTTGGCTTCAGTATAAACGTGGGGGAGGAGCACAAGTGTTTGTAATGATGGAAACCAAAAAGACTGCACAAAGGTGCGGTTGTGCTCCAAATAAATCTGGAATTATATACAACAGAAAAGTGGGCCACCAACCAGATAAGCATCACACATGCTCCAAAAGTCCATTAGCAAAAAGATTTATTCCAAAACACAGCTGCATGCTTGATGCATTTGGGACAATGGTCCTTTCTCAAAAGCTAGTGCAGTAGAAGCTTGTACAACACGCGCTCCATTCATTCAAGTGCTCAGCCGGCGCTCAGTTGAGCTGCTGGCCATGGAAGTGAGTGGAGGGCTGTGTCGGTGACCCGATTGGGGTACTGGGGGGGGGGCGCTAGCTCAAGCTGATGGGGAGTCCACTAGACACCAGGGAGTAGTGCTGTGCATTTTCTAATTCCTGGCACTTAACAATATTATCTTTAAAGACTTTTATAAAGGGTAGGGAAATGGCTTTATGGAAACATAGAAGTTGATGGCAGATAAGGACATGAGGCCCATCCAGTCTGCCCATTTCTTTTCTACCTTATGAATGTACTATTGGCCTTTGCTGTGTCAATGGCCTATCTATTCATACTTATCTGTATTGCTCCTATGCCTATCCCATGCTGTTTGAAGCCCTGCACTGTATTCACTTCCACCACTTCCTGAGGTAGGCCATTCCATGAATCCACCACCTTTCTGTGAAAAAGAACTTCCTCACATTACCCCTAATCGCCTGCATCTAATCTCATGCTGTGTCCTCTTGTCCTGCTATTGTTCTTATACTGAAACATGTTAGACTCTTTCACCTTGTTAATGCCCTTAAGGTATTTGAATGTTTCAGGTAAGGCAACAGAGTCTACTTTTAAGAAATTATGATAATATCACAATATCATGATACATGGTTTTACTTTTCAATTATGATCTGAAAAAAATCAGCATTACCAGGGAGTGTGGGTTTTATTTATTTATTTTAAGAAAAGGAAATGGAGGGCAGGGTAACTGGGAGGGGAGCTTGATTCAATTACTGCCAGTGATCGGCTGTGGAGGGGACCACTAGACACCAAGGAGAATAATTTGGGCCATGAGTGGCCATGGGGTGGGGGACCACTAGACACCAGGGAGTGTGGGTTTAATTTTTTATTTTAGAAAGGACATGGGGGCCAGGATAACTGGGGGCTTTATTCAATTATGGCCAGTAATTGGCTGGGGGTAACCTGCAGGGACTCGGGACAGGAAAATTGAATGTAAAAAATTTTGCCCGAATGTGCACTAAATTTCAGCCAGTTTGTGGGAAAAATTTTGCTCACTCCAGGTCTGGAGTTTAGCATTTGAGCCTCATGAAATATTTTGCATAATGAGTGAATTACGCAAAATATTTCACAGTGAAATTTTTCAATTTCGCACAACTGTAGCCACCAGTATAGCCCAGACATGAAGCAGCTAGCTGTTATTGCTTTTATTTAGCAGTTTTACTGTAATTTTATACAAATCATGCATTAATTGTTTCTTTGGTCCTCTGTGTTAAGTATGACCAACTCTGACCACTTTATTCACTTTTTGAATTTTTCAAATATTTGTCAATAAATCAGAACTAATCAGAATAAATCAGAACTTCGCTGTGTTCGGTTCTTATTTAATAAGGGTCAGAACTTCAGAGTTCTCCCAGCCCTACCACCTGGTTGTATGCATCTACCACAAGCTCATCTGCTTTAGGGTTTCTTTTTCTTTGGGGGCATGTTTTGAACCACCAATATGTAGAATAAAGAAAATGTCTGCAATGGAAAGAGACAGAACAGTGAACGCTCTAGAAGGAAGAGGTGACTGTGAGTGGCCATTCCACATCCAGAAAATGAAAAGATAGGACAGAACCAGAATAGTTAAAAAGTGCCCTTGCAACAGTCATATAAAATGGTTTGCTCATGACACGTCCCTCTTTGTTTGCATGTTCACAGACCTTGCAAAGAAACTAAACCTCCCAGGGCTAGATAGGTACCTCGCTGTCACATACCCCGCACCTTAAGAGGAACCAGCGAGTCTTACAAAAGCTGGTTACTGGAATTCCATGACAACAACAAGAACCCCACCAGAAGGAGAGTATAAGGAGCATTGTGACAACAGGGCTGCTGTAAACATCATTACAATTTTCTAACTGGGATAGGATCTCTGCCGCTATCACAGGGCTTAAGTAAACAAAACAATTCTGAACCCCAGGGCATGTTTGCAATTGCAGAAATTTTGTTGGGGTGGGACACGTAACACACTGGCCTCTATTTATGCTCCAACTGCCTGGACTTATTCCATAAACTGTCTGTCACTCTAGCTGATTGTCCCTCCCACTGCTAGTGGGAGGAGATTTCAACATACCATGGGACCTGGTGATGGACAGATCAGATGTACAAACTATGCTGCCTAAAAGCACCAAGGCACTGTGCATACTAGCTAATGAGAGTCCTTGTAGATATGTGGAAAGACCTTAACCCCACAGGTAAAGAGTTCCCTTTTTCTCCAGCGCTCACAAGCTTTACACCCAAATAGGCCTGATACTAATCTCCCCAACCAAATTCAGAGAATGGGAAGGGTAGAGTGTGCGCCCATCCTGCTTTCAGACTACTGCAGTTATAGCTGGAAAGGGAGGAGCATGTCCAAAATCCAGACAGTGGAGATTAGATTCTAAGCTCCTAGTTTTTATTTTATTTGTTTATTTATAGCACAATTACCAGGAAGGCAAGTAGAGTCCTAAGGCTGTTTTCCAATTGCAGACCAGAGATTTACCAAAAGATGGCTCCAGCACTGCAGGAGATACTTCAGAGAGCACCAGGTGGGAAGCTTTAAAAGTAGTGCAGCCATATCTAATACCTCCCACAAGCACAAAGTGGAATCCCAGAGAGAAAGAGATACTGGAGGAAATAGCCTAGAAAAGCTCAAATCCTCCTCCCTGCATTATGCCTCTGTTACACAAGGTCTCTGCACCCTAATTGGTACCCCACAGGTACATCGCAGACAGCTAGCATTTAGGTATATGTTATACTAACATATAGGGCATAAGACATCTGCCGTATAAGAGTAGATGTCAGGATATGTATCGCATTATTGTTATACACTTTACCTTCTAATATATACATGTATTTCTTGCTTACAAGATGTTAGGACATCTGTGTCCTTGTAATGATTATGATATATGAGTCAGCATTGCCATCTTCTGATGATTTGTATTACTACACGGCTATGTACAAACTGTAGCTCTTTGTTTCTACAAAGTGATGACTACTACAAAATTGCATAATGTTATCTTGGACTGAGGAGCCACCTCTAATTTAGCCAATAGGGCTCATCTCTGTAACTAGAAATGTTTCTCTCTTACAGTAACCATGGTAATTATCGTAGGTATATAATATAAGACATTATGTCTTCTACCTCGGAGACCCCAAGAACACGGAGATTCCTCGAGGTATAGGGAATGCTTAGCATTGACTCCCAGTTCCTATTGGTAAGAACTGCTTAGGGCAACTGTGATTTCCTTTTGGTAGTAATAAACAAGCTTTATTACTCTTAGGCAACGTGTCTCTGATTCCTTGCATGCCCATTATTGCCAAGAACCTGAGAGTGAGGTTTAGACCTCCTGACACCTCCATCCAGCCATAGAAGACCCTGATGGGATGTTTCCAATCCCCCAGCTGTATACAGGTAGTACCTCAGGGAAGGCCAACATGGAGTCACCTGCTTTAGGCCCCATTCTCTGGCTTTCTTAACCTATCTTTCACCTGGCCAGCCTGGTGGCACTGAGGTTGAGGCGCTGGATGCCACACCTCGCCCACGCCAGCAAACAAGGTTCAGGAATGAGCCCGGACTGCCAGGGGTCAGCAGGGAGGAAGGGATTGAGTGTCTGGAGGACTGCTCTCCTTCTTGGGGAGGATTTGGGGCAAGCGCCACCGTGTGGCTCCTGGTGGTATCCAGAGGCAGTGCGGAACAGGCGGTGCTCAGTGAATGCTTGATGGCGGGTGTCGGGGCATCAGCACATCAAGCACCATGGATGCCATTGCACGTCTGTGCTCTGGGGGTGAAACATTCAAGAAAAACCTGGGAGGGCTGAGGAGGTGACCAGGGCTCCAGAGATCTGGCCGCACATTCTCAACACCAGACCGCTGCTCTGATGGTCCCTGCCAAGGTAGGTGGGTGGGCCCAGAGGGTGATCCGGGGGACTGGAATGTACTGGTGGGAGGTCCATTGGTGGTGGGTTCTCGGCGGGAGTAGCAGGCCACAGACCGAGTGAGCACCTCTGAGAGATGCCTCAGAACTACGGTGCAAAACAGAGTATACAAAAAAATATCCTTCACCACTCTGCCGCATCCCTTGCCAGGGCATTTAAGTCCCCATATGGACAGTGACATCCAGTGCCTCCTCAAGGTCCAATGCCTTAGTGACCCAAAGGGTCCACTCCTATCCCTCTGTGCCAAGACACCAGGTAGGCACCTCCCTCTTCCTCCCTTCCTATTCCCAAAACTACCACCCCAACAACTGAATCCCCCACTAATTTCCCTTTCTCTCCCCTATTTACCCTTACTCTAGAGAGGTGTTCTATCAATATCCTCTTTAACAGGTGATTACTGTTTAACACAGGTGGTAACAAGTGTACAGGTAGTCTACCTTACCTTACGGACTGGGCAGAATTCTCTGTATGCCTGCTGTTGCCTGCAGGTGCCTGCTGAAGCCAAAGATGTCAGTCTCTTTACCTGTTTTCTCCAGTTCTGTTACGCTCATGTTCTGGGACAGAAATTTGAATGGGACCTGTTGGAGGCGTACCTTTCATTATCCCTCTGACTCCTCCTCCAGGCAGAACTTCCTGTTTGAGCAACCATGCCCTGATTGGTGATCAGGCTGCATGTCACCCTTCCATGCTCAGTCTCTGACCCCCAACATTTGAGAGAAAGTGAGTGAGACACAAAGAGAGAGAGAGAGCGAGTCAGTGGCAGTCCTGCAAGGAAAACAACGCACTGCCAAGCAGGTCAGTTATACAAGTGAGAAGGCAGCAAATGCACACCCCAGTTATCAGTCCCAATGCCCAGAAAATAAAAGAAAAACACCCATTTGCATTAAAGTTACTCCCCAAGGAGCAGCCTTTTTCATGAGCCCATTATCTCCACTTATTTAAAAATCCTTTCCTTTGAATGCCATTTCCTTTAGCACTCTCCATTTGTCTTTTTTTTTCACGTTGTCTTTTACACTTTCTGTTTTTCTCCTGATCCTGGGACCCCAGCACAAGGCGACACATGCACGTGGAGGGCAACCCCTTCCACCCCACCCCATGCAAATGCAGGGGCTCCCGTATGGCTTGGCACTACCACCCATCCTCCACTGGGAGACAGCCAAAAGCCAAGGAAAACCACGTCCATCCCCAGGAGAGAGAGCTGCCCCACGGTGGTTCAGTCCAATTCCATGCTCCTCCCACGTGATCCATGCTTTTCCCAAACCGGGTCACTGGCATGGCGCAAGCTATGGCGTCCAGCACCTCAACCCTCAGTGCCACCGGCCAGCTCCATTTGCCTTTTTAACTTTACCCTGAAATACCTTGTGTTTTATTCACTGCCCTTGTGATGCAATGTCCTCTCTCATCCTATTTCCCTCATTGATATTCCTGCCTTTTAGCTCCACCACCCACTTTATTTCTTGCCTCACCCAATGGCTGTTCAGAATGGCGCTTACCCAGTTGTTACATGCTGAGCAAAGGTGTCATCTCCTTGCTCCTTCTGGTTGCTCCTGCCGTCTGCTGTGGGCTGCCTGTACTGGCACTGATTAGCCCTGGAATGTGCTTCAGGCGGCCTCTTGGTATGTAGTGGGCCCTCTCAGTTTCAAAAGTTTTGCCCAAGTCATCCAGCTTCAGATTGTCTATCAGCCATCTTTGAATGAATCCAGCAGGATCCTGGCCCACCAGCTCCTCCAGTAGCCCCACAGTATGAATATCGGAGCTGCAGGCTTTGTTTTCACGGTCATCAACGCTATCTCTTAAGAGACTGTATCTTTCATGGGGCCTTTAATCTTCCCCACTCCTCCAGTAGATCCTCTGCTCACCCCACTATCATTTTGACATCTGAAGTCTAGTGCCACGTGAGGTATAGTCATATTCAAATTTTCAATGACAACCTGCATATGGGCTATCTGGGCATTTATATTTGTGAATCCACTCATTTCAGCTCTCATGTTTGTCATGAGAGCCACTAGACTGGAGTTAGTCTGTGCCGGAGGATATTGGAAGCTGCTGGATCAGCTGCCATGCTACTAGCTCATTCCCTCGTTTCAGGCAGGTGTCCACTTTTGCTGTTGTATGCCCTCCAAAAGTAAGTTGCAATTACTTTTTGGCTTTGCTGGAGACATGTTAGTCCTGTTGCTAATATTGCTTATCTGCCACTCTGGGTCCACGGATGTCACAGATTGCCAGGGATTGTGAGTGTCAAGGGACAGCCAAGCTAACAGGTGTCCGCAGTGCTCTCTGGCCAGGATACATCCTCATCTTTTTTTCTTGAGAAAAAAATAAATTAAAGATTACAATAAACTCAGATTTTGGTGTAACCAGACCATTTTACCCCAGATAAAATTGGAAAATGCTTGGAATCTTTTATTGTTATAAAAAGTAGGTTCAATTTTTTTGCCGAGTTTCACTGCACTGCTGCTTTAGAAACTATTAGTTTCAGCAGTATGCAAGCTCTTTCATATCTGCCTTCTAAATATAATCACTCTGTAGTAGGGAAAAAGGGAGTACAAACTGAATCTCTCTTCCCATATAATAGTGATAGAATGGTCAAGAGCAACTCCAGAAGCATCACACAGACTCAGGAGGTTCTGGCTAGTTAAAGATTAATGTTATCCCAGTTTTAACCCAGCTTTAATAATATCGAGCTCAACTAGATACAGGTACTAACAGGTGCCATGGGTAGCTTTGTTAACTCATGAGTGCAAAAGTGCCGAGCTACAAAGGGCAGATAAGGTACCACGCGCCCAAGTGGATGGGCTGATTGAAAATTGCTCGTGAGACACGATAAATCTGTACTCTGTATATATGAATAAATATCAGCTGTATTAAGCCTGATTGAGTTTGCTGGATGTATTTGGCAAAATGATTTTATATCAAGCTGAGTTTAACAGAAATGCTAAGGCAGCATGTTGTGGATCATGATAAGAAAGGCAAGACTTTTAATAATTACATGGTGTGATTAGAATCAGAGGTCTCAGGCATTAAACAAACTGCCACAGGCAGCACGGTATGGCAGCAGGAGCTCATGACTTAATCAAAAGAACACAGATCTTAAACTCTGCATTGACTATCTGGAGAATCAAGGCAGGGAATAAAGTGTGCACCAGACAGGATTGCCTGAAGGAGTGGAGGATATAGATCCCATTTTCAGATGGTTAGTGTGGCACTTAACATGTTAGTGCCACACTAACTAGAACAGAGCAGCCTAATGGGCTGGGTCCTATTCAGCAACTCCAGTGCATGGTGCTATACCAATAGCATGTACACACATTGTATACCACTGTATCAATGATGAGAAACTCCCCTGCCTGCTTATGGGGCACAGCATTATATTCAACAGTTCTGAAAGCACTAAACAGCCAACGTTGCAGTGTTGTTTAATGCTTATATTATCATTAATGGCCCACAGTGGTGCCACTTTCACCCCACCCTGATCATCAGCCCAAACCCAAGTAACCCTATATATTATAGATCTCTGGCATCTATTGTTTCTATACCCCAACTACAGTCTAATCCCTATAACCTCATCCTGTACAGATTGCTAGTGTTTGGGTCCCCCCAACCCGATCACTGGTCTGAACCCAAATAACCCTATATTACATAACTCCTTGGTGTGTAGTGGCCTCACCTTTCTAACTGCCAGCCAAACACCTCCTCCCCATCCCTCCTACTCAAGGCCCTGCTCCCTCCCACGGTGACCCCACTTCCCCAACTGGCAGCCCCCTCTCAGTGACAGCGGATGGCACAGCTCCTCAACTCATCACCTTGTTTGGCCATCTTCTAAATGACAGAGAGTTTGTGCCAACTGCAGAAGCATCTGAGGCCACTTTCATGACAGAGCTCTGTTGTCAGTGGAGGTTAATGGAGGCAGTAGGTATGACATCACATTTCTGTGTAACGGAGAATTTAGTGTACGGTGTTTGGTTTGAAATGAACCAGAACCAGATAATAAATAAAAATACCAAACTGCTGTTCCGATAAGACTTGGAGGGGAGGATTACCATTTTGAATCATAAACCCATCTGTTAATGTTGCAACATTTGATCCCATGCTTTTCTACCTACTGGGAATGCATAGCCCCATAATAACCCACCACTCTTCTTAATTTTTTGAAACCAAGATTGACGTGTGTGGCAAGAATGGTTTTCCCTGGTTCCTGATTCAATGCCTACCAAACTTAATTATCTGGTAGCCTCAACTGAATTTGAACCCAGATGTCCAGTTAAAGAAGAACAATGAATAACCACTAATCTTCAGTTGGTCCTTGACTTTATGGGAGCTGCCATTAGGAAGGAAGGAAGTGGGCAAGGGTTGTCCCAGTTTTAAAGGGGCAGCCCTGACCTAATGATAAATTATAGCCAATACCATTACTCCCAGTGGTGGCAGAGTTGCCAGAGAATATTGTGGCAAAACAGTTACAGCAGTTCTTGAAAAGAGCAGTAAACCAAATCAATTTTGGTCTGGGTTCCACAGAAACCATACTACAGTTCCCCTGTGTTGAGGGTCTTGGATGAGGTCAACAAGGCCTCAGAGCCTGGAAAAGCTACTTGGACTATTTTGCTGATCTCTCAAGGCCTTCAACATGATGGACCTTAAGAAACTACTGGGAAGCTAAGGGAAGAGGGTGGTCTGGAAGAGAGGACCATAACCTGGTTTAATAGTTACTCTCTGATTTAAAGCAGAAGGCTATAGTGAATGGGAAACGATCATGAGAACTGCTTATAAAAGGGAGTTTCCAGAGGTCGGTATTAGGCCCATTACTATGTACACTGTATTTGAGGGGCTATGGGGAAAGCATCAGGGATGTAGACTACCATCTGTATGCAGATGATATGGTGGTTTGCACTCTGATGCTTCCGTTGTGGCAGTGCAAACATGGCTGAAGTCAGCCTTTGATGGCCTTTGGTTATTCTTCAGTCTGATCTCTCTTAAAATAAATGAGAGGATAACCAATGTAATGTTACTGGAAACATCTCAAAGACTAAATAAATTAGATGGCAGTGCACTGGTTACCTTCCCTAAAGATGGGAATAGGATTGAGCAAGTAGAAGGATATAAACAAGCAGAATAGGGCAATGTTTCAGGCCCAAATTGGAACAAGGGGTGTCTGGATTTAGAGGCAAGATTACAAGTAGTATAAACACAGATACTCCCTATTTTCACTTTGCTAACCTTGCTCATAAGTTTTCACAAGGACGAGACTCATAAATTAGATATACACAAGGCTGGCACACTTTGTCTTAAATAGTTCATAAACACCACAGCTGTGTTTTTAAATATATATATATAAAACTAGATTGGCTGTTATACACCGATAGACACAGATTGCATAAAATGTTATTTTCCTAAAGCACAACAGTCCCAGATTATTTAAGTGAGAGGCTGATACTTAGGAAAAGCATACATGTCTGAGAAGTGCATGTCTCGGTGTCCCAGGTATAGAATTCACTCCTGAGAATTTTAGACTACAGGGAAAAATCCCCACTCTGAGATAAATAAAGGTATAGGCCAACATTTTCAAAGGATCACGAGGCACAAAGGCGAGATCGCCGCCCATCCCCAAATGCGCTGAAGCACGATATTAAAAAGGCAGAGGCGGATCGCATCTCTGGATGCTATACAATGCAAAGAGAATGTAGCGGTTCATGTATAGGGGCATTCCCATGAATATACACTTTTACGGCATATGCCGACAAAATGGCGGCACAAGTGCTGCAGCATCTCAAAGATGCGCCACCCAAAATTAGGCATAAAGGAGAATGCCTACCTTGCAGCCACCCAGAGGCAGAAAGCTGAACAGCAGTCATGGATGGGGCGCAATCCTGATGGAAGCAGTCATGAGTGGTGTGAGGAGACAGGAAGAACAGTGTCAGCGAGAAACAGCCTGTAGGCAAGTATTCCCAACACAGACAGTGCCGTGCTCGTGTCACTTTTGAACAGCTCACAGACACAGAGATTGTGGGCTGGTACCATCTCAACAGGGCAATTATGAGACAGCTCATGAAGCTCTCCATGATGACCTGTAGGCACCAACACACAGGAGTCATGCCATGTTGGTTAAGACAAAGGTGACAGCAGTGCTGTGCCTGTTTGCCATAGGCACCTTCCAGATACCAGTGGGTGACACCACTGGTATCACCTATCCTACCACATCAGTTTCCTCCACAATTCCTCATCGCCCTGCTGCCCCATGCTATGGAGCTCATCCCATTCCCTAGCACATGGGCAGTGTGGGTAGAAACAATGCAGCAGTTTCAGGGTGGCACACATGCCAGGCATGCTTGGAGCCATTGACTGCACCCATCTGGCAATCAGGACACCACCTGGCCCCTGATGGTGACACTTACCTTGAACTGCAAGGATACCACTCCATCAACTGCCAGGTGGTGTGTGTAATGCCACAGGGCACATCAGCAATGTTTGGGCCACACACCCTTGGAGTGCACACAATGCCTACATCTGGCATCAGCTGGCCCTGTGCTGCCAGTTTGAGACCTGGGAAATATATAGAGGCCACCTAGTGGGTGAGTGGGGTTGAATTCCATGTTGTCTGAACATGTACACTGTGGCCCACAGCACTGCAGGTGGCAGTGAAGAGGAGGGACATGGCCCATGTGCTGGCAAACAGGCGCAAGGAACACCATAACTGTGGTGGCTGCTGATTGGACCCCACAGACAGGGAGACAGTGGGGTGGGGGTCCTCAGGGGTCTGGAAGGGTGGGAGACAAGCATTGTAGGGATGGGTGACAGGGCATGTAGCAACAATGCCCTGGGGCTGTACCAGTGCCCGGGCAGGCACAGCCCACAGATGAACAGGACAGGCAAGGGGACCCAACAGACCATGCATCACAGGACAGTGTGCCAGCAAGTCATGCATGTAGTGCCAGTGCAACCCACAGCTGGGATGGTGCCCACAGGTGTGCCAGGGTGTAAACAGGCAGGAGTATAAACATGGCAACAAGGTGGATAGACAGGAGGGAACACAAGGCAGGGTGGGCAGACAGGATGCCACTGTCACATTCAGGAGACTAATGCATTGCAGTTCACCCCCACAGGTGGCAGTGCCTACCCCCTCCCCTTGGCTGCTCGAGCCCCATACTTTGGACCTTATCCGAGGCCGAGGAGAGGTACAATGAGGCACACATCACCACACACAATATCATTGAGCATGTGTTCGGCATGCTAAAAATGAGGTTCAGAGACCTGGACAGGTTCAGTGGTGCCCTACAATACAGCCCAGACAAGGCCTGTGGCATATTTCTGGCCTGTTGCATGCTCCACAACATGGCCATTGATTGTGGAATAGTTGTCCAGGCAGAGGAGGGTGACAGTTCAGAGAATGAGGGACCGCCAGCAGGGGTGATCAGCAAAACCTGGACAGGAGAGACCCATGGGTGGCTGCTAGGGCATGGCACAGGGACACAATTGGTATAGGAGCACTGGAGACTGAGGTTGAGTACCAGAGGGGCCCTGACAGGGTGGGCAGTCACATATGCAGAGGGGGCCCCAAGAGCACTCCCTATGGACTGGCAGGTGTCAATTGCACAGACGCAATGATATGAACAGATGTGTGTACATGCCAATGCACAGGCACCCACTGCAGTGGCACCAATGCTAGGGTGAACACAGGTGCGTGTGGGGGATGGCATGGATCAGAGAACACCACTGGCACACGCACAGTGAAGCCAAACTGCACTCATCATGCCCATGCCACACCACGACACCATGGCTCACACCCATGGCCTGGATGCCACATAGCCAGCACAGACATTGCCGCCACAGTCAGTGTGATTGCATGTGTGCCACTGCACATGAACCTGGGCATTGTAGAGTAGTTGGGACAGCAGCAACAGATGCAGGGCAACATGGCCAGGCCCACAGCACCAGGATAGCTTCTGTGCCTGCCACAATAGTCACCGTGGACATGTGGGTGGCCATGCCTTGGCAAGGGAACTCCATTAGGTGATCCCTGCCACAAGGGTGAATCCACGACCCCCTGACGATATTGACACACATGACCATGATCGGGTAAAAGGGAGGGTACTGAATGCAGATTGGATCCAGGGGTGTTAGGGATTCCTGTGGCAGAGAACAGTGTCTGAAATAAAGGTGGTCACATGTGTGGGAGTGCTGTGTGCACTGCATGTCATACGGCAGGTACTCCTGCAGGGATGAGGCACCAGGGCTGCACAGCCCACCTCAATGGCCTGTGCAATCCTGTTGAGGACTGTGGTCATGTCTACCCACAAGAGCTGCATTCTGCAACCATGTCTGCCAGCAGAATGTGCAGCTCACCAGCCATCTGTGCATGCCTTGTGGCCTCATGCTCATCCAAAAGACCCACCTACACATGCAGGTCATGAACAGCCTCCCTAGGCACCACATGGGCCTCCACAGATTGCCGCAGGAGTCGTGTGGTGCGCTCATCAAGCCTCTCAGCAGGGGACATGTCCTGGGGCACTGATGGGCTGGGGGGACCAGCCTGAGGTGCCAACCACCGACTGAAAACACCACATATCAGGCTACTGCTGAGCTGGGGACTGTGCGTGGGCAGGCACAACAGGCCCTGGTCTGGACACACCATGTGCCCATGCATGCTGCTGTGGTTGTACCATGCCCTGCTGAATGGTGGCACCATGCCCTGGCCAGCAACGGCCATCATGTTGCGGGAGTGGGGGAGTGCATGTGAGGACTCAGAAATAATACCACATCCTGATGTTGTTTGTGTGGCAACCATGCCAACGTGGGCATTTGTGGTTTCAGGGATGGCGTCCCCAGCTGGGTGGCATCAGCATCGTCATCATCCTCAGTGGCTGATGCCAGCACATTGAGTTCATCCAGTATGTCTGTGTTGGGCAGGGTGTCAGCATCACTGAGCCCAAGAACTCAACAATCCCAAGTGCAGGCCCTCCCTCCTCAGTGGCTGTTGCTGTTACGGATGTTGATGGTGTGGGCCTGTCTCCTCATGGCCACCTGCACTGTCCCAGGACCCAGCAGCAGCCCTGCAGAATAGATGTGCATGGCCAGTGGTGCAGGTTCATGGTGTCGGGATATGTGTGCACATGATGGGTGCATGTGTGCCACAGAGGTGCTGGCGGTTTACATGGGACACAGGCACCTGTGTGGCTGCACTGGCCACACACAACAGTGACATGTGTGCTGCATATTCGCTCTGTGTGTGCCCCTGGGACACCTGTGGGACACGCCCATATCTAGCAGACTGTGCCCATCCAATTGATGGCCCCTACATGACCATGCTACTGTGTGACACACTGTCACCACTGTGGTTTATATGCAAACACCACCCATGGCACAATGTGTAGATGTGGACACAGGTTCCTGGGCACCTGACAGGTCTGGTGCCCCATTGTGATGCACTTCACAGGGCCAGCACCACCACAACACAGGGGGCATAATGGCCTGCAGCAGTGCCAGGCACTGGCATTGTGCAGCCAGGCCTCTGAGAGTATACAGTGCCGTGGCCTGCATGGCACAACAAGCACAGACATGGAGAACTCATACAGCCCACAACAGTGACAGCCAAGAGCATATTCAAAGTGCAGCACCGCCCTCCTCCCATCTCAAAGCCACCCACCAGGGACACCTTCCACAGCGACGCAGCTCAGGTGTTGGTGACCATCGCCTCCTGTGCTTTCAGGGCAGGAACTGTGGGGGCACCCCAGTGACCCTCTGGTATGCTTTGAGAGCAGCCAGCTACTCCTTGACTCTGGTGCACTAGCTGCTCATGCACTTGATGCACTCCTGAGCTGTCCTGTTGTACTCCCCATGGGCGTTACTGCCCATGCCACATCATCCCAGCCCCGAGCCTGCTCCTGCTCGTTGTCCATCTTGCGGGGTAAGGAGGTCCTCCTCAAGAGCTATGCCTCCAAGATGGCCTGCAGTTTGTCCTTAGTAAAGTTAGGCCACCTTTTCTTCTTCCTCTACTTGTCTGCCATGCTAGTGCCTGTGGATAGAAACAGACACACATTAGCACAAGCCAAGCATCTGTGGCATGGCCTTCAGAATGCAGTGCAACAAACACTGTAACATACAAATGTAAACACTCACCTTCAAGATTGCAGTTCCTGTTGGTCACCTGTATGGAGTGGTAGCACAGGGCAGACTATTTGTAGCTCAGCCCATGCAAATGAGAGGCGGTCTGCCTGTAATGAGATGCTAATGTGTGTATTTGTGCCGAATTTGGCAATGTGCTCATTTGCATATGTGGGCTGGAATATTGCAGATTTGCCCCAGGCCCACCTCAATGTGCAACGTGCATCTGTTTGGGCAGTGCATGTCCGCATGGCTTATTTTCCATGCATGCAAGATAGCCAGTAACATCATGGTTTTGCGCAGTCATGGATGAGTGATGTCATGGCTGGTGCATGGCTCATATCCCAACACATTGCCTGGATGTGCAGTTGATGAGTACGGTGCATGTGCAGGTGTGGCATTGCCTGACCTTCACAACATGGCAGCCCGGGCAGACATGCATGCATGTTGCTTGGGGGCATGACCCTGTCCTCCCGCCTAGCCGCATTACTGCACATGTGCGGTACTGCAGCATGCAGCTGCTATCATGCATCCATATGGTGCATGTGCATGCCACGGGGTTCAACATGCCTGGCCTATTGTGCATCCGGCCCAGCCTAGCCACATACCTCACAGCGACATCCTGCTAGCAGCACCTACAGCAGCACCGGGAGTGGTCATGGTGCATGCCAGTGCAGTTCAGATGACCAGGCCACGTGCTCTGAACTGGAGCAAGGCAGAGGTTGCCAACCTGCTGGACCCTAGGCACCAATGAGGCCAGTTATTCAGGGCAGAGGCACTGCAGGAGGCACTGGCTCAGGTATGGGACAATTTGGCAGGCGGCTCTCTTGCCAGACAGGCATTGTGTGGTCTGGGGAGCAGTACCGGCACTGCTGTGGTGACCTGAGCAGAAGGGACCCAGACAGGCTGAGCCTGCCTGCATGAACAGGCCCACAGGGGGCCGTGTCATGCCAGGTATGTATGTGCCATGTGCATGCTTTCAGTGCCTAATACTGGGGGGATTGCAGGTGTGCAGCGTGGGCTGGTGCCTCAACCCACATGGTTTCTGTGACTCAGTCACAAGGCCAGGCCCATGGCACCATACGTGGCAGTGTCTGGCCCTGGGTGCACTGGTGGGCCATGGTGGTGTTGCCATGTTTGAGTTGGTCCCCTTTGTGTGTTGCCTGCCTCAGACCACGCATTGTGGTGTGCCATGATGCATTGTGTCACTGTTGTGCCCATGGAGGGGCTTGTGGTCCTGCATGCTTTTCACATTGCATTTACCATTGTGTCCCCCTTGCAGGTTGGGAGGAGCAGTGCCAGGCGGCGCCTTGCCAGCAGGCGGCATGTGACAGTGATGCTGCAGGAGGCATGGCACCAGCATACTGCCTGGTGTGTCACACTGTGTGTCAGGTAAGTGTGCTGCTTGTGATGTATGTTGGTGTTCCCTGGGTTTGGTGTGGGTTTTGCATTGCCCATTGAGCCATGGCCCACTTATTGTGCATGCCCATGTTGTGCCTGCCTCACACACATGGATTGATGCCTGCAGCATGTGTCAACGGCTGTAGCACATGGCTCCTGTGTGTTGGTCCCTGTCCACTGTGTCCGTTCAGGACCATGGACACCCATTTCTGCCCACATGGGGCCACCACCTGGCATACTCACATGGGAATGTGGATGTCGGACTACATACTGTGGGAGACATAGCACAAGTCTCTTGGCATCATCCAGTGCATACATATGCTGACATTGCCTGTTCCCTGTGCCACATCCCTGCACTGTGTGGCACTGTTGCACTGCAATACCCAGTGTGTCATGTGCGTGTGTTGTGGTGGCCCTCGTGCAAGGGACCTGCCAACATCTGGGTATGTAGCCATTTCATCCCCGGAAAGAGGACTGTACCTGGGCGTGCTGTGTCACTGAGTACATGTTCTGTGTCCCCCTTAGGTCATCAGGACACCAGTGCTCTGGAGGTGCAACACCCAAGGAGCCAGGAGAGGCTGCTGTTCTCTGTCTGTCATCACCAGCCAGGAGCTGCTGTCTCCATATACCACTGGCAGGGAGTGATTCTATGGGTGGCCCGCGAGATACATTGGGAAGTGCGGAGTGGAGGCCACCCACGCAGAGGGCATGTGCACGACAGGCAGGGATGCTAGGCTTGTGTGGACCATAGCCTTTGATGGATGTATATAGCCCCTTAATCCACCACCCCAGACCCGGAACCTTGCCATCCCCTGTATTTATTTCCCCACCTACATTACCTGCTCCCTGCTCCACTCTGCCCCACCACCCCATCTTATGGTGCACGTGGTTTTATGTTGCCTTTTCTATTGCTGTGTTGCTTGCATTTTGTTGCTGTTTTTGGTTGTTTGTATTAAATGTTGCTACATCATAGAAACATAGAATTTGACAGCAGATAAGGACCCGCTTGCCCACCCAGTCTGCCCATTTCCTACCTGATGGATAAGCTGCAAATTCTAGTTAATCAACAACACTTCCTCCTGCCCCCACTAGAAAATTGCCTTATGCCTGTCCCATGCATTCTTGAATTCTCCCACTGTTCCTTACTCCACAACTTCCTCAGGAAGGCTGTTCCATGCATCCACAACTCTCTACTTTGACATTCAGAGCACTGGGAGAAATCACATCGCGTCAACACTCATCTCGGCCTTCGCGATGCTTTGTTTTAATTAAACAGTCGATTCCCCTGGCCAGCACCAGTTCTAAGTCAGCTGCTAGCTGCGGATGATGTGGGGCGCCAGTCGGGCGGCGCCCGGCACAACAGGGTGATCCACAGGAAGCTGGCGTGCATGCAAAGTTGCGCCGCTGTGCGATACGCTTTATCCAGACGCAGCATGCCCAGCCCCGCTTCATGCCCAAGCCTGACCGACCCAGCCCTTAGAGCCAACTTTATCCCAAAGTTACGGATCTGGCTTGCCAACTTCATGACTTTACCTGTGTCTGTGGTCCTTCCTTTGCTGTTGTTGCCATCACCTGCTGTGTTACATGGGTGGCCTACTGCCCTTGCTTCTCACTGCCCATTTTTGTCTGTGACATTGCACACCGTATGCCCAGTCCACCAAGTGTTGGCCTCACTGTGTTTGTCATGGTTTCCCTGGCTGCCTGTGTGGTGTCCATCACACCCGGCCCATGTTTCACTGGCACCGCTTCCCTTGCACCGCTGTGCCTACCTCTGCTGTTGTCCTGCTCCCATGTCGCTGTGCAGCGCTGTTTGCTGTCCTGTGTCACTGAATGTGTACCCGCTGTGTGGACTAGAGCCCCTGCCTGTGTGCTGATGTACCAGTGGCACGCTTTGCCTGTGCTCTGGCTGCCACATCTGCTCTGCTTGGCACATCGGCCCTGTTGTTATGATGCCTGGCTAGACCATGCTGTCCATTGGCACTGCTGCTGCTGTGGCGCTCAACTATGCCCTTCTGTGTGTCATGCCCACTGTGCCTGGTACTCCCTTTGGCTGGTGGTGTGTGTGTGTGTGTGTGTGTGCTTCATGCTGTACCCACAGGGCTGTGCCTTGTGCCCATGTTGCACTGTCCCTGTGTCACTGTCACCCCATGTGCCTCTGGATGCTGCTGTCCCTGTTTTTGCTGTTCTGCATTGCTCATTTCCCATATTCAGTCCTGCCCTGTTGCTCCACTGTCCCAGGCTGACTTGCTCCATTTCCCATATTCAGTCCTGCCCTGACGCACTGTCCAAGTCCAGTTGGCGGTGGCGCTTTGTTGCAATATTCAGCCCTGGATGTGCCAGCTCATTCTCCACATCTTCTGAATGTTGCATTTTTGGGACTGCACATCTCGGATGCACAGGCACTTGCACGATTCGGCCAGGGAACTTTTGAATATGGGGGCATAGTTCCTATCTTCTGTACCCCAAATGTGTGACAAATGCAGGCTAGGTTTAACATAATTATATAACCCCGTTATATAGAATGCTTCCACAATTATTTCTCTGAACATTTGTATATGTCTGACTAGCAAAGTATAATATCTCATGTGCCTGACTGACTACAGTCTCAAAGGGACACCGTCAAGCCTTTTACATCCCATTATTTCTAGTTGAAAACACATTTTATGATTGCTTATCTGCTCTAAAAATTCATTGATGTTGTTGGTTGTTTTATCTACTTCATTTCTTAGAACTGGGATACATGTAGATGGTGTAATTATACCTAACCTTGTTTTGTTCTGAATCCTTGATCTACTCTTATTGCATACTCTTGAGCATGAACACCCCAAACGGTACATTCACTCTGGATTCGCTAGTCTCCTCTCTTCCACTGCATCTTGAGTGTCTAGACTGTGTTGGGGTGTTCCCAAGTCCAGAAAAGATTCAGTGGGAGTTGATCAAGAATGTAAACAGACATGGTTTTTTGGGGTATTATTTCTCTCCTCCAGAGCTCCGCTGCGACCCCGTCCTCCGTTGTTCCCCAAGCGCCATCCCCGACATCAGACCCCTCCCTATGCACCCCGCGACTTACCCTTGGCGGCAGGGTGGTGGGGCGACTCAACCCACCCCAGCGGATCCATGCCAGGAGGTGCCTTCCAGGAATGGTGCAGCGGAGGAACAACCGTGCTGCCGGGCTCGCTTGCTGTTTTCCTCCCGCGGGTCATGGCGCAATGACGCCAGCGACTGGTGCACGCACGCCGCATGTGTGCCCCAATCAAGCGCCTGCCACGACCCGCCCAAACTTGCAGTTACCTGCTGTCAATCCCCAGCCTCCGCTGGGTCAGGCAACCCGGCTGCCCAAATCCCCCTCCCCAGAGATGGAAGCAGTCCCTTGGGCGCTCAATCCATCTCCTCCCGCCGACCACGGCAACCCATGCCTGTTCCCGAACACGGCGGCGGTGTGGCGCGAGTGTGGGCGACCAGCGCCAACCCTCAGCGCCACCAGGCCGGCTACCAGACATGTTTTAGTGTGGCAACACTAGTATGGTGGGCAGTCTGTTTGTCACTTTTAAGGAAAAAGGAATCAGAATTAAACAACCAGCTATTATCAGCAATCTCTACAGAATGTGAGCAATCATAACATGTGTTGCTTAAACCTGAGAAAATTTGAGGACTAAAGGGATTGACAGTGTCCCTTTAATTTATATATAAGCTATGGTTATACATATAGGCCCAGATATTCAGACTGCATCAGGCTGTGGCACAAACCTGGCGCAGCGCAACAGCTGCGCGGGGGTGTTGACTGGGTGATATTCAGCGGAGCTGCGCCATGGCACAGCATCATTGAATATCGCACCTGACACCCGCGGTGTGCATGGTGCAGTGGCACTGTGCCAGGCGCAAGTGGCCAGAATGGAGCAGGGGGATGCGCTTCGCGCCAAGTTCCATTAAGCTATGCGCGGCAACACGTGGTATTCAAAAGTGCACATGCAAATCTACGGCCATAATGTGCAAGGCACAAATGGGGGCTATTTGCATGTCATTATGGCCCCATTGGTATGCAGGTGAGCCGATCCCCAGCGACTTGCACCTGGCGCCCTGCCAGGCAGCAGCCGTCAGGGACCGACACCCACTGCGACAGCGGCAATGTGCCCCTGCCCGATCACGGACTTAAGTAAAAAATAGCACATCCTATATCCCTGGTGGTCAGTGGACCACTCACAGCCGATGGCGGGCATTTGTGTCAGAAAAAGTAAGTCCAATCTCCCTGGTGGTCAGTGGACTGCTACCGCCAGATCACAGGCTTAAGTATATAATAAATCACGTCCTATATCCCTGGTGGTTCAGTGGACGCTGTCAGCATGATCGTGGGCTTAGTATATAATAAATCACATCAATATCCCTGGTGGTCCAGTGGACCGCTTGGCCAGATCGCGAGGCTTAGGTATAAAAATAAAGTCCTATATCCCTGGTGGTCAGTGGACGCTCTTGTGTCGCGGGCATTTGTATTATAAAATTAAGTCCAATATCCCTGGTGGTCCAGCGGTACCCCCCCACCCGCCCACTGAGGCCCCACCGCCCGCTCCCCGGGTCAAGCGGGTGGCAGCACCACCGCCTGCCACCCCACCAACTGACACCGTGGGTAGGGCTGTATGCCCATTGGTCCACAGCATGAGCCACTGGGTTTGCAGCTTGTGCAGTTACACAGTCCAGATATGTGAATGGATCCATTCACATATCGAATGTGTAGCACGGTATGGACTGCATGCCCATTGGCTCACGCCTGGACCAATGGTCGTGACAGCCCTACCCACGGTGTCAGTCAGTGGGCAGCGGGCAGCAGGCGGGTGGGTGGTTGCTGCCCGCAGCTGACCAGGGGAGCGGGCGGTGAGGCTCAGTGGGAGGGTGGGGAGGGCTACCGCTGGACCACCAGGGATATTGGACTTAATTTTATAATACAAATGCCCGTGATCGGGCTGTGAGAGGTCCACTGGACCACCAGAGATATTGGACTTATTTTCTAATACAAATGCCCGCACTGGACCACCAGAGGATATTGGACCTGATTTTATAATACAAATGCCCGCGATGGTATGCGAGAGGTCCACTGGACCACCAGAGATATAGGACTTTATTTTTCATACTTTAGCCCGTGATCGGGCTGTGGGCGGTCCACTGGACCACCAGGATATAGGACTTTGTTTTTCATACTTAAGCCCACGATCGGGCTGACAGTGGTCCACTGGACCACCAGGAGATAGAACGTTTTAATTTAAACAGATGCCCGCGATCGGGCATGGGGCGCCACGGAGGTGCAGCCGAGCTCAGGTGGCCACCCACAGGTGGCAGCTGCCGTGTTGTGCCCTGCAATATGGCAGCTCACCTGTGGGTGGCCAGCTGTTGTTCCTTTTTGGCTCACCTGTGTGCAGCGCCAAGTAGGGGTTGTGCATGCATGGACTCAGCACATCCTGGGCTGAATGTCGGGATGTCACGGAGTGTGTGGGCCGCCCCACTACCCTGCGCCAATACATTACTGATCGCTCTGGCGCATCGGATTTGTGCCAGGCACAACCACGCTTGAATATTGCGCCGGGCCCATCAGTGGGTTGCACATGGCGCAACACTGTTGCGCCATGCGCAACTCCTTTTGAATATCTGGGCCTGAGTGCCCAAGCGCAAATACTTCCCTTTTAAAAGTATTTCTGTACTGTATCTAAATGCTTTATATGATGTAACAGTGGTATGTCTGTATGTAGGGGTGTTATTGTAAAGGAACCGCAGCTTAATGACATGTTCCTAAATAAACTTGAATCTTGAACATGAAACTAATGTAAGGATGGGAGAAAAGGTTCTAATGCAGATTGAGACCTCACACCCCAAATGGTTAAGATCATCATGGCCAAATGCTCATATGCAGCCTGAATTCAAAATAGTCCACTTAGGAGATTGCTTATACCCTAATGTTTGATCCAGCTCGGTTTTTGATCCAGACCCCTGGAGTGGCCCTGGTCCTTTTATTCAAATTTCTGTAGAGATATAGAAAGCGATGACAGAAACAGTCTTGTGGTCTATCAAATCACCTCGAGTTCCCTATTTAGCCCAGGGACAAACTGTCCTCCAGGGTCTAACCTCCCCACCCATGGTTCTGGAGCTGAAGACTGGAATCCAAACCCCATGTTACAGCTACCTCTCCCATCCCTACATTAAAGTCACCCAGTCCGCTGGACACTGGGTTAGCTATTCAATCAAAGAGCCTGCATTGCTTTGCCAGCAGGTGAGTGCATTTCTTTTATTGGTTTTCTTGATTGTTTTAATAAACGTAGTGCTCTTAGATGGACGATAAATTACTAGCTGCACTGATCTTGATTAATCCACTAGCTAAGTGCAGAACTGATGCAGTATTTGGTTGATTTCCTAGCTCATTTGATCCTAGGCTTCCTTTTTGGGCTGTTGGTGTGAGGGGTTATAATTTTTCCCCTTTTGGGTTCCCTGTCCCCATATTGATGTTGGGGCCACCTGGCCACACCCTTCACAGCTGATGCTGCTTGTAGGTCACCCAGTAGGGGGTGCACAGATGCTGTTGGTCTGATCTGCTCTCCCTGGGAATTGAGCCCACCACCACTATGACATGCCTGGGATCCTGCAGTTTCTAGCATGGGATTCAAGCTGGGAGGGAGATTTGTGGGAACATTTTCACTGGGCCATGCTCCACACTGATTTGCTTTGGGGGCTCAGATTGCCGTACAGTAGCAGCTGAGATGTGACTCATGTTTAAGCCATCTCAGTTAAGAACTTTGGGCTCTGGTTATCAAAATACTTCAGCATGCTATTTGGCTGCTCCTGCACATTTTCATGGGGCACTGCATATTTTAATAGCAGGAATAAAGATTGCATTTTGATACAGAATGAAACTTTCCTTTCCAACTCCTTTCACTGCCTGAATTCTATCTCTGTCGGGGGGTATTGTTAAATACAGTAATGAGTAACCATTATATGTGGGTGCCTGATAAGAGGGGAAGGAATGACAGTCTGGCAGGCAGTGTCAGCAATCTTTGTGAAAATAAAACAATCAGCAACTAGAGTTCTACTAATTTTGATGGGCATTTAATCAATAAACCTTGCAAAGCATACATCATTTTAAAAGCACAGAGTTGTTGCTGACATCACTTACAATTTGTGGAGGAAACCAGAATGGGGATGGGGAGCCACACTATGTAAAAGAGTAGCCTTTTGCTAGAGACAAGCTGTGACTATCTTGGGACTATCTCAACAAGGAAGAGGTCTGCCAAGGAGTCAGTTGACAAAGGTGGCCAGGAGGCCATCACTGTGTGCAGTACAACCAGATTTCAATGGCTTAAGATTGGATGATGGATGTTGGCAGGGATGTGGTGTGCTGTGTGGCTTGTTTGATGTGTGAGCTTAAAACACTAATGAGCATACTTCAAGCCATAGTGTGCTGCTGAAGGAATTAAAAGGAGTTGTGCAAGCTGAACGATCAGTTGATAAAGTTCCAGACTTACATGGAAGGGGCTCGTTATTGTTGACTGTCAGAAAAGGTAGATCACCATGTACAAGAGATAACTTTTTATCCCATTTCCCTTCTCATGTCATGTCCAAAATCTCTGAGCAGAAAATGACAAACTGGCAAAGCAGCTCCAAGAACACCTTGAAGAAAAAGGTCTCTGTGATGACCAGCAGTTGGGATTTCTAGAAGAGCGCGAGTACAATCTCCACCATGTTGAAGGTCTTGGATGGCGTCAACAAGGTGATGAGCTCTAGTACAGTAACATAGCCATCTTTATTGACCTTTTCAGGGTCTTGGACATGGTGGATCATACAGTTTTACTACATAAGCCGAAGGGTGGATTTAGAAGAAGATGCTTTGACTTGGTTTATATTACACTTTGACAACTGTACACAATGTTCGGTAGTGAATGGGTGTATTGTACATTAAGTGAACTAACTATTGTTATGGTGAGCCAAAGGGCTTCATCTTAGGGTCATTTTGTTTACTGCTTGCCTGAAGAGCTGGGGAGAGTCTTGAGGTACAGAGTACCATCTTTATACATATGATATGGTAATCTATATGTAACCCCCTACAAATGGGGTTTCCTGAAAAGTCTCCCTTGAGCTTGCCTGAATGCTCACTGCCAGGCTGGTGTCCTGCGTTTTATCAGTTTAAACATTATTGCCAGAGAGTGCCTGTATAGCCTCTGTGTATTGTCTCTTTAAGAGCTGCCTATATCACAGTTATAATTAATCTGAGAGGGGCTGAGTGTTGCTATGCTCGAGTCCTACCTAGGCTGCCAGATAATCGTCTGCTTCTGCCATCGCTATTTGCGCAGAGGGAGCTCTGTTAGAAGATGCATCTGTTTGCTGACTGTCTATTAGACTGGTAAAGATATTGTAGTTGTCTAACCTGCCTTCTTTGCAGCATGGACAGTTTCGTTTGTCACCACCATCTTGGTCCTGGACTACCAAAATGGGCCAATCAGTACCTTTGGGGACTCTAAAATGGAGCCTGTCCCCAGGGGTCTTGTGGGAGCAAAATTCTGTAGGAATTGTAGTTTTGAGACTTTGGCACCTGGAGGGGAGCCCTTGAACTGACTGACAGATAGATCAGCCAATTTAACCTGTTGAATCAGAGGAAATTCCCAAGCTGCCTGCAGAGAGAGGCAGAAGTGAGTTGGAGCTGGAAGAATGCAGCTCCAGCTCGAGGACTGCTGCTTACAGATGGAGTAGGAACTTGGCAGGAAGGCTGAGTCTGGCCTGTCTGCCTTCCAGCTCTCCTGCATGGAGAGATTAGAAGCCTATTTTTGACCGCGCCTCTGAACCATTTTGTTGTGCTCTGATTATTGGGCATGACGAGCAGTGAAGTCGGTTCTGAGTTAGGAAGTGAAAGAGGTAATAGCTCGAGATATTTGAGCAGCAATCCTGTGTAGATTTACCGCGGAGAACTGTGAAAGGGCCGAGTTTTGGCCTGCCTGTCTGCCTGCTGTCCCAGAGGGGAGATTGAAGTTTATTTGGACTGAATCTGAATTGTGAAGAGTGAGATAAGCCACTGAACTGTGACCAGGCTGTTAACCTGAAGAAGAGTGAAGATTTGCTGAATGCGATCAGCCTGTCAGGACTTCCAATTGTTTATCCAGGTGAGACACACTAAGCTGAAAGCTTGCTTACAGGTGCAACCTGGGAGCACAGGGAAGTTAAGTGACTTGCTCAGGGTCACACAGTATGCAAGTGGGGCTGTGGGATTCAAACCCAGGTCTCCAGATTTGCAGCTCGAGCCTCACACCACTGTGCTATACTGCCTCCCAACCTCCAGCCACTTCTGAACTCCTGGATTGTCAGAGACCCTGTAATTGCGACCAGTGAGCCATTTGCTTGGTACAGTGGAATTTCCTTACATGTAAATGTGCTGTGTGCTGATAGTGGGTCGTGATTTGGTTCCCACTGTGCATCCAAACTGTGCTCTGCTTTCTGGAGGCTGCATCCAGCTCCATAGACTAAATCCATATTCATCTTGCTTTGGCCTGGGCCTTGCCACACTGACCCAACCAGAATACCTCTACACAGAGAAAGTCATCGAGCGAGACCCGCCTGGGAATCAGCCCCTGCTCGATGCCTTGAACAGGAACAATGCCTCAGTTATTTGTGTGGCCCTGCTTCTCCTGGCACTCTAGCTCAACAACCTGCAATCTCAATGTCATTCTGCCTGTGTCCTGTATTGGGTATCATGAGTAAACATCAGTATAGCTCCCTGCAACCACAGCTAAATCTAAACTGTTGTCATCTGATTGCCTTGTTGTCTTTTCCTTCATGAACTGAGCCCTCCGCTCCGGATTACAAATAGTGTGTGTTGTGCATGTTGCATTTTTCCATCACAGGGCCCCAACCAGCTGCGACGCTGGCCTACCCGGCAACGCTCCTGGCTTGCCCACCATTTTCCTACCTGGGAGCCAGAGTGTGTGACTGAGTAGGGACTTTGAAGTGCATGCATAACTGTCTGATTGATTTATCCTTTGCCAATCAACCTGATTACACCCTTCCTTGTTCAAGTCCCTGAATAAATCAGATCTAACTCTTTCTGCATTTAACCTGACTGTGGTTCCAGTTTGTATTGAAAGCACTGTACTGTTGTAGTTGTTTGCTGTGCCTAACCTTGTTTTACAGGGAGTCTCTAGGGTGGATCTGGTGGAACCAGCCCTGTGGTAAGTGCAAACAGTGTGGGTGCTTGCATGGTGAATAAGGGGCATTGCAAAAGTGATTACTGTATAGTGTTCCGCCACTAGAAGGGACAGAGGGGTTAAGTGTCCCAGAGGGCTTTGCCCAGGATAGCTTGACCACTAACAACCCTGACCTCTGGGTGGAGGCACCATTTCAGCACCCAGGCCCTTTAACCTGCTACTAGCCAGCAGGCAGTGGTAGTAGCCCTTGGGATATCACCACCTAGGGGTTACATATAACTTTGACGCCTCACCAAGTTACTTAAGGAAAGATTGTAGAGCGCGCTTATGGAATCTGTGAATGTATCCATAACTACAAGTTAAAACTATATTCAAGTAAAACTAAGTTAATGACTTTGGGTTCCTAGCCAAAGGGAAGAAAATTTATCTGCATTCGTAAGTATTTTTCAACTGATGGTATAAAATGTGAGCATGTTACCTCCTACTAGCTGCGCCACTCACCGGATGGAGCACATTCGCATCGGAGCCACAGTACAGGCTCCAGGTTATAACCCACCCCACTTCAGCTGCTTCACCGCCGGACGGAGCACACTCACATCGGAGCCACAACAGGTATGGGAGGCTGAAAGACAGCCAACAATCCAGAGGACAGACTGGCAGGGTGCTAGCCTAAATGGACCAAATTAAATTATCTGCACTCTGCCATTTTCTGCCTACTGATAGTAGTACCTTAGTTAATTTTAACTCGGCAGAGTGCAGCTGTTAGTTTTGTGACATTACATTTATTCTTCTCTGCACTGGTATCTAGCAGTTGCTTTAATGTGGTTTAGCTTGCTGACTTTGTGACGCAGTCTGCACTGTTTTGTAACCAGCATCTGCTGTGGACTGCATTTGATTCAGATTCTGTGCCTGCTATTACTGAAGTTTAGTCTGAGCATGGACTTTAGATGGTGCCTAATAAGCAGTGTTGTGTTGTGAAGTGAGGAGACTCTACGCTATGTGTCACCTTAATCTGCATTTAATACAAATTTATTGTAGCTTTTGTGCTTACTTTGGGTTTCTCTTGTCTCTCGGGCTGGTCTGTGCATGAGCAGTGGATCATAGCCCAAGTCCTTTGTCCAGGTTCCCACCACTAATAGTATTCTTTCTTTGTTCCTCTCTAACTACCCCGCTCAAGCAGTAACCCACCCCCACTTCAGCTGCTCTACTCTCCGGACGGAACACACTTGCATTGGAGCCACCTTGCACATCACGGGAGGCTGAAAAGACAGCCAACAATCAGAGGACAGACTGTTTGGTAGGGTGCTAGCCCATCGACACTACGTGTTGACTGCCCACCCACCCGGGCTGTCCCTCCATTTATTAGTTACCTGGTCAAGTGCTCAGTCACATGACTGTCTTGACATTTTCTAAGTACCCAATTCTTCATTAGTGTTATAGCAGCCTACCGACTAGGAGAGTCAGTAGTGAGACGCCACCTCTTCTTTCTCTCTCTCCTTGCTGTGTCTGCTCCCTTATAACTCTAATCCTGCTACTTCCCTCCTGTGTCTCTAGTGTTAACCTCCAGTACCTCCACAAACCTTCTACAATGGTCCCTCAGCAAGACTTGAACTCACAATCCTTACCACTAAAGGCAATCACCCTACCGCTGTGCTATTCTGGCAGCCACACTTCTCCCAATACTTTCCTTACCTTATAGTTTTCTCACCCACCAGCACTACTCGACAGTATCTGCACTAGTGTCCTCCTTCCTTCTTTCCCTTTGAATCTCTCACCTTCTATGTGTCCCTTATCCTAGCCCACTGACTCCTGCTGTCTACTGTGCCCACTACCCTACCCCAAGAGAGACCCAAGTCCAAGACTACAGTCCTGGTCATGTACTCCTCCTACTCACTCTTATCTTATTTAGGTGGGTTCCTCCCACCACTACTCCTGGATCTGACCCAGAATGCCATGCGCCAATGATCCAACCTACACCCTATCTTTGGGACACCTTGCATCCTCCAGTCCCTGGTACAGCAACCCCAACTGGAAAACTACACATGCTAAGTGGACCCCTTCTGACAATGCATTCCACCTACCCCATCCCACCAGCTCACTCCAACAACCTGCTTATAGTAGTTGACCCCACTGCAAAA
The DNA here is from genome assembly GCA_016271365.2 of Neoceratodus forsteri. NCBI lineage: Eukaryota > Metazoa > Chordata > Ceratodontiformes > Ceratodontidae > Neoceratodus > Neoceratodus forsteri. Next base: position 41,183,830 of record CM028134.1, read on the forward strand.
CCAGAGGGAACAAATATACCCATTCGCTGGTCCATAAACAACTAATATATCAAGTTGGTGACTAGCCTGGATATTACTCATGCTATCAGGAACATCCACCCCAACCCAGGGCCTAGGCCCTTTGAACAACTCCTCTAACTAAGAGAGGATCTAACCATTGCCTCAATAAATATCTGTAGCCTCTTGGCTAAACATGACTCCCTCCAGGTTTGGATGGCACAGCACAAGCCCGACATCCTATCCATAGTGGAAACATGGCTAACCCTTAGAGTTCCTGACCTGGCCATCCAAATAGAGGGGTATACCTCTTTAGACAGGACAGAACCAGTACACAGGGTGGTGGCTGCATTGTCTATCTCAGAGATACCCTCCATGGTCGTGCTCTACCAGCCTCTAGCACCTGTGGAAACTCTCAAATACTTCCACTACTAGTCCAAACTGGATCCCGGAGAAATGCCTCACACTAGTCACTGTTTATGTCCCCCGAAAGATCAGACCTTAAGGATACTATAGAGTACCTCACCAGAAGCGCCACAAGGATGCTAAGATCCTACTGCTCGAGGATTTCAACGTAAACTGGATGTCGCCTGAGGCAGCACCCTTTTAGACTCCATCACTTCTATCGGATGTCCCAACTTGTGGACTCCCCACCAGGATGAACTACTGTACCAGAACCAGCTCCCTACTTGACTGGTTAATCACCAACTGCCCAGAAAGGATAGCAAAACCTACTGTACTCCCAGACAGCATAGCGACCATTCCCTGATCCTCTGTACTTGGACAAACAAAGCCCCTAAAACCTCCCTAAAACAATCACTACCAGAACTCTTATAGCTGGGCAGCTAGGCCCTCTAAAAACCCATCTCAGCCAGCAAGACTGGTCTGCCACCTACAACTCTAGTGATGTTGACTTAGCACTAGAGCACTTTGTGAGTATCTTTAATGCCTCCTGAGCCATCTATGCCCCACTCAGAAAATGTAAAGTGAAAGGTTTCAACCAATCCTGGATCACTCCTTCCTTCTTGAACAAATGAAGCTAGAGACAATCTCTGGTGCGTTGCCTGTAGCACGGGATCAAGCACTGACATGCAAAACTACAAACTGCCTGCAACAACTGCACCCAAGCCATTCAGGCTGCTAAGAGGCAGTATTTCAAGCAGGAGTTAAACAGCTCCTGGGGATAACCGAAGTTTTGGGAGAATATAAAACAATTACCAGAAAACCCAGCAAACTACCCCCACTATGCTCAATATCAATGGGAATCTCACTCAGGACCCCAAAATGATTGCCAACATCTTTAACAAAGCCTCACTGACCTCAGTGGGGTGCTCCTTCTGACTTCCTAACTCCTCATAGGGCCCTTACCCCAGAGCAACAATAACTCAAGCACGCCTCTCCCTTTCTACCTCAAAGTTGTCTCCGCATCTGAGGCCAAAAATAGCTAATGAAAGCTATTGGAATAAACAAGGCCAACAGAGACTCACTTGACCTAAAACTTCTAGCCCGCACCCTAGAAGTGGTTATCCATCCTAACCCACATCCTAAACCTATCACTTATAACAGCCAAGTTTCCCAAGCTCTGGAAAAGGGCCATAGTCATACCCATCCTCAAAAGTGGGGATAGATCTGACAACACAAACTACACACATATATCCATACCCCCAAAGCTCTTGAAAGGCTTATTAGTGATCAGCTAGTGGACTACCTGGATAAGTACCAACTCCAATGCAAGGAGCAACACAGGTTTAGGAAAAAACTTAGTACCACCACGGCCCTGGTAGAATTCACTAGTTATATCCACGATGCCCTAGACCGTGGGTATATGGTAGAGTCACCTATATCGACCTGTCTAAAGCATTCGATACAGTGAACCATGAATTACTGTTGCTCCAACTGTCCGTTATAGGTCTCCCCAGAATCAGTTCCATGGTTCGATAGCTATCTAACTGGCAGTTCTCAACAGGTTAAAATCCTACACTCCCTCTCTGAACCTTGAAATGTTACAACTGGAGTACCCAAAGGCTCAGTCTTGGGCCCTCTACTTTTGTTTATTTCTAAATAATCTACTGCAGGCCTGTACTGATCAAGTTCTCTTGTAAGCTGATGACGAGTGCTATTTTTGAGTCACTCCAATCCAGCTATTCTAGAACAACAATTGCAGATCTGTTTCACTGCCGTCGAGACTTGGTTCTTAAACCATAAGCTCCTTCTTAACTACAAGAAGACTAAGACCATGCTCTTTGCCACTCCACAAAATAGACACAAATCCCATCAACTACAAATCCACAATAACAGAAATGAAATGCTGGAAATGGTCCACACTTTTAAATATCTGGGATCACCGTTATTGCTCCCTGTCTATTTGCAACACATTAACTGGGTTCGAAGTCTGTAAACTCCAGAATAGGGCTGCTGCACTAACATAGACATTGCCTCACCAATGAAGCCTAAAACTCACTGTAACCAGCTCAGTCCTGTTGTCCATTGACTACAGACTAGTTGTCTATGGGGCAGCTTCTGGTACAGCTCTTCATAGAGTCAAGGTTGCTCTAAATAAATCCTGCAGGCTGATTCTAGGAGCCCACAAACTAATGCATACCTGTGAACTCAGGATGGCTCAACCTGGATAACAGGATTCAATACCAGATCTGCCTATTAGCCAAGAAGGCCACCCTAGGCCTCGCTACCCTGGGGTACTTGGTCTTCTCCATACAACAACAGCATCAGGAATACAAGAAATGGCAATAGTCAGACACCTAAAAGTTCCTTTCTGGCGGACCTCCCAAGGGCAATGATCTTTCACCTATAGAGCTCCCAAAAGATGAACTTCCTCCATACTGTCCTAACGTCCAATATAAAACTTGGGCAATTTAAAACTTATCTAAGAGCCCACCTAGCTGCTAACCTTTCAAACTGTGACTGTGGGTTCTAATCTTTCTCCTCACCCCTGCCTTACTGGTGCTTCTGCTGAATCTCCGGCTAAATCCACTAATTATAAGTAGCATAACCCCCCATCACCTGCTTCAGTACACCCCACTTCAACCCCGACAAGGCCTAGAGCTGTCTCTGCTTCATTCATCTGCCCCTCTCTATTTCCTACCTCCACCTAAGACAAGGCTACTGTGCGCTTCTCCGCCTCCACCTCCTACTTCAACTTTCTGCACCTTTCCTCCTTCCCACCCTCCCCTGACTCCTTCCCCAACAAGTCTTGTGTGCCACCTATCCCCTCTCAACCCATTTCTCCAGACCTCCCACCCCGCCTTCCAGCTCACCCAGCTTCCTCTGCCATCCTCTACTGCCTAGCCCCATCTCTCTCTCCTGCCTCCCTCCTCCTGCTTTCTTCCCTAATGTTTTCCCAAAACCCTACTCTTCTATCTACTCTACTACGACTCCTTCTTTACCCCATACCCTAAAAAGTCCCCATCTTACCTTTATTCCTAATTGTCTCCATCCCTTTTACATTGTATAGCAAATCTACCCAGATGTACCTTATGGACTGTGTTGCAAACAAGGAAAATGAGATAGAGTCAAAAAATTATAAAACCTACTTCATCCTAATGTAAAATGCAAATATCTACATAGTTGTACTGTATTGCTCTGTTGTATTGTAAATGCTATTGTTTGCTCTCTGCAAATGTTATATGTCTGCTCTTTGTCTATGGCGCAGAACCTATGTAAAGAGCCCTTGGCTCATAGGTATTAATGTCCAGTATTAATAAATAAATAAAAATATGTGCTGTAAGGGATATAATACTTTGGGAGGAATACTCACTGAATATAGACGAATCCTAAGAGGCCCAAGACAGTGCTCTGTCCTAATACCCTTCTGTTACCTAGCCTATACTCAACAATTCTGCCAAAATCCTACTTTTACAAGGCCAAGTTAGTACTACTTAAATAGCGCCACCTAAGGTAAATGCCAGTCAAGGGGTCACCAAAGACTGGGATGTCGGACCAACACAGACCAAACATGGGGCTCCTCCTCACAGCCTATATCTCCATTAGTGGCTGTGGGTCGACTGGCTGGTGGCAGTCAAGGCCATGTTACACAGTCCCCAATGGACCAGCCATGCACCAGACCAGTCACTATCACTGCCCACCTCCGCCGACAATATAGCACTCCTACTTGCGTCAAACTCAGTAGAAGTGGGATTTGCTACAAGGCTATCCTCCTAATGACCAACAAACCTAGAAAATGAGGTTCACCCCTAACTCATATTCTTTGTCTCCTGCTCACAGCACTGCTGTTGCGTGCTGCAGACATTCAACCTAACCTGGGCCCAGGTGTTGATAATACCTCTATCTCCTCCTCCCAAGACCCGACCTGGATGACACCTAGAGGCTTGAGGCTAGCCCACATGAATATCTGTAGTCTTCGCCCAAAACTCATGAAGTACAAGACTGGCTAGCCATCTATAATCCGGATGTGCTAGCTGTCTCTGAGACCTGGTTAAAACCACCAGTTCTTTTTTTTTCAATTAACTCTTTATTTAGTTTTAGTTACAGGGTATGAATCAACAATTCGCCACACAGGCAAAACATGAAACATATGCGTACATACAAATGCCAAATGGGAGCAGACCCTGTAACAGACCCCCACCCCTCCCCCAACCCTCCCCTACCCTCCCAGCACAAGCTCAAGAAGGTAGCATACCCACCAAAACTAGCTAATTCCTACACTCTAAACAGAAAAAGGCATAAAGGAACCCCAGAGCTTATCAAACTTGGAAAGCTTATTCTGGAGATAGCCGTCATCCTTTCAATCCTCAAACAAGCTAACAACTCCTCCAACCACTCGGTATAACTTAGCACAACAGAGTCCTTCCAGTGCCTAAGCACCATCTTCTTGCATGTAGCTGCAATTAAAACTATGTGATACCTTCTATTCTTAACAGGTATGCCAGAGACATCGCCCAGCAGACATATCTCTGCAGTAAATAGGTCACTCAACCCCAGTAACGGGTTCACATTCCTTTAATCTCCATCCACAATGGGGTTACTTTAGGCATTGCCAAAAACATGCATCAAATCTCCTTCCCTGCTTGGCACCTAAAACACTTAAAGTCATTCGTCAGCTTCAACCTGCCTAACTTTTATGGGAATAATAAATGTTATGAAGAATCTTAAACTGCATCAGCTTTAACCGATCCTGCAAAAGAAACTTATGACAGTTCATCCACAAAGCTTTCCAATTAAGCCAGATCCAGAAAAACAGAAGTCCAGTAAGACCCTTGCCAGGGATTTGAGGAATATACCCATTCAAACACCACCGAGTATATTTTAGAAATTGTATGTTGTATTCCACCAAAGGCTCAAGGGGCAAAAAACTCCAGCCTAGGATTCGGAACTACCCCACTACCCAGCTGGGCAACCAGTAGGTGCTAACCTGATATATCTTGAATATCGCCTTAGAGGGCAACCCAAATTTACTCAAAATCTCAACAGAGGAGAACCTCCCTCAGTTGAGAGAAAATCTCTACACAACAGTCCTCAGGTATAGGCAACCAGGGATGGCCCAGCATTCTATTTCCTAATGTAAAAGCGAGGGTTACCACAAATTGGTTGTGCCCCATCCTTAAAGTGGTCATAATGCAAAAAATTCAAAAGTTGAGAGTGGGCTCTCACAGAGACCCAATTGGAGAGTTACGCAACTGAGGAGGTAAAAATTTAGGTTTGAGATAAAGCAAGGCCTCAGGTCTAAAACCAAATTCCCTGATCAGGCAAGCTCCACCTGCAGCCATAACCGGCGTGTGGGAGAGCTGCCCCAAAGCGTCTCCACCCCAGCCCACCTCAAATACATGCAAGCATGAGCCACCCAGAAATAAAGGGCAAAGTGAGGAAGCCTGAGTCCCCCATCCACTTAGGTCACTTAACTTCGAAAAAGCCATACGACTTCCTGTAGCCCCATACAAAGTTGGCAATCATCTTATGTACCCTTCTAAACCAGGACGGCGGTACCCAAATATTTAACATACTTAAAGGGTAAAACAATCTAGGAAATACATTCATTTTCACTAAGTTGATCCTCCCCATAAAGAGATAGGTAATTTCACCCACCTCTCAAGGTCTGACTCTATGGCTCGCACTAAAGGATCTAAGTTCAATTGAAATATCTTAGCAGAACCCTTGTCATTTTCAGCCCTAAGTACTTTATGTAATCCGATTTCCAAGATAACCCCAATTCTACCACTTCATGTTTAAAACATGATTGTTAAGAGGATATACCACCGATTTGTCTAAATTTAATCTATAATTGGCCAACTTACCAAACTCCTAATAACTTCCAACAAAGCAGGAATAGAAGCCCTTGGGTTAGTGACATAAACCAATAAATCATCTGCATACGCTGTAATTTTCACCGTATAGTCTAGGATTCTAATGCCTCGATGTCACGCTTACATACAATTGTCCTAATAAGAGGCTCAAGGTATAAATTAAAAGAAGTGGGGACAGAGACATCCCTGCCTCGTGCCCACATAGAGACAAAAGGGTCCGAGATAGCACCATTACAGCCAACCCTCGCAGTAGGGTTAGAGTAGAAGAGCTAATCCATCCCAAAAAGAGGTCAGGTAACCCAAATTTTTCCATAGCAGCCAACAAAATCCCCAGTAAACCCTGTCAAAAGCTTTCTCAGCGTCCAAAGACAGCAGAGCCATAGCAGTACTACCATCCTCAGACACCGAGAAAGCATGGGCCAAAGTCCGCAAATGATCAGCAGACGACCGGCCCTCAATAAAGCCAACCTGTTCTGGGCCAATAAGTCCCGTAAAACCTTACTAATCGCTCACTAATAATTTGGCCAGAATCTTGACTTCATAATTAAGTAAAGATATAGGCCTGTAACTAGATGGATGTTCGGGGTTTGTCCTGCTTGGGAATTAGCACAATCAACGCCTCAAACAAAGAATGGTCCTGCGCCTGATGAGATAGGATATACCTAAATGGCTTAAGGAGCAGAGGGATAAAAGCTTAGCAAACTTTTATAAAAATTAGCTGAGAATCCATCCGTCCCGCATTCTATCTAGGGGAGGCTCTGTATAACCGCTTCAATTTCACTCTGGGTAATATCAGCCACTAACTGTGCTTGTTGAGATTCGGATAATGAAGGAGATCCAGCCCTTCAAAAAGGTAAGCATTTCTTGTTTAGTAGGGACGTTCTCCATTCTACTATACAGGGATTTAAAATAATTTTGAATTCTTGCACTATCTCCTCAGGTGTAGTCTTAACCCGCCATCAGCTACAGACATAATCCCTGGGATTAAACGAGATGCCTCAATTGTTTAAGCCTCCCAGCCAAAGTGACCCGCCTTTTCCTGGTCTAAATAAGTCACCTTGGTCTTAATTAAGGCCAACTCCGCTTTTCCCCAGCAGTTTTAGATAAAGATTCTCAGCTTCACCAACTCCAGTCTTTCCTCATCAGTCGCCTGTACCGACACAGCGGTTTCTTTAATCCTGATTTTACCCAATAGCTCAGTCAGAACCCTAACCGCTCCTTCTTCCTTTTGGACACAATGCCAATCCGAATCCCTCTTACATATGCCTTGAATGCACCCCAAACCATGTCCGGTTAGTCTGATCCCCACATTATTAGCTATGAATTCCTCTATTTGTCTAGATACAGATTCAACGACTTGGGGACTACGAGCATCTGATTATTAATCCTCCATCTATTACCTCTTTTAGGAATAGTGGCAAAGAGATAGATGCAACAACCACAGCATGGTCAGAGGCGGTCCGGCATAATTTCCGCTTCTAATACTCCAGAGAGGGTGTACCAGAAAAAGTAAATAATCTATATGGGACGCCGATCCATGAGCTGCTGAGGTGAATGTATATGTCCTATCTTTCGGATGGACCACCCTCCATATATCCAGTAGACCACACTGGTCCAATAGATCCACAAGGGCTCGATGAGCAGGGGAAAAATAGCTAGCCCTACTCCTAGACCTGTCCATCAATGGGTCTAACACAAGATTCAATCCTCCTAAGATCATGGGGATCTGCACAAAAGGGTTAGGGTCTCTAAAAGATTAACAAAAATTCCTGAGAGTCAGAATGGGGCCATAGATTGCTCCCAAAAGTATCTCCACATTCTGAAGCATACCCTCACAAGCACAAATCTACCCTCATCATCCTGAGTAATCTGAAGCAGCACAAAAGGTATAGATCAGAAAGAATCATCACCCTCTGCTGTCGTGTTACCTTGTGCAGTGAAAACAGACCCTACCTGTAATCGCCTCATGGAGTTACATTCCGATAAAAGCAAGTGTGTTTCCTGCAAGAACACAATGTCCACCTTTAACACCTCTAGGTGCTTTAAAATACCGTACTGCATAACCTTCTGACGGGCACCTTTATATTCCAGGATGCTACTTATAAGCCCCAGACAACACCATCCTCCAAAATTCCAAACTCAGGACAAGGTATGCTTCCCTGTAAGCTTATTATCTTTCCGCTTTAGTTAAGGACTTGCACCTCCCTCCCCTAAATGAGCCTTATGATCCCAATAAAACCTACATGGCCTAAACCCCAGCCAGTCCCTCTCCACCCAACCCTCAACAAAACTTTCGCTACTTTACCTTCTCCTATACCATCCCATCCCTTCTCCCAGCATCCACATCCTAGCCCTAACCCACCAAAACATTGTGCCTGAACCAACCCTCCAACAACACCCCACTTTCCCCAATATACCCCCATCCACCTCTATTGGTCCAGGACATCAAGCCACACAGCCACGCTCACCCCCCCCCCCTCCCTTCAAGGCAAATGCCTCCACATTTCTGTTAAGCACCCGTTCACAACTGTTATATCAACTCGCTAACATTAACTATTAACCCTACCAATAACTATTAACAATATTCCGTGAAACCCGCCCGCCAAGGCATCTTTTAACCTGAGGCCAACACATATAAACACATATAGCTACCAATACTTTTAACAACTTGGGTCCAACTACTAGGAAAGTACCTAAGCCAACAACTCTTATTATCATTAATCTAAAGTCCCCTCAACACATACCCAATTACCAAACCCCTCACCAAAGGTCCCACATACTATAATGTGTTATCTCCTTTGTTAAGCCAAAGACAGCTCAATCAAGTCCATTTTAAGCCGTTGCTCCAGGCCCGTGCAAAAACACAAAAAAGAGGTTCTAGGATGGACCAGCACCAAAATTAGGCCCCAGTCCATATAGACTCAGTCCATTTTATAAACCAGTTAACGCGTTGAAGGTTCCACATACTACAACGAGTAGTTCAAAGCCCTCTGATGAGTGAAATGTGCAGTATGGTGTCTTCCAACCATCCCAAAGACCCAGAGCCTTCACCATGCAGTTCCTGCCACTGGCTTCAAGAGTCCTTAAACAAATTAGGAAAGCTGTTTGTAATGCCAACTGGGCAGACTCCACAGAATCATAATGCCTCCACTCTCCCTCTATCAGGACTTGAAATTTCACCGGATAGCCCATTTAAAAGCACACACCAGTCAGCGATCAGCTTGTTGATCAAGGGGTTAAAGGCTGATCTCTTCTGCCGCACTGTAATAGGGATATCCTGTGCAACCCTTAATCTTACTCCTTCCCAATACAAATCTTTAGTCTCTCTGCTTTGTAAAAAAACTGTTGCTCCAAATAATTTAAGAAAAGAAAAATAAAGGTGCGGTGGGCATTAGGAGGGGGCAACGGTCGTGAAAGCACGATGAGCCCTTTCGATTATATAACTAGGACCATATGGAGATGGGCCTGCAATCTTCTCCACGAATTTCTTCGCAAATCTGATCGGGTCTGGCCCTTCCTCCTTTTCTGGTAAGCCCAAAATCACTGCATTGTTGCGACGACATCTCCCTCTAAATCTTCAACCTTCAGCTCCAGCTTGGCACACGTTGTTTTAACAAAGTTGCCCCCTTCCATCCTCTCAGCATTCCTCTCAAGCGAGCAAATTCTGGCTTCACTATCCGCAGTCCCTCGGTCAAATCTTCTAATACAGCTGATATGCCTTTGATTTCACTGGCCATCTCTGTCATCTCCTGTTTAAAGGGCGAAATTCCTCTAAAAATCTTGCTACAGTTAAGTCTAGCCCTCCGGGACTCCTGGTAAGGAGCCTGCACTTATTGCACATTCAAGGCCCTTGCTTTTTAGAGGCCTTCTCGGGATACCGAGGAGTGTGTTTGAGGAGGGCTTTTGCATTCTGCCTCCATCAAGCCCACAAACCGTTCCGCATCAAACACTCTTGCTGAAATCGCGAAAGACAAATCGTCCGAGGCGGATTTAAACAGTTGCGAATGGTAAAATAAACGGGAAGGAGAATGGCGCTTATCGGGGAACACAGCTACTCTGTGCTCTGCATCACGTGACTCCCCAGCAGTGAAAACCACCAGTTCTTGACCACGAATTTGCTGCCCCAGGATATATCTGCTACCGCAAGGACAGAATCCAGAAAGAGGGGGTGGGTACTTAACTACGTGAAGGCTACCCTGATCTCTGTCAGGTTCACCCGCAAATAACAATGCTCTGAAATTGATGCTATCTTTTATACGGATCACCCTTGAGGTGCCAAACACCTAAACGAGGGTGTATATAGTCCCCAAGGATGCTCTCAATCTCCTGAGACACTCACTAAAAACCTAGCAGTTGAGTTTGCATCGGAACTCGTCATTCTTGGAGACTTCAACCTGAACTGGGCCAAAGAGGCCAGATCCTCTATAAATGGTATGCTTCACGAGGCAAACCTTCCCAGATTATCACCCTTCCCACAAGGTTGAACTATAAAATGGGAAGTCACTCAACCCTTGACTAGGCACAGGTATCAAACCCAAAAATGTTCAGTCTGCTGGCACCATGGCCGATGCTCTCAGTGACCACTTGCCCATTTTCCGTGTTTGGAAGAACAGGGCGGAAAAGGTCCTGCCCAGAATACTCACCACCAGGGACTACTCTAAGTTCTCCCGGAGCAATACAACATCCTCCTTGGCAACTTAGGCTAGAGTCTACTAAGAAGTCTCCCTACCCTAGAAGGGCAGTTGACTTCTTTAACAGATCTATCATGTGGGCTGTGGACCTCCTGGCCCCAAATAAGACCCATCGGGTAAAGGCTGCTGTTATAAGTGGATTACCCCCAAAAGGTCTTAATGACTAGCTGTGACAAAGCCTGGAAAAAGTCTAGGGCACATCACTCCCCCAGACTGGGTAAACTACAGAGCACTCCCAAACCAATGTAAACAGGCCATCAAGCTAGTGAAAAGGAGTACCTCAGCCACCTCAAGCAAACCTCGGCAACCCTAGGACTTTCTGGTCCCACATCAATGAACTGATAAAGGGAAATAAAAAGACAGCCATCGGCCCTATCACAGCTAACAGGCAGGCACTGCTGACGAGGCACTAATTGCTGAAATCCTCAATACATTCTTCTCAAGCTGAGACAGACATAAGGCAGGGTCATCGGTGCCCAATAATCAGTCCGCTCCTCAGGATCCCCCACTCTTGACCGCCCATTCTTTCACATGCGGCTGGCAAAGGTAAAGAGGTCCTGGTCATCCTAAAACACTGAAAACAAGAGGTTCAGGAGGCCCAGATGGAATCAGTGCTAGATTGCTTAAAGACGGTGCCTCGTCCCTGACCACTCACCTGGCTGATCAACAGGTCTTTACTAGAAGGATCTGTCCCCGAGCTGTGGAAGCAGGCACATGTGGTCCCGATTTACAAGGGCGGGCCTGTGGAACCAATTGAGAACTACAGGCCTATCTCCCTCCTGTGTACCCTGGCAAAATACAAGAGAAACTTGTCTATGCCCAACTTAGGGAATACCTGGAGACACACATGCTGTTGTCTCGTCGCCAACATGGCTTTAAAAGCCAAACATGGGACCGATACTGCCTTAACTAAACTCTCTACAGATATACTTAGAGAACTTGACTCTGGATCCAACACAGGCACGGTTTTCATAGACCTTCCAAGGCCTTCGACTGGGTGGATCATAGACTACTACTCCATAAACTCCTCCACATAGGCCTCAAGACCCATGCCCTCAAATGGGTGGAAAGCTACCTCTCTGGTCACACACAGAGGGTTAGGTGGTAGGATAAACTCTCAAACCACAGTCCCTAAGGAGGGAGTACCCCAAGGGTTGATACTTGGCCCCTATTGTTCTCACTGTTTGTAAATGAACTACACAACCACTGTGGGAGCAGCAATGCTATCCAATATGCGGATGATGCTGTTATTTATAAAACCTCGGACAACTTGAATGATCTAGGCACATCCCTCCAAAAGGATATCCGCATCATGGAGGAATGGCTCATCAAGAACAAAATGGTCCTAATACCAATAAAACCAAAGCCATAATGTTCAGACCTAGAGCCCTTGGACAAGACACATCACAACTACTCCAACTTACGTCCCTGGAGGGCAACAAACTGGAAGTAGTCTCTCGACAAAATACCTTGGCTTTACCCTCGACCAAGGTCTCACTTTCAAACAACATGTAAACCAAGTCACAAAGTAATCCATACAAAATGCAGATTACTGTATCGGCTCAAGGAACAGCTGGCCCTGAAGCTAGGACTGCAATTGCATCTAGTGTCCTACTCCAACACTAATATATGCTGGCCGGTCCTTCAGGGTATCACAAAAGCTGGAGTACGGTAAATTACAGACTTTATACAACAAGCTGGTTTGCTTTGCCTCCTTATCCCACTCTAAGAGACACCACTGCGAGGCGTTAGTGAGGCTCAACTGGCCATCTTTTGAAGCTGGCCTCAGGTACCCTGTACTCTGCCTGCCGAAAAAGTTAATCAGCCCATGCCTCTCCGAGTCTCGATAGACTCCTAACAGAAAAAGAAACTCTGCAACCTCAGGTCCTCGAGCCTAATGCTACTAGAGGTCCCTAAGGTCAGGACTAATGCAGGCTACAAATCCTTCTCACATGCTGCCCTTCCCTGTGGAACAACCTCCCTTTGAGGTGCATGAAACCCCATCGTGCCGTGTTTCCACACAAGACTTAAGACCCATCTGCTGTCAATGAGCAAATGCCAATGCTACAGTACCTGACACTTCAACAATGACCCTGGGACAGCACACACTTACCTAACTAAAATCTCCTACCCCTGAACAGGTAGCACTAACTCCTTCCTCCCCTCACAGAATCTATCCTATGGCTCTTAGAAATATGTTACCTAAGGAATCTATAGTACTGTCTCTCCTTTGCATGACTGATGCAGGATCAAATGAATAACATCTTATTAACCAGATATACTAAACCCATTGAAAACACTGTTATGTGTAAACTGCGAATACACTGTATACCCATGACCTGTATATGTACCACTGTCTATTATTTCATGTACTGTTATTCCGGGTCGCCCCTGAAAAAGGGACCTCCAGGGCCCAGTGGGCCTACCTGGTCATCAAAATTCAATATATAAATAAATAAATAATACCGCGGAATATCTGGGCTTTGGTTTGAGCCAGGAGGTATCAGTAACTGCCGTGTAGATAACTTGGTGAAAAGGTGGGAGCTACAGTGGATACTGCTTATAAAACTTGAGACTGTTTAGATGATGAGTTTTGGTTAAATATATTTACTGCCCCAAATCTACCACCGTTCGACTACGTGGACCTGCTGTATGACCACTCCTCAAAGGAAAAGTCATATAATTTCAATGCATATACCGTTACTAAGGCATCGCATTTAGGTGCCACATCAAGACAGTACCAGATTTCAGTGACTGTCATTTAGAGTGACCTCTCTGTGCCCCTCTCCCCATTTTCTACCCCGCCCCAGAGATAGTATATTTAGTAGGGGATTGCCCCACAACGGGGTGCGGGGAACAGGCCCTTCAAACAGAGAGGTTGATCTAAATGACAGTCACCAAAATCTGGTGTTGTCTTGACATGGTGCCTCAAACATGGTGCCTAGATGTGGTAGATCCATTTAGATGTATTACTGAATTGCTTAGCCTAGTTGATGTTGGAGTGTCTAAATACAGTAAATAAAAAAATGAAGAGGGACCTGCACTCAACTCAAATTAAAGTTTATCATTCAAGAACCACTAAACAGAAGATTCCATTAATTTGTTGGTTGCCAAACTTCATCAGGGAATTAGTGGCTGTCTACAATAAATAAATATAAATTAGAGGATTTATAATCATTTTCATTACGGATAAATGAATCAGTGGACTGTGTTAATATTACAAAATAAAATCACCTGGGAATGAAGTCTTTTTTTACTGATATTCACAATTCTATTTCTTCAGGTTCTGTACAGCTGTACACAAATACAATTAAAATAGAATTTCAACTCATTCATTTATTAATTTTTCCTTCAATTTCAACAATTTTAATTGAACACTTAGTAATGGCAGCCTCATAGGAGTTATTACTATGGCTAGTTAGTTTTGTTAGAGTCGACATCCTAATACAATAAATGTAATTCAAAATAATAATTCAATAAATGTAAAAGATTTAGGTATATAAACCAATATAAGCTACTATATATAGCAAATTATGATGATCAATCTATCTCAGTTTCTTTGGGCTGCTAGGTTATTTTTATTTTTTGTCCTAAAAACACAATTTTCATATTTTATAACTACTGTAGATTCAATAATACATCACAAATCATTGTTAATCAAATGTTTGATCATTAATATCACCCTTTGTTATAACAATATTACCTTCTACACAACACAGATCGCTTGCTTTATACTCTAGTACCTGCTCAGTTTTTTCATTGCTGCTTATATTCTCAAAGTACACAAATCATACTTGTTAGTTGTGGTTTTCATAAATTTCTACCAAACTAAACTGCTTGCACATCTTACAATATTAGGAAAGAATTTATGTATTCTCATACTTTAGTTTTCTCAGGACACCGTGGTCCATGTGTTTCAAACAGCTTTATATCTGCTGAGGTGGGAGCGCTTTCCTCTGATTCCCATCAATCTCTGATGAGATCAGCATATCATGTGAATTGAGGCCATGTAAGCAAGTCATACACATATGGTGCCACTAACTGCATACTGTCAGTGCAGTTCCTAGACTACAAATTGGGCCCTCTAGTGGTCATTCCTATTAAGGGCTCAAAAGATACCAAAATTGAAAAGAAAAATTATTCGTACATTAGTGAGACTGCCCCACCATCACTGATACTGGCCAATATTAAATGATAAAACTGATTGAATAATTCAAGTCTGAATTTAAAAGCCACAGTAAAAAGCCACAAGGAGGGTTGAATGGAGCTTCAAATGAACTTACTCCATTGCATACCCTTGTTAATACTGTACTTATTCTGAAGCAATGAAATGATGATATCCAGTGTGCATCTCTTCTTAATAGATTTTTCTATAGGTAATTATGTTTACTGCTCTTTTAACATGGTCCAAACCCCAATATCTAAAACTACTAATATAATGTATGGGGAGCCCTTATTATTAACTGAATTCAAGCAGGTTACAATCTTGTTAAGCCACTGTTATGACATCACTCTGTTGTTAACCCTTGAGTATGTCATATCAGTGGTATAACAAGATGGAATGCTCACAACAATCACTGTTCTAACAAAACAGAATGCTCACAACAATCAATGTTCTGTAAAGTAACTCAGTAAAGTAATTCAATCTGCATTTACACTATCTTGGTAGTCCATACACTATAAAATATAATGTATGGTCTTTGGTTATATACCACCTGTAAACACTTTGAAAGGTTGCCATGACATCATTGTAAACCTAGAGAGCGAGCTTCGAGAGGTTTTCAGATGTCATGGCAACCTCGAGAGTGTGTTTACAGTGTGATTATTAAGCAAAGACCATACACTATCCTCTATGTTATGCCATTGTTATGACATCACTCTGTTGTTAACCCTTCTGAGTATGTCACATCAATGGTATAACAAGATGGAATGCTCACAACAATTAATGTTCTAACAAAACAGAATCGCGCAACAATCAATGTTCTATAAAGTAACTCAGTAAAGTAATTTAATTTGTGATTACACAATCTTAGTAGCCCATACACTATAAATATAATGTATGGTCTTTGGATTTAACAACTGCAATAAAACACTCTTGAGGTTGCCATGACATCTGAAACCTCTCAAGCTGTGCTGTTGAGGTTATTAAAGATGTCATTGAAACCTCTTGAAGTGTTTACAGCGTGGTTATTAACTAAAGACCATACATTATCCTCTGTGTTACTTTGTACTGTTCCCTGTACTGCAGAGCATACTGCTATATTACCCTGTGCTGTTCCCTGTAATGTAGTGTTACTCTGTATTGTTCCTGTACTGCAGTGATAGTCTGTCTTGCTCCTGTACTGCAGTATAACCCTACATTCCTGTACTGCAGTCCTACTTTTTGCTGGTCCCTGTACAGCAGTGCCACACTGTACATTCCCTGTACTGCAGTGTTACTCTTTACTGGTTCCTCTGCTGCAGTGTTACTCTGCACTGTTCTCTGTACTGCAGTGTGACTCTGTACATTCCCTGTAGTACAGTGTTACTATGTACATTCCATGCACTGCAATGTTAATCTGTGTGGTTCCCTGTACTGCAATGTTACTCTGCACTGTTTCTTATACTGCAGTGCTACTGTGTACACTCCTGTACTGCAGTGTTACTGTGTACTGGTCCTTGCACTGCAATGTTACTCTGTACTATTCCAAGTACTGCAATGACACTCAGTACATTCCCTTTACTAAAGTGTTACTCTGTACATTCCTGCACTGCAGTGTTACTCTGTGCTGTTCCCTGTACATCAGTATTACTGTGCACTATTCTGAGTACTCCAGTGCCACTCTGTACATTCCCTGTACTACAGTGTTACTCTGTACTGTTACAAAGAACTGCAGTAATACTCTTGTACTGTTGTCTGCACTGCAGTGTTACTCTGTACTGTTCTCTGTATTGCAGTGTTACTCTGTACTGTTCCCTGTATTGCACTGTTACTCAGTACATTCTCTGTAGTGCAATGTTATGCTGTTTTGTTACCTGTATTGTACTGTAGTGTTACTCTGTGCTATTCTGTATCATATGTAAACACTAATCTTATGCATTTTGCTACTGTCAGAAGCTTGTTTCTGCTTGTACCTCTGGTCGTGTCTGAAAACAGGCATTTTGTATATAATGCACTTATCTGGTAAACAAGAACTAAATAAATACAGTTTTAAACATTTTGTTCTTTATCTGACTTTTAGTTCACATTTAGACCCAAAAACTAAAATTCATCATTTTTAATGCTAACCAATTTGTAAAGTACTACAAGTACGTCACAATTATTAGTAAAAATCTGCATTTAATGTTTTGCAGTCCCATATGTTCTTTGCTGTTATGGGCTTCAGCTGTAAACGTTTGGGAAGGTGGTTTAACAAATGAAAAAATAAACAATAAAACTGTGACTTGGATTTGAATATAGAATCCATACTCTGGAGGAAAAAAACTTACAATCCATCCTGTTACCTCCTCTGGCTGTGTGGCAGTGACTACACCAAGTTATAAGTCTAATTGATTATCCGTGAGCCTAGCAGAGTCCTGATTAGCTACTTGGATTGTTCATTAGCATCCTATAAATGAGCAGTCCAGCTGCCAACTGACACTGTGTGCACATGCAGGCTTTCTCCATACATCTAAAAGCTACAGGCAAGAAAACAAAATGACAAAATGAAAGTAACTATACTTAAAATCACAATCACAACCTCAAAGTTAGTTATTTCCTTGGATTAACGACTGGCTGGTGGAGATGGCATGGCTGCACCTTGTGCCACCCAACCCCCAACTGGTTGTTAATCCTTAGGAAATGATGGGCTTCTCAGTCATTGCTGATTAACTTGAGTACAACTGTACTGTACATCCAAGTGTCTCAACCAGAATGCCACCCCTACTCATGCATTCCGAAACAGGAGACTTGAGACCAGAGGTTGACTTGGTTATGTTGTGTGTGCACATGTGCAAAGTGACTATAATGTGACCGTAGTACTGGGGATTGTGTAGGTAGGTACTGTATAAATGAATGGATGAAGAAATGCAGGAGGCTACTCTCTAAAGCCAGAGCTGAAAAGACTGATGATGAGTATTTAGCTGGCTGATGGGTGTAAATATCTTATAGTTCAAAGGAGAAAATCCTACCAGTTCCACTGGTTTTCTGCCCATTAACCAGCTAGCAGGCATCATCAGGCTTTAAAGATAGGCATTAAGCCTCACACTGTGTGCATGCATATGTGTGTGTGTGTGTGTGTGTGTGTGTGTGTGTGTGTGTGTGTGCGTGTGCACATGTGTGTGTGTTCCCTAGCTACAGACAGGATGCACCTATCTGAAAGCACTAAAGTTGGGGAAACGGCATGCAGAATGCAAATATAATAGTTTCAAAATGTTAACAGCATGTCAGTAATGAACAGAAACCACCAGCAAAAGTTGATTTAAATTACGTATTGTTTATGTTCCTTTAAAGAGCTCCTTATACCAGTCAGATAACTTTGAAAATGTGAGAGTTAGACACAATTCAGTTTATAGTTCAAATATTGTTGCAATCCTTTTTTCTTTAAATGGTGTTTAATCTCCAGCCTCTCCCTATCACCACTCGTCTGCTGTTAGACTCCAGTCCCTTCACCCCATCTACTTCTTACCTCATTGTGTAAGTGGGTGCCATGGATGATGGTGGTGCCAGGCCTTTAGAGCTGCAGCATCATCCTGCAGACAGGGGTTGTTTTCCACCAATTGATCCCCTGAGTCAGAGTTGCTGGCACGCAATGGTGCACAAGTAGACTGGTAAGACGGGTGCATGCTTTCAACTCCTGCCTCCAACTTTCATTTCTGGTAACAGCTTTTATTCCACTTAGCCTCCACCACTGAGGTGGCAACAAACAACAGTACACTGTTCCCCCACCCGAAGGAGGAGGTCCATCAATGAATGCTAAATCCTCCCACCCCCACCAGCCCTAGATCAACTTTGTTCTATTCCCCAACACAGGTCGCTGGTGTGGTGGGAGGTGAGAATCCAGCACCTCAGCCTTCCGCACCACTGGCTCAGCTGCAAGTTTACTGTAGCTCAGATTTCCTTGAGCAATATTGCTTATGGACTTGAGGGGACTGAATCTGCAATCCATTGCTTTACAGTTCTGTGCTTTTACTATCTGTACTATTCAGTCAGAACTATGCTTTTGCAATTCTTTCCCTTTTCCTTTGTTAATGAGGAAAAACATAAACATTAGATTACTGTCCCTTGGACTTTGTTAGCTTTGGATGCTTGTCTACACATGACATTATAATACCCTGTTTATGACATCTAATTATCTTCACAGCAACACACTGGAAGTCATAAACAGAATTGTGACTAGAGAGTATTCAAGTAAACAGAGCAAATAGGGCAGAGATCCTGTTTCCATGCAAATATCCTTAAAATAAACAAATGAAGGTGACAACTGCAAACTAGCATTTGTCAATGAGGAATATCCACTGTTTACATTGCTGGTGTACGGGTCTTGCTTGTACACATTTTTACTATATATTTACCCAGGCAGACCATATGCGAGGCAATATATCATTTTGGTGGTCTCCTACTTTTACACATTTTTAGATTGTATTTATTGGGGACAGACCACTTGAAAGGCAATATCTGATTTTCAGTCAATTCCAACATTTTGACCCCAAATTTCTAACAATCTTTTCATGACCTGACATTATGATCAAAACAAGTGTAATTTTTTAAATGCCATCTGAAAGATGATTTCGCATTGTGACTGTGAAAACAAGTTTTGGTGGGATGTAAAAAATGACACCTGTCATGTTCAGGTGGGGTAACACAAGGGATACATTGAAAATTAGGGGCCAAAATCAGAAAAATAAAGATTTAAGTAAATGTTGAAACTATTCAACATTTCTTAATTGTTTTGTTTTTCAATTTGACCTCAGATTTTCAGCATGGTCTTTTATGACCATTTCTACTGAACATGACAGGTGTAATTTATAAAACAGTGGCAAACTCACTTTGCACCAGAAGCGTGAAAACACATTTTGGCCAGGATTTGAAAATGACAGCTGTTCATGAGATTGTGTGAAAGAATGGCTATGATGAAAATTTGGGTCCACATATTAATAATTACCTAAGCTATGAACATATGTTGAAAATTTTCACATCGGCTCATAACTTGTTGTTTTTAACATTTCTGCCTCAAATTTTCAATGTAGCCTTCTTATGCTCCACCTCATGAACAGGATGGAGAAATGTTTCAAATCCTGGCCAAAGGATTTCACATCACAAGTGTGAAAGACACATTTTGGCCAGCATTTAAAAATGACAACTGTAGAGTTCATGAGGTAGCATGAGACTATGTTGAACATTTATGGTCAAAATATTGTAAATTACCAAAGTTTTAAGTGTTTGTTGAAAAATGTCCAACATACACTCATAACTGTTATTTTTTAACATTTGTACTAGTGATGTGTGAAATTGGAAAATTTCACCCCAGCGAAATAGTTAAGCAATTCCGCACTTCAGCATACGTGTAAATTTTGACATGAAACGTAATTTCACCTCCGAGTCCGCTTGTAATGTGAAATTTCACCAATTTCACCAATTTCGCTATATGTAAGGCAAAATTTCAGCATTATCCTGAATTTCGCCAATCTATTTCAATTTTGCCAGTGAAATAGCAATGCATTATGGATAGATAACTGAAATATCATGTGCAGGCTGTTTCCTGCACAGTATATTGTCTGTTGAGTTGAAGAGCAGTTCAGTGTGGTGCATCACAGCCAATAAACCCTCAAAAACCTTTTTATTTGTGATTTGTGAGAGTTAATTGCTCCCAAAATCTCAAGTTTAGTTCCTAGTGCTGCTGGTGAACATTTTTGTTTTGTGTCCTTGGATAATACTTAGTTAAACTTAGTTAGTGTTTTCAGTTTTCTCTGTGTCTGTGAGGGAGTTGAGTTGGAGAAGGTCGACCGTGGTGTGTGTGTGTGTGTGTGTGTGTGTGTGTGTGAAAGCAGAGCAGGCTAGTTCCCAATATTTGATGGATTTCTCACAAGTTGTGAATGAGTTTGTGTAATTTCTTTTAAGTCTTAATATTTTTGTTTGTGTGCTACTTATTTGTTATCTTTTCTTACATATTGATCCTTTTTGGGTAACTTATCTGAATAGTTACTCATTCTGACGGAGTCGCTCTGTTCCTGTTTCCCTTTGCTTAATCATTTTGTGATTTTATGTTTTATTGAAATTATTCGTGTGCATTGACCACTTGACTTGTCCATATCCAGGCTCACTGCATTGTTAAATTGCTCATAGAAATTAATATTGTGATCTAACCTCTGCATTGCAGCGTTCCTGTTTTTCTATTGAATTTGCTTACCGCATTAACCCTTTCCTCCCTGTTTCACCACTGTTGTTTACTACCTTACCTACTATATAGTTTTCAACTAGACAGTGGTGGTCCCTGCATGAGTTTTGGAGGTGACTTTGTTCACTTCAAATCTTGTTGTCCCTTCCAGCCAAAACTGTTTAGTAAGTAAAAAAAAAAGGGGATCACATTCCTAATTCGTTTAGCTGATAATGGTGTTATGGACACTCATCACCTGTAACGTGACTGTGACTTATTGTTAAACTGTGTTGCTGACTGTCTCGCATTGCTTGTAACTTGCTCCTGCCTTATTGCTGTTCTGTATTTCTGACTGTCTCATGTATGTATGTTCTGTCTTCCTTATGACGAGATACCTTTGTAAATGAGCCTCTGGCTCAAAGGTTTCAAACTGATGTTAAAATAAATAAATAAAATAAAATAAATAAGTACTAACACATTGCAGTACTTGCCTTTTCCAGACACCACTTATATGGACTGTAGTTCATATTTTGACTGAAAGGTGTTCGATGTGGTTGGTTTAGTTTAGTTTTACGAACCCTACTAGCACCTACTCAGTTTTTATCAAGTTGTGTAATAATCATTCCATTTAAAACTTACATTTATGTAAGAACTACTTAAGTATTCTTTTCAGATTTACTGCACAACCCTGTTGTGGTGGTATTCTCTGTCGGTTTTGTATTGAAAGTCCTCCTATTATCCCAAGTTACTTAACTCATGTTTTTGTAATTGAAAATATAAAATAGTGTTTTCTCACACTCAAATAGGCTACAGTAGCAGTTGTAGGTAGTTATATACTACAGTGCAGCTACCTGTTCTGATTTCTGTTTGCCATTTGTAGATAGCATTGCCAGTGTTAAATCACACTTATTTAACAGAAATACATAATAATATAGTTCCAGAATAGGAAGCCAAATGAAACAAACATATAAATATGCCTGACAAGAGGCGTTCAACGTCTGGTAAAGGTGCTAGGGTGGGAGGTGGCTCAAAGAAGTCTGTTGGGAAAAGCAAACCTATGTCTGAGTCAGTGCCCTCTGTGGCCTCTCTGCTGCTGTGTCAGCCAGTAGTTGCAAAATCAAAGTTAGAAATGGCTTCAAGTCTGTAAATCATTTCTTTACTGCCCAGTCTGTAGCTAGCATTCTTTTGGGGGTGATACTAGGAATAAGGAGACACTCACACCAGTGGAGGCACAGAGGTCCAGGAGGAGTCGAAAAAGTTGCCAGTGTGACTATTGTTTCTGCTCAGGGAGGAGCTGATGGTGGTGAGTGACAGTGTCCAGCTTCAGTCTGTTTCTCCTGGAGAAGGAGATAAGGAAAGTCAGCCCCCACCATAGTGAGGAGATGCCAGAGAAGGGAAAGGTTGGTCTGGCAGTAGGCAGTGATAGGGATGAGAAGGAGGATATAATATGTTTTGGTACAGATGATGATGAGGTGTTGGATCCCTGTAGGAGCCAGAAGTGAAAAGGATGAAGGGTGATGATGTAGCCCATCTAGATGACAAGACTGAGGGTGAGGATAGAAACATAGAAACATAGAAGTTGTGGCAGATAAGGACATAAGGCCCATCCAGTCTGCCCATTTCTTTTCTACCTTATAAATGTGCCATCGGCCTTTGCTATGTCAGTGACCTATCTATTCATATTCATCCATTCAGGATATCAGCAAGCCTACAACAAACAGTTCAGTCACCCCACCTCTCAAATGTAGCATGGTGGATATCATGCAAGCTGCACAAAAAGCAAAACTTCCACACCTTTGGCTCCGCTGTCCAAGTCTCAGTCCCATGTCAGATCTAGAGGTGCAAAGTCCTAGTTTGGGATTTTTCATGCTTGATGCAGCTGAGGACACTGTGGTGATATGTCAGCTGTGTCAGGCATGTGGAATTCGTGGAAACAAAAAGGGCAGCCACATAGTCACGGTGGCCAGCCGCCCACTTGAAAAACAAGCGCCCATTGCACTGGCACCAGCACCAGAAAGATACCAGAGCTGTTGGCGGGACTTCCCTTGCCAAGCTTAATGAGTGACAGCAGTGCAATAGAGCAGGAGGAGGGAGGGCTGAGTGTGTCGGTGGAAGAAGAGTGTGAAGAATCATTTTCTCTATCGAGGAGTGGGCATAGTAGCAGCGGAGCTGCCACTCCCTCGAGTTATAAAAGTACACCACCAGGCACCAAATCCACCAAAATAACCAGTTTCATACATGCTGCACATCCCAGGCCCCAAGAGTCACCTGGTACCCCAGCAAGAACAACATTGGTGGCACAAGTCACCAAATCTAATCGTAAGTGTGCTCTATACAAAAGGGAATGAAATAATCTCTGATTCACTTATAGTAGCAAATATATTTAATGATTACTTCAGTATGATGTTTTCTGACTCACAGCAGAGTAGACTTGATATTAAAACTAATGATGAGTCACCCATAAGTATTACACTAACAAAATTCTGGAAAAATACAAGCCCTAAAAAGTACTTACTCTGCAGGTCCAGATAATATTCCAAATAAAATGTTACAGTTATTCTCTCGTAGTGTAGCAATACCCTGGCTATACTGTTTAATGAATCCTTGTAATTGGGACTGTGCTGGGGATTGGTTGAGAGCGAAGAGAGGTGGTGCCCGTGCACAAAAGGGAAATAGGGCGGACTGGCAATTATAGACCCATAAGTCTTACCTCAGTCCCTGGTAAGCTTATGGAATCCTTACTAAAGGATGTCATAGATGCTCATTTAAAAAACTGGTCAGGAAGATAGTGAGCAGCACAGTTTTGTTGGAGGAGGTCATGTGTAACGAATCTGCTCTGTTTTTATGAGAAAATTTCAGAGGCACTAGACAGGAGAATGGATGTGGATTGTATTTATTTGGATCTGGTGAAGGCTTTTGATCAGGTTCCTCACCACCAGGTTCTCCATTGCCTCATTGATACAGATATAGACCACAGAGTTGTGCATTGGGTCATGGCCAGGCTGAGGGGAGAACCCAGAGGGTGTGCTTGCAGGGTTTTTATTCAGATAAGGGAGGGTCACTAGTGGGGTTCTGCAGGGTCGATCCTGGGCCCTGTGCTGTTTAAGATTTTTATGACCTCTATGGGAAAGGGTAGCTTTGGATGGATTAGTAAGTATGCAGATGACACTAAACTTGCTACAGTAGTTACAGACCCTGACGGAACTAGAGACCTACAGGCTGATCTGGATAATATTTATAATTGGGTAACATATAGAGGTATGACATTCAATGTGGATAAGTGTTGTGTAATACACCTGGGGAACCAGAATGGTATGCAAAATTATTATATGAGTGGTAAGGTGCATGTAGCTCCACAGAAGAGAAAGACCTGAGAATTCTTGTAGACCATAAACTGGCTTTCCGCTCACATGTTAACAAGCAGATTGTAAAGGCTAAACAGGTGTTACATAACATAAAGAGGAACTTTAGGAGTTGAAATAAGGAAGTGATCATGCCCCTGTATACAGCATATTTTAGGCCAATCTTGGATTACAGGGCCCTGTGTGGGGACCTATTACCAAAGGAGTAGTGAATGAGATTGAAAGGGTTCAGAGGCAAGCCACTAAATTAGTATTTAATATAAAAGATATGCCCTATGAAGAGCTTTTGGAGTATTTGAAGCTTATGCCTTTACAGACAAGAAGAGTTATGGGAGATTTGCTACTTTGTTATGATATAATGCAGGATGAATATTTACTAAATGAATTAAACCTCCAATTCAAGGATGATACTAAAGGGTACAAAGAGGTCACCCTCTTCAGCTTAGACACATTAAGTATAATACCAATAGAAGAAGGGCTTTCTTTACACAGAGGGTGGTGGCTCCTTGGAATGAGCTCCCCTTGTCAGTTATTTATTCTAAAACAAAGAGTTAATTTAAGACTCAGTTGGATAAATATATCTTGCAGGGGTAATATGACCTAACAGGAGATATTGGAAGGAACAACCATGGGCTATTCTTTACTGTCTGGCCCCTATTTTCCCAAAGACCTTTGTATGTAAGTAAAGCATTTTTGTCGACCTGCTCCCAAGATGCAGCCCACATTGAAGACTGTGTTTGAGCGGAACTCAAAGTACTCCCCACTCATGCTGCTGCACATGAACTGAATGCAGCCACAGTTGAAATGCTCGCCATTGACCTGTTGCCCTTCTCCTTTGTGGAGAATCCAGGGATTCCATAGTTTGTTGGCCTGTGCCTCTCCCAAATGGCAGGTGCCATCATGAGCGTATTTCTCCAAGCGTGCCATGCCCAAACTCTGCAGCAGAGTTTCACAGTCCATCCTACATGCCATGAAGCATTCTGCGCAAAATATATACACCTTAGCATGAATATGTGGACAAGTGGTGAAACAGCGGTCAGCTCATATCTGTGCATAACAGCACACTGGGCACGGTACCTGGGGTGGTTGTTGATTTGGGGCCTGGCAAAAGCTGTGTAAAAGCAAAATTGTGGTGGTAGTAACACACCTGGTATTCGTCAGAATGCAACCATAACTATGCTGTTACAGGGTCTCACACTGGTGAGAAAATGCTGAATGTGCTGCTAAATCAGATTGATGAATGGATCAACGCACACTCACTCACAGCGGGTTTATTGCCAGTGACAATGGCTCCAATGTGGTTAAGTGCATTACTGACAGTGGCTTTCAGAGTTCCTGCCTGGCACATTGCCTTAATCTAGTCATGCAGCAATTTCTGAACCACGATGGAATAAAAACTGTGTCTGTCGCCAGACGCATCTGTAGTGCACTTGCAAGCTCTGTAAAGGCCTGTGACCATCTCGTGGGCTGCAGAGGCACTGACCATCTGCCTCAGCACCGTATTAAGCTCAATGTTGTTACCAGGTGGAACTCCACACTGTACATGCTGGGCTGGCTTTATGAGCAGTATAAGGGGTTTCAGATTAACTACTGCTGCACACTAGCTGGGACAGTGCGGGTGTCCATCACCCTAACAACAGAGCAGTGGCAACAAATGGATGGCATAATCGCATTCTGCATCCATTTGAGCATGTAATACAGGCTGTGAGTGAGGACACTGCCTGTATAAGTCAGTCAATACCCTTATACGTGTGCTGAGGCAGACACTGGTAAATGTCAGTCACCAGATGGAGGCAAGTGATGATCACAGCTCTGTTCATGTAATGGGCCACATGCTCTGTATACTGGACAGCAATACACATATCTGTGGCATTATGCAGTCTAATGAGTTTGCTATTGCTACCATGCTGGATCCACTGGTACAAACATGGTCATTCGCTATGATTGAAGGGGGTCATGTGAGTGGGCAAATTGACCAATTACCTTGTCAGATGGATACATGGTGCACAGATATAAAATGTAGAGACACAAAGGGCACATATAGATATACCAGGTGTTGCTACCACCACCAGTAAATCATCAAAGGCCACCAAATCGGAGAAAATGTCAAAGTTGCAGGACAGCACGGCAGTAACCCATTTAGGATGCTCTGTACCAGGTGGACATTGAAGAAATTGAAGACAAGGAGGAGGAGCATGATGAGGAAGCAGGACTCAGGGCAGCACAACATATGGTGGATGCCTACATGGCCAACACCAAGCATCTTGGGATACTGATGAGCCATTGGTGTACTGGAGCAGCAAAGTGGTGACTGGCCTGCAATGACATGTGTTGCTTTTAAATACCTCAGCTGCCACCATCCAGTGTCAGTGTGGAATGGTGTTCAGTTCTGCTGGGGTCATTGTGCATGACCGTAGGACAAATCTGTCACGAAGAATGTTTCCATCCTAACATTTATAAAATGAATGAGGCTCACATTCCACATAACACAATTATTTTGATGGTGTTACCCCAAAACCTGTGTCTCAGGGACGATGATGACAATGAAGGCGTCCACAGTGGTAAGGCCTCTACTAGCAGGGAGGTAGATGAAACAGTAATGATGACTGAATTTCCACCTGATGATGACTCAGTCTTGAAGACTGTGAGAGCTCTTCATGGATAATGTGTCATTGGAAGGCTGACTAAAGGTGTTATGCCCCCAGCGCCACCAACATCCCCACCTCCATTTCCACTGAATATGCTGTTTTATGTTATTGTTATACATTTAAAATGTTATTTTCTGGATGTTCTGTGTTCCACATCCAGTTAAACCACTTAATTTGATTACCCAACCTAGTCACAATGTTTACTTCATTTCATTTTTGAAAATGTCTACCATGCTATGTTAACTAGAATGAATATGTCATCATCTCAGCAATACACAACGGCCCCATCGTGCAACAAATACTGAACATCTTCCCATTTCCACGATACCTCCTCCATGATACCACGAATGAATGTCTAGTGAGAGTGCCACCACTGTATATATGACAATGACAACTTAGTCGGACAGTGCACAGCCAATACTACGTTACTCAGAAATGCATGTATACTCCATCCCCATGTATACAATTAACCATCATGTAATCCGCCTCCTTGTCATCCATCCTAATGTATAACACAGACTTCTCGACAGTGTGGGCCAGTGTCATACTGCCAAGAAATACCAGGACCGCTGAAAATCTATGAAGCTGACAGATGCATGCTCTAGCATGAACAGCAGTCTCAGACCAGTACATTAATGGTGCCTCTGAGTCCAGCTAAATTACTCCTCCTCCTCCTCCAGCAGTCTTCCACCAAGAAGAACTGCAGCATTGATAATGCCAGCACATTTGGGGCAGTATATCAACCCACAATGCATCACTTTCATCCCAGCATGCAAACTTGGGGTTGTTTTCTCTCCTGCCGACCACCCATGATGACAGCATTGCCAGCACATTTAGGGACAGTACATCAACCAGCATGATGCAGCACTTTCATCCCAGCAAGCACAATGGGTGTCATTTTCAGGTGAAAATGGTTATGCTGCCATTTACAGTGTCGGATGCAAATTGATGGATAAGTTATATATCCTTCATCGTCTTACAGTGGTTCAATCAAGTGACTTATTTAAGCTGCGTATGGGTGATTCTACAGTGTCAATGGCAAAACACATGAGGTTACAATCCAAGGTCACAATTTTCATGTTAGCGCAGCAGTATATATAATATGTTAGTTTTCCTTCACAGGTGTCCATTGATGATGATGACGATGTATGTTTTAGTTGTCAGAAGTGGCCCACACCTCACAGGTGCAGCACCTGATCCAGTGCCCACACACCAGGATAGAAGACTTCTACTTAGTCACCAATGCTGAATGGAGATGGGATGCATCATCAAATGTCCACCAGAAAACCAGGCCACCAATCCAATTGAAGTACTTTGTACCTGGCTGGCAATAAGAAAAAGAAGAAGCCATTTTGAGCATTGTTACAGCTGGTGCCCCCCACACACAATCATAACATGAAGCTATACTTACAGTACATCAGGAAACTGGCACACTTGACATGAACAGACTGTGTCTGATGTGCACATCCAGCAGCCAGATTGGGAGGGAGGGAGGTAAAGAGCGCACCCTAACAGCAGAATTCTTGAATATTGACAGACCCATATAGAAGATAGTTACTGTCAAAGTCTGAAATATCTGTCCTGCAGTAACCACAAACTTAATACTTAACCATATCCACCAACCCCACACCAACCTGGCCTCAACCACCTCCTCCACCACCCCCCCACCAAAGACCATCACAAATTAAGAAACACTTACCACCAGTTAATGAATTGCACACACTGAACAATGGCAGCAGTGCTCCAGGAGTTTACAGCTCCTGAATTCCTGCATGTGTTGAGAAAAGGAAAAATAATACAATTACAATCCAACTCAGATATCCGAGCTGCAGTGACCTATCCCTCCCAGTAATGAAAATTCAATACTTACCTTGTCCTTGTGCAATGTGAAATGTGGTGCATTCCAACATCCCGTATCCAAATCCTGGGCTGCCATGCAAGTACAAACATATAAGAATTCAAGGCGTTCCAATAGCAACCCACCATCCCCTTCTGTTGCACCGAAAAATAAATAGATACTTACGTTTGCAGCAGTAGCAGCAGCATCGATCGACTATGTGAAGAGGATCCCCATGAAGCAGACAAAGCATTACTTCTCGTGGCAACTAGTCAGGCAGCAGGCAACAGCAGCAGCACTCAAAATATCATTCAATCCACACTGACTTAAAATCACAGAGACAACACAGCTAACCAGGGCAGCATCATTGCGAAATGATAATTTCACATTTCTCAATCAATTGAGAAAGCAGCAGCAGTAAGTGCAATTTTAAGTCGCAGGACCATATTGCAGGAGGATTTATTTTTCTCATCGTGGCAAACTGGCTTATGCTGCATGTCAAGCAGCGCAGTACCACAGTTAGCCTAAAACCATAGTAAATGGTACAGAGAACAGCACATTTGGGTCCTCATGGTGGCTGTGAACCATGTAACTGCATGTCTGACACCTGATTTCTGTCTGAATGCATGGTGCAATTTTTGGGAAATATTTCTGGACATTTACTGCCAGTGCTGCACTTGTACAAACAAGATGTGACCTAAAACAATTATAAACAGTGGCCAAAACAGCATTCTAATGTCTAGCTGCTTGGGGTACCCTAAAACATCAGGACTGATTCCACATTTCAGTCTCAATTTGATGTAACATTTTTGTAAACATTTCTGGTCTTGTAGGCCTGGTTTGGCACCAGCAGCAGTGAGTTTCAGGCAGAAATATTTGGCAAACAGGCTCTAAAACAGCTATTTTATATCTGGGTGGTGGGGGATCCTAAAATATCATGGCTGAGACCAGATTTCTGTCTGAAATATAATGTGCCAGTTTTCCAGTTTTATTTCTAGACATTTATGGCCTGTTTGGATCTGCACACCATGGAGGCAAGAGGC
This sequence comes from Neoceratodus forsteri, assembly GCA_016271365.2. Lineage (NCBI taxonomy): Eukaryota > Metazoa > Chordata > Ceratodontiformes > Ceratodontidae > Neoceratodus > Neoceratodus forsteri. The sequence goes on from CM028134.1 coordinate 41,214,020, forward strand.
TATGTTAAACTGTGGCCCAAGTGCTCCTTTGGCTACGGTTCCAAAATGGCCCCCTTGCTTGCCCTTTAGGACAGATCTGCCGCACAACTTGCAGATAACAACACTACTGTCAGTGTTGATTATGGTGTTCACAACAAAGGCAGACCTTTTGAGGCCAGGGAAGTTGGAGCACATGCTCCTGCTGGGGTATTCATACACTGTGCTGGCTGCTGTCTGGGGGCCACATGCTCCTGCTGGGGGGCATTAATACACTGTGCTAGCTGCTGTCTGGGGACCACATGCCCTGCTGGGGCATTAATACACTGTGCTGGCTGCTGTCTGGGGCCACATGCTCCTGCTGGGGGCATTAATACACTGTGCTGGCTGCTGTCTGGGGCCACATGCTCCTGCTGGGGGCATTAATACACTGTGCTGGCTGCTGTCTGGGGCCACATGCTCCTGCTGGGGCATTAATACACTGTGTTGGCTGCTGTCTGGGGCCACATGCTCCTGCTGGGGGCATTAATACACTGTTGGCTGCTGTCTGGGGGCCACATGCTCCTGCTGGGGGCATTAATACACTGTGTTGGCTGCTGTCTGGGGTCACATGCTCCTGCTGGGGGCATTAATACACTGTGTTGGCTGCTGTCTGGGGCCACATGCTCCTGCTGGGGGCATTAATACACTGTGTTGGCTGCTGTCTGGAGGCCACATGCTCTGCTGGGGCATTAATACACTGTGTTGGCTGCTGTCTGGGAGCCACATGCTCCTGCTGGGGGGCATTAATACACTGTGTTGGCTGCTGTCTGGGGCCACATGCTCCTGCTGCTGGTCATGGGGAACTATAGGAGCATGGTGCTGCTGGGTGGAAGTGGTGGATGTGGAGGGGCCACATCATCCTCATGCTGCTGCTGGGGGGCAACTGGCTCATGCTGCTGCTGGTCTTGGAGCATTAGAGGAGGATTCTGCTGCTTGGTGGGGGATGTGGAGGGCCACATCATCCTCATGCTGCTGCTGGGGGGGCAACTGGCTCATGCTGCTGCTGCTGGTCCTGGAGCATTAGAGGAGGATTCTGCTGCTTGGTGGGGGATGTGGAGGGGCAACATCATCCTCACACTATTGCTGATGGGTGGGGCAAAGGGATCTTGCTGCTGCAGCTGCTGCCAGTGCCGGGGAGTGGTGGCTACCAGCTCATGATGGGCCTGGGAGGGTCCTCTGCCTCAGCTACCCTGTCACTAAGTACCCACCTGTTCAGATGGACAGTGGGTGCCTTCCATCAGTCCCCCCCTACTTTTCCCTTCCATCAGTTAAAAAAAGGTTTCCTAGAAAGGGAGAAAGAAAGTCACATACAATCTGCACAGACACCTAACAGAAGTTATCAACAAACACAATCAAAGTATATGTTAACTTAGGAACAAAAAGTGTGTACAAAACACACACAATATAACATACTGCTGACCCAGAAACTCTCTCTATGCTGGCTGCCTGCTTCCTCCAAGTCTCCAGCGACATCAAAAGGAAATGAATCACTCACTTCCTGCTTGTATACAGTCACCCATGTGACCTGCAGAAGTAGGTCATGTGAAAAGCCTAATTTCGCTGGATTTCACCCGAATAGAAAAGCAAAGTAAATTTGCCGGCACATTCACGAAAACAGTGTAATTATGTGAAATATTTCATGTGGCAAAATTTGTGATTTCACCAACATTTCAGCTGGCAAAATTACATTTGCAACATCTCTATTTGTACCCCAGATTTAAAACATAGCCTTCTTATGATCCCACCTCATGAACAAGGGTGAAGAAATGTTCAAATCTGCCTGAAAGGTGATTTTGCACAGTAACCATAAAATCACCTTCGGGATGGATTTACATAATTGCACCACCCCTGTTCATGAGGAGGGCCGTTGAAAATTTGGGGAACAAATGTTAAACAGTGAGGAAGTTATAAGGACAAATTTAAAACCCATTGAAATACACTGAATTGCATATCTAATTTCCTCAGTTATTGGTCTAACGTTGAAGAGTGAAGCTATACCTCTGGTCCAGAGAGGATTATGGCTTTGGATCCTATAGCTAAGAAAGGGTTTTATTTTTATTTATTTATTGAGATATTCAGAAAGACCTTTGAGTCAAAGACTCAATTACAAAGGTTCCACGTCGTACATAAAAAGACCGGGCAACATTTGTTACAGATTACAATACGTAATAACAGGCATTGGATTGCATAGTTGTTCAGTAAGTGGTTATCAGTCAAGGATAACAGAAGTTTCAGTATTCTTAGCACAGCCATATAGTTGCAGATGGTTCTGTAGTAGGCTGATAGTCATTTAGTAACATCGGTGCATTTAGGCACAGAGACCCAAACAGTTAGTTTAATGAAAATAAGTCATCATAGGGGAAGGTGTCAGGGGCAGTCACACCGGTTGGAGGCCTGAAGGTGTTCCCTTAGTCTGGATTTAAAAGGGCCAAGCCTTATTTCATTAGTTATTTGGCTTGGGGAGAGTTTGTCCAGGAAGGGGCTTTTGTAACTGAAAGATCTTTGGAATTGGGATGGTATGGGGTGGTAGGTGCTGAGTGGAAGGGTCAGGTGGGCTGATGAGAGCAACAGACATCGAAGGATGTTTTTACAGGGTGCATAAAAGACTACTAGGGACAGTTTTCTTTATTAACATAGAAACATAGATTTTGCTGGCAGAAAAGGACCTTTACACCCAACCAGTCTGCCCCTTGTCCTGCCCATTCTGTCACTACTGATCCTAGTTTGTCATAGTTATCATTCCATCCCCAATTCCTCTACTTAATGTGATCCTGTGCCTATTCCATGCACACTTGAAGTTCCCACAGTATTTCAGGTACACCAGTGTTGTATTAACCTCTAGGGGCATGGGAATTGACAAGGAGGTGGGAGGGATACATGGCTGAGGTGGGATCACAGGAAGTAAAAAAATCATAAAAATTAAAATGATGCATAGTTTTTTTATTTCAGGTACTGACCCTGAGGATTGGGCACCCGGTGTTGATGCTGTGTTTGATGGCACTGGGAGTGGGCACTCTGGTGTTGCGCAGTGAAAAGGGCAGGGTGGGGAGTACTAGCCGGTACCAGGGACTGGGCACCCAGGTGTTTGAAAATTAAGAAGGATGGGAAAGCAATGGAAGGCAGGAAGGATACTTGGCAGAGGTGGGAGGGATTGTTTTCATTGAGGGGGACCACAGTAGGCCGATCATGATTAGCTCTGCTTGCTGGGCAGCATTATGCAGATACTGCTGCTGCTCTTGGCCCTTTAAGAGACAACTCGACTTCATCTCATTTCAGCTAGTCGTTGTGACTGCCTCGCCCTAATCGGGGCCCACCGTTCACTGCCCTCCACTTCAGTCTTGACAACTATCTGTCCCCACCTTGCCCCCTTCTACCTGCCTACTCCCTTGCCCCTCTCCCTTTCCACCCCGGGGCATTTCCTGACTTCTATCCCTCCTCTCCTCCCTCCCTTTAGAGCTCTTACCTCACCCCACTCCTCCGACAATGACCTTCCTGCCTGCATACCCCTTCCCTCTCACCTGCAGTGCTTATTTCCAAGATTGCCCTTGGCTGGTTATGTCATGCTACCTAACATTTGGCACATTTTGAATTACTGGAAATTCCTAAGCCTCAGTCTCTTACTTCTTGTTATTGTGTAACTATGTATTATTATGTTGCCCTTTGTATGCATGTATGCCCCCATTCCTTCGACATGGAACCTTTGTAAACGAGCAGTTCCTGCTCAAAGGTATTTGTAATCCTAGATTTCAATAAAATAAAATAAAATAAAAAAAAAAAAAAGGAAAGAGCGAGCAGTTCTATGATTTGGGCAGCTCTTTTCTTTGAGCTACATAAAGCTTCCACCTAGCAAGAACAAAGAGTGTCATGATCAGCCTGGCTGATGATTGGTCTGACGCTGTCCAGCCCTTGCAGACTGCCCTGCATTGGACCAACCTGACACACCTCTCAAAATCCACTATCACAATATATTTGCTATGTGCAAGGGAAAACATAAAAGCGGTGAAATATAAGCTAAATTGTGTCTAGATATTATGTTTTTCAGAGTTGTCCCAGCAATATCAGTGGCTCTTTAAAGCCCTTTTACACTGCAAGCAAACATTCATCACTGACAAATGCTTGTTTATACATAGGTACTGCTATCAGGATCTGTTACTACAGGGCATTTCATATTTGGTAATGTTAAGAAAGGAGCATGAAGCAAGAGGAACTTTCAGGGATAGCTTATCAAGAAATCTAATTTGATCTTTAACTAAGACGTGAGGTTTAACACAAAGGCAGCCACGCTGGTAGATAGCCAAGGCAGCTGCCAATCAGTGTTCTTTGTAATTTTGCTTAAATCTGCTTGCAGTTAAGCAGAAATTGTATTTCAATACGTTTTCCATCAGATTCCATCTTTGCATGCAAGAAACTGACTGATGGAAACACACACACACACACACACACACCACAATGAATAAGCCAGTGAGACGGAAGTTTAATACAGCCCAAGGACACAGCAGGCGAACCCTATCTAATTGACTCTTAATAATTGAAGCTTTTGATGCCTATTGAATCACTTAGCTAATAAGATTGCTTTGAGTAAATAAATAACAAATTAGAAACTGCAGCAGTCGCAGGTGTCTGCACACTCAGCCTATAATCAAAGGAAAATGAGAGTATTTTAGTGCATATAATTAGGGAATGGAGTGAAGTTTATATGCATTATTAACTACTTTGCTAACAGAGAATTGCTCCAACTGATTATTTTCCTTTCACTTTGAAAGTTTAAGGTGAATTGAAAAGCATTTTGATTAGGATCTATGAGCAGCCATCTGAACAATGTATTCTGTTCTATTCTGTAGTTCCCTTGCATAGACCTTATTTTCCTTCTCTCAAAATCACTTTGTAATGTGACCCATCATACCCTCGACACCAAAAAAGGACAACTGACTCCTTGTCCCCAGCTAATACTGTGCCGAACTACAAAATAGTAAAAGGGGCAAAGAAAGATGTAATCAATATTATCTATTTTGCTATTTACCTTGGTATTGATGATCATATTCCATGCATACTCACACTGCAATATTGTGTCATCTCATATCTTTGGGCTGAGTCTACAGTCATGTGCCCTGTCCTCCCTCCACTCCACTGCAGAGGCATATCAGCAATCATGCTTTTCTATATTTCATGTATCCCTCAGCAGTGTCCCCAGACATATATCACCCCCTCCAGTGGCATGGGGCACTGGGAGCCCCCAGTGTCCCCAGACATATAGCCCCCCAGCAGTGTGGGCGCTGGGAGCCCACTTCCAGTGTGCCCAGTCATGTTCCCCAGTAGTGTGGGACACTGGGAGCCCACTCCCAGTGTCCCAAAACATGTATCAGCACCACCACCTCCTCTTGCAGAGTGGGACACTGGAGAGCCCACTCCCAATGTCCTGAAATACGTCTCCTAATAAAATCTGTTGGGAAAGAAAACAGTCCCCGACATTTTTTTACAGCTGAAAAGAAATGGTCCCCGTAGCCCCTCTGTCCCCATCCGCCTCCCCATCCTGACCCTCCCACTGAGCACTTACCATCCCACACACCCCTTGCCCTATACTTACCACCAGAGGCCATCTGCTGTCATCTTCTGTAGACCAGGACATATCTGCACTCTTCAAAGCCAAACCACAAAATGAAGAATTGAGGTAAGTATTGTATAATGTATTTCAATAGCATTTTGAACTTATCTTGATATCGTTGCCATTTTAGATATTTTTGCACCAAATTTTCAACATGGGCTTTTTGGGACTCCACCTCATGAACAATGCCATGGATTTGAAAATCTTCACCTATGGGGTTTATGAGGTGGTGTCATAAGAAGACCATGTTCAAAATTTGGACTCAAAATATGAAAAATGCCAAAGTTATGACCATTCATTGCAATTTCAGAATGTCCGCTCATGACTTTGGGCATTTTAAATATTCTGACCCCAGATTTTCAACATAGGCTTCTTATTACTCAACCTCATGTATGTCACAGCTGTCATTTTCAAATTCTGTCCAAAATGTAATCCTAGAGTTTAATAAATAAATAAATGTGTTTTGCACCTGTGGTCACAGAATGGCATTGCAGTTGTGCAGAATTAAGTTTTGGCAGTGATTTGAAAATGTTCTCTATTAGGTACATGTGCTGGGCTAATAAGACGACTACATTGATAATTTGGTCATGCATCTACAGAGGATGTGCACAATATCTGAAGGACCCAGCACTGTCACAGTAAAATAAGGAAAATCATGGAGCATGGGGCACAGAGCCCTTTGGGCCCTGCACTCCACAGGCAAATAAGGATACAAGTAAACTATCCAAAAGGTAAGGAACTTCATTGCAGAAAACTTTGCTAATGCATCAGTTAGGGTTGTTACTAAAGTGACAAGGTAGGAAAATATGGCATTAAGGTTTCCAACCCTAATGCCCCAACTCACCCTGCAGACACCGACAGCCGTCGTGGGTGTGTCTTGGGGTCTTCAGGCCAAATGCTCAAGCCATTCTCTACTGTACCCATCTCAGCTTATCTACTTATGGAATGGGGTAAGTGTTAGGCCTGATAACCCAAGGCACACTCCCTGATAGTGTCAGTGTCTGCAAATGAGGTAAGTGTTAGAGTTAAATCATGATGCCATATTTCCCTACTTTAGTAACAACCCTAATTGCTGCATTAACAATGTTTTTGCAATATATATATATATATATATATATATATATATATATATATGTGTGTGTGTGTGCTGCAAAAAACTTCCTTATCACCACAGTTAGGGTCAGCAACAAAGTTAGAAATGGGGTGTTAGGGTTTCTCAACACCCCACCCCTCCCAAATTAGGCAGGTGAGAGGTGTGGGTGAGCCTTGTGCTTTTCAAGCCTAACGCCACCCCATTCCATCTATAAATAATGTCAGATGTGCAGATGTATTGCCTTACCTTTTGAGATAGTATAATAGTATCCTTATTTTATGATGGGAGAACAGGGTCCTTTGGACCCTGCACTCCCATCCCTCTCTAGATGTATATATGTTTGTAGCTGTAGAAGCACAGGATCCTCTGGGCCACTGTGCTTCCATTTCTCAGGACAACAATTACAAATTGTCAGCATAGCCATCTTACTACCCACCCTCATGTAACTGTTACAGAAAATGTTCAAATCGCTTAAAACATAGATCTGCGCAACTCCAATGCTATTACATGCTACAGGTGTGAAAACACATTTTGGCAAGGATTTGAAAATCAACATCTGTGACATACATGAGGCTAGTAATATGAGCTATGGTGAAAATCTGAGTAAAATATTTAACATTTCTGAAGTTACAGCTGGTGTAGTGAAATTGCAACCAATTGCCACACCTTCAGTATTTTTTCCATATTTGACCCCAAATTTTTAACATAGTCTTCATATGATGCTACCTCATAAACACCATAGGTGAAAACTTTCAAATCAGTGCCAAAATGCCATTCCATGCCACAGGTCTGAAAACACATTTCGGACAAGATGTGAAAATGACAGCTATACTGTTCATGAGGTGGTGTGAAAAATAGCTATGTTGAAAGTTGAGTCAAAATATTGAAATTACTAAAGTTATGTCGTGCGTGAGAAAATTTTAACGAGCATGTAACTCAGACAGTTTTAAATTTTTTCACCAAATTTTCAAATATATATTTTATATATATTTATATTTTATATAAAGTCTCAGAATTACAACCCTTGAGTCAGGGACTCATTTACAAAGGCTCCACGTCATACATTGAATGTGGACAAATACAGAGTACAATAAGTACAATGACAAAATGGATAATACATATACAGAGCAAACACCAAGGTGTGTAACTGTGAATCATAAATTAGAATCAGAGTAAATTTAGCAATGGAACTTAACCATTGCTAGAGGAGTTTATCTACAATCACAGTAGCTCAGATTTAAAAGGCTCCAGCCTGGGAATAGATAGAGCAGTATTAAGGAGGAGTTCATCCAGAGTGGTGTCCTGTAGCAAAAGGACCTTTGACTGGCAGTGGTCTTTGCAAAGGGATGCAAAGGCATTGGCAACAGAGTGTCTTGTGGCCCTCGTTGGAAGCATGTCTGGAGGAGTGAGAGACAGCCAGGGGAACTTGCCTTAGTTTAATTTTTTGGCCAATAAGCAGGTCTGATAGAGTAGGTGCCCCTGAAAGTTTATCCATGATGACCATTGTTAGAGGTCACAGATATGTGTGAGGTGATAGCAGCCTATGGCCAGTTGGCAGAGCTTTGTTAGGGTGCACTTAATGCTGATCAGGGCAGTATTGGAGGCAGCGGCATATGATCTATACCAAAGTTATGAACATACAGTAAATTCAAAATGTCATTGTAATACATTATACAACACTTACCTTTATTCTTCAGTTTGCGGTTCAGCTTTGAAGTGTGTGAGCGTGTCCCAGTCCACAGAAGATGATAACCTTCAACCTCTGGTGGTAAGTATAGGGTATGGAGGAGTGTGGGCTGGGTGCTCAGTGGGAGGGCTGGGATGGGAGAAGGGGCAGTGGGGACAAGAGACCGTTTTGTTTTAGGTTAAATAAAAGATGTTGGGGAACTCTTTTCCTTTTTCAGGTGTGAAGAAACAAAATAAATATTTCTGGACACTGGGGTGGGCTCCTCAGTGTCCCACACTGCTGGGGGGCTTAAATGCTGACTTAGGGATTTGGCTCCCTATGTCACATGTTAATAAAACAATGGGCTGCGGGAGCAGAAGGTCATCAACACCGGGGTGGTATCCTGGTGTTGGAATATATAATAATATACAGAAGGAACTAGGAGGGGAAGCACAGTGACACAGGACACTTCAGGATTCATGACAGTGATCAGAGGGTGGTGGGTGCCACTAGACACTGTAGAATAGACAAAAGCAATGGGGAAGGTGATCAGAGTGTGGGGTACCACTAGACACCAGGGACTAACAAAAATAAGGGGACAGTGATCAGAGGGTGGGGTGCCACATGACCAGGGAAATACAAGAAACCACTCTTGAATCATGAAAAGATCCTTTTCATGACTCATGATATGAAAAGGATTCTTTATTTGTATTACACAGTCATGAAAAGGATTCTTTACAGTCAATAAAACTCATTTCTGGGGTATAGCAGTAACACTAAGAACTCCTCCTCCTGGGGATTTCAATCTGGACTGGACTGGGAAATACTCAGGATTGTATGATGCCACACTCGGCAAGTTGCACCTGGCTCAGCTAATAAAATGTCCAACTAGGCTATCACAATGGGAGGCCACATCTCCTCCTGGACTGGATTACCATAGACAGAGCTGATCATATTCAAGGCTCGGGCACTCTACCTATTGTCATCAGTGACCATACCCGGTTTATTGCATATAGAGGCACGTCCCAAGCCTCCCCAAAGAAATACACTGTTGGGACTTTTCCAAAATTAACATCTGCAAGCTACATGTGGATCTTCATTACACCAACTGGTCACCAATTTACCAGGCAGATGATGTCGAGATTGCCTTATCCTACCTTCTAACCATCCTACAGGAATCTCAAAATAAGCACCTTCCATGAAAAGGTGGAGGGTCCGAGTACAGCAACACGATGGGTGAATAGTAAGATCTGACCAGCATGAGGATCAGGGACAAGACCTGGGTTGCTGCAAAGAAAAGTGTCTGACAAGCTGACTGGGATGGATATCATAGGCAGAAGAACACATGCAAGAGAAATTTGGGCAGCAAAAATACCTTATTCTCTTAAGCTACTACAGAAATTGGCCAACAATACACGTGGTTTCTGGAACCACATTAAGACTTACTTGGGACAAGGTGGATGCTCAACAATCACTGATATTACTGTTAATGGTGCCAACTGCAATAACACCTATACCATTACGAACGCCCTAAACATCCACTTCTCTGACCTCTCGAATATGAGATACTGACCAGTCAACCCTCTGTCTCTCCAAATGTGTCCTCAGCCCAGGTCTCCACTTCACTTAGTTTTAAGCAGATCACACACTTGAGGTTCTGAGACCTTTCAGGAAACTACCTGATCATGGATCAACAAAATCAGATGGTCTGATACCCAAATTCTTAAACTAGCATTCCCTGTTAGAGTGGCACCAGCTGCCAGGATCTACAACTGTTCTAACAGTACACAGGAAGTACCATCTCTCTGGAAGATAACATGAGCTGTCCACATCCATAAGAAAGGGGACACAAAAGACATGAACAACTATCACCCAACTGCAATATTATCAGCACTAAACAAAATTCTTGAAAAACTAGTAGCCGACCAGGCCATGGACTACATACAACAAAACAACCTTCTCACCTTGCCCAACATGGCTAGGAAGGGCACAGTATAGCCATGGAGCTTATCAAACTCACTAGTGACATCAAGCCATCGATGGCTAAAGGGCTATACACTGGAAGGTACGTGGTCAAAATGTCATGCAGCAGAATCGTGTTGCGTGATTTAGTTATTCCTTTTGATCTGTGGGCTCCACCCCAACACCCCCATTACAGGGGGCTGCACCCCAGACCTCCCACTTAGGATTCTAACTCCAGGAGGGTTAAACATAGAGAGTGCACAGGTCCAGGGTTCACGCACAATGCCATATGCTATTATCGTGCGACTTACGACCCGGTATGACACTGGAACAACTTTCTTGGTTTAACTAAATCGCTCAATCTGGTGAATCACACGTTGCTACTAGATACGCTGGCTATACTTGGATTCTCCCAAGGCTCCTCAACATGGTTCAGCAGTTATCTATCTGGGCAGATACAATTTGTTCAGATTGACAATTGCAAATCTGAATTCTCTGCTGCCAGTATCAGTATACCACAAGGCTCAGTTCTTGGACCTCTACTTTTCTTACTGTTTGTGAATAGGCTGCCTCAAATGTCAAGCACTACCTCTACCATCTTATACGCTGATGATATGGTGTTATACACCAGCGCCAAATATATTGTCTCCATTAATACCACACTTGCATCTGACTTTGCATGTCTACATGAGTGGCTGGTTGAAAACACTCTTCTGAATAACAAAAATGATGGCAATGCTGTTTGGATCAGCACCAAGGGTCAAAGCCAACTCTGCAACATTGGCCATTCATGGCTCGGACTGCTCACTCCTGGATTTGATGGACTCTTTCAGATACCTGGGTATAACCCTCAATCCTTCTTTGGATTTCAGCCTTCATATCACTAACACTTGTAAGAGGTCAATATTAAGCTGGGGCTGGCCAACAAAGTCAGAGCATCCTTAACTCTAAGGCAAAATTAGCGATCACGGAAGTGCAGCGACTCAGCCTGACTTATGGAATTACTTCCTATAAAGAAGCAAACATGGGACTATTGGAGAAGTGGGACACCTGTTACAATAGTATCTGTTGCTTTGCACTGTCAACACCTAGGCACACCACCATTGTGTACTTTACTCCAGTCTGGGCTGGCTCTGTCCTGCCTCTTACTGTGTCTATATCACAGGATGCACAATTGATAGTATCGTCCGAACTGTAACACCAATGTCCCTTGCCCAGCCAATCAGACTTACCACTGTGATCTACAGAAAAGTCACACCTTAATACACCCAAATGCGCCCTAGGATGGGTGAGCAGGCATTTGTGGTGTCTGCCCCAAAGCTATGGAGCTCCCTGCTTTCAGCTGTGAGGCACCCAATACACACCTGATCTTTAAAATGAGCTCTGTGCCTGCCTCTTGGCCTCTGACAGATGCACTTGCGACTTAACCCCTGGGAAGACATCTAGTTAGGCTTCCTTTGCATGTTCCTTCGGCACATATTCAGGTACTTATCACTCTTGCCCACTTTTAAATAGTAGGCAAGGACAGGCTGTGGTCTCCCACCCTGAGACTGTCTGGATTAGTTTCTTTATTTGCTTATACCGTATGGTCTATCTCCTTGAAACTGTGGTATTTATTGCCCTGTATCTATGGATAGCCTAGTGTAATGTCTAATTTCTCCTGTACAGTAGGTATCACTGTGCCTCTCTATACTGTAATGTGTTTGGCCCAAGTCTGTATTATGTAATAGTAACCATTGTGATGAGATGTGCTATTCCCTATGTCTGTAACTCTACCAGGTCGTGACTGAAAATAGGCAATTTCTTTGTCTAGAGCATTTACCGGTAATCAAAAACTAAATAAAATAAATAAAGTGCAGATTGCACCTAACGGGGTCCCGAACAACCAGATAGGTGTGGTGGTCTCTCTCAGGATGTTATGTTTGTGGCTTTTGAAAAACAAAAATTAAGAAAAACTGAAACAAGATGGCAACTCATGAAAAGGTTTTTCTCTCATGGAAAAGGACTTAATTCTAATGAAAAGGAATGGGTCTCACAAGAGTAAATTCTTTTCACAAGAACAAATCTTGGTTGATGTTTCTTCCTCTATCCTGAAAAGTAATCTTCCCATTGAAAACAATGGAAAATGAAAAACGTGATAAGTTTGCAACATATTAATATTTTACACAAAACAAAACATGTCTGTTCTGCTACCCAAGCTGTTTCTACCATAAAAATCATACTAAAATTCCACATTGTCTGGATGCAGGGTAATGAGAAAAACTGTAAAAAAACTTTTGCACTGTCTGGATCTCAGAATCCACATCAACTAAAACTAAACTTGCCACATCAAGAGATCTACCCCATGTGACAGCACATACCAACTTTTGAGCAAATCCATCGATTGGTTGCAAAGTTATTTAAGTGCAAAATTTGAGGATTAACATTAAACATGCTACTCAACCTTAACTATAGGAGCTACCATGCTCACATATATCTATATTGATATATATATATCTATATATACATATATATGTATATTATAGTGATGCGGTAGTGCTCTTATAGTTAGGGTTCAATAGTCACTTCTATGGTAAACCCAAATTTTGCACTTTAATAACTTTGCAACTGTTCACATGAAATTTTGCATGTGCCATCGGGGACCAAATATCTCGTGATGAGGCAAGTTTTGTTCTGTTGGATGTGCAGGTATGGAGATACAGATTTGCAAAAATGTAGAAATTAAAATGTTTATGCAAATTCTTTGTTACGTTGTTTCTCAGAAATGACTTGGGTGCTCGGTCTGAAATTTTTAGGGTGTGTTGGGCTTGGGTCACAGATATGTGTTTTGAAGGTTTGGTGAAAATATTAATCTGTTCAAAAGTTATTAAATTTCAAAATGTTCCATTATTTCCAATTGGAAAAGTTAGGTGGCAGCCTCGAAACAACTTTTTTTTGCCACGAATGCAGGTTTTTCTGCTGCAAATGCATAAGGTTTTGTTGAGCTTCCGCCATCTTGTTTTCAGTTAGCGAGGCAAACAAACTTAAAATATGGAAAAATACTAGGTGTTGGTAAACACCAACACTTGTATTTACCTAAACAGGGCCCAAGGATTCAGATTCTGTGGTCATTTACCCTAACATTGTTCAGAAGTATGTTTATTTTTATCAGCTGGCTTGTTTTGCCACAAATCGTGGACATGTGTGTCCGTGACATGAAGAGATTGTGTCATAAATTGCAGGAAATTATTCTATGTTTCCTGAATCAGCATCATTTTCCCCAATTTATTAGACAACATTCTCTTGAGCAGACCACAAGTTGCAGTACTGTAATGACTGTACAGGTCCCTGCATCAGCCCTATCTCAGCTCTACTCCCCGGTATATGTAACCCACAGCCCCAATCCCCATCAGTATATATATAACCCCGTACCCCATGTCATTTGCTTTGTTACATAACTTTCCTGATGGTCTTGTGGCCCTCCCTCCCTGATCTCTGATATTAGCACTTCTCCATCATCCCAGCTTTTATTCCTTGTGTCTAGTGATACCCGCCACCCTCTGATGTGTAGTTTCTTGTATCTTCAGTGGTTAGTGGCATTCTCCCATGGTCCCATGTCCATTTTCTACTGAAATAAGAAACCGTAGCTTGATTTCTTTTTATTTTTTTTAACCTGTAAATAAAAGTCCATCACCGATCACACCTGCACCCAAATCCACCTCCTACTATGCACCCACCTCCCCACACACCCTTGACACCCCCACACCCTCACTCACCTGAAGAGGTCCCAGGTGTCACAAGTTCACTCCCATGGGGCACGATTCTCTGCATCACAGTGAATCCCTCTTGTGATGGGGTGGTGGGATCAGAGATACCCTTTCTCCATGTGAGAGGATACAAATACAGTCTCAAGTCTGTGTTCCTGAGGTAGAACTCCCTTGGCCACTTCACCACAAAACAGAAAGCCACAGGCATGTATATACTTCAGGGGACTATACACCCTATTATTGTGTCTTTCCCCAGAAATGCAGCACTCAGTTCATACCCAGACAGGCTCGTCTTGAGACCCTTCGTATTTCCTCCTTCCTTTCATCACAAAGTCCCCAGTGGTACTTTACTTATGGTAGTATTTTGGCCCTTAAGTGATCACACAGGTGTAGTATAGTCCAAACAACTCTTACCCAGGCAGCAACACAAACAACATAGGCAGAATTATTTTAAAATAAGTCAAAGGCTTTACTAATTAAATTAATTAGAAAACAATAAATAGCACAAAGGCAAAATAATTTGGAGATTGGTTACAGGATACTGAAAATAAAAGGAAAGTATACCTAAAAGCATACACTAAACTCTGTGGTTAAAAGTCTACCTTGAGTCCTTAGTTGGAATTTTGAAGTGCAAAGCGTCCATAGAAGTGTGATAGTTAAAGTCTTGGCTCTCAGTGATCCAGGAGAAATTGTCTTTGTCCTCCCAACAGACAGGCAGTGAGGATCCCACATGCATGAAGTGAAAAGGCAACAAAAGGCAGCAAAGGTTCAGATACCCTTTGCATCCTGGTTTTAAAGGTGTTCAAGAGGGTGGGTCCAGTCAATGTGGCTGGACCTCGACTATGCATTTCAGTTTCTATGCTTACCCAACCAATCAAAGTTCGGTATGTTATTACAATAACACATATATGCAGTTTTCTGAACATAGAACAAAGAAAAACATGAGGTTAGCCAGCTCAAACCAGATTTCTGGGATAATCCAGCCTCCCTGTTGGGAGAGAGCCATCATTAATCAACCCTAAATACAGCTATTTATATAAATGGTAGCCTGTTCAGTTTGTAACAAGATTAGCTCACTGTAGCCCTGCAGATACAATAGTAGGCCAGGCATTCTGTCTCTTCCTTAGGCCCTGGCCTTTATGAGCAAATTGGCTTACCTGGCCTCTCAGCTAGGCTTAATTATTCTTTTCTCCTTTGGCTCCTTTTAGAAAATTTAATTAACTCACTTCCTGGCCAGCAACAAACAGCTTTTCTGCTCAGTAACAGGAATTCCAGCCTTAGTCTAGGGCTTATGGCTTTTTATTCTGTACCCATGATCCTTTGCACTTACACTGGCCACCGTGGGTGTCTCAAATGCATTATATACATAAAGTTATATAAAACATGACCAAAATAATAAAATATTGCCTTATGTCACCACACTCCTCCTTCGTTAACAGAGCATGGGGAACATGCCCCTTCTTAGTAAGTTTCCAACAGTTCTGCCTTACTCTTACTGGTGGGATAGGCCATCTGCATTGGCATTAGCAGATCTATGTTACATGTCCCACATATGAGACCTCAGCCTTGGCCACCTGGTACATTTCAGCTTTGACAGTTAATCCTGCCTTCAGTATCATGCCTATCACTTCCGTTAGATGAGACTAGTGTTCCTTCCAGCTGGTACTGAAGATGCAATACTATTCAGACAAGCCACTGTGTACTCTTCAGTACCATGTAACACCTAGTTGACCAACCTTTGGAATGTAGCAGGGCTTCTTCATCACAAAAGCATCACCTTAAATTCAAAGAGGCCTATTGGGGTGATGAAGGTTGACTGTTCCTTGCTCTGCCAGTCAATTCCACCTGCCAGTACCCCTTTGTCAGGTCTATATGGTTTGTTAGGTAGGTCACCCCACCCAGTTTGTCTAACAACTCATCTGTCCAGGGCATTGGGTGGGCATCAGACTTTGTGACTGTGTTGAGTCCATGATAGTCCGCACAAAGTTAGTAGACCCATCTGGCTTGGGAACAAGGATTACAGGCGAGGCCTAGTGACTGTGGGATTTCTGGATTACCCCTAACTCCAGCCTTTCCTCCACCTCCCTTCTAATGTCCTTTAGGACATCCTCAGACACCTGGTAGGTTGTCCTTCATATGGGTGAGTGTGTCCCCGTTCCACATCATGGGTCACTAAGGGGTCCGTCCAGGCTTGGCCATAATTAAGGGTATATCCTTATACAGCTGGCCAGAAAATATAATGTATTTTAGGAAAAAGGGGAGGAGTTGGCCCAGCCATTGGATCAGTGGCAATGTTGCCACTTGCAATGGCAGCAACCCATATTCATGAACAAGCCCAGAGCATTGGAGGGCTAGCAGTGGAAGAGAAGGAGTGAGCTGCCTAGGGAATGCTCTGCGTGTCCAGGGAAGGAGGGCATTCCAGGTCCTGCTGTGCTTCTGCTACCTGGGTGACCAGAGGTGGCAGTGCAACTGGAGGCTGCAGACAGTGGGAGGAAGACACCTACAGACTCCACAGCTTTGTCTTCTTGCCCTTGGTGCTCACATGTCTGCGACATGGTGGACAGGAAGGGATGGGGCAAAGGAACATGCAAAAGCCCCAGTGCATGTAGGGATGACATCAGGACGCTCTCAGGCTCCACACTGTCAACTGCCTGTCTCACTTTGGAACTCCTGAGAAGGATGCTCAAAGATCCCATCACAGGGGAAAAGTCATGGGGTTGGAAGGTGAAAGTAGCAGATGAGTACGTCTCAGATCATTGAGGTTGCCTTGACAGTTGAAGAAGGCAGTACTGGTGTACCAGCTACCCGAAGAAAATGTAAATACAAAAGGTAGTGGTACGGGCCAGATAGTGCTGTGGTAGCACTACTGCTCACTTGTTATGCCAGCAGCCCTGGTTCAGGAACAGACTCGGGTGGTGAGGGAGGGAGGATTGAGTTCTCAGGGACAGCTGTCCTCTCTCTTGGGAGGGACACAGCATTCTGTTGATTGTCTGCCACCTGGCAGAGGCCTAGAGATGGTGCAGCAGGAGTGCAGCAAGGGAGAGGAGGGAAGATGCCAGCACACATGTCCCACCAGGTGCATGATTGCACACTGTCACCTTTGGGGAGAAAAACAGGAGCTGGAGGCCAGGGCCCCTTGCCTGCCATCGTGTGGGCTCTCCAACTACAGGACCGCCATGTCCGGCCACCACTGCCACTTTCATGGTCCTGGCTAAGTGGTGGATTACCAGTAATTCCATGAGAAGCCCAGTGATGGGCTGGGGTGGTGCCATCAGGTGATCCAGGGAATGAGAAAAAGCTTGAGAATTAAAAAAAGTAGTGGTTCATAACGGGGTTGGGGGGACCACCAGTGTCCCAGCAACAGCATGTTTAGTTGCCATACAGGGATCCAAGTTTGAGAGTGTGTCTGGGTTCCTGGTGTAACGTAAGGCCTGGAAGGGAAAGTGCTGTCAAGAGTAGGTTTTCCTGCTTCAGGAAAGGAGAGCGGAAGGGCCTCTACTTGGCAGCCCTGGATGCAGGTCATGGAAGAAATCAGATGTCTACTTCAGAACCTCTTCCACAGAGGAAGCTTGCAGACCCAAGGCCAAGAGATGAGCACCAGTTGGTAGGGCAAGGGCTGGAGTGTACCACATCAGAGCAGGAGTGACTGAGTGATTCTGTCTGCTCACAAGGGTTAAGAACAGGGAGACTGGTCCCCAAGGTGAGGGAAGGAAAAAAAAACATCAAGTTAGCATTTAATTTTCTGACAACATGCACAGCAGCTATGCCATTTGGCGACACAGGATGAAAACACATTTTGGGCAGTATGTGGAAAATGACAACTGTACTGTTCATGAGGAGATGTAAAAATGGCAATGTTGAAAATCTGGAGTGAAAATATGAAAGATTGGTGAAGTCATGAGCATGCATAGAAACTGTGCAACACACACCCATAACCCAATTATTTTGGAATTTTTTAACCACATTTTTAACATAGGCATTTGGGACCTCTCCTCATGAACAGTGGCACTGTGATTTTGTTAATTTGTCCCAAATGTTGATTTCCACAGTGACCATGCCATTGTGCACCTTGGGTGCGAAAACACATTCAGGGCAAGATGTGAAAAATGACAGCTGTACTGTTCATAAGGAGGTGTGAAAAATGACAGTGATGAAAATCTAGCATGAAAATATTACAAATTTCGAAGTTACAACGGGTGAGTGGAAACTGCGCACGTACAATTGTAACACAGTCATTTTATGGAATTTAGTCACCAAATTTTCAACATAGGCATTTTAGGACTTCTGCTCTTGAACAGTGTCACCATCATTTCCTCAGACTGTCCCAAAACTAATTTCACACAGCAACCGTGCTATCCTTTGCCGGATGTGCAAAAATGCATTTTGGCCAGGATATGGAAAATGACAGCTGTATTGTTCATAAGGAGGTGCAGAACAATATAAATTTTGAAAATCTGGGTGAAAATATTACAGCTTCATGAAGTTATGAGCTTGCATGGAAACTGGGCAAGCAGAACTAGCAAAACAGCCATTTTTGGATTTTTCCACTAAATTTGCAACACAGACTTTTGAGAGCCCCTCTCATGTGCAGTGGCACTGTCATTCTGCACAGTGAGAACAAAATCACCTTTCGGACTGAATACCACCATGACAGTGACTGAATTCATGAAGAGGGTCCCAATAATCCCATGTTGAAAATGCGGTGCCAAAATTCTCAAAAATGGCTGAGATATGCACCAAAGTTGAAAAACCCTATTTATGCCATTATACAGCTTACGGCATTTCTTCAGTTAGCGGTCAGCTTTGAAGAGTGCAGACATGTTCGCGTCCACCAAAGATCGTCGCACCAGACTCCAGAGGTAAGTATGGGGTGAGGGGGTGTGGGGGCAGGGTGCACAGAAGGTGGAGCTTGGGTTGGGGGAGGGGCAGGGAGACCACGAGGGACTGTTTTCTTTTTACAGCTTTAAAAAATTGTGGTATGGTTTTCTTTTCAGGGGATTTGGCATGTTGGGTGGGCTCCCAGCATGCCACCTAAAATTTTGGGGGATGCTGTAGCTGACGGGGATTGGGCACCCGTCAGCACATACAAGAACGGAGGAGCAAGAGCCGAGGGGCATTGGGCAACCCCTTGGCACACAACAAAAAGCGGGAGGGAGACATTATGCTGACGGGGTGGGCTCCCAATTGACAAAATAAGTGGGAAGGGTTAAAGCCGAATGGGATTGGGCCCCTGTCGGCAAAGAAAGACTGTTGGGGTGCATGATGCCAGGGTATTGCACCCTGGCATTCATTTTAAATGGGAGGGGGTAATTATGCTGACAGGGAGTGGGCTTCCCCATCAACATTATGACAGGTGGCAGCAGTCACTGCCGCCATGTTGTGTGCATGTCAGGAGGCGTGTTGTGGTCCCACTGCATGACAGCATCACTCTCATAGCAGCGGACCTTTTCTTAGATCTGGTGGCCACATTAGGGATGTGTGATGTCAGTGCCTGCTACTGGCTATCTGGGGAATGAGGGCGCACCTACTGATGCCTGCCCTGCATTTGCCCACAGTGACTGCACCTCCAAATCTGCTACTACCGTAAGATGTTGACCCATACTGGCTTGACCAACCAACATAAAATACTAAAAAGTAGATTTGACAGCAAAGCCACAGAAATAGGACTCACAGATATCACCCAACATGAGTTTACAGCAGGTAGATCCTGCACTACCAACCTTATTTCATTCGAGGAAGTCAGTATGAGTCTGATAGGGGTCTACCAGTTAATGTGATTTATCTGGATCTTAAGAATGCTTCTGACACTGTTCCTCATCATAAATTAATAGAAAATGACCAACATGGGCTTTAATAAATATCTTGTAACTTTGGTTAGTGAATGACTATCAGAACAACAACAGGTCAGAGTCTCCAATAGTGTCTCAGAACCATGTAGTGTGACCAGCACAGTCCCCAGGGCTTTGTATTGCATCCAGAATTATTCAAATTTTCATCAGCGACCTCCATAAAAATGTTCAAAGTAACATTATAAAATTTGCTGATGAAACTAAATTAAACTCTGTGGTAGACAATAAAGTTAAAATTCAGAATTTGGTGCAGTATCTTGCCATCATTGAATATTGATGACAAAAATAGGATGGTATTTAATGTCTGAAAATGTTCCATACTTCATCTGGGAAGAAAAAAACCTAACAATAAATATACCCAGAAAGGAGCGGCTAATAAATCAGTGACCACCGAATCAGATCTGGGTATACTTAAGCAATAAAGACTCAACAGGTGTGGGTTATTTGGGGATTACCACACCTTGTGTGGAAGTGTCACAAGGCACAGCCGGTGACTTAACCACACACAGAAGTGAGTAAATCCCCAATAGCCACACCCTTGAGTGCCTTATTGTGATTATACAATGGACCCAAGTGTAAGATAAATTTAAGCTGTGTTTACTTATGTTTTTTTTTTAATGCCATTTCTCAGCCGTGGGTTATTGCAGGATTTACCGACGGTCATGTGATGTGTTTTGACCAATGAGGTCACAGGATTTTCATACCCCATTTTATAATAATTAACAATGAATCTCCAGTGGAGAACATTGCAGAAAGAGAATGATGAAGGCCCACAGAATTATTCAGGCTATTCAGAAAACCTTTGTCTCCCATAATGAAAACTGCATAATACCGTTATATAAAACATATGTAAGACCAGATCTTGATTATGCAGCATCCTTTTGATTACCATATCTAATCAAGGACAAAAATTATTAGACAGTGTGCAGAGAAGGATTACAAGAACAATACCTAGACTTAAAGGATGACCTATGAAGACAGATTGTCATCCCTGAATTTGTATGACCTTGAATTGAGAATAATTGGGGTGATCTGCTATTATTATTTAAGATCCTGCAAGAGAAGGAACTGTGTGTGCTCTGTAATATTGTCCGTTTATGAAGAACACCATCACTCTGTTCACACAACAAACAATCACGTGTACAGCATGCAATAACAAATAAGAGGGACAATTATTATATAATAAGGATATATGTTTTTGGAATACTTTACCCCAGAATTAGTTACTATAGATAAATCTGAAAAATTCAAACTTGAACAGGATCACTTCTTACTTGAGACATATGGTTAATATCCGCACAGACTGGTAAGCAGTCCTGATGGGCCTCGGCCTTCTTCTGCCTTACAAACCAAGTAGTAACCTAGTAGTAACCAGTTCTGTAACACTAGCCCCACTATTTCTTCTACCAGCTTAGGAAAATAGTCTCTCCCTCCACCCTTGCCATATGTTTGAAATGGTCCTACCACGGACTGTGTAGGCAGGTGTACTCATGATAACAGCCAGGCAGGACCTCACAGAGTTTAAACTCATCTGATCTTCTTAGTCCATATTTAGCTTAAACAGGAACACTGCCAGGTCCATATTTTGGTTCTAAAGAGTAAAAGAAAAAAATCAGTAAAAGAAGAAAGATAAAGGTTGAATACAAAAAAGGATTCCCAAGAAACCTTACCTATAGAAAAGGCCTGTATGTATAATTATGAAGAACTCCCCATTAACCCTTTTAAAGCCTAAACAATGAATTGTATGTGGTAGGTAATTTTCTACCCCTTCTTCTTTTAAGGAAATGTTTTCACCAGGAAACTGAACTATTTCCATCATTATTATGCACACAACTGCCAAGAAGGAAGTTTAAGAATGTGTACTTAGCTTTAGTATCACCATTACTGCTTAGTGCTTGTTCCTGGAACATTCTGGAGTTATATATCTGCCATTACTTCTGGTGTGATTTTCTTAGCAAAATATGGAGCCGTATCTGGATTAACTTTATCTGATGTAGTTCTTGCCTCCTGATTCAAGAAATCTGGGTTACTTGAAGTGAAAGGACCAGTCAGTGCTATCTCTATTCCTATTTTCTAATGCAGCCTCTACATCCTGGGAGGTAATAAAATATAATATCTCTCATCCAGATTTTATTCTCATTCTTGCTAGAGAGGCAGAGAAAAGTTGCTTGTCTACATACCAGATCTCTTGTTGAATCAAACACTTTTCATTTGGAAAGGACTGATGGGCGTAAGTAAGAATAAACATAAAACCTAAGGCCCTTGAAAACAAATATTTTCCACTCTGGCCTTTTACCAAATTTTCTCCCAATCCGATAGTGTAAAGGATGTAGATACATAAAGCTGGATCTATCTTTAAATTTTTGAGAAGAGAGACCCTATGGGATCTGTCAAGTACCCTTTGTTCAGGATATTTAAGGCCCAGAATCTCTGTAAACATGTCTTCGCAAACCTTAATAGGATCATCCACTTCTATTCCTTCCAGGAAATTACCAACCTTTTATTCCTACGGATCTTGTTTTGAGGTGTATTTTCAATCTGACCACTGCAAATTCCTTATTAATTTTTTCAATATTGCATGATAAAGTAGGTATCTTATCTTCCGCATCAATAAGCCTCTGTTCCATCTCCCTAGTCCATGTGGATAGGGTTGCCATTTGTCAGCCAGATGTGAAAACATGTTTTTAATGAGGTCATAGAGTCACTGAATGCCCCAAAGTCTTGTTTCATTTCACTCAGTAAAGCTTCTTCCTTTGTTCTTCCTGGTTTCAGCCTGAGCCCCTGCCCGTTAGTTCTCTAGCAATTTGTTTTCTTGTGGCATTTTGTTCTTTAGTCTGATCTGACCTAAGTTTCTGTTTCTCCACTGCCCTTTTCTGCCTTTCAGACTTTTCATTTGATTGGGGTTCTTTAACTATCCTGGCTCCAGACGTTTATAATAGTGAGGAGCCTTCCCATTATCTTGGTGCTCTGTTACCTACTAGTTTGTAGCAAGCAAAAATAATTGCCCTCTGTGAATAACTGTGCCAAGAGCAGGAAACTGTGCCAGATAAAGGCAAAATAGAGTCGGCACCAAGATACTGAACCAGCACAAAGACACTTACACTTGCTGAAAGTGTAGAAAAGCTTTATTGGGATGTCAAAATTCAAATGAGACCCATTCCTCTAGACCACCAACTTTTCAAGCAATCACACCGCTGCTCTTTATCAAGGTGAAACATTGGTGGACTGTGGGAATGGGTCTTGTTTGAAGTTCCAATAAACATTTTCTACACTTTCAGCAAGTTTCACTGTCTTTGTACTGGTTCCATATGTTAGTGCCGGGCTCTTTTTACCTTCTGTCAGTCTGTAAACTACAATGAAGTCACTGTATATGCAGTAACTGATTCAGTAAGTGCATCCTGCTTGCCTCAAATCACTGTAATCCCTCACTGTGTCTCTACATTTTCCTCTCCATGTCCTCCCCTTTTGCAGCTGTGCTCAATAAATTTAATTCTGTACACCTGTCACCAAGAGTTGCCGAAATGAATGGCTCTTCCCGTATTAGGTCAGCCTCTAACTGATGTTCGTTTCTCTGGGGTGCCGCTATTATCGGTCTTTTATTCCAACAGAAAACTTTTTTAATAAGCAAATTCTCAGATAATGCAGCTATTGTAGCATGGCGTCAGGCCCTAACAGGCTTCTCTCTTAGAGGTGTTTGCTGATGCAGAGGCACATTCTGTGTCCTTTTCACTTTGAAATAATCAGTAATCTCTTTACTGACCTGTATTTTTGGACATGCCTGGGAAAAAAGAGATAAAGACTGCAGTGTCATGCCTTCCCCAAGCTCCACACAGGATCCAGCAAACACTCCCCACAAGGGATATACCTAATAGACTCTTAAACATGTGCTGAATCCCTCACTCTCAAAAGTCACCATTATTTCCTCTGCCGACCCAAAATTGCCTCTAGCCCTTCGACAGAAAAATGGCAAAATGGTAAATTTTGCAGAATCAGGTGGCTGTAACTGAAGTTGCCACATTGTTTTTTTATTTTTCACCTCTCTAGGCGCTCAACATCCCACCAATACTACTGCATGCTGATACTATGCTGTAGCACTGTGTCTATCCTGCCTTGGCTGTTCATGCTCACTGCTACTCACTCAGCCGGCCATCTTGCCTTGACCAGAACTTTCAACCTCCTGCCTTCCCACTGTGAGAGGAACCACCTCTCAGGTGTCCCTTTCCACCAGTACAGCGAAGGTGTTCCTTAGTGGTATTGGTAAAGGAGCATGCACCATTCCCCTTGCCCCACCTTTCTAGATCCCACCAGGGTCCATCCACTCTGTTTCTGTCTTGGCATCCTCTGGCAGGCGCAGCTTCAGTACTGCACTACACAATTGTGATGTCATCAGCATTTTGCATGCTGCTCTCGGATTAGTTCCATTTTCCATTGCACTGAAACTACTCTTCAAGGTATCAATTATGACAAAACAAAGAATATATCATACCCTGAGGTGCACTATGAAGACATTTGTTCTCTTGCCATTTTTGATCTCAATTGATATTGTATAAATCAGAAACACCCACTGAGAAAATTAGCAAACTAGTAAACATGGAGTGAAAACAGAATGAGTACCAGTATTCAGAAGCAGATTGTGTGGAAATAAATCACTTACATGTTAAATGCAGTTTGCTTTTAAGGGCATGCATGATGGAGATTGCTTTGGAGGCGAGAAGGCTGACTGACAGAAAAGATGGAAGGCACAATCATTACAGTAGAGTAGCGAGAAGGCTGTGAGTTAGCAGTGATGCCTGTGCATATTACTTACAAGTTCACAGTTTGCAAAGATGGGAAAACATGACACATTTGAAGGCTGTAAGTTTTCTAAGTATTTGACATTGTCTATAATAGTTTCTGCTTGAGGCAATAACTGTATGTGCATTTGCTGGCTATAATACCAGCATAAAAATGAATTAATTTATTTATTTCAAAGTTTCACAAGGAATAACATACTGAGCTGATAACTACCCACTTCCAGATGCATCCTGTGGGGAGGGGGCAATGAATAACAATCAGAACAATAATTACAAGTAGGTCAAAAAAAAAAAAAGAAATCATATAATAAGTTATAACCAAAAAGCAGTTAATGCAATTATGTAATTTATGCAAGGATAAGGCAGGAGTGCAATCTGGTGGGTATCAAGGAAATACAATTAAAGTGCAAAGTGCAATGTTTGCAGGAAAGAGGCAGAGAATGGAATCCAGTGGGTTTTGAGGAAAATACAATTCAGAAAGCAGAGGAGGGGGGTTGACAGTAGGAGCAGGGGCTAGATGCTAGAAGGGAGAGAAGAGGGGTAATTAAGTGTAAATCAGAAGGTAGAGGGTAATGGGTAGCTGAACAGGGATAGGGATCAGGTACAATTGCAAGAGTGAGAAGTGAAATCACAGACAAGAGAGAAAAGTGAGCATTGTGAAGTTGCAGAACGGATAGTTAGGGGAGAGAATTCCATAGTCTGGGGAAACAGTAGGTGAAAGAAGCCTAGCCAGCTAAGGATTTCCTTGAAGGAGTGCAAGGTACGATAGCCAGGGTTGTGAAGGGAGTAAGAGGAAGATGGGGTGGGGAGAGAATAGGTAAGAGGAGACATCTTAGCCAGTATTTAGAGATAAAGGAGGTACAATGAGCAAGGTGTCTGGCTTCAAGGGAGGAAAGGGAGAGTGAGGAATATAGGGAGCAATGGTGGGTGTGGGGTGGACAGTCCCGGGCAAAGCTGCAGAAGGAGTGAAAGATGGAAATTTCAGTAGAATGAAGCATGGCTCAGTTGATAGCAATCTACCTTAAGGTCATGGGTTCTAGTCCAATGCTGGGATTGGGCTCATACTATAGAAATGCTGGCACCTGTGCGGAGTGCAGTACTACAGGATACTTTACTGTCAAGTGTGCTGTCCTTCAGTTGTTATTTAAAATCAAGATCCTGTCTGCCTTTTCTGGTGGTTGTTTAGGTGGGACTCTACTGCTTGTAAATATCAGCTTTTGTGCATCAAACTATTAGATTAAATACAGTGTTTTTAGAATAGAAACATATAATTTGTTGACAGAAAAGGACCACTTGGCTCACCCAGGCTGCAAAGATTATCCCTGCCTAATCTGTCTCCTGAGACCTTTTTCTGAAATTCAATAAACTTTATTAAAGCATAAGAACAGTAGAACATAACAAAATGACAAAATCCAACATTTATTAACTACCCATCAGCTCCCCATCCCACCTCTCCCACCCTGGTGGAGTGACCAATTAGGGAATAACCCTGTAATCCTGAAAAAGAAACATACTAACATGACAAGATGAAGAACAATCAACCAATCTATAAACTCATTAAAAGGAAACATAGGGCATACAACTCAAGAGATAAAAGTACTACTGATTGCAATGAAAAGGATAAAAACAAGCCTTAGATCTTGTATAAAGTATGTAACTTGCCCCATCTTTTATAAAACAAAGAAGGATTATTGCAAAGAGTCGTTATAATACGTTTTACCGGAGATTAAACAAGAACTCCTGCAACCATTCCCAATATGAAATAGAGATCTGATCAAGCCAGTGACATGAAACCACTTTCTTAACAGAGAGAAATTAGAGAGCCATATGATATTTTCTTTCTTTCACGAAACCAAGGTGTAATTGTCAATTTTAATATCTTCGGAGTAAAGGACTGTAATACCCAGAGGGGATTCACTTTAGATTCAATCAGACTCCATAATGGGGCCACTTGGGCAATTCCAAAAATATGTATTTAGGTACCTCTACCTGACCACACCTGGTACAAAGGGAAGATAGTAGCTTGCCCATTTTGGCTAGTTTTGTGGGAGTAAAATACATATTATTCAAAATGTTAAACTGAGCAAGCAGCAGCTTATCATGGGAGACATAGCAATAAAGATCCTCCCAAATTTTCTGCCATAGGATAGATCTAAGGAAACTGTTTATCCCAGTAGGAAGAGTTCCATGTAACTCTGGGAATAACTTAGCAAACAAAGAGAATATAGATTAGCAACTGCGTGGCTACATAACTATATCTTTAATGGATTGCAGGAACTCAAACTGGTTGATCTCCCAAAGACCAGACCCAAACCACTGTATCAAGACATGACGCAGTTGGAATATCTTAAAATGGCTTCATTATCTAACTGATAAGACTTCAAGATATCTTTAGAGTGGTATAAGACTCCTTGCTTGAAGTAAATCACTGACCTTAGTAGTAGCTAGTTGGGGTAACTAAGCTTCAGTCAAAACCTTGCCCCAATTTTGAAGCTAGGATTCCATATAATAGGTTGCATAACATCTTTGGTAAAATTATACTTCATCAATGAACACAATTGTGAATGAACACGTACTGATGTGGCCATAACAGACTATCTTAAACTCCCAAGGAGAAGTTTCAAGAAATAAAAAACACTGATGATACTGAGAGGCCTGCTTTACAAATTAATTCTTGCTCCAGCTCCTGCCAATCGGAAATAATTAGCAGTCTGGACATGTGGAGCCAGGCATGGCCACCTGAAATACTTGCTAACGTGGCTTGCAAAATAGCAAACCATAAAATATGGAAGTTAGAAGCCTCACCACCATTTAAAAGCTGCCAGTTTCTTGTAGGATCTCCTTGCGGTTTCACTAGACCATATAAAGTTGTAGAGTAAACTGTGTATTCACCAAAACTACGAAAGGGGAACCCAAATATTTAGCATATTCATGGGATAAAATATTCTAGGAAGAACATTCATTTTACAATATTGATCCTCCCCACAAAGTTAAAGGAAGGGCCTTTCACCTCTAAGATCCTGTTGCAGGGTAATTACCAGGTCATCTAAATTAAGTTTCCTAAGAAGCGAGCTATTCCTCATAAGATAGATTCCTAAATATTTAATCTGTCTAGGAGCCCATCTCAGCCTAAGGGACGTGATATCTGATTTAAGAACAGACAAAATAAGGGCATAACTTCAGATTTAACTAAGTTAAGTTTATAATTGGAAAAGTAGGTAAACTCAGTAATAACATCCAATGCAGCCAGTATGACAACTTGAGGGTAGGTAACATGTAACAAGATATCATGTGCATACACTGATATCTGAAGATTCTTGGAAACCACCTCCACCCCAGTTAGTCCTGGAATAGCCTTCCACTTCTGAATTAGAGGCTCCAAATATAAATTAAATAAAAAGGGATGGGGGCATCCTGACAGTGCCAGAATACAATGCAAAGTTGGAAGAATACCCCATTACAGTAAATTCTGGCACTTGAACAGGAATATAAAACCTAATCTAATGAAGAAAGGTGGGGAAAGTCAAATTTCTCAAGGGTAAGAAACAAAAGTTGAGCCGCCCAGTGGTGCTGAGGGTTGAGGTGCTGGACAACACACCTCACGCCACACATGACCCAAGTTCAGGAATGAGCTCGGGCCATCAGGGGTCAGTAGAGGAGAGGGATTGAGCATCTGGAGGACAGCTCTCCTCTCCTGGGAGGATGGATGTCGATTCCCCACCACTAGCAACTCCCAGTGGAGGCTGGGGTGCAACAGCTGGGGATCATGCTGACTTTGGGTGGGAGCAACAGGGACATCCACAGGAGGGCACAAGAGTGTGCTCAGCCCACACTGGATGTCATTGGATGTCCATGCTTCTGGGGGAGTTATGCTCATGAACAAGGAAACCACACATTGGCTGGGAGGAAGCGTCACCTGCCCCACCTCCAACTCTGGACTCTGCCCACTGGATCTCATCTAGCCTCCACCTCCGCATGAGGAGTATCAGAAGAGGTTGCGCTGAGGAGCAGAAGCGACCCCACTCCA
Source organism: Neoceratodus forsteri (assembly GCA_016271365.2). Taxonomy (NCBI): domain Eukaryota; kingdom Metazoa; phylum Chordata; order Ceratodontiformes; family Ceratodontidae; genus Neoceratodus; species Neoceratodus forsteri. The sequence continues at coordinate 41,242,776 of CM028134.1, forward strand.
GGGGCGTGGACTGGGTAACTCTCCAGAGGTGTGTCACAGGTGGAGGAAAATCAAAAGTACAGCTTGGGAGGGTCTCAGAAGGAGGGGAACAGGTAGGATGACCGATGGGGCCCCAGCCAGCGGCGACAGGAGGAAAAATAGTTAAGAAAAAAAATAACAAACAGGTCCATATAACTCTATTGAAAGCTTTCTGTCCATCAGAAGAACCAAGACCATAGGAATACCAGAATCTCTGGGCACAGAGAAGATGTGACTGATTTTGCATAAATGGTCTACGAAGAGTGAGAAGGCATAAATTCCACCTGTTTCTGATTAATGAGCCCAGCCCAAACTGCATTAATTCTGGAATCCAGGATCTTTATAAGAAATTTGACATCATAATTCAGCAGAGATACAGGCCGATAACTGGTGTCATTATCGGTGCCAGCTGGGTTTGAGGTGTAGAACAATCAATGCTTCAAGCAGGGTGGAATCAAAGGTCCCAAACTCATATAAATAAATAAACAAATGATATAACAAGGGTACCAGCTCTGAAACAAACGATTTATAAAAACTGGATGTGAATTCATCTGGTCCAGGTACCTTATCTAAAGCTAGACTGGTAATAGCCAAAGTAATTTTAGAGGGGACAAAGGTTTAAGCAGAACAACCTTTTGAGCCTTGGTTAATGAGGGAGAAACACTGGCTAAGTAATCTTCAATTACGACATGGTGGTGGATTTGCCAAGGGCCCATCAAGGTCCTTATAATAGGTTTCAAATTCTTTCACAACGCTCTCTGGGCAGGGTTTTAGTAGTACCGCCAGACGAAGTTAACTGAGGAAATCAAACAGGATGCTTCTTGTTTCGAAGACATAAAGCCAGCAAATGACCCACCTTCTCCCTTGGTCTGTATATTTAGACTGTGTTTTGAGAATAATATACTCTGCCTTCTCCTGCATAAGTTCAGCATATTTATCCCACAGAAGTGTCAATTCAGTATGAACCTCTTCTGAGGTCTGAGGGACAGGGAGTGTTCTATCTCTGTAATATGCTGTTAAATGACTGTGGCTTCTCTCATGCAGATTTGTTTCCTCTTAGATGCCAGCCAAATTTATTTATTTTTATTTATTTAGCTTTTGTTTACGGGTAGGTGAGCTAGCCAGCAGGTGACTATTTTCAGGCACGACCAGGAGAGTACAATACAGGACAACACAAGGAAGCAACATTGCAATTGAGGCAATCAGTACAGAGTACATTCATTACATATACAGAGGCAGTTTCAGCTAGGCTAACATGATGTAGGCTAGTCTGGGCAATGAGCAAACAGTACAGTACAAAGGAGGTTACAGAGTGTTGGTACTAGTAAAGGGTCAGGATCAGGGTCTGAAAGCCTTAGGGAAACTGTATTTACCGGAAAAGCACTAGATATTAGCCGGGTTTGTGGTTCCTCCGCTGGGCCAGATGGTGTGGAGTGGCAGGAAGGGTACAGGCCAAGGAGAGTGTGGCGGGGGTAGACAGCCAGTAACGTGGTATGGAGGAGGGAGGGTGAGCCATATCGGGAGATAATTAAGACACCCAGCAGTGAGTTAGAAGCTAAGTTGGAGTGAGAAGGAGCACGTAAACTGGCGAGCAGCAGCAGGCAGCCCGTGAATTTGAGAGATATACCAGCGGCTTTTTGGGGCGGCAGGCTGGGGACGCCGGGTTCATGCTCCCACTGTTGGGCATGAGAGAAATGGGAGGCAGTGGATGGGAGAAAATACAGCACACTTACGGCTTCAGCGGTAGTAGGAGGGTAAGTGCAGCCGAGCCTAGTGGTTCCGAGACTGGGCATACGAGGCAGTAACAGTCCCTGACCGTGGATGTTCAGTGGTAAAGAGTAGAAAAGAGGGAAGGGGAAGTGAACCTTACAGTACCAACTTCTGGCTGTAGTCTATTTAGACAGTGCCCAGGTAGCGGAAAAAAATGATAGTTAAGAGAATAACACATAACAGTTAACTAAGGCGATCATTCACAAAGACATATCTATAAAGTACAATTGCATCAAATGGACATTTGATAAGGAGATAAAGAAAGGGAGCTTAAGAAAAGGGGCAGGTCTTAGGAGGGGGAGGAGAGAAGTGAGGAGACAGGTAGCAAGGGAGGGAGTAGAAACAGGAGATGTGAAGATCAGGTAGGGTGAAGCAGGTGCATTGATCAAGGGTGGCCAGGTGAAGTCTCAGCCCACGCTTGAAGGCAGAGTGCGAGGCGCATTTCTGAGGTCCAAAGAGCTGGTTCCACAACTTAGGGGCTGCATATTGGAAGGAGCCGGTTCCTTTTTGGTATGACAGCGGGGAACATCCAGAAAGGCTTTGTCTGCTGATCTTAGCTCATGGTTGGAATTGAAGGAAGAACTAATTTAGCAAGTGCTGCGGCTGTCTTTGTCTGAGAATAGAGTCATTTAGACAGCCCAGGTAGTAGCTCCTGGTGGCCGAGGGAGAGCCACCCAAGGTCAGTGTATAGCTGGCAGTGATGAAGAAATAAATTCTCCCTAAGGAAGCATTTAAAGGCACACACTCTACATCCCCCATCTATGGATCCAGCATTTTGAGAGGTAAAACCTCAATTGTTTCTTTAATTCTGGCAATAATAAATTTATCTTTGAGAAGTTGGTTGTTCAACTTCCACGAGGTGTCTCTCTGGATATTGGGAGCCAGGGAGGCTTCAGCCATACTGGGAATGGTCCGACAGAATCCTGGAAGCAATCCACTGTCCAGTACTCCACCCATCCCAGATTGACTAAGCAAAATATTATCAGTTTGAGAATATGAACTGTGGGCAGGCGAATAAAAGTATACTCCTTGTCTTGAGGATGAGCACCCGCCAAGGATCACATAATCCCAAAGATTCCATCGTGTCCCGAAAGGAAGCTAGGTGGAGACAGGTCAGCCAGGGTCTGCCAGTCTTATCCAGGTCCTGAGTGAAGAAGATGTTCAATCTCCAGCAACAACCAGAGGGACTGAAAGGGACGGAGTAAGAATCAAATCCAGCTCCATTAAAAGGAGGTAATAACTGAGTTGGGGCCATAAGCGTTACCTAACACCACTTCCACTCAATCTAGTACCCTTTAATAAAGACATATCTCCATGGGGTCCAAAGTGTCTGTGTACATTGAAAATTAATACCCTATTAATTAGAATAGCCACGCCCTACTAGTCGTGCTCTTCCCTGCTGCAAAAACCTGGCCTACTGACTGCCGATGAAATAAATTACCTTCAGCAGTAAGTGGGTTTCCTGTGAAAAGACTATACTGCATTGTAACTGTGTCAAATGTTTAAGAATTTGGTAATGCCTAACCTGGGACCGAGCCCCTTTAATATTCCATGATACATATACTAGAGAACTAGCCATTATCCCAACCCAACAGGAAATAATACAATAATGTCTGTATCACAAAGAACATTAGGAATCTTCCAGTAGAGGTCAGCTCCACCACCTTCCCCTCCACCCACTCATACCCCAATTCACCCATCATTTAGCAACAATGCAAGATCAGAACAGAACAAATAACAAGATAATAACATCCTGCTCCCCTACTAATAATAATAAAAAAAACTCCATTAAAACACTCCCCTCCAAGAAAAGCAAAAACCCCACCCTCCCACCGATCCAGAAAACCCCAGGAGCAACAATAAATCTCTCCCAGCAGGTATGACCAAACAGCATGTAGTGATATAGGTCTGCTCCAACCTCTGCAATATAACAATGATGAACATATCCCAAAAGCCATACCCATAGTACGTGCTCGCGACACCCACAAATGTGGAGTCCACCACCCAAGATCCAGTGCATGACATCCATCAGCATGTAGCAGCTAGTATCTCCTTCCCCTGCCCCTACCTCATGGATCCAACAATAAACTAGTATCAAACCCAAGACCCAAATGGACTATCTGCCTGGGTATAAACCCTGAGGACAAGCCACTAGGCAGAATATAAGCCCATCCAATTAAAAACCTGAAACCCCAAACTCTAATCAGAATTCCCTGCTAGTTCAGCACACTAGAAAACACTTACCCTGGACCTCCAAACCAACTAAGGAATTTAAGCCATAGTCATATAGTCTTGTACCCTGTAGTCCACTGAATGTAAACCATTAACAAAGTAACCACAAGCCCTCTACAACATTGAAAGGCAGTCTGTTCATCAGAGGAAAATTCATCTTGAAATGATGCAGAATCCCTGACGATGTAGAGCTAGAGAAATAAAGATCATACTTCCCTTTCCAAAATCAGCCCAGATCACAGGAAAGAAAAACACTGTCTTTGTTGTTAAAATAAATGTCACCTGGTCTGAGTCAATCTATCACCAAGCTCCAGAACAGGTCCTGGTATGAGTAGACGTTACCTTGTACAAAGCAATGCAAAAATGTTGGCTTGTTCGGGAACCTGTAGGAAAAAAATAACAGACAGGTGGTAATGTGGCAGGATCCCACTACGAACTGTAATCCCATCACAGGAAAATCACCTCAGGCTCCAGAAACAACTACCCATAGCGAGGACAAAGCCGTAAGTATGTGCAAATATGGAACTAAAATTACCAAGACCCGAACAAGTAGACCTCTAGGAGATGGAATGCCACTAGGTGTAGAGTCATGGAGAAAGTACAAAACAGCCATTAGTCTGAAAAGGTTCTCATGCAGAACCAGGATCCTGAGCGAAGTGGGTCCTGGTTGAAATGACTGCTGCACAGTCGAAAATAAGTGCAGTCCCTTGCTACAAGGAAATTCATAAAGATAAGGTCACCAGGAAAGTTGGTGCAATTTAGTTAAAAGGGCACCTGGACAGCCTGAACGAGCAGTAAATCTTGCACTGCTCAAACAAAGCTGCAGAGCAGAGTCGAAGCATCAAGAAAAGAACTTCAAGGCTCAGGATCAGTGCTCAAAATAGGATAGTGATTCGATGGATACCTCTTCGATCCTTAATCACTAGTCCAGCACTAGGAGAAGAAATAGTTAACAGTCTCATCCAAAAGCAAATCAACACTCCCTAAATAAGTCAGGGGAGCCGTTTGAGTTCCATAGAGGCTTGATAGGCTTACTCAAATGAGTGCCATATTCCTTGAACTAACACCTAGATCCAAGCAGGATAAATCACACAGAGCCAGATCCCAGCTGCATGTAGCTTAGTTACTGTAAAATGACAGGCAGACCTTTTTGCTGAATAGTAGCCAGTAGATCTTGGGTGATCCGCAGCTTGCCCCTCCCATGATACATCCTTCATGGACCTTAGTTAGTATATGCTGCTTATCCAGGTAGTGAAGCAATTTCATGATAAGGGGCCATAGAGGACAGCTTTCCGTGGTTTGGGATGGACAGACCAATGTGCTTTTTAACAATATAACACAGATTGTTTGGGATGGTCCTGATATTTGAGCAGAAGTTTCTGGCAAACAAATGGGCTCGAGCCTTGAGCCGCTTTGGGGCCAAAGATGATAATGTTATTTTGTTGGCTTCTCCCTTTAAGTCCTTCAGCTTGCACTCCATTTTGTCAGCTTTTGTCTAAGAGCACACAATTCTGGGTCCATGTGATCTTTTCATTTCTTCAATGATACAGTACAAGCATCCACATCACCCAACCTTCAGTTCATTTCTCCAAGATCTGATCACAAAGATTTCAACTCCTGTGTTATCTTGTGGAGCAGTCTTAGAAGGTTGGAATTCTACAAGGAACCTCTCCTCTATTAGCAAAGCCAGCTCCACAGTTGGAATAGATTGTTGGCTGGACCCCAAAGATTGGGCCTTAGATTGCTTTGGGGCTATAGTTTGGGTGGGAGGTGGCGTGTTTCAGAAGTGCTTGCAAAATCTCCACCTCCATGGCAGCTGCCCTAGGGTTCAAAATCAACTCTAGTGAAACTAGAATGCTTCCCACAAATATCAATAACAAGATTTCCAGGAAGAAAGGCAGAAAAGTAGATAATAAATCACTTATTAGACGAAGCAGGTGGGAGCAGGAGAGAAAGCTGCTACCAGGTCTGATGCATCACATGACTGGCTCTGCAGACCTAACTAGTTGCAGCAACCTTCCCTCCCTGCCTGTTTACTAGGTGTATGTGAGTAATGAATAGTATTTCCCGAATAGCATAAATAATAGCCTGTTCATTGTTTGGGAACAGAACTGAATACTGGCCTTATTATTTGTGGCATTTGGTATTTGTTTTCCCACCCACCTCCCCCTTTCTGCAGTGCCACTGGTAGGAGTGGAAAGACAGACGCAGTATAAACAAGTAAAATATATAAAATTATGTCTCCTGCCACTATCCCAGGAGCTGACAGCATCTTTTCAAGATGACCCTCACCATAGCCTGACTCACCTTCATTCTCTTAGTGCAATTTGTTGTTTTTTTATTTCTGCCCACTTGACCTTTACTTTGCTGGAGGGCTAGTGCACCACAATCCAGACTAGTCGCGTAAGTCAGTCAGGGCCCCTTCCTGTCATGTCTCTTTCCCAGCCCAGCTTGTTGTGTCTGCTCCTCTTGTAAAACAGCAAGCCACTGAATTTATCATGACTAGGCTGGTTTTGCTATTTTTAATGATAAAATAATAAATTAATAAATCATTATAAAGCCAATGAGTGATGACTAGGGTCATATCTCAGTTAGAGAGTCAGCAATTGGGCACTTGTTGCCGTTGTTGATGTTCATGAAGGAGGGCAGTGCAGCAGCACCATGGCGTGACATGTTATGCAGCCTATAGCATGTCACTCTATGATGATGCTGCTGCCCCACTCCTCATTTATGAACATCAGTTGGCATATACTCCCATTACTGACTCCTTTCATTGAGATATGACCCAAGTCATTACTCATTGGATTTATGAGGATTTGTTAATTTATTATTCTATCATTAAAATGGCAATGCCTGCTTGGTCATAGTCGGGTCAGTGGCTGACTGATTTACTAGAGGAGCAGATGCAAAATGCTGGACTGGGCAAGAGACACAGCAGGAAGGGATCTCAGCCAACTGACTTTGACTAGCCTGGATTGTGGTTGCACTAGTCACCAATCAAGGTGTTGGTGAAAGGGGCTGTAATTAAAAAAGGTACTAAGAGAAGGCAGAGAGTCAAGCTATGGTAGAAGGTCATCTTGAAAAGATGCTATCAGTTCCTGGGACAGTGTTAGGAGCTGACAATTTTATATCTTTGACGTTTCTCTGCCAGGGGCACTGGGGAAAGGGGAGGTGGACGGAAATATTTGGAATGGGCTGGAAAAGTAGCCAGGAAATTAGCCCTGGCCACCAAATGAGGGGATGGGGTAATTTGATGTGTTTTTCTTCCCCACAAACACAAGCTGAATACTGATACCCAAATATTTGGGACCCGAATATAATATCTGACCTGAATATGCAGGATAAGGTATTTGCACACCCATACTACGTACTAATATTCTACTGTGTCTGTCTCAGATGTTTGAAGACCCCCACTGTGTTTTGCCTCCACCAGCATCTACCACCTTTCAGTGAAGTAGTACTTCCTCACATACCTCTTACACTTATCTCCTCCAGCTTCATTGCATGTCCCCTAGTCCTGGTGCTCTTTCTGATTTTAAGGAAACTCCCTTGTGTATGCTGTTCACCCCTGCAACATACCTGTAGATCTCCATTGTGTCCATTCTCACTCTTCTCTCTTCCAGGGTGTACATGTTGAGATCCCTCAGTCACTCCTTGTAGGACTTCTGATGCAGCCCCTGCACCATTTTAGTGGCCCTCCTCTGTACTGTCTCCACCCTGTCTATGGCCTTTCTGAGAGGTGGCATCCAAAACTGGACACAGTACTCCAGGTGTTGCTGGAGGGGAAGGGAAGTTTAAGAGAGTTGTGAGGAAATATTTCTCACTGAAAGGGTAGTAGACACCTGGAACAGACTACCAATGGAATCAGTAGAGCTAAAAACAGTGTGGGGCTTCATGCATGTGTGGTATAGCCATAGGGTGTATTAGAAAACATGCTGGGAGGAGTGAGGGTGCCAGAGACCAGTTAGGGTCTGCAGAGACAGATTAAGCAGAGAATATCTTGGCAGACTGGTGGGCCAAGCTGTCCTCTCTGCCAACAAATCTGTGTTTGTATGTTTGTCTTGTGGCAAGTGAACTTGTGCATTGCACACCTCCTGGACGCTGGGACTCCCACCATGGCTAGAGGAATTGAACATGTGACACAGATTGATACTTTGAACCTTGGGAGAGGCACTGGGTGTTCACTCTGTGCTACAGGGACTCCTATAGCTTGACTCTACAAATGAACATACTGGCTCCGCTGTTGCTGTTATATTGAGTGCCATAGTGTAAAAGGTGGGAGGAGAGTAAGAAATTGGGAAAAATGCTATGTAGCAAACACCTTAATTCTAAATAACACTTTTGTATTCACAAGAAATGAAACACAATTGAGTCAGGGATTCGCTTACAGTGGTTTCCAATGGATCATTTCAGGTGTGTCCTGGGAACACAGGACCATTAAATTATTTGCTCAGGATCATACAGTATACAAGTGGAGGTTGTGGAATCAAACCCAGGTCTGTTGGCTGTACTAAGCTTGTTTACAGCTCATTACTCTTACTTCTAAGCTATACTGCAAGAACAATACTGCCTCATGTTCCGGACAGAGGGTGTTGCCTTTTGACCATTTTGGGGAAGGACTGTCTCAAATGGGATAATTCCCCAAAATGTTAGAATAAAAAAAAAAGACTACATTCCTATCCAATATAAAAGAAGGGAAAAGGATGAATCCCATGGTGCAGCTTGGGCCACCTCCTCTCCACAAATGGTAATGATGTCGATCAATCTATATGCAAAAAGGTAGGGCAATTATTTCACGCTCATTAGTAATGTTCCAGGTTTGAGCATCAACACGTCGACTAATTTATGAACTCCTCTCTGTGGAGCTGCTAGTTCAGAGCAGACTTTGTCTTCCTTAAAATCGTAATGGGGTCAAATTTGTCTCACTTTGCTAGTTCCCTCTAGGGTCTGATCACTTTAGTACCCTCAATGCAAGGAACACTCAGGCCAAGCCACCATTAATCTTTATCCTGTGTCGGAAGTGGCTGATGTTACTTAGCTTCTGCTTGGGGCATCAGGAGGGACAGCTGGAGAAAAGGATTGCTTTGGCACCTGCTAAGCAAATATGAAGCAGATGGCAACAGGTTGTCAATTTAAAGAAATGGTTATCCTCATTTTACACTCAATACAGTTTTTTTAAGAGCAGCAAAAACTGGACAATTTACTTTATGTACTGTACAAAGCTCAGCTACGGCTTGTATTTTATATATTTTTTCAACACCTCTCTCATCACTGCTCATTTTTATATCTGCATGCACATCTATGCGCAGCAAACATTTTGTTAAAGAATGGCAGTTTGAGGTGTGTCTCAGTCGGGTCCAGTGCAGCTCAGGCTACAGTGGGCTCGACAGTGACTGCCCAAAGATCAGCCATGCTGATCATGACACCGCTCAGTGCTTGATGGGCCAAAACTTTGTAGTTGAAAGGAAAGAGCCACTCCAATGAGAGAGTGGTTGGCCCTTTCATCTGCATGAAGCTTCCTGGCAAACAGCTGAACGGCATCATGCCCTGCCTGCTGCTCGTCCCTCCCTCCCACCAATGGTCAGAAAGACAGAAGTTGTCTTGATTAAGACAGTAGCTGTAGCCCAGGCAGGTACCAACCCCAGCCAATAGTGAGAGGTTCAGCTGAGTGACTATTGCCATTGCAGTCTTCTGCCAGGCTAGCTTCATTCAGGCAGAGACAGAGGAAACTCAATTTGATTAATCACAGTTTAGTGTGTGGATCACCTTGTCACTTTGCACTTGTTTGCCCCAACCTGTAGAATTCTCTCCCACCCACTTCCCATCTTAACCATGGTGCCAGAGTCAGTGAGTGACCTTTTCTGTCCCTCCCACCTGTTTGCATCTGTTTAACCAGTAGCTCACCATGACTTCCTTTAGCCAGCACAGAACCATTTTACTAGCTAGGCATCATCTTGATATATTACTAATAGGGCCTCTCTATGGACAAGGACATGAACTGCAAGCCACAGTTTTAAAACTCTGCATGTGTATAGCTCAGTTGTATGGCAAATCCATCAAGCTATGAAAGTGTATGCACCAAACTACCAATTCTTATTTTATGCTTGCAGCAAGAACCAATTATTACCGTAACATTCAGTTAATGAATGACTACTTTTCCCTTGTGTTTTTTTCACTGATACATTACTGAGTGGCAGAACTGCAATATTTGCATAGTGGGAGATATGCCTCCATGTTTACTTATGGCTACTGGCACTTCTGCTGATTGTGTGACCTGGACCTCAGTTTAAGGGAAAAGGGGACAGAGTGGGTAGCGCTAGCTGCAGTGAGCAGCGACAGGGAGAGACCATGTACATGCAACATATTCACAGATTAAAAAGTGCAAGAATTTTCCAGGTGTGCTGGAATGTCACTGTGCTGTGTGAAAGGTACCACCTGCAAACAAATCTCGAGGAAGTCTACTGAAAGATTTATATTGCATTTCTTTTACGTGAAGGGGTGGACTGCATGTTTGATGCCTCCCATTGTTTTAAGGCACTGTCAGCATCTGGTACCCCAATAAACTCCTGAAAAGCATCCAGTACTCCTGACCAACTACCAAAACGCATCTGGTACCTCTGACCAACTGCCAAAAGCATCTGGTACTCCGACTAACTCCTGAAAAGATTCTGATACTCCTAGCCAACTCTGGGTTCTGTGTTGGCCAGGAGGGATCACACATGATTGCAGTAACAAGTAACTAGGGTTGTGCAGAATGCAACATTCTTTCACCAGAATTGCTGTGGAATGGCTATTCCACTTCTGAAATGCTTTGTAGAATTTCTTTTAAATTCCACAGAATTTCAAAAAGCATTTCTGTGTGAACTGTAGGATAATTTTCGTGGATCATGTAAACTGCAGATTAATTTTCCATGGATTGCAGAAAAGAATCTGCTATTGATGTGAACTGTGGATTATTATTCCGAAAAACATTTTGCATGCAGAATGTCGAAATTCTGTAAATGATGGAAATTGGACTAATTTTCTAAAATTCCACGGAATTCTATTCTTTGGAAATTCAACATTCCACAGCCTAGAGGTAAATCAACAGCAGCAACAACAACAACAAAAATACTCACTAGCAAGAATACTAGGCTTGAGGGGAACCAGCCAAACTAGTTGCCCCAAACCCCACTGCCTGGCCAAACAGCAACTGTCATAGGCTGTAGAGGCCTGATGGACCAGTGGTCCTGTCCTACTGTAGTATTACTATATTACTAGTTTTATTTCCAGAAATGTCAGGGAAACATCTCGCCTTTGTAGAATGTAGGAGAATGTTTATAGTGCTTATGTACAAGGACATGGGGCTTGAGGGGTTACTATGTTTTAAAATTTGTCCAGCGTTTTTGGGCAGGTTGTGGGGCCCAATGGTTAGAGTTCTGAATGATGAGTCAGATGGTCCAGGGTCAGGCACACCGTTCTGCAGGAGCTCGTGCAAGTCACATTACACTGAAGTGCTCTAGTGCTCCTAGCCATAAAATGAGGAGAAACAGGGCTCCACTGAAAATGTGATGTTATGTCTCATCTGGGACATTCTATATGCAGTTCTAGTATGCTAGCAGAATGATGACCTGTCATGGGCATAATTGTTTAGTCATGTTTTATTTTTATATTTTATCATAAGTACATTAGGAATTCAGGCCCAAAATGCTACTTATTTATTATACTCTCATCATTTCTTCTAGGTAACAGTCTAGGTCCATAAATCTCATGTTCCTACTCAAAATGGCTCACATTGTTCAATAGTTCTTACAAATTGTGACTCCACTATATGTACTGAACCTAAAGGGCAATAAGCAGCTGTGAGTGGAGTCACAATAACTACAGAACTACTAAATTACTGCCTAAACTGCAGTCTGCTCTGAAGACTCATGAGGAGAGCGGAGCTACAACCACCCGGTTTGATTTTGAGCAGTCTCTGCCAATCTGTAATGAGAGAAGAGCCATGCACAGTGGCACAGAACAGCAGTACAGTGCTCTCAGTGCAGCATGACGGGGGTCTGGGGGTCAGGATATGATACAACCTGAGGTGGTTAAGGGCAAGGCAGAAAAGAAGGAGGGTGCACCACATGGTCAGTGTCCTTGCAGATGGGGTCAGAGGGTGAGTGACACAAAGAGAACAGTCAGAGACCTGTCACTTACTGTGTTGTCCTGCTCCAAGGATTAAGGAGTGAGTGCCTGGGCTGGTTTACTGTGAGTCAGCTGCCTGTTTTTTTTTTTTTGTCTGTCTGTGACCAGGGTAGGGGTGAGAGATTGACATGGAGGAGAATGTCTGGGACTCAGGGACAGCAGGATTTCAGATTGTAAAGCTGGTAGAAATTAACAAATTCTGAATTTATGATTTTGCAAACTTTTGGGAATTTTCTGAAAGTCTTTAATTGGCCATAACTCAGTCTGTAGTGTAGCTATAGGAATACAGTTTAGCACATGTATTGTCTGATACAGGCTCTAAAAGCTTACCAAGACTGATAACTTTTGGATGAAGGGTAGCAAAGTTATAAGGGCTCACATTCTAGCAATTTAATATTCCTCTGAAAATCTCTGAAAATATTTCTATGCATACAACTTAGCCACCTTTGGAGCTAGATAATTGAAAACTTAGATGCATACGTCTTGGAAAAGTGATGGAAACTGCTAAATAGAGAAGTAGCAGTTATGTAAACTGTGGGTATTAGCCATGGCCTGCCTCCACATGACTTCCCGGGCTTGCTCCCGAACCCGAGTTGTCAGTGTGGCAGCATGACATTCTGATGCTGGGCCATGAGGGTTGCCTTAAAGCCTAATATTTTGGGTCAATGAACCTAACAACATTGGTGATATTCGGTTCTCTGAATTCAATTTATATGTGCTTAAAATTCAGCAATTTACGTAATCCAAAGTGTTTATTTGTTTATCAAGTCTAGGATTACAATACCTTTGAGCCATGGCTCTTTACAAAGGTTCCACGTCAGAGAAATACAAATTATGGGGAACATCAAGACAGACATTACAACAATGTGGACATTGCAAACAGAGAGATTAATACAATTCAAGGGTAGCATTGTAACAAGGCAGCCAGCGGCATTTGTCAGAGAAAATAGACAACAGATAAGTGCCAGAGTCATAGGGAGAGGGAAGAGGGCAGGGGAGAAGGAATGTAGGAAGGGTGGGAGAGGGTGAAAAGTGCAGCATTGGGTATACCAAGATGTGAGGGTAGAATCCAGTGAGGAGGGAGGGGGGTTTAAATTTCCAAAAGGATTGGAAGCTTATAACTCAATCACCCTTAAAGCTAGAGATCTGAAACTTGGCACACACAGTATGTATGGACATTGTTAAAGTCACCATACCATATATGGTGCAATTTAGATAAACACTTTCAGTTTAATAGTTAACGGTAATTTTAAAATTTCTGAAGATCTGGAGGCTTATAACTCGGCATCTTTAAAGGCAGATATCTGAAACTTTGTACATACGGCATTGGCAAAGTCACCATATCAAATGTGATGCAATCAGACAAATACTTTTAAATTAGATGGAAATAACCAAAATCACAATTTTGGCAAAATGTTGTAAAATTTTCATATAAATTCTCCAAAGTTTCACAGAAGTAAAATCAGCATTTTAATTCCACTGGCTGAAGATACATTTCACTGAGCTCCTATCAGGCAGCTAACTGCAGTCATCAGCAGAAGCTAAGGAGGTAGCTACAGCTCACAGCCCCACCCTCTGTGTTTTTGATCAAGAATGGTAGGAGACTTGCAAGAACAAGGGGACACAATTTAAAGATAGAAGGAGGACGGTTCAGGGCAATGTGAGGAAGTATTATTTCACAGAGAGGGTAGTGGATGCATGGAACAGCCTTCCTGAGGAAGTTGTGGGGTCTAAAACTGTGGGAGAATTCAAGAATGCATGGGACAGACATAAGGCAATTCTTGTGGGGGCAGGAAGATAAAGGCTGTTGGTTAACTAGGATCTGCGGCCTATCCTGTAGGTAGGGAAATGGGCAGACTAGATGGCCTAGCGGTCCTTATCTGCCGTCAAAGTCTATGTTTCTATGTTTCTAGGAGGGAAGGAGGACAGAGACTGAAAAAAATGTGAGTCACTATGAGTGAGTTTCAGGTTTTCAGGGTCTGGCCTCGATGATGGCCTGGCCTAGTGGCCTGTTGGCCTGTTGGCCTGTTGGGTCCTAACCTGTCTTGTTTGAACATAATTAGAGAGGAGGGGCTCCAAGAAAGGAGGGAGGCTTGAGGGTAGTTGCATGGCACTGCTGGTAGGCTACAGGATGACAGAATGGACAAAACAAAAACAAGAAGCAACAGTCTACAAAAGGTATTTTGCAATCATCATTTTATTTCAAAGATCTACACCTAAATCATTTTGATAGAAGGTAATTCTACATATTCATAGATTGTTAGCTAGAAAATCAGAGTAAGTTTAGACAAAAGTAATAATTTCTTCACTATAATTTTGCAGTATCCAGAAATATTCTTAAGTATGATATTCAGACACATTTCTGCTTATATTCCATAAAGTGCCTCATGCTCCATTTTTTTTTTTGTTTGTTTAGGAAAGGCACATAAAACCAAAGATCATTTCATGGTGCACCCTTGGCCACAGGGAAGTTGAATGACTTGCTCAGGTTCACACAGTATGCAAGTGATCATGTGGGAATCAAACCCAGGTCTACTGGGTCTCCAGGCTCGCAGACCTGTGTTCTAACCTTTCAGATTTACTGCCGCCTCCCCATATGGATCACTACTGGAGATATTGTATGAAAACAGTATTGTTGTGCATCAGACTTTATCTAGTCATCCTGCTGTTCCTGCAGCCAGGGTTCATCATTTTTTTCTGTGGCATCGCAGCCTGTTTGCCAAGGATGTTTATGATTACAGTGAAGTGGAAAGTAGGGAGAAGGGAATAAAGTCTGACACACAAGATCCTGTTTTCATGAAATGTATTTAGCAACAAAGAACAAGATGAGAAAATACAGACAATGAATGCAATTTCAGCTAAACTCTGTCTGCATTGTGTCGGTTACAACATTTCCCTGATTCTGGGAAATTACTTTAAAGTGAGTTGACAGTGTTTACCATACACTTTAATGAGCAGCTGATACCTCCTGTACAACCGTGAGAAAACTGAAGACTGCCTCCTGCATATTTATTTATTTATTTCGTTTTTGTTGACTGGGAAGGAGGACTAGACAATTTTTGTCTATTTTCAGCCTCATCCTGGGGGAGGTAGATGAATGTCAACTGAAATTGAACCAGATTTTAAGCTGTTGGTGGTATTTTTAGTGAATGGGAAAATCTGGCCAGGACATCGGGAAATTCCCTACTCGACAGTAGAGGGAGCTCTATCCATCTGATTCGAGATGGCCACTCCCGAGGAACCTCCGTGCAAGATGGATGTGGAGGAGACAGAGGAGCAGGCCTCCTCCTCTGTTCTCAATTTGCAAGAAGACGCCGACTTAGCTATGGTAGCGGCGGATTTTTGGATAATGACAATGTGCAAGCAGTGGTTGATCCAGCGGTTCATGAGGGTTATAGTGATGCAGTGCAGGATTTACAGCAATCGGCTTTGGAAAAGGAAACCATCGCAAGAGACAATATGGTGCAATGGCAGAAGTTACAGGAAGAACGGCAAATGTACCTAGTAAAAGCCCAGGAACTAGAGGTACATTTGGGGATGTTGAGGACTTAATCAGACTGGGCAGGCAGTTGAACAAGGCGCCCCAGTCAGATGCATAGAGGTATACAGTCTAGGAGGGGAAGGCAGTTGGCAGTCAAGACAGCATTCAGGCTGTGTGCTCTGACCCGCGACTTCTACTGCAAGACTGTCAGGAGGTGCAGGCAGATGTGCATCTCAGTCTGCTGGAGGGGAAGGTAGGCATTTCTGGACAGCATACAGGCTGTGGACCTTCAACCACCCCCCTTCAGTTGGTTCACGGTAGACTCCAGGTTGCAATGCTTCAAGCACCATGAATAGGGAGGGTAAAGTGGCTGGCAGTGAAAGCAGTATTCAGGCTGCGTGGCCTGAGCCACAAACCCCCTCAAGGCAGGTTGACTAAGTTTCCAGCTGAAGGGATTTCCTGGGGACGACAGAAGGGGGAAATGTGGCTGGCACTAGTAATAGCAAACAGGCTGTGTGCCAGAGCCGCACCCCCAAGTCCAAGGAGTGATTCAGAAAGACCTGCAGAAAGCATCCAGGACTTTCAGGAGGGGAAAGCGGCTGGCAGATTATACAGTGATCAGGCAGTATGCCAAGAGCCGCTGCAACCCATAATGATACTGCTGGTGGATGTAGGTGAGAGGAAGATTGGGAGCAGGTCGGCAGACTGGTAAGAGTGCAGGCCATGCATCTACCACTTCAAGCCAGCACAGCATGAACAGGAATGTTCTTTTCGCAGACTAAAGCCAAGCATGGGTGGAGCAAGGTTTTAGACACCGACAGGGTACTAGCTAGACATTCTCTGAAATGCGGACATAGGTCTGATAACTAGTCCCCAGTATATGCCCTAGAGGATGCAGGATGGATACAGGGCCCTGGTGATAGTTGGGTTCCTGGCCCTACTGATCTTTCATATAAAAACATGACATCTAGAATTCCCAGTATTCCTGTAACAAGTACAAACTGGACTATAGGCTCCAATGACCCTAAGGGTAACACATTAAGGTTGCAACCTAGTAGTACAGAGATTAATGTATCTCGTAACACAGTTGAAGATGGGATGCTGCTGCTAATGTGCATAGGGAGAATGCTGATGTTACACAAATAGATGAAGAGTTTATTAGGCTGGGTCCTGCAGCAGATATAGTACAGGATCCAGAGAGACAGGAGGGGTTAGCTCAAATGTTTAGATTAGCAGATTTGTTTAAAACCAGGAGAGCCAGCACCTAGGAGATACGCAGATGCGCCTGTTATACAAGGGATGATTAGAGAATCCTGTGTATAGTTAGAGCCTTATTAAAAGGTTCTATGAAGTTTTTCCTCTGATATATTTACATTGATTAATTTAGGTAATTCTAATTTTGATGTTAGTTTCAAAAATGTGTTAAGTTTAGACGATTTTGGGCACAATATAATGCGCAGAAAACCCACTCTGGACCCCTGCTTGCAGCCGCTCCTCACTAAACCTTTGATGAGAAATATCACCATCATGTTCAAAAATGAAGGGATTAATGTAGAAGACATCCTGTTCTGGCTAAGACAGAGATGTGAGGTGTTAGGAAACCCACCCTTCAATTGATAGTGAACAGATATGCGATGGTGGTGGAGAATAAGGTGAAGTTATTTTCCACTAATACAGGACCAGTTCATCTTTCTAGCACCTTTTATCTGGGAAGGACCGAGGTTCACTATTTTATGCTGGACAACCTTGATCCTGTTTTAAATGTGGATCATGAGCCCACTTAAGTTCAGCATGTGACACGGTTAGATGTAGTCATGTCCTGAATATGGTCATAAGTCAGCACAGTGTCTGAATTTAGTCCGTGCAACCTATGCAAACATACTGGGCATACTTATGGCTGCTGTCCCTGGGCCTCACATAATTGGGAGGACAGTCCATCCCATGAGGATTAATCAATATGGACCAACAGAAATTGGCCCAAGATATAGCTGAACAATGCAACAAAAAGAAATAGGGCACGGTACAGACAGAGGAGGCACCCGAAATGTAGATGAAGGTATAGAGTCTGAACAGGTCATGGATACTCAGGCCCCAGTAACTGAACCATTTGTAACTCCTCATGAAGGTGAATTAAGACCAGTTACTTCCAAAAGCACTTTGAATGGATTGATCCTGATGTCATAGATATGCTCTCCCCGCCCCCACTAATAGCGAGGCTCCTTTTCAGACAGTAGGTCCAAAGAAGCAGCCATGATCTGGGAAACCACCTTCTCTCAAACAGCAGAAAGAAGCAGGCAATCCAAAACACCAGTAGGGTTGGAAAAAGGGTAACAGGTATGTGACCTTAAATAATGACCCTACAGAGGAGGAGTCCGGGAGGAAGATACAGACACTTCTTCTATCGCTCTACCACTGATACAGAAGAGGGAGGGGAGAGAATTCCATAGCCAAAAGGACTAGACAGGAGACTCTCCAAGACACTGTAGGGATTCCTTCTTTTTTTTTTTCTGAATGTCCTCTCTCCATTTTGACTCTCAATGTCAATTGTATCAAAATAGGAAGAAAAGTATAGGGTTCTTTATTCAATACCGGAGGTTAAGACAGATATTTTTGCCTGCATGATAGCTAGGCTTAAGACACATAGTGAATTACAACTAGCCTCTAATCTCTGGACCACTGGACCTTCCTTCTGTTCTATAGGAGATGAGACATGTGATGGGGTGGGTATTGTATTTAAAAATTCTGCTATGCAAGTGTCATGTTTTGTTGATATTCATCCCAGTAGAGCATTATTGTTAGATTTTTCTTATCAAATTGAAAGGTTTCGTGATAATTTGTATATATGCCCCCAGACTAAAGCACAGAGAGTGTTACTTTGAAGAAAGTACAACCATATTTGCATACTTCACACCTTTGTTGTGGACTGAAGATTTTAATTGTAGTATGCAGCAGTCTGATAGAGGGCTACATACCTCTAAGATGTTTTTGACTCTAATGCCTTGTGAAACATAATTTCTCAAGCAGGATTAAAAGATGCATATCGGAACATTGATCCAGTTGGAGGTTATACCTACTATAGGGAAATTTAAAACCCAGATAGATTTTTTATTTGTCACTGCTATATTAACTACACTAACAGCTGATGTGAGACCTAGCAAATTTTCAGACCATATGGCTGTTAGTATACAATTTACATGGGATAATACCTCTCATGTAGGAAACTGGATGGCGGCTAAATGAGTCCCTTTAGAAGACCCAGATATACAGAAGTATTGGAAGTGGAAATGGGTGGCTAGAATTTCTGTAGCAGAATTTTATGATATCCCAATAGAATGGTGGGAAGACACTAAAAGGTCTTGGCAATTTTATTTCAGAAAAAGGCTAGATATAAGGCTTCTAAGGAATACTGGGGTATCTTAAATTAAGGCACCAGTTGCAACATCTGATTTCCCAAATGGAGTCCACGCAGCTAGATTACAGTTCTCAAACTGGGGTTATAAAAACAGATATGTGAGTTTCAATAGGACCGAGCAAAATCTCTCACTCAAGAACTTCGTTTGGAACAATATCAAGAAGGGATCCATGGATCCCTTCAAGGAATGTAAATTGAGGGTAGAGAGTAGAATTATTACTGAATTGCACACTACGACAGGCCAAAGAGTTACAGCTTCACAAAACTTATTACACATAGTGGAACAACATATAGGATAATTATTGAAGGAAGGAGATACACACTTACTTGATCAGGCTTACTTTACATCATTAGGTCTGACACAAGGCAGTAGGCAGGATGCACAAGAGCTTATAAAAGATATCTTGGTAGAAGAAATTGTACATGCGATAGAACACCTGAAAATAGACTCAGCCTCTAGTTCTGATGGGCTGGGGCAGGATTCTATAGGAAATTTCAGACGGAGCTTGTCCCTGCACTTCAAATTCGGTATAACTATATTTTGCAAACTGGACTATACGTAGACTCTATGAATACTGTGTTGTTAGTTTGATACATAAAAAGGCCCAAAGACAGATATTAATAATTGAGACCTTTGAGTCTACTAAATACAGACTCCAAAATTTTAAGTAGGATTTTATTAGCTGGGTTATCGGGTATAGCATGATATTTAATTAGTACCCCACAGTCTTGTGCTGTACCTGGCAGGCAGCAATGTGACAACTTAATAACTTTGAGAGAGCTATTTTGTATAGGTGAACAAGGTAATATACAGGGATACTGCTGGAGCTTGATCAAGAGAAAGCATTTGATAAGTTGTCACATGACTTTCTGTTTCATGCATTACTAGTTTTGGTGTCCCATCTATATTTGTAGGGTGGATTAAGAACATGTACCACAAGGTGCAGATAACCCCAAATGTGAATGGATGGCGGGAAAGAAAATCAAGGTTCAGAGAGGTGTCAGGCAGGGATGTCCAATAAGTCCCTTGTTGTATGTCTTTGAATTGATATTTTTATATGACATATTCTAAAGAGACTAGAGTGCATCAGTTAGCAGTAGGTTCAGAGGTACAGCCCATTAAAATACTGGCCTATGCGGATGGCTTAGTGCTCACTTTAGCTGATGATACATGCGTGACCACACTCTCTCAGGTTGTAGCAGATTTTTCAGAGTATTCTGGCTCTATGATTAACTTACAGAAAAGTAGGGAGTGACCTTGGGAAATGCCCTGCTTCCTGAGCAAGGCAGTATTGCAGGTATACCTGTTTTATGAGATTCGATACAGATATTAGGGGTTACGTTTGTTCCAGAAAATTCTGCATTTTGAATTGGGAATCACATATGAATCGAGCAGACAGGATGGTAGTAGTGTAGAAGGGTCAGCAGATTTTCAAAAAGAAAAGGGTTATTTTAATTAAATCTCCAGTGGTCCCTGTATTTCTGTATCTCAGTTATGTATATCCACTGCCACAAGAAGTGTGGCCAAGATTATATAGTATTTTTTTCAAGCCTTTTGGGGCTCTCGGTTGAATCTGATAAAAGAGAGTATACATATAGGATAATTATAGAAGAAGGGTTAATATGGTACATCCAATTGCATTTTCTTTAGTTTATTTCTTATAATTTGGGGACAGTATTGAAACCAGGGAACAAAATATGGAAATCATTGGTATGGAAATGGGTTGCCCTGTCTTACGGCATGGCAAATAAGGAAACCAAGATTACTTAGTAAGTTTGAACGAATTCCACGATATGGTTCTGATAGGCTGAAATGCCATAAAACGGAATTGACTCTTCTCAGTTTGAAACCATGGATAGGAAAACCATTTACAAAGACATAGTACATAAAGAATGTCAATCAACAGTTGTGTTTCCACTTTGCCCAGAGAATAGGATACAATTTATTCTATAGCAACTCAATAATCCTAGACTTCTTGCCTTTCTCTGGGATAGTGTATAGTTAGGTAACTATGAGGCTTAATGTTAAAAATAATAATAAGCACAAGCAACTGTCAGATAAATACTGCCCAGGGATACATGCACACAGGTGCTAGATACACAACAGCATCTATTTTAGAATGCCCTTATGCAGTTCACTTTTGGTCCTTTATAGCTGCCCAGTGGAAGGAACCAAGACTCAAACATTGTCATATAGTGAGCTAATGTATGGAGTACCTCTAGCTCTTGGTTAAATACCATGCAGACCAGTATATATCACCTGGCAGTAATACAATATTACATATGGCAAGCCAGGTGCATGGGTACTACAGTCAAAGATGGTTACATATGTTGAAACATTGGTTAACATTCGGAGAACACTAGCAAAGATTCAGTTGAAAGACATAAAAATCATCCAGTGGAAAAGTAAAACATTTGTGGATAAATTGTTCTTCGTGGTTAAATTAGGATGTATTAACTATATGAAATTTTCCAGGAAATAGGTAAACAATTGCATATATGTTCATTTAGAGTTATCGTTGTTTTTGTTTCCAGTTTATTTTGCCTTCTTTGATTTATGTAATCATTGACAATTTTGTATATTGCTCATTTTGTTATATTTCTTTGTTTTATATGTGTAATGTATTCTTCTCAAATAAAAATTCCCCTACTTTTGCTAGGAGACTCTGTGACTGGTGCTGAGATGGCCAGTTGTTCTCCACAGCAAGAAGGAAGGATGTTTACAGAACCAAGGAGCAGGTCTCCTCCCAGCCCATTTGCTTTGAGATCGCTTTCTCAATCAGAAACTTTGATTGTTTTTGAAGAGAAGTTTGTATTGGCAATGGAACACTTTTCTGACAATTTAAATGCTCACCATGTTGAGGAAATGGATATGCAACAAAGTCCAGAGCCGATGGATAGTAGCCAGGCTCTGAACCTGCAGAGGACCTATAGAAGAGATTGCAAGAGGAGGAGCATTGGTTCCTGGAGTGAAGGAACCTTTGCAAGCAGTTCTGGAAGAAAGGGAGCATCAAAAAGGAATGGACCGGTGGTCTGGGAGAAACAGACACCAACAAGAAACCAGAATTACTGAAGGCAGGACACCATGAGACAGATACAGATATGGGCAGACAATCACAGACTTTGGTGGCAGCTCCCGAGAAAGCAGGTAAACACCATATTACTTGCTGATAATTGGATGGGACGGAATGGAACGACAGGTAGATTTGCCAGAAAATGTAAACAGTGCTATGGATATAGATACAGCAACAACAGAGAGGCCAGGAACGTCAGATGTACTGGCTTTTACCACTAAAATATTACTTTGACCATAGGAGTATCCTCAGGGGGTACTAGGAAAACAAGTATGTCGAAAGAGGCTGTAAACAAATTAAAGAAAGGGTGAGGCCCCAAGAAAGAAGGTTTTGGAGACATCAATACACCTATGCCTAATACAAGGCCTTATTTAACAAATCTAGACTGGGTCACAGAAGCTATACAGGGAGCAGGCTGGGAGAGAAAGGATAGAATGGGCTGCAAACATGCCAGTAGTGTTTGGCGGTACCCAGACCTCTAAGGAGAACTCTGGGAATGGCTCAGCAGAAATACAGATTTCTACAGATAACATCACTCTAGGACAGTGCACAACAGATCTAAACACAGTAGGCAATTCAGGACACACACATACACACACACACACACTGACATTATTACTACTATTAAACAATTGAAGGAGACACACAGTCATAAAACAGTGTGGAGATTTTGGAACAGGTACCCTCTTCTAACACTAATGTCATACCTGGCCTTGCATAAAGACACGACAGGAATAAAGACAAGAACAATTACTACACAGAATGTCTGGAGTACAAATGCTAGGGATCACTTATTTCCAGACAACAAAAGAAACCTATTAGAGCCTGCTACATGATGGAATCAGTGCGTTTGAGATACATAGGGATATGAATGATATTTTAGATAGGATATTTGTGGGACAGGCACTGTTAAAAAAATAAGCATGAAATACTACGCTTCTGAGATCTATGCTTTTGTGTTAATGCACATGCCAGGAGACACTTTATATGATATTAGTTTTAAACACCCTGTATGCCTAGATAATTTTGAAGCAATACCAAGCCTTAAAAAGCCACCACTGTGGAAACCATTTTAGCAATCCCCTATGACAAAACCCAGCTTCAAAAATTACTGTTCTTTTGCAATGAAGGAGTGAATGTAGCAGATATTACATATTGGCTTAAACAGCAAAGTACCATGAATGGGTACCGGAGCCTGTCTTGGATGAGTAACACCTCTGTATGGGGGATGGAAATACAAAATAATTTTGAAGCAGGAAAATGGGATGAGGGAGTGATCTTCTACCCGGTCAGCTGAGGGCATGCCACAAATGTGAGGGATGTAGGCCACCTCAGTACTGCTTGTAAGAAACAGAGATGTGGTTTATGTGGAGAACTAGCCATATAGGGGCATATTGTAGGCAACCCTCAAAGTGCAATCTATGCGATGTATCAAATCAAATCAATCTTATTTATAAAAAGCGCCTTTCTCATAACCAGGGTGCATGTACATATATAAACAACATAATTAATCATAACGACTCAATTAAATTAATAAGGTCCAGCAATTTAAAACTTGATAAATAACAGTGGCAGCCTAAAAATCTGGGTATGCAAGACTAAATAAATAAGTTTTAAGTGTAACTTAAAATTCTGGACATATTTTCAGAAACTGCGCTTGGGCCTCCCATAACAGTATTGATCAAACTGCCGGGCTGAACAGGATGTTTATGTGGCAACAGCACAGAAAGAAAAGGCAAGGCTTCGTGATCTTATGACACAAATGGCACATTCAGATTCTAAATCACAGGAGGAAGCCAGAGGCTTGAAGGAAGATGGAAGAAATGTCACACATACTAGTGGGAAGGCAAAGGAAATAGTCATGCACCCTGGAGTACAAAAGGAGACTCTTGAAATGACAACAGAGGATTTAGCGGAGACTTCCAACACAACTGAGTCTCCTGTAACCTAAAGCAGGCACTACTGTAGAACAAGAGGCTGAGGTTGTAGAACCTGCTGTTAGTATGAGACAGACAGCAACAGTACAAACAATATGTTGCCTCCTGAAAACTAGATTCTTCCTTTACAAGGGTCACTAGACCCAAAGCAGGACTCAAACCTGCAATGGGGCCAAGCAGTTCTAAAGAAAAGCAACTTGTACTTACACACAACTCTTATGAAGTTGTGATGGATATACAGGAAGAAGGCACTGAAGGACTCTGATATCTCTTCTATAGCATCCTCACAACTGGACGGTTCTGGAGAAATACCACAGAAAGACAAGATAAAACCAAGAAAAGGAAAAACATAAATTATGTAAAAATAGAGGTACATTTACTTACTGCTCTGTGTAATGCATGCTAACCTTCTCTTTATTACCTTCAATGTTAATAGTATCAATTCCCAAGAAAAGAGGCAGGTTACTCTGCAAGTTTAAAAGAGGGAGAGGACATGTTTATTTTTTATAGGATATGCATTACATAGTACCCTGAAATTACGCAGGCACAAAGGTATTAGAGATGGCGCCTATCTTTATGGTCAGTAGGAGAAACAACTTGTTCAGGTGTAGGAATTTTATTTAGGCAAATATCAGTAAACATTTTTAAGGTCCTAGATATACAGCCGGTCATGCTTTGCTGATTGATGCTCAAATAAATGGGACCACCTATAGACTTATAAACGATACACACCACAGTCCAAGGCACAAAGAATGGACCAGTTTAGGTTCATTAAAACCCTTTTGAATACTGCAAAAGTAATTTTATTGGGGAGGTGACTTTAATTGTGGTCTGAGCCATAGAGATTGGGGACGTAAACTGACAAAATTAATAGCGACACAAATGCTTTTACATTCCATCCTAAACAAGAATTCCTTGAAGGATGTGTATGAGATTTTAGGAAAACCACAATCCATACCTTTCACAAAGGACAACTGAGCATGAGAATTGATTTTTGGTTTACTTCAGACAGAGTCTCAAGTAAAACAGTACAAGTCCTTCCTTTGGAGACATCAGATCATTTGTCACTAAAATTTAAAATAGGGTCACATCACAATATTGCTGTAGGTAGAGGATATTGGAAGATGAATACTTCCCGCTTCAGGATGAAACCTATACTACAGAGATACAAGACCTAATCAAAACTTGCCAAGATGTCAGCTTTCTTATGGCAGTCCATTCGAATGGTGGGAAGATACCAAAAAGACATAAAATTAATGATTTCTTTGACAAGTAAGGCAGCTAAGCAAAAGTATATACATTACTTAAGAGCAAAATATTTAAAGATTGTATCACAAATAACACAAACAAGGAAAGACATGACAGAAACCTTAACTGCTATAAAACAGCATGTGTGACTTCTTAAGAGACTGAGAACGAAGTAGGAATTCACCAAAATTTACAAATAAAGGCAAACGAGACATAGTTAACCCCTATGATAAAGAACTGCAAGGGAAAAGAAAACACTTATTACATCTTTAATAACTGAGATGGGAGATATAGTGGAGCAAACAAAAATTCAGCAGGTAATACAACATGTCTGTAGCACTTTTAAAGATCAGGACGCTGCTGACATAAATGAGAATATATTTAAAACTTTGATATTCCAGATATTACAAAACAAGATAAAGCAGCATTAGTACAGCCAATTACTGTTGAGGAAATAAAATGGCGATCAAAAGCTTATCAGCCAATACTACACCTGGTATAGATGGAATACCTAATGACTTTTATAAATCTTTTAGACCTATTAACACCTATCTTAGAGATAGTTTATGCTGCTATACAACAAGAAGATATACTCTGTAATAGTATGAAAGAAGGGATTATGATATTTATATATACAAAGGGAATTCACAAAATATATAAAATTGGAGGCCACTGACTTTACTGACATCAGACTATAAAATCCGGACAAAAATTTTGGCAGTATGCCTGACAAAAATGGCACATATAGTTGTTTTGGACACACAGACATGTGCAATCCCGAAGAAATATTTATCAAAATTTACTTTGTGTAAGAGAAATAGTGGAACAAGGACTGAAACTGGAATCTGAAGCATACCTTCTGTCCATAGATCAAGAAAAGCATTTGATTCCATAAAACAGAAGCACATCTGGCTGCATACAAGAATATGGGATACTGCAACAAATGGTGGCTTTATAAAGTTGTTATATGAAGAAGCACAAGTAAAACTCTGGTTTATGGGTATCTTGGAATACCTGTCTACACAACAAAAGGTGTATGGCAGGGATGCCTCTTAAGCCTACTTCTATATATTTTGGCTTGGGTCCGTATTAAGATCAATAGAATATGCAGTGAAAATATCACGTATGGCTAGTAAAACAGGCTATACATAAAAAGATTTTGGGTATGCTGATGACTGTGTACTGACAATAGCTACTGTGGAAGATGGATGGAAAGCATTACAGTTATTAGCTGGAGTAACAGCTGAAACATGGATAAAAATAAATTATTTAAAAAGTAAAGCACTGTTACTTGGGAAAGCCCCATAAATACTTGATTTTCCAATCCCTGTGGTACAGGAACCACTTCGGGTTTTGGGCTTCTATTTGAATTTTGAGAAGCAGAACAACAAAATTGGGACATAGCGTATGACACAACTCTGCAAAAGTTGAAACCTAGCAAACTTGAAAATGACACGGAAAAAGGGTTCACCTTATAAAGGCATACATTGCACCACTTTTTTACACATATCACATGTATACACATTACCCTATGTTATGCATACAAAAACTCAGGGACTGTTCTTACTTTTATTGGGGAGGAGACTCAATCCAGTAACAAGGGCACACACATATAGATCATGGAAAGATGGGGGCCTTAATATGCTACAGCCTTTAGTTTTTCTATTTTCCAATTTTGTTTACTCTAATATTAGACCATTACTTTTAGGAACAGAAAGTACAGGGATTGAAACTATGCAAGAATGGAGTGCAGGGTTTTGACTGCATGGGGTAGAGGGAAATGACATCAAATGAACAAACTCTTACCTGTGTATGTACAAACTACTTTAAAATATGTCAGAATGTGGAAAATAGAACTTAGTTGTTCCCAGAGTCTATCATAAAATGTTTATAACCATTTAGTAGCCAAATGTTATTTTGAAGACCAAGGCCCAGATATTCAAACTGGCCTAAAATGTGCGCAATAGCAGGAGCAAGCATAAGTCCATTGCGCATACGCCAATAGATGCGATATTCAAACATGGAGCAAGGCAAATTGGCGAACCAGCCAACGCCTGAATATTTTACAACCTACGCCATAGCGCAACCAGGAAGGGGAAGCTGAGCAGATACACGCGCTATAGCTAACAAGGGCAGCCCAGCTGAGCAGTCCAGAGGCGCCATAGCTCAAGCAGGAGCCCCCAGCAGCAGAGCAATGGAACTGCACAACCAGGGAGGTAGGCAGGGGCCCACCACCCATGCCACAGATGAGCACAGGAACACACTGCAGAACTAATAATGCACCCCCACACCCCAAGCACAGCATAACTGGGGAGGGACGAATATCCACCGCCCATGGGGACAAGCAAACAAAGCACAGCCGGGACATGTTGCCCCAGCACACCCACTGGCAAGCTGGAGAGACTGCTACACAAAGGGGCGGACCACCTCAGTGTACATCAGCCCCCTTGTGCACAGCACACCCCTGCACTGTGACCCCAGACACCACCCATGAGCAGTGACCATCACTGCAGGAATCCCCATGCATACCCCCATCACACTGCAACCTCATGTACCACAGAACCATACAAGCCAGACCCACCATGAGCAGCCAGCAGTGGGTGGCAGCACACGGCAATACCGACTGAAAGCCACTCCCATACCAGAGACACCTCCCATGCACACACACACATACCCATGACTATACCACCCCAGATGCCATGCACACCACTGCAACTAAGCACCTATAGCCAGCTGCAAATCAGAGACCACCACAGTATTCATATCAGAATATATATTTCAATATAACAAGAATAAGAAGAAGAACAACAACTATAACTTATACAAATATACAAACGGGTGGGGGTATCGGGTACAAGGTAGGGGTGGGTAAGGGCAGGGGTGAACAACTGGGAGAGGGAAGGCAGGGGTGAGGGATGGGTGGGGGGGAGGTGATGGGCAGCTACTGCCTGCCAGCCTGCTCTCCTGCCACCTGATGCTGGTCCCGGGCCTCCTCCCGCGCCTCAGACCATGTTGCTGTATGTTCAGCAGGATGGTGAGTGAATCCATTGCCACCTGTATCAGCTGCTGCATCGAACGCTCAATGCGGTGCAGGATCTGGACACCTAGGACAAGGGATCAGAGTCAATGGCTGTGACTGTCCATATCCTTGAAGCCGACCCATCATGCATGGCATACAGCCAAGTGCCCCACTCCTGTGATGGACTGCACCCACCCACAGTGACCGTGCACAAGGCATGCCCAACCAGGCAGCAACAGCCATGTGTACCACTGCACACACACACGCCTATGTCCAGCACAGCACAACCAAGGCTGTACAGTAGTGTGGCTAGCGCAGGCAGGCAGTGCCACAGCCATGTGCCAGTGCATGCATGGACCACCATTGAAGCACTCCCAGACAGCAGTGCCACTGGACAGTGCTGACTGTCACATGTTGCGTGCATGGCAGTGTTGTCCATGGATGGTGGCCATGCCCTCGCCCCCATCACACAGCATGCTATAGCATTCATGATGCCATGGCACTCACCCTCATCGCGGCTGCTGCTGCTGTCGGGGTTCACCACCACCACCACCACCATGCTCAGCCACCACTCCTGCACCTCAGCCCTGGCCCTCCTCTGCTCTGCCACACCTGTGGGAAACAAAAGGTGAGAAACACATCAGTGAAATCCCAAAGCAGATATCTCCTGCCCCAATGAGTGTGCCCACCCACCCAGCCAGACTTATACATCACATATCCTGTAAACACTGTCACAGCCAACCATAGACCAACCCTCCCCATGTGCTGGACACGATAGACAGTGTTACCCATATGGACCATATAGGTGCATAGACGGATCACCCGCCTGGCCGAGGCACCACGCCTCCTGGCACATGACTGAAGACATGCCAGTAGTGCCGGTTTCCCTCCTCTGCAGGTCCTCTGCATTGGTGCCTGCACTGCTCTGCGGACCTCCGCTGGCCAGTGGCCTCAAGCTCAGTGGCCACCTGCCGCCGCCACATGGGTCCTGGCCATGTTAAGGATTCATCCTCAATAGTGGGCAATAGTGAGGCTCCACTATGGCCACCAAGTTGGCAAGCTCGAGTGAACGCCACTGGTGGACTCTTCATGCGCCATCCCTGCATGTATAGTAAGCAATATGGCGCCCACAGCATGGCAACCCCATGTGGAATTGTTGTGCAATACAACACCGCTTATTCCCTATCGCTGTTGGTACAGCAATCGCCAGTCCTTCATTGCGCTTGTTACCGAATAGCTGAGAGGAGCTGCAGACATGCCATGTACAGCGCCAAGGGGCAAAGGTCGACACAGGGTCATGGGTCTCGGCGCAAGGCCACGCACAGTGCCATCAGATGTCCATGCGCCCAGCGTGATTGGTCGCCTGTGTGCCATTTCCACAGAGGACTATTGCGCAGTTGTGCCACAGCCATGTAGTGACCGCCGCCAGCACCACTGGCACAATGGTGTCCATGCCCTGAATTGCCTACCGCCGCACAGCACGCCATCAGCATGGCAGACACCCGCGTAAGCTACCTGGGCATGTCAGCGCGGTGTACTACGCAGTCACAGAACTGCGCCATTGGCTCAGCTGGTTCAACCGTCATTGCACAAAGTGCAACAGCGCGATATTCATCCATCATATGCAAATCATCTGATCAGCCATTCAATGGTGCAGCAGCGCGATTTGCATCTCATTAAAGTTGCTCCAGTCCTAATTTGCATGGATTGCGCTATAAATATGTGACACTGTTTTGCAGTGGCCATATTCGGTTACTGCAGTTGATATTTGAGTTGCTTGCATTGTGATGTTCTGGACCATGGCCTCAGAGAATTGCTGTGTACTGCACAGTCACAGGTGACCACTCTCACCCATACAGGCTGTGAAATGACCGAGCAAGGACTGAGTGAGGAGGATGATGGTGGGCGGAAGAGGAGGCTAATTTACTAAGGCTGAGATGGAGGCACTGTTCGAGGCCTACCTGGATGAGGAGCCACTTCAGTGGACGGCGGCACACTCAGGCCCATGCTGCTGCATGGAGGGGTGGCACGGCAGTCAACCTGCATGGCAGCCACCAGCACTCTGTGCAGGAGTGTAAAGAAGATGGGGACCGACAGGAGGAGGGTGAAGCCATCAGGGTGGCACGTGCTTGCAACAGGCGGGGCCAGCCGGAGGTGGTGCAGCTGACTCGCAGAGGACATGCTCGCCTGCAGCGCAGTGCAGTTCCATTGAGGGTGTTCCTGGAGATGGCTTCCAGACAGGTGGTAGCCCATCACTGCATGGTATGTCATGGTCGGGGAAGGTAGATTACGGCACTAACATGTCCTTCCTTTCTGTTACAGATCCTGTGCATCTGCAGGGTCAGCGGTGGAGGGCCTGTCCACTGCGGACAACCATCCAGAGTTGGAGGAGGACCATCCACCTCCACAGGTTACCGCGCGCACTGCGCCAGTGTGCACGCCTGGCTACCGCCACTGATGTCGCTGAGACAGGTGGGTGTGCCCTTCCTGTAACCAGCGGGCTGGCATGCAAGCATGCCAGCACTGCCATGGGCTGTGGCTGTGGCACAGACCTGCACCATTGATGATGCACCGACCACTATGGGCATTGACATGTGTGTCACAGAATGGACACACAGCAGGACAGCTCATGCCCATGGACCCAGCTGGTTCCGACGGTGTGCCAGCATGTCAGCACAGTCCCAGGCTGTGTCTGTCAGCACTGGTGGGCAGCACCAGTGGCTGTGCAGATCACTGGCACTGTTGTGGCCACAGCAGCGAACAACTGATCCCTTGGGCACAGCAGGCGGACGGGCAGCAGCAGCAGTCACCCACCGACTGGGGTACAGGGCTCAGCGGTGATGTAGGTGCACCGCCTGTGGACATGCCAATATCTGGTCCTGGTGAGCGGCGCCACCCTCAAGGGGTGCTGTACATCAGGCCCTTCCATACCCTGAGGGACAGGTTGTCGATGTGGCAGATGACCCTTTGATGAAAGACACCCGCCTGCTGCAGGCATCAGTACAGCAGCAGATGTGGGTTGCAACATCCATGGGGCACTGTGTATGGCTCCTGCAGCAGCACAGCAGGGACAACGAGAGGATCCTGTCCCGGATTGACCATTTGCAGGTGGATGTGACCGCCGCCATCGACAGGCAGACACAGGCATTGGTCGCTGTCGCGGGCTACATTGGGCACACAGTCAGGTGCCCCTGTGCCACTCACACCGCGCAGTGCACGCCATTCACTCCCCATTCCCCGTGTTGTGCGACACCCACCCTGTCGATGCCGGGTTCAGCTGTGGGCATCCCGAGCACCCCTGGTGCAGGTATGCTGTTCGGTTGCAGACCCCTGCAGCGGGCAAGGTCGCATTCACACAGTGGGACCCTGGTGGTCCATCGGTGCCACCCCATGAGGCCCGTGCTCAGCCTGCCAGTGCTGCTGGGTCTCGGCGGGCTGCCCACGCGCCAGAGGTGGCCGTGGCACTGTGCCGCATGACTGAGCTGTCTCCCAGTGCGGGCCCTGTCTGGTGCTGCCCTGTGCAATGTGCTCGGGTGGCAGTGCACCAGTGGGTGCCCTGCCCAACATGCAGATACACGGACCACCTGCACACCTCCCGACTGCTGTCCACAGGTGCGTATGCATGATGATGCCTGCATTATGCTGTACACCAAAGTGCTAAGGTGCCCAGCATCTGACATACGTGACATGGACAGTAAAAGTGGAGGTGGCCTGTGGACATGTGTGTTTTTAGTGTCTGTGTTCCTGCTCTGTTGTGCACCTGACCCCTGTGCATTTGTGCCTGTTGTGTGTGTGTGTATGTGTGTTCGTCCATGTGGCGTGTTACTGCTTACCCCTCCTGGTTGTATGTGTGCTTCTGTGCCCTGCCACTCTCTTGCCATCATGCACCCCTGGTGTGTTTCTCTGTGTGTATGTGGGTTGTGCCCTAGCCACTGTTGGTTGCACATGGCCCCATGACTTACCTGTGTTGGGCGAAGTGCTCCTCTGTGATGGTGTCCTGGTGCAGCTGGGCCAGCCAGATCAGTTGGGGGTCATGTGGTCCAAGGGGGCTGCTCATCCCCATCATCACCGTGTCACCATCGTCCCCATCGCTGTCCCCTCTTCGACCTGCACTGCTATCCCACAGTCTCTTGGCCATGTTGTGCAGGATACAACAGGCCAGGAATATCCCACAGGCCTTTGAGGGGCTATACTGTAGGGCACCGCCAGAGGTGTCTAGGCATCAGAAGCATGCCTTCAGCATCCCAAACACCCGCCTCAGTGATGTTGTGTGTGGTGGCATGTGCCTCATTGAAGCGCTATGGGTCGTGGCGCCGGTAGGGTGTGAGCAGCCAGGGACGGAGTGGGTATCCACTGTCACCTGTGTGGAGATAGTGGAGGTTAGTGTCTTGTTCAGGCTCATATTGCCCCTAACCCTGTGTGCCACACCCATGACACCTGTGGTTTACCCACCCTTGCCCCGATTTGCCAATCCTACATGCATACTCACCCACTAGATGTCCTGTGGGATGTCCCCACTCAAATCGATGGCACAGTGCCGACTGGTACCATATGAATGAATCGTGGTGCTCCACCAGGGTGCGTGGCACAGACATTGATGATCGCCCACTGGCATCACACCACCACCTGGCAGTTGACACTAGCAAATCCCTTCCGAGTCCGATAGGCAGCCCCATCAGGGCTAGGTGGCATGCGCGACGGCCACATGGGTGCAGTCTATCGCCCCTAGCACGCCAGGCATACGTGCTACCCTGTGGAACTCCTTTATGTTTGCTGTACACTCCGCGCGGTGCTGGGGAAATGGATGTACTCTGCAGCATGTGGCAGCAGTGCGCTGAGGAATTGGGTGAGGATGCATGACGTGGCCGACTGTGTTATGCCTGTGGTGTCCCCTGTTCATCTCTGGAAGGTACCTGTATGAGCAAGCACATGCAGGCTGTTACCTTTGTCTCCACTGACAGAGCGTGACTCGCGTGAGGGTGCCTGCATCACATCACTGCACAGCTCACAGAGCTGCCTCAGTATTGCCCTGTTCAGGTGGTAACAGCCCACAATCTCGACATCTGAGTAGAGCTCAAAGCTGATGCGGGCTCGGGTACTGGCCTGTTGGGGATACCACCAACGGGCCCTTCCAAGGCCACGTCCCCTGCAGCATGCCTCTCACCCTCATTACAGCTTCCATGTGAAGCTGGCACTGTCCATGTCCCTGGCTTGTGTTCCCCCGCTGTTGTTGCTCTGTTACCCCCGCTGTCCTGGCTGCTACCTCCACTGCACTTGGTACACCTATTGGCATCTGCACTCTGTGGCCCCACACACCTTCCCTTGCCCTCTTCTGTCCTGTGCTCTCCCTGGCCTGCACTGTTTCTCCCTCTGGCCTTGTCTGTCTCTCTGCCTCATGTGGCTTCCCTGTAGCGTTCTTGCACCTCTTCCTTGAGCCTTTTTATTTTGGCTCATTTCCGCTATGGCGCAACTTCTGCCTGATCCACTGTTGCGCATTGCTCAAGCCTTTGAATATCGCATTGTGCACTTTATGCATGGTTCCACCCCTCTGCTGCGCATGCCTTAATTAGCATTGCACTGTTGCTCAGCATGTTTTCAGTGGCGCAACTGCCTCCTGCTGAATATCGCAGAATGGCGCACTGACTTGTGCTGGCGCAACTCTTTGAATATCCCACCCCAAGTGTTTGTACTTAACCCAAGGAAAGACTGTAAAAATTGTTGGAGAGCAAGACTGAGCCCAGCATTTCCTTGAAAATTTAAGCTATTGTGTGGTTACGTACATGACCTACAATGTCAAAGGCAACCAAAACACAAGAGACATGAGGAAAGAGGTACGAACAAGGTTGTCAAGACACAGTAGAAATGATGCAACACATGTTTTTGAGTGTACATGTATTCAAGGTTTTTGGTCTGCACTAGCATCTGTTTGGAATGCAGAAGTATTTTCTTCTGTGACTTTTGAAATCCTAGTACAAGGACAATTAACTGAGCATTGGGTGAATGGAGAAAAGTGCAGTTTATATGATATTAGCTGGCATAAAATGGGCAATTTGGCAGGCTCGATGCCAGAGAGTTTTAAAGAATGAGGAGGTATAGGTTCAAGATATCTTATTTAAAATACAGGTAGACGTAGACAAAATGTATCTGTATGAAAGAAAGACATTGGGAGAATTGGTATGTGATTATTTATGGAGGGAATACATTGGATTGAATGACTTAGATCTCATGTTCTTTTCTTTCTTTTTTTCTTTCTCAAATCAGTACAGTACTCACAGAGATGAAATAATAAGGATAGTGCATGGTTTGTTTTTCCGGACAAAAACAGAGGATAAAGGAAAGACAAAGAGAAGGCTATACATCTGTTTAACAATATAGGTTTCGTAAGGTGTATTGTAGGGATACAGATTTATGGTGGTGGGTATTCATTTTTTTTTAGTATTATGTGATTTATTATGCATATGAGTATTGCTTATTGATTTGTTGTTACCAAACTTGAACTGTTTTGTTTTTCTGTATCATATGTTATTCTTGAGAAAGTATGTTTTGAATTTTGAATAAAAATTGCCCCTACTATTTTCATCGGGGCACAGTGATTTCCTGTCAGCGCTTGTCTATGGCAGTTGCGGAATGGCAGCCGGGTGGAGAGATTGCTTTGCTCCCCACCCGCTGTACTACTGAAGCTCACGATGAGATTATCCGGATGGCACAGGAAGCTATTGCGGCAGAGAGGAGTATCGGCTCTGCAACTACTGAGCAGCACATTCCAACTGAGGACTGTACCTTTACTGTGGTGGGACTTCAGTGATAGAAGGGGGTACTTGTTGATGTTGCTGGAGGAGGAAGAATGCTGTGTTCAAGCTGCATGGGCCTATACTCCACACCCGGAGAAAGATTCGACTAAGGTCTTTTGACTAGCGAGCTACAACAGGATGGAAGCTACAGTTACTGGAAGAAATGATGGATGTTGGTTGTGGTGCCCTGCCATTCCTGGCCAAAGGACAATCCACAGAAGAAGAAGCTCAGGAAGACAGTCAGCCTCTAATACAGGAAAGTAACTTAAATACTATGACAAATGAAAATATACTGTTGGTACAAATGTTGCAGTCTCTGAGGTAGCCAAGAAGGAGTCAGGTAGAAAGTAATATTACCAGGACTGTGGGTCAGGTTTCAGAACTCAGGAAGAATATGCCCAGGCGGGATGAAGCTGAGCAGTTGAAACATGTAAAGGGAGCTCACAAGCACCATCAGAAATGCTTGATTACAATGACAATATTCTGCAATCAGGAATGTCCACTGCTGACACTCTAAAATTAGCTGGTTGGGTAAGACACAAAGGACAAAACCCTCAGGTTTCTCCTGAGAGGCCTAGTGTGGATCATACTGACCTTCTAGAACTTACACCATCTCCGGAATGCTTGAGCTCTCCCAGGCTCTTCCCTGAGCCATGGAAACCGCCTATGACACCCCAAGATGTTGCCCTGGTAGAACAGGAACAGGACCCTCCAATTAATTCAGCTGGTCCATATAGGGCCCAAACAATCCCTGAGCCTAGGCCACCTCCCTCAGGCCCTTTTCCACCCACTTCCAGTAATCAGAGGCTCTCTACTGCTGGTTTAAGAGCCTCAGAAAATGGGGGACGCCCATCTACCAACAGAACATTTGCAGGTCTTTTTGCATACCTCTAGAACCTGCTAAATGGTGCAATGCTGTGAGAATAAAGTATAAGGGCAGTCTAGACACATATCTTGACCGAATCCATGTTGGCAGAACATTGCTTAAAGAAAGTCTGGGGTTCTTTCCCCATGAAATTTATGCCCTAATACACACCTCAGAGGATCCCAATTTCAACACCAGCTTTAAAACAGCAGTGGGACTGGAGCTATTTTGGCAACGTTATCAAGGAGTGAGACAAACTCCTGAATGGACTGCATTTACTGTAATCCCACTTACAAAACCAGTTTACCTTACAATCATGGTACTATTTAAAATGAGGGGTTATGTATCAGACATTCTGTTTTGGTTATGGAGCTCAGTGTACAGTGCTTGGCTTCCTTATCCTATCATGGACACAGAAGACATATGGACAGGGGATGGTGCATTAGAGTCCACTTACCACAGGTTAATGGGGCAATATAAAACTTACCAAGCTGTTTAGTAGTAGTAATAATATATTTTTTCAGGACAATGCCATGAAATGGATAAAACACTGCCAAACATGTTGCCAAAATTTAAATTTCGGTTAGTTCCTCTAATATTAAAACTACATATCCAAATTTAACCAGAGTTGAAACATTTAAACTACAATACCACATGGTCATTTCTGAAAAAGTTCATATTTTCAGCTTTAAATGGGATTAAATGAAAAGTAGTCAAACTTCACAACATTTAAAAATTAAATTTTGCAAGAATCTACACTACAAATTTATAAACCTCTGAAACTTTAAAACTAGAGAATGCAATGTCATTAAATTTGGCAGGTTCGTAGACCTTACAAAGGGGACTGTGTGTGCCAATTTATTAATTGCTTGCTGTGAGAAATTGCAAAATAACATCTTTAAAGTCAAATCCCATCAGTCTTGGTGAAAATTGCAGCATTTCATGAAAAATTCCATAAAACTGGAAGTTTCTAATTTCACCCAGCCTTATCTGGGGGTTCTTATTAAAGGATAGAGGTAGAAGAGGCAGATAGTGCAGGGGTCACTAGGTTCAGGAATTAAATGCACAGTTTCACCAAGAAATGGATAGCTGAGCTGGGTAGCACAACAGTGGTAGACCCCAGGTTTGAGCAAGAAAGCACAGAGTGTCAACAATTCCAACCTGAATGCAGGATATTTAAGGATTACATCCAGTAAATGTATGATTCAGGGAGCCTGGTGTACACATGCAAGTCTAGGACCCAGAGGTACTCAAAAACATGTAGTAGGGGAAACAATGTCTTGGGCAGCAGGAAGAAAGAATTCTGGCTATTCCAACAGTGAAGGTTGATAGGAAAGGGAGTAGGTGACTTTTTAAGGAAGTTTGTCACTGTGATAAACAAAGAGGATATCAGTGGGATCAGTAGTTCTACTGAGTCAATCTGGCTATGCCAAAAGAGAAGGGAGGGAGGATAGTCACCAGTGAGGAACAGCAGGACTGCAAAAGCGCAGCCCAGTTTATCAAATGAAGTAGCTATATGTGCATTGTTAATGTTAAATTCTACAAAAGAAAATTCTAGATGCTTCATCTACAGAATATGCTGTGATAAATATGTGAGAAAATGTTATTAATCATTTGTTTTTCTTTTGCAAAATTAAACTGTTAACCAGTTTATCCAGTTGTGTTAGACACCAGGATACATGGACTATGTATATGCATGTCAAATGTTAACTCTATGCATGCAAGAGAAGAGAAGTTGCAAACATTCACAGTTTTGATAGTTTTCAGAAAGTTTTGCAAATATTTACACAGTAAAGTTTTGAACCCCTGTAACTTAAAAATCTTGTATCTAATTCACTCCATATTTAGATCATTCTCTAAGCATTGCAAAAGGTTATCCACACTAATTTACACATGTCTTGCTCCAAAGGTGCCTGAGTTATATGTAGATGGAATTTGTTCATGAAATTTCTGGAAAAAATAAAATGACATATTTTGAGCACATATCATTTTGAGACAATGCATCATATTGACATGAAATCTGGCACATTGTTAGAACACCTTTCATCAAGAAATCATGCCAGATAAAAGATCCCTGACCCAATAGATGGTTAAGGTATATGCAGATAAAAAATGTTTATGAAATTTTGTACAAAAACAACATTCAAGCCCCTGTAATTTTGAAACTATCAGACCTAATTGCATGATTTTGACACGTTTATGTCCATTGTCCCAAGGAGTATATATTCCAAAATCTAGCAAAATTTGGATAAAATTCCACAGAACTCTGCAGACTTTGTGAAATTTCACTGAAATTCCACGGATTCAGAATTCTCCTGCTCCACACAGCTCTAGTATAGGGCAAGAGAGGGAGTTCTTGGGAGGTGAATAAATCAGGATGTAGGTATTACGATGTGTGCCCCTAGAACAGATGGGGCATAGGCATTATGACCTGCATGTTTTTCCATGAGAGGAAATTATTTTGTTTTGTATACTACACATACAGGGGATGGAGTTTGTTTTTCCACTTATACAAATACACATGCATAAGTTTTACCTCTTGGAAGACTATTGGACATTGAACTGTGCAATGAATTATGGCATTTATAGTATGCAGGCAACTGTTTTTTTGTACATATTGCTTATATTTGGAAAAATATGTCACCCAGGTAATATAGCTCGTATACATGAGTGAGAGGAAAATCTTTTATGAGTTTTGTGCCTAAGTACACTGTCTATCAATGGTAGTGATGGGGGTGAGGATGGCTTTGGGACATGTGTCTTAGACTGAATAGTAGGACAATGCCTTTGAGGGCTTAGTGAAGACTAGTGTAGCCTTCACATTTACATTTAATGTAAGTAATTGGACAATGGGTCATTATGGCCCTACGATGTCTGCTGAGTGTTTTCTATGAATTGTATATGTCCTTGGAATATAGTAACGTTGCAGCTTTGTCCAATAACAAAATACCCTCTCTTTCGAGAAGTGCCATGGGAACCTTAACATCCACCTAAACTTCCACCAGAACAGGCAGATGGGACCTCGGTTTAACATCTTATCTAAAGGATGGCACCTCAGGAGTGCAGCACCCCCTTCATGCTGCACTACAGTGTCAGTATTAGGATTTATCCTGAGTGCCTAGAGTGGGGACATATATTTATTTATTTAGTTTTTATATGTGTATAAACATATACACATATAAATATGACATTGAATATTTAAGCTGTTTTCATTATTTTGTGTGATATTGTGTGTGTGATAGTGTCAGTGGCTCAGTAGGTAGCACACTTGCCTCTGAGGCCGGGAGATCAGAGGGCTGTGGGTTCAGTTCCCACATCTGGCACTTGTTAATATCCCAGTACTGACACTGTAGAGCAGCATGAGAGGGTGCTGCACTTGAGGTGCCGCCTTCAGATGAGATGTTAAACCGAGGTCCCATCTGGCTGGATTGGTGGTAGTTCAGGTGGATGTTAAAGATCCCATGGTACTTATCGAAAAGAGCAGGAATTTTATTATCACAACAATAAACCAAAAATAAATATAAACAGTGTTAAGTCACACAAATAGTAAACAAATCATATAGAAAACAAAATCAAATAAGTATTACTAATCATACAGTATCAGAGCATTATAAAAGAAATAATGTAAACATCCCCCACACTAAAAAAAGAGTAGGAGAATTTTTATTCAAGAACTTGTAAAAAAATATACATAATCATACAAAACATATTGAAATAAGTCAAAAATATAAAAAAGTATTACAGCATACATTAAACTCAAAACTTATCCCTATTTACACAAACTCCCATCCTGTCCCTACAAAGGAATAGGAGGACATATTTCTTAGAACTTGAGATAAATTATACAAAAATTATATTACATCAAGACATTTCATAAAAACAGTACGTGAATTCTCAACAAAATTTACTACGATATATTCATTTATTAACAAAAAATGTAATCTCATACAAATGAAGAGATCCATAAAATATATTATAACTCAGAAAATCTACTAAGCAAGCATGTTTTCATAACAAATTTTATCCAGTATCAAACCATGACATAGCTTCATTTTTCCCAAAACTATGGGATGACAATGTACGAGAATCTTGTTTCCAGATTCCTAACAACCATTCATGTATTTGCCAAAATAATTGTTCTGGAGAAATAAAAGTTATCTCAATGACCAGATACAACGTACTTGCCAAACATGATATTTTATACCACCCAAAACTAATCTTATAGTATCCAAATTTAATCCATCCCAGCAATGAGGCAAAATACCTAAGAACAAGGCTTGTGCATCTATAGTTGGAAAGTGAGCCCTAGCCCATTTTATGTATAATATAGACCAAAATTGTACAATATAAGGACATTCAAAAAAAGATGTGTCATTGTTTCAGTACAATTACACATGCCATGCTTCTAGGACAGAATCTATCCTCTTTGCCCTTATGTTTTAAATTTATTTATTTATTTATTAACGAGATTAACCAGATAGGCATACTGAGGGAAATAAACTGCCTAGATTCAGACCTAAGTGATATAACATAAAATACATAGTAGTGCTTAGAGAAACATTGGTACAGTAGGCATTGTTACAATAGGATGGATACTTCACTACATAGCTTGATACAGTACGATTCAGCAGTGGTGAGAAAACATAACAGGACTAGGGAGAGTTAAGTCATGACATTAACATTGAAAGATATTATACATATGTTTACTTAGTACAATGCAGCATGATAGTTGGTATAATACCCCTAGGTGCCAAGTGGATATTTGGGTTTGGCCTTCTAACCGGAATGTTACAGGTGCAGGTGTCAAGAGAAGTGTGCCTGGAGGAGGTGGTCAAAGTCCGAGGAGGGGAGGCCTGCCTGATTGCACTAGGAGATTATTCCATAGGGAGGCATTCTGTAAGTGAAAGCTGACTGGCCTTTCGGAGGTGCGCATGAAAGGGATGTGGAGTAGATAAGGGCCAGAGCTGCCAGGGGTAAGCCGCGAAGGTTGCAATTTAGAGTGGAGCTGAGGTAGGAGGGGAGGGAATTAGACCAGTGTTTTGGTAATGAGATTAGCACAGTGGAACTGTCGCCTGGTATGCAGCGAGGGAGGCGAGAGCGGTATATAGGTGACAGTGGTGGGTGGTTGGGGGGAA
Organism: Neoceratodus forsteri; assembly: GCA_016271365.2. Classification (NCBI taxonomy): domain Eukaryota; kingdom Metazoa; phylum Chordata; order Ceratodontiformes; family Ceratodontidae; genus Neoceratodus; species Neoceratodus forsteri. The sequence continues at coordinate 41,283,927 of CM028134.1, forward strand.
GTTCAGGATCAGGCGGCAGAAGGAGTGAAAGAGGGGTCCAAGAGTGCTAGGTGGATGGGGAGGCCGCTCCAGAGACCACGCCCATAGTCAAATATGGGAGAATCATTTGAGTACAAGCTCTTTTCCTGACTGGGTGGTTAGGCACCCTTTGTAAAGGTAAAGGGCACCTAGTTTTGGGTGCAATTTTTTCTGCAGGGAGTCTATGTGGATAGCGGTCCAAGTGGTGATCCAACCATACACCCAGGTACTTAAAGGAGGTGCAGGCTTCCAAAGGGAGCAGTCCAGTGTTTAGAAGGTGGGCAGCTCACCTATCCTGAGAGTCTAGTGTGCCGAATGTTGGGATACGGTCTTTTGGAGTTTAGATGAGTTGATTTGAGCTAAGCCAAGTTTGACTGCATTGAAATCTTGTTGGAGAGTAGATTTCAGGGCTCTGCTGAGGGCCTGAGGCGACAGGATGGTATCGCTCTGCATACATTTGGATAGCTGAGTTAGGGGCAGGATAGCAGAAGGTCGTTTAGGAAGATTGAGAAAGAATTGGGCTCAGGACGGAGCCCCTGGGGACCCCGTAGTGATTGGGAGTGGGGGGCTATTGGTTGCCAATTTTGACTGATTGGAGACCTGCCAGAGAGTATCGCTTGGAACCACCTTGGATGGCTTGACCAGAGAGGCCAGTGCATCATGCAGTTTGGTGATGAGCTTGGGTGGGACATGATATCAAAGGCTTTGCCAGGTCTATGAATATGGCTGAGGTGATGCACCCTTGTTCATGCCTGAGGTAATGTCATTTGATAGTCTAAGGAGCGCGGTTATGGTGGAGTGAGATTTCTAAATCCAGACTGGAAAGGGGTGAAGAAGGAGGTTGCTTCAAGGAACTGCGTGATTTGAGCAAGGGCTAACTTTTCTTGAAGTTTGGCCAGAGTGGGGAGGAGGGAGATCATGTGGTAGTTCCCTGGATCAGCTGGGTTCCTTCTGGGCAGTGGTGTACGACCAGAGCTTCCTTCCAGGCTGCCAGGATTTGCCCAGTCGAGAAGGAGCGGTTCATGAGGTCGGCAAGAGGGGTGGAAATGGTCATGGAGATGTAAGAGTTTAGCGTCCAGGCTAAGCGTGGGCATTTCCTTTGTTGGGGTCAAGGGAAGTGAGGATGGCAAAACTTCAGATGGGGAGACCGGCTTAAAGGAGAATAAGGAGGCTGAGGGGAGGGGGGGTGTGTGGGGTTCTGGAATAGGGTGGCAGTGTAGACGGTTGTGAGTAGGGATTTAGCGTAGCTGGTGAAGAAATGGTTGAAAGCAGAGGCACGCGCTTTGGCTCGGATATGTTTTTGCCTTGTATATTGAGGGAAGTGGTTGGAGGCTGTATAGGAGGATTGAGCAGCATTTAATAGTTTTCCAGAAGTTGGAAGGGTGGTTTAGATTGAAGTGAGGCCGCCTGGAAGAAATGCTTTTAGCCCGCCTTATGGCTTTGGTACATTTTTGCGGAGGGTCCGTATTGCTGCCAAGAGGCAGTGGAGCCAGTTTTCCTATGTTTTTTCCAGGCTAGGTCCCTGGCACGGTAGCTGGAGGATATGTCAGCCGAGATCCAGGGGAGGTGGGCAACCTTACCCTTTGGTTCTCAAGGGAGCGTGAGATCCCATATAGTGAGAAATTGCAGCCTGAACAAGTCAAAGGCTTGATTAATGGTGGGCGCCATTTGATGAAAGACCAGTCGGCCGAGGTGAGATCAGTTAGCAGTGAGGAGTGGCATAGGACTTGTAAGACCGGAGCTGACTGACCTGGGTGGCAAGTTGTTGGTGGGTCGGTAATTTTCTAGTTATATATATCGGTGGTGGTCGCTCATTGAGTCAGGGAGTAGGCCTGCTTTAGAGACTCTATGTGGGTGCTGGTGAGGGCCCAGTCCAGGAGGGAGGTGTGCTGGAATTTGGTGTTGAGGCATGTGGGTTCCGTGATCAACTGAGAGGTTAAGGGTCGTGACCCTGCAGCAAAGCTTTGAGCAGATTTTGTCTAACCAATTGTAGTTAAAGTCCCGAGGATGTACAGCTCACCGGCTGTGGCAGGTTTTTGAGTGTGGCCAGGAGGTCAGAGATGTGACTTGCTGGGGTTGCGGGGTGCAGTATAACCCTGCTATAAACACAGGGGCGGTGCGGCAGGGACGAAGTTTGATCATCGTATGGCCAATAGGTGGGGGTATGGAAGCTGGATAGGGTGAATTGAACCCGAGTCAGATATGAACATGGCACCCCCACCCTTCTTTTTGCCAATTCTGTCGCATCGAGGACTGTGTAGCCTGGCATAGCGCATTTCCGAGTCATTATGCTGGGTTTTAGCCAGGTTTCTGACACAATGCAGATGTCAGGTTTGAGTGCAAGAGTGGTAACTTGCAGCTCTGGCAATTTATTCAGGAGGCTGCGGATATTAAGATGGGTCATGCTGAGCCCTTGGGCAGTTTTAGATGGCAGGGTGGGTCTGAGGTCCCAGGTTGGTTTCTACATCGCCTGCCAACAGGAGTATCAAGGTCAGGTATCTTAGGTGGTGGTCCAACTGTATTTTGCTTTGGACTTTGGGATGAGCCGACCCAGGGATGCGGAGTGGTAGATATGGTAAGTCTGCTTAGGGTATCTAGGCACGGGCAAAGATGGCGGGAGATGGATGGGCAAATGGCCCAGCCAGGGTGTGATTTTGCTTAAAGTGCTCTAGGGGGTGTATAGGGGGTTGGGGGGTTCAGACAGAGCTCAGAAATTATAAAGGCCCGGGTCATTTTGGGGATCGAGGTTGGTGGGAGTGAAGCAAGGGGATGGTCATCGATATCAGGGCAAAGGTAAACAGGAGCATAACTTTTTATTTGATGCAAGGCTCAAGAAAGAAAAAGAGAGAAGATACATGCTAGTGGCCACTAGTGTTGAGACCTTATAAGCTGCAAATTAGAAGGTGGGCTGATAGGTTTTACAGCATCATCAGTCACCTGACCCACAGGATCCTATAAATTGCAATGCCGATCAAGGGTGGTGGTGGGGCGGGGCAAGACCTCTGCAGACCCAGCTGCCTCAGCAAGACTCGTGCAGGGCCAGGCGGCAGTTGCAGCCCTGACAATCACCTCAAATTACCTGCCAGTTGGCTTGAAACAGATTCCGGGGCAGTCCTTCTTTTCCAAGCTGAGGAGTCTTTGAGCCCTCGTGACCTATGATCCACGTGGGAATGGCTGGGAGGGCAGCAGTTCCCTAGCCTTCATGGCCCGCTGTGAGGAGAGAGAGAGAGAGAGGGAGAGAGAGAGAGAAAGGTAGAAGGTTATTTATACAGCTGGACTGAAACTTGACATCCGACACTGTGAGTCAGGATCCTGTGATAATTTTAGTAATTTGAGCCCTGTGTGGATTTCCTTTCTAGAGAGCAACTGCAGGGCCTACTAGAAGGTCCCTGGCTTGTATAGCCCACGTTGCTGTGAGTTTGCACTACACCGTGCATTCATGAAGATGGCTGTTGTTCAACCCCTACCAAAGCCCAGGAGCTTGCAGCACAGTCAGAACGTGGGGTGGGAGAACTGTAGCAGCCAGTTAGGGGAAACTTGACTTGTCTGAATTTAAACTTGAACCTTCACACGTGCGCAAAGGCTGGTTCAGCGTTATCAGATTATCCTAGTTTTAAGAGACCCAGTTGGTAACTGTGTGTGCAGCAGGGTAGTTTAGCAGACTATGTAATTACTACAAGTAGCCCGCCTTTTAGGAATCAGTTTGACCTGCACCACAACTACAGCAATCCCGGTTCAGTACAGGTAGAAAATACAGATAAAGGAAGCGTTTTATAAAATACATCGTCAGCAAGCAACAACATTAGCATTAAGGTAACAGGTGAGGCAGGTCATTACTATGCAGTCGGTCTATTTGCAAGTAAGGTAACAGTACAAATCAATAAAATTGCATGTTAGTGTACAGGGAAGAGCAGCTAAAAACAGTCTCCACATGTCTGTCAAGACCTCTGCAGACCCAGCGCTCAACGAGACTTGGTGCAGGGCCAGGGGCAGTTGCAGCCCCTGACGATCACCTCAAATTACCTGCCAGTTGGCTTGAAACAGATTCCGGGGGTCCTTCTTTGTTCCAAAGCTGGGAGGGAGTCTATGAGCCCCTAGTGACCACGATCCACGTGGGGAATGGCTGGGAGGGCGGCAGTCCCCTAGCCTTCACGGCCCACTGCCAGTCAGCTTGAAACAGATTCCGAGGGGTCCTTCTTGTTCCGAAGCTGGGAGGAGTCTTTGAGCCCCTCATGACCACGATCCACATGGGGAATGGCTGGGGAGGGTGGCAGTCCCCAGCCTTCACGGCCTGCTGCCAGTCGGCTTGAAACAGATTCCGGGGGTCCTTCTTTGTTCCAAAGCTGGGAGGAGTCTTTGAGCCCCTCGTGACCACGATCCACGTGGGAAATGGCTGGGAAAGCAGTCCCCCTAGCCTTCACGGCCCCACTGCCAGTCGGCTTGAAACAGATTCCGGAGGGTCCTTCTTTGTTCCGAAGCTGGGAGGAGTCTTTGTTCCTCATGACCATGATCCACATGGGGAATGGCTGGGAGAGGCGGCAGTCCCCTAGCCTTCACGGGCCCACTGCCAGTCGGCTTGAAACAGATTCTGGGGGATCCTTCTTTGTTCCGAAGCTGGAAGGGAGTCTTTGTACCCTCATGACACTCATCCACGTGGGGAATGGCCAGAGGGCGGCAATCCTAGCCTTCAAGGCCCGCCAGTCGGCTTGAAAACAGATTCCAGTGGGGGCCTTCTTTGTTCCAAAGCTGGGAGGAGTCTTTGAGCCCCTCGCAACCACGATCCACGTGGGAATGGCTGGGAGGGTGCAGTCCCCTAGCCTTCACGGCCCGCTGCCAGTCGGCTTGAAACAGATTCTGGGGGTCTTCTTGTTCTGAAGCTGAGAGGAGTCTTTGAGCCCCTCGTGACCATGATCCATGTGGGGAATGGCTGGAGGTGGCAGTCCCCAGCTTTCACGGCCCATCAATGGGAGGAGAAATTACCTTTAACATTTAACTTACCATGAGCTGTGTAAGCCAAATGATATCCCACATATATTCTGGAGTTTTTGAGAGGTAAGCATGGCTTGAATTTGTATAAGTCATTTTCTGATTGATTGCCAAAAACAGGATATTCCAAAAATACTGTTCTTGAAGAATAATATAAACCTTCTTTCTGGGATTTTGAGTAATTAATGAATATGGAATTTTCCAAAGCTTTCATTTACTAAAACAAGAATGAAAGTATATAGGTAGACCACTGATAGGTTTTTGTTTAGAATAACCCTTCCATGTTCCAATAGACCAACTAAGGTGAGATATGATCCACACCCATGGTGTCCATATTTTGGATTTCCCATCAATATTGGAGAAATGTTAGCATAAAGAAAAATACAAAAAAAGAATAAAACTGGGTTAGTCATATGAACTCCTCCTTGTTCTACTGGCTGATATAATATACCCTGTTTTATAGGGCTCAGCCTACTGCCCCATACTGCTTGAAAAAACACTAAGTAATGTTGTTTCTAGAAAGAGATAATGCGTAAACTGAACTTAACCCTTAGGCTGCCACACAAGATATCTTGTCTTAAAACCTATGTGTTCTAAATCTTCAGGCAAAGTCCTATAAGATGTTTGAATCATATAGTGTATACCTTCTTTTCTTAGACATTTTCCATCTATTCCAAGCTGTTACTTAAAATTTTGCAATCTAAATAAGTTTATCCCAATTATAAGTTGCTGTATCTATTCCACAGAAAAATATATACCCAAAATTTTACAAACCTGAGATGTAACTGGAATACCCATATGTGCAGATTTATGGGAACCAAGAAAACAACACTTACTTTTATTCAGGTTAACGTGGCTCCAGTTCCCCTGCTTAAGCTACAGTCAAAGCTTCTGTAGCAGCACAAGATGGAACATCCACTAGAAAAAGACATAAATCATCAGCATACGCTACTAATTTAATTTCATTATCATCACACCCAAGAGAAAGACCTCTGATATCATCAGATTGATAAATAGCCGACAATAAAGGTTCTAAAGAAAGAATATATAAAATAGGGCTCAGGGGACATCCCTGTCGCACACCCTGGCACATTTCTGTTTGTTCCTAACCACCCATTAACATATGGCATCACTTCTGCATGTAAATAGTATTGTTTTAACCAACAAATGAATGGGGAGGAAACCCAGTTTCTTCATACAACTCAAAGATAAAGATGAGATACACTATCAAAAGCTTTAGCCTGATCCAAAGTAATACAGATACCAGCAAGTTCTTCTCCAGAACCTCTTTCCACTACCTCACTAATAAGTATAATGCATCTGTAATGTGACGGCCAGGTACCGAACAAAATTGAGTGGGACGAATAATATAATTTAAAAACAAGAATCCGAAAACTAAGAATCTTCATGAGAATTTTACAATCAGAATTCAAGAGTGTAATTAGGCGCCAGTTGTGAAGATTTTCCCTATCTCCATTTTATAAAGAAAAATAAGAAGACCCAAATTCATACTGTGAGGAAAACAGCCTTGTGTTAAACAACTATTTAACATAGAAACCATTTCAGTATCCAATACTTTACAAATAAAACCATACATCTCATTTGGTAATTCATCCCTCCTAGAGCCTTCCCTTTCTGGAGTTGAGAAACCACAGTATGTAATTCAAACAATGAAACAGGGGCTAATAAGGACATCAGAAATTGATCCAGTATTTTTGGTAACATACTAAATGCTAGCCACTCATCCACTGTAGCTTATGTAACATGCTCATCAATCTGAAACAAAGAAGAAACATGTGTATCCAATATTTTAAAATATCTTGCCTTTGTTTTTACTCTATAACCTGCTGAATTTTTAAGACTAATAACCTCTTTCTTTTTCTTTGAGCTGCACTATTTTCAAATGTTTTAGTGTACACTGATTTCCTTGTGTACCATATTTTTGTTCTCTTTCCAGTTTTTGCCTTTTAGTATATTGTAAATGTGCCAATTGTTCCTTAACTTTTGTAAGTTCCTGGGCATCTACTGCTATTCCATATTTATTTGAGATTAAAAAACTTTTAAGTATTTTGAAGATAATGTTTATCACGCTTCTGTGACCTTCCCAATAAACGTCCTATATATGTAAAATAATCCTGAATATCTTTTTAGAGTCTTCCCACCAAGTTTGGTGACTATCATATAGGAAAAACAGATTTATGAGCTTCTAACACATCCATAAAGCCCACCATTTCTTCAGGAATATCTAATAAAGATAAATTCAATCTCCAATACCCTGGACCTTTGAAGTATTTCCATAATTTGAAATTGTCAGACTTAATACCCCATGATCTGATGTCGCAACCAACTCAACTAGTGGTGAAGAAAATTGAAGGTGGGGGAAATGAACCAATAATCTATACAGGATTTCCAAATAGCTTGTAAAAAGTGAAAGAAGGAATATTTTCAAAACATCTCATAATCCAGATACTTTTAGTATTTCATTTAAACAATGAGTATCACAATAAATGTTAGAAGTAGCTAATTTAACAGTTCGAGGCATGTTAAAATCTCCTCCAAATAAAATATTTTACTAGTAAACAAGTACGCTTGAACCAATTGCAATAACTGAATCCTTGCCCATTTACTTTGGGGGCATAAATGTTAATTAAATGAAATGAAATAGAATCTACAATAATGTCTAACAATAATGCCCTTCCTGGGACAATATCAATAATATCAATAACTTTTATTTTCTGTGAAGTAAAACAAATTCCTATTCCTGTGCATAATTCATCACCCCCAGACCAGTAACACAGACCCTAACCCCATGAATTAGTAGCAATTTCAAAATCCTATGTTGTACATAATCGGGTATCCTGAAAAAATAATATCGTATTTTAATTCTGAAAATATTTCAAAAGTAGCCTGTCTCTTATATGCTGATCTAATACTATTTGTATTTAGACTAGCAAATGAGGTGTTATAACCTTTAGTATTACTAGTAATTTAGGTATTCAGAGGCAGTTTCCTATTACTTTTTGTAAACCTGCTCTACTTCCTACTTTTAGCTTTAACTTTACTCCCACCCTGGGATCTGTAACTATCTCCTGATCTGAAACTTCATCAACATGAGAAGCGGTTTGAGACATTGTATCAAAATCTGGTTCATCTAAGCTTATAGGAGCTAAAACTCCAAATTTGTTGGAAACAGGTAAAGGTTCCGGAGACTGGGCCCAATCTATTGATGAATTTTGTGAGATTCCTTTTAACAGGAAGAAACAAATTATCAGTCTCAATGGAGTTTGTACAACTAGACAATTGCACTGAGACAAATCAATAATATTTAAAGGGACAGTAACAGTTTTAGGGAACAAAGAAGTCTGAGCCCTATTTTCAAGAGGAAGAGTGACTTGGAGAGTGAGAACAGATCTCAGGTATTTTTGAAGCCAGGGCTGCAGAGTAAAATCTAGAGCCTGATAGAGGGTCTGGTCTGAGACCATCCAACATGCTCCTAGCAGTTTTAAAATAAATAAATCTTGCATGGCATAATCCGATTCTTCCGTATTGTGAGCTGCCAAGGACAGTCAGTGAATAAATGTCCCATTTCATCACAGAAATTGCATTTACTGAATTTTCACATTGATAGCCAGAGTGACCTAATTCTCCACATTGAAAACACTGAATTTTCTCACAAGTTGTGCTAATATGTCTTGGAGAATAAAAAAATTTGGTAAATGGATATATTCATTTTGGGAACTATGAAGCTTGATTTTTATCCTCCAACCTCCATTCCCAAATCCCGCCCCCATCTAAAATTGGTTCGGAGTACCCTGAACCTCACAACGCTTATCCAGCCAATAAAGAATGTCAGCCACATTTACACTTTCGTTCCTAAATAGTACTGTAATAACCCTGAAAGGTTGTTTTGTTAACGGATCACCTGAAAATGAGTCCACAAAGGATTTGTTTTAAGAGAAGTATATTTTGACCAAAAGATTCTAAAATGGCAGGAGTTCTGAAGCTGATATCGAATGAATGTTCTCCTGGAGCATGTGTAAGTGCATAGATATCAGCAGACGTGAAGCCCAAAGATTGTTTAATTAAAGCTCTGCCCACATAGAATCTATCTGGGAGTTCCTCCATCCCTCTCAGATATCTCAGTCGAATGGCATTCCTGCGTTTAGCTTGTTCCAACGGTTTTGCAAATAGGTCTGCATGTTTAGATTTGGGTAATTCATTAGAACCACCTATAGGTATGTCTGCCACCCCAAGTCCAAATTATTGTCTTTATCCAAGACAGGTTTACCAGAGTCGCTCTAAAGAGATATCAGCATGTAGAACAGTACCTGTATTAATGTTTGCTTCGATATCAGAAACATCATGTAGGAGGAGAAGAGGGTCTGTAAGCATTTTAACTTTATCCGCCACCTCAGAAGAATTTGAATGGGCTAAAATATCCTCCGGTTTGGATTGATCCACCACCCAAGTTCCATTTTCAACCCTTTTCCATCCTGCTGTACAGAGAACCCTTTCAGGAGACCATGAATCCTCCGTCAGTAGTACTGGTGTCTCGCGGCCTTGTGGCAATTCCATCGCAGCTAATGTTGCATCATCACTAGCACCCAAACCATGTTTGCAAACTTTTTAGGTTGCACTAGGCAATAAACCCAAAAGATGTTTCCTTTTTTTCTAACAGTTCAGCTTGTGCTGAGGTAAGAGCCATTTACATTTTTAATAACTGTGCTTTCAACAGTTCACGTTGTTCAAGCCATCTCAGCAACTGTACCTTCATCCATTACTTCCATCATTTTCTCCGATACTTCAGAACTTTCTGAAAATTGCATTACCAAAACAGACTGAAGATTTAGATTATGTGCAGTAACTATCTCTACTGTAAGTGACTTGCAGTAGGCGTCCGTCCTCCTCCCTACGGCAGCATACTGTCCTCTTCCATCGTGGCAGCATTCAGGATAGTGCCCCTCAGAGTAGGGGTACTTTATTAAGCAAAACACAACATCACACAAAATAGGAAAAGTAACAGTTGAAACATTACAAAAATATCTGAAAATTGCAAAAGAAATAAACGAAAATTTAACAAAAAGAAAAAGCTTCCATAAATGAATGACATAAGATCTGGAAAATTTTTTCCATCCTGAAAGCGAACAGTTTGTAAGTCAGCAACAACAGCAGAAGAATAACATCAAAATTGTATGAAGTTGTTGCAACACAAAATAACAACGAGCTTGCCATAAATAATATTGTAAGAGTGCAAAAACATTCAACGTATTTCTATGGTATCGCCCCAATTCCCAGAATAATCACCTAATACCAGAGTACTGTAAGAAATTAACCGTAGGTGTGGTATATTCCAGTGCCTAGCTGCAAATTCCCAAAACCTCTGACTAGCAGGACAGTCGATAAAAGAAATGAGACTGGCTTTCTTCAATATTAATACAATCTGGTCTTAAACAATATCTATCAGTCACTGGTTTATACTTTAGATTTCCCGAACTCCTAAACGACCATGAGCAGAGATCCACATGATATCCCAAATTTTAACCGAATTCTATTATCAGTCAATTTACCAAATGCATACTTCATAGTAGATGGGAGCAAGATGGAAAGAGTAATATTACTTTTGTACATCATACACGATGTACTCATAAAAGGATTTTCTATGTAAAGAACGTAATTTATGTAAGGAATCTTCCATTTGAACAATTTCTTCAAAGCCGAGATACCATAATGTGGTAAACCATCTGATAATAATATTCTAGGGGAAGAAGAGACCATTTAAAAAATATTTGTGCCATATAGATTTAATCCAGAATTGCCAAGGAAGAGACGGTGACACCAAATGAATGAAAAGGAGGAAAATAAAAATAGAATGAAAAAAATTACAGGATTAATCATATGTAATCCACCTTCTCTATATCTGAGATACGTGTATTCTCTCTTCACAGGGTTTAATCTATTGCCCCATAACATCTGAAAGAAAATACTATAAATCCTAGTTTCTAACGAAGCGGGGTGGAAAAGGTGACTTAGATAAAGAAAAATGGGCAAAACAAATTTTTAATGATTAAGACTCTTTTTTTCCAAACTTCCAGCTCTTCCACTGATGAACTTTAAGTTCACCCAATCTAACTGCTTTTCCCAATTATAGAATTCCATATTATCTGTCCCAAACCAGACACCCAGTATTTTCTGAGGCCCAGGTACTAAGGGAATATCAAAACAGTTCGATAAGTCTGGAACAAATGGACCCAATTGCATAACAAAACTTTTTGTGATGTTAAGAGGCTAGAGTATCTACTAAAGAAAAGAAAACTCTAAGGCTTTTCTCAAAGAGGTTGAGTCAGCTAAAAGAAGGGTGACGCTATCCGCAAGGCAGTAACTTTAACCATTTCCAGGTCTGCAGAAGGAGCAATACCTGAAATAGAGGTGTCACAAATAATGCTTCTAATCACTGGATCCAGAATGAAAGTGTATAATAAGGGGCTTAAGGGACATCCTTGTCTGACACCTCGAAATTTTGCTTTCTCCCCTAACAGGCCGTTTACTATTGGAACTGAGACTGCAGATTTATACAACTGAGAAATCCAATGTACAAAAGTATCAGGAATTCCGTAAGCAGAAAGAACAAAATACAAATAAGAATGACTGACTGCATCAAACGCTTTGGATTGATCCAAGGCTGCAATCAATTCTGAAGAAAAAAATTAGCTCGACATGCAAAAGATCTCAAGCAAAAAGAGATTATGCTGGATTTTCCTAGTTTTTATCGCTGCGTTTGTGCAGGGTGAACTAAAAGCCTAGCCAATTTCTCCAATCTATTATTCAAAATTTTAGATAAAATTTTATAATCACTGTTTAGTAAACAAATTGGTCTCCAATTTGAGAGCGAAGTTTTTATCCCTTTTATAAATGAAAGTCATTAAGGACATTGAAAATCTTGGCAGGAGGTCCCTGATGACAGATAACAATTAAACACAATAGGAAGAAAAACCCATGTATTCTATGCATTTTTATAGAACTCATTAGGTATCCCATCTATACTAGGGAAGATCCGAGCTTCAATTGTTTAATGACTTCAATCACCTCAGAAGTGGAAATAGGTAGTTGTAAAGACGGACCAGATCACAAGGCAAATGGGGAAGAGAAGAAAAACTGTACTTGAGAGAGAACTGTAGAAAGAACCTGTGGGATGAAAAATAAGTCTGAAGATAATGCTGTACTACGGTAGCATACCTATATCAGTGGTAATAAGTTCATTATTAGCATCAAGTAAACCAGTCATGATAGTATTCCGTAAGTGTGTTTTACATGCATGAAAGGGATCAGCCATTGGAGAGTTTTTGAAATTAAGCGAAATTCCAGATCCAAAGACTTGGCTCTATTGTATTGATATGTTTTCATTTGCTGCTTAATATTCTTTATTTGAGAAAGAAAAAGGTCATGATTGTTTGGAGGAATGACATGAGTCTATATAACTGGTTTCTAAAACTAAATATGTCCTATATTCATCCTGCACCTTAGTCTTACCCCAGGTCTGAAATAAATGTTTAACCTCAAGTTTAAATTGTTTCCACCACTCATATGGGGAGGAAAATAGAGCCAAAGTAGAAGATTTTGCAGCTAAAAAATTCCAGTTTAGAGAAAGAAGCAGGGTCTGAGAGAAAAGTGTTCAACCTCCACCGTGACATGCAAGAATGTAATCTAGGAGGAAGATTTCAGAAGACAAAGTACAAAATAAGATATGGTGATCAGAGAATTCCACCGAACTGCAATACAAGACAAAACCTGAAGATAGTGTGAAGTAAAAAACATATCTATCCTAGTGGCAAATGTATGTCTATGGTAAGTATTACCATTCGTAGGGTGTAAGCTACGGAAGGCTCCGTAGCTTTCAGCATCTGTTACCACTCTAATAATGCATTTGAGTCACAATAAACCTTTTTCCCTTGTGTTTTACGGAGCTGAATATCAAGGGAACAATTAAAATCTCCTCCCAAACTAAATGTTTCCTGGTGAATAAATAGGGTTTAATTTCTGTAAACAGCGCACAGACCTGTTTTGGTCTGCAGGGCTATAAACATTTAGAAAGCGAAAAGATATTCACCCCATGAGCAGTCTAATATAAGAGCTCTACCAGGTGATAAATCAATAACCTTCGTGATTTTAAAAGAAGAATCACCAAATAATATAGCGACTCCATCTGCGATTTCAGTACCAAAAGACCAAAAAGATGGGCCACAAGTCCATAATCTTTTCAATCTGTGTTCCTCAGAAATGGAAGACACCTTGTTTCTTGCAAAATATAACATCCAACTTCAGGAATGTAAGATATGAAATATGGATATTTGCCTTTGAAAGGATTTTAGGCTACACACATTAAAAGAAGCAAATTTCAAAGAGGCCATGGGATGACTTATGAACTACGCTTTTGGCTTACTTTTCCTTTTCTTTCCTTTTTCCTTTTCTATCTTTAGCAAGCTCTGTAGATTTACTATCGTCCTCGTCAGTTATAATTTCAGAGTGATGAGAGGCCTCAGACTCCATATCTGAGTCTCTAACTTCATCCTGAAGGGGAAAAGAAATTTTCAGTTACCACCGGACTGATTTGGGGCAGTTTGAGGATGCTCTAGTGAACCTCCTGCCTTTAATGGTTTCAAAGGGGTGGCACAATAGAGACCTGACTCTGGCTGTCTCCTGATGGAGGGGACCGGATGTACAGTATCCTGAGGGTCAGTAACCACAGGTGGCACAGACTTAGCAGCATCTGGGAGTGAGAGGGTAAAACAGAAGCTTGCTTTGGGAGGGGTACCTCGTCACCCGAGTTTGCAATTTGTCCTGGGCATTTCGAAGCAAACCATCCTGGTCTAAACCGTCAGAGCAATTATGCCTAGCCCAGGGACATTGATGGAAGGCATGGCCCTTGCTTCTACAAAGATTACATTGGAAGATATTTGTACACATGTCCACTGAATGCCCAAAACCCCCACATAAAGGACACTTCATCATGTCGCAGACACTACTGATGTGTGTCCTATCCCCACATTTATAACAAGCCTTAGGCTTCCCCCATAAAGCAAACTCCTCTATCCTTTCCCAAAAAGAAACTGTTCGGCAAATGAATAATCTCAGAATTGACTTGTAGCAATTTCACTTTAAATTTCCATCCCCTGTCCAAATGCCTTCAATATCCAAAAGGGCTTCAGGTGGCCCCAAAACCTCACATTTGGATTGCAACCATCGGTAAATATCATTGACATTAACCCCTCGTTTCTGAACATAATTGTGACAAACCTAATCAATGGTTTAGTTAAAGGAATGGCAAAAAGGAAGCCACACCGGTGATTTTTTGGTTAGCATATTTGTCCCAGAATCTGTTCATAAGGGCATTAGTTTGAAAGCTAATGTCAAAGGAATCTTCCCCAGAGACATGAATGAGGGCATACATATCCTTGGCACAAAACCCATTTTAGACTGCAGAAGTTGTTTAAACACATAGTATCTATCAGGGTGCTTCTGCAAACCCCTCTATATTTCAAACGCACAGCGCTATGACGAGGGCTTGTTCCAACTTTGACTTGAATAACTCAGACATTGTGGGTTTGGAAGTGTGGCTTGGTAAGGGGCAGTAAGGCCGTAGAACCAGCAGAAACATCAGGAGTTCAGTCACAAGTCCACCCCTACCTCCCTCGAAGTAGATGGCTGTGGGAACGCTGTAGAAATCATCTCAGGTGTCTTCCTACCTGAAAGCGGAGTCCAGTCCAAATCAGGAGCCCAAACTCCGAAGCATTTCCTTCCAACCGCCTCCATAAGCGCCACTTCTTCCGACCAGTCTGCAGAGCTGTTGATACTTCCTCCTTCCTGCAGCCCGAATTGTTGCTTCACTAAATGCGTCAGACACGGTGCAACGCTATTCGCGGTCCTCCCGGAAACCATCTCCTGTGAGAGCAGTTCCTTCCTGAATTTGCGGCGTATTAAGATCTCCGTAGCTGAATCTCCGCCGCTGGGCAAAGGAAGAACAGGCAATGGATCCGAAATAGAAGGCACCGCAGTAAGTGTCGAAAAAAGGCTTATTCTCATGTTGAACTGGCGATTGTGGTAAAGTTTGAGCTGCTAAAGCGAACTTGCAAGTTGCGTTTCCCCTAGCATAGCAAGAGCAACAGAGTTCTCTCCTGCATTCTTGCACCCCTCCTCCATCCCGACCTCAGGAACGTCTGCCATGTCGGGTGCTGACGTCAGCGAGAGTCCCTACCAGCCACTGACCAGCAGCCAGTAGGGAATTTCCGGTGTCCTGGCCAAATTTTCCTCATTCACTAAAAATACCACCAGCAGCTTAAACTGGTTCAAGGTCAGTTGGCATTCATCTGTATCCCTCCCCGGTCGTGCCTGAAAATAGGCTGGATTTGTCTAGTGCACTTACCCGTCAACAAAAACTAAATAAAAACTTGTACATATTGTATTTTACTGTGTTTATATGTTTGTTAAGCTTTCTCTGACTGGGTTACCCTTGAAAATGGTGATTTTGTGCTCAGGGCCTCTACTAGATATAAATTGCATGAGGGGCTGCTGCACTCCTGAGGTGCTGTTTCTCAGATGAGATGTTTAAGTGCCTCCCTGATCTGCTGGTTGTTCATGTGGACTCTGGAGATACCATGGCACTTCTCAAAAACAGTAGGGGAATTTCCTAGGTGTCCTGGGCAACATTCCCTTTCACTAAAACACACCAACAGCCTAATCTGGTTCAGTTTTAATTAGTTTCCATCTGTATTCTCCCTTCCCCAGAACACGGCTGAAAATAGGTAGACTTGCCTAGCCCTCTGAACTTGGTCAACAAAACTAACCAAATAAAAATTAAAACTGCTAATGGACAAAGATCCTGTTTTCTGTAAATGTTCGAGTATTCAGTTAGGGAAAGATAAATCTGTAGAACATATACAACAAACAAGCTGAACTGTATCTAAATATGTTTTCCAAAGTTTTCCCATAGATGGCAACAATTCTTTAAGTGTTCATCAACAAAACTATAAATAAAACTCACAAGGCATGAAGAACAGTTCAGAAAAAGGTTATTTATAGTTTCACTGGACTTTTCCTTCTCCATTTAAAACTGCTATGATGGTAGTTGGTGGACTGCTCTCAACACCTATAAAGGACAAGGGTGAGGGATTTTTTTGTTAAGGTAATTTAACTGTTTGCAGGGTGGCCATCTGACCTTTTTTCAGGAGAAGGCCTTAAAATCAAATCAAATTAAATCAAAATGTATTTGTGATGCTTTTCAAAATATCAAAGTGCAAATACATAACAAAATAACATCCATCACAATAAATATAAATATAAAACAGTTAAAAGGCAAAGGGAGACTTATTCAAAGGCTAGTTCAAATAAATAACTCTTCAGAGATGCCTTGAATGACTCTGTGGAAAGGTACTATCTAATCCGATGAGGTAGAGAATTCCAGAGTTGGGGCCACAAAGGAAAAGCTCTGGCCCCAGATGACTGAAGACGAACCCTGGAAATCTCTAGCAATCCCTCGTTGGTGGAGCAGAGTGGGTGGATAGGTGGTAGGGTCGAGAGAGATCTTGCAAGTAGCTCAGTCCCTGAGCATGTGGTCTTATAGGTCAGCAACGCGACCTTGAAGGTGATTCTTCATCACACCAGCAGCCAGTGCAGTTCACGAGCACAGGTGTGATATGGCAAGTTCTTGTAATCCAGTCAACAACCTGGCTGCAATGTTCTGCACCAGCTGCAGGCGATGGAGATCCACCCCCGCAATCCTAGATATAGAGCATTACAGTAGTCAAGATGCGAAGACACAAAGGCATGAACCAATACAGGCAGGTCATCGTGTGGAACAAGGTGTTTTTCCAGGCTGTATTCCTCAGATGGTAAAAAGACTTGACAGCGGCTGACACCTGTGTCTTCAGCATCAGCTCACTGTTAAGAATTATGCCCAGATTCCGCACCTGTTCAGAAGGTCTCAACTGGTTACCCTCTAACACAAGGCCAGAGGAAAACCCAGGAGTTAGCTTTCTACACAGTGACCTGGTCCACCACCAACACCTCAGTCTTGTCTCGATTCAGTCTTAACCAGTTAGCACTCATCCAGTCCTGAATCTCTGAGCAGTTAAAGACCGATAATGCGCCATTCTGTTTGGGTACAAAGGACATACAGAGCTGAGTATCATCTGCATAGCAGTGAAAACTCAGCCCATAACACTTTATAATGTCTCCCAATGGCATGTACACCATGAACAACACGGGAAAGCACAGAACCTCTATGGGTACTCACACAGGGCAGAGCAAAGGGAGCAGAGGAAAAATTCCTGCTACCACCCTCTGGGTTCTGCCCGTGAAGAAAGAATGGAACCATCTGAGGACTGTCCCCAACAGTCCACAGAGCAGCCGCAGGTACTTTAGCAACATCCCATGGTCCACAAATGTCAAATGCTGCAGAGAGATCAAGGAGAACCAAGATCGAACAGCCTCCGATCTCTCGCTATTAGAGATCATTTAGTACCCGAATCAACGCCGCTTCGGTACTATGCCTCTTCCTGAAACCAGACTGGAGAGGATCATAGACTTCATGGGTGGAAAGAAAGTCCTTGATCTGCAATGCGACTACTTTTCTCAATAACCTTCCCAAAAGGGCAGGTTAGAGATCAGTCTGTAGTTAGCGAGACAGTCTGGGTCAAGGAAGATTTCTTCAAAGGGGTGTCACGATAGCCTCTTTTAGAGACTCGGAAACACTCCTTGGTCCAAAGTGCACTAGACTATCTCAGCAAGGACTGGTCTGATTGCATCCATACGCCCCACAAGGAGGCATGTAGGACCAGGATCCAAACTACAGCAAGTCGATGTCGAAGCCCTGGACAATCTTCATGATATCCATGATCGCTGGCTGGTCAAAATCTGTCCAGACAGACCCAAGGCCTGTAACCTCGCATCAATCACCACCGTGCTCATTTGAATGCGTACTGCTTATCTCTGATCTGATCGACGACACCTTATCATCAAAGAACCGAGCAAACTCATCACACTTTATTTGTGAAGAAGCTCTCTGACCCCGCTGACAGGCTGGACTGCACAGTCTGTCCATGGTCCGAAGAGCTGAGCTGGTCAATTTCTTGAAACAGCTATCTCCCTGGACAGGAACTCTGCCTTCTTATGGAAGATTTCTGATTGAAAGTCAGTATAATGGGCCATCAATCTATGTGTCATCTTCCTGGCCAGATTTCCACCAGCAGTGTTCCAATCTTCCCCACTCTCCTCAGCTCCCTCAATGTCACATCAAACCAGGGGACCAAGGGCGGAGGGAGAGGGGTGAACACAGACAGGAGCTATGGAATCCAGAGCCTTCAGCACCATGTTATTATAGTGCACTACTAAGACATCTGGTTCCATGCACACCATTGGCCAACTCGATAGGTCCAGCACTGCCATCAGACCCTCAGGGGTAACTCTCCTCAAAGGGGTACTGGACAATCTCCAAGGGGTTGGTCTCATGGGGGCCGTGAAATTGAACCTTATAGAGTGATGGTCAGACCACTCAACTGGTTCCACCACCAGTTCCGTGATCTCCATTCCCAGGGTGAACACCAGATCCAAAGAGTGACCCTGAATATGGGTAGCAGTGGTAACAACCTGTGTAAAGCCCAATTAAATCATCAGTTGGAGGAAGTTTTGACCAAAATGCGAGAGTTCATCGTCGACCCAGGCATTGAAGTACCCCAGGACCAACCACCTGGAGGCTCCAACACCAGATCGAAAATGAAGTCTGCAACTTCCTGCAGAAAAACTTTCTCATCACCTGGTGGATGGTAGATGAGTAAGATTCTGCTGCCCACACCTGCTCCCATGATACACTTCAAGGATCTGGGGGTCACCACTGGAACCTCTATGAGGCCCAATTTTGATTTAAAACAAATAGCCCCTCCGATCCAATCTCAGGCGATGTATCACCGGCACCGCTGGAATAGCTGACTCTAATATGGGACCAGCATTCTCATCCAGCCAGGTCTCGGTGAGAAGCCAGATCCAGGCCATGACTCAACAAGATCAGCAATAATTGTTTTGTTCTTTATAGACCTAGCATTGCATAACACTGCCTGGGTTGGATGAGAGGCCTTGGAGGAGCGGGAGACTTGCCCACTATCAGTGGAATCCTTGGTATGGGAACCAGGCATCGCAAGCCCCTATCCTGGACCCATTTTGCCCCAGGGCATCTCCCTGACCTCACCACCCTTATCTGCCCACCCGTCCCACCCCGCTGAAGAACCCCCACCTCTGCTGTGCAATCCTAAGACATGACAGCGCCTATAAAAAAAAAAAAAATATATATATATATACCTCGGGTTGCAAGAGGGGCTGTTGAAGGCGCAGGTCCCTCAGCCTAGAGGGAAGTAGAGCCTGCCCACAGAAGCTCGATCCCAACACATGTTGCCACAAATTTAAAACTACTGTTAATCAGCCAAGGACCAACCACCTCTCTGCACAGTCTCTCTCAGTTCATTTCAGTGGGCTGACACTCCTGTTAAGGGTGTGTCCATCCACAATAATACGAATAAAGAAGGAGGCAACATTTCTGTTGACAGCTTCTGTACTGTCCTCCACTGTATATACTGTACTGTCCCTCCTGTCCTCTTTACCCAAGATGTAGCAGAAAATGAGCAGTTGTTGGCTTATTCAGTATGTCTCTTGGTCAAAATAAATACATTTCTATGCAATGGGACTACCAAGGGGTGCTGGGTTCAGAGAGATCTTGGCTAGTCAGGCAGAATCAGAATCAGACCACCAAGGAGTTTCATGTACCCTAACAGATCAGCCTGGATTCAGATATGCCGACACCGCCCCCCATTAGGCATGTTCCGTCTCTGATTGTCCCAGATCATTCAGATCAAATTCACTGAGATCCAGACCAGAATATGAATCAGGTCTCAAGTGTGTCTCGATCTGTAAAATAAACTCTGATCAGAGCCACCACAGCTGCTGCAGAGTGGTGAGTCCGAGTCAAAGAATACTCAGAGCTAAATTTATATTGCATGAGTGCTCCAAAAGCAAAAGCGTTCACCTTCGATTAGGCCCAATCGAACTTTGGGGCCCACACTGGATTAACATACTAACATACTAGTCACCAGCAGAGTAGGCCTATTGGTCTATCAAGTCTCTCGTGCTTCAGCACCGTGACTGGGTACTGTAGCCCTTACTTCACCATCAGCCAAATAATAGGGAGGCAGTATGAGCGCAGTGGTTTAAGGCTCTGAACTGCAAATTTGGTGACATCCAGCAGACCAGACCTGGGTTTGAATCCCACAGCTTCCACTTACATACTGTGTGACCCTGAGCAAGTCATTTAACTTCCCTGTGCTCCCAGGTCGCACCTGTAAAAAGCTTTCAACAGTGTGCTACTCCTGGTTAAACAACTAAATAAATAAATAAAAATAAGTAACAGTCTAGCCCTTCCCAGATGGCCAGTGCCAGTCCTATGTGCCCTCCCTCCTGCCCTTAAACATGGCAGGTCCGATACCAAAAAGGAGTCAGTTCCATGTGTTCAGCCAACCACAGCGCTACGTGTTCATTCAGCAATAGGCAAAGTGATACATGCCTTTAAATGTCACACAGGGAACATTTGTGCAATATTGAAAACTGTTGAAAACAATGCCTTATCCTTTTACAACAACCAGTCTAGGGACCAACACCATGTTAAATTGTTTGGTTCTGAATGGGTCCACAAAGCATTAGGGTAGGCAATTTAGATAATCTCCTCCTATGACAGAAGGCATTTTGGGATGTTTCAGCATCATGCACATTTACAGCCAAGGCTAATTGAAAGGCTTTGCCTGTAGTTTGGTGGCCAAGCAGCCAGCCACTCCACTTCCTGAGCTATATAGCAGTTCCTCTCAGCCTCACTGTGAAGCATTTTGTCTTTGCAGCGAAATCTCTGCCGGTTTGTTCCCTGAGCTGGTTGGAGCCCCCACCCTTGCTTGTCTCTGCAGGGCTTCTGTGTTTGTTTTGTATTTTGCCTTCAGTTGTGTATGCCTTCTTCCTTTTGGGGGACTTTTCTAGGCTCCTAGCATACTGCTATTGAGAGCTCATAATGCTAGCTTTCAGTTACCCAACTCTAGCTGGTCCATGTGGCATACTTATTGCTCTCACCTGACTCCGATTACTTGAACCTAGCTATACAGCTCACTCATGCTTGTTCTACTTACCTCACTGCTGCAATCTCATTTACACTGCCTGTTGACAATGCTTAAGAGCTTTATGCCTCCTTTCTTTGCACTTACAACTCCGTGTACTCATTTATTTTACTACTGCTGTGCGAGCCTATACTTGCTTCCTGCTGCTGCATTGTTTACACCGTTCCTACTGTACTTGTTTACTCTGAGGTTAGCTGAAGCTGCTGCTGAGGCTATTAAACTAGCTTTATATCTGCATGTGGTTCTCTGCCTTTCATCACTTCCTTGTTTGTCCTACAGCAGGGGCTGGGAGGTGTTTGGGGGTCGTGTCCTGTGGTTAATTAATTCTGTTCTACATCCTGTCTTCGCCAATCGAAAATCTCAGAGTTTGTCACCTTGATTTGGCTATTCATGTCTGACTGGCCTTGCCCGTTAACTCAATGCTGTTGCTTGCTATACAGTTGTTATGCAGGTTCACCTATTACTGCTACTGCTTACTGACCTATCGGGTCCACACTTGCTTCACGTAACTGCTGCTCTTGCTTACGCAAAACCATTGCTTCATGTCAAGTGCCATCCCTTGGCCTCGCCTGGGATTCTTCTGCACTCAATCTGCATTTGACCTTGCAAGGTCTCAGCACTCAATGCTTATTATGATCTCAGCACACTGTGCCCATTCAGCTCACCAGCTTTACAACTCTCAATCAATTTTGGGGCATGCCAGCCATTCTAATCTGGTGCAGGTTCCTGCAGCTGACTGTCTCGCTCTGCATTTAGTCCACATCGGCGTGTCCAGCTTGGGGCAGAATCCTTCTCACCTGGCCCATAGCTGGAATGTCTCTTGCCCCAGGCTTGGCTTTAGCTGCCTGCTACGTGACAGCAGCTCCTAGAGTAGAATTTAAGACTAGTGGTGAAGGGTGGTTACAACGATCTGCTTTGGCTGTAGTGTTCCACTATAATGGTTGGCCATTGACTTTAGTGGTTTCCTAGCAAGGCACCTTCACCGCATTCTCCCCGACTGCCTCTGGTTCACCTGGTTTGATTTAGGGTGGGTAGGTCAGGTGAGTGCCTCAGCAGTCGTTGCTCTCCTCCTGTGCCTTGGATGCTCATATTGTTGCAGAGTTTCTCACAACCTTCCACGACGTTCCCACTAGAGGGTTTGAGTGAGAGCCTTCCTCAAATTGGAATATTTTCCACCTCCCTTTAATTGGGTTTTCCAAATTGCAGCTACAGAGCCATCACTAAATACATTTTCCCAAGCCTGGAGGAAGGCGACCTAGGCCTTGGATCCCCAGAGATTTCCTCCTCAAGGTTTTTTCCCTCTCCTCCATTGCTCAGGTCATAACAGTTAGTTAGCATAGTTGTTTCCCTAGTTTCCTTAGGTAGATTCCGTTGTTGGATGGAGGTGGAGGATGTCCTGCCATTCCTTCTCTCCTTAGGGATCCCTTCTCTCTCTATGCAAGCCATCACTATTCTTCTCTACTACTATGTTACAGTTACTGCTTCTCGTCACTGTTACTGCTTGCTTGTATGCATCATGTTTGTAATGCCCCAAAGCTGGCCATTACAGAGAAAATATTGTAAATAGTAGAAAAGTGTCCTGTGCACTTGCAGCCTTGTAAAAGTTAGAATTTACAAGCAAGTTATGTCATAATAGCTGATGGAATGCTGTGCTAGGTGGCTCATGCACAGCATTCCAGTCCAGCAGATCTAGAACCCGGGAGGTTCAAGTTTAACAAGTATTCTACAAGTAAACAGTTGGAGACAGTTGATCCTGGACAGAGGTTGAGGAGCCAGGACCCAGAAGTCAGGGGACAGTTTAGGCTACCTTGGTTTGGAGCCGTCCCTCTGGACTTGCTGTGGTCCTGTGCTGCTTCCCCTGCCAAGACTTCCTCTGCTGCAGTAGTCCATGGTGGGTGGTGCCATCGGGCTGCCACAAAAGTAGAACGCTGTTCGGCCATTTTTTATGGGCTTAAAGTCTTCAAGCATTTGTTTTTGCCCCTAGAGTATTTTAGTTTAATTTCAGTCCCATCCTGCGGCAGAGAAGCGCCAGATCGCCAGTCCTGTTTGGGCCATCGGAGGCCCCTAGTCGCCCCCAGCTGCCTGTCCATTTTCCTCCTCTGCCAGCATCCCTCCCACCTTCCTACCGCAGCAACCTCCTTCCAGCTCTCAGGAGCGGTGAGTCGGCGGCAGCACAAGAAGAGTGCTGACCGCCTGTTAAAAAGACTGCATTTGATTTTAAAACGCACATTAGGTGCTTAAAGAAGGTGGCTGAGCCATGAGGGCCATCGGGTCGTTAGGACCAATGAATTTTAACATTCATGTGGGAGGAGGGCTAGCGACGCCCAAAGGAGGCGCAGTGTATTAGCCATTTTAAAGGCCTATGCATATTCATTAGAAGTGAACGGAGGCGGGTTTTCACAACATAAATGACAGCAGGCATTGGGAGCCTGCAGAATTTAAAGGCAATGCCATTTAAAAGTGAAATTCGGCCCTAAAATGTAAAGTAGGGCATTAGGCCCATTATAAAGTGGGGCATCTGGCCCAAAGTGTTGAGGGCATCAGGCCCACTCTCAAGGTGGGGCACCAGGCCCAGTAACCAGGGCACCAGGCCCAGTATAAAATGGGGCACCAGGCCCAAGTAGAACGAGGGGCACCAGGCCCAGTATAAAGTGGGGCACCAGACCCAGTATTTCGAGGGCACCAGGCCCATTGTAAAGTGGGGCACCAGGCCCAATCTAAGGTGGGCACCAGGCCCAAGCTAACGAGGGCTTCAGGCCTGAGGTAAAGGTAGGGCATTAGGCCCAAGGTAAAGCCTGGTCTAAGGGAGGCCCTGGCCTAGCGGAATAGGGCAAGCCAGCCTAGTGGTACTAAAGGGAGGCCCCGGCCTAGGCGGAATAGGGCAAGCCAGCCTAGTGGTACTAAAGGAGGCCCGGCCTAGCAGAATAGGGCAGGCTCAAGCTAACGTTGGGCTTCAGGTCCGAGGTAATGGTAGGCATTAGGCCCGAGGTAAAGCCTGGTCTAAGGGAGGCCCGCCTAGCGGAATAGGGCAAGCCAGCCTAGTGGTACTATAGGGAGGTCCCGCCTAGTGGAATAGGGCAGCCAGCCTAGTGGTACTAAAGGATTCCCTAGCCACAACATACAGTAAGGGACCCTATCCAAGAATACCCTACCTATAGAAACAGGGGTTCATTTGAGAGTGTTCTATTTGCCTATACTGTGAAATTACTGTGATTACTGTACTGCTTATGCTGAACTATTGCCCTAAGTACCTGAACTATTGTCTGAAGTACCTGAACTATTGCTCTGAGTACCTGAACTATTGTCCTAAGTACCTGAACTATTGTCCGAGGTACCTGAACTATTGCCCTAAGTACCTGAACTATTGCTCTAAGCACCTGGACATTGGCCCTTATCAGTAACAATTACCCGAAGTTATAATTGCCCTCCTCCGCAAATTATTGTACTATTCCACAGTTCTTTGGGCATTCTTCAGTTATATGTTTACTACTGTACAAAGACAGTCTCAATCTTCTACCACACTGCAGTCTCATAGTGTGGTCTGTTACACCATGCTCAGAATCAGTCTTTACTCAGAAGAAGACATCCTTCCAACATTCTTCACTTCAGGAAGATCATCCATCAACTCATCCCATCCGTTTGTGTCGTCCGTGAAGTTGAGTCCGCGTCAGTCGTACCAGTCGTACCGCCGTTTTCTTGTTTTCACAGCTTGAAAGTACGTCCGCTGAAACGCATCATGACAGCCGTGCCAGTGTCGTTCTGTATGGTTCCTGTTCCAGATGTCCCAAAGTTGGTCGCCCTCTACAAGAGAGAGAGCTATCTTGGAGAATCTGTTCTGCACCCCCACTTGGTCAAGTCACGAAAGTCGAGTCCGGTCTCAGTCTGGGACGCGGCCCACCGCTTCTTGTTTTGTGTTAGTTCCTGATCCTAGGATTGCAGAGTCAACCATCATCTCTTCAGATTCTTATGATTCCTGGTCCTGTCAGAGTTCCTTCCAAGTCCAGCTGGCCCTTGGAGTGCTGCAGCATCAGTCGGATCGTGGTAGTCCTCCATTGGATTCATCGTCACGCAGATCTTGGTCTTTCTTCATCCTTGGCAACCCTAGAAGTGGGTTTTGGCCAAGGAACCTCTTCTTCAGTATGTGTTATTTCAGGAACCAGTTGCTTTGGTTCTACATTCGGCAGCCTCGGAGAGTGGGCTTTTGCCGAAGATACATGGTCTGTTTACCAAACCTCTCACCACCCCAGTGGCCTTATCTAGGTCCTTGCTGGGAATTGAGATTAGGGTTCTACAGTTCTGTTTTGTTCCCTTGTAGCTACCAAAGAAGAGCGACGGTGTACGAAGATGCCGGATCTCTGGACTCTTGTAAAATCTGGACTCCTTTGTAGATGTGTGATGCTGATCACCCTAATGCAGTGCTGAGTAGCCCATGTAACTGAATTCTGGTTTAGAATATAGAATGCGGTATAAACTAGTATTAGAGTATAGAAGTACAGTACAAACTAGTATTAGAGTAAGAGTGGCAATAGGCCTAAAGTTTATGCTTGTAGTGGTAACCATAAAAGTGGTAGATCAAAAGTATTTCATTATATCCCTGTTCCATTGCCCTATTGTTTATCAGGCAACCCATCCCCTACTCCTTCTTGTGACTGTGTCTGTCTACCCTTGGTACTAAATAAACCCACTCTGCGGGCATCTAAATACTAAGTTGACTCCTGCCTCTCCTTGTCCGGATAGCAGTTATCCTATCTGAAAATAATTCGGACTTTGGTGCCTCATCATAACATCATCTCGAGCACATTACATGTTGCCTCCTGTTTGGGATGATACTACATTTCTTTAGGGGATTCCTAAGGTACCTTTAGCCATGGGAACCATCCTGGCACCTCTAGGGATGGAACCTCTCTGAGAGTTCCTTGTTTTGTACCCCTACAGGGTGGTAATTCCTCTGGAATAGAGTACAAATGGCCACAACCAAAACTAACACAGTTACATAAGCATAACATTATACTGGCTGCGTAGGTCAGTGAATTGAAAGCTTTGCCTGTAGTTCGGTGACCAACACCACTCCCACTTCTGAGCTATACACGGCAGTTCCTCTCAGCCTCACTGTGAAGCATTTTGTCTTTGCCCACCATTCTCCCTTCCTCCACCTCCAGCAGCAACGCTGTCTCCTTAGGGGATTCCTAAGATGCGTTTAGCCATGGGAACGTCCTGTGGCACCTCTAGGGGCAGAACCTCTCCGAGAGTTCCTTGGTTTCGTACCCCTACAGGGTGGTAATTCCTCTGGAACAGAGTGCGAACTGCCACAACCAAAACTAACACATTTACATAAGCATAACTCTATACTGGTTGCATAGGTCAGTGAATTGAACATATGGAATTCCCTCCATTTTGGTATAGGACCTGTCATGTTTGTGCAATCAGTGTGATGAGCGTACCAATACTTTTGTGTCCTTCCCTCCATTCCCCACCCCACACACACACACACACACTATCTGATCGTCTCTTCCTTAGCCCTCCCCATCCCTGTTTCATCTGGTATAAATTTTTATCATATTTTATATTTCTGAATTTATTCATGTACTGAAATATACAGGTCCTGCTGTAGTTAGATGTATGGCCCAGATATTCAAAAGGTTGCACATGGTGTAACGGTGTTTCATCTTTTGTACTAATGATCGCCCTGTACCGATATTCAAAGGGAAAAGTGCACAGCACAAAATCCCGGCGTGTCGGAGCGCATCAGTAATGGCGCAGGTGCAGGTCGGAGGGTCTGCCCATGCTATACCCTGCACAGCCCGACATTTTTCCGGGATGTGCAGAGCCATGCATGTGCAACCCTACCTGCGCCAGCACAAAGGTGATCAAAAATAGGAACAACTGATGACCACCCACAGGTGAGCTGCCACATTGCGGGGTGCAACATGGCAGCTGCTGCAGCTTGGTGGCCACCTGGCGCTGTACCTGGCGTGCCCCCATGCCAGATTGCGGCATTTGTACAAAGAATAAATTCAACCAATATCCCTGGTGGTCCAGTGGACCTGCAAGCCCGATCTTGGGCTAAGTAAATAAATATATCCATCACTATCCCTAGTGGTCACGTGGACCTGCAAGCCTGATTGCGGGCTAGTAAGTAAAGATATCCATTACTATCCCTGGTAGTCCAGTGGACTCCCACCCTACCTTCCCACTGAATCCCACCATCCCACTCCTCTCGGTCAGCAGTGGGTGGCAGCACCCACCCACCTGCCGCCTCCACCTCCCGGGCTGACTCTGACTGTCGGTATTGCACGCCCATTGGTCCACAGTGTGAGCCAATGGCATGCAACCTATACCTACTACACATTCCAGATATGTGAATGGATCCCATTGCTGTGGGTTCAGTTCCCACATCTGCATTAAGTTGGTTATCCAGTACTGACACTGTAATGCAGCATGAGAGGGGTGCTGCATTTCTGAGGTGTCGTCTTTCGGATGAGACGTTAAACCAAGGTCCCATCTGCCTGGATTGGTGGTAGTTCAGGTGGATGTTAAAGATCCCATGGCACTGATTGAAAAGAGTAGGGGAATTTCCCGGTGTCCTGGCCAAATTCCCTCATTCACTAAAAATACCACCAACAGCTTAATCTGGTTCAAGGTCAGTTGGCATTCATCTGTATCCACCTCCCCTGGGTCTTGCCTGAAAATAGGCAGGATTTGTCTAGTGCACTTACCCGGCAACAAAAGCTAAATAAATAAATAAGTAAATAAAATCTGATTACTACTCATTTAATTCATTTCATTGCATTGTATTAGGATAATGCCATTGGTGATGCTCATTTACAACGTTGTCCATCACAGCTCAGTCAGTTACTTAAAACAGTTGCATTCAATGAATAATATTCACAAACAGTGACTACAGTTTAAATTTTCATTAGCACAACTTCGTCACAGAGATCAACAACAATCTCAAAGTCACTTTTACCGCTATACGCTTGCTGCTGGCATGTTCTCAATAAACCATTTGTTAATTTCTGTCTTAGTTGGCAGCCTTGCAGTTAAGCTGTGAAAAATTAGATGGTAAAAACCTTTCCAAAGAAAGGGGACAAAGTAACTGAAAGCCTGTTTTCCTCTTTTAGAGTGAAGTCTAGGAATTCGAGTTCCAGTAAGTTTTCTGAATGCAGACTTGAGTGTAAAACCATTCTGCTCAATCAAGAACTCAACTAACCATGAACTTTGGCTTGGATGCTCTCGAGGAGAGTTGCAATCTATGAAGATGCCTTCTGTCACTGAAGGACACCCAGCCAAGAGTTCTGTATAGATCAAAGTGATAGGTGTTAAAAGAACAGCATTGTGCCAATCAACCAATTGATTGCACAAGTCATCAAGTTTATACAAACAGGATTTCAGTGTACAGACATAAAATATATTACCATAGTCGATGGAAGAAAACTTTAAAGTTTGAATTAAAATTGAATGATTTCAAGAATCTGTTAATTGCATTCTCCTCAATAAGAAGAGTCCCACCAAATCCCAAGATACTTGTGTGAGTCCACAATCTCGCTCCATATTAGATAAAGTAGAATTAGTCAAATTATTGAACAAAGACTGGTTATGAAATTTCCATTAGGGCCAAATGACACCAATTTAAAGTTTCATCTATTGAAGTTTAGAACCCTGAAGAAAATCCAGAGTCAGAGGCAGTATAGCGCAGTGGTTTAAGGCTCTGAACTGCAAATCTGGAGACCTGGGTTTGAGTCCTACAGCCCCCAATTGCATACTGTGTGATCCTGAGAAAGTCACTTAACTTCCCTGTGCTCCCAGGTCGCACCTGTAAACAAGCTTTCTGCTTAATGTGCCATTCCTGTTAAACAATAGGAAAAACCCCCAAAAATCCTGTTTATAGAGCTTTACTCTGGACAGACTGAATATCAATATCAAGACATATAATATGGTGTCATCAGAATTCACCGATATTGGACATTATTACCAACATTCTGTGCCAGGTTGTAAATTAATATAAAGCAAAAAAGAGACTAAGAACAGAGCCATAGGAACTCCTTTAATAATGGAGAGAGACCCTGACTCTTAGCCTGCCAGCCTTACACGGTATCTACAGGCTGATAGGTTGTCACTGAACCAAGCCAAACCACCCCATGAAACTTTAAATCCACAAGTCTAGCCCTATAGCAAATCATAATCCAAAGTGTAAAAGGCTTTAAACAGATTAACCAAGATGGCATCCCATTTATAACAACTAAGCAATATGAGCAATTCAATAGTAGCGAGTCAAGGACAGCGAATGTGTTGTGGCGACATAGTTTTTCAGCGAATGTTTTTCAGCGAGATAGTATGGGATAGTTGTGTGGCTGTTGGTTGATAAGTACTGAAGTAGGCTGCCATGGGATGAGCCATCGAGCTGCCACTGTAGCTTAGCAGTTAGAGCTGTCAGCTGCATGCACGCTGTTTGCTAGAATAGGGTTCAAGGCTTGGTGTTTTTTTTTTTACTTATGTAGTCTTGTGCTGTGCTTTGCTTCCCCCAACCCCAAGTTTGTCATCCCCTGGAACTCCAGTGTAATGTTGTCCCCTCTCTTGGCTTGCTCCCGTTTCCTGAGTTGCTTCCCCATCGATATACCCCATCCTGAGT
The DNA here is from genome assembly GCA_016271365.2 of Neoceratodus forsteri. Lineage (NCBI taxonomy): Eukaryota > Metazoa > Chordata > Ceratodontiformes > Ceratodontidae > Neoceratodus > Neoceratodus forsteri. Next base: position 41,313,753 of record CM028134.1, read on the forward strand.
TTCCCCATTGTTTGAGTTGGTTCCCACTCAGAGTTGATTATTTAAGGAAAGGGGTGTGGGTGCAGGGTAAAGCCCCCACAATAAGTCACTGCAGCGGTGTTTTTGTGATTTTGTACAATCGCTGTTGTGTACACTTTGCTCTGTTTGTATGTGCTCATTTGCACTCACTGGTTTTGTATTCACTTTCGTTTTTTCATCAAGTATCATGTAGAACCAACTAGGACAGCTCTGGTCAGTTTATCAGAATCTGCCTCCACGCTGATATCATCTTGGACCTTTCAAAGTGTAGTAATTGTTGAATGCGGGATCTGAATCCAGACTAGAGATATCCATATGAACATCTATAGCCCAGAGTCTTGTCAGCATGTTAAAGACCTATTACTCTAGTAGTTTAGATGCAATTGGCACAAGATAGGGCTAAAGTTGTTTAAACTGTCCAGGGACCAGCTTTATGTGTTGAGATAAGCCTTGCTTCTTTCCAATCAGTAGGAAGACCCCCTTTCTTTCAAAGGTTCATTAAAAATATAAGACAATGGCAAATAAATTTGAAGGCTCCATATTTCAATAGCATTGGTGAAATATCATCAGGACCAACAGCACAATTAGTTTTCATATTCAAAAGACATTCCAGAACCATCAAGGGGATCATTTTTAGGAAACAGGAAGTTATGTGCAAGACTGTCTAACCCAGACTGACTCTGCTGACCAACAAAAGTTTTATTCAAAGCACGGAAGTTAGCATTACATGTTTCCCAGACGTAGAGTTGGAATCAAGTATACAGCTGACAACCATATAATGCACATTTAGAAACATCAGGAAGTTGATGGAGAGAACCAACCAGATCATGTCCAACTAGAGGTGCAGGGCATAACCTTTGTTTATGGTTATCCTGAAGATTTCTGACAATATTTCAAAATTTATTGGGGTCTATAGCATAACCAAATGTTGTATGCTTTGGTTCTCAAGCTGCACTAATGTACCTACACAAACCAGTAAAGACCCACAAATGTCATGGATTAGATTGCCAGAATTTTGCTGAATAGGTAAAGGTACTGCAGCCCTTGAGCGAGGACCAATACTCTATGAGGTGTTTAAACAACATGAAACACTGAGGTGCTCAAGACTTTTCTCGATGCTTCCCAGTCAGCTGCCCCTAGTGACATGGTATCAAATGGGTACCTTGCAATGACTCCAACACCATTGTTAATTCCTCAATCAAATGTTCTCAGACCTGTCTCGTATACCTCTGCCTTCCCGTCACCTTAGGCAGCCTCTCTGCTTTCAACATCAACACTGTCCACAGTCCACTACCCCCAGCTATCCTTCTCGACAAAGTCTAAAATCCCCATTCCACTTCAGGCAATTTCAAGGACTGAGGTCTTAAAACTATTATGGACTATCTTTGACAATACTAGCTCTGGATCAGATACACTTGAGCATTAGCTCCTGAAACCAACAACACCTGCATAGCCTCCCCTCTGGCTAAAATTTTCATGTTGTCTCTCTCCAATAGCCAAGTTCCTGACCTCTGGAAGATTGCTCGTGTAATGCCTGTGTTTAAAAGGTGATCTTAAGGAGATTACTAACTACAGGCCTATAGCCATCCTATTGGTCCTAAGTATAATTCTGGAAAACTTGTTGAAAATCAAACCATCGGCTACCTTACAAAGTACAGCCTTCTCTCTGACACCCAATATGGTTTCTGTAAAGGTCACAGTACCACCACAGCTCTTCTCAAATTCACTACCAATGTGCTTACCAATATGGAAGCTGGCCAGGTGACAGGGCAGTTTTATAGACCTTATAAAAGCCTTTGATCATGTTGATCACCCTTGCTCCTCTCCTCTTTGCAATCTGAGCTTTCATCCCCAGTTGTCACCTGGTATGGAAGTTATCTATCAAATAGAACTCAAACTGTGACATTCAACTCCTTTTTATCTGATGCTGCTACCATCATATTGGGTCCCCGGGCTCTATTCTGAAATCTTCTTTTCTCACTTTTACCAATAACATAGCCGAGGTTTTTCTTTTGTGTTCATCTATTCTCTATCGGATGATCTTGTACTTATTCAAGCTCTGATATGAGTCGCCAGCATAAGTGCATCTCTTTCTCAGATTTCACGAATGACCAAAACTGGCTTTCTGCACATAAGCTTGTTCTTAATGTTAAGAAAACCTAAGCAATATTATTTGGATCTGCCTCAAACTTAAGACATGTCAAACTGCCCTGTTAGTGCAAGACTGCAGTGGCACACAAATAGAATGCATTACATCTTTTAAGTATCTGGGAATTCTTCTGGACCAATCCCTGGACTTCAGCTTACATACACAATCCACCTGCAAGGCAGTGAATGCTAACCTGGGGATCGCTTATAAATTCAGTTTCATTCTAACTCCTGGCTAAACTTTTATTGCCAGAAGCATATTACTCCTTGCCCTTACCTCACGGCATGCCGGCCTTTGCTGCCACACACAAAATCATCCTTCATAAGTGGGATGTCACTTATAACAACATCTGTCGATATGCCTCCTCGCACCACAGCTTACACCACTGCCAACTGTACAGGGACCTGGGCTGGTTATCCCCTTAGCTTGCCACAATACCTCTTGGCTCCTGATTGACTCAATACTCAGAAATCAGACCCTTCAGTGCTCACAACATTGCTAGTACCTCAAACCTCCTCCTATGGACTGCGCTCGTAGATAAATCCCTGCTGAATGTACCTAGATGTAAAACATCAAAAGGCTTTGTTGCCTTCAATCACCCTGCCCTAAGCTCTGGAACTCTCTCATCTCCCTATCTTGTAGCGCTTCTTACCCGTACTATCTCTTTGAGGCTAAGCTATACCCACCCCCACCCTCACACCTGAGTCTTGTCTCGAGGCCATGATAATGCATCCTGCCAGTCAGGAATTTGCCCTTACCTTGTTTCGCTGCCTATTTGAACCTTCGTTGTTGTGACTAATTTGACCAATATTTCTTTGCTGCTATGTTGTGGTATCTCCTCCTTGACTGTGTGGGTTTTATGCCCAAAATTCTATGTGAATTTCATTGATTGTTATTGTCCTGGCTGCATGTATTCATTTACTACCGACTGTTCTAAACTATACTATTGTAATTTCATTGTACTCATGCTATGTACCTGTCTTTGATTGTTGTCCTCTCCTGGGTCATGCCTGAAAATAGTTGTTTCATGGCATTTCTGGTTACCAAAACTAAATAAATAAATACATTTCCCTACTACAGATGTTAGGCTGATAGGCCTGTAATTTCCACTCCTCCCTGCTACACCACTTTTATGAAGTGGGACTACATTCGCTCTTCTCCAGTCCTCTGGGACCATGCTGATCTTCAGTGAACTGTAAAACAAGTCTGTTGGGGTGCAGCTAGCACCTCCCTGAGTTCCTTTAACAATCTTGGATGCACCCCATCCGGCCCCATGGCTTTGTCCCCCCTCCTCAGATTAGCGAGTGCTTTCCTGACCCTGTCCTCAGAAAAGGGACTGATGTCCATTTCTGTCCCCTCCAGGCTCTTAGTCCTCCCTTCCCCTCAACTGTGAATGCTGAGCAGAAATATTTAACCTCTGTCTTTTCTTGGTCCTCCTCATATAGCCCCTGCCTCCTTTATTAACCTTGCAATTCCTTCCTTGGTCTTCCTTTTCTCATTGATACACCTGAAAAATGTCATGCCCCTTTGATACTGTCTGGGCTATTCTTCCCTCAGCTTGCACTTTTGCGCCCCTCACTGCCTTGTCCTCTGTTTCCCCAGATACACTTCTGTCCTCCTCTCCTGGGTCTCCATCTTATACCTTCTGAATGCTGTTGTTTTGCCCTTACCTTTCTGCCATTTCCTTCAAAAATCATCGTGGTTTCCTCCTCTTTCTGCATTTGGTAATTTGGCTGATTTATCAGTTTGTTGCATATGCTTTGTTTACCAGTACAACAGCTGGCAGGTGGGATAGAAAAGTGTATGCCCTGCACAGATGGTCAAGGATGCGAGCAGACATGCTCATTGCATACAGTCTGACAGAGTAGCTTGTGGTTAATCTATTTTTATTGAATTAAAAAATAAAACAAGTCTAACAGAAAACAAGAAATACAACATAAACAGCAGGTCAGTAAAAACAAAGGCTGAGTACTGTAGAAGAAAATTTATCGCATATCAGCAAAGCCAGAGGTTCAGTACAATGAACAGAAACTATACCTATGCAAGTAGAAATCAAAGAAAACATTAAGAAATCATGCAGCAGTTGTGTAAATCCTATTAGGGCATCAATGTTGCAACAATAACTGGGCCTACTACAAGAGGAGCATCGTATCAGCATAAACCAGTCTCCTGCCAAATAGCAAAGCCCCAACCTACCAGCATAAACCAGCCCCTTGAATACTAGTGAACCCCCAACATACCAGTATAAATCAGACCCCTACCTACTAGTTAAGCACCGTATACCAGCTCCCTGCCAACTAGGTGAAGCATCAATATACCATCATAAACCATCCCCTGCCTAATAGTGAAGCCCCAACCTACCAGCATAAACCAGCACCCTGCCTACTAGTGAATCCCCAACCTACTAGAAGAAACCAGCCCTGACTACTAGTGAATCACCAGCCAGCATAAACCAGCCTCTGCTTACTAGTGAAGCCCCAACATGCCAGTATAAACCAGCCCCTGCCTACTAGTGAGGCACCAACAAGCCAGCATAAAACTGGCCTCCTGCCTACTAGTGAAGCCCCAACCTACCAGCGTAAACCAATCCCCTACCTACTGGTGAAGCCCCAACATACCAGCATAAACCAGCCCCTGCCTACTAGTGAAGCACCAACATGCCAGTATAAATCAGCCCCTTAAATACTAGTGAACTCCCAATATACCAGTATAAACCAGACCCCTTCCTGCTAAGGGATGCCAACCTACCAGCATAAAGCAGCCAACTGACAACTAGTGAAGCACCAACATGCCAACATAAACCAGCCACCTACTGAACTAGTAAAGCCCCAACCTATCAGCATAAACCAGCCCCTGCCTACAGTACTAGTGAAGCCCCAACCTACCAGCATAAACTAGCACCCTGCGTACTAGTAGAGTATCAACATAAGCTAAAATATGTGTGATCTGAAGAAATGACTCAAACACTGAAATGTTAGCTGTAACATGTGGATCAGAAGAAATATCTGACACTCAGAAAAGTTTGGCATGAACTACTGTTAGCCAAGATAAAGCAAAGCAAAGGACACCATGCCACAGTGACTGTCCATCTGGGGAACTAGCCACAAGAAAACAAACAGAGCTGGCACCAGTCCCAAGGATATTGTAAAGTCCTCATAATAATTTATTAAAGTGCTGGCAACAGTGTGCAAAAGCTGCAATACATTTTAAAGAGCAACTTACTACATACAGGTGGCAGACAAAGTAAATAAACCATCAGGGACACTTACTCTACTAGTTTCCCTCTCGATTGTTCTCAGGGTACCAGATGTTAGACACTTGAGGAGCTTGCCAAAAACAAGCATAGGTAGCCCTTTTCAAGGACCATAGAGACTACAGCACATATAAAAATAAACTTATACAGGGTAGAAAAACGGAACAAAGAAGCTGAAAGCAGTGAATTAAAGAAATCTGAAAATGCCAGAATGACTGTCTGAACAGCCAAGTATTCAACTGGATGACTGTTTGCTTTACTGTATTAGCCAAGACAGCAGCTAAATGTTGGAGTTTTTAACTTATGCAGCCATAGCAAAAGGCAAAATTTCTTATGTAGCTTCACATGGAAATTGCCTGTAGCTCAGAATTGCAGTAAAGAGAAATTGCCACCTCTGCAAGTTTGAAGCATCTTTCTTTATCGAAAGCAAGAGAAAGTGATTAGTGCAAACTGGTGGACTGCAGGTAGGGCCTGTATTAGCTTTTATCCCAAAATCATAGTTACTGTGGGGTAGCTTTTTGCATGCAACAAGTGCATGACAATGGGCCAACCCAGGTAGAGGCACTGCACAAGGAACTTTGTATAGAGTATATCCATATACCTCAAACCCAGGCTAACCCACTTGGTGTAAGGGCATGTGTTCCCAAAGAGTTCTGGTACTGTAGGCACTCCAGTGACCCAGTTAGCTGTTACAAACAAATAAGCATAGTTTCTTTTTGGATTATGGATGAATTGCAACTCATACAACAACTGTGAGAGAACATTTCAATGCAGTTTTCTGAATGCCCAACAGAAATCAGGGTGCTGCTCACATCCCTTCTTACAAGCTTAGCTGTATTTGTGAAGGTATGAAATTGATTTTATTTGCATTGTGTTGACCATCTAGGGCAAGGCTGGCCCCAGACTTTTAACAAGCATTTGTCAATGCTGAATGTTGCTTGTTTATATGTGCTGTTCAGGTATTTGAAGTGAAAGTATGCCTAAGAACTGTCGGGGGGTTGAGCTTCCATGCGGACCGTAGCTCATTTTGCATTTTTCTCCTCTTTCGGAGTGTGGGCAAGCAATGACGCTTAGGCACAGTGTGCCAACGTCCACCACACTCCATTCCCTTTACTACACTGCTCTAGTAGCACCCCGGGCATCACCTGGGGCGCTACAGACTGGTGGGTCACTGGATCCTGCCACAGGATAGGAAAGGATTCCTCCGGATGCTCAATCCTATCCTTCCCTGCCGACCCCTGGTGGCCTGGGCTCATGTCCGAACCTGGGTCACCAGCATGGCTCAAGGTGTGGCGTCCAGTGCCTCAACCCTCAGCACTACTGGGCCAGCAGTAATGCTGCCTTTAATACTCCCCTCCCCTTCCTGCTCCAGTGTACCCTGTGCCCAGCGTACAAGTCACTATTCCGCACAGACTCTACCCCAGTTAGTCACTAACCCATAATGTTTGTGTGGCACCAATCCTCAGCCACTCTGTTGAACTCCTCAAGCTCCCTCTTACTCCCATGCTTGCACATGGTACTGGCAGTACCTCTAAGAATGCCACCAACTTCCCCACCCCCTCACAGTGCCTGCCTGACTACTCAAACCCCCCACTACTTCCACAGTGTCCCCTGCCAAGTCGTTTGTCTGCAGCATGAAACAGTAATGAAGTTTCTTCCTTCCCTCGCTGCAGCTGGCAGTGTCTGCCCTGCCGCTCCTGCAGTCAATCTGGGACAGCTTCACCCAAATATGGCTGTGCCTTTCCCCTTCCATCCCATCTCACCCATTTCAGTATAGAATCCCCAGGATGAGTACCCCCATCTCTTACCCCTTTCCTTCTTATGCCCCTTCCACCACTCCAGGATTCGTTCTTCCTGCCCCTTACCCCAGCCTGCTGCACCTCTGTGACTTCTGTCTGTACCCCTACTTCTGCCTCACCCCTTTCTCTGCCTTATTCTCCCATTCCCTTGAATCCTTCCCAGCCTCACTACTTCCTACTGGGCTTCCCATGTCAACCTCTCCTCCTCCTGCTGATTTCCAACCCTCTCCTATCCCCACTGTTGTCGATTTAGAGCCCCATTCCCTCTCACCCCGATAGTGATGCCCTCCCATCCTTCCCTCTTCCAGCCTTCTCTCCTCCAGTCACCACCCTCCTTCCTTACTAGCCCCCTTCTATCCTTTCGTCCTCGCCATCTCTTCTCCCACCTGTTACCATCCCTCTCATGCCCCTACTTGCCTCCCCTCAATATGTTCCTGCCCCTCCCATAGCACAGGTTTGAATCTATTCCAGTTGATATCCTCCTCATCTCTTCCCCATCTGTTCCCCTCCTACCTGTTCCCTCCATGCCACCACTGGTCCCTCCCTACCCGAGCCATCTGCTCTCCCTGTACTCCTTGTGATCTCTTCGTCCCCCATCAGGAGGCCCCCCTCACCTCGGCACCCTCACCCTTCTCCTGTCTTTTCTGTTAGTGTCTCTGATACTGGGGTCAGTTTCACTCCCAGTTGTTCTTCCTGCGTCCCCTTTGCCATCCCCTATTCCCCTCCCAGGATGCCTACCATACTCATCCGCCTGCCACTTAGACTCTCCCTAAACTCCACAGTTCCTCCCTCAAACTAGTCAGTCATCTACAGACCATACACCCCCCATCCTCCAAGCCCAGGCCAGGATCATGGTGGACCCACGCCCTGTACAGCCCACCACCCTTCCAAAGATGCCTGCCCTATTGACATGTGTCACCTACCCCATTTTGGCCCCCATCTTATGTTACGGGATCTTACTCCCAGGTTCTGTACCTGCTACAACTGTTAGGCTCCTATTTACTCAAATTCCTGTCCCCCACATAGTCCCCTGCTGCCCCTTGCTGGTCGGGTTAATTTAGTCTCAAATCTCATCCGTTAGCTACTGTATTACTGTAGCAATTCTAAAGCCTCCTTGTCCATTTTTCACCCCTCAGCTACCATACATTTTGTTCTCGGCCTCATATAGTTTCACTTAGCCCAGTTAGAAGTCCTATTGCACTCCAAGTATTACTCAGCTCAGTTAGAGAAATAAACAGAACAAATATATATATATATTACAGCAATCCCTAACAGTATAGCTCAGTACTTAGCTCAGTTAGAGAAAGAAACAGAACAACTAAATCTGTATTATTACAGCAATCTAAAAGTATCCGGTCATTGCTTTGTCTCCACCCTAGAGACCCTGCTGTAATATAGGACCACACAGGAGGATGGGCGGGAGGGGGCAACTCTAAAGTCCCAGCAGAGCTCCATTGAGCCTCTCTCACTCCCCCTCCCTCTTCGTCTCATTCTGTTTCTCCCGCGCTGCAGGCTGCCCTTATGTACTGGGCTCCTGCCCTGCTGGGCGCCTTTTTCTGCCCACAAAGAAATCCTCAGCAGTTCTGACAGAGCACTGCTGAGCTCGCCACCCTCCTCTCTCACTTGCTCGTTCCATTTCTCCCAGCGCTGCATGCTGCCCTTTGTACTGTGCTCCTGCCTGCTTGGTGCCTTTTTCTGCCCAAAAGAAATCTGCTGCAGTCCCAACAGAGCTCCGCTGAGCTTGTCACCCCCTCCCTCACTTGCTCATTCTGTTTCTCCCAGCACTGCAGGCTGCACTTTGTACTGGGCTCCTGCCTGCGTTGGCACCTTTTCTGCCCACAAAGAAATCTGCAGCAGTCCCGACAGAGCTCAGCTGACCTTGTTCGCCCCCTCTCTCACTCGCTCGATCTTAATCTGTCCCAAACACTGATTGCCCACAGCGACTGCGGTATTCTACGCCAGAAGTGCAAAACATATTTTGTCCAGGATGTAAAAATGACAGCCGCACTGTTCATAAGCAGGTGTGGCAAAATGCCAGTGTTGAAAATCTGGCGTGAAAACATTTCAAATTCTATATTATAAGGGTGCGGGAAACAGTGTAATGCATGCTTGTAACACAGTCATTTTAAGGACTTTCTTCACCAAATTTTCAACATAGGCATTTTAGGATCCCTGCTCATGAACAGTGTCACTGTCATTTTCATAATCTGTCCTGAACACTGATTTCCCACATGCTCATTCTTGCTGGAAGTCGAAAACACATTTCGGCAGGATGTGAAAAATGACAGCTGTACTGTTCATGGGAGGTGTAAAAATGCCAGTGTTGAAAATCTGGTGACAATATTACAACCAAGGGTTACATGGCGCATGGAACCGCGCAACGCACACTTGTAACACAGTCATTTTATGGACTTTCGCCACCAAATTTTCAATATAGGCATTTTAGACCTCTGCTCATGAACAGTATCACTGTCATTTTCTTTAATCTGTCCTGAACACTGATTTCTCACAGCAACCGCACTATCAATCAATCAAATCTTTATTTATCCAGGTGAACATCGTTGAGCAAGCTCATTTACAAGATAGACCTGGTTAAGTCTAGATTATAATACAAACAAACAGCAATATTTACATTTGGAGTAGAACATGAAGTGCAGATCAGGATACACAAATGTACATAACATAACAGTTGATTCTAGAGCATTAACAAGACCAGTGAACAGTTGGAACTGACAAGTCCACAGAGATACAGAGATGGGAAATTGTTACAGAAATTTTCATAAGGTAAAAGGACAGAGTAGACCCAGGTATCGCTATCACGGCAGACAGACAGAAATAAGTGATAACAGCTTTTTTGACAATGAGTAAAAACAGGTATAGCTGTGTCTGAAGGAAGCAGGGAGCTGCCAGGCACTAACACGGCATCTCCAGGGAACACTTACATTGGAGTTAAGGGTGGCTGACCACAGTGTACTGGAGGAGGGTGTGAGCAAGGTACTGAGGCATGGGTGGAGTTGCACCTACGCATTTAGGTTATTCTGTGCCAGAAGTGCGAAACACATTTTGGCCAGGATATGAAAATGACAGCTATACTGTCCATAGGAGGTGTGAAAAATGCCAGTGTTGAAAATCTGGCATGAAAATATGCAAATTCACGAGATTCTGAGCGTGCATGGAAACTGCGAGTGCATGCTCGTAAAGTCATTTTGCATTTCTTTCCACCAAATTTGCAACATAGGCCTTTTGAGAGCCCACCTCATGAACAGTGGCACTGTCGTTTTGTTAATCAGTCCCGAAAGGTGATTCCACACAGTGATCACGAAATCACCTTCAGGACTGAATAACACAGTGACAGTGACTGAATTCATGAGGAGGGTCCAAGAACCCATATTAAAATGTGGAGCCATAATTTCCAAAACTCCCCAGATATGCACCAAAGTTGAAAAAAACTATTTATGCTATTATACAGCTTACAAGCATTTCTTCAGTTCGTGGTTAGCTTTGAAGAGTGCAGACGGTTTCCAGTCCACTCAAGATTGTTGTGCTGGGCTCTGGAGGTAGTATGGGGTGGGGGGATGTGGGAGGTGGGGTGCAGAGGGTGGGTGCGGGTTGAAGGAGGGGCCGCCAAACCTATGAGGGACCGCTTTATTTTACAGGTGTTGGGGGAAAAAACAAACATTGCGGAACTGTTTTTTTTTCAGGGACTTTGACTCACTGGGGTGGACTCCCAGCATTCTACCTTGAGTGTTTTGGTTGTAGCTGACAGGGGATTGGGCACCCTGTCAGCACATACCAGTTGGGGGAGCAGAGGAGAATTGGGCACCCTTGGCAGACAACAAATTTGGGAGACATTATGCCGACAGGGAGTGGGCTCCCTCATCAGCAAATTCAACTGGGAAGTGGGGACTGAGGCCGACAGGGATTGAGCCTGTCGGCAAGAGAAGTAGGACATGATGCCGGGGATTAGGCACCCCTCGGCATGCAGTAGAAACTTGGGTGTGGGGACGTTATGCCGACGTGGACTGGGCTCCCCGTCAGCAAACTGGGTCGGGCATGCAGTGACTGCCCTGCAATGACGGGTCACTCCCTCATTGCAGTGGATTGGCCGATGCTGCAATGATGAGGTGGCCCCTGATTGCAGCGCATAAAGCGTTTCAAAGGTGGCAGCATGCTGGCTGAACTAGTATTAGCAGTAGTGTGCCACCCCATTGGGGAAAGCAGGCCAAGCTTCCAAAAGACAGTGGGGGCAATGGCCACAACAGTGCCGCACCTCCACAGCCTGCTTCTGCAGCAAGCTGCCGCAACTTGTTTCTGCGCATGCGGCAGGCAACATAAAAATGATACCCAAAATATATACACACACACATATATATACTGTATATATATATATATACTGTGTGTGTGTATATATATATATATATATACACACATATATACATATATATATATATATTTCAGTTTGCTGCCTGGCTTTCTGCTGCTTAGTAGGGCAGCCCTTAATTTTAACATGTACTTGACAGATTTAGGTGTACACAGGGTGCGAATTGAGTATGCCCGGGACAGCAATGATCTATGGTAGAGGGATGAACAATGAATCTAAATCCAGAAATGAAGCTCCCATTTTGGCTAAACTGATATATTGTAGGGATTAAAGATACAGTTAATCCCTACAATTTCACACAGCCAGGAAGCCTGCACACAGCACCAGAGACCTAAAGGTAACTACTCTCCTCCTGCAGCTGAACTCCGTGAGGGGTGTCTGGATATTTTTTTGCCCTCCTATCTCGACAGATTGTTTTCTATGAACTGTTTCTGACTGCTGCACATGTGAATTGCTGCTGAATTCATCTGAGCTTTAAAAGCGACCGGACAGGACTCTCCAGTACTGCTTTTGTTTTTGTTCACATCTGTTTTGCCTGTGTTACTCAGCTAATACAGATTGCAGCTGTTTCTTATCCTTATCAGCTAAGCTAGTCAGGAATTCTGTATCACTGCTGTTTACTGCTGCATTCTGCTATTAATTCTACCAGGTTTGTGTATAATTAGCTGTAGTCAGTCCTTACCTGGGCCTGGAACCCCACCACGTGGTGTGGCATCTCCTGCTTACAGGGCACCATCTTGTCTAGGCTAGTTTCTTTTCCCTGAGACCTCCTGTTTTGGCGCATGCACAGTGTCCATGGCCGCGCACAGAGTGCAGTGTCCAGAATAGCAGTGACTATGCCTGCAAGCTCCGCTGCATACTAATGAAGGTCTTTGTTCTGTTCCCTATATAGGGCCAGGACCACAGCCCACAGTGACACACAGCCAGGGAAGCCTGTACACAGCAGGGGTAGTAAGGTCCTCCAGAGCCCTAACAGTAACTACTCTCCTCCTGCAGCTGAACTCTGTGAGGGGTGTTAGCGTCAATGCTATGTATCAACTGCCCCACCCACCCTGCCACTCCAAAGCCGGCCCTCAAGTTTAAGGGACCACCTTAGTCACATGACTTCCCGTTCTGTTTTAAGTCCCCACTTTCCCATTTGCAACTTATTCTCACTGCCCTCTAGATGGAGCACTACCCACCTGATACTTCCTACAAAGTTGAGCCACTCTTTTCTCCTGCTCACCTTCATACCCTTGCTTACTCTAATTTCCCCTCACTCCACTACTCCTCTCCCACTCTGTCTCTTACCCTGCCCTCTCCAACATGGTTAGCCCTTCTGTACCAAGCCACCAGCGCCTGTCCTGCACACATCCCCTCCTCACACTCTGTATGACACCCATCTTGGCCACTAGGATTCGCTGCTGTGCACCTACTCTCAGCCTTTCACGCCCTCTGCTCTTCACCTCCCAAATAGCCTCTCGGGCTCTCAGACCAGGCACCAAAGCATCCCCGGGATTTGAACCTTGTTCCTTCAGCACCAAAGTCCACAGCCTGCCACTGAACCATCGAGGCTGACCTACCCATTGGACACTCTTAGACAACCTCATCGCCTCCCAAGGTCCCAGCCCACATAGCCATGGGTACCTCTACCCTCCCATACAAGCTGACCACTGTACTACTACTGGCACTTGACATCTCCCTTACGATGACACCCCTTCCCACAGCGACACACCCATGCGCCTTACCACTGCATCTACCAGCCCATCCCGCACCCTGGACCTACTCCCCACCCCTGCCAACACATATCCCCTCCTCATCCCTTCCCTCCTCCTGGTCCTCCCTCCTAACCTTACCTACCCTCCAGACCCTACCCATTCCCTGTACATCCTCATCTACTGTAGGTCAACCTCCTCATGCACCAAAACTAGAGCAAAGCGCTATCTCCTCTCTCTACTCCTCATACTGGTGGGTAACATCCACCTCAGTACTGGCCCTTTGTCCACTGGCCAGCCCAGGCTGCCACCTGTATCAGGGTTGCACATTGCCTTAATGAACATCCGCAGCTTTCTGAAGAAATCTGCTGCCCTCCAGTGCTGGACCACTCAGCACAATCCTGATATCTAACCTAGTTGAAACCTGGCTCTCAAAGACAATCCCTGACTCCTTCATCTCCTTCCCTGGCTACATCTCTTCAGAGAAGACTGAGTCAACAACGCAGCAGTGGATGCGCCTCTATATGCAGAACACCCTGTCAGGTCATGCCCTCCCAGCACCCAAACTGGACCATGGCGCCCAATCCCTGTCCCTAAAATCACCTCAGACCCTGCAAGGTCCCACTGATTCTCACCATGGCATATATCCCCCTCGGAACCAAACTCCAGCCATACGCTCACTCTCCGACTACTCACCAAACTACTTCACAAGCTCAAGCACATCCTCCTAGGGACCTGAACTCTAACTGGCTTGCCAGCTCGAACTCACACATCAAAGATTTGTTCTCAGACCTTGATATGACACAACTCGTCTCCCAACCTACTAGGTACACCCCAACTCTGGCACTAGCACCCTCCTAGACATTGTTCTTAGTAACCAACCCCATAAGATCGCTAACCTACTTGTCCTCCCAGATGTGCTCAGCGACCACTCCCCAGTCTTATTCACATGGTCCACTCAAGTTCAGAAACCTGTCCCTAGGTCAGTCAACCGATGGTGCCTACACCCGCAACCTCAGTAAACTCAGGCTTTACCTAGCCCAGTGGGACTGGAGCCCCATTACCCATGCCCAAGGATAGAACTAGTATTAGACTATTTCACTAACAGTCTCAGCAAGGCCTGTGACATTTTGCACACCTCACCAAGACCTTAACTAAGAAATGGAACACCCCATGGGTTGGCCAGCACTCATCCCCAAATGCAATTAAGGGACAACCTCTGACATACAGCCGTGGAATCCAGTAAGCAGGCTGATAGGCGAGCTTATAATGCCAAGCGCAACAAGTGCACCTGGGTTGTCCACGAGGGCTAAGGCTGAGCATTACAAATCTACCCTTGCCTCCTCATGGGGTAATGTCCGGAGCTTCTGGGGCAATTTAAAGGAACTGAATGGGAAGACACAATCCCCCATCCCAACTTGTTGTCAATGGCTCCATTACCACAGACCCCAAATCATTGCCGACAGCCTCAACATCACCTTCACTGATCTCAGTTGGGTCCTACCCAGCAACTTCTTCAACCCAGTCCCTCCGTCTCTGCCACCCAGTCTTCATCACCCCCTTCTACCTCCAGACCATTACTCCGGAAGAAGCCAGGCCGTACCTACTCAAAGCTGTCAACAGCACCAGTCCCAGCAGTGACTTCCTGGACACTAGGCTACTTTGGCAGTATTGGATGCGTACTCATCCCCTTCACCCACCTGCTTAATCACTCCCTCTGCCTAGGTCAGTCCCCCTTGCCTGGAAAATGGCGATCATCACCCCTATTCACAAAGGTGGGGACCGCACCGCCTCCTGTAATTACTGACCAATTTCCACACACCCCCCACCTTCCAAGGCACTGGAAAAAATTGTGGCTGGCCAGCTATCTGACTATCTTACCAAGCTAAGCTAAGGTCTGTAAACCAATGAGCTAATAAATAAAAAAATAAAATAAAGCACAACATCATGTGCAGGGGGCAACATGGCTTCCACACAGGACACAGCACCACCACAGCCCTGCTAGAGTTCTCCAACTTCCTGCACAGAGCTCTGGACACTGGGCACCTGGCGAAGCTGTCTTTATTGACCTCTCAAGGCCTTTGATATGGTCTGCCACCCCTCCTGCTCAACTCCCTGCGAAATATCAGACTCTCCCAAGGGCCCCTCCTGGTTTGACAGCTACCTGTTCTGCAGGTCCCAGCACGTACAAATCAATGGCACCCTATCTAACACCCAGCCTGTCAACTCCAGGTCCCTCAAGGCTCCATATTAGGCCCACTTATCTTTAGCCTGTGCTTAGACATGCTCCCCAATGTCTGCACAGGAAAATCCTTCACTACGTGGACAATGCTGTCCTCCTCGCCTCATCCCTACCCCACTGCCCTACAGAACATCCTCTAGCACTCCTTCACCAAGGCCAAGCAATGGTTCATTGACCACAAATTGGTCATCAGCCTGAAAAAACAAAATCTATGCTCTTTGCCCACCATCAGAATAAGACCAGAGATACCCCTCCAGATCTTCCCCAGCACCCAGGTCCCCCTCGAACAAGTGACTATGTACAAATACCTGGGCATCACCTTTGACCCTGGCCTCACCTTCCACCACTATATTGCTGCCCTCTCATCTGCCACAAACATAGGATTGGCCTCCTCTACCACCACAGGGACTGCCTGCCCCTGATGTGATTTGTATTGCAGTCACCTCATCAGGTCTATCCTGGTAGACTATGGCCTCCCAATTTATGCTGCTGCTGACAAAATTGCCCTCAACAAAGTACAACTGTCCATTAACTAGGCCTACAGGCTCCTGTTAGGTGCGGACAGGTGCACCACACCTGCTCTCTTTACCCTCTTGCCAGCATCCTCAACTTCAAAGAGAGGCTCCTCTACTAATCCTGCCTGTTGGCAAAGAAAATCCTCCTGGGTCTTCCTCCCAAGGGGTGACCTCCTCCAACACTGTCGCCTGCCCGTAGTATCTACCTGAAGTACCTGCAAAGCCACCCTCATGGTACCCAGAGTCAAGACCTCATTAGCCCAGTGGTCCTTCCACTATAGGACCCCATTATGGTACAACTCCTCCCGGCTACTATTACCAGCCTCGCTAGAATAGGCCTTTTTCAAAATTACCTTCAAAGCCATCTCTTTGCCTTGCCCTGCTGCAACTGTTGACAGACCAAGGCCCCCCCACTCTTTCTCCAGCTACTAACAGACCCCCAACAATGTCCCTTGGACAGCTAACCATCACCCCTGCAGAGTGACTATTTCAGCACTTCCACTGTCTATCCCCCAGCAAAAATCCCACTTTATTACCAGTACCCTACCTGTCTGCCCCTCTATTGCTTCCCCTCTGGACTGTACCTCAGTCACTTTATATGGCAATCTGCCATACCCTTTCACGCATTGCCTGCTCATGTACCCATGCAACCATATAAAGCTTTGTTATTTATTATTTTCCTCTGTAATTGCCTACTCATGTACCTATGTAACCGTATGAAACTATGGTATTATATTCCTCTGTAACTATATGGTGTCCTGTTTGTATGTAACCTGTACTTTGTCTGATGAGGAGCCTTTGGAAATGAGTCCTTGGCTCAAAGGATTGTAATTCCGATTTGTACAAATAAATAAAATAAATACATTTGAATAAAATTGTATCCATCCCTTTCGAGCATTTGAACAGATAATCACTGACACAGTGCATAAAAATAAGTATGCACTCAAACATATACATACAAGACACAGTCATCAGATGACCCTCATTTCAGGTTCTGAATTGATTGCCTACAAAACGCTACCCAAGATCATGATTACTGCAGTCTGAAGTTTGAGAATTATCTGCCCCTCCCCTACTAGGCTGTCAGACTCCTTAAAGGTCCACACTTTGATGGTTTCGTTCAGCCCTTTCAAATTTCAATTAGACTTTGTCAGGATTAATTAGCTGTGTAACAATTTAGCGGTGCACCTGTCCTGAACAGTGACACCTTCGCACAAAATAATTCAGGAAAGGTCAGCAAAGACAATGTGCTATGCTGTCAATTGCCGTACTAAAGTTGCAACCAGAACTAATTTCTGCAGTCTGTGGTGAAATGGCAGTTGTCACAGAGGAATGATGAAGAGCTGACAGAGTACTGGATCTGAGATTGACACTTTCAGGGCTGGAGAAGAAATACTGGCCATCTATGGAACTGGGGTCTCAGTCACCTGGGTCATCCCTGAAAAGTACTTGTGCTGTGTGGAGTAACCTGGTTAACTGATAAGGAAAAAATGCTTTGGTGTGAGGTGAAGCTTTCTGCTGTGACAATACATTTGACTCTAAACACTAGAGTTTCTGTCAGAAGCAAAGCAAGGGCAGCATCTTCCATATCAACTTTGACATTTCATGGGGTTATAAGTATAGGGTGGGCAGACCCATTTCTAAAACAGACATTGCCCTGCCAACCTTGCGCTTACAAGCTTTATTAGTGCAATTGTCATGCTTTGTAAGTGAAGCAGAAGGTAGTTAAATGTAGTAACAGAAGTGCTTTTAATGACTAGTTAGAGTCTTTACTAAAGCAACAGTTTACAAAGCCAGTTATATCTATATATTGTTCTTCATTTTTGACGTACTGTAGACATAGAGGAATACACATATTGCATTACATATTCTTAAAAATATGTATATATATATATATATATATAATACTATATATATATATATATATATATATATATATATATACACATACAAATGAATGCTTCTTAGGGTAATGACAGTTGTTTTTACATGAAGTTCTATGAACATAAGCATATTTTAGTACTTGTATGCTCTGATATCATATGCAACTTGTGTACAAGTAAAAAAGATTCCATCAACAAAACGGCTTTAGTTGTTTCACACTGCTTGTTGGTATTGTATTAAACAAGCATTTTCAATCTCAAAATGTTTGATTGCCTGTTTTTATAATGCACATGTTGTAAACAAGGGCATGGAGGAGCTTGATGAAATGACAACGAGGTTGTTGCCTTCACTGCCTGAGGGGAGGGGTGTTTAGGGTGTAAGACCTGAAATGGCGCTCAAATTCCAGAAATGTTTTTCATAGCAATTTATTTACCCAGGAGCCTCTGTTGATCTACACCCATTGGCAGGCGCTGGGGTCCCACTCCTTAGGGAGCCCCCATAGAGCCATACTGAGAGGAAAAGTTGGGGTAGGGGCTCTACTCATTGGGGAGCCCGAGAGCCATACCCAGTAGCAGAAGTTAGGGTATGGACTCCACTCCTCAGGAGCCCACACAGAGTCATGCCTAGGGGCAGAAGTTGGGGTAGGGGCTGCCACTCCACAGGATCCCCATTGAATCATTCCCAGTGACAAAATTTGGGGTAGGGGCTCCGCTCCTTGAGTTCCTGTAGAACTGCACTCAGTGGCAGGTGTTTAGATCAGGGTTGCGTCCTTGATTGGGCACCTTGTTACAATTAGGCTAAATAAAGAGCTTTGCATTCACATGCTGCTCAGCCAGACCCCAATACAGAGGCATGGATACCAAGGGAATCATTGAAGAGTACATTTTTAGCATTCCAGGCAGAATTTAACAACTGTGAGCTTGGTCCAAGATTTTTAAGATGTGTCAGGCCAATGACGTTTTAGGCATTAATGAGACCAGAATTCCCTTTCTTAGATCAGAATTATTAGTGGGTGCCTGTTGGTGAGCACCCAGTTAAAAGGTTGATCTGCTGGTTTCGTAGAAAAGTGGTGATTTTGATTGCTATTATTAAGGGCTTCACACTGAGCTGGGTGCCTCTGCCTCCCCACATTTATTTGTATCCACCAGGATATATATTCTATGAGATGTGGCATTTGTGAGGGGCCAGAAGAGAAAGCAGCAGAAGCAAAACTGTTTCCAGTCTACTAGCTACTAGCCTTTACTGTCACCAGCCTTAGCTACAGTGTGTGTTCTGCACCTGCTCCCAGGGAGCCCAGTTAAGAAAATCTGAACCACATTCCCCTGTAACCTTTTTAAAGAAAAGTAACTCTGCCACTCTGATCGCCTTTTTGGACTGGAAGCTGCCAAGCAAGTTATTTGTCACTAGCAGTGGCTTAGCAGTTTTCAGAGAACTTGTAAAACAGTGTTTTCAGACTGGAGAAGTTACTGCCATTACCAGTTGGCAAGCACCCTGTGGGAGATGTAAATTTGCAAAGTAATGGTGAAATTAAGTGTTTTCACAAGTGTAAATGTATATAGAAGGCTTGATGTAAGGGAGCTTATTACTTGAGAAATATAGGCAGTTACATACTTGGCAGAATGTATGTGCAAAATGTTTACTAGTGATGTGCGAACCTCTCACACAGAAACCAAGCCACCCGAACAGAAGCTCCATGTTCTTCTTTTTATTTTGTACCTCCCACATGCGGTCCCAGACATTAACTGTCATATTCTGCATGAATCCTTAATCGGGGTGATCGGGCAAAACCAGAACCTCCCTGGTTTCACGCACCTCTAGTGTTTACATGGGTAAAACTAAAAGAATGTTAAAAAGTATGGGAGAACATCTAAATAATATAGCCCACAAAGATATGAATAGTGCTTTTGCAATCCATATTAAAGAAAATCCTACTGGACATTGCTTTAAATTCATAGGAATAGAAAAACATTGAATAGAAAAGGAGGAGAGCATCAAAAACTAACTTCTCAAATGAGAAGCTTTTGGAAATTACCCTTAAAGCCATAGGGCAAGGTTAACTAATAAATATATCTTAATGCCATTTTGGTATGATTTTTAAAATTCTATGACTGTTTAGTATGAAGAGCCAGTTCATTTAAAATGATCCCACTTTGAAATATGAGGGATTGTAATGTTTGGTGTTTAAGTACTAATGATACTGTAAATATTGTAACCACCCTTCCTTCTACCATACACCCACCCACAAGTGGTGCTGCTAAGGAGAGAAAGGTTGGCACCTGGGTTCATGGTTATAAATGGCTGGGTGAGTGTCGGGTGCCTCCACCTATGGGGATCCTTCCAACAGCATACTGCCAGGGTGCTTCCCACAGGAAATGAAATATAGTCCCTTCAGTGGTTATAAACAGTACAGTATACAATCCCTCCCCACTTATAACTCTAAGCATGAAATATCACACTACACAATAATGCAATGGCTGCAACAGTTTCTGGAAAATGAACATCAGGGGTTTATTTTGGGGTGGATAAAGAGGTACTGTAGGGAGCAGTGGAAACAAAGGGAAATAAAGCATTCAATAATCAGATTCTAAACTCTATGTAAATCAGCAAACTAACAAAACATTGACATTCATAAATAGTATTATGCATTCCAGGATTACCAGCCCCATTTCTACTCCCCCATGGGTGCACCAGTTAACCCCTCAGTCCCTGTGAGAGCTCTCTCTTTGGTGTGCACACACTGAGCAGTTGCAGGCCTGTGGCGTGAAAAAGTGGGTGCAGCACAGGTGAAACTCTGGCGTGCTGCAGTGCAGAGTACCAACCACACCAGTAGGTGTAGTGAAAACAGTTTTATTCCTGGCTGTACCTGTTGCTAAGGCGTTGCTAAGATCTCTGAGGAAGCCCAGATGTAACGTTAACTAGCTAGCTTGCTGAACAGTTAGAAAAGTATTTGTTTGGGTAAAACCCAGTACTCACGACCTTTGATGAGCAGATGCAGATGCTTGGGGACATCTCCCTTTTCAGGCAACTTGGAAGAACAGGCAAGAAAGGTGTGGATGCAGGTGATGATCCTCTTCACCCCACATAGGGACTTGTCTTCACTCACCTCGACCGTGGGTAGGTAATCTTCACCTCACAGAGGGACTTTTCTTCACCCACCTTAGCAGTAGGTAGACAGCAGCAGATCAGGCAAGCAGGCAGGACCTCAGGCATAGGTCCTGACAGAAAACTCGTCTCTGAACTGGTAAGGAAATGAGGCAGTTGCTTTGGTTACCTCACTCTCTACAGCAGGCAAATAAATCCTTCAGCAGGCTTTGGATATTGGTAGCACCAAAATTCCAGTTCGTTCAGCTGAGGCATTCCCAGTTCTAGGGACTTACCAGTATCTTCAGTCACCAGTTCTTGACTGTGCAGAAGGCACCAACAGCAGGCTCTTCTATCTGACAGCAGCAGGAGCTGTCCAGAAACACTTCTTTCTTCAAATTCTCACTCAAGAACACACTGGCAAACTGTAAAGTTCAGAATCCTCAGGTTTGAAACTCAGTCTCTCATTGATCCTCACAACCCATGAGCTCTTTGTCCTGATTAGCGGTACTGCAGCTACCAATTGGATTCCACACTGTCCTCCAGCAACCTCAGCAAAGATGGCCACCATTGAACAGTTCTCTAAGCTCAGGCATTTTCTCTGAACTGTAGAATAATATTTGCACACTGTTGGTAGCATTTGGCTGCATGGCTAGCACCCTCCTGGTCCCTTCTGAGGGTCGCTGGGGCCAGGGGTTCATTTTAGGGACAGGAGCAGAATCACTAGCTCCATTTGTAGGCTCCCCAGAAGAAGCAGTGTCTCTAAGCGTCCGTCCTCGGCTGCTAAACATTCTGGAACATGTAGTCCCTTGCGGTCGCCATATTTTCCTTACTTCCCGACCCACTGGAGGCATTGGTAGGGTCAGGGAGTTTTCAAAGTTTAAATTTCTTGCTTTCTTGTCCTCCCATCCCTTAAGCAGTCCAGTGGGGCTGGGAGATGAATCCCTCTCTGCGGTTCTTCTGCCACTTCTTGCAGGTGCTAGTGGCACTAGACCAACAATGCTGCCTTGTTCCCATGCTCCCTGCCCCATTGTGCAGTAGTTCATGGGGGCAAGGAGCAACTGTCCTGTGTAGCACACTGGCCACTTCTATTTTAGGTGCAGGAGGTGCTGGAATTGCTTTTTCGCTCCCCGGACCCATTAACAGTTCAGGAGCCGGGGAGCAAGAGACAGCAAGCGGCTCACTAGCCATGCTGGAAAAGGTGCAGAAAGCACCGGAACAAAGTTACAGTGCTCCCGGCCTTTGGCAGTCCAGGATCAGGCCTGGGGAGCAAAGAAATGGCAGCTGCAGGAGCTGTCAAGAGGCAGCAGGAGCCACTGGTAAGCTCCCAACTTGGGGGTTACAATATAATAATAGCTGCAAGACATATTTGATTTGTTGATATACAGTATGTGCTATGGCATGGTTTTGTCTTCTCTTTATGTCTGTATTTTTATTTTTTATAACAGCGATATAGCCACATTGAGACTGAAAGTATCTAATATTGGATGTTGCTGAGTCGAGTCCTACCAGGATCCCCTAACGAAGGAAGAATCATGAGTGCTACTTGGTAGTGTTGCACCGAGAAAAACATTAATATGGGACACAATACATTAGTGTTGCTATTCTGCAATGTTTGTTAATAATGTGATGTCTTTTATCTATGTTAATGTCTGATCAAATGGCTTTTTAGTAGTGATAATTGGTGTGTATTTTCTCTGTAACTAAATTAGCTCTGTTTTAACAGACTCTTTAATTGCACTTGCTGCATGTGGCTATTACATTAGCAGATGTCACTACATAAGCATGTTATTTTCTAGTACTTTATAACTTTCTTGATAATGTGCTGTGTCGTAAAACATCTGAATATGTTGCTACAGTACTGCTTTTGGCATTTATCCATCTTAAATGTGTAAGTAAAATAAAATTGTTACTTATTTTTTGCACTGTAAATTTGTGTCAGGGACATTATTTGGTTAGTGGGTGAGTGCTTAGTATTTTTGTTACTATGAGCCTGTATCTGCTAAAGCACCCTGTGTTGGGTCTCAAACCGTTATTGTTTGCTGTGTTGCTCTTTAACAAATGTCACTTGCTCAGCAGCTCCTGCCCAAAGGACAATCAAGTGGCATAGCCACAGTTCTTTTAAAGGTTTCAGGGGAATGCGACTCAGATATCCTAAACTGGGCCCCTTGCAAGCAGGTACAGAACACATACTGTACCTAAGGCTGGTGGCAGTGAAGGCTAGTGGCTAATAAGCTGGGGCAGTTTTGCTTCAGCTGCTTTCTCGCCTGGCCCTCGCAAATGCCACAGCTCATAGGAACATGTATCCTGGTGAATAAAAATAATTGAAGGGGGCAGAGGCACCCAGCTCAGTGTTAGGCCCTTCATAATAGCAATCAAATCACCACCTTTTCTATCAGACCAGCAGACAATCTCTTTTAACTCGGTGCTCACCAACATGAATCCACTAATTATTCTGACCCAAGAAAGGGTATTCTGTGCCTTCATTAACTTGTAAAAAGCAGTGACCAGTAACATCTTAAAATCTGGGTCCAGACTCACAGTTATTAAATTCTGTCTGGAATGCTAAAAATTGCTGTTCAATGATCCCAGAAAATTAAATTATCTCTCCTCGCCTCTTATAGGGTCATCCTCTGCTACTTAAGTCTTTCACTCTGAATTATGAGAAGAAACCAGCTGCCCACCATGGAGGCATTCCATCCCACTTCCCCACCTCCAGGAGCAGAGTGCAAGCAGTCAGCTGTCCACCATGAAGCTCAGCATTGATTCTGCCTGCACCCCTGAGAGATGGAGGCATTCTTACCTGAGCCATGGCTCCGAGCCATGGCTCGACAGCAATCTACTCATTCCAATTGGGAAAGGAGGTCATTCTTACCTGAGCCACGTCTCAACAGCAATCCTGCTCATCCCAATCGGAAAGAGGCATTCTTACCTAGGGATGCAGTGAAATTTAATTTCGCCAGAAATTTTGGCAAAATCACCAATTTCGCCTTGTAGAACATTTTGTGAAATGATGACCTTGGGTGGAAGTTTGCCTGTAAATTTCTCTTCTGCTGGTAATTAGGAAGAAAGGCATGTCACATGACTTGCTCTTTGAAGCAGATTGCAGGTCACATGTGTGCCTGTACTCAAACAGGAAGCCACTGAATCTACATCCTTTTCCTCATGTGTGTGTAGGATAGAGACAGTAGACGAGACTGTGAGAGAGAGACTTAAAAACATATAGTTTGGTGAATGTGAGTGAGAGCATGAGAGTTTGTGGTATGTGTGTGTGTGTGTGTATTGAACTTCTTTTCATCACCTATTTCTTTATTTAACAAAGTTTATATTTCTCTTGTGTTCTATTTCCTCTCTATCTTGTGTGAGTGTGTGTGCGTGTGTGTGTGTGTGTGTGTGCGTGTGTGTGTGTGTTCCTCCCCCCTTTTATGTTGGCTTCGTGCCAGACAGCCAACATATTCTTGATAAGTAACAGATTTGGAGGCGCAGTCACTGTTAGGCGAATGCAGGGCACACATCAGAAGTGCGTCCCTCATTCCCCAGTCAGGCAGCAGGAGGCACTGACCTCATGCATGCCTAATGTAGCCATCACAATAAAGAAAAGGTCCGCTGCAATGAGAAAAGCTCTCATGCAGGCGTGACCATCTGCGCCTCCGTGGTGCAGGCAACATGGCAGCAGTGACTGCCGCCCGCTGCCTGTCACAATGCCGGGGGGAGCCTCCCGTTGGCATAATGTCCCCTCCTTCTGTTGATTGCCGAGAGGGTGCTCAATCCCCTCGGCATCATCGTCCCCAACAGTTTGT
Organism: Neoceratodus forsteri; assembly: GCA_016271365.2. Classification (NCBI taxonomy): domain Eukaryota; kingdom Metazoa; phylum Chordata; order Ceratodontiformes; family Ceratodontidae; genus Neoceratodus; species Neoceratodus forsteri. The sequence goes on from CM028134.1 coordinate 41,338,569, forward strand.
CTTTGCCAGCGGGGCCCAATCCCCATCGGCTTTTACCCCTGTATTTTGCGGCGGGGAGCCCCCTCCCATCACCATCATGCACCCTCCCCCATTTGTTATGTGCCGATGGGGTGCCAATCCCCTGTCAGCTAATGCACCCACAAACACTGAGGTAGCAGCTGAGAAATCCCACCTGAAAAATGAAAACCGTCGCGGCGTCTTTTTTTTAAACAACAAAAACAAAACGGTCCTTTGCCTCTCCCTGCCCCTCCACAACCTGCACCCACCCTCGCACCCTGCCTCCCCCACCACCCACCCCATACTTACCTCTGGAGTCTGGCATGATGATCTTTGCTGGACCGGAATACGTCTGCACTCTTCAAAGCCGAACTGAGAAAATGCGGTAAGCTGTATAATGGAATAAATAGGTTTTTTCAACTTTGATGCATATCTCGGGCATTTTTGGCATTTTGGCATCAAATTTTCAATATGGGGTTTTGGGACCCTCCTCATGAATTCATTTACTAGCATGGAGTTAATCGGTCCTGAAAGGTGATTTCAGGGTCACTGTGTGGAATCACCTTTCAGGATCGATTAATGCCATGACGTTGCCAGAATTCATGAGGTAAACTCAAAAACCTATGTTACCAAACTTAGTGGAAAAAAAATGACTGTTTTATTTAGGCAGCATTGCGCAGTTTCCAGGCACGCTTGTAACTTTGCAAATTTGCAGTATGTTAATGCCAGATTTTCAACACTGCCATTTTTCCAACCTCCTTGTGAACAGTACAGCTGTCATTTTCACATCTTGGCTGAAATGTGTTTTCGCACTCCTGGCGCAGAATAGCATGGTCACTGTGGAATTCAATGTTCGGGACAGATTATGAAAATGTGAGTGGCACTCTTCATGAGCAGAGGTCCTAAAATGCCTGTGTTGAAAATTTGGAGATGATACTCCATAAAATGATTGTATTACAGTGTGCGTAGCGCAGTTTGACCGCGGTCGTAAGTTCCGTAATTTATATTTTCACTACAGATTTCCAACATTGCCATTGTTCTGTACCTCCTTATGAACAGTGTAGCTGTCATTTTTCACCTCCTGGCAGAAATGAGTTTGCACTTCCGGCACAGAATAGCATGGTCGCTGTGGGAAATCCGTGTTCGAGACACATTATGAAAATGACAGTGACACTGTTCATTAGCAAGGTCCTAAAATGCCTATGTTGAAAATTTTGTGATGAAAGTCCATAAAATGAGTGTTTTCGAGTGTGCTTTGTGCAGTTTGCATGCTGCGCTCGTAACATAATTTGTAATATGTTCACTCTAGATTTTCAAAATGGGGATTTTTCCACACCCTCCTATGAACAGTACAGCTGTCATTTTACATATCCTGGCGAAATGTATTTTGCATGTCCAGTACAGAAGTGCACGATCGCTGTCGAAATCAGTTTTAGGGACAGTGTGAGGACATGATGGTGACACTGTTCATGAGCAGAGGTCCTAAAATGCCTATGTTGAAAATTTGCTGCCAGTCTACAAAATGACTGTGCTGCAAGCATGCGTTCGCAGTTCCACATACCCTTGTAACCCATGATTTGCAATATTTTCATGCCAGATTTTCAACACTGGCTTTTTCACCTCCTTATCAACAGTACAGCTGTCATTTTCACATCCTGTGCAAAATGTGTTTCTGCACCTGTGGCCCACAATGGCGTGGTCGCTGTGGAAATCAATTTTGGGACTGATTAACAAAATCACAGTGTCACTGTTCATGAGGGGTCCCAAAATGCCTATGTTAAAATGCAGCTAACAAGCTCCCACAAATAACTGGAGTTACGGCCGTGTGTTCATGAGTTTCTATGCATGCTAATGACTTCACCAATTTTTCATATTTTCACTCCAGATTTTTAATGTTGCCATTTTTACACTTCCTCATGAACAATATAGTTGCCATTCCACATCCTGCCAGAAATGTGTTTTCATCCCTATGTTGCCAATTGGCATAGCCGCTGTGCAAAACCACCTTTCAGCTCACAAACTGACTGTGCTGCTTCTCGTGAGGTGGCCTCACATACAGCACATGTTGAAAATCTGGAGTGAAAATACCACCGCACCCCTACGGTGTTAGGGTTTCCAACTGTAGCACCCGCCCAGTACAGACTGACAGGTGCAGGGCTGTGACTTGGGATCACCGGATGTAATGCTCATGCCATTGCACCCCCACCCTGCAGCCACAGACAGGCATCATGGTGTGCCTTGCACTGTTAAGCCACAAAATTCACCCCATTCTCCTATACTGCGCACATGTCAAGCATATTTCCTTATGGAATGGGGTAAGCATAATGCCCAAAGACCCAAAGCACACCATGACACTTGTCAGTGTCTACAGGGTAGGGTGACGTACAATGGCATGAGCATTATAGCTGATGACCCAAAGGCACACCGCAATGCCTGTCGCTCTCTACAGGGAGATGGTGGGTTGGCATCACTTCAATAATTCACTGCCATTCCTATTATGCATCTCTACCTCTGGCACTACCAAAGCCAATGCCAGAAAGACAACATTAGGCATTGGCGCATGCTGTTTCATTTTTATGTTGCTTTACGCGCATGTGCAAGAAACATGTTGTGGCAGCTTACTGCAGAAGCAGGTAGTGGAGGTGTGACACTGTTGTGGCCAATGCCCCACTGCCTTTGGAGGCTTGGCTCGCGTTCCTCAATGAGGTGGCATGCTGCTGCTGACACAAGTTCAGCCAGCGTGCCACCACCTTGAAACATTTTAGCGGCTGCAATCAGGGCTGCCTTGTCATTGCAGTGTCATCCGCTGCAATGAGGGAGCAACCCTCATTGCAGGGCTTGCTGACAGGGCACCCAATCCCGTCGGCTTCAGTCCCTCCTTCTCCTTGCTGATGGGGAGCCCACTCCCCGTTGGCATAAGTCCCCCGCTTTTGTCCTGTGCCGAGGGGTGCCCAGTCCTCCTCAGCTCTTGTGTTCCCCCCTTCGCATGTTGTGACGGGGGTGCCAATCCCTGCTTGGCTACAGATCCCCCAAAACCCTCAGGTGGCATGCTGGGCGCCCACCCCAGCATGCTAAAAGCCCTGAAAATAAAAACCATCCGCAATTTTTTTTTAACCTGTTAAAAAAAATGATCCTCATGATGTCCCTGTCCCCTCCCAACCTGCCCATCCTCTGTGTGCCTTGCCTTCCCACACCCCTCACCCCATACTTACCTCCGCTGTCTCCGGCACAACGATCTTTGGTGGACCAGGAACACGTCTGCACTCTTCAAAGTTGACCCGAACTGAGGAAATGCCGGTAAGCTGTATAATGGCATAAATAGGTTTTTTCAACTTTGTTGCATATCTCAGACATTTTTGGGAATTTTGGCACCAAATTTTCAACATGGGGTTATTGGTGCCCCTCCTCATGAATACAGCCACTGTCATAGCGTTATTCAGTCCCAAAGGTGAATTCTCGGTCACTGCGGCGGAATCACCTCTCAGGACTGATTAATGAAGCAACAGTGCCAGTGTTCATAAGGTGGGCCTCAAGAAGCCTATGTTGCAAGTTTGGTGGGAAAAATCAAAAAATACTGTTTCTGGCGTGCATTGCGCACTTGCTACGCTTACATTTGTAACTTCATAATTTGCAATATTTTCACTCCACATTTTCAACATTGGCATTTTACACACCTCCTTATGAACAGTACAGCTGTCATTTTTCACATCCTGGCCGAAATGTGTTTCGTGCACTGCAGCGCCAGAATAGCCGCGTCGCTGTGGGAAATCAGTGTTCAGGACACATTAAGAAAATCACAGTGACACTGTTCATGAGCAGAGGTACTAAAATGCCTATGTTGAAAATTTTGTGATGAAAGTCCATAACATGACTGTGTTACGGCGTGTGTTGCACAGTTTCCACACACCCTTGTAACTCGCAAATTAGTAATATTTTCACGCCAGATTTTCAACACTGGCATTTTCACACATCCTTATGAACAGTGCAGTTGCCATTTTTCACATCTTGGCCAAAATAAGTTTTCACTTCTAGTGCAGAATAGCGCAGTCGCTTTGGCTAATCAGTGTTTGGGACAGATTAAGATCGGTGAGAGGGGTGACCGAGCTCAACTGAGCTCTGTCGGGACTGCTGCAGATTTCATTGTGGGCAGAAAAAGGCACCAATGCAGGCGAGGAGCCCAGTACAAAAGTGCAGCCTGCAGCACTGGGAGAAACAATGAGCGAGTGAGGGAGGGGTGAGTGACCTTAACAGAGCTCTATTGGGACTGTTGCGGATTTCTTTGTGGGCAGAAAAGAGTGCCAATGCAGGCAGGAGCCCAGTATAAAAGGGCAGCCTGCAGCACTGGGAGTAACAGAATGAACAAGTGAGAGAGGAGGAGTGAGTGAGCTCAGCAGAGCTCTGTCGGGACTGCTGCAGATTTCTTTGTGGGCGAAAAAAGGTGCCAATGGGGGCAGGAGCCCAGTATAAAAGGTCAGCCTGCAGTGCCAGGAGAAACAGAATGAGCCGAGTGAGAGAATAGGAGTGGGCGACCTCAACAGAACTCTGTCGGGACAGCTGTGAAAATCTTTGTGGGCAGCAAAGATGCCAACACAGGCAGGAGCCCAGTACAAAGGGCAACCTGCAGTGCCAGGAGAAACAGAATGACCAAGTGACAGAGGGAGTGAGCGAGCTCAGCGGAGCTCTGTTGGGATTACTGCAGATTTCTTTACCGGGCAAAAAAGGTGCCAATGCAGGCAGGAGCCCAGTACAAAAGGGCAGCCTGCAGCTCCGGAGGAAACAGAACAAGCGAGTGAGAGGCGGGGAGTGAGCGAGCTTAGCGGAGCTCTGTTGCGGCACTGCAGATTTCTTTGTAGGAGAAAAGGTGCCAATGCAAGCAGAAGCCCAGTACAAAAGGGCAGCCTTCGTGTCGGGAGACATAGAATGAGCGAAAGAGAGAGGAGGAGTGAGCAAGGGTCAATGGAGCTCTGCCAGGACTTTGAGTTGCACAGCCTCCCGCCCAGGGTCCTCTGTGGTCCTATATTACAGCAGGGTCTCTGGAGAGGACACAAAGCAATGTTTGGATATTTTAGGATTGCTGTAATAATACAGAGTTAGTTGTTCTGTTTATTTTCTAACTGAGCTAAGTACTGAGCTATGCTGTTATGGTTGCTGTAATAATACAATGGATGTCTGGGGGAGGGGGTTCTTAGTTCTTAGGCATGGTACTTTCACTTCCAAATACCTAAACAGTACATATAAGCAAGCAACATTCGGGATTGACAAATGCTTGTTTCTTTAGGAGTTTAATAAACTTTTTTTCTTAAATAATGATGCAAGAGGTGGGTCTAACTCTGGAGCTGCACAGAGAGGAAGGGGAGGACAGCGATCATCTTAACAGGTGCGCATTTATAAGTGATCCCCCAGCAGCATGAACAGTTGGCCCTGGCCTCTGCCCCCAGCAGCAGTAGGCGCTGGTCGTTGGTCCCGAACCAGTAGGTTCCCCAACCCGGGTCTGCAGCACTGTCAGTAGCAGCAGCAGCAGCACTCAGGCTCAGAGCCCATTGCCCCCCAGGAGGATCATGTGGCTCTTGCGGCTGCCAGACCCCAGCATGATGATGTAGAGGAGAGGCCCCCGGGACATCAGCTTGCACCCCCAACCAAAGATCATCAGTTAGAATATTTTACCACAAAGGCAGATGATATAAGTGTGGTTGTCTGCAGCCTTTGTGGTAAAAATGTAAAGGGGAAACCAGAGTCCCACTTTGGGACTTCTGGTCAAAGAACCACCTGCAGCACCACCATGCTGTAGCGTGGCTCTCAAAGCTCAGTGAGAGCAGCAACAGGAGGAAGCACTGAGACTCGGGGTGCCATACCAGGGGAGGAGGCAGTCTAGCAGCAGGGCGCACCCAGAGCCAGAAGAGACAGAAGCATCCCTCACCCTGATGCACAACAGAGGACTTGGCAGCGCTGCCCTGCCCTGAGCATCCCAAAGCCCCCACAAGTCAGGTAGTGGTCACCAGGGCAGACCTGGAGGCTGTGCACACTGAGGTCCAAAGTGTCCATCAGGACATTTACCAGCTCCACCAGGAGGTCAGGGGCCTCTAAAAATAATGGCGGGCCAGAAGAAGGTGTTGGACCTCCTGTTTGAGCTTCATGGTGGTGGTGGTGGCACAGGTGGCAGTGCCCGGCAATGAATGGCCTGTGGCTGTGGTGGTGGGCAAGTGTTGTTTTCTTTTCTTCTCCTTTCTTTGTTATTGTCACTCTTCTTGTTCTGCACCCCTCCCTTAAAAGAAAAACTTTAAAAAAAAGTTCTGTCCTCTTTGTCTTCCGATCTATATCCTCTTGTTTATTTTATCTTTTCCAGTTGTTTATGCTCCTCCTTTCCCATCCCTCTCATATATAATTATGAATAACTCTGTCCTCCTGACCATGCATATCCCTGGTTCCCGCCTCCACATTCCCGTCCCCCTGTTGTAGTAGCATGCCCATAAACCGTGTAAGTTTCTACTTTTATCTTACTCCTATTTTCTTTTATATGTTTCCTCCTTGTTCTTCTATCCTATCCACAAATGTCAAGTATAAGAACTTTATTTTGAACAAACATATTTTCCAAAGCTATGTGAGTGAATCTTGGCTCTGCTCATGTAAAACAGGGACCTCAGATAATGAAATGCTTCACAAAAAATGTTACATTAAATTCAAACAGAAATCTGGTCTCAGCCATAATGTTTTATGGTGCCCCCCCACCACCCACCCAGACATTAAAATGCTGTTTTGGACACTGTTTACAATTTCTTTTAATAATAATAATAATAACTTTATTTTTATGGCACCTTTCAAAACCAAAGCCTAACAAGAATAAAATCACATAATTAAAATGTCACAACAGCATAATCAATAACACATCTCAAAACCAATAATGTATTCATACAATCTTAAACTCTTTCCATCCTTTTAAATGCCATAATACTGCCTCAATAACCACTTTTGACCACACCTTCCTGCAGTGCCGTACAGAGCAGTAAATAGCCAGAAATGTTCCTAAAAATTGTACATTAAATTCAGACAGAAATCTTGTCTCAGCCATGATGTTTTCAGGTGCCCCCCCACCACACTACCATAACTCAGACATTAAAATGCTGTTTTGGCCACTGTTTTACAATTGCTTTTATGCCACATCTTGCTTCTGGAGTGCAGCACAGGCAGTACATGTCCAGAAATATTTCCTAAACAATGGTACATTAAATTTAGACAGAAATGGTCTCAGCCATGATGTTTTAAGGTGCCCAAACCACCACCCAGACATTAAAATGCTGTTTGAGGCCTGTTTGTCAAATATTTCTGTTTGAAACTCACTGCTGCTTGTGCCAAACAGGGCCTATAAGTCCAGAAATATTACAGGAAAATGTTAAATCAAATTGAGACTGAAATGTGACATCAGTCCTGATGTAGTATGGTCTGCCACCACGTCAGGGACCTGAAAGGTGCCAACCCATGCAGAGAAAATGAATTCCTGCTGCAAAATGCTACTGCTACTTGCAATTTTTCCTCCTGCTGCTGCTTTAATTCATTGTTACAAAGGCAAAAGTACTGGACTTTAGGAGGGCTGACTTTGCTAAAATGGGTGAGTGCCCAAGGAATGCACTAGCAAATGGGCAGGAAGGAGGGTGGAAGAACAATGGGGAATAATAAAACTGCCATCACAGAGGTAACAAGCCTTTGTGTGAAGCAAATTAACAAAACAAAGCGATGTGAAACCACTATGGTTCTCAAAGAAAGTGGCAGTGAAGGTTCAAGAGAAAAGAAAGCATTCAGTAAGTACAAGGAATCACAGAAGGAGCAGGACAGGGAACTGTATCAGTTAAAGCAAAGAAAGTTGGGAAGGCAGTCAGAACAGCAAAGGCCCAAACCGAGGAAAAGATAGCCAACTCAGTTAGAAGGGGATAAAACCTTTTATAGGTACATCAGGGAGCAAAGGAAGACCAAGGAGGGCTAGTGAGGCTTAATAAAGAGGAGGGAGGGTGGGCAGAGGTGACTGTGAAAAGGCAGAGATACTAAACAAATATTTTTGCTCAGTATTTACAAAGGAAGTGGGAGGTACCTAAAACAAACAGTAGAAACACTCTGGATACAGAAGTTGATACCAGCCCATTTACAGAAGAAAGGGTTCTGAAAGAACTCTTAAAACTGAAGGTGGACAAAGCAATGGGGCCTGATGGGATTCATCCCAGAATTCTAAAAGAACTAAGGGTAGAACTAGTGACACCATGACTACCCTCTTTAACAAATCATGGGAGGATGGGGTGGTACCCGAGGACTGGAGAGGGCAGATGTGATTCCCCTTCACAAAAGTGGGAGCAAGGCAGAAGCAGAAAACTACAGACCTGTTAGTTTAACCTCAGTGATAGGAAAAATGATGGAATCACTTCTGAAGGAAAGAATTGTTGAGTATCTAGAGGCCAGAGGGCTCAGGACCCAAGGCAGCATGGATTCACAGCAGGAAGGTCATGCCAGACAAATCTGATAGATTTCTTTGACTGGGTGACCAAAGTAGTAGATCAGGGAGGGGCTGTGGACATGGCCTACCTAGACTTTAGCAAGGCATTTGACACAGTCCCACACAAAGATTAATATACAAGTTAGCCAGCCTGGGAGTGGGTCCCAAGATGACAGCCTGGGTAAAGAATTGGCTGGAGAATAGGACACAGAGAGTAATAGTAAATGGAGTGCACTCTGAAGAAAGGTGGGTTACCAGTGGGTACCGCGAGGGTTCAGTATTAGGACCGGTCCTCTTCAATGTCTTTATAAGTGACATTGCAGAGGGGACTGGAAGGAAAAGTATGTCTGCAGATGACACAAAAGATCTGCAACAGAGTTGATGCACAAGGTGGGGTGGAAAGGATGAGAAGAGACTTGGCAAGGTTAGAGGAATGGTCAAATGTATGGCAGCTTAGATTCAATGCTAAGAAGTGCAAGGTAATGCACCTGGGGAAACAAAACCCAGGGAAGAGTACACAATGGGGGTGAGATACTAACAACAACAAAAATGGAAAGGGACCTGGGGTAGTCATATCAGATGACCTAAAGGTGGGCAAGCAATGTGAGGGCAGCAAGGAGGGTTGGGGGGATACTGGGATGCATAGGGAGAGGCATCACCAGTAGAAAACAGGAAGTTATTATCCTCTGTACAGACAGCAGGTCAGACCCCATCTGAGTACTGCGTGTAGTTCTGAGACCCAGTCTCCCAAGAACATAGACAGGATGGAGGCTGTCCAGAGGAGGGCACCAAATGGTGCAGGGTCTGCACTGGAAGACATATGAAAAGGGACTTAAGGAGCTGAATATGTATAGCCTCGAGGAAAGGAGGAGAGGGACATGATAGAAACTTTCAAGTATCTCAAGGAATCAACAAAGTCCAAGAGGATAGCATCTTTCTAAAAAGGTGCGCAAGAACAAGGGGGCAAAATTTGAAGATAGAAGAGGCGGCTCAGAGGTAATTTAAGAAGTATTTTTTCACAGAGAGGTTGTGGATGCATGGAACGGTCTACCAAAGGAGATTGTGGAGTCAAAAACAGTGGTGGAATTCAAGCATGCATGGGACAGTCATAAAGGCAATTCTAGGGGTGGGGTAGGAAGAAGTAGGCTGCTGGTTAACTAGGATCTGCAGCTTATCCATTAGGTAGGGAAATGGGCAGACTGGGTGGGCCAAGCGGTCCTTATCTGCTGTCAAAATCTATGTTTCTATGTAAATGTACGATTATCATTTTCCTATCCCTATGCTGCTGCTGCACTGATTGTCTAGCTATCTTGACTGACTGACTCTGTGGTAGTAGCTTGCCTGGCGGTGGGGAGTGAATGACATTTCAGGGCACTGTAGCTTGCTGTCTACTGCTGTCTCTGACTACTACTTGCCAAGTTGCCACAAGACCTACTGTTCTGGATGGTTGATGCCTGGTGGATTATCCTCACACAGTCCATACTGCTGCTGCTGAACACGTAAGTATCTGTCTTCATTTTTTTTCTGTGCAAAGTAAGGGTGTTGATGGGCTGTTATTATGGCATCTTGAGTTCTAATATGCTTGTACTGCTCTTATATTATTTTTCGTGTGCTGTGGATGACATCATCATGGCAGGATGGAGGGAGATCTAGGGATGTTTGAATGCACCGTATTTCCCAATTTCCCAACGCAGACAGTAAGTATTGGAACTTTCATACTAGTGTGGTATGTCTGTTACTGTTATCTGGTTGTCTGAGCTTGATAGTAATTGTGTTATTTTTGCATTTGTCAACATCAGGAATTCTGGCAAAGTTAAATCTGCTCCATCCTGCTGCCGCTGGCTGCTGAACCAGATCTGGGGGATTTATTTAATTGTACAATGATTCCACTTTCACAGTCCCTGAGGTAAGTATTTCTTCTTTTTATGGTCTTCTGTGGTGGGGAGTCGGTGAACGGTTACGGTGGGGGGGACTTTTTAACAATCCTGAAATTTGTTTCTTATTTTTAGCTTATTTCAAGGTACAAGTGCTGATAGGAGAAGGGAATGCCTATTACTACTGCTAGTGTTACTGTGCTAGGATCCGCAGCTTATCCTGTAGGTAGGGAAATGGGCCACTAGATGGGCTAAGCGGTCCTTATCTGCCCAAAGTCTATGTTTCTATGTTTCTATGTGCTTCATCATGGACCTTGGTCTGGAATCGTGCACCGCACAGCATGTTCCTGTGGGGAATGTCCACAGTTTAATGCCATCACAAAGTATGGTAAGTAGACATTTTTTCTCTGCTTCTTCTTCCAACTTGTTAGGTAAAACCAGGTATGCAGATTGACGAGTATCCATCATTTTTCTTATCTTTGGTCTTGCTTAGGTCATTTTCCTCTGTTGATGTTTCATCGCATCTTGATGACTACATCCATCCAGGCCCTGCAGGAGCTGTGTTGTGTCTGTGGGAGACAGGGGTGTTGCTTGAACTGCGATGTTGTCCACTGGACTGGTGTCCATACCATTACCATTAGTGAGCAACCATCACTGCCACCCACATTCAGGGATTAACTATATGCGAAAACAGATGGTTGAGATGGTGTTTAGTAAATAATTAGGTGGAGGGGTTAATGTCTTGTCTAATCAATGGAGATTGCATAGCTGCAGTAATCATGAACATTTTAATTCATTCCAAAGTGAGGACAGTAAGACCCTCCCTGCCCTGACCCTCCCCAGGAACCATTGCAGTTTCGTGTACGTTAACCTGGTACTGTAGCAAACGTAACCTTTTGGGAGGGATTTGATGTTGTGTTGTTAAGCCTCTTCATGATTACTTTTGTAATTAATGACTTGCATCATTAAAGATGGCCCCACTCACCATTTCTCAAAATGTGTTCAACTTGTGGGGTTAACTGTTGAATTAGCATGTTACATTCATGTGCTACTTCTACTAGTCTAGGAGCCAGGGTTCTTGTACATGTCACCGATACTAAGTGGCAGAAACATTTTTTCAGTCACATGGAGTGCATGGGTGTGTCAGGTAAGGTCAGGTGATGAGAGGGGCAGTGGAATTTGCCATCTTGGGCACTTTTAAGGACATCCAGACAAACATATCTTGCTGTAAGATGGGGTTGATATAGTCAGCATGAAAAGTAAGATATTTTTGGAAGAAAAACATCATACCTGTAATTATGCAATTGCAAAATCTTTATGGTTATGGTAATTACATTGCTGCTTTATACAAGCTTGGGGGACTGGTGGTGAGGAGACCAGTCAGCGGGTTATGGCAAAGGGTGATCAAATGAAACTTATACACACTGCAGCACATATCAACACATTACTATAACCAATCCAATGGTACATAGCAAAAATAAGGTATAACATACACACCCAGCCACCATACTGAGTTGAAAGTTGTTGGGGGCCTTGGAGTAAACGCAGCCTTTTTCAACTTCCAATTCCACATCATCCAAGAAGCACCCTCACAGTCTTCAAGACTGGAGTTCTTATCAGGTGGGAATTCTCTCAACATTGCTGCTTCATCCACCTCGCTGCCGTGGATGCCTTAGTCCAGGGATTGTCATCATCCTCGTCACCGAGACACAGTTCCTGTGGCAGCACCACTGACATCACTGTGTTGCATGGAATGTGCCTTTCATTCATTTTAATGAATGTTAGCATGGACACATTCTTGGGTGACAAATTGGTCCCACGGTCACTTACAATTGCCCCAGCCACACTAAACACTCGCTCCACAGTGACACTGGATGGTGGGCAGCTCAGGCATTTCACAGCAACCGATGTTAGTGCTGGCCAGTCAGTCATTTTACTGCTCCAGTACAGTAGTGGATCATCAGTAATAGCAAGGTGCTTTGAGTCCCCATGTAGGCCTCCACCATTTGTTCTGCTGCCCGAAGTCCAGCTGCCTCATCTGTCTCCTCCTCCTTTTCCTCCATATCTTCCACTCCCACCTGAAACAGAACATCCCAAATGGGATTGCTTGCTGTTTTCTGCTCATCCTGCCCATTTTCTCTGATTGGGTTGCCTGTGAGCCGCTGGTGGTGGCAGCAGCACCATTTTTGATGCAGTGCATGCATTTTTCATTTGTGCAGCATGTACCAATCTAATGAGGTTCTCTGTTAACTGTTGTACTCACTGATGACCTCCTTCAATTATAGAGGGCAGGCCACGTTGTAGCGTGGATCCAGCATGGTGGCGATCGCAAAGTCAGCTGACTGTAAAATGCCAGATACGTGGGTATTTGTGTCCAGCACATGGAGTATGTGATCCATTAGGTCACAAGTGCCATGATCCCTACTTGCCTCTGTCTGTGTCATACATTCACTAGTGTTTGCTTCAGCAAATGTATGAGGGGTATGGACTGACTTATACAAGCAGTGTCCCCACTCACTGCCTGTGTAGCGTGCTCAAATGGACGAAGAATGCATATTAGCCCATCAGTGTGGAGCCAATGCCTGTTGTTAGAGCGATGGACACTCCAGCACTGTCACGGGTGGTATGCAGCAGCAGGTATTCTGATGCAGCCTTATACTGTTCATACAGCCAGTCAAGCATGTACAGTGTGGAGTTCCACCTGGAGACAACATCAAGCTTCATCCGGTGCTGAGGCAGATGGTTATTGCACTGTAGCTCATGTAGATAGTCACAGGCCTTGCAGAACGGGAAGTGGACACAGATGCTACGGGCAACAGTAACCATTTCCTTAACGCCTGCATGGTTGAGAAACTGCTGAACAAGATTAAGGCAGTGTGCCAGGCAGGGCACTCTGAAAAAACACCATCGCTAATGCACTTCACTACATTGGAGCCATTATCACTTGCAATGAATCCTGCTATGAGTCGCTGTGTGTGTAGTCACCCATCAATGTCATCCAGCAGAACAGTAAGCATTTTTGCAGACGTAGAGAACCTGTGACACTTGTCATACTCAGGGTTGCATGCTGCTGAATGCCAGTGTGTTGCTACCACCACAGTTTTTCTTCATCATGGTTTGCCAGCCCAAATTAAGCACCACCCCAGGCACTGTGCCCAGTGTGCTGTTATGCACAGATATGACCAGCTTGCTGCTGTTTGTCCACTGGTCCACATATCCATGCTAAGATGGATATAGTGTGATACACTATGCTTAAATGCATGTCTAATCTAATTAGCAGCTCTACTGTTCAGCTCTGGCACGGCACGCTTACTAAAATAAGTTTGCGATGGAACTTGCCATTTGGGCGAGGCACGGGCCATCAACCTTGGAAACCAGCATTCTCTAAGAAAGAGAATGGCAACAGATCGATGGCCAGCATTTCAGCAGTGGCAGCATTAACTCTCATGCAGCAGCATGATTGGGGAGGTACTTTGTCTGCCACTCAGAGATGGTCTTCAGAGTGGCTGCATCTTTGCGGCTGTCTAACCAGACCACTGTACTTGTGGCAGCAATGATTTTCTTTTGCTGTGTAGACCACATGAAACCAGTTATTTTGGCTGCTTCTGGGTGTGGTGTGAACTTTTCAGACTCATGGGACTGGGACTCACACCGCCACTGCTATGCCCGCTACTAGAGACAGCAAAGGATTGCTCACCTCCTCCTCCACCACCAACCCACTCTGCCCTCCCTCCTCCTGCTCTTGCTCTGCTACATGTCACTGCTACCAACAGCTCTGGCATCCTTCTGATGTTGCTGCCATCTCAGCGGGTGCTTGTTTTCAGGTGGACGTGTTAGCCACTGGTGCCTATGTGACTTATCTTTTCCCCACGATTAACACGGGCTTGACAAAGTTGGCATATTACTATGGTCTCATTAGCAAGATCTAGCACATAAAAGTCCCAGACTAGGGACTTTTGACCTCTGACTTCAGATGCTTCTGGGACTGGAATAGGTCAGAAACAGGTGTGGAAGTGTGTATTTTTTAGGCTGCTCTCATCACTTCAGTAAAACTATATTTGGAAGGGGGCTACTTGATTGCTTGAAGGTTTGCTTATAGGCTTGGTGACAGACTGACCCACAGGCTATACAGGTAAATGGCCTACATCACCCTTGAGCTTTTTAACTCAGGCTCCCATGTGGGATCATCCCAGTCATCATTATCATCACCACCACCACCAATAGCAATGATGTCTTTGTCTCCTCCTCCCACCATCACTGTCTTCTTGGAGGACAGCACCTTTTTCTTTCTCTGCAACCATCTCAGTGGGCTGACTATCCTTATCTCCAGGATTATCAGACTCTTGTTGAACACTGTCATCACCAACTCCTGCAGGAACATGGACAGTCACACTGACAGACTTATCACCTCCTCCGAGTCCTGGACCACTTTTCCTGTGCTGGTGTCAGTGCCTCCTTCTTCTCACTGTCAGCATCCCCACTAGCAAGGCTGCAACAGTTTGAGCTTTAAAAAGTAAGACACAGGTATGCTGACCCAGTTCAGCCACCAACTCCTTTGCTGATTCCTGCTGCACCAGCAGGGCTCACATCAGTAGACACTGATGCAGAGATGCTGTGCTTTCACTGCTATGGGGAACTGGAACTCAAACTGTACTTTTTCAGCAGACTTCTTAGCTCCTAATCCCCTGCCACATTCCCTTTTACTTGGCGCTTCTTAGCAGGCATTTTTGCTGACTGCTGCTTCAAAGCTTTGCCTTTCTCTTGGAGTATTTGAAGAAAGGATGTATTACTACTAACTGTGTGAATAACACCATACATGAATGACGATGTCACACACCTACAGTACTGGCTTCCTTACAAGTCCAAGCACAATCATGATAGGTACCGCACTTAAAGTACAACTAATATCTTATATGGTAGGCAGCCTATTCTAGTAAAAACAAAAAGGTAACTTTTTCCTCCAAACAGGATAAGAATTAAAGAAACACACACACACAAGGAAAAAGGGCACAAGTGGCGACTTTAATATACAGATCACCTGTGTCTCGGGACAAATAAAGTACTGTAATGAGTTATTACTCAGTACCACAATTTTTTAAATAAGGGCAGAGACACCCATAAAATTGCAATAAAGACAAGTACCGCATAATATAGTAGTGGTCTGGATGGAGGGATCACCAAGAAATCTCTTGAAAATTACTATTTTAATATATACTGTTTTATAATGCGATGTCAGGTGTTACACAAACAATGCTATAACAGAGAAAGGGTAAGGTAAGTCAACTAAAACAGGAACACGACGCAGTGTGTGGAGTCAACTCCAGCAATAACACACAGGAGAACAATTCAACAAAGCAGTGCGACAGTAAATGGACTAGTTCAAATGATCAAGTTGACAGACTTAAGTAAAGATACAAAAAATATAGAACTGTTGATTTTCACAGTTTAAGTAACACAAGTTAACACTCCAGCAAACACAACTAACCACAAAACAAATAAAATGAAGGATCAGCACTGTGTGTTTAAAACATTATGTAACTCCCAGGGGCGCTATCCTTAGGGTTACTACCCCTGCCTGCCTCCTCTGAAACAAGGTGAAGGGCCCAGATCCGCTGACGGGTGCCTCTACCCAGAGGTCAGGGTTGGTACTGTCGAGATTGCCTCGGTCACAGCCCTCTGGGTCACTGCAACCTCTTTTGTCCCACTAGTGGCTCACGTGGTATACCCACAATACTTTTCCCAGGTCACTTACCTCCGCTAGTATCTCTCAGCTCATTACGGAGACCCCTGTAAAGTAAGGTACAGTTTTATCACAGTTACTATGCAGCAGTTCACCAGCAATGCACACAGTAGCCAGGGTGTAGTTGCAGAACAAGCAATCTGATTTATTCAAGGGAAGTAACCAGGAAAGGGAAATCAAGTTGATTGGCTTCTCACTATACCTATCTACATAGGGCTCTGTGCACAGGCCTGAACCTAGCATTTACTGTCCCTGGGTACCCAAGCCCTAATGGCTAGTCCACCGTGGCAGCTGGTTGAGGCCCTGACACAGATAGCCTTTACAATACTGAACGAGTCAGAATGAGAAGCAAAACTCAATTAGGCAGTCAGCTGTATGATGAAGCAACCGGAGGCCACTGATTGCAAACTTAGCGAGGAGCTACCCTGGGTCAGTACTCATGACTCCAGCAAGCAACGATTTCTTCACCTCTGACAGGGTTGAGCCTGAATTTCACCAGCCTCCTCACACATTTATATGGCAACTAACAGAGGGGTGCCATACCAGGCAGCTGCTTCTAGACCCCACATGAACTTGCAGTATACTCGGCAATAAACGGCAACTTCAACATCACGGGTGGACTGAGCGCGATTCAGCAGACTCTCCAGTCCTCTCAGGTTGAGCCTGGTAGGTAGCTGGCTGGCACCAGCCTCCTCCGACTGCACTCCGGATTTAGTCCAACTCACTAAACGGCAAAATGGCCGCCAGGCCTTCACGTGCTTCCCGCATCTAACACTCCACTCAGCGCAGAAGCACAGCTCCTTCCCTTTTCTCAGCCACTGTGCATCCACCCCCAACAGCAAGAGGTTCTTCCTTCAGTTCGGGCGCTACCCGCTCCCTATTGGCGGCGGGACCTGCCAGTCAATTGCTCTGGATCTCAGTGGTGCAAAACCCGCCATAGCCCATAATACCTTTCCCAAAGTACAAACAACCCTCGATTGGTCAGGCAGCTCCCTTAAAGTTCCAACATACTGATTGGTCCAAATCGCCAGTTCGGGACCAAAATGGAGGGAGAATCAGAACAGTCCCTGCTGCAAAGAAAAGCAGGTTAGAACACTACGTTATTATTTATTACCCTAAGTTATTCCCAGCAAGCAGCTACACCTTTCGAAGGAGCTCCCTCTGCACAATTTAGCGATGGCAGAAATGGAGCAATTACCTGGCAGCCCGGGCGGACACGAGCATGGCCACACTGAAACCCCTTCCCAGATTAATCATGACTGTGAGTTAGCCAGCCCTTAAAAGACAGGCAAGGAGGCTTTGATAGCGCCCTGGCGATCACAGTTAGGCTGCTGAAATGCAGAACACCAGCCTGGCAGGGGGACACTTAGGCAAGCTCCGGGAAGCTTTTAGGAACCCCCATTTGCAAGGGGTTACACTTAGAATTGAGAATCAATTTACACAAAAAGCAGAAGAATGGTATATATAGCACAGCTAACAGCATCTGGAACTCTCTCAAACAGGACAGAGAAACGTTTCATAGAAAAATAAATGGCAAGAAACAACAACATTAATAAGACATAAACAGTAAATAAATAACTCACAATTGTGAGTAAATATACCAGTCTGCTTGGCTAGAAACAGCCTGCACTGCTTTACACTCCTACCCTACCCCACGTAACTCTTTCAAACACAGAGAGAAAAGTAAAATCTAATTTAAACTATGTATTATACAAAAATCCACAGAATTAGAAAATGTTCCTAGCAGCACAGTAGCACTAGGAACAAACTTTATATTTGCAGCAATTAGCTCTCAAAAACAAGTTTTAGCAATGTTTTCAAAGGCTTTATTGGCTCTGATGCACCACAACGGACTGCTCTCCAACTCAACATGCAGCAGAATGAGATGTCAACAAGCTACATGTGACTTTTGACCTATTTACACGCAATGCATTGCCTTTGGCCCAAAATTTCACCAGCGAAATCAAAAGTTATGCTGACAAAATTATGCCAAAAGCGAAATTTGGAGCATCAATAGGCAAAATTGTCAGACCAATGCATTTACATGAAATTTTGCCAAGTACACAAAATTGTGGAACCAAGTAAACTTTTGCTTTGCATAGCGAAAAATTTTGCCAAGGCATGTTAAGCGAAATTTCACCGTTACGCAAAATCAAGAAAATGGGCAAAATTTTGTTTCAGAGTGAAAATTTCACATAATTGCAAACTTACGGAAAATATTTTGCCAGGTGAAATATTTCAGTTTCACACAACACTATTCTTACCTGAGCCATGGCTCGATGGCAGTCCTACTCATCCCAATCAGGAAAGAAGGTCATTCTTACCTGAGCTGCAGCTCAGTGGCAACCCTGCTCACACTCATCAGGGAGGGCATCCTTACCTGAGCCATGGCTAGACAGTGATCTTGCCCACCCCTCAAGAGACAGTGACATCCTTAACACCAGCTGTTGGAGTGCACAGGCCAGAAAAGTGCATGTTGCTTGTTTTCTTAATTTTGAAAATAAACAACATCACACTGCTGTAAGTATGCATAGTAGGAGTGCAGCTTGTCAGAGGAGTCTCTGAATTCCCATTCCCTTACAAATCAGCAGTGCTGCCACGCAAGCTGTGTTGATACCACTAACCACCAGTGAGCATTTTAACCCTCTGCAACACATCATGGCCATTTCACTCCCTGTTCAGATGTACTATGCTCCCACAGTTGCTCTGCCTGCACAGTGGGTGTCTCTGCCTAAACAGATTGTATTACTAAATGCCTACCATGGTGGACCTCTCTGCCCCAACCAGCTTTCTGTAACAAAGTGTTCTGACTCCTCTGTAGGCTATGGGATTTTATCTAGCTCTATGTCAGCACCCTTATCATTATGTGAGGGCAATAAAATTATTTTGTATCCATACCTTTGTATTGTGGTCTTCCTGAATGGTGCGTTAGTGCAAAGCTCTTGTATTTTGCATAGTTGTAGCAAAGTGCCCAGCCAAGGATGGGACCCCAATCTAAACACCTGCCACTGTAAGCAGTTCTACAGCAACTTCCAAAGAGAGGGACCCATACCTCAACTTCAGCCTCTGGGCATGGCTTTATGGGGGCTCCCGGGGTGAGAGTCCTGACCCCACTTCTGCAACTAGGTGTAATTCAGCACAGGCTCCTGGGTAGATAAATTAAGAAAAACATTTCTGGAAGCTGAAGGTCATTTCGAGTCCAGCACACCACCACCACTGGCCTGGCAATGTCCTAAATAATTGTCATTTCATCAAGCTCCTCCATACCCTTGTTTACATCATGTTTGCATTATCTTAAAACAGGCAATCAGACATTATACAATGGGGTATGAAAATCCTGTAACCTCATTGGTCAAAACACATCACATGACCATGGTAAATCCTTCAGTATACCCACTGTAAAAGTTTTATATCACTATAAAACAAAAAACAAGTTGAACATTGTATAATAGCAATATACCATGATAGAGAGTGGGCATATGGGTGGATTACCACTTCTGGTGTGGTTAAGTCACTCGGCGCACCTCATGACTAAACCACACTAGGCGGGTAAATCCAGCAATATAGCCACTCTCTGTCATGGTATATCGCTTAATTCTGGCACTGGCCAATGTTTGTTTAATACAGTACTGACAAGCAGTGTGAAACAACTGGAGCTGTTTCGCTGATGGAGTCTTATTTAAATTGTACACAATTGCATATGGTATCAAAGCATACAAGTAATAGTACATACTTAGTAATTTTATGTAAAAGACAACAATCATTACCCTAATAAACATTCATTCATTTGAACATGCTAAGCGCAATAACTGCATTCCTGTATGTCTACATTACTGCAGCAACGAAGAACAGTGTATGGATATAACCGGTTTTGTAAACTGTCACTTTAATAAAGACGTTAATTAGTCATTAAAAGCACTCCTGTTTGCAACATTCAACTATCTTCTGCTTCACATACAAAGCATGACAGTTGCACTACTAAAGCTTGTAAGCGGCATAGTTGGCAGTGGGCATTGTCTGTTTTAGAAATGGGTCTGCCCAACCTCTATACTTATAACCCCATGAAATGTCAAGTTGATGCAAAGATGCTGCCCTTGCTTTGCTTCTGACTGAATCTCTAGTGTTTAGAGTTAAAACGTATTGTTACAGCAGAAAGCTTCACCTCACACCAAAGCATTTTATTTCTTATTGGTGAATCAGGTTAATCCTCAGAACGTGACTGCTTTTTAGGGATGACCGGATGATTGAGACTTGCCTTTTGGCACCCCATCTCATGAATCGACAAGTGCCATTCTTCAGATCCTTCCAAAACATGTTCTCACAGTCACTCCATTAAATCACTTTTCAGACAGGATGTATAAAATTCCACCCATCCTTCTCATAAGATGTGGTCATAAAGAGGATGGGCCCCATTTTCACAGGGGCCCAGGAGAACAACACAAGGTGTGGCAAACAGCAGCTTGTATCAAATAAGGTCTCCCATGCATCAAACAATTAGCACATGGGAGTGATTGATGAAAGCCACCGACAGCCAATGGCCTGTGCAGCTGGCCCATGTCATCTATGGTGCCCATGCCAAGAGACCTAAGTGGTGCCTGTGTAACATGCCAATGCAGAACCCCCCACCGTGGAGTGCATTTGAGTTCCATGGCAGACCACCGCCATGCCACCCTGTGCTACCAGCTGTGAGATGCCACAGCTCACAGATCATGGGGATTACTAGTGAGGTGGCACAGCGAAGCAGAGGTGTAGGACAGGGATGGGTAGTAGGGTGACATGGACCAGAATAGTCAGGAGCTGGGGATGTCCTTGCAGAACCTGCACCATGCGGTAGGCAGTGTGAGCAGGTAGGTGCATGGTGTAGCAGGCTTTAGGGACACAGTTTGATGCCTCAGAGCTCTGTGAGCTCACAGTGCCATATCAATACCTACTGTAGAGCAGATGGTCATACAGTATGTACCATAGCCATAGCAATAGCGCTGACCATCTGGCTTGTCCCCTCAAAACTAGCCTGCCAAACCCTAGTGACAGTGTCCTCTGTCAAACAGCATTGGGGCACAGCAGATGGGCAATGATGCCTACATGGCAGCCAGGGTACTGGGACCCATCACGGTGGTCACAATGCGACTTGAAATGTGCCACAGCAGCGCATGGAATCCAACGGACACTGTACCCTCCAGGTCAGCTGGGGTGTTCAATGGGATAGCGGGTAGCCAATCACAACTGAGAGCATGGGATCACCTCCCACTCAGAACTGTCCGGCAGTGTGGTGCTGAGCTATAAGACCAGCTCTGGCTGGTTTAACCATGGGGAGGCTTGCTGCCATTGCAGGGCTTAGAAAATCCTGCAGTTGGGGATGCTGTCATGGTGTAGCCAGGATTGCCGAAAGCCTAGTACAAGGCCATCTGGTGCAGGGGTCTCACTGGTGCCACGTGCACTGTTTGAAACTTGGGAATGAAGCAAAGTGTGGCACAGTGTACCTCTTGCATCATGTCTGTTTGATGACGCACCTTGTGTCATTTCTGACCCTTTGAGAATCAAACCCTTTGTTGCAAATCGGTGTTGCAAAGAGAGATTCTCAGGTTGCTTTGTGAGCCCCATTATGGGAAATGTAGGTTGGGGATCACTCATAGGAAAACTATACAATTGCAAAGAATACAAAGGATCCACTCCCATGGTGACTGCTTGAATAATCTTTTCATTTTCACCCAAACAATGGTTGATGCTTTGTAGCTTTAAATACCACTTAATCTGAGCAAAAGGTGTTCCTTCAGCATTAATTTATTCTGTTTTCTGCTTAAGGGAAGTTCATGACAACAAGC
This sequence comes from Neoceratodus forsteri, assembly GCA_016271365.2. NCBI lineage: Eukaryota > Metazoa > Chordata > Ceratodontiformes > Ceratodontidae > Neoceratodus > Neoceratodus forsteri. The sequence goes on from CM028134.1 coordinate 41,360,478, forward strand.
TTGTGTCCTCTGTGAGCTTAAATGGCACTTGATCAATTCTTATCTAAAAAACCTACATTGTTTTTAAAAATGTACTCCTCGCTCCACTCTGTCCAGACATCTGTACATATCCGAATCTGGTTTTACTCACCTCACTTTCAAAATGAGGAGTACAGTACCCATCCCCAAAATCTTATCTGAGCCCTGAGCTACCTGCCCTCACTCTCTTCCATCTGGTATTGCTCATCTAGAACTTCATGAGCAGTGTCTCAGGAGCATGGCCGCCCTCATCACTCTTGGAGGTCTTCCAGTGTTTGGGTTGGAAATAAAGAGAATGTGTGGTTAAAATGTGAAAAGTAAAACAACTAAGTTATGAACAAATGTTGAATTTTCCAGCTTTAACTTCAGACTTTGTTGTATATGCAGATGATTTTACAGAAACATAGAAACTGACAGCAGATAAGGGCTGCTTGGCCCATCCAGTCTGTTCATTTTCACAGTGATTGCTTTCACTGCATGCCCTCCTTGGTCTATTGCACTGTCTCTTCCACCCTTTCCTTTCCCATATGACTCCCTTGTGCCTATCCCAGGCTTTTTTGAATTCCACCACTGTTTTCTCCCCCACTATCTCCACTGGGAGACTGTTCCAGGCATCCACCACCCTTTCTGTGAAGAAGTATTTCCTCACATCTCTAGTAAACCTACCCCCTTCCAGCTTCATATTATGGCCCCTTGTTCTAGAGCACTCTTTCTTCTAAAGAATACCTCCCACTTGTACCTTATTCACACCTGTGAGATATTAACGTCTCGATCATATCCCCATCTCCTTCTCTCTTCCAGGGTGTACATATTGAGTTCTTTTAGCTTTTCCTGTGGGGCTTTTTGATGCAGACCCTGTACCATCTTGGTAACCCTCCTCTGACCACCTCTGCTCTATGTCTTTTCTGAGATGTGGTCTCCAAAACTGCACACAGTACTTCAGGTGGGGTCTTATCAATGACCTATATAGAGGCAACACCACTTCCCTCTCCCTGCTGGTAGTACTCTGACCTATACACGCAGCATCCCACTAGCTGTCCTGATCGCTTTGTTGCATTGTCTGGCCACCTTCAGGTTATCTGATATGATTACCCCCAGGACCCTTTCTCCGCTTTGTCATTTCAAGTATCTCTCCCCATTTTGTACTCCAGCCCCAGGTTTCTATGACCCAAGTGCATTATTTTGCACTTTTGCATTAGACAGTAACTGCAAACATTTGACCACTCCTCCAGTCGTTTCAAGTCCCTTTCTGTCCTTTGCACCCCCTCTGGAGTGTCCACCCTATTGCACATCTTAGTGTCATCTGCAAAGAGGTAGACCTTGCCTTTTAGTTCTCTGCTATATCACTAATGAAGACATTAAAGAGGAGAGTCCCAAGTACTGACCCCTGCAGTACCCACTGGTCACTCTCTGCTCCTCAGAGCAAACTCCATTTACCACCCCTCTGCCTCCTATCCCCAACCTGTTTCTTACCCAGGTTACCACCTTATTGCCAATCCCCATGCTACCCAACTTTGTTTACCAGCTTCTTATGTGGAACAGTGTCAAAGGTCTTGCTGAAATCCAGGTAAGCCATGTCCACCAGCCCTCCCTGGTCCAAAACCTTGGTTACTCGGTCAAAAATTCTATTAGATTTTTACAATGGCCTTCCCTTTGTGAAATGTGCTGCCTCTAATCCTGTAGTCCACTGGATTCCAGGTATTCCACAATCCTTTCCTTTAATAGTGTTTACATAAATTTCCCTACCATCAAAGTCAAGCTGACTGGCTTATACTGTAAGTTGCTGCCTCCTCCTTGCTACCACTTTTGTGAAGAGGACTACATCTGCTCTTCTCCAGTCCTCTGTGACCACAACAGTCTCCAATGAACTGTTAAACAAGTCTGCCAGGGTGCGGCCAGCACCTCTCTGAGTTCCTTCAGCACTCTTGGATGCCCCATCTGGCCCCATGGCTTTGTCCACCCTTTAGATTAGCAAGTACTTTCTTGACCCTCTCCTCAGAAAGGGACTGGTGTCCACTTCCATCTGCTCACAGTTCTTGGTGCCTATTTGTGGTCCTTCCCTTCATCTTACTGTGAACACTGAACAGAAGTATTTAAGATGTTTGCCTTTTCTTGTTCCTCCTCAGTACAGACCCCCTTTTTAACCATACAATCTCCTGTTGCTTTCCTTTTCGCTAACATACCTGAAAAACATCTTGCACACTATCGATAACTGTCTGGGGTATGTTGGCACCCTGTCGATACTGTCTGGGCTATGTTGGCACCGTTTCGACTGTACAGGGCTATGTTGGCATGCACAACTGCACTTGACGTCCACGAGTAAAAAAAAGTCAGGAAGGGTTAGGAGAGTTAGTGAAAGCAGTACCTCTGCATCAAGACCTCCTGAATAAAGTAAAACTGTAAAGGTGAGGATGGATATGTTCTTTAAATAAATAAACTTGCAAAAGTGACATAATGAAAGTCAAATTAAGATATTATGTATATACAATACTAAACTAAATAACAAAGAAGTGGCAAAGACTGACAATCTTAACATCATAAAAAACACAGCCTTGTGGGCACCAGCCAAATCTTGCTTTTCTTTTTATACATGTTCATTCTGGATGTCGTTTAATTAGGACAGGCTAATGGGCAGGCATGGCTAAAAGGGATCACTTTGATCCACTCCACCTTCCTGGTGAAAGGAAATAAATAAACTGGAAGGAAATACAGATAGTCATTTGTTTACACTGACATTCTACCTGTTTCACGTTGGGGTATTTTTAGACTAATTTAATTAGTGTGAATATAATTATGACTGTTGTTGTTATTAATTTGTAAGTGCTCACAGGTGTTAAGTACATGAGGAATAGGACCCTGCAGAGTGCTGATTATGCTATGGTAAAATACCAGCTGGTGAGTTTGCAGCCTGAGATGTAGTGTGGGGCTTCAGCCACCACAAGGAATCTATCGGCATAGCATATTCAAAACTCACGAGCACTTCATTTCAGTTATACAATGTGTAGAGGCTCATAGCTTTATATATGAGTAATAAGTCTGAGTTGCTTTTTATGGACAGTCCAGTTCTGTTGCCCTTTTAAGAATTCAATCCCTGTTTAGAATTGGATTCAGTGCTGCAGCATTGCTAAGCGTATGCTGCGTGTGTGAGTCCCTCCTCTAATCAGTGTGCTGTTTCCATTTTTTAAGCCTGCTTTTCCCATGGCATCCTCTCCTTTGGGCCCTTAGTGCCACCTCTACACACGCCAGACTCACCCTCTGGCTGTACTCCATTGAGCCATGCATCCATGTCAGACCTCTGAACACCTTGGTGTGAGCTTGTCCCTTCAGCGGGCCTCCCTGGCCATTGTTGCAGAATGTACTTGAGAGCTCCTTACTGTCCTCACCACGGGCTGGCCTGTCCCCACTGAGGCCACGCTGTGGCTAGTGCAGACAACCGCTGCTATGCCCAGAGAGGCCCATGAGTGCATTATGGAAGGTCCAGGCATAGGAAGTGGCAGAAAGGCTGTCATCTGGCACACCAGTGTCACATTTTCCTGTGTTCTTATCCACGGCCACTCTGCTTCCCATTGATTGTGTGCACAAATGGTTGTCGGGGTGCCATCACGACACCTCCAGCAGCCACTACTAGAGTCACTAGAGCACAACATGCAAGCCTGCCTCATCCCCAGAAGGAGAGTGTCCTCAGATGCTCTTCACCTCCCTGCTGGCTGCTGCTCCTGGTGTCCTGGGCATGGGGTGCAAACCGGGTCACCCATAGTGCCATAGCGATCCCGCATTACATGGTGCCGTGGAGCAGGCTGGGCCATTTCCTTTTAAAAGCTAAGAGTATAGGTAGGTTAATGTGTTCTCATATCCAGTTTTATGCTTTCTCACAAAGACAATGTTAAGGAGAGCTTCCTGACTCAGTCACATTGCTGTCAGTTATTCTGCAATTTATCAGTACAGTAGGTACAATATTTGAGAATTCTGGGTTCGTTGTTGAGCAGAAGAGTGTCGTGTATGTGTCTCGTTGTATTTTTGAAGGTTTTCTGTTTTAATTTGTACTTTTTTTCTTTGGTGTTTGATTTAGGAGCACCACTGACAAATGTGGATTGTTGGCTTGTTTACTTACAACTTTTCTTTATTTGTTTTATTGTTTGTCAGAGGAGTTCCAGTTTCTTATGTTAGACGTGATGTTTGTTGTTTCAGTCATATTTCTTTATGTTTGAAACATAATATAGAAACATAGATGTTGTCAGCAGAAAGATCGTTATTCCATTCAGTCTGCTCATAATACCCTCTCCTACTACCAAGATCTAGTGTCCACACTGGGTTTATGTCCAAGCTACCCTCCCCTGTTCCCTGGCTTGCTGCTCCCCCACCCGGTGATTATTTATCCCTTAACTCTGACCCAACCCTGTGTGAAGCCATTAATGCTTTTGGTGCCCACCACCTCAGCCAGCAGACCATAATACAGTGTAACCACTCTTTCTGTAAAAAAAACTCCATGTCCCTCCTGAATTTCCTAATGCCAGCTTCTACTCATCTCCCGTAGTCTAGATTTCAATTCCTGTTGAATCGTAGTTCCGTGCATTTACCCGTGTTCATTCCTTTCCAAGTTAAAGGTTTCTCTCATATTGCCCATCTCCTTCTGGCCTTCCAAGTCGTGTTCAGTGCCCCAAACCAATCTTCACGGGATCTACCTGCAGGCCGTGGAATCATTTTTATTATAATACACAGCACCGCCTCCAGCCTGTCCCTGTCTATCCTCAAGGGAGGGCTCCAGTACTGAGCACAGTATTCCAGGTGTGGCCTTACTAGTGATCTATAGAGGTAGTAACACCCCTTTCTCTTGCTATCAAATCCTCCCAATACACTCCAACATCCTGATTGCCTTGCTGTAGTCCTTCCTGTACTGGTGAGAATTTTAAGGAATCACTTTTGATGCCCTCTAGGTCCCTTTCCTCAGTAGTAGTGTTCCGTTTAACCCATCCCATCTAGTATTCTTTCCGGCTTCCTGTTCCAAATGTAATCCCATTGCACTTTTGAACTTTGAACTTCAACTTCTAAATCTTGGGCCACTTCTCTAACCCTTGCAGGTCTTCTGCAACTCCCTAACACCCTCTCGCTGTCTACCCTTGGGTATGCAATGAATGTTTTTGAGTTTCTTCAGGGTGAGTCCAGGCTTCTTAAATTAATGTATGTCTGTTTTTCAATTTCATTTGTTTATGTTTAGGTTTACAATGTATGTCCCTGGACAAATTTTGTCTTGACAGGCTATGTGTGATGGGCCTGACATCTCATATCGCTGTTCAAGCAATTAGAAATACAGGAAGGAGAGAAATAGAGAGTTCATCCCTCCCCTTTCCTTGTTTCAGGCAATGGAGTTCTTGTTCTATCCTGTGTCCTTTGTTCCACCGTGGTCTGGCCAGAGAGGGTCTCTTGTGCATCTTTCTGTCCTATCTCCTGTTTTCCCTAAGTTGCCTGGAACATACTCCCTCCCTCATTAGTTGGGCAGTTTTTCTGCTGAGGAAACCTGATAAAAGAAAGAGGATAATGTATGCAGACACAGTGAAGCAGTAACTAGATGTATAGTGCCATCTTATGGTAAAAGAAAAAAACAATACAGCAGAATTACTGGCATATTCTAACATTTTTATGATAATTGAGATGCAGATAGACATGTATCACACCTCTTATTAAGAGCAACTTTTGACCCAACCCTTCAAAAGCACAAAAGAACCCTTCCATGCCCCAAATCAAATCCTTGTTAAATTTTCTTTATTAAGTTCCCGATTTAGGAAGAGAGCGATTGTATTTTGCTCCGTGGAACTCCGCTGCTCGATCCCTTCCACTTTGTGTACCTCTGCTGACTGTGATCCACCCTGGTCTGCCCCTGTCACTACATTTTGTGACATCAGTGTATGAGGAATCGGGGCAAGTGTCCTTACAATGAATGGGCTATGTTTAAAGTTAACTTTGTAGTTTAGATGGCAAGTCGGAATAAATCATGGCTGCAGCTTAACTAATAGGACCTTATTAGTTAAACGGTATATGATTCTCCCAATTCTAAACTACTGTAAAAGTAAACTTTAAACACAGCCCCATTCAATGCAATAGGACACTCGCCTCTATGCTCCTAATAACTGATGTCACAAACCGTAGTAGCTGCGGCGGATCAGGGCAGATCAGCAAGGCAGAGGACATAGAAGTGAAAGGATTGGTGTGGAGATTCCACAGAGCAAACATATGATCCCAATTCCTTCCTAAATCAGGGAACTTAATAAAGAAAATTTAACAAGGATTTGATTTGGGGCAGGTAAGGCTTCTTTGTGCTGTGGGAATTGGATAAAGAACACGTTAGTTGCTCTTAAGTTAGTAAATGTTTATTAGGTGTTTGCCTATTTCTTATATATGTATAGTAATAAGGCACAGTTTTGATACTGAATAACACTAACTGTATTAAATACATTATCTGTTTGTTATGCAATGCTCTGTTACTGTTGTGTACATCCCTGTTGATTGGGACTTGAGTCAGTTGGGTCTGGTCACTGCAGAGGAAAGATTATTTGTTGGAGGCATTGCTGAAGAATGAAACTTACACAGACTGCTTCACAGAGACTTTGAATTTGTCACCCAGTATCCCAGAAAGGTTCCACAGTGCTAGAATTTGATTATGGTTGCTGTGATAATCCCATACTTTACTTATTTTATTTGCTTGTTCTTCAAATAAAAACATGTTTACTATGTTTTCTTAAGATTTGCCTGTCTGTGTGCTTCCTGAACACCAATGCTGTGACAATATGCTTATATGGTAATTTGTGGTGTTTGCTTGATTTGCTTACTAACAGTTTGCCCTTAGCAGGTAGTCACTGTAAACTAGAAAAGAATGCGTTATTCTTAAACAGAAAACTACTGATATCTTTCACAGGGCATCATTTAATGGTTGGTAGGGGTACATTTGTGACCCATATATCTGAGACTAGACGTTCTGTTTACAACCTCTGCAGCCTGGCTCAGCTGCTGTAGTGTGGTTGCCTACTGGCTGGTTCTTCCTGAGCATTTTTTTCCTTTCTTACTGTTTGTCTGTTTGTTGTTGTCAGGCCCTTGCCTCCATCCACCACTCCCCAGGATCCACTCTATCCTGCAGTCTGCCTCCGAGCTTCCAACCAATCTGTGACAACCTTTGCAGACTGCCACCAGTAATGTTAGGTCATTGCATTCCAGCACTGCAAAACTGCAGTGTCACACCGCATTCTGCTGTGTGTGTGAGCTGAGCTAGTTCACATCATGTGTTGTTAGCGTGTGTGAGGAGTTGCGTGTCAGCCGTCATAGTGAACTTGAGGGTCAGGGAGCCAGAAGGATTCTCAGGATGCTGGCCTGCCCACTGATGTAAATAATTATAATTTTATTTATAGACGGAAGACTGGGTTGTGAAGGAGTTGCTGATGTTCAGGAGTCATTCAGAGGAAGAGAGAGAGGTGGAAGACTGAAATGGATGGTCTGGTGGAGCCTGGTGCTCTGTGGCCCGGTGTATGCTGCCACAGCATGGCAAGTAGTAGTATCACCCAATCACTGCCACAGCAGTCCGGGTCTGGTCATCAAGAGAGGGATCGAGCCACAAGCCAAGGAAGGGGAGGGTGAGCCGTGATGGGGGAGGTGTGAGGCACAGAGAAAGAGATAGCTGGTTGGCTGGGCCTGTGAACAGCCAGGAGCTTTATCTGTTGGACTGGAGCACACTCATGGAGCATGGTTTCATATTTTCACACACACACACACACACACACACACACAGCCAAGAAATGAGGTAGTATAGCACAGTGGTTTAAGGCTCTGAGCTGCAAATCTGGGACATCCAGCAGACCAGACCTGGGTTTGAATCCAACAGCTTCCACTTGCATACTGTGTGACCCTGAGCAAGTCACTTAACTTCCCTGTGCTCCCAGGTCACACCTGTAAAAAGCTTTCAGCTTAGTGTGCTACTGGTAAAACAACTAAATAAAAAACTATTTGTCTTCTGCAGCATAGCAGGTATGGGCTGAGCAGCACTGACTGCAGGCAGGACTAAAATTTCTTTGGGTGGTGAACAGTCAGGGAGGTGAATACTGAAAGATTATTTATTTAAGCAGGGCGCATTTGTAGCACACTAGGCACCCTAGCACCCAAGCCTAGGTTATCCCTGACAGTCCAGTCTCCCCCACCCCTCAGTCACCCCACTGTATAGGCCCTGGTGGTCTTGTTGTCCAACCAACTGTACTATGCCCCTGCCCTGTACTCCTTCTCACCCTGCCACCAGTATGCCCAGTACAGCTGGCTGGCACTTCCATCCTCTCACCACTTTGGCCAGCCACCACCTGACCTGTCCAGAAGCACAATGGCAGATAGCCAAGGTGGTGAGAAGAGGGCTGTGCCAGTCAACTGTTGCCTGAGGTGAGATGGTGTGCAGGTTAGGGTCCTTGGCTGGCTGGAAGAGGGACATGAGACACTTGGGAGGCTACTAGATCATCAGGACATATTATAGTGGGGTGATCAGGGGTTGGGGACCACTAGCCTACCACAGACATGCATGGTGGGAATTTGGGACATGTGCAGGGCCCTAGTGCTCTGTGGCAGTATTTTCTGATTTCTGCAGCAGGGCTCTTAGGGTTCTGTGGCAGCATTTTCCAATTTCTGCTGCATGATTTATTCATTTCTGTGAAAGAATGCAGTCATGCCATTGGCTAAAATATGATGTGATGTCATGGATGACATCAACATGTCAAGCATAGAGGAGGAGCTTCATGATAAACAAGATGAGTACAGGAGCTTGGCACTATGGAAAACTGCATATCTGAATCAAAATTCTCCAAAACAATGAATTCAGCAGCACTATATGAGTTCTGCAGCATGATACAATTTCTGCAGAAAATTCCACAGCCACAGAATCACAGAATTCCAGGGGACTTGGGCATGGGGTACTGGACAGACCCATCCGCTTAGGGATAGGGGTAGTTTCAACACCACTAAACAGCGCTGTGCTGTCTGCTGTTTAATTTCTTTGGGTGGCGAACAGGGGTTGCAGGATGATCTGGCAAAGCTTGAAACCTGGTCAGACACCTGGCAACTGGGGTTTAATGCCAAAAGTGCAAGGTGCTGCATTTTGGGATGAAGAACCGAAGGAGGAGTTACCAGCTGGGAGTGCAGCTAGCCCAGGCAAAGGAGGAGGAGAAGGATCTGGGGGTGCTCATTACAGGGCCAGTGAACAACTCAGCACAATGTAGGAAGGCAGCTGCAAGGCCAACAAAATGCTGGGTTGTATTGCAAGGAGTATATCCTCTAGGAGGTAGGAGGTGATTCTGCCACTGTATAGGTCATTAGTTAGACCATACCTGGAGTACTGCGTGCAGTACTAGCGCCCGTATCTGAAGAGGGACATTAAGTTACTGGAGGGGCAGCGCAGGGCCACAAAGATGATCAAGGGCTGGGGACTTATCATATGAGAGGAGGCTGAGGAGTTGAACATGTACTCACTGGAGGAGAGGAGGGACAGGGGGGACATGATTGAAATCTTTAAGTACATGAAAGGAATGAACAAGACAGGTACAGAGGGCTGTTCAAAGTAAGGGAGGAAGGGACACCAGGGCCGTGATATGAGACTGGAGGGAGGAGGAAGGTTCAGGAGGGAGATGAGAGACACTTTTTACAGAGAGGGTGGTGGCTGGGTGGAATCGTTGCCTGCAAGATGGTATCCAGTAGAACAGTGGACTGCTTCAAAATTGGATGGGACAGGACAAGGAAGAAGGTCAATGAAGGGAAGGGTGGAAGGAGGGCAGCTGCAGAGATAAGGGTGCTAGCTGCACATTCGAGCAGACTTGATAGGACCTCAGGCCTTTATCTGGTTGGCAAATTTCATATGTTCGTATGTTCAATGTTGCCAAACCTCTGAATATACCGCTGCACGTGTATGTATAAGGGATAATTTGTTTGCATGGGTGCAGTATAAGTGGTATATTCTGCAGTGCCATGCTGTCAGGGTTGCGTGACACACAGGAGGCTTCTGTTCTTACAATCCCTCTGGTGTTGGTGAAATGATGCCCTGATCTTCTGACCATTTCTGAAAGCAATGTTTTATCATAGTTTAGCTAGAAATTATATTTCGAGAGCTGTACCCTTGAACTGTTAAACTTAGAAACTTGTTTTTTTTTTTAAGACAGCTTGAGTCTAATCAACGTGATCAAGTTGTACACCTACCACACATGGAAAAGTAGCATTGCAGCCAGGATAAGGGAGGTATAGGTAGGAGGGTTTAGGAAAGAGAAAAGAGAAACCCTATCTAGGAGAGAGTAACAAATGAAGTTCAGGCAAGTGAATAAACAGTAATAGACAGGACAAGTTAGATACAGGTAGGTGGGTTAGAAAAGGAAAATAAGAGACACCCTATCTAAGTGTCAGAAATGCAAAAGGTAGAGGTAGGAATAAAACAGGAGTAAAAAGGAGACAGTAGGGTGCAGAGAAGTTCAATAGACACTAAGTAAAGGAAGGAAAGTTCATGCAAGTGGTGTAGTGCAACAGATGTGGGGACACAGTCTTTTGGGTAACCTTCTGGGGACTGAGGTGCTGCTCCACTTGAACTCACTTCTCTGGGTTGAGGTAGAGGTGGCTGGACCCTTGGCTGAATTGGCAAGGGTGCAAAGGACCTTCTGCCCCACCCAGGGGCCACCAAGTCTGCCACCACTCTCCCAGAAGTTGCCTACTGTAGGTAAAGGCAGAGTGGTTGGACCTTGATGGATGCTGGGAAGGTGGGGTAGCAGGAAAAGTACACACTCCTCAGACTGTACCACGCAGAATTCCTTCCCTGTACTGGTGAGATGGAGCAGTAAAGAGGAGACATCAGTAGCAGTGGGAAGGAGGAAGTGGGGATCCTCAAAGAGATGGCCCCAAGGAGGAAGAAGAGGCCCCAGGCGAGGATGAGCAGCTGCGGGTGGAGGACTCTATTGATAGGGGAAAGACTTGGGAGAGAGAGGAAGGCAGACAGGGTGAAGTGCCCAAGATGTTCTTCACTTAAGAGATGGAAAGAATATCTAGAGAATCGCTAGGGTAGCAAGAGCTGGGTTGGAACTAGATGTCATTGTCAACCTGGAGACACACGACCCTTGAAAATGGATGGTAGGAGTAGTACAGAATAATTTCAGAGAACTGGGAGAAGTCACTCAAGCAGGTGGCACATATGGTTGCTTTTACTGAGGTGTTACATGTGTTGGGCGGGGACAGGAAATGTTACTGTCCACCAGGATATTTAACAACTGGTTGAAAGCATGGTGCACAGGGAGGGGTTTGGCTCCACTGGGAGTGGAGGTCAACCTAGGGATATGGGCCTCTATAGAGGAACTGTCCTACATCCTTAGTCCTACTGGAGGTTTAAATGCTACTTGGATGAGCATTTAAACTTGCTGGGGGAGGCTGAAAACCAAGGGAGGCAGTAATTGTCCCCTCAGATGATGTAGCATTAGGGAGGGAGGGCCCAAGGGCAGTAAACATCCCCAGGGCAGGGGGCATCGGAAGACAGGGGTGGAAACAAACAGAGGACAGTGGAGCATAAATCAGGTAAGCAAGAATAAGGGAGTAAAGGAGACATGAAAGGACAAGGTAAAATGGAACAGGTGTGTCAGGTGGTACTTCAGGGGACAGCACAGACAGGTAAGCAGGGAAGTAAGCAGGGAGGGAGTAAATTTTAAATGACTGAAAGGTACATAGGCTCTCGCAGGGTTGGGTGCAACTGTAGGGCCGCCTTGACCCAAACAAGTAATGAACAACTCAGAGGTAGTTGCACCCTGAAACTTACTATGCTCACTGAATAAAATCCAAGGCTGGTAATTTCTTCCAAACAATGCAGTTTATTATGTTAATTCAAACAATCCAAATGGGAGCACAAACAAGGTATAGAAGCTGGTACTGCTATCCCAGAAACCTCAGAGCTTCACTCAGTACAGCTTCTTCAGGGGTCTAATTCCAATATGGGGGACGGTGTGGTGTCCACCACCATCCCCTCCCTCCCAACCCCAGCAGGTGTCCAGAACAGTTCTCCACTCTTGTCTGTGCTACCCACAGAGCTGTCACACTCAGTGAGTGGGAGATGGAATGTTAATGAATGAGTGTGTGCTTTTAGAAGAACGTACTCATTCATTGACAGCTCAGTGGGTGACCGCCGTGGTGGAGAGAGGAGGGCTGTGCCTGTCGCCCACTCAGGGTTGGGGGGAGCAGAGTGGGGGCTTCTGACACCAGGGAATAAGGAACTGCCTTTTGGTTTTACAGGGATCAGGGATAGGGAGGAGGGTTCACTAGACACCAGGGAATAAAGAAAGGACTGCCTTTTTTCTTTTATTAAGGGATCAGGGATGGGGAGGTCTGCTAGACACTAGGGAATAAAGAACTGTCTTTTTTAATTAAGGGGATTGGCAGGGGGTCCACTAGACACCAGGGAATAAAGGACTGCCTTCTTTTATTATGGGGATCGTGGATAGGGAGGAATGTTCACTAGACACAAGGAATTATAATTGTTTTTACATGGGGCCCATGATAGGTGGGTGTGGGAGGACCACTAGACATCAGGGAATTTTTTTACATCAGCCCATGATCAGAGATGGTGGAGAACCACTAGACACCAGGGATTGTTATTCTGCAGGGGCTCACAATTGGCAGGGGGATGAGTAGATACCAGGGAGGGAACTGGGGAAGCCACTAGACACCAGGGAATGTTATTCTACATGGGGCCAGCGATCGATGGGAGAGGACTGTATTACAAAATAATACATTAAACTGAAGATAGAATAAATTTCGCAGTTTAGATGTATTATTCCACTGTTCAGCCAAAAAGTAAGTGGAACAGGGCAAAATCCATGAAACACATTCAGAAGATTCCAGTATTGCCAATGGCAGAAATTCAGAAAATTTCACGAGCGTTCGTGAAAGTGAAATTAGCAGCTTTCCTACCTCTATTGTAAGGAAAGGCTGGTAGAGTATCTTGAATCCAGTGGGCTGCTAGACAACAGGCAGCATGTATTCATGAGGGAGAGTCATGCCAGATGAATCTGACTGATTTCTTCAACTAGGTAACCAGGAAAATAGATTAGTGGAGGCAATGGATGTGTCCTATTTGTACTTCAGCAAGGCTTTCAACCCTGTGCTGCACAGGAGACAGATAAAGAAATTGAGCAGCTAAGAGGTGGGACCCAAAGTGGTGAATTGGGTTAGAAACTGGCAAACAGATAGGTGATACAGGGTGGTGGTAAACAGCACTCACTCTAATGATAGGAGAGTGAAGTGGTGGGTACTGAAACTGCTAGTGAGTTTAAGCATGGCTGGAGTTAGAATGAAGCATATAGTGGTTGCTGGGGGCAGCAGAAGTTGGGAGGAATGGGAAGAAGAATGTGGAGGGCTGTGACCCTGGAGGAACTGCATGTCCCAGGGCTAAATAGGAAACTTAGCAGACTGGTTGGACCGCTGTTCTTTTCTGCTATCATTATTTACGTTTCTATGTTTCTATGACCAGTGAGGTACCCATGAGGCTCAGTACTGAACCGGTCATCTTCAATGTCTTCAAAAGTGACACTGCAGGAGAACTGGAATGGAAGGTATGCCACTTTGAGGATGATATTAAAATCTGTAATAGGGTGGACACCCAGGAAGGGGTACAGAAAATGTGCAGGCATCTTGGGAAACTTGAGAGGGTCAAGAGCATAGCATTTGTGGTTCTGTGCCAAAGTGTGCAACATCATGCACCTAGAGCATAAACCATGTGCTGAGTATAGGATGGGGTTAATGACAGTCTTTAAGCAGAAATTAGACCTTAGGGTCATCACAACTGATGATCTCAAAGTGGCATGGTAGTGTGACAAAGCAGTATATTGGGCTAGTGGGATGCTGGGGTGCATAGGGAGTGGAATCTCCAGCAGGAGGATGGAGTGGCATAGCCACTGTATCATTGCTGGTGAGTCCCCACCTGAGTGCTGTGACCAGTTTTAGAGGCTGCACCTCAGAAAGGACATAGACAGGGTGGAGACAGTCCAGAGGAGGGCAACTAAAATGATGCAGGGATTGCACAAGAAGCCCTATGAGGAGAGACTGAAGGATCTCAACATGTACACCCTGGAGGAGAGGAGGTGAGAGGTGATATGATAGAGACATACAAGCACCTCACAGGGTGAACAGGATGCAGGAGGGAGTCTCTTTTAAACTAGAAAGAGCACCAGGAACAGGGATGTGCTGAAACTTGGGGGGTGAGTTTAAGACAGATATGAGGACTTACTACTTCACTGACACATAAAACAGACTGCCAGCCTCAGAGGTGGAAGCAAAAACAGCGGGGGCTTGAAGCATGCATGGAACTGAAATGGGAATGTTAGTGAAAAGGCAGAGAGGGTAACCAGAGATCAGTTAGGGACAGCGGAGAGACACTAGGCAGGGAACATCAGGGCAGACTGGAAGAGCCATGCAGTCCTTGTCTGCCGACTAATTCTTGCTTCCATGAATAGATCATGACAGTATAGTTCTTGTGTGTTAATACATGTCTATTCATGTTGATATAAATAGAATAATGGTTAGGTCACTTGGCATTACTGGTGAATAATATCATTGAGAGGTTCTGGACACATAGAAACATTGAGTGTGAAGCTCAAGAGGTTCTTGTGTCCAAAACCTCAGATAGTAACTCACAGTAATGCCCAGTATTATCTGATATTGTTTTAATATATGGATGTGATTTTTTCTGAATTTTGTTAAGGGCAGTTGGCGGCAAGTACTGTCTCAGTCCTGGCCAACCACTGCACTGTGTCACACTGTTTCGCTCACCTCTCCCTCTGTCCCACTCACAGCACGGCATAATAAAATTGGTAGGTAATCCTACCTTTCTTCTTTGAGGAGCGGGAAAGCAGGATCAACCAGATAATTCCATTTTGGGTGGACTTTAAAAAATGGGGACATACTGAGGACCTGATTCACTCTCGCTAAGTGAGTGACGGCTGCCATCTTTTAAATGTTGTTCTGCCCTCCCACTAAGGAAAAGTGGCCAGTCAGGAGACATGCTTTAAAAGGCGTTGAGTAGCAAACTTGCGATTATGCTGTTGAGGTTTAGATCTGAGACTAGATCTGTCACTGTACAGGTGAGCCTCTGGCGAGAGGCAGTGCATGTGAAAAACATATTGTCTGAAACTTTCAGTGTTTTAAACTGTGATCTCTAGTTTGGTTGCCATTCAGGGTATAAGGACAATCCTAAGCACCATAGAGGAGGTGATTGTCACTTCCTGATTCTTCAGGGCAGCTTGGGATTGTGGTGGTGTGTCTCTGACCCCATCACTTCTTACTATTGCCCTGATGGTGTTCTCTGCATTGGGCAGCTGTTCTTTTATACTTGCCATAGAGGTGCTTTGAATGTGTGCTAATTCTGCTGCCTAGAAGCAGTTATATTCCTTTTAATACTTTGTTTTGGGGCTGGAATAACGTTGCCAAAACCAGAAGTCTCGTACTTCCACTTTCAATTTCACACTATAGCGGTTTGCACTGGGGCAAGCATGCACAGGACTGCATGCAAAGACACACACCTCCTGTGCTGGCTGCCATGTCCACAGGGGCAGCAGGGGCGGGGCCAGAAACCTTATAGGATACACCAATATAAAGTGAATACTATCCTGCTTCAGTCCCTATACTGAGTCTACTATGGATAATTTAACATATCAAAATTATTGTAGCTCCTGCCATGTATGAGGCAAGGATGTCAAGTACCTAACTTTACCTGTGACACATGTTTACTAGTGTTTACATTACAAACTGAAATGACAAGATTATAAAATAGAAGTGAGGTAGGACAGGATATTGCAATATTAGAGAACTATATTGATCATATGGTGGATCAGCTGGAAACTACTACAGCTTCCACAAATATCCACATTGCTAGAGATCTGACCACTGCATCTGGGGATCTCCCACCTTTCCCCAAACCACAGTTGATGATTGGGCACTAGTTACCAAGCGTACTAATAAACATAGAGGGGCCAAATATATAATAGTGCTCCAGTTCTGTTACAAAACAGATTTGATGCATTGGACCATGAAAGCCCAGAAATGTCACTATCTGATCTAGAATGCCCACCTAATGTTCAAGCCCATGTGGCTGCAAACAGGCAGAACATAACTATCCCTATCTGTCCACCCAGTAGTATCAACATAGAAAATGTGTCAACAAACATAAAGGCCTCAATCCCCATGAATAACTTTCCCAGACCTCATCCCAGCCAAATAAAAATCAGATGTTTGTTACTGGGACTCCATTATCAAACACATAGATAGGGCAGTATGTAATCCAGATAACGAAACTCATACATATTCTAGTTTTAGGGAATAAGATTACCCCAGCTAACCTCCATGGTTAAAGACATCCTTCTACATGCAGGGGACAACCCATTAGTCATTATTCATGCAGGGACTAACAGTATAAATCGTTTCACACCATGACCAACTAAACTGGACTTTGTTGCCCTTAATAATATACTGGTAGAAACAGGTTGCAGGTGTGTTTTTCAGAAATACTTCCTGTACCTACAGCCACTCCCTCCATCTCAGCCAAGATCAAAACTCTAAATGAATGGCTTCACAAATGATGCATTAGACAGGGTATCTTCTGCATTACACACTGGGAAAACTTCAGTGATAGACCCTCCCTATTCTGCTGCAATGGTCTTTGTCTCAGCAGAAGAGGCAGCACTTTGTTGGGTAAAACTATTTCATCAGTTACAAATAATCATTTCAACTAAAGGTCATGGGGAGAATGGGCTACCCCACATCTCCAGAACAAGGAACTTCTCTCTGTAGTAGCATGAAATCATGCAAAATACTATCACTTAATGTCAGATCTTTCAATTTATTAAAAATATCTGAACTTGAGGCGAAATGTTCTTTGCATGATATAAGCATTATAGCTGTCACAGAAACCTGGTGGGACCCCACATCTATCTGGATTAAACAGGTTTCTGGATTCAAACTATACCATAAGGACAGAGTTAATCAGGGGGAGGGAGGATTGGGACTACATGTCAAGGATGATATCCCATCCCACTGAGCAATTATACCACAAATACTGAAAGCATTCGGGTTAACATTCAATTCCCAGGCCGTTCACTAGTAACTACAGGTGTGTGTTATAGACCACCCTCAGGAAAACTTCGTGTATACTACCTCACTCTCAGATGATATCTTACACATGGCTAATTCCCATGGCGTTATCATCCTGGGGAGTTTAATATCTCAGGAGTTAACTGGGCAAATATCTCTGGCTCTAATAGCCACAAGAATTATTTTGTATCTGCACTAACTGGTGCAGGCCTGGAACAATTAATTACATCACCGACCAGAGGTGGCAACATTCTGGATCTCCTAATCACTAATATCACTCATAAACTAGAGAAGTCCTCATTCATGATCCTCTAGGTAATAGTGATTATAATTCCATCTTATTTGAAATAATTCTCAAATATCATCCCCAAATCAACCCAGCCACATTTAGGGATTATAATAAAGCTAACTATAAATCTATTAATGAATGCATAAATAACACCGACTGGAATAAAATTCTTACTCCCCTATTAATTGAAGATGCATGGATATACATTAAATCTACCATTGCAGACCTTGAAAACTCATACGTCCCAGTTAAAATAATGTATAATCAAACAGGGAAAATCCCCATTTGGTTTAGCAGAGCGATTAAAACCCAAATTAAAAAAAGAAAAACTATTCTTGTGTATGAAAACTGAAGATTCAAAAATAAAGGAGGCACTTTGCTTAAATACTGTACAAACTCTCAGTAACAAAACTCAAACCATTAATTAAGCACTCTAAGCATATTTGGAGTTCAAAATTGCACATAATAAGGACTCTCACAAATCATTATTTTCCTCATCTTAATAGTAAGGAAGGTAATAATAATAATGTTTGCCCCTGACAAAATAATTGTACTGTTACATCAGATGGAGACACTGCCAACATCTTTAATGATTATTTTGCTCAGTGCTTTCTCAAAGAAACCTATCAACTTCCTGACTCTCTAGCACATTCCATCCCTACAACATTTCCTAAGCGGACACCATACAAGCCCTTAAAACTCTAAAACCCAAGTCAAGCCCATATCTTGATCACATCAGTCCTAGATTCCTTATGGAAACTATCAACACCATAGCTATCCCTGGGACAATTTTATTTAATAAATCCCTAGCACAAGGTATGGTCCTGCAAGACTGGTTAAAGCTACGGTGATTCCTTTTAAAAAGGGCTCCAGATCTGATACTGAGATTACCGTCCCATCAGCCTGACCTTAGTCATTTGCAAACTCATGGAAAAATCATCAAATGTTTACTTGAAAAGAAATGGTATCACCAGATATCATAGATTTAACACAGCATGGCTTTAAACAGGGACATTTTAGCACCTCTGACTTAATTGCCTTTATAATCATATCAGTGAAGGCCTTAATTCTGAAATTCAATGGATGTCATCTTGTTGGACTATAGTAAAGCATTTGATATAGTATCACATGGAAACTCATCAATAAACTCATACTACTAGGTTTCTCACCTCACCTAGTACACTGAATAAACAGTTGGTTAACAAATGGGACTTAGTGTATTAAAATTCAGGAATTCAGTCAGATGAAGGACCAGTGAACAGAGATGTCCCTAAGGGTTTGGTCCTGAGCCCTGTACTGTTTAACTTATTTATTAGTGACATGAAGGTTGATTATAAGAATATTCTATCAAAGTTTGCAGATGACACTAAGTTAGGGGTCAAGTTGATGCGTTGTAAATGTGAGGTCTTTAGTAAATGATCTCCGAGCAATTGAAAAATGGGCAGTGGCTAACGGCATGTTATTCAATGCCGATAAATGTACTGTCCTACACTCGGTATTCATAATCCGAGAACATCATACACTTTAAATAATATTACCCTAAAGTCATCAAATTGCGAAAGGGATTTAGGTATTTTGTTAATAACAACTTTCTTTCTCGGATCACTGTGCTAAAATTGCAGTGCGTTCAAATGGGCTCTTAAAGGCTATAAATTATACTTTTATTTCAAAGACAGCTGAATGTATAATTCCCTTGCATCGATCTCCACGCCAACCATACACTGACTTTGGGTCCCTTTTGGAGCCACATCTCAGTTTGGACATAGCCTTTTGGAGGCGCATACAGAAGCGAGCCACTAGGATGGTACCACACTTATCCACTAGAACCTATACAGAAAGACTCCATGCTATTGGTGTGCACTCTCTCCAGCTTAGATGCTGCAGAGGGATATATTATTCCTCTATAAATTATTAAAACACCTAATTTAGCACAGCAATGTGGAATATTTTATACAACTCGTAGGATAGTACCTAGACTTCATAAAAACAATTAGTAATCTGTAAAGCTAAAAAATAAAAGGTTACACTACTTTTCATTAAGAGCACCTAGATATTGGAATCAACTTCCTCAAGAACTGGTTGACCAAGACAGATTTGTCATCTTTAAGAAAGGCCTAGACAGATGGCTTACAGAAAACCACATTTGGGAATAATGTCTCACTCTATAGTGGGGACAATCTCGATGGGCCTCAGCCTTCTTTTTGTTCTAATTTACCAAGTTACCAAGCCCTAATGGTCCCAAAGCTATCCCATTTTAAAGAAACAGTTTTCTGAAAGTTCTATCTTCGAACCATAATGGCTAGAAACTTAATTTTATTTAAATGAAAGCTTGGAGTCAGGCTGTTAAGAAACAAGTCCTCTTGATAGCTGTTTTTCTGTGTCAGTGCTAGCTTATATGTATATACTATATGTCAAGCAAACAGTAAGACATGACAGGGTGGGCATTATGGTGAGATAACCACCACCCAGCGGCCTTACTGTTTCTTGAAGGGCAGTTATTACAAAATAATGTCCACCCTGAACTGTCTTATTGCAGTTATAAAATGGTGATTGGTACTTTTATTTAAAACATAAATAAAAGCAGTAAGAAAATTAAAAAGAAAACAAATAAAAAGTGGCTTTTACAAGTAAAATAGTTCCTCCGCTAGTCATCACAAGGGAGTTGTTATGCTTTGTTACAATGTTGATTCACTGTTCACTCCCGCAGTGGGGACCAGGAAGAGTGATAAACTTCGCTTATTTTCTTTTCATTCCTCCTTGTGGCTTCTGGATGTTTTGGGTTCTTCATTAGTGGTCCTTGCTGCCTGCTCTGAGGACTGGGAATGACTATGCATATCCCCTTTGTTGTGGCCATTTTGTACTGTTCATTCCGGTCCTCATTACTTGCTCTGAGGACCAGGAATGACTGCCAGCCATTGTCCATTTAATTTTTCTGTAATTTATTTTCGTCTCTCATTGCAGCTTCCAGCCATTTTCTGATCTTCATTTCTGATCCTCACCTGCCTATTTTGAGGACCGGGAGTGACTTTGTGGGTGTCCCTCATTGTGACTTCCAACCATTTTGTTCTGTTTACTCCTGGTCCTTGCTGCCTGATCTGAGGGCCTGGAATGAGTTTTTGAAATGCAATGATGCCCAGTTCCAGTCCTTGCTTCCTGCTTCAGAGACTGGAAGTAAATGTGTGTGTGGGGGTGGGGGTGGGGTGGGGGTTATCAACAATGCAGCCAGGGAAGCAGGCATGGTGATTGAGCACAGAGGTAAAAAGGGACAAAAGTGAAGAAAAGGGGAGGATGGACTTGGATGAGAATGGAGCTGACTGAGCAGGTGAATAGGCAGTGGAGGTGAGGTTGGGTTATAAGAATAAAATGGTGTCTGTTTGAAACTTAACATTCTAAACTGGCACAATGCTATCTGAGTCAATGGGGCAGGCAGGCACCAATAGGTTTTCATGCCTGGACATCATGTGATATGAGGTAAATGCATGGGTGCCAGCTTACCTCAACCAATCTGAAGCCAGGATTGTCCTACCCATTTTATTATAATATTTAAAACCATATCAATACCATTTTGTGTATTGATACATTAAATAATATGATTTTTTAAGCATTTTGTTGTAAAACATCTTATTACTTGTTTGAATGTTGGTAGTACTGCACATTATCTAAGTTGAAACTTTGTAATTTGCAACTTAATTTTATTTATTGTATGTCCTAACCATGTTACAAATATTTCACTCTCACCTCTAGCAGTCCCTACTATTCCTTTGCCTGCAAATGTGTAAAGACGATAATAATGTAAACTTAGTTGATGATTATGGCATGTTAATGAAATACCATGTGATAGGATTTTGACCAATGAGGACGCAGAATTGGCCAGTCTCCATTTTATAAAGCAGAGTACTGTTTTTTACTTAATGAATATCTCTAATTAATTATATAACAAAGCTATTCAGTAAAGACTCTTTACTGCCACGTAATGAACAAACACAGCATTATAACCAGTTCAGCGACACAGTAGCCATCACATTGCTCTGCTGCCTGGGATACTCTGCTTGGACTCGCAAGCCTGACCTCTGTTCCTGGTAGTATTTTCCCATTAAACTGTTTTTGTACTATTTCTTTGTTTAATAACATCTATTTAATTTTAATAGAACACAAACAAGCATGAGAACAATACAGGGAAATATCGACTTGATCCAGAACACAGAACCAACTATTGAACACTAGATGCAGCGCAAGCAAGAAGGCAAAAGTAAAACACCGCAAAATATTAATATAATTATGTCCACAAAAAATGCATCTCTAATAAGAATACTTACATGTCAATGGTAACTCAGGTAATCATGTAGTTAATGTGCGGATACACCCCAATTCCTGAGATAAAAACTGGAAAGAAGAGAAAAAAATATATGAAAACATATAAACAGCAACAAATCCATTAAGTCCATAAAAATACCAAGGCACGGAGTAGAACACACAAGCCCCTACAGGAGGCCCTCCACCCAAATACTTTGCATGTCTCCCTTCCAGTTCACCCTATGGGAGAACCTCATGATGTCATCACTTCCACCGTTGGGTGAGCACTAATAAATTTATCCCAAACTCATTCTAAAAGTTCCTGCCACCCTTTAAGGAAAGGCAAACGCCTATAGAAAGAGCTTGAAGGGTAAGGGTCTTCCACTTTGTGCTGTGGGAGTAATACAGGACACCCATGTGTTTTGTATGCATTGTCTCGCAATAACAAGCAGAACCCGAATCCATCTGGGATATGTGGCCCATTCACCAGCACCCATATCCTCCATCCCAAGCAACACAAGCAGTGGAGCACAAGGATGCCCAAATCATCTCTGTACTATTTTAACGGAAGGCAAAATCTCTTCCAACCAGGATCTGTGATGTCACTGCACCACTCTGGGATCTACAATATAAGTGCAACTCTGCTTTGGATCTATACACCAACAAAGAAAAACACTGATGGATTCTAAGATTTTATTAGTGTTGCTTAGTTCATAGCCTCCACCCCCCGTATTCATTTCCTCATTCGTTAATGCTCCCATCTGTTAAATCTGGTAGCAGCTAGTAGACCATGAAGTGGACCTAAGGCTGCTTCTCAGTTTTAGCTTGATGGGTTAGGTAAATACATTATAGGGTGTAGTACAGTCCCTATAGTTAGGTTCAGTAAGTAGGCTTTAATGTTAAACCCCAATTTTGCACCTTAATGACTTTTGTGGCATTTGATAAAAAGCCCCAAATTTGGCTTGCACAATTAGGTTGGCAGAGTCTCAAGATGTGAAAAGTTTTGTGATGGCATATTTTTGGATTTCAAGATACAGTATGCAAAATGCACAAAAGGTGTTTTGTTTTCCTACATTTAACACCGTTTTTTTTGTTGTTTTTTTTGTTTTGCTGTCATACACTACCTAGATGGTGCAGAATTTTTCATGAAACATTCAGGGTAAAATCAGCTGGTATCAAGATAGTGCCTTTCAGAGGTTCTGTGGAAAAATATTATGCAGTTCATAGAAACATAGAAGTTGATGGCAGATAAGAACCGCAAGGCCCATCCAGTCTGCCCATTTTTTCTACCTTATGAATGTGCCATAGACTTTTGCTCTGTCAATGGCCTATCTATTCATACTCATCTACATTGCTCCCTTATGCCTATCCATGCCTGTTTGAAGCCCTGCACTGTATTCATATCCACCACTTCCTGGGTAGGCCGTTCCATGCATTTACCACCCTTTCTGCGAAAAAGAACTTCCTCACATTACCCCTTAATCGGCTCTCCTCTAATCTCATGCTGTGTCCTCTTGTCCTGCTATTTTTCTTATATTGAAACATGTTAGACTCTTTTACCTTGTTAATACCCTTAAGATGTTTGAATGTTTTGATCATCTCACCTCTCTCCCTCCTTTGGTCTAGGCTATACATATTGAGCTCCGTTAATCTGTCCTCATATGTTTTCTGATGCAGTCCCTGCACCATTTCGTAGCCCTTCTCTGGACTGCCTCCATTTTGTTAATGTCCTTGTGCAGGTGCAGCCTCCAGCACTGCAAGCAGTACTCAGATGGGGCATAACCAGTGTCTTGTAAAGGGATATACCTCCCTCTTGTGACTTGTTACCCCTACTAATACACCCCAACATCCTCTAGCCTTACTTATTGCTTTAGAGGTCTGCTTGGATGATTTCAGGTCATCTGTGATGATAATGCCCAAGTCTCTTTCTTTCCTTGTGATTGATAGCAACTCCCTCCCAACCTATAGGTAGCTTCAGGGTTTTCTTCCCTATGTGCATGATCTTGCACTTTGTGTTAAACTCCAGTTGCCACTCTTCCTACCATTTTGCCAGTTTTTCCAGATCTCTTCTCATTCTGCCAACCCCATCTGGATCATCTACTCTGTTGCAGATCTTGGTGTCATCTGCAAACAGACAAACCTTACCCTCCAGTCCATCTTCAATGTCACTGATGAAGATATACTGAAGAGAACTGGCTCCAGGACTGATCCTGAGGTATCCCACTTGTGACTCGCATCTCTTCTGACTGTATATCATTTACCACCACTCTCTGTTTTCTGCCCGCCAACCAGTTTGCCACCCAGTTGACCAACCTCTGACCTACCCCAAGCCTACCCAGCTTATTAATCAATCTTCTATGTGGAACAGTATTAAAAGCTTTGCTGAAGTCAAGGTAGGCAACATCAACTGCACCCCCTGGTCCACCACTCTGGCTACCCAGTCAAAGAAATATATGAGATTAGTTTGACAGGACCTTCCTGTTGTAAACCCATGCTGTCTTGGATCCTGTGCTCCTATGGATTCCAGGTGTTGCTTATCCTTTCCTTAAGGATGGCTCCATAATCTTGCCACTACTGAGGGTAAGACTGACTGGTCTGTAGTTCCCTGCCTCCTCCCTGCTGCCACTGTTATGAAGCAGGATCACATGAGCCCTTCTCCAGTCTTCTGGGACCTCTTTTGTGCTCAGAGACTCACTAAACAGTTCTGCTAATGGCTTTGCTAGTTCCACACTTAGTTCCTTTAGTACCCTGGGATGAATGCCATCAGGTCCCATTGCCTTTGTCCACACTGAGCTTCATGAGCTCTTGTAGGACCCTTTCTTTTGTGAAGGACTTGCACACCTCCCTCCTCCCTGTGTCCATGGTGCTGAGCTGTGGGCCTTGTCCTACCTCCTCCTCAGTAAA
This sequence comes from Neoceratodus forsteri, assembly GCA_016271365.2. Taxonomy (NCBI): domain Eukaryota; kingdom Metazoa; phylum Chordata; order Ceratodontiformes; family Ceratodontidae; genus Neoceratodus; species Neoceratodus forsteri. The sequence goes on from CM028134.1 coordinate 41,385,103, forward strand.
TACTGAGCAGAAGTTTCTATTTGGGATAGATGCTTTTCCTTGGCCCTCCTCCACACACTCCCCCTTATCCCTTTGATCTTAGCAATACCCCTCTGGACTTTCTCCTTTCACTAACGATTCTACAGAATCTATAGTTCCAGAGGTATAAGAATTTTTGATGACCGTCAAGCTTAAATGGTAAAGAAACACTGATTGAGAGTGCTTATTTTCATGATTTACTTGTTTTGAGAAAACAAAGATTGTGGTAGCCATCATCTTGTTTTTTTTTTACTCAAAAACATTGAAAATACTATAATGATGTATTTTCAAAATCAACACCTGAAATTAGGTAAACGTTACCCTTTAGCAAGATTCTGGTGTTTACTTTTTAAAATTACCCTGGAAATAATATTTTAGGACTTCTGAATATCTTGGGTGCCCAGCTTAGTGGGAGAAGCCATTCCCCTGTGTCCTCAGTATGAAAATTGTGCAGCAATCATTTGGGGGAGACAAAGTTACAGAGGCGCAAAAAAAACAACAACAAATTACATCAATTAACACCTTCTTTTGCTCACTTATAACTAAAAAAAAAGTATGTGAAACCTGAAACTTTGCAGATTTGATAGAATTTGTCCCAAGCTACTTGCTTTTGTGGTTTTTAACTACCAAACTTAAGTAGTTTTAAAATATTTAAGAAAAAACATACAGTTTCATAGCATGCTCAGTTAAAAAAACATCAGCGCTTCTAAGGATAACTGAATTTTTACAATCACATGACGTTATATGGTTGTGTTATGGAAATGTACTCTTTTATCAGGTGGCAGGGCCAGCTCCCTGTCTGCATATGCCTTTCAGCTGTTTTGGTTCAGCAGAGATGAGGTCACATGTGCTTGAATAGCCCTGCCCTGCTGAGCATGATGTTACGCGTGTGTGTGTTTTCATAAGTGTGTACACAATAGCTCTATGGGCAGCTTTGATTTGAAGTAGACACTGGGTGCCCAATCCCTGGTGAGAGTTTATTATTAAGAATATAGTCTGACACTGGATGCCCACCCCAGGTGCAGGTTCGTTCCCACCTCTCCTCTGTAAGGTCCCCCATGCCCATAATTTCAATTTACCAACACTGGGGTGCCCAATCCCAGGTTCCATCATAGACAACCTCCTTCTCATGACCCAGCAGTCTGGGACACTTGAGTGCCTAGCTCTGGTGCCCCCAAGTATCATGCCAACACTGGGGTGCTCAATCCCCAGTGCCTGGAAGTACTTTAAATTAAGAAACCTGTCCCATAATGTCTTTTTTCTTTTTTAACCCTGAAAGAAAACAGTTCCTCATTGTCTGCGCCATTCCCCCACCTCCACCTTGACCCACCCCACTCAGCACTCAGTGTCCTCACCCTCTTATCCAATAATTACCCAGCTGAGGTCCAATGCTGTAAACATCTCTGACCACAGACATGACTTCACTCTTCAATGCTGGACCAGAAACTGAGAAAAGAGATAAGTGCCATATAATGTATTTCAATATGTTTTGAACTTTTCTTCATAACTTGGTCATTTTTTAAAATGTTTTGCTAATATTTTCAACATGGCCATTTTGGCTCCAGCCTCATGAACAAGGGTGGTGAAATTATGTAAATCCAACCCAGAAGGTGATTTATGTCACTATGTGAAATCACCTTTCAGCCCAGATTAGAATAATTTCGCCACTCTTGTTCATGAGGTGTGGTCCCAGAATGGCCATGTTAAAATCTGCACAAAAATTATTTTAAAATGACCAAGTTATGAGCATATGATGAAATGTAATTTCAATATTTTGACCTCAAATTTTCAACATAGTCATTTCTTCACACCATATCATGGACATCACAGTTGTCATTCTTCAAATCCTGGCCAAAGATGTTTTCACCTTGTGGCATGAAACGAGGTTTCAGCAGGGATTTTAACATTTTCACCAATAGGTTTCATGAGGTGGGCTCCATAAGAAGACTCTGTTGATTATCTGGGTAAAAATTGAAAAACAACAAAGTTATGAAGATATTTGTAATTTTTCTACACATGGTCGAATCTCGCAATTTTCAGTATTTAAACCCTACATTTTCAACATACCAATTTTTTGACACCACCTCATGAAAGTGACAGCTGTTGTTTTCAAAACCCATCCAACATGTGATTTTGCACTTCTGGCTCAGAATTACGTTTTGGCCAGCATTTTTAAATGACACCTGTCATGTTCAAAAGGAGGGCTCTATAAAAGACTCTGTTGAAATTTTGGGGTGAAATGTCACAAACAAAAGTTATGAAGCAACGTTCTTTGCAGGGATGTCCACAGGCCCAGTGGGGACCACACTGCCTTCCCATGACCTGAGTTCAGGTGCAAGTTCAGTGAGCCAGCCTAATGGGCAAGTCATGGGGGAAGGTGCAGCAGCGGTGCAGCACCGTCCCAGCTTGGGATGGATGGAGCAGTGTTCTGGCACACACACAACACCCTCTGGTGGGCCAGGAGCCTTCCCTCACAAGATGTTGACATGGGTGTTGAAGCCTGATTAGCCCATGCAGTAGGTCAGGATGATCTCCAGGATTCTAATTATTTCATTTTGCACAGATCCTGAAGGGACCTGCACAAATGAGGATACAATTCCACAATCAGAAAAAGAAGGGAAATTAATTGCAAAAAACTACATTAATGCAGACATTAGGGTTGAAGAACCCAAATCAGTGCTAGGGTCTTCCTTGTGGTTGTCAAACCTAATGCCCACCTCCAATGCCCACCTCCTCACCCACCTACCCATAGCCTCCTATCTGAAGCTTAAAATAAAGCTCCAAACTAGTACCTCATATTGATACACTCTTCAAAGGTAGAGAAGTATGACTCTCCATATGTTGCCAGCAGAATCTGTCATTGCTTTCTTCATGCAGGGCCCTGCATGAAGAAAAGGAATCATGCCTGACCTTGTCTGCTCAATGGAGGGGGGCATTAGGGTTGACAACCTTAAGGAAGACCCCACCACTGATTCACCAATACTCTGGAGACCCCAAACACTACTGTTTTCATTTCCTACTTTGTATGGATTGGTTATTCAACCCTAATGTCTGCATTAACATAGTTTTAGAAATATATGTGTGTATATATATATATTGTGTATATATATATATATATATTAAAGGCAAAATCTGTTTAATGCATCAGTTAGTTGTTCCTGCCAATGTGAGGAATTTGTGTTAGGGGTTGAAACCCCTTGATTTTCACCATTCCCAAACTGGCATCGGGTGCTACAGTCATTGGCCCTAATCTTCACCCCATCACATGTGTAAAAAGCAGAGGTATAGGAGAATGGGGTGAGTTAGGACCGACAACCCCAACGCACCCCGATGCCAGTTGGGGGTGGGCTGGGGGTCCAAGGGGTTTCAACCCAACACCAAATTTCTCACTTTGTCGCTGTGAACAACCCTAACTGATGCATTAAACTGAGTTTTTGCCTCTAATTTTCTTCTTTGAGAATGATGATGACAAATAGTGAAAGGCCCCACGCCCCTGCCATGTGATGTCTTGTGACATAGTAACAGGAACAGCAACACAAACAGAAGTGCCAACAGTGGTGCACATGATAATGGAAACATAAATGGTAAAGGAAATGTTAATAGAAATGCAAGCAACGAACTGAACAGTGATGCAAACAGACAATGAAGCATGTACGAAAACACAACTGGTAATGCAAACAGTGATGGCAGCGGTATTTTAAATGGAAATGTTAAGTGTCACAGCAAACAGAACGCCGCAAGGGAACATAAACGTAATGTGAAGCTTACCGTAAATAAAATGTAAATGTACAGCACATGAAGAATAGCAAACAGAATAATGGAGACGACGAAATGCAAACCGCAACGCATGGTCATGGAACCACAATTGTTAAAGAAAATGGTAACGGTAACAGCAACAATAATGCCAAGGAAAGAGAAATGCAAATGCAGGTGAGTACAGAAACACAAAGCGCACGCGACGGTCATGGTACTACAATTGTAAATGCAAATGGCAACAGTAGCAGCAAAATAATGCAAAGGAAACAGAAATTAAACAGAAATGCAAGCGCGATATGAAAACGCAGCATAACACACATGGACGGTATTGCAATTGCAAATGAAACTGGTAATGGTAACAGCAACAATAACAACAAACGACACAGAAATGCAAACTAAGCGAAAACACAAACCGTAATACACATGGTGGTGATCGGTAATGGTGCCACAAACGGTAACGGAAACGCAACTGGAAACGCTTAACTGGCTCAGTAATGAAAGGCACACCGTCTTTTCACAAAAATGCATTGAAAACACAGTGAAAACAAAGAATGTATACATAACAATGGGCCTCGGAGCAGAAAATGAGGACTTGGAATATTAAATTGCTGATATCTCAGGAACCGTGTGACATAGAAAAAAATGTAAATTTCATATGAATTATGACTTTCCTGGCTAGTTTTGTACTTAGTCCCCGGTAGAAGCTAAGTATTTTAATGACAAAAAGTCCATATCTCGTGACGCTTTGAGATACGCCCCAAGATGCGACAGCGCCGTAATGTTATCCAATGGGAAAAGTGTTAACTTCGAGTGCCGCCACTGTGCCACCCTATAATATTTTTCACCAGACCACCAAAAGCCACATCAGTGGGATGTTGGCTTTCTTCCCACCAAATTTCACCAAAAGACCAAACCGTTATTTTGCAGCAGGCGGCAAAGGATTCCTGTAATGCGTGGATGCCGTAATGTTATCTATGGGAAAAGCATAAACTTTGGAGTGCCGTAACTTTGCCGCCCTGTAATATTTTGTTCACCAAAACACTGAAAGCCACATCTGTGAGACGTTGGCTCGTTCCTCTCACATTTCAGCCCAAAAGACCAAACCGTTCTTTTGCAGCAGGATGGCAAAGAATTGTTGTCATTTTGCCATAACCTAGAAAAGTAGTGTCGCAATTTCCAAAAGATTTTGCAAAATTTGCAACACTTTAATGAGTGCGACACTACTTTGTAAAGTACTTTTTCCAGAAACTTGAAAACATATTTCTAGGGTGTTTACCCTCGTTAAAGACATGCCTAACATCCTCAGGGTCCACTAGGTATACAAAAGGAATTGTGTTGCTAGAGGGTCCCAAATTTAAATGCCAAGCATTTTCTGATCACCAACTGAAAACAAAATGGTGGATTTGTGAAAGTAAAAGGGCCATTTATGAAAGTAAAACTGCATTTGTGAAAGTGTTGAGCTTTTAACTTTTCCCATTGACTTATAATGGGAACTTGTTTTTGAATAACTTTTGAACTGTTTAATATTTTTCATGAAATCTTTGAAAGGCACATTGGGACCCCAGCCGCATGTTCCCTGAAGTTTTTGGACCAGTCGTGCAAACCGCGAGCCTGTAGGTGCGGTAAAGAATTCACCAGAAAGCATAAACACATGCACAGATCATGCCTAATAACTCCAAGAACTATATATCCAACTGGCATGAAAGTTGGCAGATCCCAGGATGTATGATTCTTGATCATGCATTCCAAATTTCAGAGCAAATCTGTTGAACGGCGGCAAAGTTATTAGGTGCAAATTTGACCTTAACCTTAAAAGGGCTCCTCAACCCTAACTATGGTAGCACTACCATGCTACCATAAAAATATATATATATATATATTCATTGCAAAAAACTTTGTTAATATACTAGTTAGGGTTAAAGCAAAAAAGTAGGGAAATGTGACTTTAGGGTTTCCAGCTAACACCCCACCCCCACCTACAGGCAGCAACTGGCATGGGGTGTGCCTTGGTGTTATCAGCCTAACGCTCACCCCATTCCATGTGTATGTAAGCAGAGATGGGTACAGTATATGAGAATGGAGGAGTGTTAGGGCTGACAACCCCAAGGCACACTTCACACATGTTGCTGCCTGCAGGGTGGAGTGTTAGGTCAGAAACCCTAATGCCACATTTTCCAATTTTTATCACATGAACCCTAACAAGTGCATTAATGAAGTTTTTTGCAATGAATTTCCTTACTATTTGAGGCAGTATAATGGTATCCTTATTTGCCTGTGGGAGCACAAGGCCTGGAGGTCCATCCATCCATCCAAAATGTTTGAGATAGTGTAATCATATCCTTATTTTCCTCCCTCCATGGATGTGTATATGTTGCATAACTTTGACAATTTTACTTATTTGACCCCAAATTTACAACATATCCTTCTTATGACCCCACCTCATGAACAGCGATGGTGAAAATGTTCATGTTCCAACCAAAAGGTGATCTCACCAGCCAATCATGAAATTGCCTTCTGGCTAGATTTATGCAATTTCATCAAAATTGTTCATAAGGTCGTTTCTCAAAAGGCCAAGTGAAAATTTTGTATAAAATATGCAAAAATGGCAAAGTTGTGCATCAAAGTTGAAACCTCATTGAAATACATTGGTCTGAAATCCTTTTTCATGACAATGAATAATTTTGCAAGAATGAAAAAGCTCATGAAAAGTATTTCTTCTCACAAGAAAGGAATCAGAAAAAGCAAAGTCTGAAATCCTTTTTGTGAGTAGGGATCCTTTTATGAGAATGAAAAACTCATGAAAAGTATCCCTTCTCATGAAAAGAGAAGTGGAAAAAACTAGGTCCGAAATCTTTTTGTTATTAGGATCCTTTTTTCATGAGAACGAAAAAACCTCACAAAATGGATCCCTTCTCACAAAAAAAGAATAAATGAAAAAAACAATTCTGAAATCTTTGTTGTGAGAAGGGATCCTTTTCATGAGAATAAAAAGGACTCATGAAAATCCTAGAAAACAACTAAGTCTGAAATTCTTTTCATGAGAAATAAAAAGACTCACAAAAAGCATTAGAGAGTCACAAAAAGGATTTATAATATTTAAAAAAATTCTGGAGTCTTTTCCACCAGATAACCACAGAATCCACATAACAGAGTCCCAATTAGCAAGATACATGTATCGGTGTGAGCAGAATATCATTTTATGGCTTTTCAAATTTTGGGGACAAAATAGAAAACAACATGGTGGCTCACAGAAAAGGTATTTTTCCTCACAAAAATAATTCTTTTCATTTGATGAAATTGTTTTTGCATTTCAGGAATCTATCCTGGAGGGTGAAATTCTCGTTTAAAATAATGGAACTTAAATTTAATAACTTTGGAACTGATTAATATTTTTCACCCAAAAGTGAAAGGCACTTATTTAACCCAAGCCTTTCTAACATGAACATTTCAGACCAAAATTTAAACTGTCTGGGCACAAGGTAATGAGGGAGAAAACAGTGAAAATGGTGATTTTAATGTTTTTGCACTATCCAGAGCTTGAATCCGCACATCCAACTTGAACAAAACTTGGCACATCAAGAGATCTACCCCATGAGACCTCACATGCAAATGTTCATGCAAATCTGTTGAATGGTTGCAAAGTTATTAAAGTGCAAAATTTGAGGTTTCACATTAAAAGCACTGCTCAACTCTAGCTATAGTGGTGCTACGTGCCACTATCGTACATATATATATATATATATACTATATATTAGAGCAAAAAACTCTGTTTAATGCATTAGTTAGGGTTGTTCCACAGCGAAAAGGAGGAAATTTGTGTTAGAGGAAAGCCCCCTTTGACCCTCAACACCCCCAGCGGCATTGGGGTGCGCGTGGGTTGTCAGCCCTAACTCTCACCCCATCAGATGTGAAGAAGCAGAGGTATAGGAGAATGGGGTGAGAGTTAGACCAAACCCAACGCCGCACCTCGATGCGCCGGCTGGGGTGTGGATGGGGGCACAGCGTGCTTTCTAACCCTATCATCACTGAATTCTCGCTTTTGTCGCTGTGGAACAACCAACTAATGCATTAAATGGAGTTTTTGCCTCTAATTTCCTCTTTTCGAGAATGATAATGAGAAATAGTGAATGTAATGCGGTGGCAGGAGCGCAGGGCCACCACGTGATGTCTTGTCACATAGTAACACGGTGCCCGCAAACGCAAATGGTAATGCGCATGGTAACGCAAAGCTAACAGAAAGATAAACAGTACTGTAGACACAAATGGTTAAAATAACACAAACGCAAGCACAAATGAAAACGCAGGGTAACGCATATGGTGCCGACGGAACGTAAGTGAACTGGTACGGAACCGCAAGCAGCAGCGTAAGGATAACAGTAATGTAAGTGCACAGGCTGGTTTTCCCAGAAGCTGCATAGAAAGACAGTGAGTACAAGAATGTATGCATAATGATGGGTCTTGGAGCAGAAAATGAGGGGTGGGAATACTAAATTGCTTATATCTCAGGAACCGTCGACATAGAAAAAAAATTAAAGTCATATGATGTATGACTTTCCTGGTTAATTTTGTACTTAGCCCCATTGGGGCTAAGCATTTTCTGACAAAAGTCCGTATCTCACACCGCTTCCAAGATACGGGCCCTGAAAAGTGCTGTGAATGCCATAATAGGGAAAGGGGAAATTGTTTAACCAGGAAGAGCATACCAAGCCGAAGCTTGTTTCGAGGTGCGACCTGGGAGCACAAGGAAGTTATGACTTGCTCAGGTCACATAGCACGTAAGTGGGGGCTGGGGATTCAAACCTGGTCTCCAGGTTTGCAACTCAGAGCCTTAAACCACTGCGCCTATACTGCCCCTTACAGTAATGTTATCCTATGGGAAAAAAGAGAAGTTCGAGTGACGATAACTTTGGCTCCTGTAATATTTTTCACCAAATTACTGAAATGCACATCTGTGGGATGTTGGCTTTCTTCCCTCAAATTTCACCAAAAGACCAAACCATTATTTTGCAGCAGAGCGGCAAAGGATTCCTGTAATGTGGCGAATGCCATAATGTTATCCTATGGGAAAAGTGTCAACTTTGGAGTGCTTAACTTTGCCGCTCTGTAATATTTTTTCACTGAAATACTGAAAGGCACATCTGTGAGATGTTGGCTGTGTTCCTCCACATTTCAGCCCAAAAGACCAAACTGTTCTTTTGCAGCAGGGTGACAAAGAATTGCTGTCATTTTGCCATAGCCTGGAATAGTGTCACAATTTGCGAAAGATTTAGCAAAAATTTGTAAACACTTTAGATGGTCTGTACTACTTTGAAGTACTTTTTCCAGAAACTTGAAAAACATATTTCTAGGGTGTTTAACCTCAAAATAAAGACATGCCTAGCATCCTCAGGATCCGACTAGGTAAACACAAAAAGAATTATGTTGCTAGAGGTCCCAAATTTAAATGCTAAGCATTTTTCTGATCGCTGACTGAAAACAAAATGGTGGATTTTCAAAAGTAAAAGGCCATTTGTGAAAGTAAAAACTATTTCGTAAAGTGTTGAACTTTTGTTGACTTATAATGGAAAACTGTTTTTGAATAACTTTTGAACCGTTAAATATTTTTCACGAAATCTTCAAAAGACACATCGGGACCCTGGCCACACGCTGTCTCTGAAGATTTTCGGACCGGTCGTACAAACGTGCAACCTGTAGAGACGACTCAAAGAATTGCAAAAGCATAAATGCACATGCAGATCATGCTAATAACTCCACAGCTGTATATTCAACAGTACTAAAGTGGGCAGATCCCAAGATGTATGGTTCTTGATCATGTTTTCCAAATTTCAGGCAAATCCGTTGAATGGTTACAAAGTTATTAAGGTGCAAAATTTAGGTTTAACATGTAAATGGCTCTCAACCCTAATTATGGTAGCACTACTGCTACCATAATATATATATGTGTGTGTGTGTATGTTTCTTTTTACTGTAGAATATCTGGCTGGGAAAGGCACACGAGCTCAATCTCATTTTCAGGTAAACAGGGAGTAAATTAAGCACACATAGGTTAAGTGACTTGCCCAGTGTTACACAGTGTGCAGGTGACCATTGTAAGATTCATGCCTGGGTCTTCTGGGTCTCCAGGTTCACAGCTTGTGCTTAGCATTAAAGGGAAATTCATGTTCAATGGCCAACACAGTCAGAAAGCCCTTTAAATGTTATTTTAATGAGGCATTGGACTTTTCTGTCACTGGAAGCAGTCCAGAGGTATAGTCGATCAAGTTTGCCATATATTGATACCATATTGCCATCATTTTATACAGTCTAGTGATGTCATGGCGGAACAAGCTGTGCTTGACTACATGTAGATAGGCATTGTTTGTTACAACATGACATCACTAGGTTCCATCAAACGGCACCAATGTGTTATAGTATCAGTATATGGCAGACTTAGTCAGCTGCTATACATCTATTCTCTGGAATGCATCCAGCTACAGGTAAGCCAATATCTCATTTAAAATAAGTTTTCATGGATTTCAGACTATGTGAGCTTCTGTACATAAATATTCTTCTCTGAAGTTCTGAGTTGATCCAAACCCTCCCATTAAAGAGGGGTACAACTGGCGTACCCAAAATTGCAGACCAATTGGCCCAAGTAGAAGCAGCCTTAACCAACTTCTTAGTGTGGCCCGTACTCTAACAGCCACTTACATACAGTACATAGCAATTTAAAGAGCTGATGATGCCTCCAGGAGAACTTTGAAAACATAATATTTAGACACAGTCTGGCTTATTTTGCACATTAGTTCTTTATTTCTCCTTTCAATTATTTATTACCAGGGCTTGTAAAGTGGCAGGATTACTTACTTACTTATTTATTTATTTAATTTATTTAATTTATTTATTTATTGAAATGTTTCACCAGGAAGGTACACTGAACAACAAGTTGCTTGTCTCACGATGCAACCTGGGAGGGTACAAGTGGATTAAAACAGAGATTATACATACAATTACAGTTTACATACATAGTGATTAGGTACAGATTGAAGCAAACAATAACACCAACACACTGCGGTTTGCATTACACATAAAAACAAGTAATCAGTACATTATAGAAATAAAGTGCTAAGGGAAGGAAAGCAAGTGGGATTAGAGGAGCCAGCTAGGGAAGGAAAAGCAAGTGGGATGGGGGAACCCGAATATTGCTAGTAATATATATATATATATATATATAATCACCTTCTTTTGAATCACAATAGTACCTGATAGTCCACAGCCCATTTGCTCTTCTCCCCACACCCACTACCAGCCCGCCCCCAGCAAGTTAATCTTTGCCTGTGCTTTATCTTTTTTTTTTTTTTTTAGAACACCCAACTTCTCCATTAGCTCCTTATATTGTTTTGCCACTAGAGGGAGCCTGATTAAGTTTGAACAATTTGCTCCCAATACCTCACTTGTCACATTTACTGCTCTCTAGTAGCTGTTTTCACTTGGTGATCATCCCCTCATCACCCTCTCTCAATCGTCAAGCTATCCCGCCATTGTGCACTCCCCAGATCAGCCCTCCTCCTCCTGCTCCTGTCAGGCAATGTCCACCCCAATCCCGGGCCTGGCAGCACTGGTCCCTCCCTGAAATCTCCTGGGCTGCGCATTGCTTCTATGAACATCTGTAGCCTCCTGAAAAACTGGACTCTCTACACTGCTGGGTGGCGTCATAAACCTGATGTTGTTGCCCTGGTTGAAACCTGGCTGTCTCCCTCCACTCCTAACTCTCATGTCTCTCTCCCGGCTACACTCTCCACTGGTTGGACCGTGTCGGCAGGAGAGGTGGGGGCTGTGTCTTCTATTTGAAGGATTCTCTCATGGGGCTACCACTCCCCGCCTGACCTCGACCATGAGGCCCAGGCACTTACTCTAAAGCTGTCCCCTGACCCAGCTAGAGGCCCATTATTCCTAACCAGTAGCCTACATACCCCCAAGAACCAATCCCAGGCCCTGGGCCCACTCATTGACTACCTCACCTCCCTACCCAACTCGTCGGACCAAATCTTGGTGGGCGACTTGAATATAAACTGGCTCTGCCCTCGTCCTCCTCCCACCGTGAGGCTTTCGATTCAATTGACCTAACTCAACTGGTCACACAGCCTACTAGAAAAACCCTAGGGGGACAAGCACCCTCCTGGATGTGGTCCTCACCAACAGACCAATCTGCATCCACAACATCCAAATCCTCCCTGACTGCCTCAGTGACCACTCCCTGTGCTTTTCAACTGGGAAACTCCTCGGCCCTCATCCCGGTCAAAACCACCTCTGAAGGCGGCTTAGGCCTGGGGACTCATAGGCCTTAAGCGCTTCCTTGCCCACACTGATTGGTCCCCTCTGATGAGGGCAACCAACATTGACTTGGCCTAGCCTTCTTTGTAAGCACTTTCAACTTTGCCTGTGATATCTTTGCTCCCATAACTGCTAGGAGGTCCAAAGTGAAACATGCCCCTTGGATCACCCTGCCCTACTGTGGCAACTTAAGCAACGCGACAATCTTTGGCACCTTGCTGTTGCTACTGGCTGTTCAGCTGACAGGCAGTCCTATGCTGCCGCACAACCAGTGCACCTGGGCCATCCTAAAGCAAAGTGGAATACTACCAAGCCTCTCTTACCTCCTCCTGGGGGAACCCCAGGTGCTTCTGGGACAACATCAGCAACTGAATGGTCACTCCAGTTCCCTCTCCTTCTCTTCTCAACATCAATGGTACCATCTCCTCTGACCCTGCCTCATTGCCACCCACCTCAATAACTCCTTTACTGACCTTAGCTCAGTACTTCCTGGTAACTTTTCAGTCCACCTCCTCCATCTGTACCACCACCCATTGCCGCCCCTCTTTCCACCTCGTCGTGTCACCATGCAAGAAGCTAGGCCTTACTTGCTAAAAGCCCTAAAGGTAACACCATCGGTAATGACTCACTTGATCCCTGCCTTTTACATCAGGTCCTGGATCAGGTCCTCTTACCTATTACGTGCATTTTCAACAAATCACTCTGTCTCGGACAATTCCCTCTGCCTGGAAGATTGCCACAGTTACCCCTGTCCATAAAGGTGGTGACAGGACTCTTCCGGGTAACTACCAACCCATCTCAATCCTCTCCCCCTCTCTAAGGCGTTAGAGAAAATTGTGGCGTCCCAAGTCTCTGACTACCTCTGTAAGTACAATGTTCTCTGCCCTGAACAACACGGGTTCAGAGCAGGTCATAGTACCAATACAGCACTCCTGGAATTTTCCAGCTTCCTCCATGCCTCCTTGGACTCTGGTGCCCTGGCTGGTGCTATATTCATTGACCTGTCTAAAGCATTCGATACCGTTCGCATCCTCTTTTGCCCCACCCCTCGACCTAATAGGCTTTGCTCAGGACCTGTTTCCTGGTGCACCAGCTATCTCTCCGCCGCCCCCAATGTGTGAAAGTCAATGGTACTCTCTCTGAAACATGCCCCATTCGCTCTGGGATGCCTGAGGCTCAATTCTTGGACCCCTACTATTCTCACTCTTTCTTAACTCCCTACCCAGCAGTTGTACGGGTAAGATGCTTCTCTATGCTGATGATGCTGTTCGTTGCCTCCCACAATGACCCCATGCTGTTGCAGAACTCCTCCAACTAGTCTTTGACTCTGCAGCTACCTGGTTCACTGAGCACCGACTTGTTATCAACCTTAAGAAAACAAAACGATGATCTTCTCCCACCCCAAAATAAGTACAGCAAGTTTCCCTTAGCTGTCCACTCCACACCAATCTGTCATTGACCAGGTGCAGTCCTATATATATCTTGGTATAACCTTTCACCCTGCATTTTCATTCCATGGACATATATCTGCCCTAAATTCTGTAACGCCAACTCCACGGCTGGGCATTCTTTACGGCCAAGAAATGCCTCCCTCCTGATGCCCTCCGCCTGGCTGTCACCTCCTCTGTCATGTCTCTCATTGACTATGGCCTTCCGGTCTATGGCTCAGCAGATCAGACTGCCCTCAACAAGGTTCGCCTCACAGTTAATAAGGCCTGCAGACTTATCACTGGTGCTCCCAGACTCATTCACACATGTGAGCTGTACACCCTGGCTACCCTACTCAACCTGGAAGAAGCGACTCATATATCAGACATGCCAGCTAACCTTTAAAGCCCGTGGCCTATCCCCCATAGGCCTATCCAACTCCATTCACCATACTGCACCGACCCTGATCACGTGCAGCTCGTCAAGACTACCTAGTTATTCCAGAGCCAGGACCTCTCAAGGTCAGAGGGCATTCCCCACTGTGCACCCACTGGTATAACTCCCTCCCTGCCAGTGTCTCAAACTCACTAACCTTAGCTTGCTTTAAGCCCAGGCTCAGAAACTTCCTGCTTAGCTCTCGAAATGCAACTGCCGCTAGCCTAGTGTAAAAAAATATATATATATATACTCTGTTTGACAATGCTCACTGAGCTGGCTCCCCCCTTTCCTTTCCCTACTAATTCCTCCTCCCTATCTCCCTCCCTTCTACTCCCACCAGCTCTCCCCGACCATAAGTTTTGCACCTTTTGTTATCTTTTGCTTCGTTGGAGATTGTATTCTATTGAAACAAAATTGTAATTGAACTGTAACTTTTTGTTTGTAAGTACTGTATCCCTTGTACTACTGTTCTGATGTCCTCTTTGTGACGAGGTACCTTTGTAAATGAGCCTCTGGCTCAAAGGTTTCTAAACTGATGTTTAACTAAATAAATAAATAAATATACAAACTTACTTAAGTAAGACACAGCACAGGTCTTGGGAAAGCAGGAACAGCAGATCAATCAGTACAAAAATGTTTTGGTAAAGGGAGAGGATTAAGTTGCTAATTGTGAATAGTGGGTATAGGGGCTGCCCAATAAGTGAAGTGCAGTGGGGTAGGGTGGAGGTGCAGAGGAATGAGGGAGGGAGGGGAGATTAGAGTAGGAAGGAAGAGGCATGTCTAGATCTTATACCCTCCAGGATGCTGAGAACCCTGCCAGGGCAAAACTAGGCAAGAACTAAAGAGAGAGAGAGAGAAGATGGGAGTGGGTGGGTGTTGGAAAGAGGATTAGGAGGTTTGGAAGATAGGTATAGGAGGGGAGAAGTGAAAGGAGAGGTGACCTTGGGACTGTCTCCTCCAAGATGCTGAGAACCTGCCAGGGCAGCACCAGGCAGAGGTGTTGGTAGGAGAGGAAAGGACGGAGTGGGGGGAGGTGTTGGACAGAGATATAGGCAAGGGAGGGGCTTGAGGGTAGGAGATAGGGGGAGCTTTGTAAACATAGATAGATAGATAGAGATAAGTAATTTATTAAGCACCCACTTCCACAAACTCTGGGTGCTGTACAAACGACAACAATAAAATATACAAGTTAAAAAACCAATCAATATACATCCTATGACATAATTAAAATATCATAATAGTTTCAGTTCCATTCAGCAGTTAGCAGATTAGTCATAAAAGGCCATCCGAATAAATATGTTTTGAGGGCCCTTCTTAGAAGGCTTCTATCGAGGGAGCCTCCTCAGATTCTCAGGCGAAGAGTTCCACAAGGTGGGTGCGGCAACTGAGAATGCCCTATCTCCTGAATGCCTCAGCCTCACCCTGGGAACCTCAAGGTGGGCTCCCCAGCAGATTGAAGTGCCGGGAAGGGCGATGGAGGACAAAGAGATCTTGCAGATAAGCACGCTCCCCATTGTGTAGGGTTTTTGTAGGTCAGGAGCTCTACCTTAAAGACAATCCTCCACCTGACCGGCAGCCAGTGCAGTTCATGGAGGACAGGAATAATATGCTCAGATCTCCTAGCTCCGTCAGTAATCCTGCTGTTGCATTCTGCATCAGCTGCAGTCTGCAGAGTTTGCTCCAGATAACCCTAGGTACGGGCATTACAGTAGTCCAGTCTGGAGGTGACGAAGGCATGTACTAGTGTGGCAGGTCATCAGGTGAAATCAGGGATCGGATTCAGGCAATATTTTGAAGATGGTAAAACCATTCCTGATGATGGCTGACAATTGGACATCCATGGTCAGTCCATTATCCAGGATCACATCCAAATCCTTCACCTGTCTGGAGGGGACAAGAGGAACACCACCTAACACTAGGTCGGAGGGTACCCACACCTCCTCCCTCCCGATGACCTGGTACCACCAGCAGCACCTCAGTCTTGTCGGGGTTTAGTCTAAACCAATTTTGAGCCATCTACAACTGGATTTCGAGGCAGTTGTTAAACGGAGCAACCAAAACCTGGTTCTCGGTGCATAGGACAGATACAGCTGGGTGTTATCTGCATAACAGTGAAAACCCAGTCTGTATTGCCTGATGATGTCCTCCAGTGGAAACATGTACCCCATGAACAACAAGGAAGACAGAACCATACCCTGAGGAATTCCACAGCACAGAGCTTTGGGGCAGATGAGGCAAGCCCATCTTTACCCTTGCACTCTGCCTGTTAGGTATGACCTGAACCAGCAGATGACCTTGCCAGACCGCCACACACACAGAACCATGGCGGTCAAGCAGCACCTCATGATCCATGGTGTCAAACATTGCAGAGAGGTCAAGAAGGACTATGATGGTACAGTCTCTCCTATCCCTCGCCATCAGGAGGTCTTCAACACCCTCACCAGGGTGGTCTCCTTGCTATACCTTGCCTGGAAACTAGACTGAAATGGCTCATAGGAAGACAAAGAGGTGAGGTGTCTCTCAAGCTGAACGGCAACCACTTTTTCAATAACCATCCCTAAAATGAGAGGTTCAACACTAGCCTGTAGTTGCTGAGGCAGTCCAGGTCCAGAGAAGGCTTTTTCAAAGGAGGGTCTAACCAAGGCCTCTCAAATCCTGTGGAAAGATCCACTCCTCAAGGAACTCCAGACAATCTCAGCAACCACAGGTCCCAACAGATTCAAACCAACCAGAAGCCAAGTTGATCCTGGGTCGAGATCACATTGGGTAGGTCATAGCTTAGAGTATCCCCACCGCCTCCTTCACCCCAACTAGCTCATACTCCTCCCAGACAAGAGGAGTGTCTCTACACCTCTCAGATAGGCCACCAATGTCCTTTCAAGAGACACTCGAGGAGACCTCAGCCCTGATGGAGGACACCTGATCGGCGAAGAATAGGATCAGCTCCTCACACCTAACCACTGAACCCACTCCCACCACATGAAGACAATCAGGATGTAACAACCTGTCCACCGTGCAGAAGAACTGAGCTCATCTATTCCTTGCCGCAGCAATCTCCTAGGCAGAAATTCTGCCTTCTTCTGAGAGATTGCCCCTGATAGTCAGCATAATGTGACTTCAGGGCCAATCTGTCCCCTCAGTTGAGATCCCTCCAGCATCTCTCTAACATCTGCTCCTTTGTCTTTAGGCCACATAGATCTTCATCAACCACAAGGGTCTGCAGCATGTAGACAAAGGCGAGACACAAATGGGTGCAATATAGGCAGCCACCTCCTCCTCCGTCCCCAACACACAAGTCCCTCCCACACTCGATAGATCCAGTACCGCCGCCAGTCCCATAGAGGAAACACCTCTCAAAGGGCGGTACCAGACCATCTCCACAGGGGTAGTACCTTCTAAAGGGGGGTCTGCCAACGTGAAATCCACGGTGCCATGATCTGACCAACTTACTGGATCAACAAAATGACTTACTTCAAGATTCAAAGAAAAGACTAAATCCAGTATGTGGCCACCCGAGTGAGTGGCAGATGTTACATTTTGCATTAGATCCAGGGTCCCCATGCTCTGCAGGAGATCATGACCCAGACCTGGAGCCCGCCATCAAACCAGGCATTGAAGTCCCCAGGATCAACCACCTTGGGGACTCAACACCAGGCCGGCAACCAGCTCCTCGATCTCCCACACAAATTCCCTCGCTAAACCCGGGGTTGATAAATCACGAGGACCCCAAAGCCAGCAACCCCAACCCATCAGACAGCCACACACTCAAAAGTCTTATTTTAATCGACAGGGAGCAATGTGAGTTTCAGGTCAGATTTAAAACAAATAGCCCTGCAATCCAACCTCGTGCTGTGTATCACGGAGTACCCAGATGGCACCGCTGCCTCCAATATGGGAGCAGCATTTTCATCTAACCAGGTATCTGTGATACAAGCCAGGTCGATTGAGGAAACCAAGTCCACTATTATAGCAGTCTTACTCCTGATTGACCTGGCATTACACAACACAGCTCGAGTTGGATGAGGCATAAAGCTGGAGCCGTCATCTGCCCGCAAACATTCACGGAGCCCTTGGATATGGGAACCAGACAGAGTGGTCCCTTTTTCTAGTTCCCATTTCTCCCCATGGCATCTCCCTTGGCCTCACCACCCAATCCCGGACACCCCTGCAGCCACCCAAGTACTGGTCCTCCTGCCACCCCTGAGCTATCCCCAGCAATCTACATCTGTGATATATACTTCCACTGAAAGAGCTGGGAGCTCAAATGAAGACAAAGACCCCAGAGGTCATTCCCAAGTACCTGCACCTTATGGGCTCCAATCCTCAACACATTCCAGCCACCCACTAGATTAAAACAGAATAACACAACCCACCCTTCAACATAACCTGCCCAATAAAACTTACCCTAAACCCCACACATAAACTACCTTATCTATCTTAGTTGCAGCACAGCAACAAAACAGCAGCAGCACCACTTAAACCCAGTATAAAATGTAAATAGAATTTATCAGTCCATTATTGTCCCATACAGTTACACTGTCCAATGCCTTCACAGTGTCCAATATTTCCAACAGATTCAAAAGAAAGCTCACACAGCTTCTTAATAATTTGCTGTGGGAGGGAAGCTCACACCACCTCCTTCACCAAAACAGGCAGCCTTATAATGAGCCCTCTCACTCACAGTTCTCAGAAACTAAAATGCCCAGCAGAATCAAATGGAGATTCTCTCACCATCTCCTTAAATGATCAAATGATAATATTATACCAGCTTAGTTCTTAAAATACTTGCGGCACATAGGTCCTGCATTCCATGTCCATCTCTTCTGCCATATAAGTCCAGGAGATCTTCACTTATAGATGTTCACTCCTGTGAATCCTCGACAAAAAACCCTAGCAAATCAGCTCCAGACAGATGGAATGTCTCTCAAAGAAGTGTTAACTTGAGATACGGCCCCACCAGACAGCAGGTACCCAAAACCCGTCAATCTCCCCACTTAGGCCCTTCAGAGGTACACCCGACCTAGCTGACAACCCTCCGGGACCATGGGCAACCTAGAAGTTGACCCTCCAGAATCGGCACTTCCTAGCCATCCCAGAGGAAAAAACAGCCAAAACAGCACATAAGAGCTCATGTCAGGAAGTTAAGGAGGATTAAAACAGGAGCAGCTAGAGGAGAGAAAGTTATTTAAGAAAGTGGCAAGGAGTAGGAAGAGGAGGGTGCCATATTTGGGGAGAGTTCCAGAGTTTAGGGAAGTGATGGGCGAAACTAGACTGACCAATGAGTGTTGATCGGAAGGGACCAGCAATGTACAGTGTCTGAGGATTTGAGGAGTTGAAGATGTGAAAGGGAGCTTAAGAGGTAGGGAAGTTTGGCAAACCAGTATTTAGAAGTGAGTTTGGCACAATGAGCAAGATGCCTATTAGCAAGATGGAGAAAGGACAGTGCATAGTAGAGGGAACAACGATGACTACAGGATGGAGCATCAAGAGCAGTGACAGAAGGAGTTGAAGAGAGAGTACAATCTGGTCAGGGAAGATCTGGGAGTGGCACCATAGACTGCATCACAGAAGTCAAAATAGGGAGTATCATCTTCTGGACCAGTTCATGCCTGGCCATAGGAGGAAATAACATCAGTTCCTGTATAAGGCACCAAGCTTGGGGTGCAATTTTTTCAGGATGACGCAATGTGGCCAGAGAAGTTGAGGTGCTGGTCCAACCAAATCCTAAGCTATCTGAAGAGGAGGTGTCCTCAAGGGTTGTCCCATCCAGAGTATGGAAAGAGGGAAAGGACTAAAGCCTAGAGAGTTCTGCCTAGTGCCAAGGTCATGGAGATGGTCTTCTTGGCATTGAGGAATAACTGATGAGGCAAACCAGAGCTGAACCTAGTGGAATTAATGCTATAGGGTGGTTGCAACATCAACAGGCATTTGCCAGAGGTATACAAGACAGTATCGTTGGCATACATGAGTAGAGGGGAGGAGCAGACTGAGGGCTAGTCATTGAGGAGGATGGAGAAGAGGATGGGACCAAGCACAGAGCCCTGTGGAACTCCTGTGGTAATGGGGAGGGGAGATAGCATTCTGTATCTTGATAGATTGTGTTCTGCCTGTGAGATAGGTTCTAAACCAGTTATAGGCAGGTGGAGACAGTCCAGCTGCCATAAGGAGTTGAGAAGCAGGTCATGGTAGACTGTTTTGAAAGCCTTAGTGAGGTTGACTAAAATGGCAGAGGTGATGAGGCCATTATCCATCCCGTAAGGATGGAGTCAATGCCTGCTTTGCTGGTCCCATCCCTTTGATTCATCCCAGCATTATTTCAGCCTTTCAGATAGCAGCCACATACTGTTTGTTGTGCTTAGACTCTTGTTATTAGGAACCTCAGATCCTCTTCCACTCAACAGCAGGAGCTCCACACTGTGTAGGTCCTGTATCTGTTTCTCCTCACAAAGTGTAGTATCATGAATTTGGTTATAATTAACCTGTACATAACTTGGGGAGTCCCATGACAGTGGCAACCAATGAAACAGAGCTTTGACATACTAACATACTATTTGCCAGCAGATTAGGCTTACGGTCTATCGAGTCTGCTCGAACCTTAGATCCTAGTTGGGTGCCGAGACCCTCCCATCCCTTGTGCTCCAGAAACCCATATCATCCATCCCCACCCCCTGGGACAGGCTATCATCTGATACATCCACTTTCTGTGTCTGTCCCACCCACTCTTGAAGCCCTCCACTGTGGATCTCTGAACCAGCTCACCAGGCAGTGCATCCAAGGGTCCACCACCCAGTCAGTGAAAACCTCCTCCTCTTTTCCCCCTCACCCTTCCACCTTCCAACTTCAAACCATGCCTCTGGTGATACCTCCCTGCTTTAGTCTAAAGATGCTCTCCATGTTTACCTATTTATTCCTTAAGGTAGCCTGAAGACCTCAATCATGTCCCCCTGTCTCTTCTCTCCTCCAATGAAAACAGGCAGAGCTCCTTAAGTCTGTCCTCATATCAAACTTCTAGCCCTCAGATCATCTTTTGTTGCCCTCCTCTGTACCTCTCCAGGAGCTGTATGTCCCTCTTCAAGTGTGGTCTCCAGTACTATACACAGTACTCAAGGTGTGGTCTAACCAGTCCATTGTACAGCGGCAGAATCACTTCCTTGCTCCTAGAGGTGATCCCCTTCGATGCATCCCAACATCCTGTTTGCCTTGCTAGCCGCTCTCCTGCACTGCTCAGAGTTATTCATACATGCATCCACCATGACCCCTAGGTATCTCCCCCATTGGAGGCCTCCAGCCTTCCCTCCCAGGGTGTACCTGTGTTTAGGAGTTTCCCGACCAAGATGCAACACCTTGCACTTGGTGATATTGAAATTTAATTTCCATGTGTGAGCCCAGCTTTCCAGGGTGTCCAGGTCCCTTTGCAGGGCCAACCTCCCCTCTTCTCCCTCAACTACTGCTCCCATCTTGGAGTTATCCTAGAAGAGACTCATTTCACACCCTATACCCTCCCTGATGTCCGATATGTATGCATTAAACAGGATCGGACCCAGGACCGAGCCCGCGGTACCCCACTACCAACCTCTCTAGGTTCGAGAGCTCCCACAGACCACTACTCTCTGAGTGCATCCAGCTAGCCAGTTTTCAATCCATCTGACCATCAAAGGGCCTACTCCTAACCCCATCAGTTTCTCCACCAGACCATTGTGGGGACAGAGTCAAACGCCTTGCTGAAGTCCAAGAATAATACATCCACAGGCTTACCCCTGTCCAGTTCTGATGTTACCCATTCATAGAACTCCACAAGGTTGGTTTGACATGATCTACCTGGCACAAACCCATGTTGCCGACTATCCAGACCTCCCACCTCCTCCAAGTACACCCCAATCGTTCCTTTAGTATACTCTCCATTAATTTTCCCACCACCGGGTCAAACTGATGGGTCTATAGTTACCTGGTACTTCCCTCGACTCCTTTGTGGATTGGTACCACATGTGCCTCTCGCCAATCCCTAGGTACCCTCCCTGTCTCAAGTGACCTGCTGAAAAGCTCCACAGGGGTCCAGCCAGTGTGTCCGCCAATTCCCATAGTACTCTCGGATGAATTCCATCCGGCCCAGGAGATTTGTCTTTCTTTAGGGCCTTGAGGGCTAACCACACCCCTTTGGCAGAGATAGCATCATCCGTCCCTCCACCTTACTGGCCTTTTTATCCTTACCCAGATGTGACACCCCTGGGGTACCTTCCTCCTCCCTCCCTCTTGCTCCATTTCTATTGCTCCTGATCCCACTTACTGACATTTCTATCCCTTCATGCCTTGCTTTGTAGATATCCCATCCCCTCCCTAGTGAACACAGAGGCAAAGTACTTGTTAAATACCTCTGCCTGGTCCCTCGCCTCTTCCACCCACCCTCCTTCTGATCTCAATCTGCTGAGATGGCCCTTAGTTTTTCTCTGCTCCCCAATGTACGGAAGAACCCCTTTTCCTCCATGATCCCCTGTGCCAGCCCTCTGCTCTTTACTGGACTTTGCTCCCCACCATACGGGTGACTTTTCTAGATGCAAGCTGGTACATTTCCTTATCATGTTTTGCTACATACTTGATGCAATCAACTCTCATGTGGCTGTAGTCTGTGACTGATGTCAGTGGCAGAGAGGATTCTGGGATGCACTCAGTCTAGTGTTGTGCCTAAGATGAATGGGATAGAAGACAACAGGATCAACCAGATACTTTACAAATTTTAAGACTTAAAAAGTAATGCAAACATTTTTACTAAACTGAAATTTACTGATTTGGCAAGCCCTCTGTCCTTGCTTCTTTTACAGAAAAAGTTATATACAGATGTATTTAATGCTGAGCTTTTGATATGGACTCCAATTCATTTTTCCCTCAGATCTGTACCTGCACCTAGAGAGGATGGGACAGCTCTGTCTAAAATCTATACCATATGCAAGGCTGCTGATCTTGGCTGAAAACTGAACATTAAGAGTTTATAAAAATGCTTTCAAATGTTTTACAAGCAAATTAGATAATTAGCATACATCCATATGTTAATAATTTGCATATTATAGCCAGTTTCCTGTCCTAAAGGAACCTCACGGTAGTTCATAACTCAAAGTGCAGACGGTTTGACCATCTCAAAATTAAACACTTGCCATAATCTTACACAAACCATCATTCGCCAGCCCCTGAAGCAAGGCCTAGGAAAATTCTAGCTGATCTCTTGCATAGTGTAACAGGAACAGAGGTTTTCCCTTAATCTCCATGATCGATGTAAATTAACCTTCTGTTGTTAGGATAAACTAAGCTATAGATCTGCAGCATTTTCCATTTGCTCACAGATGAAAATAATGTGGCGTCTTGGATCCATAAAGCCACCGCGCTGAGTGCTAAGTAAGCGTAGCAATGTAATTATCGGCAAATCTGAGTTCATCCCAAGATCAACTGACACTCAGCCCACAGAGTATTAGATATCCACTGTGTAGGATTAGCGAGTCAATATGAGACATTATCTTTTCTCTTTAAATGAGAAAACATCAGAGTTCAGTGTTGGTGTGTTTTCTTGGAACTAAAAACATTACCAGAGCCACAGAGATGCTGCAAAAGGATCTTTCTTACAGTTACACAGGATCTAAACTTAAAAGAAGAATTTAAATCTTCATTCTGACAAATCCTACAGAATGCAGATCATTAAATCATTAACCATTTTAGAAGGATAGAAGTGGAGCTGTGACATCTTTTTGGTGTATGGTTGTCATGCTGCTGTGATATCAACATGGTGTACTCTTACCATGCTGTGACATAATGATGGTGTGACCTCAGCTTGCTGCAAAATCTTAAGAGTGTATTGTTGTCTTGCAGTAAAATCTTATAGTGTACTGTTGCCTTGCTGTGACATCCTTGTAGGGTATTGCTGCTTGCTTGAACAACTGTATATTGTGCTGTTGCCTTCCTCTGACATCGTTATAGTGTACTGCTGCTTGCTGTGATATGCTAATAGTATACTGTTGTCTTGCTGTGACATCCTTATAGTGTACTGTTGTCTTCAGTGACATTCTTATAGTGTGATGTTGCGCGTTGTGACATCCTTATAATGTGCTGTTGTCTTCCTGTTATATCCTTATAGTATACTGTTGCCTTGATGTAACATCCTTATACTATATTGTTGTCTTCCTGTGACATCCTTACAGTGTGTTGTTGCCTTGCTAAGACATCCTTGTAGTCTACTGTTGCCTTTCTGTGACACCCGTATAGTGTACTGCTGTCTTGCAGGGACAACCATATATCATGCTGTTGCCTTGCTGTGACATCCTTAGAGTGTAATATTGTCTTGTTGTGACATACTTATAGTGTACTGCTGCTTGCTGGGACATCTTTATACTGTACTGTTGCCATGCTGGGACATCTTTATAGTGTACTGCTGTCTTACTGGGACATCTTTATAGTGTACTGCTGTCTTGCTGTGACATCCTTATAGTATACTACTGTCTTGCTGTGACATCTTTATAGTGTATTGCTGTCTTGCTGTAATATTTTATAGTTACTCTGTTGTGCTGTGATATCTTTATAGTATACTACTGTCTTGCTGTGACATCTTTATAGTGTACTGCTGCCTTGCTGGGACATCTTTATAGTGTACTGCTTGTCTTGCTGTGGCATACTTATAGTATGCTGTTTTCATGCTGTGACATCCTTATAATGTACTGTTGTCTTGTTGTGATGTCCTTATAGAGCACTGTTGTCTTGCTGTTACATTCATATAATGTACTGTTGCCCTTGCTGCAACATTCTAATAATGTACAGTTGTCTTGCAATTATATCCTTATAGAGTACTGTTGTCTTGCTTTGACATCCTAATTCTGCACTGTTGTTTTGCTGTGACATCCTTATAGTGTACTGTTGTCTTGCTGTGACATCCTTATAGTGTACTGTTGTCTTTGTGCAATGTCTTTATAGAGTACTGTTGTCCCACTGTGACATCCTTATAGTGTACTGTTGTCTGTGGTATCATTATAATGTACTCTTGTTGGGACATCCTTATAGTATGCTTTTTTCTTGTTGTCACATTCTTATAGTGTACTGTTGCCTTGCTTTGACATCCCTATAATGTACTGTTGTTCTGCTGTGATATCCTGATAGTGTACTGTCCGATTATGCTTATGCAACTGAATAAGATGATGATTGTGTGACTTGATTTACATTGTGGCTTTCTGCCTCTCTATCCATGAGATATACCACCCTATTAGAGGTATGACACAATAAACCCTAGAGGAGGGTTCTCCTATAGGTGCCATGGGAATGATTCCGTCAGCTAAAGGTAGCTTAGGAAGAAGCACATGTGTAGAGAGACGAGCCACTGGAGGAGGATGGGTGGATGGTGGGGCAAGAGAAATGAATCCTGGGAGTCCCAGGGTGAGTTACCTTATAAAGCATGATGGGAAGTGGCGTGGTTGCTCCGCCCAATAGAAAGTCAGGCTTACAGCCTTCCCATTCAATTGTGCTAAGCAACTGGATAAGATGATGCTTGTGTGACTTGATTTACATTGTGGCTTTCTGCCTCTCTAATCATGGGATATACCACCCTATTAGGGTATGATGCAAGGAACCCTAGAGGAGGATTCCCCATAGGTGCTGCTGGGAATGATTCCATCAGCTAAAGGTAGCTAGGAAAGGCCAAAAGAATACCCAATCATGTGTCTAGCATCAAAGAGGCAAGGATGATGAAAGAATGAATTCTGAGAAGATGATTAAGGGCAGACTTAAGGGAGAGGGAAAGTTGGGGCCACCATCCTTCTCCATCCAAAAGTGGAACCTAAATAATTAACCTAACACTATCCCTAACTAATATTATGACCATTGGCACGGAGGAGGAAAAACCCCTTTGAGGAGGAAACCTCTGGGGATCCAAGGCCTAGGTAGCCTTCCCTCCAGGCTGACGATGTTTGATTTAAGGACGATGTCACTAAAGAAGAATATGAGTAGAGAAGATAATGATGGGATAGGGAGAAAACCCCAAAAGAAAGCATGGACGATGATGAGAGAAGTCATGAAGACATTAAAGGGTTGAAGAGGAGACAGGAAATGAACCTGAAACTGAACTTGAATGATGGTGGAGAGCAGCACAGATTGAAGAAGGAACATGAGGCAGCATGGACCCAAGAAGGAATGCTCGAGTAGTCAAATGGAAGGAATAGATCCATGTTGAGGTCAGGAAGAGCAAGGGTATCCAGATGTGCTCATGAGAAGACTGAGGATGATGAAGACTGATGACGATGTTCACCACATGAGTGCAGCAGTTCCATGAGGTAGCATAAGACTCAATGAGAGGATAAGCTCAATAGAGTGATGTGATTAAGTAGACCCCAGTGCCAAGAAGGCAGGCCTGGAACCAGAGGGCAGCTTGAGTCGAGTGATCAAAGGATGAGGATCGCTGCAGGAACGCAGCAGGTCGATGAGCTCAGTTGATTGATGTGAGTAATTTGGCGATCTGATGAGGAAGCATAGGCCCAAAAGAAAGCAAAGGAGTGGGGAAGGTGAGGCCGCAGCACAATGGTGCCGGGAGTCAGGACTGCCCAGGATGGAGTTATAGAAGGCAGGAATACAGGAGGAGGGCCAGGCGAGGAGGCCAAATGGCTGAATAGAGTGCAGAGTAATACAATGAGGGAATGCCAGTGGCCACAGTCAGCAGGCACAGAGAGGGTAGTCAGAAAACAGCCAAAAAGAGGAAAGGAAAAGAATGCCAGAGCTGGCCAATTGAGATAGGAGCTAAGCAGAGTGGGGAATAGAAAGGTCAAATGAGATCCAAAGGACAACCTATGAAGCCTATGGAGCACCAGCTGCCAGAATATCAGGCAAGGGTAGCAGAGGAGAGTGAGAAGAATGCGGTGCACCCTGAAGCATGATCAAATGATTGGGCTGAAATGGGACAATTCACCAATGTAAAAGTCAAAAGGGGACACAACCTGCCAACAACAGCATCCAATATAAATAGGAGAAGGGACAGGGTGGTAACAGTCTTTTTTTAATCTATGTGATGCGTCCTGCTGCCACAGTAGGTCACATGGCTCCTCTTCAGAGATGATGACAATGTATTGCAGGTATCAGGTGCCTGGGTCAGGTTGCCATTGTAAAGGTAACCCTTTGCTGGAAGCAAACAAAAGAAATTGCAATCTGAGGGAAAGTACTGTAGCAGGGTCCTGGTACAGAACTGCTTCTATCAGACAATTCAGATTCTTTCTCTGTAATCTGAAAATAGTGTATTACTACATGCAAATGAACTAAATTACCAGGACAAAAGAGCAACCCTTTTTTTTTTTGCATTTTAAAGTAACAGCTAACATGCAGAAGGTGGATTATTATCACTTAAAAGCTATTGCAGATATAAGAGCATCGTAGTACTTTGTAGAACACCTAAACATGAGTATGGCATATAACATCCATGTTGGAGGGAGGGTCTATTGTGTCCTAGTGGTGCCTTATTACAGAGGACTGGCTGTTGAACTTGGCTCTATGAACCGGATCAAAACGTAAGTTCAATTGCACGGCTAGAGAATCTGAGTTTGAGGTAGAGAAGCGAATAAGGAGCAGCAACACTCACTGAGGTGGATGAGGCTGAGCAGCACTAGGCAGGCCAGACAGTAGAGGATGGCAGTGGACGAAAGGCCAGATGCCATGGACAGAAGACAGAGCAGGCAGGGTGAAGCTGCCTCGAGGTGGGAAGACTGTAAAAACATGCAGCCGGGGTACTGCTGAGAGAAGCAGCGGGCAAGCTTAGGCTGGGGAAGTCTGGGATAAGGAACGGAGCAGAGGAGTTGGATGGAAAGAGGAACAAGCCACAGAGACAGGGTGAGGAATGTGGAAGCAGGGGGGGCACAAGGGAAAAGCATGGAATGATGGAAAGGAAGGGGAAGAGTTGGCCTCAAAGCAGTGGACAGGAGGAGGCAAGCACAGCAGGCAAGCCACCCTAAAACAGCAGTGGAAGAGCAAAGGAGCTATGTAAGGAGTGACGGCAGCCAGAGGTGACCGCAGGAACAGGCAGACCTGGGCAGAAACAGGCGAGGGAAGAGTGGCTCCTCTGGCTGCAAGAGAAACGAATCCTGGAGGCCCAGGGTGAGTTACCTTATAAAGCCTGATGGAGGAGTGGTGTAGTTGCTCCGCCAATGAACCGCAGGCTTACAGTCTTCCCATTGTTATGCTGACATCCTTATGGTGTACTATTGTCTTGCTGCAACATTCTTATGTTGTAATGTTTCTTGCTTTGACTTCCTTATAATGTACTGTTGTTCTGCTGTGATATTCTGATAGCATACTGTTGTTGTGCTGACATCCTTATAGGTTACAGTTCTGTTGCTGTGACATACTTATAGTATACTGTTGTCTTTCTGTGACATCATTATAGTGTTCTATTGTCTGTGGGATTGTTATAATGTACTGTTGTCTTGCTGTGACATCCTTATAGAGTACTGTTGTCTTCCTTTGACATCCTTATAATGTACTGTTGCCATGCTGTGATATTCTTAAAGTATACTGTTGTTTTGCTGTGACATCCTTATAGTGTACTGTTGTCACGCTGTTATATTCTTATAGTGTACTGTTGTCTTGCTGTGACATCCTTATAGTGTACTGTTGCCTTGCTGTGACATCCTTACAGTGTACTGTTGTCTTGCTGTGGCATCCTTAAAGTATACTGTTGCCTTGCTGCTTCATCCTTACAGTGTACTGTTGTCATGCTGTGATATCTTATACCTGTGGTATACTGTTGTCTTGCTGTGACCTTTTATAGTATACTGTTGTCTTGCTGTGACATCCTTATAGTATACTGTTGCCTTGCTGCATCATCCTTATAGTGTACTGTTGTCTTGCTGTGACATCCTTATAACGTACAATTGTCATTTTGTGTTAGTCTTATACTGTAGTATACCGTTGTCATGCTGTGACCTTCTTATAGTGCACTGTTGTCATGCTATGATATTCTAATAGCATACTGTTGTCTTGCTGTGACATCCTTACAGTGTACTGTTTTGCTGTGACATCCTTATAGTGTACTGTTGTCATGCTGTGATATTCCTATAGTGTACTGTTGTCATGCTGTGATATTTCTATAGTGTACTGTTGTCATGCTGTGATATCCTTATAGTATACTGTTGCCTTGCTGCTTCATCCTTACAGTGTACTATTGTCATGATGTGATATCCTTATAGTGTACTGTTGTCATGCTGTGATATCTTATACTGTAGTATACTGTTATCTTTCTTTGACCCTCTTATAGTGTACTGCTGTCATGCTGTGATATTCTTACACTGTAGTATATTGTTGTCATGCTGTAATATCCTTATAGTATACTGTTGCCTTGCTGCATCATCCTTATAGTGTACTGTTGTCTTGCTGTGACATCCTTATAACGTACAATTGTCATTTTGTGATAGTCTTATACTGTAGTATACTGTTGTCTTTCTGTGACCTTATAGTGCAGTGTTGTCATGCTGTGATATCCGTATAGTGTACTGCTGTCATGCTGTGATATCTTATACTGTAGTATACTGTTGTCTTTCTGTGACCTTATTATAGTGCACTGTTGCCATGCTGTGATATTCGTATAGTATACTGTTGTCTTGCTTTGACATTCTTATAGTGCACTGTTGTCATGCTGTTGTATTCTTATGGTGTACCGTTGTCTTGCTGTGACATCCTTACAGTGCACTGTCTTGCCAATTACATCCTTATTGTGTACTGTCTTGCTGTGACATCCTTATAGTGTACTGTTGTCATGCTGTGATATTTCTATAGTGTACTGTCACCATGCTGTGATATTCTTATAGTGTACTGTTGTCATGCTGTGATATCCTTATAGTATACTGTTACCTTGCTCTATCATTCTTACAGTGTACTGTTGTCATGCTGTGATATCCTTATAATGTACTGTTGTCATGCTGTGATATCTATACTGTAGTATACTGTTATCTTTCTGTGACCTTCTTACGGTGTACTGTTGTCATGCTGTGATATTCTTACACTGTAGTATATTGTTGTCTTGCTGTGACATCCTTATAGTATACTGTTGCCTTGCTGTGTCATCCTTATAGTGTACTGTTGTCTTGCTGTGACATCCTATCGTGCACTGTTGTCATGATATGATATTCTTATACTGTAGTATACTGTTGTCTTGCTGGACCTTCTTATACTGTACTGTTGTCATGCTGTCATATTCTTACACTGTAGTTTATTGTTGTCTTGCTGTGGCATCCTTATAGTATACTGTTGCCTTGCTGTGTCATCCTTATAGTGTACTGTTGTCTTGCTGTGACATCCTTATAGTGTACTGTTGTTATGCTGTGATATTCTTATACTGTTGTATACTGTTGTCTTGCTGGACCTTCTTATAGTGTACTGTTGTCTTGCTGTGACATCCTTATAGTGTACTGTTGTTATGCTGTGATATTCTTATACTGTACTATACAGTTATCTTGTTGTGACATCCTTATGGTATACTGTTGCCTTGCTGTGACATCCTTAAGGTGTACTGTTGTCTTGCTGCGACTAATAATATAAAATTTGCCATCAGATGAGGACCACTTGGCCCATCTAGTCTGCCCATTTTTCCCTGCCTATAGTGTCACTGCAGATCCTACTTGATCTTTGACCTGTTCACCTCCCTTCACTTTCCTTAAGATTCCCTTATGCCTATCCCATGCATTCATGAACCCCACCATTGTTTTCATCCCAACTTCTGCTTGAAGACTGTCCCAGGGATTTACCACTCTTTCTGTGATGAAATACTCACTTCTCTCCTGAATCTATCCTCCTCCAGCAGTCTTTTTTTTCCATTTATGTAGAGTCACTGTTCCCTATAGTCTGTGTGTTTAGTATCCTGTGTTATCTGTGTAAATATCTGGACATATTAATATATTATATTATAGGGCATGGTAGCACCCTATAGTTAGGAGTTGAGTAGACTCTTACTGTTAAACCCCAATTTTGCCCATAATAACTTTGGCATTGTTTGACAAAATAGCCCAAATTTGACCTGTGCAGTCAGGCTTCCAGTTTTATAATGTGAAAAGTTCCATGATGGCACCTTGTTTGGTTTTCAAGATGTAAAACACGAAAAAGCAGGAAAAACACAATTGGTTTCCTAGACTTAACATTGGGTATTTTGTTCTCACCTACAGCCTAGATGGTGTGGAATTTATTTATGAAATTTTCAGGGTTAAAGAGGCCCATGCCAAAGATGTGCCTTTGGAAGGTTTAATAACAAAATATTATATGGTTCCAGAGTTATAACAGTTTTAGAGTTACCCTCCTGACATGAACAGGAAAAAACTGCAACTGCTTATTTTCATGATTTACCTCTCGTGCTGAAAAAAATACCGATCATGTCACATTCCTTTTTTTCCTCATTTGAAACTCACAAACATTGAAAATGCATAAAATATTCTTTTTTAAAAAGCAAACACCTGAACCTACAGTAGGTAGGGACCCATTTAGCTAGATTCTGCTATTTGTTTTTTTTTAAACTTTCCAGAAATACCTTTCTGGGCACCCCAAAATCCAGGGTGCCCAGCTTAGTGAGGAGTCATTCACCCACATTCTCTGTATGAGAACAACGGGACTTTCTTGTGTTCTGCAGCCACAGCTGGAAGTTGTGCTGTGGGCTGCAGTGAGACCAGTGAGCCACCAATCCCTATTCTGTCTGTCTGTCTGTCTGTCTGTCTGTAATGTGGACTGGGATTCCCTCCCTCCAGGTTCCTTGTCCACCCTCCCAGTGTTTTTTAAATATACTGTGTATATTTTATAAGCAGACTGGGTGTCACCTCAGTTCCACTTTTTGGCTGCCTCCTCCAGGTCAGCCGCCCCTGTTCCTATTTTCTAGGTGGCAGCACTGGTGCCCACCCCAGTGCCACTGGAATAGTTGCCTGACACTGGGCGCCCAATTCCAGTGTCAGAATGTCAGTGTACCCTGAAAATAAAAAAAACCTTTGTTGTTTTTGTTTTTCTCTGCAAAATAAAATGGTCCCTCACTGATCTCACCCCCAAACTGACCTCCCCACACACATCCTCACTCACCTGAACATGTCCCACGGTGAAGATACACTCTCCAGCTGAAGTCACATCTTGGTGCTGGAACCACTGACTGCAATATGAAACTATGGTAAGTGCAGTTTCATTTATTTCAATGGTGTTTTGAATTTTGATGCATAACTTTCTCATTTTGTATATTTAGACCCCAAATTTTCAACATGGCTTTTTGGGACCCGCATAATGACCAGTGGTGGTGGAATTATGCAAATCAGGCCCATAAGGTGATTTCACAATCACTTGACAAAATCAACTTTTGGGTGGGACTTGAACATTTTCACCACTATTGTTTTTGGTGGTAATAAGAAGGTTATGTTGAAAATTTGGGGTCAAATATAAAATGGCAAAGTTATGTGCATACATTGAAATTCTACTATGTCACCATAACTTTGGTAATTTTAAATATTGTGACTCCAAATTTTCTATATAGCCATTTTTTTTTCACTACCTTATGAACATAACAGCTGTCATTTTCAAATCCTGGCCTCAATGTGTTCTTGTGCCTGTGGCACAGAATGACATTTTGGTGCTGTGCAATGACGTTCCGCATGGATTTGAAAATTCACTGCCTGGTTCATGAGGTGAAGTAATAAGAAGACTATGCTGACAATTTGGTATACAAATACAGTATAATGCTCAGGTTAGGAGTGATAGTATTTCCATATTCACTCATAATTTCACTAATTTTCAATATTTTGACTCCAGACTTTCAACATAGCCATTTTTTCACACCACCACCTCATAAAAATGATTTGTGTCTTTTTTAAATCCTGGGCAAGATGTGTTTTGAACTTCTGGTGTGAAATGACATTTTGCCAGTATTCTGTAAATGGTACATGTCATGTTTATAAAGCGAATTATAAAATTAATATCTTAAAAATGTAGGGTTAAATTGAAAAAAAACATAATTGTTAATCTTTGTGTGTAGTGCCACACTTGATCCCAGCTGGTATGCTTTGTGATCTTGTGCCAGTGAGCAGAGTTCAGCGGTGAGCTCAGTGACCCAGCTGTGTGGGGTGAGGGTAGGGGGATGGCACTTTTATGCAGTACCCTCAGCCAGAGGAATGAAAGGTGCAAAGTTGTCGGCAAGGGCCCAGGTACCATATAATGAAGACAACTGTCCTCTTGGCATAGGGCCCTGGACCTCTGTACTCATGGGTATCAGAGGGCCCTGTGGATTAGCTGACAGATGCACGATTTGCTCTGTAATCTATATCTGTGGCCACATGGAAGCACAGGGACCACAGGGCCCTGAGCTTCCACAGCCCACCAGACAGCCCCATTGATTCTTCACATCTGTCATTGCACTTCTCTAGGTGGATGGAGTCCTCCTTGGTGCAGGCATCTGCATCTTTTCATGGTCCACTATCTTAAGAGAAAGAAAATTATTTGCAAAAACCTTCATTAATGCACCAGTTAGGGTAACTTAATGCCACAAAAGTAGGGAATGTGGTGTTGGGTTTCAACCCTAACTCCCCACCCACACCCCAAGCAGCAAAAGGAAAAAACATTAGGGTTTGGGGTCTCTTGAGTCTTGACAAATCAGTGGCAGAGTCTTCCTTGGGGTTCTCAACCATAATGCCCACCACCTTCCTGAGCAAAAAGTCACACATTATCGTTGAAGAAAGCTACTACAAATTGTGTTGGCAACATCTGGCAAGACATATTTCTCTACCTTTGAAGAGTGTATCACTATGAGGCACTGGCTTGGACCTGTACCTTGTGTTTCCGACTGGAGGCTATGGTCTGGGGGAAGAGCATTGTGGTACACAACCCCAAGCAAGACCACACTACTGATTCACCAAGCCTCCAGAGACCCAAAACCCTATTGTTTTTTCTTTTGCTGCTGGGGGGGGAGTGGAGTTAGGTTGGAAACCCTAATGCCACAGTTCCCTACTTTTGTGGCATTAAGTAACCCTAAGTGATGCATTATCAAGTTTTTGAAAATAATTTTTATATACTTCATGTTTCTGTGACTGAGTCCTTTGAGGTACAGCTAATTGATTTATAATTTGACAAGACTGTATTTCTACCTCTAAAGAGATGGCTACCATTACAATATTCTGTTTCTAAAGTAAGGAGTTCTAAACTGCGACATAGAGGGGTGGGCTGGTTCCCCTTGGACCAAGGAGCGCTGTACTGCATGAGCAGTGGCTCTGAAGAGATTCGGACCTAGAGATACCCCAAGAGACTCTGTATGCTGAGTGATGGCAGCAACTGATTAACAGGCATCAGAAGGGTTCCAGAAAGTTGGTAACACTGATAGCTGAGTCTGGGAAAGACCACTTTGCCTCATACAGAATTAAATACAGAAATGTCTGCATATTAAGAAACAGAGTCATCCCTATAGTGTGTATACATAATCATACACTATAGGGATGTTATATGGTTCTCCATACACAAAGTTGCGACGACCAGATCGCGAGGTTGCTATGGCAACCAGGGGACCTCTCGAGCTGTGCCTTTGAGGTCTCTGTGCTATAGCAACTCCTCGATCCAGAAACAGCTCTTTGTATATGGAGAACCATACACAAAGCCTTCTATGTACCCATGTCTTGTTATGATATCACCATGGGATACTCTTGGCTTGCTGTGCCATCCCTGTAGTTACTGTTGTCATGTTGTGAAGTAAGTCATTATGATGTGTTCTTGTCTTGCTGTGACATTATTATGGTGTACTACTGCTATGCTCTGTCATCATTATACTGTACTCTTGCCTACACTGTGACATCATGGTGTGCCTTGTCTTTATTTGACATCCTTAAGGTGAGCTCTTGTTACATCATTTGGGTGTACTGTTGTCATGCTTTGGCATCATGGTGGTGTACCCTTGCATTGTTGAGACACCATTATTGTGTACTTCTGTTCTGTTGTGACATGATTATGGTGTACTCTCATCTTGTTCTGATATCGTCATGGTGTACTGTTGTCTTGCTAAGATGCCATTAAGCGGTACTGTTGTCATGCTGTGGAATCATTATTATGTGTTCTTGTCATGCTTTGAGATCATTATTGTGCATTAGAAAATGCACTTGAAAAATACTAACTGCTGATTGGCTAAGAGCCCCATCTAGGCATACATTTATTTTTCAACAACGCCCAGTGAAAAATAAGTGCCGGCTGGTAGTGCCCATTTACAAAATGATACCCTTGTGCCCACATTTCAATTCAAATGAACTGGTGTCACAACCCCGCTCAGCAGGTCAGGCCCTCTGCTCCCACACTGCCAACCTCTGAGCACAGTATTGTGAACAGTTAACAGAACAGGGAAACCCTCCTGTCCGTTTTGTGGGTTCAAATCAACTTTTGGTCTCAAGTTCTTGGAGGAATTCAAACTGTGAACCTCTTGCTAGCATATCAATGTACAGGCTCAGATAATTCTGCTCTTCGGGATGTCAGATATCTTTCGCAGTAGAAGCACCTAATCAGGTGTACAAAATGAACCCTTAAAACTCTATTAAAGACCTCAGAATAAACTATCACCTTTTCCCAGTTTGGTACCATTACGCTATGCACAGTGTCACTGTAACTATATATGCTTCACTTGTCAAAGAAAGAATTTCAAAGGCACACCAAGTAGTCTCTAAAATGAGATGTTTACTTAAAATAGATAAAATGTAACATGTAAATGCAGAACAATATATCACAAAACCATACAATCTTTCAAAAGAATAAGGTTAAAAGTGCAAATTCCTACCAATAATACACTTAGCCTTGCCTATCTAATGTATTCTTATATTCTTACAATGCTGGAAGAAGTTGTAGTTTCAGAGTCCAAACGTGTGTGTGTAAGGCCAGTCACAGCATAATTAAAACAACTGTCTTGAGCCTGTCTTCTCCATGATGTCACCCAGCTCCTCCTCTGCTTATTAAAAATTATACAAACAGGATGTCTTATCATTCAGAAGGTAACATCAGCAAAACTCGTTTCCTCATGACTCCTTTGATCTAATGTCTGTTCCAGTATTTGCCTTTTTTTTTAGTTGTTTAACCAGGAATAACACTAAGCTGGAAAGCTTTTTACAGGAGCAACCTGGGAGCACAGGAAAGTTAAGTGACTTGCTCAGGGTCACACAGTATGCAAGTGGAAGCTGTGGGATTCAAACCCAGGTCTGGTCTGCTGGATGTCACTAGATTTGCAGCTCAGAGCCTTAAACCACTGTGCTATACTGCCTCCTTGCCTTTTCTTTCATCTATAAGCAGTTTCCTCTCTCAAGGACATCAAAGGACCATTTATGACTTTGCACCCTAGTGACATAACCTGTATTCTTTCTCTAAATGTCATTAAAGTTTATGATTTTCCAGCCTAGCAGCTAGCAGCTACAGTTAAGTTAGATAAACAGGAGATCCTTAATTTAGGTCTCTTCTAGCCTTTAATTATCTCCTGGCTTTTATCTTTTAGCTGAAACAGCATGTCTCATGAGAGACACTCAATAACACATTTTTATATTACAAAATCATAGTGTAATCAGAACCAGATGTCCAAGAAGCGACACTGGGTAATATTTTATCCACTTGCATACTGAGCGACATACACCCCTACCACCACCACCACCACCACCAGTTCTCTAAACAGAGCACTTCCACAACTTTAAAAGTAAAGGGCATATAACGCTAACATGTCATGTACTCAGCACTGTTATGAGATGGGCTGGTTCCACCCCACTAGACCCAAAATGGACAAAACAAAGAAGGCTTTTTTTTAATGCACAGCCACTGATCTTCAAAATGCTTCAGCCAATCAGGCTCCATCTGTAAAGCACCATACCTGCTACAGTCTGCCTCCATTGTCTGATTCCATTCTTACTCTACCCCACCCCTTTCAACTTCTTATACTCCATGCCTCCATCTTCATTTTCACACACTGTTCCCACAAACTCCAGAATAAAACCCTGAAAAAGTAAAAGTGGAGCACTGGCAAGCAGAGGGTCTATTCTAATGAAGACATGAAAAGAAACAGCCAGAACTTAAGTGAATTGCACAGTACCAACAGAACAAGTGTAAACCTCTGTAACGCCTTCTCACTGGCAAGTGTACCAGTAGAGGGACTACTTTGCAACAGAATAATTGAAAGTCTTTGCCTGAAGTTCAGTGGCCCAGCAGCCAGCCACTCCACTTCCTGAGCTATATAAGCAGTTCCTCTCAGCCTCACTGTGAAGCATT
Organism: Neoceratodus forsteri; assembly: GCA_016271365.2. NCBI lineage: Eukaryota > Metazoa > Chordata > Ceratodontiformes > Ceratodontidae > Neoceratodus > Neoceratodus forsteri. Next base: position 41,422,285 of record CM028134.1, read on the forward strand.
TTTCTTTGCAGCTGAAGGCTCTGTCAGTTTCTCTTCTGAGCTGGTTGGTTCTCTGCCCCCCACTGCTCCTGCTTGTCTCTGCTGGGCTTCTGTGTTTATTTTCCTGCTTCTGGTTTGTATTTTGCCTTTGGCTGTGTGTGTGCTTCCTTCCTTTGTGGGGGTGGGCTTTTCTAAGCTCCCAGCATACTGCTACTTCAGTGCTCATACTGTTTGCTTTCAGTTACCAAAACTCTTAAAAATTACTGCACTGCAGCTGCAAACCTAATTTGTGTGTTTCAGCTCACATAGATGTTCCATGGCATACTTTTTCTTTCACCTGACTCAGATTCACTGAACCTAGCTCAACAGCTCACTCATGCTTGTTCTAATTACCGCATTGAAGCAGTTTCATTGCACTATCTGGTGACAGTGCTTTAAGAGCATTATGCCTCCTTTTATTTATTGCAGTTACAACTCAGTGTACTCATTTGTTTTTAGTACTGCTGCACAGGCCTAATTGCTTTCTGCTACTACTTTGTTTACTCCCATGCTATTGTACATTGTTTTACTCTGAGGTTAGCAAAAGCTCCTGCTGAGGTTATTAAATTAGCTTTATATCTGCATGTGGTTCTCAGCCCTTCCATCACTTCCTTGTTTGTCCTCTGGCAGGGACTGGGAGGTGTTTGGGGGTTGTGGCCTATGTGGCTAATTAATTCTGTTCTAAATCCTGTCACCACCGAAAATACTCAGAGTTTGTCACCTTGATTTGGCTTTGAACTACTCTGGCTGGCTTGCCCCAATTCAGTGCTGTTAATGCTATACAGTATGTTATGCAGACCTCCGTGTAGAGTCCTATCACTACTACTTACTGACCACCTTGCAGGTCCACACTTGATTATGCAACCATTGCTCCTTGATTACACAAACCATTGCTTCATGCCTACTGCCATCCTCGGCTTCAGCCTCTGGGATTCTGTCACACTAATCTGTATTCGCTGACCTTGCAAGGCCTCAGCACTCAATGTTAATTACATAATCTCAGCATGCCGTGCTCATTTAGCTCACCAGCTTTTCAGCTCTCAATCAATTTCTGGGGCATGCCAGCCATTGTATTCTGGCGCAGGGTTCCTGCAGCCGATGATCTCAATCTGCATTTACTCTGCACCTCAAGCGTGTCCAGCTTGGGGTGGGATCCTTCTCACCTGGCCTATGGCTGGGAATGTTCTTGCCCTGGGCTTGGCTATAGCTGCCTGCTATGTGACAGAAGCTCCTGGTATAGAATTTAAGACTAGCAGTGAAGAGTGGAAAAAGTTACCTCCTTTGGCTCTAGTGTTCCACTATAACGCCATTGATTTTAGTGGTTTCCCTAGAAAGGCACCTTCACCGCATTCTCCTCACGACTGCCTCTGGTTCACCTGGTTTGATTTAGGGCTGGTAGGCCAGGTGAGTGCCTCAGCAGTTGTTGCTCTCCTCCTGCACCTTGGATGCACGTATTGTTGCAGAGTTTTCGCAACCTTCCACAGTCTTCACGCTAGATGGTTTGGAGTGAGAGCCTTCCTCAAAATTGGAATATTTTCCACCTCCATTTAATTGGGTTTTCCAAACTGCAGCTGCAGAGCCACCACTAAATAAACCATCCCAAGCCTGGAGGGAAGGTGACCTAGGCCTTGGATCCAAAGATTTCCTCCTCATAGGGTTTTTCCTCTCCTCCATTGCCTCAGGTTATAACACTTAGTTAGCATAGTTGTTCGCCTAGTTTCTTTAGATAGGTTCCGTTGTTGTATGGGTGGAGGATGTCCTGCCATTCCCTCTCTCCTTAGGGGATCCCCTCATCTCAAGGCAAACCATCAGTATCATGCTCCACAAATCTAGGCAGTCATTACCTTATCCAACTGAGCATCTCATTGCATTATCAACTGCCTATGCTTTTCTACTACTATGTTATAGTTACTGCTCCTTTGTCACAGTTGCTGCTTGCTCATATGCTTCATGTTGCCTCCTTTTTGGGGATGATACTACATTTCTTTTAGGGATTCCTAAGGTACCTTTAGCCACGGGAACTGGGCCCTGTGGCATATTGAGGGTGGAACCCTTCCAAGAGTTCTTTGTCTTCATTCTGCAGGGTGGTAATTCCTCTGGAATAGAAAGCGAATGGCCAAAAGCAAACTAACACAGTTGCACAAGCATAACACTATACTGGCTGCATAGGTCAGTGAATTGGAAAGGTTTTGCCTGAAGTTCAGTGACCAAGCAGCCAGCCACACCACTTCCTGAGCTATATAAGCAGTTCCTCTCAGCCTCACTGTGAAAATTTTTCTTTGCCCCACCATCCTCCCTTCTCCTCCTCCAGTGGCAGCACTCTCTCCTTACGGGATTCCAAGGTATCCTTTAACCACGGAATCATTCTGTGGCACCTCTAGGGGTGGAACCTGCTTCGAGAGTTCCTTGCCTTTGTACTCCCTACAGGGTGGTAATTCCTCTGGAATAGAGAGCAGATGACTAAAACCAAACTAACACAGTTGCACAAGCATAACACTATACTGGCTGCATAGGTCAGTAAACTGTAAATTAATTTGTGGTGATTTAATTTTTTTTATTTTGTAACAACTACATAACAATGTCACACACAGGCCATTTTCTAAGCACAATAATACCTTCAAATTAGGTAATATGAGCCATATTGGACCTTCCAGTTGCTATAGGGTCCTTCACCTGTGGTGTCAGGCTTCATTGCACCCCTTAGGTAGTTCAGTATATTAATACCACCCACTCTGTCAGGTATTATTGCTAACCTCTTATGCTGTGAGACCATTATGATGTACTTCCGTTTTCCATGATATCCATATTGTGTATTTCTGTATTGTTGTAACATCATTGTGGTGTAATCTTGTAAGGTTGCACTCCTTGTTTGATTTGAACTGCTACTGAGTCTCACAGACTCCTGAAGATCTTAAGCAGCAATTTTACTTTTCCCTTGATATAAGATATTAAGAGAGATATTTAGTTGCTATTTTAATAGCATATCCAAGAAATACTTTTCTTACTTCTCAACTAAGAGGACCAGATCATTCTTAGAACATCTGTATTTTTTAAAGAAAATGAGTGAGTGAAGAAGAATTATAGTAAATGTGCAAAAGGTATAATAGAATGTTAAATAATACACTCTAATATTTACTTTAGAATGATATTTTTCGTTGAAAAGCAGCTAACTATAAGGTAACCATAATGGCTTCAGCTTCTGGTGATAGGGAATGTATGTAATCAGGCTTATTTGAACCTTGGACTTACTGTAGGTAGGGGTCCAATTCACATGTTTAATAATTAGGAAACATTGTTTCTGATATACTGTGTTGCACCCCTAGATGTGTTTTAAGTCAAAATGAAATATGCTTCAATGTAAATTAAGGTGTACTTTTATCTGATTTGTATAAGAGGTTTATAAAAGAAATATTTTTTTGTTTTGTTTTGTTTTTTGGTGAACTGCTCTCTGTACTTGCACTAGCTGTCTTTTATGAAATCCGAATCCAAAGAAAATGTTCTTAGTAAGTAAGGAGTGAGTGAGGACTATTTTCTTTAAAATACAGAAATGTAATTTATAAAATTGTATATAAACTTATTTACCTTGGTGCTTTTGTTCCATGGTCTTTGGTGAATGAGTGTCCATACCTTTATATTATTGTACTTTTGTAATTAGTTATTTATTCATTTTAAAGTTTTATCAGGAAGGACATACTGCGCTATTAGCAAACTTTCACAGAAGCACCCTAGAGATGGGGATAAGGATCAGACAGTGCAAAACAATAATCCATTAATGGGGGCACACATAATACAGTAACTGCACTGAGGGTGCAAAGATGTAAAGCAGTTACAAAAATAGAGGATAATCTGCACAACCCACATCATGATGATAGGTATCATTTAAATGATGCAAATGCAGTACAACAGATTAGGAAATGCAGTCATGGGAGGGCCCTGGGTCAGTGCACAATATTATATGTTTATATGTATGGTTACTGGGTCTTTTTGATTATAAGAGTGCATTCTTGCCAGCCCAGTGGCACTGAGGACTGAGGTGCTGGATGCCTTGCTTCACTACAGCAACAGGTTTGGGAACAACCTGGGTCATTGGAGAGCTGGCATGGTGGAGGGGAAGGAGGGAGCAGGATTGAGGAGCTGGTAGACAGCTCTCCTCTGCCAATGTGGTCATCACCCCCCATAGTTCTGTTTCCACTGACTGGAGGCCTAGTGAGTAGCATAGGTGGGAGGGGCAGCAGTGTAGTTGGTGAGTGCCCGGGTCGTGGCATGTGCCTCCCACACACATTTGCACGCCCAAGGCACAGGGATTGGGAATAAAAATGGGGAAAAGTCAATAAAGATAATAATTAAAAAAGTGCATCCTCGAGTTTTTTGACTGAGAGAACTGTGAAGCAAAGCTGAGCAGTTCTAGCACACAAAGGAATTGATGAGAAACTCTTAGAACCTTAGAGATCATCCAAAGTTTTAAACAGCCTTGAAAACATATTTATATATCCTAGCTTACCCAGATTTTTAATACGCCATGTTGTCTGGTTTTATTATTTGTTTTATCTTTGCTGTATTTTAATTATTTATTTCTGTACAAAAGCCTTGGTTTTGGAAAGGCACTTTTATAAATAAAGAATGAGTTGAGTTGAGTTGAGTTGAGATACAGGACTGTACATATAAACATATTATAAATCACATTAGAGACCTCTGTTTAAGAAAAAATGGAATTTAAAATTAAATCAAAATGTTTTACTTTGCAGATTATTAGAGAATTCCCTTTGTGGGAAATGGACTGCGCCAGCTGAACTTGACTTAGCTGACATGTGCCAACTAATTGATCTAGAACCTTTGTAAAAGCGGACTCGTGCGTAAGACAGTCTCTTAAATTTTCAATAACTAAATAAATAAATAAATAATAAAGGAATGAAATAGGGGCTTGCAGTATAACCTAAAGGTTAGAGTAATAAGCTGTGAATGAGCTTTGTACATCCATAGACCTGGGTTTGATTCCCACAACCTCCACTTGCATACTTGGGCTCAGGAACAAACCATATGAAGAAAGACTGGGGAGCTCAACATGTATTCCCTGGAGGATAGAAGGGAGAGGGGATATGATTGAGACAGTACAGTTCTGTAAGAACTTACTGTAACAGTACATGTTCGAGAGGAGCTCTTGCAGCAAGCTATAACCATAAGGACTAAGCCGACAGGTGCTAGGACCCAAGGAAAACTTCTAGCTAGCAGCATCTAGAAGGACCACCCCTGACATTGGCCCACCCCTGATGTCAACCGATGGTATATAAGGAGGTCCCTCAGCCCCACCTCAGTTCTCCCACTGGAGACCTGATCTCAAAAATGGAAGGAGAACTGAGGAGGTTCAAGATTAAAACAATGAAAGAAACAGAAGGAATACCAGGGGGAGGGAGGAAAGCAGTGCCTACTGCAAGGCTCCTCTAAAATCTACTGTTATGGTAAGTTCTTATGTAACTGTACTATCCTACTTCAAGTTGGAGCTCTTGCAGCAGGCCATAACCATAAGGACTGAGTCCCAAGCAGTCAAAGAGAAGAGACTGACAGGCAATGGAGGAGGCTAAGGGTAGCCAAAAATGAATTTCAAGACAGCAGGCCTTGGAGAACAGCAAGGCCAAAGCCAGTCCTATGTCTGTAAGTGACATCCAAACTGTAGTGTTTAACAAAGGTGTGGACAGAACTCCAAGTAGCAGCCATGCAAATGTCTGCTGTGGACACATTCCTCAATGAGGCGAATGAGGTAGCAACACTCTGGTGGAGAGGCCTTACCAGGCCCAGCAAAGGCTTGTTGTACTTACAATAACAGCAAACAATACAGTTAACTAACCATTTAGACAATGTCTGTTTAGTAACTGGTACCACCTCGTCTGGGGGCAAAGGAAACAAACAGCTGGTTAGCCTTTCTGACAGGACTGGTATGGTTAGGGTAGTAACGAAGCACCCTGTGGACATCCAGAGTATGCAGTAAGGTCTCCGTCTGTTGGAATACTCTGTAATAAACAGGCAGGTGGATGTCCTGGTTCAGGGAAAATTCAGACACCACCATAGGCAAAAACTTAGGATTTGTTCTCAAGGCACCCTGTCTTTGTGAAAAACTGAATAAGGCTCTTTACACATCAGAACCTGGAGCTTGGAAATCCTTCAAGCGAAGTAACGGCAACAAAAACAATGCTTCCATGACAGAAGGTGTAGCTCCAAGTCTGCAGCCGTTCAAAGGTAGGCAAAGTAAGTTTCTCTAACACAAACAGGAGATCCTATGGAGGGACAGGGTCCCGAATGGGAGGTTTCAGGTGCAGGATGCCCCACAAAAAGTGTGGGACAAATCCATTTGGGCAAGGACCTTGCCCTCTATAGGTGCATGATATGCAGAGATGGCGGAAAGCTGCAACTTAATAGAGGAGTAACTCAGTCAGAATTGGATAGAGAGAGGAGATGCTCCAGAACAGAGTTACTTGGACAGTTAAAGGGGTCAAAGTGGTGAGCAGAGGCCCAGAGGAAGAACTGCTTCCACTTCATAGTGTAGGTGGACCAAGTGGAGGGTTTTCTGGTGGCTACTAGGACATCAGCTACTCTGAAACCCCAAATCTGGCAAATGCTAAGTCTGTAGGAGCCATGCATGCAGGTGCAGAGACTTGAGGTCCAGATGGACTGAGGTGCCCTGATCCTGAGAGAGCAAATGTGAGCTCAGGGCAAGATAACCGAGGTTCTGCTGCTAACTGTTGGAGCAGAGGGAATCATATCTGACGAGGCCAGTAGAGGAGCAATGAGGGTCTTCTTGCTCCCTCCACCTGCAGCTTGAGGAGTACCCTCTGAAAAAGAGAAAGGGAGGGAAGGTGTACAGAAATCTCCTTGTCCAACAGAGGGACAACAAGTTCTGCAGAAAACACCATGCCCTGGATCTAGTGAGCAGAAACTGGGCAGTTTGGCATTGAGTGGGACGATAAAAGGTTCAACTCTGGCCATCTCCATCTGTCAAACAGCTGCTCTATAACTGATTGGAGTAGTTCCCACTGTGGGCTTGGGACCCAGACCTGCTTAGGCTGTCAGTCAAGATGTTTTGGGTGCCTGGGACATGCACAGCGGTGATTTCCAGGTGGTGCTCCAGTGCCCAATATGAGATACTCATGGCCTACCGCAGACAGGACATGAATGAGTGCCCTCAGCTTGTTGAGGTAAAAGACCACATACATATTGTCCGTCTGGATTAGGACAGGGCCCAGGAGAAGGTCCATCTGAAATGCCAGTGGATTATAGAGGACCACTCTCATCTCCAGGACATTGATGTGCAGTGCCTGCTCCAAAGGGGACCAGGATCCCGGGTCTGCTAAGTGGATGCCCCAGCCCTGTCCCAAGGCATCCGTAGTTAGGACCTGCCACAGAGACTCCTATCTGAAGGGGACCCCTTGGAAAGGTTGATAGGGTCCGTTCACCAGCTCAGGATCTAATGAACTGGGTGGGAGACTGTGACAGGCAGTTCCAGGTCATCTGACATTGGTCCCACTGTACCCAGAGTCCATTGGGGACCTTCATATACAAATGAGCCAGAGTGACAGTTGGAATGGCAGCCACCATGTGACTTAACATCTATAGGAATGACCTGGCTGAGATTTGATGGGACAATGATACAATCTGAGCTGTGAGACAGAAGGCAATCTGTTCTGTCTGGAGGCAGAAATGCCTTGCCTTGTATAGAAACATAGAAACATAGAATTTGATGGCAGATAAGGATCACTTGGCCCACCTAGTCTGCCCATTTCCCTACCTAATGGATAAGCTGCAAATCCTAGTTAGCCAACAGCCTACTGGCTCCTACCCCCACTAGAATTGCCTTATGTCTGTCCCATGCATGCTTGAATTCCCCACTGTTTTGACTCCACAACCTCCTCAGGAAGGCTGTTCCATGTATCCACAACCCTCACTATGAAAAAATACTTCCTCACATTACCTCTGAGCCGTCAGCTCTATCTTCAAATTGTGCCTTTGTTCTTACACATCTCTTTTCTGAAAGATGCTACCCTCTTGGACTTTGTTGATTCCCTGAGGAACTTGAAAGTTTCTATCATGTGCCCCTCTCCTCCTTTACTCAAGGTATACATATTAAGCTCCTTTTGTCTCTCTTTGTATGTCTTCTGGTGCAGATCCTGCACCATTTGAGTTGCCCTCCTCTGGACAGCCTCCACCCTGTCTATGTCTTTGCAGAGATGGGGTCTCCAGAACTGCACACAGTACTCCAGATGGGGTCTCACCAACTGTCTGTACAGAGGGATAACAACTTCCTGTTTCTACTGGTGATGCCTCTCCCTATGCATCCCAGTATCCCCCAAGCTCCTTACTGCCTTCTCACATTGCTTGCCCACCTTTAGGTCATCTGATATAACTACCCCAGGTCCCTTTCCACTTTGTTGTTGTCAGTATCTCACCCCTCATTATGTACTCTTCTACTGGGTTTTGTTTCCAGGTGCATTACTTTGCCTTCTTTGTGTTGAGTCTAAGCTGCCATACATTTGACCATTCCTCCAACCATGTCAAGTCCCTTCTCACCCTTTCCACCCCACCTTGTGTATCAACCCTGTTTGCAGATCTTTGTCATCGCCCGCAAGAGGCATAGTACTCCTTCCAGTCCCTCTGTAATGTCTCTTATAAGACATTAAAAGGACTGGATATAGTACTGAAACCAATGGGTGCCTCCTAGTAACACCCTTTCTTCTTCACTGTGGACTCTGTTTATTATTACCCTTTGTGTCCTGTTGTCCAGCCAATGTTTTACCCAAGTTACCACCCTGGGACCCACTCCAAGGCTGGTTAATTTATTTATTAATCTTTTGTGTGGGACTGTGTCAAATGCCTTGCTAAGGTCTGGGTGGCCATGTCCCAGCCCCTCCCTGGTCTACTACTTTGGTCACCCAGTCAAAGAAATCTATTAGATTCGTCTGACATGACCTTCCTGCTTTGAATCCATACTGCCTTGGATTCTGTCTCCACTGGCCTCTAGGTACTCAGAAATTCTTTCCATCAGAGTGATTCCATCATTTTCCTAACCCTGAGGTCAAACTGACAGGTTTGTTGTATCCTGCCTCTGTCTTGCTCCCACTTTTGAAGGGAATCACATCCGCCCTCCTCCAATCCTCAGGTACCACATCATCCTCCCATGATTTGTTAAAAGGTAGTCAGTGGTGTTATTAGTTCTCCCTTATTTCTTTTAGAATTCTGGGGTGAATCCCATCAGGCCTCATTGCTTTGTCCACCTTCAATTTTAGGAGTTCTTTCAGAACCCTTTCTTCTGTGAAAGGACTGATATCAACCCCTATCCAGAGTGCTTCTATTGTCTAGATTAGGTACCTCCCCTCCTCTTCTTTGTGAATACTAAACAGAAGTATTCATTCAGTATCCTGCTTTTCACTGTCCCTCTCTGCCCACTCACCCACCCTCCTCTTATTCAGCCTCAGTATCCTTCCTTAGCCTTTCTTCGCCCCTAATGTACCTATAAAGGTTTTATCCCTTCTTAACCGAGTTGCCTATCTTTTCTCGGCTTGGGCCTTTGCTATTCTGACTGTCTTCCCACTTCTTTCTGCTTTAACTGGTACAGTTCTCTGTCCTGCTCCTTCTGTGTTTCCTTATACTTCCTTAATACTATCTTTTCTCCTAACCTTCCCGGACCTTTTTGAGAACCATGGTGGTTTTCTTTCATTTTGATTTGTTTATTTGCTTCACACAAAGGCTTGTTGCCTCTGTAATGGCAGTTTTGATGTTTGCCCATTGTTGCTTCACCCCTCCTTCTTGCCTGTTTGCTAGTGCTTTTCTAGGCACTCTCCCAGTTTGACAAAAATCAGCCCTCCTGAAGTCCAGTAACTTCATTTTGTATGGTTTGACTCACAGCTGAGTTTATCAGTGAACCACACTGTTTGGTGGTCACCTGTTCCCAGATGTCTACCCACTTCTAGATCTGATAACCTCTCTCCATCCCTATTTGAGAGTGCCAGGTCTAAGATTGCTCCCTCCTGAGTGGGTTCCAGCACTAGCTGTCTGAGGCATGACCCTGTAGAGCATCAAGAATGGCCCTGCTCTTGGATGTGGCTGCAGCAAAGGTACTTCAGTTAACATCTGGCGTATTCAGGTCTCCCATCAGCAATATCTCCCTTTCTCTGCCATCCCTAAGGATGCCTTCTATAATTTCCTTGTCCATTTTCTCCCTATGAGACGGAGGTTTGTATACAACCCTGTGTGGATTGTGGTGCCATTTCAGTCTCCAGGGTGGCCCACAGTGCCTCCTCTCCTCCCTGTTTACCCTTCAGTTCCATTGCCTTGATCCCTTCCCTTGCATGGAGAGCTACTCCTCCTCCTCCTCTTTACCGTTCCTGTCCCTCCTGTGGGTGTGTACCCTGGTATGTTGGTATCCTAATCATAGTTCTCTGTGTACCATGTTTCTGGTGACTGCCACAATATTCAGGCATCCCTCTTCCATTAAGGCCACCAGTTGAGGGAGCTTGTTACCTAGACTATGGGAATGGGTACTCATTACCCTCCATTTTGTGATGGCCTTACCCCTTTTTGCCCATCCTGTCTTTACTGCCTTTGTCTTTTCTCCATTTACCTTCTCCCTATTGACTTCTTTATCTTAGTGTTTACCTCATTAACTACCCTGATTTTTGGGAGGCTAGGATTTTCCATCTCCTTTTCAGTGCCTCCCCCTTGCTAGTTTAAATGCTTGCCAATGAAGCATTTAAACCTGTCACCTAGGATCCTGGTTCCCTTCCTGGACAGAAGCAGACTATCACACCAGTATAGGCCTGCATCCTCCCAGAGTGGACCCCAGTCCCCATAAAGCCAAACCCTGAGCTCTGCACCAGTTTCTTAACCTCTGATTGAATCCCATGTGTGTGGAGGCACCTCTAGTTTCACCCATGCCATAGACAGGCAGCACCCCGGTGAAGTGTTACCATGTAAAGCGTTTGTTCAAGGCTCCTCCCAACCCACAAACTCCTCCTGCATTGCTCTGATCCCTTCCCAGACAGCTCATTTTTTCCCTAGGTGGACAATGACATCCAACTCCTCCCTGTGCAGTTGCTCCCGCATCCTGAGGATTCGCTCCCTGTCCCTCAAGTCATGGCGCAGGTAGACACCTTGCCTCCCTCTACCCTCCCTCTCCCAGTTCTACCCTCCTAACAATGGAGTCCCCACCAGGAGTTGTTTCCTCCTGTGGGGTCCCATGCCACCCTCCTGTGGGTCTCCTTTGTGGAGGTTCCCAACATCCTCCTTGGTCTCACTGTGGATTCCTCCATGAGGAACCACACTCTGCCAGAATGGCATATGAATTCATGAGAGGTACAACTGGAGCGATGCACCTCTGTTTCACCACCCTCACCCTCACCCTCCCTGGAGCCCACTGTGGTCCAACCACTCTCTTTCTTGGCAACCTCTGAGGCAGCAACAGTGGCCCTGGTGGTCTCTTGGTGGGAAAGGAGGTCCCCTGACCCCAGGCCAACTCAGCCTGGAGATGGAGCAACCTCCTCCTTCAGCCCAGAGAGTGCCTGCAAATGGGACAATGCCACATTCTCCAGAAAGTCTCCCAGAAGACTGCTGCTCCACAGCCACTGCACTGCACTTCTCCCATCATGTCTTATTTGGAGGTCCCTTAACTGTTGTTTTGTATACTTACTCTTTCCTCTCTCTTTTTTTTAATATAATTTAGTTTCCTGCTTTCTTACTGCCTCTGTGTCCTTAAAGCTCCTGATTTTCCTGTTCTGGGACATGAAGTTCCTATATTTCTCAATAGACTCCTTCTTACTTGCTCAGAGTCAGACCTCCAGCAGCTGGGGACGGAGAGCTACTCTTTTCCTTCTAGGATGTGAGTCTTTTGTGCCTCTGTGATCACTCACTTCCGCTCCCAAACAGGAAGTTCCTGTTGTCAGTCAAATCCTGTGCTTATAAAAGTAGAACTGGCTAAGAGTGGGAGGCTGGAGGGAGGGATGGAGGGCAATATAGTCCCAGTAAAGTTCTAACAGCAGCTTCTTCCTCTTGCTGTATGGTGTCCAGTATTGCTCCGATATATTGGAGTCTTTGGCTGGGCTATTGGGATGACTTTGGTAGGTTTAGAGTGAAGCCCAATTCTCTGAAGAGAGTAAGGTGTCTTCTAGTGTTCTTAACAACTGAACCCTTAGGGGTGCCACTGAGCCAATCATCTAGGTAAGGGAAGATGTAATGGCCTTTGTCTTCTGAGGGTCACAGTCACCATTGCTAGGCACTTGGTGAAAACTCTGGAACCAAGGATAGGCTGAAAAGCAGTGCATCAGAACAGATAATGATGCCCCTGGAAAAGGAAGCATAGAAATCTTTTGTGGGGCTGAAACACTAGGATGTGAGCACACATCCTGCATGTGCAGCCAGCAGAGACAGACTCCTTGGTGACGAAGGGGAATTAAGCCTGAAGAGAGACACAATTCTGAACCTTTTGTACTCCATGTAGTTGTTTAGATGACTGAGGTCCAGAATGGGGTGAAGATCCTCGGTCTTTTGAGTACGAGGAATAAATCGGAATAAAATCCCTTCCTCTCTGACTTGGTGGAACTGGCTCTATGGTCTGCTTTTGAAGAAGAGCCTGAATTTCCCTTCGATCATAGTGATGTGAGACTGAGGATAGTGGGAGGACACTGGTGGATTGTCTAGTGGCCTCTCCAGGAACTCTAATGTGTGTCTCTCTCTCTATAATTTGAAGGACCCATTGGTTTGGCTGCTATTTTGCTACATCCCTCCAGATAGAGGTAGAAGTGACTCCCACACCTCTCCAGAGTCTTTTCTGGGGAGAGGGTCTAACAATGAGTCAGGCTGATGCTCTGGGGTTGGCCGAGCAGCCGGAGGGTTTGGTGGCTCTGGAGAAGGGACCCCAAGCTCTGAGAGATTGCCTTGTGTTTAAAACACCTCACGGCTGCTGCTGGTTTTGGGACTGCTGTCCAGAGGATTTATGAAAGGTCTGCTTCCAAAATGATTTCTGATTGGCTTGTGCATTTTCTAGACCGACCAGATAGCTTTGCCAGAGTCTTGGAGGAGAATAATCAACTTCTCAGCCTTCTCCACAAAACTGACAGATTCCTTGAAAGGGAGGTTCATGATTCCAGCCTGGAGGTCCTGGGTGAAACTCGAGACCCAAAGCCATGAATGACGCTGGAGACAGATACCGTGGCTGCTGTCTAGGCAGTTGTATCTCTCAGTATGGTATGAGACACGCAAAACACATCTGCCAACGCCTGAGCCTGACTTCAATAAATCCAGAAGTTCTGCCTTCTGGGGTACATTCAGCAGAGCTTGGGCGAGTTCCAGACTCTTTTCCCACTGGGCATTTTGATATTGCACCATGGGTGAGAAAATTCAAGGACCTAACACAGCAAGTAATGGAAGCGTAAACTTTCTGGCCCAGCTGGTCCAGATGTTTGAATTCTTGGTCAGGAGGCTAGTTGCTAAGGTGCTTATGCCTCTTAGACCTGTAATGGGCCATGGAAATGACCATTGAGTCGGCCACTAGGTGTTCTCAAGGAAGGGTTCATCCCTGGGCACCCTATAGATCCTATCTGATTTTTGATAGGGCTGAAGATGAAGAGGGTTCTTTCAGGTTATCCTAGTGAGGTCCTGGAAGGTATCCACCAACAGGTGCACTACTAAAGGCTTAGGCTCCTTTTAGCAAAGGTATTTGGCCAGCCTGTACCTCTGGGTCCAGATCCTCCATCTCCCAGCTGTTATTGGCCTGTATATGCCTCTATGATGTCCATAAATGATGGATCATCAGGGGACCCGTGGTGTCTATGTTGCCTGGCATGGGAGGACAAACCACTGGGTTTCAAGTCCTGGAGATAGAGGAAGATAAGCTGTGACTTGAATCCTCTGAATCAGAGGAGGAGGAGGTCTTGTGCCAGTGTCTGCCTGAAGAATGGCGCCAACATCAGCCTGACGACCAAGAGGAAGAGTGCCTGTGTCTTTGACCCTTGTGCTTGGACCTGCCCCTATGCCCATCATCAGGGTGCGGGATGGGCTTTAGGTTCGGTGTTGGTTCCTTGGGTTCCAGCTCAGGAACCACCACTACTGGCTTGGAAGGTTTAGGAGGGACAAGGCTACCTTGATCTCATTCCACCAGAAGCAGAAAAGGCCCTTCACCTCACTCAGAGGAATCTGAGAACCTGAGGGGCCAGCAACTGCCTGGAGCTGAGGAGCAGCAGGCATCAGGGGAGCTGGCATCAGATGTCCAGGCTCGGGTCCTTAGGGAGAGGAGCCTCAGATGTCTGGCACTCTGTCATCAGTGTAGGGAAATGTTCATGTCTACTGGTGATGCAAGATGGTCATGCAACAGCAGGGGCATTCTTGGTTGGACGCCAGGGAACCTGGCATAGAACAGACTGGAGAACTGATGATGATGATGGTCCGGGACGCCGCCATCATCGGCTGAGCAGGAGACCAATGATGAAGACACCATGGAACAGGGCAGAGGCATCACGGAAGCACAGAGGTGGATGCATGCTCTGACATCGTGGGGCCTTGTCTAAAGACTTAGATGCTGAGTCCGACATTGGGACAGGGTGGATGATGGGTGCTAACCCACTGCCCAACTTAACTCCAGCGCCGCCACATGAGGAGGCTGGAAAATTTAGGGACAGCCTTCACCTTCAGGGTCTGCAGGGCTGGGAACAAAGCCCTGGACTCCACTAACCTCCACCTGTCACCAGCACCAAGATGGAAGGTTTATCCACCGCTGCCCAAGGGAGTTAGGGCTGGTCTGGGAAGCAGTCTGACCTCCCATGGGAGCAGGAACCAGAAGCAGTCTTCTTTTGTGGAGGAGACCAGGAGCAGCAGCATGTCTGGGCCTTCTCCTTGTCCTTGTCCCAGGACTTGTGCTTCCCTGAAGGCTACTTCTTCGGTGTGCCATTGACAATGAGGAGGGAAGAAGAGGGCTCTTCCCGAGGATTGCTTCTGCATGACAGCAAGTTGTTTTTCAAGAAGGTTGGTCTTAAGGACCTTCACTTAGCGAATCCTAGTTCCTTTGGTTGAAGCTGTGACAGTGCTGGCAGGCCTCCGTATCATTGTCTGGGCTAGACAGAGGAGGCAGGTCACATGGTCATCCTTCAACAGGAGCTGCTTGCCACACATGCACTTGGACTTTCACCACTTGACTGAAGAAGTCAGAGAAGATGACATGCAGAGAGAAAGAAACAGAAATCACTATTTTAATAGAAAATAAAAGTGGATAAATGCTCAATGGCAGTCAACTGTGCAGGAGGCATCTGTGGAGCCGATGCAAATGGGTCGATGGCAGGAAAATAACTGAGGTGGAGCTAGGGACATCCCCTTTATACCATTGGCTGATGCTGGAGCGGGCTGACGCCAGGGTGATCCCCACTGGAGACTGCTAGCTAGTAGCTTTCCATGTGGTCCTAGCTCCTTATGGCTTAGTCCTTATGCTTATAGCCTGTTGCAAGAGCTCCAACCTGCAGTGAGATCTTCAAATACTTAAAGGGCATAATAGGGTTAGTATTGAGGGCATGTTTAGATTAAGGGTAGGGACACAAGGGACCCAGTCTGAAACTGGAGGGTGGAAGATTCAGGAGGAAATGAGAGGCACTACTTCAAGGAAAGGTGGTAGCAAGGTGTAGTGCACTGTCAGAGGAGGTGATATCACTGAAATCTGTGAGCAGTTTTAAGAGAGAGGAACAGGATCAAAGGTAAGGTCAAAACTGGAGAAGATGGGTGAGTTGGCAGAAGGCAATAAATCAGATGTATGTGCAAGGTGGTGGGCAGGTGCAGTAGATTAGACTGGTAGCTGTACACTCAAGCAGATTTGATAGACTATATAGCCTGTATCTGCTGGCATTTCCATATGATTGTATGTTCATATACTGTGTGACTCTAAGCAAGTCACTTAACCTTCCCAGTGCTCCTGGGTTGCCCTAGAAATCAGGCACTTACCCAATTACCAAAAGAATGAAAATAAATAAACTTAGAACTTGAGAATATTAGAACTATATGCATGAGACACCTCTTATGGTTATAAGAGTGCATGGAATGTAGAAATAAACAATCATGATTGGCTAAGCACCATGTCATAATTTATAATAGCTGGCATTTGTGCAGAAGGGTAGGGCTAGAAGGGTCAGAGATATTTGAATGAGTGAGGTGCTGAAGTCCCAAGGAGGGACTTGGAGAGAGAGATAAGGAGGAGGGTGAATAGAAGGAGAAATAAACAACAGCTAAGGAACTCTGAAAGAAAGCTACTTGATCTGTAAGAGATACATGGGGAAGGAGATTGAGTGCAAGTCAGTGTTCCAAAAGAAATATATGGGGTGAGGAGGAGTGGAGAGAAAGGAACAAAGTAAAGGGGAGGGAGCAAAGAGAGAATTTGGAGATAAAGGAGGCCAACAAGAGAGGTGTGTCTAGCTCGGGGAGATCAAGGAAAGTATAGCGCAATATTAGCTTTTGATAAAGGACATAAGCCATGTCCAAATGTGTCAGGTGTATACATACTGCACTTCATTTCCATGCTGGGATTTTAATAAGTATTGTTTGTTTTGTTTTGCAACTTTCAGCTGTGGTGTCCTACTTCAATTGGTTGGTGGTGCCCAGTCCACACAGTTTCAGTATTACCGAGAGCACCACCATCCCAGTGCACACTTCTATGCTTGTAGTATGTTTCTATGTATGTCACTGTCAAGGGCAGATAATCAACAAGCATGGTGCAGGCAGCAAAGAAAACAGCCGCAGATTTCAGGATGGATGTGGCAGAGTCAACTATACTTATAAAATTGGAAAAAGAGTTGGACTTTAATGGAAAAGATTTTATTTTTGTGTATTTAGGTTGCCAAGGCTGTGATGTGTTTAGGCATTTCTCGGATTGCTAATTTTCTTAAATCCCATTTATAATCGTGAGTATCCACTCCAGAAATAAAATCTGGGTTACTCAGTACTGAGTCGACAGCATCCATATTACTTTCTCCAGCCAAACCATGCGAAATCAAGATGTACGAGATGCGATAATGGGTATCAGGTCACCTCAACCCAATATTTAGTAGTGCATACCTATTTGTGATTTTAGTAGAAGATGTCTATATGCTTTATATGGTAGAGGTTGAAACCTCTGTATTTTACAAAATTACATACTACAACTGTAGAACTTGCAATTGGCAGCTTGGGAAACGCTAACAATTTGGTATAGGATTGTACTGTCATTGTTCATCACATGATGCCCAGAACAAAGCAGCAGCTCTTCTCTGAAAGAGAGATGTGTGTATGTTTATGTGTGTGAGATAGAGACAGAGAAAGACAGAGAGAGAGAGAGAGAGAGACACACACATCCTAAACTCATTTATAACGTTAAATCATAATTTATTAATACGTCCACGTGTGTTTGGACGAGGCCAGGGAAGGGCACCAGTAGTAAATGTCAATCTTATCAATTGAACTCCAAATTAATTTGCATGAAAATGCACTTTATTTTCCCCAGTGGGTCTGCCTCTTCATTTGCATGTCAGGGATGGTGGGTCAGGTGGAGTCATGATAGTCATTATTGCATCTACTGGCAGCAAATGTGGAAGGTGACAAGTGCCAGCAATAATCTTCTTAAGCCTTGTTAGCAAATGTATTTAGGATTAGTGCACTAATACATGTTTAAATTGGAATCTGGTGGTATTTATCTGTATTTAGGAAAAAAGACCATCCGCATCTGAAATATTTAGAAGAGAAGACAGCAAACAGATACAAGCTGCAGATTCGGATGATGGTGTGTTAGCTTCTGAAACGTAGATCTTCTAGAGATGCTCTTAATCTGACACTCATACATAATCCCTAATCAGACAGCAGAACCAAGTGGGAACCTACAGTGAAGGAATAAACATGTTGAATTTTTATTCTTAAAGTTCATTTTAGAAACAAGTCTCTGGTGATAAAATGGTTGTTAATTATAAACTGCACTGATATGAAATTGTCAAGATAATGACTCCTCATTGTGTGGGATTGTGTCTCTAGATAAGGCAGAATCTGTTGTATTCATTTCTCAAATAAAGCATCTCACTAATGCAAAGCTTTGGCCAGTCTGTTATTTGACATGTATAAAAAATCTACACAATTTATGGTATAATATATGGGTAGAATATTGTCTTGTGTCATGAAACAAGTTATAACTTGCCCTTCAGCTTTGTTTGTCCATGAGATTAAATCATTTTACAAGTAAACTAACATGTTCTTATCTTTAATTTCGTTATATTTGGTTAGTTAAAAAGGCTTGCTTTTAAGTTTTCATAGAGATTTTAAAACATTCCAGCAAGGCAGGAGTTCAGTAGTTTGGAGTGCTGATCATTTCTTGTTCAGTGTGTGTGTGTAGTAAGAGAGCATTCATGGTCACGGTGGTTGTTGACTGTTACTTGTTTACTTTGTAAATGGCAACAATATGATATGCAAATGAGGTGCCTAATGATGATGGGTGTGGTGGAGTCGTGCCAAGATGGTGACTGTGTTGATTTGTGAGAAAACGAATCTGTTGTTTAAAGTGCTTCTGAATTTTTGAGTTTTGAAGCAACTCTGTGCAAGTTAGAGGTATTGTTTTCTGACCAAATGGCTTTTGTGGTTAATCATATCAGCTCTTTTGAGTTTAAATGTAATTTTTTTAGTTTGAACAGGAATTTAAAATGGAGGAACTGATTTAAAGCTCAGAGATGTGTGGTGCAACATTGTTTTTGGAGTCTTAATTTGTTGCCCGTTCTACCATTTGCATTATTTCTGCAATTTGTCTGTTTGAAATCAAGTGCTGTAAAGGCAAGATGGTTCACCTTTACTATGACATTTGCTTGTGGGGGGCTGGTATTTGAACTATTTGTTTTGTCATAGAAAGAAAACTGTAAGGTTATAACAGCCTGCACTCTTTTCTGACTGCATCCAAACTGAAAGCAGGTGCTCAGGACTGGGGAAAATGTCAGCAGTCTGTGTGGTGCCAGGTGTGGTTTTCGTCTGAGCAGTCATACTTAATGTTGTTTTTAATCCATGATATCCCAACTGAGATGCAAGCTCTTATTTTCATTGGTTCTGCTTTTTACCCACTGTATTTTCTCAGCTGGTTGGAGCTTTGCATTGGATGGGCTAGTGTGTTGCAAGATGTCAGACTCGGTATTGGGCAGGATGCTGCAAATGCATATTTGGGTGTAATCAAAAGTAATAAACCTTTAAGTCATTATTTTTTGAAGTCACAAATCATAAGCTGATCCACTTATTAGGTCCAGAAGCAAATGGTTTGATTCCTTTTATTGGCCCAACTTAGATGTTACAAAAGAACAGAATGCCTAAACTTTTGGACCAACCAAGTCCTTCCTTGGAAATGATGGTCATACGCTTCCTATGAAGCACTTGGTTGGTCCAAAGCTTTGGCATTCTTTCTTTGCAACATCTAAGCTGGTCCAATAAAGGGTATCAAACATCTGCTTCTGGATCTGTTCTTACAAGGACCAATATGGCAACTAAACTAACTCTGTTTGTCTACCTATTAGGGTATTTTTAATCAATGATGTCATAATGTTTTATTTGCTGTAAGCAATGTGTGGCATGTTGGCAGACTGTGGGTACTGGTGCTATTTGGATCTAAGAATCAGCAACAGAAGAGTTTTGAAGTTGGCTCCATAAGGCTGAGTGATGGGCTGTGTCTGAGGCATTCTGGCAATCTATTTTTAAGCCCTGAACTTGGACAGGTGGATCAGAGACCAGCAGGTAGAGATTAGCATCCATTGGTTGCTTCACTCCCAGAAGGTGGCACAGCTCTGCTTGTCTAGCAGTTCCTGGGATGGCATGCTGCAGGTGCTCTTAAAGACTTGAATGTCTGCACTGCTGAGCATTCACACCCCAGGATGCACACAATAGCATCAAGTGAGTGGGATCCTGAAAACAGGAAAAGGAATGGTACTGGGTATGTCAGGTGGTGGTCTTTCTAACAGACCCTCTTTCAAGAACCACTCTCCTGAAGCAAGTTGGTCAACTACCCAGACCAGCAGCAGGCTTATCAAAGGCACTTCTCTTGCACTGGCTGCAGGATGGCCCTCTGAAAGGATAAACTGGAACTGCCATCTGATAAAGGACTCGTGGAATCAGCAATGGGATCAGCAGTGCAAGGTGAGTATGGCAGTCAGCAGGCTTTCCTTGTAGAGTGCCTGAAGGAGTGGTGCCCAGGTCATGAGATGAAATAAAAACAAAGAAGAGTTTTGAAAATAGAGAAATTACAACAAACAGCTCCCTCTTGATGTAAGAAACTGTCTGAAGCAGAAGTGCTGTGCTGGTTACACGTATAGTCTTCATCCCCACCCCCAACCAACCCCAGCTAATGAAGATTTCAGCTACATGGTTTTAGTTGCTGCATTCATGACCTACAGCTTTTGGTTTGAATCCCATATAGGGCTCTTGGGGAGTTTGCCCACCTGGCAGAGTCATGAATAAAACTGGCAATAAGTTATGATGTGGTGTTCCTGCTACTGTAGCAGAAAGAGAACTTCATATATCAAAGCAGCATTTAAATAGTAAAAGCTATGTCATGTTAAAGTTTGCAACAAACC
Source organism: Neoceratodus forsteri (assembly GCA_016271365.2). Lineage (NCBI taxonomy): Eukaryota > Metazoa > Chordata > Ceratodontiformes > Ceratodontidae > Neoceratodus > Neoceratodus forsteri. The sequence goes on from CM028134.1 coordinate 41,442,879, forward strand.
ACACACCCCAAATGTGACATACTAAACTGATGACATGTTTAAATGTCCAGTTTAACCTTAACTGAATGGTAAGAACTGGGGCCTTTAGAGCACAAGCTAGCTGCATCTGTGTGTGTATTGTACCTAGCGTGACCTTGATGTGAATTAGGACTGTTCATACTTTCTTGCTTAGAAAGTACTCATACACGCAGGGCTGTGTGAGTACCCTCGTTAATAGTCTATAAATATACATACCCTGTATGGGGCTGTACTGCCTCATGAATTCTCAGTGAGTATTTGTGCTCAGGACTTTGTCAGTAACTTTTATTAATACTGATGGCCCTATGATTCAGTGTGCCTGATATGTGCTGTTAGAGAGTGCTTACCAGGTCATGCAATGAAGCAGCGTGTAGCTGGCCCAAGTGGGATGCATGACCATCAGCCAGATGCACAGCTGCATAGCTCTGCACATGGGGAGGCCAGCCAGAGAGACAGACCTGGGCCAGATCACTGGCTTCCAATCCGAAGCCACAGTCAGCTCCAAAGTGGATCACCTGCTTTGTGGAGAGAAGGATCATGGGACATGGTGGTCCTTATGGACTGCCATGTCCCCTATGGACAACCTTGAATTTATGATCTGCAATACACAGTGCCTCACAGCTGACAGTAACATGCAGCTCTCTATGGCATGGAGAGGGCCAGGGTCCATGGCTGCAAGGCACCATGTGGCTTTGTGGCCTCTGATCAGGGGTATGAACCCGATACAGCAGCCTGCCCCGACTGGCATTATGGAAAGTCTCCCAAACATTGGCCTGGTGGAGAGTAAAGGGCATTGTGAATGCTGTACCCACTGACCCTCTACAGGCATGCTCAGCCCCATACCCCTGCTCAACCAGCTGTGTAGGATCCAATGCAGACAGCCTCAGGCAGGGGTGCATAGTGGAGTTCACATGGCTAGTGCATGTGAGTGTTACACCCAGGATGTGTGTATCCTGGTCCTACATACCGTGTATCAGGGCACGTAGGGCTAGGATGCCTTATCTGCATATGACCCTCAATAAATATAAATTACTAAACGCTGGGAGTATTTCTCATTAATACTCAGTGAATATGCATATCCAGGGATGTGTGAGTACCTTCACAATAATCAATGAGTATTTTCTTGTTTAATGCTCTTTGAGTTTTCATAGGCAGGGCTGTGTGAGAACCCTTCATGTGTAAATTAATTCAGAATTCAGACTCAGGCTGTGTGAGCAGAGTATGCCTACTCAGGGCTGTGCGAATACCTTCTCATTAATACTCAGTATTTGTACATAGGTGTGGAAAGTGGGGCCACAAGGTACAGGGTGCTCCATGATAATAAGAATACAGTGGCTTGAAAAATGCAGCACACCCACATGCAGCAAAACAAAAGGAGACATTGGTATACTTCACCAATTAAAGTCCTTTATTGTTCACGCTGCAAAAGTGATTAGCAGCTTTTTCAGGTACAGGTACTTCACAAGCAACCGACCTCCTACGTATCACCCAACCTTGGGATTTTACTATATTTATAAATAGGGGTATGAGTACCTTCTTAATACCTATTGAATGATCACACTTAGGGCTGTGCCTGTACCATCTTATTAATACTCAGTGAGTAGTCACACTCAGGACTGTGTGAGTATCTTTTCATTAATGTTCAGTAAGTATTAATACTTAGGGCTGTATACCTCCTCATAAATACTCAGTGAGCAGGGCTGTGTGAGTATCTTCTCATAAGTACTCAGTAAGCTTTCATACTCAGGGTTGTGTGAGTACCTTCTTGTGAGCAATCAGTAAGGGTGCTAGGTGATACTAGCATCGTAAGAACAGCGAGAAGCAAAACAGCATGGAAAACAGTGAGTACCATCACAATGATGGTAACAAACGACCTATGGGCCAGGTAATGCAGGGGCTTTGCCCCCACACCCCACTACAGAAGTATAATCATACCTGAGTCACACTTACAACTGGGACAGCAACTAAAGTCAGAATCGTTGTTTCTGGCCCTTGCTGTCCTGCTGTATCCACTATTTCTGTTCACGCCTTATGCCCACTGCACTGTTCTTTACAGTGTTATTTTCACTGTCCTTCATCAGTAAGTAGTGATACTCAGGGTTACGTGAGTACCATGTTTTAACATTCAGAGAGTATTCATACCTAGGGCTATGTGAGAACTTTCTCATGAATATTTTTTTTAAATTCCAAATTTTTATTGTGAGCAAATCTCATATCGGATACACTGTACATAGGAGCAGACACACACCTTTTATACTATCATATCAATTGGCAAATTCAAATCAAGTCACCGATTTTCTCCCCCACCCCCACATTAACAGAACCACCCCTCCCTTAAACTAACTCACCCCCTCACTACCTCAAACCCCTAGAGAAGATCTGCTCACCCACCTTTATCCCACCTCCTACTTGATTCTGTCTGGCTATGCCTAGAGAAGGTATAACGCTTGGAAGCGGCACCAGGTCCTTTCAAATGTATGAAACCTATTTTCCTTCCCACGCCAATTTCTCCATATTTAAATTAAACATTTCCTGCAGCCATTCCGTAATGTGATTGGTGAGTCAGTCATCCAGTTTCGCAAAACTACCTTTTGAGAGAGCATGAAATCAGGGCCATGTAAAATCTACGCCTCAAACATGATACCAGAGTAATCCCCATCAGGCATATATCAGGGTGAAATACTGGTCAATACCCAACAGACAGTCCGCTCTCTGCCTAATCTGCATCCACAGCTGTTTTATCAGTGGGCAATCCCAAAAATGTGATACAAATCACCCACTGCCTGATGACACCAAAACAATTTTGATCTGACCTACTACCCACCTTAAATAGTTTGGAAGGGTCCAGAATAAATTATTCAAGAAGTGAAACTGCATCACCCTCAGCCTATCCTGTCTGACATACCTGTACATCTGCCTCCAGACAGCATCCCAATCCCGCTCCTGCTCACCCAAACAATTAATCCAATATCTGGGCTTATGGTCCAAATCACCAAAACTTGGTCAGAAGTCTCTTATATACTCTAGAGACCAGGTATGTCTCATAATAACTTATGCTAATGACTCAAACCACCCCATCCACACGCCCATCTCGAGATTGGACCCCACTTGCCAGTAAATGAGTCACCTGGTATAATTTAAAGACCTTCTTATCATCAATATTATACTTTGCCAGGATCGCCCTAACTGGGAGTACCGACCATTTTCCATTAAGTCCTCAATTGCAATCCTTCCAGCTGGGGAATCCATCTACCAGAGATAATTTTCCCCAATTCGCAGGTTCGGATTTTGACATACGGTTGATGCTTGTCCTGTCCGGACATAACCAAGCTTACTGCAAATCTACCTATGTATACGCAAAATTTAACTATTGGATTAGTAATCAGCCTAGGGGCAGTATCCTAGGAGTGGAATAAAGCAATGCAACCGGTCAACTCCTGCCTCCTGATCGCTTCTATCTCTAGCCTAACCCACGAGGGAACATAAGGCAAAGAGTCAAGTTTGCTGTCAGGAACCACCCATCTCAAATATTTACACAGGCTACTTGCCCAATAATATAGCCCAAAATGTGGAGTCTCAGACCGCTCTCTCCTGGAGCCGCCTAACTTACTATAAGCCCTATGGGGTCGCTTCCTTCCAGATAAAGTCAGAAATTAACAAGTGCAATTCACTAAACCAGCTTAGGGTAGAAAAGCACTAAGCATATTGAGTGGTAGAAAATCCTAGGCAGGATATTCATTTTAACTATGCTAATCCGCCCCAGAGAGATAGTGGCAATCCACTCCACCTCTGCAAATCCTGCTTAATAATATTCCTAGTGGCGTTCAAATTAAGATTGACTAATTTCTGTTCCGATCTGGCAGGTAAATACCCAGGTACTTCAGCCTATGCGGTGTCCACTGCATACCCATTTCAGCACCTCTGACCTATGCACTCTCATATTCAGCGGAAGAATTTGGGTTTCCCCATTAATCCTGTAATTAGACAGTCTGCTATACTCTCCCATAATTTCCAGCACCGCCGGATTGAGCTATTTGGCTGAGCAACATGCAACAAGATGTCATCCGCATACACAGAGATTTTGAGCTCGTGTAACCCGACTCTAATGCCCATAATCCTGGGGTCTAATCTCACTCTGGTGAGGAGAGGCTCCAGATACAAATTAAATAAGAGAGGCGACAGGGGCAACCCTGCCTGGTACCAGAATTAAGCTAGAAACTTGCAGAGAATACCCTTACAGTATATTTTGGCTCTTGGATCCGTGTACAAAGCAAACACATATTTGATAAATTGGGCGAAGACCAATTTTCCATGGTAATGGCTAAAACTTCCAGTCCACTCTGTCAAATGCCTTCTCCGCATCCACCACACCAACACACACGGGAATTTACTATTCTTGGAAACGGAGAAGACATGAGACAGTTTCCTCAGATGGTCCGACGCCAGTCTACCTTCATAAATCCCACCTGGTCATGATGAATTAACTTGGGCATGACCCTGGACAACCTAGAGGCCAAAATCTTCGCCAGAATCTTGATGTCATAATTAATCAGGAAATAGGTCTATAACTTGTAACTTTATCTAACTCCTTCCCTTCTTGGAATAAGTACTATCAAGGCTTCAATAAATAACTATCTACTTTGTCCAGGGTCAAAATACTTTGAAATAGTCTTTTAACCCGGACATAACAAAGTCGCAAAGTTTTGTAAAATTAGAGTAAACCCGTCCTGGTCCGGGAGCTTTATCATTGGGAAGCATTTTAATTGCCTCCAGAATCTCCGCTTCAGAGATGGGAACTAAAAGCTCCGCCTTTGACCTTCTGATACCTGGGAGATTACAAGCGGATAAAAGTCCTCTATTTCTTGCCTACTAGGCCTATGGGTCATTGGGCTGTATAAGGCCTTATAGTAATCTTCAAATTCCCTAACAATTTCAGTGGGTGAAGTCTTAACCACCCATCAACACTAGACGTGATACTCTGAACTATTCTAGATGCCTCCACAGCCCTTAGCCTCAAAGCTAAAAGCCTACCTGATTTCTCTCCCTGGTTCAAATACCGGCCTTAGTTTTCAGAATCGCATATTCTTCCCTTTCTCCCAGGATCCCCTCATACTCGTGACGCAGCTTGATTAGAAGCTCCTAGTCCCTCTGGCGTATTCATTGACAGATCCTTCTCTATATCCCTGATTCGTGACAGCAAAGATCTAACCTTTTCCTCCCTCTTCCTCTTTCTTTCCACCGCAACTTGATGAACTCTCCCTTAACACACACTTTAGAGCACACCACCATAAATCTCCCTCATGGTTAAACGACTATTCTCCCTCTCATACTGTTCAATCCAAACATACCCCTAGTATCTGCAGAACATAGTAACTGATTATTCAATCTCCAAATAGTCTGTCTAGGGGTATTAGCAGTCAGGCTGAGGGAACAAAGGACCATGGAATGATCCAAAAGATCCCAGGTACAATTTACAATACACCAGGCCAGACAACAACCCTCTACTCACTAGGAAATAATCTATCCTAGATCTAGACTTATGAACCTCTGATAAAAAGTGTATTCCCTACCTGAAGGGTTCAAAACCTCCATGGGTCACATAATCCCAAATTATCAACCAGATCCCTAATAGCTCTCTGAGCAGGCGATAGACCTTTAACTCTCTTACTATCCTTATCCAGATCTGGAGTGAACGGCAAGTTCCAGTCCCCCCAGCACTATCGGAAGCTGATGAAACTGACTTAAGATATTTAATAAAACCACAAAAACCCAGGAGAGTCTGCGTTGGGCCTGTAAATACTTCCCAGCACTATTCTTGTTTGGTTTAAAAGCCCTACAATTATTATATAGCGGCCTTCTGGATCCACAATTCTTTCTCACACACAAACGCCACATTCCTGTGGAACAAGAGAGCTACCCTCTCACCCACTGTACTAAATCCAGCCCCAAATATTTGACCAACAAACTGACATCTCAGTGTTTTCAACTCTTTATCGAGCAAATGTGTTTCTTGTAAACAAATTATCTGACCCTTTGATAACTGTGTTTTAATATTTTATATCTCTTTATTTTTGCCTGACTCCCTTGACGCTCCATGCACAAAACTCAAAAGGGCTACCCATATTCCAGGAACTCCTCCCACCTCCTTCTAATTCTCTCGGCGACACCAGACAGCCTAACAGGACAACCTATTGGGTGGGCAGATCTTCCCAAGCCTATCTTCTCTAACCCCATACAAATACCCTCCCTCCCTCCCTGTCTAGCCCCTCGAGTAACCCCAACTGCAATCCAACTACATACCGCTACTATTAACACAACCGAGAATCTTCCCAATGCCCCTCCCAACACCCCTCCCCACCCAAAACATTTTGGTCCATGACGTCCATAGCTCCACCAGCTAGCCCTTCCCTCCAGTCCCCTCGCAACCTCCTCTACTATCTTATCCATTCTAACTGCAACCTCTTAAAACCTATATTCCCAACAGCCTTCCAAACATGGCATAAACCAGGCATTTATTCCACAGAAGAAGAAAACCCCTCACAAAATTAAGTCCCCGCCCCCACACACCCCCACCTATATATCATTTATCCCAAAAGCAGAAGAGCAAACAGTTGAACAGTATACATCCCCTACAATTCCTATGGAAACTACATTATCTGTAAAAAAAAAAGGGGGAATGAAAGAAAAAGGGCTCTTATCTGTAAGGATTTCAACTGAAATAGTCTGTGGCTCCATAAACTGAGTATAGTCCACCTAGAGCATTTCCAATGTCCACTTCCAAAAGAAAAAGATATCCATTCAGGCAACTCCAGGTCCCAAAAAAGAAAACTCATGTCTTGGGTCATCCCCATTTAAGTTCCATCAGACCGTAACTCTAAAGGCGACGGCTTAAAATGTCCTGGACCCAGATAGGCACTTCCAGACCTTCCTCTCCACGAGATATCCACAGCCATCCAGACAAGACCAGAAAACATCCGTCCTCCAAAATAACGTAAGATGCACTCAAACCAGTACAAGCTGCAGGAAAAAAAAGCGGTTCGCCCTCTGTATAACTGGCACCGTCTGAGTTCGCTGTGTTCCGTTACATAGGGTCCCCCGCATTAAAGAGATATCTCCAATTAAGACTGCTAAGAGCCCTTTGCACCCGCTAGACTACCATGCAGGGGTTCAAAACCCACATCCCCAACTATCGAGGAGGAACTTTTACATTGCATAAGTCCAGGGTCCATATACAACGATCGCCACACATCCTCCTCGCATTAAACTCAAAAAAAGTAACTGCAATCCAGTCCGGTTCACTGATCCCTGCCCAACTAGAGAACAGACATCCTTACAAGCGAGCAGACAAAGACCAAATGCAGACAGGCTCACACCCTGCAGAGACCCAAAGGGCTATTTGAAGAGCTCTGGGAGGGCAGTCGCCAAACTTTACTTGCAACAGAAGCTCTTCAAAGTGGACCATTGACCGCCAGCAACACCTGCAGTTTCGCCGGTAAAGCACCTTAAACCTAATTCCAGCCGGAATCAACTTGGACACGATCGGTGGTATTCCGCCCTCCTCTGTCTCACAGCCACGGGTAGATCTTGGGTGATCCTAATGGGGGTCCCTTCCACTTCAGTTCCCTGGTCTCCTTAGCCTTCGTAACCACAAATTGACGTTCTTGATAGTTCAGGAACCGGGCTATGAACACGCTGGGGGGCACCCGATGTTGAACTGCACGCAGCGCCCGATGGCTCGCTCAATTATGAAATTTTCTCCGGAGGCGCGGGCCTACCAGATCTTTGAAAACTCCTGGGCAATCGAATCGGATCGGCTCCTCCTCACGCCTGGTAAGCCGATAACCACCACATTGTTCCTCCGGCCCGACCTCTAGGTCTTCGATCTTCGCTCCATCCTAGCAATCTTGTGCCTCAAATTTGTTAACTCTGGCTCCTGTTTTAAAAATCTTTTCTCAAGCGAGGAAACCTTCACTCAGTGTCCCTGTGCGCCGAGAGAGATCCTCCAAGGCCAGTGTGACCGCTTTCAGCTCCTCGGTCACAGTGCCTAACTTCTGCGAAAGGGTTTGAACTCGGCCAGAAACTGCGCAAGGGTCAGGGGCTCATTTTCTGGAGAGGTGCTGTCGCCCTCCGTCGCGACTCTCGCTTTCTTCGGCTGGGCCTTAGCCGGAGACAGGCGGCGTGTGTCGGGCGTGCTTCTTCGATTTCAATCTCCATTTATTCCCAAATCTCCACCAAGGATATACCGATAACTTGTAACACCTGCTGAAATCCAACTGATATCACTAGATCCTCCAATATTAGGATAAATTAAACTTTAATGCCAATAGGAGGCTGGAGGTGAAGGCCTCAATTGCTTTCACAGAGCTGGCATCCGTGACTCCTCTTTCTCATGAATATTTAATGAAAATTCACACTTGGCATGTGAGGTACTCTTCTCATGAATATTTAGTGATTATTCATGTTCATGACTATATGAATACCTTCTCATAAATATTGACTATTTTTAGTAGTACAGTGTGACTACTTGCCATTAATACTCTGTGAGTATTCACACTGCAGGCTATGTGGGTATGTTCTCTCTTAATACTCAGTAAGTATTCCTACTCTTTGGTGTGTGACTACCTTTTCCTAAATATTGAGTGAGCATTTGTGCTTAGTGGCCTCAAATGAGTAGTATTCATTAGTCATTACCCACCAGCTATGAGTATATAAAGTTACAAAACCCAACTGACCAATGCTGGCCCTATGGGCACCTGTCTTGTCACGTATTTGGGACTATTCTCATGTCACTTCCCAAATGGCTTTGGCTTTCCTTTAGTGCTCCACTACTGGGAGTGCGGGATGCTTGAACTTTGCAGCCATCAGCAATGTTTCCTTCCCTTGTTCTCTGGTACCACAGACTTAAGACTGAATGACACAGACGACCCCCAAGCCGCAAGAATACTCTTCAAGGTAGCGACCATGCACTGCTAGTTTACAGAGCCTGTGGATTAGGTGCGGCGAGGTCCTAGCCCCTCTGGTGCTTCGCCGCCAGCTCCCCACTGCCCCCACCACCACCGTTGGCTCACTCCCAGATTTTTAGGCTTAGCTCGTCAAAGCTTGGCTACGGAGGATGCTTAGAAACAATCTGCCCACTTTTCCATTAGCAGATTATCTACATTCGGCCACCAGTGGCCGCCATAAACTTGCTTATCTGGCATCACAGAATAAATATGCTGCTCCTCGCCTCTCTTTGTGCTTTCTTGCTTTCCCAATAGCTCCTCCCTCTGCCTCTCGCCTTTTAACAACCACTGCCCCATCTTCTCCACAAGGGCATAATTACTGAACTAACTTGCTCTCCCACATCCCAATTTTAGCTCCTTCCAGCCCCTCCCCATAACTGGGAAATCGGTGTCCATTCTCCCCATCTCATACCCTTGGACTATCTCCTATGAGCAGTCTCAAGGCTGATGTTCTGAGGACAACTCTTAGCTCTCTCAACTGCAAGTGCAGGACCTGGGTTACCTGGTACATGCTTGTCCATCTCACTGCTCTGCTCCTGTTACTAGCTGGAGATGTAGAACCTAACCCGGACCTACCCTCCCACATCACCATCCCCCTGGCTCTTCCAAAGGGACTGAAAATACTGCATCTAAACATTTGCAGTATCCTAACAAACCCCTGAGCTACAATTATCAGTTAAACACTGTGCCCTGACATCCTGATACTCTCGAGACTTGGCTCAAACCCTACCACCCGGACTCCACTGTTGCTATCCCTGGATACTCCTAACTAGGCAAGACCGCATGGGAAAAAGGAGGAGGAATTGCCATGTTCATTTCTGCCAAGCACAGTTCACCCCTGTTCACATCCCACACCCTCCCCTAATTGAGTCCCCAACTGTTAAAATCTCACTTCCATACTCCGCCCCTATATTCATAGCTGAGTCTACTGCGCCCTAATACCACAACACCTAGTTTACTAGACCACCTGGCCAAATTAAAATCCTCCACCACAACAGGAGAGCTATATGTCCTAGGGACTTCAATCACAACTGGCTTGCAACAAGATTGTGCCAGCTGCGCTCAAGGTAACACCTGAACCTCGCATACAACAAATTTCCCAACCCACTAGGCTGAACCTAAAACCCTCAACCACTCCCTCCTGGACTGGGCTCTGACCACTCACCCCCATGAGTCGATAGGAGCAGGCCCTCCCGGACTCCCTAAGTGATCACCACATGGTCTATGTGGTCCGTAAGTCGCATAAGCCCCCAAACCTCCCTCCTGGACCCTGCTAGCCAGGTCTTTCAAGTCACTATCTCTCACACCACTCCTGTCGGACCTGGCTAGGGTTGACTGGTCCTTCATCCCTCAGGCCCCTCGATAGATGCTGCACTAGACAGTTTCAAAAATATTTTCCTGAGTGTCTGGGACCAACACGCCGCCACTAAGAAAAACCAGAGTTAGGGGTTCCCACCTGCCCTAGATATCTGCCGATATCATCTGTCAAAGCCGCCCAGGGACCTGGCCTGGAAAAAGTACAAAACTACTAGCTCCCACCAAGACCTACAAAATTTATCGTGCCCTCCGTAACTCCTGCACCAAGGCGGTTCACCTAGCCAAACAGAAATAATTTGCTTGACACTTTGCGCAAATCATAACCACCCTTCCCATTTCTGGAAAACCATCAAACTCTCCTATCCTCGCCGGTTCAACCACCTACCCGGCACTGTCAATCAGCGGCTTGGCCATTACTGACCCACATGAAGTAGCCACGGCATTCAACATCTTCTTCACCAACAGTGCAGCTTCCTGGTAAATAGTCTCCCCCTCCCCCCCTTGATAACTCCTCTCCTAACCCACAGCCTCCCTCCTCCCACCTCTCCTTCTCCTTCCATCCTGTCTCCCGGCTGAAGTCTACCAAGCACTGCACGCAGCCTAAACCCTAACAAGGACAATTGCCCTCCAGCTTGAACTCCAGACTACTACAGCTGTCAGCCCTGCAATAGCCGCTCCATTAGCCGACTTGTTCAACTCTCCTTCTCGCGCTCTACAGTACCCACTGCCTGGAAGCTGGCTACTGTCATCCCTCTGCCTAAGGGAGGTGACCTCGCCTCATCAGGGAATTACCCCCATCTCCCTCCTCCCAACTCTGGCTAAAATACATGAACAACTTGCCCTTGCTCAGTTCTCCCAGCACCTATCTGATTCTGCCTTCTTCACCCCATACCAATCAGGTTTCAAAATCACGTTCCACCATAACCTCCCTACTAAGAGTAACAAATGATATCCTCTCAGGTATGGATAAGGTCATATCACGTCGTCCATATTTATCGATCTGGCCAAAGCCTTTGATACAAGTCTCCCACACTCTCCTTATAGATAAACTAAAGGCTTCCGGCCTCTCCAACCATGCCACTAACTGGTTTCGGGCATACCTGTGTGGCAGACATCAAGCGGTGAAAATTGGCCCCCCACCTATCTTCCCAGCTCCTCATCACTACAGGTTTCCCTCAAGGATCAGTCTGGGCCTGATCCTATTCCAGTATTCTAAATGAACTCCTGCTAGCCTGCTCCCACTCTTCCATCGAAATTGCATAGAGCGATACAGTGTTATACAACACTGGCCCTCCATAGTAACAGTACATGACCAACTTCAGCAGGACTTCAGTGCTGTACAACACTGGCTTTTTACAAACCAGCTGTTCCTAAACGCAAAAGACTGTCTTGCTAACTTTTGGCTGAAGCGCGTCTCTCGGCTAGGCGAGTGCCCCCTTTCCAAACCCTGGACCTTTCCCCTTAGAATCCTGCACCTGGTTCGATATTTAGGCTTGGCTCTACCAAACCTAGATTTCTCTACTCATGTGGAATCCTTGCACAAAAACTTCATCCTAAACTTGGGGCCCTCTACCACAATAAAGGCTGCCTGTCCACCCTGGTCAGGCGAACTCAACAAAAATGATACTCCCGATTTTTGACTATGGGGATGTGGTCTAAGGTGCCCCTCACCATCAACTCTGGCCAGCCTGGACACCCTTTTCCCTCCTCTGCCGCTTCATACTGGAATGTCCAAAACTGACACACCACTGCGACCTATACTGCTCCCTGGCCCTTCCTCACTCTCGGCTCGAGACCAATCCACTGCTCCAGAGTTGCTGCTAAATACTGGTCCCACTCACTCCCTCCTTACCTGGCTTCATCCTTAACTTCTCTGCTCCCCCTTAGCATACTCGCTCGGCACTTGGATACTAGGCTATTCCAAATTCCTCTTATGCGCCTCTATGGGCCAGGCAGCATTAAGCTACCGACTACCAAAACTCTGGAATGACCTCCCAGCAGATATCCGCCACTACTCAATCATAGACACCTCAACACCCGCCTCCTAGAACATTTCCTCACGGTCTGCTCTTGCTCCCGCCCTGCTCAATAGCAGGCTCAAACTCCTGATGGCCTACTATGAGCATATTATAACTATCAGCTCTGGTAAAGGTACACTTGGTGCTCGTTCCTTCTCTCTCTACTCTAGTTCAGTAATCTGTAGCTGTGCTCATTTCATTACTGCAATGGTTATGTCTTTCTGATGGTCTTAGTTTTGGATATAAGTTACATGTCTGCCCTAGCTACCTACTGTATAGGCTCCCTAACAGTGCCTCCTCAATTGTACAGTATGTTTGTGTATTTACTGTTCCTTCCCATATGTCTCCCCTGTTTTCCCCCAGGTTGTATCTGGAAACGAGTGGTCCTCCTCAGTATGCCTGCCTGGTTAAACTCTTGAATAAATAAATAAAGAGAGGACCAGTCAGAAAGCAAAAGCAGCAGCTTTGGGCTGCTAGGCACATAGTTCTTTGTGGAGAGCCATTGCCAGCAAGGACAGCTTTTTCTTTAAACTACATGGTGCAATCTATGCTACCCTATGGAGATCATTCTTGAAGAGTTCTATAGAACCTTGGTGAAGAGCAGTAGCCAAATGAAACCAAAGCATTTTAGTAATTAGCATGGTCTATTGATAAAGTATCGATTTTAAACATACAGCTACAGTATGAATACATTCTGAGAAACTATTTTTATTTTGAAAACAAAGATGTGTTACGTACCTGTCATTTACAACTACAATTAGAGATGGCGTGATTTTGTTTGAGTTTTAAATCAATCCTTGAAAGGCTTTGGATGGATTACAAAGAAGAAAAGAAGAAGAAGAAGAACTCAGCATTTATATAGCACTTTCATTCACAGTGCATCTCAAAGCACTTTACAAGCAATGAGAGACTGATAATGATGTGACTGAATGTAGCGGGCAGCCATTTCACACATCAACACCACCAACCCACAGCCTTGGGCAGTTGTGTGAATTGGGTTTATGGGAAGCAGAATGCTGGACAGGACACTAGGAAAATCCCAACTCACAAAAGTGCATTGGTACCTTTACTTCCTCCCGATCATCCACCAGAACAGCACCAGAGATGGGCAGAAGGAACCTCGGTTTAATGTCTCATCCAAAGGATGGCACACACCCAAAGTACAGCACTAGGGCTGGGTGGAATGTTGAATTTCTGACAGAACACAATTCTGCAGAACTTTAGAAAATTCTATGGATTTCCATCATTTGCGGAATTTTGACATTCTGCATGGAAAATTGTCTTTTTCATGAATAATAATCTGCAGTTCACATAAACCATGTGGCCCAGATATTCAAACTGCGCCATTCTGAGGCTGAAGCCCCTGCGCTGCTCAAAATAGTTACACAGGGGTGTGGCGAGTATTCAAAGGGTTACGCTATTGAGCAGCTCCTTTGAATATCACCCAACCAGCAACCACTGTGCATGGACAGTGGAACTTGCACCACCGAAGTTGTCAGAGTTGAGCATTAAACTTGCGGTGGCGCCAAGTACCATTCGCCATCACGCCATTCCGATATTCAAAGGTGACATGCAAATGGGGCATAATTCATGCAGGGCGCGGGAGGGACCATTTGCATCTATTTCTCTTCATTGCATGCCATTAGCATAACAGATGCGCCGATCCCGAGGACTGCGCCTGGCCGCCCTGCCAGGCAGCAGTCCATCAGACCGACGCACCCTGCAGCCCGATCACAGGCAGTATGTGTATACACTCTTCCCCTAACATCACCCGAGCCCGATCGCGGGCAGTATGTCTGAATACACCCCCACACATCTCCGATGCCCGATCGGCAGAAAGTAACATGAAACCCCGCCCACATCTCCTGATGCCCGATCGTGGGCAGAATGTCAAATTACAACCCCCAAACATCTCCCTGGTGTCTGGTGTCCCCCACCCCACCACCCAGAAGCCCTCACCCGCTTCCCCCTGGCGGCCGGTGGGCGGCAGCATCCCCTCCGCCAGCACCCCTGCCGTCACCGATTGATCAGTTGTAGGCTGCACACCATTGGTGCAGAGCGACAGCCAATGGGCGGCAGCCCATACCGTACATGACAGTCCAGATTTGTGAATGAACATCTGCCGCCCACCGCTGCCGGGGAGCGGAGGAGGGGCTTCGTGGGTGGGTGGGTGGGGATACTAGACACCAGGGAGATATTTGGGGGGTTGTAACTGACATTCTGCCCGCGATCGGCATTACGGTCCACTGGACCACCAGGGAGATATTCGTCAGGGCTTTTTTACATTTTGCCCGCGATTGGGCACTGGGGTTGTTTCACGCTCTGCCCCATCGGGCATCAGAGATGTGTGGGGGTTTTCATGATACTTTCTGCCTGCGATCGGGCATTGGGAGATGTGTGGGGGGTTGTTTTATGTTCTGCCCTTGATCGGGCTGGTGGGGAGGCAAGGGACTGGGTTGGGGGCCAGCCATGGGTGGCAGCTGCTGTGTTGCGCCTGCAATAGCAGCAGCTCACCTGTGGGTGGCCCTCAACTGATCCTTTTTGGCTCAAAGTTGTGAGGCGCAGGTTGGGGTTATGAGATGCACAACCCGACTGAATATCGGGTTGTGCAGTTTATGCATGGTTCCTCCTCTCCTGTTGAGCATGCATTCATTTGCATTGCGCTGTTGCTCAACCTGTTTTCAGTGGCGCAGCTGCCTCCTGCTGAATATCGCAGAATGGGCGCATGTAGGACTTAACGCATGTGCAACCCTTTTGAATATCTGGGCTAGTATTCTTTTCCTGGAATTCATGGTAAATGATTTTGTGGTTTACATGATCCACAGAAAATTATTCTGCAGTTTGCACAGAAATGCTTTTGAAATTTCATGGAATTTAAAGAAATTCAGCAAAGCATTTCAGAAGCTGAAATACCATTTCACAGTAATTCCAAAGGTGGAATTTCACATTCCACATTCCACACAGCCATATACAGAACCTCCCCCAGGATTGCATTTGTGTGCCAGCATTTATGGTATGAGCCCAATCCTGAAGTGGGATGAGAACCCATAACCTTCTTGCCAGGAGACAGATGTGCTACCAACTGAGCCATGCTGACAAGTAAGAAATGGTGAATACTAAAAAGGTTAACTGAAAATAAAATTAATCAGAACAGTTGTACTGTTTCTTTTAATCTAATCTTCACACTTAGGGTTAATTCCCCTAATGCCACTTACGATTATCTCAACCAGAGTAAAGACCTTCAGAGGACTCTTGTCAACATGAGATTAAACAGGCAACTGGAAATGTTTTATAGAGTTTTACTGTAGAATCTATGTAATCAATAATACCTGACAGGGTGGGTATTGGGCTATACCGGACCACCCAGGGATGTAAAGAGGCTCAATGCCACAGGCAGAGGGCCTTAGAGCCCCTGGAAGGTCCAGTATAGCCCAATATCACCCACTTTGTTGGTATTATTTTGCTTAGAAAATGGGTTTAGTTAGTTAAATAAAATGTTTTAACATTTTTAAAAACTGCAAAATAAGGTGAGAAAAATCAATAAAAGTGCTGCTTGTGTTAAGTAGTCCATGCACTGCACAGTGCTGGTACTGGCAGTAGAGGGCACTGCAGATATTCTTTGAATGCAGGAGTCTTCCCCACCCCCACAGTCCGGATGTGTTGATCATGGGGTAAGTGTTTGCATCCTTTTATTTCTTTCTTTATTAAAGTGCAGTCCTATGGGAGATGCAGCCATTATCTAAGCACATGTCCAGATGACATGACACCCGGAAGTACTGTATGAAGGGAAAGGAAGAGGTGGCAGAATGCTAACTTTTCTTTTTTTAATAAAGTTGAGGCTTGGTGTTCATTTTTCATTTATTCATTATGCAGTCAGTGCTGTAAATGTGAATGGAATGTGAGACCTAGTGGGGCATCAGCAGCAGTGCAAGCAACCAGTTGGCAAAGTCGTTTGAGGTACAAACTAATTTTATTTTAGTTTAAAGTGAGAACGATTTTGTGACAGGGTTGAATGTGGCCCTGTCCCAGTTGTTATGGAGAGTTTAAATGCAAGGATCTGTTCTATTCTCCCTTTTCTGTCTCTTCTATGTCTGGTTGCACAACTAAATTTCTCATGAGACTTAGGACTTGATCACCCTAATGGTCTTGCAATTCTCTGCCTATTGCTGTCTCTGTACCCTCACATGCTGTTCTGTTCCCCTTGCATATCTGCAAGTATAAAAATATATGTGAATCTTTTGTGGAGATGTAATTGATACTAGATCCCTTTGTTTAAAACTGTATATGGTTATACTGTTGAAATAATTGCAAAGCTATTTGAAACTTAAGGGTTAACCTGTTTGCAAACTCTCTGAGAAGCTGTAAGCAAGAGGTCAGTTCTGGGTCACAATGTTCTTTTGCTGCACTTGTTGAAACTTACAAGAACACTGTGTGAGAAGCATGCTGTTTTCTTACCAAGCTGGGTTGCAAAGACTTATAAAAACAGAGCTGCAATTTCTTGCAAGAGAAAACACAGAGACTGAGATTGGAAATTGAGAAGAAACCCAAATGGACTTCTCTGTTTATACTGCCTTTGTAAATAGTTATACTGAAGAATTTATTTATTTTACTGTTATTAATAAATCACTTGTTGCGAATTTTACAACTGCTCTTGGTTCTCTTATGCTTCCTGACCTGTGCCTTGATGACAGATGGTGCCAGCCTAAGTGGGATTTACCTATGCATACTTTAAGCCAGGAGTTTTGTGCATTGGTACTACTTACCAGGAGGCATAGAAGAAAGGTATGGATTCTGCTGCAGCAAGTCCAGGAGTGGTTACCAGGAGAATAGCAGCCAAACTAGCAGAGACAGAAGTCCAAGCTGAGACTGTACGGCTAGCACCAGTTATAGAAAGAGAACAGGCAGTGACAAAACCTGGAAGCCTGACTGCCTTTTTAAATGGTGGGCTATACAACAAAAAAGATGGAGAAACAGACACGAGAGGAGATGCAGCAGAGGAACAAGAAATTTGACTTTAGAACCACAGAGAGAGAAGAAATGCAATAACTCAAACTGCAAACAAGAGAAGAGATGCAGCAACAGGAGCAACGATGGCTGGTTACCTTGCAAGTTCTCAAAGCTGGAGGATCTGGCACTGGTCCAGCAGAGCAACAAGACACAAACAACTTAAAATACCTTAAACGTATACAAAGTTGAGTCCTCAGATAATATCGAGCATACCTGACAACTTTTGAAAGGGCTGCCACAGCCTGCCAGTGGCAAAGCAGCAAAGGCAATAAGATTGGTATCTTACCTGACAGGAAAGCCCAGCTTGCTTACAGCAATATGGACACTGCACAGTCAGAAAACTATGACCTGGTGAAAAGTGAAATCCTTGAAAAGGTATGATATCTCAGGAGAGACCTATAGGCAGAGATTTCGGTTTCTGAAGTATAACTCAATCGACAATCCTTGAGAAGCCTTCACACAACTCAGAGAACGCTGATAAAATGGTCCAACCAGAGAGCAAAACAGTCCCACAGATCATCGACACATTTGCAATGGAGCAATTCATCAACATCCTGCCTACAGATGTGCAACTTTGGGTAAAGGAACACTGACCAGAAAGTAAGGAAAAGGCTGTTCTTTGGTCGAAGACTACCAAATGGCCAGACAAATGCCACAGCAGTGAGGGTAACAGCCAAGCACCTGTAAGACACTCTTTTTCCCATTTAAACTCCAAGTCGGAAAAGGACTCTGGTGGGGGTAACAAATCTGTGCCCAAAGACATTATTTGCTATAACTGTTCTGTAATAAGCCAGGTCATATTGCAAGAAATTGCTGTAAGAAGAGTGACATTGGAGCAGATTTGACCCTAGCAAATTGGGACAAGTACTTAACAGATGTGAAGTGGGAGATAAGACCATGAAGGACTTATAGATTTGGGAAACAAAAGACCCTAGTACATACTGAAATGCTGGGAAAACAGTGTCCAAAAGGACTAGGTACTAGTATCATCTGCATCCACAGGGACACTCGCTACTATCCCACCAGCCAAGTGACTCTCACTACTAATGGGGTGACACACAAATGAAAATGGGGTAGTACCACGTTACCTGTACCTGTGATTATTGGAAATGACTTTCCAGGATTTACATGTTAATTAAAGAGGGATAAATCCCATGTTTCACAGCAGTGGTGACAAGAGCTCAGGCAAAGAAAATCTCAGATGGTGGGGATTCTTTTCCTTGCTGATTTTGATTCAGACTTGTTTGAGCACAGCTCCAAGATCCAGAAGTCCATTAAAGAAAGACAACACCTGAAGAAACAGTGGCAACAAAAGACTGATGGACATAAGGGATTAACATATGAACATGCTGAAACTAAACTGATAACTGATTGTGATTTTCTTTCAGAACAAGCTAATGATATTTCTCTCCAGGGCTATTTTAAGCAGCTGTGGGTGAAATAAAAACAGGGTTAACCTATGTTTAAAAAATGTAATGGGCTACTGTACAGAGTTTGGGTTAAACCTCAGACACAGGATCAGATAGAAAATTGGCTATACCACAAAAGCATAGATCTGAGTTGTTACAGATAGAACGATAGTCCTATGGCTGGTCACTCAGGGAGGATGCACCTTGCCAGATTGCTGTACAGATATCTACTGGCCTGAAATTCATGAAGATATTGCTACCTATTGCAGTTCTTGTGCTGGAGTGTCAGAAAGTAGTCCCAGTGACTAAAAAGACAAAGGTGCCCTGGTGCTCCTACCTTTGATAGATGTGCCTTTTGAGAGAATTGCAATGATGTGGTTGGCTCTTAGACAAAAGTAAAAGGGTAGTCAATTCATTTTGGTAGTATGTGACTATGATGCTCAATACCCAGAGGCAGTTCCAGTGCGTGCTGTCACAACCACAAAAGTGTCAGTGGCGGCTTGCCAAAATTTTCAGCAGAGTGGGTATCCCAAAGAAATCATTACTGATCAGGGTATTGATACTGGTGCTTCATTACTTAAGGAGCTGTACAGATGACATAGAAACATAGACTTTGATGGCAGATAAGGACTGCTTGGCCCACCTAGTCTGCCCATTTCCCTACCTATTGGATAAGCTGCAGATCCTAGTTAATCAACAGCCTACTTCTTCCTACCCCCACAAGAATTGCCTTATGTCTGTCCCATGCATTCTTCAATTCCACCACTGTTTTTGACCCCTTTGACTTCCTCAGGAAGGCTGTTCCATCATCCACCACCCCCTCTGTGAATAATACTTCCTCACATTGCCCTGAGCCATCCCCACTCTAGTTTCAAATTATGCCCTTGTTCTTGCAACATCTCTTTTTCTGAAAGATGCTACCCTCTTGAACTTTGTTGATTCCTTGAGATACTTATAGTGTTCTATCATGTCACCCTCTCCTCCTTTCTTCAAGAGTATACATGTTAAGCTCCTTTAGTCTCTCTTTGTATGGCTTCTGTATTAGTTGGCCTCCTCTGGACTACCTCCATCCTGTCTATGTCCTTGCAGAGATGGGGTCTCCAGAACTGCACAGTACTCAGATGGGGTCTCACCAACTGTCTGTACAGAGGATAACAACTTCCTGTTTTCTACTTGTGATGCCTCTCCATACATCCCAGTATCCCCCAGCCATCCCTACTGCCTCTCTCACATTGTTTGCTAACCTTTAGGTCATCTGATATGACTACCCCAGGTCCCTTTCCATTTTTATTTGTTATTACCTCCCCCTCATTGTGTACTCTTCCCTGGGTTTTGTTTCCCAGGTGCATTACTTGCACTGAATCTAAGCTGCCACACATCTCACCATTCCTCCAACCTTGCCAAGTCCTTCTCATCCTTTCCACTTTCCCTTCGTGTATCAACCCTATTGCAGATCTTTGTGTCGTCTGCAAAAAGCATAATTTTCCTTTCAGTCCCTCTGCAATGTCACTTATAAAGATATTAAAAGGACCTGACCCTGTACTGAACCCTGTAGCACCCACTAGTAACCCCTTTCTTGAATTGGACTCCGTTTACTATTACCTTCTGTGTCCTGTTGTCCAGCCAATGCTTTACGCAGCCTACCACCCTGGGAAACACTACCAGGCTGGATAATTTGTTTATTAATCTTTTGTGGGACTGTGTCAAATGCTTTGCTAAAGTCTAGGTAGGCCATGTCCACAGACCCTCCCTGGTCTACTGCTTTGGTCACCCATCAAAGAAATTAATTAGATTTGTCTGACATGACCTTTCTGCCGTGAATCCATGTACCTTGGGTCCTATGTCCAACTGGCATCTAGGTACTCAACAATTCTTTCCTTCAGAAGTGATTCCATCATTTTCCCTACCACTGAGGTCAAACTGACAGGTCTGTAGTTTCCTGCCTCTGTCTTGCTCCTACTTTTGTGAAGGAATTATATCCACCCTCCTCCAGTCCTCAGGTACCACACCATCCTACCATGATTTGTTAAAAGTGTAGTCAGTGGTGTCACTAGTTCTCCCTTAGTTCTTTTAGAATTCTGTGGTGAATCCCATCAGGCCCCATTGCTTTGTCCTCCTTCAGTTTCAAGAGTTCTTTCAGAACCCTTTCTTCTGTTGAAAGTACTGATATCGACCCCCATCCAGAGTGCTTCTATTGATTGGATTAGGTACCTCCCCTCCTCTTCTTTTGTGAATACTGAGCAGAAGTATTCATTCAGTATCCTGCTTTTCATTGTCCCTCTGTGCCACCCATTCTCCCTTTATTAAGCCTCACTATCCCTGCTTTTGTCTTTCTTTCTCCCTAATGTACCTATAAAAGTTTATCCCCTTCTTAACCGAATTGGCTATCTTTTCCTCAGTTTGTGCCTTTGCTATTCTGACTGCCTTCCCGCTTCCTCTTCTGCTTTAACTGGTACAGTTCTCTGTCTGCTCCTTCTGTGTTTCTTTATACTTCCTGAATGCTATCTTTTCTCCTAACCTTCCCCACCACCTCTTTGAGAACCATAGTGTTTTTTCTTTCATTTTGATTTGTTTATTTGCTTCACACAAAGGCTTATTGCCTCTGTGATGGCAGTTTTGATGTTTCCCCATTGTTGCTCCACCCTCCTTCTTGCCTGTTTGCTAGTGCTTTTCTGAGGTACTCTCCCATTTTGACAAAGGCAGCCCTGTTAAAGTCCAGTACCCTCACTTTTGTATGACTTGACTCTGTGGCTCAGTTTATCGTGAACCACATTGTTTGGTGGTCATTTGTTCCCAGATGGCTACCTACCTCTTGATCTGAGATCCTCTCTCCATCCCAGTTTGAGAGTACCAGGTCTAAGGTTGCTCCTCCCAAGTGGGTTCCAACACTAGCTGTCTGAGGCATGTCACCTGTACGACATCAAGAATGACCCTGCTTTTGGATGTGGCTGCAGCAAAGGTGCTCCAGCTAACATCTGGCATATTCAGGTCCCCATCAACAATATCTTCCTTTCTCTGCCATCCTAAGGATGCCTTCTATCATTCCTTGTCCATTTCCTCCCCTAAGACGGGGTCTGCATACAACCCTGTGCGGATTGTGGTGCTATTTCCAGTCTCCAGGGTGACCTACAGTACCTTTTCTCCTCCCTGTTTACCTTTTATTCCATTGCTTTGATCCTTCCTTACATGAGAGCTACTCCTCCTGCTCTTCTACCCTCCCTGTCTCTCCTGTAGATTGTGTACCTGATATGTTGACATCCCAGTCATGATTCTCTGTGTACCATGTTTCTGTGACTGCCACAATAGTCAGGCATCGGCTCTTCCGACAAAGCCACCAGTTCAGGGAGCTTGTTACCTACACTATGGGCATTGGTACTCATTACCCTCCATTTTTGGATGGCCTTACCCCTTTTGCCCCATCCCTGTCCTTACTGCCATTGTCTTTTCTCCATTTACCCTGCCCTTCTCCTATTGACTTCTCATATTTCTTTGATTACATCTAGTGGCCCTCTAGGTATCACTGCCATAAGAACCTCCCTTATCACCCTTAGACAGATGGTCTTGTTGTGCATTTTAATCAAACCCTGAAATGCATGTTAAAAGATTTGTAAAAGAGGAAGGAAAGACTAGGACCAATACTTACCTTACCTGCATTTTGCTTACAGAGAAGTGCCACAGACATCGACAGTTTTTACTATTTGAAATGCTGTATGGTAGACAACCTAGAGGGCCACTAGACGTAATCAAAGAAACAATCTATTACATCTTATATGTGTGCCCTGAGAAAGAAGCTGGCAAAATATGTTAAAATCACCCATGGTAACCAGGAAGAGTCCCAAAACCTGCAGAGGGTGTATTATGACCATGGAGTAAAAGAAAACATTTTTAAGCCAGGTGAAAAGGTCTTGTTACTGTTACCACTACAGAAAATAAACTGTTAATTAAGTGTCAAGGGCCTTATAAAATGCTTAGACTTACTGGCACAAACTATGAGACTGAGACCCGATAAGAAAAATCCTACTAAGATATACCATGCTAACCTCATCAATAAATGGGTTGAAAAACACCAAAAGCTGTGTTGCTGGTTTTACCAGAAACTGATAAAGAACATATTGACATAGCTTATAACAGACTGGAACAAACTGTAACTGCTGATACTGTAAAGGTGAATGTTTACTTAACCTCAGAACAAACTGCAGAAATCTGTAATCGCTAAAGACATTTAACTGTACTTTTCCACAGTGCCAGGCCGAACAAAAGGGTTGAGCAATTTAATAGTGACAAAGAATGCTCACCTATTCTACAAAAACATACAGATTAACAGAGCAGTTAAGAGCCGATGTGGTTAAGGAAATACAAACAATGAAATAACTGGGTATCATAGAAGAGTTGAGAAGTGCTTGGTCATCACCAGTGGTGATTGTAAACAAAAAAGAAGGTGTGTAAGAATATGCCTTAACTTTAGGAAACTTAATAAAGTGTCAGAATTTGACAGTTACCCTATGCCCAGAATAGATGATTTGGTGGACAGACTGGGAGTGCCAAGTATATCAGTACCCTTGATCTCACCAAGAGTTACTGGCAAATTCCCTAGCTAAAGAATCCAGAGACAGAACTGCCACATCTATAGGGTTCTATCAGTTCACCACCATGCTGTTTGGTTTACATGGCACACCTGCTATATTCCAATGGTACATGGATGTAATTGTATCCCCTCACACTGGTTATTTTGCTGCATACCTGGATAATGTTGTGGTGTATAGTCCAGACTGGAAAAGTCACTTAGGACACCTATGAGCAGTTATCCAATCAATCAAAAGGCTGGTCTAACAATTAATCCTACAAAGTGTGCATTGGGCATGCAGGAAACCAGATATTTGGGCTATGATTTGGGAAATGGAGAAGTCAAGCCAGAGGTTTTCAAGATAGAAGCTGTAGCTAACAGCCCTGTCCCCAAAACCAAGAAACATGTCAGGTCATTTTAAGGCTGGCTGGTTATTATTAGAGATTTGTTCCCAGCTTTGCTGAGTTAGCTACTCCCTTACTGAACTCACAAAGAAATAGTTCCCAAATAATGTGAAATGGACCCCAGAGTGTGACGAGGCTTTTGAGCCATTAGCAGCATTATGTTCAACCCCTGTTTTGAAGCCCAGACTTTGAGAAACAATTTTTGTTACAGATTGATGCATCAGAGGCAGGCCTAGGCACAGTCTTGAGTCAGCATATAGATGGGAAAGAACATCCTATTGTATAAATAAGTAGGAAATTGCATGATAGAAGGAAAAGGTACTCTGCCATTGAAAAGGAATGCCTCATGCAAAGTGGATCATGGAGTCCTTAAGTTTTACTTACTAGGAGCTGACTTTGTACTTGTAACAGACCACAATCCTCTCTGTTGGCTTAACCAAATGAAGGATAACAATTCTAGAATCACATGGTGGTACCTAACACTACAGGCCATTTAAATTTAAAGTGATGCACAAATCTGGGAAAGAGAATTTCGATGCTGATTTTCTGTCTAGATATAGATCTGGAATTGAGAATTCTCAAGGATGAAAAACAAAACAAATGTATGAGTTTAAACTTCACTATTTGCTGTACTGTTGTTATGAAAAAAGGATACTGCATATGGCCAGAACTGTAAAGGCTATATGCATATGTTTGATGAGAATTACTAGAAAGTTTTGGAAACCTATTTTTGTAAAACAGGTTCTCTTATGAGGGGGTATGTGACAGGGTTGAATTGTCCATGTCCCAGTTGTTATGAAGAAAAGTTTAAATGCAAGGATCTGTTCTGTTCTCCCTTTTCTGTCTCTTATTTGTCTGGTTGTGCAACCAGATTTTCTCTTGAGACTTAGGACTTGATCACTCCAACAGTCTTGCAATTCTCTGCCTCTTGCTATCTCTCTACCCTCACTTGCTGTTCTGTTTTTTTCTCCCCTTGCATACCTGCGGGTATAAAATATATGTGAATCTTTTGTGGAAAGATAATTGATACTGGATCCCTTTGTTTAAAACTGTATATAGTTATACTGTTGAAATGATTGCAAAGCTATTTGAAACTCAATGGGTTAACCTGTTTGCAAACTCTCTGAGAAGCTGTAAGCAAGAGGTCAGTTCTGGGTCACAATGTTCTTTTTTTGCACTTGTTGAAACTTACAAGAACACTGTGTGAGAATCATGCTGTTTTCTTAACGAGCGGGGTTGCAAAGACTTATAAAAACAGAGCTGCAATTTCTTGCAAGAGAAAAACACAGAGACTGAGATTGGAAATTGAGAAGAAACCCAGATGGACCTTCTCTGTTTATACTGTCTTTGTAAGTAGTTCTACTGAATCATTTTATTTTATTTTTTGTTTTACTGTTATTAATAAATCACTTGTGAATTTTACAGCTGCTCCTGGTTTTCCTATGCTTCCTGACCTGTGCCTCAGCAACAGTTATGAATGGTCTTTTATTTTTTAAAGTTAAATGACTGAGATGGGGGTGGGGAAGGGTGCCTGGCAGGCATCACTATGAATCTTGCTTGGTAAGAGAAAAAAATGGCAGTTGTTCATATTTAAAAATTATGTGGGCACAGTGATCAAAGAATGATATCAGGCAACAGAGAGTGGTACTCATTATTTCTGAGATTCTGTTGCCTGATACTGGACTGGCTGGTAGGTGGCCTTAGCCAATCAGCTTCAAGGATTTTCTAAACCCATTTTCTAAACTGCATGTGGTTTAACTAATGGAACTACTAATGTAATAAAAGCAATGTTTATATATTTAACCATAATACCATTCATGATAATCCTAAATAAGGATACAAAGATAATAAATTTGATTACTATTGTAATTAAATCTCAACATAGAAACATAGAATTTGACACCTGATAAGGACCACTTGGCCAACCCAGTCTACCCATTTTTCCAGTGGTGTAAACATGCATATTTCCCATATGCACATGCATACCAGAGGAATCAGCCTGACACCAGAAATGTCAGACTGGCTTAAAACCTATGACATTGCAGTGGTTTCATGTTTTTTTATGCAATCACTGATAAGTGATATGAGTCCTCATAGGCTGCCCAGCAGGCCTGTTTGGAGTAAAGGGAGGGAGGTCTGTAGGAGGTGCCACAGCAAGCCAGCCACCCATCCCTCTCACACAAATGAGAATGGATCCCAGTGCAATGAGAGAATTAGACCATTACTATACACATGTTTGGCAGCGCTGTCCCAATCAGTCCTTCAGATTTTCCTGCTCACCACTCACACTCACGCATTACTGGTGGTGAAGTAGTCAGCAATGGTCATGAGTGTGTCCATGCCCTTTGACTCAAATTCAGCTAGTTAGGACTGGAAGGAGGATTCATGTTTGGTGTGCTGCTGATTTATGAAAGCTATTTAGCCATTGGTAGTGTCCATGAGTAACTTAAACCAAGTTCAGGTTATCTGTATCTATCTCCTTTTTTCATGTTAATGTTGAATTGGTGCAGACTGGTTGGGTCAGATGGTGGTGATAGCATGGGACAAATGGCTCAAACGTGAGTGGCCTGGGCTAGCGGACTGGGAGGACTGGTCCAGTACCACCGGTGTCCCTCTTGTGCTGTCTTAGTGCTGCCTGAAGTGATTGATAAATCACCAACTTCAGGTATCTCAAATTTTTTCAAGTAAATCAATGTCTATGTCGCCAGATCAGTCAGGTTGGTGGTGGTGGTGGGGGATTAGTTGAACAAATGGCCTAAAGGGGCCTGGGCTAGTTTTGTGACTATGGAGAGACTTGGTTCAACAGAGGGTCAAAGATTGCTTTGTTGCTGAATTGATTCTGCCATTCAAGTGCAAGTTTCACTAGAAGGATGGAATCAATTTAGCAACACTAGTGAAACTCGTAAATGTAATGCTGGCCCCTCAAACTGCACTAGGCAGCTCAGTCAGTGATTTATTAAATTTATTTATTTATTTGTTAACTGGCTGGGTACACTGGCTCAATGGACCATTTTCAAGCATGGCCCAGGCCACTAAAATGGCACAATAACATGGTACAAAGCAGTTACAAAACAAATGCACTAGTACCATGATCGAAGGTAGGTATTAAAACAGGTGGGACAGGTAAAATAATACTAAACAGTTATGTGCAAAACTTGAGCAGATTGTGATCACTGTACAAGCAGAGAGTGCAACTCAGTAAGTAAAGTGCATAGGTTACACATATAAAAGCTTGAGCATAACATGAAATACAATGTAAGTAGCGATGGCATTCCAATAAATTAAAGTGCCAGCAGTACAGTGTCAGGACAGTGGCGACATAGGACAATCAGTGCAAGCAACTTATGGAAACAATACAAACAATTCCTGGGACAAAAGTTTGGACAGCCTGGCCAACCTTAGTCAGGATAAGGCAATCAATTGTGGGGACAGGAACAGGAGACAGTCACCATAAGTTGAGACTTATAGTGGGACTTAAATAGGAGGTGGGGCCTAGGATCCTAGTAGGCTGTTCCAAAAATTTAGGCGACTGTAGAGAAAGTATCTTGGCCCATGCACGAGGCCCATGAGCACTCTAACATGGGGATGGAAGAGTTACAAAGACCACAAGGCAAAGCTTTGACTAGTAAACGGGTGAGGGTGATACACCTTTTTCCCCTAATATATTTATTATCGAGGCAGCCAAGGAGGTATTCAAGGCAGGCCTGTGGGGAGCCATCCAAATGCCTCACTGAGAGAGCAGTGGTGTGTAGAGTAAGGGGCCAACAGCGCAAATCAACAAATGTTATTGCAGGTTGTGTTAAGTCTGGAGAGTCCTGCAAATACTGTTTGAGAATAGATGGGAGAAAAGGGTGCCCTGGATGATGGTGAGTCTGGCGTCAGGGTAAGTAGTCATTAAGCCTATATCCAACATCTAGCTTCTGGTTTATATACCAAACAATAAGACCTATGTGATTAGCAAAGGTTACTGCAGGGTGATGGGTGACACTGAGGTATTTGAAGGGGTAACGGATTCCAGGGGAGAGCCATTGGGAGAAAGGACATTGAGGAGAAAAGTGTCCCTGGCTATGCTGGTTAGTCTGGATTTTGATCCAAGGAGCATGGGCTTTGTTTTCTTGGCATTGACCAGGAGTCTGTTGGTTTGGAACCATTGATGGGTAGCATGAAAGTTGTTTGTAAGTGTGGTGGAGAGTTCAGCCAGGGTTTTGGTGCTATGGTATAGGATAAGGTCATCTGCATACAATAGAGTTGCACATGACACTATCCTTGGAAAGGTAGTTAACAAAAAGGAAACTAGGATGGGACCAAAGATAGACAGTTGAGGGATCCCAGTAAGCACCTCCTGGGTGGAGGAGGTTGAACTACCGGTCCAGACCATTTGGGTTCAACCAGAGGTGGTCTTGGAACCAAGCGGTACATGATGAGGAACAGCTAAAGCCCTTGAGCTTAGTTAGGGGACGTTGTGGTCCACCAGATTGAAGGTCTTTTAAGATCCACAAAGATGGTCCCACTGAATTTACTTCATATTGTGGAAAATGTGGTTAGTGAAACAAGCCAGAGCAGTGGTACTGCTGTGGTGCTTCCTGAAACCATGTTGTTGGGAGCAGAGTAGGTTGTACTTCACCACATGGTTGGAGATTTGCTGGTGTACAACTTTTCCAGAATCTTACTTAGATGGGAGAGAAAATATATGGGGCAGTTGTTTTCCACAAGTCTGGGATCACCAGATTTGAAGATGGGACAGCTTTGGCTTGTTTCCATGCTGGAGGAACTATAGATGTGGTAAGGTAAAGATTGAGGACTGTAGTCAGGATTGGGCAATGGCATGGGCTACAAGTTTCAGGAAGCAGGGGAGAGGCCATTACTACTAGAGCTTTCCTGATTTGGGAGGCTCATAAGGAGCTTGTGGGTTTCATAAGAGAGATGGTTTTGAAGTAAAAATCTGTAAAGTGTGTGTATGTGTGTGTGTGTGTGTGTGTGTATGTGTGTGCTGTGTGTGCATGTGTTGGGGGGATTGCAACATGAACTGTGAACACAGTACATTTGCTTCTAATTATAATTAATTTCCTTTTGCCATAAAGAGAATCGCCAGGTATTTTGGGGAGGGTAGCTTGATTCACATGACTCATCACATTTTCTTTTTCTGGCTTCAGACAGGTACATATTACAGAGTTTTGCTGTGTTCCTTGCAGAATTTGTATATCTGCCTTAATCCACTTGCAGGGCTGTAGCTACAGCAGAACAGAAGTTTTTTTATACATAATATCGGGGGTGGGTGGGTGTCTTCAGCGTTGGGGTGTGGAGATTTTAGCACCACAGTAAATGATTTGTTGCTAAAGCTGGGTTGGATGTATATTTTATGGGTGGCCTTGCCAACATAGTGTAACAGGTGCAGATGCATGTATAACATTAAAGCACAATGTATTAAAAGAACTGAAGGTGCAAAACTGATACCATACCTGTTACCTTTACATGTTTTTAAATGACATCTGTAAATATGTGTGTGTGTGTGTGTGTGTGTGTGTGTGTGTGTGTGTTGGGGCATGGAGACTTAGGTAAATAGGACATGCATTAATGCTGATTCTGGGATGTATATTTTTATGGGTGCTAGGATAGCATAACACTGTGCAGATGCACAGTTAGCACTGAATACTCCCACAAGTGACCCCAGAATGCATCAAAAATGCAAAAACTTTCTGGGGACTTAGGTGGCCCCAGACCCCCTCCTGTTACACTGTTTTAAAGGCTGGTTACTCCTTGAATTTTCCCTACCTACAGCACTGCCACAGATCCCACTTGATCACTGGCTCTTTCTCCATCCCCCATCTTTTCTCTAAGACTCCCATGCCTATCCCACATTCTTGAACCCCACCGTGGTATTCATCCCAACTGCCTCCACTGGAAGGCTGTTCAGGAAACCACCACTCTTTCTGCAAAGAAGTACTTCCTAACATCTCTCCGAATCTACCCTCCAGCTTCATAGCATGTCCCCTTGTTCTTGAGCTCACTTTTCTGAAGAATACTTCCCTCCTGTACTGTACATTGTTTACCATAAAGCCAATTAGCAAGCATGGACACCAAGAACTGTATTTAGATCATGGAGCAAGCAATCAATTGCTACCTGAAATAATTTAAAAGGCAACTTTTATAATCTTTTTCTTTCATTTACCAAATTGAGTATGAATTTATTTTCTGTGATTAGGATCTCTTGATTGTGAAGTTTTCCAGGAATTTGTGCATGTTTATCAATCATGGACAGTCTTGTTCATGAATCATGGACAGATCATACATGAAGTTGTTATGGACAAATGGGAGGCAGTATAGTGCAGTGGTTTAAGACTCTGAGCTGCAAATCTGGAAACCTTGGTTTGAATCCCATGGCCCCACTTGCATACTGTGTGACACTGAGCAAGTCACTTAACTTCCCTGTGCTCCCAGGTCACACTCTGTTAAAAGCTTTCAGCTTAGTGTGCCACTCCTGCATAAACAATAAAAATACAATGATCACGGTCAGAGCACAGATGGAGTTATCATAGACAATGATCAGGAGAGAGCAGTGATGGAGTTCTCAAGGACAAAAATAGGGAGTGAGCACAGAAGAAGTTATCATGGACAATGATCAGGACAGAAGAGAGATGAAGTTATCATGGACAAAAATCAGGGACAGAGCAGGGTTGAGTTATCATGGACAATGATCAGGACAGAGCACAGATGGAGTTATGAACAATGATCTGGGACAGAGCAGGATGGAGTTATCATGAACAATAATTAGGGCCAGAGCACAGATGGAGTTATCATGTACAAAGATCAGGACAGAGCATGAATAGAGTTATCATGGACAATGATTAAGGACAGAGCAAGATGGAGTTATCATGGACAATGATCAGGACAGAGCACAGATGGATTATTATGAACAAAGATCAGGCACAGAGCATGGATGGAGTTATGGACAATGATCTGGGACAGAGCAGGGATGGAGTTATCATGGACAATGATCGGGTCATAGCACGGACAGAGTTATCATGGACAATGATCAGGACAGAGCACAGATGGAATTATCATGAACAAAGATCAGGACAGAGCATGGATGGAGTTATGGACAATGATCTGGGACAGAGCAGGGATGGCGTTATCATGGACAATGATCTGGGACAGAGCATGGATGGAGTTATCATGGACAACGATCAGGGACAGAGCATGGATAGATTTATCATGGACATTGATCAAGGATGGCGCTGGGATGGAGTTATCATGGAAAATGATCAGTGACAGAGCACGGATGGAGTTATCATGGACAACAATCAGGACAGAATAGGGATGGAGTTATGGACAATGATCAGGACAGACCAGGGATGGAGTTATCATGGACAATGATCAGGACAGAGTACGACTGGAGTTATCATGGACAATGATCTAGGGCTGAGCGCAGATGGAGTTATCATGGACAATGATCAGGGACATAGCAGGGATGGAGTTATGGACAAAAATCAGGACAGATCCCAGATGGAGTTATCATGGACAATGATCAGTGATAGAGCAGGGATGGAGTTACCATGGCAATAATCTGGGACAAAGCACAGATGGTGTTATCATGGAAAATGATCAGAAACAGAGCACAGATGGCGTTATCATGGACAATTATCAGGGACAGAGCAGGGATGGAGTTATCATGGACAATGGTCAGGACAGAGTATGAATTGAGTTATCATGGACAATGATCAGGGACAGAGCACAGATGGATTATCATGGACAAAGATCAGGCACAGAGCATGGATGGAGTTATGGACAATGATCTGGGACAGATCAGGATGGAGTTATCATGGATAATGATCGGGTCATAGTACGGATGGAGTTATCATGGACAATGATCAGGACAGAGCACAGATGGAGTTATCATGAACAAAGATTAGGACAGAGCACAGATGGAGTTATGGACAATGATCTGGGACAGAGCAGGGATGACGTTATCATGGACAATGATCGGGCCAGAGCACGGATGGAGTTATCATGGACAACGATCAGGACAGAGCATGGATAGAGTTATCATGGACATTGATCAAGGATGGCGCTGGGATGGAGTTATCATTGGAAAATGATCAGGACAGAGCACGGATGGAGTTATCATGGACAAAGATCAGGGACAGAGTAGGGATGGAGTTATGGACAATGATCAGGGACACACCAGGGATGGAGTTATCATGGACAATGATCAGGACAGAGTACGACTGGAGTTATCATGGACAATGATCTAGGACTGAGTGCAGATGGAGTTGTCATGGACAATGATCAGGGACATAGCAGGATGGAGTTATGGACAAAAATCAGGGACAGATCCCAGATGGAGTTATCATGGACAATGATCGGGACAAAGCACAGATGGAGTTATCATGGAAAATGATCAGAAACAGAGCACAGATGGCATTATCATGGACAATTATCAGGGACAGAGCAGTGATGGAGTTATCATGGACAATGATCAGGGACAGAGAATGAACTGAGTTATCATGGACAATGATCAGGAACAGAGCACAGATGAAGTTATCATGGAGCATGATCAGTGACAGAGCATGGATTGAGTTATCATGGACAGTGATCAGGGATGGAGTTATCATGGACAATGATCAGGGACAGAACAGGGATGGAGTTATCAGGGACAATGATCAAGGACAGAGCAGGGATAGATTTATCATGGACAGTGATCAGGAGAGAGTAGGGATGGAGCTATCATGGACCAAAATAAGGGAGAGCATGGATGAGGTTATCATGGACAATGAGCAGGGACAGAACAAGGAAGAACTTATCATGGACAAAAATCAGGGACAGAGCAAGGTGGAGTTATCATGGACAATGATCTGGAACAGAGAAGGGATGGGGTTATCATGGACAATGATCAGGGACAAAGCATAGATGGAGCTATCATGGACAAAGATCAGGGACAGAGCATGGATGGAGTTATGGACAATGATCTGGGACAGAGTAGGGATGGCGTATCATGGACAATGATCAGGGACAGATCACTGATGGAGTTATGTACAAAGATCAGGGACAGGACATGGATGGAGTTATCATGGACAATGATCATGGACAGAGCAGTATTGAGTTATCATGGACAGTGATCAGAGAGAGAAGAGCAGGGATGGAGTTATCTTTGAAGAAAATAAGGGAGAGAGCAGGGATGGAGTAATCTTTGATCGAAAATAAGGAGACAGCACAGATTAAGTTTTCATGGACAACGATCAGGACAGAACATGGATGAAGTTATCATGGACAAAATCAGGAACAGTGCAGAGGTACAGTTATGATGGACAATGATCTGTAACAGAGAAGGGATGAGGTTATCATGGACAATGATCAGGGATGGAGCATGGATTGAGTTATCATGGACAATGATCAGGGATGGAGCAGGGATGGAGTTATCATGGACAATGATCAGGGACAGAGCATGGATGAAGTTACCATGGACAATGATCAAGGACAGAGCAGGGATGGCGTTATCATGGACAAAGATCAGGGACTGAGCATGGATGGAGTTATGGACAAAAATCAGAGACAGAGCATGGTGGAGTTAACATGGAGAATGATCTGGGACATATCAGGATAGAGTTATCACTTACAAAATCAGAGACAGAGCATGAATGGAGATATCATAGACAATGATCAGGAACAGAACAGGGATGACATTTCAGGACAGTGATCTGGAACAGGAAGGATTGGGTTATCATGACAATGATCAGGGACAGAGCAGGGATTGAGTTATCATAAACACAAATCAGGGGCAGAGCAAAGATGAAGTTATAAACAAAAATGAGGTATAGAGCAGGAATGACCACGGATGCCCATGGATCACTGGAGAGCACAGCATCTCAGTAGGGATGTAGACCACTATGATTGCTTTGATCTGCTTTGACAATGAAGCCCATGTTTACTGTATATTACAAGGCTCATCATGGCTGCTCCAGACTCTTGGTCACCAGCTCCTCCATATTGACTCAGTTCATCTTTCTGATGTTCTGGGTACCAGTGGCTAAGGCCTAGTGAGTCTTATCAAATAATATGCACCTGAGTGCATCCCTGTGCAAACACAAAGAAGAATGTTGACAGCACAAAATGGCTCTATAGTAATTCATTTAATGTATACAGCTACAGCCAGTAAATCTATTAAGCAATCTGACATCACAGCTAAGAAAAAGCATCCCTTACCCCACCAAAAGACAGTTTGTAACACTCATTTCCCAGCCTCCAAGAAGTGTAACAGTATGCAGGCAGGTAAGCACACTTCCTTTCTGAAGGAAGACAAAGTTCCTAGTCATATCCTTGGCAGCATCAGATCTCGAGTGCCACTCAATCCTGTCTTTCAAAGTGCACCATGACTTCAGGCTCCCCATTCTACTGGGTGTACTCCCTATACTAGCTTTCATGAAAGAGAAGATAGTTGCCATTCCATGCCTCTGCACCTTTCTCCTCCACAGGGAATCTTTTCCTGGAGCTTTTGCTCTGCTATCCTTCCATTAGTAATTTCTCACACCTTACATCTTCCACATCCGGGTTGGTGTTCGCTGGCACTACTGCCTCAACCCCATCCTCTAGTTTAAAGCCTCAGTGACAGCCTTTCCCTTTCCCTGTGCAGTACCTCTCTTGCTCCTGCAGCAGGTGCAGCCCATCCTGGGTGTATAGGTATCATTTGCCCCAGAAGGCCCTTCAGCTGGCTTGAAAATGAAACCCTTCCCTTTGTACAAGACCCTTAGCTGAGCATTAACCAACCGAAAGGTCCACTTCCACTCCTCACAATCCACAGGAATGGGAGGGTCCTCAGAAAAGATAATCCATTCATGGATACCTATCTTTCTGGACACTTCTGTGCAAGATCTCCTTATTTCATCTGGACTAGTACTTACTCTCCATTTTGTTCATTCCAACATGGACAGCAATGTTTTACTACCTCCTGCAGCTGCATTCCTTGGTGTTGGAAAACACTCACTTGTCCCATGCTGTAGGAAGGTGCACCACCTTGTCTGAGCTACAGTACCATTCTGGTTCAGCAATGCCCTCCACCTCAACCACTGACCAAACTATGGAGTAACCAGTAACTACTACCTTTTTGCCGCCGCCTGCCTTTTCCTTACTCTGTCTCGACAGTTTGGGTGTTCTGGTACTGGACAGCACCCACCAGCTCCAGTTATCTGTTGACCTTCCTTGGACTTGGCTAGCTTAGACACGTCAGTGGTGTCCACTAACAGTGGTTCTCCATTATGATCACGTGGGTACCTCTCTTCTCCACTTGATTCCATCGCCGACTGACACGCACAGATCATTGTCCTTTCCTCCCTTCTGTCTTCGCCAAGCCTCAGACCTGATGCCTACATCCCTGGCAACCTTTCCTATTCTTTCTGCAGTCTTCCCATCTCTATGACCCCATGGTGCCTCTAACTGCAAATGAAGGCTAGTAAGCTCCCACTTCAGAGCACTGACTCCACACATGAAGAGGCAGCAGATATAGCCACACTGCCATCCACAGGCACAGTAGAGTATGTTGCAGCCCTGGTAGCACAACAGGTGGTCTTCCATTCCAGTGTAATGGCTACTAACCCCCTCCCACAACCTGTTGCCATCCCTCCTCCTCAAGCCTCCATGGCAGAGCCAACTGCCACGTTTATCATTGCCACTCCATCCCTAAATGGAGAAGTGAAGAGTGAACCTCCACATCTAGGATTGCGTGAGTACTGGGATGATCCTTAAATTAGCCATGGTGCTTAGACAATGTACACCATATTATAATGTGTTAGAAAACAATAGCATTGATTGGTTGAACCAGCAGTACAGCCATGTAATTATCTGCCCATACTGTAATAACATGCCTGCACTTTTTAAGCTGGTAGCCTTTGTACCTGTCGAAAAAGCAGTTAAATATCATTACACATTCTATGTTTCCCCTCCCAAGTGCAGACACTACACCAGCCCTGAATGTTCAAACAATCTCTCCAAAATCATTGGTTTAAAAGCAGAAATGTTCAGTCAATCCGAACTCTCGTTCACTCTTGTTTCAGCAGCAGGGCCCAGCCTCTACTAGGATTGCGCCTTGTTTTGTTCACTAGAGGTGTAGGACTAGAAGTGCTGGGGGAAACAGAGGGAGCCAAACTGTCTGGGACAGGACCTTTATTTTTACTCATGGCTCCAGATCCAGATGTCTTTTATTTTGTAACATTTGTAAGAAAAATAGTTTGCATGATTTTGAAGACAGCAGTTCAGAATGCTGGTACTGCCTCACCTCCTGTTCATTAACATTTAATTGTAGTAAGAAGTAAGCAGAAAAGAGTATACCTGAGTTCCATAAAGTGCTTAATTTTACCTAATGTGAACCACCTGACCTGAAGGGAGGGACTGAGGATGTGAGCAAGCCAGCAGTAAAAGTGGCTAAAGTTTCAGCTTTGTTTTGTGTGCACTTTAAAATAAAATTGTGTGATTTTTCTTACATGTTGTAACAGCAATAAAACACTCTGGGGATGTATGATTATTGTCAGTAATTACAGTTCTTTCTGGGTGTTTAAAGGCACTCAGCGCTAACAATACCATCTAGAGGTGTGTGATTATTGACCCATTATCACACAATTCTATTGTGCATTATTGCTTACTTAACCACAACTGACATATTTCAGCCCTCTGAATGCTCACATTTGTGCTATAAGTATAAACAGAGTTACAGCACAGCATAGGGTGCTCTGCCTACTGCCACTGCAGCTAGAAGAGTGAAGGATTTAACTATGCTGACATTTTTTCTGTCCATTGCTGATGGCAGTTGAATGTTAGTGCACCCCAAAAGGTACTGAGATCTCTAAATATTTGTAAAACTGTATGTGGCATCTTTAGTCTTTGCCCCATGGGAAGAAGGTGAGAATGGAAGCAGCATAGCCTAGAGGGTTAAAGCGCCAGTCTAGGAACCTGAATACCTAGAAGACCTGGGTTTGAAACCCACAACCATCAACTGCATACTGTGTGACGTTGTGCTCAAGTCACTTAATCTCGACAGTGCT
Organism: Neoceratodus forsteri; assembly: GCA_016271365.2. Lineage (NCBI taxonomy): Eukaryota > Metazoa > Chordata > Ceratodontiformes > Ceratodontidae > Neoceratodus > Neoceratodus forsteri. Next base: position 41,479,646 of record CM028134.1, read on the forward strand.
TCTAGGTTGTACCTTGAAATAAACTTCAGCTCTGTGTGTACCTTTCCTGACCAAAAGGGTAAAATTAAATAAAAAGAATCAAATGTAGGCTTGCTGTATTAAAAGGTAAGCCTGACTGCCACCACATCACTTCATTAGTACTGTGCCATTGCTGGTTCACTCTACTCAGGTACAGGAAGAACAGACCTAGTGTAAAACAAAGAATGCTCAGTGTGAAAAAGCTGATGGTATCCTTGTACTTGAATCAGGAAACATGCATCAGTCTGTCAAACCTTATAAGCAAATGATGAAGTAGCCTGTATCCTATGGCAAAAGGCCTTAACTGTCAAATGTCTGCTCTCCTTCAAAGCTAGAGACTCTTACTTTCAGAATGGATCTGCCAAGGGATATGGGAAAAAGGTCCTGTAATCTGGAGTCTAAAGTCACATGCCACAGAAGGGCCTTTATTATCAACTTAATTTAGTGCAACAAAATAACTAGATATTAATGTGCAGGAGTGCAGAGTAGGATTACAAAAATTGTGGTTAACAGTGTCAAGCATAGACCGGCCTGGTGGCGCTGAGGGTTGAGGCACTGGACGTCACACCTGGTGCCTTGCCAGTGACCCAGGTTCGGGAGCAGAACAGGATCTCTGGGGGTCAGCAGGGGAAGGAGAGGACTGAGAATCCCACCTTGTAACAGCTCCCGGTGAAGACTTGGAGCACAACACCAATGAGGAAGTAAGCTGTGAGAGGTGATGATGGACATCTGCAGGAATGGGCGACAGCGCACCCTTCATGCGCTGATGTCTTTGCACATCCATGCCTTGGGGAGGGCAGAACAAGGAAAAGCCCGGGTACTGGGAGGATGACACAAAATTTACGGGCTGGTCCCCACGCCACCGCTGGATCCTGCCTGCACCAGAGCCTCCTATTCCTCCTACATCACCGACACCAACTGGATTCTGGGAAAGGGCGCTGAAGAGGAATGGTGGCCCCATCACATGGGGTGTGCAAGCCGTGGGGTTAGTAAGTCAGGTTGGTAAGGAGCTGCAGTGGGGGGCCTGGTGTGGGAGGACCTCTGATGGGTGGGAGAAAGACCAACTTCACTGGGTTACGCCTGAGGGAGGTTCCAGTGTCCAGTGACCAGAAGGAAAAGAATGAAAAACAAATAAGCATTTGTCAATGCCGAATGTTGTCTCGCTGGCATTGGCATTGGTACTGCAGGAGTTAGAGATGCATAATAGGAATGGCAGTGAAGTATGGAACTGACGCCAACCCCACCCCAGCCTGCAGAGACTGACAGGTGCCGGGTGTGCCTTTGGGGCATCAGCTATAACACTCATACCATTTTACCTCACCCTATCTTTATAGACACTGACAAGTGTCGTGGTGCGCTTGAGGTCTTTGGGCCTTATACTTACCCCATTCCATAAGGAAATACACTGAGACAGGTGCAGTATAGGAGAATGGGGTGAACTTTAGGGCGAACACTGCAACACACACCCTCGATGCCTGTCACTGGCTGCAGGGTGGGGTGGGGGTGGAATGGCATGAGCATTACAGCCATTGATCCCAAGTCACACCCCTGATGCCTGGCAGTCTCTACAGGTGGTGTGTTACAGTTGAAAACCCTAACGTTGTAGGCGTTTGTTGGTATTTTCACCTAAATTTTCAACACAGGGTTTTGTGACCCCACCTCATAGAGCGGCATAATCAGTTTGTTAGTTGAAAGGTGGTTTTGCACAGTGGCTATGCCTTTTGGTGACACAGGGGTGAAAACACATATTGGGCAGGATGTGGAAAATGAAAACTGTATTGTTCATGAGGAGGCGTGGAAAATGGCAATGCTGAAAATCTGGAGTGAAAATACAAACAATTGGTGAAGTCATGAGCATGCATAGAAACTGTGCAACACACATCCGAACCCAATTATTTGGGGATTTTTAGCCACATTTTCAACATAGGCAGTTTGGGACCTCCCTCATGAACAATAGCTCTGTGATTTTGTTAATCTGTCCCAAAGTTGATTTCCACAGTGACCACACCATTGATGCGCCACAGGTGCAGAAACACATTTGGGCAGGCTATGAAAAATGACAGCTGTACTGTTCATAAGGAGGTGTGGAAAATGGCAGTGTTGAAAATCTGGCATGAAAATATTGATACTGACAACTTACAAGGGTGCGGAAACCGCACGCACACTTGTAGCACAGCCATTTTATGGACTTGTCACCAAATTTTCAACACAGCCATTTTAGGACCTCTGCTCATGAACAGTGTCACCGCCATTTTCTCAAACTGTCCCAAAACTGATTTTGCACAGCTGACCATGCTATTCTGCTCCGGACATGCACAAACACATTTTGGCCAGGATATGTAAAATGATAGCTGTACTGTTCATAAGGAGGTGGGAAAAATGCCAATTTTGAAAATCTGGAGTGAAAATATTACAAATTCATGAAGTTATGAGAGTGCCTGGAAACAGCACAATGCACATTCATAAAACAGCCATTTTTTTTTTTTCACCAAATTTGCAACATAGGCTTTTTGAGAGCCCCCCTCATGAAGCAGTGCACTGTCTTTAGTAACTCTGCCTGAAAGGTGATTCAGCACAGTGACTGCAAAATCACCTTTAAGGATGGAATATTGCTATGACAGTGACTGAATTCATGAGGAGGCACCAATAACCCCATGTTGAACATTTGGTGCAAAATTCAAAAATGCCGAGATATGCAGCAAAGTTGAAAAACCTTACTTATGCTATTATACGGCTTACCGCATTTCTTCAGTTCGTGGTTGGATTTGAAGAATGCAGACTTGTTCCTGGTCCACCAAGATCATTGTGCCAGTCTCCAGATGTAGTATGGGGTGTGTGTGTGTGGGAGGCAGGGTGTGCAGAGGGTGGGTGCGGGTTGGGACAGGGAGCTGGACAGACCGCAAGTGACCATTTTCTTTTTAACAGGTTAAAAAAAAAGAACACCGGGGACATTTTTTTTGTATTTGCATGCTGGAGTGGGCTCCCAGCATGCCACCTGAGTGTTTGGGGGCTAGCTAATGGGATTGGGCACCCTGCCGGCATATACCGCTGAGGGGCAAGAGCCGAGGGATTGGGCACCCTCGGCACATAACAAATGGGGAGGTGCATTATGCCCGACGGGAGGGACTGCCCACGGCACATAAACTAGGTCAGGGATGCCGACAGAGGTTATGGACACCCCTGAAGTTGCATTGGCAGGCAGTGTGTCGCCATGTTTCCTCTAATGTTTCACCAGGAAGGCATGTCGGAGGTGCGCTGCGTGTGACAGCTTTGCTCTCATTGCAGCGGACCTTTCCATAGATGTGCTCGCATTATGTATTCCTGGTGTGGCACCTGCATGTTGGCTTATTGGGGGAATGAGGGACGACCTACTGATGCGCGCGGCCCTACATTCGCCTAAACAGTGACCGCGCCTCCAAATCTGCTACTAATGCAATATGTTGGCTGGTGCGAAGCGTGAGCCAACATAAAAACAGTGTCTAGCATGATGCATTTCAGTAATGACATGGTTGTGTTTATCTTTAATTATAACCTTCAACCTGTATGATCAGCCAATGCGATTGCAGGCCCAGTGAGCTATATCTCACAACAGAACATGCTGGATTACAATGAAGTAATAATTTATGTTTTCAAATGAAAGTGCAGAAAAGGTACCACATTCACAGGAATAACAGCAACAGCCAGGTTTGCTGCTTAAAGTGAAGCAGTCAAACACAAACAAAATATTGCTCTGTGGGAACAATACTATAAGTGAACCACTGACGTAATAGCCGCTAACGCTTGTAATATCACAATATGCATTTGTTATGTGCCATTCTAATACTTCAAGTGCCTTACTAGGAAACCTAAAGCAACAAAACATAGAATAAATAGAAGCCACAAGTCTCTATAGCTGGCATAAAATAATAAATGATCCGTATGAAGTTGGTGGTTATTAAAATTTAAAATTTAAACAATCTGTAACCTGGACATGAACAGTTACACAGAGGGTACAAAACTGATCTTCCCCATTTTTTTTTGCTACTAGTTTTCTCCTAGCCCTCTGGTCGACTGTACATCTTGACCATCCTCCCAGCCCATACCCCGACATCAGGCCAACTGTTCCCCTTATCCCCATGGGTTCCTCCATTTCACCTGAAATGGATCCAGATTTCGAGGGAAGTGCCAATCGGGTCGGTGCCATGGAGGATGAAAGCTCTGTGTTCCCTGTGCTTTGGTCTCCAGAGGCGGAGTATGCAGGAATGTCAGTGAATGGTGCTGCACACGCCCCTGTGTGTGCACCCCATCAGGCATCTGCCCCTTCTACCCGATTGTTGCAGCATCAGTGTGCCAGCCCTCAGCCACCACTAGGGACAGGCATGCACCAACCTCTGGTCACCCCCCTCCGGAGAAGGAGCTGTCCCTGGATGCTCGATCCTTCTCCTCCCCTGCTGACCCCTGGTGGCCCACGCTGTTCCCTGAACACAGGTCGCTGGTGGCGCAATGTGGCATCCAGTGCCCTCCACCCTCAGTGCCACCGGCTGGCTACGATCTTCCCATTTTAAGGGCAATGACTGAAAAGCCATTTCCTTCAGTCTTATCCATTACAGGCCTTCTCCAAACAACCTAAGCAAACAATCTGAGATGGCAAGCAGTTTTCCAGAGTTGGAGACATACTGTGAATTGGACCCTCTCTGTATAAGGCACCATAGATCTTGTAGAACATGCCTCTACTGAACTGCTAATCAGTGGAAAGAATGCAGGACTGGCACAACATCATCAAGGTGATGTATGTATCACCACCTGAGGTTTGGCATTCTGTACCAGCCGATGCCTCTCTGGCAGCCCATCTGTATACCATAATGCACTGCAATAATCAATACAGGCTGTAATAATCCCATCCACCAGTGTGAATAGCATCTGAAGGAAGTGATAATGAATAGGATAAAGCCATGAGCTGACAAGCTTGTATTCCACAGTCAGTATGTGATCAAGCTGGACCCTCAACCTGTAGACACACCTGCCTGTCTTGAGCTCCACCTTATTATACTGATAATGAGAAGCCTGCAAGTCCATGCTACCTTCTCACCTCTATAACCTAGTCCAACTAGTAACACCTTGGACTTGCCAGAATTCCATTTTAACCAGCCTTTGGCCAGCCACAAACACATTTCTTCCAGGCACCTGCTAGAATTGACAAAATCATAATATTCAGTTAGGTATCACCTGGATAACAGTGCTTCCTGACCTTTTAACCCCAAATGAACTCCTCCAACTTTAACAGAGTTAGCTTAAACTACAAAGACATTTCACACTCACCCAAGTGAGATGCATTGTAGGAAAATACAAACAATGTATTACTACTGCTTGTGAGAAATCGAAAATAAAAGTAGCACTGTTTTCAATTCACCTCAGCTTCCCACCAAGGCAACATATGGGTCTGAGTAATATCCCATGGTCTGTGATTTAGAAACCATTAAGAGATATGGTAATGATATTAATGTCAGAGCATGTCCATCCAGTGTCAAAAGGAAATCCTCTGTGACCCTGCAGCACCAAATTCCAGGAGCAGGTCTATGTACAAATGGCTGAAACTGTCCTGGTTCTAACTGGAAGCCAAAAAGTTCCAGAAGGATTTTACTTCAAACCTCTTTGAACCTAAAAATGTGGAAACCTGATGGGCCTAGAGTCTCTCGGCTTAAATTGCTATGTTACTATGTAATAGCAGACTAATTATACTGTATTATACAATGGCAAGAAAGAATGCTGGGCTCTGATTGGTCAGTCTGGGGCTAGACCCATGATGTTATTCCAGCCTAACATCACATATCTAGTCCCAGCACACTTATGGCCACACTATGTTAAAAAATCACTGCACAGCTGTCCTACTATCAGCTTCAGCGCTGCCCACTCCACTCGGAATCTACACTCCCTGCCAACCATAAACACACTGAGGGCATGTAATGTTGTTCACTTATTCAGTTCCACTTCTCGGTGTTGAATGCACTCAGCCTGAGACCTCGTGCCCAACCACCTGAGGAGTGATGTTATCCCAGCATGATACACACCCTGCCATGCATTAGCCCTTTATTTGATTATACTACTACTTATATTAGTGTCCTGGAATTCATAGGTATATGTATACTTTTTGTTCAATAATGTTCTTTGTATACGAATGTTGATACTTTAGTCTTGGAACTTGTAAGTAATTTGGATGTATTCTCCTGGGTCATGTCTGAAAACAGGCAAATGTTTGTCTAGCATACCTTACCAGTTAATAAAAACTAAATAAATTACATGGTAATTGTATTTAATCTGTTGAATTTCAAACCACTAAAACAAAGTTATTATAATTCTACATTTTACAATGGGACATGTTCTAGTGGATTCTTTTATCTTAGAATGGGTTATAATGAGAGTTACACAGATATTGTTTGTTTTCAGATATTCAAAATAATATGAATGAGCCACATATCCAGTGGGAAGTACACTATCTAAATCTGTTATCCAGGCTTAATGGATCAGAAACATTAGAATAGTACAGTTGCTCTCTAGTTACTCTGGTGGCTCAAACAGTACACAAACCATATGTCTAGATATCCTTTTGGATTAGAGAGTACACTATCTTAGCATCTAGTTATCATGCTTGATCTGAAACTGGACTATCAAAGCCTCTAGATACCCTATTAGTTCAGTGGGTACACTATCCAAGCTGTTAGATAATCCTAGTGCATCACAGAGTGCACAATCAAAGCCTCTAGATATTTTGTGTGATCGAGAAGGCACTCTTCAAGCCTCTTATTTATCCTGCTGGATCTGAGACTGCACTGTCAGAGCATCTAGATGGCGATCAGATTGGAGATAATACTATCAAAGCCTCTAGATATCCTACTGGTTCAGAAAGTGTGCTATCCACCGCCTGCAATACATTAGTTCTAGTCTACTGTATGAAGTTGCCAATATTAATGCAGTGTGAAGTGTTGATTTTATAAAGTTTTTTTCAGGCAAAGTAGTCCTTTTCAATTCCAATTGACCAAGATGTCTCACAAAGTTGCCACTGTACGAAATGCTTTGAAGCAAAAGAGCCACTCTGCATGGAAAATGTGCCACAGATGGTGCTTTGCAAAGTTGGAGTTCCCAACAAGTAATCTGCAAAACTTCACAAAGGTGGATTTAAGCCACTTACTGCAATTTTGCCAGTAAAGTTTTAAATTCACTGCACCTCTGCTCTGCATTTCCTATGGAATCAGACAACACAACAATCCAAGCCCCTAGACATCTTGTTGGATCAGAGGCTGCATTAGCCAAGTCTCTAGATATCCTGCCAAATCACGGAGTGCACTATTCAGGCCTCTAGGTATCTAGTAGGATAAGAAATTGCAATTTCCAAGCCTCTAGAAATCCTGCTGCATCTGAGCATTCAGTAGGCAAGCCCTAGGTATCCTGTCAGATTGGAGGCTGCACTATACAAGCCTCAGATATCCCTTTGGATTAAGGAGTGCACTAGCCAAACCTTTAGTTATCCTGGCAGATCAGAGGGTGCACTAGTCAAGCCTCTAGATATCCTGGCAGATCAGATAGTGCACTGTCCTTTCACTACATATCCCACTGGATATCCCATTGGATCAGACAGTGTACTTGGACCTTTAATTTAGGGTAAAAAAACTAACAAACAAAACAAAAAAGTGTGTGTTTGTCTGAGTTAACTGAACTAAATGGTTATCTGAACAGTTATCTAGGTGTAAATCTCAGGTGATTGAAAGGACTTAATAGCTGTGAGGTTTAAATTACTTGTAGAAAGATCTAGTATGTAGGGGAGTGGCTTAGCTAGAAGGAAGCTACATTTAAAGACTGCCTTAGAAAGATTCTGCTAATAGCTTGGCAGAAGACATCAGGAGAAAGGACTGCTGTGTGACTGAACTTCTCGGCAGGGACTAAAGAAGAAGAACTTTGTACTTGGTCCTTTAATTTAGGGTAAAAAACTAACAAACAAAACAAAAAAGTATGTGTTTGTCTGAGTTAACTGAACTGAATGGTTATCTGAACAGTTATCTAGGTGTAAATCTCAGGTGATTGAAAGGACTTTAATAGCTGTGAGGTTTAAATTACTTGTAGAAAGATCTAGTAAGTAGGGAGTGGCTTAGCTAGAAGGAAACTACATTTAAAGACTGCCTTAGAAAGATTCTGCTAATAGCTTGGCAGAAGACACCAGGAGAAAGGACTGCTGTGTGACTGGACTTCTCACTGGGACTATATTGCCTCCTTCCCCACCCAAAGCTAGTTCTATTTTTATAGGCACAGGATTTGACTGACAACAGGAACTTCCTGTTTGGGAGCAGGAAGTGAATGATCACAGAACCATCAAAGACCCACCATCCTAGAAGGGCAAGAGTAGCTCCGCCCCTCAGCTGCTGGAGGTCTGCCTCTGAGCAAGTAAGTGGTCTACTGAGAAATATAGGATATTCTTGTCTCAGAACAGGACAGTCAGGAGCTTAAAGGCACGCAGGCAGAAAGTAAGGAGAGAGAAAAAACAGAGGAAAGAGTAAGGATTGCAAACAGTTAAGGGCCAGAAATAAGACATGATTGGAGTGGTGAAGTGCAGTAGCTGTGGAGCAGCAGTCTTCCAGGAGACATTCTGGAGGATGCGGTGTTGTCCCATCTGCAGGCACCTCTCTGGGCTGAGGGAGGAGGTTGCTCATCTCCATGCTGAGCTGGCAAGGATTTGTGGATCCTCCTCTTCCATCCAGGGACCACCAGTGCCACTGCCGCTGCCCTCAGAGGTTGCCAAGAAAGAGGAGCCGCTGCACCACAGTGGGCCAGGGAGGGTGAGGGTGGTGGAACAGAGGCGCATCCTCCAGTTGTACCTCTCCACACCCTATGCCATTCTGGCAAAGTGTGGTTCCTCTATGGAGGCACCCACAGTGGAGACCATGGAGGATGCTGGAACCTCCACAAGGAGGCCCACAGGAGGGTGGCAGGGACCCTGCAGGGGAGAAACAACTCCTAGTGGGGACTCTATTGTTAGGAAGGTAGAACTGGGGAGGAAGGGGGAGGGAGGTAAGGTGCCTGCCTGGTGCCATGGCTTGAGGACAGGAGCTAATCCTTAGGATTGCCGAGCAGCTGCACGGGAGGGAGCTGGATGTCATTGTCCACCTAGGGACAAATGACCTGGCTAAGAAAGGATTAGAGAAGCAGGAAGAGTTTGTGAATTGGAGAGGCCTTAGTCAATTAGCACACACGGTAAGCTTCTCGGAGGTGCTGCCCATCTATGGCATAGGAGAGGCTAGGGTGTGCTGACCATGGATTCAATCAGTGGTTGAAAAACTGGTGTGGAGCTCAGGATTTGGCTTCATTGAGGACTGGGGTCCACCTGGAGTGATGCAAGCCTATACTGGCACGATGGGCTGCATCTGTCCGGGAGGGAACCAGGATCAGAGGTGACAGGTTTAATGCTTCATTGGCAAGCATTTAAACTAGCCAAGGGGAGGCACTGAAAGGAGCAGGAAATCCTAGCCCTCCCAAATAATCACGGTAGTAAGTGCGCCAACTCCAACATAAAAGGTGTCGATAGGGAGAAGGGCAGGGAAAATGGAGAAAGTGACAAAGGCAAGAAGGACAGGGATGGGGCAAAAGGGAGAAAGGCCATCAGGAAATGGAGGGTAATGAATACCAATGCCCGTAGTCTGGGTAACAAGCCTCTGAGCTGATGGCCTTGATGGAAGAGGGATGCCTGGATATCGTAGCAGTCACAGAAACATGGTACACAGAGAACCATGACTGGGATGTTAACATACCAGGGTACATAACCTAGGAGAGACAGGCAGGGAGAAGAGGAGAGGAGTAGCTCTCTTGTAAAGGAAGGATAAAAGCAACTGAACAAAAGAGTAAACAGGAGGAGAGGAGGCACTGTGGGTCACCTTGGAGACTGGAAAGGGCACCACAATCCGCACAGGGTTGGGTACAGACCCCCATGTCAGGGGAGGAATGGACAAGGATATGATAGAAGGCATTCTTAGAATGGCAGAGAAAGGGAGATACTGTTGATGGGAGACCTGAATATGCCAGATGTTAACTGGAGCACATTTACTGCAGCCACATCCAAGAGCAGGGCCATTCTTGATGCCCTACAGGTGGCAGACCTCAGACAGCTAGTTTGGAACCCATGAGGGAGCAATCTTAGACTCATGACTCTCAAATGGGGGCAGTGAGAGGATCTCAGATCTAGAAGTGGGTTGCCATCTGGGGACAAGTGACCATCAAACAGTGTGATTCACGTTAAACTCAGCTACAGAGTCAAGCCATACAAAAGTGAGGGTACTGGACTTTAGGAGGGCTGACTTTGTCAAGATGGAAGAGTGCCTCAGAAAAGCACTAGCAAACAGGCTAGAAGGAGGTATGGAGCAACAATGGGGAATCATCAAACTGCCATCACAAAGGCAACAAGCTTTTGTGTGAAGCAAATAAACAAATCAAAATGAAAGAAAAGCCACTATGGTTCTCAAAAGAGGTGGCTGTGAAAGTCAGGAAGAAAAGATAGCATCTCGAAGTATAAGGAAACACAGAAGGAGCAGGACAGAGAGCTGTACCAGTTAAGGCAGAAGGAAGCAGGGAGGGAAGTCAGAATAGCAAAGGCCCAAACTGAGGAAAAGATAGCCAACTCAGTTAAGAAGGGGATAAAACCTTTATAGCTACATCAGCGAAGTGAGAAAGACAAAGGAGGGATAGTGAGGCTGAATAGAATGAACGGTGGTGGGCAGAGGGGACAGTGAAAAGCAGGGATACTGAATGAATATTTCTGCTCAGTATTCACAAAAGAGGAGGGAAAGTGCCTAATCCAATTAACAGAAGCACTCTTGATAGGGAGGTCGATCCCAGTCCTTTCACAGAAGAAAGGGTTCTGCAAGAACTCCTAAAACTGAAGGTGGACAAAACAATGGGTCCTGATGGAATTCACCCCAGAATTCTAAAAGAATTAAGGGAGGAACTAGTGAAACCACTGGCTACTCTTTTAATAAATCATGTGAGGATGGTGTGGTACCCAAGGACTGGAGGAAGGAGGATGTGATTCTCTTCACAAAAGTGGGACCAAGACAGAGGCAGGAAACTACAGACCTGTCAGTCTGACCTCTGTGGTAGGGAAAGTGATGGAGTCACTTCTGAAGGAAAGAATAGTTGAGTACCTAGAGGCCAGTGAGGCACAGGACCCAAGGCAGCATGGGTTCACAGCGGAAAGTCATGTCAGATGAATCTGATGATTTCTTTTGACTGGGTAACTGAAGTAGTAGACCAGGAGGGTCTGTGGACATGGCTACCTAGACTTTAGCAAGGCATTTGACAGTCCCACACAAAGATTAATAGTCAAATTAACCAGCCTGGGAGTGGGTCCCAGGGTGGTAGCCTGGGTAAAACATTATTGCACAACAGGACACAGAAGATAATTGTAAATGGAGTCCATCTCAAGAAAGAAGGGTTACTAGTGGGTACCACCGGTTCAGTATTGGGTCCAGTTCTTTTAATGTCTTCATCAGTGACATTGCAGAGGTACTGAAGGAGAGTATGCCTTTTGCAGATGACACAAAGATCTGCAACAGGGCTCATACATAAGGAGGCATGGAAAGGATGAAAAGGGACTTGGCAAGGTTGGAGGAATGGTCAGAAGTATGGCAGCTAGGATTCAATGCAAAGAAGTGCAAACAATGCACCTGGGAAACAAGAACCCAGGGAAGAATACACAATGGGTGGGAGGTAGTAACAACAACAAAAATGGAAAGGGTCCTAGGGGTAATCATATCAAATGACCTTAAGGTTAGCAAGTAATGGAGAAGGCAGTAGGGAGGGCTGGGGGTGTACTGGGATGTATAGGGAGAGGCATCAGCAGCAGAAAAAGGGAGTTGTTATCCCTCTGTACAGACAGTTGGTGAGACCCCATCTGGAGTACTATGTCCAGTTCTGGAGACCCCATCTCCGCAAGGACATAGACAGGATAGAGGCAGTCCAGAGGAGGGCAACTAAAATGGTGCAGGGTCTGCAAGAGAAGCCGTATGAGGAAAGACTAAAGGAGCTTAATATGTATACCCTTGAGGAAAGAAGGGAGAGGGAGGGACATGATAGAAACTTTTAAGTACCTCAGTGGAATCAACAAAGTCCAAGAGGGTAGCGTCTTTCAGAGAAAGAGACGGCAAGAACAAGGGGACACAATTTAAAGATAGGAGGGCGGTTCAGGGGTAATGTGAGGAAGTATTATTTCACAGAGAGGGTAGTGGTTGCATGGAACAGCCTTCCTGAGGAGGTTACGGGTCTAAAACTGTGGGAGAATTCAAGAATGCATGGGACAGACATAAGGCAATTCTTGTGGGGTAGGAAGAAATAGGCTGTTGGTTAACTAGGATCTGTGGCCTCATCCTGTAGGTAGGAAAATGGGCAGACTAGATGGACCAAGCGGTCCTTATCTGCCATCAAAGTCTCTGTTTCTATATTTCTATGTTACCCAAGCCTCTAGTTATCCTGGTAGACCAAAGTTCACCTTCCAAGCCTCTATACACAGTATCCTGTCTGATCAGAGAATGCACTGTCCGAGGCATCTAGCTATCCTGTTGAATCAGAGAGAGCACTTTCCAAGCTTCCAGAAGTCCTGCTGGAACAGGAAATGCACTATCCAAGCATCCAAGACTCTAGATATTCTGCTGAATTGGATAGTACACTATGTGCACAACCCTGATTCTGATCAGATGAAAGGGATCATACCTGTTTAACATGGACCAAGAGAAATGAGCTACAGACTGACACAAACACAGCCATGTTCATCATTTCTGAAAACTTGTATAAATATAAATTTGGCAGAGCTGGAACCCTGGACCCCTACATTCAAAGGAGATGTACAGCACAACCAGTGACACAGGATGATGCGCGCACAACTCATCAATGTCTTGACAGCGATACTCAGAAGGGTGGGATGTGCTGGCCACAAGGAAATGGGCCAGGGTGCAACAGTAATGTATGCACTGAGTGGAGGGGGCATTCCATCAATAAGGTGCACAGCAGCATACTCAGAGGGAATGCGCCTCTTGCCAGAGATGTACGCCCAATGATATCCTACCAAAAGCTGGCCTAAGTCAGCTGGTTGACCCACAGGCAGGCTATAGAAGTGCACATAGGTGCACCACAGCCTGCCAACCCTGGCATTTTAGTGGTACCCTCCCCTTCCCCTGCGAGCATAACAGTGCCTACCCTAACCCATCTCCATACTGTAGGGACCCCCTCCCAACCCACTACCCCCAGTCCAACCAGACTGCTCCATTGCCATACCATAATAACATTCCCTGGAGGTTTAGTGATGCCCCCACCTGTTCCCCAAATCCTGATCACTCCATGTAGTACAATAATTAAAAACCCTGGTGGTCTAGTGGACCGCCCTCCCCAACCTCCGAACCCGAACAGCCTGACCTGCCGCCCACACCCTGGTAGTCTAGTGGACCCCCACCAAGGTAAACAGTACCCACCACCTGACCCTGCAAGTTACTGGCACAGCCCTCCACACCTGACCACAGCCAGCGCCGACTGAATGGCACAGGAGCACATACTGTAAATAGTACTCTCCCATTAGTCGCGACCAGCCGGATCGCATTATTTACAGTACATGCTCCTGTGTTCTCAGTCAATGGCTGGCCATGGATGGGTGCAGAGGGCTGTGCCAGTCTCTGGCATAGGTCAGGTGGTGGGTACTGTTCACCTGGGTGGGGGGTCCACTAGATTACCAGGGATGTGGGTGGTGGTCAGTTGTTCAGGGTTTGGGGTTGGGGCGAGGCTCCACTAGATCTCTAGGGTTTTTAATTATCATACTACATGGAGGATCAGGATTCAGGAAATGGGTGGGGCACCACAATACCACCAAGGACTGTGTCACTGGGGCGATTCGGGTTCAGGGAATGGGTGGGGGCACCACTATACCACCGGAGACTGTGTCTTTTGTACAATACTTGGGCGATTGGGGAACAGATAGGGGCACCACTATACTACTAGGGACATTCTGTTTGTGTCCTACAAGGGCACAATTGGGGTCAGGGCTTGGGGTGAGGGCTGCACTGGCACATTCATCCCAGCGCAAACATGCAATTGAGCATATAACGAGCATGCCTGAGGCCTCTTTGCACCTTGCATGCTCAGTTGGCTTATTTGCATGCCCTTGGCTGAATATGGCCCATGGGGATGTGGCATACTGGTTTGCACCATACTTTCCCACTGGGAGGTAGTCAGGCAGGGCACCCTTGGTGCACCTGTCTTGGTGGCAGCTCTGCATTGTGCCTCCCATCCAGGGTCACATATTGACATGGTATGTGCGATCTGTACAGGTCGAGCATTCTGTTTGAATATTGTATTGGTGCTGACTGGTGCACCCTCTTTGAACGGCGATCTTTCACGTACACATCTGGCCCGGACTGAATATGTCTCCCTTGAACTCTTTTTGCCCCTAAGGTAATTAGTATAATTCCAGAAACCCCTTATAACATTTAAGAATTCTTTGTAGATACTAATGACACTACATGGTTACAAGGAGCCTTAAACCTCTCAAAATTGATTTAAAATATTGGGAAATTTCCTTAGGAGAACCTCCTTTGCTAACCTTGCACCTATCAACTGTGTAGCATGGTAGCCAAAGTGTAAGAGTTTATTCTGGGTTGTTGGCATACTGTATTCCTTTATTGGGTAATGCTACTGTACTGGCAGACATAATTCTAACTTTTGTAATGCTACATAGTTTTTGTACAATAGTTTGATAGTGATTGCATTTACATGTGTACAAAATACAAATATAAGAAACCTTGTCTACTTACCAGCATAGCGACATATGTTTCCATTTTATACATGACTCATTCTGCAACACATGAAAATAATTTGACAATAATAACTGGGTCTTCCCTTTTCCTATAGGAAACTGTGGCATAATTTGCTGTTATAAAGGAGTGTTTATAATGGCAAACACGTTCTGGTTTCCCTCGTTTTCATGCATCTGCCACTAGCTCTTCCTTTCCAGCCGCTGACTGTCTTGTCTTACCCTGAGACCGAATAGCCACTTGACTCAGCAGTAAGTGACTGTGAAAAACAAAATTAAGTAACAAGAAATAAAAATATGAATTGCTGCTGCCGACTAAAAGAAAGGAATGAAAAAACCTTTTAAATAAATAAATAAAGGTGACCACCGACCGCATAGTCACATCTGACGGACTGCAGCCACACAGGAATGTTTTTATTTTATAATTGCTGTGGCAAAAAGGAAAACCTAGCAATTATATAAAATAAAAAATGGGGTGGTGTTTAAACTCAAAGTATACACACAGCTTCGGTGTTAGACGCTTTCAAAAACCCCTTGAGCTTTGCTTTCAGGGTTTATGTAGTATCTGACTCGAGTGTGTGTAAACGCCTTGTCACGCATATCACCTTATACCTTATTCTGTATTTAATGTTATATTTCTGTAATGGCTTCTATAGTAACAACTTGTTAGGCATAATTATGCACAGAAATCCATGACTGTCTATCTGTTATATACACCCATGTGTATCAGAAGGTGCATAATGGAGGTCAAGCAACTGCAAGCTGTCAATTAAAACCAGCTGTGCCTCACGTGTAAACCAATCTTGTGTTCAGACTGTGACACTTATTTAAAACAATCGTTCTCAGATCAGTAACTCTGCTGCAGCAAGTTCAGTTTCTCCCACTAGGCCTCAGTCGCTGTAGCATTCGAGACAGAGCCTTTATTCTCTTGCTTTTAATGGACTTTTCTCATTGATGTTCTTTTCCAGCTGTGATCAGAAGAAAGTTATCGATCAAAGGAAAGTTACCAAAATCATTTTTGAGCTTTTGCACATGTTGACTGCAATAGTGAAATGTTTTACCAGAATCCATCAGTCAGTAAATTTCCAGTGTATGCACAATCACTGTAGTGGACTCTTGACACAAGTTATACAAAATGAAACACGGGAGGTGAGTTTAACTTAAATCCTTTATACACCCTTGGTGTGGGATATTTTGTAAACCACTTAAGCTTCGTTCTCATGGTTTATTAGGTATTTCACACCTTGGGTATGTAACAACTGCTCATTACACACACTTCCCCATACATTATTTTATATTTTACTGCATGCATTTATGGGTATTGACACTTCAGCAGGATGCGTAAAGGAATAAGGAGACATTTTCAGCACCAGGCCGACATGGATCGTGTGACATACACGGCACAGTCAGGGCCGAGGTGGGGAAGTTTAAGAGGATGTGAGGAAGTAGTACTTCACTGAATGGGTGGTGGACACCTGGAACAGACTGCCAGTGGAAGTGGTGGAGGTTAAATCAGTAGGGGATTTCAAGCAGATGTGAGACAGACATAAGGAATATTATTAAATAAGCAGATGGGAAAGAGGGCCATCGGCACCAGTTGGGGTCTGCAGAGGACGACTAGGCAGGTGGCATCTGAGCAGACTGGGTGGACCAAGAGGTCCTTTTCTGATGACAAATTCTATGTTTCTATATACTGTATATATTCTACTGTAAACTGCAACCTTCCAGTTGCAATAAAGAACCAAGTAATTAGGTAACTATTGCAACTGTTAAGAAAAAACACCTGTTACAGTTAAATGCAATAATCAAATTCTACAATTTCTAATGCAAAGGTTTAGCCCATAAAATACTGCACCTAACAAAGATCTCTAACAGAAATATTGGTTACACTTTAAATTGTAGTTGTTATCACATTAATTAAAATATAACTACGCTAAGGCTGGTCCAGTGGTGCAGAGGGCTGAGGTACTATAGCATTTACCTCTCACCTACCATCGACCCAAGTTCAGGAACAAGCTTGGGTCACGGAGGTTGGTGGGGAGAGAGCTAGGAGAGGATCAAGCGGCTGTTTGGCAGCTCTCCTCTCCCAAACTGGGGTGGTGTGTTATTCCAGCTCTTGGCTACCAGCAGGTGGAGGACTGGTGGTGGTGGTGGTGCCGAGCTTAGGGAGGCAGACTGAGGTCAGGGTGGTGGAAACTGGATATGGTTCTCCGGGTGCATGGAGGATGGCCTTCCCCACTTGGCCCCCCATGGGAGGCAATCCATGGGGTCTAAAGGACCTGGCTGGGTTGAGACAGGTCGCTTGAACAGGAAAAGAGGACAGGACCGATAAGCCCGCCCGGTGGACAATGGAAGAAACAGCTTGATGAAAAAAATAATTACACTGTTAATAGTGTAGTATATTAAAACTTCATAGTAATTATATATTTATTCACTGAAAGTAACAGTACAGAGAAGCTACCCTACAGTTACATTCTGCATGATATAATGTAATTACAATGTAGTTACAAAACTTTATGCAAAGTACCACTAAAATCTCTTCAGGATGTAACCTCCTCTCTAGCAAACTTTTTTGACAACTAGAAAGAATCTCATAATCTTTTGTGAAAACTGTACAATAACTCATCTATAAATAGAACATGAAAGATACCACAGTTTCCCAAACATTATGTAGAAGGGTCAAGTCAAACCTCAGCAACATCGAATGTTTCACTGTGGCCATCAAAAAAAATTTACTAGCTACAAGTAAGCCTGGCACTCTTACAACTGGCACCATGCATTGAACTTTATGAGTAGGTCCGACTGCCCCCTTAGGTTTACATGCTTCAGACAAGCCCTTCCCTTCCTCTCATGTTTGTAGAAAAATATTTAAAGAACTGCCATTTCATGCTCAGTAAAAAAATTGCTTATTTAATATATCAGTATTTTTCTTGTGAATGAGCTTTGATACCCCCTCTTCATTTGACAATACCACTCCTGCTGAAATCCTGGCAACAGAGCTAAGCCTATTATCAGTGTGGCTAACTAGTGGCAGGTAGGTAATGTTTGCTTATAATTAGCACATGGATAGCAACAGTTTAGGGTTGTTTTACACTTTTTTAAAATGCCCAATAAATAAGGACCTTTATCTATTTAATTCACAAAACAATGTCACGTGACTAGAGATGTGCGAAGCTAGCAAACTTTGCTTAGTGAAATAATTTGCAAAGCGTGCCACTTTAGCAAAATGCGAGGTGAAGTTGTGCAAATTCATTGGCGCAGATGCAACTTCACCTTAACTTTGCCTGTCTTGCCTGAAAAGTGCCATTTCCCAGGAAAACACACTGTCATGTGGCAAAGTGGGCAAGTCACAAAGTTATTTATGAAGGTGAATTTCACAGTTCTACCGGAACTTTGCCAGTGAAGTAAAACTTGCAACATCTTTTCATGAGACAGCTGCCTTTGATACTTTTTCATTATTTTTCTCTGCTTACTGTAGATGCCTGCTGATTTATAAATCTCTGGACTTTCTCTTGGAGGTTCATTAGTAACCTGTTCCCTCTGTATAAAATTCTCCTCACCCAATGCTTGGCCTAACTTTGCTCAAACCCAGCACTGAGAAGGATTACAAGAAGGTAATCCATTAAGGATTCATAGCCACAGCAGGTACCATGCGTATTTATGCTGCTTGCTCAAGCAAAACCAAATGTCAGCCATGGGTTCATGGGGCAGTGTATTTGTCATCTCTGCAAGGCTGCCACTGTGACTAGTCATTAATAAATGCTATTGACAAGCCTTCCATCACTGTTATTACAGATGCTGTCAGCTCAGGCCCTTTTCGGACATGGCCAACTCGATAAATGAATGAGGCACAAGCAGCATTTCAATCTCTTTGAACCGAGGTGCCATCCAGATGCCCTTACTGGATGATGCCTGTGCTGTATTAAATGGCATTTTCATGACACTGCCAGGCTGCAGGAATGGAGATTATGGGATTTCAGCCCCGCACAATGTGTTATTTGAGCCAGTTCCTCCCCATGAATGGAAGGAGCTGAACGGTCCCATTGTGACTGGCAAATTAGTGTTTGGTTTTAAATCTTTGATGCTATAAAGTGATATTTTTTCTAAAGTGCATTTGGCATTGATGTTGAGAGTTGTATACAGGAACTTTCCAACCTGCTGATCCAGTAGTAGGTATCTGCTTAGACAGTGATACAGCTCTTAAGGGCACAGAGAGGTTGTGGATGCATGGAACGGCCTTCCGGAGGAGGTTGTGGAGTCAAAACAGTGGTGGAATTCAAGCATGCATGGGACAGTCATAAGGCAATTCTAAGGGGTGGGGTAGGAAGAAGTAGGCTGCTGGTTAACTAGGATCTGCAGCTTATCCATCACGTGGGAAATGGGCAAACTGGGTGGGCAGCGGTCCTATCTCGTCAAATTCTATGTTTCTGTGTTTCGCAGGGCTGTACTGGGCCCTAACATATTTCAGTTGTTTAGCCAGGAGTGGCACACTAAGCTAAAAGCTTGTTTACAGGGGCAACCTGGGAGCACATGGAAGTTAAGTGACTTGCTCAGGGTCACCCAGCATTCAAGTGGGGCTGTGGATTTAAACCCAGATCTCCAGATTTGTAGCTTAGAGCCTTAAACCATTGTGCTATACTGCCTTTTCTATCATGTGAACTCAGTTCTGAAACAGTTCTGCGTCTCTGCATTATAAATTCTCAACCTACTATACTGTATTGAGCAGTAAGGGCATCAAACCCACAACTTAATAGGCTGTTCCTTTTATCTTTTAAATAATGCATTAAGTTGCACTTGCACAATGCATTTTCTGTTTAGTTTACAGTTTTTGGCCAGGAAAGACACATGAAAGAGGACAGGAAATCATTTCTAACTGGCAGCTGTTATAAAGTTCTCATTCTCAGAAATGATATGCATTCACCTACATTCTCCATATTTAACTGTACCTGAATAAAAGTGATATAAAAAGCTGTATTTTGCATTGTGTTTTATAGGGAGCATTCTGTTACAGTTCTCTTCATGGAACCAATAATTTGGAGTTTTAACTATGTCATGGTTTGTGCACAGACCTCTAAACAGGGTTCTGACAGGTCAGCAGCTCATAATTAGCATTCTGTACACAAATTGTGTCATAGCAAAACTCCACATAAGTGATTCCATGAAGTGGAGTAGGGTAGAGGCATAGTGGGAAAAATAAGGGTAGGCATAATTAAGGCAGCCAATCTTTGCATGAGGGAAGTGTGCAAAAGTAAAGAAAACAATATTATATGGTTCTCTAGGAGAGGCCAAAAGGGTGAGGGGTAAAAAGGGTGGCATTCAGGAGGCATAAGCAAACGAGAGGTGGAAAAGATAGGGAGGTAAATCAAGTAATACAGAGGGAAGCAAAACAGGCAGTGAGGGAGCAAAGGTGCAGACAGAGGAAAGGATAGTTAAAGTAAAGGGATAAGACTTACTTCAGGTACATAAGGAGAAGAAGTAAACAAGGAGAGGGATCGGTGAGGATAAAGAGGGAGGCAGGAGACTGTGCAGAAGAGGAAAAGAAAGTTGAAAAAGCAGACATCCTAAACAGGTACTTCTGCTCAGTCTTCATAGTGGAGGGAAGGGGAATGAACCATCAGGAAGCGGCATGCACATGGTGGGGGGCAGATGAACACAAGTCCATTTCATAGAAGAGTCCTGAAGGAACGTGCAGATCTGAAAGTGGCCAAGGCTATGGGACTAGATGAGATACATCCAAGGATACTAAAGGAACTCATGGAGGGGCTAGCTGCCCCACTGGTGGACTTATTCAACAGCTTAATGGAAATAGGTGTGGTTCCAGAGGACTGGAGGAGTGCAGATGTTGTTCCTACCATAATCGCAGCAGCAGGGAGGAAGCTAGAATCTACAGGCCAGTCAGTCTCACATCAGTGGTTGGGAAATAATGGAAACCATAGAAACACAGAATCTGTCAGCAGATAAGGGCATATGGCCCACCTAAGCCTGCCCATTTCCTACTACTGCTGCAGCCCCAGATCCTATTTGATCTGTGGCTGTTCTGCTCTGCACATCTTCAGGGTACCCTTATGTCTATCCCATGCAGTCTTAAACTCCCATGTTGTTTTGTACCCACCACTTCTGCTGGAAGGCTGTTCCATGACTCCACCACTCTCAGTAAAAATACTTCCTAACATTACCCTGAACCTTCCACCCTTCAGCCTCATATCATGCCCCTTGTTCTTGAGCAGTTTTCTGAAATATGCTTTCCACCTGTACCCTGTTTATCCCCTAAGGTACTTGACAGTCTATATCCTATCTCCCCTCCTTCTTTCCTCCAGTGTATAGATATTAAGGGCCTTAACCATGTTAAAGGAAAGGTTAATAGAGTATCTTAAATCCAGTGGGTTACTAGACCAAAGGCAACAAGGATTCATGGTGGGGTGGGGTCATGCCAGATGAATCTGATTGATTTCCTCAACTGGGCGACCAGCAAAATAGATCAGGAGAGGGCAGTGGATGTGGCCTATCTGGACTTTAGCAAGGTCTTCAACACTGTGCTGCACAGGAGACTGATAAAGAAACTGAGCAGCCTAGGGGTGGGATCCAAAGTGGTGAACTGGGTAAGGAACTGGCTAATGGATAGGCAACTGATAGCGGTGTTAACAGCGCCACACTAATGAGGATAGTAACCAGTGGGGTGCTGCAGGGCTCAATACTGGGATCGGTCCATGTTGGCGCTTTCATAAGTGACACTGCAGAAGAACTGAAAGAGATGGTATGCCTTTAGTAGATGATACCAAAATCTGTAATAGTGTGGACACTCAAGGAAGGAGTGGAGATAATGTAAAGGGACCTTGGAAAAACTAGGAGTGGTCGAGAGCATACCAGATGGTGTTTAATGCCAAAGTGAAAATTCATGCACCTAGGACATAGGAATCCAGGAGCTGAGTATAGGATGGGGGAGAGGTACTGACAGTCACTAAGCAGGAAAGGGACCTTCGGGAATTATCATATCTGATGACCTCAAAGTGTCAGGGCAGTGTGACTAAGTGGAGGGGTGGGGGACAGTCTGATAAAGCAGGGGTAATAGGGCCAGTGGGATGCTGGAATGCATAGGGACAGCTATCTCCAGCAGGAGGAGAGGTGTTGTTGCCACTGTATAGCTCGCTTGGAATCTGCACCTGAAGTATTGCATCAAGTTCTGGAGGCTACAGCTCAGAAAGGACATAAAGTGGAGGCAGTCCTGAGGAGGGCAACTAAAAATGGTGTAAGGTTGCATCAAGAGCCCTATGAAGAGAGAGACTGAGGGATCTCAACATGTACAGAAGAGAGGAGAGAGCAAGAGGGGACCTCAGGACACTACTAGTACCTCACAGGGGTGAACAGGTTGCAGGAGGGAGCTCTCTCAAATGAGAAAGAACAACAGGACAAGAGGGCATGTGATGAAGCTGGAGGGGCTAAGTTATGAGGGATGTGAGAAAGTACTACTTTACTGAAAGAGTGGAGACACCTAGAAGAAACTGCCAGTGGAAGTGGTGGAGGCAAAAACAGTAGGGGGCTTCAAGCATGAGCGAATTGACATAGGGAGTATTAAATAAATAGGCAGGAAGGAGGAGGATCGCTGGAGACCAGTTAGGGTCTATGGAGACAGACTAGACAGGGACCATCTGGGCAGCCTGGTGGTAAAGTGGTCATGTTCTGTTGACAAATTCTATGTTTCTATGACTTGATGACTATTAGCACATGTGACTGGCATCTCCAGTTGTCATGTAATGTTGATCTGGAGTGATTTGAAAGAAGAATGGCTCTTCCAGGAAAAATGGAACCAAATGGGACTTTGCTGTTGAAGCCCTTTTTCCTCTGAGGTGTGGGAACTCCCCCCACACTATTGCTTGCTGAAGACCAGATGTCTGAGGTGGCTGTTGCTGAGGTGGGGGTTGGATGGGAGATCTGGCTATAGTTGGTATGGGGTACGAATGACAGGGCAGGGCAGGGGAATTTATGGGGTATGATGCCAATTAGTAACAGATCGGGATGGAGACGCTATTTATTTATTTTTTGTCGATTCTGTTTAAGTTCCTACCTGTCAGGGCATCTCCCTGGAATCCACACTCAGCGCTGTCATCCTAACCGCCATCTGAACCGCTTTCAGACAACTATACTGGGATCAGGACTCCGGCCTCATCCTACCTCCTGGAGAGGCCCAGATCTGAGGGAAGTCAGGTTTCTCGGCCGACATTGGGCATGGCCCAAGCCACTGGTGATTCCATCACCCCCGAATGTGGGGTTTTTCCTGTTTTGCCCTGGTCCCGCCTCCCCAGAGCTCGGTCATGCAATGATGTCTCGGACATTTGCAGCAGCTCACCCCTCACGTTCATGCCCAGATGTCGATGTCCCTCAGGCTACCACGTGGGGCCGCTGTTGCACCAGGCAGTCCTTCGATCCCTCCCCAGAGAGAGGAGAGCAGTCTACGGATGCTCAATCCTCTCTCTCCCTGCTGACCCTCAATGACCTGGGCTCATTCCTGAACCCAGGTCACTGGCATGGCAAGGTGGCATTCAGCACTCAACCCTCAGCCACCGGGTCAGCTGAGATGCTATTAAGGGAGGGCTGAAATGGAGGTAGATGAACTCTAGTTTCAGGAGCCCAACCTTTTCTGTCTGGGATCCTGAGGAGACAGAGACACTAGGAGGATCAACTTCAGACCCACTGTTAGGGGCTTAGTTCATGTCAGGAGGAAGAAAGAGCCTATTGCAGAGTAGTGGGGAAGGGCCTTCTACTCAAGCTTGTGGTTTGGGGTAGAACTAGGGTTTGATGTAGGTCCAGGTGCTTCTGTTTTGTCTGCAGTCTCAAGCAATGTTTACCTGTTATCTGGATTAAGGGTAGTGATCATCGAGTGACTCAGGGCTCATTTGACAGTATGGGGAGGTGTTTGAAGGGCAGCTGTTGGCTTGACGAGGGACCAGGGTGTGGGGAGAGGAGGAATATCAAGGTGGTTTTGGAGTGGTGGCACGATTTTCCCAGCCTTCCTGTTTTTCAGCTGGGTAGTTCAGCTGTTGGTTGAAATTCAGTCCCTCCTCCCCACCTACACCAGCATCTCTACTAGCAATCAGCCACTTCTCTACCTGGCAGTCACCAGTGGTTATGGCAGCAGCTGCCTTTGTGCACCCCACCACTTACCATGGTTACAGGAATCACTCAGCTTACCGAGAACCAAGTGACATTCTTGATGGTAGCAGCGTCTTCTTCTGGGATGAGGCTGGTTGAGCCGCATCAGTTGCTGCCTCCTGAAAAACACACAGCCCCCATTAAAGCTGCCTTGGCAACTTACTGTAGTAGTGATAGCCAGTCACTCTGCTTCTCCTGGCTGATCGAGACCTAAGGTCTGCCATCTGAAAGGATCTCCTGCACAGGAGGTCTTTGTCAGCAACTTGCAATTAAAAAAAAAAAAAATAAAAAGTATCTCTCATTGCATGCTGACCTCAACGAAGAACCCCTACTACCAATTCCTGCAGCCTAGGCACTTTTCCAGTGCATCAGGCAGAGAGTGGTGAGCTAGCAACTTAAGCAGTCAGAGCAGGAG
This sequence comes from Neoceratodus forsteri, assembly GCA_016271365.2. Taxonomy (NCBI): domain Eukaryota; kingdom Metazoa; phylum Chordata; order Ceratodontiformes; family Ceratodontidae; genus Neoceratodus; species Neoceratodus forsteri. The sequence goes on from CM028134.1 coordinate 41,504,035, forward strand.
TTGGGTGGTAGGGATCAATTCCCTTTCTTTGGACTGACACTGCAAGAGGTGGTGGGGCTGTCAGCACTGGACAGGGGCTGAGGGCTGTGCCTTGACCAGGCAGCTTCACTTTGGGTCTTGTCATTCAGAGGGATGAGTGAGACACCAGGGCCACTAATGCAGAACTACTTACAGTGGCAGGGTTCAGGATCCTACCACATCCCTGTCTTCAGACGAGAAGCAATGATTCAGGGAAACAGGGTTCTGGTAGTCTGCTGTTTTCCTGCCAGTATGAAATTGACCCCTTCAGCCTCTCTAGCACCTTCTGAGTCAGTGGGTGCAGTTTCTGTGGCTAGTAGGGTTACCACCTGATCTGACTTTGGCAGGACAGTCCTGCTTTGGGCAGTTGTGTCCTGCCAAAAACTTCTAAAATGCTATATGTCCTGATCTTATACCAGAAAAAATATTTTCTTACTTTCCTCTAAATGTTGCAAACACTATTATACCATAACTAAAATACCTTAAAATGATAAGAAACAATATGAACCAATAAAAAAAACTATAGCATTTATCAAGCTTACTTTTCAGTAAGAAATGTCCCACTCTGGGCTTCTTAAAAGGTGTTAACCTAGCACCGCCAGTCTCAATGGGAGACAGTTGGGTATAAAAAGTAAATAAATGTATATTGCAGGATGTAGATCAGGAGGAGAGTTGTGACACAATAGAATAACCACCCACCAGGACAGCACCGAGATGGTAGAAGGGAGATCTGTTTAATTTCTCATCCATGGGACAGCAGACCCCAACAGTACAGTGCCCCCTAGTACTGCACTCAGGTGCCAGCATTTGTGGCAAGAGCCCACTCCTGGAGTGGAACAAGAACCCATGACCTTCTAGCCGGAAGCAGATGTGCTACCAGCTGAGCCATGCTGACACTATAGGTCTCTTTGCAGAGACCTGTAAGTTTATACAAGGGATAAACAGGGTGGGAGTCTGGAATTCATTTGCAGTTAGTGCAAACATGGCATCAGGGGAACTCTGAATCTGGTCAGAGGGAGATTCAGAAAGGATTTTCATAAGTATTTCTTTACAGATGAAACCAGTCTCTCCTCAACCAGCTCGAGGCAGATTACCACAGAGCACTTGAAAGACTGAGCCAGCTCCTGAGATCTGTTCTGGATAGAAACAGCATGGAGACAGGAGACTGGAGCATGAATGTGCATAGTTCTACCCTCCCGAGACTCTATATAAGGGAAATGCAGTAGGGCACTGGCCTGGTCAGCCGTGGTTACAGGCTGAAGAGAAGCAGTCCAGCCTCTTTGTCAGTGACTGAGCCTTGGGGGCCAAGGTCTCCAGGAATGGTGGCAGGGTCCCTGGGATTGAGTGGCACTGCCTGCTTTGTGAATGATCTCCAGAGAAGAAGAAGAAGAACTGCAGGGGCAGCTGGAGGGATGGAGGCCCAGGAACCCACCTCGAGAGAAGTGGAGAACATCAGCCCTGAATGGCACAGTTGGGAGAGTGGTGGGCAAACCCCGAGGGAGGTCACCAGAACCCCAGCGGGTCACCCCATTAACGGTCGAGAGAGAAGGAAATGGAAGAAGTCTGTTTTTGGAGGAAACTATAAGTTTACCTTGCTTAACAGAATGCTCACTGTGTAAAGTCCTAGGCAGTTCCTATAGAAACCCCTGGCAGGTAGCCGAATGAATGACCATAAGGTAGGAGGGACCTAGCAAGAGTTGGGGTCAGTAAGTCCCTGTGTGAGGGACAGACATGGGAGTCTGCTTTTTGTGCATTAGGGCTGTCAGTATACTGTCAAAGTAAGGCATGTACAGCCAGACCAAGCATGCTTTAAGCACTTGGTAGTAATATCATCATGCTGTTGGGCACATCTAGACATGTGCCAGCAGATCCTGGCCCTCATGTAAGTGCTTTCCCTGTCTAAGGAGTGTGCCACTGCACAGATGGTCTGGGGAGTGCCAGGGCTCCAGGGACCCATCAAAGGAGGTTAGAGTTTTGTAGGATTGAAAGATACCAGTATGTAACATTATTGTCATTATGCCCCATTAGTTCAGGGGACAGACCTGGTACAAATGTAGTCATGGGGTGTGCAAATAGGTCCCACAAGCAGCTGGGTACCATCAGTGCAGGGTATGGTAACTGCAGCAGAACTGAATGCACACTAGAGGTGGGGAGATATGTGAAGGCCCAGGAATACAATAAAGTGACGATGTGCAGGGCATGGCCATACAAAGAGTGTTAATTTAGTGTGTGCAAGTATCATTGTGAGAGAGAAGCTTTATCTCCAGGGATGGACCAGTGTGCTGTGTTCCATTGGCAGCTACTTAATAAACACTGTGCTTGATCCCAGCTCTGTTATGGTCATTATTTTGTGTGTGGTCTCCTGGTAATGGTGTCCCAGGGTGTGGTTTTAAGATATACATCAAGTAGGTTGAATGAGCTCCACTCAAAACTCAAGTTTGTTCAAGCTAAAAATGTTTTGTTTCTCAAGTTCACACCAGGTAATCAGGGTGACAGTTTGTGAGCTGACACCACTTCCTCAAGCCCTTACAGTGTTGTATCAATATAAAATAAACATTCAAAAACATTTTTACTATAACTAGTAAATTTTTTCACATTTCTAAAGCTTGGTATTCCCCACCCCTAAAGACAAGATATGGTAACTTACACCAAAACAGTCTATTTTCAATAAGGCATAGTCTGTCACAGTCCAAGACTATACCTTATTGAAAAGAAACTGCTTTGGTCTAAAAAGCACCCATATCTCACTCTAGGCTGGGGAGCAAATCACAGGCTAGAAATGTGGAAATAATGAAGTGAACATATAGTAAAAAAATGTTTTTTAATGTTTATTTCCATAGTAATGTGTCAGCAGAAAAGGACTATCCTGGTCCATTTTATTTATTTATTTATTTATTTATTTTATTTACGTCTTTGGTGACTGGGTAGGTGCCCTGATCCAGAGGACCATTTTCAGGTACTACCCAGGCCACTAAATTGGCAGAGAAACACCACGATACAAATAGTTCATACAATAAGTATTACAACAATGCACACCCCAATTGGGGTAGGAAAACACAGGTATGCAGGGTTTAGGACAGTACAAACAAGTGATGAGTGCATAATATGATTATACAGATTACCCATAGAAGCAGTCCATAAGATGTAGTGGTACCAGTAACTTGCAGTTCGTGCAGCTAGACAGGTAAACAATGTAATATATATATATATATTTAAAGTACAGGGCTCCCTGAAAATAGTAATTTAACAATACAATAGTGGCAACAGACAGTATGACACCTGTACGGAGACAGTTGTAGCAGAAATGGAGGGGTCAGGGTTGGTCAGAAAGAAAAAGCGGTATACAATATGATAGTTTATACAGATTACATATATAAGCAGTCCGTAAGATGCAGAGGTACCAGTAACTTACAGTTCGTGCAGCTGTACAGGTAATCACATAATATATGTATCTAAGGTACAGGGACTCCTGCAAAAGTAATAATTGTAATAATCCATAGTGGCAACAAACATTATGATGCCTGTACAGAGACATTTGTAGCAGAAATTGAGGGAGGAGGTCAGGGTTGGTCAGAAAACAAGCATTTGTCAATGCCGAATGTTTGCTTGCTGGTATTAGCAATGGAAGTGCAGGAGTTAGACGGATGCAGAATAGGAATGGCAGTGAAGTATTGAACTCATGCCAACCCCACCTCCACCCTGCAGAGATGGACAGGCATTGGGGCGTGCCTTTTGGGTCGTCACCCATAACGCCACGGCATTTCACCTCCCTATCCTGCAGACACACCGACAGGTGTTGAGGTGTGTGCCTTGGGTGTTCGGGTTTACAGTCACCCCATTTCATAAGGACATATGCTGAAATGGGTGCAGTATAGGAGAATGGGGTGAACTCGGAGTCAAGAATTCAAGGCTCACCTTGATGCTTGTCACTGGCTTCAGGGTGGGGGTAGGGGTGGAATGGCATGAGCATTACAGCTGGCAGTCCAAAGGCACACCCTGACGCCTGTCAGTCTGTACAGGGTGTGACTTTATGGTTAGAAACCCTAATGCCCTGGGATTTTGTTAGTTTTGCACTACAAATTTTCAGCATGGCCTTTTATGACCCCCCACCTCATGAAAGCATGTGGACCTCTGCTCATGAACAGCAGAACTGTGATTTTGTTAATCTGTCCAGAATGTCGATTTCCCACAGCGACCGTGCCATTCTGCACCAGATGTGAAAACACAGTTCGGGGCAGGATGTGAAAATGACAGCTGTACACCATAGGGAGGAGTGAAGAGACGACAATGTTGAAAATCTGGAGTGAAAATATTAAAAATGCTCGAACTTATGATCTTACATGGAAACTGCACAATGCACGCCATAATATAGTCATTTAGTGGAATTATTTCACTAAATTTTCAACATAGGCATTTTGTGACCTCTGCTCATGAACATTGTCACTATGATTTTCTTAATCTGTCCAACATTGATTTCCCACAGTGACCGCATCTATTGTGCGCCAGATGCGGAAAACATATTTTGGGCAGGATGTGAAAATGACAGCTGTACTGTTCATGCAGAGGTGTGCAAAATTGACAATGCTGAAAATCTTGAGTGAAAATATTACAAATTCTCAAAGTTATGATGCGGGTGGAAACTTCGCTAGCATGCAGCTCGTAACATAGCCATTTTATGGACTTTTGTCACCAAATTTTCAACATAGGCATTTTGAGGCATCCGTTCATGAACAGTGTAACTGTGATTTTCTTAATATGTCCCAAACACTGATTTCCCACAGCTACCATGCTATTGTAGCGCTGGAAGTTTGAAAATCCATTTTGGCTAGGATGTGAAAATGATAGCTGTACTATTCATAGGTGAAAAATGCCAGTGTTGAAAATCTAGAGTGAAAATATTACAAATGCACAAAATTACAAGTGTGCATGGAAACTGCGTAATGCACGCTCATTACACGGTCATTTTTGGAATTTTTTCACCAAATTTGCAACATAGGCTTTTTGGGAGCCCACCTCATGAACAGTGACACTGTTGTTTCATTAATCAGTCCTAAAAGGTGATTCCTAGACAGTGACCACGAAATCACGCTTTTGGGACCAAATGACCTGATGACAGTCACCAAATTATGAGATGGGGTTCCAAGAACCCCATGTTGAAGTTTTGGTGCCAGAATTCACAAAATGGCTGAGATATCCACTCTGTTGACCCCCCATTTATGCCATTATACAGCTTACCAGCATTTCTTCAGTTTCGTGGTCAGTTTGAAGAGTGCAGATGTGTTCCCGCTCACCGAAGATCATTAAGCCGGGCTCCAGAGGTAAATATGGGGTGGGGTGGGGAGGTTGGGTGCGCAGAGGGTGGGTGCGAGTTGGGGGGGGCACCAAAGACAACAAGGGATGTTTTTTTGTTTTAACAGGGTTTTAAAAAAAAAGACCTCTGAGGATGGTTTTGTATTACAGGTAGAATGGGCCACCTGGATGTTTGTTGGGGGCTATAGCTGATGGCGATTGGGCACCCCATTGGCACATACAGAGTGTTTGGGGAGGCCCATGAGCTGAGAGGATTGGGCAACCCCTTTTCACACAACAAATGGGGAGACATTATGCCAATGAGGATTGGGCTCCCCATCTGCAAATGAACTTGGGAGGGGGCATGGTGACAGGGTGATTGGGCACCCCTGTCAGCTTTCATGGGGACTATGAGAGGCAGTCGGTGACAGCCGCTGCCATGTTTAGTTGAAACAAATGAGGGGACATTATGCCAATGGCGATTGGGCTACCCATTGACAAATGAACTGGGGTGGGGACATGTCAATAGGGGCATTGGGCACCCCATCAGCTTTCACAGGGACTGTGAGAATGGCCGTGACAGCCACCACCATGTTTATTGAAATGGGACACCAGACAAGACAAGCTGTGATTCACGCTAGAATCAGGGACTGCCCAGCAGCAAAAACAGCTGATTGTTAAATGACGAGGCACTCCTGATTGCAGCGGTGAGTTTCTTTCAAGTTGGTGGCATGCTACAATACTGCTGTCATCGACAGCGTGCCCTCTATTGGCACCACAGAGACCAGCCCCAAAATGGACTGCTGGCATTGGCCACAACACTGCAGCACCTCCACAACTTGCTACTACAGCAAGCTGCATGATATGTTTCTTCTTGCATGGCGCAAGCAAACATAAAAAGAAGCACGGACTAGACACCTTTTACATTTTTATTGTTGTTAAGTCCATGATTTGGGGAAAATGGCTAATGCAGTGTAGTTCCAAGTCATGAGAAACAGTGGAGTTGCAACTCTTGCTTCAGTACACTTGTATTGAAGCTTAGCAGCGAGCGCCACACTTTCACGTGAAATGCAACCATGCAGCATCTGCCATTTTCCCAAATCGACTTTACAACAACAAAAAGTTAATATGCGTGAAAACAGTGTCATCCTTGTGAAAAGCCTAATTGGGGGCTTTGGGGTGGGGACCCTTTCATTATGACAGTTTCCTTTAAGCCAAAACTATGCTTACTTTTATTTGTTTTTTCTACAAACTGGATATGTGACACATAATAATGTTAACAGTCTTTACTGTCATTCATTTCCTGGAACAATGTGTTGTAAATGTAATAACTATAGCAAATGCATTAACTGCTTATTCTATGTAAATAAATGTGGGTATTTAAACATTCCTGGAGTTCATGCAAGGTACAGTAATTTAAGTTTATATTTGACATGTAATCGACAAGTCAATTGGCCAGAGCTCTGGCTAAGAAGATGCATTTAAAAATTACATTTTGTGAACTTGGGTAGAGTAGTTAGCCATGGGCTGAGAAACAGGTCACAGGCACCAGTGGCTGAATATACAAATTGGTGCAAGAGCAGAGTGTGAAGGTTTGCGCTGTGCTTGCACCTGTCCCAGAGGTTGTTATATTCATTCAGATAGTGCACTGGTGCTTTCTGACTGAATATCATCTTGTGTTGGCGCACTGCTAAGTCAAATATCACTGCCCCAACATGGACTGGGACCATATGCAGCATGCAGGAACTGTGCCACCAGACCAGATAGAGCTGGGAAACACAATGCAATATTTAGCCACAGCTGGAGGATTGGAGGATGGGAGTACCAGTAGACACCAGGGACATGGTGTTCCAAATAGGGACAGGTGATCAGCGGGTGAGGGTGCCACTAGACATCAGAAAGGAGGTATTAACTACTAGGGTGGGTGATCAGAGCACAGGGGATGCCATTGGCACCAGAGACTACTCTCTACCTGATGGATTGTGTAATAGGCAGATGTGGGGTGCCACTGGAGACCAGGGGCTTATCGTACACATCACCGGACAGGTATTCGTGGTTGGGAGATGCCACTTGGACACCAGGGACTACTCTCTATTTGATGGACTGTATAATAGGCAGGCGTGGGGTGCCACTGGAGACCAGGGCTTACCATACACATCACCGGACAGGTATTCGGTGGTTGGGGATGTCACTGACACCAGTGAGGATGTAACCGGGACTGGTAGGCAAGGCAAGGCAATTTTATTTAGTAGTAAGTAGTAAGCTTTATTTGTTTGGTCATAGACCATTACAAAAGTGAACATAATAAGCAAAGTATTATCAGTAATAATTACTCTTACACACATGTACAAATACATAGCATAAACAGTGTAAAATTTCAATAAAAAATTGCCTCATTCCTGTTACTAAATAGAAACATTGGCCTCTCTTCACAAGTTTCAATCGATGGCCAAAAGCTTATCATAAAAATAAGTACATAAAAGTACGTAGCTTCAAAAATATAAACTCCCTGCTACATATGCTTTTAGATTCCATTTCAATTTGTAATTAATCAAATACATTCCAAAATATATCTCCCTTATAATGCTGCTTACCACATTCATTGCACCTCATTAACCACTGCATTGCCTTACGTGAATGCAGAAATCAGAGAAATTTAAGGCCCAGACGAACGTGAGAATCTCCAGAAGGGATACTCAAATTAAACATCACAACCAAAACTGAGCTGCATACTCAGCTGACTGCTTTTTGTATATTTCAGAAGCCAAATAACATGTGTCATATTTCTACTAGCTATACCCGACATCTTACAGTTCTCTGTACCTATACTTGACAAACCTCACCTGGACAGAATTTGGTCTACATATTAACTTATTAGTATTTCCTGTATCGACAGCAAGCCATTAACACACGTATACTTTACACTATTTTCTGATTTGACCAGTCTGACACCTGGATACTTTAGTCATCATTTTAACAGAGAACTCTCAGCCAGAATTAAGTCTGTATACTTAATGTTCATTTTCTGTATCATCTAGAAACCCTTTGTCATACTTGCACAGGTTTTCTAGCATAACTTATTTCAGTAACTAGAAGTTTTAGAGAAAACGCTCCCATAAGATCTTCATTTCAGACACTAGCCCCAAAACATTCCATCTCCTGCTAATGCAGACAGACACAGAAACCTAAGGAAGCACCCAGTGGTATCAAGCAGCATCATCATAAGGATTCTCTGATGGTCTGAAAGTGTTTAAGCATAGTATTAAACAATAACTATTCATCCTAAGTAACCTGGAGCATATCTATCTTGTGTTGTATTGTTCTATTTGACTATCAAGTAATAATTGATTAACAGCTAGGAGCATTCAGAACCTTTGACCAAATTGCTAAAACAGTTACTTACAAGGAGCACATGTAAATTACAGTAGACCAATATACATTATAATACCTTGTTTTATGCTGTATGGAGAAAGGAAAAGGAAAATTACGCCAGTCAGACATGCAAGGCTCCAAAAGGGAGTACATTGACTAAATACTGAAAACACACAGTCTTAACTTCAGCAGCGGGCAGTAAAAATTAATATCTAAATAAATAGATTCAGGCCTCAGACAGAGTCCCCATCTGTCATTACAATAAAGTTATACAACAGGCTATTAGAATAGTCTGGAAATAATTGCTGACATTTTAATAATAATTAGATAGGTCTGCTTCACAGCAGTCACTACAAATCCAGTTTCCTTATAATCTTCAGACTGAATCTTTAATTAACCAGAGTTCAGTGTCCAGATATTTTAGCACTCAAATACATTCCTGCCCTCTGTGTTTAAATTACAACAACTCCTGCCACGAGCCAAAAATCAGGTATTCTCACTTGCATCTAGATATGCTACAAATGTTACTTTCTCTCCTACATTGGAGACCCAGTAGCATACAGGCAAGAAACAAGGATTAACCTTCCATTTATCAGCAGCTTTACCCTCAAACGTCACTCCGGCACCCTTCACCAAAAAGTCCATCACACGACCACTGTTTCAGGTATTTCCAGTTTGTTTTTCCAGAGTTCAACTCCTACAACCTTCTTCTCACTCCAGCTCTGGGGACGTACTCATGTGCACACCTGTAAAATAAAACAAAAGAGAAGTGCTCTGCTATGCAATAAACTCAGGGTTCATAATTCAATCCCTGAAACTCCCAACCCCTAGACAACACTAGCATACCTTTAAAAAGGCTTAATGAGCCTATCAACACCCTCAGTGCTGCTACAGTGCAATGACAATGATCCTTTCCATGCAGGACGCCCTTCCTCCTGCCACTGCACTGCCAGTCGGGGCTCTCTAAACATATTAGGTGATCCTTCCCCAAAGCAAAAAACATGAACTCCAGGCCACCAGTTCAGGGCCCACCAGGTGCAGAACAGCAAACTGAGCACGACCCAATAGTAACGGGTGCAGCTCTTATCCTTTTGAACCCATTTTTAGCAGTTAGCAAATAAAAACAGCTCTCCTTCATCAACTTGAGCTGTAGTTATTCAAAAACTATCATGACTTTCTCAAGTTTAAACATGAAAGCGCTTAGACTGTATGCCCGAGCTAGCGAATGCTAAAACGGGCACAGCACAAAACATAAACCAGTCAAAATATAAATATAAACAATTGCTGAGCTTAATATAAAAAAACTCCAGCAAAGGAAATAATAATGGTTTAATTCAAAGTCTGGTCAGCAAACTTTAGGAAAAAGAAGCTTTGAACAAAAAGCTTGACATGCTGTGGAGTGGAGCAGCAGTGTGCCATCTTGCTGCCCGCCCTCACCTGGGTGATTTTAGCAGAAGAATAGCAAGCAGTGCACAGACATGAGCCAATTTTTATTTTGTTTTTGTGGTGCAGCAAATTAAGGCTGCCAGTTTTGAAAGTGAAATTCTAGAGGGCACAGTGATTTGTCCAATTTTTATTTAAAAGACGCCCATCCCAGAGGCTCTAGGCACTGAACATATTAAAATTATATGCAGAACACAATGAATAAATTATCAATACAAAATAACACTATAATACACAAAATAAATAATCAGCCCTATAACTCAGTACTATTTCATAGACACTTTAATCAGCACTAAATATTAAGTTACAGCCAGGGGCCAGATTGGACAGAGTTCAGGAGCAGAAGGAACTATCATGCAAAGTCCGGAAGGCCTGATTATACAAGTAGGCCTTGAGATGGGCTTTAACACCTCAACAGAAGGGGCCTCCTTACAGCTGGAGACAGCAAATTCCACAGGAGGGGCAGTGACACTAAATGCTCTGTCACCTGCTGGTTTTAGCCTCATCTGGGAATCACAAAGAGGCCCCTAGAGGAGGAGGAGAGGAGTGGACCGAGACAGCAGGTGTGAGAAGGTCCTTCAGGTAACCAGGGCCCAGGCTGTGAAGGGCTTTAAGGTGAGAGCACCACCTTGAAGAGGACTCTCCACCTGATCAGCAGCCAATGCAGTTTATGCAGCTCCGGGGTGATGAGACAGTACTGAGACTGTCCATCAACAACCTGGCCACTGCATTCTGCACCAGCTGCAGCCAGCACAGGGCACCTCCAGAGACCCCAAGATAGAACGCATTACACAGTAGTCGAGCCTGGACATCATGAAGGTGTGAACCAAGGTGGGGAGATCCAGAGGTGGAACTAGGGGCTTTATCCTGGCGATTTTCCTCAGATGATAGAAACTGGTATGAACAACGGACAACACCTGAAACTCAGGTGTCAGTCCACTATCAAGAATAATGCCCAGATAACACCAAGAGGAGGTCTTCAGTGGTACAGACCCAAGAAAGAGCCCTGTTTCTGCACCACAGGCTAACCTATCACGCCTTCTGGTGCGGATAATTGGGGGGTGCTGATTGAAACCAGAGCATTCATTGTTTCACCAGAATGGGATTCAGAGGGGTGGAGGGTGGTTGCAGTACTGGCCAAACCACTCTTCCTCCACCTGGACAGCCTGTCCAGCCTCCACAGCCTCTGACGCTCATTGGACCACGCTTCCTGAGAGGGGTACTGTGGGCTGGTGATGACTGTGTGCCTCCACATGCAGGTTTCACTTTGGCTGCAGTAGGAATGGAAGAAAAGTAGAAGATTAGAGCTGGTGTTTCAATGAAGCCCCACCAGGATGCACTCTGGCTTATCCCTCAGGATGGGTCTATCATGGAGAGACCTCTCCCGATCGGGTTCATCATGGAGGGGCCTCTCCTGAATGGAGAGTGGTTCTAAGTGATCTGGGGAGACAGCCTCAGTTGGTTGTGTGGGGTCTAGTGGACGTCCTCCTACACAGCAGATATTTGTTTTTCTGTCACCCAAGGAAGCATGGTGTGCAATGACATAGTGGTATGCAGAGCGCGGACATCTGGCACACCTTCCGAAGATCTTGATCACTGGCTTACAGACTCCCGGTCTCCACTCACGTGGTTAGTCAAATGCCAGGCGCTTCCTAAGCTCCCCAGGAGGAGAGCAGTCCTTGGGATGCTTGATCCTCCTGGCACCCCCACCCCGACTGGCCCCCTGACATCCCTGGTGTGCTCCTGAACCCGGAATTTCAATGATGCAAGTGGAGCTACTATCAGTGTTCCAGCAGGATGGCAAAGTTTAACTGTGATGTGGTCAGCTGTGCTCTTCATTAATTTAACCTGGCAATATGTGGCAAAAACAAAATAATAAATGAAGACAAATGACACATCAATTTTTTGTAACATTTTATTTTGTACTCCTTATTCACCATGTTTTATTATTTGTATGCATTAAAGTTTGGCTCCTCTGTTGAAACTAAGCAGTACAGTACTCACTCTGAAAAAAATCTTATCTGCATCCCTGCACGGCACAGTCTGATGACTGTGTTGCACGTGACACAGTACAGAATCTGCACTGCATGTGGCAAAGTGTGGTGTTAGCATCACCATGGCACAGCACAGTGTCAGAATGCCACATGGCAGTGTTGTCAGCATTGCACATGGCACAGTGAAGTGCCTGCAGTGCACATAGCACAGGCGCAGTGTCTGCATGTCACATGGTACAATGCATTGTCTGCATAGCACATGGCACAGTGACTTGTGGCAGTGCATCTGGCACAATGTGTTAACAGCAGTGTCGTGGTACCACATTGTGTTAGCAGTGCACATGGCACCGTGAAGTGCTAGCCCGCCACCTGGCACAGTGCTGTGTCAGCATTGCATGTGGCACATTGTGGTGTCTGCATTGTGCATGGAACAGCACAGTGTAGGCAGAGCACATACCACTGTGCGGCAACACCACTGTGTGTAATACAGCACAGTGCCAACACAGATCAGTGCAACATATACTGCTGCCACAGTGCAGAACCATGTGCGCAGCAGACACTGCAGTGTGCCACATGGTCTTCCATCATTGTTCTGTAAGACATGGCTTGTCATTACTGAGCTGCATCATAAGCACAGCCATCACTACACTATGCCACTTGTACTGCTGTTAATGTGCTGTGCCGTCGCAATGCCATTACTGCACTGTGCTATGTGTACTGCCATAACTGCACTGTGCCACTTTCAGTACCATCACTGCACTGTGCCATGCCGTCATCAGACTGTGCCATGCCATTACTGCACTGCACTGTGAGAAATGCCATTATTGCACTGTGCCATGCCATTACTGCACTGGCGCTGTGAGGAATGCCATTACTGCACTGTGCCATGTCATTACTGCACTGCGCTGTGAGGAATGCCATTACTGCACTGTGCCATGCCATTACTGCACTGCACTGTGAGAAATGCCATTACTGCACTGTGCCATGCCATTACTGCACCGCGCTGTGAGGAATGCCATTACTGCACTGTGCCATACCATTACTGCACTGCGCTGTGCCATGTGCACTGCAGTCACTGAACTGTTTCACTTGTAAGGATGTCACTGTGCTGTGCACCATGTGCTGCCAACACTACACTGTGCCATGTGCACTGCCATTACTGTGCCACATTAACTGTTGTCACTGCAGTATGTCACATGCATGGCCAGCAATGGTGCCCAGAAAGTTGGCAAAAGCCCTGCATTGGGAGATGCAGGCCCCTGCATCAGGAAGGGGGTGCAGGTCCCAAGTAGGGAGGTGGTGTATACTCCTGCACAGGAGTGGGGTTTCAGGTCCTGTGTGGAAGTGAGGTGCAGTCCATGAGGGGATGGCTAACATAGAAATATAGAATTTGATTTGGCAGATAAGGACCACTTGGTCCACCTAGTCTGCCCATTTTCCTACTCTAACAGATAAGCTGCAGATGCTAGTTAACCAACAGCTTACTTCCTCCTACCCCACTAGGACTGCCTTATGTCTGTCCATGCATTCTGAATTCCCCACTGTTCTTGACTCCACGACCTCCTCAGGGAGGCTGTTCAATGCATCCACAACCCTCTCTGAGAAAAATACTTCCTCATATTACCTCTGAGCTGCCCCCTCTATCTTCTAAATTGTGCCCCTTGTTCTTGCATATCTCTTTTTCTGAAAGATGCTACCCTCTTGGACTTTGTTGATTCCTTGAGGTACTTGAAAGTTTCTATCATGTCCCTCTCCCTTCTTTCCTCAAGGGTATACATATTAAGCTCCTTTAGTCTTTCTTTTTATGTCTTCTGGTGCAGACCCTGCAACATTTTTGGTTGTCCTCCTCTGACAGCCTCCATTCTGTCTATGTCTTTGCAGAGATGGGGTCTCAGAACTGCACAAAGTACTCCAGATGGGGTCTCACCAACTGTCTGTACAGAGGGATAACAACTTCCTGTTTTCTACTATTGATGCCTCTTCCTATGCATCCCAGTATCCCCCTGCCTTCCTTACTGCCGTCTCACATTGCTTGCCCACATTTAGGTCATCTGATATAATTACTCCAGTTCCATTTCCATTTTACTGTTGTCACTATCTCACCCCATTGTGTACGCCCTGGGTTTTGTTTCCATGTGCATTACCTTGCACTTCTTTGCATTGAATCTGAGCTGCCATACATTTGACCATTCCTCCAGCCTTGCCAAGTCCCTTCTCATCCTTTCCACTCCATCTTGTGTATCAACCCTGTTGCAGATCTTTGTGTCGCCTGCAAGAGACATACTTTTCCTTCCAGTTCCTCTGCAATGCCACTTATAAAGACATTAAAAGGACCGGTCCAGTACTGAGCCCTGCGGAACCCCACTAGTAACCCTCCTTTCTTCACTGTGTACTCCATTTACTACTACCCTTGTGTCCTGTTGTCTAGCCAATTTTTTTATCCAGGCTACCACCTTGGGACCCTCCAAGGCTGGCTAACTTGTGTATTAATCTTTTGTGTGGGACTGTATTAAATGCCTTGTTAAAATCTAGGTAGGCCATGTCCACAGCCCTCCTGGTCTACTACTTTGGTCACCCAGTCAAAGAAATCTATTAGATTTTTTCTGACATGACCGTCCTATCGTGAATCCATACTGCCTTGGGTCCCTGCCCCACTGGCCTCTAGGTACTCAATAATTCTTTCCTTCAGAGTGATTCCATCATTTTCCCTACCACTAAGGTCAAACTAACTGGTCTGTAGTTTCCTGCCTCTGTCCTGCTCCCACTTTTGTGAAGAGGAATCACATCTGCCCTCCTCCAGTCCTCGGTACCACCCCATTCTCCCATGATTTGTTAAAGAGAGTAGTCAGCTGTGTCACTAGTTCTACCCTTAGTTCTTTTAGAATTCTTGGGTGAATCCCATCAGGCCCATTGCTTTGTCCACCTTCAATTTTATTAGTTCTTTCAGAACCCTTTTTCTGTAAATGAACTGGTATCAACCCCACTCTTCAGAGTGTTTCTCTTGTTTGTTTAGGTACCTCCCTCCTCTTCCTTTGTGAATACTGAGCAGAAATATTCGTTCAGTATCCCTGCTTTTTCACTGTCACCCTCTACCCACATTCCCTCCCTTTATTAAGCCTCAGTATCCTCCTTTGGTCTTTCTTCCTCCCTAATGTGCTATAAAGGTCTTATCCCCTTCTTAACAGAATTGGCTATCCTTTCCTCGGTTTGGGCCTTTGCTATTCTGACTGCCTTCCCAGCCTCTTTCTGTTTTAACTGATAAAGTTCTGTCCTGCTCCTTCTGTGTTTCCTTATATTTCTTGAATGCTATCGTTTCTCCTAACCTTCCTGCCACCTCTTTTGAGAACACAGCGTTTTTTCCTTCTTTGTGTTTTATTGATTTGCTTTACACAAGGCTTGTTGCTTCTGCGATGGCTGTTTTGATTACTCTATTGTTCATCCACCCCTCCTTCTTGCCTGTTTGCTAGTGCTTTTCTGAGGCACTCTCATTTCCCCAAAGTCAGCCCTCCTAAAATTCCAATACTCTTGCTTTTGTATGGCTTGATTGTATGGCTGTGTTTATCGTGAACCACACTGTTTAGTGGTCGCTTGTTCCCAGATGGCTACCACTTCTAAATCTGAGATTCTTTCTCCATCCCCATTTGAGAGTACCAGGTCTAAGATTGCTCCCTCCGAGTGGGTTCCAATACTAGCTGTCTGAGGCATGCCCCTGTCAGGCATCAAGAATCAAGAAGGTTGAGGCCCCTGTTTGAAGAGTCATGTGGGATACCGACACTGCACTGTGCCACGTGCAATGCCAACAGTGCACTGTGATACACAAACACTGCTCCACATGACATGCACCACTATACTGTTCTGAATGTACTGCTGACACTGCACAGTGCCACGCGTGGTACCAACACTGCGGAGTCATGTGTACTGATGATGCTACATTATGCCACATGCTCTCTCGACACTGCAGTATATTATGTGCACTGCCAACACTGCTGTACCATGGGCAATGCTGACATTGTGCTGTGCCATGTGCAATACCAGCAAAGTGTGCTTGCCATGCATACAGTAAGAAGATGAGGTAGCGGGACAGACCTGATGCCAGGGCTGGATGGGGACTCTGGTTCCAATGACCAATGCTGAGGTAGTGGGAATCCAGATGTAAGTGCTGTGAAATTGAATGCTATGGAACCTGCCACCATGGCATGGTGCGACAGTGAGTATGCTGCCGAGAGAATGTGGGCTGCAGGGAGCCTGTGGCCAGTGCTGGAGAGGGGTCTTAGTAGCTAGAGGTCAGTGATAGGTGGTGGACTCAGGAGGTGATGCTGCAGGAACTCCATGAGTGGGGATGTGCAGTGTTTGGGCTGGTGTCCTGGGGGCCAGGAGTGAGGAGGTGTTCAGAAGCTAAAGGACTGTGGTGGGTGTTGGGGTGGCATGGGAGAGAGGAGGGTGTTTCCAGGTACCAGTGAGTGAAATATCTGGCGCCTGGGAGGGAGAGGTCTTATGGGACTGGGAGTAAAGCTCTCCGGCAGCCCAGATGGGAAGTGCCTGGGGGATCCAGGATGTAGGGTGTCTTCTGAAGGACAGGCTTCTGGTGAGTTGGAAACTATTGGTTGGCCAAGAATGGAGGGAGGCATCCAAGAGGCCATGGACGGAGTGAGTGTGAGGTGTGGGGGACTGTGGAAAAGCATGGGTCTTGGAGGAGACTGCAGAGGACAAGGGCATTAGGCAGGAGGGCTCAGTAGACCAAGGGTTGAGGAGTAGAGTCCACTGATAGATGGTGGGCTCAGGATCATGCTGCCGTGGCTGGGTGGGGCTTATAGCTTGGGAGAGACAGCACACAACAGTGCCAAACCTGAATCACCCTAGCAAACCATGCTCATATCAGCTGTCCTTCCACTTCTTCTTACCTAGTAACAAGTGATGGTCACTGACCCAAAACAGACCAGCAGTGAGCTGCCTACACACAGCTGCAACCCTCGTTCCACAGACCAGTCACCATCCCACAGCTGGACCCCCCATTCACATAGACAAGCACTCCTGCAGCTTCCCTATGCTCGCCTACCCAAGTTGGAACCCTCCTTCCCACAGACCAGCCACCCCCAACATACTAGCATGTGCCCCCCATACCACAGACACCCCATCCCACACTCACCCTTACAACTACGCCACAGAACAGACTGCCACAGCTGGAACCCCTTGTTCCATGGTTTGACCATACCCCCCACAGCTTGCTGCTCTTTTCCGAGTCCAGCAACCACAGCAGCTGTCCCCAGCATACTAGCATATGATTCCCCCACAATAGAAAAACACATGCCACATTTGCCTTGCACTAGCTCCACAGAACAGACTGGTACCATACTGTGGATGTCAAAAACGTGGAAGCAGGTTCATTGACATCCGCATGCATTTGGGCACATTTAGTTTCACTTAATTTTGTTTTAATTGAAAATGGAAACTTGCTTACTTTTTGAAATTCTTTATAACCAGACTCCTCTTTATCTATTAGTAGTGGTGATGAGGGAGGATACAATTTGGATTTGTATAAAATGCTTTTAGTCTGCCTGGCTTGGGCTTTGCAGGAACTGGTTGCAGTGGATGGAATGCATTTGCATGGGGTTTATTTTGCAATGGGGCTACTGGATGCAGGACTGCTTACTGGGCAACTGCCTATGCTGGGGTTTCTGTGCTGGATCTGCAAGGGTATTTATTTGGCACAGGGACTGCTGATGAGGACTGCTGAGGCATACTGAGAAAATGCTGTGTGCATAATGCCTGAAATAAACAGTTGTTTTCATAATGACCCCTCTCACTACATCCTGCAGCATCGATATACATATTTCTCTCCTCTGGGCTAACTAAATGGATCCCAAAAGCACACTATTATGCCCTGCTTATAGTCCCTGGAAAGCCTTATTTTTGTAGGGCTCCATGACACTGCTACTTGGGACTCTACATACTTGTACAAAGTTTATTTTGATTTAGCATCTTAATACTGCCCAAAAAATATTGTCCCCTGTTGAAACTGTTATATGGGCCTTAATTGGATCCTCAAGCCCACTAACGTACCATGTGTCCAGGTATGTGGAGAGGGGCCAGCAGCAAGAGAACAGGTGGTGTGGGCTGTGGAAAGAAGCGTGGGTCTTGGAGGGGACTACAGAAGGAGCAAGGGTGTTAGGGGGACTGTGGGGTGAAGAGGGACATAGAGGAAGGAGGTTGGGTGATGGGGTTAGTGTTGGATCATGGGGGTAGTGTCCAGGGTTGTGGCGAGAAGAACTGTGGAGGCTGTGGAAGGAGGCATTACTGCCAGTGACTGTGGAGGGTGTGTGCAATGCAAAGCTCACCGCCATAATGTGGATGTCAACACTCAGAAGCAGCCCACTGGCCTACATGTTTTGACGGTCACACATTGTCTGCAGCACTTTGAAAGTAATTAAATAAGACAACCTACCATGTTTGTGGCTGTCAAGCAGAGCAACCCACCCGACCACCCTCCTTCAGTTACACTAGAGTGGCATGCAATCTTGGCGACTCCGGAGCAGTGAAGCCCAGTGTGAAGTGACTGAATGACAGTGAGGACAAAATGGTGAAAAAGTTTTACCCCTCCCAGAGTCGCTGTTATTAAATGAAACCCTAAAGTAGCACCGACACTTCATGCCACTTGACTACCCTCAAGACCATGACCAGCCTGTGCCTCAGACCACCCTACATGTGGCTTGAATACCCCACAACACCACACCTCACCTTAGCTGGCTACCCTACCTGCAGCATGTGTACTGATGGCACTGCACTATGTTATGTGTGGTGCCAACACTGTGGTGCCATGTGGAATGCTGACACCGCATGCGCATGTGCACTTCTGACAACACATCATGTGAAGTGCTGCACTGCACTGCACTGTGCCACACACAGTGCCAACACTGTCCTGTTCCATGTGCAGTGCTAACACTGCACTGTGTCATGTGCCCAGCCAACATTGCTGTAGGGGCTAGGTACCTAGAAGTCAGTGATGCATGGTGGACTCAGGAGGTGAAGCTGCAGCAGCTCTGTTAGTGAGGACATAGAGTATTGTATGGTGGGTGTCCTGGGGCCAGGAGGAAGGAGGTGTCTGGGGACCAACAAGTGTGGTGGGTGTTGAGGTAGCACAGAAGAGAAAGCAGTTTCTGGTGGTAAGAAAGGGAGTCTGGGGGTCCAAGAGGGAAGGGTGTCTTGACAAGAAGGGGTGCACAGGGGCAAGGGAGAGAGGTTTCTGATAGACCAGGAAGGGAGTCAAGGGACAGAGGCATCTGAGGGCCACGTGGTGTGGACTGTGGAAAGAGCATGGGGCTGGAGGGAGTAAAGGTGTTAGGAGGACTGTGGGGTGAGGTGCAATGGAGGAAAGAGATGGTGTGGGGGATGGTTAGTATTGGGTCATGGAGGGAGAAGGTAGTGTCCAAGGTTGTGGAGGGAGGTACTGTTGGGGCTGTGGAAGGAGGGGTTACTGTCAGGGGCTGTGGAGATAGTGTGTCCAGTGAACATTTCATCCCCATGTTGTGGATTTCAAGACCCAGAAGAGTCTGACGTCCATGTTTCAGATGCTGCTGTTATTCTCAGTGGCATTTCAAAAGTAAATAAATACAAAATTGCCAAGTTCATGACGGTGAAGTGGAGCAAGCCACCTGATCAACTCTAGCTACACTAGCCCCCAACAATCCATGCCACCTGACTACCCTTCATGGACATGACCAGCCTCTGCCCCACAACCACCTTACATTTGATTTGAATACCCCACAACACCACACAGCTTGGATACTCCCACAAAACCACATTCCCCACCTTGTTTGTTTGTTGAATTTTGTTGACCCTGTAAGCCTACTGGGCCTAGAAGTCCCTTTATCAGGGCGACCAGGGGAGGAGGAGGGATACAGATGGTAAGCAACTGAAATTGAACCAGATTAAGCTGTTGATGGTATTTTTGTGAATGAGGGAAATTTGGCCAGGACACGGAAATTCCCCTACTATGCTGCTGCATTGTGGCCAGTAGGGGGATAGGCCATTGCCAAGATGGCCACTCAGGTGGGCTGCCGAAGGAGGAAGACGCCTGCATAGTGGGAGAGTTGGCCTCTGCTCCCACTGTTGGCAACAAGGAGGCCTTTGCTCTTAATACCGCAGAGATTGATTCTGACATGGAGTTTCATGATGCAGTGGTACATTGGGAAGATTCGGTTAAATTGGAAAACAAACAGGAGGAATTATCTTCAAGGCTGGTTAAAATCAAAACACCCGACTATGGATCTAAAGAAAATGAACAGAGCCCTTTCCGGTATGGAAAACTTGACCACACACCTGCAAAATCATAAAGCTCTCCCTGTTAGCAGCCTTTGACTGTTACCCGAAATCTCAGTTGAGTCAGCTCCTCGGGGTTCAGTGCGGAGAGTTATTACAGCCTTCATCTGTTATGAGCGGGACTCACTCACAATGGGGAGCATTGTGAAAACAACGTAGGATTCCAAAATGAGAGCTTGCTACGAGCAGTTACTGTGCCTTTGTTTATTTAAAACCCTATGTCAGTGGTAACAGGGGAAAGGAAGCAGCTCACTTACCATTTAGCGGCGTGAAGCAGTATGCAGGCGCACAGTTTTCTCAGCGACTCTTCTGCAGGAGAACCCGGCGTTGACAGTTGCTGTGCTCGTTCTGTCAAAAATTTGGCAGTATACACAAGTGCTGAAGAGGCCCGTGAGGGCATGATCACATACCGCAAAGCCTCGCTTCACACGTGTATAGCGAAGGCATTCTGGCCTCCGACACAGGCTGGCAGTAAAATCGCTGGATCAGAGCGGGTGCCTACAGCCTGTTACAGTATCGGATAAACTGCAAGATAAAAGTTCCTTGAAAGCAAAGCAGAACACACTTTTTCAAGGGTTGCCTATAACCACATTTGCGCAGAATGAGTCTGCACGTTTGAGTAAATTGACTGGGTTTGTTTTAAAAACACTATCAATGAGGATTTCCCAGCCCAGTCTGATGTGATATATCAGTCCTCAGCTATCTCCCAAAAGGGGTTACTGAATTTTCTTTCCCAATATGACTGTACCACTTCAAACAAATCCTGAATCCACACAATCGGTGGGGTCAGGACCTCCTTGCCTTAATGAGGATAGAACTCAGGAATCCTGGTCTCTGGGTAAAGCTCTTAGAGGGCTGGCTGGAAGCAGGCTTTGACAGGTGTCTGGAAGCCTGATCCAGCCTGGGATGTCGATTTGGCTCTCTACAACACTCTCCAGAGTGGAAACCAGTTGTGCAGCAGAAAGATTTGTCGGACAGTCTCAACGAGAAAAATAATGTACCTAAGGCTTTAAAACTTCTCCTGACGAATATGGTTCCGGAGGTACAAGCTTTCCTACCCTCCTCTCCTCACTCAAACCTAGTAAAACCATCTCAGTAGCCTTTATCCTCTTGACAAGAACCCTTGCTATCAAAACCTCCTCAACAGAAGCCACTGATGTCAGAATTATTTTCAAATTCAAAGAGGAAGCAGCGCCCGACAAAATGCTGTTCAGCTACGCTACAAAGGGGTTTGGAGGTCAGACTGACAGATACTATGTGGGGAAAACTCTGCTGAAAGATTCTTTACATTTCACTCCTAATGACGTTTATGCTTTTATTAATATCTCTGGGAGGATAATTTTGATATAAGCTTCGGACACCGCATGCGTTGGACTTGTTTTGGGATAGATATGGTCAGGTAAAGGTCTCTCCCACATGAACCCTTTTTCTGGTTATTCCTTTATCAAAACCTTTAATAAAATACGTTACAGTCATGTTTAGGAATGAAGGGTCCATATGGAAGACATTTCTTTTGGCTATCTCAAATATGTGAGGTTTTGAGTGACCCTGAACCCATCTTAGATTCGAACAATTTTGGACGGGGCTGGAAGTACAAAATTAAATTGAGGCAATCTGAGTCAGGGATAGAGCATATTCTAATTCTTTTCTGCGTGGAAGGGATAGGGTGTGTGTGTTTTACAGCGGACAACCGCGCTTGTTACAAATGTGGGGCTAGGACACATCTCTCCAGTGTTTGCAATCAGCCACGTTGTGACAGTTGTGGGGAAGTGGGGCATTTAACCATGCATTATAATAACCAGTCTCGATGTGATCTTTACGAAGAACAAGGCCATGTTCCGGGAATGCCCTTGGGCTGCCAAAACAAAATGTCTTGCATGAACTCAGATCTCCTAATTCAGAAGGCTCAGGATGCTGCAGGTCCCCGCCTTCCCACGACCTCGTCCTACACCCCTCCTCCAAAAAAGAAGAAGAGTCTTCTGGCATGGTTCTTTCCAGTAGCAAGTCCTTGAAGGATTCTGACAAAGTTGCGCAAACAACTGTTTCAGGCTCTGTGGAAGTTAAGTCTTGCATGGGTCCTCCTGACCCTTGGAATTTCCTCCAGTGTGCTACACTGAGGTTGTTATGGAGGTTGCAGGAGAAGAATCTAAAGTTTTGGGCCCAGGTTAGTTTTGCCTAACGTAGATCTTCTCAAATTTACATCCTAAAACGCCTCCGTCGTGTCTCTGATAGAAACAAGCAACTCTTACTCTGCCCTGTTTACCTCCATGGGGGACACAGAGATAGATTTGGGGATTCAGACTCTCAAATTCCTCTTTATCCACGCCATCACAACCAGTGGATAACTATAAAGAGAAGAAAAGAAAAGAGGAAAAAATAGAGGGTCTGTTTTCATCTCTATAAACAGGAATGAGGTTGGCTTGGGGCTCTTTAAATACCCATAGTTTGCTAAATGCGTCAAAGGCAAAAGCTCTTTTTTCATTATATACATGAGCAACATATTTCTGTGTGTTTTTTACAGGAAACATGGATGCACTCCATAGACCAGCTTTCTTCTTTCAAGCGGGATTGGTTTGGGGACCTTCTTTTTGGTCCTTTGGCATGGATACAGCAGATGGCATAGGCATTTTGTTTACCTCATATTCCTTTAAGTTGCATAATTTAATTGATCTTATCCCTGGCAGAGTAATGATATTAGATGGGAAATGGCATGACACATGTTATCGCTTTATCAATATTTATAACCCTCAAACAAAAGCGGTAGAGTAACCTGTCTAAAAGCTATTCAACCTTTTGGTGACATCAGTTAAGGTGCTATGGGTGGGATTTTAATTGTACAATCCGAACTCACCTAAACAAAATAAGAAAATATATTGTGATTCTAATGCGTTGGACAATATTATTAAAGTAGCTGGTTTACTTAATTGTATTTCTTTTCTTTCTCAAGGACCTCGATATTCTTTTACAAAGGGAACATTTTTCCTTGATCGATTACATGCTAGTCTCCCTTCTATGCAAGTTACATCTTTCAAAATGATTCCTTGTGAATTTTGGATCATTCATTTCTGTTATGTAATTTTCAGTTGTCAGGTTTCCATGAGTGTAGACAAGTCAGGTGGAAGCTTAATAACTCCACACTGGAGTTACCTTATATACAGTCTGGGTGAAATATATCTTAAAAGCTAGATTATCAGTGGCCTTTCTGTATTCTGATTTAGGGGACTGGTGGATAGAGACTAAGGCAGATTTACGTAATTGGTTTAAGAAACAAGGTATGGATGAAAATCACAATTTTTAAAATATTTGTCCCTTAGGCAACAACTCAGAAACTTACAACGATAGCTTATACCTCTAGACTTGATTATTCTGATCAAATTACTAAACTAAAAAGAGAATATGAGGGTTTTCAATATAATAGAGCAAAACCCTACAAGCCATTCTTTCTAATGGTATAAAAATCCCTATAGGGATCCATTTGAGATCTGTAAACATTTGAGGGATTCTTCTAATATTGACTCACTAAAGAAGCCCGATGACACAATAGCCACCACAGTTGTACAGCTAAGAGACTTAATTGTGGAGCATTTTCGGACTTTAGAACCTCCTTTTCCAATTTCTGATGCTTCAATGCTTTCCTATTTAAGCACTACCAGTGTTCCTTTAAATTAATAGAAGCTTCTGAATTACTGGATTCAATTTCTCAAGAGGAAATCTTAAATGTAATAGGAAAATTGAAATTAAATATCTCACCAGGAACGGATGGCCTTTCTAATAATTTGTATAAAGTTTTTCTGTTGAGCTGAGTCAATGTCTGTTTATTTTATTTCAATATCTTATTAAGAATATTGTGATTTTTCCCTCCTTTTCTGAAGGGTTGTTAATTTATATTTCAAATCTGGGGACAGACAAAACATTAAAATTGGTGGCCTATCACCCTTCTAAATTCAGATTATAAAATTTTCACTAGCATTCTGAATAATCGTTTGAAAAACTATGCCAGATGGGTTATTTCCCTTACCAGTTTAGTGGATTACCAGATAGACGGTTCAATCAGCACTTATGATGATACATGATGTTATTGAACACCTCTCTGATGCTGGTATTATGAATTGTATGGTTGCTGTGGATTTAGAAAAGCTTTCATAGAATTTATCTACCCTTTATGTTTTTAACTCTAGAACATTATGGAGTCCTTCGCAAATGGTTAAGTTGATTAAGAGGTTATATGAATATAATGTTGTGTTCCCATTTTGAAAGGCTGTACGGCTGAAGGTTTCGGCTACACACAGGAGTGTGTCAGGTTGTCCCTCAGCCCCCTTCTTATAATTTTCATTAGACCCACTATTGCAGAACTTAATCTCAACACAGCTATGGAGGGAATTTCAGAAACTTAACCAAGGATTCCAACTCTTGGTACAGGCATATGCAGACAATTTAGTATTACATTTTGCTGATAAGTCCTCTGTACATAGTTTTTAATGCTTTGACACCTTTTCAAAAGTCGCTAATGCAAAACTGAATTTGCATAAGACAAAGGGTATTCATTGGAGCAACAGGTCCCGATGAGGTGCTGCAGGAGGGTATCCATTTTCTAGAACCCCACTTAAAATTTTGGGGATTCAGTTCGGTCCTCAAAATATGCCAGTGGAAAACTGGGAATCGGCTCTTCAAGTGGTGAATAAGGTGAATAGGTGGAAACAGTGGAAGCTGTCAAAACTGAAACGTATACATGTGATTAAACAGTTTCTCCTACCCAGTGTGCAGTATGTAGCCATGATTTTCCCGCCCCTGCTCATCTGGAAACTAGAATGTACTGTCTATTTTTCAAATGCTCTGGGGTAATCGATTAAATCTGGTAAAGAGATGTTATACTTATTCGCAAAGAAAGGGAGGACTTGGAATGGTGGACCCAGTAGTTTTGTACATTCTTTATTTATTATGTGTTCAGTTAAAAGTGGATTAGTTTCAGAAACAAGGGCTGAGGAAACATGGAATTCCAGGTCACTGGGCAAATACTTTAAGAACTGGCACATTTTGCCCCGAAATTGAATCCTCACATTCATCTCCCACAGTATTTTCGGCCTGCTGCACAAAATTATACAGATGGAAAATAAAGAAAGAAACAATCCTGAGCAATGATATGAAGGGATTTTACCAATTAATGATGGTACACTTACTTCCCCCAGAGCCAAGCTTTAAGAATTGCCCTTCTGCTCTCAATTCTAAGGTATTGGCCCAGTTAAATAATCTCAGATTGCCTCAATCTCAATGGAAACTCAGTGGCTAATTTTTATGGTCGCCTGAACGTTCGGGGTAATGCTAAATATAAGGCCTTAGAGGAAAGGAAGTGTCCATATTTAGACTGCATATATGTGGAAGACTCAATGGAACATTTTTCAGTGTTCTTATGCTAAGGTTTGTGGGCCTATCTGGATTATGGGGTTTCAATTGGCTTAATTCTTTGTCATATGAAATTCTGATTTTAGGATGTTATCCGTAAGCCTTTCTCATTTACATGAGGGACATTATCATTATTTCTTGGTTGATTTCGATATTATTTATAGCAAGCTAGGTGCCAATGGGTTATATATCAAATAAAAATACCCTATATCTGTTTTAGTATTTTGTTTGCTAAGGAACTCTCAAGAATTTATTCCCAGGATGCACAAAGGGTAGTTCCTGCTATACTTTGAAATGGTGGAAAGGGTTTCTTCATTTTATTAAGTTTAAGTAATGCACGTTTGTCTGAATTATTTTTGTTTTGCATTTGTAGGTGTTTTTGTTTATTATTTGTATTACCTACTCTGCATTATTACCGTTTTGTTTAAACTGACAAAGTTTCATTGTGTTGTTTTGCTATGTTTATTATTTCAATAAAACTCCCTACTCTTTTCGATAGTGCCATGGGATCTTTAACATCCACCTGAACTACCACCAATCCAGGCAGATGGGACCTCGGTTTGCGTCTCATCTGAAGAGCGGCACCTCAGAAGTGCAGCACCCTCTCATGCTGCACTACAGTGTCAGTACTGGATATTAACCCAAGTGCCAGATGTGGGAACTGAACCCACAACCCTCTGATCTCCGGCCTCAGAGGCGAGAGCATGCTACCCATTAAGCCACTGGACACTGCTTGACCTTAGTCAGCCATCTTCCTGCAGCTGGAACAGTCTCCTTACCACCCTCCCTGTGTAGCTGAGCCACCACCCTACACCTAGGCTAGACTCTACCACTGAGATGGCCCTGCTGCCCAGGGTCTTAGAGTACAACATCTTGCAGACAAAAAGAATGAAATTTTTTTTTCACTTTAAATGTGACATTGGAAACTGGGAATGTCAAGACCCAGAAGAAGCCCACTGTTACACACATTTTGTGCAGTGCCTTAAGAATCCAGGCATTTTACATTATTAAGAAAACTGCCATGTTCACAGACACCAAAAACTAGTCTGCACTTTTCTTGTCTGCAGATTTAATACTGTGATACCCTGGGCATGTCTCTGCTATGGATGACCGGGGGCAGGCTATGGGAGAGGGGCCTCTGCCATGGAGTGGGGAGAGAATGCACTATGAAGTGCCCTCAAGTAGCAGCCTAGGGGTTCCACAGAAAAAAAGACTTATCAGAGACATCAAGTTGGGCATGATAGGCTTGCTTGAGGACCCCATTAGGGTCCATTTAGTTAGCCCAGGGGACAGAAATGTATAGAGCCCAATCATGTAGTAATAAGCATCATTAGAGAAAGAAAACATTTATTTCAGTCATTTTACATCAGTTGACAGTATGCTCAGAGCCCCACTTGCAGTTCCTGTGTACAGTAAATATCCCTGCATCCATCACAGAAACCCCCAGTACAGCATTTTGCTCCAGTTAGCATCCCTGCAGCCAGTATCCCTCACAGCAAATACCCTGCAGAATAAATGCCGTCCCATGCAACCAGTTCTCCACAGCCCAAGCCAGGGCTGATTTAGAACAAGGTTATAAGTGCAAGACTGTACCTTCACCTTCTAAAACCACTGTCGATGAATAAGCAGGAGTCCAGGCCACAGAAGAATGCCCATAGTGTCCGTGGTTTTGTTTTAAAATGATTATGATTAAAAATTAAAGTTCAACACAGCGCTTGACCGGTCTCCGTAAACATACGTGCTAGCCAGTCTAGCCAATGCGAGCATATGCTGATCAACAAGCACTCCCTACACTCATTGTCAGTCTCCCTCCTGAAATTGGCTCCTTGGTGTAGCAGTAACCCAGAGCAATAATTATACAAACAAATTCTAGTCAGAGCCAACAAGGCTGCATAATGCTATTTTACGGGATTACGAGCCATCTACAGGAAATTGCTTTTATATGAAACCACAAGCAGCCCAATATTTATTTCAAACTGCCTACCAATAACAATAGTCCCCTGTAATTGCTGACACTGTTAAAGTTAACACATTCTGTGGTGTTCACAGGTACATCCACCCTTTGACTGCGGGCCCATTAATAAAAAATAATTCCCTGGTGTGCAGTGACTCCATCATTCTCCACTGGCCTGCTGTGTTAATAAATTATTCCCTTGCTGCAGTATAAGGTTGGTCTGGTCCAGTGCTATGCAGGAATGAGGCACTGTGCCTTGACTCCCGCTACATCAGTGACCCTAGCTCAGGGACATGCTCGGTTGCCGAGGGTCGGAGAGAAGACTGAGTGTTAAATCAGATAGCTGTCCTGTCCTGGGTGGGAAGGCATACTGACCTGACCTTTGCTTTCCCAGGTGAAGGCAGTAACCCAAGGGGAATGGGAATGGAAATGGCTAGCATAAGTTACATCTACTTCAGTCACACACTATCACCTGGATGACTGGCTCAGTTCTAGATGTGAGTGACTGGCTGGGGAGGATGGCTCTCCTTCCTTGTCCCATCATGGGGGAGCAATCCATGGGGAACTTTAGACTCAGTGGTCTGGGACAGGGAAGTGTCAGACAGGGAGGTGGACAGGGCTGACAGCCTGCATGAGTCAACTAGCAAGGCAAAAATGTTCATGGAGAAGGGAATGCTGCAGTACATATGACCTTAATCAATCAATCAATCAAAATCTTTATTTAGTCAGGCGAACATCATTGAGCGTAGCTCATTTACAAGATGGACCTGAGTGGTCATACAAATAAGAGTACAAGTATTTTTACATAGACAAGAATAACATAACAGTAGTACAATGACATAAAGTGATAATATACAACAATTTACATATATACAAGGCACAGTAAAACCATTTAACCTGTAAGAAAAGGAGACAATGGGTATAGCAGGCATAATATATGAATTATAGGGCCTAATTGGCTTTTGAGAGTATATCAGGTGACTGGAAAATAGAAGTAGAACTAACATAATGGAACACGGAAAAGGGGTGGGGAGGTAGGTAGGGTAGGGATTAGGCCTTATAAAAGCAATTGCAGAGCTCTGGAAATAGGGTGGAGAATAATCTTTGAAGGATGTTAAAGGTAAGACGCTATTTAGCTTCATGGATTTTTGGAGTGAGTTCCATGCAACTGCTAGTGAGTGGCTGATAGCGGCCTCCCAAACCGGTGCAGGCATTGGGACCTTTAGTATGATGAGTTTACTGATCCTTAGTGTATGGCCTAGAAGTAATCTGGTAAAACAGTCTGTGATATAGGTGGGTAGTTTGCCTGATAGAGCTTTGAATATCCAGATTGCAGCATTCCTATTTCTTCTGTGTTGTAGTGATGTCCAGTTGACTGCCATATAAAGAGAGAGCAATTATGGGTGCTGGAGGGAAGGTCAGTAATAAATCTGATGGATCTATGATACAGGGTGTCCAGCTTGTTTAAGAGGGGAGTGAACAATGGCCATAGAGAAAGTCAGCATAATCATGAGGGATAGGAATGATGCCTGGATTAATCTTTTTTGGAGTCTCTGTTAAGGTAGTGTTTTATTCTAAAAATAGATCAAGCCTTTGTCTCAGCTTTTTAGTAGCTCTTCAATATGGACAGAATAGTCAAGCCTATTATCAATCCAGACTCCAAGGTATTTGAAGTTATCAACAAATTCCAGCTTCTCTCCAAGTAGGGTGGATAATTGTAGGGTGATGGGGTAGTGGCAGAGCAACTCTGTGGCAAAGAACATAGCTTTTGTTTTTTGGCATTTAGAAGTAGTTTTTCCAGTAGATTGTGTTTGCAGGATGGAGAATTCAGATTGTAACAGCTCACAGCTTTAGGTAATGAGGATTGCTGACATATAATACAGTATCATCAGCAAACAGATGAATGTTAGATTGAGTGAGGTTGGCATCGATATTATTAATATAAATGGCAAAGAGGATGGGGCCAAGAATAGAGCCTTATGTACACCTCTTAGCAGTCGTTCTAAGGTGGATAGGTAATCTCATTTTTTCCCAGTTGTGACCTATCTGATAGGTAGCACTTAAACCAGTTGAGTGAGAGAGAATCCAGTCCTAGTGAGCTAAGGGAGGTGATTAATGATTCATGATCCACTGTGTCAAATGCTTTACTCAAATCCAGGAACACAGCACAGGTACTGTTCTTCTTATTCTTATCTTATTCTTATTCTTAACACATATACACAACCCTCCATAATGAGGGTTACAGTAAACCTACCAAGTATAGGTAATATGTACCCAGTTTCATACCAGGGTACTATGGAGCAGAGGAGAAGTCTTAAAGAAATGAGGTTTCTTAGACCTGTAAAATAAGTATCCACAGTTCTTAGATAGTTACTAGGAAGGATAAGAAAGGTTAGATATACTGTTATACTTATCTGATGGGGTAGGAGCTCACATCCTGTGAGACTGTGAAGTAAAGTGAAAAGGTTAATATGGAGTAATTTCAGTAGTGGAACAATAGAGAGGACAGAGATACAAAGGGATATAGTATAGTATAGTATAGTGTAGTGTAGGTAGTATAGTATAGTGTAGTGTAGTGTAGTATAGTACAGAATAGTATAGTATAGTGTAGGTTAGTATAGTACAGTACAGTATAGTATAGTGTAGTGTAGTACAGTACAGTATAGTATAGTGTAGTGTAGTATAGTGTAGTATAATACAGAATAGTATAATGTAGTATAGTACAGTATAGTATTGTATAGCATAGTATAGTATAGTGTAGTATAGTACAGAATAGTATAGTATAGTGTAAAGGTAAAAAATATTGCTTTAGATAGAAAGGTACAGAATTAAAAGAAGTAACAGATACAGAGGCATGTTTAATCTAAGTAATATACTAATATCATTAACTGTTTACGGTGGCGTCAAAAACAAAACACAAAATGCAGAATAATGAAAAGTTCATAACCAAGTTACTCGTGTTTTCTGCGTAACTTGCACATTATTTTTAGTGTGTGGTGTATAACTTCAAAGAGATCTGTATAAATAGAGATGCACATTTGTATTTCTAGACCCACCCCTGAGGAAGGCCCATGAAAGTTGAAGTACTGGAGCTAGTGGTGCACACCAGCATATTGCCAGACACTAAATCTTGCACTGACTGTATGAGTGCTGAACTTCATTTTCTTTTCTTATTACAGGCTGGCTGCTTTGCTCATGCATCACCTTTTCCAGTGTACACCACACTACACTACTTATACAATAGCCACAGCACTGACCACCGATCATCACAGGACTGACCTTCCACCCTCTAAAAGTTACAGGACTGTACCTCTCTGACAGTCACGTGACTGAAATCTTCCACTGTACATCACAGCACTGGGCACCCATGCCTGACAGTCACAGAATAGATCCCTATTCCCAACGGTCACAGCACTACACCCCACCACCATCACAGCACTGCCCCATACACCCCAAAGTCACATGGATGACACTCTCACAGGAAGTTACAGCAGTAATCCCCACCCTAACAGTCACAACATTGTACCTCAGTCACTTCACTGAAGACCACCCCACACAGTTGGGACTCCCCGAACAGTCCTTAGTCTGGCACTGTATAATATCTTTTAAATATAGGACATTGGTGCAAAACCCAGTTTCCTCAGGTAAACTAGGATCTGCACCTGGGCAAACATTTGAATATCAGGTCCCAACTGTTATACTCCCTTTCACCATCAACAAGACTCCATACCAAACTTATGGAGGTCTTGTGGGGTTACCATGGCTGATGAGAATCTATGGAAGGTGGATTAGGATGATGAACCTTCCTCCAGCCTCTCTCATAGCGGGAATCAGTGGCTGTTATGAAGGTCCAAATTTTGTCCTCGGGATGGTGGATGCTGTTGCTGGTGGCTGGTGGCAATATGGTACTTCTTGTTGATGCATGGCCAGCAGAATTGGGGTGCCATTCTGGCCTATCATTTGCTATTTTCCGCTCATTCTCATGCCCATCCATTTCTTGTAACAAAGAGGGTAGTCTAGTCAGACCTCGACATACACATCATCCAGGATCTCTGACCTCTACACCACTGAATGGTAGCATTAAACCCACTAACAAGTTTATAAATTGTTTAACTGACTTGAATGGACCAAGCTGACCCTCAGGCCACTGGCATTTTTTACAAAGGGATGCGCTGGCTAAGGTTAATCATTTCAGTGAGCATTTAATGACACATTCCCAAGATGCAGGTGATGTAACCCCAGCCAGGTATGTGTATATATATATATATATATATGGCAAAATCTCAGTTTAATGCATCAGTTAGGGTTGTTTCACAGTGACAAAAGTGAGAAATTCAATTATTAGGGTTGCCACTCCTTGCACCCCATGCCACCTCCACCAACAGGCAATGGGTGTGCATTGGGGTCATCAGGCTCAACTCTCACCCCAGTCCATGTAAATAAGCTGAGGTGGTGCAATATAGGAGAATGGGGTGAGAGTTAGGGCTGATGACCCCAATGCACTCCCAATGCCTGTTGGTGGAGGTGCAGTGGGCATGGGAGTGCGAGGTGGCAACCCTAGCACCGAATTTCCTCACTTTTGTTGCTGTGGCACAACCCTGACTGATGCATTAAATGGAGTTTTGCCATGAATTTCCTTCTTTTGAGAACGTGCACTATAAATAATGAATGGTATGAGTGGTGGGAGCATGAGGCCTGAACACCATGCTTCCTATTTGTGCATAATACCTAACAGTATGGTAACTTTAACAGTAATGTAGCGGTAATCCTATGGGTAACATTAACACTAACAGTAATGCCAACGCTAATGGTAATGGTACAGTAATGAGAACAGTAACGGTAACGGAAACGCACACCCAAATGGTAATGCAAATGGTAATGAAAATGCAAACAGTAATGCAAATGCAAGCAGAAATGGTAATGCTAATGGTGACATGAAAGGAAACAGTAATGCAAACACAACGGCAAAAGCAAATGGAAACAGTAATGCAAATGGTAACGAAATGCAAGCGCAAACGTGAACACAAACACAAATGGTAATGCAAATGGCAACATAAACAGAAACGCAAATGCAAGCCCAAATACAAACACAAATGGTAAAACACACACGGTGACACAAACGAAAACCCTAATGAAATGGTATCGAAACACAAACGTATCAGTAACGCTAACGCAAATGGTACAGAAATGCAAGCGCAAGCACAAAACAAACACAAACACTAATGGTAAAGCAAACGGTAAGGAAACGAACAGTAACGGTAATGCAAACACAAATGAAAATGCAAACAGTAACGGCAACAGCGATGCGACATGGAACAATAATGCAAGCTGATAATGCAAGTGCAAGAAATTTAATGGTAATAGAAATGCAAAGACAAATGTAAATATAATGGTAACAAAACATAAAATGGTAATAGTAATGCAAATGAAAACGCAAACGGTAATTGAAAGGCAATGGGGACGCCAAAGGAAACAGCAACATAAATGGAAATGCAAATGCAAGTAAATGCAAACGCAAATGGTAATGCATACTGGTGATGCAAACAGAAATGCTAGCAAAACAGAAATGCAAACAGTAATGCAAATGCAAACAGTAACGGTAACAGTAACGAGAACAGTAATAGTAACAGAAAGACGTGCAAATGGTAACGAATGGTAACGAAAAGCAAACAGTAACACAAATGCAAGTGCAAATGGTAACGCTAACGGTGACGCGAAGGAAACAGTAAATAAATGGTAACATAAACGCAAGTGCAAAAGCAAATGGAAATGGTAACAAAATGGTAATGGAACGCAAGCACAAACATGAAAACCAAACACAGATGGTAAAGCAAATGTCAACAAAACACAAACAGTAATGGTAACACAAACAGAAATGCAAGCACAAATACAAACGCAAATGGTAACATACACGGTGATGCAAACGGAAATGACAACACAAACGGTAATGGAAACGCAACCGCAAATGTAAACACAAACACAAATGTTAACGCAAATGTTAACGAAACGCAAATGGTAATGGTAACGCAAACACAAATACAAACAGCAATGGTGACGACATAGGAAACAGTAACGCAAGTGACAAAGGAAATGCAAGTGCCAACGCAAACAATAATGGTAACGGAAACACTAACAGAAATGGTAACGCAAACGGTAATGAAAATGCTAACGGTAATAGTAACACAAACGCACACGCTTTGTGCGCAAAGAGGGATCCAGAACCACAGTGAATACAAAGAATGTGGGCATAATAGTGGCCTTCTGACAGGAAAATGAGCACTTGGAATACTAAATTGCTTATA
This sequence comes from Neoceratodus forsteri, assembly GCA_016271365.2. Taxonomy (NCBI): domain Eukaryota; kingdom Metazoa; phylum Chordata; order Ceratodontiformes; family Ceratodontidae; genus Neoceratodus; species Neoceratodus forsteri. The sequence goes on from CM028134.1 coordinate 41,538,123, forward strand.
TCTCACGAACGGACGATGTACAAAAAATAAAAATCTCATATTATTCACGATTTTCCAGGCTAGTTTTGTACTTAGCCCCTTAATTGGAGGCTAGAATTTTTCTGATGAAAGTCCGTATCTGAACCATTTTCGAGATACAGGACCCGAAGGCACAGCGGACACCATAATGTTATCCTATGGGAAAAATCATTAACTTCGGAATGCCGTAATTTGCAGCCCTGTAATATTTTGGCACCAAATGGCACATCTGTGTGATGTTGACTTTCTTCACTGCAAATTTCAGCCCAAAAGACCAAACTGTTGTTTTGCAGCAGGATGGCAAAGATTTCCTTTGTTTTGGGCATAGTCTTGCAAATTACTTTCGCAAATCACGACACTTTTCAAAAAAAAAAAACACAAAAGTGTCGCATTTGAAAGTACTTTGACACTACTTTTACAAACATTTAAAAACATATTTCTGGGGTGTTTTATCCCCAAAAAGACATGGCTAGCATCCTCAGGGCTCGACTGGTGAACACAACAAGAATTGTGTCCCTAGAGGGTCCTAAATTTAAACGTCAAGCATTTTTCTGACCACCAACTGAAAAAGTCTGAATCATGAAAGTAAAAGGGTCATTTGTGCCAGTAAAACTGCATTTCGACATTTTCGGATAGTTTGTTAACTTTTCTCATAGACTATAATGGGGACAGTTTTTTAATTAACTTTTGAACTGTAGAATATTTTATAATAAAATCTTCAAAAGGCACATTAGACCCCGGCTGCATGTTACCTGAAGTTTTCAGACCAATCATGCAAACCATAAGACCTGAAGGCACGTAGCAAAGAACGTGCAGAAATGCATAATTTATGCATTTTTTGGTGCTCTGTAGTTCTGTAACCGTACATCCAACCATAACACAACTTGTCAGATCCACAGATCTATGGCACCTGACCAAGCATTCCAAATTTCAGGCAAATCTGTCATACAGTTGCAAAGTTATTAAGCTGCCAAATTTCGGATTTAACTTTAAATGGGGTACTCAACCCTAACTATAGTAGCACTACCGTGCCACTATAATACATATATATACTGGACAATTTGTTGTATCAAAGCCAGTTAAACAGATACACTTCAATAAATAAATTAAAAAACAACAACTGGGAAGACACTTTAGGTACTTTACCAATAGAACACATCTTCTTGAGAATAAATGGAACTTTGTGTGCCCCAATCTGTATAGTTAACTAGCCTACAGCTCAGACACTAGTCTCAGCTCCTTCCTCTAACCAAGATACTAGCCTCCCTCCCTCCACAGCCCTTCTGAAACTAGCCCTTACTCTACAGCACCGGCACTAGCATGTTTCCTTACAGCCTCCATGACAGTAGCTCTCTTGAATGTACACCCTGCACAGTCCCCAAAAGGTCTACAGCCTCCTGCATCACCTGAGACAATAACTCCTCCCTCCACCTCCTGACATAACCCAGCCACACCAATCCTTGCCACTTTCACCACAGTCCATCTGAACACCCATCCCTCTCTAGGAACCCCACTTTCTAATCTCTGTGGATATCACCTCCTCCTGTCCCTTGACTACCAGAAGCCACACCCTTCCTCCTTAGCCATTTGAGAATCACCCACAGTACCACAGGAAGGGTGGGCGGGTGGGTGCGCCCGCCCAGGCGATGCCTCTGAGAGTGCAGTTTTCAGGTGAAGCTCACTGCCTGATTCAGTTGCCCAGCTATGCTTAAGCTTTAATTTTTTTCTGTAATTACTAATTCAGTCAGCAGGGGGCATCTGTGGAAGAACCAGCAAGCGGAGGGGGGTGTCACATGGTGCGCCCTCTGCACAGACAAAATATCATGTGGTGGTAACTGTCTGTGAGCAGGCCAGAGCCGCCATACAGTATAAAAGGTATGGGTGCCAGCCCTCCCAACTACCCGCTACCCAGCTGTGCAGTGCTTGATATTCTGGCTGCTCACACTACTTGAGACCAGGTAACAAATGTGAGCGTTATTATTATTTTAAATAAAGTTCCACTTACTTATTGTAAAACTGAAAAGGAGAAGGCTAAATTTGGCTTGACTGCAATTGCTGCTAGTACTTACATGTCTGGGCATCCTGAAATGCCGATGATTCCACTCCACAATGCAGTACTTCTTTTGAGTCTCATTCCTCATGCCGGGCGCAGGACAGGTTTATCAGATTCCTTCATGATGCCCACTGTACTTTATTTCAACCCCCAATCTTTAATTGGATGACTGCTAGAGCACAAGAAGAAAAAAAAGAAAAGCGAGTGAATGTCCCAACTGTTGTGTGAGCGCTGCACTGTTTAAAACGGGACACACTCACCAACTTAATTCCTTATGTTTTTAATCTGAACACCTGTTGAAGTTTAGTTTGGTGCTGTCAGATTAGAGATCTGAAGGTTTTATCAGTAGCACAAAGTTAACCTCTGTGACCACACCTTTTCATAGCCATGCAGCTGCCCAAGATCCCTGTTATCAAAAGTGTCACCCCTGCTTCCTAGGGCAACAGCTTATGTGACTAAGGCCCTAAACGTACATGCAAATGTAAAAGTCTGTATCGATCGGGGGCACTGCTTTCAGGCCGCTTACATGTAGTGTTTGCTGTTTGGCTCAGAAAAGTATCAGCCATTGGTTTTACCAAGGTAAGATATAAAGGATTAGCTGCACCAGAGATGTAACATCGGTCTTTCCTCATTGACTGAAACAAGTCTGTGTTCAGTTACTTTATTCTGAGTCTTTAGAGGTACATGACTGCACTGTCTGCTGTGAAAGAGCACTAGAAATCATAATGGGTTCTCAGTACCAGAAATGACCTGTGCAGGGTTGGGTCCAGTGCATGCGTACATTGGTGGTTTACAGTACAGTCACTTTTAAGGACAATTGACAGGTTCGGGAAACTGGAAATTCTAAAGACCAACACTTTCCCAACATTTTCCGTCCATCTTACCTGCTTTCCATGAGTTCTCCCCTGCCTCCCCACTCTTGGCTGCTCTATCTGTCTCCAGACCATATGCTCTTTGCAGGCTGAAACTACAATACAAAAAAATAAATAAATAGCATCAGCCATCAGACCTTCTCTCCATGATGGTCTTTCCTGTCTCTGAATGTGTCATCAGCTCACTCAATACCCCATGGTTTTGTAGCTGGCATTCAAAGTAAAAAATTAAAATAAATAATAAAAGCAAAAATAGAATGCAGTCCTTGTTCTTAGTATGTGGAGAAGGGCAAATAATACAAGATCTTTATTGGGGTGTACATAAGCTCTGAAAGCTCATAACTCTGAACACATTAAAATTACAGCTACAAAGGCCATCTAAGGACAAATGTCCAAAGTAAAAAAATGCATCCAGATGATGATGGTGGATGAACTATTTTATCTCAAATAACAAGATTTTACTTTCTTATTATTTAAGCTAATAGTTGTAATCTAAACAAACTTAAAACAGAGAGTCCCATTTTATAAGCACAATAAGACACTCTGCGGTGGTCGATAGACAGTTCTAATGCATGGCTAGGGCTGGATGCACCCAGCCTGTGGTCCGTGCCCATCACTATGCCCCCTAGCCGTAAGCAAGAGAACTGTCTGTCTAATGCCCCTGTCATGTCTTATTGCTTACATGGTGTCAATTGTCCCTGTTGCTGATAGAAGAGGAGTGATCTGAATGGGCCCTTTCTGATGAGGCGAGGTAAAATTGGGGAAGAGGGAATGGCAGGTAATGTGATGGAGCCTCCCATGAAGGGTTTGGTACCTCAGTCTGGAGCTGCGCCACTGGGATAAGGAAGAGACTTAAGTAGATGGCATCCTAGTGGCCTTGCATACTTGATATAAAGCAGACAGACCTGGAAAGAGTGGATCCCAGCAAGAGGTTAACAGCCAAGTACCACTGGATGTGAGAATCACCCTCGGCTATGGTCTGCCCCCATCTCTGCGCATGGAAGAGGCAGCAAATGGTGGGTTGTCACAGCATGAGGGCTCATCCGAATGTGACATTGTGATGAGCTGTCAAGAGATCTGCACAATTTGGGCCTGGTGAAGTGCATGTAACCAGCAAGAGCAAAAGAGTACTGCACTATATAGCGACCCAGTGTGGTCTTGGGTGGTTAGTAGCGGCATAAGTTGAGTTTGTAGAGCAACCTTAGGATATGCACTCTAGCATGGGTGACTGCATTAATAGGATTCTACTGAGTGGGGAGGGGAGAGAGGGGAATTAGTATGGGAGTTGAGGAGAGATGGGAGCAAATATAGTTCAGGTCAGGTCAAAGAAGAAACAGCCTGAATTCAGGGTAACATTAAACCTGAGGCCCATTTAAATTGTGAGATCTTGGGGAGACTGGCTAATGCTGACAGGGAGTTTATGTTAATGGTCTGTTAATCACCCTCTAGGGGTGTAATGTGGCACAAGGCATAGCTGAGTGCTACATTCCCTAGAGGGTAATTAACTGACCATTAACATAACCACTGGGAGTGCCTTATTGCCATTATAATAAAAATGTTTTTAAAATAGTGTTAAATCAGAGTCTCACACTCCACACCTCAGATTCTAAGGGAGCAAAATTTTCCCTAAAATCAGGGGTGGGGAAATATATAACAAAAGTATGTTTTTCCTTCAAGAAAAGCCCCAAACTCACCACAGAGCATGTAAACACCTCAGAACTTGGTGCCTTATGCCCCTGACCCCTGACTATTTTGTTTTGGGGCGCAAATTAGTCTCTTGCACAGGGCACCAAAATGCCTTCTTACGCTCTGATCACCCATAACCTTAATGCACACCTTCTCTGCAAGGTTCTCCTGGACACCACCTACTTAGACACCAGAGGCATGCATACACCCCTTCCTTCTACACTTTCCCTCCATGTGCCATAACACTAGCCCCTCCCTCCCTCCAAAGCCCCTGACTGCAGCTTATGCACCTTTCAAAGTCCCAAACACTAGTACCTCCCTTCCCAGACACTAGCCCCCAGCCCCTGACACTAACCTCACCTCCTTTGCTGGGGTCAGAACTGTCACCATCCCACTAGCAAATGTTAGTAGATTTTGTATACAGCTATTAAGAGTTTTTAGGTACTGTAGCCCTGGAAGCATATGCTGGAGAGGGTAACACTACGGTAAGTACAATAACTGATACAGTGGAAAATTCTGTGGGATTTTCTCAGTCACTAGCTCCTGCTTGGTTAGAGGATGCAAAACTCAGTTTTGACCCTAAATTTAATATGACTTACTTGCTCTTTACAAGTCACAGGGCACAGAGTTGGGTTCTTTTGGTTTGGGATGATCTGGTAGAACCTAAAACGAAAGCACAGAGAATGTTGCAGAGGTGCAAAGGGTCTGTGGTCCTAGAGGAGAGATTACAGTAGTCAGAATTAAACAAGATACTTATCTGAAAGGTAACAGCCAACATCTGGCCAGACCTAAGGAAATAAAGGTAAAATTAGGTAAGTATGAGGTACTTATAGTAGCACGAGTAGAGATATGGAGCAGAGAGAGATACAAAGTGTATAATACAGCATAGGAGTAAGTTGAAAAGATAGTTAAAGAGCATTTCTCTACTATAATAAAAAACTTAAAAACACTAGATTTATACCAATTGTGTTTTAACCTTGTTTTCTAGTTATTTTCCCATGCCATTGGTCTACTAAATATTGTAGGTAAAGTAGCATTTTTATGTTTGTGCACTTGCGCAGCCAACATCTCTGATAGTGCAGCTTTGGAGGCGCGATCACTGATGGGTGAATGCAGGGCATGCACCAGTAGGTCGTCCTCATTCCCCAATCAGCCTGCATGACGGCGCCACATCATGCATACATAATGTGATGAGCACATCTAAGAAAAGGTCTGCTGCAATCTGAGCAAAACTCATCAGACGTAGCGGACCTTCCTGAGCGTGCTCGCCGACATTATGAGCATGGCGCACAGTGGCTGTCAAACTGCCGACTTCGGGGTGCTCAATGCCCCTGCCGCTAAACCTGCCCTCTGTATGTGCTGATGGGGAGTCTATTCCAACAGCATAAATACACCCCCATTTAAAATGCCGAGGGGGACGCCCACCCCCAGCTCGCCCCCTGTTTCTTTGTGTGCTGATAGGGGGAAGCCCACTCCCCATCGGGTATAAAGAACCCCCATTGTTAAATGCTGAGGGGTTGTCCAATCCCTCGTCCAGCCGACCCCCGGCTTTCTTTGTGTGCTGGTGGGGTGCCCAATCCGTTGGCATAAAATCTTTGTTGTATGCCGATGAGGGTGCCCAATCCCGTCAGACACAGATCCCCAAACAGTTAGTTGGCATGCTGGGAGCCCACCCCAGCATGCCAAATCCCAAAACAAAAAACTGTCCCGCTGATGTTTGTTTTTTGTCACCTGTAAATGAAAACAGTCCTCGTAGTCTACCTTCCCCACCCACACCCACCTCTGTGCACCCTGCCTCCCCACACCCCTCACCCCATACTTACCTGCAGAGTCTGGCGCGATGATCTTCGTGGACCGGGAACATGTCTGCACTCTTCAAAGCCGATCACGAACTGAGGAAATGCCAGTAAGCCGTTACAATGGAATAAATAGTTTTTTTTTAACTTTGTTGCATATCTCAACATTTTTGGAATTTTGGCCCCAAATTTTCATCATGGGGTTTTGGGACCCTCCTCATGAATTCTTGCATTGTCATGGCAATATTCAGTCCCAAAAGGTGATTTCACAGTCACTGTGCAGAATCACCTTTTGGGACTGAGTACCGAAATGACAGTGTCACTGTTCACGAGGGTCTCTCAAAAAGCCTATGTTGCAAATTTGTGGGAAAAATCCAAAATGACTGTTTAACGAGCGGCGTTTGTTCAGTTGCTATGTATGCTCATAAGTTAGCAAATTCACAATATTTTCATGCCAGATTCTCAATCCTGGCATTTTACCACACCTTCTTGTGAACCGTACAGCTGTCATTTTTCACATCCTGGCTGAAATGTGTTTTCACACTTTGGCGCAGAATAAGCATGGTCGCTGTGTGAAATCAGTGTATGGGACACATACGAAACTGACAGTGACACTGTTCATGAGCAGAGGTCCTAAAATGCCTGTGTTAAAAATTTGGTGACAATACTCATCAAAATGGCTGTGTTATGAGAGCGTAAAGGCGTAGTTTGCATCAGGCTCGTAAGTTTGCAAACTTATAATATTTTCACCCAGATTTTCAACAGTGCCATTGTTCTCAGCACTCCTAATGAACAGTACAGCTGTCATTTTCACATCCTGACCAAAATCTGTTTTTGCAGTTCCGCACAGAATAGCACGGTTGCTGTGGGAGCCCATGTTCGGGAAACGTTATGAAAATGACGGTGACACTGTTCATTAGCAGATGTCCTAAAATGCCTATGTTGAAAACTTGGGGACAAAAAGTCAATAAAATGAGTGTATTACGAGTGTGCATTGCGCAGTTTGCACGCACAATCATGACTTTTGTGAATTTGTAATAGTTTCACTCCAGCTGTTCATCATTGTCATTTTTCCATACCTCCTTATGAACAGTACAGCTGGCTGAAATGTTTTTCGCACGTCCGGCGCAGAACTGCACAGTCACTGTGCAAATCAGTTTTTGGGACTGTTTGAGGAAATGACGGTGACACTATTCATGAGCAGCGGTCCTAAAATGCCTATGTTGAAAATTTGGTGCCTAAAGTCCATACAATGACTGTGTTGCAAGCGTGCATTCGTAGCTTCCATGCATCCTTGTAACTTCATCAATCTGCAATATTTTCATGCCACATTTTCACAACTGGCATTTGTGCACACCTCCTTATCAACAGTCCAGCTGCCATTTTCACAGCCTGCCCAAATTGAGTTTCCGCAGTTGTGGCGCACAATGGTGTGCTCGCGTGCAAAATCACCTTTTGGGACACATTAACAAAATCCACAGCGCTATCGTCTCTAGCACTGCCACTGCCAATGCCAGCACAACAACATTCGGCATTGACAAATGCTTGTTTCACTTAGTTTTTCAACATGTATCTTTACTCTCTCCTGCTAACCACCGTTGCTGTTTGTGATATCACAGTCTGTTTTCATGGTCAGAACTAAAAATTCAAGGCACTGTGAGGTTAACAGGGGAGAGGCAAATGTTTTCTATACAGACTTTTCATATGGACTGTCAAGATGTACTAAACATTTTGGAAAGGAACATTGACAATTAAAAAAGTAAATTTTCTACTAAATGTAAACAACTGGATCTTATGATGAATCATGTACTGAAGTGCAGAGTTACTCTTTAACTCAAGGTAAGAGCAACAGAGATATGCTGATAGAGGATAAAATAAAACAAAACAAACAAAAAGCAGCAACTTCCTGTGGTAATCTTTGTTACCCTCCCATAACCCCAGTCATGTTCTCTGACCCAGTCAGCTGCTCAAACCATCCCATCCCAAAACGTAATATCCTTACTGGCCCACACTCCATTCATGACAGAGAGACTGACTGAAAGCTGCCTTTCTGGAGCACTGGCCTATGTGTCTCAGTGCAGAGCAGACCTCAACCAGATGATCAAGCACTCCCCATTTTCATCACTGACAACACAAAATCCTCTCCTTCATAGCCCTAGCTGCACCAACTGCACATCCAGCACTCACTGCAGCCTCCTTCACCCACCTCCTGCAACCTTCACATTTCCCATATGTCTGATGACCTTTTGAGTTAACTGTTGGGGTTGCTATGGAGTTGGAAGGCAAAACCTCCCTCCCATGCTGCCAACAATTGAGACTGAGGCTTACTCTCAAATTCAGGTTGACCTTGTGTTGCTGTGCCTCTGGGCTATTGAGGCAGCCTGTAACTAACCCATTTAAACATTTTCAATTTATCTTTAAAGAACTAAAGTAATGAGTAGTAATAGACCACTCTACATACCTGTAAGTATAGTTCTACTGTTGTCAATCCTGTCACATTCACATTGTAGCAAAGAGAGTTTAGCCTGTGGGTGTGCCACCCACTGGTGCAGCAGTTGAAATGGGAAAAGAACCTGAAATGATAAAAAGCTTTTAAGGGTAGATATGAAAGGAACAAGATCCTGCATGGAAGGCATATACCATCAGGTGGATACAGGACTTAGCGAAGGAATGTAGGTGATGCACTATGGGAGACTGTGATCTGGGTGGCTGGGACTTCAATACAGTGGCAACTGTGGGTGGACAGAAAATGGGACCCCTAACTGAGGTCCAGCCTCTTAAGTGCAGGCTGGGGATGTTTAGATTTATTTAAGGGGTGGGATGAAGCCCCTGCAATGGGACCAACATGCAGTTTAGATAGATAGATAAAACTTTTATTTTTGACAGAAAAATAACTTTTAGGACCAAAAGGGCCCTGTTTATCAAAGTTGTCCTGTTTTAGAATACAGTTTCAGCAGATACAAAACATCATGTAATAAAGTATATTACAGGAACAGTCTTAAGAACATCACTCGCTTAATTTCCCAGGATGCATACAAAACAGAAATACACAATATACCATAAATCTGAATAACACATTTTGTACTAAAGAATAAATATAACCATTTAAAAATGGATAAAGTATATATATATATATATATATATATATATATAATATGTATATATACAATTAATGCAAGGCATTTTCTAGGATTTCAGATCTAAGAAAGGAACATCAAAAGAAAGAGAAGAAGGGGAGAGAGGATTAGTAATATCATCCCCTAATACTACCAAATACCCCAACCCAGAAATAACAATAAAGCAGAGAGAGAGTTTAGAGGCAATCTACAATCCAGGCAAACAAGCAAATGGTACTATCACTTGATAACACCATAGCAAGCACATCTGTCTCGCCAGAATAAATCTAGAGAGTGCTTAAATTTACCTAAACTATCAATAATCCTAATTTCTGGATCTATCTCATTCCATATTTTTGGTAAATAGAAACGTCTTTGCATTCTACTATAAATATTAATTTCTAGAGGACTTTTAGACATCTATGTTTCAATTGCCTCAAATTATAGAAAGTAGAGACATCAAGGAGTTCACTCCATGCTTATCTTTCCTCCCATTCTCCATATAGGCTTTATACCCTACACGCTTTTTTCTACGAGTTGCAAGAGAATCCCAATCTAGATTTTGAAATAGAATGCAATGATAAGTGGAAAAGGCATTTCGCCACATATCTTGCCATTCTATAATATGTTTTATGCAAACAGTTCAATGATGTTTTAGAGGCAAATTGATATATTAAACTATCATATTCTAATGTTGGTAAGAGTTTGACCAGCAAGGTGCACAATACAATTGCCGGGCACGCATCTTGCTGTTGCCTGTTTTCCTGTGCACCGATCACCTTCATCCAATTTGTTTTCACCCTATTGTGGGTATCTCTATGTGAGGGGCAACAGCTCAGCACTATGGCATGCAGCACTTCACTCCCCCAGCCCTGCTCTAAGCAGAGACCATGTGATAGACTGAGGTTATGGTGGGCACTGCTTCCCAGCTGGTAGCAGTTCAGCTGTTAATAGTACCCTCCCCTCCAAACACATGTCTGTGGTTTGACCAAATGCTTAGGTCTAAACACCTCTGACACTGTGAGGCTGCATAGAAGTGATGGAGAGGCCCCAGCACAATGTTTTATTGTCCTAATCAGTCACCACCACCACCCAGAAAAATACAGACACTTGATCAGCTAGTCACTACATCAGTGCCTGAATGCATCATGAAATATCAGTTTCTCTGATGGTGACTACAGTTCCCAGGAGAGGAAAGGCTGAAATGCAGAGACATCAGACATCCCAGCAGCACAACACTACAAGGTAACTGGGAGGGTTGGCGAGCCCCTGTAGATTCTCGACTCCATGTTTGGGCCTAAGAAAGTAAATGCCCGAAAAGTTCCCTGGTAGCCTAAGGTAAGTTCTTAAGTCATTCACCCTCTTCCCAATGCAATAATTTCTCACCTCCACCACAATATTTTTCTGTTGTTTTGTTAAATAGGTTTGTTCCCTGGCACTGCATGCCAGAAGTCAAGGATACCTCTAAACCCACCTAAGCCATCATAAGTTTGTGACCAATATGTCAATGGTGGTCCCTCCTCCAAACTTCGATCTATAATTTTAGGAGGGAGCAATAGTATGTAAATCCTGGCTACCTTAAGTTTTAACCCTCCCACAGTGCACCTGTTCCATTAATATTCAAAGACTCTGTGTACAGCGATGTGTTACTGTGGGGTAACCTGCCTTGAATTAAAGTATTCAGATTTTTGCAACTTGGCATTTCTGTAGGTCAGTACATCATGCTGCTCTGCACATCTATTCCTACTTTCTTTGTGTACAGCTATCTATCCTGTGGTCACCTGCTCCATTAATGCATAGTAGTAGTAACATGGAGCACCTGACAGGGAGGGCAGAGCAGTCTGCATACTGATGACGCTGTGAGGAAGACTACACCCCCACTTCCAGATTCTGCACCTGCTTCTGCCACACTATAGCTTCTAGTACCTTAAAGATGTTAGCAAGCTGTGAGACACAGCACTGAAGTTAGCCAGAAGGTGATTTCCCTAAATCTGAACCATGACTGAAATAAAACTGGGGTACTGAAAAGCCAAGGTTACTTGGAGACAGTTTATTTTAAAAACAGCTTTTTTGCCATCTGGTGTTGCATGCCCAGTCCTCTGGCTTCAGGCTAACCCCAATGGTGGAACCGACCCTGCCTGCTATTAGCACCACCTGTAGCTTCACAGTAGCTGTCATAAATCCTGTTGTGGGTGCCATGGGGGGCACTCATGAATGTACATTCAAAACTCTGGCTACTGTAGCTTACCGGTTGAGTATCTAGGTGCTAAGCCACTTTATGCCCCGATGTAAAATATTGTTTAGGCATCACACTCTGTGTGCAAAATCAACTTTATTAGACATGAAACAATTTACAACCACCCACAGCTATGGACCTGGTAAGACATCTCGACTAGTTTTACAGGACCACTGCGCATCAGGAGGGTGATGAGGCAGTAGTCCCATGAAACCAGTAGAGGTGACGATCTTACCTGAGTTATAGGCAGTTGTGCACCATATAAATCAGATTTTGCACACAGAATTGTGGTACTTTTCTGCACTGCTGATCACCAGGGGAGCATCTAGAATTTTTCAAGGGGGCAACTGTTTGCCAGGTGAGGTGTCTTGCCTGAGTTGTAAGCAGTTGTGTATTGTTCTGCACCAAACAAAGCAGATTTTGTGCACATAATTGTGTCACTTTTCTGCACTGCTGATTACCAGGGTGCATCTAGAATTTTTTCAAGGGGCAACTCTTCCCCAAAATGTAAAATATTACCATTTAAAGCTAAGATTAGGTTTAAACAGATTTTGCTGGACTAATGAGGTTGTGGGTGCTACCTGGATACATAGCTGGATCCACTGGTACTGACCACCCCTATGTATTTGCTTTGAGTACCCATGCCTCATTTTGCAGCCTGTTTCCTCAAGGTAGTCCCAGCCTACAGATCACTACTGGACCCCTCAGTCTTTTTTCCTTCTAAGCCCACCAACACATCATCTCCCCTCTGCATTCCCTGGAAAGTATATCATCCCTGAATCACCATCACCACCCCCAGCACTGCCCTACTACTATTTAAGCAATTATCACTGCAAACTGTATTAAAAGGTATTTGTTTTATGCAGTTCTCTACTGTGAAAAGTTTTTGAGAAAGCAGGGATTACATTATTAAACTTTTGAAAGACAAACTTGGAATCATAAAAGGAAACTATGTCAATATGTATAAACATTAATCTGAATTTACCTGGGCTGTGTAAACAAACTACAAGTAGTTTAGCACATACCTCTCAACTGTCACACATTCGGAGGTACGTCACTCATTTTAACCCTCAGAAATCCTTTTGTCCCACATCAAGGTAGTGATATTCCACATTTCTCACAGAGGTTTTAAAGCAGAAATTCATAATTATCTGTTGTGTTCAATTATCAGCAAACATTATGAACACTAGTGCACTGATAGCCATAGTGTTCTGAGCTTGCAGTGCCATGTTTGATGATATGTCCCACATTTTGCTCATTTGTCACACATCTTGTCACACATTTTGGTGAAGAAAGGTTGAGAGGTATGGTTTAGCAGTTTATTCCTCACTGTGCAGCATTTCACTTGTAATCTAACACTTCATGACCACTGGAAATTGATCAACATCTGCCTTTGGCTTAGAGTTCCCGGTCCTAGTGCCAGTCAAATAATCAACTGACAGGAGAAAAACGCTGCAGCTGGTGATCATGTCCTGTGTTTTAAAAACTATTTTCTTAGTGCCTCTGCAAGGGGTGAAGAGGGGTTGTAAGGTCTGTGGAGGGAAGGCAGTGGAAAACTAATGCTATGCCAATGACTAATCACTAATCACTGAGTAAGTACACACAATAGCTGTTCTGCTGGAAGCCCTCTTCTAATCTACTTCATAGTAAAGACAGCATGGCTTTGCCATGCAGTCTTAAAAAGGAGAAGTTTGCTAAAGACACTTCAAGCACAGCGCCCATGCTCACTTAGCTAACTCCTACTGACAATTTGACTGCCATATTGTTCACAGTCAGTTTACTTGCACCGCTGGTTTTCCCTGTTAAAATGTTGCCCATACACCTACTGTTAACCTACTCATCCATGATTCTGTACTGCACCCAAAATCCCCAGTTCCTCTCACTTTCCTCTCAAGCTGTGGGCCGGCTGCACCTCCTCCCAAGTACAGCCCTCACAGCAGCGACTCAGTTGGACAGGGCACAGAGACAGAAGAAAATATAGCAGCCTAAGAAAATGCTCAAGAAGCTCTAATACCAATGTACTGGACTGTAGTAAACAAACCATGGTTGCAGGTGAAAGCTTTTACAGCCATCTACAGCAGCAGCTGGTTGGACAGGGCATGGAGACTGAAGAAAATCTAGCAGTCTAGAAAGTGTGCAACAAGTTCCGATACCCATGTACTGGATTGTAGGTGACAAACTGCAGTTGAAGACCACACCTTTTGACAGGATCCAGTGTAGCCAATGCAAGCTGGGACAAAATTAGCCAATCAGAGGCTCAATGGTGATTAGCCAGTCACAGAGCACAGTGTCCTGTGGTCAGTCATGGAGCACAGTGTCCTGTGATGCCCCTTGGCCGCAGTTCATGGAAAAAGTTTCACCTGCTGTTGAGTGTGGGTTTAAAATGTTTAGCTATTCGTGTGTCTGATCATTAATTTCTTAGATAAACTGATGACTTAAACCACCCTTAATGTGAGCAAATGTTATTATTTATGATGATTTCATGAAGTTTGAGATAACAGCTGATCCAGATAACACGGCAACTAACCTTGTGACCTCACCAGATTAGTTGTGTTGTCTGGATCAGCAACCTCTAACCTCACGAAACCCATCAGCATAATAGCATTTGCACAGAGTGGTTTAAGTCATCAGTTTTACCTTAGAAATTAATGATCAGACATATGAATAGCTACATTTCAAACCCACACTGCACGGCCGACTGGTTGTTTCTATGTAGGCAGACAAGAACCTGCTCAATAATCTAAACACCCACATGGAAAGCCATAGTGTTTGTAAGCAATAATCCACAACTGCCTTATTATGGCCTCTGCTACATTCTGCACATGACCTGTGCTCTCTTTAAACCAAAGAATAAGAAACTAATCACGATTATCTGTATCTGCAGCTCATATGTGGAAAAGACCATTGTAAGCAACTGTTTCACTTTGCATTATACTGCACAGTACAAATTAAAGCATGTTACAGATTAAACTGCTTTTTCCCCAACTCGTGTTACCATCCACTTTTTTCTACCCTATCTTTCACAATAGTTTTCTGAATTGCAGGCTAGATAGAGAGTGAGAGAGAGAGAGAGAGAGAGAGAGAGAGAGACCACTGGAGACAGGGGATCCCACCTTGATAAATCACCCTCACTACAGCTCACAGTAAAAGCTGCTGCTCTGAGAGCGTTGAAATTGGAGGCAACAGACACTACCTTGGCATCCAGGCGGTATAATCGCACCTGTTTCAAATGAAGGGCAAACAGGTCTCTAATGAAGTCGCCATAATAACCTACAGTGACCATTAGGGAGCAACACCGCTTTTATACATGTCGCAAGAGAAGGTGGACAACTTGAAAAATCAAAGTCGCTGCAAAATATCAGTTTTTGGGTTTCCAAAGGAGCAGAACTCTTGAGATACTGCTGGATTTCTACAGCATGTTCTCCACACTATTTTGCAGCTGAAAGGGACTGTACCTTTGATACAAAGCACGCCTATTGTTCCCTGCTCCCTAAGTATGGTGAGTGCCTGTGGCCCATCCTAGTTTGTTTTCAGTGGTCACGATTTTGATAAAAGTGTGTGTGGTTGGCCGGTGGCACTGAGTGTTGAGGCACTGGACACCACACCTTGCGCCTATGCTGGCGACTCAGGTTCGGGAACGGACTCGGGTGGCCGGGGTCGGCAGGGGAGAGGGAGGATCGAGCGTCCCAATGGATGCTCTCTCCCAGGGGTGGGAGACCAAGAATGCATCTCATTGTTTGCATCCCTTCCATTGCCGGGTGGAAGCACCAACATTAGAAGGGATGGAGGCGGCTCCATTCGCCGGAGCCGAGGGAGACGCCGATGGTGCATGAGAGGTTTGGCAGTCCAGCATGCCACCACTCGGGATGTACGCTCTAGTGCTCGTGTCTCAGATGGTAGAGGAAACCAGGGAGAAAATGGAAAACACCTCTCGGCAGCCCTGGATGAAAGCCGCCTGTTCCATCCGGACCACCAAGAGGGACAGACCCCACTGTGCAGGAGGAGAGAGGAGGCACTCTAGGGCAGATCCCATGGAGGTGGAATGGGAGAAATGAGTGGACGGAAGGAGTGGACTCTAGAGCAGACAGGAGAGATAAGGAAATAAAGTAAAAAAAAAAAAGTGTGTGTGTGTGAGACAGAAGGGTCTATAAGGATATATAATAAATTGTTCTCACAGTAACATATTTATAGTAACTGCATTATAAATAAAATAGTTGTATATGTAAGAAAAATATATTTATTTTAGATCTATTTAAAAAAAATATTAGATATGAAAATCAGTGTTTTGAATCAGAAGCTCCTGATAGCTGTGGTATGGACAGGCTAACGATCTAAAGTGAAGCATGTTCATACCATTTATAGTCAGTATTTAAAACACAAATAGTCTGTTTTAAATGTGATGGAAATTATTGAGGCTAAGCAACCATTTTGTAAGCAAGTTCGCAAATGAGGATGCCACAGCCATGCTCCTTGACCTGGCCTATATTTGGTGACTGGTTCACTTGTACACCCCCACCCTTTGGCCTATCTCCTTACAAATAACAGAACAGCCAGGTAATGCTGTAAGGTAACCCCACTCCTGCCCCCCATGTTGGTAGCTTAGCTCACCTTGTCTGCGGCTCAGAAGAACTATCAGCCTCCGTAAAATTGCTCCTTTAGCAGCTGGCAACTGCCGGTATCTTTGATCCATCAACCCTCTTGAATGGCATTAGAGCCGGAAGCCCATATGTCCTCCCTCAGGCTCTTCAAAGTGCCCCGCTCATCTACAGTGGGTGAGCCGCCAGAAGGAGATTGTTCCTCCTGCCCCACAAACTCTGTAAATTGGGACAGGGGCCGGAAATGCAACAGCTTGTTAGCTGTTCTCAACAGCAGAAAATGCCGACGCTTCACACTGTACTCCGGGTCTGTTCAGCCGGTGGGAACATGCACCACCACTTCATCTGGTGCAACACGCCCTGTAGCAGACAGATGCTCAAGAGTCCCCAAGTTCACGGAGCAGATGTGGATCTGGACGGAGCAAAACAAAGTAGTGGACCAAACGCTACTTAATGCCATCACCTTTACTTGTGCTCCTTGGCCCAGATGCTCGCCAGAAAGGGCCGAGGAGCAAAGACAGGCGGTTATCAGCCACTAAAGGAACAATTTTTACCGGAGGCTGATAGTTATTCTGAGCTGCAGACAGGGTGAGCTAAGCTGTCAACACTGGGGCGGGGTGCAGGAGCGGGGTTACCGTACAGCTAGAGGGTAGGTTATGGATGGGACCTACCTGATATAGTTAGGTTTTACTAATAACCTGGCTGTTCTGTTATTTGTAAGGGACAGCCAAAGGGTGGTTATCGATTGTTTGTATTTTTATTTTACTCGCCCTTTCTGTGACAGTTTAAAGTAAATTGTTGACTTGTGGGAAGCAAAAAGAAAAAAGATGACGCTATGGGGGGGGGGTCTTTCAATTTTGTTTGCAGAGCCTTCATCTGCAGCTAGCTGTTTAAAAGACTAAGGGACTGGCTGGCTGCAACAATCAGGGACCACCCGCATTGCAGCATCAGCTTCTCGTCCACATGGAAACTATTCAGTCCCAAAGGAGAGGTGGATGGCTGATGCTGCAATGAGCAGGCACTCCTGATTGTGGCAGCCAAATTGTTTCACGTTGTGGCACGCTTGCAAACTAATGTCACCCACCAGCATGAGCTTGCATTGGTGACACACAGCTATTCTACAAAAGCAGTGGTGGCATTGGCTACATCACTGCCACACTGCACTACCCACGTCTCTCCTAAGCTGCCACAATATGTTTCTTGCACATGTGTGCAAGCAAACATAAATGGGGAGGCTGGAAGGGGAAGACAGGAGAGAACATTGCGAAAGTGAATTCAGGAAGATCAGTATGATTATTGTGCAAAAGGGAAATTGGGGGTCTGGTTATCATATTCAAAGGAGAGGAGGCAGGAGTAAGGGAGGCTTTGGGCTGATAAGGAAAAAGGGGACAGGGTAAGGAGGGTGGAAAACAGGCATATTGAGAGGAGGAAAGCGTATAAGGTAGTGAGGGCAATGGCTGAAGGTAGCCTTTAATGCCCTTGTGAGGAGCAGGGACAGTTTGCAGCCATAAGGAGCCAGTCCTTTAGATTTTGTTTAAAAGCATGGTGGGTGCAGATGAGTGAACGGACAGTGGGAGCTTGTTACAACAGGAGGAGGCTGCAATCGAGAAAGCTCGAGTTCTCATGGCAGTGGAGATGCGGGTACTTTGAGTTGGGGGATAGATGAGACCCTGAGGTTCATAGAGACCACTCTACCTGTCAGTAGGGGTGAATAGGGGACAGATGCTTGTTTTGAGAGAACTGTCCACCAGACAGCCTATGGCATAGTCAAATTGGCCCTGTAAGGGAGCCATCCTAGGGTCTGGTAGAGCGAGCAGTAAGGAGCAAGGAGGACAAAATGACATATGGAATTGTAGGTGTGTTTAGCTGAATGAGCAGGGTAGAGGACAGGTGTGAGTAGACTGGGGGAACAGTAATCAAGGAGGGGCAGAAGGTTTGCACAAGCAATGGTAAGTCATGCTTCCTCAATGAGGTAGCATTTATGTCGATAGGCACGCCCAGCTTTTGCAGGATCCTTTGTACTGTTAGGGTAAATATGTTCAGAGAAAGAGAGTGAGGGGTCAAGGGATTCCTGGCATTTAAAGGAGGCATTTTCAAGTGGAGGACTGACTGGGGTGAGCAATTTGAAGGAAGAATTTGGCTTTGGCACTCTTGGAGAGGAAGGGTTTAGATCCAAAATTATTGACTTTGTCTTCTTTTCATTTACTACTAGTTTGTTGGAGAGGAACCAGTCTGTGTGGTATAGTAATCACGTGTGAGGGCAGAGGAGATGGAATCAACTGAATTGTCACTGTGATATATGACCAAATCATCTGCATAGAGAAAAGCATTGCAATTAAGGCTGTCCTTTGGGAGCAAGCTCATAAACATGGAGAAGAGCATGGGACCAAGTATGGAGTCCTGGTGGACCCCAGTGGTAACAGGGAGGTGGGCAGAGGACACTTTCCTGATGATGACTGACTGAGTTCTGTTAGATAGGTAGCTGGAGAACTATGCAGTAGGTCCTTGGGAGGAGCCAAACTGTAGAAGGGTAAAGCAAAGGAGGTGGTGGTGGTTCACCAAGTCAAAAGCTTTTGACAGATCAGCAAAACTGGCCCATCGGTTTGCCCTGGTCCATGTTCCTCAGAACATGGTTAGTGAAGATGGTTAGGCAGATGAGGTGCAATACTGCTTATGGAAGCCATGTTGGAGGGGCAGAGAAGGTTGTGTTCTTCCAGATGTTCTGACAGCTGGACATATACAATTTGTTCGAGTCACCAACTTTGAAGACAGGTACTACATTAGCATGCTTCCATGAGTTGGGTACCAAAGCTGTGGTGAGGGCAAGATTGAAGATGTATGTGAGGAGTTTAATGATTGCAGGCGAGACAAGCCTTAGGAAAGCAGGCTATAGCCCATCACTGCCAGGACTTCCTTCGCTCATAGGATTTTAGCAACTTGATCGTGTCAGTGTGGTAGATGGTCCTGAAGTGGAAAGGTGGGGGCTTTGTGCAGGCAGAGGAGGGGGTAGTTTTGCTAGAGTTAGGGCAGTGGGGCCTAGGGGGTAACTTGCTGAGGTAGGGAGACCGGTCGGTAAATTTAAAGTTGAAAGTGTTTGTACATCGGGTAGGATCTGAGTTAAGACCGAGGGGTTGCAAGCTCAGAGATCTGCCCTATCTTTGGTGTTTAGAAGAGACCCGATGGCAGACCCAGAAGGTGCAAGGTTGCCAAGGTTGCTATTTTGCCGAGTAATATAAAATTTGCACTTAAGCATCTTGACAGTCTGTTTACAGGTGTCTCTCAGCTGCCTGTGGCATTCCAGAGAAGGGGAGGAGACACTTTGTAAGCCTTCCACTTGCTATCCCAGGCTTTCATCAGAGTCAGGAGTTCCTTGGATATCCAGTGTGGCATTGCTCTTATCCTTCTTGTCATGAGGGGAAGTATATGTCTTGAATGTGTGAGAGGGTGGAGGTAAAGAAGATGACTGCGTCACTGATATCACTATGGTGGTAGAGGGCAGACCAGTTTACCGCCCTGGTGTCTCTGAGGACTGGCTGGGAATCCTAGTAATCAAACCTTCAGAAGGACAGAAGTTTTGGGAGGGTTGCCTTGGGACATGATGGCATAGGTAGGAGAGTGGTCACTGATTGAATCAGACATAGTACCTCAAGTAGAGAATTAAGTCTGAGTGATTTGTGGTGACCCAGTCAATGAGGGAGTAGTTGAAGGTGCAAGCATTGTGTCTTGTGGGGTGGTGATAAGTTGTTCTAAGTTGTGTTCCTTCATCAGGTTGGCATAGGTCAGTGTGGTGGTGTCCAGCCAGTTGATATTGAAACTCTAACAGTGACCAGGTCTCTTGTGGGTGCTAGGTGTCCCACTCAGTCCAGGAAATTTGATAGTCTATGGATACCTCCTGATCGGGGTTGTTGCAGCAGCCTATATGGATTTTTTGTGGACTCACCCAAGGTTAGTTCAGTGAGGAGCCATTCACTTGCAGGTGGGGTGAGTACCTAATAGTGGTGGTAGCGATATGCTCTTGTACATATAGTGCTACGCCACCGCCTTTTTCTGCCTGGTCTGTCCTGGGCGCAGGAGTAAGTAGCACTGTAGTTGGAAATGGGAGTTTAGGTAGCAGGGTTTGAGCCAGGTCTCAGAGATGCCTAGTACCTGAGGTTTGTACTGTGCTACCCATGCCTCCAGTTCAGGGAAATTTGCTGGGAGGCTGCAGATATTCATATGAGCAATTTTAGATTGAGAGCTTTGCCCAAATGGTGTCAGTGTGGTCAAGGAGGTTGTTTGTAGGACCGAGGTTAGATTCAGTGTCTCCGGAGAGGAGGAGGAGGGCAAGGAGAGAGCAGGTAGGTGGATGCCAGCAGTGGAGTTTTACGGTGAGGAGAGTGCAAATAGCCCAAGTAGTCATCGTTCATAGCTGGATATAAGTGCCAGGAGAATTTCACACGTGAGGTGATTTACGCCTGCACACATGAATTGGGGTGTCTGAGATACTGCCTGTGGAGGGTGAGGCATAGCTTTGCTGATTGACCACTAGGATGGATGCACAAGCATCTGTTGCTAGCAGCAGGAGGTTACAAGAAAGCCACACAGTCATACATGAGCTGGCATACATGGTGAGTCAGGAGGGTTGGCCTACAGGTTGTAATTAGGTCAGGAGGAGGCACTCAGGTAAAAAGAGCCAGGCAGAGGGCTGTTTTCTATTGAGTGCTGGTCAGTCTGCCATTTCCACCTGCCCCTACTTGTCTCCACTTCCCAGGTATACTTTCCTCTGCCCACCAGCCAACCCCGCTTGTCTGTCCCATGCACTCTTGAACTCCTCCACTGATTCTGCACACCCCACCTTATTAGGTAATCTGTTTCAGGTCCCACCACCCTCTCAGTAAAATAACATCTCCTTACATTGCTCTTAGATCTTCCCCTTCCAATCTTAAACAAGCATTTGTCAATGCCGAATGTTGTCTTGCTGGCATTGCATTGGTAGAGTAGGAGTTAGAGAGATGCATGGTAGGAATGGCAGTGAAGTATGGAACTGACGCCAACCCAGCCCACCCTGCAGAGACTGACAGGCACAGAGGTGTGCCTTTGGGTCATCGGCTATAACTCTCATGCCATTTCACCTCATCCTACCAGCAGACTCCGACAAGTGTTGTGTTGTGCCTTGGGGTTGTCAGGCCTTACACTCACCCCATTCCATAAGGAAATACGTTGAGATGGGTGCAGTATAGGAGAATGGGGTGAACTTTGAGTCAAAGAGTCCAAGGCACACCTTGATGCCTGTCACTCGCTGCAGGGTGGGGTGGGGTGGAATGGAGTGAGTTGCAGTCGACAATCCAAAGTCAAACCCTGGCGCCTGTCATTCTGTACAGGGTGGTGGACTACGCCGTTTGTGCCAGATGTGCGAAACACATTTTGGGCAGGATGTAAAAATGACAGCTGTACCATTCATAAGGAGGTGTGAAGAAATGGCAATGCTGAACATCTGGAGTGAAAATATTAAAATTCTCAAACTTATGAGCATGCGTGGAAACTGTGCAATGCATGCTCATAACACAATCTATTGTGGATTTTTCACCACATTTTCAACATAGGCATTTTGGGACCTCCGCTCATGAACAGTATCACTGTGATTTTCTTAATCTGTCCTGAAATTTGATACCCTAAGCAACCTAAGCATTGTGTACAGATGTGCGAAAACACATTTCGGCAGGATGTGAAAATGACAGCTGTACTGTTCATAAGGAGGTGCAAAATAATGGCAATGTTGAAAATCTGGAGTGAAAATAATAAAAATTCTCGAACTTATATGGAAAGTGCAGAATGCACACTAGTAACACAGTCATTTTTTGAATGTTTTCATCAGATTTGCAACATAGACTTTTTGGGAGCCCACCATGAACAGTGATGTTGTTGTTTCATTAATCAATTCTGAAAGGTGATTCTCACAGTGACCGCAAATCACCTTTGAACTGAATAATGAAATGGCAGTGACTGAGTTCAGGAAGTGGGTCCTAAGAACCCCATGTTGAAAATTTGGAGCCAAAAGTTGCAAAAATGGCAGAGATATCCACTAAGTTGAACCCCCATTGATACCATTATACAGCTTACTGTGATTTTCTTCAGTTTGCGGTTGGTTTTGAAGAGTTCAGATATCTCCCACTCCACCAAGATCATTGTGCCATGCTCCGTGGTAAGTATGGGGTGAGGTGGGGTAAGAGGGAGGTGGTCTGCACAGATGGTGGGTGCAGGTTGGGAGAAGGGGTGTCATGACCACAAGGGACTGTTTTCTGTGTTACAGGGGAAAAATGGATGTCACGGGAAGGTTTTTGGTGGTGTGCTCCCAGTGTGCCACCTGTGTTGTTTAGGGGACAGGGGATTGAAGCGGCGAATTGGGCCCCCATTGGCAAACAAAGATGTCTATATTTGGAGAGGGCATGATGCTAAGGGGTATTGGGCACCCTCGCAGACAAATAAACAAGCAGGAACATTATGCTGACAGGGATTGGGCTCTCCCATCAGCAAATTAAACTGAGGAAGGGCCTGCCAACAGGGGATTGGGCACCCCTGATGTCAGCTTTCTAGGGACTGTGAGAGGTGGACGGCGGCAGCCGCTGCCTTGTTTATTGAAATGTTTCAGCAGGGCAGACACGCCCTGCAATGATGAGGGCCTCTCATTGTGGCGGCAAAATTCTTTCAAGTTGGTGGCACGCTCTGAACTGCTGTCATAGACAGCATGCTCATTCATTGGTGCCACGGAGACCAGCTCAAAAAGCTGTGGCACCATTGGCCACAACACTGCTGCACCTCCACAACCTGCTACTCCGGCAGCTGTTAAAATGTTGCTTGTGCTGTGTGCACAAGACAACATAATTATGACCCTTTGTTTTAACTCCTACATTCCTTTTGAAATTTTCCTTATTTTATATAGATACAACACTGTATGGCCTGAGGAAGTGGTCTCAGCTACAAAACTGTCGCCTGGTTACCTTTTGTGAACTTGAGAAACAAATAAAAGCATTTAGCATGAACAAACTTGAATTTTGAGTGGCGTTCATCCAACCTACTGGAACAAGATGCGCTGGGCTGAGCATGCTGTCGGTTGCTAAGCAGTTAGTCTGTGCTTTTTATACTCCGCTCTTATGGTTGTTTTATTGTCATTTTACCTGCTCTGTTAAGTTTTATGCCCCAGTGTTTGTGCTGGCACTGTTGAGTTAAAATCGGTCAGTGAAACCGTATTTGAGAGTGAGAGTGCATTTGGAGAGATATTGGGGCGAACGGAACAATTTTGTTGTGAGTACTGGAATCGCTTTGCTTTCCGCCACTACTGCTCAAAATGTGCACTTAGTGTTGGACTTCTGTTTTGACCTTTTATATTTGCCTGGCTGGATTTCGATTGTGCCCTTGGAGGCTGCTTGTCTGTGACTTTGGAGTGGGCCTAGAGAGAAGGTGTACTTCCTGGATTCGTTCTGATGCCATGAAGACTGTTGGAATTTAAAGTAGCTGGTGGAAGACAAAGGTGTGGAAGGACTGGTGTGATGTGGAGCAGTGAGTTAGTGGTCCTGACCCTGATGGGCGTCTATCTACTGGGCGTGCGGCTACACAGAGGGCTGGGCTCTGGTCTGACCCGGGTAGCCAGTGGACCGGTCGGTAGTCCTTGGGTTCTCCCAGGGTATACTGGTGGGTGTGCCCTGGTGGAGATCTGTGGTGTGGGCCACAGGCGTCAGTGGTTTTGGTCCATATTTGGGATCCTGCTCCATATGCCTGAGACTACTGAGAAGAAGATCTTCAATTTCAACCTTTTGTTGCCCATTTTACAGTCAGAGCTTTTCACTTTGCTTTTCCTGTTTTGTGGGAAGGCAGTGAGAGTGCCCTGTCATCTGTTCAGCCCCTGGCAGCGAGAGTGTTTTGGGTTGAAGAAATTCATTTAATTGCCATCATTACGACTGGAAAGGCAGTGAGAGTGCTTCTGCTATTTGCCTGGCCTTCCTGGCAGTAAGAGTGCACAGTGGCTGGAAAATAAATATTTGGGACATATTCAGTCAGTGGGAGTGAGAGTCCCTGTTCTTTATTTGACCTCTCGGCTGTGAGATGGCTTGGGGGTCTGAAGATTGCATACTGTCGGCTGACTTATTTCTTGGACTTTAGTAACTGTTTCAATTATTTTGAAGTTATTAAGTACTTTTAACCGGTCCTTTGTGTTTTCCTGGACTTAGACAGTTTTATTTTATGTTGTTATGTATAGTTTAAATGAAATTGTTTTATTTTAGAATATGGGGTGGGTTTTGAAAGTATTATAGGATCATGCAGTTGCAGTCCTTATCCTAGTTAATTTATTAGTTTCATGATTTGTCTTATTTTTGAACTTTGAGATTTGAAGCCTTGCTCCCAGTCTCCTTTGTAGTGAAAGAGCTATTAGGGATTGAGAGATTTGGCTTTGAACTGGAATTTAGACTGAGCCTGAGATTTCATATTTTAACTATTGTAGTAGTTATAATTTTGTTTACGGAATTTGTATTGGTTATTTTGTAGTTTAATTTTGTTTTTGGTTTTAGGGTTATTAAAAACTCATTGGGTCCAGAAGATGCCATATGGCGCGGAACCATCCATTACAGAACCTGACCCAAAATGGCCACCAGGACTCACTGAGTTAACTTAGTCACCGGAATGTGTTGAGACCTGCCCCACGATTGTGCTTATTCATCATCCACCCTTCGCTCTCTTTGCCCTTTGTCTCCCCCATTACACTTGTCAACTACCAGCGCTGTACAGTGTTGGGTATTGTGTGTCAGGGGGAGGAGAGGTTGGGGTAAATGGTGGAGGTTGAATGGTGGGCTATCACATCGGGTTGTGAGGTCCAGAAGACACCTTGGGGCGAAATGGAATCCAGACCGTGGTCCATCTTGTCTGGTTTCCATACCCAAGGGTCTACCAATTTTGGTGGACAAGTGACCCTTGGCAGCCCTAGAAGTTCATCTAACTTGAGTGGTGTTATGCAATGCCAGATCCATTAAAACAAGACTGCAATTATTGCTGATCTTGTAAATTTGGTGGATCTTGCTTGCATCTCCGAGACATGGCTGGATGAGAACTCTGGCGCTATATTAGAGGCCGTAATTCCAGCCAGTTACTCTGTGATTCACCACTCGAGATTGATCATGGGGGCAGGGTCTGTTTTAAGACCAAATTGGGCCTCACGAGTGTACCAGTTGAGGAGATTGAGTCATTTGAGTGTACTGTGGTAGCAGGCATAGGTTGTAGGATCATCCTGATCTACCGTCCACCAGGGATGGGAAACAGTTCCTTCAGGAAGTAGCAGATTTTATCATCGACATGGTATTTGAGTCCCCAGGCTGATGGTCCTGGGTGACTTTAACGCCTGGATTGACGATGAACTCTAATTTGGACAACACTTCCTCCAGTTAATGTTATCTCTGGGCCTTACGTCAGATAGTTACCACTGCTACCTATAAACATGGTCACTCTCTTGACCTAGTCTTCCTCCTGGGGATTGAAGCCTCAGATCTGGGGTGGAACCAGTCTAATGGTCCGAGCATTACACAGCGGGATTCAATTTTGTGCCCCCCCTGAGGCTGACCCCTGTGGAGATGGTTATCACCTTTACTAGATGTTAGCTCTGAAGGTTTAATGGTGGTATTTGACCTATTGATTATCCCGTGGCAAACAGTGACCCAGAGGATCTCATGGTGGTTTATAATATGGCCATCTCGATGGCCCTGGAAGTAGTTGCTCCTGTCTGAGTTCATCCTCTCCTTCGCCTCGGGTCTCCATGGCTTGATGGGACTTTGAGGAGGTGCGGCAATTAGGACGAAGGTTAGAGTGTCTTAGCGGAGATCTGCCCTTGATGCTGACCACCTTAGATTGATGGACCATTATCAAATCAATAAATCCGCAATCACTCGTAAGAAGGCAGAGTTCCTGTTTGGGAGATGCGGCTGCTCAGAATTGACCAGCTCATCTCTTCTGGACTGTGGACAGACTGTGCAACCCATCCTGTCTGCAAGTCCAGAAAGCGTTTTTGAAAATAGAGTGCGATGAGCTTGCTCGATTCTTTGCAACTAAGGTGGCTGACATCAAGGCAGCTATCCAACCGGCATACTCTGTGGCGCTGTTGATCAGCACTTGGTCACTGGCCTTCAGCTTCCTGGAGTGCCTTCGATCGCCCAGAGTCATTGATGCCATGAGGATTGTCCAGAATATGCACCCCACATGGTGTAGTTTGGACCCAGGACCAACTTCCCTTATTTTGGGTTGTATTGATTCCATCGGTCCGGTCCTTACGTGGATAGTTTGGTGCTCCTTGGAAACAGGTGAGTTTCCTACCTCCCTGAAGGAGGCGGGTAACACCTCTTCTGAAGAAAGCTTCCTTGGACCCGAACTGCCATGTGAACTACAGTATTTGGTATATAGTATAGTTTTTGGAATTCTTCCTGATGAGGTAAGAGAAATTCCAAATTATTCATTGTTTACTCATACTATAAAGGAGCTATATGCTCACATTTGTGAGTGTTACATGTTTTTTTTTCTAAGGTTCCTTGGGATTTGTGAGATTATATAATCTAGCTATTGTAAGTCTTTTAGGTATACCGTGTTGTTTGTATATTGTGGTGTTTGTATTTATATGTATTTAACATGGAACTTATTTGTATGTGACTAGTTAGGAATTTACACAGGTCTGTCTTTGTAAACTGGATTATGTGTAAATGACATGTATTACCTGTATAAAATAAATTTTACCTACCTACAGACTAATCTCTAACCTTCCCTTTTAGGAAGGTGGTTGAGAAGGTGGTAGCTGCTCAGCTGGAAAACCATTTAACCATCCATGACATCTATGAACCTCTCCAGTCCAGTTTCTAAAGAGGTATAGTACTGAGACAGCTTGTCTGGTGCTCAATGATCTTCTGATGGCAAGAGATCAGAAAAACATTCTATCTTGGTTCTTCTGGATCTCTCTTCAGCGCTTGACACTGTGGACCATGGGTTCTTCTCAATCATCTGAGGTTCATCTGTGGTCTGTTGGGTACAGTCCTCAGGCAGTTTACATCTTACCTCACTGGAAGTACTCAGAGGGTGGTGTCTGGGCAATATTCCTCAGACCCAATCCTCTGTCATGGGGGTTCCTCAGGGTACTGTGTTGTCCCCATGTTGCTCGTGTGTACATACTGCCCTCAAGACATTGTAAGGAGGTATGGGCTGAGGTTTCATTGCTATGCGGATGATACCCAGCTCTACCTTTCTTTTGCACCAAACCAGGATGGAGCTCTCAGTCTTTAATAACTGCCTCATAGAAACCGGAGTGGATGGATTCGAGCTGGTTGAAGTTGAACTGGAAAGACTGAAGTGCTAGTTGTGGACCCAGGTCACCGGATGGGGGTCGGGGTAGATTCACCCTCTGGGCTTTTTCTTGGGGTCTATCTCTTCCGCCTATGAACAGGTGCAAACTGGGGGTAATTTTGATGAAGGGCTGAGATGCACGTGCAGGTGTTGGTCGTTGTCAGAACTTCCTTTACCACCTTAGGAATATCTCCAGAATTAAGCACCTTGTTCCGTCCGGGTAATTTTGTGTCTCGTGCTTGGATTATTGCAACTCCCTTGCTTAGGGCTTTCTGGGGTGGAAATCCACCATTTGTAGCTAGTGCAGAACACGGTAGCATCGGCTTTTGACAGGAACCTCTCGTCCTGCCATATTTCTCGGTGCTGTGTGGTCTGCATTGGCTGCGACAATGGCGGATCACCTTTAAAGTCAGTCTTCTGACTTATAAAGCCCTACACGGACAGAGCCCTGACTACCTGAAAGAGCTTCTGGTTCCTACTGCCCCTGGTGATTGCTTCGCCTAGCTGGTGAGGGGTTGCTAGAGATTCCTAGAGTATGTCTAAAATCATCTGGGGCCCTGGCTTTTATGCATGCGGCCCCTCTCTTTGGAATTCTCTACCCCACCAGTTATGAGACTGTGCGACTGTGGAGGGAATTAAAAGAGGCCTAAAACTTATCTTTGGTATCATGCTTTTGGTGACTGATTTATTTGTTCTATTTTAAATGTTTTATTGTTGTATTTAACATAGAAACATAGAATTTGATGGCAGATAAGGACCGCTGGCCCACCTAGTCTGCCCATTTCCCTACCTAACGGATAAGCTGCAGATCCTAGTTAACCAACAGCCTACTTCCTCCTACCCCCACAAAATTGCATTATGTCTGTCCCATGCATTCTTGAATTTCCACTGTTTTTGACTCGACGACCTCCTCAGGAAGGCTGTTCCATGTATCCACAACCCTCTCTGTGAAGAAATACTTTCTCACATTACCTCTGAGCTGTCCCCTCTATCTTCAAATTGTGCCCCTTGTTTTTGCACATCTCTTTTCTGAAAGATGCTACCTCTTGGACTTTGTTGATTCCTTGAGGTATTTGAAAGTTTCTATCATGTCTCCCCTCCCTCTTTTCCTCGAGGCTATACATCTTAGTTCCTTTAGTCTTTCTTCATATGTCTTCTGATGCAGACTGTGCATCATTTTGGTTGCCTCCTCTGGACAGCCTCCACCCTGTCTATGTCTTTGTGGAAATGGGGTCTCCAGAACTGTACACAGTACTCCAGATGTGGTCTTACAAACTATCTGTACAGAGGGCCAACAACTTCCTGTTTTCTACTGGTGATGCCTCTCCCTATGCATCCCAGTATCCCCCAGCCCTCCTTACTGCCTTCTCACATTGCTGGCCCACCTTAGGTCATCTGATATGACTACCCCAGGTCCCTTTCCATTTTTGTTGTTGTCAGTATCTCATCCCCATTGTGTACTCTGGCCCTGGGTTTTGTTTCCCAGGTGCATTACTTTGCACTTCTTGCGCTGAATCTAAGCTACCATACATTTGACCATTCCTCCAAACATGCCAAGTACCTTTTCATCCTTTCCACCTCACCTTGTGTATCAACCCTGTTGCAGATCTTTGTGTCATCTGCAAAGAGACATACTTTCCTTCCAGTACCTCTGCAATGTCACTTATAAAGACATTAAAAGGACTGGCCCAGTACTGAACCCCGCGGTACCAAACTAGTAACCCTCCTTTCTTCACTGTGGACTCCATTTACTATTACCTGCTGTGTCCTGTTGTCCAACCAGAGTTTTACCCAGGCTATGACCCTAGGACCCACTCCCAGGCTGGCTAATTTGTTTATTAATCTTTTGTGCTCTACTGTGTCAAATGCCTTGCTAAAGTCTAGGTAGGCCATGTCCACAGCCCTCCCTGGTCTACTGCTTGGTCACCCAGTCAAAGAAATCAATTAGATTTGCCTGACATGACCTTCCCGCTGTGAATCCGTGCTGCCTTGGGTCCTGTGCCCCACTGGCCTATAGGTACTCAACAGTTCTTTCCTTCAGAAGTGATTCCATCATTTTCTACCACTGAGGTCAAACTGACAGGTCTGTAGTTTCCTGCCTCTGTCTTGCTCCCACTTTTGTGAAGGGGAATCACATCCACCCTCCTCCAGTCCTCAGGTACCACCCAATCCTCCCATGATTTATTAAAAGGGTAGTCAGTGGTGTTACTGGTTCTTCCCTTAGTTCTTTTAAAATTCTGGGTGAATCCCATCAGGTCCCATTGCTTTATCCACCTTCAGTTTTAAGAGTTCTTTTAGAACTCTTTCTTCTGTGAAAGGACTAATATCAACCCCCTATCCAGAGTGCTTCTATTGATCAGATTAGGCATTTCCTGCTTTTCCATTGTGAATACTGAGCAGAAGTATTCGCTCAGTATCCCTGCTTTTTCACTGTCACTCTCTGCCCAACCACCTTCCTCTTTGTTCAGCCTCAGTATCACTGCCTTAGTCTTTCTTTGCCCCTAATGTACCTATAAAAGGTTTTATCCCTTCTTAACCGAGTTGGCTATCTTTTCTTTCAGTTTGGGCCTTTGCTATTCTGACTGCCTTACCCGCTTTCTTCTGCTTTAACTGTTACAGTTCTCTGTCCTGCTCCTTCTGTGTTTCCTTATATTTCCTGAATGCTATCTTTTTTCCCTTACCTTCCCCACCACTTCTTTTGAGAACCATAGTGTTTTTTTTCTTCATTTTGATTTGTTTATTTGCTTCACACAAAGACTTGTTGCCTCTGTGATGGCGGTTTTGATGTTTCCCATTGTTGCTCCACCCCACCTTCTTGCCTGTTTGCTAATGCTTTTCTGAGGCAGTCTCCCTATTGTCAAAGTCAGCCCTCCTGAAGTCCAGTACCTTCACTTTTGTGTGGCTTGACTCTACAGCTAAGTTTATCGTTAACCACACTGTTTGGTGGTCGCTTGTTCTCAGATGGCTACCCACTTCAAGATCAGAGATCCTCTCTCCATCCCCATTTGAGAGTACCAGGTCTAAGACTGCTCTCTCACTAGTGGGTTCCAGAACTAGCTGTCTGAGACAAGCCTCCTGTAGAGCATTGAGAATGGCCCTGCTCTTGGATATGGCTGCAGCAAAGGTGCTCCAGTCAATATCTGGCATATTCAGGTCTCCATCAGCAATATCTCCCATTCTCTGCTATCCCAAGGATGCCTTCTATCATTTCTCCTGAGACGGGGTCTGTATACAACCCCTGTGCAGATTGTGGAGCCATTTCCAGTCTCCAGGGTGATCCACAGTGCCTCTCTCCTCCCTGTTTACCCTTTAGTTCTGTTGCTTTTATCCTTCCCTTACATAAAGAGCTACCCTCCTCCTCCTCCTCTTCTTCCCTCCCTATCTTATTGTGTACCCTGGTATGTTGACATCCCAGTCATGGTTCTCTGTGTACCATGTTTCTGTGACTGCCACAATGTCCAGGAATCCTCTTCCATCAAGACCACCATTTCAGGGAGCTTTTACCTAGACTACGGTCATTGGTACTCATTACCCTCCATTTTTTATGGCTTTATTTCTTTTGCCCCATCCCTGTCCCTACTGCCTCTGTCTTTTCTCCATTTACCCTTGCCCTTCTCCCTATCGACTGCTCTATTTTGGTGTTTACCTCACTAATTACCCCGATTTTTTTTAGGGGCTAGATTTCCTCTCCTCTTCAGTGCCTCCCCTTGGCTAGTTTAAATGCTTGCCACTGAAGCATTTAAACCTATCACCTAGGATCCTGGTTCCTCCAGGATAGATGTAGACCATCGCACCTGTACAGGCCTGCATCCCCAGGTGGAGCCCCAGTCCCCAATGAAGCCAAATCCCTGAGCTCTGCAACAACTTTTCAACCAGTCATTGAATCCCATGGTGTGGAGTGCCCTAGCCTCATCCATGCCATAGACAGGTAACACTTCCGAGAAAGTTACTGACTGTGCTACTTGTTCAAGGCCCTCCCCACTCCATAAACTCCTGTTGCACTGCTCTGATCCCATTCTCAGCCAGGTCATTTGTTCCTAGGTGGATAATGACATCCAGCCCTCCCCTTGCCGCTGCTCCCATGATCCTGAGGATTCATTTCCTGTCCCTCTAAGCCTTGGCGCCAGGCAGGCACCTACCTCCCTTTCCCTCCCTTCCCCAGTTCTACCCCTAACAATTGAGTCCCCACCAGGAGTTGTTTCCTTCCTGTGGGGTCCTGGGCCACCCTCCTGTGGGTCCCATTGTGGAGGTTCCCAGCTTCCTCCTTGGTCTCCACTGCAGGTGCCTCCATAGAGGAACCATGCTTCGCCAGAGTGGTGAATGAATTGTGAGAGGCACAGCTGGAGGGATGCACCTCTGTTCCACCACCTTACTCCTCCTGAGCCCACCATGGTCCAACCACCTCTCTTTCTTGGCAACCTCTGAGGTAGTGGGGTGGCCTGGGTGGTCCCTGGGTGGGGAGCAGGTTCTCAATCCTTGCCAGGTCAGCATGGAGACGAACAACCTCCTGCCTCAGACCAGAGAGGTGCTTGCAAATAGGGCAGCAATGCAGTTTCCAGAATGTCTCTGGAAGACTGCTGCTCCACAGCCAGTGCATTGCACCACTCTCACATGTCTGTGTCCCTTCCAGTTACAGATGCTTTTGTTTTTGTTCTTATTTTAGTGTGTGCAAGCCAGGAGTGTCTCTGCCCCTATTCAGTGTGCTGTGCCTTTAAGGATATGAACAGGTGAATGTTGTTAGCAGTTTTGAGGAAGAGATGTCAGAGCCCCTGCTATAAAGGAAGTTATGCACTGGGTCGTGGGGTGAGGGAAGGGTGGTGGGAGTAAACCTATGCTGTCCAGAAACAATCACCTATAACTCTTACCTCTCCACCCCAGGGAGTGCCTTCCTTCCTTTCAGACAGCTATTTCACAGAGGCTAAGTAACAGGTTTAGTCACAACTGACTGCAAATATCTCCCAGCTACAGTCCCTCCCAGGCAAATTAAAGTTAAAACTAAGAAAAGTCCACCCCAAAACAGAATCAATACTAGTTACTTACACAGGTCCAAAAAGTAATAATTCAGTTCACTGTAGTCTAGAAAATAACCTCCTTGATTCAAGGAAGCTGTGGCTGCTTTCTCACCTCCCTGTCTTCAATGTGAGAAGGAGACTGCAACACCTCTGAGACAAAACAAACCTTTTCAGCAAAAAGAAATAAGTGAAATAGGGGCAAACAGTAATTTTGCTTAGCCTAATGATAAAAAGTCACAAAAATTTAAGCACCACCTGTAATAATTTCACAGAAGATATACCCTGTAAGAAACACTTTGCTACAGAGAAAAATAAAGCAGTAACAGAAGATATACCTTGCAAAAGACAATTTGAATCAGAAGATTACAGCAGTAATCTGTTAGCACACACCTGTAGGCACACCTTGTAATAATGCAGCAGAAGGTATACCCAGCAACAGCAATGTGAATCAGAAAAATAAAGCAATAAAATGTTAGCAACAAACAGTAACAAACCCTGTGAGTACAAAATAAAAACAATACACAGTAAATCTGCCTAGCCAAAAGTCTTAATCCTTTCCCTTACTCTGATAAGGTTCTTAGTTCTGTCCTTTCAAGCAAGCTAGAAGGAAAGAGCTCACGTGAAGCTAGGTACCTTGGCCAGCAAACCTAGCCTTCCACCTTAAGATTTAAATTAAGTATGTTGATTTGTTATGTTTTAAAACTGTGAGGCACCTTGGTTTTGGAAAGGCGCCATAAAATAAAGTTTTATTATTATTATTATGCATAGTTTGGATCATGCTCTTTGGATGACCCAATATAGGGGCAACCTGAAGCACCACAGAAAGAAAGTGGTTTTAAGATGCCCCTAATCCCCATCGCCTCTGACCCGTGGCGGCACAGTCACTGGTGTTGAGTGCAGTACTGGTATTTTTTGCACATGGCAAGCGATCTCCTGGATGAGATGCTACTATTCCCCAGACACAAGAGGTGACCTGGACATTATACAGAGGCAGTGGCGGAGAAGTGCAATAAGCTGCCAAGGAAGCAGTCTCCAGCTATTAGCTGGATTTATGCACAGGTGAAGTAGGCATATGAGACAGTGAACGGGAAGGGGATGACGAAGGAATGGAACTGTGGAAGACCACTAGTGTACTGACAACATACCAGAGGTAGGGTTTGGCAGACTGGATGGGTCTTGAGGCCATTGCTGAGGCCTTTAATCTTGCAGAGGGGCCTGTCCACTGTCCTCTCTTCACTTCAGCATTCAGTCTCGAGTTACATCACCAAGTGGCACGTATCACTATGCATGACTTACTATGCTTGTAGCTTGCTCACATTTTATACTTCCTCTATGCCACCTGACCTGAAAAGCCCACTTCTTTCCTGTCCCCAGCAGCTTATAAGAAGCTTACTACCCCATCTCACTCTTTTGTTACTGGCAAGCTGATACAATGAAAGTATGAACCTTCTGACTGTAATGGCTGTTAGGCCCTTCCCTTTAACTATCAAGACCAGACAATTCTCACCCAGCACCCAAAATACAGAGCACAGTAGAGTTGTTTAATATTGCACCTTAAATGTGGCTAGCATCACTGGTCTTGCCTTTCCTACAGACATTATTTCAATATTTTTCTCCCAACTTACTTTACTTATTTTGTCTTAGCAATAGCCTCCTGCTTCAATTGCTGTACCCACTGCTAGTGGATTCTGTTAACACATTGCTGCACTGCAGTGTAAACCACTTCTACGCAGTCAGACATAAGTAGGATAATTCTAAGGGTGAGCTTGCAGAGGACAGCAAGTTGAAGGTAGAATTTGTTACGGCAGAATGCTCCAAGCTTTGGGTGCAGTTTTTGTGTAGGCATCGATGTGGAGGAAAAGTTTTAAGCAAGAGTTTGTCTGCGTAAAAGCAGTGTAACATTGTCAAAGTCCCACTGCAATGATAGTTCTAGCTCAGGTACAGAGGCCCAGAAGCAAAGTACACAGTATCATCCAGGGACATGTGAAGATGCCAGAGGACACCAACTAAAGGGACATCATGTAGAAAGTCAGAGAAGAGTATAGGGCCAAGGATGGAACCCTCAGGGTCATAACAGGTGACAGGCATATGGGAGAGTAACATCACCAACCTGCACTGACCAATGCCAGTCAAAAAGGTAGAAGCAGATCCAACTGACTGCCAGGTGGGTTAGTCCTGCTCTTAGCTTATCCAGAAGGAAGGATGGGTCATTATAGCAAAGGCTTTGCCAGATTGATGAAAATGGCCATGGTGATATGGCCCTGATCTAGTCCTTCAAGGATGGAGTTTGTGATCCAAAGAAGGAGAAGACAGTTGATTGATGATGTAGAAATGAGAATAGAAAGGAGAGAGAAAGGAAGAGGCATCAAGGAAGGAAGAATGCTGAGAGAGGGCAGACAATTTCTGCACCTTGGCCAAGACACTGAGGAGAGAAATAGTTCCTTCAGAAAGAGGGTGTTGCCCTTGTTTGAGGGGAGGTATTTAGCTTCCTTCCAGGCCCAGCGGAAGTTCCCAAGTTGGAAAGTGAGGGTAGTTAGATACAGCAATGGTGGGGCCAGAGATAGATGAAAGAATTTAGGGCCCAAGCAGTCAGTACCTTGACCATTCACTAATTTGAGAGCATTTAGGCCATCCAAAGAGGCCCTCCCAGAGATGGGGTGAAGGTAAATCACAAATCAGGCAGAAGGGGAGGAAGGGTGGAGAGGCAGACTGAAAGAAAACAGATGGAGAGAGGGGAAGGCATTGAAGGCTGGAGGAGAGAGCACAAGAGGGGAATAACTGATTGAAAGCTTTGCAGCCTTTGGTGGATAAATCCAGGTGTACTTCCAGCTTGAAGATGGGAGGAGGGTGATTGGGTGGAGGAGGGACAAAGTGGGTGTGGATAACCTTCCAGAACATTTCAGGAGAATTAAGGTTGTTCAGCATGTACATGGCAAAATAATTTGATCTGGCATCCCTGGTGACACTGGTGCTCATGTTTTGGATACGTCTGTGTCTTTGCAAGACTTGAGTAGAGCCCAAGGCCTTGTGGAGATGCCAGACAGAGTCATGAATTTGAAAAGGTACATAATTATTAAAGTACATCTCAGTATTTCTATGGAAGGAAGAAGAGAAGATGGGAAGGGAGGTAGGGATGGAGGAAGGAAGGAAGGGAGTGAGTGAGTGAGTGAGTGATTTAGGAGGGAGGGTGGTGGATACCCCCTCCCAAAGTCGGGAGCTTGCCTGACTCCTGTTGCCTCCTACAGCTCCAGCAGCTGTATGTTCTAGTTCCTCAGCCCGATCCTGACTGCAAAAGGGCCAGGAGTGCTTTGTTACTTTGCCCCTGCACCTGTAATATCTGAGGCCGGCGAGCTGCTCATTGTCTCTAGCTCCCCAGCTCCTCGAACTACAAATGGGGCTGGAGAGTGAAAAGTTAAATCCAGCACCTCCTGTGCCTAAATACATGTGGCCAGAGTGCTGCATAGCTCAGTTGCTCCTCTGCCCCGAACTGTCTCCAGTGGGGCAGGAGCACAGGAAACTAGGACACATTGGTGGCCTAGCACCTCTGAGGTGCTTGCAAGAAACGCA
Source organism: Neoceratodus forsteri (assembly GCA_016271365.2). Classification (NCBI taxonomy): domain Eukaryota; kingdom Metazoa; phylum Chordata; order Ceratodontiformes; family Ceratodontidae; genus Neoceratodus; species Neoceratodus forsteri. Next base: position 41,574,420 of record CM028134.1, read on the forward strand.
GAAGCACCGCAAGGAGGGATTCATCTCCAGCCCCTGGACTGCCCAAGGGCTGAGGAGACCAGGAAAAGAAGAAAATTACTTTTAGAAGCACTCACCGACCCTGCCAATGCCTCCAGTGGGTCGGGGAGTAAGGGAGAAAATGGCGACTGTCAGGGACTATAAGTCCCATAAAGCTTAGCAGCTGAGGACGGCTGTTTAGGAGACACAGCTCCACCTGGGGAGCCTTTAAAAGATAACCAGTGACTCGGCTCCTGTCCCTAAATGTACCCTCTGGCCCTAGCGACCCCCAGAAGGGACCAGGAGGGTGCTAACCATGCAGCAGTGCTCCCAGATCGGCCAAAGCATTTTCCTGTAGCAGATCCTCATTTTTCCTGTATTTTCCTGTAAAACCTTGATGAAATCCTGTAGGTTTTCCTGTATGCCCAAGTCAATTTATTATTAACCTCCATGCACGGAAGAGAGCGTCTAGCAGGATGTTCAATCCACCTACCCCCGGACCTGCTCCTGATGGCCCAGGCTTATTTCAAAACCCGGTCGCTGGCACAAGGGTTACAGGTTCAAACCCAATAAGGGCCAAGTACTCCTTTGTGACCTTCAGCATGTTACTTAACCTCCCATTGTTCAAGTCCACCTACTTCTGCAAATGGATAGAAGCAGGATCTCACTGAAAACATGACATTGCATCTTAGCTGGGCTATATCCTAGGTACATTTTAAAATAAAAAAATGTATTTAAAAATTAACTACTGAAGTAGTAGGGAGGACTGAGCATTATAATGGATGCTGTTTTTCTTCCAAGGGTGAGACTATTTGGTTGGAATACTAAGCAGTTTACCAGACTGGGTCTTTGGGTGGAAGGGTCCTTTCTAAATGAGGATTACCCAGGCAAGCTTTTTGTCTTGATCTCACTAGTCACATAACAGAGAGACATGACCTGGACAGCAGGAGCCCTGCTTTTAAACTGTCCTTGCTCTGAGGGTTCAGTACATATTTGAGTCAATAACATTTAGTTATCTTAGTCTCTGACCACCCCTGCAAATTATGAGAAATCCTGGAAGGAAATGATATGTGGTGGAAATAAAATTGATACTCTATTGACGGCTTGCTGCCGTTGGTCCCGCTTGACTCTCCGGATAGTACTCACTGAATTTCCTCCTTTGCTTGTGCTGTTCCTTGCTGCAGTGCCGCACTAGAAGTCCCACAAAACACGATTGCCTTGTCCGGCGTCGGCGATGATATAATGTCCACAATCGCGCCTCTTGTCTCTCTCTCACGACTCACTGACTGCTGCTCGCCTGCACAGCTCGCCCAAATTAAACTTCCCGCGATTACCTACATCGCCACAAATCTAGATCTTTATAGTAGAGGCTAGCCTATCGGGGCACTGTATCGGCAGTCCTATTAGCCATGAGGGGCATGCATGGCTCACGATGACAGCGATCAGGGGTGCCTCCCAGCACATGATCACACGGCTCCCAGGAGTCTCAGGGCACGTGATCACAGCGCAGAGGTTGGGAGGCACCAATCAGAGTTGAGTCTCGCCTTCTGTGAGAGTCTCCGACGGCAAGTTTAGTGTGCCTCTGTTCTCTGTAGCACCAACAACAATCCCCGTAGATTCAGAAAATTTAGATTTCTCCCCGTAGCCCATTTTCTGATATAAACCTCACAAAATACGGGAATCCCTGTAGATATGGGAGCACTGATGCAGCCAGATGCTGCCAACAGTGAACCTTTATTATTCTACAGTTTAGAGAAAGTGACTGAGCTGAGAAAACTGTTTGATGGTGGCCATCTTTGCAGAGGTTGCTGGATAACAGCGTAGGATCCGATTGGTAGCTGCAGTACATCCAATTAGGACGAACAGCTTATGAGCTGTGTGGACTAATCAGAGACTGAGTTTTAAACCTGAGGATTCTGAAGTTTACAGTTTGTCTGTGTGACTTTGAATAAGTGTTTGAAGTGATAAGAAGTGTTTCTTGTCAGTTCCTGCTGCTGACAGATAGAAAACCTACATTTTGTGCCTTCTGTACAAGCTTAGGAGTCAGAGTGAGACTTGCCAGTGACAGTGAATGAGAAAGTTTATTTTTATCTGCTCTGCTGCTGTCGGATAGAAGATCCTGAAGCTGGTGCTTTCTGTACAGGTCTAGAACCGTGACTGAATATCTTGGTGGATCCCACAGAACTGGGATTTACCTTAGCCTAATCTAACTGTGATATTTGGTGTCACAAATATCCAAAACCTGCTGAAGAAATTGTCTGCTGTGGAGAGGAGGTAACTAAAGCAACTGCTTCATTTCTCTACTAGTTCAGAGACTGAGTTTCCTGTCAGGACCTATGCTCCGAGGTCCTGCCTGCTTGCTTGATCTGCTGCTACCTACCTACTGCTTAGGTGGGTGAAGAAAAGTCCTCTGGAGGTGAAGATTGCCTACCACAGTCGAGGTGGGTGAAGACAAGTCTCTTTGTGGGGTGAAGATAGCCTACCTACAGTCGAGGTGGGTGAAGACAAGTCCCTTTGTGGGGTGAAGAGTGCCTACCTACAGTCGAGGTGGGTGAAGACAAGTCCCTTTGTAAGGTGAAGATTGCCTACCTACAGTCAAGGTGGGTGAAGACAAGTCCCTTTGGGGAGAGGATCATCACCTGCATTCCAAGCCTTTCCGCCTGTTTTCCAAGTTGCCTGAAAAGGAGTCATCCCCAACCTCCTACATCTGTTCACCAAAGGTCATGAGTACTGGGTTTTACCCAAACAAATACTTTTCTAACTGTTCAGCTAGCTATCTTGTTAGTTTTACAACTGGGCTTCCTGCACAACCTTAGCAACACCATTGGCAACTAGTACAACCAGGAATTACAACTGTTTCACTGCACCCCCGTGTGGTTGGTACTTTGCTTTGCAGCACCTCAGTGCTTCATCTGTGCTGCACCCAGCTTTTCCATATCACAGGACTGCAACTGCTCAGTTTGTACACACCAAAACTGAGATCTCTCACAGGGACTGTGGGGTTAACTGGTGCACCAGAGGGGAGTAGAACTGGAGCTGGTAATCCTGGAATGCATAGTACTGCCTAATTATAACTGCCACTGTGTTGTGATTTTACTGATTTGCATAGAGTTTAGAATCTGATTATTGAATGTTTTATTTCCCTTTGCTTTCACTGCTCCTCACCTCTTTATCCACCCAAAATAAACCCATTCTTCATTTTCTGAAAACTGTTGCAGCCATTGCATTATTATGTAGTGTGATATTTCATGCGTACAGTTATAAATGGGATGAGGACTCTGTTGTTTTACCTGTTTCCAAGGGAGGGGCTGAATATAATTTCCTGTGGGGAAGCACCCTGGCAGTATGCTTTGGAAGGATCCCCATAGGTGGAGGCACGCGCCACTCACCCAGCCATTTATAAGCATGAACCCACTTGCCAACCTATATTCCTGAGGCAGCACCACCTGTGGGTGTGTGCAGGTAGAAGGAAGGGTTGGTTACAAAATTGGAGGCTACCTCTGGATTTTTGTTTTTTCAGTATCCCTTTAAGATATATTGGGAACAGTCTGGTACCCCCCACCCCCAAAATTCTAAAGTTACAATGGCTCGTATTTCATTGCAAGATTGGTGCAAGGGTGCAGATGTTGCTCTGAAAGAAGGTATTTTGGTACAAGGGATCCCAGAAGCTACCCAAGGGACAGTGTAGAAAGTGTCCTAGGCAGCATAAAATGTTTAGGAGAGGTTACAGAACATGAGAGGATTTACAGTTCTGCTCATAAGTCCTAACAGAGTGCCGAGAGGATGTTGATCCTTCCAGAGTGCCCGATCAGTTTTCTGTTGATGGAGACCCCTTACCCGTGGGTCTTAATTACTATGCCACCCAGGATCCTCCTGCTGAGGACCCTAAGGAACCCAGTGATTTTGAGAAGAAGTTAACATTTGTTGTTAGCCACTGAGGGAAGGCAGTTCAAGACATTAGAGCTATATTCCCAGAGAGTGACCAGACAAAGAAGAAACCTACTGGCAAACCATGGGTTGGAGGACCAGTGGTCCCTTACTTGATGCTACCTTGTGAACAGTATAGAAGCTATGATTTTCTCTGGTACTATCCCTATACCCTCTGGTGAGGATAACTACAGAGCTAGATTAGTCAAGCCACCCAGATGGTGCAAGTATGGAAATGCTCTGATGATGAGAAATGCAAATGCATAGTGGAAAGTTTGAGACATATGGCCTAGGAGGTCATCTGATCACTCATGCCAGCCAACCCAATTATACTCCTAGTGACTGTCTCGTCATACTGAGAAGTTCCTATGGAGCAGTTGAGCTTAGTTGTACACTTCATTGCCATGGTGTAAATGCTAGGTTGTGGAATAAATATATCCACTAAAACATACTTCCTGGTGACTGTATTTTCTTTATTGGTCCTAGTGGAGTAATTTTCCTGTTTGATGTTTTGAATTTCCGGCAGGCCACCCCTGTATTACTGCATCAGTCACGAATTTGGGGTAATCTGATCATAGCACCATTTCTGTGAGTTTGAGCGAAGGAAGACCTCATTTTCAGCTGGAAGCTACTACCCAGAACATGGGAGAGAAACTGTCCCATTACATGACCCATGTAGAGACAATGATTCATAAATAGTTGAAGCTGGAGGAATGACCCAGCACAGGTTTCCCATATGAGACTTGACCAAATTTTACGTGGTGCTGTATATTCACGTTTGAATCTCATAACTTCAAGACTGAAAGAAACTTGAGTTAACCCTCCTAACTTCAGACAGCTTCTTGATGAGGTGAGAGAGGAAGATTCACAAGAAGATATTCCAATTTTTGAGAGTGTCAGCCAGGAATGCCTCCCTTGTAGCCTCAAGCTGTGAATAACCAAGAACATACAGATATCTCAGATCTGAAAACGCAGATAAAAGAAATCAGTGAGTGTGTCAAGGACATGCAGATGACAAGACACCTCACCCAAGAGCCAACCCCTTGCCACCTGGGTGTGGATATCCATTGAATTTTTCCTCTGATTCAAGACTCACCCTCGATCCGCAACTGTACCCAGAAGTGAATGGTTCTGTTATTGTGAGAATATGGAGATGTTGCACGAGGTTGTATTAGTCCTGAGAATCAGCAGTTGGTGAACGAGAAATGATAGAGAAGGCAACAGCTGCAGGGAACTGACAGTGGAGCCTGGTGAGGGAGCAGCCTGGGACTCCGAGATCGAACAGCTCCATAAAATGGACCAGCCCCAATGCATTTGTCAGAGACAAGTTACTGTCTGGACTGATGGGTCCCACTCCTACCATCAAGATTTCTGTTGAAGGATACCTTGTGATGCCCTCCTGGACAATGGGTCACAAGTCACCATCATTTCTTGATCTTTTACCAGAGTCAGTTAATGCATCTGCCTTTGCAACCTCTAGAGGGACTTTCTGTATGGGGTTGAGCATTGCCAGCTACCCCATGATGGCTATATCACTGTGTAAATTGAATTTCCAGGAGTTTTTGCTGGAGTCCCTCATAAGATCGACACCTTAGCCCTCACCTGTCCTGATGCCCAGATCTTGGACAAAACCCTGATGTTGATTGGAACTAATGCCAATATGTTTGGGCATGAGGCTCACTTTTGCCTGCAGAAAGCAAGTGAAAGAATCTATCAGACTTTACCAATTCATGCCACTTTGAGTACTGCCCACCTAGAGAGAGAGAGACCAAGGCCTGCAGCCAGCCAGAGGAGATTGTTGAGTCATAAAAGAATCATAGAAACATAGATGTTGATGGCAGAGGGGCCCATCTGGCCCATCTAGTCTGCCCATGGTCCTACCCTCTTCTTTAGCTGCTATTCAGTGTTATTTTGCCCTTAAATCTATCCCACACATGTTAAATGATCCCACTGATTCCGCCTCCAGCATCTCCTTGAAGTAAATTCCATGCATCCTCCACCCTCTCAGTATAGAAGAATTTTCGTGTTGCTTTGAATTAGCTGTCCTCCAACTTCATGCCATGCCCCTTGTTCGTGAGTTTTTTGCTTTGTAACAGGTTCTTCACCTGTATCTTGTTTGTACCTTTTAGGAATTTGAAAGTCTCTATCATGTCTCCTCTCCTCTGCTACTCCAAAGAGTACATGTTTGTTGTGCAAGCGTTCTTCATAGCATTTGTTGTGCAGCCCATGTATCATTTCTATTGCCCTCTGTACTGTCTCCAGTCTGTTCATATCTTTTTTTTCACATTTAATATACTTTATTGGAAGGAAAGTTGTTCTAACATTCCATATATAAGTACAATCCAAGAACGTTATATAATGATTTAACAAGTCATGACAGAGTAGTGAGTTTACATAATTGTTTATCTTGGTATTTGCCAGTGTACCTAGTCAAACCCACAATCACACCTCAAACATACTTCTACCTTGATACTAATATTCTTACTTATACTAATCTATCTTCTTACATCCTTCCCTCCCACCTCCCTTCCTCCGTTTCCCCTCCTCCTATTGTACGCAAGGTCCTAAAGCTATAGCTCCTAATTTTTTTCCAATGTCATCGAGAGTCATATTTCCATACAAATAAGTTAGACTACAGCCTCTATGGAAATTGTCTTTTCTCTAGTTCTGTTCACATAATAGTCAACAGTGTATGCAAAGGCGCCTAGACTGTCAGATAATAATGTGGTCTTTGAACATTCGAGCGTGATATTCTCTGCTTGAAGGGCAAACGATATCTCCTTGAGTCGTTCTGTAAAAGAAGGAACAGTCTGGTCTAACCAGTGCCTTAAAATTACCTTTTAGCACAATGATATCAAAGCCATATGTTTTCGCTGGTTTCCCATTAGATAATCATCTTAGTCTCCCAATATGCAGATCTCAGGTCTAAAAGCCTCAGTAAGTCCTAATAGAGGATCAATTTTATTTTTAATTACTTCCATAACGGTAATGTTTTTCACAGTCCCACATTATGTGTACCAGAGTCCCAGGATGCTTACAACATTTCTTACACAAATCAGAAGGAAGTTTGCCCATTTTGTGCAGTTTAATTGGTGTATAATACACATTGTGTATAATATAAAATTGTAAAATGTGATAGCTGGGCCATTTTATGTTCATATCTTTTTAAGGTGGGGTCTCCAGAACTGCACATTGTACTTCAGGTGCGGCCTCATCAGTTGTCTATAGAGTTGCAGGAAGAATTCTCTTTTCTGCTGGTAACCCTCTGCCAATGCATCCCAACATCCCATTTGCTCCCAGTGCTGCCTTCTCACATTGTTTTGACCTCTTGAGATCATTTGTTATAATGATTCCCAGATCTCTTTCTTATGTGGATGTTTCTAGTTTCAGTCCTCCCAGGTAGTACTCTCCTACTGGGTTTGTCCTACCAATGTGCATGACTTTGCACTTCTTGGCATTGAAACTCAGTTGCCATGTTTTTGACCATTTTCTAAGGCCGTAATGTCTACTTTCATTTTTTCCACTCTCGAGTGTCTACTCTGTTTCCTACCTTGTGTCATCTTCGAACAGACTTACTTTCCCTCTAGTCCTTCTGAACTGTTGCTAATAAAGATATTGAACAACAATAGTCCCAGCACTGATCCTTGAGGTACTCCACTAGTTACGCCCCTTTCCTCTGATGTGGTCCATTTACCAGAACCTCTGGGTCCTTCCTGTAAGCCAGCTCTGTATCCAGTTTACCACCTGATTACCTATTCCCATGCTGTCTAACTTGTTTAGTAACCTACTATGTAATACAGAATCGAATGCCTTACTGAAGTCAAGGTATAGTATGTCTACCACTCCTCCTTGGTCCACTATTTTGTTACCCAGTTAAAGAAGTCTATGGATTTGTTTGACATGACTTTTCCTTAGTAAAGTCATGTTGTTTTATGTCTAATTTGTTGTTTACCTCGAGAAAGGATACAATCCTCTCTCTTGAGGAGTTTTTCCATTGTTTTTCCAATTATAGAGGTGAGGCTTACTGGTCTGTCGCTGCATGCGCTTTCCTTGCTCCCATTCTTATGTAGTGTATAACTGTTGCCTGCTTCCAATCCTGCTGGACTTTGCCCTTTGAGGGTTGTTGAAAAGGTAAGCCAGCAGAGCCGCCAACTCCTCCTCAGCTCTTTCAACAACCTGGGCTGTATCCCATCCAGTCCCATGGCCTTATTTGTATTTATTTTTTCCAGTTCCTTTTGGACATTTTCCTTTATAAAGGACCTGCTTCTACTGCTATGCTTTCCTTACTATGTTTCTTATTGGTGGGTCCACAGCCATCTTGTTCCTTAGTGAATACTGAGCAGAAGTAACTGTTTAGGACTTCTGCCTTATTCTGTCATCTTTTGCTAGCCCTCCTCTCTTTTGTGAGCTTGACTATGCCATTTGTGTTTTCCTCTTTTCTCCAATGTACCTGTAGAAAGTTTTGTCTCCATGCTTGACTTCTTAGCGATTTTCTCCTCTGATTTTGCTTTTGCAGCTCTGATCTCTATATCAGCTTCCTTCTGTTTCTGTATGTAGTCTTCTGTGTCCTTGTATGAGCCTGTCTTTTTCTATCTCCTGTATGCACTTCATTTTCTCTTACCTTGGTACGACTTCTTTGGAGTACCAGAGTGGCTTTCTTTTTCTTTTCTTCACTCACTGTTTTGATGAATTGGTTTGCTGTTTGTAGAATGGTGGTTTTTAGCTGAGCCCAGTATAGTTCCACATCCCTTGTTTTTTCATGTTGTCAAGCTTTTCTTTGATGATTACTTTCATGTTTGTGAAGTCTGCTTTTCTGAAGTCCATGATGCTGGTTGTTGTGTGGTTTTGTTCTGTTGTTGTCCTGACTTTAAAAGTCACGAGTGGTCACTGGTCCCCAGATGGTTTCCAACCTCCACTTCACAGATTTTTGTCCCCATTTGTTAGCAAAAGAGAAGCTAAAGATCCTCTGATAGTACCCCTGGTGCCAAGTGTGTGGTGCAAGGAGCAGTGGTTTGCAAGAAGTCACTGGCACACCAAATTGTTATTACAGAGTCACCAGAAGAGGTCTGCCAAATGGTCTGATGGTAAAGGTGAGGAGTGCTGCCTGGAAACAACATGATGGTAAAGAGAGTCAGCATTAAAATCAGGAATGAGACTCACAAGAATCTGACAGTGCACTCTGGTACGATAATAGCCAACCTTATGCAGCTGATGGGGTCGTGGCCACATTCTCTTCTGAGAAGACTGTTCGACTTGATGAAGGAGCATTTGATTTTGGTTCAGCTCCTATCTCTGCCAGCTAGAAGAATCAGCTGAAGAAGGAGTTAGTAGAAAATCCGATGTGTTTTCTTGCCATGAACGGGATGTGGGTTGTGTGAAAGAAGAAGAGCATTGCATCCGCCACATGATGAATGCCTATTTTGTGAAAGATCGAGGAGATTGGCACCTGCAGACACTGAAGATGTTAGGAGACATTTGCAAGAACTCCTAAAAGCTGGGATAATATCTGAATCTTGCAGTCCTTACACCTCGCCCATAGTGGTGGCCCAGAAGAAGAATGGGGCAATGAGAATGTGTATTGGTTATTGCACCCTGAATCAGCGGTCTGTGGCTGATCAATACACCATGCCTAGAGTGCAAGATGCCTTATATAGTCTAATCAGCAGCAGATGGTTTTCTGTCTTAGACTTGTGCAGTGGCTACTACCAGATACCGATGGCTGAGGAAGATAATAGAAGATCATGTTAATTTGTCCACTGGGCTTTTACCAGTTTGAGAGAATGCCCCAAGGAATCTCTGGAGCCCCAGCAACATTACAACTTTTGATGGAAAGGTGGTGGGTGACATGAATCTTTAGAAGTTTTAGTTTATTTGGATGGCTTGATAGTGTTTGGGAGAACACTGGAAGAGAATGAAACCCGACTACCCAAGGTACTGGACCGACTGAAGAAGCATGGGTTGAGACTCTTGCTGACAAATATCAATTCTGCCAGACTTCCGTGAAGTATGTGGGACATATTGTTTCTGATCAAGGTATCAGTACTGATCCAGAGAAAGTGAAAGTTCTTACTACATGGCCTAGACCCAACAACTTGAAAATGCTTCAATCCTTCCTAGGATTCTGTGGGTGCTACCACAGATTTGTAAAGACTACTCTGATGTGGTTAGGCCTTTGTTCAGACTAACCCAAGGAGTTCCTCCAACGCAGAAGAGCAAACGCTTAGGAGCCATGAAGACCTCCCCAAAAGAATACTTCAGAACCAATGAACCTTTTGGGACCAATGGACTGATGAATGGAGAGTGCATTTCAAGAGATTATTCACCACCTAAAAGAAGCTCTTGTTCTAGCTTTGCTGATTACACCAAGCCGCATACCTGCACATTGATGTCAGCATGGACGGTTTTGTGCCGTGATTTTCCAAGAATATGACAAAGGTATGAGACCTGCTGCCTATCCCAGTCGTAGTTTGACTTCTTTTGAAAAGAACTATCCAGTCCATAATTAGATTTCCTTGCACTGAAGTGGGCAGTGACTGGTCAATTCCATGAGTACCTGTATGGAGCCAGATACATGGTGCTTACAGACAATAACCCCTTACATATGTGATGACAACTGCCAAGATGGATGCCACAGGGCACAGATGAATCTCTGCCCTATCAGCTTACAATTTCCATTTGCAATATCGTTCTGGGTGAAACAACATAGATGCAGATGCTCTGTCCAGACACCCCTATAATACTTCTCCCATGGAGGGTCCCTGGTCCTATGTTACAGAAGATGGAGTGAAAGCCATTTGCCAAATGATGGTGCCTGATAATCGACCTGCCATCACCAACCAAGACCAAGCAGTGGATCCACTTGAGTACATCCTGACACCGCATCGGAAGTGTAGGCATGATTCCCCACCCTGCACAACACCTCCTTGCCTCATTTATCTCCTACAGATTTAAGAAAAGCAAACGAGCAGATCCTAGTTTATGAGACATTATTTTAGCTAAAGAAAGGGGTTTGTCTTCTCTCAAGTCAAAGCAAACGCTGATGTATCACTTCTCATTAGAGAGTGGGACAAGTTTTCATTAAAGCATGGACTGCTGTATCATATCTCGAAGACACAAACTCAGTTTCCCAACAGCAACTGGTACTGCCAGAAAGTATCATCGGATGGCATTGTGAGCCCTTCAAGAAGACATGGGACATTTGGGAATTGATATGACTTTGGGCCTGGTACAAGACTGCTTCTATTGGCCTTGCATGACTGTGGAGGTGGGAAGACATTGAAAAAGCTATAATAGGTGTATCACCCGAAAACTTTACCCAAAAGATCAGTGCCTCTTGTGAATATCACCAATAGTGGGCCTATGGACTTGATCTGTAAGGATTTCCTTTCCTTGAACCTGACAGAAAGGAATCAGTAACATTTTAGTAGTGACTGACCATAGTACCCGCTATGCACCTAATTAATCCCACTGTGGGATCCTCATGTGAGGCCTCCTCACTTGACAATATCCTCCGGACAGCCTATCCTCTCCTCTCCCTCCTACCCCACTCCCATCCCTATATCCACCCTCTCCAAGTATTATCTAGGTATGTCCAGGGCTGTACCCCAATGTAACCCTTGGGTACCTTGTATTTGACTGTAACCTATTATAAGTAACATTATTATGTAACCTATGTGTACTATGTTTAATGTTCTGCACCTGTACTGTTCTCACTGTTGTAACCACACTATGTAACTCTGTCTCACCCTTCTGTGATGTGGTGCCTTTGTAAATGAGTCCATGACTCAGAGGTTGTAAATCCGACTTTTCTAATAAATAAGTAAATAAAACAAAAGACCAAAGAACAACCCTGTGGCTAAAGTATTGTGTAAAAGTATTTGTGCACTATGGACTCCCAAACACCTGCACTCAGATTAAGGGAGAGACTTTGAGAGTTGCCTAATCAAAGAACTCACAAGCATCATGGGCATAGAGAAGTCTCTGACTACCCCATACCACCTTCAAGGTGACCTCATCCAGAGATATTCAATAGAACTCTACCCAATACGCTGGAAACATTGGATCCTAACAGAAAGCTACTACTGAGTCAGCAAATACCTTTCCTAGTCCATGCCTACAACTGTACTAAAATGATTCAATAGGGTTCTCCCTTATTTCCTAATGTTCAGGAGAGAAGCCAGACTCCCAGTAGACTTATGTTTTCGAGTATCTGCAGATGGTGCCTTACCAGAGACACACTTGAGTATACCAGAGGCTGCAAGACAACTTACAGAAGCCTAACGGGTAGCCAAAGAATCAGCTGTAGTGTCTGCCCTAGCAAACAAAAACAGATATGATAAGAGAGTCCGAGAATGAGTTTTCAGCCTGGAGACCGAGTATTGATTCAAAACTTGGGACTGACAGGCAAACACAAGATAGAGGACTGTTGTAAATCTGATCCTTATGTGATAGTGGAACAGCTTCCAAATTTACCAGTATACAGACTAAGAATGGAGAATGGAAATATGGTGGTTAAAACTCTACATAGAAACCACCTATTGCCAATTGGTCAGCTGTTGCCAGAAGTTGTTAATTCAGTACCTCTCTCACCTCCACGGAAACCGTAACTAGAAATGAGACAAGGCATAAGAGACACAGTCAAGTTCAACTGCCAGCACCAGTTGCCCCACGATCGATGCCATCTGATGTGTTCAGTAGTAGGTCTGAAGATGAAGAACTGTATGTTTATCCGATACCACATCAATATCGGCCTACACTGTATCCCATTGACTTTCCATTTTCAGTACCAGAAAGGAGTAATGCAAGTCATTCCAGACTATTGAATCCAGCTATAATACCCTTTGTTCCAACTGACACTGGGCCCACAGTCATGAACTATATTCCAAATGCAGGGAATGTTGAGACTCCAGTAATAGAACCCATCCAGGACATTGAAAGATTCGAACCCCCTGTGGCTGAGTATGCAGAATCTATTAATGATGCCGATCAAATCATTGCTGAGGAACCTGTAATGCCCCGCCACTCTGGTAGAGAAGTCAAGCAAAGAGTAAAACTTACTTATGATGCCCTGGTGTCTCTTCAGATCTCCTGTCAATGTGATACATAAATAGGTTAATTTGCTGCCAAGCCCATTATTGTTGCCCCTTGTGCTGTCCACAAGTCATAATAGGGAGATGTACCTGTAGACCATGGTGGAAAATAATCAGTTAAGTGCATGCCTAGTGTATTAACGAAATGCCTTATTTTTGCAATACTAATGATGGATAGAAAGGTATCAGGTGTATTAGTTAGAAATGTTTTGATGTTTTAGGTCTTGTCAGGGATGCCAAGGATTTCAGTGGGGGAGAATGTAACCCTCCCAAAGTCGGGAGCTTACCTGGCTCCTGCTGCCTCCTACAGCTCCAGCAGCTGTCTGTTCTAGCTCCCAGCCTGATCCTGGACTACAAAGGGCCAGAGAGTGCTGTAAGTTACTTCAGCACCTCCTGCACCTGTAATCTTTGTGGCCGTGAGTTGTTCATTGTCTCTAGCTTGCTTGGCTCCCCTCAAAATGCAAATGGGGATGAGGAGTGAAAAGTTAAATCTGGTGCTCTTGCACCTGAATACAAGTGGCCAGAGTTCCAACAGCTCAGTTGCTCCCCCACCCCAAACTGCCTCCAGCGGGATGGGAAACACAGGAATCCAGGCCACATTGGTGACCTAGCACCTTGGAGGCACTTGTAAAAGTGGCAGAAGTGCTGCAAGGAGGGATTCATCTCCCAGCCACACCAGACTGCCCAAGGGCTGGGGAGACTAGGAAAAAGAAAAAATAAGTTTTAAAAGCACTCCTCAACCCTGCCAATGCCTCCAGTGGGTCAGAGAGTAAGGGAGAAAATAGCGACCGCCAGGACTACAAGTCTCATAATGCTTAACAGCTGAGGACAGCTGTTTAGAGACACAGATCCACCAGGGAGCTTTAAAACATAGCCAGCAACTTGGCTCCTGTCCTCAAAATGTACCCCTGGTCCTAACGACCTCAGAAGGGACCAGAAGGGTGCTAACTATGCAGCCAGATGCTGCCAACAGTGAACCTTTATTATTCTACAGTTTAGAGAAAGTGACTGAGCTGAGAGAACTGTTTGATGGTGGCCATCTTTGCTAAGGTTGCTGGATAACAGCATAAGATCTGATTGGTAGCTGCAGTACATCCAATCAGGACAAAGAGCTTGTGAATTGTGTGGACCAATCAGAGACTGAGTTTTAAACTCATGGATTCTGAAGTTTACGGTTTGTCTGTGTGACTTTGAATGAGTGTTTGAAGTGATAAGAAGTGTTTCTTGTCAGCTCCTGCTGCTGACAGATAGAAAAGTCTACATTTTGTGCCTTCTGCACAAGCTAGGAGTCAGAGTGAGACTTGCCAGTGACAGTGAATGAGAAGGTGTATTTTTATCTGCTCCTGCTGCTGTCAGATAGAAGATCCTGCAGATGGTGCCTTCTGTACAGGTCTAGAACTGGTGACTGAATATCTTGGTGGATCCCACAGAACTGGGATTTACCTCAGCCTAACGTAACTGTGATATTTGGTGTCACAAATATGCAAAGCCTGCTGAAGAAATTGTCTACCATGGAGAATAAGGTAACCAAAGCAACTGCCTCATTTCTCTACCAGTTCAGAGACTGAGTTTCCTGTCAGGACCTATGCTCTGAGGTTCTGCCTGCTTGCTTGATCTGCTGCTGCCTACCTACTGCTTAGGTGGGTGAAGAAAGTCCCTTTGTGGGGTAATGATTGCCTACCTTCAGTTAAGGTGGGTGAAGACAAGTCCCTTTGTGGGGGAAGAGATCATCACCTGCATTCCAAGCCTTTCCTGCCTGTTTTCCAAGTTGCTTGAAAAGGGAGAGGTCCCCAACATCCTACATCTGTTCATCTAAGGCCATGAGTACTGTTTTTTTACCTAGACAAATACTTTTCTAACTGTTCAGCTGCCCAGCTTGTTTTTTACAGCTGGACTTCCTGCGACCTTAGCAACACCGTTAGTAACTAGTACAGCCAGGAATTACAACTGTTTCACTCCACCCACTGGTGTGGTTGGTACTTTGCTCTGCAGCACCTCAGTGTTTCATCTGTGCTGCACCCAGCTTTCCATGTCACAGGCCTGCAACTGGTCAGTGTGTACACACCAAAACTGAGAGCTCTCACAGGGACTGTGGGGTTAACTGGTGCACCAGTGGGAGAGTAGAACTGGGACTGGTAATCCTGGAATGCATAGTACTGCCTAATTGTAACTGCCACTGTGTTGTGATTTTATTGATTTACATAGAGTTTAAAATCTGATTATTGAATGTTTTATTTCCCTTTACTTCCACTGCTCCCTACCTCTTTATCCACACCAAAATAAACCGCTTCTTTATTTTCTGAAAACTGTTGCAGCGATTGCATTATTGTGTAGTGTGATATTTCATGCTTAGAGTTATAAGTAGGGAGAGGACTGTCTGTTGTTTTACCTGTTTCCAAGGGAGGGGCTGAATATAATTTCATGTGGGAAGCACCCTGGCAGTATGCTGTTGGAAGGACCCCCATGGGTGGAGGCACGCGCCACTCACCCAACCAGTTATAGCCATGAACCCACTTGCCAGCCTATGTTCCTGAGGCAGCACTACCTGTGGGTGGGTGTGCAGGTAGAAGGAAGGGTGGTGAAGGAAGGAAGGAAGTAAGTAAGTAAGTAGAGGAAGGAAGGAAGGAAGGAAGGAAGGAAGGAAGGAAGGAAGGAAGGAAGGAGAAATAAATGTGATTTTATATTGCACCTTTCATGCAAACTGTTGCCTGAAACAATACTGGAAGGGAGGGTAAAAATTATAGAAACATAGAATCTGACAGCAGATAATTTTATTTTAGTATATTCGGAGAGTACCTTTGAGCACAAGTGCTTGTTTACAAAGGTTCCACATCAAAGCATAGTTTCAAAAGAACAAAAACAGTTACAGCAATTTCAAAGGAATGTGATCAATACAAACACAACATGTAATAGGGTGAGTAGATGCGATTAAGCCAACATTTATGTTACTGTTGGGGTTTTAGGACCTTCAGTGCACGATTTTGGATTACTGGGACAATCGTAGTTGGAGCTGGGGAGAGGGCTGCGTGGAAAGCTTTTTAAATTGAGTAATGTTTGGTAGGCTAACAATGGATTCAAGTAGTTCATTGAACCAGATTGCTGCCCTCACAGCAAAAGAGCAAATTCCTAGATTGCTTCTCCGGTGAGACAGTTCTAGGGCAGATCTTGACATGTTTCTAGTGCCATATTGATTGTTAACATGTTTAAAGCAGCTTCGTATGGCCAGAGCAGAGGGTGAAACCCAGTAGTGCCTTTTGCAAGCAGAGAGAAGAAAGAGTAATGTACTCCAGGACAGTTCAGGTTCCAGTCACCTTGGTGGTACAGCTGATAGTGCAACTGGAATGGTATTCTGCAGCCTGGGTTCAAGTCCCAGCTGAGGCACCTATTTATTTTTCTCTCCTGTTTGTATAAATTCCTTAAATATAGATACCACACTCTTGTGATTGAAAATATAATTATCTGTGCAGCACCAGGTTGTGCATTGGAGAAAAGCAATGTGCTCTGGGATGGTCCAAGTTCCAGCTGCCTTGGTGGTGTAGCTGATAGTACAACTGGAATGGTATCTGGGTGGACTGGGTTCAAGTCCCTGCTGAAGCACTTATTTCTTTCTCTCTCTGGTCTATATATACTCAGGGAGCTGATTTAGTCTCTGTTCATAGGGCTTATGATGCAGAACCTGTACCATTTTAGTAGCCCTCCTCTGGACTACCTCCACTCTATCTATGTCCTTCCTGAGTTGTGTTTTCCAGAAATGGACACAGTACTCAAGGTGGGGTCTTACTAGTGATCTATATAAGGCAACACCACCACCCTTTTTGCTGTTGATACCCCTTCCTATGCATCCTAGTAGCCTTCCTGACTGCCTTGTCACATTGCCTGTCCACCTTTTGGCCATCTGATATGACTACCCCAGGCCTCTTTCCTGCTTGGCCATTGTGAGTATCTCTCCACCCATTTTGTACTCTTCCCTGATTTCTATGGCCTAAGTGCAATATTTTGCACTTTTTCATTAAACACCAGCTGCCAATTGTGTTGTCATTTAACTGTAGGCATATAGGGAAAGTCAACCCGCAGAAACAGAGTAGCTAGATTAAGTAATTTGCTGAGGGTCACAGATCCATGCTCCAAAAGATAGGCTGAACAGCATATCTGAATGGTAAGCAGTAGATTTAGTTGATAGTATTACATGCCTTACCTTTTCAAGTCATGAAAGCTACAGATGCAATCAGGGCTTTAGTTAACTCCATTTTGGGAGTATTTGACTTCCAAATATGAGCCAAAACTTCAAAATAAAGAGGGAGAAAGTCATTGACTTCCAGATGTAAAACCAAAATTGGTTTTATGTGATATGGATGAGTTTTTAAGTTGCCAACCAATAAGAGAGACTAAAAAAAAAAAAAAACTCAGCACAGTGAGCAACATAAGATTGAGTGCCTAAACAGCGAGGTCACAAAAAATCTGAAACCAGACATACAAACTGACTTTTATGAGAGTGCTGTCCCCTGCACCTCAACTTAAGAATTCTTAATTCTGGGGAGCGGACTTAGAAAAAAATAGAAAACCCAAGAGCTAAAACAATTTCTTCCGCACTCTGAACCCAGGTCCTTAAGTTCTACAGGCAGTGGCTCAAGCCACTACATCAAACAGCCAGTTTGGCAAAACTTGGCCACACAAATCAAGATATCCTGTTCAAGCGAGTGTAGCTTACTGCTACATTCATTCTAAAAGTCCATATTGGTGTTCTCTCATATTTGCTCTTTTTACAAGTGGTTTTATTGAGTTGTTCAAATTGAGACTCTCAATAAAACACATTCAGATCACTATACACCCCAAAAATAGATGACTTCCAAAATTGCAGGCATGGAAGTCAGAAATTATGGATTTTTCTAAAGGAAATTGTATTTTACAACTAATGTATTATATTAGCATCCATAAATGTGTCCTTCCTAGAATATTGACTTCCAAAAGTGGGTTCCTGGAAGTATTTTGACTTTCAAAAATTGGAATGAGTTCCAGATTTTGACTCCTGAAAGTTTTAGACTTCCACTGAAAATAAATTAACTGAACCTCTGGATGCAGTCTGGTTAAAATTTATCATGTTTGGATTACTGTAGTTTTCAGTCAATCCTAAAAAGGTCTTGTTGAATAATTGCAAGGTTAGAGGTGCTGGGAGAATGGGAAATCCATTACACTTAGTCCACCATGCTGTGGAAGCAGATAACAATGCCTGCTGCAGAATCAGAAACAGGAAGAACCCTACTTAATAAGACTTGAGTGATGCATCTCAGCTGGGTTATCTTGGATAAAGAAATTGTAATTAAAAAAATCCTATCCGTGCGATGCCTGATGGATAATTTGGGTACCTCTGTGGTCTAGCATGAGCCCTTGTCTAACTGGGCTTTAATTTGGATTTAATCGCCAGTTTGACGAATGCTTTTGGTGATACTATCTGATATTTTTCTCCCCACAGAACAATTGTCTGTCCTTCAATAGCATGCCACTGCTGTTGTTTGAGGACCAGATTCTATCATTTGACAGAGACACTAAAGGCAGACATTACTGTGGCAAGAATGAAGGAAGTGGCTAAGTCACTTTGCAGATTTGGGCCAGGAGGCACTGGGTAAGCAAACTGAAGCACAGATTCAGGGATGATACTAATATTACAGCAGGAGGTATAAAGGCATCAACGACAGCAATGACAGGTGGCAGCAGAGGGATAAATAAGAACTGGCAACTGTGAGGGCTCCTATGATATATTGTAATTACTTTATTCTATTTTCCTTTTTTAAATATACACTCCACACATTCCAACATGAATATGATAACTGCTGCAGCAAGGAACATATGGAGTATATATTAAAAGAAAAGTGCAGCCACCAGTAGGGATGTTTCCATAAATCCAAGTTCTGAACTCCCAGAATATCAGTGGAATTCCATATTCAGAATCCAACTTAAATGTCTAAAACATTGGTGCATGGCATGGAATTGGATTATCTGCCTCATCCTGATACCTAAAATGATACCCCACTCCCCTTTTAGTAAATCACCTTCTGCCCTAAACCTCATCACCTCTGGGACCTTTTCTTTAAAATTAACAATCTTCTGGGAGGGGGTCCTGTAATGTACACACCATTCTCGCCCCCACCTTAGAATTCATGATGGGGAGCAGCTAATTATTAGCAATCATAAATGGTAAACAAAAAAGAAGAGGCTGAGGACAAGACTAGTTATGTATAGCTCATTCCCTGTGCCACTGCCCTGCCTGCTACCTTCTTCATAGATGCTGTCTTTTCATCCCACTCAAAGAGCTCTGCAAACAGAACAGATCAAGAAACACCAACACAATTTTCAAAAGTGACACCAAATGACCCATCAAAAATGTACTGCTTTTCAGGCACATTCATCACACTCTGAGAACAAAATTAATCTGTTTTAATTGTTTGTTTTCAGCAGAATAGAGCTTTTTTCATCCCTACAGTATCTTCAAGTTAACTAAAAGTTCAGCAAGAATAAATGAATTCTGTTTTGTCACTATGAGACCAAAGGACAAATCAACCACAAAAAACAGTTGATTCACCTCCCAAATGTAGCTGTCTGTGACAAGAATAAAAGCACTTTATTTAATGGTATTCTGTGTACTTTAAAATTGGTTTTAAGGCAGTCAAGCCACTTACCACAAAGCACTTTATTTTATTCAATAACAATTTGATTTTTTTCATGATTCAAAACCTTTGACATTTATCACTTTTACAGCTAAAATAATATTCTGTTTCCTCAGTTCTCAACCTGAATTTTTCTAAACTAAATTATCCTTTTGTGAGCTATAAATCTAAAGAATTTTGAGAAGCGTGTGTATTTTATTTGGGGTTAGGCTAATATCCTAATCAGAACCCCAAGGACAACCTTAAGGAAGCCCCACCCTGCCCCAAGCTCTCTCCAGCTCTACCTGTCATAGTCTACTCTTTACCAAAGAGAAGAGGCATTTATTGACATTTCCACTAGTTTAAAGAAATGCTTCCTTAAAGATGGATAGAAAGAGGATAGAGAAGTGTGCCAGGAGAGACAGAAGAAAGCAAGGAAAGTGATAAGGAGCACAATGGTGCAAGCAGAATAAAGGGTTAACCAAATGGGACAAGACCTTTATTAGGTACATAAGTGAGAAGAGGAAGACAAGAGGAAGGACTGTGAGGTTTCAAAGGGCAGGGGACTGGGCAGAGGAGGATCAGGAAAAGCAGATATCTGAACAAATATTTCTCTTCAGTCTTTATGGTGAAAGAAGAGGATGGACCACATAAAAGCAGTAGAAACTCTTGGGAGAGGGAGGTAGACACAAGTCCATTTTTCGAGAAGAGTGCACTAAAAGGATTTGAAATCTGAACATATACAAAGCTATTGGGCTAGAAGGGAATCAACCCATGGATGTTAAGAGAACTGACTGAAGGTATGCTACTTTACAGATGACATCAAAATCAACAATAGAGAGGACACCCTGGAAGGGTGGAGAGAATGTGCAGAGACCTAAGAAAACTATAAGAGTGGCCAAGGGTATAGCTGCTGGGGTTCAGTGTGAAAAAGTACAAAGTCATGCACCTAGGATACAGAAACCCAGAGACAGAGTATAGAGTACAATATCAGGAAAGGTATTGGCAGTCACCAAACTGGAAAGAGACCTGGGAGTAATCATATTGGTAACCTCAAGATGGTGAGGCAGTGTCAAAAGGCAGTATGTATGCCAATGGGATGCTGCGTGCATATGGAGGGTATCACCAGCAGATAGAGATGTTGCAAATTGAATTTTGCTGTGATGCTGTGAAATTGGCAATTTGCCACGTGAAATGTTTCATGAAATTGTGGCAAAATGATGAAATTTCATTGCAATTTTGTCACTGCCATTCCCATATAAAACTCTCCCTGGTGTCTAGGGGTCCCCCTGGCTGCTCACCAACCCAAATTATTCTCCTTGGTTTCTAGTGGTCTCCGTTGGCTGATCAAGTCGAATTGAATAAAGCCCTCCCAGTTACCTGGCCCCTTCATGCCCTTTTAATGATAAAAAAATTAAACCCACACTCCCTGGTGTCTAGTGGTCCCTCCCCAGCCAATCACTGGCCATAATTGAATAATGCACCCCCAGTTACCCTGGCCCCCATTTCCTTTTCTTAAATAAATAAATAAATACAATCCACACTCCCTGGTGTCTAGTGGACCTCCACCCTATCATCATGAGCTAGTGCTCACCTACTCACCCCAAAGTACCCTGATCGGCCACCAGCACAGCCCTTCACTACCTCCATACAGCAGCCTGACTGAGTACAACTGGGCACTTTAATGAATGAGTTGTGCTTGTACTATGTCCAGTTCTGGAGTCTACATCTTAAGAAGGACATAGGGTGGAGGTTGTCCAGAGGAGGACAACTAAATTGGTTGGGGAGCAGATGGCTCAGTGGATCGTTAGTAGGTTAAGAAGCTTTCACCTCTAAGTCATAGGTTCAAATCCAGCACAGGGCAGAAGTGGCCAAAAGCCATTCTCACCTGAGGACTGTTCAGTGGTCTGTGTGAAATGAGTTGTGGTAGTTTCAGTCCAGTGCCCAGTGGAGAGGAAGTAGAGGCTGTGTGGAATATAAAATCCCACCCTGGAATGCCTGCAGAATGACCATTCTGATTCCATGGAATTCCATTCTGCCAAATTTTTAATTTCAGTTATTTAATATACATTTAACAGTACACATCCAATTAACAACAAATGTGGAATGTAAACAGAACACATTGACCTGCAAATGTGTGCCACATTTCAGAGTTGTAGGTTGAAAGGGGAGGTATGGGTGGCTAATATTTAATCAAAATTACATTTCAAGTTATTTTGAGATAATTTTAATATTTCTTATCAAATTTCTCCACAATGTCTGGATTTAGAAAGCACCCAGCATGGATATATACACCATGTTTTAAGTCTCAGTCTTCAATGGAGCTGAGTTATAGGTGAACAAACATTTAGCAACATTTTAGATTTCTGTAATTTTAGTATACTTTTGCTAGTATTCATTGAAATGTTATAACATTTGACAGATATACAGGTTATCACTACTTTTGTATATGTACATAGTTTCAGATTTCTAGCTTCAGATGGGACTTAGTTATAGTATGCAAACATCTTGCCCATATTTAAATTTCAGTTATTTCCCTCTAATTTTAAAACAACGTATTCAAATTTAACCAGAGTTGAAGCATTTAAACTACTATACCACATGGTCATTTCTGAAAAAGTTCATATTTTCAGCTTTAAATGGGATTGAATTTAGTTAAACTTTCACAACATTTTAAAAATATAATTTTGCAAAAATGTAAACTACAAATTTAAGCCCCTGAAACCTTAAAACTAAAGAATGCAATGCCATGAAATTTGGCAGATTCATAGACCTTACAAGGAGACTATGTGTGTGCCAGTTTCATTAATTTCTTGCTGCCAAAACTACAAAATAATAGGGCTGTTGATGACTGAATAGTTTTTCCGAATATCACGAATAGTAGGCTTGCTGAATATTCTGATGAACGTTCTGAATAATCCACTGTTCAGCCACTATTTAGGATGTACTATTCGTGGGTTAGATTTCAAAATCTCACAGTGCTTTGTTGGCAATCGGAGGCTGTTTTGGAGCTCACAGCCAAGAACACCATGTGATCTCCTCACACTGGGTCTGTAACAGAGAGTTCAACATATAGAGAGACTGGAGTGCAGACTCCAAAAACTCAGTTGAAGCCACGCATCCACCATATTTGAGAAGGATTGAGGTGCGGCAGAATAGCAGGAACCCTTCTTGAATCTTAGTGAGTGGCACCAGCACACTGTTCTGACAGCAATCTACTGATCCAGTTGGGTAAGAAGCACCATTGACAGCAGGAAATTATGAAGCGGATGTACATTGTGGTGACAAAAACAAGGTATGCTTGTTTGTCCTTTGCTTGTATAAGCAGTGTGTTACTCGATTGCTGTCAGAACAGTGTGCTGGTGCAGCCATCTATCTACTGCATTTGCAGCACCATCATTCTTGTACTACCCTTGAGATCATTGTGACCATATAGAGATCATCACTTAACTCAGATATTGATGGAGTTATGGCCTGTGAAGTTCAGTGTTATCCTATGGGAATCTTTATGTTTTATTACTTGATTTTGTTAATAGCCACAATTATTTAAGTGTGCAGCATATGTTATTCTTGTAGTACCTCTTGAGACTTTTTGACCATATAGAGATTGTCACCTCTGCATCCTCCTCCTGAAGCCCCAGCAGCACAAGCCAGCCTCTGGCAACAGTGTACAAGCCAAATTGCCACTGACCTCTGCATCCTCCTCCTGAAGCACCAGCAGCACAAGACAATCTCTGGGACCTGTGTACAAGCCAAAGTTCCATGACCTCTCCTCTTCCTCCTCCTGAAACCATTTTAAGGGCTTCTATAGCAATTCTCTAATAAGGCAACTTTTCTGGCTGAATACCCAATGCTGAATACTGAATAATGAATATCTGGGACCTGAATACTGAATATTCATCTGAATATTCAGAAAAAGGTATTAACACAGCTCTACAAAATACCATCTGTACTTAAAGTCAAATCCCACAAGTTTTTGTGAACATTTTAAAATTTCATGAAAAATTCCATAAACTGGAATTTGCTAATTTCACTCAGCCTTATCTGGAGATTCTAGGGTATGAGAGGCAGGTAGTGCCGAAGGTTGCCAGGTTCAGGAGTTAGATGCACATGTTCACCAAGAAATGAACTGCTAAGCTGGGTAGCACAACAGTGGCAGACCCCAGGTTGGAGCAAGAAAGTACATAGTGTCAAGAATTTCAGCCTGAATGCATGATATTTAAGGATCACATCCAGTAAATTTATGATCCAGGAGCCTGATGTACATGCAAGTCTGGGACTTAGAGGAGCTCAAAAAGTTGTAGTGGGGAAGACAATGTCTGGGACAGCAGGAAGAAAGAATTTTGCTTTTCCAACAGAGTAGGTCAATAGGAAAGGAGTAGATGACTCGTGTTTCAAGGGAGTTTGTCACTGTAAAGAACAAAGAGGATATTAGTGGGATCAGTAGTTCTACTGATTCAATCTGGCTATGCCAAAAGAGAAGGGGGATAGTCCCCAGAGAGGAACAGCAAGATTGCAAAAACTCAGCCCAGCTTATCAAATTAAGCAGTGGTATGTGCATTGTTAATGTTAAATTCCATAAAAGAATTCTGGATGGTTCGTCTATATGCTACTTTATAACATGGGTTCTGAAAATACTGTCTTCTGAGTCATCCAAACAGGTCCTTGACCATTGATTAATCCCTGATACACCCATAGTTGCATGTTTACAGGGCTTTATTTTACTATTTCTTTAGGAAAACTCTTAACATAACATTGCCCATGTTATAAGAGGACTGACCCCTCCAGGGTATGGGTTTACTGAGCATTAGTCCATGCCTGGGTGGTTGAAGTCACTTGGCTTGCCTCATGACTCCAACCCCCAGGCATGGATTAATGCTCAGTAAACCTATACCCTATTGTGGGTTAATCCTCCATAAATATGTGAGAAAATGTTATCAATATATTTTTTCTACTGCATATTTAAAACTGCTAAACCAATTTATCCAATTGTGTTAGACACCAGGATACACTGGCTATGGATATACATGTCAAATGTTAAGTCTATGCCAGCAAGAGCATAGTAGTTACAAACATACATTTTTGAAAGTTTTCACAAAATATTGCAAATATTTACATAGTAAAGATTTGAACCCTGTAACAAACATTTCTAATCAAATCTTTATTTAGATCATTCTACAAGCATTACAAAAGGTTATTCATGCTAAATTACACATGTCTAGCACCAAAGGTGCCCAAGTCATATACAGTTCACTGTTCAGGGATATCAAGTGCTTGTATGATTCACTGAATGATTGATGTAACATATGGTTTTGGCCATGCTCATTCCCACCTTTGGAAGAGCGTGGAAGAAACGAGGCCCTGAGGGTGAGAAGAGTGCTGGAGAAGGAGGAGGAGGGAGGATGGAGGAGAAGTGATGGCTAAGCACGGTGGCTGGGCATGTGGGTTGTTGTGAGGAGGTATCCTTGCCCACTGAACCGGGGCCCTCAATTCACTGTTCAGGGATATAAAGTGCTTGATTGAGTCACTGAATGCTTGATGTAACATATGGTTTTGGCCTTGCTCATTCCCACCTTTGGAAGAGCCGTGGAAGAAGTGAAAGCCCAAAAGGTTTGTAAACCACCTCCTCCAACTCATGGAGAGTGTACTTGGTGGCACTCAGGACAGGAACCCCCAATCCCTTTACTGGAGGAAACCTTTGAGGAACTATAGCGCCAGGCTGCCCTTCCTCTGGGCATACTAAGAGGAGATGGAGTGAAAAACTGAATGTAACTCATGCTCAGGATTAGAGATGTAGGTTTGAAACATGATGAAGTCCTCTTCCCAGATGTTTGATGATGTGGGCTGGTATGTTCTTCCTGGAGGCGGATGTTGCAGCTTCTATGTTGAAGGAGTGTCCAGAAAAGGATGCTGGGTCATATCCTAGATGCTGGAGAAGAAGTGTAATTGAGTCCATGAATTCCTTAGTGGTTAGTGGAATATGGTTTGAGGTAGGTAGCAATGGAGCTGATGGTGAGGACCGGCTGAGAAGCTGGAGTAAGTGATCTTACTTGGTGACAGGGCACCAAGCATTGGGAGTAGGAAAGTAAGTGATGTCGACTCTTCTCTTGAGTCTGTCCATTTTGGAGAAATGTAGATGAAGAATGTATTAGTCGTTGTGCTTGTGTAGGTGTTTGACCATGTGAAATGTAGAAGCAGATGGAGAAGAAACTGTTAATTCTCCTGGGAGGAGGAATCGTAAAAGGCCAGATATATGGTAGCAGATAAGATGGCAGTGGAGAAGACATCTAGTGGGTTAGTATGTAGTAGGCTGAATAGCTGTTTGAAAATCAGGTCATCAATGGGTTGGCAGGTTGGAGGCTTTCTCATTGTTGACTTGAGAATGCCTGTCAGGAGCAGTTTGACAGCTGGGTTAGAGACGATGGAGTCTGAAGCTAGATTTGATTGTAGGAGGAAAATCTGGATACCAGACAAGTACTGTTGGATGGTGCCATGTGTTAATCTCTGAGACATAAGGCAATAAGTGATAAAGGCTCGAATGATTGAAATAGATATGGGTATCGATGGTGTCGCTGTCATAGCACAAAATGTGGTGTATTTCTTCCAGGCCATGGATTATGCTGATTGAGTATTAGCTGATAAGACAGATAACATGATAGTCTGAGCCATGCATAGGTAGTCTGCTAATGCATTATGAGATCCCAGAATTGGGGAGCTGGAGTGGCAGATGGATCAACAGATGGCTGAAGGAAACATAGAAACATAGAAGTTGATGGCAGATAAGGACTGCAAGGCCCATCCAGTCTGCCCATTTCTTTTCTACCTTATGAATGTGCCATAGGCCTTTGCTCTGTCAATGGCCTATCTATTCATACTCATCTGTATTGCTCCTGTATGCCTATCCCATGCCTGTTTGAAGACTTGCACTGTATTCATATCCACCACTTCCTGAGGTAGGCTGTTCCATGCATCCATCACCCTTTCTGTGAAAAAGAACTTCCTCACATTACCCCTTAATCGGGCTCCTCTAATCTCATGCTGTGTCCTTTTGTCCTGCTATTTTTCTAATATTGTAACATGTTAGACTCTTTCACCTTTGTTAATGCCCTTAAGGTGTTTGAATGTTTCAATCATATCACCTATCTCTCTCCTTTGCTCTTAGGGTATACATAATGAGTTCAGTTAATCTGTCCTCATATGTTTTCTGATGCAGTCCCTGCACCATTTTGGTTACCCTTCTCTGGACTGCCTCAATTTGGTTAATGTCCTTGTGAAGGTGTGGCCTCCAGTACTGCATGCAGTACTCCAGATGGGGCCTAACCAACATCTTGTAAAGAGGATTATTACTAGGGATGCAAGTTTGTCATGGCAGTCATACACGTCATTGATTCCATGATATTTGATCTTTATTAAGGACTTCCATGACTTTCACTAGTGTCATCAGAATGTAGCAATGTTGACAGTGCCACAACATTTACTACTGTTTACTAATGATTTCATGAACAAATAATGAGTCATTAAACCTCATCCATGACAAACTTACATCCCTAATTATTACCTCCGTCTTCTGACTTGTGATACCCTATTAATACACCCCAACATCCCTCTAGTCTTGCCTACTGCTTTAGAGGTCTGCTTGGATGATTTCAGGTCATCAGTGATGATGACACCCAAGTATCTTTCTTCCCTGTGACTGCCAGCAACTCCTCCCAGCCTATAGGTGGCTTCAGGATTTTCTTCCCTATGTGTATGATCTTGCACTTTGCATTAAACTCAGTTGCCACTCTTCCAACCATTTTGCTAGTTTATTCAGATCTCTTCTCATTCTGCCCACACCATCTGGATCATCTACTCTTTGCAGATCTTGTGTCATCTGCAAACAGACAAACTTCACCCTCCAGTCCATCTGCAATGTCACTGATAAAGATATTGAAGAGGACTGGCCCCAGGACTGATCCCTGAGGTACCCCACTTTTGACTTGCATCTCTTCTGACTGTATACCATTTACCACTACTCTGTTTTCTGCCTGTCAACCAGTTTGCCACTCAGTTGACCAATGTCTGACGCACTTGAGCCACCCAGCTTATTAATCAATCTTCTATTGGAACAGTATTGAAAGCTTTGCTGAAGTCAAGGTAGGCAACATCAACTGCTCCCTCTGGTCCACCACTCTGGTTACCCAGTCAAAGAAATCTATGAGATTAGTTTGACAGGACCTTCCTTTTATAAACCCATGCTGTGTTGGATCCTGTGCTCCTATGGATTCCAGGTGTTGCACTATCCTTTCCTTAAGGAGTGTCTCCATAATCTTGCCCACTACTGAGGTAAGACTGACTGGTCTGTAGTTCCCTGCCTCCTCCCTGCTACCACTCTTGTGGAGCTGGATCACATGTGCCCTTCTCCAGTCTTCTGGGACCTCTCCTGTGCTCAGAGACTCACTAAACAGTAATGATAATGGCTCTGCTAGTTCCACCCTTAGCTCCTTTAGTACCCTGGGATGTATGCCATCAGGTCCCATTGTCTTGTCCACCTGAGCTTATCGAGCTCTTGAGGACCCCTTTCTTTGTGAAGGGACTAGTCACACCTTCTTTTCCCCTGTGTCCATGATGCAGAGCTGTGGGCACTGCCCTAACTCTCTTCAGTAAATAAAATTAAATTTACGTATATTTTTCTATACTTCTGGAATTTATCTTGTATTTAGACATCTTTACTGGAGTGATCAGTTATGATACATTTTCTCTTGAAGTCCACTGCTTTCAGTTATGCTTACTCTGATACCTCACATCTCACAGAGAGGGATGGATAGGGAGAAGCTTGAAGGCATCCGATATATCAGTCTTAGCCAGCCAAGAGCCTTTGCCAAGCCACTTGATAGGAATTAATGTTGGGAATGAGAGAGGCATGGGGAGCAGACAGGTTGAATATGAGCCTCTTCTTTCCTGAGAACTTTGTGTAATGACTCCAATGGGACTGACATGAAATAAGGAAAAAGAGGTTGCTTGAATGATCCTATGAGAAATCCTTTGTCAAGTTCCTTCTGAAGTAGCTGCTGGACCACATCAGGCTTGCTTAAGGCAGTGAGTAAATTTCTGCATTCATGAGATTCCATCAGGAGAATGAAGATGTTGGTATGAAAGCCCTCTGAGAACCAGAGACCAGAAAGTTGACCAGGAATTGTGATGGATGAGTGGAGAGCAAGTGTGTCAGTGCCCCAACCTTGAAGAGGAGTAGACAGATGTCATGATTGTCAGGGCTTGAGCTACAGCTTGGGGCAGATGGATCTGGAATGTGCCTCCCCACAATGACTGCAAACGTGCAAGTTACGGCAGCCATACAGATTGCATCCTGAAGTGTTGAAGTTATTGCATACAGGCCGACCCTCGATGAATGTGGTGGGGCAGCCTAGCCTGCTATGAGAGGAATGTGGTAATGCTGCCGGATTATGAATGGTGCGTGTAATGGAGGAAGAGACTGATGATGAGGAACGAGTGGATGAGGTATCAGGCACCATCAAGGGACATAAGGTAGCTGAATGGGAGAAGGAGCCACACAGTTGGCAGGTTAAGGCTTGCTGTCCTGCGAGTAGTGGCAGAACAGTTCATTATCGAGACTCCCAGTTGGAGTCATATATTAAAGTGAGCATGGGTGGCAGTGACCTTGGCAGAAAATGCTTTATGATAATCGAGGAAGTGCATATGACCATAATGCACACCTAGGTCAGCAACCATGTACACGTTGGTGTCCAGCTCTTCACAGCATGAAGGGAAGGTGGAGCATAAATACCCTGTAGAGGCTAAAGGCTAAGATGAACTTGGGAATGGTCAGTTTTTGGTTTATCTTGGGTCCTTGAACTTCAGAACCACAGAGACATTACCACATGAGATAATTCTATTCTCTATGGAATCATAAGAGGATATGAGTAACGTTATAAGATTAACATCCTTCCGTCAGTGATGTCCTTGCAGAGATGACAGGGAACTAGATGAGTAGGTGATATGGCAGGCAAGGCTGAGCTCTGGGATTGCGTACCTGAACTGGAAGAAGGAATCCATGGAGCTGGGGCAACTGGTGAAGGAAGACCCTGGTTGATGTCGATAGTTGGAAGAGCTTGAGGTACAGTAGACAGAACAGGCTGCGACATGGGGATGGCTAGTGGAACTGGTTGTTCATCGGAAAGAGCAGGCTGTCTGTTCACCAGGACAGTAAGATGAGATTGTTTGTCAAACACAGAAAGTGGTGAGCTGGGTGATGAGGACTTTGATTTCAATGAGACTGCCAGGTTCTGGGCGTGGCGGTGGAGTCGGTGAATCAAGAACCCTTCAGGATTGTATCTCTATGAGTAAACACACAGTTCTTGCTTCTTAGCATTAGCAGGGTAGACAGTGCCAAATTCCTTCAATTCTGCTATCAATGGGGAACAGTCCATCTTTAAGAGGGTTTTTGACTTGAAAGTGCATTTTGAAGAGCAGTGGCAGCAGGTGCAGGCCCTTTCCGAGGGATCAGGAGAGGCCATCGTGCAGGCAGGCAGGCTCCATAGCACAGGGTGCAGGCTTACACTGGGAGGACATTACTAGCATTGGAACTGATGGGCCAACTGCATGGGGATGAGAGTGTGCTGGAAGATCCTGACCTCCATGTAGGCATAGGATCAAGCTGAGGAAGAGGAAGATGAGAGGCCCGGCAACCTCAGCGTAGGTGCTGGATGATCATAAAGCAGGCAATCTGGTGGCCCCATGTAGGCACCAGATGAGTAAGTGAGATGTGAGCAGATGATTTGGTGGCCCCCATGTAGGCACTGGACAGCAGGTGAATGAGGAGCTGAAACCTCCAATGTAGGTGCAACTCGAAGGCCCAGGCAGCAGCTGGGAAGAACTGCAACCTCCATGTAGGTGCAGTGCAGTGCTTTTGCAGAGTGAATTAGGTGGAAAATATCCTGAAGCTATAGTTCAAGCTGCGAGACTAGACAATAGAAGCTTTCAGGAAGAAAAAGCAGCTGCTTAGTACTATGTCGTCGAAGGTCAGGAAGCAGTATGCTGTCATTGGTAGGAACTGTGCTGCGGTACACTGACAAGGAGCATGGGTTGTGGAGGAACAGAAGGTGCAGGAAGGAGTACAGAGACTGGGAGCCACGCACACCCGGAAGTAGCAGCAAGGAGCCATACCAGCAAGGAAATAGACAGCAGCACTAGAGGAAGAGGAGCAAAGGCAACACCAGGAGGACATGAGAGAACCCCAAAAGAAGTAAGTAGGCACCAGGGAGAGCAAGGAGCAATGAAGAGAGAGGAGAAAGGGATGGGGCTGCTGAGTTGCGGAGCTGCAGGTGGACCTGGAGTGTGGCTGATGGAGCCCAGGAGCGGGCAGCAAGAAAGGAGAGAAGCAAATAGATAGACACCAGAGCAGCAAAAAAAACAGAGTGGGGTAGCCGAGACAAGGCAAGTGCGAGAGCAGAAACCACACGCCTGGCTCAGCTTAGTTACAGCTAAGCGCCAGTGGCTGGGTGTGTGGGTTATTTGTGGGAGGGTATCCTCACCCACTGAACCACAGGCTGGGCCCTCCAAATGAAATTTTTCCACATAATTTCCTGCAAAAATAAAATGACAGATTTTGAGCACATATAATTTTGAGATGATGCATCATATTTCATGAAATCTGGCACAATATTAGAACACATCCGAACAATGAATCATGCCAAAATTAAGATCTCTGATCTAATAGATGACTGAGGTATATGCAGATAACCTTTTCATGAAATATCACACAAAGAAATAAAATGACAAACTTTGAGCATGTAACAGTTTGAAACTATCTATCTGCATGTCACGAGATTCAGAATATTATTGGTCATCCACTCAAAGAGTGTGCATGCTAAATTTCAGAGCACTAGCTTAAATGACAGCCAAGTTATGACTAAATTACTACATTTAAAAAATTCGGCAAAATTCCAATGAAATTCCACAAGATTTTGCAGAATTTCATGAAATTTATTAAAATTCCTTGAATTCAGAATGTTCCCATTCAGCACAGCTCTAGTATGCACATCACAAAACCAGCAACACAATTGGCACTAACTGGAACCCTTGTTGTCAGTCTCACATGAGAAGAGCATGGAGTCTGAACTATCCTCACACATTGTGGTCCCTTCATGACAGGTTGAGGCACATTGCACTGTGATCACCTGTGCTGTACCTGTCATGTGGATAAATAGAGAGCTGCAGTTTCAGTGCTGTTAATCCAACACCTTTCACAAGCACTAAAATTCACACACAGGAAAAAAGAAGTCCTGAGGAGAGACTAAGGACCCCAGTATGTTCACCCTGGAAAGAGAGGAGGAGGGAGGGGGAGATAGGATAGAGAGCTATAAATACCTCATGGGATTGAACAAGGCACAGGAGGGCAAGCAATGAAACGAAGGGGAAGAACATTTAGAAGGGATGTGAGGAAGCACTTCTTCACTGAAAGAGTGGCAGATGTCTGAAATGGTCTTCTGCTGGAGGTAGTGGGGTAAAACAGTGGTGGTATTCAAGCATGCATGAGATACATGGGATAGGCACAAGGGATCTTATTTGAGAAATGGGGAGAGGGGGAGTAGGTAGCCAAAGATGAGTTCTACGTGTGGTTCATAGCTCAGTGCTTGTGCTACATACAGTAGAGCTAAATGATACAGGTTGTGCTTGGATATTTGAAGTTTGGCCTTTCTCTTTCCCACCTTTGGCAGGATGCTGATTTGAGTAGGATTTAAGACCCCCACCAGGTGGGATAAGAGTGCCGGAGAAGGAGGAGGAAGCAGGGAGGAGATGGAGGCAAGTGCGACTTTTGAGGGGACCAATGAGCGAAACAGTTATTTTCTTGTGAGACAAAATAAGAGAATGTTGGTCCATGTGCTTTGATTTGTAATTTACTGTAAAGCATTAGGCCCTTGCGAGAAGCAAATAAGCTTTGATGCAGGCTGCTGCTTGCTAAGAGGGCGTATGAACTGGAAAAAATCCAGGTTCTGAGTGGGCAGACCAGGTAAGTGTAAAATAGGCATTATAAGCCCGATGAGCCTCCAGGCCCCATCTGGGGAAAGCAAGTAGTGTCAAATGGTCAATAAAGCCTGAAGAACCTCCAGGCCCTAAGAGAGGTGAAGCAGGTAGCAGTATGAACTGATGAGGGTGAAAAAAAAAATTGGGCAAGAAGCAGTTGATTTGATAACTTCTACCAGAGAAAGGCAGAGAACACCAAGAAGGAGGAGCTGCTGTTATTACTATATCTCTATTGGGACTAAAGAACTAGAACTCTACTATTGGGACCTTAAATTTAAGGTAAAAAAAAAAAAAAAGTTAGTGTGTTTGTCTGAGTTGGTTGAAGTAAATTGTTATCTGTGCAGTTATCTAGGTGTGTGTCTTAGGTGGCTGAAGGAATTTGTTATCTGTGCAATTACTAAGTGTAGAAAGAGCTGTGAATTAGGGGGTGGCTTAGCTAGAAGGAAGCCAGGTTAATGCCAGATTTAAACACTGCCATAGATAGATTATGCCAGAGAACAGGCAGAGAATACCAAGAAGAAGAAGAAGCTGCTGTTATAACTATACTTTTCTACTGGGAATAAAAAACTAGAACTCTACTACTGTGACCTTCAATTTAGGGTAAAAAGTTGGCTGAAGTGAATTGTTATCTGTTCAGTTATCTAGGTGTTTATTTCAGGTGGCTGAAGGGAATTGTTATCTGTGCAATTACTAAGTGTAGAAAGAGTTGTGAAGTAGGGGAGGACTTAGTTGGAAGGAAGCCAGGTTAAAACCAGATTTAAACACTGCCCTAGATAGCTACTGCCAGAGTACAGGTAGAGAACACCAAGAAGAAAGAGCTGCTGTTATAACTATACTTCTCACTGGGAATAAAGAACTAGAACTCTACTACTGTGACCTTCAATTTAGGGTAAAACAAAACAAAAAAATTAGTGTGTTTATCTGAGTTGGCTGAAGTGAATTGTTATCTGCGCAGTTATTTAGGTGTTTGTCTCAGGTGGCTGTAGGAAATTTTCTGTGCAACTACTCAAGAGTATAAAGAGCTATGAAGTAGGGAGTCACTTAGCAAGAAGGAAGCCAGGTTAAAGACAGATTTAAAACTGCCCTAGATAGCTTCTGCCAGAGAACAGGAAGAGAACACCAAAAAGAAGGAGATGCTGTTATAACTATACTTCTACTGGGAATAAAGAACTAGAACTCTACTACTGGGACCTTCAATTTAGGGTTAAAACAAAACAACAAAAAATTAGTGTGTTTGTCTGAGTTGGCTGAAGTGAATTGTTATCTGCAAAGGTTATCTAGATGTTTGTCTCAGGTGGCTGAAGGAACTGTTATCTGTTCAATTACTAAGTGTAGAAAGAGCTGTGAAGTAGGAGTAGTGGCTTAGCTAGAAGGAAGCCAGGTTAAAGACAGATTTAAACACTGCCTAGATAGCTTCTGCCAGAGAACAGGCAGAGAACACCAAGAAGAAGGAGATGCTGTTATAACTATACTTCTACTGGGAATAAAGAGCTAGAACTGTACTCTGGGACCTTCAATTTAGGGTAAAAACAAAACAACAAAAAAAGTTAGTGTGTTTGTCTGAGTTGGCTGAAGTGAATTGTTATCTCTGCAGTTATCTAGGTGTTTTGTCTCAGGTGGCTGAAGGGAACTGTTATCTGTTCAATTACTAAGTGTAGAAAGAGCTGTGAAGTAGGGGAGTGGCTTAGCTAGAAGGAAGCCAGGTTAAAGCCAGATTTAAATACTGCCCTAGAGAGCTTCTGCCAGAGAACACCAAGAAAAAGGAGCTGCTGTTCTAACTGTACTTCTCTCTGGGACTCTGGGCGAGGCAAGTTTGCAGAGTAAAAGAAAGAAACTTTCATGTCCCATTTGCGAGGTGAGGCAGGGAAGTACAGTAAACATGAAAACCTCCATGCTCCCTTGCAGGGTGAGGCAGGTTGTGTATGGAGACATATTAGCCCATTGAGGTTGAGTAGGGCTAAGTTGAACAGAAGCCTGCCATTTGCAGGTAGGTGTATAGAAACCTCCATGCCCCCTTGTGGGTGAGGCAGGTTTGTGGTATCTAAGCCCATTGAGGGCAAGTAGGAGTTAGTCAAGTTAGTCTAGAGTAAGCAGGTAAGCAGAGGAGCTCTGTTTTGCTGAGCAATATAGTCCAGTAGAGGGCAATACAGATGTACACTTGAGCATGAGCCAGGCCAGATGGGTGAAGCTGCAAAGGCGGACTTAGGAGGTTAGGCATAACAAGGTCCAGTAAATGTCGAGTTCTTGATGGTCAAGGTATGGCAGAAGAATTCGTGAGGAGGAGACTGAGTCAGATGAATTGGCAACTGGCCCAAATATGATAAGCCTCATCTCATTGGAGCATGGTAATGTCTGAGTTCATAAACTATGAGACTGGAAATGGCATGATGGAATAGAGCATGGCTAAGATGTTCTATCAGGAGAAGGCAGCAGCACTAAGTCCCAGAACAAGCTGAAGCAAGCATGGCGAGAAACATCAAGTGGAACTGATTATGAACATCCTCTAATGTTATTAATAGAAGCAGAGGTAAGCTCCACAGCTAAGCAAGTAGGGACATCCTTGATGAATGCAAGTCAGGTGCAAGTAGGTGGAAGGTAGGTGACTGGCAAATGCCTAGTACTGGATAACTACAACTGAAAGCGAGACATCATGGTAAGAGTTCCCCAATCCTACCAGCGCTGTGTGCCAGCGGTGTTTTCTTCGAAGCGAAGACCACGGCTGTCATACACACAGCTCTGCACCCATTGGTAGGATCGCCATGCCTGCTCAACGGAGCAGTGGATTGAACAGGAGAGCACACCTCCAAAGTGTGCTACTCCCAAACGCTTCCTTGCGCATGAGCACAAGCCGAACGTGAAAACATTGAAGATATGCTTCCATGTTGAATTTTGTAAACACAGGCTCGCTTTGGCAATTTCACAATATTTTTTACCCCAAATTTACAAATATACACCTCATGAATGTGACAGCTGTCATTTTTCAAATCCTGGCCAAAATGTTTTTTTTTTAATGTCCTGAATGTGGTTTTGTGGTCCCTGCACGAATAACCTTTCAGGCAGGATTTAAAAATGTTCTTTGCCATTGTTCATGAGGTAAGAAGGCTATATTGAAAATTTTGAGTAAAATTATAAAAACAAAGTTATGAACCCTCTTGAATTACTGTATTCGAACACAGGCTCGTAACTTTGGTAATTTTCATTATTTTTCACCCAAATTCACAACATTGCCATATCTTTACAGCACCTTATGAGTTTGACAGCTGTCATTTTCGAATTCCTGCCTAGAATGTGTTTTGTGTCTCAAAGATTGATTTTGCAGTCCCTGTGTTAAGTGCACTCCACAGGCAGGATTTGAACATTTGCTCTGCTTTTCTTCATGAGGCAAGGTCATAACAAGGTTATGTTGAAAATTTGGTATACAAATATTACAAACAACAAATTTGGGAGCCTACATTACATTTTGCTAATGAAGGCTCATAACTTGGTAATTTTCAATATTTTTACACCA
Source organism: Neoceratodus forsteri (assembly GCA_016271365.2). Taxonomy (NCBI): domain Eukaryota; kingdom Metazoa; phylum Chordata; order Ceratodontiformes; family Ceratodontidae; genus Neoceratodus; species Neoceratodus forsteri. The sequence goes on from CM028134.1 coordinate 41,610,605, forward strand.
AATTCCTTGCCTGTAGCCCTATCAGCTCTGGACCAGAGTTTGTTTAATATTGCACAAATAATTTACAAGTAAAGCATCGCCATGCCTAAGAGCAATTCAGTAGATCTGACCATCATATGAAAGCACTTTGAGCTATAGAGGTACATTTTAAAGAGCCAGTACAGTGCCAAAAGTAGCAGACAGAAATTGCTATTCATTTTAAAAGTAGTCAGTGGACACTTTTTGTTTCTGTAGCATTTATCTTGTTCCATTTGCTCATTTTTTTATGTTGTTTAGCCGCATGCACAAGAAACATGTTGTGGTAGCTTGCTGCAGAAGCAGGTTGTGGAGGTGTGGCACTGTTGTGGCCAATGCCCCTCTGCCTTTTGAGGCTTGGGTCGTTCCTCATCGGGTGGCATGCTGCTGCTGACACTAGTTCAGCCAGCGTGCCACCACCTTGAAATGTTTTAGCCACTGCATTCAGGGGCACCTTATCATTGCAGCATTGGTCATTCTGCTGCAATGAGGGAGCAACCCGTCATTGCAGGGCGGAACGTTACTTGAGTAATATTGTTTAGGAACATGGCAAGCAAGCACCGCCATGTTCACAAACACATTATCCAGCCCAAACATCTGAGGGGTGCCCAATCCTCCTCAGCAGCATGTGCCCCCCAAAACAGTCTTTGTTTGCCGACGGGTGGCCCAACTCCATCAACTTCAGTGTCCATCCCTGTTTCATTTGCCAATGGGAGCCCACTCCCCATCAGCATAATTCCCCCAAAAACTTTGTTTTCTGCTGAGGGTGCCCAATCCCCTGGCTCTTGCCCCTGTATGTGCTGATGGGGGTGCCTAATCCCCAGTGAGCTACTGTCTCCAAAAAACATACAGTCGGGTGGCATGCTGGGGAGCCCACCCCAACATGCCAAATGCCCCTTTTTAAAAAAAAAAGTCCCGTAATGTTGTTTTTTTATTTTACCCTGTAAACAGAAAACTGTCTTCAAGGGTCTGTCCTGCTCCCCCCAACCTGCACCCATCCTCTGCACACCCTGCCTCCCCACACCCCTCACCCATAGTTACCTCCGGAGCCTGGTGAAATGATCTTCCGGTGACCGGGAACATGTCGCACTCTTCAAAGCTGACCACTAACTGAAGAAATGCTGGTAAGCTATCATGCATAAATAGTTTTTTTCAAATTTGGTGCATATCTCAGGCATTTTTGGGAATTTGGCACCAAATTTTCAACAGGGTTTTGGGACCCTCCTCATGAATTCAGCCACTGTCATGGCATTATTCATTCCAAAGGTGACTTTGCGGTCACTGAGCGGAATCACCTTTCATGAGGTGGGCTCTCAAAAGCCTATGTTGCAATTTGGTGGAAAATCCAAAAATGACTGTTTCCTGGCGTGCATTGTTGCAGTTGCTATGCAGCTGCGTAGCTAGAATCTGCAAGAGTTCTGCGTACCAGATTTTCAACACTGCTATTTTTCACACCTCCTTATGAACAGTACAGCTGTCAGTTTTCGCATCCTGGCCGAAATGTGTTTTCACACTTCTGGCATAGAATAGCATGGTCACTGTGGGAATCAGTGTTTGGGGCAGATTAAGAAAACGACAGTGACACTGTTCATGAGCAGAGGTCCTAAAATGCCTATGTTGAAAATTTGGTGATGAACGTCCATAAAATGATTGTGTTACAAACGGCATTGCACTGTTTCCATGCGCCTTGTAACTTCAGAGATTTGTAATAGTTTCACGCCAGATTTTCAACATTCGGCATTTTCACACCTCCTTATGAACAGTACAGCTGTCATTTTTTCACATCCTGGCCTGAAATATGTTTTTGCACTTCTGGGCATGAATAGGTGGTCACTGTGGGAAATCAGTGTTTGGGACAGATTAAGATCGAGCTGAGTGAGAGAGGGGGAGTGAACAAGCTCAACTGAGTTCTGTCGGGACTGCTGCAGATTTCTTTTGTGGGCAGAAAAGGCTCAATGCAGGCAGGAGCCCAGTACAAAGGGCAGCCTGCAGTACCGGAAAAAAACAGAATGAGCGTGGAGAGAGGGGAGAGAGCGAGTTCAACGGAGTTCTGTTGGGACTGTTATGGATTTCTTGTGGCAGAAAAGGCACCAACGCAGGCAGGACTCAGTGCACAAAGGGCAGCTCTACAGCTGCCGTGAGAAACAGAATGAGCGCGTGAGGGAGGGGGGGAGTGAGCGAGCTCAATGGAGCTCTGTTGGGACTGCTGTGATTTCTTTGTGGGCAGAAAAAGGTGCCAATGGAGTAGGAGCCCAGGCACAAAAAGTCAGCCTGCAGTGCCAGGAGAAACGGAATGAGCATGTGAGAGGGGGTGTGAGCAAGCTCAACAGAGCTGTGTCGGGACTGCTGCAGATTTCTTTGTGGGCAGAAAAGGTGCAAACAATGCAGGCAGGAGCCCAGTACAAATGGGCAGCCTGCAGTCTGTGGAGAAACAGAACTAGCGAAAGTGAGAGAGGGAGAGAGCGAGCTCAATGGAGCTCTGTCAGGACTGCTGCAGATTTCTTTGTGGGCAGACAAGGCACTCAATGCAAGCAGGAGCCCAGTACAAAAGGGGCAGCCTGCTGCATTGGGAGAAATAGAATGAGGAGTAAGAGAGGGGAGTGAGCGAGTTCAGTGGAGCTCTGCGGACTTTAGAGTTGCCTCACCCAGTGTCCTCTGTGGTCCTATATTACAGCAGGGTCTCTGGAGTAGAGACAATGGAATGATTGGATGCTTTTAGGATGTTGCTGTAGTAATACAGATTCTGTTCTGTTTATTTCTCTAACTGAGCTATACTCTTATGATTGCTGTAATAATGCATAGTTATTTGTCCTGTTTATTCCTCTGAGCTGAGTAATACTTGGAGTGCAATAGGATTTCTAACTGGGCTAAGTGAAACTATATGAGAGCTGAGAACAAAAAGTATGGTAGCTGAGGAGTGAAAAACAGACAAGGAGGCTTTAGATTCCTACAGTAATACAGTAGCAAATGGATGAGATTTGAGACTGAATTAACTCAGTCAGCAAGGGGCAGTAGGGGGACTAGTGTATGGGGAACAGGAATTGAGTAAATAGGAGCCTAACAGTTGTAGTAGGTGCAGAACCTGGGAGTAGATCCCGTAACATAAGATGGGGCCAAATGGGGCAGGTGCCATGTCAGTAAGGTGGGCATCTTTGGGAGGGTGGTGGCTGTACAGGGTGTGGGTCCGCATCATCCTGGACTGGGCTTGGAGAATGGGGTGTATGGTCTGTAGATGACTGGCTAGTCTGAGGAAAGAACTTTGGAGATTAGGGGGAGCTCAAGTGGCAGGACAGATGAGTTAGGTAGGCATCCTGGGGGAATAGTGAATGGCAAAGGGGATGCAGGATCACAACTAGGGAGTGAACCAACCCCAGTAACAGAGGCACTAACAGAAAAGACAGGAGAAGGAAGAGGGTGCCTGAGGCAAGGGGGAGGCCTCCTGATGGGGGGAGGAAGAGACCACGAGAGTATCAGGGACAGAGCAGATGGCTTCGGTAGGGAGGGACCAGGAGTGCCACTGAGGGTAACAAGTAGGAGGGGAACCGATAGGGAAGAGATGTAGGAAGGGTACTCACTAGGAATAGATTCGAACCTCTGTTATAGGGAGAGAGAGGGGAGAAGGAATATACTAAAGGGGGAGGACAAGCGGGCATGAGAGGGATGGCAACAGGTAGGGGAAGAGATATGTTTTCAGCAGAATAGAGCTTTTTTCATCCCTACAGTATCTTCAAGTTAACTAAAAGTTCAGCAAGAATAAATGAATTCTGTTTTGTCACTATGAGACAAAGGACAAATCAACCACAAAAAACAGTTGATTCACCTCCCAAATGTAGCTGTCTGTGACAAGAATAAAAGCACTTTATTTAATGGTATTCTGTGTACTTTAAAATTGGTTTTAAGGCAGTCAAGCCACTTACCACAAAGCACTTTATTTTATTCAATAACAATTTGATTTTTTTCATGATTCAAAACCTTTGACATTTATCACTTTTACAGCTAAAATAATATTCTGTTTCCTCAGTTCTCAACCTGAATTTTTCTAAACTAAATTATCCTTTTGTGAGCTATAAATCTAAAGAATTTTGAGAAGCGTGTGTATTTTATTTGGGGTTAAGGCTAATATCCTAATCAGAACCCCAAGGACAACCTTAAGGAAGCCCCACCCTGCCCCAAGCTCTCTCCAGCTCTACCTGTCATAGTCTACTCTTTACAAAGAGAAGAGGCATTTATTGACATTTCCACTAGTTTAAAGAAATGCTTCCTTAAAGATGGATAGAAAGAGGATAGAGAAGTGTGCCAGGAGAGACAGAAGAAGCAAGGAAAGTGATAAGGAGCACAATGGTGCAAGCAGAATAAAGGGTTAACCAAATGGGACAAGACCTTTATTAGGTACATAAGTGAGAAGAGGAAGAACAAGAGGAAGGACTGTGAGGTTTCAAAGGGCAGGGGACTGGGCAGAGGAGGATCAGGAAAAAGCAGATATCTGAACAAATATTTCTCTTCAGTCTTTATGGTGAAAGAAGAGGATGGACCACATAAAAGCAGTAGAAACTCTTGGGAGAGGGAGGTAGACACAAGTCCATTTTCGGAGAAGAGTGCACTAAAAGGGATTTGAAATCTGAACATATACAAAGCTATTGGGCTAGAAGGGAATCAACCCATGGATGTTAAGAGAACTGACTGAAGGTATGCTACTTTACAGATGACATCAAAATCAACAATAGAGAGGACACCCTGGAAGGGTGGAGAATGTGCAGAGACCTAAGAAAACTATAAGAGTGGCCAAGGGTATAGCTGCTGGGGTTCAGTGTGAAAAAGTACAAAGTCATGCACCTAGGATACAGAAACCCAGAGACAGAGTATAGAGTACAATATCAGGAAAGGTATTGGCAGTCACCAAACTGGAAAGAGACCTGGGAGTAATCATATTGGTAACCTCAAGATGGTGAGGCAGTGTCAAAAGGCAGTATGTATGCCAATGGGATGCTGGCGTGCATATGGAGGGTATCACCAGCAGATAGAGATGTTGCAAAATTGAATTTTGCTGGCAAAATTGCTGTGAAATTGGCAATTTTGCCACGTGAAATGTTTCATGAAATTGTGGCAAAATGATGAAATTTCATTGCAATTTTGTACGCTGCCATTCCCTATGTAAAACTCTCCCTGGTGTCTAGGGGTCTCCCCTGGCTGCTCACCAACCCAAATTATTCTCCTTGGTTTCTAGTGGTCTCCGTTGGCTGATCACAAGCCGTAATTGAATAAAGCCCTCCCCAGTTACCCTGGCCCCTTCATGCCCTTTTTTAATGATAAAAAAAAATTAAACCCACACTCCCTGGTGTCTAGTGGTCCCTCCCCAGCCAATCACTGGCCATAATTGAATAATGCACCCCCAGTTACCCTGGCCCCCGCATTTCCTTTTCTTAAATAAATAAATAAATACAATCCACACTCCCTGGTGTCTAGTGGACCTCCCACCCTATCATCATGAGCTAGTGCTCACCTACTCACCCCAAAGTTCCCTGATCGGCCACCAGCACAGCCCTTCACTACCTCCATAGCAGCAGCCTGACTGAGCACAACTGGGCACTTTAATGAATGAGTTGTGCTTGTACTATGTCCAGTTCTGGAGTCTACATCTTAAGAAGGACATAGGGTGGAGGTTGTCAGAGGAGGACAACTAAATTGGTTGGGAAGCAGATGGCTCAGTGGATCGTTAGTAGGTTAAGAAGCTTTTCACCTCTAAGTCATAGGTTCAAATCCAGCACAGGGCAGAAGTGGCCAAAAGCCATTCTCACCTGAGGACTGTTCAGTGGTCTGTGTGAAATGAGTTGTGGTAGTTTCAGTCCAGTGCCCAGTGGAGAGGTAGAGCTGTGTGGAATATAAAATCCCACCCCTGGAATGCCTGCAGAATGACCATTCTGATTCCATGGAATTCCATTCTGCCAAATTTTTAATTTCAGTTATTTCACTATACATTTAACAGTACACATCCAATTAACAACAAATGTGGAATGTAAACAGAACACATTGACCTGCAAATGTGTGCCACATTTCAGAGTTGTAGGTTGAAAGGGGGGGAGGTATGGGTGGCCTAATATTTAATCAAAATTACATTTCAAGTTATTTTGAGATAATTTTAATATTTCTTATCCAAATTTCTCCACAATGTCTGGATTTAGAGAAGCACCCAGCATGGATATATACACCATGTTTTAAGTCTCAGTCTTCAATGGGAGCTGAGTTATAGGTAGACAAACATTTAGCAACATTTTAGATTTCTGTAATTTTAGTATACTTTTGCTAGTATTCATTGAAATGTTATAACATTTGACAGATATACAGGTTATCACTACTTTTGTATATGTACATAGTTTCAGATTTCTAGCTTCAGATGGGACTTAGTTATAGTATGCCAAACATCTTGCCCATATTTAAATTTCAGTTATTTCCCTCTAATTTTAAAACAACGTATTCAAATTTAACCAGAGTTGAAGCATTTAAACTACTATACCACATGGTCATTTCTGAAAAAAGTTCATATTTTCAGCTTTAAATGGGATTGAATTTAGTTAAACTTTCACAACATTTAAAAATATAATTTTGCAAAAATGTAAACTACAAATTTAAGCCCTGAAACCTTAAAACTAAAGAATGCAATGCCATGAAATTTGGCAGATTCATAGACCTTACAAGGAGACTATGTGTGCCAGTTTCATTAATTTCTTGCTGCCAAAACTACAAAATAATAGGGCTGTTGATGGACTGAATAGTTTTCCCGAATATCACGAATAGTAGGCTTGCTGAATATTCTGATGAGCGTTCTGAATAATCCACTGTTCAGCCACTATTTAGGATGTACTATTCGAGTGGGTTAGATTTCAAAATCTCACAGTGCTTTGTTGTCAATCGGAGGCTGTTTTTGGAGCTCACAGCCAAGAACACCATGTGATCTCCTCACACTGGGTCTGTAACAGAGAGTTCAACATATAGAGAGACTGGAGTGCAGACTCCAAAACTCAGTTGAAGCCACGCATCCACCATATTTGAGAAGGATTGAGGTGCCGGCAGAATAGCAGGAACCCTTCTTGAATCTTAGTGAGTGCCAGCACTGTTCTGACAGCAATCTACTGATCCAGTTGGGTAAGAAGCACCATTGACAGCAGGAAATTATGAAGCGGATGTACATTGTGGTGCAAAAACAAGGTATGCTTGTTTGTCCTTTGCTTGTATAAGCAGTGTGTTACTCGATTGCTGTCAGAACAGTGTGCTGGTGCCGCCATCTATCTACTGCATTTGCAGCACCATCATTTCTTGTACTACCCCTTGAGATCATTGTGACCATATAGAGATCATCACTTAACTCCAGATATTGATGGAGTTATGGCCTGTTGAAGTTCCAGTGTTATCCTATGGGAATCTTTATGTTTTATTACTTGATTTTGTTAATAGCCACAATTATTTAAGTGTGCAGCATATGTTATTCTTGTAGTACCTCTTGAGACTTTTTTGACCATATAGAGATTGTCACCTCTGCATCCTCCTCCTGAAGCCCCAGCAGCACAAGCCAGCCTCTGGCAACAGTGTACAAGCCAAATTGCCATGACCTCTGCATCCTCCTCCTGAAGCACCAGCAGCACAAGACAATCTCTGGGACCTGTGTACAAGCCAAAGTTCCATGACCTCTCCTCTTCCTCCTCCTGAAACCATTTTAAGGGCTTCTATAGCAATTCTCTAATAAGGCAACTTTTCTGGCTGAATACCCAATGCTGAATACTGAATAATGAATATCTGGGACCTGAATACTGAATATTCATCTGAATATTCAGAAAAAGGTATTAACACAGCTCTACAAAATACCATCTGTACTTAAAGTCAAATCCCACAAGTTTTTGTGAACATTTTAAAATTTCATGAAAAATTCCATAAACTGGAATTTGCTAATTTCACTCAGCCTTATCTGGAGGTTCTAGGGTATGAGAGGCAGGTAGTGCGAAGGTTGCCAGGTTCAGGAGTTAGATGCACATGTTCACCAAGAAATGAACTGCTAAGCTGGGTAGCACAACAGTGGCAGACCCCCAGGTTGGAGCAAGAAAGTACATAGTGTCAAGAATTTCAGCCTGAATGCATGATATTTAAGGATCACATCCAGTAAATTTATGATCCAGGGAGCCTGATGTACATGCAAGTCTGGGACTTAGAGGAGCTCAAAAAGTTGTAGTGGGGGAAGACAATGTCTGGGACAGCAGGAAGAAAGAATTTTGCTTTTCCAACAGAGTAGGTCAATAGGAAAGGGGTAGATGACTCGTGTTTCAAGGGAGTTTGTCACTGTAAAGAACAAAGAGGATATTAGTGGGATCAGTAGTTCTACTGATTCAATCTGGCTATGCCAAAAGAAGAGGGGGATAGTCACCCAGAGAGGAACAGCAAGATTGCAAAAAACTCAGCCCAGCTTATCAAATTAAGCAGTGGTATGTGCATTGTTAATGTTAAATTCCATAAAAAGAATTCTGGATGGTTCGTCTATATGCTACTTTATAACATGGGTTCTGAAAATACTGTCTTCTGAGTCATCCAAACAGGTCACTTGACCATTGATTAATCCCTGATACACCCATAGTTGCATGTTTACAGGGCTTTATTTTACTATTTCTTTAGGAAAAACTCTTAACATAACATTGCCCATGTTATAAGAGGACTGACCCACTCCAGGGTATGGGTTTACTGAGCATTAGTCCATGCCTGGGTGGTTGAAGTCACTTGGCTTTGCCTCATGACTCCAACCCCCAGGCATGGATTAATGCTCAGTAAACTCTATCCCTATTGAGGTTAATCCCTCCATAAATATGTGAGAAAATGTTATCAATATATTTTTTCTACTGCATATTTAAAACTGCTAAACCAATTTATCCAATTGTGTTAGACACCAGGATACACTGGCTATGGATATACATGTCAAATGTTAAGTCTATGCCAGCAAGAGCATAGTAGTTACAAACATACACATTTTTGAAAGTTTTCACAAAATATTGCAAATATTTACATAGTAAAGATTTGAACCCCTGTAACTTAAACATTTCTAATCAAATCTTTATTTAGATCATTCTACAAGCATTACAAAAAGGTTATTCATGCTAAATTACACATGTCTAGCACCAAAGGTGCCCAAGTCATATACAGTTCACTGTTCAGGGATATCAAGTGCTTGTATGATTCACTGAATGATTGATGTAACATATGGTTTTGGCCATGCTCATTCCCACCTTTGGAAGAGCCGTGGAAGAAACGAGGGCCCTGAGGGTGAGAAGAGTGCTGGAGAAGGAGGAGGAGGGGAGGATGGAGGAGAAGTGATGGCTAAGCACCGGTGGCTGGGCATGTGGGTTATTTGTAGGAGGGTATCCTTGCCCACTGAACCGGGGGGGGGCCCTCCAATTCACTGTTCAGGGATATAAAGTGCTTGATTGAGTCACTGAATGCTTGATGTAACATATGGTTTTGGCCTTGCTCATTCCCACCTTTGGAAGAGCCGTGGAAGAAGTGAAAGCCCAAAAAGGTTTGTAAACCACCTCCTCCAACTCATGGAGAGTGTACTTGGTGGCACTCAGGACAGGAACCCCCCCCAATCCCCTTTACTGGAGGAAACCTTTGAGGAACTATAGCCGCCAGGCTGCCCTTCCTCTGGGCATACTAAGAGGAGATGGAGTGAAAAACTGAATGTAACTCATGCTCAGGATTAGAGATGTAGGTTTTGAAACATGATGAAGTCCCTCTTCCCAGATGTTTGATGATGTGGGCTGGTATGTTCTTCCTGGAGGCGGATGTTGCAGCTTCTATGTTGAAGGAGTGTCCAGAAAAGGATGCTGGGTCATATCCTAGATGCTGGAGAAGAAGTGTAATTGAGTCCATGAATTCCTTAGTGGTTAGTGGAATATGGTTTGAGGTAGGTAGCAATGGAGCTGATGGTGAGGACCGGCTGAGAAGCTGGAGTAAGTGATCTTACTTGGTGACAGGGCACCAAGCATTGGAATAGGAAAGTAAGTGATGTCGACTCTTCTCTTGAGTCTGTCCATTTTGGAGAAATGTAGATGAAGAATGTATTAGTCGTTGTGCTTGTGTAGGTGTTTGACCATGTGAAATGTAGAAGCAGATGGAGAAGAAACTGTTAATTCTCCTGGGAGGAGGAATCCGTAAAAGGCCAGATATGGTAGCAGATAAGATGGCAGTGGAGAAGACATCTAGTGGGTTAGTATGTAGTAGGCTGAATAGCTGTTTGAAAATCAGGTCATCAATGGGTTGCAGGTTGGAGGCTTTCTCATTGTTGACTTGAGAATGCCTGTCAGGAGCAGTTTGACAGCTGGGTTAGAGACGATGGAGTCTGAAGCTAGATTTGATTGTAGGAGGAAAATCTGGATACCAGACAAGTACTGTTGGATGGTGCCATGTGTTAATCTCTGAGACATAAGGCAATAAGTGATAAAGGCTCGAATGATTGAAATAGATATGGGTATCGATGGTGTCGCTGTCATAGCACAAAATGTGGTGTATTTCTTCCAGGCCATGGATTATGCTGATTGAGTATTAGCTGATAAGACAGATAACATGATAGTCTGAGCCATGCATAGGTAGTCTGCTAATGCATTATGAGATCCCAGAATTGGGGAGCTGGAGTGGCAGATGGATCAACAGATGGCTGAAGGAAACATAGAAACATAGAAGCTGATGGCAGATAAGGACTGCAAGGCCCATCCAGTCTGCCCATTTCTTTTTCTACCTTATGAATGTGCCATAGGCCTTTGCTCTGTCAATGGCCTATCTATTCATACTCATCTGTATTGCTCCTGTATGCCTATCCCATGCCTGTTTGAAGACTTGCACTGTATTCATATCCACCACTTCCTGAGGTAGGCTGTTCCATGCATCCATCACCCTTTCTGTGAAAAAGAACTTCCTCACATTACCCCTTAATCGGGCTCCCTCTAATCTCATGCTGTGTCCTTTTGTCCTGCTATTTTTCTAATATTGTAACATGTTAGACTCTTTCACCTTGTTAATGCCCTTAAGGTGTTTGAATGTTTCAATCATATCACCTATCTCTCTCCTTTGCTCTAGGGTATACATAATGAGTTCAGTTAATCTGTCCTCATATGTTTTCTGATGCAGTCCCTGCACCATTTTGGTTACCCTTCTCTGGACTGCCTCAATTTGGTTAATGTCCTTGTGAAGGTGTGGCCTCCAGTACTGCATGCAGTACTCCAGATGGGGCCTAACCAACATCTTGTAAAGAGGGATTATTACTAGGGATGCAAGTTTGTCATGGCAGTCATACACGTCATTGATTCCATGATATTTGATCTTTATTAAGGACTTCCATGACTTTCACTAGTGTCATCAGAATGTAGCAATGTTGACAGTGCCACAACATTTACTACTGTTTACTAATGATTTCATGAACAAATAATGAGTCATTAAAACCTCATCCATGACAAACTTACATCCCTAATTATTACCTCCGTCTTCTGACTTGTGATACCCCTATTAATACACCCCAACATCCCTCTAGTCTTGCCTACTGCTTTAGAGGTCTGCTTGGATGATTTCAGGTCATCAGTGATGATGACACCCAAGTATCTTTCTTCCCCTGTGACTGCCAGCAACTCCCCTCCCAGCCTATAGGTGGCTTCAGGATTTTTCTTCCCTATGTGTATGATCTTGCACTTCTTTGCATTAAACTCCAGTTGCCACTCTTCCAACCATTTTGCTAGTTTATTCAGATCTCTTCTCATTCTGCCCACACCATCTGGATCATCTACTCTTTTGCAGATCTTGGTGTCATCTGCAAACAGACAAACCTTACCCTCCAGTCCATCTGCAATGTCACTGATAAAGATATTGAAGAGGACTGGCCCCAGGACTGATCCCTGAGGTACCCCACTTTTGACTTGCATCTCTTCTGACTGTATACCATTTACCACTACTCTGTTTTCTGCCTGTCAACCAGTTTGCCACTCAGTTGACCAATGTCTGACGCACTTTGAGCCCACCCAGCTTATTAATCAATCTTCTATTGGAACAGTATTGAAAGCTTTGCTGAAGTCAAGGTAGGCAACATCAACTGCTCCCTCTTGGTCCACCACTCTGGTTACCCAGTCAAAGAAATCTATGAGATTAGTTTGACAGGACCTTCCTTTTATAAACCCATGCTGTGTTGGATCCTGTGCTCCTATGGATTCCAGGTGTTGCACTATCCTTTCCTTAAGGAGTGTCTCCATAATCTTGCCCACTACTGAGGTAAGACTGACTGGTCTGTAGTTCCCTGCCTCCTCCCTGCTACCACTCTTGTGGAGCTGGATCACATGTGCCCTTCTCCAGTCTTCTGGGACCTCTCCTGTGCTCAGAGACTCACTAAACAGTTCTGATAATGGCTCTGCTAGTTCCACCCTTAGCTCCTTTAGTACCCTGGGATGTATGCCATCAGGTCCCATTGTCTTGTCCACCTGAGCTTATCGAGCTTCTTGAGGACCCCTTTCTTTGTGAAGGGACTGATTACACCTTCTTTTCCCCTGTGTCCATGATGCAGAGCTGTGGGCACTGCCCTAACTCTTCAGTAAATAAAATTAAATTTACGTATATTTTTCTATACTTCTGGAATTTATCTTGTATTTAGACATCTTTACTGGAGTGATCAGTTATGATACATTTTCTCTTGAAGTCCACTGCTTTCAGTTATGCTTACTCTGATACCTCACATCTCACAGAGAGAGGGATGGATAGGGAGAAGCTTGAAGGCATCCGATATATCAGTCTTAGCCAGCCAAGAGCCTTTGCCAAGCCACTTGATAGGGAATTAATGTTGGGAATGAGAGAGGCATGGGGAGCAGACAGGTTGAATATGAGCCTCTTCTTTCCTGAGAACTTTGTGTAATGACTCCAATGGGACTGACATGAAATAAAGGAAAGAGGTTGCTTGAATGATCCTATGAAATCCTTTGTCAAGTTCCTTCTGAAGTAGCTGCTGGACCACATCAGGCTTGCTTAAGGCAGTGAGTAAATTTCTGCATTCATGAGATTCCATCAGGAGAATGAAGATGCTGGTATGAAAGCCCTCTGAGAACCAGAGACCAGAAAGTTGACCAGAATTGTGATGGATGAGTGGAGAGCAAGTGTGTCAGTGCCCCAACCTTGAAGGAGTAGACAGATGTCATGATTGTCAGGGCTTGAGCTACAGCTTGGGGCAGATGGATCTGGAATGTGCCTCCCCACAATGACTGCAAGCGTGCAAGTTACGGCAGCCATACAGATTGCATCCTGAAGTGTTGAAGTTATTGCATACAGGCCGACCCTCGATGAATGTGGTGGGGCAGCCTAGCCTGCTATGAGAGGAATGTGGTAATGCTGCGGATTATGAATGGTGCGCGTAATATGGAGGAAGAGACTGATGATGAGGAACGAGTGGATGAGGTATCAGGCACCATCAAGGGACATAAGGTAGCTGAATGGGAGAAGGAGCCACACAGTTGGCAGGTTAAGGCTTGCTGTCCTGCGAAGTAGTGGCAGAACAGTTCATTATCGAGACTCCCCAGTTGAGTCATATATTAAAGTGAGCATGGGTGGCAGTGACCTTGGCAGAAAATGCTTTATGATAATCGAGGAAGTGCATATGACCATAATGCACACCTAGGTCAGCAACCATGTACACGTTGGTGTCCAGCTCTTCACAGCATGAAGGGAAGGTGGAGCATAAAATACCCCTGTAGAGGCTAAAGGCTAAGATGAACTTGGGAATGGTCAGTTTTTTGGTTTATCTTGGGTCCTTGAACTTCAGAACCACAGAGACATTACCACATGAGATAATTCTATTCTCTATGGAATCATAAGAGGATATGAGTAACGTTATAAGATTAACATCCTTCCCGTCAGTGATGTCCTTGCAGAGATGACAGGGAACTAGATGAGTAGGTGATATGGCAGGCAAGGCTGAGCTCTGGGATTGCGTACCTGAACTGGAAGAAGGAATCCATGGAGCTGGGGCAACTGGTGAAGGAAGACCCTGGTTGATGTCGATAGTTGGAAGAGCTTGAGGTACAGTAGACAGAACAGGCTGCGACATGGGGATGGCTGTGGAACTGGTTGTTCATCGGAAAGAGCAGGCTGTCTGTTCACCAGGACAGTAAGATGAGATTGTTTGTCAAACACAGAAAGTGGTGAGCTGGGTGATGAGGACTTTGATTTCAATGAGACTGCCAGGTTCTGGGCGTGACGGTGGAGTCGGTGAATCAAGAACCCTTCAGGATTGTATCTCTATGAGTAAAACACACAGTTCTTGCTTCTTAGCATTAGCAGGGTAGACAGTGCCAAATTCCTTCAATTCTGCTATCAATGGGGGAACAGTCCATCTTTAAGAGGGTTTTTTGACTTGAAAGTGCATTTTTGAAGAGCAGTGGCAGCAGGTGCAGGCCCTTTCCGAGGGATCAGGAGAGGCCATCGTGCAGGCAGGCAGGCTCCATAGCACAGGGTGCAGGCTTACACTGGGAGGACATTACTAGCATTGGAACTGATGGGCCAACTGTGCATGGGGATGAGAGTGTGCTGGAAGATCCTGACCTCCATGTGGGCATAGGATCAAGCTGAGGAAGAGGGAAGATGAGAGGCCCTGGCAACCTCACGTAAGTGCTGGTCGATAAGAGAGCAGGCAGTCGGGTGGCCTCACATAAGGCACCAGATGAGTAAGTAAGTGAGATGTGAGCAGATGGTTTGGTGGCCCCCATGTAGGCACTGGACAGCAGGTGAATGAGGAGCTGAAACCTCCACGTAGGTGCAACTCGAAAGGCCCAGGCAGCAGCAGCTAGGAAGAACTGCAACCTCCATGTAGGTGCAGTGCAGTGCTTTGGTGCAGAGTGAATTAGGTGGAAAATATCCTGAAGCTATAGTTCAAGCTGCGAGACTAGACAATAGAAGCTTTCCAGGAAGAAAAAAGCAGCTGCTTAGTACTATGTCGTCGAAGGTCCAGGAAGCAGTATGCTGTCATTGGTAGGAACTGTGCTGCCGGTACACTGACAAGGAGCATGGGTTGTGGAGGAACAGAAGGTGCAGGAAGGAGTACAGAGACTGGGAGCCACCACACCCGGAAGTAGCAGCAGGAGCCATACCAGCAAGAAATAGACAGCAGCACTAGAGGAAGAGGAGCAAAGGCAACACCAGGAGGACATGAGAGAACCCCAAAAGAAGTAAGTAGGCACCAGGGAGAGCAAGGGCAATGAAGAGAGAGGAAAGGGATGGGGCTGCTGAGTTGCGGAGCTGCAGGTGGACAGCAGTGTGGCTGATGGAGCCCAGGAGGCGGGCAGCAAGAAAGGAGAGAAGCAAATAGAAGACACCAGAGCAGACAAAAAAAACAGAGTGGGGTAGCCGGAGACAAGGCAGTGCGAAAGCAGAAACCACACGCCTGGCTCAGCTCAGTTACAGCTAAGCGCCAGTGGCTGGGTGTGTGGGTTATTTGTGGAGGGTATCCTCACCCACTGAACCACAGGCTGGGCCCTCCAAATGAAATTTTTCCACATAATTTCCTGCAAAAATAAAATGACAGATTTGAGCACATATAATTTTGAGATGATGCATCATATTTTCATGAAATCTGGCACAATATTAGAACACATCACGAACAATGAATCATGCCAAAATTAAGATCTCTGATCTAATAGATGACTGAGGTATATGCAGATAACCTTTTCATGAAATATCACACAAAGAAATAAAATGACAAACTTTGAGCATGTAACAGTTTGAAACTATCTATCTGCATGTCACGAGATTCAGAATATTATTGGTCATCCACTCAAAGAGTGTGCATGCTAAATTTCAGAGCACTAGCTTAAATGACAGCCAAGTTATGACTAAATTACTACATTTAAAAATTCAGCAAAATTCCAATGAAATTCCACAAGATTTTGCAGAATTTCATGAAATTTTATTAAAATTCCTTGAATTCAGAATGTTCCCATTCAGCACAGCTCTAGTATGCACATCACAAAACCAGCAACACAATTGGCACTAACTGGAACCCTTGTTGTCAGTCTCACATGAGAAGAGCATGGAGTCTGAACTATCCTCACACCTACATTGTGGTCCCTTCATGACAGGGTTGAGGCACATTGCACTGTGATCACCTGTGCTGTACCTGTCATGTGGATAAATAGAGAGCTGCAGTTTCCAGTGCTGTTAATCCAACACCTTTCACAAGCACTAAAATTCACACACAGGAAAAAAAAGAAGTCCTGAGGAGAGACTAAGGGACCTCAGTATGTTCACCCTGGAAGAGAGGAGGGAGGGAGGGGAGATAGGATAGAGAGCTATAAATACCTCATGGGATTGAACAAGGCACAGGAGGGGCAAGCAATGAAACTGGAAGGGGAAGAACATTTAGAAGGGATGTGAGGAAGCACTTCTTCACTGAAAGAGTGGCAGATGTCTGAAATGGTCTTCTGCTGGAGGTAGTGGGGGTTAAAACAGTGGTGGTATTCAAGCATGCATGAGATACATGGGATAGGCACAAGGATCTTATTTGAGAAATGGGGAGAGGGGGAGTAGGTAGCCAAAGATGAGTTCTACGTGTGGTTCATAGCTCAGTGCTTGTGCTACATACAGAGTAGAGCTAAATGATACAGGTTGTGCTTGGATATTTGAAGTTTGGCCTTTCTTTATCCCACCTTTGGCAGGATGCTGATTTGAGTAGGATTAAGACCCCCACCAGGTGGGATAAGAGTCCGGAGAAGGAGGAGGAAGCAGGGGAGGATGGAGGGCAAGTGCGACTTTTCGAGGGGGACCAATGAGCGAACAGTTATTTTCTTGTGAGACAAAATAAGGAGAATGTTGGTCCATGTGCTTTGATTTGTAATTTACTGTAAAGCATTAGGCCCTTGGTGGTAAAGCAAATAAGCTTGATGCAGGCTGCTAAGCCATAAGAGGGCGAAGCAACTGGAAAAATCCAGGTTCTGAGTGGGCAGACCAGGTAAGTGTAAAATAGGCAATATAAGCCCGATGAGCCTCCAGGCCCCATCTGGGGTAAAGCAAGTAAGTGTCAAATGGTCAATAAAGCCTGAAGAACCTCCAGGCCCTAAGAGAGGTGAAGCAGGTAAGCAGTATGAACTGATGAGGGTGAAAAAAAAAATTGGGCAAGAAGCAGTTGATTTGATAACTTCTACCAGAGAAAAGGCAGAGAACACCAAGAAGGAGGAGCTGCTGTTTACTATACTTCTCTATTGGGACTAAAGAACTAGAACTCTACTATTGGGACCTTAAATTTAAGGTAAAAAAAAAAAAAGTTAGTGTGTTTGTCTGAGTTGTTGAAGTAAATTGTTATCTGTGCAGTTATCTAGGTGTGTGTCTCAGGTGGCTGAAGGGAATTTGTTATCTGTGCAATTACTAAGTGTAGAAAGAGCTGTGAATTAGGGGGGTGGCTTAGCTAGAAGGAAGCCAGGTTAATGCCAGATTTAAACACTGCCATAGATAGATTATGCCAGAGAACAGGCAGAGAATACCAAGAAGAAGAAGAAGAAGCTGCTGTTATAACTATACTTTTCTACTGGGAATAAAAAACTAGAACTCTACTACTGTGACCTTCAATTTAGGGTAAAAGTTGGCTGAAGTGAATTGTTATCTGTTCAGTTATCTAGGTGTTTATTTCAGGTGGCTGAAGGGAATTGTTATCTGTGCAATTACTAAGTGTAGAAAGAGTTGTGAAGTAGGGGGAGTGACTTAGTTGGAAGGAAGCCAGGTTAAAACCAGATTTAAACACTGCCCTAGATAGCTACTGCCAGAGTACAGGTAGAGAACACCAAGAAGAAAGAGCTGCTGTTATAACTATACTTCTCTACTGGGAATAAAGAACTAGAACTCTACTACTGTGACCTTCAATTTAGGGTAAAAACAAAACAAAAAAATTAGTGTGTTTATCTGAGTTGGCTGAAGTGAATTGTTATCTGCGCAGTTATTTAGGTGTTTGTCTCAGGTGGCTGTAGGAAATTTTCTGTGCAACTACTTCAAGAGTATAAAGAGCTCGAAGTAGGGAGTCACTTAGCAAGAAGGAAGCCAGGTTAAAAGACAGATTTAAAACTGCCCTAGATAGCTTCTGCCAGAGAACAGGAAGAGAACACCAAAAAGAAGGAGATGCTGTTATAACTATACTTCTCTACTGGGAATAAAGAACTAGAACTCTACTACTGGGACCTTCAATTTAGGGTTAAAACAAAACAACAAAAATTAGTGTGTTTGTCTGAGTTGGCTGAAGTGAATTGTTATTCAAAGGGTTATCTAGATGTTTGTCTCAGGTGGCTGAAGGGAACTGTTATCTGTTCAATTACTAAGTGTAGAAAGAGCTGTGAAGTAGGAGTAGTGGCTTAGCTAGAAGGAAGCCAGGTTAAAGACAGATTTAAACACTGCCCTAGATAGCTTCTGCCAGAGAACAGGCAGAGAACACCAAGAAGAAGGAGATGCTGTTATAACTATACTTCTCTACTGGGAATAAAGAGCTAGAACTGTACTACTGGGACCTTCAATTTAGGGTAAAAACAAAACAACAAAAAAAGTTAGTGTGTTTGTCTGAGTTGGCTGAAGTGAATTGTTATCTCTGCAGTTATCTAGGTGTTTGTCTCAGGTGGCTGAAGGGAACTGTTATCTGTTCAATTACTAAGTGTAGAAAGAGCTGTGAAGTAGGGGGAATGGCTTAGCTAGAAGGAAGCCAGGTTAAAGCCAGATTTAAATACTGCCTCAGAGAGCTTCTGCCAGAGAACACCAAGAAAAAGGAGCTGCTGTTCTAACTGTACTTCTCTACTGGGACTCTGGGCGAGGCAAGTTTGCAGAGTAAAAGAAAGAAACTTTCATGTCCCATTTGCGAGGTGAGGCAGGGAAGTACAGTAAACATGAAAACCTCCATGCTCCCTTGCAGGGTGAGGCAGGTTGTGTATGGTAGACATATTAGCCCATTGAGGTTGAGTAGGGCTAAGTTGAACAGAAGCCTGCCATTTGCAGGTAGGTGTATAGAAACCTCCATGCCCCCTTGTGGGTGAGGCAGGTTGTGTAAGTATCTAAGCCATTGAGGGGCAAGTAGAGTTAGTCAAGTTAGTCTAGAGTAAGCAGGTAAGCAGAGGAGCCTCCTGTTTTGCTGAGCAATATAGTCCAGTAGAGGGCAATACAGATGTACACTTGAGCATGAGCCAGGCCAGATGGGTGAAGCTGCAAAGGCGGACTTAGGAGGTTAGGCATAACAAGGTCCAGTAAATGTCGAGTTCTTGATGGTCAAGGTATGGCAGAAGAATTCGGTGAGGAGGAGACTGAGTCAGATGAATTGGCAACTGGCCCAAATATGATAAGCCTCATCTCATTGGAGCATGGTAATGTCTGAGTTCATAAACTATGAGACTGGAAATGGCATGATGGAATAGAGCATGGCTAAGATGTTCTATCAGGAGAAGGCAGCAGCACTAAGTCCCAGAACAAGCTGAAGCAAGCATGGCGAGAAACATCAAGTGGAACTGATTATGAACATCCTCTAATGTTATTAATAGAAGCAGAGGTAAGCTCCACAGCTAAGCAAGTAGGGACATCCTTGATGAATGCAAGTCAGGTGCAAGTAGGTGGAAGGTAGGTGACTGGCAAATGCCTAGTACTGGATAACTACAACTGAAGGCGAGACATCATGGTAGAGTTCCCAATCCTACCAGCGCTGTGTATGACAGCGGTGTTTTTCTTCGAAGCGAAGACCACGGCTGTCATACATACAGCCCTGCACCCATTGGTAGGATCGCCATGCCTGCTCAACGGAGCAGTGGATTGAACAGGAGAGCACACCTCCAAAGTGTGCTACTCCCAAACGCTTCCTTGCGCATGAGCACAAGCGAACGTAGAAAACATTAAAGATATAAGCCTATGTTGAATTTTGTAAACACAGGCTCGCTTTGGCAATTTTCAATATTTTTACCCCAAATTTACAACATACACCTCATGAATGTGACAGCTGTCATTTTTCAAATCCTGGCCAAAATGTTTTTTTTTTTTAATGTCCTGGAATGTGGTTTTGTGGTCCCTGCACGAAATAACCTTTCAGGCAGGATTTAAAAATGTTCTTTGCCATTGTTCATGAGGTAAGAAGGCTATATTGAAAATTTTGAGTAAAATTATAAAAAAAACAAAGTTATGAACCCTCTTTGAATTACTGTATTCGAACACAGGCTCGTAACTTTGGTAATTTTCATTATTTTTCACCCAAATTCACAACATTGCCATATCTTTACAGCACCTTATGAGTTTGACAGCTGTCATTTTCGAATTCCTGCCCAGAATGTGTTTTTGTGTCTCAAAGATTGATTTTGCAGTCCCTGTGTTAAGTCGCCCCACAGGCAGGATTTGAACATTTGCTCTGCTTTTCTTCATGAGGCAAGGTCATAACAAGGCTATGTTGAAAATTTGGTATACAAATATTACAAAACAACAAATTTGGGAGCCTACATTACATTTTGCTAATGAAGGCTCATAACTTGGTAATTTTCAATATTTTTACACCAAATTCCTTGCCTGTAGCCCTATCAGCTCTGACCAGAGTTTGTTTAATATTGCACAAATAATTTACAAGTAAAGCATCGCCATGCCTAAGAGCAATTCAGTAGATCTGACCATCATATGAAAGCACTTTGAGCTATAGAGGTACATTTTAAAGAGCCAGTACAGTGCCAAAAGTAGCAGACAGAAATTGCTATTCATTTTTAAAAGTAGTCAGTGGACACTTTTTGTTTCTGTAGCATTTATCTTGTTCCATTTGCTCATTTTTTATGTTGTTTTGCCGCATGCACAAGAAACATGTTGTGTAGCTTGCTGCAGAAGCAGGTTGTGGAGGTGTGGCACTGTTGTGGCCAATGCCCCCTCTGCCTTTTGAGGCTTGGCTCGCGTTCCCCATCGGGGTGGCATGCTGCTGCTGACACTAGTTCAGCCAGCGTGCCACCACCTTGAAATGTTTTAGCCACTGCATTCAGGGGCCACCTTATCATTGCAGCATTGGCCATTCTGCTGCAATGAGGGAGCAACCCGTCATTGCAGGGCGGAACGTTACCTAGTGTAATATTATTTAGAACATGGCAAGCAATCACCCATGTTCACAAACACATTATCCAGCCCAAACATCTGAGGGGTGCCCAATCCTCCTCAGCAGCATGTGCCCCCAAAACAGTCTTTGTTTGCGTCCACTGGGTGGCCAACCTCCATCAACTTCAGTGTCCATCCCTGTTTCATTTGCCAATGGGGGAGCCCACTCCCCATCAGCATAATTTCCCCCCAAAAAAACTTTGTTTTCTGCTGAGGGGGTGCCCAATCCCCCTTGGCTCTTGCCCCCTGTATGTGCTGATGGGGGTGCCTAATCCCCAGTGAGCTACTGCCCCCAAAAAAACACAGTCGGGTGGCATGCTGGGAGCCCACCCCAACATGCCAAATGCCCCTTTTTTAAAAAAAAAAGTCCCGTAATGTTGTTTTTATTTTACCCTCAAACAGAAAACTGTCTTCATGGTCTGTCCTGCTCCCCCCAACCTGCACCCATCCTCTGCACACCCTGCCTCCCCACACCCCTCACCCATAGTTACCTCCGAGCCTGGTGAAATGATCTTCCGGTGACCGGGAACATGTCTGCACTCTTCAAAGCTGACCACTAACTGAAGAAATGCTGGTAAGCTGTATAATGGCATAAATAGTTTTTTTTTCAAATTTGGTGCATATCTCAGGCATTTTTGGGAATTTTGGCACCAAATTTTCAACAAGGGGTTATTGGGACCCCTCCTCATGAATTCAGCCACTGTCATGGCATTATTCATTCCCGAAAGGTGACTTTGCGGTCACTGAGCGGAATCACCTTTCATGAGGTGGGCTCTCAAAAGCCTATGTTGCAATTTGGTGGAAAATCAAAAATGACTGTTTCCTGGCGTGCATTGTTGCAGTTGCTATGCAGCTGCGTAGCTAGAATCTGCAAGAGTCTGCGTACCAGATTTTCAACACTGCTATTTTTCACACCTCCTTATGAACAGTACAGCTGTCAGTTTTCGCGATCCTCGGCGAAATGTGTTTTCACACTTCTGGCATAGAATAGCATGGTCACTGTGGAAATCAGTGTTTGGGGCAGATTAAGAAAACGACAGTGACACTGTTCATGAGCAGAGGTCCTAAAATGCCTATGTTGAAAATTTGGTGATGAACGTCCATAAATGATTGTGTTACAAACGGCATTGCACTGTTTCGCACTTGTAACATCGCGAGATTTGTAATAGTTTCACGCCAGATTTTCAACACTGGCATTTTTCACACCTCCTTATGAACAGTACAGCTGTCATTTTTCACATCCTGGCCGAAATATGTTTTTGCACTTCTGGCGAAGAATAGGGTGGTCACTGTGGGAAATCAGTGTTTGGGACAGATTAAGATCGAGCGAGTGAGAGAGGGGGAGTGAACAAGCTCAACTGAGTTCTGTCGGGACTGCTGCAGATTTCTTTGTGGGCAGAAAAAGGCTCCAATGCAGGCAGGAGCCCAGTACAAAAGGGCAGCCTGCAGCGCCGGGAAAAACAGAATGAGCGAGTGAGAGAGGGGGAGAGAGCGAGTTCAACGGAGCTCTGTTGGGACTGTTATGGATTTCTTTGTGGGCAGAAAAAGGCACCAACGCAGGCAGGACTCCAGTACAAAAGGGCAGCCTACAGCGCCGTGAGAAACAGAATGAGCGCGTGAGGGAGGGGGAGTGAGCGAGCTCAATGGAGCTCTGTTGGGACTGCTGCGGATTTCTTTGTGGGCAGAAAAAGGTGCCAATGGAGGTAGGAGCCCAGTACAAAAAGTCAGCCTGCAGTGCCAGGAGAAACGGAATGAGCATGTGAGAGAGGGGGTGTGAGCAAGCTCAACAGAGCTGTGTCGGGACTGCTGCAGATTTCTTTGTGGGCAGAAAAAGGTGCCAATGCAGGCAGGAGCCCAGTACAAATGGGCAGCCTGCAGCTCCGGGAGAAACAGAACTAGCGAGTGAGAGAGGGGGAGTGAGCGAGCTCAATGGAGCTCTGTCAGGACTGCTGCAGATTTCTTTGTGGGCAGACAAAGGCACCAATGCAAGCAGGAGCCCAGTACAAAAGGGCAGCCTGCTGCATTGGGGAGAAATAGAATGAGAGTAAGAGAGGGGGTGAGCGAGTTCAGTGGAGCTCTGCGGACTTTAGAGTTGCCCACCCAGTGTCTCTGTGGTCCTATATTACAGCAGGGTCTCTGGAGTAGAGACAATGGAATGATTGGATGCTTTTAGGATGTTGCTGTAGTAATACAGATTCTGTTCTGTTTATTTCTCTAACTGAGCTATACTTATAGATTGCTGTAATAATGCATAGTTATTTGTCCTGTTTATTCCTCTGAGCTGAGTAATACTTGGAGTGCAATAGATTCTAACTGGGCTAAGTGAAACTATATGAGACTGAGAACAAAAAGTATGGTAGCTGAGGAGTGAAAAACAGACAAGGAGGCTTTAGGATTCCTACAGTAATACAGTAGCAAATGGATGAGATTTGAGACTGAATTAACTCAGTCAGCAAGGGGCAAAGGGGGGACTAGTGTGGGGGGAACAGGAATTGAGTAAATAGGAGCCTAACAGTTGTAGTAGGATAGAGAACCTGGGAGTAAGATCCCGTAACATAAGATGGGGGCCAAAATGGGGCAGGTGCCACATGTCAGTAAGGTGGGCATCTTTGGGAGGGTGGTGGGCTGTACAGGGTGTGGGTCCGCCATCATCCTGGACTGGGCTTGGAGAATGGGGGTGTATGGTCTGTAGATGACTGGCTAGTCTGAGGAAAGAACTTTGGAGATTAGGGAGGAGTCTAAGTGGCAGGACAGATGAGTTAGGTAGGCATCCTGGGGGGGAATAGTGAATGGCTAAGGGGGATGCAGGATCAACAACTAGGGAGTGAAACCAACCCCAGTAACAGAGGCACTAACAGAAAAGACAGGAGAAGGAAGAGGGTGCCTGAGGCAAGGGGGAGGCCTCCTGATGGGGGAGGAAGAGACCACGAGGAGTATCAGGGGACAGAGCAGATGGCTTCGGGTAGGGAGGGATCAGGAGTGCCACGGAGGGTAACAAGTAGGAGGGGGGAACCGATAGGGAAGAGATGTAGGAAGGGTATCGACTAGGAATAGATTCGAACCTCTGTTATAGGAGAGAGAGGGGGAGAAGGAACATACTAAAGGGGGGAGGACAAGCGGGGCATGAGAGGGATGGCAACAGGTAGGGGAAGAGATAGCAGGATGAAAAAGGTAGAAGGGGGCTAGAAAGGAAGGAGGGTGGTGACTGGAGGAGAGAAGGCTACAGGAAGGGGAAGGAGAGGAGGGGCATCACTATCGGGGTAGAAGGGAATGGGGGGGCTCTAAATCAACAACAGCGGGGGTAGGAGTGGGGTTGTAAATCGGCAAGGGAGGAGGAGAGGTTGACATGGGAAGCCCAGTAGGAAGTAGTTATGCTGGGAAGGGGTTCAAAGGGAATGGGAGGAATAAGTCAGAAAAAAGGGTTGAGGTGGAAGTAGGGGGTACAGATACAGAAGTCACAGAGGGTGCAACTGGTGGGGGTAAGGGGCAGGGAAGAATGAATACTGGGGTGGTGGAAGGGGCATTAGAAGGAAAAGGGGGTAAGGGCTGGGGAGTACTCGTCCTGGGGGATTCTATACTGAAATGGGTGAGATGGGGCAGAAAGAGAGAAAGGCACAGCCATATTTGGGTTGAAGCTGTCCCCAGGTTGACTGCAGGAGGGGCAGGGCAGGCACTGCTCAAGCATGCAGTGAAGGGGAGGAAGAAACCTCATTTACTGTTGCATGTGTGTACAAATGACTTGGTGGGGGACACTGGAAGTAGTGAGGGGGAGGTTTGAGTAGTTGGGCAGGCAGTGTGAGGAGGTGGGAAAGTCGGTGGCATTCTTGGAGGTACTGCCGGTACCATGTGCAAACATGGGGAGGAAGGGTAGGCTTGAGAAGTTTGAGTGGTTGAGGGATTGGTGCCACACCAAACATTATGGGTTAGTGACTAACTGGGGTAGGGTCTCGGTGGAATAGTGACTTGTACACGGGGGACAGGGTACATTGCAGCAGGAAGGGGAGGGAAGTATAAAGGCAGCATTACTGCCGGCCCACTGGCACTGAGGGTTGAGTTGCTGGACGCCACACCTTGCACAATGCTGGTGACCCGGGTTCGGACACAAGCCCAGGATGCCAGGGGTCAGCAGAGTAGGGATAGGATTGAGCATCCGAAGGACTCCTCTCCTATACCGGGGTGGGATCCAGGGACCCACAGCTCAGTAGTGGCCCCTGGTGATGACCGGAGGTGCTACTAGAGCGGTGTAGTAAAGGGAGCGGGGTGTGACGGACGTTGGCACACTGTGCCTAAGCGTCATTGCTTGCTCAGACTCTGCAAAGGAGAGAAAAGTGTAAAATGGGCAACGGTTGGGCAGCATGAGCTTCCGACCCCCCTGACAGTTCTTAGGCATGATACTTTCACTTCCAAATACCTAAACAGCACATATAAGCAAGCAACATTCGGCCTTGATAAACGCTTGTTTCTAACTGATAGTATTAGGTGGGATGTAAAGAGTACTTTACCTGAAGATGGGCATATTTATTTATTTAGTGGAGATTCGGAATAACACCTTTGAGCTAAAAGCTCATTTACAAAGGTTCCTCATCAGACAGAAGGTGACGGGGGGGGGAGTTGGCACAAAACTAGCAACAATTACTAGAATGGAGAGGGAAACAGCTGCAGCTAATAAGCATTGTCTGGTAAACTTTAAGTAGTACAATCGCACATACATTCACAGCTAACAATAGGCAAACAGGTTAATACAGAACACCCACAGGAATGTCACATGCACTCTCAGGCAGTATGCGTGTATACTCCCGGTTAACAGTAGGCACTCAATTGACCTTACATCTGTAAACTCGAATTGGGGAAGGTGGGGAAGGTTTGAAAGGTGATAGTAGAAGAGGGGAAGAGAGGGGAAGAAGGAGGTAGTCGAAGGTGGGGAAGAGAGTCAGTGGGGGAGGGCAATTATCAGTGGGTGGGCTATAACAGTCAGCAATACTCAGAGGCAGGCCATGTTGGGCCTCGGAGGCTTGAGACAAGTTATGTCAGGAGTTGTGAGGAAACTAGGTGGTGGTCAGGTTTGGCAGCTGCAGCGTTCTGGAGGGGTGAGGGATTTCTGGAGTGCTGCTTTGAAATGGCCAATGCATGCAAGGCTTGTGATGGTGTAAGGAAGTTCATTTAGCCAGGTAGGGGTCCTTACTGCAAAGGCTCACCTGTCCAGGCTTGTTTTCCGGAATGGTACCGACAGGTCCTGCTTTGTTACTCTTCTGATGGCATGCAGGGAGGGGACAGGCTGGAAAAGAGCCTGTATTAAGGGAGGTGCGAGACCTAGCAGAGCCTTCTTCCCTTGCAAGCAGGTCTGGAGTTTGATTTGGTCATGAAGAGGTATCCATTTTGTCCTATAGTATAGCTTGCATGAGTGAGAGAGATACAAATCTACATGCCTTATTGAGAGTTGACCGGACTCGGTGTAGGGTGGTTTCGAAAGCCGCTCCATAAACCACATTACTGTAGCTGAGAACTGGGAGGATTGTATCACTGGCATCCATTAGCCTGGCCTCCAGTCTGAGGCAAAACCGAAGCCTATAAAAAGTCCCTAGCTTCCTATTGGCAGCAGAGGTAATATTGCCAATAAGCTCCTCAAATGATAGACTCATCAATTGTACTCCCTAGTTCATCTGCTCTAGAGCAGCACCAGAGCCATTTATTATTGTGAAGAGGAGTGTTTATTTCCTCTTTTGATGACCCACGAAGTTGAGCACTAGTAGATTATTTTTAAACCAATCCTGGAGTTGGTTGAAGTTATTTTGCAGATTACTGGTGATTGCTTCCTGGCAGGTGTCACAGAAGAACAGTACAGAGTCATCTGCGTAAAGCAGGACTTTAGATGTTGGACAGGCATCTGGTAGGTTGTTCACGAAGAGGCTAAACAGAAGAGGGCCTGGGATGGAGCATTGTGGGACCCCTACTGTAACCTCTTTGGTCTCCAGGAAGGCTCCTTTGGTTTTAACTTGTTGTGAGTGCCCAGACAGATAGCTACTGAACCAGTTAACTGTATCGGGAAGAGGTCTAGGACACCTAACTTGCAGAGCAGGAGCTGGTGATCCACCAAGTCAAATGCCTTGGTTAGGTCAATAAAGATTGCCCTGACCAAATAACCTTGGTCGAGTGCATCATAGGTGAAGGCAGTGAATTCAATTAAGGCAGTGTTAGTACTGTGCATCCTATGAAAGCCATGCTGTTGGGGGCATTGAAGGCTGCATTCATGTAGGTGGTTTGTGAGTTGGTCAGCAATGATTCTTTCCAAAGCTTGGGAGAGAGCAGGGACAAGATTGAAAGGGGCCTGTAATTGGAGACAAGCAACCGATCACCTCCTTTTAGCACAGGGGTGACCAGTGCAGTTTTCCACCATGATGGGAATTCGGGGAGACCGAGTGATAGGTTAAAGAGCTTGATGATGGGTTTGATAACCTCTGTGAGTGTGATGGAGATTAGCTTCATGTCAATCCCATCACTCCCCCATTCTCATTTTGCCCAGGACTCTCATTAAATACCTACTAGTTTCCTTGATAGTGAGCTGCCTAAAGTAGAAGTTGGGGCAGTGCACTATGTTTGAGTAGGTGGGTAAATATTCTGTGGGTGATCTGCAGGGGGAATAAGCAGCCTCTTTAGGGGGGAGGATTGCGCTGTAGTCCATGAATGTCCTATTAAAAATATTGGCAGTGGTATTGTCTTTAAGGATGATTTCACCATCCTGGTTTAGCATTGTAGGGGGTGTCTTGTCATTGGTCCCAAGCATACAGTATCTAAGTCATTTTCTCTTCATAGTTCCTCAGTATTGTGATGTCCCTTATTGTGACATCACAAACAATTGAGTTGGCTGCAGGTGATTAGCTCTTTTTTTTTATTTTTTCCTTAGTATTCTTTATGGCTGGAATGGCTCCTTCATCAGCCTAGCCCTGTGCCTGATCCCCATCAACAGTGGGACCAAGGCGTACCTTGGCTGGTGTTCCTCCCTGGCTTAACCCCCAGGGCAGGGTCTGCGGGGGCTTCCCTGCATGCCACACTCACTGTCCAGGAAAGCAGCCCTGTGTTGGCTGCATGGGGAAAGTGGCATGAGGCAGGCAGCATTTAGCTCATCTAGTAAGGTTTTTTACTTTGGTGATTGTGGGAGGCGTGGCATGCAATGACGCTTTGCGGCATAAGTATGCCATGCATCTGGCATGCCTCCCATCTACTTCTGGGCTGCTAGTGGCCAGACATCCTGTGGTCACCCAGGAGCCCTGCACTGAGGATACTGCCTCTCCCTCCAGAGGTGGAGAGTGTGCAGGGGCCACTTAATTGACTTCCCCCCAGCCAACCCTGTAGCAACCCTAGTCCATTTCCGAACCTGGGCCACCAGCGTCATGAGCAGTAGTGGTACTGCAGTGCTGGTGGGCTGGCTTGTGATTGGCTCTTCTTGGACAGTTGTGACATCACAGACAGTGAGGTTATAGGACTGATGATGTAAGGGGAGGAACAGATCTGGCTATGTTAGCTTCCAGGCCGAGTACTGTTCCACACATCACACCAAGTATCATCAGTTTAATAATCTTCTAATTAGCAAAAAGGGAAAGAAAATAATTCTTCCGAAAAATTCTTTTGACTTGAGAAATACTACAGATAGTTCACTACTTTTGAAAACTAAAATTATTTTTAAACAGCACATTAGCTCTTTAAATAAAGAAAACCCTACTGCTACTCCTACTACTACAGTGGTGTCACAAGCTTTTTCCATGTGCTGCCACTACGGCCTTTGCAACAGCTTTCACATGGATCAGTAACAAGGTGGCATATAAGTAGGTGCAGGTTAACGCGAATGAGCAGACCGTGGTGGCCAATGAGCAATGGTACAGTGCAGTGTATGTCAAATTTCCCCCCCTGCACGTGGCTATGGCTGAACCACTAAACATAGTGTCCTGGAATATAAATGGGTTGATAAAGGTCACAAAGAGAAAAAGGGTGATAGCCAGAGGGAAAAAAATGAAAATTAACGTTATCATGTTGCAAGACACACATGTCACAGAATGAACAATCTCACACGCAGAAATGTTGGGGGGGGGGGGCCTAGGTTGGCTGCTGCTTTAACAGCAAGTCATGAGGTGCTGCCGTATAGTTAGATCCCTGACTTCAGAGCAAGGTCCTGCAAACCAAAGTAAATGCACTTGACCAGCTACAAATGAATGGGGAGGCACACTGGTGGTGGGGTACATATATGGGCCAAACATTGAGGACAGTGGGTTCTATGTGCATCTTGTACAGGAGAGGGCCCATTTTCAAGGACCCTTGATACTTGAAGGGGGACTATAATTTCATCATTGACACTATCATGGACAGTTCCAGCACCAATATTAACCCCCTCACTGCCAACAAAAGAGCTCTAAAGGAACTCTTCAAAACATCTGGACTCAAGCTTGGTGCCACTTTCACCCCAGTGGTGGAGAAGTGGAGCTTTTACTCCCATGCCCACGGGAAATATGCCCACATATATAGAATTTTAGTAATTCCTCCTTGATAGCAGATGTTTGTGCGGTGACACAGGAGGCAATCTTGACGTCAAGCCATGCTCCAGTTTTTATGCAGCTATCCTGGGGCTCACCTGTCACTTCATCTAGGGCCTGGAGACTGGACCCTAATCTCCTCAGTAAGATGAAGTTTAGCACCCATCTACAAGAAGGTATTGGAAGTTACTTTATTAAACAGAAAAGGGGTACATCTCACACAACCTGCTGGAGGCTCTTAAGTCCTATTTAAAAGGCCAAATAATGTCTTATGTTTAATATAAAAAGAAATGCTACATTGCTGTCATTAGAGTCATAGAGAACAAAATAAAGGTGTGGGAAGTCCCCATGGCTGTCCCCACCCCCAGCTTTATCGACTCATTCAAAAACTTAAATGGGAACACAATTCCTAAAGTAGTGCGTGGTGGAGAGGGAATATTACTGACCAAGGCAGGTCATTATTACAATGGGGAAAGAGGCGGCAAGTTCCTGGCGTGCCAACTAAAGAACTGGGAGGAGACAGAACCACTGCATCCTAGAAGGAAAGGGCAGTTGTTGTTACCCTGCATGCTAAAATTGGATTGGTCTTCTGTTCTTTTTATAGAAAACTGTATAATTTAGAGGCCTCTCCCACCCCAGAGTAAATGGAGGACTTTCTCTGGAAGGTGCCCATAAACCCAGTGAGTGCTGAGGTATGACTGAGCCTGGACAAGCCTCTGACTAGCTAAGAGGTGTGTGAAGCAGTAAAGAACCTCAGACCAGTGCAAACATAATGTGCAGATCCTTCAGTGGTTTTAAATACAGCTTAAAGAAATATTTGCTCTGATCAATAATGTTTGCACCTGCTTTTGTAAAGATACAATACATGGTGTATTATGTATGGTAACAGCCAGTATTATTTGTCAACCTTTTGTGTTCTTGGAATTTTTAACCCTAGGCGGACATGAAATATATATATATATATATATATATATATATATAGTATGTTGTCAGTATACGAATGATGTAGAACCTCTGTAAATGAGATGTTAGTTCAAAGGTATTAATCCAAGATGTTAATGAATTAATAAATAAATAAAACAATGGCCACAAAACCGGAGGCCCACACAGGGCATTTGAAAAATACTACCACCTGCAGCAAACTTGTGAAGCTCATGTCTGGCCACAGAGGTATGCTGCAGTTCATGGCCATCTCAAAAGAATCAACTAAGGACACTGATAATCACTGCTGTCCATGGCTGTCACATGAGGCCCAACTAAGGACACTGATAATCAGACCAATCATCTGGTCCGATCACTGCTCTGTAAGATTCAATTTTGGCACCCCTCCCTTGTGGGCCGACCTTTGTGGAGATGGTCAAGTACCACCCTTTATGGAATATTACTTCCAATGGCCTTGTTGCAGTCCTTGACCTATCACAATTTCCTGTGCATTGCAATGATACAGAGGCGTTGGTTCTGGCTTATAACAATGCCATTACCTCTGCCCTGGATTCTATTGCTCCAGTACATGTATGCCCTCTCTTCCTTTGACCTCGGGCTCCATGGTTTGATGAAGCCTTGAGGGAGTTGCGGCGACTAGGACGCAGGGTAGAACGATGTTGGTGGAAATCCGGCTTGCATGCCTACCATCTTAGACTGTTAGAACATCACCGGTTCTATCAGTCAGAAATCTCGTAAGAAGGCAGAGTTCCTGTCCGGGGAAATTTCTGCCACTGAGAATCAACCAGCTCAGCCTTCCAGAATTGTGGATAGATTGTACAACCCAACCTGTCTACAGCTCCGAAGGGCGTTTTCACAATTACAGTGTGATGAGCTTGCTTGGTTCTTTGCTGGTAAGGTAGCTGACATTAGGCCGGAGATCCACTTGACACATTCTATGTGAGTTGCTAAAGATCAGCGCTTGGTCACTACCCCTCCATTTTCCTGGAGTACCTTCGACCTCCTGGAAATCGTGGATGTTATGCAGATTGTCCAAGGGATGCACCCTACATGTTGTAGTTTAGATCCGGGCCCTACATCCCTGATTATGGGGTGTGGTGATTCTATCACCTCGGTTCTGGCACAGATAGTCTGGTGTTCCTTGACTCGGTGAATATCCTGTCCCTTAAAAGAGGTGGTGACACCTTATTGATGAAAGTTCTCTGGACCCAGACTCTCTTGCAAACTACAGGCCTATCTCAAATCTCTCCTTTGTGGGGAAGGTGATTGAGAAAGTAGTGGCGGCCCAATTGGAGAACCACCTGACCATCCACAGTATCTATGAACCTCTCCAGTCAGGTTTTCAAAAGAGGCATAGTACCGAGACTGTGCTGGTCCGGGTGCTCAATGATCTCTTGATGGTGAGAGACCAGAGAAAATGGTCTGTTTTGGTACTATAAGATCTGTCATCAGCGTTTGACACCATTGGCCATGGGGTTCTGCTTGAGTGCCTGAGATGTATTTGTGGGCTTTCTGGGGTGGTCCTCAGATGGTTCACTTCATAACTCACCAGAAGAACTCAGAGGGTGGTTTCAGGTTTTTTTTCCTCTGATCCCATCTCTCTGTTTTGTGGGGTTCCTCAGGGCTCAATATTGTCCCCCATGTTGTTTGCAGTGTACATGCTTCCCCTCGGAGACATTGTGAGACAATATGGGCTGAGGTTTCATTACTATGCCGATAATACCCAGCTCTACCTGTCTTTTGGCCCTGACCAGGAAGGAGCAGTCTCGGTATTTAATAACTGCCTCCATAAAATCCAGGATTGGATGCAGTCCAGTTGGCTGAAGTTGAATTCTGAGAAGATGGAGGTGTTGGTTTTGGATCTTGATCGCCGGATAGGGGGACCTGGGGCTGGCTCCCCATAAGGATTGTTTCTTGGGGATGCCGAGCTACAGGTCTCTGAACAGGTGCAGGACCTAATGGTGATGTTGGATGTGGGGCTGACACTTCAGACTCCGGTGTCAGCTGTGGTTAAGTAATCTTTCTATCACCTAAGAAACATTGCTAGGATCAAGCACCTTGTTCGGTCCAGTGATCTGCCAACATTAATCCGTGCCTTTGTGACCTCGCGTCTAGATTAATGCAACCCGTTATACTTCGGGCTTCCCAGGGTTGATATCCATTGCTTGAAGCTGGTGCAGAATTCTGCAGCCCGGTTGTTGGTGGAAACTTCTAGATCTTCCCATATCACACTGGTGCTGCGGGAACTGCACTGGCTGCCAGTTTAAGTGGCAAATCACCTTCAAAGTCGGATTACTGATAAAGCCCTGCACAAACTGGGCCCTGATTACCTGAAAGAGCCTCTGATCCCTTACCACGCTGTGAGACTGCGCCGCTCAGCCGACGAGGGGTTGCTAGAAATTCCAAGGGTGACTTTAAAATCTGTTGGGTCCCGCGCTTTTATGTTCGCAGCCCCTTCCCTCTGGAATTCTCTATCCCATTGGATTAGGGAGTGCACGACCATGGGGAGTTTTAATCAGGCCCTAAAATCGTTTCTTTCGGTCAAAGCATACGGTTGCATTGATTGCTGATCTGTATTGTTATTTATGATGATGATTCTGTTTTATGGGACTTTATTGACTTATTGTATTGTGCCTTGATATTTGAAGGCATAACAAATATATTATTATTATTTTAATCACCACTGTCCATGACTGTCACATGAGGCCCAACTGGGGACACTAATAATCACCACTGTCCATGACTGACACATAAGGCCCAGCTAAGGACACTGATAATCACTACTGTCCATGGCTGTCACATGAGGCCCAACTAAGGACACTGATAATCACCACTGTCCATGACTGTCACATGAGGCCCAACTGAGGACACTGATAATCACCACTGTCCATGACTGTCACATGAGGCCCAACTGAGGACACTGATAATCACCACTGTCTATGACTGTCACATGAGGCCCAACTGAGGACACTGGTAATCACCACTGTCCATGACGGTCACACGAGGCCCAACTGAGGACACTGATGATCACTACTGTCCATGACTGTCATATGAGGCCCAACTAGGGACACTGATAATCACCACTGCCCATGGTCAGTGCAGCAGGACTGACTGAGGACAGTGATAAACACCACTGCCCATGGCCATTACAGGTGACCCAACTAAGGACACTGATAAACACTGCTTCCCATGGCCATTACAGGTGACCCAACTAAGAACACTGATAAACACTGCTGCCCATGGCCATTACAGGTGACCCAACTAAGAACACTGATAAACACTGCTGCCCACGGCCATTGCAGGTGATCCAGCTGAAGACACTGACAAACATTACTGCCCACAGCCATTGCAGGGGGACCATCTGAGGACATTGATATAAACACTGCTGCCCACTTCCATCGCAGGATGCCCAACAGAGGACACTGATAAACATCTTTGACCACTACCATTGTGGGAGGATCAGCTGAGGACACTGATAAATATAGTTGCCCATGGCCGTTGCATGTTGCCTAACTGAGGACACTGATAAACACATCAGCCCACAGCCATCACAGTAGGTCCAACTAAAGATACCACTGTCCATGGCCATTGCATGAGGCCCAAATGAGGATACTGATAAACACAGTTGCCCATGGTCACTGCAGGAGTGCCAACTGAGGACACTGATAAATACCGTTGCACACTGCCATCACAGTCTACCATCTAGGGACACTGATATAAACACTGCTGCACACTGCCATCACAGGAGGGCCAACTGAGGACACTTATAAACACCACTGCCCACAGCTATCACAGGAGGCCCAGCTGAGGACATTAAGAAACATTGCTTCCCATGGCCATTGCAGGAGGACCAACCAAGAACACTGATAAATACTGCTGCCCATGACCACCACAGGAGGCCCAACTGAAGTCACTGATAAACACTGCTACCCATGGCCTTTGAAGGAGGACCAGCAAGGGACATTGGTAAATGCTACTGCCCATGGCCATCGCAGGAGGACCGATTGAGGCCCCAGATAAATGCTGCAGCTCAAGGAAGTAACAGAATGCCCAGTCAGAGAGATTAATACATGCTTCTACTCATGGCCATATTGGAAGGCCTACTCAGTGCCAGTGACAAATGTTACCAACTGCATTGCCTAAGAGAATAATAATAATAATGATACTTTTATTTACAAGGCACCTTTCAACAAATCAAGGCACCTAACAATAAAATAAGTAATACATAAAAAATTGAACATCGCACTTATAAAATTCAAATAGCAGACAACAAAAATCAAACATAGGCTTGGTGCCATAAGTGTGTTTTTAAAGGGGCTGTTTAAATCCCTCTAATGACTGACAGGGTAGAGAATTCCAGGGCGGGGCCACGATACAAAATGCCTCGGCCCTGAAAATATTTTAAAGAAACCTTCAATCTCTAGCAACCCCTCATCAGTGCAGCGGAGTGATCACCCGAGGCAGTAAGGAACGAGAAGCTCTTTCAGGTAGTCTGGGCCCTGTCCATGTAGAGCTTTATAAGTCAGAAGTCTGACTTTAAAGGTGATCCACCACTGCACCAGCAGCCAGTGCAGTTGTCTCAGTACCGAAGAGATGTGACGAGACTGGTGCATCCCCATCAATAACCAGGCTGCAGCATTCTGCAACAGCTGCAAGTGGCGAATATCCACCCCAGGTAACCCTAGAAAAAGGGAGTTGTAGTAATCCAGACATGAGGTTATAAAGGTGAGGACTAATGTAGGGAGGTCGCTGGATGGAACTAGGTGCTTAACCCTGAAGATGTTCCTCAAATGGTTTAGTTTAGTTTATTAGTCTAGGAATTAATACCTTTGAGCCAGGGCTCTTTTACAAAGGTTCCACGTCACAAAGAACATTTAACAAAGCACGATACACATTACAGGTAAAACCAGACAGGAAAGTTACATCATAAATTTGCTATTAACAGTTTAAGGTAGTAACATTTTTAAGTTTCATAGAAAAACAAGCTATAACAGGTTCAAGGAGTAGACAATTTCGAGGTTAAGAAACTTCCAGGAGAGGGTGATCATTAGGCACCAAAAGGAGGCTAGAGAGGAGGAAAGGTGGTGAGCGGAGAGTGGTGAGAGGGACAGGGAAAAAGGGAGTGAGTTTGGGTGGAGACAGGAAGTAGTAAAGGTACCAGAGGGTTCATTAGTCAGGGAGGAAGAGGCCTCAGATGTGAGGATGGACATGAGGAGTAGTAGTCTTTATCTAGCGCAGTCACAGTTGCTAGTGGTGGTGAGGTGGGCATACAGCATGGATTTGAAAGCTTCAAGCGAGGTTGAGGATAGAGAAGGTGGACTAAGCGCATTGAACCATGTCGGGGCCCTGTATGCGAAAGATCTTTGTCCCTGTGCAGTCCGGCATCTCGAACCAGGAAAGGTATGCCTCAGATCTGGTGGAGGGTCGTGAGCCAGGGATTCAGTCGGAGTAGGTTTTGAATACATAATGGAGTCAGTCCCAAGATAGATTTTTTGCCATTGTGCAGGTGAGATAAATAAGATGATTTGATAGGTTCAACCAGCCTGATTCATAGTACAGATCTACACGTGTTGAGTCAGTCTTTGAGCCCCGTGAGGGGCGGCAGGCCTTATTTAGAGTTATTGAGATCGCCTTAGAGCAGTGGAGGTAGCTGAGCCATAAATAATAAGGCCATAGTCAATGATTGAGATTATGGAACTCTGTATAGCTATTCTCAATGCCTTGATTTAGAAATTGACGGTTCACGAATAGTATTCCAAGGCGTTGGTTCACTGTTTCGCAGTGTTGTCAATGTGGGTTGTAAAGGTGAGCCCTTGGTCAAAAAGTGATGCCAAGGTATTTGAAAGTATTTACTTGGTCCAGTGTAATTCTCAAGAGGTTTGTATGGTGAGTGGAGTATGCCTATTTTGTTTTGGTGATTGGAGAAGAGCATGGCTTTTGTTTATTGTGGTTTGCTACAAGTTTACTATCCAGGAACCACCTTTCAACATTATAGAAAGCAAGTTGCAGGCTTTTTCATAGGGAGTTTGGATCCTTGTGGGAAGAGAGAATTACAGCATCATCAGCGTATAAGATTATTTCCTCCTGGCAGATATCTGGGAGGGAGTTAAGGAACAGGCTAAAGAGGAGCGGTCCAAGAATTGATCCCTGTGGTACACCCAAGAGAACTGGTTTGAAGTCGAAGAGTTCATTAGAGATTTTTACAGCCTGTGACCGATTGGACAGGTAACTTTTTACCCAAGCGCAAGGACCTTCGGCCAGGCCTAGGCTAGAAAGTAGGGAGGTAAGTAGGCCATGATGGACTGTGTCGAAAGCAAATGGTAGAAAGAGGATTTGACGACTGACGACAACTGAGATCACAGTGTCAGACCCTTGTCAAAAATCATCCCCAGGTTTCGCACCCATTCAGAGGTAAGGAGATGGGAGCCCCCAAGAAAAAGTCCTAAAGGCAGACCAGCTCCCAACCCCTCTATCCGGTGCCCCGGGTCCACAACCAACACCTCATTTTTTTCCGATTTCAACCTCAGCCAGCTCAAAGTCATCCAACCCTGGAGTTCAGCGAGGCAGTTGTTAAATACCAAGAGAGCTCTATCCTGGTCATGAGTGAAAGACAGGTAGAGCTGGGTATCATCAGCATAGCAGTGAAACCTCAGCCCATACCTTCTTACAATGTGTCCGAGGGGAAGCATGTACACTGTGAACAACATGGGGCACATCACTGAACCCTGAGGTACCCCATATGGCAGAGAGACTGGGCAAGAGGAATAAGTCCCTGACACTACCGTCTGAGTTCTGCCTGTGAGGAAGGATGTAAACCATCTGAGGACTGTACCTGACAGGCCACAGATGAACTTCAGGTGATTGAGAAGAACCCCATGGTCCACAGTGTCAAGTGTTAATCAGCGATCTAGAAGAACCAAGATGGAACGGTTTTTCTAATCCCTTGCCATCAGGAGATCATTGAGCACCTGAACCAGTGCCATCTCAGTACTGTGCCTCTTTCTA
This sequence comes from Neoceratodus forsteri, assembly GCA_016271365.2. NCBI lineage: Eukaryota > Metazoa > Chordata > Ceratodontiformes > Ceratodontidae > Neoceratodus > Neoceratodus forsteri. The sequence goes on from CM028134.1 coordinate 41,648,212, forward strand.
AAACTGGATTGGAGAGGTTCAAAGATGTCATGGATGGTCAAATGGTTCTCCAGTTGTAGGGCCACTACTTTCTCAATCACCTTCTCGATAAAGGGGAGATTAGAGACTGGTCTGTAGTTAACAAGGCAGTCTGGGTCCAAAGAAGCTTTCTTCAGGAGAGGTGTCACCACCGCCTCCTTCAGGGAGCTAGGAAACTCAGCTGTCTAGGAGCACCAGACTATCCATGCTAGGACCAGGCCAATGATATCACTACAACCCATAATTAGAGTAGTTGGTCCCGGGTCCAATCACAGCATGTAGGGCACATACCCTGGACAATCCACATGACCACTATGAACTCTGGTCGTGGAAGGAACTCCAGGAGAACTGAGGGCGGTGACTGTGCACCGATCCAGAGCATCTTCCATAGAGTGTGTTGGTTGGAGTTCCTCCTGATGTCCACCACCCTGATCATCACACTCTATTTGTGAAAAAAAAAATTGGGGTCTGCAGGCAGACCGGGTTGCATAGTCTGTCTACAGTTTCTAAAGAGCTGAGCTGGTCAGTTTTGAGTGGCTGCAATCTCCCCAGACAGAAACTCTGCTTTCTTACAGGTGATTGCAGATTGATAGACTCGATAATGTTCCATCAACCTAAGGCGGTCGGTATCCAGGTTGGATTTCTGCCAATAGTGCTCTTACCTATGTCCTAGTCACTGCATCTCCCTCAAGGTCCCATCAAACCAAGCGGACCGAGGGTGAAGGGAGAGAGACTAACGGATTGGAGAAATGGCATCCAGAGCCACAGAGATGGCCATATTATAGGCCATGACTAAGACCTCTGGGTCATTGTTTGCCCCAGAAGCACTGATAGGTCAAGTACTACCGCCAAGCCTTCAGAGCTTACATCTCATAAAGAGCGCATCGACCATCTCCACAGGGGTGTGGGCCTATGTAGGGGCGTGAAAACTGAACAATGAGAAACAATGGGAGGGCTTGCCCGAGGTTCAATGTGGGGAATAGCTTCTCCCACAACTTCTACAGAAGCCTCTCTAACACACCTCCCTTGCTTAGGGAGTGTTTTTTCTGAGCTCCCTGCAGGATGTGGGCTGTGCTGCTCTTGTGTCCTGCTCTTAGTTGCTTTCCTCCTGTACTTGCCTCTAGTCTTCCCACCCCGTCCCATTTCTGCTGTTTGTGCCTTGTCTCCTTGGCCTTCTCCTGCCCCTTTCTCATTCCTCCCTTGCTGTCCCTGGGTTTCCTGTTTGTTTCCTTTGTTTTTTTCCTTGGCTGTTCCCAGCCCCTGATGATCTTGCATCATCCCCACTTACTCCTCTCATCCATCTTTTCCATGCCTACTTCCTCTTCCTGCTTTTTCCTCTGTCTTTACCGAGCTGCATGTCACCAACTAGGAAACACTACTCACATGAGTCCTTTGTGGCTCCATCTGGTATTCCTATGACTTCTCCTGCCTCCCCATGGCATGTACAGACAAGCTTCAGCACATATCTCAGTCAGACGGTGCCTTCCATTTACCATTTGGAATACTTGCCCATCCTTCCCCATGACTTGTAACTCCTTCCCTTTCTGGACCACATTATCCAGGCCTTTCTTCACTAGCCCTGCCTAATCCCTACATGGTGCATAGCTCAGTACCCAAGCTCGCAACAAGTACTTATTTGTAAGTACTTCAGTGCTTTGTTCATTGTCTAAACCTCCAATGATAGTTTGGATCCACTGTTACTTCTCCTGCATTGATTTTCTCCTTGCTCTTTTGTAGTTAATAACGGCACTTATTAACTGTGTTTAACTCAGCTCCTCTGTGCTACTCCTCATCATACAACGCATAGGTGCATGTCGGGGGTATCTAAGCCTACATTCCTAACTCCAATTGCTCTCCATTTCTCTTGGGTGTCCTGCTTCAACAGTGCAGCTTGCTAGTTCCGGTTATAACTTATCAGCCCATCAGCAGGCTATGTAGCACAGCACTTAACTCCCTCTCTACAACATTGTGTAGTAATGAACACTTTCTCTTCAGGATACTAGGGTAGCGAAGGTTAGGGATCCAGCTCTACAACAGCGAACTACATGACTCTAATTCAGACACCGTCTCTAGAATTACTGGACCTAGAGGAAAATGGTGGGGAGTGGAGTGGGGGTTATGTGATCTTGCCACTTCTATATTCCCCTTGGATGAATTTCACATACCATCTCCATTGCCTTATGATACTGAGCCTCCTTCTCCATCACCCTGGAAACAGTAAATGGGACAGCCATATGAACTGGGGTTGTGTACAGGCCCCCAGACCAGGGGGAGGACATAGACATGTTACTGTTAGAAGATATACAAAACATGACAGCTAAAGAGGAGGTTCTGATAATGGGAGACTTCAATATGTCAGATACAGATTGGTCAATACCAGCAGGGACATCTGCCAGAACTAGACACAGGTGGATTCCATGCAGGGGGAAGGCCTGAAACAACTGGTACACCAACCCACAAGAGACAGGGCTATCCTAGATCTAGTACTGACTAACAGGAAAGAATCACAGATCTCCAGGTAGAAGGTTACCTGGGGTTCGGTGACTATCACATGGTATGGTTCAATTTGGCCACTAGAACAAAATCATCCCATTCCAAGGCAAAAATATGGGACTTCAGAGTAGCTGACTTTGATAAGATGGCCAACAGAGTTAAGCTAGCCCTGGTAAAAAGAAATACAGGTGAGGGGGTACAGGCAAAGTGGGCAAGCATTAAAGAAAAAATACTTGAAGCAACATCCCATTGTGTTAGTGAGAAAAGGAAGTGCAAAAGAAGAAGGAAACCACTTTGTGTCTCAAACACAGTAGCAGAAAAGGTCAGAGCCAAAAGGCTGGCATTCAGGAAATATAAGGGAACGTAGCAGGATGAAGTAGGGAAGGCAGTAAGGCAGGCAAAGGCCCAAACAGAGGAAACACTAGCATGAACAGTAAAGGAAGGTGTCAAGACTTTCTATAGATACATTAGTGAAAGGAGAAAGTCCAGAGGGAATATTGCTAAGATCAAAGTGGATAATGGGGTGTGTGAGGAGGAGAACCATATAAAAGCACCTATCCTAAATAGATACTTTAGCTCAGTATTTACTGAAGAGAAGGTAGGGCAGGGCACACAATTCTGCACCATGGACACAGGGAGGAGGGAGGTGTGCACTAGTTTCTTCACAAAAGAAAGGGCCTACAAGAGCTCAATAAGCTTCCGTCTTTCGGATGAGACGTTAAACCGAGGTCCCATCTTCCTGGATTGGTGGTAGTTCAGGTGGATGTTAAAGATCCCATGGCACTTATCGAAAAAAGAGTAGGGGAATTTCCCCAGTGTTCTGGCCAAATTTCTCTCATTCAATTAAAATACCACCAACAGCTTAATCTGGTTCAAGGTCAGTTGGCATTCATCTGTATCCCTCCCCGGTCGTGCCTGAAAATAGGCAGGATTTGTCTAGTGCACTTCCCGGTCAACAAAAGCTAAATAAATAAATAAATAAAGTTCAGGGTGGACAAGGCAATGGGACCTGATGGCATACATCCCAGGGTACTAAAGGAGCCAAGGGTGGAACTAGCAGAGCCATTATCAGAATTATTTAGTGAGTCTTTGAGCACAGGAGAGGTCCCAGAAGACTGGAGAAGGGCTCATGTGATCCCACTCCACAAGAGTATTAGCAGGGAGGAGGCAGGGAACTATAGACCAGTCAGTCTTACCTCAGTAGTGGGCAAGATTATGGAGGCACTCCTTAAGGAAAGGATAGTGCAACACCTGTAATCCATAGGAGCACAGGATCCAAGACAGCATGGGTTTACAAAAGGAAGGTGTTGTCAAACTAATTTCTTTGACTGGGTAACCAGAGTGGTGGACCAAGGGGGAGCAGTTGATGTCGCCTACCTTGACTTCAGCAAAGCTTTCAACACTGTTCCCATAGAAGATTGAATATAGCTGAGTAGACGTGGGGTGGGTCAGACATTGGTCAGCTGGTGGCAAACTGGTTGACAGGCAGAAAACAGAGAGTGGTGGTAAACGGTATACAGTCAGAAAGGGATGCAAGTCACAAGTGGGGTACCTCAGGGATCAGTCCGGGGGCCAGTCCTCTTCAGTATCTTCATCAGTGACATTGCAGACGGACTGGAGGGTGAGGTTTGTCTGCAGATGACACCAAGATCTGCAACGGAGTAGATGATACAGATGGGGTGGGCAGAATGAGAAAGAGATCTGGGTAAACTAGCAAAATGGTCAGAAGAGTGGCAACTGGGGTTTAACGCAAAGAAGCGCAAGATCATGCACATAGGGAAGAGAAACCCTGAAGCCACCTATAGGCTGGGAAGGGAGTTGCTGGCAGTCACAAGGGAAGAAAGAGACTTGGGTGTCATCATCACCAATGACCTGAAATCATCCAAGCAGACCTCTAAAGCAGTAGGTAAGGCTAGATGGATGTTGGGTGTATTAGTAGGGTATCACAAGTCAGAAGAGGGAGGTAATAATCCTCTTTACAAGACACTTAGTTAGGCCCCATCTGGAGTACTGCATACAGTACTGAGGCCACACCTTCACAAGGACATTAACCAAATTGAGGCAGTCCAGAGAATGGCAACCAAAATGGTGCAGAGATTGCATCAGAAAACATATGAGGGCAGATGAACTGAACTCAATATGTATATCCCTAGAGCAAAGGAGGGAGAGGATATGATTGAAACATTCAAACACCTTAAGGGCATTGCCAAGGTGAAAGAGTCTAACATGTTTCAATATAAGAAAAATAGCAGGACAAAGGACACAGATGAGATTAGTGGGAGGCCGATTAAGGGGTAATGTGTGAGGACGTTTTTTTTCACAGAAAGGGTGGTGAATGCATGGAACGGCCTACCTCAGGAAGTGGTGGATATGAATACAGTGCAGGGCTTCAAACAGACATGGGATAGGCATAAAGGAGCAATACAGATGAGTATGAATAGATAAACCATTGACAGAGCAAGGCCTTGGCACATTCATAAGGTAGAAAAGAAATGGGCAGACTGGATGGGCCTTGCAGTCCTTATCTGCATCAACTGCTATTTTTCTATATCTCACTACTTCAGTCCTTCCCTCACCTTGCAGTTCTCCTCACCATTTCAGTGCAATCAACCCATCTCCATTTCTAATTTATGTTACCATATCTACCACAATCCATGTATATCATTCACCCACATTGTGTCCACCATCTCTGCACCATCAACATCAAATCACTGATTCATCGTCCTAAACCTGCTTTCAAGTCTGTCATCTCTACTCTCTCTCTCTCTCTGCAGCAGTGTTGCACTTAGCCAGCCCATGCCAGCAGTATTCTGGCCTCCATCCCTAATTCGCATCTTCTGACATGCTGAGTGAAGGTAGGCTTCCCCCGTCTACCGGGGATGGGAGTCCATTTCAATCAGTTCCTTCTATTACTTCCCAGCCTGACATCCTCCATCCCCAACTATGCTGGACAGCATCAGGTGAAGGTTCACTTGCCCTGATGACTGGGGATGGGAGTCATGTCCACCATCTATGAACTGTTATCATACCATCTCTACATCATACCAGTTGCTGCTTCCCTTTGGGAATGGAACTTCATCCTACTTACCACATTAGACATTCTCTGACCCTAACTCTGCTGGATCACATTGAGTGAAGGTTACCCACCTGACTGCCAGGGATAGGAGCTGTGTCTCCAGTCTACAGATCTATACCATACATTTTCTACCCTGTGCCAGTTACTGCTTCCTTTCGGAACAGAACTCTCACACTCAGCATACCATGCCTTATGCTGCTTCAGGTCACTACTGTCCACCTCTGCCGTCCAATGGTGGCAGAGAAAATTTTAGTCTTCTGCTCCAATGTATATGTTCTCAGCCGATACTTGACTGCCACTCCCTTCAGGAACAGGACTTTGCCTACTTGCTTCGTTATGTTACCTAGTCCACAGCCTTGACCCATCATCCTATCTGCTGCCTTCAGCAAGGAGCCTGACTCTGACATGTACTGTTTATACTATTGCCGCTCTACAGCTGTGGATTGCCATTCAAGCACTGATCTTCAACCTCATTTTCATCATTCTGTACTTTCTGACTGCATCTAGTCCAGATCTGCATGCTTCGCTCATCCTTTCTGGATGCCTGTCCTCCATTCCGCTGCATCACATGTGTTTTTCCTCACCTGCTACCTGATGGCACGAACCTTCTGGACTTGGACCTCCTACTGCTGAGCAGTCTTCGTTTCTTCTAGCTGCTGCTGTTCTTCCAACCTTACCAGTATGTACTTCAGAGACTACCTTGCCTAGTCTATGGCCATAGCCACTTTACTATGTCCGATGTTGGCTTCTCTCCCTAATGCAGGTTGTTGCTTCCCCTAAGGACTGGGGCATTTCACTCCTCCGGCTTTCCACTCATCAGCTATTCCCAAGACAGTGACTACGGAACCAGGACCTCATCACTTGGTTTGCCCCATCCTACTGGCTTACCACTTTCCTTCCATCCCTAGACCCTTCTGATTTGAATGATTCCACTCACTGATTCATCTCACTCCTGGTCAACAGCCTCCAGGACTTCCTTGCTGCAGGTTCTCCATCCAGCTGTGGTATGAACTTGTCTTCTTTGCTGATTGGAAATTCATCCTTCATTGATCCATTACTTTCCATTTCTTCTCTTGTTGCTTCCAGTCATCATCAAGTATGGGACTTCCATTGCTCATTGGACTTGGCTTGCCTCCTCGGCTTCTGTGGATCATCATTCTATGACTTCCTTCAGCATTCTTGCACTTCAGTGCTGCTCATGGAAATTACATCCTGCTCCTTCCTATTCTGGATGTTGTCTGGCTTTGCCTGACCCATAACTTCTCTGCTTCTTCCTTCAGTTGCTCATGATCCACTCTGTTTCTCCTTCTCATATGGCTAGCTGCCTCTCTTGTTCGCCTTGCTGGCTCAGGGCTTCACTCTGTTTGCTGTGGCTCTTTTGGGCCTTGTACCTCATTTCAACCAGTATTCCTATCAAGTCATCTGCATCTCCATACGATCCAGCCACTACATCTACTCCTGCCTTTCTATCAGTACCCTTCCACTACTCATTCGATCATTTATGAATTGTTCTGGAGTAATACTATGCCAGCAAACATTCCTTGGCTCACATGCCCATAGACTCTTATGTTATCATAGATGTCTCATATTACCATTCAGTTCTTTGTAATTATTCATGGATTCCATTCACCTGGAAATTAGGAAGATCTACTCTGTCTCTATTGGATATACCCTCTCATTCCTGTCCATCAAATCACTATGGCTCCTCAGATGCCTCATCTCATTGGCAACTTCATACATGGAAAGGACTTAAATCCTTTGGTTATAGTCAGACTTCATAATCAGCATCATTTCTACAGATACCAGGAACCACAAAATAACCTATTCAACTATGGACCTCATCCATTTTACCTTATGCCACCTCTTATTTCAACAATGATTCTGATGACCAGGTTACTCAACTCCCATTTCACAACACCCATTGCTAGTCTTAGGAATTGCATCGATATTGTCCAGAACATTCATTGTGGGATCTCCATTGCCTAGTTAATTCCTGATGTCACGCCATCCATACCTTGATTTCACCCCGGACATCATTGTTCCTTATACTATTATCCACACCTGTTCACTTAGTACCTCTGCCAGATTAACTGTTCTTCCAGTGGCCCATTCAGCCTCTTCTTCTCAAAGTACCTTCATTAATCTCTACAGTAATGACCATCACTGAGAACTGACTCTCCTGAATTATATCTGGCAATCCGTAACAGCCAGGACAAATTCACTAACTCAGCCTTGCATCCCAATTGGTATTTATCAGCTCTAGCATTAAATCCTATGGCATCCTGCATTTATTGATCTCACTACTAATCCAAAGTACAGACTCTTCCTCTCATCTGCCCCAAGCTTTTCTCAAGTACTTCAGCTTCAGGATTACCCATAAATTTAACCACCTATGCCACCACAGTGCCTCTCCTAAATCATTACAACACAGGAATACCCACATGTACTTCAGGTAATGTACCAGCAAAGGATTAAGCATAAAGTCATGAACATCATCACCAAAGAAGCCATCTATTCCTTATACTGCATTTCCAATAATTTCTCATATACACTAGGTTACCATCTGGATGGCTTCGTAAATTGTCTTCTGGGCTTTACTTATCACTTCTGACATTACTCATCGGGCACTCAGACTCCTACTTATTTTGCTCTGGGATGCTTACTTAGTGACTTTCACTCACTAATTGATTGTTTACCTTCAAACTACCTCTAATATCAAACCTTATACAAATTGGAGCAGTCACTCACAACTTTACTGATCATCACAACTGCCATGGTGTACTGTCTGGTCTTACATCAATCTCATCTTGCTCTCCCACCTCATAACCTCCATACCATCCCTTGGACATCCATCCTTTGTCACTTTGGATATATGGTCTACATTAGTCCTCCTTAACTGGATCTGCTTTACATGTAGAGTTTTACCCTCCATACAGAAAGAAGTACTATTCATCTTCAGGATCATCATTCAAGCTGTATCATCTTTGGGTTGAGAACAAACCCTCATTTCCATAGCTCTCAGAGACTCTTCCACAAATTCTACTCTATGGATGTTTCTTTAGCGACTCCTCACTCAATGCAGAATTCCTAGCCTCTAGACCATACCTTTACATTCGAGTCTCTCACAAGTTGGATCATCCACCACTGACGTCTTCTACCATTGCAATTTCACCATTCCCAGTTTAGTACCTTATCGATCCAGTTATGATCCCTCTGCCCATTACAGTTCTGTTGGACAAGTACCATTCATCATCTTGGATACTTTGACTTCCTTTGTCCTGCTTTACTCTGATTTACTTTATATTTAGGATTCTAATGCTCATCCAGAACAGATCTTCTCTTCAACATCAGGATCATTATGCAGTCAACTTCATCCATGGATGAAAGATGGATTATCATCTCTCCAAGCAACTCACCAATGTCGAATTAGCTATGGTTACTCGAATCTAGATCCTTCTCCATGTACTATGCCCAGAAGGATGGGGAGACTTCTGGCCATGGGTTTTCAGAGGTTTCTTCCATCTAGGGGGGGTCCTCTCCTAAGTGCCAGGGGGTCATACTCTCCATGAGTTGGAAAAGGTTTCTTTTGGGGCATTCTATTCTCTACAAATGACTACCTACCTACAAATTACTACCTACCTATCTACTACTCAAGGGTGGAAATAGAGTAAAGCCACAAAAGTACTATAAGTTACACAAGCACTATATAACCATCTCTCCTTATTGCTATTCCACAAACATTGAATGGGAGGCTTGCCAAAGTTCAATGTGGGAATATCTCCTCCCAACCTCTACATAAGTCATCCTCTAAACACCTCCCCTTGCTTAGGGAGTGTTTTTCATCCACCACCAACCCTCCTCCTCCTTCTCTGGCACTGTTCTCACCCTTGCTCACAGACCTTTTATTCCCTACAAATTACTACCTACCTACCTACTACTCCAAGGGTGGGAATAAGAGTAAACCACAAAAAAAGTACTACAAGTTACACAAGCAGTATATACTCATTTCTCCTTATTGCTGGTTCACAAATGTTAAATTTAAGGTATGTCTTTATTTATTACGTATGTAATACTGATTATTTATTCATTATTTGTCAACAAAGTTTGCTTACTGAAAAATAATCCTTTTACAGAAGCAACCTGGATAAAGTAGATAATGTGACAATATTTTTGCAGTCACAGAAATTGCCAAAATATAAATGGGAATATGGTAACAAGATTCATGTTCAACCATTATAAATTAGCACGTAAAATACAACGTTTTAGATTACAGTTGGTACTGCTGCCCTATAAAGCCAGGACAAAAATGCAAACATTTCAAATATAATACTTCTGAAAATGAGACAGTGCGCTACTTTCAAATATAATACTTCTGAAAGTTAGACAGTGCGCTACTTTCAAATATAATACTTCTGAAAGTTAGAAAGTGCGCTACTTTCATATATAATACTTCTGAAAGTTAGACAGTGTGCTACTTTCAAAATAATATTCGGAAGTTAGACAGTGCGCTACTTTCAAATATACTACTTGAAAGTTAGACAGTGCGCTACTTATATATAATACTTCTGAAAGTTAGACAGTGTGCTACTTTCATATATAATACTTGAAAATTACACAATTCCTACTTTCAAATATAATATTTTGAAAATTAGATGGCGCCTACCCTCAACAACCCTTTCTTTTCTTATTGATTGGTGTCTAATTTAGCAAAGTTCAAGAATCAGTGAAAATGGAGTCACAAAAGAAAAACATACAATTTATTTAAATGAGTTACCTGTAAGTGCCATTGGACAGTGAAGGCTGTATACAGTGCATAATGTCGCTGTAGGTTGGAAAAAAATGTCCGCCTACACAACTGAGAGATATAGATTACCATTTCATTCATTATTTGAGGTCCTTTTCACAGAAACTACTTTTTTTTAATTTATTTATTACATTTTGTTATCCAGGTAAACTCACTGAGACAAATGTCCCTTTTCAGGAGACACCCAAAGTTAGTTACATTCAACAACAGACACAGTTCTAGTATACAGAAAATATACAGTTCAGCAGACGTGAATAGAAATGACAAGTAACATGATAATAGAATAGCATTATATATCATATCATAGGTATCGTAGGTTTGTACAGACCAAGTGGGACAATACCCCCTAATAGCTTGCCAATTCAAAAGTGGCGTGTAATATTATTCCCAATACAGTAATCATTTAATTTCTTTTTTAAAAACCTCGCACTGCTCTCCTTTCAACTTCTGCTGGCAGAAAGTTCCATAACCGTTACCTCTGGTTAAACCAGGGGCCCTTCTCCTTGTGTGGCATAAGTCTCCTTTGCATGGTTACTGAATACATACAAATGAAAATCACATCAAGAAAAGTTTTATGAACTGTCTGGCATGTCTGCGATCCCAAGATTTAAATAGGTGCCACTAGTGAGGTGGAGGCTGTGCTGCAAATACATTGTACACGTTGTAGTTTAGAGGGGATTTATGTTTGTGCTGCCAGGGAGTCAACGTGTGTTTGGTTTGTTTGTTTCTGTGAAGACTTCCATTCATTCCCTTTGGAGTCTTTCAGTCTTGTGTCCCTGTTTGGAGAAGGGAGGAGGGAAGAAAGGGACTTGTGAGAATTGTTTTTTTTTTTTTTATCAATCAAGTGGACTGGAGAGGATGTCTCAGCCTTGCTGACAGAGGTCATGGAGACAACACAGCAATCAAGAACAGCAAATTGCACTCACACACAAACTCACAGATCCAAATTGTTGGCTTTCTATTGGGGTGGGTGGAGGTCCTTGTGGCATAAAGGAAATATAAAAGAGTCTGACAGGTCTGAAATGGTCCAAGAACGCTATTTGAAAAGCAAGCAAGGGTCATGATGTCCGAAGAAACAATTTGCTTACTCATCTCAGTATCTCTTTCTGTTTGATTGTGGAGTGTTCAGGTCTCTTTCAAGTTCAGCTAACTTTTCTCTAAAAAATCCATGCATAAGTAGAAAAAGCTACACAGTTCTCAAGCAGTTTAGTCAAAACTGAAAAACACAGTCTGATATATTAGTAACAACTGATTGGTCAGCCAATCAGCTATTACTACTACAATAGCACATCATCACCAATGAATTCAGTAGGAATAAATCAGTGATGCAGAGAGGCTGGCTGTCACCTGCTGAGGGGGATAATTTCTTTATTAGAGGTCTTTGTTACTGTATTGTTTCCTTTGGTGATGGGCAGACAGTGTTGATTATTAGAGGGTGTGTGGGGTACAAGGATACAGTGCAGTCTGCTAGGATGCAATGTAATACTGCAGCATTCTGCAGCTGAGGTACTGCAGGAACCAAGGCAATTCCAATGTCAATTGATCCCTATTGCCATTCAGAAATCTATGACACTGCATTGTATCCTGATTGGGGGGGGGGAGTGAAATTGTTTAACCAGGAAAGGCACACTAAGCCAGAGCTTGTTCCTAAGTGTGACCTGGGAACACGAGGAGGTTAAGTGACTTGCTCAGGGTCACACAGTATGCAGGTGGAAGCTGTGGGATTCAAACCCAGGTCTGGTCTGCTGGATGTCACCAGATTTGCAGCTCAGTGCCTTAGACCACTGCACTATACTGCCTCTTAAATGGGCTTCACTGTGTGACTAGAATGGGTTCAGAGTGGGTGGAGGTCAGCATTTGGGATTATTCAATGCCAGGATCGAGGCAAGTTGAATGGTTATATTAGAGTGTTGTATTTATTAAAGGAACATTGCTGGGACTTGGGGGGGACTGGGTGTCTTGGGGAGGAGGATGCACAGGATACATAGGGCATTTAAAACTTATGATTTGGAGATTGGGTGAGGGGGTGACAGCTGGATGCTAGGGACATCTGACTATATGGGGAGGGGGGTTTCATTTTGTTCAACTAGCACCACTGCTGGCCAAAGGCTACAATGTGGAGCATTCAGCCAGCACCAGTTTGGACAAGAAAATGATTGCTTCTCATATTGTAATGTAGATATCATGACAGGCAAATGCCATTTTGCCCCATTCATGGGCAAAGTGAAAATTTGCATATTATGGTTCCATTATGTGGCTATGTGTCTTAGGACCAAACAGCATCACTTTGTGCAAAGACCCTGTTTGCTCCTGTGGCTGTGTGGATTTCCTATACCTTTCCAGTAGTTGTGCCTCCATCATAGGCCAGCAGGGGGCTTTTGTTGCACTTTGCTCCTTCACTGCCTTAGGCCCCTCATGGGGGTATAATGGAATAGACTTTGCAAACTTGGTTTTACATGTTCCATCATACCACTTAGTGCATGTCAGAAAACATAGCTCACCAATAGGGGACTCCCTGTGTTTTCCCAGTTTCAAATGATGCCCCTTATTAGGGAGGTGACTATAATAATGTGGTAGAAAGCATAGACATGTAATGGATTCATCACCTGGGTACTGTGTAACACCCCTGGGGATGTAATGAGGAACTGAATGGGAAGGCATGTTGGTTATTATTATAAACAAAATGCATACCAGTATTTAGTTATAACACACTGGGGTTAGGGACGTTGTTCAGTTCAGGTAACAGTGAAGTCAGACAGTAAGTATTTTATTTTAAATACCTGTATTTTGTTTTGTTTGTTCACATGGGTTCTACCTCCCACCCCCTTTTCTAAACATGTTTTTGATTGTTACTGTGTTTCTTACTGTGGGAATTTATATACTTTATATTATAGACAGGTTTGAAATAAAATAAAATTAACATCATAATTGACTAGAAAAATAGCAGGGTACTATAAACTTAAAATACTGTCACTGTGAGTGGTCAGGCTTAAAACATTTTCTGTTAGTGGTGTGCTGACTTGGAAAACAAACTCTGTCCAGAGCTGACAGGGCTGCAGCTGTGGTCGTGGAAGAGGGGCAGGAGTTGAGACGTGGAACAGCTTGCAGCTGCACTGAGAATGTGCAAGGTAAGATGCAATATGTTATTTTCAATGGAGTCCTGCTTTAGCCATTGTTACAATGTATTTACTCAGGATAGGTCACCTGACGGGCAAAATGGTATGAAATAATACACTGTGCATCCCTAATGAATTCCGTGACTGGTGTTTAGTCCTGTATGCCTTTCCTGAAGGTAGCAGTGTGCTAAGATATGTCTTGCAATGAGGCTACTGAACTGTAATCCAGACTAAGGTAATACTACTACCAGCAAAATCTCAGTTTCCAGGTGGATATGTTACTGACAAATTTATTTGTGTGTATAAGTGGCTTGTCTCCCACTTCAAACAAAAGATCTGTGGTCCTGGAAGTTTATTTTTGAACACTGCTCTTTTTTAGTGTAAAGCGTAGTTATCTACTCTCTGGCTATTGGCTGCATTTTTTTTCTGGTTCAGGACTTGCTATTTATAATTCCATCATACAGTTTTTATTTAATACTATGGTATGAATAGTGTTTCTGTTACATTGGAAATGTAGATATTTCTCTGGCAATGTAACTAACTTTTTCTGATTGTGGACGTGATTTGCAGACCGTGGTCCAGTTTGGATGGAGGCTTAAACTTTAAATAGCAACATGTGTGTATCACTAGCTGTTCAACATTGCACTTTTAGCCAAACTGTTGCTTTTGAAATTGGAGCAGAGCTTCAGAAAAGCAAGTTAGGCTGAAAGTGCTTTGTTGAAATGCTAGTGTTACACACCTATTGCTATTCAAAATTTAAGCCTCTACTATGTATCCAGAATCAAACAACCTTTATATATGTAATAATAATAAAGTGTATCTTAACTGCAAACTGTTGTGAGAAAGAAATAAGGTGACCTAATAGGAACTAAACCCAGGCCCCTGGAACACCATCCCAGTGCTCTAAACCACTGAACTACAGGCTCACATAGTTGAACCGGGATTCCTGGATGCATCTAATTGTCATGTTGTATCTCAAGGAAAGGATTTACAGACTAACCATAGAATCTTCACATGCTTATCTAAATTGAAATCCTTATGAATACTAAGTGTACTAAGAGGAGGGAGAGGGGAGACTTGGGGGACTGTTTGGTATCCTGCATCTGGAAGGGTGGGGGGTCGCTGGTGGGCAACGACAGCAATGGGTAGGGTGGTAGGCTGCAACAACTGTGGTGCACCAATCTTTCTAAAAATTGCCTGGAGTGTGGGAGGATGTTTAATGTGCAACCACATAGAAAAACTTAGAAAGGAGATTGAGGGTCTGCAGGAGGAACTAAGACAGGCAAGGCAGATTGGGGGTGGGTTGAGCCCAATACTGGAGGGAAGAAGAAGGAGAGATGAGGGAGGGCGATTTAAGCCAACAGCGGTGAGGAGAGGGTCAGAAGAAGGGAAGTAGAGACAAAGGGGCCCAGGCCAGGAAGAACAATTGCTGGGGAAACCAGGTCAGGAGACAAAAGACAAATGGAAGGAGGATATAGGGACTTGTGAGGGGAGGCGAAGAAGTGGCAAAAGTCATGGAGTGGAAAGGAGAGAACAGGTTACTATGAAGAGAGAGGGAGCGGGCATTTGTGAAGGGCCTTCAGAAAATAGTTGTGCACTGCTAGAGAGGAAGAAGGTGGAGGAGGGAAATGATGAAATTAGAGAAGTAATTGATAAATGCCTTGACCAAACTGGAGTGGGGGAAGTTCTGCTGGGAGAATTGCAACAGGGCTAAAAGGGGAAATAATTGCAGGAGGAAGAAGAGGAGCTGGAAATGACAGAGGGAGATGAATGGAAGCAAGCAGGTAGTAAGAGGGTGGAATCTTAGTGCTGGGGGACTCAATACTGAGAGGAGTTAGGTGGGGTAGCAAGGGGGAGAGGCATAGTCGCATTTGGGTGGAGGCCATGCCAGGAATGACAACAGAAAGGGTGGGACAGTCTGTTCTGAAATATGCTAGAAGGGGTAGGGACAAGCCTCATTAAATTATACATCTTGGGACAAACGACCTGGCTGACAAGACAGTAGATACAGTCCAGAGGAGGTTTGAGGAACTAGCACAATTATGTGAGGGCAGAAAGATCAGTAACTTTTTCAGAGATACTCCCTGTGCAAAGGCAAGCACAACAAAGCTGAGAAATGAGGAATTTAATGGATGGCTAAGAACCTGGTGTTGTGCTAAAGGGTATGGGCTGTTGGGGGGTGGGAGGGACCTGGGAGTACAGTAGATTCTATGCCAAGGACAGACTACACTTGAGTGAGGAGGGGAAGAAAGTGTTGAAACAGAGGATGGAGGAGTATAGAGGAAGTTTGGAATTTAAACTAGGAGTGGGGTGGCAGTTGGGGAAGAGATATGCAGAGACCACAGGTTGGGAAACCATGAGCTGCCCCCACAACAGTGACAAAGGACAAATGGCAAGTACTGTTGGTGATGCTAGGAAAGGGGGCAGGATGGGGGGGAAAGGGTGGAAGGTGGTTACCCTAATGCTAGGAGCCTTGGGAGGAAAACTGCAGAGTTACAGGTTCTCATGGCAGAGGGAGAGGTGGATATTGCAGCCATCACGAAACATGGGCCACCCAATATAATGACTGGGACCTGTCTGTACCAGGGTACAGGTTATTTCGTAGGGACAGAGTGATTGGGAAAGGGGGGTGGCACTATATGTGAAGGAAGGACTGAAGTGTGTAAGGCAGGAAGGGGAGGAGGGTAGTACGGAGTCACTTTGGATGCAAATCCAGTATTCCAAGAATAGGATTCTTAGAATGGGAGTGGTGTACGGGCCACCATCTCAGACGGAGGAGTAAGACAGGGAACGAGCGGGATGGATCAGGAGGACCTGCAAGAAGGGTAGTGTGGTGATTGTGGGGACTTCAACGTGCCAGGAGTGGACTGGAGCACCCCAACAACCAGGAACAGAAGGGAGCAGGTACTGCTGGATGTCTTCCAGGACAGCTTCCTGCAGCAAATGGTCAGTGAACCAACCAGGTTAGGAAATACCCTTGACCTTGTGCTGGCAAATGGGGACTTTGTGAGAGAACTTACAGTGGAGGAACCGCTGTCAGGGAGTGACCACTGCTCAGTATGGCTCACATTGGATATGGGCAAGGAAGGAGTGGAATCTGGCACAATAGTGCTGGACTTCAGGACGGCCGACTTTGGGAGGATTGGGAAGTGGTAAAAGGGTACCTGGACAGAATTCAATCTAGTATGGACACTAACCAGAGATGGGAGCTCATAAAGCTGGGGATAGTGGAGGCAACTAAATCTGCTGCAAAGCCCAGAGCAACTAGGCTAGGCTAAGAAACTGATCTGTTACAAGGAGGTCGTGGAAAGGTAAGGAGAAAAGAACTGCCTTTAGGAAGTACAAGAAAACAGGAAGTGGGAGGACAGGAGGAGTACTTGACAGAATCGAAGGAGGTGACATGGGCAATAAAGAGCCAAAGCTTCCAGGAATTCAGGCTGGCACAAGGCATTAGAGAGGGGAGAAGGACTTCTCAAAGTACATCAGGGAGAAAAGTAGCTGTAAGGACCACGTAGTTAGGATTAGGAAGGAGGGGTTGGGTGGAAGCAGGGTGCGATTAGGTGGAAGTACTAAATGTGCTTCTGCTCAGTATTTACTAAAGAGAAGAGGGGGTGACACCCAAGGTGGGAGAAATGGCAGAAGCAGGGGGGGAAGTGGTGACAGATGGGGAAATCATGGAGAGCAGAGTTCGAGAGGGTTTGAAGGCACTGAGGGTGGACAAGGCGCCAGGCCCAGATGGCATCCACCCCAGGGTACTGAAGGAGCTGGCAGAGGTCCTTGCAGGACCTTTGCCAGACCTATTTAATGCCTCACTACATTCGGGGTGTGTACCTCAGGACTGGAGGATGGCTCATGTGGTGCCCCTCCACAAGAGTGGCCCCAAGGATGAACCGGGAAACTACAGACCAGTGAGCCTCACATCCATCGTGGGTAAGCTAATGGAGACTATCCTGAAGGAGAGGCTGGTGGCCCTCCTAGAGGCCAAAGGACTACAAGACAGCAGACAGCATGGCTTCATCGTGGCAGATCCTGCCAAACCAACCTGGTCGAGTTCTATGACTGGGTAACTAGGCAACTGGACAGGGGTCATGCAGTAGTGTCCTGTATCTGGACTTCAGTAAGGCATTCGACTCCAGTGCCACATGGAAGGCTAGGAAGGAAGTTAGTAGGCACAGGCGGGTGCAAAGCTGGTGAGATGGGTAGGAAACTGGCTGCAAGGAAGGCAACAGAGGGTGGTGGGTGGGGAGCTCTCACACCCAAGGGCAGTGGAGCAGTGTTCCACAGGGCTCAGTGTTAGGACCAGTGTTGTTTGGGATATTCATTGCAGACATATCATGGGACATCAAGAGCAAGATCAGTCTGTTTGCTGATGATGCCAAGGTAGGTGCGGTGGTGGATGACCTAGGGGATGGCAGGGGTTGCAGGATGATCTGGCAAGCTTGAAACCTGGTCAGACACCTGGCAAATGGGCTTTAATGCCAAAAATGCAAGGTGCTGCATTCTGGGATGAAGAACCCAAGGAGGAGTTACCAGCTAGGGGAGTGCAGCTAGCCCAGACAGAGGAGGAGAAGGATCTTGGTGGCTCATTACAGGGTCAATGAACTACTCAGCACAATGTAGGAAGGCAGCTGCAAAGGCCAACAAAATGCTGGGTGTATTGCAAGTGGTATATCCTCAGAGGAGGAGGTGATTCTGCCACTGTATAGGTCATTAGTTAGACCACACCTGGAATACTGCGTGCAGTACTGGCATCCATATCTGAAGAGGGACATTAAGTTACTGGAGGGGGTGCAGCACAGAGCGACAAAAGTGATCAAGGGGCTGGGGGACTTATCATATGAGAGGAGGTTGTAGGAGTTGAACATGTACTCACTGGAGGAGAGGAGAGACAGGGGTGACATGATTGAAACCTTTAAATACATGAAAGGAATAAACAAGACGGGTACAGAGGGGCTGTTCAAAGTAAGAGAGGGGAGGGCCACCAGGGCCATGATATGACTGGAGCGAGGAAAGTTCAGGAGGGAGATGAGGAGACACTTTTTACAGAGAGGTGGTGGCTGGGTGGAATGCATTTCCGCTGAAATGGCATGCAGTAGAACACTGGACTGCTTCAAACGAGGATGGGACAGGACAAGGGGGTGGGTTAATGAAGAGAAGAGTGGAAGGGAGGGGCAGCTGCAGAATAAGGAGTGCTAGCTGCATATTCGAGCAGACTTGATAGACCTCTAGGCCTTTATCTGCTGGCAAATTTCGTATGTTCGTAAGTTCGTATGTTCATAAGTGTGTAACGTAGGGCAAGTCACCTAACCTCTCAGTGGTCCAGTCTAACTAGCTTTGGAAATAGGTAGAAACATAGAAACATAGACGTTGACGGCAGATAAGGACCGCTAGGCCCATCTAGTCTGCACATTTCCCTACCTACAGGATAGGCCGCAGATCCTAGTTAACCAACAGCCTATATCTTCCTGCCCCCCACAAGAATTGCCTTATGTCTGTCCCATGCATTCTTGAATTCTCCCACAGTTTTAGACCCCACAACTTCCTCAGGAAGCTGTTCCATGCATCCACTACCCTCTCTGTGAAATAATACTTCCTCACATTGCTCCTGAACCACCTCCTTCTCTCTTTAAATTGTGTCCCTTGTTCTTGCAAGTCTCTTTTCTGAAAGATGCTACCTCTTGGATTTTGTTGATTCCTTTGAGGTACTTGAAAGTTTCTATCATGTCCCCTCTCCTTCTTTCCTCAAGGTATACATATTAAGCTCCTTTAGTCTCTCCTCACTACGGCTTCTCTTGCAGACCCTGTACCATTTTAGTTGCCCTCCTCTGACTGCCTCTATCCTGTCTATGTCCTTGCGGAGATGGGGTCTCCAGAACTGGACACAGTACTCCAGATGGGGTCTCACCAACTGTCTGTACAGAGGGATAACAACTTCCTGTTTCTGCTGCTGATGCCACTCCCTATACATCCCAGTATACCCCCGGCCCTCCCTACTGCCTTCTCACATTGCTTGCTAACCTTAAGGTCATCTGATATGATTACCCCCAGGTCCCTTTCCTGTTTTGTTGTTGTTACTACCTCCCCACCCATTGTGTATTCTTCTTTTGGGTTCTTGTTTCTCAGGTGCATTATTTTGCACTTTTTTGCATTGAATCCTAGCTGCCATACGTCTGACCATTTCTCCAACCTTTCCAAGTCCCTTTTCATCCTTTCCACACCGCCTTGTGTATCAACCCTGTTGCAGATCTTTGTGCCATCTGCAAAAAGGCATACTTTTCCTTCCAGTCCCTCTGCAATGTCACTGATGAAGACATTAAAAAGGACTGGACCCAATACTGAACCCTGCGGTACCCCACTAGTAACCACCCTTCTTCAGAGTGGACTCCATTTATAATTACCTTCTGTGTCCTGTTCTCCAGCCAGTGTTTTGCAGGCTACCACCCTGGGACCCACTCCCAGGCTGGTTAATTTGACTAATAATCTTTTGTGTGGGACTGTGTCAAATGCCTTGCTAAAGTCTAGGTAGGCCATGTCCACAGCCCCTCCTGGTCTACTACTTTGGTCACCCAGTCAAAGAAATCTATTAGATTCTGCCTGACATGACCTTCCTCGTCAGAACCCATGCTGCCTTGGATCCTGTGCTCCACTGACCTCTAGGTACTCAACTATTCTTTCCTTTCAGAAGTGACTCCATCACTTTCCCTACCACAGAGGTCAGACTGACAGGTCTGTAGTTTCCTGCCTCTGTCTTGGTCCCACTTTGTGATGGGGAATCAATCCACCTTTCTCCAGTCCTCGGGTACCACACCATCCTCCCATGATTTATTAAAAGAGTAGCCAGTGGTTTCACTAGTTCCTTCCTTAATTCTTTTAGAATTCTGGGGTGAATTCCATCAGGACCCATTGCTTTGTCCACCTTCAGTTTTAGGAGTTCTTGCAGAACCCTTTCTTCTGTGAAAGGACTGGGATCGACCCCTATCAAAGTGATTCTGTTAATTGGATTAGGCACTTCCCCTCCTCTTTTGTGAATACTGAGCTGAAATATTCGTTCAGTATTCCTGCTTTCACTGTCCCCTCTGCCCACCCACCGTTCATTCTATTCAGCCTCACTATCCCTCCCTTTGTCTTTCTCAGCTGATGTACCTATAAAAGGTTTTATCCCCTTCTTAACTGAGTTGGCTATCTTTTCCTCAGTTTGGGCCTTTGCTATTCTGACTTCCTCCTGCTTCTTTCTGCCTTAACTGGTACAGCTCTCTGTCCTGCTCCTTCTGTGTTTCCTTATACTTCGGAATGCTATCTTTTCTTCCTGACTTTCACAGCCACCTCTCTTGAGAACCATAGTGGCTTTTCTTTCATTTTGATTTGTTTATTTGCTTCACACAATGGCTTGTTGCCTCTGTGATGGCAGTTTTGATAATTCCCCATTGTTGCTCCACACCTTCTTCTAGCCTGTTTGCTAGTGCTTTTCTGAGGCACTCTCCCATCTTGCCAAAGTCAGCCCTCCTAAAGTCCAGTACCCTCACTTTTGTATGGCTTGACTCTGTAGCTGAGTTTAACGTGAACCACACTGTCTGATGGTCACTTGTCCCCAGATGGCAACACACTTCTAGATCTGAGATCCTCTCACTGCCCCCGTTTGAGAGTACGAGAAGCTTGATCCCACTGGAAACAAATGTTTCATCTCAGCTGGGCTATGCTTGAAAAATAAATTACCACACCAACAACAGTCCCTGGCAAACAGTCGGTGCAGGAACAGGTCATTGTTTCAACAGAAACATCAGGGATCATATTTCCACCTGGCAGCAACTCAGCCCACAAAGTCACACAAAAACTACAAAAAACAAAGCCCCTTGGGACCTCCCTCAACATAGGCAAAATAATTACCCAGGTGGTTCAATAGTTCAGGAGTGGAAGGCAATCTGCATCAACATATGCAGCCTTGTAAAAACAAAATTCATAAGCTTTCCTCCATTATAGCATAGGAACAACTGGATTGGGTAGCAATCACTGAAACATGGCTCTCTGATAACCACACCTGGGATATTAGTATAGCCAGCTATGTACTTTTCCGCAAGGACTGGAAAAATAAGAGAGATGGAGATGGTTTCAGTATATGTCAAGGAGGGAATAAAGGCAACAGAGATTCAACAGGAACACAGCAATGCAGAAGCCCTATGGGTCACTCTGGGAGCTGGGGGCAGGTCTCCTATCCACCTGCATGTCATGTATAGGCCCCCAGTCCAGGACTCTGCAGTTGACAAGGAGCTCCTTGAAACCATTCATTCAATGGCTGACAGAGGGGAGTTGCTTCTGGTTGGGGGCTTTAATCTACCAGATGTAGACTGGTCAAAGTGCACAGCTTCCACACAAAAGAGAAGAGAATTTCTCATCACTCGTAAGAAAGCTCGGTTGAACCAACTAGTGGACTCACCCACCAGGGATAAAGCAACCCTGGACCCAGTTCTCACCAATAGCTCTAAAATATCCAACGTCCATGTCGGCATCAGTCTGGGAGCCAATGATCATAAGTCTGTCTGGCTTCAAATCATTAATATGGTGGTTCCAGGATACACCAGACTAAAGGTTATCAACTTCAAAAAAGCAGACTTTCAGAAAATGAGATCCAGCATTAAAGCACTGCTGAGAGACAGATCTGCAGGGGATGTAGAAGTTTGTTGGAAAAACTTAGAAGACTCACTGAACGTGGTAACAGCAGACTGAACAAAGCTAGCAACTAAGTCTAAAAGGAAGAGGAACCTCCTCCGAGAGATAGCACTAGAGACTAAAGAAAAGAAACAAGCCTTTAGGCAGTTTGAGGAGTCACAGAAGGAAGGGGATATGGAGCTCTACAAGGAGAAGCTCAAGGATGCTGGAAAGGCTATCAGGTTAGCAAAAACCCAAATGGAGGAAAACATAGTGCTGGGAATTAAGAAGGGGGACAACATTTTTATTTAAAAATCAGTGCAAAAAGGAAGAGCAAAGGGGATAGTCAGAATGTTAACTAGCAACGGTCAGATACTGGAAAAGAGAAAGACAAAACTGAAGCACTCAATGCATTCTTTTGCTCAGTCTTCACAAATAAGCAGAAGGGTAGTGGTCCGGCACTAAACAGAATGGAGCATCCTGTACAGGAGGCAGACACAACCTCTTCACAAGGGAAAGGGTGCTGAAAGAACCAGAAAAATTGAGGACAGACAAAGCCGGTGAGACGGACAGAATTCATTGAAGAATACAGAGAGCTCCGAGAAGAAATAGCTACACCATTAGCTGAGTTATACAATGAATCTCTGGAAAGCAACTAAGTGTCATTTGACTAGAAAGAGCTACCGTGGTATCCTTGCATAAAAGTGACAGCAGGGAGGAGGCAGAAAATTACTGCCCAGCCAGCTTGACCTCGGTGGTGGGTAAAATCATGGAGATACTTCTTAAAGAAAGGATAGCAGACGTCCTAAAAGAGGCAGGAAAACTTGATTCCAAACAACACAGATTAACCACAGGCAGATCATGTCACAATAACCGGATCTAATTCTTCAATTGGGTGACCAAAGAAGTGGACCAGGGGAAGCAGTGGATGTGGAGTTCCTGAACTTTAGCAAGGCCTTTGACACTGTCCCACACAGGAGGCTGATTAATAAACTTGAACACACAGGTGTTGGTCATAAGATTGCAAGCTGGGTAGCACACTGGCTGCAGGATAGAACTCAGAAAGGGTAGCATGT
Source organism: Neoceratodus forsteri (assembly GCA_016271365.2). Taxonomy (NCBI): domain Eukaryota; kingdom Metazoa; phylum Chordata; order Ceratodontiformes; family Ceratodontidae; genus Neoceratodus; species Neoceratodus forsteri. Next base: position 41,671,438 of record CM028134.1, read on the forward strand.
CATTTAAGAGCAAACATTTCATAGCAAACACTACAGCGCATAAGTCAAGGTGTAAAACACTACCACTAATGGCACACTACAGTGCTTGTCAAAACCAGAGATTCACTGTGACGGAGAGCATGTCTGAGGCAATACAAAAACTCTCACAGGTGACAGGAAAGATATCAGCACCACTTTACTCCTTTTCAGAACAACATATATACTGCAGTTTAACTTAATTTGTAGTTGATGCTAGTCAGGGATGAAATGCCAAAAAAAAACGGGGCCAGATATTCAAAAGGGTTGCTCCATGCACAATAGGGTTGTGCCTGTGCAAGTCTGAAATTGCTCCATTCTGCGATATTCAGCAGGAGGCTGTTGCGCCACTGAAAACATGCTGAACAACAACGTAATGCAAATGAATGCATGCTGAACTGGAGGGGGAGGAACCATATATAAACTGCACAGCCCGATATTCAGCCGGGCTGTGCAGAGTTGTGCAGGCTCAACCCCCAACCTGCGCCTGCACAAGGTTGAGCCAGATCTGGACTGTCCTGTGCGGTATGGGCTGCACGCCCATTGGCTCCTGCTCTGCACCAATGGGCGTGCAGCCCTGACTGGGCAGTCAGTCGGCGGCGGCAGGCGGCAGGCGGGTGGTATGCTGCCGCCCGCCGGCTCGTCAGGGGAGCAGGTGGTGGGGCTTCATGGGTGGGTGGGTTGGGGACACTAGGTCACCAGGGATATGTTCGGGGGTGTGATTTACTACTCCTGCCCACGATCGGGCTTAGTGTCCACTGGATCACCAGGGATATATCCGGGAGGAGGTAGGTGTAATTTACTACTCCTGCCCGCGATCGGGCTTAGCAGTCCACTGGACCACCAGGGATATATTCGGATGGGGTGTGATTTATCACTCCTGCCCGCAATCGGGCTTATTGGTCCACTGGACCACCAGGGATATATTGGGGGTGTGATTTTCTACTCCTGCCCGCGATCGGGCTTAGCGGTCCACTGGACCACCAGGGATATGTTTGGGGGCACTTTGCTGCTGGCGGTCGGGCTAGTGGAGAGTGGGGGATGTTTTACTCTTTTGCCCACAATCAGGCTGCAGGGGTGTCAGTCCCGATGGCTGCTGCCTGGCAGGGCGCCAGAGTGCAAGTCCTCGGGATCGGTGCTGCATGCTAATGGCATGCAAGTAGGGGCCATAATCAGATGCAAATGGCCCCCCTGCCTGCATGAATTATGGCCCCATTTGCATGTCACCTTTTGAATATCGGAAATTTGCGCATGGCGCAATGGTACTTGCGCCACTGCAAGTTGAATGCACCACTCTGACCACTTGTGGTGGTGCAAGTTCCACTGCGCCATGCATAGTGGCTGTGGCGGGGGTGATATTCAAAGGAGTTGCTCAAGGGCGCAACTCCTTTGAATATCGCTCTGGCCACACCTCTGCGCAACTATTTTATGCAGCGCAAGGGCTTGCTCCACAAAATAGCGCAGTTTGAATATCTGGCCCAGGAACTCACACAGACAGATAAAACTGTATGTGTGTGTGCGTGGTGTGTGTGTGTGTGTGTGTGTGTGTGTGTGTGTGTGTTTTTGCGTGTGTGTATGAGTGTGTGAAAAGAACCTTCAATGCCTTATGATCCACGGGCAAGTTTCACCGGAGGTACTTCTTCACACTGTAATAAGGGATTTAGGACATGAATTCTCACACAGTGTAATCCTTAACCGCTTATTACAGTGTGAAAAAGTATCGCTGGTGGAACTTGTCCATGGAGCATAAGGCATTGAAGCTTCTTTTCTCAAACACACCACACTTTGTTCTTGAACTGAACCTATAAAAATGGCCACACTCTCTTTGAGAGCTTCACATCTCACACCATGTCATGTGCTGTGGTTTGTCATTTTTCAATGCAGGCTCAATGCAAACCACTGCAGTAAAGTTCATAGTTGCTGGATTTTTTTTCCCAAATACCAGAACAGCGATCAGAGAACAGGGGAAGGACCACTAGACTGGCAGGTTTAAATGTATAATCCATTTTACAGTGAGTTTGGCTCTCGGAGACCGGTGGACGGGAAGTGGAGATCTTCAGGGCGGGTGGGGGCCGCAGTGTCACTACTGCTGGGCTCTGTACCTCACTTTCTCTACCATGATCATGCTCAGTTCAGTGACCACAGCGGGGGACACTGCCAGAGATCATTCATGCATAGCATGATTTCACATTACACTTTATACCGGTGCACTTGCCTATCTAGTTGGCATAAGCCTTCACTTGCTTAATGTTTTTGACATCATGACCTCCTCAGGAAGGCCGTTCCATGCATCCACCATCCTCTCTGTGAAAAAATACTTCCTTATGTTGCCCCTGAGCCACCCCCCATCTTTAAACTGTGCACTCTTTTTCTTGCACATCTCTTTTTCTGAAAGATACAAACACACGTACAAACATACAAAAATGCCATCCGAAACAGGTCTCATGGTCTATCAAATCTGCTTGAGTATGCAGCTAGCACCCTATATTGTTGTTGCCCATCCCTCCCCCCATCCCATTGACCCTTACCCTATCCTAACCCCTCTCGAAGCTGTCTACCATCTTGCAGTCCACTACCTCACCTGGCAAGGTGTTCCACTTGTCCATCATTCTTTCTGTGAAGAAATGTCTTCTCATCTCTCTTCTGAACCTACCCCCTCCAATCTCAGTTGGTGACATCTTGTGTCTCTCCCCTTTCTCGTCTGGAAAATCCCCTCTGTTTTAGTCTTATTTATTCCCTTCAGGTACTCAAAGGTTTCAATCATATCTCCCCTGTCCCTCCTGTCTTCCAGAGAGTGCATATTCAGCTCACCCAGCCTTTCTTCATAGGTCTTACCCTCCAATCACTGGATCATCCTTGTAGCTTTACGCTGTACCCCCTCCAACAATCTGATGTCCTTCTTCAGGAACAGGTGCCAGTACTGCATGCAGTACTCCAGGTGGGGCCTGACCAGCAACCTTTACAAAAGCAGGATAACCTCCCTACTTCTGGAGGAGATCCCTCTATCTATGTACCACAACATGTTGTTGGCTTTTGCTGCCGCATTCCTGAATTGAACAGAGTTGTTCATGCTCCCTATTATGATCACCCCTAGGTCCTTCTCTTCTGTGGAACAACCCAAGTGTACCCTATTTAAGTGAAAATCCCTCCACTGGTTCTGGGCTCTGAAGTGCAGAACCTTGCACTTCTTGGTGTTGAATCGCAGCTGCAATTTATCTGCCCACTTCTGCAGTTTATTCGGGTCCTCTTGTGACCCCATCCCTCCCCCCGTGTCATCTACCACAGCTCCTATCTTGGTATCGTCTGCGAACAGACTGGTTTTGCTCTGGATCCCATTCGAGATATTTGCAATGAAAATCCCAAACAGTACTGGTCCCAGCACTGATTCCCTGTGGTAGCCCGCTCATCACCACTCTTGGTGATGAGAGTTCCCCCTCCACCACCACCACCACCCTTTGCTGTCTACCCCTCAGCCAGTTCCTGATCCAGGTCACCATTTTCAGTCCCACCCCCACATTCTCCAGCTTCCCCCCAATCTCCCATGTGGCGTTGAATCAAAGGCCTGACTAAAGTCCAAGTACAGGACATCCACAGCATGGCCCTTGTCCAGCTCCCGCATCACCCAATTGTAGAAATCTACTAGGTTTGTCTGGCATGATCTACCCATGATAAACCCATGTTGCTGGTCATCCTGGATACCATTTGCCTCCAAGAAGCTCATCAGCCTTTCCTTTAGGATGGTCTCCTAGAGTTTGCCCACAAACGAGGTGAGGCTCACTGACCTGTAGTTCCCTGGTTCATCATTTGGCCCACTCTTATGGATGGGAACCACATGGGCCATTCTCCAGTCCTGTGGTACACATCCTGTGTCCAAGGAGGTATTGAACAGGTCTACCAGCGGCCCTGCCAGGACCTCTGACAACTTCCTCAGTACTGTGGGGTGGATGCCATCCTGTCCAGGCACTTTGTCCATTCTTATTGCCTTCAACCCCTCCAGCACTCTAGCCTCTGTAATCCCTCCATCTGTTGTTCTTCCCCCCTTACCCACCCCCCACTTGCCTGAGGTATTCCCCCCCTTCTCCTGTGTGAACACAGAGCAGAAGTACTCATTCAGTGCTTCTGCCTGCTCCACCCCCTTTTCCACCCACCCCATCCTTCTTGATCATCACTAGTTTGTCCTTGCTTCTCCTTTTCTCTCCTATGTAGCTGAATAAGTCTTTTTCTTCTTTATTAATCCCCTGTGCCAGTCTCAGCTGTTTAGATGCTTTGGCCCCCCTGACCAGTATGGTGACTTCCCTAGACTTATCCCTGTTTATATCTTTATCCTGTCCCCTCCCCATTTTCCTGTACTTCTGAAATAATGCCCTCTTGGCTTTCACCCTTTCTCTGACCTCCAGTGTCAGTCCACTGGGTTTCTTTACCCTGCCCTTCTTGTTTTTTTCCTAATACAGGTCTCAGTTGCCTCCGCCAGACCTCCCCTTATTATGTTCCATTTCTGGTCTGCATCCATGTGTTGTTGGATGTCTGCCAGGTGCTTGCTCAGAATTTCCCCCGTCATCCTGAAGTCTACCCCCTAAACTCAACCACCCTTGTACCCGTGACCCCAGTGTCCCGCCCCATATTCAGCGTGAACCACACTGAGTAGTGGTCACTCCCAGCAAGTGGATCCTTCACTTCTAGGTTCCTTACAGCTTTCCCATTATCCAGTACAAGGTCCAAAGTCCTTTCTAACCATGTCAGCCCCTGTACCAGCTGAGTCAGGAAGCTATTCTGGGTAACATCCAGAGGTGCTACCCTCTTGGACTTTGTTTATTCCCTTGAGTTACTTGAAAGTTTCTACCATGTCCGCCTCTCCCTCCTTTCCTGAAGGGTATACATATTAAACCTCTTTAGTCTCTCTTCATATGATTTCTGGTGCAGAACCTGCACCATTTTAGTTGCCCTCCTCTGGACTTTCTCCATCCTGTCTATGTCCTTGTGGAAATGGGGTCTCCAGAACTGCACACAGTACTCCAGATGGAGTCTCACCAACTGTCTGTACAGAGGGGTGACAACTTCCTGTTTTCTACTGGTGTTGCCTCTCCCTATGCATCCCAGTATCCCCCCAGCCATTCCTACTGCCTTCTCACATTGTCATCTGATATGACTACCCCAGGTCCCTTTCCATTTTTGTTGTTGTTAGTACCTCCTCCCATTGTATACTCTTGCCCTGGGTTTTTGTTTCCCAGGTGCATTACTTTGCACTTCTTTGCATTGAATCTAAGCTCCCATACTTTTGACCATTCCTCCAATCTTGCCAAGTTCCTTCTCATCCTTTCCACCCCCCTTGTGTATCAACCCTGTTGCAGATCTTTGTGTCATCTGCAAAGAGGCATACTTTTCCTTCATATCCCTCTGCAATGTCACTTATAAAGACATTAAAGAGGAGCAGACCCAATACTGAACCCTGTGGTACCCTGTTAGTAACACCCCTTTCTTTGGAATGGACTCCATTTACTATTACCCTCTGCGTCCTGTTCTCCAGTCAATCTTTAACCCAGGCTACCACCCTGGGACCCACTTCCAGACTGGCTAACTTGTTTATTAATATTTTGTGTGAGACTGTATCAAACACCTTGCTAAGGTCTAGGTAGGCCATGTCCAGAGTCCCTCCCTGGTCTACTACTTTGGTCACCCAGTCAAATAAATCTATTAGATTCATCTGACATGACCTTTCCACTGTGAATCCATGCTGCCTTGGGTCCTGTGCCCCGCTGGCCTCTAGGCACTCAACAATTCTTTCCTTCAGAAGTGATTCCATCATTTTCCCTATCACTGAGGTCAAACTAACAGGTCTGTAGTTTCCTGCTTCTGCCTTGCTCCCACTTTTGTGAAGGGGAATCTCATCTGCCCTCCTCCAGCTCACAGGTACCACATCATCCTCTTGTTAAAAAGGGTAGTCAGTGGTGTCACTAGTTCTTTCCTTAGTTCTTTCAGAAGGTTATGTAAACTGAATACTCAATGGTCTGACTCAAAATACATAGTGTATCTCCACTTATGAGGGAACAAGACCTTCATAACTCACTTGTGGCTTTGTCACTAATAAGTTATGCTCTTGCTCCCTCATACATGGAGATTAGATAGATAGATAGACAGACAGACAGACAGACAGAGCTTTAAATACACATTTCTAAAACAACCAAGGTGCAGTACCAAAGAAATAATGTAATCAGACAAAAACATATAAACTTGCATAAAATAATAATCCCGAAATTTCTCAACAGTAATGTATTGTTTTTCATAAGATCGTTAATTAAATGATCTTTTTAAGAACTATTAAATAATAACATTTTTAATCACAGCAAGTAAATGAGGCACCCAGAAAAGTCTGGTTAAATAATCATGTTTTTAACTTTTTTTTAATTGAGGACTGATGGGGCAGTCTGAATATTTGAATGAAAGCAAATCCACAGTTGTGGGGCAGCAACAGAAAAAGTACTGTCATCTGACAATGGCAAACAAGATTTGGCAATAGCCAAAAGGCTTATGAGGCATCTTCAGACAGCAGCATCCATTTTATGACTGCAGCCGCACAACCTCCATCCAGATAGGCCAAGTGCAAAATAATCTAACTTCTTGGCGTGATTGCCACAACTTGAGCCCCAGAAAATGACACATGCATTTAAATTTGACAAAGACATATTTTTGTACCATGGAAAGCAGAAAGGGTCTCAAATGCATTGGGATGTTACTAAATCTACTGCAAGCATCCCAGCACATTTACATAAACACAGCATGCATCTGGAATAGTGTATGGACACTAGTGCTGTGTCCATATCTTTGAAAATCCCCATCTTAGTCTCTAAGTCTTAAAACACTGAAATCTTTGCAGGGTGCAAGAACTTCCAAAAACTAGTCAGGTCTCAGTCGATAGAGAGCATCACAGGTCAGTAACCAGATATTAAAATTGATCCACCATCGAACAGGCAACCAGTACAAAGAATGCAGAGCAGGTGTGATATGCTCACTTGTCCTCATGGAGTTTACAAGCCTAGCAGCAAGGCATTGCACTAGTTGAGGAAGATGGAACAGATTAGCAGAAACTCCCTGGAAGAATGCCGTGCAGAAGTCTAACAATACTCCAAGTTAACAACTAATCTGAATAGAGTTCAAGTTTTTTTTTTTATTTGCCAGTCAGTCAGTGATTTGAGAATCAGTGTCCACTGTCCCACTGATAAATGTTTGATAGCTGATGTTTATACATGCCTATATAAACAGTACTAAAGTACATATTTCAGTCCTGTTCTAGTTAAGGGGTTAATAACAGCGAAAAGTCTCTACAGATTGGGCAAAGACTTGGCAGTATGTTGCCATGGAAACATCTCTGTTGTTATCCACATATTAGGGCAAGGGGAACAGGTGGAATATATGGCTAAGATGGGAAACCTGTTTAAACGCAAATAATGTCAAGAATTAGCCATAATGGGAGCACAAAATATTGAAAGTGTTTAAGAAAGTAAATGGAGTTTGGTTGACATGATTTTAAAGACCTATTTGAATACTGAAGCAGTTTTTCAGGCCTGTCTCCTTTTATCTCTGCTTTGCTACAAGTATTTATAGACCTTTAATGCGGTGTTACCAAGCTGCTCTGCCTCGAGGGTGTATATTCCCCATGGAACTAATTTGCATCCATTTATGTGGGAGAAATGCGAGACATATTGCATACTGGGTGAGATGAGAAAATAGTTCTCAGTTTCTCACTTTGCGTACAACAGTGCTTTTAAGACTTAGATTTCTTGAAGATTAGGAGTGCTATCGTCCACAAATTTATTTTCAGTGTGTTTTGTATAGTCTACCCTTGAGTTAAAACAAACTGCATTGCAGATCCATGATCTCAGTATAGCAGACCATGCATTCATGATTTCAGCAGCCACCTCTTGTTTGTAACAATTTTCTGAACACTAGATGCACTGTTCCTTAAAAAGAATGAATTTAATTCTCCCAGACCAGTATGCAATGTCCTAAAGTAAGTGACAGCATCTAACTCTGACAGGCCTCACCCCCGTTACTTGTTTTCTGCCATGTTTAGCATTTTCTTGCAGAGGAAGAGAAAAAAAGCCAGTTTTATCCAATTAAAGGACCTTTCATCTTACGCACCATCTTGACACAGGTGTCTGTAAACTAATTCCACAGGGAGGAGGAGCCTCCGTGTCCACTCAATGTTTTAGTGTGTCTTGAATTTTGAATAAACCAGAGCAATAAATGGTGCTTCAGTGCAAACACAAACGTCAATAACTGTCTGTGTTGTACTTTACAGAAAAGTGACATGCCACTTGTGATTCATTAGCAGATAAAATATGATGTGCTCTCCCCCAACCCAACAGGTGGAGTGTTTATGTCCTACTCATGTAGAACCTACAGTGCAGTCCACAAAGATCAAGCACTCTGGGTGAAATTTCAGTTTACAGCTTGATAACTTGGAATAATCACTGATGACCCCCTTTATGATGTTGATTATCAGTGTGATGAAATGCCATAATAACTGGGTATGACATCATACCCAATTATGATGGCATTTGGAGTGCTCTTGCTTTACCTTCTCTTTCTACAGTTCAACAGCATGAAACTTGACTCGTGCATCTTCCTGGTTATCTTCTTTGTTGTGCTGATGTCCCTGCAATAGTTATTATAAGAAATGAAACACAAGCAGCAGTGTGCACGTGAAGTCTTTTTTACACTCCCTCAGTATGTGTAGTCCACATAAATCACTTGGGCTTTGCCCTCGTGGCTTATGGGATGTGACACACCTCAGGTGTGTAAAGAAACTTCATAACACATAGTTGCCTCTGTATTATTCTCTTTTAATTACTGATGATTCTATTTATTAATGGGACTGACATGACTTTCTTAACACTGTAAGAACCAGCCGACTATTACAGAATGGAACCTGGTTATTACGACATGGGTATCAGCCAGTCAACGTGATAGTGAAAGCTGCTGCTGTCTTCTGCTCACAGAAACAAAATGCCACAGAAATGGAAAATGGCCTTTTTTAACACATAGCACTAAACTGACCAGCAAGTATATAAAAAAAGAATGGTGTGTTACATTATTTGTTTTTTACACATCCTCTATATGTAATACCATCACAAACCAGTCATGCTTCACACTCGTGATTTATCGGGTATTACACACCTCGGGTATGTAAAAAATCTCATAATGTGCAACACCACATCTATTATTCTCTACATATTATATGGCTATGGCCAATAACCCATGGACAAGAACACTTTTCTAAAGGTGATAATCTGTGGTTTTTGATGGACAGGTAGTGATAATCCATTTCTAAGCATCTATAATTGCTACCTATCAGTCACCAAAAGTGGATTAATTACAAACTGACAAAATATGCACTCATGTTATTGCTGTTTCATTATCACCTCACACACCACATACATCCACTAGCTCTGCCACGAAGACTGTATCTGTTTCTCATAAAGGGAGCCTTTCCTGCTCAATTCTACTATTGCTCCATTCTGCACTCTCTGCTTACACTTTTACCACCTTCAACTCTCCTGTCTGCAGTCTACGCTTGATTTGCTCATGTTCCCAATTCTCCTGCTGTACACCGCTTTCTGCTTTCACCTTCACCAGTGCCAGCTCTCCTCTTTCAATTTCCGCTTGTTTTGCTCACATTCTCAATTCTCCTCCCATTCAGGGCTGGATTTACTGTTACACATACTGTAACACACCCGTGTGTAGGGCCCTGCTTTCTGGGGGCCCTTAACAGATGTTTTTCCCTGCATGCATGGCAAACATTTTTCTTTGTTTGCTCAGCTGTGCCTGGACATGGAGAACTCCTCTTTATCTGGGGGCGGGGGGGGTCAGTCATCTGCTACTGACATTGTCTAACTGTCTTGCTGTGTAATAGGTTCAGCCATGACTGTCCAAGTCATTCAATTTCAGCCAGTGAAAAATGAGAGTCGACGCGGCACTGACAGCTGCATAGTGAGTGATCAGGGCAGTGGCTGTTGGATTTGGCACCATTCTTTGACCTAACACTCACATCGTGACTTGTTTGTGGGGATGGTCAGTCTCATAGTTGTCCTCTCATGTGGCCTGTGTCTGTTGAGGAAGTCGAGTTGGACTAGTGAGCAAAGTAGCCAGAGGCAAGTAAGTGTCATCATAACTTGAAGGAGTTGTGGCCATAGTGGAGTGGTCAAGTGGAGCCCTGCAACTTGGGGTGCACTGTTAGGTGCTCCAGAAGTTGTGCTCCCAATGGAGGACCAGTTTTAGCTATATGTTAGTAGTTTCTGTGACTGTGTGACTTTGAGAGTTGCCGACAAGTGGTGCAGTCTCCGCTCTGGGCTCCTCAACCCCAAAGTTAGTCTGTATGTTCTGCTGAGCGACATCATGAACCGGCATGGGCTGCTGGTGTCTGTGGTGAAGCTATGCCAAAGAAGAGAGATGCAGCACAAGTTGGTTCCCTGGCCCCACTGCCACAGTTCACAGGGGCGAGGAGAATGAAGTAACCATGGTGGAGAAAGTGCTGCTATGCCTGAAAACAGATTAGAGGGTCCAGTCCAGCCCCTGGATCATGCAATTGCAGTCTGCTCTAGGACCAGGGTGAAGGAGTGGTGTAGGGGGTTGTGGTAGCAGTGCTCTGGAGGGAGCCAGAAGGTAAGCCCCATTTCAAAGGGGGTTACACATGTGTTACAGCAAGGGACATAAACAGTACTGCAGATACCTATACAATATGAAATGGAATATTATGTAAATCCAGTTCTATATTTTACACCAACTGTATTACACCCCAGAAAGGCTTAATAAAATGTCAGAAAATGCCAGAAAAAAGCACCCCTTCATACACGAAGCCAAGGCCCTCTACTCCACACTTTTGCTACATATCCACAGTTATTAACTTATTGAAATAGCATATTGAGGACTCTTAGCCAGACCATAGAGTAAGGTGTACCATTTGATCCACCACTTACTGTACTGAGAATTATAGACCAACAGAACTTACAAGCATATCAAGCAATGCTAATCTACCATATGCTAACTATTGCTAGAAAAATTATTCTGGTACACTGGAAGGATGCAACTTCCCCATCCCAAGAAGAATGATTAAACACTGTTATCCACAACATGAAAATGGAAAGAGCACACTATAATGTTGAAGACAAGAAAAAGATATTTACTAAAATCTTTATCTCTTTTACTCATTAATAAAACAAGCAGTTGTCAATGTGGAGCATGTTTGCTTTTATGCTGTTATAAGTTGGAACAGTATCTTGAGGCTACAGGCAGATCTTTCCTACCGCAGTAGCCATTGTCTTGTGGACTTGGTACAGGCCTCCATATTGAGAGTCAGTCTTGTGTGCTGCACTGGCTGGAGTGCTGCTTGTCAATTAACACATGGCCAACTCAGGGACAACATTCAGAAAATTAGTATCCCCCAACTGGCGCATACTGACTGCCTGAATATGGGGTTATGTTGGCCGCAGACTGAATATGGCCAACAGGAGTCATCTGGAGACAGCAAAGCCTGAAATGAATAGCGCCAGGGCTCCCATGAGTCATAGTCAGCCCTAACATGCTAATGAGTCCACAGGGCATGTAAGGCACTAATGGACCATTTGCATACCCATTACATGCTCATTAACATGCATTCCCCTGAGTGCCCATTCTATAGCTGTCTTGAATATTTCTGGTGGTCTAGTGGTCCTTTCACCTCCTGATCACATGTCCTGTAGCTGTCATGACTATTTCTGGTGTTCTAGTGGTGCCACGACCCCCCCTCTGGCTGTCTTGTAGCTGTATTGAATATTCCTGTTGGTCTAGTGTGGTCCCCCAGAAGGGCATCCAACCCCCTCCTAACCCCCTCTCAGAACCCTCCTTCCTGCACCCACCACTCACCCATGTCACCTAAGCCTAACTATAGCAATCATGACACTGTCTGGCACAGGCCTCTTCTCCCTCCTTGGCTGGCCATTGTCTGTCTCTCTCCGAGCAATTGTGAGTACCATAGAAAGTTATCTGACTGTCAGTGAGCGATCAAGAGTACTGTAGAAAAGCTGTCTGACTGTCAGTGAGTGATCAAGAGTACTGTAGAAATAGCTGTTTCTACAATACTCACACTTGCTCACTGACAGTAAGATGGCAGCTGGCCAAGGTGCTGAGCAGAGGGCTGTATCAGTCAGTGTCACTGTTGCTGTAGTTCAGCTTAGGTGAACGGGGTCAGGGGGGTGTGGGGAAGAGAGTCCTGAGTGGGAGGGTTTGCAGGGGGCTGGATGCCCTTAGGTAGGAGACCACTAAACCACCAGGAACATTACAACCAGCTACAGGGCAGCCAATCGGTGGGGTGAGGAACTCTTAGCCACCAGGGATATTCAAGACAGCTACAGGAGAGGGGGATCGGTAGTGGGTGGGGACCTCATAACCACCAGGAATATTAAAGACAGCTAGAGGACAGGTAATCAGGGGTGGGGGACCACTAGACCACCAGGAATGTCCAAGACAGCTCCAGGTTGGGCAGCTTGGGGGAACAGATGGACCACCAGGAAACTGCAAGACAGTTACAGGATGGATGATCTTGGGTGGAGTTGTGAATGGGGATAAGGGCAGGGTTTTGGTGCAACAGACAGCACTGCAACAGCGGCTGTTTAGTACTGCCAAAATAGCTGAATACACTGGTGCCTCTCAGTATGTATGGGGAGTCCCTCATTCACATGGGTGCAGCGGTATATTCTGCATGGTCACACTGTTTGGTCAGTGCACTGCTCCAGAGGCTTTTGAATATGGGCCCCATTCCATCAGCTGGTGCTATTCAAAGTTAGTACAGCACTAACCTGTTTTTTTTTAATATTATCTTTTTACCTTCTTCCTCCATGCTAACCTAGCTCACCTCCCATTTGGGCGGCCAGCTCCATCACTATGATCCACCCATCTGCCATCCGCTGCCCCTCATCTTTTGCCGTTCTGACTGGCCCGTTGTATCTCTTCTCCATGGGGCCCCCGCTACCCATAGGGTACAACCAGGAGGTGCGACTTTCAAATGCCCATAGATGGTTCCACATCAATACAACAACAGCGTCAATGTCAACCCCCCCCCCCAACATCAACGGGAACAATGCCGACTGTAGGCAGTGTTCCCATCGGGTTAGAGTTGGTTTGGGGGGGGTGCACAACACTGGGAATTGCTGCATCAGCAGACAGTGGACCACCACAGTGACCTGCTGAGATTTGTCACTCTGGTGGTGTTCGCTGTCATATTGTCATTGTGGTGGTGTGCTACCCCCATGGGCACCATCTTCAATCCTCACCGGGGCAGCAGAAGCGCAGCATGGGGCATACCTGTGCTACCGTGGTGATGGGAGGATGGCCACCATCCTCCAGCAGCTAGGTGGCCATTATCCTTTTTCTGGTGCCCCACCCACTTCAGCCACATGCCGTGACATCCTAGCCAATCGTGCATGTGATGTGTGGTCACTCACATTGCAATACGTGATGCTGTACCCGGCCACCAGAAACCACCAAAGGGTGGTGTGTCCATGACCCCCCAGAGGGGAGAGCGTCTGGAGGATGCTCTTCAGTACTCCCTGCCGGCCTCCACTCCTGTCGCTCTGGGCTCGGGGCATGAACCTGGGTCGCCAGTGTGCCATCCGATCCCCCATCGACTGGCGCCATGGGGCCAGCCACACTAACCTGGTTAATGCTGTGCTAACTGAATATTGGGGCCCTAGACCTGAAAAAATAGTGAAGAGAATATAGAACATCTTTATAAGTCCACCTTTTCTTTGTAACTTTGTTTTTTTTTTTTTTTTACATTTTGACCTCAGATTTTCAACACAGTCTTTTTATGACTCCACATTTAGATCAAAAAGGTGGAATTTTTTAAATCCCATCTGAAAGGTGAGTTTGCGAAGTGACTACAAAAACATGTTTTGGAGAGGATCTGAAAAATTACACCTTTCAAGTTCATGAGGTAGGATAACACAAGGGCTATGTTGAAAATGTGAGGCCAAAATCTGCAAAAATAACAAAATTATGATTAAACACTGGAAAAACTCAATGTTTTTTCATAACTTGTTGTTTGACATTGTGACCCCAAATTTTCAAAGTAGATTTTTATGACCCCACTATGTGATCAAGACAGGTGGAATTTTTTAAATCCTGTCCAAAAGGCAATTTCACAAAGCAACTGAGAAGACACGTTTTGGAGTGGATTTACAAAATTACACTTCCCTTATTTGTGAGGAAGGGTAAAAAGGCTATGTTGAAAATTTGGACCATAAATGTTAAACAATGACAAAGTTATAAGTAAAAATTAAAAATGCATTAAAAAACTATTAACCAAAATTACCTTGTTTTCAGTCAGTTCGAAGTCGGCGTTGGTAGGAGCAGGATGTGCAGCAGTCAAGAGAAGAGTTCAGAGGTAGACCATGGATAGGAAAGTGAGAGTGGAAGGATATGAGGTGGTAAGTGCTGAGTGGGGGTCCAGAAAATGTCAAGGAACTGTTTTCTTTTACAGGGTTATAAAAAAAACGACAAGAGACTTTTTCTCTGTTTGAGGGACTGACACTGGGGATTAAACACCCCAGTGTCAGTGTATTGTTTAGCAGCACTAGCGGGGGGGCACACCGTGACATATGGTGTTGGGGTTGTGAGTGTTGTCCGGTGGCAGGGTTGGGCATCTGACTACTAGACTTAGTTTTGGAGGAAGGGTGGTACCATTTTCTGGCAGCAGAGTTGGGCACCTGACTAGAGATGCTGCAAGTTTATAATCTGCTGGCGAATTTGGTGCAAATCCATGAAAATTCGCACTTTGCAATATTCACAACTTCTGGAGCAGATGCACCAAATTTGCAGGTGGATGTCACTTCCCCTGTGCCAACCACTGTACTGCCTGTAAAAACCACTCCTGCCTCATCCCACCACCCAAAAAAGATACAAAACATGACACCCACTCCCACCCCCAATGGCACCCTCCTCCCTCCCTCCCCCTGCCCCAGTAAAATACTGTTGAAAATACATAATTTAATAGTAAAGTAATGTATAGCATGAATCCCTTCCCCCACTCATGCATCAAGCACACTCACATGCCTCCCCCACCCTGAGCCCCATTGTCGTTATCACATTTTCAGCCAATCAGGTTTTACTAGGGGGAAATATGTCTCTGTTCATTCATTTGCATTGCAGACACTAAACAGAGCAGACACTCTGCACTGGGGAACCGTTTTTTTTTTTTTAAATGTCTAATTATGGAAATTGTGGGTGCTGCTGGTGGGGGCAGGAGGGTGGTGGGGACAAGAGGGTGGTTTGGTGGGGCACAGTTGGACTTGTGTGTGCTTCGATAAAGACACTGGGACTCTGGTTGGGGAAGTGGGTGTAGTCTGCTTGGCATGTGGGTGGGGAAGAATTAGTTCTATACTGTTTAATTATACATTTTCAACAGTATTTTACAGGGCAGGGAGGGAGGAGGGAAGAGTGTGCCATTGGGGGTGTATGTGTGGGCGGGGGTCATGTTTTGTAACTTTTTTGGGTGGTGAGAGGGGGTTTGTTTTTGTGTATAGGCTGCAATTAGTGTTGCGATTCACCCGAAAATTAGCCAACTGGTGTGCACATTTGGCTAATCCGTCTGG
Organism: Neoceratodus forsteri; assembly: GCA_016271365.2. Classification (NCBI taxonomy): domain Eukaryota; kingdom Metazoa; phylum Chordata; order Ceratodontiformes; family Ceratodontidae; genus Neoceratodus; species Neoceratodus forsteri. The sequence continues at coordinate 41,687,076 of CM028134.1, forward strand.
CTCATAACAATGCAGATTATGACCGTCATTTTAGCGACTTTGCCGAAATTCATGGATTTTTTCACAGAGTCAATTTCTGCAAACTTGCACACCACTACACCCAAGGGCTGGACTTAGATTGTGGGGTAGGGTATCTGACCACCAGACTTAGTTTCGGGTGGGATGTTGTGTTTTCTGGCGGTGGGGTTGGGCACTCCTGACCGCTGGACTTGAAGGAATGGATGTGTGATTGTTTTCCGCTGGTGGGGTTGGGCACCAGATGGCTGGATTTACTTTGAGGGGGAGGGTGTTACCATGTTCTAGTGGCAGGGTGGCACCAGTCCACTGGACTGAGTTAGAGGGTTGTTGTGCTTTTGGTCACTGTGTTGTGCATCCAAGCACCAGAAGTTTTGAAAGTGGGATCAGGTGTGTGTGTGTGGGGGGGTCTGTTGCACGTTGGCTAAAGATGGTTGCATGAAATGATGCAGCTGTCCTGTGAAAGATGTGGTTGCATCCTTTCATAAAATATGTGAGAAGTTTATGCCAATTAGTCAGTCAGCTCACCAGTGAGTGTACAGTGGGTAGGCAGCCTGCCCCTCAACACCAGGGCAAGAGCATGTGGAACCGTTTTGTGGATCTCGCAGTCTGTCAGCAACCATCTGATAACATACCAAGCCATAGCAGACAGTCAGAAACATAGAAACATAGAATTTGATGGCAGATAAGGACCGCTTGGACCACCTAGTCTGCCCATTTCCAGGCTGTTCCATGCATCTACAACCCTCTCAGTAAAGAAATACTTCCTCACATTACCTCTGAGCCGTGCTCCTCTATCTTCAAATTGTACCACCTTGTTCTTGCACATCTCTTTTTTTGAAAGATGCTACTCTCTTGGACTTTGTTGATTCCCTTGAGGTATTTGAAAGTTTCTATCACGTCCCCCCTATCCCTCCCTTCCTTGAGGCTATACATCTTAAGCTCTTTTAGTCTTTCTTCATATGTCTTCTGGTGCAGACCCTGCACCATTTTGGTTGCCCTCCTCTGGACAGCCTCCACCCTGTCTATGTCTTTGCAGACATGAGGTCTCCAGAACTGTACACAGTACTCCAGATGTGGTCTTACCAACTGTCTGTACAGAGGGCCAACAACTTCCTGTTTTCTACTGGTGATGCCTCTCCCTATGCATCCCAGTATCCCCCAGCCCTCCTTACTTCCTTCTCACATTACTGGCCTATCTTTAGGTCATCTGATATGACTACCCCCAGGTCCCTTTCCATTTTTGTTGTTGTCAGTATCTCACCCCCCATTGTGTACTTTTGGCCTGGGTTTTTGTTTCCCAGGTGCATTATTTTGCACTTCTTTGTGTTGAATTTAAGCTGCCATACATTTCACCATTCCTCCAACCTTGCCAAGTCCCTTTTCATCCTTTCCACCCCACCTTGCTTATCAACCCTGTTGCAGATCTTTGTGTCATCTGCAAAGAAACATACCTTCCCCTCCAGTCCTTCCGCAGTGTCACTTATAAAGACATTAAAAATGACTGGCCCCAGTACTGAACCCTGCGGTACCCCACTAGTAACCATCCTTTCTTCACTGTGGACTCTATTTACTATTACCCACTGTGTCCTGTTGTCCAGCCAGTGTTTTACCCAGGCTACCACCCTGGGACCCACTTCCAGGCTGGCTAATTTGTTTATTAATCTTTTGTGTGGGACTGTGTCAAATGCCTTGCTAAAGTCTAGGTAGGCCATGTCCACAGCCCCTCCCTGGTCTACTACTTTGGTCATCTACTCGAAGAAATCAATTAGATTTGTTTGACATGACCTTCCTGCTGTGAATAGATCAGTGCTATAGATAACATATATCTCATGGATCCAACTAATAGGCACAGTTAGGATCCTAATGTGAACTGGTATACAAGATGCACATCTGGAATAAGCTTTCACAGCTCGCTTGCAAATACCTGTCCTGCCAGACCACATTATTCCAAAAAGATTTCCAGCACTACTAGTTCTGTATGCATAGAAGCCAGAACTGACTTGACCCTTTAGAATGCAGAACTGAGCTTCTTACAAAAGTTTAAACAAGCATTTGTCAATGCCGAAGGTTCGCTTGCAGGTATTTGCAGTGGTGTATGGCACATATGGTGCTTTACCCTAATGCCCTGTGCGATTGCTGGTACTTGCACAATAAATTTTCAGCATGACATTTTTGTTACCCCCATTGTGCGTTACATAGGCGGAAACACGTTTTGGGCAGGATGTGAAAAATGACAGCTGTACTGCTCATAAGGAAGTGTGGTAAAATGGCAATGTTGAAAATCTGGAGTGGAAATATTGAAAATTCGCAAACCTACGAGCGTGCATGGGAACTGTGCAACGCGCTTCATAAAACAGTCATTGTTAGGAATTTTTTCACCAAATTTTCAACATTGGCATTTTAAAACCTCTGCTAATGAACAGTGTCACTGTGATTTTCTTACTGTGTCCCATACATTGATTTCGCACACTGACTGCGACATTGTGTACTACATGGGCGGAAACACGTTTTGGGCAGGATGTGAAAAATGACAGCTGTACTGCTCATATGGAGGTGTGGTAAAATGTCAATGTTGAAAATCTAGAGTGAAAATATTGAAAATTCACAAACTTCCACGAGCGCATGAGGGAACTGCACAACGCACGCCAGAAAAACAGTTAATTTTAGGGTTTGTTCACCAAATTTTCAACATAGCCATTTTAAGATCTCTGCTCATGAACAGTGACACTGTGATTTTCTTAATGTGTCCCATACCCTGAGTTCGCACAGCGACTGTGCCATTGTGCTACATGGGCGGAAACACGTTTTGGGCAAGACGTGAAAAATGACAGCTGCACTGCTCATAAGGAGGTGTGGTAAAATGGCAATGTTGAAAATCTGGAGTGAAAATATTGAAAATTCGCAAATTTACGAGCGTGCATAGGAACTGCGCAATGCACACTCGTAAAACAGTCATTTTTAGGAATTTTCACCAAATTTTCAACACAGCCATTTTAAGACCTCTGCTCATGATCAGTGTCACTGTGATTTTCTTAATGTGTCCCATACATTGATTTCGCACACAACTGCGCCATTGTCTGCGCTTCGCCAGGCCAGGCTCGTTTTGGGCAGGATGTGAAAATGACAGCTATACTGCTCATGAGGAGGTGTGGTAAAATGGCAATGTTGCAAATCTGGAGTGTAAATATTGAAAATTTAAACGTATGAAGTGTGAGGAACTGCGAACGCACTGTAAAGTCATTTTAGGAATTTTTTCACCAAATTTTCAACATTGCCTTTTTAAGACCTCTGCTCATGAATGGTGTCACTGTGATTTTCTTAATGTGTTCCATACATTGAGTTCGTACACCGACTGCGCCATTGTGCATTACATGGGCGGAAACACGTTTTGGGAAGGATGTGAAAAATGACGGCTGTACTGCTCATGAGGAGGTGTGGTAAAATGCCAATGTGGAAAATCTGGAGTAAAAATATTGAAAATTCACAAACTTACGCATGCGTAGAAACTGCATAGCAACCAGACTCAAACAGTCATTTTAGGAATTTTTTCACCAAATTTTCAACACAGCCATTTTAAGACCTCTGCTCATGATCAGTGTCACTGTGATTTTCTTACTGTGTCCCATACATTGAGTTCACGACACTGGCCTGCGCCATTGTGCGCTACATGGTCGGAAACACGTTTTGGGGATGTGAAAATGACAGCTGTACTACTCATAAGAAGGTGTGGTAAATGCCAATGTTGAAAATCTGGAGTGAAAATATTGAAAATTCGCAAACTTATAGGCGTGCATAGAAACTGCGCAAGCAGACTCAGAAACAGTCATTTTAGGAATTTTTCACCAAATTTTCAACACAGCCATTTTAAGACCTCTGCTCATGATCAGTGTCACTGTGATTTTCTTAATGTGTCCCATACATTGATTGCACACCGACTGCGCCATTGTGCGCTACATGGGGAAACACATTTTGGGTGAGATGTGAAAATGACAGCTGTACTACTCATAAGAAGTGTGGTAAATGCCAATGTTGAAAATCTGGAGTGAAAATATTGAAAATTCAAGAAACTTATGAGCTGCGGCATAGAAACTGCGCAACGAGACCTCAGAAACAGTCATTTCTAGGAATTTTTTCACCAAATTTTCAACACAGCCATTTTAAGACCTCTACTCATGATCAGTGTCATTGTGATTTTCTTAATGTGTCCCATACATTGATTTTGCTCACCGACTGCGCCATTGTAGCTACATGAGTGAAACACGTTTTGGGTGAATGTGAAAAATGACAGCTGCACTACTCATAAGAAGGTGTGGTAAAATGGCAATGTTGAAAATCTGGAGTGCAAATATTGAAAATTTGCAAATGTATAGCGCGCAGCGTAGGAACTGCGCAACACACCAGTAAAACAGTCACTTTTAGAATTTTTCACCAAATTTTCAACATAGCCATTTTAAGACCTCTGCTCATGAACAGTGTCATTGTGATTTTCTTAATGTGTCCATACATTGATTTTGTTCACCGACTGCGCCATTGTGCGCTACATGGTGAAACACGTTTGGGTGAGATGTGAAAATGACAGCTGTACTACTCATAAGAAGGTGTGGTAAAATGGCAATATTGAAAATCTGGAGGAAATATTGAAAATTTGCAAACTTACAGCTATGCGGAACTGCGCAATGGACGTCAGAAACAGTCATTTTAGAATTTTTACAATTTTCAACATAGCCATTTAAGACCTCTGCTAATGAACAGTGTCACCGTGATTTTCTTAATGTGTCCCATACATTGATTTCGCACCGACTGCGCCATTGTGTGCTACATGGGCGGAAACACATTTTGGGCAGGATGTGAAAAATGACAGCTGTACAGCTCATAAGGAGGTGTGGTAAAATGGCAATGTTGAAAATCTGGAGTGAAAATATTGAAAATTCGCTAACTTACGAGCCTGCGTAGGAACTGCGCAACGCACGCTCGTAAAACAGTCATTTTGGAATTTTTGCACCAAATTTTCAACATGGGGTTTTGAACCTTTCATGATGTCACTGCTGCAGTGCTCAGGCGGGTGATTTCACGCAGTGACCGCGAAAGCACCCTTCGAGCCCGAATAACGTCATGACAGTGACATCTTTCATGAGAAGGCGTCCCAAAAACCCCATGTTGAAAATTTGGTGTAAAAATTCCCAAAAATTCCTGAGATATGCAATAAAGTTGAAAATCCCCTATCTAGCCCATTATACAGCTTACCTTCATTTCCTCAGTTTGCGGTCGGCTTTGAAAAGAGCAGACGTGTTCCCGGTCCACTGAAGATCGTCGGCACAGCTCCGGAGGTAAGTATTGGGTGGGGGTGTGTGGGGAGGCTGGGTGCGCAGTGGTGGGTGCAGGTTGTGGAGGGGGAACTGGGAGAAGCGCGCGAGGACCATTTTGCTTTACAGGTGAAAAACAAGACTACGGGATATTTGCCACGCTTGGGGTGCACTCAGCATGGCAGAAGGATGGCTGGGGCCGTGGAGCCGACGGGATTGGGCACCCCGCCAGCAGACGACGGGACGCTTTGCCATGTTGGGGTGGCTTCAGCGTGGCAGCAAAGATTTGGTGGGGCGCATGATGCGGGTGGCCACGTGACGCTGGGGGCGGCGCGTGATGTGCTAGGCTGTATGACAGCGGTGGTTTCTTTGAAGAGAAGACCACCACTGTCATAGAACAGCTCCTGCACCCATTGGTGCAGTGATCGCCACGCCTGCTCAACGGAGCAGTGATTGAAGGAGGCACACCTCCAAAGTGGTGCTATCTCCCAAACGCCTTTGTGCATGCGCCAAGACGTCAACGAAAAACAAAGAGCAATAAATACATCTTATATTTCAAACAGACATTTCATGCATTGCACTAACAGGTTAATTAATTATTTAAGCAATAAGATCTGCCCAGGTGTGCTGTGTGCTGTGTTAATGGCACATCTTGGGTGGGTTCAACCATGAGGCCGAAGGCCAAGTGCTTCTGCTGCCCAAGAAGTGCAATTATCACAGCACAAAGCACAACCTGGAGTGCCTTATTGTGATTATGAAATTAACCTACTAGGATGTGTAAAAAATAGTTTCTTTAAAAAATATATCTAATTTAAACTAGCAAAAATTAGAATAAAGATAAATAAAGTGAGGAAAAGAAAAAAATAGACTTATTGAACCTTTGTAATTTTACCGTTTGGCCAGTAAATTGCAAATGTGTGTATATATATATATATATATATATATATATATTACATTAATTTATTTATTTGAAATTTGGTAACCGTGAAAGGCACACTGAGCCGAAGCTCATTTCCAGGTGCAACCTGGGGGGTTGGGAACAAAGGATAAATATTATTTAAAGTTTATATAAAATAAAGTGTACAAACAGTGCAAAGTCAAAGCAACAAAGACCATAGAAAGTACACAATGTTAAATAAAATGAAGCTGGCAGATAGAAGTAAGTGAATTGAGGTGTTTTGGTACATCTCTGCCTCTTTAATGTAAACAGGTCGGTGAGGCCATGGATCATTTTCCAGTGATGTTGTGCTAGGATAGTAGCAATGGGTTCCAAGTAGGGCTGGGCAAAATTAGAAAATTCCAATTTCATGGAATTTTCATGAAATTCTACAAATTTCATAAAATGTGAAATTTCTCAGAATTTGCCCAAATTCTTTAATTGGTTGTAACATTGTCAGTCTTCCAGTTAGAGAACTGAAATTTAAAATGCATACATTTCAGAAGAGGCCATAATAGGATGCCAAATTTCATGGCATTTGAATGAGTGGTGTGGAAGTTATGCAGGCTCAAAATCTGGCAATTTATTATTTATGTAAACATTTCTAAAAATATTACTATGCTTATAACTTAGCCACCTTTGGAGATGGATAATTTAAAATTTATATTCATATATTTTTGGAAGAGTCTTAGAAACTGATAAATAGATAGGTGGTTTCTTATGTAGTTTGTTATGTAAATTTTAAGTTACAGGGGTTCAAACTTTCAAAATTTAAATTATTTGCTAAATTGTGAGAACATTTTTAAAATATTTTTATGTTTATAGTTTTACTGCAACTGCAGATATACAGTCATGATTTGGCATGCATACCCAAAGTCAATATGTCCTGGAATCTAATTAAGCTGGATAAATGTAGTTTAGTAAGTTAACATGTATTGTGGAAACTTTAGAAATAACTTATTGGCAAAATTTTCTCAATAATCATGGACACATAAAAGGTAATGCCACTAAAATTTCACTTGTGGAATTTAACATTCATAAAGTACTTATCACCATTGAATCACCTGCACTAGCACCATGACCCTGCAATACCCCTCCAACACTCCTGTGACAGTGATACCCAGCATCATGCTCCATCATGAATCCCTTACCTGCACTAGCATCATGGCCCTGCAATACCCCCCAACACTCCTGTGACAGTGATGCCCAGCATCATGCTCTATCATGAATCACCTTACCTGCACTAGCACCATGGCCCTGCACTACCCCTTCAACACTCCTGTGACAGTGATGCCCAGCATCATGCTCCACCATGAATCACCTTATCTGCACTAGCATCATGGCCCTGCAGTACCTCTAACACTCCTGTGACAGTGATACCCAGCATCATGCTCCATTATGAATCACCTTACCTGCACTAGCATCATGGCCCTGCATTACCTCTCCAGCACTCCTGTGACAGTGATGCCCAGCATCGGCTCCACCATGAATCACCTACCTGTACTAGCATCATGGCCCTGCAACACCCCTCTAACACTCCTGTGACAGTGATGCCCAGCATCATGCTCCATCATGAATCACCTCACCTGCACTAGCATCATGGCCCTGCAGTACCCCTCCAACACTCCTGTGACAGTGATGCCCAGCATCATGCTCCATCATGAATCACCTTACCTGCACTAGCATCATGTCCCTGCAGTACCCCTCTAACACTCCTGTGACAGTGATACCCAGCATCATGCTCCATCATGAATCACCTTACCTGCACTAGCATCATGGCCCTGCATTACCTCTCCAGCACTCCTGTGACAGTGATGCCCAGCATCGTGCTCCACCATGAATCACCTTACCTGTACTAGCATCATGGCCCTGCAACACCCCTCTAACACTCCTGTGACAGTGATGCCCGCATCATGCTCCATCATGAATCACCTTACCTGCACTAGCATCATGGCCCTACAGTACCCCTCCAACACTCCTGTGACAGTGATGCCCAGCATCATGCTCCATCATGAATCACCTTACCTGCACTAGCATCATGGCCCTGCATTACCTCTCCAGCACTCCTGTGACAGTGATGCCCAGCATCGTGCTCCATCATGAATCACCTTCCCTGCACTAGCATCATGACCCTACAATGCCCCTTCAACACTCATGTGACAGTGATGCCCAGCATCATACTCCATCAAGACTAGATATCCAGATTTGTCACAATGGCATCAGTTGCAACTCACTGTAATACTTGGTGTCACCTGGTGCCACAGTTTTCAAATGGTAAAAATATACATTGTTATCTACATGGTTGTTAAAGAGTCAGCAGGTGGCATTGTACAGAAACAATGCTGCATGTGCATGTACTTCCAAGTCTTTAAGTCAGTGAGCTACAGTTGTTATCTGGCATATTTGCAATAATTCAGGCTAGCGCACAGTGCTGTCCATGACTGTTCTTCATGGTCTGTCACTCAACATAGTGATCTGACACTTGGCGCCACTGTACTTTTACTATGGGGCCTCCTATGAATGCTACCTTATTGCCACTTTACCCAGTCTTTACCTTCCTTCACAATGGCAACTCAAGGCTATGGCTGGGCAAAATATCTGAATACAGCTCCAACAAAGTATCACAACATTCCACAATTTCATAAAAGCTCATGAAATTCAACTTTAATAGATGTTTTTTAGTCTTTGACTGCTTATACCTTTCCCAGCCTTTGAGCAAGAGATTAGAGAGTTCACATGCACACACACACACTCATTTTTTTCCCATATTGGTTTTTATCCTGGCTGGCAGCTCATCTCTCAGGGGTATGCCCTGTTCATAGGGATATACCCGGATCAGACTGAACCTGGCCATCATTTCAGATGGCCACTGAGTTTTCCACCTATATTTTTTTCCCTCCCACCTTCTTTAGTGGGGGTGGTGTCTCTGTTACCGCACCCAGCCACAGCTTCCTCTGCAGCAGGAGCAAGTTCCCTGGCCCAGCCACAGGGGGTCACTGTGTCAGTAGAATCTGGCACCAAACCTCCCTGACTGAGATGAACTGTTAGGCAAAGAGCTGTTTTGGCCATGGCCTACCTCCCAACGTAACTTCCCAGGCTCACTTCTGAACCTGGGTCATCAGCATGGCAGCACGATGCCCTGTCACTACACATCATTTTGGTGATCTCAAAGCCTCATTGTTAGGGTCAGTGAACTGAACAAAACTGGTGATATTCCAGCCTCTAGTTTTTAAGCTATAGGGGCTTAACATTCTGCAGTGTACATCACTGTGAAATGTAATTTTAAAATGTTTGAACATTTGGAGGCTTATAACTCAGTCACCTTGCAAGATATAGATTTAAAACTGCATACTTCATCTGTATGGGCATCGGTAAAGTCATCATACCAAATGTGTTGTAATTTGGACACACGTTGTTTCAATGAGACATAAACTACTGAAATCAGAATTTTGGCAAATTTTTGGCAAAATGTTCAATGAAAATTTAGCAAAATTTGGCAAAAGTGAAATCACAATTTTGCCAGAATTATGATGCTGGAAGCTACATTTTACCCAGCCCTAGTTCAAAGTTCCTCCGCCAGTCAGGTTTTTGTATTTTTCATACTCATTTCATAATATAGATAGAGTGGCTGGATGTAAGATTGACCTTCCTACCACTGCCTGCTCTGCATTCTTGGGCACTGCACTGCTACTGTGGACTGCAGGCTCCCAGACGCAGAAGAAGAAGAAGAAGAATCAGCATTTATATAGAGCTTTTTATACACAATGTATCCCAAAATGCTTTACAAGCAATGCTAGACTGGTAGTTAATTAACTGAATGTGTAGTGGCAGACATATCACACATCATCACCCACACACAGCCTGGATAATTGCATGAACCAGTTTTATGAGAAGGGGAATATTGGCCAGGACACTGGGAATGTCCCCTACTCTTTATGAAGAGTGCCTTGTTTTTTTTTTTTACTTCCACCTGGACACCCACAAGGATAGCACCAGGCTGGGTAGAAATTACCTCAGTTTAATGTCTCATCCAAAGGATGGCACACCCCAGCAATACAGCACTCCCCTAATACTGCTCTCAGGTACCAGCATTTTAAGTATGAGTCCAGTCCTGGTTTGGGATGAGAACCCAAGACTGTCTGGTCTAGAGGCTGATGTGCTACCAACTGAAACATGCTGACCTTGGCAGTGACAGGGGGCTGTATGCAGGCTATGCATAAGGCTGCTCATGCGTAAGCATGAGCCTGTGCACAGCATTGCAAGGTCTTCCATACCAATGCTGACAGTGAAGTGGATATCTCATGTCATGGCTGTCCCATATAAACATAGAACCATAGAATTTGATGGCAGATAAGGACCACTTGGCCCACCTAGTCTGCCCATTTCCCTACCTAATGGATAAGCTGCAGATCCTAGTTAACAAATAGCCTACTTTCTCCTACCCCCCACTAGAATTGCCTTATGTCTGTCCCATGCATTCTTGAATTCCCCCACTGTTCTTCACTCCACAACCTCCTCAGGAAGGCTGTTCCATGCATCTACAACCCTCTCCATGAAAAAAATACTTCCTCACATTACCTCTGAGCCGTTCCCCCTCTATCTTCAAACTGTGTCCCCTTGTTCTTGCACATTTCTTTTTCTGAAATATGCTACCCTCTTGGACTTCGTTGATTCCCTTGAGGTTCCCATCAAAAATATTAGCAGTGCTTAACGGGCTATAGTACACCAACTCTGTGACACAGGGTGCATTACTGTTATGATGCACATTGATAGGACTGAAGGTAATGATCCCTTACATTGTCCAGGACTATACCGATAGTAAATCTGTGAGGAATTTACCCACAGCCCATACAGGCATCACTACCATCGGGATACATAAGACTCACTCCTACAGGTTTCTGCCTTAAAGTAGAGTCTGCCTGTTTTGCTCATAGACAGAAAATAAAGAGGCCCTTTTTGTGAGGCAATTTATAGTAGGTGGTGTGAGTTGTGAGGAAACTTATTGAATTCTTGTTTGTAGGGTAAATTGAGACTAGCCACAGTAGCCCACATTGAAGGTTAATTTTAAAGACATGCATCTAGCCCTGTAGTTTGGGTGCTGGGTGAGACTTGTCTGGCTTGGGGCCTCAGCTAGGCGATAACTGGATGAGTGGTGGCAGGAAGTAAGGACTGAGGCCTTATTTTCAAAACCTACCACAGGTGTCCCATGGCATACATAACCCATTGTGTGAGTGCCCCAGAGCAGGAGTGTGGCAGCAACCTCCTGAGGTATACACAGGTGTTTTCAGTTCTGCAGGGAATTCTGCTGGTGCAGGAATCTGGTACTCCAGCATGCAAGCAAAACTACAGGTAGAGCAAGGGATCCTAGAAATTCCCTATCTGGGGTAGGGTAGCTTAACATAGAAGTTAATGAGTCAGTAACACTATAATAGTGTAATTTAGTAGTTCTAACAGACTATCTAGGTTAGGATGTGTTAAGGAACAATCAAAGGGGCATCAGGCAGATAGACATTAATGGTGTAAATCAGTATCTTTGACAGAACTCCCTAGCTAGGGTAACCCATTTAAAAAAAAGTAGCTGAAAGGACATTAGGCAGGCGACAGGAATTAAAGATTATTATACAATGGGGTATGCAAATTCTGTAACCTCATTGGTCAAAACACATCACATGACTGTGATAAATCCTCCAGTATACCCACTGTAAAAGGTTGATATCACTATAAAAACAAAAAAGTTGGACATTGTATAAAAGCAGTATACCATGACAGGGGTGGGTATATGGGTGGATTTACGCTTCTGGTGTGGTTAAGTCACTCGGCTACACCTCGTGACCGAACCACACCAGGGGTGGTAAATTCACTAATATACCCACTCCCTGTCATGGTATATTGCTTTAATATCAGAAGTCCAGTCAAGTATGGTATATAGGAAGACAGTTGGCAGTATGGAGCATAGGTACAGTGGGAAGGTAGTCAACTGCATGGACTGTGGGGCACTAATCTCCAAAGTTATGTTTTAGAGAACGGGACAGTGCCCCATATGCAGGACCATTGGGGAGCTCCATATGCAACTGGTAGTAGCAAGATAGTAGATTTTTCAGCTACATCACCAGCTGAGCAGGCTCTCATGCCCCACCCCACCCCACCTCCACTCCCTTAGAGGTCCACTGGCCCAAAAGGTTAGAGGGTGGGGGCGGGAGGAAGGGGAAAGGGTGGCAGAGGCAATCACAAGGTAGTTGTCCCAGCCCACAAAATCTTGATTGCAAATTGCTATGCACCCCTGAAGAAAGTGCATGTACCCAACTGTTGGGGGTGCTCGAATCCAGTCGAGATGGACTAGCAGAACAAGTTATTGGCACCAGGGCTGGTGACAGGAGGAAGATAGCAAGGAGTATTTTAGTCATAGGGCACTCTATTGTTAGAGGGGTCAAACAGGTGGTGGGGAGAGGAAGAATTGGGCTCAGAAGCTTACTTGGTGCCTCAGACATTCAGGATATACTGTAAAACTTGAAATTTTCACTCTCAAATAATTTTCACTAATTTCGCTGAAGCACTAATTTGCACTAAAATTACTGTAATTTATGCTTATTAGCAGTTTTTCCACTATAGTGAATGTGGTGCGAATGACTTAGCGCTAAATTAAATTTACGCAATTATGGTTGAATTTGTGTTGGCACTAAAATTACCTTGCATTAAATAACTAGATTTACAGTAAATAAGATAGGAAGAAAAGTAGAGAAGGGAAAGAGGAAATGGAGATGTTGGTACATTTGGGTATCAATGATCTGGTGAACCAGCCTATCAAAACTGTGACGTGAAACTTGAAGTCTGGTGGACAGACTGAAGGTGCACACAGCTACAATGACCTTTTTCTGAGGGTCTCCTGTGTGGGTAGGGAGAATGAATAGGATAGATTGGGGAAGGAGGAGATTAAGGAGCTCAATAGGTGGTTGAAGGTATGGTGTAGGTGACCGGGGGGCTTCTGGGACAGTAGGCTCTTCTAGGGTGACCATCTTTATTTAACAAGAGAGGACCAGTGTGCTGGGGCAGAAGTTTAATGTCAACATCGGTGGACAGTTTAACTTACTGCAAGGGATGCTGAGGATTGGGAACCACTGAGAAAAGAGTGAAAGTGGGGAACCTATCTATGGCCCCAAAGAAATGGGGGCTAGGAAACCTAGGAGAGTGAAGCAGCAGGGTAGGCATTCATAATAGGTTAGGGAACCAGTGAAGGAGGCCTTGCTAAAATTGCAAATAATAGGAAAAAAAACAGGAAATTAAGGAGTTCACGGGAGGAGTTCTATAAAACATTGTATGGATTTAGGTGCAAGGCAGAAAGCAGTTTGCCTTAATCCTAGTAGCCAAGGAAACCAAATTAGTGAGATTCAGACACTTGTGGCAGATGTGGGATTGGACCTTGTAGCCGTTAAGGAAACTTGGGCCACAGGGAATAACAAATGGGTTTATTTCGGGGGACAGGGAAACAGAATCCCTGTGAGTTCATCCAAAGATGGTAACAGCCAAGAGATTGTACATGGGGTTGGTCTATTTACCACTGGTACAGGGGTACAAGGGTGATGGGGAACTAGGGGCAGAAATAGAGAGGGGGACCATAAAGGGTGAGGTAGTGGTATTTGGGGTTCTGAACCTGAAGGACACTGATAGGGACATTCCAGCAACTTGGAGCATCTGAAGTCAGGTCCTGCTAGATACATTGCATGCCTGCATACTGGTGCAGTTAGTCATGGAACCACAACCCAGGCTGCCATTCTTGACACAGTGCTCATCAACACAGAAATACTAGGTGGAGTGCTGGTTGGGAGCCACTTGGGTCCTGTGACTATAACACCATATGGTTTGAAATGGCACTTGGTACCAGCACACCCCATCAGTGGCTAAAGCTCTGTATTTCAGAAGAACAGACTTTAACCAAATGAGGAATTAGTTTATGATAGTTTGGTTGCGGTGGATGGAATCAGGGTGTGGAGGAAAGGTGAGGAGAAATTATAGGGGCCATTACGCTAGACTCAAGACCAAAATGTTATTCTCTATTCAATTTTTAGCTAACATAGCTTGAGGAAAATGGGAAAACATAATCATATCTTTGCTGCTGACAGATCATGTAACCTACCCAATTTTGTACCTACTGCAAGCTACAAAAAGAAGACTGAGAACTATTAACGAGAAACAAGTTACAGTTATCAATGCAAATTATTACAATAGCTTGAACTAGTTTTTTTTGTGTCAAGAATAGTAAGGAATCTAACAATCTGTGAAATGTTCAGTAAGTGGAAGTGATACATTTTTATCACTTCATCAATATGTTGTTTAAATTTTAAGAAGCGGGTTAGTAATAACATTAAGAATAACGTGATGGGAAACCGTATAAAGGGTAATTCTTGAGGCAATAATGTCTTGCTTGAGGACGGTCACCAAGAGAAACAGGTGCAAGAGACCAATCTGCAGGTTCACTTAAAAGGTCAGGAAAGCAATGACAGCAAAGAAAAATGCCTTCATTAGATACAAAGAGAAGGTGGGGGTTGCAGAAGTGAATGAGTTCCAAGTAAACTCAAGAGTGGCCAAGGAGGTACTCAGGAACAAAAAAGCAGATGCAGAGCTGCATATTGCAGACAGGGTCATGGGTGAGCAAAAACACTTTTTTAGATATTATAGGGAAAAAGAAAGAAGTGAGGAGGAATTGTTAGATTGACAGAGGAATGCAGTGTAATATAGGAGGACACGCCGAAGGCAGCATTCTTAATGACTACTTCTGCCCAGCTTTCACAGTAGAGGATAATGGTCCTCTGACAGAAAATGATATAAAGGCTGTCTAAAGGATGATCCAAGAACTGAGGCAGAAGGTAGCTCCAACTGGATGGATCAGAAAAGGTCTTGCAGCCCTAAAGACAGATAAGGCTCTGGGTCCAAATGGGATGCAAATGTGGGTACTCAGGGAACTGGCATCAGAACTGACTGAAGTACTGGCAAGGTTTTTCAGTGGTTCCATTCAGTCAGGGGTGGTTCTGAAAGACTGGAGGGTAGCGGTCACAGTTCTACTCTATAAGAGTGGTGACAGTGAGCAACTGGATAATGACAGACCTGTAAGTCATACCTGTGTTTTGGGTAAACTGATGGAGAAACTAGTCAAAGAGGACCTAGTGGACTACCTGGAGAGCTATGGGCACCAGGAAAGTAAACAGCATTGGTTTGTGTCAGGGAGGTCTTGTCAGACAAACCTGAGAGAATTATTTGACTGGATAACTAGGGCAGTAGATATGTGACAAGCAGTAGATTTACTCTACTTCAGTTTCAGCAGGGCATTTGACTCAGTGCCACACAGAAGGTTGCTGAAGAAGCTACTGGGTCTAGGCATGGTGAAGGACATAGTTAGATGTGTTAATAGTTAGGGGGAGACAGCAGAGGATAGCGGTAAATGGAGTCAAATCCAAAGAGAGAGAAAGATCACAAGTAGGGCTGGACAAAATTTGCAAATTCTGATTTCATGGAATGTTTGCAAAACTTTGCAAAATTAGTAATATTTCAAGAAATTTCATAGAATTTTCCAAAATTCTCTAATTGGTGATAACTTGCTCAATCTTACAGCTAGAGATCTGACAATTAGCATATACTATTTGGAAGGGGTTTTAAAAGGATGGCAAGTTGCATGATGTTTGGATGTGGGGAGGGGGTGTTATATGGGCTCAGCGTTTGACTAGTTATTATTCTTCTGAAAGTTTCTGAATCTATTATATAGCCACCTTTGGAGCTAGATAATTGAACATTGATATGCATGCTTTCTTCGAAAAGTCTTACAGACTGCTAAACAGAGGGATAGCTGGCTATGTAACTTGTAAGTTACAGGAGTTCAAAGTTTCACAATTTAATTATTTAATAAATTGTGTGAAAATTTCAGAATACTTGGACATTTATAGTGTCACTGCTATTGCTTGTATACACTCCAGATTTGGCATACATACTAAAGTACAGTAAATATATCCAGGAATCTACTTAAGCTGGATAAATGTGGTTTTGTAGGTTAAGATTTATTGTGGATACTTTAGAAATTACTAAATGGCAAAATTTGCTCAAAACTTCATGGACACATAATAGGTACTGCCAGCAGAACTTCACCAATGTGATTTAACATTCACAGCGCACTTATCACCACTGAATCACCTTACCTCCATTAACATCATGGCTCTGTGATATCCCTCCCACACTCCTGTGACAGTGAAGTCCAGCATCATGAATCACCTTACCTGCACTACCGTCTTGGCCCTGCAATACCCTCCAACACTCCTGTGACAGTGATACCCAGCATCATGCTCCATCATGAATCACCTTACCTGCACTAGTATCATGGCCCTGCAGTACCCTCTAACACTCCCTGTGACAGTGATGCCCAGCATCATGCTCCATCATGACTCACCTTACCTGCACTAGCATCATGGCCCTGCAGTACCCCTCTAACACTCCTGTGACAGTGATGCCCAGCATCATGCTCCATCATGACTCACCTTACCTGCACTAGTATCATGGCCCTGCAGTACCCCTCTAACACTCCTGTGACAGTGATGCCCAGTATCATGCTCCATCATGAATCACCTTACCTACACTTGCATCATGGACCTGCAGTACCCCTCCGACACTCCTGCGACAGTGATGCCCAGCATCATGCTCCATCATGAATCACCTTACTTGCACTAGCATCATGGCCCTGCAATGCTCCTCCAACACTCCTGTGACAGTGATACCCAGCATCATGCTCCATCATGAATCACCTTACCTGCAGTAGTATCATGACCCTGCAATACCCCTCCAACACTCCTGTGACAGTGATGCCCAGCATCATGCTCCATTATGAATCACCTTACCTGCACTAGCATCATGGCCCTGCAATACCCTCCAACACTCCTGTGACAGTGATGCCCAGCATCATGCTCCATCATGAATCACCTTACCTGCACTAGTATCATGGCCCTGCAATACTCTTCTAACACTCCTGTGACAGTGATACCAGCATCATGCTCCATCATGACAAAAGACATCCAGATACTTCTGTCACAATGGCCTAAGTTACAACTAGTTGCAAGACTTGGCATCACTTGCTACCTCTGTTTTCAAGCAGTGAAAATATGCATTGCTATCTTCAGGGATGTTAAAGAGTTGGCAGGTGACATTGTGCATAAACAATGCTACCAATGAGCTTTAGCGTTTATCTGGCATATTGCAAGAATTCAGGCTAGTGCACAGTGATATTCATGACTATTCTTCATGGTTTGTCACTCAAGATAGTGACCTGACACTTGGTATCACTGTATGTTTACTATGGAGCCTCCAATGCACACAAATGGTTCCGCCAACATAAAGGGGACATGGAGTGGGAGGATTACACTCAGAGGGAGGCCAAGGCAGCAAAAGAGCTGCAAATTGCTCATGGAGTCAAATCAGGAAGAAAACTTGTTTTCTGATATATCAGCAAAAAGGAAGAAAGGGGAGGAACTGTAAAGCTAAAAGTGGGGGATGAGGCTCTGGAGAATTGCCATACAGCAGTATCATAACCAAGACCAGAGGTTCAGAGAATGTGTCCCAGTAGTTCACCACAGAGAGGGTCTGGAGGGCCTTTCAGACATCAGACCTGACAAGGACCCTGGCCCTCATGGTTTACACCCTAGAGTGCTCAGGGAGCTTGCAGAAGAACTGGCAGAACCTCTCGCTCAGCTATTCAACAGGTCACTGGAGCCAGGGGTAGTTCCAGGTGACTGGAGGGTGGCTGACATGGTGCCACTGTGCAGAGTGGAAACTGGGAAGATACAGGTAACTATAGGCCAGTCAGCCTCACTTCAGTAGTGGATAAAATTATAGATGCAATTATCAAGCAAGATCCAGTGGACTACCTCAAAGTAAATCACCTCCAGAACTACAAAGAACACGGCAGGTCATATCAAACAAACCTTATTACACTCTTTGATGAAGTGACCAAGGGGTTGGACAGGAGTAATGCAGTGGACTTGCTTTACTTTGACTTTAGTAAGGCATTTGACACAGTCCCACATAGATGCCTCATAAGAAAGTTAGAAGACTTTGGGGTAGCAGAACAGATAGTAAAGTTGGTATGGAGTTGGCTGAGGGACAGAAAACAATGGATGGTAGTAAATGGGGTGAAATATAACAAGAGGCATGTCACTAGTGGGATGCCTCAGGGGTCAGTCCTGGGGCTGGTCCTCTTCAATGTATTCATTAGTGACATCAGTGAGGGCATAAATGGCAACATCACCCTGTTTTTGGATGACACGAAACTCAGCGGAAGAGTGGTGAAATGCGGAGGAGTCAGACAACTGTAGGAGGATCTTAGGAAGTTGGAAAGGTCAATCAATCAAGAGCCGACTGTACATTTGAACCTCTACATAAACAAGTAGGCAGTTTTAAAGATGAACTGTGCTATTGTTAGTTTTGATTACTCTTAAAGTAAGGAGAAGTTGATTAACCAACTATCAATGGGCCATGAATAAACAAGCATTTGTCAATGATGAATGTTTGCTGCTGGTACGGCTGTTGTGAGTCTTGCTTATACATATTTTTGCTATATATTTACCCAGCATAGAGTAGATAAGATGAAATGTCTCATTTTCAGTGGTGTCCTGCTTTGACGCATTGTTAGATTGTAATTAGTCAGGATGGGGCAGCTGACAGACAATTTTCACTTTTAAGTGGGCTTCCACATTTTGAGCCCAAATGATCAACAGTCATTTTATAGCCTGACGTTATGATCAAGACCGGAGGAATTATTAAAATCCCATCTGGCCAAAGGTGATTTCACTGTGCAACTGTGGAAACAAGTTTCAGAGGGGATCTGAAAATGACACCTGGCATGTTCAGGAGGTGGGGTAACACAAGGGATATGTTGAACATTAGGGGCCAAAATCTGTAAAAATTAAGTTATGAATGAATGTTGGAAAAATTCAACGTTTCCTCATAAGTTAGTTGTTTTTTCACATTTTACCATAAATTTTCAACATAATCTTTTTATGACCACTGCTTCTGAGCATGACAGGTGTCATTTATAAAATGATGGCTGAAACATAATTTTGTGCCATAAGTGTGGAAAACACATTTCAGGCAAGGTTTGAAATGACAGCTGTTACATTCATGAAGTGGTGTTAAAATGACGATGTTAAAAACCTGGAGTCAAAATACTGACAATTACCACAGTACGAGCATGTGTTGAAAGATGCCAACTTACACTTTTAACTTTGTTGATTTTTTTTGTATTTTTACCACAACTTTTCAACATATCCTTCTTATGACCCCGTACTGCGTTGATATTATGCATGTAAGACAGCACGGCATTAACTGCATTGCACTTGCAGCACTTGAAATCACAGTAACAGGGGTGAAATAGGGAGGCAGTATAGTGCAGTGGTTTAAGGCTCTGAGCTGCAAATCTGGTGACATCCAGCAGACCAGATCGGGTTTGAATCCCACAGCTTCCACTTCCATACTGTGTGACCCTGAGCAAGTCACTTAACTTCCCTGTGCTCACAAGTCGATCCTGTAAAAAAGCTTTCAGCTTAGTGTGCTACTCCTATAAACAACTAAATAAATAAAAAATAAAACAGCAATAGGGATTTACCTCTACCCCTGTTGCTGCAGGGTGATGTGAGATGAGGAGAAGGGGCCATATGCTGGGTGCCTGGTCAAGTCACTTCCCTGGTGGAGTGGCTAGGGTACCAGCACACTGCGCATTTGAGAGACCTGGGACCGAGGTTCGGTTCCCTCCTAGGTCTCCCCTGCAGCAACTTCTGCTGGTGTGTTTGTTTTAATTTTAATCAAATGCCTCCCCTCCTGAGTTTCTCCCCCATCACTGAAGTCCACCCCGGAGTTTGTTATTTAAGTTCTGGAGGGGTGTGGGTAGCGAAGCCCATCATGTGGGGAGAAAGCCCACCCTCAGGAAAAAAAATATTAAGACCAATTGTTGTCAACGGAACAGGTAGTTGTTCTGCCTGACTCTGTTTTTGTGTGGCGCTGTTTAGCTGTGGCATTTTCAGCCATACAGTTTTGACATATGGTGCTATGACCCCATGTCTTATGACCCTACATAGCCTTCTGATGGCCCCATCTCATGAACAAGGGTGGGGGAAATTTTAAAATTGTTCACAAAAGGTGATTTCATGCCACAAAAGTGAAAATACATTTTGGTCAGGATTTGAGAAATGACAGCTGTCACACTCATGAGGTACTGTAAAGAAATGGCTATGTTGAAAATTTTGGGTATAAAATATTGAAAAGTACCAGAGTTATAAGCTTGCATGCATATATTTTAACTTTGGCTCATGACTGTTTTTTTTAATTTTAAATCTTTTTACCCCAAATTTTCAAAATAGCCTTCTTATGACCCTACCTCAAGAATAAGCCTGAAAGGTGATTTTGCACAGTGACTGTGACATCACCTTTTGGGACAGATTTTCCTAATTTCACTGTCATTGTTGATGAGGTGGAGTCCTAAAAGGTAGGCTGAAAATCTGTTGCAAAATATTCAGAAATTACCAAGTTATGCCACTAAGTTCAAAACCTCATTGAAATACACAGAATCGCATACCTGATTTCCTCAGTTTGTGGTCCAGCATTGAAGAACGAAGATGTGTCTAAGATCCAGAGACAATTACGGCATTGGACCCCCAGCAGGAAAGTAAGGGCTTGGAGTGTGCAGTGGTGGGTGCTGAGTGGGAGGGTTGGGTGTTGGGGACAGTAGTGTTGGCAGCAGCAACAGATATCGATGGACAGTTTTCTTTTTTATAGGGTGTTTAAAAAACTATGAGGGAAGGTTTTCTTTATTTCAGATACTGACACTGGAGATTTGGCACCCCAGTGTTGGTGTTATGTTTTTTAATTTAATATACTTTATTAACTTTTAGTAAGCAGGCAGTAATAAACAAGACATCACATCGAAAAAAAGTGAAAAGACATTTACTACAAGAAGAAACACCACACCTTTGTTGCTACTTGATCCCCACCCCCCCTTCCCATGTCTGCCACCAATTACATATGACCCAAGCCATGGTTGCTAACATACAGTCACTACCTGACGGAGACACAGACGGACAAGTTACAAGGAAGAACTACAATAAACAGATGCATTTGATTTCCATGCAGAATCAATAACATAGAAAACACCTCCTAAGAAATTAAGGATGGAAAAAAAAGGGACATGAAAAAATTAATACTAAAGCCATAATTAATTAGTTATGAGAAGAGTATAAAGAGGTTCCCATCTTTTAGTGTATTTCTTCCTACCATTAGACAACTTTGCTATTGTAAATTCAGCCTGCAAAGCAAACAAAATTTCATTGAACCATTCCAGGTAGTTTGGAGCAGTTAAATCCAACCAATGCCTTAATATAACTTTTTTTGCACATGCTGAAATGAATGCCATGTGAGCCCCCTGGTTGCCCCCTGGTATTGATGAGTAATCCCCTATAAGACATGTTTCTATGTTGAGATAACCTGACAAGGCTAATAATGGATTTAACCTATTTTCAATACTACGCCAAAAGGTGGCAATCTTTTCACAGGACCATAACATATGAGTTAAATCTGCAGCATTCTGATGACATTTAGAACATTGGCTAGTGGATAGGAGACCTAGCGGTATAATTTGGAGGGTATAATATAAATTATGTATTATACAAAACTGCATGTACCTATATTTATCCCATTTAATGTATTTATATAAATGTGCCCAAATTGGGGCCCAATCTCTAAAATTAGAAAAAGCCTGAGTGACCCTACCCCTTTGATAATACTGTATCTTTGATTGTCTGCAAGGGTCACTGTCGATATAATAAAGTTATAAGAATAAGATATTAAATGGGAAGACGGTATAGCCTCCAGATATGGGAGTAGCACACTAAAACAAGCATTTGTCAATGCCGAACGTTTGCTTGCAGGTATTTGCAGTGGTGTTTGGCATGTATGATGCTTTACCCTAATGCCCTGTGCGATTGCTGGTATTTGCACAATAAATTGTCAGTATGACCTTGTTGTTACCCCCAATGTGCGCTACATAGGCGGAAACACGTTTTGGGGAGGATGTGAAAAATGACAGCTGTACTGCTCATAAGGAAGTGTGGTAAAATGGCAATGTTGAAAATCTGGAGTGGAAATATTGAAAAATTGCAAACCCACGAAAGGCAAGTGTGGGAACTACAGTAACGCACGTCAGAAACAGTCATTTGTAGGATTTTTTTCACCAAATTTTCAACATTGCCATTTTAAAACCTTGCTAATGAACAGTGTCACAGTGATTTTCTTACTGTGTCCCACTTGATTTCAAGATAATCGACCATGCGCATTGTGCACTACATGGGCGGAAAGATGTTTTGGCAGGATGTGAAAATGCCAGCTGTACTGCTCATAAGGAGGTGTGGTAAAATGGCAATGTTGAAAATCTGAGTGAAAATATTGAAAATTTGCAAACTCACGAGCGCATGAGGAACCGCGCAACGCAGAGTCATAAAACAGTCATTTTAGAATTTTTCACCAAATTTTCAGCACAGCCATTTTAAGACCTCTGCTCATGATCAGTGTCACTGTGATTGTCTTAATGTGTCCCATACATTGAGTTTGCACACCGACTGCGCCATTGTGTGCTACATGGGCAGAAACACATTTTGGGCAGGATGTGAAAAATGACAGCTGTACTGCTGATGAGGAGGTGTGGTAAAATGGAAATGTTGAAGATCTGGAGTGCAAATATTGAAAATTGCAAATGTATGAGCGTATGTGAACTGCTAATGCACGTCAGAAACAGTTATTTTGTAATTTTTTCATCAAATTTTCAACATAGCCATTTTAAGACCTCTGCTCATGAACAGTGTCACTATGATTTTCTTAATGTGTTCCATACATTGATTTCGCACACCAACTGCGCCATTTTGTGCTACATGGGCAGAAACACGTTTTGGGTGAGATGTGAAAAATGACAGCTATACAACTCATAAGAAGGTGTGATAAAATGGCAATGTTGAAAATCTAGAGTGAAAATATTGAAAATTCGCGAACTTACGAGCCTGTGTAGGAACTGCGTAATGCACGCTCGTAAAACAGTCATTTTGGAATTGTTGACCAAATTTTCAACATGATTTTGGGACCTTCTCATGAGTGACATCACTGTCATGGCATTATTTGAGGCCAAGGCTGATTTTACGCAGTGACCGCGCAGTGCCTGCGAATCACCCTTCGGGCCCAAATAACGCCATGACAGTGACATTCATGAGAAGGGGTCCCAAAAACCCCATGTTGAAAATTTGGTGCAAAAATTCCCAAAAATGACTGAGATATGCAATTAAGTTGAAACCCCCCCTATGTAACCCATTATACAGCTTACTGGCATTTCCTCACTTCGCGGTCGGCTTTGAAGAGTGCAGACGTGTTCCCGGTCCACCAAAGATTGTCGCACCGGAGTCCAGAGGTACGTATGGGTTGGGGGTGTGTGGGGAGACTGAGTGCACAGTGGGTGGGTGCAAGTTGTAGGAGGGGGGCTGGGAGATGCGCCGCGGGACTGTGTTTGTTTTCCAGGTTAAAAAAAAGACGACGGGACCTTTGCCACGCTGAGGTGGGCTCCCAACATGGCAGAAGATGGCTGGGGGCCGAGGCTGACGAGGATTGGGCACCCCGTCGGGCAAACTACGCTGAGGCGAGGAGCCGAGGGGATTGGGCACCTGTCGGCAAAGTAATGATGGTTTGCCATGCTGGGTGGGCCTCAGCATGGGCAGGATGGCTTGGGGGCCATGGAGCCGATGGGGATTGGGCACCCTGCCGGCAACAACATTTGCCATGCTGGGGTGGGCTCCTGATGGCACCAAAGCTTTGGGGCGGGCGGACGCGGCGCAGGGGAGGTAGCACATGATGCAAGGGGTGGCGCTCAGTATGGCAATGGTGCTTTTCTTTGAAGCAGAGGAACACCGCTGTCATACTGAGCTCCTGCACCCATTGGTGCAGGACTATGCCTGCTCAAGGGCAGTGTATTGAGTGGGGAGAGCACACCTCAAGCACTACTCTCCCAGAACGTTCCTAGTGCATGCATAGCAACGTAAAAGGAGTAAGCCATGCCCTGTCCCAAAATGCTGCATCAGCATATGAGATAGCTGAAAATATTTAAAGATTGAAGTTTTCTCCCATTTAAAAACAACCTTCTTTGAAAGAAATCATTTTTGATCCCTTACTAACTGTTCCACCTCTCTATACCTATTTGAGGCCAGAAGAGCTGAGATTTTATTGGTTTACCAGCAATTAAAAATTAGGGTTACAAAACAAAGGTTGTGTTATGTCCTTAACCTATCTTTCTTGAAAAGCACTTAACTATTGCTGAGCCTGAATTAAAGAATTTAAGGAGTATTATGTAGGGTTTTGGAAGCTTTTTGAGCCAGATAAAAGGTAAACTTTGGGTCTATGCCAAATTCATCACAAAGATCCTGCTCGATCTTAACCAAGAGGGCAGATAACCAGAACCCTGCATGGGCCATAAATAGTATCAAATTCTGGTCAGGTGGATTGCCAAATAGTATATATAAAAACTGGGAGCCAGGAGACCACCATCTAATTTTTTCCTTGTTAATTTTAAATAACTTCTTCTGACCTTTTTCCTTTGCCATATAAATTTACTGAGAATGCCATGTACTCGGGAAAACCATGAGTGTGGTAGAGCCTGATTGAGCATTTGAAGTGGGTATGGCAAGCGTGGCAGCACATTCATTTTAATGATACTCATACGCCCCCATAAAGTTAAAGGTAATTTTGACCATCGCTTAAAATCTTCTATTAAGGTATTAACAAAATCTTCTAGATTGAGTTGTCTCATGACTCTCGGGGAAGGGTGAAGATAGATTCCAAGGTACTTCATTTCTCAGAGTTCCATTGTATACCCATATGAGCAACATCTGCCTTCATAGTATATTTATTAAGGGGAAGATTTTCTGTTTTTGCCAAATTTAACTTTTAATTTGAAAAAGACTCAAATTGTGCTATAATTTGAAATATCATTGGGAGGGATTGAGCAGGATTAACAGTGTGTAGCAGTAAGTCATCTGCATATGCGGATATCTTATATTCCTGATTCCTGTATGTATACCTTTTACGAGTGGAGAAAGATTAATTTTCCTAATAAGGGGTTCTAGATAAAGATTAAAGAGATAAGGAGATAGAGGACAACCCTGGTGTGTACCTGTGACAGGGTAAAGGAGTAGATAAAACACCATTACATTGAATTTGGGCAGACGGTGCTATGTACAGTATTTTGATCCATTGTATTAATTCCTGAGGTATATGATATTTAGGAAGCAATAAAAAAAGATATTCCCATGACACCCTATCAAAGGCTTTTCTGAATCCAGGGACACAAAGAGCAGCAGCTGTGTCTGAGTCCCTGGGTGCAGAGAAAAGATAGGCTAATTTTCTGAGATGGTCCGAAGAAGAGTCTATCTTTGATGAATCTGACTTGTTCTGTACTAATAAGATGTTCCATACCTGACTAAGTCTGGGGAAAGAACTTTGGCTAGGATTTTAAGATCTACATTAATGAGAGAGATGGGCCTGTAAGTTAATTATTCTTAAAGGGTCCTTATTAGGCTTGGAGTACCACAATAGTGGCAAGGACAGGAAGTATCCGATAAACCATATCAAATAGATAATGAAATGTTTCCAGTAGTATAGGGCTATGCTATCCTTTAGCACCTTATAAAAATTAGTTGTAAAGCCATCAGGCCCTGGAGACTTATCTGCAGAGAGAGTCAATAGCATTGAGAATCTCTGATAAAGTAATGGGCATTTTAATTTATCAATCTGGTGATCGGCTAATACTGGGAGCTCAATGTCCTGGAGGAGAGCTCCAATTGTTGAGTAAGCTGATGGTTTGTGGGGCCAAGTATAATTGTTGATAATACTCACGAAGGCATTTGCAATGTCTGGGGAGCTTAGAGTTACCCTGAGGAAGAATAAACAGACAGAATTATTCTCACAGCTAATTGAGTACATAGTCATAAAGCTAATAACTTTCCAGCCCTCTCTCCTTGGTGAAATAAGAAATTTTGGAATAATAACATAAATTCTGCTTTTTCAGCTAATGATTTATTATACTGAGCCCTGAGAGATTCCAATTTGATCCAATCCTCCTCTGGGGAGGAGGGGGAGAGGGATTTCTCTAACTCTGCTATTAGATTTAGTTTTAAGGAGAGGTCGGTAGTTTTTTGTTTCTTACGTATGGTTGCCAGACTGATTATTTCTCCCCTTAATGCACATTTCAGGGATCCCCATAAAAAGTATTTTTTAGACTTCGATGAGGCATTATGCTCCATATATGTCTTAATGAAGTCTTGCATTAGCCAGACATGTTCCTCTGAGTTTAGAAGCTGGTTATTGAGCCTCCAAACTCTGTCTCTGTGCACATTAGGTGAAAAATGTAATTGGAGATTAACCATCCGATGATCCGAGATGGGCTTAGATGAGTAGTGAACTGTAGAGACCCCTGGGATATGATCTACTGATAAAAGAAAAAAATCTATATGGGAAAAAGTATTATGCGGGAGAGAATGAAATCAATATTCCCTATCTTCAGGGTATGTAACTCTCCAGGGATCCACCAGACCCAGGGAGAACATTAACTCATGCATGGCTTTTTGGGCAGGAGAGGGCCTTAATCTAGTTCGTCCGGATCTATCCAGTGCGTTTGAAAGCACAAGATTCCAGTCTCCGTCAAGCAATATTGGCAGCTTAGACCAGGGAACAAGTATTGACATTATAGAGGCAAAAAATTCAGAGTCATCTGAATTAGGTCCATAAATTGACCCCAAGATGACTTCCGTATGAACCAGCAGGCCTCTTATAATGACAAATCTACCTTCTGAATCTGCTATTATTTTTAAAAGCCAGAAAGGAACCCTACGAGCAATTAAAATCGCTACACCTCGTCTCTTGGAGTCCTTGCCGGCTCCATATACTTGACCCACCCAGTTCCTCGGAAATAATGAATACCGTTGACTTGAGATGTGTCTCCTGAAAAAGCTACATCGATTTGCAGGGTTTTGAGGTGAATTTAAATTTGGTCCATTTTGCAGGGGTTTGCGCCCCTTTTATATTCCAGGAACCATATTTAAGGCCCATTATGGACACTAATAAAATATATTAGAAGAATGTAACCACTGTAGATGTACAACCATGAACAGATATCCAAATACAGTTTAGTACTATTTCCCTTGGCGGCAGACAACCCAATACCCCTAGTCCATCCTTCCCAATACCCATAATCTCCCAATAATCATAATATCCCAACCATATGTAAGTTGAACACAGAAAAAACTTTGTAACCCTTAAAATGTAATTATTGATACATTTCCCCTCTAAATAAGTAACTGTCCCCAGCTACCACAACCCTTATAATTCTGAACCTATTGAATATAGTAAATGTATAACACCAACATATAACCCTAGCATTACTGTCAAAACATTCCACAAGTAATGGCTGTGTGCAACTGTAGTTACCACCATCCGTTTCTGTAGTACATGGTACCCTGCTGGTTATTCTCACTGCTGAATTTCTCCACCCCGAACAACCAACTCTTTCATCTTTAGAGAATTATGAATTAAAGAATTACCCGACCCAAATGAAGAAGAAAATAAAAATCTATTCTTCAGATGAAAGCAATATAGCTTCTTACTTAATCAGCCAGATTTCTCCTAAGCCCACATGAATAGCTCCCCTATTATTTAAAACCTAATTAGCCCAACATAATACTGGGAGCTGTTGAACTAAAACATTAACAATATTCTGTATATAATAGTTCTACCAACATCTATACCATTATAATTGTCCGACTGAAAGAAAACCGCTTTCCATCGGGCTTTGTCGACCTCTTGTGACCCCTCAGGGTATTGTCCAGGCACTGTAAGTCAGCAAGCACACATTCGTGCTGAACTTTCCATTAGGGAAAAATCAAAAAAGCTTTCTTAGCCACAGTAAGCCCTCAGCGAGCTGCAAACAAGTCTGGCAGTAGAGATTGAAGGGCAGGGAGTGCCTGTTGAGCTGTCTCAAAATTATGCCAAGATCCAGCAATAAGGACTGCAAAGCGCAATGGATCTTGGACTCTATATCAAATCCCAGCAGCTGTTAACTTCATTAAGATAGGATGGTATTCAGCGCATCTCTGTCTAATACAGGCAGGCGAATCTTGAGTAAAGCGAAGCTGCTGGCCCTCCCATAAAACGTGGCGAGCATCTCTAACTTGGCTCAGCACATGTATTTTGTCCTGATAATTCAGGAATTTTACGATAAGAGGGCGAGGCAGTTTCCCAACTCCAGGCTTCGGACATAGAGAACGATGCGCCCTTTCGATAATATATGTGGTGTTATTAGGTGATGGACCCGCTACTTTAGCAAATAACTTTTGCAAAAAAGTGATTGGCATTGAGCCTTCAGCATCCTCAGGGAGACCAAATATAAGCAAATTATTTCGTCTACTTCGGCCCTCTAAATCTTCTAGTTTGAACTCCGTCTTATGTTGTCTATGTCTTAGGGCTGTCATCTCAGCATCTACAGATTGCTTCCAGTTTTCCAAAGAGGTAACTCTTGCAGAGGTGTCCAAGATATTTCTATTAGTTTTGGCCAGGTCTCCTCTGAGAGATTTTAATTCGGAAGTCAGCTCTTGTAGTGCAGATTTAAATGGTAAAAGCTCCTCCATTAATCTTTTTTCAGTAAGCGGAGCATTTAGTTGAGCTGTAGATGTAGATGTAGATGCAGAGGACTTGGTTGAAGCAGCAGGTTTGGCTTTCGGTCTTTTCGGACCTTTTTTGGGCGTTAGTGGCGGGGTACGAGTTGGGGGCGCCTGTCTCATTTCGGCCTCCATTGCATCAATAGGCCCGGATTCTTCTCTTCGAATGTCGGTTCGAAAATCACCAATTCCAGAGATTCCCCCACCGGAATGGAAGTAAGGCTGTAATGTGAGTCTAGACACTACTTTTCACTTATTTTTTGAAAGATTCCTCTATTTTTTAAATATAAAGTTGGCATTCCGGGAGGGAGACGATCAGCAATGCTGTCTCCACTACAGGGCCATCACGTGACTCCCCGTTGGTGTTATGTTTGGCGGCACTGAGGGTGGGCTCTCCAGTGTCATACAATCAAAATGGCCAGGGTAGGGGGGGTAGCAGCTTGCACAGGGGATTGGGCACCCCATGCCATAATAGATATTGAAGGATTTTTTTTTATGTTTGGTGGCACTGGGGGTGGGCTGTCCAGTTTTGAACAATGGAAAAGGGTGGAGTGGAGGGTTGTAGCCACACTGGATATTATGTTGGGGGGCACACAGTCAAAATGGGCATGGTGGGGTGGTAACAGTTGGCAAGAGGGATTGGGCACCCCTATGCCAGAATACTAACACAGAAGGGCTGGGAGACATTGTGGAAGGGTTTTCTTATGGCTGGCAGCATGGGGGTGGGATCTGGCATCAGGGATTACATGAGGGGGGCAAGGAACCACAGCAGGCTGATCATGACAGATTACTGTGCTTGCTGGGTGGCATTATGTAGATCAAAGAAAAGGTCCGCCCTACGACTGGGCTGACTCTCTCTTTTGAACTACATGAAGTTTCTGCCAGACAGCTAGAACAGTACCGTGATCAGCCTGGCTGATGATTGATGTGATACTGATGAGCCCCTTGCAGACTGTTCTGCACTGGACTGACAGTGTCACACTTCTCAAAGCCCACTCTCATAGCAAAATATTTGCGCACATGTGCACATGGCGAACACAAAAATGTCATAAATTTTTCCCCTTCCTGGAATAATGCTAAATATTTAAATGTTCTCAAAACAGAGAGTGCAGTGTTCCAGAATTTCTCCCAATTAAAAGAAAGAAGCAGTACATTCAGATTCATTCAGATTACAATGGATTGCCAGTAACATGAGAGAGAGAAAAACATAATTTTAAAATGTCTTCTAAAACTCTCAGCATCCAGCCAGAAAAAGTCACTATGAGATTTCTTTAGAAGCTCAGCTACCATAGCAACAAGCTAAGTCATAAATTCCTATATGCTTGGATTGTTTACCAGAATCTGCAAACTCAGAAAACTCCAACAGACAGAATTTGCTTACATACAGCGCTTTTTTTCCAAAGGCTTTGAGTCGGAGGGCTCTAGCCAGGATTCCAAATGGTGCTGGGATGAAAACTTTACTTCTGCCTCAGAATTTTGCTTGACTTTTGTTTGGTTCCACAAGTGCAGCGTTCTGCTTTGATAGTGTGTTGGGTTTGCTGAAGCAGACCAAATCATCCAGAGTTTGACAACAGAAGGAGAAGTTGAAGACACAGACAGAGCCTGCAGCTTCATGGAAGGAATGGTCAAATGGACTGAAATAAACTGGAGAATTCAGCTGCATTTTGAAAGGTGCAGTCTCCATATCCTCAAGCTGTGCACTGTAGATATAAGAGAAAGGATTTAAGAGAACAAAGGGCAAAGGAGATCAGCAGAGCTAGAGGGATGTTGCATGTTTTATTGGAGTGCTTGTGATCTGCAGCCAAAGGCAGAAAGCAAGAACAACTCATCCATAAAGCCTGTGGTAAAAGAGACTCACTCTGGCAGCACAAGCCCAGTTCCAGTGTGTTGTCTGGCCACAGGCAATCCAGCCGATCCAATTGTATGCACTGTACCAGGCAAAAGGGAAAAATCAGCACTAGGAGCCCCACACCCAAGTGTGGGTCTAGTCCCAATTTGCACTTTTTGTTTAAAAATATTTTTTTTTATTTGATTTGCTGCAACATAGTAGATTATATCAGGCTGTTTCTCCTGACTTCCAAGCTGACATTTTCTGTAACCAGAAATCCCAGAATCCCCTGAGTTGACATCAGGTAGGGATTCAACAGTAGGAGATTCAGTATCGTGCAGGCGCATGTTAGGAGTTTTTACTAGGCACCGCTGAAGTGGGTATCGCTCCCTTTTCTCCCAGAGTCAGGACCTAGTTACTTCCAAACTGTGCCCCAGATTCGACCAGTTCAAGGTGAGCAGAGCAATATTTTGAACAGTTTTTTTTTCAATTTCCCATCTAGTAAACTCTAATACAATAAGCAAACGTGGTTGTTCTGCAGTGCATCTGGACATCCAAAATGAATGTAATGCACCCTCAAAAATATCTGATGACTGGAACTGACATATAGCAGCTGTAACCGTCCTCTTCAGTGCTGCATGCAAGTCATACATGGCTCTTACATATACAGGGATGCCTGTATTTTACAGGCAATATAGCAGTTTACAGGGAAATTGTTCACATAGATTTGAATTGATTATACAGGAAAACAAGCAATGGTGTCATAGAATATATTTTACAGTGAAACACAGGGGAGCCTCCCTGGATTCACAGGAAATATGAGAAGCTGATTTGACAGCCCTTATACACTGTACCATGGCCACCGGTTGCGCTTCTCCTCCGCAGTGCATATGTCAGGTGAGCTTTGTGCTACCTGCAAATGCCGTCATTAGTTGGTGCTAGTGGCGGTATGACTGTCTGGCTGATGTAACAAAGTAAATTTCTCAGTTTGTTATAATAACTGAATAAATAAACAGTAATAATACTTTTTATTGATTGACCATTATGAATAAAAAATACTCAGTCATTACAATGAAGCTATATCAGACATTCATTATGCACATATCATAAGTATTCTGATTTAAAAAAGACAAATGAGAATATGTTCCAAGCATCAGTTCCATATTTTGTGCAACTTTTATATATCTTCGCCCAGCAACTATTAGTAAAGTGCAGTATAAGCCCATAAAGCCTGGATAGTGAAGGATGGTTAAGGTTCGTTAGCTAATGTCCATCTCTTTGGTGAACATTAAATCATTCAATCAATCAATCATTCAGTCCAAGCAATCAATCAAGCACTCAGTCCATACATACATATCTACATACAGCCATAATACGTACATAAATTAATAAATAATATGCAATATGACAAGTCAACTGGCTAGTGACAGCACATTAATGAAATAATGTAGGTCAATAGGGGGTTGGGGAATCACACTAATATTGGGACCATTAAACAACATATCTAGAGAACATCAGGATTCCCAGGACAAACCGGTGAATCATATTGGTTGCCAGTAGTACCTACCAAACAAACATGAGGCTGGGACTTCAGAATTAAAAAAGATTAATCCAGGCATTCAGAATGCATGTGCTGTTCCATACTAGAATGAGCTGACTCAGAATACAATTTTTCTTTCTTTCTTTTCTTTTTTTTTTTTTTACAATTTATTTACCCACAATAGTTCTTCTAGGGAATCCTGCTTCCAGGGTTCAGGAGGCCAGTAAAACCCAAGCCCAAAAATAGGGTGTCCAGAAAAAAAACGTGCTTATCAGGGAGATCCAGGCTGCTACAAACTAAAAAATGTTATTAAAATGTGTGTGCGAGAGTCCCATGGAGAGTCCCAGTACCAGTTCCTATGGTCTTTTAGATTGGGTAAACTTTTTTCCTAAGAAAGTAGTGCACACTTTCCCTGCATGAAGTTGTACAGTACACCTTGTAATGGCAGAGTGTTCCATAAACGGACGTGCAAGCATTAGCCAACTGCATGACATGAGCTGGAAAGCAAAGCACTTTCTTTGCTAATGCTGTTTGTCCTGTTTAGTCTTGTTGCTCTGTCAGAGAGGAGGTAACCTGTGACAGCTGCCGGCTCTGATCTCTCCTACAAATGCACTCAAATTTGTAAATGTGTCACTCAAACCCTACTCTCCAGAGCTTCCACCCAGCCTGCAGAAATCGCTGCTGTGTGCAGAACTGTCATGTCTGTCTCTTCTGCTCAGCAGTCATGTCACTTTCAAGTTACTATAAATACTTCCCTTGCATGACAGAACCCTATTAAACCAGCATTACTGAATGTTTCTGATTACTTTGGGGTGCAGGTTGCTTTCTGACATTACGATACTCAAGCCATTTAAACTGAAGTCCTGCTACCGAATTTTGAATAGCTATAGATTTGTATTATGTATTGCTTGGGGTTGGGTGTGTAGGGCTCTCAACTTTGGTTATTTTTGCTCTTTATTCTTTTGGGTAGTGTCACAGTTATGCTATATGCTAAGGGATCGCACAGTCCGGTTTGCATTAAACCGTTCCACCACTCAGTTGCATTTGCATTGGTTTACAGTTGGAAATGTATTGGCAACTCACATTGTGCTACCTTTCAACCCATAACCAGCTCAAGAACAACTTTTATCACACATTTTGTAGCTTGAATTCTGTCATAATGCAAAACTGAGTGGCAGCTCTTGGGGAACAGCTTTTGCAAGGGTTTGTGTTGGATCCAACAACTGTTATGCAACTCTTTGAGAAATGCTAAAGCAACTAGCGGTAAGAATGTTCACTGTAAATTGTACTGTATAAAACCTAAAAACAGAAGAGAGAATTCTAAGGTGCTCACGTTTATCAACATTCTTGTCCCCTGAGTTTGTTGTGTTCAAACCCTCAGCTCTTCCATTGCAATGCATCCTGTGAAATTAATTCTTGCCTGACCAATGGTAGGCTCTCCTCCTGTGATCACAAGCAATGGTAATGAGCCACTGGGACATGGAGGTTGCCCTTCATGGGACAGTAATCATAGCCAGAGGCGGATGCTGGGGACAGTGTGTAATGGACAAGCTGGGGTGGAGAGTGGTGGCTGTGGGAGGTGATGTCCCATGGCAGATATGTACTTTTATTTAAAAACTCACTCCCCAATAGGACCAGGTCTGAAACACAGGATCTACTATGAAATCCTGAAATACATAATCCTGACACCTACCAGCCTGAGCCCAACATCCCAACCCTGCACTTACCCGACAGTGTCATATCCCGATGATGGAAAGCCCGACACTGAACTTATGCCAGGTTTCTGGTCTGGTATGCCCACCTCAGCCTCAGTCATGGGGGGGCTTTGCCCCCTGCACTTCCTGAAATAATTATAACCAACTCTGAGTCCTGGCTAACTCCACTGTCGGGCTTACCATCGTTGGGATGTGACACTGTTGGGTAAGTGCAGTGTTGGGATGTCAGGGTCAGGCTGGTGGGTGATGGGATTTTGTATTTTGGGATTTTGTAGTGACACTGAAACACATACTGAATCCATGGGTGTTTCCTTGCCCATGAGGTTCTGCTGCTGCTGCTGTAAATTTCCTTTAAGTGGTGACCTTGCCCTGCCTAAAGCAGCTGTGACTCCACCCACGTGGACTAGCTCAGTGGTAGCCCAGATGTTCCCAACTCCTTGCTGCCTTCTAGTATCAAATTTCTCCTTGGTTGTACCTACTTTGCAGAGAACATCACTGCAAGTGTCATTAACTGATTTCCAGCCTTTCTGGGAATAGCAGGGCAAAGTGCTCTGTGAAAATAAAATTCCACTGCTGGAATTACCATGAAAGTTAGAATTTTGCTTCCATGAAATTTCATAATGCACCTTGGCAACTTTTGTGAAATTCCTACTTGGAATGGCAGCATGAATGTATATATTTCAGAATGACGTATTAAACTGCAGAATGTAATTATGCAGAACTGATCAGTCAGTTATCCATAGAACTAGGAAATGATTGCATGAAATGCGGACCGATGTATCAAAGCATGGAATGGATTGCTGCAGAACTGTCATTCCACAGGTCATGTGTATCATTCCCCAATTTAGCCAGAATATTATGCGGAACAGAATGCAAATCTGTAGAAAATATTCAGAGGTTTTGGGTTCTGCCAACATCAGAAATTCTGAAAATGTTCTGAAATTTGCAAAATTTCATGAAATCGGAATCCACAGTTTGCCCAAGTGCTACAGGACAGGATGTAATATCGGCACCTTTGAATCAACAGTAGATGGTTGTCTTCTGAAGTGAGTTTGTTTGTGAAAAACAGGGAGGAAATCAGAATGACAAGCAGGTTCACAAAGCCTATGTCATCAAGCTCAGAGAAAAAAGTAGCAGGGACAAAATAGTCACCTACCTTTGTGAAAGTTAAATTGCACAAGTGGAATTCAAGTGGCATTACTTATTACGTGTCCATGAATTTTTTAGCAAATTTTGCCAATTAGCAATTTCTAAAATCTACACAGTAAATTGTAACTTGGCTACTAAACCACATTTATTCAGCTTTGTTAGATTCCAGAATCTATTTACATTGGGTATAAGGTGCATGCCAAATTTTGGGCGTATTTCTACAATAGCAGAAGAGCTACAAACATCTAAATATTTTGAAAATATTCACAAATTTTTTATCTCCCTCTTCCCCACTGACCCCCTTATGCCAGGCAACCCCCAGCCCCTTCACCTACTGAACTCAGGATTTACTCCATTTATTGCTTCATATCGGCAAGGGTGAGGGTTCACCCACTTCATTGCAACACCCAACAGGGCGGCACCACAATGCCGATGGCACACATCACGCCCAGCTATTGTGGCACTTGACTCCAGTTGTGCCCCAAGCACCGGGGCAAATGCAAGCTCCCTGCACACCCCAACAAATTAATTTAATCACCTCCATGTCAGAGGTGTACTGGGCAAGGAGCGTAACACCCCTACGGTGGCAACGACGGTGGGCACTGCGAAATCCAGTTTGTGAGAATGACAGGTGAACTGGTTGCGGCACCCACATTGCCATCGCCCTGACTTCACCTGAGTGAGGGGATACCATGGATGAGTGGGTGCCTCAGGAGGTGGTACAGGGCCTGCAGTGCTGCTGGTGTCATCCTGTCAGCAGCAGTGTTTTTTCTCCCCCAACCTGGCACGTGCACCATGGTGTGCAGGTGCTGTGTTAAGATACAGCTCATCTCTTTCCTGCTCCCAGTCAACAGGTACGCAACCGCTGTGCTACCTAGCCTCTGATAGGTGGCAAGCAGCAGTGTGTGCTGTCCCATCTACATGAAGGAGGAGAGCAGTCAGTGGATGCTCAGTCCTCATTCCCCAGGCAGCACCCAGAGCCCCTTATCTGTTCCTGAACCTGAGCAACTAGCTTGGCAGAAGGTTAGGCATCCAGTGCCTAAGCCCTCCTTGCCACCAGGTGGTGCAATTTTTGTGCAATTTAACAAATAATTAAATTGTGAAATTATGAGCACTTGTAAGTTACAAGTTACACAACCAACTGCCTCCCTATTTAGCAGTTTCCAAGACTCTTCCAAGAAAGTATCCATATAAGT
Organism: Neoceratodus forsteri; assembly: GCA_016271365.2. Lineage (NCBI taxonomy): Eukaryota > Metazoa > Chordata > Ceratodontiformes > Ceratodontidae > Neoceratodus > Neoceratodus forsteri. The sequence goes on from CM028134.1 coordinate 41,723,522, forward strand.
TTTCAGTTATCTAGCTCAGAAAGTGGCTAATCTACAAGCAGATAAATAGGTACAGAAATGTTCACTGAAATAATTAATTGCCAGAATTTAAGCCCCTATAAGTTCCATCGCTCTCATCCAAATTCCATGAAATGTCACATCCTCTAGGCCGCTTACACAAAACTAAGCAGGCTAAAGTTCAGGTCTCTAGCTGTAAGAATGACTGAGTTATGATCAATGAAAGAATTTTGAAACATTCTGTGAAATTTTGCAATAATTCTGTGAAAGCGAAATTTGCTAATTTTGTCCGGTCCTATTTAAAATGGTAGTAGTGAAGTAAATAACAGCAGCTAATGACAGTGCAATGACATAGTAATACAATAGCAAGATACAGAGCATCGCACTTAAAGTATAGCAGCAGCGAACTGATTTGCATACAAGAAATAATGAAGCTGAATACAAGGCCTGGTGCAACAGAGCACAAAACACAAAATTAACTGTGCAGGTAACCCACAGTGTAAATCTGTAATATGTGAAATAAACTGGGTAGTTTACAACATCCTGTGTATAATTCGGGACAGGAAGAGTTTAGCTGATTTAAGACTAATAAACATGTAAGATAAAGCTGAGAACCTAGTGCAGACACCACCCCCTCCCATGGCAAATCATTAAAGTATTAGAATTTGCTTCCTGCCTCATGACTATACATTTATTTTATCCCAAAAGAAGTGGGGTCTCATAGTGTTGCATTCAGAGCTCTGACATGAATTACCAGCCCAGCCACCAAACATGATAGTGGCCCACCCATCGACTGGGTGCCTATCGTAACATGTAGCTGTCTGAGTCAGCTCCTTTTAAAGGGAGGACTGGAGCCTGTGGTTCAGTGTGTGAGAACAGCTCCTCCCACATCCCAGATAAAATCCAACCTCTCTCAGTAGTCCATGCTTAGCATGTTTCCAAGCACTCTGGGCTCCCGCAAGACTCATGTGGCTGAGCCTCCTTTGTTTCTCTGCTGTTTGCTGCTGTTTCTCTCCTCACCTGCCTTCTTGGTTCTCCATTTTGCTTCTGTGCCTTTGTTTCCCCTTCCCCTCTCTCCTCCCCTTCTGTTTTTTTTCTGTTTGTTTCCCCCGCTCCTCTTGCCCCATCTTGCTCCATTTCCCATCTGCCTCTGTGGTGTCTGTTCCCCCTTCCCCATCATTCCCATTCTCCGTTTTTCATTGTTTGTACTACTTCCCCCTCTCCTCTGTCCCCTCCCCTCTCCCGCCTTCTGTTTTTTGTCATTTTTCCCGTACCTCAGTCCTGCACTCCGCTTTGCTTCGTTTCTTTTGGGGCATTTTATCTCCCTCAGAGATGCCGTTATCCTGCACGCCGCATCCGGGTTGTGCATGATCTCATAGCGCTCAGCTGACAACTACATCGAAACACTACTGCATAATGTTCAAAAAACTCTCCTACTCTCAAGATGCCTCCACGTGGCAAGTGTTATTTCACTCAAGTGTTCATGAGCATACGCCTTGTATGTTGTACTGGTACTTTCTACCTATTCATGCAAGCTACACTAATTGAACCACTACTACCTTCACTGACATGCAATGGCTTAGCTCCAGTCCTCCAGCTCTCTCCAGCTACCTTCTCTTGTTGAATTACTCAAAACTATTTATGCAAGGGACCTGATTTAGTACCGCTTTACAATTCAGTTTTGCTGATACATTTGTTCAATTCTTCATGCTGCACATTTTAACTAACTACTCAAACCAGAATGTATGGCGTTGTGTTCATCTCCCCTCAATACATCCTAATTGTATTCTCCTAAAACTTCTGTTTGCTGTGCCTTCAGTTTGTTCCCTTAAATGCTTGTCTCTGGGAGGGCTAAGACCAGAGGTTCAATGTGGAGGAATAGCCACTCCCACATACCAAATATAAACCAGCCTCTCCCAGCAGTTCTCGCTTAGTGCGTTTTGAACCACCTGTGTTTTAGAGTTCTCTGGGCTCCTGCATGGCGTGTGGAAGAGCCTCCTTTGTTTGTCTCAGCTCCATTTTGTGCTTTACCATCTCCTTCCCCTCATGTTCCGTTTCCTTGGTTTGTCTGTGCTCCAATTTTGCTCTCCTGCCTCCTGTTTTTTCTGCTGTCCCACTCCCCTCCTGCTCCTTCATTGTGTTTTCTCCTGTTCTCTGCCCCCCTACATTGGCCTTTGTGCTTGTGTTTTGGCTCTGTTTCTCTCATTCTTCTTTTTTTGGGCTTCTGTACCTCAATTTCAGGGAGGCTTCTGCTTCATCTTGCCTGTGCTTCTGGGGTATGATGTCATCCCCCAGAGCTCTGCTTACAGCTCCCACCACAGACGTACAGTAACTGCATGTAGCACCTCTCGCTCCTACTTCCGCAGGCTGCTTCATGGTGGGCTACCACAATAGCATCCTTACTCATATCATTTGCTGTAATCTTCAATTACATTTTCTGTACTGTACTCAAATGCCATTCTGAGTGATTGCACTTTCATTTATGCACCATTCACAATCCATTTGCTTTTATCTCCCCATCCTACCTGCCTTTTCCACATTGCATTACTTCTATCATGGGGTCATATAATCCTCATTCACATAATGCACAATTCATCCTCCTCAGTGTCAGTTCGTTCCCTCATTCATATGCTGTATGTTCTAATATCTCTAGTGACGCCCAGTATTGTGCTTGTCTCCTCTCATTGCATGGCTTAAAGCTGTATGCACCTTAATTTGTCCTCCCAGTGCTTTTGCATGTATGCCCTTTGTTTGTTCTATGCTGTCTTCTGTTCAGCAGTTTCCCTTTTGTCCTCTTTCACATTCCTGCTGCTCCTATTTGTCTAGTACGTGGCTACCTGCTGCCCTTTTCTTGCTCAGCCCATAACAGCAGTCTCACAGCTTCTGTCCTGAATTCTACCTATTGGGGTATCAAGTGAAAGTATGCTTCCCTGTCTATCAGGGATGGGAGTCCTGCTGCCATCCTCTCCAGCCTATGCCATCAGTCCAACTGTCTCCATTCCTAACTCTGCCTAGAGGGGTATTGCGAAAAGGTGGGCTTGCCCAGTCTGCTGGGGATGGGAGCCTGTTCCTTGTTTTCAGTTTCTACCATAAATCCATCCTATACCAGAATTCCAACACCCTCCATCCCTAGCTTTGCCTGGTGGGGTTGAGCGAAGGTGGGCTTGCCTGTCTGCCAGGGATGAGACCTAATTCCTCATTTCCAGTGTCTACCATCATCTATCTTATACCATCATTATGACAGTCTCCATCCCTAGCTCTGCCTAGTGGGGCATTGAATGAAGGTGGGCTTGCCCTGTTTGCTGGGGATGGGACCCTGTTCCTCCTTCCAGTTTCTACCATCATTTCATCCTATACCATCATTCTGACAGTCTCCATTCCTAACTCTACCTTCTGACATTTTAGGTGAAGGTGGGCTTACCCTGTCCACCGGAGCTGGGAGTCCGTATCACCATCTACATTCTCTACCACTTCCATTCTTTACCAGCTGCATTTGGTTGCCTTCTACTCTAACTGGCTTCTGTGAATCCTTCAGAACATGATTAAGGTCCACTGTCTTTGTTCGGACCTGGGAGCCCTCTACCCATCTTCCTTCAATCTCGTGTTCGAAGACCTAATCACTGATTCCATGTCTCCAGTATCCACAGACTGTTCCTCTAAGGTCTGCCTGGCCTCTTCATTGACTCCTTTAGCTTGTCCATGAGCCTTGGACTCATCTATTCTACTGTAGTTTGGAATGCTATCACCTCTTGGCCGCATTTTAATTACCGGACTTTCCAGTACTCAGCTGCTCCTCACACCCTGGATTTGTGTCCTCGCTCCTTGGCCTCATTCACTTCTGGATCCTGCACCCTGTTCATCCCTGGACTCTCCCTTGGTCTTCAGAACTCAAGGCTACATGACTCTGCTTACCTGTTCAGTTTCATCCAGTAATCCTCTGTATCCATGTTCATGGCTTGCTTCCAAACTATGCCTTCTCCATTCTCCAGCCCTTCTGCTCCTGCTGCCATATCCTCCTTTTTCAGTGCTCCGGGCAATCTTGCCACTCTGATTTTCCTGGAAGCATGTAGGCATGGTGACACCACCACAGCGACACCACTAAGGAGTGGTACTGAATGCTGACAGCCACTGCAGAGAAGAGGGAACCACAGCAACACACCCCCGGAGCGTCACAAGGTGAGCCAACAGAGCACAAAAGCACTGATCGCACCTGCAAACACCATCTCTGCAACCCCAGGGAGAATGGAGTCAGGATTCATCGAGAGCGCAAAAGGCAACAGACTGCTGGTGGTGGGGGTCTATACATACCAGTGGGAGAGAAGCCATGGGGAAGGACCTACTGGAAGTGCTGTGACTATGCGGCAACCCAGTGCAAGGGCTGAGCAGTAACCATCACAGAGGGTGACCCAACCATCTCAGGCACCCACAACCACATACCAGATTCAGCCTTGGTGAGTGTCCGGAGGGTGCATGCCGCAGTGAAGAGGTGGGCCAGGGACACAAATGGGATGTCCCAGCAGATAGTCATCACCTGCTGCTGAGGTGTGAACAAGGCTGTGGGGGGAAGCTTACCACCTGTACCCCTCCTGAAATGGGCAGCCCAATGCATGTGGCGCAGTGCATGATAGGTGCCAGTTGCCCCCCAGACACTATCGGAGATGGTGATACCAGAGGAGTATTACAGGACAGAAGGGGCGAGCCATTCCTGCTGTACAACTCGGAAGCACCAGTGATCACAGGTTCCTGCTGTCACGGCAAGTCTGGGAACATGGACTACCTGGCCCGCTGCCACACCTGGCTTGGTGACGGCACATTCAAGTGTTGCCCACACCTCTTCCAACAATTGTACACCCTGCATGGGGTCAATGGCACCATGGTCCTGCCTGCCGTGTACATGCTGATGACCAAGATGACCGTGGCTGCCTACACGGCACTGTTCAGTAACATGGTGGAGCTCTGTCCCACAGGTGGCCCACAGCATATACTAATCGAATATGAGATGTCAGCCTACAGGGCACTGCAGACAGTGTTCCCACAGGTTCAGGTCATGGCTGCTTTTTTTACCTGTGCCAGTGTGTGTGGTGGTACATACAGCAGACTGCAGAGCTAGCCTGCCTGTACAGGGATGACGATGTGTGCACCATGCACCTCCACATGCTTCCTGCACTGGCCTTTGTGCCCCCCGCAGATGTTGTGTCCACTTATGAAGACCTCCGCAGCTGGCCCTATTTCATGGAGCATGAGGAGACCCTGGCACCAGTCCTCAATTATTTCAAGGATACATGGTTGGGTCATCATTGGGAAGCACCACGGAGCAGCGACAACCACCCATCTGACATCCCCCACAGCGACACCAGGAGAATGCGGTAAACAGCCCCAATACACAGGAGACCAACAGACAGACCACCGATGCAGCACCTGACATTGACACCACAACAGCTACAAACATGACTGGCTACAGTATGGCACACCACAGACTGCTGCCACCAGGAGAACCACAGCACAGAGAGCACACCCCGAATCCCAGACCACGATGGTGAGTACACCGACAAGCATGGAAGCAGGCGGACAGCAGAAGGATGCACGACGGTCCACAAGGTGATGCAACAGAGCCGACCGGTGCACAGCAAGGCACAGACATACACTGCACTTCCCACAGACAGAATGGTACCCGGCAGTGGCATGCCGAATGCACAGCAGCATTGCAGGGCAGGCAAACACCAGCTGAGCCACAAGGAACACAACACAGACCCCCGTAGACACACGGCACTGGTGTGGCTGATACCCCTGCCATAGGCATGGATGGTGTTGCCATGGGATGGAGCAGATAATGGAGCAGATACCAGCCAAGAGGTGTTGCACGGGCAGCCAGCACCGGTGGCCCCACCACCCCAGTGGTCAGACCTGGAGGCTGATATTGAGCACCAGCCCCATAAGGTAGTCCCTGCGGCTATGTGTGCTGTACTGGGTGAAGAGGTCGGTGACCCGGTGGGTGCATTTCCTCCAACACCTATGGAACCACCCAACCAGCTGACCAGACATTGCCTGTTGCCCCACCACCTCAGGTAGCCGCTGCTTCCCCTGCAGGACCACCAGGAAACACCATAGGGTGGGGTGTGCTGCACCAAGCAGAGCACTGAAGGCCCTGTGACAGACCTCAATTGAGTTGTTCATGCAGGGCATCCCCTCGGTGACAGAGGCATGGCAGTTCCACAATGGGATGGGGCACAGTGGCTTGCAGCAGTGGCCACTGCGGACAGGATGACCCAACCATGTATCCTCGAAATAATCGAGGACTGGCGCCAGGGTCTCCTCATGCTCTGTGAAATTGGGCCAGCTGTGGAGCTCTTCATAAGTGGACACAACATCTGTGAGGGGCACAAAGGCCAGTGCAGGAAGCATGCAGAGGTGCATGGTGCACATATTATCATCCCTGTACAGGCGGGCTAGCTCTGCAGTCTGCTGTATGTGCTGCCACACACACTTGCACAGGTGGAAAAAACAGCCATGCACCTCCACCTGTGGGAACACTGTCCTCAGTGCCCTGTAGATGGACATTCAAAGTCGATTAGCATATGCTGTGGGCCACCTGTGGGACAGAGCTCCACTACCTTACTGAACAACGCCGTGTAGGCAGCCACGGTCCTCTTGGTCATCAGCACGTATAGTACATGGCAGGCAGGACCGTGGTGCCATCGACCCCATGCAGGGTGTACAATTGCTGGAAGAGGTGTGAGCAACACTTGAATGTGCCGTCACCAAGCCAGGTGTGGCAGCGGACCAGGTAGTCCATGTTTCCAGAAGTGCCATACAGCAGGAACCTTTGGTCAGTGTTGCCTCTTGAGTTGTACAGCAGGAATGGCTCCCCCCCTTCTGTTCTGCGGTATTCCTCCATTATCACTATCTCTGATAGCATCTGGGGACCCACTGGTGCCCATCGGGAACTGCACTGCACGTGTTGGGCTGCCCAGTCAGGAAGGGTACGGGTGGTAAGCTGCCCCCACAGCCTCATTCACACCTGAGCAGTAGGCAATTACTGCTGGGGGATGTCTCGTTTGTGTCCCTGGCCCACCTCTTCACTGGCACGCACTCGGACACCCACTGAGACTGAATCTGGTATGCGGTCATGGGTGCCCAAGACAGTTGGGTCACCTCTTTGGATGCTTACCACTCGGCCCTTGACCAGGTTGCTGCATAAATGCAGCACTTCCAGTAGGTCCCTTCCCGCTGCTTCTCTCCTGCTGGTATGTATAGCCCCCACCACCAGCAGTCTGTGCCTTTCCTGTGGGCAGAATCCCAACTTCATTCTCCATGGGGGCCATGAGATGGTGTTTGCGGGTGCAGGCGCTTTTGTGCTCTGTCAGCCCACCTTGTAATGCTCCGGGGGGGTGTTACTGTGGTTCCCTCTTCTCTGCAGCAGCTGTCGGCATTCAGTACTGCTCCTTAGCAGTGTCACTGTGGTGGTGTCGCCGTGCCTACATGCTTCCCTTGATGCTCTCCTCCTGTGCCTCATGCCATCATCCTTTTCAGCCTGCTGTACCGGAATCTGCAGTCATTCCTCTGTTCCACTCTGCTCTTCTGGCTGGATTTCTCCTGGATCTGGTTCACTGTCTGCTATTCCTACCTGTTGGATCGGTCATCTCGGTGTCAGTCCTAGGACATTTTCTGACCTGTTGCATACTCCCAGTCAGCTTGTCCTCTCCTGGGCATTCTCCTCCCCTGATATTGCATCCTGGATTTCTTCTGCTGGCAGTTCTGTTGTGTCTCTTTGACTTATTTTGAAGGACCGACCTTCTGTCACGGTGCATTTCCATTCCACTGCTGCTCGGCTCTAGGCTTAGCATATTTGCTTCCATGTCTTTCATTTGGGCAATTCTCCATGTTTGCTGCCATTCCACTCAGCCACCTGTTTGATTGTTGCTCCTGATTGATCTGCCTTCTTCTCCTCCTGCGGCTGGCATTACTGCTGCTGACCAGTACTCCATGGACTATCAGTACCTCACCAAAGAGAATAACCCTGGCCTAGCGACATTCCTTGAACTGCTCAACATCTTTGGATTCAGACAGTCTGAAGCAACATTATCTCCAATATTCTCCACAAGATCACTCCTCGGCATTCTATTAGATTCAGACCATCTGGAAGTTTTTACCTTCCAGTCAACTCCACAGGATCAGTCCTCATACATCTTATTGGATGCAGACCACATGGAAGCCATTATCCCTCATATACTCCCCAGGATCCAAGTTTTAGCAGAATCCTCTTTGAACCAAACCTTTTGCATCTGGAAATGTGAAATTCCTTAAAGTAGCTCCTTTACGTCCTACCCACTGGCACTGGCATCATCATACAGTATTTGACTGATACCATCATATCCAATCCTCTACAGTGGCAACTCAGATCTGACCACGTCATTCCATTTGTACCTTCATGGAATAGCATCCAATGCTCTTCAGAGATCTTCCTTTCATCTAGTCTTTCAGAATATGCACCACCTTTCCTCCATCACATGGCATCCTGCTATCTTTACGCAGCCCTGAATCACTGCTCCTGGGCCTTTGGACATAATCCACTATGAGAGTTCCCTGGGTGGCATGCTAGCCTTCCCAGTCCTCCCGGATCAAGCCTAGGGGCCCACTTAACCGGCATACTTATAAGAGCTCGAAGAAGGAAAACCTTGTCGACTCTTGGGGCTCCTCCCTGTATGCAAACAACAGGTGGGGGAAGGTATTTCTCCCAGCCCTCACATGCTGTTCAGCAAATGCTTGCAGCATTGACTTAAGGGTACTGTTAAATCTTTCCACAAGTCCATTGGCTTGTGGGGTGATAAAGTGTTCTGCATCTCTGCACCATCCCACACTTCTTCCACAAACATTTCATCAGATCCAACATGAAGGAACCCCCTCGATCTGTGATAACCTCCTGCAGAAACCCAACACAGGAGAAAATCCTCATAAGGCATCTGCCACTTTCTGTCCTCAGTGAGGATAGGGTGACTGTTCTGGATTCTGGGTGACATAATCTGCCACAGTCAGGATGAACCTCTTCCGGGAGGAGCTGGGGTATATAAAGGCCCCACAATATCCATTCCCACCCTCTGGAATGGCTCTTCCACTATGGGCAATAGAATTAGGGCAGCTTGGGTTTTCTTACCTGCCTTCCCTATTTCTTGGCTACGATGACAAGACCTGCAATACTCCTTCACCTACTGGGTGAAGTTGGACCAATAGAAATTCTGGGCCAACTGCTGCATAGTGCGCAAGATAACCAGAAGACCAGACATGTGAATATCGTGTGCAGTCTTGGGCAACTGCTCACGGTACCCCTGGGGAATGACAAGCTGCCTGCCTATCATCCCTCCCTCTGTCTTAGCATCTTGCGTATACATCAGTCCATTTTCCCCAATAAACGTTATGTTTCCTGTCATCTCCCTGTGCTCCATCAGTGTCTGCCCAAGCCCTCAGCTTCTCTAGACTAGGGTCACTTTTGTGAGCAGCTGAAAACTCCTTACACATTCCCAAGGCACAGGACATGTCCCCTTCAGTATCTAAACTAGGGTTCCTAGCTCTTATGTCAGGGCACTCAGGATCACAGTCAATCCTAACCCTCTGACAATGAGTCACCCCTGCTTCCTCGGTGTAACCATCTGTAGCTGTTTGGTTACTTGCTACCTTGGGAATTTCTAATCCCTTTCATTTTCTCCAAATCAGGAGACACAGGCTGGGGAACCAGCCTCTCAGTGGTTTCTACAGGGCTTCTATGAGTCCAGGGAACTACAATTTTCCCTTGCCGCTGGCTACAGGTAACTGCACACACCATCCCTGTCTCAGATTGCTGCCGAGAATTACATCAGCTGCTAAAGTTCCAGCTACAGCAACCTGTTGCACAGTTCCCCCTGTTTCACCCCAGTGTAGGAGAACACTAGTGAGTGGCAATGTTTTCTCCTCCCCAGTGAACCCTTGTACAGTTACAAATTTATTGGGTATAAGCTGACCAGGCTCTACCAGATTCCCTTTTACCAAAGTCAGGGATGCCCCCATGTCTCTTAACCCTTGTGTCTTTACACCATTCACAGTGACTGGGTATATGTGTTCCCTCATGTTTACTGGCATGCTTTCAGGGATACACAAACAATCCACTTCTTTTCTAGCACCACTTTGTGTGCTGCTTGTCTTCTTGGGACACTGTCTGGCAATACGACCAGTTTCCTTACAAAACCAGCACTCATTTCTTTTCTCAGTTAAATCTTTTCTTTGTAACCTGGGGCTACCTGGTTTTGGTGGAGGCAGTGAGGGTTTTAACTGCCCTGAAGGTGTACTTTTCCTTTGCACTGCTCCTTGCCAGCCCCATTTGCTCTCAGAGCAGGTCTGCTCCTGGCATAGTGGTCTGCAGACTTCAGCAGCCTCTGCACTGTTTTAGGATCTCGGTCCTCCAGCCAGGTTTTCAGCTCTACTGGGCATGCCCAGAACAACTGCTCTAAAAGTACAGCACTTTCAATTTTTTCAACACAGTCTGCTTCACACCTTCCCACCAATGTTTTAAAAACTGACGTTGTTTCGATGGCTAGCCCTCGTGTAGCTCATTTCAGTGCTTCTCCTGAGCTTACAGAATTTAGCTCTGTATGCTTCTGCAGTTAAATCAAACTTCTTTAAAGTGCAGCTTTAAATTTACTGTAATCATTACTGTCCTCATTGTCCATTTGACAATGCATCCCGAGCTTTCCGTAAGTAGCAGGGATAGCTGGAAGTTCCAGGACCCTCTAGGAATATCTGCCTGAATGTAGATTTTCAAAGGAATTTAAAAGGCATCCATATCTTCCCCTCTTTAAATTTGGCTATCAATTTAGAATTTAATTTGTAACCCAGTCCTGGAGTTCCAGTTAAACCCAGGCCACTTACCTGCTCTGGTGCTGGGCTTTGGAGTTGTAACTTCTCCAGTTCATGTTGCCTCTGGTGCTCACACTCTTCATGCTCAGCTTCTCACTGTTCTCACTCTGTTTCTCATTGTTCTCTCTCTGCTTCTCGCTGAAGTTGCTCCCTCTTCTCCTCTGAGGCTCACTTCTCTCGCTCCGCTTCTTGCTGTTCTCACTCAGCTTCTCACTGTTCTTGCTCTGCCTCTTGCTGAAGTTGTCACTCTTCTCTCGGGAACTCCAGCTCCACTCTGCACAACTCAATCTGCAGCCTGATTGCTTCTGGCTCCAGAATGCTGGTGACCTTCCCTGCTGCTGTGGCCCTTGGCTTGCACTGGCCCTGCTGTCTTCCTCACTGGATCTGGACACTGCACTAGCCACTGGCTCTTCCACACCCAAGGTTTGGTCCTTTTCAGTCACAGATGGTGACTCGAGGGTCTGGGCATCTGCTGCCATCAAAGCCTCCATGAGGTTCTGCTGTGGCACTCCTCGAGCAGAACTCCGCTCTCCTTGCACAACTGCCTCAGGTAGTCTACAGTGTGCTCGCTGTAGTTGGAAGCCATATTCTTCCCTAACTACGGCTACTCTAACTTTGCACCCCCCCCAAAAAAAATAAAACAGGTAGGAACTTTGACTGTAAGCAAAATGATACAGCTCTGTTTCTTTTTAAAAAATCACTGCCTTATTTTGCAAGTGAGTTGTACAGTATTAAGCTGACACACTGAACTGTTAAAGCTTGTGTTACCAATACTTTAAATCGCACCGCTGCCAACCAAATCTGTCACAAACGCACCCCGCAGGTCAGGCCCTCTGCTCCCACAGTGCCAACCTAAGAGTACAATAGTGTGAACAGGTAACAGACAGGGTAAACATCCTGTCTGCTTTGGGTCTGAATCACCTTTAGGCTTGAGTTCTGGGGAGATTCAAACTGTGAACCTTATGCTACCATACCCATTGTACAGGATTCGATATGTACCCTCTTTGGGACTGCAGTACAATCTTTCATCAGGGCACCTTGCCCGGTCTCCAAAATGAACCCTTAAAACTCTATAAGAGACCTTAGGTATATTATTACCTTATTATACAAGCTCAGTACACAATCAAACTGTTCAATAGCTGTCAGACTTAAATACATGTGCTCCACATGCAAAAAGAAACAACTGAGAAGACACACAGGCAGTATTTCAAAGAAAAGGTTGTTTACTAAAATATGATAAAATAAGTACAACAAAATACAGAACAAATAGCCTGAGCTCACAGTCACAAAAGAAAATGGGAACATTACAGAACAAAACTCCTACCACAATACTTAAGATCTTTGCTATCTAAGTATTACCTTTTTAAATGTGTTTTAAGTTAGAGAGAACTTCCTGTCTCAGAGCCCAAGATGATATGACACATTCCCCAGATACAATGTTTCATTTCAGGGGGCATCTCCCCTCTCCTTCTGTGACATCAGTTAGACCCTCCCTTGAAGTTAATTCACAACAAAATTATCTACAATGGTGTATTTTAAATAATGTGAACATCAGCAAAAGCCATTTCCACATGTGACATCCTTTGATCAAGCATCTCTCTTGATGTCCCTCTGCTGATTTCCTGTTGCTAGTGTGATCTCAGGTTTTATGACTTATTACAAAATTCAGTGACCAAATTGGTCTTTTCCTGCAGGAACCATAAAAGTTCTGAGGCTTATATCCTGGCAGCTGGTCCGAAAGTTCTAATTAAGACAAAACAGAAACCTTTAATCAGGTTTCTCTGGTCTGTTTAATGACATTCTCACTGACACTTTGAAAGTTAAAGGCCAAGTCTCACACACTGCTGACTTGGGGTGGGAGACAATTTCATACAGACCATTTATTTATTTTACAGATATCAAACAGTAATCATAAGCAAGGGGCAGAGCATCACATCATAAACATTTTGTTCCTGCAAATACAACATTTGTGTTTGCAAGATGGGCAAATCATGTACTATAAAAACTGAAAACCCTCTTCTTGTGAAGACTTGGGGCCTGATTTTCAATGGACTGAGAATGACAGAAGGTGATTGTACCAGAAAAGAATGACCCAAAGAGCAAGCTGCATCAAAACTTGCATCAGTTCCAATGTCCTACTGCTGCTTGTTTGAAAAGCAGAACTGTCTGTGCCAAAGTGGCTTGCATCAAGCTAGTGTCAAAGAAATGGGTGCGCCATGTTGCAGCGGGGCTTGCATGAGACAAATAATGCATCATTCCCTTTTTGGGGATTTTCAAAGGCGAAAGCTGTTGACACTGTGCCGAAGAAGCATGCCACAGCTGGTCTAACTGACACTGGAGCATATTAAGGAGAGGGTAGATTATGTAGTGGTTTAGTTATAGAGACAATATGCACCCACAGGACTAGTTTAGAGTGTTTGTGGGGCTTAACATGCCATTTTCTTGCCATTTTATTCACAGTATTTCTTGACTCAGCTTGAGTAATTTCTCACCCTATGCATCATCTTTTTGACTCAGCTTCATACCAGTGGGTATGGGACAGAGGCAATGGGTGCCATAGTCCTAGATGCAAGACATGGGAGCACATTTCCACTTCAAATTTTATCAGCACACCCCAAATCCCTTTTGAGGGTTGTTGGAAGAAGGAGGAGGATGTGGGCTGGTTCTGGAGAGTGAATGGAAAGGAGTGGGTGGATAGGGATAGTGGGGACAAGAAAACACCCTGAGGTGAAATGGGTCCAGGAAAGGGGTCCTCCCTGTCTGGCTCCCATACCCAAGGGTTCTGCTTGTAGCCAGCAGGTAGCACAGTCATCCTTGGATGCTCGTCCTACTCAGGCGGTGTTGTGCAATGCCAGGTCTATTAAAAATAAGACTACTTTATAGCTGATTTTGTTGGGACATCTAACCTGGCTTGCATCACTGAGACCTGGCTGGATGAGAATGCTGGACCAGTTTTGGTGGCAGCAATTCCAGCCAGTTACTCAGTGATACACCGTCTGAGGATGGCTCGTAGGGGTGGGGGTGTTAGTATCTGCTTTAGATCAGAACTAGGCCTAGTGGAGGTACCAGTGGGAACTACCAACTCCTTTGAATGTATCATGGGCGAAGGTGTGGGGTGCAGGATACTTCTCATGTACCGTCCACTAGGTGACGGGAATGTTTTCCTGTGGGAAGTCACAGACTTCATTGTTGACCTGACATTGGGGTCCCCCAGATGGTTGGTTCTGGGGACTTCAATGCCTGGGTCAATGATGAACTCTCGCAATTTGGACAAGACTTCCTCCAGTTAATGATTTCACTGGGCTTCACACAGGTTATTTCCTCCTTGACCCATATTGGTGGTCATTCATTGGATTTGGTGTTCCTTCTGGGGATGGAGATATCCGATTTGGTGGTAGAACCAGTTGGATGGTCTGATCATCACTCCATTGGGTTCAGTTTTGAGGCCACCCCTAGTAGGCCAGCCCCTATGGAGATGGTTCAGTATCGCCCTTTAAGGGGTGTTTCCCCGGATGGCCTGATGGTGGTGCTGGACCTATCGGGCTTACCGAGAGATTGAATGGATCCAGGAGACCTGGTACTTGCCTATAATAAGGCGGTGGTAGGGGCCCTGGATTCCATTGCTTCTGTTCATGTTCATCCTCTCACTCTTCGACCCAGGTCTCCTTGGTTCGATGAGACTCTGAAGGAGTTGAGAAGAGTTGGACGAAGGTTAGAGAGGTGTTGGCAAAGGTCGGGCCTGGATTGTGACAAACTTAGTTTGATGGACCGTTATGTGGTCTATCAATCCGCAATCTCTTATAAGAAGGCAGAATTCCTCTCCAGAGAGATTGCTGCTGCACAGAATAGACCAGCTCAGCTCTTCCGGACTGTGGACAGATTGTGCAATACAGTCTGTCTTCAGCCCTGAAGAGCTTTTTCTCAGGAATGGTGTGAGGAGTTTGCTCTATTCTTTTCAGATAAGGTTGCCACAATCAGGTCTGATATCCGTTTGACCCTCTCTAATGGGAGTTGTGATGGTCGACAGGAGATGTCGGACACCCAGTTTGTGTGGTCTGACTTCAGCCTTCCCACAATCAGTGACATTGTGATGATCATCCAATCATTGCGTCTGACCAACTGTGGTTTGGATCCGGGCCCCACACGTCTCTTAGTGAGCTGTGTGGATAAAATTGGTCCCTTCCTTGCTGAGATAGTCTGGAGATCCTTGGAGAGGGGGATCTTTCCAAATCCTCTAAAGGAGGCTGTGGTTCAGCCCCTTCTTAAGAAGTCCTCCTTGGACCCAGACTGTCTGGCAAATTACAGGCCTGTCTCTAACTTACCCTTTGTGGGAAAAGTTATTGAGCAGGTGGTCGCATCACAGCTAGATGATCATTTGACCAGCCACAATGTCTATGACTCTCTCCAGTCCAGATTTAGGAAAAGGCATAGTACCAAGACAGCTCTTGTCCGGGTACTAAATGACCTCCTAATAGCGAGAGATCGAAGGACTCATTCCATCTTGGTCCTTCTTGATCTCTCTGCAGCATTTGACACTGTGGACCATGGTGTGCTATTGGAATGCTTGCGGTCTATCTGTGGGCTGTCTGGCACAGTCCTCAGTTGGTTTCGATCTTTCCTCGAGGGTAGGACTCAGAGGGTGGTGTCTGGGATTTTTTCCTCTGCATCATTCACCCTATCCTGTGGAGTACTGCAGGGCTCCATTTTGGTGCCCATGTTGTTTGCGGTGTACATGCTGCCTTTAGGAGCGATTATTAGGTGGTACAGTCTGGGTTTTCACTGCTGTGCAGATGGTACTCAGCTGTACATGTTATTTGTGCCTGGCCAAGATGCTGCCTTTTTGGTCTTTAACAACTGTCATGCCAAAATCCAGGACTGGATGAATGTGAGTTGGCTCGTGTTGAACCCAGATAAAACTGAGGTGTTGGTTGTGGACCAGGGTCGCGAGGTGGGTTTGTTGGTTGGATCACCCTGGGTCTATGGCTTGGGGTGTCCAGCTAACTACCCCAGACCGGTCGGAACCTGGGTGTTGTGTTTGATGACTGTTTGGCATTTAAATCTCAGGTGTTGGCAGTTGTCAAAACCTCTTTTTACCATCTGAGGAACATCACCGGGTGAAGCAACTGGTTCCTCCAGACGATCTTCCTACTTTGGTCCACGCTTTCGTTACCTCCCGCCTTGACTACTGCAATGCCCTTTACCTTGGGCTACCAGGGGTTGAGATTCGCCGCCTGCAGCTAGTGCAGAATGCGGCAGCCAGACTATTGACTGGTTCTTCTAGGTCCAGTCATATAACGCCTGTGCTGCGTGGACTGCACTTGCTGCAAATTTGCTGGCAAATCACCTTCAAGGTCGGTTTTCTGACCTACAAGGCCCTACACAATCAGGGACCTGCTTACCTGAAAGATCTCCTTTGTCCCTACTGTCCCCCCCGCTTTCTCCAATCCACTGACGAGGGATTGCTAGAGATTCCCAGGATTCGTTTAAAAACTTCAGGGGCCAGATCTTTTAGTTTTATGGCCCCAACCCTGTAGAATTCTCTACCTCATCAGGTGCGAGACTGCCTGACTGCCCAAAGCTTTAAGGAAGCTTTAAAACATATCTTTTAGCCAAGCATACAATGAATTTTGAATACTGCTGTTTAGCTTAATTTTAATATTGTTTTAATTATTTATTGTTTTATCATGTATTGTACAGGTGCCTTGGTTTCAGAAAGGCGCCTTATATAAATAAAGATTGAAATGAATTGAATTGAATTGAATTGAATTGAATTGAAATCAGACAATTCATGATACAGGGTAACTACACATGTGCATCTCAGAATGTTGTTTATTGCATCCAATGCAAGAAATGTCGACATACAGGTTACGTGGGGGAGACCGGACAGCCTCTTTGGACATGTATGAACTCACACAGACACGATATTAAAATGAAAAAGATTGAAAAATCAGTGAGTCAACATTTCTCTCAGTCTGCTCACTCTATTTCTGACCTCTCTGTCCTGATTCTCAAAGGACATTGCAAAAATACATTACATAGGCATGTATGTGAGATTAGGCTCATTTTCCTTAAGAATTTGGTGGGGGATGGGGTGAATCAGAACATGAGCATCATGAAACATTACATTGTGTAAAAACCTTTTTTGGTGGAATACATGGAGAGATATTTGTTTTTGCATGTTTTCAATATGCCTTTATAGAGAATGGTTCTACCTAGTCTATATGATTGTGTATGTATAGTTTTGCTTTTAATTAGAGGGCGGGATCTCATGGGTTTGAAATTTACATGCAGCCCTGTTACTTAGTAGTAGAAAATTTTGTTTTTATACAGACATATGTTGGTACACTGACACCATTAGGACTACAGAGTCTTATTTACTAGGTGGTCTTGTTTCAGGTTACAGTTTTCATGTACACGAATAATATTGTCAAATGAACACAAGTTTATAGATAGTACTTATTTATACAGTGCAAGCTACTATTCTCTAATGATATAGACAAATGAACACCTAGTTACAGACAGAAACATGTTTACCCAGTGCTAGCTTTGAAAATGTAATTGTTTTTTATTTTTATTTATTATTTTTTTGGAAGACACCTTTGAGCCAAGGCTCTTTTACAAAGGTTCCATGTCAGGGAAACAATACAGAACATAGTGAGGACAATAACAAGTACAGTAGTTTCAAGCAGCCACAGGCTTTGTTGGGTACATTAAAGCTTTCATATGGAATTACTGCAATATGTACAGTGATTCAGAGTACATATGTTAAGTTACAGTAATTTGTGTATATTATTCAAGAACATATGTGCAACAAAAAACTGCAGTTGTAATATGGTTCACTAGAATAAATTAGAATCTGCTAGGAGAGATGGCAGATACATGTAGAGGAAGCTATGGAGAGAGAATGTAGATAATAGTGGGGAAATAAAAAGGAGGAGATAGGAGATAGTGGGGTTAAAGTGGTAGGGACTTAGAGGGGAATTAGAAGGAAGGAGAGCAAGTTTAGTTAGGAGAAACATTCACAGGAGGCCATTAGACAAGGTGTTGACGTAGGTAGCACTTGAAAGTGCCAGGGTAGTGTCGCTGGACAGCAGGTGGAAGTGAGTTGTACCAGGATGAAGCTCTGTAGTGTAAAGGAGCTTTGTCCTTGGGTAGTGAGGCAGCGTGGAACAGAAAAAGTAAGATATTCTGAGCTCCTGGTTAGGCAGGGGGCCAGTAAGGACTGACCCCCTGAGGGTAGGAGATTTAAGGTCATATTTTTTGCTAGCATACAGGTCTGGTACTTGAGTCTGCTGGGGAGTTGGAGTCAGTTTACATGCTTGTACTGTAGATGTCACAGGTATGTGAGAGGTGTGGAGCAGAGGTCAGTAGATGACATGCTTTGTTAAGGGTAATGGCTATTCGTCGAAGTGTGGTGACAGTGGCAGAGACTTAGATCACAAGCCCATTGTCGATTATTGATATAACGGAACTCTGAATGGCAATGCTTAGGTCTTCATTGGTGAGGCAGCTCCTATGTCTAAAGAGAAGTTCTATTCAGGTTTTTCATGATCTTGGTAATACTCCCAATGTGTTCAGAGTAAGACAAGGTGCTGTCGAGGGTAACCCCGGTATTTTAACAGTTGAACATGTTCGAGCAATGTCCCTTCACTGTTTGTGATAGATCAACATTTGTTTTATGTTTGTTATGGATGCCATGAAACATCATTGTTTAAGTTTTTTTGTGATTTAGTATGAGTTTTTGAGATTTAAACCATACCTACTCATGTAAAGCTTCGTTTGCAGTTGCAATTGTAGGAGGAGGTGTCAGGTGGAGGTGAAAATAACTGCATCGCCTGCATATAACAGAAGTCTATTAGGGCATGATGCAGGAGATTGTTCAGAAAATACTGAAAAGTAAGGACCCAAGATGGACCCTTGGGGAACTCCAGAGCTTAATCAGATAGGAGGGGTGAGAGGAACTCACCAACTCTGACCTGTTGGGTTCGGGTCACTAAGGTAGCTTTGAATGAACAAGCAGCATCACCTGAGAGGCCAAGGCAAGATAATTGTTCAAATAGCAGGAAGTGGTTGACAGTGTTGAACGCCTTTGTCAAATTGATGATGGTGGCTCCAACAAGATGTCCCTGAACCAGAGCATTGTGGATATAAGTGGTGAATTCAAGGAAAGCTGTGGTGGTACTATGTCCTTTTCGAAAACTATGCTGCTCCTGTCATTGCAGGTTGTGGTTAGCAAGGTATTCTGTAAGTTGATCAGCAACTATTCTCTCCAGTGCTTTCAAGAGAGGGGGAAGAATGGAGATGGGTCTGTAGTTAGAGGTTAGGGTCGTATCCCCACTTTTGTGAATTGGCGTCACAACAGCAGATTTCTATATTTGGGGGAACTGAGAAAGCATTAGAGATCAGTTGAGGATTTTGGTTAGCGCGGTCAGGACTTCGTCAATGGTGAGGGCAAATAGTTTCAGGTCTAGGGAGTTGCCTCTGAATATGGACCTCCCAAGCACTTTGAGCAGTTGTTTTTTAGCTAGGGCCTCCGAGATAGTTTTAAAGTAGAAAGATGGATGGCCGTGTGTTATTGTTGCTTTGTCCAAGCCTGGAGAGTCCGGTGGGGGGGGGGTCAAAGAAGATTGGAGGAAGCACATGACTAAGATCGGTAAATGCCACATTAAAAGCATCAGCCATGGTGACCTGGTCCAAAATGAGGCTGCCACAAAACTTACATTGGTAGGAGAGGTACTGACGCTGCTCAAGGGTATAAAACCAGAAGGTGCAGCAGGCCATGACAACCTCAAACCTAAATTGTTGAAGATTTCAGCCCCCATCATTGCAGTACCAATAACCCAGGTATTCAACAGGTCCCTGATAGAAGGGAGAGTACCCGCCCTCTGGAAGGTGGCTCTTGTGACCCCAATTCCCAAAAGTGGGCCACAGGAGGATGTGGAAAATTTCAGACCAATCTCCATTCACTGCACCCTAGCAAGTTACTTGAGAAGGTGGTCTAAAAAAAGGTCAGTGAGTACCTGGAAATGCACAACCTGCAAACAGACCAACAGCATGGTTTCAGAAAGAGACACTGCACTAATACAACACTGGTAAGCTTCATCACTGATGTGCATGAAGCTCTGGACCAAAACAAACTCCTTGGAGCAGTCTTCATTGATCTAATGAAGGTGTTTGACCTAGTCAACCACAAGCTGCTTCTATGACAACTGGGTGGCCTAGGGTTTGACACACTGGCCCTAAAATGGCTTTCCAGTTACCTCTACAGCAAGATGCAAATAGTCCAGTGCAACAGTGCTAAATCAGATGAGCGCCCAGTGTCAGACGGAGTTCCACAGGATTCTATCCTGGGCCCTCTGTTATTCTCCTTATTCATCAACAACCTACCCCTACACTGCGGTGGAGCAAAGGGCACGCTATACGCGGACGACGCAGTACTGTACAGAACTGGCAAGGACTTGGAATTACTAAACTCGGGGCTGCAACAAGATTTTTCAATGCTAGAAGACTGATTCCAGACAAACAGGCTGGTTCTAAACAGCAAAAAAGACCAAAGCCATGCTTTTTGGCCCCCAAAAGCTTGGCCCACGCCAGGCTAATCTTCTATCACTCTCTACCTCAAATGGAACAGGGATTGAAGTAGTGGACAATAGCAAGTATTTGGGAATGTTCATTGACCAGGACATCTCTTTTGGGAAACACATAGACCACCTAACAACAATAGTAAACCAAAAACGTGGGCTTCTGTACAGACTGAGCTCCTACCTGACTAAAGAAACCAGGATTGCGGTCAGCAATGGGACTATCATTCCCATCCTGTTCTATGCTGCAACAATGCTTCAAGGACTGAGGGCAATGGAACATGTGCGTCTGAGTATGGTGTACCATAGAGTGAGCTGTTTTGCCGCTGGGGCGCAAAGAATAGAGCACCACTGCGATGTACTACAAGCATTAAACTGGCCACCCCTTGAAGCAAAGCTCGCCTATCTCTCCCTGTGCTTAGCTTTCAAATTGCAGCAACCTGATTCCCCACTGAGCCTGAGAAATCTACTAGCCCCAAAAGCAAACAGGAGGGTGCTCAGATTGACTGAACGCAAGCTGCTAGAACCCCCAAGAGCCAGATCAACTATGGGACAACGATCACCTAGAATAACCCTGCCCAGACTCTGGAACAATCTCCCAAGAGAGCTCCAGGACTGTACCTCTCTTGAAACAAAGGCCCATCCAGTCTGCCCATTTCTTTTTCTACCTTATAAATGTGCCATTGGCCTTTGCTCTGTCAATGGCCTATCTTTTCATACTCATCCGTATTGCTCCCTTATGCCTATCCCATGCCTGTTTGAAGCCCTGCACTTTATTTATATCCACCACTTCCTGAGGTAGGCTGTTCCATGCATCTACCACCCTTTCTGTAAACAAGAACGTCTTCACATTACCCCTTAATCGGCCTCCCTCTAATCTCATGCTGAGTCCTCTTATCCTGCTATTTTTCTTATATTGAAACATGTTAGACTCTTTCACCATGTTAATGCCCTTAAGGTGTTTGAATGTTTTGACCATATCACCTCTCTCTCTCCTCCTTTGCTCAAGGGTATACATACTGAGCTCCATTAACCTGTTCTCATATGTTTTCTGATGCAGTCCTTGCACCATTTTGGTTGCCCTTCTCTGGACTGCCTCAATTTGGTTAATGTCCTTGTGAAGGTGTGACCTCCAGTACTGCACACAGTACTCCAGATGGGGCCTAACCAGTGTCTTTGAAAGAGGGATTATTACCTCCCTCTTCCGACTTGTGATACCCCTACTAATACACCCAAACATCCCCCTAGCCTTACCTACTGCTTTAGTGGTCTGCTTGGATGATTTCAGGTCATGGTGATGATGTTGCCCAAGTCTCTTTCTTCCCTTGTGACTGTCAGCAACTCCCCTCCCAGCCTATAGGTGGCTTCAAAGTTTATCTTCCCTATGTGCATGATCTTGCACTTCTTTGCATTAAACCCCAGTTGCCACTGTTCCAACTATTTTGCTAGTTTATCCAGATCTCTTCTCATTCTGTCCACCCCATCTGGATCATCTACTCTGTTGCAGATCTTGGTGTCATCTGCAAAAGGACAAACCTTACCCTCCAGTCCATCTGCAATGTCACTGATGAAGATATTGAAGAGGACTGGCCCCAGGACTGATCCCTGAGGTACCCCACTTGTGACTTGCATCTCTTCTGACTGTATACCATTTACCACCACTCTGTTTTCTGCCCATCAACCAGTTTGCCACCCAGTTGACCAACTTCTGACCCACTCCGAGCATACCCAGCTTATTAATCAATCTTCTATGTGGAACAGTATTGAAAGCTTTGCTGAAGTCAAGGTAGGCGACATCAACTGCTCCCCCCCTTGGTCCACCACTCTGGTTACCCAGTCAAAGAAATCTATGAGATTAGTTTGACAGGACCTTCCTTTTGTAAACCCATGCTGTCTTGGATCCTGTGCTTCTATGGATTCCAGGTGTTGCACTATCCTTTCCTTAAGGAGTGCCTCCATAATCTTGCCACTACTGAGGTAAGACCGATTGGTCTGTAGTTCCCTGCCTCCTCCCTGCTACCATTCTTGTGGAGTGGGATCACATGAGCCCTTCTCCAGTCTAAGGGGTACAAGAAAGGTTAAATCTACACCTAAGCAGTGGATCTCATTGCAGGTGCCGCAACCCATAAAGGAACCTTTGCTAATGGGGGATGCCTCAATTAAATACAGACAAAAAGTAAGGGAGGATCAGTAATGAAGGACATAATGTACTGAACTGCACTTACGTCTACAATCTACTCATGAATGTGTGTAACTAACAAGGTTGTTTGTATGTAAACTCGCCTATGTCAACTGCAGTAATGTCTATCTCTGTGACATGTATACATGATCAATGTACCATATACTGTAGTACAATCAAAAACACTGGTTTTCTTTTCCCCTCTAGGTACATGTAACTAATCCCTGGTCACCCCTGAAAAAGGGACTGTCAAAGTCTAAGTGGGCCTACCCAGCTACCAAAATTTAAATAAATAAATTTACATTGAGCATAGAGGGTGGTACTTTGGGGATATGCCCTGTAACTTCAGAAAAATTCACCCAGAACTTCTTCAGATCTTTCCAGGAGTTAGCAAGTGCGCTCCTATAGCATCTTGCCTTTTCTTCAAGTTGCTGTAGTACAGGCATTTCTTGCTGCTTTGTAAGCCTGGGTATCAGCCTGGGTGCCATGGCCAGATGCCAAAGATGATCCTGGGACCTCAATTGTTTTCTGAATGGGGCTTTTACATCACAGGTGCTGTTAAAGCTGTGGACAAAATATTCAACAGCAGTGTCAATGTTGGAGGCTGTGTCTATCAGAGACCAATCATGGTCTCGTAGGAGGGTTTTTAGACCCCAAGATGACCAGGAATAAGTCTCCTGATGTTAATAGTTTTGTAATGTGTCCCTAATTCCAACACACACACACACACACACACACACACACACACACACAGTCTTCATTTTGGCTTTGCTAAGACATTAAACAACAAATAATTTATGGCCTCCATCTACATAGCATTCCTTCTGTGATATTTGACCTACCCAGAACTAGAGTTTTAAAGAATGCTTTCTCATCTCTGGTTGTGCTTTTATCTTCTGAAAGAAAGAATTGTTGAGTACCTAGAGGCCAGCAGGGCACAGGACCCAAGGCAGCATGGATTTACAGCGGGAAGGTCATGTCAGATGAATCTAATAGATTTCTTTGACTGGGTGACCAAAGTAGTAGACCAGGGAGGGGCTGTGGATCTGGCCTACCTAGACTTTAGCAAGGCATTTGACACAGTCCCACACAAAAGATTAATAAACAAGTTAGCCAGCCTGGGAGTGGGTCCCAGGGTGGTTGCCAGGTAAAAAATTGGCTGCACAGCAGGACATAGAGGGTAATAGTAAATGGAGTCCACTCTGAAGAAAGGGAGGATTCTAATGGGGTACCACAGGGTTCAGTACTGGGTCCGGTCCTTTTAATGTCTTCATAAGTGACATTGCAGAGGACTGAAAGGAAAAGTATGCCTCTGGACAACACAAAGATCTGCAACAGGGTTGATTCACGGGGGGGTGGAAAGGATGAGAAGGGCTTGGCAAGGTTGAAGGCATGGTCAAAAGTATGGCAGCTTAGCTTCAATGCAAAGAAGTGCAAAGTAATGCACCTGGGAAACAAAATCCCAGGGGAAGAGTACACAATGAGGGGGGGAATTAACATCAACAGAAAGGGAAAGGGACCTAGGAGTAGTCATATCAGATGAACTAAAGGTAAGCAAGCAATGTGAGAAGGCAGTAAGGATGGCTGGGGAGATACTGGGATGCATAGAGATAGAGAGAGGCGTCACCAGTAGAAAACAAGAAGTTGTTATCCCTCTGTATAGACAGTTGGTGAGACCCCATCTGGAGTACTGCTTGAAGTTCTGGAGTCCCCATCTCCTCAAGGACATAGACAGGGTGGAGGCAGTCCAGAGGAGGGCAACTAAAATTGTACAGGGTCTGCAACAGAAGCCATATGAATAGAGGCTAAAGGGAGCTTAATATGTATACCCTTGATGAAAGGAGGGAGAGGGGGGACATGATAGAAACTTTCAAGTACCTCAAGGGAATCAAAAAAGTCCAAGAGGGTAGCATCTTTCAAAAAAAGAGATGTGCAAGAACAAGGGACACAATTTGAAGATAGAGGGGACAGCTCAGGGCAGTGTGAGGAATTATTTTTCACAGAAAGGGTGATGGACACATCGAATGGCCTTCCTGAGGAGGTCGTGGGGTCACAAACAGTGGGGGAATTTAAGAATATATGGGACAGACATAAGGCAATTCTGGTGGGTGTAGGAAGAAGTAGGCTGTTGGTTAACTAGGATCTGCATCTTATCTAATAGGTAGGGAAATGAGCAGATTAGGTGGGCCAAGTGGTCCTTATCTGCCATCAAAGTCTATGTTTCTATCTAATTACTTCATTAATCATTCACATTCATGTGTAAAATGTTCAAGCTCTGAGTACTTAAAACAGAGCTATTTAGAAACCTGCCTTATTCTCTGATGAAGAACTGTGTGCAGTTCGAAAGCCTAATGTTTCTTTCTGTAAAACTTTGTTGGTCCATTAAAATGTATCAAATCACCTACTTCATGCTTCTTATTGCACAAGGACCAACACAGCAACATACAGTTTTTTGACTCAGCTTGAGTCATTCTCTCCCCCTACATCATCCATTTTTGAATCAGGTTGAGCCATTATCTCTACCCATACATTTTTAACTCAGCTTGTGTCATTCTCTGCACATGCAACATATTTTTAACACAGCAGACCTCTTG
The DNA here is from genome assembly GCA_016271365.2 of Neoceratodus forsteri. Classification (NCBI taxonomy): domain Eukaryota; kingdom Metazoa; phylum Chordata; order Ceratodontiformes; family Ceratodontidae; genus Neoceratodus; species Neoceratodus forsteri. The sequence continues at coordinate 41,748,757 of CM028134.1, forward strand.
CATCATTTTGGGGTACTTTGCCACATGGAATGCTTTTCTTGCAAAATATAGTGCACAGTATTTGCACACCTACATTTGACACAAGGTGATTGTTTGACACACTTGCATCACTCTACGGGCACTTTGAAAATCTGGCCCCAGGGTTACTTAGGCACACCAAGTTCCACTGACATCATAGTAGCCCTCAGGTTTCACTGTCATGGTTCTATGATGTCATAAGAACCCCTCAGTGTCCTAATAACGCTGTTCCTTACAAGCTGAGATTCATTACAGTATTTTATGTGTGCAGTATATGCTGTGCAAATTAGACCACCAGCAGTAAGAAGAACATAGTGTAAAGTTCATAACAACAAACGGAGTCAACCAGAGATACAGTGCAGTACAAAACAAGATTAATTCTTGTGCAATATGTATTGCACCAGGTAACCTAGTGGGGCTAAAAGGTGTCATGTGCATAACTGAAAAAACACTATGCATCAAAAAAAAAGAATTACAACAATCACAGTTGAGGCATAACAAATTCAATTCCGAATGTATATAACTAATATTAGTCATGATGCTGTTATGTTAAGATGTTCCTTTAAAAAAATATTCCTTTGAAGCCTGCCTGGGAAAATCCTAGTTTGATATCCTGCTTGCATCAAATGTGGGCACAAGGGTGTGAGAGAAATCTGCAACGTAGTCATTTTATGAACTGTTGTAAGCTCACTTGCATTCCTACAGCAATGAGCTATAAAATCTAATTGTATCAACAGATGATCAATAAAGGTTGAAATGAGTGCCTGTAGGGTACACATATCGTGTTCAACGCTGTCCTCCCTGCTTAGAGAATCTGTTCTGTCCTCAGTGATTGCTTCTGAAAAATATGTGCTCCTAAACTTTAATGCTGATGCGTTTTTTTTTTCACTGATTTTGATAATATTTATGTTCATCCCTGCTCCGGCTTGAAATCTGTGCCCCACTGATGCCTGTTTTATTTATTAGCTCATAACTCTTTGAACAGCGGCAGCATGGAACCGGGACCGGGGGGGGGTTTGAAATGTGCCTGACAGGAGTTGGAACTCACAAATGCAAGGAAAATGCTTTATGGATTATGCAAAATATGAAAATAAATCAATGGGGAGAGAAACAAGGTCAGACGTAATTGTTTATAAATGCAGTGATTAGAAAAGCACGCTGTTATGTTGGATGCTCAGGCGTCTCTGCCTAAACTTCTAAGAACAACGATTGCTAAATAGTATGGTCGGCATTAGGCATGCCCCACAGCCACTCGAAAGATGGGAAGTTGTATGCTACGCTGAGCATGCAGTGGTGTGTCTTGGGTTTGAACTATGCCATTAAATATTGAATTCCAAAATGTTGATGTGGCTGCTCAAGATACTGTTTGATTCTGTGATGTCTGGTTTCGCATGTGAGACTTGCGTGTTGCATACCATGCCATTTGCATCAATATAGACTTTATCCCAAGTTTGAAATAAAGTATTTCAAAACAATTAATATGTTGGGAACAGCCTTGGAACCTGACCTGCTTCTAAGTCTGTTGGGCATATCATTGAGCCAATCACTTCCAGAGAGTCCGGTTCTAAAATGAGTGCAGTAGCCACAGATCAGTGCCAAGAAGTGTGCAGTGCACAATTGGATGGATCATATAGCCCCTATACGGGATCTGTAATAGGAGGTATTTATGTATAGTATCAATTGTATGTGGCTCAAAAAGAACCATTATTTTACTGTTGAACACATTACGCAATATGACATCATTTGGGAACAGCTAAGGAGTTTAATTCAGCAGTAGTATCTGAATAGGATTTTACTGCTACAATTTGTCAGTCAGACATTGCTGATGAATTGTACCAAGCCTGTTCAACAGTATTGTTTATTTATTTAATTATTTTCTTCAGATCCCCCCCCGTATTTGGTTACATTTACAAATATTATTTATTTATTTATTTTCTTCAGATCCCCGTCGTATTTGGTTAGATTTACAAATATTTGTAATTATCATTTCCTTCTCCTGCCCTCTATAAACCAACATATAAAAAATAGACCCTTCTATGCAAGCATTTCAAAGTGCTGTGCAATGCACACCCAAAAGAAGTACGGCCGGTCTGTGTGCACTACCTCACTACACAACAGCTCTCCTAGTGTCCATTCCCAGATGCAAACCATTTAAAACAGTGATGAACAATGTCAATCTGTTTGTTGATGGTGAACAAGGAGAGGAGGGATTGTACCAGCACACCAGGAAAATTCCCCAAATCTTTTTGAGAAATGTCATGGGGCCTTTAACATTCACCTAAAAAACCACAACCAAATCCACTAACCTGTACTTTTCAAATTTAGAACTTTGACCAATTGTCTGCATTCACTTTGTGACATTCTTTTTGACAGAATACATTTTTAAATATAAAGATAATCAGTAACATTTTGATGTGATAAAGCTGGGGGGGGGGAATAAGAAAGATGTTAGGAACAATTTCTTCACTGAAAGAGTGGTAGACACTTGAAAGAAACTGCCAGTAGAACTGGTGGAGGCAAAAACAGTGGAGGACTTAAATCATGCATGAGATAGGCATCAGGGTGTATTCAAAAACAGGCAGAGAGGAGGGAGGGTCGCTGGAGACCAGATAAGATATGTGGAGACAGATTAGGCAGGGAACATCTAGGCAGACTGGATAGGAAAAGCCGTCCTTTTCTGCTGATAAATTCTATGTTTCTGTGTTTCATGAAAATCAGTTGCATTCTTTGAAATTCCAGCAGCAGGTGAGCGGATGCCCTTCCCCCAACAATGCCAGTGGTAAAACCTGCACCTTTCTCATGGAAGAAATGAAAGTCATGGACACCATGATGCTTCACACTTTTATGAAAACTCTCTGATTTTAAACCCATGTCAGTGGCTCAGTAGGTAGCAAGTGTGTTTTGGGGTTTGAAGAGTGGAAGGTCATAGGTTCTAACCTGACATAAAGTGCTTCGGGTAATACCCTTAACTTGACACCATAGTGCAATAAAAGGGGGATATAGCACTGTTGAGGCACCATCCTTTGAGTGAGACATTAAACTGAGGTCCCTTTTGCCTATCTCTGGTCACTGTTCAGGTGAAGGTAAAAGACCTACAAAGACAAAGAGCCGCCCTTGGTATAGCCAAGCATAGAAACATACAGTAGAAACAGATTTTTTTTAATATGTAGTTTTTCGTTTTTCTCCCTCTTTCTCCTCTGTTCCCAGGGCCCCAGTACACAGGTGTCGTGCATGCGTGGAAGCACACACATGCCCTGTGAAGCCAACACAACTCCTTTCCCCCCTTCCCTTGGCTATCACTGTAGCTCCCTTCAGTTGACGCCACCATCCGTCCTCAACCGGTTGACGGCCAATGGTCAGGGAGCCCCAAGTCCCTCCCAGGAGGAGAGAGAGCTGCCTTGCAGCAACTCAATCTCACTCCTAGCCCTCCCCCCGGCTGACCCCAGACAACCCAGACTTGTTCCCGAATCTGGGTCACCATTGCAGTGGAAGGTGTGTCATCCAGAACCTCAACCCTCAGCACTACCAGGCCGACTCTGTAGAAACAGAATTTGATGGCAGATAAGGACCACTTGGCCCATCCAGTCTGCCCATATTTCCCTACCTACTGTATTACCGCAGACCCTGCTTGATCTCTGGCTCTACTCCCCCCTTTGCCTTACCACTGAGGTTCCTTTATGCCTTTTCCATGCATTATTGAACTCTGCTACAGTTTTTGCCCCCCCAACCTCCATTGGGAGGCTGTTCTAGGCATCCACCACTGTTTATGTGAAGAAGTACTTCCTCACTTCTCCCGAGTCTACCTCCCTCCATCTCATAGCATGACCTTTGTTCTCAAGCATCTTGTTTTCAGAAAAATGCTTCCCTTTCGTACCTCATTTATACGTGTGAGGTATTTGAAAGCCTATATCATGTTCCACCCCTCCCTCCTTCCCTCAAGGGTGTGCATATTGAAATCCTTCAGTCTCTCCTCATAGGGCTTTTGATGCAGACCCTGCACCATTTCAGTTGTCCTCTTCTGGACCACCTCCACTCTGTCTTTATCCTTTTGGAGATAAAGTCTCCAAAACTGGACATAGGACTCTATGTGAGGTCTCACCAAAGATCTACAGAGAGGTAATACCACCTCACTTTTTATGCTGGTGGTAACTCTCCCAATTCACTCCAGCATCCCACTAGCTCTCCCGATTGCCTTGTCACACTGCCTAGCTAAATTAGGGCATCAGATATGATTATCCCCAGGTCTCTTTCCTGTTTCATGGTCATGAATAGCAAAAACCCCCAATTTTGTACTCCACCCCTTGGTTTCTGCACCCGAAGTGTATGATTTTGCACTTTTTCACATTGAAACTTGGCTACCATACCCTCGATCACTCCTTTAACTTTCTCAGATCACTGCTTATTTCTTCTGCCCCCATTCTGAAGTCTCTACCCTATTGCAGATTTTAATGTCATCTACAACAAGCATTTGTCAATGCCGAATGTTTGCTTGCTGGCATTGGCAGTGATAGTGTAGAAGTTACAGAGCTGCGTAATAGGAATGGCATTGAAGTATTGAACTGAAGCCAACCCCACCACCACCACCCTGCAGAGAGTGACAGGCATTGGGGTGTGCATTTGGGTCATCAGGCATAACGACCACGCCATTTCACCACACCCACCCTGCAGACACTGACAAGTGTCACGGTGTTCCTTGGGGTCTTTGGCCCTTATGCGCACCCCATTTCATTAGGAAATACAGTGAGATGGGTACGATATAGGAGAATGGGGTGAACTTTGGGGCCGAAGAGTCCAAGGCATACCTCGATGCCTCTCACTGGCTGCAGGGTGTGGAATGGTATGAGCATTACAGGCAAGAATCCCAAGTCACACCCCTGATGCCTGTCATTCTCTACAGGGTTGGGCATTATGGTTGGAAACCCTAATACCTCAGGCATTCGTTGGTATTTTCACTCCAAATTTTCAACATGTTTTTATTGTGACCCCACTTCATGAACAGGGGGAATATCAGTTTGTTAGCCAAAAGCTGCTTATGCACAGTGACTACGGCATTTAGCACTACAGGTGCAAAAACATTCTGAACAGGATGTAAAAAATGACAGCTGTACTGTTCATGGGGAGGTGTAAAAAATGGCAATGTTGCAAATCTGCAGTAAAAATATTTAAAAAAATGGTGAAGTCACGAGCGTACATAGAAACTGTGCAACGCAGACCCGTAATATAATTAGGTTGGGGATTTTTTACAGCAGATTGTCAACTCAGGCATTTTGGTGCCTCCGATCATGAACAGTGTCACTGTGATTTTTTCATCTGTTCTGAACAATAATTTCCCACAGCGACCACGCATCTCTGCGCTGAAAGTGTGAAAACACACTTCAGCCATGTTGTGAAAAATGACAGCTGTACTGTTCATAAGGAAGTGTGGAAAATGCCACTGGTGAAAATCTGACTAAAAATATTACAAAGTCATGAACTAAAGAGGGTGCGTGGAAACCGCGCAATGCTCACTCATAACACAATCATTTTATGGACTTTTGTCACCAAATTTTCAACATAGCCATTTTAAGACCTCTGCTCAAGAACAGTGTAACTGTGATTTTCTTAATCTGTCCTAAACATTGCTTCAGTACACCAACAGCACCATTGTGCGCTACATGTGCGAAAACACATTTCAGGCGCATATATGAAAATTGCAGCTGTACCGTTCATAAGGAAGTGTAATAAAATGGCAATGTTGAAAATCTGAGTGAAATATTAAATTATAAACTTATGAGCATGCATAGACTGCACAACGACGTCAGAAAACAGTCATTTTTAGGAATTATTTCACCAAATTTTCAACATAGCCATTTTAAGACCTCTGCTCATGAACAGTGTCACTGTGATTTTCTTAATGTGTCCCATACATTGATTTTGCACATCGACTGTGCCATTGTGCACATGGCGAAACACATTTTGGGCAAGATGTGAAAAATGACAGCTTTACTGCTCATAAAGAGATGTGGTAAAATGGCAATGTTGAAAATCTGGAGTGAAAATATTGAAAATTCGAGAACTTACGAGCGTGCGAAGGAACTGTACAACGCACGCTCGTAAAACAGCCATTTTTTGGAATTTTTGTGCCAAATTTTCAACATAGCCATTTTAAGACCTTTGCTCATGAACAGTGTCACTGTGATTATCTTAATTTGTCCTGTACATTGATTTCGCACACTGACTGCGCCACTGTGCGCTACATGGGTGGAAACACATTTTGGGTGAGATGTGAAAAATGACAGCTGTACTACTCATAAGAAGGTGTAGTAAAATGGCAATGTTGATAATCTGGAGTGAAAATATTGAAAATTCATGAATTTATGAGCCTGCGTAGGAACTGCGCAACGCATGCTAGTAAAACAGTCATTTTTTGGAATTTTTTAGCCACATTTTCAACATGGGGTTTTTGGGACCCCTTCTCATGAATGATGTCACTGTCATGGCTATATTCAGGCCCAAAGGGTGATTTGTGCAGTGATCTGCGAAATCACCCTCCGGCCTGAGTAACACCATGACAGTGACATCATTCATGAGAAGGGGTCCCAAAACCCCATGTTGAAAATTTGCAAAAATTCCCAAAAATGCCTGAGATATGCAATAAAGTTGAAAACCTCCTATCTAGCCCATTATACAGCCACGGCATTTCTCAGTTTGTAGTCGGCTTTGAAGAGTGCAGACGTGTTCCGTCCACGCAAGATCGTCGCACCGAGCTCCAGAGGTAAGTATGGGGTGGGGGTGGGGAGGCAGGAGTGCGCCCAGTGGGTGGGTGCGGGTTGTGGGAGGGGCCAGGAGACTACATAGGACCGTTTTTCTTTACAGGTTTTTTTCAATGGCGGGACGTTTGCCACGCTGGGGTGGGCTCCTAGCATGGCACAAGGATGGTTGGGGCTGCCTGAATCGACGGGGATTGGGCACCCCATCAGCCATAGCATCACTTGCCACACTGGGGTGGGCTCAAGCATGGCACCTTGTACTGGGGGTGGAGTGAAGCCGATGGGGGATTGGGTGCCCCTGTCGGTGATAGCATGGGGGAGGAAAGACAGTGAATCCAACGGGGATTGGGCACCCCCGTCAGCTATACCATCGAGTTGCAATGCTGGGGTGTGCACCCAGCGTGGCATTTGGGAGGCTTTGGTGGGGGGAGCGCAGCACAGCCGACGGGGGATTGGGCAACCTGGTCGGCTATAGATTTTGTGCGTGGGGGGGAAGCACGCAGTATGTGTGGTGTGCATGTGTGTGTGTGTGGGGGAACTGCGCATGAGCAGGCGATATCTTATCACTGCTCACTCAAGTGTAGCTCCCCTTTCAACTGTATGCCACAGCATTTTGGAGGCGTGTCATAGACAGCTCCAGCATGCATTGGCTTACTGGGGCCACACCTGCCAACACACTGACTGAATTGGAGGAGGAGGAGGAGGTGACACACCTTCGAATTTTCGGATGATGGCACTATGTTTCTTGCACATGCGTGCAAGCAAACATAAAAAGGAAGAGCACTAGTAAATATCAAGCCAAACCAATTTAAACCAAGCTCAGGCACCACCAGTAAGAAATGGAATAGTCATTTAGATAATTCCAAACATCTTTATTATATAAATAGATAAAAATAAACTTACATACTTTGTGTGGTGGCAGCATGCACCTCAACCTTAGTCTCTGACCAACACTAGAAAAGAGGAGGGTGAGGGGCTCACCATGTTTATGTGCACATTACCCTAAAGTGCAAATTCAAGCAGTGCAAAAAGACCTCTGCAAAAGCAGGGTAGGGTCAGCACCAAAGTAAACCCATAAGGGGAACCACATATGATCTATTCCTGTTTTCCAGAATATTTGCTACAAAATAATTGTGATAAGCAGAAGGCAACCACTCAAGGGATCTAACCTCAAAAAAGAACAACACTTTTATTAAATGCTGGCCATTATAAAAAAAAAACAGTGCATCACATAAAAACAGGACATGTGTGCAAATAAGTAGTGTGCAAAAAGAATCTAAAGCGTCTACTTCAATCTTGACTTTATTTGGTTCATTTGTTGTGACAAGGGTGAGACCTTTGCTTAGGACTTTTTCATGTTCCTATGTAATGACGAACTGAGACACGTTTATGACTGCCAGTTTGGATTCCTCCTGCATGGCGATCTTCTGGATGCTCTCATTTCTGTCTCCCTCTTGAACGTAATCTTCCTCTCCGTCCTGTATAACCTCCCCCTCTTCCTCTTTCCCATGCCCCTCTTTGTCCTCCTTCAGAGGATCCCTGTCCGGGTTCCCCCTCTCCTCCTCTAAAAAATGCTGTCCTTTATTGGAGAAATCTCTACTATGCTCCTGTCCATCACTGTAATCACTGGCTGGTCCTGATAAATTATCAAAGTCACTTCATGCTCTGACGATGACATGGTTGTATGTCGATACGTAAGCACAGCACAGCTGCAGGCACAACCACCGAACATGGCTGTCTTTCCTTTGGGTTCTCCGATTTTATTTTGGCATACTTCTCTTCTATGGAGGCGAACTGCAGTACTTTAGAATAGCAGACTGTGACAGATTACATGGAGAGGTGTCATGAGTATGGAGTTGTGGAAGACATAGCCGTATCCGTTATCAGACTGGTGAGCCTGTATCCCACTGTTTATGCTGCCTTTTGGCCTTCACGTTGCTAACAATTGCTTATTTGTACACATGTCCTGTTTTTGTATGACACAATGTTTTTATAATGTTAAGTGTTTAATAAAAGTGCTTTTCTTGAAGTTAGACCGCTTTAGTGGTTTCCTTCTGCTTACTACTATTATTTTGCAGCATATATTCAGGAAAACAGGGATATATGATTTCCCTTATGGGTTTACTTTGGTTCTGACCCTACCTTGCTTTTGCAGAGGTCTTTTTTGCCTAGCCTCTGACTTTCACGTAATACATGTTTTCAAACCATAAATTATTGCAATACCCATGCTACCATTTAAACAGACTGATAGTCAATCAGATTACTAACAGACGTTTGCATTATCAATATGTGAAAACACACAGTGCTACTTAAAACACGCATAACAGACATTTAAGATCTTATAAAAAATTAAAAAAATGTACATTAAATATTTTTTTTAACTTATAAAAGGGTTTGGAGTGCATGCTGCCACTATCCAAGGTCTGTAAGTTGCTGTTTTTTGCCTGTGTCTGGTTTAAGTTGGTTTGGAAGTGAAAGACCCCATGACACTTATAGGCATAGAAACATAGAAACATAGAGTTGGATAAGGACCGCAAGGCCCAGCCAGTCTGCCCATTTCTTTTCTACCTTATAAATGTGCCATCGGCCTTTGCTCTGTCAGTGGCCTATCTATTCATAGTCATTTGTATTGCTCCCTTATGCCTATCCCATGCCTGTTTGAAGCCCCTGCACTGTATTCATAGCCACCACTTCTTGTGGTAAGCCATTCCATGCATCCACCACCCTTTCTGTGAAAAGAATTTTCACATTCCCCTTAATCGGCCTCCTCTAATCTCATGCTGTGTCCTCTTGTCCTGCTATTTTTCTTATATTTAAACATGTTAGACTCTTTCACCTTGTTTATGCCCTTAAGGTGTTTGAATGCCTCGATCATACCACCTCTTTCCCTCCTTTGCTCAAGGGTATACATATTGAGCTCCGTTAATCTGTCCTCATATGTCTTCTGATGCAGTCCATGCACCATTTGGTTGCCTTCTCTGGACTGCCTCAATTTGTTAATGTCCTTGTGAAGGTGTGGCCTCCAATACTGCACGCAGTACTCCAGATGGGGCCTAACCAGTGTCTTGTACAGAGGATTATTACCTCCCTCTTACGACTTGTGATACCCCTACTAATACACCCCTAACACCCCCTAGCCTTACCTACTGCTTTAGAGGTCTGCTTGGATGATTTTAGGTCATCAGTGATGATGATGCCCAAGTCTCTTTCTTCCTTTGTGACTGCTAGCAACTCCCTCCCAGCCTATAGGTGGCTTCAGGGTTTCTCTTCCCTATGTACATGATTTTGCACTTCTTTGCATTAAATCCCAGTTGCCACTCTTCTAGACCATTCTGCTAGTTTATCCAGATCTCTTCTCATTCTGCCCACCCCATCTGGATCATCTACTCTGTTGCAGATCTTGGTGTCATCTGCAAACAGACAAGCCTTACCTCTAGTCCATCTGCAAGGTCACTAATGAAGATGTTGAAGAGGACTGGCCCCAGGACTGATCCCTGAGGATACCTACTTGTGACTTGCATCTCTTCTGACTGTATACCATTTACCACCACTCTCTGTTTTCTGCCCGTCAACCAGTTTGCCACCCAGTTGACCAATTTCTGACCCACCCCAAGCCTACCCAGTTTATTTATCAATCTTCTATGTGGAACAGTGTCAAAAGCTTTGCTGAAGTCAAGGTAGGCGACATCAACTGCTCCCCTTGGTCCACCACTCTGGTTACCCAGTCAAAGAAATCTATGAGATTAGTTTGACAGGACCTTCCTTTTGTAAACCCATGCTGTCTTGGATCCTGTGCCCCTATGGATTCCAGGTGTTGCACTATCCTTTCCTTAAGGAGTGCCTCCATAATCTTGCCCACTACTGAGGTAAGACTGACCGGTCTGTAGTTCCCTGCCTTCTCCCTGCTACCACTCTTGTGGAGCGGGATCACATGAGCCCTTCTCCAGTCTTCTGGGACCTCTCCTGTGCTCAGAGACTCACTAAACAATTCTGCTAATGGCTCTGCTAGTTCCTCCTTTAGCTCCTTAAGTACCTGGGATGTATGCCATCAGGTCCCATTGCCTTATCCACCCTGAGCTTAGAAGCTCTTGTAGGACCTTTCTTTGTGAAGGAGTAGTGCTCACCTCTCTCCCCTTGTGTCCATGATGCTGAGCTGTGGGCCCTGCCTATCTTCTCTTCAGTAAATACTGAGCAAAGTATCTATTTAGGATAGATGCCTTTACAGGGTCCTCCTCCTCACATGCTCCTTTTCTCCATTAAGCTTAGCAATACTCCTCTGGACTTTCTCTTTCACTAATGTATCTATAGAAAGTCTTGTCACCTTCTTTTACTGTTCGTGCTAGTGTTTCCTCAGTTTGGGACTTTGCCTGCCTTACTGCCTTACCTGCTTCCCTTAGGGCAGTTTGGTATGCCTCCCTATCTTCCCGCTTGTTTCCCTTATATTTCCTGAAGGCCAGCCTTTTGGCTCTGACCTTTCTGCATTGTATTTGAGAACCAAAGTGGTTTCCTTCTTCTTTGCACTTCCTTTTCTGTCTAACACAATGGGATGTTGCTTCAAGTATTGCATCCTTAATGCTTGCCCACTTTGCCTGTACCCCCTCACCTGTGTTTCTTTTTGCCAGGGCTAGCTTAAAGACAAGGAGTAAAGGAGTTTTCCCAGTGTCATGGCCAACATTCCCCTAATGATAAAAAAGGTTCATGTATCCCACACCCCAGGACACATGTTGGGACAAGCTGTCATCACTTGGTGTGCTTTTCCTGGTCAAAAATGACAAACAAATAAATAAAAGTTTTGATATTTTTCATTACAACACCATGATTCATAGCAGTTTCCATGAAAACATCTTAGTTTTTGTTATTTGTAAATGACAGACCAATAATTGTGTGCCTCACTCATTAACCTCTTGGTCTCCTGTCTGTCCAGCATAGGATTCTGGGGCTTGCAGTCAAGGCCTGGTGTTCTAGATGGCAGCATGCATGAATTGGCCACCTGTCTTGTGCCAGCCAACAAATATAAATTAAATTTTTTTTCACGTGCTGCATTTAATTTTAAAACAGAGGTAATTTACTTAAGATACAATGGATCTATGACTTTCTGAGACTTTCAATGAGATTTCGCAGAAATATAAAAACATAGAATTTTTTGGCAGAAAAGGACCGCTTGACCCGCTCACTATGCTCAGATGGTTCCTGCCTTGTCTGCCTGACCCTAACTGATCTCCAGCGAGACCTCCTTCCTCTCTGCCCATTTGCTAAAATTTCACTATGTCTATCCTTTGCATGCCTGAAGACCCCTGGTATTTTCACCTCCACCTTTCCACTGGCAGTTTGTTCCAGGCATCTACCAGTCTTTCAGTGAAGTACCACTTCCTCATTTCCTTCTTAAATGTCCCCTTCCAGCTTCATTGCATGCCCTCTGGTCCTGGTGCTCTTTGTCATTTGAGAGACTCCCCTCCTTCACCTTTTTTACCCTTGTGAGATACTTATGGGTCTCTATCAAGTGTCCTCTTGCTTTCCTCTCTTTTAGGGTGTACAGTACATGTTGAGATCCTTTAGTCTCGCCTCATAGAGTTTTTGGTGCAACCCTTGCACCATTTTAGTTGCCTTTCTCTAGATTACGTTTACCCAGTCTGTGTTCTTTCTGAAGTGTGAACTCCAGAACTGGACACAGTAGTCCACAGAGGGGTCTCAGTAATGAGTGATATAGCGGCAACAAGAAGTCCCTCCTCCTGCTGGAGATACCGCTCCCCCTGCATAGCAGTATCCCACTGGCCCTACCGACTGCTTTGTCACACTGCTGTGCCACTTTTAGGCCATCAGATATAACACCAAAGTCCCTTTTCTGCTTAGTGACTGACAGTACCTCTCCTATGACTTAAGCCATATTCTATTTACTTATTTATTTAGTGGTGGGTACTCTGATCCAAGAGATTGTATTCAGACACAACCCTTGTAATGAAAGGTAGCATAAACATATCAGCAGGACAGTACGCAGAGAAAATGCAACAGGTATAAACAATCAACTTTTGGCAGGTGTCACAGCTATCAGATCCCACTTAAATACAGAAGATACATTGTTACAAAGATGACAGCAAGAAGCGTGCAAACAACAATACAAAAGAATACCAATCCATGTTACAATATGCACACCATGGTAGAGTCAGACAACAGGGGCTCCCTAAGGTCAGGAGAAACAATTGCAGGATAAGTTAGCCATTATAATGCCCTGTATTGAGATTTAATCAGAGTGTTGAAGTCGAGGGAGCACACAATGTAAAGGAGACTGCTCCAGAGGGGGACCCCTAACAGTAAAGAGAAGGGGGTTGTTATGAAGCAGTTGAGATGCACAGCTAAGGTTACAAGAGCAATGTTTGAGTAGTAGGAGACCAGCAAATGGGAATTACCTTTTTTCAAGGACTTGTCAACTAGACTGCTGTAGAGGTTCATAGAATCATATCATAGAATCATAGACTACCTGGCAGAAAATTATTATACCGGACCATCTACTCCAATTTTTCCCTACACCTCCCCCTCTCTGCCAACCCCACCATCCCCTGCTATATTCAGCCCATATGCTTGCCCCATGCCCCCTTGAATTCTTTTCACCAGTCTAGCCCCACCACTCTTTCTAGCAGCCTGTTCCAGGGCTCCACCACCCTCTCCATGAGGAAACGCCCTTTCACATTGCCCCTGTATCTTTTTCCTTGCAGTCTGAGGCTGTTCCCTCTAGTTCTGACCCCCTTCTTCCTCTTAAGTAAACCCTTTTCTCCCACTTTATTGAGCCCCTTTACATATTTAAAAGTTTCAGTCATGTCTCCACTTTCCCTCCTTGTCTCCAGCGTGTACAGATCCAGATCCAGTTCCTTACACCTCTGCTTGTATGACTTTCCCTGCATACTCTGCACCATCTTGATTGCCCTTCTCTGAACTCTCTCTAATGCACCTATATCCTTGTGGAGATGTGCCCTCCAGAACTGAATCCCATACTTCAGGTGTGGCCTCACCATGGCTTTGTAAAGGGGCATTATTACTGCATCTTCTTCTTAGTAATGCCCTGCCTATGCATGTCAACATTCCATTGGCCTTCCCACTATCCTGCCACACTGGATTCCTACCTTAAGGTTGGAGGAGCTGTGATCCCAGATCCCTCTCCTGTTCAGTTACTTTGATTTCCTCTCCACCTAGGGTGTACTCTGCCATTCTATTCCTACTTCCCAAGTGCATCACGGTGCACCTCTTGGCATCAGATTTCAGCTGACACATCCCAGACCATTTTTCAAACTTCTTTAAGTCCTCCCTCATGTCCTCCATCCCCCCGGGTGTCCGCCCTATTGTATATTTTCATAACATTATCAAATAGGCACACCCTCCCACTCAAACCCTCTGCAGTATCACTGATATAGATGTTGAAGAGAAGCAGACCCAAAACTAACCCATGACATGCTGGAAGGGGGGGAGAACCAGCCAAGAGTTTGGCAAATACAGTTCAATTCATTTTTATTTATATGGCACCTTACACAAAATTGCACAACTTCAGGATAAAATATCATATATTATAAATCGAATAAAAACTTATAAACAATCAGAAATATAAAACTTGTCCCGAAAAGCACGGCTCCATAAAACAGTTTTTAGTGCCTGTTTAATTCCCTCCTCCAGAGAATAGTAATGAGAACTGGAATGACCCTAATAAGGAAAACCTACAAATACATTTGTAAACTGTTTTCAGTCTAGTTAAGCTATTGACAGAAGATTGCGAGAACATGTGTGAACAGTGATGAGGCAGAGGAGCATAATTCCATTATTATATCTAATTAATTAATCATGAGCTAAAGAAGCTCATTGATTGGCTGCTGTGCCAGTCTTAAATCTCCTAGAAGTCCCCGGCATGGCAGCCACACAGCTGTTCCTGCGCTGCACACTGACAGCACCGGCAGCAAAACATAATGTTTTCACCACAGCTGTCAGTCAAAGACACTGAAACCAGTGATTAGAAACAGCCATTAGACAAAAATGAACTGCACAAGGAAGATAAAATATGTTATTTTCTGAACTGCAGTTCGGCATACTACCTGGGGCCGGCGTAAGCAGTGACTCAGTCAGTTGAAAAATAAAAAAGGTAACTACTGGGATTAGACTTATAATTGCAATAATGACCTCAGGCCATTCATTTCCTGTTGATTAACGACCAGCAAGGTGGGGTTGGCCCTCAGCTGTGCCTTGGGCCACCCTTCCTCCCCAGCTGGTCATTAATCTCCAGGAAATGATCAGCTCTTTGATCATTATTTCTTAAATGATAGCTAGGCAGACCTCTGAGGTCATAAATTCTTTGAAGAAGTGAAGATGATGAATTAGCATTTATGTAGCACTTTTCATGCACAATGTATCCCAAAGCACTTTACAAGAACTGAGAAACTGGCAGTGAAGTGACTGTGAACCTAGAAACATAGAATGTTTTAGCAGAAAAGGACTGGCTGGCCCACACAGTCTGCCCAAAATTTTCCTGTCTAGTCCAACTTTGTAGACATTAACTGGTCTCTGGCAACCCTCCCTCCTCCCTGCCTATTTATTAATATTCTCCTGTGCCTATATCACGCATGCTTTATGTTCTCTACTGTTTTCACCTCCATGACTTCAGCCTTCAGTATGTTCCAGGTGTCTACCACCCTTTGTGTAAAGCAGTATTTCATCACATTCCTCTTAAATGTTCCCCCCTTCAGCTTCATCACATTCCTTCTGGTCCTGGTACCCTTTCCCATTTGAAAAAGAACCCCTACTGTGACCTATTTACACCTGTGAGGTACTTGTAGGTCTCTGTCCTGTCCTTCTCACTCCCCTGTCTTCCAGGGTGCACATGCTGAGATCCCCCACTCTCTCTCCCCATAGGGCTTCTTGTACAAGCCATGCTCTATTTTAGTTGCCCTTCTCTGGACTGCTTCCACCTGTCTATGTCCTTTCTGGGGTGAGGTCACCAGAACTGGACACAATACTCCAGGTAGGATCTCACCAGCAAGCAATGCAGTGGCAACACCTCCTCCCTCCTTCTGCTTGGGATACCTCTTCCTATGTATCTTAGCATCCCACTGGCCCTACACACTGCTTCACTTTAAGGTCATCAGATAAGATATCCCCATGGTCTCTTTTCCTGTTTAGTGACTGTCAGTACCTCCCTCCTCATCCTATACTCTGCTCCTGGGTTCCTGTTCCCTAGGCACATGATTTTTCACCGTTTGGCATTGAACCCCATTGAACATGTAGTGGCAGTGATTTTGCACATCCACACCCCCACACTGCCTTGCACAATTTCATGAATTATTTTTTTGGGAAAGAGAATGTTGGCCAGAATGCAAAGGAAAATCCCCCACTCCTTGTGAAAAATGCCTTTGATTCTTTTACTTTCACCTGGACACCCACCTGGACAGCACCAGAGATAGGCAGAAGAGACCTTGGTTTATTATCTCATCTGAATGATGGCACTCCCAACACTACAGAATTCCAAGTGGGTCTGGTGGCCATTATAGAAACATAGACTACTGGAGAACAATGTCTGGGACTTCTCAATACCAGGCTGCACCCTCTTTCGACAGGACAGGACAGGAGTAGTAATACTGTATGTCAGGGATGGAATTAAAGTCACTTCACTAGATGGCAACAAAAAGGAAGGGGTAGAAACTCTGTGAATTCAACTCATCTCACCACCAGGAAAGAAGGACTATATCAGGGTGGTATACAGGCCCCAGGTCAGGTGAAGGATAAGGATGAACAGCTTTTGGAGGAGATCAGAGATGTCATGCAGAAAGGGGATACAGTAGTGACCGGAGATCTGAACATGCCAGATGTGGACTGGAATATCCCTGTGGCCATTCAAGACTGCCTACTCACCCAACTGGTTAACACTCCAACTAGGCAGGACTCTATCCTGAACGTGGTTCTCTCTGACTCGGAGAAGGTGCTCTAGAGGTTGGTGAATCACTGGCAGAGAGTGACCACAACTCTGTCTGGTCTGAACTATCCCTAGGGGATGTAAAATCTCAATCCAGGATGGAGGTCTTGAGCTTCAGAGGAGCCAACTTTGAGAAGTTGAGAAGACTGGTCAAGGACAGGCTGTCTGAGATCCAAAACAATGGAGGTGAAAGACATCTGGGGTAAATCAAACTAGCCATACTAGAAGCTACAAAATGTTGCATTAGGACAGTGACAAAAAGGAATAAGCACAAAATACCCAGATGGTTCATGGTTCAGGACCACAAGGGTAACCTTTCACAATTATAAGAAGGATAGGAGTTACAGTAATTGGGATGATTTCAATCAAAACAGCAAAGAAGCTAAGAGGGCAATGAGGCTGGCAAAGGTGACAGCTGAACTAAAGATTGTGACAGGGCTCAAAGAAGGGAACAAACCATTTTTCCATTATATTCAGGAAAAGAGGAAGAAAGGGGGATGGATAGTTTGTCTCTTAGATGGTGACACATTAGTTGAGGAGGATGAACAAAAGGCTGCCATTCTGAACAACTTCTTCTGTTCAGTGTTTACAAAGGAGCATGATGGATCAATGCCTGAAAGTGGTATTAAAGCAGCCAATTTTGGGATCCAACCAATGGAGTCGCTGACTTTTGCTGCCAACAGAATCAGGAAAGCATTAGTTCAACTAAGGGTGGATAATGTACGTGCCAGATGGGCTGCATCCAAGGGTGCTGAGAGAGCTTGCGGAAGAATTGGCAAACCCCTTGACTTACTTGCTTAATTGTTTGCTATGGTAGGGAGGCATGCCCGGTGACTGGAGAAGAGCAGATATGGTGCCTCTACACAAAGGAAGGAGGAGGTTGGCAACTACAGACCAGTTAACCTCACTTTGATACTGGTGAAACTTATGGAAACCTTAATTAAGCAAGACTTAGTAGAGTACCTAGAGAAGTATTGTCTCCAGGATGGCAGACAGCATGGGTTCATAAAAGGCAGGTCATGCCAGATGAACCTAATTACATTTTTGATTGGATGACTAAGGAATTGGACAAGTGCTACCCAGTGGACCTCCTATACTTTGACTTCAGCAAGGCCTTCAATTCTGTGCCACACAGGCACTTGTTGAAAAAGTTGTAGGATCTAGGCATTGCCCAGAGTATAGTTAGAGTGATAGGTAATTGGCTAAAATGCAGGAAACAGAGAGTGATAGTTAATGGGGAGAGGTCGGGAGGAGGAGAGGTCATTAGTGGTGTATCCCAGGGCTTGGTCTTAGACCTAGTCCTATTTAATATATTCATCAGCAACATTGGCAAAGGCATCCAGAGTAAGCTCACCCTCTTCGTGGATTACACTAAGCTTCATGGTAGGGTGGACAGTGCAGAGGCAGTTAGAGACCTTCAAAAGGACCTGCAGAGGCTTGAAAGATAGTCCAACATCTGGCAGCTGAAGTTCAATGTGAAGAAGTGCAAGGTCATGCACCTGGGTAAGGGTAACCTAATGACAGAATACTGGCTTAATGGAATCCAGCTCTGTACCTCCCATGAAGTAAGGGACCTAGGAGTCATCCTCTCAGACACCCTTAAGCAATCCAACCAATGCAACAGAGCTTGCAGCAAAGCTAGCAAAATGTTGGGATGTATAGGAAGAGGCTTTGATAGTTGGAACATGGAGGTGATCCTCCCACTCTACAGGTCCCTGGTGAGGCCTGTAACAATGTGAATAAATCACCACCTTTCTGAGGTTCTTGTTGGAACTGCACAAAAGTGAAGAGATGGCAGACAAGTGGTTTCCAGCAAAAAATATAATTTATTTCTGGTATATAAAGCAGGCTTATAACCAACGGTGTAACCAACTGGAAGATAGTTCCAGTCTTTCTTATCTACATAGGCTGCAGAAAGTCTAATCTCAGAGAAAATGTGTAATGCAAACGGTCTTATAGCCCTGATAGCTACCATGACAACCGGCTAAAAAGATACCTAAAACTTCTGTAATTGGATAAAGATGCATAACCTGACTCCCACTAGCATGGGAAAGCTTGCTTAGCCAGTAAAATAGATAACATAAGACAATGGTAACTTGTACTTTGTCAAGGACACTTATGAGTTACAGTTCTGCATAAGCACTAGAGATGGTAGTATTGCCTAACTAATAATTATACAATAATAATAGAAGTCTCTCCCAGTGTCACAATAGACTATAGCAAATCATTATAATTCTCAATAAAAGTACAGTAGAACTCAAATCCCAACACTTATGCTTGTTTGATAAATGTCTACGCCCTAAAGTTAGTACATATACATATAAGCATTACTGTCTGTGAGGTAGGGGCTAATCAGAGGTGCTGATCCATGGATAACATTCCCCTCTTGTTGCCTCAGAAGGGGCAACAATCCCAAGTGGATAGTGGGATGGAACTAAAAAGATCATTTACAAGCCCGACGCATGAGCCTTGTAAAGGAATTCGAGTTGTTCTCAATGTTGTCTTAGGGTACGACGCAGGCAGCAGAGAGTAAAAATTAGGAAAACAATCAGAAATACTTGGATAACCACAAAAACTTTAAATGTGCATTCTAACCAGGTATTACCTAAGGCAAGGCTTAAATCACCATCATGAATAAGATCATTAAGAGCTTCAGTAGCTTTGGAGATATTATTACCGATATAAATCAAATGAGTATCATTTCTAGCTAAAAGAGACTTCAAGGAATGTGTCAAAGGATCAATGTGAACATTAAAAATAGGCATATATTGAGACAGGACAAGCAGGTATTGAGGATCAGTATCAATAACGTCTGGTTCAGGGAGAGGAACAGGCATGATAACAGTATGACCAATAACAGTTTTCTGATGAGAAGTAAAACAAACATTTGATTTACAGTAGTAATTTGACATGACTTATCACCATAGGCAAATGAAGGATAATTTGTTACTATACAATACTGTCCGCCAGAAGTATAGGTAACCTTCAGAGTTGGCACCTGTGATCGCTGTAGATGTACCAGACAAGTAAAGGACTGGTTGGTGAGTCATGTAGTGAAGTGATATACCTCTTCAAGGTAGCTTTGAGGAGGAGCTGTTTCAGTGTCTTGCAAAGAAGATGCAGCTTGTGGAGCTTGGATGTCATCATCTGGAGCAACATCAGTAAGATTGGATGGCAATTCTTCACCCAACATCAATGTCCAGCCAAGGTGTTCTGGTGCATATCCGCATACACGTTTCATGATATCAAAGACATCACAATGGCACAGGAAATAGTAGCCTTTCTTTGCACAACAGTTCGTATGGGGTGCCACCCAGGCCTGGAGAAAAGAATGATAGACCAGCATGGAAGGTAAATCACTTTGTTCTCGATAGATGTCATCAGCAAGGTGGCCTATGGAGTGTATTCGAGCTAGTTTATCAAAACAGCTGAAGAAGTATCTCTCAGTGTCACAATAAGAATATAGCAAATCATTATAATTCTCAGTAAAAGTACAGTAGAACTCAGATCCTGACACTTATGCTTGTACGATAAGTGTCTGTGCCCTAAACTTAGTACATATACATATAAGAATCACTGTCTGTGAGGTAGGGGGGCCAATCAGGGTGCTGGTCCATGGATTACAGGCCCCACCTAGAATACTGTGTCCTGTTTTGGAGTCCTCACCTAAAGAAGAACAGGGATAGACTCGAGGCTGTACAGAGAAGGGGAACCAAGATTATACATTTTTATTTATTTTTTATTTAAAATTTTGATGATTGGGAAAAGCACACTGAGCGAGGCTCGTTTCCATGTATGACCGGACATGGGCTCCACAAGCTCTCATATGGGGAGAACTTGAAGGCATTAGACATGTACTACGCTGGAACCTAGGAGGCAGGGGATATAGAAACATAGAATTTGATGGCAGATAAGGACGCTTGGTCTACCTAGTCTGCCCATTTCCCTACCTAATGGATAAGCTGTAGATCCTAGTTAACCAACAGCCTACTTTCTCCCTACCCTCCACTAGAATCACCTTATGTCTGTCCCATGCATTTTTGAATTCCCCCACTGTTTTTGACTCTACGACTTCCTCAGGAGGGCCATTTCATGCATCTACAACCCTATCTGTGAAGAAATACTTCCTCACATTATCTCTGAGCCACCCCCCCATCTTCAAATTGTACCTCGTTGTTCTTGCACATCTCTTTTTCTGAAAGATGCTACCCTCTTGGACTTTGTTGATTCCCTTGAGGTATTTGAAAGTTCCTATCATGTTCCCCTCTCCCTCCTTTCCTCGAGGATATACATCTTAAGCTCCTTTAGTCTTTCTTCATATGTCTTCTGGTGCAGACCCTCCACCATTTTGGTTGCCCTCCTCTGGATAGCCTCCACCCTATGTCTTTGCAGAGATGGGGTTTCCAGAACTGTACACAGTACTCCAGATATGACTGAAACATTCAAATTCATGAGGGCCATAAACAAGGTGCCCTAATTAGAACTCTTCAACAGGATATCAGACTCAAACACAAGGTGACATGAATGGAAACTGAGAGGAGGTCTCTTCAGGAGGGAGTTAAGGAAACATTACATTTCAGAAAGGGCGGTGGAATCATTGAACAGGTTATCTGCTGAGGTGGTGGAGCTAGGTCCTGGCAGTATTCAAACATGGGTGGGACAGAGCAAGTACGTTAGACTCTGTGGGAGCTGGAAGAGTATAAAACTCAGCAGGGCACTAGGACCCATACTGGGAAGAATGATGGACCATTGGTCTCCTTCTGTCATCTTTTTCTGTGTTTCTATGTAATCCCTAATACTGCACCTGGGTGCAAGGTTTATAGTATAAACCCAATCCCAGTGTGGGACAGAACCTTGAACTTCTGGCCAAGAGGCAGATGTGCTACCAAATGAGCCAGGCTGACACCTGAGCACATAGCTGATGCCCAGTTTCTGATGTGTGCATTTGCTAATGAGTGTAATGTGTTCCGAGAAGATCAAGAATGAATCAGGCTAACACCACATACTTGAACAAGGAGGCTTCTTCAAGAGGTGAACCACGCTAGGCAAGTATACAGAAATGGGACTCATGGGCAGCAAGAGCATTCCATTTGGCCAAGTCTGGGCTTGGATGCAAAGAACACACTTTGGTCTTATTAGCATTACCACCGACCAGTTACTTAGAAAGCACTTTGTGTTGAATAAACATCCTTAGCAAGCTTCCTTTGCAATGTTAGTTGCAGACTTTGTACTTTGAAACACAACCAGGTCATACACATGTGCTACTTCCAGACACAATTGAGGAAGAGGATTAATAAACAATGAAAATAGGGAGAAAAGAATGGATCCCTGGAGGACACATAACATATTTAATGGTTTGGAATTAGACCCATTCAAAGAGACTAAGGTGCTGTTATCTACCTGTGAGCTATTTTGATAAAGACAGTACCAGGATTTTCTTCAGCATTTCACTGTGGCAAATGTACAGCTCAACAAATGAGTATCCATGATACATCCTTCCTCCAGCAGGGAGAGTGGGTGATAAGATGTCATGTGAACTAATGACTGAAATATCCATGGTCACATCCTTCCTGCAGCTAGGAGGATGGGTGAGTGTATAGCTTGTACACCAACTCCAATTATTGAAGTATCCATGGTTACACTCTTCTTGCACCTATGAAGGCAACTGAGTGGATGCCTTCTCCGCCTATGGCAATAAACAGATTATCCATGGTTACACCCTTACTGCAGCTGGGAAGGTGTGTGAGTGGATATTTTCTCTGCCAGCACCAGTGATTAGGGTATCCATGGCAACTTCCTTCCTATAGTTTAGAAGGTGGGTGGTCCAAGTGCTGCTTCTTCGCCTGTTAGAGGGGGTTGCATGACTACTGGATAGCAAGAACCTTCCCTCCCTAGTGGTCCAGCATCAATTGTCAGGTGACCAACACCTTTCTTCAATGGTGATCCAACACCAATCGCCAGGTGGTAAGCACCTTTCATGTTTGTTAGTCCAGCACAGAAACTGAGAGGACAGCACCATACCCCTGGTAGTCCAGTACTGGTTGCCAAGTGGCCAGCACTTTCCCTCCCTGGTAGTCTAGCACCAATTGCCAGGTGGCCCATACCTTTCTTCTCTGGTAGTCTAGCACTGATTGCCAGGTGACTAGATTACCAGGTGTCCCACACTTTCCCTCCCTGGTTGTCCAGCACTGATTGCTAGATGTTCTGCACCATCCCATCCTTGTAGTCCAGCACTGATTGCTGAGTGGTCCACTCTTTCCATCCCTGGTAGTCCTCACTGATTGCCAGATTTCCCACACTGTCCCTCTCTGGCAGTCCTTCACTGATTACCAGCTTGCCTGCACTTTCCCTCTCTAGTAGTCCTTCACTGATTGCCAGGTTGCCTGCACTTTTCCTCTCTAGTAGTTCTGCACTGATTGCCAGGTGTTCTGTACCTTCCTTCTCTGGTGGTCCAGCACTGATTGCCGGGTGGCCTGCACCTTCCCTCCCTGATAGTCCAGCACTGATTGCCAAGATGGTGGCATCTTTACTCCTTGGTAGTCCGACACTAATTGGCAGATGGCCCACATCTTCTCTCCCTAGTAGTTCAACATATCTTTTTCATGACTCAGCTGCCCCCTCTATCTAGATCCATTGTGTGTTTCTCAAGCTCATGTGTGAACTCCAGTCTGCCAGACCACTGCCATCATGGCCTTAGGGTAGCTATGAAGAAGCAACAGCTAGCATGGCCTTTTTGCTATAGCACAAGAATGAGTAGACCCAGGTTCAAATACCACTACAGGCAGTTACTCTGCAACCTTGAGCACAGCACTTGAAACAGCAGTGCATGAAAGCAGTGAAAATTTTGACATACACTTTTTTAGTCTATTTTAGGTTGCCTCCCTCATCTCTTAACTTGTATGATACCCTTCTTTCCCCATTGTTGAGTCTGCTTTAGTACTTTTATCACATTTAAAATAATAAAAGGGGTTCTCCTTTAATATGGTTTTCTTCAGTATTCTCAGTGGTTTTTGAAAATCTGTTGCCCCATAAGGAAAGAGAAAGGGAAAATTATTTAACCTGAAAAGGCACACTAAGCCAAAGCTTGTGACCTGGGAGCACAGGGAAGTTAAGTGGCTTGCTCAAGGTCACACAGTATGCAAGTGTGAGGTGCTAACCATAAAATCAGGGAGCACTGCCTGCTGCATGATAGTTCATTTTAGTCATAACATAAGTGATTTTAGACAATTGATGTACAAAAACAGATGAGAATACTGATGGAAATCTGGTCCAAGCCATACTAAAAGTGTGCTGCATTTAATTTTTCGGATGTGAAAAAAAAACTTTCATTCCTTCAGCCCACCCAGCTATAAAAATGGGTACAAGCATAACACCAGTGAAAATGAGATATCAACTCTCAGCTGGACTATCCCGGGTGAATTAATTACACATTAACGGCCTTTTTCCAAATCTAATAAGGGTAGGATTGTGACACTGTTCACAGGGGTTTAGTGCTCTCAGTACCATTAGCCTCTCACTTATCATGACTACAGAAAGAAATAAAGAATCTAATGTAAAAACTAAATAAAACAAACTTTTCTTTGGCCCTGAAATCCATTCCAGGGGATGAGAAAAGGTCCAAAATGCCATGCTGTCACTTTGTGCCATAGTAGGAGTACAGTTTGTGCCTAAAACTGAAGCCCCATGTGACCAAAGTCGAATGAAATGCAATGACAAGATCAAGTCATATCCAATCGACTCTTCTACCAGCAAGGATAATAAACCAGGCATAACTGCCTAATCCCCATCACTGCTGGATGTTTGAAACTGAGGCAGTGCAGTCCCACACAAACCAGCTGATGGGATTTATTCTGGTGTTACATAGAAACATAGAATTTGATGGCAGATAAGAACCGCTTGGCCCACCCAGTCTGCCCATTTCCCTACCTACTGGATAAGCTGCAGATTGTAGTTAACCAACAGCCTACTTCTTCCTACCCCCACTTCCTAGAATGGCCTTATGACTGTCCCATGCATGCTTGAATTCCACCACTGTTTTTGACTCTACAACCTCCTCTGGAAGGCTGTTCCACACATCCACAACCCTCTCTGTGAAAAATACTTTCTAAGGTACCTCTGAGCTACCCCCACTATCTTCAAATTGTGCCCCTTGTTCTTGCACACCTCTTTTTGAAAGATGCTACCCTCTTGGACTTTGTTGATTCCTTGAGGTACTTGAAAGTTTCTATCATGCCCCCTTCCCTTTCCTCAAGGCTATACATATTAAG
Source organism: Neoceratodus forsteri (assembly GCA_016271365.2). Classification (NCBI taxonomy): domain Eukaryota; kingdom Metazoa; phylum Chordata; order Ceratodontiformes; family Ceratodontidae; genus Neoceratodus; species Neoceratodus forsteri. Next base: position 41,773,734 of record CM028134.1, read on the forward strand.
CTCCTTACGTCTCTCTTCATATGTCTTTGGGTGCAGACCCTGCACCATTTTAGTTGCCCTCCTGTGGACAACTTCCATCCTGTCTATGTCTTTGAGGAGATTGGGTCTCCAGAACTGGAAGCAGTGCTCCAGATAGGGTCTCACCAGCTGTCTATACAGAGGGATAATAACTTCTTGTTTTCTACTGGTGATGCCTCTCCCTATGCATCCCAGTATCCCCCCAGCCCTCCTTGCTGCCCTCTCACATTGCTACTTGTGTTTACTTGTGCTTAAGTCACTCATCTCGATTTGCCAAAAAAAGGCTTGTTCTGGAATAGTAGGATTGCCACTCAGTGATGCTGCATAAAGAATTGTTCTGTGACTGTGCTGTACTATTTTCCAGGATATATGGAAAGGCTTGGATAGTGCACTATGTAAGCAATAAGACACAGTGGACTGTGTGTTGTGCTGACATAACACATGCCCAGGGATGTAGTGAGGCATGACACTGCAGGCAGAGAGCCTTTGGTCCCTGCAAGGAGCATAGAAAGACAAAGATAGTGAGGCTGAATAGACTGGATGGTGGGTGGGCAGAGAGGGACAGTGAGAAAGCAGGGATACTGAATGAATACTTTTGCTCAGTATTCACAAAAGAAGAGGAGGGGGAAGTACCTAATCCAGTCAATAGAAGCACTCTGGATTAGTGGGTCAATCCCAGTCCTTTCACAGAAGAAAGGGTTCTGAAAGAACTCCTAAAACTGAAGGTAGACAAAGCAATGGGGCCTGATGAGATTTACCCCAGAATTCTAAAAGAATCAAGGGGAGAACTAGTGACACCATTGACTAGTTCAAGTTCAAGTTTATTGCAGGAAAACACCATTGGGCAAGCTCATTCACAAGGAGGTCCTGTGACATAAACACTTAAAGCACAAACACAGATAGGTAATAACAGTATATACATGAAATGCACATTACATGATACAGGCTGGATATACATACAAAGGTAACACAGAGGGTGACCGCAGGTGGTAAACATTGATATGAGACAGGGAAGCGACTTACAGGTTGCATACTGATAAATGAAACATGATGACTGGTGTGTGCAATACATATACAGTATTTTGGCAGCTAGAACAAACAACAGTCTACAACTGATATGGGGGGGAGGAGTGATTTGATAGAATAGCAGAGAAGCATAAGCAAAGATAAAGCCAGGAGTAGAAGGGGAAGGGAAAGCAGTTAATATGACAAATCAGTTATACCTTACCAGTGGATAAATATGGCACACATGGGGAAGGAAGAGACTTAATGACAGTTACAGGTGTCTTTTATTTTGGCTGAACTTAGCGATTTGTAGAAGTTTATTGAAACTGTGCTAGTTAGTTTCATGCGGTTTGTAATTGGTTCCAAATGGAGGAAGGGCATATGCACAGCACATTTACCAAAGGAAGTCCGGCCCTTGGTATGTCAAGCATAATAAAGTCATATTTTCTAACGAGTATGCACTATGTGAGATACTAATAAGGGAAGAGATAGCTTGGCAATTTCTGCAGGAGCAGTTTAAGGTCCATAGCCCAGCATGGAGCAGGCGTCTAGTAGTAAAGGATGTCCAACCAACAGCTGCATATAAGTCACAGTGGTGCGAGCGGTGGGGAGTTAGTAATGAACCGTAATGCACTGTGATAAAGGATGTCCAGTTTACTTAGATTTGCAAGAGTGGTGGAGAATAGATTACATCGCCATAGTCAGTGGGGAGAAAAGTGGCCTGTACAAGCTTGTTTCGAGTTTCAAGGGGAAAAGGGCCTATTTCTGTAGAAGAAACCTAACCTGCTTTTAACCTTGTAGAGACATCTTCGACGTGGTCACTGAAAGATAATTTATTGTCGATCCAGATACCTAGATATTTAAATTTGGTTACAACTTCCAGAGGCTCGTTTAGCGTGGTGACAATGAAGTCTTGGGCAAGGGTATTGGGGGGGCCTGAGACAGCACTGCGGGAGAATATCATCACTTTAGTCTTCTTAGCATTGAGCAGAAGCTTTGCCTTTATTAGATTATACTCAAGTTGTGTGAAGTCCGCTTGAAGCACTCCCTTGACTTCAGATAACGATGAGCCAGAAGTATACAACACAGTATCATCTGCAAAAAAGTGCAGATTGGACATAGATATGTTAGCATCTAAGTCATTAATGTACAGAGAAAACAAGATGGGGCCTAAGATGGATCCTTGGGGGACTCCTCTTCCAACTGGCAAGGCAGCAGAAAAAAAGCCTTCTGCCTTTACTTTTTGGAATCTTCCAGTTAGGTAGCTAGAGAACCACTGGGTGGTATGGTATGTGGCACCCAACTTTGCAAGGCAATTGACTAATAGTTTGTGATCAACAGTATTAAAAGCTTTGCTGAGGTCCAAAAAGACTGCACCAGTTACCTTCTTAGCATCTATAGAAGAGATCCAATCATTGGTTACTTTTGCTAGTGCAGTGATTGTGCTATGATTAGCCCGGAAGCCAGATTGAACTGGGTTAATGAGAGAGAAGGTTTCCAAGTGAGATTTTAACTGAATATGGATCAGTTTTTCAAGAACTTTAGAAAGGATAGGCAATATGGAATAGGCCTATAGTTGTTTATCGCATGGGTCACCAGATTTAAATAGAGGGGATATGTGCTGATTTCCAGCAGGACGGCACACTAGCAGATGTAATGGAAAGATTGAAGATGTGGAGAATTAGGGCAGTGAGATGGGCAAGCCTGACCTTAGGAAAAGGGTTCCAAGCCATCGTTCCCTGCACTTTTTTGGTATCTAAGTTAAGAGAAGTCTTCTACTTCTTTATAAGTTATCTCGCGCGGTTGGAAGGGACTGGGTCCAGGACTAGATGTGGCGGGAGGGGTATGCTGGCTCACCGCAGCACCAGCATAAGGTGAAGAGTCAAAAGCTAATCCAGCTGTGGCAAAGACTACTCTTTTTAACAAATCATGGAAGGATGGTGTGGTACCTGAGGACTGGAGGAAGGCAGATATGATTTCCCCTTCACAAAAGTGGGACCAAGACAGAGGCAGGAAACTACAGACCTGTCAGTTTGACCTCTGTGGTAGGGAAAGTGATGGAATCACTTCTGAAGGAAAGAATTGGTGAGTACCTAGTGGCCAGTTGGGCACAGGACCAAAGGCAGCATGGGTTCACAGCAGGAAGGTCTTGTCAGATGAATCTAATTGATTTCTTTTACTGGGTGACCAAAGTAGTCGACCAGGGAGGATCGGTGGACATGGCCAACCTAGACTTTAGCAAGGCATTTGACACAGTCCCACACAAAAGATTAATAAACAAATTAACCAGCCTGGAAGTGGGTCCCAGGGTGGCAGCCTGGGTAAAACATTGGCTGGACAACAGGAGACAGAAGGTAATTGTAAACAGAGTCCACTCTTAAGAAACAGGGGTCACTAGTGGGGTACTGCAGGGTTCAGTACTGGGTCCAATCCTTTTTAATATCTTTATAAGTGATATTGCAGAGGGACTGGAAGGAAAAGTATGTCTCTTTGCAGATGACACAAAGATCTGCAACAGGGTTGATAGACAAGGAGACATGGAAAGGATGAGAAGGGACTTGGCAAGGTTGGAGGAATGGTCAGAAGTATGGCAGCTTTGATTCAATGCAAAAGTACAAAATAATGCACCTGGGAAACAAAACCCAGGAAGATTACACAATAGGGGGAGGTAGTAACAACAACAAAATGGAAAAGGACCTGGAGGGTAATCATATCAGATGACCTTAAGGTTAGCAAGCAATATGAGAAGGCAGTAGGGAGGGCTGGGGATACTGGGATGTATGGAGAGGCATCACCAGCAGAAAATAGGAAGTTGTCATCCCTCTGTAGAGACAGTTGGTGAGACCCTATCTGAAGTACTGTGTCCAGTTCTGGAGACCCCATCTCTGCAAGAACATAGGATGGAGGAAGTCCAGAGGAGGGCAATTAAAATGCTGTAGGGTCTGCAAGAGAAGCCATATGAGGAGAGACTAAAGGAGCTTAATATGTATACCCTTGAGGAAGGGGGCATGATAGAAACTTTTAAGTACCTCAGTGGAATCAGCAAAATCCAAGAGGGTAGCATATTTCAGAAAAAGAGATGTGCAAGAACAAGGGGACATAATTTGAAGATAGAGGGGGATGGCTCAGGGGCAATGTGAGGAAGTATTTTTTTACAGAGAGGGTGGTGGATGCATGGAACAGCCTTCCTGAGGAGGTTGTGGGGTGTAAAACTGTGGGAGAGTTCAAGGATGCATGGGACAGACATAAGGCAAGTCTTGTAGAGGGTAGGAAGAAATAGGCTGTTGGTTAACTAGGATCTGCAGCTTATCCTGTAGGTAGGGAAATGGGCAGACTAGGTGGACCATGTGGTCCTTATCTTGCATCAAAGTCTATGTTTCTATGCTTCTATGCACTGTGCCAGCATAACACTCACCTTTAAGTGTCTTAATGCACTTACAAAATGGGTAAGCAGATAAAATAAAAAAAAAGCCAACTTTAAAAACAAAATGTTTCTGTTCAAAGTGACTAGTAAAACCCGGTCTCTCTCACCAGGTGTTAAGCATCTGTCTATTGACACTTTCAGCAGTTGGAGTGTTTGTTTAACATTGAATGCAGGAATTCAAATGTAATCCCAGGCCACTTTTTCAACTAGTTGTGCCCCCATTAAAATCTGGAACACTGGTACCCACATACTGGGATACCATTTACTTTACAATAGACTGGTATCACCCTTGGTGTTAGGATCTGCACCTGGCTCATTTTCTAGAGGAAGAGAGGGGTGGGGGTACAAGAACAAAACAACAAGAACCTTGTGTAAAAATCACAACCCAGGTCCTGGGTGGAGGCTGCAATGCATATGCTAAATCAAACCTGCTGAGGGGTCCCCAGTAAATCCAAAAAACAGAAGCAATAATTGGAATGTTCGGAACAGTAACTGGGATTGTGCAGTATGGCTTTATTCAGCAAATGGAAATTTAAAGCAGAAGTGGATCTTCAAAGGGTCGGTCTAGGCAGGACAGGTGCATTTCAGAACTCTCCTTGCATGCAGTACAGTTCATGAACACAAAAAGAACATCGTCTCATTTTCCAGTGGTGTATCTAGTAGACATCTGACTACAAAACCAGACATTTTTCCTCCCATGAGTGCACATACTGTGAAACTAAGCCACACACTCAGAATTCTTCTTGACTAGAGGTACAATTATGTAAAACTCAACACATCTTGACCTGCAGCACTGACACTTGCTCAGGTAAAACTGGTTCCTTTACAAACCAGGAAGCCCTGCCTTGTATGCAGTTAGATGACGCTCCTCCCACCCTTTGCCCCAAACGACAGTCTCTACCATCCTTTAGGGTTACACTGTTGAAACCCCCATTTCCCACTGCAATGCTAGAAGTCCCACACTTTCCATCTGTCACTCACTGGGGTGACCAAAGAATGAACTGCACTCTCCTGGGTAAACAGTTTAACAGAAAATTCACTCTCCTGGGTGAACTAGGGGCACTGACAGGTGCGATCCAGCCTTATCTGTGGGCACACACACCCCAGACTATGATTCCCTAAATATGTGAGATCTTGTCTCTTAGTACAGTACTCACAAACTGGTTTTCCATCCACTGGCACTGGAACAATGAAAAGGCATTCCCTGGGTAGCAGACCAAACAGTCTCTCACAATTACTTTCAAGGCAGCTGAAACACCCTCAGAACCTTCAGGTGATTGCCCTTACTCCACTGAGAACAGGCAGTTGCTTCCACTTCACTGGGGGTAGAAATCAGGAAATCCTGCTGTAGAACTGGTCTCACTACTTCATTGGAAGCTGGAAATGACACTCCACTTGGGTGAGAAATGCTGGACCCTCCACCCAGAGCTAAACTGGCAGTTTTCTGCCACTCTCACCTCCACACACAAGCTCTGACTGCACCAAACTCAGACTGCACTCACTCAACATTCTAAGCTCCCCAAGCAGCTGTCCATACAGTGTGGCTTATGCTGCTGCAAGAGTTCTGAATTACCTAATCATTCTTCTCTCAGGCTAGTTGAGTAAACAATGATGTCATTATGTAAGGAGACCCTAATGAGCTCTCTACCAGCTGCCTGCTACCTTCTTAACACTAATACTGGTAGGATTCTAGTAATCCCAGGGGACTGGGTGGTCACACAATGTTTCACAGAACTCTACTGGCTGAAGATTTACTTCTCCTCACACAAGCACACAATAACATTTTTTCAGTAAAGCAAGAGTTTCAATTATATTAGGGAGCAAGCAGCAAAAATTCCTTGGTAAACAGGTAAGAATAGGAGGAGGAGAGCTGTGGTCAGGTAAAAAGCTCAGAAAACAAAACTGTGAGTAGCACTTCATTTTAAATTGTGTATGAGTGAAAGGAAAGGATTATAAAGGAAAAGAACATTTAACCAGTTTGCAAGTTCTTTTTATGTTTGCTTGCACACATGCAAGAAACATTATGTGACAGCTAATGAAAGAAGCTGGTTGTGGAGGTGCGGCACTGTGGCGGCCAATGCAGGCACTACATTTTTAGGATTGGCAGTGCTCAGCCAATGCAGGGCCAGTGTCCTGATGACACTGGTTCTGCAAAGTGCCACCAAGTTGTAATTATTTCGGCATTGCAGTCGTCATTGCAGCATCAGCCATTCTGCTGCAATGAAGGAGTGACTCGTCATTGAAGGGTGGTACCTTGCTTGGTGTAACATTGCCAGGAATGTGGCAGGTGTGTACCACTGCCTCAGAGGTGCATAGAAAGCTGACAGGGGTGCTCAGTCCCCCTGTTGGCATACCCTCGACCCAATTCATTTGTAGATGGGATAGCCCACTCCCCGTTGACATAATAATGGCTGGCAGTATAGTCTTGATGTTAGAGGAACAAGGTGTGAACAAGCTTGGTACATCCAGTAGACCTGACCTGAGTTTAATTCTCACAACCTCCACTTGCATACTGTGCGACTCTGAGCAAGTCACTTAACCACCCAGTGCTCCCAGATCACCCCTGAAAACAGGCACTTGTGCCTAGTGGGCCTTACCTGTCATTCTCACGCTGGTCAGGGAGACAGGAGGCACGGGCACTAAAGTAGTGGACTTTAGTAGGGTGGAATTTGGGAGGATGGGAGCAATTCTGCAAGGGAGACTCCAGGATATAAGGCCAGGGATGGATGCAGAACGAAAGTGGGGAGTCATAAAGACAGGGAAAACAGAGGCCACAGTAGCCTGTACCAGGGCCAGGAGTAAGAAGAGCAGAGCCAAGAAACCATGCTGGCTGAACAAAAAACTGCTGCAAGGGGTGAGGACAAAGAGGGCTGCATACCAGCTGTAAAGGAGAACAGGTAAGGGAGAGGATAAGGAGACTTATGGGAGTTGGTCAAGGAAGGTGGCCAGGAGGGTGAAAAAAGCTTAGGCCTCCAGGGAATTGAGGTTAGCACAGGGCATAAAGGAAGGGAAAAAGGACTTTTTTAGGTATGTCAGGGAAAAGTGGATGTGCAAGGAACAAATCATGTGGATAAAGTGGGGAGGGGACTGGGTGGAAGAGGGGAAGGAACAAAAGGAAATTCTAAATGAGTACATCTGCTCTGTTTTCACTAAGGAGAAGGATGGTCCACTACCAGCATGGGCTGAGGAGTGAGGAAAGGAGTGGAGTAGGTGATGGACAAAGTAGTCACAGGGAGTAGGGTGCTAGAGGGGATGAGTGCAGTATGGGTAGACAAAACACCAGGTCCCGATGACATCCACCCCAGGGTGCTGAGGGAGGTGGCAAGCTGTTGGCTGAGGTGCTGGCAGATCTGTTCAACACTTCCCTGGAAATTGGATGTGTGCCCCGGGACTGGGGGGTGGCCCATGTGGTGCTCATACACAAAAGTGAGCCTAGGGAGCAGCCAGGAAATTATCATCCAAGTAGTCTCACATCCATAGTGAGTAAGCTTATTGAGGCAATACTGAAGGAGAGGCTGGTGGCATTCCTAGAGAGCAAAGGCCTCCAAGATGAGTGACAACATGGGTTCATCTCAGGCAGGTCTTGTCAAACCAGCCTAATAGAGTATTATGACTGGGTGACAAGGAAGTTGGACAGGGACCATGCAGTACATGTCCTGTACTTGGACTTCAGTGAGCCCTTTGATATAGTGCTTCATGGGAGACTGTGGGGAAGCTGATGGCAGTGGGGTGGGAAAAAAGCTGACTAACTGGATAGAGAACTGGTTGCAGAGGGTGGTGCTGGGGGGAGCTCTCGGCATCTAGAGCATTGACAAGCCGTGTGCCGCAGGGGTCAGTCCTGGGCCCAGTGCTATTTGGGCTCTTTATCTCCGACATAGCACATGGAGAGGGGAGCAGGGTTAGTCTGTTCACAGATGATATCAAATTGGGGGTGGTGGTGGATGAAAAGGACAGATGGGAAAAAATGCAGGGGGACCTAACCAAACTAGAAACATGGTCAGTGGAGTGGTAGCTAGGATCCAACACAAAGAAGTGTAAGGTGATGTACTTCGGGGCTGAGAACCAGAAAAGAGACTATTGGTTGTGGGGTGAGGGTTGAAGTTGGGGATCACAGAGGAGGAGGAGGACCAAGGGGTGTTGGTAACTTGGAGCATGAACAACTTGGCCCAGTGCGGGTGAGCAGCAGGGAAGACAAGCAGGATGCTGGGGTGCATTGCATGGGGGTTCTCATCTAGACACAGGGATGTGATCCTACCACTCTACAGATCATTGGTCAGACCGCACCTGGAGTACTGTCTGCAATATTGGAGGCCATACCTGAGAAGAGAAAAAAAGTTGCTGAAGGGGGTGCAAAGGAGGGCAACAAAAATGTTAAAGGGGATGGAAGGAAAGGCATCTGAAGGTAGGCTGAAGGTGCTGAACATGTACACACTGGAGAAGAGGAGGGATGGGGGGATATGATTAAATCATTTAAATACCTGAGGGGGTAAATAAACCTAGCACTGATGGGGTGTTTAAACTGAGGAGTGGAAGAGAGAGATGAGGGGGCACTGACTAAGGTTGGAAAGGCGACGTTTCAAGAGGGAAATGAGGCACTACTTCACTGAGAGGGTGGTGTCTAGCTGGAATGTGTTGCCAGGGGGTGGTAACATGTAGGACAGTCAATAGCTTTAAGAAAAAGTGGGATAAAGCAAGAGGAAGAGTTAGGGGGGCAGTGGCTGGGACAAGTGGGTGAGGAACTGAGGGGGAGGAGGCTAGGGCAGCTGCAATGTAGGGTGCTAGCTGCACATTTGGGCAGACTTAGATAGACCAATTGGTCTGTTCTGCTGGCAGATTCATATGTTTGTGTGTATGTTTGTATGTGAAATCACAGTAACTCTGTTCATGAGCAAAGGTCCTAAAATGCCTATGTTGAAAATTTGGTGACAAACGTCCATAAAATGACTGTTACAAGCATGCATTGTGCAGTTTCCATGCACCCTCCTAACTTCCCAAATGTGTAGTATTTTTCACTCCAGATTTTCAACATTGGCAGTTTTTCAGACCTCCTTACGAACAGTACAGCTGTCATTTTTCACATCCTGCCTGAAATATGCATTTACACATCTGGCACAGAATAGCGTGGTTGCTGTAGGAAATCAATATTCGGGGGCATATTAAGAAAATCATACTGACAGTGTTCATGAGCAGAGGTCACAAAATGCCTGTGATGAACATTTAGTGAAATAATTCCACTAAATGACTGTGTTACTCATGCATTGCGCAGTTTCCGCGTATGAGAGAAAGTTCAAGCACTTTTAATATTTTCACTACAGATTTTCAACATTGCCATCTCTTCACGCTTCCCTATGAATGTTACAGCTGTCATTCTTCACATTTTGCCCCATCTGTGTTTTCGTACATCTGGCGCACAATGGTACAGTCGCTGTGGGAATTCAAAGTTCAGGACACAGTCACAGAGTCACAGTGCCACTGTTCATGAAAAGAAGTCTCAAATGCTTTCATGAGGTGGGGGTTACAAAAGGCCAAGTTGAAAATTTGTACTGCAAATGCCAACAAACACCAGGGCATTAGGATTTCTAACCATAACATCCCACCCTGTACAGACTGACAGGCATTGGGGTGTGCCTTTGGATTGCTGACTGTATTGCTCATGCCATTCCACCTCACCACCCCCATCCTGCAGCCAGTGAGAGGCATTGAGGTGTGCCTTGGACTCTTCAGCCTCAGAGTTCACCCCATTCTCCTATATTGCACCCATTTCAGCGTATATCCTTATGGAGTGGGGTGATTGTAAAGCTGAACACCCCAAGGCACACCTCAGCACTTGTCTGTGTCTACAGGATTGGGTGAGGTGAAATGGCATGAGCTTTATGGGCAACAACCCAAATGCATACCCCAAGGCCTGTCCATCTCTGCAGGGTGAAGGTGGGGTTGGCATGAAGTTCACTACTTCATAGCCATTCCTTCTCTGCATCTGTCTAACTCCTGCATTTCCAATGCTAATACCAGCAAGCAAACATTCAGCATTGACAAACGCTACTCCATTTTGAGGACTGTAATATTTAGGGCCTGTGGGATTCAGTAAGATAAATATTGTGGTATGTGGTAAACCTGCGGGGCTAAGAGGTCATAAAAAGCAAATCAAATTGGACACAGCTAGATTAAATAGCAAGCACTATTCCTTTGTAAACAGAACAGGAAGGATTTAGAATATGCTTCCAGAGGATGTTGTGGACAATAGAAATGGAGACGACTTTAAAAATAAAATGATGATTGGCTGAGTGCTAATAAAACATGGTGGACCCACTGATGTGGGGAGCGGTAGTATGGCCAATATATGCCTTCTTTCACTCTAAATCCAGTCATGAATACCAGTATGAAAGTGGCAGCCATGTTTGCAATTGCAATCAGGAATTTTAAAAGTGGACATTGATATGGATAGAGTGCTGTGTCCTATTACAAAACCTTGTTTTTACCCATGTGTTGTGCTCTCTCACCACACAGGTCCTAACCAATCAGGATGCAGTATTTTCTCTACCCATTTTAGAAATGCCAATTCTTCTCCCCAGGATAATTTATTTATTTTATTTAAAACTGTTTTACCAGGTAAACCATACAGAGAACAACAGTCTTGTTTACAGATGTGATCTGGAGGGAGGGGAAGGGAGGTGGGGGGTTAGGGAAACACGACCAGCAATAAGATAAAAATACGATGCTGGCTGTGCATGGCTACAATATTAGCTGTCATAGTATATTGCACATGTATAGATTCAGAAGCATTTGGTGCATTGTACCTATTCTAGACTGCCATGTTTTGCCCCCAACTTGGGGGACCACTGACTGACAACATGCAGCATGAGATTTGTAGACAAAAAGAGACAAGAACCCACGTATTAGACTAGCAGATGCTTCCAAAACTACAGTCCTGCAAATTTTGTTGCAAGTGTCACAGGAGAAAGATGTTACAGACACTAACCTAGCCATAGAAGATTCCACAAAGTCATTCCTTACCATCTACAACCAGTATCCCCCCCCCCCGGCAAAACTAAGAGAACAAAAAGCATCATCTGCCTTGGGTCACCGAGGCAACTATAAAAAACTTATTGGGGTAAAGGACAGAATATGCTTTAAGGTAAAGTAATCATTAAAGAGGAGAACTGGGAACATTTCAAAAATTAAGAAACAAAATGTGAAGTCCAAATCTTTATATCCAAAAGAAAATACCTCAAAGACAAATCTGAATGTGCAACTCACCTGATGGACTACTGTGGACTAATTAAAAGCACTGAAGAGGGTAAAAAACAACTCCAGCATCAGATTTACTTATGACAAAAGATCAGAACTACCCCCTAACAAAATCACAAATGCACTGAACAAATACTTCTGTACTCTATCCAACATCCAATTACAGAAGTATTTGGTTCACATTCCTGAAATTAGTCAAGGAGAGCAACCAGTCCTAACCAGTGTCCCAACATTTCACTTCAAGATTATAAGGAAATCTGAAGTTCTCAAAGTGTTAAACAGACTTAATCCCCCCAAAAAATCTCCTGGGCTAGACTAGGTGCAAATAAAATTCTTGAAGGATGCAGCTGAGGTCATCTCCCCAGTTCTAACAAAACTGTTTAACAGAGACTATCTACTGCAACTATTGACCCATAGCTGTCCTCTCCATAATATCCAAAGTATTTGAGAGACTAGTGAGTGGACAGATGTATGAATAGAAATAGAAACTAGTCTGGCCTCTCCTGCAAAAAAAGAAAATAGCAGGAAGAGGTGGTTTGTAACAAGACATCCAAAGTGCAAAAACAAGTTGGGGAAATGATTATCTCACCCAGTGATAAATAAGATATTTTTTTATTATCAGTTTGTAGTGACCAAATACTTAACATGAGCCTGCCTATAACATGCCAACATGTCAAGGCAAAGCCTCTTCCTCAGGGCTGAGCAGCAAAACTCATAAGAGCATGGTCCCACAGTAGAGATGGTTAATTTTTCTTTCACCAGTGAAAGTCTGGTAAAATGCTGATTGAGCTTACATGAAAATTCATAGAATTTCCATGAAAATTTCACAGAATTTCAACAAAATTGTGATTTTGGTGATATCCACCTAAGTTAAAAATATTTGTCCACATTAAACAATGGCTGTACCATGGCCCATACAGAAATATGTTAAGTTTCAGACGTCTATCTTTAACAATAACTGAGTTATAAGCCTCCACAGTTTTGGAAATTTTAAAATTACAGTTAATAACTATATAAACTAAAGGGTTTCTGGAAATTGCACCCAATTTGGTATGGTGACATTCCCCATGCCTATACATATGTCTGCCAAGTGTCAGATCTCTAGCTTTAAAAGGTGACTGAGGTATAAGCCTCCAAACGTTCAGAAATGTTAAAGTTACATTTCACAATTATACAAACTGCTGAATTTTAAGCCTCTATAAGTTTAAAGCTAGATATCAGAATATCACCAATGTGGTTAAGTTCACTGACCTTAAATATTAGGCTTTAAGGTAGCAACCATGGTCCAGCATCAGAATGTCATGTTGCCATGCTGACGACCCAGGTTCGGAAGTGAGCCCCAGCAAGTCGTGTCAGGAGGCAGGCCATTGCTAAACCTTACAATCTCTATTTTGCAGTTTCTATGACTCTACCAAGAAAGTATGCATCTAAGTTTTCAATTGTCTAGCTTCCAAGGTGGCTAAGTTGTAAGCATAGAAATATTTTCAGAAATTTTCACATGAATATTAAATTGCTAGACTTTGATCCCCTATAACTTCCATACCCTTTATCCAAATGTCATGAAACTTGGCAAGGGGCCTGTCCCAGGCAATATGCATGCCAAATTTCAGGTGCTTAGCTTTAACACAGACTGAGTTATGGCCAATTAAAGAATTTCAGAAAATTCTGAAAAAGTTCACGAAATTTCATGAAAATTCTGCAAATTCGGAATGTCCTAATTTCACCCACTTATAGCCCACAGGCAAAAAAATTGGTGCAAAGGTTATTTGTCACACACTTCATTAATATTCATCATAGCACTTGCTGTATTTCTTTGCACATTTATGATATATGGTATGCCCTACACCTGAGCTGCCCCAAGACTATTGCTGGGGTTCTCACAGCTTGTGCTGTACAGTGATCATGTTGGGACATTATAGGCAGGCTTCTATGACATATTTGGTCACTATGAATTGATAATCCAAACCCAGATATACCAAATGTGCAAATACTTAGGGGCTCATGGACTACTGAGCCCTTATCACTCAGGATTCAGGTCAGGGAGATCTTTAGGATCTGCAGTCATAGGCTTTGTGTATCTGGTCACCAATGGACTGGGTCGAGGTTAGACTATAGGAGCGGTATTCATAGACCTCTCAAAGGCATTCAATCTAGTGGACTACAAGATCCTTCTGTCAAGAATGGAACTGATAGGGTTTTCTATGGAGGCAAGAGGCTGGTTCCAGTCTAACTAAGCAACAGGGCACAAAGGGTTTGCATGGAAGCACAAGGTACAGCTGGAAGCCAGTGCCTCATAGTAATACACTCTTCAGAGACAGAGAAGTATGGCTTGCTACATGTTGCCTAGACAATCATGTTGTGGGCCCTGCATGAAAAAGAGATCATGTCTGACCTTGTTTGCTCAGGGAGGAGTGCCTTAGGGATGGCAAACCCAAGAAACACCCCACCACTGATGTGTCAAACACTGGACACCCAAAACCCTAAGGTCTTTCCTTTCCATACTTTATGTGCTTTGGTTTCTTCAACACTAATGTCTGCATTAACATAGTTTTTTGCAATAACTTTTCCTTCTTTTGTGATAGTGGAATCATATTCTTATTTGAGTGAGGTCCCTCCCCTCTATCTTCCTAATGTGGGAAATCTGTGAGGTGGAGTACCAAAATGAGGTAAGTTCCTGAGATGGAGGTGGCAGGGCTGGACAGCTGACAGCAGTAGGGGCCTGTCAGTGGTGCCGGCCCCCAGTGATCCGACTTTCATCCTGCAAGGTATTCTCTTTCCAATTTTTCTTACAGTGTTACTTGTCCCAGTGCAGTGTATGATCCCATCAGGCCTCAACATGCACATCAGCCCCCTGTGAGGGAAGGCTTAATGGCTGGTGACAAGGTGTAGTCGGTGCACCAGAACATTGCACTGTCCCTCCCAGGCTGGGGCCATTGCTGAACACTGCTGATTCAGCCAGCCCCCTAAGCTCAAATCCCAACTCAAGTCACTAGTGCAGGAAGGCAACGGGGTCCCCACTGGGCTAATGGAAGTCCATGCAAACAACGTTACTTCATAATATTTTTTGTGACATTTTGACCCAAATTTTCAACATATTGTATAACCCTCCCAAACACGACAGGTGTCATTTATAAAATAGTGGCAGAAAAATTATTTCAAGCCACAAGTGCAAAAACATGTTTTGGCTAGAATCTGAAAAAAACATCACCTGTCACATTCATGAGGTGATGTGACAAAATGGCTGTGTTGAGAATTTAGGGTCACAATACTGAAAATTACCAAAGCTGTGAGCGAGTGTTGAAGTATTTCAAAGTGCATCCACAACTTTGATTTTCTTTTAAAATATTTTGACCCTAAATTTTCAACAAAGTCATCTTATGATACTACCATATGAACTCAGTAGGTAAAAATGTTTAAATCCACCCAAAGCATAATTTTGCACCACAATTTTGAAAACACATTTTTGCCAGGAATTGAAAATCAACAATTGTCACATTCATGAGGTGGTGTGAAAATGGCTATAAAAATATGGGCCAAAGTATTGAAAATTACCAGTATTATGAGCAAAGGTTTAAAGGATTCAATGTACCTTCATAACATTATTGTTTTTTTAATATTTTGACTCCATTTCCACGAACATGGTAGGTAAAATTGTCAAATCCTGCCTAAACATTTTGTTAAATCACCTTTAGGGCTGGATTTGAAAATGTCACCTACCTTATTTATGAGGTGAGGTCCCAAAAAGGTCATGTTGAAAATCTGGAGAAAAAATATTAAGAAATGCCCATGGGTGAAAGTTCAAAATACATTGAAATACATTAAATGCACTTACCTTGTTTCCTCAGTTCTCAATCCAGCATTGAAGGAGGGGGACATGTCTCCAGTCCAAAGAGGATTATGGTGTTGGACCCCAGTAGGTAAGTTAAGAGTACGGGTGGGGTGGGGTAATGGGTGCTGAGTGGGGATCAGGTGGGGTGGGTGGGAGAAGGGACAGAAGCCAGTGGTGCTACAGACATTGATGGATGCTTTTCTTTATTACAGGGTAAAAAAGAGAAACATGTGAGGGACTATTTTTCTTTTACATGTACTGACACTGGGGATTGGACACCCCTGTGTCTGCTTGATGTTTCTTGGCTCCAAGGTAGGCACCCTGGTGTCATATAATGTTGGGTCATGGGAGGGTAGTTTGACCTGACACTGGAAACTAAGCACTCCAGTGTTGGGTTGTTGTTGCGGCAGGTGGGGGAACTAATGATTGTGAAGGGGGACTAAACTAGCACCGGGTTGGTTACCCTGGCATTGGAATGTATTAGAATATGGCTGGCACCAGGATTTGGCACCACAGTGTCCAATCTAAACAAATTAGGTGGTTAATAGCAGCTGAAGGCGCACAGCTTCATTCAGTGGGGTGATGTTATGCACTGACACAGCCCCACCCCTCATGAACGAACACTGTTCTAATAGATACGAATGCTGTTTGCAGAGTCAGGATAGCCCTGCCCCTTCATACGCAGATGCATTTTCATCAGATCACTGTGGATCACCCTAGAGAAGGGAAATGGCACTGCCATTCACACTGGTGTGATCTACAGTCCTCCTGCAGAAGGGGAAGAGTTGGACAGGGTACTTGTAGAAGCCATCCACAGAACAGCAGCTAAAGGGAGGTGCTGCTAGAAGGAGACTTCAATCTGCCAGATGTGGGTTAGAGCAACCAGGTTTCAGCCTCAGCCAGGAACAGAGACTTCCTGGAAACCCTGCAGAAGGCGTGCCTAAAACAGCTGGTGATGGAGCCCACCCAAGAGGGAGTGACATTGGACCTGGTACTCACCAACAGGGACAGAATTTCAGATGTAGAAGTTGGGAGCCAACCAGGATCAAGTGATCAAAGTATGGTGTGGTTCAATGTGAGAACAGTAGAACAGTAAACCACATGAAAGCAAGGCTTCTGGATTTTAGGCGGGATGACTTTGCAAAGATGGAGGAATGTCTTAGGAAATCACTGGCAGGGAAGGAGAAAAGGGGGGGTGGAGGAACGGTTCCACCAAGTCGCATGAACGACAAAGTTGTTGACCAACTTTACACTCGACAACATTTGCCGATGGTAATCACATCGCCAGAGCAAATGTGTTGATGGCCTGCAGCATAATGGGATTTTTGTGACTGTTTGTGGAGGAGAATGCCCCAATAATTAAAGGTGTATCGCTCTGGGGGTGAGGTGGATTATGGGGGTGAGCACTTACAGCAAGTCTCTGTATCCATTCATCACTGCAATAACCTGTCGACATTGCAGATGTTGAACGGGTTGATGTCGATGTAATGGGTTCACTGTGGGGGTTTGTTACAATGCTATACCAGAGGATCAATGCGAAAGCCATTAATTTAGGTGAGTAAGCAAAACAAAGAGAAAGAAAGAAAAATACTCTATGATTCTCAAAAAAAGTGGCCAAGAAGGAAAGGGAGAAAAAAGTGGCATTCAGGAGGTACAAGGAAACACAGAGGGAAGAAGACAGGGAGCTGTATCTGGAAAAGATGAGGGAGGAAGGGAAAGCTGTCAGGAGCACAAAGGCACAAGCAGAAGAAAAAATAGCCCAAGCAATAACAAGAGGGGACAAGAACTTCTTTAGGTACGTTAATAAAAGGAAAAAGACCAAGGGTGGGATTGTGAGACTAAAAAGGGAAGGAAAGAAGTGTGTAGAGGGGAACCAAGAAAAAGCAGAAATCCTGCACAAGTATTTTTGTTCAGTATTCACAGAGGAAGGAGAAGGGGGGAGCAAAGTTAGGCTATGGAAGCACCACTGGGAGGGAGGTGGACACCAGTCCATTTAAGGAGGAGAGAGTCTTGAAGGAACTAGCTAACCTGAAAGTGGACTAGGCAGTGGGGCTGGATGTGATGCATCCCAGAGTAGTAAGAGGATTTGGGGAGGTGCTGGCAGCACCACTGACAGCCCTGTTCAACAGTTCACTGGAAACAGGTCTGCTGTCAAAGGACTGGAGAAGAGCTGACTGTAGTCCTTCTCCACAAAAGTGTGAGCAGGAGGAGGCTGGCAATTATAGGCCAGTCAGTCTGGTTCTATGTAATAATAGCACCTACAAAATGGCGTAGACCAAAAATAGCGAAGTGCTCATCGGCAAAAACAAAAACGGTGATGAGCACCACAGCACCACTCAAAAACAGTGACAGCACTCACTTTCTCTGTGGAGGGGGGTGCAATTTAAACTTACTGTTTTGGCAACCTGCAGGTAGAGGGAAAAAGTTGGGGGAACAGGAGTACATAATTAAAAATTAAAGTTAACTCCCCAAAAATCCTGAAAAAAAACATGGCCAGTCCTGAACCCGGGTCCACAAGCTTCAGAGTTAGTGACCATAGCTACCATGCCTGACGAGCAGCTATGAGGTGGCTTCCCAGAGAAACCCTATAACATGATGCAGCTGACTCTGGTACCTCGCTGTTTACTCTGCCAAGCTATTCCTTTTCGCTACTCATTACTGCTCACTGTTTTTTTCACAGTCGTTATTCCCATAGGCGCTCAAATTCAGTCACTCAATTTGAGTCACCCAAATTATGAGACACTGTCAGCCTGACCTTGGTAGTGGGGGAAATAATGTAATCACTGCCAAAAGAAAGGTTTGTGATATATCTTGAATCCAGTGGAGCACAGGATCTGAGGCAGCATGGATTCATAGTGGAAGATCTTGTCAAACAGATCTGATAGATTTCTTTGACTGGGTGACTAGAGAGGTGGGTCAGGGAGGGGGTGGTGGATGTGGCCTTCCTGGATTTAGCAAGGCCTCTGGCGCATCTCACATAGGAGGCTAGTAAACAAGCTGGGCAGCCTGGGGGTGGGTCCAGTGTGGTAAACTGTGTCAGAAATTGACTATGCAATAGGACACAGAGGGTGGTGTGGAATGGAGTTCAATCTGAAAAGAGGGGGTTGACCAGTGGGTCCAAGAAAATGGTGCTTGGACCAGTCCTCTTTAATGTCTTCATAAGCGACATTGTAGTGGAGCTGGAAGGGAAGGTGTGTCTCTTTGCACATAACACAAAGATCTGTAACATGGTTAATACTACAGGAAGGGTAGAGAAAGTGAGAAGAGGCCTAAGCAAGCTTGATGAGTGGTCAAAGGTGTGGCAACTAAGATTCAATGCAAAGAAGTTCAAGATCATGCACTTGGGGCACAGAAATGCAGGGGAGGAGTACATGATGGAGGCGGGAGGCACTAATGGCTACCAAACAGGAAAGGGACCTGGAAGTAATCATATCTGATGATCTCAAGGTTACCAAGCAATGTGAGAAGGCTGTGAAGAGAGCCAGTGGAATGCTGGGGTGCATAGGGAGATCTATCTCCAGCAGAAGGAAGAAGGTGGTAATGCCACTATATAGAACATTAGTGAGATGCCATCTAGAGTACTGTGTACTGTGTCCAGTTCTGGAGGTCGCATCTCTGGAAGGACATAGACAGAGTAGAAGCGGTTCAGAGTAGGGCAATTAAAATGGTGCAGAAGCTGCACTGAAAGTCATACGAGGTGAGACTGGAGAATCTCAATATGTATTCCCTGGAGGAGACAAGCGAGAGGGGATATGATAGAGACTTTCAAATACCTCAAAGGTGTAAATAAGGATAAAGAAGGTAGCATCTTTAAAAAAAAAAAAGTTGTTCAAGGACAAGGGGCCATGATATGAAAATAGAAGGGGGCAGACTTAGGGGTAATGTGAGAAAGTATTTTTTCATGGAAAGGGTGGTGAATTCATGGAACAGCCTCCTGGCAGAGGTTGTAGGGGCAAAAATGATAGGGGAATTCAAAAACACATTTGTGCAGACAAATAGGAACTCTAGCGATAGGAAAGAGAGGGTAAGCCACAGATCATTTAGGATCAGCGGTATATAAAACAGGTAGGGAAATTGGGCACATTAAGTGGGCCAAGCGGTCCTTATCTGCCGCCAAATTCTATGTTTCTATGTAGGTTTTCAGAACTATTTTATCTCATGGAAGAATATTTACATAAATGTTTTTTTCAATTTTAAAAATGTCTGTCTATTTTTTTTATATTCAAAAACATTTTGTAAGCGCAATAGAACACTCTGGGAGTGTGCATTAGGTAAGCAATAATACCCAACAGGGTGGGCAGTATTGGGCAATACCTGACCGCCATGGGGCGTAATGAGGCCCGACACTGCAGGCGGAGGGCCTTATAGCCCCTGGAAGATCCGGTATTGCCCATACCGCCCACCCTGGAGGGCATTATTGAAAATGGGAGCTGTCTCAATTTTATGTTGGATTCAAAAAGTTATAAAAAAATAGTTGACAAATAGAAACATATAGAAACATAGAATTTGACAGCAGATAATGACTGCTTGGCCCATCCCAGTCTGCCCATTTCCCTACCTACTGGATAAGCTGCAGATCCTAGTTAACCAGCAACCTACTTCTTCCTACCCCCACCCCCCAGAATTGCCTTATGACTGTCCCATGCATGCATAAATTTCACCAGTTTTTGACTCCACAACCTCCTCCGGAAGGCCATTCCATGCATCCACAATCCTTTCTGTGAAAAAATACTTCCTTAAATTACCTCTGAGCTGCCCCACCCCATCTTCAAATTGTGCCCATTTGTTTTTGCACACCTCTTTTTTTGAAAGATGCTACCACTTGGACTTTGTTGATTCCCTTGAGGTACTTGAAAGTTTCTATCATGTCCCCCCTCTCCCTCAAGGCTATACATATTAAGTGCCTTAAGTCTCTCTTCATATGTCTTCGGTGCAGACCCTGCACCATTTTAGTTGCCCTCCTCTGGACAGCTTCCATCCTGTCTATGTCTTTGCGGAGACTGGGTCTCCAGAACTGCATGCAGTACTCCAGATGGGGTCTCACCAGCTGTCTGTACAGAGGGATAACAACTTCTTGTCTTCTACTGGTGATGCTTCTCCCTATGCATCCCAGTATCCCCCAGCCCTCCTTACTGCCCTCTCACATTGCTTGCCCACCTTTAGGTCATCTGATATGACTACCTCAGGTCCTTTTCCATTTTTGTTGTTGTTAGTATCTCACCCCCCATTGTGTACTCTTCCCCAGGGTTTTTGTTTCCCAGGTGCATTACCTTGCACTTCTTAGCATTGAATCTAAGCTGCCATACATTTGACCATTCCTCTAACCTTGCCAAGTCCCTTCTCGTCCTTTCCACACCACCTTGTGCATTAACTCTGTTGCAGATCTTTGTGTCATCTGCAAAGAGACATACTTTTCCTTCCAGTTCCTCTGCAATGTCGCTTATAAAAACATTGAAGACAACCGGTCCTAATACTGAACCCTGCTGTACCCCACTAGCAACCCCCCTTTATTACAGTGGACTCCATTTACTTTTACTCTCTGTGTCCTATTCTCCAGCCAATTCTTTACCCAGGCTGTCATCTTGGGACCCACTCCCAGGCTGGCTAACTTGTATATTAATCTTTTGTGTGGGACTGTGTCAAATGTCTTGCTAAAGTCTAGGTAGGCCATGTCCACAGCCCCTCCCTGATCTACTACTTTGGTCACCCAGTCAAAGAAATCTATCAGATTAGTCTGGCATGACCTTCCCTGTGAATCCATACTGCCTTGGGTCCTGTGCCCCTCTGCCTCTAGATACTCGACAGTTCTTTCCTTCAGAATTGATTCCATCATTTTCCCTATCACTGAGGTTAAACTAAAAGGTCTGTAGTTTCCTGCTTCTGCCTTGCTCCCATTTTGTGAAGGGAATCACATCTGCCCTCCTCCAGTCCTTGGGTACCACTCCATCCTCCCATGATTTGTTAAATAGGGTAGTCAGTGGTGTCACTAGTTCTACATAGTTCTTTTAGAATTCTGGGATGAATCCCATCAGGCCCCATTGCTTTGTCCACCTTCAGTTTTAAGAGTTCTTTCATAACCCTTTCTTCTCTAAATGGGCTGGTATCAACTTCTGCATCCAGAGTGTTTCTACTGTTTGTTTTAGGTACCTCCCTCCCCTCTTCATTTGTAAATACTGAGGAAAAATATTTGTTTAGTATCTGTGCCTTTTCACAGTCACCCTCTGCCCACCCTCCCTCCCCTTTATTAAGCCTTACTGTCCCTCCCTTGGTCTTCCTTCATGCCATGATTAAAATGTTAGTGTCATAAAGTAGTCCCTGTCTTTATGCTGTTGCATGTTTCTGGATTTGTTGTCTCCCCCCGGCCCCCAAACACACACACACACATACAGATTCTCTTAACCCCAAACAGCACTCTCAGATGGCAAGACTGAGATTTTCCTGTGCTAGTGTGAACAAAATACTGATGAGACTGTACCTGCACAGGGTGCTAGAGGAGAGGTAGACCAGTAGTTTGCGACATAGGAGCCCTGAGTACACCACTCACTCCTGAAATGAAACTACCTGCACAGCTCCACGACATACTTGTAGATGTCCCGCTATATGATTCAGGTGTCAGATGAGGAGCACAACTGCATGATACAAAATTAAATAAAGTAAATGCATTTCTCGATCGCTTACTTCACGGTGGTTTGCATGTTCCGGTGATGTCACACCCGGAAGTATGCAACAAATGTAGTGTATCGAGAAATGTTTTTTTTTCAAAGTATGGTAGTTGGTTTGAGTATTATTGGCAGTGCCAAGAGGTTTATCAGTGAGACATATACAAGTATTTCATGGAGCTGTGCAGGCAGTTTCATTTCGGGAGCGAGTGGTGTATTCAGGGCTCGTATCTCGCCAAGTGACACAATAAAATGGCGGGGATTTAAAAAGAAATCTGGTTGTTTTGTCCAATAGGGAAATAAGCTGGGAACAAGGATAAGATGTGTGGGTGAATGTCACTAGGGCCAGTGCTTTTTATTTCCTGGGTGCCTATCATAACTTAATGTACCCCCCTGTTATAGCTCTCAGCCAATCAGAGAGCTGATAGTGTTTGCCCCATTTTCTAAACACTTCTAATGCACGGCCAGGGGCTGAAGGAACTTGGCCTGTGGCCTTGTGCCTTACTACACCCTGACCATGAATTAGAAATGTCTGATGCACCCGGATCGTCCGGAGGGCCGGCCGGAGGAGAAGGATAGAGCAGCCCATGGACTGGTCTCCTTCTCCGGGGAGGCGAGGCAGTGATCGGCGCATTGAGGACCCTGGTGGAGACCGGGGAACTCAAGCGGCGCCCGACACTACAGTTCCGGGAGGCGGGCAGACGCTGGCATCATTGCACGTCCCTGCTTCCACAACGAAAAAAAGGGTGGAAAATAGGAGAGGCGGCAAGGACCACCATCAGGATGAAACCCTCCTGGAGGTCCTCACTATGCCACTGTCGCTTCAGGTCCCCGACCAGACACTAGCCCATGGCTACCAGGAATGGTGGCTGTAGCCCTGCCTCCAGGAGTAAGCCAGGGGCAACCGTGGGATCCCGGCAGATGTGAACCGTGTGAAGAGGTCTCTGGGGGCGTGACCAGGGCCGAAAAGTGAAACCGGTGGGTCCTGCAAAAAAAAAAAAAAGAAATGTCTGATGCACATCCCCTCATGTCTTGTTGCTTACATATTACTCAGCGAGAGAGTCGGCAACTTTAGCAGTATTGAAACCATGGAGTGCAAGCGAAGGTTGCCCACAGCAACACTCACCCTCACTGTTTCCGTGCAGAATGGCGTCTGTCTCTTATTTTAATTATTTTGTATATTTATTTATCCATGAAACCTTTCCGGGTTTTTATTTTACAGTTTTCATTCTCTACCCTCTCTCGTTTGTCACGCCTGGCTGGCAGCAGCGCAGAAGAGGGAGAGCATCAGTATCGTGGGGCACGGAGAACTAAAGTAAATAAATCTCTCTCTCTCTCCTGTCGCAGCAGTGCAGGACATGGAGACCTGAAGTAAATAAATTACTTTCTCTCACTGCACATTGCTGCATCAGCGGGTGGAAAGAGATCAAAACCTGCCACCTCTTCTCAGGTACTCTCTCAGTATGCCATCCAGCGAGGATGAAAAATGGAAAATACCAGTGATACTGTATTTTTGCCACTATGTGTTATTCTCACTCTAGGTCTGTTTACCACAAACTAGATCCACTGTGGCAATGGAGACATGGAGTCTCAAGGAGCTTGTGTGGGACAGGCACAAAGGAATCTTATTAGAAAAGTGTGGGAAGGCATAGCTGGAGATCAAATTGGGTATGTGGTGACAGTATAGGCAGGGACAAACTGGGCAGACTAGGTAAGCCAAGCAGTCCTTATCTGCTGTCATATTCTATATTTCTGTTTCTGAGTTTGCTCTTGAGCTGCAACTTCATTCAGTGAGGCTGCGCTGGAGTGATATCACTCTTCAAGGTGGCCACGAAGCAAGCAGAGAGTAAGATTTTTTTTCTTGCAATTCAATAATAAAAGGCATGGCATAACGCAAATATGCAGTAGCCCTAATGAAACTATCACATTTAAAATTCATAAATTTCTCCACAAAGCAAAGTTTTGGACTTTGTGCAGCACTATATTGCACAGATATATATATATATATATATATATATATTATATATATAGAGACAAAAAACTTTGTTTAATGCATCAGTTAGGTTGTTCCACAGAGACAAAGGTAAGGAAATTCAGTGTTAGGGGTTCAACCACCCCTGGAACCTCATGCGCCCCAGCCGGCATCAGGATGCGGCGTTGGTGTCGTCAGCCTAACTCTCACCCCATCACATGTGTAAAGAAGCAGAGGTATAGGAGAATGGGGCAAGAGTTAGGACCGATGGCCCCAACGTACACCTACCCGATGCGGCTTGAGAGAGAGGCTGGCTGGCGGGGTGTCATGGGGGGTTTCAACTAACACCGAATTTCCTTTACTTACGCCAGAGCAATCTAACTGATGCATTAAACAAAGTTTTCTGCCTCTAATTTCCTTCTTTTTGAGAATAATGATGAGAAATACTGAATGTAATGCAGCAGTGGGAACAGCAACGCAAACACAAGGTAGAAACGCAAATGGTAACAGTAACGAAAACATAAGGGCAAATGACAACGCAAAGGGTAACACACATGGTGGTGCACAAGGGAACAGTAACAGGTATATAAACACAAGGGGAAACAGTAACTGTAACAGTAGCAGAAGCGCACACCCTCTTTTTGCTGGAGAACTGCATAGAGAAACACAGTGTGTACAAAGAATGTATGCATTATAATGGCAATGGAAGTTTAAAACAAGCATTGGAAGTACTTAATTGCAAATATCTCAGCAACTGTATGATGTGAAAAAAATGTTTAATGTCACAGAAATTCTTATTTTCCTGGCTACTGTTTTGTACCTCATAGCCCAACTTGCGATGAAAAATCTGTATCTCTCACCGTTTTTGAGATATGAGCCCTGAATGGCATGGCATATGCCACCATGTTAGTCTATGGGAAAAAGCATCAACTCCAGAGTACCATAACTTTGGAGCCGTAGAATATTTTTTCACCAAACCACAAAAGGCACATCTTTGACATGTTGGCTGCCTTCCTGCCAAATTTCAGGCCAAAATACCTAACCGTTCTTTTGCAGCAAGGTGGCAAAGAACTCCTGTCATTTTGGATATAGTGCTACAAAGTACTTTCGTGATTTGCAAAAGCTTTCACACAGATGTGCAAAAGTGTCGTGAGCATGAAAGTACTTTGTGAAAGTACTTTTTCCAGAACTTTGAAAAACATATTTCTGGGGTGTTTAACCCAAAATAAAGACATGGCTAGCATCCTCAGGCTCCAACTAGGTGAACACAAAAAGAATTGTGTCCCTAGATGGTCCCAAATTTAAATTCCAAACATTTTTCTGATCACCAACTGAAAACAAAATGGTGGATTTGCAAAAGTACTAGGGCCATTTGCAAAAGTAAAAAGTGCATTTGCGAAAGTGTCGAATTTTTTGTTAACTTTTCCCATTGACTTATAATGGAAACTTGTTTTTTGAATAACGTTTGAACCATTTAATATTTTTTCATGAAACCTTTGAAAGGCACATTGGGGACCTTGGCTGCATGTTCCCTGAAGTTTTTGGACTGGTCACACAAACCATGCAACCTGTAGGCTAGAGCAAAGAAATCGCAAAAAAGGCGAAATTGCGCAATTCGTTGTTACTTAATACCTCCGCAGCCATATATCCAACCAGTATGAAACTTGGCAGATCCCAAGATCTGCCAAGCCCAATCATCCATACCAAATTTCAGGCAAATCCATTGAATGGTGGCAAAGCTATTAAGATGCAAATTTGACCCTTTAACCTTAAAAGTGGTACTCAACCCTAACCATGGTAGCACTACCATGCTACCACTATATATATATATATATATATATATATGTATTTATAATTAAACAGTTGCACACTATAGTTATAGTTAATGACCAATGATATACTAAACTCACAAATTTGGACATTATTAACTTTGGACCCGTTCAATGGATTTGCCTGAAATTTGGTACCCGTGTTGGAGTGCACTAGATCTCTTGATTTGCCAAATTGCATTTCTGTTAGAGTGCCAGTCTTCGTGTATGTATCCACTGAAAAATGCAAAATTATCAATTTTTGGATGCACCTTTTGGCATTCTTAATGTGGTCCTACACGGCCATTGTGTGGTGCACTACTCTGTGAGATGGCTTGTTTGAAAGAGCTTTGGTGGCTGAACATGCCGCTTTTTGTTTGGTGACAAAATATTAAGGTATTCAAAAGTTAGGCCACTTTTAATTTACCATTATAAGTCAAAGGAAACATTTATATGTATATCTTGCAATCAAAGAATGGGAGTTCTGGCCATTTAGTCCTGCCCGGTGGTCAGAGAATTTGCAGCCTCATGGTTCTAGAATTTTTGTTCCCAGAGGTTTTAAACATTCTTTGATTGCGAGGTCCACCATTTTGTTTTTCATTTTCTGATTGGAAAAACACAAATATCTCGGCTCAGGGGTCACTTCTGAAGTAAAACTTCGATGGGTTTTACTCAGGGGCTCTGATCTATCGAGCCATACTTTTGGTTTCATCCAAATTGGTCAAAAAATAGTTATAAGCTTTTAAAATCTTAATTTGCGGCTCGCTAATGATATTTGATCGGGAGCCTGCAAATTCTTTGATTGAGAGATTCTTTGATTGCGATCTTGCATCACGACCTAACATAGAAACATAGAATTTGACGGCAGATAAGGACCGCTTGGCCCACCCAGTCTGCCCATTTCCCTACCTACTGGATAAGCTGCAGATCCTAGTTAACCAGCAGCCTACTTCTTCCTACCCCCCCCCAGAATTGCCTTATGACTATCCCATGCATGCTTGAATTCCACCACTGATTTTGACTCCACAACCTCCTCCAGAAGGCCATTCCATGCATCCACAACCCTCTCGTGAAAAAATACCCCTTAAATTACCTCGAGCCGCCCCCCATCTTCAAATTGTGCCCTCTTGTTCTTGCACACCTCTTTTTTGAAAGATGCTACCCTCTTGGACTTTGTTGATTCCCTTGAGGTACTTGAAAGTTTCTATCATGTCCCCCTCTCCCTCCTTTCCTCGAGGCTATACATATTAAGCTCCTTAAGTCTCTCTTCATATGTCCTCCGGTGCAGACCCTGCACCATTTTAGTTGCCCTCCTCTGGTCAGCTTCCATCCTGTCTATGTCTTTGCGGAGATTGGGTCTCCAGAACTGCACACAGTACTCCAGATGGGGTCTCACCAGCTGTCTGTACAGAGGGATAATAACTTCCTGTTTTCTACTGGTGATGCCTCTCCCTATGCATCCCAGTATCCCCCAACCCTCCTTGCTGCCTTCTCACATTGCTTGCCCACCTTTAGGTCATCTGATATGACTACCCCAGGTCCCTTTCCATTTTTGTTGTTGTTAGTATCTCACCCCCATTGTGTACTCTTCCCTGGGTTTTGTTTCCCAGGTGCATTACCTGCACTTCTTAGCATTGAATCTAAGCTGCCATACATTTTGACCATTCCTCTAACCTTCCAAGTCCTTCTCATCTTTTCCACCCACCCTGTGAATCAACTCTGTTGCAGATCTTAGTATCATCTGCAAAGAGACATACTTTTTCCTTCCAGTCCTTCTGCATAATAGCATATAAAAACATTGAAGAGGACTGGTCCTATACTGAACCCTGGGTACCCCGCTAGTAACCCTCCTTTCTTCTGAGTGGACTCCATTTACTATTAGTCTCTGTGTCCTATTCTCCAGCCAATTCTTTACCCAGGCTGTCATCTTGGGACCCACTCCCAGGCTGGCTAACTTGTATATTAATCTTTGTGTGGGACTGTCAAATGCCTTACTAAAGTCTAGGTAGGCCATGTCCACAGCCCCTCCCTGATCTACTACTTTGGTCACCCAGTCAAAGAAATCTATCAGATTCGTCTGGCATGACCTTCCCGCTGTGAATCCATGCTGCCTAGGGTCCTGTGCCCCTCTGGCCTCTAGTACTCGACAATTCTTTCCTTTAGAAGTGATTCCATCATTTTCCCTATCACTGAGGTTAAACTAATAGGTCTATAGTTTCCTGCATCTGCCTTGCTCCCACTTTTGTGAAGGGGAATCACATCTGCCCTCCTCCAGTCCTCAGGTACCACCCCATCCTCCCATGATTTGTTAAAGAGGGTAGTCAGTGGTGTCACTAGTTCTACCCTTAGTTCTTTTAGAATTCTGGGATGAATCCCATCAGGCCCCATTGCTTTGTCCACCTTCAGTTTTAAGAGTTCTTTCAGAACCCTTTCTTCTGTAAATGGGCTGGTATCAACTTCTGTATCCAGAGTGTTACTACTGTTTGTTTTATGTACCTCCCTCTTCCTCTTGTAAATACTGAGCAAAATATTTGTTTAGTATCTCTGCCTTTTCACAGTCTCCTCTGCCCACCTCCTCCCTTTATTAAGCCTCACTATCCCTCCCTTGGTCTTCCTTTGCTCCCTGATGTACCTATAAAAGGTTTTATCCCCTTCTTAACTGAGTTGGCTATCTTTTCCTCGGTTTGGGCCTTTGCTGTTCTGACTGCCTTCCCAGCCTCCTTTTGCTTTAACTGATACAGTTCTCTGTCCTGCTCCTGCTGATTCCTTGTACTTCCTGAATGCTTTCTTTTCTCTTGAACCTTCACTGCCACTTCCTTTGAGAACCATAGTGGTTTCTTACATCGTCTTGTTTTGTTTATTTGCTTCACACAAAGGCTCGTTACCTCTGTGATGGCAGTTTTTATTATTGCCCATTGTTCTTCCACCCCTCCTTCCCACCCATTTGCTAGTGCATTCCTTAGGCACTCACCCATTTTGGCAAAGTCAGCCCTCCTAAAGTCCAGTACTTTTGTCTTTGTATGGCTTGACTCTATTGCTAAAAATACTAATATCTTGGCTCAGGGGTAGGCTAGGGACACAAATGAGGCTGGGTTTTGCTCAGGGGGTCCATTCTATTGAGGAATGCCATTGGTTCACTTCAAATCGGTGAAAAATTTGCGTTTCATCATTTTTAATTCTTTGTTCATGAGCCTGCAAATTCTTTGATCGTGAGCCTGCAAATTCTTTGATTGTGAGATTCTTTGATCGCAATCGTGCATCGTGAGTGAGGGACAAGATGGCCCAATTTAAAGATATATTTTCTCAGCCCAGAGGTGTCCTAGGAAGTCAAATGTGAGTGGGTTTTATTCAGGGTGCTTCATTCTGTCAAACCATCGTGGTAGTTTACCTTCAATTTTTTGATTTATAATATTTTTAATTCTTTGTTCGTGAGCCTGCAAATTCTTTGATCGTGAACCTGTAAACTCTTTGATCATGAGATTCTTTGATCATGATCGAGCATCGTGAATGAGGGGCGAGATGGCCCAATTTAAAAATCAATTTTATCAGCCATGGGGTGTCCTAGGAAGTCAAATGAGGGTGGGTTTTACTCAGGGGGCTTCGTTCTGTTGAACCATGATGGTGGCATACCACAACTCCATCAATTCTTTGATTTATAAAATGTTTAATTCTTTGTTCGTGAGCCAGCAAATTATTTGATCGTGAGCCTGCAAATTCTTTGATCGTGAGATTCTTTCATCACCATCTTTGAGCTCGAGATAGGGACAAAATGGCCAGATTTTTTATAATGGAATAGATAGGGACATTTTACCAATATTTAACATTGAATGTCTCAGAAATGGTTTGGTCTTTTTACTTGAAATTTGGAGGGTGTTTACGGCATGTCCTGTAGATGTGAATTATGGTGTTTACATGTTGGAGAAAATTTAATTGTGGAGATATTTCGTGACACTTTACTTGTTGTGGACAGTGTTTTACTTGTGGTGGTGGCTTGAAATTGATAGGATACCTTGCCTTAGTGTCATGGATGTAGTTTTCAGTTGTTGTGTGAGTTAAATGTCAACAGGTGTGGAACTGTGCCAGTCTGACAAATGAAAATCTCATATGTTAAAATGTTGTATCTCAGACACAGTTTGGTCTTTTCACTTGAAATTTGGAGGATGTTGACAGCATGTCATGTGGATGAAAAGTACAGTATTTCTGTGTCAGGAAATTTTTTTGGGTGCAGATATGGAGTGGTGCAGTTTAAATGTTCTGCGGACAGCGTTTGGCTTTTGGTGGTGGCTTGAAATTAATAGGATACCTAGCCTTAGTGTCATGGATGTAGTTTTTAGTCATTGTCTGTGTTAAATGTCAACAGGTGCAGAACTGTGCCACTCTGATGAATGAAAATTTAAATTTTGATATATCATATCTTGGACACAGTTTGGTCTTTTTACTTGAAATTTGGAGGGTGTTTATGGCATGTCCTGTAGATGTTAATAGAGGTGTTTACATGTCAGACAATATATTTTTTATGGACATATTGTGTGGAGCAGTTTACATTTTGTGGACAGCATTTTCTATTGTTCTACTAGATCAACATTTGTTTGGTGGCTGGCCTTTCTGTACTTTTTCGTCATTGGGTGTGTAATGTGGCCTGACACTTACAAGTTGGTGGGAGTGTGGGGCCCTTGTCCAACTTTCTATTTTTCTATTCTTTCTTAAAAAGTAAGGACATTTTATGCCAAAAACATCATTAATGCATCAGTTATGGTTCTTCTATAGCAAAAAAAAGTAAGAAAATTTGGTATTAGGGTTGGACCCCTTGGACCCCCCAGCCCACCCCCAACTGACATCTGGGTGCACTTGGGGTCATCAGTCCTAACACTCACCCCATTCTTCTATACCTCTGCTTCTTTCCACATGTGATGGGAGAGAGTTAGGGCCGATGACCCCAAAGCGCACCCCGATGCTGGTTGGTGGGTGGGCTGGGGGTCCAAGGGGGGCTTTCAACCCTAATACTGAATTTCCTCACTTTTGTCACTGTAGAAGAACCCTGATGCATTAACAAGTTTTTTTACATAGAATATGTACACGTATATATATTTATACAATGGGGTGAGTGATAAATGAGTGTGATAAATCATGTTATTTTCATGGGCGTGTGATAAACTTAAGAACTGACATTTATCACACCCACACAAAGTCACGAAAAGCTGTGCAAATGGTACATTTTGCAGCAATGAGTCCCCCATTGTATAAATCAGATACATGATGTGCACACGTTTGATATGGGAAATATGTTCACTCCTGTACAGTGACCTCTGAAACCTCACTCATGGCTTCGCCACTCATGAGTATTCAAAGGTCACTCTAGAGGAGGGAACATATTTTCCATATCACACCCTGTCCACTATGTATCCTATATATATATATATATATATATATATATATATATATATATATATATATATATATACATATATATATATTATATATATATATATAGAGAGAGAGAGAGAGAGAGCTATATAACATTTTATTTATTTATTTAACATTTGGTAACCAGGAAAGACACACTGAGCCAAGGCTTGTTTCCAGGTGCGAACCAGGGAAGGGGATATAGAGTGATATATGATACATTACAGCATAATATAAACAAAAACAAGCAGTTACAGGGTATACACAAAGTATTTGGTCACCTAACAGCAAGACCTGAGATACAGAGAATCACAACAAACAAACTCTACATTCATGATACAGTATAGCATAATAAGGGCAAAACAAGTGGTTACATCATACTTGGCATGGTCACCAGTGCTAATGTAACATATTTTTTTCCCATGGGAGCTGCACTACAGCAGGCTGCACATGAAACATGGAAGAAGTCTTTCCTCTGTTGACCCCACTGTGTTCTTATGCTGCTTAAAAGCCTCTCTGTTCCTAAGGGCCCTGTTAAAATACATCAAAAGGGGAACTCTCGTCCTCTTACCCTTTATTTACTAAGACAACTCCTGAAATGCCTCATTCTTTTACTTCTCCTTATCTCTGGGAGTGTACATCCTAATCCGGACCCTCCTTCATATGGAATCAATGGCAACAAAAAACAGGGTATGCTTGTCCTGGCCAGTAGGAACATCGGCAGTATGTTAAAAAAATGTGATGCCCTCACTGCTTGGGTTGCTGTACACCCCCCCCAACATCCTGCCAGTCATCAAAATGTGGCTGTCACCATCTAGCCCTGACTTGGCTATCATCCTACCAGGTTACTCACTTTTTAGGCTGGACAGACTATCTAGAAGAGGAGGTGGCTGTGCCATCTACCTAAAGAAGTCATTGTTGGCTCATCCACTGTCCCTCCCTAAATCTGCTATGGATATTCAGATCCTTGCTGTTAAGCTTATACTCAGTGCACACAACAAGGCCCTCAACATTGGCTCAGTCTACATTTCCCCTGACATCACTGAATGGGGCTTAAAACCCCTAATGAACTGTGTCAGGAGTCTAAAATAAGACGCAGAAACCATCCTGTTAGGTGACTTTAATGTCAACTGGCTCTCGGCAGGTGCCAGTAGGCACAGAGATGAGCTAACAGGTCTGAACTTTGCCCAGTTAATAATATTTCCAACCAGGATAACCTATAAGACTCGGACTAGCACACTCCAGGACTGGATCCTAACAAACTGTCCAATGCATATCTCCCATTCTGAAGTATTGTCTGACACTATCAGTGATCACTCTTCTACCCAGTGTTATTTGACTAACAAATTTATCAAGCCCCTGCCAGAACAATTACAAGTAGAGTGCTCTTCCATGGCCACCTGCAGCCACTAAAGTCTCTCCTCTGGCAACAAGACTGGTCTTGCATTGAAACCGCCCCTGATATTGACTCAGTTCTAGAATACTTCATTGAACGCTTCAGTGTGGCCTGTGACATCCACGCCCCTTTTAGGACACATAGGATCAGGGGACTTATAATCTCTGGATATCTTTTAACCTTCTGGCTCAAATGAAAGCTTGTAACCACCTGTGGCATATGGCCATGACCTCTGGCAGTCAACTTGACGTAACGTCCTATAAAATGGCCAGGAATGCATGTACTAAGGCTATCCATGATCACAAAGCATGGTACTATAAGGACATCCTTGACAAAACCTGCGCGGATGGAAAAAAATTCTGGGAAAACCTTTCAGAAATCACTGGGAAAACATCCAAGCAGGTTCCAACTATGTTAAATGTTGATGGGACTATCACTCATGACCCCATGTTAATTGCCAACATTATTAAATTCATCCTTCACTGACCTTAGCTAAATTCTGCCCCCAGATTTCTTTGAACCACCCAGCACAGCTGCTACAATCACCAAATCAGAAGAGGCCTTGACCCACCCATGTTTCTACTTCAAAGCTATCTCAGAAAGTGATCTGAAGACATACAAGCAGTGATTGCCTCAACCTGAAACTTCTTACACTAACCATAGATGAAGTCTTATCCCCCCTCACCAAGCTTCTCAGTTGCTCCGTCATACTTCCACAGTTCCCCCAGATCTGGAAATCTGCTCTGGTTGCACCAGCTTTTAAGAGTGGGGGCAGATTACTACATGAGAATTATAGGCCAATATCTATTCTTTCCCATTGTCCAAAGCACTTGAAAGGATTGTTGCCGACCAGTTTGTGGAGTACCTGGAAAAATACAACCTACAATGTCTCCAACAACATGGTTTTCATAAAGGGCACAGCACATTTACGGCCCTACTGGAATTCACAGGTTTCATACACCATACTCTTGATCAGGGTCAACTTGTTGGCTCAACCTTTATTGACCTGTCTAAAGCATTTGACATGGTCAATCACCATTTGCTGACACATCAGCTTGCTGGGCTTGGTATATCATCAGACGCCCTAAAGTGGTTCAACAGCTATCTAGCAAGCTGCACAGAACAAGTGAGAATAGAGTCTACCTTTTCTGCTAAACTGCCAGTCTGCTTTGGGGTTCCTCAAGGATCGATACTGGGACCTCTTCTATTTAGCACCTTCCTCAATAATCTTCCGCATCCTCTTCCAGTCCCATACTCCTCTACAAAGATGATGTGTTCATTTTCTCAAAACATGCCAGGAGTGGACTGGAGCAGCCCAACAACCAGGAACAGAAGGGAGCAGGTACTGCTGGATGCCTTCCAGGACAGCTTCCTGCTGCAAATGGTCAGTGAACCAACCAGGTTAGAGAATACCCTTGACCTTGTGCTGGCAAATGGGGACTTTGTGAGAGATCTTACAGTAGAGGAACCACTGTCAGGGAGTGACCACCACTCAGTATAGCTCACATTGGATATGGGCAAGGAAGGAGTGGAGTCTGGCACAATAGTGCTGGACTTCAGGAGGGCCGACTTTGGAAGGATGGGGGAAGTGGTAAAAGGGTAGCTGGCCAGAATTCAACCCAGTATGACAACTAACCAGAGGTGGGAGCTCATAAAGCTGGGGATAGTGGAGGCAACCAAAACCTGCTGCAAAGCCCAGAGCAAGAAGGCTAGGGCTAAGAAACCAATCTGGTTGAGCAAGGAGGTCATGGAAAAGGTAAGGAGGAAAAGAGCTGCCTTTAGGAAGTACAAGAAAACAGGGAGGGCGGAGGACAGGGAGGAGTACTTGACAGAATCAAAGGAGGTGACAAGGGCAGTAACGGGAGCCAAAGCATCTATGGAACTCAGCCTGGCACAAGGCATTAAGAATGGGGAGAAGGACTTCCTAAAGTACATCAGGGAGAAAAGGAGCTGTAAGGACCACATAGTAAGGATTAGGAAGGAGGGGGGTTGGGTGGAAGCAGGTGCGATAAGGAGGAAGCACTAAATGAGTACTTCTGCTCAGTATTTACTAAAGAGAAGAGGGGGGTGACACCCAAGGTGGGAGAAATGGCAGAAGCAGGGGGGGAAGTGGTAACAGATGGGGAAATCATGGAGAACTGAGTTCGAGAGGGTTTGAAGGCACTGAAGGTGGACAAGGCACCAGGCCAAGATGGCATCCACCCCAGGGTACTGAAGGAGCTGGCAGAGGTCCTTGCAGGACCTTTGGCAGACCTATTTAATGCCTCACTACATTTGGGGTGTGTACCTCAGGACTGGATGATGGCTCATGTGGTGTCCCTCCACAAGAGTAGCCCCAAGGATGAACCGGGAAACTACAGACCAGTGAGCCTCACATCCATTGTGGGTAAGCTAATGGATACTATCCTGAAGGAGAGGCTGGTGGCCCTCCTAGAGGCCAAAGGACTACAGGACAGCAGACAGCATGGCTTCATATGGCAGATCCTGCCAAACCAACCTGGTCGAGTTCTATGACTGGGTAACTGGGCAACTGGACAGGGGCCATGCAGTGGATGTCCTGTTCTGACTTCAGTAAGGCATTCGACTCAGTGCCACATGGAAGGCTGGGAAGGAAGTTAGTAGGCACAGGGGCGGTGCAAAGCTGGTGAGATGGGTAGGAAACTGGCTGCAGTGAGAGGCAACAGAGGGTGGTGGTGGGTGGGAGCTCTCCATCCAAGGGCAGTGACGCGGTGTTCCACAGGCTTGGTGTTGGGACCAGTGTTTGGGATATTCATTGCAGACATATTATGAAACATCAAGAGCAAGATCAGTCTGTTTGCTGATGATGCCAAGGTAGGTGGTGGTGGATGACCTAGAGGGGATGGCAGGGGTTGCAGGATGATCTGGCAAGCTTGAAACCTGGTCAGACACACATGGCAACTGGGCTTTAATGCCAAAAAGTGCAAGGTGCTGCATTTTGGGATGAAGAACCCAAGGAGGACTTATCAACTAGGGAGTGCAGCAATGCCCAGACAGAGGAGGAGAAGGATCTGGGTGTGCTCATTACAGGGTCAATGAACAACTCGCACAATGTAGGAAGGCAGCTGCAAAGGCCAACAAAATGCTGGGTTGTATTGCAAGAGGTATATCCTCGAGGAGGGAGGAGGTGATTCTGCCACTGTATAGGTCATTAGTTAGACCACACCTGGAGTACTGCATGCAGTACTGGCATCCGTATCTGAAGAGGGACATTAAGTTACTGGAGGGGGTGCAGCGCAGAGCAACAAAGATGATCAAGGTGCTGGGGGACTTATCATACGAGAGGAGGTTGAAAGAGTTGAACATGTACTCACTGGAGGAAAGGAGAGACAGGGGTGACATGATTGAAACCTTTAAATATATGAAAGGAATAAACAAGACAGGTACAGAGGGGCTGTTCAAAGTAAGGGAAGGGAGGGACACCAGGGGCCATGATATGAGACTGGCGCGAGGAAGGTTCAGTAGGGAGATGAGGAGACACTTTTTTACAGAGAGGGTGGTGGCTGGGTGGAATGCGTTACCTGCTGAAGTGGTATGCAGTAGAACAGTGGACTGCTTCTAATGAGGATGGGACAGGACAAGGGGGAGGGTTAATGAAAGGGAAGGGTGGAAGGGAGGGGCAGCTGCAGAATAAGGGGTGCTAGCTGCACATTTGAGCAGACTTGATAGACCTCTAGGCCTTTAACTGCTGGCAAATTTCATATGTTTGTATGTTCGTAATGCTGACCCTACCCTCCTCCAGGCCCAACTTCAGAAAAGTTATACTGAAGTTGAGTCCTGGTTCACCTCTCATAAGTTAGTGCTTAATTGCAAAAAAAATGATGGTCATGCTCTTCCATGGTACCCACAGCAAGCACAAAAACAAACAACTGGTGATTAAAAACAGTGCAAGTGTAGTCCTTGATCAGACTCAATCTTTTAAATACATAGGAGTTACTCTGGGTAGTATGCTTTCCTACTCCCATCATGTTGAGAATGTTGCCAAGGCAGTTAACATTCGCCTAGGTCTTCTACACAGACACAAACACTTTGTTACTACTGAAGCCCTCAGACTGGCTATTCGAAGTTCAGTTGTGTCTATTATTGACTGTGGTTTGGTCATTTATGGTACCGCCATGGACACAATCTTGCGGCGGCTCACCACAGCTCTGAGTAAGGCATGATGTCTACTAACTGGTGCAGAGTATCGTACTCACACTTGTGACCTTCATGGACAAGCAAACTGGCTTCAACTCCAGGCTCGCATTAAATATCAAGCCTGCCTTCTGGCTAAGAAGGCAGCTCTTGGTCTCCTATCACCAGGTCCCCTTCAGCTTTTCAGTCCCTTCTGGTGCACTCATAACACATGAAGTTCTGTAAGCCAAACGTTTACTGTCCCTCGCTGTCGAACCTCATTCCGACAGCAATCCATTGCAGTTAGAGTGGCTAATTTATTTAATTCCCTTTCTCCTGAGATTGTGATGACTGCAACCTTGGGACCATTTAAGTGGAAGCTGCATCAGTTCCTAGTTTCCAGAGCATCTTGTGACTGCTATACCTCATCTTTGCAGACAGCTAAATGCACTGGGACCTCCCTCTTGTACCATTCGCCCCTGCATAGCCCTACCCTGTTGCTGCGCTATTCCACATAGGGCACTTCCTTCCTTCCTTCATCCTTTCCCATCCCCACCCCTGCCTTCTTTTCATCCTACCTCATCCCCCTTCCTCTACCCATCCATTCCCACTCCCCCTTCCCTCCCTCCCCTCTGTTTCCTCACCTTGTTCTCTTCCTCTTCCTCTACCCTTTGGGTCTTTTCCTATATAAGCTACATTGTGGCAGCTCCCTCCTTGCTCTTAATTTGCTCCTTCTGCCCCCAGAATTCACCCCTATCCTTTTCTCCGTGTAATCCCTTCCATCCCTCTTCAGACAAGGCCACTGGCTGCACTTGTTACAATATTTATCTTGCCATATTATTCTTTTGTTTATGTAATTACTTTCCTCATGTTGTACTACTTACTGAAACCATTGTAATTTGTTATTCTTGTGACTTGACATGGAGCCTCTGTAAAAAGAGCCCTTGTCTCAAAGGTCTTTCCAATTTGTTAAATAAATAAACATACAGTGTAAGGTCACTTAACACCAGGACCTAAGATGCAGAGATTCATAGAAAAAAAACTGTACAATTCAGGTAAACAGTAGTCAAAGTATTCATGCTGGAATTCCTGGTGTAGGCTGAAGGGAATTTGATGCCAGGAAAGTGAACTAGGGATTAATTGAGGTGAAAGAGGAGGGATTGGAGGGGGGGGGAGAATCCTCAGTTGAGTTTTGAAGGAGGAGAGTGAAGGGGAAGGTGAAGGTAAGAGAAGATTTGTTTCCAGAGGAAAGGGGTGTGATAGGAAAAAGAAGACTGGCCAGCTACTGAGTGAGGGCGAGCCAGGGAGAACATGTGAGTGTCCCTGCTTTGGAGGGAGGAGGCTGAGGGGTTATAACTTGTGATAGGAGAGAGGAAAGGTATTGTGGTAGTCTCCCAAACCAGTATTTTGCTATGAACGAGACACTGCGGACCATTCCCCTTTGTGGTAGAGGAAGTAGGGAGAGGGTGGAATAGAGATGGCAGTGGTGGGTGAAGGAAGGAGTAGCAGCAGTGATGTGACAAAATGAGTTGAGGAGTGTGACAAGCCTAGAGAGGGTTGAGGCTAGAGCAGAGCCGTAAACTACATCGGCGTAGTCTAATATAGGGAGAAGAGTTTTTGAGATGAGCTCCCGACATGTGGGGAGAGGAAGGCTGTCCTGGTGCCAGTAGAAAACAGCCAGTTTGGGGTGTAGTTTGGAGCAGATGAACTCAACATATATGTATGTATGTATGTGTATATGTGTGTGTGTGTGTGTGTGTGTGTGTATGTGTGTGTATATATCTATACACACATCTACATACATATATATATATATATATATATAGTACCGTCATTCTGAATCCTGTACATTTTGCACTATGGTACGTCTATATATATTTTGTGCACCATAGTACTTTATTTCTTGTTCATTTTGTACACAGTACTTTTTGCAGCACTGTACTGTATACATTTTTTGCACCCCTGCAATTTATGTTCTGAATCATTGCACACTGATTGTGTTTTAATCTCTGTTGTTCCCATTGCCCAGGTAGCACCTGCAAATGTTACTTGGTACAGTGTGCCTTTTCTGGTCACTTATTTGTAAGTATGTAAATAAATAAATAAACAAACAAATAGATCAGGCAGCCATCAGCTCGGCTATGTCAACATGACCCAAAGCAACCATTCATTCATGAATTTAGAGTTGTTTTCTTCTGACTGGCTAGTCTGTATTGTTGCAAACGCTCATTTGTTCAAGCATAAGACTTCTGCTTCTGGCTGGCAGGAGGTAGGAGCTACTTTCCTGAAAATGCTGTTCTTCTCCAGCAAGGGAGGACAATTAGGCCGGAGTTGCAAGCACCGGTCCTTGATGGCCCTGGGGACTGGACATCCAACTGCTGTTATCAGGGAGTGGGTGGCAGGCTGCTACATCAAAGTATGCCACTGGATGCCTGAACGTGGGGCTGCAACGTGCTGGTACCTTTTGGCATGGATGAGATATACTATACGATATGTACAGAAAAATGTGGATCACATGATTGTAACATTAATCAGGTCCCTTCTTGACCTTCTGCATTGGATGTGCTATCGATTATATCAATGACTCCATGAGATAGGGCTCCTGCTGAGGAGGACATACTGCAGACTTCTGTTGAATGGTTGAGGG
This sequence comes from Neoceratodus forsteri, assembly GCA_016271365.2. Classification (NCBI taxonomy): domain Eukaryota; kingdom Metazoa; phylum Chordata; order Ceratodontiformes; family Ceratodontidae; genus Neoceratodus; species Neoceratodus forsteri. Next base: position 41,813,274 of record CM028134.1, read on the forward strand.
AACTGAGTCTAATGAATTGCTGAGGTGGTGTGTGGCGCAAAAGTATTTGCAGACAGGCTACTGTGTACACACTAAAAGGAAAACTCTTAATTCCTTGTATGTTTTTAAGAAATATTTAAAACAATCCTGTCTAAATCCCAATGTTCATGTAATAACACAATGTATTGTGTATTGTTCTGAATTATTTTTAGTTTTACTGTATTTTTTGGGTCTCCCATGAAAATGGACATCTGCTGCCCTAGGATATTACTCGGTCAACACATTTTAGATAAATAAATAACTGCTTTATTTGTATGCATCTTCCCATCATATTTGTGCTTAAACACCTACAGCGCCTCCAAGGAGACAGAATACTGACAAAGCCAAACCCAAACAATGAAAGTTTAATTATTATCAGTGATGAAGGTATTTAATAATTGCAATCTCACTGGGAACAATTTCAGTGAAGGATCATTTTCACTTTATTACAGTTTGTGACTGATGACACTAATAAAGGCCCTAGGAGAAACTTGCAGGCTTGCAGCTCTGCTTTCTGAAATAAACATTCATTGGAGTTGCATAAGCTGTAGTCATTTGTCGAGGTTGACAGGTCGGTTACTAGGAGTGCACTGAACACAGTGTGAGAAAGATTGGGCCCAGTTTGACAACATTATACCACAGGACAAACAATGTTCTACTGTATAGCATTTGCCTGATTTTTAGTGCAATTAAAGGTTCTTGGGTGCAGGCTTTGAAATCCAGTATATATTTACCGTTCCTCCATTAATAAGTTATTTGAGAAATTAGACACTAAAAGCCCTTGAGAAAAAAAGGCAGAGGTTAGTCTGACAAAGTTCAACTGCTCAACAGGAATCTGACAAAGCAGCCTAGGATCCAGGAGAGAAGCACTGTCTGTTTCAAGTTCTCTTCAGAAGTCAGTCTGCAGAAGGTGACTCTTTGTGGGACACCTTAAAGACCCCCTCACTGATATGTTTTGTAAACTAAAATGAGGTGAGGAAATGCTGGAATTATGTGAGACCCCATTGGGCTCAATTTTGTCTGTTTACAGCGTCCAGGAAACAGACTGATCTAAAACAGTAATCATTCCTTGGGTGTCTAGGGAAAGGGATAGGGAGCAGGATACCGTACAGAAACGGAATACAAGTAGAACAGAATTGCTGTGTATGAAGACAGGCCCTAATACTCGGAGGCAGCTGTTTGCACTATGTAGATCATAGGGCCATGCACTAACAGAAGCTGGCATGCACCAACCAGGAGCGAGACCTAGGAGTCATTATATCAGATTACTTAAAGGCGGGGAAGCAGTGCGAAAAGGCAGTGTTAAAGGCCAGTGGTATGCTGGGTTGCATACGGAGCAGAATCATGAGTCACAGAAGGAAGGTGGTGCTGCCACCTGACAGGGCGCTAGTGTGCCCCCACCTGGAGTACTGTGTACAGTTCTGGAAGCTGGACCTTAGGAAAAACATTGATAGAATTGAGAAGGGCAAAGGAGAGCCACAAAATTATTCACGGTCTGTATCAAATGGCATATGAAAAAAGGTTGCGAGAGTGCAACATGTACTTCCTGGAGCAGAGGAGGGAGAGGGAGACATGGTTTAGACTTTCAAGTATATCAAGGGTATAAATAAGGAGGGGGTAGAGAAAATCCTTCAGGAGACAAAAAGTGTTAGAACTAGAGGACACAGTATGAGGATCAAGGGTGGGTGATTCAGGAGCAATGTTAGGAAGTTCTTTCTCACCGAGAGGGTGGTCGACCTATGGAATTGCTTGCCCCAGGAAGTGGTGGAGGCCAAAACAGTAAACAGGTTCAAAAATACCAGGGACAGGCACAAAGGTATAATTTCACAGAAAGGATATGAGGGGGTAGTTACCCATATTGCACAGACTAAAGGGATCTTGTGGTCCCTTTCAGCCGTCACTTTCTATGTTTCTATGTAAATACCTCATAGACAGTAGTGAGGTATACGCATACAAGTGACGTATTTTACATGGATATCTGGCTGCCGTGAGTATATAATAATATCAGTATAATTATTTGTGTATTTCATAGAGCATATCAGTTATCTCATGCTGTTTGGACAAGAAGACCACATAGCGAAGCTGGGTAGTTCTGTCAACCCATACAGCACAAGATAACATTCTTATGCAGTAAGAAACACACACAAATAGACATATTAATATATTATGAAGCAGTCAGATTTTCTGTCAAAAAAAAAATTGTCACCTTAACTGTTTAAAAAGCATTCTTATTTATTTATAGTTTTCTAACCCCTCTCAATTAATATTGAAAAGTGGTACAGTCTGGATGACGCTCTGATATCGTAATGGGTAGTGGTTGGTAAAACTAAGTTTCCTGCTGTTTGTTTTAGAAAAACAAATCCCTAACAAATTAGGGTGGAATTTTTTTTTAGTTCCTTAAATATTTTCAAAACCAACCAGCATAAACGTGGAGCAGAATGGTGAGCAGCAAGCAGCAGCTGACAGCTGAAGGAAGTGTAAGAGGAAAGTTTAGCAAACTGCGCAAGGCAGCATCTGCACACTCCATTGGATAGGCTTTGCCTGGAGTTTGGTGACCAAGCAGACAGCCACTCCCACTTTCTGAGCTATATTAGCAGTTCCTCTCAGCCTCATTGTGAAGCATTTTTTCTTTGCAGGCAAAGGCTCTGTTGGTTTGTCCACTGAGCTGGTTGGGCCTCCCTGGCTGGCGGGGGCCTGTGCTCTCCCCCCCCTTGCTGCACCTGCTGGTCTCTGCTGGGCTTCTGTGTTTGTTTTCCTGCTCACAGTTTGTATTTTGCCTTCAGCTGTGTGTGCTTCCTTCCTTTTGGGGGGGCTTTGTTTCTAAGCTCCAAGTGTACTGCTACTCCAGAGCTCATACTGCTTGCTTTCAGTTACAACTCTCAAATTACTTGCCCTGCACCTCAAACCTGATCTGTGTGTTTCAGCTCAGCTATAGTTGCTCCATGCTGCATACTCGACTACTTTCACCTGACTCAGATTTGCTTGAACCTAGCTATACAGCTCACTCATGCTTGTTCTAATTACCTCATTGCTGCAGCCTCATTGCACTGCCTGGTGACAGTGCTTTCAGAGCATTGTGCCTCCTTTTATTTTGTTTATTGCAATGACAACTCAATGTACTCATAGAAACATAGAATTTGATGGCAGATAAGGACCGTTTGGCCCACCTAGTCTGCCCATTTCCCTGCCTAATGGATAAGCTGCAGATCCTAGTTAACCAACAGCCTACTTCCTTCTACCCCACCACTAGAACTGCCTTATGTCTATCCCAAGCATTCTTGAATTCTCCCACTGTTTTTGACTCTACAACCTCCTCAGGAAGGCCATTCCATGCATCTACAACCCACTCTGTGAAAAATTACTTCCTCACATTACCTCTGAGCTGTCTCCCCATTATTTTCAAATTGTGCCTACTTGTTCTTGCACATCTCCTTTTTTGAAAGATGCTACCCTCTTGGACTTTGTTGATTCTCTTTATGTATTTGAAAGTTTCTATCAAGTCCCCCCTCTCCCTCCTTTACTCGAGGCTATACATCTTAAGCTCCTTTAGTCTTTCTTCATTTGTCTTCTGGTGCAGACCCTGCACCATTTTGGTTCCCTCCTCTGAACAGCCTCCACGCTGTCTATGTCTTTGTGGAGATGGGGTCTCCAGAACTGTACACAGTACTCCAGATGTGGTCTTACCAACTGCCTGTAAAGAGGGCCAACAACTTCCTGTTTTCTATTGGTGATGCCTCTCCCTATGCATCCCAGTATCCCCCAGCACTCCTAACTGCCTTCTCACATTGCTGGCCCACCTTTAGGTCATCTGATATGACTACCCCCAGGTCCCTTTCCATTTCTGTTGTTGTCAGTATCTCACCCCCCCATTGTGCACTCTTGTCCTGGGTTTTTGTTTCCCGGGTGCATTACTTTGCACTTCTTTGTGTTGAATCTGAGCTGCCATACATTTGACTATTCATCCAACCTTGCCAAGTCCCTTTTCATCCTTTCCACCCCACCTTGCATATTAAACCTGTTGCAGATCTTTGTGTCATCTGCAAAGAGACATACCTTCCCCTCCAGTCCCTCCGCAATGTCACTCATAAAGACATTAAAAAGGACCAGCTCCAGTACTGATCCCTGTGGTACCCCACTAGTAACCCTCCTTTCTTCAATGTGGACTCCATTTACTATTACCCCTCTGTGTTCTGTTGTTCACCCAGTGTTTTACCCAGGCTAAAACCCTGGGACCCACTCCCCAGCTGGTTAATTTGTCTGTTAATATTTTGTGTGGGACTGTGTCAAATGCCTTGCTAAAGTCTAGGTAGGCCATGTCCACAGCCCCTTCCTGGTCTACTACTTTGGTCTCCCAGTCAAAGAAATCAATTAGATTTGTTTGACATGACCTTCCTGCTGTGAATCCATGCTGCCTTGGGTCCTGTGCCCCACTGGCCTCTAGGTACTCAACAATGCTTTCCTTCAGTAGTGATTCCATCATTGTCCCTACCACTGAGGTCAAACTGACAAGTCTGTAGTTTCCGGCCTCTGTCTTGCTCCCAATTTTGTGAAGGGGAATCGCATCTGCCCTTCTCCAGTCCTAAGATACCACACCATTCTCCCATGATTTATTAAAAAAGGTAGTCAGTGGTGTTACTAGTTCTTCCCTTAGTTCTTTTAGAATTCTGGAGTGAATCCCATCAGGCCCCATTGCTTTATCCATCTTCAGTTTTAAGAGTTCTTTCAGAAACCTTTCTTCTGTGAAAGGACTAATATCAACCCCCCTATCCAGAGTGCTTCTATTGACTGGATTAGGTCTCCCCCTCATTTTTCCATTATGAATACTGAGCAGAAATATTTGTTCAGTATCCCTGCTTTTTCACTGTCGCTCTCTGCCCAACCACCTTCTTCTTTATTCAGCCTCATTATCCCTACCTTCATCTTTCTTTGCTCTCTAATGTACCTTTAAAAGGTTTCATCCCCCTTCTTAACCGAGTTGGCCATATTTTTCTCAGTTTGGGCCTTTGCTATTCTGACTGCCTTCCCTGCTTCCTTCTGCTTTAACTGGTACAGTACTCTGTCCTGCTCCTTCTGTGTTTCCTTATACTTCCTAGATGCTATTTTTTCTTCCTTACCTTCCCCGCCACTTCTTTTAATAATAATAATGATTTTATTTATATAGCGCCTTTCACTGTATCAAGGTGCAGAACAAATTAATTAAAACTTTAACATTCAATACAAAACATCAAAGACCATAAACATTATAAAATATATCATAAAAACATAATAAATTACAATAAAGTTTCACACATTTTACAGTACATGTTAACTTTCCAAGAAGGCCATTCTCCATAAGTGTGTTTTCAATTCCTTCTTAGATATCTCCACGGAGGTGCATTCCCATAACCGGCATGGTAGAGAATTCCAAAGAGTGGGTGTAGCATGAGAAAATGCTCTGCTGCCAGAGGATTTCAAACTCACTCTTGGAATCTCTAACAACCCCATGTCGGCCGAGCAGAGTGATCGGCCAGGGCAGTAAGGGACCAGTAGGTCTTTCAGATAGGATGGACCCTGATCATGAAGGGCTTTAAAAGTCAATAAAATAACTTTAAAGGTGATCCACCACCGTATTGGGAGCCAGTGCAGTTCACGCAGCACCAGGGTAACATGACAGGACCTACTTGTCCCAGTAAAAATCCGGGCTGCCGCATTCTGCACAAGCTGTAGGCAGTGGATTTCAACCCCAGAGAGCCCAAAGTAAAGGGCGTTGCAGTAGTTGAGGCATGAGGACACAAAGGCGTGGACCAATGTTGACAGAGAGTCAGACAGAACAAGGTGCTTAACCCGGGCAATATTCTTAAGATGGTAAAAGGAAGTCCTGACGATGGCTGACACCTGAGATTGAAAAGTCAGCTTATCGTCAAGAATCACCCCAAGGTTATGCACTCGTTCAGAGGCTGGTAGTGACACACCGCCAAGAAAAATTCCAGAAGGCACGCTAGCACACGAACTCTCAGTCTGACCACCCGGGTCCATGACCAAAACCTCAGTTTTCTCCGAGTTCAACTTTAACCAACTAGAATCCATTCAGTCTTGGATTTCCCCAGACAGTTATTAAACACCGAGATAGCTCCATCCTGGTCGGGTGCAAAAGACAGGTATAGCTGGGTATCATCTGCATAGCAGTGAAACCTCAGCCCATACCATCTTATAATTTTTCTGAGGGGCAGCATATACACTGCAAATAACATGGGTGACAGCACAGAACCCTGAGGCACTCCACACAACAAAGAGACCGGGCCAGAGGAAAAAATCCCCAACACAACTCTTTGTGCTCTCCCAGTAAGGAATGAATTGAACCATTTAAAACTGGTTCCAGACATTCCACAGATTTGCCCCAGGCATGCTGGCAGCACCATGTGATCCACAGTGTCAAAAGCTGAAGCAAGATCAAGGAGGACCAAGATGGAACGTCTCCTTTGATCCCTCGCCCTCAGAAGATCATTTAGCACCCGAACCAGCGCAGTCTCGGTGCTGTGTCTTTTACGGAAACCAGACTGGAAGGATTCGTAGATACTATGGATGGTTAAATGGTCATCCAGTTGAGCAGCCACGACCTTTTCAATAACCTTCCCAATAAAGGGAAGGTTAGAGATGGGTCTGTAGTTAGAAAAACAGTCTGAGTCCAAGGAAGCTTTCTTCAAGAGAGGTGTCACCACCGCCTCTTTCAGGGAGCTAGGAAACTCACCCGACTCCAAGGAGCACCAGATTATTTGCGCCAGAACTGGACTGATGATGTCTACACAACCCAAAATTAGGGTATTCGGTCCAGGATCCAAGCCGCAGCTTGTAGGGCACACACTATGGATGATCCTCATAATATCCACGAACTCAGGTCGACAAAAGGAACTCCAGGAGAAACGAGGCCCTGTGCTCTCACACACTCCTACCACGTCACCCTTAGAAGTTGTCGTACACAAGTCCACCCTGATGTCAGCCACCTTAGTTGCAAAGTATCGAGCGAGCTCATCGCATTCAGTTTGTGAAAAGGCTTTCCAAACTTGCAGACAGGCTGGGTTGCACAGTCTATCTACAGTTCAGAACAGCTGAGCCGGTTGATTCTGAGCAACTGCAATCTCCCTGGACAGGAATTCTGCCTTCTTTTGGGTGATTGCAGATTGATAGCTAGTATAATGTTCAATCAATCTAAGACGGTCGGCATCAAGGGCGGACTTGAGCCAGCAACGCTCTAACCTTTGTCCTTGTCTCCGCATCTCCCTCAGAGTCCCATCAAATCAAGGGGCCCTGGGGTGACGGGAAAAAGGGCACTTGCGAACAGGAGCAATAGAATCCAGGGCAACCATCATGGCCTCATTATAGGTCAACACCAGTGCCTCTGGACTACTGCCCACCAACATGAGGGATGATAGGTCGAGGACCGCCGCTAGGCTTTGTGAAGTAACATTCCGTAATGGGCGGTACCTGACCATCTCCACAGGGGCTGGTCTTCTCGGGGGGGGGTGCAAAAATTGAACCTCACGATGTGGTGGTCAGACCAAATGACTGGTTCCACCACCATATCGGATGCATCAATCCCAAGAAGGAAGACCAAGTCAAGAGAGTGTCCAGATTTGTGTGTAGCAGTGGAAACTACCTGTGTGAGGCCCAAAGAAGACATTAGTTGGAGGAAGTGTTTACTAAATTGTGAGAGTTCATCGTCAACGCAGGCATTGAAGTCACCCAGCACCATCAATCTGGGTGACTCAAACCACATGTTGACAAGGAAGTCTGCCACTTCCTGTAAGAAATGTTTCCCATCTCCGGGTGGACGGTAGATGAGAACGATTCGAACGCCTACACCTGCAATACTGTGCACTCAAAGGACTCAGCCTCACCCACTACCACATTCGAGAGGCCCAATTCAGTCTTAAAACAGATTGCAACCCCCCCGCCCCTGCGGTCCAATCTCGGGCGGTGTATCACCGAGTACCTGGCCGGAGTCACGGCCTCCACTATAGGGCCAGAATTTTAGGAACCATAGTGTTTTTTTCTTTCATTTTGATTTGTTTATTTGCTTCACACAAAGGTTTGTTGCCTCTGTGATGGCAGTTTTGATGTTTCCCCATTGTTGCTCCACCCCACCTTCTTGCCTGTTTGCTAGTGCTTTTCTGAAGAACTCTCCTATTTTGACAAAATCAGCCCTTTTGAAGTCTAGTACCTTCACTTTTGTGTGGCTTGACTCTACAGCTAAGTTTATCGTGAACCACACTGTTTGGTGGTCACTTGTTCCCAGATGACTATCCACTTCAAGATCAGAGATCCTCTCTCCTTCCCTATTTGAGAGTACCAGGTCTAAGATTTCTCCCTCCTGAGTGGGTTCCAAAACTAGCTGTCTGAGGCATGCCCCTGTAGGGCAATGAGAATAGCCCTGCTCTTTGGTGTGGCTGCAGCAAAGGTGCTCCAGTTAACATCTGTCATATTCAAGTCCCCCATCAGCAATATCTCCCCTTTCTCTGACATCCCAAGGATGCCTTTTATCATTTTCTTGTCCATTTCCTTCCCCTGAGATGGGGTCTGTATACAACCCCTGTGCAGATTGCTGAGCCATTCCCAGTCTCCAGGGTGACCCACAGTGCCTCCTCTCATCCCTGTTTACCCTTTAGTTCTGTTGTTTTGATCCCTTCCCCTACATAGAGAGCTACTCCTCCTCCTCCTCCTCCTCCTTCTCCTCTTCTTCCCTCCCTGTCCCACCTGTAGATTGTGTAGCCTGGTATGTTGACATCCCAGTCATGGTTCTCTGTGTACCATGTTTCTGTGACTGCCACGATATCCAGGCATCCCTCTTCCATCAAGGCCACCATTTTAGAGAGCTTTTTACCTAGACTACGAACATTGGTACTCATTACCCTCCCTTTTTTTCTGGCTTTATTTCTTTTTGCCCCATCTCTGTCCTTACTGCCTTTGTCTTTTTCTCCATTTACCCGTGCCCTAATCCCTATTGACTGCTCTATATTGGTGTTTGCCTCACTAACTAACCTAATTTTTTTGGGAGGGTTAGGATTTCCCATCTCCTTTTCAGTGCCTCCCCTCTTAGCTAGTTTAAATGCTTGCCAATGAAGCATTTAAACCTATCACCTAGGATCCTGGTTCCCTTCCAGGATAGATGCAGACCATCACACCTGTATAGGCCTGCATCCTTCCAGGTATAGACCCAGTCCGCAATGAAGCCAAATCCCTGAGCTCTGCACCAGTTTTTTTAACCAGTCATTGAATCCCATGGTGCAGAGTACCCTAGCCTCATCCATGCCATAGACAAGTAGCACTTCCTAGAATGTTACCATGTGTGCTACTTGTCTAAGGCCCTTCCCCAACTCTACAAACTCCTGTTGCACTGTTCTGATCCCATTCTCAGCCAGATCATTCATCCCTAGGTGGATAATGACATCCAGCTCACTCCCCCTTGCAGCTGCTCCCACGATCCTGAGGATTTGTTTCCTGTCCCTCCAAGCCATGGTGCCAGGCAGGCACCTTACCTACCTTTCACTTCCCTCCCCCAGTTCTACCCCCCTAACAACTGAGTCCCCCATCAGGAGTTGTTTCCTTCCCCTATGGGGTCCTGTGCCACCCTCCTGTGCGTCTCCTTGGTGGAGGTTCCCAGCATCCTCCCTGGTCTCCACTGCAGGTGCCTCCATAGAGGAACCATGATCCACCAGAGTGGTGAATGAATTGTGGAGAGGCACAACTGGAGGGATGCTCCTCTGTTCCTCCACCATCATCCTCCCTGAGCCCACCATGGTCAAACCACTCCTCTTTCTTGGAAACTTCTGAGGTAGTGGCAGTGGCCTGGGTGGTCTCTGGGTGGGGTAGCAGGTTTTCTGAATCATTGCCATGTCAGCTTGGAGATGAGCAACCTCCTCCCTTAGACCAGAGAAGTGCCTGCAAATAGGGCAGCAACGCAATTTCCAGAATGTCTCCAGGAAGACTGCTGCTCCACAGCCAGTACATTGCACCACTCCCCACATGTCTGTGTCCCTTCCTGTTACAGATGCTTTTCTTTTTTTTTGTTGTTCTTATTTTAATGTGTGCAAGCTTGTGAGTGTCTCTACCCCCTGTTCAGTGTGCTGTGCCTTTAAGGATATGAACAGGTGTATGTTGTTAGCAATTTTGGGGAAGTGATGTCAGAACCTCTGCTATAAAGGAAGTTATGTGCTTGGGGTGGGTGGGGTGGGGAAGGGTGGAAGGGAGTAAACCTATGCCTTTCCAAAACAATCAACTGCAACTCTGACCCTCCACCCGGGGAGTGCCTTCCTTCCTTCCTTTCAGAAACCTATTTCACAGAAGTTAAGTACCAGGTCTAGTCAAAATGACTGCAAATATCTCCCAGCTAAAATTAAAGTTAAAACTAAGACAAGTCAACCCCAAAAACAGAATCAATACTAGTTACTTATACAGGTCTAAAAGTAATAATTCAGTTCAGTGTAGTCTAGAAAATAACCTCCTTGATTTAAGGACTCTCTGGCTGCTTCCTTTCTCTCTGTGTCTCAGCAGCATACTCATTCATTTCACTACTGCTGCACAGGCCTAATTGCTTCCTGCTACTGCTTTGTTTACTCCCATTGCTATTGTACCTTGTTCTACTCTGAGGTTAGCTAAAGCTCCTGCTGAGGCTATTAAATTAGCTTTTACATCTGCATGTGGTTCTCTGCCCTTCCATTGCTTCCTTGTTTGTCCTATGGCGGTGACTGGGAGGTGTTTTGGGGGTCATGCCAATGTGGCTAATTATTTCTTTTCTAAATCCTATCTTCACTGCTGAAAATCTTGGAGTTTGTCATCTTGATTTAGCTTTGAAATGCATGGCTGGCTTGCCCCACTATTCAGTGCTGTTTGCCCTACATTATGCAGACCTACATGCAGGTCCACTTATTACTACTCTGTTTGCTGATCTATGTGCAGGTCCACACTTGCTTACGCAACCATTGCTCTTGGCTTACTCAAACTATTGCTTCATGCCTACTGCCATCCCCTTGGCTTCAACCTCTGGGATTCTGCTGCACTCAATCTGCATTCAACCTTGTAAGGTCTCAGCACTCAATGCTCATTATGATCTTAGCATGTTGTGCTCATTCAGCTCACCAGATTTTCAGCTCTCAATCAATTCTGAGGCATGCCAGCCATTCTATCTGGTGCAGGGTTCCTACAACCGATGGTCTCACTCTGCATTTAGTCCACATCTCGAGCATGTCCAACTTGAGGTGGGATCCTTCTCACCTGACCCATAGCTGGGAATGTCCTCACCCCGGGTTTGGCTTTAGCTGCCTGCTATGTGACAGCAGCTCCTGGTGTAGAATTTAAGACTAGCGGTGAAGGGTGGTTACGACTATCTCCTTTGGCTCTAGTGTTCCATTATAACAGTTAGCCATTGACTTTAGCAGTTTTCCTAGCAAGGCACCTTCACCACATTCTCCCTATGACTGCTTCTGGTTCACCTGGTTTGAGTTTAGGGTGGGTAGGCCAGGTGAGTGCCTCAGCAGTCGTTCCTCTCCTCCTGTGCCTTGGTTGCATGTATTGATGCAGAGTTTTCTCGCAACCTTCCAAGGCATTCTCACTAGAGGGTTTGAGTGAGAGCCTTCCTCCAAATTTGAATATTTTCCACCTCCCTTTAATTGGGTTTTTGAAATTGTAGCTGCAGAGCCATTACTAAATAAACTATCCCAAGCCTGGAGGGAAGGCAGCCTAGGCCTTGGCTCCCCAAAGATTTCCTCCTCATAGGTTTTTGTTTTCTCTCCTCCATTGCCTCAGGTCATAACACTTAGTTAGCATAGTAGTGTCCCCTAGTTTCTTTAGGTAGGTTCTGCTGTTGGATGGAGGTGGAGGATGTCATGCCGTTCCCTCTCTCCTTAGGGGATCCCCTAAACTCCACGCAAACCAACAGTATCATGCTATGCAAACTGGGGCAGTCATGTTATCCAACTGAGCATCTCATTGCATTATCATACTGCCTATGCTTCTCTACTACCATGTTACAGTTACTGCTTCTATGTCACAGTTACTGCTTGCTCATGTGCTTCATGTTGCCTCCTTCTTTGGGGATGATTATACATTTCTTTTGGGGATTCCTACGGTACTTTTAGTCATGGGAATCATCCCGTGGCACCTCTAGGGGTGGAACCCTCTCCAAGGGTTCCTTGCCTTTTGTAACCCTACAGGGTGGTAATTCCTCTGGAATAGAGAATGCAAATGGCCAAAACCAAACTAACACAGTTGCACAAGCATAACACTATACTGGCTGTGTAGGTCAGTGAATTGGAAAGGCTTTGCCTGGACTTTGGTGGCCAAGCAGCCAGCCACACCCACTTCCTGAGCTATATAAGCACTTCCTCTCAGCCTTATTGTGAAGCATTTTTTCTTTGCCGCACCATCCTCCCCTCCTCCTCCAGTGGCAGCACTCTCTCCTTAGGGGGATTCCTAAGGTACCCTTAGTCATGGGAATCATCCCGTGGCACCTCTAGTGGTGGTACCCTCTTCAAGAGAACCTTGCCTTTCATAACCCTACCAGGTGGTAATTCCTCTGGAATAGAGGGTGCGAACGGCCAAGACTAAACACAGTTCAGGGTTTTAAATAATTGATTAGCAGTTTTTTTCTTGGGACAATACTAACTGTTCAGAAAGTATTTATATAGGTTTTCTAGAAGTGTTATGTTTGTTAAACACAGTGAGGCAGGTGCTATGCATTTTCACAGTGTTTTAGCACTTTTATGAGCAAAACACTAATCAATTTTTAGAGTTAAATAAAACCCTGCAGTTGCACAAGCATAACACTATACTGGCTGTGTAGGTCAGTGAATAAGAAGTATGGTGGTTCCCTACTTTAATTAGATGAAAATCTGAAACTGCTTCATAATGCTATGTAAAGTGCACAGGTGCAACACACCACCGCCCCCTGCTGGTAACAGACACATAGGAGCAAAGTGGGATAGCATGTTCCAAATGGGTAGCACCTTTGCTCCTGAGTGCCATAATGGATCTCACATACTGTACCTTCTTAACTTTTGTTTTTGGTATTACCAGTCCCCTCTATCTGCCTCACTTTCTTTTCAACCCATTTATAGTAGGGCTGTGCAAATACCTTTTTCCAGATATTTGGTAGTTGGACCCTTTATATTCCAGTATTCAGTATTCCGATATTCTGACCTGGGTTAAAAAAACAGCAGATGTTGGCTTCTTGCATCATGCCTGAAGCTGACAGCAGTTAATGCAGGGTTTACAGTTCATAGAAGCAGAAAAAAACATATTGGGCAGTATCTGTACCCCAAACCTTTTAGCACCCAACAATGATCCACCTTCAGCCCCAGCAAAATAAATGTCAATAAATAAAAAATAGTTCTTCTGGTAGTCCTTTATTTCCTCTTCTCACCCAAGCCAAACAGGACACAGCAGCAGTGCAGCGGTACAAAAAAGTGACTCAATGTTTCACACATCTTGTTCACTTTTCAAGAGTCTAACATGTGCAAAGTATCACAACCTTTATAGTACTACCCATTAACAAGCACATTAAGTTTCTAACTCACGGTGAATAATTATTTTATTTAATTACTGACAAACACAAATAATACAGAAACAAAATGTTTTACATTTTAAGCAATAAAAACAGTTAAAAATTATTCAGTTATAGCATTTTTATATGTAATAGCATCATATATAGCAATCCATGATTTAAAATGATTTTTCTGTGAGATGATGATCAGCTCATTGCTGCAGTAATAAGAAACAACAAGCTACAGGAACTATCCAAAACACCATGCTGCAGGCTCTATTCAGGGAAATCATATGCAGTGAAAGCAGAAAATTAAACATACATATTGCTCTACAAAAGAGATAAAAATAGCAGACTTTATTTCATGAGCAGCACAGTTTATTTCAAAAATTGACTCATTCCCTTTTGTGACTCCCAGAGGATAAATCCAGAAATGCTCTCACTGTGCATTCCTGGTGAAACACCCAATGTTTTGTTTTCATTTGACTGTTTGTCACTACTTTCTGTACCCATGAGCCACACCTGAACACAAACCTTAACTCAGTGGGCATTTCCCAGTTACCATTTTCTAAATAAATAAACATTTGTTCCACATAATTAGTTGCGCAGAATTTCTAGGGGCATCACTGGGACTAATAACTTTTGAAATTTATTTAAAATGATTGCCCAGGATAGGCACCCTGAGCCATACCTCACATTTAGGTGTGACTGGAAGGGGTACACTCATGAGGCAGCTAATATATATATATATATATATATATATATATATATATATGCATGTATGTATGTATATATATCATTTTTTACTCAGGATAGTCCAGCTGAGAAACAGCATCTCATTTCCAATGAAGTCCTGCTTCTGCCCATTTCTACAGGCGGTGGACCAGAGCATTAGTAGGTTAAGTGACTTAGGCAAGATATCAAAGTGAGCATGTGGGTCTAGCAGGGCTTGAACCTGTGATCTCTTGGTTCCCAAGCCAGTGCTTTGTCCACAAGGACACACTGTCTCCATTTTGCAATAAGAAAAATGATGCTAATATTGACAGCACAGGTGCTGTAGCATGTATAGACAGCAGCTGTGGTCTCCATGAAACAAAACAGGTAACAAACATCAGAACAAATCATAAATAAATATGTTACGTAATTAGGGGTGTGGATGGAGGAATATGTGAAAGGGTGGAAGGGAAGGCACCAAGGCTGGTGCAAATTCTGAGAAAGTCCCTGTAGAACTTCTGGGCAGGAGCATTCCTTCAAAGCAAACATGTTTTCAAACTGCAGGAGCAACAAAACGGCATCAGCAGTGGATGTAATTAAGTTTTGTAGTCACTAGCCAACAAGACTATAAGCTTCGAAACTCCACTAGCCCCAGAGACATTCCAGTGTCCCAATGCTTGTACTTACCAAAATGTAATATTAATCATATCTTCATAATACAAAGCATCATGGGAAATATATTTATTTATTTAAAAGATTTACCAGGAAGGCACACTGAGCAGAGTACTGCTCGGTTCCAGGTGCATCCTGGGGGAAGGGGACAGTGGAGGTACATATATAGAATATACCATCAGGACGATAATACAAGGAACAGAACAGTTAAAATCGATACAGCAGTAATACCGGAATATTGAGACACAATTGTAAATCACCATGAAAAAAGTTTAGACTGGTTCCACTTTAAGCAAGAGTGTATGGTATCAAATGACTTCTCACACACTCTGCAAAGGCTGAGAACAGAGGACACAGACAGGTGTTTTTTCCTACATGGGTAACCCCTGGCTCAGTGCTTTTGTGCTGAGATTCTGTGACTTTCAGATTACTTTTCTATTTTGGGCTTCATCATGACCCAATCCATTAAGATATAACTATGACTGGTTCATCCTTCCCTGGACTGTTACAAATGAGGCACAGTGATGAGTCTTGTGTAGGACAAAGCACATGTCTGTGCCTTCTGTTTTCAGCCTTTGCAGAGTGTGTGAGAGGCCATTTGGTACCATACATTCCTGCTTAAAGTGGAACGAGTGTAAAGTCTTTCATGGGGTATTTGCATGTATTTCCCATGATGCTTTGCACTATGGAAATATATTTAATTGTACATTTCCATGAAACCTGGCTTTATTGCTAATGCCTTTTCTGGGTAAACCTTGCCTCCGTGCTTTTGTGCTGAGGTTATTACCTCCACCCAGTGAAGCCTTTAGGAATAGTTATATGAAAATGTAACTGGCCCCATACAAAATCCACTAGCATTTGACTAGTGGGTATAGGGCCCATTTTGGCCTCTACAACTGTTCCAAATACTGTTGCTGCATGTGCCTCTTAGTCATGTTGAGGATAAACAGAAGACTTTGATCCCTAGTATTGACAGCCCAGTACCTTGCACATTCTATTATTTGTAAAAACAAAATCATTGTTCTAGCTTACAGAAAATCATAGAAATTAACATATGTCATGAACAGCATACAGACACAGCAAGGGTCTAGTCATTATCTGGTACACAGAGTGGAATAGGAGCCTTAAAGTTAGCTGAGGTATTGCATCCCCTTCAAAAAAGTACTGTAATACATTTTTGGTATACTGTGCTTCAAGCTCGGCATCAAGTGTGTTATGAAAAATGTACACGTTTATGATATACGAACTACTTAAATGTACATTAAGTATACTCTTTTCATATACTATCACTATCACTGTACTTTTGCGTACAAAATGTATCCTACATGGGGAGGGGCTTACATGGAGAGTTTGGAGGACCATCGGAAGAAGACACTGGATGCAAGAAGGGAGAGAGGGACTTGACTGGGCCATACACCTAATTCTGTGGGATTAATAAAGTAGATGTTAGACAGTAGTTTGTACTGAGTGGGAACACAAGCACCAGAGAACTTAATGAAGCTGTCAGGAGGAGGGATTTAAGAGGTATATCAGGAGTATTTCTTCATGGAAATGGTGGTGGATGTATAGAAGAGATTGTTTTTTTCAAAATCAATGGGGGATCACAGATGGGTGGAACAGACATGCAGTATAAAGATAGTTGGGGTATATGCAAAAGGGGAGGTGGAGAAGAGGAGGGAAGGGCCATTCTGCCCTCACAAACAACAATAGGTAGGGCAAGCAGACTGAATGATCCACAAGGACTTTCTGGGACACTTTCTGCTAGCAAGTTCTGTGTTTCTATGATTCCGCAGTGTCTTGCCCCAATTAAGTAAGCTGAATGAGCTAAGTAAGCAATAATACTCAACAGGGCGGGTGGTATTGGGCTATACGCCCGATGCTGCAGGCAAACGGACACATAGCCCCTGGAAGGTCCAGTATAGCCCATGCCACCCACCCTGGAGGCTATTATTGTGCTTAGAAAATGGGCACTGTATTATATTTGTATGAAAAAAAAATGTCCATGTTTAAATGTTAAAACTTATAGGTATTTTGTTTATTTTGTAATAAACTAGTTCCTCTGCTGCATAACAATGGATTTTTTTTGAGGGTAGGGCTTTTGTGCTAGTGGAACATTGGTAGTTGTGCCTTTGGAGCTCGTTGTCATGGTAACCCGTACATATACACACACACACACACACACACACACACACACATGGCTTCGGAGGTCACGTGAACTACCAGTAAAAAATGAAAGTGCCTCTTTTTAAACAGGTACATTTATGATTTGTTTCATGGTTTTGATGTGATTTTTTGAGCAGTATTACTTAGCACGAGTAGAATTTGAACTTTGAAGGGGTCGTCATAATTGGGCTGAGGAGTGGCACTGGCAGTTTCCTAACATCCACTGCCCATTTACGGAGACGCACTGCTGGGTAACATGTCCTATTACATTGGCCAGCATTTGCGGGAACTGGGGATGCAAATATCTGTCTCTCAGCATGGCACTTTAGTGAGACTGTAAAACTCTTTTTTTGCAATGAAGAATGTTTTTTGTTTAATAAGTAAAGTCTTGGGGTGGCTGGCTGCATGATCTAGTAAATCCACCAGCCATTGTGAGAGTGGAGGGTCACAAGTAGCTTGCTAAGTGAGCATGAAAAAATGGCAGCTGGCCACTTTTAAAATTCGGGGTGGCCAAGGATACTCTAAGAAATGAGGCACCCCAAAGTGGCACTTGTTCTTAACAGGGCATTGTTAAAAAATAAATGCATACCTGGCATTGGTTTTCAGCCAGTCAGGATGCTTTATTTTTCAAGCCCATTTTATAAAGTAAACTTAAATATAGAGACGTTGCAAATTTTTATTCTGCAAGTGAAACTGGTGAGAACTCGTGGAAATTTGAGATTTGCAAAATTCACGAATTCTGGGGCAGACATGCCAACTTTGCCAGAAGGTTTTTTTTAATACAAATCTTAGCAAAACCTCCCCCCCCAACTGCAATTTAAAATCCACCCCCACCCAAAAACAATTAAAACTATGATATTCCCTCCTTTTATCCCTCCCACTGGCACACTTCCCCCTCTCAGCCGCAGTGAAAGATTTTGCTTTATGAGTGACCGTGCATAAAAAAGCAATCTCTTCACCCACTCATGTGCCAAAAACACTCCACCCACCTCCTCAACCTGAGTCATGTTGTCTTTATTAATCTTCAGAGACCCAGTCCTGCAATTCCCACCCAATCCCCCTCAGGTCTCCACCACCCTCATCCCCTCACCAGCACCCACAAATGGTCCCGAGGCACAGAGCTTCTGCTCCATTCAGTGTCTATATCGTAATGACCAAAATGAATGAGTTGTGACATCTTTGCTCCTAGTGAAACCTGATTGGCTAAAAGTTCAACCAATTAGGTTTTACTAGGTGCAAAGACATCACTGCTCCTTCATTTGCAGACAATGGACAGAACAGACGCTTTGCACCAGGGAAACATTTTCTTTATTCCAGGTTGATTTGTGAGTTCTTGGGAGGAGAGTGGTGGGGACCAGAGGGAGGTTGGGTGTGGGTCAGGGTACTGGGTCTGTGATGATTAATAAAGACAGTGGGACTCAGGTGGGAAGAGGCAGATGGGTGGCGTGTGTTGAGTGCCCAGGTGGGGGTAACAGATTTTTTCATCACAGTCCACGTGGAGCAGCATTTTGCTTGGGTGGGGGAGGAGAGAGGAGGGTGCCAGCAGGAAGGTGGGACAGCGCATCATGGTTTTTATCCTTTTTGGATAGGTGAGGGGTGGTTATTATTGTTTTTGGGTTGGGGAGGGGGCATATCATGCAATTCATGTTACTATTGACCAGGTGAATTGGCTATTCACCATGTGAATTTGGCAATTTGGCTGGGAAACAGCAACACAAATTGTAGTCCTTACCCTTTCAGAAATAATTATATGAAATGTTTTCATGCTGTGCGCATAAAACTACCCAAGCGAGATGCACGCTGCACGTATGATTTAAATGTTAAATTGTAATCGAGTGCATGCACATGGCATATGTGCAACAAGCAAGTGTGTTAACCATGACTTTTATGTTAATTTTTTTTTTCAAAATAATTTATTGAGTGGTTCAGGAGGTACAAATTAATACAGCATAGTGACATACATACTCAGGGTTACAAATACATTTTACCCTTAAAATGGCATTATCACTAAAGTAGTGAATAAATTTATATTTCCATACTGGATATATTGGCAAATACTACACTTCAGAACACTTTTAAGAACATGAAGGATTAATGGTTCTTCAGGTGTTTGCAGTAAAGGTTACAAATAATAGGTGACTGTCAAGTAACTATTGTACTGGAGCTTAAACAGGAAACCATCCTTTCTCTACCACAGTGACTAATGGTCCCCACGTCTCCTGAAAATTATAGATGAGACCTAATGCACCCATTTGTGCCCTCTCAAGGGCCATACATGATAGCAGATTATTGGACCATCTGCATATAGTAGGAGGAGATGCAGACACTCAAACCTGTGTCACATTCCTTCTGGAATTTATTAGAGCAATGTCCCAAAGCGGGTTATTCATAGATTTATTGGGATGTTTCAGATCCGCTCCCAACAGAAGCTCCAAGGGGGACTTTGAGGGAGCATAACCCAGGACCAGCGACATAATTTTATGGACACTGTGCCAGAATGGTGCAATCTTTGCGCAGGTCAAAACCATATGAAGAAAGTCTCCTATTTCTGTAATACACTTGGGACACAGCTTGGATTTGGAGCTATCTGTATCATGTAGCCTAATTGGTTTACTATAGGCCTGGTGTAAAAAGTAAAATTGTATCTGTCTGAGCTTGTTGCTGTACAAGCAATGTACGTAATGGGAGCAAGCTAATTTCCAGGTGTACGAGTCAATGTGAACAGATAGATCCTTTGACCATCTTTGTCTTTTCACTTCCAAGCTCTCCCTGTTCCCTCCCACAATAGTGCGATAGAGGACAGATAGTGGCTTACCACCTGGTTGTGGCCTATAAATCTGCTCCTCAAAAGGTGAGGGCAAAGCCCAGCCCTCCTCTACTGACAAAGAAGACCCAAGCTGCTGCCAAACCCGAAGGTATACAAAAAAGTCTCTTGGGTGGATTCCCCACTGTGTACACAAATTTTGGAAGCTTGTGATCTGCCCGCCATCATATATCTGGGTTACCTTAGAAAGTCCCACCCTCTTCCACTGTCTTAACCACTGCATAAGCTGCAGAGAGCATACTCCTCTTTGCCTCACAGCCCAAATCAGACTTACATATGGGGAGAAACCTCTGTTCCATTCTATATGCCGATGGCATGCAACCATACCCCCCAGGGTATTATTAGTGAAGGGGTTGGGTACCTGATGTTCATTTAGCGAGAGAAGACTACCACTCAGCATATCATTCTTAAAGTCCCCTACTAACATTTCCTCCTCTAACTTTAGCCATATAGGGTTGTCCCCTCTAGATTCCTAGGTATAAATGCCAACTGAGCTGCCCAATAATATGCTCTAAAATCCAGAAGCCCCACTCCAGCCCTTTTAGGTGTCTGCAGGAGCACTGATCTGCGAATTCTGACACAGCCGCCCCTCCATAGGAATTTAATGCAACATTGCGTATATGCATCTAAAATGATTTTGTGGTACTCTAATTGGCAGTGACTGGTATAGATACAAACAGAGTGGAAGAATGGTAATTTTTGTAATACCAACTCTGTCCATCAGTGAAACCGGCAGTGTAGTCCAGCGTTCACAGTCCTCCAAAAGCTTGGCCATTGAGGGTTTATAATTAATGGCATACAGACGACCAGTTGCAGCTTCAGTTTGAATGCCCAGATATTTTAGCTGAGCAACCACCTGCAGTCCCCCTAGATTGGCAATTAATTGGGCTCTATTGCAACTGCCTATTGGGAGCAGCTCACTTTTTGTCCAATTAATTTTATGACTGGACAATAGGCCAAATTCCCTTATAAGCTTGTGCACTGCAGGGAGGTCCGGCACTGGATTCTGTAAATAAAGCAACTGGTCATCTGCATACATAGAGATCTTATGCTCTTTGCCTCCTCCCACGAATCCAGCAATGTCTGACTGTGCCCTCAGGACCACAGCCAGAGGTTCCAGTGAAAGAA
This sequence comes from Neoceratodus forsteri, assembly GCA_016271365.2. Classification (NCBI taxonomy): domain Eukaryota; kingdom Metazoa; phylum Chordata; order Ceratodontiformes; family Ceratodontidae; genus Neoceratodus; species Neoceratodus forsteri. Next base: position 41,834,306 of record CM028134.1, read on the forward strand.
CATATAAAAGAGGGGACAGGGGGCACCCCTGTCTTGTACCTCATTCCAGGGTGAATGGATTTGATGGGCAAGCATTGACTGCCACTGGATCCTGAGGATTGGTATATAAAGTGCATACCCACTGACAAAAGTGGGCCAGCCCACCCCAAGGTCTCAAACAGATAGCCCCTCCACACAGTCAAACGCCTTTTCTGCATCAAGCGAGACAATAGCTGACCCATGCTCATTTTTTGTCCACCCCCATCAGTATAGCATATTAAGGGTTCTTCGAATGTTATGTTTTCCCTGATGGCCCTTTATGAACCCCGTTTGATCTGGGTGTACCAGCATCGGCAAAACAGGTCCAAGCTGGGAAGCCACCACTTTAGCTAGTATCTTGTAATCTGAGGTCAGCAAAGAGATGGGCTGGTAGGAGGCACACTCAGTCAAATCGTTCCCCAGTTTAAGCAATATAGTAATTAAAGCAGACCGTGTGGAGGGGGGCAGATCTCCTTAAGACAGACTTTCTTCCAACATATTGTACAGTGGCTAAAGTAATAAGGGGGAAAACGTTTTAAGAAAATCTATAGGGATGCCAGGAAAGAAGTTTGCCTCCCCCCGATCTCCATCAAAGTAGGCATCTGCATTTGCTAATATTATGGAGCGCTCCAATTTGGCACTGTTTAAGGCATTAAATTTATACTTAAGAAGTTAATAATGTGATATAACTTTTTGAAGAGTTTAGGTTTATCTGTCATCTCACATGCTGAAATTTTAATCCAGAGTGAATTTAAGGCTTTCTTCTCCCCCTATTTCTTATGAGAGGTGAACAAGATGGTCTGACCTCTAAAAAAGGTCTTCAAAGCCTCCCACCTAGTCCCACTAGATGTGTCACCCTTAACATTAAAAGTTAGGAATTCTTGTATGGTGCCCCCTCATTTGCGTAATATATGTTTGGTCCTTTAGTAGCAGATGGTCCAATCTCCAGCCTCAAGGTGACGTAGAGGTGCCCACTAAATTAAGGGTAACGCAATGGGGACCATGATCAGACACCAATATCGGGAGATATTTCGCCTCATATTGGGAGATATTTCACCTCACCAATTCCCAACAACAAGGGGCTGGAAAACAGCAACCTGTCAATCCTAGCATACGATTGGTGGGAATGATAGAAGAAGCTGTAGTCTCTCTCCATAGGGTATAAATGACACCAGGCATCGATTAGTCCCAATTCCCCTTGAATTTGTTTCAAGGCTTTAGCATTTCTTGACATGGGCACTACTGCCAGATTGGATCGGTCAAGTACCGTATCCAACACACAGTTAAAATCTCCCCCAACTATCCATGTTCCCACCCATCTTGACATATCCAGTGCCAACCTTTGAAAAAAATGGGCTCATCAATATTAGGGGCATAGACAGATCCAATTAGTAAACTGGTTCCCCTAGGTATTCGCAATTTGCCAAGCACATAACGACCAGTCGAGTCCACCTTTGAATCAATCATTTCTGCTGGGCAACCCCTGGGAAGCCAGATCAAGGCACCCCTGGCCTTGGATGAATACACAGATGATACCCATGAACCTCCATAAATGCCACAGTCTTGCAAGCTTCTGTGGCAGAAAAGTGTGTCTCCTGCAATAACAGTATTTGACCCTTCATCCTTTTAACCTCAGTCATAACCTTTCTGAATTTAAGAATCATTTTCAAGCCATTCATGTTCCACGTGACTATCTTAACTACAGACGCCATTGTACTTATTCATGTAAAGCAATATCCAGTTGAATTTCAAAAATTGCATTCCCCGTTACTAATCAATTTTTAACATACAATAAACCCATAAACACAAACAGTTCCCAGTCCCCCTTCTACCAGAGTTTACCCCCCTTCCCGATGTTTAATCTCCCAACAAGAGAGCCTTTCTGTAATAGAAAAGTCACTGGCCATCTCTTATAATGAGAGTATGAGACAGAAAAGTGGTAACACTCCAAGACATGCACCAGCTATCCCCTCATCAAAAGCCAAGCTCTCAACCTCCCAGACCTCCCCATCCAAATTGAAAGAAAAACCTTCTTTATAACCTACAATTCTCCCATTTAGCCATCCCCCTTCCCAGTTCCAACCCATAACACACTACAAACACTATACCCACCATATACTTTCCCATAAACTTCCCCATGACCCCCCCCATCAGGCAGAAAAAAACTTGCCCAGAGTCCCACTACTAACAGTTGACAGAAAAATATTATCTCTATTGCTAATCACCTGGGGCACCATTTATCTTAATTAATACATATGTAAAGCTGTCACATTCAACAATTATAACAGAGGCAAACTAATGGACAGATTTTCCATGAGTTTCAAACCCTGATCGCCAGCCAGTGCTAGTAAAAGGTCATTCAGTAATCTGTCCAGTATAATTCTATGAACAGTAAACATTAATTGTAACTATTAAAGTTCCTCAATTGAACAGGTCAATACCACTGTACACTATGACTCCATTAGAGTTCCTGCCTACCCGCCGTTACCCGTGTCCCTAGACACAGTCGGGAGGTTTTACTACATCCTCAGCATTCCACATTTTTCATGCATCCCTCTTAAGTAGCACTACTTAGAAACAAATGTTCTGGCATCAAGAATTGCCATAAGCAATTGAAATAAATGAACTACATAGCTCCTGCTTAAGGTGGGTGCTGTGGACATAAGATCCCCAGAGAGACAGGACACAGCAAAATAAAGTGATGAACTTAGTTTAAGTCAAGTGTCACTCGCCTGCCCTCTATCTCTTCTGGTCTCCTCCTCAGAAACCCACTTTTCTGCAGCTTTTGGACATATGAAGAAACGTGGCTTTTGGCCAGACCGATCAATCTGTAATCGAGCTGAGTAACGAAAGCTAAAGTCCCATCCCATATTATGTAGCTTACTCTCTATCTGGGAGAATTTCTGCCTTTGAGCCTGGAGATCTCTACAGTAGTCTTGATACACATGCACTTTACCACTGCCAAATGTTACGGGGCCAACTTGTTTGGCTTTTTGCAGGATCTTTTCTTTGTCCATATACTGGAGGTACTTAATCAGGCAGTGTCTCGCCCTGTCTCCTGGTTTGGGAGGTGCTCCAACGCGATGGGTGCATTCTATTTCAAAATCCATGTACTCTTCTGGGAAATCAAGATGTTTCACCAGCCATTTATGTAGGCTCTGTGCCATGTCATTCCCCTCCGTCCCTTCAGGTAGCTTTATTAGCGAATATTAGATCTCCGTGAGCGATTCTCTTGGTCATCAATCCTTATTACCAGTTCTTCCACGAAAGTTTTAAGCCCATTTCTTTTGGCCGATATTGCAGCTAAAGTATCCTCCAACATACTTACTCTCTGTTCAAGCTCTGCGATCTGGTTTGTGTGCTCAGCTGATGTTACAGAGAGCCCTGTAACGATCCCTTGAAAATGGGTAAGTTGTGCAGTTAAGTTTATAAAACCGAATTTCATCTCTTGCTGCATTTGCATTAAAGTACGGTGGATTCCACTTGTATGCACACCCTCGGGATCTTCTAAGTTTGTGCATACAAGCGGAATGTGCATACAAATGAAATGTACTAAATATCATGGTACGCCACTCCGTTACTCTTCAATGAACTTGTTTAATATTATCAAATGGGTTAAAAGCAGTTAAAAGCATCAAATAAATACAAATAAATACAGCACCACATAATAAAAGCAGTATAATATTGTAAACTAGTCGATATTCAAGTAGTCATTTTAATCAATTTTAAAATAAGAGATTATCTGAGTCTGCTTACAAGCATTAGCGGAAATTGCCTCCAAATGCGATTCTAATGTATAAAACCATGTAAAGTTTGTACGCTCTCGCCTCTCAACATAATGTCTAATTTTATTTACCATGTCCCAGACTTGAGCCGATGTCAGCAGTGTTATTTCTACATCCCCTTCGTCATCCTCTTCCTCTGTCTGGGGTACTGATAACCGAGCTGCAGATGTCCTCATCAGTGACAGCTCCCGATGTGGGCCCGTGGGTATCAATATGGACATAGGCATTAAACTGTTCTGTGTTCATGTTTGCAGGGGTTATTACAGGAGCTGGTTCTAGTGCGATGTCCTCTATGCCAGTATTGGGAAGTCCAATTCCTGCTTTCTAAAAACAGTGCTTGATAGTCTGGGGTGTAACACCGGACCAAAGCAGCTTGTAATAAATGAACTGCATCCAACACGTTGATTTTTTTTGGCTAAATCCATGAACTCCTGTTGTGGGTTTTGCTGTGTCTATTCGATTGCTCCAATAAGCTTGTTAACAATCCTTTTATGATAGTGGGATTTAAGATTTTGAATAACACCTTGGTCCATGGGCTGCACAATGGCAGTACAGTTTGATGGGAGGAAAATAATTTTAATGTTACACAGTGCCACTGGTTTATGTACTGGGCAGTTGTCCACCATTAAACAGATTTTTTTTCTGTGCCGACCCATTCTCTTGTCAATGTCCTGCAACTAGGCAGAGAAAATCTCAAATGCCATCCAAGCATTGCTATTCACAGTGTAGCTGACAGGCAGTGCTTCAATGGCAACCCCTCTAAAACAATGCGGCATTTTTGATTTTCCTATAAGAAGGAGTGGAAGCTTATCTGAGCCATCGGCATTACTTGCCACCATTACAGACAGTCTTTCTTTTGCTTTTTTATGGCCACTCAATGCCTCCCTTTTAAAAGTTAGTGTTCCATCTGCGGTTGCTCTAAAAAAGAGTGCCGCTTCATCTGCATTGAAAATTTCGCTCAGAGAATAGCCACTTACAATGTCGGGCAGCACTTTTGCAAGTCAGTCTTCTGCGGCTGCAAAATCAAATTCTGCTCTCTTGCCGTGTATGGGGCGATAGCTGATTTAATTCCTCTCCTTCCACCTCAATAGCTAGCCAGCTGTTGGCTCAAAATTGCTGATGTCCATTGTCTCAGCAAATTGCTTCGCTTTCTGTAGAAGTATGGGACCGGACAGGGGGACACCACAATCCTGTGAAAGAGGGAACCATCTTAGTAGGGCTTCCTCTACTCACCCATCTTTTCCCTCTCTTTTCCTTTTCCAAGACTTGTTGCAGCCATTACTCCAGTCATCCTGTAGCGATTCTTTGCTCTGTAAAATTCTACAGACACTGGAGAGGTTAACACCAAACTGAGCCACTAACTCCTTTCTAGTCACACCATGTTGTTCAGACTTAGCCACCAACTTTACTTTATCCTCAAGGCTCAAAACCTTCCGAGAGACCTTCTCCATTGTGAGGGATTAAAAGGTGAAAAAAAAGCACACGCATTATAAACCCCACAGAAAGCAATTAACACCTGGACAGGGTAGTCAGGGTTGCCGTAGCCACTAATGAGCTTCCATACGTGTGAGAGCTGAAAAGCAATTTAAACCTCAGCACTCAGCAGATCAGTAACTCATTGAAGTTAAGGCAATTTTTGTTCATACAACCAAAAAAAACATTGCATACATCCAGTTAATATCTGCAGGAAGACATTGGGGAAAAAACAGTACATCGTGATTTTGTGCATATAAATGAATATTGCACACATCCGAGTTGCATACAAGTGGAATGTACTGTAGCTGGAATGCCTGCTAAGGATTTTGATAGTGCCTCCGTCTCTGTGCACACATTCATGCCACTCTCCACAGCTAAGGCCTGCAATTTCTAAATGGCCTCTGTAGCCTTCCCAGTTCGAGGAGTATTTGCTGTGTTGAATTGCAATTTCCCCTGCTGTTTTTTTAGTTTTCCTGATGCCATGTATCTAGGGTACTGTAGGCAATGGTTTCCAATGAGAATTTTGGGCAAAAATCAGCTTTTCAGACAATTTAAAACACAATTGCCCCTAGGAGCTAACTAGCATACGTCTGCCATGTCTAATGGTTAGCCACACCCCCTTTTATGTTACATTTGGAAAGAATGCATGCATGTGACATGCATGCAAAAAGCAAGTGGTCACTGATAACTGCACCCGTAAAAGTCATTTAACTTGTTCAGGATCACACCATACACAAGGTGGAGTTGATGAGATTCAAACCCAGGTCTTCACACTTCTTAGTCTTTTGGTTTGTAGTTCAGTGCCTTTAGCCACTAAGCCATACTGTCTGCACACATATGGCTTGCTTGTACTTCAATACATATTGCATCTGACTACATCTGCAGGCATGTGGCATGCTTGTAGCCAATGTTATGCTTTTCAGTTTTCTTCTCTTACTCATCTCAGTTTCACAGTTGAACTGTAGCACACATATCAGTGGAAACACATGTGGTTTTTCCCATCCCCAATACACAAACTTACCCACAAAACCATTTAATTACTTCTGTCTGGCTTGTACTCCTACTATTTTCTCTCCATAGTTTTGAATGCTTCAACGCAAACAGACTTTATGGTGCAATCACAAAGTAGCACTAACTTGACACACACCCACATAGCCAGTCCACCCCCTTGCCCACTCCATGCACACACACTGTAGTGGGTATGGCCATGCTGCTGCAGACAACCCAGCAAATAAAGATATAAGTAAAAAGTCTCTTACTTGAATACTAGGGAGGTAGAGGCAGGAGTCTTTAAGAGATGATGTCCATAGGTCAGAATGCTGCGGCATACCTACTTGAAATAAATGGAGTTATTTTTTATTACTATTTTATATGTTATGATGGTGAGTTGAAGAATAATGAAGGCCACTGTTCTACTAACAAGGCCCTTGTTAGTCAGGCGGTGGCCTTCATTAATCTCCAACTCTCCATCAATAATGTATAAAATAGTAATAAAAAAATACCACCATTCATTTCAATGCTGCTCACCCCTGCAGTCTCCTTTGCCCTATGTCATAATGTGCCTGAGCATGGGGATGTGGAGGTCAGCTGCACTGGGGGGAGCATATGCCTGACTATAGTGGGGCTCCAATAGTCTGTGTATACCATACCACTCAACTGTGTGTGAATGCAAGGGACAGCTCTAGAATGTCTGTAACATCTCTAAAAGGTACAACTTATTTGTTTTGACTGAAAAATGATATGCAAATCAGGAAAAATTGAAACATATAAGATTCATCTGTATATACCCTGGAGCAGTGCATCAGATTTGGGCTTAAACCCACCCAGTTACTAATCAATTTTTTTCCTGGATGAAGTTCTGCCGCCCCCCCCCCCAAAAAAATAAAGAACTTTCTCCCAGTTTTTCTGTCTGACTCCATTCCATTAATATCTATCCCCTATGGGTCATGAAGCTGCCCAAAAGTGAAGAAACGTGAAAAACACATCAATATTTCAGTCCTTTCTCCTTCCCCAATCCCCCTGTAAATAAAAAATTATTTACTTTTACTTATCAAGCCATGTGGCCAGAACCTGCAGCCTGGTACAGTGTGTCACCAGCCCAGTTTTCAGTCTGCTCCCCCTCTTTCCTTCTGCCAGAAGCTGGATGCTAGAACCGACCATCACAAGTCCCCAACATGGTATGCGACCAAGTCACCTCACCAACCAAACCCACCCAACCTAGGTTGCTTGCTTCTTGCTTGGTGGCTGCTGTGGCTGCTGCCACACTGCACTGATCAAAGCCTATGAAGGCCACTCACACTGCTGTCACTGCTACTGCTAAGCCTAGCTTGCTGTTGTGGGGGTCTGTGCTGTTTTTTATGCATGGTGAGCCTAGTAGAGAAAGTAGGTAGCTTAGTCTTGAGTTAGCTTCTAGCTCACCCTCTGCACTTCAGCCACGGGGAGATGGAGGCTCACTAAGAGCAGACCAACAAAAATATGCTGCCACAACACTGCTATTGAGAGTTCAGTGCTCACCAACTCCTTCAAGCTGTAGTGTGCAGTCTGTCTACTCTTTGATGAGAAAGATAGTGTTGCACTTGCAAGACTCGTACACACTCTTTCTTGGCTGGAGCTCATCCACATTCACTAAAAATACCACCAACAGCTTAATCTGGTTCAAGGGTCTGTTGGCATTCATCTGTAATCCCTTCCCCTGGGTCATGCCTGAAAATAGGCAGAATCTGTCTAGTGCACTTACCCGGTCAACAAAAATGAAATAAATAAATAAATAAAAATCACATGTGATTGTGCCACTGCTAATAGGTGGAGAGAGTGGACAACACAATACAGACATAGTCGAGTCTGGAGAGTACCTGCAGCGTGAGCATGCACAGGTCAGGTGAGCACTTACTGTGCAAAAGATTAAATCCAAATTTAATGCCACTATTACCACACCATAAGAACAACCTAGGCACAAATATGGGGGAATTGCCTCTGCCCTACTTAAGTGGCACCACTGCTTAATGGTTGAAATTTATTCTCAGATGCTAATGCAATGGTTTCCATTGTGTTCTGAGGTACTGTATCTCCGTGTTTCATGATGTGTCCTGATCATCATGTGGGTTAGTGTCCCTCATTGTCCCTCATTTTGAGTGTCCATGTACCTCATTTCAGTGACAAAATGTGAGGTATGGTGCATGCATCCAAGACCCTACTCAGCACAAAGAGTTCTGAGCATGGCCATAGTGTATATGCTCTGTACAGAATGACAAAGGGAAAGTAAGTGAGATGAAACAGTCATGGAGAAACATATTTGTGGCACTAAATATGCATAAGAGATTTGCATGGTCCAAAACAAAAAGGATAGGCTTCACAACACAGAGGCCCCTCTTCGCACATCTGGAATGGGGGATGTTGGCTGACTATATCCTAGGCATTTAATGCAGTAAGCAAACAATACTTTACAGATTAATGGCGATTTAATGACAGAAATTAAAAGCCATTAAACAGCTTGCAAAAGGATCAGAATTAATGAGTTTACCTAATTTTAATGGGAATTCAAATAAAAATTGTATTTTAATGGCTCTAATTGCTAGCAGTAGTATGAAAAATAGAAACGGATGTGTTTTTTAGATGCGATTTGCACCAGCTTAGCTGCTGCACACATAGCAAGCGTGCAGCATGTGAACCTGATGTGATGTTTAAATGTTGTTCACATCAGCTTAGCTGCTGCACTCATGTCAAGCTTGCAGCATGCGAACCTGATTTGCTTTTTAGACCTGGTTCGCTCAGCATCACTTTTTGTATGCAAACTGTATGCAAACATTGCACAGTTAAGCATGTGGCATGCATTCTGCAGGTACACAGCACACCTGTATTTCTGTAAGGGTAGCTTTGCAAATTTGTCATAATTTAACAAATATTCTTCATGGCGTGAGTTTCAGTAACTGCCTCTACTTAAAAATGTACTGTCAATACACTTACAGTAGTTTGTCATACATACTTCTGTTACTCATAAAGTATGCAGACAGTATATCCATATGTATTCTATTAGTACACTCAAATATATTACAGTACAAAGTGTTATTATTAGTATGACACTGAATACAGAAAGTACACTTACGTAATATTGGACCACTGTTATACCCCCCTTCCCCAACCCACTTAGCACTACAAAACCCCACCTCCCCTCCCAGAGAGAGAGAGAGAATCACTGCTGTCTTAAAAATAATTAACATAAGCAACAGCAACTGGTGCACTTGGTGAGATTCTATTGAGACATCATGCAATTACTGTATCGATATGCCCTCTGGTATACCACAAGTACAGTATGAGTTGGCTAGTTGCATTAGATAGACTGTGGCTGTCCATGGTGGTTGGTAGGAGGGCTGCCTCTGGTATACCACTGGTTTGATATGAGTTGGCTAGTTGCACTAGATAGACTGTGGCTGGCTGCAGTGGTTTTTAGGAGGGCTGCACCAGTCACTGTTTCATCTGTGAGGTGGCAAGTTGCATTAGATAGACTGCATCTGGCCAGGATGAGTGGCAGGAGGGCTGCACGAGTCACTGTCTCATCTAGAAACTAATTATTTTTTAAACTCATTGGTGGCACACCTTGGGGGGGGGATCATTGGTGTGCTAAGTGGGTTGGCTTGGGAGACAGGGGATATGTGTTCTAAGTTTTTGGGGCTTATTTGGGAATAAAAGGTGGGTGCTGGAGCTAAGTGTGTTAGAGGGAAAGGAGGTGTTCATTTTACATGGGCTGTGATGAGTGCAGTGTGGAAGATACTTAAGCAATAATGCCCAACAGGGTGTATGTCGTGCTGGGATAACTTCAGGTGGTTGGGCAAGAGACCACAGGCCGAGTGAGTCCAACAACTGAGGCGTGACGTTATCCCAAACAACACACACCCTGGAGGGTATTATTGCTATTATACAATGGCTCGTTGTTATATATAAAACAAAAAAATAAATTTTAAAGAATGTTTTTAGTGTGTAAAAATATTTTTGTTTCTTAAGAGGAGATGCAAAAAAAGAGGTGATCTAGCTCATCTCCAGGTTCACAGTGAGGCTGAGACTAGACCTGTGATGTTGTGCTGGGATAACAGTATGGGTCCATCCCAAGACTGACCAATCAGAGACCAGGAAATTTTCTTGCCATTATATAATGTACAGTGTTATGAGGGTGAATAGAAGGGTAACAGTTTGAACGCTTCATGTTACTTTTATACTTTTACAGCCTGTCTGCCTGCTCTCTGCTCTTTGCATAGAAGACTTCACCTATGACCTGCTGTGCCAGGGAGGGGGTTGGGTGGGTTTGGGGGCAGTATGGGCTTGTTTTATAAATCTCTTGTTTAAATGATTACTGCTGCCTCCTGTATTGTGGAAAATGTGGTGAATAAAATTTGAATTGGGGAAAAAAAGAAGAAGACTTCACCTATGAAGGGCCAACATCCAGAAGCTGGCCCTTCAATAAGGGTGAATTGTGCAGATTTTTTTGCCATGGACTTTACCTTTCAGAAAGGGTGTACTTGGTAAAGTTTTAAAAATTTTTTTTACAAAGACTATGCAAAGCAGAGTGGACAGACTTTGCCCATCTTATAGCTACTGTTGCTTCCCTGTTTCTGTTTATAACTGTACACTATACATTAGCCACAAGAACAGCATCCAGGTCCTTTAGACTTGATCTTCTTTGGCTTATGGGCTGCACCTGACATTGCAATCCTGTGACTGAGGCAGAGGCATCATAATCAGCTTGTGATGTCACAAGCAGAATCCTGTGAAGTCAGCTGTGTACAGTACAAGCAGCCACAGCAGGTGTAGTCTAGTGGACAGCTATACTCTGTTCATGCTGTTATAGTAATACTAACAAACTCTGGTCAGAACTGGTATGGCTGCTAAAAGCGGTGAGACCAATTAAAAGAATACTTGGAGCTCTTGCCACGCTGGAGCCTGCCGCAGCCAAGATGGTGTCTGTGACCGAACTGCTTATGCAATGATACTCGCTCACGTGCAGTTTGATTTAGCAGCTTTACTGGGTATGGCGTCCGTCACTTCTGCAGTTGTGGAATAAAAAGTAGTGCCCCACAAAGGGGGGGGTGGTGGTGTAGATGTGGCTGGCAGAGGGGAAGGGCCACTCACATGGAATGGAGTAGAACTGTACCACAGCATTGCGGAAGCATGCCGGACAGCGATCAGGTCATGTGCTTCCACAGTGCTGTTAAATAGAAGAGAAGCAATACGTCTGCGGAGCTTCACCCTCACAGCCATGAAAACTGGGAAGCTTCTTGAAACAGAAACTATATTAAAGCAGCACTACAATGAAAAATAGTTTTTCCAAAAGCTAGTTTTCAGCTACTGTTAATAAAATATTAGCATACATGTCAAACCTGCTTTTGCATGTGATTCCAATGCTGCGCACCACATGTTTTAGTTATTTATTTTCTTGACCCTGACCCTAAAATCAGGTCTACAATGCCATTTCTAAGCCAAATGTGGTGGCCATCTTTTTTCTTGAGTAAAAAATAAATTGAAACATTTAAAAAATACTAAGATTTTTGTGGAACTGGAAACTTTTTTCACCAAATAAAACTGGAAGAAACCTGCAATCTTTTATAGGAAACAAAGGTAGGGTCACTTTTTTGCCAGAATTTGTTGCATTGCTGCTTTGAATACAAACAGAAATGTGTCTAAAATTACCATTTTGCACAGTTTTTTTATTTATTTATCATCTTTAGCCAGGAAAGGTTCACTGCGCCAAAGCTCATTCCCATGACTGACATAAGAGAGAAGGTGATGGGGCAGGTGAAGTGATTCACTCAGGGTCACACAATATGAAAGTGTCAGTTGGGGGATTTAAACCCAGGTCTGCTTTTTCTTCATGTTCACAGCTCTCTGTTCATAGAAACATAGAAACATAGAAGTTGACGGCAGATAAGGACCGCAAGGCCCATCCAGTCTGCCCATTCCTTTTTCTACCTTATAAATGTGCCATCGGCCTTTGCTCTGTCAGTGGCCTATCTATTCATAGTCATTTGTATTGCTCCCTTATGCCTATCCCGTGCCTGTCTGAAGCCCTCGAGACTGTATTCATAGCCACCACTTCTGTGGTAAGCCATTCTATGCATCCACCACCCTTTCTGTGAAAAAGAATTTCCACTGCCCCTTAATCGGCCCCTCTAATCTCATGCTGTGTCCTCTTGTCCTGTTATTTTCTTATATTTAAACATGTTAGACTCTTTCACTTTGTTAATGCCCTTAAGGTGTTTGAATGCCTCGATCATATCACCTCTCTCCTCCTTTGCTTAAGGGTATACATATTGAGCTCTGTTAATCTGTCCTCATATGTCTTCTGATGCAGTCCCTGCACCATTTTGGTTGCCTTCTCTGACTCCGCTTAATTTGGTTAATGCCTTGTGAAGGTGTGGCCTCCAATACTGCATGCAGTACTCCAGATGGGGCCTAACCAGTGTCTTGTAAAGAGGGATTATTACCTCCCTCTTATGACTTGTGATACCCTACTAATACACCTAACACCCCTAACCTTACTCTACTTCTTTAGAGGTCTGCTTGGATGATTTCAGGTCATCAGTGATGATGATGCCCAAGTCTCTTTCTTCCTTGTGACTGCTAGCAACTCCTCCCAGCCTATAGGTGGCTTCAGGTTCTCTTCCCTATGTGCATGATTTTGCACTTCTTGCATTAAATCCCAGTTGCCACTCTTCTGACCATTTTGCTAGTTTATCCAAATCTCTTTCTGCCCACCCCATCTGGATCATCTACTCTGTTGCAGATCTTGGTGTCATCTGCAAACAGACAAGCCTTACCCTCTAGTCCATCTGCAAGGTCACTAATGAAGATGTTGAAGAGGACTGGCCCCAGGACTTATCCCTGAGGTACCCCACTTGTGACTTGCATCTCTTCTGACTGTATACCATTTACCACCACTCTCTGTTTTCTGCCCTCAACCAGTTTGCCACCCAGTTGACCAACTTCTGACCCACCCCGAGCCTACCCAGCTTATTTATCAATCTTCTATGTGGAACAGTGTCAAAAGCTTTGCTGAAGTCAAGGTAGGCGACATCAACTGCTCCCCCTTGGTCCACCACTCTGGTTACCCAGTCAAAGAAATCTATGAGATTAGTTTGACAGGACCTGGTACCCTGTTAGACCAACTTATCAAATGGCAAGCAGAATCTGAGAGGTACTGTTTATGGAAATCCAGCCTGCTGCTACTTGCACAGGCATCCTTCTTGCCACTAGACCATACAGCTAGGATGTCAGGATCTTTTTAAACATGGAAACTGGATGAACAGAGCTGGCACCTGACAACTGTTGCACTTAAGCACTAAAAAAGGAATCACAGAAATGCTGATAACTGCTGAGATCCTTTATTGTGCAAACACTTCACTGTGTAAATAAGCAAAAGGGTGCAGGAGCCACCACCGGTCACCTAACGCATTTTGTGCTCTGAGCTCCGGCGCTTTGTCAGAGGATCTGTTAGATATAAGAATCATATTATATTTGTAACACTACTCCTGCCTGGCATCTCTGAACTATCATATTGTTTCTTATCACTTAGCCACTGTACACACACATTACTTTTAACAATTTATTTACTGTGTTCTCCCTCTTGTAACCCCTCTCCCATATTTCACTGGAAATTAGTTCAGGATCAGTCCACAAAATGAAATAAGAAAGTAAATAAACAAATAAGCCCCACCAACGTTCAGCAACAGTTCTGCCAGTTTCAGCACAAACTGCATGCCCATCAGGGTCCTCTGCCTTTAAAGGGTAAATATAACTCTGTTTAAAAAAAAGTTGCATGTGAATGTTTTTTAAGTGTTTGATAAATCCATACTGCTGTTCTTGACAGCTGCTTCTGTTAGTTACAGTTCGGATGAATAGAGCCCTAATTTGTCAGTTCTCATTGAATTTTTACGTCTGTAATGTTCTGTTAGCAAGGCATTTGCTGAAGTCCCACTGCTCTCTGTAGGAATCAAGGAAGCTTTTATCTTTCACCAAGACATTGTCCACTGGATGCCTGTGTAAGTAGCAGCAGGCTGGATTTCCATAAACAGTACCTCGCAGATTCTGCTTGCCATTTGATAAGTTGGTCTAACAGTGTACCATCGCACCACATTTCTGATCCTGCCGGGCTCAATGCATTAATTGGTATGGGTATCTGAGAAGCACAGCAGTATAGCTGGGACAGTAGGCAGGGGGTGCTAGCTTGTTAAGCCATGGGGGCAACTGCGTCTCCCAATGCTGGCTCACTCTCTCTTTCACTTTTTTGAAATATTAATACCAGCTGTTGAAGTTCTGCTGAAGACTGAAAATCCTATATGTACAAGTGGAACTGCAAAACAGCCGAACAGTGGATGGGCAAACTAAAAATTCCTTTTCTAAACTATGTAGCCAGCATGTGTTTGTTAAATCTGTAATACTCTAGCCACTCGAAGTTCCCAGCAGGACTCAGGTTAAATGTGCGTACCTGTGGCAAGGTGGCCCTGCCACTGTTTTGTGATTTATAAATAAGGACTAGAATTATGAGTTGTAAACAGTACTGTCACGATAAGCCCTTCCCCAAGGCAATGGTTAGTCAGTATAGGAAGCATGGCTTCAGTTTAGGGACCGCTTTCTGAGAAAAAAATTAGCTAAACTCTTATCTACCTTTTCTTTATCTTTTTAGCTATGCAGCTTCTGTCCTGCCTGTCTGTATTTCTTACTGCCTGTCCTGGACTGATTACCCAGGAGAGTTCTCTTGTCTCTCCTGTCTGCCTTTTTATCTTTCACTCAATCCCCCCCCCCCCACACACACACACAGCGTCCTAAAGTGAAGATGAATCATGTGTTCAGTGAATATATATATATATATATACATATACTATTGTGTTTTTCTGTTGTGATGAGTGTTTTAATGATACCTGTTTGTTTTTGATTTTGGTACACTGAATGCTAATGATGTAAAATTTTAAATTGACTGCCAGATCATGTGATTCTCTGAGCTATAAAAAGGCTGTCTCAGCAGCTTTTACTCAGTCAGCTACAGAACCCCAAGAGAGAAGCTGCCTGAGACACCAGAGAGAGAAAAAGCCTATGCAAAGCTAAGAGTTTGGTTGGTATTAAGCAGCTGGCTGAGCTGTGCAGTTGTGGTGCTGCCTTGGTATAGGCATATGGACCACAGGAACAGAGGGACATAAGTGAGGGGTTTTGGTTAAGCCTGTCATAGAGCACCTAGGGGAGTGCCAACTAGCTATAAGGGAGATGAGGGCAGACTCTGACTGACTGGAGCTTTTGGCTTCTGGCTAGACTGGACTCATAGGCAAGTGCAAAAGCTGGTGAGACCCTTCCTTATCAAAGGTCCTCCCTAGTGTAACCTTGGTAATTAGGATTCAACACCCACTAGCTAGGCTTCACTGGTAAAGACACAAAGCCAGTCCGTGAAGTAGCCAGACCTGAAATAATTGTTTTTTATTGTGTTGGTGAGAATGGCACTTTCTGCACTGTGTTTGGGAGAGTGGCAGTTCTGGTACTCTGTTGGGAATAGCGGCAGTTCCAATACTGTGTTTGGGAGAGTGGCACTTGTTGTACTGTGTTAGGGAGAGTGGCACTTCCGGCACTGTGTTAGGGAGAGTGGCAATTCTGGCAGTGTGTTTGGGAGAGTGGCACTTCTGTTACTGTGTTAGGGAGAGTGGCACTTCTGGTACTGTGTTTGGGAGAGTGGCAGTACCTGACCCATTTTTTCACTGTCTCCCTGTATCTCAAATAAAAGGAAAACTGCAGTGAACCTGAACAAGATAAAGTCCAGCATTCTGCTTTGAACCTACAAGTAATTATTTCCTGTGGAAGCTGTTTAACATTGAGATTCTATTACTGTCCATTTTTGGAGTGTTTTAGTGAGCTCAGTGGGTGTTTCTGATTTAAGCAGTAAGGCTCTCTGGAGTGTGCATTCCACTGGGATAACAACAAGCCTCAGATGGGTTGAAGCCTGATGCCAAAGGCCGAGTGCTTCCACCACAAGCAAAGTGACATTATCCCAGCACAATTACACCCTGGAGAGCCTTGTTGCAATTATGACATGGTAATTTAGCATTAAATTATTAAGCTAATTAAAAAAACAAGTTTTTGTGTAATAACATTTGTGAGAAAAGAGAAAACGAAAAGAAAAGCTGAATAAAAAAAGTCCCTTTTAAGCTGTTGCTATGTTATAGGTTGGGCAGCAGGAATTGCTACCTAGAGGAGCTTGATTGAAAGTGCAACCTTTCCCTGTCTGTCATTAATAAATAATTTATGGAGGCTGGCCCAGCGGCACAGTGGTAGCGCTACTACTTGCGATGCCGGTGACCTGAGTTTGTGAATGGGCTCAGTTTGTCTGAGGACCAGCCAGGGGGATGAAGCGTAAGCATCCAGGGGACCACTTATCTCTTCTGGGGGAGGGGGGTACCTTGGCTCGGTGCATGACGACCTCTAGCGGTGGATGGAGGATCAGCATGCCCGCGCTTTATGCAGAGGGTGGAGCATGACAGAAAACCATCTTTGCCTTGGTGTCAAGCGCACATCGCATTTCTGGGAGGGAGGGGGATGTACTCAAGGAAAAATGCATGCTCTGTCAAGACACCAGCAAGAAGGGTAGGAGATAGACCCTTGCCACCTGCACCACGACCCGAGAGCAAGGGACCCTGACGAAGATAAGAGGTACTGGAATGGGGGTTATACCCATGGCCCCCCCACTCCCACTCTTTTCTCACCGGGGGCCACGGCTCCATGGGGGGTCTTCTCTGGGTTTGCAGTGCCAGGGGGTTAGTTGGGTGACAGTGCCAAGACTGAGGGGGAAAAACAGAAATACGAAAAAAAACCAAAAATAATTTACAGTGTACTAATTTGTATTCCTCAGTTATTTTTGTACCTTGTGACATTGGCTTTGTAGCAGCCTTGGGATGTTAATGGTGTGCACAGCTCTGGGCAGTAGGTGACTGGTGGTTAGCCAAAGTTACTCGGAGCACTATCAGCAGCCCTAAAGGCAGCAGGAGCAGCAACAGAAGAACAAGTACCCAATGGTATGAGCTCCATCGCTGGAATAAAATAGTATTCATCATGAAGAATACCAGTGATCCATGCCGGCACAAGTCCGTGGCAGTTAAGAGTGCTGTTTAGTGCAGCAAGACAGGCAAAGGGAACTGTAAATATGGGACATTCAATTTTGGCAGATACAGACACATGGTTTATTTTTTTTTTATCAGAGTTGTGCAGGTGCAACTCACATGGCTAGGGGGCTAAAAATTAAAATGGAGAAGGGACCATTTTTACGGTCCATGACCAGGTTAGTGAGGGGCAGCTGTTGGCGGCATGGAAAAGTTTTTTTGTTGTTGTTGTTGTCTTCAGTTTCTTTTCAGATTAGGTTGTTACATGATTCAAGTTTGTGAGCAGGAGCAAGAGTCTGGTCAGTCGGTGGCAGTGTGCAGTGATATCCCAAAGGCTGAACAGGGGCCAAGAGGACTCAAAACTTCTTTCCATGCCATTGTGCTGGGATATCAGCACAGGGTTCTGAGGTCCTCAACCAATCAGGTCTCTAGACTTTCTTGACCCATTTCATAATAAGCAATAAGACATGTCAGGGTATGTGTTGTGCTAGGATAACGTCATGCATAGGGTGCATTGTGAGGTATGAGGCCACAGGCTGAGTGCCTTCAACCTGCCAAGAAGAAAAATTATCCCAATGATACACACCCTGAAGTGTCCTAACACAGTTATAAAATAGATTCATTTGTGTGTTTATGGTCATAAGTTGTCTGTTGTGGACATGCTAGTGTCACCTGTGAGGCTGTGCTTGGATAAAACCATGCATGACACTGGCTCTCCACCAATCAGCATTCAGCATTTTGTTCCACCCATTTTATAATTTACATTACCAATATGTGGGAAATACCATTTTAGAACTGTATGCTATAGTTTATGTCTGCTGCAACCAGAGTGCTATAATAACACAGTTGCAACATTGTAAGAGCTCGAGAAGAACATACCCACCATTACATAGTTCTGAAATGGTCTTTACCACTAGTGTGCAAATCATAAGCACCCAATGAGTTTACTAGAAGGCCAGTAAACATGGGCCAATAACAGAATGTGAATCAGAAGTGGAAAAAAATAGCTTCTACAGAAGACTCCTTTTAGCAGCTTAAAAGTATTTCTCCTCTAAGCCTGACCCTACTTACAAAGCACTATTGGAGGAATTCAAATCCAGAGGGACTTGTAGCCCTGCAGGTAGGAACTCCAGCTATTCATCTAAAGGGAATTCCCATCGGCTGCACAGCAAGACTGTTCTTTTTGTCATCCCATCGCTTCAGCCTCCCTCGTCTAGAGGGTGCTGCTGTTGTTACTTCCTAGTATTGTTCCAGTGCAGTGTCTCACCTCTAGAGGGCACTGCTGTTGTTACTTCCTGATATTCTTTCAATGCAGTGTCTCATACCTAGAGGACACTGCTAGCTGAATACTTTTTACATAAACTGCACAACAGTCCCCACCCCACACAGGTGCACAAAGATCTGGAAACTGATCACAAACAGAACCTTTCCTTGCATAGCTCATCAAGCACTCATGAAACACTCTCATACTGTGAATAACGTATTACCAGTTATGTAACATTTGTATGAGAACTCTAAAATCTAAAGGCTGAAAGTTCTGAGGTCTTGTTTTCGAATTGAAACTGTCAGTTCATTGGTTACCCTATGGTTTGCCTACCACTGTTGTCCATTACAAATTCCAATATAACCAGAAGTAAGTAAAATCATAATAGAAGGCATAAATACTTTGTTTAAGGTTGTAATTTCCCCACTTACAATATTAACTGAGGTACTGTTAGAGCCACAGTTCAGCAGCGCTTGAAAACAACATTTCAGTGTCTAGTGTCTGCAGCCTGTCTGAGATGTCATAAGCACATAAACATGAAAAAAATATAAAAACAAAAATCTGATCAGTCCTGCCATTGTCCCACTTCACACTGATGTAAACACTTCAATACTTACACATCTTTGTGGTTGGGGGGCCAAGAGCAAAAGGCAGAGGCTAATGTAAGTTACATTAAATGAGCCTCTCCATGACTTTTTTACCGTATATACTCGCACATAAGTCAGATTTTTGGGAGTTTTCTGAGTGTGCCCAATCAGGGGTTCCAACTTATGAGCGTGTACTCACAGAAGGAAAAACAGTTTGTATCAAGTTGGTAACGATGTGCTAAATTATAAATAGCTGTGCACTCTGTGTTTCATGCGTTTAACAGAGAAGGGTAATTAAATTATGCCTACCAGGTGACAGAAACAGTTCAGCTATTATCACCCCCGCTTGTGCTTAATGGCCTATCTGTGATTAGATAATTGATTACTAGTAGTGTTTTAAACCCCCATGCACAAATCCCTGCTCATGGCAGCAGTTGTTTGTCTCAGAATGCGCTCAATAAAATGAAAATGGAGCTCCTATACTGCCGATTTCAAACTTCGCATGGTACAATATGCGGAAACTCCATACAAATGCCGCCACTGAAAGAGGGTTTCATGTAAATGAGAAATTAGTATGGGACTGGTGTCAAAGAAATAAATCTGCTTTAGTCAGTGGACAAAAGTGTTATGAGGATGAAGCTCAGCACCTCACCTGTTGCAGCAGTCGAGTCTGAGCTCAGTCAATGGGTGCTAGAACTTAGGCAGCAGGGTACATAGTAAACCGTATGGCTATTCAATTACAGGCTTTGTCAATTTCAAATAAATTTGGTCTGCAGGGTGGCAACACCAGTAAATTTCAGGCTTCAGCTGGGTGGTGCACTCGTTTTATGCAGCATCATGGTTTAGCATTGAGGCAGAGAACTCACATTGCACAAAAGCTGCCCACTGATTTGAATAGAAAAGTGGATAGTTTCCATAACTTTGTTCTGAAAGAGAGAAAGCAGCATAATTACTCCCCCCATATCCATTGGAAACATGGATGAGACCATAGTTAGCTTCGACCTTCCGTCAAACAGAACTGTCCACATCAAGGGAGAGAAGACAGTAATTGTCCGCACTTGTGAAGCCGAGAAAAAACACTTCACAGTTGTTCTCTGTCGCCTTGCTGATGGGAGCAAGCTAAGCCCATGGTTGTTTTCAGATGAAAAACACTGCCAAGAGAACAAATTGGCAGCAGGGGTATTTTAGCTGTGCATGCATAGGGCTGGATGGATGAGGCGCTGGTAAATACATGGGTGAACAAAATCTGGAGTAAAAGAGTGGGCTCATTAATTCATAAGTGAAGCCTGCTTGTGTGGGACATGTTTAGGGGACATCTAGTCAATTCAGTCAAGCAGAATCTAAGAAAAAGAATGACACACACTGCTGTGATTCCTGGGGGCTATACATCACTACTGCAGCCACTCAATGTAAGCCTGAACAAGCCCTTCAAGATGAAAATGAGGAGTATTGGCATCAATGAATGATCACAGGTGCACACTAACTTACTTTTCTTTCTTCCCTTTGTTAGGATAAGTAAGGGGAGGAAGTTTTTTTTTTTATCATGTCTAAGACAGTGAGCGCTATTTTTCTATTTGCAGGTAACGAGGAGTTCACGGCTGGAGGGAACGTAAAAAAGCCGAGTTTGGGAATGGTATGCAGTTGGGTCCGTGATGCCTTGAATGCCATTCCCTGTGAGGCCATCATAAAATCTTGTAAGAAATGTGGAATTTCAAACTGCATGGATGGCGCCAAGGACTATCAATTGTACAAGGATCTGATGGGTTCTGATGCAGCATGTCCTGACGATGCTGAGACAGATGACAGAAATGCAGAGCTAGAAGACACGTACGTTGACATTCCACTCTCTGAGCAGCAGCTACATATTCCTTTTGCATCAGATGATGAAGATGACACTGAGTTCTTTGGGTGTAGTGATAGGAATTAATTAAATGACAGAGCGGTCTTTTACAACAGAAAGCACTAGTAAATTAAATAAACCATTTTTTTTTACATATATTTCGTTTAATGTTCTCTTATTTTTTCCCTAACTCTGGCTTAGTTTAATGTTACAGTATGCACTTGCACACAGTCGGTATGCCGCATCAGTCCCCTCCCCCCCAACTTATATGTGGGTCATAGAAAAATGCTAAAAGTTAGCAATTAGAATTATAACCCCCAACTTATATGCAGACCAACTTAAGTGCGAGTATATACAGTACTCCCTCACCTCCATTGCCAACCTGAACCACCTGGATGCTACCTACAATCATATATGCCACCTTCCCCTCCATACCCCTCTCCTAACTCACCACTGCTCTCTTTACCAGTCCCTTAACTGACTCCCTCCATAACCTCGCTGCTCCTACCTGCTGGCCCAGACCATTGCTGATACTTTGCACAATCCCTCCTACTCTCCACTATCCCTTCTTATCCTTCCCAGAACCTATTGCCACAATCTATGTCAGTCTTCCCACCTCCAAATAGAATGTCCCAACATAACTACGAGGATGGGCTTAACAGCCTTCTCCACAGCTGGACCCGCACTATGGAATAACCTCCCCTCCTCCCTACATTTCCCCGGCCCCCCTCTAAATCTAAATTCCCTGTTAAGAATGCACTTTCTGTCCTCCACGACCTGCGTCTGCCCACAGGCCACTAACACGGCTACACCTCCCTTGCAGCCCACCCTTACCCCTTACCCCCTCTAGTGCTCTGCTGTCTTCTCCCACCCTGAATAATATTGTTATTCCTTTTGTTGAATGATGGAGCAATCTTACCTTGTTTACCTAAATGTTATATACTTTGGTATGCTCAATTGTTGATGTATCTGGTACTGTCTACCTTACACTTTCTCTGTTAGCTTGACCTACACTGGATTCCCTGTTATGTTTCCTGTATGATCCATGCTGTTTTGCCACTGTATTTTATGCTGTTTGTGCTAGATTCTGGCCCAGGCCATTCCTAAAAAAGTCTTTGGATCAGTGCACCAACCTGGTTACCAAATGAATGAATGAATGAATGAATGAATGAATGAATAAATAAATAAATAACATAGCATTTATTTTGCAGTGAATCCCACTATATCCAGATACTGAGTGCCAACACATTAGTTAGCTTAGACTTATAACTAGGTTTATTGCAATTTATTTATCTACATTGGATGTGATGCTAGATAATAAATCTCATTTCCCGCAGGGGTTCTGCTTCCACACAATTTTCCATCTGTGAGGATGAAGCATCAGGAGGTTAAGTGACTTGGTCAATGTCAACAGGAAGCTAGTGGCTGTGGCGAGATTGGGCATTTTCAAATCTGAGAACTTCTCTGACTCCCAGGCCTGAGTTCTAACACCATTTCAACAGCATGGCCCAACTGAGACAAAGTATCTCATTTTTCTGTGGGTCCTGATAGATACACAGCTATGTAGAATTTAACTGAAGATAAAGACTCAGCAGTCTATCCAGTCTGTCCATTAGCTGTCTGACTGTGTGTGTCATATAACACTAGAGCAGATTTACTGAACCAATTGCCCTAACTGTAACTTGGTCCCTCCACTCCCTAGCTATCTATTCTCCCTCTGTCCCATGGACCTGACTATCCCCTTGTGTCTATCCCATCCATGCTTCAACTCTGAGTTTACCCAATTTTTCAGCTGAGTGGGGCTGAACTTTAGGGTCACAAAAGGAGTAAGTGGCTCTGGTGGGATTTGAACCTGGTTATCCTGGAATACATATCTATACTCTCACCCCTACAATACACTGCCTCCACAACCACCTTGCCTCCCACTGCCCATCTCTCTGCTGATAAAACAGTGAAGATTATGTTTTTGATATCTTGCTCTGAGACTGGTGTCTCACCTTCTAAAACAGAATCCAGAAGACATTACTGTGCACCTGACATCAGCAAAATAAAACTGCCAGTGTTTATAACTGCTGAACTGCAAACACTTCAAAATCAGATCCTGAATACACCACAACAAAAATCCAGATGGCAATTCCATTTAAGATTTATTCTTTATTGAGCTCTGAAGAGCACCCTGTTGGCCTGAAATAATTATTTTCCTGCAGTCCTTGCCTTGTAGCTATAACAAAGAGGGAAATAAAACAAGTAAAAAAGTTATTGGCCAAATCGCAAAGGAATTATATGCTATGTGGCTGTATATTGTTCCAGCTTATTGTGTTACATAGACAGGATGACTTCACTTCAGCAATGGATTTTATGAAGAATAAAGCTGCAGGAGCAGAGGAGAATCACATGGCTGTAATAAAGGGGCAAAATGGGCAGGGTATCAGTTTTATTTATTTGTTTATTTCAATACTCAGAAAACCATTTGAGCTCAGAGCTCTTTACATAAGTTCCACTTCAGGACATTCAGGACAACAGATAGGTGAAATTATACAAAGGATTGCAGAATTACAAAGGTAAACAAACAGGATTATATATCAAACACAGTACAGGTCACAGGAAAGCAGGCAATTTACAGTGCCCAACGGTGAAACCAGTCAGTTGTCAGCAAACAAGAAGTTGTTTGGAGTGTTGCTAAGTGCTAGAGAAAAAATTGGGTGAAGGGGAAGAGCCCAAGTGCAATGTGCAAAATGAGAGCATAATATCAGTTAAGCAGTAGGGATCAGAGGGAATTGACTAGATTGGAGGCAGAGGGTGCTAGGTGTATGGGGGGGGCAGGAGGGCCTACTCAGGGGAGAGAGGGAAGGGTTGAGGGGCAGGGATGGAAGTAGTGATGGGTGGTGGAAAGGTGGTGCTAGCGATGGCAGGCACATCAAGATTCACATATCATAAGGAGCTTCAAGTTCAAGTGCTGCTGGTGATACTAGTAATAGTGTAACCCCCACGCCACTTTTGGCAAGTTGGCACCACCCATTAAAAGAACTAATACCCACATATGGCTTACCATTTACTTTTAGCAGAAACATTCAGATTGGTACCACCCCCAGCTTTAGAGTGTATATGAGGCTCATTATCTAAAGGAAGGGGGTGGGGGTACAATCACCCAAAATGAACCTTTGCAAATACAACCAGGTCCAGGGGATAGGATGCAAGGTGTATGCTAGACCTAACTGCTGAGGGGGCCTCAATAACTCCACATAGAAAGCAATTATCAGAATGTCCAATGCAGCAGCTGGGATTGTGCAATATGGCTTTATTCACAGATGTTACTATAGCACAAGTGGACCCCCAATGGTTGGTCATGGCAAAACAAGTACACTCTTTTTCCAGAAACTCTTTGCTAGGGAGTACAGTTTTCCACAGAAACTTCTCTATCCATTTTCCCCAAAGTGTTCATGGCCTGAACCACATACTTGAGCTACGTTCAAACACATATCCATTTCCCAAATTGGATGCTTGTAGCCTGAAGCACATTCTTGAGCCATTTTCAAAACACATTTCACAGTGTAAACTCGTGACCTGAGCCACATATTTAAGTTTCATCTTGGGCATTGGCCTCTACCCGGGGATCTTGGCACTCATCAATGAACCAGTTAGCCCTTCCTTGTAGATTCCAGATGGCGTTCCTCCCACCCTTTGCCCCAACCGACAGTCTCTGCCATTCCTTCAGGGTTACACCAAAAGAAGCCTTCAATCCCCACTAAATTGCAAAAGACTCCAAACTCTAAACTTCAAATTTGACACCAAAGTGCATGAGTGGTCCTGACAGGTGTGATCTAGCCTTATCTTGGGCATACACACCTCAGCCAACTCCCTAATGAGAACAGTTTCTGCATCTGTACTCACATATCTGTTGCTCTTTCTTTAATGCATATAGAATGAACCAGAAAACACCCTTTTCCTTCATGGTAGCTTTGTCAGAATTTCTCATACAATGTCCTTCTCAAAGGCAGCTGTAAACACTCTAGAACCTTCATGGGATTGCCCCTTGGATCAACTGAACTGGCAGTCCTTCTCACTCCTCCTGGAGTGAAATCAAGGATTCCTACTGCAAAAGATCTCCACCACTTCTCTGGCAACTGTAGATTTAATCCAAACTATGGTGAGAAACACATGGCTTCCTATGACAGAGCCCCAGTTGGCAGACCTCCTGCCACTCTGACTCTCCAACTCAGACTAACTGAACATTCTAAACTTCCCCTAAGCAGCTGACTCAAAAATGGTTGTGCTGCTATGAGAGTTCTAAAAGACATAATCATCCTCACTCAAGCTAGCTGGTAAACAGTGATGTCATTATGTAGAAAGCCCCTAATGAGCTCCCTACCAGCTGCCTTTTCTACCTGCCTAAGACTAGCACTAATAGGATTCTAGTAACACCAGGGGACTGCTGGGTAGTTACAATAGTAAGAAAGACAGTGCTCATAGTTCAGTTTCCACGTTACATGATATTCCTCCCTGCCTGAATGAAAGCAGTAGGGTGCCAAGTGAACTCATCCCTGCTGGTGATCCAGTATTGGCCATCACATTAAACTGAGAAACCAACAATTTTGACTCAGATCAGAAGGCTGACTTACTGTATACAGTACGGTTTCCATGAAACTGTCATGTCACTGAGTTAGTTTTGCATTGTTTTTTAAAGCATAGAACAACTTGGCAACTAACTCACATTTCATTGTGTTTTAACTCTTAAACAGCTCAAGAACAACTTTTATTAAATGTTTTTGCAACTCAACTGGAATGTATCTGTAGTTCTCCCACAATGCAATGCAAAAATAAGTTGAAACCCTTAGGCAACAGTTTTTATAAAACGTTGTGCTAAATTTAGCAATGCTTGTGCAAGTGATTTGGAAATGCAAAAGCAACTCATTGGTGGGACAGTTTAATGCAAAATGTTCTGTAGCATGCATGATATATAAACATTCTGGTGGGATGAGGCTGTTGCTGAGGTGAACAAAATGGGAGTATCAAATGATCTACTCAATGACAGTAATAGGTGTCACAAAAGAAGCACTGATTGGACTGGGACCAATAATGATGATGATGATGGCATTAATTTAGTGAGCTGGAAATTTACATACCGTGCCGCCATAAACATGTGCTCAAATAATTCACTGGACTAAGGCAGAGGAGGGAGACGAAGATCACTTAATCACATTAAAGAATGCTAAAAATTATATTTAGTGTCGGGACAGCTATTGAGGGATCACATACAGTGGCTTCCAAGCTCTGGTTCCCAAATGTCATGAGATCTTATGAACCTACACTCTCAATAATGGTTGGCTACAGTAGGCAGTTGAAGACAATTAAACAGTTATCAAGTAATCACTATCTCTGTTCTTGCCAGTTGGTCACTGAAGATACTGACTGATGTGACTAGAGAAGAAGGAATCTGACACTGGGCACCACTGTATATCATCAACAGCAATGTACCATTGATGTAATTAGCTCAGGGTGGAAGGGAGCATTCCCCACATCTTGCCCACATCATTCATTAATTCCTAGATCTATAGCTTATCTAATTTCTCCAATTTTTTGCAGACAGGGTATGTGGGGGGAAGGGGCAGTTATTTCCTTCATTAACTATTTTCCCAGGGTGAGCATATATTTGACAATAGAAATGTTGCAAAGTTTTGATTCACCCATGAAGTTCAGGAAAGGCAGCCCTATTTGCCTGCACAAATTACTCTGCCAATGTCCTGGGCTAAGTACACAACAAATCTGCAGCCACTTTGCTCATATACTTTGTGATCAAAGATTGCAGTGAACTTCACCTTGTGGCAAAGCATGACAGTTTTTCTGGGGATAGAATCTGAGGAAGAGGCTTGGTAAACAAGTCGCTGTACAGCAGGTCACATGGTACAGCCACTTCTATGTGGAATGTATACAGATAGTTTCACTTTGCAATTCTGAGTGTGATGTGTGGTAGTTACTGATCTGCTCCTCAGTTTCTTTTCTTAAGTGAAATTAATTGGTTGGTTGAGGGCTTTTAGCCAGCAGCATAGCATTTATCAGCTTGATAAGTCGTATGTATAGTCTTCATTGTCTGTATATTCTAATATATATATATATATATATATATATATATATATATATATATATTTCCTACTCTTCATATGTATTTCCTCTTTTTTCCGTTTTTCCAACACTCTTTTTCTGGCAATCTTGCTTTAGTGAATCTTTTCTAATTTGAAATTTGGCCTTTTCTGCTCTCTCTTATTTTTCACATTTCATTTTATTAACAAGAGTTATTTCCTTGTTTTACAGAAAAGGGAGAAAGAAACAACAAGCTTCAGTACAAACAATGGTTCATACATGGCTGCAATGTACAACAGAAAAACATTTCAAGAAGCTCAAACTCCTTGCAAATAGTTCACACTCTAAAGACAGTGGAAAAACAAAGTGACTAATATAGGGACGGGCCACAACATCTATAATGCTGAGAACATTATCATGTACTAGTATATAAAAACACAACATGATTACTCTTGGTCATTGCAGTAATAAGGAAAATGGGTCTCTGCATCATGATAAGTATTGCACAACTTTGGGCCCGATTTTTAAATAACTTGTAGATGTCACAAGCCCCTGGTGCACTGTACATATAGCACAGGCGGCTTGTAGCAATCTTTTGGCACTCATCGTGATTTTCCTTCAGTGCGCCAAATGCCGCAAGTTAGACCAGCCCCCCCCCCACTCTGGTCTAACTTGTGCCATTTGGAGGGTTCTTTTTATGGAGACTGCACCAAAACTGTGGTGCCAAATGCAGTACATTGTGGAAAATGTCACAACTGCACCAAATGCACTAATTGGGCACAGTTGCATCAAAGGAGTTTGGTGCAGTTGCGTCAAACATTGGGGTCGATGCAGGGTTTGATGCAAGCCCTGCATGAACCTTTGAAAATCAAGCCCATCTCCACATGAGTTCAAATTTCAGATATACATGGTTTAAGTTTGCTGTTATCTTTTCCATACAATAAACCAATTTTTCGTTATAGTCATTTTAGCTAATAACAGAGAGAAATTTGTTAATATCTTCATGGCTGGTGAGTGATATCCCACTGGCAAGTCAAGAAAAAGCAGTGTTTTTGCCATGAGTTGAAGATATCCTCTTAAAATAGCACACAGTTCTTTCTGCAAGGCCACTAAAAACAGTGTCAACTGAGGGAAGACCAGAAGATACAGGCATGAGTGGCCTCAGGTACTTCATAGCATCTCCATATGTGACAAAATGGTTAAATTAGAGTCCCAAAGCACCTTAGATATTTAAAGTTAGAAATTTGCTCTAAAAGGGTGCCATTGGAGTCAGAAGTTGACATTGATGAAACCATGAATTAAATCATGGAAAGAGTCTATTTCTCCTACCTTAATAAAGGCCTGTATGGAGGAAAAATCTACAGTAAATGGTATATTATCACTGGTTGTTTCCATTATGGATGGATGGGGAGGCCACAGAACATTTACTATTTAATTAAAATTATATTTAGAATAGTTTGAAAGGATTGCAGTTATCCTAAATCCTTGAAGTTGTGTGGATCTGTTCTTGAGGTCTGTTTGCTTGTCTATGGAGATATTCACCCAAATCCAGGCCTTGAAATGATGCAGAGACTTAGTCTTACAACTGACTTTCTTAAGGATGTAAGATTTAGCATAGTACATTTCAGTACTAGTAGCATTCTAAACAAAGTGCATCACATTGGATAATGTACCATTTGTTTCAGGCCAGACCTTGTGGTGATATCTGAATCCTGGCTTAATAATAATGTTTCAGATAATTTAACTAACATTGATGGATATTACCTTTGGAGGATGCTTAGAACTAAGAGAGGGGGAAGGGGTCTTAATTTACAGAAAGATAGACCTTCAAATTAAAGAGATTAACACAGGGAGAGATTGGATGGGTTCTGAAGTATTGCTCTTGGAAATGCAATGATCCCATGTTAAGCCTGTTATGCTGCCTGGAAAGTATTATCCTCCAGAAGCAAAAGTAGCTGAGTTTGATGCCTTGCAACACTGTCTCCTAGATTACTGTATATAAAGAGCCATGAGTTATTACTTATAGGGGACTGAAATGTTGAGTGGCAAAGGATAGAAAATAAACACAGTCTAATGGATTTGATGACAAATTTGATCATGAAACAAATGCTAAAAGAAGTTACAAGAATAAATATGAGAGATCCAGATGCCTCTGCCATGTTAAATTTATTCATTTTATTGCACCGAGATAATTACAATTTATGTAGGGGTTTTGCCTGATTCTTTTTCTGATCATCAATCAGTTTTCTACGAAATTGCACTAGAATGACTGACCCAGGGAGATCAATCAAGTACAGATCTTACAAAAATGTTGATCATATTAACTTGATGATAGACCTGGAAAACAAAGACTGAAGCAGGATAGGACAGATTCCTACCATAAATGAAGCTATATTATCAAGAATTTAAGGATATTTGTATTAAGTACGCCCCTATAAAAAAGTAGAAAAGTAAAGTATCAAAATGCCCCATTGTTCAACTCCCATCTTCACAAAATCAGGAAATATAGAGATGGTATTTGGAAAAAAGCAAAAAAAAAAATAATAATTTACAGAACTGGACTAAATATACTTAGAAGGTGAGGAAGGCAAAACAAGAGTATTATGAAAAAAAACTTCAAAAGTAAAATAAAACCTGATTCAAAGGAATTTTTGAAAACTGTGTGTAATTTACAGAGACAAAAATAAAATCAGAAATACCCAACTCTTTCAAGACTGAGGGACAGCATGTCCCTTTAAATAACATGGCAGCTGAAAAGTTCAATGATTATTTAATTAAAATGGGAACAGAAGCTTTAGGGCAGGCCATAAATATGTCCCCAGCAGAAGAAATTATTATCGTTCCTTAACTTGAGAAATTTAAATGTGAGCCGATTTCTAGAAGAGGCTGGTGATGACATTTTGAAAACTAACATGAGAAAAGCAGGTGACTTTGATCGAATACCAGCAATTGTGTTTAAATGCACAGCTCCAGTAATTGCTTCTTTAGATTTAGTCAATTTATCTCTTAACATGTATGAATACCCACATGACTGGAAATATGCACAGGTTATCACAATTTTTATAGTCCCATTTATGATTTCTCTTTGAGTACAGTCTCTTAACCAACTAACTATCTATGACCTTAAGGATGTTGGAACTTTTAGAAGCTGAAGCTTAGTTGATAGAGCCCGGTGTGGACCCACATCAATATATATATATAAATATATAGATATATATCTATATATCTATATATATATATATATATATGATATATATATATATATATATATATATATACTATATAGGATATGACATGGCCTGACTGAAGATATCATATTTATCTTCACGAGGCCAATGATATCATGATATCTCACAGGTGGCGAGCCACAAGTGAGATATCTTGATGTCACTGGCCTCGAGTGAAGATAAATATGATATCTTCAGTCAGGCTATGTCATGTTCTGTTTATACAACTTATGAGCTGGGTCCTCAACATGACCCCCAGATATGTTTTGGAGCTCCTTCCATCTCAAGAGAAGGTACCAAATCTGGGACTTAAAACAATAGTCTAGATATTTATTAGGTAGAAATAGCAGTGCCCCACCCTCCCCATGGCTCTTGTCCTGCCATAAGTGGTAAAAACATAGTTATTTATAGTTATCTAGTTGATCCTGCCATTTCCCCCGGTCTCACTGAAGACGTTTCACCTTCGATGTTATTAATGTGCAGCATGACTGAGGGTTTTCCGTGGTTTAAAATAAGGATCTGGCAGACATTTAAAATATTACACTCTACCTGTACACTGACAGAAGTGTCTGTGGCATTTTGACATTTATTGTATTTAAGTCATTACAAAACATATTGGGTTGATACTGCAATTTCCCCCTTGTCTCACCGAAAAAGTTTCATTTGTGATGTGCTAGACATGGAATGCAGCATGACCGAGTGCTTTAATATAGTACCTCGACTAACTCACAGACATTTAAAATAAGGTGCTGTCAGTGGAAACTGTTACAAATCCCCTTTGTTTTTACTGATGTTGCTGGGCTTTGTTAGAAAGAAGTTGCTGACAGTAGAAAGAGAGAGATCCTGCCATTTTATCCTTGTCTCACCACAAGTGTTTAATTTCTGATGTGCTACATTTTCAGCGTGACTGAGCACTAGCGAGAACATCAGCTACCTCGGAGACATTTAAAATAAGATATTTGCACTGGTTTTATTCACTTTGCTGGCCTTTGTTAGAAAAAAGCTACTGAGAGTAGAGAGAGAGAGACGACATTTTGGCGGCTTCAGAGAAGTGAAAGTGAGCATGAACGAGTGTTGCTATAGCAACACTCGCTCGCGCTCACTTTCATTTCTCTGAAGCTGCAGACATGTCTTCTCTCTCTCTACTCTCAGTAGCTTTTTTCTAACAAAGGCCAGCAAAGTGAATAAAACCAGTGCAAATATCTTATTTTAAATGTCTCTGTGGTAGTCGATGTTCTCGCTAGCGCTCAGTCACGCTGAAAATGTAGCACATCAGAAATTAAACACTTGTGGTGAGACAAGGATAAAACGGCAGGATCAACCAGATAAGTGTGTTTTTAATTAGCTATTGTGTGGAAACTGATAGCAAATGTAAGAGTGATGGTGGTGGGGTTCAGGTGATTGAGAGGCAGAGCTTTAGAACAGCTGAGTTTTATGAGGGGCCAATAGGATTTATTGGAGATGACTACAGAACAGGATGACGTATAGGAGTGTTAAAGATATCATGATGACATATAGGAACATGAAGATATCAATGTTATCTTCACTGGCTTCTTCAGATATCACTTTTTATAGTGACGTTTATCCCAGCACATAAGTTGTATAAATATATATATATATATATATATATATTTTAATGGGGTGGAGTTCCAACTCCTTAAAAGTTAGTATTGCCCAAATCTATGGAATAAAGTTCTAGGGCCAGATATTCAAACCTTTGCACCTAGCGCTAATCCATAGCACTGGAATAGCGCTGGATTTGCGCGAGGCTGCAATATTGAAAAGCCCTATTAGCACCGGTGCTGTGTGGTAGCGACGACACTAATAGGTAATGGTATGCAGGGGCGTGGACAGGAGAGCACCCATGAATGCCATCAGCGCGTCATATTCAAATGTATAGCACTGCGCTACAGACATTAGCGCGACCTGTAGCGCGGCACTAGATACCACTGGAAAAAAGCTAGCAGTAATGCGGCGGTGCCCCCCCGCATGATTCCTGACCCCTGTTCCATGTAAAAAATTAGCCATAGCACTGGTAGTCTAGTGGTCCCCCCGGCCCCTAGCACGGATCCTGACCCCCGGTTCATGTAAAACATTAGACTTATCCCTGGTAGTCTAGTGGTCCCCCACCCCCAGCTCAAATCCGACCCTGGTTCATGTAAAATATTAGACTTATCCCTGGTAGTCTAGTGGTCCCCACCCCAGCACAAATCCCACCCCAGTCCATGTAAACGATTAGCCATTTCCCTGGTAGTCTAGTGGTCCCCCGCCCCCAATATAAACCCGACCCCCAGTTCATGTAAAATATTAGACTTATCCCTGGTAGTCTAGTAGTTCCCCCTACCTTCCAGCATGAATCCCAACCCCCAGTCCATGTAAACAATTAGCCATTTCCCTGGTAGCCTAGTGGTCCCCCCGCCACCCAGCACAAATCCTGATCCCTGGTTCATGTAAAATATTAGACCAATCCCTGGTAGTCTAGTTGTTCCCCACCCCCAGCATGAATCCCAACCCCATCTGCAGTGAAGGAAATGATTTCCCCAGTAGTCTAGTGGTCCCTCACCCCAGCAGGAATCCGAGCCCAGTCCAGCGGTCAAAGTAGATTACCGGTAGTCAAGTGGTCCCCACCCAGCTGTGCACCTCCAGTACCCCAGAACAGCATCCCTCTGAGCCGGCGACCAGTTCAGCCCTCCTCTCTCCACCATGGCTGGCTGTCGATGTGGATTCAGGAGTGTTACTGTAGTGAATAGGCATGCCTATTCAATACAGTAGCACTCCTGAATACTGCAGTGGAGAGAGGAGGATTGAGCTGGTCCTTGGCTCCAGAGGAATGCCATGTTCGGGGGTAATGAGAAGTGCACAGCTGGGTGGGGGGAGACCACTAGACCACTGGGGAAATCTTTACTTTGACCGTGGATGGGGATCAGGATTCATGCAGGGGGGTTGGGGGGACCACTAGACTACCAGAGAAATTACTCTTCATTCTGTTGTGAATGGGTCAGGAGCATATCTCTCAACTGTCCCTGATTTTCAGGGATGTCCCTGAATCTGCCTCAAAATATTACTCTGTCCCTCCTCACAGTTGTGTTTCCATGGCTAAACAGTGGAAATTGTAAGCACAGAATAATGTCAAGCATTAAAGTTACAGACTTGTTCTTCTTTAGCAAATGCATTGTACACTAAGCCCCATATTCTACCAGCTGTCTGGGTGGATATCTCTACTTTTGAAGATGTGTCCCTGATTTTGGTCCTTTGTCCCTGATTTGTTTAAGCCTTAACCCTGATTCAGGAGACAAGGGGTTGTGAGGTATGTATGCACTGACTGTGCCTGGCAGCACATAGTTTCTGCTGCTTCCAGACTGTATTTCTATTCCGACCAACAGGGTATGCTGTGGGTATGCCTTGGCCTGCAGCATCCAGCCTGTACTTCCATTCCGACCAAAAGGGGGAGCTTTGTGCTCCATGCAGTAGCACCATGCAAACTGCATGGTAATGTATGCTAAGCAGTACTTAATGAGATGCAAATATACCTGTTTGCCCATGGATTACCTAAATATGCTCATTTGCATAAGAGCTTTGAATATAGCTCCCATTTGCCCCGGGCTAGCCAGTTTGCACTGGGCTAATGTGTTAGCACTGAGCAATCAGGTTGGCCCTGGGCAAACCTCACTTCAGCATAGCACAGTTCTGCAGTGTGTGGCTTATATTGTTATTTGCAGTAGATGTGAGATATCTCTGTGCAATCACACACAATGTTCTTCACCTGCAACACTGGCTTGCAACTGAGTCTAATGATCTGCAGCTGCAGTGTGCACTTCTGTGTTGCTATATTCAGTGCTGTCTTATTCCTGGGCAATTTTTGCCCTGCACTCCTGGCCCTGCTTGCCTGGTTTCCTTTGCTTGCTATATTCAGCTGGTTTTGGACCAAGCTATTTCCTTTTCAATATAGCTTGCTTTGTGCTCTGGACTACGTTTGCCCACTGGGCAGTGCTAATTTAGCCCCGGGGCAAAGTTTTGAATATCTGGCCCTAGTGTCCTTAAAATCCTCCAAGGACAAAATCAGGATGTCTGAAATAAAAAAAATGAATAAATCAGTCTTTGCCCAGGCTAAAGGGAAGACGCTACATAAATTTGGAAACTGGATGAATATTCAATAAATGATATTGAATAAATAGTGTATAATTTGTTGTACCTTTGAATAAAAAGTTGTAGAAGGTATCTACTGTGTAGAAGCTTGACTTAATTCCTTTTACTGTAAAATTTTTTTATTTATTTTTTATTTTTTTTATTTTAGTCTTTGGTAACCAAGTAAGGCCCACTAGGCACAAGTGCCTGTTTTCAGGGGTGACCTGGGAGCACTGGGGGGTTAAGTGACTTGCTCAGAGTCACACAGTATGCAAGTGGAGGTTGTGAGAATCAAAGTCAGGTCTGGTCGGCTGGATGTATCAAGCTCGTTCAAACCTCGTTCCTCTAACCTCTAAGCTATACTGAATATATGTATACAATGCTAGCATATGAATCCTCATGGGTTCCTTCCAGCATGAGAAATCACAGTGCTCGAGTTGAGCACGTTTTAAACATGTGATTTTATTTCATGTAAACTTGTGGAACTATACTGTAATATTTGTATGCAAGAAAGGGCCTACCTGGAAATGAACTTGTCTCAGTTGAGTTTCCTGTTCCTGTTACTACATTTCCCTGATAAGCACACAAAGACAGGAGGGGATTTTCATGATCAGCAAAGGAACCCTAGTAATCAAACTATGAGCACAACTTCCTTTTTTTATTTGTTTATTTGGGCACGGAGAGGGTAATGATCAGGGAAACAAAATTTCATTTAATTAGGGCTTAGACAACAGTTTTTAATGAGCAAATGGGGAAGCTATTTTTCGTGTTGGCAGGCCAATTTTGGATGTAGGAGGAGTGATTTGATCAGTGTGTGATGTGTGGTTACTAACAAGTCTCAGTCCTTTGGTGTGCAGTTAGGGTGATATAATTTCACACCTACAGTACAAGTCACATTAAACTATTCCTCCAGCTCATTGCTCTTTCATTATTGTTTGTATTGACAATGCAGTGGCAATTCCAAATGCTTAAATTACAAACTCTTTGTCAACTAATCTTCAACTCACATGCAATCCACATGCAATGTACTTTCAGTCGCTGTAAACTGCCTTCAGTTCCCATCCAATGTCCATGCAATACATTTCCAAATGCATTTGCAGTGCAGTAGTTGCTGGCATTCACTCAATTCACCCAAGTACAACTTGATTGACATGTCATTCTACCCAGTCCCAGGAAGCAGCTCACACCCAGTTCCAGCCAATAATAATCGTGCATTTGGATTGAAAACCCCACCCCCGCCACTATGTTGGTTTCCCTGCTTAAGAGACTCCACTCATGCCATGTTATTTCTTCCCTTTTATTCCCCCAAAATGCCACAGTTTTGGGCTCCAGCTGTACTGTAACAGCTAAAGAAAATGACTACTGTTGCTGAAATACAGTAACGGCAGAATTTTGCCTACAAACAGTGAAATTTCAGCATGAACAGTGGAATTTTGTCCATGAATGGTGGACTTTTGCCATGAATGGCAGAATTTCACCAACGAATGGTGGAATTTTGCTCACAAATGGCAGAATTTCACCTGTGCAGGTGAAATGCCACCATTTGTGGGCAAAATTCTGCTGTTCAAGGGTAAAATTCCACCATTCCTGAATTCAGCAAACAGCAGCAGTTTTCCTTAGCTGTTACAGTACGCTTGAAACCAGAAACTGTGGAATTTGGAGGAAATAAAAGAATGAAAGGGAAGAAATAATATGGCAAGAGTGGAGTCCTCATAAGTAGGGAAAACAACATGGTGTCAGGGGCGGGTTTTCGATCCCAAATGCAGGATTACTATTGACTGAAATTGGGTGTGAGCTTCTTCCTGGGATTGGGTAGAATGACGTCAATCATGTTGTACTGCACACTGCAGTAGTGAAACTGGGTTCCTGCTCAGTGGTATAGTATTTTTTATGGGCTGCTTAATGTGTTGCACTGCATTGATAAAAGTTTCCTGAGAGCTGCAAAGCAAGCTGAAACTGAATATCAGCTAGAAGCAAACCATCAGAAAATGTTTATTAATTCATTGCAGTGAAAACTGCATGCATTAAACAACTCATTGCAAAATGCTAAACCAGTGAGTTGGAGGAACAGTTTAATGTGACTTGCATTGTAGTAGAGTCTGTTAGCCAATCAGTTGGCATCATTGGTCTAACCCATTTTTATGTTTGCTTGCACGCATGTGCAAGAAACATAGTGCCATCATCGGAGATTTCGGAGGTCTGTCACCTCCTCCTCCAATTCAGCCAGTGTGCTGGCAGGCGCGGCCCTTGTAAGCCAATGCATTTTGGAGCTGTCTATGACATGCTCCAAAATGCAGTGGCATACAGTTGAAAGGGGGAGCTATGCTTGAGTGAGCAGCATTAAGATAAGGCTGCTCACGCAGCTCCCCCACAGACACGCGCGCTCGCACGCGACGCGATTGTATAGCCGACGGTTGCCCAATCCTCTGCCGGCTGTGCTGGGCGCTTCCCCTCCCCAAACAACGAATGCCACGCTGGGTGCCCACCCCAGCATGGCAACTAATCATATAGCTGACAGGGTGCCCAATCTCCGCCGGCTGCACTGTCCTTCCCCCCATAGGAGTGTGCCACGCTGGGCCACCCCAGCGCGGGTGTTGGATCAGAGATGACGGGGTGCCTAACTCTGCCGGCTGAACGGCCACCCTCATCGTCCTTGTGCCACTCTGGGAGCTCACCCAGCGTGGCAAATGTCCCACGCCGCCTGTTTCTTTTTTTACCTGTGAAGAAAAACGTCCCACGGTGAGTCTCCCCGCCCTCCCACAACCCGCACTCCACCCACTGCGCACCCAGCTCTCCCACTTCCCCTCAACCCATACTTACCTCTGACCTCGTGTGACGATTCGTGGACCGGGAACACGCTCTGCATTCTTCAAAGGTGACCGCGAACTGAGGAAATGCCGTAAGCTGTATAATGGGCTAGATAGGGGTTTCAACTTTGTTGCATATCTCAGGCATTTTTTTGAATTTTGCACCTTGTTAACATGGTTTTAGACTTTTCTCATTGATGTCACTGTCATGGCTATCTCGGCCCAAAGGGTGATTTCGCAGAGTGACTGTGCAGTGAATGCAAAATCACCCTTCAGACCTGAATAACACCATGACAGTGACATCAATCATGAGAAGGGGTCTCAAAAACCCCATGTTGAAAATTTGGTGCCAAAATTCCCAAAAATGACTGTTTTACGAGAGTGCATTGCGCAGTTCCTACGCAGGCTCGTAAGTTCGCGAATTTTCAATATTTTCACTCCAGATTTTCATCATTGCCATTTTACCACACCTTCTTATGAGTAGTATAGCTGTCATTTTTCACATCTCACACAAAATGTGTTTCTGCCCATGTTGCACACAATGGCGCAGTCGGTGTGCGAAATCAATGTACGGGACAAATTAAGAAAATCACAGTGACACTGTTCATGAGTAGACATCTTAAAATGGCTATGTTGAAAATTTGGTGAAAAAAGTCCTAAAAATGACTGTTTTACGAGAGTGCATTGCGCAGTTCCTACGCACGCTCGTAAGGGCATGAATTTTCAGTATTTTCACTCCAGATTTTCAACATTGCCATTTTACCACACCTTCTTATGAGTAGTACAGCTGACATTTTCACATCTCACCCAAAATGTGTTTCCCCATGTAGCTCACAATGCGCGCAGTTGGTGTGCGAGGTCACCGTATCGACAAATTAAGAAAATCACAGTGACACTGTTCATGAGCCGAGGTCTTAAAATGGCTATGTTGAGAATTTGGTAAAAATTTCAAAAATGAATGTTTTACAAGCGTGTTGTACAGTTCCTATGCACGCCGTTAGTTCACAAATTTTCAATATTTTCACTCCAGATTTTCAACATTGCCATTGTACCACACCTTCTTATAAACAGTACAGCTGTCATTTTCACATCTCACCCAAATGTCATTTCCGCTTCATGTAGCACAATGAACATGATCGGTGTTCAAAATCAATGTACAGGACAATTAAGAAAATCACAGTGACACTGTTCATGAGCAGAGGTCTTAAAATGGCCATGTTGAGAATTTGGTGAAAAATTCCTTAAAATGACTTTTATGAGCGTGCGTTCCACAGTTCCTATGCATGCTCGTAAGTTTGCAAATTTAATATTTTCACTCCAGATTTTCAACATGTCCATTTTATTAAAACTTCCTTAAGAACAGTACAGCTGCAATTTTTCATATGTCGCCCAAAATGTGTTTTCGCACATGTGGCGCACAATGGTGCTGTTGGTGTGTGAAAGCAATGTTTAGGACAGATTAAGAAAATCACAGTTACACTGTTCATGAGCAGAGGTCTTAAAATGGCTATGTTGAAAATTTGGTGACAAAATTCCATAAAATGACTGTGTTACGAGTGAGCATTGCACAGTTTCCA
Organism: Neoceratodus forsteri; assembly: GCA_016271365.2. Taxonomy (NCBI): domain Eukaryota; kingdom Metazoa; phylum Chordata; order Ceratodontiformes; family Ceratodontidae; genus Neoceratodus; species Neoceratodus forsteri. The sequence goes on from CM028134.1 coordinate 41,873,212, forward strand.
CGCACCCTCGTTAGTTCATGACTTTGTAATATTTTCAGTCCAGATTTTCACCAGTGACATTTTTTCACACTTTCTTATGAGCAGTACAGCTGCCATTTTTCACAACATGGCCGAAGTGTGTTTTCACACTTTCAGTGCAGAGATGCATGGTCGCTGTGGGAAATCATTGTTCGGCACAGATAAAGAAAATCATAGTGACACTGTTCATGATCGGAGGCACCAAAATGCCTGAGTTGACAATCTGCTGTAAGAAATCCCCAACCTAATTATATTACAGGTGTGCGTTGCACAGTTTCTATGTACGCTCGTGACGTCACCATTTTTTTAAATATTTTTACTACACATTTGCAACATAGCCATTTTTTACACCTCCCCATGAAAGAGTACAGCTGTCATTTTTTACATCCTGTTCGGAATATTTTTGCACCTGTGGTGCTAAATGCCGTAGTCACTGTGCATAAGCAGCTTTTGGCTAACAAACTGATATTCCTTCTGTTCATGAGGTGGGGTCACAAAACAAACATGTTGAAAATTTGGAGTGAAAATACCAACGAATGCCTGCGGTATTAGGCTTTTCAACTATAACGCCCCACCCTACAGAGAATGACAGGCATCAGGGGTGAGACTTGGGATTCTTGCCTGTGATGCTCATACCATTCCACACCCTGCAGTCACTGAGAGGCATCGAGGTATGCCTTGGACTCTTTGGCCCCAAAGTTCACCCCAGTCTCCTAAACCACACCCATTTCACCGTACTTCCTAATGGAATGGGGTGTGCATAAGTGCCAAAGATCCCAAGGCACACCGTGACACTTGTCAGTGTCTGCAGGGTGGGGTGTGGTGAAATGGCGTGGCCATTATGCCTGATGACCCAAAGGCACACCCCAATGCCTGTCCGTATCTGTAGGGTGGTGGCGGGGTTGGCTTCAGTTCAATACTTCACTGCCATTCCTATTATGCAGCTGTCTAACTCCTACACTACCAATCCCAATGCCAGCAAGCAAACATTCGGCATTGACAAATGCTTGTTTTAAATTGAAACAATTTTTTCATTGAAATACCTCAACTGAAAAAAAAAAGTTTTGTGGTGGATGTGTTGCTTGATCTTAAGCTTGCACCCCTTTGTGGGACAATCGAGAGAACTTTTGCAAATCTGTCTTGGATATGATGATTGCCTACAGCTGTGCAGTAATGCGATTGTGCTGTGTGTTGGTTTACATCCTGTCACTGTTCCTTTATCTACAGTAATTAATTAATACCGTATGTGAAATGATTTAGTTTTAGTATATAAAACCAAAATCTACTATATTCTACCAACACTGTCAAATACTAATAGGAAAAACTCTTTTCAGTCAATAATTCCTTATAGGAGCCTAGAGGAGTAATATAATCCAAAGCCAGTTACATTTGTAACACAAAAAACAGTGACATCTTTATCTCAGAGGGCTACTACATCCTGACAGGTGGCACTGTACTCAGATGGGTTGCTTCCTTTTTATGCAATACAGTGCCTCACCCTTCATCATATCTTCTGTCTGTCAATGAATGTTATTGCAGCTGGTCAACCCTACATGCACCTACTCAGTCCTACGTTACTAAAGTAAATAGATATATGGCAACCCTACCTACACCTAGTCAGTCATTTGTTACTACTATATGACTGAGTAGGCATACATAAGCCCTACATACATCTACTCAGTCCTATGTTACTACTAGTACTGGGTGAATATAGCATGGACAAAACTGCGCATGCGATACCATGCTGTAAGAAGCACATATGGGTCTACAGTGACAGGGGTCTTTCAGTGTGCGATAAGAACCACTACCCCTGTCACTGTAGGCTGACATCAGGGAAGGTGAAGGATGCCACCAAGGTGGTTCCTGGCTGAGCCGCTCCCTTGGTGGAGTGGCTAGAGCACCTGCCTTGGCTGGCATCGGGGATCTTGGACTACGGTTCAGTTCTCCCCAGGTTTCTCTATGATGTGGCTTTTTTTTTTTTGCGGAAACAAAAAGAATTCCCCACTCTGATTTTTTTATTTGCTTGAAGTCCACAACCCCCTGGAGTTGATTATATTTAGTCTGGGGGGTGTAGCAAGTGAAGCCCCCCCACGTTGGAGGTGCAGGGGGCAGAGCCCCATGAAAAAACAAAGATAATGCTCTGGTGTGCACTGTGTTTGTGCTGGTTGGCATGTTGTGCCGACGTTATTATGCTGCATGCTGATTTGCATGCTGCATTTTTGATGTGCGTGTTTTTTTTTTCCCCATATTGCTTTTTTTCCTCCACAGTGAATTGCTGCCCACGTCAGCCACCCTTACCTGACTGCGGGGGTCTTTCTGAGTCTTGTAGACACCTTGCGTGCCCCAGCGGATCCACTGGAGCTGGCCAGGAGGCTTATCTCCTGCTGCCACCCCTGTATTTCCTTGTTTACTCCCTGTTGCCCCGAGGCCCTGGAATACAGAAACACATGCTCATGAAGGCACGCATGTGCACCACAGCTTCAGTGATGGCCCCTTCCACCCTCCCCCAGCCTAATGTCAGGACTCCTCGAATGTGGAGCTGCCCCCCCGAGCCTCCACCAGGAGGCGACCAAGCACCGAGGAGACCCTCAAGCCCTCCCTGAGGAGGAAAAGTGCCAGCCAACAGCTCAATTGGCTCCTCACCCCCCCCCAGCCAACCCCCGGTGCCCTGAGCTTGTGAACAAACCCAGGTCTCCGGCATGGTGTGGCGTCCAGCGCCTTAACCTTCAGCACCACCAGGCCGGCTCTGTGCGTGGTTTTAACCGCAACATTATGACCCCATGCCATTACTACTATAGGACTGAGTAGGCATATGGCATCCCTACGTACACCTTCTCAGTCCTATGTTACTGCTATAGGACTGAGCAGCCATATGTCACATCTACCTACAACTACTCAGTCCTATGTGCTACCACAGGACTGAGTAGGCATATGTCAGACCTACCTACATCTACTTTCGCCAATCTTGCTACTAGAGTATATTACTGAGTAGGCATATATCAGCCATACCTACTCTCCTCTTTTTGTTCTTTTGGTAACTGGGTAAGACCTACTAGGCACAAGCCCCATTTTCAGAGGTGACCCAGGACCACTGGAAAGGTTAAGTGACTTACCCAGGGTCATGCAAGTACAGGTTGTAGGACTCAAATCCAAGTCTGCTGGATGTACCCATCTCATTCATAGCGCATTACTCTAACCTCAAGGCAATACTGCCAGTGCTATGTTATGACTATAGGACTGAGTATGCATACGTCAGCCCTACCAATATCTACTCAGTCCTACAGTGAAGTCCACCAGGATGCAACCCAGTCCTTCAGAATTCTACCACAGATTTACTGCAGAAAATAAAGCAATTTCAATGATAGATAATTTTTTTGTCATTCAGGAAACTGTGAAACTGCATTTCATCCTGACACTCCCCACTGTATGTTACTACTATCGAACTGATTAGAAGTCAACCCTATCTACTCCTACTCAATCTTATGTTGCTACTATAGAACTAAATAAGCTTAGGTCAGCCCTATCTACACCTACTTAGTCCTATGTTACTACTATATTACTGAGTAGCTGATGATCAACACTACCTACAACTGCTGAGTCCTATGTTGCCACAATAGGACTAAATAGGAATAGAGTATATCAGTCCTATCGACATCTGTTCAGTACTATGTTACTACTATAGAACTAAGTAAGTGTACAGTAGGTTAACCCTACTTACACCTGCTGAATCCTGTGTTACTACTATAGTACTGAGCAGGCATATGTCAGACCTACCTACACCTACTCAGTCCTGCATTACTACTATAGTACTGAGTAGGCATATGTCAGCCCTACCTACACTTACTCAGTCCTATGTTACTACTATATGACTGAGTAGGCATACGTCAGCTGTACCTTCACCTGCTCAGTACTATGTTACTTCTGTAGCTCTAAATAAGTGTACAGTAGGTCAACTCTGCCTACACTTACTCAGTCCTGTGTTACTACTATAGCACTGAGTAGGCATACGTCAGCTCTACCAACACTTAATCAGTCCTATATTATTACTGTAAGACAGAGCAGACATATGCCAACCTTACCTATATCTACTTATTCCTATGTTACTACTATATGACTGAGTAGGTATATGTCAGCCATAAGGACACCTACTCAGTCCTATGTTATTACTATAGATCTTGTCAGGTATACAACAGTTCTACCTACACCTACTCAGTCTTCTGTTATTACTATAGGACTGAGTAGGCATACATCAGCCATACAGACACCTACTCAGTCCTATGTTATTACTATAGATCTTGCCAGGCATACAACAGCTCTACCTACACCTACTTAATCCTCTGTTATTACTATAGGACTGAGTAGGCATGCATCAGTCCTATCTGCCCCTACTCAGTCCTATGTTATTACTATAGTACTGAGTAGACCCAAGTCAGCTCTACACCTACTCAGTCCTATGTTACTATAATAAGACTGAACAGGTACAGATCAATCCTATCTACAGCTACTCAGTAATATGTTACTTCTATAGGATGAGTAAGTCTAATTCAATCCTACCTACAACTACCTACTCCTATGTTACTATTATATGACTGAGTAGGCATATGTCAGCCCTATTTACACCTCTTCAGTCCTATGTTATTACTATAGAACTGAGTAGACATACAACAATCCTACCTACAACTACTCAGTCCTGTATTTGAAGGTTTTGATGGTTGCTCAGGCTAATAGCAGTAGGAAGGGGAGCAGGGTTAAGGACCAGGAGGGATAGAATCCTGTATACACAGTAGGTGCTGGGGCAGCTAGGGAACTTCAGGCAGACTAGATGGCCTTTTGGTCTTTTTCTGTCATCATTGTCTATGTTTCTATTGTACTACTACTATGTGACTAAGTTGGCATAGATCAACCCTACCTACACCTACTCAGTAATATGTTACTACTGTAGGACTGAGTAGGCATTCGTCAGCCTACCTACACCTACTCAGAACTATGTTACTGTTATAGGACTGAATACTATAAGTGTAGTTCAACTCTACTTATACCTACTTAGTCCTATGTTACTACTGTAGGACTAAGTAGGTACAGGTCAACCCTATCTACACCTACTCACTACTACATAGAAACACAGAACCATAGAAACATAGAATTTGACGGCAGATGAGGACCGCTTGGCCCACCCAGTCTGCCCATTTCCCTACCTAATGGATAAGCTGCAGATCCTAGTTAACCAGCAACCTACTTCTTCCTACCCCCACCCCCTAGAATTGCCTTATGACTGTTCCATGCGTGCTTGAATTCCACCACTGTTTTTGACTCCACAACCTCCTCTGGAAGGCCGTTCCATGCATCCACAACCCTCTCTGTGAAAAAATACTTCCTTAAATTACCTCTGGAGCCGCCCTCTATCTTCAAATTGTGCCCCCTTGTTATTGCACACCACTTTTTTTGAAAGATGCTACCCTCTTGGACTTTGTTGATTCCTTGAGGTACTTGAACGTTTCTATCATTGTCCCCTCTCCCTCCTTTCCTCCAGGCTATACATATTAAGCTCCTTAAGTCTCTCTTATATGTCTTCCGTGCAGACCCTGCACCATTTTAGTTGCCCTCCTCTGACAGTTTCAATCCTGTCTATGTATTTGCGGAGATTGGGTCTCCAGAACTGCATGCAGTACTCCAGATGGGGTCTCACCAGCTGTCTGTACAGAGGGATAATAACTTCCTGTTTTCTACTGGTGATGACTCTCCCTATGCATCTCAGTATCTCCCAGCCCTCCTTGCTGCCCTCTCACATTGCTTGCCCACCTTTAGGTCATCTGATATGACTACCCCCAGGTCCCTTTCCATTTTTGTTGTTGTTAGTATCTCACCCCCCATTGTGTACTCTTCCCCTGGGTTTTTGTTTCCCAGGTGCATTACCTTGCACTTCTTAGCACTGAATCTAAGCTGCCATACATTTGACCATTCCTCTAACCTTGCCAAGTCCCTTCTCATCCTTTCCACCCCACCTTGTGCATCAACTCTGTTGCAGATCTTTGTGTCATCTGCAAAGAGACATACTTTTCCTTCCAGTCCCTCTGCAATGTCGCTTATAAAGACATTGAAAAGGACCCGGCCCTAATACTGAACCTCAAGTGCACCCCACTAGTAACCCCCCTTTCTTCAGAGTGACTCCATTTACTATTACCTCTGTGTCCTATTCTCCAGTCAATTCTTACCCAGGCTGTCATCTTGGGACCCACCCCAGGCTGGCTAACTTGTATATTAATCTTTGTGTGGACTGTGTCAAATGCCTTGCTAAAGTCTAGGTAGGCCATGTCCACAGCCCTCCCTGATCTACTACTTTGGTCACCCAGTCAAAGAAATCTGTCAGATTTGTCTGGCATGACCTTCCCGCTGTGAATCCATGCTGCCTTGGGTCCTGTGCCCTCTGGCCTCTAGATACTCGACAATTCTTTCCTTCAGAAATTATTCCATCATTTTCCCTACCACTGAGGTTAAACTAACAGGTCTGTAGTTTCCTGCTTCTGCCTTGCTCCCACTTTTGTGAAGGGGAATCACATCTGCCCTCCTCCAGCCCTGGGTACCACCCCATCTTCCCATGATTTGTTAAAGAGGGTAGTCAGTGGTGTCACTAGTTCTACCCTTAGTTCTTTTAGAATTCTGGGATGAATCCCATCAGGCCCCATTGCTTTGTCCACCTTCAGTTTTAAGAGTTCTTTCAGAACCCTTTCTTCTGTAAATGGGTTGGTATCAACTTCTGTATCCAGAGTGTTTCTACTGTTTGTTTTAGGTACCTCCTCTTCCTTTGTAAATACTGAGCAAAAATATTTGTTTAGTATCTCTGCCTTTTCACAGCCACCCTCTGCCCACCCTCCCTCTCCTTTATTAGCCTCACTATCCTCCCTTGGTCTTCCTTTGCTCCCTGATGTACCTATAAAAAGTGTTATCCCCCTTCTTAAATGAGTTGGCTATCTTTTCCTCGGTTTGGGCCTTTGTTGTTCTGACTGCCTTACCAGCTTCCTTTTGCTTTAACTGATACAGTTCTCTGTCCTGCTCCTTCTGTGATTCCTTGTACTTCCTGAATGCTTTCTTTTCTCTTGAACCTTCACTGCCACTTCTTTGAGAACCATAGTGGTTTCTTACATCGTTTTGTTTTGTTTATTGCTTCACACAAAGGCTTGTTACCTCTGTGATGGCAGTTTTTATTATTCCTCATTGTTCTTCCACCCCTCCTTCCTGCCCATTTGCTAGTGCATTCCTTAGGCACTCACCCATTTTGGCAAAGTTAGCCCTCTTAAAGTCCAGTACTTTTGCCTTTGTATGGCTTGACTCTATTGCTGTGTTTATTGTGAACCATACTGTTCGATGGTCGCTAGTTCCTAGATGGCTACCCACTTCTACATCTGTGATCCTCTCTTCATCTCCATTTGAGAGAACCAGGTCTAAGATTGCTCCCTCTCGAGTGGGCTCCAATACTAGTTGTCTAAGGCATGCCCCCTGTAGGGCATCTAGAATAACCCCACTCTTCGAAGTGGCTGCTGCAATTGCACTCCAGTTAACATCTGGCATATTCAGATCACCCATCAGCAATTTCTCCCCTTTTTCTGCCATTCTAGGTATACTTTCTATCATTTTCTTGTCCATTTCCTCCCCCTGAGAAGGGGGTCTGTATACAACCCCTGTGCGGATTGTGGTGCCATTGCCGGTCTCCAAATTTACCCACAGTGCTTCTCCTCCTCCCTGTTTTCCCTTTTGTTCTGTTGCTTTGATTCCTTCCCTTATGTAAAGAGCTATCCTCCTCCTCCTCTTTTACCCTCCTTGTCCCTCCTGTAGATAGTGTATCCTGGTATGTTTACGTCCTAGTCATGGTTTTGTAGTAACATAGTCATTTATGGATGTATGGAATGCTTGGTCCATCTGATCTGTGCCAGACCCTACCCCCATCCCCCACTTCATATCAAAAGATATATCAGTATGCAGTGCAATGTGTACAAATTTGCAGGGATTCTATACCCATCCTACTACTTGAGGTACCCTATGATTTCCTTAGTAGCAGTAACTTATCCAGGATTACACTAAGTGCCTGTACTGTCTCCATATCCACTGTCTCTATATTAGGTTATTCTATAGGCTCACCACCCCCTGAGAGAAGTGCTGTTCTAATGTTACACCTGTATGTAGTACTTCTGAGCTACAGGGCATGCCCTTGCGTCCTGTAGGAGGATGCCAGATCAAACATCATTAGCATAACTGCAAAATGCAGGGAAATTAGGGACTCAGACTCATGCTGTCATGGGTTAAAGTCAGAAAATGAACTGGTTCCACAGGTTAATATAGAAAAACTGGTAGGTAAGACTGCATCAATCAGCATGTGTGCTGCTATCCCCATCACATCCTACCCCCACCCCATAACTGTAGTTTCTTATCATTGATAAAAGACAGGAACTATAAGTAGCTGCCTAACACATCTTGCTGAACAGCATAAGCACTACAGCACAGAGACATAAGAGATTTAAACCCATGACCTACTACATTCAAAACTATACTAACTCCCATAAGACACAGAAGCAACTCACAGTCAAGCTGTCTGGGGGCCCATCTGAAGCTCTCATTCTAGCTGTATCAACCAGGTTTCTTATCTAAATTGGTGTCAATGTATAGATTTCCTCTTGGGCAATGACTGAGTGCTGGGGAGGGGGGAGGGGTATGAGATCAACCCAGAACACAATAATATTTCTGACAGGATTCAAGGAACAGTGTGATTTCTCTTTTTTTCATCTTCACAGTAATGAAATGTGAATTGACTGACACGCTATTTAAGGCTAACACGTTATTCGTCGGATAAGAAAGGCAATATCCACCCCCTTCCCACCTTCATTTCATATTATCAACACCCTCTTTTGTCAACTGCTGTCAGACATCAGTAATCTTTAATGACACTGGAGAGTAGAGTAGAGGACACAGGACTCCCGAGTCTTAGAAAAAGTATATCTCTTGTTGAAGCACTGTTTTCTTAAATATCAAAAATTGGCTAGTCAATTAGTTAACAGCCCAGATCTTCATTTTTCTTTATGAATGAGAGCCAGGGGGCACTACAGAATGTAGTACTTGATCCATTGTTGGTGCTCCTCCTGTCCTAATTGTACTATAGCAACCTCTTGTGGTCACTGGGGAGTAGTACCATGAAGGATAAGGTCGAATTCAGAATTCAAGTTTTGTGCATTTTGTGTCCTGCATGTGTATGGAGGAGTGGGCAGTAGCAGAGTTTGGGAGGACAGGGGCAGTAACTCCCCTTGGGCCTCTGGATCTGAAACTGGTGCCTCTCACAAAGATGTGTGCTGATTCCCACCATCATTTCTCTAAGAAGATTCAAGTTGTAAATCTGTGCCATGCTGCATTTGACTACTAGATGCATGCAGCACAGCAAACTGGTAATATCTGTGTCAGCAAACAGAACAGCAGGCAGGTAAGGCAGCCATGAGTGTGCATGCATGTAGAATGGCATGCTTGCTGGCTTGTAGACAGGCCAGGCTGCCTTTAGCTTGAAATGAAGAGGCGCTGGCTGGGTGCCCAGTGATGTGGGGTAAGCACCAACACTTTCAACCTCTGCCTTCAGCTTCACTACTCAAAAATGTACATCTCTTACTAGACTCTCACAGTTTGTCTCAGCTCCTACCCTCTTGTTCAATGCAGGTTTCAATCTGTACGAGGGGGAGAGGGGAGCAAAACAATTACTGCTCCTATGACCGCAAAAGGACATAACATTTAAAAAATCCTACCAGCACCCTCTTAATACATTCTGCATCCCCTTTGTGGTACGTCTGGGCCCGGTCATTCACATCACTCAGTTTGGATGATCTTTTGGATGACCTGTGTCTCTCTAACTTGGCATCTCTTGTCCACTGTTCCAACATCAATGTTGCCCTTTCACTCTTTACATCTTATTTCACATCTGCCAGTGACAAGCATGCCCCTCCACTAGGAGGTCCTGAGTATGAAGTGTCCACTTGCCTTGAGTCACATCTGAAGTCATCTCCCCCTTCAGGGCTCATGACTCTACCTGGTCCCTCCAGAAGTCCTCTAGGTGGCACAAGGATTGGTTATTTGTTTGTTTATTTTTATACTGTATAACCAGTGAGCAAAATATGCCCATTTTCACTGGTAACCATTTACAAAATACATACACCAAGACATACAGTCACAAAAAATATAGAGCACAATAAAATACAAAATCAATTAAAACATTGACATTCAGCTTCAAGAAACAATAATTTTTGAAGAATACCTTTAAAAGATAAATGTTAGGAGAGATCGTAATCATTTGAGGCAAATCATTGTATAATTTTACAGCATGAAATTGTAAAGAGTTCTGAGCCATAGCTGTTTCTGAAACAGAATCTGAAATTTGTATCCTACCTGAGACCTAGTTGAACATGTATTAGACTTTCTGGGATAAAGCTCAGCAATTGTAGCAGGTAAGTATCCCAAATGTACTTTATGAAGAAAAATCTAAATCCATCTGTGGTAGTGACAATTATGAAATGCCAGCACAAAGTCTCTTAAGGAGGCAAAAGCCAACTATTTTGCCTTTAACTTTCAGGACATTCTGAAATCTCCAAATAAATTCTGGAGGGTTATAATATTTACTCTATCTTTAATCCCCCACCCACATATCCACACCTACCCTCAAGCTCGGCAACCCACCTGTTGTCATTTCCAAGCGTGCATAAGTGGCTGCTGCTTTCAAAACACACTTCACCACCTGTAACATCTCTACTCCTCAATCCTCTACTTCATCTCCTGCTCCCTCACACTTCTCATCCTCTTTTTCTTTCTCACCAGTCACTGTCTCAGATTTTTGTGTCTGCCCTGTGCTTTCTTAATTCCTTCATAGGCTGTAGTCCGAATGGTCTTGACCCGAAACTCCTTCACTTCTATGCCCCTGGCATCACTGCCCCTGCTCTCTTCTTCTACATCTCTCTTCTCAGCTTTGTTCTGTTCTTGCCTGCTGGAAGCTGTCTGAAGTGCTCCCCTTACACAAAGAGGTGACACTTGCACCCTAAGAACTACCACCCTATCTCTCTTTCTCATCCCTGGCTAAACTGCAGGAAAATCTGGGTTGCTCCCAGCTCTCCAACTTTCTTGACTCCTCTACCTTCCTCTCTCCCTTCCAGTCTGGTTTCTGTGAAGACCACTCAAAAGTCTCCTCCCTACCATGTGTCACTGATTTCATCCTGAAGAGGATAGATAGGGGTCTTGTGTTGGCCACTATCTTTATTGATCTGGCTGAGGCTTTTGACTCTGTAGCCCATCCCTTACATAGATACATAGACACTGTTGACAGAATAGGGCCTACGGCCCACCCAGTCTGCCCATTTGAGCTTGTAAGTTCACTTTATGTTTCCTAGAAGTCTGCTGCCCCTTACCCCTGACCTCCAGAATTCCCTTATGTCTATACCATGCATTCTTAAATCCCATGATTATTTCAGCCCCCACTTCTTCCTCTAGCAGGGTGTTCCACTTGTCCACCACCTGTTCTGAGAAGCGATTCTTTCTCATGTTTCCTCTGAATCGCCCACCCTCCAACTTCATCCCATGCCCTCTAGTCCTGGAACATCTATTTCACTGAAAAATAGTGTATTCCTGCACCCTGTTCCTCCCTGTAAGATACTTATATGTCTCTATCATATCCCCTCTCTCCCTCCTCTCCTCCAGGGAGTACATATTCAGTTCCTTCAACCTGTCCTCATAGGACTTGTGATGCAATCCATGTACCATCTTTGTTGCCCTCCTCTGAACCTTCTCTACCCTGTCTATGTCCTTATGTAAGTAATGTCTCCAGAACTGTACACTGTACTCCAGGTGGGGCCTCACTAGTGTCTTGTATAGTGGAATTATGACCTCCCTTTTCCTGCTGGTGATGCCCCTGCCTATGCATCCCAGCATCCTGTTTACTTTACCTGCTGCCTTGTCACACTGTTTCCCTACCTTGAGGTCATCAGAGATGATAACCCCAAGATCCCTACTTGTAGATAGTTGAGGTACACTGGGTTCTCAATCTCTAACCTCAACTGATTCCATTCCTAACTCTCTAGTCATAGCCAGTCTGTCAAGGATGGGGATTCCATTTCTCTCACTGCCCCACCAACTCTGGTGTGCCCCAAGGTCCAATCATCTTCCCCATTTTCCTTGATGACCTTCCCTTGCCCTTTGGCTTAGCAGATATCCATATGTATGCTGACACAGTTCTTTACGAAAACAGAGCCTGCATCCCTTTGCTGAAATGGTCATTACAGTATAACTTTGATAATGTGGTCCCTTCTATAAAATACCTTGGTCTCACCTTGGATCAGGGCTTCACCCTCTAGGAGCACGTAGACCAAGTAACCAAGAATATCCACTCCAAACTCAGGACCCTTTACAGGCTGAAAGACCAGCTGATACCAGTGGCCCGGGTCTCCATCGCCACGAGCGTTCTGCTCCCCACCATCACCTACGCTGCCCCTGTCATCTAGGGAGCAGCTAGGCAAGAGCTAAACAAGCTACAGGTTTACTCTACCATAAGGTGGCCCGCTTCACCACATTAAAGGGCCCGATGACTCACCACTGTGACACGCTGTCTTTATTAAACTGGCCCGCCTGGGAAGATAGACTTCATTACCCCTCGCTCTGCCTCACCTACAAATTACTCCACTCCTCCCCCCCACCCAGCCTCGCTGGGCACATCTCCATCAAGAGCAACCTAAGGCACCTGCACATGCCCCGACAGGACTTCCTCCGGTGCTGCCCAGGGTAAACTAAGCGGCGGGAAGTCATTTGCCTTACCGCCTCACCCTATGGAACTCCTGCCACAAGGTATTCAGAAAACTCCTCCCCTACAACTTCCGAGACTAGGCTTAAGGTGCACCTGGCTACCTCCACATACTGCAACTGCCAAGTTAAGGGACTCCCAAGCATTAGCCAATACTCTGTGGTCCAACTACTGTACTGTTGTAACTTGTTATATTCCTACCATGTTTACCCTGTATTGTATCTATGTGACACATGTTATGTATTTTGTTGCACTCAATCCTATGTAATAATCTATGTAATCCTCGGGTCGCCCCTGAAAAAGGGACTCTCGGGGCCCAGTGGGCTCACCCGATTATCAAAATTTAATAAATAAATAAATGTCTAATGCTGGTTCTGCACCAGTTAGCTCTTTCTGAACACCAAAAAAATAATGACCATGCAATTTGATATCCACCAATGGCTTAGTAAGCCAGACCACCTTTCTCAAAACCCTTGATGGCACTCACCTTGAGGCAGCTTTCTGCTTCAAATACCTTGGCATGTGGCTTGATGGTCATATTGACATCTGCAAAGGAATCCATGCAACCTTCATTTGGGACCCCCTTTCCACTAATGTGCTAACAGGAGAACAGGGTAAACTGAGATCCAGCCCTCCAAATTTCAGGCCTGGCCCTTTGCACTGGCTGCATGCAAGCTTGGAAAACCCTGCAGAGAAATGGCACAAATGAGCCTCACCTGGGAGGCATAAAGAGGAAACCAGGTAGAGCAAGAAGGAGATTTTGAGAGTCTGAGAGGGAAAACAGGACTGCTGTGAACTGGAGTGCTGAATCAAGCTAAAATGTATTTTGTTTTGTATTTGCTCTGCAGAAGTAAGCTGCTTTGAACCCTTGTTTGGTGCTGATCTGAAGAATTGTTTTGCTTCACTGAACTTTTTTTTTCTGGAGTTTTTTCTGAGGGTTATACCCCACAAAGCCTGGCTTTCTACAACACTGTTACAACTTCTCAGTCCACACTGATGCCTTCATCAGAAAAAATGTCCCCAACTGGAATAAACCCTGCCTTCCAAACCCAGTTCAGAGTTAGATCATTCTCAAAATGTTTCTACCCGTTTGTCCATAGTATGTGAATGTCCTCTGGTACATCCAAGTCTAGTAGCCAGACTGGGCCCTATCTCACACTCCTTTTGCTTCTTTGCTGCTAGGTCTCCTTCTCTTATCCATGACTGTTCCCTTTACCAATTCCTCTTCCTTCACTCCCTGTCTTCTCAGCTCTTCTCCCAAAGTGCCTCCTTTCTAAATTTTGTTTTGCATCTCTCACCTCCTATGTTTCTGAAATGGTTCCTCCCTCTGCTCCCACAATGTATTCTCTTCACCCTTCTAACATTCACTCCTTTAGTATTCCCCACTGTTCTATGTCTACTGGGCAATTCTTTTTGGATCTGCTTCCTTCACTCTGGAACTCTCTCCTCTCTCTATTTAGCTTGTCCCCTCATATTTCTAAGAACCATAAATAAAATCTGCCTAAACATATGTTGTGCAGAGTGTTTTGATTTATGTGTGTAGTCCTAATGTGACCTTCCTTTTGTTTGCTATTAGGAGTTTTTTCTAAAGTTGCCTACTAATATAATAGGGGACGGAAGTTGCTGAAAAAAAAACCTGTACAGAAGAAACAAAGCTTTCTCTCATAGTAATTAGATAGCAAGGGCAATGGGGGAACCTCTAAAATATAAATAAAAAGAAATCCAGAAAATGAAAGCACATACTGCCAACAACAATTATCTATCACCTGCAGAGACCACAAGAGATTTTAGTACACTTAAAAGTCCTGGAAGTAATGGCCTGGAGCCTATGCTTTTGAAACTTGCTGCCTTGTTATTGCACAAACCATTAACCAAAATATACAGCTTGTCATTGAGCACTGGAATAGTTCTGAGCATAAAGAGTCCATCATTCATATCATTAAGGATGGTGAACCTTGATTCAGCATGTGATAGCTACTGTAGTAGCAATCTGCTGTTAGGAGCCTGATTTTCTGGCCTCAATTAAATAATTCTTTATAATTCACTCTTTTTATTTTGCAGGTACTGTACGTGTCTAGCTCTAGCTAGCAGGAGTAAATGCTTTGTTTTTAAAGCTTTTACTTTTGTCAAATTATAGGCTGCACTTATTGAAGACTCTAGCTGTTTCCTTAGACAGTCGCCCATTTAATTATCTGTCAGGTGTTTACTAAACTATAAATGTAGCATTGCATGCTCACTGGAAAAGGAGAGTTCTTTAAAATCACAGCTTTACGTTGTAATTTTTCACTTATTTATGTTGATTGTTATTATTATTTACTTATGCCTTGTTCATGGACAGGATGTATTTAATTTATAGATTAGCAAGCAATGGTTTAGAGTCTACAACCATTGCTTGCTGAATCTATGGTTACAAATGCATCACAGTCGCATGGGACAGGAGGCACTTAAGGAAAAAGAACAATAACAATTTCAAACATGGGGCTCCATCAAATTAGAAGAGAATTTAGAAACAGTTCCTAACATCATACAAAGGGAAGGACACGTTAGGGCTAAACCCACAAATCAAAACACTCCGCACAACATATGTTTTTGCAAAGTTTTGACAGTATGTTCCCCTTTAAGCTGCTTCTGTTGTCTCATTATTTCACCTGCTTGCTCCTGTCCTTGTGTTGCTGTCATCTGATCATTTTTGCCTGGAAATGAGTTCTGGCTCCTTGTGCCTTTCTGGGTTAGCAATATTCAAATAAATAAATAAACATATCATGTGCCGGCACTGATGGGATCATAAGTTGTGTATGTGGAATACAGGTCCTTTAATTGTCCAGAAAGGTTATTTACTTTATTACCCATTATAGATAAAAAACACTGAATATGCATCAGACCACATCACATTTTTGAATTTGTACTCTCTAGCTGCCATCTGGGGCCCCTGTTGACAGTCCTGCCCCTCTAGCATCCAAACGTGGCTCTACGACTCAGAGGGGGCACTAAAATGAGAAAAGCACTTTAGGAAAATACAGCAGGCAACTTTAGTTTGTATGGTTTATTAGCTCTAAGTGTGATTCCCATCATTGTTACAACCATACAACAAATAAATAAATTATAAAAAAAGCAAAGCTTGCCTCCAGAGGAGAGCTACTGTCTCTTGGCTGATGGGAAACTCACCTGAGTACTGTTCTGCAATGCATGATGGGAGCTTTACACACTCATTTATCTCATATTTAACAAAGGATATGGCACATAAAAAGCTCCTTTTTTAATTAGTATTTCTTGTGATATGTCCAGACTTACCCATTGCTCTTCTTATCCTCCAGTTCTTGCTCTGACATCACTGGCAGATCTCATCTCCTCTTTCAGATTCTGCCTCTGATCATCTCTGGAGTATCACCCTTGCAGCTGACCTTCTCCTCCAGGATCCAAGGTGGGATGGGGAGTCATGGGGGACTCTGGCAGGCCATTAGTGTGTAAAGGAGTGGAGTGCATAACCCTGCTGCTGTCAGATCATTTTTTCCCCCATTTTTAAGGTCCTCCCAGCTGTTGCATATTGGCACTATCAATGCTTAGCGAGCTTCTTTGAAGGTAGTGTGGAATCTCTGCTGGGAAGGCTGCTCCTGTCTTTCTCTTCAAGGGGGCCTCTATCAGCAAGGCATTCTGGAAATGCCCTTCTTCCCAGACTCTGTGCACACTGCCTCCATAACACCCTCCCCTAGACTGCACAGGTACTGTCTAGAAGTTGAGCACTGGAGCTCAGAAACATAAAATGTGTCGGCAGTAGAGATGCAGTGAAATCTTATTTCACTGGCGAAATTCTGGAAAAATCACATTTATTTCACTACATGAAATATTTTGCGAAATTCCTTGCATTGCACAAAATATTTTGCGGGTGCAAAATGTGAAATTTCAACCACAAAATGCAGAATTTCATCCACAAGTGGTGGGATTTCACCTGCGAGTGGAGTAATTCAGCATTTCGACGGTGAAATTTCACATTTCAGTCACAAAATTCCACTTTTTGGCAGCGGGAATTTCGCATTTCACACCTGCAAAATATTTCACAAAATGCGAGAATTTCATGAAATATTTTGCAGAACGAAATTCAGCAGTTTCACACAACACTAGTCGGCTAAAAGGGACCAGTAAGCCCACCTAGTCTGCCCTATTTTCCCCTGCCTACACAATGCCTTGGACTCTGTTTGATCACAGGTGTCCTTCCCTCCTCCCTTACCTTTATTTGTAATACCCATGTGCCTATCCCATGCATGCTTGAAAGTTCCCACTGTCTTTGCCCCTACCACCTCTTCTGACAGAGTCTTTAAGGTATCCACTACCCTTTCTGTGAAGAAGCATTTCCTCACATCCCTCTTAACCACCCCTTGCTTCCTATCATTCCCCTGTGTTCTGGTGCTCTTCCTCCTATTAAAGAAACTGCTGTCCTGCACCTTGTTCACCCCCATGAGGTACTTATCGGTCTCAATAATGTCCCTTCTCACTCTCCTCTCCTCCTCTCCTATAAGGAATATATGCTGAGCTCCCAAAGCCTCTACTCGTATGGTTTCTCATGCAACCCTCACACCATTTCAGTGGCCCTGCTGTGGACCACTTCCACCCTGTCGATTTTTGCAAAGGTGCGGCCTCCAGAACTGGACACAGTACTCCAAGTGGGGTCTCAGAAGTGAGCAATACAGGGACAACATCATCACCCTTCTTCTGCTACAGATCCTCATCTCTATGTATCCCAGCATCCTGCTCACCTTGCCTACTGCCCTGTCACACTACCATGCCACCTTGAGATCATTAGATATAATCACCACAAGGTCCCTTTCTTGCTTGGTAACTGTAAGTCCCTCCCCTCCATCTCACACACAGCCCACAGGTTTCCCCACCCCAGGTGCATGACTTCTCATTTTTTGGAATTGAAACCCAGGCGCCACTTCCTAGACCACTCATCTAGTTTCCCCAGACCACTTTGTATTCTCTCAGCCCCCTTCTGGGTGTCCACCCTGTTGTAGATTCTTGTGTCATTCACAAAGAGAAACACCTTCCCCTCCAGTTCCTTAGCAATATAACTCTTGAAGATGTTGAACAGGACATGACCCAGTACTGATCCCTGTTGTACTCCACTACTTACTCTCCCATCCTCTAAATGACTGCCATTTATCACCTCCCTCTGCCTCCTCTCTTTCAACCACCTTGATATCCAGCACACCACCTTCTCCCCCACATCAGGCTACCAAATGTCTTCATCAGCCTTCTTTAAGGTACAGTGTCAAAGGTCTTACTGAAATCCAGATAGGCCACATCCACTGCCCTCCCATGATCCTGCTCTCTTGTAATGCAGTCAAAGAAACCTATGAGATCTATTTGACTTGATCTCCTCCCTGTAAAGCCATGCTGCTAGTTGTTTTGCAGCCAAAATACCTCCAGGTACTCCATCAGTCTGTCAGCAGGGACTCCATTAGCTTCCCTACCACCAATGTGAGATTGACTGGCCTGTAATTACTGGCCTCCTCCCTGCTGCCACTCATGTGCAGAGTGACCACACTGGCCCTGCTCCGTTTCTCTGGAACCACCCCATCTTCAATGAGGTGCTAAACAGCATTGACAGAGAGGTGGCTAGCACCATGCTCAGTTCCTTAAGTACCCACGGGTGAATCTTGTTCTGGTCCTATTGCCTTGTTTTTCTTAAGGGCTTCCACCCCCTCGGTGGACTCTCTCTTCTGTAAATGGATTTGTGTCCGCTCCTCCTGATATCTGTTAATGCATGATGGCCCATCCCCCCTTCCACTGTGAAGAATAAGCAGAAGTATGTGTGCCTCACTGGCACCACCAAGAGCTATTTAACTAGAACAGCAGAAGAATTGCTGCCTCAGCTCACTAGATGATGGCCTTCTGGGTCACCTCACCTCCCACTCCACCAGCACCCCATCTCAAAATAGTTTCCTCTGCCAGAATCCCTAACAGAGAGCTCCTTCCAGAGCATTAGTACTTAGAAAATCAGAAAAGGCACTGCATATTAAAGAATTGCCCTCTCACTCCCCACACCACAACACCAAATCCCCTTCCACACCAACGCGGTTTCCCCAGTCAGAATCTCTGACAGAGAGCTCCTTCAACAGCATCCATACCTAAAACCACAGACGAATCAATGCCACGGGTCACCGGATTGTATTCCCATATGCCACTTGCATCCCCAAACCAACATGGTTACCCCAGCCAGCTCCATTACAGAGAGGTGCTTCCTCTCCTTGTGATGGGAGGGCATCCAGGAATAGGGTTACTCTTGCACTTGCATGCTTGAGGATCTGAGGGACAGGTGACCACAGTCTGGCATCTGGCAGTACAAGGGAGGCAGTGTGCATGAAGGAGGCCCAAAAGGAGTATGTCCGTGCATGTCTGCCATTTTTCTCATTGCTGCTTCTTATCTTTTAGTGCTGTTTCATCTGGTCCTGTTGTTTGTGTTGTCTTTTGTTGGGTTGGGCATGCTGCCACTTCATGTTGGCCCCTCCCCCTCCTCCTTCTCCTATTACTGTAGCCGTTACCTCTCCTGTCTACTCCTCCCACCCTTTGGAGCTTTTCTGTGGTCAGCTTCACTTTGTTTGCATCTGTTTTGTCTTGTTCTGTTTGCCCATGCTGCTGCCCATCTTCCTTTCATTCCCTGAGCTGGGCAACAACGTTATTCGTGTTTGGTGGTCTCCCCCTTTTGCAGTTATTCTCAGTTCTGTGGTATATACTGCTTTATGCTTCTCTCGTATCTTCTATCTTCATGACACTTTGGGCAGTTGCCCTACAGCCAGTACTACTGTAGTGCCCTTCCTATGCGTGCATACTGTATTGGTGCTCCATCAGTATTCTAATACCTGTCCTAGCCTACCTAACTATTCATTACTTATTGTCAAAGCCTATATAGTTTCCAACGTCTGCCCATGTGATTTTGCTTTATCCCTGTCTCAGCCTGCCTGGCTTTTCTGCCTTTCTAGCTTTCCCATCAGCCCTGGATGGCTACCTTCTCCAGCATCACATCTATGTACTGCCACCCTATACTCCCCTTGGGTCTTCCAGGTTTCTTGGACCAGGAGGACTGACGTGCTCCCACTGTCAGTGAAACCCTGTCACTGAGAATGGTTCCATCACCTAGTGGGAATCCTTTTGGTTATGCAGATTGACTTGGTGGCTGAAGGTAGGCTTCTCACCATGGGTGCCCCTTTAACCATGCAGATTGACTTGGTGACTGAGGGTAGGGTGCCCACCATGGGGGCCCCCTTTAGTCAGGCAGATTGACTTGGCAGCTGAGTGCATGGTTTCCATGATGGGGGCCCCCTTAACCATGCAGATTAACTTGGCAGGTGAGGGTAGGGTTCTCACCAAGGGGGCCCCTTTAGCTGTGCAGACTGACTTGGTGATCAAGAGTATGGTTCTCACCATGAAGATCCCATTAGCCATGCAGATTGACTTTGTGGCTGAGGGTAGGGTTCTCACCAAGGGGGCCCCTTTAGCTGTGCAGACTGACTTGGTGATCAAGAGTATGGTTCTCACCATGAAGATCCCATTAGCCATGCAGATTGACTTTGTGGCTGAGGGTAGGGTTCTCACCATGAGGTCCCTTTAGCCATGCAGTCTGACAAGACAACTGAGGGTAGGTTTCTCACCATGGAGCCCTTTAGCCATGCAGACTGACTTGGTAGCACCTCCTGATGTTGTATTTATGGCTTTTGCTTCCTGAGGGCAGAACTCTCTCATGGGGACCCCTTTGATCATGCAAATTGACTTTGCAACACTTCCTCAAGCAGTCTTCCTAGCATTTTCCTACAAGTCAACTGGTCCGACTCTGTTCCCCTTCACCCTCATTTCCATTCAAGGACAGGCACTGGTTGCTTTCACGCTGGGTGACCTCTGATCAACATATGCTACTCTCCTCATATCATGTCTTATGGGTGTGGTTCCTCTTTGAGAGGGCCTTTATCTTTGTCCATCACTCAACAGCACCTTAGAGCACTATCCCATTGGACCAAGGACTTATCCTTGTGGCACCCCACTGATGACCTTCCTTTCCTATGATTTGACTTTGTTAACCACAACCAACTGGTGCCTGCCTTCCAACTGGTTTCTCACCCATTTAACTGTATCCTTCACTGCATTCAGATCCTCTAGCTTCTTCAGCAACCTTATGAACATACGAACATACGAAATTTGCCAGCAGATAAAGGCCTAGAGGTCTATCAAGTCTGCTCGAATGTGCAGCTAGCACCCCTTATTCTGCAGCTGCCCCTCCCTTCTACCCTTCCCCTTCATTAACCTTCCTCCTTGTCCTGTCCCATCCTCGCTTGAAGCAGTCCACTGTTCTACTGCATACCACTTCAGCAGGTAACGATTCCACCCAGCCACCACCCTCTCTGTAAAAGAGTCTCCTCATCTCCTCCTGAACCTTCCCGCCTCAGTTTCATATCATGGCCCCTGGTGGCCCTCCCTCCTTACTTTGAACAGCCCTCTCTGTACCCATCTTGTTTATTCTTTCATGTATTTAAAGGTTTCAATCATGTCACCCTGTCTGTCCTCTCCTCCAGTGAGTACATGTTCAACTCCTTCAACCTCCTCTCGATGATAAGTCCCCAGCCCCTTGATTATCTTTTGTCGCCGCGCTGCACCCTCCAGTAACTTAACGTCTCTCTCTCAGATACGGACGCCAGTACTGCACACAGTACTCCAGGTGTGGTCTAACTAATGACCTATACAGTGGCAGAATCACCTCCTCCTCCTCGAGGATATACCCTTGCAATACAACCCAGCATTTTGTTGGCCTTTGCAGCTGCCTTCTCCTACTGTGCCGAGTTGTTCATTGACCCTGTAATGAGCACACCCAGATCCTTCTCCTCCTCTGTCTGGGCTAGCTGCACTCCCCTAGCTGGTAACTCCTCCTTAGGTTCTTCATCCCAAATGCAGCACCTTTCACTTTTTGGCATTAAAGCCCAGTTGCCAGGTGTCTGACTGGGTTTCAAGCTTTGCCAGATCATCCTGCAACCCCTGCCATCCCCTAGATCATCCACCACCGCTGCCTACCTTGGGATCATCAGCAAACAGACTGATCTTGCTCTTGATGTCCCATGATATGTCTGGCAATGAATATCCCAAACAACACTGGTCCCAACACTGAGCCCTGTGGAACACCGTCCGCCACTGCCCTTGGGTGTGAGAGCTTCCCACCCACCACCACCTCTGTTGCCTTCCCTGCAGCCAGTTTCCTACCCATCTCACCAGCTTGCACCGCCCTGTGCCTACTAACTCCTTCCCAGCCTTCCATGTGGCACTGAGTCGAATGCCTTACTGAAGTCCAGATACAGGACATCCACTGCATAGCCCCTGTCCAATTGCTTAGTTATCCAGTCATAGAACTCGACCAGGTTGGTTTGGCATGATCTGCCACATACGAAGCCATGCTGTCTGCTGTTCTGTAGTCTTTGGCCTCTAGGAGGGCCACCAGCCTCTCCTTCAGGATAGTCTCCATTAGCTTACCCACGATGGATGTGAGGCTCACTGGTCTGTAGTTTCCTGGTTCATCCTTGGGGCCACTCTTGTGGAGGGGCACCACATGAGCCATCCTCCTGTCCTAAGGTACACACCCCGAATGTAGTGAGGCATTAAATAGGTCTGCCAAAGGTCCTGCAAAGGACCTCTGCCAGCTCCTTCAGTACCCTGGGGTGGATGCCATTTGGGCCTGGTGCCTTGTCCACCCACAGTGCCTTCAAACCCTCTCGAACTCTGCTCTCCATGATCTGTCACCACTTCCCCCCCTGCTTCTGCCATTTCTCCCACCTTGGGTGTCACCCCACTCTTCTCTTTAGTAAATACTGAGCAGAAGTACTCATTTAGTACTTCCGCCTTATTGTACCCTGCTTCCACCCAACCCCCTCCTTCCAATCCTTAGTATGTGGTCCTACAGCTCCTTTTCTTCCTGATGTACTTAAAGAGTCCTTCTCCCTTCTACTGCCTTGTGCCAGCCTGAGTTCCATAGATGCTTTGGCTCCTTACTGCCCTTGTCACCTCCTTCGATTCTGTCAAGTACTCCTCCTGTCCTCCCCCCTTCCTGTTTTCTTGTACTTCCTAAAAGCAGCTGTTTCCTCCTTACCTTTTCCATGACCTCCTTGCTCAACCAGATCGGTTTCAGGCCTCAGCCTTCTTGCTCTGGGCTTTGCAGCAGGTTTTGGTTGCCTCCACTATCCCCAGCTTTAGTGAGCTCCCACCTCTGTTAGTGTCCACACTAGGCTGAATTCTGGCCAGGTACCCTTTACCACTTTCCCCATCCTCCCAAAGTCGACCCCCCTGAAGTCCCGCACTATTCTGCCAGATTCCACTCCTTCCTTGCCCATATCCAATGTGAGCCATACTGAGTGGTGGTCACTCCCTGACAGCGGTTCCTCTACTGTAAGTTCTCTCACAAAGTCCCCATTTGCCAGCACAAGGTATGCAAGGGTATTCCCTAACCTGGTTGGTTCACTGACCATTTGTAGCAGGAAGCTTACCTGGAAGGCATCCAGCAGTACCTGCTTCCTTCTGTTCCTGGTTGTTGGGGTGCTCCAGTCCACTCCTGGCATGTTGAAGTCCCCCACAATCACCACACTACCCTTCTCGCATGTCCTCCTGATCTGCCCCGCTAGTTCCCTGTCTAACTCCTCTGTCTGAGATGGTGGCCTGTACACCACTCCCATTCTAAGAATCCTATTCTTGGAATCCTGGATTTGCATCCAAAATGACTCCGTACTACCCTCCTCCCCTTCCTCCCTTACACACTTCAGTCCTTCCTTCACATATAGTGCCACCCCCCTCCTTTCCCAATCACTCTGTCCCTACGAAATAATCTGTACCCAGTCATTGTATTGGGTGGCCCATGTTTCCGTGATGACTGCAATGTCCACCTCTCCCTCTGCCATGAGAACCTGTAACTCTACAGTTTTCCTCCCAAGGCTCCTAGCATTAAGGGTAACCACCTTCCACCCTTTTCCCCGCATCCCATCCTGCCCTCCTTTCCTAGCATCACCAACAGTACTTGCCATGTGTCCTTTGTCACTGTTATGGGGGGTAAACTCATATGGTTTCCCAACCTGTAGTCTCTGCATCCAACTGCCACCCCCCACTCCTAGTTTAAATTCTCAACTTCCTCTATGTACTCCTCCATCCTCTGTTTCAACACTTTTTTCCCTCCTCACTCAAGTGTAGTCTGTCCTTGGCATAGAGACTACTGTCCTCCCAGGTCCCTCCCCACCCCCCAACAGCCCATACCCTTTAGCACAACACCAGATTCTTAGTCATCTATTAAATTCTCTATTCTCAGCTTTCTTGTTGTGTTTGCCTTGGCACAGGAAGTATCTCTTGAAAAAGTTACTGATCTTCCTGCCCCCTCACATAATTGTGCTAGTTCCTCAGACCTCCTCTGGACTGTATCTACTGTCTTGTCAGCCAGGTCGTTTGTCCCAAGATGTATAATTAAATGAGGCTTGTCCCTACCCCTTCTAGCATATTTCAGAACAGACTGTCCCACCCTTTCCGCTGTCTGTGAGGCAGAGTTGAAACCTTTGCTGAACTCAAAGTGGAGTAAGTCCACAGCATGGCCCTTATCCACTACCCTCGTTACTTAGTAAAAGAATACTGTCAGGTTGGTCTTACAATCTTACAAGACCTCCCTGCCATGAACTCATGCTGTTTATTATCCTGAAATCTACTGCTCTCCAGGTAGTCTATGAGGTCCTCTTTTACTAGTTTCTCCATCAGTTTACCCACAATAAAGGTAAGACTGAGTTACCCAGTTGCTCCTCATCACCCCCCCCTTCTGGATCGAGACCACAGAAAATAAATAAATAAATGGGATGGCGAGGCAGGCCTGGTAACTATATCAGCAACAAAACTATTAAGTTTGCTTAGTATCAGAATCATGGCATTAGAGTTGCCGGATTCAACCGGAATTTCAGAATTAGGATTTTTGGAATTGCAGTCTGAAATTCCTGATTCTGAAATTCAAGGCTAAAACCTGTTTTTTCATAGGACATTAGGATTTGGGAATTGGGATTCCACTTTCAATGTCTTTTTCAGAATCAGATAGAACCCAGATTCAGAGTTCAAAATTCCTAAATTCCGAAATGTGAGGATTCCTGCTGGCCGTTTACTTATTAAATGCCTGACTTCGCTGATTCTGAGCAGCACTGTAGCAATTTCTGTACACTTGTGCAGAAAAATACCATTGGTACATTCAGTCTGTGCAGGTCCTACTCAGGTGAAATGAAGTTTATTAACTAATGATCTTTGATGAATGCTTATGAATGTTTCATGAACAATCGTCAAAGTTCACGACTGTTCTTCAACTTACTTCATGAACTGAGTCCTAGAAGTGTTCGTCAACGCAAAGTCCATGAGGATGCTGAATCTTTAAAGGACCAACATAAACAGAGACAAAAAATCAATTTGCATAAGTAATTTTCATATCATAATGTACATTTTCCCACTGTTAAAGTTTTAAAGCATCACAAAATCTTATCTTTTTCAGTTTAGAAGTGGAAAATATATATTCTACAAGGCAATTAAGACTGTTCCACAGTTCCGTCACCCTTTCTGTAAAATAAAACGTTCTTATATCCCACTTACTGAGCCGATATGTCTTATAATAATATAATGCACAAGCTTTTGGGGTAACACCAGTCCCTGCATCAGGTGGCATCACCTGTTGAAGGGAAAGATGTACTGTGTGTTGGGCCAATAAAAGGTATCAAACCATCTAGCTCCCTTTGTTTTCAATGGAGCAATATGGCTACAATGCCCTTTTACTTTGTAATACAAGAGAAATAAACATGAATGCTCTGATAACATTTTTATTCAAAACCAGAAGTCAAGATCAAGAGGATTGCCAAATCTCAAGCCAAATTCAGGTTAATATTATGCAAAACTGTTACCAAATCTAGGCCAGACTGGGCAAAACTCAGGCCAAATCCACAACAGTTTTGCCCAGCATCTTAATTGAAGTACCTCTCAAAAACAGCACAACTATAAAACCATCATTGAAATACAATATAAAAAAAGAACATTAAAAATCAGCTGTAGGGTACAGAAAATAAACAAGCCCCCAAACAATCTACTCAGTGTGCGAAGGCCTGACTCAGCACAGATAGCAATGTGTTCCACAGAGTTGCAGTGATAGCTGCAAGCACCCTGGCCCCATTTGACTGTAACTTATTCTTGGGAACCTGAAGAAACATTCACTGCTGCAATTTCTTATAGCACGTTACATTTTTAAAGGTGTACTTGATTTATTTATATGTAATGTTTTACAAGGAAAGTCTCATTAAGCTGTCACAGCTCTTTCCAGATGTGTCCTGGAAGGGAGGGGTGTTACAGGGACCAGTTTTATTTATTTTTTTGTAATGTTTGACCAGGAAAGGAGCACTGAGCTTTGATAGCTCATTTCCAAGTGTGTCCTGAAGAGGAGTCGGTTACATGGACTTGACTGATTTTTTTAATTATGTTTGCCTGCATGCATGCGCAAGAAACATTATGTGACAGCTTAGGAGAGAATAGGGTTGTGGAGGTGCGGCAGTGTGGCGGCCAATGCCAGCACTGCATTTGTGGGCTTGGCAGTGTGCACCCAATGCAGGCCCAGTGTCCTGATGACACTGGTTCTATAGAAGTGCCGCCAACTTGAAACAATTTGGCCGCTGCAATAAGGGGCAGCTTCATCATTGCAACATCAGCAATTCTGCTGCAATGAGGGCCCGACCCATCATTGCAGGGGGGTACCTTGCCTGGTGTAACATTACCAGGAATATGGTGGCGCTATGCGGCCACCACAGAGCTGACGGGGGTGCCCAATCCCCCTGTCAGCATGCCCCAACCACTTCATTTGCTGACAGGAGCCAACACCCATCAGCATAATGCCCCACCCTAATTTATGTTGTGTGCCGAGGGGTGCCCAATCCCCTCGGCATCCTGTCCCCCAACAGTCTTTCTTTGTCGATGGGGCCCAATCCTCATTGGCTTCAGTCCCCCTTCCCAGTTCATTTTGCTGATGGGGATCCACTTCCCATCAGCATAATGCCCCACCCCCTGATTTCTGCTGTGTGTGCCGAGGGTGCCCCCATCCCCCTCGGCATCATGCGCCCCCCCACACCAGTTTCTGTGCCGACGAGGGGCCCAGTCCTCATCGGCTTTGGTCCCCCTCCCCACAAGTGCAGGTGGTACACTGAGAGCCCACCCTAGTGTACCAAACATACCTGTGAAAAAAAGAAAACCAACCCTCATTGTCTGTTGTTTTGGGGTTTTTTTACCCGAAAAATGAGAAAATGGCACCTCGAAGTGTTCCAGTTCCCCTTCCCCCCACCCATGCCCACCCTCTGCGTCCTCTACCTTCCCCACCCCCCTCACCCCATACTTACCTCCATAGCCGGTGTGATGATCTTTGGTGGACTGGGAACACGTCTGTACTCTTCAAGCTGACTACAAACTGAAGAAATGCCGGTAAGCTGTAAAATGGCAGTAATAGGGTTTTTACAACTTTGGTACATATCTTGGGCATTCTTGGGGATTTTGGCACCAAATTTTCAACATGGGGTTATTGGGACCCCTCCTCATGAATTCGGTCACTGGCATGGCGTTATTCAGTCCCGAAACATGATTTTGCGGTCACTGTGTGTAATCACCTCTCGGGATTGATTAACGAAATGACAGTGCCACTATTCATGAGGTGGTCTCTCAAAAAGCCTGTGTTGCAAATTTGGCAAAAAAAAAAAAAAAATGACTGTTTTAGGAGCATGTGTTGCACATTTTCCATGCACGCTCGTAACTTCACGAATTTGTAATATTTTTACTCCAGATTTTCAACATTGCCATTTTCCCACACCTCCTTATGAACAATACAGCTGTCACTTTACACATCTTCGCTGAAATGTGTTTTCGCACTTCCGGCACAGAATAGCGTGGTCGCTGTGGGAAATCAGTGTTCGGGACAGATTAAGAAAATGACAGTGACACTGTTCATGAGCAGAAATCCTAACTGCCTGTGTTGAAAATTTGGTGCCGAATGTCCATAAAATGACTGTGTTACAAGCAGGCGTTGCACAGTTTCCATGCACCCTTATAACTTCACAAATTTGTAATATTTTCATGCCAGATTTTCAACACTGAAATTTTTCCACACCTCCTTATGAAAAGTACAGCTGTCATTTTTCACATCCTGGCCAAAATGTGTTTGCGCAGTTTTGGCACAGAATAGCGCAGTCATTGTGGGAAATCAGTGTTTGGGACAGATTCAGAATGAGGGAGTGGGGGGGGGAGTGAGCGAGCTCAATGGAGCTCTGTCAGGACTGCTGCAGATTTCTTTGTGGGCAGAAAAAGGTGCCAATGCAGGCAGGAGCCCAGTACAAAAGGGCAGCCTGCAGTGCTGGGAGAAACAGAACAAGTGAGTGAGAGAGGTGGAGTGAGCGAGCTCAATGGAGCTCTGTCGGGACTGCTGCGAGTCTCTGTTTGGGCAGAAAAAGGCACCAATGCAGGCAGGAGCCCAGTACAAAAGGGCAGCCTGCAGAGCTGGGAGAAACAGAATGAGTAAGTGAGAGAGGGTGAGTGATGAGCTCAATGGAGCTCTGGCGGGATTTTAGAGTTCTCCCTACTGCCCAGGGTCCTGTGTGGTCCTATATTACAGCAGGGAATTTGGGGTGGAGACAAAGCAATGATTGTATACTTTTACGATAGCTGTAATAATACATATTTAGTTGTTCTGTTTATTTCTCTAACTGAGCTAAGTACTGAGCTATCTTGTTATGATTGCTGTAATGATACATATTTATTTGTTCTGTTTATTTCTCTAACTGAGCTGAGTAATACTTGGAGTGCAGTAGGATTTCTAACTGGGCTAAGTGAAACTATAAGAGGGCTGAGAACAAAAAGTATGGTAGCTGAGGGGTGAAAAATGGACAAGGAGGCTGTAGGATTCCTACAGTAATACAGTATCTAACAGATGAGATTTGAGACTGAATTAACCTAGTCGGCAAGGGGGCAGTAGGGGACTAGTGGGGGACAAGAATTTGAGTAAATAGGGGCCTAACAGTTGTAGTAGGGTACACAAACTGGGACTGAGAGCCTATAACATAAGATGGGAGCCAAAATGGGGCAGGTGCTGCATGTCAATAGGGCAGGCATCTTTGGAAGGGTGGGGGGTGTACAGGGTATGGGTCCACCATGATCCTGGACTGGGCTTGGAGGATGGGGGGGTTGTATGATCTGTATACAACTGGCTAGTTTGAGGGAGGAACTGTGGAGGCAAGGGAGGAGTCTAAGTGGCAGGGCAGATGAGTTTGGTAGGCATCCTGGCTGGGAAGGAATAGGGGATGGCAAGGGAGAATAACAACTAGGGGCTGAAACTGACCCCACTCTCAGGGGCACTAGCAGAAAAAAGAGGAGAATGGAGGGGGTGCCCGAGGCAAGGGGGAGGCCTCCTGATGAGGGAGGAAGAGACCACAAAGAGTACCAGGGGAGAGAGAACAGATGGCTGCGGGTAGGGAGGGACCAGGGGGGCATAGAGGAGAACAAGTAGGAGGGGGGAACTGATAGGGGGAAGAGATGTAGCAGGGATATCAACTAGGAATAGATCTGAGCCTCTGCTATGGGAGAGAGAGGGGGAGCTGGAACATACTGAGAGGGGAGGACAAGCGGGGCATGAGAGGGATGGCAACAGGCAGGTGAAGAAATAGTGAGGATGAAAGGGTAGAAGGGGGCTAGTACGGAAGGAGGGGGGTGACTAGAGGAGAGAAGGCTAGAGAAGAAGGATGGGAGGGGCATCACTATTGGGGTAGAAGAAAATAGGGCCTCTAAATCGACAACAATGGGGATAGGAGAAGGATTGGAAATCAGCAGTAAGGAAGGAAGGTCGACATGTGAAGACCAGTAGGAAGTAGTCAGGTTGGGAAGGGGTTCAAGGGAGATGGGGGGAATAAGCAGACAAAAGGGGTGAGGTGGAGGTAGGGGGTGCAGATACAGAAGTCACAGAGGGTGCAGCTGGTGGGGGTAAGGGGCAGGGAAGAATGAATACTGGGATGGTGGAAGGGCATTAGAAGGGAAAGGGGGTAAGGGACAGGGGGGTACTCATCCTGGAGGATTCTATACTGAAGGGGTGTGATGGGGCGGAAGGGGGGAAGGCACAGCTATATTTGGGTTGAAACTATCCCCAGGTTGACTGCAGGATGGGCAGGGCAGGCACTGCTCAAGTGTGCAGTGAGGGCGAGGAAGAAACCTCATTTAGTGTTGCATGTGAGTAGAAATGACTTGGTGGGGGAGACTATGGAAGTAGTGAGGGGGAGTTTTGAGGAGTTGGGCAGGCAGTGTGAGGGGATGGGAGTCGGTGGCATTCTCAGAGGTACTTCTAGTACCATGTGCAAGCACAGGGAGGAAGGGTAGGATTGAGGAGTTCAATGAGTGGCTGAGGGATTGGTGCCACTCTAAAAATTATGAGTTAGTGACTAACTGGGGTAGGGTCTGGGGGAATAGTGACTTGTGCGCGGGGGGCAAGCTACACTTGGGCAGAGAAGTGAGGGAAGCATTAAAGGTGGAATTAGAGGGTTATATCTCTACTAAGGTGAATCTAAACTAGTGGGGGGGTGGCCAAAAGACTGAGGTTGGTAGAAAGGTCCAGACAGGGGAACCTAATGAGCTCACTCCCCCCCAAATATAGGTAAAGGCGGAGGCATAGTAACCCCGGGAGGGGGTGGGCAGAGTAGTTTGAGTATAATACAGAAGGCAACACCACCCAGTAAGAATAAGAAGAAGAAAGGGTGCGGACTACCTGGAGAAGGGACACAGGCCAAGGAGAAGAGTGAGGAGAAGGAGTGGTATGGGTGAAAGGTGGTCTCTCTCAATGCAAGAAGCCTGGAAAACAAAACTGCAGAGCTTC
This sequence comes from Neoceratodus forsteri, assembly GCA_016271365.2. Classification (NCBI taxonomy): domain Eukaryota; kingdom Metazoa; phylum Chordata; order Ceratodontiformes; family Ceratodontidae; genus Neoceratodus; species Neoceratodus forsteri. The sequence continues at coordinate 41,903,952 of CM028134.1, forward strand.
AGGCACTCCTTTCAGAGGGGAAGTTGGACATTGCTGCAGTGGCAAAGACTTGGACCACAGAGTACCATGATTGTGACTTGGCAGTCCCGGGATACAGGATATACAGGAGGGACTGGGGGTTGGAAGGGGGAGTTGCACTCTGTGCGAGGGAAGGGATCAAGTGCATAAGTGATGAAGGAGAAGAGAAGAGGAGAGGACAGAGGTGCATTGGGTGCAGCTCCTGGACTCCAAGGGCAGAAATCTGAGGCTGGGAGTGATGTGCAATTGACCAGCCCAATCCGAGGAACAGGATGGGGAGTTCGCAGAGCAGATAAGGATGGTGTGTAGAAGGGGGAATGTGGTGATAGTGGGGGATTTTAACCTACCAGGGGTTGACTGGAGCACCCCAGTCACTAGCAGTACCAGGGAGCAGGTGCTCCTTGATGTATTCCAGGTCGGTCTTCTGACACAGTTGGTAAGTGGGCCTACAAGGCTTGGTTGCACTCTGGACCTAGTACTGGCAAATGGTGAGGTGGTGAGGAAGGTAAGGGTGGAGGACCCACTGGCCAGTAGCGACCACCAAACAGTGTGGCTCATTCTCGCGCTGGTGAGGGAGACAGGAGGCATGGGCACTAAGGTGGTGGGCTTTAGTAGGGTGGACTTTGGGACGATGGGAGCAATACTGCAAGGGAGACTCCAGGATATGAGGCAGGGGATGGATGCAGAACAAAAGTGGGGAGTCATAAAGACTGGGCTAACAGAGGCTACAATAGCCTGCACCAGTGCCAGGAGTAAGAAGAGCAGAGCCAAGAAACCATGTTGGCTGAACAAGGAAGTGTTGCAAGGGGTGAGGACAGAGGGCTGCATACCGGCAGTACAGGAGAACAAGGAAGGGAGAGGATAAGGAGACTTACGAGAGTTGGTCAAGGGAGGTGGTCAGGAGGGTGAAAAAAGCTAAGGCCTCCAGGGAATTAAGGTTAGCACAGGGCATATAGGGAGGGGAAAAGGACTTTTCAAGGTATGTCAGGGAAAAGAGGAAATGCAAGAAACATATTGTGAGAAAAGCAGGGAGAGGATTGGGTGGAAAAGGGGGAGGAGCAAGCAGAAATTCTAAATGAGTACTACTGCTCTGTTTTCACTAAGGAGAGGGATGGTCCACTACCAGCATGGGCTGGGCTGGGGGTGGGGAAAGGTGGGGAGGAGGTGATGGACAAAGAGATCACAGGGAGTAGGGTGCTAGAGAGGCTGAGTGCAGTAAGGGTAGACAAGGCACCAGGTCCCAATGGCATCCACCCCAGGGTGCTGAGGGAGATGGCGGAGCTGTTGGCTGAGCCACTGCAGATCTGTTCAACACCTCCCTGGAAATGAGGTGAGTGCCCCAGTACTGGAGGGTGGCCCATGTGGTGCCCATACACAAGAGTGGGCCTAGGGAGGAGCCAGGAAATTATCAGCCTGTCAGTCTCACGTCCATAGTGAGTAAGCTTATTGAGGCAATACTGAAGGAGAGGCTGGTGGCATTCCTAGAAAGTAATGGCCTCCAAGATGGGCGGCAACATGGGTTCATCTCAGGGAGGTCTTGTCAAACCAACCTAATAGAGTATTATGACTGGGTGACAAGGGAGTTGGACAGGGGCCATGCGGTACATGTCCTGTACTTGGACTTCAATAAGGCCTTTGATACAGTGTCTCTTGGGAGACTGGGTGGGGGGAAGGATGGCAGTGGGAGTGGGAAAAAAGCTGAATAAATGGATAGAGAACTGGTTACAGGGGAGGGTGCAGAGGGTGGTGGCGGTGGGGAGCTCTTGGCATCTAGAGCACTGACAAGCGGGGTGCCGCAGGGGTCAGTGCTGGGCCCGGTGCTATTTGGGCTCTTTATCTCTGATACAGCACATGGAGTGTGGAGCAGGGTTAGCCTGTTCACAGATTATACCAAATTGAGGGCGGTGGTGGACAAAGAGGAGGGATGGGAAAAACTGCAGGGGACCTAACCAAACTAGAGACATGGTCGGTGGAGTAGCAGCTAGGATTCAATGCAAAGAAGTGTAAGGTGATACACTTCAGGGCTAAGAACCAGAAGAGGGACTATTGGTTGGGGGTGAGGTTGGGGATCACAGAGGAGGAGAAGGACCTAGGGGTGTTGGTAACTGGGAGCATGAACAACTTTGCACAGTGCAGGAGAGCTGCAGCGAAGGCAAACAGGATGCTGGGGTGCATTGCAAGGGGGTTCTCATCCAAACACAGGGATGTGATCCTACCACTCTACAGATCACTGGTCAGACCGCACCTGGAGTAATGTCTGCAATACTGGAGGCAATACCTGAGGAGAGAGAGATAAAGTTACTGGAGGTGGTGCAAAGGAGGGCAACAAAAATGTTAATGGGGATGGAAGGAAAGGCATATGAAGTTAGGCTGAAGGAGATGAACATGTACACACTGAGGGGAGAGGAGGGATGGGGGGATATAATTGAATCGTTTAAATACCTGAGGGCGTAAATAAACCTAGCACTGAGTGGGTGTTTCAACTGAGGAATGGAAGAGAGACGAAGGGGCACTGACTAAGGTTGTAAGGGGGATGTTTAAAGAGGGAAATGAGGAGGCACTACTTCACTGAGAGGGTGGTGTCTAGTTGGATTGCGCTGCCAGAGAGGTGGTAACATGTAGGACAGTCAATAACTTTAAGAAGAAGTGAGATAAAGCAAGAGTAAGAGTTAGGGGGGCAGGGGCTGGGACAACCGGGGGAGGAACTGAGAGGGGAGGAGGCTGGGACAGCTGAAATCTAGGGTGCTAGCTGCACACTCGGGCAGACTTAGACTGATTGGTCTGTTCTGCTGTCAGATTCGTATGTTCGTATGTATGTTCATATGTAAAATCACAGTGACTCTTCATGAGCAGACATCCTAAAATGCCTATGTTAAAAATTTGGTGACAAACGTCCATAAAATGACTGTTACAAGCATGCATTGTGCAGTTTCCACGCACCCTTAGAACTTCATAAATTTGCACTATTTTCACTCCAGATTTTTCAACATTTGCATTTTTTCAGACCTCCTTATGAACAGTACAGCTGTCATGTTTCACATCCTGCCCGAAATATGCGTTTAAACATCTGGTGCAGAATAGCACAGTTGCTGTAGGAAATCAATGTTCGGGACAGATTAAAAAAATCATACTGGCAGTTTTCATGAGCAGAGGTCACAAAATGCCTATGTTGAACATTTGCTGAAATAATTCCACTAAATGACTGTGTTACACGCGTGAGTTGCACAGTTTCCACGTACGTTTGGAAGTTCGACATTTTTAATATTTTCACTACAGATTTTCAATATTGCCATCTCTTCACAGCTCCCTATGAATGGTACAGCTGTCTTTCTTCACATCCTGCCCCATCTGTGTTTTCGTACATCTGGCGCACAGTGGCACGGTCACTGTGGGAACTCAAAGTTTGGGACACATTCACAAAATGACAATGCCACTGTTCATGAGAAGAGGTCCCAAATGCTTTCATGAGGTGGGGGTTACAAAAAGGCCATGTTGAAAATTTGTAATGCAAATACCAACAAACGCCCAGGGCATTAAGGTTTCTGACCGTAACATCCCACCCTGTACAGACTGACAGGCATCAGGGTTGTGCCTTTGGATTGTCGATGGTAATGCTGATTTTTTTATTTTTTTTTATTTTAGTCTTTGGTAACCGGGTAAGGCCCACTAGGCACAAGTGCCTGTTTTCAGGGGCGACCTGGGAGCACTAGGCAGTTAAGTGACTTGCTCAGAGTCACACAGTATACAAGTGGAGGTTGTGAGAATTAAACTCCGGTCTGGTCTGCTGGATGTATCAAGCTCGTTCACACCTCATTCCTCTAACCTCACGGCCAAACATGCCATTCCACCCCATCCCCACCCCCTACCCTGCAGCCAGTGACAGGCATTGAGGTGTGCCTTGGACTCTTTGGCCCTGGAGTGCACCTCATTCTCCTATATTGCACCCATTTCAGCATATGTCCTTATGGAGTGGGGTGATTGTAAAGGCGAACACCCCAAGGCACACCTCAACACTTGTCTGTGTTTGAAGGATAGGGTGAGGTGAAATGGCATGAATGTTATGGACAACAACTCAAATGCATACCCCAATGCCTGTCCATCTCTGCCGGGTGGAGGTGGGGCTGGCGTGAAGTTCACTACTTTATAGCCGTTCCTTCTCTGCATCTGTCTAACTCCTGCATTTCCATTGCTAATACCAGCAAGCAAACATTCGTCGTTGACAAATGCTTGTTGACTTCACTAATTACTCTTGCAGTTGTTGCTGATCTTAGGCTAATCCCACTGCTCCTCCCTCCATACTACTCCCTCGACCTGCTACCCTGGTTTATTGGTCCGCTTTTCCCGCTGACTAGTCCCCCATTGTACTAGCGATCTCCCTTCCCTCCCTCATTGTACTGCCACTTGCAGTTTGCGGAATTGTTGCTATTGATATGCTATCAATATGTAATGTTTTCCACTACTTGCTTTGTGCTTTCTCTCAATTGTCTACTGCATAATGTTTACTTTTTATAATTATGATTGTTGCTTATAATTGTAACGTTACTAATGTAGTATATTTTTGCAATCTCCACATCTCCTTCCCCCCCGGGATACATTTGAAAACGAGCTGTTAACTCAGTATGTTTTTTCTGGTGAAACTCTTGAAATAAATAACTAAATACATAAGTGTATTTACAAGTATTTAGCTGTAATAATTAACCAGTAAAGCCCACTAGAAAGCACTACATACAGATGACGTGCGCAGTTACCCGATGAAAGTCTCCACGTAAATTGGTTGCAATTTAAACCAGTTTACAAGCCGTTAATGGGTACAGACTGGGTTTTTTTCTGCAAACATGTTGCCACGTAACAGCAACTATAGTCAAAATATTGGGGCTATGACTTAGGAGGAGAGGTTGCCATGAGTGGACATGTACTCCCCCAAGATGGGGCAGTAGAGGGATGATGTGATAGAAACAAATACCTGCATGGGTAAGCAGGGTAGACTATGAAGCCATATCTGCTGTGAAAACAAACACAGGTACGCAGGGAAACTCAATGAAATTGTTCAGAGGGAGATTCAGAAACAATGTCCACTAGCTCTTTTCACTGAAAGAGTGGTGGACAAATGGCACAGATTGCCTGAGAAGGGGGTGAAGGCCAAATCAGTGCATAGTTTCAGATGGGGCTGGGACAGACACATGGCCTTAGGATGGATGGCTGGGACAAGGGGGTGGAGTAGCCATGAGGGCTTAAGCAGTGTAGTCAGGTAGGATGGGCCAACTACATGGGCCGGAAGCCTTTCATTTGCCATCACTTTATATGCTGTTACACATAGAGCCAGTAGCATGGTGCTGGTTGTCACCAGAGCCCAGTGCAAATGGTGCTTCCACTGTAATCTTCTGTCACCTATTCAACCCTCACCTTCAATTTTTCTTGCTGACGCTTTCCATCCTTGGTGATCCAGTGGCATAACCATCCATTCCCCAAGCCCTTAATAATCTCTGGCATCCACTTAAATCCCACTCCCTAGACACATTTAAAGTGGCCTAACCACCCATCCCCCAAGCCCTTAACAATCTCTGGCATCCACAAGAAACCCGCTCCCTAGATACATTTTCAGTTGTCTGACCACCCATTGCCCAAGCACGTAACAATCTCTAGCATCCACTAGAATCCCAGTTCCTAGACACATTTTCAGTGGCCTGACTACCCATTCCCCAAGCCCTTAACAATCACTGGCATCCACTAGAAGCCCATTTCCTAGATACATTTCCAGTGGCCTAAGCACCCATTCTTCAAGCCCTTAACAATCTCTGGCATCCACTAGAAGTCCACTCCTTAGATCCATTTCCAGTTGCATAACCACCCTTTCTCCAAACCCTTAACAATCTCCAGCATCCACTAGAAGCCCACTCCCTAGACAGGTTTCCAGTGGCATAACCACCTGTTCCTCAAGCCCTTAACAATCTCTGGCATCCACTAGAAGCCCTTTACCTAGAAACGTTTTCAGTGGCCTAAACACCATTCCCCAAGCCCTTAATAATCTCTGGCATCCACTAGAATCCCATTTCCTAGACACATGTCCAGCTGCCTGACCACCCATTCCCCCAAGCCCTTAACAATCTCTGGCATCCACTAGAAGCCCACTCCATAGACATATTTTCGGTGAGGACTGTTTGCTGGCCCATCCACTTTTTGCCAGTGAACAAGCCACATGCTTTTTTCATGATTACTGATCTTGTGGCCGTTCTTTGTGCAAGCGCAACTTACATTTTGTGTCTGGAATCTGATTTTTACTTGGTGCTGCTGCAGTGTCTATCCAGTATCTCTGCTATTCAGCTCTTACTTTTGGCACAGATTTCAGACAGGGATTCTGCTCACTCATCTGGGGGGGTCGTCTTGTCTGCTAAGGTAAATGATATTGGGGTGCCTTGGGCATCAAAAGGGGTTTGCTAGGACAATGGAAATCTGTGTGGGAGGTTAGATTTAGCTTAGGATTTACGTTTTAGGTGCATGCAGGAGTAAGAATAATAAATTAAAGTGCTTTGGTCTTTTCTGTGTCCATTCATATAAGGGGTATTCAAATCCCTTTATTAACCCTTCTGTCTCCCAGTGCTATATTGAATTTGCCCTAACACCAGCAAGGAGGAAACTATTTTAGCATTCTGATGGGCAGTGCTTCTATGTGGTGGGCCAGCAGTAGTTGGTATAAAACCATTAACAATCGAGAACTTACACCCAGTCCATCAACACTACATGAAATTACATGTGAGTCAGCTGCCGTCAGCTGCAGTCTTTGTGTACCCCAATGACAGCGCCAAAGAGCAGAATTTTACTATGGAATTGCAAGCTTAATCAACTGCATTACCACTGGCAGAGTGCTTTAAAAAAGTTTGGGTAACACTGCCCCCACTGACATTCCTGTAAAGACAGTTAAATGAAAAAGGCAAAATACTGTAACATTTTAAATTTAAAACCAAATCTTGCAGCATATATTTCAGAGCAGACTGTGTCTGTTTCATATTAATTCCGGGTTGTGAGTGTGCACATGGAGTCTGTGTGTGTGTATGTGTGTGTGTGTGTGTTGGGGGTAACGGGGGTTAGGGAGACAAAGTCACAATAGCATCTCATTGAGGGATATGTCAATTGCACAATAAAATACGAAAATGGGTGCACGTAGAGGCTTCATTGAGAGACTATAGTAGACAAATCAAGGCAGACTTCTACTGTACACTCGGCAAGCAGCTCTATCTTGGAATACAAAAGCAGCAAACTATCTGACACCTACAGATGTTTCCTAATATTAATTAAAAGATTGCCAAATCAGTAGTCTGTATTTTCTTTTTTCATTTGTACCCCGTGTCTAGGGATATGGATGGTAAAATGTCTGGGGGAAGGGGTGCTCACAGAAGTAGAAACACTTCCAGACCTGGCCTCACTGTCACAGGCCCAGATGACTTACAGGGGTGCCCTTTTCTTCACTGGGGCAGGCTGGAAAATAATAAGTTAACTTTTCAGCAACCAGTTCCAACAGTTCTTGAAATAAACTGGAATGTTCATTCAACTTTCCAAACAGAACGGGATCCCAAAGTTATTGAACCCCCAACTGATGACTTCGAGGAACACAATTTCACATGGTGCAGAAGCAGCTTTTATGCATAGCCGATATGGCCTTAGTAGCATAAATACATATCTTGGACTGCGGAGGTCTCACATTCTAGGTTATATTCTAGGACTGTGGAGATCACAACAATAACAAGCAGCAGCTACACTTATTGTATCCAAGCCTGGCAGCAGCAAAACATGCTCCCCACAAGCTCCACACTATTCTCCTGGGCACTCCTCTTCTCTTCTAAAGGGTCCCAGATCCCAAGGTCCCATGGTCTCAGGCAGCCAGTATGGATTGGGGCTGACATACCTCCACTGCAGACCCCTGAAATCACCAGAGCACTCAGACTGGAGGCTGTCCCTCATAACCTCTGAGGGACACATCCCATTAAGTCACCTTCTCCAAGGGTAACCACACCATCCTTCCCTGAAGCTCTTGTTGCTCTTGCGAGCACACTCTGGGTGACCCAGGTTAAAATCTCGGGCTCCCCAACTTCATCCTGCCGCAGCTGCATTCCTTCCTGGTGAACAGGACACAAACCCCTAATAGTTCTCTTTCACATTGCAGTCAGTGCAGCGGTGAGACTGTACTGTCTTTAATGTTACCCCAGAAACCCTTACTGTTACCCCAGTTCCTTTCTAATTGGCTTTTGTTGAAATTAGCCATAGCCAGCCTGATTGCTTTTGTACATTTATTTCTGGCTGCTCAGTAATTTTGATAATCGCCTTGTGCCAAAGGTTGTCTCACTCTTTCATTTGCTCAATCAAGGCCCCCGTGACCCACTCATTTAGTGCACCCCTCACTTTCCTCTTTCTTATTGGTGCAAAGATTTTGCAAGTGCATTAAATCTGGAGAATAAGACATCTAGGGCTAGATCAATGCCATTGATATTATCAAGGGGCAACCAGTCGATCCGGGCAAGATAGGTTTTGAAGGAGTTTAGGAGGCCTCTAAGGAGTACTCTGCTGGTGATGACGGCGGGGGCAGCCTTCGACCCTTTGTAGGACCAATTGCAGAGAATAGGCAAGTGGTCACCCAGGGTATCAGGGAGAATTGTGATGTTGGACAGCTTTGAGGGGGAATTAGACAGGACCCGATCTATGAGGGAGCTGGTATCAGATTTGTAGTTGATTCTTGTTGTCTCTTTAACCAGTTGGGAGAGGAACACACTGGCAACAATATTGTGTTGTGGGGTGGATTCAGGGGACAGCCAGTTTATGTTGAAGTCACCCACCATTAGTAATTCATTATTCTGCTTTAGGGTCTTTGTGATGTCAATTACTTTATCCAAGCCCGATTTTGCTTTTCCTGGTGGCAGGTAAACTGTGACAATTGTAATGGACTTGCATCTGGCAGCACCAAGGAAATGTTTTATAGCCAACAGCTCAAAGCCGGAGTCTCTTGCTGACAAGGAGAGCACTAGGCCTTGGAGTGGGCTCTTTATATAAACAAGACACCCCACTATCCTTTTGCTGGTTCTGTCTTGCCTGTAGATTGTGCAGTCTGCTAGCATGATGTTTAGAGCAGCAACTGCCACACAGGAAGCTGAACTCCTCCTGCCAGAACCCAACAGTCCAACCCGCGACAGATCCACAGGCCCATTTGCATTTTTTTCACATGTTGCTGATACTGGTACCTCAACACAGCAGACTCCCTGTCACCATAGTCAGTTCCAAAGGCACAAACTGCCTCGTCCCAAGTGCCATGTTGATGTCATAGTTCCCACAAAGTCCTGGCACAGCAACAACTGAACAGCATCACCCACAGTCCACACAGCCTCAGGGACACCCCAATATCAAATCCCAGATGAGCCCCCATTGTAGCACCCTCCCTGTGTCTAGGAATATGGATGGTAAAATGTCCAGGGTGAGGGGGTGCCCACAACAGTAGAAACACTTCCATAACTGGCCTCACTGTCCGAGGCCCAGATGACTTACCGGAGTGGCCTTTTCTTCACTGGTACAGGCTGGAAAATAATGAGTTAACTTTTCAGTAACCAGTTCCAACAGTTCTCGAAATAAACAGAATGTCCCCCCATCTTATACCCTGAAAAAACTGGCAGATGTCCTGGCACCTCCACTAACGGAACTCTACAACTCCTCCCTCCAAACAGGCTGTGTCCCTCTGGACTGGAGTGAGGCACATGCGGTGCCGATACATAAGAGTGGACCCCAGGATGATCCATCGAACCACAGACCAGTCAGTCTTACTTCCATCATAGTAAAATTCTAGAGGCCCTCTTAAAGGAAAGGATAGTGGAGTTCCTGGAGGTAAATGGTTTTCAGGATGAAAATCAGCATGGACGGCACCCTTGTACATGCGCCCACATCAGAGGCTGTCATAATATGTGAGTATTATAGAAACTAGAGGCAGATAATCAATAAAGAGAACTCAAACAAAAAGTTAATTACAATAAACCATGTTTCAATCACTTCTTTGTCACGTCCTTACAGCAAAATAATTTGACGGCTCAGAGAGAATGTGTATTACTTTGCGTAAGGACATCAGGTGGCACCAGAGCAGAAATTTGCATATCACTAAACGACTGTCCCACTCACAGCACTGTTCGGAGAACTGGACACATAAAGGCTCCATTCCCACCAATGTTGTAAATATCAATTAATTCAAAACTGTGAAAAACAGCACAGCTTGCATGCCATATTTTCAAGCAAACAATCACATATAGAGATCAAATAAAAAAAGACAGGATGCTGCTGTTAGTGTAACTACATTTTCTGTTTCCTGCCCTCTTCCACTGATTGTCTTAAACAGAACTCACGGCTGCTGTGCACGTGACATCACACTCTGTTGCCATCTGAGTAGCACTATGATGTCTTAACCAAAGCCCTTGAAGGTCAGTCCAGTTCTTTTTATACAGCTCTCTTGGATGGGCTACCAAAATGGGTTATAAACTTTTGGAAACACTGAAAAGTAAAAACGTGTTCTCTAGTAAATGATAATAGCAGAAACATTATGCTTATGAAAGAATGCAGATGTGAAGAGCTGAATTTTTTAATGTGTCAAATATAAGCCAATAAACCTAGCAGAACAACAGATGCCATTGTCAAGCTTTTCCCATTATTTCCCAGTTTGGTACTCTTGGTAAAAAAAAAAAAACTCCATCTATGGAGTTTTCCAGGTTTGTCAGCTAACACTGAGTGCCTGGATGATTGACACAATTCCAGAAAGAAATCCCATTTTTCCCACAGTAATTGTTCCAATTGTAGCAATATGTTGCATTTGTGCAGCCCCTACCCTGCTGAATAAAACAGAGTGATAAAATACAAGCAGGAACAGTGTTAACTTATTTGCGCTGCCAGACTTATTTAATTTCTAATTTCCCCAGCCTCTAATTGCAAAGATGAATCAAGTTTCTGTTGCTTATGCAAGGGCTGTGTTTGATTTTATGAATTTTAATCTGGCATCATAATTACTCGAGGAGCAGTGTGCATTGCCTAAGTGTGGACTCTTTAATAAGCCAGGCAAGTTAATTGAGCTACAGAACAGCACTGATGCAAGTATACTGGATCACAGAGGGAAAGCAATTTGTCTCCACCTTGTAAGCAGTGGTTGAAATGGGAGGGACCCTGGAGGAATTGTGTTCCCTCCTTCTCTATAAATGGGAGAGTAAACAGATACAGTAATGTAGCAAAGTAAACTATCTGCTACTGTACCATGGGTCAGGCAGCCAACAGCAAGTGTCACACTCTAATCCAAGTCTAATGTCTGGAAGAAAGCAGAGAAGGGGGGTGGGGCATGATAGAGATCTAGTAGTACCTCACTGTGGTGCACTGGGTGCAGAAGGGAAAGTCTTTCAAATGAGAAAAGCACCAGGACGAGGTAGTATGCAATGAAGCTGGAGTAGGAAGTTCAAGAGAGATCTGAGGAAATATTTCTTCATTGAAAGTGTGGTAGATGCTTGGAATAGACTGCCGGCAGAAGTGGTGGAGACCAACGCAATGGGTGCTTTAAGCATGCGTGGGATAAACATAGGGTTATATTATTTATTTTTTGTTAACTATATATTCATTTGTCATTTGTCTGTTGAAAATTTAAAATGTAGTGGTGGTGTAATTCTGTGCTGTCTTTAATTGCTGCAAATTTTCGCCCACCTGTCCCCAACTCTTAATTATATGCCCTGTTAAATCTGATTGACAGGAGCTAAACACAGGGTATAGTAAGGGGTGTGAAGTAGGAGGGGCTATGGGTGTAGCCAGGCATACTCCAAGTACTCCATGGTGTGCAATTTTATTTAAGGGGGTAGCAAATAGGCTCTTAACTGCTTCCTTTTTCCATGAAAACTAACAAAGAAAATGCTGAACCTTACTGTAATTTTATTCATCGGAGTCAAAACTAGAAGGACTGGTCACTAATACTGTCTTTGCATCCCAAGGACAATACAACTTTACAGGCTCTGGGCTGGTATGTGAGTGTCTTAGGGAGCAATGAATGGCATTTGTATTTACCCATGCATGGCACCAACCATTGTCATGGAATACAAAAGTTGTATTTATTGTGCCAAATGAGGCAACAAACACGGTCTTGTGTACATTTGTATATTGTCTGGCAACACCTGGGGGGGTAGCAGTGAGTCCACTTGGTGTGTAGATCTGAAATCCCTGGCTACATCCCTGGGAGGGGCATAAGGGGGAAGAAGCCCACCCTCAGCACAACAAGTGTTTTGACTCATTTATTTATTTATTGGTTTCTTTTTTTTTTTTTTTTAAAGAAAATTATTTGAGGATCAGTGGCAGGATTTTTAGGACAGTAAATTAATAAAAAGGGAACTAGGAGAGCTTCAGTAGCAGACAAGTAGTGGAATAGCAATATAATTGCAGTATAATGTGGGGAGTGGTGCAATGCAGTGGCTGTGGGGCAGCCATATTCAGGCAGACCTTCTGGACACTGAGGTGCTACCCTATCTGCATGCATCTCTCTGGACTGCGGGATGAGGTAGCCAGACTCAGAGCGGAAGTAAACTGGGTCAGGAGTACCATCACCCTATTCCAGAGACCACCCAGTCCAATGTAACTGCCCAAAGGATGCCGAGAACGAGGAGCACTTGGATGACAGTGGGCTCAGGGAGGGTTAGAGCGTCAGGCAGAGGCACATCCCAGATCCTATTCCACTCAAGAACTCATATGCCACACTGGCAAATGAGGGACAACCAAATAGGTACCCAGAGAGTGGAAGGAAAGGATGTGGAGGTTAGCCAAGGAGGTGACCTCAGCGGGGAAAGCAGTGGACCCCAGAGGAGGAGGAAGCAAATCCTGGTGGGGACTCCATCACAAGAGGGATCCAGCTAGGAACACTGGAGGGAAGACAGGGAGGTGAGGTGCCTACCAGGTGCCAACGGCATGGAGGGATGGAAGGAAGATCCTGGGGATCACTGGGAGAGAGCAAGATGGGAGGGTGAGCTGGATGTCACTATCCACCTAGGTACGAATGACCTGGCAAATGAGGAGCCAAAGGAAGTTCAGGAAGAGTTTAGGAAAGTGGGGAGGGGTCTCAAGCAAGTAGCTATGTCTGTCACTTTCTCAAGTACTACCTGCTGAGAGGCAAGGAGAGCATAGTGCATGCACCAGGAACTTTAACTCATGGTTGAAGAACTGGTGCTGTGAGAAGGGTTTGGATTCATTGGTGACTGGGGACCCCATCTGGAGGGATGGAGGTTTGTTCAAGCCTGACGGCCTGCATCCATCCGGAGGGAATCAAGCACTCAATGATAAGTTTAAATGCTACACTGACAAGCATTAAACTAGCAAGGGTGGCAGGCCAGCAAGGAGGGTACCTGCTTGCTCACCCCCCACAGCTAGCAGTGGAACCAGTGAACCAGAGGAGTGGCTATCTCTACAAAGCAGTGTGCAAAGATGGAGATTAGTGCCCAAGAGGTGGATAGGCAGAAAGGGCAAAATTCAGCAGAAGGGCAGACAGCAAGGAGAACCAGAGATAAAGGACAACCAAGGAAGGGGCTGGAGTAGAACAGAGAGAAACAGTCTAGGGAGGTCAAATCATGGAAAGCCATGTGTGCAAATGCCAGGAGCCTTAACAACAAGATGGAAGATCTGGAGGCTGTCATGGTGTAGTCAGACCTGGACATTGTGGCCATCACTGAAACCTGGTGTAATGATAACCACGACTGGGAGATGGCCATACCTGACTACAGCATATTCAGAAGAGACAGATCCGGCAGGAAGGGAGGAGGAGTGGCACTGTATGTGAAAAATGACATAAGGGCCACAGAGATCCAGGAGGAACAAAATGGGGGAGAGATACTGTGGGTTAAACTGGAAAGGAAAATGGGGACAGCCATCCGCACAGGTGTGGTCTATAGACCACCAGCCCAGGAGGAAAAACAGATGAGGAGCTGATGCTAGCCATCCAAGGATGGCAGACAAGAGTGAGGTAGTACTGGTTGGAGACTTCAATATTCCAGGCGTGGACTGGAGCATCCCAGCAGCATCAACTAGAGCAGATTTATCCTGGACTCCCTTCAGAGTGCCTTCCTCAAGCAACTGGTCATGGAACCAACTCAGCAGAAGGCAATACTGGACCTTGTACTCACAAACAGGGACAGTGTGATGGGAGTAACAGTGGGGGAGCACCTGAGGAACAGTGACCACAAGTCATTGTGGTTTGAAATCACAGAAAGAGCAGAACCAAACCACACAAAAACACGTATCCTGGATTTTAGGTGGGCAGACTTTGGGAAAATGGGGAGATACTTGAAAGAGGCATTAAGGGGAATGGGACAGGAATCAGGGGTTGAGGAATAGTGGGCAGTATTTAAAATGGGGATTACAAGAACAACAGAATTATGCATTAAACAGGTTAGCAAAAGGAAAAGGAAGAGGAGACCATTATGGTTTTCCAAAGAGGTAGCAAAGAAAGTGAAAGCCAAAAAGATTGCATTCAGGCAATACAAAATGACACAGGCAGAAGGGGATAGGGAGAAGTACCAGGAGAAGCAAAGGGAGGCAGGGAGGTCAGTAAGGGAAGCCAAAGCTCAGACAGAAGAACACATTGCAAAATCAGTGGGTAGAGGGGACAAAACCTTTTACAGGTACATAAGTGAAAAAAGAAAGACAAAGGGAGGGATAGTGAGACTGAAGGGAAGATGGGGCGGCGTGGAGGATGACAACAGTAAAGCTGACATATTGAACAGGTATTTCTGCTCAGTATTTACTGAGGAAGAGGAGGGTAATGGGTCTGAAGGAGTACAAGAGGTGAGAATGGTGCAGAAATGGACACAAGTCCATTTACCGAAAAGAGGCCCTGAAGGAACTGGAAGTAATAAGAGTTGATAAAACAATGGGGCCAGATGGGGTGCACCCCAGGGTCCTTAAAGAACTAAGAGAGGTGGTGGCTGAACCTCTGGCCATCCTGTTTAGCCAATCACTGGAAACAGGGAGGTACCCAAAGACTGGAGGACAGCAGATGTAGTCCCTTACAAAGTGGGAACAAAGAGGAAGCAGGGAACACAGACCAGTCAGCCTCACCTCGGTAGTGGGGAAGATCATGGAAGCACTACTGAAGGAGGAGATTGGTGGAACATCTGGTTGTCAATGGACTACAGGACCCAAGGCAGCATGGTTTCACGGGAGGTCATGTCAGACCAACCTCATTGAATTTTTACTGGGTGACTAGGGAGGTGGATCAGGGAGGGCAGTGGACATGGCCTATCTGGACTTCAGCAAGGCCTTTGACACTGTGCCACATAGAAGACTATTACACAAACTGGGGAATATGGGTGTGGGCAGGACAGTAGTGTGGTGGGTAGGTAACTGGCTGGGTGGCAGGACACAGAGGGTGGTGGTAAATGGCTGTCACTCCACAGAGGGAAGAGTGACCAGTGGGGTACCACAGGGATCAGTGCTGGGACCGGTCCTATTCAACATCTTCATCAGTGACATTGCGCAGGACCTAGAAGGCAGAATTTCACTGTTCGCTGATGACACAAAGCTCTGTAACAGAGTAGACACACCAGAGGGTGTAGACAGAATGAGAGGGACCTGCAGAAACTTGAAGAAATGTCAGGGGTTTGGCAGTTGAAATTCAATGCAAAGAAGTGCAAGATAATGCATATGGGGCACAAAAACCCTGGCACAATATATCAGTTGGGGGGTGAGGATATAGCATGCACCAAGCAGGAAAGGGATCGTGGGGTTATCATCTCTGATGACCTCAAGGTAGGGAAACAGTGTGACAAGGCAGCAGGTAAAGCAAATAGGATGCTGGTATGTACAGACGAGGCATTTCCAGCAGGAAAAGGGAGGTCATAATTCCGCTATACAAGACACTAGTGAGGCCCCACCTGGAGTACAGTGTACAGTTCTGGAGACCATACCTACGTAAGGACATAGACAGGGTAGAGAAGGTTCAGAGGAGGGCAACAAAGATGGTGCATGGATTGCATCACAAGTCCTATGAAGACAGGTTGAAGGAACTGAACATGTACTCCCTGGAGGAGAGGAGGGAGAGAAGGGATATGATAGAGACATACAAGTATCTCACAGGAAGGAACAGGGTGCAGGAATACACTATTTTTAAGCGAAAAAGATGTTCCAGTACTAGAGGGCATGGGATGAAGTTGGAAGGAGGACGATTCAGAGGAAGCATGAGGAAGAATTTCTTCACAGAACGGGTGGTGGACAAGTGGAACACCCTGCCAGAGGAAGTGGTGGGGGCTGAAACAATCACGGGATTTAAGAATGCATGGGATAGACATAAAGGAATTCTGGAGGTCAGGGGTAAGGGGCAACAGACTTCTAGGAAAACATAAACTGAACTTACAAGCTCAAATGGGCAGACTGGGTGGGCCATAGGCCCTTATCTGCCGACACTGTCTATGTATCTATGTATCATTAATTCAGAAAGTACAGTACTTTTGAACACAAGTGCTCGTTTACAAAGGTTTCATGTCAGGGTCAACAAAATGCAAAAAAGATACATTTAACAGGAAAGAGGCAAGGAGGCAGGAAGGTCACCAGAAACCAGACAGGGTCTGAGGAGGCAGATTAGGTAAGGAACATCTGGGCAGATTGGGTGGCCCCAGTGGTGCTTTTCTGCCAACAAAATGTTATGTTTCTCTGTTTTAAAAAGACCTTCTTTTGGGGGAACTTGTTGATCCAGTCATCCATTCATGGTTTCCTAGATCTGGCCCTGGATCTGAGTTGCTGTTCCTCCAACTGCTCCCTGTATTAAAGGATACCTAAACTGCCATTTCGTGACTTGCACCTTTCCTGAAATCCTCCTGTACAAGCAAAGCCAAAAGGTGGTTAGTTCTGAACAATTCTTTACTATAAAATCCTACATTTAATATGGTTTGGGCAACTGTTTTTTTAGTTTCCTGTAATCATGAAGTGTTTTAGAAGCACCATGCTGGTCAGATCCTAGGATTGCCATGTATTTGCAACATCGTGATGTCATTGAAGTGAGGCATCTCCATCTGTAGTAATAAATCCTGATGGAGTCTTATATTAAACGTCCATGATTACCACCACATGTTTACCTTATCATCTTTATTGAGATTTAACTTGTGCAGCAGTGTAATAAACATATTAAAGAAGAACTGGACCCAGGATTGAACCCTGTGGCACTCCACTCATGATCAGAGATATTGCAAAGTTTAAATCCACTGGCAAAGTTCCCACAAAGTCACCAAATTCACCCTGCGAAAAACTTCGCGTAAATGACCTCTCTGGTGCTAAAACTTCACTGGGAAACTCCGTCGGTTAACTTCGACTTCTTTTAGTAACTTTGAAGATAATTATCTTAATCTGGTGCCAAAACATCACCAGTTAACTTCAAAGGCAACTTCAACTTTGTCAGTAACTTTGAAGTTAATGAAAAACATGGTTTGTCACATGATTCGCTTACTGCATGTCACATGGGAGACTCCAGGCAGACAGGTAGTGAATGTTTCACTTTCATTTCAGCAGTTGTAGCTGAAGGAGAGTGGAGACTGTGTGATTAACTCAGAGAGCCTAGGAGAGCATTTTAAATATCTCATTTAGAATTTAGAGAGTTGAAAATGTTACTCCTTTTTATGCTGGCTTGCGCTTGCGCGCCAACCAACATCTTGCAGTAGTAGCAGATTTGGAGGCGTGGTCACTGTTGGGCGAATGCAGGGCATGCACCAGTAGGTGCGTCCCTCATTCCCCAATGAGGCAGCTGCAGGTGCTGACACCAGGCGTACATCAAGTGGCCACCAGATCTAACAAAAGGTCCGCTGAAATCATGCAGTGGCACAATAACACGCCCTCCTGATGTGCCTATCCTGGTGACAGCGCTTGCATAGTGCCCCAACCCACTTCTTTTGCTGCCGGGGGAGCCTACTCCCTATCAGCATAATGACCCCCCTCCCATTTAAAATGTATGCCAGGTGGGTGCCCAATCCCCCTCGGCATCATGCACCCCTCAACAGTCTTTCTTTGCCGAGGGGGGCCCAACCCCCGTTGGCTTTAATTCCCCCTTCACCGTTTCTTTTGTCAATGGGAGAACCCACTCCCAGTCGGCATAATGTCCCCCCTCAAATTGTTGTGTCCCCCCTCTTCGGTATGTGCCAATGGGGGTGCCCAAGCCCTGTCAGCTACAACATCCCCCCTAAAACATTGAGGTGGCATGCTGGGAGCACACCCCAGCATGCCAAATCCCCTGAAAAACAAAAACAGTCCCTCGATGTTCCCCTTTTTTTTTTAACCCTGTAAAAAAGAAAACAGTCCTTCGCGGTCTCCCTGCCCACTCCCACAACTTGCACCCACCCACTGGGCACCCTGCCTCCCCACACCCCCCTCACCCCATACTTACCTCAGGAGTCAGGTGCAATGATCCTTGGTGGACCAGGAACACGTCTGCACTCTTCAAAGCTGACCGCGAACTGAAGAAATTCTGGTAAGCTGTATAATGGTATAAATAGGGTTTTTTTTAACTTTGGTGCATATCTCGGGCTTTTGGGGAATTTTTACACCAAATTTTCAGCATGGGGTTATTGGCACCCCTTCTCATGAATTCAGTCACTGTCATGGTGTTATTCGGTCCCAAAAGGTGATTTTACGATCACTGCGCAGAATCACCTTTCGGGACTGATTAACGAAACAACAGTGCCACTGTTGATGAGGGAAGCTCTCAAAAAGCCTATGTTGCAAATTTGGTGGAAAAAATTTTAAAAAAAGGTGGTTTATGAGTGTGTGTTGTGCAGTTTCCACGCATGCTTGTAACTTCATGAATTTGTAATATTTTCACTCCAGATTTTCAAAATTGGCATTTTTCCACACCTCCTCATGAACAGTACTGCTGTCATTTTACATATCCTGGCTGAAATGTGTTATCGCACATCCGGCGCAGAATAGCATGGTCGCTGTATGAAATCAGTTTTTGGGAAAGTTTGAGGAAATGACGGTGACACTGTTCATGAGCAGAGGTCCTAAAATGCCTATGTTGAAAATCTGGTGATGAAAGTCCATAAAATTACTGTTACAAGCGTGCATTGCGCTGTTTCCACGCACCCTTGTAACTTTGCAAATTTGCAATATTTTCATGCCAGATTTAAAACAATGGCATTTTTTCACACCTCCTTATGAACAGTACAGCTGTCATTTTTCACATCCTTCCCAAAATTTGGTTTCGCACCTGTGGCGCACAATGGCATGGTCGCTGTGGGAAATCAACTTTTGGGACTAATTAACAGAATTACAATGCCACTGATCATGAGGGGCAGTCCCAAAATGCCTATTTTGAGAATGTGGCTAAAAAAAAACCAAAATAATTGGGTTACAGATGTGTGTTGCACACTTTCTATGCATGCTCATGACTTCACCAATTTTTAATATTTTCTCTCCAGTTTTTCAACGTTGCAATTTTTTTACACCTCCTCATGAACAATACAGTTGTCATTTTTCACCTACTGCCCAAAATGTGTTTTCATCTCTGTGTTGCCAAATGGCATAGTCGCTGTGCAAAACTACCTTTCAGCTAACAAACTGATAGTGCCGCTCTTCATGAGGTGGGGTCACAAAAAGCCCATGTTGAAAATTTGGAGTGAAAATACCAACACACACCTACGGCGTTAGGGTTTCCAACTGTAACTCCCTACCCTGTAGAGACTGAAAGGCGTCAGGGGTGTGACTAGGGATCATTGGTTGTAATGCTCACACCATTCCACCCCCCACCCCCACCCTGCAGCCACTGATAGGCATTGAAGTCTGCCTTGGAGTGTTCGGCCCTAAAGTTCACCCCATTCTCCTTTACTGTGCCCACCTCAGTGTATTTCCTTATGGAATGGGGTAAGTATAAGGTCCAATGACCCCAAAGCACACCACAACTCTTGTCAGTGTCTGCAGGGTAGAGTGAGGTACAATGGCTAAGCATTATAGCTGATGACCCAAAGGCACACTCCAATGCCTGTCAGTCACTGCAAGGTGAGGGTGGCATTGACTTCAGTTCAATACTTCACTGCCATTCCTATTATGCATCTTTAACTCTTGCACTACCAATGCCAATGCCAGCAAGACAACATTCAGCATTGACAAATGCTTGTTTAGTTTTAATCCCTATCTTTCCTTAATGTAGTTGTACTTTCTGATCTTATACATTTTTTAGTATATACTTTTTTTTCTGTGTTCTTACCGTCTTTTTCTTTCATTTTCTTCACATTTCTGTTTGTGATGGAGGGGCAGCATCAGGACTCGACTGAGTCCAGACTGGGTGGTGCTGGAGCACCATTAAGGCACCCACACCTTAGCAAGCATGTTTTTTCTAAAGGGACTGTGCCCCCCCCCAGCTCAGAAAGGGAGTTCTGCTGCTGCAGAGCAGTAGCAACAAGAAAAAGATAAACAGCAGGAGCAGCCACAAGTTCCTCCCCCCTCCCCAGTGGAAGCCTGCCACCTCCTCTTCTGGTGCTCCGCAAGTCCCGCAGCACTCTGTGATGTGGGATTTTTCCAATGTGCACCCTGTAGATGAAACAGTGGCCATCTGCAAGGTGTGTGGGTGGCATGTGAGGCGTGGCAATAAAGGGAGCTGTCTTGGGACTGGTGGCCAGAAGACATACCTCCGCATCCACTGCCTTGCTGAGTGGAGGGCCAAAGAGCGTGATGTGGCTGTATCACGTAATGGTGGTGGTGGTGGTGTTGGCCCTTGAGGAAATGTGGAGCAGCATCAAGTCAGCGGTGGTGCTGTTACAGTGCCAGCAGCAAGTCAGCGATGGCATGGCAGGCATGATGTGCACCACAGCAGCACTCCTTGTGTACCTCAGCAGCGCCGTTATGACAGTGGCAGTAATGATGACCCCATAGCACCTGCCACAAATGGCCATCTTGTTGTTTTGTGGGCTGAGGTGAATGATCTGTGCCAAGAATACAACATCTTTCAGCAGAAGGTGATGGATTGGCTGGACAGTGTCATGTCCAGCCATGAGATGATCCTTACTGTACTATCTGAGCTGTGTGGTAGTGGCGGTGGGCATGGCCCGTCTTCTGGCAGTGCTGGTGGGGCGGTCTGAGTTTTTTTGTTTCAAGTTTTATTTGTTTACGTGTTGTTATTCCATCATCTGTGTTCTTATTTCCTCCACTCTCTAGTCCCTTCCGATTAAAAATAAAAAACAACCCCAAAACATAAAAAGTACGAAAAAAAGCTCTGTTGTTTTAAGGTCTGTTTTCTCTGTCCTCTTTTTTAGTATTGCTTTGTTCGTGTGGATGTCCCTTGCTTGTCCAGTTCTGTTATTTCTTTAATCCTTTTCACACATGATGAACCACATTCCTTCCTTTCATTTTTGTCACTGGTTCATCATGTGTACTCCCTCCTTCTATTCACAACATAAATTGTGTCTGCATGGTATGTGGTTTGTGTAACTGGTAGTTATGTTGTGTGCAACTGCTGACCACCCAAAGAAGTGCAAACCATAACGCAAACAAGAGCTATTCTACTGAGAAGATAAGCATAAATCTGTTTTAAGCACTTAACATGTTTACTGCGTTAGCCAGAAATGTGAAGTTGTGTCCCCAGACATTAATTTGTTCCTTTCACTGAAATACAGTTGCCGCACACACCACAGAAGGTGGTGCAAAGCATATGTGAAGCTTGCAAGAGAACATAAACATATTTATCGTACTAAGCATTTTTGGGCCTGTCACCCCACCACCACCTCCAGCACTTTACCAGAAATGTGAAGTTGTGTCCCCAGACAGAAAATGCATCTTTTCAGTCAAATACTTCTGCTACATGCACCAGAGAAGGTGGTGCAAAGCTTATGTGAAGCTTGCAAGAGAAACACTATTGCTGCATGGAGAGGGTGCTTTGATGCTGCTGCGTGCTACTGTTGTTCCAAAGTCAGAAATGGCCTCTTGCTCATTGTGGTCCTGGATTCATGATGGCATGTAGATATACTGCACAGATAAGTACCTTTGTTTTCTTTTCATTGTAACGAAGGGAAGTTATTGCTACTGTTCTAAGTCTAATATATTAGTAGTTCTCTGTCATTGATTTTCAGTCATTTGTGGATATGACATTATACTGCTGGACATCTACAGCATAGATGATGCAGTCTGAATCATGCCCAACATTGGCCAACCATGAAGGTAAGTATTTTTTTGTTTGTGGGGGGGGGGTTCTCACTGGGGGTTCATGATGGCACATAGACATAGTACACAGGTAAGTACCTTTGTTTTGTTAAGGGAGGAATGGTTATTGGTACTGTTCTAAGTCTAATATATTTGTACTTCTCTTTCATTGATTTTCAGTTATTTGTGCTGAATGTAGATAGATAATATCATACTGCTGGACAGATACAACATAGATACTGTTGTCTGACTCATACACAACATTGTTCAACCACGAAGGTAAGTTTTTTGTTTTTTTTAAGGTGTGGTGACTAGTTTCTGTACCATAATTAACAAATGAATTTCATTTCTTAATCACTGACCCTGCTGTTCTTCCTTATCTTCACAGGTATTCCTTGTGCCTGAATTTATTGCAATGATGGTCTTGATGATTCACCAAGCAAATGATGTCAGTCCACAGAGAGCACCTGGAAAACAAGAAAGGATTTTTGTGAATGAAAATCGTGACAAGAAAAGGAAAGGAAAGGAAACTAAAAGAAAGGAAAACAGAAGAAAGGAGAGGAAATTAAAGCAAAGGAAAAACATTAAATCACAATGATACTTACCATTAGAATGCTACTGCTGGCTGTGCAGTTTTGTTTTGGTGTCTGTGTTCTGCAGTAGAACCAGCAAAACCTGCATGAGGAAGATATTACAGGAAAATGTTTTAATGCTGCAATGAGTCTCAACAATCGTGGTCTGATTTTCCACCTCTAGTAGGCTTATAGAAGTGCTGCAGTGTCTGAAAAATAGTGCCGGTGTCTTACCAACAGCAGATGAAGAAAGTCCTTGATGCAGTGTGGTTACACTCGCATGATATTATCTTGCTTACTTCAGTCTGTGGCTTGATGGAGGAGGAGGACCAAGATGAGTCTGTCAAGAGGAAAGTTTTGAGGAGGTACAGGAGGCGATTCTGTTTCACATTGGTGGCAATGAATCATCAGTCACCACGGTGGTGGAAGTGGTAGCCAAGCCAATGTTGTTTCTTACTTGATGTGATGGTGAGGAGGACATAGCTGAAGCAGTACAGGGAGTACAGAGGAGGTAGAGGAGGTGGTTCTCTTTATCACAATCGGCTGCCTACTACATACCAATAGAACTTGTGGTGAAAGTGCTGTGTCATGCTGTTTCGGCCTATGTTGGAAGAGGATCCAAGGCATCTACAAAGCACACAAAAGATAATAAGAGGAGGAAAAGTGTGAGGTGTTGAGGTCACTGCTGCATGGCTGCAGTGTTTTTTGCTGGCTAGAGCGGGTCTTCTGTTCAGTAATTCATAATTGTCATAGTGCATTGTTTACAGCTGTTCAAGTTTGACGCAATTAAGAAGCAGCACTAATTAATAGTTGTTGATGTATATCTCAGCACTGAATGTGATACATTATTATTGTTATTAAGCTGACATCCAGGAGTACATATTTGTGGATGGGTGAGGAGGGGGACGTGGAGGGAGAAGGAGAAAATAAATAGTAGCGTTCATTATTCTTCCACGCCCTCCATGAAGCATCCCTCACAGTCTCCAACACTGGAAGTGTCACCACACTGGTACTCCCTCTCCATCACTGCTTCATCCACTTCAATGTTGCGAGATAATGATGAGGTATGTCCTGATCTGCCTAATGCACTTTCCTCATCATCATCATCACTGTCAATCGGTGCTGTTACCATGGACATTACTCTTTTTGAGAACATGTAAGCCTCATTCATTTTGATAAATGTCAGCATGCCAACATTTTTAGGAGATTGATTTGTGTGCCTGTCATGCACAATGACACTCGTTGAACTGAACACCAGCTCAACGCTGACACTGGAGAATGGGCAGCTAAGATATTTCAGGGCAACTGCTGTTAGTGTGGTGAACTAACTGAGTGCAGATCATGAAGATTGCCTATCTCAGCTGCACCACCAGTGTTGCCTCAAGCAGATGGACTGGCAAGACAACACTGTGGTTCGAATGGGGTTGGTTGGATGGAGGCACCCGGTAAGGAGAGGCAGGAGACAATCTATAAGTTTGATGCCCAATGGGCTTTATTCATACCACAGGGAAGGGTAGACACAGTCACAAGGGAAGAGGGGAACCAAACCAAACATGTATAGTAAATAACATTCTCTACTGTCTCTAAGAGGTGCATCTCAGCCTAAGGCCACTATCTATTAAGCTGTATACTATGGTTTCTCTAAATGATCTAATGAACAAATTCAAAACATCTGTTACTCTATAATGATATGAGACAATCTATGCAGTGAACAATGGATACCAGTTGCAGACCCTGAAGGGCCGGGTGGAGAAACCACCTTTAAGAGTTTATGGGTTAAAAGGAAGTCCAACTTTCCCTGCCATCTTCATGCGCACAGCTGAAGGGTGGAGTAGCAATGGGGCAAAAATGAGAATGGGGTTCCTACTTGGTACCAAGCTACATCCGTGTGAAAACCTAGAAGAGGTTGGAGGGGGATGTGAGAGATTTTTAAACAGACCCTGATTCTTCCGCCAACCTAGTCTCTAAGCTTGCCAGAATACTCTTGCACAAGAGAACTGAAATATGCTGAACTCTTCCCTGGCACAAACCCGCTACCAGAGCTGCCAAGGATAAAGGAGCAAAGACTTGACATTGAATCCACTCGAAAGGATTACCAAGGGTGAAGTTCTGCGGTCGTTTTCCCCGGCACAAACCCTCAACCAGGGCTGCCAAGGATGAAAAAACAAAGGCTGGCTGTAGCTCCCCGGCACAAACCCTTGACCAGAGCTGTCAAGGATAAAGAAGTGAGGACTAACTGAAGTTCCCCCAGCACAAACCCTCGACCAGGGCTGCCAAGGAGAAAGGAACAAGTACTTGGTGTCAAATCCACTTGCAAGGATTGCCAAGGATGGAGGCATGTTGAAGCTTCTTTGGTGAAAGATCCACAGGAGGACCACCAAGATCAAGCTGAATCCCAGAGGACAACACGGTGCAAATGAGGCGAGACAGGCAGAAGGAGTAGGATACAGGACAATGATCAGAGCTCTGTACTGTCCAGAACCAGAAAAACAACAAACCAGCAGATGCAGACACACACACTGGCCATGTCAGACTTGACTATCAGCGAACGACTGGGAGTGTCAGACGAGGCTTCTTCCAGGACGTTCCACTTCCAGGCTGACCAGTCCACAAGGAAACCAGGAGCTGGCAGTCATGAGTCACACAGGGTTGTGTCGACATTGACCAATGGTGGACAACAGGGAAGGGGGTTGCTGTGAAGTTCTTCACTGGCAGGAGACTGCTTTGGTGAAGAATCGGCTGGAAACCACCCCACCAGGGGTGTTGCAGCAGAAGGTTGAGTCCATGTACATTCAGTTGGCACTAAGAACACTAGTAAATACACTTTTCACTGCACCAAGGTGTTTCGTCGAAGCTGCAGGCAATTCGCCTGGAGTAGGGGCAAATTGCTGGAATCCAGGGCAATTGTTTATTGCAGGGGCAATTTGTCTGGAGCAGGGGCAAATTGCTGGAATCTGGGGCAATTGTTCATTGCAGGGGCAATTGTTCATTGCAGGGGCAAATAACCACAATCCCAGTAATAACACAGTCTTGGTACTTTGCAATCAACACAGCAGTTCAGATACACATTCTGATGAATGGACAGTCACTACTGTACATAACAGTTGTGTGCTAAGCACCCTTCTTTTACTTTGCTGGCCCTTCCCAGAAGTACTGTACTTGCGGGTCCCGTTTTGTACCAGGATCTGGCTACCCCTCTAAAAACTTTTGGGTGAACGTCCTTTCCCTCTGGGCCCCTCTTACCCTCATAACAGCTGGGCCCCTCTTAACTGAAGTGGGCCCACTGGCAGAGCCCCTTTGAAATGCTCGGGCTCTACACTGCCCCTTTAACCACTGTGGGCCTACTGGCTGAGTACCCTTTAATGCTTGGGGCTGTTGCTGTCCCTTTCCACCACTGGGCCTAACATTGCTGTTTTTGATGCTGGGGCCTTTGCTACCCCTTTCCAATACTGGGGCTCTTCTGCTGGGCCCCTTTCAATATGTAGGGCCTGTGCCACCCTTCTTCCCTTCGGGGGTCTACCGACTGAACCCCTTTTTATTCTGTAGGACCTATGCTACCCTTTTAAATTCTTCGGGCTGGTCAGTGTTCCTTTAATTCTGTAGGCCTGACCAGGCCTTTTTGTCAGTCAGTTCCCCTTGCCCGCCTCAGTGCCACCCCTCATGAATAATAAATTTCCTCACCACTAGGTCTATAGGCAGGTCACTCCCTGTGGGCATTACTTGCCTGAATAATTATTCAAATTCACCCCTCTCGGCTCTTGGCCATCTCCCTGAAGTGCCAGAGCGATTTTAAGCCATTCATTTTTTTCTTTTATTTAAAAATAAACTTCAGGCAGTCTGCACCTAACTGGAAGTGCAGCCGCTGACTCACTGCCCCAGCCCAGGGTGAAGGAAGTTGCTAGGAGGAGGGAGGATCTCTGGCAGAGGGAGGGGAAAACTGGCAGAGGAGGTAGCAGGCAGTGTGGCGGATGGCAGGGGGGCCTTGCGGGTCTTCACATTTCCGACGGCCCGTCTGAGGATACAGCTTTTCCTATGCCACTGACAAGGGACCAGACACTTTATGGAGCAAATAAAAAAACAGACTGGGCTGGACTGAGCCCACACCGCCACAGGGAACCGGGTCCTGAACTTTTCGATGGTGATGACCGCTGGACTCAATCGCACAACAGGGCACACCACAGGAGCAGCAGACAATGGGGTCTTCACTGGCTGGAGGAGGGGGGAACAGCATGGATTCAACAGGACCAACTACACAACACCTCAGGTAAGCCACAGTTCCTGTTGCACTCCTGTGACCCTCCCCACTCCACAGCCCAGCTCGATCTACCAAGAAAACAGTAGCTACTTCTATGAAAAGGCACTCGGGGTTCTGATTCTAGAACCCCGAGCCCATGCCCAAGCCAACGGCCATGAAGTTTGAAATGGGCACCATGTGCCGGCTAGGGACAGCGGTCCAGATGCGTGAGTACTCACTCTTGTGCTGCCTGTTCTGGAAGGGGGGTGGAATGGAGCAAGCAAGCAGCAGAGAGATAAGAGAAAACTTTTTTTTAAACAAAGATGCCCTGCCTGACAGTTCTCTGGGGGAAAACACTATGAAGGCTTCCAAAACAGCCCCACATGCCCCACAACACCACCAGAACACCTGGGGCAGTCTATGACCCACTAATTGTTTTACTGTGGTGCCCCATTTCCCTTTACCCCTTACTTTGGGGCACTACATTAGTGCTGGCCAGTCATTAAACTTAGTGCGGTTCTTTGTATCTGCAAAATATGCATCTACCATGCATTTTGCCAGTCGAAGACGTTCAGCATGATCATCTTCCTCCTCCTCCTCAGTTTTCTCCATGTCTGCGACTCCCACCTGACTGAGGGCAGCCCAAATGGGATTCAGCGTAGGTTTCTTTACCTTACATTGCTTTTCTGCAGTTTAACACCGGATCGCTGTGCAGTACCATCATCTTTCTTTGCCCCTTTGCCCGTTGTAGCAACTGTGCACCACTTACCCTCTGAGTGAGTAGTTCTGTTAGTGTCTGCAACTTATGATGCCCACCTTGTAATATGGCTGCCAGCCCACGTTTACAACGTGGGTCGAGCACTGTTGCAGTTCCAAACTCCTCAGACTGCCTAACATGCATTATGTGGGTGTTGGAATCTAATGTGGACAGCACGTGTTCCATTAATGATCAAATTGCTCTGTCGCCACCTCCCTCCATCTGTTGCTGCATGTTCAGCTGTGTCTGTCTCAGCACCCGTAGCAGAGGAATGGGCTCACTGATGCAGGCAGTGTCTCCACTCACTGCCTGTGTTGCATGCTCAAAGGGTCTCAGAATTGAGATCATAATAATAATAATAAATTTATTTATATGGCGCCTTTCAATTGCCAAGGAGCCTAACAATATAAAAACAAGTCACACATCATCAAATGACAGGTCATTACAGTTAAAATCATATACCAATACAACAGTTACACACTTCAATTAACTAAAAAAGCTTTTTGCCACAGATAGGTTTTTAAGCCCTGCTTAAATTCCTTCACAGTTGCACACTCTTGTAACTGATGAGGTAGAGAATTCCAAAGGGTGGGGGCTGCGTAAGCATAAGTAAAAGCTCTAGAACCAGATGACTTCAAATTCACCCTTGGAATCTCTAACAACCCCTTGTCGGCCGAGCGGAGTGATCGACTGGGGCAGTAAGGAATCAGAAGCTCTTTCAGATAGTCCGGGCTCTGTCCATGTAGGGCTTTAAAAGTCAGTAAACCGACTTTAAAGGTAATCCACCGCTGGACTGGCAGCCAGTGCAGTTCGCGCAGCACCAGAGTAATATGGCAGGATTGAGCAGATCCTGTCAAAAGCTGTGCTGCCGCGTTCTGCACCAGCTGCAAGTGA
Organism: Neoceratodus forsteri; assembly: GCA_016271365.2. Taxonomy (NCBI): domain Eukaryota; kingdom Metazoa; phylum Chordata; order Ceratodontiformes; family Ceratodontidae; genus Neoceratodus; species Neoceratodus forsteri. The sequence continues at coordinate 41,932,573 of CM028134.1, forward strand.
TGGATTTCAACTCCAGAAAGCCCTAGATAAAGGGAGTTGCAGTAATCCAAGTGCGAGGACACAAAGGCTTGGACCAAGGTAGTAAGGTCATCAGACGGAACCAGATGCCTAATCCTGGTGATATTCCTAAAATGGTAAAAGGAGGTTTTGATGACTGCCGACACCTGGGAATGCAGGGTCAGTCCATCATCAAAAACTACTCTCAGGTTACGCACCTGTTCAAAGGTCAGGAGTGAGACAACACCAAGAAAAATACCAGAGGGCGCATCAAAACCCGACCCCCCTATCTGATGACCCGGGTCCACAACCAGTACCTCAGTCTTTTCCGAGTTCAACTTCAGCCAGCTGGAATCCATCCACTCCTGGATTTCTTTCAGTTAGTTGTTAAAGACCGAGAGAGCTCTATCCTGGTCGGGTGCAAAAGAAAGGTAGAGCTGGGTATCATCTGCATAACAGCGAAACCTCAGCCTATACCTTCTTACAATGTCTCCGAGAGGTAGCATATACACCGCGAACAGCGTGGGTGACAGCACAGAACCCTGAGGCACCCTACAAGACAAAGCAGTTGGGACTGAAGAAAAAAACCCAGACACAACTCTTTTTGTTCTACCCATGAGAAACAATGTAAACCATCTGAGGACTGTCCCTGACATTCCACAGATATGCCTCAGGCGACCTATCAACACCATGTGATCCACGGTGTCAAAAGCTGAAGAGAAATCCAGAAGAACTAAGCTGGAATGGCTCTTCTGATCTCTCGCCATCAGAAGCACCCGAACCAGCGCTGTCTCGGTACTATGTCTTTTACGAAAACCAGACTGGAGCAGTTCATAGATGTCATGGATGGTCAAATGGTCTTCCAGTTGTGCTGCCACTACTTTCTCAATCACCTTCCCTACAAAGGAAGGTTAGAGATGGGTCTGTAGTTTGCATGGCAGTCAGGGTCCAAGGTAGCTTTCTTCAAGAGTGGTGTCACCACCACCTCTTTCAGGGAGCTAGGAAACTCTCCTGATTCCAAGGAGCACCAGACTATCCGCACAAGGACTGGACCGATGATATCAATACAACCCAAAATTAGGGAAGTCGGTCCAGGGTCCAAACTACAGCATGTAGGGTGCACACTCTGGATAATCCTTATGACATCCATGAACTCCGGCTGATTGAAGGTACTCCAGGAAAACTGAAGTACAGTGACCCCGTACTGATCACAAACAACCCCCATAGAGTGTGCTGGCTGAAGTACAGCCCTGATGTCGGCCACCTTATTTGCAAAGAATCGAGCAAGCTCATCGCACTCTAATTCTGAAAAGGCTTTATGAACATGCAGCCAGGCTGAGTTGCACAGTCTGTCCACAGTTCGAAAAAGCTGAGCTGGTCGATTCTGGGCAGCTGCAATCTCCCCGGACAGGAATTCTGCCTTCTTACAGGTGATTGCAGATTGATAGACTAAATAATGGTCCATCAATCTAAGGTGGTCGGCATCTAGGGCGGACTTTCACCAGCAACGCTCTAACCTTTGCCCTAGTCTCCCGCATCTCCCTCAAAGTCCCACCAAACCAAGGGAACCTGGGGCGAAGGGAGAGAGGGCGAACACGGACTGGAGCAATGGAATCCAGAGCCTCTGAAACAGCTAAATTATAAGCTGACACAAGGGTCTCTGGGTCATTGTTTGTCAACGAGAGGGAAGAGAGATCAAGTACTGCCGCAAGGCCATGGGAACTTATGTCCCATAAAGGTCGGTACCTCACCATCTCCACAGGGGCAGGCCTATGGGGGGGTGCTAAAACTAAACCCCACATTGTAATGGTCGGACCACCCAACTGGTTCCACCCCCAAGTCAGATGTTTCCGATCCCTAGGAGAAAGATTAAGTCGAGAGAGTGTCCATGTTTATGAGTAGCAGTGGAAACCACCTGTGTAAGGCCCAGAGATGTAATTAACTGGAGGAAGTGTTGACCAAATTGCGAGAGTTCATCATCGACCCAGGCATTGAAGTCACCCAGAACCATCAATCTGGGTAACTCAAATGCCATGTCGACAACGAAGTCCGCCACTTCCTGAAGGAATCGCTTCTCATCACCGGGTGGACGATAGATAAGAGCGATTCGATAGCCTACACCTGCTACTACTGTACACTCAAAAGACTCAACCTTCTCAACTAGTACCCTCATGAGGTTCAGTTTGGTCTTGAAACAGACCGCAACCCCCCCTCCCGTGATCCAATCTCAGGCGGTGTATCATTGAGTACCCAGCTGGAGTCATAGGCCCCAGAATGAGTCCAGAATTTTCATCCAGCCAGGTCTCAGTAATGCATGCCAGGTCCACTATTTCAACAAGATCTGCAATAACTGCAGTCTTGTTCTTAATGGACCTGGCATTGCACAACACTGTCCGAGTTGGTCCAACCTCCCGGGCCGCCCGGGCCATCTGCCTACCACAATCTGTAGTGCCCTTGGGTATGGGCACCAGACATGAACCACGATCTGGATTCCAATCCACCCCAAGGCGTCTTCTGGATCACACCACCCCAATTCGGTGACCCCCCTTGTTCATCCTCCACTGTTCATGACCCCCAGCCCCCCTCCTTCTCCTATGAATAATACCCAGTGCTCTACAGTGCTGGTAGGTCACAAATTGAAGAGGAGGAGTGGAGAAAGGGGGCTGGCATCCTACACATTCTGCAGCATAAATAAATAAACAAAACTAATAAAACTAATAAATTTCCCGCAAACCCTCCCCAACTAAAACAATTACCCCAAACTTTAAGCTATAAACCACAATAATAAATTAATAAATACACTAAACACACCCACCCTAATACAATAAAATACCACTTAAAATATATATTGCCCTACCCCACATATACTGGGTCAATCTTAATCTAGAGCTACTCAAATATTTCAGTCTTGGACACAGAGTCTCGGACAGGCAAAATCAGTCTGGGTGAGTCATGCAGACCCTAAAGAGGGTGATATCCACAATCAGCAGAAAAATATATCAAATAAAATAAAATAAATTAAATTTCCAATAACCCCCTCTCACTGGGTATATGGAAAATAATAATTAAAATCTGATGAAGTTCTGACCCCAAGCCCTCTCACAGCCTGGGAGTACAGGTGAAAAGGCACTCTCACTGCCCAAAACTCCAGTATTCTCCCTCTCACAGGAGTCAAAAAATAAAATCCAATAAAGTTTTTGAGACCCACGGCACTCTCACTGCCAGGAGATGTGAATAAATGAAGCACTCTCACTGCTCAAATATACAAAAAGAAATTCAAATCTGACCATTTTCCTCCGATTGAGACACAAGTGGAGACCTCCATGAAGAACAAAAGTCCAGCCCAAATTGATAATCCAATCGATAATCCAGTCCTTGGATCCCAACCTGTGAAGGCCAATCACCGAAAATATCTGTTCCGCAAAACAGCTCCCCAATTGAGTCAGCCACCGGCAGGCCCAACAAAGGGCCTCAGTGAAACCGTGCACCCACCGGTCGGCTCCCCATCTGGTCCAGGCACGATCCACCAAAGCAGGCAGATTCCGGCAATCAGGCCGACAAAAATGTAGGGACCAGAGTTCAAATATACACAAGTCCAAATTATTCTTTCAGAGCCACCAGACAAAGTCACATATCCAGATAAAAGGTTGACTCAGGAAACAAAGGACATCTCGACTGTTTAATAAAACAGGTGAAATATGGTCTCCAAAATTTCACACTGCTACGCAGATCCACACAGTTGAAATCTTTCTCCTCAGGTCCATACAGTTGAAATCTTTCTCCTCAGGTCCAAACAATTAGAAACTCTCTCCCCAGAAAGTCGAATCAGTCACTAAAAATTCAATCGAACCAGTTCACCTCATCCACGTATCCACACCTTCTCTCCGGCCACTCTTCCAGCTACAGCAGAAAACACCAAAGGGCAAACATATCCTTCCTTCACAAAATTCCAAAAGTTGCCTCTAATGATTAAAGTAGTCGGGCAGCAACGATTTACGGAAAATAATCACAAACATAAAATAAAATAAAACAATAAAACTGATAAAATGCAAACTCTAGAATGAAATGAAAAAATAGAAAATCCACGGCTTCTTATGACCTCTCACAGCACACCCAGCGCGGCGGCCATTTTTTCCTGAAATGCATGAGATGAGCCCATCCATTAGGCACCACTGCTCTGTTGTGAGACACATGGAGCTCCACTGTTGTCACGACTCGCATTAATTAGCCGATACTCAGATATAGCCTTGTACTGCTGGTATAGATGCTCCACCATGTACAAGGTGGAGTTCCACCGGGTGACAACGTCAAACTTTAAACGGTGCTGAGGCAGCTTGTTCTTTACCTGCAGACCACGGAGATGGTCACATGCTTTTGCTGAATGCACAAAGTGGGCACAAATGCATTGGGCAAGACCCAAAACTTATTTTATATCCTGATGGTTAAGGAAAGTCTGCACCATAAGGTTAAGGCAACGTGCCAGGCATGGCACCCTGACAATTCCCCCATCAGTGATGCATTTCTGCACATTTGAGCCATTATCACAGGCGATGAATCCAGCTTTCAGTGCATGGGGGTGGAGCCACTGATCAATCTTGATTAGTACAACTTCTAGCATCTTTCCTCCATTGTGTGACCCGGAGATACCCTTCATGGTCAGTGTTGCATGCTGCCCTACATCAGGCATGATGCTACCACCACAGTTTGTCCTAGTGCAATTCTTGCCTCTCCCCCAATCAGCCGCTACCCCAGCTACCTGTGCCCAGTGTGCTGTAATGCACAGGTAAGAGCTACCAGATGTTTTCCCACTGGTCCACATGTCCATGCTCAGATGGACATACTGTGCTGAGAAATGCTGCAGGGCATGATGTACCATGTCACATACAGTACTGTACAGTTAAGGGATGGCATGCTTTGAAAAGTATGTACGTGATGGCACCTGCCATTTCAGCAATGGCACTGGCCACAAACCGCCTAAATCCACATTCTCTACAAAGGATCATGGAAACAAATCCAGAGCAGTCACTTCTGCACATGCTGCATTCAACTCCTGCACTGTACCATGATTAGGTGGGAATTTTGTTTGCCTATCCAAAATGGAAGGCAGCGTCGGCGGAACTTTTCTTGATACTGCTGCTGTCAGTGATGCACCTGGTGGTGTGCCAAACAGCTGGTCTCATCATTGTGCCAGTAAGGGGGTGCTCCTTGCCTGGGGACTGCCAATGGTGCTCATGGTCTGCGGCGATGCAGGACACACCTCAGCGGCTTTTTGGTTTTTCATAACTAGTGGGATAGCAATCGCATTTTGGGTTGGGGTGGTACTCCGGATGCTAGGACCACTACTTTGCCCACTGCCAGAATCCTCCTCATCCAGTACAACAACGATGTCCTCCTCCTCCTCCTCACCTGCACCTCCATGTCCCTGTAGTGGTGCTGTGTGTATTTTGCTTACATTGCCCTCTGATTGGGATGTACCAGAACCACTGGCACTGGCTGCCTTCTGGTGTTGATGCCACTGAATTGGGTGCCTATTTTTAAGGTGTGTGTGTTGCCCACCTGTGCTGAGATGATTACCCTACTTACCCCAACTTACTCAGGTTTGATACAGTTGGCAAATTGCCACTGTCTCATCAAATGGGTCTAGTACACAAAAATCCCACACTAGGGATTAATGGGGCCTTGTATTTACCTGGTGCCAAGATGACTGTGATTGTGATAGCAAAGGAGAAGATTTTCTCTTTGTTATGTTGTGGGGTGAGGGGAGCAATGTAGAAAGAAGCATTTGTCAATGCCGAATGTTGATTGCTTTGCTCCATTGAGCTCACTCACTCCCCCTCTCTCACGCGCTCGTTCTGTTTCTCCTGGCACTGCAGGCTGTCCATTTGTACTGGGCTCCTGCCTGCATTGGCACCTTTCTCTGCCCACAAAGAAATCCACAGCTGTCCCAACAGAGCTCCATTGAGGTCACTCACTCCCCCTCTCTTACATGCTCATTCTGTTTCTCCTGGCTGCAGGCTGCCTTTTTGTACTGGGCTCCGGCCTCTGTTGGTGCCTTTTTCTGCCCACAAAGATATCTGCAGCAGTCCCGACAGAGATCTGTTGAGCTCGCTCACTCCTCCTCTCTCACTCGCTCATTCTGTTTCTCCCACTGCTGCAGGCTGCCCTTTTGTACTGGGCCCCTGCCTGCATCGCTGCCTATTTCTGCCCACAAAGAAATCTGCAGCAGTCCCAACAGAGCTCCATCGAGCTCACTCACTCCCTCCCCCTCCCTCACCCGCTCGTTCTGTTTCTCCCGGCACTGCAGGCTGACCTTTTGTACTGGGCTCCTGCTTGTGTTGGCGCCTTTTTCTGCCCACAAAGAAATCTGCAGCAGTCCCGACAGAGTTCAGTTGAGCTTGGTCACTCCCAGTCTCTAACTCGCTCAATTCTAATCTGTCCCAAACACTGATTTCCAAAAGCGACTGCTGTATTCTGCGCCGGAAACGCAAAAACACATTTCAGCCAGGATGTGAAAAATGACAGCTGTACTGTTCATAAGAAGGTGTGAAAAAATGGCAGTGTTGAAAATCTGGCTTGAAAATATTACTAATTTGCGATGTTACAAGGGTGCGTGGAAACTGCACAATGCACACTCGTAACACAGTCATTTTATGGAGTTTCATCACAAAATTTTTAACATAGGCATTTTAGGACTTCTGCTCCTGAATAATGTCACTGTGATTTTTGTAATGCGTCCTGAACACCGATTTCCCACAGCACCCACGTTATTCTGTGCCAGAAGTGCGAAAAAACACATTTCGGCCAGGATGTGAAAAATTACAGCTGCACTGTTCATAAGGAGGTGCAGCAAAATGACAATGTTGAAAATCTGGAGTGAAAATATTGCAAAGTTGTGAAGTTACGAAGTTAGTCTTTATAGTAGAAGAAGGGGAGATGGACCACCAGTGAGCAATAGGAAAAAAGGGGGAAGGGGAGGCAGACTGAAGCCCATTTTTAGAAGAAAGAGTCCTGAAGAGACTTGCATTTCAGAAAGCGGACAAGGCTATAGGACTGGACAGGATAAATCGAAGGGTAATAAAGGAACTCAGGTAGGTGCTGGCTGCCCCACTGACAGGTTTATTCCTCAGCTCACTAGATCCAGGCGTGATTCCTCAGGACTGGAGGAGAGTGGAAGTTGTCCTTCTAAGTAAGAGCAGCAGCAGGGAAGAGGCCGGCAGCTATAGGCTGGTGAACCTCACCTCAGTGGTGAGGAAATTAATGGAAACACCGTTAAAGGAAATAGTATTTTGAATCAAATGGGCTGCAAGACCAAAGGCAGCATGGATTCATGGAGGTGGAGGTCACATCATATGAACTTAATTGATTTCTTTGACTCAGTGACCAGGGAAACTGATCAAGGGAGGGGCAGTGGATGTATTCTATCTGGACTTTAGCAAGGTCTTCAACACCATTCCGCACAGGAGACTGATTATGAAATTTAGTACCCTAGTGGTGGGATCAAAGTGGCAAATGGAGTTAGAAACTGGTTACCGGGTAGAAGACAAAGAGTGATGGTTAAGGGCACTCCCTCTAAGGATGGAAGAGTGACCAGCAGGGTGCCACATGACTCAGTACTGGGACCAGTCCCCTTCAATGTTTTCATAAGTGATGTTGCAGATGAGCTAGAAGTGAAGGTATGCCTTTTTGCAGATGATACCAAAATCTGAAACAGAGTGGACAATCAGGAGGGGGTGAAAAAATGCATAGGGATCTTGGGAAACTTGAGGAGTAGTCAAGAGCATGGCAGTTGAGGTTCAACACCAAAAAGTACACCATTATGCACCTTGGGTATAGGAACCCAGGATCTCAGTATGGGACTGGGGGAGATACTGTCAGTCACTTAGCAGGAAAGGAACCTTGGGGTTATCATATCTAATTACCTCAAAGTGGCAGGACAGTGTGACAAAGTAGTAGGTAGAGCCAGTGTGATGCTTGGATGCATTGGAATAGGTATATCCAGTAGGAGATGGTGTTACCACTGTATTGCTCACTGGTGAAACCCTACCTGGAGTATTGTTTCCAGTTCTGGGGTCACACCTCAGAACATAGACAGGGTGGAAGCAGACCAGAGGAGGGCAACTAAAATGATTCAGGGGTTGCACCAAAAGTCCTACAAGTAGAGACTGAGAGAGCTCAACAGGTACACCCTGGAAGATAGGAGAATGAGAGGGAACATGATAGTGACCTACAAGTACCTCATAGGGGGGAAACAGGGTGCAGGAGGGGAGTCTCTTTCAAAGAAGGAAGTGCAGCAGGACCTGATGGCATGTGATGAAGCTGGGGGGGCAGTTAAAGAGGGATGTGTGGAAGTATTACTTCACTGAAAGGGTAGTAGATGCCAGGAACAGACTGCCAGCTGAAGTAGTGGAGTCAGAAACAGCAGAGCTTTCCTTGATATTAAGGGCTACCCTTCTCCTTTACCTTCCCTCATCCTGCCTATATGTGGTGTAGTCTGGGAGGTCTAATCTTACATCCACCTCCATCTCCTGAGTTTACTCAATTTGTTTTTTAGGCTCCTGGCATTACATCAGACAGCTTTACATCTTGTGTCTTACCCCAAACCCTTTTTACAGATCCTCTCCCTTAATCCTCCCTTAACCTCCTTAATTTCCCATTTTTCCTGTTTTTTTGGCAGTTGAGAGAGCCCATCCTCCCTGGCATTTTTTCTTAACCTATTATGAACTCCTGCTTTGCTGCTTCCCTCTCCAATGTTCCTAGTTTCCATTTCTGGGGAGCCCTGGCTAGGTCCTCCCCTTCTCTCCTTCTCATCGGTTCCCCAGCCTCAGTCTCCCCTGCAGTCAGTTCAACTGCCTACCAATTTAGACATCAATCTTCTGCCCAGAGCACTTCCCCTTCCTTGGTAGGTGAAGGCCATCGCCATTGAAGAGTGTCCTCTCCCAGAATCCTCCCAAGTCCTCCAGAAAACAGTACCCTTCCTACTGACATGATCTTTTCAGCCACCTGTTAAACTCCTCAGCCTCCCCCTTCCTCACTTTATCATTCCCATTTTCCCTACCTCACATGCAAGAAGGACCTCGGAAAAGGCCAAGGATGCCTCTTTTGGAAGGAGCTTTAGGAACTGTGCTGTGGGAGCTCGTTACATCTAAGCAGTGCTCTAAGTACCATTGTGCAGTAATACTTCCTAGCTTGTGATTACCTCTAAAGTCTGCCTTTATTTGTTTGAAAAATCTTGCTCTGTGTTTGTTAATATATTTAATTGGTAACGTTTGCAGGTCTGAGCTTTTAGGGCAACCAGACACTAACAAACAAGCATTTCCTGCTGTCGCTTGCCTTAATCATAACATAACAAGTTGAGGATTTAATTTTAACTTGTTCAAGTTAGAGGACTGAGCTGTAGCCACGAGCAGTAATTTTAGCCCTAAGGAGAACAATGGATTTTTCCCAGTACACTCCCTGTCCCCTTCCCAAGCTCAGGTATTCAGTTGTCTTACCCTGCTCTTTCTGTTGCAGCTGGTCGCGAGGGCAATTCTCGGCTGCCCTCCCTGAAGCTGCATTGCCCGACGCCCTCATCTCAGCCAGGTACGGAGATTTCAGTTTCTTGTACCGTGCAGTGCAAGTACCACTTTAGGTACCTTTTTCAAAATTGGATTTCCCCCTGTGCAAGCCTGCTAACAGCTGCACTGTGGTCTTGCAAGCGACGGAGGATTCCCCACCACCCCCACCACCACTCTTGGTGAGCTTGTTACTATATAGTGGGTCTCACATGACCTGCTAAAACCAATCAAGCCATTTCTCCATTAGCAGGTTATCTGTGCCTGCCACTAGTGGCCACTGTAAGCTGTATTCTTCCTATTCCACCTCCCAGCAGCTTAAGCATGGTGCCTCTCTGTTTTCTGGTAGTCACCTTTCTTGCACCCCTTGCATCCCTTCCAGCCTCCTCCTACCCAGAAACACTGTCACCTGCTCCAAAAATTGACTTCCAGGAGCTTCCCCACATCTCTCTGATACCTCTACTGCTCGATTGCCACCCTCAGGCCCCAGTTTCACACTACTGATTGATCCAAATATTCTACCACCTTCTTTTCGTGCTGCACTGTTGGCGCTGAAATCTCCAGCCAGGGACTCCTCACTGATTCACTGTCAACCCCCAGCCTCCCACCGTAAACCTCTGCAGATCATACACAATCTCAAGCTGCTACTGATACTACTATTTCTGCAAGCAGGGGATGTTAAGCCAAACCCTGGGCCAATTACAATGCGTGGATTAAACTCTTCCACCACTTTCCAGTTTCTCCGGGGTTTAAAAATAGCTCACCTAAATATATGTAGCCTCCCACATAAGCTAACCTTGTTAAGCCCGGATGTCATGATTATCTCCAAAATCTGGCTTAAGCCGCATCATCCTGGTGCTGAATTATCAATTCCTGGATACACTATCCTTTGCCAAACCAACCAGGAAGCAAAAGAGGAGGAGGCATTGCCGTGTATATCTCCTCATCGCTACAGTTCTCCCCAATTTTGCTGCCTTTGCCCACTCAGACCATTGATGCATTATTAATAAAAAATGCTCTCCCACATGCAGCCTCAATATTTATAGCCAGTTCATACTGCTCCCCCAACACAGCCTCATCCTCTATCCTTGATCACCTGGCCGCCCTAAAATCTCACGCACCCGGGGGTGAAATTTACATCTTAGGTGATTTCAATATGAACTGGCTTTCCAATTCCAGCTTGAAGATTCGTCATCAAGTGACCACTTTAAACTTATCCCAGCAGATTACAGAGCCCACCAAACATGTACACTAGATCCTTGAACCACTCTCTTCGTGATTGGGCCCTTACCTCCCACCCCCATCGTATAACTGCCTCTGGCCTATTGCCAGATTACCTTAGCGATCACCACATGATGTATCTGGTAAGAAAAATATGCAGACCCAAGGTGTTTCCCGCCAGAGTAATACTTACCAGGTCCTTTAAATCCCTGAACTTTGCCTCGCTCTTATATGACTTGGCAAATACTGACTGGTCCTTTATCTCCCACATCTCATCTGTAGATTCTGCCCTGGATTACTTCAAATCTAGGTCCTTGGAGGGCTGGGACTACTACGCTCCTCTCAGGCATACCAGAGTTGAGGGGCGTTCATCTGCCCTGGATATCAACTGACTTCATGGACTACCTCAGGGCCAGGGACCAGGCCTGGAAGTCTTTCAAGGCTTCCGGGAGTCCAATGGATCAGCTAAAGTAGCGTTCTCTCCGTAATGTCTGCACGAGGTTAATACACCAGGCAAAAGCCAATCATTTCATTGCCTCCTTCCTTACTAATTTAACACACCCATCTAAATTCTGGAAGGTGTTTAAATCGATATCCCCGCCCAGCCTCCCACCCTGTCCTCATCATCAACGATCGCTCATTTCCAACCCTGCAGTGGCCACCAGTTTAACTCATTTTTCACTAACTGTGCATCGGCTCTTTTGTCTTCCCATCTGACAGGCCCACCTAATACCACTAACCCACCCCCCTACACCCAATCTGCAACTCCTTCACCTTCCTTCGCATTTCGCCTTGTCACTACGGCAGAAATGCCCTTTGAACTCCTCGCCCTTAACCCCTCCAAAGAGAAATACCCCTCAGGACTGGACTCCAAAATGCTCTTCTTGTCAGCCCCCACCATTGCCAGTCCCTTGGCTGCTCTAGTCAACCTCTCCTTCTCCCTTGTTTCCATCCTGTCAGAGTGGAAGCATGCCACAGTTATCCCCCTCCCTAAGGGCGGTGACCCCTCCTCTCCTGGTAACTACCGCCCCATCTCCCTCTTCCCTATATTAGCTAAGATGCAGGAGCACCTCGTCCTCACACAACTCTCCTCCTTTTTTGACTCCTCTTCCTTCTTCTCTCGTTACCAGTCTGGTTTTAAGAAATCCCACTTCACTACCACCTCTCTCCTAAGGCTCACTGACGCCATCCTTACAGGTATGGACAAAGGTCACATAACCTCGGCTATTTTTGTTGATCTGGCAAAACCGTTTGACACTGTTTCTCACTCCTTCCTCCTATCTAAGCTCTCTCTCTCTCTCACAGGGCTCTCTAGTGAGGTCACCTGTTGGTTCCACTCCTACCTGGATGGCATGTCCCAATCTGTCAGAACTGGCAACAATACCTCTGCCACTCGCCCGGTGACCAGTGGTGTTCCACAAGGCTCAGTCCTTGACCCACTTCTGTTCTCCATTTTTCTTAACGATCTGCTCTCTGCCTGCCCAAACTCTTCTAGCCACATGTATGCGAATGATACTGTGCTGTATTTATCCAGACCCACAGCCTCTGATGAGGTGACCAGACTACAGAAGGATTTCGATGATGTCCAACTATGGTTTCGCTCTAATCAGACGTTCCTCAATGCCAAGAAAACTGCCTCCCTAACCTTTAGCATAAAGCAGAGACTTTCTAGGCTCCCTTACACCCCCTCTTTCCACACCCTGGATGGGATTTCTCTGGAGGCCTGCTCCTCCTTTAGAAATCTTAGGGTCTGGCTAGGCCAGCATCTCAGCTTTTCTGTACACATCGAAGCTATCCATAGAAAGTTACATCTCAAGCTGGGTGCCCTATACCATAACAGGGGCTGCATCCCGCTGCCGGCTTTCTGGTCATTTGTACAGAAAATTATTCTCCCTGTCTTTGACTATATTGATGTAGTCTATAGTGCCTCTTCCAAGTCCATCCTAGCCAGACTGGACTCTCTCTTCCACTCCTTCCATCGCTACGCCCTCAATTTGTCTTCCCTCCACTCATCACTGTGCCCTCTACCAGTCTATGGATCTCTCCTCCCTCCAAAATCAGCATCAGTCCCACTGTATAAGCCTCACTGCTAAATTCTGGTCCCAGATCCTCCTACCCTACCTCACCACAATCCATAAAGGTGGGAAGGAACGGAGGGAGTGTGGTACTTTATGTGAGAGAAAGCATAAACGTGACAGGGATACAGGGAATACAAAGGGAAGCAGAGGTACTGTGGGTCACCTTGGAGATGGGGAATAGAGCCACTATTCACACTGGTGTGATCTACAGACCTCCAGCACAGGGGGAGGAATTAGATAGGATACTGGTGGAAGCCATTGGCAGGATGGCAGAAAAGGAGGAGGTGCTGCTAGTGGGGGACTTCAGCCTGCTTGATATAGATTGAAGCCTCCCAGCAGTGGCTTCAGCTAGAAGCAGGAACATTCTGGACTCTCTGAAGGGGGCATTCCTCAGGCAACTAGTCAGTAAATCCACTTTGTGATGGGCAAAACTGGACCTAGTGCTAACTAAAAGGGATGGTGTTGCAAACATCAATGTGGAAGGCCACCTGAGGACCAGTAATCACAGTACAGTGTGGTTCAGTAAAAGGACAGTTGTGGAATTGAACCACACAAGGCCGAGGGTTCTGGACTTTAGAAGGGAGGATTTTATAAAGATGGGTGATGGGGGGGGATGGAGTGGGTGGCATGCAGGAACAGTGGGAGAAGCTAAAAGGGATCATAGTAAAGACAGCAAATCTCTGCATCAAATCAGTGAGCAAAAGCACGAGCAAAAAGACACTATGGCTCTGGAAAGAGTTGGCTGAAAAGGTAAATGCTAAAAGGGTAGCATTCAGGCGTTATAAGGAGACATGGAGGAAGACCAGGAGTGGGATTGTAAGGTTAAAAAGGGATGGGAAGACTGTGCAGAGCGGGACCAGGAAAAGGCAGATATCCTGAACAAATCCTTTTCTTCAGTGTTTACAGAGGAAGGAGAAGGGGAGGGGCCCCAAAAAGTAACAGAAGTTTGAGAGGGAGGGAGGGAGGAAGGTGGACACTAGCCCTTTTTTGTAGGCTAAAGTCCTGAATGGACTTGCTAATCTGAAGGTGGACAAAGCAATTGGGCCAGGTGGGGTGCATCCAAGGATATTGAAGGAGCTCAGAGAGGTATTGGCTATACCTCTGACAGTTCTGTTTAAAAGCACACTGGAAACAGGAGTGATTCCGGAGGAGGGTAGATGTAGTCCCACTATACAAAAACAGTAGCAGAGAGGAGGTTGGCAATTATAGGCCAGTCAGCCTAACATCAGTGGTGGGAAAGTTAATGGAATCGCTGCTGAAGGAAATTATTGTGAAATATCTTCAACCCAGTGGGTTACAAGACCTGAGGCAGCATGGTTTCACAGGGGGGAGGTCATGTCAAACAAATTTGATAGATTTCGTTATCTGGGTAACCAAGGAATTAGATGATGGTGGAGGAGTGGGCTTAGCTTACCTAGATTTCAGTGAGGTCTTTGACACCATTCCATATAGGAGGCTAATAAGCAAGCTGGGCAGCTTAGGAAGGGGTCCAAAGGTGGTAAACTGGGCAAGAAATTGGTTAGGGGATATGCAACAGAGGGTGGTGGAAAACAGAGTTCACTCTGACAAAGGGAGGGTGACCAGGGTGGTGCCTCAGGGATCAGTGCTTGAACCGGTCTGCTTCAAGGTCTTTATAAGTGACACTGCACAAGACCTAGAAAGGAAAGTCAGTCTCTTTGCAGATAACACCAAAATCTGCAATAGGGTGGACACTTTGGGGGGTGGAAAGGGTGAGCACAGACCTGGAAAACTCATGGAGTGGTCAATGATATGGCAGCTGGGTTTCAGTGTGAAAAAGTGCAAAATAATGCACTTAGGGCACAGAAACCAGGGAGCAGAGTACAAAATGGATGGGGTGGTACTGGCTACTACCAATCAGGAAAGAGACCTGGGGGTAATTATACAGCATGACCTAAAGGTGGCCAGGCAGTGCAACAAGGCAGTTGGGAGGGCTAGTGGGGTGCTGGGGTGCATAGGGAGGGTATCACCAGCAGAAAGAGAGAGGTGGTGTTACCTCTGTATAGATCGCTGGTAAGACCCCCAGCTACAGTACTGTGTCTAGTTCTGGAGACCACATCTCTGAAAGGACATAAACAGTGTGGAAGTGGTCCACAGGAGGGCAACTAAAATGGTGCAGGGTCTGCATCAAAAGCCCTACAAGGATAGATTAAAGGACCTCAGTATGTATACCCTGAAGAGAGGAGTGAGGGGGATGTTATAGAGACCTTTAAATACCTCATGGAGGTAAATAAGGTACAGCAGGGATTATTTTTCAGAAGAAAAGGTGCTCAAGAACAAGGGGACATGCCATGAAGCTGCAGGAGGGTAGATTCAGGAGAGATGTGAGGAAGTACTTCTTCACAGAAAGAGTTGTGGATTCCTGGAACAGGCTTCCAGCAGAGGAGGTGGGGGTGAAAACTGGTGGGGTTCAAGAATGCATGGGATAGGCACAAGGGAATCATAGTAAGAAATAGAGGGAGGGAGAAAGTGCTGCAGATCAAGTACAGTCTGCAGTAATAATGTAGGTAAGGAAAAATGGGCAGACTGGGTGCATTAATACATCATCGTGCATCTGCCGTTTTAGTGTTGCATTCAGTACTTGCCTGTGAGGATATTAGTTTATTTTAGTTACATTGAAATTTAAATTTATTTCTTGAATGTCGACACGTTGATCTTCCTTTCAGACAGAAATGAACTGTCTTATGTTTTGTTGCACAGCACGCACGGATGTCTCTCCCAAGATGCAAGGTCATTTAAAGTGTCAAACACTACCTGGGAAAGACACACAGATGATGTGAACTTGAAGACTGTGAGAACTCGAAATAATTGTTGTGACAACTTGTGTGTAGCTTTTACTTGCCTAAACTGCATGGCAACTAGGATCAGCAGCAGATAAAAAATGTTAGTCTGGGCTTATCTAGACAGACAGCTAGCTGTTGTGAACAACATAAGCTTGTTTGTTGCAGGAATTAGCTTGCTCTGATCACTATTTTGAGATCAACCAGGTCCTCCGTGTGACTAGATTTTCTATTGTGAATACATCATTGGCAAGGTTGCCCAATGTGTGTGTAGTGCTACGCCAGGGTGGAATTTTGAAACCATACTGACTGCCAATGAAGTGAACAATCCCTGCAAAATAGTTACTAAATACTGATTGTGAATGAACAAACTCTATTTTTTCTGGGATTGGACTCTCTTCTTGCGTTGTGTGTTAGTTATGTTGCCTATTCCAGCTGAAATGGCTCTGGCTCCTTATTCTGCCAAAAATAAATATACAAGGTTCAAAGTGGATTGCTTAGTTTGCAGCTTCCAGTTTGGCAACGACTTAGACAAAAATACCATTCAGATATTCTTGAGTGAAGTGGCTGTGTAGGCATCCAAACTGTTGGTGCACCAGCAAATCCTTTTTCAACAGCAGCTGCAGCTGCAAGACAACTAACGAATCACTAGCAAGACTTACAGCAGGAGATACAAGGAGATTAAGAGGACATCAACTTTGCTGAAAGTCAGGAAAAAGAAGTTACCACGAGTAATGATAACAGAGTTGGTGAGTTTGAAACAAACAGAAGAGAAGGTCAAGGACAAAGAGGACTCTAACGATGACAGCCATAAAAATTTCACCTGGACTACAACAACAGCCTTACTTTCTTGAAATGAATTAGCAAATCTTGATCCTCCTGAGTCTAATGCTGGCACTTCCAGTGTAGAAGTAAAGGAATCAGATCCATTTCCCAAAACACAGTCAACACAGTCTGGTGAAAGGGATGCTGATTCAGCTGAAGAAAATACTGGTGGTGATGTGGCAGTATTTGACCAGAATCAAAAATTTCCCTCTGATCCAGTTTACTTTATTTATTTATTTTTTTTAAAGAGGAGAAACACAGTAAGCTGAAGCTTTTTTACAGGTAGGACCTGGGAACACAAGGAAGTTAACTGACTTGCTCAGGGTCACACGGTATGCAAGTGGGGGCTGTGGGATTTAAACCCAGGTCTCCGGGTTTGCAGCTCAGAGCCTTAAACCACTGTGGTATACTGCCTCCTAATTGGAAAAAGAATACCTGACAAGTGCCGAAGACTGCTGTTTCAATATGGCCCTTGCCAACCAAAAGAAGCTGAACTGCCTCAGGGGGTTCAGAAGCGCCAATTCGGGCACGTATACTGCTCCTTTCATGAATCATGGTATTTCCGGTAGTGTAGGCTGGAGCTCCTGTAAAGACAGAATGGCTCTCCTACTCACTGAATATTCATTCTCTGTTCTGTCACATTTGCCTCCTGTTTGGAAATGCGAATGCAAAGGATAAGGACACCCACTTTACAAGACATGGATTCTCATACTGGAAGGATGGGAAACAGCTCCTAGAGGAGCACAAGCAGTCCATCACTCATCTCAGTGCCATCATTGCAGCAGCTAATTATGCCACTCAAGAGCCCATAAACTTATTACTCAACGTGCAAGCTAAGCAGGAAGAAATGTGTTGCAGGAATGGGGTTTTGAAAAATCGAGAAGTGCTGGTACGTCTCACTGACATTTTTTTATTTCTATCCAAGCAAGGTTTGGCTTTTCATGGTCATGAAGAAGATATTAGAAATGTTACTCTGAACTGTGGCAATTTTCTGAAGCTGGTTACCTTGGTTTCCAAATATGACAGAGTACTTGGGGAACACTGAGAGAAAGTTATTAATGGGAAAAGTCAATGTGTCTGAAGAATATGCACGGTGGACGTGGTTCAACAGTGACTTTCCTGAGTCATGAATCTCAAAACAAGCTTATTTCAAATATTGCTGATGAAATACACCAAGATATGATCACCGAAGTGCAAGAGGCAGGATATCTCAATATCGCTATGGACTGCACCACTGATATTACCCATCGAGAGCAAGCATCGATTGTAATATGGTATGTCAGATCTGATCTTTGTGTTGTGGATCACCTGATTAAAGTGGTACATGTTGAAGACTCATCAGCTGAAAGCCTGGTTAACATTCTAAAGGATACACTGGCTTCTAAGCGAGTTGACCTGCAATAGGCTGTCAGTCAGTCTTATGACAGTGCTGAAGTAATGTCAGGAAAGTATGCTGGAGTCAGAGCATTAATTGAAAAGGAAAACTCAAAGTGCCTCTACATTTGGACGTTCGACCATACGCTGAATTCAGACATAATGCAGGCATGTAGTGCCTTTTTGCTGGCTAAGTGACTGTTTGGACTGTTGCTACAGATCTACAACTTCATCACTGCAACTCACAAAAAAAAAATGATGTTCTGTTGGAGGTGGAAGCTCAGTGTACCATATCCCCAATACACCAGACACAGCGTGTGTCAACAACTCGTTGGTGGTCTCACCAAAAAGCTCTTAGTAACATGTTGTTTATGGATGCTCTAGAGTAGGGGATTTCATCCTTTTTGTGTGTGAGGACCCCCAGTCCAAATGTCAGTAGTGGCAGAGACCCCTACTTTTAACGACAGACAGAAGGGGTTGGGGAGGAAGTTAAGTTACTTACCAATATAAAAAAGTTACTTACCATTCTACAATGGCAAAAAAGAATGTTGGCTTTTGATTGGTCTATCTGAGGTTAGACCCATGCTGTTATCCCAGCATAACATCACGGATCTAGTTCCGGCACACTTATGACCACATTAAATGTAAAAATAAAAAAAAAAACAGTGCACAGCCTGCCATACAATTGACTTCAGTGCTTTCTGCTCCAAATCTGTGCTCCCTGCCCACCATAAACAAAGTGATCATGTATCTTTAAACCTCACAGCACTTTTCTGTGATCAGTTTTTGTACTGCTTTTGTTTACTCTTTATCACCTGGTACAAGACACACAATGGCTGTACTGGGAGAAGAATAGGACTGTGAACAGTGAGGCTCGCAGCTGGCCATGTGACTTCATAACTGAAAACAGCAAAGTTTCTGAAACAAGCATGGCAGGCAGTTGACTATGACTGTGGCTTTCTGACATAAAACAGAAAAAACAATTTTTTGTCTGATGTACTCACCTTTTTCTGGCATTCCTTTTGTCAGTTACAAAAATACCCCAAATTATTTCCTTGTTTCCCAGCGCTAAAAATCAGAGTCAGGCAACAGTCTGAGTGCTGCCTGTGAAACCAAAAATAGCCCCCCTCCACCTCCCGCTACGTGTTAACATTGCTTTGGATCAGACTGATGTTCATCCTGTAAGGGAATGCGAAGCCCTCCTCAGATTCTAGATGGCAATAAACCAGCAGAAGAAATGACAGACAAGTGGCAAAAGCAGTAATAACTTATTACTACAAGAGTCAGACTTACACCCTAAACAGCATCTTACCTCAGTAGACACTGGGAGCCACAGTTTTCCCCACCATGACGGTCTCAGTGAGAATACGTAATGCAATAGTTCTTATAGTAAGATAGTAGCTATAACAATGGCTAGCCCCTGTGTGTATTATAATTACTGTTAGAGCTACAGACGAGCCCTATTTACCAAAAGTTAGGTGGCTACACAGTGTAGAAAACATTATACAGAAAATGTAAAGTCAGCTAAAAATACAGAACAAAGGAGTCATACAAGGTACAGGATGTAGTGCGGTATTACATAATATGTGCAGTATTACACACATCCATAGAGTGGCAGTGTTGATTATACAATAACTTCTCAGAAAATTAACAGACACAAGTTTATCTCGGTACAGTACTTTGCAGCATGTTTCTTAGCAGAAGCAGCATGTGAATCACAATATGCCCCTGGCTACTTACACTTGTATGATAAGTGCCAATGCTCTAAATGTTAGTAATTATTATAACTCATAACATAAAAGATACTGTCAGTGGTGCATAGTGGGTTGCCAATGAGATTGTGGGGACCAAATGTAACAATCCTCCCTTGTTGTCTTACTGAAAAGGCAACACACTATTGAGTGCATTGTGTGGGCAACAGTATCATTTACAGACCTGATGCACAAGCCTTGTAAAGGAAGTTGAGTCTTTAACGGTGTTGCTCTAGAGTGTGCTGTAGACAGAAAAGTGTTAGTATGAAAAAACAAATTAAAACAGTTGTATAATAACAAAACATTTAAAAGTTAATTGTAACCAGGTACTGGAGAGTTGGGTGATAAAATTGCCATAATCAGGTGTTGAAATAAAAACAGTATGATGAATAACAAACTTTCATATGTGACAAAGCAAAAGTTAGGTTTTACCATAGAAAAATAGTTTATAATTAATTACAACACAATAAAAAAAACTTCTTAAAACTGGTTTATGGCATACAGACAGTCAAGGTAACCCTGAAAAGAGTCATATTCTGGAGTTGGTACAGGGGTAATCACAGATTGACTAAGAATGGAATGGTTTGTTTGTAAGTCATAAAACAGAAACTAAGTATATCAACACCACATTTGATATGTGTATAAGAAAGGATATTAATGTTTGTAATCACATAACATGATTGGTAAGAACAGGACTGAATGCATTGTTGAACATAAAAGGATACAGCATTGTCCACTGATGATGAAGATTCCACTTTGAGAGTGGATAAGGCATGTGATGGCGGCATACATTTTACTTGATTGAAGAATCTGTTGACAGATAGGTCATTATTAAACATATATGACCAGTCCATTAAGTTCATATAATGAACCCCAAATTGGCATAGTTACAGGTGAATTGTCATGTGCAGAAAGGTTTTAACCCCAGAAGGCACATGGGGCTATGCATACGCTGAGTTAAAGATGAAACGCCAGCATGGTAAGAAAGTAATTGTTCATCCTGCTGGCTGCTGAATGGATGGATTTGCAGAAGGCTTGACAGTGGGAGTATTAGATTGTGCATTGAGGCCTTCAAAGGAATAGCCACACACACTGGTATAGCGTTTGTGTTGTGGAAGTTGATCACACTCCTGCACAAAGATTAACAGTTCATAAGAGAACAAGTGACAGTCCATAACAGAACAGTTTCTATGAGGAACCAGCCAGGTTTGGAAAACACCAACGGTGAAGAAAAGTTTAATGAGTTGCTTGAAGATCTTACACATGCCATCCTGTTGAAACGTGTAAACTTGTAAAAACGTTGTTATAAACACAGTTAATAAAACACACATAGCTATTTTGCATGGAAAAATGACAAGGTTATTAGTAATATCTTTGATTAAAGTGTGGTGTGACATAACCTAAGTTCCTAAGTTCCTGGCAATTGTAAAAGAAAAAGTGTTGGCGTCGACCATGCACTCAGAGGTGCAAGCCGAGGTCCAATAAGGAAGGAAGGAATACCATTTGGACATCTGTGAAGACAGCCTACTTCCGGGTCTCAGAAGAGGGAAGGAAACAGATTAAGGAAGAAGTCAGAACCCAGAAGGGGAAGGAAACAGATTAATTTCAGTGCTTTAGAGTAACTGTTCATTGCTATTTTTGCTTTAAACTTAGATTGTGGGCTTTTAGTGACACTGTGATTTCTTTGCAGTCTCTACTTAGAATTGTTTGTGGGCTGTTGAAAATGTAAAACCTAGTTTGGTGTGCTTGTAGTGGTGGTGTATTTCTTTGCTGTCTTTAATTGCTGCAAATGTAGTCTTGGCTTGTCTGACTTGCCCTGTAGTTTGGGTGAGGGGTGCTAATTTTCTGACCTCTGACCTCAGCTACATGATAACTGGAGGTGGGGCTTATTCAGAGTTGAGGTAGCAAGTGATTTTTGTTTTCTCAGAAGATGCCAGAACCCATAAGGGTAAGGAAACAGATTAATTTCAGTGCTTTACAGTAACTGTTCATTGCTATTTTTGCTTTAAACTTAGATTGTGGGCTTTTAGTGACACTGTAATTTCTTTGCTGTCTTTACTTAGAATTGTTTGCAGGCTGTTGAAAATTTAAAACCTAGTTTGGTGTGCTTGCAGTGATGGTGTATTCCTTTGCTGTCTTTAATTGCTGCACATTTTCCCCCCGCCTCCCACTCTTAATTATATGCCCTGTTAAATCTGATTGACAGGAGCTAAGCACAGAGGATAGTAGGGGTTGTGGAGTAGGAGGGGCATAAGGGGAAGAAGCCCACCCTCGGCACAACAAGTGTTTTGACTCATTTTTTATTTATTTTTTTCTTGTTTAAAGAAAAGTATCTGAGTATCAGTGGCAGGATTTTTAGGACAGTAAATTAATAAAAAGGGAACTAGGAGAACTTCAGTAACAGACAAGTACTGGAATAGCTGTATAAGTGCAGTATAATGTGGGGAGTGGTGCAATGCAGTGGCTGCGGGGCAGTCATATTCAGGCAGACCTTCTAGAACTGAGGTGCTGCCCTATCTGCATGCATCTCTCTGGACTGCAGGATGAAGTAGCCAGACTCAGAGTGGAAGTAAACTTGGTCAGGAGAACCATCACCCCCATCCAGAGACCACCCAGTTCAATGCCGCTGCCTCAAGGGATGCCAAGAATGAGGAACACTTGGATGACAGTGGGCTCAGGGAGGGTTAGGGCAGCTAGGCAGAGGCACATCCCAGATCCTATTCCACTCAAGAACTCATATGCCACACTGGCAAATGGGGACAACCAAATAGGGGTACCCAGAGAAGTGGAAGGAAAGGATGTGGAGGTTAGCCAAGTAGGTGACCTCAGTGGGGACAGCAGTGGACCTCAGAAGAGGAGGAAGTGAATCTTGGTGGGGACTCCATCATAAGAGGGATACAGATAGGAACACAGGAGGGGGAGAACAGGGAGTTGAGGTGCCTACCAGGTGCCACGGCATGAAGGGATGTGAGGAAGATCCTGGGGATAGCTGGGACGGCAAGATGGACGAGTGAACTGGATGTCATTATCCACCTAGGTACTAATGACCTGGTGAATGGGGAGCCAAAGGAAGTTCAGGAAGAGTTTAGGAAATTGGGAGGGGTCTCAAGCAAGTAGCTACTTCTGTCACCTTCTCAGAAGTACTACCTGCGAGAGGCATGCGAGAGTATAGGGGTGCATGCACCAGGAACTTTAACTCATGGTTGAAGAACTGGTGCTGTGAGGAAGGGTTTGGATTCATTGGTGACTGGGGACCCACCTGGAGGGATGGAGGCTTGTTCAAGCCTGACGGCCTACATCCATCCTGGAAGGGAATTCAACCACTCAATGATAAGTTTAAATGCTACATGGACAAGCATTTAAACTAGCCAAGAGGGGGTGGCAGGACAGCAAGGAGGGTACCTAATTGTCCACCCCCCACAGCTAGCAGTAGAACCAGTGAACTGGAGGAGTGGATCTCTCTACAAAGCAGTGTGCAAAAGATGGAGATAAGCGCCCAAGAGGTGGATACGCAGAAAAGGGGCAAAATTCAGCAGAAGGGCAGACAGCAGGGAGAACCAGGGATAAAGGACAACCAGGGAAGGGGCAGGAGTAGAATAGATAAACAGTCTAGGGTGGTCAAATCATGGAAAGCCATGTGTGCCAATGTCAGGTGCCTTAGCAACAAGATGGAGGATCTGGAGGCTGTCATGGTGCAGTCGGACCTGGACATTGTGGCCATCACAGAAACCTGGTGTGATGAAAACCATGACTGGGAGATGGCCATACCTGGCTACAACATATTCAGAAGAGACAGGGCAGGTAGGAAGGGAGGAGGAGTGGCACTTTATGTGAAAATTGACATAAGGGCCACAGAGATACAGGAGGAACAAAATGGGGGAGTGTTACTGTCGGTTAAGCTGGAAAGGAAAATGGGGCCAGCCATCCGCACAGGTGTGGTCTATAGACCACCAGCCCAGGAGGAAGAAACAGATAGGGAGCTGATGCTAGCCATCCAAAGGATGGCAGACAAGAGTGAGGTAGTGCTGGTTGGAAACCTTAATATTCCAGGCGTGGACTGGAACATCCCAGTAGCAGCAGCATCAACTAGGAGCAGATTTATCCTGGACTCCCTTCAAGGTGCCTTCCTCAAGCATCTGGTCATGGAACCAACTCAGCAGAAGGCAATACTGGACCTTGTGCTCACAAACAGGGACAGTGTGATGGGGTAACAGTGGGGTAGCACCTGGAGTACAGTGACCACCAATCATTGTGGTTTGAAATCATAGAAGGAGCAGAACCAAACCACACAAAAACACGTATCCTGGATTTTAGGGGGGCAGACTTTGAGAAAATGGGGAGATGCTTGAAAGAGGCATTAAGAGGAATGGGGCAGGAATCAGGGGTTGATGAACAGTGGGCAGTATTTAAAATGGGGATTACAAGAGCAACAGAATTATGCATTAAGCAGGTTAGCAAGGGAAAAAGGAAGAGGAGTTCATTATGGTTTTCCAAGGAGGTAGCGGAGAAAGTGAAAGCCAAAAAGATTGCATTCAGACAATACAAAAAGACACAGGCAGAAGGGACATAGGGAGAAGTACCAGGAGAAGCAAAGGGAGGAAGGGAGGTCAGTAAGGGAAGCCAAAGCTCAGACAGAAGAGCACATTGCAAAATCAGTGGGTAGAGGGGACAAAACCTTTTACAGGTACATAAGTGAAAAAAGAAAGGCAAAGGGAGGGATACTGAGACTGAAGGGGGAGGATGGGGGCCACATGGAGGATGACAACAGTAAAGCTGACATATTGAACAGGTATTTCTTCTCAGTCTTTACTGAGGAAGAAGAGGGTAATGGGTCTGAAGGGAGTACAAGGGGTGGGAATGGTGCAGAAATGGACACAAGTCCCTTTACACGAGAAAGGGTCCTGAAGGAACTGAAAGTAATAAGAGTTGATAAAGCAACAGGCCAGATGGGGTGCACCCAGGGTCCTTAAAGAACTAAGAAAGGTGGTGGCTGAACCTCTGGCAATCCTGTTTAGCCAATCACTGGAAACAGGGGAGGTACTCAAAGACTGGAGGACAGCAGATGTAGTCCCCTTATACAAAGAGGAAGCAGGGAACTACTGACCAGTCAGCCTCACCTTGGTAGTGGGGAAGATCATGGAAGCACTACTGAAGGAGAGATTGGTGGAACATCTGGTTGTCAATGGACTACAGGACCCAAGGCAGAGTGGTTTCACCAGGGGGTGGTCATGTCAGACCAACCTTGTTGAATTTTTCGACTGAGTGACTAGGGAGGTGGATCAGGGGAGGGCAGTGGACATGGCCTATCTGGACTTCAGCAAGGCCTTTGACACTGTGCCACATAGAAGACTATTACACAAATTGGGGAATATGGGTGTGGGTAGGACAGTAGTGTGGTGGGTAGGTAACTGGCTGGGAGGCAGGACAAAGAGGGTGGTGGCAAATGGCTGTCACTCCACAGTGGGAAGAGTGACCAGTGGGATACCACAGGGATCAGTGCTGGGACCGGTCCTATTCAACAGCTTCATCAGTGACATTGCGCAGGACCTAGAAGGCAGAATTTCCCTGTTTGCTGATGACACAAAGCTCTGTAACAGAGTAGACACACCAGAGGGTGTAGACAGAATGAGAAGGGACCTGCAGAAACTTGAAAAATGGTTAGAGGTTTGGCAGCTGAATTTCAATGCAAAGAAGTGCAAGGTAATGCATATGGGGCACAAAAACCCTGGCACAATATTTCAGTTGGGGGGGGTGAGGATATAGCATGTACCAAGCAGGAAAGGGATCTTGGGGTTATCATCTCTGATGACCTCAAGGTAGGGCAACAGTGTGCCAAGGCAGCAGGTAAAGCAAATAGGATGCTGGGATGCATAGGCCGGGGCATCACCAGCAGGAAAAGGGAGGTCATAATTCCACTATACAAGACAATAGTGAGGCCCCACCAGGAGTACAGTATACAGTTCTGGAGACCTTACCTACGTAAGGACATAGACAGGGCAGAGAAGGTTCAGAGGAGGGCAACAACGATGGTGCATGGATTGCATCATAAGTACTATGGGGACAGGTTGAAGGAACTGAACATGTACTCCCTGGAGGAGAGGAGGGAGAGAGGGGATATGATAGAGACATACAAGTATCTTACAGGGAGGAACAGGGTGCAGGAAAACACTATTTTTAAGTGAAAAAGATGTTCCAGGACTAGAGGGTATGGGATGAAGTTGGAGGGAGGATGATTCAGAGGAAACATGAGGAATACCTTCTTCACAGAATGGGTAGTGGACAAGTGGAACACCCTGCCAGAGGAAGTGGTGGGGGCTGAAACATTCACAGGGATTTAAGAATGCATGGGATAGACATAAAAGAATTCTGGAGGTCAGGGGTAAACATAGAAACATAGACTTTGACGGCAGATAAGGACCGCTTGGCCCATCTAGTCTGCCCATTTCCCTACCTACAGGATAGGCCGCAGATCCTAGTTAAGTAACAGCCTATTTCTTCTTACCCCCCACAAGAATTGCCTTATGTCTGTCCCATGCATTCTTCAATTCTCCCACAGTTTTAGACCCCACAACCTCCTCAGGAAGGCTGTTCCATGCATCCACTACCCTCTCTGTGAAATAATACTTCCACACATTGCCCTGAACCACCCCCTTCTATCTTTAAATTGTTTCCTTGTTCTTGCACGCTCTCTTTTCTGAAAGATGCTACCCTCTTGGACTTGTTGATTCCACTGAGGTACTTAAAAGTTTCTATCATGTCCCCCTCTCCTTCTTTCCTCAAGGGTATACATATTAAGCTCCTTTAGTCTCCTCATACGGCTTCTCTTGCAGACCCTGCACCATTTTAGTTGCCCTCCCCTGGACTGCCTCTATCTGTCTATGTCTTATGGGAGATGGGTCTCCAGAACTGGACGCAGTACTCTAGATGAGGTCTCACCAACTGTCTGTACAGAGGGTAACAACTTCCGTTTTCTGCTGCTGATGCCTCTCCCTATACATCCCAGTATACCCCAGCCCTCCCTACTGCCTTCTCACATTGATTGCTAACCTTAAGGTCATCTGATATGATTACCCCAGGTCCCTTTCCTTTTTGTTGTTGTTACTACCTCCCACCCATTTTGTATTCTTCCCCTGGGTTCTTGTTTCCCAGGTGCATTATTTTGCACTTCTTTGCATTGAATCTTAGCTGCCATACTTCTGACCATTCCTCCAACCTTGCCAAGTCCCTTTTCATCCTTTCCACGCCTCCTTGTGTATCAACCCTGTTGCAGATCTTTGTGTCATCTGCAAAAAGGCATACTTTTCCTTCCAGTCCCTCTGCAATGTCACTGATGAAGACATTAAAAAGGACTGGACCCAATACTGAACCCTGCAGTACCCCACTAGTAATGCCTCTTTCTTCAGAGTGGACTCCATTTACAATTACCTTCTGTGTCCTGTTGTGCAGCCAATGTTTTACCCAGGCTACCACCCTGGGACCCACTCCCAGGCTGGTTAATTTGACTATTAATCTTTTGTGTGGGACTGTGTCAAATGCCTTGCTATAGTTTAGGTAGGCCATGTCCACAGCCCCTCCCTGGTCTACTACTTTGGTCACCCAGTCAAAGAAATCTATTAGATTCATCTGACATGACCTTCCCGCTGTGAACCCATGCTGCCCTGGGTCCTGTGCCCCAACGGCCTCTAGGTACTCAACTATTCTTTCCTTCAGAAGTGACTCCATCACTTTCCCTACCACAGAGGTCAGACTGACAGGTCTGTAGTTTCTGCCTCTGTCTTGGTCCCACTTTTGGAAGGGAATCACATCCACCTTCCTCCAGTCCTCGGGTACCACACCATCCTCCCATGATTTATTAAAAGAGTAGCCAGTGGTTTCACTAGTTTCTCCTTAATTCTTTTAGAATTCTGGAGTGAATTCCATCAGGACCCATTGCTTTGTCCACCTTCAGTTTTTGGAGTTCTTGCAGAACCCTTTCTTCTGTGAAAGGACTGGGATCGACCCCCCTATCAAGAGTGCTTCTGTTAATTGGATTAGGCACTTCCCCTTCCTCTTTTGTGAATACTGAGCAGAAATATCCGTTCAGTATCCCTGCTTTTTCACTGTCCCCCTCTGCCCACCCACCGTTCATTCTATTCAGCCTCACTATCCTTCCCTTTGTCTTCCTACACTCGCTGATGTACTTATAAAAGGTTTTATCCCCCTTCTTAACTGAGTTGGCTATCTTTTCCTCAGTTTGGGCCTTTGCTATTCTGATTTCCCTCCCTGCTTCCTTCTGCCTTAACTGGTACAGCTCTCTGTCCTGCTCCTTCTGTGTTTCCTTATACTTCCGAATGCTATCTTTTCTTCCTGACTTTCACAGCCACCTCTTTTGAGAACCATAGTGGCTTTTTCCTTTCATTTTGATTTGTTTATTTGCTTCACACAAAGGCTTGTTGCCTCTGTGATGGCAGTTTTGATGATTCCCCATTGTTGCTCCACACCTGCTTCTAGCCTGTTTGCTAGTGCTTTTCTGAGGCACTCTCCCATCTTGCCAAAGTCAGCCCTCCTAAAGTCCAGTACCCTCACTTTTGTATGGCTTGACTCTGTAGCTGAGTATAACGTGAACCACACTGTTTGATGGTCACTTGTCCCCAGATGGCAACCCACTTCTAGATCTGAGATCCTCTCACTGCCCCCATTTGAGAGTACGAGGTCTAAGATTGCTTCCTCACGAGTGGGTTCTGAAACTAGCTTTCTGAGGCCTGCCACCTGTAGGGCATCAAGAATGGCCCTGCTCTTGGATGTGGCTGCAGCAAATGTGCTCCAGTTAACATCTGGCATATTCAGGTCTCCCATCAAGGGGCAACAAACTTCAAAGAAAACATAAAGTGAACTTACAAGCTCAAATGGGCAGACTGGGTGGGCCATAGGCCCTTATCTGCTTACACTGTCTATCTATGTATCTGTGTAAGATATTGTGGCAGTAATTCAAACATAGTTTCCCTGCCTATGTGTTGCTATTTGAAACTGCAAAGTTTGGCTCTTGATTGCAGTCAGATCTATTTGGTTATGAAATGGACGTAACCATTTTAGAATTAAGCTGTTGACAGCGCCTGTTGCGCTTGTGAAGTTTGAAAAAGAGGGCCCGCTGGGGTTCTTTCTGTGTGTCCTGGACAAAATGCTCCTAGGTGTACAACAGTGTGGGGCCCTGCTACTGGGTCATGAGTACATGTCTGGTATGCTTCAAGGAGGTCTAGTTACATGGCACTATGAAACCTAGAAATGTTGGTGCAGAAGCAGAGTATAAATTCTGCCATATCATAATTGGGTAGATGTAATGAGTACCTGGAACTGATGATGCAATCAGACCACTAATTGGTCTGGGTTGCTGCATTCCACGGTTGGGGGAACAATAGTTGAAAACACTGCAGTGCTAGCAATGGATTGAAGTGCACAATTGAGCACTAAAATGTGGGTTTATAAATGCAGTGTGATTGTATAAACCTATGTGGTGTGCGCTGGCCTAGTGTATAGACAGGGTACCATTGGGTAAAATTCTGGTGTTGGGCCAACCTTGCAAGGTGTCTTGGGTTAGGTGGACCATGTGGATTTGTTTTCCATTGCTATCAGGCTGCCGCTTAATGTATAGTGCCACCACCATGGTGTGTAGGCGAGCATGACTTTAATGTGGATGGGAGAGCCATGCTGACCCTTGTGTCTGAGTTTGGTGATGACACATAACCTGCATATGAAAGAAGCAGTAGATTTGGGTTGTTAGTGGGAGGTTTTAGAACAGTTTGAGCCTGTGAAAACAACCAATTTGCTTTCCCAGTTGTTGTATAGTTCCTTCCACATGCTAGGTTGACAGAATTAACCTGTAATACACTCCCCACCAAACCTGTTACACCCAAATTCTGTAGGAGGCATCTTAAGGTGGAACATCCCTGGATGTGGAGCAGAATTTTGGGCTTATACTTGATAAGCTGCAACTGCATGTAAAAACACAATATTATGAAACCTAAACATATTTGTAATGACACAATGACCATGTTGGACATAGTGTACCACAATACATAGAGACACAAAGATAGTGAACATTCCTAAAACAAAATTCTAGGAATATAGATTATAGTCAGGCCCCTGAATGTGCCTGGCTTTGATGAAGGCCTTGTAAGGGCTGTGGTTGAAGGGTGTGTGCATGCAGTTTGTCATGCAACTGGTGAGATGAGTTGCAGAGGGTGGGTATACCATTACGTTTTTGTGTAACCACATAGCATTGCATGTTTATTTGTGTTAAATGAGAATTATTTTGGTATCCCACCTCTCTGTGTTTGTTGGTTTGAGAAGAATAAAAAAGGGGGCCTGGCTTGGCTGGACTGGATTGTCAGGCAGTGTGGTTGGGATTGGCATGACCTTTTCAGGATATGCCATTTGGAATCATAAATAAAATAGGTAAAATTCTTCTATGTCTGGAAAGGTGGATATTTCTTGTTGTCCAGTGGAAGTTTTTGAATTGCCCTGTAAAGTCAAGAAGGAACAAGTGAAGGTACAACACCCCGGCCCCAGCTCAGCTGATTACTTATTAAGGGCTAAGGGCACTTGAACCAGGCCAGTGCTGATTTACATAAAGCCACCTGATACACAGGTTTTTTGCAGTTTGGTCACCGTGTTTGATAAACTTAAGGGCTGAGCTGGTTCACAACATTAGAGTACACTGGACCTTTCTGACCTTTGAACAACAAATGGGTTAGTTGCATACACATTTTTTATTTCTGTGACTTGGGGAGATATTGGTATACCTCTTTTATTTCTGGATCTGCCAGTTACGGCTCAGTCAGGTCCAGAGAGACTTCTTATTTCTGTTATATGCAGCCATCATAGGTGTTGCACTAGAAGGGGCAAGGGGCATTGTCCATACCCCCGAGCTCCTGCTTTGGTGAAAGAGGCAGCTTGGTTATTGTAGTAATGAAAGGGTTAGTTCTTTGGGTTGACCAATGCTGGCACCGAGGCCAGGTAACAAATTAATAAATTCCCACTAATGTTAGCTATAATAGTTTTTTTAATAGATGTTAGATGACACTCTATTGACAGTAGGGGTGTGGATATTTTACCCCAAATGTGTTGGCAATCTTATTTGCCAATCAGTCAGCACCTTAAAAAGAAGTACACTGAAAAACTACTGATGGAGTGACCCTAATTTGCTGTTAGAAATAAGGGCATCCCAATGTTTTTCAAACAGTAACAACATTACATTTCAATCAGCCTACTAGTTTTGGGTTTATACTTTACCAGAAGATGGAGGCCAGTAAGGAGGCTCTTTAAGGTCAGTGCCCCTGGGTCTTATTACAAGGGACTCTCTTCTTCCTAACAGAAAGAAGGAAAGAAACAAAACACACGACACAAAGTAACATCTTTTCAGATGGTTCTCTCTGTGAGAGGTTAGCATTGATTTTAAAAATGCTTCTGCATTATGGTTATACAGATGTATGCCTTCAGCCACCCCAGGTAGGGTAGGTGTTTCTGTGGCTACTAGCCACACTCTGATGGACTCCTGAAAATCAAATAGAATTAAATATAAAGCTAGTGAAGTAGGTGTCCCTAAATTCTCTTTGACATTAGAAAACAATGACAACTGAGCTCATAAAATATCCAGATTTACTGTATGCCAACAGTTGTACATCATGGCATAATGTACATACATGTTATTTTACATTGCAAAGTTGACAACATTCAGGCCTGAAACAAAAGGTTTAAATAATTAAAAACAATTGGGAAAATGTCTCTGCCCCCTGGTGGGGCACAGTAGGTGTTGCAGAAATTAATTTCTGACAAAAGACACAGTTTAATATTTTCTTTCTTCAGCAGTTTAAACTACATAGCAAGTGACATTGCTTTCTTTTTAAAAAAAACTTATATTTATTGATTTTACAATGCAACAGATACAAGTATAGCCCATAGGACAGTGCATCAATACAATAAAAATACATCATCAGATTAAAAAAACAATATCTTTGACACTCCTAGTTTGGTACATCATAGAGGTTTTTCCAAGATTAATACATTCCATATTAAGTATCTTTTATATAGGCTGCTGCTGCCATGAGTGGAAAATCTATAAATAAACTTCAGTGTTAACACAAAAATTTCCATCCCTTTTCATAGCTGTCACTTCCCCAACCACCTGCTTCGGTGAAAACCAAAAGGGAAATAAGCCCCCTCTCCCCCCTCTACACTAATTGGTGCATAATTGAAAACAAGACATCAGAAACTCATTTGCAGGGCTTACAGGTTACTTAAGTGCCCCATTTACAACTCCATTACCTATGCTATAGATCACAAGAACAGAACTTTATAACAAGTAAGAAAATAAAATAAAGAACTTTTTGCTTGGACTAGACATCCCTTTGTAATGTTACTAAACTGCATCACAAGAGACGCTTATGCTACCATTACTAATATTTAGCGTACCACAGCTGCTGGCTTTTAAAAGAAAACATAGAAAAGCATTTTTAAAACATTTATCCAGAGCATCACCATTACACTGAAGAATGCACAAGTATACAGAGTCAGTATTAGCATTTTTAAATGTCCAAGTGCATTTTAGTCCCTCGTTTCAACAATAACTTACTGTGTCCTATTCCTCAAGGGCTCGGGTGTTTTCCTCTTCCTCAAAGTCAGAGTCCAGGTCTCAGGCTGAATAATCCAATTTGATCTTTGCCATAAATTTTCTGGCCTCCATCGGGTCTGAGAAATGGTATGTCTTTGCCCCATAGGCAATCTTGAGACTCGCTGGCATCAGCAGGACATGATTTTTTTTCAATTTCAATTTCAACTTTATTTTTAAAAGGCGCCTTTCTTAAATCAAAGCGCCTGTACAAATAAATATAACAATAAATATAGTAAATCAAATCAACAGAAATCCTTAAAAGCTGTATTAAAAAGGTGGGTCTTCAACTCTCTTTTAAAACTAAGGACGGTCGGGCAATCTCGCACCTGACGAGGTAGAGAGTTCCACAGGGTAGGTGCTTAGGTCAATGATGAACCGCAAACTGGCGCAATTTTGACTGGATGCCATCAAAGGCTTTGCGACACTGCCTCATGGTGTAGTTCAGGTCTGGGAAGACATGACTGGATACCCCTTGCCATTTAGAGGGTCTCTGCTCACGTGCCATGTGCAATACATAGTCCTGCTCCTTCACAGAACTGAAAATGGCCAGAACTGCTCGAGACGAAGGGTGAGCAAAGTCCATGTGTAGTTGGGTCCCTTTGGCATTCATTCTTTAGGCCCGCAGCATAGAGATCAGGGGATTGAAGTGTAAAAAATCAGATAGCCACTGCTCTAGAAAGGTATACAAGGAATCCCCCTCCGATTCCTCTGGTAGACCCAGGATTCTGATATGGGATGCCTGCACCCCATTTTCTGAGGTTTCCAAACATTGCCGAAGTGAAGTATTTTCCTTCTCCATGCCAGTTGTTGCCGTGAGTGCCTTTCAGCCATTTTATTAGCTCCTTGAGCTGCGTTATCTATCATCTGGAGTTTAGTTTCAACCACCTGCATCCTTGAGGTGAAATCATCCATATTTTTGTCAGTCGCTTGGATCATTTTCAGTAGTGTAGCATTAGAGGGCTGATTTAAAGTAGTGTCAGAAGGTTCCTTATCTTTGTTGGGGCCTGCTCAACAGTCTTTCTGCCTGGCCCTGACTCCTCCCATCGTTGTTTTTGAATGGCTATGTCTCAAAACTTGCAGAGTTTTATATTCCTGCAATCCCCAAGACTTTAGCAATCTAATTATAGTTGTCCAGAGCTGCAAAAATTCATTTTTAGTGTTGTATTTGCTAAATAAAAGCAAACCAGTGTAGAGCTGTAGGAGAATGCTGCTTTTCAGCTCAGCTGCTAGCCATGCCCCCCATGACCTTGCTTTCTTTTCCTGTGAGCTGATAAAGCAGATGGCTTGTTATGAATGCTGGGGTATTGGAAGACCTGAGTTCCCCCCTTGATTGCCCTGGCTGGCAGGGGAATCACGTGGTCTTTTACTAAAGAGAGAGAAGTAGTGGTGACAGTGGAGCTCTGTGAAGAAAAAGCATATGTATAGTGGATGGCATGAAAGATAAGCCACAAGGTTCTGTCTGCAAGCCCAGAAGAAAATATCTGTCTTTTTTCAGACAGAGTGCAAGCACTGTAAAAATAAAAATAAAAAAGTACAATTCCAGGATTCACACTTGGTGTGATTCTGTGAAAATGTGCATTTTAGGTGGAAAACTGATGCTTGAGTAGGGAAACACATCAAGTTTGAACTGGTAGTCAAACAGAACTTTGAAACACAAGAAGGTCAAGTGACTTGCCAAAGGTTACACAGTGTGTGAGCAAGGGCTGCTGGGATTCAAACCCAGCTGTTTCTGCAGTGTCCTTATTAATAAAAGAATGACAATGAGAGCTGCTGGCTAAGGCAGTGAAAAAAATTGCTTAGCACAAAATGTATGATTAGACTGGCATGCTATTTGATGCCAAGTGCTGACATAATGTCTATATTTTCCTTAGAAAACTGTAAAAGCATTTTAGATATGCACTGCCTGCTGTCTATCTTGCAACAACCTGCAATTAGCTTGAACCAATAAATTCATAAATCCGTGCCAAATCTTTCCAAAATGCAGCCTTCCAAAACCATTGAACCACTTTGTAAAAAAACAAACAAAATAATTATCATATCTGTTCATTTGAAACCAATAAGGTCTTATCCGAAGGTTGTAAAAACACATTACAATACACCAGCCGTGAGTTAAGACACGTCTGGGAGACCAGGACTACACCCTTTGGCAAAAAGCCAAAATTAGTTTATCAGCCATATTGAAACCTCTGTTATGAACATATTATTCCTCTTTAGCAAATAGTTTCTGGTTTTAACTAGAAGTATGATAAAGGCATTTTTAGCTGTTGACACGAAACATTTTCACCTAGCAGTTGCTTGGCACATTGTCTACAAACTACAAATCTTTCCACACATTACAATCTATGATGTCATATCTCTTCACCTTCAAAACCACATACTTCAACCAGCAGTCTACATATGAAAGTCCTTCACTAACCCTATCCAGGCAGCACAAATCATTTATTAAAAGACTAATTAGGGCCAGCCTGGTGGTGTAGAGAACTGGTGCCTTACCTCAACCCGTGCAGGCAACCCGGGTTCGGGAACGAGCCAGGGGCATCGGAGGTCATCATGGGGGGAGGGCAGAGCTGGTTGGAGTTGCCAACAGGCAAGTTCTTCTTTTTGGGGAGGAAGCGTGGCATCCCTCAGCTGATGGACAACCCCCAGTGGAGGCTGGAGGAAGCTCAGGCCAGAGGGAGCCTAGGCAGTAGGCCAGCGGGTCAGGGAAGGAGGCTGTGACCAGGACTGTTTGGCACATGCGTGCCTCCATGTGCATGCGTGCTGACTCCTGGCGTCTCCAGGAGAAAATAATCTGAGAAAAATGCCGGTCAGCAGGGTGAAAACTGATGCCCTGCAGCCATCACTGCCAGGCCAGGCAGGTAAGAGCCGATGATTCTGGGGGATGGGGCTTGGGGGGGGTCAGTCGGATGGGAGCCGACTGGCAGCGAAGAAAAAACTGTGACACGATAAAAAAAAAAAAAAGACCAATTTTAACAGTCAGATAAGAAGAAGCAAAAAAACTTTTGCTTTTATGCTGTAACTCATATTGCAAAACATGCTCTGTTGTTTTGAAGGCAGCTGAGGCTGTTATTTCAGAGCAGTCTTAAGAACAGTACATGAATCCACAGAACACAGATATATGCTGAAAAATTGAGAAATAGTAAAAGAGAGAGAGAGAGAGAGAGAGAGCATTACTTTGTTTAGTGTGTTTGTTATTACAGAAATAAAGTATTATAACAACTAAAAAAAAACTGTAGGACAAGAAACACAATATCTCATCCCCGTGACAATGACTGTTAGGATAAGATACACACACATACCTCATCCCGTGTCAAGGTATTCTTTCTCTGTCCTGACAACTCCCATCTGGAAAACTACCGCAAAACCTTGAGGAGAACCTTCGAGTGCTGCAGCTATTAACTTGAGTGCTGCAGAGAGAGAGAGAGAGAGAGCATTACTTTGTTTAGTTTGTGTGTTATTACAGAAATAAAGTATTATAACAACTAAAAAGAAAACAGTAGGACAAGATACACAATATCTCACCCCCTTTACAATGACTGTTAGAATAAGATACACACACGTACCTCATCCCATGTCAAGGTGTTCTTTATCTGTCCTGACAACTCCCATATGGAGAACAACTGCAAAACCTTGAGGAGTACCTTCGAGTGCTGCAGCTATTAATCCTTTCAAATCAGGTGTCTTCTCGGTCATTTCAGTAGCCTGCAAAGCCAACTCTTTTTTTAGAGCTGCGGTTTGCAGTTCAACAGTATGTAATCAGGATTGGGATGCGTTTAAAGCAGGGAAGGATGCTATTAAAGCAGGGTACAGTGCAGTGCCCAACAGACCCTGTAGAGGGGGGTCTTCTGTAGCAGCACTGGGTACAGGGTTGAAATCCTACTGGTTGAAGTCCCCAGTACTGGGGTTTGAGATAACGTGTTGCAGCCACTATAGGAGGCAAGGGAACATGAGACATGAAGCCTCAAATCTGTGCAGATATTAGACATTGGTAGGGAAACTCAAATTAACCCATCAGTGGTCACCTGCTGTGTATGCATCCACAGTTGTTGAACAAATGGTCAGGCATCTGCACTTAACACAGTACTGCAACTCAAAACTGGTGTTGAACAAGGTGAGATGGCATCAATCTTGCCCAGGAAGCAGCCAGACCTTACAGTAAACTACGGAGTGAAAAACACAGGCGAGGTACTATGGGGGTGTACACCTACTTACTACTCACAGGGAAGGATAAGCCAGCAAGCAAGTGACTCTTCACTAGTTTAGACCATCTGAGTAACAGCACTAATTGTAAGGGTAAGGGAACGCCAAGCCCTCCTCAGATTCTAGATGGCAATAAACTAGCAGAAGAAATGACAGACTAGTGGCAAAAGCAGTAATAACTTGTTTATTACTACAAGAGTCAGACTTACACCCTAAACAGTATCTTACCTCAGTAGACACTGGGAGCCACAGTTTTCCCCCACAAAGATGGTCTCAGTGAGAATACATAATGCAATAGTTCTTATAGTAAGATAGTAGCTATAGCAACGACAAGCCCATGTGTATATTATAATTACTGTTAGAATTACAGATGAGCCCTATTGGCCAAAAGTTAGGTGGCTCCACAGTGTAGATAACATTATACAGAAAATGTCAAGTCAGCTAAAAACACAGCACAAAGGATTCATACAAGGTACAGGATGTAGTGCGATGTTACATAATAAGTGCAGTAATTACACAAATCCATACGGTGGCAGTGTAGATTATTCAATAACTTCTCAGAAAATAAACAGAGACATAACATTTATGTTGGTACAATACTTTGCAGCATGTTTCTTAGCAAAAGCAGCATGTGAATCACAATATGTCCCTAGCTACTTACACTTGTAGGATAAGGACCAACGCCCTAAATGTTAGTAATTATTATAACTCATAATATAAAAGATACTGTCAGTGGTGCATAGTGGGTTGCCAATAAGAGTGCAGGGACCGAGTGTAACAACCCAGTACAATCAACACTTTTGTACCAGGAAAATTAAACTAACTGAAGAGAACATCCCAAACAAAAACAAAAAAGACCAGTGACTGAAGCGCAGTGTGCCTTTCAACACACGCACTCAGTCTATTCAGGGATGTCAACTGGACCAGGGACAGGACAGCTGAAGCTATTGAACTGACGGCTTCATGGCAAAATCCCAGTTCCTTTATAATAATGTCAATTTAATGTGTTTTTTCTTGTTAGGTCAGGGTAGACAGTAAAAAAATGCAGATGGGGCAGGGAACAAGTGTACAGTAAGAAAGGTGAGGACGGAAGGCAGAGCCACAGACTCACAGTAACAACACCGCAGCTCCACCTATTGGACAAAACATATAATCAGCGCTATTTTTTCAGTAAGTATTCCTACCCTATCAAAAATTGATAGAAAAATGTAGTTTTAATAAAAGTTTTAATATTTTTTCTTCTTTTTTTTTTAAGTGACCCATTGTATAATAGGAATAATGCACTCTAGGGTATGTGTCATGCTAGTATAATGTCACTTCTCAGGTGTTGGACACACTCAGCCTGTGGCCTCATGCCCAACCACCTGAGTCGTGATGGTATCCCAGCAAGACACACACCCTGTTGTGTGTTATTCCTTTAATGTATTTATCTACATATACATAATCAAACTTTTTTTTCAGAACAAAATGATCCATGTGCAATTGCTGTCTGAACAAAACAGCAGCCCTGTGAAATTATTTCTGCAACTGTGCTCTGATACTCAGGCTGTAAGGTATTTATCAGCTGAGATTACTACAGAAGGGCAAAGTTGGCAGCCGTGTGGCATGCAATTCCCCAAATGTGCTCTGAGCCTCAGAATCTGCAGTATTTATCTATATTTATCACCTGAGGTTGGCAGGGAACTGATAAGGTATCTTGGGAACAAACAGAAAAAATAATTAAACTATGCTTCCAATACAGTGACTATGCTTAATTCATAGATCATTAAGTGATTGCTTTATTGCTCAGCAGAAGTGTGAAGCCATCAATCCATGTGGTTAAAGAACATACAGCTTCTCTCCTTTATTTTTTCACATTTAAAATTTTAATGAATGCCTCATACAATGCCTCAATAAATAGTTTCATTCTGGTCCCTGGTTGCAGAAAGAAGAGAAAAACAAAAGACACAAGAATACAGCAGAAGTGTGGAGCCGTCAGCACTGCATGGTTAAAAAAACATTACAGCTTCCCAAATGAATGCCTCATAATGTCTCATTCTGTGAGCGAACTGCAGGTAGGTTGTGTCCCAGTATCGGTTCTGCAACAATGCACTGCATATTAACAAAAGTGATGGGAGGATGCATTTAATGCCTACTGTGAGAACACAAATAGAAGTGTGACACCATCAGATTAGAGGGATTTATCAACTGTTTGTATCATAGGGCACATCTATACTGACTCAGTTATTGCCTAGCCCTAGTCAACTGTAGAGGTAATTTGCAGGGCTTTGTGCTCCACTGCCATTGTGCGCCACTTTCCATGGACCCCCCATGCTGTTCCTCAGGGATCCCTGGAGATCACGGACCCCTATTGAAAAACCACTGTTCTAGAGGAATGTCAGTCTGATGGGCACAGCCAGGAAACTGTTTGGGTAGCAGAGAGAATTCTAAAAAACCTTGCTTCATTTAAGGCTGTCATTACTGCTCATTTGTTCAGGAGGATTTTTGGCATCATAGATCCTGCATCGAAATACCTTCAGCCAGAGTCTCCAAGCACTAAACCTTATTGAGACTTGTCAGTCCCAGCTGATGGAACTCAGGAACATTGCCAGTGTGTATGAAGAACTTCATGAATCAAGTGTTACTTTCTTTGAATGGCATGACTTTGACGATGTGCACATTCCTGAAGTTCGAGTCTGTAGGAGGAAAAGAATGGATGGCAAAATGACTCATAATGCAACTATTACTATTGCAAAGGAGACGCATAGAGTCAGCACCTTCTTGTTTAGCCTTGCTGTGTCTATAAGCCGTATGAATGAACATTTTTCATCCCACAGACACATTTTATCTGACTTTGCTTCACTGAGTCCATCCCATCTCTCAGAACAGGAAAGAATACTTCCTAAGGATGCTTTTAACATTTGTGGTGACAGATACGGTTTCAGTAAAAAAGCTCTCCAGAAAGAATATGTAACTTTTGTCAAGGCTTATCCACAGTTGTCAAAGTGTGCAGTCAAGGGTGCTGAGGTACATCAAGACCATGATTGTCTAGTGTTAACTCATGATCCCCACGTGTCAGTTCTCCAGCTGCTTGGCAATTCTGGACTACAATCAGCTTTCCCGAACATTTATGAAATACAACAAATTTAAGTGACTTTACCAATCGGCTTAACAAAATGTGAATACTGTTTCTTCAGATTGAACCTGATTAAGACCCACTTGCATTCCACTATGTCATCTGAATGTCTAGCGTCACTGATAATGATTAGAATCGAAAGATCTCTAATCATAGAAATTGATCCTAGTTGCGTAATTTCATGATTTGCAACTTTTTTTTTTTCAAATTAATGTACTTTAACTTTTTCTTACAGTGAAAATACAATACATCAGCTGCACAGGATAAAACAACAAATAACAGCAGGTTCCTCACAGTAACTGCTTTGATAACAAGAAAAAAAAAACATGACAATCACCTAGGGAGGCCACCACCCAATGTCAGAATAGGCAGGTTAGTTGAATGATTCGCAACTTCTCTTCTGCAGAAGATATTGCTGCTATAAACCTTCACTATCAAGTTCTGTGCTTATAGCTTATATACTTTTGAACTACAAGTAACCATTACCTGTTTTCATTTTGAGTATTAGGAGTCTTTTTCATTAATATGTGGGAATGTTAATCAGACTGAGTAGGTAGCATTTTGGATGAGTTTTTTTTAACGAGTAACATTAACTTGTACAAAAAAACTTATCCAAAATGCTGTGTGGCAGCTAATATAGCCCGTACGACTTCTTGATCCTCCTTATCACCTTCTCCTCGAGACTGTGCTTTTTGACATATCTGTATTCTGTTCCCATTTTTGTATTTGTTATGTTTTAAAAAGAAATGAAAATTATATTATGGGCAAAAATAATAAGGGTGAGTGGGCTAAGAAACAGGGATACAGTGGGACAAAACTGTAGACTGGGCAGAAAGTTTTTCAATTCCCAACAAGCCATCATAGCATTTTTTTCTACTGTTATATCAACAGAAAGGAGAATCATACTTCTTAATATCTTATATACCAACAAGGGCTATAATGCCCCTTGAAGAAAAGTTCAGGAATGTGCTGTTTAACAATAGCTTACCTTAAATTTTTAAAGCATAAAATGTTTAAACAATATTTATGGAGAAGCATCAGAAAAAGCATATAGTATATGGTTAGGGCTTATTATGAACAGAAAGTCGTGGCTTTCAAAATCTTGTTGTAGGACAGTTCAAAGGTCAAAAAAGCTGTTGTACTATCGATCTGACATCACATTGATAGTACAACAACTTTTTACCTTGCCCTGCCACCTGATTGGCTCATTCAATGCTCCGAGAAGAAAACAAATTGTGTAACATGGCGGCCCGATTAAGCGAGCTCCAGTTGGGGGACTCTCCTTGTTTTGACAGAGAGCCTCATAAGGCTCCGTGTCACAAAAGTGAATCACGGTTATTTTATTTTTAAACCAAGTGGTGATGAGCTAGCGGTACAGGGTGACGCAGAACTGAGTCAGAGCGGGACAAACATGAGGGAGCTGAATGGGAGCAGCACGAGTCGACATAACCAAAGTAACCGTAAACTTTGGGGGAAAAAAATGAATAGAAGACAAGCCAGGAACCATATTCTATATAAAATAGTGGATGGTTAACCATCCACAACTATGGCTGGTTGTTGAAGACTTCATGGAGACCTCTTGAGCTTTACTCTCAAGGTCTCAATGATGTCATCAACAACCTCAATGGAAACACAGCCTTGTTGTGGATGGACACCCATCCACTATTCTATATATGTTTATTTTGTTCATTCTTTTACCCAATGTTTAAGAAAGGAGACCAGATTTTTTTAAAAACATCTAACATACTGTTGATTGAATAATTAACTCTTTCATTGTTGGCTAAGACACTCATCTTTATCAAATAATGACTAGTTACTCTGGTACATATAATGTTAGACCAAATGTTTTGGGTGTTTGGACAATGCCAAAACATATGTGCCAGTCCTGCACCTGTCTGATTATGTCTCTAGCAATTTGTTTTGTGTACTGTAACCCATGTTTTACAGTTTGACCGGAGACATGTAGTATCTATGCACAAGTCTGAATTGTATAAGCTTACTTTGAAGCTGTTTAATGCTGTGGCTTACTTACCGTAATGACCCATTAGGATGCCTATTCTTGTATTGAAATTCTAGTCTGGAGTTCTTCGTCCCAGAGTTATTTAGCTTAATTTGTTAAAGACATAGATGACATGCTGTTACGTAGTAACTTGTATATTAAGCTTGCTCCTTTTTTTAGCCCATTCACCTCTATTGTGTGTCTCCCTTCCAGTCAACACCTTTTTGTTTTCCAGTTTCTGTTCTTAAATTCCTTATGTCCCTTACCTGTCCACTAAATTCACTATTTTCTCTCTTTCTTGATAATTACTGAAGACCACCTATGGTCAAAACTTCAATACTAATTCCATTTTCTGAGTGCATTTAATAAAAGTTTTTGTTTTGTCTTACTAAGTTACCACATTGCTGAGTTATTATGTTACTGTGTTACAGTGTTTTTTTTGTTACTGTGTTGCTATTTTACTGGGTTCATATGATACTGCGTTACTTTATTACCATGTTACCATATGACAGTTACTATGTTACTGTGTTACAGTGTTACTTTGGTACTGTGTTACTGTGTCACTATATTACTATGTTACTGTGTGACAATGTTCCTGTGTTACTTTGTTACTTTGTTACTATGTTACAATGTGACTGTGTTACTATGTCACCATGTTACAGTGTTAGTTTGTTACTATGTTACTTTGTTACTGTATTAATGTCCCTACTGTGCTACTGTGTTAGTATGTTATTGTATTTGTATGCTACTATTTTAATGTAATATGTGACTGTGTTAGTATGTTACTATGCTACTATGTCAGTATGTTATGCATTAGTATGTTACTGGATGACTATGTTAATATGTTACTACTTACCACATCTCAGTGAACGGTCACCATAACTCCAAGAAATAAAGCTTCATTGTTTTTTTATTGACAATCACAAATATTTATAAAAGCAGACATAGAAATGAACATAGAAATTCCCACCTGACATGTCTCAGATTCTTCATATAAAGGACCAGCAGGTCTGAAACGTGTCAGGCAGGCATTTTTATGTTCATTTCTATGTCAGCTTTTATAAATATGTGTGACTGTCAATAAAAAGACAAAGAAGCTTTATTTCTTGATGCTATGGTGTCCGTTCATTGGAGGTTGTGAGTGCCCGACTTTCTGTTTTTACAGTTGTACTGTTTGTCCTGGTGCACCATCTACCCAGTGCAAACTTTTTTGTACTAGTACTTCAAAAACCGTAAGTGCAGTTTTATATAGAATAAGGAACTTCATTTTGAGGACAGGGCAAAAGGATTGTATTTTATAGCACATGACAGAGGATCAATAACAGGGCTGATTTTTTAGTTAAAATCCTTCTGGAAGTAAGGCTCTGAATTTTTAATTTGCACTGTATGAAAACTATTATTATTATTTTTTTTATTTTTTGCCTGACCCTAGTGGATTTGAGCCCAGGACAGAACTTGACAAGTCTCTTAGTCACTCCACCATTCATCTCCTCCTATTAATAATAGTTCTGAGCCTGTTCTGCTCCCTAGATATTCTCTTTGTTTGGGTTCTCACCAAAGATAACATAAAGACAGGGCCAGAGTGCTTTTCCTTAGCAAAGCTTTTCTTTCTCTCTCTCTCTCTCTCTCTGTCTCGGCACCACCTTCATTGTTTTATCAGTACTCCTAACCAATCATTCTTGCAGGACCTGTCACTAATAGAAACATGATATGCTCTAACTTTTAAAACTCCAGGATGCATCCCAGCTGGGTTCCTTTGTGACTCACTCAGATGTCTGCCTCTGAATATGGAATGTGTTCCTGGCGCATGCTCTGAGCTGCATTGCAATGCTCCAAATTCCCAAACTGAAGCACAAGTTGCCACAGCTTGTAATTTAGATGCAGAAAAGTCTGTAAAGGGACAACTAGGAGACATTACTATTCTAGTGGTAAATCTGAGATATGGTAAAAAGGTCCCTGAGCATGGCTCATATGCTGAAGAGAAGGAACTCTCTGATATGTTGCAGGCTTTCTTTAACCTTTTTAGCTGAGTCCCCTGTTACAGTAAACAGCATATTGTATTCTCTGAGAGAACTAGAGAAGAGAGACTTTGTATTTTGACTCTCCACTTGCTAGGTGGCATAAATTGTAACAAAAAGGCCTTATGGGGGTATGTCGCTGAGAGTATTACCATGCCTCAGAGTGTGTGTGTGCACAAAGGGAGTGGCAATATCACAAAACAATACTGAGAAGCCCGCTAGGATGCAACCCAATTCTAAAGAATTCTACAGCAGAGCCACTGCAGGAACCAAAGCAGTTTCAATGGTAGTTAATCCCTTTTGTCTTGCAGGAAACAGTGACGCTGCATTTCATCCTAGCAGTCTCCACGGTACACTTCCAGGGGGGCTCTATTGCAATGTAGAATTAATTGACTCAAAAAAAGGACAAAGGTGTTTATTTTTTAATATTTTAATCATATGTAATAATCTGTCAATTATAGCTCCTTTTATATAAAAAGAAAGGTGATAGCATGGAGACAAACACAGAAAAGGTATCTGCACAATTAAAGATATTGTGTGAATTGTCTGCTGAATAATCCAGCTCCATCATCACTGACTGGGTATACCCCACGATCCATCATTTTGGAATTTCAGTTTGTAGATTTAGAAGATTGGGTGTTCAAATCCCAAATTACCATATTCCCATGCTAGTGCACATGGGTTCCAGACACCTTTACCTTACTGGCACAACCATATGCATGCAAGTTTGCCTGCAAAGTGTGTGAGGGCACAGAAATGTTCAAAACCTCCCAATAGAACTGAACAGCCCCCCCACCATTCTTTGTAAATTGAAAAATATGGTATTGTTCATTTCAAGATTATTCGTTTCATGCTGCTCTTGTATATAACCGTATTTTTCCATTGGGACTTCACTATGATTGGGGGCTTTTCGACTGAAATGAATGGTGCATACAAAAGCTGAGTTAATTTCAATGGGGTCCAGGTCACAGAGTCTAACTACAAATGATTTCTTATTGTGAACAAATGGCAGGTACAGTAAATGAAGGAAAAAGTGAACTGAATAATGCACCTGCAAAGAGCAATGGAGATATATACAGCCCAGTGCAGAGACCATTATGAGAGCTATGGCCAAGTGGCACGGTACTTTCCATTCCCTTATAGTAGAGCTGAAACTGACACTGTCAGACTGTCTACAATATAAATAAAACTAACACCACTGCATCTACGGAAGCAGCCATCTTAAATGGCCTTCC
The DNA here is from genome assembly GCA_016271365.2 of Neoceratodus forsteri. Lineage (NCBI taxonomy): Eukaryota > Metazoa > Chordata > Ceratodontiformes > Ceratodontidae > Neoceratodus > Neoceratodus forsteri. The sequence continues at coordinate 41,977,381 of CM028134.1, forward strand.
TATCTTAAAACTTGTGGCACCATACTACGGTACTGCAAAACATTATTCACACCTTGTTACCACTCCTATCACAGACAATTAGAAACCCTGCAGCTGTTTCCTTAGGCATGTTACAGTAATGCTTCTGCTAACATGCTGCTGCAGTAAGAGGGAAGTTTAGTATGGCTACCGCTGCATATGTAGAGGCATTGCACAGAGTGATATTCTGTGCCCCCTCCTACCCTCAATCCCCATTACTGTCATATCCCTGATAGTCTAGTGGTACCCTCCATCACCAGTCCCCATGGCTACCACTGTATGTGTAGAGGCATTGCACAGAGTGATATTCTGTGCCTCCTCCTACCCTCAATCCCCATTACTGTCATATCCCTGATAGTCTAGTGGTACCCTCCATCACCAGTCCCCATGGCTACCACTGTATGTGTGGCTGTTGGCAAACATTGTAATGATTGGTAGGGCTGGTGGCATATAGTCCTTGTGCCCCAAATCCTGTATCTGAGCCATTGCATTGAGTTTTAGTATCAGTGGGTATGAAAGTAGGTATTGCATATAAAACTAGAGTCTGTTTCATTATTTTCTATTTTTACTATTATGACCTTGAAAATAGTCACCTTTTATTCTCTGAAAGGGTGGAGCCATCTCAAGGCCATGAGTGGAGGGAGTACAGCAGATACAGGGCACCGTAGTCTGCAACATCAGTGGTCCTGGGGACCTGTGACATCAACAGCCCCTTATATCTAAGAGATATGTTGTATATTTCCAAAAACGTCCCAAACATTTCAAATAAATGTCCTAGTGGTCTGCCCTGTAACTTCAAAAGACCCATAAATCCATAACTTTAACATGACAAGTGACCCAAAAATGCTCAGAGACTAAAGCCTATGTCTTCTAAGGGCCTGGCAGCTTCAAACTTCTAAGGGTCTAGCAACCTAATTATTTCAAGGAGCCCAGTGCTGGAATCATGTGATGCAAGCAGTGCAGTTCTCCAGCTGCTAATCTGCTCCTTCTTAATGTTCTTGGCAAGTTTGAAAGATGCCTTTATCCAAGCAGTATTTTCATCTAGAATTGTAACATATTCAAATTCAACATACACAAATTACAGATGATTCAGCAAAACTTGGAAGGAGCTGCACTTCATAGTGCCATGTGAATCAGAAAAATGAGGCAGGCTGGTTGCATGTGAGAGGAAGTGACTTATGCTAAGGTATCCATTGCTCAGGGAGCCTGAGGGGAGTAGCAGCTTTACCCCCCCCCCCCCAAAAAACACACACACAATTTGTTTTATCTGTCTTCCACAATATGCCTCTTCAACCTGGAGGTCAATGAACAGCTTGCTTTAAAAAAAAATTAAAATTCTCTTCCTCATTTTTCAGTGAGAATACTTCAGAAGGAAAGCACTTTTATTTTCAATTTAGGGTGAAGGGAGGCCACACAAAGCCATCTGGTTCAACATTTTCTGAGGTTTAGCCCATTGCATGACATGCTTCTTCTGTGGAATATAACAGTATGCTACCTCCTTGAGATTTGCCCTTCATTCTCAAGGAGATGAAGTGTCAATTTCCTCTGGAAAACAAAAAGAAAACCGCACACAATGTGATGGTCGAAATGCCAAAAAGTTATTAGACCAAATACTAATGGAAATCTCTGAAGGAAACATATACCTCTGCTATAAATGAAAGTTAAGCTAACATGTTACAGTCATTAATTGCAGAATTCGCATCAGGAAATGGCAAGGCAGTCATATTTAGAGTGTACAGGGGAGATCGCTGCGGTGCTTTAACAAGACCCCAAGGGCTTCCTCTTGTACCCACAGCATGCCACTGCTACTATAGATTGGGTTTGACTACTGATTAATGACAAGGTCAGTTTAGGACTCCGCTTTGTCAATTTTTACTTTTTTCTGCAAGGTATCGTTGTAGAGTTTTTTACTCACACTGTCTCCTTCCTATGACATTGATTTTGTAAGCTTGAACTGTTGGCAGTGTACATTATCTGAAACATTTGCTGTCCATTCAATCGGACCATTATTTGGTGGCAAACCTGCTTCATTAAAGTACAGGAACTGGCAAACATCAATAATGTCTACTTGGGTGGTTGTATCGTGATATTGTTGGTTTTTGTAGGTGATGCAGAAATATGAGGAGAAGAGAACATTTTGGTTGAAAAGTAATGGATGTGGAGTTAGTCTGGTAACACTAAAAATATGGGGAGGAACAGTTGCAGCCAAAGACATGGCCAGATACTTTCTGAAATTTCTGTGATATTGCTAGAGAAATTTCCTGACTGCCTGCAGTACCGCTGTTGACCACCAGAGACAATCTGTTTAGATACATCATGAAATATCTGGAAATATCTGTATGAGTGTGACAGTGAATGTACTTTGGCAGGCTGTGGATGAGCGCACATACATGGGGGATCTGAGGGTGACTGTGCATGTATTTGGAGGGTCCATGAATGTGTTCAGGTCTGAGGATAACAGTGTACTCTACAGGAGTCTGTGGGTGACAATGTAAAGGGGTCTGTGGGTGGCAGTGTATGTGTTTAGGGATCTGTGTGTGTCAGTGTATGTGTTTAGGGGTCCGAGGGTGATGGTGAATGTGTTTAGGGGTCTATAAGTGACAGTGAATGTGTGGGGGTTGTCTGCAGGTGACACCACAAGTGCATCTATGTATATGAGTGGTAAATGAGTGAGAATGCAAGGGTTGTGGGGGCTTGTGAGTGATAGTGATCTATCTGTGAGGTTTTTGGGACACAGAATGCATGCAGTGGTGTGTCAGTGAGAGGGCATGTATGGAAGGGTCTAAAGGTGACAGCACATGTGTGCTGAGCTGTGGGGTGACAGGACATGGGTTTTGGCAGTTCTGGTATGAGAATGCTTGTGTTGGGGGTCTTGGGTTATAGTTCATGAGTTTACTCATGGGGAGGACAGCTGGTGAGTGCAGGGGTGTGGCTGTGAGACTGAATGGATGGGAGAGTCTAGGGGCAACACTGAATGTGGGCTATGAGGGTGGCAGTGCACATGTGCAGGGGTGTACATTAAGTGGTGATATCATATGTATGTGGAGAGGAGTGCGTGACATCAATTATGCCTGGGGGTGTGAAGAGCATATTGAATTTATGTGGTGGGTGGTAGAACAGTAAAGCTTGCTTTAGCCCTGTAACTCCAAACTGACCCCACAGTATGCATCCAGATATTCTGTAGTTAGTTAATGAAAAGGATTACTTGCACTCTAAATCCCAGGTGTCACCCGCCAAAAGCAAGTATCGCTCCATGCATCCAAAACACAAAGAATTTGTACACATGCAAAATATTTTTGGTTGCTTCTTAAAATAAAATACACAAAAACATTGCAGAGACAAACACCCTAATGTTCCACCTCAACACAGGGCTTCTTCAGGGGGTGGAGCTTGCTTGTGATAGGTCTCTTTACAGATTCCACAATTAAAGTAATACACCCAAAATTTAGCATTTGAACTGGTTCTCAAAACAATTCATATGCCATTTGCCAATTGCCCACTATTTGCACTAAAAAGAGAAATTACAGATAGGGTCCAGATAAGGGAAAGTAGAAGTTTTAAAAATTTTAACAAATATAAATTTATTGACGAGGGAAAATGTATCGACTGGCAACACCTCCATACATTTAAGTGCATAAATGTTGCCTTTGCATTTTCTGACAAAAAATTGTTGAATGTTATTAAGACATGTGCACCACTTAAAAACGTAGGATTAGAACACATTTATCATGGCTGAATTCCAAATTGATTAAACATAGGAAACACAGGGATCAGTTATGGAATCACTACAAAAAATGTAACTCAAGTTAGAAAATGGGCAGAGTGTAATCATGATCCTGATTGGCTAAAACCACCAACCAGTGGGTCTGGCATGAGGCAACAGAGACTGGGAAATAATAAGTCCCAGTCTCTGTGTGCCTCATTTTATTCTAATATTATTGTGCACACATAATGTTCAAAAAATCACTCCCACCATGTTTTCTCTAATGGTTAACGAGGGAAAGCACCCCCTCCCCAACTCGCTTCACTAAAACTCTCACAACAATGGCAGCCTCCACATACAACTGCCACAAAGTCTGCCAAGCCACAGGTTGTCACTGAGCTTTTTTTTTTTTTTTTTACAAACTTCAACAAATTAGAAAGACCACTGGTAGCGCTACTGCCAGCATTTGAGTTGTTCACTGAACCAGTCACCACCTGTGGACAACAGTCATGATGTATTTCAAACCACAACCATCCCTGATGGAAAACTTTTTTCTTTTCAGTTCAGCAAGACATACCCCCCATATGAGATTAGATTCCCAGCACTTGCACTGGGATTTACTCACCTGGTAAAGGTGATTGTATGAGTACCCTTTATAGTATTCTGCAGTCAAAGCCTGTGGGTATTCCTCGACCATCCTACAGGTTGATGCATGAGCCAATCAAATTAAAGTGGGCGAGGGCATACCTCTGTGCTCATCTGAATATCTCAATTGTGATTCTTCCCTAGCTGTACTGTTGGAAAAAATATAGACATACAAGCCAGAAGAGGATAAACAGAAGATTAACTGTCACGAGAAAGATGACCTCTTTTCTTGAGCTGTGTCCTCTCCAGCTAGTGCCTGGTAGCCCTTACTATGGAGTAAAAGGGAGTAGGAACCTATTCAGGATTTGTTCAGTACTCACACTGTTCTTGTTGCCATGCTTTCACCGCATCATAACGAATTGCCATCATTTCTTGCTATAACATGATTCTTACCGTCTGCATGACATATGTTTAAGAACCTAACGATTGCTATACTTCACTAATATGATCTGAGACTTTGGTTGATGTGACATTACAGCCCTTCATTAACCCAATCCCTGTAGTAATCTGCCATTCTGGGTGGGGCTGTGGAGTACTATAAAGGGTACTCATACAATCAGCTTTACCAGGTGAGTAAATCCCATTATATTTCATACCCTTTATAGTACTCCGCAGTCAAAACCTGTGGGACCTTAGTAGCAGTGTATATAGAGAATAATGATTATTCTTGGGTGGGTGAAGAGAAGGCAGATTAGTACACTGTCATATGGACTGAGCCCTGTCCTCATTACTGTTTTAGCAAAACACTGTCCTTTTGGCGTATGTTACGTCTAGCTGATAATGTCTGGTGAATGTATGTATTAGTAACCAGGTGGCTGCTAAGCAATATTTGGTATTGATACATTCCCTCTCTTTGCCCAGTTGATGACCCCCATCTGGCAGATGAGGGTGTATCGTGTCTGTGGTATAGCCTATCTCTATGTAGGGCAGTAGTACATGCTGGCCCCCATGATGTGTGGTTATCACCTTTGGTAGAAAAAGAAGGTCCAGTTCTGAGAGGGACCCTGTTGCTATGAGAAGTTATGGAGGACTCCCTACATGAATGAGGCCTGTGTCTTGCCAATCCTCTGAGCCAAACTGATAGCTACCAGGAGGTTGTTTTGAGTGTATGCCAGTGTAGTGAGTCTCGCTGAAGAGGGGATGATCATAGGGCATCTAGTATTGCAATGAGCTATCATTCTGGGTGTCTTTATTCTACCCTTGGTGATGCTAATGTTATGGCTGTAGGCAAAAAATGTGTCTGCATGTGAGCCCATGTGCTCTACCCATGTTAATGGATCTCCTATGGAGGAGATTGCCGATGTCTTGTCTCTGGGTGATGCAGGCTTATGCCCTTGGTTGCCCCTTCAGTTAAACGATACAGAATTTTGTGGCAATCCTGCCGCAGATGGTGAGGTTCCCATCTCTTCGTCCTATTCATGAAAGGTTGCCAATGTCTGTGGCAAGTGTTGCTAATTGATTTTCTCCAGGACCATAACAGGTGTCGTACCACTCGTGTCTGATAGCCTAGGTTTCACAGTCTCTCCCTTTCAACAACCAGGTCATCAGATCCAGGCTGGATGGGTTTGTGTGGAGGGTTGGGTTTTGAGATAGGAGAACTGGCCACCGGTGTGAGGTCATCGGTAGACTCACAGTCATTTTTTTTGTTTCTTTTTAATGAGTGAGACCATTGTCTTCAGTGTCGGATGTGTTCTACCCACATTACTGACTCCCCGGCACATCGAATTGTGCGAAGGGCTTTGGGTAGCATTGGTAGAGGAGGGAACACCTAGGCTCAGCTGAAGGTCTGTGGGGCTGAGAGGGTGTCTACCCTGCTCAGTTGTTGGATCCCCCTAGAATTTTCCAATTGGCGATCAGGGTGTGAAGGAATTCCAGTGCGAGCGGCACTGCTTGCATCTCAGGAGGGTTGATTTCCTTGGGTGTTATAAAGTGTGTGTTACATGGCTTTCTTACGCTCTCCTGCAACCTGTTAGACTGCCATTCTTGATGGTCGCCATTGTGCTTGTTTGGGACAGTGCTCAACCTTGCAGTAAATTTGCTTAGTATATCCACCAACATGAACTGTTGAGGGTCCTGGTGGGTGCTCCTATATTGCAGGGTTTTAAATAATTGATTATCAGTTTTTTTTCTTGGGACAATACTAACTGTACAGAAAGTATTTATATAGGTTTTCTAGAAGTGCTATGCTTGTTAAACACACTGAGGCAAGTGCTATGCATTATCACAATGTTTTAGCACTTTATGAGCAAAACGCTAATCAATTTTTAGAGTTAAATAAAACCCTGTATTGGGTTAGGAGATGAGAGACGTTTGTTCCTGAGTATCTCTCAGGCATCTCTGTGGTGCATCATATGTGTAGTCTGTTTCCCGGGGACTGTGTCCAATATTGTAGCCCGGAACCCTTGGGTCAGCAGATAGTCCTGCATTGCTGCCGGGTCGTTGAGTGAGTTCAGTTGACATTGTGCCTATGTTGTGCACCTTGTCTTCTTTACGGCTAACTCGATAGTTTAGCATATCTATGGATGCCCTTAGATGGGAAGTGGATTGTGTTGGTATTAGTTGGCTCTTCCTCCACTTTAGAACCCAACCATGATCCTGTAGGCATTGATGCACTGGGTCCGTATTGTGCTGCGCTTGCTGTAGTGTTCAAGTTCAGAGAAAATCAGACATCCGAGTAGGGGTGGGATGTACGCCCTTTCTGCATAGGGATATTGCTACATTAGCTATGGTATTGCTGAACACCCAGGGGGCTGGGGCAAGTGTGAGAGGGCAGGCAGGTGTACAGTTAGTGTTCACCCTTCATGGTGAATCACGGGAATTTTTTTTTTTGTGTATGTGTGCATGACTTATTGGGATGTATAAGTATGCTTCCTTTAGGTTTATCGATATTAGGTAGTGTCCTAGTTGTATGACCAGACAGTTGGAGCAGAGTGTCTCCATCTTGAGCTGTTTGTGAACCCCTAAACTGTCTTGGTACTTTGAGTCCAGCATGGTTCGAATGCCCTCTGTTTTCAGTTGGGCTTACGGAGAATGTGGAGTAGACCCCAATGTTCTGCTCCCCGCGGGACTAGGGAAATATCCCTGTTTTTAGTCAGGTCATCCATTGCTAGATATATGGCTCACTTTAGTATTGAAGTCAGTAGTCTTGGAGGGTAGCAGCATGGGTTTGGGCTGGTGTTGATTTTTCATGTGGTTCGATAGTGTGACTAAACTTGATGACATCCCTCGCCTATTGGTTGGGTGCTGTGTCACCAATATTGAAGCAAATCACTATAGTCTCTCTACCACTTTGGGTGGATTTGGCTGGGCCCCTGTGATCTCATTATTTATTTGTGATTTGCATCAAATTTTATATGTAGTTCTCGGTGACTTAAGGCCTATTGGGGTCTTGTTATGATCCCGTGTGGAAACTTGGGTGTTAAACTTAATTTTGACACGTGAGAGAGATAACATTTTGTTTTCCAGTGGAGTCCTGCTACTATCCATGTCTGTAGCTGGGTGGGTAGGAGAACTGGGATGTCAAGTGATTTGCCCGAGGTAACAGAACACATGGTGAGTATTTGGTTTTAGTTAGGTTTGAACCAGCAATCTCCCTGTTCCCAAGCCCATGTTCTAGTCACTAGACTTTTAAGTGGGGTAAGATCTTGGTTAAACAGGGTTCCTTCTATAAAGTTTACTGACAGTACAGCATTGTACACCAAACTTGTTCAGAGTGGCTGTCTGGCTCTATGTGCCAGGCTGATAATCCAGGTCTAAATCTCCGTATGTTGGAAGGTGCATCAGTGATATATTATATTGCCTTTCATGCGCATTCTGCTGAGCCTGCTTCTGGTGAAACTTCTGGTGTGGAGTCAGTAGAGATTCCATCCATCTTAGTAGTGCCCTTCTGGTAGCCATATGGCCACATTTGCTGAGTGTGCCGTCCTTGATGCCTCCTGCATCTACTAAGGTTTGCATCTCTAGTTTTTTCCATTGGTTGCTTCATAACTGACCTCCTCTCCAGCCTTCTTGTGGGGCTGAAAGTGTTTAAATCTGTACTGACCACTATGTCTATTTGCCTGATGAATTGTAAAGCGCATCATCTGGTCAGCTGACTCGACGTCGGGAGTGGATCTAGGATCCTGGAGTTGTCCAGCACTTCTGCCTCGGGTGGGACCCCTGCAGCAGTGCTCTCTGTATCCTCCCAACCCTTTGTGGGGGGGGGCAGCAGTGGTTCATCCATTGCTGAGTCATTAGTGGAATTCCTCATTAGGGACAAGGATTTCCAGTCTTCAGAGTGTCAGGGAGTTGAAGTGGTATCTGTGCCTGACCTGCGTCTAGGGCCAGTGAGACTGCTTGTGGTGGAGAGATACTTAGAGTTGAGCCCGTCTCCTTTATGTTGTAGGGTTCATTACTCTGTGGTAAACGAGACTGTGCAAGTGGCGTCCACCTTGTCCGCTTGTGGAAAGATTACACCCCTTTCCTTGCATTACCCATGTATTAATATGTATGGGTTCCTCCTGGTGTATGTCCTATAGAGCAACAAAATCCCTTTATGAGGGTGACTGGCCCCATAAGGAATGATTCGAGTTGGGGTGTGGCATCGTATGCTTGGCTGTGGTGGACTGGCCACATCCCATGTAAGTGAGAGAAATCCAAAGTGCATTTAACTTAGAAACAACCAGCATGCTAATCATGATGCCACAGCCGCTGCATTCATTTTATGCGAGAGTCGCAGTGATTCTTCCCTTGCTCTGGTCTGTTCCATAGTGCTGCGCTGTGTGCATGCATTTTTTCTCCCATGTAAAATGGCTGCTGGAGTCTCACGATAGAAGAGTGAGATTTGGGACTGCCCTATCTCCTGTATTGTGAGACTCCAACCAAGATGGCTGCCAAAGTCTTGCAGGATTTGCCGACAAGATCTGTAAGCCCTGCATCAGTTTAGAACTAGTGATAGTGTCGCGGGACTTGCGGGACTTCTGGGAGTGCCAGAGCGGGAGGCAAACATCCAAGATGGTGCGGATTGCCATGATGGGTGGAGAAGTTGTTCTCCAGTGTCAGCAAGGGGATAACGGTCCCTGAGGCATGTGGGGGCTAGCAGTACTGCCAGGGGGTGTGTGTATCCTCCAGAAAATGGCTGTCGATTGCCTTAGTGGGTGGAGAAGTCATTGAACAACAGCTGCAGGGGTGAAGGAATTGGCTATTTGGCCATATCAAGGGGATGACAACTGTTACAGATCTGACCCAGACTGGCTCCTAAGGTAAGGCGGGGGGGATTGTGTGATGCGTATGCTCTGTCATCAAGGTTTTGAGAGCTACGGGAGGTCGCCATTTTATGTGATTCTCCATTTCTGGGGTTGAATGATGTTCTGGCAGAAACTCTGTGAGATGCTACTGGAGGGAGCTCACAAGAAGTTTGCTTAGTAATGTTGTTCATGTCTGGCAAAGGCGCGCATGGCAGGGGGGCTGGGAATGCTACTGGAGGGATCCCTGCCCATTTTGTTCTCCACCTGTAGCCAAACATCTTGCATGCAAGGAGGCTTTTTAATTGTAGGCTCCAGTGCTTTGTGGTCGGGTGGGGGACTACAGGGGCCCTCCTATCGCATTCCTTTCTGTTTTCTGTTTGATGCAGCTTCTGGTTGTCTGGCCAATACATGAAGAGGTCGCTGCTGGAGGGGCCCCTCCAAGTGGAGTGTTTGGAATTCTCAGTGGGCAGGGGTCACTACGGGAGGGACCCCAGCCATAAGCAGTACAAATGGGAGCTGGCCAATTCTGTGGGTTCAGGTCCCGCTACAGGAGGGGTACCTATCCCCTGTAGAGTGTTGCCTAGGAAATTTGTACAGGATCTGTTAGTCTAACTGCTTCCTAATTTTCTAAGTTCTGAAGGCTGAATAGTTACCCAAAGCCAAAAAAATAGATGCTGCTTATAGTGGACTGCATGCAGTTAGCAGTAAATTGAGCTATGCTGGCTACCAGGCTGCTTGTGTTATTTCCAAATAAAAAAAACAGTACCTGTTGTTGAAGATTGAAAGGCTGTTGGGAGCAGTTAGGACGTGGCCAACCTATCTTGATGCATGAAGTAAACTGGAGATATTCAGATGAGCACAGAGGTATGTCCTCCCCCACTTTGATTTGATTGGATCGTGCATCAACCAATAGGATGGCCGAGGAATACCCACAGGTTTTGACTGCGGAGTACTATAAAGGGTACGAAATATAATGACCTCTACTGGTGTATTACAAAGGTGATGTTCAGTAAAACAAAATCGTGACCACAACAGCTCCGCTTACCATTAACAAACAAACAAACAAACAAAAAAAAACAACATCTAAATAGCACAAGCCCTTTTCAGCACTATCCAATGGTGATTGGCAGAGGAGTGTAGATTGTATGAATTTCATACAGTGAGTCACGGGCTAGCTTACATGATGGCAGAAGTCAGGGAATGGGGAACGAGCCGACAAAAATGTTAAAAGCAGCGGCATCCTCTACTGGCAGCTGTTCAAGTAGAGGGACTACATTACAGCAAAACACAACTCTGTTTAATTTTACTAATTTTCAACTTTTTGTTTTACATTTTTAAACTGTTTTATAAGTTTTACAAATAACGCATTTTCTAACCACAATAATACCCCCCAGGGTAGACGGTATTGGGCTATATCAGGCCTTCCAGGGGCTATAAGGCCCTCTGCCTGTAGCATCGGGCCTCATTACACCCCTGGGTAGTCCAGTACAGCCCAATATCGCTCACCCTGTTGGGTATTATTGTTTACCTATGATCTTAATACAAATGAAAGATACCGTAACATACGTAAGAATGAAATAAAGAAAGTGAAGCAGGAATGCTGCAAAGAAATACTTTTGTAAAATATTACAAATCCAAGGACCTTCTGGCAATCCTTCAAGTAATTGTGTAATCCAGCAATAAAGGAGGACTAGATATGATTGTACTGGAAAGTAAAATTCAAAGTGATAAAAAAATAATAGCTAAGGGGGTTTAACAATTTCTTTGTAAATATGACTAGCTATAAAAGCCAGTTAAAGCGAGTACATCAAAAAACAAATAACATTGAGACAAAACAATAGAGTGGTGAAGATTTACATTTTTTTGAAGTAGCAGAGAGGGAGGCGGAAAAGCTCTTGTCAACACTGAATGAAAATAAGGGCGCAGGGAGAGATGGGGCTCGATTTTCAAAGGATGATGAAGAGCTTGTATCAAGACTTATGTCAAACCCTTTATTTGGTGCAGCTGTGCCAATCACTTTTGCCGCAACTGTGCCAAATTTTGGTAGGTCGAGTGCAATTGCCACACTTTATTTGATTTATGGCAGCTTTCAAAAAGGGTCCCCGGGTTTACCACAAGCTAGACCAGAAAAGGTAGGTATAACTTGCAGCAATTAGTGCACGGGGTAAAAATCCTGATCACCAGCTGGGTGATTGCCATAAGCCCCGTGTGTCTCGTCTTTGGCGCACCCAGAGCCTGCGGCAAATGTGGGCTTTTGAAAATTGAGCCCATGATCGCCATCCAAAACTGTTAAAATTTGTGACGAGTGATATCACAGAACTGGTGACACATCTGTTCAGCTTATCATTCTGCACACATGCGGTACCAAACTGTTAAAAAAAAAACTGCTGTAGTCATACCAATTTTTAAATATGAGGACAAGCTATTATTGTCAAACTATAGAGTGACATCAGTCCACCCAGCTTTGGCAAAATTGCAAGAGAAAGGTATACAGTGTTTTAACAGCTAACAAAGTTCCTGTAAAGAAATTGCTTGCTGACTGCTAAGCAGTATGGTTTCTAAGGCAGGTACAGAACGTTGATGGCCTTGGTCAGGTTAACAAGTGACATTCATGACAACACTGAAGGAAAAAAGAAAGTAAAACCAAGCACTCTCAGAAGGTGCTGCTTCACCAAAACTGCTGTAACTGGATAAAGGAAAATAAAAAAGAGCAGAGCACACATCGCTGCTTGAATGTACCAAAATTTATTGAGCCACACTCAATGCAGTGTTAAAACTCTCTAACATAGTGCCCTACATATGAGGCTGCATCAGGGCAGTGAGTGTTCAAACATAGGTGCCAGTGCCACCCCATACAGTACAAACAATGCATATTCATTACATCATCATACATATTCGTTGAGTTATGCCCTCGGGTGCATACCAACTGACATCATGTGATCGAAGTGCTTAGTGTTTTAGTGCATAATACAAAGTACAAATTCCCTCCAAATTGGCAGATCTCACGTCTACAAACATTTCATGGCAAGATGCCCAATGCAATGACACCCAAAGCACATATTTTTATTTTCCTGAATGAAATCAGGTAACTCAAATAGCCAAGGGTTTGTGTTTGCCCCTTTGCTCTCATGGGGTGGTGGAGGTTTCTCCATTTTACCTTTGCCACTAAATCACTATTATTTTGAATGGAGCAACTCCCTGATCACCAAGGGCTCCCACAGGCAAAAACAAATGCCCAGCATATTGACATCAATTACAGCTATGTGTGTAATTTCCTGTGGTGAACCAGGTAATAAGGAACCAGTCTATCAACAAATTTTCCAGGAGCTGACAGTCAGTTAGCCGGGAGGGGAGGGGGTGTTATTGATGGGTTACGTTTTAAGAAATGTTTGTAATATTCCTTCACAATAGAAATACCCCTAAACTAAAACAATCTCAAATGGGTATCAAAGATGGTATACAGGGGGTATAAGTTATGTTATCTAATATGTTAACCACTCTGATGTCAACAAGAAAAGTGTGTATACTCAAAATGGGGGGTATTATTTACATGAAGCTAGCATTTCAGATTCAGGAGTCATAAACACAAGGGTCCAAAAACACTCTGTACATAACATTCTTGCAATAAAAAAATATGTATTACCCTAAAATGGGTTTAAAATCTCTCTCTTCATTGAGACAATGAGGTTGTACGTAGATATGTGTGTAGTTGGCAAACTTTGCTTTACGAAATAATGTGTGAAGTTTGCCAAATTCACAAAGTGCCAACTTAGCGTCATTTTGGGAGGTGAAGTCACACTTTTTCAGGAGAAGTTATGTAAATCCACCACAACTTCACCTGAAAACATGCAATTTCTTCAGTAAAACTCAATGCAAAATGGCAAAGTAGTGAACTGAACTGGGGAAGCACCAAGATATCTCATTGGCGAGAATGCCGACCTCCCCCACAGCAACGGCACAATTCAGATGCAGGTATTGTGCCACCTCTTTTATCATTGTTTTCTGTGGGGGGCTGTGCCCCCACACCCCCCATGTGGGGGGCTCTTCCCTCCGCACCCCTGGACTCTAGGATTCCAACTCCAGGTTGGAGTTGGTCGGAGGAGCAGAACACTGAAGGCGAAACACAGAAAAGGACCGTTACCGTGAATGTCACGTAATGGTCTTTTCTGCTTCTTACATCGGTGTCGACCACAGGGGTGCTACATGAACTGGGTAATTTGCAAAGTTTTTAAAGAAGGTGACTTTCACAACTCTGCCAGAATTTCACAGGCGAAGTAAAATTTCACAACCTCTGTAGCCGTAAGGCCTCCAATCTAGAAACCCAAAATGTCTCCCGTTGCAAGAGGAGATGAGTTCTGTTCCCTCCCTGTTATGGTTCCCTGACATGCTCCAAAACTCTAAATTGAAAACCCATTGGGTTACAGTTATGGTTAATGCAAGAATTAGCACCAAGGGCATTGTTCATTCTTCTCTTGGAAATATCCCTAATGTGCTATTGCAGTCTCTCCTTTAAAGTTCAATGGTATGACCTTCATAAATGGATCCACAGGTATGCCATCCAACACACACAGTGAATAGTATGCAACAGTGTAGGTACTGCTGTAATTTAAATTTCTCTTTAATAATAAGGGTAGCATGTTAAAAGGATGAATCAATTATGGCAACTAAAATTACAGTGATGGCAAATCATTGAGAGTGAAAATGGCGACCGGAAATTTCGGCGACCGCAGTTACAGCAACATTTGCTTCCCCCCAGGTGCTATGACCTTGGAATTAGATATATAAGTAAGGGGTGCAGGGGGCACAGCCCCCAGCAGAAAGCAAATGTTGCCATAACTGCGATTGCCAAAAATTATAGGTGCTGTTTCCACTCTCGCCAATTTGCCATCACCATAAATGTAGTGGTCATAATTTATTCACCCTTTTGACATGGAGGCATAATAAGGTGTTCAATAAGAGGTCCTGTTTTGGCATATCTGCAGATGTTACAGCATCTGCTGACAAAAAATACTGGGTTATTTTGTTTTGCCTGGGTATTGAGATTAGCAAAATGACTATTGATTAGTCTATCCCTCAAATTTTCCCCCTATGAAATGTTATCCTCTAGTTCCCACCCACAAGTGCTCCTATTTCAGGATCACCCAGTAGGATTCTTCATCATTCTCTAAGACTCTGACTATTGTCAACTGACCTGGAATGATAATCCAGCACTGTTGTGACCTTCTGACTTCCCTTTTCCTCATGACCATATTTTGTCTCGGTCATTAACAAATCTCTTCTGTCTACCTGTACTGCTTTGTCATAAACTTTTTTAATGACTGAGGCTGAATAGCCTCTCTCACAGAACCTGGTCGACAGCATACTTGCCTCCCTCTCATAAACAGAAGAATTGGTGAAACAGTATGCCCTTGACCAGGCTCTGCAGATGGGACCTTTCTGGGTGTTGCCCATGGTATGGCTTATGGTATGGTTTGAAAATCACCCTTCCTTCCTTACTGACTGCTATTTTGATATCCAAATATTCATTTTCATTTGGGTCAATGTTGTAATTACACCTCAAATTCAGTTGGTTTCTTCCGAGTCATTTTGGATAACGGGGGGTATTTTCTGGTCCTCCACACCAGACACACACTAGATCATCAAATAAATGATACCATTTAATTATTTGTCTGAGGTGAGGGTTTCCAGCATCCATAATTGCCTTTCACTCAGTTGGCCAAAAAAACATATTAGCATATGACAGTGCTGGGAACACCCCATTACCATCCATTGTGTCTGTAAATAATATTTATTGGCAAACAGAAACAAATTGTGGTGTAGTACAAAACACAACACAGATAAAATGAAAAGGAGGATCACCTTTACTAAATACTGATCTCCCAGCAAGGCTTCTTCAACCACCTTTATATCTTGCATATGGTTAATGCTAGTATTAATGGAAACAATATCAACCATAATCCAACAAAATTTTTGGTTCCATTCTAAACGTTACATTTTTGTGATCAGGTTAGAAGTGTCCCTAATATAACTGGGACCCTTTGGTATCAATTTCTTCAGGAAATAATCCACATATCCCGAGGGACCCTCACAGAGTGACCCAATACCAGATACAATGGGCCACCCAGGAGGGTCCCTCATAGATTTGTGTACTTTTGGGATAGTATAAAAAATGGGCCACACAGGATAGGCCATTTTCAGGTAGTTTGTTTCATTTTTATTAATGAAACCTTTGTGAAGTGCTCTATTCAGCCAGAGACAACTTGAATGCTGTGGACGGGTTGAATGTTAAGCATGCACAGCATGAGATGTCATTCAGCTGCCTATATATTTCAGCAGTGCCCTGCTCTACATCCAGGACAATAACCATGCCCCCCTTGCCTTCAGGTTTTAGAACAATATTCTGGATAGGCTGCAATTCTTTTATGGTACACTTCTCACCCACAGACAAATTGATGTATGGTTGCTCAGTTTCAGTCTCCAATAGCTGCTGAAGGACTTTTTTGACCATATACTCAAAAAATGTCACTATGAGGTGCCTCACCTGGTCAGGGCAAAAAGTACTTCTTCCCCTTTAGCCTGTACTAAAACCCTTAGAAATCAATAATTCATTAGCTCAATCAATTGACTGTACATCACTCCCCCCAGTATCCCCATAATGTTCATTGTTCTCAAGTACTGTCCCCTGTAATAGAAGCAAAGCAATGTCCTGTCCTAAGCATCCATCTGATGGCAATCATAAATAGATGAATTATCAACAAGTTCTAAATTCGCATCAAACAGAAGTTCAAGTGCCCAATACAGATTAATTTCTGGGCCAGATGATGGGCTAGGCAGTTCTATAGGATGAAAAATCCAATTTTGTCCCCTCGATTGTCCATTGACTGTTATGTCTGTGGAAATATTTAAGATAATTTTTTCTCAAAAGTTAAAATATATCAACATCCAGCTCAAATTTGTTAAATTCTTCTGCTGGAACAAACAAAAGGCCCTTAGATAGGACCTTCATTTCATTTACAGTTAGTTCCTGTTTAGACAAGTTAATTACTTGTTGTGGTCTTGTCTGTTCTGGCCTGGCCTGTGGGGCATTGATTGACCTCCACAGTGTTCTTTGCCCCGTCTTTGTCCATCTTTTCTTTTTCCTCTTCCCCTTCCCCTTCCTCTTCCTCTTCTCTTCCCTCCCTTCCTCTTCCTCTTCCCTCCCTTCCTCTTCCCTCCTTCCTCTTCCTCTTCCTCTTCCTTCCTCTTCCTCTCCTCCTCCCTCCTCCCCTCCCCTCCCCTTCCTCTTCCCTTCCCCTCCCTCCCTCCCTTCCCTCCCTTCCCTCCCCTCCCTTCCCCTTCCCTTCCCCTTCCCCTCCTTCCTCTTCCCTTCCTTCCCTTCCCTCCCTCCCCTTCCTCTTCCTCTTCCTCTTCCTTACCCTCCCCTTCCCTCCCTTCCCTCCCCTCCCTTCCTCTTCCCTTCCCCTCCCTTCCCCCCTCCCCTTCCTCTCCCCTTCCCTCCCTCCCTTCCCTCCCCTTCCTCTTCCTCTTCCCTTCCTCCCCTCCTTCCTCTTCCCTTCCCCCCCTCCCTTCCTCTTCCCTTCCCCTCCCTTCCCTCCCCTCCCCTTCCCTTCCCTTCCTCTTCCCTTCCTCCTCTTCCCTTCCCTTCCCTTCCCTCCCCTTCCTCTTCCTCTTCCCTTCCTTCCCTCCCTCCCCTTCCTCTTCCTCTTCCTCTTCCCTTACCCTCCCCTCCCCTTCCTTCCTCCCTTCCTCCCCTCCCCTTCCTCTTCCCCTTCCTCCCTCCCTTCCCTCCCTTCCTCTTCCTCTTCCCTTCCCTCCCCCCCCTTCCTCTTCCTTCCCTCCCTCCCCTTCCCTCCCTTCCTTCCTCTTCCCTTCCTCTTCCCTTCCTTCCTCTTCCCTTCCCTCCCTCCTTCCTCTTCCCTTCCTCTTCCCCTTCCCCTCCCTTCCCTCCCCTTCCCTTCCCCTCCCTTCCTTCCCCTTCCTCCTTCCCTCCCCTCCCCTTCCTCTTCCTTCCCTCCCCCTTCCTCCTTCCTCTTCCTCTTCCCCTTCCCTCCCCTCCCTTCTCTTCCCTTCCCTCCCTCCCTTCCCTCCCCTTCCCTTCCTCTTCCTTCCCTTCCCTTCCCTTCCCTTCCTCTCCCCTTCCCTCCCTCCTTCCTCCTTCCTCTTCCCTTCCCTCCCTCCCCTTCCCCTTCCCCTTCCCCTTCCTCTCTTCCCTTCCCTCCCCTCCCCTCCTCCTTCCTCTCCCCTCCCCTTTCTTTCTCTGTTCTTTTTGCTGGTGAGACTCTTGCTCCTCATCTAAAACATGGACCCTTATGCTAAAGTTTCCTGTTACCTGGTCACTATTTGTCTCCCTCTGAGAAGGTACGCTGAAATTTATGTTGCGTGATAATGACCTTTCCACTTGATGGCCTGAGATTTTTATCCTAAAAGAAAACACCTCCATCCTCGTAATCTCTTCTAATTCTTTCTCATAATTATGAAACTTGGTCTGTAAGGCTTTATCCAGACTAAGAAAATCAGGGTCATTACGATATTATAATTGAGCTCTGAGTTCCTGTAACTGTTTTTTGGTATTTTTATATAGTCTCTTATCCTTCTTTGTCAAAATCAATACAGACTCTAGAACATGTGGATAAGGCACCCTCCCCTCTCTCCTTAAAGAGCAACTCTCTATTATAATAAAAAGCTTACAAACACTAGATCTACACCAGTTATGGTTTCACTTTATTGTTTTCTAGTTATTTATCATTTCTTTTGCTATTCCTCTTCTGTTAGTCTACTAAATATTGTAGAAAATGCAGCAAATGCCTCACCGAGTCTTTCAAAATGGATCTGACTGTCCCCTGCTAACCACACAATTGCTATGTGTGATATCACAGTCTGTTGTCATGGTGACCACCATGACATCATAAACAAAGGCACTGTGAGGTTAACAGGGTAAAGGCAAATGTTTTCAACTGTTTTCCATACAGACCTTTTAGATGGATTAGGACTACCAAGATTTGCTGTAAATCTTGGAAAGGAACCTTGAAAATGAAAAAAAAAAGTATTCTATAATAAATTGTAACAGCTGAAACATTTTATATATGAAACCACATGTGAAGTGTAGAGTTGCACTTTAAAGTCATCATCTAGTGATCCCAAGGATCTAGCCTTATACACTCTTAAACCTTGTGGTACTCGCTCAAGAGCTGCATATTGTTGCAGAGTAATATGATCAAGGCATTGCTTCACCTCTGGAATGGAGGCCTTTTCAGTCTTAGGAAATAGTTCTTTCAATTCAATAGCAGATGCACAGTTCAGTGCTTCTTCCCCAAATGAGTTGTGCAACAGCCCCCTGCAGTGCACACTGTCAGCTGCATCGATGAAAATATCGGGCTCTGTAGGTTGTTTATTTTCTGAGTTGATACTCCTCCAGTTTTCACCATCCGAGGTCCTGGTAGCGCTGCTTGTGGCACTACTTCTAGTGGCCATGCAGGTTCCAGTCCACACTTTGAATCAGGACTATTTTTAGTGACTAGAGCTTCTGCAAGACCCCACACTCAGGATGTGCTCAGACTGGAAGCTAGAACAAATAAACAAGATACCAGAGAGTGTTCTACTGTTATTTGACTCCTTCTAAAAAGTAACTCAAAATAGAATTCTGGAGGAGAGTGATGCAATGCATTACCATTTGAATTGCTATTAAATGTTACACCAGGTGCTCTAGTCCAGTGGTCAAAGGTATGCCATCACATACAGGAACAAAAGAAAGTAAAACCAAAGGCTCCCATTTCTGAAGGAGTTGCTTCACCAAAACTGCTGTAACTGGATCAATAAAAAATAAAAAAGAGCAGAGCTACTTGAATGTATCAAAAATTATTGAGCCACAGTTGATGCAGTGTTCAAACTCCCCTATGTAGTGCCCTACATACAGGGCTTCATCAGGGGTGCAGGTGTTCAAATATAGGTGCCAAAATACATAAAAATACTATAAATATTAATATAAGTGAAGGAAAATGAAAATAAAAGTATGTGGGCATTCTACCATTGGCTAGCAAATCCTTAAGACATCATAAAATAACAGTTGGCCTGGTGGCACTGAGGGTTGAAGTGCTGGACACCTGTACCTCGCACCATGCTGGTGACCTGGGTTTGGCTGCAGACTCAGGTCACTGGGGGTCAGCTGAGGAGACACAGGATTGAGTTTCCAGAGGACTGCTGTCCTATCCAGTCCCAAGGAGGGAGGGTTTCAGTTTCAGGCTCTCCCCCAGCCTCTAGCATTGACTGGAGGTATAGCAAGCAGGGATTGCATGCATTAGGGGAGGGAATGGCCCTTTCTGATGCTCCACACATTGAAGCATGCATAGAGGTCCCCAGGAAGCATTGCATGATGCATCTTGAGGGAGAACATGGGAAAAACATCCATGGCAACCGAGCTGCTGCTGATCCTGACTAACTGGAGCCTTGCTCCCTGTTGAGCACCTAGGTCATGCTCCTATTGCACGAAGGCAAGATCTGGAGAAAAGCGAGGAGTGGGACTATGGCAGTCAGTTTCTGGAGGGTGGCTTGGATGCCGTAAGGATAAAAAGGACTGACTGAAAAAAAGACATCAGAAAAAGATGTAATGTTTTGAGGGGGATGTCTGGCAGTGTCTGTGATGGGGTGTATTATTCCTACGCCCATTGCCCCCTTCAATCATAATAAGATGTTGCCTTGGTAGTGATACTAAGGTCCAGATATTCAGGGATTTGGCCATTTAAAGGAGTAGTCCACCCAAAACTTGCAAACAATATATGTTGTGCAGAGTGTTTTAGTTTCTATGTGAAGTTCCAGTGTTTCCTTCCCTCTGACTGCTATTAGGAGTTTTTCCTAAATTAGCCAGCTAGCTTTATGCTAGTTTTACGACCTCTGGGGAATCTTCATCTGAGACAGCTTAATTGTATTCCTTGTTCCCACAGTGCATCTTGTCTCATGTGACAGTGATGTAGCAGAGACCCAACATTCAGCACACATATGCCAAACAAATTAAATATCTTGGAAGCTTTACGAGGGCATAAAAATTACCAGCAGCAAAGTTCTTCAGGACAGGAACACCTTTAATATGAGGGTAGTCACTAAGCTGAATTCTATAGATTTTAAAATATAGCCATCTCTATTGTTGTGAACTGATTGTAAAGCAGTGCTTTCTGCTGGATTTATGGTCTCTGCTGCATCACTGTCACATGAGACAAGGTGCATTCTAGGACAAATGAATACAATTAAGCTGTCTCAGATGGAGATCTCCAGGGGTCATAAAACTACCCTAAAGCTAGCAGGCTAATTTAGCAAAAACTCTTAATAGTAGCCAGAGGGAAGGACACACAACAACTTAACATACAAATCAAAACACTCTGCACAACATATATTTTTTGCAAGTTTTGGGTGGATTAGTCCTTTAAGAGAACTTACATTGTCTATGGTGAATGCTGGATGTCCTTGCTGTTTGATGCTAAAGTAATTAGGGCTGCTGCAACCCACCTGTGTAGCCCAGTCTAATTAACCCCATCAGTGCCTATGGATGTACACTTTATGTCCTGAACTTTATTTTGATGTTTCTGACTCATGTTAGCACAACAAAATGCACTATCAGTTACTGTTCATGGTTCCATGTGATGTGGGTGACTGAATAACAGCGAGCCCATAATCACAACTTTTATTACAGCGAGGAAAGAAATGGTGACAATGCTTTTCTGCAGGGGGCTTTGACCCCTGCCCCCCCTTTGAGGGGAGCTTTGCCCCCCGCACCCCCTTACTTATATAACCAACTCCAAGATTGTAGGTTCTATGTCATAAGGGCGATCACTGAAATGTGATCGTCCCTATGGTGAGTGTACATCACTGAAATTCAGTTTTAGCAATGTACAACCTCAGTGACAGAGAAAACAGTGCTAGGAATTGTGATTTTTACTTTTATGCGGGCACCCCCCCCCCCACACACACACACTTTTAGATTCTCAACTCTGGGGGGGTGCATGTCGGTGGGGGGTGCAACAGTGAAAAAAAATAAAATTCATCAACTCAGGCCGGGTGCTAAAAAACATACTGTGCCTGGACCCGAACCCTGCATCCCAGCCACCGCAGGCCAGCACCCACCCCACCATGCCATGGAGCCAGCTCAGCAGCTCACCATGGCACCACCTCTCACAAACCCTCCCACCCCTCGCTCGGCATGCTTGCTCCCCCCACATGCATGTATGTATGGTGACATCCTGTTACCATTCACAAACCCTCCCTATCAGGTCACCCTCTCTACTCCCTTGCTGTCTGGGTCTGTGCCACAAGTGGGTTGCTGTTTCAGTAGGCGCTCACTTGAGATGTGCCCAGCTCACAGGTTATCAAGATTGTAGCACCTCTGGAAAGGGGAAAAGCATTTTTGCCATATCTGTCTTTGTTCTAATGCAGTTGCTGAACTTTGGTCTCGCTGTTATGTAGTCGCCAATATCACCAGACGCCCTGTTTCATCCATGGAACATCATATAAAGTGACTTTAATATAATATCAAAAACTCTGTGGGACAGAAACAGATGACTAAAGTATATTTACATTCTGGGAGTAAAACAATGACCTCAAGATGGCACTGCAGTATAAGGCATGAAGCAGGTTCCCGATACAATGCACAGGAAGAAATTGAGAACTGTTGAAACTTTATTTGCCTATATTTAAAAAAATATATTTCTAGCAAAATGTCCTTGGCAGCAGAGGGGTTAATCAGGGAGGCTGTTACAGAGAAGGAAACTGATTCTGTAGAGGGTAGCTGCAGTGGGAATTCTCGGTTGCTTGAAAAAGGAAATCATGATATTAACCACACAAAGCCATGTACAATACTATGTACTTTATTGCTCTAAACTTGCATCAGTGAAACTCTAAATACAATGGGATACTTTCTAAATATTTTTATTCTCTTTGTTTTCTGTGTTATAAATTTGTTAAGCATTTTCATGTAATATTCAGATTTCTCATATGAGCTTTCAAATGCTGATTGATACAAAAACTTGAAACTTGAAAGTTGGGTGCTGGATGTCTTGCAGTCTAATGCTAAAGTTGCTTGAATCCACCTGCTAATCCTGCAGTCCCAGCCTACTTAACCAGGGAGGCTGTTTCAGAGAGGAGAGCTGATGCTACAGATGGGGCACTGCAGTGTGAATTTGGAAACTGCAGTTCTGAAAGGCTGGAAAAGGGAGAAAACATGTTGGGTGAAGAGCTTAGCCCTGATAGAGGAAAAGACACATGAAACAATTTAAACATTTATTTAGTTTTACTGGCAAAAGTATATTTTGTTTATGCGTTAAAACTGCTAATAAAACATAGGCCCGATTCTAAAAGAGCCCTTAGATCGCCACAGTTTCAGGTGATCTAGGGCTGTGGCACACTCCCGGTGCATCAGGGACCATGTGACAGATTCCATAAAATTGGGGATCCCTGTGCCAAACACCTGGGAATTGCCACAAAGGCAGACTAGTGCCGAATGCTAGGTGCACCTGTGAGACCTACCGAACGGATCCACTGCCCCAACAGGTGCAAGATGGAAACCAATGCCAGGAGGGCTCCTGGGGCAGAAGTGACACAGGGGATACCATAGGGGTATTAGGGAGTGGGTGGGTATGCCAGGGGGATGATTTGGCACCTTGTGGGGGTGCTCTTGTAAGCACCAGTCACACAATAGTGTATAGTGTATAGTGTGCTGTATAAGAATGGCACCCCCCCACCAGGTGTCTGATCACCCCCCCCGGAATACCTACTTGCTTCCTAACATCTCTACAGTATGCCCCTGTTCCTTCCTACCCTGGACTCCACATACGGGCCCCCGCCAGCTACCCACCATGAGGGCAATGCCGCCAAGGAGTGAGCCACCTCCTGGCTGGTCCTGTCGACCCTAACTATCAGTCATGGTGGGGCTTTCCAAATCCCAGTTAATGGGATGTTGCAGCCCCACTGTGATGCAAACCCCCTTGTGACCTGGCGTTCCCTGATGCTGGTTGCAAGGGAGGCGCAGTGCCCTTTTGCCACAGCAGCATCCCCCTCGGGTGCAGACCACGTTACGGAATAGGAATCGCCACAATTCATGACACAAGGTGCATTTTGCATCATTGTTGTCTGGTGCATGCACCTTGCATTGGTCGGAGTGCTTTTGGAATCAGGCCCCATGTTTTATTATTTGTTGTAGAATGCCAGTTTTGTATGGAACTCTGAAACCTGCCTAACACTCCATCTGTGACTGTTCCCACTCAGGCGGTGCCCCAGCTTGAGCCATGTTGCTACAGTGTCCCTTTTAAATGTATGTGATGAGATACCCACAAAAAACTGATACCATCACTTTCAGTTTTAACCAGCAGTGCTGGTTGTTGGCAGGGAAGGAGGGAGGGAAAGTACCATATCTATTGGGAGTTGTAATCCCACTGATTGACAGCCTGACAAACCAATAGGTGTGCTGCAGCATAAGCATCAGGCCCTCTCATTGGCTGGAGTCGGCCAAATGGCAGATCATCATTTTCCTGCACTCTGTCTTGATTGCTAATGTGTGTGTGTGTGTGTATGTGTGTGTGTTGGGGAGGGTGATAGTGCCAGATCTGTTGGGTTCTGCAATCACAGTGATTGACAGCCTGACAAACTGAGGGGTATACATCAACAGAAGCCCCCTCTTACTGGCTTGAAGCAACTGTTGGGGTCTGCAGTCCCAGTGACTCACATCCTGACTGACCAGTAGGTATTCTGAAGCATGAGTAGCATGCCTTCTCACTGGCTTGATGCAGCTGTTGTGCTCAGCAGCAACAGTGATTAACAGTCTGACAGACCAATGGGTATGTTGCAGCATGAGCAGCAACCATACCACTGGTATGAAACAGCAGTATGGAAGATCCTGACTTTCCTTCAGTCTAGTTGACTGCTAATATTAACAACCCGGATTTCTGTGCACATGAGCGGCCATCAGTCATAACGATTTTTCCAGCTGCAGTACAAACATGCAAGAATTAGAGGTGAAAAAATACTACCACACATAACTGTTTGCTAAGGACTTTTGCTGCTATGCCAGAACATACGTCACTTCCATGTAAAGAAGCCAAAGGAGAATGACAGCGAACCCTCAGTGCGGGGACAGTGCAAACAACAGGTGGCTAGCCCAACTAAGCAAACAGTGTCACAAAACCTGCACTCAGAAGTGAAAAATGTCACAATACTTCACATCTTTGAGAATCAGTGCTTTAATACAAAATCAAAGTGAAGTATGTGCAGACAAAAAAATGTACTCCACTGAACGGCCACAGTGTTTTACTTCTAAGTGCGGGTTTTGTGACACTGCATACATTGCTTCCACTTGATAGGAAACACATAAAGAACTACTTGCTCTGTTATAAAGCAGGGGCTTGGTAGTAGTGACGAAGTACACACTTTACTATCCCCCCAAGTTGATGGTCTGAGGATGAATAAACCACAAAGTGCAGCTTCCTGAATGGCTGATTCAACCAGGTCCACATTTCTCCTAAATCTATTACCATTAGGTTTATGTTGCCCCTAGAACCATACAAAGAAACAGTCCCAGAAAGGATACTGTAACTCCTAACAGCACAGCTAGTAGGTAACCAGTTCAACCAGTGATCTCATTAAAATAAATGGAACTTCAACGGGGGATCAGAGGTTGGAAGCCCAGAAGTAGCAATGAGGAAAAGTCAATTTTTCCTGTATCCAGATTTCTTTACCACTGAAACTCACTTAGTGTTTTAATGTTCTTACCAAGGTCTTACCCTTCATTCTCCCTAAATGTAATCATTTCTGGGTCCGGTCACCTGCCCCGGTTGTCCAGGTGTTCAGGATCCAGAAAATGATTACCTCCTGGTCAACGTTTGTTGCAATTGGGAAACAGATGGCGCCCAGGTAAACTGTCCATTATGGGCAGAATTACTTAGAGCGCCATATCCATTCAAAACTACCATGATTCAGGACATCCAGTGCTGTCGGCAGATAACAACCATGCCTTTCTACTGCCCCACTGTCTCTGCACTGCTCCTGACACAGGACATGTATGTGGCAGAATTACATGACGATGTATCCCCTAGCCTGTTTGAAAAAAAAAAGAGAAATAAAATAGAGAGAGAGAGAACATGAGAAAGAGAGAGAAACAAGAAATAAACATAGAATTAAATCACTCATCTAGCTCGCTCATCAGCCTGCTTGTATATTTCCAAGTGTCAGACAAAAGGCAGCAGCACATATATATATACTGTGGCAATTAAATTTCTATATCCTGTAGTTTGGGGTGACAATAAACTATAGATATTTCTATATCCTGTAGTTTGGGGCAACAATGAACTATAAATATTCCAAGCTACCCCAAGCACACACACAGACTGTATGCTGGTCCAGAGAATGATCATTACCTTATCGATTCTGGCTAGCGGTGTTGTAGAGTAAATCAGGAAATCAAATAACCCTGCTTCCCAGCCTTTGTAGACTAATTATATATATTAATCATGCAGACTCCTGAATTTGTCACTTCTGCTAAGCAGTCCTCTGGTAGTCCTGTTTTCTTTGCACCCAGCACAATTACCTCTCTGGCTGCCGGTCCTCCTGTCTCACAAGTTGCAACCTTTTCAGTACAAATTAATTAGGATGGCTAACCTGCTCCTTTGCCTAATTACGTGCCCCCAGAAAAGATAAAAAAAGAGACAGATGGCAATGAATTTTTTAAATTAATTCCATGACCCTTTTTGTTGTCTAACTTTGTTAAGATACTTTTTTTTTTCCTTTTTGTGATCAATTCAAGTGGACTTTACTTCACTCTAGCAAAACAAGGCCCACAACTCCTTGCAGCACAGTGTATGCTAATCTCACAGCAGGAAAATTAATGAGATTTGAAAACGTTCTGGGGAACGTATTAATAGCCAAGCAATATTAATCAAGCTCATATTTCCCTTTGTGTGCCGAGGTTTCTAAAATGTTATATATATCTATCTATCTATATATATATATATATATATACTTTGTGCTTCTGTTCAGGAAGCCTGGATAGTGTGACCTAGCCCTTAGTATTGTACTGTATGCAAGGAACACAATACAGTGCCATCTACATGTGGCAGGTGCATACCAGAGTCCTGTAGTACTAAAGTAGCAGCACTAGTTATTAAAAATTTCCTCTAATTCAGTCATTTGTTCAGACAGTCCCTGCAACTAACAACCCTTTTTTTTTCAATGTTTTCCATTTTCCATGTAACTTTTTCCATTCGTTTTTCACAGACCCTTGCCAGGAACCCTACGATGGATTCTGAGGGGGAGAGGTGATACCCTTCTCTCACTGGTTAATTTTTCCAATGTTCAGTAACTGGCAGGCACTGCTGGAGCTAGACATGCCTTGAATATTTGCCCTGGAGCCTGGGCAGTGCTGGGCCAAGGGTTTTGCATGGTTCTTAGAGCCAAATCACAAGCTGAGCCGGGGTAAACTGCATAGTGATCCCTTGTTGGGGTGCCGACCCACAGCAGACTGGCACTAAGACAACAAAGCAAGTTATATTAATCCCCCTCCCAAAAAAAGGTTAACCCTTCTCCCCCACCCTTGTAGTACTCCATCCCCATGCTCCAAGTAATTTAACCCCCCCAAATATCTGCCTTGCCCTTTATGCTGTACCCTGTTTACACAAAGTGTTCTCACTATGTAAATAAATAAAACTTTTTCTTACTACCACTGCTGCCCTGCTGTGACATTTCTCAACAAAAAAACTATACATAGGGTCCGTCTATCATATCTGATGTCGCATTTGTACGAAGCTGTCAAACAATTTTAAATAAAAATAGCTTTAAAAATTGTGTGGTGTGGTTTATATTATTAAAAACAATAATTATGTGTATGTCATGAAGTGTCAGTGTTTTTTATTTGTAATTGAAGATACCGATGAAGAGGGAGTCCAGATTACCTGCTAGTCTCACACACACACACACACACACACACACACCACAGAGGCATGCATGCACACACACTAATTAATATTTACATGTATATACTTTCCTGAGTGTAAAACAATTTTCTTAATTGTTGTCTGCTGCAGATAAATCTGGTACTTTTTAGCCTCAGCCTGCTGAATCCTTTCCCCTCAATTTCCAAGACTGTATTCAAAAGCTGCCTAATTGCTCGTTATTAAAAAGGCCTTTTACTATGTTTTGTTTTCAAATGATGACTGCAGATTCTCTTTCTCATCAGCACCTTACACAAGTCTGAGCTTTTTTTTCAAATCTGGAAGCTTTGTAAAATAGTTTGCTATTCACAGACATACAACAAAGAGCTCTACAGAGACTGGTGAAGCGGGAGAAGACCAAAACAGGAAGGATGTTTCCCGATGTCCACAGCAGATTGCAGTTCTGAGAAAAGGACATCTACTGGTGCTAAGTGAGGTAAGAAGTATAACTGGGTAGTTGAGTAGAGGCGCTAACGGTGTAACTTAAATCTGCCTTACTCCCTGGCTCAGCTCATTCCAGGCTTGTAATTTAAGCCAATCACCCAGCCAAGCCAGGAATATGACTTGAGCTGGGCTCAGGCTGCCATCAACTCGCTCACACTTATGCACCACTCTTTCTTTTGTCCCCAGAGTCCACGTAGGAGCAAACCATGTCAAACAAGGCTCAAGGAGAAAGAAGGTCAGGAAAAGCACTCGATTTCTTTTTTTTTTTAATCTTTAACTTCTTTATAATGAACCAATAGTCACAAAGAAATTCATATTTCTTCTGTGAAAAAGGATGACAGTGTTTAAGAGATCCAGGAGGCCGCCCCAAACAGCAACAGACACAGAGCACTACAATGCCCGTGTCAGGCACTGGGGACAGATAACTTACTTAACCCCTTTAGTCTACTGTGTCTTGCAGAACCCTCCACAACTATTAGAATCATTGGCCTCTTCCTGGGAATGACACGCTCATCCTGCTACTTTCCTTTACAGACCCCCGCTCTCATTCCAGCTAAACTGCATTTACATTAAGTAAAATACCTCATTCCTTTACTTTCTAGAAAGACGTTGAGGATTAAAGATTAATCCTATCTGTCCAGAGCCAGCCTTAGTATGGGGTGAACTGTGCAATTGCACAGGGTCCGAAGAGCAGAAGGGCCCCCTCAATGCCTCAACCATTCAGTTTGCCTCCTTTCCTCCTGGTCCTCTATGTTCTAATTCAAGTAAAGTGCAAAAATGGCACAAAACTAGCTGAAAATGAAGATATAGGGAGGCCATCGAAAGGAATGGGGATATTCCTTGGAGGCTCCGTGACATATGATATGGGGCCTAAGCAAGAAGATTCACACAGGGTCTCAGGGTAGCTCAGCACTGTATCTGTCTTCTCCAGTGCACTAGAGAAAAAACATAAAAACGGACAGTGTTGTCAGAAAAAGACCATTGATCCATCCAGTCTGCCTAGTTTTACCCCGTACCGGGTCATAATGTCATACGCTTAATAGCGTACGGCATTATGCGTGAACCCCAGACCTGTACGCTCTCCATGTTGGACCCCCCCGGAGTTAGAATCCTAAGTGGGGGTGGTCCGGGGGGCACAGCCTCCATAATGGTGGGGGTGGGGGTGGGGGTGGAGCCCCCCACAGATCAAAAGATATAAATAAATTGCGCAATGCGATTAAGTTGACCCTGTGCCGTTTTACCCTAATCTGCTCAGTGGCCTATTGTTCAGATAGGGTTTTCACCTTCCTCTTCCCCCCTCACTTTCTGCCTTACTCGTATCCACTGAGAGACTAGAAAGCCCTTTGCTCTGTCCAAGCCGTGCTTGAACCCATTAATTAGACAAAGCAAATGGCAGACACACCCTGACAAAGACCTGTATTGTTGAAGTGCCGGGGCTTTAGTTTTTGGCACCAAGTCAGCTGCTTAGATAAATTTCATTGGCTCATATGTCCTTGGAGTTAATTTTCTGATTTATGTTCTGCTTTGTCCCAAGTGCTGGTCTACCAGTCTAGATTCCTTTCTCTATGTTGCTTCTGAACATATTGAGAAGGGCTGGGGCCAGGACTGACATGTGCATCAAGAATGGCAGCTTGTGTTGTAGGTTCCCCAAGCAGCTGCACCAGCAGGCAGTCCTGCACCATATCTAGCAGGGCCTGACTTCTGGTGCTTTTAGCTGCTGGAATGTCCTAATCTATATCAGGTAGATTGAGATCCCTCACAACCACTACCTCTCCCTTTGTGGCCCCTTTCAGTTTCTGCATAGTTCCTGATCCCCCCCCCCTTCTCCCTGTCCCAGTGGTCTTCAGATCACCCCCATGCACAGAGTCTTCCTTTTTCTTTTTTGCACCAGGGGGGGTCTCTAATCAGCTCTGCAACTGCTCCGCACCACTGTCACTGGCTTCATCTGGGACTCACTTCCCAATGTTCCTCCCTGGATTACCCCCATGGCAGGATCCCTGGTTCCCCTTCTTCCCTGTTGATTCTTGAGCTCAGTGTCCAGGGGAGGGCCACAGTTTGGCTATGTGACAGTTAACAGAGTGAAACAGGCAGTGCTTTGCACATTGTGGCATTTTTTTCCCGTACCTTGTCTCCCCTTCCACTGCACTGCGTACATGTGTGCGTGGAGATATGCGAATGCACCAGCTGAAGCCCATATCATCCTACCCAGCTCTGATAAGGCTGACTGCACCACCCCCCTGTGGTTACTAGAGGCAGGCAAAGTGACCAAAATCTGGTGGAGCAATTTGCATATTAAAGCAGAATCTGCGGAGTAATCTGCAATGCGAAGCAGAGTACTTCACCTTCCAGTCATCATCGCGAAGTCCATTGGAAGCACTGACTTCACATTACCACACTGACTTCACATTACCACACCTTTCCCCAACCGCTTCTACACCAGTTTTAATGCAAAGTACATTGATTTCAATGTACTTCACATTACTTCGACTTGTTTGTGAGCTCTAAGGCAAATTTTGCAATGATTCATGGGATTGCAGGTTACATGGGCTCTAGACTGTTCTGCACAGCCTCAGTTCTGTGTAATGTGTGTGTGTAGTGGTAGCTGGAGACAGTTTGCTCTCAGATCTCTGAGATTCAAACTCTCTAAAAGCAATTCTAAAAGCCTTTTTGAGCCATTTTATTTGCTCAAAATTTAGTACATCGATTGTAGGAAACCCTTCTGTGCTCATATCATCAATTGTTTATTGTTTTTGTGTGGATTTTGAATGTTAATTTACAAGATTCAGTCTGTGTACTGACAGACACTGTTGAAGTGTTCTTTGGGGGACGGGCGTATCTGTGGTGGCGGTAGAATAACTGGGAGAAAGGCAGTCTTTCTAACTGTTTTGGTTATATTTTTGTTGTATAACTATGTTCATGTACACACAATAATATTTTCAGTAATTGTTGACATTTTTTTGCTGATTGTTGTGGTGCAGTGCATAATTTCAGTTTGTTTAAAAGATTTGGTTGTATTACAAAAGTTTTCAATTTGCTGTGCATTACCTGTAGTTCATGTGAGAGTG
Organism: Neoceratodus forsteri; assembly: GCA_016271365.2. Classification (NCBI taxonomy): domain Eukaryota; kingdom Metazoa; phylum Chordata; order Ceratodontiformes; family Ceratodontidae; genus Neoceratodus; species Neoceratodus forsteri. Next base: position 42,008,441 of record CM028134.1, read on the forward strand.
TGTGTGTGATGCATGCCATCAAGTCAGACACATTTTATTGTGCCACAGAGTAATTGCAGCAGTGTAAACCTGTTATCCGTCTGCGTTATTTTATACTGCTTTGTGATATCTTGGTAGTGAACTGTTACTGCAGTGCACTGCCCCCCCCCCAACCGGCAAAAGGTATTCTTTTCCAGTGTTGGATTTGTGAGCACTGGTTAAGGTGTTGCACCTTTGCATCTGCATCTCTTGAGTGTGCAGCGCAATCTTAATCTGTCTGTGTGATTGCATCTGTTTAGTGCCCAATCTCCATCTGCAAGCCACAGTTGTTGTTTTTTGACTTCCCATCCACCCCAAACTGAAAGTTCATAAATCTAAATTTGTTTACAATTTTCTTGGTGATCCCCAAAAATGCCTGCAAAGAGACATGAAAGCAAAGCTGTTTCTGGCCATGGCATTACCACCAGTGGCAAGATTGGCCGTGGGCATGGTAGTATGTAGAAGTACATAGCTGATGTCAGTAAAGGGATTTCTCAGTCAATGTTTTTTACAGTGCAATCTGTTGCTTCACTGATAGTTGGAGGAGATGATATTGTCCCCGCTGGTGGTGTTAGTGCAGTTGCTGCTGGCATGAGTATTGCTGACCCAAGTTCCACTTCTGACCAGTTAACCATTTTAGAAAATATAGTTGAGTCTAAAGCTATGACTCACAGTGCAGATTATGTCATACTCCCCAACATCCCCATGGTAGTTGAATATGATTCTGATCTTGACAACGATGACTCCAATGTGACATTTCCAGTGCTGTTGAGGTCATGCCTTTGCCATGCAATGATTCAGAATGTTGCGCTAAAATATCGGGTGATGATAATGATGCTGTGGTTGGAACACATTCTCCACAGGAGAGCATCCAAGCTAAATTTGTGGATGTGGATGATGAATATGATGATGATGATGTTAGCGACCCCTGTTGGGAACCAGAGAAAAAGAAAGTCAAGGTGGCTGTGTGTGGATCTGTTGGTGTTAAATTCCCCCTCCTCAAACAAATTGTGATGTAGCGGTTCCTGTAGATGATGATGATGATGATGACGACCCAGTAATAATCATAGGTAGTCATGGTGGTCAGTTGGAGTTCAAGTGTGTCCAGCAAGAGAAATCATGTAGTATGCCCCCCATTTCAGTGGTTAAAAAGCTGGAGTCCAATATGCAGCATCAGGGACATGTTAAAAGTAGGGGATAAAAATCCCTTGTTTGAGATTTTATTTTGTCCAAGATGCAAATGATGAATAAGTTGCAATCTGCCAGGTTTGCCATGTGCATGTGAGTTGAGGTAAAAAGGGGAGTCATCTGGGCAAGGGACCAGCATACACATCTTAAGAACAGGCACATGGCAATTTGGACTCGGCACCAGAGGGTAGCTAATTCCATAGTGGGGCGTTCACCCTCATCATCAACCTTATAGAGCATGTTATCCCCTTCCATGAGTGCAAGATCAAGTAGCAGTGTCTGTAGTAGCATTGAAATAACACCGGTGGATTCCTACAGGCATGATGATGATGATGATGAGGAGGAGGAGGATTATGATTTAGAAATCTCGTCCAGTGGTGGTCAGAGTAGCAGCAGTGGTGGTGACTTATGCAGTACATCTAGTGCAAGTGGCACATCAACCCCTCTGCTTAAAATGGGGAAAATAACTTCATTTGTGGACTTATCACCTGTGCACCCCTCTTCATCATGCGTCCAAAGCACCCCACCCCCCGGCCATTCGCAGAGCAGAGCCATTTGGCACACCCCATGCAAAACATGTAACAACAAGTTAGCCCATGTCGCACAGTGTTTTTGCCCATAACCTGAAGTACCTACCCAATCATGCAGTGTCGTGTGAACTTAATGCAGCTGTAGCTGAAATGCTGGCAATTGATCTTTTGCCCTTCTCCTTTATGGTGAATTCAGGATTCTGGCGGTTTGCAGCAAGCGCCTGTCCAAAATGGAAAGTCCCATCCAGGACATACTTTTCCACCCGTGCTGTCCCCGAGTTGTTCCGCACTGTGTCCGACTCTGCAAGACATGCCCTTCAGCATTCCTCCTCTCCATTCATCTGTTTAAGTATGGATACGTGGACAAGTGGCAAAATGGCGGGGAGTTCATATTTGCATATTACTGCACATCGAGCACAGGTGCCGGGGGTTGTTTGTGCTGGTGGTAGTGGGAATAATCGGTGTAGTAAGACAGACTGTCATGGAAGCAACCTTCCGGGAATTCGACAGCATGCAGTGCTTGCAATGCACAGTGTGGCCTGTTCCCACACTGGTGAAAACATGCTGGACTTGCTACTGACCGAAACTAATGAGTGGCTGAACCCCCGTCCCTGAGAGCTGGATTTATAGCAAGTGCCAACGGCTCATATGTGGTTAAATGCATCATGAATGGTGGCTCTGTTTGGGTTCCATTCATGGCTCACTGTTTAAATTTGGTGGTCCAGGAGTTTCTGCAGCACTCTGATATAAAGGAAATGTTGACAATTGCATGCCGTATTTTTTCACAGTTTTCACATTCTGCAACGGCCCATGACCAATGTCAGCAGCTGTAGATCCAAAACAGCCTCCCGCAGCACCACCTCAAGTTGGAAGTTGTCATGAGATGGAACACAAATTTATACATGGCAGAGAGATTGTATGAACAATACAAAGCAGTATCTGAATATCTCATCATGCACACCAGCTGTGACACTTTCGGGGCCTCCATGTCTCTCGGGATCGAAGAGTGACACCTCATGGACTCAGTTATAACAATTTTGAGGCCTTTTGAACATGCCACACAGGCAGTGAGTGGTAAGTCTGCCTCTATCAGCCAATCAGTTCCACTGCTGTGGGAGCTGAGGCAGACATTGCTGAATCAACAGCATAGTCTTGATGTTTCTGGAGACTGTGCCAGCAGTGTGTTACTGAAACACATGCTAACAGTATTCGACCACAATTGGCACATCTTGAGCATTCAGCAAAGTGATGAATTCACAATAGCAACAATGCTGGACCCACAATACAAATGTGGAATTGTGTCACTACTGGACGGAGGGCCTGAACAGGTTAAAAATGTCAGTGGGCAACTGGTGTGCTTGGTTCATGGGGCACAGAAGTCACATGCCAAGGTCAGCAAACTTCAGCAGCATAACAAGGCTAGAAGTCAGTTGGAATAGTACCAAGCACATCCTGTAAGGTGGCTGCAGTTCTAGGTGGTCTGTCATCAAAACTGGTTGCCATTAACCCACTTTGGGGTGCTTTGTGCCAAGTAGGAATTTGTGATATCAATGAATTCAGAGAACAGGATGATGAGTCAACCACTGGACTTCGTGCAGCACAGTGAATGGTTGACTCATATTTGGCTGAAAACAGGCATCTGTCAATCACTGATGATCCTCGTTTATACTGGGATGGAAAGGTCAATGAATGGCCAGAGTTGATCTCAGTGGCACTGAAGTACCTGAGCTGCCCACCCTCCAGTGTAAGTGTCAAGAGGGTATTCAGTTCTGCTGGGGCAATAGTTTGGGATCATCGTACAAATCTCTCCTTCATGCTGACTTTCATAACAAGCATTTGTCAATGCTGAATGTTGATTGCGTTGGTGTGTTGAGCTCGCTCACTGCCTGCCCCTCTGTCACTCGCTCAGTCTGTTTCTCCCAGTGCTGCAGGCTGCTGTTTTGTAATGGCTCCTGCCTGCATTGGCACCTTGTTCTGCCCACTAAGGAATCTGCAGCTGTTCGGACAGAGCTGCGTTGAGGTGGCTCACTCCCCTCTCACTCACTCATTCTGTTTATCCTGGCGCTGCAGGCTGCCCTTTTGTACTGGGCTCCTGCCTCTGTTGGTGGCTTTTTCTGCCCACAAAGAAATCTGCAGCAGTCCCAACACAGGTCTGTTGAACCTGCTGAGTCCCCCCTCTCTCACTGACTCATTCCATTTCTGTCGGTGTTGCAGGCTGCCCTTTTGTACTGTGCTCCTGCCTGTGTTGGCACCTTTTTCTGCCCACAAAGAAATCCACAGCCGTCCCGACAGAGCTCCATTGAGGGCACTCACTCCCCCTGTGTCACTCACTCATTCTGCTTCACCTAGCACTGCAGGCTGCCCTTTTGTACTAGCTTCTGGCTCTGTTGGTGCCTTTTTCTGCCCACAAAGAAATCTGCAGCAGTCCCGACAATGCTCCGTTGAGCTCACTCAGTCATCTTCTCTCACTTGCTCATTCCATTTCTGGTGGCATTGCAGGCTGCCCTTTTCTGTTGGGCTCCTGCCTGCATTGTTGCCATTTGCAGCAGTTACAATACAGCTCCAATGAGCTTGCTCACTCCCCCTCTCTCACTCGCTCATTCTGGTTTTTCTGCCACTGCAGGCTGCCATTTTGTACTGGGCCCCCGCATGCATTGCTGCCTTTTTCTGCCCACAAACAAATCTGCAGCAGTCCCAACAGAGGTCCCTTGAGCTCACTCACTCCCCCTCCCTCACTCGCTCATTCTGTGTCTCCTGTCGCTGCAGGCTTCCCTTTTGTACTGGGCTCCTGCCTGCATTGGTGGCTTGTTCTGGCCAGAAAGAAATCTGAAGCAGTCCCGACACAGCTCTATTGAGCTCACTCACTCCCCCTGTCTCACTCACTCATTCTGTTTCTGCTTGTGCTGCAAGCAGCCCTTTTGTATTGGGCTCCTGCCTATGTTGCTGCATTTTCTGCCCACAAGGAAATCCACAGCAATCACAATAGAGCTCCGTTGAGTTCTCTCACTACCCCTCTGTCACTCACTCATTCTGTTTTTCTTGGCGCTGCAGGCTGCGCTTGTGTACGGGGCTGCTGGCTGCATTGGCACCTTTGCCTGTCCACAAATAAATCCACAGCTGTACCGACAAAGCTCCATTGAGGTCGTTTAGTCTCCCTCTGTCACACACTAATTCTGTTTGTCCTGGTGCTGCAAGCTGCCCTTTTGTATGGGGCTCCTGCCTGCATTGGTGCCTTTTTCTGCCATCAAAGAAATCCGCAGCAGTCCTGATAGAGCTCTGTTGAGCTCACTCAGTCCCCCTGTCTCACTCACTCGTACTGTTTCTCCCACCGCTGCAGGCTGACCTTTTCTACTGGGCCCCTGCCTACATTGATGCCTTTTTCTGCCCAAAAAGAAATCCGCAGCAGTCCTGACAGTGCTCCAGTGAGTTTGCTCACTCCCCTTCCCTCACTCACTCTGTCGTTCTGTTTCTCCCAGTGCTGCAGGCTGCCCTTTTGTACTGGCCTCTTGCGTTGGGGCCTTTTTCTGCCCACAAACAAATCTGGAGCAGTCCTGACAGAGCTCAGTTGAGCTCGGTCACTCCCTCCTCTCATTCGTTCCATCTTAATCTGTCCCAAACACTGATTTCCCACAGCGACCGTGCTATTCTCCATCAGGAGTGCAAAAACATATTTTAGCCAGTATGTGAAAAATGACAGCTGTACTGTTCATAAGGAGGTGTGAAAGAATGCCACTGTTGAAAATGTGGCGTGAAAATATTAAAAATTTGCGAAGTTACATGGGTGCATGGAAACAGTTGAATGCAACGCATGCTTGTAACAGTCACGTTATGGAGTTTTTACACCAAATTTCCAACATAGTGATTTTAGGACCTCTGCTCATGAACAGTGCCACTGTTATTTTCTTAATCTGTCCCGAACACTGATTTCCCACAGTGACCACGTTATTCTGTGCCACAACTGTGAAACCACATTTCACTCATGATGTGAAAAATGACAGTTGTACTGCTCATGAGGAGGTGTGAATTGCCATTGTTGAAAATGTGGCATGACAATATTACGAATCTGCAGTTACAAGGGTGTGTGGAAAGTGTGCAATGCACACTTGTAACACAGTCATTTGATGGGCTATCATCACCAAATTTTCAACATAGGCATTTTAGGACCTCTGCTCATGAACAGTATCACTGCCATTTTATTACTCTGTCCCGGACAGTGATTTCCCACAGCGACCAATCTATTCTGCACCAGAACTGTGAAAACACATTTCAGCCAGGATGGGAAAAATGACAGCTGCATTGTTCATAAGCAGGTGTGGGAAAATGGCAATGTTGAAAATCTGGAGTGAAAATATTACATATTCTTGAAGTTACGAGCGTGCGTGCAAACTGCGCAATGCACACTCGCAACACAGTCATTTTATGGAGTATCATTACCAAATTTTCAACATAGCCAGTTCAGGACCTCTACTCATGAACAGTGTCACTGTCATTTTCTTAATCTGTCCCAAACACTGATTTCCGACAGTGACTGTGTGATTCTGCGCCGGAAGTGCGAAAACACATTTCCACCAGGATGTGAACAATGACAGCTGTACTGTTCACAAGGAGGTGTGACAAAATGCCAATGTTGAAAACCTGGCATCAAAATATTGCAAATTCACGAAGTTACAAGCGTGCATAGCAACTGTGCAGCGCACGCTCGTAAAACAGTCATTTTGGGACTTTCTCCACCAAATTTGCAACATAGGCTTTTTGAGAGCCCACCTCATGAACACCGGCACTGTCATTTCATTAATCAGCCCGCAAAGGTGATTCCACGCAGTGACCACGAAATCACCTTTTGGGGCCAATTAACGCCATGACAGTTGAAGTATTCATGAGGAGGGGTCCCAAAAACCCCATGTTGAAAATTTTGTGAAAAAATTCCAAAAAATGCCTGAGATATGCAGCAAAGTTGAAAAAAACCCTATTTACTCCATTATACAGCTTGCCAGCGTTTCCTCAGTTCGCAGTTGGCTTTGAAGAGTGCAGACGTGTTCCCGGTCCATCGAAGATCGTCGCACCGGAATCCGGAGGTAAGTATGGGGTGAGGGGGTGTGGGGAGGCAGGGTGCGCAGTGGGTGGGCGCGGGTTGTGGGAGGGGGGTCTGGGAGACCACGAGGGACCATTTTTCTTTACAGGTAAAAAAAAAAAAGACAACACAGGATGGTTTTTAACTTCACAGGGGCATTTGGAGTCTCGCTTTTGGGAGGGCACTGTAGCTGGCAGGGGATTGGGCACCCCCATCGGCAAACAACAAAAGGGGGGATTCCTTTCTGCTGATGGGGATTGGGCACCCTCATCGGCAAACAAAAAGGGGGGATTCCTTTCTGGCGATGGGGATTGGACACTCCATCAGCAAATAACAAAGGGGAGGTCCTTTCTGCCAACGGGGATTGGGCACCCCATCGGCAAATAACAAGGGGGATAATTCCTTTTGCGGCGAGTTGGGCACCCGTTAGCAGACAATGAAATGGGGGCACATTATGCCGATGGGGAGTGGGCTCCCCCGTCGGCAGATAAACATTGTGGGCAGGGGGGTTATATTGTTTGTGAACAGGGTGGCAACCCACCGCCATGTTCACAAACAATATCAGGCTTGCTAGATCCACCCTGCAATGACGGGTCGCTCTGTCATTGCAACGGATGTCTTGCGCTTCAATGATGAGGTAACCCCTGATTGCAGCGGCTGATTTGTCACAAGTTGGTGTAAACGTTCCAAACTTGTGTCACCAGCAGCCTGCAGTGGCATTGGGGGAAGTGGGATAAGCCTTTGCAGGCTGTGGGGGCATTGGCCACAACAGTGCTGTGCCTCCACAGCCTGCTTCTCAGCAAGCTGTGCCAATATGTTTCTTGCGCTGCACACAATCAACATAAAAATGAATCAGGGGCACATACTAGCTCAAACTGCAACCTCTGTATTCATACCCCATCGTGGCCATGGTTGTGGTGATGTGGGAGAAGCAGACGATCCTGGTGGCAGCATGAAATGTCCTGCCATTGAGGTAGATAATGAAATCATGGAGAAAGAATTCTCTAGTGGGCACAATTCAGACATTGATGACTACGAGGGCAGCTTCCTGTATGATGATGATGATGAGGTTGATGTTGGTGCGTTTTAAGTTTACTGGTTGAAAGGCTGTCACATTTTTTCAATGGAACATGTTTTGTTTTTCATAACATAAAATTAGTGTCCCACCCTGAAAGAGTGTCTTTCCATGATTTCATATTGGAACTTTGGCACAAGTAAATTCACAATCCTTCAATTTTCACTGCCCCGCCTAGGTATTATTTCTGATTAGGCTTAACAGAATGCCTGCTATTATCATTAGCAAACACAGTCGGCCACTTAAACACAACTATTCATTTGTAGTATGAGGTGTCAGCTGCTTAAAACCTGCAGATTAAAGATATCTGCCTCCTGACTGAGAGTGGAGTACTATAACACAATACACACCATATCCAGCCACCCACCCGTGTGTGTCTGACAGTGAGAGGGAATGTGTTGTAGCTGTTCCCATGATCACCACCAGTAACCATCATTCAGCCAAAACCACCAGATAGTGAGCGGGAATGTCATCATGTACCCATGACCACCACCAGTAAACCGCACTGAGCCAAAGCCACCAGACAGTGATAGAAAATGTCATCATGTACCCATGACCACCACCAGGAAACTGCAGTCAGCCAAAGCCACCAGACAGTGAGTGGGAATGTCATATTATACCCATGACCACCACCAGGAAACCACAGTCAGCCAAATACACCAGATACTATCTCAGCGAGAGGGAATGTGATTGTTTTCCATCCTGTGCCCTGCCCATGCCATGGCAGATGGAGACCGTATCTAGCAGCCAGAGCCGCAAGGCTTCTTACTATCAATACTTTACAGTGAGTATGTGTACTAATTGTTCATACTATGGAAGTTCCTTGAGTTGTGTTATGCTTCCTGTTGCATTTCTGAGATGCACTTGAGAAACACATATGGTCAACTTATTTTCTTTTTTGACAGGTTAACAGTTTCAAGCACTCTCCTGGACCAGAGGACTGTAGTACTGCAGTACTGTCTACAACCACCTATAGGATATCCATTTCAGGTAGGTATATCAATTTTATTTCATCAGGTCTTTTTTGTAGTTCATTTTTTCCAGAGAGTATAAATCATCGAAAGTAGGTGACATGTACTTCACATAATATATTTTTTATGCACATCTGACACTGTATTGCTGCTGCAGGCCATGGCGGTGTTGAACAAAGTTTTATCCATGTCCTAAAAAGATGTCTTTTAAAATGTAGCTTAAGACATTGGGACAGTGCATGGGTTACACATACTAAATTTGTGATTTGGTCTTGGTGTGGCTTACTAAGAACTTGGTATCTGTTAAGCTGGATATATAACAGACAGCAATAGCCACAGCCACGCTTTGAACAGAATGTGTTACTGCAATGAAGTACTAATAATTTCATGTTCATCTGTTTTTGCAGGAAACATTTCGGTACTGTGTGCTGCCGTCGGGGCTTTCCCCAAATAAGTTCAACATCACACCTGCAACCGGTATGAATCCCAACCATCAGGACTGAACTGGAGGATACACAAAAAAACTGTGAAGAATTCACAAAAAAAGAAACCACTAGTGAAACTTGCTTCCAAATGATAACCCCCCCAAAAAAAAATATTTACCTTGCCTGGCTTGACAGTATTCCAATGCCAAAATTCCTCATCAAGCCCAAAAATGCACACCCCAAGTTTTAATATATGATGACCTGTGATACAAGAAAAAGCAATGATTACATATATATATGTATATATACATATATATATATATATATATATATATATCTATATATATCTATATATATATATATGTGTGTGTGTGTATACACATTTAAGGTCAGGTTCTGTGGAAAACCCTGATGGTGCCAGGTACATTAACTTACCAAGGGTAGTATGAGTGTACACACACATAAGGCATCCTTCCTGTTTGGGTCAACGCAGCAGACTTTGGGTAACCAACAGCATCATCACATCATCTTGGTTAACTCAATGGTCATCTTTTGCTATTACATCATTTGGCAAGACACTGTGCATCAGCCCAGTCAGTGCAAGAAGCATTACATTAAATTCCAAGAGCAGCAGCAGGTGACATAGTTCTTGCTGGAGTGTGTGCATGCATGAATGAGTGCGGCACGAATTCATGGAGACTTTTCATCACATTTAATGGTCTCGTCGTTTTTTTCAATATGTGGAGTCTGGAATTTTCGTCACATTTATACAGCACCATTTCTTTGGTCCACAATTATGGGGACTGTGTGCATGCATAATTTAGTGTGTCAAAAAAGACTGCAGACTTTTCAGCACATAATGCTCTCATCATTTCTCAGTATGTGTAGTCTTGAATTTTCTGGACATAAGACAGCAGCATTTTGGGGATGTACAATTATGGGGACCGGGTGCATGCATAATTAAGTGCATCAAGAAAGACTGCAGACTTTTCAGCACATAATGCTCTCATCATTTCTCAATATGTGTAGTCTTGACTTTTCTGGACATAAGACAGCAGCATTTTGGGGGTGCACAATTATGGCGACTGGGTGCATGCATGAATGAGTGCAGCATGAATTAATGGAGACTTTTCATTCCATTTTATGCTCTCATTTCTATTCATCTGGAGTCAGGAATTTTCAGGACATAAGACAGCATCCCAAGATTTGTACGAACACTGGACAAAAACATTCTACAGAAAATAAGCCAAGAAAATGCTATATTCTGATTTAATAATCTCTGTTTCCAAAAAGAAAATATTTTAGTGGTCTCGGTAATGTTTTCTTTCTGTCTTGGCAAGTGCGTGTATGGAAAAGCAGGAGTGAGCAATGCAATAATCTGCTAAACAGCATGTGTGCACTGCCAGGTGCACACTGCCCAGCCCCCTGAAAACATATACAGTATGATAGCTGACTTGTTCCTCTGTTGATGGTATAAATAATATACAATGTATATTTTATTTGTACCATCGTCAACAGCAGACCATGTCATATAATATGTTTTCAGGGGACTCGGTGGGCAGTGGCAACCTGACAGTGCACATATGCTGTTTAGCAGATTATTGCACTGCTCAAACCTGTTTTCAGCAAACAAACCATGACAGAAAGGAAAAATTACTGAGGCCCAAAACATATTTCATGATAAACACATTATTAAGTAGGAATATAATGAGGGCAAGGACACCACTTTCATACTTTATTTTATTTCAGTTGTTTTTGGGCGTGGTTCTTACCATTTGGGGAGTTAAACAAGGTCATGTAAAAGAAAGACAGAACACGCACTTAACATTATACACATAACAGTGCACAATGGGGGGACTAACAACAACAAAAATGGACATTGACCTGTGTCAGATGACCTAAAGGCATGCAAGAAGACAGCAAGGGGGGCAGGGGGTATACTGGGATGCACTGGGAGCCATCACATTAAAATGAAGTCCAACAATGGAAGTTCTTATCCCTATGTACATATATTTGGTAAGATGTCATCTTAGGTCCTGAAAATTCTTTTTATATACATCTCATTCTGGTGTTCTGGAGCCCTGTTCTTTCTTTTGAATGTTTTTCCTCCTTTTCTTTTCCCGTACTGCACTTTGCTCACTGGTGTATAATCTTCTCTGGCATTAATACTGCCTGTTGCATTTGCATTCTCACCCTTCCTCATCAAAACATTCCTTTTATCCTCAGCTCTATAGCCCTTGGCTGGCCACAAGCTTAGTCAACCTTTCAGGGTTGCTGACAGCCATCCAAGAACACTGTTAAGGTGCCACCTGTCCTCTGCTATGCAGTACTCCCAAAATGGCACCCTTAGCCTACCTTCTCCTCCTTGGCTGCATCCTCCATATATTCTTGGAGCCTAACATGGTCACACCAAAAATTACAACCTGCCGGAACTCTACTGCATGCCAGGAACCAACTCTGGCAGTGTTCACTACTTAGCGATTTCCTTCCAAAGGCAATAATCCACACGTTATCAGAATGTTTCACATCCCTTACTGCCCAACACCCCTTAAGCAGATACCCCTCTTCCTCTCTGTTAGGGTAGCAATATTTGCTATGATCACCTTTCGTTGCCCCTTCAATGCTTGTTCTGCTGCCCTAGGCAGTGCCCAGGCTAAGCAACCTAGCAAAGCCTTCCTGAGATTCCTTATAAAATGGTTTAGGAAATTACTAATCCTGCTGTTACTCTGTGCAGGTAGTGTGGAATTAAACCCGGGCTGCCCCCCTCATCTGCTAGCAGCTCCAGAAGAGCTCCCACAGTTAAAGGGTTTGAGCTTCCTACATATGAATGCATGTAGTCTAGCCAACAAATTTGACCTGTTCCTGGCCTGGGTGCTACGTGCTACACCTGACGTAGCAATGCTCTCAGAAACCTGGCTTAAGAACCACATACCTGACAAAACAATTAACATCCCTGGCTACAGCCTACACAGGTGTGACAGGTCGACCAGAGGTGGTGATGTTGCCATATATATTAAGGACAAATTCCTAACCACCGACATTGTCTGCACATCAGCGCCCAAAGAATTTGAGTGTCTTGCCCTCAAGTTAACCCTATCGCCTGGAGTAGCCCTATTGGTAGCTGCATGCTACAGGCTGCCTGTTGCTGGTCTGAGTATACTGTCACACCTTCATTCACTCCTGGAAAAGGTGAATACTGAATGTATCATAATGGGGGACCTAAATCTCAACTGGAATGATGCCTGTGCCAATAGGGTTAAGGACTTCTGTGATGAGCATGGGCTAACTCAGATTACCCCTGAGGTTACCCGACCAATTAAAAAGAAACCTGACTGTAGTTCATTACTGGATCTTGTGCTCGTCGATAAGCCACATAATATCTCCCATACAGGGGTCTCCCATAATGATTTGAGTGACCACTGCATTGTTGCCTGCGTCAGGTGCTCCCCACATCTCCCTTCCATCTCTACCTTCAAATTAAAACGCAGTCTAAAATACTTCTGTCTCCCTGCCTTTCTGACAGATCTTGAGAATAGTAAGGGGCAGGACTTCTTTCTCACACCTTCTGTGACCGAAGCTTTCTGTAACTTTAAAGATCTGTTATTAAGGGTAATAAACAAACACTCTCCTTTGAGAAAGGTCAAATCCAGAAAACAGGTACCTGATTGGTTCAGCCCATCCCTGAAAAGGGCTTTGCGGTCCAGAGACACTTTATGGAAAAGGGCAAGGAAGTCACTGTCTGAATCAGACTGGCTCTCCTTTCAGGTAGCCAGGAACGCCTGCACTAAACTAGTCGGGGTTGAAAAATCACAGTTATTTTGGTCCACCCTTGAGGAAAACAAAAACTTCTCTGCCAAGTTTTGGCAAATCTTGAGAGAGTTCGAAGGACACTCCCTTGCCACCCCAATTCCAGCCAAAATTGTTGTGAACAATTACTCCTACACAGACAGATCTGAGATACTCGATCAGCTCAATGACCAGCCAACTGTGTGCCCCAAGCGCAGCCAGTGTAGGTACTAGCCCTGCCCCTGTCCCCCGTACTGGCCGCCCTCCCTTCAATTTCCAGCCAGTATCCTTTAAATAGGTGGAGGACCTTCTTCTCTCGTTGGATACCAAAAAGAGTGCTGGTGCAGACTTGTTAGAACCCTTCTTTATAAAAGCAGGATTCTATTATCTGACAGCACCAATCACTCACCTATTTAATAGCTTACTTATGCAAGGGGAGCTACCGCTCAGCTGGAAAACTGTGCATATTGTCCCCTTGCTCAAGTCGGGAGATTCCACAGATTTCAATAACTACAGACCAATCTCGATTCTTCCTGTACTATCTAAGCTACTAGAAAAAATTGTCAATTCGCAACTGAGGAAGTACTTGGATTGTGAAAATATCCTTAACTCAGCCCAATCAGGGTTTAGACTTAAGCATAACACCATGTTGGCTCTAGCCAAAATATCTAACGACTGGTTAAAAGCACTGGACAACAAACAGCATATCTATGCTCTCTTCCTTGACCTCAGCAAAGCCTTTGACACAGTTCATCATTCCATCCTGCTTGATACTCTGGGTAGTATTGGTCTAACCCCTGCTGCAGTAAAGTGGTTCCACTGTTACCTCACAAATAGAAGACAACAAATTAAAATGCAAGGAGAACTGTCCCCACTTAAAGTTCTGCCTCGAGGCGTGCCGCAAGTTCTATCTTGGGGCCTATCCTCTTCGTACTCTATATCAACCTCACTGATTCTAGCATTCTTGCAGGAAATGTTCACCTCTTCGCAGAAGATACGGTCATATATACAACCAACCCCTCACTAGATCTTGCTCACGAGGAGTTACAGAAGGACTTCATCACCCTCCAACATAACCTGTTGAGCCTTAGGCTCCTGATCAATGCAAAAAAAACAAAAGCCATGATTTTCTCCCTGCATCCCCCTCAATATGGAGACATCTGGTGTCCCCCAGATTACCACCTTCCTTGGTGAACCTTTGGAAATAGTGGATAAATTCAAATATCTGAGAGTCTGGTTGGATAACAAACTCTGTTTCAGCGTACATCTGAGTGAGTTAACAAAAAAGCTAAGATAGTGCCTTGGCATATTCTATCGCATAAAATGTCTACTCACTCTTGAAGCCAGGAAGCGGCTGGTTCAAACAACCTTTCTACCTTTGCTTGACTACGCTGATTTTCTTTACAGCCACTGCCACCAGTATGCACTCCAGAAGCTTGATACACTCTATCATCGTGCCTTGAGATTTATACTTGATATGTGCCTGCAGACTTACCACTGCCTGCTGTACCAAGCAATTGACTGGCCGTCCCTCTTTCTGAGGAGGCAAATAAATGCCCTCATGTGGCTCCTCAGGGCACTCCCACCCTATATCTGTAACCTGTTCGGGCGGTCATCAGGTGTATATGGCCTATGAAACTCCTCCCTTGTCCTCCTCAAGCTACCATGGATGAGGACACACCTTGGCTCAACTGCCATCAGCTCCTTCCTACCATCACTATGGAATAACACACAAGTACTTAAACTCTCCCACCTAGCCAGCCCTCACATATTCAACAGTTGCTTTATTGATGCCTGAAAATTGCATGTGACTGCTTCAGGTAATCTTTAACACATAACCAGAATACTCCTGTAGGACATGGACTCCCCCAACCTTCCTATTCCCCCTTTTGGCTGGCTGCCCTTTAGTGTAATCACCCCCCTTCAAGTTCCTTCCCTCTTTCCCTCCTGTGCGCCCCAGAGAGACTCTATCATGAACAGGGTTGCCCTCCTCTCTCCCTCATATGCTCACCATCTTTCTTCCCTCTTCTCTGTGTCATTGCCATCCTCTCCTTCCTCGCTCTTTTACTGTCTCCAAACGTTTCCATGATGAATTGTCTGTGTACGTATACATTCTTGTTATCTAAGACTTGTTCCAGATAATAATTTATCTTGTAATTTTAAAATTAGGCTGCTTTTTTGTCTGCTATGTCATGATTTGATGCTGCAAACTGTAAATGAAAATTGTTCTGTGTGTCCAGGACCATCTTGCAAATGAGTTCGCTCAACGATGTTACTGCCTGGTTAAATAAAGTTTGATTGTTTGATTGATTGAGGTACAACTTGAAGTGATGAGAGCATATCTCTGCAAGGATATACATAGAATGGAGGCTATACAAAGGAGGGCAACTAAAATGTTGAAGGGTATGCACCAGAATGGAGCCAGATGAAGAGACACTTAAGCGCACTACATATAAATGCAAGGAAAGGGGGGGCATGATAGAAACTATCAAGTACTGAAAGGGAATCAACAATGTACAAGAGGGTAGCATCATAAAGAAAAAGAAATGTGCATGAGGAAGGGCCCAAAATTTGAAGATAGAGGGGAGACAGACCAGGGGCAACATCAGGAACTATTTTTTTCACACAGAGGGTGGTGGGCACAAGGACAAACTAAAGCTAATGGTCAACGTTCTGATGGGACAGCAGAAGTTGAAGCATCCCCATAATTTGTAGCAGATTCCCCTCAATTCGCTCCAACTGCTGCTCAACGTTGTCAAGACGGTGGTTAACAGCCTCCAACTGTCTCCACATCAGGCCCAAATAGGCCTGTGTGGCAGGTAGTTGGACAGGGTTGCCATTGTCACCTGCTGCAGGTTGTGGTGGTGGAGCAGCTGGTTGATCCATGGCCCTCGCCCACTTCACACCACCACGTGCAGGTGGACGCCATGCTGCTCCCTCTTTCCCAGCAGGGTCAGCAGGTGCATTACTGCCCTGTTCTGCAACCTTGTCCTGCCACTGTACACTGTTGTGGTTGTACAGGTGGGTGTGCTGACCACCTGTGCCAAGGTGAGTTCCTTTCAGGCCACGGCGCACCTCTACACCACACAGATTACATCTAACTACACTGCTGTCCCCAGGCAGTATAGTAAAGAACTCTCACACTAATGAGGTACAGGGTGGACCAGGCACAGGCAGGGGGGGACCTAGGTGTTGTTGGAGCCAGGGGCAGCTGCTGCACAGTTGGGGCCGTGGGTGCAGAAACCTGCTGCTGCAACTGCTGTGGCTCCTCCTCCCTGACCTCCTGCTGTTGAGCCACTGTTGCCGGGGCCATAACAGGTGGTGGCACTGCAGGGGCACTGGTAGGTGCCACAGGAGGTGGTGCTTCCATGGCATCAAGTCCACTACCTCCTGCTTGGGGGGGGGAACACTACTCAAGATGGTGCTCTTGTCCAAATGCAACCTGCCACCATGTGTGCATACACTGACGCAATCTCCTCCACTATGTCTGCGAAAACCACCTCTCTCCCCCTCCATTCTGGTTTCTCTCTCTCTCTCTGTCTCTATCTCTCACACACACACACACACACACACACACACACACACACAAAACAATTAACAAATACTAAACTGAAATACTGCACAAACACAAATCAAGACGACAAGTAGGCTTTCAAAATATAAAAATAATCAGCTAATTAGAAAAAAAATTAAAAGGTTTATCGTAGTTTTAGACTAATTTCTAGATTTTCCTCTCTAACTCTCTGTTCAACAAGCTATTTCTCCTCCTACAAGGCAAAAGTGAAACTCTCTTTCAAGCATGATTCACTTCCTGCCCACCTGAAGTGTGTTACCTAGACTGTGTAAGCCATGGGGTGTATGTGGGTTGCCCCTCACTCTGCCTTTAAAGCAAAGTAAGGCGGAGTGAGCAACGCAAAGTCATTATCACCATTATTACAAGGCAAAGTGGTAAAGTAGCGGTTTTCAATGGGCACTTCACATAGCCAGAAAATAATGTGAAGTGGGCTACTTCACATCTACTTCGCAGATGGAATTTAACTTCACTGCATCTCTAGTGGTCACCCAGGAGGCAATTGCAGTGGCCTCTGTATGCCTTCCATCCATGAGGTGGAAAGTTTCCATGCAGATGCTCTGCTCACCTCCCCCCAGCTGGCCCTCTAGCAATGCAGGTCCATTCCTGAACCCGGGTCACCAGCATCGGGGGCCACAGCTTCTTTTCTGATAAAAGGTGTCATGACATTTTACTTTGCCAGTGAAGTTTTAACAAAGTTGTGAAATTTGTCTTTGCAAATAGCTTTGTGAATTGCACACTTTAGTACTTTGTCACTTCGCGTTCTGTTTCCTTGGGAAATGGCCATTTTTGAGGTGAAGTCAGGTGATGTTAAGGCGAAGTTGCAACTTTGCCTCAACTTTGCCTGAAAAAGTGCCACTTCACCTGCCAAAAACTTTGCAAAGTCTACACTTCACACTTCATGAATGTGGCAAACATCACAAATTATTTTGCAGAGGGAAGTTTGTTGACTTTGCGCACCTTTGTTTCTGATGCTGTCATGAACTGGACCCTCAGCAATTCTGCCTCCCCATTTCCTCCCTTGATAGACCCATCCCCTACTGTGCTCACGCCTTCCCTAAAATAGAGGACTACCCCATCTCGTTCTCCCTTACCTCTGCCTCTCTTGTACAAGATATGCCCTGGTACTGGCAGGCCTCAGTCATTATTGCCAGTGGCCTATGTTTCTGTAAGGGCTATGAGACCTAATCCCACATATGCCACCATAAACAGGAGCTCATTAATTTTGACCCCTAGGCTCCTGGCATTTAGGCAAACTGCCTCCAGCTTGGGCATATACCATTATCCTTCTTGTGTGCTCCCCTTCCTTTGTCTCCCCTTTCTTCATTATCAAGGTAAACAAGGGGATAGAGATAGAACAGGAGCTCAGAGCTGCTGCTTAGGCAGTCTTTATTAAAGAAGCCCCTCCAGGGCATTTAGAACTTGCACTATCAGTGTTGGTTTGGTGTGAGGTAGGGGACTGGGAGGTAGAAGACATGCCATGGAGTGGCATTTTATACAACTGACACTGCCAATGTCATAGTGTGGGGGTGTGGGAGGAGGACAACATGCTATAAGAGTGTGTGAGTGTTTCAGCGGGCACTGCCAGTGTTTGCTGGTAGTGGAGAGAGAGTGGGAGGGAGAGAACATTTCTTGTAGTGGCATTTTTTACAACTGCCACTGCTGGTGTTGACTGTCAGTGAGGGGGCAATGAGAGGATTTGAGTTCACAATGGGCCTGTTGACAGAGAACAAAACTAGGGCATCCACACTATCTCACTATATAAATGGAAATCATAACACAAAGTGGGCCTTTTCTGTTTGCCAATCTGAATCTAGCTCTAAGTAAGTCTTTCAAGAGCACATTCCCTGGTCATGGGGAACCGGACTTTTGCTGTAGACAGTATGGGCTGGATTCATAAAGCTTTCTGAAGGTGCAAAACCTTCCCCAAGTCCCCAAAACTGCCGTAGCTATGGAAACAAAGGGGAATTTGCACTGGGTGCTATTCACAAAACCCTGCACAGCTGCAGAAAACAACACTAAGGACTGCGGCAAAAAGTGCAGCAGCAGAGGTCCCTGAGGGAAAAAAGGTGTGAGATAAGTAAGGCACAGTCCCTGAAAGGCTATTCACAACCAGTTTTTTTTCCGCAGCTGCGGAAAAAATGTTACACACAGTGAAATGAGGTGTAACTCTCCCTCAGCAAACTGCAGTTACGCCCCAGCAATTGGAATCAATTAAGGTGGAGGTGAGGCACAGGTGATAGCATCCCAGTGAGTATAACAGTGGCTGCTGTAACAGCAACAAAAGCACACATTGCCATGATATGGCAACAGGCAGCAACCACCAGACACAGTGCAGCCCATGATGAAGCCCCACAGGCAGTACAGCCTGTCCAGCCTGCAGTGACTACTACCCCTGCAGGCAACAGGAACACCCCAGGGAGGGAGGACCAGCAGTGACAGTTGGCCACTGTGGTGCCATGGTATTGCTGGTACCTGTGGTGCTGCAGTGGTCCCAGTTGAGGGACTGGTTGCTGGTCTCTTTGTGGGTGCTTTCAGCTTCCTTCTATGGCAGCCCTTTAAGTCTGCTGTTCCAGCTAATTAAGTTCACTGTTGCTGTGCCTCCTAAGTTGTTTCTGCAGCTGCGGATCCACAGTTGCAGATTTTCAGCACATGCGCATTTTCTGCAGCTGCTGAATTTCTGCAGCTGTGGGGAATTTACGAAATTCCGCACCTGCTCAAAATTTCTTTATGAGTATCATGCAGCTGCGTTTCCACAGTGCTGCAGGCTTTTTTCCCGCAGCTGCTGGATTTTTGGCTTTCTCTGTGAATTCTGCCCTGTGTGTCTTATCTTTTCAGCTGGCAGTCAAGTTGCTCACAGCAGTGGAGATGATGAATGCACATTTGCCTCATCTGGTCTGCAATTCAGCCTTACTACAGCACACATAGAAGGTGTCAGTTAATACCTTACTCTCCTGTCCACCTACCTTCTCCTACTCCCTCTGCATGCCTCTGATCCTCACTCTGTCCCCCGTAAGAAATCAACTGCGTGTCAATCAGCTTTAGTCTTCCAGTTTTCTTATTCTCTCTGCTCCTTCCCCTTTCCGGTCTTAAAGCACTCCTCCCTGACCAGTCATTCCATATCTACAATGCACCTTGACCCTTTTACCTCTTCCCCATTTACTGAATTTCATGTGCATTATTAATCTTAATATTTCATTTCCATTTTCTTGCATTGTATACATAGGAGTTGGAGCCAGTGGGTCAGGGGGATTAGGCGACCGCTCACTTTTGTAGCTGATGGGTCAGACATTGAATTTTGGATTTGAATTTTCATGGGTTAGGCATCAAAATATGTGGATTATTCATGATTATAAAAAGCTAGGTAAGTTGACTAACGTATATTCAAGAAGGCGATTACTTTCCCAGTGCTCCGGGCAAGGTGTTCCATACAGTTCTGACCCCCCACTTTTTGGTACACTCCTCTGCCAGTGATTGTATATAGTAATAGTGCACTGTGTTACTTATTATCACTACTAGCCTTTCTTAAAAACTATAGGTATGCTATTTTGTTGTTAGTACTATGCTGTTTTGTACAACACTGTATTGGTCAATTTCATGACCATTATCATTTCTGCACTACGTTACTTATTAACACTGCTGGTTTGTCTTGTGCAGTACAGTATAGTACTTATTTCACATGTATTTCATTTAATTATGTACATTACCTATTTCATAAGTATATTTTTTAGTTTACTTTATTAAAACCTATTTGTAACCAATTCGGAAAACCAGGATGTTGAGGTTCATTGCATTCCAATTCAAAAGTTTATTTGTTCGACTTTTTAAGTCATTACAAACTGACAGTACAAAAATAAAATACTTCACAATCAATAAAACACAAAATATGAGGATGCACATAAGTATTTATCATATGCTTAGTGACAAGTAAAGAAAGTATATTTTGTCACCTATCATACTTCATCATCATTTCAGAAATGAAGTCTTATACTAAGCTTTTAAAGTGACATGTTATTCTTTATTATTAATCCAACTAGGACCACTCCGTATAACTGGGAACTTGATGCCTTAAAGTATGTTTCAGGCCTACAATAAGAGGCAGTTATCCAAGACCAAGGAAATTACAATACAAAATGCCCACTTTCAGGGAAAGAAGCCTTATTAAAAATGCATATACTGCCATACACAATTAACATTCCTGTTACTCTTCTGGGGTTCAATACATTATGTAGATTCTGAATACATTACATTATCTGGGCTCTCAGTAGTCTGGAGACTCATGGTGTGCCAGTTGGGCAAACCCTCTATGATCCATTATATCCCTGGGGTGGTTCTGATCCAATCAGAAAAGAGACCCTAAGCAGCCCAAAGGCTAACTAAGCATAGGATTACTATGAATCCCATCCCAATATGTGCATTTCATCTTGCAAACATTACATGGCCCCACTGAGTCCAGGTTCAGCAAGTCATGGCAACAGCCTGTAATTCCCGACAAAGAACAAACTCCCTTTCTCTGGGCAAAGTCATGGCATAAACCTGGCTCCCATGAACTGCTCTTAAAAAAGGAAACTGAATAACTATCAGGGCTATATCAAACCAGTGGCTATGTGGTCATAAATGATCTATGATAAATCTTGAAGTAAATCCAGTCTAGTGCCCCAGGAACTAACCATAAAGCTTAGTTTTAAATACTAATTATATATGTTAGAGCTACAATAGTTCTTTCAAAGTGCATTAATATAAAACACTTTCTCAGAAGTTATCTAAATATCAAAAATAATAATAATACTAAGATAACAATAATACAAAATAAAAATAATAATAGAAAATGTCTTTGTCAATGTAAGAGTTTATCGTCTCTTCAATATATTCATTCGGCAGCTTGTCAAAATCCTGTTCAAAGTACATTTAGTAGGGTTCTTTATGAGAGTTTTAGGCCATACCTGAGTAAAGAACTGAAACCCTTCTCAATCAGTGATTCAAACAGAACCAAAAATAACCCTTGGGCAATTTAATACTTCCATTTTTTCACCGCCATAAGTGGCCATAGGCATTCATTGTCCATCGAACTTATATTCTGCCGACTTTATGACCTCCTATCAACCCATTCAATAGTAATATGTATCAAACGCTGTCCCTCAAATAAGTTTTGCATTTTCTATTTGCTTTTAGTGATCAGAAATACATTCAGTTTTGTCTCACATGATCACAAACATTTGGGCCAGCAGTTACCATACTCTGATTCAAGCAAATGGCCATTAAATACAACTAATTAATCAATGACATTTCAAAGGAGACATTAAATGCTCCTCAGTTTAAAGCTGCTTGATCCTTGAAAGTATGTAAAAGTAAGGTTAATGTGTTACTCTCTTAGCAACCATATCTGTTGACTGGAGCCACTCTATCTCATATACGAGTCATAAGCCGTTGCTTTAAATTCATTTTGTCACACAAGCCATGAAGTATGAAATAAAAAAGCAAAAGGAGAGAATATCTGCAAATGTAGCAACCTCTCAAGGAATATAAAGCATATTCGTCATTAGTATAGGTCAAAATCAGTATATTAAAATAAAGTGAACTCCAAAGTTTCCACTTCTATTCATTCTCTCTCAGAGAGTTTTGTATTCAATTTCTCAGCAGTCAGAACTGCTCTCTCCATACAACTCCCTGGCTATAGATCTCTCTCATTCTGCCGCTCGTTAGTTCATCCGTCAGTACTCCATTATTTCAAATCAAATTATTTTACTTGGAGTTTAAGGAATCTGGGACTGCTGCCCACCCTAAATCTCTCCCAGGCCTCCGACTCTTCACTCTCAAGTCCTTGTCCACTGGGGTTCCCTGTCTTTCAAAAATCCACATAGACACCTTTTATTAAAAAAACATAGGCATGTTAGCACCATATTCTCAGCTCTTCTTAATCCTCCATATGTCTTGCCTCCATCACTTCAATCCAGTACTTTAACCAAAAGAACGCCGGAAAAATTTAGCCAGTGATCAGCACCACAACCATTCGACGATGAGCTGAGCTCATTTACATTTAGGTTTTACAGCAAAAAAGCTCATTTTTGCCAATTGAGAGCAAAAACAATGTCTGTTTCATTCAACAAATATAAAACTGAGGAAGAATAAAAAGATTTTTAACTAAAACATTAAGACGTAAACCGCAGGAAAAGCGAGACAGTGCTGCAATATCTTCCCTCAGCCCCCTTCTCCCCCGTTCATTACATTGCAAACATTTCACAAATGCATAAATGATTCTGCTGTATACTTAAAAGAACAATTACAAATACTTCTCATATACATACGTAACTGCCCTATAATACTAAAAAGAATGAATTTCATTAACATGCATATGAATTACACAACAGCAAATATTGTCACACAAATTTACAGTCTGAATAAAGAACCTTTCATTCATCTAGGTACCTTATAAAAAGGATTCTGTATACATTTTTGTTCCTATTAGAGTTTTTTTTTTTTAAATCTAACCTGATTACGTAGGCCATACCCAAATGCATCTCTAGATGGTAACATGGTATACAGTTAGTGGTCAGATATGCTAAGTCTAAGGAACAGGTTTTTTTTCCCATACAGGTTTTTCTCACTTGCTCCATGGCAGGCTGGGCGGCTGTATCAGCCCTGTCCCAGTGCACCATGGCCATCCTCAGATCCATCTCTCAAGATCAGGTGGGCCACCAGCACTATTCAGGAGGGCTTCATGATGCCCAACCTCCATGTTTTCCTCCAGTTTTCTCTCCAAGACACAGCATGCATGCAATGTGTGTGCAAGTGGACTCCACCTCAGAGGAGGCACTCCAGGCACGCTGTATGCCTGCCTTTCCCCTAGTTATGGGACTCAAATGCACCTAGCAGTGAGTCAGGTAAACCCCACTCTCACTGAGGGAAGAGAGCTGTCCTACAGGCTTTCAATCTTCGCTCTCTCAGATGGATCCCTAAGCGATCTGAGTCTGTTCCCGAACCTGAGTCACCGGTGTGATAGCATGGAGACATGGATGCCTCATCCCACCAAGCCACTGGACTGGCAAGGAACTTTTCTTTTGACATCCTTTCCCTTCTCATGTTCAGTTTCTCTAATTTTTATGTTTGCAACATGTTCTCGTACTTGGTTTCTGTTCCTAGTATCATCCTTATTGCTGTTTTGAAATTTTTTCTAACTCATTTCTCTTCATTTACATGAGTCCTCCATGCCGCATGGGAACTCCATACTCAAGGACAGGCCTAGCCAATGTTCAATAATAATACCGCAAGTCTTGCTGACCCACTTCAGTCCTTCTCAATTTTGTTAACAAAAAATGCAATCTTGTGTTTGCACTGTATATTTTATAGAGGATTGTATATGAGCAGTCATACATAACAAGGATATTCTTGTATCGAAAGGTTTCCTTGGTAACAGATGACTTCGAGAGCACAGCTCGAGAGGTACTCTGTTACCAAGGGAACCTCAAGATACAAGAGTATCCTTGTTTGTGTATAACTGCTCATACACAATCTTTTGTAGTGTACGGGCAGTCACAGCATAGAAAATCACACAAAACCAGCTGGAGAAGACAACAGAGAATAGAAATTTTAACATTTTCTTTTTTTTTTTAACTGGCACAGTGTGCTGCAGATGTTTCTGCAAGTTCAAGTTTAAAAAAACACAACTTCCAGCTTAACTAGATTGAGGAAAGCAACTATGTGGCAGCATTCCAAGTTGTTACGCTGCAGCAGTGACACAGCTAGTGCAGCATAACAACTCCATTCTAGTTATGGATTTCTATCCATAACAACAGTCTACCATACACTATAACATTCTACCATACACTATAACATTCTACCATACACTATAACATTCTACCATACACTGTATTGTTATTACATCCCATCTTTTACTACACAGCATTGGCTATTTCATTGCTACCGTGATTGTTGCACAGTATTACTTATTACTATTTCTGGTTTCCTTTGCATACTATTTTTCATGCATATATGATTTGGTTGCCTATAGATTTGCAAGTCCGGCATTTTGATGAAATATGCCACTGGAAACTCTGAAATGGCTTGAGTACTGGGTATTTGAAAATGTTCAAATTCTCAGAATACCTGGGGTGGGATATTCAGACTGCGCCAGGCTGTGGCGCAAGCCTGGGCACAGTGCAACTGGGATGTGCCAGGGCGCTGACAGGGTGATATTCAATGGTGCTGCGCCATGGTTCAGCACCGTTGAATATTGCTCTGTGGCCACCCGCATTGTGCATGGCACAGTGGCACTGCACCAGCACAAGTGGCCAGAGAGGGGCAGGGGGGATGCACCAGCACAAGTGCCGTTGTGCTAGGTGCATCAACCGCAATATTCAAAGGTGCACATGCAAATGGGGCCTTAATGCATGCAAGGCGCAAATGGGGCCATTTGCATGTCATTATGGCCCCATTTGCATGCAGGTGCTCCCATCCCCGGTGACTTGCACCTGGCACCCTGCCAGGCTACAGCCGCTGGGGACCGATGCCACCTGCACAAGTGGCAAAGTGCCCCACTGCCCGACCGCGAGCATATGTATATAATTTAAAATGTCCCATATCCCTGGTGGTCCAGTGGACCACTGGCATCCTGATCGCGGGCATATGTATAATAATTAGAACATCCCATATCCCTGGTGGTCCAGTGGACCACTGGCAGCCCGAACGCGGGCATATGTAATAAATTTAAAACATCCTATATCCCTGGTGGTCCAGTGGACTTCTCGCAGCCCGATCATGGGCAGATGTCTAAAGAAAGATCAAATCTGATCCCTGGTGGTCCAGCAGTACCCCCTCACCCTCCCACTGAGCCCGCCACCCCTCCCTCCCAGTTAGCAGAGGGTGGCAGCTCCCCACCCACAAGCCACCCGGCTGCCCACCAACTGACTGTGTACAGTACAGTTGTACACCCGATGGTCCTGGCGTGAGCCAATGGGCATGCAATTTCCGTACTGTCTACACGGTCAGATAATCGAATGTGTTCATTCACATATCTGGTTCAATAATAATAATGCGTCTGATATCTGCGCCGTGGCCCCACTGTCGCAATGGTGATACCCTTCATGCTGTGCGCCGATCAGTCAACAGAACGCTGCGGTGAGGCTGCAGCCTCGTGACGGGGGAGAAGTGGTGGAACTCGAGTGGAAGGAAGAGCCTGCTGGACCACCAGATAAGTTGATCTTTCTTCTTTCTGCTGTGATCGAGCTAATGTTCACTGGACCACCGAGACTCAAGGGCGTTTGAAATTTGTACATATGCCAGCGATGCTGCAACGTCCACTGAACCACCAGGGATATAGGACATCTGGTATTATGCATATGCCGCGATCGGCATGGCGCTTCCTGACGGAGGGTGCTGCCAGAGCTCGGGTGGCCACCCACAGCTGGCAGCTGCCATTTTGCACCCTGCAATACGTGCAGCTCACCTGTGGGTTCGCCGGCTGTTGCTCCTTTATTTTTTGGAACAACTGTATGCGGCGCATGTAGGGGTTGCACCTGCATGGGCTCCGCACATCCTGGGCTGAATATCGGAATGTGCGGGGGTATGCATGGGAATGCTCCCCCTACTTGCGCCGCATACATTACTGATGTACCCCGGTGCATTGGGATTTGTGCCATGCACTTTTCCCTTTTGAATATTGCGCCGAGGCACATCAGTGGGTTGCGCATGGTGCAACCCTTCTGAATATCCCAACCCTGGTCAACAAAACTTGCAATTAGATTTGCCTTGTAAAACCAAATTAGGACAGAAACATTTCAGATAGGGCAATTAAAACATGAAATTATTATCCTCAGGTGTTCACTAATAGTCAGTCTGTGGATCGATTTACAAGTGTTTTTCTAGAAAATTTCGGAATAATTTTTTGACCTGAAAATTGTTTTAAATGATCACAATACTGATTATTGACAGTTGTTTAGTCTGACTGTATAAACTGACATGATATTTTATACTGTAAGAATGCTGGTTGTTGATATTGTGCTTAGTTTTATTGTATAATTTGACAAGGTATTTTTACTGTATACATATTGTATTGATCGTATAATAATCATGACTAGGACATCTTTGAAAATAGGCACTTGTTTTTTATGTTCTGTAATAAACTAAACTATACTAAATAATATTCAATTGTTATTACTGTCCCGTTTTGCACTGCACAGTATTGGGCATAGTTTATTGCCATCATGATTGTTGCAATATGTTATTTATTACCACTGCTTGTCTACCGTGCTCAGCACATATTGCGTGCGTAACATATTCTATTATATATATATATATATATATACACACACATATATATATATATATATATATCCTGTTTTGCACTACTCTGTACTGGGTATAGTTCATTGCCTTCGTGATGTTTGCTCTGTTCTGGTCATTATCAGCTGGTTTGCCTTGCACAGTACTTATTGTGCATGTAATATATTTTACAGAGGAACATGTCCATTGCAGACCCCTATGGACCAAAGAACCTGTCCCTAGTATATATGTATTTAGTATGCACTGCAGGTTGCACACAACTTCAGAAATTGCATTCTTGAATACAAGAAGTGTCCGTAATACTTTGTGACATCCTTAATTTCCATTGTTCTTAAAGAGGACTGAAAATGTTCACTTGAGAGATGTTTGTAATATTCCTAATAATAGAAATTCAATTCACATCTCAAAATGATCCACTTGTAAGTATTTGTGAATGAACATGGAAATGAAAATGGTTAATTATAAGAATAATCATAATTACAATTTCTATAGCATCTTTAAACATTTCAGGGTGCTGAACAAAGTCAAAACACAGCAAGAATAATCAAGGAGCACTGAAATCTAATTGAAAAAGTGAGTCTTTAGTTTGTTTTAAATGATTTGAGGTTAGTGCATGCTCAGACTGTCAGCGGAAGTCCATTCTAGACATTGGGGCCATTTATTGTTTTTCTCGGGTAACACTCTAAATGGATCTCTCCATGGAACAAGAAATCTGGAGTTTTCACTATGTCATTGATTGTGCACGAAATGCTGAGCATGAGGTCTTAACCTATTAGAACACAGCAGACTTACATACGTGAACTGTGACATAGTCAAAACACCAATGTATTTGTTCTGTTATGACTTAAGAGGACTGTGCAAAATTTTGTGAAAATAAAACAATACAAAATAGGGTTTTATACATACAGTAATGTTTGTTAATTTACAGTTCAGTTTGGATCATCTGGTATATGAATACCATTGTCCTGGATTCTACCAGACCCAATGATGACGGATACCCAAAATTCTGTGGTGCTCAGATCAGCAATTTATTTTACAATCCATGCATATACATTTCCACATCATTATTTCATTATATCAAAACCATTCCATATTGTGATTATTCAAATTTTTACATCCTTCCACATTCTATTCCATTTCTTTATAAATTCCATCTCAATTATATATCCTCCTTTTCTTCTCCCTCCTCTTCTTGCCTCTCAGGTGTAAACCTTGGTGACTTCTTCTTCTTCTCTTCTTTCTGGAGGTAAATGGAGTAGACCGTTACCACTGTTCTCAATTGATGCTGTTTTCTTTCATGTCCTGTTTACTTGACCCCCCCACACTCCCCTCAACCCCCACCCTTGACCCTTTCTTACATCCATTTTCTTCCTAGAGTCTGTCTCCAACCTGCGTTGGATGACAGGCATTCCCCTCCTTTCTCATTTTCCTTCCTGCCGCCTCCAAGCCTCTATGAAACCCATGATTTCTGTATTGAACATGTCTACCCCCAAATCCAACAGATGGACTCCATCCGATTGATAAAAGTCATCTACTCTTTTATCCATTCCCCTCAGGATCACCTGCTCCCCCCCCATGGCCTGGAACAACATGCCTACCCTCCTGTTCATCTATCGACTAGCTCTCTCAGTAGCTACATGGCTACCCTGGGCCACCATTGCTTAATCTTTTCAAGATCATGTTTTAGTTGCAAGTAAATGCCCAGCCAGATCCTGGACCTAATGTTGTTTCCCCCAAGATGTACAATGATCATAATTATCACCCGGTAAGTCTCACCTCCATAGTGTGCAAACTCATGGAGACAATACTAAAGGAAAGACTGGTGCCGTACCTGGAGGACAATGGCCTTCAGGATGTGAGGCAGCATGGGTTTTGTTTCAAGGAAGTCTTGTCAAACCAACCTGATACAATATTATGACTGGGTGACAGGTGAGCTGGATAAGGGTCATGCAGTGGATGTTCTTTACTTGGACTTCAGCAAGGCCTTCGATTCTATGCCTCATGGGCAGCTTGAGGGGGAACTAAATGGTGTAGGGGAAAAATGATGAATTGGATTACAACCTGGCTGAGTGGGAGGCTGCAACTGGTGGTGGTGAGAAGGGAGCTCTCAACTCCAGGGCCGGTGACCAGTGGGGTGCCACAGGGCTCTGTGTTGGGGCTAGTATTATTTGGGCTCTTCATATCAGACATTGCACATGGGGTGGTGAGCAAGATAAGTCTGTTTGCTGATGACACCAAAATCAGAGCAGTGGTGAATGGAGAGGTGGGATGGAAGCAACTGCAGGGGGACCTAAGCAAGCTAGAGGAGTGGTCAGAGAGGTGGCAGCTGGGGTTCAATGCAAAGAAGTGTAAGGTTATGAACTTTGGGGTGAAGAACCCAAGGAGAGAATACTGGCTGGGAGGACTTAACCTGAGGATCACTGAGGAGGAGAAGAACCTAGGGGTAATGATAACAGGTACCATGGACAACACTGCACAGTGCAGGAGAGTGGCTACAAAAGCGAGCAAAATGCAGGGGTGCATAGCGAGGAGATTTTCATCCAGGTGAAGAGATGTGATCTTGCCCCTCTACAGGTCGCTGGTAAGGCCGCACTTAGAGTATTGTGTGCAGTTTTGGAGGCCATACCTAAAGCGTGATATCAGGCTACTGGAGGGAATGTTGAGGAGGGCAACAAAGATGATATGTGGAATGGAAGGGACAGACTATGACAGCAGGCTGAGAGACCTGAATATGTACACTCTGGAGGACAGAAGGGACAGGGGGAACATGATAGAGACATTAAAGTATCTGAGGGGAATCAATAAGGATGGGGCAGATGGGGTCTTTAAGTTAAGGAGGGGGAGGGTCACCAGGCGCATGTGCTAAGAATAGAGGGGAAGATTTAGGAAGGAAATGAGGAGGCGCTATTTTAAAGAGAGGTGGTAGCAAAATGGGCAGCCCTACCAGAATGGGTGGTATCATTTAAATCTGTGTACAGTTTCAAAGGGCATGGGACAGGAACAGGGAGAGTGAGGGTGGGGAGGTGGAGGGTGGCAGTGGGATGACAAATGGGAGGGGTGGGGCAGCTGCAAACTAGGGGTGCTAGCTGCACACTCGAGCAGACTTAGATGGACCGGGTGGTCTGTTACTGCTGGCACATTCGTATGTTTGTATCCGGCATGGGGCGTTTGTCCCTCATCTCCCACAGGGTGGGTAATAGTTGTGCCCATTTCATCCCCCGAATTCCTTTCCATGGCAGCCTACACTGTCTGACATCCTGATACAGCTGCTTGCCCCCTGCTTTCCATCTTAGCTCTCCTCTCTGTCCAGTAAATGTAGGACTGCCTGCATATCCATATTTCCATGCGCTGTCTGTGTCCTAGTAAGGAGACAAAATGATAAATGAGCAGAGTTCTATCTCTCTCAAAATTCTGCTCCCTCCCATGCCCCCCGATTGCTCCCCATCTCTCCTACCTTACAACAACCGTCTTTTTTTTTTTTTTTTTAACAAGCCTTAACCTGTAAGGCAAAAGAAAATTGATTAATAACATATTCATGCAGGGGTCGTATGTATCTCTTGTAACATTCAGACTTCCAACATCCAATCTCCTGTACCTTCTCTATGGATCCACCTTTTGTGGCAGCCTATGACGCCGCCCCAATTCTGAAAGAATGAGATGAGCACTTTGTCGGATCCCCTCCCAGAAACTTCATGCCTTTTTTCAGGATGGCTATGATTTCATAACTCATGTCTCCTTTTCCATCCCCATGGGTAAATAGTTGACCTTGCATATTGTGCCTCATTGTGGCGTAAGCCCACAACGCTTAGACGGGATCTACTATTGGATTGCTGTGTAGCCTCAGGGTCACTAAACACCCTTTTCCCTCCTGGTCCATCTTGGACCTCTTGAGTAAAATGTGAATCTGACCCAACCCCCATGTTACATCGTCCCACGCTAAGCCAACGTCCTCTCTCTTCCCATGCCCTACCGCTTCACTCACTCTCAGGGCTCCAGAAAACATTATCAAATATATGGCTTGGAATAAAGAGGCCTCATACCCTGTTTTACATATTGTGGGTAAGATACTCACCAGCCTGCCTAACAGTTGACCTGAAACAGGGCACCTGTCATCCATTGCCCTCTTCTTCAGGCATCCCCAACCCTGCAACATTCGTCTAACGAACATGTTCTTATTTGGGTCAGGCCAACCTTTTAAGCTGCATACTATGCTGATCGCTACCAGATGGACCCCCACTGTGGCATGCACTAGGTCCCATTCTCAATGGTAAACTGTAAACTTTCCTACTTGCTGTTCTGTGACCGGCCCACTTACCTCCATGAGGTGCAACTCCCATAATGTTTGGAATGCCCACCAGTATCCTTCATATGCCCTCAAGGTCCTGGGCACCCAGAAGTTGTGAAACAGCAGTTCGGCTCCTTCCTGCCATTGTCCCAAATGTTCGATGGAATAGGTGTTTTCTGTCCCTCTGCTTTTAGGGCAATGGCCCAGAATCAATCCAGCTGCAGACAGGAAAGGCTGTCAGATAAGGTGTTCCATACCCAATCAATGTGCCTTGCCCTAAAAGACATGTTCAGATGTAACCCCTCAGCACTAATTGATGTAACACCCTCAGTACTGTTTCCGATTTTACCCCCTATTGTTGAGTACATCCACAACTGCTCTGTTGTCACACCAGAAGGTCACCTTTTGATTACGGAACTTTTTACCCCATAATAAGGTGAAAACCCAAATCAGCATGATCTCCAACAGTGTGATATCCCTTGTCAAGCCTTCCTTTGTCCACTCATCAGGGCCATGGCTCAAAGAACCATTTTCCCCGGAAATATCCCCCCATGCCTAAGCCTGCTGCCGCATCTGTGTGCAACTCTAGGTCTGTGTTGTAGACCCAGTCATCATGCCAAAAGGATCTCCCATTGAAGTTCTGTATAAATTTGTCCTGTACCCGTAAGTCTTTCAGGCCTCTTGTAATGTCAACCCAGTGATGTGGTCTGGTAGCACCTCTAGTTGCCCAGGCTAGGCATCTGGTAAATGCCCAACCCGGGCCAATGGCCCTGCAGACAAAATTGAGGTACCCAACAACTGCTACACCTGTTTTAACTGCACCCTCCTTCTGTTCAAATGCACCCCTATGAGATTCCTCAATCACTGTACTTTGTTGTCAGGCAAGCGGAACATCTGAGCTTGTGTGTCAATCTCTATTCCCAAAAATTCTATCATTCTGCTGGGTCCCTCCTTTTTGTCCAGAGCCAGCGGCACCCCTATTTCCTGACACAAGTCTTGAAAACAGGAGCGCATGAATTCGGCTTCCTGATTTCCATTTCCTATGAGTAGAAAGTCATCCAGAAAGTGTATGATCACCCTGTACCCTGTCATTTGCTGAAAAATCCACTGAAGGCATGTGCTAAATAATTCAAAAGTGGCACAGACTGTGGAGCACCCCATAGGCATGGCTTTGTTGAAGTAATATTGTCCGTCCATCTTAAAGCCTAACAGGTCCCAGTCATCTGGATGTACTGGCAGTAATCTAAACGCCGACTCTGTGTCTGTTTTGGCCAGCCATGCCTCTGGGGTGGCCCTGATAATCTGTACCACTTCCTTCAGTTTGCAGAAGACACCCTGCTGTCCTTCTCATCAATATAATCATTGACTGAATCCCCCCTCTGGGAAAGACAGGTGGTGAATTACCCTGAACTCTCCCAGTTGTTTCTTGGGGACCAGACCTAATGGGGTCACCCTCAAGCCATGCAAGGGAGGGTTCGTGAATGGTCACTCTATCCTCCCTGCATCCTTCTCTTTTTTAATCTTTTTTCTTTAAATGTCCTCTTTTCCCTTACTAAGCCCAAGTTTTGCTTCCTTGCCCCGGGCCTTGAAACTGTAAACTGAAACCCTCTTGAACCCTTCTATGATTCATTCTGCTGCATTCTCATTAGGGTAGGTTCTTAGCCAACTCTCAAAGCTTCTACTTTGATGGGGTTCTAGCCCATGGAACAATGCCTTTTTTCACTGTACTCATGCTAGTCTTCTCCTGACTCCCTCTGCCTCCCCCTGGTGTGTTCCCTTTCCCCTGTACCCTCTTTAGTTCCATGTCATCCCTGTCCCCCCAGTTTCTCTGTCTTCCCCTTCTGCTGTAACCCCTCCATCTGGATCCTCTGCCCCATGATTGGCCCCTGTACCCCTGCACCCCACCCTGAAAGGACTGAATGGGCAAACCTGGTGCCCCTTCGGGTTTCCCCCCTGGTTCCAATTCATCTGACATTTCAAAGCCGGATGGCTACCCCCGCACTTCGGACAAGAGTGCTGGAATATGCACTGCGGCCAGGAACAAAATGCCCTATTATAACCCCAACAACATTTTTGTATTAGTGTGGCCTTCCTGTACCCTTCTCCCTCTGGGGTGGCCTAATCAGTTACATAGTCCGTCCACAAATTCAGCTGTTTAGTATTCCACCTGATGTCGCCATCCATTGCCTGAAGAATTCGTCATAGTACAGCCACCCGAAAACTCCCCTAGCTTTTGCTTTCCATATAATCAGGGAATATGTGATAAGGGGTATCCCCAACTATGTTTTTTTCTCCATGACTATCACTGAATAAGTGGCAAAACCCACAAACCACCTGTCCCACGTCTTCCCTTTTGTAAACTTATCCTCCACTTTTTCCCTAATAGGACTACATCTGCCGCCATCTCACTCTTACCTATGCTCTCTTTTTCATCGTATTTGGTCGCTGCATCTCTACTAACCAGTACAAACATATCCACGTATTCCCCCTTCCATATGTTTTCTTTTGTTGCCATTGGACATGCTCTCCTATCCTCATGCCTAGGGCACCAATTTCTCTTGTCCCCATCCCCATGCCCGACCCTTCTGTGGGTTTCTCCTCTCCCCTCAGCATAACCTGACCTGCCTTAATATCAGACAGAGCTTTTTACAGCTGCCCTAAACCCCCCGTCCCCAAGGAACTAATCATCTGCTTCACGTAATCTTTTATACTATCCCTGACAGTCACCACTCCATTACCTATTTGTGGGGCTGTTCCCACTGTAGGTGCCAGTCCTGGCTTAGGCAGCTCTATTGGGCCCAGTGCTATTGGGCTCGCTGGTAGTTGCCCTGGTAGCTGAGGTTCAGCTGGGGCTGGAGTGGGCAGCGGACTAGGCGCTGGGGTGGGATCATGTGCCGACAAAGGAATGGGCTCAGGCTGAGACAGAGGCACAATGGGTTTACTCAGGTGTGGCCAAACCAGGCTGGCTGACCAGACACGTCCAGCCGGTGCCGACAGTGGCCTCTCCAGGTTACTTGGCCTAGCTAGGGGTCATTTTCCCTCCCCCCCACCTCTCTCAGCCTTACACTTTTCTCCTGTCCTCCTGGGCTCCATACCCTCCACCAGTTCCCACACTTTGCTTGTCCACTAACTCCAGTATAGCACTGTAGGTGTCTTCTCTGGTAGGCTTGTTCTTCCTAGGTGCCATGTCCAACAATGTTCCCTAAAGAAAGCCAGGAAAAACTGAAAGAAAGAACAACTGTTAACACCATATTCCATAGTATCATTATTATTATCTTTCTCCTTTTTTTTTCATTTATGCCCCATTCCCTCCCAGCCATGCTACCTTCCCCTTCCCCTGTGCATGAGGCCCAAATCTCCCTGTATCTCAACAACCTTATTATTCATGGTACTTGAACATATTCGGTCCTCACCCACCCCCATAAAGTAGTTATTAATGCTGCTGATACTTCAGCTTTTGAAAACAGGCCCGTGACATAGATGCCCCCTCTTGTCGACTGCAAGTGAGCTTATGCCCCCTCGTATCCCTGCAAACGTGCACCTATCTAAAAGGATTCCATTGTTGTACTCAGGGGGTGGTGTCCTACTTTATTCTCCCCCTCGGCCCCATTCTGTTGTGGGTGACCGCCCGCCATCATTTGTGGAAGCCGTCTTGTCAAGCCTCCTATGGCCCACTGCTATTCTGCACCGGAAGTGCGAAAACACATTTCGGCCAGGATGTGAAAAATGACAGCTGTACTGTTCATAGGGAGACATGGCAAAATGGCAATGTTGAAAATCTGGAGTGAAAATATTGCAAATTCGTGAAGTTACGAGTGTGCGTAGCAACTGTGCTACACACGCTTATAAAACAGTCATTTCTTGGATTTTTTCCATTAAATTTGCAACATAGACTTTTTGAGAGCCCACCTCATAAACACTGGTACTGTCATTTCATTAATCAGTCCTGAAAGGTGATTTCACACAGTGACCACGAAATCACCTTTCAGGACAGAATAACTTCATGAGTAGTGCCTGAATTCATGAGGAGGGGCCCAATAACCCACGTTGAAAATTTGGTGGCAAAAATTCCCCAAAATGCCTGAGATATGCACAAAGTTGAATAAACCCTGTTTATGCCATTGTGATTATTTGGCATCATGGCACTCAGACGTTACCTCATGGGTTTCGGCCATGAGGTAATATCTGGTATAGTCTCTCTTTAATCACCTTTACCAGGTGGTAAACACCCATTGTGATTGGTTGGCATCCATGGCGCTCAGACATTTACCTCATGAGCTGAAACCCATGAGGTAATGTCTGAAATTATGGTCTTTCTTCTAATCTGCCACCAGGTGAGTAAACACCCATTATATAGCTTACGGCATTTCTTCAGTTCTGATCAACTTTGAAGAGTGCAGGCGTGTTCCTATTCCACAGAAGATCATCACGCCATGCTCCGGAGGTAAGTATGGAGTGAGGGGAGTGTGGGGAGGCAGGGTGCGCAGAGGGTGGGTGCAGGTTGGGGGCGGGGCCACTGGACTCAATGAGGGACCGTTTTCTGGTTTGCAGGTTAAAAAAAAACATTGACTGGAGGACAGCAGATGTAGTCCCCTTATACAAAAGTGGGAACAAAGAGGAAGCGGGGAACTACAGACCAGTCAGCCTCACCTCGGTAATGGGGAAGATCATGGAAGCACTACTGAAGGAGAGATTGGTGGAACATCTGGTTGTCAGTGGATTACAGGACCCAAGGCAGCATGGTTTCACCAGGGGGGGGTCATGTCAGACCAACCTCATTGAATTTTTTGATTGGGTTACTAGGGAGGTGGATCAAGGAAGGGCAGTGGACACAGCCTATCTGGACTTCAGCAAGGCCTTTGACACTGTGCCACATAGAAGACTATTACACAAACTGGGGAATATGGGTGTGGGCAGAACAGTAGTATGGTGGGTAGGTAACTGGCTTGTGCTGCAGGACAGAGGGTGGTGGTAAATGGCTGTCACTCCACAGAGGAAGAAGTGACGGTGGGTACCACAAGGATCAGTGCTGGGACCGGTCCTATTCAACATCTTCATCAGTGACATTGCGCAGGACCTAGAAGGCAGAATTTCACTGTTCGCTGATTACACAAAGCTCTTTAACAGAGTAGACACACCAGAGGGTGTAGACAGAATGAGAAGGACCTGCAGAAACTTGAAGAATGGTCAGGGGTTTGGCAGTTGAAATTCAATGCAAAGAGTGCAAGATAATGCATATGGGGCACAAAACCCTGGCACAATATATCAGTTGGGGGTGAGGATATAGCATGCACCAAGCAAGAAAGGGATCTTGGGGTTATCATCTCTTGATGACCTCAAGGTAGGAAACAGTGTGACAAGGCAGCAGGTAAAGCAAATAGGATGCTGGGATGCATAGGCAGGGGCATCATCAGCAGGAAAAGGGAGGTCATAATTCCACTATACAAGACACTAGGGAGGCCCCACCTGGAGTACACTGTACAGTTCTGGAGACCTTACCTACGTAAGGACATAGACAGGGTAGAGAAGGTTCAGAGGAGGGCAACAAAGATGGTGCATGGATTGCATCACAAGTCCTATGAAGACAGGTTGAAGGAACTGAACATGTACTCCCTGGAGGAGAGGAGGGATAGAGAGGATATGATAGAGACATACAGATATCTTACAGGGAGGAACAGAGTGCAGGAATACACTATTTTTCAGTGTCAAAGATGTTCCAGGACTAGAGGGCATGGGATGAAGTTGGAGGGAGGACGATTCAGAGGAAACGTGAGGAAGAATTTCTTCACAGAACGGGTGGTGGACAAGTGGAACACCCTGACAGAGGAAGTTTTGGGGGCTGAAACAATCATGGGATCTAAGAATGCATGGGATAGACATAAAGGAATTCTGGAGGTCAGGGGTAAGGGGCAACAGACTTCTAGGAAAACATAAACTGAACTTACAAGCTCAAATGGGCAGACTGGGTGGGCCATAGGCCCTAATCTGCCGACACTGTCTATGTATCTATGTATCTATATATTGTGGGACTTTTTCTGTTTTCACAGGGGCATTTGGAAAGCTGGGGCAAGCAAACATAATAAAAAGGAAAATTAACTCTGGCCATATAATGTATTTAAAATTTTGTGAAATACAAGACCACAGGAAGGCTTTATGTTGTTTCAGACTAGGCTTGCTGCCAAATGACAAGGGATGGACAAGTTTCTGGTCTCTAATACTACAGAATGATTATCGTATCTGTGCCCCAGTGGTAGATTTTCAGTCCAGCGTGTTTTATGTTATTGCCCAGCATGTGATGAGATAGGAAAAAATAGACTATGCCATTATTTAAAAATTGTCCAGATGAAACACTAGGAAGCTAAATGCAACAACTGTCATTTGCATATAGTAAACCAGCACTTTATACAGTTGCAATATTTGCACAAAAGCTTTACTTAAAAGAAATGGTTACAGCTGAATGTTTTGATAGATTTTTTGCAGCATTGGCTACTGTAGTCCTCCAAGTCCTATTAAGACAAATGTAATGTACGGTACATGAGTTTGCTGTTCTTTTCTATGGTGTTCATTTGTCATGTTGTATTGCAGCAAGTCATGTGTATAATCAGTGTGATTCATGTTATTAATAAACATAAAACTGGAACTTGAAACATTCCTTTAAAGAGCAGCCAACATGATTGGGGTAGGTATTATAGGTTTTGCTAGGATGCTTTCAGCATCAAAGTCTAAATGTAGTTTAAAGGCCATTTCATAGAGTAATTATTAGAAAAAGCCTGCATGGGGTCAACATGCATTGACTGTGGAGTCTCAGCAGGCCATCTTTCATTTTTGTAGCTAGTATAGAGAGAGCTGTGACAAACGTGGAATTGCACCAGAGAAATCAGTGCGGAATTGCAGTTCTGCTTCTGAAATGCATCTCAGAATTTCCTTTCTAATTCTGTAGAATTCCAAAAAGCAGTTCTATGTTAACCATGGAATGCTGTTCCACAGATCATGTCATCTGCAGAATATTATTCCATGGTTTGCAGGAAATGACTCTACAGTTTACGTAAACTGGAATACGATTCCATAGTTAATATTCCATTTCTGAAACTTTGGAATTCTGCTTCCACTCCAGCAAAAGTGGAAATCTGAAAACACTGCACTACTTTAGCAGGATATTAGACATGATACCCCCACTATCTCCCAACACACACATTAACATACTCACAGAATTACAGATGACCTGTTATGTTGAATAAAATGACATAAAACTTCTCTGTTCCACTGACATTACTACATACTACTTTAAACATGTTGCAGCCCTGTCCCACAATCACTTTGCATCATAAAAATGCTGTTTGGAGGTGGAGTAATTGTACTGGGTCAATTTACTGTATGAGGAACATTGTAGTGAAAACTGCTCAGCGCATACAATGCTGGGAAGTATAGTGACAGGGTACAAAACCCTGCAAGGCAGAAGTGTGGCACGTACAGTTTTTGTACCCTGCCATGGATAGCTGCAGGGGAGTAGTGACACAGAGGTGAAGACCTCTGCTGGGGAGGTGGTCCACCCAGCAGCCACCATGGCTCAGAGGGATGGGCCGTGGCAGTGCAGGGTAGTTTTGCGTCTGTGGACCGGGGCTTGAATCCTGGTCCCAGACTTTTGCAGACAGCATTGTGTGGTATTGTCCCCCCCCCCCACTGGTGTTTCTCTACACCCCCGTGTTGCCCCCATAGCTGATTATATTAATGGGGGGGTTGGGGGCACAGTCCCCTGTAACAGGGGGTCCGGGGGCAGAGTCCACTGTAGAAAATACTTAGGTCTGTTGCGTTTTGTGCCAACATTCCTGTTGGCATTGTGTTACAGTGCCAGCAATGTATCTGCTGTAGTTACAGCACAGAACAGTGCTGCGCTGTTGTTGGGTACGGCGAGATGACCCCATGCCGAAGCAACAGCTTAAGACTGCCAAGCTTACTGAATACAAACTGGCCCTCCAAAGGTTTTAATCTAGTTAGCAACTCAATCAAAACTGCTTTTTAAAATTGTGTATTTAGACCCTGAGCCTGGTAACAGCTGTAAATCGATTTCAATGGTTTTTTAGGCATGGCTGACAGTGATGTTGAGCCATGCACAGGATATTAGGCTCCATATTATTATTACTGGGAGCCAAAACATGCAGACTGTGATCAGTTCAATGCCAAAGTGCAACTTCAAACAGCATTTTAAAGTTTACGTGATGGGGTTGAGCCCTGTTACACACTGATTTCTGTGAAAGGAGAAACCTTGTTACTTACCCATGGTGTCATTGCAGTGGGATATGGATGACCGACGGCCCAGTTAATACTCTATTCTCAAATGACAATAAATGACTGACACCCCAATTGACTCTGTTATGAACTATGGTGTGATATCATATACTCTTTAACCTTCCTGCACAATCAAACAAAGGGAATCTACCTACAGTACAACACACCATAGTAACACTGACCCCCACCTGAGGTCACACACTCTGTAACCTGCCTGCAAAACAATCAAAGTAACAGGCACCTGGCCTACAACACACAAAGTAACACAGACCCCCAACTGATGCCACACATTCTGTTCTCTGCTTGCAAAATGAAAGTAAAAGGGATCTGCCTGCAGCCCAACCAAATTAACACTGACTCCCCCAAACTTAACAGAGCCACCCATGTCATCTCATGCTTCAACTTCAGTGATTCATGTCAAAAAGAACATTTCACAAGAAGTAGTACACAAATGTAATTGTTTTTTGTTCTTTTTGGAAC
This sequence comes from Neoceratodus forsteri, assembly GCA_016271365.2. Classification (NCBI taxonomy): domain Eukaryota; kingdom Metazoa; phylum Chordata; order Ceratodontiformes; family Ceratodontidae; genus Neoceratodus; species Neoceratodus forsteri. The sequence goes on from CM028134.1 coordinate 42,048,405, forward strand.
TTCAGTATCCTTTTTCTCCTTCTGCTGGCTGACCCCTATCAATCCTAGCCACTCACTCAGCCCCCTTCCCCACCTTCCACAGGACTTACCTCTCATCCTACATACACCCTGCTTTAATACCCAGGCAGAGCCATTGGGTGGGGGGTCTAACCCAATGGATACTCGGTAGGTGCTTTTGAAGGAGAGTGTCATGGCTACTGGTATGGAGCCTGTGGTGAGGAGTGGTTATCCTTCTACATCAGCTGGTGTTTTTCCATGTTTCTTCTCAGCCCCACAGGACACGAAGAAGATCTCTCAATGTACGAGCATCCACGCCTATGTGTTGCACATCAGATCAAATTGGCATCTACCCTCTCAGCTCCACGGCTCAACTTGCACCACCACCTTAGGTCCCACAGGTGGCGGTAGTGTGACATAGCTCAACCTTCTCCCTCCTTGAGGTGGAGAGTGTCCTCTGGGACACTCAGCACGCTTCCCCTCACCATTCCTCTAATGGATCGTGCTTGTTCCCACACCCGGGTCATTGGTATTGCGAGCAGTAGTGCTACCACTGTGCTAGCAGACCAGCCTAAAGGTAATTGTTTTGGACAAAGTATGATTTTTATTGGACTTATTTGCTTCACTTGTTATTTATTGCTTATTCTTCTTTTGTCATTCTTTTGTATTACTATGTATACCATGGGAGTTCAAGTACATTTTGGAAATAGATAGGGGATATCAAATGGGTGGCTATCAGATATCACTTTTGTCTTCGTGAGTGGTCAGTGACCTTTTGCCAAGTGGAGAAGACATGAGGTCACTGACCACGAATAAAGATAAAAATGACATCTGAGAGACACCCATTAGATGTCGGGTTTATACAGTTTACTATAGCGCTTTAAAATAGATTGCAGAAACTGCAGCTGCCATGCATGTTCAGCAAAGAGTGAGGCACAACGCTCAGTGCAGGTATAGAGTGATATACCCCACTAGCAAGATAAACAAGAGGATGTACCCTACCAGCAAAATGAAAAAAAACATTACCAAACTATCTGGGGTTCTGCACCTTTGATAGTGTTTTTATCTTTGTGAAGGAATGCTAATGTATATTGTATAAAAAGTGTTTTCTTGACTCAGTACGAGCAAAATAAATTAACTTTGTCACTGAGAATGCTCAGAAATGTATCTCAGTCATTTTAGTCACAGTGGGCATCCTCATAAATTTATCTCATTCATTTTGGCCACACTGAGCATGCTCAGAAATGTATTCGCACCTGTGAGATGCCATATCAATTTTAAACATTATGGATTAGTACCCCTCATGCTGACTGATTGATCAGAGGGGCACAGTTTACATTTTGTACGTAGTGCCAGTGGGTTTAAACAAATCACAAATAAATGCAATTGTACAACGTAGGTGAGAACGAAACCTCACAGATAAATTATTTTTTTCTATGGCCTGAAGACATAAAATGATGATAAACCATTTATCATCTTTCTGTGTGGGTCATTACCATTTATCATCACTTTAGGTTGGTCAGAAAGGAACTCTTAATCAATGGGAGAGTAGCGTGAACGATGCCCGATGACATCACAGTGACCTCTGCTGCACTCAAAACAAGGCGATGAACTCAAACAGAAACCATTTCTTCTTCATTAAAAGAACTGATTGGAAAGCTCATCAATTTGAAATACATTGGCCCGGATATTCAAAAGGGTTGCGCTATACGCAATAGGGTTACGCCAGCGCAAGTCCGAAAATGCGTCATTCAGCGATATTCAGTGGGAGGCAATTGCGCTACTGAAAACATGCTGAGCAACAGCGCAATGCAAATGAAGGCATGCGCAACCGAAGGGGGAGGATCCATGCATAAAGAGCGCAATGCGATATTCAAAGGCTTGCACAATGCACAACAGTGGATCCGCTGGAACTTGCGCCATGGCGGAAATGAGCCAGAATAAAAAGGCTCAAGGAAGAGGCGCAAGAACCCGACAGGGAATGCTCATGAGGCAGCGACAGAGAGCAGGCCACAGCAGCAGCCAGTGCAGGCCACAGCAGCAACCAGTGCAGGCCACAGCAGCAACCAGTGCAGGCCACAGCAGCAGCCAGTGCAGGCCACAGCAGCAACCAGTGCAGGCCACAGCAGCAGCCAGTGCAGGCCACAGCAGCAACCAGTGCAGGCCACAGCAGCAGCCAGTGCAGGCCACAGCAGCAACCAGTGCAGGCCACAGCAGCAACCAGTGCAGGCCAGGGAGTAGGCAGGACAGAATAGTGGCAGCCGAAGGCATGTAGGGCCACAGAGTCTGGAGGCCAGTGGGTGCACCCGGTGCAGTGGAGGTAGTAGTCAGGACAGCGTGGGGAACAGAACAACAACAGCTGGGGGGGACACAAGCCAGGGAGATGGACAGTGCCACCTTCCACATGGAAGCTGTAGTGAGGGGGGTGAGAAGGCATGCTGCAGGGGGACGTGGCCGTGGAAGGGCCCGTCGGTGGTCCGCCCCCAACAGGCAGTACTGTGCCCGCATCAGCTTTGAGCTGTATTTTGATGTCAAGATTGTGGGCCACTACCGCCTGAACAGGGCAATACTGAGGTGGCTCTGTGAGCTGTGCAGTGATGTGATGCAGGCACCCTCACGATGGAGTCACGCTCTGTCAGTGGAGACAAAGGTAACAGCCTGCATGTGCTTGCTCACCAAGGGTACCTTCCAGAGGCCAACAGGGGATACCACAGGCATAACACAGTCGGCCACGTCACGCATCATCACCCAATTCCTCAGCACACTGCTGCCCACATGCTGCGGGGTACATCCATTTCCCCAGCACCACGGCAGGCGTACAGCAAACATACAGGAGTTCCACAGGGTATACGTATGCCTGGCATGCTAGGGGCAATAGACTGCACCCATGTGGCTATTCGTACACCACCTGGCCCCGATGGGGCCGCATATCACAACCAGAAGGGGTACTCCAGTGTCAACTGCCAGGTGGTGTGTGATGCCAGTGGGCGCATCATCAATGTCTGTGCCACGCACCCTGGTGGAGCACATGATTCATTCATATGGTACCAGTTTGCACTGTGCCATCGATTCGAGAGTGGGGACATCCCCACAGGACACCTAGTGGGTGAGTATGCATGTAGGAGCGGCAAAGTTGGGGGATGGGTGGGCAAGCCACAGGTGTCATGGGAGTGGCACACAGGGCTAGGAACAATATGGCCCTGAACATGACACTAACCTCCACTATCTCCACACAGGTGACAGTGGATACCCACTCCATCCCTGGCTGCTCACACCCTACTGGCACCCCACGACCCCATCGCAGCAACACTTCAATGAGGCACATGCCGCCACATGCAACATCATCGAGCGGGTGTTTGGGATGCTGAAGGCATGCTTCCAATGCCTAGACACCTCCGGTGGTGCCCTACAGTACAGCCCCTCAAAGACCTGTGGGATATTCCTGGCCTGTTGTATCCTGCACAACACGTCCAAAGACTGTGGGATAGCCGTACAGGTCGAGGAGGGGGACAGCAATGGGGACGCCGGTGACGCTGGTGATAATGGGGATGAGCAGCCCCCCCTTGGACGGCGTGATCCCCAACTGATCCGGCTGGCCCAGCTTTACCGGGACACCATCACAGAGGAGCACTTCGCACAACACAGGTAAGTCATGGGGCCATGTGCAACCAACACCGTCCAGGGCGCAACCCACATACACACAGGGTAACACACCAGGGGTGGATGACGGCGAGGGGAGTGGAAGGGTACAGGCGCACAAACACACAACCAGGGAGGGGTGAATAGTTACACGCTACATGGACAGACACACACACACACACACACACACGGCACAAAGTGCACAGGGGCAGGTGCACAGCAGAGCAGGAACAGACATGTCAAACACACAGATCCACAGACCACACCCACCACCTGTACTGTCCAAGTACGTGTGTCAGATGCTGGGCACCCTTGCACCTTGGTGTACAGTACAATGCAGGCATCATCATGCACACGCACCTGTGGACAGCAGTTGGGTGGGTGTGCAGCTGGTCCGTGTGTGGCGTGTTGGGCAGGGCACCCCGGTGCACTGCCCACCATGACACACATTGCACACAGGGCAGCACCAGACAGGGCTCGCACTGGGAGACAGGTCAGTCATGTGGCACTGTGCCACGGCCACCTTGGATGCTTGGGTGGCCCCACCGAGACCCAGAAGCACTGGCAGGCTGAGCATGGGCCACATGGGGTGGCACCGATGGACCACCAGGGGTCCCACTGCATGACCGCGACCTTGTCCGCACAGGGGTCTGCAGCATGCCGAACATACCTGCACCAGGGGTGCTCGGGACGGCCACAGCAGAACCCAGCGTTGACAGGCTGGGTATCACACAATGCCGGGAATGGGGAGTGGAGAGCGTGCTGCATGGGGTGCACAGTACAGGGGCACCTGACTGTGTGCCCAATGTGGCCACGACAGCAACCAATGCCTGGGTCTGCCTGTCAATGGCAGTGGTCACATCCATCCACATTTGGACCATCTCTGCAAGGATCATTGCATTGTCCCTGCTGTGCCGCTCCACAGCCACACACAGTGCCTCCATGGACGTTGCAACCCACATCTGCTGCTGTACTGATGCCTGCAGCAGGCAGGTGTGCTCGTCAAACGGGTCGTCTGCCACATCGGCAACCTGTCCCCCAGGGTATGGAAGGGCCTGATGCTCAATACCCCTTGAGGGTGGGCGCTGTTCACCAGGACCAGGTATGGGCAAGTCAACAGGTGGTGTGCATATGCCACCGCTGAACCCTGTACCCCCAGACCCGGTGGGTGACTGCTGCTGCTGCCCCTCTGCCTGCTGTGCCCAAGGGACCAGTCATTCCACTGCTGTGTCCGCAACAGTGCCAGAGACCTGCACAGCCACTGGTGCTGCCCCAACGGTGCTGACAGGCACAGCCTGGGACTGTGCTGATGTGCTGGCACACACGTTGGAACCAGCTAGGTCCATGGGCACGAGCTGTCCTGCTGTGTGTCCATTATGTGACACACACGTGTCACTGCCCATAGCGGTCATTGTATCATCAATGGTGCAGGTTCGTGCCACAGCCACAGCCACAGTGTGCTGGCATGCTTGCATGCCAGACTGCTGAGACACAGGAAGGGCACCCCCCACCCTGACTCACCGACGCCGGAGATGGCAGCCAGGCGTGCACACTGGTGCAATGCACGCCGGCTACCAGCAGAGGTGGATGGACCCTCCTCCAACTCTGGCTGGATGTCCACAGTGCACGGGCCCACCACCACTGTCCCCTGCAGACACACAGGATCTGAAAAAGAAAGTGAGAACATGTTAGTGCATGGGATCAACCTTCCCCCCCGACCATGTCATAGCGTGCAGTGATGGGCTACCACCTGTCTGGAAGCCACCTCCTGGAACACCCTCGATGGCACTGCGCTGCATGGATGCAGAAAGACGGTCCTCCGCCGGGGTCAGCTGCACCACCTCTGCCTGGCACCCACCTGTGGCAGCGCTTGCCGCCATGAGGGCTGCCACCTGCTCCTTCACCCGTCTCCTGTCGGTCCCCATCTTCTTCTTACATTCCTGCACGGAGCCCTGGTGGCTTCCGTGCAGGTTTACAGCGCAAGCTACCCCCTCCCATGCTGCAGCACGGGCCTGAGGGGTGCCCCGCTGTCCACTGAGTAGTGGCTCTTCATCCAGGTAGGCCTCAAAGAGTGCCTCTGTTTCAGCCTTTGTGAGGTTGGGCCTCCTCTTCCGCCCACCATCATCCTCCTCACCCAGTCCTTGCTCGGCCATGTCACAGTCTGTATGGGTGGAAGTGGACACCTGTGACTGTGCAGTTTACAGCATTATCCCATGACCATAGTCCATAACATCACACAGCATGCAACCCACCTATCACCTGCAGTAACCGAATATGGCCACTGCAGATCACTGTCGCACATTTATAGCGCAATGCATGCAAATTAGGAGTGGAGCAACTTTAATGAGATGCAAATCGCGCCACTGTGCCATTGAATGGCTGATCAGCTGATTTGCATATAATGGCTGAATATCATGCTGTTGTGCTTTGCGCAATACGGTTGAGCCGGCTGAGCCTATGGCACAGTTCTGTGACTGCGTAGTACACCGCACTGCGCATGCTCAGGTAGCTTACGCAGGCGTCTGCCATGCTGATGATGTGCTGTGCGCGATCAGCTATTCAGGACATGACCACCATTGTGCCAGTGGTGCTACAGCGCTGGTCACCACATGGCACTGTGGCACAACTGCGCAATAGTCCACTGTGGCACTGGCATGCAGGCGACTGATCGCGCTGGACATGTAGACGTCCGATGGCGCTGTGCATGGCCTTGCGCCAGAGACATGACCTTGTGCCCGACCTTTGCCCCCTTGGCTCTGTACGTCTGGCATGTGTGCAGCTGTATTGCGCTGTTTGGTAACAGCGTGATAGGGACCGACGGTGCTGCATGAACAGCACGATAGGGACAGATGGAGTTGTATTGCGCAACATTTCCACGTGGGGTTGCCATGCTGCGGAGCACCATATTGCCTACTATCAACCTGTAGAAATGGCAAGCAGGAGAGCTCCCCAGTGGAGTGGCTTGGAAGTGGCCAACCTAGTGGCCGTGGTGGAGCCTCACTATGGGCCACTGTTTGGGGGGGGAACCCCTAGACATGGCCCGCACCCAAGTGTGGCAGCAGGTGGCCACCGAGCTGGAGCAGGTCACAGGGTGGTGCCAAACAGCGGAGCAGTGCAGGCACCGCTACAGTGACCTGCGCGGGAGAAACAGGCATTGCTGTACGCCAGGTCCCGTGCCAGGAGGGGCATTGTGCCTAGAGCCAGGTGGGTGAGCCATCTATGCACCTGTATTGTCCGAGGGTAAAACTGTGTATTGTGGCCAGAGCATGGGGAGGTTGGTCCATGGTTGGCTGTGGCAGTGTTTGCAGGTGTGTGATGTATGGGTCTGGCTGTGTGGGCAGGCACACTCATTAGAGCAGGAGGCTGTCTGCTTTTGGATCTCACTAATGTGTTTCTCAACGTTTGTTTCCCACAGGCATGGAGGAGCGGAGGAGGTCCCGAGCTGAGGTGCAGAGGGGTGCTGCGGAGGTGGCCAGCAGAGGTGGCAGCAGTGTGGGCCCACGACAGCAGCAGCAGCAGCAGCCGCCCGCAGCAGCAGCAGCAGCGGCTGGATGAGGGTGAGAGTCATTACATCATGGACGCTATTGTGTGCTATGGGGGGGAAGGGCATGGCTACCATCCATGGGACAACACTGCCATGCACGCGACGTGTGACAGTCAGCACTGTCCAGTGGCACTGCACATCTGTGAGTGCGTCACTGGTGGTCCATGCATGCAGTGGGCACATGGCTGTGGCACTACCTTCCCACCACGTAGCCATGTCACTGTACTGCCTTGGTTGTGCTGTGCTGGGCATGGGTGGGTTGTGTGTGTAGTGGCACACATGGCTGTTGCTGCCTGGTTGGGCTTAGCCCGATGCTGCGGTCACTGTGAGTGTGTGCTGTCCATCACAGGGGCGGGGCACTGGCTGTATACCATGCATATTGGGTGGGCTTCAGGGTTGTGTACAGTCATAGCCATTGATTCTGTTCCCTTACCCTAGGTGTCCGGGTCCTGCGCAGAATAGAGCAGGCCATCCACTGCCTGCTGGAGCTGTCTAATGAATCCCTACGCATCCTCAGGGAGATGAACCAGAGGGGTGTGCGACGCCGGAGGAGGACACGGGGTCCAAGGCAGCCTGCCGATCTGCAGCCTGGGGGGCAGTAGCTGCCCCACAACTACCCTCTTTACCCTTCCCTCACACGCTACCTTCCCTCACCAAGTTCTTCACCCCTACCCCACACCCACCCCTACCTTGTACCCATACCCCCACCCCTGTATTGTATATATTTGTAAATAGTTATGGTTGTTCCTGTTGTTGTTCTGTTATTCATTGAATATATATATCTATTTTGTTATGAATACTGTGGTGGTATCTGATTTGCAGCTGGCTATAGGTGCTCAGTTGCAGTGGTGTGCATGGCATCTGGTGTGGTGTTGTCCTGGGATTGTGTGTGTGTCTGCATGGGGGGGTGTCCCTGGTGTGGTGGTGGCTTTCAGCCGGTCTAGCTGTGTGCTGCCACACACCACTGTGGGCTCCTGGTGGGTCTGGCTTGTATGGTTCTGTGGTACACACGGTTGCATTGTGCCGGGGGGGTCATGGAGAGTCCGGCAGTGCCAGTCACAGTCACTGCTCATGGGTGGTGTCTTGGGGTTCCAGTGCAGGGTGTGCTGTGCACAGGGGGCTGTGGTACACCCTGGTTGTCCGGCCCCTTTGTGTGGCAGTCTTTGTTGCCAGTGGGTGTGCTGGGCGCCATGGCCCAGCTGTGCTTTATAGGCTTGTCCCCATGGGCCAGTGGAAATTCTGTCCCTCCACCAGTGATGCTGTGCTTCGGGAGTTGGGGTATGTTGTTAGTTCTGCAGTGTGTTCCTGTGCCCGTCTGTGGCATGGGTGGTGGGCCCCTGCCTACCTCCCTGGTTGTGCAGTTCCATTGCTCTGCTGCCGGGGGGACTCCCTGCTTGCGCTATGGCGCATTTCAACTGCTCAGCGGGGCTGGCCTTGTTGCGCTATGGTGCAACATATGTGCTCAGCTTCCCCTACCTGATTGCGCTATAGCGCAGGTTGTGCGATATTCAGACATTGGCTGGTTGCGCAATTTGACTTGCTCCACGTTCGAATATCACGTCTGTTGCGCATGTGCACACTTGACTTATGCTTGCTCCTGCTAGTGCGCACATTTTGGGCGCAGTTTGAATATCCGGCCCATTGTATATATTGGACACGCGGTGACCTCAGCACAGTGATCTCACTTAGAATATGACATTTGCCATCACTTGTGAGGGGGCAGGACTTCAATAATTGACGTGTGGCTCTGCCACTCATCACTTATGGTCCTACCCCCTCACTCGTGATGATAAATGGCATATTCTGAGTCTAGCTATTGAGTATTCCATAATTATGTTCATGGGCAGGTGAACTAGAGTGAAAATATATTATTTATTTTCACTCCAGCTAATAGAACAATAGATATTTTCACTTCAGCTCCCTAATATTCTAAGCAGAATCATCTATAGTGCGTAACATTCTGTCCAGGCCCACCAGCACTACATTAGAACCTTCTACCTGTCAATCTACTTGGCATTATAAAATGGTTTCAAAAATCGTGAAACCTGATTGGCTGAGGACCATCTTTAACTGTGCTGTTATCTCAGCACAACAGCACTGGATAAAGAACCAGCAGTCACTTCACAATAAAATTAATGCTAACCACACATCCCTGAATTCCATCACAAACATGGCTGCCACCTTTACTCACTAAAAACCTTCAACTAGGCCCCAAAATTAAAACTACCTTAATTTAACGACAACAAAAAAATTATATCTAAATGTTATTTGCCCTCATAATCGTCTTCTTACACACATACATAAATTAAAAAAATAAAGCATTACAAAACTTACTGTTTACATTTCTGGTGTTCTTTGATGACAATGAAAATCCCCCTCCTAGCCTTATCTGTTTACCAGGGAGATCTATGCTGTTTAACCTACAACAGATAAAACAGAAGTCCCAGTTCCATCCGAGACCTTCTATTGTGTGAGTGAGGTGGTGAACATTCTGCCAGTAGAAATAAGCAGGGATTTAAATGCTTGTATTTCTTCCATAGTAAACATTCCATCTATTGAATGTAGGAAAGATATAGAGGATAGTGTATGAGCAATTATACACAACACATCTATTCTCGTTACCATGGAAACCTCGAGATTTAAAAATAGACTTGTTGTGTATGATTGCTCATACACTGTCTTTTATAGTGTATGGGCAACCATAACATTAAGAATGTGTCCTTACCTTTGAGTTTTCATAGTGTAGCTCACTTCTGGAGCCAGTCTCACCACCGTGGCTGTTTCCACAGGAGCGGAGGATTGGGAACGCGCGTGCGCAAATGTGTTCCATGTTGTTGTGCTGCAGTAGCTACGTAGCTAGTGCAGCACAACAAACTAGCTGATGTAGCTACTGCAGCACAACAATGTTATTGGAGGGATGGTTTCCATCCCCAATAACATTCAATCATACACTATATACAGAATACTGGATGAGCAACTATGCACAACCAGTGTGATTTGCCACCAAGGGGTTCTGATTCCCTGTGACCTCAAGAGCGAAGCTCGAGATGTCCATAGGAATCAGAATCCTGTTGCACAACTCACTGGTTGGGCATAAAGTTGCCCATCCAACATTTTTAATAGTGTGTGGTGACCTCCTAAACAAAACAAATAAATTTTTAGCTCTTTTTTTATATTTTAAATACAGAACAGAAATTGGTTGTTGCTCCGTCCTGTTCCAGTACTTAGGGCTGGTTGCTAGGGTGACACATGTGGTTGCCAGGGACCAGATGTCCCTGCGATTGTGGCACAGCCTTCTATTGGTTGTCAATTGGGTATGGAGGGATTTTCAAAAAAATTAAAATGACCACCGTATTCCTCGCTTAGAGAGAGGTAGTGTTAAGAAGTCTGTTCTTACATTTGGTAAGTTTATTTTAAATATCTGGTTGATCCTACATTTTATTTTTTTCATATGTGGACATATCAGGTTGATCCTGCTTTTGTTTGTTGGATCTGGTTGATACTGAGTTGTGGGTTCGGGTGATCACACTGCTGCAGTTACAGGTTATTTGGTTGATCCTGCCGTTTCTGTTGCCTGTGTCTCGTGTGCTTTCCACCTCAACTCAAACCTTCTTATAGCACACTGCAAAAGTTGTGGAACACGACTGTACCCCAGATTGTTCCATGACCTTTGAACTGTGGTACAACAAGGTTTGCGATGAGATGGAAAGTGAGTTAGAATCACGTTCCACGATACACTACAGAAAAGAAACAAGGTAGGAAAAAGGAGGAAATAATGTAAAGAAGAAGGAGGAAAGGTGAGGAAACAGGTTGGGTAAAATAGAGGTTTAGGGGCTAACTTAAAAAAATATTATTTTGCTGTGCATAGCACTTCAAACTGAGATGGCATGCCAATACTGGAATGCGCTAGGACTATTTTGTTGGTCTGGATGAACTTTACAAAAAAAGAAAAGAAAAGAATTAAAATATTTCACATTATTTTATTTTTGTGAATTTTTTCACGCACCCCCAAACAAGCTTGGTCGCATTATATAATCACAATGAGATACCTCAGGGTGTGTTTTGTGGTAGGATAACTTTACTTCTTGGGTGGTTGAATGCACTCAGCAAAGCCTTGTGCCTCACAACACACTCACAGTGTGCTATTGTCACTGCACAATGCACACCCTGTCTTGTATTATTGCTCAACTGTATGAATGACACATGCCTTGGGCTGCATGAAAATAAATGATATATCTGAATGTCTGGGTATGACTTATAGAACTCACTCAAGGTTCTGCCACTTGTGAGGCCAACAGAGGTCATAAATAGCTGCTCAATATGAATAATTTGTTTTCATGCAATCCATGGCACATCCCCTATTTATAATCTTTTCAATAACGGTGTCTCTAACATTTTTGCACAACAGGACATTACTTCTAGATAGAACCCCACGCTAATGTAAATGTTTCCTGTATAAAAAATAACTTTTAATCATTATCATAATAGTCCTGAAAAACGTCAGTAAAAAATACAGCTACAAAAACAAAAGTTGTCAAGAACCTATAACAAAACTCCTAAAGGATAGAAGAAAAAAAAAAGAAACACAGAAACATTAAATTTGATGGCAGAAAAGGACTGCTTGGTCCACCCAGTCTGACCAGATGGTCCCTGCTTAGTCTGTCTCTGCAGACCCTAACTTGTCTCCGGCGACCTTCCTTCCTCCTTGCCTATTTATTAATATTCCTTTATGTCTAGCCCATGCAGGCTTGGAGCTCTATATTGTTTTTACGTCCACCATTTGCACTGGCAGTATGTTCTAGGCATCCACCACTGTTTCAGGGAAGAAGTACTTCCACTCATCCTTCTTGAGATCACGTGATGCAGAGTGCTGAGTAGATGTTCCTCCGCTAAGCTCCTGCCTCCCGAATAAAAACTCATCATTTAATATAGTTAAATTTTCACTAGTTCCTCTACCTGCGAGTTTTTCTTGTCTCTAAACAACGTGTGCTCCTGTTTTGGGTTCATCTGCCGTAAATGGAGGCTTACATGAAGAAAGCCCCGCAGAACCATACCCCCCTCCGCCACTCCTGAGAAGGCCTCAAAAAAATCCCAAGCCTCGAGTAGCCCAGACAAACTGGAACCTTCGTGTCAAGCTGGGGACCAAGAACCCCTAACACTTAACAGATTCTTGGAGGAATTTAAACCATTCCGGGAAGAGATGAAAGATATGGCAATCGATCTGAAATCCCTCTCCAGAAAGTTAGAGGAAATCTCCACGACAGTATCAGACAACACTGCCCATATAATTTCGATTGAGAGAAAATTGGAAAGTCTGGACCCTGAGCTCCTACTAACGAAACAAAAGCTGTCTCGTCTAGAAACAAGACTCAAAGATCTGGAAGGCCGTAGCCGGAGAAATAATGTGGTAATTCTTAGGCTCCCCGAAGGGGAAGAAGGCCAGAATACTGTAGTCTTCATCCAGAAGCTGGTAGAAAGGGTCGCGGGTCCCTCTCCCTTTGGCCCAACATATACAATAGAATGGGCCCACCGATCTCTGCGACCAAAACCCCCACCTGATGCACCTCCTGGCCCCATCATTTGCCGCTTCCTAAACTACTTAGAAAGGCAGGATTTTCTACAGAAAGTCAAGGCCCTGCAAGAAGTCAGATGGGAGAAGATGAAGCTGAGAATTGCTCAAGATATCCCTGGTTCAGTCCGGTTGAAGCGGAAAGCCTTCCACCCGATTGTATCTAAGATTGAGCGGCGGGATTAAAGTTCAGGATGGGGTACCCAGCGAAGTTACAAGTCTCAGTAAATGGCTCATGGCTCAGTTTCGAGGATCCTGAAGCTGCGCTACTAAGCCTTAAGTCGGCGTTCCCAGATTTGTTCTGGACCACCTGAGAGGGCCTCCTGATCTTCGGGATTTTCCAGGAACTTCAGAACGAACTGTTGCTTGGTTTTTTGTGTGGACACTGCTCTTTCTAAAGATGGATTTCATTCAAGTTTATGCCCCCTAACAGAACTGGGCTACTAGTAGAGGCCTGACTTTACTTGTAACAGGCCCTGGCCTGTTGGTGGGAATAGTGTTTCAGGGAGAGTCCTGGGTGGGGCTCCCAGAGGGTTTGTTTTGGACTGCATCCGAGATAATATTGCTTGCTTAGTTTCCAGGGGGAGCACACAGGGCAAGGTTTTGGGTTACACCTTCTGTTTAAATTTTATATGATGGGATGTTAGATTTTCGAGCAATTCCGGGCTTTCAGGGCGCCTCTGACTAGCGGGCTGGATCAGGTTATGACCACAAGAAGGCACGACTTGCCCATTGCATCCCCTAGGTAGTTACTCCCACGGTTTTCTCATCTCTGGATTTTGTTTCACTTTTCATCCGGTTTCATTTTCTCATGTTCTCATCTCGATGATGGGCTCACCCCTCCATGTTAATTCTCTCTCTGGCTCTGGTTCATGAGGTAGTTCCTTATGGGGAACAAACATTTTTCAATTCCCTCTCAAGACTCTCGTGAAGACTTGTCATATTCACAGTTAGGACATCCAGTTCTATTTTCCTCTCTCAATTACTAGTGGATTCATTAACAGAGGCTTGCAGGCCCTGGAAGCCCAAGACCGCTCTTTAGCCATTAAGCCCTCATTAATGCAGTTTATTGATTGCTTTGTATTACAGCTGATGAGAGGGAGCATTAGCAGGATATGCTCGGGGGTGGGAGGAGAGGATAGGCCCCAGTGCTGTGCTAAGCGTTGCTTGTGACAGTGCGGGGCGGGGAGGAGGTTATGTGTTCTTGTTGGGGGTGGAGGTGTATGGGAGGGTTTAATTATGGGCTTCTCATGGGGGGGGCTGGGGTAGTGGGAGGGCCTTACAGCAGCATTATTTGTGTTACACACCTGGAGTGCAGGACCGAAGATAGCATCCTTAGAAGTCTTTAGTAGATGGCCAAGGAGGTGACTTTTGCAACATGGAACGTCAAGGGGATCAGGAAAAAATCTAAACAATACCAGGTTCTCAAGCACTTAAGTCTTTTACGCACTCAGGTTACTCTTTTACAGGAATCTCACCTATTAGAAACAGAAACCTTACAAGTGAGGAGGCAAAAAGTGGGGAAGGTCTATGAGGCGCAAGGCTCCTCAAACAGCTGTGGGGTTATGATCATTATTAATAGGGGCATACCATTCATCCCAACTCATACTATCAGGGATCCTGAGGGCAGGTTCATTCTAGTTATAGGTACTCTCTGGTCAATACCTCTGCTATTGGGCAGCATATATGGTCCTAATGTTGATGACCCTGCTTATTTCATGAGACTCATAAATTTAATCCTGCCTTTCTTTCCCATAAGGATTATCCTGGGGGGCGACTTTAATCAAGTTATAGATTCAAACCTTGACAGGTCAGGTGGTGCATTGTGGGGGGGTCTCCCCAGGTCAGAGGGCTTTTAGAGAATTATTGGATCAATGCAGGCTCTGTGATGTCTGACGTGTCCTAAACCCTGATTTCAAGGAGTTCACATTCAGGTCTTTGGTACATGGCTCACAGTCCCATATTGACTACATAGTCATTTCTCAGGCTCTCTTGCCTGGGGTTAGGTCCTCGTCGATACAGCCGGGCCCTATTCCGACCACTCTTTGGTGCTGTGTGATCTGACAATTCAGGATATGTCAAAGAGAGAAACAAGATGGAAGCTTAATAATCAATTACTTAAAGATTCTAAGTATTGCAATACCATAAGGGAGCACATTGAGGCCTTTTTTCTGTCCAACCCTTTAAACAGTGCAAAACCAGATATTATATGGGGAGCTTTCAAGGCTTACATGAGAGGCGTCCTTATTAGCCTCTCGGTGGCCAGGAAAAGAATTAGGGAGAGAGAATTACTGTCCTTGTTATCCCAAATTCGGGTTCTCGAATCCAATGTCTCGGTTAACTCTTCAGATGAGGACAAGGCGAGGCTCCTAGGGTTGAGAGACAAATATTTAGAACTACTCCAGGAAAAGGCAGTTAGCTGTCATACACGCTAAAGCTAGTTATACTGAGCAAGGTGAGAAGGCAGGGCGCCTTTTGGCACTTCGTATTAAACAACAAGAATCAGCGAGATTCATCCCTTCTGTCAAGGCTTCTGTTGATGGGTCTCTGAAAACATCTCCCACTGAGATAGTTCAAGAGTTTGCAGCATATTACAAATCGCTTTACGGGGACATGGAGCACCCCCCCCAGTCCAGTAAACATGGAGAATTACCTGATAGATTCACATCTACCCTCCCTCCCAGTACATTACATAGATTATCTGGTCTCTCCTATAACTCAGAAGGAAATCGCTGAGGTTGTCAGTGGTTTACCCTTGGATAAAACCCCTGGACCTGATGGATTTTCTTCTGTTTTCTATAAAACATTTCAAGAACTTTTATTGCCAATACTTAATAGTTTATTTCAGCATATTCTATCCAGGACAGAGGTCGATTTCCATCTCTTTGAAGCCTTGATAGTGCTTCTTCCCAAGCCAGACAAGGACCCTAAGCTCGTTCAGAGCTATAGGCCTATATCCCTCCTAAATCAGTTTTATTTCTTCATTATTCCCCTCAGACTGATTTAGCTCAGTCTTTTTGGAATTCCCCATCTTTTACCTTTAATGGTAAGTTGATTCCCCGCAACTGGTTACCTCAATTAGGCGATGGAAAACTGCTTTCCTTGGTAGATGGGGAAGGGCACTGGTTGTCCCCACATGGAATTATTGACAAATTCCTTATCCCAGTTTCATCTCACTTTAAAGTCATGCAGTTAAGACACCTTCTCACTGTAGCTCTGGGGAATTCTCTCCCCTCCCAGAAGGTATCAGCTCTGATTCCTGAAATCTCCCTATTGTCTGGATCATCAGGCACAGTATCTAAACTATACAGGGTGCTGTACTATAAAAAATATGGGGACACCTTTGGACCTACTAGTTTCTGGCACTCACTCCTCCCTCAATGTCAGTTGGATTGGCAATCCCTATGGAAATCCTGTCATAAGTATGTTTCCCAAGATAGATTGCGTCTCATGCAATATCACATTTTACACAACATGTATTGTACCCCTATTAAATTAAAAAAATGGGGCTTCTCGAACTCTAGTACATGCACCAAATGCTTGCAAGAAGAGGGTACCCTCCTGCGTATGTTCTGGTCCTGTCCCAAAGTTTCATCCTTATGGAATTCAATTAAGATGTCTCTTGATCCCCTACTGGGCCTACAGGAGTATTTTACTCCGGAGGTGTGCCTCCTAGGGGATATGTCTCTAGTCAGTGTTAGAATTAGGAAATACCATATTTCTATGGTTGCGCTCTCAATTAAGAAACTCATACTACGTCATTGGAAAGAACAATTGTCTCCTTCCTTCCAGGAATGGTTACATAATATCATTGCTAATCTTCGAACAGATTGCAAGTCCTCAAAATAGACTAGCAGCATATAGTAAGATATGGGATCCCCTTCATTCCTTACTTTTGTTACCTCACTGAGGATATAAACCATTCTGGTTCTACCCATATGTTCGACAGAATTGCGCACTGCACATTAGGGCGATTATGTTTTGTTGCTGCTGTAAAGGGGGGGATGGGCAGTTCTCACTGTTCAAGTGCTACGTTACACCCTGACTTGCTGTAACTGCCCTTTATAATGGAAATGTATTAAAGTTTGAATTATAAAAAAAAAGAGAGAGTAGCAGCAATCTTGCAGCTCTCTGTTCACCTTAAATTTAAAACTTTTACCCCAATCTTTTCTTTTAAGATTACCTAAAGGCATATTTTTATAAAAGAAGACTTATTTTACCAGTTTGTTTCTACAATTTCAAAAAATGAATGCAGAAATGAGAGCTCCTCCACCCAGATATACTCCTCCACTGATGCTGAGCAATGGATTCTAAGAGATCGAAACAAAATACACCCAAATTCTCGAAAGCAACCTAAAATTTAAACACTCTCACCGAAGGAAAATTTCCCTCTGAAATCTCAACTCTAAAGGAGACCATTGAATCTATCCTAATGGAAATTAAAAATCTAAGAAGCAAAATGGAGGACCTTAACAGGAGAGTCGGAGATGCTGAAGCTGGCATCTCTTTGATGGAAGACTGGTGTACTAGAGTTGAACCCGAACTTCCTGTGGTGGAAGATAAAGAAATTAGAATCCGAGCTGGAAGAGCTTGAGGGCAGAAGTAATCAAATTAAACTCATAAACTTTGGGATCCCTGAAAAATCTGAGGGCAGCAATCCAATTCACTTTTCTCAAGTCATTTTCAAGAATGCTGCTGGTCCCTCTCCAAGTGGCCAGTCGTACATTGTTGAAAGGGCGCACAGATCATTGAAACCGACGCCAATGGATAAAGAAAAACCCAGGCCCTTCATTATGTAAGGATTAAGCCACGAGAAAGCATGGGTCTACTGTGGTATTAATCCATGGTTGTGGGGGGTTGGACCACGAGGCCGAAGGCCGAGTGGGTCCAACCAACCAACCATGGATTTATTCCACTGTAGACCCATCCTTTCGAGTGGCTTAATCAGCTTGTAACATGGCAATGAGTGTATGACTAATAGTCTTTGAATAAATGAGTACAATCACACTGATATACTTTCAGAATACTATAAATTGAGCTATTAAACAAGATATACACATACTTGAAAACAATTGGATCACACCTATTGGAAATATCATGGCTACTATTTCACTTTTGTTAAAATGACTTTCATTACAAGCTTTAAGCTTTCTAACATCAAAACATATTTTACAACTTTTCAAAAACTTGCAATTCACTTTCTATTCTAGGTGCTTAGATTTTCCTCTCTATGTATTAGAAGATACGGGCTGCACTGCATGATGGGAGTGTGCTATGGTACATTTTAGTTTTCTTCCTCCAGTTCCTTTGCAGACCAATAGGTGGCTGTCACACAATCCTAGTAGCACAAGCACCTCAAAATGTACTTCAAAATGTACTGAATTAAGCCAATCTGAAAAACACTTTATTGAACAACTACTATTTTGCGGAATATTATTTTCACTTTTTTTCCCTCTAAACTACCTAACTCAGCAGGACATAGAACAGCATAACGTTTACTGCTGTCACCTTTCAAACACTTGTTTTGACTACTATTGTTAGTCTGTTTCTTTGATTTCTTTTTGTTTCTCTCAATTTATTTTTCTTTTCACCCACAGAAGTATCCTCTCTCTTTGATTTTGCTTTGTTTATCTCAGTGTCTGTTACTTTTGCTTTCGGTTATAGAAGCTGCATGCTCATCTTTACCACTGTATATTCACCAAGAAAAGGCTGGAACAGAGGATGTTATTCAGTCATCCACAATGCATTGCACCCACAGTTGCTTAGAAAGCAGTAGATCAGAAGGGATGGTAACAGTATGTAACCGTTCACTTCTACAGAAATATTGCTGCAGCATAATTAACAGTATATGTGGAGTTTAAATGTACAATCTTTAGTAACTCATGAACTTCTGTTTTAGTTACAACATAGAACAATCTTGAAAAAGTCAAAAACCCTGTGCCAGGAAAATTCTTAGTAAATGCAAGTTGGGACAACTACACACTGCAAGCTATTTGCATATTGCTTTCACTTGTATACTGCTTCTTACCTGTAGTGGATTGCCAAGGTATTACAACATACCTCTCAACCGTTTGTCCCCCAAATGTGGAACATTGCCTGTCAAAATGTGGAACAAATGGGCAAAATGTGGAACACTTAGTCAAATCTTTACCTAAGAAGCTCAAAACACTGTTAAAATGTTGCATTTATGTTCAGAAAGTCTGTTATTAATTGAATAATATATTTTTTTCATCATTTACTATGGATTTTTGCTTTCAAATGTTGACTTTGAATGTGGAAAAAGTCCTCACAATGTGGAGCAGGGAGCTTTTGTGAAGTAAAATGAGGAACGTTCCTCGTAATGTGGTGCAGTTGAGAGGTATGTATTACAATACAAACCATGATCTACTATGGTATTATACCATGGTTTCTACTGTACCACATGGTGTGTTTGCACCTATCTGAGTGCTTCATTTCGTTTTTCCTTTTTGTGCCATGTTACAAGAAACTCTTAAACTACTTGGATAGACAACATGTTTTGGAAAAAGCTAAATCCAACCAGAATCTGATTTTGGATGGCCACAGAATCAGAATTACCCAGGATTTGCCTCAGGAAGTTCAGAATCACAGACAAGCTTTTGCTCCGACTGTGAGTAAACGTATAGCGGCAAATATTAAATTCAGAATGCTTTACCAGGCACAGCTGTCCATTAGGTACAATTCTACTAATTTCACCTTTGATAATCCTGACCAAGCCCAAAAGGAGCTCAGTTCCATCTTTCCAAGTTTATTAAATAAACGACTCTACTATTAATTGCATGGTCATCCCCGTGCTTGACGGCCACATTTAACATAACTTAGAGTTTGCTGTTAGTTATGTGACATGCAGTAGAAATCAACTCCTTGCTCTTTATTATTGGTCAGCTAAATATTGGATATACCATCACCTTTTTATGTTTCTATGCTCCCGCTATATGGTTTGAGCAGTCTTTGGGGAGTGAATTAAGATCGAAGCTATAATTTACTAAAATAAAAGGTTTTCACGTGCTTCTTCTTATGAGCTATGCTGGGAAGAACTAAATATATGATTTCATGGAATGACTACCAACATTCTAATTCAATTTGATCTTTAGGTGTAACATCAGAAATTCTACTCTCGGATTTTTCAACTGCTCATAACATTCTGGAATTGGGGACCTGCACAGTTAAATTGGACCATACTCTGTGATTTCTGATTGCTGAGGGCTTTGGGAGAGGTGTTTTCTTCTGTGTAATACAGGTTTTTATTTTCAGACTTACTGATTTCAACAAATACTTCCTATTTAGTTGTGGTGATCCTACAATTTTGCGGCCACTTTTTGATCCTTATAGATGATTGCTGGAGATTCTTCCACAAGCTTTTA
Organism: Neoceratodus forsteri; assembly: GCA_016271365.2. Classification (NCBI taxonomy): domain Eukaryota; kingdom Metazoa; phylum Chordata; order Ceratodontiformes; family Ceratodontidae; genus Neoceratodus; species Neoceratodus forsteri. The sequence continues at coordinate 42,068,536 of CM028134.1, forward strand.
TTTAAAATATGTGTTCTCTTTGATATATTCATTATGGGGCTTAGGCTTGTATTAATGCATAGGATTGGTGTTCTAGTTTGAACATGTGTTATTCCTTATACTGCGTTGTAATTTCTTTACGGGCTGGATTCATCCTGGATTGAACAGTTATAGGGTTTTATGATTTGCGGATTTTACCCAGAGCTCAGAAGATTCAGGAACTTGTGAGCCTTTGTAGTGCATTTCTTTTCTGTTAGTAATCAGTGTCCTGAGGAAAGCTGGACTTTGTTTGAATTTCACTTTATTCTGCAGAAAGCATATATTTTTCTACAATGCCCATTGACCTAAGTTCTAAAATCCCTTCACTGGGGTGCACCTTTATTTTTATTCTTAGAAGATATTTTTCTTATCATCCTCCAGTGATGGGATCTTGTGGTGCTTCAGCAATACAGTTGTATTATGCTGGAACACCTTCCAATTTAAATAGTTTCAATTTTCCCTATTCAATAACAATTTGAAAATATGCCATAACATTGTTATCTAAACTAAAAACGTTTCACTCAACCTTGGTTATGTATTGCTCAGATCTATTTAAACATTGTAGTATGTGACGTGAGGTTCTTGAACCAGGGCATGATTTGGCTGGTTCAACATTTGTTCCACTGCCTGTAAATTATGGAACTACTGACTAAAGAAGTCAGAATAAATTTAGTTTATGAATGTCTAAGCTTAATACTGCACTTACTTAATTTCAGTTTATTTGGTTTGGGACATATAAACTTTATTTTCTGCTTACCTTACGCTACCTATAAGGTGGATTTTTATTTGCAATGTTACAGTTTTCTCAAGCAACACATAAAGTTGGTATTTCACTCTGAAGGAGCCATTTCTTTCTTTATAAGTTAGCTCAAAATTGTTCGATTAGGTTAGGACTATTTTGATGAATACATTTATTTTATCATTGAATTCACTACATTTGTGCACTCTAGGCTCTTTATTTCTTAGATAACTACCAAATTCTATATCAGTTCATACTAGGTAAATTACTTAATTTTAACTAAATGATTATTTGTTAAAATAATCATCAAACAAGAAATTGATATTTCAATTTATGTACATATCCTGTCTTTAGGCTTTACGTTTATAATATAAAAAATGACTTGATAAATCAAGGTGCTACAGAGTGTTGCAGGCTGTAGTGCTGAACCTCACTGTATAGTTTGGCTTAGGAGGTTGGGTATTTTGTACCTGGGGAGAGTCTATTTAGTTATAGGTTTGAGTTCTTAGCTCAGTGTTTATGGGGTTAAATAGTTGTGGGGTGGTATTGATTCTGAGACCTAACTTCTAGTTAATATATTTAGCTATTTATAATTTATCTTTTAGTAAGCACAAATATGTCTTCGCATTTTAATTTTGTTACTTGGAATGTAAAGGGAGCTAAAGATAAAATTAAGAGATGGCAATTATTAAAACATTTAAGGCTTCTGCATGGCCAAATCATCCATCTACAAGAAACCCATCTTTAACAAAAAGAAGTTAGTCTTTTATCAAAAATGGGCTTTACCCAAGTCTTTGGGGCTATATGAAATAGCCAATGAAAAGGGCGTAGCCATTCTTTTTTTTAATTTTTTTTATTTATTATGCTTTTCTAGCAACCTGCCACCATTACTTGGCCTCGGTCATGATCCCCTCTGCTCCCACTCCCATATTAGCCGCAACTCCCCGATACTCCTGGCTTACCCCCCAGGATGGGGTTGTGGCACTGGCTCAAGTGCCGAAAAGACAGGATAGGTTGGGGAGTCAGCCTCGGAGCTCATCAGAGTGGAGGGGCAGGCTTCATTTGGGCTGCAGGCAGCTGTATTTTTCTCCCCTATATGCGAGGGGCGGGGATGTGCAATGATGACCAGCATCTGCCCCAACCCTCAACTATGTTCTGATGCTGGCTGCTGCTGTGCACCCGGCCTTCACCAGGGGTCATCAAGCACTGGTCATACTCTCCTCCCTCCCCCGGAGAAGGAGAGCAGTCCTTGGAACACTCTATTCTTCTCCCCCAGCTGGCCTTCCGATGGTCAAGGTCCGTTCCCCAACCCAGGTCACCTGCATCGCAAGCAGAAATCCAACCACTGTGCCAACAGGCTGGCCTAGGTGTAGCCATTCTGATAGACAATAATTTGTCATTTACCAACAAATTTGTTGTTCATGATCCAGATGGAAGGTTTATTTTAATTGGGGGTGAACTGAATGATTTTAAACTTCTACTGGTGAGCATTTATGGTCCAAATTTCTCTTCTCACATTTTCCTAGCTTAGCTAACAAAAGTATTGCTTCCCTATTCAGACTATGAATTTATCCTGGGGGGTTGGGGACTGGAATATTTTAGTTGATAAGAAATTAGATGGTACTTTATGAATGTAGCAGATATTAAGGCACTATCTGAATTCATAGAATTATTTAATTTCTGTGATCCCTGGAGAACCCTTAACCCTTTACTCAAACAATACTCCTTTTACTCCTCTTCACATAAAGTTCTCTCTAGGCTGGATTATTTCTTAATTAGTAACAGTTTAACGCCTAATGTAGTTGACTCTCTCATTACCCCGAGGGTACTCTCTGACCACTCACCAGTAAAGCTCATTTTAAATCTGGCTGACATTAACCAATTTAGACCTAAATTATGGAAACTAAACAACCAATTACTAAAGGACAGCTTCATAGTAGACTATATTAAAAAAAAGAAATTGGATATTTCTGGGCTAACAATTCTGAATCAATTCACAAGTTTGACATTATCTGGGCTTCATTCAAATGTATTATAAAGGGTCAAATTATAAGATTAGCCTCTAAACTTAACGAACAGTGCTCTGCTAAACTTAAAGAGACTTTAGAAGCTATAGAATTGCTGGAAGCCAGGAGCTTCTTCTCTGGGAGACCAACACTTAATTAGGTTACAAAACTTAAGGGATACTTATGCTGATCTTTCAAGAGAAAAAGTTCAATATTTCATACTGAAAACAAAGGCTACTTATCTAGATCAAGGTGAGAAACTGACTAGATTGTTAGCACACAGGCTTAATAATCTCAAGTCCAATAGGCACATCACTTCTATTAAATCAGACAGAGATAGTTCAGTAAAATTTATCCCGAGATATTCAATTATTTTTCAACTATCTCTACAATCCAAGTTCTGGAACCCTATCATCAGTTGATTACAAGACTTATTTAAGCCAGTTTGAAAGTCCTACTTTATACAGTCATGCAGCAACACATTTAGTCTCACTCATGTCCAGTGATGAAATACTGGAGGTAATAAACTCCTGGAAACTGGATAAGTCCCCCAGTCCTAATGGACTGTCTCCTAATTTTTATAAAGTATTCAAAGATGAATTAGTCCCTTTCCTTTTGACCTTCTTTAACTATATTCTAGAGAAGGGGATTTCTGACCATATTCTTTTAGAGGCTGTTATAATTTTAATCCCCAAACTACGGAAATCTAAAGAGAATATTATAAACTATAGACCCATTTCCTTAATTAATGGTGATATGAAAATTCTAGCTATAAATCTTGGCCACTAGAGTTAAAACTATTTGGGACCCACTGATCTCACCTGAACAAGTGGGATTTATGTCAGGGAGATCTGCATCAGATCACATAAGGAAATTGTCTCACATTTTCTCTGTGTCTAGGGAGGTCAGAGCCCCTGCGATTCTCATCTCCCTGGACACAGAGAAAGCTTTTGATGGGGTTAATATCTCCTTCTTGTTTGAAACCCTGTCCAAATTTTATTTTCCTTCCAAATTTATAGATTGGTTCAAAGTTTTATATTCTTGTCATTCAGCTAGGATTTATATTAATGGTATTTTTTCCTATCCCACCGAGCTACACTTTGGTACTAGACAGGGCTGCCCCCTTTCCCCCATTCCTTTAATTTTTTTATATAGAATCTTTACTTTACTTTTTCGAACACAGTCCAAATTTCATAGGTATAAAAGTGGGATCACAGGTTTTAACCATATCAGCTTTTGCTGATGATGTATTATTACATGTGAACATCCTGGTATCTCACTCCCCACTACACTATCTAGCATTCAACAGTTTAGTTTGATCTAATTATAAAATCAGTACAATTAAAATGGTGGTCTTACTGCTAAACAACAGAACTATAAAAGAAGAGATAGTAAAATATGGTGTTTCCTGGTCTTCTGACCAAATAAAATACTGGGGGCTGTTTCTGTCACAAGATCAGAAACAGATGCTAGACCTGAACTTTCCTAATTTGTTATCATCAGTTAAACTAGATTTTGAAAGGTGGATGAGATTACGTTTATCGTTGTTAGGCAGAATCAATAATGTGAAAATGAACGTCTTCCCCAGACTCTTGTATCCTATATGTACTTTAATTTTTTTTCCACCCATGTCTTGGTTTAAAAAACTCCACTCAGTAATAACTAACTTCATTTGGCTCAATAAACTCCCCAGAATAGCGTATGACAAACTTACCCTGATCAAAAACAAAGGAGGTTTTAAGTTACCAAACTTATTTTTGTACTACTTGATTAGTCATTTAAATAAACTCTCCAGATTGACCCTTTTAGATAATCACTTGGACAGTTATTGTTCAACTTGGGTGGGCATTGAAAGGGATATGTTGCTAAGAAATAATATCTCTCCCAAAGCCATTTATTATATGACATTTAAATCACTTCCTAGCAATCTTAAAAATATAATTATTGGGACTTTGTTAAGAAGCTTTGATCAGTCATGCAGATATACCTAGGTCTCTTTATCACGGGATACTAGTCAACCACTATTATATAATAGTAACGTCCGCCTAAGGAACAAGCTGCTGGATTCAAAGTTGTTTCCTCAGTTAAAAAATTGCTTGGTGAAAGACCTTTTAAGGGATGGTAATTTAATGGCTTTTAATGAAATAAGGTCTATGTTCAGTATAGGTAAAGTTTATTACTATAAACTGTTTACTTTAAAAATGATCCTTACATCTAAGTTTGGAACTTCACCTTGGATGGAAGATCACAGGTTGATAACAGACACTTTTTTGAAGTTCATTAAAAAAATGCATGCTATTTCGAAGCTGTATCAATATTTTTATCTAGATTATCTCTATCAGTATCAACTATAGTGGAGTACTGGTCTGATAAAAAGACTTATTCAAGTTTGGATTGATTAAAAAATCCAGAGATTTGCATAAATTCATTTCTAATAATAAATTAAAAATAATTCAAACCAAAATACTCCATAATGCTTACTACTCTCCATTAAAATTTGTTTAAGTTTGGCCTTTTATTCATGAAGGCTTGTTTCAGATGTGGATCAGAGGTTGGTTCTCTTTCCCACGTCTTTTGGGAATGTTCATTGGTTACTTCCTTTTGGCCTGATCTTAAGAATAAAAAAGGTAATAAACCTGACTTGGTTAAATATTTTATTTTATTTTATTTTATTTGTTTAGTTTTGTTGACTGGGTAAGTGCACTGGACACATTCCACCTATTTTCAGTAATGACCCAGAGAAGGGGGTACAGATGAATTCCAACTGACCTGGCTAGTATCTCTTACCCTGTTGGAAAATATAACATATCTATGATTGCTTTAATGGCTAAAAAAGTAATCCTAAATCATTGAAAAGATCACCAAACTCCTTCTCTGATGGAATGGAGAAATGAATTTCTCCTTAATTTAAGATCTGAAAGATTATTAGCTACTGTAGTAAGAGATACAAATTAGAGGGCTTCGCTTTTAAATGGGGAAAACTATATGACTTGATTCTTAATTTCTATCAGTCCTAGCTCCTTGATTTAAATATGTTGGCCCAGATATTCAAACTGCACCAGGCTGTGGCGCAAGCCTGGGCTCAGCTCAACTTTGTTGCGCAGGGGTGTGGCCTGGGCGATATTCAATGGAGCTGCGCTATGACACAGCAGCTTTGAATATCGCACCCTAGCCACCCCCACTGTGCATGGCGCAGTGGCACTGCACCAGCACAAGTGGCCAGAGTGGAGCATGGAGATGCACTGGCACAAGTGCCATTGCGCCATGAACAGCACCTGCGATATTTAAAAGGGGACATGCAAATGGGGCCATAATTTATGCAAGGCACACAGGGGGCCATTTGCATCTCATTACAGCCCCATTTGCATGCTATTAGCATGCAGGTGTGCGGATCCCCGACGACTTGCACCTGGCGCCCTGCCAGGCAGCAGCCATCAGGGACCGACACCCCCTGCAGCCCGATCGCGGACATTCCTGTAATAGAAAACAAAAAACGTCCAATATCCCTGGGGGTCCAGTGGACCTCTATGTGCCCGATCATGGGCATTAGTACAGTCCCCCCCAAGTCCAATATCCCTGGTGGTCCAGTGGACCGATCGCTGCCTGATCTCGGGCATCAGTACCACATCAAATACCCTACAACCCTGGTGGTCTAGTGCCCCCCACCCCCGCCCACTGGGCCCCACGCCCGCTCCCCTGTCAGCGGGCGGCAGCACCCCACCGCTTGCCGCCCGCCACCACCGACTGACAACACGGTGGGCTGCATGCCCAGTAGTTCACAGCATGGAGCAATGGGCGTGCAGCCATACCGTACTCATTCAGATATGTGAATGAATTCATTCACATATCTGGAATAAATGGCTCTGGCTGTAATGCCCAACTCATGCTGTGGGCTGTGGGCTGCTGTCAGCTTATCGGCGCGTCGGCAGGCGGCTGGCGGAGGTGGGGTGCTGCCCCAGCTGACGGGGGGGCGGGCGATGAGGCTCAGTGGGCGGGTGGGGTGGGGGTACACTAGACCACCAGGGTTGTAGGGTATTTGATGTGGTACTGATGCCCGCGATCGGCAGCATTGGTCCACTGACCACCAGGGATATTGGACTTGGGGGAGGACTGTACTAATGCCCATGATCGGGCACATAGAGGTCCACTGGACCACCAGGGATATTGGACTTGGGGGTTCTATTACAGATGCCCGCGATCGGGCTCAGTGCGGTCCACTGGACCACCAGGGATATTGGACTTGGGGGGGGACTGTACTAATGCCCGCGATCGGGCACATAGAGGTTCACTGGATCACCAGGGATATTGGACTTGGGGGGGACTGTGCTAATGCCCATGATCGGGCACATAGAGGTCCACTGGACCACCAGGGATATTAGACGAGGGGACTGTACTAATGCCCATGATCGGGCACATAGAGGTCCACTGGACCACCAGGGATATTGGACGAGGGGGACTGCACTAATGCCCGCGATCGGACATAGAGGTCCACTGGACCACCACGGATATTGGACAGGGGGGATTTTGCGACACAGATGCGCACCATGGGGCATGGGGGGGCGCTGCCAGGTGCAGCAGGAACTCGGATGGCCACCCATAGGTGGCAGCTGCCGTGTTGCACCCTGCAATGTGGCAGCTCACCTGTGGGTGGCCATCACGTGTTCCTTTTTTTTTTGGCTTAACTTTGTGCAGGCACAGGTAGGGGTTGTGCATGCATGACTCTGCTCATCCCGGGCTGAATATCGGGCTGTGCAGGTTATGCATCAGTACGCCCCCCCCCACCTGTGCCTGCATACATTACTGATGTGCTCTGGCGCATCGGGACTTGTGCAGCGCACTTTTCCCATTTGAATATCGCACCGGGGCTCATCAGTGGGTTGCACATGGCACAACACTGTTGCGCCATGCGCAACCCTTTGAATATCTGGGCCATTATGTAAAAGCAATTGTATGTGAAAATGTGTTTTTGTTATCTTATACTGTTAAAAGTAAATTAATTTTATATTTCTGGTTTTATGGTGTCTCAGTAATAATTTTGTTTTGTATGCCCGATTGTTGTTCACTGGGAGGTTGGGGGGGTTGGGGGGTTATTAATTATTATGTTTTGCTATATCCAAAAGTGGGACAATTGAATTGTTCTTTTCTTTGGCTATGCACATTATATACTTACATAGCTCCACTTTGCCATGTTTTACTTCAGTATTTTATATGAAAATCCTTACTAAAGATTTTAAAATTAAAAAAAAAATCCTTCTTTAACTTCCCTCTAGCTTCATCTCATGCCCCCTGGTCCTGGTGCTCTTCCTCATTTGAAAGCAACTCCCCTCTTCCACCCTGTTCACTCCCATGAGGTACTTGTAGATCTCTACCCTGTCCCCTCTCACTCTCCTCTCATCCAGGAAATACACACTGAGATCCTTTAGTCTCTCCTTGTAGGGCTTCTAATGCAACCCCTGCACCATTTTAGGTGCCCTTCTCTGGACTGCCTCCACCTTGTTTATGTTCTTTCTGAGGTGCAGCCTCCAGAACTGGACACAATACTCCAGGTGGTGTTTCAAAAGAGAGCAATACAGTGGAACATCACCTCCCTCCTCCTCCTCCTGCTGCTGGAGGTACAGCTCTCCATGCATCCCACTATCTGATTGGCCCTACCTACCACTTTGTCACTCTGCCTTGCCACTTTAAGGGCCATAAGATATGAAAACCTCAAGGTCCCTTTCCTGCTTAGTGGCTGTCAGTAGTTCTCCCCCCCCCCCATCTTATACTCAGCACCTGGGTTTCTATACTTAGGTGCATGATGTTGCACTTTTTTAGCACTGAACCCCAACTGTCATGCTTTTGACCACTCCTCGAGTTTTCCAAGGTCCCTATATATGCCTTCCACTGGTCCACCCCCTCCTGAGTGTCCACTGTATTATAGCTTTTGGTGTCATCTGCAAAAAAGCATGCCTTCCCTTCCAGTTCTTCTGCAATGTCAGTTATGAAGACACTGAAGAGGACCGGCCCCAGTACGGAGCCTTGCTGCACCCCACTGGTCACTCTCCCATCATTACAGTGAGTGCTGTTAACAAGAGAGCTCCTAAGTACAAATACCTGAAAGCAATGTCCCACAATCTGCAGATCGACTGAAATAAATTAAGTGAAAGTTTGAAAGTATTGTAAATGCCTAATTGATTTGCAGCTTACAAGACCTTAATAAGTTGCTGTAAGATCACAGCAGTTTTCAAACAGACTGCTATATTTGCAGAAGACAACAAAAGCACCTGTCAGTTTGTAGAGGAAAAGGAAAGCAGACCACTTTTTAAAGAAGCAGGATCCAGTAGAGAGCAGAACAGAGAAACGTGGACTGGAACTCTAAATTAGTGAAATACCCTATCTAAATCCTACCTGCGGATACCGCCAAACTATGCTAAATTACAGTAGAAGAGTGGTGGCCAATAAATGGATTTAGGTCCACTGGTGGATCTCAAGAGCTTTTTGGTGGATCTTGGGTATTGATCCTTACAGCTGATGAGCATAATTATTGTACTTTTTGTTCACTTTGTTGCTGGTGGATCTGGAAGTTTCTTGAGAGCCACCAAAATGGATTAGTGTATTGGCCACCATTGCACTAGAAATACCCTAATTAAAAACAGGTAGTTGGTTAGGGTAGGGTAGTTAATACCCTGATCTTTCTGCTGCGCTATTGCTCTACCCTGGCCATATCAAAACATGAAAGACTTTGATTTTGACTACACTAAACAGAGGAAACTACTCACACGGGGTTGTCTGAAGTTAGGTATGGTATGCATGGCTGCTCTGAGCAAGCCTGCCACTGTTTCCAGAATACAGACTTTAGTATTTGGCTGTATAAGGCAGTTTTCTATAGGGCCAATGTGATATGTCCTGACTTTTCTTTATTAATGTTACACTGCCAATCTGAGTGTCTGCAGTAGTTAGTGAAACAGGTAGCCTTTTAGGTTAAATAAGTCATTTGTCTCTTGGGTCATTGTGTGAGACAGGCTCTGAGAGGTGCAGCTGCTCTGATTGAGCCATACAAGGCTATTGTTGTTTCACTAACTGCTGTGGATAGTTACCTGGCTATGTCATAGTGATAAATGACAGGACTTGGGGCACCTAACAGTGGCCCTAAGACAATTGCCTAATATGACTGTAAAAGCCAGTTTTTTTCACTAACTGCTTCAGAGAGTCGAGCTGGCTATGTAACAGTACTAAATGAAGGGCTTGGGGCACCTAACAGTGGCCTTCAGGTGATTACCTAATACAGTCATAAAAGGCTATTTGTTTTACTAATTGCTGCAGAGAGTCTAGCTGACTATGCCACCATAAACAAGCATTTGTCAATGCGGAACGTTCACGTGCAGGTATTTGCAGTGGTGTTTGGCACTTATGGCACTAAGTTCAAAAACCATTGAAATACATTGTGCTGCATACCTGTTTCTTCAGTTCATGATCTGGCTTTGAAGAGTGAAGATGTGTTTTCAGTCAGAGAGGATTAGAGCGCTGGACTTCCGGTCAGTAAGTAAGAGGCTTGTGGGGGGCTGAGTGGATGGGTTGGGGGATAATGGCACAACAGGCAATGATGGATGGTTTTTATTTTAGGTGTAAAAAAAAGACAGAGGATTCCTGGTCGTGACACTGGGGGATTGGGCACCCCCAGTGTCATTGTAAAAAGAAACTGCACTGCGGCTAATGTAGAAGGTGGGGGGGGTATCTGAGGAGCCAGAACCAGGGACTGAGAGTGTGGCTGGTAGCAGGAGCTGCAAATAGGTAAATCCAGGGCCCTTGAGAGGAATTCTGGGCCCCAGGGAAAGTTCAGACTCTGGGGCCCCCACGCCCCAACCGCTGGTCGCCTTCCCCCAACAGCACCCGAAGTATTATCCAGTACTGGACAAAGAGAGACACTTCCCTCCATCTTAGCCAATCACAGTCATGTAAAGAAAAAAAAAACACAAAACAACATTAAGTCCCAAATCATTCTGAATGGCCGAGAGACCTCCGAGACCTGGTGTGACAATAATAAACAAAAAACTGTTTGTCCTTAGAGTCACTCAGTCTTGAAATAAAGTGTGTTGACTGACTGACTCATTATTATACTTTTTTTTGCATGATTCATCTTGCCCTTTGCCCATTTGGCACCAAGCCCAAATTTATTATTACCTGCCCATGGCCCACCCGCCGCCCACTGCCTGGACCCTTGCCATTTGCTGCTCACCTCATGCCCTGTGGACTTAGTACAGTACCTTGGTTTGGCCTCCAGTCCTGGACTATCCTTCCTCCTGGCTGGTCATGGTCCAAAATCTCACTAGCGTCCAGGCATTCTGCACTGCTGCTCATCAGAGGAGTCATCACCCTCACCACCCATCACCAATGGCTGCTGCACCATTCAACGTCCAAAAACCATGGCAATTTAAAAATAATTAATAGCATGCACTGCTGGCCTGTGCTGCTTGGGGTGAGGGGGGGTTGTGGTAGTCAGTTGGGACCAGACTGCAGGGACCTGATACCATGCTTGGAGCCAGCGAGTGAGTGCCACCATGACCTTGGAGAAAGAGTGGGAGAGAGACCACTGGGACAGGACATGGTCAGACTGAGTGCCAGGAGAGTTAATTGGCGATAATGCCAGAAAAGCAGCAAGCCTAAAGGCACCACCTGGCTCAACTGGAAGGTGTAGCCATAGTACCCGAGCCGGCCAGAGTGTGTGTGAACTTCTAATTTGTCACTTGGCTTGGGGCTTTTCTCCACACTGCTAGTTCTGGTTCTGACACTCAAGTCGATTCTGGTGTGTGTGGAGGGTGTTGCCTGGGAACTTGTGTGGCAAGCAATATGGGGACAGTGGATGGGGACGGGGTTATCATTGCCAGTGGAGCTGGAGAGAGAGAGATAGTGAGAGTACAGTTAGGAGCAGACTCAGCAAGCACTCAGTCAGCACAGCAGATCAGTGAGCAGCAGTCTGCAGAGCTGCAGGAGCCAGAGGAGGATCCAATTAAATGCCGGCAATGCCGGCACCACTGTCACTGTTGGTGGGGTGAGCGCAGACCCCCATTGAGTGCCAGGGATCCAGTTGTGGTGTCCAGCAGGAGGCTGAGTGGCTGATAACAAGCCACACCCACATCTATTGTGGAAGCCTGTGGGGGGTCAGAGGAGCAAGGACTGGGGATTCAGTTGCAGCAGCCAGCAGGAGAAACCTGTAGCCTTAACTCTGGCCAAGTGCAATAGTGCGAACTGTAATGTGCATGGCCGGAGTTACGTCAACAGAAAGAAATGAAGCGCTCCCATTAGAGCAGTTCATTTCTTTTAACTAAAGAATGTGCCACGTCAGCAAAGCTGAACTTGTGTCATGACCAGAGTGCCTGGCCATTGGTGTACACTGCCAAGGCCATTGCAGTTTCAGCTGTAATTGGCTCTGGCAGTGACACACCTCTCAAATGCCGTATAGTCTCAATACGTTTCTTGCACAAGCAAAGGCAAAAATGACAGGGATTGGGGCATCTAACAGTGGCCCACAGGTGATTGCCTAATACAGTCATAAAATTATTATCTTTTCTTTCCTGATTAACCTAAGTAATCAACAACCATTTCTATCTCTTTCTTGGGAGATGCTGGTCGGACCAGCTTGACAGTCTCAAATTCATTACAGCAGCAGCATTGATACTACACGGACACGATAAGTCAGATAAAGTCTGCTTAGCAGCACTGCCAGCTTCAGTTTTGTGTCATTTGAATTTTCTGTACTCCAGTTCACCCCAGGTTTTTTGTATAATTTTTTCACATATTTAAAACAGAAAATATTATTAATTTTTGATTTTTTGTTCAGTTCAGCCAGAAAATAAAATTAGCCCTGAGCACTTTTTGTTCAAAATATAAAGTAAACCAACCAGACTGACAGCTGCCCAACAGCATGTACCTCCCTCCCTTTATACTAACTCTCTCACTCCTGATTCCCTCTTCCTTGAGTTCCCTCCCTCCTACTTTCACCTGTTCACTTTCTTCTTGCAATTGAATAGTTTTTTTAATGTGTATTTTTTTTTATTTGTTAAAGTTCTAGTTTTTTTTTTCATTTTAGTAGTTTGGTTTAATGTTGGTTCACCCATCATCACTCAGAGAGGCAAACTGACTCCAGACTACTGGCCCTGGGCTGAGTCTTCCTGCGTGGTGGGATGGGCCGACCGAGCATTCAACAGATAGCAGACTCACTAGTTCTCCAAGACTCCTCATTCTAATTGTATCCCTCTCACAATGCACTGCTTCTATAAATGGCAAACATGTATGCTGATTGGAGCGCACAGACCACATGCTGCTCCTGCAACATGAAAATGATCACATGATGACATTGCTTATGTTGTGGCATCGTGCTACAGCCTCCCTCTCTGGCCGGCTTTCATAAGTACCATACTGTCATTGCACTGCATAGTAAACTATCAGTCATCTGTGTCAAACTACCCAACCCAAGAATTATACTGTCAAGTTGGGTAGGGTTGTATTGTTCAAAGAGAAGAAAAAAGCAGCGCACCATTGTGAGGGGGGGGGGGTGCTCACTACAGAGGTTGCAAAACCCATGAATTCAGAAGTCTAAAAAGTCAGAGCATACCACAAATCTTCAACTTAATAGCTAAGTTTATTGCCAAAGTGTTCACGGCCAGGAACCCAAGCGCTTCAGCTGTATAGCCTTCAAAGGGGTTTGGTGTGTGCTCTCACTTTTTGGACTTCTGGGTAGGGTTGTACTTTACCCAAACTGTCCTACCCGGCTAAACCGAAACAATAGCCACACTGCCCAGCCTAGCTACCCATCAGGTAGTTCGTGACTACTGTAAATCAGAATATGACATCAAATTAGTATGCAATAAATCTGCTGTTCTAGGTAAACTCAGGACTGGATTATTCTGATAGCTTGTGCATTTCACTAAACTCCTGCACTCACAGCAGCAGCAAGCAGTACAAAGACAATCTGGACTTGAACAATAGAATATGACACAATAAATGTAATGTTCTAGCTAAACCCTGGACTGGATTCTCCTCATACCTGCTGCATTTCACATATCTCCTGCACTTAATTTTCTAAACATATTTCTTCCTAACCGTGTAATACAACTAATTAGATATGGGTACCACTGAAGAGCATTACTGGAAGCAACCTGCCTTTCGCTGCTGCCTTTTGCTGGGTGCATTATGTTTCCAGATCTCACAGTAGCCTGCAGGAGTGCCTGACCCATCCCTAGCCCCAATGATGGAATTACACTTTATGAGCTTTGGGGGCTACATTATTTATTTATTTATTTGCTTTTGGTAACCGGGTAGGCACACTAGACAGCCATGTGCCTATTTTCAGGTGCGACCCAGGAGAGTTACAGGTAAAACTTCATACAGGAATAATTGAGGAAGCATTAGGAATACATAGGAAGGTAGTTACATATAAATACTTCGTACATAAACAACTGAGAGAGCATAAGGAATACATAGAAAGATAACAGGCAATACAGTGCAGGCTCTAGAGCAAGGTAGGCATACATTGAGCGGTTGAGGAACAGAGAAGAGCATGTAAGAAATACACTGGCAGTTACAGGGCTAGCTCTAGGGCAAAGTTGGCACAAAGTTCCTACATGTTCGATTGAGGAGACAAGAAACAAAACTAAAATAACAGGCAGTTCAAGGCTGACACTAGGACAAGGTTGGCATGGTGCATTAGAGTAGGATGGGACAGAACGGGATAAATCTCGGTGGTGAACAGTGGGAGCAAAGATAAAGTAAGGTACCTGCAGAAGGTGGGGGGTGCTCTAGGCAGGTGGTAAGTCCAGGAGTCATGGCCAGTTCCAGAAGGAGAAGTGCATGGGGCCCATGAGTATCCTATCTTTACTCTGAGCCCCCTTTCCATTATAAGTCGAAGGCAGTAATGCCTGATCTACAGGAGCTCACTTAAGAGCTATGGGGCTGAGCCCTAGCCGTCTCCCCCCCCCCCCAAAACTGCAATACTGCATGTTCCACAGCTCCCTTAGGCTCTTATTTCCCTCATTGTATGCAGTAGCATAAATGACAGGGTATCTGTCCATTCTGCAGTCTCTGCAGCACCAGAATGTGGATAATGAAAGCCCTGCTGTTTAGGAGATACTGAGCTTAATTTGCACTCCCATGGCACCATAGAATCATAGGCAATGATGGAAGAAAAAGGCAAAAGGTCCATCCAGTCTGCCCAAATTCCCTATAAACCCAGGAACCTACTGCTCCTCCAGGGTACTAACCCTCCCCATCCTCTCCCCATCCTCCTTCTTGATCATGTTGCCCTGGGCAACCACTATTCCCGTCATTCTATCCTAGCCCTGTTTTCTCACCCACCACCTCAGCTGACAGACTGTTCTAGGGTTCCACTACCCTTTCCATAAAGTAGTACTTCCTTACATCTCCCCTGAGCCTACCTCCTGTCAATTTCCATTCGTGTCCACATGATTGCAAGTCAGTATTCAGTCTAAATGGTTCCCAGCAGTTCACTTTGTTAATTCCTTTAAGGAATTTGAAGGTCTTCATCATATCTTCCCTCTCCCTTCTGGTCTCCATTGAGTACATATTTAGTGCCTTGAGGTGCCCCTCATAGGATCTGCCCTGCTGGCCCTGATTCCTTTTTGTTACTCTGCGCTGCACTGTCTCCAACCTATCCTTATCCTTTCTGAGGTGAGGACTTCAGAACTGGGAGCAGCACATTAGGTGAGGTCTCACCAGGGATCTGTAGAGGGGAAGTGTCACCTCTTTTCTTCTGCTATCAGTACCCCTCTTGATACATCCCAGCATCCTGTTAGCCTTGCTATAGTCCTTGCTGCATCGACTCGATTGCTTAAACGAGTAGCTGATAACTCCCAGACCCCATTCCTCAACTGTAAAGCTAAGTCTTTCCCCTCCCATCCAGTACTCCGTCTTTGTTTTTTCCCTAGGTGCATTACCTTGCACTTTTTGGCATTGAATTTTAACTGCCAAATCTTTGACCACCCTTCTAGCTTTTGCAGGCCTCTCTGCATTTCCCTTATTCCCTCGTCACTATCCACCCTCCCTCATAGTTTTGTGTCATCTGTGAAGAGACGCAACCTACCATGGATTCCTTCTCCAGTGTCACAAATGAACATGCTGAAGAGGACCATTACAACATCATTGTACCAATTGTTGTGTGGTGTTGTCTTGCCTTTTGAAACCTCCCCACCCACAACAGGGATGACAGCCCTTCCCTGTGTTGTCAAGAACTACCTTGTGACTCCACAGAGATGGAAAAGAAGTGGCCATTCATATAGACTGCAGTGTTGTCCATGAAGCATGGTGACCCTCACACTGTGTGGTCACCTACTATGCAACATGCCCTAAGGAGGAGTTGAGAAAAGCAGTTACAGTGGGTGCTACAAGGAACACCGTGGAATGCTGGAGCCAGAAGAGGACAGAAATAGGCAACTCACTGAGAACATGAAGGGAGATGTGACTAGGTAAAGAGAATTGCTGGACACCACAGACACCACAGACCTTCTTATGGGCTGGGGTTATGCAAGAGGGCGAGTGAACCACCAGAAGGGCTAGGGTAGGCCTAAATGTCAAAAAGTACCATTGACACGCCTGTTTTCATTGGAGGAGAGGAGAGACAGGGGGAACATGATTGAGGTCTTCAAGTGCCTCAAGGGAATAAATAGGGTAAACATGGAGGGGATCATTAGACTAAAGCAGGGAGGTATCACCAGAGGGCATGGTTTGAAGTTGGAAGGTGGAAGGCTGAGGGGAGAAAAGAGGAGGAGGTTTTTCACTGAGAGGGTGGTGGACCCTTGGAATGCACTGCCTGGCTAGCTGGTTCAGAGATCCAAAGCGGAGGGCTTGAAGACAGGGTGGGACAGACACAGAAAGTGGATGTATCAGATGATGGCCTGTCCCAGGGGGGTTGGGATGGATGATAGGGGTTTCTGGAGCACAAGGGATGGGAGGGCCTCGGCACCCAACTAAGGATCTAAAGTTTGAGCAGACTCGATAGACCGTAAGGCCTAATCTGCTGGCAAATAGTATGTTAGTATGTTCACAAGAGAAGATTAAAGTACAGGTCATTGGGGATGACACAGGTGGGAGCACGTCACCTGTGGACATCTGTGGATGGCATAGAGTCATGTAACTAGTGCTGTGCAGTCCAGAGAAGGCCATAGGGTGCTGCAGTACAGGCTAGCTATTGGAAGGAGGGTCAGGGTTTAGAATTAGAATTAGATCTCCTCAGCCTTTTCCTTGTCCTCCCTCAAATCCCTTCCTCATGAATTCACTACCCCACTCCTGCAACTGTGCCTGACCCTCAGTCCCACCCCCCCATGTGTTGTGTGCCACCCCTGGTTCAAAGCAATGTATCTGCCCACTCTTGGCCCACAGTCTGTATGACATTATTTTTGCTACTACTATGTGCTCACTCCTGAAAGGAAATGTATTGCACCGGTGCCTTACTGTATTGCATTGCATTGTTTACCATGGCACCTCTGCAAAGCCTGAATGTTATTATCTGCTCATAGTCAGGTATTCGTACATGGGATTGTATTGCACTCATCCTTCTTGCACTGTCCTTACACCTTTTAATTTTCAGTCACATGGGTGTGGTGTGCATATTAATGGAACACATACAAACAGAGGAGAGAAAGAAGTAAGTGCCTCACCTGGGACTTGAAACCAGGTCACCTGGAATACTGTTCCAGTCACACTAACCAGCTGCTCCACCAAGGTAGCTGGAACCTGGGCTGTCCCGGAGCACACATTACTTTTTCTCTAATGCACAACCTGGTGCTGTACAGATAATTACTCCATTTTCAATCACATGGGCGCGGTGTGCATATATATATATTTTTTGGTTACACTTACACTGGTTTACTTGCCTGTATAATGTGATTGCTCATCCATAATGTATTTATTTTATTTTTTATCACACTTGCATCGACTGTAGTTTATTTTCTCTTGCGCCAATTGTATTGTTATTCTCACACACACACACACACACACACACACACACACACACACACGGACACATCTGGAAACAAGCTGTTACCTACTCATTATGTCTCTCCTGGTAAAACCTTTTAAATTAGTTAGTTAATTAATTAGTTAATGTATCCGGGGGTGGAGGGGACAAACACTGTGTCCTGATGCTATGTGGGTAATTTGTTTACAGCTTCAAATTTATTTGAAAAGAAAACTGCTACTTGAGTGGCAGACTCTGGCTGCTTGGAGTTTACAAAACTAAATAAAGACTTTTCTGTGTCTGTGGAAAGTCCTTCTCAGTGATATAAATGTGTGTGTGTATTTAGCAGTGTGTATATATATGAACATGTATATATAATTGAATTTTTTTGTTTGCTTTTTTATTGACTGGGAAAGGTGGACTAGTCAATTCTGCCTATTTTCAGTCTTGTCCCGGGGGAGAGGGATACAGACGGATGCCAGCTGATATTGAACCAGATTAAGCTGTTGATGGCTATTTTTAGCACAGGAACGGAAACTTGTATGGCTTCAACATATGACTTATGAAATGTTTTTCCTAGGAGATTACTTTGTTAAATTCCACAAAAGGAACCCTTTCAGTATTAATTGCTGCTTTGAAGTTTTACCTATGGTAGGCTAGGGTACAGTGGGTATTAAGACAACAAATTATGCCTTACAGGGTTTTTAAATAACTATGTGAAACTGCCATTATGAATATTTATGACAAAGATGTGCCATGCACCCACTACATAAGGTTGACATATGGTGGGTTTCTCATTTTTTCTAAAATATAAATAACGAGGTGTTATAATTAATCCTTTTTTTCTATATTGTAAGACTTGAATAAATTTACAGTGATGTTACTTTCTTTTTACTTATGAGATTTATGCATTTTGTGTTTTGAATCCTTTAATAAAAACTTCCTTGCTCTTTTCGAGAAGTGCCATGGGATCTTTAATATCCACCAGAGACTTTGGTTTAATGTCTCATCTGAAAGATGACACCTCTGGGGTGCAGCACCCCTCTCCCCATGCTGCACTGCAGTGTCAGTACTGGGCTTTAACCCAAGTGCCTGGTGTGGGGCTAGAACCCACAGCCTTCTGATCTACTGGCTTCAGAGGCGAGTGTGCAACCCTATGAGCCACTGACCACTGAGTGATTTGTTCAGAATATTTAAAAGTACTCAAGTTTACTTGTATGTTCAGGAAATATGAAATCCAATCAAGTTCATGTCTCCTATTGGTGCAAGGAAGCACTTCAACAGCTACACTAATTAATCGGAAGGCATGCCATTGTTTCCAGATTAAATGTAACCCGTTCCTGTGGCATTGCAAGTGCTGATCCCTGGAAAGCCTAACTTTGATAGGCTGATGTGTCATGCTATTAATTATCAATAAACAACACAGAGCTGCTCTAAAAAAAGCTAAATGCATTTGCCAATAGAGTTGTGTATTTCTTTTGTATGTTCCTTCAGGGACAGTGCTGCTCACAGTTCTGAGATGTCATACAATATGGCACAAAGGTTTGGGGGAGCTACAAGAAATAGTTTCCCAGAAAGAAGCAGATTTGATAGTACTATGCTTACACGTACTGTGGTTATAACCCCGTTACCATAGTCACCATTTATAAAAAAAACAACATCAGCCATTACATACAGTATAATCTATGCTCAAAGGACTTTATTACCCATAACTCTGATTTCATTCATACGACCTTCTTGTTACAATTTCCACCTTTTGAAATAATTTGCACAGTAATACATGTCAGAAACTCCACTCAGTCTTGTACTTCATGAAACATCTATGTCTTTTTTCATTTTATCAAGTATTGCAATTATTGTAAATAATATGCATAGTACAGTGTATCATTTATGGGCAACAGTGCGTAATGCATTTTGTCTAAACACCTTAGGTGTGTGATACATAAACCACAAGACCAAAGGTTGAGTGAGTTGTAATGGTGTCCTACACTAAAGGTATTAAGAAAGAAAGGTTTTCCTTCCAATCCGTTAGTTTTTTTGATAATTGCTGGTTCTGCAGTTGTAGAGAAACCAATCAAAAATGGAAGTAGGCTGGCTACAGCTGTTTGTGTGTCGTACTGTATTCTGTGATAGCGAGCAAAGCAATCCTCCACTGCCTACACTCAAGTGTAAAACAGAATGTAATGGAGAACTGTATGCACAGTACTGGTTTCAGGTTGTAATCAGCCCTAACTAGTGAATACATTATTATTATGATCCTACAATTGGCTTTTTTCTCTCTCATCCCCTCTTAGGCACATGCACACACTAAACAAGGCATCCTGATTTTGCTTACACAGAACAATACATCCTTGGGACTCCTCTACCCACAGCCCAAATGACAGGTTCCCTTTAACAGTATAAGGCAGAGACCTAGGAAAAACAGTATGTTCCAAATACAGTTTTCACTAATGTCATGGGCTCACTTGGTATCTTATCTCCTGGAAGTGGAAACAGTGTGTCAAGTAAATTGTTACCTACTTCAATTACAGAGAATGATTCACAGCTAGATTTCAGCTATTTGATATTTACAAACTGCACACACCTGAGCATAAAGCACACACTGAGCAAGTGAATGTTTTGTTTTTTTTATTGTATTTATTCATTTCTTCACCAACTAGACTCACTAGAACCAACATTTCTTTTACAGGCACTATTCGAATATCAATGCAATAATTTTTGTTAAAAGAAATTTGTTTTTAAAGTTAACTGCCTTCCATTTGCCTTCCCATGCAAGTTATAGATTTTGATAAGCTTTGACTAATTTGTTGATGAATAAATAATCTAGTTTTCAGGGTGCCCCCAGACTGATGTAGACTTCCACGTTCCTCAGCAGCTATTACTCTTTCTCTTCATGTTTCTAAGACAATCCATGATATCGGTTACACTATTCCGTGCTACTTATCTGAATGGCCTAGAATGGTGTTACTGAAGTCATGGCATGCTTAGGCAGTTTGAAAAGAGAGTCGCAGCTGCTGACAAAAGGGGAATTACAAGTAGTCACAAAAGCAAAAAATTAGATTATTAATTTGACAAAAAAGTTCAAAACATATTGGGTTTGGGTCATACCTGAAAACGAGCCTTGGCTCACTGTGCCTAGCCTGGTAACCAAATTTTAAATTAAATAAACCGAGTATTGAATAGACACTAAAAGGAAAACAGGAAGACATCAAAAGATGTAAAAAAGTGTGTCCTATCACCTTTACTGAAGGTGCTTGCAATTCTGAATAAAGCATAAACAGTGAAGCCCACTTATAATGGATATCTTCATATCTGCTGTTTCTGTCCTGTATAGGAGACGTCCATTGTAGACTTTATAGCCAGTGTTAGAGCCTTTTTTTAGCTTGCCTGCCCCCACCTGTATCTGCATTCCAAGCTGTTCTCCTGTGATATGATGCTAAAAGTAAATGAAACAGTACAATACAGTGCTCTGGATTTGCCATCAGCCTCCATACAAACATAATCAGTAACCTGTAAAATCCATTTAACAGCACCTTTTACCTTGAGAGCAACTTCTCCACACCAATGTGAGCTGCAGTTTGCTTCTTTAAGGGTAAAAATGATTTTAACTGTTCACAAATTAGATGCTGGCGCAGGGTTCTGCAGTCATGCTGTCATGCTGCTCTAACTCTCAGAGATTCATGGGAATGCAGCTGAGTCAGGTGTTCGTTAATTGCAGTTTTTAGTGGGTTTCGTTTGCATTTGTAGCATGTAGAGTGTGTAAAGTGTGGAGTGGTGACATCTTGTGGACAAAATAAACAGCACAGTCTCAGCATGACTCACCATCAGACTCCGGGCAATGGATTTCCAGGGAGGAATGGGGTGGTGTTTTTCTATCAGGATGGGAGGTGATAATGGCAGTCAGTTGTGCCTATCAGCAAGCATGGAGGGAAATTGGGAGGCAGGTGATAATGGGAGCTACATGAGTGTTGGCTAGCAGCAGGGAGGAGGTAAGCTATAATTAGAGGCAGGCAGAGTAATAATGATAATGCCATTAGCACCTTCACCCGTCCGCTGTAGATGGATGGCTTAATCTGCTATAAGCATGTAGATTAACATTGTTTCCTATGACAATAGCTTTTGGCAAATAGGTTTTGTCCAGACAAAGTGAGTGTCCAGTTAAAGTCTGTCCACTGTAAGTGGGCTGCACTTTACAATATATAGAAGGATACAGTAAGTATACTAAAATATACACAGTATATGGTAGGGTACAATAGGTAGAGATGTTGCAAAGTTTTAATTCACAGGCAAAGTTAAGAATTCACCAAATTTCCCTTCACAAATATATTTGCAATGTTTTTGCTATTTAATAGAAAATTCGCCTTTGGCAGCTTCACCTGGAAACTTCACCCATAACTTCATCCTTGGGGTACACCAAGGTGAAGCTGGGTTAAAATGAGGCCATTGTTATGCAAATGTCTCAAGGCCAGTAGCCCTTTTCTCCTCCTAACTCCATAGCAGCCTGAAGACCCTGTTCCACCCCCCCATGGTACTACCATCAGAGGCTGCATCTACTCATCAATCTCAGTCAGGAGCAATTCTTAGATTTTCTGACCTGTGTGCAATCCACTTATCCTCTTCATTGTCAGCGTGGTATGCTGGCAAATACCAGGAGTGATCCTACCACTGCAGTTGGGCTGAATACAATTTCCCCCAGCCAGAGTCAAATACTACCCCAGGTACCTGTGCCCAATGTGCTGCAATGCACAGATAGGAGCTACCAGCTTTTTGGCTACTGGTCCATCTATCCATACTGAGATGTATGTAGGGGGATGCTGAATGCAGCAGAGAATGGATTGCAATGTTTGACGCAGTCCCATAAAGTTCAAGAATGGTACCAGCTAAGAAGTACATCTATGAGGGAATCTGCCATTTGGGACTGGCATGTGCCATCACCCTTCTAAATCCATGTTCTCCACAAAAGAATGGCAGTAAATCAGTTGCCAACATTTCAGTGGTTGCAGCATTCCCTTCCCATGCAACAGCATGACTGGGTGGGTATTTGGCATGATACTCCAAAAACATGCAATACAGTGTAGGCTAGACCGTTCTGGGTGTCGGGGTACTAAACATCTGGACTCAGCATGGCGGCATAGCTGGTCAGATAACATTTAACTCAGGGCCAGGGGATTCACAGATGCTGCTACAAAGAAAGCAGAGATTTGGGATGTTTTTTTTTTTGGGGGGGGGTTTAATCACTTCAAGTTTATTAATTGCCATCTCCACTAGCACCTACCAGCATGGATGCCACAGATGTGGCACAGAATAATTTGGCAGCACTAATGCCACAGCCACATCTATCAACTACTCCTTTAGTACTATTCCAGCCCCAGAGACCATGGATGAAGCCTTATGCAGAGGTACTGTAGTTTTTTTTAGGTGCAACAACCTTTTTCCCCACAGAACCTATACACTTCATGGCCACCTTGTCAGCACCTCTCCCTTTATTCAAGCATCTCCTTCCAATTATTTTATATATTTAGATTTTTAATATTGCAAGAAAATAAACACTGCAGTAAAACTAAATACCAGCAGCAGCAGACAACACCTCACCAGATAGATTAACAGTGTGATCTGAATCTGGACAGAACAGTTTACTGAGCTAACAGTAGCTACAGTTTAACTACCCATATTTTTTTACCTGATGGGGATTAACAAAGCACACATGATGGGTAATTCAAAATATGTTTCTGTAAGTAATTCCATCACTTCAAGAACTAAACAAAATAACCACAACCAGTATAGAAACAGACTGACAGTTTATTTAACCATACAAAACTGTACGACAGAAATAAAATGACAAATCACAGACCACAGACAATAATTATTAATAAGAACGACTGGGAAAAAAATTAGACTAGTGATCACAGGGCAGTCCTGCTTATTTATTTTTATTTGAATTTTGGTAACTGGGTGGGCCCACTGAGACGAATGTGCCTTTTCAGGGGCGACCCAGGGAAAAGGGTTACAGAGGGAGGAAAACATTGCCAGTGGAGCTGGAGAGAGAGAGAGATAGTCAGAGTACAGTTAGGAGCAGACTCAGCAAGCACTCAGTCAGCACAGCAAATCAGTGAGCAGCAGTCTTCAGAGCTACAGGAGCCAGGGGAGGATCCAATTAAATGCCGGCAATGCCGGCACCACTGTCACTGTTGGTGGGGTGAGCGCAGACCCCTAATGAGTGCCAGGGATCCAGTTGTGGTGTCCAGCAGGAGGCTGAGTGGCCGATAACGAGCCACACCCACATCTATTGTGGAAGCCTGTGGGGGGTCAGAGGAGCAAGGACCGGGGATCCAGTTGCAGCAGCCAGCAGGAGAAACCTGTAGCCATAACTCTGGCCAAGTGCAATAGAGCGAACCGTAATGTGCATGGCCGGAGTCACGTCAACAGAAAGAAATGAGGTGCTCCCATTAGAGCAGTTCATTTCTTTTAACTAAAGAATGTGCCACGTCAGCAAAGCTGAACTTGTGTCATGACCAGAGTGCCTGGCCATTGGTGTAGAATGCCAGGGCCATTGCAGTTTCAGCTGTAACTAGCTCTGGCAGTGACACACCTCTCAAATCCCGTATAGTCCCAATACATTTCTTGCACAAGTAAAGGCAAAAATGACAGGGACTGGGGCATCTAACAGTGGCCCTCAGGTGATTGCCTAATACAGTCATAAAATTATTGTTATGTTTTCGTTCCTGATTAACCTAAGCAATCAACAACCATTTCTATCTCTTTCTTGGGAGATGCTGGTCGGACCAGCTTGACAGTCTCAAATTCATTACAGCAGCAGCATTGATACTACACGGACACGATAAGTCAGATAAAGTCTGCTTAGCAGCACTGCCAGCTTCAGTTTTGTGTCATTTGAATTTTCTGTACTCCAGTTCACCCCAGTATTTTTGTATAATTTTTTCTCATAGTTAAAACAGAAAATATTATTAATTTTTGATTTTTTGTTCAGTCCAGCCAGAAAATAAAATTAGCCCTGAGCACTTTTTGTTCAAAATATAAAGTAAACCAACTAGACTGAGAGCTGCCCAACAGCATGTACCTCCCTCCCTTTATACTAACTCTCTCACTCCTGATTCCCTCTTTCCTGAGTTCCCTCCCTTCTACTTTTTCTTCTTTTGCTTTCTTTTAGTGGGGACATTTTTTTTTTGTATATTGATTTAAAAAAGTGAGCCTGCTGCAAGAGAGCACTCTTCCTTCTGCCTCTTACTTACTCAGTCCTGATTCCCTCTTTCCTGAGTTCCCTCCATCCTACTTTCACCTGTTCACTTTCTTCTTGCAACTGAATAGTTTTTTTAATGTGTATTTTTTTTTATTTGTTAAAGTTCTATTTTTTTTTTCATTTTAGTAGTTTGGTTTAATGTTGGTTCACCCACCATCACTCAGAGAGGCAAACTGACTCCAGACTACTGGCCCTGGGCTGAGTCTTCCTGCGTGGTGGGATGGGCCGACCGAGCATTCAACAGATAGCAGACTCACTAGTCCTCCAAGGCTCCTCATTCTAATTGTATCCCTCTCACACCGCACTGCTCCTATAAATGGCAGATGTGTATGCTGATTGGAGCGCGCAGACCACATGCTGCTCCTGCAACATGAGAATGATCACATGATGACATTGCTTATGTTGTGGCATCATGCTACAGCCTCCCTCTCTGGCCGGCTTTCATAAGTACTATACTGTCACTGCACTGCAAAGTAAACTATCAGTCATCTGTGTCAAACTACCCAACCTAAGAATTGTACTGTCAAGTTGGGTAGGGTTGTATTGTTCAAAGAGAAGAAAAAAGCAGCGCACCATTGTGGGGGGGTGCTCACTACAGAGGTTGCAAAACCCATGAATTCAGAAGTCTAAAAAGTCAGAGCACACCACAAATCTTCAGTTTAATAGCTAAGTTTATTGCCAAAGTGTTCACGGCCAGGAACCCAAGTGCTTCGGCTGTATAGCCTTCAAAGGGGTTTGGTGTGTGCTCTCACTTTTTGGATTTCTGGGTAGGGTTGTACTTTACCCGAACTGTCCTACCCGGCTAAAACAAAACAATAGCCACACTGCCCAGCCTAGCTATCCATCAGGTAGTTCATGACTACTGTAAATCAGAATATGACACAAAATCAAATTAGTATGCAATAAATCTGCTGTTCTAGGTAAACTCAGGACTGGATTATTCTAATAGCTTGTGCATTTCACTAAACTCCTGCACTCACAGCAGCAGCAAGCACTACAAAGACAATCTGGACTTGAACAATAGAATATGACACAATAAATGTAATGTTCTAGCTAAACCCTGGACTGGATTCTCCTCATACCTGCTGCATTTCACATATCTCCTGCACTTAATTTTCTAAACATATTTCTTCCTAACCGTGTAATACAACTCATTAGATATGGGTACCAGTGAAGAGCATTACTGGAAGCAACCTGCGTTTGGCTGCTGCCTTTTGCTGGGTGCATTATGTTGCCAGAACTCACAGTAGCCTGCAGGAGTGCCTGCCCCATCCCTAGCCCCAATGATGGAATTACACTTTATGAGCTTTGGAGGCTACATTATGGGGCCCATGAGTATCCTATCTTTTTCTCTGAGCCCCCTTTCCATTATAAGTCGATGGCAGTAATGCCTGATCTACAGGGGCTCACTTAAGAGCTATGGGGCTGAGCCCTAGCCGTCTCCCCCCCCCCAAAACTGCAATACTGCATGTTCCACAGCTCCCTTAGGCTCTTATTTCCCTCATCGTATGCAGTAGCATAAATGACAGGGTATCTGTCCATTCTGCAGTCTCTGCAGCACCAGAATGTGGATAATGAAAGCCCTGCTGTTTAGGAGATACTGAGCTTAATTTGCACTCTCATGGCACCATAGAATCATAGGCAATGATGGAAGAAAAAGGCAAAAGGTCCATCCAGTCTGCCCAAATTCCCTATAAACCCTGGAACCTACTGTTCCTCCAGGGTACTAACCCTCCCCGTCCTCTCCCCATCCTCATTCTTGATCATGTTGCCCCGGGCAACCATTATTCCCTTCATTCTATCCTAGCCCTGCTTGGATCTCCTGTTTTCTCACCCACCACCTCAGCTGATAGACTGTTCCAAGGTTCCACTACCCTTTCCATAAAGTAGTACTTCCTCACATCTCTCCTGAACCTAGCTCCTGTTAATTTTCATTCGTGTCCACATGATCGCAAGTTAGTATTCAGGCTAAAAAGCTCCCAGCAGTTCACTTTGTTAATTCCTTTAAGCAATTTGAAGGTCTCTATCATATCTTCCCTCTCCCTTCTGGTCTCCAGTGAGCACATATTTAGTGTCTTGAGATGCCCCTCATAGGATGTGCCCTGCTGGCCCTGAATAATTTTTATTAGGGTGTGCTGCACTGTCTCCATCCTATCCTTAGCCTTTCTGAAGTGAGGACTCAAGAAGTGGGAGCAGCACATTAGGTGAGGTCTCACCACGGATCTGTAGAGGGGAAGTGTCACCTCTTTTCTTTTGCTATCAGTACCCCTCTTGATACATCCCAGCATCCTGTTAGCCTTACTATAGTCCTTGTTGCGTCTACTCAATTGCTTAAATCAGTTGTTGATAACTCCCAGACCCCATTCCTCAACTGTAAAGCTAAGTCTCTCCACTCCCATCCAGTACTCCATCTTGTTTTTTCTCGCTAGGTGCATTACCTTGCACTTTTTGGCATTGAATTTTGACTACCAAATCTTTGATCACCCCTCTACCTTTTGCAGGTCTCTCTGCATTTCCCTTATTCCCTCGTCGCTATCCACCCTCCCACATAGTTTTGTGTCATCTGTGAAGAGACACAACCTGCCCTGGATTCCGTCCCCGATGTCACTAATGAACATTTTGAAGAGGACCATTACAACATCATTGCACCAATTGGTGTGTGGTGTTGGCGTGCCTTTTGGAACCTCCCCACCCACAACAGGGATGACAGCCCTTCCCTGAGTTGTCAAGAACTACCTTGTGACTGCACAGAGATGGAAAAGGAGTGGCCATTCAAATAGACTGCAGTGTTGTCCACGAAGCATGGTGACCTGCACACTGTGTGGTCTCCTACTATGCAACATGCCCTAAGGAGGAGTTGAGAAAAGCAGTTACAGTGGGTGCTACAAGGAACACCATGGAATGTTGGAGCCAGAAGAGAACAGAGATAGGCAACTCACTGAGAACATGAAGGGGAATGTGGCTAGGTAAAGAGAATTACTGGACACCACAGACCTCCTTATGGGCTGGGGTTATGCAAGAGGGTGAGTGGACCACCAGAAGGGCTAGGTAGGCCTAAATGTCAAAAAGTACCATCGTTCACAAGAGGAGATTAAAGCACAGGTCATTGGGGATGACACAGGTGGGAGCACATCACCTGTGGACATCTGTGGATGGCACAGAGTCATGTAACTAGTGCTGTGCAGTCCAGAGAAGGCCATAGGATGCTGCAGCACAGGCTAGCTATTAGAAGGAGGGGCAGGGTTTAGAATTAGAATTAGATCTCCTCAGCCTTTTCCTTGTCCTCCCTCAAATCCCTTCTTCATGAATTCACTACCCCACTCCTGCAACTGTACCTGACCCTCAGTCTCCCCCCATGTGTTGTGTGTCACCCCTGGTTCAAAGCAATTTATCTGCCCACTCTTGGCCCACAGTCTGTGTGACATTATTTTTGCTACTACTATGTGCTCACTCCTGAAAGGAAATGTATTGCACCAGAGCCTTACTGTATTGCATTGCATTGTTTACCATGGCACCTCTGCAAAGCCTGAGTGTTATTATCTGCTCCTAGTCAGGTATTTGCACATGGGATTGTATTGCACTCATCCTTCTTGCACTGTCCTTACACCTTTTAATTTTCAATCACATGGGTGTGGTGTGCATATTAATGGAACACATACAAACAGAGGAGAGAAAGAAGTAAGTGCCTCAGCTGGGACTTGAAACCAGGCCACCTGGAATACTGTTCCAGTCATGCTAACCAGCTGCTCCACCAAGGCAGCTGGAACCTGGGCTGTCCCGGAGCACGTAGTACTTTTTCTCTAATGCACAACCTGGTGCTGTACAAATAATTACTACATTTTCAATCACATGGGCACGGTGTGCATATATATATATTTTTTGGTTACACTCACACTGGTTTACTTCCCTGTATAATGTGATTGCTCAGCCATAATGTATTTATTTTATTTTTTATCACACTTGCATCGACTGTGGTTTATTTTCTCTTGTGCCAATTGTATTGTTATTCTCACACACACACACACACCCCGGACACATCTGGAAACAAGCTGTTACATACTCATTATGTCTCTCCTGGTAAAACCTTTTAAATTAGTTAGTTAATTAATTAATTAATTAATGTATCGGGGGACAAACACTGTGTCCTGATGCTATGTGGGTAATTTGTTTACAGCTTCAAATTTATTTGAAAAGAAAACTGTTACTTGAGTGGCAGACTCTGACTGCTTGGAGTTTACAAAACTAAATAAAGACTTTTCTGTGTCTGTGGAAAGTCCTTCTCAGTGATATAAATGTATGTGTGTATTTAGCTGTGCATGTATATATGAACATGTATATATAAACGAGTTTTTTTGTTTGCTTTTTTGTTGACTGGGAAAGGTGGACTAGACAATTCTGCTTATTTTCAGTCTTGTCCCGGGGGAAGGGGATACAGATGGATGCCAGCTGATATTGAACCAGATTAAGCTGTTGATGGATATTTTTAGCACAGGAACGGAAACTTGTATGGCTTCAACATACGACTTATGAAATGTTTTTCCTAGGAGATTACTTTGCTAAATTCCACAAAAGGAACCCTTTCAGTATTTATTGCTGCTTTGAAGTTTTACCTATGGCAAGCTAGGGTACATTGGGTATTAAGACAACAGATTATGCCTTACAGGGTTTTTAAATAACTATGTGAAACTGCCTTTATGGATATTTATGACAAAGATGTAACCATGCACCCACTACATAAGATTGAAATATGGTGGAAGGATTTCTTCTTTTTTCTAAAATATAAATAACGAGGTGTTATAATTAATCCTTTTTTTCTTTATTGTAAGACTTGAATAAATTTACAGTGATGTTACTTTCTTTTTACTTATGAGATTTATGTATTTTGTGTTTTGAATCCTTTAATAAAAAACTACGCTGCTCTTTCCGAGAAGTGCCATGGGATCTTTAACATCCACCAGAGACTTTGGTTTAATGTCTCATCTGAAAGATGGCGCCTCAGGAGGGCAGCACCCCCCCTCCATGCTGCACTACAGTGTCAGTACTGGGCATTAACCCAAGTGCCTGGTGTGGAGCTAGAACCCACAGCCTTCTGATCTACCGGCTTCAGAGGGGAGTGAGCAACCTGATGAGCCACTGACACTGAGTGATTTGTTTGGAATATTTAATAGTCCTCAGTTTACTTATATGTTCAGGAAATATGCAGTCCAATCAAGTTCATGTCTCCTATGGGTGCAAGAAAGCACTTCAACAGCCACACTAATTAATCGGAAGGCATGCCATTGTTCCAGACTAAATGTAACCCCTTCCTGTGGCATTGCAAGTGCTAATCCCTGGAATGACTAACTTTGATAGGCTGATGTGTCATGCTATTAATTATCAATAAACAACATACAGCTGCTCTAAAAAAAAGCTAAATGTATTTGCCAATAGAGTTGTGTATTTCTTTTATATGTCCCTTCAGGGACAGTGCTGTTCACAGTTCTGAGAAGTGATGATACAATATGGCACAAAGGTTTGGGGGAGCTACAAGAAATAGTTTCCCAGAGTGAAGCAGATTTGATAGTACTATGCTTACACGTACTGTGCTTATAACCTCATTACCATAGTCACCATTTATAAAAAAAAACAACATCAGCCATTACATACAGTATAATCTACGCTCAAATGACTTTATTACCGATAAGTCTGATTTCATTCATACGATCTTCTTGTTACAATCCCCACCTTTTGAAATAATTTGCACAAGAATGCATGTCAGAAACTCCACTCAGTCTTCATGAAACATCTATGTCTTTTTTCATTTTATTAAGTATTACAATTATTGTAAATAGTATGCATAGTACAGAGTATCATTTATGGGCAACAGTGTGTAATGCATTTTAACATACTAACATACTAAAATGCCAGCAGAATAGGCCTAATGGTCTTTCGTGTCTGCTCGTTTGGTCAGCCCCCACCCTGGGTGCTGACCTTGCTGTCCCCCTCGCCTTCTCTGGCTTCTCCCTTCCCAGTTCCGGATATTCTTGCTGCATTGGATTTTGCTTCCTGAACCC
Source organism: Neoceratodus forsteri (assembly GCA_016271365.2). Classification (NCBI taxonomy): domain Eukaryota; kingdom Metazoa; phylum Chordata; order Ceratodontiformes; family Ceratodontidae; genus Neoceratodus; species Neoceratodus forsteri. The sequence continues at coordinate 42,099,557 of CM028134.1, forward strand.
TTCCCCTGTACCTGTCCACCCCTCTTGAACCCCTCCACTGTCTCTGCCTCCACCAGCCCCTAGGTAGTGCATTCCATGGCTCTACCACCCTCTCAGTGGTAGCACCTCCTCCTTTCTCCCTGAATCTTCCCCCTCCAGCTTCCACCCATGCCCTCTAGTGGCCCCTCTCTCCTTCCTTGAAGCGCCCTCACTGTTCCTCCCTATTTACCCTGTTCATGTACCTGAAGAGCCTCTATCATGTCCCCCCGGTCCCTTCTCTCTTCCAAAGTGTACATATTTAGCTCTTCGAGCCTCTCCTCATAGGTCCTGTCCCCCAAGCCCCAAATCATTTTGGTTGCCCTCTTCTGGAACCTCTCCAGGAGGTTAATGTCCCTCTTTAAGTGCGGCCTCCAAAACTGCACGCAGTACTCCAGGTGCGGCCTCACCAAGCAGTTATACAGAGGGAGTATCACTTCCCTCCTTCTGGAGGTGATCCCCATAGCGATGCATCCCAGCATCCTGTTGGCCTTGGCAGCTGCCCTCCTACAAGTCTCAGAGTTGTTCATCTTGACATCCACCACCACCCCCAGGTCCCTCTCAGCCTTTGAGACCTGTAGTATTTCCCCCCCCCCAGGGTGTACACTTGGCCTGGGTTTCTGGCCCCCAGGTGGAGTACCTTGCATTTCCCTGCATTAAACCTCAGCTTCAACTTTCTAGACCATCTTTCCAGAGCCTCCAGGTCCCCCTGCAGGGCCACCCTCCCCTCCTCCCCATCCACCACCGCCCCCAGTTTCGAGTCATCTGCAAAAAGACTCATCTCACTCCTGATTCCTGTCCTTATGTCGAATCGTGGCGTTGAACAGAAGGGCCCAAGGACTGATCCCTGTGGGACCCACTAATGACCCTCCTTGGGAAGGACTATCTCACCAACTCGACCCTCTGGGTCTGGTCCCTGGAGCCAATTGCCTATCCATCGGATCATCTGGTTTCCCACCCCCATTTCTCCTAGTTTATCCAACAGGCCCACGTGAGGAACAGAGTCATATGCCTTGCTGAAGTCTAGAAAGAGGACATCCACTGGTCTACCCAGGTCCAAGGCACTTGTCACCCAGTCATAGAACTCCACCAGGTTTGTCTGACACGATTTCCCTGGGATGAATCCATGCTGTCTATCATCCAGGCACCCTGACTTATCCAGGTCCCCCAGCCTCTCCTTGACAATGCCCTCCATCACCTTGCCACCACTGATGTCAGGCTGACAGGCCTGGAGTTCCCCTGCCACCTCCCTTGATCCCCCCTTGTGGATAGGCACTACATCGCCACCTTCCAGTCTTGGGGCACCCACCCTGTCCTCAGAGATGGTGAAAGCTCTGCCAGGGTTTCAGCCAGGACATCTGCAAGTTCCTTCAGCACTCTAGGATGTAATTTATCTGGCCCCGGTGCTTTCTCTGTCTTAAGGAACTGAGGGCTTCCCTCTCTCTCTCTGCTGTGATTTCACTTCCAGTACCTCTTCTCCCTCTTAGCCCTCCCCCACCTGCCAGTGATGCCCCCCCCAGACCTGCCGATTGGTAAGGGGGCCCCCCTCCTCATTATCTCTGTCTCCTCCCATGTATGATGCAGTATCCCCATTTTCCCTGGTGAAAACTGAGGTGAAGTACTCATTTAGTACCTCAGCCTGCTCCTCTGGGTCTTGTGCCCATCTCTTCCCTGATTTAATCCTGCTAATTTTGCCTAAACACCTAAGGTGTTTGATACGTAAACCACAAGACCAAAGGTTGAGTGGGTTGTAATGGTGTCCTACACTAAAGGTGTTAAGAAAGAAAAGTTTTACTTCCAATCCTTTATTTTTTTTTTATAATTGCTGGTTCTACAGTTGTAGAGAAACCAATCAAAAATGGAAGCAGGATGGCTACAGCTGTTTGTGTGTCGTGCTCTATTCTGTGATAGCGAGCAAAGCAATCCTTCACTGCCTACACTCAAGCGTAAAACAGAATGTAATGGAGAACTGTATGTACAGTACTGGTTTCAGGTTGTAGTCAGCCCTAACTAGTGAACACATTATTAGTATGATCCTACAATTGGCTTGTTTCTCTCTCATCCCCTCTTAGGCACATGAACACATTAAACAAGGCACCCTGCTTTTGCTTACACAGAACAATGCATCCTTGGGACTCCTCTACCCACAGCGCAAATGACAGGTTCCCTTTGTCAGTATAAGGCAGAGACCTAGGAAAAACAATATGTTCCAAATACGGTTTTCACTAATGTCATGGCCCTGCTTGGTATCTTCTCTCTTGGAAGTGGAAACAGAGTCTCAAGTAAATTGTTACCTGCTTCAATTTCAGAGAATGATTCACAGCTAGATTTTAACTATTTAATATTTACAAAATGCACACACCTGAGCATAAAGCACAAACTAAGCAAGTGAATGTTTTTTTTTTAAATTGTATTTATTCATTTCTTCACCAACTAGACTCACTAGAACCAACATTTCTTTTACAGGCACTATTCAAATATCAATGTAATAATGTTAATTAAAAGAAATTAGTGTTTAAAGTTAACTGCCTTCCATTTGCCTTCCCATACAAGTTACAGATTCTGATAAGCTTTAATTAATTTGTTGATGAATAAATAATCTAGCTTCAGGGTGCCCCCAGACTGACGTAGACTTCCACTTTCTTCAGCAGCTATTACTCTTTCCTTTCATGTTGCTAAGACATTCCATGATATCGGTTACACTATTCCATGCTACTTATCTGAATGGCCTAGAATGGTGTTACTGATGTCATGGCATGCTCAGGCAGTATGAAAAGAGAGTCACAGCTGCTGAGAAAAGAGGAATTACAGGTAGTTACAAAACCAAAAAATTAGATTATTAATTTAACAAAAAAGTTCAAAACATATTGGGTTCGGGTCGCACCAGAAAATGGGCCTTGGCTCACTGTGCCTGGCCTGGTAACCAAATTTTAAATTAAATAAATAGACTATTGAATAGACACTAAAAGGAAAACAGGAGGACATCAAAATATGTAAAAAAGTGTGTCCTATCACCTTTACTGAAGGTGCTTGCAATTCTGAATAATCATATACAGTGAAGCCCACTTATAATGGATATCTCCATATATGCTATTTCTGTCCTATACAGGAGATGTCCATTGTACACTTTATAGCCAGTGTTAGAGCTTTTTTTTTTAGTTTGCCCACCACCCACCTATAGCTGCATTCCAAGCTGTTCTCCTGTGATATGATGCTAGAAGTAAATGAAACAGTACAATACAGTGGTCTGGATTTGCCATCAGTCTCCATACAACCATAATCGGTAACCTACAAAATCCATTTAACAGCACCTTTTGCCTTGACAGCAACTTCTCCACACCGATGTGAGCTGTGGTTTGCTTCTTTAAGGGTAAAAATGATTTTAACTGTTCACAAATTAGGAGCTGGCGCAGGGTTCTGCAGTCATGCTGTCATGCTGCTCTAACTCTCAGAGATTCATGGGAATGCAGCTGAGTCAGGTGTTCATTAATTGCAGTTTTTAGTGGGTCTCGTTTGCATTTGTAGCACGTAGAGTGTGTGTAAAGTGTGGAGTGGTGACATCTTGTGGACAAAATAAACAGCACAGTCTCAGCATGACTCACCAACAGACTCCAGGCAATGGTCTTCCAAGAAGGAATGGGGTGGTGAGTTTGTCTATCAGGATGGGCGATGATAATGGCAGTCAGTTGTGGCTATCAGCAAGCATGGAGGGAGGTTGGGAGGGAGGTGATAACGGGAGCTACAAGAGTGTTGGCTAGCAGCAGGGAGGAGGTAAGCTATAATTAGAGGCAGGCAGAGTAATAATGATAATGCCATTAGCACCTTCATCCGTCCACTGTAGATGGATGGCTTAATCTGCTATAAGCATGTAGATTAACATTGTTTCCTATGACAATGGCTTTTGGCAAATAGGTTTTGCCCAGACAAAGAGAGTGTCCAGTTAAAGTCTGTCCACTGTAAGTGGGCTGCACTTACCAATATATAGAAGGATACAGTAAGTATACTAAAATGTACACAATATATGGTAGGGTACAATAGGTAGAGATGTTGCAAAGTTTTAATTCACAGGCAAAGTTAAGGAGAATTCACCAAATTTCCCTTCACAAATAAATTTGCAATGTTTTTCTATTTAATAGAAAATTCACCTTTGACAGCTTCACCTGGAAACTTCACCCAGTAACTTCGTCCTTGGGGTACACCAAGGTGAAGCTGGGTTAAAATGAGGCCATTGATACACAAATGTCTCAGGGTCAGTAGCTCTTCTCTCTCCCAAACTCCATAGCAGCCTGAAGACCCTGTTCCACCCCCCCCATGGTACTACCATCAGAGGCTGCATCTACTCATCAATCTCAGTCAGGAGCAATTCTTAGATTTTATGACCTGTGTGCAATCCACTTATCCTCTTCATTGTCAGTGTGGTATGCTGGTAAATACCAGGAGTGATCCTACCACTGCAGTTGGGCTTAATACAATTTCCCCCAGCCAGAGTCAAATACTACCCCAGGTACCTGTGCCCAATGTGCTGCAATGGACAGATAGGAGCTACCAGCTTTTTGGCTACTGGTCCATCTATCCATACTGAGATTATGTAGGGGGATGCTGAATGCAGCAGAGAATGGATTGCAATGTTTGACACAGTCCCATAAAGTTCAGGAATGGTACCAGCTAAGAAGTACATCTATGAGGGAATCTGCCATTTGGGACTGGCATGTGCCATCACCCTTCTAAATCCCATGTTCTCCACAAAAAGAATGGCAGTAAATCAGTTGCCAACATTTCAGTGGTTGCAGCATTCTCTTCCCATGCAACAGCATGACTGGGTGGGTATTTGGCATGATACTCCAAAAACATGCAATACAGTGTAGGCTGGACCGTTCTGGGTGTTGGGGTACTAAACATCTGGACTCAGCATGGCGGCATAGCTGGTCAGATAACATTTAACTCAGGGCCAGGGGATTCACAGATGCTGCTACAAAGAAAGCAGAGATTTGGGATGTTTTTTTTTTTTGGGGGGTTAATCACTTCAAGTTTATTAATTGCCATCTCCACTAGCACCTACCAGCATGGATGCCACAGATGTGACACAGAATAATTTGGCAGCACTAATGCCACAGCCACATCTATCAACTACTCCTTTAGTACTATTCCAGCCCCAGAGACCATGGATGAAGCCTTATGCAGAGGTACTGTAGTTTTTTTTTTAGGTGCAACAACCTTTTGCCCCACAGAACCTATACACTTCATGGCCACCTTGTCAGCACCTCTCCCTTTATTCAAGCATCTCCTTCCAATTATTTTATATATTTAGATTTTTAATATTTCAAGAAAATAAACACTGCAGTAAAACTAAATACCAGCAGCAGCAAACAACACCTCACCAGATAGATTAGCAGTGCGATCTGAATATGGACAGAACAGTTTACTGAGCTAACAGTAGCTACAGTTTAACTACCCATATTTTTTTACCTGATGGGGATTAACAAGGCACACATGATGGGTAATTCAAAACACGTTACTGTAAGTAATCCCATCACTTCAAGAACTAAACAAAATAACCACAACCAGTGTAGAAACAGACTGACAGTTTATTTAACCATACAAAACTGTACTACAGAAATAAAATGACAAATCACAGACCACAGACAATAATTATTAATAAGAAAGACTGGGAAAAAAATTAGACTAGTGATCACAGGGCAAGCCTGCTTATTTATTTTTATTTGAATTTTGGTAACTGGGTGGGCCCACTGAGACGAATGTCCCTTTTTTAGAGGCGACCCAGGGAAAAGGGTTACAGATGGAGGAAAACAGTAAATACAATGTATGGTAATACATGGCAAGTGTACACAGACACTTTTACAGAGTCAACATAATATACAGCAGTAAAGTAATATACAACAGCAATGAACAACGCACAACATCACAAAGGCAGTGAATCAAGTTACATCTTTGTAAGATGGGTAAAGGGATAACAAGCTATGCCTATAATAAAATATGTAAGAACACACATGCAGCATGGCAGAGAAAAGGTTAAGTCAGGAGAGGGAGGAGGTGAGAGGAGGAATAGTGAATCAGGGTGAGGCGGGGCAAGTAAAGAGAGGGAGGAAAAGGAAAAGGAGGAGGAGGCATGCTACCTGAAAATTTTCCCTAGCCCCACACAGCACTGCTTCAGTAGACAAAATAAAGGCTCTACTTTCAACTAAATAAATCTGCAAAACTACAAACAAACAGTAGTAATCTAGCTGCACAAGACATTCTAGACATTTTTTATGAGGAATCTAGCTCAAAATACTCCTCTTTTGGAGTAGTTTAGCTTAGATAAGCTGGGATAGGCTTCTCTCCAGCTCTGTCTTCAAAAGACTGCACTGAACACATTGCATAATTAATGATAGCTGGTTTATAGTGTGGTTAGTCTCTTTCTAGACTTATCTTTTGCCACTGCTCCTGGCCCTTGATCTTCTGTCTGTCCTTTGCTTTCCCCACTGAGGATTAAGGAGCCCATGGTGGAGAACCTGTTCAGAGGGAGAAACTTGGGAAAACTCTGCAGGGAGCAGTCTCTGGAAGGCCGGTGGAGAAACCTGAAGATGCCATGCATAGAGCCAACGTGCTATTTCCACACAGAGGGGAGTAGTCTGTGAACTTATCCACTTATTGTGATAAGACTCATATTTAGACCATTATTGAGTTCTCTGCTCTAGTGCTTTACATTTAGTATTTGGTATTTATTTTGCCCATTACAAGACATAACGCAACTGTGTTAAAATTGGTGTCTCTGTTGTAAAAGATTTTCTTTTCTTACTCTCACTTTTCTTCTAGCTTGAAATGTTATTCTGATATGTTAACTTATTGAGCTGGTATTATCTTTCAAAATATATATATTTTAAGTGTGTTCTAAAGTTTATTTTATACTAGAATCTCACTCGATTGGTGGATAGAGTCACATGACTCTGGTCCTTAAAAGCACATGTGTGGATTTCAGTGTTCAGATTCACCATTTTTGTCTGTATCTCTAGCTAGAGACATCCTGCAGTGAGTTGCCATACAGTTTCTCCAGAGATTCCTGATTCTTGTATAGCATTAATTCAAGATGTGCCTCACACAGCAGTAAGTTTATTTCAATTTGCGTATTTAATCTGTGTATTTGTTAAATCGCACACCATGGACATTATCCCACAATAGGTCCCGGAAAACTGTAAAAGCCAATAACTGCAATAGGTCTGGGAAAACTCTCAGTCAAGAAGCTGTAGCTGTTTTAGTAGGCCCGTAGTCCAGTACCTGCCTGATGGCACCTGTGAAGTATATTTATTTTTAAACATAATATCTTAACTATACACATTGTATAGATCTCTATAGTTTTCTCATTAAGACACTGAGTGAATCTTTAGCTTGATGGATCCGTATGTTTAAAATTATTGTATTCACCTTGAGGTAAATTACCGTGTTACCTTGCTAATATTACAGCCCATGTGTATATATATATATATATATATATATATATATATATAGAAAAAAGGTTTGTCTCCTCCCACGACGCGACAGGGGTAATGCCAAACTCTCACCCAACAACTAACACACCCAAATCTGGCCAATGGAAAATCATGTACACAATGCTCACAGCCTGGGAAATAAGATCCCAGACCTGCAGGCAATAATGTCAGAGGCTAAACTGGACATAGTAGCAATTAGTGAGACGTGGTTTACCAGTAACCACACTTAGGAGACTTCAGTACCTGGCTATGTATTGTTCAGAAGAGACCGAGGTGCAAAAACTGGGGAGGAGTGGCCCTGTATGTTAATGAAAATATCAAAGCTACAGAAATTCAGAATACACATAAGGAGCCAGAAGAACTGTGGGTCACCCTGGAAACAGGAAATGGGGCAGCCATAAGAACTGGGGTTGTCTACAGGCCCCCAGACCAGAGGGAAGACATAGACACATTACTGTTAGAAGATATACAAAACATGACAGCTAAAGGGGAGGTTCTGTTAATGGGAGACTTCAACATGCCGGATACAAATTGGTCAATACCAGCAGGAACATCTGCCAGAACTAGACTCATAGTGGATTCCTGCAGGGGGAAGGCCTCAAACAACTGGTACAGCAACCCACAAGAGACAGGGCTATCCTAGATCTAGTACTGACTAACAATGCAGGGATCACAGATCTCCAGGTAGAAGGTCACCTGGGAGCCAGTGACCATCACATGGTATGGTTCAATTTGGCTACTACATCTAAATCATCCCATTCCAAGACAAAAATATGGGACTTCAGAGGAGCTGACTTTGATAAGATGGCCAACAGAGTTAAGCTAGCCCTGGCAAAAGAAACACAGGTGAGGGTACAGGCAAAGTGGGCAAGCATTAAGGATGCAATACTTGAAGCAACATCCCATTGTGTTAGACAGAAAAGGAAGTGCAAAGAAGAAGGAAACCACTTTGGTTCTCAAATACAGTAGCAGAAAAGGTCAGAGCAAAAGGCTGGCCTTCAGGAAATATAAGGGAACACAGCGGATGAAGATAGGGAGGCACACCGACTGCCCTAAGGGAAGCAGGTAGGCAGTAAGGCAGGCAAAGTCCCAAACTGAGGAAACACTAGCACGAACAGTAAAAGAAGGTGACAAGACTTTCTATAGATACATTAGTGAAAGGAGAAAGTCCAGAGGGGTATTGCTAAGCTAATGGAGAAAAGGGAGCATGTGAGGAGGAGGACCTGTAAAGGCATCTATCCTAAATAGATACTTTTGTTCAGTATTTACTGAAGAGAAGGCAGGGCAGGGCCCACAGCTCAGCATCATGGACACAGGGGAGGGAGGGAGCACCAATCCTTCACAAAAGAAAGGGTCCTACAAGAGCTTGCTAAGTTTAGGTGGATAAGGCAATGGGACCTGATGGCATACATCCCAGGGTACTTAAGGAGCTAAAGGAGGAACTAGCAGAGCCATTAGCAGAATTGTTTAGTGAGTCTCTGAGCACAGGAGAGGTCCCAGAAGACTGGAGAAGGGCTCATGTGATCCCGCTCCACAAGAGTGGTAGCAGGGAGGAGGCGGGGAACTACAGACCGGTCAGTCTTACCCAGTAGTGGGCAAGATTATGGAGGCACTCTAAGGAAAGGATAGTGCAACACCTGGAATCCATAGGGGGCGAGGATCCAAGACAGCATGGGGTTTACAAAGCGAAGGTCTTGTCAAACTAATCTCATAGATTTCTTTGACTGGGTAACCAGAGTGGTGGACCAAGGGGAGCAGTTGATGTCGCCTACCTTGACTTCAAGCAAAGCTTTTGACACTGTTCCACATAGAGATTGATAAATAAGCTGGGTAGGCTCGGGGTGGGTCAGAAGTTGGTCAACTGGGTGGAAAACTGGTTGACGGGCAGAAAACAGAGAGTGGTGGTAAATGGTATACAGTCAGAAGAGATGCAAGTCACAAGTGGGGTACCCCAGGGATCAGTCCTGGGGCCAGTCCTCTTCAACATCTTCATTAGTAACCTTGCAGATGGACTAGAGGGTAAGGCTTGTCTGTTTGCAGATGACACCAAGATCTGCAACAGAGTAGATGATCCAGATGGGGTGGGCAGAATGAGAAGAGATCTGGATAAACTAGCAGAATGGTCAGAAGAGTGGCAACTGGGATTTAATGCAAAGAAGTGCAAAATCATGCACAAAGGGAAGAGAAACCCGAAGCCACCTATAGGCTGGGAGGAGTTGCTAGCAGTCACAAAGGAAGAAAGAGACTTGGGCATCATCATCACTGATGACCTAAAATCATCAAGCAGACCTCTAAAGCAGTAGGTAAGGCTAGGGGTGTTAGGGTGTATTAGTAGGGGTATCACAAGTCGCAAGAGGAGGTATTAATCCTTTGTATAAGACACTGGTTAGGCCCCCATCTGGAGTACTGCATGCAGTATTGGAGGCCACACCTTCACAAGGACATTAACCAAATTGAGGGCAGTCCAGAGAAGGGCAACCAAAATGGTGCAGGGACTGCATCAGAAGACATATGGAGGACAGATTAACGGAGCTCAATATGTATACCCTTGAGCAAAGGAGGGAGAGAGGTGATATGATCGAGGCATTCAAACACCTTAAGGGCATAAACAAAGGTGAAAGAGTCTAACATGTTTAAATATAAGAAAATAGCAGGACAAGAGGACACAGCATGAGATTAGAGGGAGGCCGATTAAGGGGAATGTGAAATTCTTTTTCACAGAAAGGGTGGTGGATGCATGGAATGGCTTACCACAAGAAGTGGTGGCTATGAATACAGTGCAGGGCTTCAAACAGGCATGGGATAGGCATAAGGGAGCAATACAAATGACTATGAATAGATAGGCCACTGACAGAGCAAGGCCGATGGCACATTTATAAGGTAGAAAAGAAATGGGCAGACTGGATGGGCCTTGCGGTCCTTATCTGCCGTCAACTTCTATG